>JAIOJX010000005.1:162485500-167285500 GCA_022376925.1 Tragulus kanchil
AGAGGATCAGCCTGAGCTCAGGGCTCCCTCCGACCCGAGTCCTTCACGCGGAGCCTCTGCCACGCACCCTCAATCAGAGGCAGTGGCCTGTTCCCTACAGACAGAACCCTGTCTGCCCTAAAGGATCTCTCTCTCCTCCTCTTATTAAGGTTCCCTCTATTCCCCTCTCTCAGGCTCTCCCTTCCGCTCCCAATAACCTCTGACTTTTGGCCCAACTGAGTCTATTTCGTAGAGCGAGTGGCAACCTTACTCCCCTAGATAGCCAAGTCCACGTGTGAAACTCTAGACACTGAGCCGGGAAGGGTGACTTGAGCCGGAGCCTTCATCCGCCTTCTGGCTCCTGCTGCGTCTCTGCGCCTTCAGCTCATCCCTTCTCTTTCTAATCTTTTAATAGAGGCCTCGATGCTACCCTTTGGCTCGCCTGTTGTCTTACTTGTCCTTGTTTCTGCAACAATAAGGACTAAAGGTTGTGGAAGAGCTTTCCCCAACACTTCTCTCCTGGAACTTTAAGACATGAGCAGGTAAGAAGTTTATAAATGAATATTCATGCCCTTGGTCACAACTCATCGGCACCACAGTGGATCTGTTACACAGATGTCAGTTAACGAGAAATCTGCTCCAATAGCGGCTGTCCTGAATTCCAAGTAGATTTCAGCAGAGCCACTCTCAATGGACATCCCAGCCTCTGGCCAGGCTCATAACAGACCCACTGTTCCTGCTTGTCTGAAAAGAAAGCCGTCCTTTCCACGGTCCTCCCTGGCAGCCTCTGAAACTCGTATTAAGCCAGAACAGAGTTCGGCCCCAAACGTGCATTCAGATCATTTTCCAAATGTGCACCATTTACTTGACAGTCCACAATGGCTTCTTAACAAAACAAATGAGCAAGTTCGCATTAGCCAGTGAATGCCGTACCTGCCACGGGCTCTGGTCTCAGCATCCCTGCGTGCTCGGCATTAGGAGCTGACAAGACACTGTCCAGGCATTGGCCTTGCAAAGGACTTCTGTCCCAAAGAAGCAAGGTCCTTTGGGCTTTTTGGACTTCTAGGTACTAAAAGGAGTCCCTCCCACACATTACACTACTTCCTCCATTCCTCGACACAGGAACCCTTCACTCTGGTGAAGTCTTCTCCCTCCGCGGTCCCATCCAAATTACTTTCTTCCCAAAACCCTCAAAATGTTTGCCTCCAGCTCATTGGAAACTTCCAAGGAACAGCCTCTAAACAGTCTTATTTCTGTTATTTTTCTGGGAAGCTAAATTGTCTCCTTTTTAAAACAAAGCCCCTGACTGGTGAAGACAAAATGCAACCTCTAACACTCTCCAATTGCAATCAGTCTCACAAACTTCTACCTGGTTGTCCCAAATCATATCAAAAAGTGTACCTATCATGCCTTTAAATGAAACCTTTTACAAGTCCTGTGAACTCTGTGCTGCTTGAAGCCTTCAGAGCTCATCCCTTCTCTTTCTAATCTTTTAATAGAGGCCTCGATGCTACCCTTTGGCTCGCCTGTTGTCTTACTTGTCCTTGTTTCTGCAACAATAAGGACTAAAGGTTGTGGAAGAGCTTTCCCCAACACTTCTCTCCTGGAACTTTAAGACATGAGCAGGTAAGAAGTTTATAAATGAATATTCATGCCCTTGGTCACAACTCATCGGCACCACAGTGGATCTGTTACACAGATGTCAGTTAACGAGAAATCTGCTCCAATAGCGGCTGTCCTGAATTCCAAGTAGATTTCAGCAGAGCCACTCTCAATGGACATCCCAGCCTCTGGCCAGGCTCATAACAGACCCACTGTTCCTGCTTGTCTGAAAAGAAAGCCGTCCTTTCCACGGTCCTCCCTGGCAGCCTCTGAAACTCGTATTAAGCCAGAACAGAGTTCGGCCCCAAACGTGCATTCAGATCATTTTCCAAATGTGCACCATTTACTTGACAGTCCACAATGGCTTCTTAACAAAACAAATGAGCAAGTTCGCATTAGCCAGTGAATGCCGTACCTGCCACGGGCTCTGGTCTCAGCATCCCTGCGTGCTCGGCATTAGGAGCTGACAAGACACTGTCCAGGCATTGGCCTTGCAAAGGACTTCTGTCCCAAAGAAGCAAGGTCCTTTGGGCTTTTTGGACTTCTAGGTACTAAAAGGAGTCCCTCCCACACATTACACTACTTCCTCCATTCCTCGACACAGGAACCCTTCACTCTGGTGAAGTCTTCTCCCTCCGCGGTCCCATCCAAATTACTTTCTTCCCAAAACCCTCAAAATGTTTGCCTCCAGCTCATTGGAAACTTCCAAGGAACAGCCTCTAAACAGTCTTATTTCTGTTATTTTTCTGGGAAGCTAAATTGTCTCCTTTTTAAAACAAAGCCCCTGACTGGTGAAGACAAAATGCAACCTCTAACACTCTCCAATTGCAATCAGTCTCACAAACTTCTACCTGGTTGTCCCAAATCATATCAAAAAGTGTACCTATCATGCCTTTAAATGAAACCTTTTATGTCAAACTAGATCCTAAAAACAGCTAACGGTTCCTCAAATTAATAAGAACAAAGATTGACCACCTAATAGAAAAGAGGAAAAATATAAGAACAGATTCTTTTTTACTTAAAAATAAGCAGAATGGTTGATAATGTTATGAAAATTTTAAACTTGAAATAATTAAACAAAACATTTTTGCAAAAAAAAAAAAGATGCCCAATTATACACCGTACAGATAAAAGCATAATGAATACACACTCGTCACCATTAGCAGGAGCACAAATTGCTGTAGGCTTATTAGAGGGCAATTTGACAATATCAGCCCAAAATTTTAAGTGCATATACAGGTAGGTAGTCTATACATATACTTTAAAAGTGTGCCAAAAATAGAGATAATATTATTCCTGGTAACATGGTAACAGAAAAACATGGAAACAACTAAAATGCCCAATGGTAGACATTTTTTGTATAACATATAATGGAATACTACACAGCTGTTTAAAAGAAGCCAGTAGCTCCGCGTACATTAACATGGAAAAATCGCCAAAATCTGTATTATGAAGTGAAAAATACAAAAGGCTTGAATGATGTGGCAGCATGATCTCAGCACAAAGAAGGCATAACATATGGAGGAAAAAATACATAAATGAGGGAAAATGCAAGTAAAAACATGGCTTTCTTGAAAGAATCACACAAAAACAACAATAGGGAAGGGAGTACCTTTAGAAGAGGAGATAGAGAAGGAGGATCTCACTTTTCAGTGTATAAGTTTCCGTTCTATTCAGAATTCCTGAGCAGGTAGATGTAGTACTTTTTAATTTAATTTCAGAAAAATTAACTGAGAAGTGAGATTATGAGCTATGCTTTGCTTTCTCCTGTATGACTTTCTCGATTCATAAAAACAAAAGTTAAAAAGCTGACAGGCAATGAGATAGCAGATTCCAAAGGGCTGTCCTCAGCCTGTCCACCTGCAGCAGGTCACCTCCTTCCCAGCCTGACCAGACCAAAACAAAACACCCCTCCCTGTAAAACCGGCTTTGCAACACATCTACAAAGGAACAAAAAAAAGTTTTTAAAGACCTATCTCCTTTTCTTCTGGTCACAGCAATCAGAATCAGTACTGAGGTAGGATGTACCCAGATGTTGGGAAGAAAGGCACGCTGAGCTGAGGGAAAGCAAGCAGCTCAGTGGGCTGGGGCCACAACAGGTTGGCCAGGGCTATCCCTGAGAGACTTCTGCAGCCCAGTCTGCAGGCTGGACTTTTCCTTTCAGTCACCTGGGCAGCCCACCCCTTGCCAAATGCCCAAACCTCAGCCTTCTCACTTGAACTGGAAAGATGGGCTATTGAGTATCAATCAGTTCAAGCCCAAGGTTCAGAGACGCAGAAAAGGTGTGTCCACTGTTCAACAACAGGCTTTTCCTACAGTCCTGGGTCAGGGAATGAACCTCTCAGACCTTTATAAAGCCCATCGGTGTGGGTTCTTTGAAGTAAAAGGAGGTGAAATGCAGCCACGGGTCTCTCCTTCCCTTCTTAGGAATGCTGATCAAGCTGGCAGGGCTTGAACACTGCATTAACCTGCTTCAGAAAGTCCTACTCAACTCTTACAAGCTTTCACCAGAAAAACAAACTTTCTGAAATCCCTTTGTGTATTGGCCAGCTAAAGCCAGAAACTGTTCCAGGTAACCGAGGCAAGGTGAAGGAGCACGCTCTGATGTCTCAGGTCCTCCTGTGTCTCACCATGCCTTTCTCAATTTCTTTGCCTCCAAAATTCATCCACCTCCCCTGCCCCCAAATAAATCCAAAGAGTAGCTCTCCAAAGCCAAGTCTTAGTACTGTTTCCAATTACATAAATCCTAATAGCCCAAGGCTGAGACCACTGGTCTGAGGACGGTGCTGCGAAAGGGCCAGAGTGTGGCTTTGCCTTTGCCTGAGGCATAAGTAATTTCCTGTGTGCCGGGAGGGCCCACCGGGAGTCCCTGAGACCAGAGATCCAAGCTATCCCCTTCTCACCAACTTACCCCCACCTGACAATCCACTGCAGAGACCACACCAACGATCCTGAAACAAAACTGATTCTAAGGACTAGAGACCCTTATAGACCCGAACCCTGGCCATGGGCTGCTCCTGCGGTTGGGAACGGGTTAGGGCCAAAACACCAGTGAGTCCAAGAGGAGGAGCCATGCCAGGGCACTTCTGGCAGTGGTGGGCAGGACCGCACGACTTCCCCAGGGCCACACTGTCCCGGAGCAGACCTTGAGGGCCGGGAGCAAGGGGTGCCTTGGGCAGGAAGTGAGAGAGCAGCCTGGCAGAACGTGGTTCCCGCTCCCATCGGGCCCAGGACCTTCGCCGGCCACCTAGTTCACCTCCACTTAGCGGGATGTTTGCAAAATACCGTGAAAGATTGATGCAGCCCCGTGGGCAGGGGAGCCTCGATTAGAGGCGTGACACCAGCATCTGTCCTCCGAGAATCCGCGGTCCTGGCAGCGCTCGTTGCCAGGGGCCGACTGGCCCAGGCAGGGAGGGGGGAGGTAGGAGGCAGGTGGCCACGGGGCGGAGGTCTGGGGTGGGATGTGGGGAGGGATCTAGGGGGCCTCTACCCACCGCCGGCGGCCGCGCCCATCTCCGAGCGGGAACCTAACCACCAGCCAGACCCAGCTGCCGCTCGGGCCCTTTCTGACCGGCGCCAGCGTTTGGAAACAGCTCCCGCTCGGCGCTTACCTTCTAGCTGTGGTGGACAGTGGAAATAAAACATCGCCGACGGCCCGATCGACTGCACGGCCAGGACTCGGGAGGGTGACCGCGGGACCTCCAAGGCACGCGTACGCGTAGATCTGGCCCGGCTGCGGAGCAAACAACGACAGAACCTAAGTCTCCCTCTGTCTCTCCCTCTCGCCCGCCCGGCCCCGGAGTGTACCGGGCGTTCCCCTTCCTGGAAAACCCCTTCCCAATGCCTTCAGCCCATTACGGGGAGGTGGAGTGCCGTCGCAAGCCGGGTACCCCGTGGGCAGCCCTTCCTTTCGGGTCCACCAGCCGGGCAGACGTCCCCCAATCTCGGCCCCAACACCAAGCCTACGCAGTCTGTTTCTCGGCTCTCAGGGGTCCCACCGCAATCCCTGCACCCAAGCCTGCGCAGCCGAGGAGGCGAGCGCGCCAGGCCATCTGCGCGAGAGGCAGCCCCCGCCAGGAACGCAGCCCCAAGGCCGGGCGCACCGGGCTCGGCATGTGGGTGCGGAGCCGCGCGTACCTTGGCGGGCGGCGGGCGAGGAAGGCCGGAGTGTGACCGCCTCTGGTCCGCTCGCCTGCCTCAACTGAAAGCGGGCGGGGCTCCGCGCGGTTGGCGCCCGCAGGACCAGAAAAGTGACTCGGGAAGTGGCCAGATGTCTTGCTGTCTGTCTACAGCGCGCGCCGCCGCTCAGCACTCGCCTTTATAATCTCACGCATAATTGGCCTTAATCTGATTATTTCCAGCGCTGTCTACAGCGAGTAACTTGGATAGGTCTACTGGGCCTTACAAATGGCCCACGTGGTGTTAAAAAAAAAAAAAAAAAGAATCCATCATTTCTCAGCAAACATCAGGAATGTCTTTCCTCTTTCCTTTTAAAAGAAGGCTGAAACAATCACCGCTACCACCCCCCCTGCCAAAGGCATTCTTTTCTGAGCACTCCACCCCACCCCCACCCCGACGTCCCTCCGACTCAGACCTTCTTTCTCCGCCAGAGCTTGACTTTAGGCTCCCCTTGTCAGAGGCCTGGTGACTCCCGGGCTGCGAATTGACAAAGCGCTGCTAATTGTCGCCACCGGATGGGTTTGGGGGGGACTCTTTGCACACGGCTTCCCTTTCCAAGCGACCGTACAAAAGGAAAGTTTGATTTTGTTCTCAGCAAGGGGTCCCTGAATTTATGTTCGCTTCTCCATGCAAATGATATGCGGTGGGACCCTTCGCAATTACTTTTAAAATGCATCCGAGGCAGACACTCAGCAGAGAGAGACCGCCCTTCCCTCTGCCTGGGTGAAAATTAAACTCTAAAGTACCGGGCTGAAATTTTCAAGTCAGGGGCGCGGGATTGGATCAAATCTCATAAACTGCAAAAAAAAGCAAGTCTAATGGCGCATAATTGGTTCTGTAATAGCATTACACCAGGATAATAGCCCGTTACGGCCCCCTGCACTATTAAGTGCTTCCCTGGCGGAAAGCCTTTATGATATTAAAGGGGGAATATAATGATATTTTGGTTATTAAATGCGTGTAATTAATTTATGCACCACTGAAAATAAAGTTGGTATTATGACCCACTCAAGATGCATCAGAAGATGCAAGTCAGACAACTGTTGATAAGTTCTGGTGTCTGTGTTCCGTCTAGACTGCTGATTTTATTTTGGGACGATGGCTTCTTGGACAGACTGCATAAATTGAATATTTTATAAACATTCTAATGCTGCATTCAGGAGCCCAGGCTAGGCAGTGGGTCAGGTCCCGCGTCGCCTGGGATCCAGCCTTGATCCTAAAGACACAGTGAGTGGGAAGCAAAAGGCCTGGCGAGCCCACACGTGGACACCCACCCAGAAGCAAGGCGCGAGGAGCTGGAGAGCCAATTGCCGGTGCCCTGGACCACCCGTGGACACCCCTCCGAAAATCGCCAGGAGGAAGAGGCAGCCTCTCTCCGCAGAGGCTAGTTGGAGCCGTTACACTTCATCGGCCCCTCCTGGGCTCAGCCCGCCCAGGCGCGGAAAGTCGACTCGTCACGAGGAAGAAACCACTGGAAACGCCGACTGGGCTCTGAGCTGAGAGAGCCTGCGGCACCCACTCAGCCAAGGCCACCGACTCTGCGAGTCGAGGCAACCCGCCAGCGGGGAGCAAGCCTGCAGGTCTGGGGCAGGCGCGGGAGCAGGCAGTGCAGGCAGCTGAGAGAGCCGTGTCCGCTTCATCCAGAGAGGGCCGGAGCCCTGAGAACCCACCCTGTTTCAGCCCAGGCCGGGAAGCTCAGCACGCTCTTTCTCCCGGTCTCCCTCAGAGCGCCCCTTGCTCTCTGGAGCTCTTTTCAAGAGCCCGAGTCTCGCCTTGTGCGCCTGGGTCTGCCAAAGGCCCCTCAAAATCCTACCTACCCTAGGCGGATCAAGCCTCCTGCAAGCGCCCTGCGAGCTCCCGAGTCGAGCGAAGCCAGGTGAGGAAGACGTTTGGGCTGGCTCTGCCAAGATGCTCCCAGGAGCCCCTGAGTATCTGTGTGGGAGCCCTAGGCACCAGGCATCCAGCACCGCGTTGGCCCCAGAAACTAACGAGATGCAAGCCCGCCTCAACTCCCCATTCCTGACATCTGCTGAAGCAGTGTCCTGTCGAAGCCCAGAGAGGCCCCGGGCACTGGACAAGTTTGTCCCCGGTCTGCCCGCCCGGCGCTCCCTGAGCCTCTCTGTCGGTCAGAACCCTGGACAGAGGCACCTGTTTCTCCCAGGGCGCGGAGGGAAGTGACCAGCCACGAGGTCCCCTCTACGAAACTACGCCGCGCGGCGGCGGACGAACCCCGCCAGATGCTGAACGTTGGGGTCCCAACTCTCTCTTGTTCCAAACCGAGAAAGTTAACTTGGGACGCGCGCTCAGGGCTTGCAGCAAGGGCCGAACTCGCCGTTCCTTCGCCCCACGCCCAGCTTCTGCCCCGCGGCTCTAGCCGGCAAGCGTCCAGCGACCGCTCGCCGCCTGGTTCTAGCCTTCCCAGCGTCCCTGCCCGAGCCGGTTGTCTCCCCTATGGGACGCTTGGCCAGGCTCCCGTGGAACACTCACCAGCGGGACCCTCGGCCTCCTCTCCCCGAAGCTCCTCTCCCCCAGGCTCGAGGCCGGGCTCGTTCCTATTGGCAAAACAGCAAATAAACAACCAACCGAGCAATCACAGAAAAGAAAGGCTGCAGCAAACTTTGATGACGACGCGGGCCCCCTTTTTTCCTCCGATTGTCTCAGACCTTCGGGGCAGGGCCGAAAAGAGGTGACTAACATGTATTTCTACCATCTCCCTCCTCTCTAAAAAAAAAAAGAGAGAGAGAGAGCACGCGTTGGTAACGAAAAGGTTATCTTTCCTTAATTCCTGTGCGGTAAAATGTATTTTCCAATTAACCAAATTCACCGATCTGTCCCGCTTGGACACTCTGATAATTTAGAACCTAAAAGTGTACTTTCTTTATCTAAAGACCAAGGTGACTGCTTTTAATTTTCTCTAACCTCTTTACACTTGATGTTCACCAGACTCATAATGTTAATTGGCTTCATATACGGATCATCAGTTTAATGAAGAAATAAATCCTGTGTTGCTTTATGTTTTAACAGTGATTGCTTTAATGAGGAATGTGACGTCTTCCAAAATCAAAGCTGCAGGAGACATTAGAAGGGGCTTCTATTAAGACGGAAAGGCTTATTTAAAGTTAAAACTGCGGGTCGTATTTCAACAGATTCTCACAGCGCTGGCCTTCCCCACTCCTACCTGGGTTGCTTCCGATCTCTAGAAGGAGACAGTTCTGTGGCTGGTCCTCAAAGACTCGTTCTCTCTGTATTTAATGCAGCCGCAGTCTCCGTTCTGAGAATCACTTTCGGTTACTACACAAGCGTACTGCTTTACTTCCTGTCCAGCCGAGCAGAGAGAGGCAGGAGCAGAGTGGGAAGTTAAACTTTCAAGGTTGTTCACTTAAAATAAAAACCCAAGTGGGGGACCCCAAGGCAGCCAGAGAGCATGCAGAGACAGCGGTTCTGCCCCTTCCCCCGGCTCTGCCCCGCGGCCTAGCCGGCAAGCGTCCAGCGACCGCTCGCCGCCTGGTTCTAGCCTTCCCAGCGTCCCTGCCCGAGCCGGTTGTCTCCCCTATGGGACGCTTGGCCAGGCTCCCGCGGAACACTCACCAGCGGGACCCTCGGCCTCCTCTCCCCGAAGCTCCTCTCCCCCAGGCTCGAGGCCGGGCTCGTTCCTATTGGCAAAACAGCAAATAAACAACCAACCGAGCAATCACAGAAAAGAAAGGCTGCAGCAAACTTTGATGACGACGCGGGCCCCCTTTTTTCCTCCGATTGTCTCAGACCTTCGGGGCAGGGCCGAAAAGAGGTGACTAACATGTATTTCTACCATCTCCCTCCTCTCTAAAAAAAAAAAGAGAGAGAGAGAGCACGCGTTGGTAACGAAAAGGTTATCTTTCCTTAATTCCTGTGCGGTAAAATGTATTTTCCAATTAACCAAATTCACCGATCTGTCCCGCTTGGACACTCTGATAATTTAGAACCTAAAAGTGTACTTTCTTTATCTAAAGACCAAGGTGACTGCTTTTAATTTTCTCTAACCTCTTTACACTTGATGTTCACCAGACTCATAATGTTAATTGGCTTCATATACGGATCATCAGTTTAATGAAGAAATAAATCCTGTGTTGCTTTATGTTTTAACAGTGATTGCTTTAATGAGGAATGTGACGTCTTCCAAAATCAAAGCTGCAGGAGACATTAGAAGGGGCTTCTATTAAGACGGAAAGGCTTATTTAAAGTTAAAACTGCGGGTCGTATTTCAACAGATTCTCACAGCGCTGGCCTTCCCCACTCCTACCTGGGTTGCTTCCGATCTCTAGAAGGAGACAGTTCTGTGGCTGGTCCTCAAAGACTCGTTCTCTCTGTATTTAATGCAGCCGCAGTCTCCGTTCTGAGAATCACTTTCGGTTACTACACAAGCGTACTGCTTTACTTCCTGTCCAGCCGAGCAGAGAGAGGCAGGAGCAGAGTGGGAAGTTAAACTTTCAAGGTTGTTCACTTAAAAATAAAAAACCCAAGTGGGAAGAGAGTACCACACACCCTAAGATTTGTGTGCAGCTGTTCCAGAGCAGCTCCCCCAGTGCCCTGCATCTCCGCCACTGAAAATCTAAGCCTCTGCTCTTAAAAGAGAGACAGCTCCCACTGTGCCGAGTGGGCGGCTGCGGACAGGCTCTAGCCCCTGAGAATGTCTGCAGGGGATGGGTTGGGCCCCCGTCGGGGCGAAGGTAGCTTTCCATCCCTGTATCAATTAATAGGAGAGTGAATCTGCTTTCTCTAATGGTTGTTTGATTTTTTCTAATTATAAGCTTGTTCTATGAAGACAGAACTGTCATTGCAAAAGCACCAAGAGCAGCAGTAAAATGCTAGAAATTGGAGCATCCATATTTGGAAGCCCTAAATTGTCTTTCAGTTGAATTATGAGTTATTTTTCATTGATTCCTGAAAAGAATTCCAAATCCTTAGAAAATATGGGGAGTTGAGGCTCAAGCTCAGTGTCTCCAGTACCTCACAGAGTATTTATTGCTCACCATTTATTCTGTTTTAGGAAAATGGAGAGACATTTGGAGGTACCACCGTCAACATCTTTTGAGCCCACCTGCATGAACATGCGTTGGATTTGACATCTCAAACCGTGCTCAGAAGAGATTTTCCCAACCTCTCTCATAAAACTTTCCTTAGCGGGAAGAATTTCAGTAACCCGGTTTAAACCATAACCATAGGGTAAGGCAGATAAAAATACTTCAAGTTTCAGGGAGAATAAAGACCACACTGTATCCCTATTTATGAGTTTGAAAGTATACAGATGATTTGTGATGTTGTTTCCCTATTTAAATTCTGTAAAGCCTCTCTGGTGTAGTCTCCAGTGGCCACACGGCTCTCCCAAGACAGAAGGTGAAGCACACGCGTGCTCAGTATGGACCCCATACATCCTCTCTATTTGTCTGAAAATCTACTGTCATTTGTAGTTTTGGAAATTGCCAAGAAAGTTTAGGTTTGCTAAACATGATGGAATATGTGGAAAAAATAGCAGCTAATTGAAATTCCAGATGAACAGGGTACTATGAACTGGACACACCTCACACGCACACACACACAGACACACACACACACATACACAGCAAGGAAGATATGCATTTTATTATCTTGGAAATTTCCTGTCATACATTAGTTTTAGTGTCATGTAAAAGTAAGAGCAGCTACTTACATACAAGCCAATTTCCAATAACTTTGTCTGCAGTGACCACGGGACAAAGTGTATTCCCACATGGTTCTTGAGGACTCTCATAGCTGGGCCTGGTCTGCCTAATCCTCACAAGGCAAGAAAGTATTGAGCCCAAGGCAGGCCCACTGCCTGAAGACTCTGTGCGTACTTGTCTTCACTGAAGCAGGTTCCAGTCCTCATGAGCACTTGAGCAGGTCACAATGCTCTTTCAAGGCCCTCATGACTTTCTCCACAAAGAGGGGATAAAAATGCCTACATCAAGTGCTGGTGGGAGGATTCAAAACAGTATCAGAGGATTTAGAGCAGTGAAAATACTCTGTATATTACAGTGATAGATACATGTCGTTTTGCTTTTGTTAAAACACCAAGAATGAACTCTGATGTAAACTCTGGGCTCTGGGTGATTATAATGTGTACATGCAGATTCCCTGACTATGTCTAAGATGTTGACTGAGGCTCATGAAAAAGACATTTGGAGGTACCACCGTCAACATCTTTTGAGCCCACCTGCATGAACATGCGTTGGATTTGACATCTCAAACCGTGCTCAGAAGAGATTTTCCCAACCTCTCTCATAAAACTTTCCTTAGCGGGAAGAATTTCAGTAACCCGGTTTAAACCATAACCATAGGGTAAGGCAGATAAAAATACTTCAAGTTTCAGGGAGAATAAAGACCACACTGTATCCCTATTTATGAGTTTGAAAGTATACAGATGATTTGTGATGTTGTTTCCCTATTTAAATTCTGTAAAGCCTCTCTGGTGTAGTCTCCAGTGGCCACACGGCTCTCCCAAGACAGAAGGTGAAGCACACGCGTGCTCAGTATGGACCCCATACATCCTCTCTATTTGTCTGAAAATCTACTGTCATTTGTAGTTTTGGAAATTGCCAAGAAAGTTTAGGTTTGCTAAACATGATGGAATATGTGGAAAAAATAGCAGCTAATTGAAATTCCAGATGAACAGGGTACTATGAACTGGACACACCTCACACGCACACACACACAGACACACACACACACACATACACAGCAAGGAAGATATGCATTTTATTATCTTGGAAATTTCCTGTCATACATTAGTTTTAGTGTCATGTAAAAGTAAGAGCAGCTACTTACATACAAGCCAATTTCCAATAACTTTGTCTGCAGTGACCACGGGACAAAGTGTATTCCCACATGGTTCTTGAGGACTCTCATAGCTGGGCCTGGTCTGCCTAATCCTCACAAGGCAAGAAAGTATTGAGCCCAAGGCAGGCCCACTGCCTGAAGACTCTGTGCGTACTTGTCTTCACTGAAGCAGGTTCCAGTCCTCATGAGCACTTGAGCAGGTCACAATGCTCTTTCAAGGCCCTCATGACTTTCTCCACAAAGAGGGGATAAAAATGCCTACATCAAGTGCTGGTGGGAGGATTCAAAACAGTATCAGAGGATTTAGAGCAGTGAAAATACTCTGTATATTACAGTGATAGATACATGTCGTTTTGCTTTTGTTAAAACACCAAGAATGAACTCTGATGTAAACTCTGGGCTCTGGGTGATTATAATGTGTACATGCAGATTCCCTGACTATAATGTCTGATGGGAGATGTTGATCATGGGAAGGCTATGCATAGAAAAAATGCTCTATTAAAAAATAGAGTCCATCTTTTTCAATTAAGGGAGGAAAGATGTTGAAAACAATGCCCAGCATGTAACAGCTACAACTGTTCTCCTATCCTTATTGTTACTGTTGTCTTACCACTGCTATGGCCCACTAGGGGGCCACATTCCTGGAGAGATGCTACTCAGAGCTGCTTTGGATCCTTACAGATGGCACCTGCTTCTAGCCGTCTCCAAGATGAGCCTTGAGCTGAGGCAGTACCACCACGGAGAGAGCCCCTCTGTGGCATCTTCTCCTATCCCATCTGCCAGTCTACCATGCTTGCTTCTTTACGTGTTTCCCTTCACGCTTCTTTGCTTGGTGTGCTGAGTCGCACACACCTGTTTGACTAGAAAACCTAAACCAAGGCCCTTTAAGCTACATCAGAGGTGTTTTATTTGGCTCACAAAATTTTTTTTAGAAATTCAAAGTGAGGGGCTTCCCCTGGTGGTCCAGTGGATAAGGACACCGCCTTGCAGTGCAAGGGGCGCCGGTTCGATCCCTGACCTGGGAAGATCCCACGTGCTGCGGAGTGGCTGGACTGATGTGTCCAATCACGGAGCCGGAGCTCTGGAGCACATGCGCCCAGAGCTGACGCTCTGCAACAACAGACGCCACCGCGATGGGAGGCCCACAGGAGCCAAAGAACAAAGACGGATGAAAAATAGAGAAATGGAAGACCAATAGATGTGGCCCGCCCGCTCCCCTCCCTCCCCAACCCGACCCCCGCCCAAAATAAATAAATAAATCTTTAAAAAAAAAAAAAAAAGAAATTCAAAGTGAGGGCTTCCCCTGGTGGTCCAGTGGGTAAGGACACCGCCTTGCAGTGCAAGGGGCGCCGGATCAATCCCTGACCTGGGAAGATCCCACGTGCCGTGGAGCGGCTGGACTGGATGTGTCCAATTACCGAGCCTGAGCTCTGGAGCGCATGCGCCCAGAGCCGGTGCTCTGCGACGACAGACGCCACCGCGACGGGAGGCCCACACAGGCCAAAGAACAAAGATGGATGAAAATAGATAAATGAAAGACCAATAGAAGTGGCCCACCCGGTCCCCTGCCTCCCCAACCCGACCCCTGCCCAAAAATAAATAAATAAATAAATCTTTAAAAAAAGAAATTCAAAGTGAATGTCTTTACACTGGGTATGCCAACTCTACCTGGCTACAGCTGCCACTGTTCCACACTGCTTTCCTCCGGGTCTCTTCTCACATTTCCCACCTTGTTTCTGAAGGCATCTGACTTTCTTACCCGTGACATAAAAATCTGTGTGAGTCTAGCATCATTTCCAGACTGATAATGCCTTTTTATCCAATGTGAGGATGAGAAAGGGGCATTCTGCGGAAGACTAAGCCTGCAGTGCCTGGAGTATCAGAGTCTGGTTCACTCCACTTCCATAAACACTTACCTAACACCCTCTTTGTGCTAAGCACAGGAGACAGGCTGATCTCTTGGCCAGCTGCTAGAGATTCTGGATAGGAAAGGAGATGGGAGGGAGCAGGGAGAAGGGAAACTGGCACCATCTGGTACCACACCAAAAGGCACCAGATTTCACTGGTCTTCTTTTCTCTGCCCTGGAGAGCTCTCTAGAAGGCAGCTCTCAGAATACAATGCCCCACCTCCTCCTGGGAGGGGGTGCGCCCAGGATGCTTCTGCATCCTTTTGCAGCTTCAGATGGAGAAGCACTCTCTCTGCCCAAAGGCCATAGGCCCAATCTCCCCTCCATCCCATGTTCAGACCATCACACCAGAGTCCAAGGGTCTGGACGAGGCTCAGCATCAGCCCTCAGTCTCCTGCTTTGCCTTTTCTGCTGCAGTGAAAGTCTCAGGTAGCTGGACCACTGACTGGGATCTGTCCTAAAGCTTCACCTAAAGGATTCAATTTCTAAGATCCTGACACCCAAAACTGCTCTACTGGATCTCCTGTGGTCACTGACTTGGAGCAAAATCATTTGAGGAACATTTAGTTGCAAAGTGTAGCTCCCACGTGCCGTGGGCGGCTGGACTGGATGTGTCCAATTACCGAGCCTGAGCTCTGGGCGCATGCGCCCAGAGCCGGTGCTCTCGACGACAGACGCCACCGCGACGGGAGGCCCACACAGGCCAAAGAACAAAGATGGATGAAAATAGATAAATGAAAGACCAATAGAAGTGGCCCACCCGGTCCCCTGCCTCCCCAACCCGACCCCTGCCCAAAAATAAATAAATAAATAAATCTTTAAAAAAAGAAATTCAAAGTGAATGTCTTTACACTGGGTATGCCAACTCTACCTGGCTACAGCTGCCACTGTTCCACACTGCTTTCCTCCGGGTCTCTTCTCACATTTCCCACCTTGTTTCTGAAGGCATCTGACTTTCTTACCCGTGACATAAAAATCTGTGTGAGTCTAGCATCATTTCCAGACTGATAATGCCTTTTTATCCAATGTGAGGATGAGAAAGGGGCATTCTGCGGAAGACTAAGCCTGCAGTGCCTGGAGTATCAGAGTCTGGTTCACTCCACTTCCATAAACACTTACCTAACACCCTCTTTGTGCTAAGCACAGGAGACAGGCTGATCTCTTGGCCAGCTGCTAGAGATTCTGGATAGGAAAGGAGATGGGAGGGAGCAGGGAGAAGGGAAACTGGCACCATCTGGTACCACACCAAAAGGCACCAGATTTCACTGGTCTTCTTTTCTCTGCCCTGGAGAGCTCTCTAGAAGGCAGCTCTCAGAATACAATGCCCCACCTCCTCCTGGGAGGGGGTGCGCCCAGGATGCTTCTGCATCCTTTTGCAGCTTCAGATGGAGAAGCACTCTCTCTGCCCAAAGGCCATAGGCCCAATCTCCCCTCCATCCCATGTTCAGACCATCACACCAGAGTCCAAGGGTCTGGACGAGGCTCAGCATCAGCCCTCAGTCTCCTGCTTTGCCTTTTCTGCTGCAGTGAAAGTCTCAGGTAGCTGGACCACTGACTGGGATCTGTCCTAAAGCTTCACCTAAAGGATTCAATTTCTAAGATCCTGACACCCAAAACTGCTCTACTGGATCTCCTGTGGTCACTGACTTGGAGCAAAATCATTTGAGGAACATTTAGTTGCAAAGTGTAGCTAGCCGGCTATTATTAAAGACATCATACGAAGTTACTGATAAGAAAATGGAATCAGTCCAAGGAAATCTCAGACAGGATCCCGTCAAAAATAGAAGAAAAATCTGTCTCCAAATGTAAATGATCTCACCAATAATCCTTTAGGACAAATAACTTCCAAGGTCAGTTCTTCAGGGTAGAATAGTCCTCCCTGTGAGAATAAAATAACAGAGTTGTTGACTGTTAAGAGGCGGAACGGGGAGATGGCAACAGGAGGAACTGGCTGACAAGGGACGCAGGACCGCAGTCCACTCCCAGTCCCGTGCTCTGTGCCCTTGACTGAGCCCTCTTTAATAACACATGTTTCTCCTGAAACAAAATACACAGTCAGTCATCCATGCTAAGTGTTCAATAAATGTGCAAAATTTAATTGAAGTGACTATTAAAGAAATGAAATGAGTTTGCAACATGAATATTAGTAAGTACAATAAAAGCCTTCTAATTTCTAATAGGCTTGAATTATGTAAACATCTATGGTGGGAAGGAAGTAGATTTGTAATCACACAGATTTAGGGTTAATTTTGGCCTCTTAAATCCCTTTTCCTTGCCTCCAAAGCAGGATTGACAATGCCTGCCTTTCAATATCTGACTGGCCGTCAGCACATCAGAGCATCAGAACCTTGTTGTTTCTGTCTCTATCTCTCTCTCCACACACACACACACACACACACACAGAGAGAGAGAGAGAGAGAGAGAGAGAAGGTGCTTCAGAACTGTGACTTCCCTGTGACACCCTTGCAAACCTGGATTTATAAGGGACCTCACCCTTCCCTTCTGACCGCCCACTCCAGGCTGTGGTTAGATCCCACCCCTTCCAGGCTACTGTCCCTGCCCCGGCGCCCAGTTGGCTGCTCTGCTCACACTCTCAGGTTCTACCTTTGTGACTCGGTTCCCCCATGGTCTTGCCCAGCATGAACAGGTCATGTGTGTATCTCATAGAACCTCTCAGCACACTCCAAGGGTAGGGTCCTCATGGCCTCCCTTCCCTCCTGCTGACCTCACTTAGCGCCAGCCTCCCAGAGCACATTTAAATCTCAGCATAAATATTGACTGAATGAAAGTCACTGCTGTCTGAGCAAGGCTGGGGCGGGCAATCCCCACCTCTCTGCTCCCTCACCATCAGCCCACAGCACCCTGCAGGCCAGCCTGGGGTGGGACGAGGCTCAGCTTGACACACTGATACACACTGGGGGCACCCGTTTCTTCATTCATTCCAGAGATAGCTGCAGAGTGCCAGTTCAGTGCCAGGTGCATTCAGGGGATGCACTTGTACTCAAGACCACCAGCGATCAAGGAGGTTGGTGTGTCAGGAATGCCTCTCATAACTATTGGAGCAGAGCTTGCTAAAGCCAGTTTCCAGCCCCAGACTGCACGCTGGAAGGGTGGACTCCCGCTGCCCAAGGCTGCATCCTAGTCCCCTGGACGTGTAGTTCAGAGTCCCGGAGAGGCTGAGCCCAGCTGCTGCTGGAGGGCAGCTGAGGCAGGGACAGAACTCAGCTTTGCTCGGGAGGTAGAGAGCCCCCACAGAGCTTCCCTGATGCCATCCTGAAGTTCCAACGTGCCTCTTCTCCTTCATCTCTCACTCCTCCAGCAGATGTTCCCTGAGAGCCATGTTGTGACAGCCTTATGCTGCAGGCCAGAGAAAAGAAATGTCTTTTCTTCCACTGTGCTTAAAACCTTTTAAAGGTGGGAAGGAGGGGATATGTATACTATGGTTAATTCATGTTGATGTGTGGCAGAAATCAAACCAATGTTGTAAAGCAATTATCCTTTTTAAAAATAAAATTTGAAAAGCCTTTTAATACTGTTTATTTATTTGATATTTTTGTACTAATATTATCTCTCTACGTAGACTAAATGCCATGAAGGTAAAGAACTGGTGAGCAGGATTTTCTAAGCCCTTAGCCCCATACCTGGCACCTACTGGACATGCAATAAAGAACATGTCAGAATGAAACATGACCTATGAACTCAAGTTCAAGAAGACATGGACATCAGAGCATTTGGCAGTCAATGTCTCTCTCCGTAATGCTAGTCTGTGTTCTTTGACGTTCCCTGGGATAAGCCAGGTGTAAGAAAAGTGAAAAAGGACAAAAACAGAATTAACCAACAAGTAAGTACATGCATCAAGGGCCAGTCAGTCATCTCCTCTCTCCTGTATCTCTTACTAAATGTAAGAGGGCTTTTGAATAGTCAGAGCAGCCACTTCCGAGACAGTCGCGAGCCAAGGACACACCTAGCCTTCTCCTAGGCTCTTCTCCTAGGCTGTTTTGCCCAACTTGGCTCACGAATCATTTGAGAGCCTTCTCTCTCCCCATTCCACAGCCCACAGTACTAGACAGTGTTTCATGTCTGAAATCCTCAGCACTGCTTTCCAGCTCCTGAACGTCCTCCTCCCCGTCTGCAACAGAGGAATGGTTCCCATCACAGAAGACATGCTTTATGATACGGTAAAAGGCTCCTCAGATGTGGTGGTGGTGGTTAGCCTGTGGCTTAGCCTGTGTGAGCTCGTCTCCCTCAAGAGGGTAGAGTGGGGAAGGGGTAAGGGGCTTTCTGCTTTTGCATCTTCTCTCTCTCCTTTGTCCCTCCCTCCCTCCCTCTCCTTCAGTGCCCTCTCTCTGGTCCAGTCCCTAAGGGCATGCCTGTGCTAAATCCTGTCCTATCCAAGGGATGCCCACCTCTTTCCCTATCTGCCTTGTATCACCCAAGAGTGTCTGTGTGGGCTCTGACCTCTCGCCACATGGGCTCTGACCTCTCGCCACATGTACCCGTTTAACCAAGAAACAGAGCTTGTATGGGGGCAGCTCCTAGTAAAGAAATGGGGGAAAGGGAGAGGAGTCTCCTCATTTTTTACTTTCTGAAAGGGTGTCCACGCAGGTATTGCATTGGAAGTTTTGTTGTTGCTGTTTGACTAGAATCAAAATTGGCTTTGTTTTATTGTCTTTAAAATGTGAGAACGATTATACAGAACACACTGACCAAGGTCCATCCTTGCCTTTTTCTAACATTGGTCCCTTTACACAAAGGTGATTTCTACCTGACATTTGAAGGCGTCTGAACTTATAATAGATTATAAGATCTTAAGTGAACAGACCTTCTTAAAGTGGTAGGTTATGGCTGACGTTCCTTTTATTCTGCTCCTCAGAAAAAGTTGCCTAACGGAAAAATAAATCGATCGATGAATTAAATGTTAAGATAGTTTTCGAAGAGCACCTAAGACAACAAAAATTAAAACACCCACAATCTCACAACCTAAGAGAACCATTATTAACATTTTATTATTAGGCTTCCAGATGCTTTATGTGTATTTATTTTACGTATACTTTTTAAAGAAACAAAAGTGCATCATAACACTACCTGGTATTGTAGTTTCTTTTTCAACAATATATTGTGAATGTCTTTTATGTCATTAAATGTTCTTCCACAATATTCTTATTGTTCTACGGATCTACACGTGGTTAGGATGTACGTTCAGTTCCTGAGAGAGAGAGACCTGTAACAGTGGCTTACACCAGGCAGTGCCTCTCCCTCGTGTGTGGATGTGCACTCTGGCATGATCGCGGAGCTCTAGGAGGTGGAGGGGCTCCCTTTCATCTGCTTCCTCCGCCATCCCTTGGGTGTGGCCCTTGTCCAGGTGGCCCAACGGGTCCCTCTCCACATCTGCCGCACAGTCACCAGGGAGGGCAGAGAAGGAGGGTGAGCGCCACGCCCTTCACTGGAGGGTACAGCCCTTCCAGCATCTGGAAGGTACACAGGCAACCTCTGCTCTGATCCCCTGGCCAGGACTGTGTCTCCCCCCAGCCGGTAGGGAGACGTCCCTGATAAATACACAGAGGCTGCTGTCCTGGGAGAAAGGAGAGTGAAGACTGGAGACAACTGTCGGTATCCACCGCGGGGCCGGTTCGTTGAGGGTCTGCCGTGGAATATTCACACAGCGATTGTTAATCTCAAGATAAATTTTCAGTAGACGAACTGCTCGATCAGACCATAAACATACGGAAGATTCCCAGAGTCGTTTGTGCATGTTCAGTCACTCAGTTGTGTCCGACTCTTTTGACCCCATGGACTGGAACCGGCCAGTTTCCTCTGTCCAGGGATTTCGAGGCAAGGATACTGGGGAGGGTTACCAATTGGTCCCTTTACACAAAGGTGATTTCTACCTGACATTTGAAGGCGTCTGAACTTATAATAGATTATAAGATCTTAAGTGAACAGACCTTCTTAAAGTGGTAGGTTATGGCTGACGTTCCTTTTATTCTGCTCCTCAGAAAAAGTTGCCTAACGGAAAAATAAATCGATCGATGAATTAAATGTTAAGATAGTTTTCGAAGAGCACCTAAGACAACAAAAATTAAAACACCCACAATCTCACAACCTAAGAGAACCATTATTAACATTTTATTATTAGGCTTCCAGATGCTTTATGTGTATTTATTTTACGTATACTTTTTAAAGAACAAAAGTGCATCATAACACTACCTGGTATTGTAGTTTCTTTTTCAACAATATATTGTGAATGTCTTTTATGTCATTAAATGTTCTTCCACAATATTCTTATTGTTCTACGGATCTACACGTGGTTAGGATGTACGTTCAGTTCCTGAGAGAGAGAGACCTGTAACAGTGGCTTACACCAGGCAGTGCCTCTCCCTCGTGTGTGGATGTGCACTCTGGCATGATCGCGGAGCTCTAGGAGGTGGAGGGGCTCCCTTTCATCTGCTTCCTCCGCCATCCCTTGGGTGTGGCCCTTGTCCAGGTGGCCCAACGGGTCCCTCTCCACATCTGCCGCACAGTCACCAGGGAGGGCAGAGAAGGAGGGTGAGCGCCACGCCCTTCACTGGAGGGTACAGCCCTTCCAGCATCTGGAAGGTACACAGGCAACCTCTGCTCTGATCCCCTGGCCAGGACTGTGTCTCCCCCCAGCCGGTAGGGAGACGTCCCTGATAAATACACAGAGGCTGCTGTCCTGGGAGAAAGGAGAGTGAAGACTGGAGACAACTGTCGGTATCCACCGCGGGGCCGGTTCGTTGAGGGTCTGCCGTGGAATATTCACACAGCGATTGTTAATCTCAAGATAAATTTTCAGTAGACGAACTGCTCGATCAGACCATAAACATACGGAAGATTCCCAGAGTCGTTTGTGCATGTTCAGTCACTCAGTTGTGTCCGACTCTTTTTGACCCCATGGACTGGAACCGGCCAGTTTCCTCTGTCCAGGGGATTTCCGAGGCAAGGATACTGGGGGGGTTACCATGCTCTCTTCCCAGGGACCTTCCCCACCCAGAGATCGAACTCGTATCTCGCAGTGGCAGGCGGATTCCTTTACCACTGAGCCACCTGGGAAGCCCAGGAGTCTTTTATATTCCTTCCAATTCTGTGAAAGCCTACGCCCCCTTAAGTATATTTCTTCTTGGCTTCCCTTCCACAGTGAGCACCCTTCAGCTCTCCATCCTTTACCCAGAAGACCAGCCCGCGGCAGTTGTTGACATCAGAGAGCACCACCCCAAGCTGAAAACTGTAATGCAAATCCCACAGGCCTGCAGCAGCCCCCTCTAGTCGTGGATGGCAACACTGAAGTGACAGAGTGGCCATGCATCCTGGGTCACAGGTCAGCATTGGTGACTGTGGCAAGGAGGAAACCAACTCTGACTCCTTGTTGCAAACTGTTTCTTTATATTGCTTTTTGTTACTTTTGTTATTATAATTGTACTTAATGGCTTGCCTGGAGAACCCTGTCCCTGTACCGGACTGTTAAAACTAAAATGTCTTTGTTCAGAACCCTGTCCACTGGTAGATAGCAGGAAGGGAGAAGTTAACATATCCCCTGCCTGAGGCTTGCCATTCAAGGAGATGTTTGCAAGATGAATGGCCTTTTTACTTTGCCTCCTCACCTCCCCCATCTCTGATCTATAAAAAAACCTGGCATCCGGACCCTGATAAGATGGTTATTTTGAGGCGCTAGTCTGCCATCTTCTTGGTCAGCTGCTTTCCACATAAAGCCGTTTTCCTTGCCTCAACACCTCCTCATTTCTTGGATTCATTGACTTGTCCTGCGGTGAGCTAATTGAGCTTGGCCTGGGTAACGACTCCATGAAAATGCAAGCTCTGATGAAAAGGAGAAGTGGGAGGAAGGAACACTTTGGGCAACTCCATCTTGGGGAGCAGAAGAGGGGGTAGGGGAGGCGCTCCCTGCCCCCAGTTTCCTCAGAAAGGGCTGGTGAAGTGGTTACCCTCAGGCTAGCCAGCTTCTAAGAGCGCTGCTGTCCTGACCTCCCAGGGAGCTCCTTCAAGGGGAGTCTCCCCGGTGGGTTTAAGCTGGAGCCGATAACTGCCACTAGGTGGCGCCAAACTGCAGACACTGGCTCCTTCCCCTTCTGGGGGAAGTCCTGCACAGAGAGCTTCGCGTGGCAGACAGCAATCCCTGCTGATATATCTGGTTGTTGCCTGCTCCCACAAAAGCCCTGGCACAGAGTGGGGGCTCCGAATGAGTGAATGTCTTCTGGCTGCAGGATGGATGGGTGGACGGATGGATGGATGGAACTGATTCCCCCTGCAAGAGCCGGGAAATTCTTCGCCCCCAAGTGGGCACCGTAGATGAAGCTGGTGCCCTCTGGGCCTCACAGGCAGCTCCAGCTGAAGAACAGGTCTTCACGGGTGCTTCTGCCTTTAGCTCCATCTGGGCCTACAGCCTGGGGAAAGGGTCTTTATCATACAAATTGGTGGTTTACTTCCTTGGGCTGGGGGGAAGGGAGGGTGAAGAACCAGAGGCCTGGGGGTGTCTTAATGCTGCATCTCCCCCAGGGCTATGAGAGAAGCCCCTCCCGTACCCAGTCCCCACCCCAGCCTGGCCAGCCGTCTGCCCACCCTCGTCTGGTTCTTCTGTCTGGGTAAGCCTTAAAGCCTCTGGCCCTCCTGTCCTCCATTTCCAGCTCAACGTCATCTCTTCAAGAGAAGACCTCCAGGACCACCACCAAATAACTCTCCCACCTCGCCAGCTCTCTGCACTTCTGCATTATGCGTCCAGCTCCCTGCTAGCGTGCCAGCTCCATGGAGCATCTCGGTATCTGGAACGGCACCTGGCACACAGCATTCGGCTAGCTGAACAGCTCCTCCAGCTTCCGGCAGCCCCTCGTCCCCTCCTCCACTCCAGCCAGGACTCCCACCCCCAGGGAGCGTTCATTATCCCCGAGAAGTGCTCCTTTGCACAACAAAAGGCGACTTCCCCTAATGACCCTGCCGCTGTTAAGTCCTGCAGTCCTAGCTCTGCACCAGCACCATTGCAAATCTCATTCCCTTACAAAGTCCAGGATGAACAAATCTAATAATTTTGTTTTAATTATCGCTGTTTAATGAGCCATTCTGAGACTACGGTGAGGGTGCACGAACGGAGATAGTTCAGGGGAGACGCCGGCGCGGAGGTGTTGGTGAGTGAGAGCCTTACCTGCAGTTTCATTTGCTGTCTGACAGCTGCCTCTCTGCGCCCAGAACCCGTCACTTACTCAACCCTCTGCCTTTCTCTCTAAGCCTGCCACCCAGGCAGGCAGGATGTGCGGTCACGGAGAGCAGTCAGCAGCCCAGGGACCACGGGGACAAGGCAAGCTCCCACAGGCTGGGCGTCTGGCTTGTTCCCAGACTCGTGGAGGCAGCAGGCAACTTTTAAGATGATTTCTTGACAGTCTGAGAAGCCTCAAAGAAAAATGGCATCTTGTTTTATCTCCCCTCCCCCCATTTTGTTTAACAGTTTACTGTACATATATAGCTTCTGTTTATTGTTTAGTGGTTAAGTCATGTCTGACTTCTTGTGACCCCATGGACTGGAGCCTGCAAGGCTCCTCTGTCCACTAAATTTCCCAGGCAAGAATACTGGAGTGGGTTGCCATTTCCTACTCCAATCCAGGAATCAAACCAGCATCTCCTGCACTGCATGCAGATCCCTTACCATTGATATTGCTTCTACTGTCATGTACTTCTTTGGGGTTTTTTTGGGGGGCAGGGGGATCTGAGTATTCCATGCTTATTTTCCTATTGGAGGCTTCATGATTCCTGCTGGAGGACTGATGATGTGGAAGAACTTTAGATGCAGTAAGATTTTCCTCTTCTGCTTGTCATCTGTGTTGCAAACATTTTTCCTAGTTTATTACGTGGCAGTGGCTGTGTGTCTACCTAGGACAATCTCACCTGTTCTGGGCTTCCGCCTCTGGGAGGCAGGGTTGCTCCCCCACTGCCCTGTGAGTCAGGGGGAGGCAGAGCCCTCCCTCATGTGGGCGCTGGTTCTCTAGCTACCCAGGAAGGAAGACCCCTTCTCCCCAGTCTCTCCATCACCCGCATCACTTCCCCCTCTGTCCTGCACAGCCACTGCCTGCTTTCCCACACTGTCCCTCTATTCTAGAGTTACACTTAGGTTCCTGAATCCATCCAATGTTTGCTTCTGCTTAGGAGGGGACTGGAGAGGGAAAAGACAGCCTTGGAGCACCAGTGAGTGAATTCAAGGGAAAGGAGCTGTCCAGAAACCCATAGAGGAGCCCTAAGGCTCCCTGCACAACACTTGCCTTACTTGTCAGGTTCCCAGAAAGCCATCTAAACTCAGGGCCAGTCTAGGAGCAGGGTAAATGAGGGCTGCTTTCAGCATCTCTCGCCCCTCAAGGGAGTATCTGAGGGAGGAATCCGGGGAGGCAGTGTCAGCGGCAAAGAAGGCGGAGGGACCCTGGAAACAGCTGAGACCTCAGGCGACACTGCTCTACAGAGCCA
Organism: Tragulus kanchil; assembly: GCA_022376925.1. Taxonomy (NCBI): domain Eukaryota; kingdom Metazoa; phylum Chordata; class Mammalia; order Artiodactyla; family Tragulidae; genus Tragulus; species Tragulus kanchil. The sequence continues at coordinate 162,510,478 of JAIOJX010000005.1, forward strand.
CAGCGGGCCACTCACACACTGCCCCTGGCTGCCCCAGGAACCAAAGCCCTGAGGGGAAGGCACAGGTGCCGCCTTGTGTGGGATCTCCTGGCTCAGCCTGACCCGGTTACAGGCACACAGAAACCTGGAGGGGAACAGAGGCGTGAGGGAGGCTTGTCTGCCACTTGCCCCTGACGACAGCCAGGGGATGTATTTGAAGAAAGTGGGTATAGATGTGCTTTCATCTGTTCAATCAACAAACCGTTGCCAGGCTAGAAGGGTCCAGACACCCACAGGCGTCCTCTTTTCAGGCACCTCCACAATGAAGCAGCAGAAGGCTTTGCAGACCTATCAAATCCACCCCCATTGGAGCCAGGTGCCACAAATGGAACCCAAAACTTAGGAACGAAGGTCCGAGAACTCAGAAAATTTTGGAAGATGAGGGCAACCTCCACAATGAAAGATGCAGTAAGATTTTCCTCTTCTGCTTGTCATCTGTGTTGCAAACATTTTTCCTAGTTTATTACGTGGCAGTGGCTGTGTGTCTACCTAGGACAATCTCACCTGTTCTGGGCTTCCGCCTCTGGGAGGCAGGGTTGCTCCCCCACTGCCCTGTGAGTCAGGGGGAGGCAGAGCCCTCCCTCATGTGGGCGCTGGTTCTCTAGCTACCCAGGAAGGAAGACCCCTTCTCCCCAGTCTCTCCATCACCCGCATCACTTCCCCCTCTGTCCTGCACAGCCACTGCCTGCTTTCCCACACTGTCCCTCTATTCTAGAGTTACACTTAGGTTCCTGAATCCATCCAATGTTTGCTTCTGCTTAGGAGGGGACTGGAGAGGGAAAAGACAGCCTTGGAGCACCAGTGAGTGAATTCAAGGGAAAGGAGCTGTCCAGAAACCCATAGAGGAGCCCTAAGGCTCCCTGCACAACACTTGCCTTACTTGTCAGGTTCCCAGAAAGCCATCTAAACTCAGGGCCAGTCTAGGAGCAGGGTAAATGAGGGCTGCTTTCAGCATCTCTCGCCCCTCAAGGGAGTATCTGAGGGAGGAATCCGGGGAGGCAGTGTCAGCGGCAAAGAAGGCGGAGGGACCCTGGAAACAGCTGAGACCTCAGGCGACACTGCTCTACAGAGCCACAGCGGGCCACTCACACACTGCCCCTGGCTGCCCCAGGAACCAAAGCCCTGAGGGGAAGGCACAGGTGCCGCCTTGTGTGGGATCTCCTGGCTCAGCCTGACCCGGTTACAGGCACACAGAAACCTGGAGGGGAACAGAGGCGTGAGGGAGGCTTGTCTGCCACTTGCCCCTGACGACAGCCAGGGGATGTATTTGAAGAAAGTGGGTATAGATGTGCTTTCATCTGTTCAATCAACAAACCGTTGCCAGGCTAGAAGGGTCCAGACACCCACAGGCGTCCTCTTTTCAGGCACCTCCACAATGAAGCAGCAGAAGGCTTTGCAGACCTATCAAATCCACCCCCATTGGAGCCAGGTGCCACAAATGGAACCCAAAACTTAGGAACGAAGGTCCGAGAACTAAGAAAATTTTTGGAAGATGAGGGGAATCATTCTGCCATATGATTGCCAATTACAACGTTACAATGATTAAAACAGTGGGTTACTAGCCAAGTTAAGTAAGTAGACCAATTTAACAGAGTACAGAACCCAGAAACATTCCCATAATTACCTGGAAATTAGACGTGAAAGGAGAAGGCTTAAAAATCAGGGAAAGGATGAAACATGTTTATGAAAGTGCTAGAAAAAGTAACTATCCACATGGGATTAACAAGAGAATTTATGAGAATGTAATCATGACTTCAGGTTAGGGAAGGGGTTCTCACATAAGGAACCAAATTGAAACGGAATTTGGCTATATTTAAATTAAAAACATCTGTATGATAACCTCATACACGAAGTTCTATGTGCAAAAACTCTCCGTATCTTTACATAAAAGTAAAATGGTCTATAAAACAAAACATCTATCAAATTGCTAGGAATAAATGTAATATGAACTGTGCCAGACCTTCATGAAGAACGTTATTAAAATTTCACCCAAGAATATAAAATGCTCTAATAAAATGAAGCCTATCATGGTGCTAATAGCGAAAACTGTATTAATTAAAATATGTTTATTATGCCCAAATTAATATATAAACTAATACAATCTCAATCAAAAAGAGAAACACAATTTTAGTGGGACTTAAACTGATTCTAAGATTCACCTGAAACAGAAAATGCACGAGAATAAGACAATGTGGTGGGGGCGGGGGGCAGGTAGGACACTGGCCTACGGACAGCAAAACACCATACCAAGTGGGACAGTGAAGTGTGCAGTCAGTGGAGCAGGATCTAGATCCACTGTCCAGAAACAGACGAGTTAGCAGATGACAAACTTGGCTTTTCAAAGTGTGTGGAGAAAAGATAGGACTGTTCAGTAACAGTTAGAACTGCCTTTTCATTTGTTTGGGAGAGGAGGTACCCTTAAGACTGAAAATAACTTACAGTAAAACTAGGGAAATATTACCTGAGCAGGCAACTTGTAAAGGAGGATCTACAAATGGAAATGTTTGGCTTTACAAAGAATCAAGAATCCACTACAATTAAGACTCCACCTAATTCTAAGTCCAGCAGTTTCATGAAGGTAGGATTGTACTTAAGAGGAATGAAAAGAGGTCTAGCACAAAGCATTAAATGAGAAGCTGGTGGTAAAATAGGCAGGATGATAATAATCTCATTTTTGTAAATCATATTTAAAATAAAACAAGCTGCTGTCAGAGAGAGACTCCATAAACAGGTGAAAGATTTTTCCTTGGCTGATAAAATGGGAAATCATGTTTATGAAAGTGCTAGAAAAGTAACTATCCACATGGGATAAAAATTTATGAGAATGTAATCATGACTTCAGGTTAGGGAAGGGGTTCTCACATAAGGAACCAAATTGAAACGGAATTTGGCTATATTTAAATTAAAAACATCTGTATGATAACCTCATACACGAAGTTCTATGTGCAAAAACTCTCCGTATCTTTACATAAAAGTAAAATGGTCTATAAAACAAAACATCTATCAAATTGCTAGGAATAAATGTAATATGAACTGTGCCAGACCTTCATGAAGAACGTTATTAAAATTTCACCCAAGAATATAAAATGCTCTAATAAAATGAAGCCTATCATGGTGCTAATAGCGAAAACTGTATTAATTAAAATATGTTTATTATGCCCAAATTAATATATAAACTAATACAATCTCAATCAAAAAGAGAAACACAATTTTAGTGGGACTTAAACTGATTCTAAGATTCACCTGAAACAGAAAATGCACGAGAATAAGACAATGTGGTGGGGGCGGGGGGCAGGTAGGACACTGGCCTACGGACAGCAAAACACCATACCAAGTGGGACAGTGAAGTGTGCAGTCAGTGGAGCAGGATCTAGATCCACTGTCCAGAAACAGACGAGTTAGCAGATGACAAACTTGGCTTTTCAAAGTGTGTGGAGAAAAGATAGGACTGTTCAGTAACAGTTAGAACTGCCTTTTCATTTGTTTGGGAGAGGAGGTACCCTTAAGACTGAAAATAACTTACAGTAAAACTAGGGAAATATTACCTGAGCAGGCAACTTGTAAAGGAGGATCTACAAATGGAAATGTTTGGCTTTACAAAGAATCAAGAATCCACTACAATTAAGACTCCACCTAATTCTAAGTCCAGCAGTTTCATGAAGGTAGGATTGTACTTAAGAGGAATGAAAAGAGGTCTAGCACAAAGCATTAAATGAGAAGCTGGTGGTAAAATAGGCAGGATGATAATAATCTCATTTTTGTAAATCATATTTAAAATAAAACAAGCTGCTGTCAGAGAGAGACTCCATAAACAGGGCTGTTTAAACAAGTCCGGAATTTCTTTTGCTCTTAAGGAACAGGGGAATGGGAAGCAGTTTGAGACTGGCTGGCCAGCATGTGCATCCTCAGAGCACGACTGTCCACTCTCACATCACGGCGGAGGCTCCTACGGGTGTCTCGGCCAGCACAAAGCAGGGTGTCGAGCGGAGTGGACGCCCAATTCCTTACTTTAGAGCCCAGTCTGGATGTTCTCTTCACATCCCGTTGCCCGGCTATGTGGCCACAACTCGCCATTAGGGAGGCTGGGAAGTAGAGTCGAGCTGAGCAGCCTTGGTGTCCAGGTAAGCAGCAGCAGTGTCAGCAGTCAAGAAGGGAGAACGGACATTACAGCAGCAGTCTTCTGCCGCATGTATCTGCAAAGGCAGGGAAAAGAGCCTGGAAAAATACACACCAAATACAGTACTTCCCTCTGGAAGAGCAGCAAGGGGTCGGGGGCAAAGTACGGCTTCAAAGTTTCTAAACAGGGAACGTGCATTCATGTATGAACTGAGTAACTTTTTTACATTTCACATTTTAAAATCCTTTATTGTAACTTAATGCCAATATAACATGTTAAATACATTAAATCTATTTACGCTGTACAAAGCTTTCAAAGTTCCAAAAGTTAGATTTAATCTAAATAAGTTATTCTACCTTGTTTAAACCCATGACCCTTGGAGCATCTTCCACTGTGTATCTCCACCTGGAAGCGTGATGACAGTGTCTACAGACGTCCACACTGAGACACTGGCCGGGCGGTGACCGCCCCGGGGCTCAGCTGGCGGCAGGGCTGAGACAGCCCAGGAGGGAAGACCGCCGTGCTGTGACTGCCTCGTTTAACTTCTGCCAGCATTTTCTGTTTGACAAGACGCCTACAGCGTCCCTGGCTCAGTCAAGTGTAGCGTTCAGACAACAGAGCAACGACACCCAAGCACTTCACGCTCGTGAACTGTATTGGTACATTAATTCAAGAACAAGAGGGATGTACTTTTCTTATAGGCCAAAGATAACAAAAATAAAGAACTTCTCAGAAGTACAATTCATGAGTTTTGACGCCCTTCTGAGTTGCGTAGTCAAGTTCGGGATGTACTGACCTGTTTAAAAAGTCTCTATTTTTGTAGGGCTTCCTGGTGGTTCAGTGGGTAAAGAGTCCACCTTGTAGTACAAGGGGCACCGGTTTGATCCCTGGCCCAGGAAGAGCCCACATGCCGCAGAGTGGCTGGACCAGTGTGTCCAATTATGAGCAGGCACTCTGGAGCACAAGCGCCCAGAGCCAGTGCTCTGCAATGAGAATGGCCACTGCGATGGGAGGTCCACACAGGCCAGAGAATAAAGATGGATGAAAATAAATAAATAAAAAACCAATAAAGAGGCCAATTTTTTTTTAAGTCCCTATTATTTCTAGATAACGATGATGAAGAAGATAATAGGACCTTCTTCCTCTAATAATGAAGCTCTACAAAAGTAGAATGAAATGAACAGGCTAGCATTCAAAAAAACAGAAGAAAATCCTGGTGGGAATCATGACCCGACTGTGACATCTCCTGTCTAAGCAGAAGGATTCCCAGCCCAAGCTACTTTCAGGGAACGTGCATTATTAATCTTTTTACATTTCACATTTTAAAATCCTTTATTGTAACTTAATGCCAATATAACATGTTAAATACATTAAATCTATTTACGCTGTACAAAGCTTTCAAAGTTCCAAAAGTTAGATTTAATCTAAATAAGTTATTCTACCTTGTTTAAACCCATGACCCTTGGAGCATCTTCCACTGTGTATCTCCACCTGGAAGCGTGATGACAGTGTCTACAGACGTCCACACTGAGACACTGGCCGGGCGGTGACCGCCCCGGGGCTCAGCTGGCGGCAGGGCTGAGACAGCCCAGGAGGGAAGACCGCCGTGCTGTGACTGCCTCGTTTAACTTCTGCCAGCATTTTCTGTTTGACAAGACGCCTACAGCGTCCCTGGCTCAGTCAAGTGTAGCGTTCAGACAACAGAGCAACGACACCCAAGCACTTCACGCTCGTGAACTGTATTGGTACATTAATTCAAGAACAAGAGGGATGTACTTTTCTTATAGGCCAAAGATAACAAAAATAAAGAACTTCTCAGAAGTACAATTCATGAGTTTTGACGCCCTTCTGAGTTGCGTAGTCAAGTTCGGGATGTACTGACCTGTTTAAAAAGTCTCTATTTTTGTAGGGCTTCCCTGGTGGTTCAGTGGGTAAAGAGTCCACCTTGTAGTACAAGGGGCACCGGTTTGATCCCTGGCCCAGGAAGAGCCCACATGCCGCAGAGTGGCTGGACCAGTGTGTCCAATTATGAGCAGGCACTCTGGAGCACAAGCGCCCAGAGCCAGTGCTCTGCAATGAGAATGGCCACTGCGATGGGAGGTCCACACAGGCCAGAGAATAAAGATGGATGAAAATAAATAAATAAAAAACCAATAAAGAGGCCAATTTTTTTTTAAGTCCCTATTATTTCTAGATAACGATGATGAAGAAGATAATAGGACCTTCTTCCTCTAATAATGAAGCTCTACAAAAGTAGAATGAAATGAACAGGCTAGCATTCAAAAAAAAACAGAAGAAAATCCTGGTGGGAATCATGACCCCGACTGTGACATCTCCTGTCTAAGCAGAAGGATTCCCAGCCCAAGCTACTTTAGAAAATCTCAGAACAGAAAAGTAAAACCCAAGTCCTCCCAGCCAAAGCTGCATGTTTTCCAGCAGAGGTTCTCCCTGACCTCCAAACCCACACTGTTCCTCTCTGGGTGGCGGGGAAGAGCAGACAAGCGATCTGGACTCAGCTGCCCACGTTCAGTATGAGCGAGATGGGAGGAAGACAAGCACTACACAAAAAAATCAGAAAGAGAACAGTGGGCCAGAGAAAACAAATCTAAAAGCAGACAAATTGGACCACGGCAGCTCTAGAAGACACTTAAGGAATCGGATCAATTTAAGAAAAAAAGACTTCAGAGTTTGTTTTTTTTAAAAAAGAGGAGACAGAGACTTCAGCGCTGAGATAAAAAAATAACAATGAGAAGGAAGGAAAAACTAAGGATCAGACAACACCATCACAGAACTCTAAACATATAAACAATAGCCAGAAGCAGGACACAGATGCAATCCATACCTCTAAACATGAGAGTCGCTATGAATGCCAAGAGAAGAGAGATGAAAATGACTCCAGAAGAAAGAGAACAACGGAGCCTGACCGAAAGTTACCAGCATCCTCAGAAAGGCAGACAATGAGTAAAGGAGGAAATCGCCAAAGGCCCCTCCCACACGGAAGCAGAGAGTGCGCTGGAATGGTGATGACAGTCTATCTGGGTCTATATGTGGTGGTTTTATTTGTATTTTTACATTTGGTTCACCTTGCCTTTTTTTTTTTTTTTTCAATATAACACATTTCAGTTTCCTAAAAAAAAGTCAGTGTAGGAGGAAAAAGGTGCCCCTTGCTTAAAATAAAGCAACTGTAGGGCTTCCCTGGTGGTCCAGTGCGTAAGGACACTGCCTTGCAGTGCAAGGGGCGCCGGTTCGATCCCTGGACTGGGAAGGTCCCACGTGCTGCGGAGCGGCTGGACTGATGTGTCCAATCACCAAGCTGGAGCTCTGGAGTGCATGCGCCCAGAGCCGGCGCTCTGCGACAACAGAGGCCACCGTGATGGAAGGCCCACACGGGCCAAAGAACAAAGATGGATGAAAACAGACAAATGAATGACCAATAGAAGTGGCCCGCCTGCTCCCCTCTCTCTCCACCCCACCCACCTCCAAAATAAAATAAATAAATCTTAAAAAAATAAAATAAAATAAAGCAACTGTAAACTGAGGAAACTACAACCTTCTGCAAATACATGTCTCATCATTTATTACCAAGCTACGCCATGCTTTAAAATAAAAACACCTGCCAGATTAACAGTACCTTAATGGAAAATTATTTAAAGGCAACTGATAGGATGCAAAAGACAACAAATCTGATCTCTTTTTTGGGGTGGCAAATGATCAATTTAAGCATTTAAAACCAAGTATCCAAAATGATAAGTTAATAGCTACTAATGAACTGATTATCTGAACAGCTCTAACTAAAGGTAAGACACATTTTTAGCACCAATAACAAGAATTCTTGAGAGTTCTGGTCTACAAACTTCTAAATAAGATGTAAATGTGTTCCCTGATAGCATCTTCTGGGTAAAAGAACAATGTGTTCCAAGGATTAACGGTTAGATCCCTGATTTTATAGCATAATTCATTCTGAAAACAAAAAAATCCCAGGTATTTCTAAAATTTAAGTTTGAGATGAAAATGACTCCAGAAGAAAGAGAACAACGGAGCCTGACCGAAAGTTACCAGCATCCTCAGAAAGGCAGACAATGAGTAAAGGAGGAAATCGCCAAAGGCCCCTCCCACACGGAAGCAGAGAGTGCGCTGGAATGGTGATGACAGTCTATCTGGGTCTATATGTGGTGGTTTTATTTGTATTTTTACATTTGGTTCACCTTGCCTTTTTTTTTTTTTTTTCAATATAACACATTTCAGTTTCCTAAAAAAAAGTCAGTGTAGGAGGAAAAAGGTGCCCCTTGCTTAAAATAAAGCAACTGTAGGGCTTCCCTGGTGGTCCAGTGCGTAAGGACACTGCCTTGCAGTGCAAGGGGCGCCGGTTCGATCCCTGGACTGGGAAGGTCCCACGTGCTGCGGAGCGGCTGGACTGATGTGTCCAATCACCAAGCTGGAGCTCTGGAGTGCATGCGCCCAGAGCCGGCGCTCTGCGACAACAGAGGCCACCGTGATGGAAGGCCCACACGGGCCAAAGAACAAAGATGGATGAAAACAGACAAATGAATGACCAATAGAAGTGGCCCGCCTGCTCCCCTCTCTCTCCACCCCACCCACCTCCAAAATAAAATAAATAAATCTTAAAAAAATAAAATAAAATAAAGCAACTGTAAACTGAGGAAACTACAACCTTCTGCAAATACATGTCTCATCATTTATTACCAAGCTACGCCATGCTTTAAAATAAAAACACCTGCCAGATTAACAGTACCTTAATGGAAAATTATTTAAAGGCAACTGATAGGATGCAAAAGACAACAAATCTGATCTCTTTTTTGGGGTGGCAAATGATCAATTTAAGCATTTAAAACCAAGTATCCAAAATGATAAGTTAATAGCTACTAATGAACTGATTATCTGAACAGCTCTAACTAAAGGTAAGACACATTTTTAGCACCAATAACAAGAATTCTTGAGAGTTCTGGTCTACAAACTTCTAAATAAGATGTAAATGTGTTCCCTGATAGCATCTTCTGGGTAAAAGAACAATGTGTTCCAAGGATTAACGGTTAGATCCCTGATTTTATAGCATAATTCATTCTGAAAAACAAAAAAAAAATCCCAGGTATTTCTAAAATTTAAGTTTCAGAGAAGAATTTCTTCTTCCTTAAAGTTTTAATTATGAGGTAGCTCTCATTCAAAGTAAAATGCAGCCAACTTCCATTGATGAAACATATGGTTATTAATTGTTAAGATTAATCATCAGAAATTTCCACCAGAAAAAGTCAATCAGAAGTTCAGCAAGTAATGCTGCTCAGCAGTACTCTGGCTTGAGTCTCCAAATGCCTTCACCAGAAGAAGTTCTATGGAAAGTGCACAGACTCCTCAAGAGCTCTCTAAAGACGCAAGACTGTGACACTGACAACTTGGACTCAAACTCCTGCAGGATCTCCCGGGTGCTGGCCTGGCCATCGATCTGGGCCTGAAAGGCGATGAAGTTTCTCATTTCAACCAGGAGGTCGTCGTGTTCCGTGCTGCAGGGTGGTGGTGCGGCAGCCTCTGGGAGGTGCCCGCTTTCACTTTCTAAGCGCTCTGGCAAAATCAGGTGGTTTCTAGCTCTCATTTTAGCCAACAGTGAGGACGAAGCAAGAGCCCCAGATGAAGACTCCACATCTTCAACTTTTCCACTAAAATGCTCTGGAACATTATCTTTTCCATCCTTCTTCACAGCGCTGTCCTGGAGAGAGAAAACCAGTGCATCGATATGTTTAATCTCCCCTTTACACTCCCTTATTTCTCCAGAGCTCAGAGGGGCCATAACACACGTGTCCAGGGCACCAAGGCTGATGGGAAAAGAACAAGATGCCATCTGACTCAAAGGGAAAGGGGGAGAGTCAACTGTCTTAAGTTCACTTGCTCTTATAGAATAGTTCCTAAAAAAACTCCAAACCACACCATTTACTTTGTCAACGGTGAGTGTGGAGGGAGGGCCAGGCTTCTAGGAAAACTGTCTCCAGGAGCCACAGGCTCTGCGAGCTTTTCCTGTTCTTCCTCCCAAAGTTTACCTGATCTGGGCACCGTGGGATAAGGAACCATATCAGAGGTATATTTCTTCTCCTTCACTTTCAAATCTGATAGCATCTTCTGGGTAAGAACAATGTGTTCCAAGGATTAACGGTTAGATCCCTGATTTTATAGCATAATTCATTCTGAAAACAAAAAAATCCCAGGTATTTCTAAAATTTAAGTTTCAGAGAAGAATTTCTTCTTCCTTAAAGTTTTAATTATGAGGTAGCTCTCATTCAAAGTAAAATGCAGCCAACTTCCATTGATGAAACATATGGTTATTAATTGTTAAGATTAATCATCAGAAATTTCCACCAGAAAAAGTCAATCAGAAGTTCAGCAAGTAATGCTGCTCAGCAGTACTCTGGCTTGAGTCTCCAAATGCCTTCACCAGAAGAAGTTCTATGGAAAGTGCACAGACTCCTCAAGAGCTCTCTAAAGACGCAAGACTGTGACACTGACAACTTGGACTCAAACTCCTGCAGGATCTCCCGGGTGCTGGCCTGGCCATCGATCTGGGCCTGAAAGGCGATGAAGTTTCTCATTTCAACCAGGAGGTCGTCGTGTTCCGTGCTGCAGGGTGGTGGTGCGGCAGCCTCTGGGAGGTGCCCGCTTTCACTTTCTAAGCGCTCTGGCAAAATCAGGTGGTTTCTAGCTCTCATTTTAGCCAACAGTGAGGACGAAGCAAGAGCCCCAGATGAAGACTCCACATCTTCAACTTTTCCACTAAAATGCTCTGGAACATTATCTTTTCCATCCTTCTTCACAGCGCTGTCCTGGAGAGAGAAAACCAGTGCATCGATATGTTTAATCTCCCCTTTACACTCCCTTATTTCTCCAGAGCTCAGAGGGGCCATAACACACGTGTCCAGGGCACCAAGGCTGATGGGAAAAGAACAAGATGCCATCTGACTCAAAGGGAAAGGGGGAGAGTCAACTGTCTTAAGTTCACTTGCTCTTATAGAATAGTTCCTAAAAAAACTCCAAACTACACCATTTACTTTGTCAACGGTGAGTGTGGAGGGAGGGCCAGGCTTCTAGGAAAACTGTCTCCAGGAGCCACAGGCTCTGCGAGCTTTTCCTGTTCTTCCTCCCAAAGTTTACCTGATCTGGGCACCGTGGGATAAGGAACCATATCAGAGGTATATTTCTTCTCCTTCACTTTCAAATCTCATACTGCTTTACACCTCATGTGAGTTTCCTCAGAGCAGCAACACAAATCTAGCTTTTCTTCATATTTCCACTGCTAGAAGAATGTCAACCAAGAAGTTCCTGAATGTGTCCATATTAATCTAAAAGTAGGAATCCGAACCTGGGAGTTTTCAACGTTCATAAGTAACACAGTCCTCTGTTCTTCACACATGGAACTAAGTAAAATTCCCATGGCAATTCCATCAAGCAAATCTCACGAATGAAAAGTAGACAGGCTCTCAGATTACCTGGCATTTCTCCTTTGGCGATGCTGAAGAGAGATGCTGCACAGAGAAGCTGGAGTTTCTTTTCTGACCAAATCTGCTCCTAAGTAAGGGAGAGGGTCCCAGTTGAGAAGATGCTACTATGTGATTTAGAGGTGAGAATGCCCTTCCAACAACTAAACTCTTCCTGGAGAGACTTTCTTCCACGTGCTTGTTCTCTCATAGCCATGAGGCTTATATTATGCTCTACCGCATGAGATTCCTACACTTTATTCTTCTGGGAAATCATGACTGCACCTCACCTAAGAACCACTCAGTATCCTTGCTCAACTTACAGTGGAAACTACCCTCAAATTCTAACTAGGGAAACTATTCTAAAGAGCAAACTAAATAGCATAGTAATTACCAATGGCTGAAACACAGCTAATCACCTTTTTAAAGTTGGATATTCTGTACCTCTTCCTATTTTGGGAAAAGAGGGAATGAAACAAAGAAGGCAAGACGACAACTCTGTTTTCCCAAGTCATGCAAAACTGGCTGACCCAGTCTAACAGATTTTCTCTCCTACAGAAAACAGAAGGAGGTGTCTCCCCTGCCCTGATTTTATTCCCAGTCTGGCCTCTGCACAAGCATGTCAGGGTGGAACCTCGTACCTTCTTCCAGCTGGCGCACCAGCCAGCCCTCTGTGGCCAGTCCAGGTGGGAACACCAGACGCTGCTCCCAGACACCGCTGCCGAGAGAGCCTCAGCGCTTTCAGGGCATCCTGGGCAACGCGGTTGGCCTCGGCCTCCACTAGCACGTAGTCCGGACTGGCTCCATCCATGATGGCATCGTGCTTCATGACGCTGTGCACACCCACTGACGAGAGCAAAGGAAACAGTGAGTGTGCTATTTCAGCTCAGACACAATCGTACGTTTTTCTCTGTGCAGGCTAGTGTGCTGTTGGTGGAGGAAGAAAATGAACGTTCTTGGCTGCTATTCACCATGACCACCAGGACCCAGGAACTTTACAAACGCTGCCGCTCTTCACCTGCATCTCTACTCAGGGACAGACTGCCAACTCTAACCACTTTGTGACATCACAGCATAATGCTTTCATCACCACGTTTCCACACAAGCTCTTCCCTCTTATCTGGAAAACCTTCTACTAATGTATCCTCTATTGAAAGGGGAAAATATAAAATACAAAGCAAAATTACAGAATTTCTAAAAAGTTATGATCACAGAAAAACGCTACGTACAGAAGAATTCAGTGAAGCCATCAGCGGAAAATTCAGAGTCCTAAGTTCTTGTATCAATAAAAATGAAAGAACAAAAATAAATGAACTGAATTCCAAGTCAAAGGGTTACTGGCTTTTGAAAAAAAAAGATTGCAAAACAGTCCACTAGCTTCACCTAATCAATGAAAAAGGGAGGAAACAGATAATGATCAGAAACAAGAGGGAAATTATCTTGAAATAGAAGCCAATTAAAAAAGGTATCACAAGAGGATTTTCTACACCTCCACTCAAATACACTTGAAAATTAAATAACAGATAATTTCTTAAGAAAGCAGACCAGGAACTGAAGGACTAAACAGAGATAGCTACCAATGAACTGAGTTTCCCGGGTGACTCAGCAGTAAAGACTCCGCCTGCAGTGCAGAAGTCGCAGGTTTGGTCTTTGGATCAGGAAGATCCTCTGGAGGAGGGCATGGCAGCCCACTCCAGAACTCCTGCCTAAAGAACCCCGTGGACAGAGGAGCCTGGCAGGCTACAGTCCTTAGGGTCACAAAGAGTCAGACACGACTGACGCGACAGCATGCTTGCATGCTTACAAGAAAACAGCAAGTCCAGAGCGTCTCATTCTGAGACGCCCTACGTAAGCCTGCTTTCCTGAAGAGAGACCCGTTCCGGGACCTTTAGTAACTCAAGGCTGCCGCCCTGGGAACACAATGACTGGGAAGACTGAGCTGTCCAGTCCCAGGGACGACTCAGCTGTGCAGGCTGGCCTGTCCGCCAGGGTCTTGAGCAACAGTTAAGTCTGCTTTCCTAATTTTCCTCCCTTGATGTTAGCTATCAGCTTTCCTCCTTCCAGAGTGCCTGGCCCTGGCTGTGCCCCTGCCTCTCCCTCATGATCTGTCATTTGACTCTCTTGTGGCTGGAAAATCAGATACACAGAGCACAGAAATCTTTTATAAAAGTGCAGGTATTACAAATTATCTTAAGTATTGCACCCGACCCACCCCAGTGGATATGGTTAGAAGTCAGATCCCATTGTTGTCTCAAGGTTCAAATTCTAGGAAAGAGAGGTGAAAATGATTTTCAAAACTGTCAGTACAGGGCTCCCCTGTGGCTCAGTGGTAGACAGTCCACCTGCCAATACAGGAGACACAGGTTCGATCCCTGATCCAAGACTATCCCATCTGCCTGGAAGCAACTAAGCCCGTGTGCCGTAACTATTGAACCTGTGCCCTAGAGCCATCGAGCAGCAACAACTGAGCCCACATGCCACAACTACTGAAGCCCTCACACCCTAGAGCCCACGCTCCGCAACACAGGAGGCCACCGCAGTGAGAAGGCCACAGAACGCAGCTAGACAGCAGGGCCCGCTCACCGCAACCAGATAAAAGTCTGCGCAGCAAGGAAGACCAGCACAGCCAAAAATAAACAAATAATTGTTTTAAATGTCAGTATATTTCAAATCTGACTTTTAGAAGCAGAACTACTTCCAGCTGGGGGCCCACTCTGCTCTGCCAGGAAAGGCTCCTCAAGCAGCCCCTCATTTCCACTCTTCGCACACCCACGGCAAGCTCAGCAAGAGGAGCACCTGATTTTCTGAAAAGCTTTTCCAGGACGTAGTCGTCGTGGCTGCGGTCCTTGGCCTCGCTCTCGTTTTCGCTGTCTTGCTGCCGGTACTGCCCCTTCTTCACCAGGTGTGGAATTCGAGTTCCCTCGAACTTGGCGTCTCTGCGGCGCTTAGAGCCCCGAGGCTTTGGATCCAGCCTCAGGTGTTTCTCCGGGGTCTCCTCTGAAACATGATGCTTCGTCTTTGACTTGTGCTTATAAAAATTATTTTCTGTTTGTCCGTTCTCCCAAAGAGGTTCTGTCTGAACCTGGCAGCTTTCCCTTTTATCAGAAAGACTCTCCTTTTCATTGAGGCTATCCTCACCCCATGTCCTGCACGTTTTGCTGGTTCTCGGAGAATCTGAACCTTCCCCATTTCCATGAATTGCCAAGGACTCCCGGGGTCTGGAGACCACGTCTGTCTCTTCCCCAAGCCTCTCACTGCTGGTTAGGCTATGAGGTGTCTGAACGGCATCTTTCAGAGGACTGCCTTGGTGAGAAGTTACTGCATTCACTTCAGCGCCTGTTGCTGTGGATTTCTCTTCAGATGACATGGCATCATTTGCAGATGTCTTAGACTCAGGAGACTTTTTCCCCGTTGTGACATTCTGGTCTGCTCCACAGGTCGGTTGAAGTTTTCTTTTTAAATGGCGTTTGGGTGTCTGAACATCGGAACCAGTTCCTATGAAGAAGAAAATGTGCTAATGTTATGTTGCATAATTCATATGTATTGCATTACTTTAAGTTAAATTATTTCATGGAATACCTGCAAAAATAGCACTTGTTTCAGTGCTCTGGGATGTATCAGGACTAGTCAGAGTGAACAGCTCATAAAGATCATTGGACTTGAAAAATCGCCTTTGCTTTGGATCTTTAAGCACTCGATTTGTCAAAAACTGCTTGAAGATTTGTCTAAAAAGATACAAATTAAGCTGGTATAAAACAATGTTTAGCTGTACATCAGGATTCTAAACATACAACAAATGTTTATTCATAAGGTAGAAAAACATTCAGGCTCAAAGACATTTTTTTTAAAAAACACACAATAAGCCATCTAAGTATTCCACTCTTCGCACACCCACGGCAAGCTCAGCAAGAGGAGCACCTGATTTTCTGAAAAGCTTTTCCAGGACGTAGTCGTCGTGGCTGCGGTCCTTGGCCTCGCTCTCGTTTTCGCTGTCTTGCTCCCGGTACTGCCCTTCTTCACCAGGTGTGGAATTCGAGTTCCCTCGAACTTGGCGTCTCTCGGCGCTTAGAGCCCCGAGGCTTTGGATCCAGCCTCAGGTGTTTCTCCGGGGTCTCCTCTGAAACATGATGCTTCGTCTTTGACTTGTGCTTATAAAAATTATTTTCTGTTTGTCCGTTCTCCCAAAGAGGTTCTGTCTGAACCTGGCAGCTTTCCCTTTTATCAGAAAGACTCTCCTTTTCATTGAGGCTATCCTCACCCCATGTCCTGCACGTTTTGCTGGTTCTCGGAGAATCTGAACCTTCCCCATTTCCATGAATTGCCAAGGACTCCCGGGGTCTGGAGACCACGTCTGTCTCTTCCCCAAGCCTCTCACTGCTGGTTAGGCTATGAGGTGTCTGAACGGCATCTTTCAGAGGACTGCCTTGGTGAGAAGTTACTGCATTCACTTCAGCGCCTGTTGCTGTGGATTTCTCTTCAGATGACATGGCATCATTTGCAGATGTCTTAGACTCAGGAGACTTTTTCCCCGTTGTGACATTCTGGTCTGCTCCACAGGTCGGTTGAAGTTTTCTTTTTAAATGGCGTTTGGGTGTCTGAACATCGGAACCAGTTCCTATGAAGAAGAAAATGTGCTAATGTTATGTTGCATAATTCATATGTATTGCATTACTTTAAGTTAAATTATTTCATGGAATACCTGCAAAAATAGCACTTGTTTCAGTGCTCTGGGATGTATCAGGACTAGTCAGAGTGAACAGCTCATAAAGATCATTGGACTTGAAAAATCGCCTTTGCTTTGGATCTTTAAGCACTCGATTTGTCAAAAACTGCTTGAAGATTTGTCTAAAAAGATACAAATTAAGCTGGTATAAAACAATGTTTAGCTGTACATCAGGATTCTAAACATACAACAAATGTTTATTCATAAGGTAGAAAAACATTCAGGCTCAAAGACATTTTTTTTAAAAAACACACAATAAGCCATCTAAGCTTATTTTAATAAGAAAAAATGTAAAAACAAAACAAAATCAGAAAAAATACATCCCTCAAGTAATAGCAACTGTTTCTCTGAGATGGCAAGACGTCTTTAAGTCATATATATATTTCTTTTAAGTAATAATTTTTAAAATTCCCTGCTCCGAACCCTGGAGGCATGCCTCTCCCTCCTGCACACCCACCCGCAGTCTGGAAAGTAGCTTCTGGTCAAGGGGCGAAGCCGTGCGTACTGACCGGTGGTAAATCTTCTCTTCAATGGTGCCGGCAGTCAGAAGCCTGTACACCGTCACCTGCTTCTTCTGGCCTATCCTCCACGCTCGCTCCCGGGCCTACAGCAGAGAGATGCAGCTCAACAAGGGCCTTTCTCAGAGACAAGTGCTGACTGATAGTCCGTCGTTTTCTTCCACTCCCAAAATTAGAATTTGGGCTAATGACGCTAAATATGCCCAAGGTCTGTTAAGGAAGATACACATGCAGGCGACGAAACAGAACGAGCCAGCTCTACCCTGGAAAACAACAGTGCCGATCCCCCTCCCATGTCCTCTCCTCCCACGTCTGGTGTGGGTGCCATGGATAAACTGTGAAGACCCTCCCTCCAAGCTGAAGATGGGACACGGCCAGGACTGAGCCCTACGCTGAGGCTAACCGGGCATAGAAGGGTGCAGCTGAGTACAAACCATCAGACAGTATGTTACCAACACACTCCTTTAAGGAAATAAACAGACCTGCGTGTCTGTACTTGGGTTCAGTCGGGGTCATAGATGATGACGCGGTTTGCTCCCGTCAGGTTGACTCCTAGGCCACCCACTCGAGTGGTCAGAAGAAACACAAATATGGACGCATCCTAGAGGTGAGACACATAAAGATCATTGGACTTGAAAATCGCCTTTGCTTTGGATCTTTAAGCACTCGATTTGTCAAAACTGCTTGAAGATTTGTCTAAAAAGATACAAATTAAGCTGGTATAAAACAATGTTTAGCTGTACATCAGGATTCTAAACATACAACAAATGTTTATTCATAAGGTAGAAAAACATTCAGGCTCAAAGACATTTTTTTTAAAAAACACACAATAAGCCATCTAAGCTTATTTTAATAAGAAAAAATGTAAAAACAAAACAAAATCAGAAAAAATACATCCCTCAAGTAATAGCAACTGTTTCTCTGAGATGGCAAGACGTCTTTAAGTCATATATATATTTCTTTTAAGTAATAATTTTTAAAATTCCCTGCTCCGAACCCTGGAGGCATGCCTCTCCCTCCTGCACACCCACCCGCAGTCTGGAAAGTAGCTTCTGGTCGAGGGGCGGCCGTGCGTACTGACCGGTGGTAAATCTTCTCTTCAATGGTGCCGGCAGTCAGAAGCCTGTACACCGTCACCTGCTTCTTCTGGCCTATCCTCCACGCTCGCTCCCGGGCCTACAGCAGAGAGATGCAGCTCAACAAGGGCCTTTCTCAGAGACAAGTGCTGACTGATAGTCCGTCGTTTTCTTCCACTCCCAAAATTAGAATTTGGGCTAATGACGCTAAATATGCCCAAGGTCTGTTAAGGAAGATACACATGCAGGCGACGAAACAGAACGAGCCAGCTCTACCCTGGAAAACAACAGTGCCGATCCCCCTCCCATGTCCTCTCCTCCCACGTCTGGTGTGGGTGCCATGGATAAACTGTGAAGACCCTCCCTCCAAGCTGAAGATGGGACACGGCCAGGACTGAGCCCTACGCTGAGGCTAACCGGGCATAGAAGGGTGCAGCTGAGTACAAACCATCAGACAGTATGTTACCAACACACTCCTTTAAGGAAATAAACAGACCTGCGTGTCTGTACTTGGGTTCCAGTCGGGGTCATAGATGATGACGCGGTTTGCTCCCGTCAGGTTGACTCCTAGGCCACCCACTCGAGTGGTCAGAAGAAACACAAATATGGACGCATCCTAGAGGTGAGACACACAACACTCATCATGCACAAGGGAGACCAGCTACAGCTATTCACCTCGGCCTCGACATGCTCTATACACAGAAGCCTGGTCCCAATATGGGCAATAGGTTACACCCTGGAGACCTTGGTCAGTCAAGATACCAGCTCCTGCTTTTCATATCAATCATATTAGCAATGTTTAAAAACTGGTGCCTTCATGGTTCTGTTCACATGTTACCTCGTTGTATCTTGTAATCAGTGGCTGCCTGGAAGCTATCGCTGTGGTGCCATCCATCTTGAGATAGGAGTATTTTTGGGCTCTGAGGAATACTTCAAGTATGTCCAGCATCTGTTTGGGAGAAGAGGTGGAGGATGTAAGAGTTTAAAAATCAAAGGTATGCCTCCAGTGAGTATACACGCTTGTGGAAACAGGAGCACACCTTCCTCAACAGGCTTCAATTAAAAAGGGCTTCTTGGCTTATTGGTATTTCTATACGGCTCTTAAAAATTTTGTAATACATACAGAATATATTTGGCATTTCCATATCGTTCTTGCAAATTTTGTAAAAAACTGGACATTTATTTGAGTTCAGACTCAAACTCAACCGCATCCCAAAATCACATGGTGTTTTTTTTTTTTCAAGACAACCTCTAGAGAAAGATCCATCTCCCAAAGAGCTTTGCAGGTTGCCACTTCAGTTCCGGTGGGTTGATCTGCCTTTGGAATCATTTGAAACCATATCCCATTTTTTTATTACTGGTTTAAGTCATACAGAACCAAGTTGTTTTTTGTATGAGGCTTGTATACGCACCTGTCTGGACTGAGAAAACAGCAACACTCGTTGGCCCTGTTTGTGCCATATTTTCAGCAAGGATTCAACAACTATCATTTTCCCAGAACGTTTCCAGTATCCAAACTGATCTTCCCCTAGTTCCTCCTCTGCAATGCCTTTAAGATTCTTGGGGCCTCCAGAAAAGAGATCAGGGTGGTTGCAGATTTTTCTTAGGGCTACAAGTCCAGAGAAAATCTATGGTACAAAAGAATTATGTGCACTCAGATTACCCCATGTAAAATAATATTCACTCAGAAGGAAAGGAAGGAGGCAGTTCAATTGTTAACACAGATTAAGAAGTAATTCTTCACCAACGTGTTAGTTTCCTCCCCAATCACAGCATATTAGGAGCTGGGAGAACCTGTACACGTCTTTTCCTGACAGAACTTTTAGAAAGTTCTCTAAAAACAAAACAAAACAAAAAAACCTGCTGGACCAAACATACCTAACTCGGGTCATATTCAGCTGCTGATGACGTTCCCTTTAGAAAAAAAGGTATGCTGTTCAGAGTGTATAAAAAGCTAGCTCACTTTTAAAACATAAATAAGAAACAACACACCCATCTAAACTTTAGGAAAATCTGGGCTTCCCTTGTGGCACAGATGGTATAGAACCTGCCTAAAATGCAGGAGACCTGGGTTTGATCCCTGGGTTGGGAAGATCCCTTGGAAAAGCAAATGGCAACCCAGTCCAGTATGCTTGTCCGGAGAACCCCAAAGACAGAGGAGCATGGCAGGTACAATCCATGGGGGTTGCAAAGCATAAGACACAACTGAGTGACTAAAATCTGGGGAAATCTGCCATGTAACTTAGCAAATACATTTAAATGTTATACTCCTAAGCACCTCACTAGAAGTTCTCTAGTTTACTATGTGAGTCAGAGACTGAAGTAACATTGACTTTTACATTAGGTTATCAGAAAACATACCGCATGGAAAATACACAGATGGGAACAACATGCGGGATGGTTCATGACGCAGAAAGCTTAGGAGCCCCAGAGTGAGAGAGGCTGCCCATCTACCTGCCTCAGCTGATGGGCACCTTTCACGGCTTTCAGCCCATGACTCGAGTCACAATCACCACAGAAAAGTTCAAGTGGAAAAAGACAAACCACAAATTACACCAATAATCAAAGAGTATGGTAGTTCTAACTAGTAAACAGTTCAACAAATGATAAATGATCTGAATGAAGCAGGAACACTGCCAACACTCCCCAGAATAATTTGTAACTAAGCTTTCTCCCTCAAGGTCTCTGTTGTCCAACACAGCACTCACGAGTCACGTGTGGCCACTGAGCACGTCAAGTGGCTACTCTCAACTGAGATGTGCTGCCAATGTAAAATACCCAATTCTGAAGACTCAGTACAAAAAAACGGAGAGTAAAAGATCTCAGTAATTTAAAATTTTTGATTACATATTAAAATCACATTTTAGGTACGTCAGGTTAAATAAAATATCAAAGCTGATTTCACCTGTTGTGCTTTTACCTTTTTAAAGTGACCAACAAAACAAAAACCTGCTGGACCAAACATACCTAACTCGGGTCATATTCAGCTGCTGATGCGTTCCCTTTAGAAAAAAAGGTATGCTGTTCAGAGTGTATAAAAAGCTAGCTCACTTTTAAAACATAAATAAGAAACAACACACCCATCTAAACTTTAGGAAAATCTGGGCTTCCCTTGTGGCACAGATGGTATAGAACCTGCCTAAAATGCAGGAGACCTGGGTTTGATCCCTGGGTTGGGAAGATCCCTTGGAAAAGCAAATGGCAACCCAGTCCAGTATGCTTGTCCGGAGAACCCCAAAGACAGAGGAGCATGGCAGGTACAATCCATGGGGGTTGCAAAGCATAAGACACAACTGAGTGACTAAAATCTGGGGAAATCTGCCATGTAACTTAGCAAATACATTTAAATGTTATACTCCTAAGCACCTCACTAGAAGTTCTCTAGTTTACTATGTGAGTCAGAGACTGAAGTAACATTGACTTTTACATTAGGTTATCAGAAAACATACCGCATGGAAAATACACAGATGGGAACAACATGCGGGATGGTTCATGACGCAGAAAGCTTAGGAGCCCCAGAGTGAGAGAGGCTGCCCATCTACCTGCCTCAGCTGATGGGCCCCTTTCACGCTTTCAGCCCATGACTCGAGTCACAATCACCACAGAAAAGTTCAAGTGGAAAAAGACAAACCACAAATTACACCAATAATCAAAGAGTATGGTAGTTCTAACTAGTAAACAGTTCAACAAATGATAAATGATCTGAATGAAGCAGGAACACTGCCAACACTCCCCAGAATAATTTGTAACTAAGCTTTCTCCCTCAAGGTCTCTGTTGTCCAACACAGCACTCACGAGTCACGTGTGGCCACTGAGCACGTCAAGTGGCTACTCTCAACTGAGATGTGCTGCCAATGTAAAATACCCAATTCTGAAGACTCAGTACAAAAAAACGGAGAGTAAAAGATCTCAGTAATTTAAAATTTTTGATTACATATTAAAATCACATTTTAGGTACGTCAGGTTAAATAAAATATCAAAGCTGATTTCACCTGTTGTGCTTTTTACCTTTTTTAAAGTGACCACAAGAAAGTTTAAAACCACATACTTGGCTTATATTCTCTATCTCCTGGATACTGCTGATCTAGACCACCTAAGGCTTCAAAAAATGGAGGCACATGAAGACAAGTTAGGACAGATACAGGAAAGATGAATAAATGTGAGTGATTAAAAAAACCCTTATAGATGTCAATGATAGATGAAATAAATGGTCAGAGACAGTTAAAAGAACAAAAATGACTTAATCTGGAAGAAAAACCATGTAGATGTTATGGAACACAGGCAGTCCCGTCTCCCACGTTCATCCCCAACTGCCTCCGTGCAGGGCTGGACCGTGTGTTTCAACAGCGTCCCATGCTCCTCAGCTGTGACTCCAAAGAGGATGGACCAAGGACTGAGGAAGTCTTACATGTCAAACAAGTTAAAATACAATTCACACTTTAAGATACTGAAGCACAAAGACGCTGAAGAAGCTTCTGACTAAAGCTGATGACAAACTTATGGCATATGCTTCATGAAGAGACATTTACCCACACATATTGCTGAGTATGGCCAATAACTGATACAAAAATGTACAATAATTCCTCCTCCATGTGCACCCAGCAGTGCCGGGCTGCTCCCAACATTCTACACGGGATTGGGAATCCCTGTAGGACCCACAGTTACAGATCCCGTGGTCTAGTGCATTCTTCCACGAGACCACACGGTCCTGGGCTCAAATGCGACAGTGTCGCAGTACAGATAAACAGGGAGCATTCTCAAATCGCGTGTCCTCTCACTTCTGGAAGAGCTTCAAAGGAGGTAAAGGTTCACACCTAGACGCTTTCAAGAAGGTAACAACAGTGACTCTGACTAGTAATAGTTTCCGTTCCTCCCCCAGGTCCCTCAGTCCACAGTTCTTTCTCTGGCTTCTAATGAATATTTTTGGCTGACCTGCATCTCTCCATTGAGAATTCTGTAAACTTCTTTGGAATCAATGAAATTTTGGTAGACTTTATGCTGCTCATCTGTAAGACGGCAAAATAAGACCTAAGGGGGAAAATAAAGAGTTAAAAAAAATTGAACAGAACAAAAATGAACTAAAATGACAAAATCGACTAATCAGGGCTTCCCCTGGTGGTCCAGTGGGTAAGGACACCGCCTTGCACTGCAAGGGGCGCCGGTTTGATCCCTGGCCTGGGAAGATCCCACGTGCCGTGGAGTGGCTGGACTGACGTGTCCAATTACCGAGCCAGAGCTCTGGCATGCGTGTGCCCAGAGCCAGCGCTCTTGGACGACAGAGGCCACCGCGATGGGAGGCCCACAGGAGCCAAAGAACAAAGACGGATGAAAACAGAGAAATGAAAGACCAATAGAAGTGGCCTGCCCATCCCCCTCCCTCCCCATCCCATCCCCAAAAGATAATAAATAATTTTTTAAAAATCGACTAATCAGAAACATAATTTTTATAACCTGCCTCTTATTAAAAACAGAACAGAAATACCACATCTCAGAGGTGGACGGTGAACAGTTCCCTCCTGCACAGCGCCTCCATTCCCATCATCTATCCACCTGTAAGTCCATGCCCCGTGGGCACCACCCCAGTGTTCCAGAGTGCCCAACGCCTGGCTTCTTGCACCCAGGGAAGCTCAGGACCCAACCCACAGCCCTCCCTACATCCCAGCCTCCATGTGCTCAGACTCTCCCAGCTCCCAAGCCCCTCACCCAGATCTCACTTCAACCAACCTGACCAGGGACCTTAACACTGCCTGGCACTCCCTGAGTTCTAGGTCACCCAAAAGTTTACCAGACTCGTCTCTGACAATAACCCTCACCCTGCCAGCCCAACAGCACCTACAACTCCATGCCACTGCCTCTGTCTCACCCTCTGCTTAAAAAGGTCCAACAAAAACAAAAGTAGAAACTGAAGCTATCGAGCCTGATTTCCTAATCACCACTCTCAAAAATGTATCTAGCAATACTTCTTCATCTACTACGTGTAGTTGTTCTCCTTTATTTTGGACCAATAGTTCCCTTCGTGGGGTCCGAGACAACCCTTCCATCTTTGTACTATATCTGAAGACCCACTCATCTCTCCAAAATTCAATTTGAACAGAATCAATCTGTAAGCGGCAAAATAAGACCTAAGGGGAAAATAAAGAGTTAAAAATTGAACAGAACAAAAATGAACTAAAATGACAAAATCGACTAATCAGGGCTTCCCCTGGTGGTCCAGTGGGTAAGGACACCGCCTTGCACTGCAAGGGGCGCCGGTTTGATCCCTGGCCTGGGAAGATCCCACGTGCCGTGGAGTGGCTGGACTGACGTGTCCAATTACCGAGCCAGAGCTCTGGCATGCGTGTGCCCAGAGCCAGCGCTCTTGGACGACAGAGGCCACCGCGATGGGAGGCCCACAGGAGCCAAAGAACAAAGACGGATGAAAACAGAGAAATGAAAGACCAATAGAAGTGGCCTGCCCATCCCCCTCCCTCCCCATCCCATCCCCAAAAGATAATAAATAATTTTTTAAAAATCGACTAATCAGAAACATAATTTTTATAACCTGCCTCTTATTAAAAACAGAACAGAAATACCACATCTCAGAGGTGGACGGTGAACAGTTCCCTCCTGCACAGCGCCTCCATTCCCATCATCTATCCACCTGTAAGTCCATGCCCCGTGGGCACCACCCCAGTGTTCCAGAGTGCCCAACGCCTGGCTTCTTGCACCCAGGGAAGCTCAGGACCCAACCCACAGCCCTCCCTACATCCCAGCCTCCATGTGCTCAGACTCTCCCAGCTCCCAAGCCCCTCACCCAGATCTCACTTCAACCAACCTGACCAGGGACCTTAACACTGCCTGGCACTCCCTGAGTTCTAGGTCACCCAAAAGTTTACCAGACTCGTCTCTGACAATAACCCTCACCCTGCCAGCCCAACAGCACCTACAACTCCATGCCACTGCCTCTGTCTCACCCTCTGCTTAAAAAGGTCCAACAAAAACAAAAGTAGAAACTGAAGCTATCGAGCCTGATTTCCTAATCACCACTCTCAAAAATGTATCTAGCAATACTTCTTCATCTACTACGTGTAGTTGTTCTCCTTTATTTTTGGACCAATAGTTCCCTTCGTGGGGTCCGAGACAACCCTTCCATCTTTGTACTATATCTGAAGACCCACTCACTCCCTCAACTCAGTGTTCCACGCCTTTGATGCTCCAAAAACCAAGGGGGAACACTCCCTGCAAGAAAGGGTACAATGACCCTCTCTGCTTCTCGCCTCCCAGTCACTCCCGAGCCCAGAAGGCCCCCGTGCCACAGGCAGGGGTATGCAGTAGACACATCCTGCCCCACAGCATCAGCAACCACACATGAAAAGCAGAGTGAACAACAGGTACACTGTGCTTCAGGAATGCTTTGGTTAATTCCTGGATTTACAGACCTGTTCGTTTTTATCTGGCAAAGAAAGGCTCATTTTGACATCCGACTTCATTCTCCGCAGGAGGTATGGATTGATGGTATCTCGTAGGACACAAGCACACTTATAAGCAGTTTTAACCTTTAATAAGAGACAAGGGGAAATAATTACTCTAGCTCTAAGGAATGCATTTGTTCATGCTTACATTTTTTTTTTTTTTAAAGAATGACTAATGGTTGTACAAAATGGCTGGAAAATGGTTTCGAGAAAGTTAAGCTTCATATACTCCAGGAGGCAATAGCCTTCATAATAAGATGATCAGTGAAAACAAATAAATAGAAAAAACTTCTCATTAACCAAAATGTACAAAAGAACAACTGGTAATTCTGTGCCCTATTCCACCTCTATTTAATTACTATTACATAGCTAAACCCTAAAGCAGAGATTTATTCAGTGCTTGACCCCCACCCCTCTAGGGGAAAAACTGCTCTCAAACAAATCTCAGTTTACAATCCTGTACTCTCCAATGGCCACAAAGGAACTGCTACTCCTTAAGACTGAAGATCAAACACTAACTCAGGGGAAAGTCGCAGCAAGGGGAACAGCAGATAATAAGCAGAGATTACTGCCCACGGGAGATTCAGAGAGTAAGTTCAAGAAAAGCCCTATGATCCCAGAAATGAAAGGTCACTCCAGCCTAAAATGGAGCAGCATATGGCTGCGTAATGGAGCACAGCCACATGAGATGGGCATTAACTGTCCAGAGAAAAACAAAGTCCCACAGCCCAGGAAACCACTCCCTCTGCAACTCACTTCAAGGCAAACAAAGAATTTGATAAATTATTGATACTTTCAAAAAAAAACTAAGTAGGCTTAACAATCTAGTATATACTAATTAATGGAATAAGAAAATTTCCAA
Source organism: Tragulus kanchil (assembly GCA_022376925.1). Lineage (NCBI taxonomy): Eukaryota > Metazoa > Chordata > Mammalia > Artiodactyla > Tragulidae > Tragulus > Tragulus kanchil. Next base: position 162,536,739 of record JAIOJX010000005.1, read on the forward strand.
CCAAAGCTTAAACTTAAGAAAGCTATTAGCAAAATGAAAAATAGAAAGATCTTTACCATAACAAATTCAGAAAAACTCACATTAAAAAACTGACAAACACTTCTTTGGTAGCAAAGAAAACACTTTCGAACACCTAAGAATACCTCACTCAAGTCTGCATGCGTGCAGGGGAAAATATCAAGGTGAAATGCTTTTGGTTAATTCCTGGATTTACAGACCTGTTCGTTTTTATCTGGCAAAGAAAGGCTCATTTTGACATCCGACTTCATTCTCCGCAGGAGGTATGGATTGATGGTATCTCGTAGGACACAAGCACACTTATAAGCAGTTTTAACCTTTAATAAGAGACAAGGGGAAATAATTACTCTAGCTCTAAGGAATGCATTTGTTCATGCTTACATTTTTTTTTTTTTTTAAAGAATGACTAATGGTTGTACAAAATGGCTGGAAAATGGTTTCGAGAAAGTTAAGCTTCATATACTCCAGGAGGCAATAGCCTTCATAATAAGATGATCAGTGAAAACAAATAAATAGAAAAAACTTCTCATTAACCAAAATGTACAAAAGAACAACTGGTAATTCTGTGCCCTATTCCACCTCTATTTAATTACTATTACATAGCTAAACCCTAAAGCAGAGATTTATTCAGTGCTTGACCCCCACCCCTCTAGGGGAAAAACTGCTCTCAAACAAATCTCAGTTTACAATCCTGTACTCTCCAATGGCCACAAAGGAACTGCTACTCCTTAAGACTGAAGATCAAACACTAACTCAGGGGAAAGTCGCAGCAAGGGGAACAGCAGATAATAAGCAGAGATTACTGCCCACGGGAGATTCAGAGAGTAAGTTCAAGAAAAGCCCTATGATCCCAGAAATGAAAGGTCACTCCAGCCTAAAATGGAGCAGCATATGGCTGCGTAATGGAGCACAGCCACATGAGATGGGCATTAACTGTCCAGAGAAAAACAAAGTCCCACAGCCCAGGAAACCACTCCCTCTGCAACTCACTTCAAGGCAAACAAAGAATTTGATAAATTATTGATACTTTCAAAAAAAAATCTAAGTAGGCTTAACAATCTAGTATATACTAATTAATGGAATAAGAAAATTTCCAACCAAAGCTTAAACTTAAGAAAGCTATTAGCAAAATGAAAAATAGAAAGATCTTTACCATAACAAATTCAGAAAAACTCACATTAAAAAACTGACAAACACTTCTTTGGTAGCAAAGAAAACACTTTCGAACACCCTAAGAATACCTCACTCAAGTCTGCATGCGTGCTAAGGTGATTCAGTTGTGCCCGACTCTTTCCAAAACTATGGACTGTAGCCCACCAGGCTCCTCTGTCCATAGTATCATCAAGGTAAGAATACTGGAGTGGGTTGCCATGACCTCCTCCAGGGTAGGAGGGCCCTGGCGCAGGGATCAAACCCAAGTCTCTTATGTCTTCTGCACTGGCAGGCGGGTTCTTTACCACTAGTGCCACCTGGGAAGCTTACATGTATATATCATATGTGTAAACATAGTACGTTTTACTTGAACGAGCAGACAGTAACAAAGAACTCCATAATCAATGACTTTTGATTACAGATAGCCCTGTAAATGTGTCATTCAGACATTGACAAAACTTACCTTCAGATGATGATCAGGTTCAGTTTATGGTTTGTGATACAGAGATAATTAAGTTTCAATTTTTAATATGACACTGCAGTCATACCAAGTAAGCAACTACACCATTTAAAATCTTTAAAATATGTACAGCACATTGAAGAAACTGTCCACATGCTCAGATCTAGCCCTACTTCTCTTCTCCAGAAGGAGTGAGAGGCTGATGGCCCTGGAAACCCAGGACTGTGCTGGCCTGGCAGCTTTCTCTCCTGCCTGGCTACCCTTCTGGAAAGTTCTTTCTTCCAGCCTTGTTCTGGTGAACTCACATGAGCTGGAGCTCAGAGTGGCGGAGGATGGGTTTGTTGTTTACACTCAAGTCTCCCCCAAAAAAGATCTTAAGTTCTGAACCAAAAATCAAAACTCATTCAATCTCAAATTTTCAAAGGAATTAGAATGGTTTTTGACAGTCTTCCAATTTTAAAGATCTAATATCCTATTTCAATACTTGAAAATATGTGACTACCTCTTTTGGTGGCAGGTTTCCCTCCCCATCATGCCTCATTTTTTATTTTCATCTTTTATATTTACTTTTATCCATCTTTTATTCTTTGGCATGTGTGGGCCTCCCATCGCAGTGGTGGTAGCAGGCTCTATTTCTGGCTCAGTCATAACCCAGCAGGGTGCAGGCCCCTGCCTGAGCACTACACAGAGAACCTGCTCCTAGTCAACACAAACGGCCCTCCAGTTGGCCTCTGACAAACCCCCTCTACCAGTCACCCAGGCCTGAAACCTCAGGGGTCAGTTGCAGCAAGCCCATCAACCCAACCCAATTTCCTATCAACCTCCACAGCTTGTACGTCTTGTCTAGAAAATGCCACCCGGGGCTCCCACTCTCCACCGTCTTCCTCACATCCAAGTCCATGCCCTAATCACCCACACCCTGACAATGCCAGTAGGTCCCTCAGTGCCAGCCTCCCTCCCTAACTACCCACAGCTGGAGGAACCCTCTGAGCACAGCCGCTCTCAGCCTCCTGCTCAGACATCTTCGGTGGTTCTTTCCCGCCTAAGTGCATCTGCCTCGCTTCAAGACCTCCCTGCCAGCATCCACAGCTTTCCTGCCCCTCCCCCACAAGTGTCTCCAGTCCAGTCAAGCAGGTCTCTTCAATCCCCGTGGTCACACAGAGTAGCTGCACACTGGTGCTCTACCCTAGAATGCCCCACTCGAGGGTTAGGGTTAGCTTGTTTTCCCAGAATCAGGTTAAAGGATACATGTCTTCTGAAGCCTTTCTGGGTTTTCCCTTTTCTAAGCTCTTATACTACTTTATAAGATGCACTACCTCAATTTGCACTATTACATGCTGTCCAGAACAGAATCACTCTTGCTGCATAATTTTTGACTTCTCTTGAATATATTACATGACTTTTAAAAAAATCATCTGGGGGCTTCTCTGGTGGTCCAGTAGGTAAAGAAGCCACCTTGCAGTGCAAGGGGCACCAGTTCGATCCCTGGCCCAGAAAGATTCCATGTGCCACAGAGCGGCTGGGTCGGTGTGTCCAATCACGAGCCAGCGCTCTGGAGTACACGTGTCCAGAACCAGTGCTCTGCAGCGAGAGGGGCCGCTGCAGTGGGAGACCCACACAGCCAAAGAATAAAGACGGATGAAAATAAATGATGACCTAGAGGCAAAAAAATACTATTAAAAAAATCATCTGGAAAATTATGCACTATTGAGCAGAAATAAGTTGGTGCTTTTCATTCAGCTGGGTCATTCCCCTTACATTCTGAATGACGAGGCTACAAAGTATAGAATTTAGTAGGAACGTTTTACGTATTAAAATGTAAAATGTGTTACCTGCCCACCATGTTACCTGTACTGGGGAGGCGTTTGAGTAACCCCCCATGGTGATGGGGACTGAGAACTGCTCCATAAACACAGGCAACGTGCCCAGCTTTCCCGGGAAGATGAAGTCAAAGAGCGACCACAGCTCTCGGAGGTTGTTCTGCATTGGTGAGCCGGACAGGATGACGCGGTGAGGAGTGCGGAACTGTCGGGGAGAAGGGATTTTTCCACCAGGTTCACCTTCAAGACACGTCGCCAGCCCTGCCCCAAGCACTCCTGGCACTCATGTTACATGACACAACTACTTACCATTTTGGTCTCCTCTCAAATGTAGACATTTTATGCGACTTTATTTTTTTTTTAATGCAACTTTAATTCTTCAACTACACGTATATATGTATATATATACACACATACATATATACCTAAATTATATGGAAGAACTTTTCTTACTGTTCACGTTGAACACTATAGATTAGAGCTGATCCCTACATGAAACATTCAGTAATGTGAACAACTGGAATTTCAGAAAATACAATAAAGGGTAAGAATAAAAAGTGTCCTGCATTAAGGTAAAATGTGTATTTAAAACTCCTAATGCAAAAGCACAAGGAAAGATTCAATAAGTGTACAACTAAAAGCAGAGAGTTTATTCTCAATGAAATATTATCCACCTGGAAACCCCCTTTGCTCTAAGAGGTCACACCTGTTTGCAAGCAAGGGTGATGGCCGCATTTGGATTTCGAATTTTGTGTCCCTCGTCCAAGATCACATAGTGCCAGTCGTGCCTGCTAATATCATCTTGCATCAGTCGAATGTAGGAGTAAGAAGTGATCAAAATCCCATGACAATGAGCAATGTCTCGAACTAGTTTCTCCTAAAATGATGACAAAATGGTAAAGCCAGTTTTAAATAAGTTAAATGAACATGACTTTTTTTTTTCAATTCTTTGTTTTTAATTAGAGGATAATTGCTTTACAATGCTGTATTGGCTTATGGTTGCTGCCATATTACGGCAAGCAGAAATAAGTTGGTGCTTTTCATTCAGCTGGGTCATTCCCCTTACATTCTGAATGACGAGGCTACAAAGTATAGAATTTAGTAGGAACGTTTTACGTATTAAAATGTAAAATGTGTTACCTGCCCACCATGTTACCTGTACTGGGGAGGCGTTTGAGTAACCCCCCATGGTGATGGGGACTGAGAACTGCTCCATAAACACAGGCAACGTGCCCAGCTTTCCCGGGAAGATGAAGTCAAAGAGCGACCACAGCTCTCGGAGGTTGTTCTGCATTGGTGAGCCGGACAGGATGACGCGGTGAGGAGTGCGGAACTGTCGGGGAGAAGGGATTTTTCCACCAGGTTCACCTTCAAGACACGTCGCCAGCCCTGCCCCAAGCACTCCTGGCACTCATGTTACATGACACAACTACTTACCATTTTGGTCTCCTCTCAAATGTAGACATTTTATGCGACTTTATTTTTTTTTTAATGCAACTTTAATTCTTCAACTACACGTATATATGTATATATATACACACATACATATATACCTAAATTATATGGAAGAACTTTTCTTACTGTTCACGTTGAACACTATAGATTAGAGCTGATCCCTACATGAAACATTCAGTAATGTGAACAACTGGAATTTCAGAAAATACAATAAAGGGTAAGAATAAAAAGTGTCCTGCATTAAGGTAAAATGTGTATTTAAAACTCCTAATGCAAAAGCACAAGGAAAGATTCAATAAGTGTACAACTAAAAGCAGAGAGTTTATTCTCAATGAAATATTATCCACCTGGAAACCCCCTTTGCTCTAAGAGGTCACACCTGTTTGCAAGCAAGGGTGATGGCCGCATTTGGATTTCGAATTTTGTGTCCCTCGTCCAAGATCACATAGTGCCAGTCGTGCCTGCTAATATCATCTTGCATCAGTCGAATGTAGGAGTAAGAAGTGATCAAAATCCCATGACAATGAGCAATGTCTCGAACTAGTTTCTCCTAAAATGATGACAAAATGGTAAAGCCAGTTTTAAATAAGTTAAATGAACATGACTTTTTTTTTTCAATTCTTTGTTTTTAATTAGAGGATAATTGCTTTACAATGCTGTATTGGCTTCTGGCTGCTGCCATATAGTGGGAACCAGCCATAATTACACACACACACACACAGAAACACACACACACACCTCTCCCTCTTGAGCTGCCTTCCCCCACCACAGAAAAAGAATGACATAAAAAAAGAAAACATAAAAAGCAGGAAATACAATAAACAGGAAGTAAGACAGCTGGTTTCAGACCTAACGTTTCTGTTGGGGTTGTCATTTGACAGTGCTGGCAGCAGTGACACTTTCTACTGGGAAAGTATGGCCCAAATCTAGACTGGTGTTGAGAGTTAAGTGCACAGGAACTATTAAAGACATACCAAGGAAATGCAAACAAAAACAGGGCAGGAGCAAAAATATGAGTGTCAGACAACCAGAAGGGAACAGGAAAAGAAGGGCTCATGTGCACTTTAAGGAGACGACACACCAGAGGAGATCCTGCCGGCCAGAGCGCTGCCAGAGCCCAAGGCCCAGCCTTCAGAGCTGTGCGGGCACAGAGGCACCTTCCACAGCCAGCACGGGACACGGCCATAGCTTCTCAGAGCTTGAGAGTCAGGAGAGAGAGGAGAACCAAAGGCAATTGTAAGTTCACAGAAGTTTTGTGTGATTTTTGGCCACTTCTATTGGTCTTTCATTTATTTATTTTCATCCACCTTTGTTTAATTACCGAGCCCTGGCTCAGTAGTTGGACACATCGCTCCAGCCACTCCATGGTATGTGGGATCTCCCCAGGCCAGTGATCAAACCGGCGCCCCATGCACTGCAAGGCAGTGTCCTTACCCACTGGACCACCAGCAAAGCCCAGGCAACTATAAGTTTAAAAGTTAAGATGCAACAAAAGGAAGTTTATTCTCAATGAAATATTATCCACCTGAAACCCCTTTGCTCTAAGAGGTCACACCTGTTTGCAAGCAAGGGTGATGGCCGCATTTGGATTTCGAATTTTGTGTCCCTCGTCCAAGATCACATAGTGCCAGTCGTGCCTGCTAATATCATCTTGCATCAGTCGAATGTAGGAGTAAGAAGTGATCAAAATCCCATGACAATGAGCAATGTCTCGAACTAGTTTCTCCTAAAATGATGACAAAATGGTAAAGCCAGTTTTAAATAAGTTAAATGAACATGACTTTTTTTTTTCAATTCTTTGTTTTTAATTAGAGGATAATTGCTTTACAATGCTGTATTGGCTTCTGGCTGCTGCCATATAGTGGGAACCAGCCATAATTACACACACACACACACAGAAACACACACACACACCTCTCCCTCTTGAGCTGCCTTCCCCCACCACAGAAAAAGAATGACATAAAAAAAGAAAACATAAAAAGCAGGAAATACAATAAACAGGAAGTAAGACAGCTGGTTTCAGACCTAACGTTTCTGTTGGGGTTGTCATTTGACAGTGCTGGCAGCAGTGACACTTTCTACTGGGAAAGTATGGCCCAAATCTAGACTGGTGTTGAGAGTTAAGTGCACAGGAACTATTAAAGACATACCAAGGAAATGCAAACAAAAACAGGGCAGGAGCAAAAATATGAGTGTCAGACAACCAGAAGGGAACAGGAAAAGAAGGGCTCATGTGCACTTTAAGGAGACGACACACCAGAGGAGATCCTGCCGGCCAGAGCGCTGCCAGAGCCCAAGGCCCAGCCTTCAGAGCTGTGCGGGCACAGAGGCACCTTCCACAGCCAGCACGGGACACGGCCATAGCTTCTCAGAGCTTGAGAGTCAGGAGAGAGAGGAGAACCAAAGGCAATTGTAAGTTCACAGAAGTTTTGTGTGATTTTTGGCCACTTCTATTGGTCTTTCATTTATTTATTTTCATCCACCTTTGTTTAATTACCGAGCCCTGGCTCAGTAGTTGGACACATCGCTCCAGCCACTCCATGGTATGTGGGATCTCCCCAGGCCAGTGATCAAACCGGCGCCCCATGCACTGCAAGGCAGTGTCCTTACCCACTGGACCACCAGCAAAGCCCAGGCAACTATAAGTTTAAAAGTTAAGATGCAAAGGATCTGAGTCTCACCATCAGTGAGCTCCTATTGACAGCTCTCTGCAGAGCCTCAGCCCACATCAACGATCCTCACTCCTCACATCCCAAGAGGCTAACAAGGGACAGTGAGACAGTAAGATAAGAATAAAAACTAGGGCTTCCCTGGTGGTCCAGTGGGTAGAGAGTCCGCCTTTGCAGTGCAAGGGGCACCGGTTCGATTCCTGGCACAGGAGGATCCTCTGTGCTGCGGAGCAGCTGGACTGGTGTGTCCCGTTGTGAGCCAGTGCTCTGGAGCGCATGTGCCCAGGGCTGGTGCTCTGCAATGAGAGAGGCCACCACGATGGGAGGCCCACACAGGTCAAGGAATTGAGATGGATGAAAATGAATGGATGAAGGACCAATAAAAGAGGCCAAAATTAAACAAACAAACAAAAAACTAGTGAAGCTTAAGGACAAAACTTAGCACTGATAAAGAAAAAACTAAATAGCTCTTTGAAAAGACCGCCAAACCACAGATCTCTATAAAGCCAGGCTGAAGAACAGACTAACATGAGCAGCATGAGAAACGTTAGAGTCACCACAGAGGCAGAGAACATAAAATGTCAGCCAATGCTGCATGCAATCTCATGCTGTGTGAACACTGACAGAGGACGCTTGTTAAAAAAGTAAATTGCCAAAATGAAGCTGAGAACAAGAAGGCAAACCAATCCAACCCCGACTGAAGGCCTTGAAAACAGTGTTACACTTTTCCCACCAGGAGTCTACTAGACCCAAGGGTTTCATGAGTGCAGTAGGAATCAATTCTGTTATTTTAGTGGTTCCAAAATATTAAAAAAGAAGGCTAGCAAAACCTTTTTTCAAAACTGACAGAAGCAACATACTCACATATGTGTGTACCACTTGAAATCCATTACTCTATAAACAAAAGTCCAGCACTATATTAAGCTAATAAGGCATCACAGGAACAGAATCGCTAATTAGGGAAACTAATACAATAATCCACATAATCGTACAAATTTTATAATTTCAACATATTCAAAAACACTATTTCAACAAACAAGAATTATAATAGTTTTAAATTCAATAGGATATAAAGGGTGTAACACTGACCAAGAAAATTTTGAAAAAGGAAGAGATAAACTGTCCTATGATATACTTAAAACTTCAGTTAAGAGGTGTGGTACCTGGCACTAGTGAAGGTTAATAGGTGAAAGTTGTATTATTAATACGACTGCTGTTGTACCTTCTTTCTATTCATGATTTTCAGTGCCTGCACAAAACGACATCAAGGCCACACCTGACTTTACCATATCCTGACTTCTTTTTGGTCCCTTAGGATGAATGCAGTGGTCAGCACCTCAGGGCTCACAGCCTTACGAACACACCACAGGCTCGCCCAGGCCTCGCTCCACCGCCTCCTCCCTGATGGCAACGCTACTCCACGGCCCGGGCCCCGCCACAGCGGTGAGTGTCCAGTGAAGACACGCAGGCTGACCAGAGGCACACTGCCCCACCCTGAACTCAGTCCAGCCGCCGGAGACTTTCAGAAGCCAGAAGGGATTGCAACAGCTCCTGACAAAAACAATGAAACCCCAAACCACAGATCTCTATAAAGCCAGGCTGAAGAACAGACTAACATGAGCAGCATGAGAAACGTTAGAGTCACCACAGAGGCAGAGAACATAAAATGTCAGCCAATGCTGCATGCAATCTCATGCTGTGTGAACACTGACAGAGGACGCTTGTTAAAAAAGTAAATTGCCAAAATGAAGCTGAGAACAAGAAGGCAAACCAATCCAACCCCGACTGAAGGCCTTGAAAACAGTGTTACACTTTTCCCACCAGGAGTCTACTAGACCCAAGGGTTTCATGAGTGCAGTAGGAATCAATTCTGTTATTTTAGTGGTTCCAAAATATTAAAAAAGAAGGCTAGCAAAACCTTTTTTCAAAACTGACAGAAGCAACATACTCACATATGTGTGTACCACTTGAAATCCATTACTCTATAAACAAAAGTCCAGCACTATATTAAGCTAATAAGGCATCACAGGAACAGAATCGCTAATTAGGAAACTAATACAATAATCCACATAATCGTACAAATTTTATAATTTCAACATATTCAAAAACACTATTTCAACAAACAAGAATTATAATAGTTTTAAATTCAATAGGATATAAAGGGTGTAACACTGACCAAGAAAATTTTGAAAAAGGAAGAGATAAACTGTCCTATGATATACTTAAAACTTCAGTTAAGAGGTGTGGTACCTGGCACTAGTGAAGGTTAATAGGTGAAAGTTGTATTATTAATACGACTGCTGTTGTACCTTCTTTCTATTCATGATTTTCAGTGCCTGCACAAAACGACATCAAGGCCACACCTGACTTTACCATATCCTGACTTCTTTTTGGTCCCTTAGGATGAATGCAGTGGTCAGCACCTCAGGGCTCACAGCCTTACGAACACACCACAGGCTCGCCCAGGCCTCGCTCCACCGCCTCCTCCCTGATGGCAACGCTACTCCACGGCCCGGGCCCCGCCACAGCGGTGAGTGTCCAGTGAAGACACGCAGGCTGACCAGAGGCACACTGCCCCACCCTGAACTCAGTCCAGCCGCCCGGAGACTTTCAGAAGCCAGAAGGGATTGCAACAGCTCCTCTACATCTTCATTTTTCACTGAAATTCTGAGCAAGCAGCTCTCCCAACTCTACCCCCATCTCCCACTCCTCTCGGGAGAGCAGAGGCTGCTAGAAGTCATGAAGCAGGCAGGGTATGGGACAACAGCAAATGGACACACAGCCGTGCCCCGTGCCCTGTGCTCTAGGCACGGGGCTGTGTGTGCAGAGAGAAATGGGAGGGGAAAATAACTGGGGGCTGAAATACAGAAGTGAAATTACCACTCACATTTATAAAGTGTCCACTGGACCACAGCCAAACCCTGCCCATGTGGGTCCATTTGCTTATGACCTTGGAACTCCTAACTGCTAAAAGGCACTGACTCACCACCGTCATTCCACTACCCTCCAAGGAAAGCCACCTGAACTGGATTCTGGACATCCTTTTACCACAGGTAAACAAATGAGACGCCAGGCCTCTCAACTACGCACTACCAGAGTGGTGCTGAGCTTTGTGAGCACATCTAAGAATTGAAGTTTATTTGGAAAAATCTGTGATTAAGTGATAGCCACAGAACTACAAAATTTCTACCACATTCAGAAAGACATATGATGATGAATAAGAATCAAAGATCCTTTGATAAAAAGAGAAAGAAATTTTTTGAACATCTGCATTGAAAATAAAACCTCCACTTAACAGACATTGGGTAAAAACACATCTCTTTGTTTCCACCTGAGTCAATCTCAGAATTCTATAAAAGGCCTAGACTGGAGTTTTCAATAACGGTGAATTGTTGAATATTATGGACGTCTCTATCCAAACACTAAAGACAAATCATCTCGGGCGGTTTCCAAATTAAAAGCTTGTAAAATATGTAACCTCTCCTAGTTTTTGCAATTAATAGGGAACATCTGCAATTAGCCTGACTTACTGAATACAGTGCTGTTGTCATGAGAAGATATCTGGGAAAGTGCCGCTGTTATTACGGAGGCTCAGGAGACCAATCCCTCCTAGAGGGCGAACAGTGGACGGGCAGAAAACAAGAGCCATAAATCACACTGTCAGGCGGCGGGAGGGCGGAGAGGAGCACAGGCACATGAAGGCCATTCACAGGGAACACAGCCCCGCAGCTTCCCAGGCAGGATTTACTGCACCTGTAATTAATTAAAGTTTCCTTCAAGCTAAATCTTTAATAAACAAGGATTTGTGCTGACAATGAAGAAAAAAAAAGGGCTCCGGCAATGTAATTTTACAATATCCCTCACAGAACAAGCGTCGCGTCTATCATTTCTTGTATCAGGTGTATACGCCATCTCGAAAGTTAACAGGAACTGCAACGCTCTGTGTTATAATTTGTGGACCTGGAGAGGATCTGAAACATTTAGGAAGCTTGAGGGATCATGTGGCCCTTCTCTACTTTTGTTATGTTTTTCCTTGACTTTCAGCTCTTTAGAAAGCCAAGACTTTCCTAGCTAGTGCTTCAGAAAACATTCTTTTTAAAAAACATGTGATGGTTATTGCACCAGATGGCCACATCTTCCTTCGTGTGGTCTGTTCTTTGGTCACACCCTGCATTTCCCAAAAAGAAAAAGAAAAAATTAACATTCTATTTTATTGGATCCATTTGGAGCCAAGTACCTAGACAGAAGGTGCAAAAGGTCTACATGTGAATGATCGTGAATATTTTGGATAAAGCAAGTTGAGACCCTTCTATCTCAAGTGTATTTATACTGAATCAGTCAGAAACATCAGAGCATCTTTTCTCAAGTACTGAGATGAATACTCTTCATTTCTAATAGTAAGAATTACCTGAGTAAACATTATATGCTGGGGAGAACACTAAGTTTATTGTACACATATATTAACCCAACAAATCCTCAAAAAATTACTAAAAATTGCCCATTTTCAGGAGATCAAGCAAGGCTCAGAGAAGCTAAGTGACGTGCCATGGGTCCCAAAGCTATAAAATGACAAATCCAAGATATGAACCCCGGTCTGGTAATTATAAAATCTATGCCTTTAAACCTTTATGCCATTGCTGCATGTCCCAATCCTGTGCCTCTAAATACCATGAATGGATCAAAATGATAAATCTCTTTGAATTATTAATATCAAAACTATTCCACAGGATTGCTCTATCCTACAAAGCAGGGAAAGGTGAGACAGCTTTAAAGTGACAACCACTTCAGAATATAAGCAAGAAATTTCTCACTACACATCTTCCAACAAATTGAAAAAAGGGTCCTTAATAATTAAATAAACTCTACAACACAGCACTAAAGATGCCACCACCTGCTATGAGTTATGAGCTAAGTGTCACAGAACAAGCGTCTCTATCATTTCTTGTATCAGGTGTATACGCCATCTCGAAAGTTAACAGGAACTGCAACGCTCTGTGTTATAATTTGTGGACCTGGAGAGGATCTGAAACATTTAGGAAGCTTGAGGGATCATGTGGCCCTTCTCTACTTTTGTTATGTTTTTCCTTGACTTTCAGCTCTTTAGAAAGCCAAGACTTTCCTAGCTAGTGCTTCAGAAAACATTCTTTTTAAAAAACATGTGATGGTTATTGCACCAGATGGCCACATCTTCCTTCGTGTGGTCTGTTCTTTGGTCACACCCTGCATTTCCCAAAAAGAAAAAGAAAAAAAATTAACATTCTATTTTATTGGATCCATTTGGAGCCAAGTACCTAGACAGAAGGTGCAAAAGGTCTACATGTGAATGATCGTGAATATTTTGGATAAAGCAAGTTGAGACCCTTCTATCTCAAGTGTATTTATACTGAATCAGTCAGAAACATCAGAGCATCTTTTCTCAAGTACTGAGATGAATACTCTTCATTTCTAATAGTAAGAATTACCTGAGTAAACATTATATGCTGGGGAGAACACTAAGTTTATTGTACACATATATTAACCCAACAAATCCTCAAAAAATTACTAAAAATTGCCCATTTTCAGGAGATCAAGCAAGGCTCAGAGAAGCTAAGTGACGTGCCATGGGTCCCAAAGCTATAAAATGACAAATCCAAGATATGAACCCCGGTCTGGTAATTATAAAATCTATGCCTTTAAACCTTTATGCCATTGCTGCATGTCCCAATCCTGTGCCTCTAAATACCATGAATGGATCAAAATGATAAATCTCTTTGAATTATTAATATCAAAACTATTCCACAGGATTGCTCTATCCTACAAAGCAGGGAAAGGTGAGACAGCTTTAAAGTGACAACCACTTCAGAATATAAGCAAGAAATTTCTCACTACACATCTTCCAACAAATTGAAAAAAGGGTCCTTAATAATTAAATAAACTCTACAACACAGCACTAAAGATGCCACCACCTGCTATGAGTTATGAGCTAAGTGTCACAAAACTGCCTTCTTTTATTATCTTTTCATATATTTTCTTTCCCCAAGAAAATGGTTATCTTTCCAAGGTCAGTTAGAAACATCATATCCATTTTTTCGAACCCAAATAATGTCAAATACCTGCAATACTATATTTATAGCTATTTGACAAATAAATAATAATCAACTTACATATCGAGTTTCTCTCCATTAGAAAAAGGGATCATAAAACATAACAAGAAAAGGAAAATCTTAGATTCCTAGCAAATGAGATTTCAACTGACCATTCAAGAAGACTCAGAGCCTGAAAGTGGCCTTATCTGATTTGATCATCTGATAGAAAATATTGGCCACATTCTTTTTATGCATGGTTGCTGGGTATGCATTTGATAATTCAAAATTATGCTGTCAACCAAAGAGATATTAACAAAGATAATCTAGGCTCACTTGGTGAGAAAGGTGGAAGGCTAAAAGGGCAATTGAGGGAAGAGAAACGACAGGTGACCTCCATTAGAAACTGTTTGATCATTTGATGTCTATTCTCCAAAGGAAAGATTTCAAAGTTTACATCTTCCAACTACAACAAATCATTAGAAAAATGAGAATAATCTACTGAATAAGAATGATTCTGAAATTATTACCCTTTTAAGTTTCCCAAAGAGGAATTCTCTTGTCTTGCCTATTTTTCCAGCACTGAATGTCCCTAGACCAGAGTGCTGCCATTACATTTAGACAGCACAGCTGGTGGGCACAGAAAGTTCCCGCGTGGAAAAAAGAAACTTCAGCCTACAGGACGGAAAGGAAGTTAGGCATCAGATGCTGGCTTAAAGGATGAAGCAGCACTGGCAGGACATTTGAAAAGAATTAAGAAATGTAGACCCTATGGCAATCGTGGAAAATGACACAGAATTATTAATATCAAAACTATTCCACAGGATTGCTCTATCCTACAAAGCAGGGAAAGGTGAGACAGCTTTAAAGTGACAACCACTTCAGAATATAAGCAAGAAATTTCTCACTACACATCTTCCAACAAATTGAAAAAAGGGTCCTTAATAATTAAATAAACTCTACAACACAGCACTAAAGATGCCACCACCTGCTATGAGTTATGAGCTAAGTGTCACAAAACTGCCTTCTTTTATTATCTTTTCATATATTTTCTTTCCCCAAGAAAATGGTTATCTTTCCAAGGTCAGTTAGAAACATCATATCCATTTTTTCGAACCCAAATAATGTCAAATACCTGCAATACTATATTTATAGCTATTTGACAAATAAATAATAATCAACTTACATATCGAGTTTCTCTCCATTAGAAAAAGGGATCATAAAACATAACAAGAAAAGGAAAATCTTAGATTCCTAGCAAATGAGATTTCAACTGACCATTCAAGAAGACTCAGAGCCTGAAAGTGGCCTTATCTGATTTGATCATCTGATAGAAAATATTGGCCACATTCTTTTTATGCATGGTTGCTGGGTATGCATTTGATAATTCAAAATTATGCTGTCAACCAAAGAGATATTAACAAAGATAATCTAGGCTCACTTGGTGAGAAAGGTGGAAGGCTAAAAGGGCAATTGAGGGAAGAGAAACGACAGGTGACCTCCATTAGAAACTGTTTGATCATTTGATGTCTATTCTCCAAAGGAAAGATTTCAAAGTTTACATCTTCCAACTACAACAAATCATTAGAAAAATGAGAATAATCTACTGAATAAGAATGATTCTGAAATTATTACCCTTTTAAGTTTCCCAAAGAGGAATTCTCTTGTCTTGCCTATTTTTCCAGCACTGAATGTCCCTAGACCAGAGTGCTGCCATTACATTTAGACAGCACAGCTGGTGGGCACAGAAAGTTCCCGCGTGGAAAAAAGAAACTTCAGCCTACAGGACGGAAAGGAAGTTAGGCATCAGATGCTGGCTTAAAGGATGAAGCAGCACTGGCAGGACATTTGAAAAGTGATTAAGAAATGTAGACCCTATGGCAATCGAATGCACACCTGTAAGTCAACAAGTGCATGACACAGCAACAACAATCTATATACACAAATATGAAAGGAAGAAGCAGAGGGATCAGAGGCCACTCAGTGTTTTAATCCAGGAACCGGAGTTCTGATCTTGGAAATTTTTTTTTTTAATTACTGCTTTATTTGTCTTAATTTGGCTGCACTGGGTCTTAGTTGTGGCATGTGGGATCTAGTTCCCTGACCAGGGATCAAACCTGGGATTCCTGCATTAGAAGCACAGAGTCCCAACCGCTGGACCACCCAGGAAGTCCCTGATCTTGGAAATGTTTTAACAAGGCCTGTGCATTTTCAAATATGTTCTCATCACAAATAATAAACATATTAATAATAAACTGTGCCTCTATGTGGATAATACGGTTTGAAAGCTGCAAAGGAATACCTTTTCCACCTTTTTTAAAAAAACATTTATTTATTTATTTATTTATTTTTATCCATCTTTATTCTTTGGCATGTGTGGACCTCCTGTTGCAATGGTCTCTCTCGCTACAGAGCACGGGTTCTTGGTGCACGTGCTCCAGAGCACTGGTTCATAATTGGACATACCAGCCCTGCCGCTCCACAGCACATGGGATCTTCTGGGCCAGGGATCGAACTGGTGCCCTGGGCACTGCAAGGCAGATCCTTTACCCACTGGACCACCAGGGAAGCCCCCTTTTCCATCTTTTGCATAACAGCTTACATCTTTAGAGACCTGAGATACTGTATAATGGAAAAGGCAAGGACCAAAGAGTGAAGGGCCAGAGTGAAAACACATGCCTACTTACTTTTCCTCAGAAATTAAGCAAGAGACTTTCAAGTGAAAGTCCTTGGCAAACCACTAAGTACTAGAAAAATGATGAACAATCCTGTGTGTGCATGTGTCTGTATGTAACCAGACATCTCAGAAGGTGCAGGGCACTGTAAACAAATGTGAGATAATCTGCCATTTAGGGTCTTGTTTGCCTGCTAAGCAAGTTCAAGAAACAAGCCCTGGTGGTTCACAAAAAATTTGTCCTGGCAGGACATTTGAAAAGTGATTAAGAAATGTAGACCCTATGGCAATCGAATGCACACCTGTAAGTCAACAAGTGCATGACACAGCAACAACAATCTATATACACAAATATGAAAGGAAGAAGCAGAGGGATCAGAGGCCACTCAGTGTTTTAATCCAGGAACCGGAGTTCTGATCTTGGAAATTTTTTTTTTTAATTACTGCTTTATTTGTCTTAATTTGGCTGCACTGGGTCTTAGTTGTGGCATGTGGGATCTAGTTCCCTGACCAGGGATCAAACCTGGGATTCCTGCATTAGAAGCACAGAGTCCCAACCGCTGGACCACCCAGGAAGTCCCTGATCTTGGAAATGTTTTAACAAGGCCTGTGCATTTTCAAATATGTTCTCATCACAAATAATAAACATATTAATAATAAACTGTGCCTCTATGTGGATAATACGGTTTGAAAGCTGCAAAGGAATACCTTTTCCACCTTTTTTAAAAAAACATTTATTTATTTATTTATTTATTTTTATCCATCTTTATTCTTTGGCATGTGTGGACCTCCTGTTGCAATGGTCTCTCTCGCTACAGAGCACGGGTTCTTGGTGCACGTGCTCCAGAGCACTGGTTCATAATTGGACATACCAGCCCTGCCGCTCCACAGCACATGGGATCTTCTGGGCCAGGGATCGAACTGGTGCCCTGGGCACTGCAAGGCAGATCCTTTACCCACTGGACCACCAGGGAAGCCCCCTTTTCCATCTTTTGCATAACAGCTTACATCTTTAGAGACCTGAGATACTGTATAATGGAAAAGGCAAGGACCAAAGAGTGAAGGGCCAGAGTGAAAACACATGCCTACTTACTTTTCCTCAGAAATTAAGCAAGAGACTTTCAAGTGAAAGTCCTTGGCAAACCACTAAGTACTAGAAAAATGATGAACAATCCTGTGTGTGCATGTGTCTGTATGTAACCAGACATCTCAGAAGGTGCAGGGCACTGTAAACAAATGTGAGATAATCTGCCATTTAGGGTCTTGTTTGCCTGCTAAGCAAGTTCAAGAAACAAGCCTCAGGCTTCCCTGGTGGTCCACTGGGTAAGGAGTCTGCCTTGCAGTGTTGGGGGCGCCAGTTCGATCCCCGGCCCAGGAAGATCCCGCGTGCTACAGAGAGGCTGAACCAGTGTGTCCAACTGCAGGCTAGTGCTCTGGAGCACCTGCGCCCAGAGCCCGTGCTCTGCAGGAGAGGCCACTGTGATGAGAGGCCTACACAGGGCGGGAAATGAAGATGGATGAAAATAAATGAATGAAAAACCAATGAAAGAGGCCAAAAAAATTAAAAAAAAGAAACAAGTCTCACCAACTGAGACAATGACCAGTGTCAATTCCATTTCCATTCATGAGTCAACATATTTCATTTACATGAACGCTGTTCTTCAGGCTAACAGAGGAAATGTAAGTGAGCCATGATATGGTGAAGGTGTAAAAGAAAAAACACAAGAGAAAATAAAAAGATAAAGAGGAACATGCGAACAATGTGCTTTTTAAAGACATTCATCAACTAATGATCCTAGGATAGGATTCTGAAACACAAAACATTAAGAAACATCAATAGACAATGGAAGTTAAAAAAAAAAAAAGGAATCAAAAATGTTTTACAAGGGTGGTAACAGGAGAGTTATTACACTTTAGTTTGACTAGAAAAACAATCAAAACTGTTATTGTTCATGCTGCTAAAAAATAAACACTTCACAATTGCAGCATTTACCCCACTTCATTAATTACCTCAACTCATTTGCTTTCCATTTATCATTGAAAATTCAGGGCAAAGTAAGCTGGTTTTAGTAACAGCCAGTAAAAGCAAGATTCCATCTCACCAAACCTGAGCTACCAAATTATAGATACTTCTACAGATACTTCACTTCTATCAAAAGCTCTGCTTAGCTTCCTTTTCCGGTGAGCGGCCTGAGATGAACTCCAAAAATAGTGTGCTCTTCAGTTGACCCAGAAAACCCCACAAAATCATGCAAATCAAGAGGTTCAAATTTTCGTGTTCACTTTAAGAACACTCATGAAACTGCCCAGGCCATAAAGGATATACATATCCAAAAAGCCACCAAGCATCTGAAGGATGCCACTTTAAAGAAGCAATGTGTGCCATTCTGCCGTTACACTGGTGGAGCTGGTGCATGGGCCACCAGTGGGGCTGGACACAGGGTCGGTGGCCCAAAAAGAGTGCTGAATTTTTACTGCACGTGCTCAAAAATGCCGAGAGTAATGCTGAACTTGAGGGCTCAGATGTAGACTCTCTGGTCATTAAGCACATTCAGGTGAACAAAGCCCCCAGGATGCGGCACAGGACTTCCATGGTCAGATCAGCACATACAGGAGCTCTCCTTGCCACACTGAGATGATTCTTACTGAGAAAGAACAGACTGTTCCTAAACCAGAAGAGGAGGTTGCACAGAAGAAAAAGATATCCCAGAAGAAACTGGAGAAACAAAAACTAATGGCCTGGGAATAAATGTCATAAAAAATAAATGCAAATAAAAGTAAAAAACAAAAAAAAAGCTCTGCTTACTCATGATCATGAACGACTGGGGATTTGGAGGAAAGGGGGATACTGGCAGAATTAAAAAGACACTGGAGTTTAATGGCTCAAATAATGAGCTCAGCGAAGTCAACGTTCACCAGCTCTCTCAGCTGGCGTTGCTTTCATGGGGGCACAGAGACCTCACTCAAGAGCTATGAAACTCAGCACAGAAAGAACTCATAACAAACTGTCTCTGCTCATCTATAGAGTAACCTGCAAACCCACAGTGAAAATGTATAATTATTCTCTATTCATCTGGGCACTTGGGATACAAAAAATATGAAAACAAAGTCGCCACTCTGCAGAACTCACAGTCTAGGCAGTAGAGAGATGAGAATTTAAAAAGCATAATACAACGTATCTATGCTACTCATAGAAGAACAGACCATAAACCTCCTTCAAGACAACGAGGCTAAAACAAGTGAGAAAATGCAACTTTCAAGGAACAGTGATTATATTTAAATGGAAAGCAAGGATTCAGAGAACAAAAAGCAACTTAACTGAAAGGCAATAATACAAATTACAAAATTCTCAAAATGGCAGGCTGTCCTTTTGCTCATTAAAAACACATTTTCAAAGGATGTTAACAAATGCACGATTAAAGTTATTACATTACATTTAGTACCTACTTTCCTAAAACTGTTTAAAGCCACCAATGCCTCAAATCCAGCCAGTTAACTGCCAGGTAAGCCCACCTGATTCCTGGTCCCATTTTGGATATTAAGCTTGTATGTCACTGGATGAGAATATGTCTCGTCACCACCTAATGCCTAGGTTGTTAGAATGATAAAGTCTCCATTTGTAATTGTTTTGAAAATACAGAGCTCTAAATTAAGTCAGTAACAATAAATGCACGAAAGAACACAGGAACATACGTTTGAGAAATAAATGGATCAAAGCAAAAACAATCATGTAAAATGGAGGAACAGACTGTTCCTAAACCAGAAGAGGAGGTTGCACAGAAGAAAAAGATATCCCAGAAGAAACTGGAGAAACAAAAACTAATGGCCTGGGAATAAATGTCATAAAAAATAAATGCAAATAAAAGTAAAAAACAAAAAAAAAGCTCTGCTTACTCATGATCATGAACGACTGGGGATTTGGAGGAAAGGGGGATACTGGCAGAATTAAAAAGACACTGGAGTTTAATGGCTCAAATAATGAGCTCAGCGAAGTCAACGTTCACCAGCTCTCTCAGCTGGCGTTGCTTTCATGGGGGCACAGAGACCTCACTCAAGAGCTATGAAACTCAGCACAGAAAGAACTCATAACAAACTGTCTCTGCTCATCTATAGAGTAACCTGCAAACCCACAGTGAAAATGTATAATTATTCTCTATTCATCTGGGCACTTGGGATACAAAAAATATGAAAACAAAGTCGCCACTCTGCAGAACTCACAGTCTAGGCAGTAGAGAGATGAGAATTTAAAAAGCATAATACAACGTATCTATGCTACTCATAGAAGAACAGACCATAAACCTCCTTCAAGACAACGAGGCTAAAACAAGTGAGAAAATGCAACTTTCAAGGAACAGTGATTATATTTAAATGGAAAGCAAGGATTCAGAGAACAAAAAGCAACTTAACTGAAAGGCAATAATACAAATTACAAAATTCTCAAAATGGCAGGCTGTCCTTTTGCTCATTAAAAACACATTTTCAAAGGATGTTAACAAATGCACGATTAAAGTTATTACATTACATTTAGTACCTACTTTCCTAAAACTGTTTAAAGCCACCAATGCCTCAAATCCAGCCAGTTAACTGCCAGGTAAGCCCACCTGATTCCTGGTCCCATTTTGGATATTAAGCTTGTATGTCACTGGATGAGAATATGTCTCGTCACCACCTAATGCCTAGGTTGTTAGAATGATAAAGTCTCCATTTGTAATTGTTTTGAAAATACAGAGCTCTAAATTAAGTCAGTAACAATAAATGCACGAAAGAACACAGGAACATACGTTTGAGAAATAAATGGATCAAAGCAAAAACAATCATGTAAAATGGAGGATTTAAAACAAAAACAAGCAAAAAGATACTGAAGTGTTGTCATTTTTATTACCTTTTTGTGGGTAAAGGACCCGGTTTCATGCAGAATTGCCACTCTGAACGGAGGCCACCACGTGTGAAATTCCTTCACCCACTGATGCATCACCGTTGTTGGACAAACAATGATGGTTGGACCCAACCCCTCGAACCTGCACCCAAAATGTCCAAGAGGGAAAGAAAACCATGAATGATGGCATACAGATGATCAACTGCCACAATACAAAGAAACAAACAAAAACTTAACAGCTCAAAAAAAAAAAGAAAATCCTAGTCTTGGAAGTGTACTGATATTTTCTATAAAAAAGAGGCTACTGAGGATAAAACACACCTAATGAAATCCCTACAACTCCATTCATCAATGAGTGGGTGCAGGCATTAAGAGGAAACACCAGCTAATACATTAAAAGATACATCTACAGTAAAGAAAATCAAACAAAAACTACCTAACAAGCATACATTTCTTTCTTCTACTCCAGATTAATGAAGGCATTATACGGTGTATATTAACCTAAGCGAACGTAAGAGTATCTTCAGTTAGACTGAAGTTTTACATTCTACAAAGAGTTTTCACCCACAGGACTTCTCTCAATCTCACAGCCCCGGGAAGCCAGCAGAATAAAAATCCTACAGGGTTCAGGCTGTTGAAGGCTGGTGGGTCTGAGGCACCATGGTGACCAGGAGATGGAGCTACCACCTCAAGCTGGTCTTCTGATTGCTGCAGCCTGCTATTCCACTGCATCGTGCTGCTTGCTTCTCCATGTGATACAAAACCAGCCCCAGTGGCCATCTCTCCCAGAAAGCCCAGGCCAACGGAGTGCAAGCTTCACTGTTCTTGTGGAAGGCAGCTGAGCACTATGTAGCAAAAGTCTTAACAAGAGTCACGTGTTGACCAAGCAATCCCAAGACAAACATTCGTGTACCAGGATACTCACTGGAGCATTATTTGTACTGTAGAAAAAGAGGGTACTACTCGAATCTAAGCAAGGACAGGCTGAATAAACCAACCCATTTCTTTACTACCATAAAGGCTAGAGGCTAAGACCACTGTCTAGGTCACAATCTCAGCTCTGCATGCACTAACTGAACGTCAGTTTCTTACCTTAAAATGGGAACAAGAGTAATTACCATACCCAGTGACATGAAGATTAAATCAATAGCTATAAAGTGCTTAGAACAGTATATGGTAAATACTATTAGGATTTATTAAGGCAGAATATCATATAACCATTAAGACTGTCTTTGAAGAAAAGTCTTTTTAGAAACCACATTAAACACATGCAGTGTAGCGATGGAAAAACAGACACAGAGAACAGACATATGGACATTGGGGGAATGAACAGTGGGTGGGAGGCGTAGAGGGAGTAACATGGAAAGCTATACTATCATACGTGAAAAAGGTAGCTATTGTCATTGTGCTGTGGGAACAGGGGATCCCGCAGGGGCGCTGTGCGACGGCCTGGAGGGGTGGGATGGTGGCGACTTGGAGAGAGGTGGAAGAGGGAGGGGGCGAGGGATATACATATGACTAATCTGGGATTATATGTATCTGTAAACAACAAAATTCTGTAAAATTAAAATAATAATAATTATTAAAATTCAAAAAAAACACCCCACATTATTTATGGAGTTCTCTCAATTCACTTATACGTAAGGAGCCAGTAAACAGGTCAAGGCCACCATGTCAACATCCCTTCCTCCCTCTTCTTCCAAAACAGAACACTTGGTGTAGGTGTCCCCTCTTTCTGCCCAGACATGTCCCTGAGGGGCCTCTGGCCACTCCTGGCTATGGCGAAGAGGGGAGAAGCGGGGATCATAGTGCATGTGCAGCCCGTCAGCACACAGCATTCCTCCAGACACTCACAGGCCACTGAGGGGCCTGGGAAGACAGGCTGGTTCGCTCTAGGCCAGGGAGAGTTTCATCTCTCGGTCTCTCCTGCTGCATATGAACACGGAAAAGGAGTCACTGGCAGCTGAGTGACTCTGCAAAGAGATCTTTCAACCACAAGAACTGGCCTGAGGAGAATCCAGGCCCCTGAGGACACCACTGGGCTGCTTCTGATCATGCCATGTCTACAATCTATCCCCTCTGTAGGTCTCTAGGCATGTCACACACTATATGAACATTTAACTCAAACTGAGGCCAGGAGTTCTTTACCTGCAGTCAAAATATCCTGATCCGCTATACACCAGACACCTGACTGAGTCCAGGCCATCCTGCCCTCCTTCCCGCCTGCATCATGGAACAGGTGCCCTTTTCTTGCCTGAGCCCACACCCCAGCTGTCAGTATATGCGTATCAATGCTCCTACTACTGAAGCCATTTCGTCATCAGTCCTGAGAGACGCGGGTCAGCCAGGGCAAGTTACACTAACTATGGGGACCTCTTCAGTGATAGACTCACACCAGCTCCTGCCACCAGAGGCAACCGGGAGCCAAGGCTGACAAGAGGACGCTGGCGCCCACACGGCCAACCCTCACGCATCCTCGAGCAGAGTCTCGGTGAGTTTTAAACGGTCATTCTCTGCCCCCTGCCCTTTTCTGTCCGACAAAGATGCTAAATATCTGCAGCTCTCCGCTGCCACACTTTCCCCACGCTCCCTCATTAACCGTCAGTTGCAGTGAGTCTCTATCCACTGGTGTGAATCTAGTTCCCCAGCCCCAGTCTCCTCCTGAATTCCCAAGCACCATCTGCCTGGATGTCCAACAGCTGGCTGGTCTCTCCACTCAGATGTCCCCAACGCACAGCACACCGTCCTCCCCGACCTGGCCCCTCCCAGGCTTCCTGGTTCAATGGAAAGAACTTTCACCCATTCTCCAGGGACCCCACTGGATCTCCAGGCCTCCGCGCCCTCCCGCTCTTCACTACGGACACAGAGTTCATGTCACAATGCCTCCTAAGCTCCTCTCTCATTCACTCTGTCCCTCCATCTACACTCTCTACACTCCACTTGTGGCCACGATCATCTCTTACCCAAGTTACAACACTTTCTGGCACCACGTTCTCGAGAAAGCACGATCTGAATGCCTCATTCCTTTGCTTAAGAGCCTTTTCATGTTTGTTCCCTGCATCCAGGACGGTCCAAACTGCTCACCCTGGCATATGAGACCACGAGGATCTGACTTCAGGGCTCCTACTCAGCCTCACCTCTCTCCAGAGCCCTCATCCTGACACTGGCCCCATGGTTCAGCACTTCCCTGGCCAGCACATCTTCAGTTCCTACAAAGTGGACGTTCCTCTGCCTCTCGGCCTTCACCTTGTCCCGTCTTTCCCTCTTATTCCAGCCACCCTCGACCTGCCCTTCAGCCCTCAGCTTCCTGTCCCTTTCTACCCAGGAAGGTTAAGGGCCCTTCCGTGGTGCATCCACACTAGTTAGGACTCCATATTAACCCGGTCATAACATACAGCACCATTGTCTCTTTGCATGTGGGTGCGTATGTGCACTAACTACACCCTTTCTAAGCTCCTTCAGGGTACAGGGACAGACTCTTCTTCAAACGATCTCAATGCCTAGATCACAAAGGTAATGAAAGAATATTGGCTTTATTAAATGAAAACTTCTTTTAAAATGTTGGAATAAATTATACTGAAACATTAGAAAAGGTTATTTTTAAGTTAGGAGATAGGGGTGATTTTTATTTTTTTGCTATAGTTCAACAAATGATTCTTAAAACTTGTTTGTAAACTAAACCACAGAGCACCTAAAATATTAAAAATAATCTTTGCAACTGAAAAATACCTTGTAGTTCTAGTAGAAAGCCATAAGCTAAAGGAGGCTTACCCTTTTGCTCCAATGTAACAAAATGCCTCCACCCACTTCCAAATCCTCCCAATCTCCAGCTATGGTCACTGCCCCTGCCACTCTAGTCCAGAGAATGGGCTCAGATCGCAAGTCAGAAGCTAACAGTGTCTAAAAAATTACTCATCAGTGCCTCAGTCCCCCACCAGGTCCCACAGAGCCTCCCCCTCAAACTCTCTAGGGAGCACGGCTCTGCCCCAGCCCTTTCTGTGACAATACTCCTTTCTAAAAGGGCTAAAAGCACCAACTTCTTTATATCCTCCAAGAGCAACTAAAGAGACTTATCAATATGTACTTACAGGGATTAGGAAACAACCAATCAAAACCTCCCAAAAATATTTAAAAACAAACTCACCTTCAAACAAACATAAATAAGTACATATGCTTTTGCAGGTTATATAGCATTTCTGCTCTTTTTATAACATGGTCTCTGCCAAGTGCTTCAATGTTATTTAAGGCCCCCATTTTATTCTGGTTGAACCCTTCCGTTTCTGCCATTCCCCTAGGAGACTCTGGAGGTTTCCACAGACTGGGAACCTAGGAGTAGTCTGAGCCTGCTCCCGAACCACAGCAGGGGCAATCACAGCCATGAACAAGCACATCACCTGCACCGCTCTTCCCCAGGCCTCGGTACCATCGAGATGCTCCTAAGACAGGGCTAAATGTACCAGAGCGATCAGCACCAATCACCAAATGTGCTGTCGTTCCTTTCATCTTTGATTTGCACTGATTACCTAATAAGCTTAAAAGTCAATAGTTCCATGGTCAAATATGTCAACCTGCAGGATAGAAATCTGCCTGCTTTTCACAGCCTTGAACTCACCAGGAATTACAAAGTAAAAATATTTGGAAAGTTTGTTAACTTTTGCAAGACATTTATCTGTAATTAGGAATTTCCTAAATGATCTTCGAGACTTCAGAGTATTAACTAAAATTTGAAAGGTAAATCATTTATATCTTCTCCATCATAAAATTCAGAGGGCCTATCAGCATAATATGAATGGCAAAGTGAAAAGAAGGCAGTGTATACATTATCAACTGGGAATCTAGTATCAGTATAGATTTTTCTTAACCACAGGTAAATATGCTTTTCCCTCTTTGTAAAAAACACACATATAGAATACATTAAAGAAACAAAAAGAAGGGCTTCCCCTGGTGGTCCAGTGGGTAAGGACACCGCCTTGCAGTGCAAGGGGCGCCAGTTCGAGCCCTGGCCTGGGAAGATCCCACGTGCCGCGGAGCGGCTGGACTGATGTGTCCAATCACCGAGCCAGAGCTCTGGAGCGCATGCGCCCAGAGCTGGTGCTCTGCAACGACAGACGCCACCGTGATGGGAGGCCCACAGGAGCCAAAGAACGAAGACGAATGAAAATGGAGAAATGAAAGACCAATAGAAGTGGCCCGCCCGCTCCCCTCCCTCCCCAACCCGACCCCTGCCCAAAGTAAATAAATAAATAAATCTTAAAAAAAAAAAAAAGAAAAGAAACAAAAAGAAAAAGTTTCTTTTATCATCAAGTTCTTTCTTGGTATCCCTGAGACTTCTGTGGTTTCAGGGATCACTGACCTTAAAATTCTAACACTAAGACCATTCAGATAAGGCACCCCAAATCGACAGCTTACAAGAGTTCAGAGGAAATGTACACAGCCCACGAAGCAACGCTGGCTCCTGCAGGCCTCGGTCTGGCTATTCATCTGACTCTTTTTCTTTAGGCCATAAACACAGAGGAGGACTCCAAGTTCATCTAGTTTCAGAGGAAGATATACTATAAAATTGTGAGGAAAATGTTATCTACTTTGGCCTGGCACATGCCTGTCGGACAGCCCAAGCTCCTTCACACACCTCTGTTCACAGAGCGCCCAGTTGTTTGGCTGATGTGTAACTGCATTCTGGGAAGCCACTTCTACCAATACCATTTTAATAAAGACGATCTGGGCTATAATCCAACGTGCCACACTATTTCATTATGGAGAAGAGGAGATGCGCATTGATAGTTAATTGATCACAGCTGCTGCTCGTTATGAGGTCTCACTCCACTCCTAGTAGGACTGTCACCACTCGAGAGAGCATGTTTTAATTTTTTGATCAAAACTACACTGCAGGGATGACTTGAGGTTTCCCAGGCCCGGCGTATTAGACCCCACAGAAGTTTCATGGTAATAGGAAGGGAAGAGAAGAAAAGATATGGGAAATAAGAAAATCCCAGAAATCATTTAAGGAAAGAAAGATAGTCTTAGAAACTATCTGAGGCAGCTAGGGGCATTTCTAGTTATCAAAACCAAACTAAAACAAACAGGAAATGAAGAGGCAAGCTAACAAAACAGCTTATTTAAAACAGAGGAGGCATTTTTTTAAATGGTAAATTTAATGATACACCTAGGTAAGAAAACACTAAATGCCCATTTTCAACTTTGACTTTTCTACTGGGATGTAATGTTTACACATGAAATGTAATATGATTCCAATATTAGAAGGAAAAAAAAAAACTCTGCTTCAACACTGTCTTGTAGTAACAACAGAACATCTAGTATTTAAAAATCTCCAAATATATGTTTCCCTACCTACAACTGTATAATTATTTCTAAAATACTCTAAAACTTTTAAGTACTGCTCATGGGAAGTGTGGATCTGCTATATTAATGAGAACAGTATGGAATAAAACAAAGCATGAAATGCTAAAGATTAAAAAAAGTTCTTTCCTCAACACTTTATGATTTGTATTTGGCTCTCCGGTTACCATTTCTCTGCGAATGAACAGGAGTGCAGACAGTCCCTTCTGCTGTGTCTGCCTTCGGGCACACCGACACTCTTCTAAAGGGGTCGCCAAACCACATCCAGTGAGTGGCTGTGGGTTCTACGACCTAAGTGTCGGGTACATATCTTGCTGTTATTCACTAGGTAAAGCCGATTGGAATCCAAGGAGCTCTTGGATTATCTGGATTCAAAATGAAATATCCCACATAATTCATCTAGCATTAATTTTAATGATACTGATTTACATAAAAAGTCAACTTACAGCTTAAATATGGAAATGCTCACTGGATTTCACAATAAACTATTTCAGAACTACCATGAAGAATAAACACAGTTTAAATGCTTATTCTTTCAGAAGATGGAAGTTTTAATAGTTTATTTGAATTCCTAAAGAAAATAAAGATTACTACTGAAAAATGCTTTTCTATCATTTTACGGTCATTTAGACTTTGGCTTTCAAATTTATACAAAATTCTTAAAAACTAGGAGAGCAAGCAGAAAGCACAGGATGCAAACAAGTATGTAACTTCATTCGGGAAAGAAAAAAAAACTATCTATAAATGCTATCACGAGTAGTGATTATAAAAGAAATTCTCCAAAGATTCAACTTTCCCCATGAACAGACTTTGTACTTACTGTAATGCTCACCTGGTCTCCTGCCAGAACAAACAAGAAAAAAATAAAGTTTGTCTAATTTAAAATTCCATATGTGTTTTTTAAAAAAAAAAATTTTAAATGGGCATTTTTAAATGGTAAATTTAATGATACACCTAGGTAAGAAAACACTAAATGCCCATTTTCAACTTTGACTTTTCTACTGGGATGTAATGTTTACACATGAAATGTAATATGATTCCAATATTAGAAGGAAAAAAAAAAACTCTGCTTCAACACTGTCTTGTAGTAACAACAGAACATCTAGTATTTAAAAATCTCCAAATATATGTTTCCCTACCTACAACTGTATAATTATTTCTAAAATACTCTAAAACTTTTAAGTACTGCTCATGGGAAGTGTGGATCTGCTATATTAATGAGAACAGTATGGAATAAAACAAAGCATGAAATGCTAAAGATTAAAAAAAGTTCTTTCCTCAACACTTTATGATTTGTATTTGGCTCTCCGGTTACCATTTCTCTGCGAATGAACAGGAGTGCAGACAGTCCCTTCTGCTGTGTCTGCCTTCGGGCACACCGACACTCTTCTAAAGGGGTCGCCAAACCACATCCAGTGAGTGGCTGTGGGTTCTACGACCTAAGTGTCGGGTACATATCTTGCTGTTATTCACTAGGTAAAGCCGATTGGAATCCAAGGAGCTCTTGGATTATCTGGATTCAAAATGAAATACCCCACATAATACATCTAGCATTAATTTTAATGATACTGATTTACATAAAAAGTCAACTTACAGCTTAAATATGGAAATGCTCACTGGATTTCACAATAAACTATTTCAGAACTACCATGAAGAATAAACACAGTTTAAATGCTTATTCTTTCAGAAGATGGAAGTTTTAATAGTTTATTTGAATTCCTAAAGAAAATAAAGATTACTACTGAAAAATGCTTTTCTATCATTTTACGGTCATTTAGACTTTGGCTTTCAAATTTATACAAAATTCTTAAAAACTAGGAGAGCAAGCAGAAAGCACAGGATGCAAACAAGTATGTAACTTCATTCGGGAAAGAAAAAAAAACTATCTATAAATGCTATCACGAGTAGTGATTATAAAAGAAATTCTCCAAAGATTCAACTTTCCCCATGAACAGACTTTGTACTTACTGTAATGCTCACCTGGTCTCCTGCCAGAACAAACATTTTAATGCAAAATTTAATAAATGGAACTAAAGGTATTATGTCTAATTTAAAATTCCATATTGTGTAAACTATTGATATTAACATAATTGAGTTTGTAAACAATCCATTTGTAGACGCTAACCTTAGACACTGTATTGACCCAAAATATCTAGTGGGGCTCATCTGCAAAATGAAGCATCAATGCCTGGAATTCATTAAAAGTGTTACATGTTTAATTTCTCCTGCCCTACAGCTCCATTGTCTCGTAAAATTTTTCCTTTGATGTCCCCCACTAAAAGAATTAAAGGAATATTGTAATTGAAATGTCATCAATAATTCACCAGACCCTCCTCCACAGCAATACATCTGATGAAATATTAATTGAGCTCCACAGACTGACAGTCTGCAGAGGAGCACTTGCCTGTAATTTGAACCACGAGTCCTGATCTTGCTGTAGCTCAGACCTGCCAAGAAGGCAATTATCTGGATGGTCTTGCCCAATCCCATTTCGTCTCCCAGAATTCCTCCTGCCTGCTGGCAGTGCAATTCCCAAAGCCACCTAACACCTGTCTGCTGGTACCTACAACAACAAACACCAACAAGAAAAAGAAAATGGCAAATGGTGGGTAATCCAAATCATAACAGAAAGTACTCATGAATTAATCATTTGGCGAGGTTCTAGTACCAGTCAGAGAAACATGCCGGATGTGTGTTTTACAAAAACGATCTAGCAAAACACAAATATGAAATGCTTTTCTAAACTTTCAGTATTTAACTTATTCTTTCAGAAGATGGAAGTTTTAATAGTTTATTTGAATTCTAAAGAAAATAAAGATTACTACTGAAAAATGCTTTTCTATCATTTTACGGTCATTTAGACTTTGGCTTTCAAATTTATACAAAATTCTTAAAAACTAGGAGAGCAAGCAGAAAGCACAGGATGCAAACAAGTATGTAACTTCATTCGGGAAAGAAAAAAAAACTATCTATAAATGCTATCACGAGTAGTGATTATAAAAGAAATTCTCCAAAGATTCAACTTTCCCCATGAACAGACTTTGTACTTACTGTAATGCTCACCTGGTCTCCTGCCAGAACAAACATTTTAATGCAAAATTTAATAAATGGAACTAAAGGTATTATGTCTAATTTAAAATTCCATATTGTGTAAACTATTGATATTAACATAATTGAGTTTGTAAACAATCCATTTGTAGACGCTAACCTTAGACACTGTATTGACCCAAAATATCTAGTGGGGCTCATCTGCAAAATGAAGCATCAATGCCTGGAATTCATTAAAAGTGTTACATGTTTAATTTCTCCTGCCCTACAGCTCCATTGTCTCGTAAAATTTTTCCTTTGATGTCCCCCACTAAAAGAATTAAAGGAATATTGTAATTGAAATGTCATCAATAATTCACCAGACCCTCCTCCACAGCAATACATCTGATGAAATATTAATTGAGCTCCACAGACTGACAGTCTGCAGAGGAGCACTTGCCTGTAATTTGAACCACGAGTCCTGATCTTGCTGTAGCTCAGACCTGCCAAGAAGGCAATTATCTGGATGGTCTTGCCCAATCCCATTTCGTCTCCCAGAATTCCTCCTGCCTGCTGGCAGTGCAATTCCCAAAGCCACCTAACACCTGTCTGCTGGTACCTACAACAACAAACACCAACAAGAAAAAGAAAATGGCAAATGGTGGGTAATCCAAATCATAACAGAAAGTACTCATGAATTAATCATTTGGCGAGGTTCTAGTACCAGTCAGAGAAACATGCCGGATGTGTGTTTTACATGAGTATTATATTTATAAGGTCATACATTTTTGATTACCTAAGGCATAAAATCACAATTTTTTCTTTATAGTACATTAACACATTTCTAATTAAACTGATAGATAGGGCAATTATAGAGATTATTTCATTTCTTTTTCAACATTAGAAATAGCCTGGTAAACAAGCATAAACTTATTATCTTTTATTTAATATCATTCTGGAAGAAAATCTCCAATGTTTTTAGTATATAAAGTTCCAGTAATTTCTCTATGAAAAGAGGCATTAACATTTGCTTTTTCAAGCTGAACAGCATCAAAAAGCACGACAGAGAAGACTACAATTTATAGTATATACTGTTGAAAAGTCACTTGGTAATCATATTATCTTTTTATAGGAAAAATTAAATTAAATTTTAAGGCCATAAACAAGTCTGAAGAATAGGGCTAATCACAAAATCAGTACATAACAGATGAGTCTGTCATATTACTAGCAGCTGCAAAAAAAGAAATAAAAAACAGTTTAATGGCTCAATAATACAAAAGGTCTTTTAATCTTTTAAAGTATACCTTGATTCAGTGACTTTATCATAGATACAATGGTCAGAGCTATTAAAATTTTAAATAAATAAATTTTAAATTTGAGGTACAGGTCAAAGAGAAAGCATATATTCCCCTCTAAAAAGAAAGAGTTGGTATTTGTCCTTTTCCATCAATGGTATATTTAATTCAATAATCTAAAATTGAAATTTAAATAGGAACAAAGCAAAAAGCATTTCTGAGAGTGAACGATTTAAAACTATGGAATGATATGAAGCTGATATGCCAAATGTAAAAATCTAAAGCTAAAAGCTTTATGAAGCTAAAGGATTTTTTTTTTTTTTCAAAGAAAATACTAAGGCTAATGAGATGCCCACCCTCAAATAAGATGGTTTTGTTGTTGTTTTATTGCCCAAATCTTTACTCCTCAGTACATGGTATGTCTACCTAAAACTCATTATGGACTTCAGTCCCTGAAATAAACTGATTTCATTTACTCTTCTCTTAGTACGTTATCATTAGCTTTCCCCCAGTATTCTGCAAATCAATTCCAAAAGTTTCACTCAAGCTGTTGCCATTATTTATCTACCACATATGGAGAACTTTGAACGAGAATTTTGCTGTTTGTTAATTATAATATACATACTAACTATGTACCCTGGACAAGAAGATTTAAAATCCAAACATAGCGAAGTTTAATATGGATAAAAATCATTTAATGTGGGATAAAGGGCAGATTCTATTAACACATGGTATATAACCAGAAAATAAAGGCTACCAACCATTTAACGGGCTACTGTGGAGGCATGGGCCAGGTTGTTATTGAACATTTGCTTTTTCAAGCTGAACAGCATCAAAAAGCACGACAGAGAAGACTACAATTTATAGTATATACTGTTGAAAAGTCACTTGGTAATCATATTATCTTTTTATAGGAAAAATTAAATTAAATTTTAAGGCCATAAACAAGTCTGAAGAATAGGGCTAATCACAAAATCAGTACATAACAGATGAGTCTGTCATATTACTAGCAGCTGCAAAAAAAGAAATAAAAAACAGTTTAATGGCTCAATAATACAAAAGGTCTTTTAATCTTTTAAAGTATACCTTGATTCAGTGACTTTATCATAGATACAATGGTCAGAGCTATTAAAATTTTAAATAAATAAATTTTAAATTTGAGGTACAGGTCAAAGAGAAAGCATATATTCCCCTCTAAAAAGAAAGAGTTGGTATTTGTCCTTTTCCATCAATGGTATATTTAATTCAATAATCTAAAATTGAAATTTAAATAGGAACAAAGCAAAAAGCATTTCTGAGAGTGAACGATTTAAAACTATGGAATGATATGAAGCTGATATGCCAAATGAAAAAATCTAAAGCTAAAAGCTTTATGAAGCTAAAGGATTTTTTTTTTTTTTCAAAGAAAATACTAAGGCTAATGAGATGCCCACCCTCAAATAAGATGGTTTTGTTGTTGTTTTATTGCCCAAATCTTTACTCCTCAGTACATGGTATGTCTACCTAAAACTCATTATGGACTTCAGTCCCTGAAATAAACTGATTTCATTTACTCTTCTCTTAGTACGTTATCATTAGCTTTCCCCCAGTATTCTGCAAATCAATTCCAAAAGTTTCACTCAAGCTGTTGCCATTATTTATCTACCACATATGGAGAACTTTGAACGAGAATTTTGCTGTTTGTTAATTATAATATACATACTAACTATGTACCCTGGACAAGAAGATTTAAAATCCAAACATAGCGAAGTTTAATATGGATAAAAATCATTTAATGTGGGATAAAGGGCAGATTCTATTAACACATGGTATATAACCAGAAAATAAAGGCTACCAACCATTTAACGGGCCCGCTACTGTGGAGGCATGGGCCAGGTTGTTTGGAGACAGCCTCACAATTAGCCCACACAAAGAGAATCAGCCCATTTTACAGTTAGGAAATGAAGGTACAGAGAGGTCAAGTAGATTGCTAAAGGTCATGCTGCTAGCAAGAAAAATGAGTAAGCCAGAACTGAAATTCAGAACCTGATTCCCAAATCACTCTACTTTAGAGACTTAACTAGCAGGTCTCAACCAGGGCAGGGGGTAAGGGCGTGTTTTGCTCCCTAGAGGATACTGGGTAATATCTAGAGATGTGTTTGGTTGTTACAACTGGGAAAGTCCAAATATTTTCTAGTGGGTAGAGGCTAGAGATGCTATTCAACATCCTATAATGCACAGAACAGCCCCTGCAAAATTATTTGCAAAATCCCAGCTGTGCTAAGGATGAAAAATTCCTGCTTTAGGAATAAACACTGGTCCTAAACTAGCTATACTGGACTAACCTCAGCTGTGGGGGGAAAAAAACGCAGTCCAAAAAGCTCCCCAAAAAACTGATGTGTGTTCACAATCACTAAATTCTAGTCAACCAGCCTCTTTTTACTGAGGTACAAAACTATGGGACCAACTTCACCTGGTGGACTAGGGGCCCAACTAGTCTCCACCCAGCAAGGTGCAGCCCCCTCTGTTTGGGGCCAATCAACCTAAAGGACCGAGAGAGGGTCAATCGAGAAACCAGGAAAGGAGTACAAATGGGAGCCAACATGGTATCCAGAGGGAGTTAGGATGCCTGGATTCTATGTGCCTCGTGGAGGCAGAGACAGTGTGCTAGATGCCTCCTCACCCACTGATGTCATTTCCACAGGCGTTCAAACAGGTATGGTGTGTGTATAAGAAGAAGATCCCCACTAAAGAAACGACTAAGGAAAGACATCCACGAGGCAGCCTTGTAAGTCACAGCACTGCATGGAGACTCCCAACCACAACTGGGGACACTGTACAGAGATGGCAGAGCACGGCTCCCCCCTTCCATAAAGGCCCCCGGGCTGCACCGGCGCGCGGGCTGACAGGCAGGTGCCACTGGACGAGGACTCAGCGGGACCTGGTCTGGTTCCGCAGTGTCACTGGCTGACTCAGGTTCTGCTGCTTTAACTTCCTCACTAATGCTGCACAACGCTCACACACTTTACATGAAAGCAAGAGATGGGATTCGGTTTTCAGACCCTTTAAAAAACATAAAGATTACTCTTTAGGAAAAGTCGAAGATTTCTACACACTGCTGTTAAAGGAGTAACGAAATGACCATACTCTGCTCCCCTCATGAGACTGAAGCATCACAAAATAACCACAGGTAATTGGTATATCCTGGCACTGACACATTAACCTGAGATAGCACTTACTAGTGTGGCTAAAAGGAAGGTCAAATGATTGAATTTTGTCATTTGATTGCTAAATCGTGCAGTCAAATACATTTATTGGGCAAACTTTCAAAATGGAATTTTAAAAGTTAACCACGATCATGAAGAAAATAGCAATAAACTGGTAACGGTATCTGCTGACTCCTTTGTGTACAAATATACCCTGTTAATTTAATTCCACAGAGTGTGGTAAATATGGTAAAACTATATCTATGGCCTAAAATTAAATTGGCCTGGCTAAAACTTAATCATAAAAGATTAAGTTGTGCCAATCCTATTTTTTTTAATATAGTAGAATAAAAGAAACAGCAGTTTTGTCACGTATATGAAATATTTAAAGTTCTGCTTTTGAGACATGAAAAATGAAAACAAAATACTTTCACGGAATGTGCAATTAAGACAAACATTTTTAAAAACAAGTATTCACATTAGCTACAATAAGGTTAACAGTCAATATACTGACTCTAATATATCCTTGATAAGCAAAGTTTAGTCTATTAACTGTGAAATTCCTTTGCTAGAAAATCACACATTTATACAAAAAATGCACATTCAGCTTCATTCTTGAGGGTATTTGCCAAATCACTTAATACTCATGTAGAAGTATCCTGTCTTCATTCAATAAATTTAATCTGTAATGCAGGTATTCCTTTTGCTAATACAACACTAATACTATTTGAGCTGTTTCTTAGTAAGCAATCACTTTAGAGGAGATGAAAAGAGTTCCCAATAAATATTATCTCTATTTATCTTTTCATAGGTAATTTTCATTTAGGAGAAGCAAAACCAAGTAACCATCTCTATGAGCTATGAAACATCTACAAAAGTTACTAAAGATTTGGTACATACAGTTCTTTAGAGTTCTATCGGATAGAGCAACCCAACCGAGAGACTTCACATCTTTAGGAGTCAGCTTTCCTATCTGTTTAGTGGGATAAAATACTCCCTTTGTCCCCCCCACCCTCAAGAGAAAAATTAAAACTATAATAAAGGTCTTTGGGAGGAACTATAAAAAGCATGCCCTCTTTAAGCAGACATCTTGCACAAGTTGAGGGCATGGCTATCAGCTGAATCTATGAGGAGATTAAACATAAGTGTCTCAAAGAAAGATGCACCCAACTACCAAGTGATGATACAAGAGACAAAAAGAAGTTATTTAATGCTTTAACTTCCTATATGCATCAAAGAAGCATTCCTGAAGCACCTTGTTAAGTAAATCCCAGGAGGGACGAGATTGAAAACCTGGCTCAGTATTTACATGCATCACGGAGGCTGTCCCGAACCTTGTAGGCTATGGGCGTGCGTCTACTGGAGGGCAGCTGAGTATCTGCAACCCTGGGCTACTCTACATACGAAACAGTTTCAAACAGCAATTCAACCCTGAAAGTGTTTGCTTATATCTTCTCTTTTCATACCAGAACAACATCTACAGGAAATACTTAGACATACGTTTGGTCAGCTCAAAAGTATTATACCCTAAGGTACAATATAAGACACTCAGAGAAATAATCTCTACAAATTTTATT
Source organism: Tragulus kanchil (assembly GCA_022376925.1). Classification (NCBI taxonomy): domain Eukaryota; kingdom Metazoa; phylum Chordata; class Mammalia; order Artiodactyla; family Tragulidae; genus Tragulus; species Tragulus kanchil. The sequence continues at coordinate 162,573,366 of JAIOJX010000005.1, forward strand.
TCAACACAGAGGTGTAAAACTTCTGCAATACTGATTTTTGTAAGCAACTCTAATCAGATTTAAGAAATTAGAGGTGTGACCCCTTAGACGTGCTAAAAATAGTAACAAAATAACGATGCAGATAGCTTTTAAAAGTGTTGGTGGGCTTCCCCTGGTGGTCCAGTGGATAAGGACACCGCCTTGCAGTGCAAGGGGCGCCGGTTCGATCCCTGGCCTGGGAAGATCCCACATGCTGCGGAGCGGCTGGACTGATGTGTCCTATTACCGAGCCGGAGCTCCGGAGCACGTAATGTAACAACACTAATACTATTTGAGCTGTTTCTTAGTAAGCAATCACTTTAGAGGAGATGAAAAGAGTTCCCAATAAATATTATCTCTATTTATCTTTTCATAGGTAATTTTCATTTAGGAGAAGCAAAACCAAGTAACCATCTCTATGAGCTATGAAACATCTACAAAAGTTACTAAAGATTTGGTACATACAGTTCTTTAGAGTTCTATCGGATAGAGCAACCCAACCGAGAGACTTCACATCTTTAGGAGTCAGCTTTCCTATCTGTTTAGTGGGATAAAATACTCCCTTTGTCCCCTCCACCCTCAAGAGAAAAATTAAAACTATAATAAAGGTCTTTGGGAGGAACTATAAAAAGCATGCCCTCTTTAAGCAGACATCTTGCACAAGTTGAGGGCATGGCTATCAGCTGAATCTATGAGGAGATTAAACATAAGTGTCTCAAAGAAAGATGCACCCAACTACCAAGTGATGATACAAGAGACAAAAAGAAGTTATTTAATGCTTTAACTTCCTATATGCATCAAAGAAGCATTCCTGAAGCACCTTGTTAAGTAAATCCCAGGAGGGACGAGATTGAAAACCTGGCTCAGTATTTACATGCATCACGGAGGCTGTCCCGAACCTTGTAGGCTATGGGCGTGCGTCTACTGGAGGGCAGCTGAGTATCTGCAACCCTGGGCTACTCTACATACGAAACAGTTTCAAACAGCAATTCAACCCTGAAAGTGTTTGCTTATATCTTCTCTTTTCATACCAGAACAACATCTACAGGAAATACTTAGACATACGTTTGGTCAGCTCAAAAGTATTATACCCTAAGGTACAATATAAGACACTCAGAGAAATAATCTCTACAAATTTTATTTCAACACAGAGGTGTAAAACTTCTGCAATACTGATTTTTGTAAGCAACTCTAATCAGATTTAAGAAATTAGAGGTGTGACCCCTTAGACGTGCTAAAAATAGTAACAAAATAACGATGCAGATAGCTTTTAAAAGTGTTGGTGGGCTTCCCCTGGTGGTCCAGTGGATAAGGACACCGCCTTGCAGTGCAAGGGGCGCCGGTTCGATCCCTGGCCTGGGAAGATCCCACATGCTGCGGAGCGGCTGGACTGATGTGTCCTATTACCGAGCCGGAGCTCTGGAGCACGTGCGCCCAGAGCTGGCGCTCTGCGACGACAGACGCCACCGCGATGGGAGGCCCGCAGGAGCCAAAGAACAAAGACGGATGAAAACAGAGAAATGAAAGACCAATAGAAGTGGCCCGCCCGCTCCCTTCCCTCCCCAACCCGACCCCCGCCCAAAATAAATAAATAAATAAATAAATAAATAAATAAATAAAATAAAAGTGTTGGTTTTAGTCTGCTGAGACAGGTCCACATAGATTCATAAGCTTATAAACAAACCCAATGCACACTTCGGTCAATTTATTATCATCTAATTTTAATGAACAGCATGTGGCTAAAATTTCATTTGCCAGCATCTGCATTCACAATAAATTGCTGCAAGTACCTTAAAGGCCCACAGGTAACCACTATGTAGCTCCTAAAATATTAATTTGTACACAATGGCTTGATGACAGATGTAAAGGAAGGAACACATGGCACATACTTAAAAAGCTTTTTGAATAGAAAACCTGGCATTTTAAAACCTTCATCAAATTCAGCATCGCTTTCCTCAGAATCCTCTTCAAGTCTCAAACTCTTCTCTTTGTCCTGCAGTCTTTGTTTATTCCATTTCCTACCATGAAAACAAAAATATTTCCATTATTTTGGTTCAAAACCAGATTAAAATAGATAGTTCTAAGGACTACAAAGGAAAAAGGCAGACACAACAGAACAATCCTTCAGCCATCTGCTACACACTGATATTCAAAAATTTCTCTTTCTTTCCTCTTCAATTTAATTTCACTGATATTCAGCTGAAACCCTATAAGGTCTCATTTTATTTCAACACAGAGGTGTAAAACTTCTGCAATACTGATTTTTGTAAGCAACTCTAATCAGATTTAAGAAATTAGAGGTGTGACCCCTTAGACGTGCTAAAAATAGTAACAAAATAACGATGCAGATAGCTTTTAAAAGTGTTGGTGGGCTTCCCCTGGTGGTCCAGTGGATAAGGACACCGCCTTGCAGTGCAAGGGGCGCCGGTTCGATCCCTGGCCTGGGAAGATCCCACATGCTGCGGAGCGGCTGGACTGATGTGTCCTATTACCGAGCCGGAGCTCTGGAGCACGTGCGCCCAGAGCTGGCGCTCTGCGACGACAGACGCCACCGCGATGGGAGGCCCGCAGGAGCCAGAGAACAAAGACGGATGAAAACAGAGAAATGAAAGACCAATAGAAGTGGCCCGCCCGCTCCCTTCCCTCCCCAACCCGACCCCCGCCCAAAATAAATAAATAAATAAATAAATAAATAAATAAATAAAATAAAAGTGTTGGTTTTAGTCTGCTGAGACAGGTCCACATAGATTCATAAGCTTATAAACAAACCCAATGCACACTTCGGTCAATTTATTATCATCTAATTTTAATGAACAGCATGTGGCTAAAATTTCATTTGCCAGCATCTGCATTCACAATAAATTGCTGCAAGTACCTTAAAGGCCCACAGGTAACCACTATGTAGCTCCTAAAATATTAATTTGTACACAATGGCTTGATGACAGATGTAAAGGAAGGAACACATGGCACATACTTAAAAAGCTTTTTGAATAGAAAACCTGGCATTTTAAAACCTTCATCAAATTCAGCATCGCTTTCCTCAGAATCCTCTTCAAGTCTCAAACTCTTCTCTTTGTCCTGCAGTCTTTGTTTATTCCATTTCCTACCATGAAAACAAAAATATTTCCATTATTTTGGTTCAAAACCAGATTAAAATAGATAGTTCTAAGGACTACAAAGGAAAAAGGCAGACACAACAGAACAATCCTTCAGCCATCTGCTACACACTGATATTCAAAAAAAAATTTCTCTTTTCTTTCCTCTTCAATTTAATTCTCACTTGAATTATTACAGCTGCTCTAGAAATATCCCTATAAGGTCTCATTTCATTATCAAAACTACTTGCTCCTCTCCTGGCATACCCTAAGGGAAAATTTCTCTGCTAGTTCCTAAGATGTATGAACTTAATTCTAGAAAAGATTCAGTGGAAATTTCAATATAACTAAATTCATAGATACTAAATGTCACAGCTCCAAAATGACAATGTAAGAAAAAATAAATTTTATTTATAATTACTATTTCTGTGCTAAAGATATGATGGTCATAGCATAAAACAGCACAACATCTTGGACCATAAAACAAATTTTGGGTCAAAATTACTATATATCAGATTCTCATGTTGATTACTTAATTAGGGGGAGGCATCAACAATATAAAAGCATGGATAAGTATATCACTGAGAAAAAAAGAGTGTTTGCTAAATAAAATCTAAGTTATAAATTTAGTTATATGATACTTTTCAGACATGAAATAAGATAAACATATTTCAGAAGGGTGACTCCATGTATGTATAGCAACAGAAAAGTCTAAAGATCTCTGAGAGTATTAACAATACAGCAAGGCTACCAGGAAGGCACAGCTCTTTAGTGAGACTAATTTTGCACTCATATAACTATAATGGACACTGTGTCACAAGTGAGGCGGAAAAAGTCAACTGCATCACATTGTAGTTGCTTCCAAAATAAAAGGATAGCTTTTTTCAGTATACATGCAACTGATACCTTGAACTTTACAAAATGGCGGAAATGAAAGAGAACAATAACACAGATAAATGCCTTCCAAACAGAAAGCTCACTGGGAGGGAACAAGAACAGCAACATATATAAGACGTTTATCTGCCACAGACTATGCAGGAGTAAAAGAGAAAGTGTGAGGAGAAGGCAGAGGAAAACACGGGAGGCTAATACTGCACACGCTGCCCAGTAGGAAGAATGGTATGTTTTCCAACACCTATTTACATTTTACATGCAAAAACTTTTGGTTCAAAACCAGATTAAAATAGATAGTTCTAAGGACTACAAAGGAAAAAGGCAGACACAACAGAACAATCCTTCAGCCATCTGCTACACACTGATATTCAAAAAATTTCTCTTTCTTTCCTCTTCAATTTAATTCTCACTTGAATTATTACAGCTGCTCTAGAAATATCCCTATAAGGTCTCATTTCATTATCAAAACTACTTGCTCCTCTCCTGGCATACCCTAAGGGAAAATTTCTCTGCTAGTTCCTAAGATGTATGAACTTAATTCTAGAAAAGATTCAGTGGAAATTTCAATATAACTAAATTCATAGATACTAAATGTCACAGCTCCAAAATGACAATGTAAGAAAAAATAAATTTTATTTATAATTACTATTTCTGTGCTAAAGATATGATGGTCATAGCATAAAACAGCACAACATCTTGGACCATAAAACAAATTTTGGGTCAAAATTACTATATATCAGATTCTCATGTTGATTACTTAATTAGGGGGAGGCATCAACAATATAAAAGCATGGATAAGTATATCACTGAGAAAAAAAGAGTGTTTGCTAAATAAAATCTAAGTTATAAATTTAGTTATATGATACTTTTCAGACATGAAATAAGATAAACATATTTCAGAAGGGTGACTCCATGTATGTATAGCAACAGAAAAGTCTAAAGATCTCTGAGAGTATTAACAATACAGCAAGGCTACCAGGAAGGCACAGCTCTTTAGTGAGACTAATTTTGCACTCATATAACTATAATGGACACTGTGTCACAAGTGAGGCGGAAAAAGTCAACTGCATCACATTGTAGTTGCTTCCAAAATAAAAGGATAGCTTTTTTCAGTATACATGCAACTGATACCTTGAACTTTACAAAATGGCGGAAATGAAAGAGAACAATAACACAGATAAATGCCTTCCAAACAGAAAGCTCACTGGGAGGGAACAAGAACAGCAACATATATAAGACGTTTATCTGCCACAGACTATGCAGGAGTAAAAGAGAAAGTGTGAGGAGAAGGCAGAGGAAAACACGGGAGGCTAATACTGCACACGCTGCCCAGTAGGAAGAATGGTATGTTTTCCAACACCAATTACCAAGTCAGCACAGAGGCCAAACACAAGAGCAACAGGCAACCTCGTGCAGCAGATCCTGGAAGACCTTAAAAGCACGTCCTCTGATAAATTCTAGCCTGGTGAACATTTCAGCGCTTTGAAGTAAGGAAAGGGAATGACTAGCTGAGGCTTGACTGTGATGGGTAAGGAAGAAGTAGCTGGTGATTGGAAACTGCTTTGCAGGGCACCAGGAGAACCTATAAATAAGCTCTGCTGGCGATTTCCAGAAAATAGTCCACAGAAGAGGCAGTACATGCCCAAACCTAAGACAAGAGCCATCGCAGAACCGTGAAGCTTAACACGTGACAGTGTTTTTATGGGGAAAATAGAATGGCCTTTCTGTGCTTAACTTCTAAAGGCAATCAGTTCCTCTCTTTAATCAGTATTTTTCTTTCTTAAAGTCATCGCCGCACAATTGATGAAGTACCTCTTAAGTGTTCTAAGAGCTCTGCTTCTCTTCTGAGTTAAAAATTAAGGTAAGCACAATGGTATACAGTAGTGGTTCTCAACAGGGGGGCAACTGGGCATCCTTGGAGGGCAACCCCCAACTCCCCCACCCGGAGTAACCTGACAATGTCTGTAGACAAGTCTAGCTGTTACCACTGCTGGTGGGGGGCAGAGGGAGGGGACACACACTACTAGCATCTAGCGGGTAGAGGTCAGGATGCTGCTGAGCATCCTACAATGACCAGGATAGCCCTCTACAACAAAATGTTATCCTGCCTCAAATGTCAACAGTGCCAAGCTGAGAAATTCTGATATAATACATATATATATATATGCATTTCTGATTCTCATTATCTGAAATCTAGCAAGCAAGCCATTTCAGATAATGAGACAGTCCTTAGTACCCAAATTCTCACTATCAGAGCTCAGATCCAAACATCTGCATAATAAAAGACACCTGTTTTTCACCAAATTTTGTGGGGTAGAAAGTCACAAAAAATTAGAAAAAATCACAGCCACTTAAAAATACTCCACTCTGCATCTACTCAAAAGTAATTCTATAGGAAGAGAAAGAAAAGCACCAGAAGATACTGGCTTTACAAGTCTGGCACAGCAAGGTCGTCAAATATTTTGCATACAAGACTATATTACAGGGCTTTCCTGGTGGTCCAGTGGGTAGAGAGTCTACCTTGCAGTGCAGGGGACACCATTTCGATCCCTGGCCTGGGAAGATCCCACGTGTCGCAGAGCCACTGGACCAGTGTGTCCAATTATGAGCCAGCGCTCTGGAGCACATGGCCGGTGCTCTGCAACTGGAGCGGCCACTGCAATGGGAGGCCCACACAGGCCAAAGAATAAAGACGGATGAAACTAAATAAATAAATAAGCAATAAAAGAGGCCAAAATTTTTTTTTAAAAAGAAAAAGACGACATCACACATTGAACTCCATTGACAAATGATAGCTCTTTCCTTAGACTTAGCCAGCTAATCCTTGTGGCTGCTACATTTCTCACCGCATCACTCTGCTTTAACAGTTTCAGCTTCCTCCTTCTCACTCCCCTCCTCTAAAGCACACAGGCATCATGTTGCCAGAACACACAGCACCTAGGAAACCACATAAGCCACTACAGAAACGATTGCATTCCAGTGCCTTCCGCTCCGTAAAGAAAGATGAAAAGAGACAAGCATTTATCCAGTTTGGCTAACAGATGACTAAAGGTGGTGGGGAAAAATCATTATTGCCTACAAGTATTTGTATCACTGTGAAGACAAATCGCCCCAAAAGAATCATATACACGTATTAAAGACAGAAAATACTAGGGTTATAAAACCACATGCACGTGTGGCTCCAGCTAAGAGATTCCCCCAGTATATGAAGCAGTAACTCCTCACGTGGGATACAGCCAAGAGACCTGACCGTCTGATCCGCGTCCACTGACAGAGGGGAGGACCGAGTGCTGGTCAACAGGAAGTAGCGCGTGGCACAGTAGTGGGGTGGAGGACAGCCAGATTCACCTCAACTCTGAGAGAAATGGATGTCTTCCCGTCCCAGGATGCCAACAGGGCCTAAAACTGCTCTCTCCAGCATGCTTAACTTGCTGGTCCTGCCGTCTGGCAGGCTGAGCAACCTACCCCGTCTGCAGGAATAAAGGGGGGTTCCGTGCTGTGAGTAACGGTCTGATGTATGCCCAATAAGCACAGGCCCAAACCCTCAGCCTCAGATGGTCCAGAATCAAATCCTACTGCCATTTGTGGGCACTTTAGCCCTCAGCAAGCAACTTCACCTCTTTAGCATCTACATTTCCTCAACCCTGAGATGAGGGAAGAGTGGCATCTACTTCCCTGGACTTGGGGGAGGATGAAATAAGGCGACACATATAAAGCACTCAGCACAAACCTAGAATGTAACAGGTGTTCAATGAATTGACATATTAATCATATCCACTTACTAAAATCCTCGCATACCCCTGAGTGAACTATCACAATGTTCACTTACAGAGGAAGAAACAGAGGCAACATACAGTCCAAAAGAAACTGCAAGTGATCACGTGATGCACCACGAATGCCTTACAGGACTCCTGGACATGCACATCTATGCAAAAACTACGACAGTCTGTCAAACGGATGCTCAGTTATGACCATGAAGAGCGTAATCATCATGAGGACAGACGTTTAGCCAGCTGAAGGTATCTGCAGGAAGATCTCAAAGTTCCAAAACTGATTTGTAAATAGTCAATTGTCATGAAGTACTGGCCACCTTTTAGATAACAGTAACAACGGGATAGCTATCAAATAACCTGAAACCGGCTGGGGGTGGGTCAAAATTAAGACCCAAGAGATCTGAAATCTTAAAAACAGCCTCAAAATGTCTAAATTCTGTTATTTCAATAAATAAGCTAGATCGCGGACTTTAAAAGTGAAAAGGGGTCAGTAAACAGTCCAATGTTCACATTTGTGGAAAAGAAATGACTTCTTCGTGCTTCCTATCCTCTCATTTTAAAAGAGTCACACATGTAAGAGTCACAGCTGCAGCCACATAAAACTAAGCAGGCCTGGGGTTCTCTGGCAGGGTTTCCAACTCCCCACACGACCACCGCAGTCAGCCCGCTGCTGACTCCGCTGGCAGTGACTGAGGAGAGAACCCAGCAATAAACATAAACTCAGAACATAGTTTAAACCCATAAACCCAATCAGACGCAGGCACAGCAACTGCTCCTTGGCTTCACCACATTCGTGCAGGAGTGAGAACCTGGCCCAGGCTGTGGGGCCTGGGGCTGAGCTGCAATAACAATCAGTCGGCAGCAGCTCAGACCCAGGGCCAGACTACCAGCCATACCACACAACCAGAGGCATTTAGCCCTCAGCAAGCAACTCCTTTAGCATCTACATTTCCTCAACCCTGAGATGAGGGAAGAGTGGCATCTACTTCCCTGGACTTGGGGGAGGATGAAATAAGGCGACACATATAAAGCACTCAGCACAAACCTAGAATGTAACAGGTGTTCAATGAATTGACATATTAATCATATCCACTTACTAAAATCCTCGCATACCCCTGAGTGAACTATCACAATGTTCACTTACAGAGGAAGAAACAGAGGCAACATACAGTCCAAAAGAAACTGCAAGTGATCACGTGATGCACCACGAATGCCTTACAGGACTCCTGGACATGCACATCTATGCAAAAACTACGACAGTCTGTCAAACGGATGCTCAGTTATGACCATGAAGAGCGTAATCATCATGAGGACAGACGTTTAGCCAGCTGAAGGTATCTGCAGGAAGATCTCAAAGTTCCAAAACTGATTTGTAAATAGTCAATTGTCATGAAGTACTGGCCACCTTTTAGATAACAGTAACAACGGGATAGCTATCAAATAACCTGAAACCGGCTGGGGGTGGGTCAAAATTAAGACCCAAGAGATCTGAAATCTTAAAAACAGCCTCAAAATGTCTAAATTCTGTTATTTCAATAAATAAGCTAGATCGCGGACTTTAAAAGTGAAAAGGGGTCAGTAAACAGTCCAATGTTCACATTTGTGGAAAAGAAATGACTTCTTCGTGCTTCCTATCCTCTCATTTTAAAAGAGTCACACATGTAAGAGTCACAGCTGCAGCCACATAAAACTAAGCAGGCCTGGGGTTCTCTGGCAGGGTTTCCAACTCCCCACACGACCACCGCAGTCAGCCCGCTGCTGACTCCGCTGGCAGTGACTGAGGAGAGAACCCAGCAATAAACATAAACTCAGAACATAGTTTAAACCCATAAACCCAATCAGACGCAGGCACAGCAACTGCTCCTTGGCTTCACCACATTCGTGCAGGAGTGAGAACCTGGCCCAGGCTGTGGGGCCTGGGGCTGAGCTGCAATAACAATCAGTCGGCAGCAGCTCAGACCCAGGGCCAGACTACCAGCCATACCACACAACCAGAGGAAAAGCACAGGAACGAGACATCCTTCCTCTGTGACCTATCGGCATGCCTTGTTGAGGAAACCCTGAGAATACACCTGAGAAGTGAATTTCTTTTCGAAGGAGAATTTTCAGCACCTCAAGGATGTTTAAAACACCTGAGCAGAAGAGCACAGCTAGCTGCCACTATGCCAAACCTCGGAGCCCACTCATCTCTGCCTGCCCTGCACCGCCTCCCACACCCCTCCCTCAACACATATACATCCATGCACCTGCGGACCCCGAGACCTCCACCGAGGAGCAGCACCTCTGGAAGAAGCCTTCCCGGACCAGCCAGTCGGGCGGCTCACCCTCCAGGTGCCTTCCTGACACCACGCACCTTGAGCACACCTGATGTTCCCACGAGCACGCTAGTATCTGCCAGAGTGTAAGCATCTTTTGAAATCTGTTATGTCTCCTGCAAGAGACTGGGAGCCACTTGAGGTCAGAGCCAGTCTCAGTTATTTTTGTATCTTTAGAGACCAGTATAATGCCCACCTCACCAGGTGTTTGTTAAATGCTGAAAGAATCAATGAACTGGGCTCAGAATTGGGTAAGGGATGAGGAAGACTCAAGGGTAGAGAAGCACAGCTTGAAAATGGTCAAAGTAGGCAGGTCTCTCAGAAATGGGTTTAAGGAACATCCTGTTCTAGTTCCTTTAGGCCTGCCTCATGCTGCGCTTCCTACCTGTTTTACATGCATGACTTCCAAGAACTACTCCCGGGCTGTAGCCATTGCACAAACATGGCTGGGTCCACTGCAAAGAATGAGGCCTGGCCAAGGGGGACTGCAAAGTCAGAGATGTTTAATCTAGAATTTTATAAGGAGAGACAGAGAAAAAAAAGAGAGAGAGAGAGAGAGAGAGAGAGAGAGGAGGGTAAGCTCACTATATTGAATAAAAATAAAATTTGTATGTTGTTTTCAGGTCCTGATTTCCATTTGGGGGTGTTTCCTAGGGGATTCACTTTGCAACAAGACTAGTTTTTACACACCAGCTGATGGGAAGAAATCAGGAGTCCTGGTCCAAGGCTCCCTAGAACCAGGTGGGAAAGGCTGGGCAAAAAGATACAACTTTTTATGAAAGACTTCATCTTCTAGCAGAGGAAAAAAGAAGCTCACCTAGCCCTAAACCACAGTTACATGACCACAAAGGAAACAATGTCTCCAGAGCTCCCACTTCCATCTTTGTTTTAATCCATACATATAACAGTCACAGCTGCAACCCAATGAAGTAAGGTGAGAATGTCACCACTGGGAGGTTTTCTAACTCCTCCCGTCCCTCAGACTCCAGTGGCAAGCACTAGAGCAGAATCCAACAAAAAGCACAAACTTAAGTTACCCACTGAGAGGGGCAACCGGATTGCAGGCAGAGAGCTACATTGCATGTCCACAACCAGCAAGGAGAGGTCTGAACTTCAGAATCACTAACATCACTGCAGTTGTCTCCTCGATCACAAAAAGAGACAAATAATAGGATCTTATAAGACTAAATGAGATACTATGCTTACTATAAGCTTTGGAAGCCATTTTTAATACTGCATACATGTCAGGCCTTTTTACCAAAAAACTGAGAAATGCTTTTTTGTGAGGCATTTAGAACTTCCAAGGTTTTGCTAAAGAATCAATGAACTGGGCTCAGAATTGGGTAAGGGATGAGGAAGACTCAAGGGTAGAGAAGCACAGCTTGAAAATGGTCAAAGTAGGCAGGTCTCTCAGAAATGGGTTTAAGGAACATCCTGTTCTAGTTCCTTTAGGCCTGCCTCATGCTGCGCTTCCTACCTGTTTTACATGCATGACTTCCAAGAACTACTCCCGGGCTGTAGCCATTGCACAAACATGGCTGGGTCCACTGCAAAGAATGAGGCCTGGCCAAGGGGGACTGCAAAGTCAGAGATGTTTAATCTAGAATTTTATAAGGAGAGACAGAGAAAAAAAAGAGAGAGAGAGAGAGAGAGGAGGGTAAGCTCACTATATTGAATAAAAATAAAATTTGTATGTTGTTTTCAGGTCCTGATTTCCATTTGGGGGTGTTTCCTAGGGGATTCACTTTGCAACAAGACTAGTTTTTACACACCAGCTGATGGGAAGAAATCAGGAGTCCTGGTCCAAGGCTCCCTAGAACCAGGTGGGAAAGGCTGGGCAAAAAGATACAACTTTTTATGAAAGACTTCATCTTCTAGCAGAGGAAAAAAGAAGCTCACCTAGCCCTAAACCACAGTTACATGACCACAAAGGAAACAATGTCTCCAGAGCTCCCACTTCCATCTTTGTTTTAATCCATACATATAACAGTCACAGCTGCAACCCAATGAAGTAAGGTGAGAATGTCACCACTGGGAGGTTTTCTAACTCCTCCCGTCCCTCAGACTCCAGTGGCAAGCACTAGAGCAGAATCCAACAAAAAGCACAAACTTAAGTTACCCACTGAGAGGGGCAACCGGATTGCAGGCAGAGAGCTACATTGCATGTCCACAACCAGCAAGGAGAGGTCTGAACTTCAGAATCACTAACATCACTGCAGTTGTCTCCTCGATCACAAAAAGAGACAAATAATAGGATCTTATAAGACTAAATGAGATACTATGCTTACTATAAGCTTTGGAAGCCATTTTTAATACTGCATACATGTCAGGTACTACCTTGTAATTATTGGCAGAAGACTACCCAAAAAAGTAAAACTGAGAAATCTGAATTAATCGTAGGTTAAATGTGAACAACAACAAAATGTTACGATACCTTGGAATTGCAACCCGGGGGTGGGCTGGAGTTAAGCACAACTCCCAGTTTAGAAGGCCATCACGCTACTGCACCTGTACTCTCAGCCAAGATCAAGATTAGCATGGGCACTCTGAGCAGAGTCCTACTCACCTAGAACAGCAAGAAATGTCGAAAAACCAAGTCTTATAAGGCACCAGAGAAGGATCTGGAATACTGACCTCAGAACAGAGAAAACTGAGAGGAACCAAAGTGTAATCGTGACTCACCCACACTCAGAACCCATGAGCAGAGACTGTTGGTTAGAAGAATGCCCCTTGGGCAGATGTCTAGCGCCCCCTTGTGTGGTCAAAGGAGAAATAATTTATTATTTCTCTCCAATTATTGATAATAGACTTATAATCATATAGATATCTTATCACTAAATGGAAATTAACTATATTAATAAAAAATGTATGAAAGGTAATAAAAGCCTAACATTAAACAAAACTAAGTTTGTAACAGGTAATGGGTTGGCTATGCATATTAAATACAATTGTTAAAGTGCTTTTTTACCTTGGAAAGACTTCACCTCTTCATACACATCGATATTTATATAAGCTGTTCCTCATGATTCTCACAGACTCTCTTACTGGCTTGAGAGTCTAAAGAGGTAAAGAGGAAAGATGGCCACTGTTTGTGTACAACAACAGGATTCCTTCCCTCCCTCGCAGCTGTGCAGGATAGGTCAACACTCACTCTTCAGTGGACACCTGCCAACTTTTCCACGTTTAGAAGTTCTTCTGATGACAGATAATCCAGACTGAACAAATACCTAAGACAAGTAAATACCAGACAAACCAGTACACAGACACACTTTGGAGTCATCACAGGTTTGGTTCCACACCACGGCAATGAAGCAAATATTGCAGTAAAGCGGATCACATGAATTTTGTGGTTTCCCAGTACATATAAAAGTTATAGTGTCATCTATTAAGTGTGTAACAGTATCATGTCTAAAAAGACAAGCTACATACCTTAATTAAAAAATGGCAAGCTAGGGGCTTCCCTGGTGGTCCAGTGGGTAAGGACACCGCCTTGCAGTGCAAGGGGCGCTGGTTCGATCCCTGGCCTGGGAAGATCCCACGTGCCGCAGAGCGGCTGGACTGATGTGTCCAATTACCGAGCTAGAACTCTGGAGCACATGCACCCAGAGCCGGTGCTCTGCGACAAGAGAGGTCACTGCGATGGGAGGCCCATACGGGCCACAGAACAAAGATGGATGAAAAATAGACAAATGAAAGACCAATAGAAGTGGCCCACCCGCCCCCCCGACCCTACCCTCCCCCCACCAAAAAATGGCAAGCTAAAAAAACCTGCTAACCATCATTTGACCCTTTAAAGAGTCATAATCTTTTTCCAATCATAACATCAAAGATCACTGATCACAGATCATCGTAACAAATATAATAATGAAAAACTCTGACATACTGTGAGAACTACAAATGTGACACAGAGATGCAAAGTGAGCGAATACTGCTGGAAAAATGGCAAGAACAGACCTGCTGAAGGCAGGGTGTCACAAACCTTCAACCTGTAAAAGCAGGTATATGTAAGCACAACAAAAGACAATAATATGCAGTACTGCCTACACTCAGATGCCTATACTGACCTATAAGAAAAGCAAAATATACCTATCGATATTTATATAAGCTGTTCCTCATGATTCTCACAGACTCTCTTACTGGCTTGAGAGTCTAAAGAGGTAAAGAGGAAAGATGGCCACTGTTTGTGTACAACAACAGGATTCCTTCCCTCCTCGCAGCTGTGCAGGATAGGTCAACACTCACTCTTCAGTGGACACCTGCCAACTTTTCCACGTTTAGAAGTTCTTCTGATGACAGATAATCCAGACTGAACAAATACCTAAGACAAGTAAATACCAGACAAACCAGTACACAGACACATTTTGGGAGTCATCACAGGTTTGGTTCCACACCACGGCAATGAAGCAAATATTGCAGTAAAGCGGATCACATGAATTTTGTGGTTTCCCAGTACATATAAAAGTTATAGTGTCATCTATTAAGTGTGTAACAGTATCATGTCTAAAAAGACAAGCTACATACCTTAATTAAAAAATGGCAAGCTAGGGGCTTCCCTGGTGGTCCAGTGGGTAAGGACACCGCCTTGCAGTGCAAGGGGCGCTGGTTCGATCCCTGGCCTGGGAAGATCCCACGTGCCGCAGAGCGGCTGGACTGATGTGTCCAATTACCGAGCTAGAACTCTGGAGCACATGCACCCAGAGCCGGTGCTCTGCGACAAGAGAGGTCACTGCGATGGGAGGCCCATACGGGCCACAGAACAAAGATGGATGAAAAATAGACAAATGAAAGACCAATAGAAGTGGCCCACCCGCCCCGACCCTACCCTCCCCACCAAAAAATGGCAAGCTAAAAAAACCTGCTAACCATCATTTGACCCTTTAAAGAGTCATAATCTTTTTCCAATCATAACATCAAAGATCACTGATCACAGATCATCGTAACAAATATAATAATGAAAAACTCTGACATACTGTGAGAACTACAAATGTGACACAGAGATGCAAAGTGAGCGAATACTGCTGGAAAAATGGCAAGAACAGACCTGCTGAAGGCAGGGTGTCACAAACCTTCAACCTGTAAAAAGCAGGTATATGTAAGCACAACAAAAGACAATAATATGCAGTACTGCCTACACTCAGATGCCTATACTGACCTATAAGAAAAGCAAAATATACCTATTAATGGGAACTGTCAAATACTAGCAGCCTGATATTATAAATTAATACAATGAACATGCCCTCTCCAATATTTCTAAGGAAGTCACACATTATGCCGCTTCAAATTTCCAACTGAACTTACTGCTCTGTTTTAAGTGGCAAGGGTCACCAAGATCTGTAGTGATTAGGAGGGGAAAGTCACACAACACAGTTAGATCATTCCTAATACAGGGCGAAATTTCAATCTCAGGATCATTCTCCACTTACTGCAATATCCATGAAAGAAATTCTACAACAGAAGCACAGTGAGTACAATTTGATTTTTAAAAATATATTCAAGGCACCAAGCTGGGTATTTAATATAGTTTGCATTTCTGTGGTGCAATAGGTTTTCTATTTCAGACAGCTAAGAATCCCTTACAGATTAGTCTAACTTGCTAAATTGAGATACTCGGTGTTTTACTTTTCTTATCTGCCTTTTTATGGTCTATCTGGGTGGACTTAATTGGCACATCTGAACAGATGAAATACCCTCAGTTAGGAGTCCAGATCTCACAGAGTAAATTAAGACTGATGCAGACAATTATGCACTGGAGCTGAGAATGGGAGAGAGGTGTGTGCAGAGCACGAAGCAGAATCAGTCTTCATTTGCGTCTCAGCTTCGTCATTTAAAAGAAGCCAAGATGCTCTCTAAGAAACCTCCTTGAGAGAGTTAATTTTTTCTTCCCTCTTTAAAATATAGAGTCCTAGAAGAAGAAGAAAAATAATAATAAAAAAAAACACATAAGTTTACCTCTTAAGAAAGAAATTTTTTTAAAAAGAAAGAAATTAACTTCCAGAAACTGATGACGAGAACAATTTTCAAATAATTCAGTAGATTTTGGATCACATCTAGATTAAAGGTTTATCAAATTCAGATTTTTAGAGATCAAATGATTTTTTTTTTTTTTAGGTACAAGCAAATCAGGCTCTACAATATAATTTGGCCTTTGCCTAAGTGTGACCTGAATTCAAGTCCAATGCAAACAAAGATGTAACTGAAGGATAAACATGGGACAATCGAAGTGCAAAGGGTCTGGCTCTAGGCTAAAGGAAGAGGCTCTGTGAAGACAATAAAATGGAGACAGAGCAGCTGGCAGCGTGGTTCCCAGAGGCACCGTCTTTAACACTGTTTCAAGACAGGGATGGGACCTGCAGAAGCGTGGGGCTCTCCTCAAGCAATGGAAGAAATGGATCACTGAGGCCATGCTCTCTGGGTCCACCCACCGGTCCACACTGACAGCCTACTCCCTCCTGACCCAAACCGCCTTCAGCTATGCCCCTCCTTCCCCCTGAACTCCCTCAAACTCCTCAGTCCCAGGCTTCTCAATTGCTGCTATCCTAGGCAAAGGACCTCAGCTTTCTTGGCTCAGGATCTGATCTTCTTGGGGGGTCTCAGGACTGAACCACTGGACCCACAGACTGAAGCACCGCCAAGGGGCAAGCATTCACTACTGTCAGTTCTCACACAACCTCCTCCTCTCCCTCACGGATGCCTCCCTTGCTCAGGCCTCAAAATTTCAAACCCAAGAGACTTTTTTCAACTCCTATCCTCCTGGGCTTGACCCCTCTTGGCATCTGAAAATACCAACACCCTTCCCTTCCTAGAACTAGGCACGTATACAGCTAAACCCTCCCAACCAGGATCCAACTCGCCCCTGGCCACAGAAGCCACAGTGCTCAAGGGAAGGGGCAATGAAGAGACCATTTTCCCAGATGATTAAGCCTTGCAGAGACTTAAAAGATATTCTGTAAGACTTACACAGTGAATGCAGTCATCTGATCTTTTTTAACTCCAACTTATTCACGTTGAATAAAATTAAAAATGGGGCAAAAGAAAATGTTTAAGGCTAAAAATATATTAGAAACCAGATACATCGATGGGCATCACAACTACAGATTCAGGTTTCACCAGCCCTGTCGAGTTTTCTAGAAAGCCCAGCAACCTGCCTAAATCTTACTCCAACTGACTCGTTTGGGGTTTGGTTTACTGCCCAGGGAGGCAGGGGTGGCTATATCCTGATTCTTGGCACCACCGTGTGGCTGTAGACAGATATTGCCCATCCCATCCAATCCCACGTCCAGGTTTCAAATCCCAGCTCTTAACCAGTGAGAGTGAGCAAGCTGATCAACTTAAAAGGACCAAAACAAGCTGATCAACTTGAAAGACCCAAGATAAAGTGCCTGTATAGCCTACTACAATTATAACAAGATATACTTGCATAGGATCAAAGACTGGAATGAAGGACTTGCCCTGAGGAAATAATGTGCCCCCAAGGAAAGCAAAGCAAGTACTCTCCTCAAGCAATGGAAGAAATGGATCTCCCCCCACCCACCGGTCCACACTGACAGCCTACTCCCTCCTGACCCAAACCGCCTTCAGCTATGCCCCTCCTTCCCCCTGAACTCCCTCAAACTCCTCAGTCCCAGGCTTCTCAATTGCTGCTATCCTAGGCAAAGGACCTCAGCTTTCTTGGCTCAGGATCTGATCTTCTTGGGGGGTCTCAGGACTGAACCACTGGACCCACAGACTGAAGCACCGCCAAGGGGCAAGCATTCACTACTGTCAGTTCTCACACAACCTCCTCCTCTCCCTCACGGATGCCTCCCTTGCTCAGGCCTCAAAATTTCAAACCCAAGAGACTTTTTTCAACTCCTATCCTCCTGGGCTTGACCCCTCTTGGCATCTGAAAATACCAACACCCTTCCCTTCCTAGAACTAGGCACGTATACAGCTAAACCCTCCCAACCAGGATCCAACTCGCCCCTGGCCACAGAAGCCACAGTGCTCAAGGGAAGGGGCAATGAAGAGACCATTTTCCCAGATGATTAAGCCTTGCAGAGACTTAAAAGATATTCTGTAAGACTTACACAGTGAATGCAGTCATCTGATCTTTTTTAACTCCAACTTATTCACGTTGAATAAAATTAAAAATGGGGCAAAAGAAAATGTTTAAGGCTAAAAATATATTAGAAACCAGATACATCGATGGGCATCACAACTACAGATTCAGGTTTCACCAGCCCTGTCGAGTTTTCTAGAAAGCCCAGCAACCTGCCTAAATCTTACTCCAACTGACTCGTTTGGGGTTTGGTTTACTGCCCAGGGAGGCAGGGGTGGCTATATCCTGATTCTTGGCACCACCGTGTGGCTGTAGACAGATATTGCCCATCCCATCCAATCCCACGTCCAGGTTTCAAATCCCAGCTCTTAACCAGTGAGAGTGAGCAAGCTGATCAACTTAAAAGGACCAAAACAAGCTGATCAACTTGAAAGACCCAAGATAAAGTGCCTGTATAGCCTACTACAATTATAACAAGATATACTTGCATAGGATCAAAGACTGGAATGAAGGACTTGCCCTGAGGAAATAATGTGCCCCCAAGGAAAGCAAAGCAAGTACTTTCCTTTTCAGTGATGCTCCTGAAGTTTGAGGGCAAATGTGGCAACTGTTTTAACCTGCATCTTCAGGTCCACATCAACACATCTGAACCACTCCATAGACCCAGCCTAATGCTGGGACCAACCTCCTATACAAAATTCTCCCTGAATATCTCTACCTGGCTTCATGATGCCCATCACACTGGTAGGTTCCATTTGTGCCCTGTTCCCTAAAAGACTGCAATTCTTTGCAAGAAGCCCTAGAATGGAGTCCTACAATGGAAACATGGATTCATGCAGCAAGAACAAAGATGAAGCAATGAAACTGACCTCATACCTCAACTGAGAAATGAAGCAACTACACTGAGGGAACCAGGACTGACCACCGGGTAGGGAAAGGTGTGTGTACGAAACCCCTGGCCCTCAAGGCCACTTGGGAGTCACCCGGGACACACATCACCCAGCACTGGCGGGGTGTTACCTCTATTAGGTGTTTGGCCCCTGGAGTGCCCAGGCACTAAAGCAATGGATTTTAAGAAGACCTCACAACTGAGAGCCATAACCTAATGGAAACTTTAGTACCACAAACTTAAAATAAAAAATAATGGATGCTCTGTAAGATCTGTCAGCAGGGACATGAGTAAGAACCGACAGAATATTTGCTTCTAAGAAGTGGCATGTTCATCATGGTACATAATCAGAGCCATGAACATCAGCGAACACCACTGAGGGGACAGCCTGAAAATGCCATAGGACAAAGAAGAAAGAAAGATAAAAATGTGGGAAAGGCAAAATACACAGGCAGTGTAAGATGGTTAACATCGGCTGGGTCAAGGTTTCGCACCACCGTGTGGCTGTAGACAGATATTGCCCATCCCATCCAATCCCACGTCCAGGTTTCAAATCCCAGCTCTTAACCAGTGAGAGTGAGCAAGCTGATCAACTTAAAAGGACCAAAACAAGCTGATCAACTTGAAAGACCCAAGATAAAGTGCCTGTATAGCCTACTACAATTATAACAAGATATACTTGCATAGGATCAAAGACTGGAATGAAGGACTTGCCCTGAGGAAATAATGTGCCCCCAAGGAAAGCAAAGCAAGTACTTTCCTTTTCAGTGATGCTCCTGAAGTTTGAGGGCAAATGTGGCAACTGTTTTAACCTGCATCTTCAGGTCCACATCAACACATCTGAACCACTCCATAGACCCAGCCTAATGCTGGGACCAACCTCCTATACAAAATTCTCCCTGAATATCTCTACCTGGCTTCATGATGCCCATCACACTGGTAGGTTCCATTTGTGCCCTGTTCCCTAAAAGACTGCAATTCTTTGCAAGAAGCCCTAGAATGGAGTCCTACAATGGAAACATGGATTCATGCAGCAAGAACAAAGATGAAGCAATGAAACTGACCTCATACCTCAACTGAGAAATGAAGCAACTACACTGAGGGAACCAGGACTGACCACCGGGTAGGGAAAGGTGTGTGTACGAAACCCCTGGCCCTCAAGGCCACTTGGGAGTCACCGGGACACACATCACCCAGCACTGGCGGGGTGTTACCTCTATTAGGTGTTTGGCCCCTGGAGTGCCCAGGCACTAAAGCAATGGATTTTAAGAAGACCTCACAACTGAGAGCCATAACCTAATGGAAACTTTAGTACCACAAACTTAAAATAAAAAATAATGGATGCTCTGTAAGATCTGTCAGCAGGGACATGAGTAAGAACCGACAGAATATTTGCTTCTAAGAAGTGGCATGTTCATCATGGTACATAATCAGAGCCATGAACATCAGCGAACACCACTGAGGGGACAGCCTGAAAATGCCATAGGACAAAGAAGAAAGAAAGATAAAAATGTGGGAAAGGCAAAATACACAGGCAGTGTAAAAGATGGTTAACACTTTCAAGACTGACCTGAGATCCTGGGTCAAGTCAGAGAAAGCAGCATCGTAAGGGCTATTACCCAGACCCAGACACAGCATTAAGCTGCAGAAAGGTCTGACGGTATATTTCCACTGAGCATCAGCTAAAACCAAAGATACCTCGTTAGGACTAACCCAGGGCTGATGAAAGCCATAAGTCCCTCAAGATGAGAGAACAAAGCGGGTGAGATGTCTAGGAATCATCCACTTTCACTTCTAAGAATTCAAAACAACACTGCAATTAACAGGGCTCTAATCAACACATATTTAAGTTCAAAAGGTACCTACCCTAAATGTATATTCCTAAATCCTAACCATTATGAAAAACTCATTTTCTGTGTTTGTAAACTAGTTGTTGTTGCTGTTACTCAGTTGCTAAGTCATGTCTGACTCTGCAACCCCAGGGACCATAGGCGCCTCGGTCCATGGGGTTCTTCTGGCAAGAATACTGGAGTCGGTTGCCATTTCCCTCTCCAGGGGATTGTCCCGACCCAGGGATCAAACCTGCATCTCTTGTATTGGCAGGCACATTCTTTTATCACTCAGCCATGAGGGAAGCCCCTTATAAACTATATGGGGCTGAATTCTAATCATCAACCATCAAACCATGCTATTAATAAGATAAAAATCCTACTCTCTTTCTTCACTCAAGGGGTTACCATTACAATTTCAATCTGTCTACAAAGATCAACAACAAGACATAACAAAATATAGGGTGACTGGCAGTTTTAAAATATTCTTAATATGCTTCTCAATCCTGAGCGTTTTATTTTCTTTTAACATTCCCCAATCCAAAGAGTACCAAAGGAGATGCAATTTAAACATTTTAATGAGGATATCTGCAGTTTAACAATTATCTGCCTTAATAACTGTAGCTATAAAATTTTAAGAGCTATAGTATTTTGGTGGCAATTAGAGTTATTGATATTCCTGAAATTCATTTGAGATTTTATTGTAACTTGAGCAAAAATCTGGCTTCTGCTATGGCTTTGGAAATAACAATTTTACAATCTTAACATTATTAAGAAAAACGTACTGCCATGAATTTAAACGAAACCCATATTTAAAATTCAATCAAAACAAATTGCTCTTGATCAAAATACTGATATGCTTAAAATACATTTAATATTGACTCAATTTAATGGCAAGAATATTCACTCTACTTATAATCAATATGTTGAGATTAACACTTTTATTAATTCTCTACAGTAGTTAAGAAAAAAAGATCGATGCCGCTCACCATTTAAGAGTACAGAGCAATAGCCCTCAGACAAGTTAACAAATATGGAATGTGTATAATAAACTTCACAGCTGCAGTGAGAAATGCCCAATCTTAAGCAATTCCTCAACCCTGTCTTGCCACATAAAGTGAGTGTGAGGGCTCTCTTAAAGACCTGGATTTAGGTTGCAAGTTCTCAAATCATTTTGAAAAGAACTATGCTCCATCTACTTTTAAAAGGTTAGGGAAGAACAAAGATGGATGAAAACAGATAAATGAAAGACCAACAGAAGTGGCCAAAATAAAAAAAAAGGTTAAGGAATGTACATGGCAGCCTGGATGTACAGCGTCAACAGTTCTAAATAACAGAAGAAAAGAATATCAGGTCAATCTTTATGCTCAAGTCAGTCGGAAGCTTAAATCACAATAAACTATGTCTCCCTACATTGAGAAACAAGAAAAACGGTAGAGGATTGGGAAAACTATCCTGGGAGCAAATATATAAAATGGGAAACTACTGGTTTCACCCCTCAAGGGTTACCATTACAATTTCAATCTGTCTAAAAATAACAACAAGACATAACAAAATATAGGGTGACTGGCAGTTTTAAAATATTCTTAATATGCTTCTCAATCCTGAGCGTTTTATTTTCTTTTAACATTCCCCAATCCAAAGAGTACCAAAGGAGATGCAATTTAAACATTTTAATGAGGATATCTGCAGTTTAACAATTATCTGCCTTAATAACTGTAGCTATAAAATTTTAAGAGCTATAGTATTTTGGTGGCAATTAGAGTTATTGATATTCCTGAAATTCATTTGAGATTTTATTGTAACTTGAGCAAAAATCTGGCTTCTGCTATGGCTTTGGAAATAACAATTTTACAATCTTAACATTATTAAGAAAAACGTACTGCCATGAATTTAAACGAAACCC
This sequence comes from Tragulus kanchil, assembly GCA_022376925.1. Lineage (NCBI taxonomy): Eukaryota > Metazoa > Chordata > Mammalia > Artiodactyla > Tragulidae > Tragulus > Tragulus kanchil. The sequence goes on from JAIOJX010000005.1 coordinate 162,596,123, forward strand.
ATATTTAAAATTCAATCAAAACAAATTGCTCTTGATCAAAATACTGATATGCTTAAAATACATTTAATATTGACTCAATTTAATGGCAAGAATATTCACTCTACTTATAATCAATATGTTGAGATTAACACTTTTATTAATTCTCTACAGTAGTTAAGAAAAAAAGATCGATGCCGCTCACCATTTAAGAGTACAGAGCAATAGCCCTCAGACAAGTTAACAAATATGGAATGTGTATAATAAACTTCACAGCTGCAGTGAGAAATGCCCAATCTTAAGCAATTCCTCAACCCTGTCTTGCCACATAAAGTGAGTGTGAGGGCTCTCTTAAAGACCTGGATTTAGGTTGCAAGTTCTCAAATCATTTTGAAAAGAACTATGCTCCATCTACTTTTAAAAGGTTAGGGAAGAACAAAGATGGATGAAAACAGATAAATGAAAGACCAACAGAAGTGGCCAAAATAAAAAAAAAAAAAGGTTAAGGAATGTACATGGCAGCCTGGATGTACAGCGTCAACAGTTCTAAATAACAGAAGAAAAGAATATCAGGTCAATCTTTATGCTCAAGTCAGTCGGAAGCTTCGAAATCACAATAAACTATGTCTCCCTACATTGAGAAACAAGAAAAAAAACGGTAGAGGATTGGGGAAAACTATCCTGGGAGCAAATATATAAAATGTAATCTGTCCAGCAGAGGCTCACATCCCCTTGAGTTTCTCGGTGCTCTTAGGAAGCTGAGAGCCGGGACGAGCCACATGGGGCGGTGCTCCACAGGACACAGTGGACAGTGCAGTGGACACGCTGGTTTTCTTGGTTCACAGGAAGTGTGTGGCTGGCTTCCTAGGTGGCTCAGTGGTAAAGAATTTGCCTGCCAATGCAGAAGAAAATGTGTGGCAACAGGCAATGCTGACTCCACAAAGAAGCGTGTTCCCCTTCCTTTTATCTTACTTACACCTGGTATTGACCAAATCACAGAAATAAGAAGCCAAAGCTAGTCTCTAGCATTTAAAAAAAGACAGTGAGAGCAGGAAGGTAACCTGAACATACAAAGACCATTTCTGGCACTGGAAGGTTTAGATTCTGTAAATAACTACTTTTTCAAGACAAGGAAGAAGGGATTCGGGAAAGTAAGCTTATTCTTTCATACACTAAAACTTAAATTTCAGCTCTTTGCGCTTCCCAGGTGGTGCTAATGGTAAAAAAACCTGCCTGCTAAGGTAAGAGACATAAGAGACACAGGTTCGATCCCTGGGTTGGGAAGATCCCCTGGAGGAGGGCATGGCAACCCACTCCAGTATTCTTGCCTGGAGAATCCCATGGACAGAGGAGCCTGGCCGGCTAGTCCACGGGGTCACAAAGAGTTGGACATGACTGCAGTGACTTAGCGTGCATGCACTCACTCCGGAAATTACTTCCACTCAGCATACACTACACAAGCCAACCTTCTCTTCCTCTAGAGCCTGTGGCAAGGTACCCACTCTTCGCAGGAAGTCACACCGCTCCTGCTTTAGTCCTCTGCATGCCTTTTGCCCCAGCTCTTCTGTTAAGACTTGCCTTTAGATTTGAACGAAGACCCAGAAATAGAAGCATCTTGGGTCAGCTCCATTGAGGCCTCGGGTTTCCGCCGGCTCTAGCAGGCTAAGGCTGCAGGAAGTCCAAACTTTGGATGAACAGGGGTTTAACATACTAAGCTGGACTAGAACTCTTTATTAATAACCCTGCTACCTACAACAGGACAGGCAGCACAACCCCTGTGGACTGACCTTAATCGCTGCTTATAATAATCTTCATCTCCATCGTCTCGGCATCTCACTACTTTCCGACCTCCTCCTCCTCCGCCTGAGGCTTCAGCTTCATCCCCAGAACTTGGAAAAAAGTCATCCTCAATCTGCACAGTGACTTTCTTCTGCCGTTTCCGGCGATGGAGCGCCAGCCTCTGCTCCCAGTCAGCACCTTCCCCAGGCAGGTCCCCGCCTGCCGCCGCCTCCAGCTCCTCCTCCGTGGGCAAGTACTCAGACTCGTCACCCTCAGAGTCCCCCTCTGCCTTTGGCCTCACGTCACAATCCCAGGGCTTCTTTCCCTTTAGTGATCCCACCTGCGCCTGGAGTTGAAGAGCCCTCTTTTGGAGTTTCTTGATTTGCTTTTTCAGGCGCTTATCAGTTTTCGATAGAACTTTGCCTCTCTGGTCTGGCTTGTTTTCACTGAGCATTGAGCTCAGCTCAGAAGTAGCCGAGGCTGGAGCTTTTCTGGCTGCTCTTTTCTTAGAAGCTTGCTTCTTTCTTTCAAAGGACAGCTTCGCTTGATCTGCTAAATACTTTTCAAAGCCTGATGCTTCGTTGAGCATTAGTTTTCTGGGCTTTTTCTCCTGCTTCTGAGGGATCTGGGTACCAAAAGGTGTCATCTGACCAGTGCGGACGAGCTCTTCCCATGCGGCCTCTTGAGCGGGCATGAGCATGCTGCCGAGGCAGGACGGCCCCGCTTCTGAAAGAGGGATGACAACACATTGGGCACCAGCACAGAACTTACCAGAACACGGACATGTGTGCTACTCAATACACAGACATAAAAAACCACTGATGTGCTCAAGTGTACATGAAGAGCGGAGTGAAATTTACTATACGCCTATTCAAAAGGCAATTCTCAATAATATTTTACAAAATACCATGTTATAACTATACTTCCCATGCATCCAAAGACAGACCCAGTTGTATGTAACATAGACAGAAAGAAGTTTTGACATGGTATCAACTCAAAGATGCTTGCTCCTTGGAAGAAAAGCTATGACAAACCTAGACAGCGTATTCAAAAGCAGACATCACTTTGCCGACAAAGGGTTGTATAGTCAAAGCTATGGTTTTCCCAATAGTCATGTATGGACCATAAACAAGGCTGAGCACCAAAGAATTGATGCCTTCGATCTGTAGTGTAGGAGAAGTCCCTCTTGAGAGTCCCTTGGACTGCAAGGAGATCAAATCAGTCGATCCTAAAAGAAATCAACTCTTGACTATTCACTGAAGTACTGATGTTGAAGCTCCAATACGTCAGCCACCTGATGCAAAAGATGCAGCTCCTCCCCCCTCACTCCTCCTCCGTGGGCAAGTACTCAGACTCGTCACCCTCAGAGTCCCCCTCTGCCTTTGGCCTCACGTCACAATCCCAGGGCTTCTTTCCCTTTAGTGATCCCACCTGCGCCTGGAGTTGAAGAGCCCTCTTTTGGAGTTTCTTGATTTGCTTTTTCAGGCGCTTATCAGTTTTCGATAGAACTTTGCCTCTCTGGTCTGGCTTGTTTTCACTGAGCATTGAGCTCAGCTCAGAAGTAGCCGAGGCTGGAGCTTTTCTGGCTGCTCTTTTCTTAGAAGCTTGCTTCTTTCTTTCAAAGGACAGCTTCGCTTGATCTGCTAAATACTTTTCAAAGCCTGATGCTTCGTTGAGCATTAGTTTTCTGGGCTTTTTCTCCTGCTTCTGAGGGATCTGGGTACCAAAAGGTGTCATCTGACCAGTGCGGACGAGCTCTTCCCATGCGGCCTCTTGAGCGGGCATGAGCATGCTGCCGAGGCAGGACGGCCCCGCTTCTGAAAGAGGGATGACAACACATTGGGCACCAGCACAGAACTTACCAGAACACGGACATGTGTGCTACTCAATACACAGACATAAAAAACCACTGATGTGCTCAAGTGTACATGAAGAGCGGAGTGAAATTTACTATACGCCTATTCAAAAGGCAATTCTCAATAATATTTTACAAAATACCATGTTATAACTATACTTCCCATGCATCCAAAGACAGACCCAGTTGTATGTAACATAGACAGAAAGAAGTTTTGACATGGTATCAACTCAAAGATGCTTGCTCCTTGGAAGAAAAGCTATGACAAACCTAGACAGCGTATTCAAAAGCAGACATCACTTTGCCGACAAAGGGTTGTATAGTCAAAGCTATGGTTTTCCCAATAGTCATGTATGGACCATAAACAAGGCTGAGCACCAAAGAATTGATGCCTTCGATCTGTAGTGTAGGAGAAGTCCCTCTTGAGAGTCCCTTGGACTGCAAGGAGATCAAATCAGTCGATCCTAAAAGAAATCAACTCTTGACTATTCACTGAAGTACTGATGTTGAAGCTCCAATACGTCAGCCACCTGATGCAAAAAGATGACTCACTGGAGAAGACCCTGACGCTGAGAAAAACTAGACAGAGACAACAGAGGATGAGATGGTTGAATGCCATCACCGAGTCAATGGATAAGAATCTTAGCAAGCTCCAGGAGATGGTGAAGGACAGGGAAGCCTGGCATGCTGCAGTACGTGATGCTGCAAAGAGTCAGACACGACTGAACTGAACTGACCAATTAAAGAATAATCTTGGAAGAAGCCATCTCCCAAGTATGCATGTGACTTAACACCAGCATTCAGAGGGACTTAAATTCAAGAGACAGTAGAACTGAAAACAGACATCTAAACAATCAGCATGCACCTAAATAGGTAAAACACAAGTTCTGGCTCTGCTCTGTTCAACAGAACAGTCCCAATGCAGCTATTTAAATTTCCATCAAGAATCCATTTTCTCAGTTGTACTTACCACATTTCAAGCGCATGGTACCACATGTGGCTAAAGGCTATGATGATGGAGAACAGAGGGACAGCATTTCCATTACTGCAAACAGGTCTACCGGACAGCACCATGTCAGATGTGTGAAGTGAAATGGCTGAACGGATGAACTAAAATTGGAAGTTATGCCATAATAATAGAAAGTCACCCAGAAAGCATTCCTCTTTCATCAGCTGAAATTAATCTCTAGCAAAATTACTTTACCCATAGTCAAAATACCAAAGGAAGTAAGGCTTAATGGGAAGGAATCCACATTCTAAAATCTATTATTTCTTATAAGCCGATAATACCAGTGCAGCTTTTCATTAAATGTGCACTAAAGAAAAGCATACATCAGAAAGTTCACAAATTCTAAGTGTACAGCTCAGTGAATTTTCAGAAAAACACACCTACACACCAGCATGCAGATCAAGAAACAAAAATTACTAGGACTCCCAGGTCTGCTCTTCATGGTGCCTCCCAGCATCTGCCCCAAGATACTGACTGACCTGTTAAGCCTGTAGACAAGTTGTAACTGGCTTTGAACGTAATGGAAATTGAGAGTATTTGTGCTCGTGTCTGGCTTCTTTTGTTCAATATTAAGCTTGTGAGGGTCACACTTACTGTTGAATACGACCGCGGTCTGTTGATTCTCATTGCTGTCAGTACAGTACTCGATTATATAATTCTACCACAATTTTTCCATTCTACTGTTAATGGACATCTAGGGAGTTGCCAAGTTCGGGCAAGTATTCCACTACACACCCTTTGGTAAATATGCATATAATTCTTCGGGTATATAAAGCTTTAGTGGACACCACCAAACAGACTCCCAAAGTGGTCCTGTCAATTTTAAGTTCTACTAACAGTGTCTGAGAGTTTTAACTGGTCCACATACTGCCCTTCCATTTTAGCTGTTCCGGTCAGTATGTGGTAGTACCATTCTGTGGCTGCAGCCTGTACTTCCCTAGTGACTAATAAACTAGGAAACCTCTACACAGACTTGCTGATCTTTTTGGGTAGCCTCTTGCAAAGAAAATGCCTAAATCTTTTGTCTATTCTTCTCATAGATGGTCTTCCTTTAAAAAAAAAAAAAAATAGAGGAGTTCTTCATACATTCTGGACTCAAAGCCCTGGATTTTCCCATTCGGCAGCTTGCCTTTTCACTCTCTTAAATGCTGTCTTTCAGTAAACATAAGATCTTAGTTATAATATAGTTCACTTATCAAATCTTTTTCCTTTACAGTGAGCATTTTTGTATCTTGTTAAATCTTTGTCCCAAGATCAGGTAATTGTTTTCCTATGTTCCATTATAAAAGCTTTGCTTTACCTTCCACACTGAGACCTACAATCCATTTGGAATTTATTTCTGTACACTGTAGAGGAGGCCGACATTCGCTTTATCTTCACGTGGGTTCACTCAAAACACTTAATGAAAAGATAATTCTTCTGCACAGCACTGTACTGCCACGTGTATCATAAATTCACGTGCCCACACAGGGGTGGGTCTGTCTGCTGGCTGGACCCTCCACACTGTCCCATGGGTGTACTGGCCTATTCTTAGGTCACTACTGTCCTACTGGCTTAATCACTGTAGTTTACTAACAGGTCTGGATATTCTGTTCTTTTTTTTTGGCCTCTTTATTTTCATCCACCTTTATTCATTATTTGGCCTGTGTGGGCCTCCCATTGCAGTGGCCTCTCTTGTTAATGGACATCTAGGAGTTGCCCCAAAAGTTTCACACTTACTGTTGAATCGCCCGTCTGTTGATTCTCATTGCTGTCAGTACAGTACTCGATTATATAATTCTACCACAATTTTTCCATTCTACTGTTAATGGACATCTAGGAGTTGCCAAGTTCGGCAAGTATTCCACTACACACCCTTTGGTAAATATGCATATAATTCTTCGGGTATATAAAGCTTTAGTGGACACCACCAAACAGACTCCCAAAGTGGTCCTGTCAATTTTAAGTTCTACTAACAGTGTCTGAGAGTTTTAACTGGTCCACATACTGCCCTTCCATTTTAGCTGTTCCGGTCAGTATGTGGTAGTACCATTCTGTGGCTGCAGCCTGTACTTCCCTAGTGACTAATAAACTAGGAAACCTCTACACAGACTTGCTGATCTTTTTGGGTAGCCTCTTGCAAAGAAAATGCCTAAATCTTTTGTCTATTCTGGTTATAGATGGTCTTCCGTTAAAAAAAAAAAAAAATAGAGGAGTTCTTCATACATTCTGGACTCAAAGCCCTGGATTTTCCCATTCGGCAGCTTGCCTTTTCACTCTCTTAAATGCTGTCTTTCAGTAAACATAAGATCTTAGTTATAATATAGTTCACTTATCAAATCTTTTTCCTTTACAGTGAGCATTTTTGTATCTTGTTAAATCTTTGTCCCAAGATCAGGTAATTGTTTTCCTATGTTCCATTATAAAAGCTTTGCTTTACCTTCCACACTGAGACCTACAATCCATTTGGAATTTATTTCTGTACACTGTAGAGGAGGCCGACATTCGCTTTATCTTCACGTGGGTTCACTCAAAACACTTAATGAAAAGATAATTCTTCTGCACAGCACTGTACTGCCACGTGTATCATAAATTCACGTGCCCACACAGGGGTGGGTCTGTCTGCTGGCTGGACCCTCCACACTGTCCCATGGGTGTACTGGCCTATTCTTAGGTCACTACTGTCCTACTGGCTTAATCACTGTAGTTTACTAACAGGTCTGGATATTCTGTTCTTTTTTTTTGGCCTCTTTATTTTCATCCACCTTTATTCATTATTTGGCCTGTGTGGGCCTCCCATTGCAGTGGCCTCTCTTGTTGCAGAGCACCGGCTCTGGGAGCAAGCATTCCAGAGCACTGGCTTGTAACTTGACACACCAGTCCAGCCGCTCCAAGGTACATGGTATCTTCCCAGGCCAGGGACTGAACCGGTGCCCCTTGCACTGCAAGGCGGACTCTTTATCCACTGGACCACCAGAGAAGCCCTGGATATTCTGTTCTTCTTCAAGATTGCCTTGGCTACTCTTGACCCAACATGTTTTTACATGAATTTTAGCATCAGTTTGTCAGTGCTGCTCCCCATCAGCCTACTCTTCCTACCCTATACCCTCTCCCTCAGAAAGCTCCCTGAAGTTCACACTGGGGCTGCACTGAAACCACAGATGGACAGAAATGACGTCGTCACAACACTGTACTTCCAATCTAACAAACGTCAGACTATGACATTTACCCTCATTTATTTGTCATCTCTAATTTTTCCATGAAATTTTGTAGCTTTTAATATAGAGAGCACCGAAGAAAACTACTTTTTTAAACTTAAAGGCTATTTCCAGATATTTGATTTTGATCATGACTGCCATCTTTATTAAATTTTATTTTTTGCTTTTGCTCATATGTAGAACGATGACGTATTTTTATGTAAAGACCTTGTGGTCCATGACATCGCAACAAGTACATGGTAATTCCAATAGCTTGCCCGCTGATTCTTTCAAACTTTGGATATGACCAATCACATACCCTGTAAATAATGACGGTTTTATTTCTTTTCTTACATTACTACACGGTTCAGTGCAATGTGACAGGAAAGGTGATAGCAAGCACCTCATCTCATCCTGGATCAGATGAGCAAAGTCAACCACTGCAAAGTTTCTCCCACCTAACTCCAGGAAAGGATTCTTTAATTAGATAATCTCACAACAAATAAGAAATGGGTCATTATGCGAAGAACAGGGGAAAGGAAGCCTCAGGGAAGCACGTGGGCAAAGAAATGAAGCATACCACGCATATGCCCATCTCCAAAGAGACTGGGAAGGTTAAAGACTGCAGCCAAGGCTATACCTGGGCAATAAGGAGCCAGGGTGCACTAAGCCTAGACACTCTATTCTTCTGCCTCCCCAGACAGGGCACAGAGCACAAGGGAGGAGGAAGGGACCCCGGGAAGGATGGAAGAGGAAGGGCGATAAAAGCAACCGGGAGTCTCAAGTGTTGGCTGAAGCCCCAGGGGAAAGAGATAATAGGAACCAGGAGTTCAGAAAAAGGGCAAGGCCATAAGTCAACCGACTTGTACTAGAACCCAGGTGGCCACAAAAGCCATAGGGAACAAAGGAGACTATTTGGGGAGACACAGTCTAAGAAAAAGAGGGTTTGGCAAGAAATTCTGAGAGTAATCAGGAGAGTGATACGGATCCTGGAGGGTGGTTAAGTATCAGTTGCTACAGATAGGCCAAGTGGAGCTTTTGGACTTGGAGGAAGCCACAATGAATCCTGGGTCAAGTTTTACCAAACCAATAAAGCAAAAAACAACAGCAAGATCGAGGCAACAAGATGAAGAAAAAAGTTTTGCAATGCTTTTTTTTGGCCACTTCTATTGGTCTTTCATTTATCCGTTTTCATCAATCTTTGTTCTTTGGCCTGTGTGGGCCTCCAGAGCTCCGGCTCGGTAGTTGGACACATCAGTCCAGCCACTCCACAACTCGTGGGATCTTCCTAGGCCAGGGATTGAACTGGAGCCCCTTGCACTGCAAGGTGGTGTCCTTATCCACTGGACCACCAGGGAAGCCCAAGATGAAGAAAAAAGTTTTTTACCCACGAGAAATACCGCACTTTGGCAGCAGAAACCACCAGTCATAGGCCCACTGGATTCTGTGAGACAACTGAAATAGCATATCTAATATTTTTTTTCTATCACTTCAATTAATTCTTCACAATTCTCTTGTCTTATTGAATGTAGCCAGCAGAAAATATTTGCTTAAAAGTCCTAAATCTATATTTCAACCAGTAAATAACTGAAAAGCTACCAACAATTTCTTAAACACACATGCACAAACACACTGACTAAAAAGACATTTTGTTTCAGAGCTTATGCATCTTCTCAAAGGTTTTCCAAAGACAGGGAAAGGAAGCCTCAGGGAAGCACGTGGGCAAAGAAATGAAGCATACCACGCATATGCCCATCTCCAAAGAGACTGGGAAGGTTAAAGACTGCAGCCAAGGCTATACCTGGGCAATAAGGAGCCAGGGTGCACTAAGCCTAGACACTCTATTCTTCTGCCTCCCCAGACAGGGCACAGAGCACAAGGGAGGAGGAAGGGACCCCGGGAAGGATGGAAGAGGAAGGGCGATAAAAGCAACCGGGAGTCTCAAGTGTTGGCTGAAGCCCCAGGGGAAAGAGATAATAGGAACCAGGAGTTCAGAAAAAGGGCAAGGCCATAAGTCAACCGACTTGTACTAGAACCCAGGTGGCCACAAAAGCCATAGGGAACAAAGGAGACTATTTGGGGAGACACAGTCTAAGAAAAAGAGGGTTTGGCAAGAAATTCTGAGAGTAATCAGGAGAGTGATACGGATCCTGGAGGGTGGTTAAGTATCAGTTGCTACAGATAGGCCAAGTGGAGCTTTTGGACTTGGAGGAAGCCACAATGAATCCTGGGTCAAGTTTTACCAAACCAATAAAGCAAAAGACAACAGCAAGATCGAGGCAACAAGATGAAGAAAAAAGTTTTGCAATGCTTTTTTTTGGCCACTTCTATTGGTCTTTCATTTATCCGTTTTCATCAATCTTTGTTCTTTGGCCTGTGTGGGCCTCCAGAGCTCCGGCTCGGTAGTTGGACACATCAGTCCAGCCACTCCACAACTCGTGGGATCTTCCTAGGCCAGGGATTGAACTGGAGCCCCTTGCACTGCAAGGTGGTGTCCTTATCCACTGGACCACCAGGGAAGCCCAAGATGAAGAAAAAAGTTTTTTACCCACGAGAAATACCGCACTTTGGCAGCAGAAACCACCAGTCATAGGCCCACTGGATTCTGTGAGACAACTGAAATAGCATATCTAATATTTTTTTTCTATCACTTCAATTAATTCTTCACAATTCTCTTGTCTTATTGAATGTAGCCAGCAGAAAATATTTGCTTAAAAGTCCTAAATCTATATTTCAACCAGTAAATAACTGAAAAGCTACCAACAATTTCTTAAACACACATGCACAAACACACTGACTAAAAAGACATTTTGTTTCAGAGCTTATGCATCTTCTCAAAAGGTTTTCCAAAGACACCCATTCAGGGCAGTGATATAAACAAAATCATGGTCATGAATTAAATAACCTGAATTAAGATGCCTTTTCTTAAACAACAGAATTGATGCTCAGAAAGTCTGCCAAGTAGGTCCCAAAAAGATATGTAAAAGCAATTCTCTGAATGTTGACTGGTGATGCTGGGTCAACAAAATACAATTCCATCAAGATGTTAGGTGTCTTTATGAAATTAATTATACAAAATGCTAAGATCTCTAATTTATTAAACATAATACAAAATGGGCACCAGGAGCCTCCATTAGGCTGAGTTAAAAATTTACTTTCATTCCTTGAAACCCTGTAAGACCTGTAATTCATTTTATCTCACAGTTTTTCTCTCAGCCAACTCCCATTTAAAACAGCTTCTCGGGCTTCCCTGGTGGTCCAGTGGGTAAAGACACCACCTTGCAGGGCAAGGGGCGCCAGTTCGATCCCTGGCCTGGGAAGATCCCACGTGCTGCGGAGCAGCTGGACTGACGTGTCCAATTACCGAGACGGAGCTCTGGAGTGCATGTGCCCAGAGCTGGTGCTCTGCGACAACAGAGGCCACCGCAATGGGAGGCCCACATGGGTCAAAGAACAAAGATGGATGAAAATAGATAAATGAAAGACTAATAGAAGAGGCCCGCCCACCACCCTACGTCCCCAACCTGTCCCCCCACCAAAAAAAATAATTAAAAAAAAAAAAACAGCTTATCTCTGAACCTTCTCCCCCTAAACATCAAAGAGCTGCTGAAGAAAGATAGAAATATACAACCAAGTTAGACTAGCAGACTAAGGTTAGGCTTAGGATTAGCACTAGACTAGGTTCTACAGGTGTAGAGAGTAAGATTTCCTCTGTTTTGACACTAAGCAAATAAACGTATTTTTCCAAACACCCAGGCTGGGACTGGAGAAACCCTCTTCACAGAGCAGAGGCAGCAGGCATCAATTCGAGAACAGAGACACCCTCTCCAGGATCCTCACCTGCATCCTCCTCCTCCAGAGCAGCATGATCTAGCTCAACTTTTACCTCTGCTCCTCCAAGGATGGCCTGGAGACGTTTTTGTTTTGCTGTGATCTTCTTCAGCTGTTGTTCCTTAAATGGTAACCATTGAATACAAAAAAAAAAAACAGCAACAAAGTGATTCAATGTTCAATACAAAAGGCAGCGTTACAAAATTTTAAATACTTTAATCGAGTGCAAAATAAAAATAAAAAAGATGACTGCCATATGCTACTATTTCTACAGAGAAACTTATTCAAGTGCGTGCCGCTTTTCTAGCAGGAAGGAGCCCTCTAAGCATGTCCCTCAGGCACAGCACCCGGTCCCCGCAGCCCTCGGACTCTCCGCTGACTCGGGAGGTGGGCCTGCGCTACCTGGTGTCCCCATCACACAATGGGTGTATCGCAACATTTCTCTGTTTCTGACCTCAGCTGCCCAATGGTCTATGAGGTCACAGGCTATAGGACTAAGAAACACACAGATGTTGAAACAGCTGAAAAAGTCAGTCCCATAAATAATCTACATATTTATGATTGTTCCTTATAGTACTCTACCCAATCACAAATTCCTAAAAGTAAAATCTATTTGGATAGACCCTTTGACTCTCTCTTCCCCAGACCCCTCTTTGCCTTGTCTTCCCCCTACCTCACCAGAGCTGAGCTACGTGGCCATTCCTAGGGAAAGCCCAGGTAACTAGGCCTGTGGTAGGTGCTTCTTCTTCCCACGGTGAAGAATGTTTAGTAGACAGGAGTGTAGGGCAAGGGCACATCCTGACTACAGACACCTGCTGTCATGATGTGTAACTCGTCTTCTCTCTCAGTTCTTCCCTGGGCAAACTCTGATTTAAAACAGCCTGTCTCTCTGAATAGTCTCTTTCTAAACATCAAAGAGCTGTTAAGATTAAAGATTATACAACCAAGTTAGACTGGTACCTAAAGTGGCCTAAAGATGGGTCGTCTCTGCTCTTTGAAGCCCCAACCCACCAGAAGCCCACATGCTCCCATAGAAGCCAGATGGTCCCCTCTCTGCTTTAGGAGACCCCGGCTGCCTCAGCCCACTGTGAACGCTACTGCTCCCCTCCAAGGATGGCCTGGAGACATGATCTAGCTCAACTTTTACCTCTGCTCCTCCAAGGATGGCCTGGACGTTTTGTTTTGCTGTGATCTTCTTCAGCTGTTGTTCCTTAAATGGTAACCATTGAATACAAAAAAAAAAAACAGCAACAAAGTGATTCAATGTTCAATACAAAAGGCAGCGTTACAAAATTTTAAATACTTTAATCGAGTGCAAAATAAAAATAAAAAAGATGACTGCCATATGCTACTATTTCTACAGAGAAACTTATTCAAGTGCGTGCCGCTTTTCTAGCAGGAAGGAGCCCTCTAAGCATGTCCCTCAGGCACAGCACCCGGTCCCCGCAGCCCTCGGACTCTCCGCTGACTCGGGAGGTGGGCCTGCGCTACCTGGTGTCCCCATCACACAATGGGTGTATCGCAACATTTCTCTGTTTCTGACCTCAGCTGCCCAATGGTCTATGAGGTCACAGGCTATAGGACTAAGAAACACACAGATGTTGAAACAGCTGAAAAAGTCAGTCCCATAAATAATCTACATATTTATGATTGTTCCTTATAGTACTCTACCCAATCACAAATTCCTAAAAGTAAAATCTATTTGGATAGACCCTTTGACTCTCTCTTCCCCAGACCCCTCTTTGCCTTGTCTTCCCCCTACCTCACCAGAGCTGAGCTACGTGGCCATTCCTAGGGAAAGCCCAGGTAACTAGGCCTGTGGTAGGTGCTTCTTCTTCCCACGGTGAAGAATGTTTAGTAGACAGGAGTGTAGGGCAAGGGCACATCCTGACTACAGACACCTGCTGTCATGATGTGTAACTCGTCTTCTCTCTCAGTTCTTCCCTGGGCAAACTCTGATTTAAAACAGCCTGTCTCTCTGAATAGTCTCTTTCTAAACATCAAAGAGCTGTTAAGATTAAAGATTATACAACCAAGTTAGACTGGTACCTAAAGTGGCCTAAAGATGGGTCGTCTCTGCTCTTTGAAGCCCCAACCCACCAGAAGCCCACATGCTCCCATAGAAGCCAGATGGTCCCCTCTCTGCTTTAGGGAGACCCCGGCTGCCTCAGCCCACTGTGAGCACTGATCTTTGGGCTGCTACTGGGAAGTGAGGAGACAATGTGGTGAAGACCATGAACTGGTGAGTGGAAAGCAAAAGGAGGAACCGAGGCTAACCAGACCCCATTTGTTAGTCACTCTGGATGGCAGCAATAAAATGATTAAAACTAGTTACATCTACTTCCTTCAATATATTGTCATGAAGTGCACGTAAGTTCTAAAAAGTCTTTCAAACTTCATAACAACAATGCCATAAAGTAACAGACTTTCCTACCCGCAAGTCCAACAACCCTAAGTGCAGACCAGTGACCAGGGCTGGGTGGTGATGAAACACCTAAGGTCAGCCTCTTAGAGCAGGGAGCACGGTGTGGGAGGAGCACGGGTGATGGTGACAGGAAACACGCTGTAGACAGTCAGTGCAAGCAGGGGCTGAGCAGGAACAGAGACGGGGTGCACATGAGGCGGCCAGACAGCAGGAGAAGCCGGCACACCAAAGAGGAACCTAAGCAGGAGCACAAAAGCGGTGACGCAGGGGGGCCCAGCGGAGTACGTGAGTGAGCAGGTCCGAAAAGCCAGAAAAGGGAACCTTCAGTTGTGTATGTGCCTGTGCACAGGCATATGTGCCTTTAGAGACACTCTTTAAACAGAGGATGTTAAAAGCAAACAGCCAAAAAACTAAACGCATGAAAGGAACTAGAAATTGTCTACTGTAAATTTGTTTCACATCTTAGACGTACTTTTCAGAATACCTATTTCTTAAATATTAAATGAGCCTAAATAATGACTTTTTCAAAAATGCAAGACTCAGTGGGTCTTCTGGAGTCACCTTGTTATACTTCTGTCGTTTTACAGAATCCAATTTCCTGTTGATGTCTTTGTTGGTGGCAGCTTGAGGGCTAAGTTGTTCGATAATTTTATCAATCTGCCTTAAGGATGTCGTACATGACCTGAAAAATAAGATATAAAATGTCTATTTTCCACTCTGGCAACATTCTTTTATAGAATAAGATGAAGAGAGGAATGCTAAACCAGATGGTCCCTCTCTGCTTTAGGGAGACCCCGGCTGCCTCAGCCCACTGTGAGCACTGATCTTTGGGCTGCTACTGGGAAGTGAGGAGACAATGTGGTGAAGACCATGAACTGGTGAGTGGAAAGCAAAAGGAGGAACCGAGGCTAACCAGACCCCATTTGTTAGTCACTCTGGATGGCAGCAATAAAATGATTAAAACTAGTTACATCTACTTCCTTCAATATATTGTCATGAAGTGCACGTAAGTTCTAAAAAGTCTTTCAAACTTCATAACAACAATGCCATAAAGTAACAGACTTTCCTACCCGCAAGTCCAACAACCCTAAGTGCAGACCAGTGACCAGGGCTGGGTGGTGATGAAACACCTAAGGTCAGCCTCTTAGAGCAGGGAGCACGGTGTGGGAGGAGCACGGGTGATGGTGACAGGAAACACGCTGTAGACAGTCAGTGCAAGCAGGGGCTGAGCAGGAACAGAGACGGGGTGCACATGAGGCGGCCAGACAGCAGGAGAAGCCGGCACACCAAAGAGGAACCTAAGCAGGAGCACAAACGCGGTGACGCAGGGGGGCCCAGCGGAGTACGTGAGTGAGCAGGTCCGAAAAGCCAGAAAAGGGAACCTTCAGTTGTGTATGTGCCTGTGCACAGGCATATGTGCCTTTAGAGACACTCTTTAAACAGAGGATGTTAAAAGCAAACAGCCAAAAAACTAAACGCATGAAAGGAACTAGAAATTGTCTACTGTAAATTTGTTTCACATCTTAGACGTACTTTTCAGAATACCTATTTCTTAAATATTAAATGAGCCTAAATAATGACTTTTTCAAAAATGCAAGACTCAGTGGGTCTTCTGGAGTCACCTTGTTATACTTCTGTCGTTTTACAGAATCCAATTTCCTGTTGATGTCTTTGTTGGTGGCAGCTTGAGGGCTAAGTTGTTCGATAATTTTATCAATCTGCCTTAAGGATGTCGTACATGACCTGAAAAATAAGATATAAAATGTCTATTTTCCACTCTGGCAACATTCTTTTATAGAATAAGATGAAGAGAGGAATGCTAAAACACTGTGTCCCCTTTACTTTTTATTCACTAAAGGACAAAAGAAAATAAACAGACTACATATTTTTTTTGGCCACTAATAGAATTTGAAGAGTTGTTTGCAGTCCAGGGTGACTGCTCATGTTTTCCTTTAATCTGGCTGATTTTAATCTGTTTACCCCCATTTGTAAACTGATTCATTCATTCTATAAGCATTTTAAGTGTCTATTCAAGGGACTATGCAAAAATGATAGGCGGTGTTGTCCTTTTATATGAAAAAATGCATACACTTTTTTTTAAAACTTCATTTTTTAGAGCAGTTTCAGGTTCACAACAAAACTGAGAGGAAAGCAGAGTTCCCATATACTCCCTGCCCCAAATAGGCACAGGGCACCCCATTACCGACAACCCATGCAAGGGTTTTTAAAGCCCATTATGAAAGTCTCCCAAAATTAGGAAAAGTACCAAAAATACATAAACATTTTCTTATATAAGTTGAACGTCTGTGGCAATCTTTTTTTTTGCATGACTAGAAGACTTATTTGCTATAGTATTTCACTTTGTAGTACAAAGGAAAAAATTTATAATAGATTGTTCCTAAAATAGACATAGAATTGCAACTCCCAATTTTCAAAAGACAAATTCAATCTTGACACTTGTGTAAACTGCTGTCTGCATCCTCTGTGGATTTCAGGATAAAATATGTGATCGATGCAATGTGAGACGGATGGTCTCAGCATCACATGTCACTCTCTGTTTAGCATTAGGTGGCCTCACGACTCTGCAGCACCCTGCTCTGTCACCTCTGCAAGCAACGGACACATGTCCGAGGTGGAATGTACAAGAGGTGAGGACAGGTCCTCATGCCTGAAGGTCCAACTACAACTATGAAAGCACATCTGCTACTCAAGAGGTCCAAAGACACAGCAGAAAACTGTGAGCAGAAAACACACCCTTTAAGTGCCAACAGTCACCTGTACCGCATTCCCCATGCAGTAGCCAATAGCTCCACAGTCCCCGCCCCCTTCCCCCCAGCCACTCCCACCTGACACTGCACCGTCCCTCCACTGGGCCCACCCCTTCTCTTTCCTGCCCACGTGACACTGGCCAAGGGAGGGCAGAGGGGCAGTGGAGGGCAAGCTCACCTCAACCCTCTGCCCCCTCTTGCAACCCAGGTCCAGGTCTCCCCCGCCCACCAGTGTGTTCTGCTCAGCAAAGCCCAGGTCTGTTTCTCCTCTAAGGCACAAGTGACTCTCTACAGGACTTTACCTTTCCTTACCCTCAAAAGTACAACAGAAGGAAGGAAAAGTAGGGAGCTGTTTCTCACTATTTCTAGAAATGCAAATCTAAAATGGTACTGAAAGACGGGTCCTAGGTTTAAGGGCAGGAAACTGGAAAGAAATTATAGGGCAGAGAGGCCTGTAGGGGAGGGTATGTTCCTGGCATCTGGAGTAGGACACATGAGAACTCTAGGAACACCTCTCCTGAGAACCGCTCTGTGCACCAGCTTGTGAGATCTGGGGCACTCAGAACAGCGCTTCTCTCTAGGCCACCATGTGTAAACAAGCTACCCAGAACCGAACTGGGCCTCTGACTATGGTGCACAATGCTCCTGAGGGCCGGGGCTTAAACACAAGGTCAGAGACCACCCTCGTGGACGCCATCCTCTGATTAAAGGTTCTATCGAGCTCCTAAACGCCTGGACCACCACAGCTATGGTCTGAATTTTCCCGTCATAGGTAAACACGAACTCTGCAAACAGAGGAAAGGTGGTCCACACTCACGTGAGGTCATCCAGAACCGACCGGTACTCCTTCTCCGCGTCGGCAAGCTGGGCCGCACAGCTGGCCTCACGGATGGCGCTGTCCACCTGCTGAAGCACCCCTTGCTCCAGCACGGCCTGGTCATAGACGTCCACACCCAACCCCTGCAGCTCCGGGGCCTGTGCACTGGGCTCCACCGCCTGGATCTGATGTCTGTCAATATGCAGCAAGGCCGGCCCTCTCTTAAGTTCCAACGGACACCCCTTGATGGAAGTGGAGGGTCCAACAGCAGAGGAACAAGAGGGGAGGCTCTCCCCGAGCTCCGCGTCGCCATCCTTCTCCTGCTTGACGGTCCCCTCTTCACTGCCACCAACATCCTGCCTCAGTGAACAGTCTTGCTCCTGAGTCTGACCTGAGTGGGGGATTCTTTCATTTGGCATTCTCTGGAGACTGTCTAAAAGGAAAAAACTGCTTCAGTAAGCCCTTCAGTTATATAGAATTGTATTCATATAGTTTAGGAAATATTTTATAATCAAAGCAGATCGGTTTCCTCAAAAGATCAAGAAATACTCCTCCAATTTACATAAATTCTTTCTTTGAAAAGAACATAAGCTATAGACCTTCTTTGAGTTCTGATCATAATTAAGAAAAAAATCCCAATAGCAACAAAAACAAAAAGCAAAAGAAAGAAGAAATGCAGTATAATCAACAAAGGACACTGGGGTAGCCAGCTATGAAAGCTGGAAACCAGAATTCCAAGCGATGAACACAGAGGCGTCTCCCAAATCAAGTGAAGTCATTCCACTGCTGCCTTCCAAGTTAGCCTCGTCACTGCATTCTGGCACCAATGATCTACATTATAGTGGCATGATCACCTATAACATACAGACTTAGTGACTTAAGGAGAGAAAGTCTCCACAAATCTAGCACGAGAAACCTTTAGGCTGAACATTTACTTCAATACATAGAAACTCTGAACAAGAGTAATAAACAGCACCACCCAAATCAGAATCTGAGATAGATTAATTAAGACAGTCTCAAAAATAACTCCATTTCAATGCATGATATAATTTCTCACCAAAAGGCTGGCAAAAACATGATACAGTTGATCATATCCAGTTCAAGCAAGAAAAGAGCCACCTTCACATAATGCTGGTGGGAATATAAATTAGTAAAATTCTTTTGGAAAATGATTTAGCATTATCTATCAAGATTTAAAATGCACATTACTAGGCATTTATTCCAGAGTAATATTCACATATACATAGGATATTTATTGTAGCATTTTTTTTTTTTAGATTTATTTATTTATTTTGGGCGGGGGTCGGGTTGGGGAGGGAGGGGAGCAGGTGGGCCACTTCTATTGGTCTTTCATTTCTCCATTTTCATCCATCTTTGTTCTCTGACTCCTGTGGGCCTCCCATCGCGGTGGCGTCTGTCGTTGTAGCATGTTTTTTAATAGTTTTAAAAAGGCATTAAGTATTCTCAATGGTAACAATATAAAAATCAAGTAAAATGAAAAAAAAGTTACATTGTATGAAGGCATTTATATTGGAAAAAAATGTGTACCCACATCTGTGTGTACAGAATGCATTTCAAACCAGAATTTGTTAGTTGAAATATTTTTTTAATCAAAGCAGATCGGTTTCCTCAAAAGATCAAGAAATACTCCTCCAATTTACATAAATTCTTTCTTTGAAAAGAACATAAGCTATAGACCTTCTTTGAGTTCTGATCATAATTAAGAAAAAAATCCCAATAGCAACAAAACAAAAAGCAAAAGAAAGAAGAAATGCAGTATAATCAACAAAGGACACTGGGGTAGCCAGCTATGAAAGCTGGAAACCAGAATTCCAAGCGATGAACACAGAGCGTCTCCCAAATCAAGTGAAGTCATTCCACTGCTGCCTTCCAAGTTAGCCTCGTCACTGCATTCTGGCACCAATGATCTACATTATAGTGGCATGATCACCTATAACATACAGACTTAGTGACTTAAGGAGAGAAAGTCTCCACAAATCTAGCACGAGAAACCTTTAGGCTGAACATTTACTTCAATACATAGAAACTCTGAACAAGAGTAATAAACAGCACCACCCAAATCAGAATCTGAGATAGATTAATTAAGACAGTCTCAAAAATAACTCCATTTCAATGCATGATATAATTTCTCACCAAAAGGCTGGCAAAAACATGATACAGTTGATCATATCCAGTTCAAGCAAGAAAAGAGCCACCTTCACATAATGCTGGTGGGAATATAAATTAGTAAAATTCTTTTGGAAAATGATTTAGCATTATCTATCAAGATTTAAAATGCACATTACTAGGCATTTATTCCAGAGTAATATTCACATATACATAGGATATTTATTGTAGCATTTTTTTTTTTTAGATTTATTTATTTATTTTGGGCGGGGGTCGGGTTGGGGAGGGAGGGGAGCAGGTGGGCCACTTCTATTGGTCTTTCATTTCTCCATTTTCATCCATCTTTGTTCTCTGACTCCTGTGGGCCTCCCATCGCGGTGGCGTCTGTCGTTGTAGCATGTTTTTTAATAGTTTTAAAAAGGCATTAAGTATTCTCAATGGTAACAATATAAAAATCAAGTAAAATGAAAAAAAAGTTACATTGTATGAAGGCATTTATATTGGAAAAAAATGTGTACCCACATCTGTGTGTACAGAATGCATTTCAAACCATCTGAAGATATCTACTAAAGTTGTAGCCATTGAGAGGGAGGAAGCAGAAAGAAGAGGTAGGAATAAAAGGGAGCTTTCACATTTTACTACAAGATATCAGGAACTCCTTGAACAAAAATGTGTTTGCTATACTGCCTCTATAACTCCATCTAATAAACACTTTTAAATACGTTTTCTTTAAAAAGTGACAGCTTATCTTTTTGTTTAACTGTGAATAAATTAAAGTTTTGAAACTTTCAGCACTAAATCTTTGTTTCCATGAAATGGTCATAAGCTCCCTGACAAGCACCACTCATTCTTCATTAAATAAAGTGAGGCTAGTGACCAAGCACTAGGATACAAAAATGCCAGGAACATAGTGTCGTCCTGCCCCGAGTGGCTCACTAAAAGCGGGAGGTCAGTAAAAGAGGCACAGCAGACCAGAGGCCAGGTGGACATGGGAGACAGGACAGTGCACCGGGTTCAGCGTTCAAAACACACATATGAACTGAGGTTTGAACATGTGACCCAAGATTGGATACACATGAGGAGTTCATAGTGCAGAAAGGAAGGTTCAGGGAGCAATCTAAAACAAGTCTGGTCTGGAAAACTGAGTCACTGGTGAATTCAGTCACGAATATTTGAATCAGAAAGGAAGCAGATGGGAAGCAGGGAGAGTTGCCAGTGTGTGTCCAGCCAGCATGCAGGCAGAACTATGAATCTGGGCTCTGGAGAAAATCTGGATGAGATGTGGATGTGTCGGCAGAGTTAACAGCCCCAGGGATCCAGGGCTCTGACAGGTACCTGGAATCCTTTTGAAGATAAGAGGAGGCTAACGTTGCAAAGGGAGCAGGTGGGCCACTTCTATTGGTCTTTCATTTCTCCATTTTCATCCATCTTTGTTCTCTGACTCCTGTGGGCCTCCCATCGCGGTGGCGTCTGTCGTTGTAGCATGTTTTTTAATAGTTTTAAAAAGGCATTAAGTATTCTCAATGGTAACAATATAAAAATCAAGTAAAATGAAAAAAAAGTTACATTGTATGAAGGCATTTATATTGGAAAAAAATGTGTACCCACATCTGTGTGTACAGAATGCATTTCAAACCATCTGAAGATATCTACTAAAGTTGTAGCCATTGAGAGGGAGGAAGCAGAAAGAAGAGGTAGGAATAAAAGGGAGCTTTCACATTTTACTACAAGATATCAGGAACTCCTTGAACAAAAATGTGTTTGCTATACTGCCTCTATAACTCCATCTAATAAACACTTTTAAATACGTTTTCTTTAAAAAGTGACAGCTTATCTTTTTGTTTAACTGTGAATAAATTAAAGTTTTGAAACTTTCAGCACTAAATCTTTGTTTCCATGAAATGGTCATAAGCTCCCTGACAAGCACCACTCATTCTTCATTAAATAAAGTGAGGCTAGTGACCAAGCACTAGGATACAAAAATGCCAGGAACATAGTGTCGTCCTGCCCCGAGTGGCTCACTAAAAGCGGGAGGTCAGTAAAAGAGGCACAGCAGACCAGAGGCCAGGTGGACATGGGAGACAGGACAGTGCACCGGGTTCAGCGTTCAAAACACACATATGAACTGAGGTTTGAACATGTGACCCAAGATTGGATACACATGAGGAGTTCATAGTGCAGAAAGGAAGGTTCAGGGAGCAATCTAAAACAAGTCTGGTCTGGAAAACTGAGTCACTGGTGAATTCAGTCACGAATATTTGAATCAGAAAGGAAGCAGATGGGAAGCAGGGAGAGTTGCCAGTGTGTGTCCAGCCAGCATGCAGGCAGAACTATGAATCTGGGCTCTGGAGAAAATCTGGATGAGATGTGGATGTGTCGGCAGAGTTAACAGCCCCAGGGATCCAGGGCTCTGACAGGTACCTGGAATCCTTTTGAAGATAAGAGGAGGCTAACGTTGAAAAGGTTAAAAGTGACAGCAAAGTAAGAAAATTCCTCCATCTGGGGCCCTTCTGATTATTTCCAGGAGAAAGGACCAGCTTGGCACTATATCGTTTTCAACAGAGAGAGCAGGATTCTGGCTCTGAGCCTTCATACTAGCTGGAATTTAACAATTCTGTTTTCATTGTCTTTATTTGTATGGATACAAGGATTTCCTTTTCAGTTTAAAGATACTAGATCAATCAAAAAATATTAAGTAACGACACTGTAGTACAAACACAAGGTTAAAATAATGATATTCGGAGAAAATTTCTAATGACAGAAAAGGAATAAGAGGGAATGATTATAAATAGAAAATAATATGGCAAGTTCCGAGGAAATTAGAAAGGGTCCACTAGATTTGGAAAGTAGGTCAGTGGTTACCTTAGCAAAAGAAATCTTAGCAAAAACGACATCAGACTGTAGTGGGGTAAGAAGTGAGTAGAGTAGATGAAGAAACAGAGGCCTTACGCCCCCTTAAGGACAGACTACGGCAGGGAGATAAATTCTGGAATAATAAAGGAATCAGAGGATGGGGGAGGAAAATTTGATCAAGTAAAACTACAGGATGAACAGCTAGTGGGGACTAGGGAGACAACCTGCACAGAACGTGGTATATGAGACAGCAGCAAGGAAAGATCTAGAAGTAAACAGAGGGCACAACACATCCTTCTCTGGCTCTGGCAGGAGGATGACTTCTGATGGACCTAAACATACAGGTGCACAGGAGAGAAGCCTAGGTGGACCACAGAAAAAATACTTCACAAGGCAGGAAGTCCGGGCATTTCCCGAGAAGAGAACAAAGCTGGGATGGGAGCTGGGGAAGGAGCAAGAATCTAGAATAAATAACCTGTGGAAGAGAAAAGGTGATGGGGAACAAACACCAGTGACAGGTGTGGAGGGCCTACCTGAGACTGCCTCCCCCAAAAAAGGAACTGTCTACAATCCCAACTTCCTCCTTCAGTAATCAGCAGTCCCAGGGGAAATGCCACCGTTGGGAGTCTTCAGAATAGAAAGGCCAAAGCAGTTTGGGGGTAAAGATGCTGAGGAGAGATGGCAGAAGCCAATACAATATTGTAAACCAACTATCCTCCAATTAAAAATAATTTTTTTTTTTTTTAAAATATGCTGACTAGTTCAAGTAACTGGCCTTGGGGTCCAAGATGGGTGGATTAAAAAAAAAAAGCCAGAAGGAACTGGAAGAGGAAGGGAGGGAAAGGAAGGGGAAAATGAAGAAAAGAAGGAAGAAAGGAATCAAGAAGCCACATGGAGAATGGACCAAAGGGCAAGTCTCCTAGGAATAAGAGATGAAAACACCAAACTTCTCATCTGAATGTAAAGAAAATTACAGACCTGAAGTAAATTATCTGACATTCAATTAATGTTTACTGAGTCAATTAATCCAGGCAACGTACTATGTTAACTAGTTTCCGTCTGCATAGAGCTTAGAGGCTCTTGCAGATGACAATATTTTAAGAATCAGATATATATACATACAGGATTTACATACACAAATATGTGCGTGCTTAGTCGCTCAGTCATGTCCAACTCCTTGTTCCCCATGGACTGTGGCCCGCCAGGCACCTCTGTCCTTGGGATTTCCCAGGCAAGAATATCAGAGTGGACTGCCATTTCCTTCTCCAACATAAATATGAATTTCTGCATAAATTACACACACGTGAATGTAACTGTGGTAACTGCTATAAGAAGAAAGAACAGAATTCTTAATGACAAAAACACCAGAGGAGAGAAGCCTAGGTGGACCACATCCTTCTCTGGCTCTGGCAGGAGGATGACTTCTGATGGACCTAAACATACAGGTGCACAGGAGAGAAGCCTAGGTGGACCACAGAAAAAATACTTCACAAGGCAGGAAGTCCGGCATTTCCGAGAAGAGAACAAAGCTGGGATGGGAGCTGGGGAAGGAGCAAGAATCTAGAATAAATAACCTGTGGAAGAGAAAAGGTGATGGGGAACAAACACCAGTGACAGGTGTGGAGGGCCTACCTGAGACTGCCTCCCCCAAAAAAGGAACTGTCTACAATCCCAACTTCCTCCTTCAGTAATCAGCAGTCCCAGGGGAAATGCCACCGTTGGGAGTCTTCAGAATAGAAAGGCCAAAGCAGTTTGGGGGTAAAGATGCTGAGGAGAGATGGCAGAAGCCAATACAATATTGTAAACCAACTATCCTCCAATTAAAAATAATTTTTTTTTTTTTTAAAATATGCTGACTAGTTCAAGTAACTGGCCTTGGGGTCCAAGATGGGTGGATTAAAAAAAAAAAGCCAGAAGGAACTGGAAGAGGAAGGGAGGGAAAGGAAGGGGAAAATGAAGAAAAGAAGGAAGAAAGGAATCAAGAAGCCACATGGAGAATGGACCAAAGGGCAAGTCTCCTAGGAATAAGAGATGAAAACACCAAACTTCTCATCTGAATGTAAAGAAAATTACAGACCTGAAGTAAATTATCTGACATTCAATTAATGTTTACTGAGTCAATTAATCCAGGCAACGTACTATGTTAACTAGTTTCCGTCTGCATAGAGCTTAGAGGCTCTTGCAGATGACAATATTTTAAGAATCAGATATATATACATACAGGATTTACATACACAAATATGTGCGTGCTTAGTCGCTCAGTCATGTCCAACTCCTTGTTCCCCATGGACTGTGGCCCGCCAGGCACCTCTGTCCTTGGGATTTCCCAGGCAAGAATATCAGAGTGGACTGCCATTTCCTTCTCCAACATAAATATGAATTTCTGCATAAATTACACACACGTGAATGTAACTGTGGTAACTGCTATAAGAAGAAAGAACAGAATTCTTAATGACAAAAACACCAGAGGAGCCTAACTGATACTGTAGAAGTAGGTGTGAGGTCAGGGATGCCTCTCTGATCAACTGATATATGAACCAGCATCTGATGGATAAATTAACAGGTCAAAAGTGAACACTCTGCAGAGAACTCACATGTGTAATTCCTTAGGCTGGTAAGAGCTGGTGCGGTTGGAAAAAAAACGGAAGAAGCCTGGAGCGTTGTGAGAAATCTTTATTGTACACGAATTACATAATTAAAGGAGCTGATAAAGACTCCATTTATTTACAGAACATCTTCTAACACTTAATCATCTGAGAAACAATATCTTCACTGTCCTTCTTTAAGCACTGGGGCTTCTGTGGGAGGCGCTGGGTACTGGCTTGGAGGTTTGGCAGAGCTGGGGAGGCGAAGGGGGCGTAAGTAAAAATGGAGCAATAGGCAAAGGCCAGATCGCATAAAGCCTAGGGAAACAAGAACTTGGTTTCTTCTCCAAGTGTAATGGAATGACTTCGAACAGTTCTAAACAGGGTGACAATGGCATGACCCAACTTACGTAAAAGACCAGATGGACTAGAGTATGGATAATGGATTGGAGGAAACAGTGGAACACGGACGAACTGGGACATGTACGGGCGAAAAGCGACAGGAGCTTGGAACAGGGTGACAGCAGTGAAGGCGGATGCTCTATGGGAAATCTGTTACAGTATTTATATGCAGACTGTTCAAACCTCCTTCACATACTCCCACTTCACTCTATCCATTCCTAAAGTGCCTGACATGTTTTCACGCCGACTGCCTCTTTCACATACCAACTCCAGTGTTTTCATCCAGATCCAACAGGGCTGAGCCGACCCTGAACGCGGGGGCAGGACGCAAACCCGGAAAATTAATGCTTAGTCGCCGGCCCCACCCGCCCTGGAGGAGCCAGAGGCGGAGACCCCTCCGGCCGCCCAGGTGGGCGCTCCCTAGCGTCACTTCCGGCCGCAGGTGGGCTGGCTCGTTAGCAGCGCGCGCCGCCCGAGGGCCGGCTCCTTGCCGGCTGCGCGAAAGGGCAGGGCTACGGCCGCCAGAAAAGCCCAATCCGACCCCCGACCTCTCCCGCCTGACATTCAACCCGGCCGCCAGAACACTCACCGCAGGGCCGCGCGGCCACTCGTACGGAAATGTACACGCCGCCTCCGGCGTGAGCAGCCGTGAAGCTTGGACCCGGGCCTGCCGCCGCGCGTGCGTCTTTACGTCCTCTGCCGCCGTAAGCTCCGCCCCCAACCGTGACCTGGCCGGCGTGGGCGGGGCCTACAGCGCTGGCGCCAAGTCTCGGGCTTTATCTTGAACCGCGTGCTGGGACACGATGTTTGAACTCAGTGCGAAAGTGGCTCAGCATTTTGACCTGTAATTAAAGGAGCTGATAAAGACTCCATTTATTTACAGAACATCTTCTAACACTTAATCATCTGAGAAACAATATCTTCACTGTCCTTCTTTAAGCACTGGGGCTTCTGTGGGAGGCGCTGGGTACTGGCTTGGAGGTTTGGCAGAGCTGGGGAGGCGAAGGGGGCGTAAGTAAAAATGGAGCAATAGGCAAAGGCCAGATCGCATAAAGCCTAGGGAAACAAGAACTTGGTTTCTTCTCCAAGTGTAATGGAATGACTTCGAACAGTTCTAAACAGGGTGACAATGGCATGACCCAACTTACGTAAAAGACCAGATGGACTAGAGTATGGATAATGGATTGGAGGAAACAGTGGAACACGGACGAACTGGGACATGTACGGGCGAAAAGCGACAGGAGCTTGGAACAGGGTGACAGCAGTGAAGGCGGATGCTCTATGGGAAATCTGTTACAGTATTTATATGCAGACTGTTCAAACCTCCTTCACATACTCCCACTTCACTCTATCCATTCCTAAAGTGCCTGACATGTTTTCACGCCGACTGCCTCTTTCACATACCAACTCCAGTGTTTTCATCCAGATCCAACAGGGCTGAGCCGACCCTGAACGCGGGGGCAGGACGCAAACCCGGAAAATTAATGCTTAGTCGCCGGCCCCACCCGCCCTGGAGGAGCCAGAGGCGGAGACCCCTCCGGCCGCCCAGGTGGGCGCTCCCTAGCGTCACTTCCGGCCGCAGGTGGGCTGGCTCGTTAGCAGCGCGCGCCGCCCGAGGGCCGGCTCCTTGCCGGCTGCGCGAAAGGGCAGGGCTACGGCCGCCAGAAAAGCCCAATCCGACCCCCGACCTCTCCCGCCTGACATTCAACCCGGCCGCCAGAACACTCACCGCAGGGCCGCGCGGCCACTCGTACGGAAATGTACACGCCGCCTCCGGCGTGAGCAGCCGTGAAGCTTGGACCCGGGCCTGCCGCCGCGCGTGCGTCTTTACGTCCTCTGCCGCCGTAAGCTCCGCCCCCAACCGTGACCTGGCCGGCGTGGGCGGGGCCTACAGCGCTGGCGCCAAGTCTCGGGCTTTATCTTGAACCGCGTGCTGGGACACGATGTTTGAACTCAGTGCGAAAGTGGCTCAGCATTTTGACCTGTGACATTGGTCGACTCTTCATATCAATGGAAACTGATCGAAAATGTGAACATAAAAAAGGATGTAGCAATTGTAAGAATAACCTGAGGGCATGGACATGTTTATATGATATCTAATTCCAGCTAAAATTCGTAAAAAGTAAGTCGATTCATATGGATCTTAGTGTGCTGTACACTCAGGGGCAGTTTCACGTTTGCTCATTCTCCGCACAGCTGCCGTAGAGCAGCCCGCTGTCAGAGAATGCTGTTATACCAATGGCCACTAGAGGAAGCAGAACATCAACTCTGGGTTGATGTGATTGCAGCAGATACGTTTGCCTGAGTGGCCACTGTTGGAAGCCGCTGTCTGTTCCAAAGCCAGTAACGAGGCCAGGTGGGTGGAAAGGAAACCGACAACGGCGGGCGAGGGGAGCGATGAATGAATCTGGGTGACACAGGTGAACAGGGCAAAGTCCCTGCCCTCAAGAGACTTACAGAGAATCAGAGGAAGAAAACCACAAATGCTTTAAACAAAAACAGGAAGTAATAAATGAAATCAAGGAAAATTAAATAGGATAACATCTTAAACATTGACTGGGATGCCCTCCTAGTGAGTGTGGAGTGGTATGCAAATAGGAAACATTCAAAAGAGAGACGTGTCCAGCTGCAATGTGAATGATAGAAGGATAGTCTGTAAACTAGGCAAGGAATTTATATTTTATTCCAAGTGCAAATCAGATCCACTGAATAGAAGTAAGGACATTACATGATAAATTTATATTTTAACTATAGTTTAAGGGTAGTCATAGGTGGATCTTTGCAGGTGGCACTAGTGGTAAAGAACCCACCTGTCAATGCAGTAAGTGTTAGAGACGCCGGTTCGATCCCTGAGTCAGGATGATCCTGGAGGAAGGCATGGCAAGCCACTCCAGTATTCTTGCCTGAAGAATCCCATGGACTGAAGAGCCTGGCAGACGACAGTCCATAAGGTCGCAAAGAGTCCAACATGACTGAAGCAACTTAGCACACTGCACAGTCATAGGTCAACAAAATAAAATTGAGAATCCAGAAATAAATCCACATACCTATGATCAATTGATTTTTCAATACTAGTGCCAAGACCATTCAAAGAGGGTGGGGGGGAGGAAGGAACAATCTCTTCAAGGAATGGTGCTGGGAAACTGAATATTCACAAGTGAAAGAATAAAGTTGGAATCTACTTCATACCACATACAAAAGTCAACTCAAAATGGATCATAGACCTAAATGTAAGTACTAAAACTAAAGCTGTTAGATGAATGCTCAGAGGTAAATCTTCATGGCCTTGGATTTGGCAATGGATTCTTAGCTATGACACCAAAAGCACAGCAATAAAAGAAAAAATAGATCAGTTGCACTTACCAAAATTAGAAACTTCTGTGTATCAAAGAAAGAACACTCTCCAGAAAGGGAAAAGACAACTCACGGGATGGGAAGAAATATTTACAAGTCATTTATTTGGTAAGGGTCTAGTTTTCAGAATAAAGAACTCTTCTGAATCAACAACAATAAGAAGAGAAGAACCAATTAAAATAAGCAAAGTACTTGAGTAAACATTTCTCAAAAAACACTGGCTAAACTTATCTGATGTGGCCTGGGTAATATTGGCTGGCAAGAGACCCAGTTTTCTTTCCTCCCCACATTTGGGAACAGAAGAAGGACCTGAAAGAGGAATGTTGATAGTAGTGGTTTTTAGGGGGGTGGAATTTGTATGAACATTGCAAGATTAAATTGGTTCACCCTGTTGTACCCTTACTCACTTTTCTCTCCCCCATGTTTGGAGCTAGCAATGCATCTGAGCCTTGTAAATGGAGAAGTAAATGTTCAAGTCTTTGTTTATGTGCTTCTTCTCTGGGCTGTCCATGCGGTGATATTCTGTGAGTTCTCATCGTTTGCTTAGAATTCACTAGTGGTAAAGAACCCACCTGTCAATGCAGTAAGTGTTAGAGACGGTTCGATCCCTGAGTCAGGATGAAGGGCATGGCAAGCCACTCCAGTATTCTTGCCTGAAGAATCCCATGGACTGAAGAGCCTGGCAGACGACAGTCCATAAGGTCGAAAGAGTCCAACATGACTGAAGCAACTTAGCACACTGCACAGTCATAGGTCAACAAAATAAAATTGAGAATCCAGAAATAAATCCACATACCTATGATCAATTGATTTTTCAATACTAGTGCCAAGACCATTCAAAGAGGGTGGGGGGGAGGAAGGAACAATCTCTTCAAGGAATGGTGCTGGGAAACTGAATATTCACAAGTGAAAGAATAAAGTTGGAATCTACTTCATACCACATACAAAAGTCAACTCAAAATGGATCATAGACCTAAATGTAAGTACTAAAACTAAAGCTGTTAGATGAATGCTCAGAGGTAAATCTTCATGGCCTTGGATTTGGCAATGGATTCTTAGCTATGACACCAAAAGCACAGCAATAAAAGAAAAAATAGATCAGTTGCACTTACCAAAATTAGAAACTTCTGTGTATCAAAGAAAGAACACTCTCCAGAAAGGGAAAAGACAACTCACGGGATGGGAAGAAATATTTACAAGTCATTTATTTGGTAAGGGTCTAGTTTTCAGAATAAAGAACTCTTCTGAATCAACAACAATAAGAAGAGAAGAACCAATTAAAATAAGCAAAGTACTTGAGTAAACATTTCTCAAAAAACACTGGCTAAACTTATCTGATGTGGCCTGGGTAATATTGGCTGGCAAGAGACCCAGTTTTCTTTCCTCCCCACATTTGGGAACAGAAGAAGGACCTGAAAGAGGAATGTTGATAGTAGTGGTTTTTAGGGGGGTGGAATTTGTATGAACATTGCAAGATTAAATTGGTTCACCCTGTTGTACCCTTACTCACTTTTCTCTCCCCCATGTTTGGAGCTAGCAATGCATCTGAGCCTTGTAAATGGAGAAGTAAATGTTCAAGTCTTTGTTTATGTGCTTCTTCTCTGGGCTGTCCATGCGGTGATATTCTGTGAGTTCTCATCGTTTGCTTAGAATTGGAATCCCTTCATAAAGCTTGCCCCCCACCACCTCCATGCTGCCCCTCGTTACTCTCTGAGTCCAGCACAGCACTCGGCAGGGTGTTCTGTAACTGTCTGGGTCAGTGTCCACTTCCCCCACTGATGGAAAACCGGCCTCTCTCTGCGGCCCCCACCACCTAACCCTTTCCCTCCACGGGGACTGAGTGACTCTCCTAACCCTGTCCCCTCTCCCAGAGCTGCAATGACTATCAAATGCTTCTGATAAAGAGGTCCAGCCACTGCCTCTCATTGCATCTGCCCCAGGGGACCCGCAGATCTCAGAGCCATCAGTATTGTACCAAGGATGTGCCAGGCAGTAAAGCTTTAAAAACCTGCTTCCTCTAGCCTGGTGTGAGCCTCTACCCACAACCCACTTCATTTCTGTGAGGCCTGTGCTTAGAGACATACAGATTCCTCAAGATGCTTTTTAAGACTTCCTGCCTTTTTGCTGGCAAATTGTTAATTAGTTTGTGGCAGCATAAATAAAATTAGAGGGTTTAATTAAAACTAATGAACGAGTGAGTGGAGACCAGCCTGGCCGTGTTGCTCTCTGAGCCTCAGAGCAGTAAATAATGAAAATGTCACACAGCGAGTGATATGTTTTAGTAGAAGTGAAGGGCCAGCAGAAACGAGGCCGCAGAGGGCTCCTCCACTAGGGTGCAATTTGCAAGGAGGTAGAATTCCCATGTTGGTGTATCTTATTAACTAATTCCAGAGGAACTGTTCCAGTTTTCTGGCTCTTCCAAGAAAAAAAGAAAAGAAAGGAAGGAAGGAAAAACAGAAGCACACAAGATATCCATTCTCTGTGTAACTGTGGCATGCTTTAATGCCCTGGTCCTCGAGAAAGGGAGAAATGGACGCAATGATAGGGCTGCACTGTAGGCAGTTAGTGGACAGAAGTCTGAAATTCTGACCTTCTCAATATGGAGGAAAGAAAAGAGAGACGTGTCCCACATCCCACTTGCCTTTCTTTTGTTTTTTTCAATCTTTATTGAATTTGTTACAATATTGCTTCTGTTTTATATTTTGGCTTTTTGGCCATGAAGCATGGGGCTCCCTAGTCCCTGACCAGGGATCGAACATGCACCCCCTGCATTGGAAGGCAAACTCTTAACCACGGGACCACCAGGGAAGCCCCTCCCACTTGCCTTTCAAGTGCTTTCCCAGATGTCCATGTAGGTAAAAACTGCTCAGGATGGTTTGGGCTTAGGCCTGAACTCCATTTAACCATAAAGTTCTTTCTGCACAGTTTTGCTAAGGCATTTTCCAGATAGGCATCAACCATGCAAACAGGAGAAGCATTTTATAAGTCACATTCCCAATACAACCCTCCTCCCAAGTCCACCTCTCCAGTGGAAGACCCACATCAGCCTGCACTGTAGCTGGTCACCTTCACGGTGGTCTACCCACGGATGCAAGCAGCTAATGATTCATTTTGTCCCTGAGTGGAGGCCTGCCCAAGCAATTACATGTTCAAATGAATCTTACTTCATTAGGAATTGCTTCCCTTTTATTTTGTGCAGCTGGGGCTGAATTCAAACAACTGTGTGCATATGTGCAGGGAGTGGTAAGAAGTATTTATTGCAGAAATGGGTGCCTCAGATGTGATTCCGTTTGATGTTCATGAAATGGATGGGAGACTGGCGTGTGAGGGCCTGGAATGGTCTGCCGGAGAGCTGCCTTCTGCCTGCCTGGGTCTAGCACTCTCTTCTTGGCTTGGAATAGTGCTTCCCCAGCTGTGGTGTGATCCACACCTCCGTCAGGATCATGCGCTTATTTAACACAGATTTCCGGGCCCCCTTCAGACCACAGAACTCCCAGGAATGGGCTGGGAACTCCCTCCCCAGCTCTGGGAGACCTGACACACGGTGAGAAGGGGCCTCCGGGACTTCTGGACTAGAGGAGGCACTTCCGACTCCTCCCTCTCAGGGATCCTGCCCTCCTTCATCCTCCTCCTCAGGCGCCTCGCCCACCCTGCGGCTGGCCAGCATTTCCTTTCCTTATATTTACCTCTATCCCCTGTTATCTCCCTCTATCAACGTGGCTTATTTTATACTCCAGAATATTGTGGAGTCCCATGGTAATATTTTCCATAAAGTTGCACAGTTTTGTATTTACCACTCAAGAAATGTGGTATCCCTGAGAAAATCAAAATTGAAAGAGACACATGTACCCCATTGTTCATTGCAGCACTATTTACAATAGCTAGAACATGGAAGCAACCTAGATGTCCATCGACAGATGAATGGATAAAGAAGCTGTGCTACATATATACAATGGAATATTACTCAGCCATAAAAAGAAAAAAACATTTGAATCAGTTCTAATGAGGTGAATGAATCTGGAACCTATTACACAGAGTGAGGTATGTCAGAGAGAGAAAGATAAATATTGTATACTGACACGTGTATGGAATCTAGAAAGATGGTGCTGATAAATGAATATATAGACCAGCAATGGAGAGGCAGACCTGGAGAACAGTCTTACAGACATTGGTATGAGGGAGGGGAATATGCTGTGGGACTAGGGGATCTCAAACAGGGGCTCTGTGGTGACCTGGAGGGGTGGGCGGGGATGGGGATGGGGCAAGGTTCGGGAGGGGAGTACTCCTATGGTGGATTTGGGTCAATATGTGGTGGTAAACAACAAAACCCTGTAAAAAAAATAATAATAATAAATAAAATTTGTATGGAATAAAAAACCAAACAAACAGAAAAGAAGTGTGGTATCTTATGCACCCCTATGTTTATAGCAGCGCCATGCACAACAGCCAAGACATGGGAACAACTTAAGTGTCCATCAACAAGTGTATGGATAAAGAAGAGGTGGTACATGTATACAATGGAATACTACTCAGCCATAAAAAGGAATAAAATAATGCCCTTTGCAGCAACATGGATGGGCCTAGGGATTATCATGGTAACCAAAATAAGTCACAAAGAAAATGGCATATCTGTAATATCAGTTATATGTGGAATCAAAAATATGACACAAATAAACTTATCTACAAAACAGAAATAAACACAGACACAGGAAATAGACTTGTGGTTGCCAAAGGGGAAGACAGGTGGAGGAGGGATGGATTCAGAGTTTGCGGTTAGCAGATGCAAATTATTATATATAGGATGGATAAACAACAGGTCCTACTCTGTAGCAACAGGTCCTCCTAGGCGTCCCACTGGCCACATGTACCCCATTGTTTTTTACTCCAGAATATTGTGGAGTCCCATGGTAATATTTTCCATAAAGTTGCACAGTTTTGTATTTACCACTCAAGAAATGTGGTATCCCTGAGAAAATCAAAATTGAAAGAGACACATGTACCCCATTGTTCATTGCAGCACTATTTACAATAGCTAGAACATGGAAGCAACCTAGATGTCCATCGACAGATGAATGGATAAAGAAGCTGTGCTACATATATACAATGGAATATTACTCAGCCATAAAAAGAAAAAAACATTTGAATCAGTTCTAATGAGGTGAATGAATCTGGAACCTATTACACAGAGTGAGGTATGTCAGAGAGAGAAAGATAAATATTGTATACTGACACGTGTATGGAATCTAGAAAGATGGTGCTGATAAATGAATATATAGACCAGCAATGGAGAGGCAGACCTGGAGAACAGTCTTACAGACATTGGTATGAGGGAGGGGAATATGCTGTGGGACTAGGGGATCTCAAACAGGGGCTCTGTGGTGACCTGGAGGGTGGGCGGGGATGGGGATGGGGCAAGGTTCGGGAGGGGAGTACTCCTATGGTGGATTTGGGTCAATATGTGGTGGTAAACAACAAAACCCTGTAAAAAAAATAATAATAATAAATAAAATTTGTATGGAATAAAAAACCAAACAAACAGAAAAGAAGTGTGGTATCTTATGCACCCCTATGTTTATAGCAGCGCCATGCACAACAGCCAAGACATGGGAACAACTTAAGTGTCCATCAACAAGTGTATGGATAAAGAAGAGGTGGTACATGTATACAATGGAATACTACTCAGCCATAAAAAGGAATAAAATAATGCCCTTTGCAGCAACATGGATGGGCCTAGGGATTATCATGGTAACCAAAATAAGTCACAAAGAAAATGGCATATCTGTAATATCAGTTATATGTGGAATCAAAAATATGACACAAATAAACTTATCTACAAAACAGAAATAAACACAGACACAGGAAATAGACTTGTGGTTGCCAAAGGGGAAGACAGGTGGAGGAGGGATGGATTCAGAGTTTGCGGTTAGCAGATGCAAATTATTATATATAGGATGGATAAACAACAGGTCCTACTCTGTAGCACAGGGAGCCATGTTTGATATCCTTTGATAAACCCTAAGAGAAAAGAATATAAAAAAAGAATGTACATATATGTATACCTGAATCAGACATTTCTGTACAGCAAAAATTTACACGATGCTGTAAATCAACTATGCTTCAATAAATTTAATTTTTTGGGCCACTTCTATTGGTCTTTATTTATTTTCATCCATCTTTATTCTTTGGCCTGTGTGGGCCTCCCATTGCAGTGGCCTCTCTGCTGAACACCGGCTCTGGGCGCACGCGCTCCAGAGCTCCGGCTCGGTAGTTGGACGCATTGGTCCAGCCGCTCCGTGGCACATGGGATCTTCCCAGGCCAGGGTTTGAACTGGCACCTTGCACTGCAAGGTGGTGTCCTTACCCACTGAATCATTAATTTTTTTAATTAAAAAAATTTAATTTTTTTAAAAAAGAAATGTGATACTTGATTTGTCGTTGGCTATTCTAGCTTGAGTCAACACAGAAGCGAAACAGGTAGGGACTGTGGAACAAATGTGCAAAAATCAGCAAAGGTCCCAGAAAAAATCCTAGTTTAGCAAAACAGTATTCAAGAAAGGTGTGTAAAACCCTCTCGAACAATGAATGGCTTGGGATTACAGCTTTAATATAATATTTTAAAAATCCATGTTGGAGATGAGGACTGGGGACTCTAGCCAGTGTGATCTGTGTTGTTTTCTGATTCAGAACAATTGAGGCCTTCGGTCCAGGAGAGGAAAATGTCAGGTTCAGCAAGATTCCAGAGGAAGTGCTTTGAAAATGGTTTGGAAATCAATTCCCTGCCCAAAAGGTCTAAACACATCCAAAGCAGAGCTTTTGACACAAACGATTCGAAAAATAAATAGCCCTTTGCAGCACAAATAAACTTATGGCATATCTGTAATATCAGTTATATGTGGAATCAAAATATGACACAAATAAACTTATCTACAAAACAGAAATAAACACAGACACAGGAAATAGACTTGTGGTTGCCAAAGGGGAAGACAGGTGGAGGAGGGATGGATTCAGAGTTTGCGGTTAGCAGATGCAAATTATTATATATAGGATGGATAAACAACAGGTCCTACTCTGTAGCACAGGGAGCCATGTTTGATATCCTTTGATAAACCCTAAGAGAAAAGAATATAAAAAAAGAATGTACATATATGTATACCTGAATCAGACATTTCTGTACAGCAAAAATTTACACGATGCTGTAAATCAACTATGCTTCAATAAATTTAATTTTTTGGGCCACTTCTATTGGTCTTTATTTATTTTCATCCATCTTTATTCTTTGGCCTGTGTGGGCCTCCCATTGCAGTGGCCTCTCTGCTGAACACCGGCTCTGGGCGCACGCGCTCCAGAGCTCCGGCTCGGTAGTTGGACGCATTGGTCCAGCCGCTCCGTGGCACATGGGATCTTCCCAGGCCAGGGATTGAACTGGCACCCCTTGCACTGCAAGGTGGTGTCCTTACCCACTGAATCATTAATTTTTTTAATTAAAAAAATTTAATTTTTTTAAAAAAGAAATGTGATACTTGATTTGTCGTTGGCTATTCTAGCTTGAGTCAACACAGAAGCGAAACAGGTAGGGACTGTGGAACAAATGTGCAAAAATCAGCAAAGGTCCCAGAAAAAATCCTAGTTTAGCAAAACAGTATTCAAGAAAGGTGTGTAAAACCCTCTCGAACAATGAATGGCTTGGGATTACAGCTTTAATATAATATTTTAAAAATCCATGTTGGAGATGAGGACTGGGGACTCTAGCCAGTGTGATCTGTGTTGTTTTCTGATTCAGAACAATTGAGGCCTTCGGTCCAGGAGAGGAAAATGTCAGGTTCAGCAAGATTCCAGAGGAAGTGCTTTGAAAATGGTTTGGAAATCAATTCCCTGCCCAAAAGGTCTAAACACATCCAAAGCAGAGCTTTTGACACAAACGATTCGAAATGAAAGCAAAAATTTCATCAAAGCTAAGGTGTGTGTTTGCAACATATTGGCCCCTTGGTGTCATTTGAGGGAAATTAATGTGGAGGACCAAAGAGATGAAGTCGGCATTATGCAATGCTCCGGAGACCTGCCTACCATTTTGTTCCTAGTGTAGCAGAAATAAATTCTGCCCACAAGCCTTCGGGGAGAAATAAGACATGTGCATAAGTAAGATTAATCAGTAAAGCTAGCGTCGACCTAATGAGTCATCTTTGACGCCGTAAAGCTTGAAAACACAGGGTTGTGGCCTGTCAGATACGTGCATTCTTACACAAAGCCAAACAGGGCTGTGCGGTGCACGGTTGTGGGTAGATTTTCAGCATGTTGGGCCCGGCAGAGAGGAAGTGACAGAAAAATGACTGCCTTGAGGTGGTTTTTCTTAAAATTGTTGTTTATTTACTGGCTGCGCTGGGTCTTGGTCGCTGTGCCATTGCTTTCTCTAGTTGGAGAGAGTGGGGGCTACCCTCTAGTTGCAGGACACAAGCTTCTCATTACTGTAGCTTCTCTTGCTACGGAACACAGGCTGTAGGGTTCAGGGCTTCCATAGCTGAGATACATGGGCTCAACAGCTGAGGCAGGTGTTTTGACACCCAGGCTCAGCTGCTCTGTGGCATATGGAATCTTCCCTGACTGGGGATTGAACCTGTGTCCCCTGTATTGGCAGGCAGAATCTTGACTACCAGGGAAGCTCCTACCTTGAAGATGCAGTGACCTACCAGGGGACTGCTTCTGTAGAAATGTGGGATGGAGTGCTGGGGTGAAGAAATATGAAGGTTTGGGGGCTCAGACACCTTCTCCCCGCAGGAACCCCATCCTTCTTGTCAAATGAAGCTCCCAGGGAGGCTGCATGTCCGTCCAAACAGACCACCCACCAGGATTTCCTGGGGTGCAGCAAATGCTTCCGAGAGATTGGGAAGAGGAAGGGGGCAGAGAGAACCACCAGGACAAGGCATCCACAGGATGGGATCTACAGAGGAAGTGCTTTGAAGGTTTGTTTGCCTAAACACATCCAAAGCAGAGCTTTTGACACAAACGATTCGAAATGAAAGCAAAAATTTCATCAAAGCTAAGGTGTGTGTTTGCAACATATTGGCCCCTTGGTGTCATTTGAGGGAAATTAATGTGGAGGACCAAAGAGATGAAGTCGGCATTATGCAATGCTCCGGAGACCTGCCTACCATTTTGTTCCTAGTGTAGCAGAAATAAATTCTGCCCACAAGCCTTCGGGGAGAAATAAGACATGTGCATAAGTAAGATTAATCAGTAAAGCTAGCGTCGACCTAATGAGTCATCTTTGACGCCGTAAAGCTTGAAAACACAGGGTTGTGGCCTGTCAGATACGTGCATTCTTACACAAAGCCAAACAGGGCTGTGCGGTGCACGGTTGTGGGTAGATTTTCAGCATGTTGGGCCCGGCAGAGAGGAAGTGACAGAAAAATGACTGCCTTGAGGTGGTTTTTCTTAAAATTGTTGTTTATTTACTGGCTGCGCTGGGTCTTGGTCGCTGTGCCATTGCTTTCTCTAGTTGGAGAGAGTGGGGGCTACCCTCTAGTTGCAGGACACAAGCTTCTCATTACTGTAGCTTCTCTTGCTACGGAACACAGGCTGTAGGGTTCAGGGCTTCCATAGCTGAGATACATGGGCTCAACAGCTGAGGCAGGTGTTTTGACACCCAGGCTCAGCTGCTCTGTGGCATATGGAATCTTCCCTGACTGGGGATTGAACCTGTGTCCCCTGTATTGGCAGGCAGAATCTTGACTACCAGGGAAGCTCCTACCTTGAAGATGCAGTGACCTACCAGGGGACTGCTTCTGTAGAAATGTGGGATGGAGTGCTGGGGTGAAGAAATATGAAGGTTTGGGGGCTCAGACACCTTCTCCCCGCAGGAACCCCATCCTTCTTGTCAAATGAAGCTCCCAGGGAGGCTGCATGTCCGTCCAAACAGACCACCCACCAGGATTTCCTGGGGTGCAGCAAATGCTTCCGAGAGATTGGGAAGAGGAAGGGGGCAGAGAGAACCACCAGGACAAGGCATCCACAGGATGGGATCTACTGAGGAGTGTTTGGAGTGGCCTCGTGTCCGCCTGTGCTGCCAGTTCTCTGCCCCAGTTGTCGCCAGCTCCCACCAGCCAGCCCTCGGCTGAGGATCATGGCGCTCTACTCGTAAATCACAGCCCCTTTTAGAAGCTCGTACTTTTTATTCCGTGTCTCCACCCTTGTTACACTTAGCCATTAAAATGCCTGCCCGCCTCCTCAGGGAATCATGGTCACCTAGCAAGCCAGACCACAGCCTCCGGACCACACTCCCCAGGTACCCTCCAGCTTTGAGAGATTTCTGGAAACACCTCAAAAGCTGAACCCCATCTTCCTCCTGCTGACTGATTCCATTTAAATGGCAAATAGCACACCCCAAGGGCTCTAGAAACTTCCTCTGTGGTTGGAGCTTGCCGAATGAAGAGCCAGGCCCCTCCACTACCCGCAGCCAGGCTCTGTGGGAGCAGCGTCCTCCCTGCAGAGAGAGCAGCACGCATCCCAGTGCTGGCACCCGGCCCGCCCCAGCCCCCTGTGTGCATCACCACCCTGCCACCTGGTTTGTTCCGGAAGACTCCACTGCAGCGTCCAGCATCCTGGGTACATATTCCCCTGTCTTCCCCGAGAGGTTGATCCAGAAGTCCTCAGCAAGGACATCAGATCTGGCCCTCTTGCTTGAGCCACGGGCACACTCCCTGTCTATGCAGGCAGCTGGAGGAAGAGGTTTCTGGGTCTCTTACTCATGAAAGACATTGAGTGCACAGAAGGACACACGCTTTGGAACAATGGGGAAGCACGCCTGGCCTGGTGTCCTGGCTCAGTCAGTGATGTGCATCCTGGCCAGTGAGTTAACATCTTAGGGCCTTGGTTTCCTCATCTATCACTCATTCAGTGCCTACTATATGCCTGCACTATTCTAGGCTGAGCAGCAAATGACAAAGATCCGATCTCTCCCTCTGGGAACTGACACTGTAGCGAAAAGCAGGAGGACAATAAAGGAATAACCCAATAAACAAATGCAGTAACATCAGCCAGTAACATGCCATACGAGAAGTCTACGTGCAGAGGGGCTGTGGCTGGACAGATGGGAGGGGACTTGGATAATGGGGCCAGGAAGGGCCACTCTGAGAAGATGAGCGTAGAGATGAGGCCTGATGATCCAGTGGAGGACACGTTGCTGAGGTCAGAGGAAATTCCACCTGTTCAAGAAACAGATGGGTAGTGAATGCAGAGAGTGGAGGGAAGCAGGGTGACTTGATTCCAAGACAAGGGCAGGGTTGGATCATGTAGGGTCTTGTGAGTGACAGGATCCTCTCTGTCTGATTTTAATTCTTGTTGCAACAGAAACCCACTGGCTGACTTTCCACAAGAGAAGGATAACAGATTTCAGGTTTCAAAACTTGACTGTCTGCCTGCATGTGAAGAGTAGATGGCAGTACTGGGGTGGGGGTGGAGTAGAAGTGGGTGATGGTTATTGCCCAAGAAAGATGAGGAGGGAAATAGTGGAGTATAACAGGGATAGATTTGGAATATACCTTAGAAGAAAACCCGACAGATCTTGCCAATGGATTTGATGTGAAGGTTAAGGAAATTTGGGATAAATTTAGGAACTTGTGATGGAACTGCTGGTTGGCCGGTGGTGTCACTTGCTGAGATGCAGGAAGAGCAGCAGATATAGGCAGGTGGGGAGGAAGCAGGAAGAATGTTTTGGTCAGGTTAAGTTTGAGAGACCTTTTATACATAGGATTGGAAATTCCAAGGATGCAGTTAGCTGTAAGAGCCTATAGTTGACCAGGGTAGAAACATAAGTTTGGAAGTCTTCAATACCTAAATGAAACCTAAAGCCGTGAGATCAGATAAGAGCCCCTTGAGGCAATAAGTAAACGGAAAAGATGGACCGAACTCTGTACTCCCTAACCTTTAAAAATCAAGTACAAAAGCAATGCACTGTGGGTTAAGGAATCTTACATGGGGGCTATGCGATGGTCTGGAGGGGTGGGATGGTGGGCATGGGATATACATATGACTAATCTGGGATTATACATATCTGTAAACAACAAAACTCTGTAAAAGCAAAAAAGCAAAATTTTAAAAATGGCCAGAAAAAAAAAAATCAAGCGAAAGAAACCAGTGAAGGAGACTGAGAAAATGGGATGGGAGTAAAACTAGAAAAGAGAGAATATCATGAAAGCCAAGAGAGGAGACTAATTCATGAAGCAGGGAGTGATCTGCAGTGTTTCTTTAAATTCTATGGAAGTATGGTAGCCTGATGATCCAGTGGGGGAAAATTCCACCTGTTCAAGAAACAGATGGGTAGTGAATGCAGAGAGTGGAGGGAAGCAGGGTGACTTGATTCCAAGACAAGGGCAGGGTTGGATCATGTAGGGTCTTGTGAGTGACAGGATCCTCTCTGTCTGATTTTAATTCTTGTTGCAACAGAAACCCACTGGCTGACTTTCCACAAGAGAAGGATAACAGATTTCAGGTTTCAAAACTTGACTGTCTGCCTGCATGTGAAGAGTAGATGGCAGTACTGGGGTGGGGGTGGAGTAGAAGTGGGTGATGGTTATTGCCCAAGAAAGATGAGGAGGGAAATAGTGGAGTATAACAGGGATAGATTTGGAATATACCTTAGAAGAAAACCCGACAGATCTTGCCAATGGATTTGATGTGAAGGTTAAGGAAATTTGGGATAAATTTAGGAACTTGTGATGGAACTGCTGGTTGGCCGGTGGTGTCACTTGCTGAGATGCAGGAAGAGCAGCAGATATAGGCAGGTGGGGAGGAAGCAGGAAGAATGTTTTGGTCAGGTTAAGTTTGAGAGACCTTTTATACATAGGATTGGAAATTCCAAGGATGCAGTTAGCTGTAAGAGCCTATAGTTGACCAGGGTAGAAACATAAGTTTGGAAGTCTTCAATACCTAAATGAAACCTAAAGCCGTGAGATCAGATAAGAGCCCCTTGAGGCAATAAGTAAACGGAAAAGATGGACCGAACTCTGTACTCCCTAACCTTT
Organism: Tragulus kanchil; assembly: GCA_022376925.1. Classification (NCBI taxonomy): domain Eukaryota; kingdom Metazoa; phylum Chordata; class Mammalia; order Artiodactyla; family Tragulidae; genus Tragulus; species Tragulus kanchil. The sequence continues at coordinate 162,638,096 of JAIOJX010000005.1, forward strand.
AAAAATCAAGTACAAAAGCAATGCACTGTGGGTTAAGGAATCTTACATGGGGGCTATGCGATGGTCTGGAGGGGTGGGATGGTGGGCATGGGATATACATATGACTAATCTGGGATTATACATATCTGTAAACAACAAAACTCTGTAAAAGCAAAAAAGCAAAATTTTAAAAATGGCCAGAAAAAAAAAAATCAAGCGAAAGAAACCAGTGAAGGAGACTGAGAAAATGGGATGGGAGTAAAACTAGAAAAGAGAGAATATCATGAAAGCCAAGAGAGGAGACTAATTCATGAAGCAGGGAGTGATCTGCAGTGTTTCTTTAAATTCTATGGAAGTATGGTTGATGTAAATATTATATAAGTTACAAGTATACAATATAGTGAGTCACCATTTTTAAAGGTCACACATCGCTTATAGTTATTATAAAACATTAGCTATATTCCCCATGGTGTACAACATCTCTTTGTAGCTTATTTTCTACCCAGTAGTCTGTATCTCTTGATCCCTGACTCTTTCTTGCCCTTTCCCTCATCCTTCTCCCTACCTGTAATTGCCAGTTTGTTCTCTGTATCTGTGGATCTACTTCCTTTCTGTTATATTGTTATGTATGTGCACGCTAAGTTGATTCAGTCGTGTCTGACTCTTTGGGACCCTATGGACCATAGCCTGCCAGGCTCCTCTGTCTATGGGATTCTCCAGGAGAGAATACTGGACATATAAGTGATATTATACAGTCTTTGTCTCTCTCGGCATAATATTTCACTCAGCATAATGCCCTCCGAGTCCTCCCATGTTGCGGCAAATGGTAAACTTCATTATTTTTATGACTGAGCAGTATTCCACTGTATATTGTACAATAGCTTCTTTATCTGTCGATAGACACTTAAGTTGCTTCTATGTCTTGACAATTACAAATAATACTGCTTTGAACATTGGGGTACATGTGCATTTTTGAATTAGTGGCTTCTAAAAAATATATACCCAGAAGCGTAATTGCTGTCTCATCCAGTAATTCATTTTTATTTTTTTAAGAAATCTCCATACTTTTTTCCACAGTGCCTATACTAACCATGTACAAGGGTTCTATTATTTCCCTATCCTCACCAGTTTTTGTTGTTTTTGTTCTCTGTGATGCTAACGGATCCTGGCAGCTCAGTTGGACTCTGTTCTGCCTTTAGTCACCCAATTATTCACAGGCCTATAGACAATACCCCACCCTTCCATCTGCCTGTTCATCCAATAAGCATTTGTTGGCCACTTGCTCTATTTCAGGTTCTGTGCTCAACGCTAAGAAGTCAGAAATAATAAGAAATTCAGAATAAAACAAGGCCAGATTTTGAGAGGAAATAATAAGGACCATATTTACCCTCCCACATGGAACAATCAAAAATCCAATTAAAATATATGAAACAGGGGTCTCCCTGGTAGCTCAGGGGTGGAGAGTTCACCTGCCAAGGCAGGAGACATGGGTTCAACCCCTGATCCAGGAAGATCTCACATGCTGCTGAGCAACTAAGCCCGTGAGCCACAACTATGGAGCCTGTGCTCTAGAGCCTTGGAGACGCAACTATGGAACCCATGTGCCACAACTACTGCAACCTGTGTGCCCTAGAGCCCGAGTTTCACAGCAAGACAAGTCACCACAACAAGGAGCCTGCTCACCTCAACTAGAGAGTAGCCCCGACTCCCTGCAACTAGAGAAGAGCCTGCGGCAGCAGTGAAAACCCCAAAGAGACAAAAATAAATAAATAAATAAATGTTTCATTTTTAAAAATGAAACAGTGGATTTCAACACACTGGACATCAATCAAGGAAACACAAGGATTTCTGACAAATAGAAAAAGAAATTGAGATAAACCCTATAATTGCCTTGGTTTACCACCTGGAATTTGCAGCCCACAGCACACAGAGAGCCCAAAGAGAACCAGAAGGCCTTTTGACTTGAAAACATGGAGCTGAGTGTCTGAGGGCAACCTAGATAAAATTTTAAGGACAGAGCACAAAAGAGGAGAGGGAAACACAGTGACTTACAGTGAGTGCCTCTTGAGTACTTAGCAGGGTCCTTTTTTTTTTTTTATGCTCCCACCTGGGTTTAATTAATTAATTAATTTATTTATTTAAAACCTTTATTTTACTTTTAACTTTTACAGAATTTTGTTGTTTACAGATATGTATGTTCCCAGATTAGTCATATATATATCCCCCACCTCCCACCCCTCCCGACCATCACACAGCACCCCTGAAGGATCCCCTTTTCTCACAGAGCAATGACTATAGCTATTTTCTTCACTTATGATAGTACAGGCCTTCATGCTACTTCCTTTACGCCTCCCACCCTCTGTTCCTTCCCCACAATGTCCATATCTTAGCAGAGTATTGACCAGCACATTGTGTAAGGAAATTCACCAGGTCTGGGAAAAGAGCCATCCAAGACTTTTAGGGGGACCCATATCCTGCACTCAGACAATATTTGGAATAATGCCTGCTCCCACCAGGCCAACTGGAATACCTCATAATTCACAATAGAAATACTCTGGAAAATCTTACCTCAGTAATGCAGAATAATTAACCCAGGACTGGGCACTGCTCCAGACTCACCAAACAAATCATAAATCAAAACTTAAAGAATCAAATTGTCTCCAAGTAAATTAACTTCATCTCAGAACAAAGCTCAACAAGATTTATATTTTAAAAAATTCAGCACCGGGCTTCTCTGGTGGTCCAGTGGGTAGAGAGTCCGCCTTGCGCTGCAGGAGACGTCGGTTCAATCCCTGGCAAGGGAAGATTCTACGTGCTGCGGAGCTGCTGGACCAGTGTGTCCAATTGTGGGCCAGCTCTCTGGAGCGCATGCGCCCAGAGCCGGTGCTCTGCTACAGGAGGGGCCACTGCAATGGGAGGCCCACACAGGCCAAGGAACAGAGAAGGATAAAAATGAATAAATGAAAGACCAATAGAAGTGACCAAAAATAAAAAAAAAATTCACTGATCATGGTAAACACACAATGTCTGATATCCAGTCAAAGATTATCAGACATTCAAAGAGGCAGGGGGCTTCCCAGGTGGTTCTAGTGGTAGAGTCCACTTGCTAGAGGAAGAGATGTGGGTTCAATCCCTGTGGGGGAAAGATTCCTCTGGAGTATGAAATGGTAACCCACTCCAGTGTTCTTGCCTGGGAAATCCCATGGACAGAGAAGTATGGCTAGCTATAGTCAATAAGGCCACAAAGAGTCAGAAACGAATGACTACACAAAGAAGCAGGAAACCAGGAGCCATAATAAGGCTGACAGAGTTATTTTTTAGGACTTCCCTGGTGATCCAGTGGATAAAAATCCACCTGCCAACGCAGTAGACACAGATTTGCTCCCCGGTCCAGGAGGATTCCACATGCTGTGGAGCAACTAAGCTTGAGTACCACAGCTACTGAAGCCCACGCATTCCAGAGCCTGTTGTTTGCAGCAAGAGAAGCCACCATAAGGAGAAGCCCATGCACAGCAACTAGAAAGAAGCTCCCATTTGTCACAAGTAGATAAAAGCTTGCGTGCAGCTATGAAGACCCAGAACATCCAAAAATAATTAATTAAAAAAATAAAAAATAAAGTTACTGAAGAAAAGACCCAAGTTAAATTCCTGAAGTGAAAACTATAATGCATAGATTGCATAGATTAAAATACATCCTGTGTGGAATTAATGGAGAAATAGAAATTGCAAAAAAAAAAAAAAAACCATAACAATAACAATTATACAAAATGAAACACAGTCTAATACATGTGTAATTTGAGTCCCTGAAGGAGGAACAGGAAATATTTGAGAAATAATGGCTGAACATTTTACAAATTTGATGAAAACTATGAACCCAAAGGTCTATGAAATTTAGCAAACCCAAAGCACAAAAACATGAAGACATCGGCATACCATAATCAAATTGTTTGGAACCAATGATTAAGAGAAGATCTTAAAAGCAGTCAGAGGAAAGGGACATGCTTTATAGAGAGAAACAAAGATAAAGATGACTGTAGATCTCTCTTTGGAAACAGAGAAACCAAGAACACAATGGAGTCACATGTTTAAAATAAAGGTAGAAAAAAACTAAATTTCTATGTCCAACAAAACATCTTTCAAAAATAAAAGTGAAATAAAGACTTTTTCCTGACATACGAAAGCTGAAAGAATTTATCAAGAGCAGATCAACAATATAAGAAATGTTAAAGGAACTCCTTCATACTGGGGAAAGATTCCTCTGGAGTATGAAATGGTAACCCACTCCAGTGTTCTTGCCTGGGAAATCCATGGACAGAGAAGTATGGCTAGCTATAGTCAATAAGGCCACAAAGAGTCAGAAACGAATGACTACACAAAGAAGCAGGAAACCAGGAGCCATAATAAGGCTGACAGAGTTATTTTTTAGGACTTCCCTGGTGATCCAGTGGATAAAAATCCACCTGCCAACGCAGTAGACACAGATTTGCTCCCCGGTCCAGGAGGATTCCACATGCTGTGGAGCAACTAAGCTTGAGTACCACAGCTACTGAAGCCCACGCATTCCAGAGCCTGTTGTTTGCAGCAAGAGAAGCCACCATAAGGAGAAGCCCATGCACAGCAACTAGAAAGAAGCTCCCATTTGTCACAAGTAGATAAAAGCTTGCGTGCAGCTATGAAGACCCAGAACATCCAAAAATAATTAATTAAAAAAATAAAAAATAAAGTTACTGAAGAAAAGACCCAAGTTAAATTCCTGAAGTGAAAACTATAATGCATAGATTGCATAGATTAAAATACATCCTGTGTGGAATTAATGGAGAAATAGAAATTGCAAAAAAAAAAAAAAAACCATAACAATAACAATTATACAAAATGAAACACAGTCTAATACATGTGTAATTTGAGTCCCTGAAGGAGGAACAGGAAATATTTGAGAAATAATGGCTGAACATTTTACAAATTTGATGAAAACTATGAACCCAAAGGTCTATGAAATTTAGCAAACCCAAAGCACAAAAACATGAAGACATCGGCATACCATAATCAAATTGTTTGGAACCAATGATTAAGAGAAGATCTTAAAAGCAGTCAGAGGAAAGGGACATGCTTTATAGAGAGAAACAAAGATAAAGATGACTGTAGATCTCTCTTTGGAAACAGAGAAACCAAGAACACAATGGAGTCACATGTTTAAAATAAAGGTAGAAAAAAAAAAAACTAAATTTCTATGTCCAACAAAACATCTTTCAAAAATAAAAGTGAAATAAAGACTTTTTCCTGACATACGAAAGCTGAAAGAATTTATCAAGAGCAGATCAACAATATAAGAAATGTTAAAGGAACTCCTTCATACAGAAGTAAAATAATATCACATAGAAATCTGAGTCTATACAAAGAACACCAAAAATGGTAACTGTATGGGTAAGGGTGTAGGACTTATTCTTATCATTATTATTTAAGCTGATGATGGAGAATGGACTTGTAGACCCAAGGGTTAGGGAGCAGGAGATGAATTGAGGGAATCGAATTGGCATCTATACACTACCACGTGTAGCATGAGCTGGGAAGCCTCGAGTGCTACAATTCATGGGGTCATAAAGAGGACACGACCAAGCGACTGGACCGAACTGATGTGTGTAATGGATAGCTAGCGGGACACTGCTGCACAGCACAGGGGCTTCAGTTCAGCGCTCTGTGACGACCTCGAGGGGTGGGACGGGAGGCGGAGAGGGAGGTTCAAGACAGAGGGGATATATGTAAACATACAGCTGATTCACTTTGTTGTACGTGAGAAACTAACACAATTATATTCCAATAAAAATAAAAGTGTTAAAAATTTTTAAATACTTTAAAAAGATGATGACAGTATGTATAATGTTCATAACATATATAAAGTTTGGCAACAATGACATGAAGGTGGGAAAGTATTTTTTCCCTTCTATTTTTCCTTTATTTAAATAATCATATGCCTATCATTTTCTTTTGAACTATTCATGTTACAAGTTATAGTATACATACACACATTATTCTGCAACTTTTACACTCTTTTTTATACTGAATTACGTCTAAAACAAAGTACAGAGATACACCCGATTATTTTGTTTCAGGTTGGAAAGTATATTATTGTAAGTTCTTATACTATATTCTCAACCACTATTAATATTTTGGACTGCATAATTTTCATTGTGAGGGACTATTCTGTGCACTGCAGGATTTTTAGCAGCATCCCTGTCTTCTATGCATTAGAGGCTCTTGGTCTCTAGATCTTGCCAGCTGTCTTCTGAAGGGCAAAATTGCCCCCAGTTGAGACCCACGTCTAATATGAAAAGGCTTAATAAACTTGAACGTAGACTAGGTTAAACATATGCACTATAAACCCTAGAGCAGCTGCTCAAATAACAAAACAAAGTGTTAATAGCCCCACAGAGAAAATAAAACTAAATATTAGCCAAACTAAAAAAAAAAAAAAAAAAATATTTATACAAAGAAAAACACCAAAATGGTAACTGTATGGGTAAGGGTGTAGGACTTATTCTTATCATTATTATTTAAGCTGATGATGGAGAATGGACTTGTAGACCCAAGGGTTAGGGAGCAGGAGATGAATTGAGGGAATCGAATTGGCATCTATACACTACCACGTGTAGCATGAGCTGGGAAGCCTCGAGTGCTACAATTCATGGGGTCATAAAGAGGACACGACCAAGCGACTGGACCGAACTGATGTGTGTAATGGATAGCTAGCGGGACACTGCTGCACAGCACAGGGGCTTCAGTTCAGCGCTCTGTGACGACCTCGAGGGGTGGGACGGGAGGCGGAGAGGGAGGTTCAAGACAGAGGGGATATATGTAAACATACAGCTGATTCACTTTGTTGTACGTGAGAAACTAACACAATTATATTCCAATAAAAATAAAAGTGTTAAAAATTTTTAAATACTTTAAAAAGATGATGACAGTATGTATAATGTTCATAACATATATAAAGTTTGGCAACAATGACATGAAGGTGGGAAAGTATTTTTTCCTTCTATTTTTCCTTTATTTAAATAATCATATGCCTATCATTTTCTTTTGAACTATTCATGTTACAAGTTATAGTATACATACACACATTATTCTGCAACTTTTACACTCTTTTTTATACTGAATTACGTCTAAAACAAAGTACAGAGATACACCCGATTATTTTGTTTCAGGTTGGAAAGTATATTATTGTAAGTTCTTATACTATATTCTCAACCACTATTAATATTTTGGACTGCATAATTTTCATTGTGAGGGACTATTCTGTGCACTGCAGGATTTTTAGCAGCATCCCTGTCTTCTATGCATTAGAGGCTCTTGGTCTCTAGATCTTGCCAGCTGTCTTCTGAAGGGCAAAATTGCCCCCAGTTGAGACCCACGTCTAATATGAAAAGGCTTAATAAACTTGAACGTAGACTAGGTTAAACATATGCACTATAAACCCTAGAGCAGCTGCTCAAATAACAAAACAAAGTGTTAATAGCCCCACAGAGAAAATAAAACTAAATATTAGAAAATATTCATCCAAAAAAGGCATGAAATAAAAGGGAACAAGGAATACACAGGATACAGAGAAAACAATAGGATGAGAGACTTAAGCTTAACCATATCAAAGTCATATTAAATGTACGTGGTTTAAACATCTAACTAAAGTCAGAGATAGTCAGACTGGATTTAAAAAGCAATACCAAAACGACATGCTGCCTAAAAGAAGTGCACTTTAAAGATAAAGACTGAAATAGATTAAACATTAGGGTAGAAAAAATAAGCTATGCTAATACTAGCCGAAAGAGAAAAAGCTGCAGTGGCTGTATCAAATGTCAGACAAAGGATATTTCAGAGGGAGAAATACTGCCAGGGATGAAGAAGTTCATTTCATAAAGATAAAGGGGTCAATCTATCAAGAGGACATTAATAGTCATAAACATTTATGACCTTTAAGAAGGGAACTTAAAAATATATGAAGACTGATAGAACTATAATGAAAAACACACAACTCCACGTTATACACAGAGATTTCAATACTCCTCTATGGATCATTGATACAATCAAGTACACAGAAAATCAGCAACGATATAGTAGATATGAACATTCTCAACCAACTTGATCTGTTTGACACCTGTAGAAGGCTCCACAGAAAAAGTTCTCATTCTTCTCAAGTACACATGGAACATTCACCAAGATGTTCCAGGCTAGGAAATATGTCTTACACACTTATGCATATAGTTTGGAAGACACTGGATAAGCTCATGAAAATTTTGGAGCAGTAAATAAAGCACAGTAATAACCACCTCCCTCCACACCCAAACCTGGTTATACAGTTCACCAATGAAATGTTCCAGGCAAAGGATTTTAGAGGGACTATTCTGTGCACTCCCTGTCTTCTATGCATTAGAGGCTCTTGGTCTCTAGATCTTGCCAGCTGTCTTCTGAAGGGCAAAATTGCCCCCAGTTGAGACCCACGTCTAATATGAAAAGGCTTAATAAACTTGAACGTAGACTAGGTTAAACATATGCACTATAAACCCTAGAGCAGCTGCTCAAATAACAAAACAAAGTGTTAATAGCCCCACAGAGAAAATAAAACTAAATATTAGAAAATATTCATCCAAAAAAGGCATGAAATAAAAGGGAACAAGGAATACACAGGATACAGAGAAAACAATAGGATGAGAGACTTAAGCTTAACCATATCAAAGTCATATTAAATGTACGTGGTTTAAACATCTAACTAAAGTCAGAGATAGTCAGACTGGATTTAAAAAGCAATACCAAAACGACATGCTGCCTAAAAGAAGTGCACTTTAAAGATAAAGACTGAAATAGATTAAACATTAGGGTAGAAAAAATAAGCTATGCTAATACTAGCCGAAAGAGAAAAAGCTGCAGTGGCTGTATCAAATGTCAGACAAAGGATATTTCAGAGGGAGAAATACTGCCAGGGATGAAGAAGTTCATTTCATAAAGATAAAGGGGTCAATCTATCAAGAGGACATTAATAGTCATAAACATTTATGACCTTTAAGAAGGGAACTTAAAAATATATGAAGACTGATAGAACTATAATGAAAAACAGACAATTCCACGTTATACTCAGAGATTTCAATACTCCTCTCTTGATCATTGATAAAATCAAGTACACAGAAAATCAGCAACGATATAGTAGATATGAACATTCTCAACCAACTTGATCTGTTTGACACCTGTAGAAGGCTCCACAGAAAAAGTTCTCATTCTTCTCAAGTACACATGGAACATTCACCAAGATGTTCCAGGCTAGGAAATATGTCTTACACACTTATGCATATAGTTTGGAAGACACTGGATAAGCTCATGAAAATTTTGGAGCAGTAAATAAAGCACAGTAATAACCACCTCCCTCCACACCCAAACCTGTTTTACTTTGTTTAATGTAGTTCAGGATCTTGCCCTTCATCCCCAATCTGAAATACCTCCAGAAAATGGTTGTGTCCACTGCCAGAAATCAAAGAGCTTGGAGGAATTAGAAGCTAGGCAAACCAAGGTCGAATTTCAATCACTAAATTGCCTGGCATTGGATGCCAGCATTTCCCCAAGCCCAAATAAAATAGTGATGCTCCTTGCTGGGACAGATCCCAGGGAGGGAAACGCCTTAGACATGGTTGGTAGTGCTGCACACAGCTGGGAAGTTATTCTTCCCCTCCAGGGACATACGGATTGTCCCCTTGTCCTTCAGGAAGGCATGCCAGATCTCCAAGTGTCTTCCAAAAGAAAAATGGTTCAGGGATCTGCTCTGAGAGAAGAGGACATCTATCTTCTGTCTCCAACAGATGCTTGAAAGCCTGTTTTTTTTTTTTTAATTATAGCTGATTTGAGGTTTCCCTGGTGGATCAGATGGTAACAAACCTGCAGATTGAGACCTTGGGTTGGGAAGATCCCCTAGAGAAGAGAGTAGTGACCCACTTCATTGTTTTTGCCTGGGGAATCCCCTGGACAGAGGAGTCTGGTGGTCTATAGTCTATTGGGTCTCAAAGAGTTGGACAGGACTTAGTGACTAAGCAACAAGAGTTAATTTACAGTGCTGGGTTAGTTTTAGATATACAGAAAAGTGATCCAGTCGCACACACATTCATATACTTAATATGTATGTATTCTTTTTCAGATTATTTTCCTTTTAGGTTATTATAAAATATTGAGTATAGTTTCCTGTACTATATAGTAAGTTTTTGTTGGTTATCTATCTTATATATAGTTGTGTGTATTTGTTTATCCCAGACTCCTAATTTTCCTCCTCTTTCCTCTGGTAACCATAAATTTGTTTTCAATGTCTGTGGGTCTATTTCTATTTTGTAAGCATGTTCCTTTGTATCATTTTTATAGATTCATTTTTGTAGACATGTAATGAAAATCTCTTTCTTTAAAAACCCTGCTTGTTTTCTTTATGGACCACTTCAAATGAATTATATAAATGAATTATATAAAGACATGTATAAGTCAGTTAAAAATCCTTCTTGCTTGCCCTTTTGATATATGCCCTAATAAGTAACTTGGGGTAAGAATTTTGTCTCTTTATATCCCAAATAGGACTCAAGAAATGTTTCATAGCTGTTACTATAGGCACACAATGTTGCCTCAGATAAGGTGATGAGGTCAGAACATTCCTGCTTTTTGTTGAAATGGTTGCCCAAAACTGAATGTTGATGTCATCCAACCGAGAACATGCCATTCTCAAGAGTGACCAGACAGTGGCAGCAAAGACCAGTAATGGAATCATGCAGGCCAGTGGGATCTCTGACCAGCAACCTGTTTCACGAACATAAAGATGATTTCAGGCCAGAGCAAAGCCCTGCTGAGAGCTTGTTAGAAATAGAAATTCCAAGGCTTCCCTGGTGGTCCAGTGGGTAAAGAGTCTGCCCTGCAGTGCAAGGGGCACCAGTTCAATCCCTGCCCCAGGAAGATCCCACGTGCCGCGGAGCAGCTGGACCGGTGTGTCCAATTATGAGCCAGTGCTCTGGAGCGCATGCGCCCAGAGCCGGTGCTATGCAGTGAGAGATCACTGCAATGGGAGGCCCTCACAGGCCAAAGAATAAAGATGAATGAAAATAAATAAACAAATAAACAATAAAAGAGGCCACAACTTTAAAAAAAAAAAAGAAAGAAAGAAAGAAAGAAAAGAAAAGAAAGAGAGAAATACAAATCCCAAATCCACTGACCCAGATGGTAGGGCCTAGGACTCAGCATTTGATCAAGCTCTCCAGGGGATTCTGGTCCTGCTCAGGTCACCTTGCCCCAGGCCCACGGCAGTTTGTTCTGAAATTACCAGTCACTGCTCTAGGAGTGGATTACATGCTTATTTCACCAAACAGCTTTTGCCTCAACTGCTCTTTTTTACATTCTTTGAAAAACATTTTTATTGAAGTATAGCTACATACTTCATATGTACACTGTTAGTTTCAGGTATACAGCTGTGGTTCAGTTACATATATATATATATATTCTTTTGCATATTCTTTTCCATAATAGGTTATTAAATTCTCTACATTCTTTTTTTAAGGTTTTTCTAAATGTGGACCATTTTTATAGTCTTTACTTAACGTGTTACAATATTGCTTTTGTTTTATGGTCTTTTTTTTTTTTTTTGCCACTTCTATTGGTCTTTCATTTATTTATTTTCATCCATCTTTGTTCTTTGACCTGTGTGGGCCTCCCATCGCAGTGGCCTCTCTCGCCTCAGAGCACCGGCTCTGGGCGCATGTGCTCCACTGCTCTGGCTTGGTAGTTGGACACATTGGTCCAGCCGCTCTGCAGCACATGGGATTTTCCCAGACCACGGATTGAACTGGCACCCCTTGCACTGCAAGGGGCACTCTTTACCCACTAGACCACCAAGGAAGCCCTTTGTTTCGTTTTTTTGGCCTCTAGGCATGTGAGATCATAGCCCCATGACCATTGATTGAACCCACACTCCCCATATTAGAAGGTGACGTCTTAGCCGCTTGGCTTCCAGGGGAGTCCCAATTTCTCTACACTCTTGCCAACGTTTTTCATTATCTACCTTTATGATTCTTCCCTCCTAGTGGGTATGAGATAGTCTCTCATTTGGTTTTTTTTTTTTCACTTCGGTTTTTAAATCTGTTAATTATGAAAATATGATAACACACTGACAGGAGACTTGGAAAACTCAGAACAAATTTATATATAGCTCTACTATATATTACATATTTATGTAGATAAATTAAGATTTTTAAAAACTGTTTATTTTTGAAAGAAATAAAATGTGGCAGACTACATGTTAGACTTGGAAGCCTGCCGCTTGAAACCTTGTCTCCAGCTCTGACCCAGGGGTGGGCGGGACACAGCCCTGAGTCTACAGAACAGCTCCCAGCTGGCCGCCTTCCTCCCCTGGTCCTCCCCGCCTGGGACCTGGGACTGCCCTCTCTCCAGCTGAACCTCCTTCTCCCACCTCACTGCCTCTCACCCTGATGACCCGTAGGCAGCCTCGTCCCTGCATCTCCTCTTGGAAAGGAGCCCTGTGAACAGATCCCGGAAGCAGGACCTGCATGGCTGGGTCCTGGCCCCGCCCCGCCCGGGTGCTGGGGGTCAGACATTGCACCCCTCTCTTTTGATAGTCTTCCAGTTGGTAAGTTAGAGGGAGCATCCGTGTCTGACCCACATCTTATGCCAGGTCAGCCTTGATTTCTCCTATGAAAGCCTGGGCAGTGCTCCCAGTTATACGCCATGGGTGTATTCCACCAGCAATGAGTGGAGGGAGGTGAGGAGGTGGGGATGATCTTGTCCACACAGCCTTGACATATGGTCTGGGCACAGCTGCTGAAAGAGCGGAGACTTCAGAAGACAGACCCGTTCCAGTCTTGGCGACCCTACATTCTGCAGGGTCTGCACACATCACCAAGTCTCGCCAAACCTCAATTTCTACACCTGTGAAATGGAGCGAAACTGCATTTCTCACAAGTTCACTATACTATCAAGCCATGTCTACTACAGTGTGTAGTACCTACATGGCTCTCTGCTTGTCTTCCCTTCCCTCAAGAAGTAGTGAGCCTCCTGTGCCAGGAGGTATGTAAACAAAGATCACTGCCCATTTTGTTAGAGACATTTGTCAGGAGCAGAGATGACAAGCTCAAATGCTTACAGTATACAGGAGACTAATAGGAGCCTGTGCAGGCATCAGGTGGGACCTGGGAGAGGTCAGTCTATACCAAGAAGCTGCTACGTGCTTGGTGAACTGCTGCAGGGTGAAAAGAGGGCCCTGAGTGGTCAGACATTCTTGGTGTATATCTTTTTTTGAGAGAGAGAAATTGGAAACACAGATGCGTGTGGATATGAAGCCCAGCAAGACCTGCCTCCTGAGGGTTATCACAGAGGGACTCCACGTCCCGGGGCACTCACAGCCGTGACAAGCCTTCACGCTTGGACCACAAGAGGAGGGAAGAGTATGGGTCCCAGGCAGCAGACCTGGCTTTGCATCTTGGCTTCAGCACTCACAAACCATGAGGTCATGTTCCCCCACCATGACCAGCACAAGTCTCCTCTTCTCCATCAGTAAAATACAGGCAGGTAACAACGACTAATTCGCCACTCTTTAGTAGGGGTTGAGCCAAACCGCTTGTGGGAAAGGATTTCGGGGTCTTTCTGTTAATCAGTGATAATAAAGCCAATGGGATAAAGACCATGAGGGATGCACAACCATAGCCCAATAAAATTAGGTCGGTTGACTTGCTGAAACTATGGAGACTGCCTGCCATAGGAGGGAAATACGGAGTCCTACCAGGGGCTGGCAGGGCTACTGGGGGCTTATGGGGGAGGCAGAACATAGGAACACAGCTAGACAAAGCAGAGTTTGACACAGCCAGGGCACAGCAAGGCTGTGTGTAGAGGGGTCCCCTCTGAGAGGTGGACCTGGGGTCTCGTTTCCTTAGAAACTACAAAGGTAAGATCATGTGGGATGGTGTGTCTGATCACCTCTCACCTGGGACTCTGCACCTGGCGTGGCGATGGGGCCTGGTTCTCTGGGTCACAGGGATCCCTTGGCTTGGGTCCTCCTATGTTGACCAGGATGTCCTGTTTCTTACTCAGGATTCCAAACCGCCAAGTGTCTGGCCATCTGGGATTTTAGGAGCCACTTTCTCAGCTCCACGTCCTCAAAGGCGCTGCAGACAGGCTGTAAGAAGGTTAGGAGGCGCTCTTCTGTAGAAGGTTAGGTGCCGCACAGGCTCAGAGACCGCTGGTGGAGCCGAGAGCCTGCCCCCTGAGCCCCCCTCAGCCACTTCCTAGTTCTGCCGTCACCTCTCAGAACCTCAGACCCTGGATGAGCACAGACCCACAGTCTCTAACCTGCCATTGCAAAGCAAAAAAGGGAAATAAATGCCAGAAGATGGCTTGGAACACTTGTGGCTGCAAAATCTGTCTTGACCTAACTCCTTGGGTAGCAAAACCTGCCTCAACTGATAGGAGCCTTTTTCTCTTTCTTTAAGTCTCTACTTGAAAAGTGTGGGTAGTCACACATTTTGCAGAAAACACTGATGCCTTAGATTATAGGGGGCTCTTCCAGATCCTGCTGGAAAGTTAGAAATGATGCGGTATATGCATTACCTTCTTTTGCTAAAATAGGAAAGACTCTTAATTCTTAATCCCCCCATTGCCTTGGGTTTCAGATAAGGACTTGTGGATCACTGTGGGGCTGGGGATTTATTGTTGGAGCCACGTGGAAAGTTGCTCTGTGTAGAGCACGTGGCAAGGGCTCGGTGAGACAGCCCTCAGGATTGTGGCCGCACGCCAGTGGCACCCCCCTTCCCCTTTCCCAGGCCTCACCTCCTTCCTCAGGGCCCCTTGGGCTCCTTGCCCTCCTCAGCCTCAGGGACTCCTCTGGTCATTGCCAGTTCTCAGCTGTCCTCATGGGGTGAGGCCCCTGCCCAGGATAGACCAGGTATGGCCCTTGGTCCACTAAGACCTGCCCAGAGCCCATCCTTCATCTCACCTCCAGCCTTCAGTCAGGCCTTGCAAATTAAGAACAAGACCAAACCAGCTCTGCTCGGCGGCTTCTCCTCCGTTTCCTGTCATGGGGTGGTGCTGATCACCTCTCACCTGGGACTCTGCACCTGGCGTGGCGATGGGGCCTGGTTCTCTGGGTCACAGGGATCCCTTGGCTTGGGTCCTCCTATGTTGACCAGGATGTCCTGTTTCTTACTCAGGATTCCAAACCGCCAAGTGTCTGGCCATCTGGGATTTTAGGAGCCACTTTCTCAGCTCCACGTCCTCAAAGGCGCTGCAGACAGGCTGTAAGAAGGTTAGGAGGCGCTCTTCTGTAGAAGGTTAGGTGCCGCACAGGCTCAGAGACCGCTGGTGGAGCCGAGAGCCTGCCCCCTGAGCCCCCCTCAGCCACTTCCTAGTTCTGCCGTCACCTCTCAGAACCTCAGACCCTGGATGAGCACAGACCCACAGTCTCTAACCTGCCATTGCAAAAGCAAAAAGGAACTAAATGCCAGAAGATGGCTTGGAACACTTGTGGCTGCAAAATCTGTCTTGACCTAACTCCTTGGGTAGCAAAACCTGCCTCAACTGATAGGAGCCTTTTTCTCTTTCTTTAAGTCTCTACTTGAAAAGTGTGGGTAGTCACACATTTTGCAGAAAACACTGATGCCTTAGATTATAGGGGGCTCTTCCAGATCCTGCTGGAAAGTTAGAAATGATGCGGTATATGCATTACCTTCTTTTGCTAAAATAGGAAAGACTCTTAATTCTTAATCCCCCCATTGCCTTGGGTTTCAGATAAGGACTTGTGGATCACTGTGGGGCTGGGGATTTATTGTTGGAGCCACGTGGAAAGTTGCTCTGTGTAGAGCACGTGGCAAGGGCTCGGTGAGACAGCCCTCAGGATTGTGGCCGCACGCCAGTGGCACCCCCCTTCCCCTTTCCCAGGCCTCACCTCCTTCCTCAGGGCCCCTTGGGCTCCTTGCCCTCTCCTCAGCCTCAGGGACTCCTCTGGTCATTGCCAGTTCTCAGCTGTCCTCATGGGGTGAGGCCCCTGCCCAGGATAGACCAGGTATGGCCCTTGGTCCACTAAGACCTGCCCAGAGCCCATCCTTCATCTCACCTCCAGCCTTCAGTCAGGCCTTGCAAATTAAGAACAAGACCAAACCAGCTCTGCTTGGCGGCTTTCTCCCCTCCGTTTCCCTGTAAAAGATTGCCATACCTGACCTCTGAGACTGAAGAGCCGATTCAAAGGGAGAGCCTTCTGAGGGATTCACTGCGTCACCTCTCTTTCCATTAGTCAAGAGCAGAACCCACTTGACCAGTTCCATGGAACTTGATGCCTGGGTTACTCAGAACCCTGGAAGGCCCAGAGGCTTCTCTGAAGCTCCTTGTGCCTTCTGGGACTTCCAGGCGTCCAGAATGAGCCCTTCAAAGACCCTCTGGGCTCCTCCACTCGGGCCTGGCTGCTAAAGGGCATGGCCTCGCCTTTCCAGAGAGTGACACTGAGATGCAGGTCTCCCTACCCTGGGCCAGCCATGCTACCCTTAAACGCCCCCAACCTCTGGGCTTTCCTGAAGCCTGGCTTTCTCCAGGGACATCATCTCTGCCCCACCTTCCCTCTGGGTTAATTCAGTAGCTCCTCGAGGTGCCAGGGTCTGCCCCCTCCAGTGCCCCACCACTTCCCAGGACACTCCTGGGCTCCCAGCCAGAGAGACCATGGCCTCATCCCCATACATCGTCACCCAAACCGCAACTGAGGCAGAGAATGGCCTAGAGGTCTCCCCCATTCTAGCACCCTGCTAGGGGCAGTGGTGAGTGGGATGCTCCCAGCCCTCCCAGAAGAGCAGAAGGGAGGTCAGGCACCAATACACACCCTGTTCTCCACCCTCAGCTCCCCACGCCACTCCCACTGAGCAGCTCGTGCTGGGCCCTGGAGGGTGGAGGGCAGGGGTTGGTGCTGGTGGGGAGGAAATGGCTGGCCTCTCCTCTCTTTCTAGCTAGCATTCAGCTCTGAACCCTCTCCTTGTTGCCCTTTCCATGTGCCCTCCTGCGGCACCCACTCCAGGGAAGACAGACAGATGGTACGCATAATCTATAAATTGTGCCTATGGAGACAGGCGTTGGAAAAAAATTAAGTAACCAAGGAAAACTAAGAAGTACCGGGGTGAAATTTTAAGCAAGATCTGGGAAGGCTTTATTATTAAGTGCAGATGGAAGGAAGATGAGGGGCCTTCAGTCAGGCCTTGCAAATTAAGAACAAGACCAAACCAGCTCTGCTTGGCGGCTTTCTCCTCCGTTTCCTGTAAAAGATTGCCATACCTGACCTCTGAGACTGAAGAGCCGATTCAAAGGGAGAGCCTTCTGAGGGATTCACTGCGTCACCTCTCTTTCCATTAGTCAAGAGCAGAACCCACTTGACCAGTTCCATGGAACTTGATGCCTGGGTTACTCAGAACCCTGGAAGGCCCAGAGGCTTCTCTGAAGCTCCTTGTGCCTTCTGGGACTTCCAGGCGTCCAGAATGAGCCCTTCAAAGACCCTCTGGGCTCCTCCACTCGGGCCTGGCTGCTAAAGGGCATGGCCTCGCCTTTCCAGAGAGTGACACTGAGATGCAGGTCTCCCTACCCTGGGCCAGCCATGCTACCCTTAAACGCCCCCAACCTCTGGGCTTTCCTGAAGCCTGGCTTTCTCCAGGGACATCATCTCTGCCCCACCTTCCCTCTGGGTTAATTCAGTAGCTCCTCGAGGTGCCAGGGTCTGCCCCCTCCAGTGCCCCACCACTTCCCAGGACACTCCTGGGCTCCCAGCCAGAGAGACCATGGCCTCATCCCCATACATCGTCACCCAAACCGCAACTGAGGCAGAGAATGGCCTAGAGGTCTCCCCCATTCTAGCACCCTGCTAGGGGCAGTGGTGAGTGGGATGCTCCCAGCCCTCCCAGAAGAGCAGAAGGAGGTCAGGCACCAATACACACCCTGTTCTCCACCCTCAGCTCCCCACGCCACTCCCACTGAGCAGCTCGTGCTGGGCCCTGGAGGGTGGAGGGCAGGGGTTGGTGCTGGTGGGGAGGAAATGGCTGGCCTCTCCTCTCTTTCTAGCTAGCATTCAGCTCTGAACCCTCTCCTTGTTGCCCTTTCCATGTGCCCTCCTGCGGCACCCACTCCAGGGAAGACAGACAGATGGTACGCATAATCTATAAATTGTGCCTATGGAGACAGGCGCGTTGGAAAAAAAATTAAGTAACCAAGGAAAACTAAGAAGTACCGGGGTGAAATTTTAAGCAAGATCTGGGAAGGCTTTATTATTAAGTGCAGATGGAAGGAAGATGAGGGGATGAACATGCAGATGGCTTACTTTCCAGGCAGAGGCAAGAGCAGGTGCAAAGGACCCGTGGTGGGTGGAGCAGGCACTCAGAAGACCTGTCAGCCTTGGTGAGGGTGGGGTCTAGACCAGAGGGACTGGGGGCCACCAGGAGGCAAGACGCTCACACCTGATCATCAAAGGACAGTAATTAAACAAGATGGCATAGTTCCCAGGTAGCTTGCTAGTTTTGTAAGGTAATAACCCTGCGGACCGTCAGGGTGGAAAGAAGCACCCTCACAGTGGGAATGGAATCCAGATCATGCCTTTAGAAAGCTGTTGGTTATATGAGTTAAGGCACATAAAAAATGATACGACCATTTGGACCAGTCATTTCACATCTGGAACTGTACTCTTGAGAAAAACCTCAAATACAGGGACCCTTATATTGCTCCCTTCAATTAGCCGTGAAAAGTCAGTGGCTCCCTAGGGTCCTGGCACACGGCCTCCCAACCCAGCCCTGGGGCTCAGCACCCCTTCCCCTCCAACAGCCCCCTCACCTGGATGCCCACCTGGAAGGCCTGCCTCAGGTTATAACCTTGGCCTCCTCCCCGCAGCGCATGGGTCACCCCCTCCTACTCATCACTAGAGGAAAGACAGAGGGTTTGTGAGCCCACCAACTGTGCACACTAAACCTCCACAAGGGAGGCTGGAGTTTGCTCAATATCTGGGATCAGACAAGAGGAACGTTCCTGGGCATGTCATTTGCTAACAGACGGCATCTGAGAAGTTCAAGTGAGGATAGGGGATTGGTCCGCCTGTCACTGACTCGTTTACAAACCTACAGACAACCCACTCTGTGGCAGTCGATGGTCTAGGCCCTGGACCAAGGCCTCGCAGCCCAGAGGAAACAGGTGCATTCCTTATGAGGGGTGAGTACATGCATCATGAAAAATGAGTCTGAAACTAGCTTTAAATGGAGTTTAATTAATAGCATCTTAATTACCTGGGAAGACAATGGTCTGGTTAGTTTCTTGATGCCCAAAGCTGATCACGCTCTCATCTGAGTCAGACGAATAGCCTCCCGGTCGCCACATACACCTGCATTAGGTCTTTGGCTCTGAAGTGTCTGTGAAGCTGCCAGTGCCACCATCTGGAGCTTCAGGGCCACGCAGCGCATTCCCCTCCACCACTCAGACGACCCCGAGTCAGGATGCCCATGCACCTGGACCAGGGTGGTCAGTATGGCTGGCGTTAGTGTCAGAGGTGTTCCGGGGCACCTGCCTATGCCCCAAGGGGCCAGTTCTTTCCATTAAGATCTAAACTTTTTCAGTAGAACCTCTCACGACATCACCACGAGTTTGGGGGCTGGAATCCCCACCTTAGAGTCCGAGACTTTCTCTTCCTCTCAGTGTCCCATCTTGTCACTTGTCCACAGCACAGGCTCCCCACAGTCTTCAGTGGTATTTTAACGTCTTTGTGTCTCAACAAGAAAGGGTCAGAACTCCGCTCACTTTTCTCCCTTCCCTAAAAAGCCACTTTTTATGCATTTGTTCCACAATCATGGTGCCAGGTGCTGGAGAGCTGGCAGTGACAGGTCTAAGAGGGCCCCAGCCCACGCGTAAGAAACACGGGCTGTTGTCAGGGCACAGTCACGGGCAGGACTGGGGGCTTCGCCAGCCCTCGGTTGGCAGTTTGCTCCCCAGCCCTGTCTGTCCACCTGCCACCAGGCCTCCCTCTGACCCTTTCTGCTTGGGCCAGATGAGGACAGGATCCTGATACTGTTACTTCAGCACAAGCTAACTGCCCACTCACCACAGAAGGGCAAGAGCAGTGCTCTGGGCAGAGGCACCCACAGTCAGAGCTCCACCCTGCAGGCGAAGGGAGCCAACTAGCTCTTTTATTTTCCCTACTGGCCACTTACCAGGGGTGTGGAGGCAGCTGGGAGCCACCCCTGCAGCAGGTTACCATGGCTCCTGTCCTACCAGACCTCGAGCCCTGATCAATCATCAAAATTGTATTTGTGGGGCCATCTACCTGGGCTCAAGCCCTGGCTCTGATGCTCCTGGCCGTGTGACCTGAAGTGAGTTATTTCATCTCTCTGATGGTCGGGTAGTTTCTTGAAATGCCCAAAGCTGATCACGCCTCATCTGAGTCAGACGAATAGCCTCCCGGTCGCCACATACACCTGCATTAGGTCTTTGGCTCTGAAGTGTCTGTGAAGCTGCCAGTGCCACCATCTGGAGCTTCAGGGCCACGCAGCGCATTCCCCTCCACCACTCAGACGACCCCGAGTCAGGATGCCCATGCACCTGGACCAGGGTGGTCAGTATGGCTGGCGTTAGTGTCAGAGGTGTTCCGGGGCACCTGCCTATGCCCCAAGGGGCCAGTTCTTTCCATTAAGATCTAAACTTTTTCAGTAGAACCTCTCACGACATCACCACGAGTTTGGGGGCTGGAATCCCCACCTTAGAGTCCGAGACTTTCTCTTCCTCTCAGTGTCCCATCTTGTCACTTGTCCACAGCACAGGCTCCCCACAGTCTTCAGTGGTATTTTAACGTCTTTGTGTCTCAACAAGAAAGGGTCAGAACTCCGCTCACTTTTCTCCCTTCCCTAAAAAGCCACTTTTTATGCATTTGTTCCACAATCATGGTGCCAGGTGCTGGAGAGCTGGCAGTGACAGGTCTAAGAGGGCCCCAGCCCACGCGTAAGAAACACGGGCTGTTGTCAGGGCACAGTCACGGGCAGGACTGGGGGCTTCGCCAGCCCTCGGTTGGCAGTTTGCTCCCCAGCCCTGTCTGTCCACCTGCCACCAGGCCTCCCTCTGACCCTTTCTGCTTGGGCCAGATGAGGACAGGATCCTGATACTGTTACTTCAGCACAAGCTAACTGCCCACTCACCACAGAAGGGCAAGAGCAGTGCTCTGGGCAGAGGCACCCACAGTCAGAGCTCCACCCTGCAGGCGAAGGGAGCCAACTAGCTCTTTTATTTTCCCTACTGGCCACTTACCAGGGGTGTGGAGGCAGCTGGGAGCCACCCCTGCAGCAGGTTACCATGGCTCCTGTCCTACCAGACCTCGAGCCCTGATCAATCATCAAAATTGTATTTGTGGGGCCATCTACCTGGGCTCAAGCCCTGGCTCTGATGCTCCTGGCCGTGTGACCTGAAGTGAGTTATTTCATCTCTCTGTATCTCAGAGTCATCAGATATACATGAGGGAGGATCATAGTATCAGCATCACAAGGTTGTGGTGAGGAGTAAGTAAGCCAGTGTCAAGCTTTGCAAGCTGCAAATCATCAACCATTTTTTTATTATTATTATAAAACCAAGTTAGGGGCTTCCCCTGGTGGTCCAGTGGGTAAGGACACCACCTTGCAGTGCAAGGGGCGCCGGTTCGATCCCTGGCCTGGGAAGATCCCACGTGCCGTGGAGTGGCTGGACTGATGAGTCCAATTACCGAGCTGGAGCTCTGGAGTGCATGTGCCCAGAGCCGGCACTCTGCGATGACAGAGGCCACCGCGATGGGAGGCCCACAGGAGCCAAAGAACAAAGATGGATGAAAATAGAGAAATGAAAGACCAATAGAAGTGGCCCGCCCGCTCCCCTCCCTCCCCAACCCGACCCCCGCCCAAAAATAAAATAAAATAAAAATAAAAAATAAAAAACCAAGTTAGGGGCTTCCCCTGGTGGTCCAGTGGGTAAGGACACCGCCTTGCAGTGCAAGGGGCGCCGGTTCGATCCCTGGCCTGGGAAGATCCCACGTGCCGTGGAGTGGCTGGACTGATGCGTCCAATTACCGAGCCGGAGTTCTGGAGTGCATGTGCCCAGAGCCGGCGCTCTGCAACAACAGACACCTCCGCGATGGGAGGCCCACAGGAGCCAAAGAACAAAGATGGATGAAAATAGAGAAATGAACGACCCATAGAAGTGGCCTACCCACTCCCTTCCCTCCCCATCCCGACCCCCGCCCAAAAATAAAATAAAATAAAAATAAAAAATAAAAAACCAAGTTAGGGGTTTCCCTGGTTGTCCAGTGGGCAAAGAGTCCACCTTGCACTGCAAGGGGCACCGGTTTGATCCCTGGCCCGGAAAGATCCCACGTGCCGCGGAGCAGCTTGACCAGTGTGTCCAATTACGAGTCAGTGCTCTGAAGTGCATGCTCCCAGAGCCAGTGCTCTGCAACAAGAGAGGCCACTGCAGTGGGAGGCCCACACAGGCCAAAGAATAAAGATGGATGAAAATAAACAAATAAAACCAGGTTGGTGGGTTATGACCAGAATTTAACATACAGTGGAAACAAGAGGATGCCTCCCTTTGGAGGTGTTGCTACACACATCTGAGTGTGTATGTGGCGCTGACTATCCCCAGATGGTTTTCTGCCTGTGGGCTGCCATTGTACGCTTGGGAGATGTTCGATGGATTAAATACAGGCCAAAGTGTGGGGAAGGCATGCAGCTGAAGCCTGGAGTCCATCTTGCGAGTGCAAGGGTCGAGGTGTGTGCACCTGGGCCAGGACACTCCCTGTGGTCAGTATTCTATTTTTCAACCTACTCTGTTGGGAAATAAAAACGTGGAGGATGGTGCATGCAGCACGTCAGGACCCTGTGTTCTGGACAGGCAGCTCTGCCCGCTGGCAAACAGGGCCAAGAGACAGCAAGAAGAGGCGCCATGTGTAACAGTCTTGAAGTCAAGGTTATCTTCTGAACTTGACTCTAGGCAATAGGAATTTAAAGCAAGATGACCCATTTAACAATTATCTATTGAGTGCCTACTGTAGAGACAAATCATGTAAAAAGTTGACTCTGAGAGCCATTAGGGGGGCTAGGACCAAGTAGAAAGACTGAAGACAGAGGCTACTGCATGAGATTGTAAGGACAGGGATCAGAATGTCTGGAGAAGGAGGAGACAGGTGCAGCCTCTGGATCTGGGGCTGTGTGGTCCCCAGCACCCGGGGGAGGATGGCAGCCATGACTCTGCAAACACATCAGGGGGAAAGAACAGGGCTTTGGAGGTCACAGAAAAATCCTACAGCCCCCCAAAGGATGGAAGTCATGTGGTCAAATGGATAAACCCATGGGCATGAGTCAGACGTCCCTGTGACCTTGGAACATTACTCAAGTCCCTGCATTCCCAATTTATAAAATGGGGCCTGGCTAGAAGAACACTTAGCTCACAAAGGTGTTGAGATATTGAAAGCTAATAATGGTAAAAGCCTTCCACTGTGTCTGGCACAGGGCTAAGGTTCACACTAGGACTCCTTGCTGACCTCTCTTACATCACAGATACGCCTGGAGAAGGTGCTGGCAGGCAGCCTGAGAAAGGACCAACTTCTAGCCACTCAGAAAGAAGTCTGGGAAACTGGGCTGATTTTACAGCATTTTTGCCCTCTCCAGACCCATGTTCACAACTCAGTCCCATCCCTCCCCAGTGATGTGAAGCTTCAGGGTACATAGCATGCAGCTCCCGCACCTCTGGCTCTCTGACCTGAGGAGGACTCCTCCGTGCACCTCCACCATCCCCCTTGGGGTTCCTTAGTGGGGAATCGGTTTTCAAATGATTGCAGCTGCTAAGGGTCGGGAGGTGTGTGCACCTGGGCCAGGACACTCCTGTGGTCAGTATTCTATTTTTCAACCTACTCTGTTGGGAAATAAAAACGTGGAGGATGGTGCATGCAGCACGTCAGGACCCTGTGTTCTGGACAGGCAGCTCTGCCCGCTGGCAAACAGGGCCAAGAGACAGCAAGAAGAGGCGCCATGTGTAACAGTCTTGAAGTCAAGGTTATCTTCTGAACTTGACTCTAGGCAATAGGAATTTAAAGCAAGATGACCCATTTAACAATTATCTATTGAGTGCCTACTGTAGAGACAAATCATGTAAAAAGTTGACTCTGAGAGCCATTAGGGGGGCTAGGACCAAGTAGAAAGACTGAAGACAGAGGCTACTGCATGAGATTGTAAGGACAGGGATCAGAATGTCTGGAGAAGGAGGAGACAGGTGCAGCCTCTGGATCTGGGGCTGTGTGGTCCCCAGCACCCGGGGGAGGATGGCAGCCATGACTCTGCAAACACATCAGGGGGAAAGAACAGGGCTTTGGAGGTCACAGAAAAATCCTACAGCCCCCCAAAGGATGGAAGTCATGTGGTCAAATGGATAAACCCATGGGCATGAGTCAGACGTCCCTGTGACCTTGGAACATTACTCAAGTCCCTGCATTCCCAATTTATAAAATGGGGCCTGGCTAGAAGAACACTTAGCTCACAAAGGTGTTGAGATATTGAAAGCTAATAATGGTAAAAGCCTTCCACTGTGTCTGGCACAGGGCTAAGGTTCACACTAGGACTCCTTGCTGACCTCTCTTACATCACAGATACGCCTGGAGAAGGTGCTGGCAGGCAGCCTGAGAAAGGACCAACTTCTAGCCACTCAGAAAGAAGTCTGGGAAACTGGGCTGATTTTACAGCATTTTTGCCCTCTCCAGACCCATGTTCACAACTCAGTCCCATCCCTCCCCAGTGATGTGAAGCTTCAGGGTACATAGCATGCAGCTCCCGCACCTCTGGCTCTCTGACCTGAGGAGGACTCCTCCGTGCACCTCCACCATCCCCCTTGGGGTTCCTTAGTGGGGGAATCGGTTTTCAAATGATTTAAGACAGATGATCTTGAACGTGTGGCCACTTCCCTGGCTGTCAGTAAAGATGGTCACTGAATACCCATTCAGAGCAATTTGCTCCAAAGCAGGCATCTCCCTTGGGTTTTCAGTGAGCCTTTCTCTGTGCAGAGAGTGATGGAGTCAAGCAGGCACAACCCTGTGTAGCACATACCTGCATGAAACATCCTTTCGGGGTAATCCTCCGCCCTCCCTCCATGCTAACCTCCAAGAGTTCCTTGCCTCAGTCCTACACTTCTCACTTCTGACAATGGAGGTGACTCTGGCTGATCAATGCTCTCTTTTTGGATCAAGACAAGCCTCCAAAACCAGGAGAGATGGCTGGAAGCTTCCATGGATCTTGATTTTCTCAATAGCGCCAACTCTGAATATAAAATACAGACGCTCCCTTAAATAATCCTTGCCGGGCTTCCCCTGGTGGTCCAGTGGGTAAGGACACCGCCTTACAGTGCAAGGGGCGCCGGTTCGATCCCTGGCCTGGGAAGATCCCACGTGCCGTGGAGCGGATGGACTAATGTGTCCAATAACCGAGCCGGAGCTCTGGAGCACATAAGCCCAGAGCCGGCGCTCTGCGATGACAGAGGCCACTGTGATAGGAGGCCCACAGTAGCCAAAGAACAAAGACGGATGAAAATGGAGAAATGAAAGACCAATAGAAGTGGCCCGCCCGCTCCCCTCCCTCCCCAACCCGACTCCCGCCCAAAATAAATAAATAAATAAATCTTAAAAAAAAAAAAAAAATTCCTTGCTTACCTGACTAGTCAATCAGGGGAGATTTTCAGTGAGGCTGCACTATCCACGTGCCTTAAAACAAATCCGTTTCCTGGCTTTCTCCAGAGTAAATCCGGCATATTTCTCAGGAACATTTAAGTTTTTCTCTAAGTTTCCCTCTTTCCATTTCAGGCTTAAACAAATTTTGGCACAATGACAAAATCTATCCTTTTCAAAAGTGATAAAAGCAGTTTCATTCTTTCATTGCACAGTCATCTATTGGGGGTGTTGTGTACCAAGTGCTGAATGCAACCCAATCACCTCCAATACTCTTCCCATAAGGACACATATTTTCTTGTGCTCTAGAATCACTGTGGATGGTGACTGCAACATGAAATTAAAAGCTGATTGCTCCTTGGAAGAAAAGTTATGACAAACCTACATAGCATATTAAAAAGCAGAGATATCAATTTGCCAACAGAAGTCCATATAGTCAAAGCTATGATTTTTCCAGTGGTCATGTGTGGATGTGAAAGTTGGACCATAAAGAGGGCTGAGCACTGAAGAATTGATTGTTCTGAAATGTGGTGCTGGATAAGACTCTTGAGAGTCCCCTGGACTGCAAGAGACCAAACAAGAACAATCCTAACGGGAATCAACCCTGAATGTGCATTGGAAGGACTGATGCTGAAGCCCCAAATCTTTGGCCACCTGATGCAAAGAGCCAACTCATTGGTAAAGACCCTGACGCTGGGAAAGATTGAAGGCAGGAGACGAAGGTGGCAACAGAAGATGAGATGGTTGGATGGCATCACTGAGTAGCTGGACAAGAACTTGAGCAAGCTCTGGGAGATGGTGAAGGACAGTGAAGCCTGGCATGCTACAGTCCATGTGGTGGCAAAGGGTAGGACATGACTGAACAGCAGAAACAAAAAAGATGTTGCATGATGATGTTCTATTGAATGAGAATTACTGCAGCTCAGGAAAAACGGGGACAAAGAATCTAATAAGATGAGGGAGGAAAGTAACAGAAAATTTACAAAAATGAAAATGTGAATGGTCAGTAAATATATGAAAAGGTATCAGTCAATGAAAACAATTACATAATTAAAACAATAATACCCTTTTTTCTCCCCTTTAAATTGATCAAAGGGAGAAATAAAAGAGCAAGTGTTTGCAAGTGTGTGGAGGATTGTATCCTCCACGCTATGAGGGGGCACACTTACGCAGTCACTTTGGAGGGCAATTTGGAAACTTCTTTTTGAATTTAAAATGCACACAGAGTGTTCAGATAGACCAAGTCATTGATGTATCTCTGGAGAAAGCACCTCCAATACAAACACAAGGAGAGCCATTCCAACATTGTCGTGACTGAAAATTAGACATAACTCAAATGTCCACCTAAGGAAATACATGCAAACACTGGGATATGCTCATAACACTGTCCAGCTAAGAAATTCATGCTATTTCTGTGTAGACTAAAGTGATCGTTCCATAAGGACTTTTTTTGATAATTAAAAGCTGATTGCTCCTTAGAAGAAGAACTGTGACAAACCTAGATAGCAAATTAAAAATCAGGGATATTACTTTGCCAACAGAGGTCCATATAGTCAAAGCTATGATTTTTCCAGTGGTCATATATTGATGTGAAAGTTGGACCATAAAGAGGGCTGAGCACTGAAGAATTGATTGTTCTGAAATGTGGTGCTGGATAAGACTCTTGAGAGTCCCCTGGACTGCAAGAGACCAAACAAGAACAATCCTAACGGGAATCAACCCTGAATGTGCATTGGAAGGACTGATGCTGAAGCCCCAAATCTTTGGCCACCTGATGCAAAGAGCCAACTCATTGGTAAAGACCCTGACGCTGGGAAAGATTGAAGGCAGGAGACGAAGGTGGCAACAGAAGATGAGATGGTTGGATGGCATCACTGAGTAGCTGGACAAGAACTTGAGCAAGCTCTGGGAGATGGTGAAGGACAGTGAAGCCTGGCATGCTACAGTCCATGTGGTGGCAAAGGGTAGGACATGACTGAACAGCAGAAACAAAAAAGATGTTGCATGATGATGTTCTATTGAATGAGAATTACTGCAGCTCAGGAAAAACGGGGACAAAGAATCTAATAAGATGAGGGAGGAAAGTAACAGAAAATTTACAAAAATGAAAATGTGAATGGTCAGTAAATATATGAAAAGGTATCAGTCAATGAAAACAATTACATAATTAAAACAATAATACCCTTTTTTCTCCCTTCAAATTGATCAAAGGGAGAAATAAAAGAGCAAGTGTTTGCAAGTGTGTGGAGGATTGTATCCTCCACGCTATGAGGGGGCACACTTACGCAGTCACTTTGGAGGGCAATTTGGAAACTTCTTTTTGAATTTAAAATGCACACAGAGTGTTCAGATAGACCAAGTCATTGATGTATCTCTGGAGAAAGCACCTCCAATACAAACACAAGGAGAGCCATTCCAACATTGTCGTGACTGAAAATTAGACATAACTCAAATGTCCACCTAAGGAAATACATGCAAACACTGGGATATGCTCATAACAAAAAATACTGTGCAACAGCTAAGAAATTCATGCTATTTCTGTGTAGACTAAAGTGGATACATCGTTCAGTGGAAAAGGAGAGACTTGCAGAATGATACATATATAACAACATTTATGTAAAAATATGTTTATTTAAACATAGAGGCTGTTGAAGTTATATTTTATATGGGTTCATGGATATGTATGGAAAAGGTTTAGAAAGGGCTTGGAAAAATACACATTTAAGACAACAGCAGTGGTAGTTTCAGAGAGGTAACAGAAGACCCAGGATTGGGCGCCAGAGAGAAACATCCATAATGTCCCAATTTCTATAAGCAATCTCTATGAGCAATATCTATTTATGTACTACTTATGTGATTAAATTTCATTTTAATAAATGTAGAGATGGATTTAAAAACCACTGACAAATCAGTTCCTATGCCAAGTCCTATGGCCAGAATGGGTAAAAAGCAAAATCTTGTTACTAGGTACCCAGACTCAGATCTTGCCTTCACGAAGCTCCCAGGCTGGTGTTGGGGAACAGGTCCAACACCATGTGTGATAAATTCCTGAAGAGAAGTAGAGAATGCAATGAGATTCATGATGAGAGGAAAGGAGGCTATTCACATTAATTCAGGAATCAGGGAATTGGGAATTATAAATACCAAGGAGAGGCAACCAAGGAGAGGCATAGCTGGGCAGGGCCTGCAAATGCAGAGGTGGGAGCTCCTATGGCCAGTAGGGAAGACAGGAAGAGCAGGAGGGCAGGGAAACGTGATGGAAAGCCACGAGGTTGGGGGAAGAAGCTGGACCATGACCCTAGGCAACAGGGCCCCCTGCAAGGTCTGTGGGCCCTTGAGAATGAAACAGAAACTTGACAGAAAACAGAAGTTTGGCATCCATGCAGGGCTGGGTAAACCAGGTCTGGAGGCAAGAACCAAGTTGGAAGTTAGCTGACTGCCCCAGCACAGGGGAAAATACAAGATCTGGGCCGAAGGGCAGTCTTAATGAAGGAGGGAGATGAACCTGGAAAACTCACTGGATTGGGGTGAGAACTGAAGGGAGGGAGCAGAGACACAGGGAATCTTGAGGCTCTGCTTCTACTCAGTGATTTCCCAGAAGACGGTTTGGGGCAGCACCTCCTCTAGGACTTCCCAGCAGAGTTATGGGTCCCCCACACAGTGCAGGAGCCGCAGTGCCCTTCTCCCACTGGAACCCAGCTGGGCTGTGCACAAGGCAGGTCTGGCCACTAAGGACAGGCTGGCCAAGGGCAGGCAGCCAGGCAGGCACGTAGTCCTTCTGGCTTCCAGCCACAAGACTCACAGGCTTCCGGGAAAGGCTGACAGGGCCGCACTGTTCCTTTGAATCTGAAAATATGTGGCTAGGGAAGCCTAAATTAATTAAGTGATGCTGAGGCCCTGAGGCCCTCCTGAGGAAGCACACAAGGGAAGGGGAGGGGCAAGGGCAGGGTAAACTGCACCGCCACTCCCAGTACTGGAATCCAGAGAGGCTCCCGAGCTTTGCTGGAACTAAGCCGGCACTTAGTGCTTTCTGGGAGACAAAGAAATCATAAATCAGGAGCAGGTGCCCCGCCCACACACTGCCGCCACCACCATCAACCTGCTTCTCCACAGAAACATGGCCATATCATGTCTCTGGAAGCAGAAGTCTCCACGAAGCAACAAATGGTGAGGCCTTGGAGTTGTCTTGGTTCATGACCTTCTCAAAAAAGAGACCAGGATGGTTTGATGCCCACCTCCAAAGCAGCACCCTCCACACACAATTCCCTCAGGACTCCCCTTGCCCAAATACACATGTGCATGTACACACACACACACACACACACATCCCAGAACTTGCCCAGGCACAGGTGTACAATGGCCCTCCTTTCACTTCCTCCCCAAGCTGTCACATGCCAGGACCACCCAAGTCCCTAGCAAGCTCCACTAAGGTTCCAACTAGAGGGGAAAGGACTTTTGGTTTTTCTAACAGAGTAAGGTCACAACTGTAGACAATGGGTAAAGTGAGAAGAAAGATTGTCAGCCAGAAGTCACCAAATCCATACAAAGCAGTAATAACTAAGCTCCTACCAAGCATCAGGCATTGAGCTCCATACTTTCAAGCAGACTGTCTCATAATCTTCATTCACCCTGAAGCAGGACAGCAGGGTGGCTGAGAGCTGGGTGCTGGCGCTAGCCTGCTTCACCATGCTTGAGCTCTCTGACTGTGAATGAATTGTTATGCCTTGGTGTCCCTACCTGTAAAAAGTTAATATGAAGGTTGATTTTTAAAAAAGATTAAATGAATTAATGTTTGTAAAATGCTTAAAACAGTGCCTAAGCACTTTATAAGCATGTCTATGTGTCTTATAAATAAGTTCTTTCCTTTACTCATTTCATTCACATCGAGTACCAGCTATGTATTCTGTAGCAGCAGTTACTATATCTGGGTGAGAAAAGAGAGAAAAGTAACCTTCCATTTTCTCCAACAGAACTGAATGGGAAGTTCCCTTTTGACTGCAAGTTAGTTGCTCTGATACAGGAATCTTTGGGAAGGAATTTACCAAGAGTTCTGACAAAGAGGAAGTCACAGGTACAGGAAGACGGAGGGCCAGAGGCATCCCGGGAGGCTGGCTGGCCAATTGCAAAGCTGGCTCCAGCACCCTGGACAGCTCCCCACTGGCCAGGGCCAGAATGGAGGCTGTTCCCTTCTGGCCAAAGCTCCCCTACCCTAGTCCTTACATGTGTGCAGAGTCCTTTTTAGCCGTAAGTTGGAGGGTGAGGGAGCTTAATGTCCCTGGAGCTTCCTTAAGGAGCTGGCCTATGATCCTCTTTCTTCCATGGATCTTAAACTGCCCCTCTCCTTGGCATTGCCAGGGAGAGTGTGTTCACTTTCCACAAAGAGCAGAAGAAGCACGATGAGGCACCAGAAATAAAGAAACAGTATGGGGACCACAAGACTGTCCCTGTGGCCTGGGTTTAAGTCCAAGCTCTGCAACTGGAATCTCAGGCAAGTGACCCAACTTCCTCATCAAAGCCAGGGGGAAGAGCAGCCACACTGAACCAAGGCTGAATGAGAATTAAATCAAACAGCATACACCACACCTGTGGCACAGAAACTTGCTTAATAAATGAGCCGGCTTCCTTCCTCATGGAAACAGAGGACTGAAGAACTGCCCATGAGCCTAGAGATACTTGGCTTCATGCTCAGGGGTCATCATGAATTCTGTGGGCCAGAGAGCTGGAAGAAGAGATCTGCATTTTGAAAGTCCCTGAGAAACTTTCTCTTCTCTAAGATTTCACTGTTCTTCCACCACAACACAGAAAACTCCTGCCTTAAATTCCAACCTCCCTTTTTCAAATCAGATAAGGCAAACAATATATGCAAAAATAATAATTGCTTAGTAGGCTGGAAGACTGTCCCTTTAAAAGCCTTATAATGGAAGAGTCAGAAGGGATCAGAGGTCTCATATTCAAATGACCAGAGGACACGAGACAGGAGACCAAGGCTGGGGTCCAGAGAGAGGCTGTGACTTGCCCAAGGTCATCTGGAAGCAGGCCTGTCCCCATCCTGAACTTTTTCCCTCCCTCAGAGGACAGTTTGGCCACTTCAGACCAGGTGTTGGCAGCTCCTTAAGGGGAAGAATTTCTTCTCTTTCTCTAGCATGGGTGAAGAGATGGGGTAATAGATGACAGGACTGCTGCCTCTCACCCTGAGGTGCCACTCTATGTCACTGCATTCCTCCGCTGTCTCAGGAACAGAAATCAACTTTCCAGTGCTTTCTGGGCCTCCCATCAGTCAGAACAACTTACCCACAGGGACTAGTTCAGAAGCTATGATACCCCTGAAGCTTTTACCTGCTCTTCATAAGATCTACAACTGTAAAATAAAGATAAAACAATACATTCTACAGAGGATACAAATAACCATGGAAAGTATTTGCATTACTATATGCCAGGCATCCTAGGCAGTCGGTGCTATTATGCATTTTACAGATAAAGAAACTGAAGGATAAAGAGGTGAAGAGGTTCCCCTCCTGCCCCTAGGCACCCTAACTCATACAAGCCAGAGGTAAGAGCCATCTCAGCCCTCTGCCTCAAGTTCTTTCCACTGCATCCACAAGCCTCCTTGGGGTGGGGAGCACCATAAGGGAAGAAGCTGGGTCTAATGGTATTTTGTTTTCAGGCCAGAAGGATGTGAAGAATTTTCTCTGGAAAAAAGAGAAAACTCATCTCAACAACAAATCTCCCAGCCTCCACTTCCTCAGAGCCCCTCTCCGGGCCAGTCCCCAGACCAAAACATGTGCCATCGTGGTCAACGCTGGGGACACACCAGGCCCAGCGCACCGCCAGGGCTGCTCACCTTGATTGCTGAGAACTGGGCGTTCAGTGGGTGCGGCCCTCTTAAGATGAGACCCCTCCCCTTGAGCCTCTGCTGAGAGCCAAGCTGCTGGATTCTGCCTGGAAAGTGGTTGCGGCGCCCACGCGGGGTCTCTTAGTTCCAAGGATAGAGCCGGGCTACCTCCCTTCCTGGGCCCACCCGGAACTTGGAGGCAGCCCTCGAGATGGGAGGTGGGGGTGGGATTGGGAAGCGGGGCGGGACCCTTGCTGGAGCTGGTGGGAGGGTTTGGTGGAGGGCGAAGACCGCCTGGGAGGAGTTCGAATGGGGAGGGAGGGAGGAGGAGGGAAGGAAGCGGAGGCGGAGCTGGGGAATCCAGACAGTTAAAAAGGAAAAGAGTAGCTCTGGTGGGGAGAGGGTGGGGAGGGAAGCAGAGGGTGGGTGGAGCAGAGCTGCCAGTGGGGATCTTGGGTGGGAACCCGGCGACTTCTCCCCTCAGTTCCCAGATGCTCCTGGTGAGGAATTCTCTGCTGGGGCCCAAAGGGCCGGTCGGTCGGAACCCAGTCCAGCCATCTCTGCGCCTCTTCTACCCGGCTGGGAAGTGGCCAGGAGGCGGGGCCCGAGGAAAGGTTGGGGGGATCTGCCGCCGGCGCCCCTCGGTCACCGCCCCACAGTCCAGCTGCGAGAACAGATGGATGCAGCCGCGGCTCACCTCGGGGACTCCTTACCCGCTGTGCCTTGAGATGCAGACGGAGGCAGAGATCTGGAACCCCTAGCCCCCCTGCTCCCGCCGGGCCGGAGGGAAGCGGTAGCTGTGCGCCCCTTTCCGCGAGAAGAGCGGACTCGGACCCCACGAGTCCTAGAACGGCGGGGAGCCGAGAGCCCGCTTGTCGCGCGGAGCACCCATCCTCAGGGGCTTGGCCGGGACTCTTGCCACACCGAGACCCCTTTCGGGGGGCTTCCGGCCTTGGCGCATCTGGGGAGAGGACCCCCCTCCGGCAGCGCCCCGCCCCCGCGCCCCCGCCCCGCCGACGCCGCATTAGCATAAGCGACGCAAGTGGCCCGGGCACCACTCGGGGGCCGAGACTCGCCGCGTCACAGCCCCGAGTGTAAAGGGAAAAAAAAAAGAGTAGCAGCGGAGGAGGAGGCAAGAGCCGACGCTCGGGGAGGGGAGAGCGGCGGGGCGAGCAAGCCGGCGGGCTGGCGGCAGCAGCGTGCCCCTCGGCCCGCTCGGGCTGCCTCTCAGCGCAGCGGGGGCGGCTCCCGGTGCGCCCCGGGCACAGCGCGCTCCATCTCTAGCCCCGGCCCCTGGGCGAGCCCGCCTTTCCTGACCGTCCCTGAGCCCAGAGGCGGCGGGTTCGGGGCTCGGTTCCGGACAGCGGCGGCGCCTCGCGGTGCAGGGTCCCTGTCTCTCCCGGCACGCAGGGTCCCCCGAAGTTCCGCGCCCTCGTCTCTGCACGGCAGGGTGCCCGCGCCCGGCCCCGGCGGCAGGGTCCCCGGACGAGCCGCAGGGTGGGGAGGATGGAGCCGGAGGCGCCTGCGGGTCAGGCCCCGACTGCAGCCAGCAAGCTGTCGGAGGCGGTGGGCGCGGCGCTGCAAGACCCCCGGCGGCAGCGGCGTCTGGTGCTGGTCATCGTGTGCGTGGCGCTGCTCCTGGACAACATGCTGTACATGGTCATCGTGCCGATCGTGCCCTACTACGTGCACGCGGCCAGCCTGGAGAAGCCCACCCCGACCCCCGCCCTGCCGCCGCCCGCTGCGACCACTGCCAGTGCCGTTACAGGGGACACCCCCGCGTCCTCGACGGCTGCTCTGCCGGCCAAGTCTGCTGGGAAGCCCCACTACCCCAGGGACAACGAGGACGTGAAGATCGGGGTGCTGTTCGCCTCCAAGGCCATCCTGCAGCTGCTGGTGAACCCCCTGAGCGGGACCTTCATTGACCGCATGAGCTATGACTTGCCGCTGCTGATGGGCCTGTGCGTGCTGTTCGCCTCCACGGTGATGTTTGCCTTCGCGGAGGACTACGCGACGCTCTTCGCCGCGCGCAGCCTGCAGGGTCTTGGCTCAGCCTTCGCGGATACGTCTGGCATTGCCATGATTGCAGACAAGTATCCGGAGGAGCCAGAGCGCAGTCGCGCCCTGGGCTTGGCCTTGGCCTTCATCAGCTTCGGAAGCCTAGTGGCGCCGCCCTTCGGGGGGCTCCTCCACGAGTTCGCGGGCAAGACTGCGCCCTTTCTGGTGCTCGCCGCCGTGTCGCTGTTCGACGCCCTGTTGCTGCTGGTCGTGGCCAAGCCCTTCTCGGCCGCGGCGCGGGCGCGGGCCAACCTGCCAGTGGGCACGCCCATCCACCGCCTCATGCTGGACCCCTACATAGCAGTGGTGGCAGGCGCGCTCACCACCTGCAACATCCCCCTGGCCTTCCTGGAGCCCACCATCGCCACGTGGATGGAACAGACGATGGCGGCCTCCGAGTGGAAGACAGGCATGGCCTGGCTGCCGGCCTTCGTGCCGCACGTGCTAGGGGTCTACCTCACCGTGCGGCTGGCGGCGCGCTACCCCCACCTGCAGTGGCTGTACGGCGCCTTTGGGCTGGCCGTGATCGGCGCCAGCTCGTGCTTGGTGCCTGCCTGCCGCTCCTTCGTACCGCTGGTGATCTCGCTCTGCGGCCTGTGCTTCGGCATTGCGCTGGTGGACACGGCGCTGCTGCCCACGCTCGCCTTTCTGGTGGACGTGCGCCACGTCTCGGTCTACGGCAGCGTCTACGCCATCGCAGACATCTCCTACTGCGTGGCCTATGCGCTTGGGCCCATCGTGGCGGGCCACATCGTGCACTCGCTGGGCTTCACGCAGCTGAGCCTGGGCATGGGCCTGGCCAACCTGCTCTACGCGCCGGTCCTGCTGCTGCTGCGCAACGTGGGCCTCCTGAAGCGCTCCCGCTCGGGCGCGACTTGCCGCTGCTGATGGGCCTCGTGCTGTTCGCCTCCACGGTGATGTTTGCCTTCGCGGAGGACTACGCGACGCTCTTCGCCGCGCGCAGCCTGCAGGGTCTTGGCTCAGCCTTCGCGGATACGTCTGGCATTGCCATGATTGCAGACAAGTATCCGGAGGAGCCAGAGCGCAGTCGCGCCCTGGGCTTGGCCTTGGCCTTCATCAGCTTCGGAAGCCTAGTGGCGCCGCCCTTCGGGGGGCTCCTCCACGAGTTCGCGGGCAAGACTGCGCCCTTTCTGGTGCTCGCCGCCGTGTCGCTGTTCGACGCCCTGTTGCTGCTGGTCGTGGCCAAGCCCTTCTCGGCCGCGGCGCGGCGCGGGCCAACCTGCCAGTGGGCACGCCCATCCACCGCCTCATGCTGGACCCCTACATAGCAGTGGTGGCAGGCGCGCTCACCACCTGCAACATCCCCCTGGCCTTCCTGGAGCCCACCATCGCCACGTGGATGGAACAGACGATGGCGGCCTCCGAGTGGAAGACAGGCATGGCCTGGCTGCCGGCCTTCGTGCCGCACGTGCTAGGGGTCTACCTCACCGTGCGGCTGGCGGCGCGCTACCCCCACCTGCAGTGGCTGTACGGCGCCTTTGGGCTGGCCGTGATCGGCGCCAGCTCGTGCTTGGTGCCTGCCTGCCGCTCCTTCGTACCGCTGGTGATCTCGCTCTGCGGCCTGTGCTTCGGCATTGCGCTGGTGGACACGGCGCTGCTGCCCACGCTCGCCTTTCTGGTGGACGTGCGCCACGTCTCGGTCTACGGCAGCGTCTACGCCATCGCAGACATCTCCTACTGCGTGGCCTATGCGCTTGGGCCCATCGTGGCGGGCCACATCGTGCACTCGCTGGGCTTCACGCAGCTGAGCCTGGGCATGGGCCTGGCCAACCTGCTCTACGCGCCGGTCCTGCTGCTGCTGCGCAACGTGGGCCTCCTGAAGCGCTCCCGCTCGGAGCGCGACGTGCTGCTGGATGAGCCACCGCAGGGGCTGTACGATGCTGTGCGCCTGCAGGAGCGCCCTGTGTCTGATCGGGACGGCGCACCGGCGAGCCGGCCGGGCGCCTTTGACGCGGGCGAGGAGGACGACTACGACTACTACACCCGCAGCTAGCGGCCCAGCCCTTCCTCTAGGCCACCTACCTCCAACCCCACCCACCCACCCACCCACCCACCCACGGGTCGAGGTGGCTGCTCGGGCCCAGGGCTTGCCCCCTCCAGCGAGTCCTCTGTCTTTATGTCCCCGGCCCGAGTCCCCACTCTAGGGTCTTTTCTGTCTCCTCTTCCCTTTACTCCAACGCGGGAGCACCGAGGTGCGTGAGCTGATGTGCTCCCGGCAAAGATGAAGAGGCGCGCCAGCAGCTACCTCGGGACTCCCCGATGCAGAGCCGTGCCTCTCTCAGTCCTTCCTTCCGTTCCTCCCAGTGCCGACCCGGCCTGCTGCACCGCGGTGCCGCCGGGCCGAATCAATAAATTATATCTATGCGAGGCCGAGTCTCTTTTACTGATGGGGGTGGGCGGCCGGGCGAGGGGCCGGGGAAGAACGGGAGGGTGAGCTGGGTCTAGTCCCTATCCCGGTGTCAGAAAGCCCGTGGCTCTTTTGCTACCCGGAAGAGGAGATACGGAAGAAGCAAACTCATCAAGGGCTCTCACCCACGAGTACTCCCGTGCAGACGCCGCCCTCAACCCGCAATCGCCCCTCCACCGCCCAAGCCCAGCGCAGCGCCCCGCGGCGCCGCCCGGGGGAGCCTGAGGACCCGCTCCCTCAGGGTGCGCTGGTCCCGCCCCTTGAGGACAGGTCCCGAGTTAGCCACGGAGCTGTGCTCTGTGGCGCCCGAGCTGGGGTTCGCTTCGAGCCTGGCAGCCTGTCCCGTCTGGGCTCCAAAAGGAAATGGGACCGAACTCTTTTGGGCAGTAGAAGAAAACCGGCCGTGTCTTTAAGGGCTATCTGGAAATGCTTTTTTAAGGCGCCGAGCTGGTCTCGCTGGGCTTCACGCAGCTGAGCCTGGGCATGGGCCTGGCCAACCTGCTCTACGCGCCGGTCCTGCTGCTGCAACGTGGGCCTCCTGAAGCGCTCCCGCTCGGAGCGCGACGTGCTGCTGGATGAGCCACCGCAGGGGCTGTACGATGCTGTGCGCCTGCAGGAGCGCCCTGTGTCTGATCGGGACGGCGCACCGGCGAGCCGGCCGGGCGCCTTTGACGCGGGCGAGGAGGACGACTACGACTACTACACCCGCAGCTAGCGGCCCAGCCCTTCCTCTAGGCCACCTACCTCCAACCCCACCCACCCACCCACCCACCCACCCACGGGTCGAGGTGGCTGCTCGGGCCCAGGGCTTGCCCCCTCCAGCGAGTCCTCTGTCTTTATGTCCCCGGCCCGAGTCCCCACTCTAGGGTCTTTTCTGTCTCCTCTTCCCTTTACTCCAACGCGGGAGCACCGAGGTGCGTGAGCTGATGTGCTCCCGGCAAAGATGAAGAGGCGCGCCAGCAGCTACCTCGGGACTCCCCGATGCAGAGCCGTGCCTCTCTCAGTCCTTCCTTCCGTTCCTCCCAGTGCCGACCCGGCCTGCTGCACCGCGGTGCCGCCGGGCCGAATCAATAAATTATATCTATGCGAGGCCGAGTCTCTTTTACTGATGGGGGTGGGCGGCCGGGCGAGGGGCCGGGGAAGAACGGGAGGGTGAGCTGGGTCTAGTCCCTATCCCGGTGTCAGAAAGCCCGTGGCTCTTTTGCTACCCGGAAGAGGAGATACGGAAGAAGCAAACTCATCAAGGGCTCTCACCCACGAGTACTCCCGTGCAGACGCCGCCCTCAACCCGCAATCGCCCCTCCACCGCCCAAGCCCAGCGCAGCGCCCCGCGGCGCCGCCCGGGGGAGCCTGAGGACCCGCTCCCTCAGGGTGCGCTGGTCCCGCCCCTTGAGGACACACCCCGAGTTAGCCACGGAGCTGTGCTCTAAGGCGCCCGAGCTGGGCTTCCCTTCGAGCCTGGCAACCTGTCCCGTCCAGGCTCCAAAAGGAAATGGGACCGAACTCTTTTGGGCAGTAGAAGAAAAACCGGCCGTGTCTTTAAGGGTTGGCTATCTGGAAACTGGCGTGTGTGTGTGTTCCTTAGAGAGCTAGATTCTGTCCTCCGAGGAGTGGAGGAACAGTTGTCCATGTGTCCGCTGGTCCTGGTTGTGCTGATGGCGTCAGGGCTGAAGAGGATGCGAGTGTGTGAGCTGATACCAACCTCCACCCTATCTGGCCCCGAGTGGAAGCAAGGGCTCTGCGCCGTCCGAGGAGTCTCCCCACCTTGAGTGCGGTCCGGCAAGTCCCAGACCAGCATCTGTGCACCACTCCCAGCTCTGCAGCTGCTGAAGGCCACAGAGTCCCCGGATTGCGGCATGAAGAGGGGGCCGTGTTGGGGTGCACCTGTGTGCTAGACAACATCTGCGTGGGTCTGCACTGCTGCTGTGTGTGCACGTCTGTTTTGAGTCTGAGTGTCCAGCTGCGTTTGTGTGTGTGTGTGTGTGTTTGAGTAGGGTCTGTCTTTGTGTGTGTGTGTGTGTGTGTGTGTGTGTGTGTGTGTGTGAAGATCTATATGGGAGGGAACATGCTTTGTCTAGGAGGAATGTCTGCCTCTGGCCGCGTGTCTCTCAGCATCTCCAGGTCTGTATCCCACATATTCCCCATAATGACAGCAGGGGTGAGCGGAAATAGAAAAGGAGGACCTGCAGTGGTCGGAAACCAGGTTTATTACGAGTACGACTACTGTTACTATCATTATTATATTCTAGGAGTTGTGATAAGGTTTGAGTCTGCCTTAGACGGTGGGGAGGGCACAGACTTACCCAGACTCCACCCTCCCCGGGGTTCTGCAGAGGCAGCCACTGCTGGGATAAAGGGGTTGGGGGAGCCTGGAGACTGGCGAAGGCCGTGTTGAGGCCAGTGGGCACCGGCCGGGACGTGTTCCGACCCCCCGCTTCTGGGGCCTGGATTCCGGTGCCTTTTTCAAAGCTAAGTCCGGGAAGGGAAGCCGTCAGAGCACGGGACCGGGGGTGCCTTGGAGGTGGGATCCCGGAAGGCGAGGAGGGCGGAGGGGATGGAAGATGGAGAGGGAGAGAGGTAGGGGTGGGGCAGGGGAGGGAGGAAACGGAGAAAGGAGAGGGAGGAGGAACGTGGTGATGGAGGGGAGGGGACTGGCCAGGCCGGCTTGCTCGCAGCCAGTCGCGAGGCCTGGGGACCCGACGACGTCGGAGGCTCTCCCATAGACGGAGGCGGCGGCCCCCACCCCCGCACGGCTGACGCGCCCCGAATCCCTTCCGGCTCACATTCAAGCCCCTACTCCTGCTGGGTGCGGTGCAGCGGCGGCGGAGGCAGCCGAGAGGAGGAGAGCAGGTGAGCGGGGCTGGGCTGGCTGAGCTCAGCGCTGGGAGCGCGAGCGGGACCGCTGAGCGGGAGCGGGGAGCTGAGCTCAGGACGGGAGGGAGGCTCTCTCCAGGGACCTTGGGGGATGAGAAACCCCAGAACCCGCAGCGTCCTGCCCGTCCCCAGGGGCCGCCGCCGTCGGGGAAAGTCAGGAGGGTGCTGGAATTCCCTGGCTCTAACTTTCCCCACCCAGGCTGGGGGCACGCAGATAGGGGGTCAGATGATGGTGTCAACTTTAAAATTTTGCACAAGTGAGAGCTGCGAGTTAGGTTTTATTGGGTGTTAAATGAAGACTGCTCACCCCAGGGGAAAAAGCACCTCAGGTAGCTCTGAGAAACTGTTGCAGAGAGGCTGCGGGGAAGATCAGTATATAGGTGATTCCGTGGAGGGAGAATACATGCGATCAAGCGCATGTTTTTCCAGAGGGTTTCTGCTAATCTGGTGACGCTTCCCGCTAGACATTGGGAAGTCTTTACCAGGAAGGATTTTGGTGAGCTCATAAAATCAGCTCCTCAAAATGTTTCTCTGAAGACCTACCCTCCCCCCACTCCCCCCTGCCCTCTGCCCCCAGCACAGAATACTTTCTTTCTGCTCTCCACCTTGAACTCCTTTCAGGTGTTGAAGGTCAGCGGCTGCAGCCGCACTTGATTTGAGGCGGATAGCAAGTGCCTCTGGCAAGTGCCCATGTGTAGTTAAGAGGCCGCCTCATGGTTGTGCACTCACCAATGCTTTGGGAGGCATTTGAAGACCGCTTGGTCACACAGTGCTAGGAAGGCTCATTCCTAAGTCTGGAGATTTCTCTTATGAGCCACTTAATGTGCTGCTACTGCTAGGCTTATCAACAGTAACCAAAGGGCTCTGGACCAACCTGTCTTACCCAATCTGTGCTGGTCCAGGAAAAATGCCCTCTTGTTGTATCTCCCCATATCTAGAGTTATACTATTAAAACCATTGATTGCATATAGAGCTATATTTTTGATCAACTGCTTCAAATCACCCAGTCATCATTATTTTTATTGGCGGTTCAGTCGCACATTTGGTAATGAAAGAAACAACCATCTTGTAAAGCAGGCCAAATACAAATACCAGCTAGCAGTATTATTAAAGTCACAAGAATTAAGCCAAGGACTTCCATTGGGTGCAGCCCACTATACCCTCGGGTCATCCAACTTAGTCTATTCTGTATCAGTCTTTATCTTTCAGGGACATTATATGTTGTCACTATCTAGAGCTCTAAGCCCAATTTCCTAGTTCCTAAGCTGTTTACCCTCTTAGTATAATTTCATTGTTTCCACTATAAAGGAGAGCCTTAAATCTTAAATGACCACATTCATGTGGTGTTAACCACCTAAATCTGTCCCGCAATTGTGGAAAGTTTTATTCCTTGGCTGAATTTTCCTTGTTTCTCTGATTGAGCTTGAGTAACTTAGAGGAAACTTCATATTTATGGCCAGGATCAGGGCAGGTATTCTTAACTGATCAAGAGAGAGGATCCCACCTAGTAATATCAACAGTAGCCTGAACAGGACTGAACTTTCTTTCTCTAAAACATGTCCATGATAGAAAACATTTGATCCATATGCAAATATCCAAGAGGTCAAGAAGACATTACAAATGATCATATGAATCAGGTCATGTGTCTTGGGTAAGCTGTCTACTTTTGATGTCTTTTTCTTGTCCTAGTCTGTGGTTTCCTCTATTTGAACATCTTCATCTCTATTTGAATGCTTTAAGGTGAGTCTGAGGTCAGCAGTCCTCTCTATAGACCAGTCCGGTGTAGGGGCTTTTGGAAGTAGGAGTTAATCCAAGAGTTAATTTAGGTCATCGCTGGACCAACCTTGGTTCACACAGTGCTAGGAAGGCTCATTCCTAAGTCTGGAGATTTCTCTTATGAGCCACTTAATGTGCTGCTACTGCTAGGCTTATCAACAGTAACCAAAGGGCTCTGGACCAACCTGTCTTACCCAATCTGTGCTGGTCCAGGAAAAATGCCCTCTTGTTGTATCTCCCCATATCTAGAGTTATACTATTAAAACCATTGATTGCATATAGAGCTATATTTTTGATCAACTGCTTCAAATCACCCAGTCATCATTATTTTTATTGGCGGTTCAGTCGCACATTTGGTAATGAAAGAAACAACCATCTTGTAAAGCAGGCCAAATACAAATACCAGCTAGCAGTATTATTAAAGTCACAAGAATTAAGCCAAGGACTTCCATTGGGTGCAGCCCACTATACCCTCGGGTCATCCAACTTAGTCTATTCTGTATCAGTCTTTATCTTTCAGGGACATTATATGTTGTCACTATCTAGAGCTCTAAGCCCAATTTCCTAGTTCCTAAGCTGTTTACCCTCTTAGTATAATTTCATTGTTTCCACTATAAAGGAGAGCCTTAAATCTTAAATGACCACATTCATGTGGTGTTAACCACCTAAATCTGTCCCGCAATTGTGGAAAGTTTTATTCCTTGGCTGAATTTTCCTTGTTTCTCTGATTGAGCTTGAGTAACTTAGAGGAAACTTCATATTTATGGCCAGGATCAGGGCAGGTATTCTTAACTGATCAAGAGAGAGGATCCCACCTAGTAATATCAACAGTAGCCTGAACAGGACTGAACTTTCTTTCTCTAAAACATGTCCATGATAGAAAACATTTGATCCATATGCAAATATCCAAGAGGTCAAGAAGACATTACAAATGATCATATGAATCAGGTCATGTGTCTTGGGTAAGCTGTCTACTTTTGATGTCTTTTTCTTGTCCTAGTCTGTGGTTTCCTCTATTTGAACATCTTCATCTCTAT
The DNA here is from genome assembly GCA_022376925.1 of Tragulus kanchil. NCBI lineage: Eukaryota > Metazoa > Chordata > Mammalia > Artiodactyla > Tragulidae > Tragulus > Tragulus kanchil. The sequence continues at coordinate 162,680,815 of JAIOJX010000005.1, forward strand.
TTGAATGCTTTAAGGTGAGTCTGAGGTCAGCAGTCCTCTCTATAGACCAGTCCGGTGTAGGGGCTTTTGGAAGTAGGAGTTAATCCAAGAGTCAGTTTAATTTCAGGTCCACTGTGCATGACTTAGAATACTTAATAAAAAGTCCTTCCATCCAGGTTTGAGACAATCCTTTATAGTCTGTCTTTTCCAGTATATAATCTCCTGGTGGCAGCTTGTGGAGCATCTGATTTTCACCCAGTGACTACTGAGATAAGCTTCAGAAACAAACCTTTAAATAATTCAATTAAACCTTACATTAGTATAGCACAAAGGCAAGGAACTAGTTGGGATATGAGTTAGTAAATACAGATCTCCATTAACAAAACTGGGATTTAACATTCATTGAAACAATCTTTTTTCCTCTAAAAGTACCTTATTTCTACCAAATGTACTCACATTAAGACTAATTTGTTGCAAAACAGATCTGGTCTCAAAAAAAAAAAAAGTTGGCCTGATAGTTTATATAACTATAATTGATCATATAGGCTTTTACTTTGCTGAAATTTTTATAAGGAGTCTCAGAATGAACTTAAAAAAAAAACCTCTCATGCTAGTAAAGTCATGCCAAGGACATGTTTCACATTGCAGATCTAGGTGAACTCCTCCCTTTACAAGGTTCCCAAAACACTTTGAGATTTCCATACCTGTTGGTTAGATAGCTTTCCTAATTTATCTGGCAAAGCTTCTGGAAATGTAAGAGCTTACAGTCCCTGGAGGGAGCAGATAGAGAAAAAAGATAAATGTTTCAATTCTGCTTACAAAAGTAAGCTTACAAATCCCTGGGGAAGGCAGCAAAGATTAGAGCAAAAAGATAATGTGTTCAATTTCTTGATAGAGAAGGATCCCACCTGGTAATATCAACAGTAGCCTGAACAGGACTGAACTTTCTTTCTCTAAAACATGTCCATGATAGAAAACATTTGATCCATATGCAAATATCCAAGAGGTCAAGAAGACATTACAAATGATCATATGAATCAGGTCATGTGTCTTGGGTAAGCTGTCTACTTTTGATGTCTTTTTCTTGTCCTAGTCTGTGGTTTCCTCTATTTGAACATCTTCATCTCTATTTGAATGCTTTAAGGTGAGTCTGAGGTCAGCAGTCCTCTCTATAGACCAGTCCGGTGTAGGGGCTTTTGGAAGTAGGAGTTAATCCAAGAGTCAGTTTAATTTCAGGTCCACTGTGCATGACTTAGAATACTTAATAAAAAGTCCTTCCATCCAGGTTTGAGACAATCCTTTATAGTCTGTCTTTTCCAGTATATAATCTCCTGGTGGCAGCTTGTGGAGCATCTGATTTTCACCCAGTGACTACTGAGATAAGCTTCAGAAACAAACCTTTAAATAATTCAATTAAACCTTACATTAGTATAGCACAAAGGCAAGGAACTAGTTGGGATATGAGTTAGTAAATACAGATCTCCATTAACAAAACTGGGATTTAACATTCATTGAAACAATCTTTTTTCCTCTAAAAGTACCTTATTTCTACCAAATGTACTCACATTAAGACTAATTTGTTGCAAAACAGATCTGGTCTCAAAAAAAAAAAAAGTTGGCCTGATAGTTTATATAACTATAATTGATCATATAGGCTTTTACTTTGCTGAAATTTTTATAAGGAGTCTCAGAATGAACTTAAAAAAAAAACCTCTCATGCTAGTAAAGTCATGCCAAGGACATGTTTCACATTGCAGATCTAGGTGAACTCCTCCCTTTACAAGGTTCCCAAAACACTTTGAGATTTCCATACCTGTTGGTTAGATAGCTTTCCTAATTTATCTGGCAAAGCTTCTGGAAATGTAAGAGCTTACAGTCCCTGGAGGGAGCAGATAGAGAAAAAAGATAAATGTTTCAATTCTGCTTACAAAAGTATAATTGACCAAATTACTTTAAGTCCTAATTAGTTCATGGGGAAGGTTTTCTTTATACCTGGAAAATGCAGATTCAAATGAGTAATTTTCCAGACAGAAACCATAAAAATTATAGTGAATTACAGTTCACTTATTCATATGTAACTAATTTTTGTTCACAGTGTGTGAAGCCACCAGCTTTCTCATTTGGATTTTTTAAATTTCTTACCTAGTTCAGCATTATGATCAGAAAGTCAGGAACCTGTATTTATCCCAAAGTTCTTTCTGTTAATCTTCTTGAAGAGGAAGTGTTTTGCAAAAGCACCAGAATAAAATCATAGCTGTCAATAATGACAAAAGACTTAAGAAGACACTTTTAAAGTCTGATTATAATGCAGTTGATACAGAAACTTGATTAGTGCTGTGAGAGATAACACTTTAAGATCATAACTAGAATTATGACAGCCAATATTTTATCAGAACTATCAGATTTTAGGAATTCTATATAATTTTTAGCATATCTATATTAGTAACATTTACCATGTAAGATAACCTAAGAAGGTTTATTTAACATACTAAAGGAATCTACTTAGTTTAGTATCTCTCTGGAATGTTTCAGGAACCCTTTGAAGCATCCCTAAATTAGCTGGAGTTCAAAAAGTCTTCATTAGAATTTGACTTAAGAAATTTTATCAATAAATCTCAAAAGTTTAGACCATTCAGTCAGATGAAATCATAGCTCACTTGAGAAACAATTGTTATTCACTGAGCCAAAGTAGAAATAGAAAATTTCGAAGGCAAATATAGAATAGATCACTTAAGAGGTAAAGAAGCTTAAAATATTTTATCAAAGGAAGTTCAAACATCTTTTTTTTTTTTTTCCCCACTTCTATTGGTCTTTGATTTATTTACTTTCATCCATCTTTGTTCTTTTTTTGGCCTGTGTGGGCCTCCCATCACAGTGGCTTGTCTTGCTGCAGAGCACCGGCTCTGGGCGCATGCGCTCCAGAGCTCTGATAGATTTATCTGGCAAAGCTTCTGGAAATGTAAGAGCTTACAGTCCCTGGAGGGAGCAGATAGAGAAAAAAGATAAATGTTTCAATTCTGCTTACAAAAGTATAATTGACCAAATTACTTTAAGTCCTAATTAGTTCATGGGGAAGGTTTTCTTTATACCTGGAAAATGCAGATTCAAATGAGTAATTTTCCAGACAGAAACCATAAAAATTATAGTGAATTACAGTTCACTTATTCATATGTAACTAATTTTTGTTCACAGTGTGTGAAGCCACCAGCTTTCTCATTTGGATTTTTTAAATTTCTTACCTAGTTCAGCATTATGATCAGAAAGTCAGGAACCTGTATTTATCCCAAAGTTCTTTCTGTTAATCTTCTTGAAGAGGAAGTGTTTTGCAAAAGCACCAGAATAAAATCATAGCTGTCAATAATGACAAAAGACTTAAGAAGACACTTTTAAAGTCTGATTATAATGCAGTTGATACAGAAACTTGATTAGTGCTGTGAGAGATAACACTTTAAGATCATAACTAGAATTATGACAGCCAATATTTTATCAGAACTATCAGATTTTAGGAATTCTATATAATTTTTAGCATATCTATATTAGTAACATTTACCATGTAAGATAACCTAAGAAGGTTTATTTAACATACTAAAGGAATCTACTTAGTTTAGTATCTCTCTGGAATGTTTCAGGAACCCTTTGAAGCATCCCTAAATTAGCTGGAGTTCAAAAAGTCTTCATTAGAATTTGACTTAAGAAATTTTATCAATAAATCTCAAAAGTTTAGACCATTCAGTCAGATGAAATCATAGCTCACTTGAGAAACAATTGTTATTCACTGAGCCAAAGTAGAAATAGAAAATTTCGAAGGCAAATATAGAATAGATCACTTAAGAGGTAAAGAAGCTTAAAATATTTTATCAAAGGAAGTTCAAACATCTTTTTTTTTTTTTTGGCCACTTCTATTGGTCTTTCATTTATTTACTTTCATCCATCTTTGTTCTTTGGCCTGTGTGGGCCTCCCATCACAGTGGCCCCTCTAGCTGCAGAGCACCAGCTCTGGGCACATGCGCTCCAGAGCTCTGGCTTGAAAATTGCACACATTGGTCCAGCCACTTCGGGGCACATGCGATCTTCCCAGGCCAGGGATCAAACCAGCGCCCCTTGCACTGCAAGGCAGTGTCCTTACCCACTGGACTACCAGGGAAGCCTGCTGTTCAACATCTTAAGGAAATTGTTCCACGTACAAAATTCTTTTCTCAGGGTCTACTTTCCACAAGCCTTCCTCAGCTCTCTAGCCATCACTTAATTTGCTCATCCCAAAACAGCCACCTATAAATCAGACGTACCTTCTTTTCCCTTAATAAAATGCAATTCCATTTCTCATGTCTTCTTTACTGAAAACTCAGATTCTACTTTCCTTAAGCAACCATGAACTGTCCTTTATATTATGAGTCTGTAGGTTGGTGAACATAAGCACCAGTTATAATTTCTAAAAACATTTGCTTTCATATAGAGACGATCTCAGGATGGTACCAAACATATTCATTATTAGTCTAAAATATCTTTAGTTTCTCTCTAAGAGGAAACCAGTGTTCAGTAATTAATGTTTTAGTATCTTATTTGAGCATAACCTAGCTGTTCGATAAGCTTTCATCACTTAATTTAGCACAACTCTAAATGTTCAAGTTGATGAATATCTGGAGAAATGAAAATAGATAGACATTCCTAAAGCACAATTATTCTTAATAGAGTTTATCAAATGCTCTTATCTCACATATATTTTCTTGTCTTAAAAGTTTCTTCACATTCAGTTATTTTCCTTGCTGACAAATTTGTAGCAGATACGTGCTGTGCTTAGTCACTCAGTCGTGTTCGACTCTTGCAGCCCACCAGGCTCCTCTTTCCATGGAATTCTCCAGGTGAGAATGCTCTGGGTTGCCATTCCCTCCTCCAGGGGATCTTCCCAACCTAGAGACCCAGCCCAGGTCTCTTACATTGCATGTGAATTCTTTACAGTCTGAGCCACCAGGGAAACCCAAGGATACTGGAGTAGGTAGCCTATCCCTTCTCCAGGGGATCTTCTGACCCAGGAGTCAAACCACAGTCTCCTGCACTTCAGGCAGATTCTTTATCAACTGAGCTACCAGGGAAGCCCTTCACACATATAATAAAATCTTATTTAGCTTATATTAAACCTAGGTACAATGAAAGTATTGTACTGATTATTATATTGATGTAAGACATGTCTATGTTAGTTAGATCAATAAACTTAAACATTAATGCTAGGTACTAATTTAATATTGAATATTTCCCAGTTAACATGAATCTGAAATTCATTTATTTTTTTCTTATAGCTGGAATTGTTTTGATTTGTAAGCCCTTACTTTTCTTTAGCCCAACTTGCCTAGAGCTCATTACCAATTAACCTCAGCAATATGATCCAAAGACAAAAGACACAGATTGAGACAGTATGCTTCTACCAGAGCAAGAGGAGGCATTGGCTGTACTGTCCATAGAGCCCTTATCAACTTGACCTTGCCTTCCTCATCCTCTGAAAACTCCCAGGGTGCTGGAGTTGACTCGTACCTGAGTGTTGCTGCTTCTGCTTTTCCGTGGGTAGTGGCAGCCCCTATGATTCAGGGTGCTCACAGGTCTGGGGACCACCTAGGCCTGAGTGTTGTGGTGTGGGGCCCGCGAGCACTCCACCTTCTCCGCCCAGTGCTGCCAGGCAACCCTGGCCTCCTCCACCCCTGGGCTGGGATTATCTATCTTTCCAGATTCCGTGTCTTTGGGTTAGCTGTGCTTTGCCCCCAACACCCCTCCTCCACTGTGCCTGCCTGAGGGTAGAATGGGCTAAGGCTTAGGTTTAGGCTCTTGGGAGACAATAGAGGATGGATGAATGGACATCATGACTGGGTGCTTATGCTTATGCAAGGGGTAGGGGTATGGATTAGGCCCTCAGGGCAGACTGGGGCCCCGCTGGCCTTAAAAACTAGCTTTTGCCCATCTTGGCCTGATTCACTTCTATTGCATCTTCAGACTCCAGCCACCATTTCCCAGGTCTATTCAGGTAGCCTCCAGGGGGCTGGGCTGCCCAGCCTCCTGTACCACTTCCTACAGCATTCTCATGCCACCTACACTGGGAGCCAGCAGACTAGAGACTAAGTCACAGCCGAGTCAGCAAGGTCCTCCCTGCCTTGGCCACAGGCTCATCTCCCATCAACCTCCTAAGGCCCCAGGCCTTAAAGGACCTTGTAAGGGCTAAGGGTTCACAGCCCAACACTGATTTTACTCCATGCCAGGCACAGGGCTAGGGTCTGGAAGTGAAGCACGGAACATGACAGGTGTAGTCTTTAAAACAATAAACTTAAAAAGGACATGTCTATGTTAGTTAGATCAATAAACTTAAACATTAATGCTAGGTACTAATTTAATATTGAATATTTCCCAGTTAACATGAATCTGAAATTCATTTATTTTTTTCTTATAGCTGGAATTGTTTTGATTTGTAAGCCCTTACTTTTCTTTAGCCCAACTTGCCTAGAGCTCATTACCAATTAACCTCAGCAATATGATCCAAAGACAAAAGACACAGATTGAGACAGTATGCTTCTACCAGAGCAAGAGGAGGCATTGGCTGTACTGTCCATAGAGCCCTTATCAACTTGACCTTGCCTTCCTCATCCTCTGAAAACTCCCAGGGTGCTGGAGTTGACTCGTACCTGAGTGTTGCTGCTTCTGCTTTTCCGTGGGTAGTGGCAGCCCCTATGATTCAGGGTGCTCACAGGTCTGGGGACCACCTAGGCCTGAGTGTTGTGGTGTGGGGCCCGCGAGCACTCCACCTTCTCCGCCCAGTGCTGCCAGGCAACCCTGGCCTCCTCCACCCCTGGGCTGGGATTATCTATCTTTCCAGATTCCGTGTCTTTGGGTTAGCTGTGCTTTGCCCCCAACACCCCTCCTCCACTGTGCCTGCCTGAGGGTAGAATGGGCTAAGGCTTAGGTTTAGGCTCTTGGGAGACAATAGAGGATGGATGAATGGACATCATGACTGGGTGCTTATGCTTATGCAAGGGGTAGGGGTATGGATTAGGCCCTCAGGGCAGACTGGGGCCCCGCTGGCCTTAAAAACTAGCTTTTGCCCATCTTGGCCTGATTCACTTCTATTGCATCTTCAGACTCCAGCCACCATTTCCCAGGTCTATTCAGGTAGCCTCCAGGGGGCTGGGCTGCCCAGCCTCCCTGTACCACTTCCTACAGCATTCTCATGCCACCTACACTGGGAGCCAGCAGACTAGAGACTAAGTCACAGCCGAGTCAGCAAGGTCCTCCCTGCCTTGGCCACAGGCTCATCTCCCATCAACCTCCTAAGGCCCCAGGCCTTAAAGGACCTTGTAAGGATTCATGCACATGTGCTTACCTTGTACTCAGCTACCCAACACTGATTTTACTCCATGCCAGGCACAGGGCTAGGGTCTGGAAGTGAAGCACGGAACATGACAGGTGTAGTCTTACCCTGCAGGAACTTAGTGGGAAAGAGAGACTGCAAAGCACATGCAGGAATAACACAAATGCTCTGCCAATGACTCCTTGTGGATTTGGAGTCAGCAAGCCCAGCCCTGCTTCCTTCCACGCTGCTCTAGAGTGGTCAGTTGAGGCTGGATGATGTCTTGTGGAGCAGGTACCAGCTGGAGGCTCACTTCAGGTTCCACCCTCTCCTATTTAGAGGTGCAGAGAGGATGCTGTCATCAGGGGAACTGGTCTGGACGTCAGGAAATGGGGCCCAGGCCCACAGGGAGGCCTGTGAACACCACTGCCCAGGACTGGAGCAGGGTGCCAGGCTGTGGGAGATGAAGGGTCCCATGGCAGGTCGCGGTGGCTGTGGTGTTGATGTCTCTCTACTTCTTGGTTCCCAGGTCCACACCTCTGCTTTCCCAATCAGGAGTCACCAAGATGCCCATTCTCGAAAAAACTCCTCCTAAGATGGCGGCCAAGAGTCCCAGCAGTGAGGAGGAGCCTGTAAGTGATGTTTAGAGGCCTCTCTCTCATCCCTGCTCTCCCCATTCACAAACCCTTGCTTCCAGAACAGTCCTGAGTAGAACTGGCCCCCTGACTCTTGCCTGGCCCCCAGCCCTGTGCTGAGGAGCCTGAGAGGGCCTGATGGAGCTGGGAGTGGCTTCAGGGAATACTGAGGGAAGGCTGACAGCCATACTTCCTGACCCCCAAAGCCAGAGAAAGCCTTGATCTGAGCCAGATACTCTCTTTTCTCCCAGGGCCTCCTACCTCTCCAAGTTCCATTTCCAATGGCCTCAAGCCTAGTGGAATTGCCTGAGCAGGAGGCTGAATTCATCCCAGCCCTTGGAGCCTCAGGCACTGTTTCCCACTCTAGTCTGAGACAACACCATCCTTCCTGGCCAGACATCCTCCCTCCCATCCTACTCACCTTCCAGAGTGAGTGTGGCACACCTGTCTTCTTGACACCTCTTTACTCCAACCTGCACCCCAGAGCTTCTCTTGAAAACGTGGTCAGAACTTTGAGGCTTCTCTCTGTGAAGCTGCTCACCATGTCATCTAGAAAAACAACCTGACAAATGCTTCTGCTGTTCTCCCTCCCTCTGCCAATGACTCCTTGTGGATTTGAGTCAGCAAGCCCAGCCCTGCTTCCTTCCACGCTGCTCTAGAGTGGTCAGTTGAGGCTGGATGATGTCTTGTGGAGCAGGTACCAGCTGGAGGCTCACTTCAGGTTCCACCCTCTCCTATTTAGAGGTGCAGAGAGGATGCTGTCATCAGGGGAACTGGTCTGGACGTCAGGAAATGGGGCCCAGGCCCACAGGGAGGCCTGTGAACACCACTGCCCAGGACTGGAGCAGGGTGCCAGGCTGTGGGAGATGAAGGGTCCCATGGCAGGTCGCGGTGGCTGTGGTGTTGATGTCTCTCTACTTCTTGGTTCCCAGGTCCACACCTCTGCTTTCCCAATCAGGAGTCACCAAGATGCCCATTCTCGAAAAAACTCCTCCTAAGATGGCGGCCAAGAGTCCCAGCAGTGAGGAGGAGCCTGTAAGTGATGTTTAGAGGCCTCTCTCTCATCCCTGCTCCCCCCATTCACAAACCCTTGCTTCCAGAACAGTCCTGAGTAGAACTGGCCCCTGACTCTTGCCTGGCCCCCAGCCCTGTGCTGAGGAGCCTGAGAGGGCCTGATGGAGCTGGGAGTGGCTTCAGGGAATACTGAGGGAAGGCTGACAGCCATACTTCCTGACCCCCAAAGCCAGAGAAAGCCTTGATCTGAGCCAGATACTCTCTTTTCTCCCAGGGCCTCCTACCTCTCCAAGTTCCATTTCCAATGGCCTCAAGCCTAGTGGAATTGCCTGAGCAGGAGGCTGAATTCATCCCAGCCCTTGGAGCCTCAGGCACTGTTTCCCACTCTAGTCTGAGACAACACCATCCTTCCTGGCCAGACATCCTCCCTCCCATCCTACTCACCTTCCAGAGTGAGTGTGGCACACCTGTCTTCTTGACACCTCTTTACTCCAACCTGCACCCCAGAGCTTCTCTTGAAAACGTGGTCAGAACTTTGAGGCTTCTCTCTGTGAAGCTGCTCACCATGTCATCTAGAAAAACAACCTGACAAATGCTTCTGCTGTTGTCCCTCCCTCTGGACTGTGGCAGCCTTGAGAGCAGGCTCCGTCTCTCCATTGCCCCTGCATCCAGCCCAGTACCTGGCTTATATAAATTGACCACAAGTGCTTATTAATCTAAGACCCAAGGGCTCAAAGCCCCTCCTTTGTACAAGTCCCTGTCTCTGCACCCAGACAAAGTCAGAAACCTATGAGAGTGCGGGAAGAACACTGAGGGGCCAAGACTTCTCAACATTCCTTCTTTCATTCCTTGCTTCATTCCTTCTTTCCCATCACTGATTCCCCTTGCCCCAGGATGAGTCATTGTCAGAGCCCCAAAGAAAGATGGCTCCAGCCAGGCCTGCTGGCACTTTTGGACAAGTCACCAGCTGAACTGGGCTTTCTGTCCCTCTTTCCCCACCCACTTGCCGTGCAGACCCCCAAGACCCCAGGAGAAGGAAGAGGGTGGGGAGGCTGGACCTGGTTCTCCGGGAGTAGGCTGGGCTACCCGGAATGCTGCCTAGACCCATCCTCGAGCGTTCCCCAGGGCAGGAGCAGCCCACAGTTGGCACTGACACTCTCCTCCAAGTGAACTCTAGAGACGAGCTCAGACAGGCAGAGTTCCTTCACTCATCAGCGCATGTGCTCCATCTCGCTCGCACTCTGGTCCACTTGGCCAGAGTTACTGGGAGTGGGGGTGGGGGTTCACTTCAGGCTCTGTAGCAGCAGAAACAGAGCTTGGGTAAGTTACTCAATGAACCCCCTTCACTCCACAGCCTGGCTGGGCTAGAAATTGACTCTCCCACCACCCCACAGAGAAGACACCCATGAAGAAAGGCAGCCCACTATTTTGCTAGCTTTGTAAAGTTTAGGCTATACTATAAAAATCCGGGCCCTTGGAGCCTCAGGCACTGTTTCCCACTCTAGTCTGAGACAACACCATCCTTCCTGGCCAGACATCCTCCCTCCCATCCTACTCACCTTCCAGAGTGAGTGTGGCACACCTGTCTTCTTGACACCTCTTTACTCCAACCTGCACCCCAGAGCTTCTCTTGAAAACGTGGTCAGAACTTTGAGGCTTCTCTCTGTGAAGCTGCTCACCATGTCATCTAGAAAAACAACCTGACAAATGCTTCTGCTGTTGTCCCTCCCTCTGGACTGTGGCAGCCTTGAGAGCAGGCTCCGTCTCTCCATTGCCCCTGCATCCAGCCCAGTACCTGGCTTATATAAATTGACCACAAGTGCTTATTAATCTAAGACCCAAGGGCTCAAAGCCCCTCCTTTGTACAAGTCCCTGTCTCTGCACCCAGACAAAGTCAGAAACCTATGAGAGTGGGGGAAGAACACTGAGGGGCCAAGACTTCTCAACATTCCTTCTTTCATTCCTTGCTTCATTCCTTCTTTCCCATCACTGATTCCCCTTGCCCCAGGATGAGTCATTGTCAGAGCCCCAAAGAAAGATGGCTCCAGCCAGGCCTGCTGGCACTTTTGGACAAGTCACCAGCTGAACTGGGCTTTCTGTCCCTCTTTCCCCACCCACTTGCCGTGCAGACCCCCAAGACCCCAGGAGAAGGAAGAGGGTGGGGAGGCTGGACCTGGTTCTCCGGGAGTAGGCTGGGCTACCCGGAATGCTGCCTAGACCCATCCTCGAGCGTTCCCCAGGGCAGGAGCAGCCCACAGTTGGCACTGACACTCTCCTCCAAGTGAACTCTAGAGACGAGCTCAGACAGGCAGAGTTCCTTCACTCATCAGCGCATGTGCTCCATCTCGCTCGCACTCTGGTCCACTTGGCCAGAGTTACTGGGAGTGGGGGTGGGGGTTCACTTCAGGCTCTGTAGCAGCAGAAACAGAGCTTGGGTAAGTTACTCAATGAACCCCCTTCACTCCACAGCCTGGCTGGGCTAGAAATTGACTCTCCCACCACCCCACAGAGAAGACACCCATGAAGAAAGGCAGCCCACTATTTTGCTAGCTTTGTAAAGTTTAGGCTATACTATAAAAAATCCGGGCTTCTAATTGTGACCAGCAAAGCGAGGACAAAGGAAAAGGGTGGATGGAAAAGGGAGCAAGAGAGAGGACCAAGGGGGAAGGAGCAGAAGGGCTGTTGGTGGAGGGAGGGGGATGATCTCAGAGCCCTGCTCTGCCATCCAGTGGCTGGATGACTTTGCACTTGTCTCTTCACCCTCCGGTTCTCAGTCTCCTCATCTGAAAACTGGTTAAAACTTCCTGCCCAAGCTAAGCCATAGCATTGTTGAACACCCAAGATCCCAGGTGACAGAGCTTGTTAACTGGGAAACCCACATCAGAGGTCATGGATGGGGAATTCTACTTGGATTCTCAAGACACTTTGGGGTCCCCCAGAAATTATGGATTTTCTCTTTGGAGAATAAAGGGGTGTGTGTGTGTGTGTTAGTCATTCAGTCAGGTCTAGCTCTTTGCAATGCCATGGACTGCCCACCAGACTCTTCTGTCCATGAAATTCTTCAGGCAGAAATACGGAGTGGGTTGCCACTCCCTTCTCCAGGGACACTTCCTGACCAGGGACTGAACCCGGGTCTCCTGCATTGCAGACAGATTCATTATCATTTAAGCTATCAGGGAAGCCCCGATAAGGACAGTAATAGCCTAACATGTTCTAATATGCCTGTCTGGGGCCAGTTGTTTCTCTTGTTTAATTCTCTCTGTGCCCCTCTCAAGTAAGACTTGTTATTTATGCTCTGTGGGTGAGGAAGCTGAGGCTTGGAGAGATTAAGAGTAGGAGAATTTCCACGCACACCTACCCTCACCTCCGTTCCATACCCACGTGGAGCTAACTCCTTGGGTTTCATTACTGGGAGAAATTTAATAAGGAGCCACTCTCCCCTCTCATGAATATCAGAATATCATGCAAAACTCTGGTCATTAGCACAAGCAATGGCTTGTTCCTCTCACCATCTTTCACCTGTCCAAACCTCTCCATTAGAGTCACCCCCTTTGGATCCAGAGATCAATTGGATTTGGTGGAGCCCTAGCTGGGAACAACTCCCAAATTAAGAGTGGCCACCAGTCCATACCAATAACAGGGCAATTTCATCTTAGGCTCATTCTTCATGGTTGATAAGCACTTTCATATCCATGATCTCTTTGATCTTATGAGAGCTAGAGCTTATTACTTCCATTTTAAAGGGGAGGAAACTGAGGCACAGAGGCAGGGGTGATTTGCCCAAGATCACACAGACAGCCAGTAGCAGCATCAGGGCATGAACCCAGGTCTGTCTGGTTTTAGCATCAAGGTATTTTTGTCTGCGCTTGATCCCCTCTTAGAGACAAGGCTGGGGTTTTAGGAGAAACAAGCAGGAGCTTCCTCATTTCACAATTGTGCTGAGCTGAACACTGGAAACAGAAGAGTCCCAGGCTAGGGAACAGGGATGGGGATAGACACAGGGGATCCATCTGGGGACAGGCATGGGCCACACATAAGGACAGGTCCAAGAGCCTGTGAACCTTCTCTTCCAGACGCTGCCCAAACTCCCCGTGCCCCCACTGCAGCAGACCCTGGCCACCTACCTGCGATGCATGCAGCACCTGGTGCCCGAGGAGCAGTTCAGGAGGAGCCAGGCCATCGTACAGCAGTTTGGGGCCCCTGGGGGCCTTGGTGAGACCCTGCAGCAGAAGCTCCTAGAACGGCAGGAGAAGACCGCCAACTGGGTAAGAGCAGCTGCAGGGAGGGGGTGCCAGGAACCCATGGGTCAGGGGGCAGAAATCAGACATGGAGACAAAGGGATATGGGAAAGAGGCAGGAAGGCAACAAAGATGGGACAGGGGGAGGGACGGGCATGGGGAGGACACAGAGGGACAGTAAGGTGCAAGGGTGAGGGGCTGAGAGGGGACAGATGGGAACAGTGATGGGACGGTGGAGAGAGATGAAGTGCAGAGATGGTGGACAGATGGGAGCAAGGATGGGGAAGAGACAGGGACAGAGAAGGGGGCGGGTGGGGGCTGTAACGGGGCAGATGAGTAACAGGGTTGGGAGCAGTGGAGGAGAGTGTGAGATCAGGGAAGAAGAGAGGGGTCAAAGTCAAGAATGAGACATTCCTCAGATTGGACAGAGGACCCTGATAAAGCAGGAAGCAATCAGGATGAACACGGGGATGGGAAAAAGGAGACAGCATGGGACAAAGCTGAAGGACAGGCGGGATGGCTTGGTGAGCCACAAGCTCTAGCCCATGACTGGGGCTCAGTGTGTTTGTGGAATGAATGAATGAATGAATGAAAAACGTACAGGATCTAGTGAAGAGCCCCCATTGCCCCTCAGGGTCCTGGGGTGGGAGTGATATGCCCCCCAGGCAAGGTGTGTGTGGCCTTTGGGGGTAATAGCACCCTCTCCCACCCTCTCCGGCAGGTGTCTGAGTACTGGCTGAACGACATGTATCTCAACAATCGCCTGGCGCTGCCTGTCAACTCCAGCCCAGCTGTGATCTTTGCCCGGCAGCACTTTCAAGACACCAATGACCAGCTAAGGTGAGGGTGCTGTGTTCCTGGGCTCCCAGCTGGGGAGTCTGCCTGGAGGAGAGGCCCTGGCCCCACCACCAGGAAGAAGAGGCCGAAGCTCTTGCCTTGGCTGAGCTTTCTGAGGCCAAATGGCCCAGAGACAGTGGCCATCCAGTCCGTGGGGTCAGAGGGAGTTTAGGCGAGGGGCTCATGGGTAACCAACACAGGGTCTTCCTAGGAATGTATCTGTTGGGGGAGGCATTGGGGAGGTCAGGGCTCCCAGGTGACCCCATGGCCGTCTGGCCTGGTTAAGGCCATAGGAGGAAGCCTGTAGCTTCTGATCCTGCCAGTGCTTGAGGCTGGGGCTTGTCATGGGACACACAGCCCGGGCTATCTCAGAGGGCTTCTGCTCCCTGCAGCCCTAGCTCTGAGCAGAGGCTCCCAAGGAGTGGAAATGGTTCCTTCCCGCCAGCCACCAACAGAGTCGCTGCCATCTGCTGCAATTTCAGAGCTCACTGAGCCGCTGGAATGGCCTCTGGGCATGCTGATGACAATGGAGGGGCCTTTTAGGCAGGAGTCTGGCGGGGAGAAAGGGTCTCCCTGCCTACAGAGCCAGACCCAGGTCTCCGGCCTCAAGACCCGAAGGTGGCTCAGTGCGGGGACAGTCCAGAGGGAAGTATAACATGAGCAGGGCGCGCCTCGGCCTCTGAGCTGGGCTCCACTGTGCTGGAAGCTGCCCACCTCCCTCCTTCAGCAAAACCAGCCCAATCTAGCTGCTGGCTGGGGGCAGCCCCTCCTCTTCCCCTGCAGATGGGCCTTCCCTGGACAGAGGCAGTGTGTGGATGGGTGAACCACTTTTGGATATATTTCTCAAAACTGCATCGAAGGGGGCGTGTTCCTCCTGATACCATTAAGCCAGGTTCATCGTCTATGGGCAGTTAAGATGACAGGGTCCTGGGGTACAGTTTTCTGGTGACTTTTTCCCCAGCTGCCAACACCCGTTTTCTTTGCATTAGCACTCAGGGGACCAAAGTACTAACTTTCTCAGAAAGATTGGATTTCCCAGAACCCTCAGGTTTGAGCCCTATCCAGTCCCAGCACGGGCCTTCCCTGGGAAGAACGCTGCCCCTCACCATCCAGCCCGCTGTTGCCTGCTCTGTGGCCTCTCCTGGCTTCCTTCTCCTCCTCCTCTTCATTCACCTTCCAGTTTCCTCTCCTCCCCTGAGTTCTCTCCTCAGGACCATGCTTAATCTCAGGTTTGTGAAGGAAACTGACACCGTGACGGAAGGGGCCGGGCAGCAAGAACCCCATCTGATTATTGCACCCTTAAGACCAGTTATCTGGCAGGTGGTCTGTGAGTAAGAGAGAGGCTCGAGGAGGTGGGAGGGAGGGGGAGAGACAGGGGAAGAGAGACAAAGGAACGAAAAAAGGGAGGGAGGGAGGCCCCAGAGAGGAGAAACTAAGGCCTCGTCTCTCTGTAGGTTTGCAGCCAACCTCATCTCTGGCGTGCTCAGCTACAAGGCCCTGCTGGACAGGTAGGACTGGACGCCACACAGTCTGCTGATTCATTGTCTCTCGGCTGTACTAGCCAAGGAGCTCATAGAGGCAGGCACCCTGCCTTTTCGCAGCTCTGTGTTCCCAGCTTCTCTCGCAGAGCAAATGACCCCCCTGCCATCCCAAGCATCCAAATACCTTTTCCCCTACCTGGCCCAGACATTGGTCTCCGGCCTCAAGACCCGAAGGTGGCTCAGTGCGGGGACAGTCCAGAGGGAAGTATAACATGAGCAGGGCGCGCCTCGGCCTCTGAGCTGGGCTCCACTGTGCTGGAAGCTGCCCACCTCCCTCCTTCAGCAAAACCAGCCCAATCTAGCTGCTGGCTGGGGGCAGCCCCTCCTCTTCCCCTGCAGATGGGCCTTCCCTGGACAGAGGCAGTGTGTGGATGGGTGAACCACTTTTGGATATATTTCTCAAAACTGCATCGAAGGGGGCGTGTTCCTCCTGATACCATTAAGCCAGGTTCATCGTCTATGGGCAGTTAAGATGACAGGGTCCTGGGGTACAGTTTTCTGGTGACTTTTTCCCCAGCTGCCAACACCCGTTTTCTTTGCATTAGCACTCAGGGGACCAAAGTACTAACTTTCTCAGAAAGATTGGATTTCCCAGAACCCTCAGGTTTGAGCCCTATCCAGTCCCAGCACGGGCCTTCCCTGGGAAGAACGCTGCCCCTCACCATCCAGCCCGCTGTTGCCTGCTCTGTGGCCTCTCCTGGCTTCCTTCTCCTCCTCCTCTTCATTCACCTTCCAGTTTCCTCTCCTCCCCTGAGTTCTCTCCTCAGGACCATGCTTAATCTCAGGTTTGTGAAGGAAACTGACACCGTGAGGGAAGGGGCCGGGCAGCAAGAACCCCATCTGATTATTGCACCCTTAAGACCAGTTATCTGGCAGGTGGTCTGTGAGTAAGAGAGAGGCTCGAGGAGGTGGGAGGGAGGGGGAGAGACAGGGGAAGAGAGACAAAGGAACGAAAAAAGGGAGGGAGGGAGGCCCCAGAGAGGAGAAACTAAGGCCTCGTCTCTCTGTAGGTTTGCAGCCAACCTCATCTCTGGCGTGCTCAGCTACAAGGCCCTGCTGGACAGGTAGGACTGGACGCCACACAGTCTGCTGATTCATTGTCTCTCGGCTGTACTAGCCAAGGAGCTCATAGAGGCAGGCACCCTGCCTTTTCGCAGCTCTGTGTTCCCAGCTTCTCTCGCAGAGCAAATGACCCCCCTGCCATCCCAAGCATCCAAATACCTTTTCCCCTACCTGGCCCAGACATTAACAGTCACTCTTCCCAGGACAAGCACAATCCCTCTTTGATCTTTTGAACGCCCATCTCCCTCCATAACTCACACATACACACAGGCCACATATTCAGTGTGTCAGGAAACTAGAGAGCACACCAAACGGTGGGGAAGGCAAAGTTTCTGGAACCAGGGCATGATGAGTTCAGTCTTGTTAGTTGCTCCCTGAAAGGCGCGGTCACCCGACTCCTCAGCACCATCAACCTCAAGAATGGGTGGCTGCCTAAGTGGACCCAGGGGTGTCCTGGGAGATGGAGAGAGCTGCATAAGCCCAGTGGGTCATCACTGATTTTAGGAGGAAAGTCCTTCTGGCTAAGCAGTGGGTGCCCAGGAGCAGCAGGGAGCATGAGAGAGGGTGGAGACCCAGGGCTCCCAGAGGCAGGTAATATAAAAGCATCAGTTGCTGGGAAGAAAGAGGGGTCCAAAGCAGTGTCCATTGCACAGAGCTCCCAGTGAGAAGAGAGACACTGAAAAACACCACAGGGAGACAGCAGCTGGAAGATCTGGAAACCCAGCAAGAGGTTGGTGTGTGGAGGGGTGAGCAGACAGGAGTCCAGAAATGCATGGAGAACCTGCTGTAGGCCTTCCTTCCTAGAGGAAGCTGAGGCTCAGGGAGGTCAAGGGCCTTGTCTGTGGTCAGGTGGCAGAGGAAGGAAAGCACGGGGGCAGACTTCACTCACTTTTCAACTTGATCCAACTCAGACTTACCTAGCCTGGGAGCAGAGACTTAAACCTGCAGCCCCGGGGCTTCCCCTGGTGGTCCAGTGGGTAAGGACGCCGCCTTGCAGTGCAAGAGGCGCTGGTTCGATCCCTGGCCTGGGAAGATCCCACGTGCCGTGGAGCGGCTGGCCTGATGTGTCCAATTACCGAGCCGGAGCTCTGGAGCACATGTGCCCAGAGCCGGTGCTCTGCAACGACAGACGCCACCGCGATGGGAGGCCCACAGGAGCCAAAGAACGAAGACGAATGAAAATAGAGAAATGAAAGACCAATAGAAGTGGCCCGCCCACTCCCCTCCCTCCCCAACCTGACCCCCGCCCAAAGTAAATAAATAAATCAATCAAAAATTGCCAACATTCTAAAAAAAAAAAAACCTGCAGCCCCTCCAGGGTAGGGCTGCTTCCTCTGGAGAGAAGGGGGCAGACCCCCAGACTCAAAACACAGAGTGGCTCAGGGCTTGGGCTCCGGGGTCAGCAGACCTGCATCTGAATTCTGACACCACCACACAGGGTGTGTCAGCTGTGAGTGAGTAGCCGCTCCTGGTGTGTCGGATGGGAATAATAACTGTCGTTGCCTCTTGGGACTGCTGCCACTGTCCTATGAGATGATGCCTGCGAGGCTTTTGGCCCTAAACTAGGCCCACAGCAGGCTCTCCATGCATTTCTGGACTCCTGTCTGCTCACTCCTCACCATACCATCCTCTTGCTGGGTTTCCAGATCTTACGGCTGCTGTCTCCTTGTGGTGTGTTTTCAGTGTCTCTTCCTCACTGGGAGACCCGGGAGAGCAGAAAACTGGGAAAAAGGGGTCCAAAGCAGTGTCCATTGCACAGAGCTCCCAGTGAGAAGAGAGACACTGAAACACCACAGGGAGACAGCAGCTGGAAGATCTGGAAACCCAGCAAGAGGTTGGTGTGTGGAGGGGTGAGCAGACAGGAGTCCAGAAATGCATGGAGAACCTGCTGTAGGCCTTCCTTCCTAGAGGAAGCTGAGGCTCAGGGAGGTCAAGGGCCTTGTCTGTGGTCAGGTGGCAGAGGAAGGAAAGCACGGGGGCAGACTTCACTCACTTTTCAACTTGATCCAACTCAGACTTACCTAGCCTGGGAGCAGAGACTTAAACCTGCAGCCCCGGGGCTTCCCCTGGTGGTCCAGTGGGTAAGGACGCCGCCTTGCAGTGCAAGAGGCGCTGGTTCGATCCCTGGCCTGGGAAGATCCCACGTGCCGTGGAGCGGCTGGCCTGATGTGTCCAATTACCGAGCCGGAGCTCTGGAGCACATGTGCCCAGAGCCGGTGCTCTGCAACGACAGACGCCACCGCGATGGGAGGCCCACAGGAGCCAAAGAACGAAGACGAATGAAAATAGAGAAATGAAAGACCAATAGAAGTGGCCCGCCCACTCCCCTCCCTCCCCAACCTGACCCCCGCCCAAAGTAAATAAATAAATCAATCAAAAAATGCCAACATTCTAAAACCTGCAGCCCCTCCAGGGTAGGGCTGCTTCCTCTGGAGAGAAGGGGGCAGACCCCCAGACTCAAAACACAGAGTGGCTCAGGGCTTGGGCTCCGGGGTCAGCAGACCTGCATCTGAATTCTGACACCACCACACAGGGTGTGTCAGCTGTGAGTGAGTAGCCGCTCCTGGTGTGTCGGATGGGAATAATAACTGTCGTTGCCTCTTGGGACTGCTGCCACTGTCCTATGAGATGATGCCTGCGAGGCTTTTGGCCCTAAACTAGGCCCACAGCAGGCTCTCCATGCATTTCTGGACTCCTGTCTGCTCACTCCTCACCATACCATCCTCTTGCTGGGTTTCCAGATCTTACGGCTGCTGTCTCCTTGTGGTGTGTTTTCAGTGTCTCTCTTCCTCACTGGGAGCTCTCTGCCACCCCCAGAACTCAGTCTTGCTGACCCTCCAACTTTCTGGTTTCAGAGAGTCTCATTCTTTACATTGGCCAGCTGGACAGCCAAGGAGGAATGTCCTGGACCCCACCCACAACCTTGTACCCTTCAGCACTGGCGGTCTCGGACAGTCTAGACCCCCAGCTCCCACATGTGTGTGTGCACACTCACACGGACACACATACCCATACATGTCCAGATGAGAGCCCCCCATGTAATCACCGTAAGTTTCACAAAGCTAAAACCATACGCCATTGCCTGAGGACCTGTTTTGGACCCGTCACTCACTCATTCATTCATTCGCTCACTTTCTTTTTAAAAAATTTTTTAATTGGAGGAAAATTGCTTTACAATGTTGTGTTGGTTTCTGCTGTACAACAATGTAAATCAGTCATAATTATACATTTATCACCTCCCTCTGGAGCTTCCCTCCCCCCTCCCTCCCGTCCCACCCCTCTAGGTCATCACAGAGCACCAGGCTGGGCTCCCAGTGTAATACAGCAATTTCTCACCAGCTCTCTGTTTTACACACGGCAGTGTGCACATATCAATGCTACTTTCTCCGTTTATCCATTCTCTCCTTCACCCACTGTGTCCACAAGTCTGTTCTGTATATTTGCATCTCCATTCCTTCTCTACAAATAGGTTTATCAATACCATCTTTCTAGATTATATATATATATATATATGTTAATATACTATATTTGTTTTTCTTTTTCTGACTTATTTCACTCTGTGTAATAGGCTCCAACTTCATCCACCTCAGCAGAACTAACTCAAAATCATTCTTTCTTTATGGCTGGGTAATATTCCATTATGTATATATGTATATATCACATCTTCTGAATCCATTCATCTGTTGATGGACATCTAGGTAGCTTCCATGCCCTAGCTATTGTAAATAGTGCTGCAATGAACACTGGGGTACAAGTGTCTTTTCAACTATGGTCTTCTCAGGGCGTATGCTCGAGAGTGGTATAGCTGGGTCATATGATAGTTTTATTCCTAATTTTTAAAGAAATTTCCATACTATTGTCCATAGTGGCTGTATCAATTTACATTCCCGCCAGCAGTACAAGAGGGTTCCCTTTTCTCCACTTCCTCTCCATTTATTGTTGGTATATTTTTTTCAATTTTCAAGTTGTTGATGGGAAGATGAAGGGAAATAAAGACATATCCCTGTCTTCAAAAGCTTCTTAAATCACTTGACAAGAAAGCCGTATAAATAGCACCCAATGCAGCCATGTCTGTCCCCCTGAGCCTCTCATTCCAGTGTCCCACCCCTTGATGTCTCCACTAGGGTGCCTCCCAGTCATCACAACCTGAGTCGTCCCCCGTGGACCCTTGGGCCCCCGCAGCGTGCCGTGGCCCTCACCTCATCCTGCCATCTCAGACGGGATCGGGCACGTTCAGGGTGGTATGGCTGTAAACTGTCCTGCCATCTCAGTAAAGGTGCCTCACAGCCCCGGTGGGGAACTCAGGGCCCTGTAAGTCACTCGTGGTGTGTTTCTCCCTTGCCTGCTCGTCTAGTCCAAGCCCAGGGTATCGCTCTCCCTCCAGAACTCAGCTCCCTCTTCCTCCCCTCACCGCCTCCCCCAGGCTCATTACCTTCCAAGCAGCTCGCGGCCTCCTTCCTGTGATCCGCTTCCTCCCACTCTCCACACAGAACCAGAGCCATTTCGACAGCAAAGCAGACCAGATCGAGCCCCTGAATGCCCTCGTCTTCCCGGGGCTTTCGCTGTCCCAAGAATGAAATGTCACTGCTTTCCACTCCCAGAGAAGCCACAGGCCTCCCCACTTCTCTGTCCATCTCTTTACTCCCTTCAGCACATCGTCTTCCTTTCACCTTGGACCAGTTTTATGGTGAAGGACCAATATATTGTTTTATTTAGTAAAATGTTTTTGAAGCACTACAAAACTGAATTAGCAGAAAAACAGCATATAGGTACAATGTACAAGACTGTTTGTTTCATTGTTAGATTCAGCACACACAAACGTCCTCTGTCTAATCGGTACAAGTGTCTTTTCAACTATGGTCTTCTCAGGGCGTATGCTCGAGAGTGGTATAGCTGGGTCATATGATAGTTTTATTCCTAATTTTTAAAGAAATTTCCATACTATTGTCCATAGTGGCTGTATCAATTTACATTCCCGCCAGCAGTACAAGAGGGTTCCCTTTTCTCCACTTCCTCTCCATTTATTGTTGGTATATTTTTTTCAATTTTCAAGTTGTTGATGGGAAGATGAAGGGAAATAAAGACATATCCCTGTCTTCAAAAGCTTCTTAAATCACTTGACAAGAAAGCCGTATAAATAGCACCCAATGCAGCCATGTCTGTCCCCCTGAGCCTCTCATTCCAGTGTCCCACCCCTTGATGTCTCCACTAGGGTGCCTCCCAGTCATCACAACCTGAGTCGTCCCCCGTGGACCCTTGGGCCCCCGCAGCGTGCCGTGGCCCTCACCTCATCCTGCCATCTCAGACGGGATCGGGCACGTTCAGGGTGGTATGGCTGTAAACTGTCCTGCCATCTCAGTAAAGGTGCCTCACAGCCCCGGTGGGGAACTCAGGGCCCTGTAAGTCACTCGTGGTGTGTTTCTCCCTTGCCTGCTCGTCTAGTCCAAGCCCAGGGGTATCGCTCTCCCTCCAGAACTCAGCTCCCTCTTCCTCCCCTCACCGCCTCCCCCAGGCTCATTACCTTCCAAGCAGCTCGCGGCCTCCTTCCTGTGATCCGCTTCCTCCCACTCTCCACACAGAACCAGAGCCATTTCGACAGCAAAGCAGACCAGATCGAGCCCCTGAATGCCCTCGTCTTCCCGGGGCTTTCGCTGTCCCAAGAATGAAATGTCACTGCTTTCCACTCCCAGAGAAGCCACAGGCCTCCCCACTTCTCTGTCCATCTCTTTACTCCCTTCAGCACATCGTCTTCCTTTCACCTTGGACCAGTTTTATGGTGAAGGACCAATATATTGTTTTATTTAGTAAAATGTTTTTGAAGCACTACAAAACTGAATTAGCAGAAAAACAGCATATAGGTACAATGTACAAGACTGTTTGTTTCATTGTTAGATTCAGCACACACAAACGTCCTCTGTCTAATCGTTACAAGTGTGTGAAAGCCCCTGCTGGAGTCCCACATTGCCTGTCGTGGGTTGGTCGTTCCAGTTCAACTGGACACCCACCTTTGGAGCAGCAGGACTGTGAGACACTCCACCTAGCCTGTCTCAGCCTCACTCTGCACCAGCTCACCTCATGGCCGTCTCTTAGCCCCAGGGCTCAGCTCACGAGTCTGATCCTCAGTGAGACCAATCCTGGCTGATCCTCCTGCCCGGCCAGTCCTCCTGCCCGGCCAGTCCCTGTCTCATCACCCCATATCACTCCCTGCCTGCTGTCTTAGGCCCACTACGTACTCCAGACCTGTGCCCATTAGAACAGGAAGCTCAGGTCTTACTTGCACCTACCTCCAGAGATCCCAATATGGTGCCTGGTCCAGGAGAATCTTCAGCCACATCTGTTGGTTGAAAAAGATGGAAGAAAGGATGGGAAAAGAAAGGGAGGGATGGAAATAGGGAAGAAGGGAGGGAGAGAAGAGGCAGAAAAAGAGAGAGTAAAGAAAGGAGGAAGAGGAGAGGGAGGTAGAATGTGGAGGGGAGGATGAAACAGAAGGAAAGACAGAGTGAAAGAGAGAAAGCAGGAGAAGAGGAGGAGGAAGCAGGAGGTGTGAGGAGGAAGAAAGTACATAAGACACGCTGACACCACAGGAGAAAGAGAGCTTTCCACCTGGAACTCAAAGGAGGTGCCTATTAATAGAAGAGGTGATGAAGGAGGTAGGCTCTCCGAGTGAAGGGAGTTTTCTAAACACATTAGCTGAGTACGGGACTGAGGGTGAAGGTGTGCCGAGCTGAGCAGAAGAAGCAAAGCCATAGAGTGGTCAGATCTGTACCTGCACACCTGTCGTGGGTGAGGCCAGGGTGAGGGAGACTAATGGGAGGCCGGAGAACCTCCTGAGGATCTCCCTGGGGCGCTCCATTGCTTTAGAAAGTGGGAGTCTAGCTCTTGGATGGCCATGCCGGTCTGGCATCCTTAGAGTAGGACCAGCTTTGATTCCCGCCTCTCTTCCCTCCCTCCCCCTCCAGCCACTCCATCCCCACCGACTGTGCCAAGGGCCAGCTGTCAGGGCAGCCGCTCTGTATGAAGCAGTACTACGGGCTGTTCTCCTCCTACCGGCTCCCCGGCCACACCCAGGACACGCTGGTGGCCCAGAAGAGCAGCGTCATGCCTGAGCCCGAGCATGTCATAGTGACCTGCTGCAACCAGGTAAGCAGCCCCTTGCTGCTGCTGCAGCCTCTCAGGCTTGGGGAGGGGTGCATGTGTGCGCCTCCATTCCTGCTTCTCTGGGGGTGTTCAGCTGCCTCCCAGAGTCACCCGGTGAGCTCGGGCATGGTGACCCCAAATGGGGCCTCTTGATTCTTGTTCTCTCCAGTGGTTGGATTTTAAGAATGAGGACAGTCGTCAGTTGAGATGCCTTTGGTGGACTCCTATTTCAGACCTGTCTGGCCAGATCAGGTCCAAAGAACTGCCTGGATGGACAGAAGGTCATTAATGAGACCCAGGATGTCCTCAGCCCTTCCACATGCAGTCACACAGGCCATGGCCTTCCTGGAGACCACACACAAACATACAGAAGCTTACAGACCAACTGTTAGGCATCCATGTCCAGGTGGGTTAGGTACCTACACTCACCTCATATGATCCTAGGAGGACCCTGCAGAGGAGGCTTTGACAGATGAGGACATGAGACTTAAGTTAGGTGGCTTGTTCAGGGGTGAGAAGGACTCCTAGGTCTGCCACTGTCACAAGGCCACACTCTGTTTCCTGAAACTTGGGTCCTCAGATGGGCCTTCAGGGAACACAAGAGCATGACGATGTCCCACATCAGAGAGAGGATTCTCTGCACTGAGGCTCCACATAAATATTCAATCTGATGAAAAGCTGTTGCTGGTTTTTTGTTTTTTTTTTTTTCATTAAAACCCAAGTTTGGCACCTACTCTGGGTCTCCCCTGGTATTTTTTTCTGTAGTGTTTTCTTCTTGGGCTCATCTGACATTTTCCAAGTCAGGAACCCTAAGTCTGCCATCAGAGGATGGCTGTTCCTGGGTTTGGAGCCCACACCTGGCTGACCACAAGACGAGAACCTTTCTCCATCTTCAAAAGTCAAACCCAGAATTTCCCAGCCCTGACACTCCATAGTATCCATCCCTCCCAGAAACGCTCTCAAGACTCCCCCTCTGAACCGGGCCATCTGTATGCGGCTCAGGGTGTGGGGCCAGGCACTTCTGTCAACCATCTGAGAAGGGATCTTGACCTGGAGCTACAATTAAAACCCTTTACCAGCTGAGGCTGTAGCTTGCAAGCTGCCAAATGGCAGCTCACCGACCTTACCTACAGAGCACAGGCCATAGTACAGGTGTTCATGTGCACACGTACACCTAGAGCATTTTGTATGTTCTCTTTTCCATTTTAATCTTCCTTTGCATATTATTTGCTGACTTTTTTTCTCCACTTACGAGTGTGTTTGAAATCTATCCCTGTAGCTGTATCTAGAACTAGTTCATTGCTTTCAACTACTGGATAGACATGCACTGGATGGGCACATCACATTTTACTTAACCATTTCCCTAGTCAGAACACATGGGCTCTCTCTACCATTTTGCTATTGCAAACAAGTCTGATAGGCACACTCCTTTCTATGCCTCCCAGGGCACCAGTCTATGCTTCTCTAAGCCTTATGCTAAACTGTCTTTATATGAATGGTTGCTGAAACATAGGGTGCACACATTTTCAGCTTTGATGGACACGAAGCGAGTGTGTCCATTTCTACTCAGTTCCCCACAGACATAATGGTTTTAACTAGGAACTACAAAAAAACCTTTCTGCAGTTAAGGTTAATCTGGCCTTCTTTGATTTGGGGCAGCTTGAAGTCCCCCTCGGTCGACAGCATTGGGCTGGTTCCCACACAGTGACTGTTCAGAACCATCACATACCTTGGGAACCGTGGGCCCAAGCTTCCCCCATCCTGCTCCTGTGTGGAGGCTCAGAGAAGGCCGGGCATCTTGGGCTGGCTGCCCTGAGTGACGTCTTTGACCTGTTTCCCCCACAGTTCTTTGTCTTGGATGTTGTGATTAATTTCCGCCGTCTCAGTGAGGGGGATCTGTTCACTCAGTT
Organism: Tragulus kanchil; assembly: GCA_022376925.1. Classification (NCBI taxonomy): domain Eukaryota; kingdom Metazoa; phylum Chordata; class Mammalia; order Artiodactyla; family Tragulidae; genus Tragulus; species Tragulus kanchil. The sequence goes on from JAIOJX010000005.1 coordinate 162,706,492, forward strand.
GAGAAAGATAGTCAGAATGGCTTCCAACGAGGATGAACGCTTGCCTCCAATCGGCTTGCTGACGTCAGACGGGAGGAGCGAGTGGACTGAGGCCAGGACGGTCCTCATGAAAGGTTAGCAGCAGTGCCCAGCACGTCTCCATGCTCATCCCATCCTCACGCCCATTGGCCTCCCTCCCCCCAGAGGTGTGCCTCATCCCCCTTTGCCGTAGCATGGGGAACTCAGGCCTCCCTCCTGCCCAGGACCCAACGGTACATCCTGCGGGTGGCCGAGGTTCCTAGAAGCTGAAGGCACCATTTGTACCCTGTAATTCATCTCATGACATGCTGACGTCCTGGGTGAGGCTGATGAGCCCTGGAATCCGAGGTTGTCTGGGAACAGGGAGGGAGGGAAGGTTCTGAGCTGGAGGAAGGCTGGGTGCAGTAAAGCAGTGGTGTTTTACAGGTGGGCGTGGGTGCTACTCATCTCAGGGGTCTAAGTTGCTGGGAGAGCTGTCAGGCGGGGATCGGGATCAGCTCACCTCTGGGATGGTGGCTGGCTGCCTCCTTCACATGGTTTATTGGTCCCAGAACTCTTTGTCTTCAAGCTGACCTTCTCTTTCCAGCTGCTTCTCTTATGAAAGTTTCTAAGATTTCCAATAAGAAATCGAGCAACAGCCTTAAATTGCTCAAATTGTCCTTCTGGAAACTACTTTTCAAACCCAAAGCGAGCCCTATTCTCAGGAACTGGATAGAGAGCCTTGCTCTCTTGCCTACATTCCCAGATGAAGGATGACACTGTGAGCCTCCGTCTGCCCGCTGGCTTTCTTGCAGCCAGGGGACCATTCAGAGTCCCTGAGTGTCTGTCCCAAACTAGACCTGGGCTGAAAAGATATGGACAGCATTGGGCTGGTTCCCACACAGTGACTGTTCAGAACCATCACATACCTTGGGAACCGTGGGCCCAAGCTTCCCCCATCCTGCTCCTGTGTGGAGGCTCAGAGAAGGCCGGGCATCTTGGGCTGGCTGCCCTGAGTGACGTCTTTGACCTGTTTCCCCCACAGTTCTTTGTCTTGGATGTTGTGATTAATTTCCGCCGTCTCAGTGAGGGGGATCTGTTCACTCAGTTGAGAAAGATAGTCAGAATGGCTTCCAACGAGGATGAACGCTTGCCTCCAATCGGCTTGCTGACGTCAGACGGGAGGAGCGAGTGGACTGAGGCCAGGACGGTCCTCATGAAAGGTTAGCAGCAGTGCCCAGCACGTCTCCATGCTCATCCCATCCTCACGCCCATTGGCCTCCCTCCCTCCAGAGGTGTGCCTCATCCCCCTTTGCCGTAGCATGGGGAACTCAGGCCTCCCTCCTGCCCAGGACCCAACGGTACATCCTGCGGGTGGCCGAGGTTCCTAGAAGCTGAAGGCACCATTTGTACCCTGTAATTCATCTCATGACATGCTGACGTCCTGGGTGAGGCTGATGAGCCCTGGAATCCGAGGTTGTCTGGGAACAGGGAGGGAGGGAAGGTTCTGAGCTGGAGGAAGGCTGGGTGCAGTAAAGCAGTGGTGTTTTACAGGTGGGCGTGGGTGCTACTCATCTCAGGGGTCTAAGTTGCTGGGAGAGCTGTCAGGCGGGGATCGGGATCAGCTCACCTCTGGGATGGTGGCTGGCTGCCTCCTTCACATGGTTTATTGGTCCCAGAACTCTTTGTCTTCAAGCTGACCTTCTCTTTCCAGCTGCTTCTCTTATGAAAGTTTCTAAGATTTCCAATAAGAAATCGAGCAACAGCCTTAAATTGCTCAAATTGTCCTTCTGGAAACTACTTTTCAAACCCAAAGCGAGCCCTATTCTCAGGAACTGGATAGAGAGCCTTGCTCTCTTGCCTACATTCCCAGATGAAGGATGACACTGTGAGCCTCCGTCTGCCCCGCTGGCTTTCTTGCAGCCAGGGGACCATTCAGAGTCCCTGAGTGTCTGTAAGCCGAGGACATGAGCTAGACCTGGGCTAGATATGAGCGTGTATGGAACAAAGAGGATGGAGTCGCTGGCCCCGCACAGTCCTCTTGATAGGAATCGGGAAAGGGAAGGCAGAAGGAGGAGCAGGTTCAAGTACATAGGGCCTAAATGCTCCAGGACTTCAGAGAAGAGGGAGAGCCCTTCTCATTGGGAAGCTTTTGAAAAGTCTTGTAAGAAGAGCGGGGAACTGAGCAAAGGTCTGTGACATGAAAGGGGGGCAGGAGGGAGGGACAGTGTCCCGGAAGGCAGACCAACCGCAGCAAAGTCGACCACCCAACAAGGCCATGTCTGACCCCCCCCAGAACCGTGAGGAGAGCAGTCTGACCAGCAAAGATGGCCATGCCAAATGTACTGGGAGACTGAGAAGGTGACGAGACCTGGCTGCCCAGCAGCAGACATGTCCCTCTCTCTAGAAAGCTCTTCTCCCAGGGCTAGCTGGCTCCTTGCACAGGAGCCGTAACCTGGTTTAACTTCTGAATCTGCTGTCCCAAACACAGCTGATCCTCAGTCATACTTGTTAAAGAAAAGAATGAGGACTACTAAGGACACTCAGCCCCAGGCTTATTTCCCACTTACCAATGAATTTTCTTTTGTTTTCTTGGATACTTTCGAGCCTCTGAAATAGGCTGCATGGATCACAGGTAGGTGTACGAGGTGACCTTGTTCTTACCAACCTAGCTGCTGCATGGGAGAATTAATAACTTAGAATTTGAGAGTGAGTTAATTCCCTCAGGAGACCATGGTGTAATCAAATCCCACTCTTCTCCCCCCCAGGGACAGAGGCAGGCATCAAAAGAATTGCCTCTGCTTCCGGTAGGCTTCCCACTTTATTAGCAGGCCAGGCCCAAGCCATCTCCCTGAACGACTGAGCGGGATTGCCTTGGGGTCTGAGTGCCTGGGTGCGTTAATCTGAATTAATTTGTTAATGGCACTTGATCTGGCTTTCTGAATGGAAGTGCTGTTTCTAAAGAAAGCATGACAGAAAGGAGGGGGTAGACCCGCGGCTTCCCTGTGGAAACCTGACTAATCCTGTTAGCCCTGACTGTGCCATCTGCACAGTGGCAAGCCGATCCTTCACAAGCCCTCCCCTCTGGAGCAGCCCTTCCCACAGGAGGAAAATGGGGAAACCACTTAGGAAACAATTTGAGTGTCAAAGGGAAAGATGAAGGCAGCCTGGGCTAGAGTTAAGAGTGAAGAGGGAAGGACATGGGTGGCCTTAGAGGAGTTTCAGACTAGAAGCGACAGTAAGGAAAAGAAGAGCAAGCAAGAGTTCTAGGCTTGGGCTTCCCAGGTGGTCCAGTGGGTAAGGACACTGCACCTGGCAGTACAAGGGGCACCGGTTCAATCCCTGGCCTGGGAAGATCCTACGTGCCATGGAGGGGCTGGACGAATGTGTCCAACTACCGAGCCGGAGCTCTGCAGCGAGAGTCCACTGCGATGGGAGGCCCACACAGGCCAAAGAACAAAGATGGATGAAAATGAATAAATGAAAGACCAATAGAAGTGGCAAAAAAAAAAAAAAGAATTCTAAGGTTTGTTTTTTCCTTTTTTTTTTTTTTTTAGTAAATTGATTAGAATATGTATTTGTTCTATTGGAGCACAATTGCTTTCCAACATTGTGTTCATTTCTGCTGTTCAACAAGGTGAATCAGTTGTATGTACATATCCCCTCCCTCCCTTTTTTTTTTTGTCTTTTTGCCTCGAAGTCATCATGTATTTTTCATCCGTCTTTATTCTTTGGCCTTTGTGGGCCACTCATCGCAGTGGCCTCTCTCGTTGTAGAGCACTGGCTCTGGGCGCATGTGCTCCAGAGCACTGGCTCGTGATTAGATGCGCCGGCCCAGGCGTTCCTCAGCATGTGAGATCTTCTCGGGCCAGGGATTGAACCAGTGCCCCTTGCACTACAAGGCAGACTCTCCACCCACTGGACCACCAGGGAAGCCCTCCCCTCCCTCTTGATCCTCCTTTCTACCCTCCCCGTCCCACCCCTCTAGGTCATCACAGAACACCGAGCTGAACTCCTGGTGCCGTACAGCAGCTTCCCAGTAGCTATTTTACACATCGTAGGGTAGAGATGCTACTCTCTTCATTTGCCTCACCCTCCCCTTAGAAAAATGGTACGGAGAAACCTGTATGCAGGAAAGGAATAGAGACGCAGATATAGAGAATGGACTTGTGGACACAGGGGAGTCCCAGGTTTTTGACACAAGCAACTGAGTAGATGGTGGTGCCATTCACTGAGAGGGGCGCTGGGTGAGGGAAGTGCTGCCACTTGGAGGAGTCCTTTCCAAGTGTGTTAGGGCTGAACTGCCTTGAGTCATCCAAGTAGAGACGTCAAGTTAGATCTATGTGTCTGGAGCTCAAGGGAGAGGTCGGTACAGAGATATAAATTGGAGAGCCATCAGCACAGAAGTGATATTTAAAGTCATGGGCCTTGATGAGATCATCTAGAAATGAAAGAAAAGGGCCTCGGAGGTCAGGTTGAGAAAGATGCGAAGGGTCTAGAGGAAAAGCAGCCTGTGAAGTCTAGAGGAAACCGGCTGATGAGTCACAAAGATACAAGAGGGAAGGGGAGAGCCACCAACCACGTGGGATGCTGCTGAGAGCACATGGGAGAACAGGACAGAGAGGAGACTCTGGGCTTGGCAACACGAAGTCAGCCGCGACCTTCACCAAAGTCAGGCCAGTGGGCTAGGAAGGGTGAATGGCTGTACGCTGATGGAAGTCATGCAACAGCAGGACGACATCATTGATGAGACAGTCACTGAGTAGAATCAGTTAAGGGTGGACGGTTCTCTTCAGACCTTTTGGCACTAGGAGGAGCAGAAACATGGAAGTGGTTGGAAGACGATGTGGATCAAGGGAAGTGTTTTTAATAGGAGAGGCAAGTGAATGGAGGTAATCCAGTCAGTGAAGTTGTTCATGAGAGAGGAGACAAACGGAGTGGTAGAATTCTTCCAAAGGCAGAAGGAGACGGAACCCAGAGACTCAGAGGCTTTGGTAGGTACAAGGAAGACTGAACCTGGCCTCGGCTCAGCAGAGCTGGGGTGAGGGTAGGATTCTGGGGGCAGGAGAGAAGGTATAAAGTAGCCTCATGGAAAGAGAAAAAGCCTACTCAGGAAACTTGCTAAGATTCATGGACTGCATTGAGCTCGTATTTGAGGGCTTGGGGTCATACATATTAGAAGACACTAATTAGCATTGTTTTGCAATCCCCCCCACAACACACACACACATACACACAACATTCAGGTCCTGAGGTTCAGGCAAGGAAAAGTTGAGTTGCTGAGTTCAACTGAGGTTGGCGAGTATCACTTAGGGAGAGAAGGCAGATGTGGAGGGGAATGGTTAGAATGCTGGAATCTAAACGGTGTAAGCAGGTGCATTAGTCTGCCCAGACTGCCACAACAACCTACTGCACCCTGGGGGGCTTAGACAACAGCTATTTATCTTCTCCCACTTCTGGAGACTAGAAGTCTAAGATCAAGGTGTCAACAGAGTGGATGTGAGGCCTCTCTCCTTGGTTCAGGATGGTCATCTCCTTCCTCCGTCTTCACATCATCTTTCCTCTATGTGCGAGGATGTGTGTGTGTGTTCTCATTTCTTTTTATAAGAGCACCAGTCATGTTAGATTAGGACCCCACCTCAGTGACCTCATTTTAATTTCCTCTATAAAGACCCCCATCTCCAAATACAGTCCTGGGGATGGGGGTTAGACTTCAACTTAGGGATGTTGAGGCCATCACAGGAGAGAAGTGAAGGACAGGTGGGTGGCGGAGAGTAGAAATAACCCAAAGGGTCCTGGAGGTGTGGGAAGCAGGAGTTGAGAGTGTGGTCAAGGTGTGGGCTGCTTGAGTGGACGCTCCAGAGGGGCTTGGGTCCCAGATGCGGTGATGGGAGTGGGCGCTGAGGTTAGACTCTCAAAGGTGAGCGGTCCAGGAGCTGAGATAGGAGGATGCCAGCTGGGTCATGCAGGGGGCTCTTCAAGTCACCACAAGGATGACCAGAGTGGTGATGTGGAGGAAGAGTATGAGCCATGCACAGTAGCTGATAATATCTGAATACCTGGGTCCTAAGTGCTTTAATAAGATAAATTCCTCAGCCCGACTCCAGTCCCACTGGAAAATCACCAGGACCCAGCAATCTGGTTTGAGGATTTTTTTTCAGCCCTTGAGATAATCCTCATATTGTCAGTTAGACTCAGCCACGTTAACTTTAACTCACTTGGGTGTAGCCTCAAGTCCCACTTGGCACAGGAAACCCTCATAGGCTATAACATGCAGAGAGGCAAAGCCCCCAAATTCCCACAGGACTCCTAAGGGAGACCCTCCATTGGTTCTATCCTATTTACTCTTGTCCTGATGATTCCGCTTATTCTGGTCTCCCCGGCAGGATGGCAGACCTCAGGGGTTGTGACAGTCTCAGCAAGTCTGGGAGCCCTCAGCAGCCCCAGGAGGGACCTTGACGTGGCCTGTGTCCCACTGGTGGCTACTGGACCTTCCTGAGCTCCACCGTCTCAATGTCCTGGGCCCCTTGGGTGCTTTCTGTACCTGTTGCCATAAGTCTCCATAATAGCCTATGAGGTGAGAATTGCACCTCCATGGAGGGGAGGAGGCTGTGTCTCCCACAGATTGGGGTAGTTCTCACCCTCACAGGTGGCAGGTGGTGGAAGCAGGACTGACCAGGGAGCATCTGTCTCCCCCTCCTGAGATCTTTGGGGCCTGGCATGCAGAGGTGAGATTTGGGCCTCAGGAGGCCCCCGTGCATCCTCTCTCCCTACCCAACTTGAAGCCGTGGCCTTCCTGAACCCAGGAGAAGCCAACACTGTTATCCCGGTCTGGAAATGTAATTAACCATCCAGCCCTGAGTCTGGAAGACTGCAGTGCTTGTCAATTTGTAGGAAAAGGATCGCCAGCAAGGAGACCCGCCCCTCTGCTGGCTTGCCTGCCTGGGTGCTGTGGCAGAGGAGATCCTGTGAACAGACTTTGGAGGCAGATGCCGCCGTTTGCACAGTCCTGTAAATATTTATTCCCAGCAGCCAATTAGAGCTGAGCCACTGCTTTCAAGGAGGGAATGGACAGAAGGTAGCCGTGTCTGCAGAGGACCTCCTTGGTCATGGTTTACAAGAAGCACTCGGGCTAGGGTGTTTTGTGCCTGAAATATTGTCATCCAGAGATAGGCAAGTCTGCTGATTTTAAAACCAAATTACACATTAGCAATAACAGCCTCTCTGATTTAATTGGCCCAGAAATACCTCCTGGCTCTTGAGGCTGAATACTGTTTTCTTTCTTGGGGCCAACCCCTCCCTCCCGCCGTGGAAGCATCCAGGCTTTTCTGGTTGAGAGCGTCCAGGCAGGGAGATGGATGTGGTCCAGGGCAAGAGGTCTGGGTTTTTGACCTGACATTCGCTGCTGTTGCCTGGAGCCTGGCTTCTTGGGCTATAGTAAAACCAGAGTTAAGACCAGAAGGCAGCCCCACCCTGTGGAGAGGACCGAGGGGACACGGCGGGGCTGCAAAGCCTGTGTCCGGCGCCTGCTGCACAGACAGTAATTGCTAAGGATAGCTATTAGATTCAGGGAAACACTCTAGGGAGGTTTTCCCAAGCCCACAGCCACCCTGAAAAAAATTTGATGAGCTGAAAATGGACACGTGTGGATGGGCACTGTCCTTACAGTCAGGGACAGTGGCGAGTGACCTCAGGCTGAATGGCCTCTAGCCCTTGTGTGGAGCCCTGACTCTTACTTACTCTGGGGGAGCTCTTCTGCCTCCCTCAGGCTCCCCACATACCACACACCCTGCATGCACACACTTCTGACTCTTCTCCTCCTTCATTTCTCCCTTATGTGAGTGCCCTCCGTCTGGCCCTCATTTTCCATTTCTCGGACAGCACTGTGATTCTTAGCTTCAAGGCAGTTGAGAGGTGGTGGGGTTTTTGTACCTCCTGCCCTTCTCCCTCTGCTCTACCACCCTTCCTCTAATTCAGGAAGTATGATAGCTCTAAAGAGCTAGAACCTAAAGAAAAGAGCAATTCTTGACTCCTGACTTCTTTTTTTTTTTTAATTTAAATTAAACTTCTTTGGATATCATTATAGATGCACATGCACTTGTAAGAAATAAATTTGCCTGTACTGTACTCCCACCCCCGCAACTGTAACATCTTACAAATCTTACAATATCACACCAGGATGCTGACATTGATACAGTCAAGATACAGAACATTCCTATCCCCGCGAGGATCCCTGGTGTCCGCTTTATAGCCGCAAGCACTTTCCTTCGAGCTCCATCCCTCCCTCATCCTTAGCAACCACTCATCCATCCTTTGTTTCTAGGATGTTGTTTCAAGAATGTCATGTCAATGGAATCAGGCAGTCTGTAACCTTCTGAGACCGACTTTTTTAGTCGGTATAATACTCTGTCTGGAGCAATCTGTCCCAGGTGTATGTGTGAATAGTTCACACTATATTCCACCATTTGGATGTCTCAACATAAGGAGACATAACCATTTCCCCACTGAAGGATGTTTGAGTTCCCTGCTTTGGGCTACTACCAATAAAGCTACTATGAACGTATATGTACAGGTTTTTGTCAGCTTTAAGGTTTCATTTCAAAAAAAATGTTCAGAAATGAAGTTGCTAGATCATATGAGATTTTCTTGCTTTGTTTTATAAGAAACTGCTCAAATGTTTTTCAAAGTGACTGTACTGTTATACATTCCCCTCAGCAGTGTATGAGTGATCCACTTTCTCTGCATTGTCACTATTTTTTATTTTTATTGTAGCCTTCTGATAGGCGTGCAGGGATCTTACTACAGCTGTGATTTACGTTTCTCTGATGGCTAATGATGTTGAATATTGTTTCATGTGCTAATTTCCCCTCTAAATCTCATCTTTTGGGAAATATAACTTCATGTCTTCTGTTTATTTTCTAATTGGATTGTTCGAGGGTTAGGTTTTGGGATTTTGAGGGTTTTTTTTTCTTACTGTGAGTTTTGAGAGTTGGTTATATATTCTTTACTAACCTTTGGTTGGATATGTGGCTTTATGTTTTCTCCCAATATAAGTTTATTTTTTCATCCTTCTAACAGGTGTTTCATTGAAGAAATGTTTTTAGTTTTGATGAAGTCCAGTTTATCAGTTTTTCCTTTTATTGATCATGCATGTGGCAAAAAGTCTAAAATTTATTTGTCTAGCCTATATTCCAAAGATGAATTTCTCCTGTTTTTCCTAAAAATGTCATAATATTGTACATTTAAGCTGACAATCTTTTTGTGTTATTTTTTTATAAGATATGAGGGTTTTAGCCAAGCTTGTTAGGGAGGGGTGCCTATGGTTGTCCAATTTTTCACGTATTATTTGTTGAAAAGGCCATCCTTCCTCCATTAAATTACTTCTGCACCTTTGTCAAAATAGTTGGATATATTTATGTTTGTCTATTTTGGGGTTTTCTATTCTCTGCCATTGATCTATGTGTTCATCTGTCTGCCAATACTGCACATTCGTGGCTGTGTAGTTATGTGATAAGTCTTTAAATTGGATACACTCATTCCTCCAGCTTTCTTCTTTTTTAAAATAGTTTTAGCTATTCTAGTTACTCTGCCTTTTCACGTAGATTTTAGGATAATCTTATCTACATCTACAAAAGTCTTGCTGGGATTTTGATGGGAGCAAGTTAAGCCTGTATACCAATTTGGGAAGAATTGGCATCTTCACTACGTTGAGTCTTCCAGTGCATGAACACAGGATATCTCTCCATTTGCTTAGATGTTTGATACTTTGCATTAGTGTTTTGCAGTTTCTTCATACAAATCTTGTATGCTTTTGTTAGATTTAAGCTGGAGTATTTAATTCACTGCGTGATTTAAATTACATTGTATTTTTAATTTTAATGTCTGTATCTTTGTCACTGATATGCAGAAATACAATTGATTTTTATATGTCTATCTTGTATCCTGTGAACTTCCAATTCATCTATTAGTTCTAGACGGAGTGTTTTGGGAATAGATTCCTTGTGATTTTCCATGTAGACTAGTCATGTCATGTGAAAAGAGGCACAGTTTTTTTCTTTCTGATATTTTTCCTTTTTATTTCCCTTTCTTGTCTTTTTGTGTTGACCAGAACTTCCAGTACTATGCTGAATAGCAGTGATAAGGATGGGTATCTTTTCTTGTTCCTTATCTTAGGGGCAAGTCATACAATCTTTTCACTCTTAAGTATTAGCTATTAGCTTTTTTTTTTTTTTTGGTCGATGCTTTTCATGAAGTTGAGAAAATTCCCCTCTATTCCTTGTTTCTGAGATTTTATCATGATCAGATGTTGACTTTTCTCACTTGTGATTGATCAGTTGATATAATCATGTGATTTTTTTTTCTGTAGTGTGTTAATACTGTGGATTACATCAATTGATTTTCAAATACTGAACCAGGTTTGCATCTCTGGAACAAGCCTCACTTCTTCAGTGCAGAATTCTTTTTATATGTTGCTTAATTATAGTAGCTGTTATATTGTTAACTATTTTGTGTCTATATTCACGAGGGTCATCTGTCTATTGCTGATTGTTTGTTTTCGTGTCTGGGTGGTGGTGATGCACTGTTTTGTCTGGTTTTGGTGTCACAGTAACCCTGGGTTCATCAAATGAGCTGGGAAGGGTTTCCTTCTCTTATATTATCTGAAAGAAATTGCATAGAGTGGAGTTAATTCTTTCCTAAATGTTTGGTAGAATTCTCTAGTGAAACCACTAGGGCCCGGAGATTTTGGTGGGGAGAGGAAAGTTTAAACTTACAAATTCCATTTCCTGAATAATCACAAGGCTCTCTGAATCAACTGTTTCATATTCAGTGCATTGTGGTAGTTTATACTTGTTAAGGGATTTGTGCATTTGTCATCTAACTTGTCAAATTTATGTCCCTAGAGTTGTTCACAGTATTTCTTATTATCCTTTTGATGTCTGCAAGATCCATAGTGACGTTCCTGTTTAATCCCAGATATTGTGTCTTTTCTTTCTTTTGCTTTTCTTTGTTAGTCTTACTAGAGAGTTTTACTAACTAGAGATTTTTTCAAGGAACCAGTTTTCTTTTGATTTTATTTTTTTCCTGTTTTCAATTTCATTGATTTCTACCTTTTTTATATATTCCTATCCTCCTGCTTGCCTTGGGTATATTTTGCCTTATTTCCCTAAGCTTCTGAGGCGAGAGCTTATATTATTCGTATGAGTCTTTCCTCTTTTCCTAATGTCAGTATTGTATACATTTCCCTCTCAACAAAGCTTTAGCTGTGTCTCACAAATTTTGATACGGTATATTTTTTGTTTTCAATTTCATTGATTTAGCCTTTGTATGATTATTTTGTTTTCATGAAGTTGAGAAAATTCCCTCTATTCCTGTTTTAGTTTTATCATGATCAGATGTTGACTTTTCTCACTTGTGATTGATCAGTTGATATAATCATGTGATTTTTTTCTGTAGTGTGTTAATACTGTGGATTACATCAATTGATTTTCAAATACTGAACCAGGTTTGCATCTCTGGAACAAGCCTCACTTCTTCAGTGCAGAATTCTTTTTATATGTTGCTTAATTATAGTAGCTGTTATATTGTTAACTATTTTGTGTCTATATTCACGAGGGTCATCTGTCTATTGCTGATTGTTTGTTTTCGTGTCTGGGTGGTGGTGATGCACTGTTTTGTCTGGTTTTGGTGTCACAGTAACCCTGGGTTCATCAAATGAGCTGGGAAGGGTTTCCTTCTCTTATATTATCTGAAAGAAATTGCATAGAGTGGAGTTAATTCTTTCCTAAATGTTTGGTAGAATTCTCTAGTGAAACCACTAGGGCCCGGAGAACTTGGTGGGAGAGGAAAGTTTAAACTTACAAATTCCATTTCCTGAATAATCACAAGGCTCTCTGAATCAACTGTTTCATATTCAGTGCATTGTGGTAGTTTATACTTGTTAAGGGATTTGTGCATTTGTCATCTAACTTGTCAAATTTATGTCCCTAGAGTTGTTCACAGTATTTCTTATTATCCTTTTGATGTCTGCAAGATCCATAGTGACGTTCCTGTTTAATCCCAGATATTGTGTCTTTTCTTTCTTTTGCTTTTCTTTGTTAGTCTTACTAGAGAGTTTTACTAACTAGAGATTTTTTCAAGGAACCAGTTTTCTTTTGATTTTATTTTTTTCCTGTTTTCAATTTCATTGATTTCTACCTTTTTTATATATTCCTATCCTCCTGCTTGCCTTGGGTATATTTTGCCTTATTTCCCTAAGCTTCTGAGGCGAGAGCTTATATTATTCGTATGAGTCTTTCCTCTTTTCCTAATGTCAGTATTGTATACATTTCCCTCTCAACAAAGCTTTAGCTGTGTCTCACAAATTTTGATACGGTATATTTTTTGTTTTCATTCATTTCAGTGTTTGTTTTTTAATTTCTTGAAGTTTTCCTCTTTGATCCATAGATTATTTGGAGGAGTGTTGTTTACTTTCCAAATGTTTGGAACTTTTTCTTTAATTTTTCTGTTATTCTTTAAAAGCTTGATTCCAGTGGTCAGAGAACATATTTTTGTATGACTTCAATTCTTTTCAATTTGTTGAGGGTGTTTCAGGCCTAGGCTATGGTCTTCTATGACATGTATTTTGAATTGGGCACTTGAAGAGAATGTGCATTCTGCTGTTGTTGGGTGAAGTGTTCTATAAATACCAAGCAGATTCTGTTTTTTTTTAGAGTAAAATTTCATTTATTTTATTTTATAAAGTGTTTAGTATTTTAAATCTCATTTTTAAAAATGTTTAAAGTGTTAATTTATTTTTAATTGATTGATGATGCTTTACACTATGGTGGTTCCCTGGTAGCTCAGTTGATAAGCAATCCACCTGCAATGCAGGAGGCCCCAGTTGGATTCCTGGGTTAGGAAGATCTCATAGAAAAGGAATAGGCTACCCACTCCAGAATTCTTGGACTTCCCTGGTGGCTCAGAGGCAAAGAGTCTGCAAGCAGTACAGGAGACCTGGGTTGGATCCCCGGGTTGGGAACATGCCCTGGAGAAGGGTAAGGCTACCCACTCCAGTATTCTTGCCTGGAGAATTCCATGGCTTCTCCATGGTTCACAAAGTGTTGGACACAACTGAGTCACTTCACTTTACACTATTGGTTTGATTTCTATTTTTGTTGATTGATGATATTGTTAAGTTCTTTTATATCCTTGCTAACTTTCTGTGGTTGGTCTGTCAAGTCTCAAGAGAGGCATATTGAAGTCTCCAAATTGTAGATTTGTCTGTTTATTCCTTCAGTTCTGTTAATTTTTGCTTCAAAAACTAACAGATATGTTTAGTACATACATGTTTAGGATTACTGTGTCATCCTGGTCAACCAACTCTTCTGTTTTATGCAGTATCCCTCAACATCGTTTGTATTAATAGTTTTCTTCTCTCTGAAGTTTACTCAATCGGATATGAATATAGCCACTCCGACTGCCTTTTCATTAATATTTGATACATCATTTTCCTTTTACTTTCAACCAACCTGTATCATTATATGTGATGTGAGTTTCTTGTAGGTTGAATATAGCTTGGATATACTTTTGTTGGCAGCCTCATAGCATCAGGGGCTGGGATTATAAAGATCACCCCATAAGCCATAGACTAGAGAAGAATTTGGGAGTCATAATAACAGATTTTCCTCCCCAAAGGAGCTATGACTCTTTTGTCTGGGGAGGAAAGATGCTCAGATGTGATTGACCAATGTTTAGATGCTCTTAAGTATCTGAGAAGGAACCCAGTGCCTCCTCTCCCCAGATCACGTGAGGCAAGACAGTAGAAGTCTGGTATGGGTCATTTTTTCAGGGAATAGAGAAGGCAAGCGTCCCAGAGAGGGCTGTGTGTGTGCACATGCGTGCACATGCGTGTATGTTGGGGATCAGCACCTGAGAAGTCTGCAGCCCTCCAAAGGCAGAGGTGCTGCGTTCTTTTTCTCTTTGCTCCCCTTACTCACAGTCTGGAAACCTTGAACCTCTGACACAAGCTCCGGGGCCCTGTAGGGCCTCATGGCCTCTGGAATTTCTGCATCACTGAGGTTGTCAGCTCCCCAGGCGTGGGTGGCAGAGCAAGCTCCTCCTATATTACTCAGCTCCGACTTCTCCCTATTAAGCAGGAGTTCCTTGAGGAAGATTGATTTACCACATTAAACGAGGCTCCATGTGCTCGATGAGGATGTCAGAAGACAAACAGCTCCAGCCGGGTGCCTCCAGCCCACCGCCCCATGTTTCCATTACGTTTGGGCGAGAGTCATGGTGGATGCGTTTGGATGTAGTTCATTTTCTGCCTTACACGATAAACTTGTCAGCGTCTGACCGACCAGCTACTTGTATGCAGAGAGTTCATTTGCAAGGCCACCTGGCATCCCTGCTCTGCTGTCCTGCTCCCATTTCACTCTGTCTAATGAGCCGGGACCCGGTTCCTGTTGGGGGGTGCTGAGCCCTGGGGTCCTGCTCAACCTGAGGGGAGTGGGGATGGTTCAGCTCCTCCTCAGGGGTCCCTCTATCTTGCCTAGAGGTGGCTGGGGCACTGATGCTCAGGGAGCTGTCCTTTTTTTCTGCTGCACTTCAAGTCACCCCGCTGGGAAGCAATGTGCCCAACCCCTGCTCTTCTGCCCAGCAGCTGCATCTCAGGACTGCTTCCCAGGCCCTCCTGGCACAGTTAGGCATCATTGACAAGCTCCACCCACAAGCCTGGGTGTCTACTACCCAGCCTCAGAGCCATTTCCAGCAGGGTTACTTCCCTCCTGATGACCTTCCTGCTTCTGATGAGCTCCTCCTTTCCTCTCCACCTATTTTGAATCAGACCCAGGCCTGGCCAAGGCCTCTCTATGCTCTGAAGTCACCAGCCACCCAGAGTGTGAGGACCCCCAGAAGAAGACACAGTGTGGGGCCAAGTACCACGGCCATGGGCAGGGACTCCTACAGGAGCAGGGGTGGAACTTGGCAAAGGGATTTTCCTGTCTCCATCTGTCCTCCACCCTTTCCATCCCATGAAGCTCTGGGGCCAAAGTGAGCAGTTTCCTGACTTTCAAGGGGTTGGCGGGGCTCTTCGGAGCTCCCTCTCTGAGCTGTGCCAACCCATCTCAACCTTCCCTGTCCATTCACACTCAAGTCCTTTGCCAGCCGTGGACACTTCCTATGCCTACCTGTGCCAGGGAGCCAGGTCCTGGTCTCTCGGAGCTCAAAGGCATGGGCAGAGGGGCCAGATCAGGGCTCGGGGCTACACTGCCCGTTGCCAGGGTCTGGGGTGGCAACGGGGTCCCACCCTGTAGGATGACACACCGGGAAATAGGAGGCAGTGAGTGCAGAGGTGGTTGATCCAGCACTGGCTCAGGTTCTGTGTGAGGCTGGCCTAGCACAGAGAGCAGGGGGTGCCCGTCTGCTCTGAGCAGGCGGCCAAGCTGACATGTTCCTGGTGCGAGGCATCCATGGTGGGACAAAAGCTCTCTGGGCTGCTCCCACCCACATGGGACGCAGGCCCTACACTTCAAGAGGGTTCTGGAACTCAGGAGTATTTGACAACTAGAGCTTTGATAGGCAGAGAAGGAAAAGGGCTTCTGTGGGGGGCAGCCTGTAACTGAGGGGAGTGGGGATGGTTCAGCTCCTCCTCAGGGGTCCTAGAGGTGGCTGGGGCACTGATGCTCAGGGAGCTGTCCTTTTTTTCTGCTGCACTTCAAGTCACCCCGCTGGGAAGCAATGTGCCCAACCCCTGCTCTTCTGCCCAGCAGCTGCATCTCAGGACTGCTTCCCAGGCCCTCCTGGCACAGTTAGGCATCATTGACAAGCTCCACCCACAAGCCTGGGTGTCTACTACCCAGCCTCAGAGCCATTTCCAGCAGGGTTACTTCCCTCCTGATGACCTTCCTGCTTCTGATGAGCTCCTCCTTTCCTCTCCACCTATTTTGAATCAGACCCAGGCCTGGCCAAGGCCTCTCTATGCTCTGAAGTCACCAGCCACCCAGAGTGTGAGGACCCCCAGAAGAAGACACAGTGTGGGGCCAAGTACCACGGCCATGGGCAGGGACTCCTACAGGAGCAGGGGTGGAACTTGGCAAAGGGATTTTCCTGTCTCCATCTGTCCTCCACCCTTTCCATCCCATGAAGCTCTGGGGCCAAAGTGAGCAGTTTCCTGACTTTCAAGGGGTTGGCGGGGCTCTTCGGAGCTCCCTCTCTGAGCTGTGCCAACCCATCTCAACCTTCCCTGTCCATTCACACTCAAGTCCTTTGCCAGCCGTGGACACTTCCTATGCCTACCTGTGCCAGGGAGCCAGGTCCTGGTCTCTCGGAGCTCAAAGGCATGGGCAGAGGGGCCAGATCAGGGCTCCGGGGGCTACACTGCCCGTTGCCAGGGTCTGGGGTGGCAACGGGGTCCCACCCTGTAGGATGACACACCGGGAAATAGGAGGCAGTGAGTGCAGAGGTGGTTGATCCAGCACTGGCTCAGGTTCTGTGTGAGGCTGGCCTAGCACAGAGAGCAGGGGGTGCCCGTCTGCTCTGAGCAGGCGGCCAAGCTGACATGTTCCTGGTGCGAGGCATCCATGGTGGGACAAAAGCTCTCTGGGCTGCTCCCACCCACATGGGACGCAGGCCCTACACTTCAAGAGGGTTCTGGAACTCAGGAGTATTTGACAACTAGAGCTTTGATAGGCAGAGAAGGAAAAGGGCTTCTGTGGGGGGCAGCCTGTACAATCTGAAGGAATGGCTGTGCCTGTGTGTCTGGGAGTGGCAGGTCCACACGGGATTTCAGGGGCATGCCCGCGAGGGGCCACGGGGATGAGCCATGGAGTCCTGAGCGCCATGCAGAGAAGTTTGGGTTTTATCCTGTGGGCAGTAGAAGTTTCTCAACTCCAGCTCATTCCTGTGGTGTGAGGATGTGAATCCAACATAACTAGATGGTATAAGATTCGTATTAGAATTGTTCACATGTGGCCAAAAACAAAAAAAATAATAGTGACTTAAGGGAAACAGAAGTTTATCTCCTCTCCCTTTCCCTCTCCCTCGTGTATACTAGAACTGAGCCACCAGAACTGATAGATTGGCTAGGATTCCTCCCTCTTACTCCAAGGGTGTGGTCTGCATTCTCCTGGGCCAAAATGGAGGCTAGAGCGCTGGCCATCACACCTGCGATCCAGGCAGCAGGATGGAGGAAGGGGGAAAGAAAGGTGAAGAGCATGTGCTGGTTGTATTTAAGGAGGTTTCTTGAAAGCTGTCCTATAGTGTTTCTAGATTTTGTTGGCAGAATTGAGACGCATGATTCCCTCCAGCTTATAAGTGGAGCTGGGAAATAAAGCTTGAGTCCTGTGTGTCCATGTGCCAAGCTAAAAACCAGGTGTTCTGTGACTGAAGAGGTGTGGGTACTGGAATATGTCACGCCATGCCCCTTTGCCTCCAAATATCACGCACCCCATCTTCTCAGGCATGGAACACACTGGGACTGGGGAAGGGGTGTAACCCTGCACCTCCTCTAGCCCAGGGACCCTGATGCCCCCCACTTTGTGGGGGTGGTGCAGAAAGAACACGGCACCACAGGAAAGACTCCTGACTGGGAGAAGGCGCTCGTGGCAGCACCCGCTGTGGCTGTGTGGCCACGGTCAGGTCCCCCTGGGCGGGCTTTGTGATCCTGCTGGCGCTCAGGAGAGGAAGCTGCCTGGGGCAGCCCATCTGGCAGGCCCAGCTCTGTTCTGGGGGGAAATGCCATGCCCACTGTCCCCTGTGGAAAAATCAGGCTCTCCTCGTGATGTGTCCCTTGTACAACTCCATGGCATTTAGTCTGTTTGTCCTGATGATTTTTATGTGTCCGAAACTGCCCCCGTGGGCTCATCTGGATACAGATTGAGGAACAAACTGGCCCTTCTACCTACCCTTTTCACAGAAGCAACAGCTGCGGTGGGGGTGGGTGGGGGACCCAGGGGAGAACACCCTCCCTTCCTTATTTCCAATTTTCATGTGAAATCGACAAATTAAAATTTTTCAGCAGCTAGTATTTGAAAATCATAGTTCAGGACAACTAAACTTGCCTATGTGGCAGGCATGGCTAGCAGGTGTGAGAAGGGTGCCATTGGACGGGGGAGTTGGAGCTCCTCTTCTGGCCCAAACCGGCCTGACGTCTATCATGCACAGGGAGGACCCCACGCCAGCCTCCTTCGTCCTGGCAGGCAGGACTGGTGACCATGCATCTTGGGGCAGAACTGGGTACAGCTGGAGGGCAGGACTCTTAGAGGGACCCTGGGGGTGAGCTGGCCCCCAGGGTCAGCACGGAAGCTCAGGCAGTCCGGTAGACTTCCCCGCCCACCCCCTGGGGTCGAGGGAAGGAGCAAGCACCGGCTCAAGTCCTGGGTGTCCATCTGTGTGTCTGCCTGAGGTGCGTGGCGCCCTGCGGAGGGGACCCGAGGCCCAGGGCCGAGCAGACACTAAGTCAGGCCGTGTTGGCCCACCCCGCAGACTCCACCAACCGGGACTCTCTGGATATGATCGAGCGCTGCATCTGCCTGGTGTGCCTGGACGCCTCGGGGGGCTTGGAGCCCAGCGACACCAACAGGGCGCTCCAGCTCCTCCACGGCGGAGGCTGCAGCCAGAACGGGGCCAACCGCTGGTACGACAAGTCCCTGCAGGTAAGCCTTCCCGTGGCACGGCCAGTGGCCCGAGCCGCCTCGTGCTCACACCTGGCAGGCTCAGCTGCCGGCCTCCGCTGCCAGGATGCTACATATGGGGCCAGGGAAACCGCAGAGATGAGCCACTGGTGTCGGCCCCTGGACCAGCCAGAACTCTTCTCAGGAGCAAGTGGCTAAACCCAGCACAAGCTCCCTGAACGTCCCACACCCTGTGGCCAGCCCAGGCGGCCCCTGGGTCAGGCCTGGGGCTCACTCCCTGTCTCCCATCACACACTGTCAGGTGAGGTTAGGCCAGGGACTCCCATCAGACAAACCCTCCACATGTTCATCAAGAACCTTGTCTGATGCCTGACGACGTCAACATTTCTGGATTTCCATCCCCCTGGCCTGGCCATTTCAACACACCTCCCTTCGTCCTTGAGCCGTAGGGCAGCCCACCATCTCCACGAAAGAAGAGTCATAAAATGAAACAAAGCCATTCACCGATTTTTCATTCCCATGACGTCAGCCCAGAAACAGGACGTTCACTCTGGCCTAGGGAAAAGCACACACACAGATGGGGAGGATGTTTGGGCCATTCATTCCCGTCCCCGTCCTTTTTCCCCAGCCCATCCTGTATTTAACCTTGCGTGTTTGTAAAGCTCCCACACTTTCATGATGGTGAGATTAAGTAGCACCCAACCATGTTTATGTTTTAGTTTAGTATCGCTTCCACTGGTAAGCATTTCTAAACCACCTCTCATTTTCCTCTCTCTCTGTCCCCTACATTCTGAAAGTTATCCTTTTTATTGGTCTGCATATTGATTCTGCTATTTCTGATGAGTTCTCTCCCTGCTGTGTTGGCTATTTAGCTCCCACCAGTGGTGCTAATGGCTTGTAATCTTTCAAGGGGCAGCTGTGGGAACGAAATGATATAATGGATGTAGAGGGCCTGAAACATAGTAACCCTCGGTAGAGTTTTTTAAAAGGCGCTGTTTTCCTCCCTTATTTCTAGTGAAAGGAACAGAAAAGCGCTAATTGTGTGAGTGGGCACAGCCCTCCCCTCCTGCAGGACAGATATCTGGGAAGCTGGAGAAGTCCAACAATCTCTGTGGACATGATCAGAAAGGTTTGAGAGTGATCTCAGGATAGAGAGACAGAGGACGTGGAGCAGAGAGAGAAAAGAGACTGCAAGGGACGGACCTGGAGAGAAGCTCTCGGGGAAGTGTGTGTGATTGAGGAACAGGAGTGAAGATTCTGGGAGCTGGTACACTACAGACCGGGGAGACTGGGGGTCAGCCCAGAGCTATGTCACGCCACACAGTTCCCTGGAAGGTCTCATACAGATTTCAAGAGCTTGTTTCTTTGTTTGCTTGTTGGACCGTTTGCTTATGGATGATGGGCTAGTACCTCTGGAGTGTGACGTTGTGCTGAGGGGCTTCAAGGCAGCCCACTGTATTCAGGTTATGCTTTAAGAATCAAGATCTTAGTCTTTTTGTGATGTCTTGCTCGTAGGGTATACATACTGAGTGTGTCTCTTTCCCAAGTCAGCTAAATCCAGCCTTGGTATACGGAGAAAAATCATGGGAAATTTTTATGGTTCCCATGAGCCTTTCATACACCATCTCTCTAATCCTCATATCGATCCTGTGAACTGAGCCCTTATTGGATCCATTTTAAATGAGAGCTAACTAAAGCCGGGGAGTGGTCATGACTTGTCAGAGCTCTCCCTGCTGGCAGGGACAACGGCTGAACTGGAGTCGGGGATCCTGACTTGAAGCCAAGGCAGTAGTTACTGGGGCCCTTCTTTCCTTCCTATCAAAAGATACTTCATTTCTCCCTAGGAATTTGCACACCATCCAAGTTGGGCCATTATCTCTCATTACTAATTTAGGGAAACTTTTAAGCACCTCCTATGGGGCAGACACTGCACTCGATCCTGGGGACAGTATCAGTGGGGGCCCGACTTAAACAGGGTCCATCAGATGTAATCACACAGAGCAGACCTGGATGGAGGCCCTGCTGTGCACCATGAAGGGGAAACAGTGCTACTAGGAGCTGAAGGAGCTTGAGACCTTAGAGTGTGCACGGCCTTGGAATGAGCACTTAGGGATCGCTGGGCTGCCTGAGCCAGGCAGCTGTGGGCTCCACTGTCACCACCCAGGGCCTTTCCGGGAAGGAGGTCACACAGGTTAGAGCTGCCCTGAGGCTCCCATAGTCTCAGGCCGTGGCGATCGTGTTCTTTTCAGGAGATGATGTGCTTTGGTGTTCCTGAGAAGAGGTCTGCCTGAGAGATGGAGGTGGTGGTGAAGGTGTGACCTGGAGCCAAGGGGCTGGTTTCAAATACTGACCCAGAGGTTTGCTCACGTCTCTCTTCTACTGCAGTTTGTGGTGGGCCGAGACGGCACCTGCGGTGTGGTGTGTGAACACTCCCCTTTCGATGGCATCGTCCTGGTGCAGTGCACGGAGCACCTGCTCAAGCATATGTGAGTCTGGGGGCAGGGCCCCTCCTGAGTCCCTGAGCAGCCATGGGAGGCAAAGCCAGACTGCCCAGTGGTGGCCACACAGGCCAAGAGAAATGTGGGCAGCCATGGAGGGGCTGCATAGGTCTGACATGTGTCTTATCGAAAGACAGATTTGAAAAGCAGCTTAAATGAGACATCATACACTTTGTTGGACAGAAGGGGCAGGCTGAGCAACAAGTTTAGGGCAATGTTTGGACAGGAATTCTCAGCTTTAAAGGATCAACTGCTCTAATCCAGGGAAGCCCAGGTCGGTGTCTCTGGATTGCTTGTCTGGAGTCAGGGCTGGGCCCGCTCTCAACACAGAGGGGAAGTCTCTGAGCAGAACCTCTTTCTTTCCCCTCAGCCTGGGTCTCTCTCCCTACCGTCTAAGGTGGCCAGACGGACTAGTTCTCTGTCCCTTAGACACACTGAGTTCCTTCCTGCCTGCCTGATTTTGTTCGTTCCTTCTAGAAACTTTTCTCTCCATCTCTAAATTCTAAATCTCTGCTTTAGGGACTCTTTAGGGAATGGCTGTCCACTCCAGTATTCCTCCCTGGAAAATCCCATGGACAGAGGAACCTGACAGGCTATATAGTCCATGGGGTCACAAAGAGCTGGACATGGCTGAGTGACTAACACTTTCACTTAGGATCACTAAAAACCCGAACCTGCCCTCACTGACCGAATAACACAATTTGCATGTTCTAATTGTCTCCAAGTACTTTTTTTTTTTATTATTTTTAAGAGTTACTGATGTAGTGTGATCAAACAGGACAACATGAAAAGAAATTCTGGGCTTTGGAATCCATTGGAACCAGATGGAATCCTAGCTCTGCTGCTCACTAGTTTCTGTCTCCTCTCAGAACTTCAACCTGTTTGTCAGTGTCTTGGTTTAGGGGGCAAGCCAAATTTCAACAGCTAAGATCACTGTAGGGCAAAGAAACACGCCACCCCCAGCCCCCCGGTTGCAGTGCTGTGATGTCCTACAGGGTGAAGACCAGCAAGAAGATGGTCCGAGCCGACTCGGTCTGCGAGCTCCCAGCACCCCGGAGGCTGCGGTGGAAGTGTTCCCCGGAAATTCAAGGTCTCTTAGCCTCCTCAGCAGAAAAGCTTCAACAGTAAGGAGAATCCCAGGTCTTTGAGGGTGATGCTCAAGGGTCACCCTACCACTCCCCACCCCCAGCAGCTGCCAAGGCACCCTAGAAACTTCCAAAGACCCCAGCTTGTCGGCCTCCTCTCACCTGCCTCCTCCCACCCCCCTTCACGGAAATGTAGTCAAACTAAAGGGAATTATAGCTCTTGAGGAAATAACCTTGCTGAAGTAGCCTTCATTTCCATAAAATGCAAACGTGCAGCTATTTTTTTCCACAGGCTTCACCTGACTGAGTGGAGTCGAGGTGGAGAAATCATCCCCAGCTTTCGGGAGCGGGGAGGGTCATAAGCAGCTGGTTTGAATAGGTCATTTGAATCCAAGCTATTTCAATTTGCTTGAATTTACACTGCAACTTGACAAGTGGCCTTGTTTTCCCCAAGGGCAGTGCCGGCAGCCCTAACGGGACCCAGGTAGGAGGGCCAGGGGTGGCGATGAGCCCTTGCTGGGCAGTGGCGAGGCGTGCTGGGAGCCGTGGGCTGGCAACTAGATTGGGGATTTGGTTTTCATTCCCTCATTCAATAAGTTAGCGAGAGGGCATCCATCCATCCATCCATTCATTCATTCATCAAACACAAGCAGAGCTCTGGTGTGGGTGAGGCCTCTGACAGGGCTCTGGGGACACAGAAATCAAGGTGCCACAAGTCCTGCCCTCCATGCTTTGATGGAGGAACTGGATCCCCAAAGCAAAAACGTCAGATGCCGTAAGCGCCCAGACCAGAGAGAGGTATTTGGTCCTGAATCCACGCAGGAGAGAACACAAGAGCGGAGTTCTGCCAGGATGTTGAGGGAGGGCTTTGCATAGATGGGCCTTGAAGGATAACTAGGAGTTTGTAATGGCAGAAACTGGGAAGAGACCGGTTCATAAGAGATCAGGTTGTTTGGAGGAGAGCAAGAGAGAGAACGGTCCAAGCTGGGGCCATAAAGGGAAGTTGGGGTCACACAGTGAAGAGCTTCACATCTTTACATTATGCAGACTGGAAGCTAGGCTGTGGTGGTGGGGAGCCTCTTTAGTGCACTGGTATTTGGGGGAGTCAGTGAGGAGACTGTGGGGATGGGCGGGTGAGCGGGACAGAGTGTGGCTGGGGTCAGAGGTCAAGGGATAGGGAGGCTCAGCCCATGGTGAGCTGCTGGGGTGTTGACTGGCTTTCCTGGGAGGAGGCGTGGCCTCAGGTGTTCCTCTGTAAGCGCTCATATCTCAGCCCTACAGGGCTGTTCTTGGGACACAAAGGCGAGTGAGTTGGTGGGCTGGTGAGCCCTAGGCAGAGGAAAGAGTTGAGCCCTTATTTCAGGGCTTCGGGCAGGTATCACGTGGTCCCGAGTGCCCAGCTCCCCTTTCTAGATGACCGGAAGAGAGGCCTGTAGGGGGGGAAGCAGACGCCACGGGGTCCTGAGCTGCCATGAAAGGCAGGTAGGGTCTGAGGGGCCAGGGCTTGGGCGAGAGGTTTCCAGGGGGCTGTGGCGACTGTGAGCTTAGCCTGTCGGGGGAGACTAGGCTAACAGGTTAGACTGAGGGAAGGCTTCCCACGAGAACTGGGGCTTCTCTGAGTCCTGATGGATCCCAGCACCGGGCACGGACCCACTACATGGCTGGAGGAATCATTCAAGGCAGATCAGGCAGGGAACGTCAAATCCTGAGGGAGTGTGGGGGTAGGAGGGAGGGATGCCCACGGGATGCCCACCCAGGGCTCTGCATACAAATGCACACACACACACACTCACTCACACGGCTGGTGGGCAGACGGTGGGAGTCTCGCTGCATGTTGTTTGAGCAAGCAGTGAGCCTGGACCCTAAACTCATTTTTAAGGGGGAGACTGATCAATATGTGGAGGGGGCGTGGGGAGACAGGTGCTGAAGGTCTTAGCGTGGACTCAGGAACTCTTCCTTCTACCATCTAACAATGGTTTGTGGGCAGCAAAGGCCTGGACATGTCACAGGAGGCTCAACATCAGTTCTGAGTCAAATGGGTTTTAGACACCAGTAAGGCCCAGACGAGCAGCTCCTGCTGCAGTGGCCATGACCAGCAGCCAGGCCCAGGCCTTTCTCCCCAGAGCACAGCAGGGATGCGTCTCAGTGAGGAGATACTGTTTGCAGCAGCCCCCAGAGAAGCAGGCTTTTCCCTGGACCTGGGGGGTCTGCATGTCTGGCAGGATGGCTGGGATGCCTCGAGGGTCCATGGGGCAGCTGGACACACGTCCCCAAACAGATCAGACGCATAGTGTCTTTTATGCCTACTTCTGAGGACAATGAATATTTAGGACTTTGTGGGCAGTTTCCTCCCTGCCCATGCAAATGATCCTTGTGCCTCTGCGCCCCTCCCTGCGGCCAGGCCCACCTCCCCCACCTCCAGAACAGGGCCACCGCCCAACCCAGCCAAGTCTCACCTTCAGCTCAGACTCCCCTGGTAGGCGTGCCCTCTGCCGCTTCCATACGTCAAGGCTTGTCTCTGACTGTCCTGGACACCTTAGTGCTGGGACATAGTCCAGACTCAAGAAACTCTTGTTAGACTCTGTGGTGAGTGCATTCTATTTTGCATGCAATGAAAGCCTCTTTCCTTTTTCTTCCACAGAATAGTAAAGAATCTCGACTTCACCGTTTATAAGTTTGACGACTATGGGAAAACATTCATCAAGCAGCAGAAATGCAGCCCTGATGCCTTCATCCAGGTGGCCCTCCAGCTGGCCTTCTACAGGTAAGCGCAGCCTGCCCGGGGGGCCGACGGCTGAGCCGCTCTGGGGCCTCGACGCATCTCGGAGGGAGGGACGACCTTTCTGTGGGCCTGGAGGATGCGGCTGTGACCGGGACAGGCTGCATAGGAGGATCTGCCACCTAAATGGGTTTCAGAGTGTGAGACCAACCTCAGCAATGAGAAAGGATGTTGCAGTAGTGAAGCTGGTGAGTAATGGCCCGGGGCAGAGAGTTCACAGGGTAGAAACGCAGAACTAACAAGGGCCAGGCAGGCGGCGAGGAGGTCAGGTGGGGAGGCTGCCTCCCGACGTCAGCCAGTCCTCCTGGCACCCTGGAGCTGCTATCTGTTCCACCCAGTTTTCCTGGCCTTGATAAGGAAATGAAACCACCATCCCTGCCCATCCCCTGGTGCATCAAGTCAAAGGTGTGGGGCTTGACTGGTTTCTGGCTCCTTCCTCTCATCTCCGAGTCGGTTCTCCTCGTCCCCTGCCTTCCACCTCCACGCCGTCGGCCCCTCCCAAGCCCCCTGCCGCCCGATCTTGGGTCAACTGCAGCCTGCCTCTGCAGGTCTCGGCTTCCACTCTCGTCCCCAGTGGGCCTGTCTTCATGAAGCCTGAACTTTGAAATATACAAATCAGATTCTATCACTTACCACCTTGAACCCTCCCAGCAGTTTCCCATCACGCCTAGAACAAAGTCCAGGCTTAAAAAGGCTCCCTGTGAACCTTCCTTCCCTGGGGCCCCGCCCCCAAGCTCTCTTCCGCCTCCAGACCTTTGCTCTGGCCGTGCCTCTGCCCCGCCACCTGCCACCGCCGCTCTTCACACACCTGCTCCTTGCCACCTCTCAGGTCTCAGCCTAGGTGCCAGCCCTTGGAGGCCACCTCGGAGCCCCTTGCCACCAGTTCTCTGTCACAGCACGCTGTGTGCTTTTCCTTCAGGGCAGTCGCTATGTGTCTGAACTCCCTTGTTCACTGATTTGCTAACTTCGCTTTCTAAACGGTTTCCCAGGTGTTCAGGGTATCTTGCATGCCTGGGGCAGAGTAGGCCTCAGGGACTGTCCGAGCCATGAGAAGGCAAGGCAGGAGTTTTCATCAAGCACGGCCCTGACCCCGCCCCTGGGGCCTCCGGGACGCATCTCCCGGAGGGAGGGACGACCTTTCTGTGGGCCTGGAGGATGCGGCTGTGACCGGGACAGGCTGCATAGGAGGATCTGCCACCTAAATGGGTTTCAGAGTGTGAGACCAACCTCAGCAATGAGAAAGGATGTTGCAGTAGTGAAGCTGGTGAGTAATGGCCCGGGGCAGAGAGTTCACAGGGTAGAAACGCAGAACTAACAAGGGCCAGGCAGGCGGCGAGGAGGTCAGGTGGGGAGGCTGCCTCCCGACGTCAGCCAGTCCTCCTGGCACCCTGGAGCTGCTATCTGTTCCACCCAGTTTTCCTGGCCTTGATAAGGAAATGAAACCACCATCCCTGCCCATCCCCTGGTGCATCAAGTCAAAGGTGTGGGGCTTGACTGGTTTCTGGCTCCTTCCTCTCATCTCCGAGTCGGTTCTCCTCGTCCCCTGCCTTCCACCTCCACGCCGTCGGCCCCTCCCAAGCCCCCTGCCGCCCGATCTTGGGTCAACTGCAGCCTGCCTCTGCAGGTCTCGGCTTCCACTCTCGTCCCCAGTGGGCCTGTCTTCATGAAGCCTGAACTTTGAAATATACAAATCAGATTCTATCACTTACCACCTTGAACCCTCCCAGCAGTTTCCCATCACGCCTAGAACAAAGTCCAGGCTTAAAAAGGCTCCCTGTGAACCTTCCTTCCCTGGGGCCCCGCCCCCAAGCTCTCTTCCGCCTCCAGACCTTTGCTCTGGCCGTGCCTCTGCCCCGCCACCTGCCACCGCCGCTCTTCACACACCTGCTCCTTGCCACCTCTCAGGTCTCAGCCTAGGTGCCAGCCCTTGGAGGCCACCTCGGAGCCCCTTGCCACCAGTTCTCTGTCACAGCACGCTGTGTGCTTTTCCTTCAGGGCAGTCGCTATGTGTCTGAACTCCCTTGTTCACTGATTTGCTAACTTCGCTTTCTAAACGGTTTCCCCAGGTGTTCAGGGTATCTTGCATGCCTGGGGCAGAGTAGGCCTCAGGGACTGTCCGAGCCATGAGAAGGCAAGGCAGGAGTTTTAGCCCAGGGGGGTATGGTCAGTGTGTGTTTTAGAAAAATCCCTATACTGGTAGCTCCGTGCTGGGGAAAGGGTGCCAAGTTGGGAGTCAAAGTTGAAGATGGGCAAGGGAGCTGAACTGGCCTTTTATAGGAGGTGAAAAGTAAAATGCAAACTAGATCTTCCTCAAGACAAGTCTGGCTCCTGTTGGCCCCAGCATTCCAGAAGCAGTAGCTCATAAACTAGCAGAGGCACTATGTAGTAAATAGCCCCCCAGAACCTGCTTTGGGTTCGGAACCAGAGGAAGTGACTTGGAGAAAGCCCAGGAAAGGAGGTGTCACGAATGAGTGAGAAGCATCCCAGACCCCAGTGTCCCATGCAGGGAGCTGTGACTGACTCACGGGGAAGGGAGGGTAGCCTTCCACTCAAGAGTGTCCTCTGTCAGGCTGATATCACTCCACACAAGGACCGTGCTCATCATCCAGGGGTGGAGACCTCGTGGACGCTGAGCTGTGGCAGCACCTAGCCTCCAGAATGGCAGTCAAAGCTGTTCTGATACTCAGATGGCCTGTGGATAACATGGGCCACGAGGTCAGAGCCCGACTGGTGTCACGACCGGGGACACTGATGCACGGGTGCCAGCCTGGCGAGAACTTCAGGACTTCAGCGCAGGGGGGCTGCAGACACTGCAGAGAGCCCTCTCTGCCCTCCAGGGAGCAGTTTCCCATCACGCCTAGAACAAAGTCCAGGCTTAAAAGGCTCCTGTGAACCTTCCTTCCCTGGGGCCCCGCCCCCAAGCTCTCTTCCGCCTCCAGACCTTTGCTCTGGCCGTGCCTCTGCCCCGCCACCTGCCACCGCCGCTCTTCACACACCTGCTCCTTGCCACCTCTCAGGTCTCAGCCTAGGTGCCAGCCCTTGGAGGCCACCTCGGAGCCCCTTGCCACCAGTTCTCTGTCACAGCACGCTGTGTGCTTTTCCTTCAGGGCAGTCGCTATGTGTCTGAACTCCCTTGTTCACTGATTTGCTAACTTCGCTTTCTAAACGGTTTCCCCAGGTGTTCAGGGTATCTTGCATGCCTGGGGCAGAGTAGGCCTCAGGGACTGTCCGAGCCATGAGAAGGCAAGGCAGGAGTTTTAGCCCAGGGGGGTATGGTCAGTGTGTGTTTTAGAAAAATCCCTATACTGGTAGCTCCGTGCTGGGGAAAGGGTGCCAAGTTGGGAGTCAAAGTTGAAGATGGGCAAGGGAGCTGAACTGGCCTTTTATAGGAGGTGAAAAGTAAAATGCAAACTAGATCTTCCTCAAGACAAGTCTGGCTCCTGTTGGCCCCAGCATTCCAGAAGCAGTAGCTCATAAACTAGCAGAGGCACTATGTAGTAAATAGCCCCCCAGAACCTGCTTTGGGTTCGGAACCAGAGGAAGTGACTTGGAGAAAGCCCAGGAAAGGAGGTGTCACGAATGAGTGAGAAGCATCCCAGACCCCAGTGTCCCATGCAGGGAGCTGTGACTGACTCACGGGGAAGGGAGGGTAGCCTTCCACTCAAGAGTGTCCTCTGTCAGGCTGATATCACTCCACACAAGGACCGTGCTCATCATCCAGGGGTGGAGACCTCGTGGACGCTGAGCTGTGGCAGCACCTAGCCTCCAGAATGGCAGTCAAAGCTGTTCTGATACTCAGATGGCCTGTGGATAACATGGGCCACGAGGTCAGAGCCCGACTGGTGTCACGACCGGGGACACTGATGCACGGGTGCCAGCCTGGCGAGAACTTCAGGACTTCAGCGCAGGGGGGCTGCAGACACTGCAGAGAGCCCCTCTCTGCCCTCCAGGGAGCTTTGCTGTCCCTGGACTCAGCCAGGAATAGATGAGCTCAGAGGCTCGCGGGCTCATTGAGCAGGCAAAATATGACCTGCTGCCCATGGAATGCATGTTTCAGAGCTTCAACTATAACAAAAAAAATTTTTTTTAATCTGCTCCTACATTCAGCAGAAACCTGGAAGCTGCCTAAACTGGGGTCGATCAGCTATCAGTCAGTGATGGGGTCTACTTTTGCGCTCAGCATGGGGTTTGCTCTGAGGAGCTATAGAGATATAGGAAAGGTGCTCCCTACCAGAGTCTTGAGGGAAAATGAGACATAAGTGAACAGGAGGTGCTGCTTTCTTGGGGAATCATACTGTGTCAAGCACTGTGCCCAGTCAGACCCGGGGTTCCCCCCTCCTGGGGTTCACCCAGGACGGGAGAGATGTCCCCTGAGGAGGCCAAGACCCAAGGCCACAACTTGCTGTGTGACTTCGGGCTGTCATTGCCCCTGTTTGGGTTCTGTGTCTTTTCCCTTCCTGACTCTCCAACACCAACAACTTTATTGACTGGTGAGAAAGGTGTTTGCCAGCCGGCGTGCCAGCCTAAGGGGGCTGGCTCAGTTTACATGCCTGAGGAAGAGACTTGCACTGCCTGGTGGAGGCAGCGGTCACAGACGTGAGGGAGGGAAGACACAGCCCTGGTGCCCATGGCTCTACCTGGAAACCCCAGTGCCCCTGGACCGTGGGCCTGTGCAGCGGCTGATACCCATGGCCACTAAGGCCCCCTCCCTGCCTCCACCCATAGGTCATGCTTGAATTGTTTTTAAATAAAACAGGATTCCCTCGAGAGTGTGAATGATGAATTATTCTATGCTGTGCTATTAATCAAACACTCATTGGGTCTTGCAGAAAATTCTAGGTTTCCCTCCAGATTGGGACTTAAAAAAAAAACTAGCAGTGATGTCTTCCTTATATTTTATATCCACACAGTATCACCCACGCAGGGAAGTGTGCTCAGCTCTTTGTATCAGAGGCTCCCCAACATTCATCTTTGGGGACTCTGCTCCAGAATTCTATTAGCATTAAAGTGAAATACTGTGCCAATCGAAGGCAGAACTGTAAAAATAAAGGCAGGCGAGGCTATTTTTCTTTCAGCATTTATGACTCCCTGAGAAGGCAGCGCCGCCTGCCATTCCCCCTTCATGCTGTGCAGGCTCCATGGGAGACTCGTGCCCACCTACGAGAGTGCGTCCATCCGCCGGTTCCACGAGGGACGGGTGGACAACATTCGATCAGCCACTCCGGAGGCCCTGCGTTTTGTGAAAGCCGTCACTGACCACCACATGGCTGCCAGGCCGGTAAGTCCCGCTGGTCTGAGGGCGTCTCGGGGAGGCAGCTGTGGGCTGCCTGTGGCTCAGCCCCGGGACGCCCAGCTCCTTTGGCTGGTTACCTGAGCAGCCTCTCGGAGCCCCATGTGCTGTGTCTCTGGTGCAATTACAGGATTCAGAGAAGCTGCTGCTCCTGAAGGATGCCATCCGAGCCCAGACAGAGTACACAGTCATGGTGAGTGACCTCGCCTGAGCTCAGGACTGCGGGCTGCACCGTAGCCAGTGACAGACAGGCCACCTCCTGTGCCGTGACCTGGTGAGGCCTCCTCGCCTCTCAGAGCCTCCTCTTTCCTGTTTTTAGAAGCTGTGGAACACACCACTCCTGCTTTTTACTTGGATTTTACAGGAGTACAGTGAATGGGCTTTGAAACAACAGTAGTAACAGCACCAACATGTAGAGCACTTTGCACAAGAGACGTCACATGTGTGGTGGCTTGCACTATCTCAGTGGAGGCAGTATTTATTCCCACCCAGTACTGGTGCTGTCTTCTTTTCTTTCTTTCTTTTTTTTTAATTTTTTTATTCTATTTTTTTTGGGGGGGGGCGGGCTGGCAAGGGAGGGGCATGGGTGGGCCACTTTTTTTTTTTTTTTGGTCTTTCATTTATCTATTTTTCATCCATCATTGTTCTTTGGCTCGTGTGGGCCTCCCATCACGGTGGCCTTTGTTGTCACAGAGCACCGGCTCTGGGCGCATGCGCTCCGAGCTCTGGCTCGGTAATTGGACACATCAGTCCAGCCACTCCGCAGCACGTGGGATCTTCCCAGGCCAGGGATCGAACCGGCGGCCTTTGCACTGCAAGGCGGTGTCCTTACCCACTGGGCACCAGGGAAGCCCTGGTGCTGCCTTCATTTTTTTTTTTTTTTAAAGATTTATTTATTTCTTATTTATTTTGGGCGGGGGACAGATTGGGGAGGGAGGGGAGCGGGTGGGCCACTTCTATTGGTCTTTCATTTATCTAGTTTCATCCATCTTTGTTCATTGGCCCGTGTGGGCCTCCCATTGCAGTGGCCTTTCTCGTCGTAGAGCACCGGCTCTGGGCGCATGCGCTCCAGAGCTCCGGCTCAGTCATTGGACACATCAGTCCAGCTGCTCCGCAGCACGTGGGATCTTCCCAGGCCAGGGATCGAACCGGCGCCCCTTGCACTGCAAGGCGGTGTCCTTACCCACTGGACCACCAGGGGAAGCCCTGGTGCTGCCTTCTTATTCTCCATGTTTTTATTTATACTGCCTGTGAATTTTCTTTTTTCTTTTCTTTTTTTTTTTTTTTGCTGAAAGCTAATGGTGAAATTGAAATAGTAAGGGAAATGCTTCCGCAGTTTAGGGAAATAATATATTTTCTAGCACGGCAAAACCACCATTTGCATACAAACAAAAAGTTAGCTACTGCTTGGGCTGGTGATCAATATATTAATTGCAAATCATTCTGATACAGTCTTTGAAGGATTATATAGTCTGTGAAAGGGAGTTTATTGATTGCGGTTTATATACTTGAAAGCAAACACAACATATATGTGAATTTTAGAACTAGCCAATATAGGTTGTCTACTTCAGTTGCTAGCCCACCCGTTCATCTGGATAGTTGAGTGTTTGTTCTCTTTGGGAAAGATTAAGCTTGCTCTCATGTCTTCAGTGGGTATCCTTTGTTTTTCTGCTCTGTGCCAGACAAGGCACTGGGTGCTCGGGAATAAAAGTGAAACCCTAGCCTTAGACAGTGTACTGTGTAGTTGAGAAAAGAGACCTTAAATGTTTCAGGAAGTAGCAGAGAACATGAAAGACTAAGTTCCTTCTTTTGCTTGAGAAAGTCAGGAGGGCTTCTCAGAAGAAGTGGTACTTCTATGAGACTTCAATCATGAAGTGTTTGCCAAGTGGATACAGAAGGGAAGGGTGGCCCCTGAAGGAAACAGCATTTGCAAAGGCAAGGGCTTAAAAGGTTTACTTATTAAGCTCTCTTTCTCGCAAAATTATTAGAGGAGGCAGACCACTAAGATAAAAGAGCAAAACACGAAAGTCACAGTCTTAAACGTCAGAAGATTCAACACCAGAGGAGAAAGAGGATGAGACCAAAGGGAGACCCCAGGTTGACAGATGTTCAGCAGACCCAGGGAACCGTCAGTCCAGAGAGAAACAAGCAAAAGAAGAAACTAAACTAATAAATTACCTGATACATTTTCACGTATCAGAGAGAATTTTTAGACTTTCCAGCTAGCAAGTGGAAATCAGTAATTTAGAATCATACTGCAGATCTTCCCAGGCCAGGATCGAACCGCCCTTGCACTGCAAGGCGGTGTCCTTACCACTGGACCACCAGGGGAAGCCCTGGTGCTGCCTTCTTATTCTCCATGTTTTTATTTATACTGCCTGTGAATTTTCTTTTTTCTTTTCTTTTTTTTTTTTTTTGCTGAAAGCTAATGGTGAAATTGAAATAGTAAGGGAAATGCTTCCGCAGTTTAGGGAAATAATATATTTTCTAGCACGGCAAAACCACCATTTGCATACAAACAAAAAGTTAGCTACTGCTTGGGCTGGTGATCAATATATTAATTGCAAATCATTCTGATACAGTCTTTGAAGGATTATATAGTCTGTGAAAGGGAGTTTATTGATTGCGGTTTATATACTTGAAAGCAAACACAACATATATGTGAATTTTAGAACTAGCCAATATAGGTTGTCTACTTCAGTTGCTAGCCCACCCGTTCATCTGGATAGTTGAGTGTTTGTTCTCTTTGGGAAAGATTAAGCTTGCTCTCATGTCTTCAGTGGGTATCCTTTGTTTTTCTGCTCTGTGCCAGACAAGGCACTGGGTGCTCGGGAATAAAAGTGAAACCCTAGCCTTAGACAGTGTACTGTGTAGTTGAGAAAAGAGACCTTAAATGTTTCAGGAAGTAGCAGAGAACATGAAAGACTAAGTTCCTTCTTTTGCTTGAGAAAGTCAGGAGGGCTTCTCAGAAGAAGTGGTACTTCTATGAGACTTCAATCATGAAGTGTTTGCCAAGTGGATACAGAAGGGAAGGGTGGCCCCTGAAGGAAACAGCATTTGCAAAGGCAAGGGCTTAAAAGGTTTACTTATTAAGCTCTCTTTCTCGCAAAATTATTAGAGGAGGCAGACCACTAAGATAAAAGAGCAAAACACGAAAGTCACAGTCTTAAACGTCAGAAGATTCAACACCAGAGGAGAAAGAGGATGAGACCAAAGGGAGACCCCAGGTTGACAGATGTTCAGCAGACCCAGGGAACCGTCAGTCCAGAGAGAAACAAGCAAAAGAAGAAACTAAACTAATAAATTACCTGATACATTTTCACGTATCAGAGAGAATTTTTAGACTTCCAGCTGAGAGTTTAGGAATCAATAAGTTGTAGATACATAGAAAGCTAAGCAAGTGGGGAAATCATAATTTAATCATTTATAAACTGTCAATTCCAGGGAACACAAGAAAACTGACTAAGAAGGGATATCTAATCCTAATACACATAGGACTCAGGACTCATCTGTGAATATTTGCATAATAATAGCCATGTAAATACTGCATGTTGGGCAAGGAGTTCAAATGCAACTCTGTTGAGAGCATAGCCAAGTGGAAGTGTATTTAGAGAAGGGTATCTCTTCTTGGAGAAGAGTCTAACTTTCGTCTTCTATGATAAGAAAAAACTGAAACATGCAGTAGCAGCAGTCTAAGCATTTTTTTAGAACTAAAAAAGTCAGTTGCTAAAAGGGTTCCAAGTGGTTGCCTCTTGGAGTGGAAGTCAGTGCTGGCAAAGTGACATAAACCTTTGGCTTATTTGGTTTTATAAAAACTATAAACCTACAACATCGATAATTTACATTTTTATGAAAAAGTTTAGGAAAATATTCTCCAAACCATTGTCATAGGGTTCTGCTGTGTTAACTAGTTTAAGTTGGTAAAAATGACTAAATAAAAGAGATTAGAGATGGGGAAAGGAAAGCTATAAAGATGCTTTGTAGGTAAATCTGGTGAATCTGGTTGGCTGTTCACGGTAAGAGATGAAGGAAAGAAGCCAGGAAACCTCCAGATATCTGGCAAGTATATTTGGTAGAGGTCGTGGAGAAAGGAAATTCCAGGGAAAGGAGCAAATGTGGTCCAGACTCACCATCACACCCTCTCACAGCACTGTATGCTTCTCCTTACAAGTACTTACTAGGTTTATGGACACAAGCTTATTTGTAGGGTTGGTTAATCTGTCTCCCACCCCACCAAAGGCTCCAGAAGGCTGAGTCTGTGACTGCTTTATTCTCTAGCAGCTGCTCAGGCACATAGCAGGCACTCAGTTGAGGTTCCTAGAATGAGCAAAAGACTGGATGTTGAGTCATTTTGCTCACTATAAAACAAGCAAAGAAGAACTAATAAAAATTACCTGATACATTTTCACGTATCAGAGAGAATTTTTAGACTTCCAGCTGAGAGTTTAGGAATCAATAAGTTGTAGATACATAGAAAGCTAAGCAAGTGGGGAAATCATAATTTAATCATTTATAAACTGTCAATTCCAGGGAACACAAGAAAACTGACTAAGAAGGGATATCTAATCCTAATACACATAGGACTCAGGACTCATCTGTGAATATTTGCATAATAATAGCCATGTAAATACTGCATGTTGGGCAAGGAGTTCAAATGCAACTCTGTTGAGAGCATAGCCAAGTGGAAGTGTATTTAGAGAAGGGTATCTCTTCTTGGAGAAGAGTCTAACTTTCGTCTTCTATGATAAGAAAAAACTGAAACATGCAGTAGCAGCAGTCTAAGCATTTTTTTAGAACTAAAAAAGTCAGTTGCTAAAAGGGTTCCAAGTGGTTGCCTCTTGGAGTGGAAGTCAGTGCTGGCAAAGTGACATAAACCTTTGGCTTATTTGGTTTTATAAAAACTATAAACCTACAACATCGATAATTTACATTTTTATGAAAAAGTTTAGGAAAATATTCTCCAAACCATTGTCATAGGGTTCTGCTGTGTTAACTAGTTTAAGTTGGTAAAAATGACTAAATAAAAGAGATTAGAGATGGGGAAAGGAAAGCTATAAAGATGCTTTGTAGGTAAATCTGGTGAATCTGGTTGGCTGTTCACGGTAAGAGATGAAGGAAAGAAGCCAGGAAACCTCCAGATATCTGGCAAGTATATTTGGTAGAGGTCGTGGAGAAAGGAAATTCCAGGGAAAGGAGCAAATGTGGTCCAGACTCACCATCACACCCTCTCACAGCACTGTATGCTTCTCCTTACAAGTACTTACTAGGTTTATGGACACAAGCTTATTTGTAGGGTTGGTTAATCTGTCTCCCACCCCACCAAAGGCTCCAGAAGGCTGAGTCTGTGACTGCTTTATTCTCTAGCAGCTGCTCAGGCACATAGCAGGCACTCAGTTGAGGTTCCTAGAATGAGCAAAAGACTGGATGTTGAGTCATTTTGCTCACTACTCCTCATGGCTCTGATCCAGTCTGTTGAATCAGCCCCAGTAGCGACAGTGACTTCAGAGATGGTGAAAACAGGGGTGGATTGGCTGCTGCACAGGGTAGCTGCTTTGAAGATCTACACAGATCAGTCATTAAACAAAGGCAACCAGAGAAATGAAAAGTGCATCTACTTCATAGCTGGTCTGCCTCACGGTTCTTCCCCTCTGTCCTAATGGGGCAGAAGTGAATGTCTAAAGTGAGCAGTAGTTGTGTAACATGCCTTTTCAGCCTATAATTAGGTGCATTTGGAGAGACTAGGGGCCCTGAGTCATCTTTATGCGTCCATTCTCAGCTGAAAGAGAGCAGCTGTCAAATTCCAAAACATGCCTTGTAAACCTAAACAAAGTTCATTGCGGTTGGAGGTTCCCTCCTACGTAGAGGATAAGTGGTCATCTTATGTAACCGTGGGAAACCCCCAGGAATTAGTCACAAGTACCATGATGTTGATCCAGAGGCTATTACAAAAGGCTAGAGGAGGGACTTACCTGGGAGCACAGTGGTTAGGAATCTGCCTGCCAATGCGGAGGACACAGGTTCAGTCCCTGGTCCAGGAGGATTCCACATGCTGCAGAGCAACTAAGCCTGTGCATTACAACTACTGAGCCTGTGCTCTCGAGCCCAATTACTGAGCTCATGTGCTGCAACTACTAAAGCCTGCACACCTAGAGCCTGTGCTCGGCAACAAGAGAAGTCACGGCGATGAGAAGCCTGGGAACCACCATGAAGAGCAGCCCCTGCTCGCCGCACCTAGAGAAAGCCTGCACTAAGTAATGAAGATGCAGCACAGTCAAAAACAAAATAAATAAATAAAATTTAAAAATATATTTTAAAAAAAGAGGCCAGAGAAGAGGATTTCATGTCTCCATCAGCCCCATGAATTGCTCAAAACAAACATGTAATCCATGCAAAACCCCTGTACCTGCTGTACACACAGCCTGCTGTGGGGAAGATAAGAGGTGCAGGCCCTGGGCCCAGCTGCTCTGCTCTACCCCACCCCCTCCCCCGAGCCCCTCCTACGCAGAAATTTCCACTGCTATGCTGTTATCCTTTACTAAGAGTTAAAATACCTGGGGCAAAAAGAAAGGCCCTTTCTTCATCCAACCACCCTTAAAAACGTGAGCTGAGCTTCTGCTAAGCTGTTTGGCTATTGTCTGAAAATGACTCTTATACATTATGAGTGCAGTTTAGTTGAACTGATTCTGAGCCTGTGACACAGCAGCCACGATTCAGACACAAACCTCAGAACCCCCTTCCTCTCCTTCCTTGGGCTCCTATTGGAGGACGAAGCATTGGTTGTGGTGAAAGTGTGCCCAGTGATGGCCTGGGGCATCCCTACCCATGCTTGGACAGGGCCCAGCCACTGTGCTCCTGCCAGATTCCTGCCCTACCTGAAAAGAGGTAGGGGAGGGCCCCGGCGGCCCTGCTCTTTCAGCCTAGAGCACTGAGGGATTATACACGGTGAACATCGGCAGGGACCAGGCAGTTGGTTGGTGGGGGACTCAGACTCACCAACTTTTAACTTGGGCATCCTCATCCAGACCCCAACCTGCTCTGGCTCACCCTGCGTGTGTAGAAATACACAAGGAGCAGAGGCCATGTAGGACCATGGGCAGTCCTGGGCAGTCCCCCACACCCATGGTCCACAGAAAGAACTGGGTGGGCAAGAACCATTCAGGTTCCTATGAGCATTGTGGACTACAGAGGAGTGTGGGGAGGAAGAGCCTGTGCCTCACAGCCTATTCTTTGTCCCCAACATCCCAGGCCATCACAGGGATGGCCATCGACAACCACCTGCTGGGGCTGCGGGAGCTGGCCCGGGAAGTGTGCAAGGAACTGCCCGAGATGTTCACGGATGAAACATACCTGATGAGCAACCGGTTTGTCCTCTCCACCAGCCAGGTACAGCCCTAGGGCGGCCGGCACCCAGGAGTGCTTAGTGGAAACTGTGGGCTCTCTCACAAGCTCAGGGACGAAAGTCCACTGCTTGGGATCAGGCAAGTCCTGGCTCTGCTTCCTGTGAGCCGTGTGGCCTGCCGCAGAAGGACCGGCGTGCTCAGAGAGCCGCTCTCCCCATCTTCTAAATGTGTAGAGTCACAAATGCCTCCTTAGCACTGGTGGGCGGGACAGGAGAACACCCACTCTGGTACACTAACCATTGTGCTTACTCCGTCCAGCGGTGCCCAGTAGGTACTGTCCCACCATGATGATCACAGGCCCAGAGCCAAGTCCTGGCTTCATTAAATACAATGATATAGGTGGACAGCCCAGCCCCCCAGGGCCTGGCACAGACAGGGTCCTCCAAACAGCTCACAGCCATCATCGTAAGGGGTCACTGCAGGCCCAGCATCTCCTAACCAGTGCCATAGGCTTGTTCAGTTGAAGGACCACTGATACAGAAACAGAACACGACCCATTAGAGGAGGCGGCCATTTCGGAGAGAAAACACCCCCAACCCCCGCCCTGCAAATGTCAATTTACTAAAATTCCACCTCATCCGCGAAAAGCGGAACGTGGGCAATAAAAAGGGCTGATAAAGTTGTGTTTGAGGATAAAAGCCCACTCAGTAATTTCATTTTGTCATTACAGCAGTGAGCTTGCAGACATAAATAAACGAGGACAGAATACAGCAACATAAATTCTTCAGGAAACCATCCATGGGCAAAAAGTGCTTCTGAACGGCTTTATGGCCTTCGGCTGTTGCACGGCAAATTTATCTGACAATGAGGTGACTCTATTAGCAAGACTAATGGTCTGTTCTGCCCCATTAAAAGGGCCAGACTCATTTCTGAAGGCCTGAGCACACAGAGCCTGTGGGTTTAAAACACACCCCACCCTGTACCTGCTCAAGAATGTGCTGCCTTTCCCCTCTAAAACCAGCTAATACAATTAATTTAGGGTGTGGTGGTATTTTTCATTCCAACTGGAATGAACATGGATGGCTTGAATGCCTTCAGAAGCACTTTTTCTTGACTTGTAATCCGCCTTACGAAAATCTCAGGCTTCTGCATTCAGAATGTATCAGGTACATAACTAAAAACTCCAATTGATGGCAGTCTCTGAGACACCCAGTACTGGGTAATTGTGCATGACCAGGCTGTGGGGCGAGAAGCAGACCAGCCAGGCAATACTGACAGTAATTAAGGATGTGGGAAAAAAATCGACAGAGAAGACGAGCCAGATTTCCTCCGGTTCATAAATTACTCCCTCTGGGAAGCCATCTAACTGATGGGTGCCACCAGGGTGCCATTTAGTAAATTGCTCTCATTGCCTGGGTGATTCAAACAGCCCCCAGGTGAAGGAGAGACTCGCCGGAGACCCAGCACCGGGTCACTCTGGGAGCTTCCGAGGCCACAAGTAGAGCAGATTTCTCACCAGGGAGGAGCTTCAGGCCCCTCTCCTGATTTCATGCAGTTAGATGGGTTTGTTTTGATGACTCTGGTTGTGGCCATCCATGATGAAGCAATCAGTTGATGTGGTTAATTCAGTCAAACACCCAGGTGGAAAATAGTCAAAGAGAAGCCACTATCCCATCGAGGCCCCTGGGTTATTAGAATGTCATGCTCTGAGCAGACTTTCAGAACAAGCAACTTCTTACCTGTCCTCTCTTCCAGGTACCCACCACCATGGAGATGTTTTGCTGCTATGGTCCCGTGGTGCCCAATGGGTACGGCGCCTGCTACAACCCCCAGCCAGACAGCATTCTTTTCTGCATCTCTAGCTTCCATGCCTGCAAAGAGACATCTTCAACCAAGTTTGCAAAAGCTGTGGAAGAAAGCCTCCTTGAAATGAGAAGCCTCTGCAGTCTACCACCATCTGCCATGGGCAAGCTGCTGGCGACCAAGGGAAAAGTAACAAGGCCCAGCCAGGGGCACCAGCCTTGACAGCTGCCCCTAGGTTTCACCTCCTCAGATCCAGCATTCTGCAGCTGCCAGACTCCATTGAACCCCTGCTCCCAAACTTCACCCCAGCTTTCTGTAGCTCCCCTGTAACTCCAGACCCAACACACAGACCACACTGAGGTCTCACACAAAGCTGGACTGGTTGGAGGAACGCATCCCTCCATGTTACATTCCGGCCTGTGCGTTGGGAAATAAGGCCAGCCTGGCGTAATGATGGTACATAACTAAAAACTCCAATTGATGGCCGTCTCTGAGACACCCAGTACTGTGTAATTGTGCATGACCAGGCTGTGGGGCGAGAAGCAGACCAGCCAGGCAATACTGACAGTAATTAAGGATGTGGGAAAAAAATCGACAGAGAAGACGAGCCAGATTTCCTCCGGTTCATAAATTACTCCCTCTGGGAAGCCATCTAACTGATGGGTGCCACCAGGGTGCCATTTAGTAAATTGCTCTCATTGCCTGGGTGATTCAAACAGCCCCCAGGTGAAGGAGAGACTCGCCGGAGACCCAGCACCGGGTCACTCTGGGAGCTTCCGAGGCCACAAGTAGAGCAGATTTCTCACCAGGGAGGAGCTTCAGGCCCCTCTCCTGATTTCATGCAGTTAGATGGGTTTGTTTTGATGACTCTGGTTGTGGCCATCCATGATGAAGCAATCAGTTGATGTGGTTAATTCAGTCAAACACCCAGGTGGAAAATAGTCAAAGAGAAGCCACTATCCCATCGAGGCCCCTGGGTTATTAGAATGTCATGCTCTGAGCAGACTTTCAGAACAAGCAACTTCTTACCTGTCCTCTCTTCCAGGTACCCACCACCATGGAGATGTTTTGCTGCTATGGTCCCGTGGTGCCCAATGGGTACGGCGCCTGCTACAACCCCCAGCCAGACAGCATTCTTTTCTGCATCTCTAGCTTCCATGCCTGCAAAGAGACATCTTCAACCAAGTTTGCAAAAGCTGTGGAAGAAAGCCTCCTTGAAATGAGAAGCCTCTGCAGTCTACCACCATCTGCCATGGGCAAGCTGCTGGCGACCAAGGGAAAAGTAACAAGGCCCAGCCAGGGGCACCAGCCTTGACAGCTGCCCCTAGGTTTCACCTCCTCAGATCCAGCATTCTGCAGCTGCCAGACTCCATTGAACCCCTGCTCCCAAACTTCACCCCAGCTTTCTGTAGCTCCCCTGTAACTCCAGACCCAACACACAGACCACACTGAGGTCTCACACAAAGCTGGACTGGTTGGAGGAACGCATCCCTCATGATGTGTGGAGTCGTCATGATTTATCAAGGTGTCCTCAGGCCTGTGCGTTGGGAAATAAGGCCAGCCTGGCTCGGAGGTGGCCACCAGGGACTTCCCTCCATGGCCACAACAACTCAATATTGGTATATCAAACTAGTGATTGCTTCCCAGCAGGATTTAGCATGTCCAGTGAAAGAATGAATTACCTTATTACGTGCAATATACCCAAATGAACCGTGAAGGAAGAGGCTAACTCCAGGTCATTACCCTGTGTCCTTTGGGGAGGAGTAGAGGGTTTTGTTTTCAGATTCAAAGCAGTCTGAACATGGCATTCAGAGTGACCCGCCCTGAGACTCACGGTCCTGAAGGCATACTCCGCCCCAACACACACACAAGTTAATTTAAAACACAGTGATATGGGCCTGCAAATGCATTTATTCTTTTGCCTCCCAGAAGCAGCCTTCCATTGAATTCAGAAAATCTGGTCCAACTCTTCTGAAAGGGGAAATAAGTGGTCTGCCATTGCCCTGGAGTAGCGGCTGCTCCCGTTTCCCCTGGGGCCTGGCAGGGACAGTCCCCGTCCCCAGGGATCCTGCCACTTGCATTTTTTTCTGGTTGCATTCCCACTCGCCTTCACAAGAACCGTGCCCTCATATGTGATCTGCCTTCAGGAGAGCGGGATGCTTCGGGGGTTTCCACTGCTGTTATTTACTTGTTTTGTTTCTTTCATACTTAAGAGAGGCTTTTAAGAAAACCACTGTAACATTAGTTTCAGAGTATGATCTCAGTGGCCTAAGCTAGACACCCTTGGACAGCTGGGCTCCTTTATGTGGAGGATGTTATCTAGGGGTTCTGACTAAAATGCGTGTGGAGGAGCCCAACGCAGGGCTCTCCACTGGCCAGAGGGCCAAGAGCACAGCTGGCGGAAAGCGGGGGCTGGAAGGAGGGAATGGTCATGTGCAAAGCCTGCCCTGAGGGAGGGGCGACAGTCCACAG
The DNA here is from genome assembly GCA_022376925.1 of Tragulus kanchil. NCBI lineage: Eukaryota > Metazoa > Chordata > Mammalia > Artiodactyla > Tragulidae > Tragulus > Tragulus kanchil. The sequence goes on from JAIOJX010000005.1 coordinate 162,748,367, forward strand.
AGCTGAGCTGAGCCTGTCTAGGGAGGCTGTGATTGTGGCAGAGATGTGAGAGGCACTTTCTGCTGGGGCATATTTTTATGGGAAAGCAACCAGAAAAATCAAAATTGCAAATAGCCAAGGCAGCTTGCCTCTGTCCAGAGGGGATGCAGAACTGGACACTCATCACACTGAGTTCTGTTGTGCTTTTGGGGTCGGGGCGAAAGTCCTCTGCTCCTCCCCAAAATATTCAAGGCAATAACCTGCCCATCCTGCTCTGTATCACCCTCCACTTTGGCCCGGGGACCCTGTACATGCCTCTTCTTTGGACCACTGTGCAAGCTCTCTGCACTTTGATTTACATGGAAGCGGGCAGGGCCGAGATGGGGTAGACATTTTGACCTTTGCTGGAATCTTTGATAACACAAACAGCCCTAAGCCATAAATCCCTTGAGCCCCTGGTTTTAGGTGGAGGATTTCTATTGGATGATCTGGGAGATTCTGGCACTGCCCCTTCACAATCATTGCTCTGTCGGGTCCACACTCCGTCCCTCACATGTCCATCTTTCTGCTCCCTCTGGAAAGGTACAACCCAAGGGTCCCAGGAATGTCTGGGGAACTGCTGTCCACCTGCTATACGTGGACCCAAAGCTGCTAACCTGTTCTCAGAAAATGATCACAGTGAAGATCCAAGTTCTCTTCTGGTTTCTCTCCATAAATTTCTGGGCAGGCAGAGAGCTCTGGGTCGGGGATCAGGCAGCCTCACTGATCTTGGCCAAGAGACTTAACAGCCCAGAGACTCAAGTTCTTCCGTCATCCAATGGGGACAAGAGTGTTCCAGCCTTGTGAGGTTGTCAGGATGGTAGGTTGCATGTGTAAAGGGCCTTGCACAACCAGGGAGGCACTGGTGCCCACTGTCAGGATGATGTTACCCCAGGCATTCCAGCTAATGTTTGTTTCAAACTTTCCTTCAAACACTCATGTGACAGAACCCACCAAACATCCATCTGCCATTCTCTGAGCTTAGGGAAAGGAAACTGACTTTGTATATTCTGACATCGACCATGTGTGGCTGGCAGACGTTTGGCAGGAGGGAACACCTCCTCCCTCTGAGGAAGGGGCTGGAAGCTGGTCTTCCCCCTCCAAGAACAGGTGGGTACACTGAGGCTTTATGCAAAGGCAATGCTGAGCCATGACCATGGGCATCTCTGTGGGGACCCCTAAAGAAGATTGTTCCAAGCGTCCCCAGATGGATGGAAAATGAAACTTGGAGACTTATATTTGTGGGACAGTGATGCAGAATAAAAAATGTATGTGGCCACCTTACAATATTGCTAAGTTGCCAAAATATATAAAGTTGATATTTGAGTTCTATTTTTATAAAATAGTTCTAGATTTATGGCAATCTGTACATGTGTATTTATAGCCTTTCGATTTTAAGTTATAGTTTTGTGCTTTAAAGAAATATATGTATGACTAAAGAACTGTATATTGAAAGCACTATATTCAAATTATTTAAAGACTGTACGTCTATATTCAATAAAAAGTCATGCCAAGAAAGATGCTGTGGGCTGTTGTTTCTACTCAGAAATGCTATAAAAAATCTTGTAGTAAATTCTGTCAGCTGGGTCAACAATTCATTTGCCTTTGTCTGTGGTCTGACAGCTGCAGTGGTGGATGTCTAAGACAGAGGCTGGGAGAGAAAGGGAAGGAAAGAACTTAGTCTCTCCTAGTGTGTAGCACACCTGAGGGTGAGGGGCAGAGAGGCTAGGCATAGAGAGTGGTGTCTCCACGGAAGTCTGCAAGAGCATACATAAGCAGGATGAAGTGGAGGGAAAAGCACCAGGCTCAGAGGTGGAGTAGTGGACTGCAGACACAGCCCCAACTCTAATAAGCAAGAGAGAGCGACTACGGGGATGACACTTTCACCTCTGGGGTCCTGAGTCTCCTCAAGTGTAAAACGGCATGTTGACAGTGCCCCACCCCCCATTTCCAGGGCTCCGGCAAGATGACATGAGATGGTCGTTGTTTGTAAACTTAGAAGTGATACAAAAACTTGACATTTGTGGGGCTTCCCTGGTGGTCCAGTGGGTAAAGAGTCCACCTTGCAGTGCAGAGGGCACTGGTTTGATCCCTGGCCTGGGAAGATCCCACGTGCTGTGGAGCAGCTGGACCGGTGTGTCCAATTAGGAGCCAGCGCTCTGGAGCGCACGCGCCCAGAGCCCGTGCTCTGCCGAGAGGCGATGCAATGGGAGGCCCACACAGGCCAAAGAAGAAAGATGGATGAAAATGAAACTTGGAGACTTATATTTGTGGGACAGTGATGCAGAATAAAAAATGTATGTGGCCACCTTACAATATTGCTAAGTTGCCAAAATATATAAAGTTGATATTTGAGTTCTATTTTTATAAAATAGTTCTAGATTTATGGCAATCTGTACATGTGTATTTATAGCCTTTCGATTTTAAGTTATAGTTTTGTGCTTTAAAGAAATATATGTATGACTAAAGAACTGTATATTGAAAGCACTATATTCAAATTATTTAAAGACTGTACGTCTATATTCAATAAAAAGTCATGCCAAGAAAGATGCTGTGGGCTGTTGTTTCTACTCAGAAATGCTATAAAAAATCTTGTAGTAAATTCTGTCAGCTGGGTCAACAATTCATTTGCCTTTGTCTGTGGTCTGACAGCTGCAGTGGTGGATGTCTAAGACAGAGGCTGGGAGAAAAAGGGGAAGGAAAGAACTTAGTCTCTCCTAGTGTGTAGCACACCTGAGGGTGAGGGGCAGAGAGGCTAGGCATAGAGAGTGGTGTCTCCACGGAAGTCTGCAAGAGCATACATAAGCAGGATGAAGTGGAGGGAAAAGCACCAGGCTCAGAGGTGGAGTAGTGGACTGCAGACACAGCCCCAACTCTAATAAGCAAGAGAGAGCGACTACGGGGATGACACTTTCACCTCTGGGGTCCTGAGTCTCCTCAAGTGTAAAACGGCATGTTGACAGTGCCCCACCCCCCATTTCCAGGGCTCCGGCAAGATGACATGAGATGGTCGTTGTTTGTAAACTTAGAAGTGATACAAAAACTTGACATTTGTGGGGCTTCCCTGGTGGTCCAGTGGGTAAAGAGTCCACCTTGCAGTGCAGAGGGCACTGGTTTGATCCCTGGCCTGGGAAGATCCCACGTGCTGTGGAGCAGCTGGACCGGTGTGTCCAATTAGGAGCCAGCGCTCTGGAGCGCACGCGCCCAGAGCCCGTGCTCTGCAACGAGAGAGGCGATTGCAATGGGAGGCCTACACAGGCCAAAGAATAAAGATGGATGAAAATTAATAGATTAAAAAATCAATACAAAGAGGCCAAAATTAAAAACAAAACTTGACATTCTTATTGCAGGCTCACACGTACATGTGCACACAGGTTCCTGCACCCTGCACAGATACATTCCAAACTGCAAGACCCCCTCCACAACCCCAAGAATCCACAGAACCAAGACTGTTGTGGTAGAGTCGCTCAGTCGTGTCTGACTCTTTGCGACCCCATGGACTATAACCCATCAGGCTCCTATGTCCATGGGATTTCCCAGGCAAGGATTCTACAGTGGGTTGCCATTTCCTTCTCCTGGGGATCTTCCCAACCCAGATATCAAACCCACAACTCCTGCATTAGCTCTTTACCACTGACTCACCTGGGAAGCCCAAACCAGAATGGAGATTCCTCCAAATAGAAGTCCAGTTGCTTTCCGATCAGAGCCCAAACGGAACCTTAAAGTGTATGAATTTGCGTGATTGGGATGCAGAAGAGGCAGTTTCTAAAAAATAATGATACGACTAATTTGGGATCATAGATATCTGCAAACACAAAAGGAAAAAGTAAAATAAAAATAAATAAAATAAAAAATAATGGCTAAGAATACTCCAGAACAATGGAAGGGATAGAAAGGAACAGGATGAAGTAATGTGAGTTTGCTCTCATTGATCACATATATCATGCACATATTTTGGGCCCCAAAATAACAAGATGTAGGGGACAGAGAAGAATATCAACAGGCAAGCCAGCCCCCAACGTGGAAAATAATGCCACCCCCTCCTCGCTGTCTCTGAAGGTCCTGCAAGGTGGACATTGGTACATTCAGGTAAAAATGCAAGGAGGACTCCCTCCCAGGTTCACGAGAGCAACCATGAGTTTCCAAATTACTCCTAAACACTTGTCCTTGGGGGCAGAGGGAGAGCTAGTACCTCAGTTTCACTTTATAAAGTCAACAGCCTCTCTGCTTTTATGTTTCTTGCATTTTCTTTGTGAGCAGCTGGACCTCAATAGAGCCAGGCTCTGGCCGAGCCAGAGCCCGATCTGCAAGAGGAGGCATTGCAATGGACTACAAAGGCCAAAGAATAAAGATGGATGAAAATTAATAGATTAAAAAATCAATACAAAGAGGCCAAAATTAAAAACAAAACTTGACATTCTTATTGCAGGCTCACACGTACATGTGCACACAGGTTCCTGCACCCTGCACAGATACATTCCAAACTGCAAGACCCCCTCCACAACCCCAAGAATCCACAGAACCAAGACTGTTGTGGTAGAGTCGCTCAGTCGTGTCTGACTCTTTGCGACCCCATGGACTATAACCCATCAGGCTCCTATGTCCATGGGATTTCCCAGGCAAGGATTCTACAGTGGGTTGCCATTTCCTTCTCCTGGGGATCTTCCCAACCCAGATATCAAACCCACAACTCCTGCATTAGCTCTTTACCACTGACTCACCTGGGAAGCCCAAACCAGAATGGAGATTCCTCCAAATAGAAGTCCAGTTGCTTTCCGATCAGAGCCCAAACGGAACCTTAAAGTGTATGAATTTGCGTGATTGGGATGCAGAAGAGGCAGTTTCTAAAAAATAATGATACGACTAATTTGGGATCATAGATATCTGCAAACACAAAAGGAAAAAGTAAAATAAAAATAAATAAAATAAAAAATAATGGCTAAGAATACTCCAGAACAATGGAAGGGATAGAAAGGAACAGGATGAAGTAATGTGAGTTTGCTCTCATTGATCACATATATCATGCACATATTTTGGGCCCCAAAATAACAAGATGTAGGGGACAGAGAAGAATATCAACAGGCAAGCCAGCCCCCAACGTGGAAAATAATGCCACCCCCTCCTCGCTGTCTCTGAAGGTCCTGCAAGGTGGACATTGGTACATTCAGGTAAAAATGCAAGGAGGACTCCCTCCCAGGTTCACGAGAGCAACCATGAGTTTCCAAATTACTCCTAAACACTTGTCCTTGGGGGCAGAGGGAGAGCTAGTACCTCAGTTTCACTTTATAAAGTCAACAGCCTCTCTGCTTTTATGTTTCTTGCATTTTCTTTCCACAGTGGCCTCCTGAGGCTCCTGGGTGAACTGTACGGCATCTGAGGGAAAAGCCGTCCTCCCATCACAAGAAAGGACTTTGCTCAAAGCCCTGTTCTCCCTTGTTCTCTAGGGAGCAGCTCTCTCCTTGTTCTCTTCCTACTGCTTCTTCCAACTCCTTACAGGATGTCACTTCCTGTTTCCTGTTCCTTTCACATCATTGGACCCCAGAGTTCTGTCCTTGGTCTTTAGCTTTTATATTTAAGAAGCTGCAAAATGGCAGGCTGAACTGATACTGAAGGGCCCCTTCCACCTATAAAAACATATACACAAAGAGAAAAAATACTTAAACATGCAGTCAAGTTCAAAAGAAAGAAAATACATCACATTCTAGAGGGAAAAAGGCTATCTGAAACAGAGTAGTAAGTGGAATCTAGAGATACATACGACCAGACACAGACTTCAGGGGTCAACAGTGGGCTTTTCCACTCCTGCAAGTTGAGGGCATAACGTAGGCCCAGCCAAGGTCAGAGAGGCAGCAAAGCACCCAGCACTAAACCAGGGCCTCAGAGAGGTGTCCCAGTTTTGTACAAAGAACTAGAAATACCCTTCCCATCAGCCCACTGGAACACTCAGGAACCATGCTGTTCACTTGGGGCCACAGATGGTGGAAAAAAGACCTCATGAGAAATTTAATTATAAGTTTATGCTATATATGAATGGTAAGTCTGAATGTATACACCTTATCTGTAAAGCAGGAATTCAAGCCAATAACTTATTTAAATTGCCCAGGTCAGTGAGATCCATAGCGTCTCCATAGAATCAAATATAAAGGCACTTTGCAATCCCCAAAACCCTAAAGAGGCACCCAAACGTGGGAAAAAAAAAAAAGGGGGGCCACCCCTCCTCGCTGTCTCTGAAGGTCCTGCAAGGTGGACATTGGTACATTCAGGTAAAAATGCAAGGAGGACTCCCTCCCAGGTTCACGAGAGCAACCATGAGTTTCCAAATTACTCCTAAACACTTGTCCTTGGGGGCAGAGGGAGAGCTAGTACCTCAGTTTCACTTTATAAAGTCAACAGCCTCTCTGCTTTTATGTTTCTTGCATTTTCTTTCCACAGTGGCCTCCTGAGGCTCCTGGGTGAACTGTACGGCATCTGAGGGAAAAGCCGTCCTCCCATCACAAGAAAGGACTTTGCTCAAAGCCCTGTTCTCCCTTGTTCTCTAGGGAGCAGCTCTCTCCTTGTTCTCTTCCTACTGCTTCTTCCAACTCCTTACAGGATGTCACTTCCTGTTTCCTGTTCCTTTCACATCATTGGACCCCAGAGTTCTGTCCTTGGTCTTTAGCTTTTATATTTAAGAAGCTGCAAAATGGCAGGCTGAACTGATACTGAAGGGCCCCTTCCACCTATAAAAACATATACACAAAGAGAAAAAATACTTAAACATGCAGTCAAGTTCAAAAGAAAGAAAATACATCACATTCTAGAGGGAAAAAGGCTATCTGAAACAGAGTAGTAAGTGGAATCTAGAGATACATACGACCAGACACAGACTTCAGGGGTCAACAGTGGGCTTTTCCACTCCTGCAAGTTGAGGGCATAACGTAGGCCCAGCCAAGGTCAGAGAGGCAGCAAAGCACCCAGCACTAAACCAGGGCCTCAGAGAGGTGTCCCAGTTTTGTACAAAGAACTAGAAATACCCTTCCCATCAGCCCACTGGAACACTCAGGAACCATGCTGTTCACTTGGGGCCACAGATGGTGGAAAAAAGACCTCATGAGAAATTTAATTATAAGTTTATGCTATATATGAATGGTAAGTCTGAATGTATACACCTTATCTGTAAAGCAGGAATTCAAGCCAATAACTTATTTAAATTGCCCAGGTCAGTGAGATCCATAGCGTCTCCATAGAATCAAATATAAAGGCACTTTGCACAACCCTGGATACCAGACCCCCACAGGAGAAAGCACTCCACTACATGAAAGATGAGCTCACAGTCAAAAAAACACAAACAGCACCTGAAACGGTCCACAGGAGGGAAAGTAGCAGATAAGGCAAACAGGTGAATAACATCACAAAGTCGAAAGATGACAACTCAGAAACTATGAAAGAGATTCATCTAATATTATAAAGAAATAAAGAAAACAGACAGAGAATTGGGAGAAAGCACTACTTAAAGAGAAAATGGCTAAGCAAATTCAAGAATCCAGAAAACACTTCATTCTAAAACTCATGGTCAGAAAAGAAGTAATCAAGGAAAATTAAAAATACTTAGAGCAAGAAGATAAGAGATGCCTCATATCAAGACCTCTGGGATAGGGATTTTCCTGGCAGTCCAGTGGTTAAGACTCTGTGCTTCCAATGAAGGGGACCCAGGTTCAATCCCTGGTCAGGGAACTAAAACCCCACAAGCCTCATGACACGGCCGAATTTTTTTTAATAGAACACATAACTAATAAGGATTTACTGTATAGCACAGGGAACTATATATATAAAAAAGCTCTGAACCACAGCAAAAGTGATGCTTTGAGGGTAATGTATATTTACAACAGAAGAGAGGAAGGACTCAAGATTGATGAGCCAAGTATAACTTAAAAAGTAAGAAAAAGAGGGCTTGCCTGATAGCTCAGTGGTAAAGAGTTCACCTGCCAATATAGGAGACACGGATTCAATCCCTGATCTAGGAAGATCCCACATGCTGTGCAGCAACTAAGCCCACCTGCGCTCTGAGCCTGGGACTAACTATCAAGGGCCACCCGGGGCACCCTAGAGAGCCCAAAGGGCCTCAGAGAGGTGTCCCAGTTTTGTACAAAGAACTAGAAATACCCTTCCCATCAGCCCACTGGAACACTCAGGAACCATGCTGTTCACTTGGGGCCACAGATGGTGGAAAAAAGACCTCATGAGAAATTTAATTATAAGTTTATGCTATATATGAATGGTAAGTCTGAATGTATACACCTTATCTGTAAAGCAGGAATTCAAGCCAATAACTTATTTAAATTGCCCAGGTCAGTGAGATCCATAGCGTCTCCATAGAATCAAATATAAAGGCACTTTGCACAACCCTGGATACCAGACCCCCACAGGAGAAAGCACTCCACTACATGAAAGATGAGCTCACAGTCAAAAAAACACAAACAGCACCTGAAACGGTCCACAGGAGGGAAAGTAGCAGATAAGGCAAACAGGTGAATAACATCACAAAGTCGAAAGATGACAACTCAGAAACTATGAAAGAGATTCATCTAATATTATAAAGAAATAAAGAAAACAGACAGAGAATTGGGAGAAAGCACTACTTAAAGAGAAAATGGCTAAGCAAATTCAAGAATCCAGAAAACACTTCATTCTAAAACTCATGGTCAGAAAAGAAGTAATCAAGGAAAATTAAAAATACTTAGAGCAAGAAGATAAGAGATGCCTCATATCAAGACCTCTGGGATAGGGATTTTCCTGGCAGTCCAGTGGTTAAGACTCTGTGCTTCCAATGAAGGGGACCCAGGTTCAATCCCTGGTCAGGGAACTAAAACCCCACAAGCCTCATGACACGGCCGAATTTTTTTTAATAGAACACATAACTAATAAGGATTTACTGTATAGCACAGGGAACTATATATATAAAAAAGCTCTGAACCACAGCAAAAGTGATGCTTTGAGGGTAATGTATATTTACAACAGAAGAGAGGAAGGACTCAAGATTGATGAGCCAAGTATAACTTAAAAAGTAAGAAAAAGAGGGCTTGCCTGATAGCTCAGTGGTAAAGAGTTCACCTGCCAATATAGGAGACACGGATTCAATCCCTGATCTAGGAAGATCCCACATGCTGTGCAGCAACTAAGCCCATGGACCACAGCTATTGAGCCTGCGCTCTAGAGCCTGGGAGCTGCAACTATGGAGCCCATGTGGTGCAACTACTGAAGCCTGTGAGCCCTAGAGCCCAAGTTCCACAACAAGAGAAGTCACCACAACAAGAAGCCTGCTCACCTCAATGAGAGAGTAGCCCCCACTCCCTGCAACTAGAGAAGGGCCTGCAACAGTAGTGAAAACCCAGAATAGCCAAAAAAATTTCTTAAAAAAAAAAGAAAAAAGTTAGAAAAAGGACCAAACAGTAGACTTAAAGAAAGTAGGAGAAACTGAAAGAAAGTAATAAAGACAATAGCAGCTATCAATGAAAGTGAAAATAAAAGACCATAGAGAAGCTAAATAATGGAAAAGTTGTTTCTTTGAAAAGACTAACAAAGTAGACAAGTCACAGGTGAAACCAATAAAATAAAAAGAAGGTCAGAAGTAATATTATGAATAAAAAGTGGACATAACCACAATAAATTAGACAATAAAAAGATAACAAAATATGTCAATCAGTTTGTGCCAATAAATTTTACAACCTAGATTAAAAACAGAAAAATTTTTAGAAAAATATAATTTATTAAGACTGATATAAGAGGAAATAAAATTTCTGGAGAACATTATAAATCTTAAATAAACTGGAGTAGTAACAAAATCTTCCCACTCAGGGGATAAATAAATTAATTAAAAAACAGAAATCATTAGAAACAGTCAAGGTAGCTTAATAATAAGATTAATATATAAAAGTCAATTTCATTTTACATGACAATAAAATCACAATGTCAAATTCATGAGTTAGGGAAGTCCCTGGAGATCCAGTGGTTAGGACTCCCCACTTTCAATCATGGGGGCCAAGTCTGATCCCTAGTCAAGGAACTAATATTCCACAAGCTACATGGTACAGCCTTCCCCCCAAAAAAGAAAAAAAGAACTTATAAAAAATATATGACATGAAACAGAACTTTGCAATAAATCTAACAAAAGACATACAAAGCCATACACAGATAATGATAAACAATACTCAAAGACATGGAAGAAGATCTAAACAAGGCAATGTGAGTGCACGCATGCACACCGCCAAAGCCAGCTCTTTGCGACCCCATAGACTGTTGCCTGCCAGGCTTCTCTGTCCATGAGATTTCTCAGGCAAGAGTACTGAAGTGGGCTGCGTTCCCTACTCCAGGCGATCTTCCTGACCCAGGGATCGAACCCACATCTCTATGTCTTCTGCATTGGCAGGGAGGCTTTTTCCCACTAGCACCATCTGGGAAGTCCCAAAGGAGAGATATTTCAATATAATAAACAGGAAGGCCTCAGAAAGATTCAATTTTCCCCAAATTGATCTCTACATTCATGGCAACTCCAGCAAAACTCTCAATGGGAGAACTTCTGTTTCTGGTAACTAGAATAGTTTCATTCAGACTATGCTTCCTACACAAGATATCTTTTAAAATCTGCCATATATGTTTCAAAAAGCTTCTTGAAAATCATAAAAAGAGATAACTGGATTAAAATCAGGGAAAGGATGGAAGCAAGCACAGCATGAAATGCTTTTTCCCTGAAACGATCTAGTGGTCTTGAATAGGCAACCTAGAAGATGAGACGCAATTTTAAGTTTGCAGAGTTAGGCTTACAAAAATTGGAGTCTAACACCGCCAAGCAAACCCTCGGAAGCCACCACCCTTATTGGGTAAGATCCAAAAAGACTGCACCACAGAAATGAGGAAAAATATAAACAAACCAACTTCCAACATGGACGGTAACCTGCCGCAGCTCGTCAGCCGGGTGCACAGAGACTAGCGGGTGTGACGAGACTTTAAGAAATACACAGAGACATACAAACAGAGAGGAAGAATGGGAACAAGAGGGCTCAAGACTTTTGGGTCAAGGCCCTGAACACACTCACCAGTCTGCTTTTATTCAGTGCTGAAGCCCCCAGGTGTTTACAGGGAATATTAGCATGAGCTGAGAATCAGTCACAGCCCTAGTCAATAATCACCCTTTGTGACTCTAAGTCGCTTATATTATCTTCCCAATGAACAGAGCGCATTACAGCTGGTGGGGGGTTGGGGGGGGAGTGCAACGGTACCAGCAAGAAGTGAAGGAGTCTGCACAGACCCGGCGTTCCAAAGTCCACAGCAGATCTCCCACCTGTTGCTGTTCAGTAAGACCCCAGCTAATGAGCCCATGTGAATCAAATTGACTTGTTTTTCTCTTAGTCTCTTTCCAAGATGATTTTCTCCTGTCTCAGCCAAGGCTGCAAAAACCTTCACTGGTTTGTTTCCCCACAGCAACCCAGGTTCAGGCCATCTGGATGGCTCAGCATATCTGAAACCCGGAAACTGTATTAAGATGATCCTGGGCTGCTAGTGTTACCACGGCCTGGCAAGAAGTGAACACTAAAATCTTCTCTACAGGAAAATAGCATCATGCTTGACCTCAAATTATTTCTACAAATAATTTTTCTATAAAATGTCCAGTACACAAGTAAAGTAAACCACTCTAGGAGACAAGTCAAAATGACAGAAACTAGCAGAAATAACAATAGACACACAGGGTCTCCAGATAGTGCAATTCCCACACACAAATGATAAAATGAGTGTTTTTACTATGATCTAGAAGATAAAGCCAGACCTAAAAAACTTGGCAAGAAACCCAACTGTATAAAAAAGTGGCATACCAAATTTGAAAAGGAACCAAACTAAACTTCTAGAGATGAAAAATGTAACAACTAACCAGATTGATGGTTTTGATAGCAGTTAAGACACAACTGAAGAGAAAATTAGTAAACTGGATTACAAGTAAAAGTGAATGAATGGATACGCACATGCATACAATCCCAAAAGAAGCATGGAAGATAAAAAGAGAGAAAAACACAGGAAAGAAGAGACAGTGAGGATACAGTGAGGAAGTATAACATACAGTTAACTGGAGTCCCTGAAAAGTAAGGAAATCAGGCAGAAGCAGTATGTGAAAAGATAAATGGCTCAAAAATTTTCCAAAAAAACCACACAAATTCACAGTTCAGAATCGCAACAAATTCCGGGCAAGAGAAATAATACCTCTATACATACCTTACAAAGGTTTCCCTTCTGAGACACTTCGTTTTGTAAATACAAAACATAACCTACTTCATAGGAACGGTAAAATGATTACATGAGATAACATGGAACGTGCTTAGCTTGTCGCACGACATACTTTCTGTAAGTGGCTGTAAATGTTGGCTACTGTTATTTATCATTGACACTTGCCGTACAAGGTTGAAATTTCCTATTCACTGGTTTGTGAGGGTTGGGAGAGCAAGCAGCCTCCGATCATCACTGCACTTTTTTTGCACCCAAGCAGTGCGCACACAGAAAATGCAGGTAATGGAGATTCCTCACCGCCAGTCCCCATGCTGGGGACTTGGGGCTCCACCCACGACCTCCGTGGCCCCGCCCACCCACACATGACCACGCCCACCCTAAGGGCCTGAAAAGCAGTTGCCTAGCAATTGTGTATTGCCCCATAACCCCAGCAGGAGTCCTGGACATGCCCAAGAACACTCTGGTCATCTTGCGCAAATGTCCAGTACACAAGTAAAGTAAACCACTCTAGGAGACAAGTCAAAATGACAGAAACTAGCAGAAATAACAATAGACACACAGGGTCTCCAGATAGTGCAATTCCCACACACAAATGATAAAATGAGTGTTTTTACTATGATCTAGAAGATAAAGCCAGACCTAAAAAACTTGGCAAGAAACCCAACTGTATAAAAAAGTGGCATACCAAATTTGAAAAGGAACCAAACTAAACTTCTAGAGATGAAAAATGTAACAACTAACCAGATTGATGGTTTTGATAGCAGTTAAGACACAACTGAAGAGAAAATTAGTAAACTGGATTACAAGTAAAAGTGAATGAATGGATACGCACATGCATACAATCCCAAAAGAAGCATGGAAGATAAAAAGAGAGAAAAACACAGGAAAGAAGAGACAGTGAGGATACAGTGAGGAAGTATAACATACAGTTAACTGGAGTCCCTGAAAAGTAAGGAAATCAGGCAGAAGCAGTATGTGAAAAGATAAATGGCTCAAAAATTTTCCAAAAAAACCACACAAATTCACAGTTCAGAATCGCAACAAATTCCGGGCAAGAGAAATAATACCTCTATACATACCTTACAAAGGTTTCCCTTCTGAGACACTTCGTTTTGTAAATACAAAACATAACCTACTTCATAGGAACGGTAAAATGATTACATGAGATAACATGGAACGTGCTTAGCTTGTCGAAACGACATACTTTCTGTAAGTGGCTGTAAATGTTGGCTACTGTTATTTATCATTGACACTTGCCGTACAAGGTTGAAATTTCCTATTCACTGGTTTGTGAGGGTTGGGAGAGCAAGCAGCCTCCGATCATCACTGCACTTTTTTTGCACCCAAGCAGTGCGCACACAGAAAATGCAGGTAATGGAGATTCCTCACCGCCAGTCCCCATGCTGGGGACTTGGGGCTCCACCCACGACCTCCGTGGCCCCGCCCACCCACACATGACCACGCCCACCCTAAGGGCCTGAAAAGCAGTTGCCTAGCAATTGTGTATTGCCCCATAACCCCAGCAGGAGTCCTGGACATGCCCAAGAACACTCTGGTCATCTTGCGCTATGGGCCTTACAGCTCACTTGGCCTGTCGGTGGAGCACCGCACCTACCGCCTGGAGGGCCTACTAGGTAGGCAGCCGAGTGCCAGAGGGCCTGCTGTATGTGCTCAGGTGCACCCCAACCTCCCAGCATCTCTGCAGGCTGTGCCCTCTGCCTAGACTCCCTTCCTTCCTCAGATCGAGACCAAGTGCTACTTCCTCTGAAAAGTCTTCTCTAAGCTCCCCTGCTGCCTCAGTGTTAGGGTGGGAACAGACATACAGGGGAGCCCACTGGATTCTAGGTAGTAAAATTACCTGGAGAGAAAAGATTACATATCCTGTTTTACACATTGAGAAACAGGATCAGAAGTATCAAGTGGTTTTCCAAGGTCATCTGGCTGGAAAATGGCAGAGTCTGTCCCTTGATCATTCATGTAATAAACCTTTATTGAGCCACCTAATATGTGTTGGACACTCTTCCAGGTACTGGGGACACACTGGAGAACAAGATATATGTCCTTGAAGTGCCTGTTGACTGCTAATTGATAGTTGTGCCATGGCTATGATAGAGAAGCATAACTACAGTGGGACCTGCCACTGGCAATAACTGAGGGGAGAAGGGAGAGAACTGGGAAGGTTTCCTTGCCTGAATTAAATGCGAGGTGAGCTTTAACGATTGAAGAGAAGTGAACTAGGGAAAAGGAAGAAAGAGTACTCCAGGCAGTGCAACTATTATCTGCAAAGGCTGGAAGCATGAAAAATGATCTGTGTATTTGTTGAGCTGATGGAAGGATGAGGCTGGAGCGGTGGGCAGGGGCCAGATTCCACAGGACTGTATCTCATTTGCCAGGGAAATGAAACTGTGGCTGCTGGGAACAGAACAGATTAGAGGGGGCAAGAATGGAAGCAGGGAGCTAAGGAACTGTTGGGATGGTTGAGGAAGAGACTGGACCAGGATGGCCATAAAGGGGTGGTGGATTAAAGTAAAAGTCACAATATTCCCTAGGAAGATGGACACGGGAGACAAGGGTCAGGAGGCTGTGCATCAGATCCAGTGTCTGGCTAGAAACCCCCTGAGTTCACAAAAACAAAACACTTGAACTAATAAACAGAAATCAGCATGGTTTGAGTATACAAAATCAACACACTAAAGTCAGTTGTAATTCTGTAACTAGCAGAGAACAATCTGAAAAGGAGATTAATAACCTCATTAACAATAGCATCTAAAAGAACAAAACGTGTGTAAACAGATTTAACCAGGGAGGTGCAAATCGTATGCTGAAAATTACAAAAACTGCCACAAGAAATGAAAAAAAGTAAATGAGAAAATATACCATGTGCATGGATTGAAAAACTTAACATTGTTAAGAGGATACTACCCAAAGTAGTATACAGATGCAGTGCAATTTCTATCAAAATCTTGATGGTGGTTTTTGGGCAGATATGGAAATAGTCATCAAAATCCATAGGTCAACCATGTTGATATTTGGCAGGAAACAACAAAATTCTGTAAATCAATTGCCCTCCAATTAAAAACAAAATAAATTTAAAAATCCATAGATAGTTTCAAGGGATTGAGATTAGCCCAAACCATCTCAAGAAAGAGCAAAGCTGGAGCTATCACACTGATTTCGTTAACTTACTTGTTATAGTAATCCAAATAATGTGATGGGTAAGCATAGAACAATGGACTAGATTCAAGATTCTGGAAGTAAACAACGACCGTTATAGTCAATTGACTTCTGTCATGAGAGTCAGGACTATTCAATGGGCAAAGAACAGTCTCTTTAACCAATTTGAAACTGGATATCGACGTGAATATCTTTTAAGTACTCCAGGCAGTGCAACTATTATCTGCAAAGGCTGGAAGCATGAAAAATGATCTGTGTATTTGTTGAGCTGATGGAAGGATGAGGCTGGAGCGGTGGGCAGGGGCCAGATTCCACAGGACTGTATCTCATTTGCCAGGGAAATGAAACTGTGGCTGCTGGGAACAGAACAGATTAGAGGGGGCAAGAATGGAAGCAGGGAGCTAAGGAACTGTTGGGATGGTTGAGGAAGAGACTGGACCAGGATGGCCATAAAGGGGTGGTGGATTAAAGTAAAAGTCACAATATTCCCTAGGAAGATGGACACGGGAGACAAGGGTCAGGAGGCTGTGCATCAGATCCAGTGTCTGGCTAGAAACCCCCTGAGTTCACAAAAACAAAACACTTGAACTAATAAACAGAAATCAGCATGGTTTGAGTATACAAAATCAACACACTAAAGTCAGTTGTAATTCTGTAACTAGCAGAGAACAATCTGAAAAGGAGATTAATAACCTCATTAACAATAGCATCTAAAAGAACAAAACGTGTGTAAACAGATTTAACCAGGGAGGTGCAAATCGTATGCTGAAAATTACAAAAACTGCCACAAGAAATGAAAAAAAGTAAATGAGAAAATATACCATGTGCATGGATTGAAAAACTTAACATTGTTAAGAGGATACTACCCAAAGTAGTATACAGATGCAGTGCAATTTCTATCAAAATCTTGATGGTGGTTTTTGGGCAGATATGGAAATAGTCATCAAAATCCATAGGTCAACCATGTTGATATTTGGCAGGAAACAACAAAATTCTGTAAATCAATTGCCCTCCAATTAAAAACAAAATAAATTTAAAAATCCATAGATAGTTTCAAGGGATTGAGATTAGCCCAAACCATCTCAAGAAAGAGCAAAGCTGGAGCTATCACACTGATTTCGTTAACTTACTTGTTATAGTAATCCAAATAATGTGATGGGTAAGCATAGAACAATGGACTAGATTCAAGATTCTGGAAGTAAACAACGACCGTTATAGTCAATTGACTTCTGTCATGAGAGTCAGGACTATTCAATGGGCAAAGAACAGTCTCTTTAACCAATTTGACTGGAAAAACTGGATATCGACGTGAATATCTTTTGAATGAAGTTAGACCCTTAACTTATGCCATATATAAAATCAACTCAAAATGGATCAGAGGTCTAAATGTAGAAACTAAAAACTCTTAGGGGAAAACATAGGAACAAACCTGAATGACCTTCGATTTGGCAAAGATTTCTTACCCACAGAAAGCATGGGTACCAAAAGAAAAAACAGAAGGACTGAACGTTGTTACCATGAAAAAGTTCCATGTATCAAAGAGTAATTCTAAGAAAGTAAAAAGACAATCTAGAATGGGAGAAAAGATTTGCAAATCATATGTCTGTAATCAGGACCTCTCGTTGTCATGGGAATGCTTAGTAGGCATCTTGTACCCATATGTCCCAAATTTCTAAACCAGCCTTCCTGATACTTACCGTCCCTCCTGCATTTTTTCCATCTCTGTCTGTAGCAGCGCCATTTTTTCACTTACTCAAGCCAGAAACTTGCAGGCATCTTCCTTTCCTCCCATCACTTCATAGCCCTCCTTTAGTCTAGCTGCACATCCTGTTGGTTCTATCTTCAAAGCATCCTGCAGAATTCAACTGTGTCTTCCCTTCCCTTACATCACCCTCTGCCTCTTTGTCCAAGCCACCGTCCGTCATCTCCAGCCTGGATCATGGCCCCAGCCTCCTCACTGAATCTGCTACAGCCACCTTGTCCCCTGTAGTCCGCTCTCAGCCCCAAAGCTAGGTGATGCCATTAAGCCTGAGCGAGAGCAAGGCCTTTGTCTTTGTATGTTCTATTCTTGACTTTGTTCTGGAGTCTCAAACTGTGCCTGGACTATCTTAAGGATCAATAAATATTAGTTAAAGTGAACCTGCATTGAGCTGAACACTGGAACCACAGAAAGTGAGACTGTGGAGGAAACAAGGAAGGTCAGAACTGAACAGACCACAGAACATGGGCAAAGCCCCTGCGAAGGGGGTAGAGTCAGGAGAGAATCTAAAGGCACAGGATAAGATAAGAATTTCAAGGACAAAATGGCTAATGGGCACCAAACCGTTAGCAGGATTTATCTTTAGAAAAAGATGAATTCATGATTGATGAAGGGCATAGAAAAAGTGTGTTCTCAGAGACCTGTGATGGGAAGGGAAGTTGGCACAGTTACTTTGAAGGGCAACCTGTCAGTGGCCTACAATTTCACTCTGTACTGTGCAAGCCAACTGTTCCATTTCTCAATTACATAGATATATAAAAATTTGCACACATATATGGAAGCATGCCCAGGAACATTTTCTGCATCTCTTGGTCATTGTGAAAATGAGAAACAACCAGGAAAAGGAGTGACTAGACAGAATGCAGTACATTCATCATGTGAGACCCACCATGGCAGATCTAAGTATACTGTCAGGGCTGGGTCACCAGAACATGGTGTTAAAAGAATAAAGCACATCCTGAATTTTATCTACACTGTGAGCTCACTTCCACTGAAAAAGACAGAGGGAGGAGGAAGTATTACAGATGATTTAAAATTTTTTGTCCTTTTCTATAATTTTTAAGATTTTTAAGAAATCATTGGTTGGCCTTACATTTATAATATGATAAAATGTTAGAGTTTAAACTATTCTTTTTGCTTGCCCAAGTATTTTAAGAAGCAGGAAAGGAGATAGGCCAGAGCATCCATCTGCTAGAAGGATCGGGGGAGAACTGGGTGTGCCAAAGACTGTGCTGATGGGCCTTTGCCTCTGATGGTGCAGGTTAGGAAAAAGGTGGATAAGGCGTCAATGGCAGATGGTGAAGAAGTGGGTGAAGATGAAGAAATAAACAGTCCATGCAGCTCTTCCCACAGGAGGCGAGGAGAAGGAGTATTTTGGGAAAATCAAAGGGAGAATTTTTATGGTTGAAGAAGACTTGAGTAATGCAGGGTATCAGCAGGTGGTTGATTTTTAAAGTTAGTTTTGTATATCCCTGAATGGTAATTTATACAGTACTGGCAGCCAACATTTACTGAGGGCCAATGACAAATTCCAAGGTGTTAGCACAAGCAAAGCAGGGAGCATCTGCTCCTATTTCTCTGGCCAACACTCCCTGGTCACTTTATTTATTTTATTTTATTTATTTTTTTGGCAGAGGGGGCAGGTGGGCCACTTCTATTGGTCTTTTTTTTCATTTATCTATTTTCATCCATCTTTGTTCTTTGGCCCATGTGGGCCTCCCATCGCAGTGGCCTCTGTTGTCGCAGAGCGCCAGCTCTGGGCGCATGCGCTCCAGAGCTCCGGCTCAGTAATTGGACACATCAGTCTAGCCGCTCCGTGGCACATGGGAACTTCCCCAGCTAGGGATCGAACCAGCACCCCTTGCACTGCAAGGCGGTGCCCTTACCCACTGGACCACCAGGGAAACTCTCCCCGGTCACTTTAGACCCAACTAACATGGTGGCACGATGGTGGAGAATTCACCTGCTGATGCAGGAGACGCAGGAGATGTGAGCTTGACCCTTGAGTCAGGAAGATTCTCTGGAGGAGGAAATGGCAACCCACTCCAGTATTCTTGTGTGGAAAATTCCATGGACAGAGGAGTCTGGAAGGCCACCTTCCATGGGGTTGCAAGGAGTCAGACACAACTGAGCACACACACACACGCACATCACGCCAGGCACAACGTGGTGCATTTGCAGGCCCTCCTCTGTCAAATCTGCTTCTCAGTTCTGTGTGTTTCTTTAAAACTCATAATCCTTTATCATTTTCCCAAACCCTGCTGGCTTTAGAAATATGCCCGATCTCTTCTGAACTTACTCTGCCTTAAGCAATCTGAAATGTTTAGTTCTTTCTTTATTACCCATGAATTATAATAGCTCAGTGAAAATGTCCTAACTGTGGCCTCAAGACAGATGAAACTAAACTAATACTTAACAAAATGTGTTAATTTCCCTCGCCACAGTTGCACCTTGCCTTCTGTACTTAGGTCTGCCAAATGACTTGTTAGAGAGGAAGAGACTCATCAGAATAGACTCCAGCCTTCCTTACCTAAGATGCTCTGTGTGCCTTCTTTCTGCCCCAACTGATGCATTAACTGCACATATCTATGTTGAGTGAAGAGGCCTGTTTGTCTGTCTTGACTCCCTAAATCATTTGTAGGTGGTGCACAATTCTGCCAGTACTGAGAAGAGGGAGGCTTTTCCATATGCTTCCAGTTAACCCAGCTCCCCCATGAAGAATGAGGTGCCACTTCAAAGAGTCAGACTTTCTGCGGGGGGCCTTATAGCTTCTCGTTGATTTATGCTGGAGGTTAGCCACTGCCTTTCCAAAGACTTTGTTGCACGAAGTATATTTATCTGACCTTTCTTTGAATAGACAACTCATAGCAGCTCATAGGAAAAAAATGGGCCCTCCATGTAGAGAGGTGGCATTTGGAGGAACTGCAGGAATTCTGGAGCTTCTCAGAGTTTGATCCCTGAAGCCTGCACTGACTGCCCTATAGCTGGGCTCAACACATCATGGACTCACTGAGAAGGGGGTCAGGAGCCTGAGGATGAATAGATGATGCAGACTCAGAGGTAGCTTATCCCTTTAGCAAGACTCAGATTTATGTCCAAAAGAATCCAAATGAGCCATTGGAGGTGTCCAGTGCCATTATGAGTTTATTTATTCAACGAGTTTTCTTAACACCAGGCCCTAGTAGGGAGTAGGGGTAAACTGTGGTCTTTGAAGGAGACAGGGGGCTTTATAAGGCAAATTTAAGAATGGCATGCTCCATTAAGAGAATTTCTTCCTGTAAGGCTTCATTTGTTTAGATATTGAGGCAGAGCCCCATTTTACAACACTGCTCTCATCTGCATAAAGTGAGTTCTTTGATGAGTCAAAGCCTGCTTCTTAGGTACACCTTGCGAAAAGAGTGCTGCTGTTCTTATGAAGCAAATTGCAAATTCAGATGCTAACCCCAGACAGAACCTGCACCCCTTCCTTCCAGAACCTCCAGGCCTTAGAGAGCTAGTGTTGGGGGTTATTAGGATAGAGGAGGTTGCACCTTAGCCCCAGAGATGGGAGTAAGGTGGGAGTGGATAAGCAGCTTTGTTCCTAATTTTTTCCAATCAAATTGAAGTATATGTCCCAAGAGTGTCTTCGAACAATGCACAGCCAAGGTCACGGAGACCAAATTACCTCCCACCTACCAGCTTGCAACTTTTCCCTCAGGCTATGCCTCCCCTTTCCTGAGGGTGTGCTGCCGGGGGAGTGTAGGATCCCCAGAAATCTCTGCTTATCGATTGCCTTTATGCCTTAGATAAGTCACTGGCTATTCCAAACTGGGTGGACAGCTTCCATTAAATAAATCAGTGGTTCAAACTGAGTGCCTCCCTCCGAAGATGTTTGAGAATAAGGTGCTTAAATAGAATGCAATAACACAAATATGCCAAAGAAGATGCGAGTGTTCTGTAGAGAGAGGTGTTAGCAGATGCAAGGACAATTAGGACCATCCCTGGATGCCCAAGGAGTGCTGTCTTGTTAATGGAGATCCTCGCTGAGTAGCTTTCTGAAGTTCCTTCCCAAAGTGAAATTAAAATCACACAATCAAAATGTTCACAGCTGGGGCTGGATGCTCTTGAACTGATTGAAAGATGAAGAAGTGGACACGCCAACATTTTGAAACAGCAATTGTCTCTGTAATTAAATGCAATTAACTGACAAAACTGTTTGCTTTCATCTGCATAAGACTGATTGAAATGCTAAGATTTTGAAAAACACACCCCCCAATTTGATTTTTCTTTCCACCCTAACTGAAATTCTCACTGACAAATGAAAACTGCCAAAGTGGTGATTCAGTGCACCAACTCTAACACGGAGGGTATAGTGTGTGCGTATCAGGAAACTTAGGGAGAAATATGTTGGAGAAAACAGCTCCAGGCTGTTCCATGCACACCATTTCTCCTCAGTCCATCTACTCTTGCATTTCTACAATAGAAAATAAATCTAACAGTTTTCCTGCAGCTGATCTCTAGGGAAGGTGGCATTGAATGTAAGTAATAACCCAAAGTGAAAAAGCTGGCCTAAACTCAACATTTAAAAACGAAGATCATGGCATCCGTCTCCATCACTTCATGACAAATAGACAGACAAACAATGGAAACAGTGAGAGACTATTTTCTTGAACTCCGAAATCACTGTAGATGGTGATTACAGCTGTGAAATTAAAAGACACTTGCTCCTTGGGGAAGAAAAGCTATGGCAAACCTAGACAGTGACATTAAAAAGCAGAGACATCACTTTGCTGACAAAAGTCTGTAGAGTCAAAATTATGGTTTTCCCAGTAGTCATGTAAGGATGTGAGAACTGGACCATAAAGAAGGCTGAGTACCGAAGAATCGATGTCTTTGAATTGTGGTATTGGAGAAGACTCTTGAGAGTCCCTTGGACTGCAAGGAGATCAAACCAGTCAATGCTAAAGGAAATCAACCCTGAATATTCACTGGACAGAATGACGCTGAAGCTGAAGTTCTAACACAGAACATGGGGGTTTGAGATGCTTTGAGATTCAGATGCAAGGACAATTAGGACCATCCCTGGATGCCCAAGGAGTGCTGTCTTGTTAATGGAGATCCTCGCTGAGTAGCTTTCTGAAGTTCCTTCCCAAAGTGAAATTAAAATCACACAATCAAAATGTTCACAGCTGGGGCTGGATGCTCTTGAACTGATTGAAAGATGAAGAAGTGGACACGCCAACATTTTGAAACAGCAATTGTCTCTGTAATTAAATGCAATTAACTGACAAAACTGTTTGCTTTCATCTGCATAAGACTGATTGAAATGCTAAGATTTTGAAAAACACACCCCCCAATTTGATTTTTCTTTCCACCCTAACTGAAATTCTCACTGACAAATGAAAACTGCCAAAGTGGTGATTCAGTGCACCAACTCTAACACGGAGGGTATAGTGTGTGCGTATCAGGAAACTTAGGGAGAAATATGTTGGAGAAAACAGCTCCAGGCTGTTCCATGCACACCATTTCTCCTCAGTCCATCTACTCTTGCATTTCTACAATAGAAAATAAATCTAACAGTTTTCCTGCAGCTGATCTCTAGGGAAGGTGGCATGGAATGGAAGTAATAACCCAAAGTGAAAAAGCTGGCCTAAACTCAACTTTTAAAAAACGAAGATCATGGCATCCGTCTCCATCACTTCATGACAAATAGACAGACAAACAATGGAAACAGTGAGAGACTATTTTCTTGAACTCCGAAATCACTGTAGATGGTGATTACAGCTGTGAAATTAAAAGACACTTGCTCCTTGGGGAAGAAAAGCTATGGCAAACCTAGACAGTGACATTAAAAAGCAGAGACATCACTTTGCTGACAAAAGTCTGTAGAGTCAAAATTATGGTTTTCCCAGTAGTCATGTAAGGATGTGAGAACTGGACCATAAAGAAGGCTGAGTACCGAAGAATCGATGTCTTTGAATTGTGGTATTGGAGAAGACTCTTGAGAGTCCCTTGGACTGCAAGGAGATCAAACCAGTCAATGCTAAAGGAAATCAACCCTGAATATTCACTGGACAGAATGACGCTGAAGCTGAAGTTCTAATACTTTGGCCAACTGATACAAAGAGACAACTCATTGGAAAAGATCTTGATGTTGGGAAAAATAGAAGGCAGAAGGAGATGGGAATGACAGAGAGTGAGATGGTTGGGTGGCATTGCTGAATCAACGGATATGAGTTTGAACCAGCTCTAGGAGACAGTGAAGGATAGGGAAGCCTGGGGTACTGCAGACCTTGGGTCACAAAGGGTCCGACACGACTGAGTGACTGAACTGAGTAAAACTGAATAAACAAAAGGCAGATTCCAAAGGAGAGGGAAAAAACTTAGTTCACTGGCTTTAAAAAAAAAGTTTTTTCTGATTATTATAGAAAATCCAGAATATGCTAAAGAATTCTTTTTAAGTTTCTCATAATTTTACCACAGAGAGATGACCACTGAATATTTTTTCTTAATATGTACATATATTTTAATTACAATGAATATATATTTTAATATATATTATACATGTACTGTGATTTTTGCTTATATTAGAAATATTTTTCTTGCTATTAAAAATTCATAAATGAATATTAAACATATTTTAAAAATTCATAAATATTTTGAAATGTTCAAATAAAACATCATATGCATTTGTACTAATTATTTGACCATCATATTATCAGGTATGTAGTTATTCACAGTACTTTTCTATTAATACTATAATACTACAGAAAGAAACATCTAGTTGCAAAAGTCTGCCTGTATTTCTGAGTTTTTCCTTAGGGAACTTTCTCATAAGTGCAATTTCCTAGGTCAGAGATTAGAATCCTTTTTTTTTTTGTAAGTATTCTTTTTCAATTTTTTAAAATTTTGGTCTCTTTTATTGGTTTTCTATTTACTTATTTTGATCTGTCTTTATACCTAGACAGTGACATTAAAAAGCAGAGACATCACTTTGCTGACAAAAGTCTGTAGAGTCAAAATTATGGTTTTCCCAGTAGTCATGTAAGGATGTGAGAACTGGACCATAAAGAAGGCTGAGTACCGAAGAATCGATGTCTTTGAATTGTGGTATTGGAGAAGACTCTTGAGAGTCCCTTGGACTGCAAGGAGATCAAACCAGTCAATGCTAAAGGAAATCAACCCTGAATATTCACTGGACAGAATGACGCTGAAGCTGAAGTTCTAATACTTTGGCCAACTGATACAAAGAGACAACTCATTGGAAAAGATCTTGATGTTGGGAAAAATAGAAGGCAGAAGGAGATGGGAATGACAGAGAGTGAGATGGTTGGGTGGCATTGCTGAATCAACGGATATGAGTTTGAACCAGCTCTAGGAGACAGTGAAGGATAGGGAAGCCTGGGGTACTGCAGACCTTGGGTCACAAAGGGTCCGACACGACTGAGTGACTGAACTGAGTAAAACTGAATAAACAAAAGGCAGATTCCAAAGGAGAGGGAAAAAACTTAGTTCACTGGTTTTAAAAAAAAGTTTTTTCTGATTATTATAGAAAATCCAGAATATGCTAAAGAATTCTTTTTAAGTTTCTCATAATTTTACCACAGAGAGATGACCACTGAATATTTTTTCTTAATATGTACATATATTTTAATTACAATGAATATATATTTTAATATATATTATACATGTACTGTGATTTTTGCTTATATTAGAAATATTTTTCTTGCTATTAAAAATTCATAAATGAATATTAAACATATTTTAAAAATTCATAAATATTTTGAAATGTTCAAATAAAACATCATATGCATTTGTACTAATTATTTGACCATCATATTATCAGGTATGTAGTTATTCACAGTACTTTTCTATTAATACTATAATACTACAGAAAGAAACATCTAGTTGCAAAAGTCTGCCTGTATTTCTGAGTTTTTCCTTAGGGAACTTTCTCATAAGTGCAATTTCCTAGGTCAGAGATTAGAATCCTTTTTTTTTTTGTAAGTATTCTTTTTCAATTTTTTTTAAAATTTTGGTCTCTTTTATTGGTTTTCTATTTACTTATTTTGATCTGTCTTTATTCTTTGGCCTGTGTGGGCCTCCTACTTCAGTGGCCTCTCTCGGAGCAGAACACCAGCTCTGGGCGCATGTGCTCCAGAGCACTGGCTCGTGATTAGACTCACCGGTCCAGCCACTTCACGGCAAGCTGGGTCTTCCTGGGCCAGGGATCAAAGCGGTGCCCCTTGCACTACAAGGCACACTCTTTACCCACTGGACCACCAGGGAAGCCCTAGAATCATTTTTTAATTCTGAGTTTTGTGAGGCATTTGAGACTTTTGGCATATACTTCCAAATTGCCCTCTAGAAAGGTGACCACTTGATATTTCCAATATTGGGTAAGAGTTTACCTAACTCACTGTATCCCCTCCAACACCTAATATCACCATCTGTAAGAAAGGCGCAAAAACTCTTCCTAGAGACGGCTCATATTTTCACTGATCTCTGGGGCAAATTTCAACCCAAACCAATATTTCTCGAATCTCTCTCTGGCTGTGCTTCCCAGCAGAGGGGAAGGCACGTCAGGCCAGTACCAGGTGGGCACCCTCCAGGGTCACTGAGTTACAGCCACGAGCAGCTGGAGACCAGAGTCGCCACTGTCATCAGTGAAGACATCTGCGTATCAGGTTCATTTGTCCCCATGTCACCCATATTCTTCTCTGTCTTTTCCAGCTGTGCTGGCTGAAGATGGCCACCAAGTCCTCCTAGAGAAGATAGAAGACTGGAATGCGGTGGAACTCACCGTGAATGGAGAAGTTGTCTTCCGCTGTAACATCAAAGACCTAGAGTTTGGTAAATCCTTCCCATCAGTGTTCTGTCTTCTCTAGGGCAGTTCCATTCTAACTGAAGTAGTCAATGTGTTCTGCCCAGATTCAACCTGGGTTTCTTTCTGAACTTTAAATTCTTACTCAAAGCCCCCATGCCCTGTGGCACATGAATGAGTGCATCCTAAACCACACACAGAGTAAAGTGCTTGAGGCTCTGGGTTTCTTCCTGGAACACTGAGAACAGAAGAGGGGTGGAATGAAAATGAATTTTTAGCTCTAGACTGTTAATGGGACTGTGTAGGTTTAGGAAAAATAGCTTGGTTTGTGTTGCTGTTTTTCATTTGAATAATGTGTGTTTTATTATTATTTGTTTTGAAAATGGTTTTGATTCCATTTGATTATTTTATCTAGGTTGGCTAAGACAATTAGAGTCGATATGCTGGCAGTGCATGGCATCATCAGCCATGTTCTATGGATTTATTTGCCCCAGAGAGCTTTTGACTTAGCAGGCTGGCATCATGCATGCATGCCTCACTCTGCTCAGAGTAAAAGCTTTCCCAATCCACTAATACTCTATTAAAGGCTAGTTAACTATTTACGTGCCTAGGACCTTCAGAAATGCTCTCCTAGTAGAAGCTGTATGTATATATATATTTTTTTCTTTTCCCCCATCATGCCTCTTTTGTTTATATTTATTTTTCATCCATTTTTTATTCTTTGGCATGTGTGGGCCTCTCATTGTAGGGGCCTCCCTCACTGCAGAGCACCGGCTCTGGGCACATGTGCTCCAGAGTGCTGGCTGGTTATTGGACACACTGGTCCAACCACTCTGTGGCACATAGGATTTTCCCGGGCCAGGGATCAAACTGGTGCCCTTTGCATTGCAAGGCAGACTCTTTAACCACTGGACCACCAGGGAAACCTGGAAGCTGTGTGTATATCTTATATGATATGACATTGCATAATACATAAAGCTGGCTAAAAGAAAATTTTATCTATGTTCCTAGGAGGCGATGGTAAACTAGACCCACTGTGCCAAGAGGCCAGGATAGCTGTACTAAATGCCTTCTGATCTCGTCGAGGGAAAAGGCATCTCAAGTCAATAGAAGAGCAGCTGCCTCCGACCATTCTTCATTACAAACAAAAGCAGCTGTTCTGGACCATGGATGCTGGGCTCAGACACGGCAACAACCCCTGTCCTTCAACCTGCACAGCACAGGTTTCTCACCTGGCTGCAAGGAAACAGGGCCCATGAAAGTAATAAAACCACACCATTTGCAGCATCTCTCAATCTCAACCCATAGGGAGAGCAAACTCTTCAATATCAGGTACACGTTTGAGCTGAAGGAAATAATAAAATGCAATCTAATAACAAAGCTCCATCCCTTGCTAATAACGCAAAGTTGCCAGAAGCATCAGAGATTCCCCTCTACAATAAGTGAAGAGCTAGGAAGAGGTAAAATCATAGATAAGGCAGGAGGGGGATGGTGAGAGTGAGAATACTGGGCTCTGAAGATCTGAACCAAAAGTTAATGGCAGTATGTGCAAACCTGCCTATTCCTACAGGTTGACTTCTTGCTTCCAGTGGACAAATATTCAGCTTGCTAATACATGATTATCTAATGGCAAATCTTTAGTTATTTTCCTTTAAAACAAGAATGATCTGCCTTCTTTTGCATTAGCCAGTTGACTAGACCAGAGAGCCCAAAAAAGGGTTGAACAGAAGGAGAAAGAGGCTCCCCACCCCTCTGGAGGAAACACAGTTGGTGAAGTTAAAGAACGGTTTTAGTTGTGGTCAGTGTCAAGCTCAGTCATGTCAAAATGATATCCTTCTTACTTTCAGGCTCTTTGCACCAAACTGTAGCAGGCATTCTTAGCTGTAGAATCAAGAAGAGGGGAGAAATGCAGATATTGATCTAATGATGCCAAACGTGAGGTCATGGTAAGAAGGCAGCAGTGAAGAAAGCTGAATACAGAAGACTCTGGGCGCCGTGTTGAAAGAGAAGGGCTTTCGGGGCTTGCAATAGGCAGCAGCTGGTTCTGGGCACACATCCCGCTGGGAGGTAGTCACCTGGCTCCCGGCCACCTCGCCACACCTGGAGAGCCACCCTTCTCACTCCTCCAGGGAACCAGACACCCTCAAAGGTGTCCGGGACTCCATGAAACTACTTGAACAAGTTCTTTCTCGCACGTGGATGAAATAGGGGATAAAATTTTCATTTTCAGCCCAACCTTCACTTATCAGATTTTATTCAGAGACGACAAATCGCTTAGGACTCTGGAAACATTGAATCATCTTTCCTGCAAACCTGAAGCTAAAAACAAGTCTTCCTCCTGGTGTCTGGTCTCAGTCGTTACATGTCTTTAGTAACCCTGGATTAACCCTGGATTTAGTCCCTTTTTCTCAAAGTTCAGCTTAAGTGTCAGTTTTACCTGAAAGTAAAAAGGACATATTTGTTTTCGTACAAACATTTCACTACGAGAGATGTACATTTTCATTACAGTAACATGAAAAACTACAGGTAGAGTATAAGCCTGGTAACATTTTGGTTTATTTCAATTTGGGTTTCTTCCACGTGTGTCTGGATGTTCATTAAGAGCTATACATACATAGAAATGGCCTTCACCAATTTGGGATCATGCCATACATTTCCATTACGTATCTCGTTCTTCAACTTAATATTTTGTGCTGAACCTCTTCCCGTGTAACTAAAACATTTACTGACTCTCTAAGCATTCTGTCTTGAATCGGAAAATTTCTTTCTGCTTGAATCGTGATTACCACAGTCACTGAGAAAACTTCTTATGCTGGGAAATAAAATTGCAGGCTCTCCCATCTGCATTTGGCATGGTGACATCAGATCCTCAACGCTAACTGGTACAAGGGGTCCACGCTGCAGTCACCTTGCCCTCCTCTGGACACTCCCCTGGTCTGTATTTGTGCCTCAGAGCAGTCCCTCCCTCCACATATTCCATCTGCTCTCCTCTTCCCTGCAGCCAGAGCAGAAGGGCTGGTTAGGGAGAAATTACAGAGGATTCTAAGAAAAAACCAAGTGCAGAAAGCTGCTGGGAGATGCCTGTGCCCAGGGTGCTGTGTTCCAAGTTATACCAGAGTCAAATGATACATGAATCAGCACTACCAGAAAGAGTCCCAGGGTTAGCCCTGGGTGGAAGGCTCGGAGAGGTGGGTGGGGCAGGGGAGGAAGGAGGCCTGCGGGACTGTCATTTCTTCCTTTTGTCAATGTTTTCAATGCTGGAATTGATTTTCACTTTGCATGTGTGTGGGTGTGTGTGTGTGTGGGGGGGTGATTTGGGAAGGAGGCTACTTTTCAAATAAACATTTAAAATAAAATCAAGAATTTGGCATACAAGTGATCGGTCTATATAACCTAGCTCTATTATTGATTAAGAAGAGGTTTTTCTTTGGAAACGCTGTCATTTTTTGGTCTAAAGAAGCGTGCCCTCATCTTTTTGCCTCCCTCTGCCTTACATCTTCTTAAAAAGACACCTCCCTGCAGTGATGCAGGAAAGATGGCTTGTTCCCAATTGAAGGCAAAAGTACTCTA
Organism: Tragulus kanchil; assembly: GCA_022376925.1. Taxonomy (NCBI): domain Eukaryota; kingdom Metazoa; phylum Chordata; class Mammalia; order Artiodactyla; family Tragulidae; genus Tragulus; species Tragulus kanchil. The sequence continues at coordinate 162,777,943 of JAIOJX010000005.1, forward strand.
TGCTTCAACAAACTAGACATTTGAAATGCCTTTTAATGCCTTTAGAGTGCCACTTAATTAAATCACATTTAAGTTTTGTAAGACATCGAATCAGTTTCTTTCCTATTGGAATGGGTAAAGAAAGTGTCTTTTCAGACTAAAATTAGAAGCATAGAACTATCTTATTAGTTTTTTAATGAAATTTGGAATCCCTAAGCTTTTTTCATCTAGCCTTAAAATTTTTGAAAGAATGGAGATTTTTAGGGGCCACCCTGGGCTTCTTCTGCCTGGGACTTTACTGACTGTACCTGCTCTCTTGGTGAGTTCATCCTTTAAAACCCTGACAAGCAAAATTTGTCAAGAGAACTGTGTCAAAAATCAGTTCTCAAGGTAAGCTGCTGGGAGGTTTGAGCAGTGAAAGATGAGGGGGACCACAAAGGATTCTGAACACCCTAGGAAGCAAAGTAATATTCTGGGATTTGATACTCAAATCCCCCCAAATCAAACATTCATCTCCAACTTATGGACTTTGTGGTACCATAAGAGAAGAACAACTCAAACAACAAATGTGTGTACACCCCGTGGGTGCCAAGTTTCCAGAAGAAACACATAGTTGGTCAGACCCAGGTAAAAGATGAGAAAATGCTAGCCCAGGTTACCGGTATGAGGCACGCAGAAATTTTCTTCCCAAATTACTTGAGTAGTTCATGTGCTGTTGCTGTTGTTCAGTCCCTCAGTTGTGTCAGGCCCTTTGTGACCCCATGGACTGCAGCATGCCAGGCTTCCCTGTCCTAGTTCATGGGAAAGTGTCTATTTGTGGTTACTTGTGTGACTGGGGGTTCCAGTGCTGTGAGCTATGCTCTGAGTCTAGGGTAGAGGCCCATGTTCTCCTCCTGTGAGGGCCAGAGGTCACCCTCCAAGCTTCGAAGAGTTGGGCACGCCAGGTTGAGTGGCTCTTCACAGGTAAAAGGAAACAGTGGGGCGGAGAGCTCAGTGACCACCCCGGGGGCCTGGCTCTCCCTCCCTGGGGCGGGGGTGGGGCGCTGCAGAGGATGCGGTGGGATGGCCTTGCAAGCAGGCCCCCAGGCTTCATGGAGGCGGTCCCTCCAGCGACACTGCTGCTTGACAGGAGAAGGCGGGTCTGGTGGTATCAATCTCCCCAATTTTTCCAGAAGAGCTAGATATCTGGATTTTTATTGAAATTCCTGGTTTTGAAGTGCTGGCTCAGTTTTTGGAAAGAAATACAGTGCTGATCATAAACGAAACGTACCACACCCAGCCCACTGGCAAGATGGCCCTCTATTCTGTTCACCTGGGAACCCTGCAGTGAATCTTTTGGTCTGGCTGTGTCTGTCCTTGTAAATCTCCAAATCAATCTTCTCAAGAGGCCCATAGGCCTCCTATCTACAACAGCCGTGTGTTCACTTCTCTGTTCTAGTGAAACCGCTTGGTAGTGCAAAGGAAAAGCAAACACTGTCTATCGATCTCTGAAATGAAGACATTTGCGAAGCTGGGCTCCTAGAAATCCTTCTTGCTCCCTGTGATGAGGTGTCAGTGGGCCCAGTTTCAACAGAGCTGCCTCCCCAGGTCAAGTTTCCTGATAAGAAATGTTCCTTCTTTAAGTGAGGTGTTGGACTACCTTTGCCTGCAGAGTTATGAATCTTTCTGAAGGTGTGTGTTCTTGTTTGAGCAGCTGTTCAGAAGGGATCAAGAGCTGAGATCTAAAAGAACAGTAAATGCCAAATCTTCATGCAGGAGTAACAGGTTGAAGGGAAGCTCAGCCCAGCCTGAATTATTGATGTCCTCAATGTATAATATTTAAGACCGAAGACTTCTGACTCCAGGGATGCCCTAACACTGTAGTCTCTTGTCAGCAGTTTCTGGGCTCCATTCCTTGGGTTAGTCGTACAAAAATTATTTGCCTTTGTATACATATATGGCAACCCACTCCAGTATCCTTGCTTGGAGAATCCCATGGACAGACGAGCCTGGTGGGCTGTGGTCCTAGGGTCACAAAGATCAGACACAACAGAAGCGATTTAGCACACATGCACACATATCCATTTAATAAAAATGCACACTTACAGGATTAGGTCTTTTACGTTGGACAAAAACCAGAGCAGGTATCCTCACCTGGCAGGTAGGCAGTTGATTCTAGACAGGAAGGGGGATGGAGAGGATGGGCACACCTTACACAGGGCATATCAGATTTCATCCTTGTTCAACCTGCAGACCCTCCTTGTGGATTCTGCTATGGAATCCCAAGGCCACTCTTTTCAGAGTGCAGAGGGTTTACATGAATGCGAATCCCCCAAGTACATGTTAAAACAAAGATCCCTGAGTTCCATTGCCTCATTAATTCAAAGCTTAGGAATGGAGCCCAGAAACTGCTGACAAAAGACCATAATATCAGTGAGACCCTGGAGTCAGAGGTTTTTGGTCTTAAACATTATACACTGAGGGCATCAGAAACACTGGCTGGACTGAGCTTCCCCAACCTGTTACTCTTGCGTGAAGAGGATGTTGGCACTTAGCATTCTTCTGGGCCTCAGCTCTGGACCTCTCTGAATAGCCTCTCAAAGAGGAACATGCACTTGTCTCTCTCCAGGAGGGCAAGCCTGCAGCTAAGTGAACCAAGGTTACTAATATGAGTGTTATTTTTTTTTTTTTTAATATGAGTGTGTTTGAACAGGGAAACCTAGGTTGAGAACCATGCCTATGATTTTTTATAAAGTGCTTCTTTTTGAACTTTTACAATTAGAGGTACATTTCTGAACTACTGTAACTATTGGGCTGCAAGTTATTCCCTGAATTCATTAGGGTTTTTTCATGCCTTTTAAGTCCTACCACTGATCTAGACCTTATCCTACACACAGAGCAATCTGGTGTAGGATACAGCAGACTGGAAACCCCGAATTTCTCACAGTCCCTCAACGCAAAGCACACTTCCTCACTTCCTGGAATGCCCTTGCTATGTTCTCTGGCTGACAAATCCTTGGCTTTCAGGTTCCCACTCACCCATGGACCCTCCTCAAGTCCCTGCCTCCACCCACTCCCATCTACAGCATCAGGTACTGGCCCCAGAGCTTACTAGCATGTGGCAATCCACGCAAAAGATGCTTCTCTCCCCCACTCTCCTCCCTCCTCTACGCGCTGAGCTCAAGGAAGATGCTCTCTGCGCTCTGTCTCTGTGCTCTGGATGAGTGGGGCGAAGCTCAACAGCACATCAAACGAAAATGCAAAATAGCAGTGATTGAAACCAGTTAAAAGGGGGAAGTTGCGATGGTTGATTTCAGGTGTCAGTTTGACACAAGATGCCTAGAGATTTGCTGAAGCATTACTCTGGGTGTGTCTATGAGGGTGTTTTAGGATGAAATTAATTGAATCATTAGATTGAGTGAAACAGATTGCCCTCCCCAGTGTGCGTGGACCTCCTCCAGTTGGCCTAGGGCCTGAATAGAACAAAAACAGGGTAAGGGAGAATTCAGTCTCTCTGCCTGACAAATAGGTATAAACACAGATATAGACACGGGTAGAAATGATATTGTTCAGTCACTCAGTCATGTCCAACCCTTTTGTGGCTCCATGGACTGTCACTTACCAGACTCCTCTGTCCATGTCTGCAGAGGCGTCTGGTAATATTTGTCAAAGATTTAAAGCATCTTTTGATTCAATAGATTCCTCTTATCCTAAAGTATGCACCTGTGTATACATTTTTTCTAAATTTTTAAAAGTGTATTTATTTTTAATTGGAGGTTAATTGCTTTACAATGTTGTGTTGGTTTCTGCCATATAGCAACATGAATCAGCCATATGTGTGTGTGTGTGTGTGTGTGTGTATATATATATATATATATATATATATATTCCCTCCCTCTCTTAGCCCTCCCCGCTGCACCCTTCTAGATTGTCCCAGAGCACCAGGTTGAGTGTCCTTGTTATACGGCAATTTCCCAGTAGCTGTTTTACATGTGGTCACGCATATGTTTCAATGCTACTCTCTCAGCTCGTCCCACACTCGCCTTCTCCTGCTGTGTTCATAAGTCTGTTCTCTATATCTGAGTCTCTATTCCTGCCCTGCAAATAGGTTCATCAGTACCATATTTCTAGATTCCATATATGTGTGTTAATATACAATATGTGCTTTTCTCTTTCTGACTTACTTCACTCTGTATAACAGGCTCTTGGTTCATCTATCTCACTAGAGCTGACTCAAATGTGTTCCTTTTTACAGCTGAGTAATAGTCCATTGTATATATTAATAGGTACCACAGCTTCTTAATTCATTCATCTGCCAATGGACATCAAGGTCACTTCCATGTCATGGTTATTATAAAATAATGCTGCAATGAACATTGGGGTACATGTATCTTTCAATTATGCACATTTTGACGTGTACAAAAATCATTTACAGCATGACTTTTAATAAGAAAACATTGGAAGCTGCTCCATATCCATTTACAAAGGATTGGTTAAGTAAACCCTAGTTCATTCACACAATGGAAGCCTATTCATCCTGTAAAAAGCTAAGAAAGACCCTTGGAGCACTGTCATGGAACAAACACCAAAAGTGGTATGAAAAACATGGCTTAGGAGAGTGTACATACAATTTATGAAATAAAAGGAGAAAGAATATATGTACACACATTGAATTTGCATAAAATGCCAAGAAACAGACTTGACATTGCAGAGAGGAAGATTGTTTCACGAGACACCTTTTTTACCTTTTATTTTTGTATTTAAATTCAAATTATACAATGACATTAAATGAAAACAATATAAATAACATTTTCTTAAAAAGGAAGTTCAAGGGTTTAGATTTGATAGAGAAACCAGATCCCAGCAGAGCAGAGGGTGGTTGACAACACAAGAAACAAGAATCAACTGAAAGACTCTCTGAACTAAAGAGAGGATTCAGTCTTGGGAGGAAGATCCAAAAGTCAATCACCTTAAGAAATGGTTCCAGGACACCCGGACAGCACGTGAGAAAGAATGAAGTCTGATCCTGACATCACACTGTACACAATAGAACTCAGAATGGATGGAAGATCCATACGTATGATCCAAAACTATAAAACTCTTAGAAGAACACATGAGTGCATCCTCATGGCCCTGGATAAGGCAATGGTTTCTTAGATATGACACCAAAAGCACAAGCAATGAAACAAACAAACAAAATAAATTAGACTTCATGAAAATTTTAAATTTTTGTTCTTCAAAGGACGGCATCAAGAACGGGAAAGGGCAACTGACAGAAATGGGAGAAGAAAATGTCATCATACACCTGTTCAAAGACTTGATCTAAAAGACGTACAGAATTCATCCAATGCAATAATTTAAGAAACCAAACAATCCTAGTTTAAAATGGGAAGAGGATCTGAATAGATATTTCTTCCAAGAAGACATACAAATGGCTGACACACACATATACTGAGATGCTCAATATCATTAGTCATCATGGAAATGGAAATCAAAGCTACAATGAAATATCATTCACACACATTAGGATGGCTGTTATCAAAAAATGTTTGGTGAGGACATAGATAAATCAGAATCTTCATAACCTGTTGGTGGGAAGTAAGGTGGTGTGCCTAATTTTGAAAATATCCTGATAGTTCCTTGAAAAGTAAAGCATTGAGTTACCCAGAAATTTCTTTCCCAAGAGAAATGAAAACATGTTGACAAAGAGGTGCCTGTGAATATTCATAGCATTTATTCATATTAGCCAAAAGTTGGAAACAACCCAAATGTTCATCAACTGATAAGCGGATAAACAAAATGTGATATGTCCATACAATAGAATATTGTTTAGTCTTAGGAATGAAATACTGGTACATGCTACAACATGGTAGGACCTTAAAAATATTTATGTTAAGTGAAGTAAGCTGGTTATAAAATGCCACATATTCTATGATTTGGTTTGTATGAAATGTCTAAATGGGAAAAACAGAGATAGAAAGCAGATTTGTGGTTCGATCAGACCCTGGGGCACCAGGGAGGGCAAAGAGAATTGAGGAGGTGATAAACTATGGCTTACTGTTGACACAATGAATATGTCCTATAACTGATTGTGGTGATGGCTATACAAGTTCATGAATATGTTAAAAACCATTAAACTGTACACATTAAAATGAGTGAATTGTATGATGGGTGAATTATACAACTATAAAACTGTTACCAAAAGACCAGTCTTATTGTCCCTCCAAACTATTGGAACAACTTTAAAAGGAAGATACCATCTATATCTATCTGTAGCTGCTGGTATTGTAAAGATGTCCATATTATACATACGTGATCAATTGCATGGTGTGTGTATAGTGTGTGTACACAGATTTGTACAAGTAGATATGTGTCAGGAATCTTGCCCAGGGTCACTTGCAATCAAGGCAAATAGGTAGGAAAAAAAATTTCCTTTTTATTTTATATTCGTTTTATGTTACCTTATTTTTTAAAAGTGAGTACTTGCTGTTTTATTAGTACACATTAAACAATAAGAAAAGGCAAATTTGCACTCCTTTACTGACCTCTGTCAATTATTGAGCCCTTGCCAAGTGTTCTTACTGTTGTAACCTCCCGTTGTAGCTGATCTCACTCATCCTTAAAAGACCCTTATACGGACCACATAGTATTTACTTTTACTGGGTAGGAAGACTGAGTCTCAGAGGAAATGAGGGACTCAGCCAGGCTCTCCACAGTGAGAGGTGGCTCTGTTTGGGAGCTGAGCCCTGGTCCTCAGCCTAAGCATTCCAGCTCCGCCCCCTCCCATTGCTGGAATAGGACTTAAGCTATTTTTGTAATTTCCCCCAGTTAACCTCCTGGGAGTCCGCTTCAACACCAATGGATGACAACAATAATCCTGTTAAAGTGTGCATATAAAATAAACCAGGCTTGGACAACAGATTCAAAGTTCATCAAAATCAAGTAAGACCCTAAATGACATCAAAGAAGGCTCAGAGCAGCTGGTGATCAGACCCTAAGGCTTGACAGATTCCTGTCTTTAAAATGTTCCAGTCAGTTAAATATTCATTAGGAATTCAGCACCACTGGGGAAATGGGTAAAATGAGTTAAATGAACTAAAGATCACAATTCACAATGGAAAAATATCCAGGGCTGCTTATTGATTTATTGCACAATATGAAGTGAGCAGAGGGGTCGGGTGGTACTAATGGCAGGTATCCAGTGGCATCTGAATAGTGTGTGCCTTCCTGGGGACGGTCTTCAGAGAGACATCCATTTTCCCTGGTTTCAAAAATTGCTTCCAAAACATCCAATAGTGTCTCAGTGGTTTTCTGTAGAAACAAAAAACTAGTGGTGTTTTTAACTATCGTATATAAAATGCTTCTCAATTTGTTACAAGCAGTAGCACTTTATAAGAAAAGTCCCCGTATTACTCATTTGTTTGCTTGTATATAACAGTGAAGGGATTTAGAAGTGTTTCTAACTATTTCTATACCAGTACCCACATATTTCAAAGAATGTGAACTTGGGCAAACTTCAGGAGATGGTGAAGGACAGGGAAGCCTGGCATGCTGCAGTCCATGGGGCCGCAAAGAGTCAGACACAACTTAGTGACTGAACAACAACAACAACAAAATCGTTCTGGCCATTGTTCTCTTCTCTCTTCACTCTCTCAGGTCACATACACAGCTGCAGCTACAACTTCCCAACATCTTTCCCAGTCTTTTCTTTGCAAAGTGTTAGATGCCAAATCCCAGCGGTCTCATCACGAAAACTTCATCTTCAAATGTCTTAAGCCAAATACAATTGGCTTAAGAAACTAGGAAGTATGTTGGTTCATCTCACCGAAAACTACACGTACAGCTTCAAGCTTGCCTGAATACCAGTCTCTATCCGTGACAGCAGACTCTCTGCATCACTTGAAACCGGTTTCTTCTATGTTGGCTTCATTCTCATGCAAGTTGACCCAAAGTAGTGACAAGATGACCAGCTTCAGGTTGACCTTCCACTAGCACAACAGCCCTAGAAGAAGAAAATTTTACCTTCGAAATGTTCTAGTGAAAGCCCCAGGGCTTGACTCTTATCAGCTCAGGTTGGGTCATGTGTCCATTTCTAAATGAACCATTGTGACTTAGGTTGATTAGGCCTGGAAGATAATGCACTCTTCTGGAATTGCGAGGAAGGGGACTCAAGCCTATTGAAGCCCAAGGGACTGTGTGTGGAAAAGAAGTTAGTTTCCCAAAAGGAAAATAGAGGATCTGTTTCCACATGGCAGTTGAGTAGCAAAAAAACAAAGAAAACAAAATCCCACCAGTTGCCCCACATCTCGTGAACCTCTCCAACTGGTGTCCCACGGGCAGCTTGTGGTAAACGGAATACATCTGCTCTCTGACTCTATTTCTCCAGCTGTGCTCTACTCCCACATTAATTAAAGTTATGATCAACAGCCTACTTAGTTTGGAAGTCTGGGGACAGCCAATAATTCTTTTACCATCTTCTTGTTTCTGCTTCTGAAATTTTACTATAAAAGTACCCAGTATTACTCATTTGTTTGCTTGTATATAACAGTGAAGGGATTTAGAAGTGTTTCTAACTATTTCTATACCAGTACCCACATATTTCAAAGAATGTGAACTTGGGCAAACTTCAGGAGATGGTGAAGGACAGGGAAGCCTGGCATGCTGCAGTCCATGGGGCCGCAAAGAGTCAGACACAACTTAGTGACTGAACAACAACAACAACAAAATCGTTCTGGCCATTGTTCTCTTCTCTCTTCACTCTCTCAGGTCACATACACAGCTGCAGCTACAACTTCCCAACATCTTTCCCAGTCTTTTCTTTGCAAAGTGTTAGATGCCAAATCCCAGCGGTCTCATCACGAAAACTTCATCTTCAAATGTCTTAAGCCAAATACAATTGGCTTAAGAAACTAGGAAGTATGTTGGTTCATCTCACCGAAAACTACACGTACAGCTTCAAGCTTGCCTGAATACCAGTCTCTATCCGTGACAGCAGACTCTCTGCATCACTTGAAACCGGTTTCTTCTATGTTGGCTTCATTCTCATGCAAGTTGACCCAAAGTAGTGACAAGATGACCAGCTTCAGGTTGACCTTCCACTAGCACAACAGCCCTAGAAGAAGAAAATTTTACCTTCGAAATGTTCTAGTGAAAGCCCCAGGGCTTGACTCTTATCAGCTCAGGTTGGGTCATGTGTCCATTTCTAAATGAACCATTGTGACTTAGGTTGATTAGGCCTGGAAGATAATGCACTCTTCTGGAATTGCGAGGAAGGGGACTCAAGCCTATTGAAGCCCAAGGGACTGTGTGTGGAAAAGAAGTTAGTTTCCCAAAAGGAAAATAGAGGATCTGTTTCCACATGGCAGTTGAGTAGCAAAAAAACAAAGAAAACAAAATCCCACCAGTTGCCCCACATCTCGTGAACCTCTCCAACTGGTGTCCCACGGGCAGCTTGTGGTAAACGGAATACATCTGCTCTCTGACTCTATTTCTCCAGCTGTGCTCTACTCCCACATTAATTAAAGTTATGATCAACAGCCTACTTAGTTTGGAAGTCTGGGGACAGCCAATAATTCTTTTACCATCTTCTTGTTTCTGCTTCTGAAACATCACTGACCTGTCCTTTTCTCAAAAGGACTTTTGCCCTAGTTTAGGATTCCAACATCTCTTGCCTAGACCATTTCACTAGATTCTTCTCCTGTTATTCTGTGTCCATAATCTCCTCCTGAACACCACTCTTCACACTGTTGCTGAAATAATGTTTCAGAGTATCAATCGGACCCTGTTTCTTCCCTGTGCGTTTTTGGTGTGTTCTGGCTGCCCATCATTATGCTGTGCTTGGGGACCCCCACCTATGGGCCATGGTGGAAGCCTAGGGGTGATGGGCATGGAACCCACATCTGGGCAGTTGGATACACCTCTCCCAGCCCTTGACCCTAGAACTCTTGGCATCAGGATAAAGAGGGAACAGAGAAGGCGTTCTGTGGCCCCAGCTGTGGCAGCTACATCCAGTTTCCCATGGCAGCAGGGCAGTTGTGCCAACCATAGGATCCAGCACCCAGTGAGGCTTCGTGTGCAGCCACGGTCACGGAGTCCATCCTGGTCTGTTCTGTTGTGTGACTTGAGCTCTTCCACTGGCTTCGAGTCTCATCCCCATTTCTTTGGCCAGCCATCTTCCTCAGCCTTCCTGGCAATCCCGTGAGTTCCCTGGCTTCCCAAGTCCCATTTCCTTATATATATATATTTTTTGGCTTCTTTCATTGATTCTTTATTTATTTATTTTTCATCCATATTTTATTCTTTGGCCCGTGTGGCCCTCCCATGGCAGTGGCCTCTCTTGTTGCAGAGGTAATTGGGCACACCGGTCCAGCCGCTCCACAGCATGTGGGATCTTCCTGGGCCAGGGATCGAACTGGTGCCTCCTGCACTGCAAGGCAGACTCTCCACCCACTGGATCACCCGGGAAGCCCTCCATTTCCTTTTTTTTTTTTTTTAAAGATTTATTTATTTTTTTATTTTGGGCGGTGGTTGGGTTGGGGAGGGAGGGGGCGGGCGGGCCACTTCTATTGGTCTTTCATTTCTCTATGTTTTCATCTGTCTTTGCCTTTTTTGGCTCCTCGTGGTCTACAGCCTACTTAGTTTGGAAGTCTGGGGACAGCCAATAATTCTTTACCATCTTCTTGTTTCTGCTTCTGAAACATCACTGACCTGTCCTTTTCTCAAAAGGACTTTTGCCCTAGTTTAGGATTCCAACATCTCTTGCCTAGACCATTTCACTAGATTCTTCTCCTGTTATTCTGTGTCCATAATCTCCTCCTGAACACCACTCTTCACACTGTTGCTGAAATAATGTTTCAGAGTATCAATCGGACCCTGTTTCTTCCTGTGCGTTTTTGGTGTGTTCTGGCTGCCCATCATTATGCTGTGCTTGGGGACCCCCACCTATGGGCCATGGTGGAAGCCTAGGGGTGATGGGCATGGAACCCACATCTGGGCAGTTGGATACACCTCTCCCAGCCCTTGACCCTAGAACTCTTGGCATCAGGATAAAGAGGGAACAGAGAAGGCGTTCTGTGGCCCCAGCTGTGGCAGCTACATCCAGTTTCCCATGGCAGCAGGGCAGTTGTGCCAACCATAGGATCCAGCACCCAGTGAGGCTTCGTGTGCAGCCACGGTCACGGAGTCCATCCTGGTCTGTTCTGTTGTGTGACTTGAGCTCTTCCACTGGCTTCGAGTCTCATCCCCATTTCTTTGGCCAGCCATCTTCCTCAGCCTTCCTGGCAATCCCGTGAGTTCCCTGGCTTCCCAAGTCCCATTTCCTTATATATATATATTTTTTGGCTTCTTTCATTGATTCTTTATTTATTTATTTTTCATCCATATTTTATTCTTTGGCCCGTGTGGCCCTCCCATGGCAGTGGCCTCTCTTGTTGCAGAGGTAATTGGGCACACCGGTCCAGCCGCTCCACAGCATGTGGGATCTTCCTGGGCCAGGGATCGAACTGGTGCCTCCTGCACTGCAAGGCAGACTCTCCACCCACTGGATCACCCGGGAAGCCCTCCATTTCCTTTTTTTTTTTTTTTTAAAGATTTATTTATTTATTTATTTTGGGCGGGGGTTGGGTTGGGGAGGGAGGGGAGAGGGCGGGCCACTTCTATTGGTCTTTCATTTCTGTTTTCATCTGTCTTTGCCTCTTGGCTCCTGTGGGCCTCCCATCGTGGTGGCGTCTGTCGCTGCAGAGCTCCAGCTCGGTAATTGGATACATCCATCCAGCCGCTCCGCGGCACGTGGGATCTTCCCAGGCCAGGGATCGAATCGGTGCCCCTTGCACTGCAAGGCAGTGTCCTTACCCACTGGAACACCAGGGGAAGCCCCCCCATTTCCTTTTGAATCTGTCTCAGCCAGAATCAGTTCTGTGGCTCACAGCTTGAACCCAGACTGAGACACTCCTGCATGGCTCCAGGATAAAGTCTAAACTCCTCAGCAGAGCATCAGGGTCCTTTAGGATGAGGGCCTCACTCCACTCTCACTTGCCCAATGTCCACTCCACAGCCCTAAGTGACTGGATCCACAGGCTTTTGCCTTCCATCATATCCTACTCCACCTGGTAAATGCTGCCGACTCAAATGACTCCTCTTGTCATCATCTCTCCTCATTGCATCTCAACCCTGCACCCTGATGGGCTCCCTCCTGCGGCCTCCCACAGCCCTCATTCTCCATAGCCTCTGCACGAAAGCCTGGCACCCTGGATTTCTGCTTGTTGCTCTCGGTCCCCCTAGAGGGTCATGCATGCATGCTAAGTCGCTTCACTCGTATTCAACCCTTTGTGATCCCATGGACAGTAGCCCGCCCGGCACCTCTCTCCTTGAGATTCTCCAGGCAAGAGTACAGGAGTGGGTTGCCATTCCCTTCTCCAGGGGATCTTCTCAACCCAGGGATCGAACCTGTGTCTCTCATGTCTCCTGCATTGGCAGGCAGGTTCTTGACCATTAGCACCAGAGGGTCACAGAGCTCCTCAAAGCAGCAACCATGTCATCTTCCATGTCTGTGGTTCCTGCCCCAGAGCCTGGCACAGCAAGCCTCACCCAGCGAGCGAACTCTCCACGCACGGGACAGCACAGGGCTTGGCTATCGGCACTGCAAGGCAGACTCTCCACCCACTGGATCACCCGGAAGCCCTCCATTTCCTTTTTTTTTTAAAGATTTATTTATTTATTTATTTTGGGCGGGAGTCAGGTTGGGGAGGGAGGGGCGCGGGCGGGCCACTTCTATTGGTCTTTCATTTCTGTTTTCATCTGTCTTTGCCTCTTGGCTCCTGTGGGCCTCCCATCGTGGTGGCGTCTGTCGCTGCAGAGCTCCAGCTCGGTAATTGGATACATCCATCCAGCCGCTCCGCGGCACGTGGGATCTTCCCAGGCCAGGGATCGAATCGGTGCCCCTTGCACTGCAAGGCAGTGTCCTTACCCACTGGAACACCAGGGGAAGCCCCCCCATTTCCTTTTGAATCTGTCTCAGCCAGAATCAGTTCTGTGGCTCACAGCTTGAACCCAGACTGAGACACTCCTGCATGGCTCCAGGATAAAGTCTAAACTCCTCAGCAGAGCATCAGGGTCCTTTAGGATGAGGGCCTCACTCCACTCTCACTTGCCCAATGTCCACTCCACAGCCCTAAGTGACTGGATCCACAGGCTTTTGCCTTCCATCATATCCTACTCCACCTGGTAAATGCTGCCGACTCAAATGACTCCTCTTGTCATCATCTCTCCTCATTGCATCTCAACCCTGCACCCTGATGGGCTCCCTCCTGCGGCCTCCCACAGCCCTCATTCTCCATAGCCTCTGCACGAAAGCCTGGCACCCTGGATTTCTGCTTGTTGCTCTCGGTCCCCCTAGAGGGTCATGCATGCATGCTAAGTCGCTTCACTCGTATTCAACCCTTTGTGATCCCATGGACAGTAGCCCGCCCGGCACCTCTCTCCTTGAGATTCTCCAGGCAAGAGTACAGGAGTGGGTTGCCATTCCCTTCTCCAGGGGATCTTCTCAACCCAGGGATCGAACCTGTGTCTCTCATGTCTCCTGCATTGGCAGGCAGGTTCTTGACCATTAGCACCAGAGGGTCACAGAGCTCCTCAAAGCAGCAACCATGTCATCTTCCATGTCTGTGGTTCCTGCCCCAGAGCCTGGCACAGCAAGCCTCACCCAGCGAGCGAACTCTCCACCACGCACTGGTTGACAGCACAGGGCTTGGCTATCGGCAGTCAACCCTTGCTGGCGGGGCAGTGTGGCATTCTCGCTTAATAAAGCATGTTGGAAAGTGTTTCAGTGCCTTGGAGAAATGCGCTTAGTACAAACTGTTGCTGACAATTTCTTTACATCTCCCTTTGGGGAGTCAGTTGACCTACTAGAGAAAACGGTCTCCCTGGCTTCTTGGTAGCTGGAAATTTCTGGGTCTCTGGAGGAGGGGAGACCTGGCTCTCTCCTTTGGCCACTGCAGTGGCCAGTGACTGTCCACTTCTGCTGCCTCCCCTACCTTCCTCCAGGAATAGCCCTGTTGCTAGGGCTCCACCTCTCCCCTACTCTTGTTTTGACCGGGATCTCAAGCTCTGCTCTGCTGCAGATGAGCATTGGCTAAATCAGAGCATGACACTCCCAGTAGAGAGTGTGATTGGCTTTTCTTAGGTCAGTGTGAATTAGGCTTCCAATCACCTGGAACCAAAATGTCAGCCACCAAACACAACGGGGGTGCTAGGCAAGATTAAACCAGCCATGACCCAGAGCTGCTAGAGGCCTGTGAAGCTGGGTCCACTCTGTGGGGCTCAGGCACCCCCGCCTCAGGCGGGGACCTGAATCACCTCCCTACCTCGCAGGAGCTGACTGTTGACATTCACCTCCTCTTTCTCCTAGGGAACAACAACAAACCCACCGGCCTAGAGGCAGCCATGCACGAAGGCAAATTTATGAAAGTTTCCCTAAGGAGAGAGGGGAGGGCTTCTGTGACTCCCAGCCAGGGATTTCGGTCTTCTGGTTGGCTGCACATCCCTCAACAACCCCCAACTTCGCATCCCTCCAGGGGCTCTGCCTCCACCCTTCTGGCAGAAGCTCTTTCCTGTTTTCTCCTCAGGCAGCAAACTACTCCTCCTTGTCTCAATTCCAGGCCAAAAATGGGCTGCAGGCTGCAGGGGCTTCCCTGGGTTAGCTATTCTCTGCTAGGAAATTCTGCCGGGCTCTTCACGTATGTTAATGTGTTCTTAGCCACTGGCGGGAGACCAAGCCTGCTGGCTGGAGCCTTAAAACACTGTTGCATCAAACTCAGGGCTCTGTGACAACCTGGAGGGATAGGGTGCGGCGGGAGGTAGGAGGGGAATTCAGGGTTAATGGTTGGGGGAGGACACATACATGCCTATGACCAATTCATATTAATGGATGGCAAAATCCCTCACCATATTGTAATTATTCTTCAAATAAAATAATTTTAAAAATAAAAACAGAAAGCTTCTGAAGAGATTAAATTAAAATCTTTAAGCCACTGGAAAACAAACACGCACATACTGGTGCAGAGTGAAGCAACTTGCCCTTGGCCACAAGGCTGTTGGGCAGTCAGGACTCACACTCAGCCCGCCTTCGTGAGCGAAAGAGGCAGCCGAGGTGACTGGGAACACCAGGATTCACTTCATCAGATGTGGAGAAGGTGTCAGAACATGTTAGGGCTTTTGGCAAAGAAAGAGGAATATATGTTGTGGAGTTCTGCCTGAGAAAAATGATTGCAACAGTGATAGGTTGTGGGAAATTGCTCCATCTCTCAACCTGTTCAGTTTGTCACGGTGATTGTTGCTGTTTCCCAGGCAGCTTGATTTGCTCTGAAGTGAGGGTTGCCAGCCCTGGCATGAAGAGACACAGCCTGGATGGCGCCCTTGGTGGTCAAAACACATTTCTACAGGCTCTAAGATTTCAGCAAAAACAAAAGAAATGCCCCCCAAGTCCTTTACTGAACACAACGACCTTGGACACATGTGCGTTTGAGAAAATGCTTTGAAGGCTGGCCAAATAGAAGCATGTGCATCACTTTATGGAATAGGGACACAGGGGCAGGGAAAGATACCTATTTTCTTTGTCACCAATACATGGTGACATGCGTTGGCATAGTTCAGGGTGGAGATTCAGAGCCAGGTGTGAGCGCTAGTCCCCAACCCCGTTTAGGATTTGTGTGGCTGAGAAATTACTCAACCCTACAATTATCCTTTTTCTCATCTATAAAATGGGGTGGTAAGAAGAGCGTCCTCGTGCTGCTATCATGAGATCAAAATGAAAGAAAGTAATCAGCAGAGTCCCGATCCTACCACACTAAGAAACTGTCAATAAGTGTTCAGGATTATTATCTGGAGTGTCTCATTGTTACTCAAAGGACATATATACTTTCCCAACAAGAGAAAAGTTTGGTTTATAAGCTTCTCTGCAGTAAAGGAGAGCATCAGGGTTCATGGTTGGGGGAGGACACATACATGCCTATGACCAATTCATATTAATGGATGGCAAAATCCCTCACCATATTGTAATTATTCTTCAAATAAAATAATTTTAAAAATAAAAACAGAAAGCTTCTGAAGAGATTAAATTAAAATCTTTAAGCCACTGGAAAACAAACACGCACATACTGGTGCAGAGTGAAGCAACTTGCCCTTGGCCACAAGGCTGTTGGGCAGTCAGGACTCACACTCAGCCCGCCTTCGTGAGCGAAAGAGGCAGCCGAGGTGACTGGGAACACCAGGATTCACTTCATCAGATGTGGAGAAGGTGTCAGAACATGTTAGGGCTTTTGGCAAAGAAAGAGGAATATATGTTGTGGAGTTCTGCCTGAGAAAAATGATTGCAACAGTGATAGGTTGTGGGAAATTGCTCCATCTCTCAACCTGTTCAGTTTGTCACGGTGATTGTTGCTGTTTCCCAGGCAGCTTGATTTGCTCTGAAGTGAGGGTTGCCAGCCCTGGCATGAAGAGACACAGCCTGGATGGCGCCCTTGGTGGTCAAAACACATTTCTACAGGCTCTAAGATTTCAGCAAAAACAAAAGAAATGCCCCCCAAGTCCTTTACTGAACACAACGACCTTGGACACATGTGCGTTTGAGAAAATGCTTTGAAGGCTGGCCAAATAGAAGCATGTGCATCACTTTATGGAATAGGGACACAGGGGCAGGGAAAGATACCTATTTTCTTTGTCACCAATACATGGTGACATGCGTTGGCATAGTTCAGGGTGGAGATTCAGAGCCAGGTGTGAGCGCTAGTCCCCAACCCCGTTTAGGATTTGTGTGGCTGAGAAATTACTCAACCCTACAATTATCCTTTTTCTCATCTATAAAATGGGGTGGTAAGAAGAGCGTCCTCGTGCTGCTATCATGAGATCAAAATGAAAGAAAGTAATCAGCAGAGTCCCGATCCTACCACACTAAGAAACTGTCAATAAGTGTTCAGGATTATTATCTGGAGTGTCTCATTGTTACTCAAAGGACATATATACTTTCCCAACAAGAGAAAAGTTTGGTTTATAAGCTTCTCTGCAGTAAAGGAGAGCATCAGTGCCTTTGGCCTTTCTTTGGGGTCCAGCAGTTCTGAAAAGGAAATGAATATTTTTCACTTTGCTCGTCAGCTGGAAAGAGAGGTGACACACAGCATGGGAGACAGCTACTTTGTAACACAACTCAACTCTGGACTTCAGGTCTGAGAATTCCATCTTATTAGGAAAGTTTCCTTGGGTATTCAAAGAACAAATAGCTCACATCACTTCCTATCACTTCCCACAGATGGAGAAAGCCCAACAAGCCCCAACTGGACCCACTCTGACCAGCCTGGTGAGACACTGACTGACCATCATGGATGGATCAGTGTGTCAGGTGCTTGCCCACATTGCCTCCCTTTAATTCTCCCTCAACTTTGGGAAAAAGCACCCAAATCCAGAGGTCAGTGTGACTCAGGGGCTGAGGATAAGGACATTAGACCCCAACCAACTATGTGACCTTAGGAAAGTCACTCAGTCTCTCTGAGCTGCAATAGCTCAATTACATGAAAGTAATACACATCTCATAGGACAGCTTAGAGGTGATATCAGGTGGAAGAGACTGAGTTCAATGACTGGCACAGAAGAAGGACTTGGTAAATACCAGCTACTATTGTTCTCACACCTACTTTGTGGCAGAGAGAGGAGATGGACAACTACCATTTGCTCTGTTCAACATCCATATTCCCCTCTTCTGGAAACCACACCCCGATTTTATTTTCCAGTTCCTCTTCCATTTATTGGGCAGAGTCTTAGATAGGCTGTCAATCAAATTACTCCAAGAAGGATTTAAGAATATTCATATAGATAAATGAATATCTATAAAACGGGCACATTCCCAGCATGCAAAGTCTTGGTGAAGGTTAAAGAATACCTAGTAATATATACAGAACTCCCAGCAGAGGGCCCAGAACACACACACCATCAATGGCAGCTATAATTATTTTTGCTTTGTGTCACCTAGAATGCTTCTGCATTGTGATTCAGTATGTACTCTGAGAAGCTATATTCAAGTAGATGGAATTTCAACATTCTGTCCTCCAACTTCAGGCTGATCTTTTCTCCTTAGATTGCCCCACCCTAACCTCACGATCAGTGTTTCTGTCTGGGTCTGCTCCATAGGAGGTTCATCTCTTCCAGCTCTCCTCTAGGACATATGCTTTAAACACCATCGCCTCCAGGAAGCCTTCCCTGACTCCCACGATGCTCTGCATGTACCTCCAACATAACCCATAACTCAGTGAATTATAGCCGTCCCTCAGTATTCATGGAGGATGGGTTCCAGGACCTCCCTGAAGGTATCAAACTTCACAGATGCTCAAGTCCTTCATATAAAATGGCATAACATTTGCATTTAACTTACATGCATCCTCCCATATACTTAACTCATCTCTAGATTATTTATAATACCTAATAAGGTATAAATGCCAGGAAATAGTTGTAAATACAACGTAAATGCCATGTAACATAGTTGCTGGGACATGACAAATTCAAGTGTTGCTTTTTGGAACTTTCTGGAGTCTTTTTCCCCAAGTATTTGTGATCGATACTTGTGTCCATGTGGAACCCATGGGTATGGAGGTCCAACTGTAAGCTGTTCATACATCTTTCCTGCTGGGCTCCAAGACACACGTTTGTTTCCCCCTGGGTCCCAGCACCTGCACAGAGGACGTGCTCTGAGAAGGGAATAAGCGAATAAAATGATTTATAGAAAGCAACACATCTTTCCAGGGCTGCTTCTTCCTTGGCATCCTCACAAGGAAGCGAAACCAACAAAAGGCTACAGAGTGGAGATGCCAACAGATCTGCAAACACTGTCCAGTGCTCGAAGGAAAAATCTGCCCACAGGCGGCAGGCACTTATCCACTTCATGTTTACTTTTTCTTTCTCCCCATCCCCTACCCTCCCTAAACCATCTGTTCCCCCACCACCACTTTATAACATGAAGTGACGAAGGGAAGTCTCTCGTAAGCATTTTTTTAATTTCTCTGTTACTTGGTTTTCTACTTGGTACATGTGCACCTTGAGCGTATTTCACACAGAAGCTGACACATTTCATTATGACACGCCCCATAAAACAGAGCACATATAAATCACCTGGCACGGTTTTGCTTCACCTGGCTGTCATCACTGAAATCTCTATTTCTAAGAACACAAAAGAGAGCTGTTCGTGAATCTACAGATGAGCAAGGACAGGGTGAGCCACCGCCAAATCTGCCGGGCTGGAACAGAGATCCAAGACACGGGAGCAGTGGGGAGAGGAGGGTCCTGGGTGGCTGGCTGGCTGCAGAGACATGAACGACACAGAGAACCCACACAACAACCCTGGAGACCAGGCAGCTGGAGAAACACTGCACAACTACAGCCCGTCGGTCAGACACCTCTGGCCTTCTCAGCCCTAAAGACTCTGAAATAATGGCAAAATACTGAAGCTGTTGGTACATTTTGGCCTCAGTCCCTGGGTGGGTAGACTTGATCTTGGGGCCCCTGACATCCCTCTCCCAGGCCACAGGGCCAGCCAGCCGCTTATGTCCCCAGTGTCCTCAACCAACCCATAGTAAGACCCAGGCAGGCTCTAAAATGTCTTGCCCTCAAAGGCCTGGAGATTGAAGGCAGTGTCCAGAAACTTCTTTAAAGATACCAGGTGAGCATTCCTATTCCTGTGGCAGGTGCAGCCGCTGGGTCTCGGCCAACATACCTGGGGAGGAGAGACAAGCTCAGAGGGAGGCTGGGCCTGCAGCACCTGCACAGAGGACGTGCTCTGAGAAGGGAATAAGCGAATAAAATGATTTATAGAAAGCAACACATCTTTCCAGGGCTGCTTCTTCCTTGGCATCCTCACAAGGAAGCGAAACCAACAAAAGGCTACAGAGTGGAGATGCCAACAGATCTGCAAACACTGTCCAGTGCTCGAAGGAAAAATCTGCCCACAGGCGGCAGGCACTTATCCACTTCATGTTTACTTTTTCTTTCTCCCCATCCCCTACCCTCCCTAAACCATCTGTTCCCCCACCACCACTTTATAACATGAAGTGACGAAGGGAAGTCTCTCGTAAGCATTTTTTTAATTTCTCTGTTACTTGGTTTTCTACTTGGTACATGTGCACCTTGAGCGTATTTCACACAGAAGCTGACACATTTCATTATGACACGCCCCATAAAACAGAGCACATATAAATCACCTGGCACGGTTTTGCTTCACCTGGCTGTCATCACTGAAATCTCTATTTCTAAGAACACAAAAGAGAGCTGTTCGTGAATCTACAGATGAGCAAGGACAGGGTGAGCCACCGCCAAATCTGCCGGGCTGGAACAGAGATCCAAGACACGGGAGCAGTGGGGAGAGGAGGGTCCTGGGTGGCTGGCTGGCTGCAGAGACATGAACGACACAGAGAACCCACACAACAACCCTGGAGACCAGGCAGCTGGAGAAACACTGCACAACTACAGCCCGTCGGTCAGACACCTCTGGCCTTCTCAGCCCTAAAGACTCTGAAATAATGGCAAAATACTGAAGCTGTTGGTACATTTTGGCCTCAGTCCCTGGGTGGGTAGACTTGATCTTGGGGCCCCTGACATCCCTCTCCCAGGCCACAGGGCCAGCCAGCCGCTTATGTCCCCAGTGTCCTCAACCAACCCATAGTAAGACCCAGGCAGGCTCTAAAATGTCTTGCCCTCAAAGGCCTGGAGATTGAAGGCAGTGTCCAGAAACTTCTTTAAAGATACCAGGTGAGCATTCCTATTCCCTGTGGCAGGTGCAGCCGCTGGGTCTCGGCCAACATACCTGGGGGAGGAGAGACAAGCTCAGAGGGAGGGCTGGGCCTGGGCTCACCGCTACTCCAGGATTCTATGGGGTCTAATGCTCATCATCATTCAGCAGTAGGAATGAAGAGCCTGAGGTTCCCAGGGGATAAAGTCAGTGGCCTAAGAGATCTGAGACATGCAAGGGGTTCTCTAGTTCAGTTCTGGCTGCAGAAAAAACACAAAGGGTTACTCTCCATAGGGCCATTATTAAAGAGGACTCCTCATGGGGAAGCTGACCTGTCCCTGACAGTCACAGAGCCAGCAGGGATTATGGGGCCCAACTCCTTGGTTTCTAACACAGCCCAGAGAAGGACAGTGGCCTGGGTCTCATGGCAAATGGGGCAGGTAGGGCCAGAACGGGGCCTCATGCCCCCAGAGCCTCAGGCCTGGCAGACATGAGGGGTCAGAGGCGGGCACCCCCTACACCCAGACTAGTACCAGATGGGCCGTGCCCGGCCCAGGATGGTCATGAAGCGCGGGCTGATGTAGTCATAGTAGCCCATGTTCTTGTGTTCCTCCTGGCACCACACCAGCTCCGCGCCTGGGTACTTCTCTGCCTCTCGCTTGATCAGGTCGAAGGGAAACGGAGAGATCTGGGGCAATCAGGGAGAATGAAAGGCAGAGCCAGTGGACGGGGGGCATCCACCACTCCCCTCACGGGTCCCAGCCCTGGCATGCTGCCCAGAGCCAGGGGGCTGGTGGTGTGACCTGGCCCGCCGCTCTGGGCGGGTGAGGGTCTCAGGCACACCTGCTCCAGGCGTGTGATGGCCACGTGCTCGTCCAGGCCCTGGCTGCTCCGCTCCTTCACCAAGTCATAGTACACCTTGCCCGTGCAGAAGATGAGCCGCTGCACCTGCCCAGGAGCCCGCGCTGCTGCCCCATCCTCAGGAATCACCCGCTGGAAGCTGGTCCCTGCGGACCCACAGGACATGCAAGGGCCATCGGCTTCCAGAAGGGCCAGGGCAGCCTGAGCGTCAGGTCCACATCTCTGGCTCCTCCAGTCTCTCCCTGGCTGCCGAGTCAAGCCCCAGATTTAGACTTAGGGCTGCAATAGGAGCCTCTTGAGCCAAACAACGGAGCAGAAGACAGAGAACATCCTGAGGCATCCCAGGGACAGGGGTAGAGACAGTGGCTGGAGCCAAGGGCAGAGCCCTGGGAGCACCAAGTTTAAGGTGAGGGTGGGGGGTGAGGAGAGGCCCGGAGGGACAGAGGAGGTGACACCACATCTGCATCTATAGCATCATTATCTATCCCACGCCTGTTCCCCATCCAGTCATGCCCAGTTCTGGCTGCAGAAAACACAAAGGGTTACTCTCCATAGGGCCATTATTAAAGAGGACTCCTCATGGGGAAGCTGACCTGTCCCTGACAGTCACAGAGCCAGCAGGGATTATGGGGCCCAACTCCTTGGTTTCTAACACAGCCCAGAGAAGGACAGTGGCCTGGGTCTCATGGCAAATGGGGCAGGTAGGGCCAGAACGGGGCCTCATGCCCCCAGAGCCTCAGGCCTGGCAGACATGAGGGGTCAGAGGCGGGCACCCCCTACACCCAGACTAGTACCAGATGGGCCGTGCCCGGCCCAGGATGGTCATGAAGCGCGGGCTGATGTAGTCATAGTAGCCCATGTTCTTGTGTTCCTCCTGGCACCACACCAGCTCCGCGCCTGGGTACTTCTCTGCCTCTCGCTTGATCAGGTCGAAGGGAAACGGAGAGATCTGGGGCAATCAGGGAGAATGAAAGGCAGAGCCAGTGGACGGGGGGCATCCACCACTCCCCTCACGGGTCCCAGCCCTGGCATGCTGCCCAGAGCCAGGGGGCTGGTGGTGTGACCTGGCCCGCCGCTCTGGGCGGGTGAGGGTCTCAGGCACACCTGCTCCAGGCGTGTGATGGCCACGTGCTCGTCCAGGCCCTGGCTGCTCCGCTCCTTCACCAAGTCATAGTACACCTTGCCCGTGCAGAAGATGAGCCGCTGCACCTGCCCAGGAGCCCGCGCTGCTGCCCCATCCTCAGGAATCACCCGCTGGAAGCTGGTCCCTGCGGACCCACAGGACATGCAAGGGCCATCGGCTTCCAGAAGGGCCAGGGCAGCCTGAGCGTCAGGTCCACATCTCTGGCTCCTCCAGTCTCTCCCTGGCTGCCGAGTCAAGCCCCAGATTTAGACTTAGGGCTGCAATAGGAGCCTCTTGAGCCAAACAACGGAGCAGAAGACAGAGAACATCCTGAGGCATCCCAGGGACAGGGGTAGAGACAGTGGCTGGAGCCAAGGGCAGAGCCCTGGGAGCACCAAGTTTAAGGTGAGGGTGGGGGGTGAGGGGGAGAGGCCCCGGAGGGGACAGAGGAGGTGACACCACATCTGCATCTATAGCATCATTATCTATCCCACGCCTGTTCCCCATCCAGTCATGCCCACCTCCCGGCCACACTCAATTCCCTCACAGTCACTGGAAGGTGAGCCCTGCACAGTCCTCCCTCCCTCGCCCCAGAGCCCAGCCCCCATTCCGAGTCCCAACCGTTTTTCCTTCCTGAGCTCATGCCACGTGCCAGATGCTAGACTAAACACACGACAAAGACCTCTGAGGAAGCGACTGTGGGGCCACTGTACCCCAAGGGAGGACACTGAGGCAGAGGGGCCACTGACTGCCTGGCCCCAGCAGCCCTAGAGACTCAGCCCAGGAGGTCCAGCCCAATGTCTGAGCTCTGCACCGCTGGCCTGGCCACCTGTCATGGCTGAGGGGATGCTCCCCCACCACAGGCGAAAACGAGCACCTGTCCACGCCACTGAGGTCCTCCTGGCCAGCCCCCGCCCCTCCCCCTGCAACCCAGGATCTTTTGCCCGGATAGCTCTGCACTGCTTGGCTTCAAGGCCCCGCCCCACATCCTCCACCAGGTCGTATCTCAGTTCCAGCACCAGGGCTGAAAGCTCTTGGAGGGGTGCCAGGTCCCCAGGGCCAGGAATGCCTGTGGGTCCATGAATGAAAACAATGGATGAATGACTGATACTCAATGTCCCTGAACGAGACAGACCTGCACCAGGCCTCCTGCCTCTAAGCTCTGGCTGGCACAGCTAGGCTGGCCCTACTGAGAGGCTGTGGGGTGCCAGTGCACTCCCCCGGCCCTAGAGCTCAGCCCAAGGGACCCAGGTGGGCCCCATTATCCGGGTTCTGCCCCAACATTCCAACCCAGCCACTGGCCCGGACCGTGCCAGACGCTGCAGCAGGGCCAGCAGAGCCCCAGGAGCAGAGGCTGTGCGTGGGCCCCACCCCTCCCCAGCACACGGGCACATACCAGACACCATTTGGTCAAAGCTGGACTTGGCCTCTGGGTGCCTCAGCAGAGATTTGGGTGTGAAGATGATCAGCTGGAAGGGAAACACGTGCCTGGCTGCCAGCCTGCCCCCGCCCCGCCAGGGAGCCCTGCGCTCAGCCCCTGCGCGGTGCCAGAGACAAGCAGGGCAGGTGGCTCACCGGCTTGCGGAAGGGCAGCAGGATCTGCCGGCGCAGCACGTGGAAGTAGCTGGCCGGCGTGGAGCAGTTGACCACGATCCAGTTGCAGTCATAGAGCTGTCTCACCTCGAAGTCCTGGGTGAACGCCTGCAGGGACCGGGTGCTGCTGGGAGGTGGCCCGCCCATGGTACCCACACCCCAGCCTTGCCAGGTGCAGCCGCAAGTGGCCCTTGGGGGCGAGGGGGCAGTACTCACGGGGTAGGCGTCTGAGTCGTCATTGCTCATCTGCAGAAACCTCTCGGGCCTGGCTGAAGAGTGCTCTGGGCCCTGGAGGCAAACGCCAGATGGCCAGGCTGGCCGTAATTCAGGGGGACTGGGGATCTGACGCAGGGGGCAGGGACGTCAGGGGGGCTCAGGGAGGGCTCTATAGGGCTTCTGGAGGAGATGCCTCACTGTGGAGTCTGAACCACAGGAAAGGACAAGGAGTGTGGGGTGAGAGGAGGGTCCAGCCTGGGCTCACCAAGGACGGCCCCTCACCATGCCCTCCATGCCATGGGGCAGCAGCAGCACAATGCCGTTGTGGCGCACCCACTTGGCCTGGCCCGTGCTGATGAACTGGTCGATGATGCACTGCGCTGTGTTGTGGAAGTCGCCAAACTGTGCCTCCCAGAGGACCAGGGCATTGGGGCTGGCCATGGCGTAGCCCAACTCAAAGCCTAAAGGAAGACACGGAGATTGAGCCTGCCCCACACACCAGGCGGGAGTGATTCTGGTCAAACCCAGTTCTCCCTGCCCCGCCCACCCTACCCCGGAGGCCAGCGGAGCCCCAGGATTCCCTGGGGACCAATGGCCAGGACCTCCCTTCCTGGCAGCTGACAACTCACCCAGAGATGTCAACCTCAGCCCTAACCTCACATAAGGCCAGTTTCAGCCTTACCTAGATCAGGAGCCAAGCCCACAATACCCTGGGAAGGCAGCAGGGGCCATCTGCCAAGGAGTTCCCCCAGATAGGAGCAGGAAAGCCCCAAAGGTGGCTCCCCAGAAGGGTGGACAGTATCTGGGGTTCCTGCTTCTGGGAGGAGGCAGGCCAGCTAAAGACTGAGCCAAGGAAGAGTACAGGGGCAGTCTGGGGAGCCCAGAGCCTGGGGAGGGACCTCGAGACACAGCTGCTGGGTACGGCAGCACAGAGGACAAGGCAGGTCAGGAACATGGAGGTGGCCCAGCCAAGTGGTTCAGGGCCAGCCAGAGGCAGCAGCCCCCAGTGGACTTGATGGGGCTTTTGTCTGGGCCCACGGGTGCCACCCAGGGACAGGCTCTGGTATTGAGTCCCCACGCAGCCCAGACAGCTGGGCTCTCTGAGGGGCCAGATGGGACAGGACTGCATCTTGGATGTGGCCTCAAGTGGGGGAAGCCTAACCACTGTCCCTCAGGGCTGTCCCAGGACACCGATCCACTCAGGGGCATCCGAGACTCTTCAGCCCCTCCCAGCTCCAGAGCATGGTAAAAATAGCAAAAGCAGGATGCCCTGAGATGCGAAACCCTCTCTGGTCCCCAGGCACCGCAGGGCCCGCCTGGCCTGTGGCCAGAGTTCTGACGCACCCAGGACTCCGTACTCCGAGAGGGAGCTGTTGCACACGGTGTAGGGGGCCTGGTCAGGCCACAGGTGGTTCATTGGGACACACGTCCTCCGGTCAACTTCCTGATCATGGAGAACATGGTGCCGGTGACTGGAGAGAGACAGACCAGGAAGGGGTGGAAGGTGGGACTAAGCAGGATGCCTTACAGAGCCCCACAGGCTGGCAACACCGAGAAGGCTATGGAAAGCTAGATTCATCTGGTCCCTTCTCTAGGCAGCCTCCCCCAACACCCAGCAGGTCCCAGAGCACAGACATGAGAGTCTCGGCCTCTCACATAGGAAGGATCCCATGTGACCTGCCTTGCCAACCTCGCAGGTGCTGGATGGAATCTGAAACCCCTGGAGGTCACACGCCAGGGGCACTGTCCCCCTGCCCACCCTGCTAGCTCTCTTTCCACGCCACTTGCCCTGCCTCGGTTCACAGGAGACAGGAACTGCTGCACAGAAAGAGGCCTCCCTGGCTGAACCCTTGTGAGGACTGACATGCAACATAGGGTGCAATGGAGTGATCCCTTGAGCTCTGACTGGAGCAGGGCCAGGAGAGATGAAGGACTGGGACATGGGAGAGATGGCCTGTTGAATTCTGGAGGCCAGGATTCACTAACATGACAGAGGCTAAATTGAGATGGCAAAGATCTGGAATCCCAAACACAGGAAATGTGGTGGGAATGGGCGACAAGCGTCAAGTCCTCATCCGGACTCAAAACTAAACTGCAAACAGGCAAGATGCTGGTGGGGAGCTGGCGTGGCAGTGACTCAACAAAAGGAAACAAGGGATCTTGCGGACCACCAGTGACCACAAGGTTTGGCATCAACCAAGAGCCTGGGGAGAGCAGTCAGTTCTGTGTGCTGGCCCCATGGGGGTGAAGAGAAGGTCCAGGAGCCTTCAGATGGCCTGGCTATCTGCATAACTATTTCTTTTAGCTGTTCTCCATTTGCTGAATCATAGGTGTTCCAGATCTTTTTGAAAGGCTCAAACAGCAAATCACTTGTTTTAATCCATTCTGCTGCTGTAATTTCCCTTCCTTAGTTTTGAATGGTTGAGCATGGGTTAGAGCCAAGAAATACCGTGTGCATCGCCTTAGTGAGACACAGATGCAGCTCACTGTGGCACCTGGTCCAACAAGGAACATCCTTTGAGGAAGTTCAAGAAAACACACAATGAACAAATCAGTCTGTGGACACTGGAGTTAACAGTCATGCGAACCGCCAAGTTATTCACCTGTCACTCCTGAAATGCATCCAGCCTTTAAGCTGGGGAGGCTGACGAGGAAACAGTGATTAGTGAAAGTGCTGGTCTTTCACTTGTGTCCAACTCTTTGTGACCCCATGGACTGTAGCCCACCAGGCTCCTCTGTCCATAGAATTCTCCAGGCAAGAGTACTGGAGTGGGCTGCCAGTTCCTTCTCCAGAGGATCTTCCCAATCCAGGGATCAAACCCCAGGTCTCCTGCATTGCAGGCAGATTCTTTACTGTCTGAGTCACCAAGGAAGCCTGATGATTAGGTCACCGGCTAATCTAATATTCAGAAGTATGTATAGATAAAAACTGTCAGTTGTGCTGGACTTGTCCTCAATTTGCCACAAGTTAGGGGAACCACATGGAGGCAGCTGTCCTGCCAGTTGGTGTGAGGAATGCCCGAGTGAGGGCTTCCTGGTGGTCCAGTGGGTAAGGATTCACTAACATGACAGAGGCTAAATTGAGATGGCAAAGATCTGGAATCCCAAACACAGGAAATGTGGTGGGAATGGGCGACAAGCGTCAAGTCCTCATCCGGACTCAAAACTAAACTGCAAACAGGCAAGATGCTGGTGGGGAGCTGGCGTGGCAGTGACTCAACAAAAGGAAACAAGGGATCTTGCGGACCACCAGTGACCACAAGGTTTGGCATCAACCAAGAGCCTGGGGAGAGCAGTCAGTTCTGTGTGCTGGCCCCATGGGGGTGAAGAGAAGGTCCAGGAGCCTTCAGATGGCCTGGCTATCTGCATAACTATTTCTTTTAGCTGTTCTCCATTTGCTGAATCATAGGTGTTCCAGATCTTTTTGAAAGGCTCAAACAGCAAATCACTTGTTTTAATCCATTCTGCTGCTGTAATTTCCCTTCCTTAGTTTTGAATGGTTGAGCATGGGTTAGAGCCAAGAAATACCGTGTGCATCGCCTTAGTGAGACACAGATGCAGCTCACTGTGGCACCTGGTCCAACAAGGAACATCCTTTGAGGAAGTTCAAGAAAACACACAATGAACAAATCAGTCTGTGGACACTGGAGTTAACAGTCATGCGAACCGCCAAGTTATTCACCTGTCACTCCTGAAATGCATCCAGCCTTTAAGCTGGGGAGGCTGACGAGGAAACAGTGATTAGTGAAAGTGCTGGTCTTTCACTTGTGTCCAACTCTTTGTGACCCCATGGACTGTAGCCCACCAGGCTCCTCTGTCCATAGAATTCTCCAGGCAAGAGTACTGGAGTGGGCTGCCAGTTCCTTCTCCAGAGGATCTTCCCAATCCAGGGATCAAACCCCAGGTCTCCTGCATTGCAGGCAGATTCTTTACTGTCTGAGTCACCAAGGAAGCCTGATGATTAGGTCACCGGCTAATCTAATATTCAGAAGTATGTATAGATAAAAACTGTCAGTTGTGCTGGACTTGTCCTCAATTTGCCACAAGTTAGGGGAACCACATGGAGGCAGCTGTCCTGCCAGTTGGTGTGAGGAATGCCCGAGTGAGGGCTTCCCTGGTGGTCCAGTGGGTAAGGACACCGCCTTGCAGTGCAAGGGGTGCCGGTTTGATCCCGGGCCTGGGAAGATCCCACGTGCCGCGGAGCGGCTGGACCGATGTGTTCAATTACCGAGCTGGAGCGCTGGAGCGCATGCGCCCAGAGCCGGTGCTCTACAGAGAGAGGCCACTGCAATGGGAGGCCCACACAGGCCAAAGAACAAAGATGGATGAAAACAAATAATGAAAGATCAATAGAAGTGGCCAAAAAAAAAGGAACACCCAAGTGAGCCTTTCCTGCACAGTGGCGATCAGTGCTTGCTGCTGTTCCCCCAGATCATAACACTTAGCCAAGGATTAAAAAATAAATAAATAAAAATCAGTTCTAAGCAGCTTTTCTCTGAATCCTCACTGAAACTATCTCATCCAGAGTCCCTGGGCCAACTGACAGACCCCTAGCACAGCACAGCTGAGCTCTCAGCTCTCCCAAGGGCCAAGGCTAATGCCCACAGGGCCTGGGCTCCCAAGCCCCTACCCTCACCTGAACGTGCCCCTCTCCACGTCCTGCCCACTGAGCCGCACATGGATGCCCTCCTTAAGCAGGGAGCCGAGGCCATGTACTCTGCCAGCGCCCAGTCCACTGTCCTCTTCCTGGTCATGTCTGCACGGCCCCGCAGGATTCGAGAGAGGCCTGTGGGAAGGAAGGGCTAGCCTGAGGGAAGCTTGGCCTCCCCGCCTGGGACAGCCATGGTCCCTGGGACCTGGGCCAGGTGTGCAGGTACTCCCCTCCCACAGGCCAGGGCCCTGGCAGGGCGCAGGAGACCCTTCCTGCAGCCCTACCACTTTAGCCCATATGCCGGGCCAGCCTGAGCTTGTGTGTGGCAGGAAGGAACAGGTGCCACCAGGTGAGCAGTAGTCACAGGCACATGCCACATACACGGAGTTGGGGACATTTCTCACAAGCCCACTTGAGAGGTACTGACTTTCCCTAGCGTTCAGATGAGAAGGCAGGCTCCCGAGAGGAAGTCATTTCTCACCGTCAGTTGGTGTGGAAAGGGCAGCTGTCCTGCCAGTTGGTGTGAGGAATGCCCGAGTGAGGGCTTCCCTGGTGGTCCAGTGGGTAAGGACACCGCCTTGCAGTGCAAGGGGTGCCGGTTTGATCCCGGGCCTGGGAAGATCCCACGTGCCGCGGAGCGGCTGGACCGATGTGTTCAATTACCGAGCTGGAGCGCTGGAGCGCATGCGCCCAGAGCCGGTGCTCTACAGAGAGAGGCCACTGCAATGGGAGGCCCACACAGGCCAAAGAACAAAGATGGATGAAAACAAATAATGAAAGATCAATAGAAGTGGCCAAAAAAAAAGGAACACCCAAGTGAGCCTTTCCTGCACAGTGGCGATCAGTGCTTGCTGCTGTTCCCCCAGATCATAACACTTAGCCAAGGATTAAAAAATAAATAAATAAAAATCAGTTCTAAGCAGCTTTTCTCTGAATCCTCACTGAAACTATCTCATCCAGAGTCCCTGGGCCAACTGACAGACCCCTAGCACAGCACAGCTGAGCTCTCAGCTCTCCCAAGGGCCAAGGCTAATGCCCACAGGGCCTGGGCTCCCAAGCCCCTACCCTCACCTGAACGTGCCCCTCTCCACGTCCTGCCCACTGAGCCGCACATGGATGCCCTCCTTAAGCAGGGAGCCGAAGGCCATGTACTCTGCCAGCGCCCAGTCCACTGTCCTCTTCCTGGTCATGTCTGCACGGCCCCGCAGGATTCGAGAGAGGCCTGTGGGAAGGAAGGGCTAGCCTGAGGGAAGCTTGGCCTCCCCGCCTGGGACAGCCATGGTCCCTGGGACCTGGGCCAGGTGTGCAGGTACTCCCCTCCCACAGGCCAGGGCCCTGGCAGGGCGCAGGAGACCCTTCCTGCAGCCCTACCACTTTAGCCCATATGCCGGGCCAGCCTGAGCTTGTGTGTGGCAGGAAGGAACAGGTGCCACCAGGTGAGCAGTAGTCACAGGCACATGCCACATACACGGAGTTGGGGACATTTCTCACAAGCCCACTTGAGAGGTACTGACTTTCCCTAGCGTTCAGATGAGAAGGCAGGCTCCCGAGAGGGAAGTCATTTCTCACCGTCACGCAGGCCGAGGGCCTTGAATCGGAGCCCCGGCACCTCGCCCAGGCTGGGCTCTCGCTGCCTCCACACCCACACAGACCCTCTGTGACTGCACGCAGAGCCCGTGTCCTAAGACACCCGGGTCACCACCCACGCGTGGTGGAATCCGCTCGCAACACCCACAGCCAGCTCAGAGGGTGCACGGAGCCCCACGACCGCCACGGGGCTCTTCAGGCTGCCTGAGCGGGAGCCACAACAGCCACAGCCAAGAAGCACAGCCAGCGGCCCTCGACTAGCCAGGGTTGCCCTCCGTCATCCATCCAGTTGGGCACTCTTGCCCCCCAACATTTTAGCCCCAAATGCTCCCTCTGTGGGAAGCCCTTTCTTCCCTGCCCTCCTTCTGCCTGATTCAGGGGTCCCCCAAGCCAAGGCACTGGGGAAATCCAAGGCATCCACGGAAAGTGGTCACTGGCACCCAGTGGGGAGCATGGCATCTTTGTCTGTTCCCTGGAGAGAAGCTGTTGTCACAGACCCCTCACGGGCACAAAGGAGGTGCTGAGAACTCAGCGGGCCTATCCACAGCCAAGTCGGGATGAGGCCAGGCCCCCCTGACTCCTGACACCATCTATCTTGGGGCCCAGCGTCTGGGTCAACGGACCCTGCCAGACGGCAGCCTCACCTGTGTGGATCTTAAAGTCCTCCAGAGGCACAGAGCTGGCCACTGCACCGATGTGGGCCAGTGTGTCCTCGGGAACACCCGTGGCTGGGCACGTCATGCTCTTGGGCTCCCCATCCACGTTGAAGAAGCCTGAGAGGCCAGAGACTCTATGACTTTGGGGAGGCAGTAGGGCCTCAGCTCCCCTGACCAGCCCGTCCTCCCAGAACTCAGGGGCCTGCCTCTTCCGTAGCCCCAGCGGCACTCTCGGGCACATGCCACACACTCACCAGGCCAGGGAGAGTCCAGCCAGTGCTTTATATGCAGGATCTTTTTATCCTTGGACCTGCCATATGCCTCCTCACAGATCCGGTCATATTTGGCGATTTCTTCCTGAAATCAAGATGAAGGTCTAGACTGAAGCATGTCCCAAGCAGCAGCCAGAGGCGGAATCAATGCAGACTCATAAACCCTGGTCCCTCTGACCATGTTCTAGAGGAATGGTCTAGCCCACAGGGACCTTATGACTAGAGCTTAAAGTCCCAGAGCTCAGCAGAATCCTGGAAAGAGTTCAGGGGATTGCACTCAGCCGGGACTTGGGGGAACCCAGGAAAGACTCGTGGTCTTTGCTCTCAGAGCTCTGTGAAGGCAGGAGGACCAGCACATCCAAGGATAACAGCGGAGAAAAACCCGTCTCAATGCCACCTCCTGCAGGAAGCCTTCTTGGACTCCTGGCCAAAAATGGGCTTCCATGAGTCACAGCATTCACTGCATCCCATCAGGCTGTAAATGGTTTTGGGTCCTCTGTCCACCTTGACAAGTGAAGGTTGCTGGGGACAAGAACCATATTGGCCCCTTCTTTACATCACCAGCTCCCAGCCCTGAGCGGGCGACCTCAGCAGCCCCCTCAGGGCCTCGGACTCAGCAAGGCTGACCCCAGGCGCTGACAGAGCCTACTTCGAACTCCTGCAGGGTGACCGTGCCCTCGGCGATGAGCTTGTCTGCATACTTCTTCAGCACAGGCACCTGTCTGTGGATCTGCTTATACATGAGAGGCTGCGTGAACATGGGCTCGTCCATCTCATTGTGGCCACGCCGGCGGTAACAGACCTGTGGGGACAGAGGGTGGGTCCCCACGCCCAGGTGGTGAGGTTGGCAGTCACTGCACATCTGGGCCACGTCTGGCAGGCCACACCCTTCAAGGCTTTGTCAGCCCCCACGACCACCCATCACCAAATGCCCCAACCCAGGCGTCTGCAGCCACGGCGTTCAGTGGTACCAAACCTGCCATGCAGCCCCTGCTGCGGACGGTGCCACAGGCCTGGTGTGCCTGGCACAGCAGGGACAGCTGAATCCCCCAGCCTCGGCACCACCCACCCACCAGGTCCACCACGACGTCTTTATTGAAGGTGTTCCTCCACTCGGCCGCCACGCTGCACACGTATATCACGGCCTCTGGGTCATCTGCGTTCACGTGGAAGATGGGCGCGTTGACCACACGCGCCACATCGGTGGGGTACGGGGAGGAGCGGGCCATCCGGGGGTCCGTGGTGAAGCCAATCTGCAGAAGCAGGAGGCACTGAGAGCTGGAGACCAGGGGCTGCTGGGAGACCAGGAGCCAGGGGCCGGGGAAGGGACGTCTGTGCCTCTGGGTCCACCTGGGTGTTCAAGAGGTGATGGGGACATGACTGTGGAACAGAGGGTGACCCTGAGATCACAGGAGAGCAGCAGCACCGGGAGAGTCACAGCTGCACCTTCTCTTGCAATCCTACTGTGGGAGTCGGGAGCCCAAGTTGGGGTAAAACCTAGTGTCCCCAATTGCTCACTGTACAACCTTGGGCCCAGTATTTAAACTCCTAAAGCCTCAGTGTCCTCATTGATGACAAGGGCTCGTTAAATTCCTACCTCACAGGGCTATACTGCGAAGATTAAAAGATTTATGATGCAAATAAAGTAGTTAACCCAGGGGTTTCCAGGCTCAGGAGGAGAGTCCTCGTTAACCACAGCTGCCTTAAAAGCAAAGGCTGTGGAGAGTCACGGTCTAAGACGGGGTCATGCAGAGCCGACAGCAGCATCCAGTTTTACACGTCCAACCTCTGGTCTAGGTGCTGGTTATACCTATTTTCCTCTGTCCTGACTGCTTTCTCAAGTATATATGGGTGTGGGGGAGGGAGGGACAGAGAGACAGACACACCCAGAGACACAAAGACAGACAGATGTGTACTCCTCCCCATTTCACAGATCAGGACACAAAGGCTGAGAGACCGGGCACCTCACCTGAAGTCACACTCTGGGAGGCAGCAGAGCTGGGGGGTTAGAGCCAGGACTCCCCCTCTCCTCCCCTCAAAGAGCTGCCTGGACTCAGGGGTGGGTGACCCCTGAGGGACCTCAGAGCCCTGGACCTCACCTGGTTGTTGACGACGACATGCACAGTGCCATTGGTGGTGTAGGAGGGCAGGTCACTCAGGTGGAAGGTCTCATAGACCACACCCTGGCCAGCGAAGGCAGCGTCCCCATGGACCAGGATGGACATGACCTGCAGGTCAGGGTGTCAGCCAGGAGGGGCCCCCTGCTCCCGCCCCTGCAGCTCAGCCCAGACCTGGACTTCAGAGATTCAGAACCTGCCGCTCCGAGCTCACCCCTCAAGAGCCCAGCCTTCAGAACCCAGGTCCTCGGGGCCCGAGAGAGCTCACCTTCTTGCCCTGGGCATCCCCACGGTAGAACTGCTCCGCCTTCGTCTTCCCCTGCACCACGGGGTCCACAGCTTCCAGGTGGGAGGGGTTGGCCACGAGTGACAGAGTGATGTTCCTGTTTGTGACCCGGTTGATCCTCTCGTGGTACATGCCAAGGTGATACTTGACGTCTCCAGAGCCCTGAAGGGTTGAAGTGGCCCACGAGGAATCCCCACCGTCCCAGACACACAAGCCCACATCCCGCTGGGCCACTTCCCTCCTCTGGGAAGGCTGTGCTGTCCCTGACTCACACCTGCACCCCTCCCCCTCCCTTGGCACATGCCCTCCTTGCCCGCCAGGTTGGTCTAATAAAGGCCAGTGGTTCCCTGGGCTGTGGTCCCTTATCAGAGGCCCTGAACATTATCAGCAACTATCCTCTTTGTGTTAATGATGGCAGAGTTGGGGAAGGGTAAGGCACCGGTAAGAAGAAGGGGCCAACCAATGATTGTGAAGGCAGAAAGACAAAGGGCAGCTCTTACTGGGTGTTGAGACCATAGGCCAGGCTCTGGGCAAACACTGGAAGAGGACCTCTCCCTAAACTTCTTACAAAAGTAACCAAAAATGGTTACTGCAGACAAAGCCATGGTATCAGGGGGAAACATGACACACTTTATCATCCTAGAACAGAGAAAGTCTTTCTAAACAATGTACAAACCTCAGAAGTCATAAAGGATAAAACAGCTAAAAGCTAACATATTTGTCAAGGGGGAAGAAGATCCATGCACAGTATTAGTGGGGGAAAAAATTAAGCTGGGAAAATACTTATCAGAAAATTTCTAACAAAGGTCTAACTCCTTCAATACATGAACTGCTTTTATAAATTGGTAAGATAAAGCCCAAAACCCCCAAAGAAAAATGAGCAAAAGCCAGAAAAGGGGATTTACGGGAAAAGGCATACATGGCTTAAAAGTATGCAAAAAGACACTCACATTCATAAGAGAAATATGTTCCAATGCGGTCACTTTTGGACCTATCACATTGGCA
The DNA here is from genome assembly GCA_022376925.1 of Tragulus kanchil. Classification (NCBI taxonomy): domain Eukaryota; kingdom Metazoa; phylum Chordata; class Mammalia; order Artiodactyla; family Tragulidae; genus Tragulus; species Tragulus kanchil. The sequence continues at coordinate 162,813,029 of JAIOJX010000005.1, forward strand.
AAGATGGAAAGGTGGACAGAGCAGGGGGTGCCGGGGCCTGGGACCCTTGTACACAGTGGGTGGGCTCGCTGCTGTCTGCAAGCCCTTCCGAGGACAATTCAGTCCTGCCTCCTCAGCTCCAGCTGCTGTGTTTCTCGGATAGCACAGGAAAACGCACCCACATGTGCGCAGAAACTTTCATTCCAACATCTAACGCCCATCAACGAGAGGCAGCGGAAACCAGAGAGGCCGTGGGAGCCCAGGGAGCTCGGCGCGCAGCTCTGAAGCAGTGACAGGTCGTTAAGTGAAAACAGCAAGGTGCCCAGCGGCATCACGCGCGGCTCCCCTGGTCTTTTACAAATAAAGCTGCACTGGACACATCCGTGTGTCTGCACTGCGTGGAACACTTTGGACAGACACACCTTAACACAAAAACTGACCACAGCAGAGCTTCTGGGCACAGGAAAGCGGTCTCAGAAGGGAAATTAACTCTCATTGTGTCATCTTTTCTTCAAACAATGCTCACATTTCTTTTTCAATTAAAAAAAGTAGATTTGTTTAAAGTTCTCTTTGGCCAAGTTTTACAGTTTACTTACATGCCACTGCTCACAACTATTCTTGGGGTAGGCACTTTTATCCCCATTTTACAGGAAAGCAAACTGAGGCTCAGAGAGAGGATAGTGCTTGAGTAAAATGAACCGGATGGCAGAAAGATTCTGGGTTGGGATCCAGCAGATGTGGATCCTAGTCCTGCTCTGGTCTCACAGGCTGGATGATTCTGGAGCAGTCATTTACATGGTTCATTTTAACAAACCATCCACCAGGGCTGGGTGCTGAGGCTTTGGGGATGAGGTCTCTGCTTTCACTTTGCTACCAGCTTGGAAGGAAAAACAGGCCCGCACACACACACTCACACACACATGGGATGGAGAAGCACAGAGCAGAGATGGTTTTGCAGGAAAAGGAAGCACAAAGAAGGGAGAGACAGATTTCTTGCTTAGAGGGCCAGGAGGGGAGATGGGAAGAGAAAGAGGCACAGAGCAGCAGAGAGGAGGGCCGTGTGGGCCGAGGGCCCAGCATGCTCAGAGGCACGGGGTGCAAGGCACACATGACATGCATATGTGTCAGGAAGAGGGTGATGTTCCCTTTCCTCATCGATGGGCACAGGAAGCTGTCCTGACCTCCCAACGCTGAGGTGAGCAAACAAACAAGGCAGCCCTTACAGGCAGGCGGGACTCTGGACACAGAGGAACGGCCACACGAGTTGCACTGAACAACTTCAGGCACATCCTGCACCTCTCTGGGCTTCGGTTTCCCTGGCTGGAGATAGGTTAGCCCAGATCATCCAAGGGCCCTCCTAGCTACTGGAGATCATAGTATTTGGCTCCAAAGCACCTCAAGGGCCTCACACAGACACCCCCGGCCTCTCTCCACCTCTCCTGAAGATCTGTCCACCTCTAGGTCTGCCTGAGCCTGCAGCTCCCAGCCCAGACCACCCCCCACAAACCCGGCTCTCCAGGAGCTCTGGCACCCAGGCTTGGCACCCACCTCATCTGCCGCCTCCAGCTTGGGGTCAAATTGGCAGAAGATTTGCTCCAGGTCCTTGCGGATGACGTTGGCCAGCACATTCAGCCTGCCCCTGGGGCCAGAGGTGACAGGGCTCTCATCCGGCACAGAGGTGAGCCCCTCCCACAGCACGCCCCACATGCCGTGCTCCCTGCCCAGCGGGGACCCAGAGGATCAGTGTCGGTACTCGGGGCCCAGCCTCCTCATCCGGTCTCAATCTCCAAGGCAAGTGAGCAGCTCCATTGGGCCAGTTACCCCTGGGGCAGAAGACACCCCGCACCTCTCAGACTCAGGAGGCCCTCGTGAACAGGGAGCTACCCAGCCTCATGGCAGAGTGTCCACTCGCCCCACTTCCTGACCCCAAATCTGAGACCAACACAGGACCTTGACCCCAGCCTGCTAACGCATCACAGTCACGCACACATGGCTCCCTACACAGCCCGGTAGCATCCTGGTAAGACATGGAAGAGGGGACTGGACTGCCCTTAAGATCAGGCTTCACCAGAAGTCCTGTCCAGAGGAGCTGAGCCCTGAGCGGCTGGAGGTAGGGGAAGCTGCCAGGCCCAGGGATGCTCCAGTTCAGCCTGAACTTCCCATCAGGGGTCAATCTACTCAGGGTGGACACCAGGCGCGGGGCACAAGGCAGGGCTTGGAACTCACTTCCCACAGCCCAGCAGCAGAGGCAGCCCCTGGGCTGTACACACTCTGCCCTGACCTCCATGGCCCTGAGGCAGAGGGGCAGCCCTCGTCCGGTGGGCCTCCCTCCTGTTCGTGGCCACAGGAGCCAGATGAACACCCCTCAGCTCCTTCAGGCAAAGCCCTCCAACCTCAGAGGCCCCTCCCCGACTATGGAGGCCTGGCGCGGGCAGTCCTTGGCTCCCCGAAGCCTCCTCAGGCCGGGAGCCTGGGTACCAGCCCCACCCAGCCCCAGAGCTGCCTGACGGCCCAGCGCCATCCTCTCCTCTCCTGCGGTTCTGCTGAGGCCGCGCCGTCCTGAAATCACGGGGTCTGCTCTGCCTGACCCTCTGAACAGAAACTGGGCATTTTCAGGCCCTCGAGAGCACACAGTCTGTGAAGCAAAGCCTGGATGGGGACCCTTTTCACGCTCCATAGTGATGCTCCTGGTGCGAAGCAGTCAGGGACTGGCCCACCTGGTGGAACGGCCTGCCCCGACTGATCGGCATGTCCTCTTCGCTCCGTGCAATCCCTGCCCGGGCCAGGGACGGGCTCTCATCCGGCACAGAGGTGAGCCTCAGCGTCGTGCTCCTGCCCAGCGGGACCCAGAGGATCAGTGTCGGTACTGGGCCCAGCCTCCTCATCCGGTCTCAATCTCCAAGGCAAGTGAGCAGCTCCATTGGGCCAGTTACCCCTGGGGCAGAAGACACCCCGCACCTCTCAGACTCAGGAGGCCCTCGTGAACAGGGAGCTACCCAGCCTCATGGCAGAGTGTCCACTCGCCCCACTTCCTGACCCCAAATCTGAGACCAACACAGGACCTTGACCCCAGCCTGCTAACGCATCACAGTCACGCACACATGGCTCCCTACACAGCCCGGTAGCATCCTGGTAAGACATGGAAGAGGGGACTGGACTGCCCTTAAGATCAGGCTTCACCAGAAGTCCTGTCCAGAGGAGCTGAGCCCTGAGCGGCTGGAGGTAGGGGAAGCTGCCAGGCCCAGGGATGCTCCAGTTCAGCCTGAACTTCCCATCAGGGGTCAATCTACTCAGGGTGGACACCAGGCGCGGGGCACAAGGCAGGGCTTGGAACTCACTTCCCACAGCCCAGCAGCAGAGGCAGCCCCTGGGCTGTACACACTCTGCCCTGACCTCCATGGCCCTGAGGCAGAGGGGCAGCCCTCGTCCGGTGGGCCTCCCTCCTGTTCGTGGCCACAGGAGCCAGATGAACACCCCTCAGCTCCTTCAGGCAAAGCCCTCCAACCTCAGAGGCCCCTCCCCGACTATGGAGGCCTGGCGCGGGCAGTCCTTGGCTCCCCGAAGCCTCCTCAGGCCGGGAGCCTGGGTACCAGCCCCACCCAGCCCCAGAGCTGCCTGACGGCCCAGCGCCATCCTCTCCTCTCCTGCGGTTCTGCTGAGGCCGCGCCGTCCTGAAATCACGGGGTCTGCTCTGCCTGACCCTCTGAACAGAAACTGGGCATTTTCAGGCCCTCGAGAGCACACAGTCTGTGAAGCAAAGCCTGGATGGGGACCCTTTTCACGCTCCATAGTGATGCTCCTGGTGCCGAAGCAGTCAGGGACTGGCCCACCTGTGGACGGCTGGAAACTGGCATGGGAAACACCAGAATTTTGCCCCCCAGACTGATCGGCATGTCCTCTTCCTAGGCTGTATTCTTCACGAGGCCACAGGATACAGCTCAGAGGCAACTGTCTAGTGGCTAGGCCAGCCTTCCAAGCCTTTATCAAGTTCCCAGGGAAATGAATGGTCAGCGAGCCGCCAGGGAAAGAGAGCCTCAATTCACCTCTAGAGACCTCTCACCAGTCGAGGCCAACCCAGGGCCACCTTCCCAGGCCCTGTCCTCACTTCCCGGGGATGTGCCCCTCCACAGGCACCTCAGGTAGCATGATACACCTGCTTCTGCAATCTCATTATTGCTGGGGATGGTGGCAACATGGTGAGAGAGAAAATGAGTCCAGGAGAACCTGGTTCCATATGGCTCTCGTCACATGCTTGGCTCTTTCTGTGATGAGCACACCCGGCCCAGGGATTCTGAGAACTCGCCAGACCCCTCTGCCTCCACCTCCAGGTCCCACTAACACCCCTGCTCTTGACGTTCAAAGCCTCCCAGTTACCTTAGCCTGCCAGGCCTGGGGGAGAAGCACAGGCTGAGGCGAGGTCGGGGGAACCCACCTGTGCGGCATCCCCAGGATGACATTCTCGATCCCCATCTCACTGGCTTTGTCGATGATGGTCTTCAGGGCCGGAATCATGACCTCACAGCCCTCCAGGCCAAACCTCTTCTCTGAGGACCACTTCCGGGCCAGGAAGTCTTCAAACCTGCTTGGAGAGAAAGGAAAAGGATGGAGAGGTGGGTGCTCATGGGGGTTTTTCCTGAGGCTCAGAGCAGGACGCCAGGACAGAGGAAGCTGCGAGGTCACCTGCCTCTGCACGCTCCAGGGCCTTGCACGATGCCCCACCAGCAAGGAGCACAGGTCCAGGAAGGCGGAGGCTCCTCCCAGCTTAGCCAGAGGCCCCTGGCTGCGTCCATTCCCAGTTACCACCCTCTCTTCGCCTTCCAGTCAAACGACAGCAGTGAGTCACTCCCCGCCCTCTGCCCTCCGGCACCAGCCGGCCCTGGGTCTTTCTCATCACGCTCCAAAGACCTCCTCGCGGCTCAGTTCAAATTCCAGCCCATAGGTCACTGCTCACGGAGCCACTTTACTCCCAGCGGCTGGGCCAGGGGCTCCTCCAGGCCCCCACAGCCTTGGACAGACCAGCTTCAGAGAAGTCCGGCCCTTCCAGTCCACCTGCTGGAAGACCCTGCTACACCCACTCCACATGGGGCCACCCTATGTCACGTCCACCCTCGTTCAGTGTCATGTTCTCCTGGAGTCCCATCCAGTCCTGCCTTCCCTCTCCGGGCACCTCCTAGTTCCTTAGACGGGGCTTGGGACATCTCCTACAGCCTTGGAGCAGGCCTCTCAGCTGCTCGGGCTGCCTGGGGCGGTGCTGGGAGCCTGACCTCATGGAGCGCACCAGCCGGGCCAGCAGGGTCCGCTTCTCCTCACTGGAGAACTGCATCACGCCCGGGGTCTCGAACTTCTGCCGGATCCACTGGCACTGCTCCACATCATTGATGAACATGAACTCCAGACCGATGTGCTGACAGTATGTGCTCTGGGGGGACAGGGGCACACCAGCCCAGAAGAAGACTGACAGTCTTGGGGATGGGAGCAGGAAAGGCAGTGCCCTCCCTGCCTCTAACTCACGCCGGAGGGCTGCATCAGGGGTGCCTGTGCTCACCTCCAGGCGTCGAATGATCTCCCGGAGAGAAAGGGTGTTTTCCGAGCCTCCAATAAAAGTAGTCGTGGGCAGCTGGAACTCCTTATCCAGGTCAGCCTCCCGCAGGTCATAGAAGGCTGGGAGTTCCACACAGCAGAGTCCGGGCAGCAGAGGGAGGGAGGGAGGGAGGGAGGTCAGGCTCACGTGGCCCCAGATCTCCCAACAGTGCCCCCAGCACCCTTCTGCCACATCCAGCCTAAAGGTCAAGGGCCCTCTGTGTGCAGAACACAGGGCATGAGAGTCAGAGCTGAGCTTGCCACCACGAGGATGGGACTAGACAGATGCCTCAGGCTGGCTGAGTGGGTGCACCAGCCAGGGAAGATGGGGAGCCCTCCCTTGCGGGGACACCAGGCATAGATAGGCAAGGGTCAGAAGAAAACCTCCCAAGTTGATGGCTGAAACCGAGGCCCAGAGGCCCCCAGGCTCAGAGGCCCTCACCAAGCAAAGGCACCAGTTGGCTCAGGCATTGCCAGGCTAACTGGAAAAGGTATCGACTCACCCAGTTTATCAATGGTGGTGATTAAGTCTGAGGGCACAAAGGAGTCCAGGTCTGCATCCAGAATGCCCAGGGGGTCCAGCTGGGCCACATGGTGGCCCCGGATCTGGAGAAGGGGGACAAGGTCAGGGCAGAGCTGTAATGCAAAGGGACATACCCTCACCAAGACTGAGATTCTGGGTCTGGGCCCCTCACTTCTGGCTTCAGAATTTCAAGTTTCCACATGTCTCTGCCACCCTGGCCCATGAGGTGGGAAGGAGCTCAACTCTATCCAAAAGGACATTGTGCAGCTTTCAAAACCAGGAAAGAATGCATACACCAAAGTAACTACTATGGTACTATTAGTAATCACAAACTTTGAACTTCATCAACAGGAGACTAACAAAAAGATATGGGAAATCCATGCAGGGGATAATACAGAGTTGCTCAAAGGAATGAGGAAAATTCCTAGCTGCTACTATGAGGTCCTCTCTGCAAAATACTGTTAAGCTAAAAAGCAAATGATAGAAAAGTATTTGTGGTCAACTAACCATTATCTAAGAAAGGGAAGACAAAGTATATCTATGCATTTGCATAGCTCCACCCAGGTCATGATCCCGAAGAAAGGGTGTTTTCCGAGCCTCCAATAAAAGTAGTCGTGGGCAGCTGGAACTCCTTATCCAGGTCAGCCTCCCGCAGGTCATAGAAGGCTGGGAGTTCCACACAGCAGAGTCCGGGCAGCAGAGGGAGGGAGGGGGGGAGGGAGGTCAGGCTCACGTGGCCCCAGATCTCCCAACAGTGCCCCCAGCACCCTTCTGCCACATCCAGCCTAAAGGTCAAGGGCCCTCTGTGTGCAGAACACAGGGCATGAGAGTCAGAGCTGAGCTTGCCACCACGAGGATGGGACTAGACAGATGCCTCAGGCTGGCTGAGTGGGTGCACCAGCCAGGGAAGATGGGGAGCCCTCCCTTGCGGGGACACCAGGCATAGATAGGCAAGGGTCAGAAGAAAACCTCCCAAGTTGATGGCTGAAACCGAGGCCCAGAGGCCCCCAGGCTCAGAGGCCCTCACCAAGCAAAGGCACCAGTTGGCTCAGGCATTGCCAGGCTAACTGGAAAAGGTATCGACTCACCCAGTTTATCAATGGTGGTGATTAAGTCTGAGGGCACAAAGGAGTCCAGGTCTGCATCCAGAATGCCCAGGGGGTCCAGCTGGGCCACATGGTGGCCCCGGATCTGGAGAAGGGGGACAAGGTCAGGGCAGAGCTGTAATGCAAAGGGACATACCCTCACCAAGACTGAGATTCTGGGTCTGGGCCCCTCACTTCTGGCTTCAGAATTTCAAGTTTCCACATGTCTCTGCCACCCTGGCCCATGAGGTGGGAAGGAGCTCAACTCTATCCAAAAGGACATTGTGCAGCTTTCAAAACCAGGAAAGAATGCATACACCAAAGTAACTACTATGGTACTATTAGTAATCACAAACTTTGAACTTCATCAACAGGAGACTAACAAAAAGATATGGGAAATCCATGCAGGGGATAATACAGAGTTGCTCAAAGGAATGAGGAAAATTCCTAGCTGCTACTATGAGGTCCTCTCTGCAAAATACTGTTAAGCTAAAAAGCAAATGATAGAAAAGTATTTGTGGTCAACTAACCATTATCTAAGAAAGGGAAGACAAAAGTATATCTATGCATTTGCATATATTTGTATCTGTCTGCACATAAACAAATAAATTTATGCATGAGAAGGATATACAGCAAAACAAGAAAAATCATAAAATAAAAAAATGATCACCTATGGATAAAGGACAAAATAGGGCAGAGTGGCAGGGCTAGAAGCTAGACTTTTAAGAATATATCTTGCCTTGAAGATGTGACTTCAGAATCTTTTAATATTTTATATCACTGTCAAACAAAACTAAGTTTTAAAAATTGGAAGAAAGATAAAACAAATGAATTAATGCATCCATTGTGTGGCGTGACTATATACAGAGGAACTATTCCAATTGACTAACAGAATGCTCCCCAAAGGCAAATAGAATTGCAGAAATAAAAAGATCATAAATTAATTTATATTACCCATCAGCAGTGAAAGTACTAGAAGTGTACTCTCAGTTTGTCATGTGTGAATAATGAGAAAATCATAGAAGTCACTGTACTATTGTCTTTGAGAATCAATATTTTCGGTATTTTTAAAAGGAGATGGTGGTATAAGAATGATGAGGTCAAAGACAAACCCTAAGTCCTACATTTGACATGTACAGAAGTAACAGTACAAATTCATAAAGTATGGTATCTTAAAAAAAAACGTATTTCCTGGCTCTAACCATCAAAAGAAGCCAGAAGTCATGTCCAAACCAATAGCATTAAATATTCCCTCACTCCTTGGAGAACTGGCTGATCAGAAATGTACAAGATGAGCTCAAATCATCCTATCCTACCAAACACCACCGGGGCTGGGAAGGACACATTTTGAGCAACAGCACGGAGAATATCTGTAGCAGACCAAAACTCATCAAATGTGTTTAAATCCATGCATTCATTTAATACTAAAGAAGAAAAACCTTATGGGCCATCTTAAAGGGTAGCACAAACTTTGAACTTCATCAACAGGAGACTAACAAAAAGATATGGGAAATCCATGCAGGGGATAATACAGAGTTGCTCAAAGGAATGAGGAAAATTCCTAGCTGCTACTATGAGGTCCTCTCTGCAAAATACTGTTAAGCTAAAAAGCAAATGATAGAAAAGTATTTGTGGTCAACTAACCATTATCTAAGAAAGGGAAGACAAAAGTATATCTATGCATTTGCATATATTTGTATCTGTCTGCACATAAACAAATAAATTTATGCATGAGAAGGATATACAGCAAAACAAGAAAAATCATAAAATAAAAAAATGATCACCTATGGATAAAGGACAAAATAGGGCAGAGTGGCAGGGCTAGAAGCTAGACTTTTAAGAATATATCTTGCCTTGAAGATGTGACTTCAGAATCTTTTAATATTTTATATCACTGTCAAACAAAACTAAGTTTTAAAAATTGGAAGAAAGATAAAACAAATGAATTAATGCATCCATTGTGTGGCGTGACTATATACAGAGGAACTATTCCAATTGACTAACAGAATGCTCCCCAAAGGCAAATAGAATTGCAGAAATAAAAAGATCATAAATTAATTTATATTACCCATCAGCAGTGAAAGTACTAGAAGTGTACTCTCAGTTTGTCATGTGTGAATAATGAGAAAATCATAGAAGTCACTGTACTATTGTCTTTGAGAATCAATATTTTCGGTATTTTTAAAAGGAGATGGTGGTATAAGAATGATGAGGTCAAAGACAAACCCTAAGTCCTACATTTGACATGTACAGAAGTAACAGTACAAATTCATAAAGTATGGTATCTTAAAAAAAAAAAAACGTATTTCCTGGCTCTAACCATCAAAAGAAGCCAGAAGTCATGTCCAAACCAATAGCATTAAATATTCCCTCACTCCTTGGAGAACTGGCTGATCAGAAATGTACAAGATGAGCTCAAATCATCCTATCCTACCAAACACCACCGGGGCTGGGAAGGACACATTTTGAGCAACAGCACGGAGAATATCTGTAGCAGACCAAAACTCATCAAATGTGTTTAAATCCATGCATTCATTTAATACTAAAGAAGAAAAACCTTTATGGGCCATCTTCGAAAGGTGCTAGGGAATCAAGTCATCATTTTGAAAATCTATCAATAAAAGGAAAGAAAAATCAATCACTGATCCTACCCTTGCTATACAATTTGTACCTGAGGATAAACTGAGCTCACAAAGGAAAGTTTCTCTTGATAGAAGTATTTCATGTGATAAACAAAGACAGAATTAGAATATCACCACTTTTAGCACTCCTAATGACTTAATGTGTCCAGGAAATAATGATCCTTAGCTGCCAACTGATGAAGTGCCATCACCACCAGGAAGCTGATTTTGCAACAAAAAAATCTAATCTTTGTTGGATCAAGCATCTAGATATAACCACTAATTTACAAAAATTACATGGGACAAAGGGACACGTAAAGTGACACCATGGGGATGTAATCAGAAAATCCAGACTCAAGAAAATGCTATAAGACAAACAAGGAACACAAAAAAGAGAAGAACCTGCAGAGTAGAGTACAAGAGACTTAAAAGCCATGTCAACATCACAACCTGTGGCTTTATTTTAATCTCGATTCAGACAAGCAGTAAAAAGAAATCCTAAGACAAACAGGCAAACGTGAATACCAACTGGGTATCTGATGACATTAAGGATCATTACTATTTTTAGGTGTGATAATGCTATTATGGTATATTTGTAAATTTTTAAAGGAGACTTTATCCTGGAAATACATGCTGAAATGTTCAATGAGTGAAATGATATGACATCTGGGATTTGCTTCAAAATAATCAGTGGCCCGTGGGCAATCAAGTCTAGCCCTGTACTGATGGGCTTGCGGGTTTAAGACATGATTCTTCTACCTTTAATATGCTTGCAACTGTGGGTAAGAAGCAGATGGGGTTTTATTTTATTTTTCATTACTGCGTGCAGATAAGTCAAACCAGAGTTCAGCCCCCAACTGGCCTGTGAGGGACTGCGGCCCACCCTGTAAGTGCTCATCATCAGGCAGATTTTGATCATGCAAGTAGAGAGTAACCTTCCTGAATCCAGAGACCATCCTGCTGGAAGGATCCTCGCGCTCTGGTCTCAGACAACAAAAGAACAAAGACCCGCAGCAGAACTGGTACTATGCTTGGAAGATAAGGTCCTCAGGACCCACTCTGAACGCTACCTTGTATTTCATATCAAGTTTTATGTTCCTTGTTCTTCTTTTTTCAAAGTCAATGGTCGGATCACTTCCTGCCTTTTTTAGCCAGCCAAGAAAAACATCATTACAACCACTGCTGTTGGCTCACAGGGAGCCCATGATTCATGGGTCCTGAGGTCTGTCCGGGAGCCCAGTCCCATGCACCTTCCCGCTCCCAGCCCAGCAGAGCCGGCACACGCCAGGCAGGCAACTGCCAGCCCACGCAGAGTGCCTCATTCAGAGGCAAGGCTCCATTTCCCTTTGCTAAGGCCTCCCTCTCCCCCAAGTTCCTGCATCAGCTTGCTGCGCCCTCCCATGGAGTCTCTGCCAGGATGCCCTGACCCTGCCTTCTGCATGTCTTCAAGACAAGCTTCTCTTATGAAATACCTTCTGCCACTGATCCCCAGAGAGATCCCAAATGATGACATTTCTACGGAGTGAACACCCACAACAGCCCTCCAATTAGTCCTGTTGGGTCAGGACCAAGAGTAGGGATCATCCCAGGACTCTCTGACATAGCAGGGGCCCAGCCTGGGAGCCCAGCCACGGGGAGCCTACATCACTAGGACAGAGTAGCTGATGAAGGAGAGCTGCTGAATGGCCTTCATTCAGTCGGTCCTTTCACAACCACTAGTTAAGCACCTGCTGGACCTCGGCCCTGTCCCCTTGGAATGCTCAATCAGGAGGAGAAAACAGACGTTAACAAGGATCCATGTACTTTCCTTTCATTCAACGCTCACTGAAACTGAGCACTCACTAAGTACCCCTCCAGGTATGGGGGCACAGTGGTGTGGGAGATGGATAACACTCCATGAGAAAGACCACAAGCCAACAAACCAGTCTGCACAAAATTACAGGGAGGTGGCAAATGATGTGAATGGCGATGTGGCAAAGGGCAGGAGGAGGAGGCAGAGCCACTAACAGGGGACGCGGAGAAGGGCTCTCTGAGGTGACACCGAAGCTGAGCCAGTCTTCTTGTGTCAGCACCGGGCCACACTCCAAGAGCCTGTGCCCGCCCTGCCGCTCACCTGGTAGGCCCGGATCAGAGACTGCACGGCCAGGTGATCCTCCACCAGCTTACTGGTCTTGGTCCAGCTCGAAACTGCTGGCCTGTTCTCAGAGACGACAGAAAGCGGCTGGGGCTGAGCCGGGCCATAAGAGGCTTCCTCGCTGGCTTTCTGGAAGAAGCTGTCCCAGGACTGGACACAGGCAGAAGCAAGAAGACAGCCAGGTTAGGGACTGGGAGTCATGAGGGGTGGCCCAGGCTGGGGCCCCAGGGGACCGCTGGTCTTCTTTTATCACTATAGCTCTCATGGCCTTCTCAGGACGCTGCCGAGAGATCCCTCTCAGCCAGCCCAGGTACTCCATCCAGAGTTCAGATCTCTCCAGAGCCCAGCTTGGGGGTGGGGGTGGGGTGGTTATGAGTTCTGATCAAAGAGCTTCAGGTATGAAAGAGACCTCTATCCCTGGGGAACATGCCCCTCACACCCTGGGGGCTGGAGGCAACCTTTCAGAGGGCAGTGTGGCACGCAGGTCCTCAACATTTTCAATGCGTATATCTTTGGAGCCAGCAATTCTACTGCTGGCAATTTATTCTATAGATGTACTTGGACAAGTGTGCCTACGTGGATGAGGATGTTCCCTACAGGACAGTTTATGTAAATGATGACATAAAAGCAGTCTAAGTGGTGATCAATAGGAAGCCAGCTAAATAAACGGTAAATTTAGATTCTGGAAACCTATGTCGCATTTAAAAAAAAAAAAAAAAGGTGCCTTTGTTACTATGGATGTGGATCTTGCCAAGATATGTTGTAAAGGAACAAAAGAGAGGAGCACATCTGGTTTGCTACTATTTGTGCAAAAACAAAAGGCAGGTGGGCAAATGCACCAGTACCACCATGCTCTAGCAGAACACAGAATAAAGGTGCTTTCCTCCGCACCCTCTCACACGTCAAGGTGGCAAATGATGTGAATGGCGATGTGGCAAAGGGCAGGAGGAGGAGGCAGAGCCACTAACAGGGGCGGAGAAGGGCTCTCTGAGGTGACACCGAAGCTGAGCCAGTCTTCTTGTGTCAGCACCGGGCCACACTCCAAGAGCCTGTGCCCGCCCTGCCGCTCACCTGGTAGGCCCGGATCAGAGACTGCACGGCCAGGTGATCCTCCACCAGCTTACTGGTCTTGGTCCAGCTCGAAACTGCTGGCCTGTTCTCAGAGACGACAGAAAGCGGCTGGGGCTGAGCCGGGCCATAAGAGGCTTCCTCGCTGGCTTTCTGGAAGAAGCTGTCCCAGGACTGGACACAGGCAGAAGCAAGAAGACAGCCAGGTTAGGGACTGGGAGTCATGAGGGGTGGCCCAGGCTGGGGCCCCAGGGGACCGCTGGTCTTCTTTTATCACTATAGCTCTCATGGCCTTCTCAGGACGCTGCCGAGAGATCCCTCTCAGCCAGCCCAGGTACTCCATCCAGAGTTCAGATCTCTCAGAGCCCAGCTTGGGGGTGGGGGTGGGGTGGTTATGAGTTCTGATCAAAGAGCTTCAGGTATGAAAGAGACCTCTATCCCTGGGGAACATGCCCCTCACACCCTGGGGGCTGGAGGCAACCTTTCAGAGGGCAGTGTGGCACGCAGGTCCTCAACATTTTCAATGCGTATATCTTTGGAGCCAGCAATTCTACTGCTGGCAATTTATTCTATAGATGTACTTGGACAAGTGTGCCTACGTGGATGAGGATGTTCCCTACAGGACAGTTTATGTAAATGATGACATAAAAGCAGTCTAAGTGGTGATCAATAGGAAGCCAGCTAAATAAACGGTAAATTTAGATTCTGGAAACCTATGTCGCATTTAAAAAAAAAAAAAAAAAGGTGCCTTTGTTACTATGGATGTGGATCTTGCCAAGATATGTTGTAAAGGAACAAAAGAGAGGAGCACATCTGGTTTGCTACTATTTGTGCAAAAACAAAAGGCAGGTGGGCAAATGCACCAGTACCACCATGCTCTAGCAGAACACAGAATAAAGGTGCTTTCCTCCGCACCCTCTCACACGGTACTGGTGGAGAATAAGGTGGTCCACGCTCTATGGAATGCAATTTGGCAACACCCGTACACAGGTGCCCTCTGACCCAACGATTCCACTCTGGGTAATTTATCCCACAGTGAGCTACGGCACACGTACAAAGTGAGGAACATACAAGAGAATGAAACACAGAGCCAGGCATGACAGTCAGAGGCTGGAAACAAGCCAGGTGCCTGTCCCTGGCGATGAATGTGGCAGATTAAACAGTGGAATGCTACACAGCTGGGAAAAACTGAGGCTCTTGAGGTACTGACAGTGAAAAGCTTAGAGATGTACACAGCGAAGGAAACTTGGGCAAGACAGTGGACGTTACATGTTATTTTCTGTGTAAAGGTAGGGGGAATCCAGAGTTATATGTGCAGTAAGTTGACCTAAAGAAACTCTCTGAACAGATACAGAAGAAATTAAGACTAGACTGGGGAACAGACAGGGAGGAGCTGAGAAGACAGGGGACAGAATGGGAGGAAGGCTTTTCACTATAGAACCTGATACTTTCAGTTTTTGAATCATATGAACGTATTACTTTCCTCTGAGGACTGTGAATTAAGAAGAGAGAGCAGCTTCACTTTCACTTTTGCCCTGGCAACGGACTTTATCTTTTCATTAGTATTATTTTATTTACCATCACCCAATCTCAGCAGGGCTGGTTATTTTTTTTTTTTATTTTACTTTTACAGAGTTTTGCTGATAACTGCTATACATGAACCTGAATCTGCCATAGGTATACACCTGACCCCTCCCATGTGACTCTCCCTCCCATCTTCCTCCCCTATTATTATTATTATTTTGTACTTATTTCATCAACTCAATCCATATATACACATCTGTGCTCCTAACTATGTAACAAGGGGCCACCTGGACACAGTGACAAAACAAAGGAGACACGGGCAGGTCTCAGACCAGGCGTAGCTGGGCAGGGCCTTCTCTGGGCCTCTCAAGCCAAACCACCACCCACAGGCTGGTTCAGCGACGGGAGAGCAAGGAACTCTCCTCGCCCACTAGGAGGACCAGGCTCTTTCACAGACAAAGGCGATGGAGGACCTGAGAGGTGAAGAAGCCTGCCCGGGGACACTCAGTTGGAGAGTTGACTATCCCCTTGCCCCAACCCAGTCCCAGGGCCTCCTCGCCCACACCACGGGCAGGGCTGGGGTGCCAACCTTGTGCACACTCTGGGGGTTTTCCAACCAGGCGAAGTACATCTCCTCCACGTAACTGGAACCACCTCCAGCTCTGCTGCTTGGGAAGGAAGCCGGTGGCCCAGATGACCCGCTGCACCAGCTGAACCTCTGGACTCCATGTGGGGCCAGCAGCTTCGAGGCCTGTATCCCAAGCCGGGAGGGCAGCAGCCTTAGCTGACTCATTCTGGACACAGGCAACGAGAGAGAAGCGTCAACCACAGGACTGGGATGGAAGGAGGCTCTGATGGGCACTCCTCCATTCACATGGCGTTTGGTGGGCCTCCTGGGCAGTTGGCCCTGGGTTAGGCAATGATAAGACAAGTCCCTGGTGAGAGGAAGAGTTGGGCAGGCCTCCTGGCCACCTTGACACTCAGGCAGGAAAGTCCTCCAGGGACTGGGCGAGCCACGGTGAGTCGGGAGAAGGCCAGAAGAAAGGGATCTGGCTGTGCTGCACTATTTCAAGGCCCATGGAACTGCTGGGTCTCTGGTCATTGGAACAAAAACAGACCCGTGATTTCTCTTGACTGCAGTATTAGCCCAGCCTGCCCTTGCAGGCCAGAAAGCCAATGATACAGGCCTCCCCAGTTCTACTTCACATCAGGGAGGACGGAGGCTCAGAGAAGGGTGCCGGAGGACAGCGAAGGGCAGACCTGAGGTAGGCACCATGCCCTGCTGAGCTTCCAGCTCTAGTTGCTCTCTGGTTCACATACCCTGCCCAGACCTTACACTCGGGATGAGCATCACTCAGCAGAGCTAACAGCTCAGGGTGTACACACAGGATGGAAGCCCACTCAGTCTGGAGAAGAACAAGAACCTGGGGCTCATCCCACCCCACTAAGCCACCTGCTCCTGCCCAGGGAAAAGGCCTGAACAACAGGTTTTCAAGAATCTGTGTGTATGGGGGGACGCTCCTCCTTCCCCAGAAGACAGAGGTTCTAAGAGAAGAACCTCCTCTGAGAATCCCTGTTCCTCCATGCTGTCCCCACCAGCACAGCTGGAAGCAGATCTCCCTCCTCCTCCCTCTGAAGACCTGCTGATGGCCCACTGCCCCCTGAGTCCCGGTCGGTGAGTGCGGAGTAACACCCGAGTCGCCCACCAGGGGCCATGCAGGCAGGAGGGCCGGCTTCCCCTGCATAACACAGTCCGGGAAAGTGAACCATCCTGCTTGGGCTGTCCAGGAGTCAAGGCCCCTGGGGCCAGGTGTGCCCAGCCCACAGGTCACCCTCCTCCGCACCAGCTCAACCAAGTCACCAGAGCCAACTGGCTGAAGCGTCTATTCTGCAGGGGGTCAGGCCCCAAGACAGAGCACGACACAGTCCTCTGAGCCAGCTTCCTCCCTCTTTCCCCTCCAGATTTACAGGAGGCAAAGGGAAGCAGGGTGGTTTTCTTGAGGGAGGGGCAGTGGGACCCTCAGGGCAAACAGAGCAAGTCAGAACATGGGAAAATGAAAAAGCAAAAATATGCCACACTGCAGGGAGGAAGGAGATGGGTTCAGCTGGAACCGGAGTCCCAAGTGCCTGAAGTTTCCTTTCTACACACTCAGCTGCACTATTTCAAGGCCCATGGAACTGCTGGGTCTCTGGTCATTGGAACAAAAACAGACCCGTGATTTCTCTTGACTGCAGTATTAGCCCAGCCTGCCCTTGCAGGCCAGAAAGCCAATGATACAGGCCTCCCCAGTTCTACTTCACATCAGGGAGGACGGAGGCTCAGAGAAGGGTGCCGGAGGACAGCGAAGGGCAGACCTGAGGTAGGCACCATGCCCTGCTGAGCTTCCAGCTCTAGTTGCTCTCTGGTTCACATACCCTGCCCAGACCTTACACTCGGGATGAGCATCACTCAGCAGAGCTAACAGCTCAGGGTGTACACACAGGATGGAAGCCCACTCAGTCTGGAGAAGAACAAGAACCTGGGGCTCATCCCACCCCACTAAGCCACCTGCTCCTGCCCAGGGAAAAGGCCTGAACAACAGGTTTTCAAGAATCTGTGTGTATGGGGGGACGCTCCTCCTTCCCCAGAAGACAGAGGTTCTAAGAGAAGAACCTCCTCTGAGAATCCCTGTTCCTCCATGCTGTCCCCACCAGCACAGCTGGAAGCAGATCTCCCTCCTCCTCCCTCTGAAGACCTGCTGATGGCCCACTGCCCCCTGAGTCCCGGTCGGTGAGTGCGGAGTAACACCCGAGTCGCCCACCAGGGGCCATGCAGGCAGGAGGGCCGGCTTCCCCTGCATAACACAGTCCGGGAAAGTGAACCATCCTGCTTGGGCTGTCCAGGAGTCAAGGCCCCTGGGGCCAGGTGTGCCCAGCCCACAGGTCACCCTCCTCCGCACCAGCTCAACCAAGTCACCAGAGCCAACTGGCTGAAGCGTCTATTCTGCAGGGGGTCAGGCCCCAAGACAGAGCACGACACAGTCCTCTGAGCCAGCTTCCTCCCTCTTTCCCCTCCAGATTTACAGGAGGCAAAGGGAAGCAGGGTGGTTTTCTTGAGGGAGGGGCAGTGGGACCCTCAGGGCAAACAGAGCAAGTCAGAACATGGGAAAATGAAAAAGCAAAAATATGCCACACTGCAGGGAGGAAGGAGATGGGTTCAGCTGGAACCGGAGTCCCAAGTGCCTGAAGTTTCCTTTCTACACACTCAGCTGCCTGCCCAGCACCGCTAGCCAGCGAGGGCTATTGGGGTCTGGCTCTTCCCGAAGTGGCACCCAGCCAGGTGCTGGGTGGGGGCCTCAAGGCCTGAGATATGGCATCAGAGGGCCAGGGTCCCAACCTCGTCTCTATCCCCAGTGGCCTCTAAGACCTGGACAAATACAGGGTTTCTGCCCCTGCCCAGATGGCCATATGGCCAGGAGCTACTTGCCTAGAACACCGGAAGAATCTAAACAACCCAATGGGGAAACTCTAACACCCCCATTCTAAGGCAAGGAAAACCAGACACCAAGATCATCCACTGTGAGAATAAACATAAGAACAGAGTGAGCACTGATTTGGGGGCCAACACTGAGATTATCTAGCCCTTTCAACAATCTCAAGAGGTGGGCACTTGAGTCCCACTTTACAAAGAGGGAAACTGAGGCACACGGAGGTCAAACTGGTGAGTGGTGCGGCTGCGTGGTGTCGGAGCCCCTGCCCTCCTTGCTGCGGTCACGACGCAAACACGGCCGGCTCTCTGCCCGTCGCCACTCCCACAGGGAACCTGGAGGGCTGGTGGGGGGCAGGGACACACCTGCCTGCAGCCAGCCTGGCCCAGTGGAGGAGCACTGTGCTTCACCAACATGGAATGATCTGGGCAGCCGCTGCACACACTGCCGTGGCCTTCGCCTGCCCTGACAAGAGGGCAGCCAGCCAACCACCCCTGCCCCCGTCCCAGCAGGGCTTGAGGACTCAGGGGCCCCAGAGGGCTGGGCCAAGAATCAACCTCAGCATCTGCAGTTAAAGTCCCAGCCTGCCCTGCCAGATCCAGTCCACCTGAGAGAAAGGGAAGGGTCCAGCCCAGCCCCCAGTGGACTCACAGGCAAGTTGTTCCAGGCGGATCTTGGTGGTTTCCTCTCTAAGGACAAAGTCAGTGCCACACGCATGCCCACTGCCACCCTTAGAACGGCAGACATCCCTGGTCCCTTAAGCCCCCTGCCCCCCACACACATAGGGCCGTAACTGGGCTGCCCTGGGTGAGGACTCCACTGCCATACGCCCATTGTAGAGATCAGTTAACAGATCCTTCCCCAGACCTTGGAAGCTGGGCAGCAGCAGAACCCGGACTCACGCTCCAGCCGGCCTCCTACGGCCCTGTGTTCTGGGAGATGGGCCGGCTTTTCTCAGCAATGAGCCCCAGCTGTAGTTTACTGAGCCCAAGAGAAGGCCAAGGAGACAGACTTTGCGGGAGGTAGCAGGGTAGAAAGGGGCTGTGCTTATTTCCTTGGCAGAGATGGAGCACCTGAGCCAAAGCCCGGAGGTGGGAAAAGTACAAAGATAAAAGGGGCCTGTCCTAAGATGCTACAAGGATATGTGGGGAGTGGGTGCAGGCAGGGGCTAGGGTCATCCTGGTATCCTGCTGGGACCTCCTCCTCATCCCCCACCATTTCCTGAGAGCCAGAGAAGCACTTCCCAGGTTGGCTGCCACCTCAGGCCAGTCTTGCCTCTCTCACAGCCTCAGTTTCCCTGTCTGTGAGCAGAAACTGCGGTTAAAATCGTCTTTAAGGGCCCCCACATTCCCCCACGAGGTCCGGAGACGTCGAAGCTGCCTGCCTGTCCCCTCAAGCACCATCCCCATCCCCAGCACTGTTCTCTGAAGCCCAGGGTCCTTGAGAAGGCGAAGGGCAGGAGGTCCCTCGCCAGGCCACAAAAGGCGTGGGCAGTCTGTAGCCTTCGGGCTAGAGACCCGGCGCGGATGCCTGCAACCCCATCGCTAGAGCTCCCCTCTCCGCAAAACGTTTCACAAGAACTGCACTCGCAGGGCCGGACGCGCGCGAAGGGCTGCGGTGTCCTTGGGGAGGCCGCGGCCAGCCAAAGACCGAGCCAAGGTCACGCTCACTCCTCCTCCCGTCTCACGGGGCCCCGGCTGGGGCTGCGGCGCCCCAGGACCCGGGAGACGCGAGCCGAGCGGAGGCGCGCGAGACAGCAGGAGGGGAGGAGGCGCAGGGAGCCGGAGGGGAGGGGCCGCCGCGCTCACCCGGCCGGTGGGGGCTCGGCGCGGCGCGCGGTCCGGAGGCTGCGGGGCAGGGGCTGCGAGCAGGTGATGCGCAGCGGACCATGCACGCCGTAACTGGCTGCCCTGGGTGAGACTCCACTGCCATCGCCCATTGTAGAGATCAGTTAACAGATCCTTCCCCAGACCTTGGAAGCTGGGCAGCAGCAGAACCCGGACTCACGCTCCAGCCGGCCTCCTACGGCCCTGTGTTCTGGGAGATGGGCCGGCTTTTCTCAGCAATGAGCCCCAGCTGTAGTTTACTGAGCCCAAGAGAAGGCCAAGGAGACAGACTTTGCGGGAGGTAGCAGGGTAGAAAGGGGCTGTGCTTATTTCCTTGGCAGAGATGGAGCACCTGAGCCAAAGCCCGGAGGTGGGAAAAGTACAAAGATAAAAGGGGCCTGTCCTAAGATGCTACAAGGATATGTGGGGAGTGGGTGCAGGCAGGGGCTAGGGTCATCCTGGTATCCTGCTGGGACCTCCTCCTCATCCCCCACCATTTCCTGAGAGCCAGAGAAGCACTTCCCAGGTTGGCTGCCACCTCAGGCCAGTCTTGCCTCTCTCACAGCCTCAGTTTCCCTGTCTGTGAGCAGAAACTGCGGTTAAAATCGTCTTTAAGGGCCCCCACATTCCCCCACGAGGTCCGGAGACGTCGAAGCTGCCTGCCTGTCCCCTCAAGCACCATCCCCATCCCCAGCACTGTTCTCTGAAGCCCAGGGTCCTTGAGAAGGCGAAGGGCAGGAGGTCCCTCGCCAGGCCACAAAAGGCGTGGGCAGTCTGTAGCCTTCGGGCTAGAGACCCGGCGCGGATGCCTGCAACCCCATCGCTAGAGCTCCCCTCTCCGCAAAACGTTTCACAAGAACTGCACTCGCAGGGCCGGACGCGCGCGAAGGGCTGCGGTGTCCTTGGGGAGGCCGCGGCCAGCCAAAGACCGAGCCAAGGTCACGCTCACTCCTCCTCCCGTCTCACGGGGCCCCGGCTGGGGCTGCGGCGCCCCAGGACCCGGGAGACGCGAGCCGAGCGGAGGCGCGCGAGACAGCAGGAGGGGAGGAGGCGCAGGGAGCCGGAGGGGAGGGGCCGCCGCGCTCACCCGGCCGGTGGGGGCTCGGCGCGGCGCGCGGTCCGGAGGCTGCGGGGCAGGGGCTGCGAGCAGGTGATGCGCAGCGCCAGGTACCCAGGACCTGGGTCACGCGACGCGGCGGCGCGGGGTGCGCGCCCGGGAGACTCCGCGCGTGGTGACGTCTCCGAGGACGCCCCGCCCCGCCCGGCCCGTGGGCGCTGTCCGCGGTGCTGAAGGCCCAGGCGGGCGGGCTCCTGGGCAGGGAAGAGAGGATCCCTCCTGTCCTGGCAAACCTGGTACTCGGCTGAGCCCCTGAACCCCAGTGTCTTCTTTCGAGCACAAAGGAGAGTGAATCAGAAAACAAATGAGAGTCGTTGTGTATGGAAGGATACTTTCCGTTTTATCGTCTGTAAAACAGGATACAACTAGAAGTCCTAGTCTTAGGGTTGTTTGGAAAAAAGGATGAGATCATGCATATCAATCACTTGTCACAAAACCTGACACACAGTTCACCCATCCACTGTCCGAATTATAGAGACCTAGTGTGCTTTCACCTCCTTGCTTCTACAATGAACACTTTCCTACCCATTCCCTCAAAAACCTATGGGGAAATTTTCTGGAATATGTAACAAGTTCCTGAATTGCTGGCTCATGAGTATGTGTATAACTGTACTGTGCTCAGTCGTGTCTGACTCTTTGTGACCCCATGAACTGTAGCCTGCCAGGCTCCTCTGTCCGTGGGATTTCCCAAGTGAGAATACTGGAGTGGGTTGCCATTTCCTTCTCCAGGGAATCTTGCCAGCCCAGGAATAGAACCCCCGTCTCCTCTGTCTCCTTCATTGGCAGGTGTATTGCTTACCACTAGTGCCACCTGGGAAGCCCAGGTTACGTGTGTACTTAACTTGATTTGGCGGTGTTACATTGTTGATTACCTTAATTACATTCTTGATTATACCTTCCCATTAACTGTGCAAGAGACTTTTCAAATCTTCATATCCTAGCCGAAACTTGGCAATTTTTGCCAGAATAAAACAATGTCGTACTATTGTTTTAATTCATATTTCTCTGATTATCAATGACTTGTATCCCATGTTACTTGTTAGTTTGGGGCCAGGGGGGCAGGGCAGGGGAGGCTTCCTGCTGTATTTCTCTTGGGCTTTGTTCTTGTTTATACATAAGAGTTCTTGGTAAAGGAATATATTCATCTGTGGTTGAAACCTCCATAGACTTCCCCATGCATTATTGCAACAGCTTCCCAATTGGTTTCCTTGCTTCCACACTTGCACCTCTGAATTTTATTTTATTTTAAAAATTATTTATTTATTTGGCTATGCTGGGTCTTAGTTGCGGCATGTGAGATCTAGTTCCCTGACCAGGGATCGAACCCAGGTCCTCTGCTTTGGGAGCACAGAGTCTTAACCACTGGACCACCAGGGAAGTCCCAAGCCTCTGAATTTTAATGTCAACACAGTAGAGTTTCCCTTGTAGAACACAAATTCAAATCATGTTGCCCCATTCTGCTCAAGACCCTCAAATGTCTTCACTCAAAGTAAGGGCCAAAATCCTAACATTTGCTTTTAAGGCTCCTTATCTCATCTCAAACATGCCTGCTACGATGTTTAGTGAAGAAAATCAGAAAACTAAGAGAAATTGTAACGCCATACTCTTGGTGTTAATTAAAAGCACATGCCCATAAAACTACACCAGCATTTCATAAGAACATATATATATATCAAACACATTAATTTGGTTGCACTTTGGGCAGGGATTGAGGGCTGCGGATAGGAAGTAATTAAGTGATTGCCCATACCAATACTAATAGGGTGCCAGAATGGAGTCATATAATTGACTCTATCCTGCACCTAAAGTTCCCCTTCCAAAAAAGTTGTTTAGCTGGAGATATTTTAAGGTCCATACAGCCAAGGATTATATGTGTTTACTATTATATTCACAGCACTTAGCATAGTGCCCGACACTGAGTACATTTTCAGTAAGTATTTGTTTAATAAATACATGAATGAGTAAATGGACCCTTAGCTTGAATTCTGAAGGATTAATAGGAGTTTCTCTGATGCAAAAGGGCTGGGTTCATTGAGAGTTCATTGATTAAAAGCACCAGAAAAGTATCTGGCTGGCTTAAGAAAAAGGAATTGATGGGAAAGTTGTTTTGGCAATTTTGCCAGAATAAAACAATGTCGTACTATTGTTTTAATTCATATTTCTCTGATTATCAATGACTTGTATCCCATGTTACTTGTTAGTTTGGGGCCAGGGGGGCAGGGCAGGGGAGGCTTCCTGCTGTATTTCTCTTGGGCTTTGTTCTTGTTTATACATAAGAGTTCTTGGTAAAGGAATATATTCATCTGTGGTTGAAACCTCCATAGACTTCCCCATGCATTATTGCAACAGCTTCCCAATTGGTTTCCTTGCTTCCACACTTGCACCTCTGAATTTTATTTTATTTTAAAAATTATTTATTTATTTGGCTGTGCTGGGTCTTAGTTGCGGCATGTGAGATCTAGTTCCCTGACCAGGGATCGAACCCAGGTCCTCTGCTTTGGGAGCACAGAGTCTTAACCACTGGACCACCAGGGAAGTCCCAAGCCTCTGAATTTTAATGTCAACACAGTAGAGTTTCCCTTGTAGAACACAAATTCAAATCATGTTGCCCCATTCTGCTCAAGACCCTCAAATGTCTTCACTCAAAGTAAGGGCCAAAATCCTAACATTTGCTTTTAAGGCTCCTTATCTCATCTCAAACATGCCTGCTACGATGTTTAGTGAAGAAAATCAGAAAACTAAGAGAAATTGTAACGCCATACTCTTGGTGTTAATTAAAAGCACATGCCCATAAAACTACACCAGCATTTCATAAGAACATATATATATATCAAACACATTAATTTGGTTGCACTTTGGGCAGGGATTGAGGGCTGCGGATAGGAAGTAATTAAGTGATTGCCCATACCAATACTAATAGGGTGCCAGAATGGAGTCATATAATTGACTCTATCCTGCACCTAAAGTTCCCCTTCCAAAAAAGTTGTTTAGCTGGAGATATTTTAAGGTCCATACAGCCAAGGATTATATGTGTTTACTATTATATTCACAGCACTTAGCATAGTGCCCGACACTGAGTACATTTTCAGTAAGTATTTGTTTAATAAATACATGAATGAGTAAATGGACCCTTAGCTTGAATTCTGAAGGATTAATAGGAGTTTCTCTGATGCAAAAGGGCTGGGTTCATTGAGAGTTCATTGATTAAAAGCACCAGAAAAGTATCTGGCTGGCTTAAGAAAAAGGAATTGATGGGAAAGTTGTTTAAAGGACAACTAGAGTCACAGGAAAACTGGAGGATTTGGCTCAAAAAGAATAGCTGAGTCAGAAATGGACCAACTCTTCAAGGATCTTAAGATGTTCAAAATTCAAATTCCAAGAAGAGAGACATTAAGGGATCTAAAGTCAGGAAGATGGGACCTAGAGCCAGCCACATGAAACACACCTGGGTTGAGAAGCAAGGCAGATGATTCATGAGTTGCAAGTAGCACAAGAAGTAGGAGTGAATACAAGGAAAGAAAAAACTCAACACATGTGCACAGAAGACCTCCAGCAGGAAAGCATTGTATGCAAAGGCAGGGTTGTAGGAAGGCCAGATGCATGCCAGAAGCTAGTGGCCCAGGCGGAGTGACACCGGCCTTTGTCTACCCTGGCAAGGCGCTTGGGTAAGGGGCTTGGACTGTATTCAGTAGAGTACTGGATGCCAGTCATATTTTCAGCTGTGAGTGACATGATCATGTTTGTTTCTTAGAACAATATCTATGGCCCCCGGAGGGAGAATGGAGTAGTAAAAAGTGAGAGCAAGCCACTGGATATGCTCTACGATGGCCCACACTCTGTTTGTGGACTGTGCTTTCTCTAAATCTGAATAAATCTATTTCTTACCTAACAAAAAAAAAAGTGAGAGCAAAACTATACTCAAGGAAGAGGCAAAAATGTAGTAGCTGGAAGTAGGGCTAGAGAAAGAGAGACACATTTGAGAAACATTTAGGAATCAGTTCTAAAGGGTTTAATGGTTAATTAGGTGTGAGTATTGGGGGCAATGATAACTCTTAAGTTCTCTTTTACTGTTTTTTAGAATGGAGTCATATAATTGACTCTATCCTGCACCTAAAGTTCCCCTTCCAAAAAAGTTGTTTAGCTGGAGATATTTTAAGGTCCATACAGCCAAGGATTATATGTGTTTACTATTATATTCACAGCACTTAGCATAGTGCCCGACACTGAGTACATTTTCAGTAAGTATTTGTTTAATAAATACATGAATGAGTAAATGGACCCTTAGCTTGAATTCTGAAGGATTAATAGGAGTTTCTCTGATGCAAAAGGGCTGGGTTCATTGAGAGTTCATTGATTAAAAGCACCAGAAAAGTATCTGGCTGGCTTAAGAAAAAGGAATTGATGGGAAAGTTGTTTAAAGGACAACTAGAGTCACAGGAAAACTGGAGGATTTGGCTCAAAAAGAATAGCTGAGTCAGAAATGGACCAACTCTTCAAGGATCTTAAGATGTTCAAAATTCAAATTCCAAGAAGAGAGACATTAAGGGATCTAAAGTCAGGAAGATGGGACCTAGAGCCAGCCACATGAAACACACCTGGGTTGAGAAGCAAGGCAGATGATTCATGAGTTGCAAGTAGCACAAGAAGTAGGAGTGAATACAAGGAAAGAAAAAACTCAACACATGTGCACAGAAGACCTCCAGCAGGAAAGCATTGTATGCAAAGGCAGGGTTGTAGGAAGGCCAGATGCATGCCAGAAGCTAGTGGCCCAGGCGGAGTGACACCGGCCTTTGTCTACCCTGGCAAGGCGCTTGGGTAAGGGGCTTGGACTGTATTCAGTAGAGTACTGGATGCCAGTCATATTTTCAGCTGTGAGTGACATGATCATGTTTGTTTCTTAGAACAATATCTATGGCCCCCGGAGGGAGAATGGAGTAGTAAAAAGTGAGAGCAAGCCACTGGATATGCTCTACGATGGCCCACACTCTGTTTGTGGACTGTGCTTTCTCTAAATCTGAATAAATCTATTTCTTACCTAACAAAAAAAAAAGTGAGAGCAAAACTATACTCAAGGAAGAGGCAAAAATGTAGTAGCTGGAAGTAGGGCTAGAGAAAGAGAGACACATTTGAGAAACATTTAGGAATCAGTTCTAAAGGGTTTAATGGTTAATTAGGTGTGAGTATTGGGGGCAATGATAACTCTTAAGTTCTCTTTTACTGTTTTTTTTTTTAAAATTTATTTATTTTTATCCATCTTTATTCTTTGGCCTGTGTAGACCTCCCATTGCAGTGGCCTCTCTCGCTGCAGACTATTGGCTCTGAGTGCATGCACTCCAGAGCGCTGGCATGCAATTGGACACACCAGTCCAGCTGCCCTCTGGCACATGGGATCTTCCTGGGCCAGGGATTGAACCGGTGCCCCTTGCACTGCAAGGCGGACCCTTTACCCACTGGACCACCTGGGAAGCCCTTAAATTTTCTAGTTTTAGTGACTAGAGGGACAGTGGAATCTCTCTATGAGCTGTGAAATAGTAGATACAGGTTGAGGAGAAAGAACGGCATATAACTTGGAGCCACCAACGAACCACCTAAAGAGGAAGAGATTTAAAATGGATCACCAACAAGGACCTACTGTATAGAACATGAAACAATGCTATGGGATAGCTTGGGTGGAAGAGGAGTTGGGGGAGAATGGGTACATGTATGTGTATCATGTCTATGGATGGCCGAGTTCCTTCTCTGTTTATCTGAAACTATCACAACATTGTTAATAGGCCATACCCCAATACTGAGTGAAAATTTTAAAAAGATGGACCAGCAGGTAAGAACAAAATCCTAACAAATCAATAGGCTTCCGAGCCTCCCATTTGCCCACAGTTAGCTTTGGAGTCATAAGAGGAAATACAGAGCCTTGAAGAGTGATCCACACCAAGGAGGGAAGTTGAGTCACTGAAAAGGCTGGGAGAGTCAGCAAAGGACGGAAACAGCTGCTGTAGGAGCCTTTTAACCTAATTGATGCTCTGCTCATTACAATGATTAAAGAAAACATTTAGGGCAATCAAGGCTCCCAGGAGGATGGCTGCCATTCTCAGAAGACTAAGAAGTCCCGAGGTATGGCTATAGGCTCTGCAAAGATCTGCAGTCGAAGAAACCCCTCCTTTTCTCTCTGATAGAATATGCAAACACGTTTGTATTTATTCTGGTACATATTCTGGTTGTGTATATTTATTCTTGTTGTAGAATTTATACACTACAGAGGAATTCAGAGCAAAACGTAGAAATCTCCCTTCCACCTGCCTCAACCTCACCATTGTCCCCTCCAGAGATAACTATTGGCCGCAGCGGGGTAAACCTCCTTACAAAACTAGGCATTTATCTAAGTCTACGTGCACAGACGCACACTTATAAAAACGTAAAATGCATCCACTAAACGGCAGTTCTGCAACTTGGTGCTCTTTTCTACTGGTCTTGAAAATATTTTACTTTCAGAACAGAGGATCACCTCCAATTTCTTAATGGGCATATTGTATTCATTCAGAGGGATCCAAGGGGCGTGTCGAGCCGGGGCTGGCGGCTGGGCTCCCAGCCCACTCATTCATCGCCGCCACTGCACCAGCAGCCTTTTCCTGTCCTGCCATTTCCCGTGCGGACTCTGCGTGTGGGGCAACCCGCGAGTGAACCATTGTCTTCCCAGAAGCTCATGGACGCCACTCGCGTGCTGGCTGATAGAAGTGGGTGGAACCAGGAGCTCCAGGAGTCCCTCGTGGGATTGGGTGGGGAGGAGAGTTCAGAAGGCCTTTGGGCTGGGGTCCTGAACCTTGGAGGGTGGAGTTTTATAGAACCAGCAAGAGGGGTGCAACCTTGCCTGACTGTTCAAGGGATGCAGGTCCGCTTCCTGGAGCGCGGATTTTGGAGACAGTAGAGAAGGGAGGGGAGGCTACAAAGGCAGGCTGGGGCCTAACATCCCTTCCCCCACGTATGTGGAGGGAAGTGATCCTAAGACACAGCTGCAAGAGGCGTGGGGACCTAAGACCGAGCCCCGCGCGACCGCGGAGCACTGTTTGGGGCCGGCCTCGGGCTCCCTCTGGCGGCGACGCCGCGCAGTGCGTCCCGGCGAAGACCCGACGTCTGGGCCGAGAGACCCTTCCGCATTTCCGCGTCCGCCCCTTCTAGGTCCTTACCCCGGCCCAGCCAAGCGCGCCCGGCCGAGAACACCTGTCTAGGGAGGCGCCGAGCCCCGATCTCGCTTTGCCGCGGACGGTCAGCTAATCAACCTCATCCCTCTCCTGCCAGAGCTGGCCCCGCTCCACGGTCCTCCTGAAGCTGTGGGCGCCGAGCAGTTTGGAGGTGGGGGCAGGTGGCGCCAGTCCTTTTTTGAAACGGGCTCCTGGGAGGCAGGCCTGCGCCCACTCTTGATGAACTTCCTCAAGGAGTATCCCGGGAAATCCAGGCCAGGCCTCTGATGTGGGGAGACGGGACCAGAGCTGTGACAAAGCCGCGACTCTCAAGAGGAGCCTGAGTGTCCTGTCAAATGGAAACATCTTGAAATCCCACACCACAGGTGAGCACTTAGGTATGGGGAGGGTGGGGCTCTCTCAGGCTGAGCCAAACAGCCCGTCAAGCTTGCCCTCTTAGGGGCTCGGGATGAAGACAGATGTATCAGGGAGGGCTTCCTGGACACGAGGGCAAGAATGTTGGAGTGAAGGGGCAAAGGCTTGGACCGCAAGCAAGGTTCAGCAGGTCTGGGGAGAAGGTTGGGGGATCTCTGTGGCATCCAGTGCTCCGGAGTCAGAACAGACATCAGACAGGCCCGAGGAAACCGCTTCTAATGTTTTAGCCGACAGTTGAGTCCTCAAAGCCCTGTTTAAGTGGGGAGGATACGGTCAGGTTTTGTTTTAAGAAAAGTATCATTCTGGAAGGTGGCGGAGGAAACAAGGCCGAGGCAAGGAGGAAGCCCCTCCTTCCCCCCCGCCCCCAGTCAAGGAGAGAACCGGTAAAGACTGTGTGAACTCCAGTTACAGCTGCGGGGCCTGGGGAACAGCCACCTGTGCGGAGCAGAATCCGCTGGGCTGGGGCCTTGAGTCCCGCAGAGGAGGAGGAGTTGGCTGAGCATCCCAGGGCCCTGGCAGTGTGTTCCGGAGCCGTCACCCCTCATCGAGGTGCGCCCAAGACCCTCCTGGTTACCACCTCTTAGGAAGACTTGCCTCATGCAGGGCTGGATCACACTCCTCTTAGAAGCCAAGAGAATTGTTTCCTCCTTTACCCTTGGAGAACTAAGCCTAATGGGGTTGGGGGGAGAGACCCAAGCCGTCCTTGCTTTCATGGTGGTTTGGGAATATGTAGGCTGCTATCAGCAGTGAGTCCTCAACCCTGAATGTGCAGGAAAGGTGGAACAGAGAAGCCAGAGGAATAGGACAGAAAGAAACACCACTGAGACGGGCAGAAAATCAACAGAAGACAGGCACTCAAGCTGACTTTTAGAGTCAAGATTTGTTTTTTTCAGTTGCAATGCCAATAAATACTCTTTACCGAGATGTTTGAAAGCACAAGAAATTATGAGGGAAAATACTCATATTCTTTTACTCAAACTTAACCACTTCGTTGAGTTCATCATTGAGAGTATTCCTTTCTATCTTTCTTCTGTACATAGTTTTCAAACTTCTAACACAGTTGTGGCTCGATTGTCTTCACAACGTGCAGAGTCATTTTTTGCTTGGAAAGATCTCTAAGGCCTTTCTCATGATGTGACAGACTCCCAGGTCCCCTTATATATTGTTTAAAAAAGGCCCCAGGTTCAGCAGGTCTGGGGAGAAGGTTGGGGGATCTCTGTGGCATCCAGTGCTCCGGAGTCAGAACAGACATCAGACAGGCCCGAGGAAACCGCTTCTAATGTTTTAGCCGACAGTTGAGTCCTCAAAGCCCTGTTTAAGTGGGGAGGATACGGTCAGGTTTTGTTTTAAGAAAAGTATCATTCTGGAAGGTGGCGGAGGAAACAAGGCCGAGGCAAGGAGGAAGCCCCTCCTTCCCCCCCGCCCCCAGTCAAGGAGAGAACCGGTAAAGACTGTGTGAACTCCAGTTACAGCTGCGGGGCCTGGGGAACAGCCACCTGTGCGGAGCAGAATCCGCTGGGCTGGGGCCTTGAGTCCCGCAGAGGAGGAGGAGTTGGCTGAGCATCCCAGGGCCCTGGCAGTGTGTTCCGGAGCCGTCACCCCTCATCGAGGTGCGCCCAAGACCCTCCTGGTTACCACCTCTTAGGAAGACTTGCCTCATGCAGGGCTGGATCACACTCCTCTTAGAAGCCAAGAGAATTGTTTCCTCCTTTACCCTTGGAGAACTAAGCCTAATGGGGTTGGGGGGAGAGACCCAAGCCGTCCTTGCTTTCATGGTGGTTTGGGAATATGTAGGCTGCTATCAGCAGTGAGTCCTCAACCCTGAATGTGCAGGAAAGGTGGAACAGAGAAGCCAGAGGAATAGGACAGAAAGAAACACCACTGAGACGGGCAGAAAATCAACAGAAGACAGGCACTCAAGCTGACTTTTAGAGTCAAGATTTGTTTTTTTCAGTTGCAATGCCAATAAATACTCTTTACCGAGATGTTTGAAAGCACAAGAAATTATGAGGGAAAATACTCATATTCTTTTACTCAAACTTAACCACTTCGTTGAGTTCATCATTGAGAGTATTCCTTTCTATCTTTCTTCTGTACATAGTTTTCAAACTTCTAACACAGTTGTGGCTCGATTGTCTTCACAACGTGCAGAGTCATTTTTTGCTTGGAAAGATCTCTAAGGCCTTTCTCATGATGTGACAGACTCCCAGGTCCCCTTATATATTGTAATATTAAATAGGTCACCCCAGTCCTGGCCTGCCATGGTCAGTTTAAGCCCTGACCCTCTAAACTCCCCTGTAGCTTCCCTCGTGGTTCAGTAGGTAGAGAAACTGCCTGTAACACAGGAGACCCGGGTTTGATTCCTGAGTGGGGAGGATCCGTAGAGAAGGAAATGGCAGCACACTCCAGTGTTCTTCCCTGGAGAATCCCATGGACTGAGGAGCCTGGTGAGTTACAGTCAGGGGGTCGCAAGAGTAGGTCAACTTAGCATCTTAAACCACCATCACCAAAACTCTAGCGTAGCTTGCCTTTTGCATTATAACAGAAGTTAAGAAACTGGGCTTCCAAACTCTCGTTTTTTTGTTTTTTTTTTTTTTTTCCTGGAAAAGTTGTATGCGTGCTCAATTGCTTCAATCATGCCCTGCTCTTTGTGACCCCATGGGCTGTAGCCCGCAGGTTCCTCAGTTCATGGGATTCTCCAGCAAGAATACTGGAGTGGGTTGCCATTTCCTCCTCCAGGGGATCTTCCCAACCCAGGGATCCAACCCACATTTGTTATGTCTCTTGCACTAGCAGGTAGGTTCTTTACCACTAGCACCACCTGGGAAGCCCCAGAAGAGTTGGGCAACTCTAAGTGAAGTGACTTAGAAACAGCAGCAGTATAATTAACTCCTAGAGAGGGAAGGAGGAATTTGTCATTATTCACAGCTATCAAGAGGGGCTCTGCTGGCCTTTAAGGAAACCTTAGGAAAAGGCCTTCTGTTTTGAGTGCAGAGCCCCAGGAGTACACGTGTTCAGCATCTTGGGGGAATCAGATTCCATCATCGTCTGTGTCTGTGCTCTTCTGGGCGGGGTCTACGAACCAGGAGCATTGGCTTCACCTGGAAACTTGTGAGCAGGCCCTACCCAGATGCACTGAATCACAGTCTGTATTTAAAAATCCCCAGGTGATATGCACATTCAGTTTGAGAAGAACTGTTCTCTGAACATCCAGATCCTCCAGCTTTTCTCCTTCAGAAAAATCAGACTCTGCGTAAGGCTGTCAACAAAAAGGATGTTGAAAGGGGACCAACTTATGGCTTAACTGGTTTTTTTTTTAATTGAAATATAGTTGGTATAAATGTTGTGCTAGTTACGCATGTATAGCAAAGTGGTTTGGTTTTATGTACATATACATATCTTTTTTCAAGTTCTTTTCTCTTATAAATTATTACCAAATGTTGAGTATACTTCCCTGTGCTAAACAGGAGGTCCTTGTCGGTTATCTATTTAATATATAGTAGTGTGTATCTGTTAATCCCTTATTCCTAATGTATCACTCCTCAGTCTCCTCCCCCATTCCCTCTTGGTAACCACAAGTGTGATTTCTATGTCTATGGGTCTATTTCTATTTTGTATATAAGTTCATTTGTATAATTTTAAGATTCCATTATATAAGCAATGCAATATGATATTTGTCTTTCTTTCTAGTTTACTTAGTATAAACTCTAGGTTCATCCATGTTACTGCAAAGAGTATTATTTCATTCTTTTTTTATGGCTAATATTCCACACACCATACATATTCTTTACCCCTTCATCTATTAATGGATATGTGGGTTGCTTCCATGTCTTAGCTATTGTAAATAGTGCTGCAATGAACACTAGGGTACATATGTCCACTAGCCCCCAAAACCCTGGGAAGCCCCAGAAGAGTTGGGCAACTCTAAGTGAAGTGACTTAGAAACAGCAGCAGTATAATTAACTCCTAGAGAGGGAAGGAGGAATTTGTCATTATTCACAGCTATCAAGAGGGGCTCTGCTGGCCTTTAAGGAAACCTTAGGAAAAGGCCTTCTGTTTTGAGTGCAGAGCCCCAGGAGTACACGTGTTCAGCATCTTGGGGGAATCAGATTCCATCATCGTCTGTGTCTGTGCTCTTCTGGGCGGGGTCTACGAACCAGGAGCATTGGCTTCACCTGGAAACTTGTGAGCAGGCCCTACCCAGATGCACTGAATCACAGTCTGTATTTAAAAATCCCCAGGTGATATGCACATTCAGTTTGAGAAGAACTGTTCTCTGAACATCCAGATCCTCCAGCTTTTCTCCTTCAGAAAAATCAGACTCTGCGTAAGGCTGTCAACAAAAAGGATGTTGAAAGGGGACCAACTTATGGCTTAACTGGTTTTTTTTTTTAATTGAAATATAGTTGGTATAAATGTTGTGCTAGTTACGCATGTATAGCAAAGTGGTTTGGTTTTATGTACATATACATATCTTTTTTCAAGTTCTTTTCTCTTATAAATTATTACCAAATGTTGAGTATACTTCCCTGTGCTAAACAGGAGGTCCTTGTCGGTTATCTATTTAATATATAGTAGTGTGTATCTGTTAATCCCTTATTCCTAATGTATCACTCCTCAGTCTCCTCCCCCATTCCCTCTTGGTAACCACAAGTGTGATTTCTATGTCTATGGGTCTATTTCTATTTTGTATATAAGTTCATTTGTATAATTTTAAGATTCCATTATATAAGCAATGCAATATGATATTTGTCTTTCTTTCTAGTTTACTTAGTATAAACTCTAGGTTCATCCATGTTACTGCAAAGAGTATTATTTCATTCTTTTTTTATGGCTAATATTCCACACACCATACATATTCTTTACCCCTTCATCTATTAATGGATATGTGGGTTGCTTCCATGTCTTAGCTATTGTAAATAGTGCTGCAATGAACACTAGGGTACATATGTCTTTTCAAATTATGGTTTTCTCTGGATATACACCCAGGAGTGGGATTGTAGGATCATATGGTAGCTCTATTTTTAGTTTTTTAAGGGACCTCCATACTGTTCTCCATAGTGGCCATACCAGCTTACATTACCACCAGCATTGTAAGAGGGTTCCCTTTTTTCCACACCCGTCCGGCATTTATATTTGTAGACTTCCTTATGATGGCCTTTCTGACTGCTGTGAGGTAGAACCTTACCATGGTTTTGATTTACATTTCTCTAATTGTCATCTTGAGCAACTTTTCACATGCCCGTTGACCATCTGTACGTCTTCTCGGATCTGCCTGTTTTTTGATTGGGTTATTTTGGGGTTTTTTTTGAAATTAAGCTGTAAGAACTGTTTGTGTATTTTGGAAGTTAATCCCTTGATACCACATCATTTATAAATATTTCCTCTCATTCCATAGGTTGTCTTTTTCCATGTTTTATGGTTTCCTTTGCTCTACAAAAACTTTTAAGTTTAGCGAGGTCCCATTTGTTTATTTTTGTTTTTATTTCTGCCACTCTTAAGAGATAGACCTAGAAAAGTATTGCCGTGGTTTGTATCAAGGAGTGTTCTGCGTGTGTTATCCTTTGGGAATTTTATAGTATCCAATCTGTCATTTAGGTCTTTAATCCTTTTCGAGTTTTTTTTTTGTGTATGGTGTTAGAGAATGTTCGATTTCATTCTCTTAAATGTAGCTGCCCAGTTTTACCAGCATGAGTTATTGAAGAGACTGTCTTTTCTCCATTGTATATTCTTTCCTCCTTAGTTGTGGATTAAAGGGCCACAGTCGCATGGGTTTCTTTCTGGGCTTTCTGTCCTATTTCATTGATCTGTATGTCTGTTTTTGTGCCAATAGCAGGTATGCTGATAACTGTAGCTTTTGTAGTATAGTCAGAAGTCAGGGAGCCTGTTTTCTCCAGCTCCATTTCTCTTTCTCAAGATTGCTTTGGCTATTTGGAGTCTTTTGTGTTTCCATATACATTTTAATATTTTATGTTCTAGTTTTATGAAAAATACCATTGATAATTTTATAGGGATTGCATTGAGTATTGTAGTAATTTTGACAAAATTAATTCTTCCAGTATGAGAACATAGTATATCTTTCCATCTATGTTATTTTTAATTTTTTTTTAGTATCTTACAGTTTTCAGAGTATAGGTTTTTGCCCCTAGGTGGATTTATTCATAGGTATGTTATTCTTTGGGTGCAGTGATAAATGGGATTACCACCAGCATTGTAAGAGGGTTCCCTTTTTTCCACACCCGTCCGGCATTTATATTTGTAGACTTCCTTATGATGGCCTTTCTGACTGCTGTGAGGTAGAACCTTACCATGGTTTTGATTTACATTTCTCTAATTGTCATCTTGAGCAACTTTTCACATGCCCGTTGACCATCTGTACGTCTTCTCGGATCTGCCTGTTTTTTGATTGGGTTATTTTGGGGTTTTTTTTGAAATTAAGCTGTAAGAACTGTTTGTGTATTTTGGAAGTTAATCCCTTGATACCACATCATTTATAAATATTTCCTCTCATTCCATAGGTTGTCTTTTTCCATGTTTTATGGTTTCCTTTGCTCTACAAAAACTTTTAAGTTTAGCGAGGTCCCATTTGTTTATTTTTGTTTTTATTTCTGCCACTCTTAAGAGATAGACCTAGAAAAGTATTGCCGTGGTTTGTATCAAGGAGTGTTCTGCGTGTGTTATCCTTTGGGAATTTTATAGTATCCAATCTGTCATTTAGGTCTTTAATCCTTTTCGAGTTTTTTTTTTGTGTATGGTGTTAGAGAATGTTCGATTTCATTCTCTTAAATGTAGCTGCCCAGTTTTACCAGCATGAGTTATTGAAGAGACTGTCTTTTCTCCATTGTATATTCTTTCCTCCTTAGTTGTGGATTAAAGGGCCACAGTCGCATGGGTTTCTTTCTGGGCTTTCTGTCCTATTTCATTGATCTGTATGTCTGTTTTTGTGCCAATAGCAGGTATGCTGATAACTGTAGCTTTTGTAGTATAGTCAGAAGTCAGGGAGCCTGTTTTCTCCAGCTCCATTTCTCTTTCTCAAGATTGCTTTGGCTATTTGGAGTCTTTTGTGTTTCCATATACATTTTAATATTTTATGTTCTAGTTTTATGAAAAATACCATTGATAATTTTATAGGGATTGCATTGAGTATTGTAGTAATTTTGACAAAATTAATTCTTCCAGTATGAGAACATAGTATATCTTTCCATCTATGTTATTTTTAATTTTTTTTTAGTATCTTACAGTTTTCAGAGTATAGGTTTTTGCCCCTAGGTGGATTTATTCATAGGTATGTTATTCTTTGGGTGCAGTGATAAATGGGATTATTTCCTTAATTTCTCTTTCTTATCCTTTGTTGTTATTATATAAAAACGTAGCAGTTTTCTGTGTGTTAATTTTATATCGACTTCTCATCCTTTCAAGATGATATAATGGACAAGACTAACTCAGAGAGAGGGGCCAGACTGTGATTAGAGGTGGACAGCTTGGGGAACGGTGCTCTTAATTCCTTGGTAACTAAGGATACAGTAAACTCATCACCTTCTGGGAGGCCAGTCCTTTACCAAAATTCATCAGTGCCTGATTGTCTCATCAAAGGAGAAAAGCTGTTATAAGGGAGGTGACTGAGGACTGAAATCTAAGCCCTGGAACTGTCACTGAATTAACTGGTCTAGTCACAGTCTAGAATACATGCTGTGGATGAAACCATCCAGTGTGAAGTGTTTGTTTTGCCTAGGGATAGGATACTGTGGTCTTACAAGATACTATTTTCAGTCATTAGAATCTGATCACTTCTGCTATGAACGGGTGGTAGATATATGATGGCTTTTGCTTTGATGAATTATGGTTTCCTGTTTCTCAGAATGGTGTGGCTTAGCTGTGTCTGAACACTAACACCAATTTATAAGATTCATGAGTCATCTGGAAGAGCTCCTTCCAGCATCCTTATCCAAAGGGCAGATCCAGGCCCACAGTCAGACATTAGTCAGTGGTTGTCACAGACCTGAATGCAAAATGTGAATGCCCTCTGAGTGCAGCAATGATCTCTTTTTCCTGACGAGTGGGCGCTCACCTCACTGAGACTCTGCGGTGTGTCAGGTATGGTGCTAAGGGCAGGGGACGTGACATGACCTCTGACCTCAGGAGGCTCACAGTCTGTACAGGGGAGACACGCAAGCAAACAACAAGCTACGATCCAGCATGATAAGCCATGTCTGGTGGTTAAGAGCCGGGCTCCGGGCCTGAGAAGAGAGAAGTTAACGTTGGAGTTAGAGCTGCCATGAGTCAAGAACAATGGAAATCTAGACTAAATAGTAAGGTGCCTGGATCCTAAAAAGGAAGAAAAGAAAAACTATCTCACAGGGGCTCAAAGGGACCCCAGCGTCCCTGGACACCTGAAGGGTTTCGAGGGCCCTTGCTAGCAGGCTCAGGAGTGAGGGCTTCTAGGTGCAAGCGAGGAGGGAGTACTTTCTTATCCTTTGTTGTTATTATATAAAAACGTAGCAGTTTTCTGTGTGTTAATTTTATATCGACTTCTCATCCTTTCAAGATGATATAATGGACAAGACTAACTCAGAGAGAGGGGCCAGACTGTGATTAGAGGTGGACAGCTTGGGGAACGGTGCTCTTAATTCCTTGGTAACTAAGGATACAGTAAACTCATCACCTTCTGGGAGGCCAGTCCTTTACCAAAATTCATCAGTGCCTGATTGTCTCATCAAAGGAGAAAAGCTGTTATAAGGGAGGTGACTGAGGACTGAAATCTAAGCCCTGGAACTGTCACTGAATTAACTGGTCTAGTCACAGTCTAGAATACATGCTGTGGATGAAACCATCCAGTGTGAAGTGTTTGTTTTGCCTAGGGATAGGATACTGTGGTCTTACAAGATACTATTTTCAGTCATTAGAATCTGATCACTTCTGCTATGAACGGGTGGTAGATATATGATGGCTTTTGCTTTGATGAATTATGGTTTCCTGTTTCTCAGAATGGTGTGGCTTAGCTGTGTCTGAACACTAACACCAATTTATAAGATTCATGAGTCATCTGGAAGAGCTCCTTCCAGCATCCTTATCCAAAGGGCAGATCCAGGCCCACAGTCAGACATTAGTCAGTGGTTGTCACAGACCTGAATGCAAAATGTGAATGCCCTCTGAGTGCAGCAATGATCTCTTTTTCCTGACGAGTGGGCGCTCACCTCACTGAGACTCTGCGGTGTGTCAGGTATGGTGCTAAGGGCAGGGGACGTGACATGACCTCTGACCTCAGGAGGCTCACAGTCTGTACAGGGGAGACACGCAAGCAAACAACAAGCTACGATCCAGCATGATAAGCCATGTCTGGTGGTTAAGAGCCGGGCTCCGGGCCTGAGAAGAGAGAAGTTAACGTTGGAGTTAGAGCTGCCATGAGTCAAGAACAATGGAAATCTAGACTAAATAGTAAG
Organism: Tragulus kanchil; assembly: GCA_022376925.1. Taxonomy (NCBI): domain Eukaryota; kingdom Metazoa; phylum Chordata; class Mammalia; order Artiodactyla; family Tragulidae; genus Tragulus; species Tragulus kanchil. The sequence continues at coordinate 162,851,003 of JAIOJX010000005.1, forward strand.
GTGCCTGGATCCTAAAAAGGAAGAAAAGAAAAACTATCTCACAGGGGCTCAAAGGGACCCCAGCGTCCCCTGGACACCTGAAGGGTTTCGCAGGGCCCTTGCTAGCAGGCTCAGGAGTGAGGGCTTCTAGGTGCAAGCGAGGAGGGAGTAGGGGGTCCTGGTTTCTGGTCCTGGCTTGAATGCTATTTGCTGCTTTTCTCAGAAACTCAGTTTCCCTATCTGAAAATAGGTTTAGAACAGATGACGCTGCACACGTCTTTCAGGGTAGGACGTGCTAGGCGCGCCTGGTGCTTGAACATGGTGCAGACCTGCATCATCTCAGATGTTCACTGCAGTCTGCTCTGTATATGTTGTTGTAGCACTGTAGGGTTTAGTTTCGTTTGTTACCCATTGTACACAGCAGACTCCTGTCGACTAAAAAAGATAACTTGAGAGTTGCAAGATCAGTTTTATCTGGGGGACAATTAGAACTGCAGCCTGGGATGCAGCACCTCAGATCGCTCTGAGAGACTGCTCCGAAGAGGCAGCAGGAGGAAAATCAGTAGGTAAGGTTTTGATGAAGGGGGGGTTTCGATACCACTAAACACTCATTTTACAAAGGGGGTTTTGGTTAGTCATGGGGATCAAATGTCATAATGAAGGGATTTAGTGCTTTTCTAGGTATGAGGTGATGCAAGGATTGAGATCATAAAATCTCTTCCTAAAAACACCTGCCTGTCTAAAGACCTGTCCCACCAGATCCTCTGGAGCAAAGAGTGCCTCCCCCTTCCCTGAGCTCCCTCAGGGGAGTTGAGGGTCAGCAACTGTCACCGCACAGCGGTCAGTCCACAGTGGTGGATGGCAAACGCCCTTGTTCAGTCATTGGCAATATATTTGGTAAGTGCCAATTCATGGTTGACACTACAAAGGGGGTGGATGTTAAATAAAAAGGGTTGGGGGGAAGCCAAAGAGAAAAAGAAAATGGCCTAGGGGTGTGACCTGAGGTGGAAAATGATGCTTTTTTTTTTCACAATCACAAGTTTTATTTATTTTGCTTTTTTAATTTTACAGAGTTTTGTTGTTTACAGGTATGTATAATTTCAGATTGTCCCCTCCATCCCACCCCTCTATGCCGTCACATAGCCCCCATGTACGATCTCTTAGTCCCACAGCACATTGACAACAGTTATCTCTTTTACATAAGGTAGTATAGGGTTCCGTGTTGCTCTTTCCATATCTCTCACCCACTTTTCCCTTTCCCCTATGTCTGTAAGTCTCTTCATTGTGACTGGTTTTCCATCAATGCTCTGCGTATGTATTTATCAGTATGAACTTACTAGATTCCATATATATGTGTTTGTATACTGTATCTGTCCTTCTCTTTTTGACTTACTTCACTGTGTATAATAGGTTCTAAATTCATCTGTCTCATTAGGATGGAATCTTCTGCATTTCTTCTAACGGCTGAGAAATATTTCATTGTATATATGTACCAGAGCTTCTTTATCCATTCATTTGTCGATGGGCATCTAGGTTGCTTCCATGATCTGGCTATTGTATAGAGTGCTGCAATGAACATTGGGGTACAGGTGTCTCTTTCAATTTTGCTTTCATCAGGGTATAAGCCTAACAGTGGGCTTGCTGGGTCGTATGGTGCCTCTATTCTTAACTTTTTGAGGAACCTCCATACTGTCTTCCATAGTAGTTGTATCAATTTACATTCCCACCAGCAATGCAGGAGTGTTCCCTTTTCTCCACACCCTCTCCAGCATTTATTGTCTGTAGATTTTTTGATGATGGCCATTCTGACTGGTATGAGGTGATATCTCATTGTAGTTTTGATTTGCATTTCTCTAATAATAAGCAATGTTGAGCATCGTTTCATGTGTTTTTTTGCCATCTGTATGTCTTCCCTGGATAGATGTCTCTTTAGGTCTTTTTTCCATTTTTTGATTGGGTTGTTTTTTCAATATTGAGCTGTCTGAGCTGCTTGTATATTTTGGAGATTAGTTTTTTGTCTGTTGTTTCAGAAAAATGACACTTCTTTTAACTCTTATTGACTAAAAAAATAGTCACAACCTGAAGGTTGAGAGTTAGGTTTATTCAGTGGGAATTATGAGGACCTTAGGCTGGGGAGACACCATAGCATCTCAGGTGACCCTGAGAGATGGCTCTGAGGAGGTGGGGAAAGGAGTCAGGGTATATAGAAGTTTGTAACAAGGAGGAGTGGAGGCAGGCAGCGTTAATTAAGGAAAACAGGATATCTTGAGGAATTTAGTACTCTTCTATACATGGGAAGACGCAAGTGTCTGGGCTCCCTGAATACGTTCCTTTCATACGCATCTCAGCTCTCTGGGGCCAAATCCTGCTTCTTGACTGTTTATATCCCTAATTCCTAGTTTGCCCTTAATTCCACCTTTCCCCTTAAGGAGGGGCGGATGTGAGGGGTGGCTCCCTCTTCGCTTTCTGCGTCCCCCCACCTGCTCACCGGGGAAGTGGTGGCCGGCTGCCAGATAGCAAGTATTGTACTGGCCTCAGAAGTTTACATTTGCAAGTCTGAAATCCCTGATGGCGGTGGCATTCTTGTTTCCAGATACAGCAGGAAATATTTCATTTCACACTCTTGAGGACTTATCAGGCTGAAGTCACCCATTACTGTCCTGGGGAGGGATGAATGAGGGCCGCTCATGCTTCACAAGCTTTATATTTCCATCATCCTCATCTAAAACAAGGATGAAATCCAAGTCCCACTTCCGTTGGATCTGAGCCATACTTACTAAGCGATGACACAAGAAATGAAGCATGGGGAGTGAGAATTGAGTGCATAAACAAGGCCCTGTGATCTGGAAGGCTTTCAGCGAAAGAAGCTGCCAGCCCCTTCAGTTTAATACAGTCAGCCAGCCCAGGTAGGAGTGCACAGTGTGTGTGTTCTTTCTCTAAATGTCTGTTTTGTTGTCTTGAATTAGAAAGCAACCCACAGCCTGTGTCTGTCATAAAAATAAAGAGAAGGCCAACAGTGAAAGGCATGCCAGAAAGACAGTTGCATAAAAATCTGTGCAGTGTTTGTATAAATGGAGGCGGGGAAGCGGATGTCAGCGAGGGTGGCTGGGAGGAATTCTCACTCTGTGGACATCCAGGGGCTCACAGTCAGTACAGCGCTCCTTCACTGCTGGGCATGCATTCCGTCGCTGTTCTGCTGAAGCAGAAACAGGAGACAGAGATCCACAAACAAGAGCCGAGCCCTTGACGTCCCTGGTGGCTCAGCAGTGACGAATCCACCTGCCAACCCAGGAGACACAGGTTTGATCCCTAAGCCAGGAAGATCCCACAGGCTGTGGTACCACAAAGCCCATGCGCCGCTGACACACGCCTTAGAGCCCGTGATCGGCAACAGGAGAACCCTGCACGCTGCTACTAGAGAGTAGCCCCTGCTCTCCGCAACTGGAGAAAGCCCGTGCAGCAACGAAGGCCCAGCACAGCAAAAAAAAAAAAGAACCAAACCCTGTGCTGAGAACTCTGTTTTCTTACCACTCGGAGTGTTGCCTTAGAGGTGTGGAATCAGTATTATCTGGGCGTATGCTAGAAATGCACAGGCCCAGGCTCCAGAATCAGCACCTGCATTTTCAAGGAACCCCAAAGTTTTAGACGCACTGTTTTGTGTGGTGAGGGGCTGTGGGCAGCATGGGTTGGGAGAAGAAACACTGACTGGCTGTCTTAGAAGGTCAGGGCAGGCTTCCTAGAGGAAGTCACATTTGTGCACAGGTCTTTGGAGATGAACAGGAACGTTACTGGTTTGAAAATGAAGGGAAGGAAATTCCTAGTAAAGGAAGGGGGAGGCTGAAAAATAGCTCACTGAGAGGGACGCTGAACTGGAAACACAGGCTGGAATCCGATTTTGACAGTATTTACCTGCCATGTTAAGGAATGTAGGTTTCTTTGCTGCCTAAGGATGGAAATCAAGGAAGGAGAGAGAACGTTCGTCAGGCACCGTGCTGAGATTTAATCAGTGTCAGGCTGTTCAGTGTTCCGTGCAATTAGAGCAAGTGATGACCTTGTTCACAGAGGGGATATGTTTTGGGGACAGACTGGTGCCCTTCAGGTTTGCTGATAGAGGGCTGGGAGCTTCCTTGAATTTGACAGGAAGCAGAAAAGTTTTAGGCACCGGTGGCCCGAAGGATTTGATATCTAGGGCACAGCGATGCAAAGATCCAAGCAGCCGGAAGGGCTCACAGTCAGTACAGCTCCTTCACTGCTGGGCATGCATTCCGCTGTTCTGCTGAAGCAGAAACAGGAGACAGAGATCCACAAACAAGAGCCGAGCCCTTGACGTCCCTGGTGGCTCAGCAGTGACGAATCCACCTGCCAACCCAGGAGACACAGGTTTGATCCCTAAGCCAGGAAGATCCCACAGGCTGTGGTACCACAAAGCCCATGCGCCGCTGACACACGCCTTAGAGCCCGTGATCGGCAACAGGAGAACCCTGCACGCTGCTACTAGAGAGTAGCCCCTGCTCTCCGCAACTGGAGAAAGCCCGTGCAGCAACGAAGGCCCAGCACAGCAAAAAAAAAAAAGAACCAAACCCTGTGCTGAGAACTCTGTTTTCTTACCACTCGGAGTGTTGCCTTAGAGGTGTGGAATCAGTATTATCTGGGCGTATGCTAGAAATGCACAGGCCCAGGCTCCAGAATCAGCACCTGCATTTTCAAGGAACCCCAAAGTTTTAGACGCACTGTTTTGTGTGGTGAGGGGCTGTGGGCAGCATGGGTTGGGAGAAGAAACACTGACTGGCTGTCTTAGAAGGTCAGGGCAGGCTTCCTAGAGGAAGTCACATTTGTGCACAGGTCTTTGGAGATGAACAGGAACGTTACTGGTTTGAAAATGAAGGGAAGGAAATTCCTAGTAAAGGAAGGGGGAGGCTGAAAAATAGCTCACTGAGAGGGACGCTGAACTGGAAACACAGGCTGGAATCCGATTTTGACAGTATTTACCTGCCATGTTAAGGAATGTAGGTTTCTTTGCTGCCTAAGGATGGAAATCAAGGAAGGAGAGAGAACGTTCGTCAGGCACCGTGCTGAGATTTAATCAGTGTCAGGCTGTTCAGTGTTCCGTGCAATTAGAGCAAGTGATGACCTTGTTCACAGAGGGGATATGTTTTGGGGACAGACTGGTGCCCTTCAGGTTTGCTGATAGAGGGCTGGGAGCTTCCTTGAATTTGACAGGAAGCAGAAAAGAAAATTTATATCTAAGGGCACATTTTTTTTGTCCCTGAAGGCAATACAGACCAGGAAATTATCAATTCCTGTAAAGGGAATTAAATGAAAAGATAGTACTGAGGGACTGAAAATTTTTCTTAGAGGCAAGGTAGCAATTCTTTAATCTTTTTAACAACCCCCTGAAGAGCCAAAGCAGATACAGAATACTTGCTATATTTCAACTGAAGCTCAGTGCTAGCTCAGGATCAACAGCCTGATGTTCTGATAGTGCCTGTTGATCTGACCAACCAGATGTTGAATCTCTGCCCAGAATCCTGGCTCTGGGTGTTGTTAGTGTCCTTGTGAGGGCCTGGGCCTTCCTTTGTCTTCCCATGGGCTGGATCCTTTTAATTATGAGCCAGAGAAACCCACAGGGCCTTAAAAGTGGCAGAAAGCATTTGTTCTACTCAACTATTAGAATGATTATTGATTTCTTAAGTGGTCCTGTGTGTGTGAAATAAGTCAGTGCATTTGATCTACTGTGGATAATTTAGGCACCTCCCACTTTTACAAATATACTTGTCCTGACATCCGAATTTGCCTTATTGTGGCAAAAGTCCCTGGGCCACTGGGATTATTAACTGGAGGGCAAAGTGTGAGAAGTAAAAAACAGCATTAGCAGGGAGGACTAAATCATGCTACAAAGTATAGACGTGGCAAAAAAAAAAAAAAAGACTAGAGGCTGTTAGTATCCACTAGATGCTGGTACCATGATGCATGTTCTACAGCGCTGTCCTCTGATTCTTTCCAGAGTCCTACAAGATAGCTGTCCTTGGCGTCAGTTTCTAAGGAGGAACCTGGGACTCAGTGGTTTTTAGTTGGCTGATAGGACCCCATAGCCATGTGTGCCTAAGGATGGAAATCAAGGAAGGAGAGAGAACGTCGTCAGGCACCGTGCTGAGATTTAATCAGTGTCAGGCTGTTCAGTGTTCCGTGCAATTAGAGCAAGTGATGACCTTGTTCACAGAGGGGATATGTTTTGGGGACAGACTGGTGCCCTTCAGGTTTGCTGATAGAGGGCTGGGAGCTTCCTTGAATTTGACAGGAAGCAGAAAAGAAAATTTATATCTAAGGGCACATTTTTTTTGTCCCTGAAGGCAATACAGACCAGGAAATTATCAATTCCTGTAAAGGGAATTAAATGAAAAGATAGTACTGAGGGACTGAAAATTTTTCTTAGAGGCAAGGTAGCAATTCTTTAATCTTTTTAACAACCCCCTGAAGAGCCAAAGCAGATACAGAATACTTGCTATATTTCAACTGAAGCTCAGTGCTAGCTCAGGATCAACAGCCTGATGTTCTGATAGTGCCTGTTGATCTGACCAACCAGATGTTGAATCTCTGCCCAGAATCCTGGCTCTGGGTGTTGTTAGTGTCCTTGTGAGGGCCTGGGCCTTCCTTTGTCTTCCCATGGGCTGGATCCTTTTAATTATGAGCCAGAGAAACCCACAGGGCCTTAAAAGTGGCAGAAAGCATTTGTTCTACTCAACTATTAGAATGATTATTGATTTCTTAAGTGGTCCTGTGTGTGTGAAATAAGTCAGTGCATTTGATCTACTGTGGATAATTTAGGCACCTCCCACTTTTACAAATATACTTGTCCTGACATCCGAATTTGCCTTATTGTGGCAAAAGTCCCTGGGCCACTGGGATTATTAACTGGAGGGCAAAGTGTGAGAAGTAAAAAACAGCATTAGCAGGGAGGACTAAATCATGCTACAAAGTATAGACGTGGCAAAAAAAAAAAAAAGACTAGAGGCTGTTAGTATCCACTAGATGCTGGTACCATGATGCATGTTCTACAGCGCTGTCCTCTGATTCTTTCCAGAGTCCTACAAGATAGCTGTCCTTGGCGTCAGTTTCTAAGGAGGAACCTGGGACTCAGTGGTTTTTAGTTGGCTGATAGGACCCCATAGCCATGTGTGCAGAGCTTGGATTCAAAAGTCTAGGTCAGGCTTATTGGTGATCACAGCCCACTGCTCCCCACTTCCTGGAATGGATTTCGTTGTCACTTAGAAGTCTCTAAGTGGCACTGCCCTGGTTTTGCCAGGAGGCATTTGGTACCCTTGAGTTTCCGCTTCTCCAGCTTCCAGAAGTGGTGTGCATCCTTTAGAATAGTAACCAAGTGTCAGATGTTAAAGGTTCACAAATACAGGCTGACTAGCGGCGAGTAGGTGGCCTTGGCCTTGGTAATTCTGAAGGATCTGGGAGCTCTTGTTGGAAACAAGGTACTAGCCACAAAATTCAGAGTTAGCTGCTCTTGGAGGAATGGGCTGGTAGAGACGTCCTTTGGAGGCTGAAGCTAGACGTTAAAAGGTGAACATTAATGGGTGGTCAAAGCCTAGAAGACAACTACTGGGTTATCTTCCACCCAAACACTGTTGAACCAAAAGACAGATGTGCAAAGGCCTTCAAATGCACCGTCTCATTTAATGTTTATCCACTGACTCGACTCTATATCTCACTTGGAGTGATTTTTCAGATACAGTTGCCATCCAACCTTCTTTTCTACTGTGTTCTAATCCATCGTTTAACCACTCAATTTCGCTTTCCTTTTTTTTTTTTGGTTTTAGTTGATTCTTTTTCTAATCTGCCTAGTCCTTCCTCTGTGTGTATTGGGCCAAAGTATAGTAATGCATGTAATGCAATTATTGACACTCACCCTCAGGAGAACCCTTTCTTTCCCACTTGCCTACCATCAACAATTCCTAGATTTAACTTTAACTCATTTGGAGGAAGGCTGAAGGGAGATAGGAATTCTCAAGAACAAAAAATCCTTAAAGGTGTGTGTTATCTAGAGTTGTTTTTTAAATCATTTACTCCACTGTACTGCTAGATGTAGAATTCTCTAGGCCCTTTCATATCCTCAAGACTGTAAATCCTAAAACTTCAGTATACAGAGCAGATGTTTGTTGGATTTAGGCTTACTGTTTAAAAAAGGAAAGGGGAGTTAGTATGTTCGTAGATTCATGAAGTTTCAGAGAATTACATTTCAGTAATTAGTGAGAAGTCTCAAGAGCGCCATCATCACCAAGAGGTCCAGAAATAGCTGTCCAGCCTAAACCTTGACTCGGGGCAACTAAGTGCCACCAGTTGGAACCCCATTCTTCTTAGTGAAATCTTCGCAGTAGCTCAAAGCTGTGCAAAGTCTGGCCCCATAAGCTACTCCTACTATTAATATTTTCTCTCTGCTTCCTTCCCTCACTTTCTCCCCTTCTTTTATAAAGGAGTTTATTTTTTAGAGCAGTTTGGGGCATACAAAAAGTTGAGCAGATAGTGTGTGTATGTATTCTCTCCCTCAATCCCCGTTTCCCCCATTCTTAACTTCTTATATTATCATAGGGTGATACATTTGTAGCTAGTAAGTCAATATTGACACTAATTATTAAAGTCCCTAGTTCACTTTGGTGTCCATGTTAATGTTGCTCCATTCTATGGCTTTTCACAGGTGCATAACATTACGTATATGATGTTACAGTATCATATGGTCAGATCACCCTAAAAGGTCCCTGCTCTGACTTCTATGTATCTTCCACATCTCTCTTCCCCACTCAGCTCCTAGCAACCACTGCTCTTTGCACTATCTCTGTAATTTCACCTTGCCAAAAGTCATACAGTTAGAATTAAACAATATGTAGCCTTTTCAGACTGGCTTCTGTCACTTAGCACTTGTTTTAGTCACTGAATATCGTTCCAACCTAAGGATGTACCACAGTCTACTCTGACTGAAGGACCTCTGGATTGCTTACTGTTTTTTGACAGTCATCAATGAAGCCACTATATACATTCCTGTGCAAAATTTTCTGTAGACATAAGTTTTCATCTCACTTGGACAAATAACGTGAGTCACTATCTCCCGATGTTTGCTCTCTCAGATTGTCTGAGAGATAGTGACCAACAGGAAAGCCTGGTGTGCTGTAGTCCATGGTGTCACATAGAGGCGGACATGCCTTAGTGATTGAATAACAACAACATAGGGTAGGACTGTGCTTACCTTTGTAAGAAACTGCCAAAGTTTCTGTTTTTTTTTTTTAAAGATTTATTTATTTATTTTGGGCGGGGGTCAGGTTGGGGAGGGAGGGGAGCAGGCGGGCCACTTCTATTGGTCTTTCATTTCTCTATTTTCATCCATCTTTGTTCTTTGGCTCTTGTGAGCCTCTCATCGCAGTGGCCACTGTCGTCGCAGAGCGCTGGCTCTGGGCGCATGCGCTCCAGAGCTCCAGCTCAGTAGTTGGACACATCGGTCCTGCCGCTCCGCAGCACATGGGATCTTCCCAGGCCAGGGATCGACCCGGCGCCCCTTGCACTGCAAGGCGGTGTCCTTACCCGCTGGACCACCAGGGAAGCCCCCAAACTGTCTTTCAATATGACTGTACTGTTTTGCATTCCTACTAGCAATGAGAGTTCCTTTATTTCCACACCCTTGCGAGCATTTGTTATTGTTTGTGCTGGGGATTTCAATCACACTAACATATGTGTAGTAGTTCTTCTGTTTTCAGTTGGATTGTTATTGCTGAGTTTTACATGTTTTTCGTACATTTTGGAATGCACAAGCCTTTTATTAAGTGTGTATTTCACAAATACTTTCTCGAAGTCTGTGGCTTGTTTATTCCTTTACAGTGTTTTTTTGCAGAGAAGTTACTCGTTTTAACCAATGTGTTTTTTCTTTCGTGGATGCTGCTTTTGGTGTTCTATCTAAAAACTCACCATCAGCCCAAGTTGCCTAGATTTTGGCTTGTGTTATCTTCAAGAAATTTTATAGTTTTGTATTTTATATTTAGCCTGTGACCTGTTTTTACTTAATTTTTGTGTAGGGCCTAGATTAATTTGTTTGCATTTGGATGTCCAGTTTGAACACCTGTTGAGAAGGCTTTCCTTTTTCTATTGCCTTTGCTCTTTTGCCAAAGAGCAATTGACTGCATTTATGTGCTTCTATCTCTGGGCTCTTCATTCTGTTCCATTAATCTCTTAATCTATTCTTTTGCCAACCACACTGTCTTGATTGCTGTACTTGAAGTCAGGTCACGTGAGCCTGCTGAGGATGCTTTTCTTGTCTTATATTATGTGGGCTATTCTGGGTCTTTTGACTTTCCACATAAACTTTAGAATCAGATTGTCTGTATCCAAAAATAACCAGCTGGGTTTCTGACCAAGATTACATTGAACTTATGGATCAATGCATATTGTGCCATCCTAACAACATTGAGTCTTTGTATCCATGAACATGGATTATATGTCTCCATTCATTTAGATCATTTTTGATTTGTTTCATCAGTTTGGGTTTTTTTAAATTAATTAATTAATTTTTGGCTATTCTGGATTTTCACTGCTGCCAGACTCTTTTCTAGTTGCAGAGAGTGGGGGCTACTCTCCAGTTGAGATGAGCAGGCTTCTTGTTGCGGTGACTTCTCTCTTTGTGCCTTGAGCTCTAGGGCACACGGGCTCCAGTAGTTGTGGCACATGGGCTCGATAGTTGCGGCTCCAAGGCTCTAGAGCACGGGCTCGACAGTTGTGGCTCGCGGGCTCAGTTGCTTCGCAGCATGTGGGATCTTCCTAGATTATGGATCAAACCCGTGTCTCTTGCACTGACAGGTGAACTCTTCACCACCAGCTACCAGAGAAGCCTGTTTCATCAGTTTTATAATAATTCCTCAGATCTTGTACATATTTCGTGTCACATACCTAACAATATTTTATTTGGGGGATGCTAGTGTAAATATCATTATATTTTAAATTTCACATTCTGAGTGTCAATTGCTTTATAGCAGAGCAATTGATTTTTATATATTAACCTTGTATCCTGAAACCTTACTACAATAACTTGTTAGTTTCAGGAGCTTTTTGTTCATCTTTCGGATTTTCTGTATCAATAATCATGTAATTGGGAACAAAATCAGTTTTATATCTTCCTTTTCCACCTGTCTATATGCTTTTTTTTTTTGGTAAGAAATGGATTTATTCAGATTCAGAGAAAGCACACTCCACAGACAGAGTGTGGGCCATGGTAGAGTAAATCCAGCAGCCCAGAAAACATGGCATTCTTATCTTTTATGGGCTGGGTAATTCCATACGCTAATGAGTGGCAGGATTATTCCAACTCTTTTAGGGAAGGGGCAGAACTCTCATGGAGCCTCTGGATGTGTCATTCTTTTCAAAAATTGTGCCCTGCCCCTTTCCCTATCCCTTATAGCTCCATGGTAAAGAGTTGGCCTCCCAATGCAGAGGACACAGGTTCGATCTCTGAGTAGGGAAGATCCCCTGAAGTAGGAAATGGCAACCCACTCCAGTATTCTTGCCTCGGAAATCCCATGGACAGAGGAGCCTGGCAGGAGTCCAGGGAGTCACAGAGTTGGATGTGACTGAACACACGTGTACAACATCTCTAGATTCTCTGGTCTTTCACCTTCTCTTACCTTTTATTCTTTTTTATCTTATATATTTTGGGGCCAGGAGGAAGCAAACAAGCGACTTTCCACTAAATTCTTAGAATGGCCTACAAGTTCCCACAAGGTCTGCCTCCATGCCTCATTGCCTGTCTGACTTATTTCCTTCTACTCACCCCTTTGCTTGCTTGTTCTGCCACAGCAGCCTCTGTGCTGTTTTGAAATATCATCTATATGCTTTTTACTATCATATTGCATTAACTAGAACTTTGAGTATAATGTAGAATAGATGTGGTAAAGATCCTTGCCTTACAATGTAGAATAGATGTGATGAGAGATCCTTGCCTTTATCTTAGAAAGAAAGCCTCTAGTTTCTAAACATTAAGCACAATGTTAACTGGAGATTTTTGTAGGGGGTGTGGGTGTGTGTGTAAAGTTAAGAAGTTCCCCTGTACTCTTACTTTGCTGAGGGTGTTTATCATAAATTGTATCTTAGATTTTGTCAAGACCATATCTATTGATATGGTCATATGACTTCTTTAACCTATTGATAGGATTACATTAATTGAACTAGTCTTGCATCCTTGAGATGAATCCCACTTAGTCATCGTGTATAATTTTTTCTATTGATAGATCATTGAATTCTATTTGCTAATACTTTGTTAAGGATTTTTCTATTTTTAATCATGAGAGATACTGGTCTGTGCTTCTGTTTGTGTTTACTCTTTGGCATCAAGGTAATAAAACAAATTAGGAAGTTTTTTTCGGGGTGTTTTACTCTTAGCTCAGGACGAGAAAGCACACTCCACAGACAGAGTGTGGGCCATGGTAGAGTAAATCCAGCAGCCCAGAAAACATGGCGTTCTTAGCTTTTATGGGCTGGGTAATTCCATATGTTAATTAGTGGGAAGATTATTCCAACTCTTTTAGGGAAGGGGCAGAACTGTCATGGAGCCTCTGAGTGTGGCATTCTTTTCAAAAATTGTGCCCTGCCCCTTTCCCTATCCCTTACAGCTACATGGTAAAGAGTTGGCCTCCCAATGCAGAGGACACAGGTTCAATCTCTGAGTAGGGAAGATCCCCTGAAGTAGGAAGTATCAACCCACTCCAGTATTCTTGCCTGGGAAATCCCATGGACAGAGGAGCCTGGCAGGAGTCCAAGAAGTCACAGCGTTGGATGTGACTGAACACACGTGCACAACATCTCTAGATTCTCTGGTCTTTCACCTTCTCTTACCTTTTAGTCTTTTTTATCTTATGTATTTTGGGGCTAGGAGGAAGCAAACAAGAGACTTTCCACTAAATTCTTAGAATAGCCTACAAGTTCCCACAACGTCTGCCTCCATGACTCATTGCCTGTCTGACTTATTTCCTTCTACTCACCCCGTTGCTTGCTTGTTCTGCCACACCAGTCTCCGTGCTGTTTTGAAATATCATCTATATGCTTTTTACTATCATATTGCATTAACTAGAACTTTGAGTATAATGTAGAATAGATGTGGTAAAGATCCTTGCCTTACAATGTAGAATAGATGTGATGAGAGATCCTTGCCTTTATCTTAGAAAGAAAGCCTCTAGTTTCTAAACATTAAGCACAATGTTAACTGGAGATTTTTGTAGGGGGTGTGGGTGTGTGTGTAAAGTTAAGAAGTTCCCCTGTACTCTTACTTTGCTGAGGGTGTTTATCATAAATTGTATCTTAGATTTTGTCAAGACCATATCTATTGATATGGTCATATGACTTCTTTAACCTATTGATAGGATTACATTAATTGAACTAGTCTTGCATCCTTGAGATGAATCCCACTTAGTCATCGTGTATAATTTTTTCTATTGATAGATCATTGAATTCTATTTGCTAATACTTTGTTAAGGATTTTTCTATTTTTAATCATGAGAGATACTGGTCTGTGCTTCTGTTTGTGTTTTTACTCTTTGGCATCAAGGTAATAAAACAAATTAGGAAGTTTTCCCTTCTATTTCAGGAAGAGGTTGTATAGACATTAATTCTTCTTTAAAAGCTGGTAGAATTCTCCAGTGAAACCATGTAGGTGTGAAGATTACTTTGGAGAGTCATAAAATTACAAATTCAATTTCTATATTTATATGACTATTCAAATTATACATTTTATATGTTGTGAGTTGTACAAGTTTGTACTTTCTGAGGAATTGCTCCATTTAATCAAAGTTGTCAAATATAGAGTTGTTTGTGATTTTCCATTACTATTTTTTAAATGTCTGCAGGGTGTGTAGTAATATCACTTATTTCATTCTTGGCATTAATAATTTGAATTTTTCCTTTCAGTCTTGTGAGAGGTTTATCTAGAACCAGCTTTTGGTTTCATTTGTGTTTCTCAATTTTGTTCTACACTGGTTTAGCTCTTTATTAATTTTTGCATTCTTGAGTTTATTTTGCCTTTTTTCCTCCTAGTTTCTTGACGTAGTAGCCTAGATTGATTTGAGATCTTTTTTTAACTGAAGTATAGTTGATTTCAGATGTATAGCAGTGATTCAGATATATGTATATATATTTTCATATTATTTCCCCTTATTATTACAAAATATTGAGTATAGTTCCCTCTGCTATACTGCTATACTACTCCCTCTGCAGTATAGCAGAGGGAACTATACTTGTTGAAACTATACTTGTTAGATGACTAACTTGTTGGTTATCTATTTTATATATAGTAGCATGTAACATTTATCTTAAAATTTCCCTTGAGACTTAACTCATGAATTATTGAGAATAATTGTGTTATCCAGTTTCTTTGTGTCCGGAGATGTTCCTTTTAGCTTTGTGCTAATGATTTCTAGTTGACTTGCTTGTGGCCAGAGGACACATTTTATATGATTTCAATTTGTCGAGGTTAGTTTGATAGCCTAGATATGGTCTATCTTGGCATATATTCCCTGGGTCCTTGAAAAAATTGTGCATTGTTATCGTTGAGTGTTTTGTGTTTCATCCAGTCACTGGACCACCAAGGCATTCTCTTTGATTTTCTATCAAATAATTTAATTAATTGTTAACAGAAGGATGTTGAAGTCATTAACTCAGATTTTATATTTGTCCACTTCCCTTCATTTCTGTCAGTTTTTATTTTACATACTTTGCATCCCTGTTGCTCTGGATCTCATTACACCTCGTGTTTTAGCAGGCCTCCTGTGCCACCTGTTTTAGCAGGCCTCCTGTGCCACCTGTTTTAGCTGGCCTCGGGCACTGCTGCAGCCAGGGAACAAGACGCTGGCTCATGACAGCCGGCTGGAGACGGGAGGTCCGGTTCTCCTCACTGCCTCGGCTGACGCACAGCGCGGAGGATTCCTCGTCCCTGCTGGGTAGAAACTGGAGTTCAGGCTCTACCACAGGCTGTGCTGACGGGATCCTGGCTAGGAAGGGGAGCACCCTGATACTCTTCAAGTATTCTCCGTCGACAGTGCAGATGGTAGACGGAAGTACATGGATGGCTGCAGCCCTGACTGTGAGTTAGATGTCCTCTGACACTTCCTAGTGGAAGGGGCAGGGCACCTGACTGCAAAGGAGAGAGGAGCCTTGGTAGCCTCGGTGGAGGTGGAAGCCCAGTGCTGGCCTGTGTTCTCCACACTGGGGAGAGGACCTCTTGGTTACCTGACGTACTGGAGCAGTTCGTCATAACCTAGAAAGGGGGAAAGCCTCGGCTCTATACACTCTTTGCTGGTGTGGTCTTAGTTCTGTTGTTCTTGTGTTTGGCTTGGGTAGAGAATTTATTACCTGAAAGTTTTCTGTCTTGCAGATGGCCCCTTTCCTGGTCCTTTGGCTAGAGAGAGCAGGCTTTTCCTGGACCTTTCTTTATCGGCACTCAGAATTTCTAGCAGCTGCCTTCTCCAGTAATCACCAAAGGCGATATGGTTCCCAGGACCCCACAGCCAGTCTGCCTTCTCTCGTGCCCCTTTCAGAGCCTTATGTTTGTTTTATAAATCATGTTTATGTTTTTTTCCCTGTACTTAGCAGGAGGAATAGGGAAATGTTTGTCTGCTCCATCTTTTGGAATAAGAAGTCCTTTTTCTGTTATGTGATGATACTGTGGTATATAGTCTTTAAAAACATTTGATTTTCAGAAGAAATATAATGTCTGGCATGAACTTCAAAAAAATTGGAGTAGGTAACAGGAATACGGAGCAAGTGAGATTAGCTCTGAGTTGACAGATGTTGAAGATGAGTGACAGTACATATATGGAGCTTTACTACCCTGCTTTATTGTTGTATGTTTGAGATCCTCCTTAAGAGGCAAACCACTTCCTGGCTTCGCAGTCTGAGCCACACTACAGAGTCTGGTCTGTGCTCTCCGTGACAGGGTCAGCTTGGTAACAACAAACAAGTCTATCCTGGTCACAACTGCAGCTCCAAAGCTTAGCACTGACTGGTATATGGCCAGCACTCTAATTACCCTGGCTTCTCAAATATAAAATGCCATAGGTGTAAAATACTTTTACGTACCACTAAAAAATGCTGCAAAGTAAATTATGATAGACTGACAATTTTACAAGTATAAAAGGCAGCATTCTGACAGAGTCTCCCGTCTTTTCACCAGCAAAGATCCCTTTATTGTTTTCTCTCCAGGGTTCCCATATTCTGAAATATTTTGATACCAAGTAAAATCTATTTTTTACTTGATATCAAGTAAAAGCTAATTTTCATTTTTCATCTATTAAATATGTATATTCAAACTCAGACAATATAATTCCAGCTAAAGCAAAAAAAAAAAAAGTTGACTTTCTACCAACCTATTCAGCATTCAGAGCTGAGTCTTAGATTCTGTGTTCTGTAATATTAGGCTGGGGGGTAGTCTTACCTAAGAGTTAATGATTTCTCTTACCACATAAACCTCCTACATGTAACATTTTAAAGAACTATTCATTTAGTTTTGGGGCTGGATAATAGGGAAAGAAATACGCAGACAGATAAAAAGAAATGAAATATATCATGAATGGCTAACTAAAGCACAGAATGGGAAGGAAAGGGAAGATTTTAGTATCACCAGAAATAATGCCAGACACCTTGGACTCAGAGATGATGAAAAAATCTTAGAGAACTTCACTAATGACAAGTGGCTGCCTTCAGGTGCCAGATTCCACGAACATCTTTAGAGAGTGTCACAGGTGCTGGTCCAGGCCCCCTTTTCCCAAATACCAGGTGTTTGGACCACGTACTTAATTTCTTTTTTAATAGGATTTGACCACCGATAGTTTTTCCTGATAGTTGCCTATAAGCTAGAACCTCTACAACTTCAATGGTTTAGAATTACTTTAGAAATATAAATAAGCGCTTTCATGATTAAACTCTACTCTCAACACAGAACTGGCATTGGCTTTAACTTCTGAGAGACAACATTATGCTTGTTGCCTGTTTTAAATGGACACAGTTTTAAATAAAAGATTTTAAACAGAGCCCCTAATAAAGCCTAAATCTAAACATTTCCACAATTCCAGTTTTATTTAATTTTATGTGCTTGCATGTAGACACTTAAAATAACACACATATATATATGTATATAATATAGATGATATGGGAATTGACAAATGATTTGTTAATGAAAATTTATTAATTATATAACCGTGGAGTACCAGAGAAACTTCAGTATGTACAAGTCACCATGAAGTTCCCAGTTCCTAAACTTTGGTTATATGAATATGCCTCAAGCACCAAGGAACAAATAAGAATCCTAATTTTAAAAGAAAAAACAATCCCAAGAAACAGAGATCTTTCAAGTCTCTTGAATCTGTTTGTTTTTTTTTAAACACCCTTAGGGAAAGTCCTTTATTCTTAGATTTCCCTTCATTTGGGTCAGTTTCCAAAAACAGTATCAATAAAAACTGACCAGAGGAAAAGGACAAGCAAATTACAAATAAAGGTGATATCTCAAAATAATTTTCTGAAAAGTATTCTGTCTTAAATACAAAACTCTTAACCTGATTCTTGATTTTCAAAACTCAAAACCTCCAACATCGCAGTCATAACAAGAGTAGGGGGTGGAAGGCTCACAGGGAGAGCGCCAGCATACTCAGTTAAACAGCTCCTAGGGGTTCACCTTTTCCCTGGCATCTGCCAGCTGCGGAGGCCATTTGTATAATATACAGGCATCAAAAAAGACACCTGATGGGCTGAGCACAACAGATGAAATTTCACAAGAAATGGGCCAAAGAAAGAAAAATCAAAGAATGAAGACTGAAATGGGGGGGATGGGGGAGGAAATAAAACATGTCTAAGTCTATATAGGTCGGGATGGAAGAGGTTTAGATGTATAAACTGACAGTTGTGTGTTTACAGTTTAATAGGATTTGACCACCGATAGTTTTTCCTGATAGTTGCCTATAAGCTAGACCCTCTACAACTTCAATGGTTTTGAATTACTTTAGAAATATAAATAAGCGCTTTCATGATTAAACTCTACTCTCAACACAGAACTGGCATTGGCTTTAACTTCTGAGAGACAACATTATGCTTGTTGCCTGTTTTAAATGGACACAGTTTTAAATAAAAGATTTTAAACAGAGCCCCTAATAAAGCCTAAATCTAAACATTTCCACAATTCCAGTTTTATTTAATTTTATGTGCTTGCATGTAGACACTTAAAATAACACACATATATATATGTATATAATATAGATGATATGGGAATTGACAAATGATTTGTTAATGAAAATTTATTAATTATATAACCGTGGAGTACCAGAGAAACTTCAGTATGTACAAGTCACCATGAAGTTCCCAGTTCCTAAACTTTGGTTATATGAATATGCCTCAAGCACCAAGGAACAAATAAGAATCCTAATTTTAAAAGAAAAAACAATCCCAAGAAACAGAGATCTTTCAAGTCTCTTGAATCTGTTTGTTTTTTTTTAAACACCCTTAGGGAAAGTCCTTTATTCTTAGATTTCCCTTCATTTGGGTCAGTTTCCAAAAACAGTATCAATAAAAACTGACCAGAGGAAAAGGACAAGCAAATTACAAATAAAGGTGATATCTCAAAATAATTTTCTGAAAAGTATTCTGTCTTAAATACAAAACTCTTAACCTGATTCTTGATTTTCAAAACTCAAAACCTCCAACATCGCAGTCATAACAAGAGTAGGGGGTGGAAGGCTCACAGGGAGAGCGCCAGCATACTCAGTTAAACAGCTCCTAGGGGTTCACCTTTTCCCTGGCATCTGCCAGCTGCGGAGGCCATTTGTATAATATACAGGCATCAAAAAAGACACCTGATGGGCTGAGCACAACAGATGAAATTTCACAAGAAATGGGCCAAAGAAAGAAAAATCAAAGAATGAAGACTGAAATGGGGGGGATGGGGGAGGAAATAAAACATGTCTAAGTCTATATAGGTCGGGATGGAAGAGGTTTAGATGTATAAACTGACAGTTGTGTGTGCGGAAGGGACTGCATCCTTGCCTACAGATGTGGATTCTATACACATGTATGTTAAGTCAGTCCATGTGTTACACCTGACAGTTCAGAATGGATGTTTTTGGTGAGAGGTGCAAAGAGGTTCTAGTCCCTTGGCTCCTCAGGCCCCAGTCCTCTGTCCTGGCTGGCTGGTGGTCTCTGTGTAGGACTCAACGGCATGGTATATGAATGGATAAAGTTTGATGTCTGGCCCAGGGGTGGAGCAGTTTCTGCATTCTTCGTTGTAGTATCGGAGCAGCAGCTTATATACTTCTCCTGGAGAGAAGAAAACCAGACCAATGTGCACATTAAGGTATGCAGGTGGATAAAACGACTACAGAACAGTCCAGTTCTATCCTAACCTGCATAACATATGCTCAAATTTGGCTTTTGAAAATACAGCATGAATTTCATAAGCCTAGAAGGCCTTCATGATATAAAGTTAAAATATTTGAAAATACCCTAAACTACTTAATTACAGCAGGCTATACATGGTACATCATCCATGCATTCTTTTGGGAGTTTGTGGCCACTCTTAATTTTACATTTAGCTCCCATGACAGCAAGGCCTTTCAGGTTCAGCTGAAACACAGTGTCTGATACACATGACTCAGAGGTAGGTCTCTTAGGTTTTAACTTAACTTCTGGTATCTTTCCCCGTTTCAGTTTTCCATACACACAAAAGTCAACATGGATACAAACTCCAACTTCTTGACCTGAGTAAGCTGACATACTTATTCAGCCTGACCATGGGGTCACCCAAAAAAAAGAAAACTTGGCTCACAGAGCGCCAGCATTGAAACAGCTCCTAGGGGTTCACCTTTTCTGGCATCTGCCAGCTGGAGGCCATTTGTATAATATACAGGCATCAAAAAAGACACCTGATGGGCTGAGCACAACAGATGAAATTTCACAAGAAATGGGCCAAAGAAAGAAAAATCAAAGAATGAAGACTGAAATGGGGGGGATGGGGGAGGAAATAAAACATGTCTAAGTCTATATAGGTCGGGATGGAAGAGGTTTAGATGTATAAACTGACAGTTGTGTGTGCGGAAGGGACTGCATCCTTGCCTACAGATGTGGATTCTATACACATGTATGTTAAGTCAGTCCATGTGTTACACCTGACAGTTCAGAATGGATGTTTTTGGTGAGAGGTGCAAAGAGGTTCTAGTCCCTTGGCTCCTCAGGCCCCAGTCCTCTGTCCTGGCTGGCTGGTGGTCTCTGTGTAGGACTCAACGGCATGGTATATGAATGGATAAAGTTTGATGTCTGGCCCAGGGGTGGAGCAGTTTCTGCATTCTTCGTTGTAGTATCGGAGCAGCAGCTTATATACTTCTCCTGGAGAGAAGAAAACCAGACCAATGTGCACATTAAGGTATGCAGGTGGATAAAACGACTACAGAACAGTCCAGTTCTATCCTAACCTGCATAACATATGCTCAAATTTGGCTTTTGAAAATACAGCATGAATTTCATAAGCCTAGAAGGCCTTCATGATATAAAGTTAAAATATTTGAAAATACCCTAAACTACTTAATTACAGCAGGCTATACATGGTACATCATCCATGCATTCTTTTGGGAGTTTGTGGCCACTCTTAATTTTACATTTAGCTCCCATGACAGCAAGGCCTTTCAGGTTCAGCTGAAACACAGTGTCTGATACACATGACTCAGAGGTAGGTCTCTTAGGTTTTAACTTAACTTCTGGTATCTTTCCCCGTTTCAGTTTTCCATACACACAAAAGTCAACATGGATACAAACTCCAACTTCTTGACCTGAGTAAGCTGACATACTTATTCAGCCTGACCATGGGGTCACAAAGAGTCAGACACAACCTAGCAACTAACACGCTTTTACTTATTTGAGATTGAGGATGAAACTCTGCCAGAAAAAAAAGATTCTGCAAGTGTTGCCCCTCTAAAGACCTTGTCCCTTCAACCCCCATCAAAGTCACACTTCTGTTTTTTCTTATCCACTATGACCTGTCCAGATTTTGCAAGGGCCCCTCTTGGATGGCCTACAATTCATCTAGACGCCAACTATCCCCTACTTACCAACAGTCAGTTTCCTTTCAGTAAGAAACGTGTGCATGCTATAAATGTCTCTCATCAATTCTGAGTCCCCGAAGGTGAAATAAACCACATCTCGCTCTGCTACAGCAGCTGCCAGTATCTGTATTAAGGCTGTAGCAAAAAGAAAAAATGCAGCTGTATTACGACCCTTTCCATCAGGATACCTTTAGTTCTTTCAACCAGCTCAATTACAGCTGGTATGCCATAGCTTTATCCTGGATTAAAGATTTAGAAACCTCATACAGACGTTATTAGAAATGGCAAATACAGAATGCATACAAATCATCTAGTTGTGTGACTTTCCAGACATGCTACTGAGAATATCATTAAGTCACAGAATTCCTACATAAGCACCTTTGTGAGAAAACAAATAAAGAAAGGTGCATCTGAGGCAGCACACCTAAAAGACAGTAGGGTTTTTTTTCCACTTACATCAATCTGGAACTAAAATTCTTGTGTCTGCTTGCTTGATTTACCTTATTACATAGTCACTGTTTTTCATATCAAAGGAGTCTGATTTTCCCTGACCAGTGTCCTCGGGGGGGTTCTACTGTTCTCGTTAACCCTGCAGCAGGCAAGCGTTCTCAAAACAGCTTCGGGAAGCACCCCCATCCTCCTGCGCTCCCCCTCTGCCCAGTCACTGCAGCGTGGAGCGATGCTGCTGGGAACACTGGACAGTAACTCTGGAGTGGGAAACTCATGGAGAACCACTGTCCTCAGGAAGCAAGTTACACATCACTAAGCCTGGAGTATGTTTCCAAAAATTAAATTACTTTACAATATTAATCTCAATAGACAAAATTTATTTTAAATAACAAAAACGAAGATAAGGTGCAATAAACGCCCTTTTGCTAGTCACATGTTTTTCTTCATAAACGGGGAGGTGGGAATCACACTAAAACACTATGGTGGATAAACATAGTTTTGAATTTTGAGAGCACATTAATATTCTACACCTTCAAAACATAAAATAAGAATGGGAATGGGAAGGAACTTATAACTGAAAGCAAACTAAAACAAATGAGCTTAATTTTATTTCAAAAGAATAGCACTATAGGGAAAGGAAAATGGATGAAAGTGAGAACTAATCCAAGTTACTTATGAACACAGTATTTGACTAATACGCCCTGAGTGTTGGGCAAGAATTACAAACAGATCCAAGACTTTCTTTATTAAAACATGTGCTTATCATAGTATAGGTGAAGAATTCTGAGACTATTAATAACATATTTCAGGCTTGAACAAATGAGTTGATTTGCTGATGCTGCTGGGAGCTGTAGCTCTCAGTATGGAAGAGGAAATACACAAACATGGAATCGGAAAGACAAAAAAGTAACTCCTTGGTGATCGATGGAAGGCCCTGGTATGTATTCATGACTTGTAAATATGTACGTGTGTGTGTGTGTGTGTGTGTGTGAATGTGCGTTTCTTTCTAGTTTTTGTCTGCTGAAAGGGCCCCAAAGAAGACATCCAAGCACCAGTTCACACACCTAGGGCCCAGATCATGGTCTCTAATACCATCCTCCCTAAAAGGAGCTGGATTCCTCAGGGAATACTTGACTCCGTGGTTGGAACAGGACAGGTACAAGATGAAACCACTGTTTTATTACAGCAGAAAGTAAAGAGGTACTCCAAAACAGAAGGGGCAAAATTGATGGGCGCTTGGCACAAGGATAGAGAAGCCAGTTTGAAGGAGCTTCTTCTAGCCAAATCTGGCTGAGGTAAGCACCAAAATATTACGTATAGTAGAAAGTTACAATCATTGAAAAAACATAAATCCACAAGTCCAGAAATAATAATACATAATGCACAAATGGAGGAGAGGAAGAAGGTCTCTTGCTCATGGGAGAAAGCTAAAGACTAACTTATAAGTCTAGAGGGAGTGTTAGGACGAGATAAGCCTCTTTTCACACCCAGCATGGCAAAGACTGGATCAGGCAAAGATCAATAAAGGATGCTAAGCCTAAGGGAAATTCTGTCTCAAAGTGTCTTCCCCCAGACTTATTTATTAACATAAGAGAGGGAAAAAATACCTTTACAGAGGAAAAATCAGGTAACACCTGGACTAGGTGATCAAAATTAACATCACCAGTGGGGTCAGTGACCACCAAGTGCCTCTAGGTACTATTGCCTATGCACTGCTCTAATCAGGAGTGCATCACCTCACCCTAACTATGAGGCAAGAGCAGATAAACTCAATGAATGTCTGTTCTTCAAACATGTCAAATGTCACAAAAGACAAAGGCGGTGTAAACACTCCCGATTCAAAAAGAAGCTCAAAGCTATGACAACTAAATGCAGTATCTGCCCTTGGACCCTGTACTGTGGCTACAGAGAGCTTGATCAGGGCACCTGATAAAACTGGAACTCAGATGAGTAGACACAATATTCTATCCATGTACATTTGTGAAATGGTAACTGTAATGCATTTCTATAAGAGAATAGGAAAAGCACACTGAAGTATTTAGGAAAAGGGGTATAATGTATGTGACATCGGCTCAAATGGTTCAGAAAAAAACCCTATGTGTGTGTAATGCACATGCATATGTGCAAAATAAGAAAGCTGTTTAAAACTTTCATAAATTTGACTTTATTTTCAAATAAGATGTTTGGAAAGTTGAACTAATAAATTTACTATGGTTGAGTATCCCCAGATTTGAGAAAGAATCTAAGTTATTATAATTACATGCAAGATTCTAAAATACCAAAGCATTTTCTTATTTTCAAACTAATATTTATTGAGTATCCACATTTAAGGTACTATGACTAGGCCTCATTAATCTTGGAGTAATTGATCTCAAAATACAGATACGTTTTAATTAAAACTACTCAACCAGCTTATGCAAACATTAAAGCTTCAGTACACTCAATTTTAAAAGGTTCTAATTAACCTAAACTACATATAAAAATGGAAGCCAGTGAATCGTCATCTTCTATCAAGAGTCATTTCTTATCTTTTGGTTTGAATGAAATTTGGCTTTAAGTATTTCCTGTTTAAGGGAGGAGGGGAGAAAGACCCAAAGGAAAGTCCTTTTAGTCTTGTCTCCCCCTTATATATAGGAATACTAGATCACTGGTCATTTGCCATTTATGAAAATAAATTATCAGTAAGAACATTTAAAGTGTATACACCTATAAAGTTTATTTTTAAAATGCTTCACCGGCCATTCTGTCCCTGTGGATAGGCTCATGGAGTTTAGTTAAGCTTGACAGATCTACCCAAAACAGGCTGGATCCTAGTAAGACAACCAAATCGCATTACACTCGTGACTTCATATCCATTTCTAGTTGGGTACACATAATTAACAAAAGCACGTGTCCGACAAGCTGGGACTGGAGACCTGGGCTCAGGGTTCCTCCTTCTGCCAGCTGTCTAAGCTCTAGGACATTGTCACTTACTTTCTTGCCTGCATTTTCCCCATCTAGGCAATGAAGAAGTTGAACCAGATGATCCTTAAAGACTCTTTCAGAGTATGGAATTCCAGAACCTCTATTATAATTTTTCTCCTTACACTGGATATTCAACTATAAATACACAGAAGAAACTTTCAGAAATGTAAGTTAATCCTGACCCTAAATCCATCAGTAATCACTAAAAAATAACATTTGAGACAGAACTGTCTTCAGACCTCACTACATCCCCAAGATTTGCAAGTCTAGACAATTATGTCTCACAGTTTAAGTGAACTCTCTTGCATCACAAGTGAGATGAGACTAAATCACAGATCTAATAGGGTGTGTGGGCTCATTCCAAGAACGATACAAAAGCATCAAATTCCAACTTCAAGCACAACTAGGTGCCAAAATAATCACTTAAATTAACCTGCAGGGAGCTTGGTTTTAATTTTCTTTTTGGCATCAGTGTTAAGCAATAAAAATTTCAAATAAATATGAATAATGTTAAGAAACAATTCAGGGCTTCCCTGGTGGTCCAGTGGGTAAGGACACCGCCTTGCAGTGCAAGGGGCGCCAGTTCGATCCCTGGCCTGGGAAGATCCCACGTGCCGCAGAGCGGCTAGATCGATGTGTCCAATTACTGAGCCGGAGCTCTGGAGCGCATGCGCCCAGAGCCGGTGCTCTGCGACAACAGAGGCCAGTGCGATGGGAGGCCCACAAGGGCCAAAGAACAAAAATGGATGAAAATAGACAAATGAAAGACTGACAGAAGTAGTCCACCTGTTCCCCTCCCTCCCCACCCCCCCAAAAAATAAATAAATAAATCTTTAAAAAAAGAGAAACAATTCATAGTGTCCTCTTATAACAACTGAACCAAACCAAAAAAAAAAATGAGTAAAATCATGGATACCTATACCACAGTGTGGTCTGAGGCCATGAGCATGTAACATTAGTAAAAGCTGCTAACACTGAGCTCTATATTGTAGCGTGCTGAACATTCTAGCAGCTTTTTAAGGATAAGCTCAAGATTTGCAAGGATTAACTCACTTAATCCTTCCTTACAAAAACTGAATAAGTATTATCTCCATTTTGAAAATCAGGAAATAAGAGCATGAGATGATCAAGTAACCTGTCTAAGGTCACAGAGCCAGAAAGCGGTGGAGCTAATATTCAAACAGGGTGGTCTGACCCAGGGACCCTCCCTCACCCACCAGGCTATAAAGCTGCCTTATGCCAAGCGAGCCTACCATATGCCTGTCAGAATTTCCTCAAATTGTTTACATTACTTTAATACATACTAGCAGGAGGCTATAATAGTATACATTTGAAAGTGTTACTAGTGTCCCAAGGTGTTTTGCGAGCTCATGCCTCAATTACTATGAAAGCTCAAACATGGCTACCAGCCCTGGGGGCATTTTGCTCACTCTTCTAGCTTATTTTCTAGTTGATCTTGTCCTCGACCTCTGGCTACTGGGGTGTGTGTGTGGTGTGTCTAAGGGTCTTTGTTGCTGCATGGGGGCCTTCTCTCTGTGTTGCTCCACAGGGATGTTTATGCTGCATGGGGGCTTTCTCTCTCTCTCTCTCTCTCTGTGTTTTGCTGCATGGGGGCTTTCTCTGTTTGTGGCAAGCGGGGGCTAGTCTCTAGATGTGGCACGCGGGCTTGGTTGCTCCATGGCAGGTGGGATCTTCCTGGGCCAGAGATCAAACCAGTGTCCCCTGCATTACAAGGTGGATTCTTAACCACAGGGACCACCAGGGAAGCCCTGGCTACTGTTTTTAATCTTGGCACCATGTGCCCCTACCAACACCCCCTCTCCTAAAGAAGAAGCTATTCCTAAAGGCTCAATCTTTGGTGCTTTCACCTGCCTGAAATGTACTCTCACATCAAGAATTCAGCTACCATCTCTAGAGTGGCAATTCCCAAAGCTAGATACACAGTTTGTGGCCAATAAAGATGGACTGTACGAGCACAGACCCTGAGCTCCTGGGCAGTGATCCTGGTCTGAATTCTGGCACTGACCCCTGCTGTCCTTGTGACTTGAGGCTAGTTACCACTTGATGGCTCAGGTACGTCACCCACGAAGACAAAAACACCTCACACCTGGCAGGCACTTATGAACTAATACATCTAAGGAAAGCACTTAGTACAACACAGAATGCACTTAACACGCCGTCGAATAACAACAACCATATACTGGTTTTTGAGGAAAACAAGCCACGTATGAATGTTGGTTCTGATAGTTAGCTGTCTGTCTTTGGGCAGTTTTATTAGCCTCTAATACAAACTTTGGTTTTTTCATCTTAAAAATGAGGTTACTGATTGAAGAATTACACTAAAGGAGAGAGTGCAGTGTTTCCTAAACCTGGCTGAGTATCAGCAGCTCCCAGAGAGTTAAAAAAAATTCCCAGAGCCATTTTCCAAATCCATTAATTCAGTGGCATCTCTGAAGTCCTGATAAGAGCCATTCTACTCTCTCCATTCAGGTTGTCTTATGCTGCCAGCTTTCAATTACTATGAAAGCTCAAACATGGCTACCAGCCCTGGGGGCATTTTGCTCACTCTTCTAGCTTATTTTCTAGTTGATCTTGTCCTCGACCTCTGGCTACTGGGGTGTGTGTGTGGTGTGTCTAAGGGTCTTTGTTGCTGCATGGGGGCCTTCTCTCTGTGTTGCTCCACAGGGATGTTTATGCTGCATGGGGGCTTTCTCTCTCTCTCTCTCTCTCTGTGTTTTGCTGCATGGGGGCTTTCTCTGTTTGTGGCAAGCGGGGGCTAGTCTCTAGATGTGGCACGCGGGCTTGGTTGCTCCATGGCAGGTGGGATCTTCCTGGGCCAGAGATCAAACCAGTGTCCCCTGCATTACAAGGTGGATTCTTAACCACAGGGACCACCAGGGAAGCCCTGGCTACTGTTTTTAATCTTGGCACCATGTGCCCCTACCAACACCCCCTCTCCTAAAGAAGAAGCTATTCCTAAAGGCTCAATCTTTGGTGCTTTCACCTGCCTGAAATGTACTCTCACATCAAGAATTCAGCTACCATCTCTAGAGTGGCAATTCCCAAAGCTAGATACACAGTTTGTGGCCAATAAAGATGGACTGTACGAGCACAGACCCTGAGCTCCTGGGCAGTGATCCTGGTCTGAATTCTGGCACTGACCCCTGCTGTCCTTGTGACTTGAGGCTAGTTACCACTTGATGGCTCAGGTACGTCCACCCACGAAGACAAAAACACCTCACACCTGGCAGGCACTTATGAACTAATACATCTAAGGAAAGCACTTAGTACAACACAGAATGCACTTAACACGCCGTCGAATAACAACAACCATATACTGGTTTTTGAGGAAAACAAGCCACGTATGAATGTTGGTTCTGATAGTTAGCTGTCTGTCTTTGGGCAGTTTTATTAGCCTCTAATACAAACTTTGGTTTTTTCATCTTAAAAATGAGGTTACTGATTGAAGAATTACACTAAAGGAGAGAGTGCAGTGTTTCCTAAACCTGGCTGAGTATCAGCAGCTCCCAGAGAGTTAAAAAAAATTCCCAGAGCCATTTTCCAAATCCATTAATTCAGTGGCATCTCTGAAGTCCTGATAAGAGCCATTCTACTCTCTCTAGACAACTTGAATGCAACTTGAAAGACACATGTACCTCTGTGTTCTCTGTAGCATTGTTTCTAATAGCAAGGTATGCAAGCAGCCTCAGTGCCATCATCAGATGAGTGGATAAAAATGTGTATGTTTACAGTGAATTACTACTTGTCCATAAAATGAATGATATCTTCCTATTTGCAACAACATGGATGGACCTAGTGAGTATTATGCTAAGTAGAGTAAGCCAGACAAAGATAAATACTGTATGACTTCACTAATAAAACACATGAACGAACATAATGAAACAGAAATAGATACAGAGAGCAAACAGGTGATTGCCAAAAGGGAGGTGGGAGGAGTCACAGATATGAATGGGCAGTGTAGGGAATACAGTCAATAATTATGTAAGGTCTCTGCATGGTGACAGAGGCAACTAGGCTTGTCATGGAGATCATTCTGAAATACACAGAAAAACAGAATCTCTTTTATGTGCCAGGAACTAAGAGTGTTGTAGGTCAATTATACTTTAAAAACAACTCATAGGAAAATACAATCAGATTTCTGGCTATCAGAGGCAGGAGGGTGGGGGAGAGGGATTAAATGAAGGTAGCCAAAAGGTGCAAAATTCCAGTTATAAGATAAGTAAGCCCTAGGAATGTAGTGTAGAACATAACAATAATTAACACTGCTGTACATTATAAATGAGAGTTGCTGGGGAGTATAAATCCTGAGAGTGCTCATCACAAGGAAAATACTTTTTTCTACTTCTTTAATGTCGTATCTATGTGTGATGCATGTTCACTAAACCTACTTAATACTCATTTCAAGATGTAAGTCCAATCGTTACATTGTGTAACTTAAACTTGTGTAGTTCTATATGTCAGTTATTTTTCAGTAAAATTGGAAAAAAAACAACAAAACAATATATGCTCACAACAGAAAAAAATAATCTTGATAATTGTGAAAATAATACATAATGAAAATCTTGGAATACTACCCTTGAGAATCACCAGAGCAAGCAAAGCTGCAGTCTGAGAGAAAGGCATTTTTATGCCATAAAAAAAAGCAGCAAAATGAACACATTTATAAAGCTTCCCAAATTGTCCATCACAAATGACCAAGGCTTACAGCAGACCTGGCTTCTGGATTGATGATATGAATCTACTCATTTATTTTACTTAAGAGAAAAACCAAAAAAAAGTGTCTGTCATAAGATCAATAAGTCCAGAGTGAAAAACAGGTTTTCCCAAACAAATTCAGGATGATAAAGAATTTCATAAAATCAAAACCAGAAATTCTTTCTTCTGTAGACATTCAAAACACTGAAACTAGTAACATGTGCCTTTTGTTTTTGAATATGAAGAAAATGTTGGTGAAAGTCCTTAAGAAATAGAAGAGATTTTAAAGTATGCCACAAAAATGCAAGCACATAAAAATGAACTCCATATGACACTCAACAGGATGAGAAGAACACCTGCAACACAGGTTATTCAGTCACTAACTTGGATGACAGACAGTTAACATTTTTAATATACAAAGAGTTTTTACTAGCCAGTGAAACCCAAATCTGCTCCCTAAAAGCTAACACATGAACAAGCAATTTGCAAAACAAAGAATAACCAATAAAACATATGAGAACTACTGAACCTCAGAGAGATTAATAAGATGGTCAAAACCCAATCTTGGTGAGACTGCTTTTGCAAAGATGACACTGATAATGGTGACCTGTCACTGTAACCCGACACCGCCTTTCAGCAACTTGCAGTAAATATTAAAATACAACCTATCCCTGTCCGTTGAGTCATTAATTTCACTTCTAGGAATTAGCCCTGAGAAAGTAATTACGTATTATTACATATGTAATTATATACTATAGTGTTGCTTATATAAAATAAAACAGCTGTCTATGAATGGAGAATTGGTGAAATAAACTATGGTACATAGGGACATACAACAGCATACTACTTAGCTATTAAAAAATGTAGACAGTTTTTGTGTTGAGAGCCACTGTGAGACTGCAGGATTTTCAAAAAGAGGAGGTGAGAACGCGGAGTGAGATTCTACGAATGTCAGATGGTCTCACTGTTACAAACAAATGTCTGAAAGGATGGTCACCATTACGTTAGCAGTAAATTCAGATGATTTTCTTTATATACGTGATGATATTTTTCTGAATTTTAGAAAACAGAACATGTCATTTTTATAAAACAAAAAAAGCAGACAAATCATGACAGACTCAACTGCCTATTCCCAATGAGAAGGATTTTATCTACATCTGGTTTGGCTATCAAGGCCAGCTGGCTGTTTTATGTTTGCTTTGTTTTCTTGTTACTTTGACAACTCTAGTATAAACCAAGAATTTGTCGGTTGTTTTTTTTTCTGTCCTGGGTTTCTGATAGGAGCTTCAAAACCCATGCAAATACCGGACTGACAAGGTATTTGTTATGCTAATGAAGCGACTCCCAGTAGGCCTCTAGATTGCTACAGGATTGTACTTTCAGCCACTGAATGCTAGGGAGAGAGAGAATTGGAAACTGAATTGGCCAATGATTTGTCATGAAAATTCTGGACACCAAAGGTCAATGGAGCTTCTTGGTTAAGAAACACACTGATGTGCTGGGAAGGTGTCGCGCTTTGACACCACAGGGGCGGGGCATGCAAGCTCTGTATTCTCTTCCCCTATGTGGATCCTTTGCAATAAGATTGTAACAGCACCTTCCTGGGTTCTGTGGCCCATCCTCACGAACTGTCAAACCTCAGAGGGGTTCTGGAAACTTCCCAAGACTGGCAGCTGGTTGATCAAGGCGTAGGGGGCCATGGAAGGGACAGCCCCACCGCCCTCCTAGACCTGTGGCTAGCGTCAGAGGTAGGGGTGGCCTTGTGGAGGTTGCGTGCCCCTCCCTTGCAGAGTCTGCACTGCGTCCAAGGAGCTTCAGGACTGCCCTGCAGCAACACCCGGCTCATGCCAGACCAGCTGACAGAGAAGAGTAATCCTCCTAAGTAATAACATAATGCTGTTTTCTTTAACTGACACTCTTGGGAGGAAAGCAAATGCCACAATATGGTAAATGACCAACAGCTCTGTTGATAGGTACAGACCCAAAGTGCAAGAAATGTTTATCCTTCTTGAGCACCGAATGTCTCCTCATGCCGCTCTCCCAAAGCTGTACTCCCGACACCATGCAGCTCTATTAAAGCTCTCATTTCTATAGATCATATTTGTCTATGCCTCTCTCTCATACGCCAGATCACAGTGCCTGGGGAGTGGCAGATCAGCCTAAGTCTGGGGAATGAATGAGTTACTCAGTGAAATAGCTCCACCCATAAAACTCACTTCTGTAAAGGAATGTGCTTGAAGGGGTGGTTTGGTTTGAAACTTCATAGTCATTTGGGCCTCTTTATTCAACTAAAGATTGCGTCTGATAGATTGAAGAGATACAGGACCTCTGCAGGGAAATAGTAAATAAGAATAATATTAAATATTCCTTTTTTCTTCTTTCAGAGCTTTGTTGTCTCTTATTATGATAGGACATTAGAAACCCGGTTTGAAGGACTAACTCTATTCCTTAGTCAAAAAACTATTATCCTTATAACAATTGACTCACTTACCTTTTAATCTAGCATCACCCCCGAAGGCACCACAGCCCCAGTTTCCTGTGGCCACTGCGGGAAGGTTCTCTGAAGAAACTCCGGGACGAAGAAATCCACAGTAAGCCTACAGGATGAAAGAAATACCCAAGCACGTGAGTGACTAGACACAAACAGTTTTTCTGACCGATGTACTAGGATCAGCATCCATTATCAAGCTTACGTGTTCTCTCTCTCCTTTTTTTCCTAGGGGCCAAAGGAGAGGGAAGAGGAGAAAATCCTGAGATTACACAAGGAAGACAGTAAGAAATGACCAGTTCTAATTATTGATTTGCTTTGATGCTGGGCAAATCAAAGCCCTTAAACCAATACAGGTCTCTCTTGTTTTTTTCCCCCCTCCCCAATTCAAACAAATATAAAGGAAAATATCAGATATGTCAAGACTTAATGGGATTCCAGTTACAAACTATAAAGGACTAAAGAATAGAGAGGCATTTAAGACTATGTTTCATTTGAAAACTTTTGACTACCATTTTCTTTCATTAAGGTAAAGAATGATGACTATTATGCTTTAGCACTCTTGAATTATTGGGACTAGATTAATAACTGTGATTGGCTTTTTTTTTTTTTAACATTTATTTATTTATTTATTTTGGCAGGGGTGGGGAGGGAGGGAGGTGGGCGGGCCACTTCCACTGGTCTTTCATTTCTCTATTTTCATCCATCTTTGTTCTTTGGCTCCTGTGGGCCTCCCTTCGCAGTGGCCTCTGTCGTCGCAGAGCACCGGCTCTGGGCGCATGCACTCCAGAGCTCTGGCTCGGCAATTGGACACATCGGTCCAGCCGCTCCGCGGCACATGGGATCTTCCCAGGCCAGGGATCGAACCGGCGTCCCTTGCACTGCAAGGCGGTGTCCTTAAGCACTGGACCACCAGGGAAACCCCCTGTGATTGGCTTTTAAATGTGCCTCCTGCCCCTGATCAGCTGAAGCTACTATGTATAAAATGAGCAAATGACTAGATATAAAAGGAACTCCTGTGCCTGGCTATAAGATAACCCTTAGATCCCTCCCAACTCCAAGACTCTCTGGTTTCACAGCTGTGTTTTAAATTAGATTAAAATTTGCCATTTACCTGAAAAAAGTACAATGTATCCCGAGGATGCTGGCTATGTATTAATTAAATGAACAGCTCACTTTATATATGAGAAGACCACAGTTTCCTGTGGCCACTGCGGAAGGTTCTCTGAAGAAACTCCGGGCGAAGAAATCCACAGTAAGCCTACAGGATGAAAGAAATACCCAAGCACGTGAGTGACTAGACACAAACAGTTTTTCTGACCGATGTACTAGGATCAGCATCCATTATCAAGCTTACGTGTTCTCTCTCTCCTTTTTTTCCTAGGGGCCAAAGGAGAGGGAAGAGGAGAAAATCCTGAGATTACACAAGGAAGACAGTAAGAAATGACCAGTTCTAATTATTGATTTGCTTTGATGCTGGGCAAATCAAAGCCCTTAAACCAATACAGGTCTCTCTTGTTTTTTTCCCCCCTCCCCAATTCAAACAAATATAAAGGAAAATATCAGATATGTCAAGACTTAATGGGATTCCAGTTACAAACTATAAAGGACTAAAGAATAGAGAGGCATTTAAGACTATGTTTCATTTGAAAACTTTTGACTACCATTTTCTTTCATTAAGGTAAAGAATGATGACTATTATGCTTTAGCACTCTTGAATTATTGGGACTAGATTAATAACTGTGATTGGCTTTTTTTTTTTTTAACATTTATTTATTTATTTATTTTGGCAGGGGTGGGGAGGGAGGGAGGTGGGCGGGCCACTTCCACTGGTCTTTCATTTCTCTATTTTCATCCATCTTTGTTCTTTGGCTCCTGTGGGCCTCCCTTCGCAGTGGCCTCTGTCGTCGCAGAGCACCGGCTCTGGGCGCATGCACTCCAGAGCTCTGGCTCGGCAATTGGACACATCGGTCCAGCCGCTCCGCGGCACATGGGATCTTCCCAGGCCAGGGATCGAACCGGCGTCCCTTGCACTGCAAGGCGGTGTCCTTAAGCACTGGACCACCAGGGAAACCCCCTGTGATTGGCTTTTAAATGTGCCTCCTGCCCCTGATCAGCTGAAGCTACTATGTATAAAATAAGCAAATGACTAGATATAAAAGGAACTCCTGTGCCTGGCTATAAGATAACCCTTAGATCCCTCCCAACTCCAAGACTCTCTGGTTTCACAGCTGTGTTTTAAATTAGATTAAAATTTGCCATTTACCTGAAAAAAGTACAATGTATCCCGAGGATGCTGGCTATGTATTAATTAAATGAACAGCTCACTTTATATATGAGAAGACCACAGTTCAAAGTCTTAAGAGTTTCTGATTTTCATTTCTTTGTTGTCAAACTAGTTAGTCTTTCTGCCTCCTAAGGATTCTTAGTTTTCTGAAACTATCAGACTATTGTAAGAGGTTTAATATAAATAGCAAAGCAAATCTCCCAAGGCTTTCTCAGGTACCAAACAAGGGCTAAAATATAGCTTATGTATAATAGTAAATAAAGTAAAAAGAATGATATGTGACAAACGTTTCCAGAGAAAAACCAAGGATAAAGAAAGATGCTTCTATGAAACCCACACATAGAAATACTGTAAATTGCTCTCTGAAGTTGTTATAAAGGTATAAAAATTTATTTTACACACTAGATGGATGGATGAACAAGGCTATTCCTTCTATTCCCTCCTAGGCTGTAAATCCTGACAGATATTAATTATAAGTTGGTACCAGACCATTATTCAATGCTGTGGTACAGAGCCTACACTAGAACTTACAAATTACCTATATAATCAGATGCACAGAGCTTCTGAAAATCTCTTTCCGGTCAAAGCTATCAAAGAGCTCAATTTTTTTGAGCAGGTTCTTCTTGAAAGATAGAATCTCTGCCTTTTTCGAACAAAGAGGTGAAGGGACTACCTGTCAGAAGAGAGCTTTGCCGCTTGCTTTCCTGTCAGATTCGCCAAACATACTGAGATGAAGAGGAAGATTTCTTAGCCTCCTAGTTTGTGCTGTCTGCTTTATACCATTAGAATGGTTTTAGTCTCTTCCAATACTGCTATCTCTGCATATCTGAGCTTAAATTTTCTTTACTAAGCAAAAATAGCTTAGTAAAACTAAAGCCTAATAACAGCAATTTGAAATATTTAGGTTATTAGAAGCAAAATCTAACCAATTTTATTAAAACAAAAAATCTATCCTGAAAAATGACCACAACAGAAACAAACTATAAAATTGAAGTTAACCTGCATTTGGTGTTTTATTCAAACAAAACTTTAAAAATGTAATCAGATAGAAATTAAACGATGTGAAATACTTACATAGTAATTAAGTATAGAGAACAACAGTGTTTAATATATCATTGCAATAGCAAATTCGTCACTTTTCCACAGTTCAAAGTCTTAAGAGTTTCTGATTTTCATTTCTTTGTTGTCAAACTAGTTAGTCTTTCTGCCTCCTAAGGATTCTTAGTTTTCTGAAACTATCAGACTATTGTAAGAGGTTTAATATAAATAGCAAAGCAAATCTCCCAAGGCTTTCTCAGGTACCAAACAAGGGCTAAAATATAGCTTATGTATAATAGTAAATAAAGTAAAAAGAATGATATGTGACAAACGTTTCCAGAGAAAAACCAAGGATAAAGAAAGATGCTTCTATGAAACCCACACATAGAAATACTGTAAATTGCTCTCTGAAGTTGTTATAAAGGTATAAAAATTTATTTTACACACTAGATGGATGGATGAACAAGGCTATTCCTTCTATTCCCTCCTAGGCTGTAAATCCTGACAGATATTAATTATAAGTTGGTACCAGACCATTATTCAATGCTGTGGTACAGAGCCTACACTAGAACTTACAAATTACCTATATAATCAGATGCACAGAGCTTCTGAAAATCTCTTTCCGGTCAAAGCTATCAAAGAGCTCAATTTTTTTGAGCAGGTTCTTCTTGAAAGATAGAATCTCTGCCTTTTTCGAACAAAGAGGTGAAGGGACTACCTGTCAGAAGAGAGCTTTGCCGCTTGCTTTCCTGTCAGATTCGCCAAACATACTGAGATGAAGAGGAAGATTTCTTAGCCTCCTAGTTTGTGCTGTCTGCTTTATACCATTAGAATGGTTTTAGTCTCTTCCAATACTGCTATCTCTGCATATCTGAGCTTAAATTTTCTTTACTAAGCAAAAAATAGCTTAGTAAAACTAAAGCCTAATAACAGCAATTTGAAATATTTAGGTTATTAGAAGCAAAATCTAACCAATTTTATTAAAACAAAAAATCTATCCTGAAAAATGACCACAACAGAAACAAACTATAAAATTGAAGTTAACCTGCATTTGGTGTTTTATTCAAACAAAACTTTAAAAATGTAATCAGATAGAAATTAAACGATGTGAAATACTTACATAGTAATTAAGTATAGAGAACAACTATAATGATTAAATACAAAATTCTTTTTTTTATTGAGTTATAATTGATTTATAGTATTATTTTCATTTCAGGTATAGAGCACAGTGATTCAGTATTTTTACGAAACATACTCCATTAAAAATTATTATAGAGGGCTTTCCTGGTGGTCCAGTGGGTAAGGACACCGCCTAGCAGTGCAAGGGACGCCGGTTCGATCCCTGGCCTGGGAAGATCCCACGTGCCGCGGAGCGGCTGGATCGATGTGTCCAATTACCGAGCCAGAGCTCTGGGGCACGTGCGCCCAGAGCCGGTGCTCTGCGACGACAGAGGCCACTGCGATGGGAGGCCCACCGGGGCCAAAGAACAAATATGGATGAAAACAGATAAATGAAAGACCAATAGAAGTGGCCTGCCCCCTCCCCCCACCAAAAAATTATTATAGATAATGGCTATAATTCCCTGTGTATATAATATACCCTGTGGTTTATCTATTTTATATATAATAGTTTATATCTCTTAATCCCATAACCCTAATGTGGTGCCCCCACCCCTGCCCTCTCCCTTTTGGTAATAACTAGTCTGTTTCATATCTATGAGTCTGTTTCTGTTTTGCATATACATATTTGTATTATCTTTTAGATTCCACATATAAGTGATCCCATATAGTGCTTGTCCTTCTCTAACTTATTTCACCAAGCATAATACTCTCTAGGTCCAACCCCGTTGCTGTGAAAGGTAGAGTTTCATTCTTTCTTATGGCTGAATAGTATTTCACTGTATACATTATCCACTTGTCTGTTGTATATCCACAAAATACATATACAAGGTGGATAATATACCTTATCCACCTTGGCAAGGTGCTTGAGCTGCTTCCATACTTGGCTGTTATTCTAAACCATATAAAATTGAAGTTAACCTGCATTTAGGTGTTTTATTAGAAGCAAAATGTAACCAATTTTATTAAAACAAAAAATCTATCCTGAAAAATGACCACAACAGAAACAAACTATAAAATTGAAGTTAACCTGCATTTGGTGTTTTATTCAAACAAAACTTTAAAAATGTAATCAGATAGAAATTAAACGATGTGAAATACTTACATAGTAATTAAGTATAGAGAACAACTATAATGATTAAATACAAAATTCTTTTTTTTATTGAGTTATAATTGATTTATAGTATTATTTTCATTTCAGGTATAGAGCACAGTGATTCAGTATTTTTACGAAACATACTCCATTAAAAATTATTATAGAGGGCTTTCCTGGTGGTCCAGTGGGTAAGGACACCGCCTAGCAGTGCAAGGGACGCCGGTTCGATCCCTGGCCTGGGAAGATCCCACGTGCCGCGGAGCGGCTGGATCGATGTGTCCAATTACCGAGCCAGAGCTCTGGGGCACGTGCGCCCAGAGCCGGTGCTCTGCGACGACAGAGGCCACTGCGATGGGAGGCCCACCGGGGCCAAAGAACAAATATGGATGAAAACAGATAAATGAAAGACCAATAGAAGTGGCCTGCCCCTTCCCCCCACCAAAAAATTATTATAGATAATGGCTATAATTCCCTGTGTATATAATATACCCTGTGGTTTATCTATTTTATATATAATAGTTTATATCTCTTAATCCCATAACCCTAATGTGGTGCCCCCACCCCTGCCCTCTCCCTTTTGGTAATAACTAGTCTGTTTCATATCTATGAGTCTGTTTCTGTTTTGCATATACATATTTGTATTATCTTTTAGATTCCACATATAAGTGATCCCATATAGTGCTTGTCCTTCTCTAACTTATTTCACCAAGCATAATACTCTCTAGGTCCAACCCCGTTGCTGTGAAAGGTAGAGTTTCATTCTTTCTTATGGCTGAATAGTATTTCACTGTATACATTATCCACTTGTCTGTTGTATATCCACAAAATACATATACAAGGTGGATAATATACCTTATCCACCTTGGCAAGGTGCTTGAGCTGCTTCCATACTTGGCTGTTATTACAAAATTCTTTTATTTTGTTTAAACCAACCACTTCCTAGGTCAGAAATCAGAGAGAGAAGCAGCAAGCTCCTCTGAGTCCTCTTTAGAGGGACAACCCTAGCTTCCCTCCTTTCTCCAGTAGGAAGAGGGGTCCCTCACATGTACGAGACCAGGGCAGGGCCACTAATCAGGATAGTAACTGAGCTTCTTTAGTAAGAAACCAAGATCAGATAACGATAGAGACGTCAAAAGAATGGTCAAGTTCTTACTTCATAGGGGAAAAATACTAGGAGTTCTTAAGAGCTCCATACTAGCAGCAAATTTTTCCCCACAAGAGCCAGAACACTTGAGAAGATTAATCAGAGCAGTAAAAGAATCCTTGCTTAAACTCTTGTCACATCCTGACCTGACATTCATCAATGACAGGGCTATTTATTTTTACTAACAAACAACGTAAAAGTGGGAAAAAGAAGAAGCACTCAAACCTCTGGAAATAGAAGATGCCAGTGAATACTCCTGGCTCACAGTGAGGTTTTTTTGGGGGGGGGCAGGTGCAGGTTGGGGAGGGGGGGGAGGCGCGGGTTGGGGAGGGAGGGGGGCGGGCAGGCCACCTCTATTGGTCTTTCATTTCTCTAGTTTCATCCGTCTTTGTTCTTTGGCCCATGTGGGCCTCCCATCACGGTGGCGTCTGTTGTCGCAGAGCACCGGCTCTGGGCGCATGCACTCCAGAGCTCAGGCTCGGTAATTGGACACATTGGTCCAGCCGCTCCGCAGCACGTGGGATCTTCCCAGGCCAGGGATCGAACCGGCGCCCCTTGCACTGCAAGGCGGTGTCCCTACCCACTGCACCACCAGGGAAGCCCCCACAGTGAGTTTTGATGGGACAGCAAGGAGAGAGGGGATTTTGGAGTCCTGACGGTTAGAGGGGTGCCTTGAGAAGCGAGTAGCAGGAAGAAAATACTGGTTATCTAGAGTTAAAAATGAGAGCCCAACTGGAAGTGGTTAAAAGAGACACACAGGAAGGAAGCCAAAAAGTGAAAAAGGAAACAAAACAGTTTTAGAAACCTAGTCCAACCTTCTGTGAAATTTCAGGAAGTATACGAATTATCCACTTGTCTGTTGTATATCCACAAAATACATATACAAGGTGGATAATATACCTTATCCACCTTGGCAAGGTGCTTGAGCTGCTTCCATACTTGGCTGTTATTACAAAATTCTTTTATTTTGTTTAAACCAACCACTTCCTAGGTCAGAAATCAGAGAGAGAAGCAGCAAGCTCCTCTGAGTCCTCTTTAGAGGGACAACCCTAGCTTCCCTCCTTTCTCCAGTAGGAAGAGGGGTCCCTCACATGTACGAGACCAGGGCAGGGCCACTAATCAGGATAGTAACTGAGCTTCTTTAGTAAGAAACCAAGATCAGATAACGATAGAGACGTCAAAAGAATGGTCAAGTTCTTACTTCATAGGGAAAAGTACTAGGAGTTCTTAAGAGCTCCATACTAGCAGCAAATTTTTCCCCACAAGAGCCAGAACACTTGAGAAGATTAATCAGAGCAGTAAAAGAATCCTTGCTTAAACTCTTGTCACATCCTGACCTGACATTCATCAATGACAGGGCTATTTATTTTTACTAACAAACAACGTAAAAGTGGGAAAAAGAAGAAGCACTCAAACCTCTGGAAATAGAAGATGCCAGTGAATACTCCTGGCTCACAGTGAGGTTTTTTTTGGGGGGGGCAGGTGCAGGTTGGGGAGGGAGGGAGAGGGCGCGGGTTGGGGAGGGAGGGGGGCGGGCAGGCCACCTCTATTGGTCTTTCATTTCTCTAGTTTCATCCGTCTTTGTTCTTTGGCCCATGTGGGCCTCCCATCGCGGTGGTCTCTGCTGTCGCAGAGCGCCGGCTCTGGACGCGTGTGCTCCAGAGCTCTGGCTCGGTAATGGGACACATTGGTCCAGTCGCTCCGCAGCACGTGGGATCTTCCCAGGCCAGGGATCGAACCGGCGCCCCTTGCACTGCAAGGCGGTGTCCCTACCCACTGCACCACCAGGGAAGCCCCCACAGTGAGTTTTGATGGGACAGCAAGGAGAGAGGGGATTTTGGAGTCCTGACGGTTAGAGGGGTGCCTTGAGAAGCGAGTAGCAGGAAGAAAATACTGGTTATCTAGAGTTAAAAATGAGAGCCCAACTGGAAGTGGTTAAAAGAGACACACAGGAAGGAAGCCAAAAAGTGAAAAAGGAAACAAAACAGTTTTAGAAACCTACAGGTGCCGAAGGCAATAGATGGGTGCAGAATACTGGAGAGGATTGCCATTTCCTCCTCCAGGGGATCTCCTGAGCCCAGGGACAAAGTCTACTTAAAATCTATTTAAAGCCCCACAAAGATGTTTACTACATTGTATATAATAGAGAAAACCTTAGGACCACCTTTTAGTTAAAAAACTAACAGCTGTCTTAATATATCAGCTAAGCCCTACTATATCAATTCAACCAGTTTTATGGCCATTAAACATATTACTGGGGCTCACCTGGCGGCTCAGTTGGTAAAGAATCTACCTGTAATGCAGGAGTCCTAGGTTCAATCCCTGAGTCAGGAAGATTCCCCTGGACAAGGAAATGGCAACCCATTCCAATATGTTTGCCTGGAAAATCCCATGGATAGCGGAGCCTGGCAGGCTATAGTCCATGGGATCACAAAAGTTGGACATGATTTGGTGACTAAATCAGGACATATTACTATGAAGATCACTAGAAAGTATGAAAAATATAATTATGTATAAATTCAGTAGATGAATACAATATCATAGGTAACTTTTACATATATTTATATGAAACTCAGTATTTGTGTGGAAAGACCTATAAAAATGAAAACAATTATTTGAATTGTTCTGATCTTTAAATAACTGTAACATCAGTAAACTGATTTTTTGCCTTTTCAAGATGCAATATAAAATGAAAACATCATTTAGACCTTAGATTTCCCATGTATGAAATCAAAGACCAGATTACATATCTCTATAATTACTCTGATTCTATACATTGAGAAGGGAAATCTCACTAAAAATGATGTGCTTTGAACTAATACTCCTGCAAAATAAAGCAACACAAACTTCAAGAAAAGATGATAAATGATCAGATATTGAACTTCTTAGAAATAGCAGCAGCAAGTATTGATTGGTTTTGTTAATCAAGCACTGGTTTAATAACAGTCCACTCCTGAAATTGGTGATAACAACAACAACAACAAAAATCAATACATCAATTTTTTTAAAAAGGTAAATGGTGGTAATTTCCTGCCCAGGTAGTCTCTTCACTTTGTTAAATTTCTGATCCAGATGACTCCATTAAATATATTCATTATTTAATCTTACTTGATTGAGTCCAACATGGCTAAACACAACTTTTCACAGATGATTTCTTTCTTCCTTTGCTGAGCTATTTGCCACTTTTGCAAGCTGAAGTCATAAATCTTTCCAATCCAAAGATAGTTCTCCTGTCAAATGGTACCCAGCTAGAATTGCCTCCTCCAGGGGATCTCCTGAGCCCAGGGACAAAGTCTACTTAAAATCTATTTAAAGCCCCACAAAGATGTTTACTACATTGTATATAATAGAGAAAACCTTAGGACCACCTTTTAGTTAAAAAACTAACAGCTGTCTTAATATATCAGCTAAGCCCTACTATATCAATTCAACCAGTTTTATGGCCATTAAACATATTACTGGGGCTCACCTGGCGGCTCAGTTGGTAAAGAATCTACCTGTAATGCAGGAGTCCTAGGTTCAATCCCTGAGTCAGGAAGATTCCCCTGGACAAGGAAATGGCAACCCATTCCAATATGTTTGCCTGGAAAATCCCATGGATAGCGGAGCCTGGCAGGCTATAGTCCATGGGATCACAAAAGTTGGACATGATTTGGTGACTAAATCAGGACATATTACTATGAAGATCACTAGAAAGTATGAAAAATATAATTATGTATAAATTCAGTAGATGAATACAATATCATAGGTAACTTTTACATATATTTATATGAAACTCAGTATTTGTGTGGAAAGACCTATAAAAATGAAAACAATTATTTGAATTGTTCTGATCTTTAAATAACTGTAACATCAGTAAACTGATTTTTTGCCTTTTCAAGATGCAATATAAAATGAAAACATCATTTAGACCTTAGATTTCCCATGTATGAAATCAAAGACCAGATTACATATCTCTATAATTACTCTGATTCTATACATTGAGAAGGGAAATCTCACTAAAAATGATGTGCTTTGAACTAATACTCCTGCAAAATAAAGCAACACAAACTTCAAGAAAAGATGATAAATGATCAGATATTGAACTTCTTAGAAATAGCAGCAGCAAGTATTGATTGGTTTTGTTAATCAAGCACTGGTTTAATAACAGTCCACTCCTGAAATTGGTGATAACAACAACAACAACAAAAATCAATACATCAATTTTTTTAAAAAGGTAAATGGTGGTAATTTCCTGCCCAGGTAGTCTCTTCACTTTGTTAAATTTCTGATCCAGATGACTCCATTAAATATATTCATTATTTAATCTTACTTGATTGAGTCCAACATGGCTAAACACAACTTTTCACAGATGATTTCTTTCTTCCTTTGCTGAGCTATTTGCCACTTTTGCAAGCTGAAGTCATAAATCTTTCCAATCCAAAGATAGTTCTCCTGTCAAATGGTACCCAGCTGATCTCTTACAAGTTTAAAACACAGCTTCACAGTACCAGTTAGATAAAAGGAGACTGATTCTTCCCTTTAAAACCCAACTCTTCCTGTAAGTCATGATGTGGGTCCAACAGGACAGCAGGAGCCTGGATGGAGTCAACTGTCTCCAGAGGTAATAAAGCACTTTGTGAGATTGCCGTTCAGTTATTATCTGGAGAGAGAGAGAGAGAGAGAGTGTGTGTGTGTGTGTGTCTGTGTGTGTGTGTGTGTGTGCACACGCATGCGCATGCTCAGTCGTGTCTGATTCTTTGCGACCCCATGGCCTGCAGCCCACCAGGCTGCTCTGTCCACTGGATTCTCCAGGCAAGAATACTGAAGCAGATTTCCACTTCCTCCTCCACTGGACATTCCCGACCCAGGGATCAAATCTGCCTTTCTTGTTGTCTCCTGCATTGGCAGGCAGATTCTTTATCACTGCATCACCTGGGGAGCTTCAGTAATGCCTAAAAGTAGCAAGCCCCCTAGAGTTCAGAAATCCACACAGAATTCTGATGGTGAAAACTGGTCTACTGCTTAATTTGGAAAAATGGGAGTTTTTCTATTCCTGCCTACTTCCTCTATGGCATGCAAAAATAAACAACACTGTGTAAGTTATCTCTGAAGGATTAAATACAGACTTCTACTTTAAACCTAAGTTTACAATACACAGTAAGATGTAAAATATTTAATTTACTATTCTCTCCAGGTTGTCAGTTCAATTTATATAAAGCTCCTGTTGCTTATATTAAAATTCATAACTGTTTTAATAGGTAAATGTAACTAATAGAGGATGAAATGCTCTAATTTAGAAGGGCCAAAGTTATTTGGATTAGTTTTCTGATTAAGTTGTTATTCACTTGTTTTATTCTTTTTAATGAAAGAATCTAGAGAACATATGTTTTGGAATCTGGTAGTGAAGGAAAGAACAGCCATTTAGCAGATGGCTTCCTACGTGCCAGGCCTTGAACTAGGTGCTCTGTCAATGTCAGCACACATATTGAGGGGCTACTTTATACCTCTGGCACTTGGGCTTCTCTGGTAGCTCAGCTGGTGAAGAGTTCGCCTGCAATGCAGGAGACCCCGATTCAACTCCTGGGTTGGAAGACCTCCTGGAGAAGGGACAGGCCACCCACTCCAGTATTCTTGTCTGGAGAATTCCATGGACAGAGGAGCCTGGTGAGCTACAGTCCACAGGGTCACAAAGAGTTGGGTGTGACTGAAGCAAGTTTGACTTTGATTGATTTTCTTGTCTCGTGGGAATTTAATAAATAGGTTGGGGAGAAAAACCTCAAGTTCCCTTGAAAAAGAATGTCAAAAAACGAGACTGAAAAAAGCATTCAGCTAGCAGCTTGCTCACAGTACAGCGTTAAGCTTGAAAGAGAAGAGATAACTCAGGCCTATATGCTTGTAGGAGATGATGTGTTAACCAAATGCAGGGAAGAATCTTAATGATTTAGACTGG
The DNA here is from genome assembly GCA_022376925.1 of Tragulus kanchil. Lineage (NCBI taxonomy): Eukaryota > Metazoa > Chordata > Mammalia > Artiodactyla > Tragulidae > Tragulus > Tragulus kanchil. The sequence continues at coordinate 162,895,323 of JAIOJX010000005.1, forward strand.
AGCAGGTGAAAAGTCTAGAAAGACAGATCTATTATAGTAATCTCTACAAATATGTAAATCTATGTGGGAGGAGTTGCACTTTTAAAAACTAATTTGAATGCAGGGGAACCTGGATCAAGTCCTACCTTTGTCACTGCCTATCTGTGTGACCTAGGAGAGATTATTCAACTTCAGCTGACTGTCCCTAAATTGGAAATAAGTACAGTAGCTACACCTTCCTGGATGATTGGGATTAAATCAGACATCACACTTAAAGTACCACCTAGCATATAGTAAGAAATTATTTAACATCAGCAATTACTTTTACTCTTGTTACTTGTATAATTTTTTAAATTTCTACCTGCATTTGACTGAAAAGAATCTTTAATGAAATATAAGTTAGACACATTGCATACTGACAGAAATCATGGCAGGTTGAAAAATATAGAACTGCATTACTATACATTAAAAATCAATCCATCTACTTCATATGATTTCATCTGTTCCACACTTGAATTGACACTGGTCTTACTGGGCTTTACTTAGTACTTGGGAGAATATTTAGCAAATATTCATAAATCTGTGATGCTCTGAATAATCTGAGATAATGTATTTATATAAAAAAAGTTGATCTTAAAAACTGTATTAGTAATGTCTAAAAAGTTCATTTAGTCATTGACTAATTCATTTAACAAATATCTGTGAGAAGTTCCATTAGGCAGGGCAGTGTACTGGGCACTGACTGACTTGAATGAAAGAAACTTCTATTGCCAGGTTATTTTAAAGTCTCATTTTTCTTCTATAGAATGTGTCTCATTAGGACTCAACATTGTACAAATAAATGCTTTCAGTGGTGGTACTCCTTTCAGCTAATATAACCTATTCACATATACCCAGGCTTCACATCTTTAAAATTTCCAGTGTTTCTGATGGGAACTGAAGGTTCGTGCTATTCAAGTAATTTTTCAGCGAAAAGCATTCAGCTAGCAGCTTGCTCACAGTACAGCGTTAAGCTTGAAAGAGAAGAGATAACTCAGGCCTATATGCTTGTAGGAGATGATGTGTTAACCAAATGCAGGGAAGAATCTTAATGATTTAGACTGGAGCAGGTGAAAAGTCTAGAAAGACAGATCTATTATAGTAATCTCTACAAATATGTAAATCTATGTGGGAGGAGTTGCACTTTTAAAAACTAATTTGAATGCAGGGGAACCTGGATCAAGTCCTACCTTTGTCACTGCCTATCTGTGTGACCTAGGAGAGATTATTCAACTTCAGCTGACTGTCCCTAAATTGGAAATAAGTACAGTAGCTACACCTTCCTGGATGATTGGGATTAAATCAGACATCACACTTAAAGTACCACCTAGCATATAGTAAGAAATTATTTAACATCAGCAATTACTTTTACTCTTGTTACTTGTATAATTTTTTAAATTTCTACCTGCATTTGACTGAAAAGAATCTTTAATGAAATATAAGTTAGACACATTGCATACTGACAGAAATCATGGCAGGTTGAAAAATATAGAACTGCATTACTATACATTAAAAATCAATCCATCTACTTCATATGATTTCATCTGTTCCACACTTGAATTGACACTGGTCTTACTGGGCTTTACTTAGTACTTGGGAGAATATTTAGCAAATATTCATAAATCTGTGATGCTCTGAATAATCTGAGATAATGTATTTATATAAAAAAAGTTGATCTTAAAAACTGTATTAGTAATGTCTAAAAAGTTCATTTAGTCATTGACTAATTCATTTAACAAATATCTGTGAGAAGTTCCATTAGGCAGGGCAGTGTACTGGGCACTGACTGACTTGAATGAAAGAAACTTCTATTGCCAGGTTATTTTAAAGTCTCATTTTTCTTCTATAGAATGTGTCTCATTAGGACTCAACATTGTACAAATAAATGCTTTCAGTGGTGGTACTCCTTTCAGCTAATATAACCTATTCACATATACCCAGGCTTCACATCTTTAAAATTTCCAGTGTTTCTGACGATGGGAAACTGAAGGTTCGTGCTATTCAAGTAAATGTAGAGAATATCAGTTAGCCATGGGGAACTAAAATCACGATTTATTTATGTATAGGGTTAACTTTCTATAAGATCGTATTTGTAAAAGTAAATGATCTAGTTCCTGCAGGAAAGTATCTGTGGGAATATAGATATTATCCATGAAGAGAAAAAAGAACCTTTGTATGTGTGTACAAAATGGCTAAATACATTTTTTTCATATACTTCTCTCCCAAAATTTTCTTATATTTATTGCTGTAAGAAAGTACCACATAGACTATGTGACTAATAACAACAGACACTACTTTTCTTAGTTTTGAGACTGGAGGTTCACGATTGGGCTGTCAGCATGTTGGTTTCTTCTGAGACCTTTCTCCTTAGCTTGCAGACAGTCACCTTCATAATATGCCCACACGTGATCTTTATTCTCTGGGCATGCACTCCTGATTATTGTTACATGTCCTAATTTCCTCTTCCTATAAGGATACTAGTTAGATTGCATTAGGGCCTCCCTGGCATCACAGGACTCCCACACCTACTGCTTATATGTCTTCTATTATCGATGACCATGTGAGAAATTCATGTATACATTTGATGAAAAGCTAAATATCAATGTTACTCAACTTGATATGCTATGTAATAAAGATATGCTTGGAGACAACTGCTTTAAGGTAAGAGATCAGACAGTGAAAGCAGGCTCACATTTCATATGATACTCAGTGTCATACGAGGGTTAAAACAATCATAACTGTTGACATATCAAAGAACAGTCTTTTTTGGATAGCTTTTCTGACTTAAAAGAAAAATGAAATCTGTATGTAAGTTCAGTTTTGGAAAACAGTACATTTACTCTCTAAACTTTTTATGAGATTCCTTTGAGAAATTCATAGGTTAAAATAACCTAATAAATTATATATTAATAAAATAAATTCTCAAGAATGTTAGGCTATAAGGTAATAAATGTAATTATATTGGAGATACCTGCTAAGTTTTAAGTATAATAAAAGCCTTTCTGGATTATTTGGTTATTTTACTAATAACAATGGCCTGTCATCTTTTTTGACGATGGGAAACTGAAGGTTCGTGCTATTCAAGTAAATGTAGAGAATATCAGTTAGCCATGGGGAACTAAAATCACGATTTATTTATGTATAGGGTTAACTTTCTATAAGATCGTATTTGTAAAAGTAAATGATCTAGTTCCTGCAGGAAAGTATCTGTGGGAATATAGATATTATCCATGAAGAGAAAAAAGAACCTTTGAATGTGTGTACAAAAATGGCTAAATACATTTTTTTTCATATACTTCTCTCCAAACTTTTCTTATATTTATTGCTGTAAGAAAGTACCACATAGACTATGTGACTAATAACAACAGACACTACTTTTCTTAGTTTTGAGACTGGAGGTTCACGATTGGGCTGTCAGCATGTTGGTTTCTTCTGAGACCTTTCTCCTTAGCTTGCAGACAGTCACCTTCATAATATGCCCACACGTGATCTTTATTCTCTGGGCATGCACTCCTGATTATTGTTACATGTCCTAATTTCCTCTTCCTATAAGGATACTAGTTAGATTGCATTAGGGCCTCCCTGGCATCACAGGACTCCCACACCTACTGCTTATATGTCTTCTATTATCGATGACCATGTGAGAAATTCATGTATACATTTGATGAAAAGCTAAATATCAATGTTACTCAACTTGATATGCTATGTAATAAAGATATGCTTGGAGACAACTGCTTTAAGGTAAGAGATCAGACAGTGAAAGCAGGCTCACATTTCATATGATACTCAGTGTCATACGTAGGGTTAAAACAATCATAACTGTTGACATATCAAAGAACAGTCTTTTTTGGATAGCTTTTCTGACTTAAAAGAAAAATGAAATCTGTATGTAAGTTCAGTTTTGGAAAACAGTACATTTACTCTCTAAACTTTTTATGAGATTCCTTTGAGAAATTCATAGGTTAAAATAACCTAATAAATTATATATTAATAAAATAAATTCTCAAGAATGTTAGGCTATAAGGTAATAAATGTAATTATATTGGAGATACCTGCTAAGTTTTAAGTATAATAAAAAGCCTTTCTGGATTATTTGGTTATTTTACTAATAACAATGCGAAAGACAAGGCAGCTGAGCTGGGATAAGCAGAGCACCCCAAGGAGGCCATCCTGTGGTCAGACCCAGGGAAGTGACGTGAAGATGCTACACTGAGAGACACACCTGCTGATCCAAGAGTGCTCCCAACCCCTTGCCATGGTAAAGCCAGTCTGCTGTCCTTAACAGAAGTCTGTGCAGGGACTGGCACATGGGGAGCCATGCAAAACCAGAAACCTTATTCTCTTAATAATGAACTTCATGACCAAGTCCTAGTCATGGAAGTTAAGACATGGTTTTCAGAATTGGCTTAGTCTTCTTGGCTGTGGGAGTAATTTAAGGAACTAAAGAAAATATCAACTGTTTTGGTAAGGCCCTGTCTGTCTAGAGAATAGAATTAGAATGCTAGTTTGGTGCTAGTTTATGATAGTTTATTTACTATGGTGAACAGCAGTAAAAATTTGAACTAACAATAGGTCTAACATTTTTATATTTCTGTAACACAATAAAAAAAGAAAGTAATTCTAGGAGATAAAACTAAGCAGCACAGAAAACCACATATTCCACATATGTCAAATTACCAAATAGATAATTCACCTGACTCGCACCTACACGAGAACAACAGAGACTTGACTTCCATGATTTATCTGTTTTAATCCTGATAGCGCACCCTGTCGAGACAACGTCATTGGGCAGGTCTGAAAAAACCATTCAAGGTTCATTCATTTCTGTATCGTTCTACAAGGATAATGCTCCAGAGCAGCTAAGTGTACTTGATGAGACAGATGCATGTGTGGGGCTTGATACGAGCAAGTCTATCTGGCATCAGTAATCAAACAGTTATGAAATGGAAAGTACATCCTGTGCAAGCTGACAGACCCATTAAATCAGGAGAGCTGTGGGCAGACGTACTGACACTGCAGGAGGAACCAGAAAGCATTAATTTCAGCATTAATAAAATGGCAGTAAATAGACGACAGCTGCCAGAGGGACTAAGAAATAAGGTTACTGGCCTTGTTCAGCTCACGTCTGATCTTCTCAGGCACAAACTGGTCGAGGGAACGTCTGAAGTGGAGGGCGTCGATGGCGACGATCTCGGTGCCACGCCGCTGCCAGTCGTCCCTGGGGCAGGACGGATGGGGTGGTGAGCAACGGGGAACAGCACTCCCAAAACAACATCCCCCACTGGGGCAGGATTCTAAGACCTTGGCCAAGTTAATCCATTACAAACAGACAGCCAAACCAAGCGGTTTATATCTCAGCAAATCAAGAGGGCAGAAGAACCCAATTGTACTTTTAAAGTCCAAGGCATACATATTGTGGAGTGCCATGCATTAAGTAGTAAAATGAAAAAACAGAACATACTGTAAACAGATAAATCATTAACAATGATGTCTTCAAGGCTAAAGGATTTGGTGGTCAAACAAAAGGAATTTAGTTCTTTGTTTTCTTCTAACATTGAAGACCTGGCCTTTGTATCTGGACAAGAGTTCATTCCTTTGTTCTGGAAGACCTGCTCTAAGTCACTGAGCTTGAAATGTCACTATATACTGTCCAAAAACTAGTCCCAAGGAGTCAAGTGTTGTGAAAAAAACGTGTAATAATTCAGTACAAAAATCTACCTGCTGTGCTCAACTGCTGACTGCACAAAACTATTTTTAAAAAGGCAAAGAAATCAAACAATAACAATTTGCCTGTGCTGACAGGAAAAGCTGGATGAGATGGTGATTTTGGAAACATGAAATTCCAAATATTTCATCTCTTTATAAACATGCATATGCTGATACGTCAGTCAACGCTGCACACTGAAGAACAGCAGTAGAAGCCTTCATGCTAGCCACACAGGTAACTGCTGCAACTACGTATTTTAACCAAAACAAAGGGAAAGGGAGTCGCAACTGGAGTTGAGATATTACAAAGAATAACGCCTATGGCTATGGATTCTTTCTGCCACAATGGCTGTTTTGCATTGAAACACACATACATTTGACACACACATACTTTCTGTAAACATTTACCTCTGGTAAACCAACTTAGTGGGGAAGCAAAAATGTCAAAGTGTATATATTCAATAAGAAATATGAGGGGCTTCCCTAGTTGAGAGTCAGCCTACCAATGCAGGGGACACGGGGTCAATCCCTGGTCCAGGAGGATCCCACATGCCCTGGGGCAGCTAAGTCGCGTGTGCCACAACTGCTGAGCCCTGGACCCCTAGAGCCTGTGCCACAGGAGAAGCCACTGCACTGAGCAGCCTGCATGCGGCAACTAGAAAGTAGCCCTCAGGGCTTCCCTGGTGGTCCAGTGGGTAAGGACACCGCCTTGCAGTGCAAGGGACACCGGTTCGATCGCTGGCCTGGGAAGATCATACGTGCCGCAGAGCGGCTGGACCCATGTGTCCAATTACCGAGCCGGAGCTCTGGCACGCGTGCGCCCAGAGCCAGAGCTCTGCAACGACAGAGGCCACCGCAATGGGAGGCCCACAGGAGCCAAAGAACAAAGACGGATTAAAATAGAGAAATGAAAGACCAATAGAAGTGGCCCGCCCATTCCCCTCCCTCTCCACCCCACCCCCCAAAAGATAAATAAATAAAATAAATGTTTAAAAAAAAAAAAGAAAGTAGCCCTCAATCACCATAACTAGAGAAATCTCTCACACAGCAATAAGACCCAAAATAGAGGAGCGGGGGTGGCTTCCCTGGTGGTCCAGTGGGTAATGAGTCAGCCTTGCAGTGCAAGGGGTACTGGTTCGATCCCTGGCCCAGGAAGATCCCACATGCTGCGGAGCAGCTGGACTGGTGTGTCCAATTACGAGCCAGTGCTCAGGAGCGCATGCACCCAGAGCTGGTGCCCTGCAGTGAGAGAGGGCACTGCAATGGGAGGCCCACACAGGCCAAAGAATAAAAAGATGGGCGAAAATAAATATAGATAAAAAGAGGCATGATGGAGAAAAGAAAAAAAAAATTTTTTTAAAGAGAGAGCACGCGTGAGCGAGCAACCGGTTTAAGAAGAAAAAGACACAGGAGGCAGCAGGAGTGAAGTTCACCACAGGTTCTGCTATCAGCTGTGGCATGGGCCAAACTGTCCCAACACAGATATCCTTATCTCACAGAAAAGTTAAGGATAATTAAAAAGTTGTTTAAAGGCTTTAAGCTCTAATTAGAATCCATTCTGAGTAAGTTTCCGTCAAAAGGGAAGTGTAGTATATTCAATAAGAAATATGAGGGGCTTCCCTAGTTGAGAGTCAGCCTACCAATGCAGGGGACACGGGGTCAATCCCTGGTCCAGGAGGATCCCACATGCCCTGGGGCAGCTAAGTCGCGTGTGCCACAACTGCTGAGCCCTGGACCCCTAGAGCCTGTGCCACAGGAGAAGCCACTGCACTGAGCAGCCTGCATGCGGCAACTAGAAAGTAGCCCTCAGGGCTTCCCTGGTGGTCCAGTGGGTAAGGACACCGCCTTGCAGTGCAAGGGACACCGGTTCGATCGCTGGCCTGGGAAGATCATACGTGCCGCAGAGCGGCTGGACCCATGTGTCCAATTACCGAGCCGGAGCTCTGGCACGCGTGCGCCCAGAGCCAGAGCTCTGCAACGACAGAGGCCACCGCAATGGGAGGCCCACAGGAGCCAAAGAACAAAGACGGATTAAAATAGAGAAATGAAAGACCAATAGAAGTGGCCCGCCCATTCCCCTCCCTCTCCACCCCACCCCCCAAAAGATAAATAAATAAAATAAATGTTTAAAAAAAAAAAAGAAAGTAGCCCTCAATCACCATAACTAGAGAAATCTCTCACACAGCAATAAGACCCAAAATAGAGGAGCGGGGGTGGCTTCCCTGGTGGTCCAGTGGGTAATGAGTCTGCCTTGCAGCGCAGGGGGTACTGGTTCGATCCCTGGCCCAGGAAGATCCCACATGCTGCGGAGCAGCTGGACTGGTGTGTCCAATTACGAGCCAGTGCTCAGGAGCGCATGCACCCAGAGCTGGTGCCCTGCAGTGAGAGAGGGCACTGCAATGGGAGGCCCACACAGGCCAAAGAATAAAAAGATGGGCGAAAATAAATATAGATAAAAAGAGGCATGATGGAGAAAAGAAAAAAAAAATTTTTTTAAAGAGAGAGCACGCGTGAGCGAGCAACCGGTTTAAGAAGAAAAAGACACAGGAGGCAGCAGGAGTGAAGTTCACCACAGGTTCTGCTATCAGCTGTGGCATGGGCCAAACTGTCCCAACACAGATATCCTTATCTCACAGAAAAGTTAAGGATAATTAAAAAGTTGTTTAAAGGCTTTAAGCTCTAATTAGAATCCATTCTGAGTAAGTTTGACGTTGGAAGTTAGCCTCCACTGGATGCTTACAATGAGTAGCTGAGAGAGCTGTAGAGAGCTGTGCCTTTCCTGTTCTTGGTTGAGACATGTGGCTTTTATTTTGCTGCTGTTCCCTTAGTATACAGAGATGGTGATACTGTTTTAACTACTAATGAACCTGTACTACTGAATTTAAAAAGAAAATTCTATTTTGGAACTAAAAGTAGATGGAAGACAGAATGTACCATGGGCAGGCCCACATTCTGATCTTTTGGGCATGTGACACTAAAGTAGAAATGAACTCACCTTTCACTCCTATCCTCATGGCTCCGGGCCCAGCGGTATGTTTCAGCATAGCCTGTGTATTCACTGTACTGTTCTGCACCTGAAATAAATAATCTGCCACTATTATTTTTTAGAAAAAAAATTTAACAACTGTATCTTCTAAAGGGTCTCTGCTAAGGAACACACAAACAAATGAAAAACCCCACTGGTCTTAATGACTTATTATTTCACATAAAAAAAAAAAAAAGAAAAGATGCCTCCAAAAGCCACCACATCAGTGAATGAACGTTCCAAACAAGAAAGGAAACAAAATACAATCTGTCCTATTCATTTTGTTCTTTTATAAGTACATAAAAATTGTGTTTTATAAAAGTCCACTGTCTTCAGTGTCCGTAATCTGATGGTAATGTTTACTTTGCATTGTTGAAAAAATAAATTTTACATAAAAACATTCCCTAAGAAAAGTGTCAATAAGATTAAATTTAGGATTTACCTATTAGTAGGCAAAGTACTTCAAAGGGCTTTGTAAAACCAGGATATTACGCATGAGAAGACAGGGAGGGAGAAAAGCATAATTAACATCTGATGAGAACATATACCAAGCTTGGCATTTAGCACAGGTTTCTAATTCATGGGATGTGAACGTACCAAAAAGGATATGTCAACCGTGTTCTACTATTTAACTAAATAAGCTCATTCCAGTTGCTATGGTCAGCTCAGCAATTACTTGCTTGATATGAATCAACAAAACAGTAAAATTAAAAGCTAAAAGTCTTTAGCAGGCCAATACTTTTCAAATATATATAAAAAAAAGAGAGAAACAAGACAACATTGAGAACTAAGATTAGTTATATTATTAGTACAGCTGACTCTTGAACAATGTGGATTTGAATTGCACAAGTTCCCTTACATACACAAAAATCCCTTAGATTTTTTTCAATAGTAAAGGCTATAGTACCATACAATCTGCAGTCGGGTGAATCCATAGATGTGGTTCCTATACATGAAGGAAGCACGTAGTCGAAGGGTTGACCTCTAAGTTACCTATGCATGTAAGTTGTGTGCGTATTTTATAGTACTACTTTTCTCTTCAAAAGATATACTTCACTGGGGTTTCTAACAAAATGAATAACAATCTAGTTATGAAAAAACATTGTGCAACCCCCTGAAAAAGAGATATTCTACCAAGTAACTGGCTTCTGTATTTTAAAAATATCAAAGTGAACTAACACAAGGTTGAGAAACTGTCCCAGTTTAAAGAATCCGTGGCAGGTGTATTCAAGGTCTGATGCTAGAGTAGACTGAAGATTGGGATGGGATGGGGGAAGCTACAAAAGCTACAGTTAGGATAACTGGTTGATAAAATCAGAATATGGAGTAGGAATTAGCTAATAGTATTTCATCAGTGCTAAATTTCCTAATTTTGGTAACTATTCTGTGCTGACAAGAGAATGGCCTAGTTCTTAGAAAACATACAACAAAATATTTGGAGTGAAAAGGCAGAATGTCTCCAATATACTCCTAGTTTCAGGGAAAGAAAACAGAGAAAGAATGATACAGCAGATGGGGCAAAAATGTAAACTGGTGGATCAGGTGAAAAGTATACAGAAATTCCTTGTATTATTCATGCAACTTTTCTGTAGATCTGAAAATTTATATATATATATAATATTAATTTGCAATATTATGCAATATTATTAAATAAAGCTATGAAAAATACTATTCTACTTTTAATAAATGATTAAAATTAATCATTTAATAAATGAAAATATTAATGATTAAATAAATGATTAAATTTTTTCATAATGAAAACTTTAAAAAATTTAAACTCAATGCGAGAATTTTCAATTGATTACTTAGCACAGTTTCTTAAAAATAACTTTTCAAAAATGTAAAATAATTTACAGTTTAACTCCTGTAAACTCCTCTAGTATTCTCAGTAAGATACTCAGCTACAAATCAAGAAAGTAACTACAGGGCTTCCCTGGTGGTCCAGTGGGTAAAGAATCCACCTTGCAGTGCAAGGGGCACCAGTTTGATCCCTGGCCCAGGAAGATCCCACGTGCTGCAGAGCGGCTGGACTGATGTGTCCAATTACGAGCCAGCGCTCTGGAGCGCATGCTCCCAGGGCCAGTGCTCTGCAAGGAGAGAGGCCACTGCAACTGGAGGCCCACACAGGCCAAAGAATAAAGATGGATGAAAAAAATAAATAAAAAAGAGCTTGTGGCATGAAGTTTTAAAAAAAAAGCTTTAAAAGAACAAAAAGAAAGTAATTACAAATCAACGCTGTTGCTTCTGTCAGCCATCCTTGACCCTGTAAGTTGACCTGACTGTTCCTTGCCTGGGGTTGGCAGTATTCTGCATACAGCATCAGTGAGCGAATCACTTAGTGTATTACACTGCAACCTGCAAATCACTTGTACTTCTACATAGTGTCTACAAACAGTCAAAAACTGAAATTTTAGAACAGTTACCATAACAAAAGCTAAGAAATACTTAGGAGTCTGAGAAAATGCAAAAGAAGTGTATAATAAAAAGTATAGGGCTTCCCTGGTGGTCCAGTGGGTAAAGAGTCCACTTTGCAATACAAGAGGCACCAGTTCGATCCCTGGCCCAGGAAGATCCCACATGCTGCGAAGCGGCTGGACCGATGTGTCCAATTACGAGCCAGCGCTCTGGGGCGCATGTGCCCAGAGCCAGTGCTCTGCAAGAAGAGAGGCCACTGACTGCAATGGAAGGCCCACACAGGCTGAAGAATAAAGATGGATGAAAATAAATAAATAAAAATCAATAAATGAGGCCAAAATTTTTTTTTTATTTTAAAACAAAAAGTATGTAATACAACTGAAATTTAGTAAGGCCTAAATAAACATAAAGATATCTCATTCATATGTCAAAGACTAACTATTGCTTAGAAGTCAAGTCTTCCCACATACAGATGGCCAATAGGCACATGAAAAGGTGCTCAACATTACTGATTATTACCAAAATGCAAATCAAAGTTACAATGAGATATCACTTCACACCAGTCAGAATGGCCATCATTAAAAAGTTAACAAGTAACAAATGCTGAAGAGGGTGTGGAGAAAAGGGAACTCTCCTACACTGTTGGTGAGAATGTAAATTGGTACAGCAACAATGGAAAACAGTATAGAGCTTCTTCAAAGAACTAAAAATTGAGTTGCCATATGATCCAGAAATTCTACTACTGGGTAGAGAAAACTATACTTGGAAAACACATATGTACCCTTACGTTCACAGCAGCACTATTTACAATAGCCAAGACATGGACACAGCTTTAATGTCCATTGATAGATGAACTAATAAAAGATGTTCTTTCTCTGTACACACACATCCCAATGGAATATTACTTAGCCATCAAAAAGAATGAAATAATACCATCTGCAGCAGCATGGATGGACCTAGAGAGTATAATACTAAGTGAACTAAATCAGAGGAGAAAGACAAATATCACTTATATGTGGAATATAAAATATGGCACAAATGAACATATCTACAAAATCAGACACAAAAAATAGGCTGTAGCTGCCAAGGGGAAGTGGGAGTAGGGGTGAGAAGGACTGGACATTTCAGATAGGAAAGGAAAACTGTTATATAAAGGATATACAAACAACAAGGTCCCACTGTATAACACAGGGAACTCTATTCAATCCTGTGACAGGGCTTCCCTGGTGGTCCAGTGGGTGTGGACACTGCCTTGCAGTGCAGGGGTCACCGGTTTGATCCCTGGCCTGGGAAGATCCCACATGTCACGGAGCAGCTAGACCGATGTGTCCAATCACTGAGCCGGAGCTCTGGGGCGCGTGCGCCCAGAGCCGGCGCTCTGCAACAACAGACGCCGCCGCGATGGGAGGCCCACATGGGCCAAAGAACAAAGATGGATGAAACTAGAGAAATGAAAGGCCAATAGAGGTGGCCCGCCCGCCCCTCTCCCTCCCCAATCCGCCTCAAAACATCCTGTGACAAACCATAATGGAAAAAGAATATATACATATATGTATAACTTAGTCACTTTGCTATATAGAGGAAATTAACAATGTTATAAATCAACTATGCTTCAATAAAGTTGTTATAAAATGTCAAATCTTCCCAAATTGATCTATAGATTGAAAACAGTCTTAATTAAAATTCTAGGACTTCCCGGGTAGTGCTGTGGATAAGAATCCACCTTGCCAATGCAGGGGACACTGGTTTGATTCCTAGTCCAAAAAGATTTCACATTCTTCAGAGCAACTAAGTCAGTAAGCTGTAACTACTGAAGCCTATGTGCCTAGAGCCTGTGCTCCGCAACAAGAAAAGCCACCGCAGTGAGAGGTCCACACACCACAAATGAAGAGTAGACCCCACTCACCACAACTAGAGAAGGCTTGCACAAAGCAACGAACACCCAGTGCAGTCAAAATACATAAGTAAATAAATGAAATTATTTTTTTAAATTCTAGCTTTTTTGTAGATAAATTCAACAGTTCTGAAGAAGAATAAAATTGGAAGGCTCACACTGCCTGATTTCACAAATTATTATAAAGCTACAGTAATCAAACCAGAAATCATAAGAACTTCCAAAACAAAAAACAAAACCCCAAAATCCAAATTAACAAACTAGACTTCAAAATTAAAAACTTCTGTTTTTCAAAAGTCATTGAAGGTAATGAAAAGATGTATTTCATATATCTGATAGAAGACTTATCTAAAATATATGAAGCACTTCCAAAACTCAAGAATAAAACAACAACCCAATTAAAACACAGGTAAAACAGGGCTTCCTGGTGGTCCAGTGGTGTGGACACTGCCTTGCAGTGCAGGGGTCACCGGTTTGATCCCTGGCCTGGGAAGATCCCACGTGCCGCGGAGCTGCTAGACCGATGTGTCCAATCACCGAGCCGGAGCTCTGGGCGCGTCGCCCAGAGCCGGCGCTCAGCAGCGACAGACGCGACCGCAATGGGACGCCCACAGGCGCCAAAGAACAAGATGGATGAAACTAGAGAAATGAAAGGCCAATAGAGGTGACCCGCCCGCTCCCATCCCTCCCCAATCCGCCCCCCCTCAAAACATCCTGTGACAAACCATAATGGAAAAAGAATATATACATATATGTATAACTTAGTCACTTTGCTATATAGAGGAAATTAACAATGTTATAAATCAACTATGCTTCAATAAAGTTGTTATAAAATGTCAAATCTTCCCAAATTGATCTATAGATTGAAAACAGTCTTAATTAAAATTCTAGGACTTCCCGGGTAGTGCTGTGGATAAGAATCCACCTTGCCAATGCAGGGGACACTGGTTTGATTCCTAGTCCAAAAAGATTTCACATTCTTCAGAGCAACTAAGTCAGTAAGCTGTAACTACTGAAGCCTATGTGCCTAGAGCCTGTGCTCCGCAACAAGAAAAGCCACCGCAGTGAGAGGTCCACACACCACAAATGAAGAGTAGACCCCACTCACCACAACTAGAGAAGGCTTGCACAAAGCAACGAACACCCAGTGCAGTCAAAATACATAAGTAAATAAATGAAATTATTTTTTTAAATTCTAGCTTTTTTGTAGATAAATTCAACAGTTCTGAAGAAGAATAAAATTGGAAGGCTCACACTGCCTGATTTCACAAATTATTATAAAGCTACAGTAATCAAACCAGAAATCATAAGAACTTCCAAAACAAAAAACAAAACCCCAAAATCCAAATTAACAAACTAGACTTCAAAATTAAAAACTTCTGTTTTTCAAAAGTCATTGAAGGTAATGAAAAGATGTATTTCATATATCTGATAGAAGACTTATCTAAAATATATGAAGCACTTCCAAAACTCAAGAATAAAACAACAACCCAATTAAAACACAGGTAAAAAGATGGTTTCATGTGTGTAGCCATATTCAAAACTTACCTAACTGCACACTTTAAATATATATAATTTGTTATATGTCAATTATACTTCAATAAAGCCATTACAGCTTCTCAAGGGCAGAAATTATAAATTATTAACATTTGTACCTACATTAGTATCTTATAATACAGTAAGATCTTATCATGGGAAGATCCTCTGGAGGAGGGCATGTTAACCCACTCCAGTATTCTTGCCTGGAGAATCCCATGGACAGAGGAGCCTGGCGGGCTACAGTCCATGGGGCTGCAAAGAGTCAGTCACGACTGAAGTGACCGATCACGCACGTGCAATTCAAGAATACAGAAGCAGCTGAGTAAGTACTTGCTGCATAAACATAATTAACGAGCAAAACAGGAAGAACATTGAGGTTAAAGTGAATCCAGAAGTACTTAATCTCGACTAAGTATTACATAATTGACATATATTCAAAAATTCATTTATAAAGAGCATGGCATGGTAAGAGACATGAGGAATCACCCAAAGTGAATCCTTAAGTAACCAAATCTCACTGGACTTCATTTCAACATCTAAAAATCAAGGTCGATTTTTTATACTGATTTTTAATATTTGTATATAGTTTACCTCATAGGATTGCTTGGAAACCAAACAAGAAGAGTTTAAAAATCTTTCAATACCTTCAGTGGGTATCTGGTGTCATCAGACTTAACTTTGTAAGGGAGCAGAGAAGCCTGGTGGCTCAGCTGGTAAAGAATCTGCCTGCCAATGCAGAAGATGCAAGAGATGCAAGCTCGATCCCTGGGTTGGGAAGATACACTGGAGAAGGAAACGGTGATCTGCTCCAATATTCTTGCCTGGAAAATTCTATGGACAGAGAAGCCTAGCAGGCTATAGTCCACGGGGTCGTAAAGAGTTGGACACAACTGAGCACACACACACACATGCTGGAGAAACCAAAGACAAAGACACCTGACTCCATTTATGTGAGGGTAAGAAGAAACCTGGTCTCCTGGCCTTATGGGAATAAAGACAGCCAGGAACAGTCTTGTTTTCTGCCTGCTGTGGACCAACCTGTTCATTATTATTATTAGTAGTAATAGTAATATAGTAATAATAATAATAATGCCTACTCTGATCTCTTAACTATGAAAATAAATACCTGTCTTTTGAAAGTGGTTGAAAAATATGAAATACCAATGATCAATTTCTATTGCAAATTAGAATGGTTTCTGTCTTCTTTTCTAAGAGAAACAAGTTTAGGATTATTTCCTTCAGGTTTGGAAAATCAAACATAAACATGCATAAGCTTTTGCCTTAAACACATTATATCCTGAGTTTTCTAAGTAACTATCTTTCAAAAGTATGTTGTTTGTTCTGAAAAACAATTATCCTTAGCTTGTTTTAAATTTAAATGCATTGATAAACTTTTCTGAAAATTCAAAGGTAAACAGCAAAGAGAAAGAATCCTGAATGACCTTTGCGACAGCTCTCTAGGGATATAGGCTTAAGACCTCATGCTAAAAGACAAACTTTCATCTAAGTTAAAAAAGAGGAACCCATTTAAATCTTTCCAAGAGCTTATTACCACTTTATGAGTTCGTAGATTTAGTAGTAAGAGAAATTCTTATTTATTTTACTAGTAATGAAAATTTATGATGAACACAGCAAAAAATATTTGGAGATTAAAGAAATTCTACTTACTAATGGGGTATGCCCTAATAAGAAGATTTATATAAAGCACCTACCCACTTTTATTAATGTCATTACAACAGTGGTGATTAGGCAGCAGAAAGAACACTCTTGATCCTCTATAAAAGAAAACGTCAACCTGACCCTCACTTTGTAAGGAGCAGAGAAGCCTGGTGGCTCAGCTGGTAAAGAATCTGCCTGCCAATGCAGAAGATGCAAGAGATGCAAGCTCGATCCCTGGGTTGGGAAGATACACTGGAGAAGGAAACGGTGATCTGCTCCAATATTCTTGCCTGGAAAATTCTATGGACAGAGAAGCCTAGCAGGCTATAGTCCACGGGGTCGTAAAGAGTTGGACACAACTGAGCACACACACACACATGCTGGAGAAACCAAAGACAAAGACACCTGACTCCATTTATGTGAGGGTAAGAAGAAACCTGGTCTCCTGGCCTTATGGGAATAAAGACAGCCAGGAACAGTCTTGTTTTCTGCCTGCTGTGGACCAACCTGTTCATTATTATTATTAGTAGTAATAGTAATATAGTAATAATAATAATAATGCCTACTCTGATCTCTTAACTATGAAAATAAATACCTGTCTTTTGAAAGTGGTTGAAAAATATGAAATACCAATGATCAATTTCTATTGCAAATTAGAATGGTTTCTGTCTTCTTTTCTAAGAGAAACAAGTTTAGGATTATTTCCTTCAGGTTTGGAAAATCAAACATAAACATGCATAAGCTTTTGCCTTAAACACATTATATCCTGAGTTTTCTAAGTAACTATCTTTCAAAAGTATGTTGTTTGTTCTGAAAAACAATTATCCTTAGCTTGTTTTAAATTTAAATGCATTGATAAACTTTTCTGAAAATTCAAAGGTAAACAGCAAAGAGAAAGAATCCTGAATGACCTTTGCGACAGCTCTCTAGGGATATAGGCTTAAGACCTCATGCTAAAAGACAAACTTTCATCTAAGTTAAAAAAGAGGAACCCATTTAAATCTTTCCAAGAGCTTATTACCACTTTATGAGTTCGTAGATTTAGTAGTAAGAGAAATTCTTATTTATTTTACTAGTAATGAAAATTTATGATGAACACAGCAAAAAATATTTGGAGATTAAAGAAATTCTACTTACTAATGGGGTATGCCCTAATAAGAAGATTTATATAAAAGCACCTACCCCACTTTTATTAATGTCATTACAACAGTGGTGATTAGGCAGCAGAAAGAACACTCTTGCCTTTCATCCCCATGACTAATAAAAAATAAGAAAAGCGAAACTCCAACTGAATCTGAATCTTTTTCAGGGAGCTGGTGTCATTTAGTAGTGCTATGAGGCTGTTTTTGTAGGCCTCTTCTTTGTGTTCTCAAGACACAGGATAACAAAACAGTATCCTAGCACCACATAACACCTTGCAGCAGGGAAGCTATTCACTGGATGCTGTGAGGCAACATGAGTGGGGGAAAGGAGGAAGATTAGCATTTTTAATTCTTTCCCTCTATCTATACTTATTGAAAGATTTTAACTCATGACTGCCCCAGGGAAGATCACAGCAAGGAGAAATAACACTGTCTGGATGAAAGGATTTGCCTGTTTGCATGACCTGTTTCATATTCATTTGAAAGTCTGATACCAACCAGATGCCCCTCAATGATGATAAATTTAATTTATTTCCAATTTCTCAAACTCTTCTACAGATTCAGGCAGCACAGTCACAGCCATTAGCTCACCAAGCCCGGATGAATCATTGAAGGAGCAGAATTGATCAGGCAGATAGATTGCAGTGCATGGTTAAGAGTCTCCTAAGAAGGGAGATGGCACAAATCCAACATCAAATAGATGATGAAATGGCCATTTCCATTAAGGGAACATTGCATCACAGATATTAATTAGGAGGCACTATAATAGAGTTAAGTGGATATGGGGGAAAATGCTGAGTTAAAAGTCACCCCGGGTGTCCTCAGCCTGAGGTAATTACAGATGCGAAGGTGAGTCATGGATTTGCACCTTTCCATCTATTTTACAATGGCTGCAGGTAAGTTAGATACCAGATTTAACTCCAGAGTGATGATGCTGTTTTAGTCTGGGGACAAACTGTCCTTAGAAAAGAAAAAAAATTTAATGCTTTACTATTCCAAGGGAAATTACATCCTTTACTTACAGAAACATTAATGGGAAATGACAAGAGACTGTTTCCCTAGTACAACAGAAGTAAGGCAAATGAAACAAATTAGCTTTGAGTTTAAATGTCCTGCATTTTGACAAATCTTTTATAAATTCATCTTAAAAATTTATGGAATATCAATATCAATATTTTGTTCTGAATCTTCAGTTCAAATCTAGCTTAAATGCTAAAAATTAAAAATCTTTTAAAGTATTACTTGATAACACTCAAATGCTGGAGACAATCACATTCCAGACCTCCAGTGCCTTCTAAAACATTCTGAGATCAATATTCAAAGTATTCATATGTCCAACAATGAATTTATGGCAGTTTAATTTTTTTGTTCTGTAATTTCTGACACTCTTTTCTCCCCTAGGAAATTTTAACTGCATCCTTCTTATCTGCACAGATAATAAACAAGAAATGCAGAAAGATGACCAGTGTGTGAGCTGAGACAATGCTGAGAATAAAAGGGTTTTATCTTTCTATTTTAGCACAGTTTGGATCAACCTCAGAATTCTGGGCGAGATGCTTCAGGTTATGAACCTCAAACAGCTACGGTTCTATCAAAGAAGAAATCCCTTTGCTGAAGGTCCATTCCAAACATCCCACAAACTCAAATCAACAATTTTTATCTTTTGCCTTACCTCACCAAAACAGCAGAATCACAAGGAAATTATAAAAACTAATACCAGATTATCTAAAAGATATACAATAGCTTGTTGAAAGCCCTTTTACCTACAAGTACTTCTAAAAGATCAGGACATATCAGCAAAAACGATGGCATAAAAACCTCCAAGAATTCCCTTCTCCAAAAAAATAATGAGAACACTGGCAAAGCTTGTAAGAATCATCTTTTTCTGAACTGTGGGGATTAACCAAAGGCTTGCAGCAGTTTGAGAAGTGTTTCTTAAATAAAAGTGTTTCTTAAAATAAGTGTTTCTTAAACAGTAAACACCATGAGTTATATATATATATATTGATAACAAGCCCTGATCTTGAGGAAATGGCAGCCCACTCTAGTATCCTTGCCTGGAAAATTCCATGAACAGAGGAGCCTGGCAAGCTAGAGTCCCTGGGGTTACAAAGACTGGGATGTGACTGAGCACATCCGTTTAGGTCTCTGAATAAAAAAAGGCTTAACTTCCCTACAGTGGCTGATTAAAGAGCTTCTCAAGAAGTATGAGTCAACCATCATTTTCTTTGGTAGCTTATACACAAGAAAATACTCTGACATAGTGATGTTACAATGAAACTTAAGGAAACTTAAGGAAAATGCTGTAAATCCTGATAATAGGCCTAAAGTATAAATTTGACTTTGTTTTCCTCTCTCCTCCTCCTATGTTAACATAAATCAAAGAGAGGGATTAAGATAATCACACTTTTTCTCTTAAGATTAGAAATTAGAATAAACATAAGGTTACTGATTAATTTCCTTCCTATAATGCTCACTGTTATACCAACCCTCTCCAAATACTGCAACTGTTTTTATACTTATATAGTGTGTTCATACTGAAGTACAACAAATCACTTTGGAAATATAATAGAAGGATAATAAAAGGATAAATGCACAAAGACAAATCACTATCTTCTTTTTAAAGGTACTATGTCATAAATTTTCAAACTGAAGACTAACTGAATTGTTTTGACCCTTGTTCCTCAGATAAAGATACCAAGAAAGAAAATGTGCAGATAAAATGTCTTAGTCAAGATTTGGGGGACTTCTCTGGTGGTCCAGTGGTTAAAACTCTGTGTTCCCAATGCAGGGGGCCCGGGTTCGATCCCTGGTCAGGGAATGAGATCCCACATGCCACAGCTGGGACCCAGCACAGCCAAATACATAATTTTTTAAAAAAGTCTTGCTCAAGATTATGAAAATGATACTGTAATAATTTTAAAACAGTATAAATTAAGAAATATTAAGACTAATCCCTTTGCTGTCTACCTGAAACTATCATAACACTGTTAATAGGCTATATACTGCAATACAAAATTAAAAGTTAAAAAAAAAATTGGGGGCTTCCCTGGTGGTCCAGTGGGTGGACTGTCCACCTTGCAGTGCAGGGGGCACTGGTTCAATCCCTGGCCCGGGAAGATCCCACATGCCGAGGAATGGCTGGGCCGGTGAGTGCATGTACCCAGAGCTGGTGTTCTGCAGCAAGAGAGCAACGGGGACGGGAGGTCCACACAGGCCAAAGAATGAAAAGATGGATGAAAAGTAAACAACAACACAGAGGCAAAAAAAAAAAAAAGAGAGAAAAATTGGGGCTAATGCCCATAATAGGGAAAACCTGTAACTGAGTGGCCTTTAGTCTTCATGGTCGTGGCCTTTAGTCTTCATGATCAATAGTCATAGATGGAGAACTATCCCAAAGTCCAGACTTCTCAAGACTAACCTGTGATGATAAGACATTCATTGTGATCCAGCACCTCAGTGAAGAGCCGTGAAACGATCAACTCAGGGTTGATTAAGAAGCGGATTTCTTCTTGCACAAGTCCTGCACTGGTTACACCACCTCCAACAAAACGGTTTGCAAAATCCACCTATTTGGGAAAACGTGACATGTTACATGCTGGCACAGAGTGCCTACATATACGATAAGGAAGCACTCCCTCTAAGTTCTGATCTTCCTTTCCTATCCCAGATATTTCAAACCCCAAGCTAGCCATCTTCCCAGGGATGATGGACTGTGGCTGACTGCACTCTTCCATTTCACAGCACTTAGCGTCTCTGAATATTTCTTTAGATTCCAAAACCTTAGAATCAACTTAGAATATACAGCTTTGAGGCAAAAGCCTCCACGTAATCATATGGACTCTTGTTTCTAAACCTTATTTGTGCTCTGAGGGCTACAAATCAAGGGAGGTTTTATCGGGAAAGGTTTCAGGTCATTTCTCCACCATTCATTACTCAATTTCCATTTATGTACTTCATATGACATTAATACAATTATACAGACATACCTCATCTTTCTGTGCTCCGCCTTATAGCACTTCACAGAAACTGCAATTTTTTACAAATTACATGTTTATAGCAACCCTGCACCAAGCAAGGCTATTGGCGCCATTTTTCCGATAGCATCTGCTCACTTTGTGTCTCTGTGTCATACTTTGGTAATTCTCGCAATATTTCAAACCCTCTATCAGCAAAATGGTTACGACCTGCTGAAGGTTCAGATGATGGCTGGATTTTTTTTTTTAGGAAGAAAGTACTTTTTAAGGTATGTACATTTTATTAGACATTAATGCTACTGGACACTTTAAAGACCACAGTACAGTATAAAGGTAACTTTTATATACACTGGGAAACCAAACAATTCATGTGACTTGTTTCATTGTGATGGTCTGGAACTGAACCCATGATATTGCCAAGGTACATAGCCTGTACCTGTTTTAAACAACATGGCCATTAAACACTTGTCCTTAAAGATGTGAAAAGTTTAGGAAGTATTCTTTTTTGGATAACTTTTTAACTTTTCTTTTTTATTTCTTCCCTCTAAATTCAATCACAAACCTCAAATGGCATAAATATTACAAACTTTTTGTCTTAATATACCTAAGGAAATAAAAATGAAGACAAAAAATCTAGTTTAACAACAAATTAATACTTTCAGTTTAGTTTAAAACTATATGTAAGTTTTCTATAGAGCACTATGACGAGATCCCCACTTCAGTCCCTCAGTCATGTTCGACGCTTTGCGATCCCATGGACTGCAGCACACCAGGCTTCCCTATCCTTCAACATCTCCTGGAGTTTGCTCAGTCATGTTGATTGATTCAGTGATGCCATCCAACCATCTCGTTCTCTGTCATTCCCTTCTCCTTCTGCCTTCTATTTTTCCCAACATCGGGGCCTTTTCCAATGAGTCATCCCTTTACATCAGGTGCCAAAGTACTGGATCTTCAGCTTTAGCATCAGTCCTTCCAATGAATATTCAAGGTTGGTTTCCTTTACAACTGACTGGTTTGATCTCCTTGCAGTCCAAGGGACTCTCAAGAGTCTTCTCCAACACTACAGTTCAAGGGTATCAATTCTTCAGCACTCAGCCTCTTTATGGTACAACTCTTACATCCATAAATGACTACTTGGAAAACCATAGCTTTGACATGTGGACGTTTGTCGGTAAAGTGATTGTCTATGCTTTTAGGCTTGTCTGTCTAGGTTTGTCATAGCTTCCCTTCCAAGGAGCAAGTGTCTTTTAATTTCATGGCTGCAATCACCATCTGTGGTGAAAATAAAGTCTGTCACTGTGTCCACTGTTTGCCCACCTATTAAACATGAAGTAATGGGACCAGATGCCATGATACTTTTGCTGAAGGTTCAGATGATGGCTGGATTTTTTTAGGAAGAAAGTACTTTTTAAGGTATGTACATTTTATTAGACATTAATGCTACTGGACACTTTAAAGACCACAGTACAGTATAAAGGTAACTTTTATATACACTGGGAAACCAAACAATTCATGTGACTTGTTTCATTGTGATGGTCTGGAACTGAACCCATGATATTGCCAAGGTACATAGCCTGTACCTGTTTTAAACAACATGGCCATTAAACACTTGTCCTTAAAGATGTGAAAAGTTTAGGAAGTATTCTTTTTTGGATAACTTTTTAACTTTTCTTTTTTATTTCTTCCCTCTAAATTCAATCACAAACCTCAAATGGCATAAATATTACAAACTTTTTGTCTTAATATACCTAAGGAAATAAAAATGAAGACAAAAAATCTAGTTTAACAACAAATTAATACTTTCAGTTTAGTTTAAAACTATATGTAAGTTTTCTATAGAGCACTATGACGAGATCCCCACTTCAGTCCCTCAGTCATGTTCGACGCTTATGCATCCCATGGACTGCAGCACACCAGGTTTCCCCTATCCTTCAACATCTCCTGGAGTTTGCTCAGTCATGTTGATTGATTCAGTGATGCCATCCAACCATCTCGTTCTCTGTCATTCCCTTCTCCTTCTGCCTTCTATTTTTCCCAACATCGGGGCCTTTTCCAATGAGTCATCCCTTTACATCAGGTGCCAAAGTACTGGATCTTCAGCTTTAGCATCAGTCCTTCCAATGAATATTCAAGGTTGGTTTCCTTTACAACTGACTGGTTTGATCTCCTTGCAGTCCAAGGGACTCTCAAGAGTCTTCTCCAACACTACAGTTCAAGGGTATCAATTCTTCAGCACTCAGCCTCTTTATGGTACAACTCTTACATCCATAAATGACTACTTGGAAAACCATAGCTTTGACATGTGGACGTTTGTCGGTAAAGTGATTGTCTATGCTTTTTAGGCTTGTCTGTCTAGGTTTGTCATAGCTTCCCTTCCAAGGAGCAAGTGTCTTTTAATTTCATGGCTGCAATCACCATCTGTGGTGAAAATAAAGTCTGTCACTGTGTCCACTGTTTGCCCACCTATTAAACATGAAGTAATGGGACCAGATGCCATGATCTTAGTTTTTGAATGTTGAGTTTTAGATCAATCTTTTCAGTCTCCTCTTCAACCTTCATCAAGAGGCTGTTTAGTTCCTCTTTGCTTTCTGCCATGAGGGTGCTGTCATTTGCATACCTGAGGTTATTGATATTTCTCCTTGCAGTCTTGATTCCAGCTTGTGCTTCATCCAAACCAGCATTTCGCATGATATATTCTGCATAGAAGTTAAATAAGCACAGTGACAGTATACAGCCTTGACATACTCCTTTCCCAATTTGGAACCCAGTCTGTTGTTCTATGTGTGGTTCTAACTGTTGCTTCTTGTCCTGCATACAGGTTTTGCAGGAGGCAGATAAGGTGGTCTTGTATTCCTATTTCTTTCAGAATTTTCCAGAGTTTGTTGTGATCTACACAGTCAAAGGCTTTAGAATAGTCAATGAAGCAGAAATAGATGTTTTTCTGGAGTTCCTTTCTTTCTCTGTGATCCAGTGAATGTTAGCAATTTGATCTCTGGTTCCTCTTCCTCTTCTCAATCCAGCTTGTACATCTGGAAGTTCTTGATTCACATACTGTTGAAGCCTAGCTTGGAGGATTTTGAGCATGACTTTGCTAGTGTAGGAAATGAGCGCAGTGGTGCGGGAGTTTGAATATTCTTTGGCATTGCCCTTCTTAGGGACTGGAATAAAAACTGACCTTTTCCAGTCATTAGGCCACTCCTGAGTTTTCCAGATTTTCTGGCATATTGAGTGTTAGCACTCTCCGAAGACAGTGAAGGACAAGGAAGCCTGACGTGCTGCAGTCCACTGGGTCACAAAGAGTCAGACAGGACTTAGCAACTGAACAAGGGAAAGTAAACTCAACTTGCCAGGATTACTGATTTGTCTTAAACTTACTATGACCTCCAAGAGTATGCCAGGTTCTATGGGACAACATGTAAAAATAGTTTCTAACTTTGTCTTAGATTATTCTATTTGAGGAGTTAAGATTATACACATATACAAACTTGTATACACACATAAAGTGATTGTCTATGCTTTTAGGCTTGTCTGTCTAGGTTTGTCATAGCTTCCCTTCCAAGGAGCAAGTGTCTTTTAATTTCATGGCTGCAATCACCATCTGTGGTGAAAATAAAGTCTGTCACTGTGTCCACTGTTTGCCCACCTATTAAACATGAAGTAATGGGACCAGATGCCATGATCTTAGTTTTTGAATGTTGAGTTTTAGATCAATCTTTTCAGTCTCCTCTTCAACCTTCATCAAGAGGCTGTTTAGTTCCTCTTTGCTTTCTGCCATGAGGGTGCTGTCATTTGCATACCTGAGGTTATTGATATTTCTCCTTGCAGTCTTGATTCCAGCTTGTGCTTCATCCAAACCAGCATTTCGCATGATATATTCTGCATAGAAGTTAAATAAGCACAGTGACAGTATACAGCCTTGACATACTCCTTTCCCAATTTGGAACCCAGTCTGTTGTTCTATGTGTGGTTCTAACTGTTGCTTCTTGTCCTGCATACAGGTTTTGCAGGAGGCAGATAAGGTGGTCTTGTATTCCTATTTCTTTCAGAATTTTCCAGAGTTTGTTGTGATCTACACAGTCAAAGGCTTTAGAATAGTCAATGAAGCAGAAATAGATGTTTTTCTGGAGTTCCTTTCTTTCTCTGTGATCCAGTGAATGTTAGCAATTTGATCTCTGGTTCCTCTTCCTCTTCTCAATCCAGCTTGTACATCTGGAAGTTCTTGATTCACATACTGTTGAAGCCTAGCTTGGAGGATTTTGAGCATGACTTTGCTAGTGTAGGAAATGAGCGCAGTGGTGCGGGAGTTTGAATATTCTTTGGCATTGCCCTTCTTAGGGACTGGAATAAAAACTGACCTTTTCCAGTCATTAGGCCACTCCTGAGTTTTCCAGATTTTCTGGCATATTGAGTGTTAGCACTCTCCGAAGACAGTGAAGGACAAGGAAGCCTGACGTGCTGCAGTCCACTGGGTCACAAAGAGTCAGACAGGACTTAGCAACTGAACAAGGGAAAGTAAACTCAACTTGCCAGGATTACTGATTTGTCTTAAACTTACTATGACCTCCAAGAGTATGCCAGGTTCTATGGGACAACATGTAAAAATAGTTTCTAACTTTGTCTTAGATTATTCTATTTGAGGAGTTAAGATTATACACATATACAAACTTGTATACACACATAGTAACCTAAGAGAGGCTTCTATACTGTATAGGAAGGAACTCACCCCTGGGTCTCTTCCTTACTCTCACACTACCACCACACTTAAAACACTTCTGACACCAGATATATGGCTTTTCCACAATTCTGCAACAACCAGCTGGGTGTCCTACAATCCAATTCAGTTCTGACACTCTCTAACTAGAGTGAAAGATCCCACAGGCTAAGGATTCAGTCCTACGAGACTAGCCCAGTTCAGATGCCAATTTCAAGCCCCAAACTGTCGCCTGTATTTCTGGTTGACCAGCTAGAAATTTGGATCCTCATGACAACCTCCAAGGTTTGATGATTAGCTACAACAGCTCACAGAATTCAGTTAACACTTTCACTTACTGATTTATTAAGAAGGATATATTATGAAGGATATGGATGAGCAGCCAGATGTAGAGATACCAGGGTAAGGTACATGGGAAGGAGCACAGAGCTTCCACACCCTTTCCAGGCAGGTCATTTCCCAGCACCTTTACATGTTCACCAATCTCCAAATCTTATGCTTTTGAAATTTTTATGGAAGTTTGAACACATTCGCATGACCAATCATTAACTGAGTCTCCAGTCCCTCTCCCTTTCCTAGAGGATGGGAGGTGGGGCAGAAAGTTCCAAACTTCTAGCCTAGCTTGGAGGATTTTGAGCATGACTTTGCTAGTGTAGGAAATGAGCGCAGTGGTGCGGGAGTTTGAATATTCTTTGGCATTGCCCTTCTTAGGGACTGGAATAAAAACTGACCTTTTCCAGTCATTAGGCCACTCCTGAGTTTTCCAGATTTTCTGGCATATTGAGTGTTAGCACTCTCCGAAGACAGTGAAGGACAAGGAAGCCTGACGTGCTGCAGTCCACTGGGTCACAAAGAGTCAGACAGGACTTAGCAACTGAACAAGGGAAAGTAAACTCAACTTGCCAGGATTACTGATTTGTCTTAAACTTACTATGACCTCCAAGAGTATGCCAGGTTCTATGGGACAACATGTAAAAATAGTTTCTAACTTTGTCTTAGATTATTCTATTTGAGGAGTTAAGATTATACACATATACAAACTTGTATACACACATAGTAACCTAAGAGAGGCTTCTATACTGTATAGGAAGGAACTCACCCCTGGGTCTCTTCCTTACTCTCACACTACCACCACACTTAAAACACTTCTGACACCAGATATATGGCTTTTCCACAATTCTGCAACAACCAGCTGGGTGTCCTACAATCCAATTCAGTTCTGACACTCTCTAACTAGAGTGAAAGATCCCACAGGCTAAGGATTCAGTCCTACGAGACTAGCCCAGTTCAGATGCCAATTTCAAGCCCCAAACTGTCGCCTGTATTTCTGGTTGACCAGCTAGAAATTTGGATCCTCATGACAACCTCCAAGGTTTGATGATTAGCTACAACAGCTCACAGAATTCAGTTAACACTTTCACTTACTGATTTATTAAGAAGGATATATTATGAAGGATATGGATGAGCAGCCAGATGTAGAGATACCAGGGTAAGGTACATGGGAAGGAGCACAGAGCTTCCACACCCTTTCCAGGCAGGTCATTTCCCAGCACCTTTACATGTTCACCAATCTCCAAATCTTATGCTTTTGAAATTTTTATGGAAGTTTGAACACATTCGCATGACCAATCATTAACTGAGTCTCCAGTCCCTCTCCCTTTCCTAGAGGATGGGAGGTGGGGCAGAAAGTTCCAAACTTCTAATCATGGCTCAGTCTTTCTGTTGCCCAGTCCCCACCCTGAAGCTACCCAAGAGCCCACCAAGAGCTGCATCACTGTAAACAAAAGATACGCTGGGAAATTTCAAGGGATTTAGGCACTCAGAGTCAGGAACTGGGGTCAAAGACCAACTGTTAGAACAAAAGAGCTCCTACTGCTCTCAGGAGATGTGCAGAGAGTAAAATGTATATTTCCTATCATTGCACATATACTTGCAGACTACTGTCACATATAAGTCTTCTTAAAACTTGTACTCTCTAAAGCGATGATATGAAATAGTATTGTCAGGCCTATTTTACCAAAGAGTAAAACAAGAACATGAATTTTTAAAATATTTATTATTTATTTATTTATTTTGATGTGCTGGGTATTAGTTGCATGTAGGAACTAGCTTCCGGACCTGGGATTGAACCCAGGTCCCTTGCATTGGGAGTGCGGCGTCCCAGCCACTGGACCCCCAGAGAATTCCCAAGAATATGAATCTTCTGACATGTAGAAACAAGTGAAAAGAGAGAAATTAGTAAAAGATAGTCTTCTCTCATTATAGAAGAACTTAGAAAATACTGAGAAATTTGACTGGACAAGTTCTTGAAATAAGTCACCACAGTGAATCATATATATTGGGGCTTATATTCTGGGATAATAAATCAACATTAACACTTTAGCTTATATAGAAAAACAATTTTGGTTAAATGAGTCCACTGATTAGAAACAGTCACCTACTACTTATAACATATAAAACAGTTATCTTTTTCATTTGATAGAATGCTTAAAATCTAAAGAGAAATTTGGATCCTCATGACAACCTCCAAGGTTTGATGATTAGCTACAACAGCTCACAGAATTCAGTTAACACTTTCACTTACTGATTTATTAAGAAGGATATATTATGAAGGATATGGATGAGCAGCCAGATGTAGAGATACCAGGGTAAGGTACATGGGAAGGAGCACAGAGCTTCCACACCCTTTCCAGGCAGGTCATTTCCCAGCACCTTTACATGTTCACCAATCTCCAAATCTTATGCTTTTGAAATTTTTATGGAAGTTTGAACACATTCGCATGACCAATCATTAACTGAGTCTCCAGTCCCTCTCCCTTTCCTAGAGGATGGGAGGTGGGGCAGAAAGTTCCAAACTTCTAATCATGGCTCAGTCTTTCTGTTGCCCAGTCCCCACCCTGAAGCTACCCAAGAGCCCACCAAGAGCTGCATCACTGTAAACAAAAGATACGCTGGGAAATTTCAAGGGATTTAGGCACTCAGAGTCAGGAACTGGGGTCAAAGACCAACTGTTAGAACAAAAGAGCTCCTACTGCTCTCAGGAGATGTGCAGAGAGTAAAATGTATATTTCCTATCATTGCACATATACTTGCAGACTACTGTCACATATAAGTCTTCTTAAAACTTGTACTCTCTAAAGCGATGATATGAAATAGTATTGTCAGGCCTATTTTACCAAAGAGTAAAACAAGAACATGAATTTTTAAAATATTTATTATTTATTTATTTATTTTGATGTGCTGGGTCTTAGTTGCATGTAGGAACCAGCTCCCTAACCTGGGATTGAACCCAGGTCCCTTGCATTGGGAGTGCGGCGTCCCAGCCACTGGACCCCCAGAGAATTCCCAAGAATATGAATCTTCTGACATGTAGAAACAAGTGAAAAGAGAGAAATTAGTAAAAGATAGTCTTCTCTCATTATAGAAGAACTTAGAAAATACTGAGAAATTTGACTGGACAAGTTCTTGAAATAAGTCACCACAGTGAATCATATATATTGGGGCTTATATTCTGGGATAATAAATCAACATTAACACTTTAGCTTATATAGAAAAACAATTTTGGTTAAATGAGTCCACTGATTAGAAACAGTCACCTACTACTTATAACATATAAAACAGTTATCTATTTTATACATTGGGTGACTCACTGCTTAAATTGCTTCATTAAACAAATACTGATGAAAATTATGCTGTGAACCATGGAAGACAAGGATGAATCAGATGTGGTTCCTGATGTCACAGCATGTTCAGTCTAGATGGGAGTTAGGCACGTAAGTGGAATGATAAGATGATTATCCAAGAACCCATCAGGATGTATTTGGTACTTCTGAAACAATACAATTAACTAGAACTGGAGCGTGGGAAGGATAAGGGAGAGTTATAAAAGAATGCCACATTCCACTGTGATTTTGCCGGTTTAGGCAGAGGGAGTGGCTGCACAAGAACATGGGAAAACCACGTGCGAGAGGCAGTATGAGGAGAGCAGCAAGCAGATGCCCGCGGCCTATCTGCAGTGTGCAGCATGCAGAGAGTCAAAGCTGGTAATGAGTGGGCCTGGGGGCTGAGAAGGCTTTACTTAATTCTGAAGATTCTGGGAAAGATTCTACGAAGAAAACTAACTGTATCTGTGTTTTAAGATCATTTAGACTAATGTTTAAAGAATGAATTGACAAAGTAAAAACAGAAAGGTTAGGTAAATACTGAAGAGTTTAGACAAGCATTCCCAGGGCCTCAAACAGGTCAGTGAGGTGAAAAGGGAGACCCAGCAAAGAAATAAATGGACAGCTCTTGAAAACTGAGAGACTGGCTAAGTATCATGGGACTCAGAATACAGATGAGGAACAAAGAAGGCCTGATATCAGCTAAATTTAATTGTTACTAGAATAACATACATCACTAAATGGAAAAGACAAGCTCTATTCAATCTATTCAGTACTTGGAAATGATAAGTGCAATACAATCAATGTGCATGTTCCTGTTCATTCTTAGAATAAAAGGCCAACACGTATTTGTTAAAAGGTATCCGCAGAAAGAATTACGCTAAATCTGTCACCACAGTGAATCATATATATTGGGGCTTATATTCTGGGATAATAAATCAACATTAACACTTTAGCTTATATAGAAAAACAATTTTGGTTAAATGAGTCCACTGATTAGAAACAGTCACCTACTACTTATAACATATAAAACAGTTATCTATTTTATACATTGGGTGACTCACTGCTTAAATTGCTTCATTAAACAAATACTGATGAAAATTATGCTGTGAACCATGGAAGACAAGGATGAATCAGATGTGGTTCCTGATGTCACAGCATGTTCAGTCTAGATGGGAGTTAGGCACGTAAGTGGAATGATAAGATGATTATCCAAGAACCCATCAGGATGTATTTGGTACTTCTGAAACAATACAATTAACTAGAACTGGAGCGTGGGAAGGATAAGGGAGAGTTATAAAAGAATGCCACATTCCACTGTGATTTTGCCGGTTTAGGCAGAGGGAGTGGCTGCACAAGAACATGGGAAAACCACGTGCGAGAGGCAGTATGAGGAGAGCAGCAAGCAGATGCCCGCCTATCTGCAGTGTGCAGCATGCAGAGAGTCAAAGCTGGTAATGAGTGGGCCTGGGGGCTGAGAAGGCTTTACTTAATTCTGAAGATTCTGGGAAAGATTCTACGAAGAAAACTAACTGTATCTGTGTTTTAAGATCATTTAGACTAATGTTTAAAGAATGAATTGACAAAGTAAAAACAGAAAGGTTAGGTAAATACTGAAGAGTTTAGACAAGCATTCCCAGGGCCTCAAACAGGTCAGTGAGGTGAAAAGGGAGACCCAGCAAAGAAATAAATGGACAGCTCTTGAAAACTGAGAGACTGGCTAAGTATCATGGGACTCAGAATACAGATGAGGAACAAAGAAGGCCTGATATCAGCTAAATTTAATTGTTACTAGAATAACATACATCACTAAATGGAAAAGACAAGCTCTATTCAATCTATTCAGTACTTGGAAATGATAAGTGCAATACAATCAATGTGCATGTTCCTGTTCATTCTTAGAATAAAAGGCCAACACGTATTTGTTAAAAGGTATCCGCAGAAAGAATTACGCTAAATTCAATATGCCTCTGGAAGCAGGGGTCTTTTAGAAAATCAAAGTTTCTGCTACTTAAAGAAGTTCTTAATAAATGGCTCTCTATTACAGGTGAGAAACCTAGTACATGAAAACAAGTATATGAGTGCTTCTTTATTTTTAGCCTTTTTTCCAACTCATTTTACTTCAAAGCTACTTGTTCAACTTCCTCAGTTTCTGAATTATAACCTGATGAAAAGAGAGAAATGATAACGCTCCTTAGAGAGGTTCTGTTGTTGTTGCCATTCAACATAATGTAATTTACATGCTACACCAGGAGCTTTGGAGCACTGCAACACAATATTCCCTGATCTCCTGGGGATACATGGCATAGGTAAGGAGAAAAATAAATAGAAGGCTTTATGGTATTCTTTTAATCACCAAGGTTTCACATTTCATCCATAATACATTCCAAGGAAGTGGGGAGAATCTCAGTCTTGAATGTTGTTGAGTATAACTCCTTGCTGAATTGTACTGCAGTGCTAACTAGCAGTAGCTTTGTTTATTTCACGTGTATTAAGCCTCCTTCAGTTGATCCAGGATATTAACGTAGGAAAGAACCTTGTCAAAATGGAAATGTGGGGGGAAAAGTGACAGTCACTTGAAATAAATTTTAGCCCTATTTCAAAATTATTGTTTTCTTAAATAGAAGAAAAGGGACTTATTAAATACAAATTTTAGAAAAACTTAAGTACAGGACAAATATTAATTCAGTTATTCTAAGTATTTTAGTCAATAATCTTAATCACTGGAAGAAGGTGATTTAAAACAAAATATAGCTTGCCTATTTGAAAATTTTAAATATAAATATGTCTAAATAAAAGGTCATTCTAATAAGAATGTAGGCTTTAAAGTACATGCATGTAATAACTAGCCAAATGCAAATCAGTCTGGTCACTTAATAAAAAAGAAACAGTCCATATTCAAGCAAATTGTCCATTACCAGGCAGCTGTGTAACTTAACCTCTGACCCTATATAAACATCTAATAAGAATCTGAAGAAAAATCAGCAATTCTCAGTATAAATGAGATGGTATACAAACTTCTTTCAAAGAAAATTAGAATTACAATGCTCTTATAAGTAAGATAAAATACAAAACACTAATAACCTTTCATCTCTGATTAGCGATATTTTTTTTAAAAGATCACTATAAAGCAAAAGGAAGGTACACGTTCAGGTTAGGTGTTAAAACAATTTAAATCTAGATACACAAAGTATTTTGTTAACTCCTTTTTCCAAAAATGCTTTTATTACATAATGGCAGTAACACAGATTAATAACAAAATTGAGAGAGGGACAAAATTACCTGCTCGAAAACAGGACAGCCAGTGTCAGCAAGTGAGACAGCAAATGTTTGGCTCGCATCCTAAAACTATTACATATGGGAGAGAGGACTTCCTTATCAATCAGTTTTAGATGTCTGCCACCAAAACAAGGTTGGCGGCAGAAAAACATCCCAAGCTGGTCATTATTTAGGGCAGGGCAAGAGCCTTTGAAGGACAAACTGCCTGGTGACAGCTTGTCAAGATCACACCCTGGGAACTTCCTCTGCTGTCAATCTACAATCCGTGTCTGAACCAAGAGGCCTGATGTTGTCCAGATCTTGGGATTTTCTGTCAAAGGCTTTTTAAAGAGGCACATGTAAAATACAGAGGAGGTACATCAGCAGATAACAGTATTACCAAGGCTGTCAAGATGATCTGTTTGGTGTTCCTCTCCATTCTGCTATTGTGCTTGTTTGCATTAAATCAACTTCGAAGATAAATAAACAGCTTTTCAAGTTTCCTTTGCTGTCAGTAGCTTGACAAGAAAAAGTCTCCTCCCTTGCCCCCACGCCCACGATTCACCTACCTGTAGCATGCCTTGACCATTTCCTTCTATGGTACCTTCATAAGTGACATGCAATCGAGTAAGGGGTTTTTCACATCTACGATTTAAAAAGATATTTCCTTATTTATTTTCTTTAATGGTAAGTATCACACTATTGATAAGTCTGAAAATACAAATTAACTAGAAAAGAAAAACTGAAACTATTCCAGATCTCAAAAGCCAGAAATAGATGCCAACTCTTAACATTCTTGGGCTAGTCTTCTCACATTTTTCTTATTCAAATATATAAATATACATATCTAAATTAAAATGGGATCACAAACTGCTTTGAAAATTGGTTCGTCCCTAGAAAATACCAGTTTCTCCCTTTTTATTTTTTTTAATATTTTTAAACAATTTTCAAAGGTTACTTTCAATTTACAGTTACTACAAAATATTGGCTCTATTCCCCGTGTTTTAGCATCCTCTAGCCTGTCTAACTAACATCCAACAGCTTGTATCTCCCACTCCCCTGTTGCTGCCCCACCCTACTTCCACCATCACAGGTAACCACTAGTTTGTTCTTTGTATCTGTGAGTCAGCTTCTTTTTTGTTATATCTAGTAGTTTATTGTAGTTTTTAGATTTCACATGTAAGTGATATGATACAGTATTTGTCTTTCTCTGTCTGACTTATTTCACTTATTAGCATAATGCCCTAAGTCTATCCCTGTTGCTTCAAATGGTGAAATTTGCTCTTTTTATGGCTAAGTAATATTCCATTGTACACATATACCACATCTTCTTTATCCAGTCATCTCTTGATGGACTTAGGCAATTTCCGTTGCTTCCATATCTTGTCAATGGTAAATAGTGCTGCTATGAACATTGGCATGCATATATCTTTTCAAATAATTTTTGTTTTTTGTTTTAAGACATATACCCAGGAGTGGAATTACTAGGTCACTGTTTTCCACAGTGGCTGTACCAGTTTAAGTTTCTCCTCTTTAAAGTTGATCTGTTTGGTGTTCCTCTCCATTCTGCTATTGTGCTTGTTTGCATTAAATCAACTTCGAAGATAAATAAACAGCTTTTCAAGTTTCCTTTGCTGTCAGTAGCTTGACAAGAAAAAGTCTCCTCCCTTGCCCCCACGCCCACGATTCACCTACCTGTAGCATGCCTTGACCATTTCCTTCTATGGTACCTTCATAAGTGACATGCAATCGAGTAAGGGTTTTTCACATCTACGATTTAAAAAGATATTTCCTTATTTATTTTCTTTAATGGTAAGTATCACACTATTGATAAGTCTGAAAATACAAATTAACTAGAAAAGAAAAACTGAAACTATTCCAGATCTCAAAAGCCAGAAATAGATGCCAACTCTTAACATTCTTGGGCTAGTCTTCTCACATTTTTCTTATTCAAATATATAAATATACATATCTAAATTAAAATGGGATCACAAACTGCTTTGAAAATTGGTTCGTCCCTAGAAAATACCAGTTTCTCCCTTTTTATTTTTTTTAATATTTTTAAACAATTTTCAAAGGTTACTTTCAATTTACAGTTACTACAAAATATTGGCTCTATTCCCCGTGTTTTAGCATCCTCTAGCCTGTCTAACTAACATCCAACAGCTTGTATCTCCCACTCCCCTGTTGCTGCCCCACCCTACTTCCACCATCACAGGTAACCACTAGTTTGTTCTTTGTATCTGTGAGTCAGCTTCTTTTTTGTTATATCTAGTAGTTTATTGTAGTTTTTAGATTTCACATGTAAGTGATATGATACAGTATTTGTCTTTCTCTGTCTGACTTATTTCACTTATTAGCATAATGCCCTAAGTCTATCCCTGTTGCTTCAAATGGTGAAATTTGCTCTTTTTATGGCTAAGTAATATTCCATTGTACACATATACCACATCTTCTTTATCCAGTCATCTCTTGATGGACTTAGGCAATTTCCGTTGCTTCCATATCTTGTCAATGGTAAATAGTGCTGCTATGAACATTGGCATGCATATATCTTTTCAAATAATTTTTGTTTTTTGTTTTAAGACATATACCCAGGAGTGGAATTACTAGGTCACTGTTTTCCACAGTGGCTGTACCAGTTTAAGTTTCTCCTCTTTTAAAAGTTGAAACATTTCTTAAAACATTAAAAAAAAGAAAGACAAGATTCAAGAAATTTTATTACTATGCTAGAGTTGACAACCTAACGAAAAATACAGAAAACTTTGATGAAAAAAAAATTATATACGATTCTTTGGAAACTGTGTGTGTGTGTAGGGGGTATCTTACAGAAATCCTGACTATGGTATTTTTATATTAATGAAATTGGTAGGTAAGTTGAGTACCTGTAAGTCACAGTTATTTTCTTTCCTGTTCATAAACCATGGTCACAGGCATATATGGGGTTCAGATAAACTACCCCAAATTTGGCACTTTGGCATATTGAATATTTTAAGCTGAAGAAGTTTGAGAACATGGCAGAAACATAAAGGCCACCCGATTTCCTCCCCCACTTCTTGTCTGAAACAAGATCTTTTAGTCGAGGCATGTGGGATCTAGTTCTCTGATCAGGCATCTAACCCAGGTTCCCTGCATTGGGAGCTAGGAGCCTTAGCCACTGGACCACCAGGGATGTCCCAAGAAAATTAGTTTTATTTATTGTAGCTAGCTCCAGAAAGCAGCAGCAGGATTTGGCGAGGTGGGTAGATTTCTATAAGACAGACTTTTTTAGTGAATAAAAGTGTTCAGTAATAACACGAGCAGCTCACAGTGAGACAGAGTGTGGTCCAACAGTGGATTTCCCATCACCGGGGCTGTCTAGTCTCCATCTGTTATGCGTATTACAGAGTTGATTGTTCTTGGTAGGCAGCCAGACCAGATGACTGACTGGGTCCCTTGCATCTCTAATATGCTATGATTCCAAAATGCTGTACAAGGCTCTTCCTTTCTGACTGAATTTCGTCCTTGTTTTTATCTTTCCTTCGGTTGCTTAATCTTTTATCCACTTCCCTCTGCTATAACATCATTCCAGCCATGCAGTCAGCCTCCTAAAGTAAGTTTGTTTTTCTTTCACCTCACATAGAAACATCTTTGATGGATGAAAACACAGGAAAGTCATCTAAGCATATGTGCCTTCTCAACTTAATTCCTTTAAGAGTAACTCCTTTTCATTGTTAATTCCAAACAAAACAATTACAAACTATGATAAAAACTACTACAAATTGAAAATGAATGCACATCAAAATATGCATTTAGTATGTCTAATTATATCCTCAAATGCACTGAAAAAGTAGATTCATTCTTTTTAAAGTGTTAGGGGGACTCGTTTCATGATACACCTATTTCATGGCACTAAGGAACTTACAAATCTGAGTAAGTTCAGATTGGTTATTACTTGCAGGTAAATAATAAAAGAAACCCACAGGAAATAAAAAAAACCCGTAGCAATTTTCACAGAATTTCCAATGCTGTGGTGGCTCAGATGATAAAGGATCTGCCTACGATGTGGGAGGCCAGGTACGATCCCTGGGTTAGGAAGATCACCTGGCGAAGGGAATGGCTTCCCACTCCAGTATTCTTGCCTGGAGAATCCCATGGACAGAGGAGCCTGGTGGGCTACTGTGCATGCGGTCACAAAGAGGTGTACACGCCTGAGTGACTAACATACACACGCAAGTTGACAACCAAACCCCAAAACTCTTGTCACTCAAATTGTAAGTACGATTTACATTTTAGTTTAATTAAAAAACATACTACTCTTGGTCCTCCAGAGAGAAAATCCATAAAATATAAACACTGACCATACAACTGAGGGTAAGGAGTAACATTAAATATAGGTGTTTAATATTAGTGTCTTCCCACAGAAAACTCCTAAATAGGCCTTTGAGAAGACAAAACTAAAAGAATAGAAATGAAAGGGTTTCAGACTGAAAAAGGCATCACCTTTTTAACAACTGATCATTTTAAGGTGCTCCCTGGCCCTAAGGCAATCAAGAAGCTGGAAAACCATCTTTTCCGGGGCTGTAGAATAGAATCCTCTCATGGTGAAAGAGTCTTTATTCTAAGATTACAGGGTTATTTACATTATTATTACCTTTCCCACTCTGGAAAATCCTCAAGACTCTGTCTTGTAAATGTCACCAGCCCAGTAGGTTCTACAAAAGCAATAAAAGAGAAACATACCCAAAGTAAGTTTGTTTTTCTTTCACCTCACATAGAAACATCTTTGATGGATGAAAACACAGGAAAGTCATCTAAGCATATGTGCCTTCTCAACTTAATTCCTTTAAGAGTAACTCCTTTTCATTGTTAATTCCAAACAAAACAATTACAAACTATGATAAAAACTACTACAAATTGAAAATGAATGCACATCAAAATATGCATTTAGTATGTCTAATTATATCCTCAAATGCACTGAAAAAGTAGATTCATTCTTTTTAAAGTGTTAGGGGGACTCGTTTCATGATACACCTATTTCATGGCACTAAGGAACTTACAAATCTGAGTAAGTTCAGATTGGTTATTACTTGCAGGTAAATAATAAAAGAAACCCACAGGAAATAAAAAAAACCCGTAGCAATTTTCACAGAATTTCCAATGCTGTGGTGGCTCAGATGATAAAGGATCTGCCTACGATGTGGGAGGCCAGGTACGATCCCTGGGTTAGGAAGATCACCTGGCGAAGGGAATGGCTTCCCACTCCAGTATTCTTGCCTGGAGAATCCCATGGACAGAGGAGCCTGGTGGGCTACTGTGCATGCGGTCACAAAGAGGTGTACACGCCTGAGTGACTAACATACACACGCAAGTTGACAACCAAACCCCAAAACTCTTGTCACTCAAATTGTAAGTACGATTTACATTTTAGTTTAATTAAAAAACATACTACTCTTGGTCCTCCAGAGAGAAAATCCATAAAATATAAACACTGACCATACAACTGAGGGTAAGGAGTAACATTAAATATAGGTGTTTAATATTAGTGTCTTCCCACAGAAAACTCCTAAATAGGCCTTTGAGAAGACAAAACTAAAAGAATAGAAATGAAAGGGTTTCAGACTGAAAAAGGCATCACCTTTTTAACAACTGATCATTTTAAGGTGCTCCCTGGCCCTAAGGCAATCAAGAAGCTGGAAAACCATCTTTTCCGGGGCTGTAGAATAGAATCCTCTCATGGTGAAAGAGTCTTTATTCTAAGATTACAGGGTTATTTACATTATTATTACCTTTCCCACTCTGGAAAATCCTCAAGACTCTGTCTTGTAAATGTCACCAGCCCAGTAGGTTCTACAAAAGCAATAAAAGAGAAACATACCCAAAGTAAGTTTTGAGTCTGAAAAGATAATATGTATTCAAGTAAAAGAACAGGTCTAACGAAGGCTATAAAACTAGTCAGGAACTACTAAGCCTAGTGTTGGAATACAACAGAAGGTTGACTTAAAATAATCGTATCCTTACAGCAGGAATTCTTTCTACAAAACGTAAGCCCTCCCTAAGACAAAACAACTACACAGATAACAGCACAATCATAGGATCTGAGTGCTGGTACTTTTTTGTTAAGCTCTCCAAACAGAATATACTTGAAGAAAAAAAAAATCCCTGGGGGGAAAAGATGCATACTGGATACAGTTTATACAACAAAGACAAGTTCAATTTTAATCTGCAGACTCCAAAGAAAAAGAAAAGCTTAACCCTACACCTATGGACTGGTGAATGTATGCACATTTATGTGTTTCATAATAACATAATATGTCTAAGATTAGAAAAGAACACTGTTGGATGTTCTCTGAGGTTGACACAGCTAAACCCAGGGCTTAGACCACATGCAGCTCCTCTATTTATAAGGCACCTTAGCCAGAGGAAGAACCAGTGTACTGAGAGGCTAGAGAAGAAGGATGACATAGTTTTCAAGGAGCGACAGATACGAGAGGATCAAAATGCAGTAAATTTTAGAGGATAAGCTCCTTTTTTGTTAGGTTTACTTTTTTTTTTTAACTAGTGGCAAAAACAACAAATAAATCATCTGGCCAGAAGTAATTTGTATGATTCAAATCAAAGAACAAACTAAAAAGGCCAGGCCATTTCTGTTTTTTTAAAAAAAATGCTCTTAAAAGAATAGAAATGAAAGGGTTTCAGACTGAAAAGGCATCACCTTTTTAACAACTGATCATTTTAAGGTGCTCCCTGGCCCTAAGGCAATCAAGAAGCTGGAAAACCATCTTTTCCGGGGCTGTAGAATAGAATCCTCTCATGGTGAAAGAGTCTTTATTCTAAGATTACAGGGTTATTTACATTATTATTACCTTTCCCACTCTGGAAAATCCTCAAGACTCTGTCTTGTAAATGTCACCAGCCCAGTAGGTTCTACAAAAGCAATAAAAGAGAAACATACCCAAAGTAAGTTTTGAGTCTGAAAAGATAATATGTATTCAAGTAAAAGAACAGGTCTAACGAAGGCTATAAAACTAGTCAGGAACTACTAAGCCTAGTGTTGGAATACAACAGAAGGTTGACTTAAAATAATCGTATCCTTACAGCAGGAATTCTTTCTACAAAACGTAAGCCCTCCCTAAGACAAAACAACTACACAGATAACAGCACAATCATAGGATCTGAGTGCTGGTACTTTTTTGTTAAGCTCTCCAAACAGAATATACTTGAAGAAAAAAAAAATCCCTGGGGGGAAAAGATGCATACTGGATACAGTTTATACAACAAAGACAAGTTCAATTTTAATCTGCAGACTCCAAAGAAAAAGAAAAGCTTAACCCTACACCTATGGACTGGTGAATGTATGCACATTTATGTGTTTCATAATAACATAATATGTCTAAGATTAGAAAAGAACACTGTTGGATGTTCTCTGAGGTTGACACAGCTAAACCCAGGGCTTAGACCACATGCAGCTCCTCTATTTATAAGGCACCTTAGCCAGAGGAAGAACCAGTGTACTGAGAGGCTAGAGAAGAAGGATGACATAGTTTTCAAGGAGCGACAGATACGAGAGGATCAAAATGCAGTAAATTTTAGAGGATAAGCTCCTTTTTTGTTAGGTTTACTTTTTTTTTTTAACTAGTGGCAAAAACAACAAATAAATCATCTGGCCAGAAGTAATTTGTATGATTCAAATCAAAGAACAAACTAAAAAGGCCAGGCCATTTCTGTTTTTTTAAAAAAAATGCTCTTAAGCAGAGAGAGATATGTCAGGAACTATTAGTGATAATGGTGGTAGAGTCCCAGTGAAAGCCCGGCAATCATTTCATTCCTCTGGATGGTTCCACATTTCTCTGCTCTCAAGTCAAAAGCAACAACTCAAAAATCAACTGCAGCAGTTACAGTAGAAAACAGAATTTTGTTAACAAGAGTTACCAAATATTCTTTAGATGTCTAACTTTATTTAAGACAAATGGATAACACAGTTAAATTTTACAAGTCAAATAATTCAAACACTAGAGAAGCCATTCTATTAATAAGACACTAAAGTCTGTATCATCACTCAGCAATTTAGCAGAAGAGTAAGAACAATAAATGACAACCTTGAAAAGTTGGTCCTGATGGAATTGTATTTTATCAATTCTAAAAAGCATAGTTTTCATATATTAAGCTTCTGAAACTAGGCACATGCCTCACCTAGTCAGAGCTATCTAGCCACTGCTATTGATCTCTATCAAAGCTGAACTTCCAAGAGAAGAGCTTCTGCTTCTACTGTCACCTGAGAACACCACCAACCCAAGATCAGTTTGATTTAAACCTTCTGTTGCAGGTGTCTATGGGTCACGTTGGTAATAAGACGTCAGGTCCCACACGTGGGGGTCATGGTTCAAATTCTCAGGGAAGATTTTCTGGGTGCCCTCCCACCTCAGCTGACACCTGCAGTTTCATGTCTCATAAGCCCCAGTGAACTTTCACTGGCCTTACTATTTCATTTACTACAGAGCACAAAACTAAAAATGATAAGCTAAGAAATAAATAATCCACTATCAAAAGAAGTCTATGAACTTTTCCCTTAAATATCAAAGTCCTGATCATTGATTTCATTCCCCCAAATCTGAACAACGTTTAATAGCAATACATTTGAAAAAAATGCTAGGTACACTATGATGTGAGATTACTTACTAAGGGAAGGATATGAGAAAAATGACCTTAAAGTAATTCAGTGATATATTTTAAGACAATCCCACAACTTGGATGACCACAACTGAAAAGAACTCATTTCACTGGAACATAGTTAACCTGCTCTACTTAGCAAAAGCAAGCTTACAGTTGCAGGAAAGGCGACCCATGATAATAGCTGACATTTATTAAGCATGTAACTTCTTGTTAACAACTTAACAACTACCCTATGAAGTAATTATTATTCTTTTATTTCACAGATGAGGAAACTGAGGCTTAGAAATTAAGAAAGAAAAATAACTTGTCTGTGGTCACCGAGCTCCTGGGATAAGAGTGGCAATACCAATCTATTACTAGCTGGCTAGATCTGGTAATCTATTGCCAGTATTGGCTAGACATTCAGCACTGCTGTCTTAGGTACTATGATTATCCTCTGGGAAAAGATGATCAAGGTCCAACAGAGGTAGATAGATATGGAAACTCTAAGCACAAACAGTTTTACAAGAACTCCACAAAAGGCAAAAAGGAGGCAAATAAGACAGGGATGGTAGGAAAGCAATGGATTGGTTAGCCTTGGCAAATAAACAAATTATACCAGCCAATGTTTCTTTAAATAAGTACTCAAAATGTATCTCGAGTTAATAGAGATAAGTATTCATCTTGACCAAAAAACCCTGCATGTCACCTGAGAACACCACCAACCCAAGATCAGTTTGATTTAAACCTTCTGTTGCAGGTGTCTATGGGTCACGTTGGTAATAAGACGTCAGGTCCCACACGTGGGGGTCATGGTTCAAATTCTCAGGGAAGATTTTCTGGGTGCCCTCCCACCTCAGCTGACACCTGCAGTTTCATGTCTCATAAGCCCCAGTGAACTTTCACTGGCCTTACTATTTCATTTACTACAGAGCACAAAACAAAAAATGATAAGCTAAGAAATAAATAATCCACTATCAAAAGAAGTCTATGAACTTTTCCCTTAAATATCAAAGTCCTGATCATTGATTTCATTCCCCCAAATCTGAACAACGTTTAATAGCAATACATTTGAAAAAAATGCTAGGTACACTATGATGTGAGATTACTTAATAAGGGAAGGAGATGAGAAAAATGACCTTAAAGTAATTCAGTGATATATTTTAAGACAATCCCACAACTTGGATGACCACAACTGAAAAGAACTCATTTCACTGGAACATAGTTAACCTGCTCTACTTAGCAAAAGCAAGCTTACAGTTGCAGGAAAGGCGACCCATGATAATAGCTGACATTTATTAAGCATGTAACTTCTTGTTAACAACTTAACAACTACCCTATGAAGTAATTATTATTCTTTTATTTCACAGATGAGGAAACTGAGGCTTAGAAATTAAGAAAGAAAAATAACTTGTCTGTGGTCACCGAGCTCCTGGGATAAGAGTGGCAATACCAATCTATTACTAGCTGGCTAGATCTGGTAATCTATTGCCAGTATTGGCTAGACATTCAGCACTGCTGTCTTAGGTACTATGATTATCCTCTGGGAAAAGATGATCAAGGTCCAACAGAGGTAGATAGATATGGAAACTCTAAGCACAAACAGTTTTACAAGAACTCCACAAAAGGCAAAAAGGAGGCAAATAAGACAGGGATGGTAGGAAAGCAATGGATTGGTTAGCCTTGGCAAATAAACAAATTATACCAGCCAATGTTTCTTTAAATAAGTACTCAAAATGTATCTCCGAGTTAATAGACTTTCTTTTGAAAGTATTCATTTGCTGTTTTTATTCATGAACACCCATGACTGTATGTTATGCTGGTCTAATTTCAGAGTATTAGATAAAACCCACACATGTTCGTAGTACACATTTATGTATACACGCAACATATGCATAAAATTTAGTTTTAATGTGGTTTGGGCAAGAAAGTGTACTTTGAACACAGAATGTTTTTGACCTATCTGAACTGTCCCATTAGTGATAAAAATTACAAGTAAGAATGAAAGGAATGTACTTTTCTCCGTGACTCTTCTGAAGTAGCAGAAGAGCGTTTTAAGCTTCTCTGGTTTTCTTGATGAACGTCCTTCAAACAACCTGAAAGAGATCA
The DNA here is from genome assembly GCA_022376925.1 of Tragulus kanchil. Lineage (NCBI taxonomy): Eukaryota > Metazoa > Chordata > Mammalia > Artiodactyla > Tragulidae > Tragulus > Tragulus kanchil. The sequence continues at coordinate 162,939,069 of JAIOJX010000005.1, forward strand.
AAAATACATGTGGAGAAAGATGACTTTAAATGCCTTCATGATTCACAAAACACCAAATCTAATATCGTTACCAAGTAATTCTTCCAGAAGACAATTCTGTTACCACAGAAAACCAGGAAACTGTTTGAATTCAAACAGCACCTGGAGAGGACTGAAAGCAACAAGAACCAGGCTTCTCCAGAACTCTTCACGTCAGACGGCCCTCTCTACCAACCACGCTCCTCCAGCCTGTCTTCCCGGGGGAGAAGGCCCCACCTGAGCCCCCAAAGTCCATTAGGCCAGGGAGTTCATGCTCAATCATTTTCCCAGTGGCAAATGCTATTTATATTTCATAACAACACATTAAGTGATTCAATGAGCAAACAAATATGGTATCGGGGGAAAAAAATCCACAAGATTGTTTGGGGGTGGGTGACAGCTATGCTAACAAGCAGGTATCACAAGACACTGGTGGACTGACCAATCCTCGGTAGTTAAACAAACACACCCTGTGCATGGTAACCAAAACAATGTCTACCCTATGTCACTGTTTCCAGCAACTTGGACTTGCACAACCTAATTAGGTTTTCTTTGAAATGATGTGGCACTGTTATTGGTAACACATAATGCAATTTATCCTGAGGAAAGAAAAGTAAGGCTTTGGAAGTATAGACCTAAGTAAGTAGTTCACCAAAAGATTTCCAACACAAAGGCATGCTCTCGGGCACTAGATCTAGCTTTACAAAGGCATTTTAAAAATTTAAAGAAGTTCTGTGGCTATAAATGATGACGTATTAGTCATCTGCCTCTGGTCACATACTCTTGCTTTCAAACCAGAAACCCTTCAAGTAAAAGTTCACTTTAATAAGTGCCGAAACGGGTAAAATTTTCCATGGTTAGAAAAACAAGCTTATGTAACTATGCAGAGAGGGAAAAGTTAATTCTATGAGAAAATCCTATTGAGCAAATGAAATGAATTAGGAAAAAGGAAGGAAATGCAGATTTCAAATGATCCTGTTTTCAATGAACTGAAGTTCTTTATTCAGGGTCAATTTCTGAGAAAACAATTTATATGAATCCTTATTTCCTGAAAAGAATGCTGAATGTCAGAGAGCATTTTAACCAAATCTGAAATCTAATTAGTGTTTAAAAATGGTTTGAGGGTCTGCATGATAATTTTTACTCATCTAAAAGAACGTATTTTCTAAAATATTTATTACAAATACTCTTAAAAAATCAAGCTGCCAGCTGAAAGACTCTGAGAACACAGGTTTGGTTTCTTCTGCAATGTGTCAGCCAGAACAGTGTTTGTTTAAATCAAAATGATAGTCGAAATGAAGAAGCCACTTGGCAGTTTAATTAAACATCCTGTATCAAATAAATATGATTTACTAAATGAATATCTTGGGGCTCGTTGCAAAATCCCTTTCGAAGGTTTCCCACTTAGTAGAGGGAAGGAAGCAGGATAAATATCACTAGAAAGGCAGCTTTCACCTTCTTTTTTTGAGAGATGAATTGATGTTGTATACAATTCAATTAAGAGAAAAAAGCTCCTCTTCCACAGAACTGTTGCAGAGTGAGTAAAATGGCTACTGCCCTTGAGAAACAACTCCCCCAAATGTAAAAGGCATCCTGAGCTTCAGTGTGCGATCAGTTGTTTATAAATATCACATAAGAGTTCACGTTTCATAACCATGAAGACAAATTATTAACCTTAAGAGACTCTTGGGACTATTGATTTATTATCTTAGCAACATGGACTTTTCCTGGAAGGATTATGTGGCTGTTGTGATCAGCCACTACAAATGAGCACTACTGTTTATTTTTCGAGTCCAAATCTTATAGGTACAAATCAAGCAGAATCTCAGTGCATTCCTTCCTCCATAGCTCCAAGCCTAATTTCAAATCACAGTGTAACCAAACATGCTTCCCATCTTCCTGGTGGGGAAATGTCTGTGGGGTGGGGTCTGGGACACAATGAGGAGGTAGAACAGGGAAGATGAAGTGAGTTTAAAAACTATGTAACTATGCAGAGGGAAAAGTTAATTCTATGAGAAAATCCTATTGAGCAAATGAAATGAATTAGGAAAAAGGAAGGAAATGCAGATTTCAAATGATCCTGTTTTCAATGAACTGAAGTTCTTTATTCAGGGTCAATTTCTGAGAAAACAATTTATATGAATCCTTATTTCCTGAAAAGAATGCTGAATGTCAGAGAGCATTTTAACCAAATCTGAAATCTAATTAGTGTTTAAAAATGGTTTGAGGGTCTGCATGATAATTTTTACTCATCTAAAAGAACGTATTTTCTAAAATATTTATTACAAATACTCTTAAAAAATCAAGCTGCCAGCTGAAAGACTCTGAGAACACAGGTTTGGTTTCTTCTGCAATGTGTCAGCCAGAACAGTGTTTGTTTAAATCAAAATGATAGTCGAAATGAAGAAGCCACTTGGCAGTTTAATTAAACATCCTGTATCAAATAAATATGATTTACTAAATGAATATCTTGGGGCTCGTTGCAAAATCCCTTTCGAAGGTTTCCCACTTAGTAGAGGGAAGGAAGCAGGATAAATATCACTAGAAAGGCAGCTTTCACCTTCTTTTTTTGAGAGATGAATTGATGTTGTATACAATTCAATTAAGAGAAAAAAGCTCCTCTTCCACAGAACTGTTGCAGAGTGAGTAAAATGGCTACTGCCCTTGAGAAACAACTCCCCCAAATGTAAAAGGCATCCTGAGCTTCAGTGTGCGATCAGTTGTTTATAAATATCACATAAGAGTTCACGTTTCATAACCATGAAGACAAATTATTAACCTTAAGAGACTCTTGGGACTATTGATTTATTATCTTAGCAACATGGACTTTTCCTGGAAGGATTATGTGGCTGTTGTGATCAGCCACTACAAATGAGCACTACTGTTTATTTTTCGAGTCCAAATCTTATAGGTACAAATCAAGCAGAATCTCAGTGCATTCCCTTCCTCCATAGCTCCAAGCCTAATTTCAAATCACAGTGTAACCAAACATGCTTCCCATCTTCCTGGTGGGGAAATGTCTGTGGGGTGGGGTCTGGGACACAATGAGGAGGTAGAACAGGGAAGATGAAGTGAGTTTAAGACTCTTGCATCAATTCTCATATTATGATCTGTAAATTTTAAAGGGCTATGTATAGGCATCTAGATAAATGAGTTGCCCTGGTATGGAAGCAAGTGAAAATAACATAAAAACAAATCTAAAAGAAAAAAACAAATCTATACGAGTTAAAGCTACAAGAGTGCTGTACTATCTGAAGGACAGCGTTTGCGGGGGGAGGAACAGACAAAAGCACTGAGGATAGAGTCCAAGAAAGGAACAGACAGAGAGATGGGGCTGGCAAGACAGAGAGAGGAGAAAGAGGCAGAAATTGGGCTGGAGACAGAGAGAGGATGTGAGAGACAGAAACTCACAGAGAGACAAATACAGAAAGCGAGACTCAGAGACTGAGACCTTCTCATAATAAGCAAGCATCATTCAATTTTTTTAATTCCTCAACACCATTTTTTTTTTTAATTTCAATTTTCAAGTCCAAGGTGTTTTTGGTTTTTGGTTTTTTTTTTCTTTTTTTTTTGGCTGTGCCACATGGCACGTAGGATCTGCATGTGGGATCTTAGTTTCAGACCATGGATTGACCCTGGATCCCCTGCAGTAGAAGCATGGAGTTTTAACCACTGGACTGCCAGGGAAGTCCCTGGGTATGTATACTTGAAGTTGTATTTTGAGTCAGGAGGCATGCATGTAAACATGCACATAAACCTAGGCCATAGGAACCCCTCCACATGGAGGGGAGACATTTTAGCACTTAAATGAATAATAATTACAGATTATTAAAGAAAATAAACACAAAAGGTCACTTAGGCCTTTTGTTCTAAACAAAACTTATTTTCAGTGAGTCAATCAAGGGTCAGCTACCTATTAACTGTTTTTCTTTCCATATATATAGAGAAACATAGTTTAATAAAAATCTTTCCCTGACTGGAATACTGATAACATTACTGGAATTGGATTCTAGACACTCACACACACTCCCATGTGATTTCAAGTTAAGGATTAATCCTATTAGTATACAATAAATCAAACCCAAAGCACTATAACCTCCACTTTAAAATGGAAGCAAATGATAATCCGGAACCTAGCCAGAAAGTCGTTCTTGGCTTTGCTGTGAAGCAGCATGCCATATGGCCCCGGCAGCATTTTCAATCCCGGGAAGAGACAGATGTAAAAGTCTCCTGGGCTGACCACTGTTGCAACCTACAATTAATCTCTGACCATCAGTTTCTAAGCAATCTCAGAAGCATCGATGCTAATCACATTGGAAGCCTTTATAAGAATGTTTAGGCCCAGAAAGGCAAGCAGGGGAAAAGGTCAGGGGTATTTAACATAACTAAGCAGGGCTGGAAGAACACAACAATAAATAAAGGAGGGAAGACTTATTCAATTTATTGACGTCAGCTTTCCATCACATACTCTTACCATTTTTCTTATTCAATCAGCTAGCTAGCTAGCCTTTCGAGACAAAGTATACTCACACACATACACAACTCCCAAATGGCAGAAACTAAAATCATAAACAGTCACTACTCAAAAAAGCAAACATAACAACAAAATGCTCCATAATCCACTTAACAAATGGCTCATCAAATTAGGTATTTGATCACTTGTTAGTCACAAGAAAAAGGGGCAACTGTTGGTAGTTTTTCATTTTTAGAGCACACTCAGAGCATCTGCTCTTGGGAGGAAGTAAGATATAATGAAAAAGGACTGAAGACAGTATTCAGATCCTAATTCTGATACTTAAACCCTTACTTGGTTAAAATGCTCCAGGGATACTGTAAGCCTATTTCCCTCAGGGCCATTCTGGACTGGAAATAATTCTTACAGATCAAGAATTACTTCTAAGAATAGTTCTAATTTCTGGCTAGCTATGAGGTTAAAAAAGTTAAAAAAGGCTAACTACACCCTGAGTCTTGAACCCCAATTATACCAGTTAACTTGGTGCAGTAAACTACCCTCTCTAGGCCTCCAACTCCTCACTTGAAAAATAAGAAAACGACTCTGAATTAATAAGGACTGATGTAAAGATTAAGTAAAAAATGATAGTACAGTGACTGGTACATGGCAGGCACTTAATAAATATCAGCTATGGTTATTAAGAGATATTTTTATGCAAAAATTTCAGATAAGGGCTTCCTTGGTGGTCCAGTGGGTAGAGAGTCTGCCTTGCAGTGTAAGGGGCACCAGTTCGATCCCTGGCCCAGGAAGATCCCACGTGCCACGGTGCAGCTGGACTGGCGAGTCCAATTAGCAGCCAGCACTCTGGAGCGCATGCGCCCAGAGCCAGTGCTCTGCAACGAGCGAGGCCCCTGCAACGGGAGGCCCACACAGGCCAAAGAATAAATATGGATGAAAATGGATAAATAAAAAGCCAATAAAAGAGGCCAAAATTTAAAAAAAAAAATTTCAGCTAATGCTGAGTAAGCAGATAGAGTCAATCATTACATAATGCCCAGCTTAAAAAACAAACAACACTTATTTACATAAAATGCTTACACTGTTCTAATTCATATTCTCTTCATAAAGAAAACGGCTCAGCCTCTTTTCCCATCTATCCTAACATACCAACACTCAGAGCCAACCAGGCTCCGTCTTTAGGATAAATGAGCATGTACAATGAAAGGGATAAACAAGATGCTGCCAAGACCAGCATCCTGCTGTTGGAAGGTTAGCTGATAAACAAAGATGCTTTAAAGAGAAAACATATATATTAAAATTAATATCAATTCTGATTATGGCAGCAGGAAACAGGAAGTCATGAAAGCCAAGGCTTCTCAAGACCTCTTGACTTCTACCTGTCAATCACCCCACACCTATGGTCCACTGTACTGCTGAGAAAAGAAGGCTGCAGGCACTGCGGCCCTCAGAGGGCCCCGAGTACTTGAGTTTCTGCTACATGCTGGTGGTCACCTGAGAGTGAAGAGGAGGTAACGACACTGTGTTGATGGGCCTATAATTAGGAAGGAAGAAGTTACCCATAGTAGCTCTTTTGGAAAGGCTCAAAATCTCTGTGGGATTCCACTCTCAAAATCAAATGACAAAAACTGTCTGCTCTTTTTATTAACTTGTTTCTACTCCAGTTCTGATACTTGACTTGTTTCTCCTATTTAACTGATTTTTCTTCTGATTAAAAAAGTAATATATGATCATTATAAAAGCAATCTGCCATAAAACATATAGACATGTACAAAATGTGTTTATCTCACCACCCAGTGGTAATCATATTTTCACTCATTTTCTTGTCAGTCCATTATCTATGCTCATACATTTATTATGTATGGATATAAATACAAAGTATATTAATAGATACAGATATTTTAACACTGATTGAGATCACGTTTTATATATAATTTTTTCTTTTAAAGACTTACAACTACTGATTCTAACCACACATTACCTCACTTCTTATTTGCCAAAGCAAAAAAAAATAAATATGGATGAAAATGGATAAATAAAAGCCAATAAAAGAGGCCAAAATTTAAAAATTTCAGCTAATGCTGAGTAAGCAGATAGAGTCAATCATTACATAATGCCCAGCTTAAAAAACAAACAACACTTATTTACATAAAATGCTTACACTGTTCTAATTCATATTCTCTTCATAAAGAAAACGGCTCAGCCTCTTTTCCCATCTATCCTAACATACCAACACTCAGAGCCAACCAGGCTCCGTCTTTAGGATAAATGAGCATGTACAATGAAAGGGATAAACAAGATGCTGCCAAGACCAGCATCCTGCTGTTGGAAGGTTAGCTGATAAACAAAGATGCTTTAAAGAGAAAACATATATATTAAAATTAATATCAATTCTGATTATGGCAGCAGGAAACAGGAAGTCATGAAAGCCAAGGCTTCTCAAGACCTCTTGACTTCTACCTGTCAATCACCCCACACCTATGGTCCACTGTACTGCTGAGAAAAGAAGGCTGCAGGCACTGCGCCCTCAGAGGGCCCCGAGTACTTGAGTTTCTGCTACATGCTGGTGGTCACCTGAGAGTGAAGAGGAGGTAACGACACTGTGTTGATGGGCCTATAATTAGGAAGGAAGAAGTTACCCATAGTAGCTCTTTTGGAAAGGCTCAAAATCTCTGTGGGATTCCACTCTCAAAATCAAATGACAAAAACTGTCTGCTCTTTTTATTAACTTGTTTCTACTCCAGTTCTGATACTTGACTTGTTTCTCCTATTTAACTGATTTTTCTTCTGATTAAAAAAGTAATATATGATCATTATAAAAGCAATCTGCCATAAAACATATAGACATGTACAAAATGTGTTTATCTCACCACCCAGTGGTAATCATATTTTCACTCATTTTCTTGTCAGTCCATTATCTATGCTCATACATTTATTATGTATGGATATAAATACAAAGTATATTAATAGATACAGATATTTTAACACTGATTGAGATCACGTTTTATATATAATTTTTTCTTTTAAAGACTTACAACTACTGATTCTAACCACACATTACCTCACTTCTCTTTTTTGTGTTTTTTCTTATTTAACTTCATGTGGAATGTATATTGATAGTTACCCACAGAAAGCCTTAAGCATTTCTGAGGAAAGGGTTACAAACATTTAACCAAGATATAGTACTAATGTTATCTGTGACAAGTTTAAATACTGAATTATTAATGGGTAAAATTCTGTTGTTTTTTGTTTTAGTGGTAGATACTTTTGGCTCCAAAAGCTTAATGGAATTTGCTTTAAAATATTCTAGGAAAAAAGAGTAGGGTAAGACAGGTGAAGAAAAGAGCTAAAAAAATACCCAAAAAAACAAGATACTGTTAAGTACTGAAGTTGGGTGATTAAAATATGGGTTCATTATACTGTTCTCTTTATTTTTTAGTTATCTTTAAAAATGCCCAAAATACGGTTCAAAAATAAAATTTTTTAAAGAGGCTTTTTGAACTGGTGCACAGATCTTATCAAAAAATAAAAAAAATTTAAATCTATGCTTAAATCAAAGAGTCTCATGAGAGACCTTATAACTAAGACATCAGAGGTTTATCTGAGGGGCCATCAAAATGTATATACTAGTTGATTATTCACTCTACAGAAACAAAGTCTAAGTGGTCACTGAAATACTAATTCTAAACCATTAATTCTAAAGTATAGTTTCGGTCTTACCAAAACCAAAACTCAGAATAAAACCACTGGATTGCCTTCAGAATTCTGGAAAGAAATTTTATAACTTATAGCATCTCTGGCACATCCTAGAGCCAAACAAACATTTATTCCAAATAAACAGAAAGACTACTTACTCTTTGGCGAATCCTTATTATTGCTATAATACCCTTCATGGAAATAGATAATTATATTTCTACAAAATTAAATTTCCATTTCTTTACCTACATACAAAATTTGACCATTTTCTTTTCTGTGAGAAAATTTGTGAGAGATGAATAGCTCCTGATGAATAACTACCAGTAAGCCTACTTGTAAAGACAATTCCTTAACAATTTTTCAAATGGGCAAAATAGAGTTGTATTTAATAAACAGGTTCTTTACACGACTGTAACTGCAGATACCGATGCTCTTCATTTTCTCTTAATCTTATCCCAAATTCTACAGAAATCAAAGGTAAAAACTGTTTAACTATATGTGACTTAAAAATATAACATCTATAATTCCTAAGAATACAATGCAGTTTGAAAAGTAAAAGACCACAGACTGCGATCAAGCAGACTAAGTGACAGTCCTAGTACTCTGTCACTAGTCAGTCACTTAATTTCACAAATGTTCATCTATAAAATTTATCTTCACTTATCTTCATTTATTCAACAGGGATTTACTGAAGGACAACACATAACACCGAAGAACAGAGCAGATAAGCTCTCTGTCCCACTGAAAGGATTAAACAAGCAATTCTAACAAAGCCGGGAAGGCAGTACCGTCGGAAAAGTAGGCAGCACTCAAGGCACACACGAAACTGCACAAACCTAGGAAGCGGTCTGCAGGCCTCTCTTCAGACCCCCACCAATCTGATCCATCACCTTCATGCTGACTTGCCTTTGAACGCCTCCATACCTCCACCCACTAGTACACTAATCCCAGCCACCACTCTCCTTCCTGCAGCACTGCAATAGTCTCCTCAGCTGGGTAAACTCACACTCTGCCCCCACTCTACTCACTTTCCCTTGGTAGTTGGAACAAATTTTTCAAAATTTAAATTTAATCAAGTACATCATCCTCCCTCTCCCACCGTATCAAGTCCTTTAATGACTTCTTGTTGCCTTAGGATAGCCTTCCCAGAACAGCAGCAGTTAGGATTCGGTGCTTTCACTGGGTTTGAGCCCTGGTTGGGGAACTAAGATCCCACAAGCTCAGCCAGAAAAAAGGGAAAGAAAAAGAAGAAACGAGGCCACTCTAGCACTCTAGTAACAAACAGTATGCCTATCGCCTGGATCTTGGTCTCTGAGTGCCATTTTCCAATAAGAGGAGGACCAGATTCCTTGAGAAAATGACTCATTCCAGAGTTGGGTAACAGAAAATAAAAGATGGGCCCTAGAACAACTTGTGATTTCAGAAAGTAAGAAAACACATTAAAAAAAAAAAAAAAAGAAGGGGGCGGGCTCAGCAGTAAAGAGTTTGCCTGCCAAGGTAGGAGATATGGGTCCGATCGCTGATCCAGGAAGATCCCACATGCTGCGGAGCAGCTAAACCCGTGAGCCACAACTACTGAGCCTGTGCTCTAGAGCCTATGGAGCCCATGTGCTGCAACTACTGAAGCCTGTGTGCCCTAGAGTCCCACAACAAGAGAAGTCACTGCAACAAGAAGCCTGCTCACCTTAACTAGAGAGTAGCCCCCACTCCCTACAACTAAAGAAGAGCCTGTGGCAACAGTGAAACCAGAATAGCCATAAATAAATAAATAAAAGTTTAAAAAAGGTTGGTGGCTTCTTAAACAATATAGATACCTAGATGCCAACCTAAAGGAGCCCTAATGGCCAAACTGGAGCAATTTCAACTCACAGAATGAAATCTCTGTAAGTCCATTATGATATTAAAAAATGGGGAAGAAGGGACAGCTCTTCTTTACAACAGAATCCCAAGCAATGAATGCAGAAGGAAACGGGAAACAGAAAAATCACAGCCAGCAAACACTACAGGAGTAACCGTCAGAGATGAGACCCACCAATGTACGACACGATTAGTGGGAGAGGTGTAAGGCAAAACATCTGCACAGTGTCAACAAACTCCAAGACATTTATTAATCCCAAAGGAGAGTCAGTAACTGTACAGTGAAAGAACCCAGCAGAACCACCTTAATGGAGTGATTGATCACCAGTAACAAGACACAGTAACATCAAGAGCCCACTGATATGAAGCACAGAAAGGGACACAACATCCGTTCTCTGCGATTTCTGTCAAAAATGCAATGATCTCATTCCATTTGTGAAAACAATGTCAGTCAAACCCAGACAGAAGAACATACTACAAAATAACTGATGAGTTGTCTTTGGAAGTGTCAAAGTCATGAAAGAAAAGGAAAAGCTAAAGGACAGGGTAGAGGACACCTGAAACACTAGATAGTATGGAACCCTATGTATCCTATATTTTTTCCCAATTTGTACATACCTAATGATAAACCTTAATTTATAAATCAGGCACAGTAAAACATTAACAACAGTAACAAATAATAAAGTAGAACAATTGTAACAATGATTATGTATACTTCACATAAATATAGTAAATTTTATGTGTATGTGGTCTCTTGCTTTCAAAATATCCTATTGTACATATTTAATGCCTTTTCCATCTTAACTAAGCATTTATCAGGCAGAGTGACCATAACATGTGCCGTTTGAAGTGTAACAGCAAAACTGGCATGAATTTCTTTTTTCTTTCACAATTGCATGGAAAGAAGCTCTTTATAGCTTTCCTTTGCCATATTTGAATTGCCATCATCACTATCCATGTGCTTGGGACCATTACTAAGTAACATAAGGGTTACTTGAACACAAGCACTGCAATACCACACCAGTCGCTATGATAAAAAGACAGGCTACCAAGTGACGAAGAGGTGGGACATGCTAGAGAAAGAAACAATCCAAGTCCTAGGATGGGGAAGAAGGGACAGCTCTTCTTTACAACAGAATCCCAAGCAATGAATGCAGAAGGAAACGGGAAACAGAAAAATCACAGCCAGCAAACACTACAGGAGTAACCGTCAGAGATGAGACCCACCAATGTACGACACGATTAGTGGGAGAGGTGTAAGGCAAAACATCTGCACAGTGTCAACAAACTCCAAGACATTTATTAATCCCAAAGGAGAGTCAGTAACTGTACAGTGAAAGAACCCAGCAGAACCACCTTAATGGAGTGATTGATCACCAGTAACAAGACACAGTAACATCAAGAGCCCACTGATATGAAGCACAGAAAGGGACACAACATCCGTTCTCTGCGATTTCTGTCAAAAATGCAATGATCTCATTCCATTTGTGAAAACAATGTCAGTCAAACCCAGACAGAAGAACATACTACAAAATAACTGATGAGTTGTCTTTGGAAGTGTCAAAGTCATGAAAGAAAAGGAAAAGCTAAAGGACAGGGTAGAGGACACCTGAAACACTAGATAGTATGGAACCCTATGTATCCTATATTTTTTCCCAATTTGTACATACCTAATGATAAACCTTAATTTATAAATCAGGCACAGTAAAACATTAACAACAGTAACAAATAATAAAGTAGAACAATTGTAACAATGATTATGTATACTTCACATAAATATAGTAAATTTTATGTGTATGTGGTCTCTTGCTTTCAAAATATCCTATTGTACATATTTAATGCCTTTTCCATCTTAACTAAGCATTTATCAGGCAGAGTGACCATAACTTGTGCAGTTTGAAGTGTAACAGCAAAACTGGCATGAATTTCTTTTTTCTTTCACAATTGCATGGAAAGAAGCTCTTTATAGCTTTCCTTTGCCATATTTGAATTGCCATCATCACTATCCATGTGCTTGGGACCATTACTAAGTAACATAAGGGTTACTTGAACACAAGCACTGCAATACCACACCAGTCGCTATGATAAAAAGACAGGCTACCAAGTGACGAAGAGGTGGGACATGCTAGACAAAGAAACAATCCAAGTCCTAGATGGGAGGGAATGGGATGGTACAAGGTTCCATTATGCTACCCAGAATGATGTGCAATGTAAAAGTTACAAATCGTTTGTTCATTTCTGGAATTTTCCATGTAATATTTTCAGACTGTGGTTGACTATAGGTAACCAAAATGACATAAAGTGAGTGACAGGTTAAGAGGGAACTACTTGTGAAAGCAGGGCAGGAGACACTGGGAAGATTCTAGAACAGATAAACAGAGCAGAGAAACTGTTGGAATTCAGTTAACAGTACTACACCAATGCTAATTTCCCGGTTTTGATCATTTTCCTATGGTTACACAGTATGACTACATAAAAATAAGATAAGGGAAAGTTAGGCAAGCTGTATACAGGAATTCTCAGTACTATTTCTGCAACTTTTTCATATGTCTAAATTAATTTGAAGTTTTCAATGAGACAACATTAAAAACGTAACTTAAAAGAAGTTGCACTATCATGCCAATCACTTTGAACACGAAAACAGAACTTAGCCAATGGGGCTTCTCAACTTTGAGCAAAGTCATGTGGCTTTGCCCCATGAAATGCATCTCCTCCTCAGCTCCCTGTCCATACTGCCCCACCCTCAGGAGACAGGGATCAGATGGAGGTAATGAAGGAGGACATTACACACTGTCTATTCGGAAATAGGGGCATATAGCATAACAATTTTGTGAAGGCCTGCTCCTAACATGAGGGGGAAAAACTCACATTCCACTTATAGATCCCATAAAGATAATTCTCATGTTAAAAACAGATATAGAGGGCTTCCCTGGTGATCCAGTGGGTAAAGACTCCACCTTGCAGTACAAGGGGCACTGGTTCAATCCCTGGCCCAGGAAGATCCCACATGCCATGGAGCAGCTGGGCCACTGTGTCCAATTATGAGCCAGCGCTCTGGAGCACATGTGCCCAGAGCCGGTGCTCTGCTACAGGAGAGGCCACTGCAATGGGAGGCCAACACAGGCCAAAGGAATGGAAATGGATGAAAATTAAATTAAAAAACAAAAACAATAAAACAGGCCAAAATTAAAATATACATATATATATATAATAATAACAATAAAAATAATTAATAATAAAAAACAGATATGGAGGGGCAGGGTGGAGGGATGTGGTCGTTGAAGGAAAGAAAAAAATTATATTCATTTGCTAAGAAGATTTTACAATGCTTCTGTCTGTGTAAATGATAGAGAAAGTAATAATTTGGGTAAATGGCTAGAATCTGAGATTTTATTAATATCTTCACAATATTACTTTAATAAAAAATGTAAACATTATTTTGTCTTCCTTTTAAAAATATTACATTAATTAATTAATCATGTCTATAAAGACTGAAAGTCAACTTTAACTCACACTTTACAAAAAGGAAGACTTATGTTCCAGTCTTAAATTATTTCTGCATACAAGAAGTATACTGTACAACAAATGTCCTGGGCTTCCCTGGTGGTCCAGTGGGTAAGGACACCGCCTTGCAGTGCAAGGGGCACCGGTTCGATCCCTGGCCTGGGAAGATCCCACGTGCCGCGGAGCGGCTAGACCGGTATGTCCAATTACCGAGCCGGAACTCTGGAGCGCATGCGCCCAGAGCCGCTGCTCTGCAACAACAGAGGCCGCCGTGATGGGAGGCCCACACGGGCCAAAGAACAAAGATGGATGAAACTAGACAAATGAAAGACCAGTGGAAGTGGCCTGCCCACCCGCCTTCCTCCCCACCCCTGCCAAAATAAATAAATAAATAAATGTTTAAAAACAAAAACAAAAACAAATGTCCTGTGAATAAATAATCACACAAAACAGGCACAGGAATCCAGGGCACTTGGAAGAGAAGGACAACCTAACAGGGTGGGAAGAACACGGGCCTTGGGGTTAGACAGACCTGCGATCCAACTTTAGCTCTGTAACTCACTGGTTCCTGGACCCTTAGCAAGTTTTGTAACCATGAACTTTAATTATCTTGCCTGCAAAATGGAAAAAGTATGACTTAACTCACTGTACTGTAAAGATTAAATTATATAATTGTACCTAAGATGTTTGGTCAATCATTCAGTGCCAAGCTTCTGTATTTTACTGTTAAAAAGGTATTCTCTGAAAACATACCGATTGAAGTTAATATCTGGATAACTAGAATATTCTGATTTCATCTTAGCATTGCGCCGTGGAAACGTGCAGAAGAAAGCATTAGCTAAAAGACTGGCAATCTGTTCCTGTGACATTGTGATGGAATGATTCATCCTCTGTTTCAGGAGCGGTATTGGCTGACAGAGGAAACAAAAAATACAGACAAGAAGAGCCATAATTAGTTTAGCAATTTCAAAAGCAGAGGCACCAAATTGCATTTGCTAAATTAAGGTAGGAATAATTTCAGGACACTCTCGAATCCTTAAATCAGCAATACGGTGGAAGTCAAGGGCGGTTCATTAAGGATGATTGGGAAAATGTACTTGTTTGACAAAGTGCAGATCTCTAATCAATAACGACAGCGAGGAGAACACAAAACATTACTTGTATTAATGAAAAATGAGATCTCTTTAGCAAGTAAGAAATAAAAACACATTACCCTGTAGTGAAAAATTAAAACAAAGGATGGAAGAGAAAAAAATGTAATGTTGGGTTCAGCTATCATTGCATATGCTAAACATTGCTCTCACTTACATTAAAGATTATTGGACAGACTAATTTTTCTATTTCAGTCTTAAATAAAATGATCTAAAGAAAATAATTCAACATTTTCCTTTTAATTCTGAATCACACTTCACATTAACAATTTAAAAGACCCAAATCTAACTTTATTAAAGCAATTAACAGAACATGTATATACAGACTTATTTACATATAACCCATAACAAGACAGGCATTTCCTACATAATTGAGTCAAGGAAGATGCAGGATATTTTTCCCTCAAGTTTTTTATGTCTGAAATATCTTCAGGTTATACCAAATTCAAGTTCACTGACCTTTTATTTTTATTATATTCCACCTGAGTATTGTGCTTAGTGGGTTTTATTCTATTTTAATGTTTAAACTGTATGTTTTTAAAGACATACTAGGAAAGCCAAAGACCAACTGCCAGTTTACATATCAGTTGTTGAGTTTCAAAATGCTCCAATATAATATTTAGAGGTGCTTTTCCCTTCTCCTTCAATAAGACCCAGAACTAAACAGACGTGGATATCTGCATTAATCTCAAAACCATATCCACAGAGAACTGTTCGGATCATATCTCAGGAATCAATACTGAAGGCAGGCAAAAGAAATTAACTGTTAACTTTTTTTTAAGTAACAGAAAATATACATCATTGCTAGAATAAGCCTTTGCTAGAAAAAGAAAAGGCTAAACTTGCAGCCTATTTGCCTTGGGGAAAATGCAAAAGTAAACAAAGGAAATGTCTAGAATTTCAAAAGACGAGGCCCCAACTTGCATTTGATAAATTAAGGTAGGAATAATTTCAGGACACTCTCGAATCCTTAAATCAGCAATACGGTGGAAGTCAAGGGCGGTTCATTAAGGATGATTGGGAAAATGTACTTGTTTGACAAAGTGCAGATCTCTAATCAATAACGACAGCGAGGAGAACACAAAACATTACTTGTATTAATGAAAAATGAGATCTCTTTAGCAAGTAAGAAATAAAAACACATTACCCTGTAGTGAAAAATTAAAACAAAGGATGGAAGAGAAAAAAATGTAATGTTGGGTTCAGCTATCATTGCATATGCTAAACATTGCTCTCACTTACATTAAAGATTATTGGACAGACTAATTTTTCTATTTCAGTCTTAAATAAAATGATCTAAAGAAAATAATTCAACATTTTCCTTTTAATTCTGAATCACACTTCACATTAACAATTTAAAAGACCCAAATCTAACTTTATTAAAGCAATTAACAGAACATGTATATACAGACTTATTTACATATAACCCATAACAAGACAGGCATTTCCTACATAATTGAGTCAAGGAAGATGCAGGATATTTTTCCCTCAAGTTTTTTATGTCTGAAATATCTTCAGGTTATACCAAATTCAAGTTCACTGACCTTTTATTTTTATTATATTCCACCTGAGTATTGTGCTTAGTGGGTTTTATTCTATTTTAATGTTTAAACTGTATGTTTTTAAAGACATACTAGGAAAGCCAAAGACCAACTGCCAGTTTACATATCAGTTGTTGAGTTTCAAAATGCTCCAATATAATATTTAGAGGTGCTTTTCCCTTCTCCCTTCAATAAGACCCAGAACTAAACAGTCGTGGATATCTGCATTAATCTCAAAACCATATCCACAGAGAACTGTTCGGATCATATCTCAGGAATCAATACTGAAGGCAGGCAAAAGAAATTAACTGTTAACTTTTTTTTAAGTAACAGAAAATATACATCATTGCTAGAATAAGCCTTTGCTAGAAAAAGAAAAGGCTAAACTTGCAGCCTATTTGCCTTGGGGAAAATGCAAAAGTAAACAAAGGAAATGTCTAGAATTTTTCACTAGGGTACCCAAAATTCTCTCTCCTTTTAGGCCTTAGTAATCACCAGTTCTAAGAAAGAGGCAATAGAGCTAGCTCATGTGGATCTTCATTTTCCTTCCTGTATATTTATTTACAGCCCAGCAATCAGCATAGAAAAGGTGACAAAGTGTCAATCGCTGAAGCCCAGTTCTTGGCTTTAGCAAGGAGTGAAATTTTAATGACCATTTCCCAGATTATCCAGAAAAAATGACTTTAGGCTTAATAGACTTGAAACAAACATTTCTTGTTCCCAAACAACTAAATTAGTATAAATTAAAATACAATAAATAATTTTCTCTTGGTAAGGAGAAATACCTCAAATATTATACTTGGGTAAAATTAGAGGATGTAAGGTAAAATAAGACACTGGTTAACATGAACTTGAACTTGGGTTTCCCTGGTAGTTGAGATGAAAAAAGAGTCTGCCTACAGTTCAGGAGATCTGGGTTCAATCCCCGGATTTGGAAGACTGCCCTGGATAAGGGCATGGCCGCCCACTCCAATACTTTCTTGCCTGAAGAATCCCATCGACTGAGGAGCCTGGTGGGCTATGGTCTATGGGGTCACAGAGTTGCACACGACTGAGCAACTAACACTTGGACATGAACTAAGATCTTACAAAAAGTTCATGTCCAAAATTTGCTTTAATTTCATTTTTTATAAATCTAAAATTTATCTTTCATATTTGGCCAAGAGAAAAATAACACAATATGTTAATGTGATAAATCACTAAATAACAACATACACAATTTAACTTGCCCAAGATATATTTCAGTAACAAACCAAAAGGCTAACTTTCACAGCAGAGGGTTACTTTTTAGTAAAGGACAGAGGACAAGAATAAAATGTTCTCCCCATCAGTACACTAATGGAAGGGCAAAGTTGCTTTAAGCCAGGAAAAAAGATTAAGAGACAGGAATCTGATTTTGGTTCCACCAGCTGACTTGTTATAAGTTACAAACTTGGGTGCTTCTGAATACATCTCTCATTAAATACACCTTCTCTAAAAGGCAAGAGAAGAGGAAAAGTGATTCCTATCAACAGGCTATATTGCAATGTCTAGAATTTTTCACTAGGGTACCCAAAATTCTCTCCTTTTAGGCCTTAGTAATCACCAGTTCTAAGAAAGAGGCAATAGAGCTAGCTCATGTGGATCTTCATTTTCCTTCCTGTATATTTATTTACAGCCCAGCA
Organism: Tragulus kanchil; assembly: GCA_022376925.1. Taxonomy (NCBI): domain Eukaryota; kingdom Metazoa; phylum Chordata; class Mammalia; order Artiodactyla; family Tragulidae; genus Tragulus; species Tragulus kanchil. The sequence continues at coordinate 162,956,971 of JAIOJX010000005.1, forward strand.
ATCAGCATAGAAAAGGTGACAAAGTGTCAATCGCTGAAGCCCAGTTCTTGGCTTTAGCAAGGAGTGAAATTTTAATGACCATTTCCCAGATTATCCAAAAAAAATGACTTTAGGCTTAATAGACTTGAAACAAACATTTCTTGTTCCCAAACAACTAAATTAGTATAAATTAAAATACAATAAATAATTTTCTCTTGGTAAGGAGAAATACCTCAAATATTATACTTGGGTAAAATTAGAGGATGTAAGGTAAAATAAGACACTGGTTAACATGAACTTGAACTTGGGTTTCCCTGGTAGTTGAGATGAAAAAAGAGTCTGCCTACAGTTCAGGAGATCTGGGTTCAATCCCCGGATTTGGAAGACTGCCCTGGATAAGGGCATGGCCGCCCACTCCAATACTTTCTTGCCTGAAGAATCCCATCGACTGAGGAGCCTGGTGGGCTATGGTCTATGGGGTCACAGAGTTGCACACGACTGAGCAACTAACACTTGGACATGAACTAAGATCTTACAAAAAGTTCATGTCCAAAATTTGCTTTAATTTCATTTTTTATAAATCTAAAATTTATCTTTCATATTTGGCCAAGAGAAAAATAACACAATATGTTAATGTGATAAATCACTAAATAACAACATACACAATTTAACTTGCCCAAGATATATTTCAGTAACAAACCAAAATGCTAACTTTCACAGCAGAGGTTTACTTTTTAGTAAAGGACAGAGGACAAAAATAAAATGTTCTCCCCATCAGTACACTAATGGAAGGGCAAAGTTGCTTTAAGCCAGGAAAAAAGATTAAGAGACAGGAATCTGATTTTGGTTCCACCAGCTGACTTGTTATAAGTTACAAACTTGGGTGCTTCTGAATACATCTCTCATTAAATACACCTTCTCTCTAAAAGGCAAGAGAAGAGGAAAAAGTGATTCCTATCAACAGGCTATATTCTGTCAATTATGAACTATGGTGAATTTGAAAAGCAATTCAGTTAGGCACTATGTTAGACCTAGGAGACAAAGACGATCTCCGGCTGGGAGACTATAATCTAGGGGAAGAGATATATAAAAGCATAAATTTCAAAATAATGCGCTAAGAATGATTTGAATGCTACAGGAGTGATTAACTTTGGTTTGGAGAAGTAGCAAAGGCTTCACTAGTAGCAAAGCCTAAGAGGTAGTGAGAAATTGTATTACTCAGGGGGAAAAGCAAGGAGGAAAAAGAGAAAAGAATGAACATGAAATATAAATAAGCAAATAACTTCCAATATAAATAAGAAGAGTTTTAATATATATTTTCTATACCCAACAGAAAAACTCATTTTCAGACACAATGAGCTAATAAGGTGAAATTACTGTTACATAAAATTAGAAATGTCACAGTATAATGCTAACAAATATGGCACACTGAGAAACTCAGCACTTGCACTCTGACATTTGGACATGGTGTTTGGTAGCCCCTATGACTATATTTGTGTTTTCTGGGGTATTTCAATGATAAGACTGCAATGTGTCAGACCATGCTTCACCTTCAGAAACTGCTCCACGTAAATTGTCTCTAGGCCCCTGTGAATCAACAGTGTTACCAGAAACCTGGCTAATATCCATGTAGCCAAGGGGCTGACCCTAGAAATGAAAGTCTGGCAAATTCAAGCTATGATTGCAAGAAAGACGGGAGGATAATTCAATGAAATCACTAAATAACAACATACACAATTTAACTTGCCCAAGATATATTTCAGTAACAAACCAAAATGCTAACTTTCACAGCAGAGGTTTACTTTTTAGTAAAGGACAGAGGACAAAAATAAAATGTTCTCCCCATCAGTACACTAATGGAAGGGCAAAGTTGCTTTAAGCCAGGAAAAAAGATTAAGAGACAGGAATCTGATTTTGGTTCCACCAGCTGACTTGTTATAAGTTACAAACTTGGGTGCTTCTGAATACATCTCTCATTAAATACACCTTCTCTCTAAAAGGCAAGAGAAGAGGAAAAAGTGATTCCTATCAACAGGCTATATTCTGTCAATTATGAACTATGGTGAATTTGAAAAGCAATTCAGTTAGGCACTATGTTAGACCTAGGAGACAAAGACGATCTCCGGCTGGGAGACTATAATCTAGGGGAAGAGATATATAAAAGCATAAATTTCAAAATAATGCGCTAAGAATGATTTGAATGCTACAGGAGTGATTAACTTTGGTTTGGAGAAGTAGCAAAGGCTTCACTAGTAGCAAAGCCTAAGAGGTAGTGAGAAATTGTATTACTCAGGGGGAAAAGCAAGGAGGCAAAGAGAAAAGAATGAACATGAAATATAAATAAGCAAATAACTTCCAATATAAATAAGAAGAGTTTTAATATATATTTTCTATACCCAACAGAAAAACTCATTTTCAGACACAATGAGCTAATAAGGTGAAATTACTGTTACATAAAATTAGAAATGTCACAGTATAATGCTAACAAATATGGCACACTGAGAAACTCAGCACTTGCACTCTGACATTTGGACATGGTGTTTGGTAGCCCCTATGACTATATTTGTGTTTTCTGGGGTATTTCAATGATAAGACTGCAATGTGTCAGACCATGCTTCACCTTCAGAAACTGCTCCACGTAAATTGTCTCTAGGCCCCTGTGAATCAACAGTGTTACCAGAAACCTGGCTAATATCCATGTAGCCAAGGGGCTGACCCTAGAAATGAAAGTCTGGCAAATTCAAGCTATGATTGCAAGAAAGACGGGAGGATAATTACGAACAACCAACAACCTCATAATTATTTGAAAATATAATCTACAAATTCTTTGATAATCCCCTCTTGAGAGGCAGGGGGAGTAGTATCCTTTCCTTGAGCATGAGCTAGATGGAGTGACTAAATTCAAATGAGGGAAAAAAACAGAGAAAGTGACAGTGTGTGCCTTCAGAAATAAGGTCAAAAAACGCACTGCCCCTTCTTTTCTCTCTCCTTTCGGTGGCTTTTTCTGGGAAAGAGCAACCATATCATGAGGACACCCAGTCAGCCTACAGAGTCCCAGGGCAAGGAAGTCAGGCCTTCTGCTAGAGGTATGAGCCAACTGGTAAGTGACTCCTCCACCTCAGGATGGCTGCAGCCCTGGCCGACACCTTGACTGCAGTCATGAGGAGCCTGAGCCAAACCAGTCAGTTAAGCTGCTCCCAAATTCCCAACAGAAACTGAGATAATACATGTTTCCTGTTTTAAACAGCTAAATTTTGATGCAGTTTATTATGTAGCAATAAATAACTAATACACTCCCACACAAAACAAAATAGTATCAGAGTCTTTATCTTAAAGTTAAGAATGTATCATGGGGGCTTCCCTGGTGGTCCAGTGGGTGAGGACACTGCCTTGCAGTGCAAGGGGCGCCGGTTTGATCCCTGACCTGGGAGGATCTCACATGCCACAGAGCGGCTGGACCGATGTGCCCAACTACCGAGCTGGAGCTCTGGAGCACATGCGTCGAGAGCCAGTGCTCTGCAACGAGAGAGGCCACTGCAATGGGAGGCCCACACAGGCCAAAAAGAACAAAGATGGATGATAAATGAAAGACCAATAGAAGTGGCCAAAAAATAAATAAATAAAAACAATAGTTCTGGGAAATCTGGACAGTTACATATAAAAGAATAAACTTAAAAATTAAAAAAAAAAAAGAATGTATCATGGTTAGTGGGAACACAGTTTCAGTTTACAAGGTGAAAAATTTGGGTGATAGATGATAGGGAGAGTCGCCCACAGTGTGAATATACTCAGTGCCACTAGCTACACAGCTAACTATGGTTCAGACAGAATGCTTATATTATGTGACTTTTACCACGATAAAAAAAAAAAATTTTAATACACACATAAAAAAGAGAAAAAAAGAATGTACCATGAATTCATCTGTTCTACAATATACCACAATGCAAGAAGAGAGGCGGAGGGAATAGGTATTAACCCATTGGAAGATAAAATGTTTTAAATCCATTAGCATGTTCTGAAATAATGCCTATCCCTTTTTGAAAGTTGAGATTGTTTTAAAAACAGATAAAAAGGAGTATGAGTAATCAAACATCAATGCTGTATAATGAAGCTCAGAAATTGAATGCTGCATTTTTAATGTCCTCTTGCAGTGTTCTCTGTAACCTCTAACCCTTTCCTGGGAAAAGCAAAGCCATCAGACTCTGAAAAACACTGTTTACTGTCTCTCTTCTCTCTTTGACCTTGCCAATTCCAGTTTAAATGATATTCAATTGCGAGTCTCAAGAAAGCTACTGAGGAAGAAGTCATTTCCACCAACCTGGGTGCAAATATTTGGCAGAAACAGCTAAATTTTGATGCAGTTTATTATGTAGCAATAAATAACTAATACACTCCACACAAAACAAAATAGTATCAGAGTCTTTATCTTAAAGTTAAGAATGTATCATGGGGGCTTCCCTGGTGGTCCAGTGGGTGAGGACACTGCCTTGCAGTGCAAGGGGCGCCGGTTTGATCCCTGACCTGGGAGGATCTCACATGCCACAGAGCGGCTGGACCGATGTGCCCAACTACCGAGCTGGAGCTCTGGAGCACATGCGTCGAGAGCCAGTGCTCTGCAACGAGAGAGGCCACTGCAATGGGAGGCCCACACAGGCCAAAAAGAACAAAGATGGATGATAAATGAAAGACCAATAGAAGTGGCCAAAAAATAAATAAATAAAAACAATAGTTCTGGGAAATCTGGACAGTTACATATAAAAGAATAAACTTAAAAATTAAAAAAAAAAAAGAATGTATCATGGTTAGTGGGAACACAGTTTCAGTTTACAAGGTGAAAAATTTGGGTGATAGATGATAGGGAGAGTCGCCCACAGTGTGAATATACTCAGTGCCACTAGCTACACAGCTAACTATGGTTCAGACAGAATGCTTATATTATGTGACTTTTACCACGATAAAAAAAAAAAATTTTAATACACACATAAAAAAGAGAAAAAAAGAATGTACCATGAATTCATCTGTTCTACAATATACCACAATGCAAGAAGAGAGGCGGAGGGAATAGGTATTAACCCATTGGAAGATAAAATGTTTTAAATCCATTAGCATGTTCTGAAATAATGCCTATCCCTTTTTGAAAGTTGAGATTGTTTTAAAAACAGATAAAAAGGAGTATGAGTAATCAAACATCAATGCTGTATAATGAAGCTCAGAAATTGAATGCTGCATTTTTAATGTCCTCTTGCAGTGTTCTCTGTAACCTCTAACCCTTTCCTGGGAAAAGCAAAGCCATCAGACTCTGAAAAACACTGTTTCCTGTCTCTCTCTTCTCTCTTTGACCTTGCCAATTCCAGTTTAAATGATATTCAATTGCGAGTCTCAAGAAAGCTACTGAGGAAGAAGTCATTTCCACCAACCTGGGTGCAAATATTTGGCAGACACAGTGCAATTTTCACCATATCAGGTAAAATGGACTGATACAAGTGTTGAGCTTCTGCTTCTTCTAGTACCTGAAAACCAATAAAATATGTTATCAGTGAATAATAACCAATGAGCAAATATTTATTATTAGAATTAACTACACATCCGCTTTTCAAAGGATCCCATAAGGCATATTATCATCATGCAACACATGCAAAAGTATACCAACAGGTGCCATAAGGAACATCATTTCCAAATGTATATAATCCACCTTAATGTTCCTTGAAAATGAATGAAGTATCCTATACATGAAATATCTCTTATATCACATTCACAACAACATAAAATACTTGCAAAAGAAAACAGTACATTCTGCCCTTGGTCATATCAACTAAAAATTATTAGACTACCAAGAACTCTTCCGGAAGTCCTCAAGCTTCTGCAGCCTATCATTTAAAGAAATCACCATAAAAGCCACACTATTGTTTCTGAGCACATTCTATGTGTCAAATTTGACCTACTGGATTGTAAACAATGAAGTTTCAGGTGACTTAGAATCTTCCTTTTCCAGGCACCTTTAGGAAGTTAAAACCACAATTCCCATATCATAATCTGAAGTCTAAGAAAGATGACATTTATGGCCCATTTTGTCTTTTGTAATTTCCCATCTCTTCAATGCTTTAGAAATTACTTAAGGCCACTTAATCCAATTTCTCTCTAAACATTAGATATTTCTTTCAAAATACTGAAAATGAAAACACTCTTAATTTAGAGATTCTATATATACAGTCAGGATTAAATCATGTATCTTTCTGAAAGCACATCTGTACTAGATAGATGAAGCTCAGAAATTGAATGCTGCATTTTTAATGTCCTCTTGCAGTGTTCTCTGTAACCTCTAACCCTTTCCTGGGAAAAGCAAAGCCATCAGACTCTGAAAAACACTGTTTCCTGTCTCTCTCTTCTCTCTTTGACCTTGCCAATTCCAGTTTAAATGATATTCAATTGCGAGTCTCAAGAAAGCTACTGAGGAAGAAGTCATTTCCACCAACCTGGGTGCAAATATTTGGCAGACACAGTGCAATTTTCACCATATCAGGTAAAATGGACTGATACAAGTGTTGAGCTTCTGCTTCTTCTAGTACCTGAAAACCAATAAAATATGTTATCAGTGAATAATAACCAATGAGCAAATATTTATTATTAGAATTAACTACACATCCGCTTTTCAAAGGATCCCATAAGGCATATTATCATCATGCAACACATGCAAAAGTATACCAACAGGTGCCATAAGGAACATCATTTCCAAATGTATATAATCCACCTTAATGTTCCTTGAAAATGAATGAAGTATCCTATACATGAAATATCTCTTATATCACATTCACAACAACATAAAATACTTGCAAAAGAAAACAGTACATTCTGCCCTTGGTCATATCAACTAAAAATTATTAGACTACCAAGAACTCTTCCGGAAGTCCTCAAGCTTCTGCAGCCTATCATTTAAAGAAATCACCATAAAAGCCACACTATTGTTTCTGAGCACATTCTATGTGTCAAATTTGACCTACTGGATTGTAAACAATGAAGTTTCAGGTGACTTAGAATCTTCCTTTTCCAGGCACCTTTAGGAAGTTAAAACCACAATTCCCATATCATAATCTGAAGTCTAAGAAAGATGACATTTATGGCCCATTTTTGTCTTTTGTAATTTCCCATCTCTTCAATGCTTTAGAAATTACTTAAGGCCACTTAATCCAATTTCTCTCTAAACATTAGATATTTCTTTCAAAATACTGAAAATGAAAACACTCTTAATTTAGAGATTCTATATATACAGTCAGGATTAAATCATGTATCTTTCTGAAATCACATCTGTACTAGATAGATGAGGTCTCAGTTATAATCCAGTCTGATCCTGTCATTATTAAAGAGAAAAGAAAACTGAGACCGAGGAGGGTACCTGATTATCCTATATTGAAAATGTCAATTAGCGACTAAATTAGAAGTGTCCTGGCCTGTATCCCGTGGCTCTCCTCCACTTTTCTATGTGACCAATGTTTGGGGTTGATGAGGATACAGACTCTTTAAAAACATCTATAGATTGCTTTCACTATGAGGAGCTAAGCTGAAATAAAGGAATACTCATTTGTCTACTTACAGCTGGACACTATATATATGTAAACAGAAAAAGTAGCAAAGATAATTTACAACCACCTTGATTTTAAAATATAGTTCTAACACTGAGAATATTCTTTTATAACCAAAGCTCTAAAACCCAAACCTATGCACAACTCTCTCTTGAAATTAGTATAACGGGAAAACTGATGTTTAGAATGAACAGTTCAAACAACACCTGCAATTCAGAGAGTGTGCAATTCAATTAATCATAGGTAGATACATATACAAGCAAGTGAAAAACACAAGACAATTATTAATTCTGGAGAAAAAGTTACACAAGAGTAGAAAAGAATCATATCTCAGATATGAATAGTGTTTTTACTGCCTACTAAAATAACACAATGCTGATCTAATTGAAATGAATATGTTACCTATAGTAGAAAAGTGAAAGGAAGTAGAAATAAGACATTGTTAGTGGTGATAGGTTAGTAATACAGTAATACAAGGAGAAGTGAGAAATTTAAGACATGTTATGTCTGCACCATTTTAAAAAAACCCTAGGAAACAATGAAGTTTCAGGTGACTTAGAATCTTCCTTTTCCAGGCACCTTTAGGAAGTTAAAACCACAATTCCCATATCATAATCTGAAGTCTAAGAAAGATGACATTTATGGCCCATTTTGTCTTTTGTAATTTCCCATCTCTTCAATGCTTTAGAAATTACTTAAGGCCACTTAATCCAATTTCTCTCTAAACATTAGATATTTCTTTCAAAATACTGAAAATGAAAACACTCTTAATTTAGAGATTCTATATATACAGTCAGGATTAAATCATGTATCTTTCTGAAATCACATCTGTACTAGATAGATGAGGTCTCAGTTATAATCCAGTCTGATCCTGTCATTATTAAAGAGAAAAGAAAACTGAGACCGAGGAGGGTACCTGATTATCCTATATTGAAAATGTCAATTAGCGACTAAATTAGAAGTGTCCTGGCCTGTATCCCGTGGCTCTCCTCCACTTTTCTATGTGACCAATGTTTGGGGTTGATGAGGATACAGACTCTTTAAAAACATCTATAGATTGCTTTCACTATGAGGAGCTAAGCTGAAATAAAGGAATACTCATTTGTCTACTTACAGCTGGACACTATATATATGTAAACAGAAAAAGTAGCAAAGATAATTTACAACCACCTTGATTTTAAAATATAGTTCTAACACTGAGAATATTCTTTTATAACCAAAGCTCTAAAACCCAAACCTATGCACAACTCTCTCTTGAAATTAGTATAACGGGAAAACTGATGTTTAGAATGAACAGTTCAAACAACACCTGCAATTCAGAGAGTGTGCAATTCAATTAATCATAGGTAGATACATATACAAGCAAGTGAAAAACACAAGACAATTATTAATTCTGGAGAAAAAGTTACACAAGAGTAGAAAAGAATCATATCTCAGATATGAATAGTGTTTTTACTGCCTACTAAAATAACACAATGCTGATCTAATTGAAATGAATATGTTACCTATAGTAGAAAAGTGAAAGGGAAGTAGAAATAAGACATTGTTAGTGGTGATAGAGTTAAGTAATCAACAGCTAAATCCTAATCTTCTATAATGGGAAGTTAACACACTAAAAAGACTAAAACAGAGGCTAAAGGGTTCCGAGCCTCTTCGTTATATGCCTCTAATAGCAATTAAAAGGAAAAACTAACCTTTTAAATGTCATATGACAGAAGGCATTCTACCATTTTAGAATTTTAAGGTATACACTAAAGATACTTGCTTTCCTGTACCTGAAAATGCATAATATAAATTAATGAACTTAAGATACTCAAATTCTTCTTACTCAAAACTTACCTTTTTGCTTTTTAAAACATTTTATTCTGAAATATTTAGAGATTCACAGAAAGTTGTAAAAGTAACAGAGGTCCAGTTTACCCTTGACTCACTTTTTCTTAATGGTTACATTTTGGATTAACCATAGCAGTATTAGCCAGGAAATTGATACTGGTACAGCATGTGTGTACTGTTCTGTGCTATTTTATCACATGTATATTTGTGTAACCACTGTCAAAATCAAGATGCAGAGGTGTTCCACTTTAGCAAAAGCCTCCCTTGTGCTACTAATTTACAGTCATACCCTCCTTCCACTGTCCCTAAGCCTCAAAAAGCACCAATCTACTTTCCATCTCTGTAATTTTCTTGTTATACAGATGGAATCATATGGAATGTGTCCTCTTAAGACTGACTTTTTTTCACCCAGCTAAACATCCCTTGATATCTATTCAAATTCATGCATGTATCAATTGTTAAATCCTACTGCTGAGTAGCATTTCAGAGTATGAATATACTACAGTCTGTTTAACCGTTTACCTACTGATGAGGCACTTTGGAGTTGTGGGCTATTACAAACTTTAGAATGAACAGTTCAAACAACACCTGCAATTAAATTAATTCATACGGTAGATACATATACAAGCAAGTGAAAAACACAAGACAATTATTAATTCTGGAGAAAAAGTTACACAAGAGTAGAAAAGAATCATATCTCAGATATGAATAGTGTTTTTACTGCCTACTAAAATAACACAATGCTGATCTAATTGAAATGAATATGTTACCTATAGTAGAAAAGTGAAAGGGAAGTAGAAATAAGACATTGTTAGTGGTGATAGAGTTAAGTAATCAACAGCTAAATCCTAATCTTCTATAATGGGAAGTTAACACACTAAAAAGACTAAAACAGAGGCTAAAGGGTTCCGAGCCTCTTCGTTATATGCCTCTAATAGCAATTAAAAGGAAAAACTAACCTTTTAAATGTCATATGACAGAAGGCATTCTACCATTTTAGAATTTTAAGGTATACACTAAAGATACTTGCTTTCCTGTACCTGAAAATGCATAATATAAATTAATGAACTTAAGATACTCAAATTCTTCTTACTCAAAACTTACCTTTTTGCTTTTTAAAACATTTTATTCTGAAATATTTAGAGATTCACAGAAAGTTGTAAAAGTAACAGAGGTCCAGTTTACCCTTGACTCACTTTTTCTTAATGGTTACATTTTGGATTAACCATAGCAGTATTAGCCAGGAAATTGATACTGGTACAGCATGTGTGTACTGTTCTGTGCTATTTTATCACATGTATATTTGTGTAACCACTGTCAAAATCAAGATGCAGAGGTGTTCCACTTTAGCAAAAGCCTCCCTTGTGCTACTAATTTACAGTCATACCCTCCTTCCACTGTCCCTAAGCCTCAAAAAGCACCAATCTACTTTCCATCTCTGTAATTTTCTTGTTATACAGATGGAATCATATGGAATGTGTCCTCTTAAGACTGACTTTTTTTCACCCAGCTAAACATCCCTTGATATCTATTCAAATTCATGCATGTATCAATTGTTAAATCCTACTGCTGAGTAGCATTTCAGAGTATGAATATACTACAGTCTGTTTAACCGTTTACCTACTGATGAGGCACTTTGGTTGTTTCTAGTTGTGGGCTATTACAAACAAAGCTGCATTTTACTTTCAACCTGCCTGTACTGTTAGGTCTGAAATAATTTCCTGCAAGCAGCATGTAGTGTATCACTTTTTTAAAGCCATTCTGTAAATCTCTGTCTTTTAATTGGGAACTCTGACCAATTACACTGAATCATTGATATGTTAGAACTTATTAATTTTTAATTTTCTCAAATTTGGGACATATTCAGCTCTTATTTCTAGCTTTCAGTTGCTATTTTTTGTTGCTATTTTCTCAGCCCTGTCCCTTTTTTCTTCTCCCCTATCAGTACTAAAAAGGCATGACAGTTAGATCCTTAATTGTTCCAAAAGTCCGTGAACTGTTTAAGCTGTTTTTTTTTTCCTATTGTTCAGACTAATTCTTTTCTTCCTTTTCAAGTTCTTCTACTACTCTTTCCTCTGTCATCTCCATTCTCCATTGAACCCATTCAATTGCATTTCTTTAAAAAAAAAAAATCAGGTATTGTATTTTTCAGTTCTAAAATCTTTGTTTCTAAAAATCATTTGGTTCTTCTTTATAGTTTCTATTTCTTCGTTGGGACTGGTATTTTTTCACTTGTTTCAAGCAGGTCTTACTGAAGGCTGCTTTAAAGCCCTGGTTAGATAATTCTAACATCTGTATTATCTCAGGCTTGGTATCTATTGTCTTCACATTTCAGTTGTGGTTTTCCTGCTTCTTGGTGGTGTGATTTTTATTGAAACCTGGATATTTTGGATATAGTTTTGAAACTCTGGATCCTTTTCAAATCTTGTCTTAGTGGGTCTTCTGTGACAGAGAAGCGAAAGCCACCTCATTACCACCAGTAAGGAGCGAAACTCTACTGCCCTTGGTGACTCCAGGGCAGGGACACAGAGACACATCTTGATAGCCCTGGGAGGGGGGCTGCAGAGGGAGAGAGTCCTGGCTTCCCACCAGGCTTCTGCTGATATCACCCTGGTGTCTCATTTTTCCAGCAGCCTCACAGACTCCAGCTGGTCAGTCCAGTCTCCACCTTTCAGCTGTATTTAGTAGGAGGAATAAGGAGAAGTGTCTATTCAAGCATTCTTAACCTAAAGACATTTAACCTTAAGTGTCTCAATAGGATGACAGCTTCTTCTCCTGTGGGTACCTGTCCTTGTCTTTTAAAACTGACATACACGAGGCTGCTGCCATGCTTTGCTGACTGTCACAAGCTTTAAAATATCGCTTGTTTATCGGATGAAGCACCACTGCACTGGACTTCTTCACAACTGTCAGCACTTCAGACCTATGTGTAATGTTGCTTTGAAAACACAAATGAGGCCATATAAAATGTCATTTGAGAACGCAACCAACCTAACTACCATTTGAGATGGAATGCTTAATTTAAAAAACTTGTATGATCTTATGCTCTTTCATATATTAGTACCTTTATGCAAATTTTACTTTTTATAAATTGTTATTTATTAATCTGCACAATTTATTAATCCATATAATGCAAACCAAGATATAAGTAACAAAAAGTTTTAGAAATTAAAATCACTGCTTAACTTCAGGGGAAGCAAGAGGCTTAAACACAAGGATTTATTTATATCATATATTATATTACTTACAGCAATAATGATGATTATAAAGAAATTAAACATTTACATGATAATTAAATGGAAAACTTCATTAAATTCTCCCCGCCCTCTATTGGACAGTCTGCATAGATAATTATATATGCCAAGTATTTTTGTATGCATGTGCATACGTATACATATTGTCCTTTTGTTCTCATCTCCAAATTTGATTATGTATATGTTTCATACAGAATGGATACAAAGATTTTCAAAATTACAATGTTCTGTTACCCATTTCCTCTTTTTATAGGTTGGTTCATCCACTCAACTGAACGGTAAATAAATATTTCAGTATCTATTATATGCCAGACACTGTGCCACCACTGACAGCAGAACTGTAAACAATCATGGACGTGATCACTGACCTCATGAACCTCAAGGCAGAAAGCCTGATGCCCTGTCTGTGATCCCACAACACATCAGCCCTCACCTTGAAGGGCAGCAATTACTGCAATTTCATCATGGTGACTGTAGAGAAGCTACCTTTCTTCCTCAGCAGACAGAAACATGGACAGACTACTCAAATAGAGCAACTGAATTTGTCAAATGTCAAAACACGATTTAAATATCTAGAAGCAAAACATGACGAATGATTTAAATATCTAGATGCACACATAAAGGAAAGAGATTTTTACTTATTTCTTCTTTCTTGGAATGCTTGATCAACTAAAACTGAACCTGTGATCTGTGCTCTGATACTAATCATACAAGAATAAGCACAATGCCTGGTACACAGAAGTACTAAATAGATAATACTACTGAATTTTGAATGAATAAGTGAAAACTACAGACAATAAAATCAGAAAATTAGTGTTATTTTAATGAAGAAGAAAATTTCCATAGATCTACTTCTTCAAACAGTTCATAGGAAATAGCTTTTTAATCAGTCACAAATCAACAAATATAAAAAACACTTCAACTCATTCCATTTTATCTATTGATGTACACCTAAGTAGATCCTAGTAAAAATTTCAAGTTATTAATACTCTTTAATAAAAAATTTCAAAGAAGTTTATATAAAAGGTCTAGGACATGATATTTTATTAAGTAATTTTTAATACAAAAACTATATCGGGACTTCCCTTGTAGTCCAGTGGCTAAGATTCTAAGCTCCCAATTCAGAGGGCCCGGGTTTGATCCCTGGTTGGGGAATCAGATCCCACATGCCACAACTAAGACCCAGTGCAGTCAAATAAATAAATAAAAATTTAAAAAAGAAAAAAACTATATCATTCCCAAATATAAATAGAGAAGAGGAAAATACTCATAGTCCTATAATCCTGAAGTTAATATAACCATTTAAGTTCTTGTTACCCTTAGGTATTTGTTTTTCTTCTCACACAGGAAAAAAATTACTTAAAAGTGCATCACTCTAAAAATTTTGTATTTTTTCATTAGACAAAAGAATTTTCTACTTTGCTGTTGTCTTCATAAATATCACTAGAAACAACATGCTTCTTTAAAAACTATGTATTTCACTGTAGAAAATTAACATAAGTAAAAAGAAAATAAGGGCTTCCCTAGTGGTCCAATGGGTAGAGAGTCCGCTGTGCAGTGCAGGGGGCACTGGTTCAATCCGTGGCCTGGGAAGATCCCACATACCACAGAGTGGCTGGACCAGTGTGTCCAATTGCGTCCAGTATATGCAGTTTTACCACTTGTAAAACTGCATATACTGGAAACATGTGGCAAGAACTGTTTTGTATAAGGCTTTCTTACTTATTTCTTCTTTCTTGGAATGCTTGATCAACTAAAACTGAACCTGTGATCTGTGCTCTGATACTAATCATACAAGAATAAGCACAATGCCTGGTACACAGAAGTACTAAATAGATAATACTACTGAATTTTGAATGAATAAGTGAAAACTACAGACAATAAAATCAGAAAATTAGTGTTATTTTAATGAAGAAGAAAATTTCCATAGATCTACTTCTTCAAACAGTTCATAGGAAATAGCTTTTTAATCAGTCACAAATCAACAAATATAAAAAACACTTCAACTCATTCCATTTTATCTATTGATGTACACCTAAGTAGATCCTAGTAAAAATTTCAAGTTATTAATACTCTTTAATAAAAAATTTCAAAGAAGTTTATATAAAAGGTCTAGGACATGATATTTTATTAAGTAATTTTTAATACAAAAACTATATCGGGACTTCCCTTGTAGTCCAGTGGCTAAGATTCTAAGCTCCCAATTCAGAGGGCCCGGGTTTGATCCCTGGTTGGGGAATCAGATCCCACATGCCACAACTAAGACCCAGTGCAGTCAAATAAATAAATAAAAATTTAAAAAAGAAAAAAACTATATCATTCCCAAATATAAATAGAGAAGAGGAAAATACTCATAGTCCTATAATCCTGAAGTTAATATAACCATTTAAGTTCTTGTTACCCTTAGGTATTTGTTTTTCTTCTCACACAGGAAAAAAATTACTTAAAAGTGCATCACTCTAAAAATTTTGTATTTTTTCATTAGACAAAAGAATTTTCTACTTTGCTGTTGTCTTCATAAATATCACTAGAAACAACATGCTTCTTTAAAAACTATGTATTTCACTGTAGAAAATTAACATAAGTAAAAAGAAAATAAGGGCTTCCCTAGTGGTCCAATGGGTAGAGAGTCCGCTGTGCAGTGCAGGGGGCACTGGTTCAATCCGTGGCCTGGGAAGATCCCACATACCACAGAGTGGCTGGACCAGTGTGTCCAATTGCGTCCAGTATATGCAGTTTTACCACTTGTAAAACTGCATATACTGGAAACATGTGGCAAGAACTGTTTTGTATAAGGCTTTCTTACTCAGTACTGTGCTTTTGAGATGCATCTATGCTGTATGTATCAAGTGATTTTTCCCCTTTTATTATTTATTGTATTGCTTAATTATACCTCAATTTGTTTATTCATTCTCCTGTTGATAGACAACTGGGCTATATCTAGGATTTGACTATTGTAAGTAAAGCTGCTATAAACATTCTTCCATAAACAAAATATACATATTGCTATAACATCTCTTGGTTACGTATAGGGGCTTCCCTCCTGACTCAGTCAGTAAAGAATCCGGCTGCAATCCCATGGATTGTAGAACAGGCACATGTTTAGTTTCAAACCTTTTTCCAACATGGTAGTATGACTTTACACATCTAAGACACAGAATGAGAATTGCAGCTGCTCCACATCTCAAGCTACATCTGTTTATTTTAGTTTTAGCCTTTCTAATGAGTGCCTGTGTACTAATGTCTCTTTTAAGCTTTAACTGGCACTTCACCACCAACAAATGACACTGAACATTTTTTAATGCTCTAACTGGTCATTTGTGTATCTTTCATTATGACTTGTCTTTTAAACTCTTTTGTTCATTTTTTTAATAGGGTGATTTGTCCTTTTATTATTAAATTGAGTTATTTATATATTCTAAACTTGAGTCCTTTGACAGATAAGTGTTTTGCAAATATTTTCTCCCTATCTTTAGCTCTGTCCATTCATTTTCTTAGTATCTTTAATAAGTATTTATTAATTTGTTTTTTTCTTACACTTAAAGAGTTTTCTGTGTCCTAAGAAATCTTCGTCTATCCCTAAGTCACAAGATGCTATCTTCTAGAAGTTTTATGGTGATGGCTTTTGCATTTAGTTATTTTCTGTGTATGCTGTATACAAGGACTGAAGTTCATTTTTTCCCTGTATGTGCATGCGTGCTCAGTTGTGTCCAACTCTGTGACCCCAGGGACTGTAGCCCGCCAGGCTCCTCTGTCCATGGGACTTCCCAGGCAAGAATACTAGAGTGTGCTGCCATTTCCTTCTCCAGGGGATCTTCCTGACCCAGGGATCGAATCTGCATCTCCTGCATTTCCCCACATGGATACCCAGTTTTCCCCGTACTGTTTGTTGAAAGATGTTTCCTACCCCCATAGGACAGCTTTGGCACCTTTGTTGAAAATCAAATGATCATATAAATATAGGTCTATTTCTGGGTTTTCTGGGTTTTCCATTCATCAGTTTGATTCTTGGCTAGCAACACATTCTATTAGTTGCCTTGGGCTGCTACAAATAAGTATCACAAATGGGATGGCTTAGAAAAATAAAATTCAATCTCTCACAATTCTAGTGCTAACGGGGTTATGTTCCCTCTGAAGGCTCTCAGAGAGAATCCTTCCTTGCCTCTCCATAGCTGCTTCTTGCTATGGACAATCCTTAGCCTCTCCTGGCTTTTGGAAGCATTCAACAAATAGGAGCTCCTATCACGATGATGCTGTATACAGTCCCCTCTACTTTACCTGACCTTTTACTATGTTTAAACCACTAATTATATGTCAAGTCTTAGTTCATATCTCCCTGTGAAGACTTCCCTGACTTTCCTTCCTCTGTGACTCCATAGTCAACTGCACATACCTGTAGTACAGCACTATTTTGGTTTATTATAATTACTTATCTACAATGTTTTTCTCCTCTGCTTCTCTAATCCGTGACATTGTAAAAGCAAAGATTGCATTTTATACATCATGTATTCTAGTACTCATTATTATCTGTTGAACAGAGCTGATGAAAAGTTTTAAATTATTTTTTATCTGGTAGGTATCCCTGCAAAATAGAAAGCATACAGGTGTCTGGAGAGACTAAAGCTCAAAGGAGGTAAAGCCAATTTTCCACACTCAAACTTAGCGGCGTACACTGGGACTAGACGCCAGAATTTTCCTTCCTAGGTTCACAAGGAAGGGTATTTTAAAGAATGGAGCATTTGTCCAAGAAATTGGTCAGGAAGACTACCATTATAGACCGGATCTGCGTTTACTTTTTGTATGAACATAAAAAACCTTCAAATTCTTTATTTCCTTATCCATAATAAGGATAATTCAAACTGTTTAACTTACAGGGTTATGAAGGCTCAGATATAGCAGTGTTTTATGAATTCCAAAGACTCATACATAAATACAAAGTGTTATTATCTAATGGGCCAGTAATTTACAACCTTTCTGGTGCCTCCTCTTTCTTTCAACACCCCCACATCAATTAACTTCCAAGTCCTACTGATTGATCCAGCAGGGCTTCGCATAGTCATTACCTCCTCTTAATCACTACTGAACCACCCTGACTCAGCCCCTCATCTAGGCTCACGGAGATCACTACAATAACCTAGCTGCTGCCCTGCTGCCAGCCCTCCTTCGGTTTCAGCCCAAGTACACCCTGTGTGTCCTTGTTCCACCTGAAAGCTTTTAGCTTTTGCTTTTGGAAGGCTCTCAGAGAGAATCCTTCCTTGCCTCTCCATAGCTGCTTCTTGCTATGGACAATCCTTAGCTCTCCTGGCTTTTGGAAGCATTCAACAAATAGGAGCTCCTATCACGATGATGCTGTATACAGTCCCCTCTACTTTACCTGACCTTTTACTATGTTTAAACCACTAATTATATGTCAAGTCTTAGTTCATATCTCCCTGTGAAGACTTCCCTGACTTTCCTTCCTCTGTGACTCCATAGTCAACTGCACATACCTGTAGTACAGCACTATTTTGGTTTATTATAATTACTTATCTACAATGTTTTTCTCCTCTGCTTCTCTAATCCGTGACATTGTAAAAGCAAAGATTGCATTTTATACATCATGTATTCTAGTACTCATTATTATCTGTTGAACAGAGCTGATGAAAAGTTTTAAATTATTTTTTATCTGGTAGGTATCCCTGCAAAATAGAAAGCATACAGGTGTCTGGAGAGACTAAAGCTCAAAGGAGGTAAAGCCAATTTTCCACACTCAAACTTAGCGGCGTACACTGGGACTAGACGCCAGAATTTTCCTTCCTAGGTTCACAAGGAAGGGTATTTTAAAGAATGGAGCATTTGTCCAAGAAATTGGTCAGGAAGACTACCATTATAGACCGGATCTGCGTTTACTTTTTGTATGAACATAAAAAACCTTCAAATTCTTTATTTCCTTATCCATAATAAGGATAATTCAAACTGTTTAACTTACAGGGTTATGAAGGCTCAGATATAGCAGTGTTTTATGAATTCCAAAGACTCATACATAAATACAAAGTGTTATTATCTAATGGGCCAGTAATTTACAACCTTTCTGGTGCCTCCTCTTTCTTTCAACACCCCCACATCAATTAACTTCCAAGTCCTACTGATTGATCCAGCAGGGCTTCGCATAGTCATTACCTCCTCTTAATCACTACTGAACCACCCTGACTCAGCCCCTCATCTAGGCTCACGGAGATCACTACAATAACCTAGCTGCTGCCCTGCTGCCAGCCCTCCTTCGGTTTCAGCCCAAGTACACCCCTGTGTGTCCTTGTTCCACCTGAAAGCTTTCAGTGGCTTTTCCTTGCCTTTTCAGTACAGTACAAACTCCTTGAATTAATAATCAAGCTATCTAGCCCTAGATCCTCACCTAGTCTTACTCACCACACCCACACCCACTCTCTCTTTCTGAACCTTCTGTGCATTTTACACACTAGACATTTCTGCAGTTTACTCTTCTGTAGCACCTACCTGTGCTTCCACAAATACTATCTGTGCTATGCCTAGAATATCCTTCCTACTCTAAACCTTTCTCAATCTTTCTGTGTCTTGTTCACACAGCACACTGCTTCAAAACGTATCCAAAATGAATCACAAGCTAGGAGGTAACTCTCCCTCTTTTAATTCTATGTTTTTTTCACAAGACACTTAAGACTTTCTGCTTTATACTGTAGCTATTTATCAACATGCATTCTAGTGCTTACCAGAAGTTCCTTTCATACAAGACTGATATTAATTTACTATGCTATAGAACATACTCACATGTAATGTGTTCAATAAAAATTTTTGTTAATTTAATTGATGCTTTCTATCATTGGTAGGTAATTTTACAAAGGTCTTCCTCTTCCTTCTCTCTATTGCCTATCAGAATCTCTCTGGCTTAAGACAAATACCAGAGGTGGTCGTTTTTTTTTTTTTTTTTTTAAGTAAATTAAACTGTGTATAAACTGTGTTTTCTATAATATGCTTTAAAAAACTTACTGGAACAACCTCCAGAGCTTCCCAAATTTGAAAGAGGTTTGTATTTCAAAAATTAAAACGAAAAGACATGAGTCAGAATTCTTAAGATCATACATACAGATCCACCTATTCTGCAGGCATATTTTGAGACTATAAAAATTAAGCATTAGAGAAAAAATAATCATAGGACTAAAATATGTAAGGATAAAAAATCGGCTGTAGAAGGAGAATGTTTCTAACATTGACTCGTGAGTGATTCAGGCTGACACTTTGAAGAGGAGAATGTGACAGCTTACAAGAAAACAAACTCACTCATTCCCCTTAATTTCTGGAAGCTCATGCAAGTCTGACAGGCCAAGCACAGGGTGATCTCTCATGTGTATCACCCATGGCAATTATGGCTTCAATACAAATGTTCTTCCAATTTTAATAAAATCCAATTGGTTTTCGGGAAACAGCCAGTTTCATATTTTCATATTTAAGAAGGCATATTTCACAAATTAGTGAGCTAATTTATGGGCTTAAATAGACTTCCAAAATGTTTATCTATGGCAACAAAAGAGGTATGAAACGAATGTGGTGGCGGCGGGCAAGGTGATGTGGACGTCTGAGAGCTGACAGGGGTCAGCAGCAGTGACCCAGGGGGCAGGGCTGCGCTGAGAAGCCATCCTGGTCCTCCTCTTCCAAAAGCTATTAAGAGCTTCCTAAGTTAAAATAAAGAATAAAAAAAAAAAAAAGAGCTTCCTAAGTAATTTTCAAAATGCTATGACTCAAACCTGAGAAGCACTGATAAAAATCACAGCTCATTATAAGCATTTAAAATGATTTGTTTTAAAGACGATACAAAAGAGCCATGAAAGTATTTATCTTGTAACTTACGCTGGAAATAAGCACGTGGTCCAACACCACTGCTGTTGTTGTTTAGTTGCTAAGTCGTGTTCGGCTCTTCGCGATCCCATGGGCTGTAGGCTGCAAAGCTCCTCTGTCCATGGGAACTCCCTGGGCAAGAATACTGGAGTGGGTTGCAGTTTCCTTCTCCAGGGGATCTTCCCAACCCAGGACTGAACCCAGGTCTCCCACATTGCAGGCAGATTCTTTACTATCTGAGCCACCGAGGAAGACCAAGAATACTGGAGTGGGTAGCCTACTCCTTCTCCAGGGGATTTTCCTGACCCAGGAATCGAACCGGGATCTCCTGCTTGGCAGGTGAATTTTTTACCAGTTGAGCTACACAGTTGCCCGCAGGAGGAAAAGAGTGCCAAGCACGAGAATCTCCTTTTATTCTCTCTTTCCCCCAGAGAAGGATTTATTATTACTTGCGGAAAGTAAGAAGAAAATCAGGGTCTTTCCCAAAGCAGTGTCTCTGGAATGTCTTTTTATGCTTAATCTCCAATCCCATAACCAAACTCTCTTCTCCCAGGAAAGGGGAAAATGATGATGAGGTGAGAAAGAGCTCTTTGGCAGGTCCTCGCCTCAGTTCCACTTCCACTCTCCCCATCTCCGTTCCCTTTCTCAGGATAGAACTCCCCACTAGTTTCTCATTTCAGGAAATGAGCCATCAGTGACCTACAATTCACAGGCCTTTGTAGATAGGTGTGGAAAATTCACCATCATATACTCCAGAACCCAAATAATCAACAAGTAATTTGGGAACACAATCACTTTAGGAAGAATACCATCATCCAGTTCTTGAAACAAAATATGCCTCTAATCAAAACCAGTGACACCATCTCCTACACAAATTTCATTAGATTAAACATTAAGAATAAAATTGGGTAGGTTTATGACACATGAAGGAAGCTCTTCTCAAAACAGTAATCTCTTTTTTCATGCTAATAATAAAATGCACAAAGTATTCTTGCCTTAGAAAGGATAAAACACAATATTACACACCCCCACTATCTTCTCCCTCCTAGAAGAATTTACTTCTCAGTACTGTTGTAGTAAATGATTACTCTTTAGGGAAGGATCCCAGCCCAACATAAGAGGCTCTCACAGGGCTCTCTCACCTCTCACTCCCATCACGGTACAACCACATGGCCATAACCATCAATCATTTCAGCAAACACTACCAAACCACAAGGCTATTATACACTCACCAACAGACCTTTTCAATACCATACAGTCACACTACTATCCATCTTTTATAGACAGGCAATCAAACGTAACAAGACAAGACTTCAGAGACATAGCGAAAGGTTAATGCAAGTTTTCTAGTCTTAAAAGCTAAATGAACTTAATTTGTCTAAGAAATATAAATGAACAATAACTATTTTTTACTATAGTTAATAGTTTTAAATTTAATAAAAATATTTTTGAAGTATAAGAAATACTTTGAAGTTACTCATTTTTTTACTAATTTCTAACTAATTCTTAAGATAGTTCAATGATAGCTTCTCATACTCACATTACTAGGAAAATAATTTGCCATAACAATTAAATAATGTACCTACATATATACTGTTTAATTCTTAATTTAATTCTTAAATTATCCAGTATGAATTAATAGTCAATATTATAGTTCACTGGAGAAGGAAATGGCAGCCCACTCCAGTATCTTTGCCAGGAGAATTCCAGGGCCAGAGAAGCCTGGTGGGCTACAGTCCAAATGATCACCAAGAGTTAGACACAACTGAGCAACTAAGCGCAGAGACACATACACATTATAGTTCAAATTTCCCTTTTATTAATAAGGCTGAAACAGACACATTTCCCAAAAGGTTTGAGAGCACCCCCTGGTGGCAGACTTGTGGGAGGAAGAAAAAGCACAAACGCCATTTCAATGAAAACATTCTTTTAAGAAACAACTCAGTTGTTTGAACTAACATCCAATCCAGAAAAAATTTAAAATATGATCAAAGAATGCTGGGAAATCCCTGAAGCTCCCCGTAGAGAGATCTGACCAGTAGTCGCTTCTAGTTAGTAAGATGTCAGATGCAGAAGAAACCAATGACCTAGCCCAGGGTGGAACAGAGCAACTTTTTTGAAAAACAAAGTATTCTTGCCTTAGAAAGGATAAAACACAATATTACACACCCCCACTATCTTCTCCCTCCTAGAAGAATTTACTTCTCAGTACTGTTGTAGTAAATGATTACTCTTTAGGGAAGGATCCCAGCCCAACATAAGAGGCTCTCACAGGGCTCTCTCACCTCTCACTCCCATCACGGTACAACCACATGGCCATAACCATCAATCATTTCAGCAAACACTACCAAACCACAAGGCTATTATACACTCACCAACAGACCTTTTCAATACCATACAGTCACACTACTATCCATCTTTTATAGACAGGCAATCAAACGTAACAAGACAAGACTTCAGAGACATAGCGAAAGGTTAATGCAAGTTTTCTAGTCTTAAAAGCTAAATGAACTTAATTTGTCTAAGAAATATAAATGAACAATAACTATTTTTTACTATAGTTAATAGTTTTAAATTTAATAAAAATATTTTTGAAGTATAAGAAATACTTTGAAGTTACTCATTTTTTTACTAATTTCTAACTAATTCTTAAGATAGTTCAATGATAGCTTCTCATACTCACATTACTAGGAAAATAATTTGCCATAACAATTAAATAATGTACCTACATATATACTGTTTAATTCTTAATTTAATTCTTAAATTATCCAGTATGAATTAATAGTCAATATTATAGTTCACTGGAGAAGGAAATGGCAGCCCACTCCAGTATCTTTGCCAGGAGAATTCCAGGGCCAGAGAAGCCTGGTGGGCTACAGTCCAAATGATCACCAAGAGTTAGACACAACTGAGCAACTAAGCGCAGAGACACATACACATTATAGTTCAAATTTCCCTTTTATTAATAAGGCTGAAACAGACACATTTCCCAAAAGGTTTGAGAGCACCCCCTGGTGGCAGACTTGTGGGAGGAAGAAAAAGCACAAACGCCATTTCAATGAAAACATTCTTTTAAGAAACAACTCAGTTGTTTGAACTAACATCCAATCCAGAAAAAATTTAAAATATGATCAAAGAATGCTGGGAAATCCCTGAAGCTCCCCGTAGAGAGATCTGACCAGTAGTCGCTTCTAGTTAGTAAGATGTCAGATGCAGAAGAAACCTTCAAGATGACCTAGCCCAGGGTGGAACAGAGCACACTGTCCAAGACAGCAGCCACCAGCCACACGTGCTGACTGAGCATTTGAAATGTGTGACTGAGCAACCACATTTCAAACTTTATTTCACTTGAATTAATTTCCACTTAAACAGCCATATACAGCTATTGGCTATTTTTACGACAATACAGGTCTAGTTCTACTTGCTACTCCACTCCAATGAAACAGTCACCAGAGAA
The DNA here is from genome assembly GCA_022376925.1 of Tragulus kanchil. Classification (NCBI taxonomy): domain Eukaryota; kingdom Metazoa; phylum Chordata; class Mammalia; order Artiodactyla; family Tragulidae; genus Tragulus; species Tragulus kanchil. The sequence goes on from JAIOJX010000005.1 coordinate 162,980,919, forward strand.
AGGCAAGGAACAGTCCAAGTTCCCAGACACATGTACAGCTCGATGGGGAAAATACGTATGACTAAACCTGCACCTTTTTGTTTAAGCGTTTTTAAATGCTCCTAGTTTTATTCCATTACATTGGGTTACTTTTTGGCAATTGCAATTCATTTGAAAACACAGTTTCAGTTTGAAAATGGTGAAATATTCCTTTTGAAATACTTTGTGGTTTTATAGTCTGTAAAAACTGAAAGACATGAAACAACTGGCATAGTATTTAGTTGCATCAAATGAAATAGACTATGAGCTCAGGTTCAATCTGTCACCTGGAACATTCATTCTTTTCTTACATACAAAGAATAAAAAGGTAAATAGGCCCCTGAACTGTGAACTAGCTGCGAGCAAAAATCTAACAAAGAGAACAGCCCAGCTGATTCAGTCTCTACAGTTAACTCAAGTTAGGTGCATTGTTAGCAGCATGTTGACATTTAGTTCAAGCATATATTGAGTGTCCACTTTGCCCAGGACAACGTATTGAGCACTGTGAGGAATAAACACAAAGGTAAACAAGGCACTGCAAGGTCTCTGTCCTCTAGAAACGTACTACTTTTTAGGGTAAAAAAAATATGCCATATAAACAGAAAAAAGGGTAATTTCTTGGTTAATGAGATTGGTTAATGGCCAATCTCAAATGGCCAACTATCGCTTTACGCAAGTAACTCCCAAATCTTTCAATAAAAGACTGTGCCTTAAGACCCACATCTGTGTGTTCTCCTTAAGTACACTGAAGCTAGTTTAAGAAACATTTGCTGAGCATCAGCCATAAGTCAGAAAGCACGGAGATGCCCTGGGAAAGTTCCGCTTCATGAAGGATGCGCACATTTTACAGACAGATCATGTACTATGCGGCAGGTGCACGCAGGCAGGAGCAGGTACTACTGTGAACACAGAGTGGAATTTTTAGGAGAGACTGGGAGGACAGAAAAGACAATCCTTTATCTCCCAGAGGAGACAAAGACTACCCTTAGTCTGGAAGCCTGAATTAAAAGCAAGCAACAGCATGCCAGAGAGCCTTAAGTAATTTGGAGTTTTCAGAGTATCAGTTTTGGAGCAGGAAAGTTACAAGAAATGATGCCGGAGAAATCCGTGGAGGCAAGGCCATGGAATATCATAAATACAGTCCAGCAGAACTCAGGATAGATGAGGTGCCACACCACGTGCGAAGACACATGCTTCAGATAGCTCACTGTGTGAGCAGCATGAAGGATGGACTTGAAGGGAGCACCAGTGGACACGGGGTCAGCTGGATGACTCCTGCCGTAGCCCATCTGAGTCCTGATGACAGCACAGATCAGAAGGGTATAAGAGAAAAGGAGGTGAGCTTCGGGGGTGCTTAAGAAGTAAAAATCATTGTATTTTAATAAAAGAAGTGGACAGAGAGAAGGAGCTTAAGATAAAGACCTGAGAGTGCCAAACACCAAGTATTAAGTGGTGTTTAAAGCTCTTGGCACTACGTTAAGTGACTGGGAAATAACAAAGAACAAATCACAGCCTCCTTCAAGGAAGAGTATGGGAGATGGACAAGTAAAACGTCAATAACAGAAGTGACAGCCACCCTGAACACTAAAAGACAAGCAAGCATTAACCAGGCATCAGGGAAGAAGGATGAGGCCAAAAAGGACACAGTGACTTGTATTTCTAAAGTATAATTCAGTTTTGGATCTGCTGAGTTTGAGGAATGGAATAAGACTAGCTTTACCTTTGAATAACAAGAAAAAAAATTGAATGAAGAATTCTGAAAACACAAAATGAAGGAAATCAATGATTCTACCTTTTAGATGGTCTCAAATCTCTCAATGAGGTGTGAGGTAGGAGCAGACAGATAGTAGCATACGGATGAGGATCAGAACAACAAAAATATTCAGAACCACAGAGTAAAGAGGAAATACAGAACAGACGATACAAGGAAGCAAGGGCCAAGTTAAGATCCAATAACATGAAACCTCAGTAAGGCCTATTAATAAGATTTATAATTATTTCCTGTGTTCCTCCTTCCCTTCCTTACTTTTTTTTTAGTATAACCCTCTGCTTGGCAAGAGCAAAGGAAACAGGTAGCTGGATGCTGTCAGATTTGGAGACTAACAGAAACCAAAGGTCAGGGAGGAACTAGATCTTAAAAGTACACAAGAGCTGACCCTTGAACAATGCTGGTGTTAGGAATGCCAACCCTTCACACAGCTGAAAACCCACGTATCATCTATACTTGGCCCTGTGCATCCACAGTTGCCCCATATCCATGGTCCTGGAATAGTGTCTGTCCCTCAACTTTTTTACCTTGCCTGAAGCAGCTTTTCACATTGGCAGCTTTTTCCTCTCAAGCAGAACTTGTCAGAATGAAGAGGAGTTGCTTTCCTCCTCAGTCCCTACTACTAATGCCTTTGGAGTCAACCAACTGTGGATCGTGTAGTACTGTAGCATTTACTACCGCAAAAAATCCATGTAGAAGTGTACCCGTGTAGTTCAAACCCACATTGTTCAAGGGTCAATTGTCCAGGTCCCAGGTTGAGCAGAAAAAGCTAAGAAGGCAGGAGAGAGCCAATAGATTACAACTGTTTTGCAAGGTGTGTTCCATGGGGCACTAGCTACAAGGGAAATCATAAGCCGTTAACATAGAAAGGCTTTGGCCTTTCTGTGTTTGGAGAAAATATTTAGTTGCCAAAACTTCGCAGGTCTTTACTGTAAGACTCCTCAGAACCAGTCCCAGTAGGAGGATGTAACATGCAGCAAACCAACTTGATCATTTAACCCATTGTTTAAAAGTATCAGAACCAGGGCTCCCCAGGTGGTCCAGTGGGTAGAGAGCCTGCCTTGCAGTGCAAGGGGCACCAGTTCGATCCCTGGCCCAGTAAGATCCCACGTGCCACAGAGTGGCTGGACCAGTGCATCCAATTACGAGCCAGTGCTCTGGAGTGCAAGCACCCATAGCCAGAGCTCTGCAACGAGAGGCCACTGAGACGGGAGGCCCACACCGGCCAAAGAACAGAGATGGATTAAAATGGATAAAAAAATCAGTAAGAGAGGTCGATCGGAAATGATCCAGAATAAAAGAGAAGCAAATAGCCTTCATGTGGAGGCCCCCTTTTTTTAGTATAACCCTCTGCTTGGCAAGAGCAAAGGAAACAGGTAGCTGGATGCTGTCAGATTTGGAGACTAACAGAAACCAAAGGTCAGGAGGAACTAGATCTTAAAAGTACACAAGAGCTGACCCTTGAACAATGCTGGTGTTAGGAATGCCAACCCTTCACACAGCTGAAAACCCACGTATCATCTATACTTGGCCCTGTGCATCCACAGTTGCCCCATATCCATGGTCCTGGAATAGTGTCTGTCCCTCAACTTTTTTACCTTGCCTGAAGCAGCTTTTCACATTGGCAGCTTTTTCCTCTCAAGCAGAACTTGTCAGAATGAAGAGGAGTTGCTTTCCTCCTCAGTCCCTACTACTAATGCCTTTGGAGTCAACCAACTGTGGATCGTGTAGTACTGTAGCATTTACTACCGCAAAAAATCCATGTAGAAGTGTACCCGTGTAGTTCAAACCCACATTGTTCAAGGGTCAATTGTCCAGGTCCCAGGTTGAGCAGAAAAAGCTAAGAAGGCAGGAGAGAGCCAATAGATTACAACTGTTTTGCAAGGTGTGTTCCATGGGGCACTAGCTACAAGGGAAATCATAAGCCGTTAACATAGAAAGGCTTTGGCCTTTCTGTGTTTGGAGAAAATATTTAGTTGCCAAAACTTCGCAGGTCTTTACTGTAAGACTCCTCAGAACCAGTCCCAGTAGGAGGATGTAACATGCAGCAAACCAACTTGATCATTTAACCCATTGTTTAAAAGTATCAGAACCAGGGCTCCCCAGGTGGTCCAGTGGGTAGAGAGCCTGCCTTGCAGTGCAAGGGGCACCAGTTCGATCCCTGGCCCAGTAAGATCCCACGTGCCACAGAGTGGCTGGACCAGTGCATCCAATTACGAGCCAGTGCTCTGGAGTGCAAGCACCCATAGCCAGAGCTCTGCAACGAGAGGCCACTGAGACGGGAGGCCCACACCGGCCAAAGAACAGAGATGGATTAAAATGGATAAAAAAATCAGTAAGAGAGGTCAAAAAAAAAAAAGTATCGGAACCACATAACCTGGCAAACGGTGATCCAGAATAAAAGAGAAGCAAGCAGTAGCCTTAACCACCGTTCTAAGGAACACATGAATATAAAATTAGGAGACTATGGTAGGAAAGAAATGCAGAACTAACGATGTTAGAGAAGGAATTAGCCCAGGGCATAAACAGATCCAATTTGTGATCATGGGTTAATACAGAAGAGGGTCTCAGAGACTAGATTCAGATTAGTTCATACGTTAACAACATGATTACCAACTGCAGCTGTCCAAGTTGATGTCAGGTAATAGGGCTGAGAGGAAAAGAGGTGCCCAGAATGAACGTATAAAAACAGGAAGAGGGGATATACCAGACAGGAAAAAATTCAAAGGAGCAAAGGTGGTTGGGTATTGGTAGGGCCCCTACGTTAAGTCAGTGCTTTTAAATGATGCCAGATCTAAGGCCACAGGCCAGTAAAGCCACCTTTTTAAAGAGGGTTTTCCTAAGCTTCTCTTCTTTCTACCCGTAATTCAAATCTTTGAACTTTCCAGGCCTCCCAAGATTTGGTTCATTGGTTTTTCTAAGATGATTAACCAATCCACTTCCAGCTGACCTAAGTTTTGGGTGGCATGTCTGACTTGTTCACTTCCTCTCCAGGTGCCTGTCAGCTGGCTCTGAGGGCATGCCGTTTGGGCCCAGCTGAGGCCTCAGCCTGGCTCTGCAAGTACAGGCTGGGCTGTCACAGATCTAGGTCAGGGCAAAAGAATTCAACACGGGCAGGAATCCGCAGTGGGGGCTGAGGAGCCATGAAACAGCAAACCAACTTGATCATTTAACCCATTGTTTAAAAGTATCAGAACCAGGGCTCCCCAGGTGGTCCAGTGGGTAGAGAGCCTGCCTTGCAGTGCAAGGGGCACCAGTTCGATCCCTGGCCCAGTAAGATCCCACGTGCCACAGAGTGGCTGGACCAGTGCATCCAATTACGAGCCAGTGCTCTGGAGTGCAAGCACCCATAGCCAGAGCTCTGCAACGAGAGGCCACTGAGACGGGAGGCCCACACCGGCCAAAGAACAGAGATGGATTAAAATGGATAAAAAAATCAGTAAGAGAGGTCAAAAAAAAAAAAGTATCGGAACCACATAACCTGGCAAACGGTGATCCAGAATAAAAGAGAAGCAAGCAGTAGCCTTAACCACCGTTCTAAGGAACACATGAATATAAAATTAGGAGACTATGGTAGGAAAGAAATGCAGAACTAACGATGTTAGAGAAGGAATTAGCCCAGGGCATAAACAGATCCAATTTGTGATCATGGGTTAATACAGAAGAGGGTCTCAGAGACTAGATTCAGATTAGTTCATACGTTAACAACATGATTACCAACTGCAGCTGTCCAAGTTGATGTCAGGTAATAGGGCTGAGAGGAAAAGAGGTGCCCAGAATGAACGTATAAAAACAGGAAGAGGGGATATACCAGACAGGAAAAAATTCAAAGGAGCAAAGGTGGTTGGGTATTGGTAGGGCCCCTACGTTAAGTCAGTGCTTTTAAATGATGCCAGATCTAAGGCCACAGGCCAGTAAAGCCACCTTTTTAAAGAGGGTTTTCCTAAGCTTCTCTTCTTTCTACCCGTAATTCAAATCTTTGAACTTTCCAGGCCTCCCAAGATTTGGTTCATTGGTTTTTCTAAGATGATTAACCAATCCACTTCCAGCTGACCTAAGTTTTGGGTGGCATGTCTGACTTGTTCACTTCCTCTCCAGGTGCCTGTCAGCTGGCTCTGAGGGCATGCCGTTTGGGCCCAGCTGAGGCCTCAGCCTGGCTCTGCAAGTACAGGCTGGGCTGTCACAGATCTAGGTCAGGGCAAAAGAATTCAACACGGGCAGGAATCCGCAGTGGGGGCTGAGGAGAAAAACAACAACTCCTCTTCATTCCACCAAGTTCCACGTGAGAAGGAAAAATCGCCCATAGGAACAGCTCCTTTGGTCCAGGTAACAAGTTGAGCTGAGGAACAGGCACTACTCAAGGAGAGGTCTGAGAAAGATTTGAGAGAACAGCAGTAGTTCTCAAACTTTCACTTCTATCAGAATTAGCTGGGGGGGAGGAGGCTGGGAATACAAAGATGGCTGGGCCTCACCCTCAGTTTCTAATTCAGACCGTTCAGGGTAAGGAAGGAGAATCCCCACTTCTATCAAGGTCCCAGGTGATGCTGCTGCTCCTGGTTCAGGGGTCACCCCTTGAGACTCACTGTGGAAGAGCAAGGCTTCTTTTTTTTATATACTTTTTATTTATTTGTTTTTGGCTATTGTGGGTTTTCACTGCTGCTGCAGGCTCTTCCCTAGCTGCGGGGAGTGGGGGCTGCTCTCTAGTGGAGGTGAACAGGCTTCTTGTTGCAGTGACTTCTCTTGTTGTGGAACTCAGGCTCTAGGGCACACGGGCTTCAGTGGCTGCGACACATGCGCTCCATAGTTGCCGCTCCAAGGCTCTGGAGGACAGGCTCTGTAGCTGTGGCTCATGGGCTTAGATGCTACGTGGGATCTTCCTGGATCAGGCATCGAACCCATGTCCCCTGCATTGGCAGGCAAACTCTTTACCACTGAGCTACCAGGGAAGTCCAAGAGCAGGGCTGCTTGATCTTGGCACTACTGACCTTTGGGGTTGGACAGTCCTTTGCTATGGGGAGTGTCACCACGTCCACTGTAGGATGTCTAGCCCCACCCATGCCTTCTATCCACCGGAAGCCAGCAGAACCTCCCCTCAGTTGTGAGAACCAAAAATGTCTCCAGACCTTGTCAAAGGCCCCCCAGGAAGCAGAATCACTCACGAATAAGAACTACCACAACAGATTACAGTCGTTACACAGAGCATTAGAGAAGCTCTGGAGTGAATGGCACCAAGGCTGAAATCCTGACTTCATCACCTGAACAACTTACTTATACTCTTGAAGCCTTGGTTTTTAGTTGTTCATCTGTAAAATACAATGTCCATATAATGGGGGTATGTGTGAAAATCAAATGAGATAAGACATACTGCTTACGCTGTACTTAGTACATAGTAAAGCTCCTAATAATAAGCATCATCACTGCCTCTACCGCAGATAACCTAGGAGGATGTCACATCAAACACTGGGAAATTATCTACAAAACAAGAAGGGGACAGGGCTAAGCCTGGAATGGATAAGAGTTAGCATGTGAAGTGAAGGTGAAATGGTCCGCAGCTTAAGCAGCAGGCCAGGAGAAAGGAAAGGGTTACAAAGGGAGCCAAAAGTCAGCTATGAGGAGAAGAGGCTGTGTGTATGGCTGCGTAGGCCAGTGGGCTGTGACAGTTAGTAGTTTTAACATTCCCCTCCCCATGGAAGTAGACGCTCTGGTTCTACAGTGAGAATGCTCTGCCCACCTAAAAATGCAGATGCTGAAATCTATTCCTCCAATGTGGTAGTCATTTGATGGTTGGGGGGGCCTTGGGGTGATTAGATCATGATGGTGAAGCCATCTTAAATGAGATTTAGTGCCCTAATAAAAGAGATCTCAGAGAGCTCTCTTGCTCTTCCCATGCTGTGAGGATACAGCAAGAAGACAGCCATCTATGAATCAGGAAGCATGTCCTCATCAGACACTGAACCTGTCAGCACCTTGATCCTAGACTCACCCGCCTCCAGAACTATGAGCAATAAATCAACCATGCAGTCTGTTCTGTTACAACTGAATAGATCTCTGAGCTGGGCTTCCCAGGGCTAAGGTGGATTAGACCAAGAGCAGAGCTTGGGAGTCCATCTGAAAATATTCCGTATTTCACAGCGCTGGAAATGGTTCCTGCAGAAAATGTCTTTTTATAGTGCTTTCCATGCAATCAAAGAGCAACTGAGGCAACAAGGTTCTATGCTACTCAGCTTACTAAAACTTAACTTTAACGCGGCAAAGAAGAGTAGATCAAACAGCTGAGACTCCGACGGCCCTGTGAAGTTCACCGTTACTTGTCATTACCATAGCAGTACCTCATGGATAAGTATTTTTCACAATTAGTACCCAAAGTAAGATACGGAAAAAACTACTGGCTCAGTCCTCTGGAGAGGCAGCCAGCACATAGCTACCATGGCCCTAATGGTATACTGCACCAGGCCCTGCATCACAAGCACACTGGACCTATTTAGTCCTTACTACCAAGTTTACTGCATTGTTTATAGAGGCTACACATGGAAACAGTACATAAATTTGAAAACCAGATTTACATTGTTTTTATTTCCTCCTACTGTTTTTAATCTTCAGATAAGATATACTATAAAAATCCTTCTAGTGTTGGTCCGCAGCTTAAGCAGCATGGCAAAAAGGGAGGTAAAGGATAAGAGTTAGCATGTGAAGTGAAGGTGAAATGGTCCAGCTTAAGCAGCAGGCCAGGAGAAAGGAAAGGGTTACAAAGGGGCCAAAAGTCAGCTATGAGGAGAAGAGGCTGTGTGTATGGCTGCGTAGGCCAGTGGGCTGTGACAGTTAGTAGTTTTAACATTCCCCTCCCCATGGAAGTAGACGCTCTGGTTCTACAGTGAGAATGCTCTGCCCACCTAAAAATGCAGATGCTGAAATCTATTCCTCCAATGTGGTAGTCATTTGATGGTTGGGGGGGCCTTGGGGTGATTAGATCATGATGGTGAAGCCATCTTAAATGAGATTTAGTGCCCTAATAAAAGAGATCTCAGAGAGCTCTCTTGCTCTTCCCATGCTGTGAGGATACAGCAAGAAGACAGCCATCTATGAATCAGGAAGCATGTCCTCATCAGACACTGAACCTGTCAGCACCTTGATCCTAGACTCACCCGCCTCCAGAACTATGAGCAATAAATCAACCATGCAGTCTGTTCTGTTACAACTGAATAGATCTCTGAGCTGGGCTTCCCAGGGCTAAGGTGGATTAGACCAAGAGCAGAGCTTGGGAGTCCATCTGAAAATATTCCGTATTTCACAGCGCTGGAAATGGTTCCTGCAGAAAATGTCTTTTTATAGTGCTTTCCATGCAATCAAAGAGCAACTGAGGCAACAAGGTTCTATGCTACTCAGCTTACTAAAACTTAACTTTAACGCGGCAAAGAAGAGTAGATCAAACAGCTGAGACTCCGGCGGCCCTGTGAAGTTCACCGTTACTTGTCATTACCATAGCAGTACCTCATGGATAAGTATTTTTCACAATTAGTACCCAAAGTAAGATACGGAAAAAACTACTGGCTCAGTCCTCTGGAGAGGCAGCCAGCACATAGCTACCATGGCCCTAATGGTATACTGCACCAGGCCCTGCATCACAAGCACACTGGACCTATTTAGTCCTTACTACCAAGTTTACTGCATTGTTTATAGAGGCTACACATGGAAACAGTACATAAATTTGAAAACCAGATTTACATTGTTTTTATTTCCTCCTACTGTTTTTAATCTTCAGATAAGATATACTATAAAAATCCTTCTAGTGTTAAATATGAGATCTTAGACATGGATAAAAGTGTTATTAGAAGCTCAACCAAAAAGGAATACAGAATTTATTTTTAATGAGCAGAAGCATAAGATGAGAAGTCATCTAACAGGAGTTATAAAATGAAGAATCACGTCAAACTGATTAAAACCAAAACCCCACCTCAGATATCGCTGACAGAGATACACATCGTGAGAGAGACTAGAACATGAAATCATCATCACTCCTCTACAGAGAAGATTTCTGGATCATGAAATCAATGACACGGCAACATTTAAAAGGAATACCTTCCATAGCTATTTGAACAAAGTAGGTAAGGTTGGAGTTATAGGACATTAATGTACTAGATTAATTTCATTATTAGATACAGGAGGAATTCTACTAAATAAATTTTCACTTTTGGATATCTATCATTTCCATCCTCCCTGTCTCCACACACATCAATACAACACTGATTCACAAACACTGTGATCACTGTTTCAATGATCCAGTGCGTGGAGGGCTCAACCAAGACTGATTATCCATAATAACTCAGTGAGTTTATAAAGCAAAGTGCCTTGTTCCAACTGGGGCAATGAATTCTATGAGACATGCGCTATTTAAAACAAACCCTGAATGATACCCTTAACATATGCTCCAACCCCAAATCATACATTAACCAAACCAAGCGGCAAGTCCATATATTTCATAAAAATCTAAAATTTAATATTTTGTTGACCCTGATTAGCTCTCTGTTGGCTCCTACGGTCCTCGTGAGCTGAATCAAATGAAGTGGTAAAGCAATGAGTACTCCCCTATGACGATACCAAGTACTCATTGTTTCACAATTAGTACCCAAAGTAAGATACGGAAAAACTACTGGCTCAGTCCTCTGGAGGCAGCCAGCACATAGCTACCATGGCCCTAATGGTATACTGCACCAGGCCCTGCATCACAAGCACACTGGACCTATTTAGTCCTTACTACCAAGTTTACTGCATTGTTTATAGAGGCTACACATGGAAACAGTACATAAATTTGAAAACCAGATTTACATTGTTTTTATTTCCTCCTACTGTTTTTAATCTTCAGATAAGATATACTATAAAAATCCTTCTAGTGTTAAATATGAGATCTTAGACATGGATAAAAGTGTTATTAGAAGCTCAACCAAAAAGGAATACAGAATTTATTTTTAATGAGCAGAAGCATAAGATGAGAAGTCATCTAACAGGAGTTATAAAATGAAGAATCACGTCAAACTGATTAAAACCAAAACCCCACCTCAGATATCGCTGACAGAGATACACATCGTGAGAGAGACTAGAACATGAAATCATCATCACTCCTCTACAGAGAAGATTTCTGGATCATGAAATCAATGACACGGCAACATTTAAAAGGAATACCTTCCATAGCTATTTGAACAAAGTAGGTAAGGTTGGAGTTATAGGACATTAATGTACTAGATTAATTTCATTATTAGATACAGGAGGAATTCTACTAAATAAATTTTCACTTTTGGATATCTATCATTTCCATCCTCCCTGTCTCCACACACATCAATACAACACTGATTCACAAACACTGTGATCACTGTTTCAATGATCCAGTGCGTGGAGGGCTCAACCAAGACTGATTATCCATAATAACTCAGTGAGTTTATAAAGCAAAGTGCCTTGTTCCAACTGGGGCAATGAATTCTATGAGACATGCGCTATTTAAAACAAACCCTGAATGATACCCTTAACATATGCTCCAACCCCAAATCATACATTAACCAAACCAAGCGGCAAGTCCATATATTTCATAAAAATCTAAAATTTAATATTTTGTTGACCCTGATTAGCTCTCTGTTGGCTCCTACGGTCCTCGTGAGCTGAATCAAATGAAGTGGTAAAACAATGCAGACCTTATTGATGTTAGAGACCTTGAGTCACTAAGGCAAGAAGTCCAAAAAGGTTAAATTTCCACTGGACTCCAAACCAGAGGTTTGAGAGCTAGAGGAGTAAAGACATTAGCTGTAGTCTTGTGAAATATACAAGGCTGCTTTCATTTGATTGGGAATTTGCTACAGGCTCTTTATCACAAATATAACAAGCCACTTTAAATCTTTAAGCCTTGAGGTACAGAAATAAATTAGCTATGAAGAATTCCATTTGGAACTGGAAGCTAAGGTATAATGTGTTCATATACATTCAGAAACTTACTTTTACATTACACCCCCCTCCCAAAAGAAGCTATTATGAAAGCCCACAATTTTTACAGGTTACTGGTTTAAGAAAATTGTTCTGATTTGAAACAGTGGTTAAAAACCTACTGCCTGGGCTTCCCTGGTGGTCCAGTGGGTAAAGAGTCCACCTTGCAGTGCAAGGGGCACCAGTTTGATCCCTGGCCAGGGAAGATCTCACACGCTGGGGATGGCTGGGCTGGTGTGTCCAATTACGAGCCAGTGCTCTAGAGCGTGCAGTGTTCTGCAATGGGAGAGGCCACTGCGATGGGAGGCCCACACATGCCAAAGAATAAAGATGGATGAAAAATAAACGGTGACTTAGAGGCAAAAAAAAAGAGAAAAAAACCAAAAACCTATTGCCTTACCTCAGCTTTTCAAAACTAGTCTAAAAATCACTAATGTTTCATGAAATGTTTATAGATGTTTACAGAGATTCTGGTGGGGGAACTGAGTAGGGGTAAGGGAATGGAGAGAGAGAGAAAAAAAAATCCTCTAATATTTTTGCTTTAAAAATTTTAATATGCAAATAAGTACTAAGTACATTCAATACAGCTATTATTAGATAAGCTTCCCATAATAGTATGGCATGCACCAGAAGTCCAGGAAGTCTAAAAGACACCATTTACATATGAATGCACACATGATGCCCAAGTGATGCTCAAACACACAAATATTGTTTTTTATGCTCTTAAATGACAGGTGACTTACCCTATGACTTATGCCTAATAATTTCAATATGTGCTAAGTCACTTCAGTTGTGTTGACTCTTTGTGACCCCATGGATTTTAGCCTGTCAGGGTCCTCTGTCCATGGGGCTCTCCAGGCAAGAATACTAGAGTGGGTTGCCATGCCACGCCACGGAACCTTCCTGACCCAGGGATTGAACCCATGTCTCTTACATCTCCTGCATTGGCAGGCGGGATCTTTAACATTAGCGCCACCTGGGAAGTCCACAATTTCAATATATTATATTTAAATTCAGTATTTTATATAGAAATTTTTAAAATGTCATATATTATATTTTAACTTTTTTATATCAAATAAAGATGAGAAATTTGAGATATCTCAAAACAATTCCTTCATGTGATGATTTTTTTTTGGTAATTCATTTTAATACAAGATTATATTTGTTTTCTCTGAATTTCTATTGTTGTTCTGTCCATAACGATAATTTCAAGAATGTCTAGTTCAAGAATGTCATTTAGATAAACAGCACATGTTTCAGTTTTGGGGACAAAGAATTCTGATGTACTTGTATTTTAAATGTAAAACTACACACAAACAACTCTGAAGGAAAAGGTGACTTAGGCACAATAATTTACTCCACTTATTGTTATCTTCCAAAAGTCAACATTACATCGATTTACCTTTTAAAACTAAGCAGCACATAAGCGAGAAGGCAAGTTCATTAATGATAGATTTAAACACCCTCATTTACAGGAAAAGAGGCTTTGCATAACCTTTCTCTGACAAACCGCAAGACACCAGCAGACAAGACAAACATACTGCGCACTTGAATAACTACAGCAAAGGTAAATAAAGAGTCACACACTTACTAACTTGCCATTAAGAATTTCCTGTGTAGGTATGACTTGAGGTGTAGACTTCATGCTGTATTTATTAAGAAAAAAAAACTGGGGCTTCAAAAGAGGAATATATTACTAGCCTAATCACAACAAAAAACCCTCAACCTCAAAGTTTCAATTTTTCCGTTTTCTAATTTTTAAAGGTCCTCTCATTCCAGTACTCTTACCTCTCATTTTCACATTAGCAGCCACAGATGAAAAAAGATAAAAACAACAGCACTCCCTCCCCCTAATTTTGTTATTTATGGCAGCCTTTATGAATAAACTAACACAAGTGAGGAAATGAGAGGCCTATACATTCCTATCTTTTCTAATTTGGAGATAAAAACTAAATATAGAAAGTAAGATGAAATAGTCACTAAAAACCTTAGGTTCCAGGCTTCCCTGGTGGTCCAGCGGGTAACGACACAGCCTTGCAGTACAAGGGGCGCCAGTTTGATCCCTGGCTTAGGAAGATCCCATGTGCCGTGGAGCAGCTGGACCAATATGTCTAACTACTGAGCTGGAGCTCTGGAGTGCATGCGCCCAGAGCCAGCGCTCTGCGATAAGAGAGGCCACTGCAATGGGCGGCCCACACAGGCCAAAGAACAAAGATAGATGGAAATAAATAAATGAAAGATCAATAGAAGTGGCCAAAAAAAAAGTGTTTTTTAAAAAAACAACCTTCGGTTCCCTCTCAACAATTATTCTATTTACTGAAAACATTTACTATACAAACCAATTTTAGAATTCAAAGTTCTTTATTTTGAACTGACATTTACATATATTGCATAATGTATGTTGAAAAAGTACACAAAACGTATCAAATATGGATGACCTAATGAATAATTATACAGCAAACATCCATTTTTTAACTACTATCCAAGTCCAGAAATAGAAACCAGGATAACAGAAAGAGAAGCAGTCTCTCTTAAACATACCCACCCCCATATCCCTCTTAAATCAAAGATAACTCTCTGAAAATGAAAGGAAATAGTGCTACAGTTTTGAGGTGGAAGCATTCAAAATACCTCTAAAATTCATTAACAGGGAACCTTTCCTAATATATAGGACATTTTGTTATACTTCTCTGTGAAAAACACCAGCAATAAGTGTATCGATCCATTTAGAATACAAATTACAGAAGTGTTTGAATTTAATTTTGTGGAACACCACACAGGAGGGCCATAAAACACAGAGCATTTTTTCCTAGCACTTCCAACAGCTGGCAGGGAGGAAGACCAGTATGAGCACTCAAGACACCAAAAAACACTAAATAACGGCCACTGCAACTCAGCAGCACCTAAATTACATGTTTAATTATAAATTACAAAATGAGAGATTGATTTCTGTAATCTTTTCTGGTATCTGACAAAAAAAAAAGCTTAGTCAATACTTGTCACTTTCATTATAAATAAAGATACTCACATAGCAGGACTATCAGGATTCTGCCTCTCTTATTTCTTCCATTAAATACTAGCATTTAACTAGCAACAGTAACACAGAATCACACTAATGACTGTTGATATTAACACCATCTATTCTAAGGTAGTATGGATTATAAAACCTATTACTCATAGAGCTAGTCAAAGCAAGATTTTAACAAGATAAATGTTAACAGCCCCAACATAAATCTATCTGTAAAATATTAAAACTGATATGCTAAATTTAAACTTCTTTCTCCTTAGCAAAACAAGCCACTCAGAGTTGAGTGTGACATTTAAGTAAAGAATTTCTAAATATTGGGGCTTCCCTGGTGGTCCAGTGGGTGAAGAGTCCACCTTGCAATGCAAGGACCACCAGTTTGATCCCTGGCCGGGAAGATCCCACATGCTGTGGAGTGGCTGGACCAGTTAGTCCAATTACGAGCCAGTGCTCTGGAGCACGTGCGTCCAGAGCTGGTGCTCTGCAGTGAGGGTGGCCACTGCAATGGGAGGCCCACACAGACCAAAGAATAAATATGAATTAAAATAAGTAAATAGAAGACCAATAAAAGAGGCCAAAGTTTAAAAAAAAAAAAATTCTCAAATATTGTTAAGTAGTAACACTAAGAGCCTTTTTTAAAGAAGCATTCTTGCTTCAAAATGTGTACACAGATAAGGCAAAGCAAATACAATTCATTTATAATTTAAAACCTAGGCAAACAACTGTTTCCCTCACACTAAAGATCTTTTACTCCTCCAATCCCATCCACATAGATGTCTAATACTTACTTCTCACTAACCCCTGCAATCCTGAGCAATGTTATCCCTAAAGGCCATAACACAGTTAAGTTCTATATTAATACCTTTGCAGATGTGAAGGACAGAAGAATACACCATTGTATTAGACATCTAAGGTCTACTGTTAGGTACATTGACAATGACAGAGTAATGAACAGTCATAGGGAAGAACAGCCTTCAATCTCTAGACATGCTTCATACAAAGAGACTTCCTTGAATCTCTAACACGAGAATGGCTAAGCATATGATATGTCAAAATTGTATGTAAGGGACATCAAAAATATCAGATTCTTTTTTTTTCTTATCTTTCTTCCATTATAAATAAAGATACTCACATAGCAGGACTATCAGGATTCTGCCTCTCTTATTTCTTCCATTAAATACTAGCATTTAACTAGCAACAGTAACACAGAATCACACTAATGACTGTTGATATTAACACCATCTATTCTAAGGTAGTATGGATTATAAAACCTATTACTCATAGAGCTAGTCAAAGCAAGATTTTAACAAGATAAATGTTAACAGCCCCAACATAAATCTATCTGTAAAATATTAAAACTGATATGCTAAATTTAAACTTCTTTCTCCTTAGCAAAACAAGCCACTCAGAGTTGAGTGTGACATTTAAGTAAAGAATTTCTAAATATTGGGGCTTCCCTGGTGGTCCAGTGGGTGAAGAGTCCACCTTGCAATGCAAGGACCACCAGTTTGATCCCTGGCCCGGGAAGATCCCACATGCTGTGGAGTGGCTGGACCAGTTAGTCCAATTACGAGCCAGTGCTCTGGAGCACGTGCGTCCAGAGCTGGTGCTCTGCAGTGAGGGAGGCCACTGCAATGGGAGGCCCACACAGACCAAAGAATAAATATGAATTAAAATAAGTAAATAGAAGACCAATAAAAGAGGCCAAAGTTTAAAAAAAAAAAAATTCTCAAATATTGTTAAGTAGTAACACTAAGAGCCTTTTTTAAAGAAGCATTCTTGCTTCAAAATGTGTACACAGATAAGGCAAAGCAAATACAATTCATTTATAATTTAAAACCTAGGCAAACAACTGTTTCCCTCACACTAAAGATCTTTTACTCCTCCAATCCCATCCACATAGATGTCTAATACTTACTTCTCACTAACCCCTGCAATCCTGAGCAATGTTATCCCTAAAGGCCATAACACAGTTAAGTTCTATATTAATACCTTTGCAGATGTGAAGGACAGAAGAATACACCATTGTATTAGACATCTAAGGTCTACTGTTAGGTACATTGACAATGACAGAGTAATGAACAGTCATAGGGAAGAACAGCCTTCAATCTCTAGACATGCTTCATACAAAGAGACTTCCTTGAATCTCTAACACGAGAATGGCTAAGCATATGATATGTCATTTGATGGAATATTATGCAACCATTAAAACTAAAACAGATAAAGCTGGGTAACATAATTTTCTATCATTAAATATGCTTTTGTACCTAGATATAACTATAAAAAAATAGAGATTAAAAACTTGAAAGAAACAGTAAGAAATGAATATGCAGTAAAATGGTGAGGACTCCCCCAATCCTCCCATATGTTTACAAAGCAAATAAAAACTAGAAGGTGAAAAACGTCATGACTCCTCTCTCTAGAGAACTATAAAACTATCATCAGCACCTAGGTAATCACCTTGTATTTATGATCCACACTAAACACACTCAAACTTGCTAGCTATTACTCTTACAGGGCTGCTTCTGGGCAAGGTCACCAGATAAAAGGGAAGCAAGGTCCTATCTCAGTAGACTGATTAAGAAGAGAAAAAACTGACTTCCTTACTTCACAGCAAGGTGACAGAGGTATTTTAACCCTTAGCATGTTTTATTGCCATCACAAGGTATCAAATACAACATTACTTCTATCAAAGTTAACAACTGTATCCGGTTTAAAGCATTACTACATACACAAATTAGTACAACTAAATAAACTCTAAACAAGGTCTTGTGCCTGTTTCCTACTTTTGCTACTGAATTATACTTACTTAAGCAATCAACATTGGGGAGAGAGGATGACGTGTACATGGGACTTTTCCTATATATTTCTTCACAATTTCCTATGAATCTATTATTACGTCAAAATAAAATATTAAAAAAATATATATATATAGTCAGTTTTTCAAAATGGATGATACTTGTACTTCTTTTTGTTTTGTTTTGAAACATTTATTGATTGATTGATTTGGGGGGGGGGGGGGTGGGCCGCTTCTATTGGTCTTTCATTTGTCTATTTTTCATCCATCTTTGTTCTTTGGCCCGTGTTGGCCTCCCATCACGGTGGCCTCTGTTGTCACAGAGCACCGGCTCTGGGCGCACGCGCTCCAGAGCTCCGGCTCGGTAATTGGACACATTAGTCCAGCCGCTCCACTGCACGTGGGATCTTCCCGGGTCAGGGATCAAATTGGTGCCCCTTGCACTGCAAGGCGGTGTCCTTACCCACTGGACCACCAGGGAAGCCCTGATACTTGTACTTCTAATAGTACTATCAACATGGTATTCTTAACCTGATAGTATACTAAATTGTTACAGATTTCTTTGGAAAAGTGATTCTACAGCATAAATCCCAGGCCATAAAAATTTTATGGCTTTAGACCTAGCCATCTAACTTCTGGGACTCACCTAAGAAGAAACATCAAATTTGGGAAAACACATGTATGTATTTATATACATACATATATGAAGATACTATATTACTACAGTGAAACCAAGAACAAAGTAAAATTGATGCAACCTAGATGTTTGAGGATATAGGAATCATTAAATTCTCAAAATCTAGACATTAAATATTATGCAGTCATTTGATAATACTGAAAATGGTACAATAATACAACAAAAAATGCATATAATAAAAGACTACAGCAAAATTCAAAATCAGCTGCACATAAAATAACAGGAAATATTTTATGTTGATGTTTGGCAGAAACCAACAAAATTCTGTAAAGCAATTTTCCTTCAATTAAAAAATAAATTTAAAATTCAAAAAAAGATGATAATGGTGTTAGTCTGACAGAATTATGTGTATTTTTCTCAAACTTCTCCATTAGAGTTGTCATATTAGTTTCACAGTTTAAGAAATAAACATATTTTTACCTTATCCCAGAAATCAATCAAAGCTGTAAAGTCCCATTTCTTAGAATATGCCACATTGTATTTCAGAATAGCATCCTATGGAAAAAGCATAAATAAAATGTCATGCTACAGTGAAGTGAATTATCTAGGAATAGGCTGTCTCCTTTATGAACTATTTCCAGTATATTTCTTAATTCTGGAGAAGCTTCTCCTATCATTAGATACTTCACATCAATATCTACGAAGAAACAAAATGCATACTAATTTTTATTATTCACTGAAGAAAAATGAATTAGAAAAGTCAAGTAATAGAGGGGACAACATAATTACTCTAAAACATGAACTCTAAACAGAGGCGATATAATCCATGTGGACAGAAATTGGATCTTTGGGATTAAATAAAAGGAAGTATTACAGTGACTTTTGGTCTTCAAACAGGGTTACACTATATACATACACATATGGTGTATCAGCACTAAGATTTCATTAGAAGAGCAAATTAGGGGGAAAAAATCTAAAACGGTTCCCTGGGGAAGAGAACAACAAAGAAAAAAGACAGAAATATTGCTTTAAGCCTAAAATGGTCTTTTTTCCTTTATTAATAGCTATTTTATAAGCTCCATAGAAATGGCTATCTTCCCCATTTGTCCATATGCCAAATATATATTTCTGCAAAAAAGCAAACCACTGCGCCCTCTACTGGTTTAATTTTACAGTCTGAAAAGGCAGTACTTTACCTGTGGGGTAGGCATAAGACAATCCGTTAGCTATGTAGAAAGAACTATTATTTACAACTGTATTTCACCTCATCCTTTTAAATTTCCCTTTTGATTATACTTCATAATATACACTAAATTACTAAAAATATACAGAATTTATTTTAAAAATTTATAATTGCAATACACACCCTAAAATTTTTTACTGAAGATATATTGTCTGAATGTTAAGACTTTTATAAAGTCTTAAATATTAAGTCTGACTCACAAAGAGTAGGTCATGATTGAGCGACTAAACTGAATTGAACTGATTAAGTGTGAAAGCCATCGTGCTAGATTATTGCTATAAACCTACTAAACTTCCTCATCATTGAAGAAGTTTTAAAATTAACACTCTGCCAACGGGCTTTCTTAGAATATGCCACACTGTATTTCAGAATAGCATCCTATGGAAAAAGCATAAATAAAATGTCATGCTACAGTGAAGTGAATTATCTAGGAATAGGCTGTCTCCTTTATGAACTATTTCCAGTATATTTCTTAATTCTGGAGAAGCTTCTCCTATCATTAGATACTTCACATCAATATCTACGAAGAAACAAAATGCATACTAATTTTTATTATTCACTGAAGAAAAATGAATTAGAAAAGTCAAGTAATAGAGGGGACAACATAATTACTCTAAAACATGAACTCTAAACAGAGGCGATATAATCCATGTGGACAGAAATTGGATCTTTGGGATTAAATAAAAGGAAGTATTACAGTGACTTTTGGTCTTCAAACAGGGTTACACTATATACATACACATATGGTGTATCAGCACTAAGATTTCATTAGAAGAGCAAATTAGGGGGAAAAAATCTAAAACGGTTCCCTGGGGAAGAGAACAACAAAGAAAAAAGACAGAAATATTGCTTTAAGCCTAAAATGGTCTTTTTTCCTTTATTAATAGCTATTTTTATAAGCTCCATAGAAATGGCTATCTTCCCCATTTGTCCATATGCCAAATATATATTTCTGCAAAAAAGCAAACCACTGCGCCCTCTACTGGTTTAATTTTACAGTCTGAAAAGGCAGTACTTTACCTGTGGGGTAGGCATAAGACAATCCGTTAGCTATGTAGAAAGAACTATTATTTACAACTGTATTTCACCTCATCCTTTTAAATTTCCCTTTTGATTATACTTCATAATATACACTAAATTACTAAAAATATACAGAATTTATTTTAAAAATTTATAATTGCAATACACACCCTAAAATTTTTTACTGAAGATATATTGTCTGAATGTTAAGACTTTTATAAAGTCTTAAATATTAAGTCTGACTCACAAAGAGTAGGTCATGATTGAGCGACTAAACTGAATTGAACTGATTAAGTGTGAAAGCCATCGTGCTAGATTATTGCTATAAACCTACTAAACTTCCTCATCATTGAAGAAGTTTTTAAAAATTAACACTCTGCCAACGGGCTTCCTGAGAAATACCTGATGTCACATAAATTATCACCAAGCATCTAGGCTAAAAAAAGGAGCTAATGAAATGTGTATTATCTTCTTATAATAAGAAGAGATCAAAGTTCCTTGAAAAAAGGAAAGAAAAAGCATCCACCGTGAAATAACATGACAAAAAAAAGGTTTTAATTTACTCTTCCAGCCATAATACAAAGTTTTCCACTAAGAAAGAAAAGATTTTAAGAATTTTTCCCCCTAATTACTGATATTTGATTTCAGGACCTCAAACAAAATATTAAATAGCAATGCCTATAAAAGTGAACAAGCAATATATATACTGGAATAAGCTACTGATAACACTGAACAACACAGATGAATCTCAAAGATCTTCATCTAAGTGAAAGAAGCCAGATATACTAGCATACATAATACATGATTCCATTCAAATAAAATGTAAGGTGATACTCAGTTCTTTTTAAAAAAGGAGATCAACAGTTGCCTTCGGCCAGTGCAGAAAGGGGAAACCGATCACAAAGGGATAGGAAGAATCTTTGCAGGGTAACAGGAATGTTCTGTATCTTGACTGTAGTGGGATCTTCAAGTGTGTAGGTCAAACCTCATCATGTTACATTCTCTAAAAGGATGTACTATCTTATATGTCAATTATTCCTCAAAGTTGTTAAGGGAAAACATTCTAAATAAAATTTACACTGGGGCTTCCCTGGTGGTCCAATAAATAAAGAGACCGCCTTGCAGTGTAAGAGGCACTGATTCAATCCCTGGCCCCAGAGGATCCCACTTGTCACGAAGCGGCTGAATCGGTGCGTCTAATTAGGAGCCAGCACTCTGGGCGCATGACCCCAGAGCCGGTGCTTTGCAGTGAGAGAGGCCACTGCGATGGGAGGCTCACACATGCCAAAGAATAAAGCTGGATGAAAATAATAAATAACTAAGAAAAAGCTCATGGCATGAAGTTAAAAAAAGAATTTATACTATAATTGTTTAATGGAGTTGTATAATTAGCATTAACTCCTAACTAATATTTACTTCAGTCTTCAAGTCTCAAAAGTAGTCTACCATGAGGTCTAACTTCCTCATCATTGAAGAAGTTTTTAAAATTAACACTCTGCCAACGGGCTTCCTGAGAAATACCTGATGTCACATAAATTATCACCAAGCATCTAGGCTAAAAAAAGGAGCTAATGAAATGTGTATTATCTTCTTATAATAAGAAGAGATCAAAGTTCCTTGAAAAAAGGAAAGAAAAAGCATCCACCGTGAAATAACATGACAAAAAAAAGGTTTTAATTTACTCTTCCAGCCATAATACAAAGTTTTCCACTAAGAAAGAAAAGATTTTAAGAATTTTTCCCCCTAATTACTGATATTTGATTTCAGGACCTCAAACAAAATATTAAATAGCAATGCCTATAAAAGTGAACAAGCAATATATATACTGGAATAAGCTACTGATAACACTGAACAACACAGATGAATCTCAAAGATCTTCATCTAAGTGAAAGAAGCCAGATATACTAGCATACATAATACATGATTCCATTCAAATAAAATGTAAGGTGATACTCAGTTCTTTTTAAAAAAGGAGATCAACAGTTGCCTTCGGCCAGTGCAGAAAGGGGAAACCGATCACAAAGGGATAGGAAGAATCTTTGCAGGGTAACAGGAATGTTCTGTATCTTGACTGTAGTGGGATCTTCAAGTGTGTAGGTCAAACCTCATCATGTTACATTCTCTAAAAGGATGTACTATCTTATATGTCAATTATTCCTCAAAGTTGTTAAGGGAAAACATTCTAAATAAAATTTACACTGGGGCTTCCCTGGTGGTCCAATAAATAAAGAGACCGCCTTGCAGTGTAAGAGGCACTGATTCAATCCCTGGCCCCAGAGGATCCCACTTGTCACGAAGCGGCTGAATCGGTGCGTCCAATTAGGAGCCAGCACTCTGGAGCGCATGACCCCAGAGCCGGTGCTTTGCAGTGAGAGAGGCCACTGCGATGGGAGGCTCACACATGCCAAAGAATAAAGCTGGATGAAAATAATAAATAACTAAGAAAAAGCTCATGGCATGAAGTTAAAAAAAAAAGAATTTATACTATAATTGTTTAATGGAGTTGTATAATTAGCATTAACTCCTAACTAATATTTACTTCAGTCTTCAAGTCTCAAAAGTAGTCTACCATGAGGTCTCCTATCAGCAGAAAAACTGGGTGCTACTCTACACAGTATTCTGAGATGAGTGACTTTTTTTCAGTTCATAATTCATAACAAGCACAAAGAAAGCCATTCTCTACATATTAGCAGACATACATTCACAGAAATATTATAGTGTCAACCAACTTTTTTTTTTTTTAAGTTTTATTTATTTATTTATTTTGGGGCTTGGGAGGGAGGGGAGCAGGCGGGCTACTTCTATCGGTCTTTCATTTGTCTATTTTCATCCATCTTTGTTCTTTGGCCCGTGTGGGCCTCCCATCGCGGTGGCCTCTGTTGTCGCAGAGCACCGGCTCTGGGCGCATGCGCTCCAGAGCTCTGGTTCGGAATTGGACACATCGGTCCAGCCACTCCACAGCATGTGGGATCTTCCCGGGCCAGGGATCGAACCGGCGCCCCTTGCACTGCAAGGCGGTGGCCTTACCCACTGGACCACCAGGGAAGCCCATCCTTTTTTAAACTTATAACATCTCTAATCCCTCCTAATTCAACAACAAGTAGGATAAAAACAGCAAAAATACTATTATATTCTATAAGAGGGATTTAATGTTTCCCCTTCCCTCTCATAATGTTCTTCTAGCAAAGGAAACAATTACCATAAGCAGACAGAAGGAAACCTCCGATGGATTACTCTATTCTGTTGAATATACCGTAAAATAAACAAGACAGGGAAATTCAGATTAAAGCAATTACCACTTTCTAAAGTAATCATGGCACACTAAGGAAATGCTAAAAGAGCTAAGCAGCAATATAATTTAGAACACTAGGATTATTATGCATTTGTGTTTAAAGAAAAAATATGCAAATTCTTAAATAATCCGGTTTGTAAGCCCTTAAGTCAGTGTTTTTCAAACGGAGACTGGACAGTATTCTGCTTGTGTTTGTGAGTTTACAGTTGTGGTTTTGGAATGAATACAGAGGCCAAAAAAACCCAACACACTGTAGAAATGAAACCTGGCACTTTAAATACATAAGTATCTAAGACGCACTGCAGTATAGGAAAGTCAAATTCTTAAAAACCTGGACCAGAGTGGTCCTATCATTTATCTGCAAGCTGATCTTCTGCTCAGAGACCCCATCTTCCCTCTACCATGAGGTCTCCTATCAGCAGAAAAACTGGGTGCTACTCTACACAGTATTCTGAGATGAGTGACTTTTTTTCAGTTCATAATTCATAACAAGCACAAAGAAAGCCATTCTCTACATATTAGCAGACATACATTCACAGAAATATTATAGTGTCAACCAACTTTTTTCTTTTTTAAATTTTATTTATTTATTTATTTTGGGGCTTGGGAGGGAGGGGAGCAGGCGGGCTACTTCTATCGGTCTTTCATTTGTCTATTTTCATCCATCTTTGTTCTTTGGCCCGTGTGGGCCTCCCATCGCGGTGGCCTCTGTTGTCGCAGAGCACCGGCTCTGGGCGCATGCGCTCCAGAGCTCTGGTTCGGAATTGGACACATCGGTCCAGCCACTCCACAGCATGTGGGATCTTCCCGGGCCAGGGATCGAACCGGCGCCCCTTGCACTGCAAGGCGGTGGCCTTACCCACTGGACCACCAGGGAAGCCCATCCTTTTTTAAACTTATAACATCTCTAATCCCTCCTAATTCAACAACAAGTAGGATAAAAACAGCAAAAATACTATTATATTCTATAAGCGGGATTTAATGTTTACCCTTCCCTCTCATAATGTTCTTCTAGCAAAGGAAACAATTACCATAAGCAGACAGAAGGAAACCTCCGATGGATTACTCTATTCTGTTGAATATACCGTAAAATAAACAAGACAGGGAAATTCAGATTAAAGCAATTACCACTTTCTAAAGTAATCATGGCACACTAAGGAAATGCTAAAAGAGCTAAGCAGCAATATAATTTAGAACACTAGGATTATTATGCATTTGTGTTTAAAGAAAAAATATGCAAATTCTTAAATAATCCGGTTTGTAAGCCCTTAAGTCAGTGTTTTTCAAACGGAGACTGGACAGTATTCTGCTTGTGTTTGTGAGTTTACAGTTGTGGTTTTGGAATGAATACAGAGGCCAAAAAAACCCAACACACTGTAGAAATGAAACCTGGCACTTTAAATACATAAGTATCTAAGACGCACTGCAGTATAGGAAAGTCAAATTCTTAAAAACCTGGACCAGAGTGGTCCTATCATTTATCTGCAAGCTGATCTTCTGCTCAGAGACCCCATCTTCCCCTCTACCAACTTCTACCAACTGTTTGTGATAAGTCAAAAGGTAGTAAATACAAACACACACACAGTGTAGTAAATATAAAAAATTTTGCCTTTATACAGCATATTTTTTTAGTTTATTTAGCATACTATTTTGAGGCTCAGATCTGTGTTTAAAAATCTGTATGAAAAGGGAATACTGATTACAAACTGTTTTCACACTGATAGTGAACACAACTCAAATGATGGGTCCTAATGTTTAAAGTGGAAAAATCAAACTGATATAACTGGCTACCACAAGCATAAAGGGATTCTATTTAGTTTTTATGTTTGTGCATATGCAATTAACGTATTAACAATAAGCAAACTTTGGCAGACCCTGAGAACTTCTCCCACTTAAAAGAAGTAATTACAAGACTGAGAAACACTATCCCTTCTAAGAAATGAAATTTTCAAAATATATTATGGTACAACATATCATGGTTTTTCATGTGAAGGGAAAAAAAGACGAACAGGGAAAAAAGGGAGTGATGGAAAAGGTATAGAAAGTTAAGAATAACTTGTAAGCATAAAGTATACAACCTGAGAAACTGTATTCAACAAATTAAGTCTCTCAAAGAAGATGAAGCAAAATTTACAGAAACAAAAAAATCTATTTATAGTTATAAAAACTTCAAATGCTTATAAGGCTATAATGCCAAAATAAACATATATGCAATCTAGTGGTTGCCTTTAAAGACTTAAATGAAATATATTTAAGTCAAAAAATAAATTACTGCTAAATTATAAGATTAATAAATTATGAAACTGCTAGAAGCTGTATTAAGAGCAATAAAAAGTAGAATGCTTAATGGATACTTTAATCATTAGGAAACTCGGGTTCCCTGCAGGCAAACAATGCTGAAGTCATAATTCTTCCCTGGGAGTTTACAGTTGTGGTTTTGGAATGAATACAGAGGCCAAAAAAACCCAACACACTGTAGAAATGAAACCTGGCACTTTAAATACATAAGTATCTAAGACGCACTGCAGTATAGGAAAGTCAAATTCTTAAAAACCTGGACCAGAGTGGTCCTATCATTTATCTGCAAGCTGATCTTCTGCTCAGAGACCCCATCTTCCCCTCTACCAACTTCTACCAACTGTTTGTGATAAGTCAAAAGGTAGTAAATACAAACACACACACAGTGTAGTAAATATAAAAAATTTTGCCTTTATACAGCATATTTTTTTAGTTTATTTAGCATACTATTTTGAGGCTCAGATCTGTGTTTAAAAATCTGTATGAAAAGGGAATACTGATTACAAACTGTTTTCACACTGATAGTGAACACAACTCAAATGATGGGTCCTAATGTTTAAAGTGGAAAAAAATCAAACTGATATAACTGGCTACCACAAGCATAAAGGGATTCTATTTAGTTTTTATGTTTGTGCATATGCAATTAACGTATTAACAATAAGCAAACTTTGGCAGACCCTGAGAACTTCTCCCACTTAAAAGAAGTAATTACAAGACTGAGAAACACTATCCCTTCTAAGAAATGAAATTTTCAAAATATATTATGGTACAACATATCATGGTTTTTCATGTGAAGGGAAAAAAAGACGAACAGGGAAAAAAGGGAGTGATGGAAAAGGTATAGAAAGTTAAGAATAACTTGTAAGCATAAAGTATACAACCTGAGAAACTGTATTCAACAAATTAAGTCTCTCAAAGAAGATGAAGCAAAATTTACAGAAACAAAAAAATCTATTTATAGTTATAAAAACTTCAAATGCTTATAAGGCTATAATGCCAAAAATAAACATATATGCAATCTAGTGGTTGCCTTTAAAGACTTAAATGAAATATATTTAAGTCAAAAAATAAATTACTGCTAAATTATAAGATTAATAAATTATGAAACTGCTAGAAGCTGTATTAAGAGCAATAAAAAGTAGAATGCTTAATGGATACTTTAATCATTAGGAAACTCGGGTTCCCTGCAGGCAAACAATGCTGAAGTCATAATTCTTCCCTGATTTACTTTTAAAGACATTTCAGAAGCAGGATAATTCTAAAACAAAAATAAAGGAGAAGCCAGAACCAAAGGAAATTGGATGGGGAATCAAGAAACAGAGGTCTGACTCCCAGTTCTCCAAATTATTCTATGTGGCTGCAGGCAAGTCATTTACAACTCTCAATTCTTCTACTCATTTCCTACAGATGGAGTATAAACTAAGAATGTCTCTAAAGAGAGTTCCTCAGAAAGCAAGCACTTTGCATATAAATAATGCTGTTACCTAAGTCTATTAAAGATCAAACAACATCTCTGAGAAAAGAGACCAGGGCCCATCTCTAAGAACTACATGTAAGAGACAAGAAATGCAAAAGAACACACCTTCAGGTTTTGGGGTCGAGTGAATTTGTTGAGAAGTGCAGTCTGAATGAGCTCCCACCGGCTTCCTGCAGTTCGTTCACCATTCTTTAAGGAAAAGAAAAACATGAGTAACCTATTCCAAGTTCTTGTACGTGGCAGAATCAGCAGCCAAACAACAAGTGTTAAAATATCTTTAAAGAGACTAAAAGAACATCAGTTTTGTTCTTACCTCATCTTCTACAGGGTACAAGTTTTGTTCTGAACAGGGCATCTTAACATGCTTGTTGTCCCACAAGTCTTTAAAATGTGTTGGAAAAGGTTTAGGAACTTCTCCTGCTTGCAGAAGATCTACCTGAAATACAAGAAAACTGTAAGTGCATAAAAACTAGGTGTATCTTCTACAAAACAATCCAAAGAAAGCAGCGAAAGTAGATGCTATAAAAATACTGACTAGCTCTTAGGCAAGAAATTTCCTAAATCTTTTTCGGTTGTTCCTTCTGCTTACCTCCAGTTCATCAGTTTTAAATAGCCATGTCCTAGGCACTCTGTCTTCATCCCATCTAGTACCCTGGTCTTTATTATTCCTTCCCTGAATTTCTGTTAACAGCTTTTCTCTCCCTTTCCCTAACTCCCAAATTCTCCAGCTTCTCCAACTTTATCCCCCATAAAGATCCTTATCTCCAGTTGGGAATAATCTTATTTTTGAGTACCTCAAACTTCTAATCCTACAATTACTTCCTTCGGCTTAGACTTAGACTCTAAACAATTCCAGTGTTTAACCTCTCTTATCCCAAACACTGTCTATTTCAACATCTATTCTGACCTTCAAGACTCAGTTCAATTTTCATTTAAGAAGTCTTTAAAAACTTTCTAATAGGCAGTATGTTTATTCTCTCATTCATTTTATTAGATCATTATCATACTAAAGCACACTTTTTTTCCTTCCCAAACTTCTTAAGAATAATTATATTAACTTCGTATTCTGAATACTTATTTTTATTTTGGCCTCTTTTATTGGTTCTTTATTTATTTAGTTTCATCCATCTTCATTCTTTGGCCTGTGTCCCATTGCAGTGACCTCTCTTGTTGCAGAGCACCGTCTCATAATTGGACACACTGGTCCAGCTGCCCCGCGGCACGTGGGATATTCCTGGGCCAGGGATCGAACTGGTGCCCCTTGCACCGCAAGGTGGACTCTTTACCCACCGGACCATCAGGGAAGCCCTGTATTCTGGATATTTTCAACTGAGTCTAACACGTACATTTTTAACATGTATAACATGTTAAAAGATAAACATGTTATAAAGATACATATACACACACATACACATAGTTGTTGTTCAGTTGCTAAGTCATGCCTGACTGTGATCTCATGGACTGCAGTATGCCAGGCTGCTCTGTCCTCAACTACCTCCCGGAATTTGCCCAAATTCATGTCCACTGAGTCAGGATGCTATCTAACCATCTCATCCTCTGCCACTCCCTTCTCCTTTTGCCTTCAATGTGCGTGTGTGCGTACACATATACATATTACTTATAATAAGCATTACATAAATGTTCAAGGAAAGTACTTCAAAACAAAAAATGTTTGTCTTTGCCTAATTTGGATATTTCATATAAATGGAATCGTACAAAATGTGACTTTTACATCCAGTGTCTCACTTAACATAGTGTTTTCAATGTTGATCCATACTGTAGCATAAATCAGAACTTTAGATCACCAAATAATCACAGAAATAAATATAAAATTTCAACTGTAAGATGCTATGAACAAGAGGTTCATAATGTTAGATGAATCTTACTACACAATTTTAACTTTTCTCGTGAGCTTAGGGAAGGTTTCTTTGAGGAAGTATCAAACTAGGAAAAGCTGAAAGGGACAAAAAAGGAAATAGCCTATGAAATGAAAGACTGTTCAATAGGCAACTTCATTAAAAGTCTGCAACCCAAGAGAAATAAACTTCTAGGTCTTTTATATAGGTAACCATTAAAACTATGAGTGTGTATAAAACCACCCCAAAGAGAGGAAAAGATGAAAAGACATTCAAAAAAGCCCTGGGAAACTCCAACAGTGTTTAAGGGCCACACAGAGGAAAAAGCTAAAAGGAACAGAAACAATGGCTTAAGGAGGCAGGAAGAAAATCAGGACTATACAATGTCAAAGAAGTCAAAGGATGAGACTATTCCAAAGGGGAAAGAAAAAAGAACAGTCAAGAGTCAAAACTGGCCCAGTCATCAATCATGCCAAAAGCATTTTCCTCTCCATATGCGGACCCCAAAGGTGACTTTGTAAAGATGTTCCATGTAATCTGAGGTGACAAAAACAGGTGCCAGAAGAGCTTCACACATAGAGGAACACACATATGAGAATGAATGTGTCTTTGGGTATCTGTCTAAATATGTGTGTGCATATGTATAGTGCATGCAAGTACGTGTGTTTGCCTATATGTGTGCACTTGCTTGTGTGTGAAAGTGTGCTGTGTCACGAGTGCATTTACATATAATCAAACATCATACTCATGCAATTTCAGACTGTCTTACATTTCTAACACTAAATATCAGCTTTATTTAATTACTTCAAATTCTGTAACTATTACTATGTGGCATCTGAGAAATGTGACTAAGAACTATCTATTTAACAACTATTAATTATATATATATCATACTACCATATTGGAATTTATAAGAAAATATACCAAATTGTTAAACTCTGGGAATAGAACTGAGAGATACTTGGGTTTTCTGAGGTATACACTTTCTATGACAGTTGATTTTTTCACTGATCCTGTATTACTTCTGTAATAAAATAAAACTTTTATAAATTCATTGGCTATCTAACAAATAAACAGTAATTACAGAGATCAATCAACGATCATCGAAGGTACTTCAGGTTTTCTTTGTGGGCAGAGGGAGAGAGGAAGCAGGAAAAGTCAAAATACCACTTATTTCCCCTGATCACTCTTTTCTCCAAATCTTTAGCATTAACATCTTGTCAGTCACCCAAAGCTTTTCTTAACTTCACACATTATTAAGGCCCCCTTTTCCCTTATCATCCATACTTAAGAATTTACCATGTACTACCAATATTACTTCAAAACAATGCAACCACTTAGTCTTTTATATTCCTACAACTACTACTCTGTCTCAGTTATTTCCACACTTCTTAAAATTCAGAATTCTTTTCCCTCACGGCATCTAATACAAAATCATTATATTTAAATAAAAGCTATTCTAATAAATATAATTTTTGTAGTAGCTTTACTTATTCTAACATCAATATCAGTGAGGCTAACTGAAGGACTCTAAAGTTTGAAATTGAGAGTTAGAGATGACAGCTAATGCTTACATCCACCTACTATTCTATCTCTTACCCAGTTTTGAGAAAATACTATCGGACCCCAAAGGTGACTTTGTAAAGATGTTCCATGTAATGGGGGTCCAGAAGAGCTTCACACATAGAGGAACACACATATGAGAATGAATGTGTCTTTGGGTATCTGTCTAAATATGTGTGTGCATATGTATAGTGCATGCAAGTACGTGTGTTTGCCTATATGTGTGCACTTGCTTGTGTGTGAAAGTGTGCTGTGTCACGAGTGCATTTACATATAATCAAACATCATACTCATGCAATTTCAGACTGTCTTACATTTCTAACACTAAATATCAGCTTTATTTAATTACTTCAAATTCTGTAACTATTACTATGTGGCATCTGAGAAATGTGACTAAGAACTATCTATTTAACAACTATTAATTATATATATATCATACTACCATATTGGAATTTATAAGAAAATATACCAAATTGTTAAACTCTGGGAATAGAACTGAGAGATACTTGGGTTTTCTGAGGTATACACTTTCTATGACAGTTGATTTTTTCACTGATCCTGTATTACTTCTGTAATAAAATAAAACTTTTATAAATTCATTGGCTATCTAACAAATAAACAGTAATTACAGAGATCAATCAACGATCATCGAAGGTACTTCAGGTTTTCTTTGTGGGCAGAGGGAGAGAGGAAGCAGGAAAAGTCAAAATACCACTTATTTCCCCTGATCACTCTTTTCTCCAAATCTTTAGCATTAACATCTTGTCAGTCACCCAAAGCTTTTCTTAACTTCACACATTATTAAGGCCCCCTTTTCCCTTATCATCCATACTTAAGAATTTACCATGTACTACCAATATTACTTCAAAACAATGCAACCACTTAGTCTTTTATATTCCTACAACTACTACTCTGTCTCAGTTATTTCCACACTTCTTAAAATTCAGAATTCTTTTTCCCTCACGGCATCTAATACAAAATCATTATATTTAAATAAAAGCTATTCTAATAAATATAATTTTTGTAGTAGCTTTACTTATTCTAACATCAATATCAGTGAGGCTAACTGAAGGACTCTAAAGTTTGAAATTGAGAGTTAGAGATGACAGCTAATGCTTACATCCACCTACTATTCTATCTCTTACCCAGTTTTGAGAAAATACTATCCACAAACCTAAAACACTGCAAATGATTAACTTTTTTTAACTGTTATTTTGATGTTTGAGGAAGTTCTTCAAACAGCAGTGGCAAGAGAACTCTGTTTCTATGATCTGCACAAAAATGAGTTCCTTTGGTAAAACCTGCTGGTTAAAATATGGTTAATCATTTTCAAATGTGAGTGCATTTGTCAGTCCTTTTACAACCGGTTTTTCATAGCTAAAAATATAATTTAAGGAAAAAAAAAACTGAGTCAATTTCAATAGAACCCCTGAACCATTTCCATGCAGCACAATTTGATCATTTGTTTCCTTTTCACCTCTTATCTGAGCTCTTACCCTTCCCTGTTTCCAATGAATCCTTACTTCAGTTTTCCTCACATAAAGCTGTCTGATCACTTTTTCTATGCATACAGTACAATTATTGTCTGCACAGGCATTTTCACAGTTTCCAGTTCCTATAAACTCAAGTCCAGTTCCTGGTTTCTCAGGCCCTCTATGATATGGACCAAACCCACTTTTCAAGTCTTCCCTTTCACCATTGTCCATGTAAATTCTCAGTTCTAACAAACAAATTGTTTTCCATTTGCAAAACAAACAGTTTTTAACTACACAGCCTTTTCCTATAAAGGCTATGCATCCATCTGGAATTCTCTTGCCTTACTAGCTCCACCTTAGAAACTTCTGTTTGTCTTTAAGAGCTCAGCTCAAACCCTAGCACGCTGCTCAATGCTGCTTTTACCTAACCACACTAATGAATTCTGTACTTCAAAATATTTAATCACATGTAGGCTAAGTTGTATAATAAGGTTTTTTTTTTTTTTTTAAAGTAACCCCTGTGAAACCTAATATAGAATAAGTGAGATGAGTACTTAATCCTGTACAGGTTCTTTTTTTGCTGTATTTTTCTGACCATGCCACATGGCTTGTGGGATCTCAATTTCCTGACCAGTGATCACACCAAGGCCCACGGAGAAGAAAGCACTGAGTCCTCACCACTGGACAGCCAGGGAATTCCTAAGAGATGAATATTTAAAACTACTCTAAGAGTGACAGAAATAGTTTAAGACTGGATTATGGTGAGATGGTTGCCTAACTCCATAAGTCAACTAAATATAACTGAACCGAGCACTTAAAATGGGTAAATTTTACATACCTCAATAAAGTTCCTTTTGTTTTGCTTTCTTTTTAACTGTTATTTTGATGTTTGAGGAAGTTCTTCAAACAGCAGTGGCAAGAGAACTCTGTTTCTATGATCTGCACAAAAATGAGTTCCTTTGGTAAAACCTGCTGGTTAAAATATGGTTAATCATTTTCAAATGTGAGTGCATTTGTCAGTCCTTTTACAACCGGTTTTTCATAGCTAAAAATATAATTTAAGGAAAAAAAAAACTGAGTCAATTTCAATAGAACCCCTGAACCATTTCCATGCAGCACAATTTGATCATTTGTTTCCTTTTCACCTCTTATCTGAGCTCTTACCCTTCCCTGTTTCCAATGAATCCTTACTTCAGTTTTCCTCACATAAAGCTGTCTGATCACTTTTTCTATGCATACAGTACAATTATTGTCTGCACAGGCATTTTCACAGTTTCCAGTTCCTATAAACTCAAGTCCAGTTCCTGGTTTCTCAGGCCCTCTATGATATGGACCAAACCCACTTTTCAAGTCTTCCCTTTCACCATTGTCCATGTAAATTCTCAGTTCTAACAAACAAATTGTTTTCCATTTGCAAAACAAACAGTTTTTAACTACACAGCCTTTTCCTATAAAGGCTATGCATCCATCTGGAATTCTCTTGCCTTACTAGCTCCACCTTAGAAACTTCTGTTTGTCTTTAAGAGCTCAGCTCAAACCCTAGCACGCTGCTCAATGCTGCTTTTACCTAACCACACTAATGAATTCTGTACTTCAAAATATTTAATCACATGTAGGCTAAGTTGTATAATAAGGTTTTTTTTTTTTTTTTAAAGTAACCCCTGTGAAACCTAATATAGAATAAGTGAGATGAGTACTTAATCCTGTACAGGTTCTTTTTTTGCTGTATTTTTCTGACCATGCCACATGGCTTGTGGGATCTCAATTTCCTGACCAGTGATCACACCAAGGCCCACGGAGAAGAAAGCACTGAGTCCTCACCACTGGACAGCCAGGGAATTCCTAAGAGATGAATATTTAAAACTACTCTAAGAGTGACAGAAATAGTTTAAGACTGGATTATGGTGAGATGGTTGCCTAACTCCATAAGTCAACTAAATATAACTGAACCGAGCACTTAAAATGGGTAAATTTTACATACCTCAATAAAGTTCCTTTTGTTTTGCTTTCTTTTAAAGAACCCATGAAAAGTATAAAACAGATTACCAAGGTGAGTGAGGGATGGAAAGTTACTGTTTACTAGGTAGTTTCTGTGTGGGAAGATGAAATTTTCTGGAAATCACTAGTGGCAATGGTTGTATAACATTGTGAATATGTTTACTGCCACTGAAATGTACACTTAAAAACGGTTAAGATGGCAAGCTTCATATTATGTGTATTTAACAACAATTTTTTAAAAACTAAGGCTGTTTTAGAAATGCTGAGTTTGAGGTACCGGTGGGACAGGGATGGAGATGTCTAGAAGAATCTAAAGCTCAGAACAGAGGACAAAATGGAAGAATCGTTTGAGGATACTGAACAATATACAAGCTTGAATTTTAGTATCTACCAATGTAATGGGCACTCAATAAATATTGTCAATTGAATCTTTTTTTAATCCAATAAATTTTCTTAAAAATACAGAAGTAGCCAATATCCTCATCAATTACAAGTGATTCACGAATCTTATGGATTTGTTGAGTACCGTGCAGAATAACCTATCATTGTATTTCTCCATTCAGTAAACTTCTCAGTGCTTTACATATGCAGAAAAGAGAAGCACTTTCTATGCATCAGTCCATTTTTCACATTTATTAAGATCACAATCAATTGAGACTTAGCACCTTCTTTCTTTATAGATAAGAGGGAATATCTACCCGGACAGTCACTGTGTGATTGGCAGATGGTCTCAGGGGAGGCAGCCGGATCCCACACCTTGGCATTCTTCTCATCTCCTCAATAGGAGTCCCAAGCCATTTCTTATCTGGAGAAAGGCGAGGTGGAATGCATTTAGGGATCTTCCTTTCTGTTCTCTGATGTTTGATTTCACATTGTTCTTTTCTAAGATCAAAACAAATATATTCAGTCACAAACCACTTACTGTTTAAATTCACTGCGATACACAATAAAAACACTTACCCAGAATGTTATTGTTTACAATGTGCCAAACTTGCTCTTTCTCCTTAGTATTTAAAAAAAAAAACCAAAACAACAAAAACCTTATAAGGTTTACAGTAAAAGAGCTTATTTTCAGTACTCTGTGGAAGCAATTTCCAGACATATGTAACTCATCTTCTGAAAAGGGGAACCATGCAAAAGAATATGCACGCTGCCAAATGAGTCATGGTTTACAGCATCAGCCACTTCTTAGGATTCCAGACAGTAATATTCAATGAAATGAACGTAACTATGGCATGCTTGCAATAAAGGATCACAAAAATTATGAGTGGTTTAAGATATTACATGGGATAATTGCATAAATATGATTTTTATATTTATATATTTTTTTGTAATCACACAGTCTGGGATTTAAATCCCAGCTTTACTATCCACAAGTTACATAATTTCAGTTAATTCTCTAACCCCACTCTCAGTTTCTCATTTGTGAAGTAAGTACAATACCATCTGTCTGCCTGTCAAAGCATTAAAGAAAATGCACAGACAATGGCCTAAGAAAACAATTGTTACTATTGTATTTACGTTCAAGTAATTCCCATAAATCTCAGAAGGAAATTCATGAAACTAAAATCCGATTATTTCTTTCTTTTCTGGTTCTGTGATTTTTAGAATTTAACATTTTGATTCCAGGTTTAAATTATGCATTATTAGTTAATAAGAAAGACAACTATTTCTTGGCTTCAGTGCAAACCATAACTTTGTTAAACACCCCCTCACAAAATTATAAAACATATTATACTATTGAAGACACTCTTGATGGTAAAAATTACCTTGTGTCCTCTGCTTTGGGCATTCTCATGAAATGATCTGTGATTTTAGAATCCTTTTTCCCATGTTGCTTATAATTTCTGCACTCTACATTCAGGCTAGAAGCACTTGCAGGTAGTCTGACATTTAAATCATTCATTCCAGCTCGACTCTCTCCTCCTTCAAATTGGAAATGTAATCGAATCTCACCTCCCTTAGCAGAGGACCATTTCCTCAACTCAGCGTCAGCTTCTCTTGCTTGGAACCTTGAAGGCTTATTTGCTGTTTGGGCGGATCTGCTGTCTTCCTGTTCATCAAAACCTGGACTTGTCTCTTCATCTGCTTCTGAATCCTGACAACTATTTTTGGAATTATCTACATCCATTGGTGACTCAGGTTCACTTTCCTTCTCAAATGGAGGAGAATGTCCTAGGCTACTTCCTTGTCTAATCAATTTATTGGCATTTTTCAGTCCAGTACCAGCATCCTCAGTGCCAATGTCGGACAAGGGGCTCTCTGGCACCACGTCTGCCTCTTCCTGCCAACACCCCGCACAGTCTTCTGCAGGACGGCAAGCCTTGCTGCACTTCTGACGGCTTCTGGCTTGTCTGCCCTGCTTGTCTTCTGTTGTTGTCTGCTTTGCATTCGCAAGCTTTACAGGTGTCAAAAACTGCCGATTATCTCTGCTCTCCTCACCATTTCTGTCACTGTGATCATCATTTTGCGGTGACTGGTCAACGTTAGCATTACTAAACTGCTCCGCTACCAGAGACACTGTTGGAGGCTCACCTTCCAAAAGCCGTTCAGAATGCTTCCCTTCATTCTGCCACTTACACATTGTTGCAGTCTGATGCTGGTTCAAATACTGTGTACTTTTTTCAACTGGTGATTTATCGAAACCTAGCTGAGAAACATTTTCTAATTTTTCCATGTTATGTTGATAAAAGTTATCTTTTTGTACAGAACTCATCATGGATTCTTCTCCTGTATTGTTGTTTTCTTTACTATGCAAACTATAAATAGAAAAAATGATACAACAGAACTTATGACACAATGGAAAGAATTCATGATGCAAAAAAAAAAAAAAAATCACCCAACACACTCCTACACTGTCACAGTAATAATTAAACTACTTGTGAATGTCTGAGCACACAGCATACTCTTTCACGACTCCAAGTCTCTGCACATAGGCCTATAATGCCCATCTGTGTGCCTGGCAAAGACCTGCCAGAATGCAGTATTAAACTTCCTTCACGTCCTGCGCAGCCTTTCTTGCAAAGGCCAATCTGACTGTCCACTCTCTGTGCTAACCACCACCGCACCTGGTTTTGTCTTTACTGCTGCATTGATCTCACCATGTAAGAATCAAGTGATTTGGGGGTCTGTAAGCACCACTACACTTTAAGTATCTCAGAGAGTGTTCCTCTTTCATCTCCGTATCTCAAATATATTGGACCATCCCTGGTACACAGAATCTCTATATAGTTATTATTTATTAACTGAAATGTAGATAAAGAAACATGGGAAAGCAAAAAGGAGAGAAAACAGCATGAAGCAGGATAAGACAATTGTAGCTCATGTTACTATTTCTCTAGACAGGCATGTTTCTATACCTTTCTGATTCAGCTGTCTTGATTCCTTTAGTGTCCATCCAACTGGTAATAGTCTTTTGTTTGAAAACTGTAAAAAAAAAAAAATTAATATATGTGCATGCATACCTTCAAAGATAAAACACTTACTGTAGCATATATACATGTAAGCACTATGCTAGGTTCCACAAATTAAACAAAGATTAATCACCCCTTCCTCACTTATGCCATGGTAGATAATACAGGAATATAAATACATCTGGCATAGAATAAAAAGTGACCAGATCTTAAAAGAACTGGTACGGTCTAATGGATGAGAGTACAGACTCTGCCACTTACACAGAGTCTGTTTTTCCCTTTGGTTCAAATACTGTGTACTTTTTTCAACTGGTGATTTATCGAAACCTAGCTGAGAAACATTTTCTAATTTTTCCATGTTATGTTGATAAAAGTTATCTTTTTGTACAGAACTCATCATGGATTCTTCTCCTGTATTGTTGTTTTCTTTACTATGCAAACTATAAATAGAAAAAATGATACAACAGAACTTATGACACAATGGAAAGAATTCATGATGCAAAAAAAAAAAAAAAATCACCCAACACACTCCTACACTGTCACAGTAATAATTAAACTACTTGTGAATGTCTGAGCACACAGCATACTCTTTCACGACTCCAAGTCTCTGCACATAGGCCTATAATGCCCATCTGTGTGCCTGGCAAAGACCTGCCAGAATGCAGTATTAAACTTCCTTCACGTCCTGCGCAGCCTTTCTTGCAAAGGCCAATCTGACTGTCCACTCTCTGTGCTAACCACCACCGCACCTGGTTTTGTCTTTACTGCTGCATTGATCTCACCATGTAAGAATCAAGTGATTTGGGGGTCTGTAAGCACCACTACACTTTAAGTATCTCAGAGAGTGTTCCTCTTTCATCTCCGTATCTCAAATATATTGGACCATCCCTGGTACACAGAATCTCTATATAGTTATTATTTATTAACTGAAATGTAGATAAAGAAACATGGGAAAGCAAAAAGGAGAGAAAACAGCATGAAGCAGGATAAGACAATTGTAGCTCATGTTACTATTTCTCTAGACAGGCATGTTTCTATACCTTTCTGATTCAGCTGTCTTGATTCCTTTAGTGTCCATCCAACTGGTAATAGTCTTTTGTTTGAAAACTGTAAAAAAAAAAAAAAAAAAAATTAATATATGTGCATGCATACCTTCAAAGATAAAACACTTACTGTAGCATATATACATGTAAGCACTATGCTAGGTTCCACAAATTAAACAAAGATTAATCACCCCTTCCTCACTTATGCCATGGTAGATAATACAGGAATATAAATACATCTGGCATAGAATAAAAAGTGACCAGATCTTAAAAGAACTGGTACGGTCTAATGGATGAGAGTACAGACTCTGAAATCAGATTCTGTGGTTAGTCTCTCAGTCATATCTGACTCCTTGTGTCTATTTGGACTCAACAGCCCACCAGGCTCCCCTGTCCATGGGATATTTTAGCCAAGAATACTAGAGTGGGTTGCCATTTCCTTCTCCAGGGGATCTTCTGGACCCAGGGATCAAATCTGTCTCCCGTGTCTCCTGAATTTCAAGTGGATTCTTTACCTAGATCCAAATCCTAGCTTTCTTTCTGGATTCCAGTGTGACTTTGTGAAGAGTCATTTCTCTGTGTCTCAGATTCCTTATCAGTAAATGCGCAAATTAACAGTATCTATCTTGGGGTTACTGTGAGGTTTAAGTTAAATAACAACCACTGCAAAGTATTTACCATAGGCTCAGTAAATATTAGTTATTAATTATTAGTAGTCTTAAAAGAGATCCTAAGGGAGTTCCCTGGTGATCTAGTGGTTAGGATTCGGCACTGTCACTCTCCTGATCTGGGTTCAATCCCCGGTTAGGGAACTGAGGTTCTGCAAGCTACGTGGTGTGGCCAAAATAATAATAATCATAAATTTTAAAAATAAATAAAATATATCTTGATAAGAAATGAAGATATTTATGAGGAAAAGACTACTTTAGAGAATTTCAGTAAGTGGAATCATCTATTAATAATGCTTATATGGTGTCCTGAAGAATAAACATGCAGTCACATGAAAAGTCAGAAGCAATGGAATCAAGGGCAGAGAAATATAAAGAAAAGAACAGGAAATGTGGCTGAAAAGTAGCAAGGAATCAGTCGAAATTACTATTTCTCTAGACAGGCATGTTTCTATACCTTTCTGATTCAGCTGTCTTGATTCCTTTAGTGTCCATCCAACTGGTAATAGTCTTTTGTTTGAAAACTGTAAAAAAAAAAAAAAATTAATATATGTGCATGCATACCTTCAAAGATAAAACACTTACTGTAGCATATATACATGTAAGCACTATGCTAGGTTCCACAAATTAAACAAAGATTAATCACCCCTTCCTCACTTATGCCATGGTAGATAATACAGGAATATAAATACATCTGGCATAGAATAAAAAGTGACCAGATCTTAAAAGAACTGGTACGGTCTAATGGATGAGAGTACAGACTCTGAAATCAGATTCTGTGGTTAGTCTCTCAGTCATATCTGACTCCTTGTGTCTATTTGGACTCAACAGCCCACCAGGCTCCCCTGTCCATGGGATATTTTAGCCAAGAATACTAGAGTGGGTTGCCATTTCCTTCTCCAGGGGATCTTCTGGACCCAGGGATCAAATCTGTCTCCCGTGTCTCCTGAATTTCAAGTGGATTCTTTACCTAGATCCAAATCCTAGCTTTCTTTCTGGATTCCAGTGTGACTTTGTGAAGAGTCATTTCTCTGTGTCTCAGATTCCTTATCAGTAAATGCGCAAATTAACAGTATCTATCTTGGGGTTACTGTGAGGTTTAAGTTA
This sequence comes from Tragulus kanchil, assembly GCA_022376925.1. Lineage (NCBI taxonomy): Eukaryota > Metazoa > Chordata > Mammalia > Artiodactyla > Tragulidae > Tragulus > Tragulus kanchil. Next base: position 163,021,583 of record JAIOJX010000005.1, read on the forward strand.
AATAACAACCACTGCAAAGTATTTACCATAGGCTCAGTAAATATTAGTTATTAATTATTAGTAGTCTTAAAAGAGATCCTAAGGGAGTTCCCTGGTGATCTAGTGGTTAGGATTCGGCACTGTCACTCTCCTGATCTGGGTTCAATCCCCGGTTAGGGAACTGAGGTTCTGCAAGCTACGTGGTGTGGCCAAAATAATAATAATCATAAATTTTAAAAATAAATAAAATATATCTTGATAAGAAATGAAGATATTTATGAGGAAAAGACTACTTTAGAGAATTTCAGTAAGTGGAATCATCTATTAATAATGCTTATATGGTGTCCTGAAGAATAAACATGCAGTCACATGAAAAGTCAGAAGCAATGGAATCAAGGGCAGAGAAATATAAAGAAAAGAACAGGAAATGTGGCTGAAAAGTAGCAAGGAATCAGATATTCCTGAAAAGCTCACAAAGTTAAAAAAATAGTGTCAAAAGTCACATTCAGAGCTGAAATGCCAGAATTCAAATCCAGGAGGCTTCTAGTTAGGGAGGATCCACGGCCCAGAGGGCAGAGGTAAAGGGGCAAGAAGGAAGAGTCTATTGTTAGAAGCCAGCAGGGAAGGTACTGGTCTAGCTCAGTGGTTTCCAAACCCTCTGAATCATCAGAAGGCTGACAATAAATGGATCCAAGGCCCACACCTAGATCTTCAGAGTGAAAATCTCTCTGTGATGATGGTGGTTATGAGTAGAGCTAGAGTCTGTGGGAGTCTTTTGTTCTTTTAGTTTGTTTTTTTTAAATGTTGGCCCCCTTTATTGGCTATTTATTTTCATCCATCTTTATTCTTTGGTCTGTGTGGACCTCCCATTGCAGTGGCCCCTTTCTTTGTAGAACTCTGGCTCTGGGCACATGCGCTCCAGAGCACTGGCTCGTAATTGGATACATCAGTCCAGCCACTCGCAGCACATGCAAGGCCAGGGATCGAACTGGCGCCTCCTGCACTGCAAGGCGGACTCTTTACCCACTGGCCCACCAGGGAAGCCCTGTTTTGTTTTGTTTTTTCAAAGTAGTTCTGATGTTCAGCAAGGCTGAAGAACCATTGCTCAAGATCCAAAACTAGTCCTTGTAAGAACAGAGAATGTAAGTTGAGAAGTGAGAGTCATTACAGGTTCCAAGATCACAGAGGTTAAAAGTGACACTAAAGTTTTAATCCTGAAACTTGAAAGATGGTGACAACAATAAATAGAGCAATAAATAGCTTATAAGAGAACTGGATTTAGGGGGAAATACGGCTGGATCAATACTGAGCACACTAAATCTGAAATGCCAAAGAGCCAACCAGACAGACATAACCAGCAGACAGGAGCAAAAGTAGAACTGATGGTTCAGCAAGCAGCATGGACCATAAATAAACGCAGGCCACAATCTACAGCAACATTAGAAATGTAAGCATGCTTTTAAATTTTAATGCAATGCACATGGATTACACGTAAATACCATTTTAGTATGAAAGTGAAAGTGTTAGTCTCTCAGGCCTGTCCACCTCTGTGTGGCCCTATGGACTGAAGGCAGCCAGGCTCCTCTGTCCATAGAAGTCTCCGGGTAAGAACACTGGAGTGGGAAACCACTCCCTTCTCCAGGGGATCTTCTTGACCCAGGGGTCAAACCCAGGTCTCCTGCACTGCAAGTGGATTCTTTATCATCTGAGCCACCAGGGAAGCCCTTTAACATAAGAAAACATAAAATATTGAACATTCTCAACTACTGCCTAAACTGCAATGAATCTAGGCACCTTAGGTCACAAACTCTTCTTATTTACCTATGCCCCCTCAAAGACCATAACCTGAAATGCTGCTCTAACATACATGAGAATCAATCATTTATTTATCCCTGTACTTGAGTGCCATAAAATTCACACTGTTCACAAAATACTAACATAGTCAAAGTATTTTATTAGCATTTATAAAATCATATCTATCACAAAATTATATATATTTGGTATTTCTTGTTAAATACTACTTTAGTGATGTTATGAAGTTAATACTTCTACAGCAAATCAGACTTCAGAGAAAATTAGTTTTAATCACAAAGGAGTCAGAGAATGAACCACTTGATTCTGAAACTTTTTCCACAGTTCCATCTCCTTCTCTAGTTTCATTATATCAAACACAGCAAATACAGAAAATCCTCAAAGTACAAGCCAGCAATGGGCAGAAAAAGATTCATTTTTGGAGTCAGTGTAGAACGTAAATACCTTCTTCCATTAGAGATCATTACAGGTTCCAAGATCACAGAGGTTAAAAGTGACACTAAAGTTTTAATCCTGAAACTTGAAAGATGGTGACAACAATAAATAGAGCAATAAATAGCTTATAAGAGAACTGGATTTAGGGGGAAATACGGCTGGATCAATACTGAGCACACTAAATCTGAAATGCCAAAGAGCCAACCAGACAGACATAACCAGCAGACAGGAGCAAAAGTAGAACTGATGGTTCAGCAAGCAGCATGGACCATAAATAAACGCAGGCCACAATCTACAGCAACATTAGAAATGTAAGCATGCTTTTAAATTTTAATGCAATGCACATGGATTACACGTAAATACCATTTTAGTATGAAAGTGAAAGTGTTAGTCTCTCAGGCCTGTCCACCTCTGTGTGGCCCTATGGACTGAAGGCAGCCAGGCTCCTCTGTCCATAGAAGTCTCCGGGTAAGAACACTGGAGTGGGAAACCACTCCCTTCTCCAGGGGATCTTCTTGACCCAGGGGTCAAACCCAGGTCTCCTGCACTGCAAGTGGATTCTTTATCATCTGAGCCACCAGGGAAGCCCTTTAACATAAGAAAACATAAAATATTGAACATTCTCAACTACTGCCTAAACTGCAATGAATCTAGGCACCTTAGGTCACAAACTCTTCTTATTTACCTATGCCCCCTCAAAGACCATAACCTGAAATGCTGCTCTAACATACATGAGAATCAATCATTTATTTATCCCTGTACTTGAGTGCCATAAAATTCACACTGTTCACAAAATACTAACATAGTCAAAGTATTTTATTAGCATTTATAAAATCATATCTATCACAAAATTATATATATTTGGTATTTCTTGTTAAATACTACTTTAGTGATGTTATGAAGTTAATACTTCTACAGCAAATCAGACTTCAGAGAAAATTAGTTTTAATCACAAAGGAGTCAGAGAATGAACCACTTGATTCTGAAACTTTTTCCACAGTTCCATCTCCTTCTCTAGTTTCATTATATCAAACACAGCAAATACAGAAAATCCTCAAAGTACAAGCCAGCAATGGGCAGAAAAAGATTCATTTTTGGAGTCAGTGTAGAACGTAAATACCTTCTTCCATAAATGTAAAGATCTGATGGTATGCAATGGCTAGGTTCCTTTAACATGAAGCACGGCACTATGATGACAAATCTTCAGAACTGAAACAGTCCATGCGACGTGAAAAAAAAAAAAAAACTCTTGAAGAGTATTCCAGGGCAGCTGAAGGGGAGGGCTGTCTCCTGCAGCTCTGACTGTGAGAGTGTGTTCTCTCTCCAACTTCAGGTTTACTCTTATACTCTTGAAGTCTGAGAACAGGGTGAAGGAGGAGAAGCAAGAGATGAGGAACTGTCATCTCCTGCTAATAAAACAGTCCTCAGTTCTTCTGAGGACCCCAGAGAAAGGACAGCCTACCAGTACTACTGCTTCTGGCTTCCAAAGATCTCTTTCACAACACATCACAGGACTGTTTCCACTGTAGCCCTCTGATCCTTGAAGCACTCATAAAATGATGTGTCCCAGGTTCCAGCGAATTTCTTTCTTTTCACTAAAAGTAATCACAGCAAACAAAAAGGGAGGCCACAGGTGATACAATAGATATTAAGATCTGCAGTCAAACGAAATTTGGCCTGAGATCTTGGTCAGTCACTTATGAGTAATGTACTTCAGTTCTTTGAGCCTTTATTTGCTCACCTACAAAATGGGGATAACCCAATACTTATTTCTAAGGTTTATGTGGCTCAATGAGAGAAAATACTGAGTGTCCAGTCTCACAAAGCACAAACTCAAGAAATGTATCTTCTACCAAATGCCCAGAAAAATTTCAATTTACTGAGTGTCCATCTAAACATCTGTTCACAAAATACTAACATAGTCAAAGTATTTTATTAGCATTTATAAAATCATATCTATCACAAAATTATATATATTTGGTATTTCTTGTTAAATACTACTTTAGTGATGTTATGAAGTTAATACTTCTACAGCAAATCAGACTTCAGAGAAAATTAGTTTTAATCACAAAGGAGTCAGAGAATGAACCACTTGATTCTGAAACTTTTTCCACAGTTCCATCTCCTTCTCTAGTTTCATTATATCAAACACAGCAAATACAGAAAATCCTCAAAGTACAAGCCAGCAATGGGCAGAAAAAGATTCATTTTTGGAGTCAGTGTAGAACGTAAATACCTTCTTCCATAAATGTAAAGATCTGATGGTATGCAATGGCTAGGTTCCTTTAACATGAAGCACGGCACTATGATGACAAATCTTCAGAACTGAAACAGTCCATGCGACGTGAAAAAAAAAAAAAAACTCTTGAAGAGTATTCCAGGGCAGCTGAAGGGGAGGGCTGTCTCCTGCAGCTCTGACTGTGAGAGTGTGTTCTCTCTCCAACTTCAGGTTTACTCTTATACTCTTGAAGTCTGAGAACAGGGTGAAGGAGGAGAAGCAAGAGATGAGGAACTGTCATCTCCTGCTAATAAAACAGTCCTCAGTTCTTCTGAGGACCCCAGAGAAAGGACAGCCTACCAGTACTACTGCTTCTGGCTTCCAAAGATCTCTTTCACAACACATCACAGGACTGTTTCCACTGTAGCCCTCTGATCCTTGAAGCACTCATAAAATGATGTGTCCCAGGTTCCAGCGAATTTCTTTCTTTTCACTAAAAGTAATCACAGCAAACAAAAAGGGAGGCCACAGGTGATACAATAGATATTAAGATCTGCAGTCAAACGAAATTTGGCCTGAGATCTTGGTCAGTCACTTATGAGTAATGTACTTCAGTTCTTTGAGCCTTTATTTGCTCACCTACAAAATGGGGATAACCCAATACTTATTTCTAAGGTTTATGTGGCTCAATGAGAGAAAATACTGAGTGTCCAGTCTCACAAAGCACAAACTCAAGAAATGTATCTTCTACCAACATGTCCACTCCATTTCTGTTTTCACTAAGATTAGTAGTTCTCCAACTTTACTCTGACTTCACGCCACCACATAATCTTAACAGTAACTTCACCCTATAACCAGCATATTTCAATGAGCAAAACATTCAATAAGGTGCTAGAGACACAGGCAAATGGTACAACATGCAGTCAAATTCACCTGCACTCAAAGGAACACCCCACCTCCACAAAAAGCCTCTTTTCTCCAGCAGCAGCAACAAGGCACGGGAAGGAAGGGTGTGGCGAGAACAAGGAGCAGTGGACTGTGGGAAAGCTTGAAAATCAGGTAACAAGCTTGAAGATGTTTTTGACAACACCAAGGCTGAAAGGATGATAAAGGAGATGGGGAACAAGGCAGCTTTAGTCCCACGCTCAAACACCACTGACCTGTACCTGGACCATCCCTGAAGTGACGAAAGACAATTCTAGGTAATTGTAACAGGCAAAAGAGGGGAATTCCTATAGCAGCACAACTGGATAAACCATTCCCCGTCGGAATGTGAACTGCATACTGAGTTCTGTCTATATGCAAACGCGCAGGTTTCTCATAGTATAAGAATATGTCCAGGGAGATAAATAACACAAAATTTAAAGATACTGAACAAATATCCATTTCCCTACCTCACTTCTTCTAGGATAACTACATACAAAAATTTTAAATACCAAGTTCCTAAAAAGAATTCCAAAATCCCAAACAACATATTTTGATACAAATTTAGACTTTGACTACTTTGTTAGTTAGTGTCCTGTGCCAGGCACACAGAAAACATTTACACGCATGCACAAGTACAGCTCAAGTATTCATTCAGTTGCTCCTCTGCAGAAAATCAGAAGATCCAGTCAGTGAGATCGATAGCCTCCCACAACCTCCAACTCATTCCTCCTTCTTTGTAATAAAATAAAGCTAAAAGGACCACGAATCAGCCTGTCACAGTCTGTTATAGCAGCTGGAAGTCACCCTCAGTTCCTCTCCCTTCCTCTCTCCTTCAACAAGTCCTCTGAAATCTACACCCTAAATTTTAAACCCATCTCTTCCTCCCCATCTTCAAAGAAGCACCAATATTAAAAGAACAGTTAAATCACTCACTGGGCAGCTGCATTTGGTTCCTGCAACTGGTCTCCCTATCTCCAGTCTCGATGTTCTCTAACCTAGCGCTCCTCAAGGTACAAATGACCAACATTTTCTAACTAAATTGTAAAGACAACATGAGAATGTACCATACATAGTAAACGTAGGTATTATTTCATGAAACATTTGTTTTATATACACACACATACACACACACACCCACACACCCACAGACCTCCCTGGTGGTTTAGGAGCTAAAAAATTTGCCTGGGCGGCAGGAAACCCCAGGTCCAATTCCTGGGTCAGGAAACCTCCCGGAGAAGGAAATGGTAACCCACTCCAGTATTCCTGCCTGGAAAATCCCATGGACAGAGAAGCCTGGCAGGCTAGTCCACGGGATCACAAAGAGTCAGAAACAGGGCCTTTCCTAGTGGTCCAGTGGCTAAGACTCCGGGCTCCCAATGCAGGCGGCCTGGGTTCAATCCCTAGTCAGGGAACCATACTCCACATGCCTCAATTAAGACCCACCACAAGCAAACAAAGTAAGAAATAAAAATATATTTAGAAAAAAAAAGTCAGAAATGACTGAGCAACTAACACTTCATATGGGTTCCAGGTGAAATTTACAGTGTGCACTGTAGTCAGGAAAGTCCAAAGATCACTGCCTAAGCAATCTTTTCTAAAATATTAACCAAATGATTATAACCCTTTCTTACAAGCTTAGTAGTTGTGCCTCATGCTCAGTCGCTTCAGTTGTGTCCAACTCTGTCACCCCAAGGACCACAGCCCGCCAGGCTCCTCTGTCCCTGGGATTTTCCGGCAAGAAGCCTGGAGTGGGTTGCCATGCCCTTTGGCAAGACCCGCCCCCACAAAGTTTACACGCATGCACAAGTACAGCTCAAGTATTCATTCAGTTGCTCCTCTGCAGAAAATCAGAAGATCCAGTCAGTGAGATCGATAGCCTCCCACAACCTCCAACTCATTCCTCCTTCTTTGTAATAAAATAAAGCTAAAAGGACCACGAATCAGCCTGTCACAGTCTGTTATAGCAGCTGGAAGTCACCCTCAGTTCCTCTCCCTTCCTCTCTCCTTCAACAAGTCCTCTGAAATCTACACCCTAAATTTTAAACCCATCTCTTCCTCCCCATCTTCAAAGAAGCACCAATATTAAAAGAACAGTTAAATCACTCACTGGGCAGCTGCATTTGGTTCCTGCAACTGGTCTCCCTATCTCCAGTCTCGATGTTCTCTAACCTAGCGCTCCTCAAGGTACAAATGACCAACATTTTCTAACTAAATTGTAAAGACAACATGAGAATGTACCATACATAGTAAACGTAGGTATTATTTCATGAAACATTTGTTTTATATACACACACATACACACACACACCCACACACCCACAGACCTCCCTGGTGGTTTAGGAGCTAAAAAATTTGCCTGGGCGGCAGGAAACCCCAGGTCCAATTCCTGGGTCAGGAAACCTCCCGGAGAAGGAAATGGTAACCCACTCCAGTATTCCTGCCTGGAAAATCCCATGGACAGAGAAGCCTGGCAGGCTAGTCCACGGGATCACAAAGAGTCAGAAACAGGGCCTTTCCTAGTGGTCCAGTGGCTAAGACTCCGGGCTCCCAATGCAGGCGGCCTGGGTTCAATCCCTAGTCAGGGAACCATACTCCACATGCCTCAATTAAGACCCACCACAAGCAAACAAAGTAAGAAATAAAAATATATTTAGAAAAAAAAAGTCAGAAATGACTGAGCAACTAACACTTCATATGGGTTCCAGGTGAAATTTACAGTGTGCACTGTAGTCAGGAAAGTCCAAAGATCACTGCCTAAGCAATCTTTTCTAAAATATTAACCAAATGATTATAACCCTTTCTTACAAGCTTAGTAGTTGTGCCTCATGCTCAGTCGCTTCAGTTGTGTCCAACTCTGTCACCCCAAGGACCACAGCCCGCCAGGCTCCTCTGTCCCTGGGATTTTCCCGGCAAGAAGCCTGGAGTGGGTTGCCATGCCCTCCGCCAGGGGATCTTCGCGACCCAAGGACTGAACCCATGCCTCCTTCACTCCAGGAGGATTCTTTACCCCTGAGCCTCCAGGGAAGCCAGCGTTTACGGCACTTGAGCTTGTCCATAAATAAGCTCTTACTCCCCCCAGCCTCAAAGGACAGTTTTGTCAGTCTAGGCTCGTGTGAAGCCACCTCTTGCCCCTGCCGTTCCCTCTGCCTGTGGCTTTTTCTCTCCTTGGTATATAAAGCAAAGCCTCCTCATCGGGCTTCCCTGGTGGTCCAGTGCGTAAGGACACCGCCTTGCAGTGCAAGGGGCACCGGTTCGATCCCTGGCCTGGGAAGGTCCCACGTGCCGCGGAGCGGCTGGACTGATGTGTCCAACTACCGAGCCGGAGCTCTGGGGCGCATAAGCCCAGAGCCAGTGCTCTGCGACGACAGCGGCCAGCCACCGCGATGGGAGGCCTACAGGAGCCAAAGAACAAAGACAGATGAAAATAAGAGAAATGAAAGACCAATAGAAGTGGCCCGCCCATTCCCCTCCCTCCCCACCCCACCCCCCAAAAGATAAATAAATAAATGTTTAAAAAAAAAGCCTGCTCATCCTTCCATACTTCCTTACCGCCTGTAACTCCTGGGAGAACTAAGTGTCACTATTCATCAGGGGGCTGCCCCTTCTCTTACACTGACCAATGCTTCCTATTTGAAATGTTCTTATCCTCGCATAACACAAGAGCCAGGTTTTCCTCCTGCAACCCCGGATGCTTCTCTTCAGTCTCCTCTTACACGGCGGTATTCCTACAGTTTCTGTCCTAGGTCCCCTTTATTTTCGCTACATGCTTTAGACCATTTAATCTACTTCCATAGCATTGATTATGGGGCAAATGAAAAAAACTCCCAAACCTATATTTCCATGACATATATATCTCTTATGACTTTTCTAAAATATTAACCAAATGATTATAACCCTTTCTTACAAGCTTAGTAGTTGTGCCTCATGCTCAGTCGCTTCAGTTGTGTCCAACTCTGTCACCCCAAGGACCACAGCCCGCCAGGCTCCTCTGTCCCTGGGATTTTCCGGCAAGAAGCCTGGAGTGGGTTGCCATGCCCTCCGCCAGGATCTTGGACCCAAGGACTGAACCCATGCCTCCTTCACTCCAGGAGGATTCTTTACCCCTGAGCCTCCAGGGAAGCCAGCGTCGGCACTTGAGCTTGTCCATAAATAAGCTCTTACTCCCCCCAGCCTCAAAGGACAGTTTTGTCAGTCTAGGCTCGTGTGAAGCCACCTCTTGCCCCTGCCGTTCCCTCTGCCTGTGGCTTTTTCTCTCCTTGGTATATAAAGCAAAGCCTCCTCATCGGGCTTCCCTGGTGGTCCAGTGCGTAAGGACACCGCCTTGCAGTGCAAGGGGCACCGGTTCGATCCCTGGCCTGGGAAGGTCCCACGTGCCGCGGAGCGGCTGGACTGATGTGTCCAACTACCGAGCCGGAGCTCTGGGGCGCATAAGCCCAGAGCCAGTGCTCTGCGACGACAGCGGCCAGCCACCGCGATGGGAGGCCTACAGGAGCCAAAGAACAAAGACAGATGAAAATAAGAGAAATGAAAGACCAATAGAAGTGGCCCGCCCATTCCCCTCCCTCCCCACCCCACCCCCCAAAAGATAAATAAATAAATGTTTAAAAAAAAAGCCTGCTCATCCTTCCATACTTCCTTACCGCCTGTAACTCCTGGGAGAACTAAGTGTCACTATTCATCAGGGGACTGCCCCTTCTCTTACACTGACCAATGCTTCCTATTTGAAATGTTCTTATCCTCGCATAACACAAGAGCCAGGTTTTCCTCCTGCAACCCCGGATGCTTCTCTTCAGTCTCCTCTTACACGGCGGTATTCCTACAGTTTCTGTCCTAGGTCCCCTTTATTTTCGCTACATGCTTTAGACCATTTAATCTACTTCCATAGCATTGATTATGGGGCAAATGAAAAAAACTCCCAAACCTATATTTCCATGACATATATATCTCTTATGACGTACAAACCCATGCATCCCGGGTTTCCCTGGTGGTCCAGTGGGTAAAGGGTCGGCCTTTCAGTGCAAGAGGCACCGGTTCGATCCCTAGCACGGGAAGATCCCGCATGCCCCGGAGCGGCTGGACCAACGTGTCCAATTGCCAGCCAGCGCTGTGGAGCACATGTGCCCAGAGCCAATGCTCTGCAATGAGAGAGGCCACTGCGATGGGAGGCCTACACAGGCCACAGAAGAATAACAACAACAAAAAAAGATGGATGAAAATAAATAAATGATCAATAAAAGAGGCCAAAATTAAAAAAGGAAAAAAGCCCGTGCACCCGGTTCTCTCCTAAATCCATCCATTTTTCCCCTTTACTACTGCTGCCATCAAGTATAAACCACCATTAACTCCCATTTAGACTAACTCCTTAACTAGTCTTGGGCCTGTACTTCTGCTCCCTTTCAATCCGTTCTTCATTTTCCACACACTGGCAACAAGGACCTTTAAAATATGCATATTTTAACAAATACATATTTTAAATATATATATATATATATATCCAATCAAGTCACTCCCCTACTGAAACCCTTTAATAATTTCTCACTGCCCTTAGAAATAAAGTTCTAAACCCTCAGTGTGCCCACTGTGATCTGATCTTTGCCTACATCTCTGCAATTCCATTCCTCACTACACTTCGCTAACGACATCACTTCATTAACTTCCTTCCTCTAGCCAACTCCTCAACACTCTTCAGTCCTCAGAATGAGATTCCTATCTTCTGACTGAGTATCTTTGAGCCTACCCACTGGATGAGGTACATCTGACTCTCCCATAATGCTCTGTTCCCTCATGAACTGGGACATTCAGTAGCCTTTCTTATGTTGACTTCTGTAATTGTCCATCTCTCTGATAGATTTTAAGGTTTGAACACCGAGACCAGGTTACTTTTGTTCAACACTATATGCCAGAGCCAGGTTTTCCTCCTGCAACCCCGGATGCTTCTCTTCAGTCTCCTCTTACAGGTATTCCTACAGTTTCTGTCCTAGGTCCCCTTTATTTTCGCTACATGCTTTAGACCATTTAATCTACTTCCATAGCATTGATTATGGGGCAAATGAAAAACTCCCAAACCTATATTTCCATGACATATATATCTCTTATGACGTACAAACCCATGCATCCCGGGTTTCCCTGGTGGTCCAGTGGGTAAAGGGTCGGCCTTTCAGTGCAAGAGGCACCGGTTCGATCCCTAGCACGGGAAGATCCCGCATGCCCCGGAGCGGCTGGACCAACGTGTCCAATTGCCAGCCAGCGCTGTGGAGCACATGTGCCCAGAGCCAATGCTCTGCAATGAGAGAGGCCACTGCGATGGGAGGCCTACACAGGCCACAGAAGAATAACAACAACAAAAAAAGATGGATGAAAATAAATAAATGATCAATAAAAGAGGCCAAAATTAAAAAAGGAAAAAAGCCCGTGCACCCGGTTCTCTCCTAAATCCATCCATTTTTCCCCTTTACTACTGCTGCCATCAAGTATAAACCACCATTAACTCCCATTTAGACTAACTCCTTAACTAGTCTTGGGCCTGTACTTCTGCTCCCTTTCAATCCGTTCTTCATTTTCCACACACTGGCAACAAGGACCTTTAAAATATGCATATTTTAACAAATACATATTTTAAATATATATATATATATATATCCAATCAAGTCACTCCCCTACTGAAACCCTTTAATAATTTCTCACTGCCCTTAGAAATAAAGTTCTAAACCCTCAGTGTGCCCACTGTGATCTGATCTTTGCCTACATCTCTGCAATTCCATTCCTCACTACACTTCGCTAACGACATCACTTCATTAACTTCCTTCCTCTAGCCAACTCCTCAACACTCTTCAGTCCTCAGAATGAGATTCCTATCTTCTGACTGAGTATCTTTGAGCCTACCCACTGGATGAGGTACATCTGACTCTCCCATAATGCTCTGTTCCCTCATGAACTGGGACATTCAGTAGCCTTTCTTATGTTGACTTCTGTAATTGTCCATCTCTCTGATAGATTTTAAGGTTTGAACACCGAGACCAGGTTACTTTTGTTCAACACTATATGCCAGAGCCAAGTATGATGCCAGCTAGGGCAGCTCTGCACCCAGGGACTAAAAATCTAAACTGAAACACGCTATGATTTTCTTTGTTGCTTTCTTTTCACCTAGAGGCTGAAGCTGCACATCCACGATTAAACCTCCTTAACGACGAACTCAAACTCGAAGAAAGCAAACAGCTGGAGAACCCTACCTCTTCCCGCCCTGTAAGTGACTGCTCATCAAGGTTTCTCACACCACCAATCGCCATGGGAAAAAGGCAGCCCCTTTCTCCCAATACTGGCCTTCGAGGCTTAGCAAGGGGACCTCAGAGTTCAGACTGATGCACCCAAGACCAGAAAGGGTGGGGAAAGAGGGTGTTGGAATCCCTGGCTCCTGAGACTGTGACCAGGAAGAGGTTTCGGCCGAGGCGAAGGAGAAAGAGGTTTATTTCCCCACGTACCAAGCGAGGTGGCGCTGCCTCTGTGCGGTCCCGCCCGCCCGGAGACGCAGCCTGAAGAGGGCGGCGGGACCCTGAACTGCACCGGAGCGTCCTTGGAATCGAGGACGCGCCTCTGCCTGCCGGGGAAGCTCCGGGAGTCCGAGGCGGCCGGCGGAGAAGTTGCAGCGGCGTCCCAGCGGGGTCGCTTGGTGCAGGGCTCACAGCCGGGGCCCGTGCTCATGCTGGGACCCGCAGCAGAGAGTCCCCGGGCCAGCCCGGGCTAAGAGCCTCATTCACTAACCCTGGAAGGGACGGATTGCGCCTCCTTCTCGGTGCCTCCCGGCACCATGCCCTCTCTGCCGCTGACTGCTTCTGCAGCTGCTGCTCTGACAGCCTCCGGAGCCAGGTCCTATCCAGTCGCTTGCCTTCCTTCTTGCACTGGCACCCCACCAGCTCCAGGATGCGCCGCTCTGATTCTGGCTTCCTTCACTTTCCCACCACCGGAAAGCTGCCGTCAAGTGCTCCCGATTTCCGGGACGTACGCTGTCGTAAACCGGAAGTGTGAGCTTTAACAGGCACCGGCGCCCGGAAGGTCAGCGTGTGAAGGAGCCGGTGGTAACGCGGCTCTACCGGTGTTACCGAGGAGGAACGGTCGGGCTGACTCTCAGCCTAAGGCGGCGGGGAGAAGCAGACGGGAAGTTTGCTGCGACACCATGGAGGGCGGCGGGGGCAGTGGCAACAAAACCACTGGAGGGTTGGCCGGCTTCTTCGGAGCCGGCGGAGCAGGCTACTCGCACGCGGATTTGGCCGGAGTCCCGCGTAAGTATCAGGCCTGGCCTGGGAACACATCTGACCGGGTCTTGCGACCACGCGACACGTGCGACCTTGTCCTGTTCTCTTTATTTCGCTGGCGGTCAGGGTGCTCATCAAGGTTTCTCACACCACCAATCGCCATGGGAAAAAGGCAGCCCCTTTCTCCCAATACTGGCCTTCGAGGCTTAGCAAGGGGACCTCAGAGTTCAGACTGATGCACCCAAGACCAGAAAGGGTGGGGAAAGAGGGTGTTGGAATCCCTGGCTCCTGAGACTGTGACCAGGAAGAGGTTTCGGCCGAGGCGAAGGAGAAAGAGGTTTATTTCCCCACGTACCAAGCGAGGTGGCGCTGCCTCTGTGCGGTCCCGCCCGCCCGGAGACGCAGCCTGAAGAGGGCGGCGGGACCCTGAACTGCACCGGAGCGTCCTTGGAATCGAGGACGCGCCTCTGCCTGCCGGGGAAGCTCCGGGAGTCCGAGGCGGCCGGCGGAGAAGTTGCAGCGGCGTCCCAGCGGGGTCGCTTGGTGCAGGGCTCACAGCCGGGGCCCGTGCTCATGCTGGGACCCGCAGCAGAGAGTCCCCGGGCCAGCCCGGGCTAAGAGCCTCATTCACTAACCCTGGAAGGGACGGATTGCGCCTCCTTCTCGGTGCCTCCCGGCACCATGCCCTCTCTGCCGCTGACTGCTTCTGCAGCTGCTGCTCTGACAGCCTCCGGAGCCAGGTCCTATCCAGTCGCTTGCCTTCCTTCTTGCACTGGCACCCCACCAGCTCCAGGATGCGCCGCTCTGATTCTGGCTTCCTTCACTTTCCCACCACCGGAAAGCTGCCGTCAAGTGCTCCCGATTTCCGGGACGTACGCTGTCGTAAACCGGAAGTGTGAGCTTTAACAGGCACCGGCGCCCGGAAGGTCAGCGTGTGAAGGAGCCGGTGGTAACGCGGCTCTACCGGTGTTACCGAGGAGGAACGGTCGGGCTGACTCTCAGCCTAAGGCGGCGGGGAGAAGCAGACGGGAAGTTTGCTGCGACACCATGGAGGGCGGCGGGGGCAGTGGCAACAAAACCACTGGAGGGTTGGCCGGCTTCTTCGGAGCCGGCGGAGCAGGCTACTCGCACGCGGATTTGGCCGGAGTCCCGCGTAAGTATCAGGCCTGGCCTGGGAACACATCTGACCGGGTCTTGCGACCACGCGACACGTGCGACCTTGTCCTGTTCTCTTTATTTCGCTGGCGGTCTCAAGCTTCAGTAGCAGTGGTTGGGGCTAGTGTATCTGCGCCGCCGCTCTTGCAACCCTGAACGAGGGTTTGGAGCCGTGGGTCCGGAGAAGCTAGCTCTCCGTGGCTGAACTGGACCCTGGCGATGCTGCGTGTTTCCTTCCTTTTGTATTTGGTCTTCGTGACTTATTGTTTCTCCGACACAGTCATGTGTGTGGGGCCGTGTGCTTGGTCCTAAGTGAAAAAGAACGCCCAGTTTTGCAAGTGAATAGGTTCCATGTATCGAGTCCATTCCAAACCACTCGCATATTCCAAACCACTCACATACTCCAAAACACAAAGTAGTAGGGATCAGGGCAGAAAAGGCTGTAATAATGCGTACAGGTCGAGACAAGTGGAGAAACTTGGAGGAGAACTGAGCTATTTTGTACACATGAGAAAGAAGCCAAGTAAGACTTGTAGGAAAGGAAACACTCAAGTTCTAGGGTCCAGAAGCACGGATACCCTGCCTGCGCCCTTTCCTAAATACTGCGAATATGTATTCAGATCTTTGGAACTTTCTAACTGTGGGTGTTCAACTGGATGAGTAAAAGGTGAATTTAAAGAGCATGGGAAGGATAAGGGCTTTATAAAACCGGTTTACCTTGAGAACTTTTGTACTATGACTAGATCTTTTATGCTCAAAAACGCCCTAGTGTTACCTGTGTCAAAACTGAATCACCAGCCAATGCCTGCTCCGAAAGCTGCCGTCAAGTGCTCCCGATTTCCGGGACGTACGCTGTCGTAAACCGGAAGTGTGAGCTTTAACAGGCACCGGCGCCCGGAAGGTCAGCGTGTGAAGGAGCCGGTGGTAACGCGGCTCTACCGGTGTTACCGAGGAGGAACGGTCGGGCTGACTCTCAGCCTAAGGCGGCGGGGAGAAGCAGACGGGAAGTTTGCTGCGACACCATGGAGGGCGGCGGGGGCAGTGGCAACAAAACCACTGGAGGGTTGGCCGGCTTCTTCGGAGCCGGCGGAGCAGGCTACTCGCACGCGGATTTGGCCGGAGTCCCGCGTAAGTATCAGGCCTGGCCTGGGAACACATCTGACCGGGTCTTGCGACCACGCGACACGTGCGACCTTGTCCTGTTCTCTTTATTTCGCTGGCGGTCTCAAGCTTCAGTAGCAGTGGTTGGGGCTAGTGTATCTGCGCCGCCGCTCTTGCAACCCTGAACGAGGGTTTGGAGCCGTGGGTCCGGAGAAGCTAGCTCTCCGTGGCTGAACTGGACCCTGGCGATGCTGCGTTTTTCCCTTTCCCTTTTTGTATTTGGTTTTGCTGACTTATTGTTTCTCGCACACAGTCATGTGTGTGGGGCCGTGTGCTTGGTCCTAAGTGAAAAAGAACGCCCAGTTTTGCAAGTGAATAGGTTCCATGTATCGAGTCCATTCCAAACCACTCGCATATTCCAAACCACTCACATACTCCAAAACACAAAGTAGTAGGGATCAGGGCAGAAAAGGCTGTAATAATGCGTACAGGTCGAGACAAGTGGAGAAACTTGGAGGAGAACTGAGCTATTTTGTACACATGAGAAAGAAGCCAAGTAAGACTTGTAGGAAAGGAAACACTCAAGTTCTAGGGTCCAGAAGCACGGATACCCTGCCTGCGCCCTTTCCTAAATACTGCGAATATGTATTCAGATCTTTGGAACTTTCTAACTGTGGGTGTTCAACTGGATGAGTAAAAGGTGAATTTAAAGAGCATGGGAAGGATAAGGGCTTTATAAAACCGGTTTACCTTGAGAACTTTTGTACTATGACTAGATCTTTTATGCTCAAAAACGCCCTAGTGTTACCTGTGTCAAAACTGAATCTAGAACATAGTTTGTACAAGTTATACAAGTTATAGAATACGATTCTATGTAGTTTGTAAATAAGTCTTAAGAGCTCTCAGTTTTGGAACACAAAGGGCGCTCCCTTAATATGAAAAAGATTGTTACATTAGCTAAGATTTGAAGGAAATTAAGAGATCAGGGAGTGAACACCATAGAGTACTTGAGATGGACTTTTCTGGGTGCAGGACTACTGGAGTTATATGTTTAAAAAAGACTGATGTTCTCATAGAGATCACATCCTATTGCAGTCAGCCAAGTAACGTAAGTAAAGTACTTAAGTTAGTGGTAATTGTGTAAAGGCAATAAAATGGGATTTTGATATGGTGATGGGAGCTGAAGCCATTTAAAAATGGGTGTTGACCTTTGAGCTGTGACCTAAATACCACACACTTGCTGGGGGGCAAACAGCTGTTAGGCCAGTGTCTCTACTCTCTAGGAGGGAGGCAGAGATAATGAGATGAGGGGACTGAATAGTAGCTAATGAAGTGCTTTAGGTTGTTGGGGGTTTTTTTTAAGATTTTTGCTGTCCTTTCCTTGTCAAGTGAACTTTAAAGTTATTTTATTCTCAGGCTTTTCTAAAATTTTTTATTTATTTATTTATTTATTTTTGGCTGTTTCTGGGTTTTCACTGAGGCGGCGGGCTCTTCTCTAGTTGCAGGAAGTGGGAGCTACTCTCTCGTTGAGGTGAGCAGGCTTCTTGTTGCAGTGACTTCTCTTGTTGTGGAACTCAGGCTCTAGGGCACACGGGCTTCAGTGGTTGCGGCACATGGGCTCAATAGTTGCGGCTCCGAGGCTCTAGAGCACAGGCTCCATAGTTGTGGCTCACGGGCTTCATTGCTCCGCAGCATGCGGGATCTTCCCAGATCAGGTATCAAACTTGTGTCTTCTGCATTGGCAGGTGAACTCTTTACCACTGAGCTACCAGGGAAGCCCTAATGAAATGTTTTTTAAGGAGTTTTGATTTGGGTACTGTAAATGGAGCCCAGCAAGACTGCTATCCTTTTCTGAAAAAAATTACATTAGTTGCTATTTAGAACGTGAATTGGAGGGACTAGAGCAAGGAGTCCAGTTAGGTAGTGGTTGGACTAGAATGGTAGCAATAAAGACAGCAAGTAGCACAATTCAAGGTAGATACTGGGTATAGAACTAATAGAACTGGTTTCTTTTTTTTGGCTGTGCTGGGTCTTAGTTGCAGCATGTGGGATCTAGTTCCCTGACTAAGGATCGAACCCAGGCCCCCTGCATTGGGAGTCTGGAGTCCTAGCCACTGGACCACCAGAGAAGCCCCTTAGGACTGTAAATTGATGAAAACAGCAGCCTCCTACGTAATGAATAGGTTTGAGAATGATAAGGTGAGATTCAGGGGATCCAAAGATTAAATTTAAAGTGTGAGAAAGTTGATTTTCCTTGATAGATTTTTCTGTCTTCCAAGGTAGTAGAATTCAAATCTGGCCCTTGGAGAACTCTCATTTTCTTTTGCCCTGATCTCTGTCCTTCTGGTGATGACCTAAAATTCTCTACCATATAAAACAACTCTGTCAGCGACTGTCAGCACTTAGATCTGAAGGAATTGCCTTGGCATATTTATACACAACACATAACACAAATGATGATTTTTTTTTTCCTTTCATGAAAAAATTGATTTGTCTCGTGTCAGTCTTACTTTGCAATCTGTGTAGTCCCGGTGGCTCAAAAGATGGTCGAAGGGAATGGCACCGCACTAGGCGGCGGGCTCTTCTCTAGTTGCAGGAAGTGGAGCTACTCTAGCTGAGGTGAGCAGGCTTCTTGTTGCAGTGACTTCTCTTGTTGTGGAACTCAGGCTCTAGGGCACACGGGCTTCAGTGGTTGCGGCACATGGGCTCAATAGTTGCGGCTCCGAGGCTCTAGAGCACAGGCTCCATAGTTGTGGCTCACGGGCTTCATTGCTCCGCAGCATGCGGGATCTTCCCAGATCAGGTATCAAACTTGTGTCTTCTGCATTGGCAGGTGAACTCTTTACCACTGAGCTACCAGGGAAGCCCTAATGAAATGTTTTTTAAGGAGTTTTGATTTGGGTACTGTAAATGGAGCCCAGCAAGACTGCTATCCTTTTCTGAAAAAAATTACATTAGTTGCTATTTAGAACGTGAATTGGAGGGACTAGAGCAAGGAGTCCAGTTAGGTAGTGGTTGGACTAGAATGGTAGCAATAAAGACAGCAAGTAGCACAATTCAAGGTAGATACTGGGTATAGAACTAATAGAACTGGTTTCTTTTTTGGCTGTGCTGGGTCTTAGTTGCAGCATGTGGGATCTAGTTCCCTGACTAAGGATCGAACCCAGGCCCCCTGCATTGGGAGTCTGGAGTCCTAGCCACTGGACCACCAGAGAAGCCCCTTAGGACTGTAAATTGATGAAAACAGCAGCCTCCTACGTAATGAATAGGTTTGAGAATGATAAGGTGAGATTCAGGGGATCCAAAGATTAAATTTAAAGTGTGAGAAAGTTGATTTTCCTTGATAGATTTTTCTGTCTTCCAAGGTAGTAGAATTCAAATCTGGCCCTTGGAGAACTCTCATTTTCTTTTGCCCTGATCTCTGTCCTTCTGGTGATGACCTAAAATTCTCTACCATATAAAACAACTCTGTCAGCGACTGTCAGCACTTAGATCTGAAGGAATTGCCTTGGCATATTTATACACAACACATAACACAAATGATGATTTTTTTTTTCCTTTCATGAAAAAATTGATTTGTCTCGTGTCAGTCTTACTTTGCAATCTGTGTAGTCCCGGGTGGCTCAGATGGTAAAGAATCTGCCTCCAATACGGGAGATACTCTGGCGAAGGGAATGGCACCGCACTCCAGTTTTTTTGCCTGGAGAATTCCACAGACAGAGCCGCCTGGTGGGCTGTAGTCCATGGGATCACAAAGTGTTGGACACGACTGAACAGCTAACACACGCACACGCACACAGTTGTCAGGTATGTTTATAATAAAGAAGAAAAGTAGTTTATAGTTGACCAGGGCTTTGCTTCCTGCTACCTCAGTTATCTGGTCTGTGTTACTGCCAGTATCTTGCTGGTATGAGAGCCTGAGACACCAGTGCCGGATTGAGGGCACCAGGAGGAGGCAGCCTGTGAACTGCCAGACAGGAAGAATAAGACTAGGAAAGTGGGAGAGAAATTCACATTCATTGAACCTGTAGATCAGAATTGCAAAACGCATGAAAGAGCCAAGAGCAAAATTCATGCTAAATGAAATAATAAAATATTTATTGTAATATATGGCTTTGTTTTTTCTCTAGTAACTGGTATGAACCCTCTGTCTCCTTATTTAAATGTGGATCCACGGTATCTTGTGCAGGTAAGATTAAGACTAGTCTTTTTATGATTTTACTACTCTAGTCCTATACCTTACTGTTTTAAAAAATAGCCCCAGGTACCTATGTTGACTTGATCCATGATATGTGTTCTGGAGGCATCACGTCTCTGGTCTTCATTCACTCTTTTTCCCTCACAGACTCTGGGCATTTGACTTGGATCTTCTCCTGATGCTCCTTGATTAAAGGACTTGAGGGTTTGATTGGGTCTAGGATTTTTTTTTTTTTTTCCCACTTCTTAAGGTTGTGATAAAATGACAATTTACTACCATCTCTAACTGACAGTTCAGTGGTACTTAACGCATCCCTAATATTGTACAGCCATCACTACCTACTAGCTCCATGCTTTTCATCTTGTAAAACTGAAACTTTATACCCAGTAAACAGTAACTCCTTTTTCCATCCTCCCCCCCAGCTCTCTACTTTCTATGATTTTTGAATAAGTAGCTCAAATAAGTGGACTCAAACAGTATTTATTTTTTATGTGACTGATATAGTTCATTTAGCATAATGTCCTCTGGGCACATCTGTATTGTAGTGCGCATCAGAATCTCCTTCGTTTTTAAAGCTGGATAATAGCCCATTTCGCTTATCCACTCACCTGCCCAGTGGACACTTGGATTGCTTCCATGTTTTAGTTACGGTGAATAGTGCTGCTGTGAACTCTGGTGTATAAATACCTCTTCCAGAACCTCACTTCACTTCTTTTGGTTATACATCCAGAGGTAGAACTGCTAGATCATATGGTAGCCCTATTTTTACTTTTCTGAGAAACTGCCAAACTGTTTTAACACTGCAGCTCTACTATTGTACATTCCCACCAGCAATGCACAAGGGTCCATTTCTCCACACTGACACCAACACGTTTTACTATCTGGAATTTTTTGAGGATAGCTGTTTTAATGAGTGTGAAGTGGTGACTTATTGTAGTTTTAATTTGCATTTCCCTAATGATTAGTGGTATTCAGCATCTTTTTATGTTCTTGTGTATCTTTGGGAAAATGTCTGTTCAACTCCTTTGTCCAACTTTGAATCAGTTCATTTGGTTTTTTATTGTTGAATTTTAGGAGTTGTCTGTATATTTTAAGTATTAACCCCTTATCAGATACATGATTTGCAAGTATTTTCTCCCATTCTGTGGGTTGCCGTTTTACTCTGGATGTTGTCTCTTGGTGCACAAAATTTTTAAATGTTCATGAAGGCCAGTGTTTGTGTTTTTCCTTTTATTGTCTTTGCCTTTGGTGTCATATCCAACAAGTCATAGCTGAATCCATTATAGAAAAGCTTTTTCCATATGTTTTCTTCCAAGAGTTTTACAATTTAAGGTTTTCTGTTTAGGTCTTTGATCCATTTTGAGTTAATTTTTGAGTATGGTGCTAGGTAAGGGTCCAACTTTCATTCTTTTTCATATGGCTTTACATATGAATTTTTGAAATTCCACATGAATTTTAAAATGCATTCTTCTATTTCTGCAAAAATGTCACTTCCTATTTTAATAAGAATTATATTGAATTATGTCTTTTTAAATTACTTCTAACAAGTTTTACAGCTTTCCTTGTACAAGAATTTTACATCCTTGGTTAAATTAATTCCTGATTACCTTTATTCTTTTTGATTCTATTGTAAGTGGCACTGTTTTTATAGTTTCCTTTTCAGATTGTTTATTGTTAGTTTATACACATGCATCTGGTTTTTGTGTTGAGCTTGTATCCTGTTGCCTTGCTGAATTCATTTGCTAGTTATAACTGCGCTTTTTGTACAGCCTTTAGAATTGTCTGCAGATAAAATCATATGAAAAAAAGAAAATTTTTCGTTTTTGTTTTTTCTAATTTGGGTGCCTTTTATTTCTCCTTGCCTAATTGCTCTGACTAGAACTTCTAATACTGTGTTAAATAGAAGTGGCAAAAAAAGGGAAAAAAACAAGCATCCTAGGTATCCGAGGAAAATCTTTCACCTTTGGATGTGGTGCTGTGAGTTTTTTATATGTGGCTTTTATTATGTTGAGGTAGTTTGTTCCCAGTTTGTTGAGTTTTTATCCTGAAAGTATGTTGGATTTTGTCAAATACTTCTGTATCAATTGAAATGGTCCTATTGGGGTTTTTTCCTTCATTCTGGCAGTGTTTTGTATTATATAGATCAGTTTTCATTTGTTGGGATATCCTGTATCCCAGGAATAAATGCCACTTGGTCATAATGTGTAATGCACTTAATATGCTGCTGGATTTGGTTTCCTAGAATTTTGTTGAAGATTTTGCATCAGTATTCATAGGGGATATTGGTCTGTAGTTTTCTTGTAGTGTCTTTGTCTGGCTTTGGTATAATAATGCCTCACACAGAGAGACCCAGGGTTTTATCTGTTTTCGTCCATCTTTATTCTTTGGCTTGTGTGGGTCTCCCACTGCAGTGGCTTGTCTCTCTGCAGAGCACCGGCTCTAGGCGCATGCACTCCAGAGCACTGGCTCGTAATTGGACACACTGGTCCAGCTGCTCCGTGGCACGTGGGATCTTCCTGGGCCAGGGATTGAACCGGTGCCCCTTGCACTGCAAGGCGAACCCCTTACCACTAGACCGCCAGGGAAGCCCTTGAGATCTTTTTTAATTTTTAAAAATTATTATTTATTTTATTTATTTATGGCTGTGCTGGATCTTGATTGCTGTGAGATAGCTTTCTCTAGTTGCAGAGAGCGGGGGCTACTCTTCTTTGCAGTGCATGGGCTTCTCTTGTTGCAGAGCGTGGACTCTGAAGCGGAGACTTTAGGACTTGTGCTGCTCTGGCTTAGTTGCAGCTCATGGAGTCTTCCTGGAGCAGTATTGAACCTGTTTCCCCTGCATTGGCAGGCCAGCTTTTAACCACTGGACCAGGGAAGTCCTCTTTTTTATTTTTTAACGTGGGCATTTATAGCTATAAATTTCACCCGTAGCACATCTTCCACTGAGTTTCACAGGTTCCGGTATGTTGTATTTCTCTTTTTTGCTCATCTCAAGTATTTTCTAATTTCTCTTGTGATTTCTTTCTTGATCCACTGATTGTTGAAGGCATTTTTTTTTCTTTTTTAATTTCTGTATATTTGTTAATTTTCCAGTTTTACTTCTGTTACTGATTTCTAAACTCATCTTGTTGTTGGAGGAGATGCTTTGTATGTCATCTTTAAAACCTGTTGAGACTTAATTTGTGGCTTGACAATACAGTCTGTTCCTTCTGTGCACTTGAAAAAGTGTTTACATTGTTGTTAGGGAGTGGTTTGCATGTCTGTTGTACCTAGTTGGCTTACTGTATTAACTCTTCTGTTTCCTTACAATCAGCTGTCCGGTTATAGCAGTTACTATTCATTATTGAGAGTTGTTGAATGAATAGGACTATTCCAACTATTACTGTAGAACTATTTCTCCCTTCAATTCAATCACTTTTGCTTAATACATTTTGACGGTCTTTTTGCTAGATAAGTAAATGTTTAGAATTGTATTTTCTTGCTGTGTCAAAACTTTTATTGCTATAATGTCCTTGGTTTCTCTTTTAACCTTTTATTTTCTAATATTAGTATAGCCACTCTTCTCTGTTTTAGTTATTATTTGCATGAAATATCTTTTTCTGTCCTTTAACTTCCACTGTTTTTCTGTCTTTGGATGTAAAGTGAATGTTATAGACAGACAGACATGTCTGTCTGTATAGATGGAACATATTTTTTAGTGCATTGTGCTAATCTCTGTCTTTTGGCTAGACTGTTGAATCTAAATTGGTTACTGATGAGAGATTTCTGGTGTTTTGCTCTTCATTTTCTGTAACCCTTCTAGTTTTTTTTGTCTCCTTCTTGCATTAATAATTTCTTTTGTGTTTGATATTTTTTGTATGGAATTGTTTAAATTTCTTTCTCATAAGCTTTTTTTTTATGTGTCCTATAGCTGTTTTCTAACGTTGTAACACCCATTCGAAGTTACACCAGTTTACCTTTAGTAACAGAAAAATGCTGCTCCTTTACCAACTGTCCCTGCTCCTCTCAACTGTTAATGTTGCAAAATTCTATCTTTATGCATCATATACTCAAAACACAGTCTAATAATTCTTTCAAATCCTCTAAACTTTAAAATTAGGTAGAAACACAAAGGTGGAGTCAAAAACATAAGTTTCAGTAATACTTTGATAGTTGCCCATTTATTTGCTTTTATTACCATCTTTGTCCCTTCATAAGACTTTGAGTTATTGTCTAGTGTCCATTCACTCTACTTTGCAGGACTCCCTTGATCATATCTTGCAGGGCAGGTCTAGAACTCTCTCAGCTTTTATTTTTCTGGGAATTTCTTAATATCCCCTTCACTTTTGAAGGACAGTTTTATGTATTAGCCCTCTGCATAGAGGCCTCCAAAGTCTCTTGAGAAATCAACTGATAATTTTATTGAGGATCCTTGGATGTGGTAAGTTGCTTGTCTCTTGCTACTTTCAAGAATCTTTGCTTTTTCTTTCTTTCATTTATTTTATTTTTTATTTGATGGATAATTGCTTTACAAACTTGTATTGGTTTGCCTTTAGCTTTCAGAAGTTTGATTTTCACTTGTCTTAGTATGGGTCTCTTTGAATGTACCTTATTTGTGTTTGATGAGCTTCTTAGATGTTCATATGCATCTCTTCTATCAAATTCGGGAAGTTTTCAGCAGTTGTTTCTTCAGACATCTCTCTCCTTCTGTGACTCTCACAGCCTGTTAGTCAGCTTTGTGATATCCCACAGATCCCTTAGGCTCTGCTCAACTTCTGTTCAGTCCTGTTTCCTCCTGATCCTAAGACCCATTTCTATTGCCTTATATTCAGATGTGGTGGTTCTCTTGTTCTGCCTGCTCAGATCTGTCTTTGAATCCCTTTAGTGAATTTACCAGCTATTGTTCTTTTCAGTTTGTTTGTTTTTGGTTTCTTCCTAGGTTTTCTGTTTCTGTTTCCATTTTGTTCATACATTATCTTGACTTTTCTCCACCTCTTCTTTAGTTCTTTGAGCATCTTTATGACAGTTGTTTTAAAGTCTGTCTAGGAGATCTATTAGCAGGTCTTTTTTAGTGACATTTCTGTTGATTTATTTTTATCTTCCATTGGATGGGTCATGCTTCCCTATTTCTTTGTATGCCGTGTGATTTTTTTTGTTGTTGAAAACTGGATATTGGACTGTAATAATGTGATTACCTCTAGAGATCAGATTTTCCTGCCTTCCCCTAGGGTTTGGTTTTATTTGGCTGTTGTTTTTGTTTTCTTTAATCATACAAATTGTTGTGTGCTGAGGAACAGCCTGAAGTGTAAACTTCTCTGTTCTTTTCAGAGCCGGCGCTTTTTCCTGGGCATGTGTTGTCACTTTCTGATTTTCCTTTAATACAGTTGCTTTTGAGTGTTCTAGTCTTTAATGTCTAGGTTGTGAAGGAGGAAACAATAAGGGGACCGGCTCCCAGCTCTTCTTTAAAACCCTGGGAATTAAATGGGGGTGGGGAAGGCAGCAATGGCTGCCTGCTTCTTTGTATGCACTTTTGTGATCAGGAGCTGTGATCAGAAAACAAGTTAAAGATTTATATTTAAAAGCAAGAAGTAATTAGTTTTAAAAACACCCTAGAAAAAAATATTAGAGTGAGTAGTTACAAAGTTATAAGAGATCATTAATGCTAAGTATAAATGAAAGTAAAGTGAGAATATTTTTAGTGAAATCTTTAACCAAATCTGTACATGTAAGAAAAAAAGTCTTTGTACTACCTGGGTTTATTTTATTAGATCAGTTTATTATTATTCAGAGGCCTATGAAAATAAGAGTGGCCTGGTAAATACAGTTGAAATTAGGGGTTATACATTTTAAGGTTAATGTTAGTCTCAATTTTTTGTTGTTTGCTTTTGTGAGGTTTTGGTGGGGCTTGGGGGGTTTTTTGGTTTGAAGAAATTGCTGATTCAACACAGACAAAGTTGTAAATGGTAGGCTTTTTTTTTTTTAAAAGCTCAGTTTACATCATCAAATGGGCTTCCCAGGTGGCTCTAAGGGTAAAGAACCTGTCTGCCAGTGCAGGAGATGCAAAAGATGCAGGTTCAATCCCGGGTTAGGAAGATCCCTTGGAGGAGGGTGTGGCAACCCCCTCCAGTATTCTTGCCTGGAGAATCCCATGGACAGAGGGGCCTATTGGACTATAGTCCATAGGGTCGCACAGTCAGACACGACTGAAGTGAATGAGCACACACACACACACACACACACACACACACACACACCAACATCAAAGAGTAATTGTTGGATATCTCAGGAATGCAAGGTTGACTCCCTGTTTGAAGAGTGAGTCAGTGATGACGTGCACTTGTACCTACTAATGTTGATCATGAGCATCCTTTTTTTTTTATTATTTCCTATTCGTAATTAGGGATCCATTTCTGGATCAAAGGATAATTATTTATCTCATCCTATTAAAATATAGCATTCCTAAAAACCTTAAAGACAAAGCACAATTTAAAACTAACTCATTAATTGAAAGGTCAAGAAGCACTTAGAATTTACAAATTTATGTATAATATATTTAGACGTGGAATCTATTCCGAGTTTGCTTATCACTGCTCAGCAAACTATTTGTGTGTGATGAGAGTACACGGGCTTATTTATTTGTACAGTTTTTGATAAGAATGTATGCGCAAGCCAGTAATCAAAAACTAGTGCAGAGGTACCATTTCCTTGGTCATGTATACATTTATCAAAGGTCAGTGTTTGCCAAAGGGATGTTTACTTGTAAGCATTTTTGCTGAGGATGATTGCTATCTCAGGAGCTTATTTTAACTATTTTATGGAAAGCTTGGCAAAATGTCTTTGTTCTTCATAAAAGTATGTTGTATACATTTTACTTGGTAAAAGTATATTGTCTTGCGAAGTCAGTCCTATTGTGCTCTTACAGTGATGCTTCTCAACCTAGGATTCTTGGGTGATCTTCAGAGCAGAGAGTTCATACTAACTTTGGTGTGTGCATTTACTAGAAGGAGGGTCTGTAGCTTTCCGAGAGTAGGATTGTAATGTTTTTGCCCTTCTGTAAGTGACACAGACTGTTGTACTTCCATCAAAGTTACATTGAGACGCTAAGTTCTGGGCAAACATTTCTACTAAGAAAAGAGCATAACTATACATGTTGTATATTTCATTTCACTTTGATTCACACGTTGCATTTGTTGCAGAAAGTTTTATCTTTGTTTGACTATGTATAGTGGAGTTTTACTTAATTTACGATTTGACATTCTGTGAAAAACTCACTTGAAAAATTAAACACTTTGCAAGTATAATGCATGTCTTGATGGGGGCTCAACTTGATTTTCATTATTATCCCTGTAGGACACAGATGAGTTTATTTTACCAACTGGAGCTAATAAAACCCGGGGCAGATTTGAACTGGCTTTCTTTACCATTGGCGGTTGTTGTATGACAGGTTGGTATTTATATATGCTTTTTAAAGTGTCCTCAATCCAAGTCGTCAAACATGCTTTAAATCAAAGACAGTGAAAATACTGGCTTCAGTGTGATTTTTTTAAAAATCATTGTTTACATTTTTCTTATTATTAAATAAAAACAAAAAAGAATCAGAAGTATAGTTGCTTTTTAATATAATTTGAATGATTTTCACTGTGATTTGCTAGGGGCTGCATTTGGGGCAATGAATGGTCTACGGCTAGGATTGAAGGAAACCCAGAACATGGCCTGGTCCAAACCAAGAAATGTACAGTAAGTCTTGTGTAATGACGCAGTGATGTTTGAGTATTAATCTCTATTTGTTGGTTTGATAAGCACGACCTCGAGATTATAGATATTTAGAGTACTGTAAAATTTTAGATCAGTTTTTTTTCTTGTGTTTTGTTTTTCCCTTTTTCAATATAAAAGGAATTTAGGAATCAAGTTACTGGGTGTAAGCTTTTAGAAGGAGTGATTTTTTTCATTCACTGTCCCTCAGTCAGCTGGGGCTCTTCCAACCTAACTTCACAGCTACACCTGTTCTGTTTTGCAGGCCTGTATAACATGCCTTTCAAATTGTTGAATTACTAGTACATTATTTGGATTGTTCAGGGGTATGCAAAACCATAGGACATGGTAAGTGAGGAAATAAGAAGCACATAAGAGTAATTACTAAATCTGCTGTCGTTTGATTGAATTTCTCATTGACTTTACCCTCTGTTTCTTAATGCAAAGATGCAGAAAATTTCAGTGAAATTCCTAGAACTTAGAGGTAGTTCTGAAGGAATTCTTTTAGGAAACTGAAGTTTGCAGAGAAGGAAAAGTGCAATTAAGAAAAGAAAAAGAAAAGGTCAGAAAGGAAAAAAAAAAGGTTAGAAAGTGTTCATAATCTATATCTTCTCCCTGCTTAAGAACATAACAAGTTCCTTTTGCTGTTCCCTAAATAATATGTTGTTCAGTTTTGCATGTTTTAATGCTTCACATGAGTGGAATCACCCAGGATGTGTTCCTCAGTGGCTCGTGGTTTTATTCTAGGACTCTGTAAGCTCCGTTCTCGTGTGTGTTCCCAGTCAGCAGGTGGCACCAGTGTGCCAGAAGTAGCTCCTGGGTATCTCAGAGGCCTTGTCGGGGTTTTCATATTCCTGTTACCTGTTACTGTATGGATTACTGCCCTTGCTTTACAAGCTCAGAGCCTTAAATATTTTTGTATTCATATTCTTAATGTTTGTTCTTCGATTTTTTTATTTTTACTTTTTGTATTATGGATAGTTTTGAATATATACAAAAGTAGACAGAATAGCATATGAACTACAAACCAGGCTCACAGCAGCCAACCAGCACCGGGACCAGTTATGTCCCATCTTCTTCTTTCCTTCCATATTATTTTGAAACAAATCCCCAGCATTATATTAAAAACCAGTTTGAAAGTGGAAGGTGGTTATCCTTAGAAAGGATAACCTTTGTTTTATCTTTTTGGTGGGTTGGGTGGGGTTGGGGGAGGATGGGCCGGCCACTTCTATTGGTCTTTCATTTATCTATTTTCATCCGTCTTTGTTTTTGGCTCCTGTGGGCCTCCCATCACGGTGGCCTCTGTCGTCGCAGAGCACCAGCTCTGGGCGCACGCGCACCAGAGCTCCAGCTCGGTATTTGGACACATCAGTCCAGCCGCTCCGCGGCACGTGGGATCTTCCCAGGCCAGGGATCGAACCGGCACCCCTTGCACTGCAAGGCAGTGTCCTTACCCACTGGACCACCACGGGAAGCCCTCTTTTTATTCTTAACCTTTCTTAAAACCATCATTGTCATTAAATTTTTGAGAGTTGAAATTAGTTTGCATTTTTGAAGTCATATTTTTAAAATCTTATATATCATTTTCTTATATAATCATCCTGATTTTTCAGAGAAGACAGCATTTAGAAAATGGAAAGATAGTTCGATTTCAGGGCAGAAAAGATCTATGTGGTTTCAAAGCCAGTTTCATTACTTACTGGTTGGGATCTTAGATAAGTTTCCCTACTTTCTGCCTTTAATCTGTTGAGAGATGATTACAGTGAAAAGTAGGTAAGGACCCAGTAGACGAAGGTTTGTTGCCCAATCATGTTCCAAAGAACATTGCCACTTTGCATTGCCACCAGCAATGCAGTAATGAAAAGTAATAGTTTTAGAAGCTTATCACAAATGAAAAAACAGTTAAAGGGCTTCCCTGGTGGTCCAGTGGGTATAAAGAGTCCACCTTGCATTGCAGGGGGCACTAGTTCGATCCCTGGCACGGGAAGATTCCCACATGCCACGGAGGGGCTGGACCGTTGTGTCCAGTTATGAGCCAGTGCTCTGGAGTGCATGCGCCCAGAGCTGGTGCTCTGCTGCAGGAGAGACTGAAAGTCCAATTAAAAACAAGTGGCCAAAAAACTAAAAAAAAACCGTTAAAGTGTTAAGCTTAACATATTAGTAAATACGTAACATAATGAGATTAATTGAATGTTTAACATAATATTTGTAATCATTACTAGTTTTTTATTATTTTTTTAAATTTATTTATTTATTTTGGGCGGGGGTCGGGCTGGGGAAGGAGGGGAGCGGGCGGGCCACTTCCACCGGTCCTTCATTTCTCTATTTTCATCCATCTTTGCTCTTTGGCCCGTGTGGGCCTCCCATCGCGGCGGCATCCGTCGTCGCAGAGCACCGGCTCTGAGCGCATGCGCTCCAGAGCTCCGGCTCGGCAACTGGACACATCGGTCCAGCCGCTCCGTGGCACGTGGGATCCTCCCAGGCCAGGGATCGAACCGGCGCCCCCTCGCACTGCAAGGCGGTGCCCCCACCCACTGGACAACCAGGGGAAGCCCTGTAATCAATCATTACTAGTTTTTTAAATCCTTTAGAGGTAATATATAGTTTCGCTATTATTGAGCATTAATTTAAATGGGTGCTGTAATGAAACCGGTTCTTTTCCTGTTGGTTATTGGAATTCCATAGTTCCCAGCAGTTGTCAGCTGTCGGGACAGCACCGTTCCCGGACAGTGTTACACTGCGGGGAGAGGAACGTTCTGCCGCCGCCTCCAGCTGCCGCCTTCACTGTTCTGGTGATGTGCGGCGCTGCTGAGGGCAGAGCTGTGCTTCCTTGAGAGTGTGCTAAGCATTCACTTTGGCTGCTTAGTTCTAGTCTGGGAGCAAACACAGTGCACTTTCTTCAGGTATTCTCATTAGATGGCTTTTGCCTTTTCTTTGAGTAACTGTCTTTAATTTTGCTTTATATTCTATAGTATTCCACACTTTGATTCTTCTTAATATTCTAAGAATATAGTACCCCCCACACACACAGTTAAGAAACTAGTTATAAGCTAGTTTGTCAGTGATGATGTCTTTTTCTTTTTAATATAGACCACTTTCTGTAATCTTTACAAAATACACTCCAGGATATCATTCAGGCTTTTTATATATAATGATTAGACTTTTCTTTACCCATTCCCAAAAAATGTTGATAGTTTTTAACCTAACCTTCATTTAATACAAAGTAAAAACTATCCTTACTGAATTCTAAAGAGGTGTTTTAAAATTTAAAAAATAAGTAAAATTAAGAAAACTTTGAGTATTGTGGTTTATACATTTAAAATTGCCATTATTATGGTTTTTATAAATACTAAAGAAATACTGGTTCTAAGTACAGCTTGTTTATCTTCTGCCTTGGTAGGATCTTGAACATGGTGACTAGGCAAGGAGCACTGTGGGCTAATACCCTGGGTTCTCTGGGTGAGTAGACATCTCACTTTACAGTAAGTGGCTATCACTGCAAAGAAAGAATGTACACGTGTCACGAACAAGTTGATCAGCTATAATTCTGGTGCTAGGATGTTCAAAATTATGTTTAAATCCACTCTGATGAGTAGTGTGATTGTTACTGAGGAAAAGACCATAAACTATTGACATATAGCAAAATTATGGCAGGGGCTAAAACATTGTGAATATGCTCATTTCTAAATATTTTAAATACTACATACTCTGCTGTCCCCTGAAGACACTAAATAAAATCATATTTTAACTCAGTGAAATCCACATAGTTTAGGTCCAGGGTAAATGTTTGTGGGTTAGGAAAGGTTCAAGGTCCTGTAGAAGATAATCGATAGAGGAATCCAGCCCTCCTGATAGGTTTTCCTAATAGCCCATTCATGATTCTGTTTACCTAATGAGGTTTCCCAGACTAACTGCCTAAATTGCAACAAGGCTTTTCTAGATACTGAAGACATTTGCAGTCCTAAGGAAGAGATAATTTAGTACTACTTAGGACCAAATGTTTTCATACTACAGTGTTTATGAGTGATTGACTTTTGATTAATTACTCATAACTGATATAAGAAGTCCAGTTACAGCACTTGTGCTCTCATCCAGAGTTTTCTTTATCTGAAAGTCTAACTTGTGGCAGATTGAGTAAGAGAAATGTAGGCATTGCATCAAAAGATAAGAAAAGCCTCTGGGTGACAGAGTGAGATTCTAGCCTTGTCGTTGGCATTTTCACACTGTACAGATTTGCATTTGGAGTCCTAGTCAACGGCTACTTCCATGTGCTGCCGTGTCCCCACTGCCCTCCCCATGCACAATCACCTGCCTTTGTATCGCTATCCATGTGACTGCTTGCATGTCTAGAGGAGCCAGGAGTTCATATTCCAGGAAACCTTCATTTAATACAAAGTAAAAACTATCCTTACTGAATTCTAAAGAGGTGTTTTAAAATTTAAAAAATAAGTAAAATTAAGAAAACTTTGAGTATTGTGGTTTATACATTTAAAATTGCCATTATTATGGTTTTTATAAATACTAAAGAAATACTGGTTCTAAGTACAGCTTGTTTATCTTCTGCCTTGGTAGGATCTTGAACATGGTGACTAGGCAAGGAGCACTGTGGGCTAATACCCTGGGTTCTCTGGGTGAGTAGACATCTCACTTTACAGTAAGTGGCTATCACTGCAAAGAAAGAATGTACACGTGTCACGAACAAGTTGATCAGCTATAATTCTGGTGCTAGGATGTTCAAAATTATGTTTAAATCCACTCTGATGAGTAGTGTGATTGTTACTGAGGAAAAGACCATAAACTATTGACATATAGCAAAATTATGGCAGGGGCTAAAACATTGTGAATATGCTCATTTCTAAATATTTTAAATACTACATACTCTGCTGTCCCCTGAAGACACTAAATAAAATCATATTTTAACTCAGTGAAATCCACATAGTTTAGGTCCAGGGTAAATGTTTGTGGGTTAGGAAAGGTTCAAGGTCCTGTAGAAGATAATCGATAGAGGAATCCAGCCCTCCTGATAGGTTTTCCTAATAGCCCATTCATGATTCTGTTTACCTAATGAGGTTTCCCAGACTAACTGCCTAAATTGCAACAAGGCTTTTCTAGATACTGAAGACATTTGCAGTCCTAAGGAAGAGATAATTTAGTACTACTTAGGACCAAATGTTTTCATACTACAGTGTTTATGAGTGATTGACTTTTGATTAATTACTCATAACTGATATAAGAAGTCCAGTTACAGCACTTGTGCTCTCATCCAGAGTTTTCTTTATCTGAAAGTCTAACTTGTGGCAGATTGAGTAAGAGAAATGTAGGCATTGCATCAAAAGATAAGAAAAGCCTCTGGGTGACAGAGTGAGATTCTAGCCTTGTCGTTGGCATTTTCACACTGTACAGATTTGCATTTGGAGTCCTAGTCAACGGCTACTTCCATGTGCTGCCCGTGTCCCCACTGCCCTCCCCCATGCACAATCACCTGCCTTTGTATCGCTATCCATGTGACTGCTTGCATGTCTAGAGGGAGCCCCGGGACTTTCTCAGTTCAGTTCATATTCCAGGAAACCCTCAGTTGTGGGCAAACTGGGATGGTCAGTTACCCTGTATGTTTCTCTTGTAGTGTGACCAGTCACAATGTTTGGCTCAAGTTTAGTTTCAGTTAAATACATTGAAACTGGAAGAAGAGCTTTTATAGAAGTATAAGCACATCACAGCAGAGAAATTGTAAGGCTGAGTTTACTATGTGGTTATAATTTTGAGAAAGTGTAAGAAGGCTTAATGCATACGTGGCTAATTGGTCTTTATAGGCATAAGAGAATGGTGGTTTAGGGGAAGAGCTTGTTAAAACTAAACAGTGCTGCTGTTAGGGTTTTTACATGTGCAGAAACTAAATCTCAAGTTTCTTGGAGTCATACTTTTCTTAGAATATAAATGCATGTGTTTTGTTTTTGTTCCTAAATTCTAAGTACAGCTGTTAAGAATAAATGGAAGTGCAAAACAAGTACAGCTGTTAAGAATAAATGGAAATGAAAAACATGTTCTTCCTGGGACTCCCTCGTGTTACTTTCCATAAATGGCTTATAAATTTCTTCTGAATCTTTCCAAACATTGTCTTTGTGTGTCCAGACTCATACACACATGTACCTACTTTACATGTTAGTGAACAGAGCTCTTCCTGCATTTTTTGAGTACTATGTTTTGAGTACATAGTATTTCATTATGTGCAAAGTCTCTTTCTGGATCAGTCCCCTTGTGAAGGTCATTTGATTTGTTGCTAGGCTTCTGTTACTACAAACAGTGTTCCAGTGATCGTTATTTATATCTGAATCCCCGTGATGTCTGTAGAATGCATTTACCTAAATATAATTGCCATACTGACTTTCAGTTCATTTTTCTACTACTGATCAGTTCCATTTCCCTGTAGCTTTGCTCTATAGTGCGTTTGGTGTCGTCATTGAGAAAACACGAGGTGCAGAGGATGACCTCAACACAGTAGCAGCTGGAACCATGACAGGCATGTTGTATAAATCCACAGGTAGGTACTATCAAGTGGTGAAACTGTCTCAATATAGTGGAAGTATGCCTTTTGGCCATACTGTAGTTTTATATATATATATATATTTTTTTTTTTTTTTTTTTGTAGTATAGTGTTCTCTGACATCTCATGGTTTGGGATCTTATTTTTTAATTTTTGTAAAATACACATTAAATTGACCATACAAACCGTTTAAATGTACAGTTCAGTAAAGTATATTAACATTATGCAAGTCCAGAACTTTTTCTCATCTTATAAAACTGAAATTCTATGTCCACAAAACAACAACTCTACATTTCCCCTTCTACAGGCCCTGAAAACCACCATTTTACTTTCTGTCTGTGAATTTGATCTACTTTAGGTACCTTATGAAGTGTAGTCATGCCGTATTTTTCTTTTTGTGACTGACTTATTTAGCATAATGTCCTCAATGGTAGAGCATGTGTCAGAATTTCCTTTTTAAGGCTGAATAATACTCCGTCATATGTATATACCACATTCCGTTTGTTCATTCATCAGTCAGCGGACACTTGGGTTGTTTCTGCCTTTAGCAACAATCACTTAATCTAACTTGTTTCATTTTAAACTCTGTGAAGTGATAACCATCACATCCCAGTATAGATGAGCACAATATTAAGATGCTCTTTCCATAAATGGCTTATAAATTTCTTCTGAATTTTGTCTTTGTGTGTCCAGACTCATACACACATGTACCTACTTTACATGTTAGTGAACAGAGCTCTTCCTGCATTTTTTGAGTACTATGTTTTGAGTACATAGTATTTCATTATGTGCAAAGTCTCTTTCTGGATCAGTCCCTTGTGAAGGTCATTTGATTTGTTGCTAGGCTTCTGTTACTACAAACAGTGTTCCAGTGATCGTTATTTATATCTGAATCCCCGTGATGTCTGTAGAATGCATTTACCTAAATATAATTGCCATACTGACTTTCAGTTCATTTTTCTACTACTGATCAGTTCCATTTCCCTGTAGCTTTGCTCTATAGTGCGTTTGGTGTCGTCATTGAGAAAACACGAGGTGCAGAGGATGACCTCAACACAGTAGCAGCTGGAACCATGACAGGCATGTTGTATAAATCCACAGGTAGGTACTATCAAGTGGTGAAACTGTCTCAATATAGTGGAAGTATGCCTTTTGGCCATACTGTAGTTTTATATATATATATATATTTTTTTTTTTTTTTTTTGTAGTATAGTGTTCTCTGACATCTCATGGTTTGGGATCTTATTTTTTAATTTTTGTAAAATACACATTAAATTGACCATACAAACCGTTTAAATGTACAGTTCAGTAAAGTATATTAACATTATGCAAGTCCAGAACTTTTTCTCATCTTATAAAACTGAAATTCTATGTCCACAAAACAACAACTCTACATTTCCCCTTCTACAGGCCCTGAAAACCACCATTTTACTTTCTGTCTGTGAATTTGATCTACTTTAGGTACCTTATGAAGTGTAGTCATGCCGTATTTTTCTTTTTGTGACTGACTTATTTAGCATAATGTCCTCAATGGTAGAGCATGTGTCAGAATTTCCTTTTTAAGGCTGAATAATACTCCGTCATATGTATATACCACATTCCGTTTGTTCATTCATCAGTCAGCGGACACTTGGGTTGTTTCTGCCTTTAGCAACAATCACTTAATCTAACTTGTTTCATTTTAAACTCTGTGAAGTGATAACCATCACATCCCAGTATAGATGAGCACAATATTAAGATGCTCTTTCTCAAAAGATCATAAAACTAGTGACAGTCACAGATTTTTCTCAGAATTCTGTTTTAAATCACCTAAACTATTTTATGTTCTATACTCAAGCCTCTGAATATTACTTTTGCTTGATTGCTTTATTATGCTTGAGACACTTGATTAACTGAGGAATTTTGTTGTGTAATTCCTTTGTCACCATATATCAAGCTACATTTTTGCCTCTCTCTTACAGAAATTATAAAATCTAAAATTTCCTTGCATAACTGAGAGTAAGAGGCTTTTTTTAATATTGAAAATGAATAACATTTGGAATTTTAGCCCTAAGTGCTCACAGTACTTCTTGCAACGTGTGCATGTGTTTACACACACCAACAGAGTTTCTGGGTAGAGTTTAGACAGTAAATAAATACCTTTTATGTACATGAAAATGTTGGCATAGAAAACCTTGTTTAAAAAGCCTGAAATACTTTCACAATGAAAATCTTTGGCGTCAGAGGAGTTTAAAACCTTAATTGGCACAAGGGTAGCATTCAGCCAGCAAGAGTTTAGTTGGCCCAAACTATGTTTATGAAAGATCAAATTAAAATTTGAGGAACAAGAGATTTCACACAAACATCTGGAAATTTTAGCTTCTTTTGAACAAATGGAAGCCATCGAGCTCACATTGTATGTGGTGGTGAATGCCTGGAGCTGAACTGGGGGAGCTGCTACCCCAGTGGATGGGCACTGAAGCTGCAGCTCAGTGCCCACCAGCCCCATTTATTAGTCAGGGTCAGCCATTTCCTGTGTTGGGGCAGCCTTAAGTATAAGAATGAACTGAATTACCACCTCATTTAAGACACATTGTCTTAAATTATCTTTCTGTCTAAATTCAGACTTCTCACCCGAGCCTTGAATGTTTTAATCTTAACCTGGCTTTTCAGCCTTCTCTCCCACAGCTTTTTTTTACATACATCTTAGGGCCAAACATGTATTTGAAATCCAGTCATCCCTAAGGCCCAGCTCAATTGTTAGTACCCCTTTCAAGAAATGTCCCTGATATCTTCTTTCTCTCTGCTAGCGACAGTTTGGTATACAGAAACAAACAATGGGCATTGAACTCAGATTGAGGTTGACTAGCACTAGAGCCGTAAACAAACACATAAGAAAGTAACTTGTCTGGATTTGTCTGTAAAACAAAGGTGACTGTTCCCTTCACACACTTGTAAATGAGATAACCTATATAAAACCACCTATATAAACCTTTCTGCCATCAGCACATTTTGTACAGTTCTTATGAGACTTGACCTAGTTTTCCTGTTAGGAAATCTGTAGACAATATCTAGGACCAGAACATCAACAAATAGCAGTATAAACATTGTTTAGAAACATGCAGGTAGAAAGCAAAGATTGCCTTTGGGAACTGGGAATTAAAGTCAGGATGATGAGTACACCAGACTGTTGTGCTTCACTGAAATCCTTTGGTACTGTCTTGACTTCTAAAATTATATATGGTCTGTTTTGATAAAATTAGAAATTAAAAGTGACCAAAAACATATCAATGTAGATAGGGAAGGAGAGGAGGGAATTTAACAGGTGCAGAGTTTCAATTTTGTAAAGTGAAAAAAAGTTCTCAGGAGATGGATGATGATAGCCCAGCACCAGTGTATTCAATACTCTTGAAATGTACTTAATGGAAAATTTTATGTGTATCTTATCACAATTTTAAAGAGAATTTTAACAAAAAAGTTAAATAGTGCAGAATTTTGTTGAGTGAAATTTGTAGCTGTCTCAGTGTGTAGGTAAGGCTGTTCCTTTAAAGCAAGGGCCACGGACTTCTGCTGGCCGGATGCCTCTCTTCACTACCTACAGGCTAAGAATGTATTTTACATTTTAAAATAGTTAACATTTTAAATGTTTTTATGTAAGTATCTACAATATCTAGGATCGAAACATCAAGAAATAGCAGGGTAAACATTCTTTAGAAACAAAGAATGTTTTAGGCAAAAGCCTAAAATATTTACTTTCTAGCCATTTCCAAAAATGTGCTGACACCTGTGTTAAAGTAATTGTCAGTTCAGTGTGTTAGCTCTGCCAGTGATCAGCTCTATACTCTAAACTAGCAACTTAAATATTCTGGGCCTTATTTTCCATGGTTTAGAAGAGGTGACATTTGCCCTTTCGGGAAGAATTGTATGAGGATCTTAAAGAAACAAACAATGGGCATTGAACTCAGATTGAGGTTGACTAGCACTAGAGCCGTAAACAAACACATAAGAAAGTAACTTGTCTGGATTTGTCTGTAAAACAAAGGTGACTGTTCCTTCACACACTTGTAAATGAGATAACCATAAAACCATAACTTTCTATGCCTTTTACAGTTATGTCTTACCATTTTCATGATAAAAACCACCTATATAAACCTTTCTGCCATCAGCACATTTTGTACAGTTCTTATGAGACTTGACCTAGTTTTCCTGTTAGGAAATCTGTAGACAATATCTAGGACCAGAACATCAACAAATAGCAGTATAAACATTGTTTAGAAACATGCAGGTAGAAAGCAAAGATTGCCTTTGGGAACTGGGAATTAAAGTCAGGATGATGAGTACACCAGACTGTTGTGCTTCACTGAAATCCTTTGGTACTGTCTTGACTTCTAAAATTATATATGGTCTGTTTTGATAAAATTAGAAATTAAAAGTGACCAAAAACATATCAATGTAGATAGGGAAGGAGAGGAGGGAATTTAACAGGTGCAGAGTTTCAATTTTGTAAAGTGAAAAAAAGTTCTCAGGAGATGGATGATGATAGCCCAGCACCAGTGTATTCAATACTCTTGAAATGTACTTAATGGAAAATTTTATGTGTATCTTATCACAATTTTAAAGAGAATTTTAACAAAAAAGTTAAATAGTGCAGAATTTTGTTGAGTGAAATTTGTAGCTGTCTCAGTGTGTAGGTAAGGCTGTTCCTTTAAAGCAAGGGCCACGGACTTCTGCTGGCCGGATGCCTCTCTCTTCACTACCTACAGGCTAAGAATGTATTTTACATTTTAAAATAGTTAACATTTTAAATGTTTTTATGTAAGTATCTACAATATCTAGGATCGAAACATCAAGAAATAGCAGGGTAAACATTCTTTAGAAACAAAGAATGTTTTAGGCAAAAAGCCTAAAATATTTACTTTCTAGCCATTTCCAAAAAAATGTGCTGACACCTGTGTTAAAGTAATTGTCAGTTCAGTGTGTTAGCTCTGCCAGTGATCAGCTCTATACTCTCTAAACTAGCAACTTAAATATTCTGGGCCTTATTTTCCATGGTTTAGAAGAGGTGACATTTGCCCTTTCGGGAAGAATTGTATGAGGATCCAAAAGATAGAAGATAAAATGTGACACATAAGCCACATATTTGGTTGACTTTGTAGAGATTAACCATTGGCCTCATTCGGTTATTGTGTTCAGAGCAAGCGTATTTGCTAATCAACTTCCTGTACTTAGTCGGGCAAAAGTTGTTTTATTACAGAAAGCCTAAAGCCAAGGCTGTTAAACTTTTAATAGATCAACCAGCTGGAAAACCCTGATATTAATGGAAAGACTTAACAGTAAAACTTGTAATAAAATGCTACCCTTGAGTCAGGATCACTATGATTATTAGTAAATCATGCACTGCATATGTTTGGAATCTTGTAGAAAAAGCTTGTTCCTAGCCTTCAGAGAATAACATAATTGATTTGTACTAAGTTTGTTTCATTTTGGCCTGAAAGTAGAAGGCATTCTAGGGGATAAATTGTTAAAGAGAGACTTAATACACCAGTGATGTTCCATAGTTCTTAAATCTCTATAGTTCCCAATTTACACAAGAACCTGTTTTTGCAGCCTGCCTAAAGAACCCTCATTATACTGAAGGTTTAGGTCTAATAACTGAGCCATATTGACACCACTGCAAATGGCATTTATTTTTCCTGGGCTTCCCAGCGTATTTTTTCCATTTTTAGAAAATTGGTCTAATTATATATATAGTTCACTCTGGCCCGTTTTCAACCACATTGAATACAATTGTAAATTCACCTATCATTCTTAGTCTTAAGTGTGATAAGATACAGAGAGATGAGGTAGACTTGAAGGAGATATCTCCCATTTACTGTGATTAATTTTTTATGTTTCTCATCTCCCTTCCTGCATATTTGATGGCTGTTTATAGATGATGCAATGTTTTTAATACTACAATATCTAGGATCGAAACATCAAGAAATAGCAGGGTAAACATTCTTTAGAAACAAAGAATGTTTTAGGCAAAAGCCTAAAATATTTACTTTCTAGCCATTTCCAAAAAAATGTGCTGACACCTGTGTTAAAGTAATTGTCAGTTCAGTGTGTTAGCTCTGCCAGTGATCAGCTCTATACTCTCTAAACTAGCAACTTAAATATTCTGGGCCTTATTTTCCATGGTTTAGAAGAGGTGACATTTGCCCTTTCGGGAAGAATTGTATGAGGATCCAAAAGATAGAAGATAAAATGTGACACATAAGCCACATATTTGGTTGACTTTGTAGAGATTAACCATTGGCCTCATTCGGTTATTGTGTTCAGAGCAAGCGTATTTGCTAATCAACTTCCTGTACTTAGTCGGGCAAAAGTTGTTTTATTACAGAAAGCCTAAAGCCAAGGCTGTTAAACTTTTAATAGATCAACCAGCTGGAAAACCCTGATATTAATGGAAAGACTTAACAGTAAAACTTGTAATAAAATGCTACCCTTGAGTCAGGATCACTATGATTATTAGTAAATCATGCACTGCATATGTTTGGAATCTTGTAGAAAAAGCTTGTTCCTAGCCTTCAGAGAATAACATAATTGATTTGTACTAAGTTTGTTTCATTTTGGCCTGAAAGTAGAAGGCATTCTAGGGGATAAATTGTTAAAGAGAGACTTAATACACCAGTGATGTTCCATAGTTCTTAAATCTCTATAGTTCCCAATTTACACAAGAACCTGTTTTTGCAGCCTGCCTAAAGAACCCTCATTATACTGAAGGTTTAGGTCTAATAACTGAGCCATATTGACACCACTGCAAATGGCATTTATTTTTCCTGGGCTTCCCAGCGTATTTTTTCCATTTTTAGAAAATTGGTCTAATTATATATATAGTTCACTCTGGCCCGTTTTTCAACCACATTGAATACAATTGTAAATTCACCTATCATTCTTAGTCTTAAGTGTGATAAGATACAGAGAGATGAGGTAGACTTGAAGGAGATATCTCCCATTTACTGTGATTAATTTTTTATGTTTCTCATCTCCCTTCCTGCATATTTGATGGCTGTTTATAGATGATGCTGCAGTTTCTATTTGGGTCTGTTTAAGAGAGATAATTACTTCATGGTTGAAGCCTAAGTCAGTCAGCTATCTTAAGTCTTCAGGCTAGAGAGGCTTCCAGAGGGAGTAGCCCTTTAATCTATCATCTGAAGCCATCTGGCAGGACACTCATTGCAGAAATGGTTGGTCTGAAGCAGCATCACTGAGCAGCGTCACTGAATTTCATGGAACTAGTGGCGTGTAGCTAAAGGACTTCTAGTAAGGTATAACCACTGGACCTTGGTTTTCCTGACACATGACTTGGAACAAGTACTCTGTAGATGCAACATAGACTACCTGAAATTTGTGATCCCTGTCTATTTGTGAAACTAAGAGAACATCAAGTATTTCTTAAAAGCATTTTGGGGCACCCCCACTCCTCTTATTAGACTTGAGGACTATTTTCAGGTAGCTGGTGGAAACTTTTGTTTCTGCATTTCAAATGAAATATCTATTCCTAATCTTTTTCCACATGAAAAAATAATTTTGTTAAGCAAAAAATAGCTCAATGTCCACTCCTAATCCTGGAAGGTTTTCAACTAGTGATGACGCTAGCGGCTTCCAGGTGGCTCAGTGGTAAAGAATCTCCCTGACAAGCAGAAGACACAGGTTCAATCCCTGGGTCAGGAACATCCCCTGGAGAAGGAACACTCCAGTGTTCTTGCCTGGGAAACCCCACGGACAGAAGAGCCTGGTGGGCTACTGTCCATGCGGTCACAGCAGAGTCTGACACAACTGAATGACGACATGATGATAAGTACTTGGTTGGTCATTAGTTGGGAGATTTTCTGACACATCAGAATCGGATAGGCAATGAGGTCATCAGCACCCAACTCAAAAGCTGATCACAGCCATCTAATCGCCCACTACTGTCTTACGTCTTCAAAGTTAATATGTACTGAACCTGTGCAGAGTCCAAATTTTTTTTCCTGGGCTTCCCAGCGTATTTTTTCCATTTTTAGAAAATTGGTCTAATTATATATATAGTTCACTCTGGCCCGTTTTCAACCACATTGAATACAATTGTAAATTCACCTATCATTCTTAGTCTTAAGTGTGATAAGATACAGAGAGATGAGGTAGACTTGAAGGAGATATCTCCCATTTACTGTGATTAATTTTTTATGTTTCTCATCTCCCTTCCTGCATATTTGATGGCTGTTTATAGATGATGCTGCAGTTTCTATTTGGGTCTGTTTAAGAGAGATAATTACTTCATGGTTGAAGCCTAAGTCAGTCAGCTATCTTAAGTCTTCAGGCTAGAGAGGCTTCCAGAGGGAGTAGCCCTTTAATCTATCATCTGAAGCCATCTGGCAGGACACTCATTGCAGAAATGGTTGGTCTGAAGCAGCATCACTGAGCAGCGTCACTGAATTTCATGGAACTAGTGGCGTGTAGCTAAAGGACTTCTAGTAAGGTATAACCACTGGACCTTGGTTTTCCTGACACATGACTTGGAACAAGTACTCTGTAGATGCAACATAGACTACCTGAAATTTGTGATCCCTGTCTATTTGTGAAACTAAGAGAACATCAAGTATTTCTTAAAAGCATTTTGGGGCACCCCCACTCCTCTTATTAGACTTGAGGACTATTTTCAGGTAGCTGGTGGAAACTTTTGTTTCTGCATTTCAAATGAAATATCTATTCCTAATCTTTTTCCACATGAAAAAATAATTTTGTTAAGCAAAAAATAGCTCAATGTCCACTCCTAATCCTGGAAGGTTTTTCAACTAGTGATGACGCTAGCGGCTTCCAGGTGGCTCAGTGGTAAAGAATCTCCCTGACAAGCAGAAGACACAGGTTCAATCCCTGGGTCAGGAACATCCCCTGGAGAAGGAACACTCCAGTGTTCTTGCCTGGGAAACCCCACGGACAGAAGAGCCTGGTGGGCTACTGTCCATGCGGTCACAGCAGAGTCTGACACAACTGAATGACGACATGATGATAAGTACTTGGTTGTTCATTAGTTGGGAGATTTTCTGACACATCAGAATCGGGATAGGCAATGAGGTCATCAGCACCCAACTCAAAAGCTGATCACAGCCATCTAATCGCCCACTACTGTCTTACGTCTTCAAAGTTAATATGTACTGAACCTGTGCAGAGTCCAAAGCTTGGTGTCACTGTTTCCAAAGACGGTATCACAGGGTTTACATAGAGCCTTAAACCAACTGACAGTGCCAGTGAAGTTCTAAATTATGACTAGCAGGTGATTATTGATCTGATTGAGACTTCAATACTAAGCATAAGACCTTGTCCAGAAATTGTTCTAGGATCAAGTCAGATTGAGAAAAGTAATCATGCTGATAATCTTAGGTACAAATTGTGAAATTAATAATGAAAACAGGCTGTGATTATGAAAATAACACTTTACGTATTA
This sequence comes from Tragulus kanchil, assembly GCA_022376925.1. NCBI lineage: Eukaryota > Metazoa > Chordata > Mammalia > Artiodactyla > Tragulidae > Tragulus > Tragulus kanchil. Next base: position 163,065,374 of record JAIOJX010000005.1, read on the forward strand.
AACAAGTTATTTAGGGGAATCTGTCTCTCCTGAACGTCAGTCTTGGTTTATTCATTTCAAAGCTCCTGTTTGGCATGGAATCTTCGTAAACACGAGCAATGTGTCTCAGCTTTACCAATCTCTTACCTATAACCCTCTGATGTGAGGACAGTATGCAGTACAAGGCTGTTAACTGATATTTTCTCTCTTCCTCTCGCAGGTGGTCTTCGAGGGGTAGCCAGAGGTGGTCTAGCAGGACTAACACTTACGAGCCTCTACGCGCTATATAATAACTGGGAGCACATGAAAGGCTCTGTGCTCCAACAATCACTCTGAAGATTTCGCTAGTTTACAAGTAGAGGACACTTTAGTCGTCACCCAGATCAATTTATAAGTCAGTCTGGAGTCATTTACTCTTCTGTCTACAACTAATTTGAAAAATTGGAAATTCCAATTTGCTGTGATGAAGATCATGGATGGCTGACCAGGACTGGCATTCCTTCCAGCCATTAAAGAGTTGAAGCCAAAACACCCTTTGGCGGCTGAGTAATATGGTTCTCTTCTTTAAAGAAGATCTTGATCTGTTTTCGCTCCTTCCCCTTCTGGAAAACCACTTAATCCCAGAATTCAGGTCGTGCTTGTCAACACTCTATTGGGCACATTTGTTCATTTAATGATCCAAGACTGCAATACTGCTCTGTATTCCCAATAAAGGGTGAAAATAGAACCAAGGTCATAACTCCAACAGCACTCTAATGGGTGTCTCCCCAAAGGTACTCTTGGCATCTGTTTCTATTCTAGTACGGCAAAGTGTGTTTTCATGTTTGGATGAAGTGAAGGGCTACTTGCTGCATTAGAAACTAGGTTAAAATTTTTCTCCAATAGTTGATTCTAGACAACTTCAAGATATTTTAGATTAACTATTATACCATTAGTGTACCATTAGTGGAGTAATATTAACTCAGTCTTACTGAGGATAACTCAAAAGAGATGACATAGGCAAGAACTAAAGTTTTTAAGGAAGTCTTGGGAAAGCTGAAGGACAAGTTATTTGATTTCTGAGTTTGTTTTCATACTAATAATGCACTGCAGGTTACACATACACATAATATATGTAAACCACTATATAATATAATATATAATATTATATATGTAAACCACTAAACAACTGGTGGCCACTGTGATTAGAGAAAGTAACAAAAGGCTTTTTTGAATTCATCTAATTAGAAGGAATAGTCCTCTAGTCTTTATTTTTTTTAAGCAGTTTAATATATCCTGCCTGCAGCAGAGCAGATAACACACCTATTCTCTGCTAATTCAGGAATCATAAAATACATCAATATTTTATTTAAGTGAATATAAAAACGTTCAAGTATTTCTCAGCTGTACTTGCCAAAAGGTACCACACTCATACAATTTTGACAAGGTGTTTTACAAATACACACGACAACTTGGCTGTTATGCTTTTAATGAATGGAGAGAGGTACAAAATGCATCAGTGCCAAAGGATGTTTTACATACTCATTAGCATAGTGACTAATGTTAATTTAGGGATACACAAAGTGTTAAACCTCAACTACAGAGTTTCCTGCAACTTAAGATAATGGAAAGGCTCCTTAAGTTTTTACCCACCACCTTCAGTTTTAAAGTTCGAAATTGTATCTGGAAGAACTAGAAAAATAATAGGCTCCTTTCAGCTGTGGTTAAGAACTAGTGAAGCTGTATGGCAATGACACAGACTGTGAAGTTTCCCCCAAAAGGCTTTCCAGATTACCACATCACAAACTTTAAAGAGTGTTTCCAGTAACATAGTTGAGTGGCTTAATAGTCTAAAAGTGGAAAGCAGCTAAGATATCTCAAGAGAATTTTAAAACATAGCATAAATACCACTTCTCTCCTACAGAGAAATTTTAAAGCATGGACATAACTTTAAGGATACTAAGGAAACATCTTTAAGTTTTCCATAAAGCTTCAATAAACACCCGAAGGCACAAGTGTTCAAAACTTCTTATTCACTAAAATGTCACTGCATTATACTTTAGAGGTACAGATATGTTATGCTTGCAGTGAGTGGACATTTAATTTATGCCTCGTTAAAAGCACCAGGTGTCAAGTTCAGCTTCCATTTACACAGGATGCACCAATAACACTTAGGATAGTGAGTAGTTCAAGTACTGCATTTCCAACCTACTTTGCTTTTTGATGAGTTGGCACTGGGGCTCTTCAGCAGTTCTTCAGAATATTTTGAAAGAAGCTAGAACTACCCTGAATATAATTTTCAAGCAATATGGAGCCCTTCTGAAAGAGCTGTCTACTTTCATAGTAACATTTAGAGAAAAGAATAAAGATAGAACTTGGAAAAGCTTGAGTTTCCCTCAAGGAAGAAAAATTATGTAGAATCTGCCACTTAAGCTAAAATGTTTTGTGATAAATGTCAAAAATTGCCAAAACTGTTATTGTATGTTTTGGTAAAAAAAAAAAAAAACCCACCATGTTGGCAATGTCAAATTGTGTGAAATACAATAGTATATTAATTAAACAAGAATTCACCATTAATGGAAGAAAATTCACAACAAGGGAAGCATCCAAAGATGGGCAATCAAAAGGTTAGGTAATTTTACTAGCTTTAGAAAACATCAACACACCTTGATTATAGAATGATTTCATTTTTAAAACTACAGTGTTTTAACGTAATTCTAATAACCCAATCTAAGGAGCTATAAAGGCTTATGAAAAAGACCTACCCACTAAGATGCCGCATTTCTAGTGTAGCAGTGAATTAATACTTCTGTAAGAAGGAACTGAATCACCTCAGCATCAACAAATAGCCTTTCTCTTGTACACAGTAGCTCATAATTTGATGACTTCTTTCTCTTCACTGATTCAAAATTGGGCAGGAAAGGAACTACATCAGACCCAGAGACAATGATTTGGCAAGCCGCAGTTACTCAGCTCATGGATTTGTGATAATCTGCAGAAAAGTTGCTTGACTAGTACTCGATTCCTTCACATCTGTAAATAAAAGCCCACATGAAAAAAGTCACTTCACTTTAAGACTAAAAGCAAACATCTTCCCACTTTTAAAGCTCATTTCTCAATAAGCTGCTAGAATCCAGACAAATTCTGACAACTACGTCATTCAAGTATGTCCTAGTTATTTCATGGAGCAAGCTCAACTGAAATATATGAAAACTTCATTCATAAAATGCACCAATACTTTAGAAACTTGCAGTGAGTGGACATTTAATTTATGCCTCGTAAAAGGTTAGTTCAAAAGGTACTTGGGGCATTTCCAACCTACTTTGCTTTTTGATGAGTTGGCACTGGGGCTCTTCAGCAGTTCTTCAGAATATTTTGAAAGAAGCTAGAACTACCCTGAATATAATTTTCAAGCAATATGGAGCCCTTCTGAAAGAGCTGTCTACTTTCATAGTAACATTTAGAGAAAAGAATAAAGATAGAACTTGGAAAAGCTTGAGTTTCCCTCAAGGAAGAAAAATTATGTAGAATCTGCCACTTAAGCTAAAATGTTTTGTGATAAATGTCAAAAATTGCCAAAACTGTTATTGTATGTTTTGGTAAAAAAAAAAAAAAACCCACCATGTTGGCAATGTCAAATTGTGTGAAATACAATAGTATATTAATTAAACAAGAATTCACCATTAATGGAAGAAAATTCACAACAAGGGAAGCATCCAAAGATGGGCAATCAAAAGGTTAGGTAATTTTACTAGCTTTAGAAAACATCAACACACCTTGATTATAGAATGATTTCATTTTTAAAACTACAGTGTTTTAACGTACTTCTAATAACCCAATCTAAGGAGCTATAAAGGCTTATGAAAAAGACCTACCCACTAAGATGCCGCATTTCTAGTGTAGCAGTGAATTAATACTTCTGTAAGAAGGAACTGAATCACCTCAGCATCAACAAATAGCCTTTCTCTTGTACACAGTAGCTCATAATTTGATGACTTCTTTCTCTTCACTGATTCAAAATTGGGCAGGAAAGGAACTACATCAGACCCAGAGACAATGATTTGGCAAGCCGCAGTTACTCAGCTCATGGATTTGTGATAATCTGCAGAAAAGTTGCTTGACTAGTACTCGATTCCTTCACATCTGTAAATAAAAGCCCACATGAAAAAAGTCACTTCACTTTAAGACTAAAAGCAAACATCTTCCCACTTTTAAAGCTCATTTCTCAATAAGCTGCTAGAATCCAGACAAATTCTGACAACTACGTCATTCAAGTATGTCCTAGTTATTTCATGGAGCAAGCTCAACTGAAATATATGAAAATTTTATCATCTCTTTTTCCCCACCTCACCTAATACATAAACCCATTTAACAGGAATACAGTTCAGTGGGCAAAGTGAATTCATATGTAAGAAATCATAAGCAGCTAAAGTTGTAATATGTGCACTAGTGGCATATACCAACCTGTAGAGGAGTTCGATACAACCATTTTTCTTTATCAACTTTAAGCTGCATACAGGCAAAGAGATCACAAACTGCTGGGAGGCCATACCGATCTGGGGGAAAGTTGTGTTCCTCCGGTAGGGGCGAATTCAGTAATACCTCCTCGAGAAGACAAAGGGTAGGTTGCTGCATGACAACTGGGAGGCAAGATACCAACAATTCATCTTCCAAACAGCCTAGTGTCCGTAAAGAAAGATGTGAAGGTTGGGCTTTCTAATAAAAGAGCAAAGGTGACAATGATTTTCTATACCCCTTATCTTTTCCATAAAGAGCAATAAGGCAGGCCAGATGGCATTTGGGGGCCTAGAAAATGCATACAAACTTAAGTATGAGTATAAATATTCCATTCTGTGGCTAACATGGCACCAAAATTAATATTTAAGCCATATTTAATAGTTCAGGTATGATCTGGCCCATATACAAAGTTTGGGATTAAGAAAGTAAAAATCTACTGAATATACTTCAAGTGGTACTATTTTAATGTCTCGTACTCACCTTGGCCTTCTTTCGAAATAGCCACTTGTCTTCTCCTGAGGATAACTGGTTAAGACAGCAAAAAATAGCCTTTCTCTTGTACACAGTAGCTCATAATTTGATGACTTCTTTCTCTTCACTGATTCAAAATTGGGCAGGAAAGGAACTACATCAGACCCAGAGACAATGATTTGGCAAGCCGCAGTTACTCAGCTCATGGATTTGTGATAATCTGCAGAAAAGTTGCTTGACTAGTACTCGATTCCTTCACATCTGTAAATAAAAGCCCACATGAAAAAAGTCACTTCACTTTAAGACTAAAAGCAAACATCTTCCCACTTTTAAAGCTCATTTCTCAATAAGCTGCTAGAATCCAGACAAATTCTGACAACTACGTCATTCAAGTATGTCCTAGTTATTTCATGGAGCAAGCTCAACTGAAATATATGAAAATTTTATCATCTCTTTTCCTCACCTCACCTAATACATAAACCCATTTAACAGGAATACAGTTCAGTGGGCAAAGTGAATTCATATGTAAGAAATCATAAGCAGCTAAAGTTGTAATATGTGCACTAGTGGCATATACCAACCTGTAGAGGAGTTCGATACAACCATTTTTCTTTATCAACTTTAAGCTGCATACAGGCAAAGAGATCACAAACTGCTGGGAGGCCATACCGATCTGGGGGAAAGTTGTGTTCCTCCGGTAGGGGCGAATTCAGTAATACCTCCTGCGAGAAGACAAAGGGTAGGTTGCTGCATGACAACTGGGAGGCAAGATACCAACAATTCATCTTCCAAACAGCCTAGTGTCCGTAAAGAAAGATGTGAAGGTTGGGCTTTCTAATAAAAGAGCAAAGGTGACAATGATTTTCTATACCCCTTATCTTTTCCATAAAGAGCAATAAGGCAGGCCAGATGGCATTTGGGGGCCTAGAAAATGCATACAAACTTAAGTATGAGTATAAATATTCCATTCTGTGGCTAACATGGCACCAAAATTAATATTTAAGCCATATTTAATAGTTCAGGTATGATCTGGCCCATATACAAAGTTTGGGATTAAGAAAGTAAAAATCTACTGAATATACTTCAAGTGGTACTATTTTAATGTCTTGTGCTCACCTTGGCCTTCTTTCGAAATAGCCACTTGTCTTCTCCTGAGGATAACTGGTTAAGATTTCCTGTCTTCTTTGCTGGCAAGACCCAGTCGGCTGTGTTAAAGGGACACCAGGAAGTGGCCAATGGGCTTGGAAGCTTTTGTCTGCCAGCCCTGTCCTCTGTAAGAGGCACTTCCTTGGGACATCCTTCTTTGTGTGAGGGGTTAAAGAGCCACTCTGACAAGGGACTGTTCCTTATGGCTTGGAAGGAGTCAGCAATTCTAGAAGCCACTGCCTTTGGTGCCTTAGCTTGATCTGCGGCCTCTCTTCTGGATGGACAGAGCCACATGTTCAGAGAATCTTTATGTTTCTCAGGTTCAGGTTTTGGCTCTACGGGCATACCATTCTTATCCTTCCCTTCTCTCTTCAGAAGCCATTTACACAGAGCTTCCTTCTCACAATTTTCATCACACACGCACTCTGCAAAACTTGTACAAGGCTCGTTGGCTTTGCAGACCTCCTCTACTTTATAAGGGTCTTGATGGTTCTGGACAAGCCAATCCTCAGTAGTCACGCTCAAGGTGGACAAGGGTTTCTTGGCCTCCAAGTGGTCATTCAGGCACTTCAGATTGCCCAGGTTCTCAATCTCCACACCTTTGGGCTGGTTACCCTGACAACTGGTACAGGAATCAGGCTTGACAAGCCAATCATTCACATTATAGGACTCCTGGAACACCTGGAACAAGAGCTTAAACTTCTCACTGGTTTCACAGCTGCTGTTCCCAGGCTTCTCAAGACTATGGTGGGACTCCTGGGGAGTCACCAGCCAATCAGAAAGATCCATCTCGTCGTGACCAAGAGGCTCTAGATCTCCAACCTTTTCAATTTCAATGGAGTAAGAACTGGTAGTAGAATAGCTGTTACACTTTTGATAACTTGATTTTTCAGAAACTTCCTGTTGCCGGCTCTTGTGGACCCAGTTTTCCAAACCCTTTAGGTTGCCCCAGACATTACTGAAGAAATTGCAGGCTCTAGCAGAAGTCTACACAGAAAATACACATTATTAGTTTGCACAATATTATCACTGCCTTGAAATCCAATGGTAAGAATTCTACTTACATTTACAGCCCTAACAATGTTTCTAACTTTAAAATATACTTAGCCAAAAGACATGGAATTTCTCTGAGATATTAAAATACATGATTACATTAAAACTTAATTTTCTGCAGTCTTTTTTTAAAAAGACAAAGTAGGACAAAGCATTTATAGCATATTTTATAGAAGAGACGAGTAGCTCTACATAATGTGCCTTTATGAAGACAAAAATGACCCACAGATAGGATTAAAAAGAAGTCAAAATGCTCAGCAATTCTAGAAGCCACTGCCTTTGGTGCCTTAGCTTGATCTGCGGCCTCTCTTCTGGATGGACAGAGCCACATGTTCAGAGAATCTTTATGTTTCTCAGGTTCAGGTTTTGGCTCTACGGGCATACCATTCTTATCCTTCCCTTCTCTCTTCAGAAGCCATTTACACAGAGCTTCCTTCTCACAATTTTCATCACACACGCACTCTGCAAAACTTGTACAAGGCTCGTTGGCTTTGCAGACCTCCTCTACTTTATAAGGGTCTTGATGGTTCTGGACAAGCCAATCCTCAGTAGTCACGCTCAAGGTGGACAAGGGTTTCTTGGCCTCCAAGTGGTCATTCAGGCACTTCAGATTGCCCAGGTTCTCAATCTCCACACCTTTGGGCTGGTTACCCTGACAACTGGTACAGGAATCAGGCTTGACAAGCCAATCATTCACATTATAGGACTCCTGGAACACCTGGAACAAGAGCTTAAACTTCTCACTGGTTTCACAGCTGCTGTTCCCAGGCTTCTCAAGACTATGGTGGGACTCCTGGGGAGTCACCAGCCAATCAGAAAGATCCATCTCGTCGTGACCAAGAGGCTCTAGATCTCCAACCTTTTCAATTTCAATGGAGTAAGAACTGGTAGTAGAATAGCTGTTACACTTTTGATAACTTGATTTTTCAGAAACTTCCTGTTGCCGGCTCTTGTGGACCCAGTTTTCCAAACCCTTTAGGTTGCCCCAGACATTACTGAAGAAATTGCAGGCTCTAGCAGAAGTCTACACAGAAAATACACATTATTAGTTTGCACAATATTATCACTGCCTTGAAATCCAATGGTAAGAATTCTACTTACATTTACAGCCCTAACAATGTTTCTAACTTTAAAATATACTTAGCCAAAAGACATGGAATTTCTCTGAGATATTAAAATACATGATTACATTAAAACTTAATTTTCTGCAGTCTTTTTTTTTTAAAAAAAGACAAAGTAGGACAAAGCATTTATAGCATATTTTATAGAAGAGACGAGTAGCTCTACATAATGTGCCTTTATGAAGACAAAAATGACCCACAGATAGGATTAGAGAAGTCAGTGAAGTTGGCTAATAAGCATGAAGTTGGTCCTTAGTAATCTTAAAAACTCAAAACTGTTATTTCGTGTAAAATTCAGAGAAGCAAACTTGTAAATGATTACTACTGTTAGAGAAGTTTAGGGAAGCAGGAATCTTCACTGTTCTGCTGGTGCGAATATCAACTGGTATCAACTTTCTGGAAAACCAAATTGGCAGTATGTATCAAAAGCGTTAAATAAGGGTCTGCAGAACTGTAATCTAGGAATGGAATTTCTAAGAATTCATTCCTAAACAACTAATCAAGAAAGTATACAAATAATTAGCTCCTGGACAAGCAGGGGAAATTTATCTATAATTCAGAGTACTGAAGCTTCTTTTACATAAAAATGGATACTTAGTTGTGAGAATACACAAATTAGACCTAGAAGGTAAACTGCTTGTGATTAGGAATGAAAAAACCTGAATTTATAGCCAAAAGTTACTTAAAAAATGTTTCCCAGACCAGAACTAAAAACCAAAAATAATATAGTTCAGTATACTGACCCCATCTATTACTTCATCAAGCTCAGAAACAATAAAGGCAACAACACACCTGACTATTTTCCAAGGTCTGCTTTTGAGTGAGCCAGTCCTGGAGATTGGTGCTGGGCAGGTAAGGAGCCTGATGACCAATAGCGGGTTTTGGCTTCCAGCTGTGGTGCTGGATGCTGACTTCTGCTAATCACACAATACTTTGCTGCTTAACAAGGCAATGTTTAATGCAGTAGAAAAGTTTGAAAAAGGGACCAGCCCCGTGGTGCTGGATGCTGACTTCTGTAATTCTTTCCAGCTTACAAATTCAGCTTAGAAGTCTACACAGAAAATACACATTATTAGTTTGCACAATATTATCACTGCCTTGAAATCCAATGGTAAGAATTCTACTTACATTTACAGCCCTAACAATGTTTCTAACTTTAAAATATACTTAGCCAAAAGACATGGAATTTCTCTGAGATATTAAAATACATGATTACATTAAAACTTAATTTTCTGCAGTCTTTTTTTTTTAAAAAAAGACAAAGTAGGACAAAGCATTTATAGCATATTTTATAGAAGAGACGAGTAGCTCTACATAATGTGCCTTTATGAAGACAAAAATGACCCACAGATAGGATTAGAGAAGTCAGTGAAGTTGGCTAATAAGCATGAAGTTGGTCCTTAGTAATCTTAAAAACTCAAAACTGTTATTTCGTGTAAAATTCAGAGAAGCAAACTTGTAAATGATTACTACTGTTAGAGAAGTTTAGGGAAGCAGGAATCTTCACTGTTCTGCTGGTGCGAATATCAACTGGTATCAACTTTCTGGAAAACCAAATTGGCAGTATGTATCAAAAGCGTTAAATAAGGGTCTGCAGAACTGTAATCTAGGAATGGAATTTCTAAGAATTCATTCCTAAACAACTAATCAAGAAAGTATACAAATAATTAGCTCCTGGACAAGCAGGAAATTTATCTATAATTCAGAGTACTGAAGCTTCTTTTACATAAAAATGGATACTTAGTTGTGAGAATACACAAATTAGACCTAGAAGGTAAACTGCTTGTGATTAGGAATGAAAAAACCTGAATTTATAGCCAAAAGTTACTTAAAAAATGTTTCCCAGACCAGAACTAAAAACCAAAAATAATATAGTTCAGTATACTGACCCCATCTATTACTTCATCAAGCTCAGAAACAATAAAGGCAACAACACACCTGACTATTTTCCAAGGTCTGCTTTTGAGTGAGCCAGTCCTGGAGATTGGTGCTGGGCAGGTAAGGAGCCTGATGACCAATAGCGGGTTTGCTTCCAAGGAGCCATTCGCTGAGAGGGACAGCTGTGGTGCTGGATGCTGACTTCTGCTAATCACACAATACTTTGCTGCTTAACAAGGCAATGTTTAATGCAGTAGAAAAGTTTGCCAGAAAAGCAGGAGACCCAAGCTCTTTAATCCTGGCTTGGTGCTGACCCTGCACAAGTCAAATGACTTTCCTAAGCCTCCATTTTCACAATTACAAAACAAGGAGTACAGCTGATCTTCAGGGTTCTTCTCAGATCAAAATTTCTAGAATCCTATATTTGTATTTCACACTGCCTTTAGAAATTAATGATAAAGAGAAGGATCCCTAAGAGAACCAACCCAATCAGGGAGCTAATGCTAATTTCTTACGAACTAACTGATAACAATTACTTTCTTACTGAACACTTCTAAAACCTCTACATTTCTGACATTAAGTCTCAAGGGAAGAATTTAATTGTATAAACTAATTTATTACCACTGGTGACTTTTCACAAATAATGGTGGCCAAAAAAAAAAAAAGTCATATAATCAAAACTCAAAAGAAACATAAGTCAAATAATAACTCAGTTACCAGAAACAAAATGTCATTTTACCTGCTCTGGCAATGGGATAAAGCCTCTTTTCTCTAGGAAAGACCCAATATTTGATGAACTAGCATGAGCCATCAGGTGCTCAGGAATTTGCTATAAGATAAAAGCAAATCAGTCACATTTACTAGTGTTATGCTTTCATACCAAAAAAGTGAAATTGTTACCTTTAAATTTCAAAAGTATTAAGCCAAGTGTTACAGAGTTAACTAGAATAAATATTTTTTACACTTAACTTCAGTGACCTATAAAGCAGCTAAAAACTGAGAATTCTCTGTCTACTACGTAACTATGTAAGAAACCTTCACCAGAACCGGTAGTATTACAACTATTATAGCCAAAAGTTACTTAAAAATGTTTCCCAGACCAGAACTAAAAACCAAAAATAATATAGTTCAGTATACTGACCCCATCTATTACTTCATCAAGCTCAGAAACAATAAAGGCAACAACACACCTGACTATTTTCCAAGGTCTGCTTTTGAGTGAGCCAGTCCTGGAGATTGGTGCTGGGCAGGTAAGGAGCCTGATGACCAATAGCGGGTTTGCTTCCAAGGAGCCATTCGCTGAGAGGGACAGCTGTGGTGCTGGATGCTGACTTCTGCTAATCACACAATACTTTGCTGCTTAACAAGGCAATGTTTAATGCAGTAGAAAAGTTTGCCAGAAAAGCAGGAGACCCAAGCTCTTTAATCCTGGCTTGGTGCTGACCCTGCACAAGTCAAATGACTTTCCTAAGCCTCCATTTTCACAATTACAAAACAAGGAGTACAGCTGATCTTCAGGGTTCTTCTCAGATCAAAATTTCTAGAATCCTATATTTGTATTTCACACTGCCTTTAGAAATTAATGATAAAGAGAAGGATCCCTAAGAGAACCAACCCAATCAGGGAGCTAATGCTAATTTCTTACGAACTAACTGATAACAATTACTTTCTTACTGAACACTTCTAAAACCTCTACATTTCTGACATTAAGTCTCAAGGGAAGAATTTAATTGTATAAACTAATTTATTACCACTGGTGACTTTTCACAAATAATGGTGGCCAAAAAAAAAAAAAGTCATATAATCAAAACTCAAAAGAAACATAAGTCAAATAATAACTCAGTTACCAGAAACAAAATGTCATTTTACCTGCTCTGGCAATGGGATAAAGCCTCTTTTCTCTAGGAAAGACCCAATATTTGATGAACTAGCATGAGCCATCAGGTGCTCAGGAATTTGCTATAAGATAAAAGCAAATCAGTCACATTTACTAGTGTTATGCTTTCATACCAAAAAAGTGAAATTGTTACCTTTAAATTTCAAAAGTATTAAGCCAAGTGTTACAGAGTTAACTAGAATAAATATTTTTTACACTTAACTTCAGTGACCTATAAAGCAGCTAAAAAAACTGAGAATTCTCTGTCTACTACGTAACTATGTAAGAAACCTTCACCAGAACCGGTAGTATTACAACTATTAACAAGACCCAAATGAAACCATATTTGACTCTTTTAATGGCTTGATTCAAGCCATAAATTTCTTAAGAAATAAGTCAGAAGTATTTAAAGAGATACAAGATGAATTCTAGAGACGATCAATGAGTCAATACTACATTTCAAGCACTACCAGCCTAATGATCTATAAATTCAATCAGAACATTAAGTTTCTAAAGCTTAGCAAATTCTCAAGATAGCCTCTTTTCATAATGAAAATGTGCTATTTTTAAGACCATCTGTAAGACCACAGATCGAGAAGCTCACTCTGAACCTTCAGAGATGAATGTAACTTACAATGGTCTTCAGAGACCCAAATGTGGTGATTGCCTGCCGCAGGGCAGTTATGTCGGCTTCAAAGAGTAGGGCAGTTGAATCTTCAGGTTTGAGGGTCAAACTGCCCAGTCTGGAGAAAAAAGGAAACAAAATCTGGCTATTTTAAAGAAATATCTATTTCAAATTCATTCAAAATAAAAATCAAATTGTGAGTTATTTGAAATGATTGATTATACTTTTCTAAGAAACTCAACCAAAGACAGATGACTTAACTATGTGCCACCAAGTATGATATTAAATATTTAAAGTAGGATGATTTTATCAAAGGAACATTAAGTTTAACATTAATTAAATCAAAGTCATGCAAAGAGTTACAAAATGACTTTTTAATACACCAAAGTCAAAAAGCCAAAGTCAAAAGAAGCAAAAAGGATCTTTACCTTTCCAGGCATGCTGAGACTTGATTGGCTAGGTCTTTGTTTTGGGTGCACTCCAGCTGATGAATAAGACAGTTGAACTGGCCTAGTAACTAGAAGAAAAATAAAAAAATCATATAGCCACATGATACAAAAAGCACCAAGTATATCCAAGTTAACATTTGAGATTAGACTTTTATCTGATCTATATTAATGCCACACTACAGGAAAGACAGTCTCTGGAAACCAGAAACCATATTCAAACTGATTATGGCCTCGCAGTCATCTTACCCAGTAGAGCTGTTGGGCCTGCTGCTGAAGTGTCTCCTCTTTAAGCTGATAGATGAGATCTACCTGTTCGCACAGCCAAACTTCACGGCTTCGAAGGCATTCCAGGTGGCGACTTATGCAGCTGTGAATCTGGGCTTTGACCTAGGAAACATAAATATGTTAGCTTCATAAGAGTTATAAATTCAAAGAACAGTGTTTCCCTCAGAATGGTGAGGTTCTTAAACTTCTGGGGGTCACAAATCATTTTAATTATCCAATGACATCTATGGAATGTCTCCCCAGAAAAATGCATACACTTAAAATTTTGTCTGTAATTTCAGGGTTGAGTGTCCTAAAGCCTACCTATAACCATCAAAGCCCCATGGACCCAGTTTAAGAATCTCAGTCATAAAAGCATATTTAAGCTCTAAAACCCTAATTGCCCCTCCTTCTAAGAGGATCAGGTTTATTTTGGGTGTCCTAAAGAGTCAAGAGATAATACAAGGATATGTCACATAATATTGATCCTCCTGTATTTTCCACATAATTTGAAAACCTACAGTTTTACAAATTCATTAGTAGAGTAAGATAAGACTATAACTTAATACGTAGACCTCATCTCTTTTCTCACCCTACAAAGAAGCAACACATTTGCAGTAGGCCAATTTAATAACAAGACATACAATACATGTCTACGGCCAAAGACCATTAGGGTAGACACTCTACATAAAATTATAAACTAAATGTTTCTGGAAGTACAAATAGTTATTCAAAAGAGGAATAAATACAAAAAACCTAAGGAAGAAAATCTTAACAGCTATAAATTACCCATGAGAACCCACATAATAAACTATTTCAAAACACCTTTTTCTGTATAATAAAGTGGTATTTCAAAGTCAGGTACTATTTGGTCTACCCACTCACCAGCAGAATGCTATGAGGCCAACAGAAGGAGGAGATCTCATTCTGGTTTGCTCTAACAATTAAGCCATTTATAGAATCATGCCACCACTAAAACCATGCCAATACCAAATTGAAAGATAGTAGGGGATGTTGAAGTGCCATCCTTTATGCACCGGGAACACAAGTGACCAGCTCAATGACTGAGCACATTCATTCTGTTACTCTTTAGTTGATGGCAGTACTCGGCAGAGGCACCACAGAGAAGCAATCAAAAATGCATGCTGAAGTTTCTAAGGTGGTGCAAGAATTTCCAGACTCTTCTAACATCTGCTCTACTTTCCCTTGGAAATCAAAGGCATCAACGTTTCAGGCAGATCACGCAAGGCATGGGGTAAAACTTGGGTTTTGAGAAGCCAATCCCTTGGCCATGCTCTTACCAGACCTGTGCTAAGAGTTCAGACAAGGGAATGGAAAAGCATGCATCACACCTCTCGCAAGTTATCTTTAATCTGCTGCTCAGCCCGAAGAACTCCACCAATAGCAAGCTCCAAGTCCCTGCGTGCATCACAACACCTCAAAAGAGGGTCTCTGTTACTGGAGCAGCCACTCTGGTCCTGCGAGGTACTCATTCTGCACCCTGTTCCTTTAAAAAAAAAAAAAACAAATTGCACTGTAATTAAAACCAAAAACCTTGCAATCACCTTGAAATCATCCCCCAAATGATCATCCAACCAGCTCCCAGTTACTTTTCATCAGATTATTTCTAACACTGGATCTGACACGGAGCATACCCTTAATAAATAGACCTCCTCTATCCCCCCTCACCACCACCGCTACTGTCGTCCTGCCCCCAAATTCTATGCATCTACTTTAGTTACTCTTTACATGTGAACAGGTATTTCTGAAAAATATACACTAAATTTTCCAGAACTTATAGGGCTGAGATAAAGTCTACGGCCAAAGACCATTAGGGTAGACACTCTACATAAAATTATAAACTAAATGTTTCTGGAAGTACAAATAGTTATTCAAAGAGGAATAAATACAAAAAACCTAAGGAAGAAAATCTTAACAGCTATAAATTACCCATGAGAACCCACATAATAAACTATTTCAAAACACCTTTTTCTGTATAATAAAGTGGTATTTCAAAGTCAGGTACTATTTGGTCTACCCACTCACCAGCAGAATGCTATGAGGCCAACAGAAGGAGGAGATCTCATTCTGGTTTGCTCTAACAATTAAGCCATTTATAGAATCATGCCACCACTAAAACCATGCCAATACCAAATTGAAAGATAGTAGGGGATGTTGAAGTGCCATCCTTTATGCACCGGGAACACAAGTGACCAGCTCAATGACTGAGCACATTCATTCTGTTACTCTTTAGTTGATGGCAGTACTCGGCAGAGGCACCACAGAGAAGCAATCAAAAATGCATGCTGAAGTTTCTAAGGTGGTGCAAGAATTTCCAGACTCTTCTAACATCTGCTCTACTTTCCCTTGGAAATCAAAGGCATCAACGTTTCAGGCAGATCACGCAAGGCATGGGGTAAAACTTGGGTTTTGAGAAGCCAATCCCTTGGCCATGCTCTTACCAGACCTGTGCTAAGAGTTCAGACAAGGGAATGGAAAAGCATGCATCACACCTCTCGCAAGTTATCTTTAATCTGCTGCTCAGCCCGAAGAACTCCACCAATAGCAAGCTCCAAGTCCCTGCGTGCATCACAACACCTCAAAAGAGGGTCTCTGTTACTGGAGCAGCCACTCTGGTCCTGCGAGGTACTCATTCTGCACCCTGTTCCTTTAAAAAAAAAAAAAACAAATTGCACTGTAATTAAAACCAAAAACCTTGCAATCACCTTGAAATCATCCCCCAAATGATCATCCAACCAGCTCCCAGTTACTTTTCATCAGATTATTTCTAACACTGGATCTGACACGGAGCATACCCTTAATAAATAGACCTCCTCTATCCCCCCTCACCACCACCGCTACTGTCGTCCTGCCCCCAAATTCTATGCATCTACTTTAGTTACTCTTTACATGTGAACAGGTATTTCTGAAAAATATACACTAAATTTTCCAGAACTTATAGGGCTGAGATAGCCTCCAAAAAATTGTAAGAAAGCTAGACTTTTAAAAACTTCTGTTTACATACATAAAGTCATAGGGAACATGTGTTCCTGTTTCACAGATCTACAGCTGAAAATTAAAAGGCCTTAGAAGGATCTATACTTTGAAAAGAAGCTGCACACCAATAATATGATACATAGTTTAGAACACTGTTTAGATCTGTCATTTACCTAAATTTATTGGGAGGATTTTTTATTTATACCCCACCCCACCCCACTTTTCTTATTTAGGAAAACTTTAGGGATCTCAAGAATTTAAATCAGACAAAATAATTTCATAGAATTCGGATATAAGGGAGGTACTTATAGAAATTGGTGTGGGAAATTCAGAGAAATTGGTGTAGGAAATTATGAGAGAAGAAACAGAAATGGAAAGAATAACAACATAACCCAAGATATAATGATATGAAATTGAGACAGAAGACTGTTAGAAAAGCAACGAAGCAAAGCCTGACAAAACTGCTGGAAAAACAGTCTGGCATCTCAGGATAGATAAGAGACCTAGAATCAGAGATGGTTCTAAACACTTAGAGAAAGAAGGCGGTGATCACAAGAATCCAGCATGGATTCACTAAGCCCTGTGACACCAAAATTATTTTCTTCTTGAGTAGTTTTACTCAACTGGCCAGTCAACTCAATTCTATGGACACAACGTATCTGGAAAAGCTTGTATACTATCTCTGTGGACAACGTGAGCATGGGAGAAACAGGGTAACTAAACTGAACCACAGATTTATGTTTTACAAAGAACTCAAAGGATAACAGACTAAAAGCAGTCTGTGAAGTTTTTAGCGGTATGCCTGTTTTCCCCAATTACTTAGCTGTTTTCTCTAATTGCTTGAATGAAGACATAGAGGACATTTAAACCGGAGAGAACATAGGGCTGTGACAAAAACAGATTCCCAAACCGTCTCTTTAGAGCTATTAAATCTTGTAAGACAAAATGCTGTTTTTGCTTTTACTTGAATAGGGAAAGATAAAGTGGAAGAGTATAAATGTTTTTAAAAGAATGGAGATTTCTAACTGAAAGCAAATTCTATATGAGTTAGCAGTATGCTGGATCTTAGGGGAAAATGACTATACGACTACATTTACCAAAAGTATAGCATTCACCACAGGACTAAACCATTTCATGTTTATTAGACTAATTTTAGAATTTCTATCTGAATAACAAACTTCACCAACAGGCATTCAGAAGAAAAAAAGAAAGTGGCCTCAAAACCTGTGAAAACTTTCTCCAGGAAGGAGGCTGTTTAGTCTAGATAAGAGAAGTCTCTGGGAGGACAAGATGGCTGTTCTGGACCATTTGGAGACCTGACAAATAAAATTAAACCTATTCAGAATGACCCGAAATGAGTAGAGAAGGATTAATAGCAGGTATCTGAGGCAACATATAAAATACATTTCCTACCAGTCCTGAAGGAAACGACCTTCTCAGAGAAGCCAGCCAGCTTTCAGGTGAACACCAGTCTACACAGTGCAGAGTCCTCCAAACAGCTGACAGCTCATCTGAGATGCAGGGAACTCTGGCCTACACTGCCTCTTCAAGCTAAGGTTTAGGGTCAGATGATTAGCTAGAAGCTGAAAAGGGCCAAATGCAGTGTGACTTTCCCCACCCTCAGAAATAAGACAACAGAAGGAAGAAGTTCAGTAGGCCTTCTTCTGAACTAAAGTTCCTATAAATAATTGAAAGATACAGGAAATTATCTAACTTCCCCCTGCTATTCTGTTGCCCAAGTCTGGTTCCCTATAATGATCTCTGAAATGGAAGGGTTTCATTAACCGGATCCAACAGGAATCCCCTTGGAGATTTTTTCCCTTTGAAACACCAGCTCTACCTACTTCTCCACTTTCACACTGTAAGCTGCTTAAAACACACGCATTAGTGTACACTCTGAGCACACCGTAGGAACCTCCAGAATGTGAGTGAAAGGCTGGCTCATACTCTGAGAGCAGACTGTCACCTCATTACCACAAGTTGCTTCACTTTGCACGTAAGCTACTTACATGTAAAGTATGTTTAGCCTTCAAATGTATTTTATCTGTGCCTGATTTCCCATTATTAGGTCCTCATCATTTGTGTGCAATGCCACATTGCCTAGCACACTGTAAATTTTAACCAATGACATTAAATCAAAATGTTGCTCCACAATATCAAAACGCCATAACTCTAAATCATGTGGGAAACAAATTCAAATACATACAATGTAGAGAAGTAGGTCTTCTCAAGGCATTCACAAATACTACACAACTGTCTAACAAGAATAGAAAATAGCAAAAATACACAACTTAGATTTTCCCCTTATTAGCTATGGATACAAGGCAGGCTGTTTAGTCTAGATAAGAGAAGTCTCGGGGAGGACAAGATGGCTGTTCTGGACCATTTGGAGACCTGACAAATAAAATTAAACCTATTCAGAATGACCCGAAATGAGTAGAGAAGGATTAATAGCAGGTATCTGAGGCAACATATAAAATACATTTCCTACCAGTCCTGAAGGAAACGACCTTCTCAGAGAAGCCAGCCAGCTTTCAGGTGAACACCAGTCTACACAGTGCAGAGTCCTCCAAACAGCTGACAGCTCATCTGAGATGCAGGGAACTCTGGCCTACACTGCCTCTTCAAGCTAAGGTTTAGGGTCAGATGATTAGCTAGAAGCTGAAAAGGGCCAAATGCAGTGTGACTTTCCCCACCCTCAGAAATAAGACAACAGAAGGAAGAAGTTCAGTAGGCCTTCTTCTGAACTAAAGTTCCTATAAATAATTGAAAGATACAGGAAATTATCTAACTTCCCCCTGCTATTCTGTTGCCCAAGTCTGGTTCCCTATAATGATCTCTGAAATGGAAGGGTTTCATTAACCGGATCCAACAGGAATCCCCTTGGAGATTTTTTTCCCTTTGAAACACCAGCTCTACCTACTTCTCCACTTTCACACTGTAAGCTGCTTAAAACACACGCATTAGTGTACACTCTGAGCACACCGTAGGAACCTCCAGAATGTGAGTGAAAGGCTGGCTCATACTCTGAGAGCAGACTGTCACCTCATTACCACAAGTTGCTTCACTTTGCACGTAAGCTACTTACATGTAAAGTATGTTTAGCCTTCAAATGTATTTTATCTGTGCCTGATTTCCCATTATTAGGTCCTCATCATTTGTGTGCAATGCCACATTGCCTAGCACACTGTAAATTTTAACCAATGACATTAAATCAAAATGTTGCTCCACAATATCAAAACGCCATAACTCTAAATCATGTGGGAAACAAATTCAAATACATACAATGTAGAGAAGTAGGTCTTCTCAAGGCATTCACAAATACTACACAACTGTCTAACAAGAATAGAAAATAGCAAAAATACACAACTTAGATTTTCCCCTTATTAGCTATGGATACAAGGCAGGATCAGATTTAAAAGTTACCAAACTGATTCATCCCCACTATTCACTCCCTACTCCTTGTTTGCAAATTAAAATGAGCTTTATCCATCAGGGGCTTCCCTGGTGGCTCAGACAGTGAAGAATCTGCCTGCAATGTGGGAGACCTGGGTTCAACTCCTGGCTGGGAAATTCCCTTGGAGAAGGGAAAGGCTACCCACTCCAGTATTCTTGCCCGGAGAACTCAATGGCTCATCCGTGGGTCCCAAAGAATCAGACATGACTGAGCAACTTCACTTTATTATCCTTCAGAACAGTCACCTGGTTAGAGTAAGCATCTTTAAAGCCCATTTGTCAGTCATTAAGAAAATCTGTTTCATTCGTTTACGCCCAGCCTGGAGATGCCTGTCCCTTAGCTGCCCTTGGCTCAGACCCTCCTCCTCCCTCTGGAGCAATCACGGCCGTCAGCTTCCATAGCCTAAATCCCACGAAAGAAGCTGTGCGAAGATGTGTCCTCTTGTGCTGCAGTGAGGAGGAATCCCCAGAGCTGAAATCAAGAACAAGTGAACTCAAACCACAATACGATGAAGCCCGAGCTAGCTTCATGAACTGTCACATAAAGACACACTTAGAGAGTTAATAGGTCAATTTCAACAACTGTCATTTGTTTCATGTTGGGGAGTCAATGTAGCAAGCATGATGTTTAAGAGGTTACTCTGAGGACTGACAAACCAGAATTCCAGTTCCATCCTTGCCCAACCTTAAAACACACGCATTATGTAACTCTGAGCACTAGCCCCATTAAATCAAAATGTCACCTCATTACCACAAGTTGCTTCACTTTGCACGTAAGCTACTTACATGTAAAGTATGTTTAGCCTTCAAATGTATTTTATCTGTGCCTGATTTCCCATTATTAGGTCCTCATCATTTGTGTGCAATGCCACATTGCCTAGCACACTGTAAATTTTAACCAATGACATTAAATCAAAATGTTGCTCCACAATATCAAAACGCCATAACTCTAAATCATGTGGGAAACAAATTCAAATACATACAATGTAGAGAAGTAGGTCTTCTCAAGGCATTCACAAATACTACACAACTGTCTAACAAGAATAGAAAATAGCAAAAATACACAACTTAGATTTTCCCCTTATTAGCTATGGATACAAGGCAGGATCAGATTTAAAAGTTACCAAACTGATTCATCCCCACTATTCACTCCCTACTCCTTGTTTGCAAATTAAAATGAGCTTTATCCATCAGGGGCTTCCCTGGTGGCTCAGACAGTGAAGAATCTGCCTGCAATGTGGGAGACCTGGGTTCAACTCCTGGCTGGGAAATTCCCTTGGAGAAGGGAAAGGCTACCCACTCCAGTATTCTTGCCCGGAGAACTCAATGGCTCATCCGTGGGTCCCAAAGAATCAGACATGACTGAGCAACTTCACTTTATTATCCTTCAGAACAGTCACCTGGTTAGAGTAAGCATCTTTAAAGCCCATTTGTCAGTCATTAAGAAAATCTGTTTCATTCGTTTACGCCCAGCCTGGAGATGCCTGTCCCTTAGCTGCCCTTGGCTCAGACCCTCCTCCTCCCTCTGGAGCAATCACGGCCGTCAGCTTCCATAGCCTAAATCCCACGAAAGAAGCTGTGCGAAGATGTGTCCTCTTGTGCTGCAGTGAGGAGGAATCCCCAGAGCTGAAATCAAGAACAAGTGAACTCAAACCACAATACGATGAAGCCCGAGCTAGCTTCATGAACTGTCACATAAAGACACACTTAGAGAGTTAATAGGTCAATTTCAACAACTGTCATTTGTTTCATGTTGGGGAGTCAATGTAGCAAGCATGATGTTTAAGAGGTTACTCTGAGGACTGACAAACCAGAATTCCAGTTCCATCTGCAACCTTGAGACCCATGAGCTAGTTACTTAATTTCTCTAGACCTCAATTTCTCTAGAAAAATGGACACAAAACAGTAGCTTTTAATACAAAGTGCTGCAATAAAGTTAAAGTGAGACAATATCTGCCTATAGGGACTTAGCCAGGCCCTGCAAACTGCATTTTGACTTTTGGTTGTTCTTGTTATTAGGCTTAGCTGAGTTACAGGGACCTTAGGAATCACCACCTTTGGACAACAGACAGCAGCACTAAAGCTGGAAAAGGCTTTGAAGTGACAGGGCTCTGACTCATAATCCTCTAGCCACTAATCGATGCTATGATGTTGGACCATTTGCCCTTTTTGAAGCTAATGTCCTAATTAACGAGATAACAATATCTACCTCAGAAACTTATTGGCCAGGGTGTGGTGCTTATTTAATAAACACAGCTCTCCATCTACTCTCACTATATAACATAGCAAAAGAGAAATTGTTTTTATGGCAAGAAACTCAGTAACCTAAACCCTCTTATGTATTAATATACCAAGTATACATACACTTTTCTGCCCTACTACCTTCAAAAGAGGATTGCCTTAAAAAAAAAACAACAGTATTGCTTCAAATGTGTGAGGGTTTTATTTATTTATTTATTTATTTATTTTGAGACAAGTTAAAAGTTTAAGTGCTTTCTAAAACTTCCCTGACTGTAGGATTCCTGTTTGAAGTATGGGGAGGAGAGATCAAAAGAGAAATACACACATCCCTCAAATAAAGTTCCAGGAAAAATATGGAGCTTTCCTCAAAGGCAAGTTCAACAAACTATATATGCCATTTCTCATATTTGCACAATACTCTGCACAAAATCTAGTTATGAAATCCAAGCACAAGGAAGAGCTAAACTGAGCAACTAAACCACAAATGCAGCTAAGTCCTTATCATACAGTTTAACCATAAAATTTCCAAAGAGCCATAACCCTCTTGAGACCAACGCTAACCACAATTTAAAGCTGGAAAAACCACTAATCTGGGAACATACATATCTGTAAACAAAATTCTGTAAAAGTTAAAAGTAAAATAAAAGTTTAAAAAAAAAAAAAATAAAGTTGGAAAACCCTTAGCCATCTCTGTAGTAGACTACTCTCATTATACAGAGGAAGCCACAAAGACCCAAAGAGTTTAAATGATACCCCTAAAGGGCCACAGATGACATGCAGATTTGGGTTTACAACTAGACTTCCTAGGGTCAAGTCCTGAATGCTCTCCTTCTGACCAGTCTGTTCTTCTTTTAGTGTATTATCATCCATATATTCTTTTTTTTTTATTTTAAATTTGGCCTCTTTTATTGGTCCTTCATATTTTCATCAACATATATTCTTTTTATTTGCCAACACAGGGTTAAAAGTAACATTTCAATGGGTTCATAATGGAACACCTTCCATTTAGAATCTCGGTCCATTCACAGTCTTCAGTAAGAATCCATTTTTCATAGCCTTCTTCCTTAGATAATGCCAACAAAAACAAACAGCATGTCCTGATAGGCTCAGAATCACTAAAACACTTCCAAGTATGAAAGACCGGAGCAAGAGCCCTGCGATCTGAGCTCACGTCACAACCACTAGGCATCCTCTGTCTAAATGAAGGCTGTTCTCATTTCTAACTGCACCTTCCAGGCCTCACTGTTTGACTCCTTTCCAAATTGCCCTCCTCTCCCAAAAAAAATGTCCATCTCTCACTTATTTTCCTAGCACCTAAATCACTGCTAAAAGACCCACAAGGTACTTACTTCTTCTATGAACTACTAAATGCTAAATACTAACTGTTCATTCTCTGATGAGACATATGATCAGAGAACATTTGTACAAATTTTCAGGAAAAAAAATTACAGTAATAGTCCACATGCAATTTGACCTTGAAACATTTCTTAATGGGCTCTTTGTTCCTACTGTCAATTTTAAAAAATAAAGGTATTTTAATATCACAAATCATTAACTCAAAAAGATTATATACACAATACTCTGCACAAAATCTAGTTATGAAATCCAAGCACAAGGAAGAGCTAAACTGAGCAACTAAACCACAAATGCAGCTAAGTCCTTATCATACAGTTTAACCATAAAATTTCCAAAGAGCCATAACCCTCTTGAGACCAACGCTAACCACAATTTAAAGCTGGAAAAACCACTAATCTGGGAACATACATATCTGTAAACAAAATTCTGTAAAAGTTAAAAGTAAAATAAAAGTTTAAAAAAAAAAAAAATAAAGTTGGAAAACCCTTAGCCATCTCTGTAGTAGACTACTCTCATTATACAGAGGAAGCCACAAAGACCCAAAGAGTTTAAATGATACCCCTAAAGGGCCACAGATGACATGCAGATTTGGGTTTACAACTAGACTTCCTAGGGTCAAGTCCTGAATGCTCTCCTTCTGACCAGTCTGTTCTTCTTTTAGTGTATTATCATCCATATATTCTTTTTTTTTTATTTTAAATTTGGCCTCTTTTATTGGTCCTTCATATTTTCATCAACATATATTCTTTTTATTTGCCAACACAGGGTTAAAAGTAACATTTCAATGGGTTCATAATGGAACACCTTCCATTTAGAATCTCGGTCCATTCACAGTCTTCAGTAAGAATCCATTTTTCATAGCCTTCTTCCTTAGATAATGCCAACAAAAACAAACAGCATGTCCTGATAGGCTCAGAATCACTAAAACACTTCCAAGTATGAAAGACCGGAGCAAGAGCCCTGCGATCTGAGCTCACGTCACAACCACTAGGCATCCTCTGTCTAAATGAAGGCTGTTCTCATTTCTAACTGCACCTTCCAGGCCTCACTGTTTGACTCCTTTCCAAATTGCCCTCCTCTCCCAAAAAAAATGTCCATCTCTCACTTATTTTCCTAGCACCTAAATCACTGCTAAAAGACCCACAAGGTACTTACTTCTTCTATGAACTACTAAATGCTAAATACTAACTGTTCATTCTCTGATGAGACATATGATCAGAGAACATTTGTACAAATTTTCAGGAAAAAAAATTACAGTAATAGTCCACATGCAATTTGACCTTGAAACATTTCTTAATGGGCTCTTTGTTCCTACTGTCAATTTTAAAAAATAAAGGTATTTTAATATCACAAATCATTAACTCAAAAAGATTATATACACATATCTTATCCAAGTCCTTTAAGTCTGTAAGTTTTCAAAATTCAGGATGATTCTCGGTAATTTTTTAAAACATGTATTTTGTCTGAAGAAACTAATAATAAATTCACGACAGCATTTTTTTCTTTTTTTTTTTTTGCAGGGGGAGGGGGTGGGAGGGCCGCTTCTATTGGTCTTTCATTTATCTGTTTTTTTTTTTTTTTCACCCATCTTTGTTCTTTGGCCTGTCTGGGCCTCCCATCGCAGTGGTCTTGCTCGCTGTAGAGCACCGGCTCTGGGCCCATGTGCCCCAGAACTCCAGCTCGGTAGTTGGACACACGGGTCCAGCCGCTCCACGGCACATGGGATCTTCCCAGGCCAGGGATCGAACCGGCGCCCGTGCACTGCAAGGCGGTGTCTTTACCCACTGGACCACCGGGGAAGCCCCACGACAGCATATTTTTAAGATCGCTTAATACTTCAGACGTTACTGACCTCTGATCTGCCTACCTTTACACATGTAACTATGAGTAATCAACCCCAGCACATCAACTTTCCGAAGCAATAACTGAAAACGCACCACAATATTAGTCATTACCATCTAATGCCAAGTATAGCGTTTCTACTTGAACAGTGACACATGGGACTTTCCAGGCTCCCCGACACTTTCTAGGAGCACGGTTGACCTAACAAGCTTGCGGCATCCAGTCATCCCAGGAAGCAGTAGCCGTGCCTTCATTATCCATTTCAGAGCCAGTACCAATACCGCTCAGTGCCCATGCGCACAGTCAGGCCATATGGGCCATTCCCAGCCCCGCAGGGGAGCCCACCCGGAGGGCTCCTGCTGTGGCCCTGGACTGCTGGACATACCTGCTCTCAGGCTAGGTCCGGGCACAGCACACGACCTGAGCAGCAAGCAGGACGCTGCTTTATCCAGGACCGAGGTGAAAGGATCCGCAGAGAGGGCCTCGCCCCACGGGTGGGCGGTAGCGCCCTGCCCACTCAGGCAGCCACTAGGTCCTGCCATCTCCCTCCACACTCCAGGCTCCAGCCGCTTGGGTGCCACTGCCACCACCACCGGCGCTCCCAGTGATGCCAGCCCACAGAGCCTCCTGGGACGCCACGGGCTCCTCTCCAGCCCTTCCTCGGCCCACCTGTCCCAGCGTTTAGCCTGTGGTCACCCTGATTCACTCCCCAAATCGTGAAGATGTCTTTAAGGATTTTGCTGCTAATTGCTACAAAGAAATTGCAAACGTGGGTAAGAAGGCTTCCGCAGTTGTTACTGGAATGTTCCTGGCAGTAGATGGTGACATCCTCTGAGATCACCCCTGTCAGCTTAGCTTAAGTTCAGGCCTCAGGTTTGTTTCAGGCTTTGACATCTCACACCTGTGGCATACTCTACCTGTGCCCCGTCCCTCTGTATCTCTCTCAACACACTCCCTTATGGCCTCAGTCCAGTGCTGCATTTAACGCTAGTGCACTTTTCATTCCACAAGCTGACAGCACCAACCGGAGGCCAAACTCTACTTGAGGTGCAGGGAATACAGTCGCGAAATGAAAGCCCTGCCTGGAGAGGCAGTGACGTGAGCAGTTAAGAGGATGAACTCTGTCTTTGTCACTTGGATGCTGTGTAATCTTAGGCAAGTAACTAAACTGCTTCAGTTTCCCCATCTGTAAAATGAAGACAATAATGATAGGCCCAACATAATAATAATAATAATCAGCCCAAGTCAATGAAAATTATATGAATACATAAAAAATGTTTAGGACAGCACCTGGCACACAGTGAGTACTTTCTATCTGATGATTATCATGCGCAAGGGCATCTAGTTTGATGCCCTGCATATCCAATCACGCCAAAGACCAAATTCTGTACAGCGTTCTCATTCCTTTTAAATCAAAATTTGAACGTAAAAAACTTACTCTCATCTGCACATATGAAGCTACTTTCATAAACAGTTAAGAGTAAAGAGAAACCACCTGGCAAAAAGCAAAGGCCAGTGGACACTGAAGACTATCACCCTCAATTAATAGCCCTTTGTATTTTAAATCAATGGCTAGAAAGAAGCAATTTTCAGCCTGTAAAAACACGACTAATGTCAAGAACTTTCATCTCTCTTTTATATGCCCCTCTGAAACAGTCACAATGTAAACACAGCAGGCATCCTGCTGACCACCACCGCACAGCCAGTGGTCTCTCCGCCCTCTGGAAAGAGCCTGCCCAGTCCTCCTTCACTGGAGCAGGCCTGCACAGCTACGGAGAGTCAGCATCACTCTGCTTATAACAGCTTTCTTACAATAATGAATTATATAAATATAAAAAGACTGGAGAGAGAAAAAAATCATAAAAATCTCAACAAATTCTGAATCCAAACTTCGCAGATAACCTCTTTACTCCCATAAGCTTTGTTAGCTGCCCTTGCATATTTGTGAAGTGTTTAGGTTCTAAAGGGGGTAAAAAAATCGTAAGGCATCTTACCTCTCTTCTGTCTCAAGATTTCTACACTATCTTACAACAAAAGAACCATCTATTTCCTAGTCAATTAGTAGATCATCGCATTTAAAGAGCAAAAACGACAACTCTCCAATGGCTCCCCACCTGCCTACAGAATAAAGTCCAAATCCCTCTAATACATAAACTCTCTGTCTTCTGGCTTCAGCCTGACTCTCCTGTTATCTTCCCAGTGCAGTCCCCACACCATGGTCTTCTGGAAAACAGTTTCGGGCGTAGACCTGACCGGTTCACTCCGTCCAGCCTGGCTCTCCCAGCTCTCCACCAGCAACACCAAGTCCCTCCTCCCCATCTGTCTGCTCTTCGGTCTAAGCATAAGTCACCACCACGATTAAGCCTTTCCTGACCAAGCATCCCGCTCCTCAATAGTTGTAACCTGTAGAGCTAGCTGCTGCCTCCTCTGGGCTCACTATAATCTACGTTAAGTTTCCAGCCTGACACCTATAATACCTGTTATCCTTACTGTTACACGTCTGCCTCCTTAGCCTGAGAGGTGCCCAAGATAAGGGGCCATATACTGTTGGCCTGGTATGGGTACCATGGCATTACCAACCCCCCTTTGCATTCCATGCGCTCTACTGAACTGACCTGAAGAGAACGGTGTCCCTGGAGCTGTGCAACGCTGGAGCCCTCAAAAGAGGCTTAACTTCATATCTGATAAACAGATGGATGACTAAATGAGAAATGAATGCTCCATTTCAGACCAACCACAATAAGTATGGTAGAGATCTGATCAAATGTAAGTACTCAACCTGATGTTCCATTCAGGAAGGCTTTTCAGAAGTTGAAACGTTTCTACCATATGTTACTTTCAGTTTTCTTTCACACAAGACTGGCAAGGATACTGCTGTTGAAACTACGATTCCAGGCTAGGCACTTATATAGTGTCTTTCCTAGTGCCAGGCCCATTCACGCCCAGCTGTACAGAGTCACAAGCACCGGTCAATCTGTGAGTTAAAGGGGAACATTAACCATGTTTACAGTCAACTCTGGAATTTTTCACTCTGATTTTGCAGTACCAGAGAAATTCCAGCCTACATCACAGAAGTTTGGTAAGCTTTCTGAACTATGGCTTTCCTCTATCTTCAACGTGAAACTTCTTGCCATAATATAGGAAAACATATTCCTCATCTATCATCACAGTAACTATATAATTTTATCCCTGATTTTATATGGTAACTATCTTGCGGTTTTCCCTACAGAAGTAAACAAGTGAAAAATTTTCCTCTAAAGCCTAAAGTACTAGAAATAATGCCAAAATAAAACTCAAAATATATCAGAGTCCTCTTAAAACTCCTGTCTTCTGGCTTCAGCCTGACTCTCCTGTTATCTTCCCAGTGCAGTCCCCACACCATGGTCTTCTGGAAAACAGTTTCGGGCGTAGACCTGACCGGTTCACTCCGTCCAGCCTGGCTCTCCCAGCTCTCCACCAGCAACACCAAGTCCCTCCTCCCCATCTGTCTGCTCTTCGGTCTAAGCATAAGTCACCACCACGATTAAGCCTTTCCTGACCAAGCATCCCGCTCCTCAATAGTTGTAACCTGTAGAGCTAGCTGCTGCCTCCTCTGGGCTCACTATAATCTACGTTAAGTTTCCAGCCTGACACCTATAATACCTGTTATCCTTACTGTTACACGTCTGCCTCCTTAGCCTGAGAGGTGCCCAAGATAAGGGGCCATATACTGTTGGCCTGGTATGGGTACCATGGCATTACCAACCCCCCTTTGCATTCCATGCGCTCTACTGAACTGACCTGAAGAGAACGGTGTCCCTGGAGCTGTGCAACGCTGGAGCCCTCAAAAGAGGCTTAACTTCATATCTGATAAACAGATGGATGACTAAATGAGAAATGAATGCTCCATTTCAGACCAACCACAATAAGTATGGTAGAGATCTGATCAAATGTAAGTACTCAACCTGATGTTCCATTCAGGAAGGCTTTTCAGAAGTTGAAACGTTTCTACCATATGTTACTTTCAGTTTTCTTTCACACAAGACTGGCAAGGATACTGCTGTTGAAACTACGATTCCAGGCTAGGCACTTATATAGTGTCTTTCCTAGTGCCAGGCCCATTCACGCCCAGCTGTACAGAGTCACAAGCACCGGTCAATCTGTGAGTTAAAGGGGAACATTAACCATGTTTACAGTCAACTCTGGAATTTTTCACTCTGATTTTGCAGTACCAGAGAAATTCCAGCCTACATCACAGAAGTTTGGTAAGCTTTCTGAACTATGGCTTTCCTCTATCTTCAACGTGAAACTTCTTGCCATAATATAGGAAAACATATTCCTCATCTATCATCACAGTAACTATATAATTTTATCCCTGATTTTATATGGTAACTATCTTGCGGTTTTCCCTACAGAAGTAAACAAGTGATAAAATATTTTCCCCCCTCTAAAGCCTAAAGTACTAGAAATAATGCCAAAATAAAACTCAAAATATATCAGAGATCATTTTCTTGTGAAATCTGTAACTGCTCAACTATTAAAAGACTTTATTTCTTGTGTATGAGCAACTGACAAGCAAAAACCTTTTAACCTATTTTACCAGTTATTCCCTCCTTCACTGAACCAAATTGTCACATCTGTAGAGGACTCAAGGCAACACAAGCTAAGAGGAATCATTAGCCCCAAAGATATACTCAGCCTCAAAAACAAATCTCGATTTCACTGCATTACTGAGCCAAGCAAAATCAGAGATAACTACTTGGGATAAGAACGGCTAAGAATCAGAAGGAAACATTCATGCCAGAAGATTTAAAAAAAAAAAAAAAAAAAGCACCCTCAAGATAACATTTTGCTCATTTTCCAGTAAATCTATCTAATTCAAAGAGTAAGGATGACATACCTGGATTTGAGATAGGGTAAATTAGGGAGGACATTCACAAATGATGACTGTAATGTTATGATTTAACAAGCAAAGAAGACAAATTGAGAAGGACTGTACGGCTGCCTCTAACTGACAAGCGCAGACACACTATTAAAACAATTCACCAAAGCAGAAGTGGTCAACGTGGCCCCCTTATCAGCTTAGGCCACCTACACTGTTGGTATCTTCTGTGTTGCAACAAATGTACTTAGACATACCTATACTGAAAAAAGCCTAAATGAAAACAGGGAGCAAAACGTTAAGATGGCCAGAGTGCAGAGTGCAGAGCAAGAAGAGTAATAAACTGCCACAGAAATTTACAGTTCCTTCATGAAACTGAATTTAATCCAGTACATACACACTGGTTGGTCCATTATTTATTACATATCTATATGCCAAGACTTTTTTTTTTTTTTAACAGATTATCTCATTTAGTCCTCACAAACTTTAAGGGTACATACACATTATAAATACAGTTTTAAAAACAGGGAAACAAAGGCCTGACAAGGTTAGATGTATTACCTACGGTCACAGGTTTCCAAGTAAAAGAACCAAGATTTAATTCCAAATGTGAGTCTAAGGTCTCCAACCACACAATGTATGTTGAAAGGATCATTTAGGTGATTTTAGGTTTAAAATTTTACTGTTATTTTTCTTACTCAATTTACAAATATTTACTGTCTAAGTTAACACAAGGATACAATGCAAACTTGCCATTTAAAGGGAAACTTGTGCCACTGAATCACCAAAAACAAAGAAAATAAGAAAACTTTGAAAGCAGAGGCTGCGATTTAGAAGCTTGGCAGCAACAGCAACAAAGACTGCTCTGAATGCCTTCAAATATGCTGATGCGGACTCTAGGAGGGAAATTATCATAAAACTCTAGCCCAGAAGCAAGTGTGGAGAGACCTTTATCAGAATCACCACTGCAGTTTAACAAAATGCCTAGGAAGGCTCCTGAATTCAGCTAAACTGACTTATTTCTTAATAAAAGGGCAGTGGGGTGGGAGTCCTACGTAATTCTGAAATAAGGTATCTCCTCTCTCTTCAGAATCACTACAAAGTTTCCCACAAGTAATGCTCTCTTTTGAAATCTATCTAATTCAAAGAGTAAATTAGGAGAAAAACATTCACAAATGATGACTGTAATGTTATGATTTAACAAGCAAAGAAGACAAATTGAGAAGGACTGTACGGCTGCCTCTAACTGACAAGCGCAGACACACTATTAAAACAATTCACCAAAGCAGAAGTGGTCAACGTGGCCCCCTTATCAGCTTAGGCCACCTACACTGTTGGTATCTTCTGTGTTGCAACAAATGTACTTAGACATACCTATACTGAAAAAAGCCTAAATGAAAACAGGGAGCAAAACGTTAAGATGGCCAGAGTGCAGAGTGCAGAGCAAGAAGAGTAATAAACTGCCACAGAAATTTACAGTTCCTTCATGAAACTGAATTTAATCCAGTACATACACACTGGTTGGTCCATTATTTATTACATATCTATATGCCAAGACTTTTTTTTTTTTTTAACAGATTATCTCATTTAGTCCTCACAAACTTTAAGGGTACATACACATTATAAATACAGTTTTAAAAACAGGGAAACAAAGGCCTGACAAGGTTAGATGTATTACCTACGGTCACAGGTTTCCAAGTAAAAGAACCAAGATTTAATTCCAAATGTGAGTCTAAGGTCTCCAACCACACAATGTATGTTGAAAGGATCATTTAGGTGATTTTAGGTTTAAAATTTTACTGTTATTTTTCTTACTCAATTTACAAATATTTACTGTCTAAGTTAACACAAGGATACAATGCAAACTTGCCATTTAAAGGGAAACTTGTGCCACTGAATCACCAAAAACAAAGAAAATAAGAAAACTTTGAAAGCAGAGGCTGCGATTTAGAAGCTTGGCAGCAACAGCAACAAAGACTGCTCTGAATGCCTTCAAATATGCTGATGCGGACTCTAGGAGGGAAATTATCATAAAACTCTAGCCCAGAAGCAAGTGTGGGAGAGACCTTTATCAGAATCACCACTGCAGTTTAACAAAATGCCTAGGAAGGCTCCTGAATTCAGCTAAACTGACTTATTTCTTAATAAAATGGCAGTGGGGTGGGAGTCCTACGTAATTCTGAAATAAGGTATCTCCTCTCTCTTTCAGAATCACTACAAAGCTTTCCCTACAAAGCTCACATGCCTCTCCACTTTTGAAATACCCTATAGGCCCCAAATCATGTAACTGAAGTTTATTTAAACACAAAATACATGATCATAAAACTTCAGACCACTAGGATTTTCCCTAGGGACCCAAGGAGGGAGAAATGTTACCACCCTGCTAGACTTGACGTATGTCATCTCAGTTACTTAACAAATATACAAGCTAGCAAACCTTCAAAGAGCGAACCAAGTGACTTGCCCCAAGGTACATGAAGCACACCCCCACCTCCACTGCAGCCCTGGGGGCAGTCTTCCCTCAAAGGCTCTGACATTCTTTAAAGTTCAGAAATGTCACCAGTAGTACCCCTGGGCAGAAATGAGCCAACTACGATTACCTGCCCCCATCCCCACATAGCAAGTAACTCAACAGTCCCTGCAGCTGCACGTGTGTATTACCAACTGGGTGCTGGAAAATGTTAGCCTACAGTGAACCTTACCCTGATTAGCAGAACAACGCAAAACTGTACGGTGGAAAAAAAAAAAAGAGAGAGAGCTCTGCTGTTGGGGTCAAACAGACTCTAGAACTGCCTGCTTTCTACCATTCTTGCTCTCACGGCCCACGTTATACCCCGTGACACTTAAGCCTATTTACACGATTACCGTTCCCACCCCCAGAATTCAGTTGCACTGAAAATAAGACCTGTGCCCATTTTTTTTTTCACTGTCATATCCTCAACACCCTGAATATACAGGCAATG
This sequence comes from Tragulus kanchil, assembly GCA_022376925.1. NCBI lineage: Eukaryota > Metazoa > Chordata > Mammalia > Artiodactyla > Tragulidae > Tragulus > Tragulus kanchil. The sequence goes on from JAIOJX010000005.1 coordinate 163,098,449, forward strand.
AATGAAACAAGTGTTGGTGGAGTGAATCAATGAACTAGCAACCCTCGCTTTTCTCATCTATAAAAAATATATATACAACTAAAGCAGAGGCTGCGATTTAGAAGCTTGGCAGCAACAGCAACAAAGACTGCTCTGAATGCCTTCAAATATGCTGATGCGGACTCTAGGAGGGAAATTATCATAAAACTCTAGCCCAGAAGCAAGTGTGGGAGAGACCTTTATCAGAATCACCACTGCAGTTTAACAAAATGCCTAGGAAGGCTCCTGAATTCAGCTAAACTGACTTATTTCTTAATAAAATGGCAGTGGGGTGGGAGTCCTACGTAATTCTGAAATAAGGTATCTCCTCTCTCTTTCAGAATCACTACAAAGCTTTCCCTACAAAGCTCACATGCCTCTCCACTTTTGAAATACCCTATAGGCCCCAAATCATGTAACTGAAGTTTATTTAAACACAAAATACATGATCATAAAACTTCAGACCACTAGGATTTTCCCTAGGGACCCAAGGAGGGAGAAATGTTACCACCCTGCTAGACTTGACGTATGTCATCTCAGTTACTTAACAAATATACAAGCTAGCAAACCTTCAAAGAGCGAACCAAGTGACTTGCCCCAAGGTACATGAAGCACACCCCCACCTCCACTGCAGCCCTGGGGGCAGTCTTCCCTCAAAGGCTCTGACATTCTTTAAAGTTCAGAAATGTCACCAGTAGTACCCCTGGGCAGAAATGAGCCAACTACGATTACCTGCCCCCATCCCCACATAGCAAGTAACTCAACAGTCCCTGCAGCTGCACGTGTGTATTACCAACTGGGTGCTGGAAAATGTTAGCCTACAGTGAACCTTACCCTGATTAGCAGAACAACGCAAAACTGTACGGTGGAAAAAAAAAAAAGAGAGAGAGCTCTGCTGTTGGGGTCAAACAGACTCTAGAACTGCCTGCTTTCTACCATTCTTGCTCTCACGGCCCACGTTATACCCCGTGACACTTAAGCCTATTTACACGATTACCGTTCCCACCCCCAGAATTCAGTTGCACTGAAAATAAGACCTGTGCCCATTTTTTTTTTCACTGTCATATCCTCAACACCCTGAATATACAGGCAATGAATGAAACAAGTGTTGGTGGAGTGAATCAATGAACTAGCAACCCTCGCTTTTCTCATCTATAAAAAATATATATACAACTAAGGCAGATAGCTCTTAGGATTGTTGGGAAGAATCACAAGCACTGTACGGTACGTTACGATGTGTTGGCAGGCAGAGGGTCGGGAAAAAAACACTACCACCTGAGCGTTTCCACACAACAGGCTAGGAAGGTGAACAGTTTGGGACCATTCGGGAAAACCGGCCCCTCCTGGCTCCAAGAGACCCCGGCGAGAGCGAGCAAAACCTTGGCGATGGCCACCTGGGCTGGGGGAAGGCGGAAGGGCACGCTGGCGTGGGCGGCTCCCAGGCCGGCGTGTCCAAGGACGAAGAAGGGAAGACAGGCCAGGCAGGGAGAAAGAGGGGGCCCTCGGGCCGCGAGTCGAGGGCCAGAAAGAGGAGGCCAAGCGCAGGCCGCCGGGCAGCTAGAAGAAGGTCGCCCTCTGGGAAGGTAGGTCGAGGGAAAGGCTGGCCTCGAAAATCAGGCCCGGACAGGCCCGGGCCGGTCCAAAGAGCGGCCACGGCGGCCCTGACCCACCCGCGCCGTGAAAGCAGACGGCGGCACGCCCGCCCAGCTGGCCGCTCCGGTTCTTACCACCTCCGAGGGTCGCTCCGGGTGTTCCGAGGAGGTCTCCACCTGTAAGCGACGCGGCCCGACGGCAGCCAAGGGCCGAAAGGAAGAGGTATCGCGAGAACACCGCCTTCCTCTCACGCCTCGAAAACACGCTTGACAGTCTCGCGAGATCCCAAGTCGGCGGTGGGCCCACGGGTCTCGCCTGCCCTCTAGAGGACGCAGGGCGCCGGTGCACAAGCTTTCCCGGGCCCCGGTCAGGGTCTCCTCCACTTAGGGCTAGGTAAGGTTAAGTGAAAGAATCTTTGGTCGGAGGCAAGCTCCGGAACGGGGACTTTCTATCCTAATGACTTTCTCACACCAGGTGTCCGATATGATTTAGCCTTAATGTACAGATGCAAAAATAAATGTCAGAAGACATAAAGGGACAAAATATGATTCCGTTTACGTGAGATATCTACGATAGACACAGGTCTTCCTAGGTGGCGCCAGGGGTCAAGAACCCCCTCGGTAAAGCGTCTGCCTGCAATGCGGGCGACCTGGGTTTGATCCCTAGTTCGGGAAGATCCCCTGGAGAAGGAAATGGCAACCCACTCCAGTATTCCTGCCTATAAAATCCCGTGGACAGAGGAACCTGGCGGGCTACAGTCCATGGGATCGCAAGGAGTCGGATACGCCTGAAACAGCTTAGCACATGTAGAGACAGAAAAACAGAATAATGGTTGCCACAGACTGGGGGCAGGGGAATTCTTGTTTAGTGGATACAGACTTTATGTGTGGGATAATGGCAAGTTCTCGACATGGCGGGGGTTGAGGGGAGTGCAGTGGATGCACAGCAATGTGAATGTGCTTAATGCCACTCGATTATACCCCAAAATGGATAAAATGGTAAATTTTATGTTATGTATATTTTGCCATTAAAAATTCAGTGAGTAAATGTCAGAGTCCTGTTCCAAACTACACTATCTGAGAGCAAAGCGTTTGCTTGTTTGCACCATATCGCACACCATACAGTTTTCTACATGCCAGACTCCATCACTCTGTACCTCGCTGCAACAATTTCACTTGGTCCACACTGGAATTTTATTTGCTTGTTTGTTTGTTTTTATTACCAGATATTAAAATAAGAATCTTTGTCTCAGTTTTGATAGATGTCCCCAATGCTCTTAATACTTGCTATCTGTTCCTCAGATTTCCCAGCAAGGTTTAAAAAAAAATCTGATAAGGATTTGCAAACCCGGGCAGCAAGGGCCGAAAGGAAGAGGTATCGCGAGAACACCGCCTTCCTCTCACGCCTCGAAAACACGCTTGACAGTCTCGCGAGATCCCAAGTCGGCGGTGGGCCCACGGGTCTCGCCTGCCCTCTAGAGGACGCAGGGCGCCGGTGCACAAGCTTTCCGGGCCCCGGTCAGGGTCTCCTCCACTTAGGGCTAGGTAAGGTTAAGTGAAAGAATCTTTGGTCGGAGGCAAGCTCCGGAACGGGGACTTTCTATCCTAATGACTTTCTCACACCAGGTGTCCGATATGATTTAGCCTTAATGTACAGATGCAAAATAAATGTCAGAAGACATAAAGGGACAAAATATGATTCCGTTTACGTGAGATATCTACGATAGACACAGGTCTTCCTAGGTGGCGCCAGGGGTCAAGAACCCCCTCGGTAAAGCGTCTGCCTGCAATGCGGGCGACCTGGGTTTGATCCCTAGTTCGGGAAGATCCCCTGGAGAAGGAAATGGCAACCCACTCCAGTATTCCTGCCTATAAAATCCGTGGACAGAGGAGCCTGGCGGGCTACAGTCCATGGGATCGCAAGGAGTCGGATACGCCTGAAACAGCTTAGCACATGTAGAGACAGAAAAACAGAATAATGGTTGCCACAGACTGGGGGCAGGGGAATTCTTGTTTAGTGGATACAGACTTTATGTGTGGGATAATGGCAAGTTCTCGACATGGCGGGGGTTGAGGGGAGTGCAGTGGATGCACAGCAATGTGAATGTGCTTAATGCCACTCGATTATACCCCAAAATGGATAAAATGGTAAATTTTATGTTATGTATATTTTGCCATTAAAAATTCAGTGAGTAAATGTCAGAGTCCTGTTCCAAACTACACTATCTGAGAGCAAAGCGTTTGCTTGTTTGCACCATATCGCACACCATACAGTTTTCTACATGCCAGACTCCATCACTCTGTACCTCGCTGCAACAATTTCACTTGGTCCACACTGGAATTTTATTTGCTTGTTTGTTTGTTTTTATTACCAGATATTAAAATAAGAATCTTTGTCTCAGTTTTGATAGATGTCCCCAATGCTCTTAATACTTGCTATCTGTTCCTCAGATTTCCCAGCAAGGTTTAAAAAAAAAAAATCTGATAAGGATTTGCAAAGGAAATAGTTTTAATAGGACATCTCACCCAAGAAGGCAACAGGAAACAAAGGTTCAGACGCAGAAGCTGAAAGGGCCATCAGGGAAGGGAACTGGAAGGGGATGTTGTTGTTTAGTCATTAGATCATGCCCAGTTCTCTGGGACCCGGTGGTCTGCAGCCTGCCAGGCTCCTCTGTCCATGGATTCTCCAGGCAAGAATACTAGAGTGGGTTGCCATTTCCTTCTCCAGGGGATCTTCCCAATCTAGACATTGAACGGGGTCTCCTGCACTGCAGGCAGACTCCTTACCATCCGAGCCACCAAAGAAGCCAGATTGGAAAGGGCGCCAGGGAGAAAGAGGAGCAGGAGGGACTGTCTGCGAGGACCACAAATGCCCTGAGAGCACATCAGTCAGGCAGACACAACCAAAATGGCACTGGACTCTTAAAGTTCCTGTCCCACATTCTCTCTTCAGTTCTGATGAAGATTCTAGATGAAGACTTTTTTCACAACTGAAAGTGATCAAGGTATTTTTTTATTTTCTTAGGGTGACCGAGATCTCACACCGTCCCCTACACAGAAAGGCAGCTTCCTCAGTGGCTCAGCGGGGTAAGAATCTGCCTGCCAAGCAGGAAACGCAGGTGCCGTCGCTGGGTCAGGAAGATCCCCTGAAGTAGGAAATGGCAACCTCCTTCAGTATGTTTGCCTGGAAAATTCCATGGACAGAGGAACCTGGTGGGCTATAGTCCAAAGGACTGCAAAGAGTCGGCCACGACTGAGCGACGCAGCACGCATGACCAAGGTCAAAGACCTGCTGAGATTGCTCAACTAGTCCACACAGTATGTTTGCACAGATGGGGTTAGAGGCAGAGGTGACATAAAGCTCTTTACCGACTGTCCATGGGTTGTTCAACAGAGGACTGTTTGCTCATTTGTGGTTTATCATACACATACACACCCAACTTTAAGCCCCAAGAGAGCAGGGACCTGGTTTCTTTACAGTGTCACTTGCTGGCTCACTACTCTATCCCAGGCCCAGAGCACTGCCAGATACCCAGTAAGGACCTGTAGACTGAACAAATCGTCTGTAACACAGAAAGAGCAAGAGAGGATTGGCACTGTCACCGTTTTAAGTGCCTCGGTGTTGAGAGCTGATGCTGGAGCCCTGCACGCAAGCCGCCTCCCAACTACAAGACAGGACTCGGGCCCTTCGGACGCCCCACCAGGCTGCAGGTGGTCTTGGTGGCGCTTCTTCCAGCCTCTCTTGCTTTCACCTCTGGCAAACACAGATGTGTATGAGGGACATAGCAGATGTTCTCTGAAGACCAGGAAGAAAGAATAAACAGGAAAGCCTCCAAGAAAATAAAGGATCTGATTTCATCTGGAAGACATTTATTTTTTGAATTGTTCCCCAGACAGTGGGAGACTGGGGCAGCAGAGCACAGATATGTGACAAGCAGGAGAAGGAGCCGTGGTCCTCTGAGGAAGGGATGCACAAGGACCTACTGCAGTGGAGGGAAATTATTATAACTTTTATTCACCCATTTATTTCTGTCTTTCCCCCTTTACACGCGTTCAATTGTTTGCTCAAAACATTTTTACTGATAGGTAGGGTTGTACAGGCAGAGACAGTTAGAGGCGTTATTTTCAAAAACAACTGAAAGTGATCAAGGTATTTTTTTATTTTCTTAGGGTGACCGAGATCTCACACCGTCCCCTACACAGAAAGGCAGCTTCCTCAGTGGCTCAGCGGGGTAAGAATCTGCCTGCCAAGCAGGAAACGCAGGTGCCGTCGCTGGGTCAGGAAGATCCCCTGAAGTAGGAAATGGCAACCTCCTTCAGTATGTTTGCCTGGAAAATTCCATGGACAGAGGAACCTGGTGGGCTATAGTCCAAAGGACTGCAAAGAGTCGGCCACGACTGAGCGACGCAGCACGCATGACCAAGGTCAAAGACCTGCTGAGATTGCTCAACTAGTCCACACAGTATGTTTGCACAGATGGGGTTAGAGGCAGAGGTGACATAAAGCTCTTTACCGACTGTCCATGGGTTGTTCAACAGAGGACTGTTTGCTCATTTGTGGTTTATCATACACATACACACCCAACTTTAAGCCCCAAGAGAGCAGGGACCTGGTTTCTTTACAGTGTCACTTGCTGGCTCACTACTCTATCCCAGGCCCAGAGCACTGCCAGATACCCAGTAAGGACCTGTAGACTGAACAAATCGTCTGTAACACAGAAAGAGCAAGAGAGGATTGGCACTGTCACCGTTTTAAGTGCCTCGGTGTTGAGAGCTGATGCTGGAGCCCTGCACGCAAGCCGCCTCCCAACTACAAGACAGGACTCGGGCCCTTCGGACGCCCCACCAGGCTGCAGGTGGTCTTGGTGGCGCTTCTTCCAGCCTCTCTTGCTTTCACCTCTGGCAAACACAGATGTGTATGAGGGACATAGCAGATGTTCTCTGAAGACCAGGAAGAAAGAATAAACAGGAAAGCCTCCAAGAAAATAAAGGATCTGATTTCATCTGGAAGACATTTATTTTTTGAATTGTTCCCCAGACAGTGGGAGACTGGGGCAGCAGAGCACAGATATGTGACAAGCAGGAGAAGGAGCCGTGGTCCTCTGAGGAAGGGATGCACAAGGACCTACTGCAGTGGAGGGAAATTATTATAACTTTTATTCACATTTATTTCTGTCTCCTCCTTTATCTGTCTGTGCTTGATAATGTATAGTCTATCAGTGCATATGTCCTCTATCAATGAAAAGTATACACGCGTTCAATTGTTTGCTCAAAACATTTTTTACTGATAGGTAGGGTTGTACAGGCAGAGACAGTTAGAGGCCATAGAATAAAGCCCGACCTGGGGAAACCTGGGGGTCCCCAGGCTGGGAGCACATTATAGCACCCATGCCAGGTTAGTACAGGTCTTCAGTGGGTTCCTCTTTTGCAGCACTGTGTACCTGCAGGTCCTCCTGTTGAGGCTCACATGGCAGTTTTTTTTGTCATAAAACACTGGTATAGGTGCGCTGTCATTGAGAGAAGAACACCACCTGTTAGAAAGAACAGGATGCCCCAGCCTCCCCAGGACCGACTTTGTGCCAGAAGCAGCCCACACCACAGGTGTCTGGAGTGCCCCTCACCTGTTTAAAGGAATCCCAAAAGGCCACTTTCAGGAACCTTCATCCCAATACATAGGAGCTGGACTATGAATACAGACCATCTCTGTGTTGTTGCTAAACTCCATCCTGCACACACAGAACCACAGAACATTCCAACAGACGCAGAGGCCAAGTCTGGACCCCTTTAAGGCCCCGCATCTTGCTCCTGTCTGGCTCTTCGTGTCCACCCTGCTGTAGCCATAACCAGCAGTACTGCTGCTTGAATGTGGGAAGGGTACTGCCTTCCTGACCCTGGCACGGAGGCCTGTGAGGCTCAGTCAACAGGAACAATAACTCACTTCAGGCAGGAACCTTGGAGCCCAAGGAGGAGCTGATGAAAACTGGAAACAAAATCCCCAGGGAAAATCCACCCACACATCCAAGGGTGCAAACAATTTGAGGTGTCATTGCGCTCTTGAAACCCACCTGTAAACTCCAGATTTAAATTGCCCATCCCCAAAGTGTACCAGAACAGTCATCCCCAGGGCCTTTGGGACAATGTTTCCTTCTACAAGGTGACTCTTGAATTAGTTTAGCAAAAGAGGACGTTTCAATCCTCTTCCCAAAGGGTAATATGGAAACCAAAGGGAAGACTGGAAGAAGTTTTTCCCAAGGGTGGGTGAGCTAGGTAGTGTGGGGAGTCCAGAGCAGCTTAGGCCTGGGTCACCACCTCAGGCTCACCTGCCACTGGGCAGCTTCATATTTGGACAGTGTCCCCTAGAGGGTGCAATGAGTTAAGAGAAAATGTTATCAAAAGATGCATCACCCGCCCTAAAAAAATAAAAAAGTGCTGGAGAGAAACGTCATAAGCAGTGATATAGCTATAGGGAAAGGCATTAAAGGCTCTAAGCAGTAGAGAAAATGTGCCCATTTCCTCCACATGGAGCCCTGGGCTAAGTGGGATAGGAAACACAGCAGGAAAGAGGAAGGGGGTTCTGTGGGTCCCGACTTGGAGTCAGTTCCTATCCCAGGCTCAAGGGACACATAACTGGCATAGAGAAGACACTAAATATGTTTTAAGTTAATGAATTTACATGAATGTGTGTGTGTTAGTCGCTCAGTCGTGTCTGACTCTTTGTGACTCCATAGATTGTTACCCGAGGCGCCTCTGTCCTTAGAATTCTCCAGGCAAAAATACTGGAATGAGTTACTATTCCCTTCTCCAGGGGATCTTCCTGACAGAGGGATCAAGCTTGTGTCTCTTATGTCTCCTGCATTGCAGGAAGGTTCTTTACTGACTGAGCCACCAGGATAGCCTGAATTTATACAAACAATCTCATTTAATTCTTTTTTGACCTCACCTCTTGACTTGTAAGATCTTAGTTCGCCAACCAGAAACTGAACTTAGGCCCATGGCTGTGAAAATGCCAGGTACAAATGACTGAACAATAACTCACTTCAGGCAGGAACCTTGGAGCCCAAGGAGGAGCTGATGAAAACTGGAAACAAAATCCCCAGGGAAAATCCACCCACACATCCAAGGGTGCAAACAATTTGAGGTGTCATTGCGCTCTTGAAACCCACCTGTAAACTCCAGATTTAAATTGCCCATCCCCAAAGTGTACCAGAACAGTCATCCCCAGGGCCTTTGGGACAATGTTTCCTTCTACAAGGTGACTCTTGAATTAGTTTAGCAAAAGAGGACGTTTCAATCCTCTTCCCAAAGGGTAATATGGAAACCAAAGGAAGACTGGAAGAAGTTTTTCCCAAGGGTGGGTGAGCTAGGTAGTGTGGGGAGTCCAGAGCAGCTTAGGCCTGGGTCACCACCTCAGGCTCACCTGCCACTGGGCAGCTTCATATTTGGACAGTGTCCCCTAGAGGGTGCAATGAGTTAAGAGAAAATGTTATCAAAAGATGCATCACCCGCCCTAAAAAAATAAAAAAGTGCTGGAGAGAAACGTCATAAGCAGTGATATAGCTATAGGGAAAGGCATTAAAGGCTCTAAGCAGTAGAGAAAATGTGCCCATTTCCTCCACATGGAGCCCTGGGCTAAGTGGGATAGGAAACACAGCAGGAAAGAGGAAGGGGGTTCTGTGGGTCCCGACTTGGAGTCAGTTCCTATCCCAGGCTCAAGGGACACATAACTGGCATAGAGAAGACACTAAATATGTTTTAAGTTAATGAATTTACATGAATGTGTGTGTGTTAGTCGCTCAGTCGTGTCTGACTCTTTGTGACTCCATAGATTGTTACCCGAGGCGCCTCTGTCCTTAGAATTCTCCAGGCAAAAATACTGGAATGAGTTACTATTCCCTTCTCCAGGGGATCTTCCTGACAGAGGGATCAAGCTTGTGTCTCTTATGTCTCCTGCATTGCAGGAAGGTTCTTTACTGACTGAGCCACCAGGATAGCCTGAATTTATACAAACAATCTCATTTAATTCTTTTTTGACCTCACCTCTTGACTTGTAAGATCTTAGTTCGCCAACCAGAAACTGAACTTAGGCCCATGGCTGTGAAAATGCCAGGTACAAATGACTGAACCACCAGGAAACTCCCTCATTTAGTTCTCATATCCACTTGATTATCCCTATTTTTCAGTGAGGAAACTGAGACTCAGAGAGGTTAATAAACTTATACAGAGTCACACAGCTCATATACAAGGGAACAAAGATTCAGGCTCAGTTACTCTGGCTCCTGTTTCGAGGCTCTTTCCACTTCACTGTTTTCCACATTAGGTCCACGGACCCCTAGAAGGGGTCACATTGACGGGACTGTGATGATGCATCCCCGGGGGGTGGGGAGCGTCGACCCCAGCTGCAAGGATGCTTTGGCCCCTGTGGAGGGGTATTCAGACATCAGAGAGGAATGGCTCGCTGGGCCTTAACCTTGCTGATGCTATCACACTCAGAGTCATACTGACACTTGATACAAAGACAAAATCAGATTTCAGGAGCACAAAGTTAAGGTTCAGTTGTAATATATGACTCAGCCGTGGCAGTACCTGCAAACCTGCTTCAGGTAGCCAGCCATACAGTCTCTGGATCTGATGTTCTTGTTAACCCTTAGCATGCGGCATTTTCAATAAATGGATTCGGAACTTTCCAGGTAGTTAAACTTAAGTAGCCCTCTGGTGTTCTGACTGAAGTCAAGCTCTCATGTTTCTGCTCCTTGGTGGTATCAAAAGACTCCTCGAAGCACTTGTTAAAATGCAAATTGCACAGCTTCCTATAGGTTATGACTCAGTAGATTTTAGGGTGGGCCCCAGGAATCCGTATTTCATCAAGCTTCTCAGATGACTCTTTGTGACTCCATAGATTGTTACCCGAGGCGCCTCTGTCCTTAGAATTCTCCAGGCAAAAATACTGGAATGAGTTACTATTCCCTTCTCCAGGGGATCTTCCTGACAGAGGGATCAAGCTTGTGTCTCTTATGTCTCCTGCATTGCAGGAAGGTTCTTTACTGACTGAGCCACCAGGATAGCCTGAATTTATACAAACAATCTCATTTAATTCTTTTTTGACCTCACCTCTTGACTTGTAAGATCTTAGTTCGCCAACCAGAAACTGAACTTAGGCCCATGGCTGTGAAAATGCCAGGTACAAATGACTGAACCACCAGGAAACTCCCTCATTTAGTTCTCATATCCACTTGATTATCCCTATTTTTCAGTGAGGAAACTGAGACTCAGAGAGGTTAATAAACTTATACAGAGTCACACAGCTCATATACAAGGGAACAAAGATTCAGGCTCAGTTACTCTGGCTCCTGTTTCGAGGCTCTTTCCACTTCACTGTTTTCCACATTAGGTCCACCGGACCCCTAGAAGGGGGTCACATTGACGGGACTGTGATGATGCATCCCCGGGGGGTGGGGAGCGTCGACCCCAGCTGCAAGGATGCTTTGGCCCCTGTGGAGGGGTATTCAGACATCAGAGAGGAATGGCTCGCTGGGCCTTAACCTTGCTGATGCTATCACACTCCAGAGTCATACTGACACTTGATACAAAGACAAAATCAGATTTCAGGAGCACAAAGTTAAGGTTCAGTTGTAATATATGACTCAGCCGTGGCAGTACCTGCAAACCTGCTTCAGGTAGCCAGCCATACAGTCTCTGGATCTGATGTTCTTGTTAACCCTTAGCATGCGGCATTTTCAATAAATGGATTCGGAACTTTCCAGGTAGTTAAACTTAAGTAGCCCTCTGGTGTTCTGACTGAAGTCAAGCTCTCATGTTTCTGCTCCTTGGTGGTATCAAAAGACTCCTCGAAGCACTTGTTAAAATGCAAATTGCACAGCTTCCTATAGGTTATGACTCAGTAGATTTTAGGGGTGGGCCCCAGGAATCCGTATTTCATCAAGCTTCTCAGATGAGTCTGTGATCAGGCAGGTTTGGGAGACACTACTGTATCCTAACGTGTCTGTCATCAGAGCCTCTCTTGTTCTTGCAAAGACAGCCCAAGGCTGATATGAAGATAACAGATGGATGGGTGGGGGGCAGGACTGGAGGTGGAGTGGCTGACTTGGACGTAACTGCTGAGGAAACAGGAGAATTATGACCACTTTGTAGGTACTCTCTGCTTTATTGGCCCAAGTACCAGAACTTGGGTGTCCAGAAGAAAACATCTGCATGACCTTTCAGCTGACTCGAGGTAAACCTGAGCAGCGAAGGAAGCCACTTCAGGTTTAGAGTCCACGGTTCACTACAGATCATCTTTGACCCCTCACATTCCTTCCTGCCTGTATTCAGAGCCGCTCCTGTTTCTGCAAACTGGCCCGGATCAAGCAAGGCTGCCGTGAAAACTGGCTCCCTTCTAGGGCAGATTCAGACTATTGAGGACCCTTTCCTGTCTGCAGCAACCCATGTGGATATAGATATTCAATAATAAAAGTTATTCTCAACATTCAAAAATGACCTAAAAGAAATAAGACCAAGATAGAAGAAACTCATCAACAGATGCATGGATAAACAAAATGTGATATACATACATATATATATACATATATATATGTGCGTGCACATACACATAGACATATATATATTATCTATAGATATCTATATAGATGTGGATAATATATATGTAATTTTATATATTTAAATTTATATAACATGCATTATATATTTAAATTTCATATGTTTACATTCATCTATATAATGCATATGTAATGTAATACATTTAATATAATTTTTCCCATTTTAAGGCTGAAATTTGTTTAATGTATATGTATACCATGAAATATTATTCAGTCTTAAAAAGGAAGGAAATTCCGAGACTATGACAATATGGATGATTCTTGAGGACATTGCACTGACCTGAGCCAGTGTCAGGGTTCAGGACAAGCTTTTCCAAAATGTGCCACTTTTACAGGAGGATTATTTTGAGCTAAAGGCAACAGACACCGTGCTGACTCACAAGAAACTACTGCCCTCCTAACTCCCTAGGAAATAGTTAAATTGAGGATTCTCTCCAGAGAAGAGTTACTGACAGAGATAAAGCACATTTCAGTCACCCCTTTATATGTCAGGATAAACATCTAATTACAAAATACATACTCTTTTCTTTTATCCTGTACATGACTCTCCTGTCCTTGGAAAGCCCAAGCCCCTATCCTATTCCTTTGCACAGGATGGCATGTGTAACTCATTTTACCTGCCCTCATGTTTCTGTCTCTAAATGTCTTGTGTTCGTGGGGTTCCTGTACATATGAAAATAAATTTGATTTTTCCTGTTAATAGGTCTGATGTAAATTTAATTCTTAGCCAGGAGAAACTAGAAGGGTGGGTAAAGTTTTCTTCCTTCCAATACCAGTCATAAAAGACAGATATTGTACAACTCCACTTAGGTTTGTCAAATTCATACCCCTACAGATCATCTTTGACCCCTCACATTCCTTCCTGCCTGTATTCAGAGCCGCTCCTGTTTCTGCAAACTGGCCCGGATCAAGCAAGGCTGCCGTGAAAACTGGCTCCCTTCTAGGGCAGATTCAGACTATTGAGGACCCTTTCCTGTCTGCAGCAACCCATGTGGATATAGATATTCAATAATAAAAGTTATTCTCAACATTCAAAAATGACCTAAAAGAAATAAGACCAAGATAGAAGAAACTCATCAACAGATGCATGGATAAACAAAATGTGATATACATACATATATATATAATATATATGTGTGCACATACACATAGACATATATATATTATCTATAGATATCTATATAGATGTGGATAATATATATGTAATTTTATATATTTAAATTTATATAACATGCATTATATATTTAAATTTCATATGTTTACATTCATCTATATAATGCATATGTAATGTAATACATTTAATATAATTTTTCCCATTTTAAGGCTGAAATTTGTTTAATGTATATGTATACCATGAAATATTATTCAGTCTTAAAAAGGAAGGAAATTCCGAGACTATGACAATATGGATGATTCTTGAGGACATTGCACTGACCTGAGCCAGTGTCAGGGTTCAGGACAAGCTTTTCCAAAATGTGCCACTTTTACAGGAGGATTATTTTGAGCTAAAGGCAACAGACACCGTGCTGACTCACAAGAAACTACTGCCCTCCTAACTCCCTAGGAAATAGTTAAATTGAGGATTCTCTCCAGAGAAGAGTTACTGACAGAGATAAAGCACATTTCAGTCACCCCTTTATATGTCAGGATAAACATCTAATTACAAAATACATACTCTTTTCTTTTTATCCTGTAAATGACTCTCCTGTCCTTGGAAAGCCCAAGCCCCTATCCTATTCCTTTGCACAGGATGGCATGTGTAACTCATTTTACCTGCCCTCATGTTTCTGTCTCTAAATGTCTTGTGTTCGTGGGGTTCCTGTACATATGAAAATAAATTTGATTTTTTCCTGTTAATAGGTCTGATGTAAATTTAATTCTTAGCCAGGAGAAACTAGAAGGGTGGGTAAAAGTTTTCTTCCTTCCAATACCAGTCATAAAAAGACAGATATTGTACAACTCCACTTAGGTTTGTCAAATTCATAGAAACAGAGAGCAGAATTGTGATTGCCAGCGACTAGGGGGAGGAGGAGATGGGGAGTTACTGTATACTGTTGGTGGTGTTTCGGTCTGGGAAGAAAAAAAGATTTCTAGAGGTGGGTGAAGGAGACGGTTGGACAAAATTGCAAATATACTTAATGCCACTGAAAGTTACTTTTTAAAATGGTTAAAACGCTAAATTTTATGTAACATACGTATACACATTTTATGTGATTAAAAAGAAGAAAAGAAAGAAAACTGAAAACTATACCTCCTTCAAGATGGGATTTTGGTTTGCTTTTGTTTTAGTTTTTTGGTCATGGTTGCTCAGCATGTGGGGTCGTAGTCCTCAGTCAGGAATCAACCAGGAAACTATCTGAGCCCCTGGCCTTGGAAGTGCTGAATCTTAACCACTGGACCACTAGGGAAGTCCCAAGATGGGACTTTTTTTTTTAGACATTGCCAAAGGCTTTTTTTTTTTTTTTTTTTGACTTTTACAGAGTTTTGTTGTTTACAGATATGTATAATCCCAGATTAGTCACATGCACATCCCCCCCATCCCATGCCTCCGGGCCATCGCACAGCGCCCCTGCAGGATCTGCTTTTCTCACAGCGCAATGACAATAGCTATTTTTTTCACATATGATAGTACAGGTTTTCAAGCTACTTCCTTTATGACTCCCACCCACTATTCATTCCCCGCAATGTCCATATGTCTATTCTCCATATCTGTTTTTTCATCACTTCACTGCGTGTGTTATCATTACCATCCTACTAGATTCCATATATATGTGTTAATATATTGTACTTGTCTTTCTCTTTTTGACTTACTTCACTTTTTATGATAGGTTCTAGATCCAACCACCTCATTCGGACTGATTCGTCTGCATTTCTTTTTGCAGCTGTGTAGTATTCCATTGTACATATGTACCAGAGATTTTGTATCCATTCATTTGTCAGTGGACATCTAGGTTGCTTCCATGTTCTAGCTACTGTAGAGAGAGCTGTAATGAACATTGGGGTACAGGTGCCTCTTTCAATTTTGATTTCATCACGGTATAAGCCTAATAATGGGATTGCTGGGTCATATGGTGCTTATATTTTTAGTGTTTTAAGGAATTTCCCCAGTATGGGACTTTGAAAGAGAGAGTAGCTGTTCCTTAGACAGCAGCCCAACAAGGGTGCCTCCCCATCTTAGCCCTGCAAGCTGGAGACTTACATGTTGCAACAAAGAATTCTTCCAGCGCTACAGTAACACTCTTCACAATTCAGAGTCTTCCACTTTGCTTTCAGCTCCTGTATGACTCCATCAAGATCCTCACATCCTAAAATAATACAGGTGGCATCATCAGCAGAGTCCCAAAGTCATGCAACCAGAAAAAGGTCTATTGGACATGGAGGCCAGCTGGTGCCCTCTGCACCCCACCCCAGCCAGAGACAATCTCAATGATTTTACAAGCATCTAAGAAAAGTGTTCATGTATTCATGGCTAAACTGCAGTACTGTCCAACTCATGCCTCTGATCATATTTTCTTATAGCCAGATTAAATCTATCCAGAGTTTGTTTCAGAACAGGCATTTCAAGAAAATGTAAACCCCTCCCTCTTTAATTAGCGATTATACGCCCACGTCCCCTGGTGGCTCGGTGGTAAAAAATAAATTAATTAATTAAATAAAATAAAAATCCACCTGCCAATGCAGGGGACTCGGGTTTAGTCTCTGGGTTAGGAACATTCCCTGGAGAAGGAAATGGCCACCCATTCTAGCATGCTTGCCTGGGAAATCCCATGGATAGTGGGTGCCAGAGCTTCAGCCCATGGGGTTGCAAAAGTGTTATCATTACCATCCTACTAGATTCCATATATATGTGTTAATATATTGTACTTGTCTTTCTCTTTTTGACTTACTTCACTTTTTATGATAGGTTCTAGATCCAACCACCTCATTCGGACTGATTCGTCTGCATTTCTTTTTGCAGCTGTGTAGTATTCCATTGTACATATGTACCAGAGATTTTGTATCCATTCATTTGTCAGTGGACATCTAGGTTGCTTCCATGTTCTAGCTACTGTAGAGAGAGCTGTAATGAACATTGGGGTACAGGTGCCTCTTTCAATTTTGATTTCATCACGGTATAAGCCTAATAATGGGATTGCTGGGTCATATGGTGCTTATATTTTTAGTGTTTTAAGGAATTTCCCCAGTATGGGACTTTGAAAGAGAGAGTAGCTGTTCCTTAGACAGCAGCCCAACAAGGGTGCCTCCCCATCTTAGCCCTGCAAGCTGGAGACTTACATGTTGCAACAAAGAATTCTTCCAGCGCTACAGTAACACTCTTCACAATTCAGAGTCTTCCACTTTGCTTTCAGCTCCTGTATGACTCCATCAAGATCCTCACATCCTAAAATAATACAGGTGGCATCATCAGCAGAGTCCCAAAGTCATGCAACCAGAAAAAGGTCTATTGGACATGGAGGCCAGCTGGTGCCCTCTGCACCCCACCCCAGCCAGAGACAATCTCAATGATTTTACAAGCATCTAAGAAAAGTGTTCATGTATTCATGGCTAAACTGCAGTACTGTCCAACTCATGCCTCTGATCATATTTTCTTATAGCCAGATTAAATCTATCCAGAGTTTGTTTCAGAACAGGCATTTCAAGAAAATGTAAACCCCTCCCTCTTTAATTAGCGATTATACGCCCACGTCCCCTGGTGGCTCGGTGGTAAAAAATAAATTAATTAATTAAATAAAATAAAAATCCACCTGCCAATGCAGGGGACTCGGGTTTAGTCTCTGGGTTAGGAACATTCCCTGGAGAAGGAAATGGCCACCCATTCTAGCATGCTTGCCTGGGAAATCCCATGGATAGTGGGTCCTGCCAGAGCTTCAGCCCATGGGGTTGCAAAAGAGTTGGACAGGATTTAGAGACTAAACAACAACAACAAATTATGAGCCTAGGAGTATTTAGGATGAATCTTTTTCTGCTATATTATTTATGTATAAATGCATAATTTTTTTCCTCTTCTCTTTGCTTTGGTTTTCAACTCCCAATGCGCATGTGAAACATTTAACATTTTTTTTTAAAAATCTGTGCCTGGGTCCCTGGTGGCTCAATTGTTAAAGAATCTGGCTGTAATGTTGTAAACCTGGGTTCAGTTCCTGGGTTGGGAAGATCCCCTGGAGAAGGGAAAGTCTATCATTCCAGTATTCGAGCCTGGAGAATCCCATGGATTCTCCGTGGATCACAGAGTCAGACATGACTGAGCGACTTCACTTTCACGTTCATGCCTGGGTCTCATCCCAGAAGGGCTCATGCTGATATGGTTTTATAAAGCTCCTCCAGTTGGTTCAAATGTTCAACCAAGAATGAGAACCATTACTCCAGATCCACGGTGGTCCATGAATGCTTGAGAGATCAGCAACATCAGCATCATCTGAGGCCATGAGACATGAAGACTCTCGTTCCATTCCAGGCCCATAGGATCAGAACTGTATTTCAAGAAGATTCCCAGAGGGTTGCAAATTTAGTGTTTGGGAATTACTGGAATAATCAATGACTCTCAACCATAGCTGGATGTAGGAGTCCATCAAGAAGGGTCCAAATGTATAGTTTCTTACTCAGAGATTCTGATATACCTGGTGTTGAGTGGGGCCTGAGCATGAGTAAGTTTCAGAAACTCTCCAGACACTTCTCATGCAGCTAGGACTGAGAACCACTTCCTTATATAAATGGCATGCTGAAGTCCTTTATTTTACTCCATTGATACACCTGCCTTAATCCTCTGTCTCATGCAGATTTAAGGGTCCTCATCTGCCAACAGTTTGTATCTATTGGGATGCAATCAAATAATAAACATTGAAAAGTAAGGACTTACCTTGATATGTATAGTTGTCGTTAGGTATGACATAGCACTGGGCATTGCATAAAGTCACAAAGGTAGCTAAAGCCACGAGGCTGTGCAGAAAAGTGTTCTGAAATGTGCAGAAGGGACAGAGAAGAACGAATGAATTCAGCGAGTAGGTATTGACTGAGTATCTTGTATGGAGGTCCCTGCTGGGCTCTGACAGGTAGTTTTGAAGGTAGAGCTTCTACCTTCAGATAATCTAGCAGAGAAGCAAGATCTCTACAAGTTACTAAAATAAACTTGGGAAAAAGGAAAATGTGAATGAAAAGTCTCCCTGCAATATTGTTAGTGTGCTATTTTATTGCAGAAGACTTCAGGAAACCCTTGTGGGTAGATTTTCAGCTTCTTTGCAGGTCCTGTGTAATTTAAAGGACAGAAGTGAGGGAGTGAAAAGAGTTTCAGGAAGACAATAAAACACTGACAAATATACGGAGACAAAGAAAACACAGTTGGAGGCTTGCTGGAGCTAACTGGGATAGTTAGAGTTCTTAGGCTACAAGGCTAAGAACGTCGTTTTCCAGATAATGAAGACATTGCTGATGGCTGATGAACATATCAGCTCATCTAGGCTGATGCTGGATCTGTAAGACAGAGGAAAGCATCAGGTTGCTCTTGTCATCATTTTGAGATGAGCAAACTAAACAAACTCTAAGGTGGGAATTTCCAAGAACCTTTTAAAAAGATGGGGTAAGGCTACTTAGTCTGTATTAATCTTCAGCTTAAAATCATTGTGGAGGGCTTCCCCTGGTGGTCCAGCGGGTAAGGACACCGCCTTGCAGTGCAAGGGGCGCCGGTTAGATCCCTGACCTGGGAAGATCCCACGTGCCGCGGAGCGACTGGACCGATGTGTCCAATTACTGAGCCGGAGCTCTGGTGCGCATGCGCCCAGAGCCGGTGCTCTGCAAGTATTTCAGAACTTCAACTTCTCATGCAGCTAGGACTGAGAACCACTTCCTTATATAAATGGCATGCTGAAGTCCTTTATTTTACTCCATTGATACACCTGCCTTAATCCTCTGTCTCATGCAGATTTAAGGGTCCTCATCTGCCAACAGTTTGTATCTATTGGGATGCAATCAAATAATAAACATTGAAAAGTAAGGACTTACCTTGATATGTATAGTTGTCGTTAGGTATGACATAGCACTGGGCATTGCATAAAGTCACAAAGGTAGCTAAAGCCACGAGGCTGTGCAGAAAAGTGTTCTGAAATGTGCAGAAGGGACAGAGAAGAACGAATGAATTCAGCGAGTAGGTATTGACTGAGTATCTTGTATGGAGGTCCCTGCTGGGCTCTGACAGGTAGTTTTGAAGGTAGAGCTTCTACCTTCAGATAATCTAGCAGAGAAGCAAGATCTCTACAAGTTACTAAAATAAACTTGGGAAAAAGGAAAATGTGAATGAAAAGTCTCCCTGCAATATTGTTAGTGTGCTATTTTATTGCAGAAGACTTCAGGAAACCCTTGTGGGTAGATTTTCAGCTTCTTTGCAGGTCCTGTGTAATTTAAAGGACAGAAGTGAGGGAGTGAAAAGAGTTTCAGGAAGACAATAAAACACTGACAAATATACGGAGACAAAGAAAACACAGTTGGAGGCTTGCTGGAGCTAACTGGGATAGTTAGAGTTCTTAGGCTACAAGGCTAAGAACGTCGTTTTCCAGATAATGAAGACATTGCTGATGGCTGATGAACATATCAGCTCATCTAGGCTGATGCTGGATCTGTAAGACAGAGGAAAGCATCAGGTTGCTCTTGTCATCATTTTGAGATGAGCAAACTAAACAAACTCTAAGGTGGGAATTTCCAAGAACCTTTTAAAAAGATGGGGTAAGGCTACTTAGTCTGTATTAATCTTCAGCTTAAAATCATTGTGGAGGGCTTCCCCTGGTGGTCCAGCGGGTAAGGACACCGCCTTGCAGTGCAAGGGGCGCCGGTTAGATCCCTGACCTGGGAAGATCCCACGTGCCGCGGAGCGACTGGACCGATGTGTCCAATTACTGAGCCGGAGCTCTGGTGCGCATGCGCCCAGAGCCGGTGCTCTGCGATGACAGAGGCCACCGCGATGGGAGGCCCACAGGAGCCGAAGAACAAAGACGGATGAAACTAGATAAATGAAAGACCAATAGAAATGGCCCACCTATCCCCTCCCCCCCCCCCCCCCCCCCCCAAAAAAAAAATTATATATATATAAAAAAAAATCATTGTGGAAACCTGAAAGCTTTCTCAAAAAAAAAAAAAAAGGCAGTCTCGCTGACAAAATTTTTGCTCTCTTCATCCAAAACAGGGGCCATTGGAGTTGGGGAATGATCACAGGCATCTTGGAGGGCTTGTTTCACCGAGTCTCAGAACAGAGGTGTCAAGGGAGATGAGCCAGGGCTGCAGCCCAGAGTGGGTGAGGGCTGCAGAATTCCAAGATCTCCCACAGCTCGGAGCAGATCCCTAAGACGGAGTGTAAACAGTGACGCGGGGAGAACCAGTTCTTTAGATTTGAGATTAACCAGTTGACACTATCTCAAAAATAGCTTTACACTGGGGTGCATTTCCTCTCTCTTCCCTTGTGAAAAAACGGGTTCTCCCATGTACGTGGGCATCATAAGGAACCCCCAGTCTCAGACTCACTGAAGAAGGATAGGGTCAGGATAGGTCTTTGAATCTTTATCAGGTCCCCAGGGTAAGAAACATAAGAGAAATGATCAACATCTGTGCTGCTTCAATGTGCATATGAATCTCCAGGAAATCTTATTAAATCTTATGCAGTCTGCCTCAGTGGAGTTTGATAGTCCTCATTCTAGCAGGCTCCCTGGCAATGCCAATGCTGCTGGACCACTTCTGAGCAGAGAAGCTCTAAACGTCCTTTCTGTCCCCACATTCTATTCTCCCACCGTCCCGCCCTTCTCGGCTTCCTTTCCTGTCTTCAGTAAACATGCCCGCCTGGTAACTGCAGGCACAGGAGACAGTGCAGTTACAAGACTGGCATTTGTTACATTTCCTAGGTGGTGGGGCTTTGTGCCCGGCCTTGAGATGAAGCAGGCTGGTGGTACTCCTAGAAACTGTGTCACTTTGAGGTAAGTCGCTGCTCCTTGAAGAGCCTTGCCCTATATGATCAAGAGTCAGGTGTCTTTGCGAGGTGGGAGGGGGTCTTGGGCTGGGTAGGGGCACTGTAAGGGCTGTAGCTTAGGTTACATTCACTCCAAGGCTGGAGGAGGGTCCGTGGAACCAGGTGGATCCTACTCCTTTTTCTACTATTCCCAGCTCCGTCTCAAAACAGTTTCTAAGGCATGACCCGAAGGAGGACCCTCTCAATCTCACTTTCTAGGCCCCCGTTTCCCCTTGCTCTGCAGTCTCGCTGACAAAATTTTGCTCTCTTCATCCAAAACAGGGGCCATTGGAGTTGGGGAATGATCACAGGCATCTTGGAGGCTTGTTTCACCGAGTCTCAGAACAGAGGTGTCAAGGGAGATGAGCCAGGGCTGCAGCCCAGAGTGGGTGAGGGCTGCAGAATTCCAAGATCTCCCACAGCTCGGAGCAGATCCCTAAGACGGAGTGTAAACAGTGACGCGGGGAGAACCAGTTCTTTAGATTTGAGATTAACCAGTTGACACTATCTCAAAAATAGCTTTACACTGGGGTGCATTTCCTCTCTCTTCCCTTGTGAAAAAACGGGTTCTCCCATGTACGTGGGCATCATAAGGAACCCCCAGTCTCAGACTCACTGAAGAAGGATAGGGTCAGGATAGGTCTTTGAATCTTTATCAGGTCCCCAGGGTAAGAAACATAAGAGAAATGATCAACATCTGTGCTGCTTCAATGTGCATATGAATCTCCAGGAAATCTTATTAAATCTTATGCAGTCTGCCTCAGTGGAGTTTGATAGTCCTCATTCTAGCAGGCTCCCTGGCAATGCCAATGCTGCTGGACCACTTCTGAGCAGAGAAGCTCTAAACGTCCTTTCTGTCCCCACATTCTATTCTCCCACCGTCCCGCCCTTCTCGGCTTCCTTTCCTGTCTTCAGTAAACATGCCCGCCTGGTAACTGCAGGCACAGGAGACAGTGCAGTTACAAGACTGGCATTTGTTACATTTCCTAGGTGGTGGGGCTTTGTGCCCGGCCTTGAGATGAAGCAGGCTGGTGGTACTCCTAGAAACTGTGTCACTTTGAGGTAAGTCGCTGCTCCTTGAAGAGCCTTGCCCTATATGATCAAGAGTCAGGTGTCTTTGCGAGGTGGGAGGGGGTCTTGGGCTGGGTAGGGGCACTGTAAGGGCTGTAGCTTAGGGTTACATTCACTCCAAGGCTGGAGGAGGGGGTCCGTGGAACCAGGTGGATCCTACTCCTTTTTTCTACTATTCCCAGCTCCGTCTCAAAACAGTTTCTAAGGCATGACCCGAAGGAGGACCCTCTCCAATCTCACTTTCTACTCCTGCCTGGCAGCCACTTCCTTCTGCTTTCCTTGCACCCCAAAAGCAGTCCAGGTCACTCCCTTTTACTCACTCTGGGAAAGAGGACTTTCTAAAAGATCAAGTTTAAATTAAAGACAGAGAGGGGGCCTGGATGAGTCTTTACAAATTTTGATGCATAATTCTTTTGTAATGCAACATGAGACAAAGAAAAGGGCCTCAGGTGCTCCCTAATTTTGAAGAGGTTCCCAAAGTTTGCTGAATGTGAAAATCCCCTGGAAAACTTTGAAAAATCCTAAAACTCAAGTAGACCTCACTGCAGACCAATTAAATCAAAGGGAGGGGAGTCTGGGAGGGGAGTCAGGTATCAGCATTTTTCACAGACTCCCCCAGGTGATTCTGCTGCACAGGCAAGTTTGGGGACCACTGGCCTAAAGAGAAGGACTCCTGGGTTCACATCTCAGCTGCCCCACAGGCTCCTGGTAAGGCCCCTGAGGCAGCTTCTTGCTCTCTGCAGGTTCCCGTAAAATGATGCAGGGCTATCCCTCTGAAGTTATATTTAATTTCACAAATGACTCACTCAAAGTCCAAGAACAAGAGACATATGGAAAACCCAACTGAGTTCCAAAATTACGGGAAGAACTAACATTCTAAAGATCAGACATAGGGCTAAATTCACAAAGTTGTTCCCAAGCTCCTGGACGCTCTGTCTGCTATACACTGTATTGCTAATAATCCGTGGCAGGTTCATGACCAGGTCACATTTACCCCGAATAGAAACACCCATCACAGCTCATTAAAATAAAGTCTATACATATCTTTTTCTTTTCTTTTCTGGCCTCTGTGTATGAAGCCAGTTACCTACCATTGTGACGAGCAGGAGGAGTCCTTGCAGGCATTTGTGTCCAGGGAAAGTCACCCTGGACTTATACCTGAGATGGCAACTGCACATCTGGCATCTGTAGAGAAGATAACATGCCAAGATTACATTCAGTGTTTACAGAGGCTTGACTATCAACAGGAAGCTATGGTTTCAGATGATTTATGAGTTTTTCATAAATCAGATCTCTGCCCCAGTCATGCTTCCTCTTGCTGTTCCCACCCCTGATAGGCATTTGCTCTTCCTGTGAAAGAGCAGAGGAAGAGAACTCCCCTTTTCTGAGCCTTCCCATGTGCTGAGTGGGTAGTTAGGCATAGTGCATGCTAACTGATTGGATTTCACACCCAAAGAAATGGAGACTTACAAAGCCAGGTGGGGAAACTGGGCTTCAAGAAGGAGCCTAAGAATAGGGCCGTGGTCCGCTCAGCAGGCTTCCTCTAGTGGTCTCATCGCTAAGTCGTGACTGATTCTTGTGACCCGTGGACTGTAGCCTGCCAAGATCCTCTGTTCATGGGATTCTCCAGGCAAGGATACTGGAGTGGGCTGCCATTTCCTTCTCCAGGGGATCTTTCCGACCCAGGAATCGAACCCGGTCTATTGCACTGCAGGCAGATTCTTTCCTGACTGAGCTAAAAGAGAAGCCCTGAGGCTTCCTGAGGGTCTATTTTGAGAGAGAGAAATGCCCCCCAGCCACTCTCCATGGTTTGAGGACACAGCCCTGTGCAGCCAGGTTTCTCTGGACAACCCCGACTTTCTAAAACTCTTCTTCAACCTGAAGTCTTTGCTCATGGCTACATCAAGCAAGATTTCCTTCTCTTTGTTCAACCAGGATCTTCTGAAAAGCCCTGCATGCCCAGGGTGGCCTTTGGGGAGAGGCAGTAAACAAAACCTCCTGGTATATTTGAGGCTCTTGCCATTTTACTGGTTTGCTCAGGCTACCATAAAAAAATACTTCTGATTGAGTAGCTCAAACAACAGACGTTTATTTTCCCACCATTCTGGAGGCTACAAGTCTGAGATCAAGGCTGTTGGCAGGTTTGGTTTCTTCTGAAGCCTCTCTCTTGGGCTTACAGATGCTTGTCTTCTCCCTGTGCCTTCACATGGTCTGCCCTCTAAGCAAATCTGCGTCTTAATTTCCTCTTCTTACATAACATGTTGGATTGTAGTCCAGCCTAACAACGACCTCACTTTAATTGCCTCTTCAAGGCCCTACATCTAATACAATCATTTTCTGAGGTACTGGGGCTTAGGATTTCTTTTCTTTTTTTTTTTCTGAGTAGAAATGCAGAAGGGTTTTATTTGACATATGATTTACATGTGTAGATTTTTAAAGCAGCACTGCATAGATGATACATGTTGTCATACATGTAAGTGTTAAAACTTGGAGAAGGAATGTACATTAACATTAGGACTTGATTCCTGCTGGGAAGTGATCAATTCTGAAGGTGAACTTAAGGGGGCTTTGCCCTCTCTCATGCCTTACTTCTGGAGAAAGAGTAACGGGGGAAGGAGAAGCCAGGCCCTGCCAGAGAAGTGACATGACAGAAGAAGCCAGTCTGAAGAGAACGGGCTGCAATCTGTCATCTTTTATTCTTTTTTTTTTTTAATTCACTGATATTCTTCTTTTTAAAATTTATTTATTTATTTATTTATTTTTGGCTATTCTGGGTTTTCACTACTGCCACAGGCTCTTTTCTAGTTGCAAGGAGTGCGGACTACTCTCTAGTTGAGGTGAGCAGGCTTCTTGTTGCGTTGACTTGTCTTGTTGTGGAACTCAGGCACCAGGGCTCACGGGCTTCAGTAGTTGCAGCACATGGGCTCCATAGTTGCGGCTCCGAGGCTCTAGAGCACAGGCTCCATAGCTGTGGTATATGGGATTAGTTGCTCCGCAGCATGTGGGATCTTCCCAGATCAGCGATCGAACTTGTGTCTCCCGCATTGGCAAGCGAACTCTTTACCACTGAGCTACCAGGGAAACCTGATCTGTCATCTTCACAGTCTAGTTGCTGAAGCCTTCTCTCTGTCATATCAGAATCCTCAGTAGAGACATGCTTAACTGTTCCAGCTTGGTCACAGCTACACTGAGAACTGACAAAGTCCTGGAAGTTTCGTGTACCATTCTTATCATTTAGAAGTGGCTTGATCTCTGTGACTTGAACATCCTGAAGTTCATCCATGAGGACAGATGAGCATAGAAGATTCTCAAGAATAAATCAGTGACTCTGGAGCTCCGGCAACCGCCGTCCCTGAAGCAGCCATGGCAGCACGAGTGGGGCGGGGAAGGCCGGGGTTTAGGATTTCAGCATACGAATTTGGGGATAACACAGTTCAACCATAACACAATTGTATCCCCAAATATTCCCCTACAGCTTGACACAGTGCCTACAGTTTTATCCTGGATTTTCCTCTGGTGCAGGGGTTCAGTCTTCTCACTCAGTTGGCTCTCAGAGCTCTTCAGAGCTGGCCTCAGTGATCCGTTCCTGTGCTGCCTCCACCTCGTCTAACGTAAGCCTTACCAACCCCAACACCGCTTGGGGGGGCTCTTCTGCTCCATTAAGGGGCAGCCTCCCTTCTCAGCAGGGGCGCCACAGGATCCTGCACATTTTGATTTTCACTTCAGGTGTTTAAACTGCTCACTGCTGCCTCGAAATTCCTGAAAGTCAGGGGCACATTCGTCATGATTCGTTCTTCTTTTAGAAGAATCTCACACAATATGAGTCCCACCACACCTAAAGAGCATGTAGAACTTGCCGTCCAGCTTCCTTGTCACAAGCATGTGACTTCAGCCCCACAATCAGGCACACTGACCAGGGCCCCCTTATAAAGGATGCATAGGGCTTCCCTGGTGGCCCAGTGGGTAAAGAGTCCGCCTTGCATGGCAAGGAGCACTGGTTCGATCCCTGGCATGGGAATATCCCACATGCCTGCAGAGCGGCTGGACCGGTGTGTCCAATTATGAACCTGCGCTCTGGAGCGCACGTACCCAGAGCCAGTGCTCCGTCACAACAGAGGCCACTGAAATGAGAGGCCCACACAGGCTGAAGAATAAAAATGGATGAAAACAAATGATGACTTAGAGGCAAAAAAAAAAGGATGCATAGAAGCTGCCACCCCAGGAAGGATGGTGGTGGCTGACGCTGTTCTTAGGGTGCGGGTGTCCAGAGTGCAGGGTGCAGTATCAATGACATGAGCAGCAATGACTGTGACCAGAGACAGTGAGGTCTTTGCTGGAACAGTGAGGTTTGCGAGTCCATCTAGCCTCTTGGCAACCAAGCTTATGTCTCTGGCCTACCACAAAGCCTGTGAGCTGCCTGACATTTTCAATGCATTTCTTTCCTGCTTGCACAGACTGCAGAAGGTTTATTGTTTGCGGCTAAAAACTCTATGACCAGATTAGTGACCATAACATATTCCTGTTGTTCCTCCCAACGACTGAGCCAGTGCATGGTACAAAGACAGGCATGCAGACTAGAATCACACCAGGTGACTGCTGGTATTCCAGAGCAGAAAAGCATCCTGACATTATCAATCAGTGCCATAGCTGGAAAGCGCTCCCCTGCTCTTCACTAGGTTCTGGGAGGAAGGCAGAGGAGACAAGCTCGGCTTCTGATGCAGGAGGGATGTTGTGAGCAAGTGTGGAGGCTGTCTGCAGGATGTGAGGAGGAAGGAATACTAAAATGAGCAGTCATCAGCTGGCACTGCGGTCAGCTCTGCCCAACCCTGCTTGATCGATTTTAATCCTATGTCAGTTGTATAGACGGAAGGGGCTACATGTTTATTTATTTTAGGCTTTTACACACACACACTCCAGGGGTAGAAACAAAGAGACCATGGACATAAGCAAAAGAAATTCTGTGGAATTTTTAGAAAAAATTCTGTGGTTGTCCCGTTCAAAGAGAACTATAGTCTCTTCCACTCATCTCCCAGTCTCTCAGTTTCTCTAGCTAGAACCCTTAGCGATTACTGATTCCTTAAATATCCATCTTCCTACAGGTGATCTACACAGATAGAGCTCTGTGTACCTGCTTATTGGAATGTCATTCATAGCAGGCTGTACACACTGTCCTGCATTTTTTTCCTCTTAGTGCTCGATTTTTTTTAATACCTGCTTAATAGAGATTTGAGTTTGATTCCTGGATCAGGAAGATCCCCTGAAGAAGGAAAGGACAACTTGTTCCAGTATTCCTGCCTGGGATATCCCATGGACAGAGGAGCCTGGCAGGCTACAGTCCATGGTGTCGCAAATGACTCAGATACAACTTAGCAACGAAACAACAATAATATCCTACCGTCTGGCTGTAGGATAACCAGTCTCTTATTGATGAGATGGCTATTTCAGTTGCTTCCAAGTTTTGCTCTTACTAACCATGTTGCTACAAACATGTCTTTGAACCTCATTGCCATTAAAAAAAAAAACTATCATTAATGAATTTAATAAGACTAACAAGAACTCACAAAAATAGTACAGAGAGTTCCTGTGTATTATCAACTAGCTTCTGCCATTGATAGCATCTTAAATAACCATGGTATGTTTTCAAAGGCACAAGACACTGATATGGATACAATGGTATCACACTAAAATGAAAATATAACTTTTTTTTAAAAAACATTTATTTTGGCGGGGGTGGGGAGGGAGGGGAGTGGGCGGGTCACTCCTATCGGTCTTTCATTTGTCTAGTTTCATCCATCTTTGTTCTTTGGCCCATGTGGGCCTCCCATCACAGTGGCCTCTGTTGTCGCAGAGCACCGGCTCTGGGCGCATGCACTCCAGAGCTCCGACTCAGTAATTGGACACATCAGTCCAGCCGCTCCGCGGCACGTGGGATCTTCCCAGGCCAGGGATCGAACCGGCGCCCCTTGCACTGCAAGGCGGTGTCCTTACCCACTGGACCACCAGGGAAGCCCTAAAACGAAACTATAACTTTTTATTCTGATTTCATCAGTTTTTATATGCATTTTTTGTGTGTCAAGTTGCCACTGAACACTACTTCCACTTGGCTTTCTGGGCCTTTTCTACCCATGTTATTTTTGAAACAGGGTGATGCACCCTAACACACGTGACACCTTATACTGGCTTATCTTGCCCAAAGTAACACTGGACATGGCCTAACCTTTTCACAGTGGACAATCTCTACTACGTGGTTTTTATAAGGGTCCTCAGTTCATTTTCTCTTTATTTCTCTCGGTGTGCATGTGTGTGCGCGCATGCCTGGCCTGGCAGGCAAAGTCTAGGATTCATACCACTTTAAAAATATTTCACAAATTTGTTTCCTGCTTGTCCCCATAAATGTGGAATGATAAGTTATAAACAAATATATCATACTGGTTGAAGGGTAAAAAGATTTCAACAAGGCCCATGTCTCCACAGCTCCCTGGGTGTGTGATCCCAAGCAGCACACTGGAATGAGTGGTATAAGTTTCCTATTGCTTAGAAGTCATTCAGTATCACTTAAGGAGGTTTAGGCTCTTGGGCTCATTGCCATTAAAAAAAACTATCATAAATGAATTTAATAAGACTAACAAGAACTCACAAAAATAGTACAGAGAGTTCCTGTGTATTATCAACTAGCTTCTGCCATTGATAGCATCTTAAATAACCATGGTATGTTTTCAAAGGCACAAGACACTGATATGGATACAATGGTATCACACTAAAATGAAAATATAACTTTTTTTTAAAAAACATTTATTTTGGCGGGGGTGGGGAGGGAGGGGAGTGGGCGGGTCACTCCTATCGGTCTTTCATTTGTCTAGTTTCATCCATCTTTGTTCTTTGGCCCATGTGGGCCTCCCATCACAGTGGCCTCTGTTGTCGCAGAGCACCGGCTCTGGGCGCATGCACTCCAGAGCTCCGACTCAGTAATTGGACACATCAGTCCAGCCGCTCCGCGGCACGTGGGATCTTCCCAGGCCAGGGATCGAACCGGCGCCCCTTGCACTGCAAGGCGGTGTCCTTACCCACTGGACCACCAGGGAAGCCCTAAAACGAAACTATAACTTTTTATTCTGATTTCATCAGTTTTTATATGCATTTTTTGTGTGTCAAGTTGCCACTGAACACTACTTCCACTTGGCTTTCTGGGCCTTTTCTACCCATGTTATTTTTGAAACAGGGTGATGCACCCTAACACACGTGACACCTTATACTGGCTTATCTTGCCCAAAGTAACACTGGACATGGCCTAACCTTTTCACAGTGGACAATCTCTACTACGTGGTTTTTATAAGGGTCCTCAGTTCATTTTCTCTTTATTTCTCTCGGTGTGCATGTGTGTGCGCGCATGCCTGGCCTGGCAGGCAAAGTCTAGGATTCATACCACTTTAAAAATATTTCACAAATTTGTTTCCTGCTTGTCCCCATAAATGTGGAATGATAAGTTATAAACAAATATATCATACTGGTTGAAGGGTAAAAAGATTTCAACAAGGCCCATGTCTCCACAGCTCCCTGGGTGTGTGATCCCAAGCAGCACACTGGAATGAGTGGTATAAGTTTCCTATTGCTTAGAAGTCATTCAGTATCACTTAAGGAGGTTTAGGCTCTTGGGCTCTGAAGGCAGACAGACCAGGGTTGGAACCCTAATTCCAAAATGTTTACTGTATGTTACTTAACCTCTCTATGTTGAACTATTCATCAAAAATGGGGGTTATAGTAACACCTTCTCTGTCAAGTTGTTCTGAAAATTAAATGAGGTCAAAGTAGTAAAAGTCAAGTCAGGTCAGGTCTCAGCTCCGGCAAGTTTCTCATCCTGCTCAGAGTTGAGGCTGGCGTCCTTCAGGGCCCGTCCGCTCCTCTGTGACCCTTGGCTCCCTGGCCCCGCTGGCCTTGTCTTCCCTTCAGGCCTCTCGCAGGCTCCATCCCCGCTGGCCTCGTGCTTCTTACGGACATCCAGACATCTCCAGATCTTTTGCCCAAACGCCACCTTCTCGGGAGTTCCTTCCGCGAGTGGCTACAGACCATCAACCCACAGTCTTCACACACCCTTCTCCCCACCATCCCTGCTTCATTTCTCTGCCAGGCACTGATCATTTCCTCACACCTGTTTCTCATCGTCAGCCTCTCCCTCGCCCAGCTGGAATATCAGCTCCTTTAGGGCTGGCATTTTAACTCTTTCAGTCATGGCTTTATTCCCAACGCTCAGAGAAGTGCCTGGCACAGAGTAGGGGCTCAACAACGTGAGTGGAGGGCTAGAATAACAAAAAAGGGCTTTCACAGTTCCTGACACCCAGCGTGTGCTCTGTAACTGGAACCACAGCTGTGCTGCTGGTATTGTACAAAACAAGAACAATGGTGACAACCGCCAGGCCTGCCATGAGATTTAAACTAAACCAGGTAGGCATGTTGCAGTTATGGGGTTTCAAAGAGCCGGACATGACTAGTGATTGAACAACAGCAATAACAAATGTATGTGGGAAGGGTTGTAGAAACCGTGACGTGCTATGCAAAAGGGGAGGATAGTTATTATTACAAGGCTGTTTATTGACAAGCTTTTTACTCATTAGAACCTTCATTGTCTGGGCTGATCTTTGGGTCTCAACAGATCACAGCCTGTCACAGAATAACCATGCACAGGTTCGTTGTTCCCAAACAGGCTGTAAAGTTTCTGCTCCACGTTCTGCCTGTATTGCTTACCATGATAAATGCGTGGTGAGGGGGCACATGTGCCCTCTGCCTTGCCCTGGGGGTGTGTATCGATCTCTTCCTCCACCCAAGTCACTAATGACCTCCAGGGGCATTTGCTGTGCCATCTCAGGCTCCAACTATCTGGAGAGAAATTTTTCCATTACTCTCCTTTGAAATTGACTTTCCAGGCAAGGAGTATTGTGCTAGTATTTAACCTTGCTAAAGTTTAAAAAGACCAATGTGAAGATGCTCTCTGGGGAAGCTGGCTTATTTGGCAGACAGGTCTTTATGGAGACTAGTGTCCTGGTGGGATTTCAGTGTTCTAGAATGTGATTCTCTGCAGAGAAATCTGGGTCTATGGACAAAAGCATTGCATGTTCTGATCTTTGAACCCACGGAGGCTGTAGGAAACTCCCAAGAAGCCCATATTTGAATGTCAGCCTAACAAAGTCCCTTTATCACACTGGGTGCAGGAAAGGGAAAAGGAATCGCATGTGTAGGGAGGCTGCCCTGAGGTACCACTCTAGTAACCCAGTCAGGGGCTTCCTGGTGGGGTGTCTAAATTCTCCCACTCTGCAGGTGAGGAAAGAAGACCTTCTCCAACTATCCAAGAGCTCCTAGTAACAGGAGCAGCTGACTGGAACTCAGATCTGCTAGCTCCCAACTCCACTCTCTCCTGCCTCTCACTGGACCTGTTGACCAACCTCTTCCTTTAGAACGTGCAGTCTGAGGAGCTGGGCGAGTGAGAATCAGAGCAAGGACGTTTAGTTCAGAGGCTAAGATTGAAGTAGGGTCTCATCTAAGTTCTGCCCCCCAAACCTGGGGCAAATTTCTTAACATCTCTGATCCTTACTTTTTGTCATTTATTAAAAGGAGATGATGATCTCCATCTCAAAGGACTGGCCTGAAAAAAAAGATGAGAAAGGTATCTAAAGGGTTCAACCCAGTGCCAGGTAAAGGGTGATGTTATCTTTTGTTATTATGGAAGTGTGTTTAAGCACAATGTTATGTTAGTTTCAGGTATACAGCCTAGTAATTCAATATTTAAATACATTATGAAGTGATCACCACAATCAGTCTAGTAGCCCTCTGCCTTGCCCTGGGGGGGGTTTTTTTATCGATGTCTTCCTCCACCCAAGTCACTAATGACCTCCAGGGGCATTTGCTGTGCCATCTCAGGCTCCAACTATCTGGAGAGAAATTTTTCCATTACTCTCCTTTGAAATTGACTTTCCAGGCAAGGAGTATTGTGCTAGTATTTAACCTTGCTAAAGTTTAAAAAGACCAATGTGAAGATGCTCTCTGGGGAAGCTGGCTTATTTGGCAGACAGGTCTTTATGGAGACTAGTGTCCTGGTGGGATTTCAGTGTTCTAGAATGTGATTCTCTGCAGAGAAATCTGGGTCTATGGACAAAAGCATTGCATGTTCTGATCTTTGAACCCACGGAGGCTGTAGGAAACTCCCAAGAAGCCCATATTTGAATGTCAGCCTAACAAAGTCCCTTTATCACACTGGGTGCAGGAAAGGGAAAAGGAATCGCATGTGTAGGAGGCTGCCCTGAGGTACCACTCTAGTAACCCAGTCAGGGGCTTCCTGGTGGGGTGTCTAAATTCTCCCACTCTGCAGGTGAGGAAAGAAGACCTTCTCCAACTATCCAAGAGCTCCTAGTAACAGGAGCAGCTGACTGGAACTCAGATCTGCTAGCTCCCAACTCCACTCTCTCCTGCCTCTCACTGGACCTGTTGACCAACCTCTTCCTTTAGAACGTGCAGTCTGAGGAGCTGGGCGAGTGAGAATCAGAGCAAGGACGTTTAGTTCAGAGGCTAAGATTGAAGTAGGGTCTCATCTAAGTTCTGCCCCCCAAACCTGGGGCAAATTTCTTAACATCTCTGATCCTTACTTTTTGTCATTTATTAAAAGGAGATGATGATCTCCATCTCAAAGGACTGGCCTGAAAAAAAAGATGAGAAAGGTATCTAAAGGGTTCAACCCAGTGCCAGGTAAAGGGTGATGTTATCTTTTGTTATTATGGAAGTGTGTTTAAGCACAATGTTATGTTAGTTTCAGGTATACAGCCTAGTAATTCAATATTTAAATACATTATGAAGTGATCACCACAATAAGTCTAGTAGCCGTCTGTCTTCACACAGTTATTACAGTTTTATTGACCACGTGCTTTACGTTATGTATTAAATCCCTCTGACTTATTTATCTTATAACTGCAAGTTTATACTTAATAACTGCAAGTTTATACTTATTAACTGCAAGTTTATACTTAATAAGCTCTTTCCCCTGTTTCACCCTACCCGCCTTGCCTCTGGTGACCACTGGTCTTTTCTCTGTATCTATGAGTCTGCTTTCTTTTTCTTTGTTCATTTGTTTTGCTTTTTCATATGGTTCCCATATACATGAAATAATACAGTAATATTCTTTCTCTGACTTATTTCACTTAGCATAATACCCTCTGGATCCATCCATGTTGTAGCACATGGCAGGATGTCATTCTTTGGCTGAATTGCATTCCAGTGCACACCACATCTTCATCCATTCTTCTATCCATAGACGCTTAGGTTGCTTTCGTATCTTGGCTACCGTAAATAGTGCTGCAATGAACACAGGGATGTATATATCTTTTTGAGTTAGTGTTTTTGTTTTCTTTAGGTAAATGCTCAGAAATAGAACTACTGGATTATATTGTAGCTCTCTTTGTGAGGAATCTCCACACTGTTTTCCATAGGGGCTGCACCAGTTTACATTCCCATCAACAGTGCACAAGGGTTTCCTTTTCTGCACATCCTGATCAGTGCTTCTTCTTTGTTTTATGATGAAGAGCTCTCTGACAGATGGGAGGTGGTATCTCCTCCTGGTTTTGATTCCCATTTCCCTAAAGATTTGTTGAGCCTCTTTTCATATAGCTGTTGGTCATCTACATGTATTCTTTGAAAGCTTTTGCAAGCCTTCAACAAAACAAAAACAAAGAAACAAAAAAACCAAAAGGTGACCTACTGAATAGGAGAAGATATTTGCAAACAATATATCCGATAAGGGTTAGCATTCAGAATATATACATATCTCATAAGGACTGGCCTGAAAAAGATGAGAAAGGTATCTAAAGGGTTCAACCCAGTGCCAGGTAAAGGGTGATGTTATCTTTTGTTATTATGGAAGTGTGTTTAAGCACAATGTTATGTTAGTTTCAGGTATACAGCCTAGTAATTCAATATTTAAATACATTATGAAGTGATCACCACAATAAGTCTAGTAGCCGTCTGTCTTCACACAGTTATTACAGTTTTATTGACCACGTGCTTTACGTTATGTATTAAATCCCTCTGACTTATTTATCTTATAACTGCAAGTTTATACTTAATAACTGCAAGTTTATACTTATTAACTGCAAGTTTATACTTAATAAGCTCTTTCCCCTGTTTCACCCTACCCGCCTTGCCTCTGGTGACCACTGGTCTTTTCTCTGTATCTATGAGTCTGCTTTCTTTTTCTTTGTTCATTTGTTTTGCTTTTTCATATGGTTCCCATATACATGAAATAATACAGTAATATTCTTTCTCTGACTTATTTCACTTAGCATAATACCCTCTGGATCCATCCATGTTGTAGCACATGGCAGGATGTCATTCTTTGGCTGAATTGCATTCCAGTGCACACCACATCTTCATCCATTCTTCTATCCATAGACGCTTAGGTTGCTTTCGTATCTTGGCTACCGTAAATAGTGCTGCAATGAACACAGGGATGTATATATCTATTTGAGTTAGTGTTTTTGTTTTCTTTAGGTAAATGCTCAGAAATAGAACTACTGGATTATATTGTAGCTCTCTTTGTGAGGAATCTCCACACTGTTTTCCATAGGGGCTGCACCAGTTTACATTCCCATCAACAGTGCACAAGGGTTTCCTTTTCTGCACATCCTGATCAGTGCTTCTTCTTTGTTTTATGATGAAGAGCTCTCTGACAGATGGGAGGTGGTATCTCCTCCTGGTTTTGATTCCCATTTCCCTAAAGATTTGTTGAGCCTCTTTTCATATAGCTGTTGGTCATCTACATGTATTCTTTGAAAGCTTTTGCAAGCCTTCAACAAAACAAAAACAAAGAAACAAAAAAACCAAAAGGTGACCTACTGAATAGGAGAAGATATTTGCAAACAATATATCCGATAAGGGTTAGCATTCAGAATATATACATATCTCAAGCAACTCAATTCCAAAAACCTAAACAATCATTTAAAAATGGGCAGAAAGTGCTTCACTGATGGTCCAGTGGGTGAAGAACCCACCTTGCAGTGCAAGGGGCACCGGTTCGATCCCTAGCCTGGGAGGATCCCACGTGTGGAGAAGCGGCTGGACTGGTGGGTCCAATTATGAGCCAGCGCTCTGGAGTGCATGCCCCCAGCTCGGGCGCTCTGCAACAAGAGGCCATGGCAATGGGAGGCCCACACATGTGGAAGAATAAAGATGGATGAAAATAAATAAATTAAAAAATCCATAAAAGAAGGCAAAATTTTGAAAAAATGGGCAGAAGATCTGAGTAGGCATTTTTCCAAAGAAGGCATACAGATGGCCAGCAGGCACATGTCATGATTTTTTTTTGACTATAGACAATATTTAATAATGGGAAAATGTTTGCAATGTATTGTAGTATAATAACACATTTTAGCATTCAATTCATGTTTGTGGAATGAGTCATTCTTTTTTTATATACAATTTTAAAATTATCATTATTATTTTTTACAGGGTTTTGTTGTTTACTGCCACACATCGACCCAAATCTGCCATGGGTATACATATGGCCTTCCATCCCCAGAACCTCCCCCCCTCCCTCTCCCCATCCCACCCCTCCAGGTGGCCATAGAACCCCTGTTTGCGATCCTCTTAGTCTTTCGTATCTTGGCTACCGTAAATAGTGCTGCAATGAACACAGGGATGTATATCTCTTTGAGTTAGTGTTTTTGTTTTCTTTAGGTAAATGCTCAGAAATAGAACTACTGGATTATATTGTAGCTCTCTTTGTGAGGAATCTCCACACTGTTTTCCATAGGGGCTGCACCAGTTTACATTCCCATCAACAGTGCACAAGGGTTTCCTTTTCTGCACATCCTGATCAGTGCTTCTTCTTTGTTTTATGATGAAGAGCTCTCTGACAGATGGGAGGTGGTATCTCCTCCTGGTTTTGATTCCCATTTCCCTAAAGATTTGTTGAGCCTCTTTTCATATAGCTGTTGGTCATCTACATGTATTCTTTGAAAGCTTTTGCAAGCCTTCAACAAAACAAAAACAAAGAAACAAAAAAACCAAAAGGTGACCTACTGAATAGGAGAAGATATTTGCAAACAATATATCCGATAAGGGTTAGCATTCAGAATATATACATATCTCAAGCAACTCAATTCCAAAAACCTAAACAATCATTTAAAAATGGGCAGAAAGTGCTTCACTGATGGTCCAGTGGGTGAAGAACCCACCTTGCAGTGCAAGGGGCACCGGTTCGATCCCTAGCCTGGGAGGATCCCACGTGTGGAGAAGCGGCTGGACTGGTGGGTCCAATTATGAGCCAGCGCTCTGGAGTGCATGCCCCCAGCTCGGGCGCTCTGCAACAAGAGGCCATGGCAATGGGAGGCCCACACATGTGGAAGAATAAAGATGGATGAAAATAAATAAATTAAAAAATCCATAAAAGAAGGCAAAATTTTGAAAAAATGGGCAGAAGATCTGAGTAGGCATTTTTCCAAAGAAGGCATACAGATGGCCAGCAGGCACATGTCATGATTTTTTTTTGACTATAGACAATATTTAATAATGGGAAAATGTTTGCAATGTATTGTAGTATAATAACACATTTTAGCATTCAATTCATGTTTGTGGAATGAGTCATTCTTTTTTTATATACAATTTTAAAATTATCATTATTATTTTTTACAGGGTTTTGTTGTTTACTGCCACACATCGACCCAAATCTGCCATGGGTATACATATGGCCTTCCATCCCCAGAACCTCCCCCCCTCCCTCTCCCCATCCCACCCCTCCAGGTGGCCATAGAACCCCTGTTTGCGATCCTCTAGGCCCATAGTGTGTTTCCCTACCTCACACCAATGCCCATATGACGGTTCCCCACATTCGCCTCTCCGTTGCTGCTCTGCATATTCATTGATCAGCACCATCTTTCTAGATTCCATACACCCGTGTCAGTATACAATATTTATCTTTATCTGCACGTCATGATTTTTAACAATGACTGGTGCCACCAAGCAACCACAGTTTGTTGGTTTCTTCTCCTCTGGGAATCTAGTAGCCAAAGCTTCCTCTCCTCTGGGCAGTGCCAGTGAGGCCCTGCTCAGTTCTGCCTCTGTAATGTCCCGTCTGCCTTCACAGTGAGGAAGGTTCCACGAGCCAAAGGCATGAACCCACACTTTACTGGGAATGCACCCTTCCCATCACATACTCTGTAGCTGGAGATTCTAGAGAAGAGAGAAGACAGAAGCAGTTACCTTCTATAGGGGAGTGATCTCTATACACGAGGATTTCATTTGCTTATTTTTTATCAGAGGTAGCCTCAGTGTCACATTTTATGAGATACCTTGTGAAATCCCATTATATTTGCAAGGTAAACACTTTTTATGAGGATCTCAAAACCTCACTTCCCCGTAGTTCGGTTCTTTCCTGTAATTTCACAGATGGGCCTCTAAGCAAAGGTCGATAAAATTCTGGCAGGTACAAGAAGAGTTTTGATGCATTTGTTAGATAAACATTGGCTGAGTGCCTGTTTAAAGTCTTCTGATCTCACATAAAATTCTTTTAAGTCTCAATCAGGGACTATATTATTTTCAGAGATACAACCTTTCTTCACTTAACCCCAGGGGAGTCATGTTGGTTAAACGGATACATGGCTGGCCTTTTACTAAAATTAGCATAGATTCCTGCCTCCAATGGGAGAGAGATGTTGCCAAAAAACATTGCTGGCTCCAATTGCAATGGGAGAGGCCACTGCGATGGAAGGCCCACACAGGCCAAGGAATAAAAAGATAGATGAAAATAAATATAAATAAAAGAGGCATGATGGGGAAAAGAAAAAAAAAACATACAGAAACATAGATGTTTTTAACTCCGTAGGGTCAAAATAGGTTATAAAGTTTCCTCTCCAGGATGACAAATATCATATTATGTCCCTTCAGTATGGAATATGAAAACAAAAACAAAACCAAACAAGCAAAAAGACCTCCTCCTCAAAATGAACTCATACCTATAGAGAACACATTTGTGGTTACCAGAGGTGGAAGGTTGGGGGTTGTGAAAAATGCGTGAAGGAAGTTAAAAGGTACAAACTTCCAGTTATAAAATAAATAAGTCATGGAATGTAATTTACAGCACGGTGACTATAATTAATGATACTTATTTTATACTTGAAAGTTGCTAAGAAGGTAAGTCTTAAATGTTCTCATCACAAGGGGAAAATCTGTGGTGGATTTTAAGCAGACCCACTGTGGCAATCATTTTGCAAAATATACAAATATCAGATCATTACATTGTAAACCTGAAACTAATAATGTTGATTGGATCTCAAAATATGTTTTAAAAAGACTCCTCTCCAGAGCTTAGAAGCACAGACATTCATAAAATAACCTCTGTTTCTTACATTTAACAGAGAAAAAATCCCTAAAATCTTTTCTTACATACAATAAAGAAAAAGTTCTTAGACGAAACTGCAGTCAGTCCCAATTTACAAGAAGTGCATCTCTCTTCAAAGTGTCATGTTACCATCCTGTGTTTTTTTTTTTTTTTCCCCAGAGGACTCAAGAATTACAGGAAAAGGCAGAGAGTTCATTTCCCACTGACATTTGCCTGGTAGTTTAAACATGAAGCCCAAACCTCAGGAGAGTCCCCATTTTTATTGTTGCAGATTGCAATGAGAGACAAAGACAGAGCTAGCTGAACCGGCTCTATGAATTTTATTTTATCGGCCTGAGTAACAGCAGTCACATCAAAAACAAGTAGATTATCATGAGATTTAGAATTATTTAACAGTAACTTCTTTAAGGTCCTCCCTATAGATATTAATTCTCCTTTTTTTTTTAAAATAGGAGACTTACATAAGTTAAATTGAATTGTTTACTACTGACACTAAAATATTATTCTAAGTTCAAATGCCACAGCATGAGCGTGCGTATACACACGTATACACACAAACACACACACACACACCCTTACATTGAGCCCATGTCTGATATTCTCTATTCTCTTAAGTAAAGAACAAAACTTTTGCTGAGATTTAAGTATATCAATAATTTAGGGATTTAAGATCATGCAATAAAAATAGGCTGAAAGTGACTCCCCTCCAGGTTCCATCCTTATAAGGATAGCTTATATCTTTTGTATCATCGTTGTATCATCCTTGGCAATGAGAGGATGAAAACACAGCCCGAACAACTCTATCTCAGTACTTAGTCGCAGGTTTATGCATTTTGCTATTTTAAAGTTGTCCTTTATTTCACATACATTGCGTACAAATCTTTCTGTTTGGCAACCTGGAAAAATTTAACAGCAGCTTCTAAAATGATATGGTTGTAGAAATAAATACTTAAGAAGAACATCAAATTCAAATTCCACACTACAAACTCCAATGGGATTCTCCTCTTCCTCTCTACCCCCAGAGCCCTGAGAACTTTCTCCATATTCTGAAATTCCAGGAGTAAAATATAATCTGCAGGATCTATTTGGAATTTACAATTTTGAGTTCTTACAGTATTGCTAATTGTATTGTACCATTATTGTTCTATTTCTTTCTCTCCTTGAAGTTCCTAATGCAGTGGTTATTGTTTACTTGTTTGACCAGAATCTGGAAATTGCTGGTGTATAAACAGCATTAATGCTCGTTGACTTGGTGCCTGGGACAATGACTGGGCAGACCCCTCCCCTGTTCTCCTGTGGGGCATTGGCCCAGGATGCTATGAGGAAACTTTGGGGAATCCTGCTATGCCTGGGCCTCCCTGAAGCCAACTGTCCAAGAGAGGGTTACTTCAGTTTCTAAGCCTAAGCAGTTTTCTCCCACTCCCATCCAGGGAACTTGGCACCAATACACCCCAATCCCACCAAAGTGCCAGTAAGCAAATTTGGGGGGCCCAGGTCCTTGCCTCCACGGGACCTCTCAAAGCATGTTCTGGCCTTTGTCCTCTGTGACAGCTCTTTCTTAATCACTTTGCATATTACACAGGGATACACTGGCTGACAAGGTTGGCCAAGAGCTGTACTTCCTGCTAGGGAACTCTTGGTTTGGCTCTTTATTTCAACATTCATTAATTCCAGGAGCCTTGGGCATCACCTGGGAGCCTATCAGAAATGCAGTGTCTCAGGTCCCATCTCATACCTATTTATTTAGAATCTACATCTGAACAAGATCCCTGGGAGTTACCTCGGGACAGAAACTCAGATTAACTGAGACAAATTCAGGTTAAGCTTCTGGATTTGAGGTCTCCTCCGATACACTTGACTTCACAAATATCCTGGCAGGAAAATCATCGTTGTATCATCCTTGGCAATGAGAGGATGAAAACACAGCCCGAACAACTCTATCTCAGTACTTAGTCGCAGGTTTATGCATTTTGCTATTTTAAAGTTGTCCTTTATTTCACATACATTGCGTACAAATCTTTCTGTTTGGCAACCTGGAAAAATTTAACAGCAGCTTCTAAAATGATATGGTTGTAGAAATAAATACTTAAGAAGAACATCAAATTCAAATTCCACACTACAAACTCCAATGGGATTCTCCTCTTCCTCTCTACCCCCAGAGCCCTGAGAACTTTCTCCATATTCTGAAATTCCAGGAGTAAAATATAATCTGCAGGATCTATTTGGAATTTACAATTTTGAGTTCTTACAGTATTGCTAATTGTATTGTACCATTATTGTTCTATTTCTTTCTCTCCTTGAAGTTCCTAATGCAGTGGTTATTGTTTACTTGTTTGACCAGAATCTGGAAATTGCTGGTGTATAAACAGCATTAATGCTCGTTGACTTGGTGCCTGGGACAATGACTGGGCAGACCCCTCCCCTGTTCTCCTGTGGGGCATTGGCCCAGGATGCTATGAGGAAACTTTGGGGAATCCTGCTATGCCTGGGCCTCCCTGAAGCCAACTGTCCAAGAGAGGGTTACTTCAGTTTCTAAGCCTAAGCAGTTTTCTCCCACTCCCATCCAGGGAACTTGGCACCAATACACCCCAATCCCACCAAAGTGCCAGTAAGCAAATTTGGGGCCCAGGTCCTTGCCTCCACGGGACCTCTCAAAGCATGTTCTGGCCTTTGTCCTCTGTGACAGCTCTTTCTTAATCACTTTGCATATTACACAGGGATACACTGGCTGACAAGGTTGGCCAAGAGCTGTACTTCCTGCTAGGGAACTCTTGGTTTGGCTCTTTATTTCAACATTCATTAATTCCAGGAGCCTTGGGCATCACCTGGGAGCCTATCAGAAATGCAGTGTCTCAGGTCCCATCTCATACCTATTTATTTAGAATCTACATCTGAACAAGATCCCTGGGAGTTACCTCGGGACAGAAACTCAGATTAACTGAGACAAATTCAGGTTAAGCTTCTGGATTTGAGGTCTCCTCCGATACACTTGACTTCACAAATATCCTGGCAGGAAAATCCTCTAGGAGTTTCACTGGTTGACAACTTTAATATGTAAGGGTAGCAAGAAGGTCACCAATAAGGATAGGTAGATATAACTGAATTTTCATGCATGGTTATTCAGGGCAAGATCTCTTTAACATGAACAAGTTCAGTACAGAACATTACTCAAAGCCATGTGAAGAAATACCAGCAAAGGCAGTTAAGACTGAACATACAGGAAGGGGAGTTCAAAACAGCCCTCTCTCAGGGGAAACAGGAAAGGCTCTGTCAGAAACACAGTGGTCACTGGCCTTGGGCACATTGAAGCTGACTTTTCTAGCGATTGGAAACATGGAGCTGAGGCAGCTTGTAGCCTGCTGCTTTTGTTGACTGAGCATTCCTTCTTCCTACCTTTGGCAGCCTTTTTCTTACCACAGGTGTGTGTGGATGCATGCTTAGTCATGTCTGACTCTGCAGCTCCGTGGACCTGTAAGCCCACCAGGCGCCTCTGTCGGTGCGATTTTCCAGGCAAGAAGACAGCAGTGGGTTGCCATTTCCTATTCCAGGACATTGTCCCGACCCAGGAATTGAACGTGCATCTCCATGGCAGGCCGATTCTTTACTACCAGTGCCATGTGGGAAGTCCCCATTCTCCTGCTTTTGGGTTACCAATCCCACATTTTTTTATTTGGGGACTGCTTCTCTCTATTCTGCGTGGTCTTGGTAGGGGAGCCGACTAGGGGAATGGGAATGTGACCCAAGGGAAGCTAATGAGATTCTACCTATTTCAGGAATGCGGCATTCAGAGGCAAGAAACAAAAAGGGAGATGACTGTAGCTGAGTGTTTCTGATGGCAGTGACTCAGAGGAGACTGCTCCACGTTCCTCTGATTTATGCTCTTCCCAAGATCAGTGCCTGCTTGGTTTCCTTACGTTCAGTGACCTCTGCAGTATCTTTCCCCCCAAATTCTGTTCTGTTCGAGTTTTCCAGTCAGATTCTGTTTTGTGCAAAGAAAAATAAACTGTATGACATACAGAAGGTGTAGACGCAGAAATAACTTCAGTTGAGGTGAGAAATGGATGTCAGTTTTCTCTGGCAGATGCAAGTAGGGTTGACGGTATGAACCACAGGGTAAAGTTATAGAAGAGATTTAATCAAGGTTAAGAACGGGGATCAAGTATAAGCCAAAGGACTGTTAGTTGGTCCTGAAGGGGGCAGGCAGGTTTACAGAATTTTCATGCATGGTTATTCAGGGCAAGATCTCTTTAACATGAACAAGTTCAGTACAGAACATTACTCAAAGCCATGTGAAGAAATACCAGCAAAGGCAGTTAAGACTGAACATACAGGAAGGGGAGTTCAAAACAGCCCTCTCTCAGGGGAAACAGGAAAGGCTCTGTCAGAAACACAGTGGTCACTGGCCTTGGGCACATTGAAGCTGACTTTTCTAGCGATTGGAAACATGGAGCTGAGGCAGCTTGTAGCCTGCTGCTTTTGTTGACTGAGCATTCCTTCTTCCTACCTTTGGCAGCCTTTTTCTTACCACAGGTGTGTGTGGATGCATGCTTAGTCATGTCTGACTCTGCAGCTCCGTGGACCTGTAAGCCCACCAGGCGCCTCTGTCGGTGCGATTTTCCAGGCAAGAAGACAGCAGTGGGTTGCCATTTCCTATTCCAGGACATTGTCCCGACCCAGGAATTGAACGTGCATCTCCATGGCAGGCCGATTCTTTACTACCAGTGCCATGTGGAAGTCCCCATTCTCCTGCTTTTGGGTTACCAATCCCACATTTTTTTATTTGGGGACTGCTTCTCTCTATTCTGCGTGGTCTTGGTAGGGGAGCCGACTAGGGGAATGGGAATGTGACCCAAGGGAAGCTAATGAGATTCTACCTATTTCAGGAATGCGGCATTCAGAGGCAAGAAACAAAAAGGGAGATGACTGTAGCTGAGTGTTTCTGATGGCAGTGACTCAGAGGAGACTGCTCCACGTTCCTCTGATTTATGCTCTTCCCAAGATCAGTGCCTGCTTGGTTTCCTTACGTTCAGTGACCTCTGCAGTATCTTTCCCCCCAAATTCTGTTCTGTTCGAGTTTTCCAGTCAGATTCTGTTTTGTGCAAAGAAAAATAAACTGTATGACATACAGAAGGTGTAGACGCAGAAATAACTTCAGTTGAGGTGAGAAATGGATGTCAGTTTTCTCTGGCAGATGCAAGTA
The DNA here is from genome assembly GCA_022376925.1 of Tragulus kanchil. Classification (NCBI taxonomy): domain Eukaryota; kingdom Metazoa; phylum Chordata; class Mammalia; order Artiodactyla; family Tragulidae; genus Tragulus; species Tragulus kanchil. Next base: position 163,142,298 of record JAIOJX010000005.1, read on the forward strand.
GGGTTGACGGTATGAACCACAGGGTAAAGTTATAGAAGAGATTTAATCAAGGTTAAGAACGGGGATCAAGTATAAGCCAAAGGACTGTTAGTTGGTCCTGAAGGGGGCAGGCAGGTTTACAGAATATAAAATCGTAGTGATTTCCCTCAGGAACCTAGGTGCCAAGGAAGGAGAAAGGGCATAGTTGGACTGATTCAGAGCTAGGAACTAGCAGAGACCATGTGTCAGAAACATGAGATGAGGCTATTAAAGGGCTGTTAAGAGAAGCTGAAGGCTAATATCATGGGTGGAGATAGAGGAAGCAAGGTTCCATTCCTGGCCTGGGAAGATTCTACGTGCTGCCAAGTGGCTGGGTTGTTATGTCCAATTATGAGTCAGCGCTCTGGAGCACATGCACCCAGAGCCAATGCTCTGCAACGAGAGAGGCCACTACAATGGGAGGCCCACATGTACCAAAAGAATGAAAAAGATGGATGAAGACAAAATGATGACTTAGAGAGGAAAAAAAAAAAAAAGAAATGGAAAAAATATTTTAAATGAATGTGGAGGAATGGCCAGGAGGTTGTAGACTGCAACTTCAAAACGAAGTTCCTTCAAGAAACTAGCTATAGAAGAACAGAGCGGTGCTGCTTCTTTACTGGTTGTCTAAACCTGAGTTACTTAACCTCTTTGTGCCTGTTTCCTCAACTATAATGCAAACATGAGAGTACCCACTTCACAAGTCATTGTGAGAAATTAACTAATTAATATGTATGAAGTTGTAAATTCTGAGCACTTCAAACATGCTAGATATTGTTATTATAGAGGAGACATTATAAGTTACAATGTGATAATTCTATGATGAATATTTGTGAAAGTGTTAGTTGCTCGGTCGTATTTGACTCTGCATGGACTGTAGACTTCCAGGCTCCTCTATCCACGGAATTCTCCAAGTCTGAATACTGGAGCGGATAGCTGTTTCCTTCTCCAGGGTATCTTCCCCACCCAGAGATAAAACCTGGGTCTCTTGCTTTATATGCAGATTCTTTACCATCTGAGTCACCAGAGAAGCCTGAATATTTGCGCAAACACATAGAAAATAACTGAGGGAGGGGGCACTTAAAACTATCCTTGGGATAATCAGGGAAGTCTTCACTAAAGAGACAGAAGCAAACACAGAAAAGAAAAAAAGAGGCCAAGAGTTAAACAAAAGAACAGAGGAAGTAATAAGAGCTGTGGCCAATGCTCACCGTATGACAGACACGGTGCTAACCTCACATCACATTCTTGCAAGACAGCAACTTTTAATGAAGAAAGCTCACAGCGATTAAATAATGTGCCCATGGGCACACAGGAATGGAAAGAAATTGGAGTCTTCTAAAATGTTACGTTGGTCTGGGGATCGTCAGGGAAGTGTGAGGCAGGATAGTTGGATCACTGAGCGCTTGTAGTAAGCCGGGAAAGCTGAAAATGGATTCACAAGCAGGAATCAGATAACACACGGATTTTGCCTGTTTAATGAGGTTTGGATTCGAATGTGAGGGCAATGCCAAGACAGTAAGGGATTTTAAGGCGGCCCTACACAGTGACTTGAAATCGAGCATATCGTTTAAAGCATGATAGCCAGACAGATCAGCCTCCAGTAAATCCGGGTTTGTGTGCTGACCCAATGACAGGCAGCGCAGACGTAGCAAAGAGGCGCAGCAGCCGGGAACTCTCCCTCAGCACCGCTGGACGTTTAAAGCTCCTCGGAAGCTCCTCCCACAGCACTTATTGGCTCTTCTCTGAACACACCGGCTCCCTGAGCGTTTCAGAACTAATCAAGCGCCTTTCAGCAGAAGTTCAACTTGGCTCATCCAGCCCTTCAGCGCCCTCAGGTGCTCCTACTCTTTCTGCCTTTTTTTTTTTTTTTTTTAAGTGAAATCGAGTTTTTAAAATTTTGTTTTTAGTTGACTTACAATGTTTTAAATTTCTTCCATACAACAAAGTGAGTCATACAAATATACATTCTTTTTCATGTTCTTTTCCATTATGGCTAACCACAGGATATTGAATATAGTTCCCTGTGCCACACTATAGGACCTTGTTTATCCATTTGACATGTAATAGTTTGCATCTGCGAACCCACAAATCCCTCTCCAGACCCCTCCCGTTGGCAATCACAAGCCTGTTCCCCACTTTTGCGAGTCTGTTTCACATTTGTGTCCTAGTTTAGATTCTGTGTCATAACCGCTTTTCTCCTTCTGACTTCGTTCACTTAGTATGGAGATCTCTAGATGCACCCGGGTGACCTGATCACCAATCTCGTACCACTCACAACTGCAGCCAGCTGGCCCAACCTCCTTTCGCAACCCCACATCCGGTCACGTGACGGATAGGTCACGGGGAACTCTGGTCACGTGAGACCGGTCACGTGTCAGGGTCGCCCTGCAGGGGGTGTTAAGCTTCGGGAGACTTTCCGGGGCTCATCGGGTGCGGTCCTGCGGCTCCCAAGCCCACCAAACTGCACCGCCGGGATGGTGAGGGCTGCGGGCTGGGTTCGGGCTGGGCCGGGTCTGCCCTCTCCCCGGAGCTCAGCCCCCTTCTCATTCTTCCTGCCGCAGATGAACGGGACCACCCCGGACCCGGAGCGAGCGCCGGCGTCCGAGCCCGTGTGGGAGCGGCCCTGGTCGGTGGAGGAGATCCGCAGTAGCAGCCAGAACTGGTCGCTGGCGGCGGACGCAGGCGTGAGCAGCGCCCACAGGGGCTGGAGGGGGGAGGGCTGGCTGGCTGGGGTGCTGCGCGGCCTGCGAGTGGGAGGACGTCCGCCCCAGCTCGTCTACCCAGGGGATCCGGGTGCCTCTCGTGGACTTAGTAGCATCCGTTCTTGCTCTTGAAAACTTCCTGATGGCAGTGCTTAGGCGCCTGGGCGGAGTTGGGCCGGTTACCATTAGCCCTTTGAGTATTTCCACTCGGACTTACCGCCCATCGCAGGGTATTTTCTACCTTGTTTGGGTTTTTATTTTAGCCAGGCGCCAGCTCCATCCTGAGCGGTGGAATAGACTTCCATCACGCCGCAAGCTTATAGTGGCACTAGTTAGGCGTTTCCCTGTTGAGACCTGGACAGAGTTGGGTGGGAGACAAACCAGTCTGTGAATATCGTTGAGTAAGACTGTTTTAGGCCTGAGGCCCAACAAGCTCAGAACGGTGATTCCAGAGTCCCATTTGAGTAGGATTTTTGGATAAGAGTAGTAGTTTGTTACTTTGTCTTTCGTCTGCGATCCCTGTAGAATGACAGCCAAACAGCACTTGAAAATTCCTCCAGAAACAAGATCTCAAGTATCCATTGACTCGTTGTCTCTGTTTTTATGGGCTTGCTTAATGTTTTCTGATGCTACTTGGTACTATTAAAAGCAGCATTCCTTTTACATTCCAGCGCGCGCGCGCGCGCACACACACACACACACACGTGGGAAAGAAAGTTCTTTTCTGTTTTGACATGCAGAATGGATACATATAATATTGATACTACTGTATATTTGTCTTTTAAATAGCTACTACAGTTTCTACAGGAATTTTCACAACAGACTATCTCTAGGACCCATGAAATCAAGAAACAAGTGGATGGACTCATTCGGGAAACTAAAGCCACAGATTGTCGCCTACATAATGTCTTCAATGACTTCCTTATGCTGTCTAATACCCAGTTCATTGAGAACGTGAGTTATTTAGTTCGTCAGACTTATAAAGAAATAATACTGTTAGAAGGACCAGGTACTATTGTGATACTCAGTACCTGTTGTTAGGTTCTCTTAAATGTTGGTGGAAGTAGTAGTTCGTGGTCGTTTATGCCCCCCTTTTATTAGTAAAGTTTATTTTTTCAAACCTTTGAAAAACCTAATGATAAAATTTCCCCATATTCCAGTGTCTTCATCAATTTCCTATTCTGGAGTTGTCAACAATTTTTTGCAGAATTGCATGGCACTCCAACAAGACTTGTTAATGAACATGCTCTATAAGGAAAGCTTCCATCTGATGTGATCCTGTGGGCAACAATTTTTGCCAAAAATTGCATGGTCAACTCTAAGATTTTCTACCTTGTTTGGGTTTTTATTTTAGCCAGGCGCCAGCTCCATCCTGAGCGGTGGAATAGACTTCCATCACGCCGCAAGCTTATAGTGGCACTAGTTAGGCGTTTCCCTGTTGAGACCTGGACAGAGTTGGGTGGGAGACAAACCAGTCTGTGAATATCGTTGAGTAAGACTGTTTTAGGCCTGAGGCCCAACAAGCTCAGAACGGTGATTCCAGAGTCCCATTTGAGTAGGATTTTGGATAAGAGTAGTAGTTTGTTACTTTGTCTTTCGTCTGCGATCCCTGTAGAATGACAGCCAAACAGCACTTGAAAATTCCTCCAGAAACAAGATCTCAAGTATCCATTGACTCGTTGTCTCTGTTTTTATGGGCTTGCTTAATGTTTTCTGATGCTACTTGGTACTATTAAAAGCAGCATTCCTTTTACATTCCAGCCCCACAGCACACACACACACACACGTGGGAAAGAAAGTTCTTTTCTGTTTTGACATGCAGAATGGATACATATAATATTGATACTACTGTATATTTGTCTTTTAAATAGCTACTACAGTTTCTACAGGAATTTTCACAACAGACTATCTCTAGGACCCATGAAATCAAGAAACAAGTGGATGGACTCATTCGGGAAACTAAAGCCACAGATTGTCGCCTACATAATGTCTTCAATGACTTCCTTATGCTGTCTAATACCCAGTTCATTGAGAACGTGAGTTATTTAGTTACGTCAGACTTATAAAGAAATAATACTGTTAGAAGGACCAGGTACTATTGTGATACTCAGTACCTGTTGTTAGGTTCTCTTAAATGTTGGTGGAAGTAGTAGTTCTTGGTAGTTGATGCCCCTCTTTTTATTAGTAAAGTTTATTTTTTTCAAACCTTTGAAAAAAACCTAATGATAAAATTTCCCCATATTCCAGTGTCTTCATCAATTTCCTATTCTGGAGTTGTCAACAATTTTTTGCAGAATTGCATGGCACTCCAACAAGACTTGTTAATGAACATGCTCTATAAGGAAAGCTTCCATCTGATGTGATCCTGTGGGCAACAGCATCTTATTGACTGTATGCATTCTATTCTGATAAGTTATATTAAAGGCATGTGCATGTCTAACTAGAATATTCTCAGCTAACACTTTATTATGCTGACTGAACCTATCTCATAGAATTAACTCTAAACAGCTTACTGAGCCATGTACAGTTTTGTCTACTTATCAAGTTTCTAGGTTCTGGGACTACATAGATGAATTAGAGCCACTTCTCAGAGAAGATCACAATCTTCCATAATAGTGTAATTCCAGAATAAAAAGGAAGTAGGTGTGGCTGGAGTTCCATGATTGTAGGGGAGGTTGTTTCAGAGGATGGAGAGGAAGCTTAGTTAAGCTGACCTGTGTGTTCTTATGGAGTCGCCAACTTTCTAAGGGTTGATGGTAATTGAACTGTGAAAAGAGAATTATTAAAGTAGGCTGTCTCCTGAGATTGGATGCCAAGTAGTAAAAATGATTTTGAAAATTGCAAGGTTAGACAAAGATTTAGGATGAAGAGGAGACTAAGGATTGTCATGCAGGTATCATATGCAGCATGTTTGTGTGTGTTTTAGTAGTTCAGGTTGAAATGCCACTGCTAGGCTTTTGGGGGAAGCTGTGTGTAAAATAAAGATTTTAATAAAGGTCTTAAATGCTTCTTTGCTTGTAATTTCAAGATATTAATATAGCAGATACTGTAGGTAAATCTGTAGTCCTTTTCTGATCATCTGCCTAGCATGTCCATGCTTGGTCCTAAGCATCTTTCCTAGAGGAGGAGGCAGTTTACAGGTCTCTCGTCTCTGTGTTACCAGTATTAGCCCCATCGTTTTTTCACCATGCTGAGTTCTGTGTCTTTTTAAGTATACCTTTGCACTCCTTCTGTACCTTTCTTGCTGGATCAGGTGCTTAGTTCTTCTCAGCAGTCAGTACTGCAGCCCTAGACTAGGGAAGGAGTAGAATTGGGAGGCTTCTTTTGTACCTGGTGTGCCTATAGTACGTTGATACTGGATTGGTGCCTGACTGATACTTTGAGGGTGAGGGGCCTCATAACCTTCACGTCTTCTCTTTTCCCTAGCTCTTCTTTTCTTTTCAAGTTTTCTTAAATTCTGAGTTGCTGATAATCTCATTTTTGTGGGAGTTTTTTTTGTTGTTTATGTTTTGGTAATAGTTCCTTTCTCTGTTTCCTTCTTGGATTCTCTACTTTCCATCTCTCTCTCCATCCCCTTAGTTCTTGTGCCTCTTCCCTTTCCAGTCTGCAGCCAGATTCCCCTCTAGTTGTGCCTTATGTTTTGCACTTCTCAGAATTAACTCTAAACAGCTTACTGAGCCATGTACAGTTTTGTCTACTTATCAAGTTTCTAGGTTCTGGGACTACATAGATGAATTAGAGCCACTTCTCAGAGAAGATCACAATCTTCCATAATAGTGTAATTCCAGAATAAAAAGGAAGTAGGTGTGGCTGGAGTTCCATGATTGTAGGGGAGGTTGTTTCAGAGGATGGAGAGGAAGCTTAGTTAAGCTGACCTGTGTGTTCTTATGGAGTCGCCAACTTTCTAAGGGTTGATGGTAATTGAACTGTGAAAAGAGAATTATTAAAGTAGGCTGTCTCCTGAGATTGGATGCCAAGTAGTAAAAATGATTTTGAAAATTGCAAGGTTAGACAAAGATTTAGGATGAAGAGGAGACTAAGGATTGTCATGCAGGTATCATATGCAGCATGTTTGTGTGTGTTTTAGTAGTTCAGGTTGAAATGCCACTGCTAGGCTTTTGGGGGAAGCTGTGTGTAAAATAAAGATTTTAATAAAGGTCTTAAATGCTTCTTTGCTTGTAATTTCAAGATATTAATATAGCAGATACTGTAGGTAAATCTGTAGTCCTTTTCTGATCATCTGCCTAGCATGTCCATGCTTGGTCCTAAGCATCTTTCCTAGAGGAGGAGGCAGTTTACAGGTCTCTCGTCTCTGTGTTACCAGTATTAGCCCCATCGTTTTTTCACCATGCTGAGTTCTGTGTCTTTTTAAGTATACCTTTGCACTCCTTCTGTACCTTTCTTGCTGGATCAGGTGCTTAGTTCTTCTCAGCAGTCAGTACTGCAGCCCTAGACTAGGGAAGGAGTAGAATTGGGAGGCTTCTTTTGTACCTGGTGTGCCTATAGTACGTTGATACTGGATTGGTGCCTGACTGATACTTTGAGGGTGAGGGGCCTCATAACCTTCACGTCTTCTCTTTTCCCTAGCTCTTCTTTTCTTTTCAAGTTTTCTTAAATTCTGAGTTGCTGATAATCTCATTTTTGTGGGAGTTTTTTTTGTTGTTTATGTTTTGGTAATAGTTCCTTTCTCTGTTTCCTTCTTGGATTCTCTACTTTCCATCTCTCTCTCCATCCCCTTAGTTCTTGTGCCTCTTCCCTTTCCAGTCTGCAGCCAGATTCCCCTCTAGTTGTGCCTGTGGCCACTGCCAGCTCAACCTGCTTCTCAGACCTCCCTGTGATGCCACCTGTTACCTGTTCTTTCCATTCATGGTAGAGCATGACAATGTTAACAGTATAGCTAAGGCTTAATGGAATTCTGAAATAATCTGCCTGCTGATAATTTGGGAGTGATTTGACTTTGCAAGTATTTTCTTCAAACCCTGGCATCAGGACTCATGTATCACAGTTCTGGCTTAAATGATGGTGCCATTTTGTTTCCTGGTAGTTTGTTGGAAAGCTACGTCAAGTTTTGGGGTTTTGGGGTTTTAGTAATTGACCTCAGAGACAGCTAATAGAGTGCAGACTGCATGGAGTTAGTGAAACTGAAGAGCAATCAAGATTTTCTAGGGCAAGAAAAATCAGTACCTTTAATAAAGGCTCAGGAGGGGACTTTGAAAGAGGAGAAATGCTAATTAACAGTGGCCAGCGCATCAGCGTGTTATCAGGAGGGAATATAGTTCTTGCAGCTTCATTTATTTGTTCATTTAGGAATTTTACCCTGAAACATTGAGTGACCTAGTTAATGACTTCTTTCATAGCACTTCCTGTAGTTGTAATTTTACATTTACTGATATGATTTGATGTGTTGAGCTTCCCTACTAAATGAGGCCCCATGTTTTTGCTAAATGTTACATTCTTTGGGTTCAGTGTAAATCTGATATATACTAAGTGAATATTTGAATGAATCAATGAGCGGTCACAAAAGTAAAGAGGACCATGGCTGTGTGTAACATGGTAAGAAATCTCAGTCCCTTGTCAGCTTCTTCTCTTAATTCCCCATGTTCATCTCCCCAGAAGAGGAAAAGGTTCTTCAAGGGGAAATGTCAAAAAATAATTGACTATTCTGTGAATGGCTACCTGATTTTAGGATGATCAAGAACCTGTGAAGGGGCTTCCCTGGTGGTCCAGTGGGTAAGGACACCGCCTTGCAGTGCAAAGGGTGCCAGTTCGATCCCTGGCCTGGGAAGATCCCACGTGCCGCGGAGCAGCTGGACGGTTGTGTCCAATTACTGAGCCGGAGCTCTGGAGCGCATGCGCTCAGAGCCGGTGCTCTGCGACAACAGAGGCCGCCGCGATGGGAGGTCTACACGGGCCAAAGAACAAAGATGGATGAAACTAGATAAATGAAAGACCAATAGAATTGGCCCGCCTGCCCCCCACCCCCCCCCACCCGCCCCCCTCCTCCTCCAAAAAAAAAGAACCCGTGAAGCTGTGAGCTCATCCTGGTAAGGGTGAAGGAGGTGGGCATTGCTTACCTTCTGTGTACTGAGTACCTGAGCTACATGGTCCTGGCCATTCTTGAAATATCCCATGGGTTTTATGTATTTGCTGGTTGGTTTCTTAAATGTCATATTTGGCTTTCTGCTGGCTGCTGATGTCTTGTGAAGTAGTTTTTAATGACAATCAAGAGAAAAAGAAGGGTATTTGTGCTGTTCAGGTATCAGCATGAACCTGAGTCTTTTAGATTAAATAGTCTTACTATTTAAAGTCTGAAGTGACCTTGGCAGCTACCTTGTTTTTAAGTCTGAATTTTAAGAATTTATTATTTTTAAAACCTTTTTTTTAATAGATGGACTTTAAAGGAGAAATGCTAATTAACAGTGGCCAGCGCATGTTATCAGGAGGAATATAGTTCTTGCAGCTTCATTTATTTGTTCATTTAGAATTTTACCCTGAAACATTGAGTGACCTAGTTAATGACTTCTTTCATAGCACTTCCTGTAGTTGTAATTTTACATTTACTGATATGATTTGATGTGTTGAGCTTCCCTACTAAATGAGGCCCCATGTTTTTGCTAAATGTTACATTCTTTGGGTTCAGTGTAAATCTGATATATACTAAGTGAATATTTGAATGAATCAATGAGCGGTCACAAAAGTAAAGAGGACCATGGCTGTGTGTAACATGGTAAGAAATCTCAGTCCCTTGTCAGCTTCTTCTCTTAATTCCCCATGTTCATCTCCCCAGAAGAGGAAAAGGTTCTTCAAGGGGAAATGTCAAAAAATAATTGACTATTCTGTGAATGGCTACCTGATTTTAGGATGATCAAGAACCTGTGAAGGGGCTTCCCTGGTGGTCCAGTGGGTAAGGACACCGCCTTGCAGTGCAAAGGGTGCCAGTTCGATCCCTGGCCTGGGAAGATCCCACGTGCCGCGGAGCAGCTGGACGGTTGTGTCCAATTACTGAGCCGGAGCTCTGGAGCGCATGCGCTCAGAGCCGGTGCTCTGCGACAACAGAGGCCGCCGCGATGGGAGGTCTACACGGGCCAAAGAACAAAGATGGATGAAACTAGATAAATGAAAGACCAATAGAATTGGCCCGCCTGCCCCCCTCCCTCCCCAACCCGACCCCCTCCTCCTCCAAAAAAAAAGAACCCGTGAAGCTGTGAGCTCATCCTGGTAAGGGTGAAGGAGGTGGGCATTGCTTACCTTCTGTGTACTGAGTACCTGAGCTACATGGTCCTGGCCATTCTTGAAATATCCCATGGGTTTTATGTATTTGCTGGTTGGTTTCTTAAATGTCATATTTGGCTTTCTGCTGGCTGCTGATGTCTTGTGAAGTAGTTTTTAATGACAATCAAGAGAAAAAGAAGGGTATTTGTGCTGTTCAGGTATCAGCATGAACCTGAGTCTTTTAGATTAAATAGTCTTACTATTTAAAGTCTGAAGTGACCTTGGCAGCTACCTTGTTTTTAAGTCTGAATTTTAAGATTTATTTACCTTTTTTTATTCATGACTTTGAAAACTACTCCTCTAACTTCTGGTCTTTATAGAATGATTTTTTTCTTTAAGTATGGAAAAAGAAGAAGTATCTAAAATTTCAGATGCTAAAGGAGAGCTTCTCAACATTTTGACATGTATATTCCAAGTTCATTTACCATGCAGATACTGGGCTTTAAGTTTTTTCTTACTGGAAAAATAATGGGCACTTAGGAGAGATTGGTATATATAAAAAGTATTAAAATGTGGCAAAATTTAAAGTACAGAAGTCAACTGTAATTCTACCAACCCACATTAACCAGCCACTGAACATTTTGGCATATTTCTTTCTTATCATATGTATGATTACATGTATGTAACTTTAACCTCTTCTATATATATATATATTTGCAGCCTGCATTTTTCTTAATATTAGCATGTTATTTTATAAGCATTTTAACATATCTGTAAGATTTAGAAACTTAATTTCTATTTCTATTTCATTATGTGACTACCATTATTTAACAATCCCTTTATCAAATTTTTTTAAATAAAATATTTTGTGTATCTAGGAAAGAACAGATTATAACCGCACATACTAATAATGTTCAGTGCACTGCCTTGCAGTAACAGATTTTAGTGTTTTTTTCCTGAACTCTGAATATTTTGAGTGTGGGCTCCTTTGAATATTTATTTATTTTACTTTGTTTATTGGGCTGCCTCAGATCTTAGTTGCATCACATGGAATCTAGTTCCCCTACCAGGGATTGAACCCAGGCCCCCTGCATTGGGAGTGTGGAGTCCTAGCCATGTGGGCTCCTTTTATTGCTGCCTTTTACTCTTACCTGGGTATGTATCTCTTTGAATGTATATTACATCTGTATGTAATATGAGGTAGGGATCTCATTTTTTTTTTCATATGGGTCACTTTTATTATGTAGTTTTTTCTCAGAGATTTGCATATATGACTCTGTTTGTGTGTGTGTGTGTGTTTAATTTTTATTTTACTTTTAACTTTTACAGAGTTTTATTGTTTACAGATATGTATGATCCCAGATTATGACTGTGTGTTTTTGTGAATATAAAATCAGGCTTATATCTAGTTGTGAGTCTGTCTCTTACCTCTGTCTTTTATTGTGTTTATCTGCTGTAGTCAGTATCACAATCTTAAATACCAGGGATTTCCAGTACGTCATAAGAGGGCAAATCGCCATGACTTCTTTTCTTCAGAATTGTCATGGTTATCCTTATCTTTTTGTTTTCCTCTGTGATTTGAGGATTATCTTGCTCATTTCCCCAGGAAATTCTGTTAACATTTTGGTTGAAATTGCAGAGAATTCTGGATTTGGTGTTTGTGGCTTTGCACTGTAAATCTGATGCCATAAGCATCTTATGGTCTGCTTTTATTTTTCTTGGATCTAAATTTCAAGAAGTAAAATTCTTGAGTTAGAAGATATGGACATTTTAGAATAATATTGTCTAATCAGATTGGCAGGTGTTTTTTAAAAATGGACAGCATCGTTCCGCTCCTGGCAGAGGTCAGGGAGGTGGACACTTGAGCATGTTGTGGTGGAAGTGTGAGTTGTTCCACACTTGGGGCCAGCAATTGGGAAGGAGCTCTTGAGATTAAAAAACAGTCTTGTCCTTTGACTTGGCAATCCCATTTTTGGGAAGCCTGTAGAAATAAATGATCCAGGGCCTAAGAATTTAGTATATGTTTACAGCAGCTTGTTTGCAATAGCAAAAAATGGAAATCTCCTTAATATTCCTAATAGAGAATTCTTGAATTAATTATAGTCAAGTTCGTACCATAAAATATTGTACATATATAAAAAAGATTGAGTCAAATCTGTATGCACGGGCCTAGAAAGTGGTTTATGAGAATATCAAATGAACAAGTGGGGCAGACGAATATATACAGGATAAGTGCATTTTTATTGAAAAGCAAGAAGGGCAAGAGAACTCTGAATATGTGCATATGTCTGTATATATTTGTGTAAGAGCCTGGGGAAACACAGAGGAGCACATACCAAGCTTAAATTGGTTATTCTGAGGATTAGGTAGGAGGTAGAGACGGAATTATTTTTAAATATATCTCTTCTGCATTATCTTTATATTGGCATTTTAATTTTAATTGACATGTAATTTATGTACTGTAAAATATACCTTTTAAAAAGTGTACAAGGCAATAGAGGTTAGCGTATTCACAAAGTTTTGTAACCATTACCATTAACTAATTCCAGAACATTTTTATCCCTGCACTATTTATAACAAGAATGGTTTTTGTTGTTTTCTTGCCTCCAAGTCATAATTTATTTTTTATCCATCTTTATTCTTTGGCACATGTGGGCTTCCCATCACAGTGGCCTCTGTTGTCGCAGAGCACTGGCTCCGGGTGCATGCGCTCAGAGCACTGACTTGTAATTGGATGCAGCGGCCCATTAACATCAGAGAATTCTGGATTTGGTGTTTGTGGCTTTGCACTGTAAATCTGATGCCATAAGCATCTTATGGTCTGCTTTTATTTTTCTTGGATCTAAATTTCAAGAAGTAAAATTCTTGAGTTAGAAGATATGGACATTTTAGAATAATATTGTCTAATCAGATTGGCAGGTGTTTTTTAAAAATGGACAGCATCGTTCCGCTCCTGGCAGAGGTCAGGGAGGTGGACACTTGAGCATGTTGTGGTGGAAGTGTGAGTTGTTCCACACTTGGGGCCAGCAATTGGGAAGGAGCTCTTGAGATTAAAAAACAGTCTTGTCCTTTGACTTGGCAATCCCATTTTTGGGAAGCCTGTAGAAATAAATGATCCAGGGCCTAAGAATTTAGTATATGTTTACAGCAGCTTGTTTGCAATAGCAAAAACTGGAAATCTCCTTAATATTCCCTAATAGAGAATTCTTGAATTAATTATAGTCAAGTTCGTACCATAAAATATTGTACATATATAAAAAAGATTGAGTCAAATCTGTATGCACGGGCCTAGAAAGTGGTTTATGAGAATATCAAATGAACAAGTGGGGCAGACGAATATATACAGGATAAGTGCATTTTTATTGAAAAGCAAGAAGGGCAAGAGAACTCTGAATATGTGCATATGTCTGTATATATTTGTGTAAGAGCCTGGGGAAACACAGAGGAGCACATACCAAGCTTAAATTGGTTATTCTGAGGATTAGGTAGGAGGTAGAGACGGAATTATTTTTAAATATATCTCTTCTGCATTATCTTTATATTGGCATTTTAATTTTAATTGACATGTAATTTATGTACTGTAAAATATACCTTTTAAAAAGTGTACAAGGCAATAGAGGTTAGCGTATTCACAAAGTTTTGTAACCATTACCATTAACTAATTCCAGAACATTTTTATCCCTGCACTATTTATAACAAGAATGGTTTTTGTTGTTTTCTTGCCTCCAAGTCATAATTTATTTTTTATCCATCTTTATTCTTTGGCACATGTGGGCTTCCCATCACAGTGGCCTCTCTTGCCGCAGAGCACTGGCTCTGGGTGCATGCGCTCCAGAGCACTGACTTGTAATTGGATGCAGCGGCCCAGCCGTTCTTCCACACGCGGGATTTTCCCGGGCCAGGGATCGAACTGGTGCCCCTTGCACCACAAGGCAGACTCTTCACCCACTGGACCACCAGGGAAGCCCCATATAATGAGAATGTTCTGGTTTGGGAGTTTAAGCAACAAAAAATACTTTAAAAAGAAATCACAGTGAGTTGCCAGAATGTGATAGCTCTGTATTGGAAAAGAGAGGCCACTTGCTGAGCTGTATGGATCAGTACCATGTTTGGTCTTCTGGCAAATCATTGGTGGGCTTGGCTCTAAATGGGATAATAAAAAAATATCAACCATTTTAAGCAACAGGATAAAAATGACTTACCTTTATGGTTTCTACTATGCAAAAATGCAAAAGCTCTTGTTCCCTACTGGGTGAGTTCTACCATCTGACATGCTCATAACCTTATGGTTGAGTACCTGTATCGTTGCTCTTTTAGCATTAACTGTTAGATCAAACAGAAAGTGTGAACATTGGTTTCTTATTAATTTTGTGGCTCTGGTCAACCATGAGATTGCAGGGTTTGAGGTTTTTTTTTTCCTTCTTTTTCGTGTTTTGTAGTCATTTGTGTCTTTTTTTAAACTTAATTTTGGGAGAGTTGAATACTGTTCTGTGTTTTTGTCCTTGATCGTTGACCTCAGCCTCTGGTTGAATAGTCATTTCTTCTTGTGTTTGTCTTTTTTAAATCGTATATTCTTGCCTTGTGATCGACTACAAATGTAGTTTTGACTAAATGTTGAATTTTCTTCTGTGTTTAGCGTGTCTATGATGAAGAAGTGGAGGAGCCAGTGCACAAGGCCGAGGCAGAAAAACCAGAACAGGTAGTTGTTTTCAGTCCCTCTTCTGTTGGGCTCCTTTGGAGAAGATGGGGATGGAGATGGGTGATGGGGCTGCTGGAGGGAGGGCGGGCGGGGAGATGGACGCTGGGGAAATGGGCAAAGCTGCTCTGAACAGCCCAAGAACTGACATTGTTTGTTTCTGAAATTTGCTGTATTGAGAAATGTATAGATTAAGTTCCTGAATTCTGGCTTAAGAATAGAGGTATGTAGAAATTTTCTGTAAAGGACCAGATAAGAAATACTTTGCTGACTACATTGATCTCTGTCTCTTTGCTTGTTTTTCTTATTTTCCTCCTCTCCTAACCCTTCCCTTTCCTCCTTCAAAAATGTAAACACATTGTTACTTTGAGGGCTATTAAAAACAACAAAAAAACCCAAGCCATATAGGGCAGTAGTTGGTGAGTTCTTTGAAGATTGCCCATCTCTGTCCTTTCATGACCACTTTGCTTCTTATTAATACCAGTTTAAAAATGAAAATAAGATGAAAACTATATTACACTGTAACATAAGAAGGTGTTAGACTAAGAAAGGCTGTTAGATATGAGCTACAGTTTTGGCCTATTTATAACCTTTAAAAAAAACTTTTTAAAAGTTTTATTTTTAATAGATTTGCTGAACTGTGTAAGTGGAATCGTATCTGGTTATACCAGGTCAGGGTTCAGTTTTAAGGTGATCGCTATTTAGTGAATTATTTTTTAAAAAATCCACTGTATGTTTATTTCACGAGCATGTTTTCACATACTTAGTACAATGTTAGCTATTTAACTTTGAATCAGACTTACCAGAATGCAAAAAAGATGCAGCCAAAACAAAAAAGCTAAATCAGAAAGACTTCTACAGTTGAGGCAGAAGTGTAAAATACTCCCCAGGTTTTCCGTTTTGGCTGTCAAAACAACACTGTCTGGGGACTTGCCTGGGTCCAGTGGTTAAAACTCCACATTCCCAATGCAGGGGGCACAGGGTTGGTCACTGGTTGGGAAAGTAAGATCCCACTTGCTGCATGTTGTGGTCCAAAAACCAGACCAAACCAAAGCCTGTATAGTTTGGTCGTTTATGTCATTATATATCAACTTCTGGAATATTTGTGAGAAGGGGAAATGGCACCAAGTATATTTTGTAATGCTCCGTACGACTGCTGACACCATTGAGTGTGTGAGAGGAGCTGCTATAGGAACTGGAGACATGTGGAATATTTTCAACAGGTTGGTGATGTGTACAAAGTTTTGTCGAGGTCAGGGGATTGTTCTAGGGTGATGTACAGGATAGATGAAAGATGAAACTGACCCTCTCTTGGTTTGAAACAAGTTTATAAAATGTAATTGTCTAGTTGTTACTTATTTTGTTTTTTTTTACTGTAATTGAAAAATGACATCTCTAGCTGGAGTATTTTCTTCTACGTCTTAACCCCTAAAATGGTCCAAAACACCATTAACCAAGGTTAGTGGGATATAGCCACAGCAAAGCTGAAGCTCTAACCCTTTGTTCCTCCGGAAGCCAGGAGGGGAAGTGCCTCTTGATGTCTTGTGATGTGCCATTCATTGTTAGGGTACTTTTACATAACCTGTAGAAGCTGAACCATCACACCATAGTTGTGCTTTCTTTTTGTGAAATTAAATCATCTTTATTGCTAAAAGTTAATTAACAAACGTGAAAAAGTGCTTTTGTTTTTGTAAATCATAAACCTGGAGCTCCAGAACCTTACGTTGGTACGTGTTCAGTGCATAGACAACCTTGGGACTTAACATCCCAGAGTCTGCTGAGGCGTTCACCAGAATCCTTGACTTTTAACATTTTAAATAGTTAAGAATTTAACATTTTTTATTGTCTTGCTTTTATTTGTTTTTTTTGTGCACAAGTCTGGGCATTAGTGAACATTCCCAGTGTTTTATTAGAGTGGTATCAATCAGTATACCAGAGATCTTATTAAAAAGTATTTTTTCCTAGGAAAAGACTCGCGAACAGAAAGAAGTCGATCTGATTCCTAAAGTCCAAGAGGCTGTGAACTATGGATTACAAGTGTTGGACAGTGCATTTGAGCAACTAGATATAAAAGCAGGAAACTCAGATTCTGAGGAAGAGGATGCTAATGAGCGGGTGGAATTGATCCTTGAGCCAAAGGTAAAGACACTCAACTGTCATATTTACTGTTAACACCTGTTGGGTTTTGGATCCTTTACTTGGGCAAAGAATTGGGGAGAATGGCCTTCATGTCAAAGAAGTGAGGTTGTCACTTAGTGATCTGTTGACTCCATTAGTCAGAGAGTCTTGCTGTGCAGGAACATTGACTGAGCACTTACTAGGTGCTAGCTGGCCACGTTTGTGGCGTACAAAAATGCAGCGCATTGTTCCTACTCTTAAGACGCTTGTTATAACCCTACCAGTTTGGTATGACGCTTGTCATACCAGTTGGTCAGAGAGAGGAGGCAATTCCAAGTCACCATCATTAGTTCTCTGACTTCTAGCTGGAGAAATTAGGGTGAAGATGAGATCTGAATTGGGTTGTGAAGGATGAGGAGACTTAAGAGAGGCAGCGGTTGTTGGGAAACTGACATTCTATAGCTCGCACTAAGAGGGACCTCAGAAATGTTGAAAGACGTGAGTTGTTCCAGGTTTTGGCTAACGTGAATAAAACTGCCGTGAGTGTTCATGAAGAGATTATTAGCCTCGCCGGGGCTGCTTGCTTTGCTGTTACTTTCTCTCATATTGGCTCAGTAGTAAACACAGGAGGTTGCCTTGCTGGTTTTGAGTGTCCCTGTGACACATAAGCACCTTGTGAATTGAAACATGCTGCAGAACCAGTCTCTCTAGTCATTCATTTTGCTGCACATTTCTCTTCCCGTTTGAGCTTCCCAGTGCTGTGCCAAGTTAGGGCTGGTCCTTTAGCCCTGATACGCTCGTTATCTTACTTTTTCATTGTAGGGAATTTAGATGTCAGCAACAGGGCTTCCCTGGTGGCCTAAATAAAAGAATCTGTCTGCATTGCAGGAGACTCAGGTTCAGTCCCTGGTCGGGAAGATCCTGTGAAGAAGGGAATGGCAACCCACTCCTATATTTTTGCCTGGAGAACTCCATGGGCAGACCCCGGCAGACTACTGTCCATGGGGTTGCAAAGAGACATGACTGAGAGACTGACACACCCAGCAGACCC
The DNA here is from genome assembly GCA_022376925.1 of Tragulus kanchil. NCBI lineage: Eukaryota > Metazoa > Chordata > Mammalia > Artiodactyla > Tragulidae > Tragulus > Tragulus kanchil. The sequence goes on from JAIOJX010000005.1 coordinate 163,160,098, forward strand.
TGGGAATTGTATTACTTGGGTCACACGTCCTTCCAAGCCTCTCACCACTTTTCCTGTCATAGGAAGCCTTGGAACAAGCCTTCTGAGTCAGCGAACAGTTAGCCCAGTTAGCACTTTCATTTCTTTGCACTAAATTGGTTGCTACTGTATATTTGACCTTTACATTAACCTTACCTAAGTTTTTGTTTTTCTTTTTTTAACCAAGGACCGACTTGTTCTCCCCTTCCCCCAGGGTCTTTTCTATAGGGAAAAGATGTGAAGGCCAAAGGGTCATGCCTCCAGGGTGGAGTGCTTTCATGACCTTAAATTTTTGATGTGTGCAATGGCCTGAAATGGAAGGATCTCTAACATGTCCGTGTAGACAGTCTCCTTCATTTTATTCTGTTGTTTGATCAGATCTTACTTTACCAGCTTTACTTCTCCAAATTCTACAGTGTGAACCTCTGAGGGGTATTATTATTCTTTTCAATGGTTTGTTTTCTTTCAGATAGGTTCTTATCTCATCTGTTAGAAAGCATTCCTTTAGTTAATGATGTTGACTGTAGATATTTGCCCTGTAGATAATCTGATATTTGATTGTAGATATCTGTTTCTTTTCATCTAGCTGTTTTTTATGTTCTGTACTCCTGCCACTCTGCTCTGCTGAAGTGTGGAGGAAGCCCTGTCCTTTTCCATCCTCTGTGCTTTGTTTGTCCACATGGTCCCCCCTCCCCACCTAAGCATTTGGGTTATTTCCTCAGTGTACTTCTTCTGAGAACTTGCTTCTCAGGAATGGTTAATTGGTTGATTCTTGCTCACCAGAGTTGCTTTTTAGTGGAGGAAGATGTGTTGCCGTTATCAAAGCTTGGGCAGGGATTCCAGTTTCTTTCCTTGCTAAACCTGGTCCTTTAGCCCTGATACGCTCGTTATCTTACTTTCATTGTAGAATTTAGATGTCAGCAACAGGGCTTCCCAGGTGGCCTAAATAAAAGAATCTGTCTGCATTGCAGGAGACTCAGGTTCAGTCCCTGGTCGGGAAGATCCTGTGAAGAAGGGAATGGCAACCCACTCCTATATTTTTGCCTGGAGAACTCCATGGGCAGACCCCGGCAGACTACTGTCCATGGGGTTGCAAAGAGACATGACTGAGAGACTGACACACCCAGCAGACCCTGGGAATTGTATTACTTGGGTCACACGTCCTTCCAAGCCTCTCACCACTTTTCCTGTCATAGGAAGCCTTGGAACAAGCCTTCTGAGTCAGCGAACAGTTAGCCCAGTTAGCACTTTCATTTCTTTGCACTAAATTGGTTGCTACTGTATATTTGACCTTTACATTAACCTTACCTAAGTTTTTGTTTTTCTTTTTTTAACCAAGGACCGACTTGTTCTCCCCTTCCCCCAGGGTCTTTTCTATAGGGAAAAGATGTGAAGGCCAAAGGGTCATGCCTCCAGGGTGGAGTGCTTTCATGACCTTAAATTTTTGATGTGTGCAATGGCCTGAAATGGAAGGATCTCTAACATGTCCGTGTAGACAGTCTCCTTCATTTTATTCTGTTGTTTGATCAGATCTTACTTTACCAGCTTTACTTCTCCAAATTCTACAGTGTGAACCTCTGAGGGGTATTATTATTCTTTTCAATGGTTTGTTTTCTTTCAGATAGGTTCTTATCTCATCTGTTAGAAAGCATTCCTTTAGTTAATGATGTTGACTGTAGATATTTGCCCTGTAGATAATCTGATATTTGATTGTAGATATCTGTTTCTTTTCATCTAGCTGTTTTTTATGTTCTGTACTCCTGCCACTCTGCTCTGCTGAAGTGTGGAGGAAGCCCTGTCCTTTTCCATCCTCTGTGCTTTGTTTGTCCACATGGTCCCCCCTCCCCACCTAAGCATTTGGGTTATTTCCTCAGTGTACTTCTTCTGAGAACTTGCTTCTCAGGAATGGTTAATTGGTTGATTCTTGCTCACCAGAGTTGCTTTTTAGTGGAGGAAGATGTGTTGCCGTTATCAAAGCTTGGGCAGGGATTCCAGTTTCTTTCCTTGCTCCTCCTCCTTATGGATGTGTTCTCTGAAGCTGTGCCCCTTTCCTGCTTTGGTTACTGCTGGTAAACTTTTTACAAGCCTTTACCATTTTTCTTAATATAATTAGGCACTTGAGAAGGGAGAGTCTGTATGATTCAGGTTCACTTTTCCATCTTTACCTCGGATTTAACTTTTTTAAAATAAGGGATTAAAAAAAAATCCTACTGCGTTTCTGGTTCTCTTTTGGGCGGTAGTCAGATGGAACAAGATGTCAAATGGAATGCCTAATTTTATTTTCAACTGAAATGTTTCATGGCCTATTCCCTTTCATTGTTTACAGGATCTATACATTGACCGTCCTTTACCTTATTTAATTGGGTCAAAGCTATTCATGGAGCAGGAAGATGTAGGTCTTGGAGAGCTTTCTAGTGAAGGTACTGTTTTCTGCTAAATATTTTGTGTTGCTTTTAACATTTATCGTGTAACTTTTTATTTAAAAACAATGTCAGGCTTTACATTAAAGTTGTAAGACTCTAGGACAAGGAGCTCCCACATGCCCTTTACCCAGGTTTACCGCTTGTGACTATTTCAGCACATTTGCTGTACCATTCTCTCTGTGTACATAGTATTTTTTTCTTTTTTTGAACCTCCTTAGGAGACATCATGCTCTCTCACTCCTGTCCATGATTGGCAGTTCATCTCCATGGGTTTTGAGTCCTCTATGTATGCAACCAACCTGGATAGAAACTATTTGGGGATAAAGAATTCAGAAAGTCCCCAAAGCAAATAGTTACCATGCTGCACAGGCAACTGTTTCACTAGTTGTTTACATTGTATTATTATAAGTAACCTGGAGATGATTTAAGGATGCATACAGGAGAAAGATGTGGGAGGGTTATATGTAGATACTACGCCATCTTGGAATCTGTGTGTGTGTGTGTGTGTGTGTTGGGGAAGAGGGGCCTGGAACCTATTCCTCGAGAGACAACTGTATTTCTGTGTGTATTTTTAAGAATAAGGACTTTCTCGTGTATTGCCATACTCTGTATATTCATTTGCACATCTGTCATCTCGGTTGGACATACGTATTGGGCTTTGATGTGAGGCTTTTAATATATGTATCCTGTTTATTAACAGAAAAAATGATCCAAGTGGTTGAAGCCTATGAAACTTGGTAAACTTGTACAAATCACATATACTTGACTTTTCAACCACTTCTTTTGATGTAACTTTTGTGTGAAATAAAGTCACAAATTGACAGTTGTCCAACAACAGTAACAAAAGGTATAATTACCAAAGTTAGGAGGTTTTACTGGCTGTAATACTAGTTAATCATCAGTCATATTCAAATTTTGCCAGTTGTCCCAGTAATGTCCTTTACAGTCTCTCGTTACCTCTCGTTCAAAATCCGATCTGCTCACTGCATTTAGTTGTCAAATCTCTCCAGTCTTCTTTTAGTTTGATACCATTTCTCAGCCGTTTTTGCTTTTCACAACCCTGGCATCTTCAAAGAGTGTAAGCCAGTTGTTTTTCTTTGTAACTAATACAGGATTTTGCAACTAATAAGTATCTTGTGGGGGAGTAGATTGAGCTTATGTAGATTTTCCATTCCTCACTAGAGTGAAAATACCTTTAATTCTTGTTAATGGCTGTAGATGGTTTTATCAAAATCTTTTTGAGATTGGTGTATGGTGGTTTGTAATCTTGAGAAAGAATAAGGACATTGAATATTGACAACAACCTTTATCTTTCCTCTAACCAGAAGGTTCAGTAGGCAGTGATCGTGGAAGTATTGCAGACAGTGAAGAAGAGAACGAAGAAGAGGTAAGGGCTTTGTGGAATGTCCAGGTCATGGTGGACAGGCAGCTTAGGGTGTGTCTAGTGGGCTCAGTAAGTAACCTATTCATGAATTAGCAATTTGTTTACATAGATCTCTTCATAGAGATAGAAGTCATACTCTCAAGTGTTTTCCTTGTGATGGGAAGTTTCTTTTTGTCTTAGGTCAAGACCAAAGAAAACTACTTTAATCTTTTACCGTTACACTGCCTTCCACCTCTCCACCAAATCTTCTGCTTACCAGTATATTTTGAGAGGGACAGCTTAGATATTTTGGTGGAACCTCTGCCTGAGATACAGCATTTGAATCTCAGCTAAGTTCAGTCTTTGAGTAATTCTAGGGGAAAAGTCCATATTTAAAATGTTTTCTTTACGCTGAAATCTCCTAGACCAGAAGATTGCTGAAAGCATCCCATTACCTGTTAGCTTTGCTGCAGCCTCTAGCTATCTTCATGGTCACAGAACATGATCTGATTCCCTGTTTTAGGGCCTGCGAGTCTGTGGGCCTTGGCCACTGTTGTACCTGGGGTTGTTTCTTTAAATTGACAGTTGTCCAACAGTAACAAAAGGTATAATTACCAAAGTTAGGAGGTTTTACTGGCTGTAATACTAGTTAATCATCAGTCATATTCAAATTTTGCCAGTTGTCCCAGTAATGTCCTTTACAGTCTCTCGTTACCTCTCGTTCAAAATCCGATCTGCTCACTGCATTTAGTTGTCAAATCTCTCCAGTCTTCTTTTAGTTTGATACCATTTCTCAGCCGTTTTTGCTTTTCACAACCCTGGCATCTTCAAAGAGTGTAAGCCAGTTGTTTTTCTTTGTAACTAATACAGGATTTTGCAACTAATAAGTATCTTGTGGGGGAGTAGATTGAGCTTATGTAGATTTTCCATTCCTCACTAGAGTGAAAATACCTTTAATTCTTGTTAATGGCTGTAGATGGTTTTATCAAAATCTTTTTGAGATTGGTGTATGGTGGTTTGTAATCTTGAGAAAGAATAAGGACATTGAATATTGACAACAACCTTTATCTTTCCTCTAACCAGAAGGTTCAGTAGGCAGTGATCGTGGAAGTATTGCAGACAGTGAAGAAGAGAACGAAGAAGAGGTAAGGGCTTTGTGGAATGTCCAGGTCATGGTGGACAGGCAGCTTAGGGTGTGTCTAGTGGGCTCAGTAAGTAACCTATTCATGAATTAGCAATTTGTTTACATAGATCTCTTCATAGAGATAGAAGTCATACTCTCAAGTGTTTTCCTTGTGATGGGAAGTTTCTTTTTGTCTTAGGTCAAGACCAAAGAAAACTACTTTAATCTTTTACCGTTACACTGCCTTCCACCTCTCCACCAAATCTTCTGCTTACCAGTATATTTTGAGAGGGACAGCTTAGATATTTTGGTGGAACCTCTGCCTGAGATACAGCATTTGAATCTCAGCTAAGTTCAGTCTTTGAGTAATTCTAGGGGAAAAGTCCATATTTAAAATGTTTTCTTTACGCTGAAATCTCCTAGACCAGAAGATTGCTGAAAGCATCCCATTACCTGTTAGCTTTGCTGCAGCCTCTAGCTATCTTCATGGTCACAGAACATGATCTGATTCCCTGTTTTAGGGCCTGCGAGTCTGTGGGCCTTGGCCACTGTTGTACCTGGGGTTGTTTCTTTAAATGAAATATTCATTATTGCAAAGGGCAGACACCCTTGGAAGGATCCTCTCCGAGTGGTGCTTTCTAAAAGGAGACAGTTTTGTATGCGTGTTCCTCTCTTCTCCACCTATTTTTCCACAATCTCTGTTTCCTCTTACCTCCAGCCCTGCCCCCCAAAAAACCTGATAAAAGGAAATGAACTTTTTAAAAATAACCTTGCTTTAACTGACTTCACTTCCATGTGCAACGTAACTGAGAAGTGAAGTTAATCCAAAGGTTAGAGATGATAGGGCAGATTGATATGAGCAAATTGTTAGAGAGGTTTAAAAGAATTATAGAAGTGACATTGGTAACTGAAACAGTCCTTGGTGACATTGCCAACTCTCCCCCTTATCTGCACCTATATACTTCAGGTGACCAGTAGTCGGATCAGAGAGACCAGTCATGGCTGCCCTAAAGATTAAGACCTGAGATCATTTCTGAGCTTCCAAGTAAAACCAGTGTTAATAACAAAACCTTCTTTTTCCTCCTCTAAAGGAGTCAGATGAAGATTTTGCAAATCAGAGTGACAATGATCAAAACCGGGTAAGATGCATACTGTTGAGGTGACTTTTAAATTTAATTTAAATGTAGCATGTATTGAATGACTTATGAGAGAGGAATGATTTATTCATATTTATAGATATTTATGTTTCTTTCAGGTTTTAATGTTTTTAGGCTAGCTACGCCTTTGATATTTTTTCTCAATTTTGCTTCTCATTTTCTTCATTTTTCTTAGACAACAAAGAAGTAAAACACAAAATTGAGAAGGAGAGACTCTAAAACACCCATGTTGAATTTTTACCCATGTTGAATTTTTCACATGACTTTACCTTTCCTCTTTTAAAATTTAAGAGAATCTTGCAGTAAGGCAAAGGAACATGCAAAAGATGGAAATCTCATCATTGTACTGTCTCAGCACTGTTGTCTTCATTTTTATATATCTTTCTGAGGAAATATTCTTTGCTTAACATGCATGGTTTATTTTTTGTTATTTTGTATTAACTTACCACAAGTATTTTTTTTTTTTTGTCATTTTAAATAGTAGTTGTAATTTGGTTTGTAAACTTCTCTATATATGATGCTGTTGGAGTCTTTAAATATATATGGGAAATGGTTTTAAGATTTATATTTTTGAGATAGTGCTGCCTTCATTGTTTTCATTCATAAGAATTCTTTGCCTCTGCACTCTTTCCTAAGGAATTAGGTGATGTGGAGTTACTTGATACTGCTCTTTAATAGACATGCCAGATGAACAGATCATGCCTAATGAATTTCCCAGAATCTCATTAGAACTGGAATTATGATTTTTGCTACCATAGTATATGCACAGCAGTATATTGAAATGATTCCAGTTTGCATTTCACTTTCCTAATTTAGAAATATTTTTTCACAAGTATTTTCAACTGTCTAATGAAAGATTCAGCACATTTTGCTTGTTTCTTTTGTCTTTCCCTGCTGTATTTCACAAATGTGACTTGTTTTTGTAATTTTAATAACCTGTCCTGTCAAGTACGTGTATTTCTATGGAATTTACTATTAGGAGTGATAAATTCAGACGGTTTTTCAAATACTACAGTATGATGATTAAAAACCTTGGCGGAACCATTTGTATTGTTACAGATAGACTTATTTTGTGTGCCACTGCTAACCTTAGAGTTGTAAGGATTAAATGAGTTTAAAAAGTGCTTTTAGGAGAGTGATAGTGCTAGTGATTTTTTTTTAAGATAGGGATGTGCACAATTTATTGACTTAAATGTTAAAATTTTTTTGAAAGTATATAATTTTTACATACCAGTGACTTCCTTTGTAAAAATTAGAACTTAACATAAGACTTAGTTTGAGTCATCCAGGCCTCATCTCCTTGCATTCTCCAGAGGTAACTGTTATCATCTGAAGTGCGTATTTCCAAGTGTTGCTCTTTGCTTTTACAAATAAGTCTGTGTTCCTAGAAATGGTGTAGTATGTGTGTCAGAGGGGTTCTCTGTGGTTCTGGAAATCTCATCATTGTACTGTCTCAGCACTGTTGTCTTCATTTTTATATATCTTTCTGAGGAAATATTCTTTGCTTAACATGCATGGTTTATTTTTTGTTATTTTGTATTAACTTACCACAAGTATTTTTTTTTTTTTGTCATTTTAAATAGTAGTTGTAATTTGGTTTGTAAACTTCTCTATATATGATGCTGTTGGAGTCTTTAAATATATATGGGAAATGGTTTTAAGATTTATATTTTTGAGATAGTGCTGCCTTCATTGTTTTCATTCATAAGAATTCTTTGCCTCTGCACTCTTTCCTAAGGAATTAGGTGATGTGGAGTTACTTGATACTGCTCTTTAATAGACATGCCAGATGAACAGATCATGCCTAATGAATTTCCCAGAATCTCATTAGAACTGGAATTATGATTTTTGCTACCATAGTATATGCACAGCAGTATATTGAAATGATTCCAGTTTGCATTTCACTTTCCTAATTTAGAAATATTTTTTCACAAGTATTTTCAACTGTCTAATGAAAGATTCAGCACATTTTGCTTGTTTCTTTTGTCTTTCCCTGCTGTATTTCACAAATGTGACTTGTTTTTGTAATTTTAATAACCTGTCCTGTCAAGTACGTGTATTTCTATGGAATTTACTATTAGGAGTGATAAATTCAGACGGTTTTTCAAATACTACAGTATGATGATTAAAAACCTTGGCGGAACCATTTGTATTGTTACAGATAGACTTATTTTGTGTGCCACTGCTAACCTTAGAGTTGTAAGGATTAAATGAGTTTAAAAAGTGCTTTTAGGAGAGTGATAGTGCTAGTGATTTTTTTTTAAGATAGGGATGTGCACAATTTATTGACTTAAATGTTAAAATTTTTTTGAAAGTATATAATTTTTACATACCAGTGACTTCCTTTGTAAAAATTAGAACTTAACATAAGACTTAGTTTGAGTCATCCAGGCCTCATCTCCTTGCATTCTCCAGAGGTAACTGTTATCATCTGAAGTGCGTATTTCCAAGTGTTGCTCTTTGCTTTTACAAATAAGTCTGTGTTCCTAGAAATGGTGTAGTATGTGTGTCAGAGGGTGGTCAGAAAATCATTCTGCATTTTGTCAAGTGACTTTTTTTCTCACTTGATTGGTCTTGGATGTCTCTCCAGTTGTTATAGCTTATTCCTTTGAACCGTCAGTGTTTTTATTAAGATAATACTAATTTAGTTTATTTATTTCGCTAGTAGCAGACATTCTTAATATTTCATATATTTGCTGTTTTTTCTGTTGCCCTGAAAATAAATCTCGTGTATGATTTGTTCTAGCACCTTCACTGCTTCCTAACTGTTGGTGCATTATTTATTGTTCCATTTTGAAGAAGTCTGAAGTGAGTGGCAGTATCTCTTGATCAGCTCGATGCCCGTGTCTAGTAGGTTTAATCTGATGTTTATATTCTTAGCACACCACACAGATGAGTGATGAAGAGGAGGAGGAGGATGGCTGTGACATTTTCGCTGACTCTGAGAAGGAGGAGGAAGATATTGAAGACACTGAAGAAAGTTCTAGACCTGTAAGAAACACTACAGTTGCTATTGGTTGGCAGTTGCTAAAACCTGACAGTTTTAGAAATGGTACCTAGGATTCATTCCTTATATTGTCATTTATAATTGTCAGCTTCTCATTTTGCATCATATTTGTAATTCCGTTTTCCCTTTTAGACATAATGGTTGAGTGCCCTAAGTTGCCTTACAAATACCACTTTCTCCTCCCAAAGTTAAGATTCTGCAAATTAGATCTTTCAAAATAAATTCAGTTTCGGAGTTTTAAGACCCCACTGCTTCTCCCTCCAAGTACCTCATGCTAGTCTTCTTATATAGATCTTTGAGTGTTAAAGTGGAATATAAAAAACTAAGGCATTAAAGATCACCTCCCTTTGAAGGAACACTGAATCCTCTTTCTCAGGTGATCTGTTATAGGGTACGTATGTTTACATTTATTTAGTTATAAACTGTATTTTGTCTTCAGTTTCTTTGTCACTGTTTATATGATTTTATTAGGTATTTCTAAGTAAACTGTACTGGTTTGTCATGAAAAATGTTACCAAAAGAGGGGTTCTTTTGGTCTTCCCTGCCTGTAGAAAAGAAGCAGACCTACGTCATTTGCTGATGAGCTGGCAGCTCGGATCAAAGGAGACGCCTCGAGCCGGATGCAAGAGGAGCAGACAGGTGTGGCACCGCCTCCGAGAAGCACTGATGGGCTGGTGGGGAAGTGCAGGTCCCTCTGCTGGCCTTCCCTGAGCGTGGATTTCCTTGTTTAATTACTGAGGCACAAGAAGCTTAAGTCCTAGTTTTTTTTTTTTTTAGTCCCAGTTCTTATCAATTTTTGATTTATAGATTCTCTGATAACTGAACACTGTGGACCACCCCACCAAGAAAAATGCACATGTATGCATTTATATACTGCAGTTTCAGTGGGTTAATGGATACTGCAGAGCCATGGGCCCTGGATTAAGAATTCCTTTATTTTGTTTTGACTAGATAAACATGTAGCATATACTATTTTTTTTTTTTTAGCAAAGTGAAAAGATACCAGAAGGAATCCTTAAGCAAGTGCAGTCCTGGTGTGTGCGTGACCCTGCTGTGAGAGCTGGAGTTTTCTGCCTTCAGAAGAGGCACTTAGGAGTGCCTCTGGGTAGGGCACTCACTGGGCTGCTCAAGTGGAGCAGAGATTCAAAGCGGAACGTCTTGCTCTTTGCTTAGGAGTTGTGAGGGTGGCAGACGTGCATGAAGATTCAGTAGGTAAATACCATGAGCAGACTGAATGTTATTAAAACTGTGAAATATTCTTTAAGCCTTATCCCCAGGGGAAGCAAAACCTCGGAAGACATTGAAAGAGAAGAAGGAAAGGAAAACTCCCTCAGATGGTAGGCCTTTTTCCTTGATTCTCTTCTTTAGGAGGCTCTTGACTCAGGAAGGGGGATAGCGATTCCATAATTCACTAAAATGCCTCTTTGAATTCTGACCAGTAAGCTCTGTCTCCGTTCACTTTTAGAAAGCCTTTAAGAGCGTGCTTTTGGAGTGTGGGGAGAAGTGAGGATGGACTAGAAACGTTTTAAAGATTTGAATTACTAGATTTTCCAGGGATTATTAGCTGTCTTTTTAGACATTTATAAACTAGGGGTCTCTAGCATTTGTTTTCAATAAGGAATATTACATCAGGCCTTTCACATTCAACAGTAATGTCCATTATATTTCCACCTGGAACTGCGTCAGTCTGAATTCTCTTCAGTCTCCTCTTCTGCCCCATAAATTCTGATGGGGAGAGGTGTTGATGGCCATTGAAGGATATACTTGCGTCAGAAGAAATTTAGGTGAAAGGGATTGGCTACAGAGTTCACCCTGCTCCAGACACTTGCAGACTTGAATGTGGGAACCCAGAGAGCCCTTTAGGGAATTCTATGGACTGTTCAATGAGTTTTTGTTTGAAGGCCCTCAGATCACCAGCATTTAAGTAGTCCTTGTTACCTATGGTTAATACACTCCCTGCCAGTTTTGGAGGAATTGTAATGTTAATCCTCAGAATTGGCATTCCAAACCCATCTTTAATCCTCCCTGCAAAACTCTCCCTTCTGTTTGCTAGATGAAGATAACTTATTCGCACCCCCCAAGCTGACGGATGAAGACTTCTCGCCTTTCAGTTCTCGAGGCGGCCTCTTCAGCGGAGGGAAGGGACTGTTTGATGACGAGGATGAAGAGGTGAGTCAGTGGTGATCAGCAACGCTCTCCACGGCTGTGTCTTGGGTTCTCAAGGAGGAAATACATTTAGTTCCTTTAGTAAGGAAGAAATAGCTTCTTCATTGGAAGTTGCTTCTACTTTCATATTTTAGGAGATTTTGAATTAAAGGTCACAAAGTGAGGACATGCTATATCCTGATGCCTTTGTTAAGTAGGAAGAGGATGTGAGTGTTAATAGTGAAGCAGTTACTTGGTTAAGCGATTTTTTTTTTGACGAAATTGTTTATTTGATTTTTATCTTAGTTATACCTGTTTTTTTTTTGGTGGGTAGGGGAGCAGGCGGGCCACTTCTATTGGTCTCTCATTTGTCCATTTTCATCCGTCTTTGTACTTTGGCCCACATGGGCCTCCCATCGAGTGGCCTCTGTTGTGCAGAGCGCCGGCTCTGGACGCATGTGCTCCAGAGCTCCGGCTCGGTAATTGGACATATTGGTCCAGCCGCTCCACAGCACATGGGATCTTCCCAGGCCAGGGATCGAACTGGTGCTCTAGCATTTGTTTTCAATAAGGAATATTACATCAGGCCTTTCACATTCAACAGTAATGTCCATTATATTTCCACCTGGAACTGCGTCAGTCTGAATTCTCTTCAGTCTCCTCTTCTGCCCCATAAATTCTGATGGGGAGAGGTGTTGATGGCCATTGAAGGATATACTTGCGTCAGAAGAAATTTAGGTGAAAGGGATTGGCTACAGAGTTCACCCTGCTCCAGACACTTGCAGACTTGAATGTGGGAACCCAGAGAGCCCTTTAGGGAATTCTATGGACTGTTCAATGAGTTTTTGTTTGAAGGCCCTCAGATCACCAGCATTTAAGTAGTCCTTGTTACCTATGGTTAATACACTCCCTGCCAGTTTTGGAGGAATTGTAATGTTAATCCTCAGAATTGGCATTCCAAACCCATCTTTAATCCACCCTGCAAAACTCTCCCTTCTGTTTGCTAGATGAAGATAACTTATTCGCACCCCCCAAGCTGACGGATGAAGACTTCTCGCCTTTCAGTTCTCGAGGCGGCCTCTTCAGCGGAGGGAAGGGACTGTTTGATGACGAGGATGAAGAGGTGAGTCAGTGGTGATCAGCAACGCTCTCCACGGCTGTGTCTTGGGTTCTCAAGGAGGAAATACATTTAGTTCCTTTAGTAAGGAAGAAATAGCTTCTTCATTGGAAGTTGCTTCTACTTTCATATTTTAGGAGATTTTGAATTAAAGGTCACAAAGTGAGGACATGCTATATCCTGATGCCTTTGTTAAGTAGGAAGAGGATGTGAGTGTTAATAGTGAAGCAGTTACTTGGTTAAGCGATTTTTTTTTTGACGAAATTGTTTATTTGATTTTTATCTTAGTTATACCTGTTTTTTTTTTGGTGGGTAGGGGAGGGAGGGGGGGCGGGCAGGCCACTTCTATTGGTCTTTCATTTATCTATTTTTATCCGTCTTTGTACTTTGGCCCACATGGGCCTCCCATCGCAGTGGCCTCTGTTGTCGCAGAGCGCCGGCTCTGGACGCATGTGCTCCAGAGCTCCGGCTCGGTAATTGGACATATTGGTCCAGCCGCTCCACAGCACATGGGATCTTCCCAGGCCAGGGATCGAACTGGTGCCCCTTGCACTGCAAGGTGGTGTCCTTACCCACTGGACCACCAGGGAAGCCCAGGCGATTGTTTCTTACCTTGTCTTTTGTCTTCTTCCATGGTCATATTTAAATCCTGAATAGATCTAAATTGGGCTTCCCTGATGGTACAGTTGTAAAGAATCTGCCTGCCAGTGCAGGAGATGTGGGTGAGATCCCTGGTGCAGGAAGATCCCCTGAAGGAGGACATGGCACCTGACTCTAGTACCTTTGGCTGGAGAATCCCATGGACAGAGGAGCCTGGTGGGCTCCGTGGGGTTGCAGAGACTCAGACATGACTTACTTGCTGAACAGCAGCAATAAGACCTAAATTATTTCAGGGTCTGAATTCATCATAGTCTTTACTTCAGAAATGATTTTTTCGCAGAACAGCAAATGTGTATCTGTCAACTTTATAAAGCACTTTTCTTTAGAAATCTTTAAATACAGCTCCATTTTCCTCTGCTGTTTTGAACTGTGTTGTCTACTTTATTGTAAGCAGAGTGATCTCTTCACGGAAGCCCCTCCAGATCGGGGAGCTCAGGCCCCTGTTCCTGACGGTGAGTGTGCATTGAGGCCAACTGTTCTTCCTGCACAGATTTCCAGAAGTGGTTTCTTCGCATCAGGAGGTGGAGCCCCTGAAGTTATCCCCAAGCTTTGTTTCTCTGTTAGGCAGGAAGCTGTTAGGCTTGCTTTGATCTTGTTAAAAGTGTTTTATTTGCACTAATTCATGTCTTGCAAAAACAAAAAGTACCATTTGTAAACCCACGTCACAGTTTTGTCAGTTTCTTAGAGGATGCACAAAAAGTCAACCAGGGAAAGCACTCTAGCTGTGTTGAGGGTATTAATTTAATCAAGTTGAATTCAAATAAACGTTTCTGAAATTCTAAATTGGAGGTCAGTAATTCCTTAGCCCAGTGTGCATTAGAATAATTTATGGCATTTTAAAAAAGCACACATAAGCGATGAAAAAACTGAAAAATTTTATTCCATTAAGTCTCTGATAGTCTTGGAAATTGGCAGTGAGTTATCTTAAGCGATTCGGTTTCCCCAGGCTACCAGTGGTCAGATTTTGGACTTACTCTAATGCTGGCTGGCCTGATTGTCTTAAGGTTCCTGCTCTCCACTTTTTGGCATCTGTGACTTGCCTAGTTTCCTGCTTTCCTGTTATTGTCTTCATTTTTGGCACTAATATCGTGAATTTTTTGCGGTTTTTTTTTTTTTTTTTTATTTTGTTTAACTTGCTTGTTGTCATCAAACTGGATAGATGGAATCAGACCTGTTGAGCCCTGCTTGCTCCACCCCACCTCCCGCTCTGCGCTCTGCATCTTCTTTGGCCCCAGCAGCCAGCCCCCCTGCTGAGTCTCCCCAGAGTCTCTGCTCTTCCACGCCAGTCACAGCCTGGGTTGATAGAGTACCAAGAAAAAAAAATCATGCCACCGATAGAGAAGACAATACTCACGAATTTTTAAATGGCTCTTTTAGGAAAAATTCGATCTCCTGTTGGCTTTGTATTATGTTGCACATATTTCAGGAAGTTGCGTTTAGCAAGGGACCTTGTTTTCTTTGTTGAATTGTTGTCTCTTTGTTTCTCATATTAGCATCTTCACCTTCCCAACCTGGAAAGAAAATCCCGGCAGGAGCTGTTTCTGTGTTTTTAGGTATCACAACTCAGAGTTTGTTTTCAAAAATGACTTGGTGTTATTTTGTAATTTTTAATAGTAGCATGTTCAAGGAGCTGACTGGGAAAAAAAAAAAAGAGTTGACTGGGGAGGAGGGGAGGAAGAACTTCAGAAGGGCATCAGAGAGCTTGCACAGGGAGCTCACTTCTCTGTGTTAGCTTATATTCCCTGAGAAATCAGTGGCCTTGGACTTTTTTTGGTCTGAGTGGGCTGTTGATTCTGCACTGTGGGACATTCTGTATCCATAAAGGATATAGAGGTTGTTGGGACTTGCTAATGTGTTTTGTAGATGAACTGAAACTTACTAGTGGTGGTACTGGTTTTTGGTTTCCTGTGAAGTCAGGAAGCCCACCCACACTGGCTCACAGCAATTGGAGGTCAGTAATTCCTTAGCCCAGTGTGCATTAGAATAATTTATGGCATTTTAAAAAAGCACACATAAGCGATGAAAAAACTGAAAAATTTTATTCCATTAAGTCTCTGATAGTCTTGGAAATTGGCAGTGAGTTATCTTAAGCGATTCGGTTTCCCCAGGCTACCAGTGGTCAGATTTTGGACTTACTCTAATGCTGGCTGGCCTGATTGTCTTAAGGTTCCTGCTCTCCACTTTTTGGCATCTGTGACTTGCCTAGTTTCCTGCTTTCCTGTTATTGTCTTCATTTTTGGCACTAATATCGTGAATTTTTTGCGGTTTTTTTTTTTTTTTTTATTTTGTTTAACTTGCTTGTTGTCATCAAACTGGATAGATGGAATCAGACCTGTTGAGCCCTGCTTGCTCCACCCCACCTCCCGCTCTGCGCTCTGCATCTTCTTTGGCCCCAGCAGCCAGCCCCCCTGCTGAGTCTCCCCAGAGTCTCTGCTCTTCCACGCCAGTCACAGCCTGGGTTGATAGAGTACCAAGAAAAAAAAATCATGCCACCGATAGAGAAGACAATACTCACGAATTTTTAAATGGCTCTTTTAGGAAAAATTCGATCTCCTGTTGGCTTTGTATTATGTTGCACATATTTCAGGAAGTTGCGTTTAGCAAGGGACCTTGTTTTCTTTGTTGAATTGTTGTCTCTTTGTTTCTCATATTAGCATCTTCACCTTCCCAACCTGGAAAGAAAATCCCGGCAGGAGCTGTTTCTGTGTTTTTAGGTATCACAACTCAGAGTTTGTTTTCAAAAATGACTTGGTGTTATTTTGTAATTTTTAATAGTAGCATGTTCAAGGAGCTGACTGGGAAAAAAAAAAAAGAGTTGACTGGGGAGGAGGGGAGGAAGAACTTCAGAAGGGCATCAGAGAGCTTGCACAGGGAGCTCACTTCTCTGTGTTAGCTTATATTCCCTGAGAAATCAGTGGCCTTGGACTTTTTTTGGTCTGAGTGGGCTGTTGATTCTGCACTGTGGGACATTCTGTATCCATAAAGGATATAGAGGTTGTTGGGACTTGCTAATGTGTTTTGTAGATGAACTGAAACTACAGGTTACTAGTGGTGGTACTGGTTTTTTGGTTTCCTGTGAAGTCAGGAAGCCCACCCACACTGGCTCACAGCTGGTTTGTCCTGTCCCTCCACCCACAGGGGACACCGATATGTTTCGTGCCACCTCTGCCCCGTCACTGAAGGAACCCCAGAAGCTTGAGCAGCCCGCTCCAGGGAAGAGCTCGTACCCCCCAGCGTCTGCTGGCCTCTTCGATGACGAGGATGATGAGGATGACTTTTTTGCAGCGTCCCGTAGCAAACCTTCCAAGACAGGTATGGCTCCAGCCTGTTTCTGGCAGTGTAGCCGAATAAAGACTGTTGACCTAAATGGAAGCATTGAGAAGCAGGTTCTCTGGACTTAGCTGATTTTCCAGCAGTAGGTGTGAAAGTAAGGAGAGCAGGAGAAATGCAAGGGAAATAATAGCCTGGTTTTAGAAAGAGTGCAAACTGGATGCCTTAATGCGCTCATGTCTAGGTGGGCTGAAGTGACGGTGAGTAAGGGGAGCAGTGCCTCTAGTGCCTTGGAAGGGCTCTCACTTGGTGGGCATCATTAGCTGACTTAGAATCACAGGTAAGTGGGTGCTGCTTTCCTTGACCTGCTTCTCTTCTGGGACATTTGTGGGCCGTTGCCCTGATCTGGGGGACACACACCTCATCTAGTGTAGCAGTGTTTGTGGTAGAAAAAGGTTGAAAACCACCCAGTTACTCACTAGTAGCATGAATTATGGTCCTTCCATTCAGTGGAATTTTGTGAAGCTGTGAAAAAGACTGATGTCTGGGGCTTCCCTCGTGGCACAGTGGTGAAGAGTTCACCTGCCAATGCAGGAGACACGGGTTCGATCCCTGGTCCAGGAAGATCCCACATGCTATGGAGCAACTAAGCCCGTGAGCCACAACTAATAAGCCTGTGCTCTAGAGCGTTGGAACTGCAACTGTTGAGCCCATGTGCCACAACTACTGAAGCCCGTGGGCCCTAGAGCCCGAATTCCACAACTAGAGAAGTCACTGCAACAGGAGCCCCCACTCCCTGCAACTAGAGAAGAGCCTGTGACAGCAGTGAAAACCCAGAATAGCCAAAAATAAATGAATAAATAAAATTAAAAAAAAAAGAATGAGGTCTGTGTGTATTGACATGGGAAAATAATCATACCCCAAGTACACTGAGGGAAAAATAAAAATCGTAAGATTTTTAAAAAAATTATGTTACCATTTAGAGCTATATTTGTGAATAACTAGTATTAACATGTTATTGTATCTTTTGTAGAAATTAGAAGTATATATATCAAACTGTTCCTGCTGACCTTCTTGTTTGGGTGGGCAGGTGAAATTATGGAGGATGGTTCTTTATTTGCTTTTATATACTTCTGTATAGTTTGTTATTTTTAAAATTTTATTTACTATGGCTGTGCTGGGTCTTTGCTGCTCGTGGGCTTTTTTTCTAGTTGTGGCGAGTAGGGGCTACTCTCTGGTTGAAGTGTGCAAGCTTATCACTGCGATGGCTTCTCTTGTTGGGTCACACAGGCTCTGGGATGCACAGGCTCAGTAGTTGTGGCATACGGGCTTGGTTGTTCCACAGCATGTGGGATCTTCCTGGACTAGGAATCGAACCCATGTCCCCTGCATTGGCTAGCAGATTCTCAACCACTGGAAGTCCCGTTTTTTTTTTTTTTTTTTCTTTTTTCTTTTCAATTCCTGGCTCTGCAACTTTTGGGATCTTAGTTCCCTGACCAGGGATTGAACCCTGGTCCCCGGGCCCTCAGCAGTGATATCACTGAGTCCTAACCATTGGACTACCAAGGAATTGCCTAGTTTGATTTTTTAAAGCAGAAGCTAACCCTCACTTCTTAGATTCCTAGAGCAGTTGACTCTTAAATGATCTTTCTTTTGGTAGGTCTCTTGCTACCTTTTATGTCAGCCTATACTCTCTGCATAAGGTGCTTCTGTTTGGATAAAGGTGTAAGCCATTGGTTAAACTGTCCCGTGTTTCATTGGAGCAGCTGTTGTGCTCTTTGAAAAAATTCCAACTCGTCCACTTAATATTTCTTTGTAACTAATCAAGGAGTAACATCCTTTTTCTCTTTATTCTCTGAGAGAGAAGAATCTTTAATCTGTGAATTTTGTGTGAGATTTTTGACCTTCAAGTAATCTTATGCTGTGATCTCTTTATAAAGACAAAGTCAAATCCACTGCCAGTATCTTTGACGATGAGGAAGGAGATCTGTTCAAAGAAAAAGCAGCGACTTTGCCAGAAGCTACCGTGAATCAGACAGATGACAATAAAGCAAGAGCAGAAAAAAAGGTGAGCAGGAGGGGAGACTAAGCATAGGAGTGTAGATTTAGGGCATCTTGTTAATTCATCTGGACTGCAAAAGGAAGTCTTTCAAGTGCATAGTGAACTTTAGATCTATAGAGTGCTGAAAGAACACAACAACAAACCAAGTAATTCCTACCACTTAGATCAAGCTGTTAACTGGGTTTTGTCTTCCTCAGTGGTTTTAACCTCCGTTGATGATCTTTCCCTGAACCAGTTATCATGTGCAAAAGAATATTGTTCTACTTCTGCCATTTCTCCTACGTTTATTAGTTGACATTCTTCTGAACAGAAGAGCTTTTTCTCTCCCATCTTTCTTGCCTTTGTAGTATCACTATAGGAACATGGATTCTCCATTCAATGCATTATAATCCATTTAACGTCGTTTTTGGTTTTTTTTATGTTTAAATTGACGTGTCTTTGGCTAGTGGGCTGTGTCCCTGTCAGTCTTTAAGCTCTTCTTCCTCCTGTCAGTTCCCTTGCTATCTTGCACAGTTTGATCTGTCGTCTTTCTAACACACGTCTCTTGTCACGTCCTCATATGAAACCCTGACCTTCCCGCTGCCGGTCACCTCAATGCCAGCCTTCAGAGCACAGCAGGTTCCTGCACTGGTTCCTGCTGTACACAGCCCACTTGTGCACTGTGTGCTCTAGGCAGTCTGTCCTCTACTGATCCCCCAGATGCGCCCTTTGCTTTGTCTGGTTTTTCTGTTTTCTCATGGTTCCCTCTGCCCAGACTGTACTTCTCGTACCATCTCCCATGTCCAGGTCCTGTCTGTCCTGAGAAGCTTACTCTACAAGGACTGCTTCTTGCTTTCCTAACAGATACCAATTTTTAAATTCTTTTTTTGCATGAATTTTTTATATGCAATTGATATATGGCCAAGGTCCATGATGTTTTTATTCCTCTGGTACGTGGCCTGGGACCTTGTCTAGCAGAAATTTAGTACATCTTCTGAATGAATGAGTGAATGGATCCTTATTTCCAGATATCTGGCTTGCTAACTCTCCATTTTTTTTTCCCCAACAAAGATTACCCTTTCTTCCAACAAAAATCTCAAGCTCTCATCAGAAACAAAGACTCACAAAGGTTTATTTTCAGATGAGGAGGACTCTGAGGTAAGGAATTCTTTCCCTTTGTTCTGGGTACTAGTTCATGAGTATGACACTGGAAACTATTTCTGAAAACTATTTCAGGATGGTCTCAGTAGAGGTATAAGACTTACTCAGTTCATTAGTTCTTTCTTTGAAAACAATGTTTTGAGAACTTGTGGTCTTTAGAAAGCAACGTGTGTATAATACTTTCACTGTTGAATTTAAATCCAGTGCATCTCCAAGGAGGAAAATTCAGGGTGATCAAATGTTAGGCTGTTAATTGATCCACAGTCTGATGAGGTACTTGTACCAGAGCAGAAATGTACACACTGTTTCCTCTTTCAGTAGTCTTACTGAACAGTGGGCCTGGTATGAGTGACATACCCTCTGGCACAGCCTTTGACCTGGTGACTGGTAACAGTTTGCGGGCAGACTCCACTTTGCAAAAGCAGCCTTAGTCCCCCAGGCCCCTGTTTAGAAGCACCTTCCCAGTGAAGCAGGGACCACCCTCAGAAGCATCACTGCTCTTTCTGACTTCCCCAGGCCTATATCCTTTTAGGCGAGGCTTTTAGGGGATCCAAGACCTATCTGAGAATGTGCAGTAGGCAGCAGTCAACTTCCTTCGCAGAAAAAGATGTGGACATGACAGAAATTTACATGCATTTTCGGGAAATTGTAAACTCTGGGTTAAGCTCCTGTGGTTGTGTGTTTTTTTTATTATTATTTAAAAAAGCAACAGAGGGGCTTCCCTGGTGGTCCAGTGGGTAAGGACACTGCCTTGCAGTGCAAGGGGCACCGGTTCGATCCCTGGCCTGGGAAGATCCCACGTGCCGCGGAGCAGCTGGGCCAATGTGTCCAATTATTGAGCCGGAGCTCTGGAGAGCATGCGCCCAGAGCCGGTACTGTGATGGGAGGCCCACACGGGCCAAAGAACAAAGATGGATGAAAATAGATAAATGAAAGACCAATAGAAGTGGCCTGCCTGCCCTGCTCCCTCCCTGACTCGCCCCCCCAAAAGAAATAAACATAGAAATATATTAAAAAAAAATAAAAAGCAACAGAGCCCTTTCTTTAAGGGAAATGTTGCCAGTGTGTAAAGCACGGGACAGGCATGGGAAGCTTGGTGCTCCTCCTGTGGAGGCCTTTCTACCTAAACAGACCTATGGGACTCTTTGGGACCTGGGAGAAAACCACTAGGCCGAGTGCAGCTCTTCTCACTTAATGAACTCGTTGGCTTATATTGCGTAGACATTGATTCCATGATTTAAAAGAAATTATTCAGAGTGGTCTTAAAAACTTTGTTCTTGTCCTATTTGTCTGACTCTTGTGTTCTGAAATTTTTCTTCCTGAGGGGATGGTTGTCCTATATCGTGTTTTTGGTTCATGCACCTTAGTTTGCGGATCTTTCTTTGCATTAGAGGCTGACATAGCATTTTCAAAATTTTTGCTGAATCGATATCAGATATTTCTCTAGTTTGCAACATTTCCTAGCTGTTGGTTCAAGAGCACCAAACATTTTAAAGTTAAAATTGAATTTGTGTTTGTTTAAAATAAATCATACCCCACTCTTATTAGAGGAAAGAGGGGCATAACTAAATTAAACAGTCATAGGTCCAGAGATGTGGGAATCTAGCTTCTATTTTCATTATTAAATGTGTTTCATCTTTCTTATTCTCTGGACAGAAAAAGGAAGTTATTTTTTAAAACATGGTAGGAAATTGATTGGAAAAATTTCCCTTGCCTTCAGTCATCCTGGTGGGAGTATCGAAACCTCTGGGTTCCAGTGAGGCCCCCTGGAGCTAGGCGTGGGTCTCTTCCTTCTCACCTGCACGCAGCAGGGCCCAAGGCTGACGTGAGTTCCTCAAGGACGATGGCAGCCAGCTTCCCTCTCCTATAGAGACCCCTGGATGGTTGGCGTCTGTCATCTGTCATAAACTTCAGTATTTTATATCTGATACTCTTAAAACGCTTATCTTTTGTTAACCAGGAACTTTACTTTGGATCCAACAGGATTTGTTTTCCTCTCAAAGTGCGAGTAAGCCAAAAGATGCGTCTCTCCCACCTGGCAAACCCCCCACTTCCATCTCGCTTTTTGATGATGAAGATGAAGAGGTAAATGTTGCTACTGCAAGCACAGCTAGTCAAGTTTTCAGTTAGTTGAAAACTGTTGCTGATGTAGCTTTATATCCAGAGCCTCGTACAGTAGAACAAGGGGCCAGGGAAGCAGCCAGGCCGTCTGAGGCACATGTAACAAAAACACTTCAGTTTTTATTTCTGTGACTCATTTCTCAAGTTCTCTTAGCTGCATAGTGGGTAGGGCCCTAGCTTTCTTGGCCCAGCTTTATGCAAGGCTTTGTAGATTTCACTTGTATAATCTGCCTTTAAAAAGTACTTTCTAGGGGCTGGAACCCAGTGATTAATATAAAAGAAGGAGTGGAGGAGAGAAGGCAGCCACGTCCCCAGAGAGCAAAGTAAGGGGAAGAAATGAGAGGGAAGAACCAAACCTTCGCCCTTGTGCAGAGTCACGGGGTGACTGAGCTCACGGGCTTTGGCATCAGACCCCCATGGTCGTATCCTAGCTTCATCGTATGCAGATCAGGGACCTTGGGCAAATATGTGTAACTTGACCTTTCTGAATCTCATCTGGCTTAATAGTCTCTAAGGTCCTTGTGACAGCTGAAACAACTGGTGTACAGCCCTTGGCACAGTGCCTGGCACGTTGTAAGTGCATCATCAATGTTAGCCTCGCCTCTGGTATCCCCAGTGAGTGCCCGTTCATTACTCTCACGGCCTTTCCACACTTTCCTTAAAGGCTCCCTTTACCGAATCTTTACACTTCAGAACTCTTCACCTGCTGTATATGTTAAGAGTGTTTTTCTGTCTAGCCTGGGCTCAGGCCCGTTGATTTTATTCCCTTTACCTAAGTAAGAGTACTTTAGTGTGTGCTTTGGGAATGCCACGGAACCTATGAGAACAGCCTTTTTGTAGGCCACTGATTTTAGTTATTAAACTATTTCCCTTGTTTGTATTATCCATTTAAAATTAATCAGAAATATAAGTCATTCCTTCTCTCTGTCTCAGGTGTGTGTCTTTCATATATATAGAGAAAGCTCCTTGTTTCTTGCTTTTTATTCATTGCTCTGGTTTCAATTCATGGGAAGAAAGGTGCAGGTTGCTGGCTTCTGCAGGGGGCTGTATTGTTCTCACGCCGCCTGCTCGCAGGAGGACTGGATGAAGCCAAGTTCCCCCCGTTTCTATGACTTTGTCCTCATGTTACTCCCCGTTCTGTTCCGCCTTTGAATTCTGTTCTTCTTCTGTGGCTAAATGCAATAAGAGAAGACTGTAGGCTGTTGCTGTAGGATTATAAGACAGAAATGGCATTTACTAGCATTGTGTGATTCCTCCCCCACCCCAAGATGTTATATATATTCTTCACCGGACAGATTTAGTCTCTAATAATTTGACACAAGAGAATGTCTAAAGGTTTTTGTTTTATATGTTCAGAGTTGGCTTACTCTTCTGCCATTTGTCTTTCAAGGATAATCTTTTTGGGACTCCAGCTGCTAAGAAGCAGACATCATCTCTACTAACCCAGAGCCAAGAGAAGACAAAGCCCTCTGAGCCTCCCAAAAAGAAAGCGTCTGCCTTACTGTTCAGCAGTGATGAGGAGGTGGGTGGACTGTTACCTCTCAGGGAGGAGTAGGAGATGATTTGATGGATTTAAGAGTTACAGGTGTCCCAAACATCTTCTTTCTCTACCTTGTTCAGATCTAGTTATCTAGATATTTGGTCTCCAAAGGCTGTTTTTGCAAGATTGTCATTTTATAAGGAAGTTATTTATCATAGTATATTAATAGTATATTAATATACTAATAGTATATTAATTTTAAGATTAATCCTTTCAGAATACTTGGGCATAAAGTAAGTATGGTCCTCAAATTTATAATATATACTAATTCCAATGAGTTAGGGCTTATTTCACTTTGTTAAGTGATTGCTGTGTTTCATTAATCAAGAGCTATAGCTTGATTTTATTCCCTTTACCTGAGTTAGAGTACTTTAGTGTGTGCTTTGGGAATGCCACGGAACCTATGAGAACAGCCTTTTTGTATGCCACTGATTTTAGTTATTGAACTATTTCTCTGGTGTGTTTTATCCATTTAAAATTAATCAGAAATATAAGTCATTCCTTCTCTCTGTCTCAGGTGTGTGTCTTTCATATATATAGAGAAAGCTCCTTGTTTCTTGCTTTTTATTCATTGCTCTGGTTTCAATTCATGGGAAGAAAGGTGCAGGTTGCTGGCTTCTGCAGGGGGCTGTATTGTTCTCACGCCGCCTGCTCGCAGGAGGACTGGATGAAGCCAAGTTCCCCCCGTTTCTATGACTTTGTCCTCATGTTACTCCCCGTTCTGTTCCGCCTTTGAATTCTGTTCTTCTTCTGTGGCTAAATGCAATAAGAGAAGACTGTAGGCTGTTGCTGTAGGATTATAAGACAGAAATGGCATTTACTAGCATTGTGTGATTCCTCCCCCACCCCAAGATGTTATATATATTCTTCACCGGACAGATTTAGTCTCTAATAATTTGACACAAGAGAATGTCTAAAGGTTTTTGTTTTATATGTTCAGAGTTGGCTTACTCTTCTGCCATTTGTCTTTCAAGGATAATCTTTTTGGGACTCCAGCTGCTAAGAAGCAGACATCATCTCTACTAACCCAGAGCCAAGAGAAGACAAAGCCCTCTGAGCCTCCCAAAAAGAAAGCGTCTGCCTTACTGTTCAGCAGTGATGAGGAGGTGGGTGGACTGTTACCTCTCAGGGAGGAGTAGGAGATGATTTGATGGATTTAAGAGTTACAGGTGTCCCAAACATCTTCTTTCTCTACCTTGTTCAGATCTAGTTATCTAGATATTTGGTCTCCAAAGGCTGTTTTTGCAAGATTGTCATTTTATAAGGAAGTTATTTATCATAGTATATTAATAGTATATTAATATACTAATAGTATATTAATTTTAAGATTAATCCTTTCAGAATACTTGGGCATAAAGTAAGTATGGTCCTCAAATTTATAATATATACTAATTCCAATGAGTTAGGGCTTATTTCACTTTGTTAAGTGATTGCTGTGTTTCATTAATCAAGAGCTATAGCTCGACAGGGTGGGAATGGCCTGTGCTGGCTTAACTTCTTTTTGGTTTAACTCCTTTTCTGTAAGAATCCTCACAGTGTTTTGCTTGCTATCTGGATATATATTGTCTGAGCCAGTGGACAGTTCAGCCACTCTTCAGACTTCACTGTGTAGGAAAAGAGTAAATATTGTGATATTAAAAATGGTGGGCGTTCAAGATCTTCCTATTTTATAATAATTGCTCTATTTTAGCATTGTTGGTAAGTTATGAGAGTATGACATAGACAAGTAAATCATACACGCATTGGACCACTGGGGAATTCCCCTGCATGAGCTTTTTATACATTTTTTTCCCCCAGCTTGCTTTGGGATTTAAAAATTTTTAAATTCAAATATCATTCTCCTCCAAAATTGAGAGTTCTTGACTTAAAAAAAAAATTCTTGTTCCTTCTCATTCCTCTTTATAATTTTGATCTCTCAAGTAGAGAAGTTCCTTAGTGCTAACACAGGGACCACAGAGAGAGAAGCAGTGTGGTAGGCAATGATGGAGGGAGACACAGAAGGTCTGTGAGCTCAGAGGACCCAGCTGTCTAGATCTGAAAAATCCTTGGATATGAACTTCCCTCAAAAGTGATACACTTCATTTAAATGCAACTTAGTTTAACAGATGGGAATTTTATTTTACTTTTAAGGGTCCTTTTTTTTTTCAAAAGATTTATTTATTTATTTATTTTGGGCAGGGGTCGGGTTGGGGAGGGAGGGGAGCGGGCGGGCCACTTCTATTGGTCTTTCATTTCTCTATTTTCATCCGTCTTTGTTCTTTGGCTCCTATGGGCCTCCCATCACAGTGGTGTCTGTCATTGCAGAGCGCCGGCTCTGGGCACATGCACTCCAGAGCTCCGGCTCGGTGATTGGACACATCAGTCCAGCCGCTCTGCGGCACGTGGGCTCTTCCCAGGCCAGGGCTCGAACCGGCGCCCCTTGCACTGCAAGGCGGTGTCCTTTTTTTTTTTTTTTTTTTTAAATTTATTTATTTATTTATTTATTTATTATTTATTTTTGTACATGTATGTTCCCAGATCATTCATATGCATATCCCTTGACCCTCCCCCCACCCAGTTCCCCCTCTCCCATCCCTCCAGACGGTGTCCTTTTAAGGGTTCTTCATCTAAGTTGCCAGAGGACTTTAATATATATTTTATCTTTTAAGGACCAGTGGAATATTACTAACTCACAGACCAACTCAGCATCTGACAAGTCTAAAGGAGAACTTAAGGGCCCTGGGACCACCCAGCAGGAGGTTAAGGCTGTGAAAAAGACCAGCCTCTTTGAGGAAGATGACGAGGATGATCTGTTTGCTATTGCCAAGGACAGGTGAGACGGTCACTGTAAGAAATCGTGTTGTGAGCGTCTCTGGTGGTGGAGAGACCGGTGGAGGTATTTAACGTGCAGGAGGTATTCAGTTGCTGGGGTGACGTGCATCACCTGGTGATTGTACCAACGAGGATGTCTTTGATTTTCACTTATAAACAATTCTCCTTTGATACTATGAAATGCTTTTTTTCCCCTAGATCCTTACCTAATTTCTTTTTCTTATCTGTGCACGGCATATGGGATCTTAGTTTCCAACCAGGGATGGAACCTGTGCTCCCTGCATTGGAAGTGCAGAGTCTTAACCAGTAGACTCCCAGGGAAACACCCTCTTTTTTTTAACTTTAAAATTCTGTTTTTCTTAAGTTTAGTAGGGGCTTACAGTTTGTCTTTGTGTTGTTGTTGTTGTTTCTCCCCTGGGATACCCTGAAAAAGTTTTAAGTTTGTCATCTGGCCAGAAATGCAGCTGTGTAAGATCCACAGTTAACTTGGGTGGTAGGTGGGTTCCTGTGGGTACGACCTAGAAAGACTAGTGTATTTTAAAAATCACATTTGTCTTTGATTTGACTCCATGTAGCCAGAAGAAGACCCAGAGAGCATCGCTGCTCTTTGAAGACGATGCTGACAGTGGAAGCTCGCTGTTTGGCTCTCCTCCCACATCTGTTCCTCCTGCATCCACGGTAAGCTTACCCTGTTAGCCCAGGAATCCCTCAAGGTGCTGTTACGTGGATACTGATGCTTCCCTCAGACAGGGCCTGAAAGCCGACCTTGGAGCCTGAGTCTTGTGGAAAAACTCGTTTGCCTAGCTTTAGAAAGAGATCTTCTGATTAGTGGTATGTATTAGATGAAGCACATGGGCAAAGCCTCGAGACAAGGATCGCACAGCCTTTTCAGTGTGAGCTGTAGGTGTCCGAGTGTCAGGGGAGACCAGGGAACGGCACTGCTGCGTGCCGCCGGGGGAGCTGATGCCACGTAGCCCCAGTGGCGTGGACTTTTAGACCGGGCTGGTTAATACACAGGTTATCCCTTATAAGAGCACATTTCAAGTACTGACAGTTTGGTGCTAGATTATAATCATTCACTATTATTATTAAAAGTGAATCAGTAAAAAAAGAAATTCTGATACAGGCTACACCATGGATGGAGCTTGACGCCATGATGCTGAGTGAAATAAACGAGTCACAAAAATAAAAATACTGTATGATGCTGTTTACATGGGGTCCTTAGGGTAGTCAGATTCATAGAAACAGTAAAACGGTGGTGATCAGGGACTGCAAGAGGTGTAGAGGGGAATGGGGAGTTGTTTAATGCGTACAGAGTTTTAGTTTTGCAGGATGAAAACATTCTGGAGGTTGCTTTTACAATAATGTGGATGCATTTAATACTACTCAGATCTACACTTCAAAATGGTTAAGATGGTAAATTTTGTGTGTGTGTGTGTGTGTGTTTTATTGCCATTAAAGTTTTTTTAAAAATTAAAAGTATGTGATAAGAAAATTCCATCAATTAATGAGGGTGCTTGAATAGCCTCCAAGGCCTGCAATGGATGCTGTTGTCCTAAGAATAATTTTGAGAACTTTAAAGAGGGATTCGCACCCTATTGTATATGCATGCATATCTGCAAAGTCATGATAATTTTAAAAAATTGTAATGTGATATTGGTACATGAGCAAATAAAAATATTTGAAGTGCAATGCTATAGAAATTCATCTTAAAAAAAAGTGACCTAGAAGCTATTTTTTCGTTTGCTCATGTAGCCAGAAGAAGACCCAGAGCATCGCTGCTCTTTGAAGACGATGCTGACAGTGGAAGCTCGCTGTTTGGCTCTCCTCCCACATCTGTTCCTCCTGCATCCACGGTAAGCTTACCCTGTTAGCCCAGGAATCCCTCAAGGTGCTGTTACGTGGATACTGATGCTTCCCTCAGACAGGGCCTGAAAGCCGACCTTGGAGCCTGAGTCTTGTGGAAAAACTCGTTTGCCTAGCTTTAGAAAGAGATCTTCTGATTAGTGGTATGTATTAGATGAAGCACATGGGCAAAGCCTCGAGACAAGGATCGCACAGCCTTTTCAGTGTGAGCTGTAGGTGTCCGAGTGTCAGGGGAGACCAGGGAACGGCACTGCTGCGTGCCGCCGGGGGAGCTGATGCCACGTAGCCCCAGTGGCGTGGACTTTTAGACCGGGCTGGTTAATACACAGGTTATCCCTTATAAGAGCACATTTCAAGTACTGACAGTTTGGTGCTAGATTATAATCATTCACTATTATTATTAAAAGTGAATCAGTAAAAAAAGAAATTCTGATACAGGCTACACCATGGATGGAGCTTGACGCCATGATGCTGAGTGAAATAAACGAGTCACAAAAAGACAAATACTGTATGATGCTGTTTACATGGGGTCCTTAGGGTAGTCAGATTCATAGAAACAGTAAAACGGTGGTGATCAGGGACTGCAAGAGGTGTAGAGGGGAATGGGGAGTTGTTTAATGCGTACAGAGTTTTAGTTTTGCAGGATGAAAACATTCTGGAGGTTGCTTTTACAATAATGTGGATGCATTTAATACTACTCAGATCTACACTTCAAAATGGTTAAGATGGTAAATTTTGTGTGTGTGTGTGTGTGTGTTTTAT
Organism: Tragulus kanchil; assembly: GCA_022376925.1. Taxonomy (NCBI): domain Eukaryota; kingdom Metazoa; phylum Chordata; class Mammalia; order Artiodactyla; family Tragulidae; genus Tragulus; species Tragulus kanchil. The sequence goes on from JAIOJX010000005.1 coordinate 163,188,683, forward strand.
TGCCATTAAAGTTTTTTTAAAAATTAAAAGTATGTGATAAGAAAATTCCATCAATTAATGAGGGTGCTTGAATAGCCTCCAAGGCCTGCAATGGATGCTGTTGTCCTAAGAATAATTTTGAGAACTTTAAAGAGGGATTCGCACCCTATTGTATATGCATGCATATCTGCAAAGTCATGATAATTTTAAAAAATTGTAATGTGATATTGGTACATGAGCAAATAAAAATATTTGAAGATAAAAAAAAATGTCCATCAGTGCCTATCTAGTCTAAAAAGCTTTCAGCAATTACATCTAAATGGTATCACTGCCATGATCACCTGAGCTAAAAAATTAGTAAGTCTTCATGTTAATGATATCAGAAGGCATATTAAGGGATGAAAGGATGGTGGCATAATGATGGTAGTTGTGCTGAACTTGTGCTGAACACCTGCGTGGTATAAAACACTGAGACTGGCTGTGGAAATACACTGCTTGATCCTTTCAAAGGAATGGACAAACAGGTAGGATAGCTATTAATGTAAATTAGGAGAAAAGTGAAGGCCAGGTATAGATATAAATATTCTTATCAACGAAGCAACTGATACTGAAGAGAACAGAAAAACCTTCATGGGTGACCTCTGGGCTGGGCCTTGCTGGAAAGAGGAAGAGGACTTGCTTCTCTGGGCAGTAAGGACCAAGCATGGAAGTGTATAGTAGGTGTAAGGAAGAGTGAAGATGGAGAAAGTGCAGGCCGATGTGAGTCATGAAGAGGGCCAGCTGACTGTCTTGTTTAGCCAGCCTTTGCTTAATGCAAACCTGTGCAGGTTTGCGGTGGGAGATAATCTGGTAGGTGTTTTATTTTAGCAAGTCAGCTCTGGATGACAACACATAGCTGAAATGAGAGGGAAAGAGGAGAGATTAATGATTGTCTGGGTGGCAGAAGTTAAGATGTGTTCGATGGTACCCACAGAAGGAGTTAACAGCCAGAAGGAGTTAGGTATAGCCCCTGTTGTGGCAGAAACTGCAAGTCTGAGGCAGTGGGGGTTATCGCTTCTCCCTGTTTGTGCCCCATTTATTATCCTCCCCTGTCTCTCTGGACCCCAACATTTAGCTACTACCCTGAAGAGGACTGTGTTTTTGGCTTCTTCTATACCTTTGTCATGCTTGTCAGGCACATTTTGTTTGTTTTTGGCCACACCGTGAGTCATGCAGGATCTTAGGTCCCCGACCAGGGATCGAACCCATGCCGTCTGCAATGGAGGCGCAGTGTCTTACCCACTGGACTGCCAGGGAAGTCCCTTTTGTTTATTTTTAAGGATGTCATTTACTCTCTTTTTGATAGAAAAGAGAGACTGTACCTGAAGTACCACCTTTGCTGTTCAGTGATGAAGAAGAAAAGGAGGCACAAATTGGAGTGAAACCTGTGGCAAAGGCGGCTGAGAGCGCCAAGGAGTCATTGGAATTTGGAAGCACTCCTGTGGTTAAGGAGTCAGGACAGGTGGACTCTTTTTTTCTTGTTTAATCTGTTAGAATCTCAGATGTTCTTGTAAAACCCATACTTGAACATGCTCACTCTTAAGTTTTTCTACCACAGAAAATAATGACTCAATTGGTGAAACTATTGAGAACACTGAAGACTGTTAAGAAGAAAATGTCTGATCCCATGATTCATGGAGATGTTGAGCATTGCTCTTGCCATTTTCTCTTTTTTAGGCACATGTGTGCACACTGTGATATGCATTTTTCCCATTTTATGTTATTATTCTCATTGTGTTCAAGTCCATTTTGCCTTTATCTGGCCCATCTCATTTTTCCATCTTGATTTTCTCTCTGCACGTCTGTTCTTTTTGACTTACTCTCTTCTGTAGTGTTTCCCCTTGGTCTCTTCTAGTTTCTCCTTGTACTTCAATTACAGTGACAGCTTTTTTTTTTTTCTTAATTAACCAAAATCCATACTTTATTCACACTTCCTTAGTTTTTAACCTAAAACACTCCCCTTTTCTCCAGGATATCACAGTGACAGCTTTAAGAAGGTTTTCACTTACCAGTCTTTGATTACTATGGGCTATGAATTATAGAGTGAATTGTTGTTTCTTCTACATTAGCTTTCTTCTGTTGGGCGGTCGTCCTCTCCTGCAGGAGACCCATGGATAAGGCTGCTGGCTGCATCTGGGAATCATCAGTTTATTCAGTCTCTACATTTTTTTTTTTTTTGTAACTTTTCTCCACTGTGTGTTCAGCTCTCTTCTAGGGCCTATGTGAAGAATGTCACACACAGCACTTCTGTTGAGGCTCCTTGGGGCTACGGTGATGCAGACATTTTGTGTATATCTGAGTCATTGTGTGACATTCTCTTCCCTTCCTTTCGAGATGAACTTTTCTGGGTTGCTGGAGCTCATTGTCCCCTGAACTCCAGTTGCATGTTGTACTGCTGCCTCCCTTGCTTGAAGATAAGATCCTTGAGGACAAGGGCCGTGTTTGCTTTGCTCTCCCTTGTATCTTTGGGGCATTCTGTATTACCTTGTGCCTAGTAGATGCATTCAAACTCACATATTTTCTTTTTTCTTTTTTTTCGGGGGGCATAGGGTTGGAGAGGAAGTGGGGTGGGTGGGCCACTTCTATTGGTCTTTCATTTGTCTGTTTTCAGCCATCTTTGTTCTTTGGCCTGTGTGGGCCTCCCATCGCAGTGGCCTCTGTTGTCGCAGAGCACCGGCTCTGAACGCATGCGCTCCAGAGCTCCGGCCTGGTAATTGGACACATTGGTCCAGCCGCTCTGTGGCATGTGGGATCTTCCCAGGCCAGGGATCGAACCAGCACCCCTTGCACTGCAAGGTAGTGTCCTTACCCACTGGACCACCAGGGAAGCCCTCAAGCTCACATATTTTCTTTACAGAGTAACCACTTTGAAATTAGGATGCCATCTCACAATTGATGGCTTGCTTATTTGGAAGGATTGGAAGGGTTTTTTTTTTGTCTTGGCAGTCCATACAGGAATAGTAGTTCTTAGAGTCAGTGGTATTTTACCTGAAAAGTGGGTTTGTTGAATGAATCATTGCTGCATTTTAAGATTAATTTTAGAGATTCTTCTTAATTGCCCGTAATTTAGATTCATATCACAGTGACAGCTTTAAGAAGGTTTTCACTTACCAGTCTTTGATTACTATGGGCTATGAATTATAGAGTGAATTGTTGTTTCTTCTACATTAGCTTTCTTCTGTTGGGCGGTCGTCCTCTCCTGCAGGAGACCCATGGATAAGGCTGCTGGCTGCATCTGGGAATCATCAGTTTATTCAGTCTCTACATTTTTTTTTTTTTTGTAACTTTTCTCCACTGTGTGTTCAGCTCTCTTCTAGGGCCTATGTGAAGAATGTCACACACAGCACTTCTGTTGAGGCTCCTTGGGGCTACGGTGATGCAGACATTTTGTGTATATCTGAGTCATTGTGTGACATTCTCTTCCCTTCCTTTCGAGATGAACTTTTCTGGGTTGCTGGAGCTCATTGTCCCCTGAACTCCAGTTGCATGTTGTACTGCTGCCTCCCTTGCTTGAAGATAAGATCCTTGAGGACAAGGGCCGTGTTTGCTTTGCTCTCCCTTGTATCTTTGGGGCATTCTGTATTACCTTGTGCCTAGTAGATGCATTCAAACTCACATATTTTCTTTTTCCCTTTTTTTTCGGGGGGCATAGGGTTGGAGAGGAAGGGGGGGGGGTGGGCCACTTCTATTGGTCTTTCATTTGTCTGTTTTCAGCCATCTTTGTTCTTTGGCCTGTGTGGGCCTCCCATCGCAGTGGCCTCTGTTGTCGCAGAGCACCGGCTCTGAACGCATGCGCTCCAGAGCTCCGGCCTGGTAATTGGACACATTGGTCCAGCCGCTCTGTGGCATGTGGGATCTTCCCAGGCCAGGGATCGAACCAGCACCCCTTGCACTGCAAGGTAGTGTCCTTACCCACTGGACCACCAGGGAAGCCCTCAAGCTCACATATTTTCTTTACAGAGTAACCACTTTGAAATTAGGATGCCATCTCACAATTGATGGCTTGCTTATTTGGAAGGATTGGAAGGGTTTTTTTTTTGTCTTGGCAGTCCATACAGGAATAGTAGTTCTTAGAGTCAGTGGTATTTTACCTGAAAAGTGGGTTTGTTGAATGAATCATTGCTGCATTTTAAGATTATTTTAGAGATTCTTCTAATTGCATAGTACAGTATAAGCCTTCTACAATTTAAATATCCAGTCCTGTAATTTAGATTCATCCCTTGGAGTTATGGGCTAGTTAAGTATTAGGAAATACATGATCCATTCCCAGTGACTGGCTTTTGTATTCTACCTGTGACTTTGAAGTTATCTGTAGCTCATGAGCAACCTATGTGGCTCAGGGTTATAATTGATGTATACATATGTCTTGGTTGGAGGGAGTTACAAATACAGGTTTTAAATTGATTAGAAAAATCATCTTTGATTATGAATTGGCTGTTCTAGACTCTCCACTAGTGACTGGTCAAGAATTGCCCGAGTATTTTGTTACCTGGGAGTAAATGTGATTAGGTGTCATGCCCTGAAACATGCAGATGTGATAGTCACTAAATAAGTGAGGAGCTTGGTAGATCCCATAGAGGAATTTGTATTTCCAGAAGTTACTCACTTTTCCCCCTTACTTTACTATTTCTGCTTTCAGGAAGGACCTTTGAATGTACCTACCCAGGAAACAACCAAGCATTCTGATTTATTTTCTTCATCATCCCCATTGGACAAAGGAACTAAAAGTAGAACCAAAACTGTTCTTAGCTTATTTGATGAAGAAGAGGATAAAATGGAAGATCAGAACAGCTTCCAAACTCCGAAGAAAGAAGTAGGCAAGGTGAGCAAAAGCTGTGAAGTTTCAAGTCTTCTAAAGGATGATAGAATCTTCTTTCACAGTGTCGGTTCTGTGATGTAAGTTGCCGGATAATGGAGGATCCTAGTTTCTTTACATCCTTACCATCACTTGTTGTTGACTTTTTTGATAATGCCCAAGTATTGGTGAGGATGTGTTCTAGCCCTCATTCATTGAGGGTGGGAATGTAAAATGGTGCTGCAGCTTCAGAAATCAATTTGGTGCTTCCTGGATTCTTAAATGTGAGAATCATCATGTGACCTAGCAGTTCCACTCCTAGGTATATATATCCAAGAGAAATGAAAACCATACGTTCACACATAGACTTGAATGTAATGTTCCCAACAGGTATTATTCATAATAGTCAAAAGATGGAAACAACCCAGACGTTCATCAGCTGTTGAATGGATAAACACAATGTGTTATAGCCATACAAGAGAATATTATTTGGCAATAACAAGAGTAAATTATTGATAACATGCTACAATGTAGATGAACTTTGAAAGCATCTTAAATGAAAGAAGCCAGTGGGAGAAAAATAACCACATTATTGTATGAATTTGCTTATTTGAAATGTCCTGAACAGGCAGATCTGTTGAGATAGAAAATATTAGATCAGTGGTTCCTGCATCTGGGGAAAGAAGTGGACAGGAATGGAGAGTGACCGCTAGTAGGTTTAGGGATTCTTTTTGAGATGATGAGGATGTTCTAAACTTAGGTTACAACTCTGTGGATATATAGTAAGCCACTGAATTACACACTTTTAAGTAGGTGAATTTTATCTCAAAGAGGTATTAAAAAAAACAGAAAACAGGTGACAGGCCATAGATTGCCAGTACTTTTTATAAGTCAAACTGAGGATATAGTCCATGTTGATTTTTTACAACAGATATTTAAGAATTCTTTTTGTTATACCAGTGGTGTAGCCTCATTTATAAATGAGAGATGCACACAGTGGATAGAAATAATTTGCTATGTTTTCTTCCAGTCTCTTAACTGTGTATGATTCTGTGTGTAATTTTCATAGTTGTAAAACTCTGACCTTAGTTGCTGTGTTACAATAATTTTGATATGTAATCAATAATAATTATTAGTTAATTTTTAAGTAATACATTTTGTCACAGATGAGGTTTTTTTGTTTTTATCTGTGGTTGTGATACTAAAGAAGAAAGGGAAGAATTTTAGAATCTCAAGTCTGAGGCATTACAGTATCAAACCAAGTAAATGTGAATAGTAATTTTCAAATGTCCGATACCCTAGCAAACAGAAAAAACTTGCTTGGAATCTGAAGGCAGTGAGGTGGAAGGTGGATGAACAGAGCAAGGTTGCTGGTCCACCTGTGCCAGGTGCTTGACCTAAGATGCTGGTAAGCAGAAGTTAGGGGGATGTGCTTGACCACTCCGTGAGTTTCTGATACCAAGTCAACTTCTGTCTCTTCTTCCCTTTAGGAATGGGCTGGAAAGAACTTGTTTAATTTTTTTTTATTTTTTTAGTCAAAGAATATGTTTAATAAAAAATAATTAAACTTCCATTTGCTCTATATAACATCATAGAAAGTAATTTAATAAATTACAAATGACTTTTTAAGACGTTTGCTCAACTACAGAAAGCAAATTCAGACTATGCAAAACACAACTGGTAAATATTGCAAATGTCTAAAAGAAAAATTGGACTAAGACTTGAATCATGAAACCTGAAACAAGGTCTATAAACACAAGGCAATGAACTTGTTTAATTTTATATTTTCATCCCTAAAATGTTTCTCAGTATGTAACCTTTAAATAAACAGTTGATTGATTTTAAATAAACAGTTCAGGTACCACACAAAGGTTGGAGGAGGATCTTTCCAGATTATGCATATTTTATCTGTTTTGTAAATATATTCTCGATGGTTTTTGGTATCGCCAGAGTCTTTGAGTGTGTAAATGATGTGTCTGTCATCCCCTTTGTGATGGACATTCAGGCTGTGTCTAAACTTCCGCCACTAGGAACAGAGTCACAGAGAGACCTCTTTGTTGTTTCCTCTTTATTATCTGTGTGTGATTTCCTTGAGATAAATCCCTAGGAGTCTATAAAATATATGACCTTTGCTCTTTTTTTCTAGAGTCCTGATCCTGATGCCCGGCCCAAGAGCACAGGTGTCTTTCAGGATGAAGAGCTCCTTTTTAGTCACAAGCTCCAGAAGGACAATGACCCAGATGTTGACCTTTTCTCTGGCACCAAAAAAACCAGGGTCAGTTTCAAGTGGTTCTCCATATCATAGCTTTGTTTTCATATTAAGTGTCATCTCTGCAGCTCACCTTTTTGGTTTGGAGGTTGAATTGGAGTTTTGTCTGTTCTAGTTGTTAGAGCCAAGTGCTGGGAGTCTGTTTGGAGATGATGAAGATGATGATCTCTTCAGCTCTGCCAAGTCGCAGCCTTTGGTACCAACATTTTGTTCTCAATACTGTGGCATGTGGGAAAGCTTTTGGGAAAGGAAATGCATGTCTAGTTATGTGATTAAGGAAAATGCTCATGAGTAAATGAAGAGCAAAGAATATGCTGATGATGGCATTCATACTGTCCCCGTCTTTCCCCACATTTCCTAGTTAACATTAAAGCCAAAACTAACCCAGGCTCTTTTATCATATTATAGATCTGTGTCATTTTTAAATTGTTCATTGAAAGACCAGTGCATATATAACCAGTGCGTATTTAGGATGATTAAGTATTCATGCCTTTGAGGTGCAAAACTATAAATCTGAGTGTTAACCTGTGTGTGTCATGTCCCTCACTTTCCCTGTAGCTTTGTAAAGTACTGTTTTCTGTTTACCAAAGCGAGGACGCCTGGGAAAGTCACAGTGTTTAGAATGCAATTTTTGAAATGCTGCCTTTGTATTTGTTTGTTCCACTCTCATTTGAGAAATGAGAGAAATGCAGAAACCATTTTCTTTTCTTTTTTTCTTTTGCATTATGGCTTTTCCTTAAAATGTCTAAGATATTTGACAGACTTTGAGTGTTCTTTGCTTTTGAAGGTACCAGAAAAGAAGAAGGTTGTGAAAAAAGACCACTCTGTTTCCTCTGTCAAGAACCAGAAACATCCTGAATCCACTCAGGGTATCAAAGAAAAAGGCACCTGGAAATCAGAAACACTTCAGGTTAGAACTAATCTCTTTAAGGACTTTCACCTCCTGTTTGCCTCATAATATAGATTAGCTCCATCATACAGAGCCAGGGTCATTCAGAATTCTCTTAATGAAGGAGGAAATAACAACTAGGACTGTTTCTCTATTAATCATTTTTTTCCCCCCCTAACCCATGCTTATCTCTCCTCTCCTCACTCCACACTGCTTCCATGAATCTGTACTTAACATTATTACTTTTGGAGCCACCTACAGACTCGTTTCCAAGGTGGAGTGAAGGTAGAATGAAAATCTTCCCACTAGAATGCCATTTCTCCCTTTGGGATACCTTGGAATAGGATTCTATTGGAATTAAATAGGAATTACATCAAGTCTCTTGTTTACCTCTCTGTGTTACGTCTTCTGAGATCTTTGCTGTTCAGCCTCCATCCCCAGGGGGCTTCTCTGTGGCACTCCTGAGAGTAGACCAGGACTAGACAGTGCGTCCCAATCCTGCCTTACAGCCCTCCCGGGATGTCTTGCGGAGGCCTCAATGTTGTGAGCTGTGAAAATGCAGCGCTAGGATTTGCACATCTCCAGTAACTCAAGCTTCGTGTTTTTGCTTCTGGAACTAGTGCTTGAAGCTATGGGCAAATTTCTCTGCTATATTTAATATTTGCTGTGTGAGACGACCAGTGTGATAATGTTTCCAGCTGGTGCTCTAAACATGACAATTCTTATGTTCATTGAAAACCAGTTTATCTATAGATCAAAGTGCTGTATTTAGGATGATTAAGTATTCATGCCTTTGAGGTGCAAAACTATAAATCTGAGTGTTAACCTGTGTGTGTCATGTCCCTCACTTTCCCTGTAGCTTTGTAAAGTACTGTTTTCTGTTTACCAAAGCGAGGACGCCTGGGAAAGTCACAGTGTTTAGAATGCAATTTTTGAAATGCTGCCTTTGTATTTGTTTGTTCCACTCTCATTTGAGAAATGAGAGAAATGCAGAAACCATTTTCTTTTCTTTTTTTCTTTTGCATTATGGCTTTTCCTTAAAATGTCTAAGATATTTGACAGACTTTGAGTGTTCTTTGCTTTTGAAGGTACCAGAAAAGAAGAAGGTTGTGAAAAAAGACCACTCTGTTTCCTCTGTCAAGAACCAGAAACATCCTGAATCCACTCAGGGTATCAAAGAAAAAGGCACCTGGAAATCAGAAACACTTCAGGTTAGAACTAATCTCTTTAAGGACTTTCACCTCCTGTTTGCCTCATAATATAGATTAGCTCCATCATACAGAGCCAGGGTCATTCAGAATTCTCTTAATGAAGGAGGAAATAACAACTAGGACTGTTTCTCTATTAATCATTTTTTTCCCCCCCTAACCCATGCTTATCTCTCCTCTCCTCACTCCACACTGCTTCCATGAATCTGTACTTAACATTATTACTTTTGGAGCCACCTACAGACTCGTTTCCAAGGTGGAGTGAAGGTAGAATGAAAATCTTCCCACTAGAATGCCATTTCTCCCTTTGGGATACCTTGGAATAGGATTCTATTGGAATTAAATAGGAATTACATCAAGTCTCTTGTTTACCTCTCTGTGTTACGTCTTCTGAGATCTTTGCTGTTCAGCCTCCATCCCCAGGGGGCTTCTCTGTGGCACTCCTGAGAGTAGACCAGGACTAGACAGTGCGTCCCAATCCTGCCTTACAGCCCTCCCGGGATGTCTTGCGGAGGCCTCAATGTTGTGAGCTGTGAAAATGCAGCGCTAGGATTTGCACATCTCCAGTAACTCAAGCTTCGGTGTTTTTTGCTTCTGGAACTAGTGCTTGAAGCTATGGGCAAATTTCTCTGCTCTATTTAATATTTGCTGTGTGAGACGACCAGTGTGATAATGTTTCCAGCTGGTGCTCTAAACATGACAATTCTTATGAATCTTACTCATGATCTTCTCTCCCTTTACTCCATGTATGGTTTTAACAACCTTCTACTAACAATGGATAAGGAAAGCACAAATGAAGAAAAGTTAGTGAAATATTCTGAGGCCCCAGGGAAGATCTGAATGCCTTTCCCATTGTAGAATTACAGCAACCAATAGCTTTGTTCCATCATAGATTTATTTTCAGATAGATATGTGATCCAAGAAACACTTTTCCGTTTCCCCAATGGATTTTTAACTGAATGTAATCTCACACAGGACTCACCAGGTCCAGCTCCACTTAAAACCAAAGGGCCATCCCCTCGGATCTCGCAAATACAAGTAATTATAACATGTCTGGAATCTTCATTGCCTGCCTTGTGGCATCTATACACTTTTTGGGTTTTCCTTTTGTCAGCTGCTGCCGGGCATTATTCTCATCTTTTTCCCACCCTCTAGTTGTTGCTTCCTGTGTGCTGGGTCTGTTACATCTCTTCTTTGGTTCTGTGGTGGGCACAGGAGGAAAGGCTTCTGTCTTAACTCGAAGACTACGTCAGGAGATATCCCTGCGTTTATCTTTTCTCCTCTCATATTGTTCATCATGTACACCAAGTCTTTTTGTCATGTGTTGCAGTAACAATAATTGTTATGCTTAAGAAAACATACAAGTAAGTTTCATTTCTCTTCCGTAGGCAAATTTAGCGATCAACCCAGCAGCCTTGCTGCCTACAGCAGCTCCCCAGATCTCTGGAATGAAGTCTGTTTTGCCAGAATTGGGTGTTCCTGCATCTGAATCCGGGAGGATCCAGAGTCTGGAAACTATGCCCACTCTTCCTGGGAGTGGGGAGGCCGGCGTGAGTTTTGACCTTCCTGCTCAGGCAGACACCTTACACAGTGCGAACAAGGTGATGAAACCACCTTTGCTTGCCTTTTTCTTGTATTTTGTATGTTTTTTCCGAGTTCATCAGTTACACCCAATAGGCTGACCCACTGATTCCTCATTTGAAGGAGGTGCCTGGTCTTTCCTTCAGCCTCTTCACCTTCCTTCCACCTCCATAGTTCTGTGTCCACTCTTCCATTGCCTGCATTTGTTGCGTTTACATTCTGCTCAGTGGCTAGCTCACTAGGTCCTCTCTCTCACCTAGAGAGACCTTCTAGACAATGAGCAGGTCATGTCCTTACCATGTACTCCCCTTGCTGTCTCCTTGCTGCTCAGAGGAGTTCCGGCTCTGTGGTTTAGTATTAAAGCCATCAAAGGTCTGTGCTAAGTGAAGCTTCCAGCTTTCCCACCAGTCGCCCCACATGGTTAGCCGAAATCCTGTTCCCAGGCACTGTTCCCCAAACATGTGTCCCCATGTGCTGCCACCTCCTGTGTCCACTGTCCACTTCCTCATCGACAGTGGACTTCACAGCTTCTGTGATGTTTCCCCTCTTTCCCCTTGGCCTGGGCTCCCTCTCTGAGATCTCATGGCAATTATCCCATGTCACACTGTTGCACAGGACTGTGGACTTGTGCTGCATAGACCATGAACTCTGGAGTTTTACTTTTATTTTAGTTGGTTCTCTTTTTTTTTTTTTTTTCTATCCAGTCTTCCTTCTCTAAGAAGTCTTAGCTGTTCTCTGGTAAGCAACAGTATCGAGGATAACCCTGAAAATACATTCATTTCAAGTGTTTCCAAACCTATTTTCCTTATGAAAAATAAAACATCCCTCCTTTTGTTGTATTTTTATGTTAGCTTTTTTTTTTTTTCAATTTTGTATTTTTTTTCTTTCCCCCCTCATGCCTCTTTTATTTATATTTATTATCATCCATATTTTTATTCTTTGGCATGTGTGGGCCTCCCATTGCAGTGGCCTCTCTCACTGCAGAGCATCAGCTCTGGGCACATGCACTTCAGAGTGCTGGCTCATAATTGGACACACCAGCCCGGCCACTCCACAGCATGTGGGATCTTCCCAGGCCAGGGAGTGGGAGGCCGGCGTGAGTTTTGACCTTCCTGCTCAGGCAGACACCTTACACAGTGCGAACAAGGTGATGAAACCACCTTTGCTTGCCTTTTTCTTGTATTTTGTATGTTTTTTCCGAGTTCATCAGTTACACCCAATAGGCTGACCCACTGATTCCTCATTTGAAGGAGGTGCCTGGTCTTTCCTTCAGCCTCTTCACCTTCCTTCCACCTCCATAGTTCTGTGTCCACTCTTCCATTGCCTGCATTTGTTGCGTTTACATTCTGCTCAGTGGCTAGCTCACTAGGTCCTCTCTCTCACCTAGAGAGACCTTCTAGACAATGAGCAGGTCATGTCCTTACCATGTACTCCCCTTGCTGTCTCCTTGCTGCTCAGAGGAGTTCCGGCTCTGTGGTTTAGTATTAAAGCCATCAAAGGTCTGTGCTAAGTGAAGCTTCCAGCTTTCCCACCAGTCGCCCCACATGGTTAGCCGAAATCCTGTTCCCAGGCACTGTTCCCCAAACATGTGTCCCCATGTGCTGCCACCTCCTGTGTCCACTGTCCACTTCCTCATCGACAGTGGACTTCACAGCTTCTGTGATGTTTCCCCTCTTTCCCCTTGGCCTGGGCTCCCTCTCTGAGATCTCATGGCAATTATCCCATGTCACACTGTTGCACAGGACTGTGGACTTGTGCTGCATAGACCATGAACTCTGGAGTTTTACTTTTATTTTAGTTGGTTCTCTTTTTTTTTTTTTTTTCTATCCAGTCTTCCTTCTCTAAGAAGTCTTAGCTGTTCTCTGGTAAGCAACAGTATCGAGGATAACCCTGAAAATACATTCATTTCAAGTGTTTCCAAACCTATTTTCCTTATGAAAAATAAAACATCCCTCCTTTTGTTGTATTTTTATGTTAGCTTTTTTTTTTTTTCAATTTTGTATTTTTTTTCTTTCCCCCCTCATGCCTCTTTTATTTATATTTATTATCATCCATATTTTTATTCTTTGGCATGTGTGGGCCTCCCATTGCAGTGGCCTCTCTCACTGCAGAGCATCAGCTCTGGGCACATGCACTTCAGAGTGCTGGCTCATAATTGGACACACCAGCCCGGCCACTCCACAGCATGTGGGATCTTCCCAGGCCAGGGATCGAACTGGTGCCCCTTGCACTGCAAGGTGGACTCTTGACCCACTGGACCACTAGGGAAGCCCTTATGTTAGCTTTTTGTTGTTGTTGTTGAGTTTAAATGGGCTAATTCATGAAATAATTTATGAAATTTCTTTGAAATAGGCAGACAACAGGTAAGTACTTTGCCTCAAGTAGCTTATGCCTTTTTAAAACTCCTTGATGGTATGATTTGGAAAAATACTACAAAAATATTAAAAATTTGGTATATTATTACTAGTAAGTGAGTCATATTTTGAGGTTATATTTTAAATTTGGATTTAGTGTTTGTTGACTGGAAGAAAAGATCCCCTGAGATTAATTTTCTTTCTTTATCTTTAGCTCCCTGTTTCTGGAGTCTGATTTTTGGTTAGCTCCATGAGAAAGCTTGGTGCCAGAATACCCCTGATTTCTTCTTGTTTTGAAAGATACCTGCATTTAAACTAGGGCAGAATAGGGCCCAGGGAACACTTGGGACCCAGAGCAGTGTGACTTCCAGTGGTAAGGGAAGCCTTTATCAAATTGAACAGGCATTGCCCTCATCTTGACTCAAAAATGGGGGACACTAAAGGATTAAGAATGAGTTAGTCTTGGAGTAGGAGGAGCTATTAAATGCCTCTGGATGCGTTTTAAGAAGTATCCTCTAATGTTTGTTAAGTAACACCTTGACTGAGGTGGACCAGACAGCCTTACAGTATTTTGAGTTGTTGATTTGCTATGTTAGCTTGGAGCACCTTTTTAAAAACCATTAGATCAACATGTGGTTTTTGCCATTGCAGACCCGGGTCAAAGTGAGAGGGAAGCGCAGACCACAGACACGTGCTGCTCGACGGTTAGCTGCCCAGGAGTCCAGTGAGGCCGAGGACATGGGTGTCCCCAGAGGATTTGTTCCGCAATTGGCAGATGGCGCCGTGTCACCAGATGGTCATCAGCCACAGGCGAGGGCAGTTGGTGGAGCAGATACCTCTGAGGAGGCAGTGGCAGTGGTCACTCCACTGTGGGCAAGTGGTCCTGCACCTGGAATGAACAGAAGCCCATTTGCGAAATCTCTGGGTCAGCCTCTTGAGGATAACCTTTTTGATTCTGAAGATATCTTTTCCAAGGGTGTTGCATCTCAGTCCACGGGAAGAAGAAAAGCCAAGGTGAAGGCAGCAGGCAGCCTGGCCAACATGGCAGAGGGAAGTAAAGACAGAAGCTCAATGTTTCCTGCTCTCGGTGAAGCAGGCAGTGATGATGATCTCTTCCAGTCTGTTAAACCAAAGCCAGCTAAGAAATCCAATCCTTTCCCTCTCCTGGAAGATGAAGACGATCTCTTTACAGACCAGAAAGGCAAGAAGAATGCGTCAAAACCCAACACTCAGCAGGATGTTATCTCAAGAGCACAAGATATTTTTGAGGTAGTAGGACATAACAGTACATCTTTGTGCCTGGTTCGTTGTTAAGGAAGATACCTGATTGGCTCATTTGAACCGTAGATTACAATTAAACCAGTTTTGTTACTGCTTGGTATCTACTTGCTTAGTAATTATACTTAGGTTCTCTTATTAATAACTCTGAAACTTATTCAGAAGTGATTTTATGTTTTGTGCCTGGCCGCAACCATTGACACAAGTCTTGATTTTTACGATTTTTATCTGGATGTGGCTGTAGTTAGCATATAAAAAGTGGTATTTCTACAGCTTGGGTGTTTAAACTCTGGTTCTTGGGGAAACAGACCCTGGCTGGAGCTGACGATTTAACACAGACAGAAATGCCTTGAGTGACACTCTTCAGGCAGATTTTGTATTGAGCATCTGGATACTGGATGGACCAGGTGAACCAGGATCTGTGCTCTGCTCCCCAGAGCTCTCAGAAGGGAACTGGATATAGACAGGGCAACATTTAAATAATGGTTTCAGGTAGTGTTAAGTGCCCAAAAGAAACACATCCTTAAAGAAAACACCCAGGACAGTGGGGCAGATGCACCTGCTGTGGAAGGTGCTTCTTCAGGTAGGACTGGTAGAGAAGAGCACCCTGTACAGCTTGGTTTTAGCTGGAACTTAGAAGAATGAGAAGGACCGTGCTAGGTATAGATTCGGAGGAGCACGTTCCAGACAGAGGAACAGCTCTCATGGCTGTTCCAGAACACCGTTGCAGTTGGCATTTCTGCAGCTTGTTGAAATGAGTGTATGTAGTAAAGAAAAAAAACCCAACCAACCTTGATTTAAAATTGTTTTGCCTGTTTTTTGGCTTACAAGGATGATATATTTGCTACAGAAGCAATTAAACCCTTACCAAAAACAAGAGAGAAGGAAAGAACATTTGACTCCAACTTGTTCGATGATAACATTGATATCTTTGCTGACCTAACTGTAAAACCAAAGGAAAAGTCCAAAAAGAAAGTGGAAGCTAAGTCGATATTTGACGATGATACAGGTAAGTTTGGTTTTCTGTTCTTGACACAGTCATCACCGTTTAGTGACTTGAGAATTTCTCTTGCTACCTCTGTCTTGACCCTTACCTGGAACATGGTCCCCAGTGGGTTTCCTTTGACCTGCTTTATATTCCTGATACAGACGGAGGGTGGATTAGTAAATGGACTGGCCAATTTGGTGAAACAGCCTTTTGTTAGGATGGATATCAAGGAGTTTGAATGAGCCTAGAGTCTGACTTTGAAGTCTAATTTAACTTCTGTCTTCGTGTGCCCCTGACAGTCGTCTAAAGTAGGCTAAAGACTACATTCTTAACACTGAGATAACTGGAAAAGAGATGCATTTGTTCTGAAAGAAGGTGACTTATGTTGGATTTTCCTTTGCTTATTGTTAGTGCCCTTTCCTTTTAAAATCCAGTCGGAAAAGAAAGTAGAAATGAGTATAATGTCACAGATGGTAAAGTCGGGGGCTGGACTGGAGATTGATTTATCCTTCTGCTTTTCCTCTCCTGCGTGTGCACACAGGGCTTTGTAGCTGAGAAAATCACACTCAGAGAAACTGTGACTAGTGTGTGATCAGAAAACTTAGTAGCACAGTCAGGACTGGAATCTAAGAGGCTTGGTTTCCTCTTAGTGGTTTTTGGTATCCCATGCTACTGTCAGACTTAGGTCTTTGCTGGTTTGCGTAGATACATCTTAAAAGCACTCATTTTCTTGCCCGCTCAGTGACTCTTTTTTCTTTTTTCCATTTTTAAAGATGATATCTTCTCCTCTGGTATCCAGCCTAAGACAACCAAACCAAAAAGTCGATCTTCACAGACAGTGACTGAATCAAGATCTGAACAGAAGGTGTCCAACATATTTGATGATCCCTTGAACGCCTTCGGAGGCCAGTAGATGTTACAGGGTATCCTACAACTACATCCTTAAGTTAATGATGTTGTCTTCTGTACTCATTGTCTTAACTGAAGTATAAACAGCAAATACTGAAACAGCTTGCTCATCTCTACCCAGTGTACTTAGTATTTTACTGTACTGGTTTTAATCATGCCTAATACTGCAAAACAAAAATAAATGTTTCACGGTGTTTTGGTATTTTTTTTAAACCATAGTTTGATTAACCTTGGTAGGGCCATGGTGTAGGGTCTGTTAGAGAAGAAACCTATTTGTGCCTTTTATGGGTGAGTAGGGATTCCCAGAGGTAGCAAATGCCTGACAGATGACCTGGAGTCTTCCATAAATGTATGGGAGCCCTCACGTAGAACCTGGACACTCGATAGAAGAAGGGGATTATATGCTTCATGAGTCTTTGCAATAGGGAGCAGGTTTGTTCTCATCCCAGTGAATTCTGTAGATACCTCTACAGATCCACTAAAGTAAAGTTTGACAAACTGTTGTGTGTTTTTTGTAAATAAAGCTTTATAGGAAGACAGCCATACTCATTGCTGTATGTATTGTCTGTGGTTGCTGTTACCCCTAGTAGGTGAATGCCAGAGTTGAGTACTTACATTAGAGACCGGGTGGCCCACAGAGTCTAAGGTATTTCGTTTGTGCCCCTTTACAGAAACAGTTTGCTGAACCTTGCCTTAAGACATTCATTTTCACTCCTTAGAGCTTTGTGTTATTTTTTGAAAGAGGCAGAATGAACCCAGATAATGGTAAGGAGAAGTGCTGAGGATGGAAATGTCAGCTTCTAGAGCACCACCGTTCCATAGAACTCTGCACTGATGGGAGTGTTCTCTAACTCTTGTCCGCTGTGGATGGCTGATCCCTCTCTAGTCTATTTTGTGCAGTGCTGTCTACATCTTAAAAGCACTCATTTTCTTGACCGCTCAGTGACTCTTTTTTCTTTTTTCCATTTTTAAAGATGATATCTTCTCCTCTGGTATCCAGCCTAAGACAACCAAACCAAAAAGTCGATCTTCACAGACAGTGACTGAATCAAGATCTGAACAGAAGGTGTCCAACATATTTGATGATCCCTTGAACGCCTTCGGAGGCCAGTAGATGTTACAGGGTATCCTACAACTACATCCTTAAGTTAATGATGTTGTCTTCTGTACTCATTGTCTTAACTGAAGTATAAACAGCAAATACTGAAACAGCTTGCTCATCTCTACCCAGTGTACTTAGTATTTTACTGTACTGGTTTTAATCATGCCTAATACTGCAAAACAAAAATAAATGTTTCACGGTGTTTTGGTATTTTTTTTAAACCATAGTTTGATTAACCTTGGTAGGGCCATGGTGTAGGGTCTGTTAGAGAAGAAACCTATTTGTGCCTTTTATGGGTGAGTAGGGATTCCCAGAGGTAGCAAATGCCTGACAGATGACCTGGAGTCTTCCATAAATGTATGGGAGCCCTCACGTAGAACCTGGACACTCGATAGAAGAAGGGGATTATATGCTTCATGAGTCTTTGCAATAGGGAGCAGGTTTGTTCTCATCCCAGTGAATTCTGTAGATACCTCTACAGATCCACTAAAGTAAAGTTTGACAAACTGTTGTGTGTTTTTTGTAAATAAAGCTTTATAGGAAGACAGCCATACTCATTGCTGTATGTATTGTCTGTGGTTGCTGTTACCCCTAGTAGGTGAATGCCAGAGTTGAGTACTTACATTAGAGACCGGGTGGCCCACAGAGTCTAAGGTATTTCGTTTGTGCCCCTTTACAGAAACAGTTTGCTGAACCTTGCCTTAAGACATTCATTTTCACTCCTTAGAGCTTTGTGTTATTTTTTGAAAGAGGCAGAATGAACCCAGATAATGGTAAGGAGAAGTGCTGAGGATGGAAATGTCAGCTTCTAGAGCACCACCGTTCCATAGAACTCTGCACTGATGGGAGTGTTCTCTAACTCTTGTCCGCTGTGGATGGCTGATCCCTCTTCTAGTCTATTTTTGCAGTGCTGTGCTGTCCTGCTTATGAGTATTTAGTCTGTAACCATGGTGCAGTCTTGTAAGCAGACCCAGGTAGCGTCATCAATTCTAAAGTCACTGACTTCTTCCTTGGATACTTTTAAGGTTGAATTGATAATTGCTTATATTCTGTCAGAGATTTTGGATAGCTCTCACAGATCAGCTGTTTGTCCTGCCCTGCTGTGAGAATGGCCCATAAGCAGAAGAGGGTACATACTTGTTGCCTGTTCCTTTTCCCATCCGTTTAGTGCATCTTCCTTCTGTCCCTTGAGTTACTTGCATTCAGAGCTTCCTGCTCTTAAGTCTTAAGCCCAACCTGGGATCTGACTCAGCAAACATTTGTTAAACTTGTTTTTCTTTGGATTGGTCCAATCTGCTGACCCACTGTTAGGACTGATTCCAGGGAATTCAGGAGACATTAGAGTTAGAGAATACGCAAATTGCTATTTTGAGAAGCTTGAAAGGGGGAGAGGGTAATGGTTGGCACTGTTCATGCCATTTTTAAGTGGTAAAGAATCCATCTGCCAGTGTTAATCCCAGGATTCAGTCTCCCTAACTACCCTCATTTCATTGACATTGCCCTTGTTTCATTGATGAGGCTAAAATTCAGATTTTTGTGTTGAGACCTAGATTTAAAATCTACCATGAGAGCTGTTTTGAGTATAGGCAAATTGTTTTATTTTTCTTAGTTTTTATTTACTTATTTGTCAAGCAGGGGTTTCAGTACCAACGTTGCAGGATTGCTATGACAGAGAATATGCAAAGATCCTCATTAACTCTCTGGTGCTTGAAACTTGGTAGATGATGATGACGACCATGAACGAATTGGTCAGGAATGATGATGATGAGTGAATGAATTGGTTTCCAGTGTTGGAACCAAGGCTTTAAACTCACTCCTCTGACTCTACAGCTCCTCCTTGACTGAGATGGTAGGCAGGTTTGATTCAGTAAGATTCAAAGTAAGATTCCATGAAAGGTTATATAACAGATAATAACCATATCCTGTTCCTCAAGAAGTGCCAATCTACTCAGTATTAGAGTTTAAGATGGAATTGTTGGTGAGAGAGCCTGAAGATGTGTGAAAGCCAGTGTGTTCTCATGCACTTGAGTGTATCCTGTTTTTTTCTTTTTAAAGATTTATTTATTTATTTTGGGCGGGGGTCGGGTTGGGGAGGGAGGGGAGCGGGCCACTTCTATCGGTCTTCCATTTCTCTGTTTTCATCCGTCTTTGTTCTTTGGCTCCTGCGGGCCTCCCATCGCGGTGGCGTCTGTTGTCGCAGAGCGCCAGCTCTGGGCGCATGCGCTTCAGAGCTCCGGCTCGGTGATTGGACACATCGGTCCAGCCGCTCTGCGGCACGTGGGATCTTCCCAGGCCAGGGATCGAACCGGCGCCCCTTGCACTGCAAGGCGGTGTCCTTATCCACTGGACCACCAGGGGAAGGGGAAGGGGAAGCCCCTCAGTTTTTTGAATTGTGGTGGGTGGAGTCTCAGAGGAGAACGAGGAAGGACAGGTGATGGAGATTAAATATTGGGGTTCATTTTAGACTGGTTCCTCTAAGTCACCAGATGAGGATGAGTAAAGCTGCAATGAGATTACTTGGTCAGCTAAGTAATCCACCAAATAAAACAATAGGGTTGGATTTAGGACACCTGTGGGAAATGAGGCGAAAAAGCAGCCGTGGAGGCCCACGTCAGGCTGGAAGGCTTGTGTTGTCTGTTATGATGTACACTGAGCTCAACAGCTTGAGAATCAGAAAGAAGGGGCATACCTGACACTGCAGTTGAACAACCCAAGGGTGTGAAATCTCAACTCTACAATTCTCAAGTAAATTGGATGAGGAATGGATAAGGCCTACAGAACTTGTTTGCCTTCCCCCTTGCTTTCAACCAAGCATGCCAACAGCCCCATATTTCAGATGAGGTGGACAGGACCAGAAACGTTAGGAGACCGTGAGGCGCCTGGAGAGCGATCTGCTGAAGGCCTCCTGGACCGCACCTTGACAGATTAGCGACCAGGAGCAAGTCAGAAAGTCTTGCTGACTCTCAGCAAGTCAGGCGTCTCTAAGAGCGCCTTAGGCTGGTCTCAGGAAAGGTGCTGTCCACACCCTTGTCCCGCCAGGGGCCAACCCTACCGTTCCCAGAAACCTGTGCGACTGGCCTCCAGCCGCCCGACTTCGGACTTCACCAGGGTGGCCACTGTTAAGGGGTTCACATCCGGGCGTCTTGTAACCGACACCCACTACGGAACGCGAAGGAAGCCAGGGCTCCCAAGCAACCGACGGCGTCCGGCGGCCAGGTCCCGCCCCCGCCCCCGCCGATTGGAGGGCCATGAGGGCGCCGGCGAGCGATTGGTACGCGGTGTCACAAAGGGGCGGGGTCGCAACGGCCGCGGAGCGTTGCTCGTCGGTGCCTGCCGCGGCGTCGGTCGCCGGGCCGCGCCTCCCTACGGGCCTGCGGACGTGCGGGCGAGCGAGTGGACGAGAGCCGGCGGAGGCGAGCGGGCGGGATGGGGAGGGCGCCCAGGGCCGCGAGCCGCTGAGCTGGGCCGCGCTGTCGTCGCTGGCCGCCTGGCCGCGCCCCCTCCGCCGCCGCTGCCCGGAGATCTGCGCGGCGGGCCGCTTTGGCACAGGAGACTGCTTCCACTTTCCGTGCCCCCGCGAGTGCGACGCGGACAGGTGCTGCCCTCTGAGTCGCCGATTCTGACGCGGAGCCTGATCGCAGCGTCCTGGATTCGGCCGGTGTGTCGGGGTAGCTGGAGTTTATCCTGGAGGAGCGCGGGCTGCGCAGGTGACTCCGCCCTCTTCTAGCGTCTGTGCTTTCAAAGCTGTAGGAGGCGTCGGCTCCGAAGGATTGCCCAATCCCGCTAGAGAATTGATTTCGGAGCTGAGGCTAAGATGCATAATGTTGTGGCTGTAATTGTGAAGCTTGTATCTAAAGCTTAGGGAAGTTTCCAGATATTAGTGAAAAGCAGTTCATCGGTATATTTAAAGGCTGCGTAACTTGCTGGATCTCTCTGTGTCGGGAGCAGAGCTTAAAAGACCGATTCTTATATGACTAATACTTTTTAGAACAGAGAGGATAATGCTGATTTCGAGTTAATGAAGTTATTCATCGCTGTTACTACGTTACCTTTCATTTCCCTTACATCTGGTGGTTGTGTTTTAAGAACTTTTTCAGAAAAGTCGGGAGAAATGTTTTGGAAATTGGTTTAGAAATGTTGTTTGCTGCCATTATTCTTAATAGTTAAGCATGTTTTTAAAATTACTGGTAAAAATTACAGAAGTACTTTTTTCTTTGCATTCTTCCTTTCTGCTTTCTCTTGCATTTTTATAATCTGTCTTTGTATCATTTTCCATCCTGCTTGCGAGCTTTCGTTGCCCGTCATTTTTTAACAACGTAGGATTCCATAATAAGCTCAGCCAAGCATACTCACATACAACTTTCAGAAAGTGTCCATAGACTCCTCTTTTATTACTGGCTAGGTAGGTCTTTGGCACTGGAGCTTCCGTTTGCCCCTATGGCATCGTTTAGTTCTCCAGTCTGGCTTAACCAGATTTTCTAGCCTGACTTTGTCCTAATGCTGTGGTTTCTACTGTTGAGGAGACGCACAATAATTCCTTAGAGAGGTACACTTCAGTTTCAAACTTGATTACCAGCCTTGCTTCTTTCTGGATGTTAGAAATGACTCCGGGCTTCCCTTGGTGGTCCAGTGTGTAAAGACACCGCCTTGCAGTGCAAGGGGCGCCAGTTCGATCCCTGGCCTGGGAAGATCCCACGTGCTGTGGAGCGGCTGGACCCATGTGTCCAATTACCGAGCCGGAGCTCAGGCGCGTGTGAGCCCAGAGCCGGTGCTCTGCGACGACAGTGGCCACCGCGATGGGAGGCCCACAGGAGCCAAAGAACAAAGACGGATGAAAATAGATAAATGAAAGACCAATAGAAGTGGCCTGCCTATCCCCCTACCTCCACACCCCACCTTCCAAAAGATAAATAAATTAATTAATTAAAAAAAAAAGGCTCCATGATTAGGGCCCACATTTGTCAGATATTAGTGAAAAGCAGTTCATCGGTATATTTAAAGGCTGCGTAACTTGCTGGATCTCTCTGTGTCGGGAGCAGAGCTTAAAAGACCGATTCTTATATGACTAATACTTTTTAGAACAGAGAGGATAATGCTGATTTCGAGTTAATGAAGTTATTCATCGCTGTTACTACGTTACCTTTCATTTCCCTTACATCTGGTGGTTGTGTTTTAAGAACTTTTTCAGAAAAGTCGGGAGAAATGTTTTGGAAATTGGTTTAGAAATGTTGTTTGCTGCCATTATTCTTAATAGTTAAGCATGTTTTTAAAATTACTGGTAAAAATTACAGAAGTACTTTTTTCTTTGCATTCTTCCTTTCTGCTTTCTCTTGCATTTTTATAATCTGTCTTTGTATCATTTTCCATCCTGCTTGCGAGCTTTCGTTGCCCGTCATTTTTTAACAACGTAGGATTCCATAATAAGCTCAGCCAAGCATACTCACATACAACTTTCAGAAAGTGTCCATAGACTCCTCTTTTATTACTGGCTAGGTAGGTCTTTGGCACTGGAGCTTCCGTTTGCCCCTATGGCATCGTTTAGTTCTCCAGTCTGGCTTAACCAGATTTTCTAGCCTGACTTTGTCCTAATGCTGTGGTTTCTACTGTTGAGGAGACGCACAATAATTCCTTAGAGAGGTACACTTCAGTTTCAAACTTGATTACCAGCCTTGCTTCTTTCTGGATGTTAGAAATGACTCCGGGCTTCCCTTGGTGGTCCAGTGTGTAAAGACACCGCCTTGCAGTGCAAGGGGCGCCGGTTCGATCCCTGGCCTGGGAAGATCCCACGTGCTGTGGAGCGGCTGGACCCATGTGTCCAATTACCGAGCCGGAGCTCAGGCGCGTGTGAGCCCAGAGCCGGTGCTCTGCGACGACAGTGGCCACCGCGATGGGAGGCCCACAGGAGCCAAAGAACAAAGACGGATGAAAATAGATAAATGAAAGACCAATAGAAGTGGCCTGCCTATCCCCCTACCTCCACACCCCACCTTCCAAAAGATAAATAAATTAATTAATTAAAAAAAAAAGGCTCCATGATTAGGACCCACATTTGTTCTAGTACTGTTCCTACTGTTCTAAGTTGCTGTTTCTTTTTCTTGTTTTTTCTTTTATCCTATAATTACCCTATCCATTCTTATTGTAGATGAAGGACTTTCAGATTTGTCTTTGTTACCTTCTCCCACTACTTGTTTATCATACTCAAGGAATTGCTGTGGATGACCGCTGAAGTGAAAAAAATGCTCTTTGTGTCTTGTCTGAATTCTCTGGGCAGGCACCGGTCACCCACGGCTTTATTTCTGTAATGCTCAATTCAGTGCTCCTACCCTCTCACCTCTGTTGCTAGATCTCTTACTATGTAGATAGGAGTGTTCTTGACTTTGAGGGGTACAGACTCTGATAACTCTGTAGTATGTTATTATTTGATATAGCATGATAAGTTCTTAAAAAACTACATTCTATCCAATATCGTATTGTAAAAACCAACATTTCAGTGAGGTGGAAGACGGGGTTAGAGGTTAACTTTGTACAGTCTTTATTTCTACAGGCTTGTCCATGTATTAAGGATATAAGAAACACAGCCTGAGAAGTACAGCCATTTATTTGGCTCTTATTTGAAAGTAATGGTCTTTTACTACTGTCATCAGCAGTAGTAGTAGCATATTATTAGCCGACTTTGTGTTGTTATATTTATTACTCCTTATTTTGATAAAATTGATGTTGCCGGCAGAAGCTTTTCTTCCTGCGATGCCAGATCTTCAGGACCTTTAGCAGTCTGCAGAAATGACTCCGGGCTTCCCTTGGTGGTCCAGTGTGTAAAGACACCGCCTTGCATTGCAAGGCGCGTTCGATCCCTGGCCTGGGAAGATCCCACGTGCTGTGGAGCGGCTGGACCCATGTGTCCAATTACCGAGCCGGAGCTCAGGCGCGTGTGAGCCCAGAGCCGGTGCTCTGCGACGACAGTGGCCACCGCGATGGGAGGCCCACAGGAGCCAAAGAACAAAGACGGATGAAAATAGATAAATGAAAGACCAATAGAAGTGGCCTGCCTATCCCCCTACCTCCACACCCCACCTTCCAAAAGATAAATAAATTAATTAATTAAAAAAAAAAGGCTCCATGATTAGGACCCACATTTGTTCTAGTACTGTTCCTACTGTTCTAAGTTGCTGTTTCTTTTTCTTGTTTTTTCTTTTATCCTATAATTACCCTATCCATTCTTATTGTAGATGAAGGACTTTCAGATTTGTCTTTGTTACCTTCTCCCACTACTTGTTTATCATACTCAAGGAATTGCTGTGGATGACCGCTGAAGTGAAAAAAATGCTCTTTGTGTCTTGTCTGAATTCTCTGGGCAGGCACCGGTCACCCACGGCTTTATTTCTGTAATGCTCAATTCAGTGCTCCTACCCTCTCACCTCTGTTGCTAGATCTCTTACTATGTAGATAGGAGTGTTCTTGACTTTGAGGGGTACAGACTCTGATAACTCTGTAGTATGTTATTATTTGATATAGCATGATAAGTTCTTAAAAATCTACATTCTATCCAATATCGTATTGTAAAAGCCAACATTTCAGTGAGGTGGAAGACGGGGTTAGAGGTTAACTTTGTACAGTCTTTATTTCTACAGGCTTGTCCATGTATTAAGGATATAAGAAACACAGCCTGAGAAGTACAGCCATTTATTTGGCTCTTATTTGAAAGTAATGGTCTTTTACTACTGTCATCAGCAGTAGTAGTAGCATATTATTAGCCGACTTTGTGTTGTTATATTTATTACTCCTTATTTTGATAAAAAGTAGAACAGCGCTCAAAGCAATTGTGCTGCCGGCAGAAGCTTTTCTTCCTGCGATGCCAGATCTTCAGGACCTTTAGCAGTCTGCACAATGCAATTGAGGTTCCTTAATTAATTATACTTCATTAATCCAGGTGGCTCAGTGATAAGGAATCTACCTGCCAACGCAGGAGATGTGTGTTCGATTCCTGGGCTTGGAAGATCCCCTGGAGAAGTAAAAGGGCTACCCACTCCAGTACTCCTGCCTAGAGAATCCTGTGGACAGAGGAGCTGCAGTCCGTGAGGTCGCAAAAGAGACAGATTTGACTTAGCACCTAGACAGCATCAATAGTAAATGTACTCCCTGATTAGTTGATGAATTTTATAGCTCAGTATTATTAATATTAACTATATTGCAAAAATATGAATGTTAAAATTTAACATGAATTATATTGAGTTATACAAATTCACTGAAGCAGAAATCTTGAAATGTTATGAGTTGTATAAATGTCAGTGGAGTTAGTTTGGAGTGAATAATGATTCCCATGAGAAACACACATTTCTCCAAACAGACTTTTGTAGCATAATCAGTCCAGTGACCACATTTGTTCTTCTTTAAAACAGGTATAATACCTTACCTGTATTATAGTTTTGCTCTGAAAATCAGTTAAAATGGTGAATATTTATTTACTCTTTAATTGAACAACCTTTTAATGAGCATTAATGTATACCAGATACTATGTTAGCTGACAGGACAGTAAATCCTCCCTTAAATAGCTTACACCTGGTAGTTCGGCTGGTGAAAGAATCTGCCTGTAGTGCAGGAGATTTGGGTTTTCTCCCTGGGTAGGAAAGATACCCTGGAGAAGGAAATGGCTGCCCGCTCCAGTAGAGGAGCCTTGGCGGGCTTTTCTCATCAGGTGGCCAAAGTATTGGAGCTTCAGCTTCAGCATCAGTCCTTCCAATGAATGTTCAGGTTTGATTTCCTTTAGGATCAACTGGTTTGATCTCCTTGTAGACCAAGGGACTCTCAAGCGTCTTCACCAGCACCACAATTTGAAAACATCAATTTTTGTGGCACTCAGCCTTCTTTATGGTCCAACACTCACACCCATACATGACTACTGGAAAAAGCATCGCTTTGACTATATGGACTTTTGTTGGCAAAGTGATGTCTCTGCTTTTTAATACGCTATCTCGGTTTATAGCATTCCTTCCAAGGAACAAATACCTTTTTAATTTCATGGCTCCTGTCACCATCTGCAGTGATTTCGGAGCCCAAGAAAATAAAGTGTGTCATTGTTTCCATTGTTATCCATCTATTAGCTATGAAATGATGGGACTGGATGTTGTGATCTTCACTTTTTGAATGTTGAGTTTCAATACAGCTTTTTCACTCTCCTCTGTACTTGGAGACTGTACTTCCTAGGAACTCTGTACTTTCTGCTTTATTTTTCTGTGAACCTAAACCTACTCTAAAAATAGTTTATTTAAAAGGAAAACAAATTCAGGCTTTAGGCTGACTTAGATTCATTTCCCTCATTTAGTCTGAATTGGTTGTTTCACTGCAGTGCATTCTAAAGTCAAATATTAAATAGTTTTAGAACTTTGTGTGACCTTTCCTCTTGCTTAAACATAAATAAGAGTAAAAGAATTTCTGAACTTTGTGATATGATACCTTAATCCAGGTTTTTATTAAAGTTTCTTTTTTTGAAGAAAGATAACTAACATACTAGATACTGGGTCTGAAGAATGAAGGGCAGGAGTCAAAAGATCATAGCTAGGCTATCAAAGTTTCTATGTTAAGAGCTAATAAAAGTATGAACAAAGTCCTTATCGGTGAGACTGGAGAGAGTCACATACTATAAAAATTTGAGGTTGTACTGGTAGTGTGGATCACATCGGATACTTTGAGGCTGGTGGAAAAAATCGAAAATGATTCCTAGATTTCTGGTTGAAGTGACTAGATTAATGGCAGTACTCTTTACCAAAAAAAAGGGATGGAGACTAGGAAAGTTCTCATCAGGTGGCCAAAGTATTGGAACTTCAGCTTCAGCATCATTCCTTCCAATGAATATTCAGGGTTGATTTCCTTTAGGATCAACTGGTTTGATCTCCTTGTAGACCAAGGGACTCTCAAGCGTCTTCACCAGCACCACAATTTGAAAACATCAATTTTTGTGGCACTCAGCCTTCTTTATGGTCCAACACTCACACCCATACATGACTACTGGAAAAAGCATCGCTTTGACTATATGGACTTTTGTTGGCAAAGTGATGTCTCTGCTTTTTAATACGCTATCTCGGTTTATAGCATTCCTTCCAAGGAACAAATACCTTTTTAATTTCATGGCTCCTGTCACCATCTGCAGTGATTTCGGAGCCCAAGAAAATAAAGTGTGTCATTGTTTCCATTGTTATCCATCTATTAGCTATGAAATGATGGGACTGGATGTTGTGATCTTCACTTTTTGAATGTTGAGTTTCAATACAGCTTTTTCACTCTCCTCTGTACTTGGAGACTGTACTTCCTAGGAACTCTGTACTTTCTGCTTTATTTTTCTGTGAACCTAAACCTACTCTAAAAATAGTTTATTTAAAAGGAAAACAAATTCAGGCTTTAGGCTGACTTAGATTCATTTCCCTCATTTAGTCTGAATTGGTTGTTTCACTGCAGTGCATTCTAAAGTCAAATATTAAATAGTTTTAGAACTTTGTGTGACCTTTCCTCTTGCTTAAACATAAATAAGAGTAAAAGAATTTCTGAACTTTGTGATATGATACCTTAATCCAGGTTTTTATTAAAGTTTCTTTTTTTGAAGAAAGATAACTAACATACTAGATACTGGGTCTGAAGAATGAAGGGCAGGAGTCAAAAGATCATAGCTAGGCTATCAAAGTTTCTATGTTAAGAGCTAATAAAAGTATGAACAAAGTCCTTATCGGTGAGACTGGAGAGAGTCACATACTATAAAAATTTGAGGTTGTACTGGTAGTGTGGATCACATCGGATACTTTGAGGCTGGTGGAAAAAATCGAAAATGATTCCTAGATTTCTGGTTGAAGTGACTAGATTAATGGCAGTACTCTTTACCAAGATGGAGACTAGGACAAGAAGGAAGTTTGTAGAAAAGATGGTTAGTTTGGGATGTGTTGGATTTCAGGTGTCTGTCAGATGCCTATGGAAATCATGTCTGTAGAATGGAGATATAGGTTATTAATCAAACCATACATTTTAAAAAATAAGTGCTGCCTTAATCACATTGTTACGAAAATTATGGTGAGTTTAGTGATACGATTTGGCAAAAAAAAGTAAAAAATTTGTCACTCATTTTCCTTCGTGATTTTTGCACTGCCCTAGCATTCCCATTCTGTTCACCTAACCTTATAGATACTCTTCTCCCACTCTGAGGTGTTATCCATTCAGTGTGATTCCAGTGTACAGTGGCTAAAACATTATCTTTTATATGGGTTGTAAATGTAACTTACACTTTTAGCAACTGATGTGCATAATACTCAGTGTCTTGCAAATATATAGGTTCACGTTGAATTCATTGGTGTAAATATCATTAACAATAAAATGGAGTAATTGTTGAGCATGCCATATATAGAAGTAACTTCTGAGTTCTATTAGATGAAGTATAGCAGATATACCTGTTCTTAATGATCTTACATTCTCATTGGTAGCATGATTTCAAAGACAGTTGTGAATAGTTCAGGAGCAGACATAGTAAGCACTAAAATGAATTCTGGGCCATCTGGAATATTGGTATGGGCAAGAGTTCAGAAAATCTTTGTGGAGGAATGAGACTTTCACAGGGGCTTGTTAAAAAAATTGTTCTTGTTTTTTAGGTATAAAACTGAAAACATGAACAACGATATCTGTAAACAAAATATTCAAAGCTGATTTGGCTAGAACTAGAATACAATTGCCTACAGCATACTCCAGAGGAATTAGAAAAGCCAAAGTAGTGGATAATAGAAAAGATCCATCGTTCTTCAATCAAGATAACGTGGGACCATTTTCCTACAAACTTCCTTTCTATGATACCATGGAGCTTATCGGTGAGACTGGAGAGTCACATACTATAAAAATTTGAGGTTGTACTGGTAGTGTGGATCACATCGGATACTTTGAGGCTGGTGGAAAAAATCGAAAATGATTCCTAGATTTCTGGTTGAAGTGACTAGATTAATGGCAGTACTCTTTACCAAGATGGAGACTAGGACAAGAAGGAAGTTTGTAGAAAAGATGGTTAGTTTGGGATGTGTTGGATTTCAGGTGTCTGTCAGATGCCTATGGAAATCATGTCTGTAGAATGGAGATATAGGTTATTAATCAAACCATACATTTTAAAAAATAAGTGCTGCCTTAATCACATTGTTACGAAAATTATGGTGAGTTTAGTGATACGATTTGGCAAAAAAAAAAAGTAAAAAATTTGTCACTCATTTTCCTTCGTGATTTTTGCACTGCCCTAGCATTCCCATTCTGTTCACCTAACCTTATAGATACTCTTCTCCCACTCTGAGGTGTTATCCATTCAGTGTGATTCCAGTGTACAGTGGCTAAAACATTATCTTTTATATGGGTTGTAAATGTAACTTACACTTTTAGCAACTGATGTGCATAATACTCAGTGTCTTGCAAATATATAGGTTCACGTTGAATTCATTGGTGTAAATATCATTAACAATAAAATGGAGTAATTGTTGAGCATGCCATATATAGAAGTAACTTCTGAGTTCTATTAGATGAAGTATAGCAGATATACCTGTTCTTAATGATCTTACATTCTCATTGGTAGCATGATTTCAAAGACAGTTGTGAATAGTTCAGGAGCAGACATAGTAAGCACTAAAATGAATTCTGGGCCATCTGGAATATTGGTATGGGCAAGAGTTCAGAAAATCTTTGTGGAGGAATGAGACTTTCACAGGGGCTTGTTAAAAAAATTGTTCTTGTTTTTTAGGTATAAAACTGAAAACATGAACAACGATATCTGTAAACAAAATATTCAAAGCTGATTTGGCTAGAACTAGAATACAATTGCCTACAGCATACTCCAGAGGAATTAGAAAAGCCAAAGTAGTGGATAATAGAAAAGATCCATCGTTCTTCAATCAAGATAACGTGGGACCATTTTCCTACAAACTTCCTTTCTATGATACCATGGAGCTTTTCATTGAAACACTGACTGGCACATGTTTTGAGCTGAGAGTTTCACCTTTTGAAGCTGTTATTTCAGTGAAAGCAAAAATTCAAAGACTGGAAGGTACTAGTCTTTATTTTTAGGATATGAGGACTAAATTTGTTTTTCAAGAGTGTGTGGTACCTTTTGAGCTTTTCTCACCGAGAAATGTCAAACATCACATGGAATTAGAAAGAACTGGATAATGAATCCTGTTCCCCTGGTTCAGCCTCAGTAGTTGTCATGGACTATCTTGTTTCCATTCCTGCATTTCCTCCACCCTGTTCCCTTTCTACCAGATTTTTTTGAAGCAAATCCCTTGCCTTATGTTAATAGTGTGAAACAATGTTTTTAAATGGTGTTTCAACAGGTTATGATGATTTGCAAATTCTGCCATAACCACCTTACAGTAATAATTGAATTTCCTTTCAGTGACCCTGTTTGTTTTTTTACAGTACTTTATGAACACTTTTTCTTTTTTTTAAGGTGGAGATTTTCTGAGGACAGTTTTTGGTTTACATTATATAAGATCTCTTTTAGGGTTGGCATATTTGTGAACAGTGTTATAAATTACGTTGTGTTAATAATTAGTCTTTTTCTTTGGCAGGTTTCTGAAATGGCTTTTGCCATTTATAGTTGTTAAAATCCAATAAAGACTAGAAAATTGTTCCATATAATACTAAATGGATTTTTGCATCTTGAGCCAAACTAGCTTGTAATTTAAGGTAGAAACTATCATTGCCCTCCAATCCAGTTTAAATTCAGAACTTTTAGACATAGTAAGCACTAAAATGAATTCTGGGCCATCTGGAATATTGGTATGGGCAAGAGTTCAGAAAATCTTTGTGGAGGAATGAGACTTTCACAGGGGCTTGTTAAAAAAATTGTTCTTGTTTTTTAGGTATAAAACTGAAAACATGAACAACGATATCTGTAAACAAAATATTCAAAGCTGATTTGGCTAGAACTAGAATACAATTGCCTACAGCATACTCCAGAGGAATTAGAAAAGCCAAAGTAGTGGATAATAGAAAAGATCCATCGTTCTTCAATCAAGATAACGTGGGACCATTTTCCTACAAACTTCCTTTCTATGATACCATGGAGCTTTTCATTGAAACACTGACTGGCACATGTTTTGAGCTGAGAGTTTCACCTTTTGAAGCTGTTATTTCAGTGAAAGCAAAAATTCAAAGACTGGAAGGTACTAGTCTTTATTTTTAGGATATGAGGACTAAATTTGTTTTTCAAGAGTGTGTGGTACCTTTTGAGCTTTTCTCACCGAGAAATGTCAAACATCACATGGAATTAGAAAGAACTGGATAATGAATCCTGTTCCCCTGGTTCAGCCTCAGTAGTTGTCATGGACTATCTTGTTTCCATTCCTGCATTTCCTCCACCCTGTTCCCTTTCTACCAGATTTTTGAAGCAAATCCCTTGCCTTATGTTAATAGTGTGAAACAATGTTTTTAAATGGTGTTTCAACAGGTTATGATGATTTGCAAATTCTGCCATAACCACCTTACAGTAATAATTGAATTTCCTTTCAGTGACCCTGTTTGTTTTTTTACAGTACTTTATGAACACTTTTTCTTTTTTTTAAGGTGGAGATTTTCTGAGGACAGTTTTTGGTTTACATTATATAAGATCTCTTTTAGGGTTGGCATATTTGTGAACAGTGTTATAAATTACGTTGTGTTAATAATTAGTCTTTTTCTTTGGCAGGTTTCTGAAATGGCTTTTGCCATTTATAGTTGTTAAAATCCAATAAAGACTAGAAAATTGTTCCATATAATACTAAATGGATTTTTGCATCTTGAGCCAGCTGGAGCTAGCTTGTAATTTAAGGTAGAAACTATCATTGCCCTCCAATCCAGTTTAAATTCAGAACTATAGAAGGATGAGGAGGATTGGAATTTTTATTTTAAATTTTGGCCTCTTTTATTGGTCTTTCATTTTTATTTGTTTTCATCCATCTTTGTTCTTTGGCCTGTGTGGGCCTCCCATTGCAGCAGCCTCTCTTGTAGCAGAGCACTGGCTCTGGGCGCATGCACTCCAGAGCGCTGGCTCATAATTGGACACGCTGGTCCAGCTGCTCTGTGGCATGTGGGATCTTCCCAGGCCAGGGTTAGAGCCGGCACCCCTTGCACCACAAGGTGGACTCTTTACCTACTGGACCACCAGGGAAGCCCTGGAATTTTTGATCTTTATAAGGTCAAGATTCTTGGAATCTGAACTTCTGAATATTTGCTGTTCCTCCTGTAACTAACTTCTGTTGAGATTAGTGACCAGCTGAGCCCAGTAATACACCCATTAAAGGTGAATGAAACTTTTATCTCCCCAAATGTTTTGGGGAGATATGGAGTCAGAATAGTTTATTTTGACTTTGTTCTCCTTTTTTTATTTATATGATGGTGTCTGTAAAGAGAAACTCTTATGTTCAAAATAATCTCTGTATTTTTTCTTGATTTGATACATTTTGAATAATCTCTGTGCAGCTAAAGCACTCTAGAGAGTTTAGTTCTCTTAATGTCAGAAGAGTGCATTTGGACTTAGGGACGACTGGGGACTCATCCGAGGGAAATGTTTACTGTTTTTAAATTTCCTTTGATTTTTGAACCCTTTGTAATAATTGAATTTCCTTTCAGTGACCCTGTTTGTTTTTACAGTACTTTATGAACACTTTTCTTTTTTTAAGGTGGAGATTTTCTGAGGACAGTTTTTGGTTTACATTATATAAGATCTCTTTTAGGGTTGGCATATTTGTGAACAGTGTTATAAATTACGTTGTGTTAATAATTAGTCTTTTTCTTTGGCAGGTTTCTGAAATGGCTTTTGCCATTTATAGTTGTTAAAATCCAATAAAGACTAGAAAATTGTTCCATATAATACTAAATGGATTTTTGCATCTTGAGCCAGCTGGAGCTAGCTTGTAATTTAAGGTAGAAACTATCATTGCCCTCCAATCCAGTTTAAATTCAGAACTATAGAAGGATGAGGAGGATTGGAATTTTTATTTTAAATTTTGGCCTCTTTTATTGGTCTTTCATTTTTATTTGTTTTCATCCATCTTTGTTCTTTGGCCTGTGTGGGCCTCCCATTGCAGCAGCCTCTCTTGTAGCAGAGCACTGGCTCTGGGCGCATGCACTCCAGAGCGCTGGCTCATAATTGGACACGCTGGTCCAGCTGCTCTGTGGCATGTGGGATCTTCCCAGGCCAGGGTTAGAGCCGGCACCCCTTGCACCACAAGGTGGACTCTTTACCTACTGGACCACCAGGGAAGCCCTGGAATTTTTGATCTTTATAAGGTCAAGATTCTTGGAATCTGAACTTCTGAATATTTGCTGTTCCTCCTGTAACTAACTTCTGTTGAGATTAGTGACCAGCTGAGCCCAGTAATACACCCATTAAAGGTGAATGAAACTTTTATCTCCCCAAATGTTTTGGGGAGATATGGAGTCAGAATAGTTTATTTTGACTTTGTTCTCCTTTTTTTATTTATATGATGGTGTCTGTAAAGAGAAACTCTTATGTTCAAAATAATCTCTGTATTTTTTCTTGATTTGATACATTTTGAATAATCTCTGTGCAGCTAAAGCACTCTAGAGAGTTTAGTTCTCTTAATGTCAGAAGAGTGCATTTGGACTTAGGGACGACTGGGGACTCATCCGAGGGAAATGTTTACTGACAGGGTTGGACCAGAGCCAAGGTACAGACTTCTTGTCCTCCTCTGGAGGGGACATTGTCAGGGTAAAAGGAGTGTACTTTGAGTCACTAGACAGTTGGATCCTAGTTGAGACGTTTATAAAACAAATGTATTTATTGGGAGATTAAATGAGGTAGCGTGTAAATCTCTACTGTCTTTGTCTGCTAGGGCTTTCATGACAAAATACCATAGACTGGGAGGCTTAAACAACAGAAATTTATTTTCTCCCAGTTCCAGAAAGTGAAAGTCTGGGATTGGGGTACCAGCATGGTCTGGTTCTGGTGCAGTTTTCTTCTTGACTTATAGATAGGCTTGTGTTCATAGTGTCGTCACATGGGCATCTCTTATAAGGGCCTCACCCAGGTGGCCTCATCTAAACCTAATTATCTCCCAAAGGGCATGTTTCCAAATGCCGTCCCTTTGGGGGTTTAGACTTCAAGATACGGACTCAGCCCACAGCCCTTACCACAGTGGTCGGGCTGCTCCTGCTCAGGCTCTCCATCATGTTCCACTCTTTGCGACCCCATGGACTGTAGCCCACCAGGCTTCTCTGTCCATGGAATTTCACAGCCAAGAATACTGGAGAGGGTTGCCATTTCCTACTCCAGGAGATCTTCCCAGCTCAGGGATTGAATTCAAGGCTCTTATGTCTCCTACATTGGCAGGCAGATTGTTTACCACTGCACCACCTGGGACAGAGATAAGCCTTATCTCAGAAGATGCCACTGTGTTCCTCACTTAGACTGGAAATGCCTTCAAACCAGAACTTGCACACTTAGCAATCAGAGAAGCAACATTGATGAAGAAACCCACACTTGAGACTCACAGTTCACTCAGGTCCCTGGGGACCTAGGGTCAGCCCTCACTGCCAGAGGACAGCAGGGCTGGACTGGCACCAAGGGCAGCAAAGGAGGGAGGGACTTCCGTTTACTGAGCCCAGGCAATGACTGCTGGTGGTCCATAGGTCTTCATTCCTGTTCCCTTTGCCCATCCTTATAGCCCTCACCCCCTGTCTCCCTCCTGTTCTCTAAACTTTGGTAACTTCTTGCAACCTGTGGGCAGGAAGAGAAGTCACTCTTCTTCAGGAGGCTTCAAGAGGATATCCCTCATGTAAATTTAATTTTAATCCTTTTTAAGGTTATCTTTCCATTGCTACCCAGGGCAACATTTGAGGATCACGTGGTAGGTAAGACTCTCTAAGACAGAGGGATATGGAGTAGGCAGGAACAAAAGGCAGAGGTGACGCTGCTGGGTTTAATCCTTCTGGGAAACTGTTGTTCTTCTAGACTGCTTTTCCTTTTTAGGGGCAGTTTTGGGAAGTGGGAACCATAATCTGGTAGGTGATAGGAGGGAAGATGGAGAGGTCTGTGAGAAAGGATTGAAGGAATGTGTTGGAGAGGAATGATGAGGCTGTAAGGAGAGAGGAGCAGTACCTACAAGGAAACTTTAAACGGACCTTGACTGGACAGGAGCCCTGAAGCCACACTGCCTGACTTCCGATTACCAGATTACCGACTGAGTAAGTCACTTATCCTCTCTCTACCTCAGTTGTGCTAATTTAAAATGGGAATAATAATACTACCTTGATTTCAAAGAGCTGTTCTTAGGATTAAATGAATTCAATGGAAAACACTTAGCAGATCGTCCATGCTCTTTTTCAGGGGAAAACGATTAATCTGTGTACTGAAGAATATAGTCACTGTGCCCTTGGGGGAAAATGTTCTTTAGTTCTCTTGAGTTTCCAGAGAAGGCAAATTGTTTGGAGCTTATCACTGCGTAGAGCAGTGGTCTTTAAAGAATAGAAACTGGGACTCAGAGGAGAGAAACTTGGAAGTAAAAAATGTGCCAAGAAATGTAAGGAATTACTGTCAACTGGTTCTTTATTGCCAGGGGCAGTGATTCCCTGGACTTACTTTACCATCTTACCATTAGGTAAGATCAGAAGACTAGAAGGGTCTGGACTCATTTATAAACATCGAATATTCTGACCAGTAACATGTTTTCATGTGTCTCCAAGATCGAGCAAATTCTTTCACTCCACTTTTTAATGAAGATATAAATACAATTTTATGTATTATAAAATTCTATACAATTTTACATGTTGTAAGATTCACCACTTTTAGTATTGTGTTAGTTTTCTAGGGCTGCCATAACAAAGTGTCTCACACTGAATGGCTTAAAGGATAGAAGTGTATTGTCTCTTAGTTTTAGAGGCATAAAGTCCAAGATCAAGATGTTGGCCTTATTTGTGCCTTCTGAGAGCTCTTAGAGAAAACCCATACCATACCTTCTGCCTAGGTTTGGACTCAGTGAAATATCCTTATA
Organism: Tragulus kanchil; assembly: GCA_022376925.1. Taxonomy (NCBI): domain Eukaryota; kingdom Metazoa; phylum Chordata; class Mammalia; order Artiodactyla; family Tragulidae; genus Tragulus; species Tragulus kanchil. Next base: position 163,225,069 of record JAIOJX010000005.1, read on the forward strand.
CCAGGTAGGGTAAGGCCCTGATAAAGTGAGTTGACCTCTATTATGAGACATGCTTTGGGATTTTTCATCACGTTGATGTCCCCTCCTTCCTCAGCCTGAGCTACAGGGATCAAACTGGTGCCCCTTGCACTGCAAGGCGGACTCTTTACCCACTGGCCCACCAGGAAAGCCCTGTAAGTGGTTTTTTAATTTAATACAAAACTGCCAAACTTTTTGGAGACTGGCTGTACCAATATGTATTCCTGTGAGTAATGTCTAAAAGTTCTAGTTGCTCTGTATCATTGGAAGGTGGTATTGTCTGGGTATTTTTCTTTCTTTTTTTGCCATTTTAAGAGATATTGGTGATACCTCATGCTGGCTTTAATTTGCATCTCCCTAGCTAATGACTTTGAGCATATTTTTATTTGCATATTTATTATGTCTTCTTTGACGAAGTTTCTATTCAATTTTTGCCCATTTAAAAAAAGTAAGTTTGTTTTCTTGTTACTGTGCTTTGAAAGTCCTGATGTTTTAAAATTTTTCATTATATTTCCTGTGTCCTCTTTGACTCCTAAATTTTTGGAAGTATGCTTTTGTCTCTATACTTAGGGGAATGAAATAATTTCATTTTATTATTAATCACGAATTGCAGCTGGTCAGAGTAAATAGACTATTTATGATAAACATGCTATTTATATGTACAATTGTTTTTTAATCTTATAGCAGCCTGGAGCTTTTTAAAAAATTCATGTGTGGTGTAAATCACCACAATAAGAAGGCTTCTCACCTCAGCTAAAGAGTAGCCCCTACTCCCTGCAACTAGAGAAGAGCCTGCAGCAGCAATGAAAACCCAGAACAGCCAAAATACATACATATGTTAATTTTAAAAATTCATGTGTGGTGTAGAGGAAACAGGAAATAAAAACTGATGAGATGAATTATTGATATTACAAGTTCAAGTGTAGCTAACCACAATGGGAAGTTGGTGGTTCAGATATAATGTTTCTTCCCAAGATCCTACAACTGCTATTTTTTTAAAAAAATGTATTTTGTTTTCCCACCGACTTTCTGATACTACAGGATGCTCTGGGACTATTTGTATATTTTTTGCCCTGTCTTAAAACCAGGCATTTCTCTGAAGAGCTCTGGTTCCTTTTTTTTGGAGTCATGGCATTAAAAACCAAGATCTGGGCATGATAGTTGACTTTTCAGAAACAATATAGAGATCAGAAGACAGTTGAATATTATCTTCACAGAGATGAGAAAAATGACAATTTCTACTTAGAATTGAATTTAGCTTTCAGGGATGAGGACAAAATCAAAACATTTCCAGAAAAAGCATTTCCAGAAATTTGTTGAATTTCCTAATAATAAACTTTTGTTGAAGAAACCTCTCAAGGATGTATCTTAGAAGTCAGATGATCCCTAAAGGAACTTGATGATACACAATGTAATGGCACATTTGTGGGTAAATCTAAATAAACATTTACTTAAAAACAATAATATGTGAAGGTTTGAAAAAGATGAAATTAAAATTCTAGTAACAGTGGTGTATAAATCAAGGCGAAGTTATTTATAATGGGAATCGTAAGGCTCTCAGCATTGTTCCTGAGAAGGATAAACATGATTAGCTTTAGACTTTATTTTGTTAAATAGGATTATTTAAATTTTTAAATTCATTACTTGAGTTGAGAAATAGAATTATACAATTTCCAAATGACAGAAGGACCTCACCTTTTCCCATCTTTCTGAATTAATACACAAAGGAGGCAAGTGGTTAAAGCTGAACAATTAGAACATACAATATAAGATGGTAAAAGTGAACAGAAATACGTTAGTAATCCCCCAGATGTAAAGTGGATAAAACTTTCTAATTGAAAACCACTAGCAAACTGCTTAAAAACAATAATTTGAAATGCCGTAGGCAAGAGACCTTGCCTACGAGGTCCTTATATAAAGTAAAATGTAAGGACCTCGGGCTTCCCCTGGTGGTCCAGTGGGAAGGACACCGCCTTGCAGTGCAAGGGGCGCCGGTTCGATCCCTGGCCTGGGAAGATCCCACGTGCCGCGGAGCGGCTGGACCGATGTGTCCAATCACCGAGCCGGAGCTCTGGAGCGCATGCGCCCAGAGCCGGCGCTCTGCAGCGACAGACACCACTGCAATTGGAGGCCCACAGGAGCCAAGGAACATGGATGGATGAAAACAGAGAAATGAAAGACCAATAGAAGTGGCCCCGTCCCTCCCCAACCCGACCCCCTGCCCAAAATAAAAAAAAATTTAAAAAATGATTAAAAAAAAAAAAGATTGTAAGGACCTCAAAATGTTGAAAGCAGAACAATTGAAAAAGATACCAGGAAAATGATAACCTGAAGGAAGTGGTGTTTCTGTATTAATCAAGTTGTTTTGTGAAATAAGCATGTGAACAAGTCTTATGGAAGAATGTCCCTAGTACTCTTGCTGTTAATGTCAGAAATCTAACAACGCCAATGGCTGCCCCAGAATGGATAAGCTGTGGTATATGTAAATATATATGCCATAGAGTGGAATCAAATTCTATGAAGTAGTTGACAACAAGGAAAACTAATGAAAGAGTAGCTTTATACATGACACGGATAAAAACACTGGTGAATGTAAAAAAGCAAGACATATATGAACGTGTATAGTGTTACTCCACTTATCTAAAGATCAGAAAGGGGCAAAAAACTGTCCCATGGAAGCTTTAGTTGTAGTTAGTTTTAGTTTAGCTCTTTTTTTTTTTTTTCCGGGGGACGGGTTGGGGAGGCCTTAAAAGTTCTTTACCTTAAAAGTTCTTTACTTGTAGCTGGTATTCTGGTTTGAGTCCTTTATGTAGACTTGCAGACTTAGAATGCCTTTCTCTTCCTTGTGATGGTTTTACATTGAACTTGTATACTGCTGTGAGCTTCCCTTTCAGGTCAGGAGCATGAGACTTCCCACACTGGGACAGAGTGATTGCCTATTGTACCTTTTTATTTGCAGTCATTTTGAAGTTTAGACATTCTCAGTCTTCAAATTATAAGGGCTGATGGCATAGTTTATCTGTAGATTCATTTCCCTTCTTTTTGTTCTATATTGTTTTGGGAGAAAATACTGGAAGATGAGAGCTGTGGCCCACCACTGTCTTTAATTATCCGTAAATCCTGTTGATTCTGATTTATTTTCTAAATGTAGATATGAACATGTTCTCAAACATGTATGTATCTGTGTGAAAATTCTAAAAAAAGCACAAGAAACATGTTTGAGTCATTATTAGGGTTAGATGAAGTTATAAGTGTGGGACACCGCCCGCCTTAATGAGACTAGTGCATTTTTTTAAGAAGAGACACCTGGGAATTCTTTTTTCTGTGCACACTCATAAAGAAGGAATCATGTGAGCACACAGGAAAATGTTGGCCACCTATAAGCTAAGAGAGGAGGTCTCAGAATGAAACTGATACTTTGATCTTGGACTTCCCAGCCTCCAGAATTGTGAAAAAATAAATTTCTGTCGTTTAAGCCACCCAGTCTGTTCTATTTTGTTATGGCACCCCAAGTTGACTAAGACACACGTACATAGATGCACAGATATTCACATGTGCACTCATATATTAGTTATTACAGTTTTGTTGGAAATAGTGAAAAACTGGATGTGTGAAAATATAGCAGAGGACTCAGTAAATAAAAATTATGACAAATATATATTAGAATACCATCCAGCCATTGCATGCAATGTGTATTTTCATTTGTTGATGTGAAAGATGTATACAGTATATTAAATGAAAACTGTTTATAAAGCCACTCACAGTATGTTCCCATTTTATTAAAGAAATAAATCTTCAAAGGAAATATACCCTGAATATTGTATACAGTTTTTATGGACTTAAGAGTACATGTAGTTTTAATTTGCTTTTGCATATTTATGTGTTGTCTTTTTAATGAATTGTTATTTTTATTATAAACAGATATTTGAATTTGTGAAAAATTCTAAAAACACTGAACAAAACATTTGTATATATGGAATCTGCCTTTTGGGAAGACATGTTTGTTTAATAGGCCCTTAAAGGCAAAGGCCACTCTTAAAGAAGGATGACAGATTTCTCTTTGCTAAATCTGGCAACCTTATATTAAAGGCATATGATTTACTTTGTATATTTGAGATTCTGAAAATGTTCATGGTAGAAAGAATCCTAGTAGTTTTCTATGTGCAATGAGGATTTTAAGGCTCTCAGAGGTTGATGATGCCATCAGGATCATCCAGCAACTCAGGTGGCCATTAGGACCACAACTCAGTCTTGGATGATTCTTACCACCCTGTCTTGTCTGTCAGCCTGCTTTATTTTTAGCCTGCTAACTGATAGATAAATTCTCTTAATAGTGATTACAGGAGTTAATCTAGTGTTGTTACTTTAATCCAGTTCTAAAGTGTTTTTTTTTTAAGAAATGTAGTTTATTTATTTATTATTTATTTATTTATTTGGCTATTCTGAGTTTTCACTGCTACTGCAGGCTCTTCTCTAGTTGCAGGGAGTGGGGGCTACTCTCTAGCTGAAGTGAGCAGGCTCTTATTGCAATGACTTCTCTTGTTGTAGAACTTGGGCTCTAGGGCCCACAGACTTCAGTAGTTGCAGCACATGGGCTCCATAGTTGTGACTCCGAGGCTCTAGAACACAAGCTCAATAGTTGTGGCTCATGGGCTTAGTTGCTCTGCAGCATGTGAGATCTTCCCGAATCAGGGATCAAAACCGTGTCTCGTGCATTGGCAGGCAAACTTTTTACCACTGAGCTACCAGGGAAGCCCCTAAAGTGTTTTTTTAATCACAAATAATTCTATACAATATTGATTGAATAAATAGTGATGTTACCTAGCCAGATTGCTTTTCATCTATCTCTCCTGGTAAAATCCTATAATTTTGGTTGAAGAGATGGCCAAAGCACATTGCAGAAATTTTTTATCTGTGTTGCTGCTCAGGCTTCTGTGTAGTACTGATGAATGGGGACTACTCTCTAGTTGTGGTGTGCAGGCTTCTCATTGTAGTGGCTTCTCTTGTTGCAGGCTCTTGGTCATATGTGCTTTAGTAATTGCAGGTATGTGGGCTCAGTAGTTGTGGTTCCCAGGCTCTGGAACACGCACTCAGTAGTTGTGGTCCTCTCACTTAGTTGCCCTGGCATGTGGGATCTTCCCTGACCAGGGATCAAAACCGTGTCTCGTGCATTGGCAGGCAAACTTTTTACCACTGAGCTACCAGGGAAGCCCCTAAAGTGTTTTTTTAATCACAAATAATTCTATACAATATTGATTGAATAAATAGTGATGTTACCTAGCCAGATTGCTTTTCATCTATCTCTCCTGGTAAAATCCTATAATTTTGGTTGAAGAGATGGCCAAAGCACATTGCAGAAATTTTTTATCTGTGTTGCTGCTCAGGCTTCTGTGTAGTACTGATGAATGGGGACTACTCTCTAGTTGTGGTGTGCAGGCTTCTCATTGTAGTGGCTTCTCTTGTTGCAGGCTCTTGGTCATATGTGCTTTAGTAATTGCAGGTATGTGGGCTCAGTAGTTGTGGTTCCCAGGCTCTGGAACACGCACTCAGTAGTTGTGGTCCTCTCACTTAGTTGCCCTGGCATGTGGGATCTTCCCTGACCAGGGATCAAACCCATATCTCCTGCATTGGCAGGTGGATTCTTTACCACTGAGCCACTAAGGAAGCACTAAGACTTTTTGAATAGTGAAATACCTTTAACGTGACATAATTTCTAGCTTAAAAGCCTTTCCTAACCAGCATTGTTTTTAAACTGGAAGCTAAAAGAGGAACTGTTCCCAGCTGGGACATGCTTGTGTATCTACCTCCTGAGCCCCTATGGACTGTATTTCATGATGATCTTGTGGAACATTTGGAGAATGTTTAGTAGACATTCAGGTTTACTAACAGGTGGCACTACTTAAATATCCACCCAGACAGCTTCTTTTTCTTCATGGAGGCTGACTTTCTACAGCCTGACTGGCGTAAAGTTTGACTGCGGTCCCTGGAATTAGCCTGCTGGGTCTCACATCTCTCATCCACAGACCCCCTGGGTATCACTTTATCTCCCAGTGCTTCAGTTTTATCACTTGTGAAATATAGATAATGGAGATACCTGCTTCACAGTATTATTTTTGTTGCAATTAAATTATGATAATACAGGTTAAGCATTTATAGTGGTGCCTTGCTTATAATAAACACTAACACATATAGGACTTACCACTGTTAGTCTAGTCAACTGATTTTATAGTATTGCAAACAAAAGTAATTTGAGAAAGCAGTATGTGAAAAATTTGAAAAAGAAGAACATAGCTCACTCTCTGGCTGATACAGTCTTTAGGCATTTAAATGCACAGTTTGCAAAAAAGAAAAAGTTTACACTGTAGTATGGAATCTGGACTTCCCCATTGGTGCAGTGGTAAAGAATCTGCCTGTCAGTGCAGGAGATACAAGAGACACCAGTTTGATCCCTGCTTCAGGAAGATTGGAGAAGGAGATGGCTACCCACTCCAGTATTCTTGCCTGGAGAATTCCATGGACAGAGGAACCTGACGGGTTACAGTCTGTGGGGCACAAAAAGTCAGACATGACTGAGCACACACACACTCACATACACACACACACGTGGAATCTACCCTAGCATTCCTTTAATATCATGGAAATGCAAATAAACTGTCTTGACCATAATTTTCAGCATTGAAAATTACGTGTGCATGCTTAGTCGTTCAGCCGTCTCAGGCTCTTTGTGATCCAAAGAACTGCAGCCTGTCAGGCCTCTCTGTTCATGGGATTCTCCAGGCAAGAATATTGGAGTGGGTAGCCATTCCTTTTTTCAGGGGATCTTCCTAACCCAGGGATCAAACCTGGGTCTCCTGCATTGCAGGCAGATTCTTTACTCCCTGAGCCATCAGGGAAACCTGAAAATTGCCTGTAATATACTTATTTTTAAAACATTGAATTATTTTAAATTAGTATTCAGACTACCCAAAGCATGTTAATGTGTAGTTATAGACTATAATCAAATTCAAACATTAAGGTGGAAGAAATTTTCTAATATATTAATGTTTTATGGGAAATTCTGTTCCCTGTTTTGATAGACCTTTCCATTTGGAAAAGTTATAAAAGATCTCTCATCCACAGACCCCCTGGGTATCACTTTATCTCCCAGTGCTTCAGTTTTATCACTTGTGAAATATAGATAATGGAGATACCTGCTTCACAGTATTATTTTTGTTGCAATTAAATTATGATAATACAGGTTAAGCATTTATAGTGGTGCCTTGCTTATAATAAACACTAACACATATAGGACTTACCACTGTTAGTCTAGTCAACTGATTTTATAGTATTGCAAACAAAAGTAATTTGAGAAAGCAGTATGTGAAAAATTTGAAAAAGAAGAACATAGCTCACTCTCTGGCTGATACAGTCTTTAGGCATTTAAATGCACAGTTTGCAAAAAAGAAAAAGTTTACACTGTAGTATGGAATCTGGACTTCCCCATTGGTGCAGTGGTAAAGAATCTGCCTGTCAGTGCAGGAGATACAAGAGACACCAGTTTGATCCCTGCTTCAGGAAGATCCCTGGAGAAGGAGATGGCTACCCACTCCAGTATTCTTGCCTGGAGAATTTCATGGACAGAGGAGCCTGATGGGCTACAGTCTGTGGGGCACAAAAAGTCAGACATGACTGAGCACACACACACTCACATACACACACACACACGTGGAATCTACCCTAGCATTCCTTTAATATCATGGAAATGCAAATAAACTGTCTTGACCATAATTTTCAGCATTGAAAATTACGTGTGCATGCTTAGTCGTTCAGCCGTCTCAGGCTCTTTGTGATCCAAAGAACTGCAGCCTGTCAGGCCTCTCTGTTCATGGGATTCTCCAGGCAAGAATATTGGAGTGGGTAGCCATTCCTTTTTTCAGGGGATCTTCCTAACCCAGGGATCAAACCTGGGTCTCCTGCATTGCAGGCAGATTCTTTACTCCCTGAGCCATCAGGGAAACCTGAAAATTGCCTGTAATATACTTATTTTTAAAACATTGAATTATTTTAAATTAGTATTCAGACTACCCAAAGCATGTTAATGTGTAGTTATAGACTATAATCAAATTCAAACATTAAGGTGGAAGAAATTTTCTAATATATTAATGTTTTATGGGAAATTCTGTTCCCTGTTTTAAAATGATAGACCTTTCCATTTGGAAAAGTTATAAAAGATGCCATCTGAATCACTGAATAATCTCACATATAAACAATCATTATTCCATGTGTAGATGCTGCTCTGGGAATAGGCTTTTAGAATACAAACCCTTCCAAGTAAGCAAAATGTTTCATATTTAAGAATTTAGATATAACTGTCATTGTATTTCAGGCATACAGGATAATGATTTGATACATGTGTGTGCATGTGTGTATGTATGTGTACCATTGGTTCTACATATGCTCTGACTCTTCCACTGAGGATTTAACCAACCGGGTATTGAAAATATTGGGGAAAACAAGTTCCAAAAAGTAAAACTTGAATTTGCATCATGTTGACAACTATTTATGTAGTTCTTACATTGTATTAAGTGTTATAAGTAATCTAGAGATGACTTAAAGTATACAGGAGGATGAACATAAGGTTGTATACAAATAAATACTGTGTCATTTATATAAGGTACTTGAACATCCATGGATTTTGGTATTTACAGAGGACCTGGAACCATACCCCTCAGATACCGAGGTACCACTGTATTTTGAAATGATCAGTGCCGTAAGTCTGGTTAATAGTGAACACCCTTCACCTCACAGTTAAAAAAAATTGTTTTCTTATGATAAAAACTTTGAAGATCTCTTTTTAGCACCTTTTAGATATATGACACAGTATTATTAACTATAGTCACCATGCTGTGCATTACATCCCCATGACATGCTTATTTTGTAGCTGGGAGCTTGCAGATTTAACCCCTTTCACCCATACTGCTCGCCTGCCCCTCAAACTTGAACTCTGAATGTGACTAAATGGAGGCTGTGCTCGGCAGTATTGAGAACTGTCTTCTAGGCCTTAGAACTTAAACTCTTCAGAGCTGATTTCGAGATATTAAATGGCTTCCTGTTCTTTTAAAAAATTTATTTTTATTTTAATACTTTGTTACAAGGCCAGATAATTACTGAAGCATAACTTCTAGTGAGTGGATTGAACCATATCTACTTTTAGCCACACGTTTACCTATAATTCTGTACATTTTAACTAAGTACCGAGCATTCAAATTAGAATTGTGTTATTTCTTTAATGAAATAGATTTATATCATATTCTTTCAAAGAGTCTATTAAATGTTTAACCATTTTTTCCTAACCTTCCTCTAAGGTATACCCATCTGTCAGCAGCACTTAATTTGGAATAACATGGAACTTGAAGATGATTATTGCTTGAATGATTACAAGTGAGTGTAATTACATTACAGATGTTTTATAAATGCTCAGAATTATGACTCCGAATACCATTACCTTTCTTCTGAATCCTTGAGTCATGCCTCCTCTTCTGAGTAGTTATCATCCCTGGATTTCAGTGTAAACCTCAGACTTTAAGATGTGTTGGCCCAGTACCGGCTCTACCTCATCCCTGTCCTCTGATCCTTTGTTCTACCTTTTCATTATTCATGCCATGCTATTTACCCCTGGCTTTTTAGACTTCCCCTACTCCCTTTCTTCTTAAGGTATGTTTTAAAATGACTTAAAGTATACAGGAGGATGAACATAAGGTTGTATACAAATAAATACTGTGTCATTTATATAAGGTACTTGAACATCCATGGATTTTGGTATTTACAGAGGACCTGGAACCATACCCCTCAGATACCGAGGTACCACTGTATTTTGAAATGATCAGTGCCGTAAGTCTGGTTAATAGTGAACACCCTTCACCTCACAGTTAAAAAAAATTGTTTTCTTATGATAAAAACTTTGAAGATCTCTTTTTAGCACCTTTTAGATATATGACACAGTATTATTAACTATAGTCACCATGCTGTGCATTACATCCCCATGACATGCTTATTTTGTAGCTGGGAGCTTGCAGATTTAACCCCTTTCACCCATACTGCTCGCCTGCCCCTCAAACTTGAACTCTGAATGTGACTAAATGGAGGCTGTGCTCGGCAGTATTGAGAACTGTCTTCTAGGCCTTAGAACTTAAACTCTTCAGAGCTGATTTCGAGATATTAAATGGCTTCCTGTTCTTTTAAAAAATTTATTTTTATTTTAATACTTTGTTACAAGGCCAGATAATTACTGAAGCATAACTTCTAGTGAGTGGATTGAACCATATCTACTTTTAGCCACACGTTTACCTATAATTCTGTACATTTTAACTAAGTACCGAGCATTCAAATTAGAATTGTGTTATTTCTTTAATGAAATAGATTTATATCATATTCTTTCAAAGAGTCTATTAAATGTTTAACCATTTTTTCCTAACCTTCCTCTAAGGTATACCCATCTGTCAGCAGCACTTAATTTGGAATAACATGGAACTTGAAGATGATTATTGCTTGAATGATTACAAGTGAGTGTAATTACATTACAGATGTTTTATAAATGCTCAGAATTATGACTCCGAATACCATTACCTTTCTTCTGAATCCTTGAGTCATGCCTCCTCTTCTGAGTAGTTATCATCCCTGGATTTCAGTGTAAACCTCAGACTTTAAGATGTGTTGGCCCAGTACCGGCTCTACCTCATCCCTGTCCTCTGATCCTTTGTTCTACCTTTTCATTATTCATGCCATGCTATTTACCCCTGGCTTTTTAGACTTCCCCTCCTTATCTCCCCTTCTTTGTTCCTTTCTTTGAATATTGACTCACTCCCACCCAGCTGCGTCCCTTTTCTTTCCATTTTCGCAAGTGTACTGGCTACAGGAGTATTGCTCTTCAAGTCCTTCTTTTTTCTTAAGCCCTCCTAATGTGACACTGAGTGACACAGTGTGCATCAGTGATAGCAGATGAACCGTCTCACCTTTTGTCTTTCTCTGTTCTCCCACATAATGCTTCATTTCTTCCTTAAAAAAAGGTCAGAGGCCATGTGGAATAGCTGGGAGAGCACGGACATTGGGAGATTTTATAGATTTGCTCCTTTTCTATTTTTTTTATTAGGTAGATCTATTATTTCTAACTCTTTGGGTCTTGAACAAGCTACTTTTCTTCTTAGGGCCTGACCTGTGAAATGAAGAGGCTAAACCACACAGGTCCTTTTCATACTTTTATTCATTTCATATTTTAAGACTTGTAAGAACTTTATGTTTTCATTATTTATGCAGGTAAATAATATTTTATATTTATGCACATTGGTATCTCTCTCTCTTTTTCTTCTTATCTTTTAGAGAGCAGGCACTATGCCTTATAAACCAACACAGAATGTGTTTATTTAACATTGAATGTATTTTGATGATTTTGGTCTATTTTTGTGTTAATTATCCACAGCATTTCAGAAGGTTGCACCTTAAAGCTGGTATTGGCTGTGCGTGGTGGACCAATAAATACTAGAAGAGGTAGGCATATATTAAAATTATGTATATTAGTGTGATAATAATAATCTTTAATCCAGGTGATGTTTTTATAGGCTCATGTTTGATTCAGGTTCTCTTTCTGCTATTATGTCTTAGAAGAATTCTGTTTGCTTTTCTTGGCACTTTTCTTATTTTATATTATTTAAAAAATATTTTGCTTCTATTGAAGTATAGTTGATTTACAATGTCATGTTAGTTTCTGGTATCTAGAAAACTGATTTAGTTATACATATTTATGTGTATATGTATATGTGTACATATATAATATATTTTGTTTTTTAGATTCTTTTCCCTTATGGATTATTATAAAATATTAAGTTTAGTACCTTGTCCTATATGATTGGTCCTTTGGCATTGTTGTTTAAAGCCTAAATGCCCAGAGGCAGGAGCTCATATTCCAGAAAATCTCATGATTCTTCATTCAACCCAGAGAGATTTAAATATAAACCTCACCAAATGGGAAGGACAGTGCGATGGCATAGTATAAATATTACATTGTTATCATTGTGTTCGGGTATATTTTACTGGTCTTGTTGCTTTTTTCAGTCCACTGAGTCTTCAACCCCTGGAGTAATGATCCAAAGATACCTCTTAGCCTGGTTTGTGACACATTTGGATTTTATGGATATTATCATGGTCCTGTTAAAGCCATTTTTCAGGGTGTGAGTGGGCTTTGAGAGTCCAATCATTCATTCAGGAAGCACATTTTGAGCCTCCTGGATGTTCAGTGCACTGTTTCATGGGAGAAAACTTTCCCTCTTCATCACAGGGCCCACATGTGACATATGATGATGCTTATAGTACTGATTCTGAGGGTAGTACAAAACCCTAATGTTTTCCTGAGCCATATGACAAGACATGTGAGTTTAATGACATGTGAATTCCATATTAAATTTTCAAAGTTTGTTATTTGCGTATAGTATTATCTTTAAATAAGGATATTTTAATCAGAACACCTACTTTTTTTTACTAGGACTAACATTGTACTTATAAGGAAGAGTGTGAATATCACAGATTCTGTTGAAAATAGATGTATTTTTTTAACTTGGAAAAAGGAAAATGAAAGGTGTCATTACCCTTTGGTAGTTGAAACATTGTCATACTTTTTTTCTACAATTTCCTGTGCCTTGCTTATAAATTAAAAAATCAGACCCTAGAACTTGTCTTTTTGATATTTTGGGTTAGGTTTTTAATAAGTTTATTTTTATTGAATCAGTTTTTTAAATTAACACCTTGCATTTGTCTATCTTTGTTCATTCAGTTGCTCAGTTGTATCCAATTCTGCACCTCCATGGACTGCAGTTTGCCAGGCTCCTCACTCCATGAGGTTCTCTAGGCAAAAATACTGGAGTGGGTTGCCATTTCCTTCTCCAGTTGTCTGCCTTACATCACTGAAAACTTTGTGAAAAAGAAAACGACCTAGAACATCTCCATATTGTATATATCAAAAACCTTACTTTTAGCCTACTTTGCCCAGAGGCAGGAGCTCATATTCCAGAAAATCTCATGATTCTTCATTCAACCCAGAGAGATTTAAATATAAACCTCACCAAATGGGAAGGACAGTGCGATGGCATAGTATAAATATTACATTGTTATCATTGTGTTCGGGTATATTTTACTGGTCTTGTTGCTTTTTTCAGTCCACTGAGTCTTCAACCCCTGGAGTAATGATCCAAAGATACCTCTTAGCCTGGTTTGTGACACATTTGGATTTTATGGATATTATCATGGTCCTGTTAAAGCCATTTTTCAGGGTGTGAGTGGGCTTTGAGAGTCCAATCATTCATTCAGGAAGCACATTTTGAGCCTCCTGGATGTTCAGTGCACTGTTTCATGGGAGAAAACTTTCCCTCTTCATCACAGGGCCCACATGTGACATATGATGATGCTTATAGTACTGATTCTGAGGGTAGTACAAAACCCTAATGTTTTCCTGAGCCATATGACAAGACATGTGAGTTTAATGACATGTGAATTCCATATTAAATTTTCAAAGTTTGTTATTTGCGTATAGTATTATCTTTAAATAAGGATATTTTAATCAGAACACCTACTTTTTTTTACTAGGACTAACATTGTACTTATAAGGAAGAGTGTGAATATCACAGATTCTGTTGAAAATAGATGTATTTTTTTAACTTGGAAAAAGGAAAATGAAAGGTGTCATTACCCTTTGGTAGTTGAAACATTGTCATACTTTTTTTCTACAATTTCCTGTGCCTTGCTTATAAATTAAAAAATCAGACCCTAGAACTTGTCTTTTTGATATTTTGGGTTAGGTTTTTAATAAGTTTATTTTTATTGAATCAGTTTTTTAAATTAACACCTTGCATTTGTCTATCTTTGTTCATTCAGTTGCTCAGTTGTATCCAATTCTGCACCTCCATGGACTGCAGTTTGCCAGGCTCCTCACTCCATGAGGTTCTCTAGGCAAAAATACTGGAGTGGGTTGCCATTTCCTTCTCCAGTTGTCTGCCTTACATCACTGAAAACTTTGTGAAAAAGAAAAACGACCTAGAACATCTCCATATTGTATATATCAAAAACCTTACTTTTAGCTATTCAATCTTACTTGAAAATTATGGTTTAGCAAATATCTTTATCATATGAATTCCAGTAATACTTAGCTTTTAAAATTGTTTTTGAATTAACCATCATCAAAGCAACATAGAAACTATGTTAAATTTCCTGGGACTTCCCTGGGATCCAGTGGTTAGGACACTGATTCCACTGCAGGAGGCATGAGTTCGATCCATGGGGGGAAGTAGGATCTCATACAGCCAAAACAAAAGAAAATTTTTTTCTTTCTAAAACTAAATTTTATCTAAAATTAGTTTCAGTTTTAAACTAAACTGTGTACATAATGTTTTATGCATGATGAAATCTGAATGAGTTTTCTGTTATAAGGGATACAGGTGCACACATATTCAATGCCAGTGCCTCTCTAAGCAAGGCACACTGTTGGTTTAAACAAGACTCGTGTGGTTCAGTAATGGCAATAGCATAGTTTTTGTTTCTTATTAATATAGTCTGGAAAGTATAGCATAAACTTAAAATGGCAAGAACCTCTTTTTAAAATGTCTTTTAATATTTATACATTTTGTGCCTATGAAAGAATCTATGGAAACATCCAGCTGTGGCTGCTGTAGATGAGTATGGATTGAGATGGTGCTACAGTATCATTCAAACTTGATGAGAGCTCTGGGCTGCTAGAGCCACATGCTCTGCCTAGACATGTGGATACATACCCGGGCAAGCGTGGGGTCCTAGGAGGACATTTTCAAGTGACAACATGTTACTCATTACACACAGAGCAGTTTCCATACACTAAATGGCTCCTTTGTGGTCTGAGGTACTGTGTACTTTTAATTACCTGTCTTCATGTCAAGAAACAACTCTGAAAAGAAACAGCCTTTATATGAAACCAAAAAGAAAAAAGGGATTCACTTTTAATTTCTAAAATCTGTTTGCCCATTGTGTGTATATTTATTTTTTTAATCTAAAGTAAGTGGAATTTATGTTGCTTTTAAATTATTGATTGTTGGAACCAATATTGGAACATACAGGGAGTAAAAGATATGAAGTGAAAATAGTTATAGATAATTATGTCATAGAATCAACAAATATACACTCTAGTGGCACAGGCAAAACCTCATGTATTCAACTAAACCCTGTCTCTGTACATAACAGCATAGTCATTTCATTTATTTCATATTAATACAACATAGCTATTGCTGTATTAACTATTGAATGGCCAGAAACTTATTTGAAGAATATAATATATATGTATTGTATGCACAGGATTGTTGCTCAAATTCGGCACGTTGTATCCTTATAGTGTACGAAGATGCATTAACCTTGATATGAATTGAAAACTTGTTTATCAATCTTTCCATTTGTAGTTCTTGTGGAAGATCCACTTAGGGAGATGGCTGAGTGCATGGATCCCAGTGGAGATGCGGTCTGGGAGAAGATCTGCAACAAAGAAGTTACATTTTTGGCATTCCGAAAAGGAGATCAACTAACTTTGTGTCGTGTAGTAGATAGGGGAGATGGCACTCTAAAACCATTATCTGAAATTTTAAGGTAAATAGGTTTTCATTGACATGTCTCACTTAGAAAGGAGAACATCATATTATACACCCAGAAACCTTATCTTTACCTTTTGTTGTCAGAATAATCTTATTGTAATCACTAGATTAACTAAATTGTATGCATTCTTCTCTTCTCCCCCACCCCACCTTGGTTATTTAGTTCTGAAATGGTTCTTCAGATGATTGATATGAATACTTTCTAAAACTGTAATTTCTTTATGGAGTAGGATTTTTCATAAACAATATTTGTCTGTCACTTTTGAGACTCTAAGATGCTTACTAGATTATTGAGTCTTGTTATAATAGTGTGTTGTTATATCAGTACAACCATGGCATGACAGAAGGGGTTAAACTTAAAGTTGCTCTTTTTTTCCCCAAAATTTAACTGCTGCTTAAAGGTGATAAATCTGTTTACATCTTTAGTCTTGTTTTCCTACTCTGTAAAAGAAGAAAGGGGAACTCCTTGGTGGTCCAGTTGTGCGGACTTGGTGCTCTCCCTGCTAAGATTCAATCCCTGGTTGGGAAACTAAGATCCCGCAAACCATGGGGCACAGCCTCAAAAAATAAATAAGACATAAATAAATAAAATAGCAAATCATATGTCCTTGAAAAAAAATGATGAAGGCTTGTTATATTCAAAAATCAGAAGGAAGCAATTTAAACGTTCTTAGCTAGGCAGTAGAACAATTAGTAAAGTGGATGAGGTAAGTTTTAAGTTTCTGTGCACTCTGCCTTACTATAATTCTTTACCTCCTTTCACTTTAAAACACTTGCAGAACATTTACTGAACGTTTATAGTCAGCCTTTACACTGTGCACTAGGTTATAAAGATTCAGTCCCTTCCTTTTGCGGAACATGCAGTCTGCTATAAATAGTATCTGTAGTAAAATTGTGGCAGTTGTTATAAAAAGACATCAACATCTATGGAAAAGCAGATAAAGAGGGCCTTAATTGTGTCTGAAATGTGGGGAGTTAAGGATAATCTCTGAGAAAAAGTGACCTTAAAAGAGGAGTAGGACAGGCTGATGAGGAAAGGTATTTTTAAATTTAATTCCACAGCGTGAAAACTTAGTGGTGATACCATTCATACAAAAAATAACTTGTAGCCTGGAAATCAGTTTCCATGCATTGGGAGTCTAGGCACAGTTTAGCCAGGTGCACTGCTCAGGTTACCACAAGCTGCAGTCAAAGTGTTGGCAAAGGTACACTCCTACATGGAGGTTTGACTGGAAAGAGAATCTGCTTTCAAGCTCATTCACTTTGTTGGCCTGTTTCCTGACAGTCCAGCGACTGAGGGCCCTGTTGTTTTTGTTTTGTTTTGTTTTTTCTTTGCTGGCCTTTGGGTAGAGGCTATCCTCAGTTCTCTTTTGATTAACTCAAAACCAACTGATTTGGAGCCTGAATTATATGTGAAAAATCCCTTTACTTTTGCCATGTTCTGTTGAATATACAACCATACTTCCTGCCCAAATGCAAGGCTTGGAGAATATAAAGGGTATGAGCACCTGCAATTGGGAATCCCTTGAATTTCTTTAGGATCCTGCCTCACCTCAGTGTGTTACGTGCAAGAGAGATTATACTTATTCTGTTGGCAGAGAGCAGAAGTCACAAATGGGTGTTGCCTGTTGACTTTTGTGTGTCAGGATCTGGTCAGCACTGCAAACATGCCTTGAACATATGGGCTAAGAGTTGAGGAGAGGGAGCAGGGGGCCTGCAGCTTTAACCCAGGGTCTCTCACTTTAGACCGTGAGCAGGATTTCTTCATACCAGGATCTCCAGTTGCTAGCTTACAATTGTTGTGGTTTTCTTCCTTAGGATACCCTGTTTTGGCTCTCCTTTCTTAAAGGAGAAAATCTAAGCTCCATATCTTTCCCCGGAAGGCCCTTTACAGCCTGTTGTCATCGTTTCTGGAGACCTTGTTTCTTATGCCAAGCATCTGTACATCTTTTTTCATTTGCTTGAAACATCACTTACTCCTTTTACTAGAAGAAAACACAAAACTTCTATTTGTCTTTAAGACATAATCCAAATGTTGTTATGGATTTTAATTAAAATTGTATTACCGTTCCTCTTAAGATATTTTTTGTTTCTTTTTCTTTTCCTTCCTGTTCACTTACCAGAATTGAACAAGGGATAGGATGGATGAGGAAGCAGAACAGAATAGTTTTTCTGACCATACCATATCTTGCCTTTCGTAAGAGTGGCTTTCTTACTCCATAATAGGGGGCAGCAACCTTTTTCTGGAAAGGGTCAGATAGTAACTATTTTAGGGTTTTCAGGCCAAGAGATAAAACTAGGGATACCATGTAAGTATTTATATAACCAGACAAAACTATTTTTTTCCAAATGTTTACAGACAAAATTCAAAATATAGTAATAATAATTGAGTGTGTGTTTATGTGTGTGTGTAATTCAAATCTCTTGAATAGAATAGAATTCTTTTTTGTGGGAGTAGTAGTTTAATTAATTGGGGTTAAAAGCTAGCATTACTTGTCCAATTTGTAGAATAGGTTGTAAAATTTTGTTAATACTGAACTGGAGTGAGATTTTGTGTATTTTATCTTTAAAAATTTGTGCTTCCAAATACTGATAGCAGTTCATGAGCATATGATTTCAGTTGCACACTTTCATCACTTGGAAGGTGTTTATAGAATACTCTTAGAGTCTTTTTTTGCTGTTTGCCTTTAGCACATCATTATGTTGCACTCCAGTTGAAATAGGTGGAGCTTCTCAGTCACACATTTAAATTAATTTTGAAATATGCAGATTTCCTTTAACTTGCAGTGAGATATAAGAACTCTACTGGAAGTATAATTTGAATTTGGAAAGTATATCTGCTTCAGAATTGTGTGGGAATGGAGAGCTTGTTTTGTTTTTAACTCTTGAAATCATGTGATTCCAAGTAATGCCTGTTGTCAACATGACATTGCTGCTCTGCAAGTTTCTTGTATAAGAACTGTTTGCCTTGTAATTTTAGGTGAAATTTATCAAAAAAGTCACCAAGTTCACAGCAAAAATTAACTTCCAAAGGGATTGTACTTTGGTTATTAGTGATTGAGAATGATTCTTCTCATTGAGAAAAATTTAGAGTCAACCCTGAGCTAAAAAGAAAAAAATATCACAGTAAAGCTGCTACCACCAAGGCACTAAATTGATGGTTAAGTCCATGGGACAAATGAAACCAACTATTGACACTGTTATTTCAGTAATATGTGATAAATTCACTTATTTACTGCAGAATACCTTCTGATGACTAATAAAAATAACCATAAGTTTTAAACACCTCACATTTTCACTAGCTTTGTAAATTTGTTCAGCAAATTTTTTTCTTCCTGTTCTATCAGTTGTAGCAGATTTCACTTTAAGTTGTACTTAGTGTTTTAGCAATTTCTTTGAAAATATCTTTACCTATATTTGTTTTACGCAGACTATACATAGGGGGTTAGTTCTTTAGTCATTTCAAATTTGGTATTGGTACCCTGAATAAAAAAAAAAGTTGAATAAATTGGGCTTATATTGACTCATCAAAAACCAAGGAAGGTATGTGGGTAAGGACACCGCCTTGCAGTGCAAGGAACGCCGGTTCGATCCCTGGCCTGGGAAGATCCCACGTGCCGCGGAGCGACTGGACTGATGTGTCCAATTACCGAGCTGAAGCTCTGGGGCGCATGCGCCCAGAGCCACCGCGATGGGAGGCCCACAGGAGTCAAAAAACAAAGACGGATGAAAATGGAGAAATGAAAGACCAATAGAAGTGACCCGCCCGCTCCCCTCCCTCCCCAACCCGACCCTCGCCCAAAATAAATAAATAAATAAATCTTTTAAAAAAATGCCACAAGAGGGATTCCCTGGTGGTCCAGTGGGTGAAGAGTTCACCTGGCAGTGCAAGGGCACTAGTTTAATCCTTGGCCTGGGAAGATCCCACGTGCCATGGAGCTGGACTGGTGTGTCCAATTGCAAGCCAGTGCTCTGGAGCACATGGGCCCAGAGCTGGTGCTCTGCAATGTTAGAGGCCACTGCAATGGGAGACCCCCACGGGCCAAAAGAATAAAAGATGGATGAAAATAAATATAAAATTAAAAGAGGTATGATGGGGAAAAAAATCTAAAAACTAAAAATAAGAATAAAAAGAATGCATAAGTGATCTGGAAAATAGACTAATGGAAGTCACCCAAACAGAAATGCAAAAAGAAAACTTCTCATTGAGAAAAATTTAGAGTAAACCCTGTTATGTAAAGCTGCTACCACCAAGGCACTAAATTGATGGTTAAGTCCATGGGACAAATGAAACCAACTATTGACACTGTTATTTCAGTAATATGTGATAAATTCACTTATTTACTGCAGAATACCTTCTGATGACTAATAAAAATAACCATAAGTTTTAAACACCTCACATTTTCACTAGCTTTGTAAATTTGTTCAGCAAATTTTTTTCTTCCTGTTCTATCAGTTGTAGCAGATTTCACTTTAAGTTGTACTTAGTGTTTTAGCAATTTCTTTGAAAATATCTTTACCTATATTTGTTTTACGCAGACTATACATAGGGGGTTAGTTCTTTAGTCATTTCAAATTTGGTATTGGTACCCTGAATAAAAAAAAAAGTTGAATAAATTGGGCTTATATTGACTCATCAAAAACCAAGGAAGGTATGTGGGTAAGGACACCGCCTTGCAGTGCAAGGAACGCCGGTTCGATCCCTGGCCTGGGAAGATCCCACGTGCCGCGGAGCGACTGGACTGATGTGTCCAATTACCGAGCTGAAGCTCTGGGGCGCATGCGCCCAGAGCCACCGCGATGGGAGGCCCACAGGAGTCAAAAAACAAAGACGGATGAAAATGGAGAAATGAAAGACCAATAGAAGTGACCCGCCCGCTCCCCTCCCTCCCCAACCCGACCCTCGCCCAAAATAAATAAATAAATAAATCTTTTAAAAAAAAATGCCACAAGAGGGATTCCCTGGTGGTCCAGTGGGTGAAGAGTTCACCTGGCAGTGCAAGGGGCACTAGTTTAATCCTTGGCCTGGGAAGATCCCACGTGCCATGGAGCTGGACTGGTGTGTCCAATTGCAAGCCAGTGCTCTGGAGCACATGGGCCCAGAGCTGGTGCTCTGCAATGTTAGAGGCCACTGCAATGGGAGACCCCCACGGGCCAAAAGAATAAAAGATGGATGAAAATAAATATAAAATTAAAAGAGGTATGATGGGGAAAAAAATCTAAAAACTAAAAATAAGAATAAAAAGAATGCATAAGTGATCTGGAAAATAGACTAATGGAAGTCACCCAAACAGAAATGCAAAAAGAAAAGAAAATGCCACAAGATACAACGGAGTAGTTGAAGTATTATAAGGTGAGAAAGAATAGAATATATTTGAATTATTCTTTCCGATTTTAAGGGTGAACTGGCAAAAATCTTCACTCAACCCTCTTTTTTATTTTTTAATGAGGCTTCATTAGTCTTTTTATAAGCCAGTTTTTAATTTAATTAATTTGTTTATTTATGGTTATTTTGGGTTTTTACTGCTGCTGCAGGCTCTTCTCTGGTTGCAGGGAGTGGGGACTACTTTCTAGCTGAGGTGAGCAGGCTTCTTGTTGCAGTGACTTCTCTTGTGGAATTCAGGTGCTCGGGTACACGGGCTTCAGTAGTTATGGCACATGGACTCCATAGTTGTGGCTCCAAAGCTCTAGAGCACAGGCTCATTAGTTGTGGCTCACGGGCTTAGATGCTCTGCGGGATGTGGGATCTTCCCTGCTCAGGGATCAAACCTTTGTCTCCTGCATTGACAGGCAAACTCTTCACCACTGAGCTACCAAGGGAAAACCCTCTTTTTCAGGTGTAGTTAACTTCAAGATAAGAGCCTTCACATACTATGAGTTCTGTCACTTACCTGGATACATAAACATGATGCAGTAAGATCTGTGGTTTGGTGCCTGGGGAAGCAACAGGAAGTGATATAAAGAATAGGCTTTGGAACCACACAGACGAAGGATTTGAATCTTAGGTGCATGATTGACAAGTTTTGCTTTTACTAATGATTGAACAAAATCACTTTTCTCAGCTCCAGACTCCTCATTTATAAAATAGGATATAGAGCTTCCCTGGTAGTCCATTGGGTAAAGAGTGTGCCTTGCAGTGCAAGGAGCACCAGTTGGATCCCTGACCCAGGAAGATCCCATGTGTCATGGAACGGCTGGACCGGTGTGTCCCATTATGAGCCAGCACTCTGGAACGCATTTGCCCAGAGCTGATGCTCTACAATGAGAGAGCCCTCTGCAATGGGAGGCTCACACAGGCCAAAGAATAAAGGTGGATGAAAATAAATAAATAAATAAAATAATAGAAGAAGCCAAAATTTAAGAAATAATAAAATGGGATATATCATCATCTTGCGTAGTTTTTTTGAGTATCAAAAATAATCTGGGAAAGTGCCTGGCAGAGTAGGCATTCAGTAAATGGTAGCAATGCTAATTTAGTCTTGTGTTCATTGTGTCGATTTTTGTTTTATACGAGGCATCTCTGGTATAATATGTAGAAGTGATACTCACAGATAAAGCACTAGGAACTGACTTGATTATGGAGACCAAATGCTGCCATTATTTTCTCCTGATACCCATGGCTGTTAAGTAGTATAACTAACCCATCATTTAAAAATGTCACCAGTTTTACCATGTAAAGTTCAGGAATGGACATATCCACTCTCTCCTTTGCCTTTGTGTGGTAGTAGTATGTCCTTTAGAAGTGTTATGGAACTATTCCCTGTTAAAACTATCTTAAAATTATTTTCATTTCTTACAATCATATAGAACAGAAAATCTTACTAATTCTCATACTACTTTAGCATACGTACTTTAGTTTTCCTATAGTAAATTGGACACAATGACTAATACACATTCTTGCTATGCTGTATTTAAAATTTCAGTCAGTCTTCAATATACTGAGTTTGTGTAACCATTTACATATTCCCATTATTGAAAAAGCTTAAAGGAATTTAAATTATCTATGTTCAGTTCAGCATTTATTAAATATGTGCCAAACATTGTGCCTGGTGCTAAGACTAGGAAGACGAATAAAGCCTAATATTAATATCTGCTTCCAACTTGCTTACATATAGATGAGTAAGAGGGAAAGATAGACATATAAGAATAAATAGCATAGTATAATAGTGCCATTATGGGATTATGTAGTCAGAGATAGGGGATTCACAATAATTAAGGTATGAGTAAATATTACTATAGTTGATCAGTAATTGGAGTGTTTTATATTTTTAAGGATTTGTATCATGCCTTGACCAAAGTGTCCTTTTTCATGTTAAAATTTATGCTATTCTGAGGAGATTACATTTCCAAACATAAAAGATTTTCATTTATGGTATATTGACTTCAGAAATGCCTAGTTGTACTAGATTTTTAGTGCTAGGTCATTGTATTTATCCCTGTTTTTTCTCTAAGAAATAATTTTTGAAGTATATTTGCCTTGACAAGATGAATTTATTTTACCATTAACAACGTCTGTAGCTTTATATTGCACATAAAATATTTTTGGTCATTGGGCAGGGATCAGGTACATTTCAACAGTAATTGTCATTTTCTTTGCAGTGCGGGTTTTGTGTGTGATTTATACAGTGATGAAGATGAGGAAGTGGAGCCTTCTCCTTCTGGGCAACAAAAGAAAATATTTTTGAAGTCATTGAAGAACATGAATCTCAGCAAAAGGTGAAGCTTGGCCAGGTCTTTCTCCATCTTTTAAAATATATGTCACCAGTTTTACCATGTAAAGTTCAGGAATGGACATATCCACTCTCTCCTTTGCCTTTGTGTGGTAGTAGTATGTCCTTTAGAAGTGTTATGGAACTATTCCCTGTTAAAACTATCTTAAAATTATTTTCATTTCTTACAATCATATAGAACAGAAAATCTTACTAATTCTCATACTACTTTAGTTTTCCTATAGTAAATTGGACACAATGACTAATACACATTCTTGCTATGCTGTATTTAAAATTTCAGTCAGTCTTCAATATACTGAGTTTGTGTAACCATTTACATATTCCCATTATTGAAAAAGCTTAAAGGAATTTAAATTATCTATGTTCAGTTCAGCATTTATTAAATATGTGCCAAACATTGTGCCTGGTGCTAAGACTAGGAAGACGAATAAAGCCTAATATTAATATCTGCTTCCAACTTGCTTACATATAGATGAGTAAGAGGGAAAGATAGACATATAAGAATAAATAGCATAGTATAATAGTGCCATTATGGGATTATGTAGTCAGAGATAGGGATTCACAATAATTAAGGTATGAGTAAATATTACTATAGTTGATCAGTAATTGGAGTGTTTTATATTTTTAAGGATTTGTATCATGCCTTGACCAAAGTGTCCTTTTTCATGTTAAAATTTATGCTATTCTGAGGAGATTACATTTCCAAACATAAAAGATTTTCATTTATGGTATATTGACTTCAGAAATGCCTAGTTGTACTAGATTTTTAGTGCTAGGTCATTGTATTTATCCCTGTTTTTTCTCTAAGAAATAATTTTTGAAGTATATTTGCCTTGACAAGATGAATTTATTTTACCATTAACAACGTCTGTAGCTTTATATTGCACATAAAATATTTTTGGTCATTGGGCAGGGATCAGGTACATTTCAACAGTAATTGTCATTTTCTTTGCAGTGCGGGTTTTGTGTGTGATTTATACAGTGATGAAGATGAGGAAGTGGAGCCTTCTCCTTCTGGGCAACAGATAATTGAAAATTCAATAACTATGAATAAGATGAAGCTACTGAAGGCTAAGATGAAGAACATGAATCTCAGCAAAAAGGTGAAGCTTGGCCAGGTCTTTCTCCAGTTTACCCTTGCAGGGCTCACAGCATTGACGTCTGTTGGTAATTGTCGGGGAAAAAATAGAATTATAAAATATCATTCATCTCAAGTGTCTAACCTCAGTTATTTATTGAAATATTAAGTGTGATTAATTGATTTTTAGGGCATCAGTGTATTTAATGTGGTAATATTGCACTCAAAATAATTCATGACTTTAAAAATTGATAGTTCTAAAACTAGGAAGGATAATAAAAGAGAGCCTCACCTTAATTTTGCAAATGATTTTTGAAAATCTTGTTAATATTTACTTATTACGGATAGTTGTATCTGGGTGTTGATAAAGAATGTTTGGGTTTGCTAGATATTGTCAGTTTCACCAAATAATTGAATGAATTCTGTCCAATAGTGAATAAGAGTTACAGTTTTCATGCATTGTTACCATTATTTGATATGGTTCTTCTTTTTTATTTTTGTCATTCTCATTGGTGTATAGTAGCATTGTATTGTGGTTTTAGTTTTCATTTCTCTGACTAATGAAGTTGAGCACCTTTTATATATATATATATATGTATTTTAGGGGGGCCACTTCTATTGGTCTTTCATTTATCTATTTTCATCCATCTTTGCTCTTTGGCCCACCTTTTATATTTTATTGGGTATTTGGATATCCTTTTTGTGAAATGTGTATTCAGACCTTTTGCTCATTTTAAAAGTTGGGTTGTGTGCATTTTACTTTTTGATTTTTTTATAGATCTTTATATATTCTGGATATTAGCTCTTTGTTATATGTATATCACCACTCTATACCTTTGCTTTTCACTCTATTAGTAATTTCTTTTTTATTGAAATGTAAAATAAGTACAGAAATTACAATTTACAAGTTTTAGTACAGCTTGATGAATTTTTACATTTATATACAGTCATGTAGGTACAACTCTAGTTAAAATAGGACCTTTCTCTCCAGATTTTCTTGTAACTTTTTTCAGTGAATACCTACCTTTCTCTACTCTCAAAATAACTATTAATCTTACATATACCATTACAAATTAGTTTTTACTGTTCTTGAACTTTGTATAAATTATCTCATGTAAGATATACTCTTTTTTTGTTTTGGTCTGGTTTCATTTGCTCAGTAGAATACTTTTGCAGTTCATCCATTCGTTTCATATTATCATTTCATTCTCTTTTACTGCTGTGTACTAACCAATTGTATGACTATACAGGCATACCTCGGGGATATTGCAGATTTGATTCCAAACCACCACAATAAAGCAAATATCGTAATAAAGTGAGTCACACACATTTTTTGGCTTCCCAGTGCATCGGAAAAAAATTTCATTCATCTCAAGTGTCTAACCTCAGTTATTTATTGAAATATTAAGTGTGATTAATTGATTTTTAGGGCATCAGTGTATTTAATGTGGTAATATTGCACTCAAAATAATTCATGACTTTAAAAATTGATAGTTCTAAAACTAGGAAGGATAATAAAAGAGAGCCTCACCTTAATTTTGCAAATGATTTTTGAAAATCTTGTTAATATTTACTTATTACGGATAGTTGTATCTGGGTGTTGATAAAGAATGTTTGGGTTTGCTAGATATTGTCAGTTTCACCAAATAATTGAATGAATTCTGTCCAATAGTGAATAAGAGTTACAGTTTTCATGCATTGTTACCATTATTTGATATGGTTCTTCTTTTTTATTTTTGTCATTCTCATTGGTGTATAGTAGCATTGTATTGTGGTTTTAGTTTTCATTTCTCTGACTAATGAAGTTGAGCACCTTTTATATATATATATATATGTATTTTAGGGGGGCCACTTCTATTGGTCTTTCATTTATCTATTTTCATCCATCTTTGCTCTTTGGCCCACCTTTTATATTTTATTGGGTATTTGGATATCCTTTTTGTGAAATGTGTATTCAGACCTTTTGCTCATTTTAAAAGTTGGGTTGTGTGCATTTTACTTTTTGATTTTTATAGATCTTTATATATTCTGGATATTAGCTCTTTGTTATATGTATATCACCACTCTATACCTTTGCTTTTCACTCTATTAGTAATTTCTTTTTTATTGAAATGTAAAATAAGTACAGAAATTACAATTTACAAGTTTTAGTACAGCTTGATGAATTTTTACATTTATATACAGTCATGTAGGTACAACTCTAGTTAAAATAGGACCTTTCTCTCAGATTTTCTTGTAACTTTTTCAGTGAATACCTACCTTTCTCTACTCTCAAAATAACTATTAATCTTACATATACCATTACAAATTAGTTTTTACTGTTCTTGAACTTTGTATAAATTATCTCATGTAAGATATACTCTTTTTGTTTTGGTCTGGTTTCATTTGCTCAGTAGAATACTTTTGCAGTTCATCCATTCGTTTCATATTATCATTTCATTCTCTTTTACTGCTGTGTACTAACCAATTGTATGACTATACAGGCATACCTCGGGGATATTGCAGATTTGATTCCAAACCACCACAATAAAGCAAATATCGTAATAAAGTGAGTCACACACATTTTTTGGCTTCCCAGTGCATATAAAATTTATATAGTAGTCTGTTAAGCGTACAATAGCATTATGTCTAAAAAACAACGTACATACCTTAATTAAAAGAGTTTATTGTGAAAAAATGCTAACCATCATCTGAGCCTTCAGTGAGTTGTGTAGTAACATCAAAAATCGCTAATCAGGGCTTCCCTGGTGGTCCAGTGGGTAGAGTCCACGGGCACCGGTTCCATCCCTGGCCCAGGAAGATCCCACGTGCCGCGGAGTGGTTGAACCGGTGTGTCAAATTGCAAGCCAGTGCTCTGGAGCGCATGCGCCCGGGGCCAGTGTCCTGTAACGAGGAAGGCCACTACAATGGGAGGCCCATACAGGCCAAAGACTAAAGATGGATGAAAATAAATAAATAAACAAAGAACAAGGCCAAAATTAAAGAAAAAAATGTATATTAAAAAAAAGAAATGGGGATTCTCTGGTGGTCCAGTGGGTAAAGAGTCCACCTTGCAGTGGAAGGGGCACTGGTTCGAACCCTGGCCTGGGAAGATCCCACGTGCCACAGAGAAGCTGGACCAGTGTGTCCAGTTAGGAGCCAGCGCTCTGGAGTGCATGCGCCCAGAGCCAGTGCTCTGCAAGGAGAGAGACCACTGCATTGGGAGGCCTACACAGGCCAAAGAATAAAGATGCATGAAAATAAATAAATAGAAAACCAATAAAAGAGGCCAAAATTTGAAAAGAAATTCTTAAAAATTACTCATCACAGGTCACCATAAGAAATATAATAATACTGGAAAAACATGAAGTATTTCTGCAAGAATTACTAAAATGTGACCCAGAGATGCAAAGTGAGCAAATGCTATTGGAAAAATGACATCAATATATACTTGCTTAACACAGGGCTGCAGCAGACCTTTAATTTGTAAAAAAAAAAACCCAAAAAACAAAAAACCAGTATCTGCAAAATGCAATAAAAGGAGGTATGTCTGTACTTTGTTTCTTCTTTCTCCTTTTGACATTTTTGGCTTTCATTAACAAAGTTGCTTTGAACATTTTTTTATACATGTCTTTGGTGGATACATGCACTCTTTTCTTTGGGGCATATAGCTAGGAATGGACTCGTGGAGTATTTCTGGGCTCTTGATTCTGTTCCATTGGCAAATATGTCTGTCTTTATGCCAGTACAACACTGTTTTGATTACTGAGCTTAGTAGTAGATTTTAAACTCAGAAAGTGTGAGGCCTGCAGCTTTGTTCTTTGCTCTTTGGGGTTCCTATGGTCACTTACAAATTTTAGGATGGATTATTCTGTTTTTGCAAAAAATTCCATTGGGATTTTGATAGGGATTATATTAAATCTTTAGATCAGTGTGACTCATGGCTGATTTAGAAAGTGAACTCCTTAGTTTACAAACATATGTGGAATATTGTATATCTTTTTTTATTGATTTATAGTTGAATGTAACTGTGGTCAGAGAACAAACTCTAAGTGATTTCAAACCTTTGAAATTAGTTGAGAATTGATTTATGACAAAGTGTATTGATAAATGCCACTGGGAAATACTGTGTAGTCTGTTGCTATATGTTGTGTGTGTGAGTGTGTGTGTATAGTGTTCTCAATATATCAGTTAAATTTGTTATTTGTGTTGTTTTGGTCTTCTGTAGCCTTTCTAATTTGTGTGTGTGTGTCTGTTTTCTGTCAGTTATTGAGAGAAGTTTATTTCAGATCTTCTTTTTGGTTGTGGATTTGTGTGTTTCTCCTTTAAATATGTTTATTTTTGCTTGACATATTTTGAAATTCTGTCTAACAAGGCCAAATGATCTAGATTTGTATGATGTCCAAGGAATTCTGGTATCTTTCTTTTAGTTTGTAATACAATGAATATTACTATATATTATTTTTATAAAATATTTTTCTTTATGTCTTGTAATATGCTTTTCTTAGAGCTCCTTTGTCTATTAGTACGGCTAAGCCAGCTTTCTTTTGCTTTGTATTTCTATTGTATGTCCTTTCCATTTTATTACTTTCGTGCTTTCTGTGTTTCTGTATTTAAGAATTTTTCTTATAATAAATCAATGGTGGCTTTATTATTATCATTTTTTATCTATACTGACAAGCTTAAGTTTTTCATTCTGTAATATTCAGTATAATTACTGATACATGTGGATTTTTATCATCTTACTATTTGTTTTCTGTTTAATCACCTATTTAATGTTTCTTGTTCCTCTTCTTTTTTGTCCTTTGTTAGATTAGCCTACTTTTTGGTCAGTTTTTATTTTCTGTTACTTTGTTATTTATTATTAATTTTTTTCAAGTGTTTATAAAGATTATTTGTATATGCTTGGCTACCTATAGTCTAATAAAAATGATTTTTACACCTTCCTTTAATGCCAGAATCTTAGAACACTGACTTCGTCTTCATGTCCAAATGCCTTTTGTGTCATTTTTGTTATGCATTTAAATTTACATATATTTTTAAACCCTCAAATTGTTTTATATTCCCAATAGTGTTTATATTTATCCATATATTTACCTTTTCCATTGCTGTTTATTCTTTCCTGGAATTATTTGTTTCCTTTATTTTCCTTCTGTCCTTTTAGTGCTTTTTATCATTTATAACTCTGCTAAGTCAAACCTTTGAAATTAGTTGAGAATTGATTTATGACAAAGTGTATTGATAAATGCCACTGGGAAATACTGTGTAGTCTGTTGCTATATGTTGTGTGTGTGAGTGTGTGTGTATAGTGTTCTCAATATATCAGTTAAATTTGTTATTTGTGTTGTTTTGGTCTTCTGTAGCCTTTCTAATTTGTGTGTGTGTGTCTGTTTTCTGTCAGTTATTGAGAGAAGTTTATTTCAGATCTTCTTTTTGGTTGTGGATTTGTGTGTTTCTCCTTTAAATATGTTTATTTTTGCTTGACATATTTTGAAATTCTGTCTAACAAGGCCAAATGATCTAGATTTGTATGATGTCCAAGGAATTCTGGTATCTTTCTTTTAGTTTGTAATACAATGAATATTACTATATATTATTTTTATAAAATATTTTTCTTTATGTCTTGTAATATGCTTTTCTTAGAGCTCCTTTGTCTATTAGTACGGCTAAGCCAGCTTTCTTTTGCTTTGTATTTCTATTGTATGTCCTTTCCATTTTATTACTTTCGTGCTTTCTGTGTTTCTGTATTTAAGAATTTTTCTTATAATAAATCAATGGTGGCTTTATTATTATCATTTTTTATCTATACTGACAAGCTTAAGTTTTTCATTCTGTAATATTCAGTATAATTACTGATACATGTGGATTTTTATCATCTTACTATTTGTTTTCTGTTTAATCACCTATTTAATGTTTCTTGTTCCTCTTCTTTTTTGTCCTTTGTTAGATTAGCCTACTTTTTGGTCAGTTTTTATTTTCTGTTACTTTGTTATTTATTATTAATTTTTTTCAAGTGTTTATAAAGATTATTTGTATATGCTTGGCTACCTATAGTCTAATAAAAATGATTTTTACACCTTCCTTTAATGCCAGAATCTTAGAACACTGACTTCGTCTTCATGTCCAAATGCCTTTTGTGTCATTTTTGTTATGCATTTAAATTTACATATATTTTTAAACCCTCAAATTGTTTTATATTCCCAATAGTGTTTATATTTATCCATATATTTACCTTTTCCATTGCTGTTTATTCTTTCCTGGAATTATTTGTTTCCTTTATTTTCCTTCTGTCTGAATCTTTTAGTGCTTTTTTATCATTTATAACTCCTGGCAGTAAAGTCTCTTGGTCTTTATCTGAACACTTACTTTGCCTTTTTTTTTTTTAATCTTGAAAAATTTTCAGTCCTTCAGAAATGTTTCATGAACATCCATGAAAGTTTTACCTAGATTCACAAGTTAACATTTTTCCATGTTTGCTTTCTTTCCTTGTTTTTCTTTTTTTTTTCACCCGATTCATCTGGGAGTTAGTTTCAGATACCATGACATTTCCCACTAAATGTTCAGTAATATAACTCCTAAGAACAGAATCTTCTCCTGTATAACTGCTATACAGTTATCGCATACAATTTATCACTGATACACATTGTATAATCTATATTCATAATTCTCTATGTCTCAATAATATATTTGATAGCATTTTGTTTTATTTTGATTTTTTTAATTCTCTTTTCAGTCTGGGATCCAGTCAAGAATCATGTGTTGTATTTAGTTGTAATGTTTTCTTGGTCTGCTTTTTTATGCAGAATTGTTTCTTAGCCTTTTTTTTTTTTTCAAACATTCATGTCAAATAGTTTTGAAGAGTTGGCTAGTTTTGTAGAATAATCTCACTGTGAATTCGTCTTGTTGTTTTATTATGATTAGATGCAAGTCAGACTTTTTGCCTGGATATTACATAGATGCTGTATTCTTCTATTTTTAAAAGATATCTTTTGACTCTTCCTTATCAAGTTATAGTCAATGCTTCTTTTCTCTCATATTTATCCTTCTATTTTTAATATTTATATTATTTATACTTTTTTAGGTAGTATAAAATCTACAAATCATTTTTCTCTTCTCCCCTCCCCCTGCTCTTATTTTAGTTTTAGATCTTTAATTTAATATTTTTCCTATCATATTTACCTTTTCCATTGCTGTTTATTCTTTCCTGGAATTATTTGTTTCCTTTATTTTCCTTCTGTCTGAATCTTTTAGTGCTTTTTTATCATTTATAACTCCTGGCAGTAAAGTCTCTTGGTCTTTATCTGAACACTTACTTTGCCTTTTTTTTTTTTAATCTTGAAAAATTTTCAGTCCTTCAGAAATGTTTCATGAACATCCATGAAAGTTTTACCTAGATTCACAAGTTAACATTTTTCCATGTTTGCTTTCTTTCCTTGTTTTTCTTTTTTTTTTCACCCGATTCATCTGGGAGTTAGTTTCAGATACCATGACATTTCCCACTAAATGTTCAGTAATATAACTCCTAAGAACAGAATCTTCTCCTGTATAACTGCTATACAGTTATCGCATACAATTTATCACTGATACACATTGTATAATCTATATTCATAATTCTCTATGTCTCAATAATATATTTGATAGCATTTTGTTTTATTTTGATTTTTTTAATTCTCTTTTCAGTCTGGGATCCAGTCAAGAATCATGTGTTGTATTTAGTTGTAATGTTTTCTTGGTCTGCTTTTTTATGCAGAATTGTTTCTTAGCCTTTTTTTTTTTTTCAAACATTCATGTCAAATAGTTTTGAAGAGTTGGCTAGTTTTGTAGAATAATCTCACTGTGAATTCGTCTTGTTGTTTTATTATGATTAGATGCAAGTCAGACTTTTTGCCTGGATATTACATAGATGCTGTATTCTTCTATTTTTAAAAGATATCTTTTGACTCTTCCTTATCAAGTTATAGTCAATGCTTCTTTTCTCTCATATTTATCCTTCTATTTTTAATATTTATATTATTTATACTTTTTTAGGTAGTATAAAATCTACAAATCATTTTTCTCTTCTCCCCTCCCCCTGCTCTTATTTTAGTTTTAGATCTTTAATTAAATATGTCCCATATTTACTGTGTCTTTTTACTGACGTTTATCCATGCTTTTTTGTTGTAAGAAGCTCATCTCTAATAGATTTCTCAGGAAAGGCTTATAAATACAGTAATATCTGAGTCCGTGGATGTTTAAAACTTTCTCTTTAGCCTTAACACTTAAGGCACAGTTTGGCTGGACATAAAATGTTCACACTTTTGGTTTGCACTTTTTCCCTTGAATTTCTTTCAAATGTTGCTCCACTACTGTCTTGCTTTGTACATTGCCACCAAGAAATATAATTGCCAGTCTTACCTTCTGTTCTTTATAAGTGCCTGTTAAGCCTAAGGATAAAAGCAACTACAGCAGCCGGCATATCTTCCCAAGCTTCTTTTTTCTTTGGATTTTTAGCTCCCCTGTAGTTCTTGCCTCCACTGCTATCTGCTGTATTTTCTACATTTTCTTATAATTCTAGGCTGGGAATTTTGGTTTATCATCAGGTATTCCATTCATTTCTCATGGTCATATTAGTTCATATCTTAAAGATAAGTGCTCAGGTTTCATATCTTTAATTTTAAACTTTAACCATACATTATGAATTGTTGTGACCTTTGTATTAAAACTGACTATATTGTGAACTCCTAGACCACTCCTGGATTTGATGATTTGCTTGAAGAACTCACAGAACTAGCATATAATTTTATTCATGGTTAAGATTTATTTTAGCAAAAGAGTACCAAGCAAAATCAGCAAAGAGAAAAGGGGCATAGTGGGTGAAGTCCAGAGGAAACCAGATATGGACTTTCCCATGGAAGTCTCATGAGATGTCTGGAATTGCTGTGTCAGCGAGTGGTATCAGCACATGCGGACTTTTGTCTACCAGGGAAGCTCACTGAAGACTCTGTGCCCAGGGATTTTATTAGGAGTGCTTCATGGAGATGCCCTCTGCCTCAGTTCAGTTCAGTTGCTCAATCGTGTCCAACTCTGCAGTACGGCAGGCTTTCCTGTCCTTCAACATCTCCAGACCTTGCTCATACTCATGACAATTGAGTTGGTGTTGCCATCCAACCATCTCATCTTTTGTCACCGCCTTCTCCTGCCTTCTACTTTTCCCAGGATCAGGGGCTTTTCCAGTGAGTTGTCTCTACCTAGCAGGTGCCAAAATTCCAGATTCTCAGAAGGAAAGGCTTATAAATACAGTAATATCTGAGTCCGTGGATGTTTAAAACTTTCTCTTTAGCCTTAACACTTAAGGCACAGTTTGGCTGGACATAAAATGTTCACACTTTTGGTTTGCACTTTTTCCCTTGAATTTCTTTCAAATGTTGCTCCACTACTGTCTTGCTTTGTACATTGCCACCAAGAAATATAATTGCCAGTCTTACCTTCTGTTCTTTATAAGTGCCTGTTAAGCCTAAGGATAAAAGCAACTACAGCACCCGGGCATATCTTCCCAAGCTTCTTTTTTCTTTGGATTTTTAGCTCCCCTGTAGTTCTTGCCTCCACTGCTATCTGCTGTATTTTCTACATTTTCTTATAATTCTAGGCTGGGAATTTTGGTTTATCATCAGGTATTCCATTCATTTCTCATGGTCATATTAGTTCATATCTTAAAGATAAGTGCTCAGGTTTCATATCTTTAATTTTAAACTTTAACCATACATTATGAATTGTTGTGACCTTTGTATTAAAACTGACTATATTGTGAACTCCTAGACCACTCCTGGATTTGATGATTTGCTTGAAGAACTCACAGAACTAGCATATAATTTTATTCATGGTTAAGATTTATTTTAGCAAAAGAGTACCAAGCAAAATCAGCAAAGAGAAAAGGGGCATAGTGGGTGAAGTCCAGAGGAAACCAGATATGGACTTTCCCATGGAAGTCTCATGAGATGTCTGGAATTGCTGTGTCAGCGAGTGGTATCAGCACATGCGGACTTTTGTCTACCAGGGAAGCTCACTGAAGACTCTGTGCCCAGGGATTTTATTAGGAGTGCTTCATGGAGATGCCCTCTGCCTCAGTTCAGTTCAGTTGCTCAATCGTGTCCAACTCTGCAGTACGGCAGGCTTTCCTGTCCTTCAACATCTCCAGACCTTGCTCATACTCATGACAATTGAGTTGGTGTTGCCATCCAACCATCTCATCTTTTGTCACCGCCTTCTCCTGCCTTCTACTTTTCCCAGGATCAGGGGCTTTTCCAGTGAGTTGTCTCTACCTAGCAGGTGCCAAAATTCCAGATTCTCAGAAGAAAAGTTGATGACCAGCATAAACCATATTGCTTGCACAAACAGGTTGGGCACAATGAGCCATTCTTGTAAGTTAGGGTAGTGAGAACTTTATTGAAATATAAATTTCTAGGAGCCAGCCCAGGGGAAAACTTGCAAGCAGGCCTTTTTAAAGATAGTAGTTTAGGTTTGTCTGTTAACTCTCTTCTGCACTAGCTGCTTAGCCAAACACTTTACTCATCTTACTAGAAAACATTTTTGGGGATCTGAAATAGGTCAGCAGTGTCATATCTATATAATAATTTTATTCTCCAACAAAACTGACAAATAATCAATAGTGGTGAAAAAGAAAATTATTTTTCTTTAATATTGTCAGAAATTACACTCAGTGAAGAAAGATAGCAAAAGTCTTCTTAATCATAAGCTTAAGATTTTAATATTTTTAAATATTTTAGGTTGAGATAATCCAAATGCCAGTATGCTACTGTAAATAACCTTTTCTACCTTGAACAATTTTTGTTAATGGATGGAGGACATGATTGTGTAAAGAATTACGTATCTTTTCTTTTCTTTTAGCCTAAGAAAGCTGTCAAAGTAAAACCTTGTCCACCTGTATCTCCTCGACCTTCTAGTAGTTCTACCACAGCTGCTCGGCATAGATTGTTAAGGGTTCTTCCCTACATTGGGCAGTCTTGTTTACCTTCTTCTGGAAACACGGGTCTACCTGACTTGTCCAGCAGTGCAATTTCAATGTTCCAACCCTCTGAAGACTCTGTGCCCAGGGATTTTATTAGGAGTGCTTCATGGAGATGCCCTCTGCCTCAGTTCAGTTCAGTTGCTCAATCGTGTCCAACTCTGCAGTCGGCAGGCTTTCCTGTCCTTCAACATCTCCAGACCTTGCTCATACTCATGACAATTGAGTTGGTGTTGCCATCCAACCATCTCATCTTTTGTCACCGCCTTCTCCTGCCTTCTACTTTTCCCAGGATCAGGGGCTTTTCCAGTGAGTTGTCTCTACCTAGCAGGTGCCAAAATTCCAGATTCTCAGAAGAAAAGTTGATGACCAGCATAAACCATATTGCTTGCACAAACAGGTTGGGCACAATGAGCCATTCTTGTAAGTTAGGGTAGTGAGAACTTTATTGAAATATAAATTTCTAGGAGCCAGCCCAGGGGAAAACTTGCAAGCAGGCCTTTTTAAAGATAGTAGTTTAGGTTTGTCTGTTAACTCTCTTCTGCACTAGCTGCTTAGCCAAACACTTTACTCATCTTACTAGAAAACATTTTTGGGGATCTGAAATAGGTCAGCAGTGTCATATCTATATAATAATTTTATTCTCCAACAAAACTGACAAATAATCAATAGTGGTGAAAAAGAAAATTATTTTTCTTTAATATTGTCAGAAATTACACTCAGTGAAGAAAGATAGCAAAAGTCTTCTTAATCATAAGCTTAAGATTTTAATATTTTTAAATATTTTAGGTTGAGATAATCCAAATGCCAGTATGCTACTGTAAATAACCTTTTCTACCTTGAACAATTTTTGTTAATGGATGGAGGACATGATTGTGTAAAGAATTACGTATCTTTTCTTTTCTTTTAGCCTAAGAAAGCTGTCAAAGTAAAACCTTGTCCACCTGTATCTCCTCGACCTTCTAGTAGTTCTACCACAGCTGCTCGGCATAGATTGTTAAGGGTTCTTCCCTACATTGGGCAGTCTTGTTTACCTTCTTCTGGAAACACGGGTCTACCTGACTTGTCCAGCAGTGCAATTTCAAGTTTGACAGCTCTCCTCCCAGTTGATAGACCCATATCATCTATCGCTAATGATCTTTTTAAGGAAGATGATAACTGGGAGAGCAAGACAGTGTCTCATTCCAGTAGTGGCTTCCAACCACCATCTCAGATACCTCCTAGAGAGTTTGAAAATGACAAAGAGCTTGCTGATTCTGTTCTCCATCTTGGATCATCCTTGCCTAGGTGGACAAAACATTCAGGAAATCTGTCATCTAATAATGAGGATGACCCTGTTTTATTTCCAACTTCAGAAGAGGGTATAACTGAAGAATCACTTCTACCTGAAGTGGACTTATTGGCTTCCATTACAGAAGGAAGTGCTGATGAACAGAGCAGTGGTATAGAAGGCCCACAGAAGGTAAACCCAGAATTCTCACTCACTAATGGTGATAAAGGGTTGAAAGCTACAGAGCAGCATCCTAAACATATTGCAAGAGTGCTGAATGGTGAATTAGTAGAGACTTCACTTCTGAGCCACCATGAACTAAGTCTTCGCAAAAATAGACTCTTATCACTCCATTCTTTTGCACCAAAGTCACTCTATAATTCTCTGGTGAAACCACAGAGACAGTCCAAATGTTTTGAGCCTGGAAACCTCCAGTCTTCTGCTTCACAAAACGTGCTTCGGTCATTGGATATTCAGAATAGAACCGAATCTTCTTTCTCTAGGACTACTTGCTTTCGAGCTGTTAAAGTTGATTCACCTGGGAAAAGATCTGATACTATTTCTAAAACTGAGACTCGGGATATCACAGAAGTGGCTAACAAGGCATGCAGAGAGCCCACTGGTTGTGTAAATAATATAGGTTTTCTTGCTTCACTGCCCCGGAGTGCAAGCAGAGACAGCTTACAGAGCGCACATAGGGCAGGCAGGCTTAGGACCTCTGCAACTGGGGTATCTGCAAACGTTCAGCATTTTCAGGAAGAAAGCCTTAGGAAAAACTCTCTTCAGTTAGAACCTACAGATTTTTTTTTAGTAAGTATTTGCCTTTCAATATGTTCTACTAGTTATCTTTGTAGTGATTCAAAATATTTTTTTTTGTTTTTATATGGAATAAAGAGGTCTGAGGTTGAATTCTTTTCATTACTTTGTCTGAAAATGTTTATTTTATAGAAACTTTTTGTCAGTTGACTTTTTTTTTTGGTCAGTTGACTTTAAATAATGTTTTTGTCCTAAATGAGAAATGTAATTTGAAAGTAATTTAATATAAACTATTTTTTACAATGCCTTAAGATTATTTTAATTTTGAACAGTTTATTATATATTTTAAAATACTAAATATTTCAATTAGTGCTTTTCCCTAATAAGAACTTCTTTTTGAGCCATCAAATTGTACCCTCTCAGATCTGACCTTGCTTAGCTTCAGAGATTTGAAGTGGACTTATTGGCTTCCATTACAGAAGGAAGTGCTGATGAACAGAGCAGTGGTATAGAAGGCCCACAGAAGGTAAACCCAGAATTCTCACTCACTAATGGTGATAAAGGGTTGAAAGCTACAGAGCAGCATCCTAAACATATTGCAAGAGTGCTGAATGGTGAATTAGTAGAGACTTCACTTCTGAGCCACCATGAACTAAGTCTTCGCAAAAATAGACTCTTATCACTCCATTCTTTTGCACCAAAGTCACTCTATAATTCTCTGGTGAAACCACAGAGACAGTCCAAATGTTTTGAGCCTGGAAACCTCCAGTCTTCTGCTTCACAAAACGTGCTTCGGTCATTGGATATTCAGAATAGAACCGAATCTTCTTTCTCTAGGACTACTTGCTTTCGAGCTGTTAAAGTTGATTCACCTGGGAAAAGATCTGATACTATTTCTAAAACTGAGACTCGGGATATCACAGAAGTGGCTAACAAGGCATGCAGAGAGCCCACTGGTTGTGTAAATAATATAGGTTTTCTTGCTTCACTGCCCCGGAGTGCAAGCAGAGACAGCTTACAGAGCGCACATAGGGCAGGCAGGCTTAGGACCTCTGCAACTGGGGTATCTGCAAACGTTCAGCATTTTCAGGAAGAAAGCCTTAGGAAAAACTCTCTTCAGTTAGAACCTACAGATTTTTTTTTAGTAAGTATTTGCCTTTCAATATGTTCTACTAGTTATCTTTGTAGTGATTCAAAATATTTTTTTTTGTTTTTATATGGAATAAAGAGGTCTGAGGTTGAATTCTTTTCATTACTTTGTCTGAAAATGTTTATTTTATAGAAACTTTTTGTCAGTTGACTTTTTTTTTTGGTCAGTTGACTTTAAATAATGTTTTTGTCCTAAATGAGAAATGTAATTTGAAAGTAATTTAATATAAACTATTTTTTACAATGCCTTAAGATTATTTTAATTTTGAACAGTTTATTATATATTTTAAAATACTAAATATTTCAATTAGTGCTTTTCCCTAATAAGAACTTCTTTTTGAGCCATCAAATTGTACTCTCTTCCATTCAAGGACTAACCAGATCTGACCTTGCTTAGCTTCAGAGATCAGACGGGATCGGGTGCACTCAGGGTGGTATGGCGGTGGACAACTTTTACTCTTGAAGATAAAGAAAAAGTACAATATTAATGGATGTGACAACCAGGTTCCAAGTTAATTTAATTAAAATAGATTAAATAATTTTAAATGAAAGTTCTTTAACATTTTTGTCATATAGTTATTTCATGTTTGATGGTCTTTCCTCTGTTTTCCATTAACTCACCTCTGTAGATGTTTTGTGCTTTAATTGTAGTCTGCCCGTGGTATTGGAATGAATGGAAATAATGCAACATCGGGGAAAAGAGTAGGTAAGCTACAGATAATTTTGAAAACAATGTGAGGTTAATAATCATAGCATTATGTATACTATGAATTTGAATTTTCGAAGAGTGATGAGAAGAACATTATCTGTGGTATATACAGAGTAGACTCTCCCTAAACTTCAGTCCACTTAAGAAAATGATTATGAGAACTGACTGTGGGACATATTTGAAGAATAAAGAAAAAATTGGAATTGACATCTCTGTTGTCTGGAAAAAGACAATGGTCTCTGTGAAAAGATAAGATGAATGAAAAATCAACATGTATTTCACAACCATCCTGGTCCCTGGCCACTCTAGAGCCATGCTAGGTGCAGTATGGGTTTTGAGGAAATACCCTAGAAATGTGTTTTTTAGATTCATGGTCCGATATCAAGTACAGTAAGAGCTCCATGTGGTGAACTGGTTATTTCTGGATAAAAGAAAGGGCCAGTCTCCTTGACCAGCCCTTTCCAAGGCATGCTAGCAGAAATGACGATACTATTTGCATTCACTTCTACCAATAACATCTGAAAGGTGTACTGGGAGCCAGTGTTTCCTAAGGAGCCATTACTGTCATCTTTTGTGTTCCATCACTCAGATTAGAGATGGAGACTCTAACAAATATGTGCCACCTGTGTAACCCCAAGGTGCTAAAGGATCCCTGATAGATTATGATTGTCACATGAGTTTCATGTCTTTAAAGAGATACCTAAGGTTTGTTTCCACTACAGCATAAATATTTCAATTAGTGCTTTTCCCTAATAAGAACTTCTTTTTGAGCCATCAAATTGTACTCTCTTCCATTCAAGGACTAACCAGATCTGACCTTGCTTAGCTTCAGAGATCAGACGGGATCGGGTGCACTCAGGGTGGTATGGCGGTGGACAACTTTTACTCTTGAAGATAAAGAAAAAGTACAATATTAATGGATGTGACAACCAGGTTCCAAGTTAATTTAATTAAAATAGATTAAATAATTTTAAATGAAAGTTCTTTAACATTTTTGTCATATAGTTATTTCATGTTTGATGGTCTTTCCTCTGTTTTCCATTAACTCACCTCTGTAGATGTTTTGTGCTTTAATTGTAGTCTGCCCGTGGTATTGGAATGAATGGAAATAATGCAACATCGGGGAAAAGAGTAGGTAAGCTACAGATAATTTTGAAAACAATGTGAGGTTAATAATCATAGCATTATGTATACTATGAATTTGAATTTTCGAAGAGTGATGAGAAGAACATTATCTGTGGTATATACAGAGTAGACTCTCCCTAAACTTCAGTCCACTTAAGAAAATGATTATGAGAACTGACTGTGGGACATATTTGAAGAATAAAGAAAAAATTGGAATTGACATCTCTGTTGTCTGGAAAAAGACAATGGTCTCTGTGAAAAGATAAGATGAATGAAAAATCAACATGTATTTCACAACCATCCTGGTCCCTGGCCACTCTAGAGCCATGCTAGGTGCAGTATGGGTTTTGAGGAAATACCCTAGAAATGTGTTTTTTAGATTCATGGTCCGATATCAAGTACAGT
This sequence comes from Tragulus kanchil, assembly GCA_022376925.1. Classification (NCBI taxonomy): domain Eukaryota; kingdom Metazoa; phylum Chordata; class Mammalia; order Artiodactyla; family Tragulidae; genus Tragulus; species Tragulus kanchil. The sequence continues at coordinate 163,265,925 of JAIOJX010000005.1, forward strand.
AAGAGCTCCATGTGGTGAACTGGTTATTTCTGGATAAAAGAAAGGGCCAGTCTCCTTGACCAGCCCTTTCCAAGGCATGCTAGCAGAAATGACGATACTATTTGCATTCACTTCTACCAATAACATCTGAAAGGTGTACTGGGAGCCAGTGTTTCCTAAGGAGCCATTACTGTCATCTTTTGTGTTCCATCACTCAGATTAGAGATGGAGACTCTAACAAATATGTGCCACCTGTGTAACCCCAAGGTGCTAAAGGATCCCTGATAGATTATGATTGTCACATGAGTTTCATGTCTTTAAAGAGATACCTAAGGTTTGTTTCCACTACAGCATAAAGCTCAAGGTTCTAAAGTTGTAATATATCCATTGTTTTATTGTGGTAAAATCTACATGCTAAAATCTGTCTTAACCATTTTTAAGTGTATAATTGAATAGTATACACTACATTTACATTTTTGGCCAGCCAGAACTCTTTTCATCTTGAAAAATGGAAACTCTGTACTCATTAAACATTAATTCCTCATTCTTTTCTCTCCCAAACTCTTAAGTACCTCCCATAAGTAAAATCATTCAGTATTTGTCTTTTTGTGCCTGGTTTACTTTATGTAGCATAGTGTTCCCAAGGTCATCTATGTTGTAGCCTGTATCAGAATTCCCATACTATTTTTTCTCAAATTTCAGATTTTTTTTTTCGTCTTTTAATTCCTGTGGGGTTCATCAGTTCTTTATCAGTAACATTCTCCTTACAAAGACCAATTTACATCATCTATAGTTATATACAACATACCAAGGGAATACACAGGAAAATAAGAACGTGAGACTTCATCAGCTAAACAGAATTCAAATTTGCTGTTATAGAGACATACAGAACAAAACACTGAAGCATAAACAAAAAATTCAGAATAACAGCATTCTAGAAGAAAAAAAACTATAATAAAGATCTATACAGTATGTATAATTATATAATTTATTAAAATTAACACAATTCAAGTACAAAATATTAACATGGTAGTCATTAAGTTTGTTACGCACTTCAACTACTGAAATGTTAGAACACAGAAAAACTACATTAAGCAACATTTCCATCATAGGATCTGAATCTAACTCACTAGTTCAGGCTGAACATTCACTCTCCAAAGTACTTCTTCAGGCATGCAAAGAACAGGGCTAACAGGTTTAATCTGTTCTTCTCCGAAAAGTGACAATCGAGCAATTCCAGCGCATGAAAAGGATCTGCATTCACTTCTACCAATAACATCTGAAAGGTGTACTGGGAGCTCAGTGTTTCCTAAGGAGCCATTACTGTCATCTTTTGTGTTCCATCACTCAGATTAGAGATGGAGACTCTAACAAATATGTGCCACCTGTGTAACCCCAAGGTGCTAAAGGATCCCTGATAGATTATGATTGTCACATGAGTTTCATGTCTTTAAAGAGATACCTAAGGTTTGTTTCCACTACAGCATAAAGCTCAAGGTTCTAAAGTTGTAATATATCCATTGTTTTATTGTGGTAAAATCTACATGCTAAAATCTGTCTTAACCATTTTTAAGTGTATAATTGAATAGTATACACTACATTTACATTTTTGGCCAGCCAGAACTCTTTTCATCTTGAAAAATGGAAACTCTGTACTCATTAAACATTAATTCCTCATTCTTTTCTCTCCCCAAACTCTTAAGTACCTCCCATAAGTAAAATCATTCAGTATTTGTCTTTTTGTGCCTGGTTTACTTTATGTAGCATAGTGTTCCCAAGGTCATCTATGTTGTAGCCTGTATCAGAATTCCCATACTATTTTTTCTCAAATTTCAGATTTTTTTTTTCGTCTTTTAATTCCTGTGGGGTTCATCAGTTCTTTATCAGTAACATTCTCCTTACAAAGACCAATTTACATCATCTATAGTTATATACAACATACCAAGGGAATACACAGGAAAATAAGAACGTGAGACTTCATCAGCTAAACAGAATTCAAATTTGCTGTTATAGAGACATACAGAACAAAACACTGAAGCATAAACAAAAAATTCAGAATAACAGCATTCTAGAAGAAAAAAAACTATAATAAAGATCTATACAGTATGTATAATTATATAATTTATTAAAATTAACACAATTCAAGTACAAAATATTAACATGGTAGTCATTAAGTTTGTTACGCACTTCAACTACTGAAATGTTAGAACACAGAAAAACTACATTAAGCAACATTTCCATCATAGGATCTGAATCTAACTCACTAGTTCAGGCTGAACATTCACTCTCCAAAGTACTTCTTCAGGCATGCAAAGAACAGGGCTAACAGGTTTAATCTGTTCTTCTCCGAAAAGTGACAATCGAGCAATTCCAGAGTATGAAAAGGATCTGCCATATCTCCTGACTGATCTGCAAAGTCTCTCCATTCATCTTGACACACTATGATGAAACTGCACAGTTTTTCTCTATCAATCCAGTGAAACCTTCTGATCATCTTTAGGGAAGCCAACGCCCGCCATGAATAGCACACATCTGGTAACTTCTGTGGCCTTCCATTGAGTCCACCCGATGGAAGCTGTCGTTCACAAAGCCACCATCCGAGTAAATCAGAATTTGTTTGATGCAACTGACTAGAAATAGCCAAGAATCCTGCTCAGCATGGGATTCAGAACCTGACCTGCAACCAAATCCACCATCAAAGTTCATACACGATAAAACAAATTCAATTGCCTTTTTCACATTAATAGCATCCAACTTTCCCAATAAAGCCAAAATTGCCACTGCACAGAAAGAGAATCTCATAGTAATTTCTCCCTAAATATCTCCAGCAAAAGAACCATCTTCTTTCTGTAGACTCTGAACATATTCCACAACTTTATTTACATGGATAACATTAATACTATCATAGAGAGTATCTGGACAGCACTGAGTACAGAAGATGAGGATCATGTCCTATACTAGCACTTATGCCACACACTTGTGCTGACAAGGCTTAATAAATGTCAGAATTTCTTCTTTATTCATGCGATGTAGTTGTCCCTTGAGCTGCATTACAGTCAGGCCCCAATAGATGCCACTCATTCTCAAATACTCAGGCATGCAGTATTCGTAGTCATCTTTCTTTGAGCCATAGGATGCGATATAATCTGCATGCTTTTCCAGTAATAGGGTGTAAGGTGCATCTGACTTGATAGCAATATCTTTCTGCTAAAAGTAACATCATCTTAGTGGTCATGTGGTGTGCCCATGACCAAGAGTGAAAAAAGAAAATTCCCATACTTTTTAAACTGAACAATATTCCATTGTATGTAAATACAGCATTTTGTTTACCTGTGCATCTGTGGATGGAGAGTTGTGTTGCTTCCGCAGTTTAACTGTTGTGAATAATTTTACTGCAAGTACCTGCATACAAATGTCTCTTTGAGATTCTGATTGCAGTTCTTTTGAGTGTATATCCAGATGTGGAATTATTAGATCATATAGTAGTTCTATTTTTAATTTTTGGAGGAATTGCCATATTCTTTACCATAGTAGCCATGTCATGTCACATTTCCGTCAGCAGTGTACAAGGTTTCCAGTTTCTACACATTCGCACCACACTTGTAATTTTTTGCTTTGTTTTGTTTGATAGTGGGCATCCTAACAGGTGTGAGGTAGTAGCTGATTGTGGTTTAGACTGGTGTTTCCCTGATGATTAGTTATGTTGAGTATCTCTTAATATGCTTAACCATTTGGGTACCTTTGGAGAAATGTGTGTTCAAATTCCTCGCCCATTTTTGAATTTGTTTCTTTGTGTTCTTGAGTTTTAGATGTGTCTATATATTCTAGATGTTAATTCCTTATGTATGATTTGCAAATATTTCTCCCATTCTATAGGTCACCTTTTTACTGTGTTGATTATGTTTTCATGCTCAATAGTTCTTAATTTTCATGAGGATCAGTTTGTCTGTTTTTTCCTTTGTTGCCTATGCCTGGTGTTGTGTGCAATAAATTGTTGCCAAATCCGGTGTTATGAAGCTTTCCCCTATATTTTCTTCCAGGAGTTTTATAGTTTTAGGTCTTATGTTAAGTCTTTCATACATCTTTTTAGGTCTTTCATACATTTTAATTAATTTTTATATATGGTGTAATGTAAGGGCCAACTTTATTCTTTTCCACGTGTATATCCCATTTTTGAGGCACCATTTGGTAAAAAGACTGTCCTTTTCCCCATTATATGGTCTTAGCAACCTGTCAAAAATGTTTGATTCTTGACATATTTGTGAGGGTTTATTTCAGGGTTGTCTGTTATGTTTCATTGACCTCTATGTCTGCCTGTATGCCAGTGTCACCCAGGTTTTGCTTAATGTATCTACTTTTAATATTATAATTATTTTTCCTTTGACTTCTATTTAAGTCTGTCCTGTCCTAATCCATAGCTTAGCCTCTTGGAAGTTTGCATTGTACTTGTCTGTCTCCCTCAACTCTTTTAAATTATATGTGTGTGTGTGTGTGTATATATATATATATATATATATATATATATATATATATATATACCACTTCTATTGGTCTTTCATTTATCTATTTTCATCCATCTTTGTTCCTTAACCTGTGTGAGCCTCCCATCTCAGTGGCCTCTCTCGTCGCAGAGCACCAGCTCTGGGCGCATGCGCTCCAGAGCTCCGGCTTGGTAGTTGGACACATCCGTCCAGCTGCTCTGCAGCATGTGGGATCTTCCCAGGCCAGGGATCGAACCGGTGCCCTTTGCACTACAAGGCGGTGTCCTTACCCACTGGACCACCAGGGAAACCCTACCTCAACTCTTAAGTCCAGCTACAGTGCTTTCTTATCTTCTCTTTTTCTGAAACTGCTGTTGCTGAGGTCCCCAAAGATCTTCATAAGTTTTAATCTGGTGGATGATTCTGTATCCGTATCTTGATTGTTATGGCCCTACCTCTTGAAAGATTTTTCTTTCCCTTTCTTTCTCTCTTTTTCTTCCTTTCTTTTTTTCACTTTGGGTTATTATATTTTTGTAGATTTTTTTTTAAACTTCATTTTTCTTTTGAACTTGTTTTATCCAACCTCTTTTCTTGTCCTCAGATAGATACTCTTTTGATTGATTCCATTCAGGTCAAGTCATCAGCTGCTACCTGCAGTGACGATTCCCCAAACTAGTGCTGTGTAACTTGCTGCCACTTCCTTTCAGTAATAACTGTATCATTCTGAATTACTTAGAAGAGTTTGTGAAAATTTTACCATGTTTTGCTTAATTGACTTAAGTTTTTCCATTGGTTCTCTTTGCTTTTTACTGTAAGGTGTTCCTTGAAAATCTTACTCATCGTTATAGTTCTAGTTCTCATTTCTTGGCAATGGACTGTCAAATTTATATCTCAAACACTGTCTTATTATATTATTGGCTGTTATTTTCTGTTGGGTGAATTTTTATCGATTATTGCATAAGATCAAATATTAAACTAGTAAATGCCAAACTAGTGTGTTAAATCCAGATATTTTTACTCTCGTTCTGTAAAGCAGCTCTTCACATCAGCATTATTTTATTGACTTTATTCATATTTTCATTACACATTTGAGAAAAGGCTTCAGAGAGGAGCTGATGATTGGCAATATCTTCTTGCAGAATAAGTAGAATTCTACTAGGGTGACAGAGTTACTGGAGCATTTTAGAAGAGATGGCACATGTAAATGGATCCAGTGCATATTTCCAGGGTGGGAATGATGTGGCACATGATAGACAATGACTCTGCAAAATTATAGAGGCACATTGGACACGTAAGACCTTGAATGTCAAGCCATGGAATTTGAATTTTTTCTCTTTGTGGTATGGAACTTACATATTGGGCTGGTTCCTAGCCTGGAGTATGTGACTAACAAACTTTTTTTCCTCTAGTGGTTAGAAAGATATATGGAAACCATTCTCACAGAAGACCGTGATTATATTTCTGTGCCACCTCATTCTAGCCACTACTCTGCTCTCTGTTTCTGCCTATTTTCCAAGAGTTCCTGAATTTAAAAAGTGTGGGAAACTTAAAGTACCCCCAAGGGAAGAAAGAAATGAATATATGATTACATTGAACTAAATTTTTGTCAACAGATTTTTCTACTATTGTTTAAGGAAGAATTTCTACTATTGTTTAAGCCTGAATTTAAAATACTATTGAAATTCAATGAGCTTCAGAGGATATCTGGTAGTATGTGCCTTTCCTTTGTGTCCTGTGCATATGCCTGTCTTATTTGTATTATTTAAGAAGAGAAAAGTATTCCAACCCCTTTGGGAAATGTTCTTGATAACTTTTAAGTGCCCTTGATGAAGGGAGTGCTTATTAGCTTAAGCTGGTACCTGGGCACCATTAGGAGTCATAAGTTAGTTTCCAGTTTGGGACAATTTATTTTTCCAGTTTTGGGCAAGATCTGGGGGTATATTTTAGACTAGTAATACAGCATTAATTTCACTGGGCTTGTAAATACAGTACCCAATCTGGATTGTGGCAAAAGGCATAATGTCAATTAATTATAATTCCAACCTTTGTGAACCTTTGAAGGATCACTCTTAGCTGCCAGATAGCATTAAGCTCAGGCCACCCAACCCTCTTTCCGTAGTAGAGAACAGGTGCCGTTTCCACCGGCACTCTGTGCTGTGTTTCTTTTCATTCCTTCCCTTTGTATTTGCTTTCTTCGTTTGTTTCTTCCATCTTGGCCTTTGAGTGCCACCAAGCACTTATACGTGTACTTTTCATGTATGGAGGGTGCCGTTGAACCTCTCTGCTCATGAGTGGGGTTAGTTGGAATTCTGCTCGGTTGTAAAAGCTTATCACTTAGTGTGAAAGAAATTGATTTCTTTCTCATATAATAGCGGATGTGCTTTTATATTTAAGGTAAAAAAATCAGCTTGTTGCTGTAACCCAGAATTTAGTAAGTAGGTTTGGAAAAGGTATTGTGAAACCGAACAGTGTGTCCTATGAGTCACTATTAATACCAGCATATTTTATATAATTATAATACTAAAAAAATTCAGAATGCTTTTTTATATGTGAAACCGAGTTGACCTTTACTTAGAAACTTAGGGAGAAAAATACATGTCCTGTTAACTTAAAAATGAAAGTTTTGAAAGGATAAATAACTTGCTCATGGTTTCATGAATTTAGTTTCTATGTTGTAATTAGGACTAAGAGAGCAGCTTCATGATATTCTCATGCTCCTTCTTGGTGTGAAAGAACAGGAACAGGGGGATTGTAGTACATATTATGTTGTTTCTCAAAAACTTCCTAAATATGATTTTAAGCCAGACATTTTTCTTGATTCTCTGTCAAAGTTTAGAATCCTTTAAGTATACTTATTGCCCTTAGAAATAATCAGAACCGTGTTGTTGGTATGTACAGAAATGTTAAGTCTCAGTCAGTAGAAATCTACCATGTCTTAAAAAAAACAGTTCTAGTGCATCTTTACTTCTTGACTCTGTAAATAATTTTAGATATAAAAAGGCACAAATTGATTTTTTATGGCTTAAAGGTTACATTCCTGCTCTGACAGGAATGTGTTTAATGTTTTACAATATTTCACACTTACAATTTATTTTGTGTATTAATCAGAGTGTCTTTTCTCTAAACAGGAGAAAGTACTCATCATCTCCCACCTCTGAAAACCCCTCTTCAAACAAAGAAGAAAACAACAAAGCATTGTTTTCTTTGTGGAAAGAAAATTGGACTGGCTACTAGCTACGAATGCAGGCAGGTTGGCTAGCTGAAAAGCTGTTAATGCTTTCTTTGTGGTGACCCAGCTTAGGGCTGCACTATAAAATGTTCTTTAAATTGCCTATCCATTGACATGATTAACATGATGCTCAAATAGCAGCCTTCAGCTGAACTCCTTTTTGGATGAAGCAGCAAGTAGATAGCTTATGCATTTCCAAACTCCGTAGATCTCTCCTTCTCTCTCAAGTTGGATATATAAACCAATGGAAGAGTGTACTCTCTTTGTCTTATGTTTGATACACTTGTTTTTTCTTTGACTGTAGCTGGAAGAACCCCTCTTCCAAGATTCTATTTTAAATTGAACAAAAAAGGACTAAGTTTAATGTTAATACACTATAAATTATGATTATATGGTATACTTTTATTTAGAAAGAGATGAATTACAAAAGAGATGCTTACAAAAATAATTTTTTCTACCCCTAATTATTTATTACTGTTGATTAATATGCTCCAAGGATGCTGTCTGCCCTTAGGTTATATGTGAAACCGAGTTGACCTTTACTTAGAAACTTAGGGAGAAAAATACATGTCCTGTTAACTTAAAAATGAAAGTTTTGAAAGGATAAATAACTTGCTCATGGTTTCATGAATTTAGTTTCTATGTTGTAATTAGGACTAAGAGAGCAGCTTCATGATATTCTCATGCTCCTTCTTGGTGTGAAAGAACAGGAACAGGGGGATTGTAGTACATATTATGTTGTTTCTCAAAAACTTCCTAAATATGATTTTAAGCCAGACATTTTTCTTGATTCTCTGTCAAAGTTTAGAATCCTTTAAGTATACTTATTGCCCTTAGAAATAATCAGAACCGTGTTGTTGGTATGTACAGAAATGTTAAGTCTCAGTCAGTAGAAATCTACCATGTCTTAAAAAACAGTTCTAGTGCATCTTTACTTCTTGACTCTGTAAATAATTTTAGATATAAAAGGCACAAATTGATTTTTTATGGCTTAAAGGTTACATTCCTGCTCTGACAGGAATGTGTTTAATGTTTTACAATATTTCACACTTACAATTTATTTTGTGTATTAATCAGAGTGTCTTTTCTCTAAACAGGAGAAAGTACTCATCATCTCCCACCTCTGAAAACCCCTCTTCAAACAAAGAAGAAAACAACAAAGCATTGTTTTCTTTGTGGAAAGAAAATTGGACTGGCTACTAGCTACGAATGCAGGCAGGTTGGCTAGCTGAAAAGCTGTTAATGCTTTCTTTGTGGTGACCCAGCTTAGGGCTGCACTATAAAATGTTCTTTAAATTGCCTATCCATTGACATGATTAACATGATGCTCAAATAGCAGCCTTCAGCTGAACTCCTTTTTGGATGAAGCAGCAAGTAGATAGCTTATGCATTTCCAAACTCCGTAGATCTCTCCTTCTCTCTCAAGTTGGATATATAAACCAATGGAAGAGTGTACTCTCTTTGTCTTATGTTTGATACACTTGTTTTTTCTTTGACTGTAGCTGGAAGAACCCCTCTTCCAAGATTCTATTTTAAATTGAACAAAAAAGGACTAAGTTTAATGTTAATACACTATAAATTATGATTATATGGTATACTTTTATTTAGAAAGAGATGAATTACAAAAGAGATGCTTACAAAAATAATTTTTTCTACCCCTAATTATTTATTACTGTTGATTAATATGCTCCAAGGATGCTGTCTGCCCTTAGGTTGAGGCCAGGCATTAAACAAAGATACTGATTTTTAGAGTCTATTCTGTTCAAATAGAAACAGCTTATCTTGTTGCTAGAAAGACTTTAAAATCCTTTCATGGTATAGTTAGGTTTTACACAATGTAGTTTCTTATTAGACTGAATTCCTCAGAAATTCATAGTTGTTCCAGGCTTACTAGATATAAGAGAAGTGTTGGGTATATCTATTGGCTTTTGCAGTTTTACTATTTGATAAAGGTCTACAGCCTCTTTCACTCCAGAAGAGATTCTTTATTATACACTCACATATTCATGGTCAATTAACTTGTTCTTTTTGGAAGGTGCTTGTGCTTGTTTATGAATAGAAGAGAAATGTCAATCCTGAAATTGCTAAAGAGAACCAAAGGGCTCCTGTTGGATTACCTGAAGGCAAGCTTTGATTTCCCAAATAGAGGAGGCTCTTATGGAAATGTGACTATTCACATCAACTTTTTTTGTGCTCTAGATGTGGAAACAACTTCTGTGCCTCTCATCGCTATGCAGAAACTCACAGCTGCACCTATGATTACAAGAGTGCAGGGAGGAGATACTTACAGAAGGCAAATCCTGTGGTTAATGCCCCCAAACTTCCAAAAATCTAACTCTTGCTCTGCGCCTAACTCTTCTGCCCAAGGAATCGTATTATAATGACAGAGGAAACATTGTTTAGACTGCATTATTTTTGTTTGACTCCAAACAATTTGCCAAATAAAAAAAGCATACTGTTGGAGAATGCTACTGTATTTGACATCTTTATTCTTTGGTAAATCAAAAGTTTTAAAAGTAGTTTTAAAAACTTTATAATGATGTAGCTTTGTTATTGCATGTCTTGTATTAAGTATTTTATATTTGATATTGCAATTTTACTAAAGAAGTCTTCAAAAGATGCATGTTAGGAAGTTAACAATGTGGACTATATAACCAGCTTGCACGCTGTACAGAAATGAGCTGTCATGTAATGGCTCTACTCAGATCAACAAGTTTTTTCTTTTGGAGGTGGGGTGGGTGGGGATTTAAAAAAATAACCCATACGTGAAAGTTCATTGAGTTTACTGGCAAGTTCCTTTTTACATCAAGCTTTTTATAAAAAAAGAATATTTGGTTTTGCAGTGTGGTTTTAACACATCTATTTCTTCCATATTTAGATTAGCATTCAGATATGTATCCATTCTACAGTATAAAATACATTATGTGAATCATAGTATATATTTCTTAAAGACTACTTTTTGAATGGTAGTCCCACTTCTTGCCATTAAATATAGAACCCAACTTTTCACCTTTTGAAAAATAGGTATATTGAAAACAAATCTCACAGCTTGGTTTGTTTTCCTTATGTTGAGTGCTGTTACTAGGAAAAATTCAAATAAATATTCAATTTCATTATGATTTTGACTTGATTATTTATAAAAATTTTCCTTTATACATACTTAAAAAAACACTTAATTAAATAAATCAGTAATTTATTCTACATGGGAAAAAATGACTATCTGTATAAATGAATTCTTTTATAGTATAAAGATTGTGCTCCCCAGATGTAGCTAATACAGCATTCAAGCTTTGGGAAGGCCACTTGCTTTAATGGAAGCTGAGTTGAATCTGATACTGGACCCTGGTAAACAGCTGACAAGCAACCCACGTAAACTCTGCAACTCTAGTCCAATCCAGGTGGGATGTTCATGGGTAAGAGAGGTTAATTTAGAGGTGCTTCATGGGGCTGAATGAAATGAAGAGTTCCATCACCCTTCCTCTACTTCTTGTGCTCAGTCATGTCCCAACTCTTTGTGATCATGGATTGTAGCCCACCAGGCTCCTCTTTCCATGGAATTTTCCAGGCAAGAATACTGGAGTGAGTTGCCATTTCCTACTCCAGGGTATCTTCCTGACCCAGGGATTAAACCTGCATCTCTTGCATCTCCTCCATTGGCAGGTAGACTCTTTATCATTGTGCCAGCTGGGAAACCCTCTACTTCTTATTAGAGATTAAATGTTCAGCAGAGAAAAATGCCTCTATCTCTCTGAAGGCATGCTCCTTCAGAGCAAGGAAGAAATACATTTATGAAAGGGAAGGGCAAGGAATTCTGAAGCGGTGATGAAATTAAGGGGTAATAGCATACTTTTTAAGAGGGGCTGTCTGTTATAGGCTAGTGAAAAATATTTCTCTGTGTTGAATAGTTCATTTTGTCTTCTCTTTATCAAGACAACCTGTGCTTTAGATATTTAAAATCTATGAACTGTCTTACTTGGATAGACTGCTGAAAAATGGACCAAAACGTATTTACTCTAGAGATAAAAATGACTGCTTAGGACATACTTGATATATGGTTAGAGCACTATGCTTTTTAAACCAAGATCATGCATTTGTAGAAATAATCCTTGCTTTGAGTTTACCAAAGATTTTGGTCAAAGTTGAGTCTTTCTACTAATTTTTAAGTCACTGAAAAATAAACTAGTTTAATTCAAGAAATTATATCATTATTGGGAGACATTTCTTTATGCCTTAAATTCTTATGGGGAAGAGATCATAATTTTTAGAGACCTCAGTTCTGTCCTTGCATTGCTAGTAAATAGCAGAATGCTTTGCATATAGTCACTGGTTAAACATTAGTTAAATGAATTAATTGTACTGGATGGCTTAACCATGATAAAACCAAGTGCATTTATATTGTTGTATATAACTAACTAATAAAAACCTAGCTTCTAGATTTTTTTAAACAATTTGGTTTTAGCAGAACTAAAAATATCTGAAAAATTTTTAACTTTTAGCTCTGTGAAATATTTGCAAGTTAAGTTTAATAAATTTTAGTCATTATAATAAGGGAATTTTACATACTAGGATGTTTTAAAATTTTATCAGTGTTGTGACTTGTGGAGGTATATAATTATAAAAATGAAGAATTAATTTTCTGATATATGTTTAATGATATGGTTTAATGCCATTATGACTGATAATTCAGTCTTATATTTAGCAATGTTTTCCAAATTATGACCCCTATACCACTCCTGGAACATGAGATGATTTTATGTGGTACATGGGTGAACATTTTAAAATAATTATGTATTTTTTATGTGTATGAGAAAAAATGTAACTCGAAGTAGCTTAAGGTGAAAATAGATATAGTTTAAGAAAGTTGACTGAAAATTGACAAAGTTACCTACAACAAAAGTTATAAACATAGATGCAGATGACTGGAATTTAGGAAAGAAGATATGATACTTTCATTTTTCTTTGAAAATTACATTAAACTTTCAAAGCAATGAAAGTAAATTACATAGTTGTAGAAAAACTATAAATGGATGAAAAATGAAAGTAAAGATTTCACTGTATACCTCCCCCAATATCTCAATGATTTCTATTTTTTGGTAGTTACTATCATAACAGTAGCCAATATAAGTAGGCATTATTTTTTGATATCACATTATTACAGATAAGGGATTTAGCATGATAACACATTACCTTAAGATTTTACTTCCCAGTCTTCTAGTGCATTAGTCTGCTCAAACCATAAAACAAAATACCACAGACTGGGTGGCTTAAACCACAGAAATTAACTTTCTCACAGTTCTGGAGGCTACAAGTCCCAGGTCCAGATCCAGCAGGGTAGGTTTCTGGTGAGAGCTGTTTCTAGCTTTCATAGAGCTCATCTCTCGCTGTGTTCTCACATGGCCTTAGTGTGCACACACAGAGCTTGGATGTAAGACATTAATACCAGGACTTCCCTGGTGGTCCAGTGGCTAAGAATTCGCCTTGCAATGCAGGGGACACCAGTTTGATCCCTCTTCTGGGAACTGAGATCCCACATGCCACGGAGCAACTAAGTCTGCAGGCTACAATTAGAGTCCGTGCACAGTGAGGAGAAAGTCCGTGTGCCAGAGCTAAGATCATCAAAGCCAAATCAATATTAAAACACACACACACATACATACATGCATACATGAATGCCATGGCATCAGGGCTTCATGCTCATTTAATTTTAATTACTTCCTTACTCCAAATACAGCCTGACTGGGGGTTAGGGTTTCAACCTACGAATTTGCAGGAGATTATATATTTAGCCCACAGTAGTCAGTTTAGTTGGATTGAAAAGTTGAAAGTGTTAATTCACTCAGTCGTGTCTTGACTCTCTGGGAGCCCATGGCTCCTCTGTCCATGGAATTTTCCAGGCAAGAACACTGAAGTGGGCTGCCATTTCCTCCTCCAGGGAATACTCTCAACCCTGGAGTAGAACCTAAATCTCCTCCATTCTCTTATCGTCTGAGCCACCAGGGAAGTTATTTCAAACTCATCGACTCCTCTGCAGTTACCCTAGTATAGCTTTCACCTGAGCTATTGCAATAGCTTCCTAACTGGGCTTCTTGAATTTAGTTCCTCCATGAATTTAGTTCCTTCTTGAATATAGATCCTTCCATGCCCTCCAAGACCCATTTTATACTCTTAGATGTCATGTGCTTACAGAACCAAAAATTGAGCACATCAGTGTTGAAATGTATCCATGACTTCTTGGTAGTTACTATCATAACAGTAGCCAATATAAGTAGGCATTATTTTTGATATCACATTATTACAGATAAGGATTTAGCATGATAACACATTACCTTAAGATTTTACTTCCCAGTCTTCTAGTGCATTAGTCTGCTCAAACCATAAAACAAAATACCACAGACTGGGTGGCTTAAACCACAGAAATTAACTTTCTCACAGTTCTGGAGGCTACAAGTCCCAGGTCCAGATCCAGCAGGGTAGGTTTCTGGTGAGAGCTGTTTCTAGCTTTCATAGAGCTCATCTCTCGCTGTGTTCTCACATGGCCTTAGTGTGCACACACAGAGCTTGGATGTAAGACATTAATACCAGGACTTCCCTGGTGGTCCAGTGGCTAAGAATTCGCCTTGCAATGCAGGGGACACCAGTTTGATCCCTCTTCTGGGAACTGAGATCCCACATGCCACGGAGCAACTAAGTCTGCAGGCTACAATTAGAGTCCGTGCACAGTGAGGAGAAAGTCCGTGTGCCAGAGCTAAGATCATCAAAGCCAAATCAATATTAAAACACACACACACATACATACATGCATACATGAATGCCATGGCATCAGGGCTTCATGCTCATTTAATTTTAATTACTTCCTTACTCCAAATACAGCCTGACTGGGGGTTAGGGTTTCAACCTACGAATTTGCAGGAGATTATATATTTAGCCCACAGTAGTCAGTTTAGTTGTAGTGAAAAAGTGAAAGTGTTAAGTCACTCAGTCGTGTCTTGACTCTCTGGGAGCCCATGGCTCCTCTGTCCATGGAATTTTCCAGGCAAGAACACTGAAGTGGGCTGCCATTTCCTCCTCCAGGGAATACTCTCAACCCTGGAGTAGAACCTAAATCTCCTCCATTCTCTTATCGTCTGAGCCACCAGGGAAGTTATTTCAAACTCATCGACTCCTCTGCAGTTACCCTAGTATAGCTTTCACCTGAGCTATTGCAATAGCTTCCTAACTGGGCTTCTTGAATTTAGTTCCTCCATGAATTTAGTTCCTTCTTGAATATAGATCCTTCCATGCCCTCCAAGACCCATTTTATACTCTTAGATGTCATGTGCTTACAGAACCAAAAATTGAGCACATCAGTGTTGAAATGTATCCATGACTTCTTGTGTTCTTATTCCAAGACTCAAATCCCAACCCTTCTTACTAGTAAAAAGAAGGCCCCTGTGTTGTGGCTTCCATCTACTTCTCAAACCTCATATTGTACTGTTTATGCATGTTTTCTGGGATTTACCCATACTAACTTTTAGTTTTCCTAGCCTGTTTTCCCATGAACACCAACTCCTTTTTCAGATGCTAGCTCTAACATTGCTTCCTGAAGGAAGGCTTCCCTGATGTATCTCTAAGTCTGTATCCTTCCTCTTTTTTTTTTTTTTTCAAAGATTTATATATTTATTTATTTTGAGCAGGGGTCAGGTTGGGGAGGGAGGGGAGCAGGCGGGCCACTTCTGTTGATCTTTTCATTTCTCTATTTTCATCCGTCTTTGTTCTTTGGCTCCTGTGGGCCTCCCATCGCGGTGGCGTCTGTCATTGCAGAGCACTGGCTCTGGGCACACGCACTCCAGAGCTCTGGCTCGGTAATTGGACACATCGATCCAGTCGCTCTGCGGCATGTGGGATCTTCCCAGGCCAGGGATCGAACCGGCACCCCTTGCACTGCAAGGTGGTGTCCTTACCCACTGGACCACCAGGGAAAGCCCCTAGACTCTTAATAGATTTTTTTTTTTAATTTTTTTTTTATCCTTTATTTTAAAGGTTTTACAGAGTTTTGTTGTTCACATACATGTATGTTCCCAGATCAGTCATATGCATATCCGTGGTCCCCACCCACCCAGATCCCCCCATCCCACCCCTCCAGACCTTTGCCCCAAGCCATTGTAAGCACTCCTATTCCCTTAGCACTATGACACTAGCTATCTTTTCCACACATAACACTATAGGTTTCCTTGTTACTTTCTCCATGCTTCCCCCTCCCTATTTCTTCGCCACAATGTCCCTATGTCTATGCTCTGTCTGTTTTCCATGAGTTCCCTGCGTGTGATATCAAGACCGTCCTACTAGATTCCATATATGTGTGTCAGTTGTATCCTTCCTCTTATACTAATATCTTTAATTCATGGAATATACCACAGTATTATGTTGGTGATGCTTTGAATTGCACATGATGGTAAGTGCATGAGGGCAGGAATTGCCTTCCTGTCCATCTATCTGTCCTTGTTCCCAAGCATCACATATAAACCCTCATTAAATCAACTTTAAGTGATTATAGAGCCTTTTCTGCCTTGCCTTTAAATTTTTAAAAAGGGAATAAGTACTTTAAAATTAAAAGGCAGTTTAAAAATTTTAAAGGCAATAAGTAGTTTAAACATTAAATTTATAGAAATATCATTGAAGATGCAAATAGTATGATAGTATATTTTCTTTTCCATAATCCAGTGTCTCTATAATGGGTTTTCCCTTAATTCCTTCCTTTGCTCGAAAAGATGCATATTTTTGTTATATTTTTATTCCTATTTGTACAGCTCATAGGGTCTTGTTTCCAGTTGGTTTGCTTTTCTCTTCATATAATAGAGAAAATGTACTTGCTCTTACCATATTAAGAATGTTCATGTTCTTAATCTAAAGTTTGTTATGAATTCTTCACTTTTAAAAATAGTTTTAATTTTTTACCAATATATTCACTTTGGTCATGCCACCCATGGCTTATTGGATCTTAGTTCCTTGACCAGGGATCAAACCCCGGCCCTCAGCTTTAACAGTGAAAGCACAGAGCCCACTGGACCACCAGGGAATTCTCTGTGAATTATTCTTCTTAAAGACATTCTTCACATAATCATTTGCCTTCTGTTCTAATTTAGCTTGTTTTATTTCAAAATTCTTTCACATTTACACAGAAGTTACAAGCACAGAAAGAAGAATGCCCAAGTCCTTTCACTTATTCAGCACATGAACTAGCTATCTTTTCCACACATAACACTATAGGTTTCCTTGTTACTTTCTCCATGCTTCCCCCTCCCTATTTCTTCGCCACAATGTCCCTATGTCTATGCTCTGTCTGTTTTCCATGAGTTCCCTGCGTGTGATATCAAGACCGTCCTACTAGATTCCATATATGTGTGTTAGTTGTATCCTTCCTCTTATACTAATATCTTTAATTCATGGAATATACCACAGTATTATGTTGGTGATGCTTTGAATTGCACATGATGGTAAGTGCATGAGGGCAGGAATTGCCTTCCTGTCCATCTATCTGTCCTTGTTCCCAAGCATCACATATAAACCCTCATTAAATCAACTTTAAGTGATTATAGAGCCTTTTCTGCCTTGCCTTTAAATTTTTAAAAGGCAATAAGTACTTTAAAATTAAAAGGCAGTTTAAAAATTTTAAAGGCAATAAGTAGTTTAAACATTAAATTTATAGAAATATCATTGAAGATGCAAATAGTATGATAGTATATTTTCTTTTCCATAATCCAGTGTCTCTATAATGGGTTTTCCCTTAATTCCTTCCTTTGCTCGAAAAGATGCATATTTTTGTTATATTTTTATTCCTATTTGTACAGCTCATAGGGTCTTGTTTCCAGTTGGTTTGCTTTTCTCTTCATATAATAGAGAAAATGTACTTGCTCTTACCATATTAAGAATGTTCATGTTCTTAATCTAAAGTTTGTTATGAATTCTTCACTTTTAAAAATAGTTTTAATTTTTTACCAATATATTCACTTTGGTCATGCCACCCATGGCTTATTGGATCTTAGTTCCTTGACCAGGGATCAAACCCCGGCCCTCAGCTTTAACAGTGAAAGCACAGAGCCCACTGGACCACCAGGGAATTCTCTGTGAATTATTCTTCTTAAAGACATTCTTCACATAATCATTTGCCTTCTGTTCTAATTTAGCTTGTTTTATTTCAAAATTCTTTCACATTTACACAGAAGTTACAAGCACAGAAAGAAGAATGCCCAAGTCCTTTCACTTAGATTCCTCAGCTGGTGATTTTTCCTATTTGTACACTCTGAGTGTATCTAACCATTTTATTAGTCTTTTTCTGAACCATCTATGAGTAGCATGCGACGTGATGCCCATCCAGCAGTAAATACTCTAGAGTGTATTTCCCCCAACTGAGGACACTCTCCTTATACACCTTTCACCCATTCCTCTGAAAAAGGAAATCAGTAGTGACTCTTACATTACCATCCAGTCTTATAGACCCCATACAAACATCACAAACTTCCACAGAAATGTTTCTTTTTCATCTCTGGTTCAGGATCCTTGAGGAAAATTTCATAGAGGGCCTAGGCGATAGAAGCTTTGAGTCCTTCCTGACCTGCAGGAAAAGGTCTTTCATGTGCCCTCGCACTTGACTTGTGGTTTGCCTGGGTCTAGGAGTCTTCTCCCTCAGAAGTGTGAAGGCACTTGACCACTGACCTCTATATACAGTGTTGCTGATGGAACCCCAGTGTCAGACTAATACTTAGGTCTTTGATAGTGAGTGGTTTGTTGTTTGGTTGTTTCTGGAGACTTTACAGGTTTTTGTCTTAGTTTTTGAACATCTGAAATTTCATTTTCATCTACTTTTCTTGATGATGTTTGGTGTGTCTATTTGTTTTGAAGCCTCAACATTTTCTATAGCTCAGAGATTTTTAAAATTAAAAACATTGATCTTTGCATTGCCTCCCTTCTCTTCTCATGAAAATTCTGTTAGACGGTTAGTACCTTCTGACAAAACGTTCATTTGGGAATTTTGTTTTTAAATTTTTAAACGGTTAACCATTTAAATTTTTAACCGTTTAAAAATTTAAAAACACGTAACAGTAAACATATACAAAGTACATACAGTTCAGTGACTAACCACAGAGCAAATCTGTGTAACTATTTCCCACATTAGAAATATGAAACACTGTCAATACCCAGAACTCATTCCTGCTTTCTACCCTTTTTCAGTCACCACCCCCTTCTCTATAATGATAAGCACCATGCTTCCTTGCTGTGATAGTCTTTTTCTTTCATTTTTAATTTTTAAAAAAATTTTTGGCCACTTTTATTGGTCTTTCCTTTATTTATTTTTATCCATCTTTGTTTTTGGCCTGTGTGGGCCTCCCATTACTGTGGTCTCTCCCTTACCAGTGCACCAGCTCTAGGTGCACGTGCTCCAGAGCACCGGCTCCTAATTGGACACACTGGTCCAACCACTCTGCGGCATGTGCAATCTTCCCGTTCCAGGGATGAAACCAGCGCCCCTTGCACTATAAGGCAGACTCTTTATCCACTGGACCACCAGAGAAACCCCATTTAAAATTTTTATTTATTTTTAGTTTTTAAAATTTTGGCCTCTTTTATTGGTTTTTTATTTGTTTATTTTCATTCATCTTTATTCTTTGGCCTGTGTGGGCCTCCCAATGCTGTGGCCTCTCGTTGCAGAGCGCTGGCTCATAATTGAACACACTGGTCCAGTTGCTCCACAGCATGGGAGATCTTCCTGGGCCAGGGATCGAACTGGTGCCCCTTGCACTGCAAGGCAGACTCTCTATCCACTGTACCACCAGGGAAGCCCTTTATTGCATTTTTTAATGAGTTTTTACCACCTAAGCATATATTCCTGCAGTTTTGCTTACAAAAACTTTTGCTAAGTGGAACTGTATGCCATATGTATTCTTTGTAGACTTTTTTCATCCAGTGTTGATTGTGAGACTTATTTGGGTCACATGTAGTCATACTTAATTTTTTTTTTTCTTAATTTTTTTTATCAGTGTGTTGTATTATTTCACTGGGTTGACCAAACAGTTCATTCGGATTTTTTGTACCGTGTCACGGAAAAACCCGAACAAACTGGCCAACCCCATCTGTGATTGTATGACGATTCTTGCATCTACTGTGGATGGACATCTGGTTGTTTCTAGCTTTGAGGATCACATGCGGTACTGCTATGACCATCTGCACACATGTCTCCTAGAGCCCATGCAGACACATTGCTGTGGAATCTTGGCTAAGAGCAGAATTGCTGGATCCTGGACCTATTATGATATTAGTGAATTTTCCAAAGTGGACTTTACCAGTTTATCTCCACTCATGTAATAGCTTGAATGTTCCCCTCATTTTAAATTTCATTTAAATACAGTATTCAGTCATTTGATAGATACTAATCAAGCATCTGTGAGGTCAGAAATTATTCTAAATGCTGTGGATGTAGTGCGTGTTCATTGTGTCTTAGATTCTAGAAAAGAGAAACAGTAAAGCTAAATATACCAGGTGGAGCACTGGAGTTAGGCTATATCGTTTGCTGGGGCTGTGATAACAGCGTACCATAGATGGTGTGGCTTAGGCTATTTTCTCACCATTTTGGAAGCTAGAAGGCAGAGGTCAAGGAGTTGCCAGGGCTGGTTTCCTGTAAGGCCTCTCTTGCTTGCAGATAGTGGCCTCTGCCCGTGTCTTCATCTGGTCTTCCCTCTATGGGCATCTGTCCTCCTCTTATGAAGACACCACTCATAGCGGGATGAGGGACCACTTGAATGACCTTATTTCACCATAACTGCCTTTTTAAAAGGCCTGCCTTCAATACAGTCACATTCAGAGGTACTTAAACTTATAAATTTTAAAGAAACATAATTCTGACCATACTAGACGCTTTGTTATAACGTGGCAACACATTAACCCCAAAGCTCAGTGGTGTGACACAACAAAGTTTATTCCTTGCCCCTGCAAAATTCAGTAAGCCAGACTCCTTGTCAGGGCAACTGCCTGATGAGATGACCTGGTGATTCAGTCATGTGGCCTGCAGGTGCGACATGCCTGCGGCAGCAGGGGAAGTGAGAGCTGGGGGGCTGCTTCTGCCCAGAAGTCCCCTGCTGCTTGCAGCCTGTTGGTCAGAGCTAGTCAGATGGCCCTACTCCACTGTAAGAGTTGTGTGGGTGGGGGTGGATATTTTCATTCGGATTTTTGTACCGTGTCAGGGAAACCCAACAACTGGCCAACCCCATCTGTATGACGATTCGTGCATCGACTGTGGATGGAGATCTGGTTGTTTCTAGCTTTGAGGATCACATGCGGTACTGCTATGACCATCTGCACACATGTCTCCTAGAGCCCATGCAGACACATTGCTGTGGAATCTTGGCTAAGAGCAGAATTGCTGGATCCTGGACCTATTATGATATTAGTGAATTTTCCAAAGTGGACTTTACCAGTTTATCTCCACTCATGTAATAGCTTGAATGTTCCCCTCATTTTAAATTTCATTTAAATACAGTATTCAGTCATTTGATAGATACTAATCAAGCATCTGTGAGGTCAGAAATTATTCTAAATGCTGTGGATGTAGTGCGTGTTCATTGTGTCTTAGATTCTAGAAAAGAGAAACAGTAAAGCTAAATATACCAGGTGGAGCACTGGAGTTAGGCTATATGCGTTTGCTGGGGCTGTGATAACAGCGTACCATAGATGGTGTGGCTTAGGCTATTTTCTCACCATTTTGGAAGCTAGAAGGCAGAGGTCAAGGAGTTGCCAGGGCTGGTTTCCTGTAAGGCCTCTCTTGCTTGCAGATAGTGGCCTCTGCCCGTGTCTTCATCTGGTCTTCCCTCTATGGGCATCTGTCCTCCTCTTATGAAGACACCACTCATAGCGGGATGAGGGACCACTTGAATGACCTTATTTCACCATAACTGCCTTTTTAAAAGGCCTGCCTTCAATACAGTCACATTCAGAGGTACTTAAACTTATAAATTTTAAAGAAACATAATTCTGACCATACTAGACGCTATGTTATAACGTGGCAACACATTAACCCCCAAAGCTCAGTGGTGTGACACAACAAAGTTTATTCCTTGCCCCTGCAAAATTCAGTAAGCCAGACTCCTTGTCAGGGCAACTGCCTGATGAGATGACCTGGTGATTCAGTCATGTGGCCTGCAGGTGCGACATGCCTGCGGCAGCAGGGGAAGTGAGAGCTGGGGGGCTGCTTCTGCCCAGAAGTCCCCTGCTGCTTGCAGCCTGTTGGTCAGAGCTAGTCAGATGGCCCTACTCCACTGTAAGAGTTGTGTGGGTGGGGGGTGGATATTTTCATGAGCTGTAAGTGTCTCAGCCACAGGTCATAGTAAGTGCTAAGACGAAAACCAGGCAGAGAAGGGGGACACGTGTCAGTTCTGTCTTAACCAGGGTGGTCAAGTACAGTCACTATGAGAAACTTAGCATTTACGTACAGTCACAAAGAAAGTGATGAAAAAGGAGAAAGTGTTCTTTGCCTCGGGCTATAGCAGGGAAGCCTGGTGGCTGGAGCAAAGCTAGTAGAGAGGACAGGAAGTAAAGGGCTTGGTCATGCAGGACCCTGTAGACAAGAACTTTGGGCTTTCCCCTGAATTGAGAAAACTTAACTGGATTTAAGTTTTGGATACTCATGCTGGGCACTGTGTAGAAAAAAAGACTGTAGGAGGGACGTCTGGGAACTGAAAGGTACAGCAGTCGTCCAGGTGGGCAATTACAGGGCTGGGGCTGGGCTGCCACCCTCTCCTGGCTGATTTTCACCCCTCGCTAAACCAGCAGCAACACCTCAGCTTTTTTTTTTTTTTAATTAAACTATGAGTAATTGGAAAAGAAATTCTACATGCTTCAAACAAGTTGGCCGAGCTATCTGTACTGTCTGTTCACCAGCCCTTGTTTATCTACCTACTGATGGCCTTCCAGCCTCCTTGAGGAGTCTTTCTACAGCTTTCATCCTCAACTGCAAGTATTTCCTTTCCACTGGGCCCTTTCTACCAGAGAATAAATATTTAAACAGAAAACCTTAACGCTCAGGTCTCCTGTCTGCCGTGGTCCCACTCCCCTGCTCTTCTTTACAACAAAAAGAAGTGCATCTACTTGCGGTCACCATTGACTATCTCTAAAATCAGGCTTGAAAAAAAAAAAAAAACGTAAATAAAACCAAGCCTGTATCCCTACCGCTGTCATAACTGCTCTATTTTCAAGCTCACAACAGTCTGTAGTACTGCCACATCCAAAGGTCAATTTTCAGTTTACTCAACCTCTCAGAACCAATGACACACA
Source organism: Tragulus kanchil (assembly GCA_022376925.1). NCBI lineage: Eukaryota > Metazoa > Chordata > Mammalia > Artiodactyla > Tragulidae > Tragulus > Tragulus kanchil. The sequence continues at coordinate 163,288,914 of JAIOJX010000005.1, forward strand.
CTTTCTTCTTGCTGAAGCATTTTCTTCCTTCAGGCTTTAGGACTCCTCTGTTTTGTTTCTCCTCTTGCCCTGACTGCTCCTACGTTTCCTTTTCTAATTTTCTCATTTCTAAAGTGCCGTGTGACTGGCCTTTGGATGTCTCTCTTTCCAGAAATTAGGTAATTAATGTTCTTGGTCAGCATATTTCAGTGATTTTCAAACTGTAGGACACAACCAGTTCTCAGTCAAAAAATCAATTGAGTTGGGAGCAGAAGTTAAAAAAAAAAAAACTGAACAAAATAAAGAGAAAAGGAAGGTACATTTCCTTCTTGAAACTTTTAAGTTATACATGTGTATCTTGTCCGTAGGAAAATGTATTCTGTATTCTGGGTTGAGGTCAGAAGTTATCAGAGTTAGCGCTCTGTGTGATCTTATTCAATCCTGTGGCTTTCTTTAATCCACTGACCAATCAATTTTATCTGTGTGTCTCCCCAGAATTTCACTGTCTTTTAGCCAGTTGCTAACTGTGCATCTACACTTGAGTTTCTGACTCATGCTTTAGGCATGTAAAGTTTGTTCAAAATCAAATTATTGATTCCCCACCCCCCAAACTGCACATATCCCTTCTTTATCTAGATGACACTTCCCTTCCTTTGCCTTCAGGTCTGAAACCTTCCAGTCATCCTTAACTCTGTTCCTTCACATCCACCACTAATCAATTTGAAAATCCCGTTTGCTCTATATTTGAAATATACCGTACACTGTGTGAGAGAAAATTGTCACCAGTGTAATACAGGAAGGTCAAAATCAAGAAAGAAGAGGCAAATAGCACGATGAAACCATTAACTTGTCGATTATTAGTAGAAAGACACGCAGAATCAGGAAACATAAATAATACAAGGCTGATGCTACTGTATCATAGCTTTGCTGCATGTTAGTATGCTGTTGTTCACTCTGTTTGCAAGTCCCCTCTACAGTCATCATCCTGCTGGGAACACCTGCATATCCATTGTCAGACGAAATGCCACTCTAGTCATATACAGCTGCAGTATATCTTATATGCTGTTTTCAGTGAAACATTAAAAAACTAGAAATGTTTAGATGTGTTTAACCATTTGGTGGCTGCTCGGGCTTGACTGGCTCTTAGGGTAGCACTGGTCATTTGGCTCAGGCCTGCCCCTTTGCCCGCAACTCTAGGAAATAGTAGCTGATGTCTCCGGTGGGTTGAGGCAATGGAAAAGTAGTGTCCTTCTGGGAGTCCCCAGAAGGACAGACAGATTTGGAGCTGCACCCTCTTGGAGTGAGCACCTGGTCAGCTGTATTTTCCTTACCAGCAGACTTTTCTTTCTAAGTGCAATCCTTTCCAGTTGTACTTATAATTTCCTGGCTGGCAATCTTGTCCTCAGCCGTGGTCCCTGCATGCTCAGTCGCTTCAGTCGTGTCCAACTCTTTGTGACTCCATGGACCACAGCACCAGGCTCCTCTGTCCATGGGATTCTCCTGGCAAGAATGCTGCAGTAGGTTTACCCTCCAGGCTATCTTCCCAACCCGGGGATCAAACTCTTGTTTCCTGCATTGGCAGATGGATACTTTACCACTGAGCCACCCAGACAGCCCCCAACATCATGTGAGAAGAATCTTGACCCACCTGGGTACATTCCAAGTTGTCAGATCCCCTTCCCTTGGGTTTCTGATCTATCCTGTTAGCCTCTTGCCAAAGACCTATAATATGATTAGCATTTATTGAGCACTGTATGGGCACTTTAGCATGTTGTGCCAGCATTATTTCATTTCGTCTTTATGCAATGTATTTTCTTACATAGATAGGGAAAAGGCCTCAGGTGTTAAATTGCCTACACAGTAATCGCTGAGCCAGGACTCACCTTAGCCTTGGCTCTAGGAGTACTGCCTAACTCACAGATTCCTATGGATCTACAAAGGTTCTTTGCCACTTCTACAGAAGGATGCAGGATTCATAGCCATTGATCAGACAACTATCTTTGCTTTTCAGATATGGTCTAGGCATAAAGTATTCCAATGGAAGATACTGTTTCTGCCTTCACGGAACACCTGCTGCCAGAGGCAGCCCAAAAGACAACCAAGTTCGTGGCGACTCACCCTGTAACCTAGTCGCCATAGTACAAGATGAACATGTAGAAGAGTCACCGCTGGGTTCGGTACTCTTTGTAGTGCTGTATTCTAGGTGTGTTACAGAAACGAAGGAATTTGACCTTGTTCTATTGACCTAGAGGATATTTTGAGTCTCTGTCAATTTGCTCATCCATAACTAAGTACACAAAGTGATTGGAAACATCTGATAGTTCACACCTGGACAACAGAATGACTCTGGAATATTTGGGGTATTTGCCTTCTGGCCCCTGGCTAAGTGAGCACCTGGTCAGCTGTATTTTCCTCAGCAGACTTTTCTTTCTAAGTGCAATCCTTTCCAGTTGTACTTATAATTTCCTGGCTGGCAATCTTGTCCTCAGCCGTGGTCCCTGCATGCTCAGTCGCTTCAGTCGTGTCCAACTCTTTGTGACTCCATGGACCACAGCACCAGGCTCCTCTGTCCATGGGATTCTCCTGGCAAGAATGCTGCAGTAGGTTTACCCTCCAGGCTATCTTCCCAACCCGGGGATCAAACTCTTGTTTCCTGCATTGGCAGATGGATACTTTACCACTGAGCCACCCAGACAGCCCCCAACATCATGTGAGAAGAATCTTGACCCACCTGGGTACATTCCAAGTTGTCAGATCCCCTTCCCTTGGGTTTCTGATCTATCCTGTTAGCCTCTTGCCAAAGACCTATAATATGATTAGCATTTATTGAGCACTGTATGGGCACTTTAGCATGTTGTGCCAGCATTATTTCATTTCGTCTTTATGCAATGTATTTTCTTACATAGATAGGGAAAAGGCCTCAGGTGTTAAATTGCCTACACAGTAATCGCTGAGCCAGGACTCACCTTAGCCTTGGCTCTAGGAGTACTGCCTAACTCACAGATTCCTATGGATCTACAAAGGTTCTTTGCCACTTCTACAGAAGGATGCAGGATTCATAGCCATTGATCAGACAACTATCTTTGCTTTTCAGATATGGTCTAGGCATAAAGTATTCCAATGGAAGATACTGTTTCTGCCTTCACGGAACACCTGCTGCCAGAGGCAGCCCAAAAGAGCAACCAAGTTCGTGGCGACTCACCCTGTAACCTAGTCGCCATAGTACAAGATGAACATGTAGAAGAGTCACCGCTGGGTTCGGTACTCTTTGTAGTGCTGTATTCTAGGTGTGTTACAGAAACGAAGGAATTTGACCTTGTTCTATTGACCTAGAGGATATTTTGAGTCTCTGTCAATTTGCTCATCCATAACTAAGTACACAAAGTGATTGGAAACATCTGATAGTTCACACCTGGACAACAGAATGACTCTGGAATATTTGGGGGTATTTGCTCACAATTTACTCATGAATTCAATAAGATACACAAACTATGTCTTTTACCCAATTTATAGGGATTATTATGGGAGAAACTGCCAGTGGCTGAAACAGCTTCTACAACGTCTGATCTAGGAAAACTACACGTGGTAGAAGGAGTCACTACAGTCGAAGTGACTGCTCTATCAGGAAAGCTGGATGTGGACAAACGCTGAATGCCAAATCAAATATTTACTCAGATATTTTGTATTTACACATAGAAAGTCTAACCCTGGAAAATTTAATACTATAAAATATAATTGAAAATAAAAATTGGAAAGTCCCCCTCGCCATCCTCACACCCTTTCTATTATGATGCAGGAGATGACAGGCTGCAGACCTTAATTCCCGATAGGGAACAATGGCAAACAAGTGCTTTTTTTTTTTTTTTTTTTAATGCAGATCAAACTGTTATCACTATTCCTCTGTTTTCCGTTTGTTCGCTGGCTTGGGGCGGGTAGGGGACTATTTTCCATTTTCTGTCCAAGTTCAACATCGTAAGGGGGGACCGAATGCCCTCCCCGATCCAAGACACGAATAATACATGCGGTCAGGCTCAGAGGTCACTAGGGACGAAGCCGGGTGGTGGGAGACTTTCCTTTCCCCGACCGGGTCAGTCTGCGCGCGTAGTTGGTCGACTCGGCACCGCAGCCGGGGAGCCCGGAGCGCCGAGGAGCCGCGCCGGCGCCGCCGCAGTCGCCCGCCCCTAGAGCGCCGTCGTCGCTGGGCAACGCCTCCGCCCCGCCCCTGAGAGCCCTGACGTGCGCGTCACGTGACGGCAGCCCAAAAGACAACCAAGTTCGTGGCGACTCACCCTGTAACCTAGTCGCCATAGTACAAGATGAACATGTAGAAGAGTCACCGCTGGGTTCGGTACTCTTTGTAGTGCTGTATTCTAGGTGTGTTACAGAAACGAAGGAATTTGACCTTGTTCTATTGACCTAGAGGATATTTTGAGTCTCTGTCAATTTGCTCATCCATAACTAAGTACACAAAGTGATTGGAAACATCTGATAGTTCACACCTGGACAACAGAATGACTCTGGAATATTTGGGGGTATTTGCTCACAATTTACTCATGAATTCAATAAGATACACAAACTATGTCTTTTACCCAATTTATAGGGATTATTATGGGAGAAACTGCCAGTGGCTGAAACAGCTTCTACAACGTCTGATCTAGGAAAACTACACGTGGTAGAAGGAGTCACTACAGTCGAAGTGACTGCTCTATCAGGAAAGCTGGATGTGGACAAACGCTGAATGCCAAATCAAATATTTACTCAGATATTTTGTATTTACACATAGAAAGTCTAACCCTGGAAAATTTAATACTATAAAATATAATTGAAAATAAAAATTGGAAAGTCCCCCTCGCCATCCTCACACCCTTTCTATTATGATGCAGGAGATGACAGGCTGCAGACCTTAATTCCCGATAGGGAACAATGGCAAACAAGTGCTTTTTTTTTTTTTTTTTTTAATGCAGATCAAACTGTTATCACTATTCCTCTGTTTTCCGTTTGTTCGCTAGCTTTGGGCAGGTAAGGCACTATTTTCCATTTTTCTGTCCAAGTTCAACATCGTAAGGGGGGACCGAATGCCCTCCCCGATCCAAGACACGAATAATACATGCGGTCAGGCTCAGAGGTCACTAGGGACGAAGCCGGGTGGTGGGAGACTTTCCTTTCCCCGACCGGGTCAGTCTGCGCGCGTAGTTGGTCGACTCGGCACCGCAGCCGGGGAGCCCGGAGCGCCGAGGAGCCGCGCCGGCGCCGCCGCAGTCGCCCGCCCCTAGAGCGCCGTCGTCGCTGGGCAACGCCTCCGCCCCGCCCCCTGAGAGCACGTGACGTGCGCGTCACGTGACGGCAGGTCGGCGTCCTCTCGCGGAGGGGTGTAAACAGGCACGGCGGCGACCGAGCTGCGTCCCTGCTGCGTCCGCGTCTCCGGCATGTTCCAGGCCGGCGGGGGCGGCCCCGCCGCGAGCTCAGCGCCCACTTGAGGTAACTCCTGCGGCCTTGAGGCCGGCGTGCGCCGCGCCGCGCGCAGCCGCGGCTGCCAGGCGCCGTCGAGGCCGGCCGAGCCCTTGGCCCTGGCAGGGGGTGTGGCTGCTGACGGTGCGGTCGGCGACAGGTGGGCGGGTCGGGGGCGGCCGTCGAGGTCCCGGCTCCGTACCTCCCGGCCCGGGGCCCGGCGCGGAGCCTGCGAAAGGCTGCAGCGACCCCGGGCTGGGGACTCTTCCGCCCAGGCTCTCGAGCGCCCTTGGGCCGGGCCAAGCCGGGGGCTTCCGAAGCCTTCGGGAGCGGACGGTCCTGGGCTGACACTGTGGAGTCCCAGATGAAGTCCTGTCCCCGACGGGCCGTGAGACCTTGGGCAAGTTAGCCCTCCGCTCGGCCTGAGTTCCCACCTGCAAAATGAAAGCCTGGACTACTGATGTGTGAGGACCTTCCTTTTTTGACGTGTATGGTCTCAAGAGAGACTTGCATACATTGGTAGCTGCCAGAGAGAAAGCATAGGTAGATATTTTGTCTTTTAATTGCTGAGCTTTTTTTTGACTTGCAGTTTTTCAGCAGACATGATTTGGATTGTTGGTCATTGGGGCGAAGTTTTCAATAAAAACTTAGAGAAAGTCATCATGTTGTATGTTACTTTTTTTTTACCCCCTTTTTCAGGCTTTAAAAAATGCAACGGGACCTTCTTTCTTAAAACCTTGTTTGGAAGCTCAGTTTGTGAAAAGCAAAATCTTTCTCTGCCTATACTGTCTTCTTCCCCCTTCCCTGGTTCCCACTACCCCTAAAGCCCCCAGGATCCCAGGTGGAGAAGTGCTGTGATAGAGTCCATGTTTCGTGTGTTTGTTGATTTCACGGGATCCGGAAGATGAATCTAATGTGTATATTAAGTTTTTTGTTTTTTTCTTTAATTGTGTCCAGCTGTATGTCATGTAGTGTATCCGTATATATGCTGGAAGAAAGCCCCTCAGTTTCCTTGAAAGACCTTTCTCATTCCATCTTTTTTTCCATCCCTGTCCCAGGGAAGGAAGCGTGTTGTGAGAGTGAGACCTCATGCCTTTTTGCTGGTTTAGCTGCTTAGGCACAGGATGGGAATGGAGGACTTTGCGAGACTTGTATTTGAGACCAGCTGAATGCACTAGAATATTTCCTCTGAAAATAGGAAAGTTGGAAAAGTGTATGAACTAAAATTGTTAAGAGTCAGGGACTAATGTAAACGCGTTCCAAAATTTGAAATTCTGGGGCAAGACAGTTTTGAACTGTGAGAGAACTGGGTTTGGGAGGAAAGGAGGTGAGTGTTCCATGTAGTGAGTGAGCGTAAACAAACTCTGAAGTGGCGGTGTGTAGGCACGATGACTGTTAGGATTTTTATTTTTTAACCTGAAAGAAATAGTTTCCTGATTTGTTACTGAAGACTAAAGTTGTTAAGCTTACTAAAACTCATAGTTTGCTCTTAAAAGAGGAAAGCTGTATTTGACAGCTTGTCTGTCGGTGCTTCAGTGAAGTCTATGCATATTAGAGGTCGAGTGGACCATGAGTGGAACCCAAAGTGACCTGGGAGGTTTATGTTTTCTCTTTTCAAAGCAAACTCGCTTCCTTGATCTTTGGTTTAGGTTTAAGCAAGTCACTTCCTTTCTTGGGGTCACAATTTCTGCTGCTTAGGAAATTGGATTGATTTTAGTTTCCCTTTGGTTTGCCAGATAAAATACCGGACATCAGTTAAATTTGAATTTCAGTCAACAGTGAATAAGGTTTTAGTATTGCATACGACATGCTTTACTAAAAATTCATTGTTTATCTAAAACTTAACTGGGTCTCCTATATTTTTATTTGCTTAATCTGACAAATTTAGCTCCAACATTTTTGTCTTCTTTAAATTAGTTCCAGGAAGTTTTTATAGATGCATGGACAGGAGTGAATTGATTCAGCCAGTCAAGGCCGTTGTTTGTTACCACTGTCAGTGTCTAGTTCTTGAAACAATTGCTCTGTTTTGAGTTGTTCTCCAATCCCCACCCCTCATGTAGCGGTTCCTTCTCTGCTATGATCATGTAATGTTCAGATTTATATTCTTAGTGGTAAACAGTTTAAATAATGGAAAGAAAAATTCTTTCCAGAATTACTAAAAGCAACAAATTTGGGTCATGAAATGACCTCATGCCTTTTGCTGGTTTAGCTGCTTAGGCACAGGATGGGAATGGAGGACTTTGCGAGACTTGTATTTGAGACCAGCTGAATGCACTAGAATATTTCCTCTGAAAATAGGAAAGTTGGAAAAGTGTATGAACTAAAATTGTTAAGAGTCAGGGACTAATGTAAAGCGTTCCAAAATTTGAAATTCTGGGGCAAGACAGTTTTGAACTGTGAGAGAACTGGGTTTGGGAGGAAAGGAGGTGAGTGTTCCATGTAGTGAGTGAGCGTAAACAAACTCTGAAGTGGCGGTGTGTAGGCACGATGACTGTTAGGATTTTTATTTTTTAACCTGAAAGAAATAGTTTCCTGATTTGTTACTGAAGACTAAAGTTGTTAAGCTTACTAAAACTCATAGTTTGCTTTTAAAAAGAGGAAAGCTGTATTTGACAGCTTGTCTGTCGGTGCTTCAGTGAAGTCTATGCATATTAGAGGTCGAGTGGACCATGAGTGGAACCCAAAGTGACCTGGGAGGTTTATGTTTCTCTTTTCAAAGCAAACTCGCTTCCTTGATCTTTGGTTTAGGTTTAAGCAAGTCACTTCCTTTCTTGGGGTCACAATTTCTGCTGCTTAGGAAATTGGATTGATTTTAGTTTCCCTTTGGTTTGCCAGATAAAATACCGGACATCAGTTAAATTTGAATTTCAGTCAACAGTGAATAAGGTTTTAGTATTGCATACGACATGCTTTACTAAAAATTCATTGTTTATCTAAAACTTAACTGGGTCTCCTATATTTTTATTTGCTTAATCTGACAAATTTAGCTCCAACATTTTTGTCTTCTTTAAATTAGTTCCAGGAAGTTTTTATAGATGCATGGACAGGAGTGAATTGATTCAGCCAGTCAAGGCCGTTGTTTGTTACCACTGTCAGTGTCTAGTTCTTGAAACAATTGCTCTGTTTTGAGTTGTTCTCCAATCCCCACCCCTCATGTAGCGGTTCCTTCTCTGCTATGATCATGTAATGTTCAGATTTATATTCTTAGTGGTAAACAGTTTAAATAATGGAAAGAAAAATTCTTTCCAGAATTACTAAAAGCAACAAATTTGGGTCATGAAATGGTATATGCTATTTTTTTTCTTTTTCTAGAAAAGATACTTTACAATCCTACTTATTCTCCATTTACCTGATTGACTTCAAGATATTTTCCAAAGTAGGGGACTGGTCCAGCGGTCAGTAATCCTTCAGGAAGTCTTTAGGCCTTTTGTTTTGGTCACCTGTGAGTATGGAAATAAACCAGTATACGCACTATAGACATTCAGTTTTAACTATTTATCAATTTGTACCTTGTTTTATTTTGAAGGTTTTCCATGTTGAAATTCTTTTCCAAGGAATGTAATTTTTAATTATTCATTTTTGAGGATAAAAAAAAAAAAAAACCAACTAGGCCTGATCTAGTTTGTTTCACTTTTAAATTCCTGAATTTTCTAATTCATGTATTCATTTAACAGCCGGCAACAGCAAAAACCTGAGTGCCCCATTTGAGTCAGGTTGATGTGATCAGTGTTGTGATCTTCAGGTGCTTATTCTGTTAGAGGAGTTTCATCACATGCAATCCAGGGATGGTGTGATGAGGACCTTGAAGTGATACAAGCACTATGGAAATTGAGAGGAGGATCCGTGCCCATGGGACTGTTGGATTGAATGGCAGAACTTCCCTGGAGGCAGTGGTACTTAATGGCTGTTAAGGTGGGGTCAGGAAGACAGGCTTACCGAGAGGTAGGAAGACGCAGGAAAGGGCGAGGAATCCATCTTCTCAGTTCTACAAAGCATAGACTTTGTTGGATTAAAGATAGTTGATCATTTTTGTTAACATGTAGTTTTTGATTCTCTGTGATACTCCTCATCTGCATTAAATTTATTAGCATGAAACTGCTCCAGTGTGTCTCTTTGTATTACAAAGACCTTCAGATGTCAGTGTAGCGACGGAAGATGTTTATGAAATACGTCACACAGGAAACTATATGATAAGGACTGCATAGTGAGTTTTCAAATTGTATTTTAAATGAAGATAAGTTTCAAAAAATTTAAGGATTTTCTCTGTACTGTATTTTTCTTTTCTTAAAATGCAAAAGATTTATATTTATTAGCATGCAAAGGTATCTGAGATATCGTTGTATGAAAAATGTAGACCATAGCCATTTTCTCTTCTGTTTTCTTTTGGAAGTTTTATGGTTTTAGGCCATACATTCATAATTTAAATTTGTGATCTGTTTTGGAGGGTTGATGGGGTGTGTAGTGTGAGGTATGGGTTTAGGTTCATTATTTTCCTTTATTGGGTACACAGTTGTCTTTGTATTATTTATTGAAAAGATTTTCCTTTCCCTATTGAATTTCTCTGTCCTTTGTGCATTGAATTTCATTTTTGTTGGAAATTAGCAGATGATGCACGTGCGTGTGGTCCATTTCTGGACTCAACTCTCCTCTTGATTTATATGTCCTGTGTCAGTACAGTGCTGCCTTACTGTGACTTTATGTATGGTTTGAAATTGGTTGGTATAAATCCTTCAACTTTGTTATTTATTTACAAGTCTGTTTCAGGTATTTGAGGGTTTTTAAAATTTTTTTTGTATTTTCATAAATATTTTAAAATCTGCTTGTTAGTTTCAGAAACTTCTTGGAGTTTCAGTTGCAATTGCCTTGAATCTCTACATCAGTTTGTAGAAAATTGATATCTTAATATTGAACTATTCCAATTTGTAAATGTGATACCTCTCCATTTATTTAAATTAATTTTTTGCAGCATGTTGTTTTTAGTTTTTTAGTGTATACAGGCCCTATACATATTTTGTCACGTTTATATCTTAATATTTTATGGTTTTAGGTGTTATCACAAGTGGGATTGGAAAAGTAATTGTCCACTTTTTCATTGTTAATATATCAAAATGCATTTTTTTGTGTATTCCCTCTGATCTCAGAGCATTTCTGAATTTACTAATTACTTCTGGTAGTCTTTAGGTTAGTTTTTTAGGATTTTCTGCACATATAATTATTAAATAAAGACATTTTTACTGATTTGTTTCCAGTTACTTATCCTATCTTTTCCTCCCTTCTTTCTTTTTCATTTTTGCCTAATTGGCTAAACCTGGCTAGGACCTCAAGTCCAATATGATGGTAGTAGTGGTAAGCAGACATCCATATTTTGTTCCCAGTCTGAGGGATGAACGTTCAGTCATATACATGATGCAAAAAACCCACAAAACACTATGTATAAATTTTTTAAAATGTTAAATTAGACAATAAAAATTAAAAGCTACTGTACTTTAACATCTAACTTTTAAATTTAAATTTTCTGTACTGTTTTAGGGCTTTCCACGTGACGCAGTGATAAAGAATCTGCCTGCCAGTATAGGAGATGCAGGAAATGAGGGTTCAGTCCCTGGGTCGGGAAGATCCCTGGAGTAGGAAATGGCAACCCACTCCAGTATTCTTGCCTGGAGAATTCCTGTGGAGAGAGAAGCCTGGCAGGCTACAGTACATGAACTTATAAAGACACAACGTAGTGACTGAGCAGGCATTCATATAGTGTTTTAAGAAAAGGGAAACATACGCTGCAGATGGGAGCAAATAGTTACAATTCATATATCTGACAAAGGACCTTTGTCCAGTGTATGTAAAGGACACTATAATCAGCAACAAGCTTCCCTGGTGGCTCAGTGGTAAAGAATCTGCCTGCCAATACAGGAGAGGTGGGTTTGATCCCTGGGTTGGAAAGATCCCCTGGAGAAGGAAATGGCAGCCTACTCCAGTATTCTTGCCTGGAAAGTCCCATAGATGGAGAATCCTGTCGGGATACAGTCCGTGGGGTTGCAAAAGAGCCAGACATGATTTAGGGACTGAACAATGACAATACAGAAAATGACCAGATCACAGAACAGGTAAAAGATTTGGACAGGGCCTGCCAAAAGAAGACATTTGAATTTTCTGATAGGCACTTTAAAAATTCTCAACATATCTAGTCATTTATGGAAAAGCAAATAAAAATGAACAACTATTTGCTCACAGGAGTGGTTAAGATTTGTAAGACTGACAACATCAAGTGTTGGTCAGGATGCCAAGCACCTAGAACTTATGTAAATTGCTAGTAAGAGTGTACAATGATACAGACACTTTGAATTATCAGTTGGGCAGTTTTCTGTTAACTTAAAGTTACACATACACTATGGTCCAGCAGTTCTACCCCTGATTATAAAATAAAAACAATATCACTAGTGACGTACACCTCAGTGTTTAGAGATCCAAACTAGAAATGGGCCAAATGTGTACCAACAAGTATACAATGAAGTACTACTCAGCAGTGTAAAGGGAACTACCGATACTGTACATTTTATGCCAAACAAAAGCCCCACAGAAAATAATACATACTGTTTAATCCATTCACATTGATCCTAAGCCAGCAAAACTAATCTGTAATAAAGCAGATTAGTGATTTCTTGCCATCAGAGGTGAGGGAATTGACAGCAGAGGCACAGGAAAACTTTTTGTGGTGATAAAAATGTTTTGTCTGAATTTTGATGGGGTAGTTGTTACACTACGTGCACTTTTGTCAAAGTTTTTCCAACATTACACTTAATATCAGTGCATTTCATTATATTTCATTATATATTTCAACATAATTTTTATTGTTTTTTCAATAGAATGAAATAATTGACTTGAGACATAATAGGAGACTTGTGATTCATCTGTATTTTCATGTGTGTTTGTAGGTCATTGATGAAAATTGTAACAGTACAGATGATTTTAAAAAAGCAGGGATCGAAATAGCATTTATAGAATAAGCAAATACATGTGTGTATATGTAGCGATTTTATTTAAAATACTTAAATGTATAAACACATGTATATGTATTGTCCCAAAGCATATTCAGAAGATTGTTACTGATTGTGTCTAGATGCTGGAATTTTAGGTGATTAAAAAAATGTTTGGATTTTTATATTTATTTGAATTATTTTTTGAATGAACATATCTTGACAAAAGAAAAGCAAAAAAAGATTATTTTTGTCATATAGACGTTTTATTCTTAGATAATTTTGTCCTCTAAATATTGAATAAAGGTTGTATTAATTCTAAACTGTGATTAGAATTTAAACACTATTTCTCTGTAATCAGTGCCAGTTAACAACAAAACCTTAACGTTGCCTTCAGTATTCATTGGTCCCCCCTCTTACCTCATCCTCTTTCCTCCCCATAGACGTGACTGCTACTCTGAGATCTGTGTCTATTATCTCTTTAGTTAAATAGTTTTACCACATGTGCATCTCGTACAAGTTACACATACACTATGGTCCAGCAGTTCTACCCCTGATTATAAAATAAAAACAATATCACTAGTGACGTACACCTCAGTGTTTAGAGATCCAAACTAGAAATGGGCCAAATGTGTACCAACAAGTATACAATGAAGTACTACTCAGCAGTGTAAAGGGAACTACCGATACTGTACATTTTATGCCAAACAAAAGCCCCACAGAAAATAATACATACTGTTTAATCCATTCACATTGATCCTAAGCCAGCAAAACTAATCTGTAATAAAGCAGATTAGTGATTTCTTGCCATCAGAGGTGAGGGAATTGACAGCAGAGGCACAGGAAAACTTTTTGTGGTGATAAAAATGTTTTGTCTGAATTTTGATGGGGTAGTTGTTACACTACGTGCACTTTTGTCAAAGTTTTTCCAACATTACACTTAATATCAGTGCATTTCATTATATTTCATTATATATTTCAACATAATTTTTATTGTTTTTTCAATAGAATGAAATAATTGACTTGAGACATAATAGGAGACTTGTGATTCATCTGTATTTTCATGTGTGTTTGTAGGTCATTGATGAAAATTGTAACAGTACAGATGATTTTAAAAAAGCAGGGATCGAAATAGCATTTATAGAATAAGCAAATACATGTGTGTATATGTAGCGATTTTATTTAAAATACTTAAATGTATAAACACATGTATATGTATTGTCCCAAAGCATATTCAGAAGATTGTTACTGATTGTGTCTAGATGCTGGAATTTTAGGTGATTAAAAAAATGTTTGGATTTTTATATTTATTTGAATTATTTTTTGAATGAACATATCTTGACAAAAGAAAAGCAAAAAAAGATTATTTTTGTCATATAGACGTTTTATTCTTAGATAATTTTGTCCTCTAAATATTGAATAAAGGTTGTATTAATTCTAAACTGTGATTAGAATTTAAACACTATTTCTCTGTAATCAGTGCCAGTTAACAACAAAACCTTAACGTTGCCTTCAGTATTCATTGGTCCCCCCTCTTACCTCATCCTCTTTCCTCCCCATAGACGTGACTGCTACTCTGAGATCTGTGTCTATTATCTCTTTAGTTAAATAGTTTTACCACATGTGCATCTCTAAGCTATGTTGTTTCTATCCATGTACTTTGCACTTACTAATTAGAATTATACTGAGTGTACGCTTTTGTCTCTTGCTTTCTTATCCTACATAATAGGAGACTTGAGATGCATCTGTATTTTCATGTGAGGTTGTAGGTCATTGATATTTCATTGTGTATTGCATTATTTTGTATGAATATTCCACCATTTTACTTTTGTACTCTTGACAAGTGATTGTGTTGTTGGGTTTTTTTTTTTTTTTTTTGGTCATGAATACTGGTGATGTGAACACACACAGTTTGTGCGTTTCTTGTGGTGCACATGGGCAAGACTTTCTCTGGGTATATGGTTGCTCCTACCCATAGCTGCTGAGTTGTAGTGTATTTCTTTACCTTTTCTAGAAGTATTTTTTTTAATGATCTCTAATTAATTACCACAAACTTAGGAGCTTAAAACAAGACACATTTTAATCCTATAGTTCTGTAGGTCAGAAGTGAGTTATGCTTGCCTGAGTATCTGCTCTGGGTCTTAGAAGGGTGGAATCAAGTTGGGTACATTTATTCATAATTTATTAAACTCTTCCCTTATTATTAGTGGATATTTAGTGTGCCCTGATTTTTCTTTTTTTTTCCAACAGTGTTGCAGCGACCATTCTTGTGTATATGTCTTTGCATATTTGTGGAAGTGTTCATATAATGTAGAATCCTAAGAGTGGGATTGCCTGGCTAAGGGGATTTAAATTGGGTAGTGGTAAAGGCCTAAATGTTTATTGCAACCTACATTTCTCCTAATAATATTTACCTTTCCCCCCTTTCTTTGCCCATGTTATCTATTACCAGTCTCTATTTTTTCAGATTTTATAATTAATTTTAAATTTTTATTAAAAAATATTTGGATATTGTTTAAAAATAGTTAACATAAAGCCTTGTAATGAAAAACATAGGCTACTTCTATTTTCTTATTTGTTGTGATGGTTATCTCCATATTGCTAAACCTAATGCTTGTCTTACTGTTAACTGATTTATCAACTTTAAATGTTATGCATTGCCTTCCTGTTTTGAGGATGTGGGCATCTTAAACTCTCCTTGCTTACCTTTTCTCCATTCCAGCTATGGTTATTACCCTATTTTTATTGAAATCAGTAATTAGTAGTCACTGACCAAACTTGTTCAACTATAGGGCCAAATGTAGTCTGTGACTGCATTCCCTTTCTTATATATCTTTTTAAAATTGTTACCTCACTTTTTCATCTACATACATTCTCATAGGCATATTATTACTTTTAACAGATGTTCCACCATACTGTCTACAATGTCACCTTTTTGTCAGTCTCTGTACTTTTCCTGGATATTTTTCCTCCTAAAGCCTTCCGTCATCTTGCTTTAAGATGAGCCTGAATTCTCTAGTCTTGCTGCTCAGTCTCTGTGGAAGACCTATACTCTGGGTCATTCAGTTTTTCCAGAGAATCATCTGTTCTCCCGCTGTGTATTGGTCTTGGTAGTTTAAGGTCTTGCTTCTCAAAATGAATTCCGTAGACCGTCCATAATGATACCATCGTGGTGCTTGTTAGAGATGGAGAATCTCAGGGCACCTCCCAGTCCTGCTTCAGAACAAGAGTTTACGTGCATCAGTGTTTTTGAAAGCACTGTCCTGATCTGTGGCAGCAGCAACAATAGCAACAAAATAGTTTTTTTGTCATGCAAAGTCTAACACAAATTGAATGTAACTCCTCCATCTGTAGCCACGCCATCTGGCTTTCAAGATGGCAGTGGAAGAGAGCCGGAGAATCTCAGTGGATGTTTTTAAAGGCCAGGTCTAAAGTGGCTAATGTTAACTCTATCCATATTATATTGGTCAGGTCTCAGTCACATTAACATAATTGCAGGGGAGGCTGGAAAAATGTAGTCTCTAACTTGCCCAGGAACAGGAAGAAGTAGTTCTTCAGTTGGCCATTCTGATCCTCAAACTATTATTCCCCTTCCCACATGTAGGGTGTGCTGCCTACCCATTCAACCGGTCATTGTCTTTGGTTCAGAGTACAGACATACCTTGGAAATACTATGGGTTTGGTTCTACCGCAGGCTACTTCTATTTTCTTATTTGTTGTGATGGTTATCTCCATATTGCTAAACCTAATGCTTGTCTTACTGTTAACTGATTTATCAACTTTAAATGTTATGCATTGCCTTCCTGTTTTGAGGATGTGGGCATCTTAAACTCTCCTTGCTTACCTTTTCTCCATTCCAGCTATGGTTATTACCCTATTTTTATTGAAATCAGTAATTAGTAGTCACTGACCAAACTTGTTCAACTATAGGGCCAAATGTAGTCTGTGACTGCATTCCCTTTCTTATATATCTTTTTAAAATTGTTACCTCACTTTTTCATCTACATACATTCTCATAGGCATATTATTACTTTTAACAGATGTTCCACCATACTGTCTACAATGTCACCTTTTTGTCAGTCTCTGTACTTTTCCTGGATATTTTTCCTCCTAAAGCCTTCCGTCATCTTGCTTTAAGATGAGCCTGAATTCTCTAGTCTTGCTGCTCAGTCTCTGTGGAAGACCTATACTCTGGGTCATTCAGTTTTTCCAGAGAATCATCTGTTCTCCCGCTGTGTATTGGTCTTGGTAGTTTAAGGTCTTGCTTCTCAAAATGAATTCCGTAGACCGTCCATAATGATACCATCGTGGTGCTTGTTAGAGATGGAGAATCTCAGGGCACCTCCCAGTCCTGCTTCAGAACAAGAGTTTACGTGCATCAGTGTTTTTGAAAGCACTGTCCTGATCTGTGGCAGCAGCAACAATAGCAACAAAATAGTTTTTTTGTCATGCAAAGTCTAACACAAATTGAATGTAACTCCTCCATCTGTAGCCACGCCATCTGGCTTTCAAGATGGCAGTGGAAGAGAGCCGGAGAATCTCAGTGGATGTTTTTAAAGGCCAGGTCTAAAGTGGCTAATGTTAACTCTATCCATATTATATTGGTCAGGTCTCAGTCACATTAACATAATTGCAGGGGAGGCTGGAAAAATGTAGTCTCTAACTTGCCCAGGAACAGGAAGAAGTAGTTCTTCAGTTGGCCATTCTGATCCTCAAACTATTATTCCCCTTCCCACATGTAGGGTGTGCTGCCTACCCATTCAACCGGTCATTGTCTTTGGTTCAGAGTACAGACATACCTTGGAAATACTATGGGTTTGGTTCTAGACCAAGGCAGTAAAGCAAATGTTGAGATAAAGCAAGTCACATTTCTTTTATGTTTTGGTTTTCCAATACACATAAAACCTTCCCAGGTGACGTTATTGGTAATCTGTCTGAAATGCAGGTGACCAGCCCAGGTTCAATCCTGGGTCAGGAAGATCCCCTGGAGATGAAAATGACAACTCACTCCAGTATTCTTGCCTGGAGAATTCTATGAACAGAGGAGCCCGGTGGGCTAAAGACTGTGGAGTCGCAAGGGAGCAACTAACACAATGCACGTACAAGTTATGTTTATGCTACACCATAATCTGTTAAGAATACAACAGCATACTTATAATATTATGTCTAAAAACAATTTACCTACCTTAATTTAAAAATAACCTATTTGTAAAATATGCTCACCATCATCTGAGCCCTTAGTGTAATCTTTTTTCCCGGTAGAGGATCTTGCCTCGATGCTGATCGCGAGGATGTGGTAGAGTAGGGGGATGGTCTCTGAAGGTTGGAGTGGTTGCGGCGGTTTCTTAAAATGAGACAAGTTTGTGGCGTTGATTGACTCTTCCTTCCATGAGCCATTTCGCTGTAGCTCGCAATGTAGTTTGATAACAGTCTATCCACAGTAGAACATCTTTCAAAATTGGGGTCCACCCTCTCAAACCTTCACCACTGTTTTATCAACTAAGTGTATATTACACTCTAAATCCTTTGTTGCCATTTCAGCAGTCTTCAACAGAGTTGTCACCAGGAGTAGCTTCCATCTTGAGACACCACTTTCTTTGCTCATCTATAAAAGCAACTCATCCATTAAAGTTTTATCATGCATGCATGCTGAGTCACTGCAGCTGTGTCCGAGTGTGTGTGACCCATGGACTGTGTCCCCTTTTTGCTTCTCTGTCCATGGAATTCTCCAGGCAAGAATATTGGAGTGGGTTGCCATTTCCTTCTCCAGGCTTCTCCTTCTCTCAGGCTTTTCCTGACCCAGTACAATGTATCAAGTCCCTTCCCACATGCAGGGTGTGCTGCCTACCCATTCAACCGGTCATCGTCTTTGGTTCAGAGTACAGACATACCTTGGAAATACTATGGGTTTGGTTCTAGACCAAGGCAGTAAAGCAAATGTTGAGATAAAGCAAGTCACATTTCTTTTATGTTTTGGTTTTCCAATACACATAAAACCTTCCCAGGTGACGTTATTGGTAATCTGTCTGAAATGCAGGTGACCAGCCCAGGTTCAATCCTGGGTCAGGAAGATCCCCTGGAGATGAAAATGACAACTCACTCCAGTATTCTTGCCTGGAGAATTCTATGAACAGAGGAGCCCGGTGGGCTAAAGACTGTGGAGTCGCAAGGGAGCAACTAACACAATGCACGTACAAGTTATGTTTATGCTACACCATAATCTGTTAAGAATACAACAGCATACTTATAATATTATGTCTAAAAACAATTTACCTACCTTAATTTAAAAATAACCTATTTGTAAAATATGCTCACCATCATCTGAGCCCTTAGTGTAATCTTTTTCCTGGTAGAGGATCTTGCCTCGATGTTGATGGCGAGGATGTGGTAGAGTAGGGGGATGGTCTCTGAAGGTTGGAGTGGTTGCGGCGGTTTCTTAAAATGAGACAAGTTTGTGGCGTTGATTGACTCTTCCTTCCATGAGCCATTTCGCTGTAGCTCGCAATGTAGTTTGATAACAGTCTATCCACAGTAGAACATCTTTCAAAATTGGGGTCCACCCTCTCAAACCTTCACCACTGTTTTATCAACTAAGTGTATATTACACTCTAAATCCTTTGTTGCCATTTCAGCAGTCTTCAACAGAGTTGTCACCAGGAGTAGCTTCCATCTTGAGACACCACTTTCTTTGCTCATCTATAAAAGCAACTCATCCATTAAAGTTTTATCATGCATGCATGCTGAGTCACTGCAGCTGTGTCCGAGTGTGTGTGACCCATGGACTGTGTCCCTTTTAGCTTCTCTGTCCATGGAATTCTCCAGGCAAGAATATTGGTGTGGGTTGCCATTTCCTTCTCCAGGCTTCTCCTTCTCTCAGGCTTTTCCTGACCCAGAGTCCAAACCCACAGCTCTTGTGTCTCCTGCATTGGTAGGCAGGTTCTCTACCACTAGCGCCACCTGGGAAATCCATATCAACTTCCCAGTGCCCCTTAATTCTTCCCACAGATCATGAGTGTTCATAGTGATAGCTAGAATGATGAGATCCTTTTCAGAAGGTTTTAAGTTTTGCCAAGATGTATCAGAAGAATCACTGTCTATGGCAGCTATAGCCTTCTGAGATGTATTTCTTAAATAATAAGACTTGAATGTCAAATTGTTCCTTGATCCACCAGCTGCAGAATGGATGTGTTAATGATCATGAAAACAATGTAATAATTTCACTGCAGTATATCTCTCTCAGTGCTGTTGCGTAACCAAGTGCATTGTCAATGAGCAGTAATATTTTGAAAGGAGTCTTTTTTTCTGGGCATTGGGTCTCAATAATTGACTTAAAATATTTAGTAATATGTTGTGAAGAGATGTGCTGACACTCAAGCTTTGCTGTTCCATTTATAGAGCACAGGCAGAGTAGACTTAGCGTAATTCTTAGAGGCTGTAGGATTTTCTTAAATGAGCATTGGCTTTAACTTAATGTCCCCAGCTGCATTAGTCCCTAATAAGGGAGTAAGCCTGTCCTTTGAAGTTTTGAAGCCAGGCATTGATTTTTCTCTGTGAAAGTCCTGGATGGAATCTTCTTCCAGTATAATGCTGTTTCATCTTCTTTGAAAATCTCTTGTTTAGCTTGATCTTCTGGGTAACTTGGTGCAGTTTCTACATCAGCACTTGCTGCTTCACCTTGCACTTTGATGTTATGGAGACAGCTTCTTTCCTTAAATCTCATGAACCAGCCTCCAGCTTCCTGACCTTTCATAGCCTTCACTGACTTGAAGAGAGTTAGGGTCTTCCTCTGGATTAGGCTTTGGCTTCAAGAAAATGTGGTGGCTAGTTTGATCTTTTAGCCAGACTATTACAACTTTCTCCATGTCAGCAATAAAGATACTCTTTGTCACTTCAGAAGATCAGTGACCAGACACTTTTTTGGCTTTTGCTAGCAAGAGCTAGTAGTAAATAACTGCCACTAGAATATAAAGTTTCATTTTCCAGTTGTTTCCCCAACATTTTAAAGTCATTGTGTGTGTGCTCTACTGTCTGCGTTACAGCCATCGGTGGACTTTGTAGCTACTTTGTTCACCACATAAGCTGGATCGTCATCTTTCCATTCTCTAATATGAAGTTTCTCATTGCCTACAGAGTGATAACTAAGAAAATGCAACCTGTTCAGGTTTTTCTTATGGCAGTACACCACTTTGGTAGTGGTGTCTGTTGGGGAGGTGGCCACGGTACCAGTTATTTTTTTGTCTTCATATTTAGCCAGTATTTTACCGCTATTCATAACCTGAAGCCTGAGGTTTTTGGAATCTTATAGGCACATGAACTCATTTTGTATCTTTATTATTTCACACACTTTTTATTGTGGTTCTCTCCACCTTACTAATTTAATTACTATTCCCCTATTTTCTGTCTTAAAAAAACAGTTGAAATCTTTTTCGTCTCCCTGGGTGCTGTCTCTCTTCATTTGTGGCCTTGTGATTTATGTCTTTTTTCTTTCCTTTTTTGAAAATCTAAATCATTTTGAGATAACTATAAGTTCATACGCAGTTGTAAGATATAATGTAGAGGATCCTATTTAACTTTATCTGGTTTCCCCAAAAGTTAACAGCTTGCAAAATTTTAGTACAATATCATGACTGTGATACTGACATCTTTATAGTTAAGTTACAGAATATGTTTGTCATCACAAGGTTCCTCATGTTATTCTTTTTTTTGTGTGTGGAGGGGGTTCGGGAGAGGGCAGGGGGGCCACTTCTCTTGGTCTTTCATTTATCTATTTTCATCCATCTTTGTTCTTTGGCCCGTGTAGGCCTCCCATCACAGTGGCCTCTGTTGTTGCAGAGCACCGGCTCTGGGTGCATGCGCTCAGAGCTCCGGCTCGGTAATTGCACACATCGGTCCAGCTGCTCCGCGGCACGTGGGATCTTTCCAGGCCAGGGATCGAACCGGCGCCCCTTGCACTGCAAGGTGGTGTCCTTACCCACTGGACCACCAGGGAAGCCCCATGTTACTCTTTTATAACTGCCCCTGCGTCTCCCTGCCCCTGCCGCTTTGTTAATTCCTGACAACAAGTAATCTCTTTTCCTGCTTCTACAATTTTATCTTTTCAAGGATATTCTATAAGGATAGTCAAGGATATCCTGGAGGAAGGGAATGGCAACCCACTCCAGTATTCTTGCCTGGAGAATTCCATGGACAGAGGAGCCTGGCAAACTACAGTCCATGGGGGTCACAAAGAGTCAGACACGACTCAACAAGTAATACTGATGGACTGACTGGAATGACTAGTAAGGTTGAACATATTTTCATGTGTTTATTTGCCACTTGTGTATTCTTTCAAAGTTTCTTCATATCTTTAGCCCACTTACTAATTGGATTCTTTTGTTGTTGACTCTTGAGAGTTCTTTACATAGAATATTTTAGATACTAGTTCTTTGTCAGTGGTTTACAGATATTTTTTCTCAGTTTATGGCTGAGTGTTTTCACCCTTTGAAAAATAGAAGTTTTTTGTATTTATGAAGTTCAGTTTATAAATTTCTTCCAATTGGGAATCATGCCTTCAGTTTCAAATTTAATAACTCTGACTAGCCCTAAATTCTAAAGAGTTTTAAAAATGCACTTTTCTCCCTAAAAGATTTTAAGTTTAAGGTTACATATTCAAGTTCATGAACTATTTTGAGTTAATTTTTTTAATAAAATGCTGAAACTTCATTTGAGGTTCATTTTTTCCCCTTATTGCTTTGGCACCATTTGTTGAAAAGTTACCTTTCCTTCATTGAATTGCTTAATTAAAACTCATTTGGGCATATTTATATGAGGGTCTTCATGGGTTTTCTATTGTGTCCCATTGAATTATGTCTGTCTCTCTGCTAATGCCAAAACAGTCTTGATTAGGATAGCTCTGTGTTGTTTTTCAGTTGCTAAGTCATGTCTGACTCTTTGCGACCCCGTAGCACACCAGGTTTCTCTGTCCCTCATCGTCTCCTGGAGTTTGCTCAAACTCATGTGCATTGAGTTGGTGATGCCATCCAACTGTCTCATCTTCATCTCATCTCATCACCTCCTCCACTCAACCTTCCCCAACATCAGCGTCTTTTCCAGTGAGTCAGTTCTTTACATCAAGTGGCCAAAGTGTTGGAGCTTCAGTTTCAGTATCAGTCTTTCCAGTGAATATTCAGGGTTAATTTTCTTTAGGATTGACTTGTTTGATCTCCTTGCTGTTCAAGGGACTCTCAAGAATTTTCTCTATCACCACAATTTGGAAGCATCAATTCTTCAGCCTTCTTTATGGTCCAGCTCTCATATCCGTACATGACTACTAGAAAAACCATACCTTTGACTAAACGGAGCTCATCTTGAAACCAGTAGTAGACTGATTTCTCCCATTCTATTCTCTTTTAAAAGTGTTTTAGCTTTTGTCTTCCCATATACATTTAAAAATAGCTGTGTCTATGTCTACAAAAGTTTTTAAAAGATTTTGACAGGAATCTTGTTGAGTTTGTGTATTAGGAAATGATAGACATTTTTACTTTGTTGAATCTTCCTTTCCATGAACACAGGTATGCATCCTTATTTATTTATTAATTTATTCTCTCTTTTCTTTTATGAGCATTTTATAGTTTTCAGCATAAAAACCTTTCTTATATTTACACTTAATGTGCCATTTTTCATGATTAGTGTTACATTTTTAATTTCTGTGTTCTTGTTTTCTTTGCCTGTATATAGAAGCATAGCTAACTTTTGTGTTTATCTTGTATTTTGCAGCTTTGCTGAATTCAGTTAATCTGAGAGGGTTTTTTGTAGATCACTTGGGACTTTCTGTGTCATCTGAAAATAGGTACAGGTTTCTTTCTTTCTAATCTGCGTGCCTTTTATTTCTTTTCTTGCTCTACTGCACTGGCTGGAACTTTGAGCACTATGTTAAATAAGAATTGCCTTGTCCCTAATCTTAGTGTCAAAGCAGTTGTTTTCTCATCATTAAGTATACTGTTAGTTTAGGGTTCTTTTTTTTTCTTTTCTTTTGTTGATGCTGTTTTTTTAGGTTAAGGATGTTCTTTTTTGTTCCTATTGTTGAGATTTTTTTTTTTTTAATTATGAATGGGTGCTCAATTCTGCCATGTGCTTTTTCTTTGTTCATTGAAATCATATTATTTTACTCATTAGTCTCTTGATATTGTAGATAACACTGATTAATTTCCTTTTTAAAAAGTTTTATTGAAGTATAGTTGATTTACAGTGTTGTATTGGGCTTCCCTGGTGGTCCAATGGGTAAGGACACCGCCCTGCAGTGCAAGGGGCGCCGGTTCGATCCCTGGCCTGGGAAGATCCCACGTGCCGCGGAGCGGCTGGACCGATGTGTCCAATTACCGAGTCGGAGCTCTGGAGCGCATGCGCCCAGAGCCAGTGCTCTGCAACAACAGAGGCCGCTGTGATGGGAGGCCCACACGGGCCAAAGAACAAAGAAGGATGAAAATGAACAAATGAAAGACCGGTAGAAGTGGCCCGCCTGCTCCTCTCCCTCACCACCCCACCCCCCTCAAATAAATAAATAAAAATAAAATAAAAAAAAAAAAAAAAGAAAAACAGTGTTGTATTGCTTTCTTCTGTACAGCAAAGTGGATAAGTTACACAGTGTATAACATATATCCACTGTTTTCTAAGATTCTTTTCCCATATAGATCATTACAAAGTATTGAAAAGCAATCCCTGTGATTTACCTTATTTGTTATTTGTTATTGTAGGTCTTTGTTATTAATTTAATATATTGTAGTGTGTTTATGTCAGTCCCCATCTTCCAGTTTATCCCTTTCCCTAATTAATTTTCAGAAATAGAAAAAAAAAGACCCTTATTTCCTTGGCATAAGCCTTACTTGGTCATGGTTTATAATTCTTTCCATATTTGCTGAATTCTGTTTTGCTAATACCTTAAGGATTTTTTTTTCTGTTCATAGGACTCCTGTAGCCATTTCATCTTTTGGAGGTACATCTGGTGACAGTCTCTTAGTTTACTTTTATATCAGATGTCTTGATTTCCCCATCCTCTTAGAAGGATATTTTTATTGGGTATTGGACTCTGAGTAGACAGGTTTTTTCTTTCAGTCTTGAAAGTGGTTTTGTGTATTTTTCTTTTCTTTTGTTGATGCATTTTTTTTTAGATAATTATGAATGGGTGCTCAATTCTGCCATGTGCTTTTTCTTTGTTCATTGAAATCATATTATTTTACTCATTAGTCTCTTGATATTGTAGATAACACTGATTAATTTCCTTTTTAAAAAGTTTTATTGAAGTATAGTTGATTTACAGTGTTGTATTGGGCTTCCCTGGTGGTCCAATGGGTAAGGACACCGCCCTGCAGTGCAAGGGGCGCCGGTTCGATCCCTGGCCTGGGAAGATCCCACGTGCCGCGGAGCGGCTGGACCGATGTGTCCAATTACCGAGTCGGAGCTCTGGAGCGCATGCGCCCAGAGCCAGTGCTCTGCAACAACAGAGGCCGCTGTGATGGGAGGCCCACACGGGCCAAAGAACAAAGAAGGATGAAAATGAACAAATGAAAGACCGGTAGAAGTGGCCCGCCTGCTCCTCTCCCTCACCACCCCACCCCCCTCAAATAAATAAATAAAAATAAAATAAAAAAAAAAAACAAAAAAAAACAAAAACAGTGTTGTATTGCTTTCTTCTGTACAGCAAAGTGGATAAGTTACACAGTGTATAACATATATCCACTGTTTTCTAAGATTCTTTTCCCATATAGATCATTACAAAGTATTGAAAAGCAATCCCTGTGATTTACCTTATTTGTTATTTGTTATTGTAGGTCTTTGTTATTAATTTAATATATTGTAGTGTGTTTATGTCAGTCCCCATCTTCCAGTTTATCCCTTTCCCTAATTAATTTTCAGAAATAGAAAAAAAAAGACCCTTATTTCCTTGGCATAAGCCTTACTTGGTCATGGTTTATAATTCTTTCCATATTTGCTGAATTCTGTTTTGCTAATACCTTAAGGATTTTTTTTTCTGTTCATAGGACTCCTGTAGCCATTTCATCTTTTGGAGGTACATCTGGTGACAGTCTCTTAGTTTACTTTTATATCAGATGTCTTGATTTCCCCATCCTCTTAGAAGGATATTTTTATTGGGTATTGGACTCTGAGTAGACAGGTTTTTTCTTTCAGTCTTGAAAGTGGTTTTGTGTATTTTTCTGACATTCCTGGTTTCTGATGAAATATTTGCTGCCATTTAAATGACTTTTTTTTGTATAGGTAAGGTGTTATTTTCCTCTCATTGCTTTCAAGATTTTTTTCTTTAGTGTTCATATATTTGACTGTTTATGTGTCTTACTGAGAATTTGAGTTCATCCTGTTTGGTCAAAATCTTGAGTCTGTGTGTGTGTGTATACATGTATGTATGTATGTATGTGTATATATATGTCTTTTACCAAGTTTGTATATTTTCAGCCATTATTTCAAGTACTTTTCAGCTTAGTTATCTCCAATAACATGAATGTTAACTCTTGAGTTATAGACCCAGAGGTCCCTGATATTCTGTTCATTTTTCTTTTTCAGTCTGTTTTTCTCTTTGTCATTCAGATTGGGTAGTTTCTATTAGTCTGACTTCTGGGCACTGCTTTTTTTTTTTGTCTCCAGCATTCCTCTGAGCCCATCTCTTGATTTTTGTATTTTGATAACTATATTTTTCACTTCTGAAATTTCCTTTTGGCTTGTCTTTTTATCTTTGCTTCTTTATTTTTTTGCTGAGTTCCCCCCGCCCTTGTTTTTTAACCAGGACATAGAGATGGTGCGGATGAAAGTCCCAGCTACTTACACAGTCTCCTCTGACTCCGCCCTGATGGGAATGTTGGAATGCTTGGTTATATCTTGGTGAGATGTGATGTCTGATCTACTCTTGGTCTTTGCTGGCATGTGTCAGGGTGTGACAACAGATTTTTTTCTTATGGTATTATGGTGCAGTGGCAAAGAATCCACCTGCAGTGCGGAAGATGCAGGAGACACAGGTTTGACCCCTGGGTCAGGAAGATCCCCTGGAGGAGGGCAAGGCAACTCACTCCAGTATTCTGTCCAGAAAAATCCCATGGACAGAGGAGCCTGGCAGGAGCCTGGCGACTGGACACAACAACACACACACACACACACACACACACACACACACACACACACACTTTTTTCTGGAGTAGGGTGATTGCTGTCAACTTTTTTTTCCCCCCACTTTCTAAACAGACTATTTCCTGCTCCTCTGGTTAGAAAGAGCTTTTATTTGTTTGTTTACATTTCTTGGTGTTTCTGGGTTTGGCAATTCTTCAGCTCCAACTATGGATTATATGAGGCAAAAGAAAACCCTGGAAACTGAACACCATGTCATTCGTTGAATCCTGAGATCCCTAGCTAGTCTGCCTACTTCTTTCTGACTTTCAGAGTCTTGTATTTACTTTATATAAAATATGCAGAGGCTTTACTTGTCCTTAGTGGATAAGGACGTTTACTCTGACTTTTGAGAAGTGTAAACTTATTTGATAAAAAAAATCCTTTTTTTATCATTTTGATAGAGTCTTGGTAGAAGAAGAAATAAACCTAAGTATTCAGTCCACACCTTTCTTACTTCTGAATATTTTATTACATTTGTGTGAATTAGGCAGATTGAATATATTATTTACTTAGTGCTTGTATATTATTCATAGCACACAATTTTATGTGGAAGAGTCTTTGGGAAGTAATTGAGAGCATGAAACTTTGCTTGCCTAAGGTTTCTCAAAAAATTCCATGTGATAAATGAGTTCCTTCTGTGGTATTCCCAGAAAGATCAGTTTACTTTTTGGTGAATTTCTTTAGGGTAGTTGATATAGAAGATGGTACTTTAATACTATAGCCTAAGTTTTTAAGTTAAAAATGGCCTTTTATTTTATGCTAGGGGGCTACACACTGTAAATCAATTTATCTTGATTGGTTAAAGAATAATTATATTCTCAGGAAGGATATCTTATATCAAATTGTATCATTAACATTAGCATTAACACTTTAAAGAATCGCTGGAAGTCTTAATTTTGTTAATTCAGTTGTGATAGTATTAGGAATGTTCTAGTGCTTACCCAAGTTGCATAGTGGTTTAAGGATTTGACTTCCAGAACCAGTTTCAGTGTTTGCTGATGACCTTGGGGTAGATTTCTTCATCCATAAAGTGTGGATGATCACAACTGTACTACTTCGTAAGGTGATTGTGATGATGTGAGTTGTTTTGAACTTTTGAAAACTGGAAATAGTTTTCCATTTTATCGTAAAATTTTTAAAAATGTCAATGCTATTAGTAACAGAGGTAATACAACTTGATGCAGTTCTGTGGAGATAGTCAGGAAACCTGAGATCCACTCCTGGCTTCTCTGCATAGCTGCCTGATTTTGGCAAACAGCCTTGCTTCATCCCTTTCTGTCTTATTTTACTCATTTAAAAAAGTAGGATTGAGTTTGAACTGGTTGAATTCTAAGATTCCTTCTGTTTCTTCTATTCTGTGTGTTTTTTTTTTTTTTTTTTTTGACTCAGTGAATCATAATTGAGTTCATGAGGAGAACATATATTTTACAGCCTGGAGAAGAAAAGGGTTTGGGTGAGGAGGGCAAGATAATTTTACAAAAACTTCTAGTGCTGATGTATTGAAAGTAATTAACTTTGTTTCACACAATTCTAATCAAGGGCAAAACTAATGACTATGGATGGAAGGAGGGGTGCTCTAGTTTCAGCATAATGGACACGCTTCCAACATTTATTAACTCTCATGTCCAACATTGAAATGGGCCACCATCAGTGCTGTATGCTTTGTAACCTTGCAGGGACAGAAGTCTTTGGGAAGTAATTGAGAGCATAAATTTTTAAGGTTTCTCAAAAATTCCATGTGATAAATGAGTTCCTTCTGTGGTATTCCCAGAAAGATCAGTTTACTTTTTGGTGAATTTCTTTAGGGTAGTTGATATAGAAGATGGTACTTTAATACTATAGCCTAAGTTTTTAAGTTAAAAATGGCCTTTTATTTTATGCTAGGGGGCTACACACTGTAAATCAATTTATCTTGATTGGTTAAAGAATAATTATATTCTCAGGAAGGATATCTTATATCAAATTGTATCATTAACATTAGCATTAACACTTTAAAGAATCGCTGGAAGTCTTAATTTTGTTAATTCAGTTGTGATAGTATTAGGAATGTTCTAGTGCTTACCCAAGTTGCATAGTGGTTTAAGGATTTGACTTCCAGAACCAGTTTCAGTGTTTGCTGATGACCTTGGGGTAGATTTCTTCATCCATAAAGTGTGGATGATCACAACTGTACTACTTCGTAAGGTGATTGTGATGATGTGAGTTGTTTTGAACTTTTGAAAACTGGAAATAGTTTTCCATTTTATCGTAAAATTTTTAAAAATGTCAATGCTATTAGTAACAGAGGTAATACAACTTGATGCAGTTCTGTGGAGATAGTCAGGAAACCTGAGATCCACTCCTGGCTTCTCTGCATAGCTGCCTGATTTTGGCAAACAGCCTTGCTTCATCCCTTTCTGTCTTATTTTACTCATTTAAAAAAGTAGGATTGAGTTTGAACTGGTTGAATTCTAAGATTCCTTCTGTTTCTTCTATTCTGTGTGTTTTTTTTTTTTTTTTTTTTTGACTCAGTGAATCATAATTGAGTTCATGAGGAGAACATATATTTTACAGCCTGGAGAAGAAAAGGGTTTGGGTGAGGAGGGCAAGATAATTTTACAAAAACTTCTAGTGCTGATGTATTGAAAGTAATTAACTTTGTTTCACACAATTCTAATCAAGGGCAAAACTAATGACTATGGATGGAAGGAGGGGTGCTCTAGTTTCAGCATAATGGACACGCTTCCAACATTTATTAACTCTCATGTCCAACATTGAAATGGGCCACCATCAGTGCTGTATGCTTTGTAACCTTGCAGGGACAGAAGTCAAGGTTGGACTGGCAAATGATGTATCAGAGTCAGCTCCAAGTTATTTCAGTCTCAACCAGGGCTGGTGCTGATCACTTCTCTAACTTTCTGGCCTCCAAGGGTGGAAGTCATGACATAGTAAAGTTGTTCAAATAATCAAAAAAAAAAGATCATGTAGTGTGGCACAGAGGTCACGAGCCTTAACTGAATTATAATAATGGTAATTTTTATACTGAATTCCTTTGTATCTGCAGTCTTTTTTGGTTGAAGTGCAGACTAAATACTTTTTGTTCACAGTTTTGAAAATGTTTCTTCTCTTAACTCTTACATAGTTTTTGATGATTTGTGTGGGAAAAGGAGCACTATGATTTTCTTCCCTTTTGAATGATCTTTGAATATTGGCCACTTTTAAGCTAAGCTGGGAACTGTGAGTTTAGGTTCTTAGGTCCTTGAGATAGGCGGCTAAATTTGTCATCAACTATGTGGGTCCATTGCCAACTTCTCTGGAGATGTTTACCAGTCTGGGCAATTTTGATAGTATTATCTTCTGACAGTTTCTGCTGTAAGGCAGCCTTTGAAGAAATACATAATATGTGGCAGAGCAAGCCTTTGGGGAAAAAGAGGTATTCTTATTACTTTTATTAAATTATAATGTTCTTGTTCTTAGCTCCCGTGGTAGAATTTTGGTCCAAAAGAATAAGTCTCTCACCCAGCCTTAGCATCTGATTGAGGAGGTTTTATGTGTGTGTGTTGTTTACGTTTCCTGAAATGTCTCAGGTCTCCTTTACCCACTGTGTGTCCTGTTCCTGCCGAGTTGGGAATAGACTCTGTTGTGTTGGTGGATAAATCCATTTATAGAAGGTTTCTCAGCCTTAGCACTGTCGGCATTTGGGGATGGATGCTGTGTTGCGGGGGCTGTCCGGTGCATTTTAGGATGGTCAGCAGCTTCCTTGGCCGCTTCACACTCGATGCCAGTAGCACCCTGAGGCTTAGGGCAACCAGAAATGTCTCCAGGACTTTGCCAAAAGTCCTCTGGGGGGCACAGTCACCCTGGTTGAAGACCACTGACTTATGAATGCCTCTCAGCCAGCCCTGTGCCACAGTTGTGGTCATTCGACTCCCATCTGGTTTCTCCGTGTTGCCAGCCTTGCTCGCAGCCTCTTCCTCCTGACGGTGCTCTGCTCAGCTAATTAGGTGGAGAGTTGCCAAGTGGAAGGTGGACTCAGTGGGGAATAGGGTGGAGCTGGAGTCAGGTGTGGCCCTGGGCAGTGGCTGAGCACTGCAACATGCAGATGGGTGTGTTTTTGGTGGCAGCTAATGATTAGACTTAAAACAAATGTTCTTTCACACAAGACTGAGATGACAGTGACACTGGTGGTCCTGGCACACGACACTCAGCAGGTACGTGATGTCTTTCTGTTGTCTGAAGCCTGCCTTGGGAGTCAGGTGTTTCAAAGGAAAGCTCTTTTTTCCTTAATGTTTTCATTTGAAAGAAGCAAAGAAAAGAGAAGCTGCATTCTTAGGTCCTTGAGATAGGCGGCTAAATTTGTCATCAACTATGTGGGTCCATTGCCAACTTCTCTGGAGATGTTTACCAGTCTGGGCAATTTTGATAGTATTATCTTCTGACAGTTTCTGCTGTAAGGCAGCCTTTGAAGAAATACATAATATGTGGCAGAGCAAGCCTTTGGGGAAAAAGAGGTATTCTTATTACTTTTATTAAATTATAATGTTCTTGTTCTTAGCTCCCGTGGTAGAATTTTGGTCCAAAAGAATAAGTCTCTCACCCAGCCTTAGCATCTGATTGAGGAGGTTTTATGTGTGTGTGTTGTTTACGTTTCCTGAAATGTCTCAGGTCTCCTTTACCCACTGTGTGTCCTGTTCCTGCCGAGTTGGGAATAGACTCTGTTGTGTTGGTGGATAAATCCATTTATAGAAGGTTTCTCAGCCTTAGCACTGTCGGCATTTGGGGATGGATGCTGTGTTGCGGGGGCTGTCCGGTGCATTTTAGGATGGTCAGCAGCTTCCTTGGCCGCTTCACACTCGATGCCAGTAGCACCCTGAGGCTTAGGGCAACCAGAAATGTCTCCAGGACTTTGCCAAAAGTCCTCTGGGGGGCACAGTCACCCTGGTTGAAGACCACTGACTTATGAATGCCTCTCAGCCAGCCCTGTGCCACAGTTGTGGTCATTCGACTCCCATCTGGTTTCTCCGTGTTGCCAGCCTTGCTCGCAGCCTCTTCCTCCTGACGGTGCTCTGCTCAGCTAATTAGGTGGAGAGTTGCCAAGTGGAAGGTGGACTCAGTGGGGAATAGGGTGGAGCTGGAGTCAGGTGTGGCCCTGGGCAGTGGCTGAGCACTGCAACATGCAGATGGGTGTGTTTTTTGGTGGCAGCTAATGATTAGACTTAAAAACAAATGTTCTTTCACACAAGACTGAGATGACAGTGACACTGGTGGTCCTGGCACACGACACTCAGCAGGTACGTGATGTCTTTCTGTTGTCTGAAGCCTGCCTTGGGAGTCAGGTGTTTCAAAGGAAAGCTCTTTTTTCCTTAATGTTTTCATTTGAAAGAAGCAAAGAAAAGAGAAGCTGCATCTTGGTGAACTTCCATATTCAATTTAGATTTCATTTTGGAGGTGACCAGTAGCTAGATAGAGCCAGGGTTTTTTTGTTTTGTTTGTTTTGTTTTTTTTTAAATGTATGAAATGAGGTGGGAGAATTTGTAAATATGAAGCGGCAAATGTTTAGTGAGTGCAACTGGTGATGGTGCCATGCCCTCAAGAAATGCTGAGAGTGTTGAGAGGGAGCCAGACAGGCAATTGCAGGGATACTGCCTTGTAAGGAATGGCGGCTCTGTCTTGGGTGGGGGGAAGTAAGTGATGGGTGGGCAAGATAGATGAACTTGAGACTGGAACAGGTGATTGCAGTCCTTGTTTTATTCATTTTCAAACAATCAGTGTTCATTATTAATCCTTTTTTTTCTGGGCTTTACTGATTTTTTTTTACCTAATCAAGGTCATCCTGACTACCTATTTTAATAATGTTTATTCTCTTAACCTTTATTGCATGACATTTTCCATTTTTAGTAATTCTTAAGGACTGTATATATTGCATTTTACGGGTATATGTCAGTTTACTTAACACGTAGCTTATTTGAAGAACTTTGCTAATTAAAATACCCTTTGACGTGTAACTTTGGACATATATTTGAATCCACAGTTTCGATGATTTCTTTAGGATAGTGTCATGAACTGGGTGAAGTGGTGTGAATATTTTTAAGACTCTAGGCTTAATATTGCTGAACTGCATTGCTGAACATATCTAATTAACATTCCCACGAGCAGGATGTTGAGTGGCCATTTTAGGATATTCTTGCCAGTGTTGGGTGTTTTAAAAAAAGAAAATAACTGATTTAACAGGTGGAAAACATCTCATTGTTATCTTCCTTTGCCTGTTTAAATTATTAGTGAAGTTGATTTTTTGTTATTGTTTTTCCTTTAAAAGTACATTGGTTCCTTTTGCGAATTGGCTGCACATGTTTTTTCCCAGTAATCTTTTGAGGGTGTTATTTTTTTTTTCCTGATTCATCTATACAATTTATATATGGAAGGGAGTGATCATTTGTCTGTCATGTTTGTCAAAACAGTTTTCCAGTTTTACGATCATGTCTTTTGCTTTGTGTGTAACTTTTAGTTTTTATGTGATTTAGAGGAAAAAGTGTATGAGTACAAGGAATTACCACGTATTCTTTACTATAATTTACCAGTTATTATAAATTTGCCCCATTAGCTTTATCATACTCTATGCATATATAACAACACATTTTTTTTCTGATTCATTTAGGTCTAAGTTGTGTATTTCTTAAAACCTGGGACATTCTCTTATAAGATCATAGAAAAGTTTAATAATTAATACAGTACTGTTATCTAATTACAGTTAATGCTGCATTTTCAGCAGTTGTCCCTATAATGTCCTTTTTTCTCTGTGTTGTCTCTGTCCAGTGTCCAACCCAGAATGACATTGATTTTGGTTGTCATGTTGCTTTAGTCTCTTTTGAATTGGAATAGTTCCTTAAGCATGAATTTTTTATTCTTGACATTGACATTTTTGAAAACTACCTACCAATCCCCGCCCCGCCAACAGTGTTCCTCAATTTGTGTTTGTCCAAAGCTCCTTCATGATTAGATTGAGGTTATACACTGTAGATGGAATAACACGAAGCTCATTTTTATTGTTCTCAGCACATGGTGTTTGGGCGCCTGATGCTCACTTGTCCCTATATTGGTGATAACACTGGATACTTGCTTAAGTTACTATTTGCCATATTTCTTTACTCAAGATACAGATTTTCCCTTTGAAGTTAATAAGTATTGCAGAGTGAAAGTATTGCAAAGTGAAAGTGTTCGTCACTTAATGATGTTTGACTCTTTGTGAGCCCGTCTGTGAACTGTAGCCCACCAGGCTCCTCTGTCCATGGGATTCTCCTGGCAAGAATACAGGAGTGGGTTGACATACCCTCTTCCAGGGAATCTTCCTAATCCAGGAATAGAACCCAGGTCTACCACATTGCAAGTGGATTCGTTGCCATCTGAGCCACCAGGGAAACCTATTGCTCTCTGAACATTCATCCACATGTTTTAGCATTCGTTGATGATTTTCCAACTTCATACTTCCTTCTGTATTAATTGATATTCTGTTGTAAAAGAAGAGCTTTATCCCTATTTATTTATTTACTCGAATTATTAATAAATCTATTCTTATTTAGTGGCCTATAATTTACTACTCAGATTTTTTTTGTAATTGTCCCAGACTTGATCAGTCTGAACCCTTTCAAGCTGACTCCTGTCTCCTTTTTATATATCTCCATAATTCTTTGAACATTTTTTGCTTTCTGGTGCAACAAGATGCTCTGGGCTCATTTTGTGTGCTTCAGCCCTCAAGTCTGCTTTCCTTCCAGGGAAAACCTTACCTCCTGTGGACTAAAGAAAAAAGTTTAATAATTAATACAGTACTGTTATCTAATTACAGTTAATGCTGCATTTTCAGCAGTTGTCCCTATAATGTCCTTTTTTCTCTGTGTTGTCTCTGTCCAGTGTCCAACCCAGAATGACATTGATTTTGGTTGTCATGTTGCTTTAGTCTCTTTTGAATTGGAATAGTTCCTTAAGCATGAATTTTTTATTCTTGACATTGACATTTTTGAAAACTACCTACCAATCCCCGCCCCGCCAACAGTGTTCCTCAATTTGTGTTTGTCCAAAGCTCCTTCATGATTAGATTGAGGTTATACACTGTAGATGGAATAACACGAAGCTCATTTTTATTGTTCTCAGCACATGGTGTTTGGAGCGCCTGATGCTCACTTGTCCCTATATTGGTGATAACACTGGATACTTGCTTAAGTTACTATTTGCCATATTTCTTTACTCAAGATACAGATTTTCCCTTTGAAGTTAATAAGTATTGCAGAGTGAAAGTATTGCAAAGTGAAAGTGTTCGTCACTTAATGATGTTTGACTCTTTGTGAGCCCGTCTGTGAACTGTAGCCCACCAGGCTCCTCTGTCCATGGGATTCTCCTGGCAAGAATACAGGAGTGGGTTGACATACCCTCTTCCAGGGAATCTTCCTAATCCAGGAATAGAACCCAGGTCTACCACATTGCAAGTGGATTCGTTGCCATCTGAGCCACCAGGGAAACCTATTGCTCTCTGAACATTCATCCACATGTTTTAGCATTCGTTGATGATTTTCCAACTTCATACTTCCTTCTGTATTAATTGATATTCTGTTGTAAAAGAAGAGCTTTATCCCTATTTATTTATTTACTCGAATTATTAATAAATCTATTCTTATTTAGTGGCCTATAATTTACTACTCAGATTTTTTTTGTAATTGTCCCAGACTTGATCAGTCTGAACCCTTTCAAGCTGACTCCTGTCTCCTTTTTATATATCTCCATAATTCTTTGAACATTTTTTGCTTTCTGGTGCAACAAGATGCTCTGGGCTCATTTTGTGTGCTTCAGCCCTCAAGTCTGCTTTCCTCCAGGGAGCCTTGTACCTCTTACTGGGAAACAAGGTCTGGGTGCATGGTGGGTGCAGCTAGTGGCATTCGCTCCCTTTTTGTGGATGGAGCGAGGATGTGTTTGTGTGTGTGTAGACACACATCCACATGCACACACATATCCGCGTTTTTTACTTAGATACATTAAAAACTGCCATTTTGGGCTTCCCTGGTGGTCCAGTGGGTAAAGAGTCCGCCTTGCAGTGCAGGGGGCACCAGTTCGACCCCTGGCCCGGGAAGATCCCACGTGCCACGGGGTGGCTGGACCGGTGTGTCCAATTATGAGCCAGCACTCTGGAGTCCATGTGCCTAGAGCCAGAGCTCTGCAAGGCCACTGCAATGGGAGACTCACACAGGCCAAAGAATAAAGATGGATGAAAATAAATAAATAAACAAAAAACAAGAGAGGCCAAAATTAAAAAAAAAAACCCAAAACTGCCATTTTGTATTGATACTGCCAGTGTTAATCCAACACCATGGGGAGACACTCTAGTGTCCTTCCTTATGTGGAATTTGTCATATACTTTTGCATCTAGTTTATACACAAGCTGTCAAGATATTCTGGGTTTATTTCTAGGAGCTTCATAGTTTTGGCTTTTTGGTTAAAATTAAGACGTACAAACTTTCTGTTAAAAATAAATTATTTATTGGTATGAAATACACATTGTGGGGAATATAATCAATATAATGTCTTTGTATGGTGACAGATGATAACATGCTTATCACAGTGATCATTTTGAAATGTATAGAAATACTGAATCACTATGTTGTATACCAGGAATCAGCTTTGTGTTGTAGGTCCAACAACAAAGAAACTTATAGAAAAAGAGTTGAGATTTTATATTATCGGAGGTGAGGCAGGGGCTGAAGAGAGAAATTGGATGAAGGTAGTCAAAAGGTGCAAATGCTCATATTAAAGATAAACACTAGGGGGGCCATGTACAACACGATAAATACCATTTACTCTCCTATATATTATATATGAAAGTTGGTAAGGGAGTAAATCTTAATAGTTCTCATCACAAGGGGGAAAATGTATTTTTCTTTTTCTTTAATATTGTGTCTATATGAGATGAGGGATGTCCACTAGACTTACTGTGGTAGTTGTTTCCTGATGTATGTAAGTCAAATCATTGTGCTGTATATCTTACACACTGCTGTATGTTAATTATATTTCTTTTTTTACCTTTTTTTTTCTTTTTGCCACTTCTGTTGGTCTTTCATTTATTTATCTTTGTTCTTTGGCCTGTGTGGGCCTCCCATCGCAGTGGCCTCTCTCGCTGCAGAGCACTGGCTCTGGGTGCATGCACTCCAAAACTCCGGCTTGGTAGTTGGACACATTTGTCCAGCCACTCCGCGGCATGTGGCATCCTCCCAGGCCAGGGATCAAACTGGCACCCCTTGCACTGCAAGGTGGTATCCTTACCCACTGAACCACCAGAGAAGCCCTAAGTATATCTTAACAAGACTAGAAAGGAAAAAAAAATTGCTCTGCGTACTGAACTAAAACTTTTGAAGTTTACTGTCCCATGAGAAATTGATACTTTGAAACTGTCTTGGAAAAAGAATATCTTACAAAGAAAATTCAGAGCATGAATCTTGTGTGTGTTTTTTTTAAATTTTGACATCAGAAGACTACTTTATTTTTCAAAATAAATACATCAAAAATGTAAAAAAAGATTCGTGATCAATCTCAAATTATTTTTGGTTTATGATGTCAGATAAGGGTTAAAGTTTATCATTTTTTCTATGTGAACATCCAGGTTCTTCAACACCATCTCTTGAAAGGGATTTCCATTTTCTCTTGAATTGCTTTTGTGCCTCTTATAAAAATCAGGTGACCATGTCAGTGTGAGTGTATTCCTGGACTCATTTTGATCTGTTTGTCTCTCCTTAGACTAGGACCATACTTTGGTGCTTATTGTGGCTTTATAGTAAGTCTTGATGTGTATTATAAGTTCTTCAACTTACTTTTTTAAAGATTGTTTTGGCTGTTTTAGATTTTTCACATTTTCCTATATGTTTTAGAATCAAATGACTGATTTCTACAAAAACATCTGGTTGAAATATGAATGGAATTCTGATTTGGGCAGAATTGGCATCCTTGCAGTAGTGAATTTTCCAAATTACAAGCAAAGTGTATGTCTCCATCACTTAGATATTTAATTTCTCTCAGCAGTGTTTGTAGTTTTCGGTATATGAGGCACATATGTCTTTTGTTAAGATTATTCATAATCAGTCTGCCCTTTGACATTAAGATAAAATTTTATTTTCATTTTGTTGTTAGTCTGTAGAAATACATTTGGATTTTGTGGAATGACCTAACATCCTAGAGCTTTGCTAAACTGACTTAGATTAATCTGGCTAGACTCATTTAGATTTCCTAGAAATTTCTTTGTTAGCAATTATATGCTCTGTGAAAAGAAACACTTTTATGCCTTTCTAATTTTTAGGCCTTATATTTCTTTTTCTTGCCTTATTACACTCACTAGGACTTCCTGTTTCTTGTTGAATAGAAGTGGTAAGAGTGGGCATTCTTGCCTTGTTGCCAGTCAAGTGGAAAGGGCCTCAAGATTTCACTGTTAAGTGTGTTATTTGCTATAGCTTTATATGATTGAGGAAATTTCTCTGTCAAGTGTGCTTAGGGTTTTTTTTAAAACTCAGAATGGATGTTGATTTTTGTGAAGTGCTTTTGTTGCATCTGTTATTCTGTGACATGACACTGACTTTCAGATGTTAATCCAACTTTATGTTCCTGGGATAAGCCCCACTTGGTGATGATATGTTACTCGTGTTTTAAGTTGCTGATTTTTCTGTTAGTTTACCTTCAGTGTTTTCGTCTGGGTTCATGAACTATGTTCATGATTTGTAGGGTTTTTTTTGAAATTTTCTTTTTAGATTTTTTCTGATAGTTTTATGCAAAGCATGTAAATGAGCTGGAAATTATTCTCTTCCTTAGTGCTTGATAAGATTCACTAGTGAAACCATTTGAGCTTTGAGCTTTCCTTTTGCAAAGGATAGACTAACCAATTCAATTTAATACATACATTGCTATTCAAATTTTTAAAATTTCAGCATGTGTCAGTTGTGCAAAGTCGCGTTTCTCCTTTTCCGTTCTCTTTACTTTAGACCTGTGTCTTTAAATGCAAAGTGTATATCTCTTGAAGGGTATGACTGGATTGTTTTTTTTTTTTTCTTTTTTGGCTTTTATTTTTCTTTATCCACATTGTGACAGTCTCTACCTTTTAATTGGAATATTTAGTCCCTTTATATTTAATGTACTTACGGATGCACAGTTATTCTCTTTATTTATGGATTTTATATCTGCAAATATGTCTACTCCCTAAAATTTAATTCTGATGCCTAAGTCAGTATTGACAGTGCTCTCAGGATCATTCACAGACATGCACAAAGCAGTGAAAATTTTGAGTCATCTAATATGCCAGGCTCTCAACAGATGTTTTACAAGTCATACTCTA
Organism: Tragulus kanchil; assembly: GCA_022376925.1. NCBI lineage: Eukaryota > Metazoa > Chordata > Mammalia > Artiodactyla > Tragulidae > Tragulus > Tragulus kanchil. The sequence continues at coordinate 163,327,797 of JAIOJX010000005.1, forward strand.
CCTTCTTGTTTCATTTCTTGTACTGTAAACATGTGTCTTTTTTTGTGACCTGTTCAGTGCCATGTTTTTTCACATTTTTCCGGCTTTTTGTTGATGATTTCACTGTTTAGAATTATCCCTCGGCATTGTGCTGACGTGCTGCCTAGTGTTCCTAAGTAAAGAAGGCTGCAATGTGCCTTAAAGAGAAAATAGTTACTAGTTAAGCTTCCCTCATTAGGAGTTAAAATGCTGTTGATCATGAGTTGAATGTTAATGGTGGACAAAATATATTTGCTAAATGAGGTTTCTTTAAACAGAAACAAACATAAAACAAGGTTATATATTGATGGTTGACTAAAGTGTTGTGACCAGAGACTCCCAGGAAGGTAACTTTGCATTTCCCCTGGGAGCAGTGTTTCCATATTCTCTAATTCCAAGTTCCTGGCAACTTTATAGATAAGCCCCACTTGGTGATGATATGTTACTCGTGTTTTAAGTTGCTGATTTTTCTGTTAGTTTACCTTCAGTGTTTTCGTCTGGGTTCATGAACTATGTTCATGATTTGTAGGGTTTTTTTTGAAATTTTCTTTTTAGATTTTTTCTGATAGTTTTATGCAAAGCATGTAAATGAGCTGGAAATTATTCTCTTCCTTAGTGCTTGATAAGATTCACTAGTGAAACCATTTGAGCTTTGAGCTTTCCTTTTGCAAAGGATAGACTAACCAATTCAATTTAATACATACATTGCTATTCAAATTTTTAAAATTTCAGCATGTGTCAGTTGTGCAAAGTCGCGTTTCTCCTTTTCCGTTCTCTTTACTTTAGACCTGTGTCTTTAAATGCAAAGTGTATATCTCTTGAAGGGTATGACTGGATTGTTTTTTTTTTTTTCTTTTTTGGCTTTTATTTTTCTTTATCCACATTGTGACAGTCTCTACCTTTTAATTGGAATATTTAGTCCCTTTATATTTAATGTACTTACGGATGCACAGTTATTCTCTTTATTTATGGATTTTATATCTGCAAATATGTCTACTCCCTAAAATTTAATTCTGATGCCTAAGTCAGTATTGACAGTGCTCTCAGGATCATTCACAGACATGCACAAAGCAGTGAAAATTTTGAGTCATCTAATATGCCAGGCTCTCAACAGATGTTTTACAAGTCATACTCTACCTTCTTGTTTCATTTCTTGTACTGTAAACATGTGTCTTTTTTTGTGACCTGTTCAGTGCCATGTTTTTTCACATTTTTCCTGCTTTTTGTTGATGATTTCACTGTTTAGAATTATCCCTCGGCATTGTGCTGACGTGCTGCCTAGTGTTCCTAAGTAAAGAAGGCTGCAATGTGCCTTAAAGAGAAAATAGTTACTAGTTAAGCTTCCCTCATTAGGAGTTAAAATGCTGTTGATCATGAGTTGAATGTTAATGGTGGACAAAATATATTTGCTAAATGAGGTTTCTTTAAACAGAAACAAACATAAAACAAGGTTATATATTGATGGTTGACTAAAGTGTTGTGACCAGAGACTCCCAGGAAGGTAACTTTGCATTTCCCCTGGGAGCAGTGTTTCCATATTCTCTAATTCCAAGTTCCTGGCAACTTTATAGAACATAACTGCAGAGTGAGGATTGGCTGAAATTGCATTTATATCTTTTCTTTTTCCTTTTTTGGTTGCTTTTTTACTCCCTTACTCTATTGACTGTTTTTTAGTGTTCCATTTAATAACTTTTTTTAGTGGTTTCATTTACGAGGGCAGTCTGCATCCTTATTCCAGTCTGTGCTATTCTCATTTAATATTTTACCAATTCTTGTAAAATAGAAGCATCTGTAATAGTATAATTCCATTCTCATCAAGTTCACTATGCTTTTGTTGTCATGTGTTTTACATAAATCTATATGTAAACTCTCATGTTAAACTTGTTGCATCAAACAGCCAACACTTTCGAGAGAAATTAAGAAGAGAAAATGAGAGATAGTTCTTTGTTAACCCACATTATTTTCCTTCCCTAGTATCTTTCATTTCTTTTTGTAAATTCTAGTCTTTATCAGGTGTTATTTGCTGGGAATAAATTTCCTTTATTTTTGTTTATCTAGACATCTTTATTTTGATTAATTTTTGAAGGGTGTTTTTGCTGCATATAGAATTCTTTTGGCATTGTAGATGTCATTTCATTGTTTCTTGGCTTTGTTTTTCTGATAGAAGGTGGTCATTAATACTGTCGTTACTCTTATTATTGTCATTGTTATTTCTTTCTAGGTGCGTTCAAGAGTCGTGTCTATTTTTTTGTTGTTGTTTTCAGCAGTTTGTGATGCTCAGATCCAGTTCTGTTTGTATTGATCTTATGTAGGGTTTGCTGAGTTTCTTGTTTTCATAAGTCAGTTTTTTTGTTGCTGTTCAAATTTGGGAGGTTTCTAGCTGTTTTACCTTCAAGTACTTTTTCTCTTCCAGTTTCACTCTCTTTACCATCTGTGTCTCCCAGTGTTATGTATAGTATGCTGCTTGATATTATCTCACAGGTTTGTAAGAATATGTTCGTTTTTCTTCAGTCTTTTTTTTTTTTTTTTTGTCCCCTCAAGTTGGATCATTTATATTGGTCTGTTTTCTAGTTCCCAAAGTTTTCCGTTGTCCCCAAACTGCTGTTAAGATCATCCATTAAGTTTCCATTCTTTTCACTTCTAGGATTTCTGTTTGGTTTTGTTTCATAATTTTCATTTCTTAGTTGAGATTTCCATTCATTAAGACTGTTGCCTAAAAAAAAAAATGAACAAGTGGAAAATCAATATATAAGGTTACGATAAAGTAGGGGGCTGCATGCCATTAAACACTTAATTTTGCAAAGGGGGTTTCGGGTTAGTCACGAAGATCTGATTCACCATGAAGGGATTTAGTGCTTTTCTAGATATGAGGAGATGCAAGGATGCAATCAGAAAGTCTGTTCCTAAAAACATCTGCCTATCTAAAGACCTGTCCTGCCAATCTTCGGGAGCACAGAGTGCCTTGCTCCACCCTGAGCTCCTCAGGGGTATGGAGAGACAGCAGCTGCCACAGCACGGGGGGCGGTCTTCACAGAGGTAGGTGGAAAATGCACTGTTCTTCAGTCCTTGGCAGTGTAATTGGTAAGTGCCAACTTGTAGTTGACAAGACCATGTTTTCTCAGCTTTCACTCACAGTGAGTAACAGATGGAATAGGCCTATTTTTGTTATTATCGTTAGAGCAATTCTTGTTTTCTTTTTATTAACATTTCACATTTTTAATCCTTTCATTTTCAACTTTTTGTGTTATTATTCATTGTGTGTGTCTGCTGTAAGCAGTACATAACTGGAACTGTTTGTATTTTATAAAATAATCTTATAAGCTGTATTTTATTGAGGAATTTTGGCGGGGTGGGGGAGGGAGGCGGGCTGGCGGGCCACTTCTACTGGTCTTTCATTTCTCTATTTTCATCCATCTTTGTTCTTTGGCCCGTGTGGGCCTCCCATCACAGTGGCCTCTGTTGTCGCAGAGCACCTGCTCTGGGCGCATGCGTTCCAGAGCTCCGGCTCGGTAATTGGACACATCGGTCCAGCTGCTCCGCGGCACGTGGAATCTTCCCAGGCCAGGGATCGAACTGGTGCCCCTTGTACTGCAAGGTGGTGTCCTTACCCACTGGACCACCAGGGAAGCCCCGAGGAATTTTAAGTAAATTTTGATTGTGAGTTTTTCTTCTTGTTCAGATTAACTTGTGAGAATCCAGAGGACCTTGATTGAGGATACTTTCTCATGAGACCATTTAAATATGAAATCTGCCAGGATAAGTAGGGCGCTCCTTTGTCCTGGAGAGAACATTGTCCACTTTTTAGAGTACTGTTCTTAAATACTCCCCACAGGCACATTTTGTTCACATGACCTTGTGGGTGGAAAGGGGTTCTGCTAATTTCTTGATTGGCCTCTCTGCTGTCCTCCTGATTCCAGCTTTACCTTCACCCCTCAGTCCTTCTGGAGCTGTCCAGTGTTAACTCCTCACCCTCTGCAGGAATTCTACAGTCATAGTTATGCAGGCCACTCCCGGTTTGGTGACTGACAACTGCCACTTCCTGTGCTACTGATTCCTTGAACTCTCATTGTTCTGGTCTTTTTGAGAAGTGCCTTTAACTCTGTATTCACAACCCCCTTGTCTTACACAGGGTGAATGACAGGCACCATGTTCTCCAAGCCACATTCTGTTCTCACGCTCTGTGGCTTTCTCTGGACTAAACTCCATAAAGACTCTTGCTTTAGAATGAATGGTGCCTGGCCCCTCGTCCCCTCACCTCTTTGAGAGTTCCCAGACTTTTTTGTAAACTGGCCTTTAGTAGGACTGACACTGCCCTTAGCCTGAGTTATGTGCAAAATCTCTCTTATCTTTCTTGGAGTGCTCCAAGTGCAGGCTCAGCTGGGAGTCATGCTCTGCAAAAAAAAAATGTATGTAAGTGATTTTCAAAGATAGTGATTTAGTCAAGGTTCATCTTTCTAAAATAGAAACACCGAAGTCACATTAAAAGTATAGTAACAGGGGCTTCCCTGGTGGTCCAGTGGGTAAGGACACCACCTTGCAGTGCAAGGGGCGCCAGTTCGATCCCTGGCCTGGGAAGATCCCATGTGCCGCGGAGCAGCTGGACCGATGTGTCCAAATACCAAGCGGAGCTCTGGAGTGCGTGTGCGCAGAGCCAGTGCTCTGCGACAACAGAGGCCACCGTGAAGGGAGACCCACACGGGCCGAAGAACAAAGATGGATGAAAATAGACAAATGAAAGACCAATAGAAGTAGACCCCCCGCCCCCTCCCTCTCCACCCCACCCCCCCCAAAATAAATAAGTGTTTAAAAAGAAAGTATAATAACAGGCAGAAAAAAGATCAATGGTACTTTTAAATTTGTTAGACACTTATACTGTGGTAGGTTATTTAACTAGATTTATAGTTAAGTCATTATTATTATTATTATTATTATTATCATTGTTGTATAGGCCTAATTATTTTATAGGCATAAATTTTTATTTAAGTAAGAATCTGTTGAATGAGACCTGGCACAGTGCTTTCCGAACTACCTGATCGGAGGTACCTGTTAGATTGGCACTGTGTACTTACCAGCAGTGTTGCCGTCCTTATTATGGGATAGCCAGAAGAATGATGGGCTTCTCAGGTGGTGTTAGTGGTGAAGAACCCTCCTGCCAGTGCAGGAGACCTAAGAGATGCAGGTTCGATCCCTGGGTTGGGAAGATCCCCTGGAGGGGAGGGCATGGCAGCCCACTCCAGTATTCTTGCCTAGAGAATCCTATGGACAGAAGAGCCTGACAGACAATAGTCCGTAGGGTCACAAGAGTTGGACGTGACTGAAGTGACTTAGCACTCAGCACACAGGGGAGTGGTAAGCCCTTACTGAATGCAACCACAAAAGGGCCGCTGCCTCTGTATGGATACTGCCTCATTTGACTTGCTTTAGCTGTAGGCCTACCTCTTCTGGCTCCTCACTGTCACTCAGAATGGCTGTGAAGCTGTACTCCAGCTCTGTCCTCTCTTTGCACAAGGGTTTATAAGGATCTTCTGTTCACAGTCATACTTCTGACCTCTTCCATTTCCTTGAAGGATTATTTTTTTTAATCTGCAGTTATCCTGCTCATAATCCATTAAATTTATGGTGAAAAGAATTACATTTTATAAAAGCTATTGTGGTAGCTAGAGGCACATATAGAATAAAACAGGCAATGGGTAGGAGGAATTAAGAATAAGCATCTTTGGGCTTCCCTGGTGGTCCAGTGGGTAAGGACACCGCCTTGCAGTGCAAGGGGCGCTGGTTCGATCCCTGGCCTGGGAAGATCCCATGTGCTGCGGAGCAGCTGGACCGGTGTGTCCAATTACAGAGCAGGAGCTCTGGAGCGCATGCGCCCAGAGCCGGTGCTCTGCGACAACAGAGGCCACTGCGATGGGAGGCCCACATGGGTCAAAGAACAAAGATGGATGAAAACAGAAAAATGAAAGACCAATAAAAGTGACCCGTCCGCCCCCCTCCCTCCCCAACCCTCCTCCCAAAAAAAAAAAAAGAAAAAAAGAATAAGCATCTTTTTTGTATTGATTTATTTTTTTCTTCCAGTTTTAAGATATAATTGACATACAGCAGTATATAAGTTTAAGGTATACAGCCAAATGATTTGATCTCCACGTATCATGAAATAGTTACTACCATGAAAAGTGAACGTGTTAGTTGCTCAGTCATGTCCGACTCTTTGTAACCCCGCGGACTGTAGCCCACCAGGCTTCTCTATGCATGGGATTCTCCAGGCAGAAATAACTGGAGTGGGTTATTTTTGGAGGGGAGTGGGTCCCCTTCTCCAGAGGATCTTGCTGACTAAGGCTCGAACCTGAGTCTCCTGCATTGCAGGCAGATTCTTTACCAACTGAGCCAGTTGGCCTACATATATGTAGGGCATAAAAATAGACACATAGACCAGTGGACTAGAATTGAGAGCCCTGAAATAAACCCATGCAAATACTGACAACTAGGCAGGAATACTGAAATGGCTTCCTACTTCCTTCTCCAAGGGATCTTCCTGTGCCAGGGATTGAACCCACATCTCCCGCCCTGCAGGCAGATTCTTTACCATTTGAGCCACCAGATTACTACCATAAGTTTGGTGAATTTATTGCATCTTTTGTTAATGGGTATAGAATTTTAGTTTTACAAATTGAAAATGTTTTGGAGATGTTTTCCCAACAATGTGAATATAATTAAGACTACTGAATTGTACATATTAAACTGGCTAATTTAATAAATTTTGTTACACATATTTTTCTTATGGTTAAAAAAGTATGAGTGTCTTTTGTGGAATATAGATTTAAAAAGTTAAGGGCAGAGTTTTGGATTTTTTTGCTTTATTCGTTGGTACTTGGTTCTGTTTACTCATCTTTACCACAAATTGAATCAACAAATTAGAGTTACTAGAGGGTTTACCAGAGCAGAGGAGGTGTTTAGCAAACAGAATTTGTAGGTGCTCAGAAAATATTAGATGAGCTGCTTCATTGTTTGGGTCCTACTGCCTTTCTTATCTCTATGCTCTGCGACAACAGAGGCCACTGCGATGGGAGGCCCACATGGGTCAAAGAACAAAGATGGATGAAAACAGAAAAATGAAAGACCAATAAAAGTGACCCGTCCGCCCCCCCCCCTCCCCAACCCTCCTCCCAAAAAAAAAAAAAGAAAAAAAGAATAAGCATCTTTTTTGTATTGATTTATTTTTTTCTTCCAGTTTTAAGATATAATTGACATACAGCAGTATATAAGTTTAAGGTATACAGCCAAATGATTTGATCTCCACGTATCATGAAATAGTTACTACCATGAAAAGTGAACGTGTTAGTTGCTCAGTCATGTCCGACTCTTTGTAACCCCGCGGACTGTAGCCCACCAGGCTTCTCTATGCATGGGATTCTCCAGGCAGAAATAACTGGAGTGGGTTATTTTTGGAGGGGAGTGGGTCCCCTTCTCCAGAGGATCTTGCTGACTAAGGCTCGAACCTGAGTCTCCTGCATTGCAGGCAGATTCTTTACCAACTGAGCCAGTTGGCCTACATATATGTAGGGCATAAAAATAGACACATAGACCAGTGGACTAGAATTGAGAGCCCTGAAATAAACCCATGCAAATACTGACAACTAGGCAGGAATACTGAAATGGCTTCCTACTTCCTTCTCCAAGGGATCTTCCTGTGCCAGGGATTGAACCCACATCTCCCGCCCTGCAGGCAGATTCTTTACCATTTGAGCCACCAGATTACTACCATAAGTTTGGTGAATTTATTGCATCTTTTGTTAATGGGTATAGAATTTTAGTTTTACAAATTGAAAATGTTTTGGAGATGTTTTCCCAACAATGTGAATATAATTAAGACTACTGAATTGTACATATTAAACTGGCTAATTTAATAAATTTTGTTACACATATTTTTCTTATGGTTAAAAAAGTATGAGTGTCTTTTGTGGAATATAGATTTAAAAAGTTAAGGGCAGAGTTTTGGATTTTTTTGCTTTATTCGTTGGTACTTGGTTCTGTTTACTCATCTTTACCACAAATTGAATCAACAAATTAGAGTTACTAGAGGGTTTACCAGAGCAGAGGAGGTGTTTAGCAAACAGAATTTGTAGGTGCTCAGAAAATATTAGATGAGCTGCTTCATTGTTTGGGTCCTACTGCCTTTCTTATCTCTATGAAAAATTACATGCTTGTCTGTTTGATTTAGGTATTTTATGTGTCTTCCCAAAGAGAAGGCATTTATAATGAGGTGAAAATCTCTGAAAGTGATGTGATAGCTGACTTTAAAAACAAATAACTGTTTCCTGGTTTACATTTATATTATTTTTTAAAATTTTGTCCTCTTTTTATTGATTTTTTACAATATTTTTAAATTAGATCTCAGGTTGCTACTTTGATGACAGAGTAAAATGCTTTTCTCACTATAGCCCCCACCCCCCCACTGCCACTGGAAATGCTATCTAGCGGGAGAAGACCAAAACGAATGAGCTTCTGGATCATAGAGGAAACAGTCAGCCTAAAACTTCTATATTCTACCACCTATGTGCAAGTTAATGTTAAAATTCCCATTCTTAATAGTCTTTAACCACCTTTGGGATTTATCCAGAGGAAAATGGGGCCAGTGTTGCTTTTCTTTCTTTCAACTTACGCTTTGTTATGCGTTACCATGTAAATCACAGTAATTAAGACAAGAAAATTAGGAAACTGGGAGGATTCAAGGTTTAGTCATAAAGAAACACCTGTTAACTTTTCAGGAGTATTCTACCCCTGCTGTGTATAGAACACTGTGGGAATGCCAAAGAAATAAATGACGACCCAAGACACTATAGGAATACTAAAGAAAATATGTAGTAGTCCAGAGAGAATATAGCCTTTTAAGTAGCCAGGGTTTTATTATAAACAAATTGAAAATGTTTTGGAGATGTTTTCCCAACAATGTGAATATAATTAAGACTACTGAATTGTACATATTAAACTGGCTAATTTAATAAATTTTGTTACACATATTTTTCTTATGGTTAAAAAAGTATGAGTGTCTTTTGTGGAATATAGATTTAAAAAGTTAAGGGCAGAGTTTTGGATTTTTTTGCTTTATTCGTTGGTACTTGGTTCTGTTTACTCATCTTTACCACAAATTGAATCAACAAATTAGAGTTACTAGAGGGTTTACCAGAGCAGAGGAGGTGTTTAGCAAACAGAATTTGTAGGTGCTCAGAAAATATTAGATGAGCTGCTTCATTGTTTGGGTCCTACTGCCTTTCTTATCTCTATGAAAAATTACATGCTTGTCTGTTTGATTTAGGTATTTTATGTGTCTTCCCAAAGAGAAGGCATTTATAATGAGGTGAAAATCTCTGAAAGTGATGTGATAGCTGACTTTAAAAACAAATAACTGTTTCCTGGTTTACATTTATATTATTTTTTAAAATTTTGTCCTCTTTTTATTGATTTTTTACAATATTTTTAAATTAGATCTCAGGTTGCTACTTTGATGACAGAGTAAAATGCTTTTCTCACTATAGCCCCCACCCCCCCACTGCCACTGGAAATGCTATCTAGCGGGAGAAGACCAAAACGAATGAGCTTCTGGATCATAGAGGAAACAGTCAGCCTAAAACTTCTATATTCTACCACCTATGTGCAAGTTAATGTTAAAATTCCCATTCTTAATAGTCTTTAACCACCTTTGGGATTTATCCAGAGGAAAATGGGGCCAGTGTTGCTTTTCTTTCTTTCAACTTACGCTTTGTTATGCGTTACCATGTAAATCACAGTAATTAAGACAAGAAAATTAGGAAACTGGGAGGATTCAAGGTTTAGTCATAAAGAAACACCTGTTAACTTTTCAGGAGTATTCTACCCCTGCTGTGTATAGAACACTGTGGGGAATGCCAAAGAAATAAATGACGACCCAAGACACTATAGGGAATACTAAAGAAAATATGTAGTAGTCCAGAGAGAATATAGCCTTTTAAGTAGCCCAGGGTTTCTGCACTGTAAGGAATGATCTGTAACTAGATAGCGTGTTGTATTACGGCTCTCCAAAGAAACAAAACCAATAGTACTGTGCATAGATACATGGATACAGATTCTTCTTGATAGATTTTTAAGAAATTGGCTCATGAAGTTGTAGAGGTTGCCAAGTTCAAAACCTCCACAGTAGGCTGGCAGATTGGGGACCTAGAGAAGAACTGAATCTGGAATTTGCGACCACAGGTATGCTGGCAGAATTCTCTCCTCTTCCAGGAGAGGGCAGGGTGTTTTGTTGTTGTTGTTGTTTGTTTGTCTTAAGGGCTGTGTTTGATTAGATGACTCCTACCCACACTATGGAGTGTAATTATCTCTTACACAAGGTCTGTTGATTTAAATGTTAATCATATCTAAGAATATACCTTCACAGAAACATCTCGAATAATATTTGACCAAATATCTGGGTGTAAGTATCTTAGTCAAGTTGAGAAATAAAATTAGCCAGCATGTTTTATTGAAGGAGCGTTTGTGTATAATTAAATATCAAACTGTAAAGAATATATTGGGGGCTTCCCCTGTGGTCCAGTGGGTAAGGACACCACCTTGCAGTGCAAGGGGTGCCGGTTCAATCCCTGGCCTGGGAAGATCCCACGTGCCGCGGAACGGCTGGACCGATGTATCCAATTACCAAGCTGGAGCTCTGGAGCGCATGCGCCCAGAGCCGGCACTCTGTGACGACAGAGGCCACTGCGATGGGAGGCCCACAGGAGCCAAAGAACAAAGACGGATGAAAACTGAGAAATGAAAGACCAGTAGAAGTGGCCCGCCCACTCCCCTCCCTCCCCAACCCGACCCCTGCCCAACATAAAAAAAAAAAAGAATATATTGGGTTCATGTTGTGAGTGGTAAGGTTATGAGGAAGTTTGTTTTGATGTTCCTTTACTCACAGAGAAGATACATTTTGAGATGTGCTCTGAAGGCCAGAGAGCTTTTGGCCTGGTGTATAGAGTGTAGACAGTTTCCAAGAGGGTGGATCAGAATGAACAAGGGTGGAGCTGGCCATGGCGGGGGTGAGAGTGGATTTGTCCTGTGTGGACGGACATTTCTTTTTCTTTTTTTTTTAAACGTTTATTTTACTTTGGACATTTCTTAGATGGGGAGCCAGGGTCCTCTCTGATTTCTCAGCCTTGCTACATGAAGCAGAGAAGATGCTCCAGCCTGAGATGCAGGCACAGTGCAGAGGTGTCTGTACACCCAGCAGTTTATGCTGCATTATACAGTGTAGTGAGATGAGAGCTCCTTCTGCAGAAAGCATTTCAAATGAAATCCAGCTGTCTTAGATTTTTGATATAAAATGTGCTAGAATTCTTTCTTCTGTTAATGAATTGCTTCAAAAGATAAGTGTGTTTGTGAAGAAACATGAACCTATCAAATGATGTGAATTGCTTCCGGTAGTAATTCTAATCTTTAAGCCTTGAAATTTTGGGGGATCCATTATTCTAAAATAGAAAGAGAGCCCAGTAACTACCCCTGCTGTATCACACATTAAAGAACATATACATTTTTAGATGTAAGAGGTGTAAAGACACTTAATGATAAAAACTGTACTATAAAAATAGTTATCAATGAGACAAATAGCAAAGACAGTGTGTGTTAAATTGGGATAGAATAGCCCCTAAATGAACCACCTCCCCATGACTCTCCCCTTTTGCAGCGTGGGTCTGCTTGTTTTTCCCACCAAGTGATAAGAATCTGTTTCCGTATTGTTCATACTGGACTTTGCGGTGTGGTTTGAGCTGGCCAGTGGAACATAAGCAGACATGACACAGGCAGAGGCACCATGTGCAGTGGGCCAGCTTCTTGGCACACTGCTGCCTTTCTGTGAAGGAGGTGAGGAAGACCACATGGAAAGGGAAGCCCAGCCTTCCTCGCTGAGCCCGGTCCCCAGCTGATCTGGGCCTGATTCAGCAGCACTGGTCAGTCAGGTAAGAGCAGTAAAAGAGCTTCCAGTCCACCTGTGGAATGGCGAGAAACAGGAAATCGTTTCTGTCCAGGCAACTTAAGTGTGGGGTCGTTTATTACAGCTCAGCTGGTAAAGAATCCACCTGCAATGCAGGAGACCTGGTTTGATTCCTGGATTGGGAAGATTCCCTGGAGAAAGGATAGGCTACCTACTCCAGTATCCTTGGGCTTCCCTGCTGACTCAGACAGTAAAGAATTCGCCTGCAGTGTGGGACACCTGGGTTGGGAAGATCCCCTGGAGGAGGACAGAGCAGCCCACTCGAGTATTCTTGCCTGGAGAATTCCATGGAAAGAGGAGGCTGGTGGGCTGCAGTCCATGGTGTCGCAAAGAGTCAGATACGACTGAGCCTCAAAGCACGTAGCATGTTACCTAGCGAGAGCAAACAGAAACATCCTGTGACTAATAGCAGGAATTTGTCCCTCTAATTCTAATTCTGGAGGAGGCAAAAATGTAAGCAGGTCACTCCCTTACAGTGTGGTGCGTGCCCAGGAGGGGCTTTGGGCTGCTGTAACCTTGACAGTTCATCTCTCCCTCTCCTGATCTGTAAGGATTAGGTTTTTCTCTGCAGGACAAGCATTGAAAGGCACTTGGAGAAACTAGAGGAAGTAGGTTAGTTCTGTACTTCGTTGAAGGTGTTTTCCATCTCTCAAGTCTGTTGGACTCATACTTCCCTTTCTCAGAAGTGAAATGCTAAAAGAACCCCAGCACGTCTCTTTTCCTTTTGTTAACAACTAGTGTTTTCAGTATCCTTGGAGTGTTTATCTTGAAGAATGCCCATAGGTATTCCTCCTTAACTTTCTTCAGATAAGACTCTTCTGGAAAATTCAGTCATTACAGTCCAGTTCCTTTTCCTCATAAGCATCCCTGGGTCACTAATTCACACTCGTGGTGGAGTGGTTCTGCCGAGATCTCCCTGAGTCACTGTGGAGTCACAGATGGCACTCACTGTCCAGCTGAGTCCTGCCAGCCCCACGCTATCTGCTACTCACTCCCGGTCAGACGTGGCTGCCCTCTTCCTCTGCTCCTTGAAGCTCTGAACTGCACGTCACAGCCAGCGTCTGTAGCTCTCTCCTCTCTCCCGCCCACCTGACTGAGGACTTCCCTCAGTTCTCCTTGGCTGCCGTTCTCCTTCCAGTCCACCTGTGGAATGGCGAGAAACAGGAAATCGTTTCTGTCCAGGCAACTTAAGTGTGGGGTCGTTTATTACAGCTCAGCTGGTAAAGAATCCACCTGCAATGCAGGAGACCTGGTTTGATTCCTGGATTGGGAAGATTCCCTGGAGAAAGGATAGGCTACCTACTCCAGTATCCTTGGGCTTCCCTGCTGACTCAGACAGTAAAGAATTCGCCTGCAGTGTGGGACACCTGGGTTGGGAAGATCCCCTGGAGGAGGACAGAGCAGCCCACTCGAGTATTCTTGCCTGGAGAATTCCATGGAAAGAGGAGGCTGGTGGGCTGCAGTCCATGGTGTCGCAAAGAGTCAGATACGACTGAGCCTCAAAGCACGTAGCATGTTACCTAGCGAGAGCAAACAGAAACATCCTGTGACTAATAGCAGGAATTTGTCCCTCTAATTCTAATTCTGGAGGAGGCAAAAATGTAAGCAGGTCACTCCCTTACAGTGTGGTGCGTGCCCAGGAGGGGCTTTGGGCTGCTGTAACCTTGACAGTTCATCTCTCCCTCTCCTGATCTGTAAGGATTAGGTTTTTCTCTGCAGGACAAGCATTGAAAGGCACTTGGAGAAACTAGAGGAAGTAGGTTAGTTCTGTACTTCGTTGAAGGTGTTTTCCATCTCTCAAGTCTGTTGGACTCATACTTCCCTTTCTCAGAAGTGAAATGCTAAAAGAACCCCAGCACGTCTCTTTTCCTTTTGTTAACAACTAGTGTTTTCAGTATCCTTGGAGTGTTTATCTTGAAGAATGCCCATAGGTATTCCTCCTTAACTTTCTTCAGATAAGACTCTTCTGGAAAATTCAGTCATTACAGTCCAGTTCCTTTTCCTCATAAGCATCCCTGGGTCACTAATTCACACTCGTGGTGGAGTGGTTCTGCCGAGATCTCCCTGAGTCACTGTGGAGTCACAGATGGCACTCACTGTCCAGCTGAGTCCTGCCAGCCCCACGCTATCTGCTACTCACTCCCGGTCAGACGTGGCTGCCCCTCTTCCTCTGCTCCTTGAAGCTCTGAACTGCACGTCACAGCCAGCGTCTGTAGCTCTCTCCTCTCTCCCGCCCACCTGACTGAGGACTTCCCTCAGTTCTCCTTGGCTGCCCGTTCTCCTTCCAGTGGCCAGCATTTGGGGCATACCTCTCTCTCTTCTTGGCTCTAGTCTTTGAGGTTACATGTTAGAAAATTCTCTTGAATTATCTACTGAAGTAGTTTAAAGATCCAGCTTTAGTTTTATGTAGTTGTAATGGTTTTAGGGTATATTGTTATATAGGTAATGTATGTGTAACATGATAGTTTAAGAATATGGACTCTAATTTTAAGACAATATTTTTCTGTGGCTTGTGATGTATATTTGCAAGTCAACTCAATGAAGTTACATATTAGATGCAGCTATTTCAGGCACGTCTTCTGACCTGAAGTATCTAAATTACTATTTCTGTCAAATTTTTAGCAAGTATACCCAGTACTTTGGTCAGATGTCCCCCCGTGTAAACTAAATTACAGCAAAAAAGCATGTTACTATTTAATGCTTCAAACTGTGGATTCAGTGTTATTGTTTCCACGGTGGTCATAATGCTTCTTCTTTGTCATAACAAAGCCAACAGTACACTGGGGTTTGTCTTTTTCTCATAGCTGTCCTGTATAGTGAAATGAAAAGAAAAAAACCTGTATATTTTGGGTTCACCTTGTAAGTCACCACAGGCTACTACATCTAGTGAAATATGGTTGAGCAACTTCGGGCAAGTTGCTTTACTTCTCTGGGCTGTGTGTGAATTGGAGATAAGATAGTTTCTCTACCTTCTGGCACTGCTGTGAGAACCAAATGAGATAGTGCTCATGAAGCAGTCCTGGTTTGCTTTCATCTGTTAGGTTTTTCCTCCTTATTATTCGGAGGTGCTATTTCTATACTGTTCAGTTTGTTTCTCTTACATTATCATTTTTAAATTGTTTGTACTTTGGATATAATTCTCTAGTTATCTTCAGCGTTGCTTATTTCGTATTTTTCACGTAACATCGATATTCTTTATTACCTCTGTTCATCCTCTGAATTCGTCTTAGGGATTTTATTTTATTTTTTAACATTTCTGTGTTTATTTTTATTTATTTATTTTTGCTTGTACTGGGTCTTCATTGCTGTGCGGGCTCTCTCTTTGGCTCTAGCCCCTTTGAGGGCTTCCCCCCCCCCAGTGGCCAGCATTTGGGGCATACCTCTCTCTCTTGGCTCTAGTCTTTGAGGTTACATGTTAGAAAATTCTCTTGAATTATCTACTGAAGTAGTTTAAAGATCCAGCTTTAGTTTTATGTAGTTGTAATGGTTTTAGGGTATATTGTTATATAGGTAATGTATGTGTAACATGATAGTTTAAGAATATGGACTCTAATTTTAAGACAATATTTTTCTGTGGCTTGTGATGTATATTTGCAAGTCAACTCAATGAAGTTACATATTAGATGCAGCTATTTCAGGCACGTCTTCTGACCTGAAGTATCTAAATTACTATTTCTGTCAAATTTTTAGCAAGTATACCCAGTACTTTGGTCAGATGTCCCCCCGTGTAAACTAAATTACAGCAAAAAAGCATGTTACTATTTAATGCTTCAAACTGTGGATTCAGTGTTATTGTTTCCACGGTGG
The DNA here is from genome assembly GCA_022376925.1 of Tragulus kanchil. Lineage (NCBI taxonomy): Eukaryota > Metazoa > Chordata > Mammalia > Artiodactyla > Tragulidae > Tragulus > Tragulus kanchil. The sequence goes on from JAIOJX010000005.1 coordinate 163,343,620, forward strand.
TCATAATGCTTCTTCTTTGTCATAACAAAGCCAACAGTACACTGGGGTTTGTCTTTTTCTCATAGCTGTCCTGTATAGTGAAATGAAAAGAAAAAAACCTGTATATTTTGGGTTCACCTTGTAAGTCACCACAGGCTACTACATCTAGTGAAATATGGCTGAGCAACTTCGGGCAAGTTGCTTTACTTCTCTGGGCTGTGTGTGAATTGGAGATAAGATAGTTTCTCTACCTTCTGGCACTGCTGTGAGAACCAAATGAGATAGTGCTCATGAAGCAGTCCTGGTTTGCTTTCATCTGTTAGGTTTTTCCTCCTTATTATTCGGAGGTGCTATTTCTATACTGTTCAGTTTGTTTCTCTTACATTATCATTTTTAAATTGTTTGTACTTTGGATATAATTCTCTAGTTATCTTCAGCGTTGCTTATTTCGTATTTTTCACGTAACATCGATATTCTTTATTACCTCTGTTCATCCTCTGAATTCGTCTTAGGGATTTTATTTTATTTTTTAACATTTCTGTGTTTATTTTTATTTATTTATTTTTGCTTGTACTGGGTCTTCATTGCTGTGCGGGCTTTTCTGCAGTTGTGGCGAGCTGGGCTCCTCTCTAGTTGTGGTGTGTGGGCTTCTCATTGGTGGCTTCTCTCGAGGAGCACGGGCTCAAGGGTGCGCACTCTTCAGTCATTGCAGCGTGGGGGCTTGTAGTTGTGGCTCCTGGGCTCTCAAGCACAGGCTTAGTTGTGACTCATGGTCTTAGTTGTTCTGTGCGTGCAGAATCTTTGCAGATCAGGGATTCAACCCTTGTTTCCTGGTGAATTCTTTACCACTGAGCCTAGGGGATCAAAATCTAGGGGATTTTAAAACCAACAAAATCTTTTCCTCTTTGTTTCTGAGTAAACCTCATTTGGTCTGTCAGATATCTTTGTGTGTGTTATCATTTTTCTTCACTTCTAGTAATTTCATCTGTATATTCTGGTATTACTAGTTTATTCTGTTGCATGTAAATTTTAAAAATTTATTTTGGTATTTCTTTAATAAGCTCATTGTTCTTGAAGATCATGGTGTTAATAAACCAAGTCAAAGTTTTGTCTCCGACTATTTTTTCGTGGGTGGCATATGGAGACCTTGTAGTGTTACAGTACCATCTTTGCCAAAAGTTTGAGAACCCTGAACTCTAATTTTGGTCTTAATTTCAGTAAAGAGTGGAAGTAGGGTAATCTTGATACTATAAGGTTTGTGCCTAATTGGCCTGGTGTGGCCAGATGTGGGTTGCTCATGAGAGAACTTTCTTCCCTGGTTGAGTGAAGGGCATACACCTGTGAGGTGTTGGTGTCGCGGCATGCTTTATGCCCTCCTTTGACTCTGTACTTAACATCTTTAGTAACTCGCCACCTATTCTTCACTGTATTTCTGACTCAAATATTGAAATTGCTAATCTGTAACTTACGAAAGTTGAAGTTTTTCTTGGTCTTAAAAGAGCCTCTATCCGTAACTCTTAATGACTTATAATTTTAACTTTTTAGAATTATTTTAAAAAATACTTAGATCATATTTTGATATATTACAATTTTGGATTTGTCTGATGCAGGCAAACTGTTGCACATATTTAAAGATCAGTTGTTTCTTCCCAATTGATACGCATTTTACCAGGATAAAAAATGCTGAATTTTTGTTTGTGTTCTCAGAATTTCCACTGTGCTACTTGATCAGCATTTGAGATAGTGTACAGTGTTGGTTATCATTTAAGTTACAAATTAAATTCCCAGCTAGTTCTGGCTCCTGTCTGAGAAAGCTTGGTTCAGTCAATATTTACTGAATGGACATTATGTGATAGCATTGGGCTAGAGTGCAATTCAAGAGTGAGCAAAGTAAGGTAGGCTCTCTGCCTTTACATTAATGGTGAATTCTTTACCACTGAGCCTAGGGGATCAAAATCTAGGGGATTTTAAAACCAACAAAATCTTTTCCTCTTTGTTTCTGAGTAAACCTCATTTGGTCTGTCAGATATCTTTGTGTGTGTTATCATTTTTCTTCACTTCTAGTAATTTCATCTGTATATTCTGGTATTACTAGTTTATTCTGTTGCATGTAAATTTTAAAAATTTATTTTGGTATTTCTTTAATAAGCTCATTGTTCTTGAAGATCATGGTGTTAATAAACCAAGTCAAAGTTTTGTCTCCGACTATTTTTTCGTGGGTGGCATATGGAGACCTTGTAGTGTTACAGTACCATCTTTGCCAAAAGTTTGAGAACCCTGAACTCTAATTTTGGTCTTAATTTCAGTAAAGAGTGGAAGTAGGGTAATCTTGATACTATAAGGTTTGTGCCTAATTGGCCTGGTGTGGCCAGATGTGGGTTGCTCATGAGAGAACTTTCTTCCCTGGTTGAGTGAAGGGCATACACCTGTGAGGTGTTGGTGTCGCGGCATGCTTTATGCCCTCCTTTGACTCTGTACTTAACATCTTTAGTAACTCGCCACCTATTCTTCACTGTATTTCTGACTCAAATATTGAAATTGCTAATCTGTAACTTACGAAAGTTGAAGTTTTTCTTGGTCTTAAAAGAGCCTCTATCCGTAACTCTTAATGACTTATAATTTTAACTTTTTAGAATTATTTTAAAAAATACTTAGATCATATTTTGATATATTACAATTTTGGATTTGTCTGATGCAGGCAAACTGTTGCACATATTTAAAGATCAGTTGTTTCTTCCCAATTGATACGCATTTTACCAGGATAAAAAATGCTGAATTTTTGTTTGTGTTCTCAGAATTTCCACTGTGCTACTTGATCAGCATTTGAGATAGTGTACAGTGTTGGTTATCATTTAAGTTACAAATTAAATTCCCAGCTAGTTCTGGCTCCTGTCTGAGAAAGCTTGGTTCAGTCAATATTTACTGAATGGACATTATGTGATAGCATTGGGCTAGAGAGTGCGAATTCAAGAGTGAGCAAAGTAAGGTAGGCTCTCTGCCTTTAGGGAGCTTACAGCCCCATAAGGGAGAACGTCATTAATTAAACAATTCACCAGATGTAAAATTCCAGTTGTGATCACTGTTAATAAGTTGGAGGTTCTTTATTGGTGCTATAAAGACCTGTGAGATTTCCTGAGGATGTTGTTATTATTTTGTTTGACTTACTAAGAAGCTGTCAGACTGTTTTCCAGGGTTTCTATACCACTTTACATTCTCAGAGGCAGTATATGAGGGCTCCAGTTTCTCCACATGCTACACTTGACATTGATGGTCTTTTTTCATGATAGCCCTTTTAAAGGGGGTCTTCCAGGTGGCGCTAGTGGTAACGAATCCGACCCCCAATGCAGAAGACAAGACATTGAGAGACGCAGCTTCCATCCCTGGGTCAAGAAGATCCTCTGGAGGAAGAAATGGTAACCCACTCCAGTATTCTTGCCTGGGAAATCAAAAGGATAGAGGAGCCTGGCGAGCTACAGTCTATGAGGTCCCAAAGGGCTGGACTTGACTAAGTGACTTAACATGCATAGGGGGCTATGTTAGTCGCTGAATCACATCAGACTCCTTGCAACCCCATGGACTGTAGCCCACTGGGGTCCTCTGTCCATGGAATTCTCCAGACAAGAATCCTGGAGTGGGTAGCCATTTCCTTCTCCAGGGGATCTTCCTGACCCACAGATCGAACTCATATCCATGGAATTCTCTCAGACATTATATTTAAAACTTTTAGAATTATTTTAAAAATACTTAGATCATATTTTGATATATTACAATTTTGGATTTGTCTGATGCAGGCAAACTGTTGCACATATTTAAAGATCAGTTGTTTCTTCCCAATTGATACGCATTTTACCAGGATAAAAAATGCTGAATTTTTGTTTGTGTTCTCAGAATTTCCACTGTGCTACTTGATCAGCATTTGAGATAGTGTACAGTGTTGGTTATCATTTAAGTTACAAATTAAATTCCCAGCTAGTTCTGGCTCCTGTCTGAGAAAGCTTGGTTCAGTCAATATTTACTGAATGGACATTATGTGATAGCATTGGGCTAGAGAGTGCGAATTCAAGAGTGAGCAAAGTAAGGTAGGCTCTCTGCCTTTAGGGAGCTTACAGCCCCATAAGGGAGAACGTCATTAATTAAACAATTCACCAGATGTAAAATTCCAGTTGTGATCACTGTTAATAAGTTGGAGGTTCTTTATTGGTGCTATAAAGACCTGTGAGATTTCCTGAGGATGTTGTTATTATTTTGTTTGACTTACTAAGAAGCTGTCAGACTGTTTTCCAGGGTTTCTATACCACTTTACATTCTCAGAGGCAGTATATGAGGGCTCCAGTTTCTCCACATGCTACACTTGACATTGATGGTCTTTTTTCATGATAGCCCTTTTAAAGGGGGTCTTCCAGGTGGCGCTAGTGGTAGCGAATCCGACCCCCAATGCAGAAGACAAGACATTGAGAGACGCAGCTTCCATCCCTGGGTCAAGAAGATCCTCTGGAGGAAGAAATGGTAACCCACTCCAGTATTCTTGCCTGGGAAATCAAAAGGATAGAGGAGCCTGGCGAGCTACAGTCTATGAGGTCCCAAAGGGCTGGACTTGACTAAGTGACTTAACATGCATAGGGGGCTATGTTAGTCGCTGAATCACATCAGACTCCTTGCAACCCCATGGACTGTAGCCCACTGGGGTCCTCTGTCCATGGAATTCTCCAGACAAGAATCCTGGAGTGGGTAGCCATTTCCTTCTCCAGGGGATCTTCCTGACCCACAGATCGAACTCATATCTCATACATTGCAGACAGATTTTTAACTCATTTACTCATGAGTCTGAGCCACCAGGGAAGCCTGGGAAGGGAAATCCAGGGGGAGGATATCTCATTGTGGTTTTAATTTGAAGATCATTTCATGAGCTTTATAATTCACTTATTTTCTTTGGTGAAAGGCTATTAAAAAGTTTGGCCTGTCTTTAAATTGGGTTGTTTGTCTTCTTAAGTTGTATCAGATAGATGATTGCCACATTTTTTTCCCCAGTTTACCTTTTCAGTTTTCTTTCTTTTCTTTTTATTTCTTTAAATTTTGGCCTCTTTTATTGTTTGTTTATTTTTTTAAATTTACTTATTTTCATCCATCTTTATTCTTTGGCCTGTCTGGGCCTCCCAGTGCAGTGGCCTCTCTTGTTGCAGAGCACTGGCTCTGGGCGCATGCGCTCCAGAGCACTGGCTCACAATTGGACACATAGGTCCAGCCACTCCGCGGCACGTGGGATCTTCCCGGGCCAGCGATGGAACCCGTGCCCCCTGCACTGCAAGGTTTACTCTTTACCCACTGGACCACCAGGGAATCCCCTTTTCAGTTTTTTTAATGGTGACTTTTAGAGCACAAAAGTCTTAAATTTGATCAAGTTTGATTTATCAATGTTTTCCTTGTGAGTAAGATACACAAAGGTGGTCATTGAAGCCATAGATACGGATTAGATGACTCAGGAAAAAGGAACACAGAATGAGAAGAGCAGAGGGTGACATTGAGAGACGCAGCTTCCATCCCTGGGTCAAGAAGATCCTCTGGAGGAAGAAATGGAAACCCACTCCCGGATTCTTGCCTGGGAAATCAAAAGGATAGAGGAGCCTGGCGAGCTACAGTCTATGAGGTCCCAAAGGGCTGGACTTGACTAAGTGACTTAACATGCATAGGGGCTATGTTAGTCGCTGAATCACATCAGACTCCTTGCAACCCCATGGACTGTAGCCCACTGGGGTCCTCTGTCCATGGAATTCTCCAGACAAGAATCCTGGAGTGGGTAGCCATTTCCTTCTCCAGGGGATCTTCCTGACCCACAGATCGAACTCATATCTCATACATTGCAGACAGATTTTTAACTCATTTACTCATGAGTCTGAGCCACCAGGGAAGCCTGGGAAGGGAAATCCAGGGGGAGGATATCTCATTGTGGTTTTAATTTGAAGATCATTTCATGAGCTTTATAATTCACTTATTTTCTTTGGTGAAAGGCTATTAAAAAGTTTGGCCTGTCTTTAAATTGGGTTGTTTGTCTTCTTAAGTTGTATCAGATAGATGATTGCCACATTTTTTTCCCCAGTTTACCTTTTCAGTTTTCTTTCTTTTCTTTTTATTTCTTTAAATTTTGGCCTCTTTTATTGTTTGTTTATTTTTTTAAATTTACTTATTTTCATCCATCTTTATTCTTTGGCCTGTCTGGGCCTCCCAGTGCAGTGGCCTCTCTTGTTGCAGAGCACTGGCTCTGGGCGCATGCGCTCCAGAGCACTGGCTCACAATTGGACACATAGGTCCAGCCACTCCGCGGCACGTGGGATCTTCCCGGGCCAGCGATGGAACCCGTGCCCCCTGCACTGCAAGGTTTACTCTTTACCCACTGGACCACCAGGGAATCCCCTTTTCAGTTTTTTTAATGGTGACTTTTAGAGCACAAAAGTCTTAAATTTGATCAAGTTTGATTTATCAATGTTTTCCTTGTGAGTAAGATACACAAAGGTGGTCATTGAAGCCATAGATACGGATTAGATGACTCAGGAAAAAGGAACACAGAATGAGAAGAGCAGAGGGTGAAATGGAGCTTTTAGGAGTCCTAATATTCAGTGTCCTGTGAATGAGTAAATGTGCCAAATAACATGGGCCCAGAAAGCATCCATTAGGCTTAAGAGCCTCAGAGAGTGCAGTTGACCTTACTGTACTGAAGCCAGATGGCGAAATGAAATGTGCATGGGAGGTAATGGTCAAAGGTGAGTGCCGAAGAGCTCTGGATATAGAAGGAGAGCCCTGTTTTGCCCTAGAAAGGCAGGATAGATGAAATGATCCCAAGAGGTGAATGATAAGTCAGATGAAGTTTTAGCCCTTTCTTTTTTCCTCTTTCTCTTTAAAATTTTCACTGAGAGAGCAAATATCCTTATTCAGCATCTCAAGAGTGACCCAGGTGTACTGCCATATTTGGAAAATAGGTAGTATAGGCATTGTTCCATTTAAGGGTACATGAGTCTCCTGCCAGTTTACTTTTTATACTTTCTCTGCATGTGTTTCTTCAAAATATTTTCAAAATGAAAAAAACTACTAACTGCACATGGCTGTTTGAAAAATGAAACGCAGTCCCAAACTTGCTTGTAAAACTCTTAGAATTATTTTAAACTTCAGAGATTTTCAGATTCTAGAAAGGTTATCTATACATAGTATGTAATGGTGAGTACTCTTCTTGGCATAATACCCAGAAAACTCATTAGTATTTCCTTACTGAAGTATAATATTTACACTGAGTTTCATAAGTATTAATAGAAACCATAAGTAGCTCGCTGTCAGTTCAGGTCCAGTTTGGGCCCCTAAAGAGTTTAAGATTAGGTCTTAAGAAAAGTTGGTTTTGCTTTACTTTGCTTTGTTGTGACGTTTCTCTGCCTTTTAGAACTGTGAGTAGGGTATGGTAGTGCCCAGACTCCTGTAATGAAAAATAGTGATCCTTTGCTGCCCTCCCCCACAGCCCTTGTCCTGCTCCTCGGAGCCAGCTCTGTATATGCCATTTTGTTTAGTTGCTAAGTTGTGTCCGACTCTTTTGTGACCCCACAGACGGTAGCCTGCCAGGCTCCTCTGTCCATGGAATTTCCCAGGCAAGAATGCTGGAATGTGTTGCCATTTCCTTCTCCAGGGGATCTTCCTGACCCAGGGATCGAACTTGCACCTTCTGTATTGCAGGCAGATCTTTTTTGGCGGGGTGTGAAGGGGAGGGAGGGGGGTGGGCAGGCCACTCTGTTGGTCTTTCATTTGTCCATTTTCATCCATCTTTGTTCTTTGGCCCGTGTGGGCCTCCCATCGCGGCGGCCTCTGTTGTTGCAGAGCACCGGCTCTGGGCGCATGCGCTCCAGAGCTCTGGCTCGGTTATTGGACACATCAGTCCAGCTGCTCCGCGGCACGTGGGATCTTCCCAGGCCAGGGATGGAACCGGTGCCCCTTGCACTGCAAGGTGGTGTCTTTACCCACTGGACCACCAGGGAAGCCCCAGGCAGATCTTTTTACCACTGAGCCACCAGGGAAACCCTGTATCTGCCATAGTTGTATCTTCTGATTCTTGCCTCCATGTTTTCAAATGATATGCTCATGCTGTTTCTTGACTAATAAATGTTACACATTATCTCTTGACTTCCTTTTAAACCCCACCTCTCTTCTCCTCATCCTTCAGATTTGGTTATGTCATGAGGTTGTTTATATCAGTATGATGTTTATATCATTATCAGTATTGAACTGTTGTTCATTTTAGAGCCCAATGATTACTTTTTCTTTCTGTTACAATTTTATTATTGTTACTTTATATTTTCAGTTGTATGGTCATTATTAGATTTATCCTTAGTTCTTTTAAGCTATCCATGATGTTATCTGTCTCTCTGTCTTCCCTGTTGAGACTTTTGTTCTGGAGACCTGCTCCTGAAAGTGTTCCATGTATCTGCTCCACTCTGTACCAATAATCTCTAGACCTGCTCTGCACTAATAATCCTGGAACTTGCACTTGGTGCCCCTCTGAAATTATAATGACTGTTTTGTGCAGTCTTTGTTTTTCTCTTCCTCTATTTAGTCTTTTATTTTGATAGAGTACATCTTCCAGGAGTTTCCCTTAGAAGGGAAATTTATTACCTGGCTGTACGTGTAAGTGGATATTGATTGACTTGTTTCAAAGGATTTTTGAAACTTTAGAAAATTGTCTTTATTTTCCTTAGATTTTTTTTTTTTCTTTCTTTTTATTTTTTTAACTGAATGGTTGGGTGTTGGGTTATAGGTGTCATTATAGCATTCTTTTTTTTTTTTTTTTAATTTTGGCCTTTTTTATTGTTTTTTGTGTATTTATTTATTTTCATTCATCTTTATTTTTTGGCCTGTGTGGGCCTCCCATTGCAGTGGTCTCTCTCATTGCAGAGCACCGGTCGCATGTGCTCCAGAGTGCTGGCTCATAATTGGATACACCGGTCCAGCCACTCTGTGGCACGTGGGTCTTACTGGGCCAGGGATCGAGCCAGTGCCCCTTGCGTTGCAAGGTGGTGTCTTTACCCACTGGACCAGCAGGGAAGCCCCCCCTTTTTTTTTCTTTTTGTATACATGTAATATTTTGGTTCTTTCATTCGTAACTCTTCTCACTAAATAAGAAAGGCTAAGAACAACTTCTGTGAAATAGGGGAAGCAGAAGTTAGATTACATTGAACTGAGTTGTGGAAGCAAGAAAGTACAGGGTGTTGAGATGTAACTTAGAAAGTGGTTATAGAGGGAAAGAGAACAGGAGCACTGAAAGGTTTTTTTATTTTAATCACTTTTTAAAAAAAATTTATTTATTTTTGGCTATTCTGGGTCTTCACTGCTGCCACTGGCTCGTCTCTAATTGCAGAGAGTGAGGGCTACTGTCTGGTTGAGGTGAGCAGGCTTCTGGTTGTGGTGACTTCTCTTGTTGTGCAGCTTGGGCTGTAGGGCACACGGGCTTCAGTAGTTGTGGTACATGGGCTCCATAGTTGTGACTCCAAGGCTCTAGAACACAGGCTCAATAACTGTGGCTCATGGGCCTAGCTGCTCTGCAGCATGTGGGATTCTCCCAGACCAGGGATCGAACTTGTGTCTCCTGCATTGGCAGGCGAACTCTTCACCACTGGGCCACCAGAGAAACCCTTATTTATTTCACTTTTGCTTTTAAAGATGGGATACCCATAAAGCATTTTGAAAATTCTGTATTGGTATAGTATAGACTCATATATATTTTTTTGATAGCTTCTAGTCATATAAACTACTTATATGCATTTCTTGGGAAAATGGATTCTATTATTTTGTTGATAGAAAGGAATTAAAATGTGGGGTAGGAGGGTGGCTGATAGCATGAGGCCCCCGAATAGCCAGGTGAGGAGGATGCCCAGAGCAGGGCTATTTGCAGAAACTGGAACTGTATCTTCCTTGAAGTGCATAGTATAATTTATATAATTCATGGAAGGGTTGGGGGAAGTGGACAGGTTTATATGATTGGTGCCAGGAAATTGAGGGATTTCTACAGTAAATTATCATTTAAAGAACAGAAGTGCCTGATCCCATGGTCAGCTCCACAGGGGCTTTCTTAAAACAAGGAAAGTTGTTGTTAAGAGAGAACAATCTATTCTCCACTGGTGGAAAGAAGCCTTTCACTATTTTGAACAAGAAGTTTCTTTTATACCATCATTAAAAGAAAAAAAAACATTTACTAATAGCCCGTGTTTATTATTCTTTTCTGTGTTCTGTAAAAGCTAAAGGTTCCTGCGGCAGATATGTTTTTGCCATAGCAACAGGGACAAACATATACTGGAAAAAACAGCAGTGTAAGCAATAGACAGTCATCTGAAGGTAACTTAGAAAGTGGTTATAGAGGGAAAGAGAACAGGAGCACTGAAAGGTTTTTTTATTTTAATCACTTTTTAAAAAAAATTTATTTATTTTTGGCTATTCTGGGTCTTCACTGCTGCCACTGGCTCGTCTCTAATTGCAGAGAGTGAGGGCTACTGTCTGGTTGAGGTGAGCAGGCTTCTGGTTGTGGTGACTTCTCTTGTTGTGCAGCTTGGGCTGTAGGGCACACGGGCTTCAGTAGTTGTGGTACATGGGCTCCATAGTTGTGACTCCAAGGCTCTAGAACACAGGCTCAATAACTGTGGCTCATGGGCCTAGCTGCTCTGCAGCATGTGGGATTCTCCCAGACCAGGGATCGAACTTGTGTCTCCTGCATTGGCAGGCGAACTCTTCACCACTGGGCCACCAGAGAAACCCTTATTTATTTCACTTTTGCTTTTAAAGATGGGATACCCATAAAGCATTTTGAAAATTCTGTATTGGTATAGTATAGACTCATATATATTTTTTTGATAGCTTCTAGTCATATAAACTACTTATATGCATTTCTTGGGAAAATGGATTCTATTATTTTGTTGATAGAAAGGAATTAAAATGTGGGGTAGGAGGGTGGCTGATAGCATGAGGCCCCCGAATAGCCAGGTGAGGAGGATGCCCAGAGCAGGGCTATTTGCAGAAACTGGAACTGTATCTTCCTTGAAGTGCATAGTATAATTTATATAATTCATGGAAGGGTTGGGGGAAGTGGACAGGTTTATATGATTGGTGCCAGGAAATTGAGGGATTTCTACAGTAAATTATCATTTAAAGAACAGAAGTGCCTGATCCCATGGTCAGCTCCACAGGGGCTTTCTTAAAACAAGGAAAGTTGTTGTTAAGAGAGAACAATCTATTCTCCACTGGTGGAAAGAAGCCTTTCACTATTTTGAACAAGAAGTTTCTTTTATACCATCATTAAAAGAAAAAAAAACATTTACTAATAGCCCGTGTTTATTATTCTTTTCTGTGTTCTGTAAAAGCTAAAGGTTCCTGCGGCAGATATGTTTTTGCCATAGCAACAGGGACAAACATATACTGGAAAAAACAGCAGTGTAAGCAATAGACAGTCATCTGAGTACTGGGCAAATGCTTAGATTTATGGACAGTGGACAAGTACTAGCCGCCCCTTGTCTGCCATGTTAGCAGCACTGTATTCCTGGCACTGAGTGCTCTCAGTCTCCTCTTCTAGGATGGGTAAAGGCCATCCTATTGTAGTTGCATTTTGTGGGAAATACATGACTTGAAAATAAGTGGAGATATTAATAAAGGCTTATATTGTGAAAATGTTAGTTGCTCAGTCATGTCTGACTTTTTGCGAGCTCCTGGACTGCAGCCCACCAGGCTGTATAGAGTTCTCCAGGCAAGACTACTGGAGTGGGTAGCCATTCTCCGGGGGATCTTCCCAGGGATCGAGCCTGGGTCTCTCTCTTACATTGCAAGCAGATTATTTACCAAATGAGCCACCAGGGAAGCCCAGTAAAGGCTTATTTACTATACATAAAATATGAAAGAATTCAGTCTCCAAAATCAGTAACTTGGACTGAAAAGTCAGGTGTAATAAAACACCAAAAAGAAATGCAAACTATTTCCATGATACACTTTTCTAATTTTTAAGGAAAAGCACTCTGGATAAATACTAGAGGAATGAATTGCTTAAAAATTTAAAAGGAACATAAAACAAACACTACAGTGGTTGAAAGCATTAGTGTCCTGAGAATGCATACTCCTACTTTATTCCTGTAGGGAAATTAGGTTTGGTTTCTGTGAGGTCTTCAGAAATGTATTCCTCAGAGAAAATGAGCCCTCTTATGGTTGTTTACATTATCAATAACATAAAATTCTGACGGTTACCAACCTATGTGCGATGGCTTGAGCTTTTAACTTTAACTCATTAAAAATATGTATTTAAACTATAAAAATGTTATAGTATTAAATGAAAGTTTAGAAAATAGAGAAATGAAAAGTCATTTTTATTACCACATCATTAAACTGCTGTTAGCATTTTATGAATTTCTTTCCTAGTATATAACTGTGTATTAAATAACATCAAGAATATGCCTATTTTACCTTTTAATTTAATTAGAATGCCTCTGAGAGTTTTGCTGTATGAATATATTGTTAAGTTTTGGTTGAGATAGGTTTTTTTAAAATAATTAGGGATTTTTGTTTGCTTTTTCCTAAAAGATTTTTAAGTCCTCTGTTGGTGTTGAGTTTTATTATTTAGTTATAGTAATAGCATCGAATGACATAAATGATTGATTCTGCAGGTTTTCCTTGGAAACCGGATTCCATTCCTGTGTATTCACATGTGGCACTATGCTGGTGCCTCCCAGTGTGCTCTGTGTCTGTACCTTGGGTTTCCATGGGCAAGTCAGGCTCGGTCCAGCCATGGCCAAACCCTTATGCATCTCCCAGTCCTCTCTGCATTCCGGTCTTGTGAATGCAGAACCAGAAACCAGAGGACGGTTTAGATCCTTCAGTAGATTAGGTCAGTCTTCCTTTCAAATGGTCTTTGTCCTCCCTCCAAGTTCGCTGTGCCAAGTTCACTCCCTCCAAGTTCACAGTGTGATGTATTACACCTGGTCTCCTCACTTCTACTGTTTTGTTTTCTGGTTGTGTCTTCTCGCTGCTGTTCATAGGCTCCCTATTTCTTATATGAACCACCCTTCTGATAAAATTAGGCTTAACTTAAAGGTGTTTATTTAGAGTGCCTGTCAGGCTGCTGTGACTCAACAACTCACAGTGAGGGGAGGAGGACACTGCTGGAGCCTGGTACCCTGTGTGCAGGGACACAGGGAGGCATGCGGGCACCCAGGGTGACCATGTCTCAGAGGTGGCTTCCACTGACATCTTGTGTCTTCTTCTGGCTGCCTTCTTTGTCATCTGTATTTGTCCCCAGCATTGTTGAAATGGGCAGAATCCTTCATTTATCTTCACCATCTGGAAAGCACATAGAACAACTTGATTGTTAAGCCACTTCGGTCATCTTCTGAATTGGACCTTTCTTGTCCCTTGTAGGGATAGCATTGTCAGCCTCGCATCCCCTTGGAATATGCTGCTAGAGGTCCTAAGTACATGTCAGAAAGGATTGAAGTCGCAGTGGTGTATGCCTTGTGTCAGACTGAGGTGGAGGTATAGAAGGACAGAAAGCAGTACTGGGAAGACAAAGCCAGCCAACTGGCCTTTGTAAAGCAGTGAGCGACATCATTTCAGACACTGAAAAGGTAGACTGGAAGACGTGCCGATGCTAAGAACCCTGATCTTTGTGGATGTGGACGTAATCTTATTTGGCTTCACAATAATCTTGTGAATTGAGTAGAGATTATTACCTTTCTGTTTTAGATGAGGAAACAGAGCCTTTGAGATTCATCTGTTTGCCCAACATCACGTACTTAGTATTAATATTTAATAAAGTCATGGCTCAAATTTAGGCTTCTGATTGCCAGTTTTCTGTGCTCCCTGTTAATCATTATTTAAACAGAAAGTGATAAGATAACAGTGGCAACCTCTGTGTCATCAGATAAATCACATTAGAGACAGCATAAAGGAAAAATAAAAATGTATCATCTTTTTTTTTTGGCCACTTCTATTGGTCTTTCATTATTGTTTTCATCCATCTTTGTTCCTTGGCCTGTGTGGGCTTCCGATCGCAGTGGCCTCTCTCGCTGCAGAGCACAGGCTCTGGGTGGGTGCGCCCCAGAGCTCCGGCTTAGTGATTGGACACATCGGTCCAGCTGCTCCACGGCACGTGGGATCTTCCCAGGTCAGGGATCGAACCGGCGCCCCTTGCACTGCAAGGCAGTGTCCTTACCCACTGGACCACCCTTCTGATAAAATTAGGCTTAACTTAAAGGTGTTTATTTAGAGTGCCTGTCAGGCTGCTGTGACTCAACAACTCACAGTGAGGGGAGGAGGACACTGCTGGAGCCTGGTACCCTGTGTGCAGGGACACAGGGAGGCATGCGGGCACCCAGGGTGACCATGTCTCAGAGGTGGCTTCCACTGACATCTTGTGTCTTCTTCTGGCTGCCTTCTTTGTCATCTGTATTTGTCCCCAGCATTGTTGAAATGGGCAGAATCCTTCATTTATCTTCACCATCTGGAAAGCACATAGAACAACTTGATTGTTAAGCCACTTCGGTCATCTTCTGAATTGGACCTTTCTTGTCCCTTGTAGGGATAGCATTGTCAGCCTCGCATCCCCTTGGAATATGCTGCTAGAGGTCCTAAGTACATGTCAGAAAGGATTGAAGTCGCAGTGGTGTATGCCTTGTGTCAGACTGAGGTGGAGGTATAGAAGGACAGAAAGCAGTACTGGGAAGACAAAGCCAGCCAACTGGCCTTTGTAAAGCAGTGAGCGACATCATTTCAGACACTGAAAAGGTAGACTGGAAGACGTGCCGATGCTAAGAACCCTGATCTTTGTGGATGTGGACGTAATCTTATTTGGCTTCACAATAATCTTGTGAATTGAGTAGAGATTATTACCTTTCTGTTTTAGATGAGGAAACAGAGCCTTTGAGATTCATCTGTTTGCCCAACATCACGTACTTAGTATTAATATTTAATAAAGTCATGGCTCAAATTTAGGCTTCTGATTGCCAGTTTTCTGTGCTCCCTGTTAATCATTATTTAAACAGAAAGTGATAAGATAACAGTGGCAACCTCTGTGTCATCAGATAAATCACATTAGAGACAGCATAAAGGAAAAATAAAAATGTATCATCTTTTTTTTTTGGCCACTTTTATTGGTCTTTCATTTATCTATTTTCATCCATCTTTGTTCCTTGGCCTGTGTGGGCCTCCCATCACAGTGGCCTCTCTCACTGCAGAGCACCCGCTGTGGGTGGATGCGCTCCAGAGCTCCGGCTTGGTAGTTGGATGCATCGGTCCAGCTGCTCCACGGCACGTGGGATCTTCCCAGGCCAGGGATCAAACTGGTGCCCCTTGCACTGCAAGGTGGTGTCTTTACCCACTGGACCACCAGGGAAGCCCTGTATCTATCTTAATCCATATTATTTTCATATTTTTACACACCTTTATAGACATATAATTCACATCCTATACAATCCACTCATTAAATAGTACAATTCTGCAGCTTTTAGTATACTTAAGAGCAATGTAGCTGTCACCATAATAAATTCTTTTGACAGTCTGTTTTCTTATAATTTTAGAACATATTCATTGCCCTGAAAAGGAACCCTTTTAGCCATCACTGCCACGTCCCCCTTATTCTCAGTCCCCCAGCCATTGGCAGTCATTAGTCAACTTTTCTGGCCCTATAGATTTACCTCCTCTACACATATCACACAAATGTAAGCATACAACATGTGGTCCTTCTTTCAGTTCAGTTCAGTTCAGTTTAGTCGTGTTTGACTCTTTGCAACCCCATGCACGGCAGCACGGCAGGCTTCCCTGTCCTTCACCATCTCCTGGAGCTTGCTCAAATTCATGTGCATTGAGTCAGTGATACCATTCAACCATCTCGTCCTTAGTTTACTGTTTTCACAGGTCATCCAAATTATAGCCTGTACCCATATTTCATTTCTTTTCAGCAAAGTTTCTGCTGAAAACTCAGCTGATAGTCTTAGGTGGATTCCTTTATACATAACTATTTATTTTTCTCTTGCTGCTTTTAAGATTCTCTCTTTAACTTTTGACATTTGGTGGGGCGGGGGGGGGGGGGGGTCGGGAGGGCCACTTCTATTGGTCTTTCATTTGTCTATTTTCATCCATCTTTTGTTCTTTGGCCCGTGTGGGCCTCCCATCACAGTGGCCTCTGTTGTTGCAGAGCACCTGCTCTGGGTGCATGCGCTCCAGAGCTCTGGCTTGGTAATTGGACACATCAGTCCAGCCGCTCCACAGCACATGGGATCTTCCCAGGTCAGGGATCGAACTGGCGCCCCTTGCTCTGCAAGACGGTGTCCTTACCCACTGGACCACCGGGGAAGCCCCAACTTTTGACATTTTAATTATAATGTATCTTGGTGTGGATCTCTTTGGGTTCATCATGTTTGGGATTCTCTTTGCTTCTTAGACTTGAGTGTCTGTTTCCTTTGCTAGGTTAGGAAGGTTTTCAGCCATTATTTCCTCAAATGTGTTTTCTGTCCCTTTTTCACTCTCTTTCCCCTCTGGGATCCTGATAATGCGGATGTTAGTGCATTTGATGTTGTCCCATGGGTCCCTTAAACTATCCTCGTTTTTTAAAAATTCTTTTTTCTTTTTGCCAGTCTGTTTGGAGATCTTTGCTCCTCTGTCTTCTCGGCCACTCCTCTGTTCTTTTGTGTCACTTAGCCTGCTGTTGATTCCCACTAGTATATTATAATTCACTTGTATTTTCAGCTCTGTGTATTCTGTTTGGAAGTTTCTTATATTTTCTGTCTTTTGGTGGAATTTCTCACTGTATTCCTCCCTTGTTCTCCCAAGTTCAGTGAGCATTTACGACTGTTGGTTTGAATTCTTTATAACTCCTCATTTACATTTCATTAAGCTTTTTGTTTTTTTTAAATAGGGTTTTACTTTGTTCCTTCTTTTGGAATATTTCTCCATTTCCTCATATTGCTTGATTTGCCTTGTTTCTGTGTATCACGTTAAGCAGCTATCTCTCCTTGTCTCCAAGGGGTGGCTCTGCGTTGGGGGGTGAACCTTATTGTTTGACCTTGCCTTAGTTTGGTTGTCTCTTGAACTCTCTTTCCACTTGTTTTAGTCTGTGGAGTCCAGAAACACAGTCCTCCTATCAGCTTGAGGCTGACGCCCAGGGACAGCCCCTGGGAAGGCTCTGCCTGCCTGCTGACTCTGGTGGAGGCTGTGCAAGTAGAATAGGGGTGTGATTTGTCTATTTTCATCCATCTTTTGTTCTTTGGCCCGTGTGGGCCTCCCATCACAGTGGCCTCTGTTGTTGCAGAGCACCTGCTCTGGGTGCATGCGCTCCAGAGCTCTGGCTTGGTAATTGGACACATCAGTCCAGCCGCTCCACAGCACATGGGATCTTCCCAGGTCAGGGATCGAACTGGCGCCCCTTGCTCTGCAAGACGGTGTCCTTACCCACTGGACCACCGGGGAAGCCCCAACTTTTGACATTTTAATTATAATGTATCTTGGTGTGGATCTCTTTGGGTTCATCATGTTTGGGATTCTCTTTGCTTCTTAGACTTGAGTGTCTGTTTCCTTTGCTAGGTTAGGAAGGTTTTCAGCCATTATTTCCTCAAATGTGTTTTCTGTCCCTTTTTCACTCTCTTTCCCCTCTGGGATCCTGATAATGCGGATGTTAGTGCATTTGATGTTGTCCCATGGGTCCCTTAAACTATCCTCGTTTTTTAAAAATTCTTTTTTCTTTTTGCCAGTCTGTTTGGAGATCTTTGCTCCTCTGTCTTCTCGGCCACTCCTCTGTTCTTTTGTGTCACTTAGCCTGCTGTTGATTCCCACTAGTATATTATAATTCACTTGTATTTTCAGCTCTGTGTATTCTGTTTGGAAGTTTCTTATATTTTCTGTCTTTTGGTGGAATTTCTCACTGTATTCCTCCCTTGTTCTCCCAAGTTCAGTGAGCATTTACGACTGTTGGTTTGAATTCTTTATAACTCCTCATTTACATTTCATTAAGCTTTTTGTTTTTTTTAAATAGGGTTTTACTTTGTTCCTTCTTTTGGAATATTTCTCCATTTCCTCATATTGCTTGATTTGCCTTGTTTCTGTGTATCACGTTAAGCAGCTATCTCTCCTTGTCTCCAAGGGGTGGCTCTGCGTTGGGGGGTGAACCTTATTGTTTGACCTTGCCTTAGTTTGGTTGTCTCTTGAACTCTCTTTCCACTTGTTTTAGTCTGTGGAGTCCAGAAACACAGTCCTCCTATCAGCTTGAGGCTGACGCCCAGGGACAGCCCCTGGGAAGGCTCTGCCTGCCTGCTGACTCTGGTGGAGGCTGTGCAAGTAGAATAGGGGTGTGTGACTGCTCGCCGGCTGTGCCTGTTGGTGATGTGGCTTGAGCAGGGCTGTTCACATGCCACTGTTAGTAGGTTAAAATTGAAAGTGTTCAGCCTTAATTTGAGACTTAAACCCAGGGCCCAGACTTAATCAAACCTGTTTGGGACTTGAACCCACGTGGCCGGGACTCGAACCCAGCCTAAACCCTGCCTGGGACTTCGGCCAGGACTTGAACCCAGCCTAGACCCTGTTTGGGACTTGAACCCACGTGGCCGGGACTTGAACCCAGCCTAAACCCTGTTAATTAAAATCACTCACCCAATGTCTAGACTCACTGATGTTCAGGTTCTTCATGTCTCTTTGCAGAGAAGAATTCAGCGAGAGACAAAGTAATAGGTAAGAAATGGATTTATTCAGATCAGAGAAAGCACACTCCACAGACAGAGTGTGGGCCATGGCAGAGCAAATCCAGTGGCCCCGAAAGCATGGCGTTCTTAGCTTTTATAGGCTAGGTAATTCCATATGCTAATGAGTGGGAGGGTTATTCCAGCTCTTTTAGGGAAGGGTGGAACTGTCATGGCACCTCTGGGTGTGTCATTTAGCTTGCTGACTGAGGATCAAGGTCTAGTCTTCCATCTTGGACCCATTTGATTCTAATGGGTTTATGCTGTGTCCTTGGGCTGTCATTCTTTTCAAAAATGGTGCCCTGCCCCTTTCCCTCCTAATCCTTACAAAATGAGAGTGAAAAATGGTGCCTGCCAGTGCCAGCTAGGTAGAGGGAGCCTGTAAAAATAGCATCTGCCAGTATTCCATCCTTGGAGAGTCCCAGCACACTTCTGCCCCTTTGATAGATGCCGTAAGAGCAGTAAGTGAATTTCCTTCAAATGTGGTCTAGTTCAGTTCAGTTGCTCAGTCATGTCCAACTCTTTGTGACCCCATGGACTGCAGCACACCAGGCTTCCCTGTCCTTCACCATCTCCCATTTCTCAGACCCATGTTCATTGACTCAGTGATGCTATCCAACTATCTCGTCCTCTGTTTTTTCTGCTAGCTTGCCCCGGCTGTGGAGTCCAGAAACACAGTCCTCCTATCAGCTTGAGGCTGACGCCCAGGGACAGCCCCTGGGAAGGCTCTGCCTGCCTGCTGACTCTGGTGGAGGCTGTGCAAGTAGAATAGGGGTGTGTGACTGCTCGCCGGCTGTGCCTGTTGGTGATGTGGCTTGAGCAGGGCTGTTCACATGCCACTGTTAGTAGGTTAAAATTGAAAGTGTTCAGCCTTAATTTGAGACTTAAACCCAGGGCCCAGACTTAATCAAACCTGTTTGGGACTTGAACCCACGTGGCGGGACTCGAACCCAGCCTAAACCCTGCCTGGGACTTCGGCCAGGACTTGAACCCAGCCTAGACCCTGTTTGGGACTTGAACCCACGTGGCCGGGACTTGAACCCAGCCTAAACCCTGTTAATTAAAATCACTCACCCAATGTCTAGACTCACTGATGTTCAGGTTCTTCATGTCTCTTTGCAGAGAAGAATTCAGCGAGAGACAAAGTAATAGGTAAGAAATGGATTTATTCAGATCAGAGAAAGCACACTCCACAGACAGAGTGTGGGCCATGGCAGAGCAAATCCAGTGGCCCCAAAGCATGGCGTTCTTAGCTTTTATAGGCTAGGTAATTCCATATGCTAATGAGTGGGAGGGTTATTCCAGCTCTTTTAGGGAAGGGTGGAACTGTCATGGCACCTCTGGGTGTGTCATTTAGCTTGCTGACTGAGGATCAAGGTCTAGTCTTCCATCTTGGACCCATTTGATTCTAATGGGTTTATGCTGTGTCCTTGGGCTGTCATTCTTTTCAAAAATGGTGCCCTGCCCCTTTCCCTCCTAATCCTTACAAAATGAGAGTGAAAAATGGTGCCTGCCAGTGCCAGCTAGGTAGAGGGAGCCTGTAAAAATAGCATCTGCCAGTATTCCATCCTTGGAGAGTCCCAGCACACTTCTGCCCCTTTGATAGATGCCGTAAGAGCAGTAAGTGAATTTCCTTCAAATGTGGTCTAGTTCAGTTCAGTTGCTCAGTCATGTCCAACTCTTTGTGACCCCATGGACTGCAGCACACCAGGCTTCCCTGTCCTTCACCATCTCCCAGAGCTTGCTCAGACCCATGTTCATTGACTCAGTGATGCTATCCAACTATCTCGTCCTCTGTTGTTCCCTTCTCCTTTAGCCTTCTGTTTTTCCCAACATCAGGCTTTTTTCCAGTGAGTTGTCTCTTCACATCAGGTTGCCAAAGTATTGGAGCTTCATTTTCAGCACCAGTCCTTCCGATGAATATTCAGGGTTGATTTCCTTTAGGATTGACTGGTTTGATCTCCCTGCAGTCCAAAGGACTCTCAAGAATCTTCTCAAACACCACAGTTCAAAGACATCAGTTCTTTGGCACTAAGCCTTCTTTATGGTCCACATCCATACATGACTACTGGGAAAAACATAGCTTTAACTATGGTTATATAACTATGGTTATATGGGCTTTTGTTAGTCAAGTGATGTCCCTGCTTTTGAATATGCTGTCTAGGTGTGTCATAGCTTTTCTTCCAAGGAACTAGCGTCTTTTAATTTCATAGCTGCAGTCCCCATACACAGTGATTTTAGAGCCCAAGAAAATAAACTCTGTCACTGTTTCTATTGTTTGTCCATCTGTTTGTTATGAGGTGATGGGTCCAGATGCCATGACCTTCATTTTTTGAATGTTGAGGCCAGCCTTTTCACTTGCCTATGGTCTAAGCTCCTTAGAAACTGCTGCTCTTTGCCCTGGGTCTTGGAGTGAGTGCTTCTGTTGGAGAGGAATGAAGTCTTCATTCCATACAGTCCTGGGTTTCTCTTAAGATAGGCCTTGTTGGTTTTCAAATACAGACATTTGCAGGGGGTTGGGGCGGGGGCTGTTGTCTCTGATGTAGGACCTAAGGGTTGTGGTGCCTGGTGTGAGTATAAAGCCCTTGCTCCTTGGGGAGAAGCCCTGTTTATTTGTTTGTTTGTTGGTTGGTTTGTTGATTAATTTTTAAAGATTTCTCGTGATTGTGCATCACCACATTGGGAGTGGGGTTTTTGGTGAGAGCATGCCGTTCCTGCCCATCTGAGTGAGACTCTTTTATCCTTTGTTGCGGAGCAGCTCTTCGGGTAGTTCTCAGGTTCTGTTCAAAGGGACTTGTTCCCTGTGTAGGTACATATTTGTTGTGTCTGTAGAAAGAGATGAGTTTAGGATCTTCCTATGCTGCCATCTTGAACCCAGTTCCATACTGGTTTGCTTACCATTTCTTTCTAGTAGTTTTGTTTGTTTTTAATTTTATTTATTTATGTATTTTTGCCTATTCTGGGTCTTCACTGCTGCCAGAGGCTCTTCTCCAGTTGCAGGGAGTAGGGGCTGCTCTCTAGTTGAGGTGAGCAGATTTCTTGTTGTGGTGACATCTCTTGTTGTGGAACTTGGGCTCTAGGGCACACAGGCTAGTTGTAGTTGCGCCTCAGTAGTTGTGACTCCGAGGCTCTAGAGCACTGGTTCAATAGTTGTGGCTTACGGACTTAGTTGCTCCGCAGCATGTGGGCTCTTCTTGGATCATGGATTGAACCTGTGTCTCCTGCATTGACAGGCAAGCTCTTCGCAACTGAGCTACTAGGGAAGCCCCTGTAGTAAGTTTTGAAATCAGAAAATATGAATTACCTAACTTTGCTTTTTTCAGGGCTGTTTAAGTGTTCTGGGTCCATAGGAATTTTAGGATAAGCTTGTCCAATTTCTACAAAGAAGTCAGCAGTTTTTGATAGGGATTGCTTCATTTGTAGGTAAGTTATGAGAGGATTACCATCTTAACAGTTTTAAGATGGTATATTTGCTGTCATGTTGCTTTAAACACCAGTTTTGTCAGTCCAGTTCTTCTAAATATGGGTGCTTGTATTAGGTGTGTTGTATTTTACAAGGTAACTTTAGTGGAATTACAGTTCTCATGCCTGGAGTGTCAGGCATAGTGAGAAGGTTGAACTATTGCTCTTAACTAAACATAACATGAATTGATATAAAATGATTCTTGGAATTTATGTAAAGAAAATAGTGTAATACTTTATGCTTTTCATATGACTCTTCACATACAAAGTGGCGTGGTTTATTTTGTAGGCTGTTTTTTTAAATTACCATTTTTATTCTAAGTATGTCTGATATAGGGGAGAGAGGTATTACTTCAGGCAAACTTTCAAGTCTAGAACCTGGAGATCTGGGTGTATATCAGAAGAGTAGTTTACATGGCTGAAATGAGAGAGGTATTGTAAATCTTTGCAGTAAAATTTAAAATACTCTCACATTTGTGTTTCTATGGCATAGTCTTCCCCAGGCTTGTCATGGTCAAGTACCAGTGATGTAATAATGATGATTATACCAAAAGCACCAAAGGCTGCTGTTGGTATGCTGTGTGATGGGACTCTGGGCATACCAATAGCATATGGTTGCCCACAAAGTCATTGCATTCAAGTTTAGAGTGACTAGCCTTCTGGTTTGCTGCAAGAGGCTCTTCTCCAGTTGCAGGGAGTAGGGGCTGCTCTCTAGTTGAGGTGAGCAGATTTCTTGTTGTGGTGACATCTCTTGTTGTGGAACTTGGGCTCTAGGGCACACAGGCTAGTTGTAGTTGCGCCTCAGTAGTTGTGACTCCGAGGCTCTAGAGCACTGGTTCAATAGTTGTGGCTTACGGACTTAGTTGCTCCGCAGCATGTGGGCTCTTCTTGGATCATGGATTGAACCTGTGTCTCCTGCATTGACAGGCAAGCTCTTCGCAACTGAGCTACTAGGGAAGCCCCTGTAGTAAGTTTTGAAATCAGAAAATATGAATTACCTAACTTTGCTTTTTTCAGGGCTGTTTAAGTGTTCTGGGTCCATAGGAATTTTAGGATAAGCTTGTCCAATTTCTACAAAGAAGTCAGCAGTTTTTGATAGGGATTGCTTCATTTGTAGGTAAGTTATGAGAGGATTACCATCTTAACAGTTTTAAGATGGTATATTTGCTGTCATGTTGCTTTAAACACCAGTTTTGTCAGTCCAGTTCTTCTAAATATGGGTGCTTGTATTAGGTGTGTTGTATTTTACAAGGTAACTTTAGTGGAATTACAGTTCTCATGCCTGGAGTGTCAGGCATAGTGAGAAGGTTGAACTATTGCTCTTAACTAAACATAACATGAATTGATATAAAATGATTCTTGGAATTTATGTAAAGAAAATAGTGTAATACTTTATGCTTTTCATATGACTCTTCACATACAAAGTGGCGTGGTTTATTTTGTAGGCTGTTTTTTTAAATTACCATTTTTATTCTAAGTATGTCTGATATAGGGGAGAGAGGTATTACTTCAGGCAAACTTTCAAGTCTAGAACCTGGAGATCTGGGTGTATATCAGAAGAGTAGTTTACATGGCTGAAATGAGAGAGGTATTGTAAATCTTTGCAGTAAAATTTAAAATACTCTCACATTTGTGTTTCTATGGCATAGTCTTCCCCAGGCTTGTCATGGTCAAGTACCAGTGATGTAATAATGATGATTATACCAAAAGCACCAAAGGCTGCTGTTGGTATGCTGTGTGATGGGACTCTGGGCATACCAATAGCATATGGTTGACTCATCATTCTAAGAGGTGACATGGAGTTTGCCATCTCTCACAGAGGAGTTTAATGCATTAGTGATGAAAAATGGTTCACTACTGACTATTGAGACCTTCCAGAGGGTAAGACATCACAACAGTGAGTGCCTCTTGTCTTATGTAATGTGAGCACATATATTCAGATCAGTTGTTTGAGCTCAGTGCTCCAGTTGGGTAAGCCTCATGCAAAGGCTTGAAATAGAGTAGGTGATGTATGATATCTAGACATTAACATTTTATTTATTATTGAATATAATGTCTAGAAAACGGTAAAGAATCTGCGTGCAGTGCAGGAGACCCCGGTTCGATTCCTGGATCAGGATGATCCCCTGGAGAAGGGAATAGCTGCCTACTCCAGTATTCTTGCCTGAAGAATCCCATGGACAGAGGAGCCTGGCAGGCTACACTCATGGGGTTGCAAAGAGTTAGACAGGACTGAGCGACTTTTCACTTAATTTTTTTTCAGTATCACCTACTGTATTTTCTGTTTTATTCTTTATAAGTAATTAATCACTAGTTATAAAGCTAGGCTTTTTAAAAACAGGATGTTCTTTTAGGTTAGTTTCTTATATGTGTTGATCCTTTCTGGCTTCTTACTCCTTCCTGTTGCTTTGATCAAAGTCCTGTGAAAGAAATCAATTTTGTGGGTCCTGCTGTTCTTCAGTTTGGTTAGTAATACTGTCAGAGGTGAGAGCAGCCTCTCGAACACCTACCTTTGGCCCTGAGCACAGCTGAAAAGTGAAAGTGAAAGTTGCTCAGTCATGTCCAACTCTGCAACCCGTGGACAAGCCATGGAATTCTCCAAGCAAGAGTACTGAAGTGGGTAACCTTTCCCTTCTCCAGGGGGTCTTCCCAATGCAGGGATCGAACCCAGGTCTCCCGCACTACAGGTAGATTCTTGCTTTCTTTATTTTTATTTTACTTTTACAGAGTTCTGTTGTTTACAGATAGGTATGATCCCAGATTAGTCATATGTATACCGCCCCCATCCCACCCCTCCAGGCCATCACACAGCGCCCCTATTGCAGGTAGATTCTTTATTTATTTATCTTTTGGGCGGTGGGGTGGGGAGGAAGCGGGATGGGCGGACCACTTCTATTGGTCTTTCATTTCTCTATTTTCATCCATCTTTGTTCTTTGGCCCATGTGGGCCTCCCATCGCGGTGGCCTCTGTCGTCGCAGAGCACCGGCTCTGGGCGCATGCGCTCCAGAGCTCCGGCTCGGTAATTGGACACATCGGTCCAGCTGCTCCGCGGCACGTGGGATCTTCCCAAGCCAGGGATCGAATCGGCGCCCCTTGCACTGCAAGGCGGTGTCTTTACCCACTGGACCACCAGGGGAAGCCCTGTAGGTAGATTTTTTACCATCTGAGCCATCAGGGAAGCCCAGGAATACTGGAGTGGGTAGTGTATCCCTTCTCCAGGGGATCTTCCTGACCCAGGAATCGAACTGGGGTCTCCAGCATTGCAGGATTCTTTGCCAGCTAAGCCACGAAGGAAGCCCTTCCAGTGCAGTGGGGGGGAGAGGTGTAACAAATGGCTGCCCTGCACAAGTGAACTTAGGATCCTCAGGCCCTCACTTGTTTCCTCCCTCCCCCGCCCCGCCTACTGCCCCATCTCCAGTACAGGTTTAAGAAATGAACATCCCCAAATTAGACAGTCATTCTTTTGGATTAAGATTTCCCTTCTTTGTTAAAACTCAAGCAGCATCAAATATTATCTTGTTCAATATTATGGATAATTTGGGTAATTTATATTTAGTTGGTTTTGTACACAGGGTTTGATAGATCTCAGAAAAGGCAGAGAGATAGAGAGAACATAATTCAGTTGCTAGGTTCTTTGGAGGAATGTAGGAGAAAACCAGAAAAAAAAATATAAGGGCTGCCTGGAATCATGATTATGGCTTTATTTGGACATGTTATTTTATCTACAGGCAGCCTTTCATGGTCCCAGGAATGTCTGGGATGACCCTTATCTTCCCTACAATATTCTTAGAGCAGGGTTAGCAAACTACAGGCCCACGGGCCAAACCTAATCTGCTACCTGTCTTTGTAAGTAAGGCTTTATTGGAACATGACCATTCTCATTCGTCTACGTACTCACTGTGGCTACTTTCATGTTACACTGGCAGAACTGAGTAGTTGTAACACATCGGCCCAGAGTGTATAAAGTACTTTCTTCTGGCTCTTTACAGAAGTTTTGCCAATAACTGACTAGAGACTCTAGACTTTTAGACAGTTAAACATGTATCATAGATAGCAAACTTATTTAGACTTCTTATTTTTTTTTGTCTTCTTTTATTGGTTTTTTACTAATTTATTTTCATCCATCCTTATTCCTTGGGCTGTGTGGGTCTTCCATTGCAGTGGTCTCTCCGTTGCAGAGCACCGGCCCTGGGCTCATGCGCTCCAGAGTGCTGGCTTGTAATTGGACACACTGGTCCAGCCAATCTGTGGCATGTGGGATCTTCCCAGGCCAGGGATCGAACCCGTGCCTCTTGCACTGCAAGACAGACTCTCCACCTACTGGACCACCAGGGAAGCCCTGAACTTTGAATCTTACCATGATGTGGACTCAAGGGCAGTCGTTTTAAGGAAAGATCACTGCTGGTACCAGGATGCATGCTGGTTCAAGAAGAAAATGTGTAATTTTAAAAATATCCTTAAAGGATGACACTGCTATGTTTAAACCTAAGTATCTATTGGAAAGTTAATATCTGATTATACATATATGCGGGGAATTGCCAGGTGGCTCGGCAGTAAAGAATCTGCCTGCCAGTGGCAACTTGCTCCAGTCTTCTTGCCTGGAGAATCCCAGGGAGAGCGAAGCCTCGTGGGCTACAGTCCATGGGGTTGCAAGAGTCAACAGGACTGAGCGACTGAGCATGCATGCAAACATGTTGCAGATCCACCAGGCTCTTTTAGGGGCTCCCATCTTATTAAATGAGATAAATGTTACAGGCCTGCCATAGGCATTCATACTCTAT
Source organism: Tragulus kanchil (assembly GCA_022376925.1). NCBI lineage: Eukaryota > Metazoa > Chordata > Mammalia > Artiodactyla > Tragulidae > Tragulus > Tragulus kanchil. The sequence goes on from JAIOJX010000005.1 coordinate 163,370,565, forward strand.
CATTTTTGACATTGTAATTTATTTAAATAAGTATGACTATAAATATAAAATGCTAATCTCATTGTTGGAAATTTTCAAAGTCTTTTACTTCCTACATATTCTTAGAGCAGGGTTAGCAAACTACAGGCCCACGGGCCAAACCTAATCTGCTACCTGTCTTTGTAAGTAAGGCTTTATTGGAACATGACCATTCTCATTCGTCTACGTACTCACTGTGGCTACTTTCATGTTACACTGGCAGAACTGAGTAGTTGTAACACATCGGCCCAGAGTGTATAAAGTACTTTCTTCTGGCTCTTTACAGAAGTTTTGCCAATAACTGACTAGAGACTCTAGACTTTTAGACAGTTAAACATGTATCATAGATAGCAAACTTATTTAGACTTCTTATTTTTTTTTGTCTTCTTTTATTGGTTTTTTACTAATTTATTTTCATCCATCCTTATTCCTTGGGCTGTGTGGGTCTTCCATTGCAGTGGTCTCTCCGTTGCAGAGCACCGGCCCTGGGCTCATGCGCTCCAGAGTGCTGGCTTGTAATTGGACACACTGGTCCAGCCAATCTGTGGCATGTGGGATCTTCCCAGGCCAGGGATCGAACCCGTGCCTCTTGCACTGCAAGACAGACTCTCCACCTACTGGACCATCGGGAAGCCCTTAACTTTTAATCTTACCATTATGTGGACTCAAGGGCAGTCGTTTTAAGGAAAGATCACTGCTGATACCAGGATGCATGCTGGTTCAAGAAGAAAATGTGTAATTTTAAAAATATCCTTAAAGGATGACACTGCTATGTTTAAACCTAAGTATCTATTGGAAAGTTAATATCTGATTATACATATATGCGGGGAATTGCCAGGTGGCTCGGCAGTAAAGAATCTGCCTGCCAGTGGCAACTTGCTCCAGTCTTCTTGCCTGGAGAATCCCAGGGAGAGCGAAGCCTCGTGGGCTACAGTCCATGGGGTTGCAAGAGTCAACAGGACTGAGCGACTGAGCATGCATGCAAACATGTTGCAGATCCACCAGGCTCTTTTAGGGGCTCCCATCTTATTAAATGAGATAAATGTTACAGGCCTGCCATAGGCATTCATACTCTATCATTTTTGACATTGTAATTTATTTAAATAAGTATGACTATAAATATAAAATGCTAATCTCATTGTTGGAAATTTTCAAAGTCTTTTAGCTCGCTTATGTCTTGTCTTTGCTTTTCTCTCTCAGCTTGAAGTCCATGGCCCAAAATGACTCAACCACTGGAGACTTTCTTCCCTGAACAGGAAGCCCAGACAGGAGGCTGGGATGAGCATGCCACTGCATCAGATCTCCGCCATTCCATCCCAGGATGCCACCTCTGCTCGAGTCTACAGAAGTAAAACCAAAGAAAAGGAGAGGGAAGAACAGGTATTGGGGAAAATACCGCTTTTAGCATCATTGTTTTTGTTCTGTTTATTAAATACAATCTAGTATAAGCTCTGCTGATAAAGCTTTCTCTGATAATAATTTATTAAAGCACATTGTGTGAACAGTTATCGCAGAAGAAGTTGTCTTTTTGTAGATTTCTAGATTTTCAGATTTCACAGTCAACTGTAGTGGTGGAGTAGTTTCTGGATGTCATTGTTTCAGTATTTTAGTTTCTTTCAACTTACCGGCAATGGGAAAATACCCCCAAATATCTTTCCTATATTCTATCACATTTCATTTAAGTTAGTAGTCTTCATTAAAGGTTCAGTTAAATTAATAGTCTTGTCTTACAATTCTTCTTAGCTTGAATGGATTTTTAAATACCCCTAAGTAGAACGTTTCCTTTGTCTGGGGTGCTTGCATATACCAAGTTGAGGCTGTTAGTTCCTTACTCATTGTAGTGTTGAATCTGGGTACCAGATGGTGGGGATTTCTTAATGTATATGTAGATAGATTGATGTGGAAGCTGTTTGTTTGGAATAGAGAAAGGAAAGTGTCCAACATTTTAGCAAAGGAAAGAGATGTCTTTTGCATAAAACCCTATTGCAGATTTGTTGTATGTGGGTATTCAGTAAGTACTTATTGAATGATATGATCTTTTTGGAATTTTTAAGGTTTAAATAAGTAACATTTCCCTCATGTGCTTTTGTACCATCTCTATGTCTTCTTTTGTTGGACTGGCTTTTCAAATCTTTTGTCCATTAAAAACACCCACCAATTTTCTTACTGTTGATTTTGAGCATTCCTAATATAATCTAGATACATGTCCTATACCAGATGTATGCTTTACAGGTGTTTACTTCAGATATTTGGATGGTCTTTTTATGCTTCTGCTGATGTCTTTTAAAGATGAGAAGTTTTTAATTTTGGTCAGGTCACGTTTATCCATTTTTTTTCTTACATGCCTTGTACTTTTGGCATCCCATTAAGAAATCTTAGCATAACCCAAGGTTATAAATAATATCTTCTGTTTTTTTCTAAAAGTGTTAGAGTTTTGGTTTCATGTGTTTATCTGTGATCTGTTTTGTATTAATTTTTGTAGATTGTGTGAAATCTATATCCAGTGTCATCCTTTGTTATATGGATATCCAGTTGTGCCAGTAAACTCTGTTGAATGGATTGTCTTTTCTCTACTGCATTACATTAAATCAGTTGTTTATATAGAGGTGTGCTTATTTTTAGAGTCTCTCTTCTGTTCTGTTGATCTATTTGCCCATCTTTACACCAATACCTCACTGTCACGAACATTCTAGCTTATAATAAATCTTGAAAATCAGGTAGTGTGATTCAGCAAACTTGTTTGGCCAGTTAGGTTTTTTGCATGTTTATATTAATTTGAGAATCAGCTTGTCAGTTTTTATACAAAAAAAAAATTTATTGAATTTTGTTGAATCTGTAGTTCAACTTGGGGGAGAACTAACCTTTTAACAATATTGAGTCTTAACCCATGAACCAAGTATATCTTCTCTTCAAGTCTTATGTAATTTCTTCAGCAGTGTCTTATAGATTTCAATATATGGTCTTTACACACCTTTTATCAGATTTATCCCCAAGTGCTTTGTATTTCTGATGCTGTTATAAATCATACTGTTTTCTTAAATTACAGTTTCCTCTTGTTCATTGCAAGTACAGAGAAATAGAATTGATTTTTTGAGTATTGATCTTGTACTTTTTCTAAATGCACTTAATAGTTCTAGTAGCTTAATTGTAGAGTCCACTGAGTTTCCTGTGCAGGCAGTCCTGTCCTCTGTAAATGAAGGTAGTTTTACACTGCCCTTTCCATCTTTCTTGTCCTAGTGAAAATCTCCAGTATTCGAATGAATAGAAGCGAGGAGAGCAGTCAGCCTTGTGTTTCTTGTGACCTTTGGGGGAAGCGCTCATTCTTTCAGCGCTATGTATGTTAGCTGTTCTGTTTTGGTAGATACTCTTCAACAGAAGATACCCTTCTGTTTCTAGTTTGCTGAGAGTTTTGATCAGTTTTTATATTGGTAATTTGTGTCTCCTCTCTCTTTTTTTTTTTCCCTTAATCTGGCCAGGTTCCTTAATTTTGTTGATCTTAAAGCATTCTTTTGGTTTCACAGATTTCTCTCTGTTGTCATTCTGTTTTCTGTTTCATTTCTGCTTTGATATTTATGATTTTCTTTCCTCTGTTTCCTTTTAATTTGTTCTACTTTTTCTAGCTTTTTAAGGTAGAAGTCAGGGTTATTTGAGATCTTTCTTATTTTCTATTATAGGATTTAGTGATTATAGTTTCCCAAGTTCTGCTTTCATGGAATTCCACAAATTCTACTATGTTGAGTTAATTTTTATTCAATTCAGAGTGCTTTTATAATCTCCCTTTTCAGTTCTTCTTAGATCCATGGTTTTTTTTTTTTTTTTCCATTTTTTTATTTCAAACAAATTTTATTTACTATTATTATTTTTTTTAAGGGGTTTTGTTGTTTACTGCTACGCATTGACCCAAATCCGCCATAGGTATACATATGTCACCCACCCGAGTCTCCTCCCATGCCCCTCCCCATCCCACCCCATGGGTGATTTTTAAGTGCGCTATTTAATTTCCAAAATTTCTGGACTTTCCAGAGATCTTGCTGTCATTCCTTTCTAATTTAAATCCATTTTAGTCAGGAAACATGTTTTGAATAACTTAAATCCTTTTAAATTTATGAAGATTTGTTTCATGGTGCAGAATGTGTCTCTTCCGGTAAATGTTATATGTACACTTTAAAAGAATGTGTCACTGTTGTTGGATGTTTTATTTTGGATAATTCTGATTCCTGTGTTTTTAAGTTCATTGTATGTTAGTATCCCGGTCATGTTCAACTCTTTGCAACCCCATGGACTGTAACCCACCAGGCTCCTCTGTGCGTGCATGGAATTCTCCACGCAGGAATCCTGGAGTGAGTAGCCTATCCCTTCTCCAGGGGATCTTCCTGACCCAGGGATCGAACCTGAGTCTCCTGTATTGCAGGCAGTTTCTTTACCTCTGAGCCACCAAGGCAGTCTTTTCTTTTTCAATATCTGATCTGCTGTTAACTCCGCCCTAATACATGTTTCATCTCAGATGTGTATAGGGTTTTAGACAATGCCTAGTTTCTCGTTTGTTCCTAGAAATGTATTTAAATAAAAAGATGAATATGCATCTTTGAAATGTACCTATCCCTAACTAACACCTTTGGTTGGGCGTCATCCTCCATAAGATCGTTTTCATGGCTTCTTGAATCATCTGTCTGCTTTTACCTGCAAGAGTCCCGTGAGATCTAACCTCATACCTAGAAACCAGGATTTCTTTTGTCACCTGTTTACCATTTCTTGGTCCCTGGAGTGGTTTTTCAAACCTCCTTCAAGCATGTTTTTCCTGTCTGGTAATCAAATCTCACTGTTAGATGCTGGGAGCTATTCTAGTTCACTCAATGCACACAGGAAGTTATAACATGCTTACAGGTTAAGAAATATGTATATATATATATACATATATATACACACACACACACATACATACATACATACATACATACATACATACATACATACATACATATATATGTGATTAATTCTTTTCTGAATGGTTGTTTTCTACCTGTAAGGCTTATTTTCTTTGAGAGTGAAGAAATAATGTTAGATATTTTTCTAGTGATAGCATTATCAAACATAAAATACAAGTTGATCAGTTTGGAGCGTTACATTTTCTTGTGCACACATAGATTTTGAAGCTTAAATATAGGTAAAACTTTGTACAGCTTTGAGGTCTGGCCGTTTTCAGTATTCTTAGTCAAAAGCCAGCAATATTGGTTCTGGCTGTTTTATTTATTAGCAACTCACCTTTCCCAGCCAGTCTTCACATAACTCTTAGACTGGTAATGGCTTGCTCTTTACATATTTAGGGTATAGAATTGGAAGGATGTGCACTTTACCATTTATTTAGGGTCAGTAATGGAATTCTTCAACTCTTTGCAACCCCATGGACTGTAACCCACCAGGCTCCTCTGTGCGTGCATGGAATTCTCCACGCAGGAATCCTGGAGTGAGTAGCCTATCCCTTCTCCAGGGGATCTTCCTGACCCAGGGATCGAACCTGAGTCTCCTGTATTGCAGGCAGTTTCTTTACCTCTGAGCCACCAAGGCAGTCTTTTCTTTTTCAATATCTGATCTGCTGTTAACTCCGCCCTAATACATGTTTCATCTCAGATGTGTATAGGGTTTTAGACAATGCCTAGTTTCTCGTTTGTTCCTAGAAATGTATTTAAATAAAAAGATGAATATGCATCTTTGAAATGTACCTATCCCTAACTAACACCTTTGGTTGGGCGTCATCCTCCATAAGATCGTTTTCATGGCTTCTTGAATCATCTGTCTGCTTTTACCTGCAAGAGTCCCGTGAGATCTAACCTCATACCTAGAAACCAGGATTTCTTTTGTCACCTGTTTACCATTTCTTGGTCCCTGGAGTGGTTTTTCAAACCTCCTTCAAGCATGTTTTTCCTGTCTGGTAATCAAATCTCACTGTTAGATGCTGGGAGCTATTCTAGTTCACTCAATGCACACAGGAAGTTATAACATGCTTACAGGTTAAGAAATATGTATATATATATATACATATATATACACACACACACACATACATACATACATACATACATACATACATACATACATACATACATACATATGTGATTAATTCTTTTCTGAATGGTTGTTTTCTACCTGTAAGGCTTATTTTCTTTGAGAGTGAAGAAATAATGTTAGATATTTTTCTAGTGATAGCATTATCAAACATAAAATACAAGTTGATCAGTTTGGAGCGTTACATTTTCTTGTGCACACATAGATTTTGAAGCTTAAATATAGGTAAAACTTTGTACAGCTTTGAGGTCTGGCCGTTTTCAGTATTCTTAGTCAAAAGCCAGCAATATTGGTTCTGGCTGTTTTATTTATTAGCAACTCACCTTTCCCAGCCAGTCTTCACATAACTCTTAGACTGGTAATGGCTTGCTCTTTACATATTTAGGGTATAGAATTGGAAGGATGTGCACAATGACCGTAGCTGACCTCTGTGATATTGGCCTGTTGAGAATTTGCTAGATAAGAGTCTGTCACGTGTGTCAAACCAGGAGCATCATTTGGGTGTACGGGAGTGAAGCACTAGCAGTCTGCTTCAGTGTGTTACGTATAAATTGAGTGCAGAGGGTGCATGAATGTATGTGTGTTGGTGCCAGTGCAGGACTCAGTGATTATGGTTTGTTGGTTGTCACTGTTCTCTTATAGCTGTGCCATTAATGACATGACAGGGAGGCAAACCATTTTTCAGATTTTCTGTCAGTAACCCTGTTGAAAATAAGAAAACCACCCAAACTTGTTCTTAAATGCAGAAGTTTCAAAAAATAATATTATAGCTGTAGCACCCTGTAATAATTGTTAGTGACTTTTATGTTTGCTGTCATCGAGGTAACCCGCTTATCTCACATGAATGGGGAAAGAGGTCTAAAGAATGTTTTGCCCACGGACACGTGAATTTGTATATTTTTTCTGGGTTATTCTGTTTCCTCTTTTAAAAAACTTTCACAAGAATGTAAATGTGCTTCACACATTTAGTCTTTCCCTCATTTTTACGTCAAGCAGGTATTCAGAGTATGTCGTATCCTGGAAGGGATCCTGCCCTCGTGAGCCTATCGTCCAGCAGGGGGACGGGAAAGGGCCGTGCCACAGCCCGCAGAGAATGCTCTGAGAGGAGCCTCCCCGTGTGCTGTAACGACAGCTTGTTTGATCTGTGATGCTGTGACTAGGCTTTTGTTTTGGTTTATCTCATTTCTGCTTGGGATTTAGGTGTGCTTGGTCAGTTTTTGAATTCGAGGGACTCTGCTGTTTCTTCACTGCTGAAAATTTTCCACCCGTTATTTCCTCAAACTCTCCATCTCCCTCATTCTCCTCATTCTCCTGCTGGGACTAAAGCCCACTGTGTCTTCTGCCGTGTTTCTTGGCTGCCTCTGTGCACTGCACTCTGGGTGGTTTCTTCACTGCTTCTGTTCATTGACACTCTCCTCAGCCAAGTCGAGACCTGCCATTGAGATTGTAACATCTACCCATTTTTATTTCACCTATTTCCCCCCTTAATTTCCTGCCTTTGCATTAAGTTTTTTTGTTTTTTATTTATTTTCGTGGACATAGAATTCAAGTTTCTTTCCTTTAGTTTCCCAGTGTACTTTGAATTGTGAGCTTATGTGTAAAAACACATTGGTTGTAAATATTACCTAAAAATCTAGCTATGAAAATTCTTTGTGGTGTGCAATAACTATGCTTCACACACCACCCTCTAATAAGTGCAGGTGTGCAGCCATCCACTGTTACTCATGTCACACGAGGCCGTTTTACAGCATCTAAGTAGGTGAAGCCACACTGAAGATTTGTTTTATCTAATATATTATACTTAAATATATCGTATTTATTCTGTATAAGGCACTGTCCTTCTAAGGGCTTTACAGATATTAATTCATTTGATCCTCCTCATTCTCCTCTTATGGGTGAGGCACAGAAAAATTGGATGAGCTGCCCAAGGCTCCCTGGTTGACGATGGGCCCATTGTGGAACTGGTATTCAGAGGCAGCCTCCATACCCATGCTGGGCACTCACTTGCTGTCTGCATGCCCCTCAGTCAGCTGCTACCTCTTAAGCCACATGTCCCTCTCCGTGAACCTCACCCAGCTCCACTCCTTTGCATCTACATTTCTGCAGCACTTAGTAGGTCTGTACTGAGCCTGTTTTCAGGTGTTTTTTTTTTTGTTACCGTTTTGCCACAGCCCGCAGAGAATGCTCTGAGAGGAGCCTCCCCGTGTGCTGTAACGACAGCTTGTTTGATCTGTGATGCTGTGACTAGGCTTTTGTTTTGGTTTATCTCATTTCTGCTTGGGATTTAGGTGTGCTTGGTCAGTTTTTGAATTCGAGGGACTCTGCTGTTTCTTCACTGCTGAAAATTTTCCACCCGTTATTTCCTCAAACTCTCCATCTCCCTCATTCTCCTCATTCTCCTGCTGGGACTAAAGCCCACTGTGTCTTCTGCCGTGTTTCTTGGCTGCCTCTGTGCACTGCACTCTGGGTGGTTTCTTCACTGCTTCTGTTCATTGACACTCTCCTCAGCCAAGTCGAGACCTGCCATTGAGATTGTAACATCTACCCATTTTTATTTCACCTATTTCCCCCCTTAATTTCCTGCCTTTGCATTAAGTTTTTTTGTTTTTCATTTATCTTCGTGGACATAGAATTCAAGTTTCTTTCCTTTAGTTTCCCAGTGTACTTTGAATTGTGAGCTTATGTGTAAAAACACATTGGTTGTAAATATTACCTAAAAATCTAGCTATGAAAATTCTTTGTGGTGTGCAATAACTATGCTTCACACACCACCCTCTAATAAGTGCAGGTGTGCAGCCATCCACTGTTACTCATGTCACACGAGGCCGTTTTACAGCATCTAAGTAGGTGAAGCCACACTGAAGATTTGTTTTATCTAATATATTATACTTAAATATATCGTATTTATTCTGTATAAGGCACTGTCCTTCTAAGGGCTTTACAGATATTAATTCATTTGATCCTCCTCATTCTCCTCTTATGGGTGAGGCACAGAAAAATTGGATGAGCTGCCCAAGGCTCCCTGGTTGACGATGGGCCCATTGTGGAACTGGTATTCAGAGGCAGCCTCCATACCCATGCTGGGCACTCACTTGCTGTCTGCATGCCCCTCAGTCAGCTGCTACCTCTTAAGCCACATGTCCCTCTCCGTGAACCTCACCCAGCTCCACTCCTTTGCATCTACATTTCTGCAGCACTTAGTAGGTCTGTACTGAGCCTGTTTCAGGTGTTCTTCTGCTTACTTCCTCTGCCTCAATCATGTGTCTTCATTCATTTATTTATTCTTTGAGAAGTGTTTAGTAAGCACCCAGCACCAGTGGCTTTGAGTGTAAGTGTGGTGTCAACACAGAGCCTTCCTCCATGCTGCTTAAATCCTCGCAAGCCTGGGGCCACCGCCAGCCCGGGGCCGCCGCCAGCCCCATCACAGCTCTGGTCCAGGGCTCCCCATCTCTCCTGCTGCAGCAGCCGACACAGCACTGTCTCTCCCTGCCCTGAGCACTGCTGAAACATTCAGCACCCAGGTCAGTGCAGTGTGGTGGGTGCCCAGGTCCAAAGAAACACCCCTCATCCTGTCTCACAGTGGCAGGGAACGTTTTTTTCTGGAAGAAGAAATGTCAAAGACAAGTCCTTAAGAAGTTAGAGTTAGATGAAGATAAAGGAGAAGAGTGTTTAGAGAAAGATACAGGCCAGAGCTCCTAGTGAATAGAAGAACGTGTGGCATATTTGAGTCACGGAGAAAAACTCACTGTGCTGGAGCTTGGAAGTGTGCAGGCCCGGCAGTGAGATGATCAGGAGTGGCCACACCTGTGCTGAGCGCACTGATGCCAGTGCAGGTATGGAGCCTGGAGCTACACAGGTGAAGTTTTGCTTTAGTTGGGTGACCTTGCAGTTTGGTGAAGGAAGATGGGGAAGAGACCATCTGTTGTTGTTTGCTGAGTCATGTCTGACTCTTTGTGACCCCATGGACTGCAGAATGCCAGGCTTCCCTGTCCTTCACTGTCTCCTGGAGCTTGCTCAAACTCATGTCCATTGAGTCAGTGATGCATCCAACCATCTCGTTCTCTGTTGTCCCCTTCTCCTGCCTTCAGTCTTTCTCAGCATCAGGGTCTTTCCAGTGAGTTGGCTGTTGGTATCAGGTGGCCAAAGTGTTGGAGCTTCAGCTTCAGCATCATTCCTTCCAGTTAATATTCAGGATTGATTTCCTTTGAGATTGACTGGTTTGATGTCCTTGCAGTCCAAGGAACTCTCAGGAGTCTTCTCCAGCACAATTTGAAAACATCAGTTCTTTGGCACCCAGCCTTCTTGATAGTCCAACTCACATCCATACATGACTACTGGAAAAACCATAGCTTTGACTATACAGACCTTTGTTGGCAAAATGATGTCTGTGCTTTTTAATATGCTGTTTATGTTTGTCATAGCTTTTCCTCCAAGAAGCAGGTGTCTTTGAATTCCATGGCTGCAGTCACCGCCCACAGTGATTTTGGAGCCCAAGAAAGTAAAATCTGTCACTGTCTCCACTTTTTCCCTATTTGCCATGAAGTGATGGGACCAGATGCCATGATCTTAGTTTTTTAATCGTTGAGCTTTAAGCCGACTTTTTCACTCTCCTCTTTCACCTTCATCAAGAGGCTCTTTAGTTCCTCTTTGCTTTCTGCTGTTAGAGTGGTATCCCATGCATATCTAAAGCTGTTGATATTTCTCCTGGCAATCTTGATTCCAACTTGTGATTTATGCAGCCTGGCATTTCATATGATGTACTCTGCATATAAGTTAAATAAGCAGAGTGACAGTATACAGCCTTGACATACTCCTTTCCTGATTTGGAACCAGTCTGTTGTTCCATGTCCAGTTATAACTGTTGCTTCTTGAAGGGGAGTCACGGAGAAACTCACTGTGCTGGAGCTTGGAAGTGTGCAGGCCCGGCAGTGAGATGATCAGGAGTGGCCACACCTGTGCTGAGCGCACTGATGCCAGTGCAGGTATGGAGCCTGGAGCTACACAGGTGAAGTTTTGCTTTAGTTGGGTGACCTTGCAGTTTGGTGAAGGAAGATGGGGAAGAGACCATCTGTTGTTGTTTGCTGAGTCATGTCTGACTCTTTGTGACCCCATGGACTGCAGAATGCCAGGCTTCCCTGTCCTTCACTGTCTCCTGGAGCTTGCTCAAACTCATGTCCATTGAGTCAGTGATGCATCCAACCATCTCGTTCTCTGTTGTCCCCTTCTCCTGCCTTCAGTCTTTCTCAGCATCAGGGTCTTTCCAGTGAGTTGGCTGTTGGTATCAGGTGGCCAAAGTGTTGGAGCTTCAGCTTCAGCATCATTCCTTCCAGTTAATATTCAGGATTGATTTCCTTTGAGATTGACTGGTTTGATGTCCTTGCAGTCCAAGGAACTCTCAGGAGTCTTCTCCAGCACAATTTGAAAACATCAGTTCTTTGGCACCCAGCCTTCTTGATAGTCCAACTCACATCCATACATGACTACTGGAAAAACCATAGCTTTGACTATACAGACCTTTGTTGGCAAAATGATGTCTGTGCTTTTTAATATGCTGTTTATGTTTGTCATAGCTTTTCCTCCAAGAAGCAGGTGTCTTTGAATTCCATGGCTGCAGTCACCGCCCACAGTGATTTTGGAGCCCAAGAAAGTAAAATCTGTCACTGTCTCCACTTTTTCCCTATTTGCCATGAAGTGATGGGACCAGATGCCATGATCTTAGTTTTTTAATCGTTGAGCTTTAAGCCGACTTTTTCACTCTCCTCTTTCACCTTCATCAAGAGGCTCTTTAGTTCCTCTTTGCTTTCTGCTGTTAGAGTGGTATCCCATGCATATCTAAAGCTGTTGATATTTCTCCTGGCAATCTTGATTCCAACTTGTGATTTATGCAGCCTGGCATTTCATATGATGTACTCTGCATATAAGTTAAATAAGCAGAGTGACAGTATACAGCCTTGACATACTCCTTTCCTGATTTGGAACCAGTCTGTTGTTCCATGTCCAGTTATAACTGTTGCTTCTTGACCTACATACAGGTTTCTCAGGAGACAGGTAAGGAGACATGGTTTGGTATTCCCATCTCTTTAAGAATTTTCCGGGCTTCCCTGGTGCTCCAGTGGGTAAGGACACCGCCTTGCAGTGCAAAGGGCGCCAGTTTGATCCCTGACCTGGGAAGATCCCACGTGCTGCGGAGCGGCTGGACTGATGTGTCCAAATACCGAGCCTGAGCTCTGGAGCGCATGCGCCCAGAGCCGCTACTCTGCGACAACGGAGGCCACTGTGATGGGAGGCCCACAAGAGCCAAAGAACAAAGACGGATGAAAATAGAGAAATGAAAGACCAATAGAAGTGGCCCGCCTGCCCCCCTTCCTCCCCAAACCCCCCCCCAAAAAAGTGTTTAAAACAAAAACAAGAATTTTCCACAGTTTTTATGATCCACACAGTCACTGACTACTTTAGTGTAGTCAGTGAATCAAAAGTAAATGTTTTTCTGGAATTCCCTTGCATTTTCTGTGATCCAACAGATGTTGGCAATTTGATTTCTGGTTCCTCTGCCTTTTCTAAATCCAGTTTGTACCTCTGGAAGTTCTTCGTTCACTTACTGTTGAAGCCTAGTTTGAAGGATTTTGAGTATTGCCTTGCTCTCATGTGAAATGAGTACAATTGTATGGTAATTTGAACATTCTTTGGCGTTGCCCTTCTTTGGGATTGGAATGAAAAGTGACCTTTTCCAGTCGTGTGTCCATGATGAGCTTTTCAAATTTGCTGTCATATTAAGTGCAGCACTTTAACAACATTATCTTTTAGGATTTAAAATAGCTCATCTGGAATTCCATCACCTCCACCAACTTTGTTCACACTAATGCTTTCTAAGACCTGCATGACTTCACACTCAAGAATATCTGGCTCTAGGTGAGTGACCACATCGTCACGATTATCCAGATCATTAAGACTTTTTTTTTTTTTTTAAGTTCTGCTATGTTTTCTTTCTTTTTTTTTTAAAGATTTATTTATTTATTTTGGGTCAGGGTCGGGTTGGGGAGGGAGGGGAGCAGGCGGGCCACTTCTATTGGTCTTTCATTTCTCTATTTTCATCTGTCTTTGTTCTTTGGCTTCTGTGGGCCTCCCGTCGCGGTGGCGTCTGTCTTTGCAGAGCGCTGGCTCTGGGCGCATGCGCCCCAGAGCTCCGGCTCGGTAATTGGACACATCGGTCCAGCCGCTCCGCAGCACGCGGGATCTTCCCAGGCCAGGGATCGAACCGGCGCCCCTTGCCCTGCAAGGCGGTGTCCTTACCCACTGGACCACCAGGGGAAACCCTCTGCTATGTATTCTTGCCACCTCTTCTTAATCCTTCTGCCGCTGTCCAGTCCTTGCTATTTTCTCTCCTTTACTGTGCCCGTCATTGTATGAAATGTTCCCTTGGTTTCTCCAGTTTTCTTGAAGAAATCTCTAGTCCTTCCCATTCTAATGTCCTCTGTTTCTTTGCATTGTTCACTTAAGGAGGCTCTCTTATCCCTCCTTGCAATTCTCTGGAACTCTACATTCAGTTGGGTATATATTTCCCTTTCTCCTTTGCGTTTTGCTTCTCTTCTTTTCTCAGCTATTTGTAAGGCCCCCTGAGACAACCACTTTGCCTTCTTCATTTCTTTTTCTTGGGGATGGTTTTGGTCACTGCCTCCTGTACGGTGTTATGAACCTCTGTCCATAGCTCTTCAGGCACTGTCTACCAGGTCTAATCCTTTTAATCTATTTGTCACCTCCACTGTATAATCATAAGGGATTTGATTTAGGTCAGACCTGAATTACCTAGTTGTTTTCCCTACTTTCTTCAATTTAAGTCTGAATTTTGCAATAAGGAGTTCATGATCTGAGCCACAGTCAGCTCCAGGTCTTGTTTTTGCTGACTCTATAGAGCTTCTCTACTTTGGCTGTGAACAATATACTCAGTCTGGTTTTGGTCTTGAGCATCTGGTGATTCCATGCTCTGAATCATTCCTTGTGTTGTTGGAAGAGGGTGTCAGCTATGACCAGTGCAAAACTTTGTTAGCTTTTGCCCTGCTGCATTTTGTACTCCAAGACCAAACTTACCTGTTACTCCAGGTATTTCTTTACTCCCTCCTGTTGCATTCCAGTCCCCTATGATGAAAAGGACATCGTTTTTTGTTGTTAGTTCTATAAGGTCTTATAGGTCTTTATAAAACCATTCAACTTCAGCTTTTTTGGCATTAGTGGTTGGGGCATAGACTTGGATTATTGCGATGTTCAATGGCTTGCCTTGGAAATGAACTGAGATCATTCTGTCGTTTTTGATATTTCACCCAACAACTGCATTTCGGACTATGAGGGTGCCTCCATTTTTTCTAAGAGTTTCTTGCCCACAGTAGTGGATATAATGGTCATCTGAGTTAAATTCACCCATTCCCTTCTGTTTTAGTTCACTGATTCCTAATATGTTGATGTTCACTCTTGCTGTCTCTTGCTTGACCATGTCCAATTTTGATTCATGCATCTAACACTGCAGGTTCCTATGCAATACTGTTTCTTCACAGCATCAGACTTTACTTTCACCACCAGACACATCCACAGCTGAGTGTCCTTTCTGCTTTGTCTTTTCATACTGTTCATGGGATTCTCATGCATGGTATCTCCTCTGCCAGGTAAGTATTGTTCATGGGATTCTCGAGGCAAGAATATGGAAGTGGTTTGCCATTGGTTTCTCCAGTGGGTCTTGCTTTTTCAGAACTCTCCACTGTGACCCGTCCATCTTGGGCAGGGCTGCACAGCATGGCTTATAGCTCCATTGACCTACATGAGGCTGTGGTCCATGTGATTTTGGTTAGCTTTCTGTGATTGTGGTTTTCATCCTGGATGCTGTAGGATTTTAGTTCTCGCTGATTCTGTCTGCTCTCTGATGGATGAGGTTATAAGGCTTGGGTAAGTTTCCTAATGGAAGGGATTGGCTGTGGGGAAAACTGGGCCTTGCCCTGGTGGCCAGAGCCATGCTTAGTAAATCTTGAATCCAATTTTCTGCTGATGGGTGGGGCTCTGCGCCTTCCCTGTTAGTTGTTTGGCCTGAGGCCACCCAGTCCTGACATCTATGGGCTCTGTGTGCGTTTTAAGTCGCTTTAGTCATCTCCAGCTCTTCCTAATCCTGTGGGCTGTAGCCCGCCTGGCTCCTCTGTCCATGAGATTTTCCAAGCAAGAACACCGGAGTGGGTTTCCATACCCTCCTCTAGGGGGTCAACCCGAACCAGGGACCTAACTTGCATCTTTTATGTCTCCTGTTTTGGCAAGTGGGTTCTTTACCACTAGCGCCACCTGGAAAGTCCTAGCTGCTACAGGCTCTGTGGTAGGGCTAAGACTGGACAGTGATGGTCTGAACCAAAGAGGTGCTGCTGAGGATGAGAGAGGTGAGCAGATCACAAGCAGACGAGCAGAAGACAGAACAGTAGTGCTGGTGGCTGGTGGATTGTGGGGGTTCAGATGGATGAGCTCTGGCCCAGACTTAAGGCTGACATCATTCACTTGGACAGAGGAGGGGCGGCAGCTCAGGGGAAAGCTGGTGAGTTTGGTGGCAGATGTGCTGGAATGAAGTACTTGTTGGGGGTCCAGCTGAAAGTATCCAGAATTCAGTTGTGTCTGAATCTCTGGAGGAAAATCTGTCCAAGCCAGAGACAGAAATTTTAGAGTTGGTGTCGTAGAGACAGTAAAGGATGCCTTAAGGGTAGATACAGTTTCCAGTTAGAAGGAGTAGCCTGAGGAGAAATCAAGGTATGTGATCGGACCCCAAAGAAACAGCGACACCATGTTGCGTCAATGCCTCACAGATGCCCTGTGCCAACGGGTACCTTGGGTGCTTGTTGAGTTTCAGATGGGTGGGGCATTGCGCCTTCCCTGTTAGTTGTTTGGCCGGAGGTGACCCAGTCCTGAGGTCTGCAGGCTCTGTGTACATGTTAAGTTGCTTCAGTCAGCTCTTCCTAACCCTATGGACTGTAGCCTGCTTGGCTACAGAATATTTTCAGAGTATTTTATGTCTTTCATACCAGTTTTGCATAGGCAATAAACAATCACCCCTTTGTTTCAGTTGTCCTTGTGCTGTGTGTGTGCATTTTTTGTGTTTGCTTGTGAACTCAGTTTACCACGTTTCAGAAGCCTGTCTTCTTTAAAACATCAGAAAGCTATGTTTGAATTCAGTGTCTGAGTATATGTAAATAACCAGTAGTGGTTGCAGTTACAGGAACATCTTAATAATATCTCTTGCCTCAGGGTCTTGGTTTTTGAATTAGGCTTAGCCTGATTAAGATATAATGCTTGTATATTATTAGCTGTGTTATTAGCACTTAAAAGCAGAGCCACGAGCCAAATTGTGACCAACACTCTCAGGTTAGTCATCCAGTACCTTGAGGTTCATCGATATCTGTTCCCTGAAAGCAGAGGTCTTCTCTTCAGGTTAGTGGTGTGAACCTTTGATTACCAGCACAGTGCTTGTGGCTACTCAGTGTCCCCGTCCTCGCTGGGCCTCAGTCGCCCTCCTGTACCAACCACAGAGAACAGTTGTCATCTCAGATGTAACTCACAGGTGTACAGACTAGCATCTTCTACCAAGTGAAGTTTGAAACTGCATTTGGAAAAATTATTCCGTAAAGCTCAAGGTAATACTGAGAGGTTTTGTGTGCGTGTGTGTGTGTGTTTTTAAGAAAATTTGAGCTTTGAGCCCCTTAACTTAAAAAGTATCTGTTACGAAAAACAGAAAAATTGTGGGGGGACTACTTTAGATTTAATAAAGAGACATAACAACCAAAGATATTGTGTAAACCTTGATGGACCCTACTGGGAAAAATTAGCATCCATAAGCTGAGTTTTTTCAGACAAATGGAAAATTTGGATATTGTCCATATAGAATTATGGCTGCTATTCTTAGATGTGAAAATGGCGCTGTTGGTACACAGGAGAATGTTCCTGTTCTGAGGACGTGCATACAGAAGTATGCAGGGGCAACATGTAATGTCTTCAACTTACTTTCAAATAGCTCAGCAAGAGAAAGAAAAAAAAAAGTGTGTATCTCTGTGTGTCTCAGAGAAAGAGAGTAAGAAAGCTAATGTGGCAGATTTTTCTAACAGTTAATGCATCTTGTTGAAGGATAATAGGGTAGTATTCATTATACTGTTCTTTCAACTTCTTTGTAAATTTAAAAATTTTCAAAATAAAAAGATTTCAGAAATATAAGTAGGCCATTTTCTAATGTGAGATGAAGCCAGAGTCGCAGTAAACAATCATAAATGGTGAACAGTGGTAGACAAAAGGCCATTTGATGAATTATCTAATAAAATGCTTCATGGAGAATCACATATTTAAAAATCTGATTCTGGATGTTTTACAGTGTTTTAAGATTATGCCATCATTGGTTGATGTTTATGCCCAGTTGTTATAATAAAGAGTTCTGGTTTTGAATTGTGTTTACTGCTCGTCCTTGATATTTCTCATCCATCTTGTTAGTAAAATACTCAAAATGGAAGTTGTGACTGGATCAGTGTTTCTCTGTGTTGTATTTCTTTTGTTGAGGTTTTCATGCTGTTGAATATCTGTACCTGAGGTGTTCTCAGATGTGAGTCTCACTCTTGTCTCTTGTTGCCCTTTCTTCTGTATTTGGTTTACACCCGTGTGTCCAAGGCTGGGAGGCGTGTGCAGGCTTCCCAGAGGGCACACAAGCTTCAGTGAGCTTCCTCCTTTTCCATGTGTACTTGAGCCTAAAACTACTCCTATGAGTTTTCCACCTGCGTCTCCTCCTCTTCTCAGGAGAAGACAGGAGATACAGTTGGAAAATTCAATCATCAGCATTGTCCTAGGAAATAAAAATCTCAAGCCATCAGAGGGAGCATCAGAATTACAGGTTTGGGGAATTCTCCTTTTGTTAAATAAATACAGTCAAATGACTGTATACCTACCTGTTTATTTTATCTTTTCCTGAATATACAAACTATTTCTGAGGCTTCAGAAGTAGGGTATGTTGGTCTATGATTACATGTTCGGAACTCAGATACATTATAGATACAGGTCAGAGAAAGTGACTTCATTTCTTCTCTACTCCAAAATGCCATTCTGTAATGAAGAGTTTTTGAGGGAGAAACCTTTGAGAGCAAAGCAAAGCAAGCTTCAAGTGACAAAAATGGCTTTAAAAAAAATGGTCCTGATGAACCTGTTTGCAGGGCCAGAATAGAGACAGAGACGTAAAGAACAGACTTGTGGACACGGTATGGGGGAAAAGGAGAGGGTGGGACAAATGGAGAGAGTAGCATTGAAACATACACATTAACATTCATAAAATAGATGCTAGCGGGAAGTTGCTGTATAACACAGGGAGTTCAACCCAGTTCTCTGTGACAGACTGAAGGGGTGGAATGGGGGAAGGGGTGAGAGGGAGGTTCAAGAGGGAGGGGACATATACTTACTACTGACTCACATTATTGTACATTAGCAATCAATACAACATGGTAAACAATTGATGTTACAAATATCAAACAGTGTTTTAAGATTATGCCATCATTGGTTGATGTTTATGCCCAGTTGTTATAATAAAGAGTTCTGGTTTTGAATTGTGTTTACTGCTCGTCCTTGATATTTCTCATCCATCTTGTTAGTAAAATACTCAAAATGGAAGTTGTGACTGGATCAGTGTTTCTCTGTGTTGTATTTCTTTTGTTGAGGTTTTCATGCTGTTGAATATCTGTACCTGAGGTGTTCTCAGATGTGAGTCTCACTCTTGTCTCTTGTTGCCCTTTCTTCTGTATTTGGTTTACTCCGTGTGTCCAAGGCTGGGAGGCGTGTGCAGGCTTCCCAGAGGGCACACAAGCTTCAGTGAGCTTCCTCCTTTTCCATGTGTACTTGAGCCTAAAACTACTCCTATGAGTTTTCCACCTGCGTCTCCTCCTCTTCTCAGGAGAAGACAGGAGATACAGTTGGAAAATTCAATCATCAGCATTGTCCTAGGAAATAAAAATCTCAAGCCATCAGAGGGAGCATCAGAATTACAGGTTTGGGGAATTCTCCTTTTGTTAAATAAATACAGTCAAATGACTGTATACCTACCTGTTTATTTTATCTTTTCCTGAATATACAAACTATTTCTGAGGCTTCAGAAGTAGGGTATGTTGGTCTATGATTACATGTTCGGAACTCAGATACATTATAGATACAGGTCAGAGAAAGTGACTTCATTTCTTCTCTACTCCAAAATGCCATTCTGTAATGAAGAGTTTTTGAGGGAGAAACCTTTGAGAGCAAAGCAAAGCAAGCTTCAAGTGACAAAAATGGCTTTAAAAAAAATGGTCCTGATGAACCTGTTTGCAGGGCCAGAATAGAGACAGAGACGTAAAGAACAGACTTGTGGACACGGTATGGGGGAAAAGGAGAGGGTGGGACAAATGGAGAGAGTAGCATTGAAACATACACATTAACATTCATAAAATAGATGCTAGCGGGAAGTTGCTGTATAACACAGGGAGTTCAACCCAGTTCTCTGTGACAGACTGAAGGGGTGGAATGGGGGAAGGGGTGAGAGGGAGGTTCAAGAGGGAGGGGACATACATATACTTACTACTGACTCACATTATTGTACATTAGCAATCAATACAACATGGTAAACAATTATCCTCCAATTAAAAATAAATTTAAGGGCTTCCCTGGTGGTCCAGTGGGTGGAGAGCCTGCCTTGCAGTGCAAGGAGCATGGGTTCAATCCCTGGCATGGGAAGAGCCCACGTGCTGCAGAGCAGCTGGACCAGTGTGTCCAGTTATGAACCAGTACTCTGGAGCACATGTGCCCAGAGCTGGTGCTCTGCAACGAGAGAGGCCACTGCAATGGGAGGCTCACATAGGCCAAAGAATAAAGATGGATGAAAATAAATACATAAAAAATCAATAAAAGAGGCCAAAATTAAAAAAAAAAAAAAAGACAGTAAATCCTGATGCTGATTCTCTGCATCAGTAAACAGGGAGTTAGCAGAACACCTGACAGAGGCAGCCTTGGTAAAGTCAGTTTCTGGAGCACAGTAAGTGGAGGACGGGGGAGGGGCAGAGTGAGCCTGGGGTGACCGGGCTCCCGTCTCTCACTCAAGGGTGAGGTGGGGGTGGGCAGGAGGTAGTCAGGATTAGGAGGAAAGAGAATGATTACAGGGAAACAACCTGAGCTGACTCTGACTGGAATGAAATCTCACAAGGATTACAGAAATTGCAGACTATTAGGGAGGAGAAGACGACATCCCTGGGAGAAGAGAGCAGAGTGAGGCTGTTTGGAGCCCTGGCCCCAGTGGGCTGATTTTACCCTCCCCCTGGCCTCTTACTCCAAAATGCCATTCTGTAATGAAGAGTTTTTGAGGGAGAAACCTTTGAGAGCAAAGCAAAGCAAGCTTCAAGTGACAAAAATGGCTTTAAAAAAAATGGTCCTGATGAACCTGTTTGCAGGGCCAGAATAGAGACAGAGACGTAAAGAACAGACTTGTGGACACGGTATGGGGGAAAAGGAGAGGGTGGGACAAATGGAGAGAGTAGCATTGAAACATACACATTAACATTCATAAAATAGATGCTAGCGGGAAGTTGCTGTATAACACAGGGAGTTCAACCCAGTTCTCTGTGACAGACTGAAGGGGTGGAATGGGGGAAGGGGTGAGAGGGAGGTTCAAGAGGGAGGGGACATACATATACTTACTACTGACTCACATTATTGTACATTAGCAATCAATACAACATGGTAAACAATTATCCTCCAATTAAAAATAAATTTAAGGGCTTCCCTGGTGGTCCAGTGGGTGGAGAGCCTGCCTTGCAGTGCAAGGAGCATGGGTTCAATCCCTGGCATGGGAAGAGCCCACGTGCTGCAGAGCAGCTGGACCAGTGTGTCCAGTTATGAACCAGTACTCTGGAGCACATGTGCCCAGAGCTGGTGCTCTGCAACGAGAGAGGCCACTGCAATGGGAGGCTCACATAGGCCAAAGAATAAAGATGGATGAAAATAAATACATAAAAAATCAATAAAAGAGGCCAAAATTAAAAAAAAAAAAAAAGACAGTAAATCCTGATGCTGATTCTCTGCATCAGTAAACAGGGAGTTAGCAGAACACCTGACAGAGGCAGCCTTGGTAAAGTCAGTTTCTGGAGCACAGTAAGTGGAGGACGGGGGAGGGGCAGAGTGAGCCTGGGGTGACCGGGCTCCCGTCTCTCACTCAAGGGTGAGGTGGGGGTGGGCAGGAGGTAGTCAGGATTAGGAGGAAAGAGAATGATTACAGGGAAACAACCTGAGCTGACTCTGACTGGAATGAAATCTCACAAGGATTACAGAAATTGCAGACTATTAGGGAGGAGAAGACGACATCCCTGGGAGAAGAGAGCAGAGTGAGGCTGTTTGGAGCCCTGGCCCCAGCTGGGCTGATCTCTTCATCCCTTATCACACCCCTGAGCCTCCCTTCCCCTCCAGCACCCACCATCCCCCAGCTGCTAGCAGCTGAGAATGTGGCCGGGAGGGGAAGGGTTCCCATGGACACATAGTGACACCAGCAGAAGCACTCCACAGAACATCCTGTGAAGAGTGTCCTGAGCAAGGAGAAGACACAGCCAGGCCCCTGCACTCACAGCAAGGCGAAGAGAAAGGCACGGTGCCTGAGGAAAAAAGATGCAATCTGTTCTGGAAGAAATCGTAATTTCCCTCCAGAAAATGAAGAGAATTCCTGCAGGAGCTATTAAAAACCTGAGTCTCATAGAACATTGCCTCAGAAATGATGATGACAATAAATAATAATAAAAAAAAAAAACCCAGAATGAGGTGGAAAAGGGAAAATGAGGAGCCAGGGAGACTCAGAACCAGTTTGCAGAACAAGCAGATTGGAAGCAGTTAGGAATGTAATGGGCTTTCTGGTGGCTCAGTGGTAAAGAATCCGCCTGCCCGTATAGGAGGCACAGGCTCAATCCCTGGTCCAGGAGGATCCCCTGGGGAAGGAAATGGCAGCCCACTCCAGTCTTCTTGCCTGGAGAACCCCATAGGTGGAGGAACCTGGGGGACTGCAGTCCATGGGGTCGAAAAGACTTGGACACGACTTACTGACTGAACAACAAAGGGATAGAATAATCATGGCTGAAAAGTGAGCTTCCTGACAGAGGCAGCCTTGGTAAAGTCAGTTTCTGGAGCACAGTAAGTGGAGGACGGGGGAGGGGCAGAGTGAGCCTGGGGTGACCGGGCTCCCGTCTCTCACTCAAGGGTGAGGTGGGGGTGGGCAGGAGGTAGTCAGGATTAGGAGGAAAGAGAATGATTACAGGGAAACAACCTGAGCTGACTCTGACTGGAATGAAATCTCACAAGGATTACAGAAATTGCAGACTATTAGGGAGGAGAAGACGACATCCCTGGGAGAAGAGAGCAGAGTGAGGCTGTTTGGAGCCCTGGCCCCAGCTGGGCTGATCTCTTCATCCCTTATCACACCCCTGAGCCTCCCTTCCCCTCCAGCACCCACCATCCCCCAGCTGCTAGCAGCTGAGAATGTGGCCGGGAGGGGAAGGGTTCCCATGGACACATAGTGACACCAGCAGAAGCACTCCACAGAACATCCTGTGAAGAGTGTCCTGAGCAAGGAGAAGACACAGCCAGGCCCCTGCACTCACAGCAAGGCGAAGAGAAAGGCACGGTGCCTGAGGAAAAAAGATGCAATCTGTTCTGGAAGAAATCGTAATTTCCCTCCAGAAAATGAAGAGAATTCCTGCAGGAGCTATTAAAAACCTGAGTCTCATAGAACATTGCCTCAGAAATGATGATGACAATAAATAATAATAAAAAAAAAAAACCCAGAATGAGGTGGAAAAGGGAAAATGAGGAGCCAGGGAGACTCAGAACCAGTTTGCAGAACAAGCAGATTGGAAGCAGTTAGGAATGTAATGGGCTTTCTGGTGGCTCAGTGGTAAAGAATCCGCCTGCCCGTATAGGAGGCACAGGCTCAATCCCTGGTCCAGGAGGATCCCCTGGGGAAGGAAATGGCAGCCCACTCCAGTCTTCTTGCCTGGAGAACCCCATAGGTGGAGGAACCTGGGGGACTGCAGTCCATGGGGTCGAAAAGACTTGGACACGACTTACTGACTGAACAACAAAGGGATAGAATAATCATGGCTGAAAAGTGAGCTTCCTGACAGAGCACAGTCTTGAGAGCAATGAGTGCAGAAGAAAAAGATCAGAAGAGGTGAACATGATAGGTGTGATAGTGGACTTCCTGGAGGTGGAGCTGAGCTAGAAGTATGGGCCTTCAGGTTTTTGTTCCAGTTCCTCTTAGAATTAGGTTTTTTGTTGCAGAGCACTGACCACTTTAGACAGCACTCATTTGGAAATGTGTAAGCATTGACAAATGGTGAAAATGAATGTTCATGTTCTTCCTAGAAGAATACCAATGAGACGAAAGATTTATTTATAGCCTGAGAGACCAGGAAAATTCCCCTTTGAAGCAATTTCTTTCCTGGCAGTGATACTGAAAGCTCCCCACCCCCACCCCACGATGATTTTCTGTGCTTTGCAGGCTGGTCTTTTGCTAAATGTAAATACTGACCTGCTGAGCTCAGGGCAAGCTGCTTTTCCTACAACCAGAACACACTTTGTAGGACAGGTTCTATGGAGGAAAAAAATGCTTTTTTCTTTTTCTGTTAGAGATCTTTGGTTAATCATTGACATTGTCTACATTAAAAAATAAATCTCTCAAGTAAGTCCTGGTGATAGGTTAGCGTGAAAGAAGAACAAACAAATCCACTAGCGTTTACTTTAGTTGACCGGAAAACTGAACTTTCATGCCTTGCATGTCACCAAGTATGGTTTAGAATCTTTACCGTGTGAACTGCTGTGGGGAGTAGTAGATTGCAGAGCAGAAATTGGTGGCTGGAATGGACTTGTCATGAATGATTCATTCACTACCTAGTTCCCAGGAAATCAGCTGGAGGAAGTAGTTGGTCCAGTTTGATCCCAGGAGTGGTATGCCGAGGGCTGCAGCAAGCCCTTTCACGTCCAGCGGCAGGGACGATGGGTTTCTGCTGGCGGCTGTAGGGCGGCAGCCGCTCTGCACTGTAGGCAGAACGGGGGAGCCTGCTGCTGGTGGAGAGCTTCACTGAGGATCCCGGATGCTTCCTGCCAGAAGATGAGACTGCAGGTAGGAGAACCGCCCTGCTGGCCGTGGCCGGGTTTCTCATCCGTCTTTGGGATGATATTAGGCCTCAGGGAACACGTCTGCGTAGAGTTGGAGTTGCTCCAGGGGTGCCTCCCTGGTAGAATTGCCAGCCAGAGAAGCTTAGCAGTTTATTTCCATTTTCAAGTGTGTTCTTTGTTTCTGATAAAACTGTTCCTTCAAATTGTGAAAAGTGTTCTTGCTTCAAAGAAGCATTTAAGTTCTAATAAGTATTCCTCTTAGAATTAGGTTTTTTGTTGCAGAGCACTGACCACTTTAGACAGCACTCATTTGGAAATGTGTAAGCATTGACAAATGGTGAAAATGAATGTTCATGTTCTTCCTAGAAGAATACCAATGAGACGAAAGATTTATTTATAGCCTGAGAGACCAGGAAAATTCCCCTTTGAAGCAATTTCTTTCCTGGCAGTGATACTGAAAGCTCCCCACCCCCACCCCACGATGATTTTCTGTGCTTTGCAGGCTGGTCTTTTGCTAAATGTAAATACTGACCTGCTGAGCTCAGGGCAAGCTGCTTTTCCTACAACCAGAACACACTTTGTAGGACAGGTTCTATGGAGGAAAAAAATGCTTTTTTCTTTTTCTGTTAGAGATCTTTGGTTAATCATTGACATTGTCTACATTAAAAAAAATAAATCTCTCAAGTAAGTCCTGGTGATAGGTTAGCGTGAAAGAAGAACAAACAAATCCACTAGCGTTTACTTTAGTTGACCGGAAAACTGAACTTTCATGCCTTGCATGTCACCAAGTATGGTTTAGAATCTTTACCGTGTGAACTGCTGTGGGGAGTAGTAGATTGCAGAGCAGAAATTGGTGGCTGGAATGGACTTGTCATGAATGATTCATTCACTACCTAGTTCCCAGGAAATCAGCTGGAGGAAGTAGTTGGTCCAGTTTGATCCCAGGAGTGGTATGCCGAGGGCTGCAGCAAGCCCTTTCACGTCCAGCGGCAGGGACGATGGGTTTCTGCTGGCGGCTGTAGGGCGGCAGCCGCTCTGCACTGTAGGCAGAACGGGGGAGCCTGCTGCTGGTGGAGAGCTTCACTGAGGATCCCGGATGCTTCCTGCCAGAAGATGAGACTGCAGGTAGGAGAACCGCCCTGCTGGCCGTGGCCGGGTTTCTCATCCGTCTTTGGGATGATATTAGGCCTCAGGGAACACGTCTGCGTAGAGTTGGAGTTGCTCCAGGGGTGCCTCCCTGGTAGAATTGCCAGCCAGAGAAGCTTAGCAGTTTATTTCCATTTTCAAGTGTGTTCTTTGTTTCTGATAAAACTGTTCCTTCAAATTGTGAAAAGTGTTCTTGCTTCAAAGAAGCATTTAAGTTCTATAAATTATAGTGTATTTTCTAATGATATTTCCAACTCTTGGCATAAAATAGTCTTTTTTTATTGGCCTAATATTACTTTTGTAGTTTAAAGTCATGGAACCTTAGCTTTAGAAAGTCACGAGAAAGACAACTTAGTTTATAGTGTGAATGAGAACAGCTGCAGGCTCCGTTACGTTTTCTAGAGGAAAGGCACCTTGGTTCTTTCTGTTGGAGCGTTCATTCGGGGAATATCTTTTAGCTCCTCATAAGATAGAAGATGCATGAAAGATGGAACAGTAGCAAAGGGTCTTTGTTCTGTCTGTTGGTATTACTTTGTGTGTGTGTGTGTGTCTGCACGTACACTGCCTTACTCCCTGTCTTTTTCAGTAAGCCGGGCATGTCATTTCATTTGGCAGGGACATTCTCATGTTGCCATTGGCATGTCTGTCTTATTTTGTATGAATGCTCTCTCTGGTAACTTTGCTGAGGCTTTGAGATGCTCTTGAGCTGGAGGGACAAAAATAGTAAAGATGAAAAGAGTCAGTGTCCAGGAATCAGGGCCAAATGGGATATATGTATTTCATCATGAAATACTATTTACAGTTCTGAAACTCTTAAGTAAATAAACATCTCGTAAACACATACATGACCAGAGAAGATCAACATTCTCCTTCTGCATCATTTTCTTAAGCTCCACAAGAGAGGGATCTTCATTTTGTTCGCTTATTATTCCCAGAGTCCTGGAACAGTACCAGGCACATAGCAGGTGGTTGATAAAGTGTTTCCTAAATGCATTCTGTACCAAAGAAATTGAATTGTCTTCCTACAAAGGCTGTAGTATTCACAGCATTATAATTTCTATAGTAACTTTTAAAGTAGTGACTGACATTTATTATCAGTCATATCTATATGGAGTGTAAACTGGCACAGAATTCCACAGGAACGTGAGCGTATACTATTCTCAGAGTCAACAAGAAAAAACTGAAGCAACAGTTACTAACTTACTCAAGAATCCTCTGAAAACCCAATATCAGGGAAATTGTTTATAACAACTTTTATAAAAATATAGTCTGAATTTTATTGATAAAGATTTTTCAACTGACTTCAAAGATTTATGTATTTTTTGGATATACAAAGAGTTTTAAAGTGGCAGGAATTAAAATCTTTTTATTTCATATTCAGAAAACTCAAATTGCTTAATGGAAAGAGATTTGAAAAGGAGTGTATTCATTCATACATTATTAGGGAATATTGTCATTCCAATCATGCCATGTTACACATAACATTTTATTTTATTTTAAATTTTATTTATTTATCTTTTGGGGGGTGGGGTGGGAGGGGGATGGGTGGGCCACTTCTATTAGTGTTTCATTTCTCTATTTTCATCTGTCTTTGTTCTTTGGCTCCTGTGGGCCTCCCATCGCGGTGACCTCTGTTGTCGCAGAGCGCCGGTGCACCAGAGCTCCGGCTTGGTAATTGGACACATGGGTCCAGCCGCTCCGCGGCACATGGGATCTTCCCAGGCCAGGGATCGAACCGGCGCCCCTTGCAGTGCAAGGTGGTGTCCTTACCCACTGGACCACCAGGGGAAGCCCTACACATAACATTTTAAAAGGTATTGAATCCAGAGGACGCACTTGAACGGCCCAAGAGCAAATGGTTAGCTGTTACAGTTTTATGCCTGACCATTTCTGAGTTACCTAGTTGCTTGTTTATTATTGTCACATTAAAGTTTTAAAAAAGGAAGCAGATAACCACACTTATAAATTTGGGCGGTATTATTTCACTGAAGGCAACTGTTAATCCATTTGGCATTACTTATTACATTAATCCATTTGTTGAAATATAGTTTTAGAAATTGTAGTGTTTTCACCTTTTTTTTTTAAGTTAAAGTTGTAATAACTAAATGTGCCCTAAATTTTATTTTAAATTTGAACATTTATGTAAAATGGTATTTTGTGCTATTTTTGTCATTCCTTAAAACTATGGGGGTTTTGTTTTTATTTTTGAGATAGATGCATCATTTTTCTGAATCCTTTTTACCAACTGTGTTAGTCTGCTTGGGCTGCCTTAGTAACACATTATGCATGTGGAGACAGAGAAGCATCTGTTTCTTTCACTTCTTAATGGAATATGCAAAATGTGGTAAATCCATACAAAAGAATGTTGTATAGCCACAGAAAGGTTGAAATATTGATAGGTACTGCAGCATCAGCCAGTTTGAAAGCATTATGTTAAGTGAAAGAAATCAGAGAAGTCCACATTTTTTTCTGACTCCATTTCTATAAAATACAGAAGAGATAGAAAGCAAATGAATGATTGTTAGGGGCTTGAAAAGGGAAATGTAATGAAAATGTTTAGGAATTAGAGAGTGAGGATGGTTCCCTAATGTTGCAAGTGTCCTAAATGTCATCGAATTGTGCACTTTTGAATGGCTTAAATGGGAAGTTTTCTGTTTGTTTTACCATAAGAAAAACAGAAAAGATGAGCTTGCAACTCTAAAAAGAGAAAAGGTGAAATCATGATTCTCTTGAACACATATTA
The DNA here is from genome assembly GCA_022376925.1 of Tragulus kanchil. Classification (NCBI taxonomy): domain Eukaryota; kingdom Metazoa; phylum Chordata; class Mammalia; order Artiodactyla; family Tragulidae; genus Tragulus; species Tragulus kanchil. The sequence goes on from JAIOJX010000005.1 coordinate 163,398,697, forward strand.
AGGAACTTATTATGCTCATGTGATACAAAAGAACTAAGATGATGTTTAACCAGTTCATATGTAAAGGAAATATTGAGACAGTTGCAAAGGGAGGTAAAACTGGTTTTTCCTTGGGGGTAGGAGTGGAAGTCACTCTCAGTACATAGTTTACTTATCTATCAAGTACCTACAGTGTACAAAGAATTGCACATAGCTTATAGTTTTCCATGGAAACTCAACATTTTTCCCTTCTCCTTTTTGATAAAAAAAACCTCATAGAAAAATTATCATTGATCAAAATTAAGATTCTACTAGGTTTGGCCTGATGATTTATATATATAGGCACAGTAAGAATGTTAATTTCTCTTATAGTCCTTTTAAGTTTACTTTGCTGGAAGTTTTTCTAAGGAATATCAGATTTGATTTTTTTTTTTAAAGATTTATTTATTTATTTATTTTGGGCGGGGGTCGGGCTGGGGAGGGAGGGGAGCAGGCGGGCCACTTCTGTTGGTCTTTCATTTCTCTATTTTCATCCATCTTTGTGCTTTGGCTCCTGTGGGCCTCCCATTGTGGTGGCGTCTGTCATTGCATGTGCTCCAGAGCTCCGGCTCGGTAATTGGACACATCGGTTCAGCCGCTCCGCGGCACGTGGGATCTTCCCAGGCCAGGGATCAAACCGGCGTCCCTTGCACTGCAAGGCGCTGTCCTTACCCACTGGACCACCAGGGGAAGTCCCAGATTGGATTTTTTCTAAGCCTAATTAATTGTGGTCCTAACTTGAGGAAGCCAAGCCAAGAACTTGCTACCAAATTTCACCTGTAGTACCTATAAAAATTTCTAATTTCTTGACATCCTATAAATATTTAAAGTTTTCTGGGCCTGCCAGAAAGTGGCTTTCCTTACTTATCTGTAAGGCTGGAAACCCTGTAAGCCAGCTTTCCCAAGAAGGCTTTGCATTCATAGCTCTGAAAATGCAACCTAAGCTCCTTAAATGTGCCTCATTGTATCTGATGGAGTGAGCACCATCCTTGAATGTGAACTTGATTGCAAACTTAGTGTTTCCAAGTATGTACTGGTAAGAAAGAATACAGATTGTTATTGAACTTAAAGGGGAGGACATAAAAAAAAGATGAGCTTGCAACTCTAAAAGAGAAAAGGTGAAATCATGATTCTCTTGAACACATATTAAGGAACTTATTATGCTCATGTGATACAAAAGAACTAAGATGATGTTTAACCAGTTCATATGTAAAGGAAATATTGAGACAGTTGCAAAGGGAGGTAAAACTGGTTTTTCCTTGGGGGTAGGAGTGGAAGTCACTCTCAGTACATAGTTTACTTATCTATCAAGTACCTACAGTGTACAAAGAATTGCACATAGCTTATAGTTTTCCATGGAAACTCAACATTTTTCCCTTCTCCTTTTTGATAAAAAAAACCTCATAGAAAAATTATCATTGATCAAAATTAAGATTCTACTAGGTTTGGCCTGATGATTTATATATATAGGCACAGTAAGAATGTTAATTTCTCTTATAGTCCTTTTAAGTTTACTTTGCTGGAAGTTTTTCTAAGGAATATCAGATTTGATTTTTTTTTTTAAAGATTTATTTATTTATTTATTTTGGGCGGGGGTCGGGCTGGGGAGGGAGGGGAGCAGGCGGGCCACTTCTGTTGGTCTTTCATTTCTCTATTTTCATCCATCTTTGTGCTTTGGCTCCTGTGGGCCTCCCATTGTGGTGGCGTCTGTCATTGCATGTGCTCCAGAGCTCCGGCTCGGTAATTGGACACATCGGTTCAGCCGCTCCGCGGCACGTGGGATCTTCCCAGGCCAGGGATCAAACCGGCGTCCCTTGCACTGCAAGGCGCTGTCCTTACCCACTGGACCACCAGGGGAAGTCCCAGATTGGATTTTTTCTAAGCCTAATTAATTGTGGTCCTAACTTGAGGAAGCCAAGCCAAGAACTTGCTACCAAATTTCACCTGTAGTACCTATAAAAATTTCTAATTTCTTGACATCCTATAAATATTTAAAGTTTTCTGGGCCTGCCAGAAAGTGGCTTTCCTTACTTATCTGTAAGGCTGGAAACCCTGTAAGCCAGCTTTCCCAAGAAGGCTTTGCATTCATAGCTCTGAAAATGCAACCTAAGCTCCTTAAATGTGCCTCATTGTATCTGATGGAGTGAGCACCATCCTTGAATGTGAACTTGATTGCAAACTTAGTGTTTCCAAGTATGTACTGGTAAGAAAGAAGACAGATTGTTATTGAACTTTTGCAGATAACTTAATTTCTATGAAAATAAAAACATGCAGTAAGAGTTTCTGAATTCTGGAGGGCTCAGACAGGGAGAGTAAGATATCATTGACAGAGATTTCATTTCGATTTATGAAAGCAGAGTCTACTGAATTGTGAGGTAAAGGAACAAGAAAGGGCTTCCTTATGTATTTAGAAAATAGAACATTCAAACAATATCAAGAATGTTTAAAACAAAAACTAACAGTATTCCCTCATCAGTTCATTTAACCTCATTCGATTAGTTCTTACTCCACTGAATCTTGGTAAGATTTATTTTTTAAATTTTTTTTATTTTTACATTTTCCCCCACAATTACAAGTCTTTTTCTTTTCTCTTTTGATATTCCAGAGTTTTGCTGTTTATAGATATGTATAATTCCAGATTAGTCATATGTATATCCCATTCCCCTCCATCCCAACCCTCCAGGCCGTCACATAGCCCCATGTACGATACCTTAGACCCACAGTACGTTGACAATAATTATATCTTTTACATAAGATGGGATAGGGTTCCATGCTGCACTTGCCATATCTATAACCCACTTTTCCCTCTCCCCAATATCCATAAGTCTGTTCTCTATGACTGTTTTTCCATCAATGCTCTGAGTGTATATTTATCAGTACAAACTTACTAGATTCCATATATGTGTGTTACTATACTGTATTTATCCTTCTCTTTTTGACTTACTTCACTTTGTGTAATAGGTTCTAGATTCATCCGTCTCGTTAGGACTGAATCTTCTGCATTTCTTTTTGCAGCTAAGAAGTACTCCATTATATATATGTACCAGAGCTTCTTTATGCATTCATTTGTCGATGGACATCTAGGTTGCTTCCATGATCTAACTGTTATGTAGAATGCTGAAATGAACATTGGAGTACAGGTGTCTTTGAGAAGATTTCTTTAAATTATGACTTAGCCCACTGATCTGGTCTCAGGGTGGTTTAAATGATGCTGTCAGAAGTCTGTACTCAAAAGTACCTGGCGGAGTCCTTTTCAGTGGGCCTCTGAAACAGTCCTCTAGCCTGTAACTGATTGCGAGGGATTTCAGGGCAGCATCTGACTAAAATAAACAATTAGAAAATATTTGTAGATGACAAAAGACTTACAATTCCTCTGCTTACGCTGTAAGAAAATGGCTCTTTCTTACACCCGTGGTAGTCATTTTAAAACTGAAGTATCAGAGGGCTTCCCTGGTGGTCCAGTGGGTAAGGACACCGCCTTGCTGTGCAAGGGGCACCAGTTCGACCCCTGGCCTGGGAAGATCCCAGGTGCTGCAGAGCGGCTGGACCGATGTGTCCAACTACCAAGCCAGAGCTCTGGAGCGCATGTACCCAGAGCAGGTGCTCAGCAGTGAGAGAGGCCACTGTGATGGGAGGCCCACACAGGCCAAAGAACAAAGATGGATGAAAATGAATAATGAAAGACCAATAGAAGTGGCCAAAAAAAAATATATATATATATCTGATGAGAGAGTTTCAAGAAAAATGTAACTGCCAGGGAAATTTGGTTATTTCTTTGACATGCAAAACAAGATAATTAAGTCAACCCCCATTTCAGACAAAATAATTATAAACATAATAAATTCTGTACTCAATGCAATGAACAGAACATCTTATTTAAAAGAATGAGTGAGCATGCACTTGCAGAGAAAAAAATCTTGAGATATAATAATCCTTACACATTAACATACCATGAATACAACATGAATATATCAGGACTGTCGAGTAAAGACATTCAGCAAGTTTGGAATAGGTCCTAAACTTCCTGTATAGTAATGAAAGTTCATAGTAAGTGATGGGAATCCCCAGCTGAAAACCACTGGCCTAGAGTCAAATACTAAAAGTAGAGTGAAAAGTGAAAGTGTTAGTCACTCAGTCATGTCTGACTCTCTTTGTGACCCTGTGGACCCTCTGTCCGTGGAATTCTCCAGGCAAGAATGCTGAAGTGGATTGCCATTCCCTTCTCCAGAAGATCTTCCTGCCCCAGGGATTGAACTCAGGCCTTCTGCATTGCAGGCAGATTCTTTTCCATCTGAACCTCCAGGGAAGCCCCTAATGTAACACAGTGACCAAGTTAACATTTTAAAAAGTAACGGTAATCATGTCTGATAACAACAGGGTATAGTGCAGCATCGGGACTCACATACAGAAATCTGTCACGACAGTGCAATACTAACAAATCTCTTGTCACTTCATAACTTCTTATGCATCAAGGAAACTTAGTCTCAGTACATCTTCCTGGTGGAAATCCACCCGTGGTAGTCATTTTAAAACTGAAGTATCAGAGGGCTTCCCTGGTGGTCCAGTGGGTAAGGACACCGCCTTGCTGTGCAAGGGGCACCAGTTCGACCCCTGGCCTGGGAAGATCCCAGGTGCTGCAGAGCGGCTGGACCGATGTGTCCAACTACCAAGCCAGAGCTCTGGAGCGCATGTACCCAGAGCAGGTGCTCAGCAGTGAGAGAGGCCACTGTGATGGGAGGCCCACACAGGCCAAAGAACAAAGATGGATGAAAATGAATAATGAAAGACCAATAGAAGTGGCCAAAAAAAAATATATATATATATCTGATGAGAGAGTTTCAAGAAAAATGTAACTGCCAGGGAAATTTGGTTATTTCTTTGACATGCAAAACAAGATAATTAAGTCAACCCCCATTTCAGACAAAATAATTATAAACATAATAAATTCTGTACTCAATGCAATGAACAGAACATCTTATTTAAAAGAATGAGTGAGCATGCACTTGCAGAGAAAAAAATCTTGAGATATAATAATCCTTACACATTAACATACCATGAATACAACATGAATATATCAGGACTGTCGAGTAAAGACATTCAGCAAGTTTGGAATAGGTCCTAAACTTCCTGTATAGTAATGAAAGTTCATAGTAAGTGATGGGAATCCCCAGCTGAAAACCACTGGCCTAGAGTCAAATACTAAAAGTAGAGTGAAAAGTGAAAGTGTTAGTCACTCAGTCATGTCTGACTCTCTTTGTGACCCTGTGGACCCTCTGTCCGTGGAATTCTCCAGGCAAGAATGCTGAAGTGGATTGCCATTCCCTTCTCCAGAAGATCTTCCTGCCCCAGGGATTGAACTCAGGCCTTCTGCATTGCAGGCAGATTCTTTTCCATCTGAACCTCCAGGGAAGCCCCTAATGTAACACAGTGACCAAGTTAACATTTTAAAAAGTAACGGTAATCATGTCTGATAACAACAGGGTATAGTGCAGCATCGGGACTCACATACAGAAATCTGTCACGACAGTGCAATACTAACAAATCTCTTGTCACTTCATAACTTCTTATGCATTTCATCAAGGAAACTTAGTCTCAGTACCTCTCCCTCCATAGGATGAAAAGGTAAATTTTTGTCATTTTTCAGGACCCGCTAGAAAATTTCAAAGACGGGGTTTAGGGGCAAAAGATATGAAAATTTGATTTTATTTTATATTTAGGATTTGATTTTTTTTAATTAATTAATTAATTAATTAATTTTTTTACATGTATGTTCCCAGATCATTCATATGCATATCCTTGGACCCTCCCCCCACCCAGGTCCCCCCCTCCCATCCCTCCAGACTATCGCTCCAAGTGGTTGTAGGTACTCCTATTCCCCTAGCACAATGACAATAGCTATCTTTTCCACACATGACAGTATAGGCTTCCATGTTACTCCCTCCATGCCTCCCTCCCACTGTTCGGTCTCCGCAATGTCTTTATGTCTATTCTCTGTTTTTTCATAAGTTCGCTACGTATGTTATCATGACCATCTTACTAGATCCCATATATATGAGTTAGTATACTATACTTGTCTTTCTCTTTTTGACTTACTTCACTTTTTATGATAGGTTCTAGAGCCAGCCACCTCATTAGGACTGAGTCTTCTGCATTTCTTTTAACAGCTGAATAGTATTCCATTGTATATATGTACCAGAGCTTCTGGATCCATTCATTTGTCGATGGACATCTAGGTTGCTTCCATGTTCTGGCTATTGTATAGAGAGCTGCAATGAACATTGGGGTACAGGTGCCTCTTTCAGTTTTGATTTCATCAGGATATAGGCCTAATAGTGGGATTGCTGGGTCATAGGGTACTTCTATTTAGTTTTTAAGGAATCTCCAGGCAAGAATGCTGAAGTGGATTGCCATTCCCTTCTCCAGAAGATCTTCCTGCCCCAGGGATTGAACTCAGGCCTTCTGCATTGCAGGCAGATTCTTTTCCATCTGAACCTCCAGGGAAGCCCCTAATGTAACACAGTGACCAAGTTAACATTTTAAAAAGTAACGGTAATCATGTCTGATAACAACAGGGTATAGTGCAGCATCGGGACTCACATACAGAAATCTGTCACGACAGTGCAATACTAACAAATCTCTTGTCACTTCATAACTTCTTATGCATTTCATCAAGGAAACTTAGTCTCAGTACCTCTCCCTCCATAGGATGAAAAGGTAAATTTTGTCATTTTTCAGGACCCGCTAGAAAATTTCAAAGACGGGGTTTAGGGGCAAAAGATATGAAAATTTGATTTTATTTTATATTTAGGATTTGATTTTTTTTAATTAATTAATTAATTAATTAATTTTTTTACATGTATGTTCCCAGATCATTCATATGCATATCCTTGGACCCCCCCCACCCAGGTCCCCTCCCATCCCTCCAGACTATCGCCCAAGTGGTTGTAGGTACTCCTATTCCCTAGCACAATGACAATAGCTATCTTTTCCACACATGACAGTATAGGCTTCCATGTTACTCCCTCCATGCCTCCCTCCCACTGTTCGGTCTCCACAATGTCTTTATGTCTATTCTCTGTTTTTTCATAAGTTCGCTACGTATGTTATCATGACCATCTTACTAGATCCCATATATATGAGTTAGTATACTATACTTGTCTTTCTCTTTTTGACTTACTTCACTTTTTATGATAGGTTCTAGAGCCAGCCACCTCATTAGGACTGAGTCTTCTGCATTTCTTTTAACAGCTGAATAGTATTCCATTGTATATATGTACCAGAGCTTCTGGATCCATTCATTTGTCGATGGACATCTAGGTTGCTTCCATGTTCTGGCTATTGTATAGAGAGCTGCAATGAACATTGGGGTACAGGTGCCTCTTTCAGTTTTGATTTCATCAGGATATAGGCCTAATAGTGGGATTGCTGGGTCATAGGGTACTTCTATTTTTAGTTTTTTAAGGAATCTCCATATTGTCTTCCATAGAGGTTGTATTAATTTACATTCCCACCAGCAATGCAAGAGGGTTCCTTTTTCTCCACACCCTCTCCAGCACTTGCTGTCTGTCGATTTGTTGATGATGGCCATTCTGACAGGTGTGAGGTGGTATCTCATTGTGGTTTTAATTTGCATTTCTCTGATAATAAGCGAGGTTGAGCATCGTTTCATGTATTTTTGGGCCATCTGTATGTCCTCTTTGGAGAGGCGTCTCTAGATCTTTTTCCCATTTTTTGATTGGGCTGCTCATTTTCCCTGTGTTGAGTTGTCTGAGTTGCTTGTAGATTTTGGAGATTAATTCTTTGTCTGTTGTTTCATTTGCTATGATTTTATCCCATTCTGTGGGGTGTCTGTTCAACTTTTTGGTGATTTCTTTTGCTGTACAAAAGCTTTTAAGTTTCATGAGGTCCCACGTGTTGACTTTTCTTTTCAGTTCCACTATTTTAGTAGGTGGGTCAGAGAAGATCTTGCTTTGATTGATGTCTTTGAGTGTTTTGCCTATATTCTCCTTTAAGAGTTTGATGGTTTCTGGTCTTACATTTTGGTTTTTAATCCATTTTGAGTTGATCTTTGTGTATGGGGTCAGAGAATGTTCCAACTTCATTTTTTTGCATGTAGCTGTCCAATTTTCCCAGCACCATTTGTTGAAGAGGCTGTCTTTGTCCCATTTTATAGTTTCTCCTCCTTTGTCAAAATTTTTCATGACCATCTTACTAGATCCCATATATATGAGTTAGTATACTATACTTGTCTTTCTCTTTTTGACTTCCTTCACTTTTATGATAGGTTCTAGAGCCAGCCACCTCATTAGGACTGAGTCTTCTGCATTTCTTTTAACAGCTGAATAGTATTCCATTGTATATATGTACCAGAGCTTCTGGATCCATTCATTTGTCGATGGACATCTAGGTTGCTTCCATGTTCTGGCTATTGTATAGAGAGCTGCAATGAACATTGGGGTACAGGTGCCTCTTTCAGTTTTGATTTCATCAGGATATAGGCCTAATAGTGGGATTGCTGGGTCATAGGGTACTTCTATTTTTAGTTTTTTAAGGAATCTCCATATTGTCTTCCATAGAGGTTGTATTAATTTACATTCCCACCAGCAATGCAAGAGGGTTCCTTTTTCTCCACACCCTCTCCAGCACTTGCTGTCTGTCGATTTGTTGATGATGGCCATTCTGACAGGTGTGAGGTGGTATCTCATTGTGGTTTTAATTTGCATTTCTCTGATAATAAGCGAGGTTGAGCATCGTTTCATGTATTTTTGGGCCATCTGTATGTCCTCTTTGGAGAGGCGTCTCTAGATCTTTTTCCCATTTTTTGATTGGGCTGCTCATTTTCCCTGTGTTGAGTTGTCTGAGTTGCTTGTAGATTTTGGAGATTAATTCTTTGTCTGTTGTTTCATTTGCTATGATTTTATCCCATTCTGTGGGGTGTCTGTTCAACTTTTTGGTGATTTCTTTTGCTGTACAAAAGCTTTTAAGTTTCATGAGGTCCCACGTGTTGACTTTTCTTTTCAGTTCCACTATTTTAGTAGGTGGGTCAGAGAAGATCTTGCTTTGATTGATGTCTTTGAGTGTTTTGCCTATATTCTCCTCTAAGAGTTTGATGGTTTCTGGTCTTACATTTAGGTCTTTAATCCATTTTGAATTGATCTTTGTGTATGGGGTCAGAGAATGTTCCAACTTCATTTTTTTTGCATGTAGCTGTCCAATTTTCCCAGCACCATTTGTTGAAGAGGCTGTCTTTCTCCCATTTTATAGTTTCTCCTCCTTTGTCAAAAATAAGGTACCCATAGGAACGTGGGTTGATCTCTGGGTTCTCGATCTTGTTCCATTGGTCTATAGTTCTGTTTTTGTGCCAGTACCATACTGTCTTGATGACTGTTGCTTTGTAGTAGAGTCTGAAGTTAGGGAGGCTGATTCCTCCAACTCCGTTCTTCTTCCTCAGGATTGCTTTGGCTATTCGAGGTCTTCTGTGTTTCCATATGAACTGTGTTATTCTTTGGTCTAGTTCTGTGAAAAATGTCAATGGTAGTTGAATAGGTATTGCATTGAATCTGTAGATGATATTTGGTAGTATGGTCATTAGGATTTGATTTTGTCAAGATGAAAAACAAAAGTTTTCAAGAGATTTAAACATTTAAAAGAGAGATTGGATGGTGGGTACTTGACAAACAATGACTACTCATTTTCAAACTGACGATAAACATTATCTGCCACTGTGAGCTTAGTTGGTTCAGTCACTCAGTTGTGTCTGACTCTTTGTGACTCTATGGACTGCGGCATGCTAGGCTTCCCTATCCTTCTCCATCTCCTGGAACTTGTTCAAACTCAGGTCCATTGACTCAGTGACACCATCCAACCATCTCTTCCTCTGTCATCCCCTTCTCCTTCTGCCTTCTAGTTTTCCCAACATCAGGGTCTTTTCAAGTGAGTCGTCTCTTCACATCAGGTGGCCAAAGCATTGGAGCTTCAGCTGCAGCATCAGTCCTTCCAATGAATATTCAGGGTTGATTTCCTTTAGGATTGACTGGCTTGATCTCCTTGCAGTACAAGGGACTCTCAAGAGACTTCTCCAACACCACAGTGAGCTTAAGTAGCTTTTCAGTTATTAAAGATTCTTCTGATGCAATTGATGGTCATATTAACAAGTGTGGGTTATTTTTTTTGATATTGCACAATAAAATGTGTTGATCTTGGAGGTTTGTATAATTCAGTGAGCTGGGAATTTCTAAATGGCTAATATGTGATGTTATAAAATCATGTATGGTTAAGAGATCATTTCAAAGAAAGATTGAGCTGTTGATTTTATTGGAGTATTAAAAGTTCACTAATACCATTTCAGAGTCTAAATCCTAGGTAATTATTGAGTTTTTGTGAAATACAAAGAATAATATCCATACTCATTTCAAAGTTATTAAAATATATATTCCTTTTCTAACTTCATAACTGTATAAATCTAACTAGCCTTTATTTACTTCAATCAAAATAGCATATCAAAAAAAGAGCATATCAGAGGAGACTGAATGCACAAGTAGATATGAGAATCCAGCTGTCTTCTATTAAATAGACAATAATAAGATTTATAAAAGTACAGAAATATGCTACTCTGCTCACTTTTTTCTGTTTGGAAAAATAGTTCTTCATAGAAATGTTGTTTAACTGGGTTTATTATTATTAATTCTAAATGAATTAAGAGATTTATATTTTTAATTGTCCATTTGAATTTTGAATATGGTAAATACCTATAAGTAGAATCCACATGAAAAAAAGGTTTTTGGAGTTGTCAGTAATTTTTTATGTTGTGAAGGTGTCCTGAGACCAAAGGCACTGCTGTTCCTCTTGGCATGGCACGTGTCTTCCTGGGTGGACGAGAGGTAGAGAGTGGACCAGCTGCTGCATCAGGAAAGGAAAATGTGTTCCCAGAAAACATCAAGGGTAGTATCTTTAGAGAGAACTTCGTTCCCTATTTATCCTTAACTACATAATAGTGTGAGAGAGTGATAACTTGTGGTTGGATCTGTTGCTGCTCAGAACAGTGTTGGAGTTTTGCTGGCGGCTATGGATTTTGGTTAGATAGTTACCAATGTCTGTTATGCACAAGTTGCTGTGTGTGTGTCTTTAGTGAATGACCTTTCATGGTCAGAGTTTCAGGGAAGTTGCCTTTGTGCAGAATCCCTAAGACTTGCTTAGACGCCTCACTTCATTGTCTTCTTGCTAATTCTTGGCTTCTCCTGTGACATGTTTGGTCTCAATAGGCTCTGCATCTTGGCTCTGACCCCAGGGACATTCTATTGGGAGTCACACATAGACTGGTAAAATCATTGACAGGACTGATTAAGTTGGGAAATGTCTCATATTTTTCAACAGAACTTCTCTTTATGATTTGGTAAATTCTTACATTAACAAAACTTTGCTTTCTTAGACCCTTAGACTGTTTTTCTCAACCTGTTTATCAGGCTGTTTCCTAATTAATTGATTGATTTGTATTAACTCAATGATGAGCTTACTGTCATCTTCTAAAGAGAAATTTACTTTTTCAGGAATCATGACTTGCTTTTTTGTAGTCTTAGCCTTTATGAATTCTTCTGACCCAGGATTTAGAATCAGACTTGCATCTTAAAGTGTGACCTGGGGACCAGCAGCCTGCGAGTTGCCTGGGAGCTTAATTGAAACACGGAATCTCAGCCATCCTCAGACCCAGCAGTCTGCATTTTAGCAAGATCCCTAAGTAATTCTAGTGTACAAAGTTTCAGAAGGACTGGTCTGAAAGAGGCAATAAATGAGAAGAGGAGCTGTGTCCTGGGGAGCTTTCTTGTGTCATGTAGAGGAAAAGATCCCTTAAGGAGATGCAGAGATGAGAACCAGCAAGGGAGGTGTGTGGTAATGATATCTCCATGCTCTTGAAGGAAGGAGAGGGCAGGGAGGCTCTTCTCTCCCAGGGTTTCAAGATGGTGGTACTTGGTAAGCAGCGACAGAATGTATTAGAGACTACGTGAAGATAATTTGTCAGTTTTTGTTGTTGTTGTTTTTTATCACTTGGGCAGCGAAACTTAGTTTCAGTTTGAATTGCGGTGGAACTTCTCCTCTCTTCATTATGCCTCATTCTAGTTTTTTTTTTTTAAACATTTATTTTATTTATTTATCTTTTTTTTGGGGGGTAAGGTAGGGGGGAAGGGGGACGGGTGGGCCACTTCTGTTGGTCTTTCATTTATCTATTTTCATCCGTCTTTGTACTTTGGCTCCTGTGGGCCTCCCATCGCGGTGGCCTCTGACGTTGCAGAGCGCCAGCTCTGGGTGCACATGCCTCAGAGCTCCAGCTCGGTAATTGGACACATCAGTCCAGCCGCTCCGCGGCACGTGGGATCTTCCCAGGCCAGGGATCGAACCGGCGCCCCTTGCATTGCAAGGTGCTGTCCTTACCCACTGGACCACCAGGGGAAGCCCTCATTCTAGTTCTTGACATTGATATTTGGTAAACTTTCCTTCTTCTCATGTAGAAAGTTTACATTGTCTGACCATAGGAGAGAGTGTTGTCACCCACTCTACCCGATATAATTTATGTATATGTTTTTTTTAAGTCATTCCTATCTCTTCCCACTGTACATTCCTCATTGAGACACTATTTCAAGGCACTGCTGTGTTAATGCTACCATTGGCACAGGTCTCAGAGTCAGATTTATTTTTGTCAGCGTTCTATGCCTGTTACAGTTGTCTGTATATGGCAGTCATGTAGTAAATAAATACAGAATGAATAAGAAAAACACTTGAATGAATTCTTGGATTTGTTTCCTTTTGATTAGTCCAAATAATTGTAGCAGTGTTTAAGAGAAAAAAATATGGCCTGTTGGAACAGAATTGCTAATATCCTATATAGTAGTGGAGAAGCAATGCAAAATACTAAAGGTTTAAAACATCTGTATTTTCTGGGGCTAGTTATTTGATTTGACCATGTAAAATAATGAATTGTTCTAACAAAGAAAACAGAATAAAGGCTTATTTCTCAAGTTCATAAGGCAAAAAGCAACTTTTAGATACCAGTCTTGATTTGATTTATAATGTTATCTAGCTTAGTAGCTAGGCCTCTGCCCATCTCACATTCTCTGTGGAGTAATGAATGTCGGAAGGGTCTAGGACATGAATTATTGCTGCTTGGAACTTGTCTGTGCATTTCCAGATAGTGTCAAACTGGCCATTTCTTGTAAAGTGGCAGGTAATTTGATAGCGGTTATCATTGGTTTCCTGTACAAATTCTCCAAAACGTCTGGTCTCTTTATTTTAATATAAGATTAAATTAAAGTCTAGTAGTAACTTGCCAGTAGATGAGCCTTCAAATTGGATTCATACCAGTGCTCTAGTATGTTCTTGACTCATGAATAAAATTTCAATGATTGGAGCTTCCCTGGTGGTCCAGTGGGTAGAGAGTCCACCTTGCAGTGCAGGGGCACTGGTTCGATCCTCGCCTGGAAGAATCCTATGTGCCATGGAGCAGCTGAGCTGGTGTGTCCAGTAGCGGGCGATCGCCTGCGTTCTGGAGTGCACGTGCCCAGAGCTGTTGCTCTGCGGTGGGGGAGGCCACTGCAGTGGGAGGCCCACACAGGCCAAAGAATGAGGACGGATGAAAATAAATAAATAAACCAATAGCAGGGCCAAAATTAAAAAGGAAAAACTTCAGTGATTGTCAATTTACCTGTCCTGTGGGCTCTCATTTAAAAAGGAAAAAAAACTTCAGGTGCTGTGTTAATGCTACCATTGGCACAGGTCTCAGAGTCAGATTTATTTTTGTCAGCGTTCTATGCCTGTTACAGTTGTCTGTATATGGCAGTCATGTAGTAAATAAATACAGAATGAATAAGAAAAACACTTGAATGAATTCTTGGATTTGTTTCCTTTTGATTAGTCCAAATAATTGTAGCAGTGTTTAAGAGAAAAAAATATGGCCTGTTGGAACAGAATTGCTAATATCCTATATAGTAGTGGAGAAGCAATGCAAAATACTAAAGGTTTAAAACATCTGTATTTTCTGGGGCTAGTTATTTGATTTGACCATGTAAAATAATGAATTGTTCTAACAAAGAAAACAGAATAAAGGCTTATTTCTCAAGTTCATAAGGCAAAAAGCAACTTTTAGATACCAGTCTTGATTTGATTTATAATGTTATCTAGCTTAGTAGCTAGGCCTCTGCCCATCTCACATTCTCTGTGGAGTAATGAATGTCGGAAGGGTCTAGGACATGAATTATTGCTGCTTGGAACTTGTCTGTGCATTTCCAGATAGTGTCAAACTGGCCATTTCTTGTAAAGTGGCAGGTAATTTGATAGCGGTTATCATTGGTTTCCTGTACAAATTCTCCAAAACGTCTGGTCTCTTTATTTTAATATAAGATTAAATTAAAGTCTAGTAGTAACTTGCCAGTAGATGAGCCTTCAAATTGGATTCATACCAGTGCTCTAGTATGTTCTTGACTCATGAATAAAATTTCAATGATTGGAGCTTCCCTGGTGGTCCAGTGGGTAGAGAGTCCACCTTGCAGTGCAGGGGCACTGGTTCGATCCCTCGCCTGGAAGAATCCTATGTGCCATGGAGCAGCTGAGCTGGTGTGTCCAGTAGCGGGCGATCGCCTGCGTTCTGGAGTGCACGTGCCCAGAGCTGTTGCTCTGCGGTGGGGGAGGCCACTGCAGTGGGAGGCCCACACAGGCCAAAGAATGAGGACGGATGAAAATAAATAAATAAACCAATAGCAGGGGCCAAAATTAAAAAGGAAAAAACTTCAGTGATTGTCAATTTACCTGTCCTGTGGGCTCTCATTTCCAGAAAAATATATTGATATATTGCCAATACCTTAAACATACTTTACTTTCTTTTCCTTTATGGCTAGGTAAGTGACGAGCTTAAGGCCAAAAATCATTCCATAAGACTAAATACTTAATAGCACTGTTGTTTAAGAGACTTCAACATCTGTTTGTACTCAGATTTATAAAATAAGGGAGAATATAATAAAATCACTCCCAGAATTACACAAACACATTCCTATAAAGAGAAGACAATGTTGCCAAATGACGGGCTGACTGGCAGGCTATTTGGGAGGTCTTGAAACGTTTCTTCATAATCATTTTAGTGACATCAAGTGTTCAGCAGCAAAGTGTGTGAAAGTCAAAACCCCATCTGTGACTTGAGGAATTGAGGGCAAGGAGAAAGTTAGAATTTTCTTGGTGGCCAGCTTTCTTTAAGGTGTGTCTTGGTGGAATGGAATCACTGCTTCCTCAAAGGAGTTTTTAAATGATCCACCTGCTCCTTTGCACTTCCTTCTGATAGAAGAATTCTGCCTCCATCTCAGCATTTTGTGGTCTTTGTCATGCTATTGCATGTGAACTGAATAGAGAATAGATAATCTTAGAAGTACACATAAGATTGTCTCTTCTGTTCGCAGTGGTTTTTTTTTTTTTTTTTTTTTAACTCATTTGATTTAGAGCAAGGCCAAGTGGATGCAGGGAAAGTTGCTTTATGATTTTTGAAACATATTTACATTTAGAACATTCTCTCTCCCCTTTTTTTTAAAAGTTTATAGTGTGTAATATTACAGATGGCCATGCCTCTGGTTGGTCCAGTGGGTAGAGAGTCCACCTTGCAGTGCAGGGGCACTGGTTCGATCCCGCCTGGAAGAATCCTATGTGCCATGGAGCAGCTGAGCTGGTGTGTCCAGTAGCGGGCGATCGCCTGCGTTCTGGAGTGCACGTGCCCAGAGCTGTTGCTCTGCGGTGGGGGAGGCCACTGCAGTGGGAGGCCCACACAGGCCAAAGAATGAGGACGGATGAAAATAAATAAATAAACCAATAGCAGGGGCCAAAATTAAAAAGGAAAAAACTTCAGTGATTGTCAATTTACCTGTCCTGTGGGCTCTCATTTCCAGAAAAATATATTGATATATTGCCAATACCTTAAACATACTTTACTTTCTTTTCCTTTATGGCTAGGTAAGTGACGAGCTTAAGGCCAAAAATCATTCCATAAGACTAAATACTTAATAGCACTGTTGTTTAAGAGACTTCAACATCTGTTTGTACTCAGATTTATAAAATAAGGGAGAATATAATAAAATCACTCCCAGAATTACACAAACACATTCCTATAAAGAGAAGACAATGTTGCCAAATGACGGGCTGACTGGCAGGCTATTTGGGAGGTCTTGAAACGTTTCTTCATAATCATTTTAGTGACATCAAGTGTTCAGCAGCAAAGTGTGTGAAAGTCAAAACCCCATCTGTGACTTGAGGAATTGAGGGCAAGGAGAAAGTTAGAATTTTCTTGGTGGCCAGCTTTCTTTAAGGTGTGTCTTGGTGGAATGGAATCACTGCTTCCTCAAAGGAGTTTTTAAATGATCCACCTGCTCCTTTGCACTTCCTTCTGATAGAAGAATTCTGCCTCCATCTCAGCATTTTGTGGTCTTTGTCATGCTATTGCATGTGAACTGAATAGAGAATAGATAATCTTAGAAGTACACATAAGATTGTCTCTTCTGTTCGCAGTGGTTTTTTTTTTTTTTTTTTTTTTAACTCATTTGATTTAGAGCAAGGCCAAGTGGATGCAGGGAAAGTTGCTTTATGATTTTTGAAACATATTTACATTTAGAACATTCTCTCTCTCCTTTTTTTTAAAAGTTTATAGTGTGTAATATTACTGTATTTATTTGCTAGGGCTGCCATAATAGAGTACCATAGACTGGGTGGTTAAAACAACAGGAGTTTATTTTCTTACAGTTCTGGAGGTTGTAAGTCCAATATCAGGGTGTCCACAGGTTAAGCTTTTCCTGTGGATCTATTTCATTCATGTAGGTGGCCATCTTCTGCCCATGTCTTCTGTCTTTGTATATCTGTGTCCTAATTTCCTCCTCTTATAAGGACACCACTCATACTGGTTTAAGGCCCAGCCTAATAGCCTCATTTTGGTAGTTTCTTCTTCAAAGACTCCCTTCTCCAGATGTAGTCACAATCTCAATTATCAAGAGTTACAACTTCAACATATGGATCGGAGGTGGGTAACAATTCTGTCTATAACAATTATGTGTCAGGGAGGTCAGTGTAAAAGCAGAAGGACCAGGAATTTATTCAAGAATTCCAAGGAAGACATGAAGGGAACGTAAATGAAGGCAGTGGCAGTAGACATGGAGATGAGATTTGAGGTTGAGAGACGTCAGGGAGGAAGAATTTGATAAAAAGACTTTGTGACTTGGAGGAGGATGGGTGTGAGAGGGAGGAGGCTAGCAGGACTCCTGGGTTGCCCGCATGCAGGAGGAGAGCTAGGCTTGAGGAGGAGGAAGGGTGAGCTGCGGGCTGTCCCTGTGGCGTACCCAGCACCTTGCAGCCAGGCCGCCTGGGCGGGGTCTGCTGTCCTGTTTTCCTCCTCGGTCTCTCAGAGCCGCTGCTCATTGCAAAGACCACATCATACACAACTGAAACCATAGTTCAACCCCCTGAGCGTCCTCTTCAATGTTTCTTGAGATACTTTTTGGCCTCTAATTTTTTACAAATTCCTGTTTTTTTCTTATTAGTAAGTTCCTTTAGGGCAAAGACTCTTGTTTTATTCATATTTGCCAATTTCTCCAGAATCTAATAGCTAGCCCTGTATGTAATAGTTTGTGCACAGCAAATTCTAATGGAGGGAATGATTTATTCATACAGTTGTTATGTTCAATTACTTGTTTGCTCATTTTAATCAAAGCTTTAGACCTTAGGTAAAGTCAACCTGTTTGGTTTTCTTGCAGAATGAAAAGCCTTTGGGACATTCCATGAGTCATTCAAGCAACATTTCTAAGGTAGGGTACCACTGAAATAGGTTATTTTTGTAGCTTGGGGTTTTATATTCTTACACCTGGCATATGTTTTATACTTTTTTCTTTTAAAGACATGAAGTTCTCAGTTCATTGCTTTAATCTGTTCTGGGACCAGATTATATATGAGGTTATAGCAGTCATGTTTTTCTAGTGATGCAGTTCTGAAAAAAACTTGAGGCATATTTTTTTGGGGCCCCGTAACCATTTTGGTAGTTTCTTCTTCAAAGACTCCCTTCTCCAGATGTAGTCACAATCTCAATTATCAAGAGTTACAACTTCAACATATGGATCGGAGGTGGGTAACAATTCTGTCTATAACAATTATGTGTCAGGGAGGTCAGTGTAAAGCAGAAGGACCAGGAATTTATTCAAGAATTCCAAGGAAGACATGAAGGGAACGTAAATGAAGGCAGTGGCAGTAGACATGGAGATGAGATTTGAGGTTGAGAGACGTCAGGGAGGAAGAATTTGATAAAAAGACTTTGTGACTTGGAGGAGGATGGGTGTGAGAGGGAGGAGGCTAGCAGGACTCCTGGGTTGCCCGCATGCAGGAGGAGAGCTAGGCTTGAGGAGGAGGAAGGGTGAGCTGCGGGCTGTCCCTGTGGCGTACCCAGCACCTTGCAGCCAGGCCGCCTGGGCGGGGTCTGCTGTCCTGTTTTCCTCCTCGGTCTCTCAGAGCCGCTGCTCATTGCAAAGACCACATCATACACAACTGAAACCATAGTTCAACCCCCTGAGCGTCCTCTTCAATGTTTCTTGAGATACTTTTTGGCCTCTAATTTTTTACAAATTCCTGTTTTTTTCTTATTAGTAAGTTCCTTTAGGGCAAAGACTCTTGTTTTATTCATATTTGCCAATTTCTCCAGAATCTAATAGCTAGCCCTGTATGTAATAGTTTGTGCACAGCAAATTCTAATGGAGGGAATGATTTATTCATACAGTTGTTATGTTCAATTACTTGTTTGCTCATTTTAATCAAAGCTTTAGACCTTAGGTAAAGTCAACCTGTTTGGTTTTCTTGCAGAATGAAAAGCCTTTGGGACATTCCATGAGTCATTCAAGCAACATTTCTAAGGTAGGGTACCACTGAAATAGGTTATTTTTGTAGCTTGGGGTTTTATATTCTTACACCTGGCATATGTTTTATACTTTTTTCTTTTAAAGACATGAAGTTCTCAGTTCATTGCTTTAATCTGTTCTGGGACCAGATTATATATGAGGTTATAGCAGTCATGTTTTTCTAGTGATGCAGTTCTGAGTGTGTGTTTGAGGGGAGTAAGTAATAGGGGAAAAGCCTATTTCTTGCAGTAGAAATCATTTACTTTCGGGTAAAAGAATTCTCAGAGAGTCATCAGAGAATCTGTTGCCTCAATTTGGAATGCATTTGAGAGACAGTAGTGAAGAAACAGCTCCACTGTGTTAAATCACTGGATTTATGGGGTTTTGATGACAAGATGTCTGGAGGCGGACCATTCGCGGCTGGCGCGTGGCTCACAGATGTTGCCGGGACCCAGGCTCCTTCCTCTTCCTTTGCGCCATCGCCTTCCTTGGCACACTCATCCTCATGTTTGACACCTTAAGGTCTCAGGGTGGGAGCTGGACCCTAGTTGGCACTCTGGCGTCTGTCAGCTGAGAGTGACCCTTGTCAGCCAGAAGGCAGAAACTTTCCCAGAAGCCCCACTCAGCTGCCTGACTTCTGCTTACATCTCACTGGTAAGAGCTGGATCACAAGACCCCTGCCAGCTGGAACGTGGCTAGGAAAGGAGGGCAGAGGGGGCGCATCAGCCAGCCAGCAGCCCCCATCAGCCATGGGGTAGTCACCTGGGTAGCCTGTCCGGGGCGCATCAGCTGCTAGGACCAGCAGCCTGTGTCTCCCCTGCCATGAGCGTGCTCCCATCCCCTGCTCATCTCTCAGCCAGACATGGGCCCGACCAGCCCTGTGTTTGTGGGCCGATCCGGCCCCCTGCCTGTCAATCTAATAGCTAGCCCTGTATGTAATAGTTTGTGCACAGCAAATTCTAATGGAGGGAATGATTTATTCATACAGTTGTTATGTTCAATTACTTGTTTGCTCATTTTAATCAAAGCTTTAGACCTTAGGTAAAGTCAACCTGTTTGGTTTTCTTGCAGAATGAAAAGCCTTTGGGACATTCCATGAGTCATTCAAGCAACATTTCTAAGGTAGGGTACCACTGAAATAGGTTATTTTTGTAGCTTGGGGTTTTATATTCTTACACCTGGCATATGTTTTATACTTTTTTCTTTTAAAGACATGAAGTTCTCAGTTCATTGCTTTAATCTGTTCTGGGACCAGATTATATATGAGGTTATAGCAGTCATGTTTTTCTAGTGATGCAGTTCTGAGTGTGTGTTTGAGGGGAGTAAGTAATAGGGGAAAAGCCTATTTCTTGCAGTAGAAATCATTTACTTTCGGGTAAAAGAATTCTCAGAGAGTCATCAGAGAATCTGTTGCCTCAATTTGGAATGCATTTGAGAGACAGTAGTGAAGAAACAGCTCCACTGTGTTAAATCACTGGATTTATGGGGTTTTGATGACAAGATGTCTGGAGGCGGACCATTCGCGGCTGGCGCGTGGCTCACAGATGTTGCCGGGACCCAGGCTCCTTCCTCTTCCTTTGCGCCATCGCCTTCCTTGGCACACTCATCCTCATGTTTGACACCTTAAGGTCTCAGGGTGGGAGCTGGACCCTAGTTGGCACTCTGGCGTCTGTCAGCTGAGAGTGACCCTTGTCAGCCAGAAGGCAGAAACTTTCCCAGAAGCCCCACTCAGCTGCCTGACTTCTGCTTACATCTCACTGGTAAGAGCTGGATCACAAGACCCCTGCCAGCTGGAACGTGGCTAGGAAAGGAGGGCAGAGGGGGCGCATCAGCCAGCCAGCAGCCCCCATCAGCCATGGGGTAGTCACCTGGGTAGCCTGTCCGGGGCGCATCAGCTGCTAGGACCAGCAGCCTGTGTCTCCCCTGCCATGAGCGTGCTCCCATCCCCTGCTCATCTCTCAGCCAGACATGGGCTCCGACCAGCCCTGTGTTTGTGCAGGCACATCTGTGAAGGTTCCTGGCAAAGATGCACCTTCACCCCCGTGCCTGTGTCAGACCCTGACAGGAAGATCTGAATAGTGCGGCAGAACCTGGCCTGCTGCCTTCGGCCTCTCATTTCTCTAGAATAGAGTTACATTATATGCCAGATGTTTTTTATTCAGATCACTCTGTATTATACTCTTGAATTAAAAGTAGAATGTAGAAAACCTTTTCAGACATTAGTCAGTCTGGTTTGTTTTTTTTTTTAAGATTTATTTATTTTTATTTTATTTTTTGGTGGGGGTGGGGGAGGGGGTGGGGAGGGAGGGGAGTAGGCGGGCCACCTCTGTTGGTCTTTCATTTGTCCACCTTCATCCATCTTTTGCTCTTTGGCCCGTGTGGGCCTCCCATCGCGGTAGTGTCTGTCGTTGCAGAGCACCAGCTCTGGGCGCATTCGCCCCAGAGCTCCGGCTCGGCAACTGGACACATCGGTCCAGCCGCTCCGCGGCACGTGGGATCCTCCCAGGCCAGGGCGCGAACCGGCGCCCCTTGCACTGCAAGGCGGTGTCCCTACCCACTGGACCACCAGGGAAGCCCAGTCAGTCTGTTTTTAGGCATGCTGCCGATCTAATCATGGTGCTCTGCCACTGAGTTTTACGTGAAAAGAGAAGTCCACGGTGCTTAGTGTGCTGAAGGCCGTTTACAGAGTGCTGCTTGGTTCACTGCTGACCTTGGCCATCCCCCAGACCAGTGGAGGTGGCTTCAGCTGCTCGTCCTCCTTTTCTTTCTTTTGCTCTTCCTTCTGCCAGGAGTGCCAGGGCCGTAGAACTGTGTGGTGGGAGATCATTACTGCCAGAGTCAAATGGCCAGTCTTGACCTATGACTTTTTGAAGGAGCCATCCAACATAAAGCATAGAGAAAAGAAGGTGTAGATCCAAATGGCCTGTCAGGTTAAGTTGAATTAAGCACTTTAAAATGTTTTCTTTGGCCACTTCTATTGGTCTTTCATTTATTTCCATCTTTGTTCTTTGGCCTGTGTGGGCCTCCCATCGCAGTGGCCTCTGTTGTCGCAGAGCACCGGCTCTGGGCGCATGCGCTCCAGAGCTCCAGCTCGGTAGTTGGACACAGAGGTCCAGCCGCTCTGCAGCACGTGGGATTTTCCCAGGCTAGGGATCGAACTGGTCCCCCTCGCACTGCAAGACGGTGTCCTTACCCACTGGACCACCAGGAAGCCTGAATTAAGCACTGTTAAAGCACACATGTGTGCTTAGTTGCTTCAGTCATGTCTGTGAGACCCCATGGACTGTAGCCCCCCCAGGCTTCTCTGTCCATGGGGATTCTCCTGGCAAGATTACTGGAGTGGGTGGCCATGCCCTCCTCCAGGGTTTAAAGCACACAGTAGCACTTACATCCTTGCTTCAGTGGCTAAGAGCAGTTTTGACGGATGTTAGCGGGTTTTTTTTGGTTTTAGTAAGATTTTATTTGAAGGAAAGCTTTCTCCTATAGTTAAAAAGTTTGTAAACTACTGGCTTATAGTATCTAGAGGAGCATTTTCTGGGCTAGCCACAGGCCTGGGGTGTGGCCTTCTGAGTCATTATGAGAATTTTAGGGTCAGGTGAACAAAGGTTTACAAGCCATGTGACTTTGAGGAAGGATATTTCTCTGAACTTTAATTTCTTGATGAGTACAATTAGGATAATAATACAGCCCTCGGGCTTGTTGTGTGTCTTAGGGATAATGTTTCCCAGGAGCCATGGGATATAACTCCCTCACTGCAGTGAGTCAGTAAAGTGATTCTTTGCCAAACTTGGTCGAACCCTAGAGATCTCAGGTTGATTGGGTCAGGATAGTTCTATTATTATTTCATTGCTGATTGAAGACAGAAATGTAGGCAGGCTTGTTTTACTGCATTTCATTTTATTACACTTTCCAATTGAACTGTGTGTGGGAGATCATTACTGCCAGAGTCAAATGGCCAGTCTTGACCTATGACTTTTTGAAGGAGCCATCCAACATAAAGCATAGAGAAAAGAAGGTGTAGATCCAAATGGCCTGTCAGGTTAAGTTGAATTAAGCACTTTAAAATGTTTTCTTTGGCCACTTCTATTGGTCTTTCATTTATTTCCATCTTTGTTCTTTGGCCTGTGTGGGCCTCCCATCGCAGTGGCCTCTGTTGTCGCAGAGCACCGGCTCTGGGCGCATGCGCTCCAGAGCTCCAGCTCGGTAGTTGGACACAGAGGTCCAGCCGCTCTGCAGCACGTGGGATTTTCCCAGGCTAGGGATCGAACTGGTCCCCCTCGCACTGCAAGACGGTGTCCTTACCCACTGGACCACCAGGAAGCCTGAATTAAGCACTGTTAAAGCACACATGTGTGCTTAGTTGCTTCAGTCATGTCTGTGAGACCCCATGGACTGTAGCCCCCCCAGGCTTCTCTGTCCATGGGGATTCTCCTGGCAAGATTACTGGAGTGGGTGGCCATGCCCTCCTCCAGGGTTTAAAGCACACAGTAGCACTTACATCCTTGCTTCAGTGGCTAAGAGCAGTTTTGACGGATGTTAGCGGGTTTTTTTTGGTTTTAGTAAGATTTTATTTGAAGGAAAGCTTTCTCCTATAGTTAAAAAGTTTGTAAACTACTGGCTTATAGTATCTAGAGGAGCATTTTCTGGGCTAGCCACAGGCCTGGGGTGTGGCCTTCTGAGTCATTATGAGAATTTTAGGGTCAGGTGAACAAAGGTTTACAAGCCATGTGACTTTGAGGAAGGATATTTCTCTGAACTTTAATTTCTTGATGAGTACAATTAGGATAATAATACAGCCCTCGGGCTTGTTGTGTGTCTTAGGGATAATGTTTCCCAGGAGCCATGGGATATAACTCCCTCACTGCAGTGAGTCAGTAAAGTGATTCTTTGCCAAACTTGGTCGAACCCTAGAGATCTCAGGTTGATTGGGTCAGGATAGTTCTATTATTATTTCATTGCTGATTGAAGACAGAAATGTAGGCAGGCTTGTTTTACTGCATTTCATTTTATTACACTTTCCAATTGAAGGCTTGTGGCAGTCTTATGTCAAGGAAGTCGATCAGCACCATTTTTCCAACAATGTTGGCTCACTTGTCTCTGTGTTACATTTCAGCAATTCTCTAAAATATTTCAAGCTTTTTTGTGACTTTTTGTTGTTGTTGTTATTTTGTTATGGGGTCTGTGATCTTTGATGCTGCTACTACGACTTGCTAAAGGGTTGAATGATGGTTCGCCGTTTTTTTTCCCACGTAGTTGTGATTTACTACAATTTCACTTCCAAAGGATCTTTTCAGAAGACAGCCTTTCGATGAATTTTAATACAAAGTGTAAAAACTGTGTAAGTTTACTAACCTTACTGTTGTCATACACTGGCAACCTCTTTAATATCTAGAGACTGGGTATGATAAAATTCCGACCCATTTGTCCAGTATATGCATAATATATAAAGTTAAAATGCACTTAACGTACAGAGCAATGGTAAGCGGAAATGTCCTAGTTACACTAGCAAAACATCTGCTGCATCCCTCCCGCCTGCCTCAACCCCGGGAAAAACCAGAGGGTACTGTGCAGAGAGGAGGCTCCGCATTCCCTTTCCAACGACAGGATTTCCCACCAGTTTTTAAAAGCCATGTATAAGAAGCATTGTTCTACTGCTTCTACTTTTAAATGCATCAAGCACTTGTAAATATCTAGAAAGATGAGATATTTCATATAAAAACTTACTTGTCCACTATCTGCACAGTATTGTTAGCTACTGTACAATTGTTACAAAACAGTACGCGTGTAACAATGGTTATAATACGAGGTGTCTTCTAAATATGACCTTTTGGGCCTGAATCATTTCCCTCCCTTACTGCTGCCTCTCCACCACCAATCCAGTGGACAAATACAGGCATGCGTAATGCTCAGAAGTGTTTGAATAAATTCATATCAAAAAATCATTTACCAGAAAACAAGCGTTTCTATGAATTTCAGCACAAGGTGTACAAAATGTACTAATTTTGCTAACTTCTTTGTCATACATTGGCAACCTCTTTAGCATCTAGAGACTAGGTGTCACAAAATTAGAACTCATTAGTGCATTATATACACCATAAGCACAGCAAAACAAAATGCATGTAGCACACGAAACGTGATTTCATCTGAAGATGTCCAGGTGTGACACAGTAGCTTATTACCTTTTGCGGCTCTTTCCTTCCCACCTCTCGGAAGCACTGAACAAGTGTAGACAGCAGTGGACTGCTCACAGAGCTGGTTTAATGTTCAACATTCCCAGAGACAGTACTTCCTATGAAGCTGAACAAAATGGATATTTACAAAGTGATATTTAACAATAAAGTATTTTTCAATTAAGGTATGTACTTTGTTCCTTAATTATAATGTTACTTCAAAGATAATGCACTATAGTATAGTATAAACATAACTTTTCTGTGCATTGGGAAACCAAAAATGTGTGTGACTGGCTTTATTGCAGTGGTCCACAACAGAACTCACAGCATCTCTGAGGCATGCCTGTATATGCTTCAAAATAAGTATCACCTGGGGGTGAGGATTCAGAAATCTAATGAAAACTCTGGATTTTTAAAATTTTTTCCTTCTTGCACACATTTTGGTCATGTATTGTCTGGCATAAAAATAATGAGCAAAGCAAACAGGGCCGCTGACATGGAGCTTTCCTGTAGCAGGGCAGGGATTTCCTTAAAAAGAAGTCTTAGGGGCTTCCCCTGGTGGTCCAGTGGGTAAGGACACCACCTTGCAGTGCAAGGGGCGCCAGTTCGATCCCTGGCCCGGGAAGATCCCACATGCCGCGGAGCGGCTGGACCTATGTGTCCAATTACCGAGCCGGAGCTCTGGAGCGCATGCGCCCAGAGCCAGCACTCTGCGATGACAGGGGCCACCGCGATGGGCGGCCCACACGGGCCAAAGAACAAAGACGGATGAAAATGGAGAAAAATGAAAGACCAATGGAAGTGGCCCACCCATCCCCCTCCCTCCCCACCCCACCCCTCAAAAGATAAATAAATAAATAATTAAAAAAAAAAAAAGAAGTCTTAGATCCAGATTTAACACTGTCAGGAACAGGGGGACTGTGAACGCCCCACAGCCTCCTCCACAGAGCAAAAGACGATCTGGGCCTCCACATCTGGAGTTCCTGCACACTTAACAGGGATCAAAAGAAAACCTCAGGAGTGGGGTGTCATGTTGGCTCACACAACTAGCTTTCCTGTGATCCCATCAGCACGAAATTTTGTTTCAAAAACCTCCATAAGGAGGCATGAACGAGTTAAACGGGGCTGAAGAACGGAGGGCAGGATTGCTGTGAAAGATAACTTGTTTTTGAAAATGCAGTTCTTTCTTGTTCTATGTATAAAACAAGCCTGCTATTTGAGGCTACTTTTAAAGGCCAAGACCTGTGAAACTCTTATGTTTAGTGTGGCAGACATACTTCAGCAGATGCTTCATACCCTCAAGTTAGAAGAAACCTGGAAACGTCAGGCCATGGACATGTTATGCCACCTGAGATCTCAGCTTTGTCAGGAGACCGTTCGTGCCACCTCAGCTTCTGCCAGGGTTTCAGGCTAGTTTGCGTTCATGTCAGTCAGTCACCTGCAGTTTGCTTTATACTCCCGTTAAACAACTGTTAGGTAATGTTCTTCGTTATGTCACCTGAACTCTGTCTCTGTTATCTGCCACTGGTCCTGATCCTGCCCTTTGTGCACTAGGGCAGGCGACGGGACTCGGGAGGCTGTGTAGCGGAGAGGGGGTGGGGATGGAGGTGGGTGTCTGCTCTCGGAGCGGAGTGGCGTGCAGGGGTGTGATGGCTGACGGTGGCCCTCACTCCCGGGTTGCCTGGAGCCCGGGCTGGTGGGGTCCTGCAGTCAGATGCTGACACAGCCTTTGGGTGCACTCGCGTGGTCCAAGAGGTTCCTCCTGGAAGACCTGACGTGTTAGGGTGAGACGACCTGACTCCCTGTCCAGGGTGATTGTACCGTCACTGCCCCCACCTGCAAGCTGTCTCATCACTCGGCACGACGTATCCTCAACCACAAGGTATACAGAGAGGCCCAGTGCCGTGGGTATGAGTATTGTGTGAGTTCAGATTTTATCCAGCTCACAGCTGCATGCCAGACATTATGCTCTGAATGATGCACAGAGGAGAGAGGATAAGCAGAATTATTATGAGGGTGAAAGAAAAGGGGCCGAGGTCCAGAATTACGAAGCTCCGACACTGGAAGGGCTGCTCCAGGAAGGCCTGGCTGAGGGGGATGCTTCAGCAGGGCATGAAAGGCAGAAGGGAGTTGGCCAGGATGGGGTTAAACCATAGTAGAAAACTGATTTGTCGGGATTTCCCTGGTGGTACAGTGGATAAGAAGAATCTGCCTGCCAATGCTGGGGACATGGGTTCAACCCCTGGTCCAGGAAGATCCCACATGCCTCAGAGCAACAAAGCCTGTGTGTCACAACTACTGAACCCATGCTCTAGAGCCAGGGAGCGGCACCTGCTGAAGCCCAAGCACCCTAGAGCCATACTCTGCAACAAGAGATGCCACCCCAGTGAGAGCCCCGTGTACCACAACTAGAGAAAGCCCATGAAGCAATGAAGACCCAGCACAATCAAAGCAAATAAATAAGATTTAAAAAGTTAAAAGAATACTGATGTGTCACCTCCTTGGGAAATTCAGTGCTTTAGGTAGAGATGAGATGTAAGGAAGGAACTTGCAGTCCCAGTCACTAAGAGTGGCGGCTGTCATGGCCACCCAGTTGCATGTACCTGTAAACCTTGGGGCTGTGTTTGTTGGGATTAGTCCAGTGAGGACCAGTGCTGCTGATGTTTAGTCACCAAGCCGTTTCCAACTCTCTGTGATCCTATTGACTAGATCCCTCCAGTCTCCTCTGTCCATGGGGTTTTCCAGGCAGGAATACTGGAGTGGGTTGCCATTTCCTTCTCCAGGGAGCTTCCTGACCCAGGAGTCAAAGCCATGTCTCCTGCACTGGCAGGCAGATTCTTTAGCACTGAGCCACCAGGGAAGCCCTTAGGACCACTGTACTTTGACTGAAACCTGTTTAGAGGAAGATTGGGATTCCCCAAGGAGGCTTGAACTCACTGTGTCCAAATAGAAATTTTTAAGCTACCAGGACTTGACTTAGGCCAGGTTCACTGTGGGGCTGTACTTCCTCGCGCCTCCACTGACACCTCTCAGGGGAGGCTTACATGCAGGGAAGCACAGCACCCAGACCTGGCTTACCCCAAGGGAGGCGTTCGTATTCAACCCTGGGAACTGGATTTGGCCCAGGTGACACAATTTCTTGAGCAAGTACATGACTGGCAGCGCTTCCCACAGGGAGATGGCCTTGGCAAGCTAGACATCCACCGTGAAGCCTGCAGTGAGTGTGCCCTCCTCCTCCCTGCAGCCAGGCAAGTTCATGAAGCTCCAGCAGCTGCTGAAGGCTGGTGCCCGGCAGAATGTTTTAAAGCTCCGCATAATTGTATTCAGATCTCATAAGAATCATGTGCCTGCCTCTGATTAGTCACATATTTCTGGGTAGAAGTCAGATTGGCCATATTTAATGAGCACTTAAAATTATTGCTGTTGTGTTGTTTAGAAAGCAGCTCTCAGTGAATTTGGCCATTGACTCTCTTACAGGTCTTGAATATTTTCTGTTTATTGTTGCGATTAGATAAGAATGAGTTACAGCAGAATGTCACATGTTAGATGTAAATATGATTGTGGGATGGTGACTTGCTGGCCACACACCTTGATGTGATTGGCAAGATCACGTTCTACTTCTCTCTGCTTCTGAACACAGTTACCCAGTGACAGACATAGGTTACCTGGACCTGTGGGTTAAGTATGAGGCATATGCACCTTCCTTAATTTGTGAAGAAAACTACTTCATTCAACAGAAGCAAGGAGAATGAATTGGCGGGGTTGATGGCATCAGGTGGTGACAGCCTGCTTCATGTGTGTCATGAACACCACGGAGCCTCACGTTGGGTCCTGGTGAAGCCCCGTGATCAGGGTCTTGCTATTTGGCTCTCTTTTCTCAGAGATTGACTGACCACTAACTGTAGTTTCTTTTTTTTCCTCCTGACTTGATACAGTTGAGTTTTGGGCTAAAGCTTTAGATCAGCAGTTTTTCCATTCAGTTCAGTTGCTCAGTCATGTCCAACTCTTTGCGACTCCATGAACTGCAGCACACGAAGCTTCCCTGTCTTTCACCATCTCCCGGAGCTTGCTCAAACTCATGTCCATTGACTCAGTGATGCCATCCAACCATCTTGTCTTCTTTTGTCCCCTTCTCCTTCTGCCTTCTATTTTTCCCAGCATCAGGGTATTTTCCAGTGAGTCATCGTCTCTTCACATCAGGTGGCCAAAGTGTTGGAGCTTCAGCTTCAGCATCAGTCCTTCCCATGAATATTCAACAGGTTTTAGTTTTGTTCTGACTCTCCTGGCAGGGTAAGGGACAATGTTAAAACCAGTTTCCTAATAATACAGAAGACACAATTTGCTTTCTCTCACAAATGAACAGTGGAATTTCCACTCAGTGGCATGCAAGATGGTATCTTTTCTCTGTCACTATTGGAATGTATGCTGGTGATCTTGTGTTCTAAAAATTTCTCATCTTTGGTTGGTGTAACCTACGTAAACGTCAACTCTCTGGGGCCCTCATTCTTTTCTTTTCTTTTTTTTTTTAGTGTGTAAAGGGGTCCTGAGACCAACAAGTTTGAGAGCCTCTGTTTTAGACACATTAATAGATGCGCAGTTACCCCAGAGTGTGCTTGTTTTATTTATTCAACAGTGTTCATTGAACACTCTTGTGTGGTAGGCACCATGCAAGGCTAAATGGCAGCAGCTTCTAGGTGAACATACTGTTCCAGTAACATCTTTTTGTAAACCTTGACAGTGCCAGGAAAGAAGTAAACAGGGTACAGGGATAATGAATAGTAGAGGTTAAAAGCCTTTTTCGGAGAACAAGGGCGGGTCGTGCTGGGTGGGGTGGAAGAATACCCCCAAGAGGAGGGAGAGGGTATGGAAGGCCAGGTGACCAGCGCTAAGTCACAGAGCAGAGAGGGAGGCTAGGCCTTGGATGTCGGGGCCTCAGAGGGCTTTCAAGCAGGTCCCTGAATGTTCTTTTGGAGGGAGGATGGCCTGTGCTCAACGAGATGACTGATTTCATTTGTCCCCTAACATGTTGGCTTTAGGGGGAGAGCATTAGATTTGGGGTCACCTTCCTGTCTCAGTGCTCCTGTCAGTCAGTTTCTCTCAGGCCAGGGAGTAGGCAGGACAGCAACTCTTTTCATCCCAAGGGAGTGGACGGTGGTAACCTGTGTTGGAACGGGAGTATTTCATCACAGAGACACCTGCAGGTTCACTTGCGGCCAGCAAGCAGTGGTCAGTAGTCCAGCTGGAAGCCGCATTCCCAGTGGAGGCATTTGGAGACCCATGTGGGTCACATTTCTGCATTTCTGGTTTTATAAGATCCTCAAAGCAGCTGTGCGGATCATCGATCTGATTTTAGTTTTGTTCTTTGGACTCTCCTGGCAGGGTAAGGGACAATGTTAAAACCAGTTTCCTAATAATACAGAAGACACAATTTGCTTTCTCTCACAAATGAACAGTGGAATTTCCACTCAGTGGCATGCAAGATGGTATCTTTTCTCTGTCACTATTGGAATGTATGCTGGTGATCTTGTGTTCTAAAAATTTCTCATCTTTGGTTGGTGTAACCTACGTAAACGTCAACTCTCTGGGGCCCTCATTCTTTTCTTTTCTTTTTTTTTTTAGTGTGTAAAGGGGTCCTGAGACCAACAAGTTTGAGAGCCTCTGTTTTAGACACATTAATAGATGCGCAGTTACCCCAGAGTGTGCTTGTTTTATTTATTCAACAGTGTTCATTGAACACTCTTGTGTGGTAGGCACCATGCAAGGCTAAATGGCAGCAGCTTCTAGGTGAACATACTGTTCCAGTAACATCTTTTTGTAAACCTTGACAGTGCCAGGAAAGAAGTAAACAGGGTACAGGGATAATGAATAGTAGAGGTTAAAAGCCTTTTTCGGAGAACAAGGGCGGGTCGTGCTGGGTGGGGTGGAAGAATACCCCCAAGAGGAGGGAGAGGGTATGGAAGGCCAGGTGACCAGCGCTAAGTCACAGAGCAGAGAGGGAGGCTAGGCCTTGGATGTCGGGGCCTCAGAGGGCTTTCAAGCAGGTCCCTGAATGTTCTTTTGGAGGGAGGATGGCCTGTGCTCAACGAGATGACTGATTTCATTTGTCCCCTAACATGTTGGCTTTAGGGGGAGAGCATTAGATTTGGGGTCACCTTCCTGTCTCAGTGCTCCTGTCAGTCAGTTTCTCTCAGGCCAGGGAGTAGGCAGGACAGCAACTCTTTTCATCCCAAGGGAGTGGACGGTGGTAACCTGTGTTGGAACGGGAGTATTTCATCACAGAGACACCTGCAGGTTCACTTGCGGGCCAGCAAGCAGTGGTCAGTAGTCCAGCTGGAAGCCGCATTCCCAGTGGAGGCATTTGGAGACCCATGTGGGTCACATTTCTGCATTTCTGGTTTTATAAGATCCTCAAAGCAGCTGTGCGGATCATCGATCTGATTTTTAAATGGGTAAATTCCTGTTCCGAGTGATATGCTCTTGGGAGGGAGTATGCTTAGCCAAGGGGCCCCAGGACCCACACAGAGACAGAGGACTTTGGAGTCAAAAGCCTCCGCTTTTGCTACCACCTCAGAATGTTCTCAAAGAATTACTGGAAATAAAAATGAATTTCAGTTATATTTGAAAAGTTAAATATTTAAAGGAAGTCTATAGTAGTAAAGGGTCCTTGTGAGTAGTAAGTGACTCAAAAACCCGGTCCATCCACCATGGTATTTCTGGTGATTTGAGGGTGTTTACAGGATTATACTAACAGCTTCTGCAAATGTGAAGCCATATTTGCTCAGAAATCATTTCCTGCAGAAGATGGCAGTGATGGCGGGCCGGCATTTGGGCTGCAGCTGCTGCTGGCGACGGTGCTTCAAACGGTCTCTGCGTTGGTGCCAGAGTTCTCCGAGTTGTGCAGAGAGTTTGACTTCTCCAGAAACTTGCTCTGCAGCTCCTGTGATCTCCTGGGACAGTTCAGCCTTTTGCAGCTGGATGCAGACTGCAGAGGATGCTGTTAGGAAGCAGCACAATTTGAAACCAAAAAGCTGTATGCAGGAGCTGTTCTTCAAGTCTGTGGATGAAAATTGGGGATGTTCCCTCAAGTCCAAGCTTTCGTCAGGAGTGATAACCCCAAACTGTTCAGAGGACTGCAAATTAAGTATGTTCATGGTTCAGACCCTGTGCTCAAGCTCTTGGACCACAGTGGGCGCATTGCTGAAGAACTAAGCATCCTCAAGTGGAACAGAGACAGTGTAGAATTCCTGAGTGAAAAGTTGAAGTGTATATAAAATCTTGCTTAAATTTTCTCCTATCTGTTTGATACCTTGTCCAGTGAAATATTACAGCACCTACAAAATAATTTAGTTTTGCTTTCTTCCACTGATCAGTCTTTTACTGTGAGGCATTGAATATCCAGTTAGAAGTTGAAATGGCAGCAAGTCTCCATCCTCCATTTGTTAATCCCACTGACAGAATGCCTTGTAACAGGCTTGTGGTTAATTATGCAAATGATAGTTTGTGATAATTGGTCCAGTTTTACAAACAACAGATTTTTAAGTTAGCGAGGCCGATAGGGGAGAGGATTACCATGCCTCCTGTGCTGGGTGCTCTGTGAAAGTAATGACAGAAAACTTGAAAGCAAATAAGACATACAGAGCCTCCACAGACTGCCTGCTCCCCCACATCCTCTCATATTTTTGTATTACCCTACTCTCCTTTTAATGGAAATGTATAGCTTATAATGAATGTACTGCATAAAAAGTTTATGGCTTCACTATTGTAAAACAGAGTCAAGATCTACAGTAAGAGTGAAACAATCACACAGAGATTCCCATTAATGAAGACTACACAGAAAACCTTCTTGAGGATTTGTGTGGATCTGATAGTTAGCAAATTTTTGTGCCTTACATTCTTACAGAAAAGTCCATTTAAAAATGATCATTTGTAAGACCAAAATATACATAAAATTTTTCAAAAATGTAAAAAAAAAAAAAAGAAAAATCATTGCTTTCAGGGTCATTTATTGAAAACAAGTTATATTTGCAGGATTCTCAATAGTAGCTTAAAGACCTGCTTTGTGAGATGAGCCCTGAGAGAAGCCCTTCAGCTGTTGCCTCGCCTCCAGAAGAGCTGTGGCATAGGCCCCGCATTATGCTGGGGGTATAGTGTTATGCATGTAATTCCAACTCTCTCTAAAAGGCCACCACGAAAAGAATTCAGTGTTAGTGCTCCTCATTAGACAGTGCTGAGAGTCATCTATAATGGAAGTTATTTTAGAATTCAGCACACACTCCCCCATGAATTCTGTATTGTATATAATCTATATTGACTTTTTTGCTGGTCAGTTTTAATGAATTGCTCTCGTGAAAGCTCATTCTTGGCACAGTCCTTCATCAGGAGTCCACACATACTGATCAGAGCGGCCACAGAACTGGCCTCTCTTCCTCTAATTGCAGATCATTTTGGAAGTTGAATACAACTGGGTGTTTATTTTTAGAAATCAGAATCTCTCCGAATGAAGCATTTTTTTTCACAGAGGAACTTCTGTGCTAAGCAGAAAGTTTTCTGAAATGCAGCCTCAGTCTGTACATTGCAGCAGCTAAGCACCAAGTGAGACTCTGTTTGGTTTAATTATTTGGAGTCAGGCCTGCTGAGCGGTAGTAATTACCTGATCTCTATTTCTTGCTTTGGGGGTGGGTGGGCAGAAGCATTTAGAAACCTCCTGAGCAGAAAGTAGAGGTAACTCCCCAAAAGATGTCCCACCCTGACGCCCAGAGCCTGTCACTGTGATGGAAAATATTGCTGATGAGGTGGTTCTAAGAATGAAATCATGTGAGCTCTTAAAGGCGGAGAGCTTTCCCTGTCTGGGGGCAGAGAGTGGAAGCAAGAGTGGGCTTGAAGATGGGGAGGGCGGGCAGGGGAATGCAGGCAGCCCCTCGCGGACAACCAGGAAGTGCACGGGTCTTGAGTCCTGAAGCTGCAGGGAGCGCCTTCCGCCAGCAGCCTGAGTGAGCATGGGAGTGTGTTCTTCCCCAGAGCCTCTGCGAAGAAGGAAAGCCCTGAGTAGAGGGTCTCATCACGCCGTGTGTCAGATGATGGATGTGTGGTCTTGAGCCACTGAGTCTGTGGTAGCGTGGTAACCGGGTAATAGCAGTCCATGCAGGTGGCAAATGCCGTCCCTGTGGAAGAAACAGCCTTGGTAGCGGTCAGAGCCCTTCGCCTCAAAATCTCTCAGCTGGTAACAGAACATGCTTTCTTGACGTAACCATCACCTTCTAAAGGAGGAAATAGAGGTGGCTCTTACAACATTTATTATGATGTTTGGAGTTTTTGTGTTTTTTTGGTAGAAATACAGTAGTGTGATGACGTGCTAAACTCTTATTAACATAATCAGATTCAGGCCAACAGACAGTGAGGTTATGCCAACCCTTCGCTCCCACAGACAATTTTGTACAAACCTCTTTGTACATATATGTGAAGATGAATTCTTAGAAGAAGAGTTGCTGGGACAAAGCACATGTGCATTTTTTGTGAAGCCAAGTTGCCGCTTGGGAGGTTTACTGGGTTGCTTTGACAACAGCAATGTGTGAGGGAATTTGCAGGGTTTTAGAAATCAGAATCTCTCCGAATGAAGCATTTTTTTTCACAGAGGAACTTCTGTGCTAAGCAGAAAGTTTTCTGAAATGCAGCCTCAGTCTGTACATTGCAGCAGCTAAGCACCAAGTGAGACTCTGTTTGGTTTAATTATTTGGAGTCAGGCCTGCTGAGCGGTAGTAATTACCTGATCTCTATTTCTTGCTTTGGGGGTGGGTGGGCAGAAGCATTTAGAAACCTCCTGAGCAGAAAGTAGAGGTAACTCCCCAAAAGATGTCCCACCCTGACGCCCAGAGCCTGTCACTGTGATGGAAAATATTGCTGATGAGGTGGTTCTAAGAATGAAATCATGTGAGCTCTTAAAGGCGGAGAGCTTTCCCTGTCTGGGGGCAGAGAGTGGAAGCAAGAGTGGGCTTGAAGATGGGGAGGGCGGGCAGGGGAATGCAGGCAGCCCCTCGCGGACAACCAGGAAGTGCACGGGTCTTGAGTCCTGAAGCTGCAGGG
This sequence comes from Tragulus kanchil, assembly GCA_022376925.1. Lineage (NCBI taxonomy): Eukaryota > Metazoa > Chordata > Mammalia > Artiodactyla > Tragulidae > Tragulus > Tragulus kanchil. The sequence goes on from JAIOJX010000005.1 coordinate 163,433,858, forward strand.
AGCGCCTTCCGCCAGCAGCCTGAGTGAGCATGGGAGTGTGTTCTTCCCCAGAGCCTCTGCGAAGAAGGAAAGCCCTGAGTAGAGGGTCTCATCACGCCGTGTGTCAGATGATGGATGTGTGGTCTTGAGCCACTGAGTCTGTGGTAGCGTGGTAACCGGGTAATAGCAGTCCATGCAGGTGGCAAATGCCGTCCCTGTGGAAGAAACAGCCTTGGTAGCGGTCAGAGCCCTTCGCCTCCAAAATCTCTCAGCTGGTAACAGAACATGCTTTCTTGACGTAACCATCACCTTCTAAAGGAGGAAATAGAGGTGGCTCTTACAACATTTATTATGATGTTTGGAGTTTTTGTGTTTTTTTGGTAGAAATACAGTAGTGTGATGACGTGCTAAACTCTTATTAACATAATCAGATTCAGGCCAACAGACAGTGAGGTTATGCCAACCCTTCGCTCCCACAGACAATTTTGTACAAACCTCTTTGTACATATATGTGAAGATGAATTCTTAGAAGAAGAGTTGCTGGGACAAAGCACATGTGCATTTGTGATTCTGAGTGCAATTGCCAAGTTGCCGTCTTGGGAGGTTTACTGGGTTGCTTTGACAACAGCAATGTGTGAGTGTGCTTGTTACCTCATACTTTTGCCAGCGTGAGTGTTTGATTTTTTAAAAAAACTCTTTTTGTTGTTGATGATGATGGCATTTCTCATTCGAGCTTTAATTTGTATTTCTCAGTGTGAGAGAGGTTAAGCATCTTCTTATGTTGTAAGAGCCATGTCTGTGTTTCTGTTCCTGTTTCTTCCATTAAGTCATTGGTTGATATGCTATAATTTGAGATCTGTCATAAACACGAGCCCTCTTTGCATCTTGCTCTCCTGCTCGAGTCCTCCCTCGAGTTCCTCCTGGTTTAAAAAGCAGATAGGCCCAACCAGCCCATTTCCTGTGGCCCTACACCTATTGATGAAAATCAGACAGACAGATTAACTTTTGTTATGGCACAAAATGTTTGAAAAGTAGCTTTGCTGGTAAATGAAAGAGGGCCCAGTGGGGTTTTGCAATAGAGAAGGAGGAAGTGGCCGAGAGGAAGGTTGGAAAGTAATGTAGTGGAAGGAGCAAGGGAAGGAAGTGAAGCGTTAGCAGGCCGAGGCCAGGGCGAGGGAAGGTACAGCTGGTATCCCGCTGGTATCGCCAGCGTCCAGTTGCTAAGTTCCTGCTGCAGACTGAGGACCCTATGTGGTGGGTCTGTTGTTCTCTTACAGGGAAACAGAGGTAGGGGGAATGCCAGCTTCTAGCAGGGACATGTGGAGAGTTTTCTGTTCCTTCTGTGTTTTTGTCAGCCTTGATAAAATCATTTAGAATAGTGAGTTGATAGAAGCAACCATTCAGTGACCTGAGGACAGCAAAACAAACTTGTCATTCCTGAGAAATAAGAGCAGCTGGGATTTAGGCCTAGACAGAATCCAGAGGCTTGTTTTGGCATAACTGATTACAGCATCTTATAAAGAGGGGATTTTTACAAAAATTTTTTTGCAGTGAGATGGCTTTACATTCTTTTACATGATGGGAATGTCTCTTGTTTGAGAACCAGCAAAGAACTTCAGAAACAGAGAGCTTCAGTTTTCTCAACACATTTGAATTTCCTCCTTTGGACCATTCACGCCTTTTGTCCATAACTGCAGAGTCCTGTGTGGCCTGCTCCTCCTAAAGAGGAGCGCCCACCTTGTGTGGGCACAGAGTCTCCTTCTCCCTTGAGCCAGCGCTGCCCCACAGCCTCCCACACTTCACCCTGCCCGCCGCTCTCCAGAGGAGCTAGGGAGCTGTTGACTGAACCCTTGAGAGGGGATTGCAGCCCCTTGAATTACCTGGATCCCCCCCGGTCAGACCCTAGAACTGTGTGTGAAGCTCTTGGCTTAATTCGTTGTTGCCATTGTTGATCATTGTTTTTTGTTTTTAATTTTGACTTTTATTCTTTTTTAAATTTATTTTATTTTCATCCATCTTTATTCTTTGGCCTGTGTGGACCTCCCATTTCAATGGCCTCTGTTATTGCAGAGCACCTGCTCTGGGCGCTTGCAATCCAGAGCGCTGACTCGCAATTGGATACACTGATCCAGTTGCTCTGTGGCACATGGAATCTTCCCGGGCCAGGGATCGAACCAGTGCCCCTTGCTCTGCAAAGTGGACTCTTTACCCACTGGACCACCAGGGAAGCCCCCAGGCCAGCCTTTTAAATCCTTGTTGGTAGATGGATAGATTCTACTCAGCCTGACCCCAGCAACAGAGTTCTTGAAAGGTGGTGTTGCTGTGCTTGGGGTTCATTCTGCACAAGGACGGGTCCTGAACTTTACCGTGTGCTCCTCTCTAGCTGGCGACAGAGGAGTCTCTTCAGGGGCTGAGATGGCCCCATGAATCTTGCTCATTTTTTCTCGCTCTTAAGGTGAAAGAGCAGAATAAAGGGTTGATTGGTTGTATGTATGGAAATCAGCAGTTTCCTTATAACCTCACAATCTAGCAAGAAGGGAGAGTTTTTGTCTGTCATTGAGGGACTTGTTGAGGCTTGGCTGTGGCCTGCTGGGCGTGTCTGATGATGTCTTTTGTGGGATTGGAGAGGATGAAGTGAGGGCGAGTACACGGGTAGAGGCGGCCGGAGCTGCCCCTCTTTGCTAAACAGACAGTGGGGGCTTGGGGCGCGCCTGCATGGGCGTCCCTGTGACACATCTGAGCCCGGAGGCTCACAGGGAGGGGATGGCCGATGTCAGGCTTCCTCGAGGCAGGTTTTGTTCTGCTCTGAGGCGCTTCCCTCCTGCCACTGAGCCTGGCCCCCATCATGGACCTGCAGTTACGTGATTGTCACCCTGGATGTCCTTTCTCATGTGAAGTACTCAAGGTTCAGAACAAGAGTGAGAGGCCGTTTGTCTTGATTTTGGCTTCCCATCGGAGACAAGGACAGGGAGCTGTTGACTGAACCCTTGAGAGGGGATTGCAGCCCCTTGAATTACCTGGATCCCCCCCGGTCAGACCCTAGAACTGTGTGTGAAGCTCTTGGCTTAATTCGTTGTTGCCATTGTTGATCATTGTTTTTTGTTTTTAATTTTGACTTTTATTCTTTTTTAAATTTATTTTATTTTCATCCATCTTTATTCTTTGGCCTGTGTGGACCTCCCATTTCAATGGCCTCTGTTATTGCAGAGCACCTGCTCTGGGCGCTTGCAATCCAGAGCGCTGACTGCAATTGGATACACTGATCCAGTTGCTCTGTGGCACATGGAATCTTCCCGGGCCAGGGATCGAACCAGTGCCCCTTGCTCTGCAAAGTGGACTCTTTACCCACTGGACCACCAGGGAAGCCCCCAGGCCAGCCTTTTAAATCCTTGTTGGTAGATGGATAGATTCTACTCAGCCTGACCCCAGCAACAGAGTTCTTGAAAGGTGGTGTTGCTGTGCTTGGGGTTCATTCTGCACAAGGACGGGTCCTGAACTTTACCGTGTGCTCCTCTCTAGCTGGCGACAGAGGAGTCTCTTCAGGGGCTGAGATGGCCCCATGAATCTTGCTCATTTTTTCTCGCTCTTAAGGTGAAAGAGCAGAATAAAGGGTTGATTGGTTGTATGTATGGAAATCAGCAGTTTCCTTATAACCTCACAATCTAGCAAGAAGGGAGAGTTTTTGTCTGTCATTGAGGGACTTGTTGAGGCTTGGCTGTGGCCTGCTGGGCGTGTCTGATGATGTCTTTTGTGGGATTGGAGAGGATGAAGTGAGGGCGAGTACACGGGTAGAGGCGGCCGGAGCTGCCCCTCTTTGCTAAACAGACAGTGGGGGCTTGGGGCGCGCCTGCATGGGCGTCCCTGTGACACATCTGAGCCCGGAGGCTCACAGGGAGGGGATGGCCGATGTCAGGCTTCCTCGAGGCAGGTTTTGTTCTGCTCTGAGGCGCTTCCCTCCTGCCACTGAGCCTGGCCCCCATCATGGACCTGCAGTTACGTGATTGTCACCCTGGATGTCCTTTCTCATGTGAAGTACTCAAGGTTCAGAACAAGAGTGAGAGGCCGTTTTGTCTTGATTTTGGCTTCCCATCGGAGACAAGGACACTGACCTCATTCTCCAGATGAGACCCCACTTTCCTTTCACAGGGCTTGCCTTCTCTTCAGGATACAGATAGTCTGTGTGTTTCACAAGACTCCTGCCCTCAGAATGTTCAGGGAGGGAGATGACAAGGCGTCGCCCTGGGTCTTGGTGAGCGTGCCCTTGCCCATGCCTCACGTGGGGAGGGCGCTTCCCTCTCCGCCTCGGTCCCAGCTCGACCCGCAGCCTCGAGGAAGGAGAGCTGACCTCACGGCTGCGAGGGCACCTGGGTGCGAGCCTGCTTGCCTGCCCTCTCCTCCTTCCAGGCCTGCTCGGGGAGGCTCACTCTCCACACCATGACCAGCTCGTGGTCCTGCCTGCAGACAGTGAACGGAGCCGGTCCCTGTCACGAGTTAAAGCAGGGAGCCAGACGTTCAAGAAGGCTTTCCGTCTCAGAGTGAGGTTGGGACTGAGTCTTAGAGGCCAGGCTGACTGTGGGAGCTGGGGGCGTTCGTGTGGCCCTCCTCAGCCTGCCTCCCTGTGGTGAACAGTGCAGGCCTCTGTTCTCATCTCAGGAGAATAGAGGAGCTGGTGACGGCTGCCTGAGTGGAGGGCGCAGGAGAAGGTGGGCTCGGGGGAGCGGGCAGCGCATGCCGTGGGACTGTAGCAGCAACATGTTGAGAGCCCACTTTTGTTTAAGAAAGGATCATGATCAAGGAGTACTAGAGTACTGGGGGAATGTCATTTTTCCTGACTCCAAATAAACTTAAGGTTCTTAAGAACTTTGGCCAGCAATGATTTTAGAAAATAGATTTGGGTTCTTTGGTGACTTAAGATGTGCTTATTGAGTAATGCTGTGTAATGTTCACATGTACCTGTGCCGTGATACCATGTAACTACTTGGATCAAATTTCGTTAGGTTGGTCTGGGTTTAAAATGATGTTTTGTCTCAGTGTTGGGCCACAGGATTCACTGTCCATTGAACACCTCTGTCCGAGGGCTGGTTCTGTCTGGCTCCGCCCCGCCTGGTGCATTTGCTCGAGAGGGGAGTTGGCGATGCAGGTCAAGGGGTGTTTAGCTACAGCTCAGATGAGAGCACACCCCAGGGGTGGTGCTCAGCAAGAGTGGGGGGCTCAGCCTCAGCTGGGAAACAGTGGCCAGAGTGGGGCTTCCCAGAATCCGGAGACGGGGCTGAGGGCCACTCGAGCGGGGCCTGAGGAGGGTGGGGAGCAGACGCTGGCTGGCGCTTGATAACAGGCTCTGCGCTGTCTCCACGTGACCCTCTGCGCAGAGCAGATGCTGTCTGAGGATAACCTTCCTAATGAGGGAGTCGCAGGAGTCAGTCTTGATGAGGCCTCGTGGGTGCCCCGCAGAGGCTGGAGTGGAGGCTGGGGGACGCGCTCAGGGTGGTCGTGCCCTCTCAGCTGGCTGCATTCCCTGTTCCCATTTCTCTTCTCTTTCCGCGTGAGTCTTCCTCCCCCTCCCAGATCTTTTCTCCAATTTTGGCACGTTGAGGGATCTCCTCTTCCTGTAAGGAGCCCTGGCAGGGGATCGGGGATTCGTAGACCCACCCCTGGGCGGCGAGAGCCTGCCAGCCTCCGCCTCCGCTAGGAGGACCCCAGGGACTGGGTTAGAGTGCCGGCTGGGGGAGCAAGGCTGGCGGGGACGGTGCCTCACGCGCCGTGTGGTGCTTGGTTTCTTGGCCTGTGTATAGCTAAGTGTAGATGCTTAGAAGATGAATGACCACTGAATGCACAGGACGTGGAGCCTCAGATATCTCTTCCTACACGTTTACCTTCATCTGAGCAAAGAAGAGCGCTGCTCGGTGTGTTCTTCCCTCGACTCATAGGGACCTGTTACATGCTCTTCGCTGAGTGGTGGGCCGCGGCAGGCCCACGGCCACTGAGGAGGTGGCGCCGGCGGGTCCCCGGCTCTTCTGGAAACTGACCGGAGGCGTGTCGTTGCAGGCTGGGTGCTCCTCGGTGGCGTCGGCGCCGGTGTCCGCCTTCTCGCGCACGTCCGTCACGCCCTCCAATCAGGACATCTGCAGGTAACGCTCTGCTGCGCGCGCCACTGGCCCCTGTGCGTCCCCGGCACACGCGCTCGTGTCTGCAGGTCCCGGATGCTCCGTGTGCCTCCGCGCTGAGCCGTCCGCCTGGGTGTGCGTGCTGTCTGCTCGCCCGGTCACCGTGCGCGTCTCCTTTCTTCACTTGGGTGTCTGTTCTCCTTTAACATTGTTTTCACTTTCTGTGCTTTTATTCCACTGTTCTGCATGCAGTTCCAGTGCAGTGTGTTCTGAGTGTTGTCGCCACAGTCCCGTGCCGTCTGCTGTTGTCTTGAGAGCTCCTCCCTGCCCGAGCTCCCTGACACGAGGGCTCACTGCCACAGTTGTCTGTCCAGACGCAGCGCAGGCGTCCAAGAGAAACTCCTGCGGCTCAGAGTGGGCCCAGGCCTGGAAGCCTGCTAAGAACGCCAGAGTCAGACGAGCGCTCACGTTCTCAAAATCCCTCAATGACGTGGGTGAAAAGGCCCGGGATGCCTTGGGAGGTTTTGACTTCGTGGAGAGAACCCGCTCTGAAGGGAAGCTGGTCCTTCCTCAGGACCTGGGTCTCAGGACTCACAGGTTCCACCAGAGAGAAAGAAGAACACTGAATCGCAAAGCTCTGGGCAGTTCCAAGCATTCTTGCGTGTCGTCCCTTTCTGCCCATCGTTCGGCAGCCTCGGAGAAGGGGGCCATGCACATCCCCCTTCTGGACGAGAAGGCGGAGGGCGAGGCCCTGTCCCGAAGCCGGCGGCTGCTGCGATACCTGCTCACGCTCTCGCACGGCTCGAGCACCGGCAGCCTGCACCGCTTCCACGGCCTGGAGAGCCGGGCCGCCGGCCCGCAGCCCGCCAAGTCCTCCAGCGGGCTGGCCGGGAGCACCGGCTTCTGCTCTGACGAGATGGGGGCCGACGACGTCTTTGAGGACAACACGTCCGCTGAACTGAAGAGTGGGGGCCAGCGGGCGCCCCTCTGCTCGGTGGAGAAGGACAGTGACCTGGACTGCCCCTCCCCCGCCTCGGAGAAGGGCGCCCCCCTCTCTCCTGTGTCCACGTCAGGGGATGCCTGCAGGTTGGTGTGCCAAGAACCACGTCCCGGCCACCTCTGCTGCCCACAGCTTCACGGCCTCAGCTTGCTTTAATATGTGAAGTTTCTGGAAAATGAATAGGCAGCTGTACACAATTACGGATTAATAGTTTTCTCCAGAAAAAAAAGATTATTGATCGTCTATTTGCAAAAAACTATTTTTATGACATGGGTCCCAAGAGAGCCTCATAGATGGTAAAAGATGAAGAAGCTGCACATATTAAAGGCCGAGCTGTCTCTTCTCAACTAAAAATAAGTAGCCTTTGTGTAAAGCAAGTGGAAGAAGGAAGGGCACCTGCAGTCTTCCAACTTGGTGGTCTAGATGTTAAGCATTGGCTTCCCTGCCTGGCCTCGTGTTGGACACCCCGCATGACGTGTGTGGGCAGGGGCTGTTCTTCAGCAGCTCCCTCCCTCCTCCAGCTTGGATGCAGCCACCTCTGCCCAGGTCCTAACCCCTTTCCCACCTTTGTCTTCCCTGGCGCGGCATCCTTGTCAGACCTCCAGAAGCTTCCAGAATCCCCTCTGTGGCCACTGTGAGGCCTTCCCCACTCTGGCCTTTCCCCAGCGCCACTGCTCAGAGTCAACTGTGATCATTTCTTGCAACAATTGGTTTGGATACCCCTCGCCCAGAAACAAACAGCTGAGAGCCTGGCCTGGGCCAGAGCCCAGCTCCCTTCAGGCCAGGTATCCCTGCCTGTTCTCCACCTGCTGGAAAAGGCCCTTCTGTTTCTCAGAAACTCTGTTACAAAGTTCCTTGAGGTCAGTTGTTACATGCTGTTGCATGCACCCTTCGAAATAACGATTTAAATTTCTCACTGACTGTTATGAGTGATCCAAATGGCAGCATCTTATAATGGTTTTCAGGTCCAGTAGAAGCTCTGTGGTCTCTGTTTGCTCTCTGAGAGAGGATGGGAATACGTAGTTGTGTGTGAAGGTGAGGTCGTTATAGCTAACAAGCAGCTTTCAGAGCCCTTTCAAGTCCCTGGTATTTTTGAAAGGTAGAGTGCCGGTTTTGTTTTACACAGAACTTTTATCTCTGATTATTTTAATGTCATTAAGTTCTGGAAGATGGTTTTGTGTTGCCTTAAATTCATCTTTTAGTGAAATTCTGAAGTCGTACCCCAAATGACTGCTTTGTCATGTCTTACATCATTTTTCCTCTCTGATGCCAAATGCCATCCAGACTTTCCGTGTTGCTGCGGTAAGATAGAAATTTTTAGTCTGTAGTAACTTTTCCTTTGTGTTGGTTTGTCTTCGTGCTTCTAGTCATTTGGTGATGTTTGTTTCTGAACGTTTTCCGGGAGGGGGACCGGCCTTCCCCGGAGGCCGCGTCTCCCTGTCGGGTGGCCCTCCCCGTAACGCCGGCGTTCCTCCGCCGCAGGATCTGTCACTGCGAGGGGGACGACGAGAGCCCTCTGATCACGCCCTGCCACTGCACCGGCAGCCTCCACTTCGTGCACCAGACCTGCCTGCAGCAGTGGATCAAGAGCTCCGACACCCGCTGCTGCGAGCTCTGCAAGTACGAGTTCATCATGGAGACGAAGCTGAAGCCGCTGAGAAAGGCACGTGCGCCGCCCCCGAGACGGCCCCGACCGCAGCACCGGGGCCGGGTGGGCCGCCCTGGGCTGTGTCCGCCTCTCTAAGAAGCGGAGGCCGGGTGCCCGTTCACGTCCCTGGGACTGGTTTCCAAGTCCCTCCTCTCAGGAAGAAGCTCCTTCTGGTCGTTCAGCCAGAGTGTTCTCTGTTTCCTTGAAACGAAGGCCGCTCACTTGTCTGTATCAGTCATTTGGCCATTGAGCACACACTGTGGAATGACATCTTAGTCAGCGTTAAACTTTGTATGTAGTAACTACTCAGGCCTTGCACTAATGAAGACCACGTTGTAGAGATGAGTGTCTTTCCCCTGCACAAAGCACCGCATAATACAAAAATTTATTTCTATGTACTTGTGACAAGTTTCTGCTAGACGGGGTGGAGGTGCATAGGGAAAGAAAGGAACTTCAGGCATCACATGAAACATCGTTGTTTGGTGTTGAAAGGTTAGTTGCGTTTATAGACAAGCGCTTTCAGAGCCCTTTCCCTGGTATTTTTGAAAGGTAGAGTGCGGTTTTGTTTTACACAGAACTTTTATCTCTGATTATTTTAATGTCATTAAGTTCTGGAAGATGGTTTTGTGTTGCCTTAAATTCATCTTTTAGTGAAATTCTGAAGTCGTACCCCAAATGACTGCTTTGTCATGTCTTACATCATTTTTCCTCTCTGATGCCAAATGCCATCCAGACTTTCCGTGTTGCTGCGGTAAGATAGAAATTTTTAGTCTGTAGTAACTTTTCCTTTGTGTTGGTTTGTCTTCGTGCTTCTAGTCATTTGGTGATGTTTGTTTCTGAACGTTTTCCGGGAGGGGGACCGGCCTTCCCCGGAGGCCGCGTCTCCCTGTCGGGTGGCCCTCCCCGTAACGCCGGCGTTCCTCCGCCGCAGGATCTGTCACTGCGAGGGGGACGACGAGAGCCCTCTGATCACGCCCTGCCACTGCACCGGCAGCCTCCACTTCGTGCACCAGACCTGCCTGCAGCAGTGGATCAAGAGCTCCGACACCCGCTGCTGCGAGCTCTGCAAGTACGAGTTCATCATGGAGACGAAGCTGAAGCCGCTGAGAAAGGCACGTGCGCCGCCCCCGAGACGGCCCCGACCGCAGCACCGGGGCCGGGTGGGCCGCCCTGGGCTGTGTCCGCCTCTCTAAGAAGCGGAGGCCGGGTGCCCGTTCACGTCCCTGGGACTGGTTTCCAAGTCCCTCCTCTCAGGAAGAAGCTCCTTCTGGTCGTTCAGCCAGAGTGTTCTCTGTTTCCTTGAAACGAAGGCCGCTCACTTGTCTGTATCAGTCATTTGGCCATTGAGCACACACTGTGGAATGACATCTTAGTCAGCGTTAAACTTTGTATGTAGTAACTACTCAGGCCTTGCACTAATGAAGACCACGTTGTAGAGATGAGTGTCTTTCCCCTGCACAAAGCACAGCATAATACAAAAAATTTATTTCTATGTACTTGTGACAAGTTTCTGCTAGACGGGGTGGAGGTGCATAGGGAAAGAAAGGAACTTCAGGCATCACATGAAACATAGCTCTCCTCTGGTCCCCGTCCTCGCTTTCTCTGAGAGGAGCCTCAGCCGGCTCCCACCTCCTATGTACACACTGGCTGCTGGGTGTGTCTGTGTGCCCAGCCTATGGAGAGGTTTTGTTTGGAAGAATAAAAGACTTGTTCTTCTCTCAAAACTTGAATGTGTAAAGGAAAGGGGGACCACATAATCAGGTAACAGCACCTGATGTGCCAGTTAAACCGTAGCTTCCACGGCAATCAGGTATCAGGGTATCAGGTATTCAGGGAAAGGAGTGCGTTTTGTGGGTTGGGGCGCCGAGGAAGCCGCGTGGGGCAGCATCATAGAATGCCTGGTGCTGAAGCAGTTCTTGAAAGATCGCTAGGACTTAAGAGGGAAAGTGACAGGAGCCCAGCGAGGTCCAGTTGTCTCTAGAGGATCGCAGCTGCCCAAAGGTAGGTGAGCATTTCAAGAGAGGGTGAAAGGCAGGGACTAAATGTGGCTTAGAAACTCAGGGGTGTGTTTTAGCAGGGAAGCCCGGTGTTGAGAGTGCATCACACCAGAGCAGAAAACAATCTAGATGTTAGAGAAGGCAGGCTCAAAGTACTTAGAAAATGCTTTCCCCATTAAAGCCTTATCATTGACCAGGCTCCTTACTCCGCGCTGACCCCTCAGGCGAGCCTCAGGGCACTGTAACCAAAGGACAGTCCATGAGGCTCTGCTTTCAGCCTCTCCTGCATAGAACCGTCTGGAAAGGCTGTGAGTCGGGCTGACAGAGGATTACCCTCTAAGAAGCGGAGGCCGGGTGCCCGTTCACGCCCTGGGACTGGTTTCCAAGTCCCTCCTCTCAGGAAGAAGCTCCTTCTGGTCGTTCAGCCAGAGTGTTCTCTGTTTCCTTGAAACGAAGGCCGCTCACTTGTCTGTATCAGTCATTTGGCCATTGAGCACACACTGTGGAATGACATCTTAGTCAGCGTTAAACTTTGTATGTAGTAACTACTCAGGCCTTGCACTAATGAAGACCACGTTGTAGAGATGAGTGTCTTTCCCCTGCACAAAGCACAGCATAATACAAAAAATTTATTTCTATGTACTTGTGACAAGTTTCTGCTAGACGGGGTGGAGGTGCATAGGGAAAGAAAGGAACTTCAGGCATCACATGAAACATAGCTCTCCTCTGGTCCCCGTCCTCGCTTTCTCTGAGAGGAGCCTCAGCCGGCTCCCACCTCCTATGTACACACTGGCTGCTGGGTGTGTCTGTGTGCCCAGCCTATGGAGAGGTTTTGTTTGGAAGAATAAAAGACTTGTTCTTCTCTCAAAACTTGAATGTGTAAAGGAAAGGGGGACCACATAATCAGGTAACAGCACCTGATGTGCCAGTTAAACCGTAGCTTCCACGGCAATCAGGTATCAGGGTATCAGGTATTCAGGGAAAGGAGTGCGTTTTGTGGGTTGGGGCGCCGAGGAAGCCGCGTGGGGCAGCATCATAGAATGCCTGGTGCTGAAGCAGTTCTTGAAAGATCGCTAGGACTTAAGAGGGAAAGTGACAGGAGCCCAGCGAGGTCCAGTTGTCTCTAGAGGATCGCAGCTGCCCAAAGGTAGGTGAGCATTTCAAGAGAGGGTGAAAGGCAGGGACTAAATGTGGCTTAGAAACTCAGGGGTGTGTTTTAGCAGGGAAGCCCGGTGTTGAGAGTGCATCACACCAGAGCAGAAAACAATCTAGATGTTAGAGAAGGCAGGCTCAAAGTACTTAGAAAATGCTTTCCCCATTAAAGCCTTATCATTGACCAGGCTCCTTACTCCGCGCTGACCCCTCAGGCGAGCCTCAGGGCACTGTAACCAAAAGGACAGTCCGCGAGGCTCTGCTTTCAGCCTCTCCTGCATAGAACCGTCTGGAAAGGCTGTGAGTCGGGCTGACAGAGGATACGCAGTGTTTACACTTGTTCTTTCTCTCTGCCTTTATGTGTTCTCTTCTGATTCGGAAACCAGTAAATGAAAAGGAAATCTGGCTATTTGGAGTAAGTTAATGGGCTCCTAGAGGAGACGGGACTGGCCCAGACCGCTCGTACCAGGAGCTCTTAGCGTCGATTTCGCGGCGTGGCTGCCAGAGTAGCAGAGGACCACAGAGTGAGCGCTCCCGCCGTCACCGTCACCCCATGGCGCCCCATCCGCTAGCCTGTCGTGGTGTCACCCGCCCCTTCGGCCCCTCACTCACGCCTGTCAGCCAGTCAGGGAACGAGAACCTGCCGCCTGGGTCCTGGGCCGACATGCTGTTTTCATCTGGCCCAAAACCATAAAATCCAGCCAGTGAAGGCCTGCTTGCAGGAATAAGCAGCCAGGGGGAGTGCCGGTAGCGGGTCATAGCTCATCTCGAAGCTTCTCTTCATTGCATAGAAAGTTGGCTGTCGACAGAGCACCAGTGCCTTGCGCCTGGCTTGCTAAAGCCACGTGGTTCAAAGGGAACAGCTCTGTCTGGGGAGATTCATCTGCCTTGGGAAAGCGGGAGCGGGGAAGCAAGCGGGTCTCACCATCAACAAAGCTCTCACCCGCTCACAGCCCCTCACGCCCGGGAGCCTGAGCCTCACGCTCTGCGTGTTGTCTTTTTAGTGGGAGAAGCTGCAGATGACATCCAGCGAGCGCCGGAAGATCATGTGCTCCGTGACCTTCCACGTCATCGCCATCACCTGCGTGGTCTGGTCCCTGTACGTGCTCATCGACCGCACCGCGGAGGAGATCCGGCAGGGACAGGCCACAGGTATGTGCTCAGAACGAAAGGAGCAGCCGGCCCGGGCATCCTGGATGGCCTAGTGGGTCTTGGTAGGACTGGGGCGTTACTCCAGGTTGATCTTCAAGTCCTGCCTCAAATGTCTGGGCTTCTGGAGGGGGGCATCTGTTAGGAAGCACCACACATTCTTTTCGGATGTTTCTTTTGCTCTGGTGGGAGTTTCTATACCCGGGTCAGGAAGCTTATCCTGGCATTCCAGCGGTTAAGACTGCCTTCCAATCCAGGGGACGTGGGTTGGATCCCTGATCTCGGAACTGAGATCCCACATGCCTTGTGACCAAGAAGCAAAACAAAGTAGAAACAGTATTGTAAGAAATTCAATAAAAGACTTTTAAGAAGGTCCATATAAAAAAAAAATCTTAAAAACACCCAGTTAGGAGAGATCAACACATGGAGAGAAAATCTCCACGACTGTGCCCTGGGGGTGCAGGATGAGAGGGCGTGGGTGTGCCTCCCCACGCGGCCTCCAGCGAAGCCAGATGGGATGATCCTCGAGTTACGAATCCGTCATCAACGGCAAGCTCAGAAACTGTTTTATTTGCTTCGCATCTTGAATAAGGTATGCTGATAGGCTCACTGGTTTTTTTCCCTTCCAGGAATCCTAGAGTGGCCCTTTTGGACTAAGTTGGTGGTTGTGGCCATTGGCTTTACTGGTGGACTTCTTTTTATGTACGTTCAGTGCAAAGTGTACGTACAGTTATGGAGGAGACTCAAGGCTTATAATAGAGTAATCTATGTCCAAAACTGTCCAGAAACAAGCAAAAGGAATATTTTTGAAAAATCTGCACTAACAGAGCCCAACTTTGAAAATAAAGATGGACATGGAATCTGTCATTCCGACACAAACTCTTCTTGTTGCACAGAACCCGAAGACACTGGAGCAGAGATTGTTCACGTCTGATGGCGTGGAGGGGTCGTTCTCGCAGCCGAGAAGGGCGGAAGGAAATTGTTTACTGCCAGTTGTATACCTTTTCTTATGTCCTTTAATAGCGTAGACTGGGCAGATGACTGTTTCTAATGGCTTCTCTTTTCCTAAACCCTCCCACGTCAGCTGTGCACAGCTGGGTTCCGCTTCCGCCAGCGTCCCCACGGGAGGGGAGGGTGGACGCGCCGGTGGCCCCGTGCTGGCGTGCTGGCTGGGTTCTGGCTCGTGGTCTTGAGCAGAATGAGAGAGCAAATCAGATGCCAAGCCTGAGGGGAGACCGGGAGCAGGCGATGCCTGTTCCGGTGGGCACGTCCCTCCCGCCCAGCTGCCCCATGACCGTCCAGCCTGGAGGAGAGGCATCCCCGCCACTCGGCAGAGCCCCGGGCGGCTGCCGCTGACAGTGCCCGGGCGGCGGGCGGCCATGCTCTGAGCCAGGCGGTAAGCGACTCACTGAACAAAGCAAAGCACTTTACAAAAAGAGAATCTTTATTTTGTAATATGTGTGTCACTTGGGGTTGACATTCCCCGTCTTTTCAAAAGGTCCAAAAAAAAATCTTAAAACACCCAGTTAGGAGAGATCAACACATGGAGAGAAATCTCACGACTGTGCCCTGGGGTGCAGGATGAGAGGGCGTGGGTGTGCCTCCCCACGCGGCCTCCAGCGAAGCCAGATGGGATGATCCTCGAGTTACGAATCCGTCATCAACGGCAAGCTCAGAAACTGTTTTATTTGCTTCGCATCTTGAATAAGGTATGCTGATAGGCTCACTGGTTTTTTTCCCTTCCAGGAATCCTAGAGTGGCCCTTTTGGACTAAGTTGGTGGTTGTGGCCATTGGCTTTACTGGTGGACTTCTTTTTATGTACGTTCAGTGCAAAGTGTACGTACAGTTATGGAGGAGACTCAGGGCTTATAATAGAGTAATCTATGTCCAAAACTGTCCAGAAACAAGCAAAAGGAATATTTTTGAAAAATCTGCACTAACAGAGCCCAACTTTGAAAATAAAGATGGACATGGAATCTGTCATTCCGACACAAACTCTTCTTGTTGCACAGAACCCGAAGACACTGGAGCAGAGATTGTTCACGTCTGATGGCGTGGAGGGGTCGTTCTGCGCAGCCGAGAAGGGCGGAAGGAAATTGTTTACTGCCAGTTGTATACCTTTTCTTATGTCCTTTAATAGCGTAGACTGGGCAGATGACTGTTTCTAATGGCTTCTCTTTTCCTAAACCCTCCCACGTCAGCTGTGCACAGCTGGGTTCCGCTTCCGCCAGCGTCCCCACGGGAGGGGAGGGTGGACGCGCCGGTGGCCCCGTGCTGGCGTGCTGGCTGGGTTCTGGCTCGTGGTCTTGAGCAGAATGAGAGAGCAAATCAGATGCCAAGCCTGAGGGGAGACCGGGAGCAGGCGATGCCTGTTCCGGTGGGCACGTCCCTCCCGCCCAGCTGCCCCATGACCGTCCAGCCTGGAGGAGAGGCATCCCCGCCACTCGGCAGAGCCCCGGGCGGCTGCCGCTGACAGTGCCCGGGCGGCGGGCGGCCATGCTCTGAGCCAGGCGGTAAGCGACTCACTGAACAAAGCAAAGCACTTTACAAAAAGAGAATCTTTATTTTGTAATATGTGTGTCACTTGGGGTTGACATTCGAAAGCACGTCTCATTTAGAAACCTTCCTTTCATGACCCTGACTGTCTCCTTCACATTGTAATAGATCTAAAACCCTTTTGCCTTATATATGCTAAGAAACGTGACTTACTCCATGTCCATAAAAGGGACTTGCGACTATAAAGCAGGACAAACAGGTCTGAGGCTTTTTCCATACGATTTTACAGGGATTAATGGATGTTCAGTGACAATTTGAGCATAATTCCTGTGGTTTTGAGCCTGTTTTCTGACACGTCTTCACGTCATAGGGCTGCTGTCAACGTTTCTTTTCTTTGTCAGCCCTGAAGAAGGGTTCATGATGAGATCTAAATGAAAGGAAGTGAGTCAGCAGAACAAAACTGAATATTTAAAAGCTACTCCTTCACGGACAAACCTCTCCAGTTTGTGCTGGCTTCACACTGAAGGAGTCGGCGTGCACCGCCTGGCTCTGGGGCACACACGGCAGGTGCTCCCGGGTGCTCCTGCTCCGGGCACGTTCTGTGGGTCACTGCGCAGAGCCCAGAGGCAGACAGGCCGCCCTGGGCTGAGGGCCGGGAGTGAGCAGCGGACTGCCACGGCCCACTGCATCCCTGCTCCATCCCGTTTGTCGCCTTAACTGGACTGAACAGAGAGGATCCTTTGGGGGCCCCTGGCCCTGCTCTCAGTCCGTTCTATCAGGGATTATCTCCTGTACCGTTTTTCATAAGACAAAACCAAAACCACTACCATCAGATGGCCTTTGTCCCTTTAAAAAGGTCCTCTTTAAATTCTGTTTTTAAAGATCGCTTTGGTCATACCAGACACATAAGAGTCAGCTCCAGAAGCCTAGGCCACGGGGTTCTGCAGTGGGAGCTGAGTGTGCCCGAGGGCTCGCTCTCCGGGCAGCTCTCCGGGCAGCTCTGTAGGTGTCTGGGTGGGAGGCCCGGGCTCCTGCCTCTGTCCTCCGAGCCTCTGGTGCTTCACCCAGTCTGTCAAGGGAAGGAAGCAAGGAGAGGGTAATCCGTTTGCTTTTCAGAGCAGAAGCGCCATGGTTTGTCTTGAAAGCGAGGAGGCTGAGGCTCTTGAAGCTCGGTGGGGGGAGGGCTTTGCCCTGCCGTGGCTCCTCTGGCCTGGCAGGTGCTGTCCAGCCGCAGCCCACCCCTGGAAACAGGTCAGCCCGTGTCTCCACCTCCCAGGCCACATCCAGCCCGTGCTTGTGCCCACTGTGCCCCAAAGTGCAATTACCCACGCCCTCTCCCAGCCTGGGGCGCCAAGCAGCCACGGACTGCCCTGTCTACTCAGGAGCGCCGGATCCCGGGTCCTCCCTGCCGGGGCCCCTTAGGGAGTGCCCGCGCAAGGCCTCTTGTCCCTCTAACAGCAGATGAGAGGTCCGGGAGACTGGGAGGGACTTCCAAGTGGACATCATTCCCCTTCCCCGCAGTGGAGCCCCTTGTGCTGGGCATGAGAAGCACTGAGACTTCCGGTCGCGAGGAGAGTGTGCCCGGGTAGGGACAGCCCCAGGACAGCCACCCCTAGGGCAGAGGTGCCTTCATGGCTGGGCCTGCTGTGTTGCTCCCTGCCAGCCAGGCTCTCGGGGGAAGCCCTCTCACACCATCTGGTCACCTCCAGCCAAGCTCCAGGAAGCCTCTGCCCACGAACAGTCGGCCCCACGTCCTCCTTTCCTTTCCTAGGATGGCATGCCCACAGCTTCCCCGTTGCCTTTCTCTGTCCTCGCAGCTTCTGTTGAGCACCCCTACTTAAGTCTCAGCGCTAACGTCTTTGCAGGGACTGACTGTGAAGTGGGAGCCCGGGCGAGGTTGTGCTGTGCTGCCACCTAGTGGCAGCTGTGGATGTGACCGGTATTCCTTCAGTCGGTGTCAACGTGCTCTCTGGGTTCTTTGCGAGGTTAATTATTCCCCATTTCCTCAGCGTTTTACACTTGGCTGAACTATATAGCGGCGTGGGATGAGCTTGCAGCTCTCAGGGCCAGGAGGGCTGGTCTCTGGAGGCCAGGCGACGGGGAGGACAGCAGCCTGCACTGTTGCCCGCCGACCATCCCTGACTCGGCTTCTGGTTCCCCTCAGATTCACCTTCCACGGAAGCACTTTCGTGCCTGAGTTTAAGATTTTCCTGAAAATTGTGAAAGAACTCTTTCTACTCCAGGCCTCTTAATATCGCTTGCTTTTTTTTTTTTTGCTTCAGTCCATTCTTTTCAATCTTAAGGGTCCAGTTTCAAAACCTGCGAGTGTGCCCTGCTCGGCTACAGACACACCGGCCCGGGGACTCAGGAGTCCCAGGTGGGGCTGCCCCCCAGGCCGGAGGTCGCCCCCAGAGCTGGCACAGGACCGGGCACGCGGGGTCAAGAGCCACGACAGTGCGGATCCGGCCGACCGCAGACACAACTTCTGAGATACTTTTCCTCTTGGATCTGATTTGAAGTCCGCAGCTTCCATCTCTAGCCCAGGGAAAGACTGAGGCACAGGGAAACAAGAGCGTTTGTCTTTGTTTTGGAAGTAATGAAACTGTGCAGCCCATCACCTATTTAGATGCATTGTTTATAGGAGGTTGATCGTTAATAAAGACCAAATTTACACTGGCGTGTGTGGCGTAGTTTCTAACAGGCACTTCACATTTGAAGTTTTTCTTAACTTAGAAACTTTCTAGTTCTCTCAGTGTCTAGTTTTGTATCATTTTGTGTATGTTCCCTGTTTCTCAGTATTACTGCTTGAGTAATTGTATGGGTGTGGGGGGTGTTTGTACTATACACGGAGTGTCTCATTACAGCAATAAAGCATTTCTTTAAAAAGGAGTTCTGCCATGAACGTGTTTTCCTGCCAGGAAGCTGGGAACATTGGCAGACACTCCAGTGATCTGATCCCCTCTCCGGGTTCCTCTGACTTGCACATCAGAGAAGGTGGGTGCCGCCGCAGCCTGTCCCTGTGAGGGAGGCTGGGTCCCGCAGACAGTGGCGGTCAGTGGGCAGGGGTGGGTCCTCGAGGGCGTGTGAGCGTGCGAGTGAAGGCTGAAGTCGTTCTCACAAGTGTGCCTTTTCCAAACCTCTGGGCTCTACGTGGACTTGCCGCGCTGAGAAAAGCCAAACTCAGATTCAGGGGGAGTGTGGCCACGTGAGCATCGGAGCGGTACATGGCCTAACTAGCCTTCGCTGTTGAATCATCGACCGAGGCACAGCCCGGCCGAGTGAGGAAGAACGGCAGGGCTGGCAGGATTGCTGGCGGTGGCTGAGCCTGGCTGCACCTCTTAGCTCCTGGCAGGGCCTCCCCGCATCATGCCAGGGTGGTTGATTTTCCAGTCTCAGAACTGCAAACCACTCCTGGGGCTGGGAGTGCCGAGGGTGGGCACCCGGCTGCGCCCGCGTGCACAAGGTCAAAGGAGGGAGGCCGAGCCTGCCCGCATAGGCTCTGCTGGGAGAGCGTTAAACCGGTTCACAAATTCAGGGCCCTGCAGAGGGCTGCCGGGAGACTGGCGAGCTGGGCGGGGCGGGGGCGGGGGCGGAGGGTGGTCCTTTGCTAGTGTCCTCTTTGCTGACTTGGTTGTATGTATGGAAATCAGTTTCTTACATACAATCTGTAAGAATGCGATGAGCGGGCTGCCTTGCAGGGCCGCTAGGCTTTGAGGACCCGAGGAACTCAGTGAGTTTGGCTGAAGAGACGCCAAATAAGGTCTTATTGCAGGAGGCTTGAGGCGACGCTGCCCCCAGCTCTGCTCGCCCTGTGACACCAGCCGCAGCTGATAGCACACTAGGGGAGCGCCTAGCCGTTTAGGTTGGGGGGCGGCCACCGCTGCTCAGACCAGCCTCCTGTTCTGTAAATACACTCGGAGACAGAGCCCCACCCCTTCACGGATAGACCAGGTTCTGCTGATTTCCGGCTACGCTGGCTGGAAAGCCGACAGTGTTTGCATGGCCCTTCATAGGAGAAGTTTGCCAACCCTTGGTTTGTGTGATTGGTGCCGCTAGAGTTGTTGGCGCCCAGTCCGGGTGGCGTCAGAGGTGTGGACGCCCCTCTCTGGGGCCTGTCTCTTCTCCAGCCTCAGAAGTGCCCGTGACCCACTGTCCTGAAAAGAGCTGAGAAGAGTAATTCAGGAGGCCAAGGAGAGGGGATGGGCCTGCCGTCCGGAGCTAAGAGCTCCTCTGCGCCCCTCGGCCGTCAGAGAAGCCTTGCCAAGCTGCCTCTTGGAGCTGAAACGAGAGGAGCTGCGTCCAGCCTCCGGACACATCTCTGCCCTCTGCATGAGGTAGGTGTCTAGAGGTTCCGGGGTCCAGGGAGCCCACCCCAGCTCCACTTTGGTCCCCTCGTCTAGCTTCCATCCTTTCGCTTGAGACACAGTGTTGGGCACTCGCAGAGGGGAACGGGCCGCACCGTGTGCGCGCAGTGCTGCCGTGGGGGCACCGGGGAGGTGGGAAAAGGCAACCTGGGTTCTTGTGAGAAAGCGTAGTCCGGTATCCTCGTTCTTCCACTCTTCCGTTGTTAAAATGTGCTCATATGGAACGGTGATCAGAGGAGATGGTAGCTCCTGGTGCGGTGATTTTGTGGATTGGTTGGTTTATACCAACAGAAACTTGGTAACACAATGTCCTTTCCTGCAAAACTTTTCTGGTCCATAAAATCTCGTCACCTGGGAGCCCTGGTCCTGGGGCGCCTTCCTCAGCCGTGAGAGGTTCCCCGAGGGCTGTATGAGTGCCTGTGTTACACTCCCGGAGGGCCGGCCATGGCTTTTATCCAGTATTCAAGGTAGTCTGTGCTGCCCTCCACAGGTGTGGTTCTTACCCAGCACTAAGAACAGCTGCTCCCATCTGAGCCGGTGTAGAGGGGAAACTGAGGCCCGGGGAGGGCACCGCTCTGAGTCACGGAGACCCCTCTGACTCAGGGCTCTCCTCACAGCCCGCCCTCCAGATCTCAGCCAGTTGCTGGGGTACCTGGGAAGACATGCAGCCAGTTACCAATTCTCCCGCCCTGATTGCTCCCCGCGGAGCCCCAGGGATGGAGCTGGGCTCTCAGGACTCATCTCACCAGTTAGTGTGGAGAAAGCGAGGACTGCCTGCCGGCTTGAAATTGCGGCTATCTGACCCAACCAACTGCTGTCTGTCGGCGGCCTGCACCCCAGAGGCCTGCTGCCAAAGGCTTTCCTGCGTCAGAGACACCTGGAGGTGCTTACAGTGTTGGAGATGCGAGGTACTCTGGTGTGAGGTCACCCAGGGGCATCACAGCAGAGCGCGGACTTGGCTTGCAAGGCCCAGCTCCCCTTCGGCTGGCGGCGAGTCAGGGCTCCCTCATCTTTGCTAGCTGAAGTTTCCTCGTCTGTGGACAGGGGCTGGCCCTCCCCGCAGAGCCGCTTCAAGGGGAGCTTTGGCGGTCAAGGCCATGCTGACGAATCCCCACATGTCCCTTTTTAAAGGACAGTCATTAGTCCTGCACTGGAGAACAGTATGGAGCTCCCTCAGAAAACTACAAATTGAGCTGCTGTGTGGTCCAGCGATGCCGCTGCTGGGCGTCAAGATACATGTATATGAAAAGATACATGTATGTGTCCCTGTGTTCATAGCATAGATGTGGGCTGTGTGTGTGTGTGTGTGTGTGTGTGTGTGTGTGTGTGTATACACACAATGGATCATTACTCAGCCATAAGAAAGAATGAAATGTTGCCATTAGCAGCAACATGGATGGATTTATCACATGAGGTTATCACACTAAATGAAGTAAATCAGAATGAGGAAGACAAATACCATAGCATATCACTGTTTTTTTTGACCACTTCTATTGGTCTTTCATTTATTTATCTTTGTTCTTTGGCTCCTGTGGGCCTTCCATCGCAGTGGCCTCTGTTGTCACACAGCACCAGCTCTGGGCGCATGCGCTCCAAAGCTCCAGCTCGGTAATTGGACACATCGGTCCAGCTACTCCACGGCACGTGGGATCTTCCCAGGCCAGGGATCGAACCGGCGCCCCTTGCACTACAAGGTGGTGTCCTTACCCACTGGACCACCAGGGAAACCCAGCATATCACTTTTATGTGGAATCTAAACGAGGACACAAGTGAATTTTTCTACAAAACAGAAACAGACTCAGAGACATAGAGAACAGACTTGTGGTTACCAAAGGCCAGGGAGGAGTGAATTGGGCATTTTGGATTAGGGGATACAAACTATGATACACGGAATGGGTAAACCACAATGTCCTACTGTGTACCACAAGGAACTACATTCAATATTCTCTGCTAAACCATAATGGAAAATAAGATGAAAAAGAAGGAATATATGTTTAATGGAGTCGCTTTGTTGTATAGCAGAAGGGTCCACCCAATGCTGCTTCCTCCCGGCTGTGCCAGTGCACGTGGAAGTCAGAGGGTCCTGGGAGCCCAGGGGACCATACGGATGCTCACTCTGCTCCTCCTTGGGGCGTCAGGCTGGCGGAAGGAAGACCCCAGGGCTAACACAGAGGTGACCAGATGGCTGGGGAGGCTGGCCTGCCGCATCTCATGCACTTTGCTGCAGCCCTGCAGCCCCACCCATTCTGGAGCCTGGGGCTGGGGGCTGGGGCTGGGGGCTGAGGCGAAGGGTGGGGGTGTGCAGGGGCAGCCAGTAGATCATCATCCCCAGGGTGGAGGCTCAGGGCTGGCTCTGCCTCTTGCGGCCAAGGAAAGAAAATGCGTTTTTTAAAAAGTGTCCGCTGCAGTAGGAGAAGCTAGCTCCCAGCTGGGTGCCCTGCTGGGAGGGAAATGAGAGAGCAGTAGGCTTTGCCTTCTCATTTGCCCCGGGCCACCACTAGGGGACAAAAAAGAATAAAGTGGGTTCTCTTTCCCCCAGGGACTCTGATTCCAAGGGCAAGACCACGTGGGAGGACAGCAGAGGTTTGAACAAAGCCCCGGGGGGAAAGACGAGCTCTCTCTGGGTCATCAGGACGTCTCCCCAGAAGGGTGACCTTTGGGATGTGTTCCGGGGAAGAGTAGGCGCTTTCTGGGTCAAGAAGAGAGAAAAGCACCTTTTCTCCAGACTGGGAGCGGGAGTGACTTTTGCCTCGATGGGATCAGAGTGGCTTTTTTGTGCGTGGGAGGGGACGTGAGCTGTTTGGGGTGATGGGGACATAGCATGTAGGAGACCTGCTTTAAGCCAACTCCTTTATTTTTATGACAATTCTTAATTCATTCCACAAGAATTGATCCGGGCACCTACTGTATGCAAGAAGTCAGACTGAGCATAAATAGAACAGAAAAGCGTCTTCCCACGTCTCAGCAAGAACATCCACCAGTCGTGCTGCTCTGCTCGCTGCCTGCCGTAGAAGCACTGAGCTGGGCGTAGGGCAGGAAGGGCACAGTCCTGTTCTGTGTAGGAAAGGTCCCTGCAGCCCTTACACACTTTGGCCAAAGTATGGCATTCACTAAAGATTGAGGAACAAACAGAAAATTGCTCTGAAGCTGAGCTATATCATGGTCCAACCTGGGGAGCCTTTGGTTTGAAGCCAAGAACCTGGGTCCTGCAGGCTACTTCCCAAGAATCGAAGGGCCGGCCCCGTGGCCGCCCTGGAAGCCTGCCCACCTGGGAGCCTAACCACCCAGACGCCTGCCCACTGGGCCGACTGGCCTCTGGGCGCTGAGCGCAGCCTCGAGCAGCTGGCCATCCTGCAGTGAGATGGGCTTGGCCGGCTGCTCAGATGGCCACGCTGTTGGGAATCCGGTCTGGGGACAAGTAGTAATAAGGCAGCTTCTTGTTCTTGTTCCGCTCGGCGATCACGCTGACAATGGCGTCGAGGTTCTTTCGGAATCGGGCCATGGCCTCCTTCACGGGCTTCTCGGTGAAATGTTCCTCTGGGTACATGCCCAGGAACAGCTGAGGATCCAGACCCAGACATGTTAATCTGCGACGAGGCGATGTAAACGGACGGGGCTCATCCCGTCCCCAGAGCGTTTGGGAGGCAAGGCCTGTGCTCGTCCTCCAACATCTCCACCCCCTGCCACCTGCTGAGAGCACCCGAGAACGCTCCTGGCTTGGGGCTTCACAGATCCATGCCCCCCCGGCCCCCCGCAGGCTGATGGTAAGGACCAGGGATGGTGCGGGCGGCGGTGGAGGCTGGGGTGGTCCGGCTGTGCTGAGCCTGTCCCCAGGCACACTCCTTCCTGGTCTCGGGGGCACAGGGCCAGTCTGGCCTTCTCTCCAGCCCCGGTCAGCCACACCAGGCCCTGCTGGGGTGCTGTGCCCATTGGCAAGGCACCAGCATATGAAAGCCAGGCATATCTTTTAGAAACAAGCTACGAGAATGTTAAAATTAGGAAGTTTCACAGTCAGGGCTGGACAGGGTGGGGAAAATGCTCTGCCCTGTTGACAGGACGTTGGACTTAGTTTGTGGAGGGCAACTCAGCCTCAACATTCTTTGACCAAGACATTCCTCTACAAGGCATTGTACTGGTTCTACTGAACACATATGTGTTCACAGAGACCCGTGTGTGAAGATGTTAGTGAGGAACCAAGACATTAGCAAAGGTCCTAAAACATCACAGATGCCAACGAATGCCTGCGGCTCTGAGGCTGGTTCAACCAGCCAGTCTTCTGAGCAGCACTGAGCCGACACCATGGGGTGGCGTCTGATAGCTGGTTTTGGAATTAGGTTCACCAAGTTCTACGTGTAGGAGAATGTCTCAGCAAGATACCGGGAATCTCTTAGCCCTCACTGGTGGGGTGCCAGGGAGAAACCCACATGAAAGAGCTCTGTCAGCCAGGGGGCGCCCATCGGTCTGGGACAGTAGCTAGTTTTAAGGCCACGCTGTTGGGAATCCGGTCTGGGGACAAGTAGTAATAAGGCAGCTTCTTGTTCTTGTTCCGCTCGGCGATCACGCTGACAATGGCGTCGAGGTTCTTTCGGAATCGGGCCATGGCCTCCTTCACGGGCTTCTCGGTGAAATGTTCCTCTGGGTACATGCCCAGGAACAGCTGAGGATCCAGACCCAGACATGTTAATCTGCGACGAGGCGATGTAAACGGACGGGGCTCATCCCGTCCCCAGAGCGTTTGGGAGGCAAGGCCTGTGCTCGTCCTCCAACATCTCCACCCCCTGCCACCTGCTGAGAGCACCCGAGAACGCTCCTGGCTTGGGGCTTCACAGATCCATGCCCCCCCGGCCCCCCGCAGGCTGATGGTAAGGACCAGGGATGGTGCGGGCGGCGGTGGAGGCTGGGGTGGTCCGGCTGTGCTGAGCCTGTCCCCAGGCACACTCCTTCCTGGTCTCGGGGGCACAGGGCCAGTCTGGCCTTCTCTCCAGCCCCGGTCAGCCACACCAGGCCCTGCTGGGGTGCTGTGCCCATTGGCAAGGCACCAGCATATGAAAGCCAGGCATATCTTTTAGAAACAAGCTACGAGAATGTTAAAATTAGGAAGTTTCACAGTCAGGGCTGGACAGGGTGGGGAAAATGCTCTGCCCTGTTGACAGGACGTTGGACTTAGTTTGTGGAGGGCAACTCAGCCTCAACATTCTTTGACCAAGACATTCCTCTACAAGGCATTGTACTGGTTCTACTGAACACATATGTGTTCACAGAGACCCGTGTGTGAAGATGTTAGTGAGGAACCAAGACATTAGCAAAGGTCCTAAAACATCACAGATGCCAACGAATGCCTGCGGCTCTGAGGCTGGTTCAACCAGCCAGTCTTCTGAGCAGCACTGAGCCGACACCATGGGGTGGCGTCTGATAGCTGGTTTTGGAATTAGGTTCACCAAGTTCTACGTGTAGGAGAATGTCTCAGCAAGATACCCGGGAATCTCTTAGCCCTCACTGGTGGGGTGCCAGGGAGAAACCCACATGAAAGAGCTCTGTCAGCAGTGGCGATGGAGGCGCCCTTGTGGGGAGCGTCCCAGTGGAGCAGTGACCTCTGCCCTCCTGCCCGCCCACCCTGAGCTTCACCCAGGCTCCGCCCCACCAGCCTTGCAAGTCAGGATTCCTGGCCCTCAGGGGTCCCAGTCTGAGCCCTGAATCACAAAACCCCAGGACTGAGGAATGAGTTACACCTTCTGGTTCCTCCAGCCTCACCTCGTTGTCCTGGAACTGGCTCAGTGCCCACACGGCACCCAGATGCCAGCAGGAGCGGCCGCGGTCAGGCAGCGTGTCCACGATCTGTTCGATGGTGACCACACCCTTGGCCGTTGGTGGCGGGGCGCGCATGGTCGGGGGGGCGTTGGGGATCCAGGAGCACCAGTCATACTGCAGGGACAGCCACCGACTTGGTTGGGTGCCCTGCCCGCCGCCGCCCGCCTCCTCCCGAGTCCTTCCTTCTGCTTCAGCAAGGCTGGGGCAGCCTGCCTCTGCGGACGGGCATCCAGTGCTTAGCACAGAACCAGACTCTGCCGGGAACACCAGGCTCCTGGCCTTGAGGTGGCCAGGCTTCCCCCTCCCCGCATTAAGGAAGTGACATGGCCTGCCCAGGGCCCCCAGGAGCAGCCGAGGTGGCCCTGGCCATCTCCTGCCCAGAGGGCTCCCCCCGCCCTCGCCCACCTGGCGAGTTCACCGCCGCGTGCTGGGCTATAAAAACTGGGACGGGTAAATGCTCTGCCCTGTTGACAGGACGTTGGACTTAGTTTGTGGAGGGCAACTCAGCCTCAACATTCTTTGACCAAGACATTCCTCTACAAGGCATTGTACTGGTTCTACTGAACACATATGTGTTCACAGAGACCCGTGTGTGAAGATGTTAGTGAGGAACCAAGACATTAGCAAAGGTCCTAAAACATCACAGATGCCAACGAATGCCTGCGGCTCTGAGGCTGGTTCAACCAGCCAGTCTTCTGAGCAGCACTGAGCCGACACCATGGGGTGGCGTCTGATAGCTGGTTTTGGAATTAGGTTCACCAAGTTCTACGTGTAGGAGAATGTCTCAGCAAGATACCCGGGAATCTCTTAGCCCTCACTGGTGGGGTGCCAGGGAGAAACCCACATGAAAGAGCTCTGTCAGCAGTGGCGATGGAGGCGCCCTTGTGGGGAGCGTCCCAGTGGAGCAGTGACCTCTGCCCTCCTGCCCGCCCACCCTGAGCTTCACCCAGGCTCCGCCCCACCAGCCTTGCAAGTCAGGATTCCTGGCCCTCAGGGGTCCCAGTCTGAGCCCTGAATCACAAAACCCCAGGACTGAGGAATGAGTTACACCTTCTGGTTCCTCCAGCCTCACCTCGTTGTCCTGGAACTGGCTCAGTGCCCACACGGCACCCAGATGCCAGCAGGAGCGGCCGCGGTCAGGCAGCGTGTCCACGATCTGTTCGATGGTGACCACACCCTTGGCCGTTGGTGGCGGGGCGCGCATGGTCGGGGGGGCGTTGGGGATCCAGGAGCACCAGTCATACTGCAGGGACAGCCACCGACTTGGTTGGGTGCCCTGCCCGCCTTCGCCGCCCCGCCTCCTCCCCGAGTCCCTTCCTTCTGCTTCAGCAAGGCTGGGGCAGCCTGCCTCTGCGGACGGGCATCCAGTGCTTAGCACAGAACCAGACTCTGCCGGGAACACCAGGCTCCTGGCCTTGAGGTGGCCAGGCTTCCCCCTCCCCGCATTAAGGAAGTGACATGGCCTGCCCAGGGCCCCCAGGAGCAGCCGAGGTGGCCCTGGCCATCTCCTGCCCAGAGGGCTCCCCCCGCCCTCGCCCACCTGGCCGAAGTTCACCGCCGCGTGCTGGGCTGAGGCTGTGAAGATCACCACGGTCAGGTACTCGGACAGCTTCTCCTTGGTCTTGATGGACTTGGGGAAGCCTACGGTAGAGCCGCGGGCTGGCTGAGGCCCCCGCCGCCCCCGGGGAGAGCCACCCACCCAACTGGCAGGCACCCATTCCATCCCTACAGGTCCCTGGGTGCCCACGCACCACTTCTGGAGGACCTGGTCGTGGGCAAGACACACTGGAGGGGACAGCCGATTGGCCCAGTGATCCAGGTGCATCTGCCCTGGCTCTCAGGGGAGACAGAAGGTCCCTAGGAGGTCCCCGTGAGGCAAACTGGAGGGCGGGGATCCCCTGGGAGCTGTGGCTCCCACACCAGGCACTCAGATGGAGGCCGCTGGCCAGCATCACCCAGAGCACGTCAGTAGTTCCGGGAAAGAAGAGAAGGCCGGGGAGGGAGGGAGCAGTCCCCACCTGAGGCCTTCTTGCCCCGCATGCCGTACACGTAAACGTCCTTCACGAAGTCCTGCAGCTCCTGGTCCTCCTCCACCACCTGGTCACTCTCGTAGTAGATGTCCACCACCTCGGCCGTGAACCTGGCTCAGGAGGAGAGGCCCAGCGAGGAGTGGGTGCCCAGCCAGGGTCCGCAGAGCCAGGACCCTGGGCCCCAGGGCAGGGCCCCCTTGGTCACCGGGTCACTCAGTTACTCCTTGATGTTCAGACTCCGTCACACTCTCCCCCACCCCCACCTGGCCCCGAGGCCCCCAGCACTACCCTGACAATGGAGCCAGGCCGCCGACCCCCCGAGTTGGCCCCCGGCTGCATCCGCCTGTGCCCCGCTCACGCCTCCTGCAGCCCCGATGGAGCCCCCCGGCCCCGGTGCTCACGTCTTGATGGCCTCCCACACCAGGAGTCCGTCGTCCCGATAGAAGTAGTAGGGAATGTCTTCCTTGCT
The DNA here is from genome assembly GCA_022376925.1 of Tragulus kanchil. Classification (NCBI taxonomy): domain Eukaryota; kingdom Metazoa; phylum Chordata; class Mammalia; order Artiodactyla; family Tragulidae; genus Tragulus; species Tragulus kanchil. The sequence goes on from JAIOJX010000005.1 coordinate 163,462,055, forward strand.
GTCCATGCCCCGGGCCTTGATGGCCTCAGGGAAGCAGAGCGAGGTGTAGGTGAGGTCCTGCATGGCCCTCTGCACCATCTGCACGTGCCCACCGCCCCCAGTGGCGTTGGCCTTGTGCATGCCGAGGTGTGAAGACCCCCCGCCCCCCGGGTTCACCGCGTGCTGGGCTGAGGCTGTGAAGATCACCACGGTCAGGTACTCGGACAGCTTCTCCTTGGTCTTGATGGACTTGGGGAAGCCTACGGTAGAGCCGCGGGCTGGCTGAGGCCCCCGCCGCCCCCGGGGAGAGCCACCCACCCAACTGGCAGGCACCCATTCCATCCCTACAGGTCCCTGGGTGCCCACGCACCACTTCTGGAGGACCTGGTCGTGGGCAAGACACACTGGAGGGGACAGCCGATTGGCCCAGTGATCCAGGTGCATCTGCCCTGGCTCTCAGGGGAGACAGAAGGTCCCTAGGAGGTCCCCGTGAGGCAAACTGGAGGGCGGGGATCCCCTGGGAGCTGTGGCTCCCACACCAGGCACTCAGATGGAGGCCGCTGGCCAGCATCACCCAGAGCACGTCAGTAGTTCCGGGAAAGAAGAGAAGGCCGGGGAGGGAGGGAGCAGTCCCCACCTGAGGCCTTCTTGCCCCGCATGCCGTACACGTAAACGTCCTTCACGAAGTCCTGCAGCTCCTGGTCCTCCTCCACCACCTGGTCACTCTCGTAGTAGATGTCCACCACCTCGGCCGTGAACCTGGCTCAGGAGGAGAGGCCCAGCGAGGAGTGGGTGCCCAGCCAGGGTCCGCAGAGCCAGGACCCTGGGCCCCAGGGCAGGGCCCCCTTGGTCACCGGGTCACTCAGTTACTCCTTGATGTTCAGACTCCGTCACTCTCCCCACCCCCACCTGGCCCCGAGGCCCCCAGCACTACCCTGACAATGGAGCCAGGCCGCCGACCCCCCGAGTTGGCCCCCGGCTGCATCCGCCTGTGCCCCGCTCACGCCTCCTGCAGCCCCGATGGAGCCCCCCGGCCCCGGTGCTCACGTCTTGATGGCCTCCCACACCAGGAGTCCGTCGTCCCGATAGAAGTAGTAGGGAATGTCTTCCTTGCTGTCCATGCCCCGGGCCTTGATGGCCTCAGGGAAGCAGAGCGAGGTGTAGGTGAGGTCCTGCATGGCCCTCTGCACCATCTGCACGTGCCCACCGCCCCCAGTGGCGTTGGCCTTGAGCGAGAGGGGACAGAGCGCCATGAGCTGAGGACGCCAGCTCCAGGGCTCCACGGGAGAAACCGTGAGAGGGCAGGGAGGTGACCAGGCTGGCCGAGAGCAAACCCACGTCTGGTGAGGTGGAGCGGGAGGGACATGTAACTCACCCTGCCAGGGTGGTCAGAGGAATGAGCCTCTGCCTGATCACAATGCAAAGGGCTGAGGTGCACGGGGGTAGGGGGGGAGCTCTCAGTCAGAGCCGGGCAGGGAGGAGAATGGGCAGAGTGAGCCGGGCCAGAGTAGCCCCTGGAGCAGGCCTGCCCTCGTCCCAAGCACAGGCCGCCCAGAGCCAAGCACTGCCCACAGGGACTTGGTCTTGGAGCACAGGAGAGGGTAGCCCCAGCCCCCAGGACCCACATCACCCTGCCTGAGGGCCCCTTGTGTGCCTAGGTGAGGGACGCTGGCCATCACGCCAGCTGCGGAGACGCGGGCACGCATGCTCACAGGCAGGCCCACCCGCGGCTGAGGGCTCAGGACACAGAATCGTCAGAGGAGGGCTTGGGTGTTGGGGCCAGACACGGGTGCACAGTGGGTGTCTGACCCAAGCAGGACCCACGGAGCTGCACCCACCTTGTCAAACAGGCCGTACTCGCAGATGAGCTGCTCCCGGGCCTTGGTGTTGATGGCGATGGTGAACCGCACGTGCGCCACCAGGAGCTGGGGCAGCAGCAGGAGGAGACCTCAGAGGCGGCCGGGCAGGGGCTCCTGACCAGGTCTGCGCCTCCGCGGGGGTCCCCAGGGCCCTCAGCTCCACTCCCACCCCAGTCCGCCGTGGAGGAGCGATGCCACGGCTCACGGAGGGAGTGAAGCTGGTGTGCCAACCCGCACGGCTGAGCAGCTGCTGACAGCCCGGGGACCGCCGCTCTGGTGCTCAGCAAGAATGATCACCAGGAAAACGACCATCGTCTGCTCTTACATAGAGCTTCACTCTGTCCTGGGCACTCTGAAGCTCTCCAAACCTGTCCACTATTCTCACCCGGCCAGAGGCAGGTGTACTATCTGATCCTGGTTTTACAGAGGGGGATATGGAAGCAAAGGGAAGGAATTTGAGCCCACAGCATCCCCAAGCAATCAGTGCCTGTCGGATTCGGGAGAGAGAGGGCCTTGACACCCGAGAGAAGGGCTGCAGGGTCACGCTGAACTCATTCACCTCTTCAGAGTCTGCTCCGTCCCCTAAGGCTCCCCGGAGACTGGGCACTTCCCAGGGAGTGAGCGGCTTGGAGCTGCTTCCTTCCTGGGGTACCTCCCCACTCCCAGCTGCTCTCCGGGGCTCTCTCACGGCCACTCCCGGCTGCAGTCCTGTGCGGGTGTCAGCACCCCTCCTCCCTCCCTTCTGCGCCCTACCCCCATGCCTGATACCTTGCCCACTAGATGAGGCAGGAGCTTGCTGTACCTTGAAAATGGGGTGCACGGCAGGCAGCTGGCGGTACATGGCAATGCCAAACACCTCAGACACCAGGTGTGTGCGCAGAAGGTGGGTGATGGTCTGGTGCACGTGGAAGTCGCTGGAGCGCACCCAGATTTTGGCCAGGAGCCAGTCATACTTTGCATCCGACGGGAGAAAGATGGGGTTCTCGTCTCCTGGCACCTGGTTGAGCTGATAGGTTGGAGAAAGAACACGCATGGCAAAGATTTTGCTCCAGACTAACTGTAGGAGAGCTTGGCCTCTCAGAAAATTCCAGGAAAATCCAGATTTCTTAAACAGAGACTCTGAACCATGAGAGGAGGGCAGAGGCCCAGAGTATGTGTTTCTCATCCTGGCTGCACCCTTTACGACCGGTGGGACCCTGGACAACTTGGCCTTTCTGAGCTTCACTATCGTTTACAAGGGGACAGGGTCCAGTCGCCTCATAGTTACGAGGGGCAGCAACGGAAGGGCGTGACGGCGTTGGCCAAGAGGGAGTGCCGTGTGTGTCGGGGGTGGGCGGTGGGCGGTGGTCTTCCACCCCATCTCCACCTGCTTCTCGGCTGTTGCTTTCTGGTCTCCCCACTTTTCTTTCCTTGGCTCTCCCCTTAAATGCGGCTGCTCCCCAGGCCCTGTCTGGGTGCTTCCCAATTCCCTTTATGCTCTGGGCTAGACTGGCGGCGGGCAGGACACGGACTCTGGAGCCAGCCAGCCTGGCCTCCGTCTCAGCTGTGCCGCTGACTGTGTGCCCGAGGGCCTCGGTTTCCTTATCTGCCGAAAATGATCAGTAGCCGGAGGGTCCGCCCACTCAGAGGGCGGTAGTGACAGTTACGGAAATAAAGGCAGGCTTCCCGGTCAGAAACCCTGATGGCCAAATGTTTCAGAATCCAGAGTTCTTAGGATTTTAGCAGCATGTTCACTTTGTTATGTGCCACCTCTCTCTTCCTCTCCCTGGGTTTGGGGCAACACAATATTTGACACTCAAACATGCTATATGTCTGCAGTGGAACATACACATTTCACACTGAGGGGAGAACGCTTCTTAAGCAGTCTCTTCTGTTGGGAAGATGCCCTGGAGAAGGAGATGGAAACTGGCTCCCGTGTTCTTGCCTAGAGTCCCATGGGGAGAGGAGCCTGGCAGCCTGGCAGCCTGCAGTCCAGTGTCATACAGAGTCAGACGTGACCAAAGCGATTTGGCACCGGGGCATCCCTGGTGGCTCAGACTGTAGAGAATCTGCCTGCAATGCAGGAGACCCAGGTTTGATCCCTGGGTTGGGAAAATCCACTGGAGAAGGGAGTGGCTACCCACTCCAGTCTTCTTGCCTGTGGAATCCCTTGGACAGAGGAGCCTGGAGGGCTACAGTCCATGGGGTCGCAGAGTCAGATACAACTGAGTGACCGACCATGCATACACATCGGTTCAGAGTAAGCTTTGTGGCCAATGAATCTGCTACATATATTTCTTTTAATTTTGGCCACTTTTATTGGCCTTTCACTTATTTATTTTCATCCATCTTTGATCTTTGGCCTGTGTGGGCCTCCCACTGCAGTGACCTCTCTCATCGCAGAGCACTGGCTCTGGGTGCGTGCGCTCCAGAGCGCTGGTTCTTAATTGGACACACCGGTCCAGCCGCTCCGCGGCATGTGGGATCCTCCCAGGCCAGGGATCAAACCAGTGCCCCTTGCACTGCAAGGCGGACTCTTTACCCACTGGACCACCAGGGAAGCCCCACATTTTTTGCCAATATAAGAGTTTTCAATTTTTTTAGTTTTCATACTTGAGACTCAGGGATTGTGGACTGTGCAGGCACACTCGTGGCATGGTAACACCCGGCAAAACCAGCCGCTCTCCTGCCCACGGCACCCAATGCCCGGTTCACAGCTGACTCAACGTACAGTTTGCTCATGGCTTGTCCGTGTTCCCCTCTGGGCCCCTGTGCAGCTTCCCTGCTTAGGACCCACACCTGGTCCTGGCCCGGCGTCTTGAGAAAGCAGATGCCGCGGGGGATGGGGAGAGATGCAGCTCTGGCCCTGTCTGTCTCCCCTCACACTGCGCCCCTTCCTCCCCTGTCGTCCTCAGTGTTGACGAGAACCCGGGAGCATCTCAGGACCAGCAGGGTCCCTGACCTCCATGGTCCTTCCTTAGCAGCCTCGGCTTCCAGCTCATCTCAGAACCTCACCTGCTCAGGCCCTACTGGTGTTGTGAGTTGAGGCTGGTCAGGATGCTGGGGCGAGGAGCCCAGCGTACCAACCAGGGCAGGTCCTCCCCGGAGCCAGGAAGTCCTCAAGCGTCTCCTGGGGCGTGGAGCCCTTTCTGCCCATCAGAGTCAGCCCTCCCCACGACTGGCAGGAAGCCCTGTGCTCTTGTGTGGCCAGTCCACCTGGCAGAGCCTGCAGGAGGAGATTCCAGGAGGGCTGCCTTCCCCTCCTGGAGGCGTGGTGGAGCCACCCTGGAAATCCCCCCCGAGCCCTGGCTGCTGAGGGTGGAGCCGCCCAGGACGAGAAGCAGACCGGGCAGTCTACCTGGATGGCGATGGGGACAATCTTGTTGGCCAGATTTTTGTACAGCAAGCAGATGGGCGCAGCCAGGAACTGCAGCGTGCAGGGATCTGTCCTGTTGGCATCGATGCCGTCCAACAGCTTAAAGTCCACGATGAAGATGTTTCCTTGCTGAGGGAGGCGAGAGGAAATACGTCCAAGTCAGGTTCAGCCAGAGATGGACCCAGGAATTGGGCCCAGAGGGAGGGAGAGGAGCCCGGCCAGCTGGGCAGAGTTCAGAACTTAGGGTTCTCTGTCCTCTTTACCCACTGGACCACCAGGAAGCCCACATTTTTGCCAATATAAGAGTTTTCAATTTTTAGGTTTTCATACTTGAGACTCAGGGATTGTGGACTGTGCAGGCACACTCGTGGCATGGTAACACCCGGCAAAACCAGCCGCTCTCCTGCCCACGGCACCCAATGCCCGGTTCACAGCTGACTCAACGTACAGTTTGCTCATGGCTTGTCCGTGTTCCCCTCTGGGCCCCTGTGCAGCTTCCCTGCTTAGGACCCACACCTGGTCCTGGCCCGGCGTCTTGAGAAAGCAGATGCCGCGGGGGATGGGGAGAGATGCAGCTCTGGCCCTGTCTGTCTCCCCTCACACTGCGCCCTTCCTCCACTGTCGTCCTCAGTGTTGACGAGAACCCGGGAGCATCTCAGGACCAGCAGGGTCCCTGACCTCCATGGTCCTTCCTTAGCAGCCTCGGCTTCCAGCTCATCTCAGAACCTCACCTGCTCAGGCCCTACTGGTGTTGTGAGTTGAGGCTGGTCAGGATGCTGGGGCGAGGAGCCCAGCGTACCAACCAGGGCAGGTCCTCCCCGGAGCCAGGAAGTCCTCAAGCGTCTCCTGGGGCGTGGAGCCCTTTCTGCCCATCAGAGTCAGCCCTCCCCACGACTGGCAGGAAGCCCTGTGCTCTTGTGTGGCCAGTCCACCTGGCAGAGCCTGCAGGAGGAGATTCCAGGAGGGCTGCCTTCCCCTCCTGGAGGCGTGGTGGAGCCACCCTGGAAATCCCCCCCGAGCCCTGGCTGCTGAGGGTGGAGCCGCCCAGGACGAGAAGCAGACCGGGCAGTCTACCTGGATGGCGATGGGGACAATCTTGTTGGCCAGATTTTTGTACAGCAAGCAGATGGGCGCAGCCAGGAACTGCAGCGTGCAGGGATCTGTCCTGTTGGCATCGATGCCGTCCAACAGCTTAAAGTCCACGATGAAGATGTTTCCTTGCTGAGGGAGGCGAGAGGAAATACGTCCAAGTCAGGTTCAGCCAGAGATGGACCCAGGAATTGGGCCCAGAGGGAGGGAGAGGAGGCCCGGCCAGCTGGGCAGAGTTCAGAACTTAGGGTTCTCTGTCCTCTGCCTCCCAGGCTGATTGACGGCAGTTTTCACAGGCTGTGGTGGGGCTCAGTAAGGTAAGGGAACGGCAGTGGCCCCCAACGTACTTGCTGTACCTGAAGCCCACCTGACCCTCAGGGAAGCTGTTGAAAGACCACCCAGGGTGAAAGTTTAAGAAGAGGGAAAAGATAGAATTGAGATGAAATAAATGAGAGAAGCCAAATGCCAAGGGACGCTGCAGGACTCCATTCACAGACAGTTCAAAGCTGGGCAAACTCAAGTGTCAGAGTCAGGAGAAAGGTCACCCTTGGGAGGAGAGACGGAAAGGCGGCAGGTTCACAGGTGGGAGGTTATGAGGGGTGGAGTCTACAAAAGCAGGTGTCCACTGCGTCAGCGGGGACCATCAAGGCTGGAGAAGGTCTTTAGACAAAGGTCTTCAGGGGGTGGAGAAGTCTGCAAGGGCAGCGGGGGCCTTCAGGGGTTGTATGTGTTCTGTGTCCTGGTCTGAGGCTCCTGGCATGGGAGGGTAACTTGGTGTCCCCAAGCCATTCTTGAGCTTTCTGCCACTCTTGATTCGTGCCCTTTTCTGTAGCTATCACACTTCAGTATTAAACAGACCTGCACGGGGGCTTTGGGGAAGGTTGACAGCCGCCCGTCCCAGGCTACACTTGAGTCCCTGTGTGTGTGGTGTGTTAGTTGCTCAGTCGTGTCTGATTCTTTGCGACCACATGGAGATCTTCCTGACCCAGGGCTTGATCCCAGGTTCCCTGTACTGCAGGCAGACTTCACCATCTGAGCCACTAAGAAGGAGCCTAAGCTGAGCATCCACAGAGCCCCTTTTGCAGGGCCGGGGCTTGCTCAGGCCAGAGTGGCAATCTTTTGGGTGGAGGAAAAGTGGCATTTCTGCTGAAGCCTTTTGTGTTTTCAGCTAGGAATGGAGGCACGGGTTGCTGCCTCGCTGGGGAAAGGGGCTCAGGATCTACAAGGTGGAGATTGATCAGAAGGTGCTCAAGTCGGCTGCATATCCACTACACTACCAGCAGAGGGCGCCCCAGCCAAGGGAACCCGGGTGTTCAGATGCAGAGGACCCTGGCCTTGTCTGACACCAGTGATGAGCTCTGATCATCAGCCTGAGAGGCATTCAAGGCAGGAGGGGGCAGGGTGGGGGAAGGAGGTAACGGTGCCTTTGGCCAGCCAGGGCAGAGGGAGGGTGGGGATAGGCTGCTTCCGGGAGAGCATGTGATGGTCCCTCAGGACACCTTGGCCAGAAGCTGACCCTGGTGGGTCAGAGGGCTGGGTTTCTGTGATGGGCTAGCTATGGCCGTCCGTGACCACTGTGCAGAAGATATGGCTGCAGATTATTTAACCTGATGAATGACAGGTTTAAGGGAGGCCCTGGGAACCAGGAGGTCTGAGGTCTCGGGTTGGTTTTAGGGCATTTCTGTTACTACAGGCCACCTCCTCTCTCTGGGCTTCAGTTTCATCCTTTGGGAAAATGAAAGAGCCAACACGGTCTCTCAGTTCTGATATTCTAGGTTCTGTACAAGACGCTGGTGGTCTTGCTTGTCTGCTGTTCCTGTTCTCTCCTTTCGGTCAGCCTTCTCCATTCCCCTCGTAGTTACTGGCTCAGAGTGTTATCTTGTAACTCCAGCAGCACCCATGATACTTTCTGGAATTTCTGGGAAATAGGAACTTTCTTTCCAGGAATGGGTAGATGCTCAGATGATGGAAGGGAACTCTGAAGCTCTTAGTGGTCATCTTTACCTCCACCTAAGGACACCCTCCTAAGGAAAAAAATCCAACAGAGGCAGAGAATTGGGACCTGGAGAAACAATGTCAATGGATTATCTGAATCTTGGATCCATTTTGGCCTGAGCTAGTGCAATCTGCTTCATGCTATTGCCTCGACCCATGCAAGTGGATTTTAGCCACTTGAAACCACAGAATCCTGATAGAAGGTCTAAGAACTAAACACTCTTGAAGAGTTGTGCCAACAACTCAACGACAGCAACAGGGGTAGAATTTCCCTATTCATAATGCCAAAAAAGTAACTGCTCGGGTAAAGACATATAAGAAAAAACTAGTTTTCATAGGCCACAAACTTAATATAGATCATAAGATGCTGCCAATGAGAGGTAGCAGAGAAGACTGTGGGAACTGAGAGCTACACTGTAGGGGAGGGAGCGATGCACGTGTAAGAGACAGGTGGTACGTAGCTAAGACTCCAGTCAAGGGAGGCTGTGGGATTATTGCGTCACCACCGAAACGACAGCTGAGCATCAAGACCGTCACTCAAAGGAAAGATGACCACTCTGGCATCAAGGACTCCCAAGCAGAGGCTGTTCCCCGGCCAGAGTGGCTGGGTGCACAAATGGCTGACCCACCCCCTCCAATTCTAGGATGCTTTGGCTTTTAAGGTTCCATGATTCCCTGATTTGAAGTTTGAAGTCCACAGTGCTGAATCAATATTAATATGTCCAGCAGTTAAATCTACAGAGGAGTACTGATGGGAGCATGTGTTGTCACCTGTCCACGGGACCAGGTGGGGGGCAGGAGCCCTCCCTGGGGACCTCACCTGGGTAGGTGGCCTTCCACAGTCATGTGGGCAGGGTATGAAGGCTAACGTGTCTGTCCACACTGACCGTCGCTCTCATGCCACGCCCCCAAGGTGAGCTAAGCAAGCAAGATGGGGCGCCTAGAAACAGCCGAAGGCCGCCCAGACACCTGGCGGGGGCAGGCAGCGGGAAGCCCGGGCATCCTGGCTCTTGTGGGAAGGGGCCAGCTGACAGGAGACTGAGGGCCATTCCCGGAGTCTCAAGCGTTCGGCATGGAGGTGGCTGACACTGAGTCCCCCTAGATGAGGAGGTCTGAACCTTTTCTGTCTCAGAACTACATTAGACTTGGAACTGGAGAGAGCTGGCCCCGCAGACGAGGGCCAGGGGAGGGCGGGGGAGGGGGAGAGGACTGACACTTCTCATCAGAAGGTCAAAGCTCCATCAGTTTTCTCCTTCTATTTCTGTTCTGATGCAAAGCTTGCGTTTTTTTACCCCCCGTTTTTTTGCCTTTGCACAGTGAGTAACCAGTGATGGTTCCATGTATAAAGCATCTCTCACAAGCCTGACCCACAACAGGCCCTTGGTTAGAGGGTACTCTTTGCATTACGATATTGATATTGAAAACACTGATATTATTCTCTCAGACCCAAGCATCATGGAGAGAGAACACTTTCAATTCCTCCACCTACATTGGACAAGACCGTTTTCATAACTGCCCATGATGCTTGGGTCTGAGGCCACTTTACTGAGGGCCAATGATCTGGCCATCCACCAGAGCCTGGAGATAGCAGCCTGGGGGTCAGTGAGCACTGGCCGGAAGGAAGTGGTTTCTTATCGACCAAGTGTGATCCGGCCATCCGAGCCGGGCCTCTGGCCCGACCAGCGTCTCCAGCCAACCGGGTCCTACCTCAACCTCCTGCGGCAGGGTGAGCTGCCGCTCCAGGCTGCACTCCACCATCTCTGTGGTCACCGGCAGATTCGCCGGCAGCTTCGTGCAGCGCTCGATCATCACGGGGTTGCAGCCGTTCAGGAACTGGTAGCCGAACATGAGGTCTTCCTGCCAGTGATTCATCACCCGCTCTACGGGGAGAGAACCACGGCTCAGCCTGAGCTCTGAGCCTGGCTGAGGCCGTCCTGACACGGCTTGAGGGCTGGGGTCCCTGCTGCTCCCCTCCCCCAGGTGCCCACCGGACAGCCCACCATGCCTGACGGCTTGACCACCCGGTCAAATCAGGCCACTGTCCCATTCTCCCCGAGCTGGCTTGTAGTGACGCAGAAGGAACAAAAAATAGACAAAAGGAACTACATCAAATTAAAAAGCTTCTACACAGAAAACAATCAACAGAGTGAAAAGAAGACCTACAGAACAGGAGAAAATATTTGCAAACCATGTGTCCGACGGTGTTAACCTTCAAAATATATAAGGAACTCTCCTTTAACTCAAGAGTAAAAACACCAATAACCCAATGAAAAGGGGCCCAAGGATTTGAACAGACATTTCTCTGAAGAAGACATAGAGATTGCCAGTAGGCATATGAAAAAATGCTCAACATTACTAATCATCGGCAAAATGCCAATCAAAGCCACCATGAGGGCTTTCCTGGTGGTCCAATGGGTAAAGAGTCCACCTTTGTAGTGCAAGAGACACTGGTTCGATCCCTGGCCTGGGAAGATCCTGCGTGCCGAGGAACAGCTGAGCTGGTGTGTCCAATTACGAGCCAGCGCTCTGGAGTGCACGCGCCCAGAGCCAGTGCTCTGCAATGAGAGAGGCCACTGTGATGGGAGGCTCACACAGGCCAAAGCATAAACATAGATGAAAAATAAACGATGACTTAGAGGCCAAAAAAATATTAAAAATGCTTTAAAAAGCCCCATGAGATACCACCTCACACCTGTCAGGATGCTTTCTCTTAAAGGCAAGTATTGGTGTGGCTGAGGAGGAGCTGGAGTCCTTGTGCACAGGTGGGAGGAATGCAGGAGGCACAGCTGCTATGAAAAGTGTGGAGCTTCCTCAAAGGATTATAACTAGAGCTACCATGTGATCCAGCAATCCTGCTTCTGGGTATTCATCCCAAAGAACTGAAATCAGGGTCTTGAAGAGAGAGCTGCCTCTCCCTATTCACGGTAGCACAATTCTTGACAGCCAATACGCTGAAACCATGTAAAGGCTCATCTACAGAGTGATGAATAAAGAAAAGGTGGTGTGTAGACACAATGGACGTCCTTAAAAAAGGACGTTCACAACATGTGACGGCATGGATGAACCGGGGGGACTTATGCTAAGTGAAATAAGCCAGTCACCGGTGGACAAATACTGCATGATTCCATTTCATTGAGGAAGCAAAATCAGTCCCACTCACAGCATCGAGGGATTCCCTTGTAGCTCAGTCGGTAAAGAAACCCTCTGCAATGTGAGAGACCTGGGTCCGATCCCTGGGTTGGGAAGATCCCCTGGAGAAGGGAGAGGCTACCTACTCAGGATTCTTGCCTGGAGCATCCATGGGCCGCAAAGAATCAGACATGACGGAGGGACGTCACTTTCACTTTTCAAAGTGAAAGTGACTAAGAGCAGCGTAGGGACTTCCCTGACGATCCAGTGGCTAAAACTGCCTTCCAGGGCAGGGGTGTGTGAACTCCATCCCTCGTTGGGGAGCTAAGATCCTACATGCCTTGTGGCCAAAAAGCCAAAACATAAAACAGAACAATGTTGTACAAACAATCAGTAAGGACTTTAAAAGTTGTTGCCGCTGCTCACTTCCTCAGTTGTGTCCGACTCTTTGTCACCCCATGGACTGCAGCACGCCAGGCTGCCCTGTCCTTCTCTATCTCCTGGAGTTCACTCAGACTCATGTCCATTGAGTTGGTGATGCCACCCAGCCATCTAATCCTCTGTTGTCCCCTTCTCCTTCTGCCTTTAGTCTTTCCCAGCAGCAGGGCCTTTTCTAATGGGTGGTCTCCTCACATCAGGTGGCCAGAGTTATTGCTTCAGCTTCAGCATCAGTCCTTCCAATGAATATTCAGGCTTGATTTCCCTTGGGATTGACTGGTTTGATCTCCCTGCTGTCCAAGGGACTCTCAAGAGTCTTCTCCAGCACCACAGTTTGAAAGCATCAGTTCTTTGGCACTCAGCCTTCTTTATGGTCCAACTCTCACATCCATCCACGACTACTGGAAAAACCATAGCTTTGACTTTATGGACCTTTGTAGGCAAAGTAATGTTTCTGCTCTTTAATATGTTGTCTAGGTTTGTCACAGCTTTTCTTCCAAGGAGCAAGCCTCTTCTAATTTCGGTGGTTCACATCACAAAAAATCTCTAGGAAAAAAACCATCTATCCGAAAAGCAGCACGCCCTGGTGATTTCTAGGAAGTGGGTGGGGGAGTTACTAATTTATGAACGTGAAGTTTCTGTTAAGCAAGATGAATAAGTTCTAGAGATCTACTGTGCAACACTGTACCTACAGAAAAAAGAAAAAAAAAGAACCTAGGTCCTGTGCCCAGGAAGGAGGAGCTCCAGGATGCAGAAGAAGAAGGCGGGCAGAGGGGCAGCCTGGGGAGGACGTGGGGAAGGCAGCTGTCCCAGGTGCTTGTTTCCTCCCTGTCTCCTAGTCAGTCTGTTGCTGCACGGTCCTTCCTCTGCCTCTCTGGCAGTTAGGAGACTACTCTCTACGAAACACATACTAGTCCAGGGGAATCCACTGTTGCTTTCATGCATATGACGATCCAGTGGCTAAAACTGCCTTCCAGGGCAGGGGTGTGTGAACTCCATCCCTCGTTGGGGAGCTAAGATCCTACATGCCTTGTGGCCAAAAAGCCAAAACATAAAACAGAACAATGTTGTACAAACAATCAGTAAGGACTTTAAAAGTTGTTGCCGCTGCTCACTTCCTCAGTTGTGTCCGACTCTTTGTCACCCCATGGACTGCAGCACGCCAGGCTGCCCTGTCCTTCTCTATCTCCTGGAGTTCACTCAGACTCATGTCCATTGAGTTGGTGATGCCACCCAGCCATCTAATCCTCTGTTGTCCCCTTCTCCTTCTGCCTTTAGTCTTTCCCAGCAGCAGGGCCTTTTCTAATGGGTGGTCTCCTCACATCAGGTGGCCAGAGTTATTGCTTCAGCTTCAGCATCAGTCCTTCCAATGAATATTCAGGCTTGATTTCCCTTGGGATTGACTGGTTTGATCTCCCTGCTGTCCAAGGGACTCTCAAGAGTCTTCTCCAGCACCACAGTTTGAAAGCATCAGTTCTTTGGCACTCAGCCTTCTTTATGGTCCAACTCTCACATCCATCCACGACTACTGGAAAAACCATAGCTTTGACTTTATGGACCTTTGTAGGCAAAGTAATGTTTCTGCTCTTTAATATGTTGTCTAGGTTTGTCACAGCTTTTCTTCCAAGGAGCAAGCCTCTTCTAATTTCGGTGGTTCACATCACAAAAAATCTCTAGGAAAAAAACCATCTATCCGAAAAGCAGCACGCCCTGGTGATTTCTAGGAAGTGGGTGGGGGAGTTACTAATTTATGAACGTGAAGTTTCTGTTAAGCAAGATGAATAAGTTCTAGAGATCTACTGTGCAACACTGTACCTACAGAAAAAAGAAAAAAAAAGAACCTAGGTCCTGTGCCCAGGAAGGAGGAGCTCCAGGATGCAGAAGAAGAAGGCGGGCAGAGGGGCAGCCTGGGGAGGACGTGGGGAAGGCAGCTGTCCCAGGTGCTTGTTTCCTCCCTGTCTCCTAGTCAGTCTGTTGCTGCACGGTCCTTCCTCTGCCTCTCTGGCAGTTAGGAGACTACTCTCTACGAAACACATACTAGTCCAGGGGAATCCACTGTTGCTTTCATGCATATGCTTAAAAACACAACCTAACTCCTGCCTTTTCTCTGTTCAGAAGCATCAAAAATGACTGATATTTAACGGGAAAATTCGGGCATTTCTGAGATTTCCGACAGTGGAATATGGTTGAGGGTGCTCAGCCTAGAACATCCAAGGAGCAGAAACCTCTGGCCGAGGCAGTGGCCCACGGACACGGGCGCTGTGTGGGTACAGGCGGTGCCAGCCTGAGGGGCGGGGAGACCCCGACTGGCGGGGGTGAGGCAGCCCTGGCCCACGCCCAGGCAGGTGCCCCCAGCACCGAGACCCCCAGAAGCACACTCACCAGAAATAGTGTTACTGATCCTGACGAAGATCTTCTCAAAGTCGGCGAAGTCGTTCCAGGACGACTGGAACATGTGCATGAAGCGGTTGATGAACAGGTTCTCCATCCTGCGGACCGAGCCATGGCGGCCCTCGCTCAGGCTCCGCCTCCCGCCCCGCCCGCCCGCTTTGCATCCTGGTCTCGCGAGGCCTCCAGGGGCCTTGAACCAGGGCAGCTCCCAGGGGCACCTGATGGGCCTTGTGGAAAGCAGGATGACACGGGCGCCCACACCCACGCTCTTCGCTCTGTACCCCCGTGAAGAAAGAGCCCTGGCGCCTGCCCTCAACCACAGTTCACAGCGCTCGGTTCCACGCACACTGACTCTGGGCAATGCCTTCACTCATTCATCCATTCATTCATCAGACTTGTTGCTGCCCCCGATCAGTGCTTCCAGGGACAGAGCACCCGTATCTCCTCTGCAGCTGCTCTTCCAGGTCTCCTGGATTTGGGGGGATGAGTACTTCGGTGGAAAACAGCCTTCATTTGCTCTCTACCTAATCCTGGCTCTTTGCCTGGTGCTGCAGAGAACAAATATTTACAAATATTCCTTATGCAGGAAAGCAAAGTAACCCAGGATAAGAACTTGCTAAATCCCAAAGGCAGGCTGCAGGCAATAGGGCGTGAGATCTGAGTGGTCTGAAAAACCTCGGGGGCTTCCTGGAGGAGGCAGGTGTGGGATGGGTCTGGGAAGGGTGGAGAAGGCAGGAAGGGGCTTTCCTGTGTAACCCACACGAGGTGTAGGACGGAGGTGTGGGAGCTCTGGCCTGTGCTCTTGGTGACGGCCTCCGCCTCACTTCCCCTCTGGCACCTGCAGAGCTGAGGGTGACGAGCAGTCGCCCTGTCCTCGCCACTGTCAGTGCCCGCTGTCCACTCAGCCCTGAGGACGGCGTAGCACCTCATGGTGCCTGGAACGAGGTCCCGGACTCCAGGCACCTTGTGAGGAGCTGGGAGACCATCACAGCCCCATGTGGGTCACTGGTCTCCCCGCTGGGTCTCTTTGACCTCAAAACAGGAGGTTGATGCCAAACCCAGGGTAGGATGTGGTAGGACCACTCAGAGGAAGCCAGAGAGCCAGTAAGAAGGGGAGTTAGGGACAAAATTATTTGCAAGTCATTTAGAGGCAAAATATTGCTACATACTCACAGACAATCAGGGACTTTAAAGAAGCTATTATCCTGCAAAGCGGAACCCGCAGCCAGAGCGGGCACCTGGCTCATTTGAGGTCACACAGCCAGGGGACAACATGGTCAGGTAAGGGCACAGCCAGGTAAAAACAGAACCAGATAAAGGCACAGCCAGGCAGGAGCTCAAGTGGAGTCATTCATTGGCCTGGGCCGGACACCAGCTATGGGCCCTACGCTGGAAGAGGCCGGAGCTCCTGTTTCCTCTTCTCCCCCGCCCCTCTCCTTCTTCAAACAGCTTCTCCATTTCCCAGTTCATGGTTTTGCTCTCTGGGGTGGGGGACCCGGCTGACCGAGGCGGCCGGCCGGCCTCGTTTCAGGCAGAGCAGGTGGCTGGGAGGAAACAGTTCCCCAGAAGCGGTGCGGAAACAGAGCTGCCTGAAGGCGGAGGTTCACGAGAGAAAGGCCCTGATGGCCTCCTCCCGGAGTCTGTTTTCCATAGTAAAGGTCAGCCTGGGGTTGGCTAAGGGCAGAGGCAGTTGCAGAGAGGCAGGGGCCAGGCCTCGCTCTGCTCAGATCAGGGACCTGACGGCAGAGGGGCTACCACGTGCAGGGTGGGCACCATTTCCCCTTCCGACCACAAAGGGGCGGGACCTGGAGCCCCAGTGCCCCTGCTGATGTCTGGACACAAGAATCCTGGGTAGAGCTGGGATCCACATGCAAGCCCAACCCAAGGCCAACGACGGCAGCTGAGATAGATCCAGGTCAGCACAGCTTGAAGGCCCCAGCCCCATCTCTTCCCAGCTGTATGGTCTTGGGCAAATTCTTAACCTTCTGTGCCTCAGTTTCTTCATCCACGGAATGGGTATAATGATTGTCCCTGCCTCACAGGGCTGACATAATATACCGCAAACACCAGTTCAACAAACATCAGTGACTAGCACCCTGTGTATCGCTTCCTATTAATAATCCTATTAAAGTCTGTAGCCTTAAGCTGTGGTGTTCTGGGGGGACAGCAGACAAGCTCACAGTCCAGGCTACAGCACAGCATGTGCCCTCGCCCTCCCAGGGTCCTGCTGTCTAATTCATTCCTTCCCTTCTCCCTTCACACTCAGCTCACCAAGGAACCTGGACGTACAGGTTCCTCTTTCCTTCCTCTCCTCTCTGCCACCCTGAGTGCCCTCCCCAGGCCACTGGGTGCCAGGTCCTAGTCACTGTATCCACAGAGCTCTACACTCCCCTGATATCTCTAAAACATTCGACAATCAACCTCTCTTTCCTTGACACTAAAACGCTCCCTGCTTCAAACCCCGACGGTCCTGCACCCCTACTCCCGTATGGGCCGAGATCCTTGCCCCGTTTCCTGCACCAGCAGCCTCAGCCCCACGTCGCTCCACAGGCGCCCACGCTAATCCTCCTGGGTCACAGAGACCTCTCTGCCCTGACTGCCTCGCTTCCACTCCTCCAATCAGCCTGGTGAACTCCTATGCATCCTTCAAGACCCAGGGTGGGCTGCCCTCTTAGAAAGCCCTCTCCTGATGCTGCCTCCTCAGAGCGTCCTCCCTGCTTCCCATTTCCCCAGAGCTCCTTTCCACCAGACGCTATCGCGATGAGCCGTCTACAGCTTGATCTCCACTAGACTCTGAGCTGTTTGTAGCTGGGAACGCTTGATTCATCTCGGACCCCCACTCCCAGAAGCTCAATAACCATTGGTCAAAGGACGAGCAGCAGGTACCCTCTCTGGGCCAGCTCCAGGAGGGTGGAGGACGCCCAGAGGAACCAGCAAACAGGCAGTGACAGAGCCTGAGGTGGCAGCGCCCTGGCCAGTCTCCTTTCTCGGACTCCGGAAGTTAAGACGAAGGCCCTGCAAGCCCTCAGAACAGAGCCTCTGGGGGGCACACCTCTAGAGCAGACCAGGGCTCCCCACAGCGGCAAGGGCTGCACCAGTTCACTCCAATCTCACAACCACTCCAGCCGTTAGGCAGCATCAGCCTCACTTTATAGGAAGGAAACGGGTCAGAAAATGTAAAAACCTCTCCCTCAGTGGTGAAGTTAGGAACAGACCCTGCTCTCTAGCCTCTATGTAAGGCGGCCTTCTGCCTTTAAAGGGTAACCAGAGATGAGATGATACTTGTGGCCATAATTTTAAAAGATAAATGGATTTCCCCGCCCCAGGGCTGTTGTAAAGGTGAAAACAGACGATTCTATGGAAGAAGCGGCCACATCTACAGCCTGGCCCAAGTAGAGGCTTGATAAGCCTCAGGCCTTTATTACTTCCTCCCACCCAGAGACTCCGTCTCAGGCGGGTCTCTGAATCTAATATGAGGGGATTTCCCTGCAGAGGCTGCTTGTCCCGGGTGTGTGTGTGTGTGTGTGTGTGTGTGTGATGAGGGGCTACTGGGCAACGACTTCCTTATTCTGGAGATCCCTCAAGTGCAGACTGGGGATAAGGGCTGTGCCCGCCTCACGGAGCTGTAGTGGAAGACGAACGGCCGATGCACGTGAGTCGCTAGCACTGGCGTGCTGGCTCTGACCTACTGCAGTCCCCGGCCCACTAGGGGACACCTGCATCCTGTGTACCCTTGAACTGGCCTGAGGGGAGATGAGGCTTCCAAATAAAGTTCTCTGCTCTGCAATGGAAACAGCTGTTCGGAGTCTATAATCCTATAGGTTGTAACTTTGTTTAGGTTCCGGTTCCCCTGTGATTGTGCATTTAGGATCCATGTTATGACCGAGATGTAATCATTGATTTGGGAAGAGCTGCTTGGCTGAGCTGCTCCCCTAGCCAAGACCCCCACGAGGGGAGGACTGAGGGTTCTGCCTCTGGCCCCGGCCCTGGGGAGCTGCCCAGCATCCCTGAGTTCTCACACACTTACGCTTTGGAGTAGTTCAGAACAAAGTCCACTCCCTTCTCACTATCGAACTGGATATCTCGGGGTAGATCCTTGTGGCACTTGGCATCGATACTCAAGGGGAAGCCAGGGTTCCACTCCATCCACCTGAGCGTGAACCAAAGGAGAAGAAAACTGGGTTAGTCTGGCCTCTGAGCCAGCCCCTCAGGCTCGAGGCTGCCCATCAGACCACCATGCTGTGGCTGAGTGAGTGCCTGCTGAGGTACTGTGATGCCTTCCAAGGTCTGGAGGCCCCTACCTGGCTGTGTCCTGAGCCTCCCAATGCGAGGCGTGAGATGCCGTAAACCCGAGTCCAGCAGAGGGGTGGTGGATGGTGGGCGCACACAGAGATGAGATGATACTTGTGGCCATAATTTTAAAAAAAACGAATTCTATGGAAGAAGCGGCCACATCTACAGCCTGGCCCAAGTAGAGGCTTGATAAGCCTCAGGCCTTTATTACTTCCTCCCACCCAGAGACTCCGTCTCAGGCGGGTCTCTGAATCTAATATGAGGGGATTTCCCTGCAGAGGCTGCTTGTCCCGGGTGTGTGTGTGTGTGTGTGTGTGTGTGATGAGGGGCTACTGGGCAACGACTTCCTTATTCTGGAGATCCCTCAAGTGCAGACTGGGGATAAGGGCTGTGCCCGCCTCACGGAGCTGTAGTGGAAGACGAACGGCCGATGCACGTGAGTCGCTAGCACTGGCGTGCTGGCTCTGACCTACTGCAGTCCCCGGCCCACTAGGGGACACCTGCATCCTGTGTACCCTTGAACTGGCCTGAGGGGAGATGAGGCTTCCAAATAAAGTTCTCTGCTCTGCAATGGAAACAGCTGTTCGGAGTCTATAATCCTATAGGTTGTAACTTTGTTTAGGTTCCGGTTCCCCTGTGATTGTGCATTTAGGATCCATGTTATGACCGAGATGTAATCATTGATTTGGGAAGAGCTGCTTGGCTGAGCTGCTCCCCTAGCCAAGACCCCCACGAGGGGAGGACTGAGGGTTCTGCCTCTGGCCCCGGCCCTGGGGAGCTGCCCAGCATCCCTGAGTTCTCACACACTTACGCTTTGGAGTAGTTCAGAACAAAGTCCACTCCCTTCTCACTATCGAACTGGATATCTCGGGGTAGATCCTTGTGGCACTTGGCATCGATACTCAAGGGGAAGCCAGGGTTCCACTCCATCCACCTGAGCGTGAACCAAAGGAGAAGAAAACTGGGTTAGTCTGGCCTCTGAGCCAGCCCCTCAGGCTCGAGGCTGCCCATCAGACCACCATGCTGTGGCTGAGTGAGTGCCTGCTGAGGTACTGTGATGCCTTCCAAGGTCTGGAGGCCCCTACCTGGCTGTGTCCTGAGCCTCCCAATGCGAGGCGTGAGATGCCGTAAACCCGAGTCCAGCAGAGGGGTGGTGGATGGTGGGCGCACACAGAGAGCTTCAGAAGACCTCATTTATTTAAGGTGACATCGAAAGGCCATGTACCCCCAGCACAGACCTGCCTGGCCCGTCCCTGGAGGTGGAAGCGGTTGAGGCTGCCCCGCACATCTGACCTGGACACCCACCTCTCACCAGCTTGGTCAACACCCTTGTGTTGTTTGTGGCAGTCAGAGGAAAGGGCACAGTGGTCCTGCCTTCACACACGGGGTACAAGGCAGCAGGGTGGTTGGGCCAGGGCCTCCAGCCTGCTGCCAAGAGTGGACTCAGACAGGGCTGGAGTCAAAAGAGTGCCCCTCAAACGCAGGCCCTGCTCTCCATCCAGCCAAGGTTTTTAGAGCTTGTTGTCCTTGAAATTTACCTGGCAAGCACTGGGCATTTAAATCTTTTTTGGGGGGGTTGGGGATCTTAGTTCCCCAGCCAGGGATCAAACCCAGGCCCCTTGCAGTGGAAGTGCAGAGTTCCAATCACGGGACTGCCAGTGAATTCCCTCAGTCTTTTCTATTTATTTCCTTTTTGTTTACTGCAAAAGCAAAGCAAACCAAAAATCCTTTAACTTCTTTAGAGCAGGGAGAACGATTTTGTTTGTTTAAAAACCAAAGTTAACATTCTGGGATTGCAGTTTTTCCATCTGTGTTCCTAATTCTCTTTCCCTTTTAATCTCTTTATGAGAGGGGAGTAAAAACACATGGGAGTGCGTAGGTCATTAAAAGCTGGAAAGCCCTTTAATATCATCTTGTTGTTTTTTTTTTCATATTGTATTTCTACTGTCACAAAAATTCCCAGTGTTTTCTGAGCTGTCCTGCTGGTCCAGTAAGCGTCTCATTATTATCCTTAGAGGTGAATAGGAACTGGATATGATCACTCTTATCATCACTCAGGATACATTGTGAAAAGAGCCTTACATAGAACCTTACATTTCCCGCTGTTGGTTTACTTACAATGTTCTACTTTTCTAGATATTAAGACAACCTCTATTTTTGTTGTTTGTATTACCACCAATGCTGAGATACTAACTAGGATAAAAATTTGGCTGAATGCACAAATATCAACTAATATATTGATTTCTCCCTTTGTTTTAGAAAGTGGCTCAAGACCTCTCCAGCAGACAGCCAAAATCAAGGCACTCATCTGGTAGCCCCATTGGTTTTAACTGTCAGTTGTGGGCGCACGCACACTCAGTTACTCAGTCGTGTCCGATTCTTTGTGACCCCATGGACTGTAGCCCGCCAAGGTCCTCTGTCCATGGAATTCTCCAGGCAAGAAGATCCCCTGGAGTAGGAAACAGCAACTCACTCCATATGATGTAGATGAAAACCCACTACATCATATCTTGCTCTGTGTGTGAGAGAGACAGACTGTACACCACACTTGTATTAATGCATGCAATCACAGTGAGAGAACATGGGTCCCAGGTTAAGAATTGCGTGGGTTTCTCCACCTCCCTGCTTTCGGCGGATTGAGGGTAACAGCCAGCTGGATTTGCTGGCTTCTGACATACTGGGGACCTTAGCTGTTAATTACTTACAAACTCTAATCTGGAAGCCTGAGGGTTCATGTGAAAGAGGAACTCCACGAACACGCAGACAGTGCAAACCTCAAAAGTCTGAAAAGGACAGATGAGTAGAAGGAGGAAGAAAAGTGATCCTACTGATTACCCCTTTTTGTTTTTTTTTTAAAACCAAAGTTAACATTCTGGGATTGCAGTTTTTCCATCTGTGTTCCTAATTCTCTTTCCCTTTTAATCTCTTTATGAGAGGGGAGTAAAAACACATGGGAGTGCGTAGGTCATTAAAAGCTGGAAAGCCCTTTAATATCATCTTGTTGTTTTTTTTTTCATATTGTATTTCTACTGTCACAAAAATTCCCAGTGTTTTCTGAGCTGTCCTGCTGGTCCAGTAAGCGTCTCATTATTATCCTTAGAGGTGAATAGGAACTGGATATGATCACTCTTATCATCACTCAGGATACATTGTGAAAAGAGCCTTACATAGAACCTTACATTTCCCGCTGTTGGTTTACTTACAATGTTCTACTTTTCTAGATATTAAGACAACCTCTATTTTTGTTGTTTGTATTACCACCAATGCTGAGATACTAACTAGGATAAAAATTTGGCTGAATGCACAAATATCAACTAATATATTGATTTCTCCCTTTGTTTTAGAAAGTGGCTCAAGACCTCTCCAGCAGACAGCCAAAATCAAGGCACTCATCTGGTAGCCCCATTGGTTTTAACTGTCAGTTGTGGGCGCACGCACACTCAGTTACTCAGTCGTGTCCGATTCTTTGTGACCCCATGGACTGTAGCCCGCCAAGGTCCTCTGTCCATGGAATTCTCCAGGCAAGAAGATCCCCTGGAGTAGGAAACAGCAACTCACTCCATATGATGTAGATGAAAACCCACTACATCATATCTTGCTCTGTGTGTGAGAGAGACAGACTGTACACCACACTTGTATTAATGCATGCAATCACAGTGAGAGAACATGGGTCCCAGGTTAAGAATTGCGTGGGTTTCTCCACCTCCCTGCTTTCGGCGGATTGAGGGTAACAGCCAGCTGGATTTGCTGGCTTCTGACATACTGGGGACCTTAGCTGTTAATTACTTACAAACTCTAATCTGGAAGCCTGAGGGTTCATGTGAAAGAGGAACTCCACGAACACGCAGACAGTGCAAACCTCAGTGCTTCCTAAACGGAAGCAGAGGAGGAGGTCTGAAAAGGACAGATGAGTAGAAGGAGGAAGAAAAGTGATGATTAGATCTAAGAAAAGAGCAGATGGTATCACCAGAAAACCTTCCGCCCCATGGCATTGTGCGTGCTCATTCAGTTGTGTCCAACTGCTTGTGACCCAGGACTCTAGCTGGCCAGGCTCCTCTAGACCCTGCCCAAACCCCATCCCTGTAAAAATAGCATATGTGTGAATCCACCTGTCCCCGGGCTGTTTCCCAAAGGTCACAGAGCACTCGTTCTGCAGGACGTTAAGAGGTGTATGTAAAATTCTCTTGGGAAACATCGAGTTAACAAAGGTTGACCAGGGGCCACAACCTCAGAATGTCTCAGAACCCTCAAGGCTCCTGTGCACTGTGAACCTCCAGAAGGAGGATGTGATAAACACTTTCCCAAACTTGTTTTACCATGGAACCCTTTTCTAGAGAGCAAGTTTTGGGACCAACGCCCAGGGTATATTTTGGAAATACTGGGTTAAGACAAAAATGCCTGTTGTAAGTCATTAACATCTTAGTCTGAATTAGCGCCATGCTCGTGTGGAGCTGATAAGATTGGCTGTCCATTGTCTTAATAGGGCACAGACTAGCAGATTCTCTGAAAGCGCCTTAACTCACCATAGTCTAAGACTCCTTCCTTCCACAAACACATGGGGTCCACGTAAGGGCTTTCTACTGTGGTTGAAATAGGAAGGGAAGCCGAGCCAGGGGCAGATGAACAGCAGCCTTTTAGGATGGGAATGGGAGGTACAGCACTCTTAGACAATGCCTTGTGCGTTGCATCAAATACAGAAGCCTCAAAACAAATCATACAGTGCCTGAGCTGAGAGGCTTACTCACAAATATTGTACAACCATAATCCACAACACAATCATTGTATTAATGCATGCAATCACAGTGAGAGAACATGGGTCCCAGGTTAAGAATTGCGTGGGTTTCTCCACCTCCCTGCTTTCGGCGGATTGAGGGTAACAGCCAGCTGGATTTGCTGGCTTCTGACATACTGGGGACCTTAGCTGTTAATTACTTACAAACTCTAATCTGGAAGCCTGAGGGTTCATGTGAAAGAGGAACTCCACGAACACGCAGACAGTGCAAACCTCAGTGCTTCCTAAACGGAAGCAGAGGAGGAGGTCTGAAAAGGACAGATGAGTAGAAGGAGGAAGAAAAGTGATGATTAGATCTAAGAAAAGAGCAGATGGTATCACCAGAAAACCTTCCGCCCCATGGCATTGTGCGTGCTCATTCAGTTGTGTCCAACTGCTTGTGACCCAGGACTCTAGCTGGCCAGGCTCCTCTAGACCCTGCCCAAACCCCATCCCTGTAAAAATAGCATATGTGTGAATCCACCTGTCCCCGGGCTGTTTCCCAAAGGTCACAGAGCACTCGTTCTGCAGGACGTTAAGAGGTGTATGTAAAATTCTCTTGGGAAACATCGAGTTAACAAAGGTTGACCAGGGGCCACAACCTCAGAATGTCTCAGAACCCTCAAGGCTCCTGTGCACTGTGAACCTCCAGAAGGAGGATGTGATAAACACTTTCCCAAACTTGTTTTACCATGGAACCCTTTTCTAGAGAGCAAGTTTTGGGACCAACGCTCCAGGGTATATTTTGGAAATACTGGGTTAAGACAAAAATGCCTGTTGTAAGTCATTAACATCTTAGTCTGAATTAGCGCCATGCTCGTGTGGAGCTGATAAGATTGGCTGTCCATTGTCTTAATAGGGCACAGACTAGCAGATTCTCTGAAAGCGCCTTAACTCACCATAGTCTAAGACTCCTTCCTTCCACAAACACATGGGGTCCACGTAAGGGCTTTCTACTGTGGTTGAAATAGGAAGGGAAGCCGAGCCAGGGGCAGATGAACAGCAGCCTTTTAGGATGGGAATGGGAGGTACAGCACTCTTAGACAATGCCTTGTGCGTTGCATCAAATACAGAAGCCTCAAAACAAATCATACAGTGCCTGAGCTGAGAGGCTTACTCACAAATATTGTACAACCATAATCACACAATCCTTAGCATTACTCATTGTATTATCAAATTATTCTCCCGTGTGTGTGTCAGTCAGTCATGTTCGACTCTTTCCAACCCCATGGACTGTAGCCTGCCAGGCTCCTCCGTTCATGGAATTTTCATGACATTACATGGGTAACGTCAGTGATTTCCTCACCCAGGGGTCAAACCCTCATCTCCCGTGTCTCCTGCATTGGCCGGAGGATTCTTTACCACTGCACTACCTGGGAAGTCGTTTATTCTCCCATACCTGGTACTTCAAACATAAAAGTTCATTAAAATGTTTTATTATGGAAAATAATATATAAATATAGGTATATATGTGTATATATGCACACACACTCACATATGCAGAAAAATGCACAAAACATCTGTGTAAGCAACATCCAGATCAAGAATCAGAGCATTGCCCGTAGCCTTGACCCCTACCTGCCCACTCAACCTTCCCAATCACCTCAGCTCTGTGATAACCACCTCTTGCTCCTGTGGCTTGTTCCACGGCTATTCAAATTCCCCTAAACAGTATTTCAAACCTCATGAATTGGTCAGACAAGTGGCTGGCTTCTGTTCTTTAGCTTCGTGTTTGTGAGGTTTGTCCATGTTGCTATGGGTACCAGCACTTTGTTGCTCTTCCTTGCAGGGTAGAGTTATCATAATTTATCTCTTCTACTGTTGATAGACATTGGGTGATTTCCAGTTTGGGCTTTCATAGTGAACATGGTTGTGACCATCTGTGTACATGTGCCCAGGTGCACCTGCGCACATGGATTTGGATCCAGGAGTAGAATTTCTGAGTCACAGATCATAAGGTAGCTTCAGTTTCATCAGATATTGCACAAGTGTGCTGTACAGAGGTTGTTTCCATAGATAAGCCCTGTTAGCAGTGCATGAGCCTTCCCATCTCTTCATACCTTCTTTAACAACTTGGGTATCATCCAAATAGGAAGGAGGGCCAGGGGCAGATGAACAGCAGCCTTTTAGGATGGGAATGGGAGGTACAGCACTCTTAGACAATGCCTTGTGCGTTGCATCAAATACAGAAGCCTCAAAACAAATCATACAGTGCCTGAGCTGAGAGGCTTACTCACAAATATTGTACAACCATAATCACACAATCCTTAGCATTACTCATTGTATTATCAAATTATTCTCCCGTGTGTGTGTCAGTCAGTCATGTTCGACTCTTTCCAACCCCATGGACTGTAGCCTGCCAGGCTCCTCCGTTCATGGAATTTTCATGACATTACATGGGTAACGTCAGTGATTTCCTCACCCAGGGGTCAAACCCTCATCTCCCGTGTCTCCTGCATTGGCCGGAGGATTCTTTACCACTGCACTACCTGGGAAGTCGTTTATTCTCCCATACCTGGTACTTCAAACATAAAAGTTCATTAAAATGTTTTATTATGGAAAATAATATATAAATATAGGTATATATGTGTATATATGCACACACACTCACATATGCAGAAAAATGCACAAAACATCTGTGTAAGCAACATCCAGATCAAGAATCAGAGCATTGCCCGTAGCCTTGACCCCTACCTGCCCACTCAACCTTCCCAATCACCTCAGCTCTGTGATAACCACCTCTTGCTCCTGTGGCTTGTTCCACGGCTATTCAAATTCCCCTAAACAGTATTTCAAACCTCATGAATTGGTCAGACAAGTGGCTGGCTTCTGTTCTTTAGCTTCGTGTTTGTGAGGTTTGTCCATGTTGCTATGGGTACCAGCACTTTGTTGCTCTTCCTTGCAGGGTAGAGTTATCATAATTTATCTCTTCTACTGTTGATAGACATTGGGTGATTTCCAGTTTGGGCTTTCATAGTGAACATGGTTGTGACCATCTGTGTACATGTGCCCAGGTGCACCTGCGCACATGGATTTGGATCCAGGAGTAGAATTTCTGAGTCACAGATCATAAGGTAGCTTCAGTTTCATCAGATATTGCACAAGTGTGCTGTACAGAGGTTGTTTCCATAGATAAGCCCTGTTAGCAGTGCATGAGCCTTCCCATCTCTTCATACCTTCTTTAACAACTTGGGTATCATCCAGTTCTTTCTTTTTCGGCCGTGTGTGTGTGTGTGTTTATTAGTAGTAGTAGTAGCAGCAGCAATAGTTCACTGTGATCTTTTGATTGCTCTGATTACAAACAAGGCTGCACACCTTTTCATAAACTTGCTATTGAGACTTTGGGCAGTGACTGCAAGTGTCCATTTTTCTACTGAAGTGACGACCCTCTTCTAACAGATCTGCAGGGGTCTCAGGTATACAATGAATAGCAATTCTTGTGCCTCACTCTGTGAACTGCCTTCTCACTCTCTTTGTGCTGCCTTGCAGGGAACAGAACTTCCTCGCTTTGAAATAGGTGAGCGTACGCTTCTCCTTTACGGTAGTGTCTTTTGAGTTTTATTTGAAAAGTCTCTTTTTCCCTGAGGTCATGAAGAAGAATTTTCTATGGCTTAAAAGTGTTACAGTTTGGCCTTTAACACTGAAGTTTACTCAACCCCAAAATGAGCTTTCTGAACAACACGACAAGGAGCTCACGTTAGTTACCTTTTCCTCTTTCTCTCCACTCTGTAGATGCTCAGTGGCTGCACACGACTCGTCATCAGCCCCTTTGTGTATGTCAACATATGTTTGTAATATACCAGATATATCCCCGTGTCTGGCTCTGCTTCTCACTTTCCATTCTGTTTGATGGAAATACAGGTTTTTGATGGAAAGGGGGATAGAGCTAAAGATAATTTTGAGACAGCAGAAATCAGTGGTCTCAGTAGGGACTTCTCAACCACTGGACAGGAGTGGGTCCCTGAGAAGCAGGAAGAATATCTATGGCCAATTCATACTGATGGAGGGCAAAACCCATCACAATATTGTAAAGTAATAACCCTCCAATTAAAATAAATAAATTAATTTAGAAAGAGAGATGTCTTCACAAATTAGAAAAGTTAAAAAACAAAAGATGCTGGGGATATATATATATATATGTATATATATATATGTATATATATATATATATGTATATATATATAAAATGACTAATCTGGGATCATACATATCTGTGAACAAAACTCTGTAAAAGTTCAAAGTAAAATAAAAATTCAAAAAAACAAAACAGAAACAAAAGATGCTATCCAGTCATGGCAAGCATTCATGAAATGGGTGCCCATATACTGATTCTGAAAACTGGTTGAAAATTTTTGACAAGAAATTTGTCAATATATACTGATAATTTCTACTATGTGACTTATAATTTCACTCCCGGCATTTATCCAAAGGAAATACTTAACAATGCACATAAAATGAAAGCAAATAGAAGCCTTGCTTACTCAGAATTCCACAATGACCCATGAAATTATAGGCTGGATACAGTCCACTGACCATCACTTTCTAGATGTGAAATCTCGCTTGTGTACTGTTTTTAAAACAGCTACATTTGGGGTTTCCCCGGTGGTCCAATGGGTAAGGACACCGCCTTGCAGTGCAAGGGGCGCCGGTTCGATCCCTGGCCTGGGAAGATCCCATGTGCCATGGAGCAGCTGAACCAATGTGTCCAACTACCGAGCTGGAGCTCTGGAGCGCATGCGCCCAGAGCCAGTGCTTTGCAACAACAGAGGCCACCGCGATGGGAGGCCCACATGGGCCAAAGAACAAAGATGGATGAAACTAGATAAATGGAAGACCAATAGAAGTGGCCCACCTGCCCCTCTCCCTCCCCAATCCACCTCCCCAACAACAACAACAACAAGAAAACAGCTACATTGAGGGACTTCCCTGTGCTCCAGTAGGCAAGAGCAGGTGCTCCCAACGCAGGGGGCCAGGGGTTCAATCCACGGTCAGGGAACTAGATCACAACGAGAGTCTGCATGCTGCAACTAAAGGTCCTGTGTGCCACAACAAAGACCTTGTGCAGCCAAATACATAAAAATAAATAAAAAAAACAGCTATATTTGAGATATAATTTACATATAATAAAATTACACTTTAAAAGTATCCAAGTATACGGTTTTTAGTATAGTTTCAGAGTTGCGAAACCATCACCATAATCTAGTTTTGGCATATTTTCATCCCCCCAAAGGAACTTTGTATCCATTAAGAGTCAGTCCCCATGTCCCATTCCCAGCTTTCAACCCTAGGCGACCCCTGATCTGCTAAAGTGTGTCCATAGATAGACTTGCTTATTCTGGACACTTCATAAAAATAGATTCACACAATATACAGCCTTTTGTAAATAATCTTTTTCATTTAGCATACTGTTTTTGAGATTCATCTATCGTTTAGCACGTCTTCATAGTTCAATGCCTTTGAATGGATATTTCAGTGCTCTCTGCATTGGAAACATAGTCTTAACCACTGGACCACCAGGGAAGTCCCTCGTTTAAGCTATCTCATTGGTTGGTATACAGTTGTTTATACTATTCCTTTTCATTTTAATTTCTGTGAGGTTGGTATTGATGTTCCCACTTTTATTTCTAATTTTAATAATTTAACTCCTCTCTCTTTTATTGGTCTGTTTGCTAAAGATTTGTCAATACTTTTTTTAAGCCCAACTTAAATATTGGGTTTTCCTGGTGGCTCAGTGGTGAAGAGTTCACCTGCCAATGCACGAGACACGGGTTCAATCACTGATCTGGGAAGATCCCACATGCTGTGGAGCAACTAAGCCCATGAGCCACAACTATGGAGCCTGTGCTCTAGAGCCTCGGAGCCGCAACTATTGAGCCCATGTGCTGCAACTACTGAAGCCCATGTGCCCTAGAGCCCAAGTTCCACAACAAGAGAAGTCACTGCAACAAGAAGCATGCTCACCTCAACTAGAGAGTAGCCCCCACTCCCAGAAACTAGAGAAGAGCCTGCAGCAGCAGTGAAAACCCAGAAGAGCCAAAAAAAGAAAAAAATTAAAAGTTAAATATAAGAAGACATATAAAGTGACGGATAATCCCTCCAATGGGAAGTGGGAGAACATCAAGGGAATTCAAGCTTTTGTGGAGCCATCCCTCCTAAATGCCAATATGGCTGATTCCAAGTTTTTCATAACTCTTTCACCATCTCTGACTAAAGGGGTGGTAAGGTGTAGCTTGGGTATTGAGGAAACTGAAGGGATCGGGGTCTTTAGTTATCATGTACCAACCCTGATGGTCTATTAACTGTGGGCAGTGTTATGCCCCTGAGACAGAGGAAACCCTGGATCCATGGCTATCTGGTCAGATGTCATAACTCACCGATACTGTTTCTGCCGTGTTTCCAGTTCTTTTCGCCTGTGCTGCTTGAGAATGTGAATTTGGTCATCGCAGGCCAACTTTGCTGTGAAGAAAGGACACGTGGGAGATAAGCCGAGGTGAGCACAGTGACACCATCCCGTGTTCAGGTTCCCCCAGACACCTGCCTGTGCCAACAGAATACGGTAGATGCTGCACCCGGCCAGTTTCCAGAGTTGGGCGTGAAGAAACAGGCACTTCCTGTCCCTTGGAATACTTGCTCTTGGAAGCCAGCACCACTAAGAAGCGTGAGTCCCCTGGGAACACCAAGCTGTGAGAAGCCCAAGGTTTACGGGGAAGCCTGAACAGTGAGATGCCGTGTGGAGAGGCAGAGGCCACGGAGCCCTGAAGCTCTAGCCACGTGAGAAGAACCATCTCAGAAGCAGCTCCTCTAGCCCTCCCCTGCTCAGTGGATGCCCATGGCTCACAGAGGAACCACCCAACTAAGCCGTTCCCAAGCTCTTGATCCTTAAAATCATGAGCAAAATAAAATGGCTGTTGAAAGCCACTAAGCATGCCACACAATGACGGCTACGTGGCACCTGCTGGGTGGCTTCCGTGTGCCCCTCCAGATCCCACCTTCGTCTCATCCTATCTGTGAGGGCTCCTGATCAGTCCATCAGTGGGCTCACACTGAGTCTAGCCACCGGAAACCCTGGCCAGAGAGAGCCACGGGTGGCATTTTCAGTATCCCCCTGGTACAGCTCTTTGGGGATGGAGGGCCTGCAAATCCTCTCGTTCCCTGGCAGCCGAGGAGGGGCACGGGGCCTGGGCCGCTCACCGCGTCCGTCCCTCAGGACGATCTCGCCCTCGCCGGAGATCCAGCGGTAGCAGGGGAACTCGATGTAATCCCCGCCGGGCGTCTTCACTGTGATGTACCTCAGGTACCAGTCGTCATGCAGCCAGTACTTGCGCTTCTCGATTTTGATCAGCTGGATGTCACCCAGTTCTTCATCCACGGTCACGTCATAAGAATCAACCTGAGGAGGAGGAAAGGCAAATCAGACTGTCCAGGAGCCCCTGAACTTTTGCATCACCCTCCATTCGTGTAGTTGAGATGTCTGCCCATGCCTGTCCTTGGCGCAGCTCTGTGCTGAATCCTGGATGAAAGAGATGGCCAATTTCCCCAACTCTGCCCACAGGAGACGGAAATGAGAAAGGGACAGCACTGCTCGGAAGACATTCTGCTGTCTGCACACCGCCCAGGCTGGAGGAGGTGGAGACTCCAGGCAGGAGTGCCTTTAGCCAGGCCAGGCTCGCGGAGGCCGGTGCAGCTGCCCCCACTCGCGAGGGCAGCAGGCTGTTGGCCCTGCTACCCCACGGGGCTGGACGAGGCCACCTGGCCAGTGCACACAGGGGCAGCTCCTTACAGCTGGCAAAGGGCTCGCGGACGCTGCTGCAGATTCCACAGGCCCTTTGGGAGGCGGGTGAGTTACGAGCCGTGTCTCAGAAGCAGAGAGTGGGGCCGTCAGTCTCACTTCTACTACTAAGTGGCAGAGCCGGTGTTTCAAGACAGAGCTTTACATCTCTCTCTCCTTCTCTGGGGGGCAAATGAAACTGCCCCCTGAGTGACAATGGGGTGAGACGCAGGTGGAAGTGAAGGCACACCGATTCAAGTTGTCCCGGGGCCTCTGGACCTCAGGTGGGGGTGGGTGGGCTGTCTGGATCATGGGGTCTTGATCCCTGGGGGCAAGGGGGCAGGCCTTGGGCAGACTTGTGAGAGGAGGCCCAGCGAGGAGCCGGATGACCAGAGGAGCTGGGGAGAGGGAGAGGAAAGGAAGGACACAGCTCTCGTGGGCTGGCTCCTTGGGGTGGGGAGAGACAGGAGACCCGTGAGCCGAGGCGTCCGTGGGCCAGGGGCGGAAGGTTCTGAAGAAACAAGAAGCGCGGCATCCATGTGGAGAAGCACCGTGGGGACTGGGCGGCCCAAGACTGGATTCTGCAGGGCCCATCCCACGCCAGGTCCCACCAGTCACGGGAATCTGCAGAGACCGTGGTCCTCCTGTGGGGCCACAACGGAGACTGTCACCAAGGGCCGGACTGAGAGCAGTGAGGGGCAGAGGGCCAGGAGAGCCTAGGTGTCAGAGCAGCTCAGAAAGCCTCAGGGGGCCTTGAGGTCACATCCTAGATCCCAAGGGACGGCCCCTGGCCCTGGGCAAACTGCTTCACTCCCTGAAGCTCTGTTTCTTCACTTACCAAGGAGAGACCACGCTTAGCTTACAAAGCCACTGAGAAATCCAAATGCCACGATGCCTGAGTGGGCTCGTTTCTCCACCAGCTTCTCTGTGCATCAGAACCGCCTGGTCCTCCTTCCCGGACTCTGGAGGTCAGCAGCCCCCCCACTGCCTGGAGCAGCTCTGGGTTAGCCTGGGCCCCTGCACGGAGGTCCATGCCCCGACTGCACGTGGCAGACTGAGAAGCCAGACGCAGAGGTGGGAGGAAGACACTGAAACCTGTGAGCAGAAACGTCTTGGCTCAAAACCTGAAGGGAATTCCTGTGAGGATGGAGAAGGGCCTTGAGGCCGAGTGAGCACTGGAGGTGTTTTTGTTGCTGGCTGTGCAGACGGAGCAAAGGGAAGTCGCGTGTGATGAAGCCCGGGCCTCGGCGGTGCTCCAGGGGAAGTGGCCTTCCTGCGGCGCCGCGGAGGTGGCGGGGCTGCAGGTGTCTGGGAGGCTGATGCTGGGAAGGCTGAGGCAAAGGGGGAGAGGACGGCCACGGTCAAGTGCCATGAGGTGGCCTCTTGGGGAAGGGGGATGGGGCACAGGCAGCCTCTGCAGGATGATTCTCAGAGGGAGGGCCAGACGTCCAGCTGTGGGAGGTGACGGATAAGGAAGAGACGGAGCAGCTTCTCTGAGGGAAGGGAGAGCAGGGTCACCCTGTGCACGCCTATGGTGCTGTCACAGGAGAATGGACCCTCCAGGTCCCCTTCCCGCAGTGACCCCTACGGGCACCTGGTGGAAGGCCCTGGAGCTTCGCCTGGGATGAAATCACTGGACAGACGTACAGAGACTCACTATACCATCTGACGGGTAGAGGAGAGGACAGACCGGCTAAGTCTGGCGGGTCGCTGGCTGGCCCTGGCTTTCGCCCGACGCTACAGGAGGCGACCCAGGGCCTGAGGAGCTCAGGCCTACCTCGCGCAGGCAGTCTCCAGGACGACGTCTGGCGACTGGGGCTCTGGCTTCTGAAGGGGCCGCGGCTGGAGAGTCAAAGAGGACAGAGAGGGGCTTCCCGGAAGATCTCAGGGTCCCCGTACGTCCAACAGAAGGTCAGGTCTTAGGAAGGTACAGAGAGCTACAAGGTGTAATGGCCTTCCTCCCTCCTCTCCCTGGGCCATTTTGCTGGGCGGATACCATGTCTATCGACTCATTTGCCTTGACTCGTTAACATCACACGTCCATTCTGCACAGTCTACTGTGCCAACACGGGATGGCGTAACACACAAGAGGCTCGCAATACAGTGCAGGGCCTAGTGGATGATTCTGTCATCTTACAGTCGGAAACTGAGGGTCAGAGAGGTCAGGCAGCCTCTAGTGAGTAATTGGTGGCTCCATGATTAGAACCCATACCCGTGGGGTGGCCCAGTATGGGTTCCTCTCGCTGTTCCCCACGACCACTTCAAGGGAAGAGCCTTGACCCGGGAGCCTGGTGAGGTGGCTTTGAGCCCTGGCTCGAGCCCTGCATGGAGTATGAAGGGGCAATGTGGAGCTGGGTGGAGGACATGGAAAAGCTTCCTACGAGATGGCATTCGAGGCAGTTCTTGGGAGTTGGTGAGATTTCAGAGGTGGGTTGAGTGGAGAAAAGGGGAGTGGGTAGAGCATTATGAATGCAGAGAAACTGAGGTGGAGATTCACATGCGGAAGGAAGAGGTTGAAGCCTGGAGTTCTTGGGGCAGAAGTGGTAGGTGGAGTGATCAGATACTGGAGAGGGACCTGGAGGCAGGGACACCTGACATTCACTAGCTTCTTTTCCGTGACGGGCCAGTTTCCTGATTTCTCCCAGTTGCTCTCTACACTGGATACACAGCTTTAAGGCTTTCTGGGATGTTTCAGCAGGGTTAGTTGGCCAGTTTCTGTTTGATCATTAACATCAGCATTTAAAGAAAGGTTCCACTTGTCTCTGCCCCAAATCCCTGCTGGAGCAAGGGCAGAGAATGAACAGTCATGATGCGGCCCAGCCTGGACAGCCTGTCTTGAAGGAGGGTAATGAGGGGCTGATGGGGCGTGGGAGGGGAGAGGGGGAGCTGTGGAGCGGAGAGAGAGAGGGAGAGAGAGAGAGAGGGAGATGGTTAAGGGGTGGACAAGGGAAAGACCGGGGCAGAGTGAGGGAGAAAAGGGCAGTGGTTTGGGACATTGAGGGAGCAAAGAATGGGGGAGCTGGGGGAATCTAGGAGAATCTAGGAGACAACAGAAGGGAGAAACTGGAGCAGAAAAGAAGACAGATTTGTGGGGCATTGGGGAATTGGGAGGGATAGGGTGCAGAGGAAGGAAGAGAAGGTGGATGAAGAGTCAGAATGTAGGCAATAAACAGGGCCAAGAGGGAAGGTGAAGGATAGAGAGACTGAGGTTCAGAAGAGGCTTCAATAACACGGTCTTATTTCTGAGAAGGCAGTATTCTAGAATATGTTCCTCATGAACATACTGTAAGCATAGTCACTGAAAATATTTAAGAAATAAAGCTGCGAGACTTGTTCATACTTATTGAATACATTCAAGGATGACACACTAAACATTACTCTATCACCTTCGCTTTCCTAAAAGTGCTGCCAGGGAATGAAAAGGGGTCAGGTAAGATTTCCCAGAAGTCTTCGGATCTGTGAAAGTCACCCCATCTGAACTTGAATTAGTTTAAATTGACAGAGCCAGAGAAACATCAATTTGCTAAATTTGCCTCAACAGGAGAACGCCACCTGTGAAGGTCTCCAATTCCACTGAACCACTCTGCAGAATTCTGATGAGAGTAACCAGTCATTTGTGACTCCATTTATCGAGGAAAAAATAGCAACCCTGTCCATTACAGGGACTGAACTTTGCATGGGGAGGAGAGTGCTGTGTTGACCATAAAACTTTTCAGGTAAAATGGGATAGCGTGAACCTTCTATCAAGGATTTCCTTTAAAGTTTCTCCTCACCTTTACCCAAAAGGGACAGACTGTCCTTAAAGCAACACTGGTCACAGAATGAGGAAGTAACTCGCTGTGCAAGACCAAGTGTGGAGTAACTTTGCATCAACAGCTGCTGTTTCCAGCTTGTGCCAGTTTCTGTTTGATCATTAACATCAGCATTTAAAGAAAGGTTCCACTTGTCTCTGCCCCAAATCCTGCTGGAGCAAGGGCAGAGAATGAACAGTCATGATGCGGCCCAGCCTGGACAGCCTGTCTTGAAGGAGGGTAATGAGGGGCTGATGGGGCGTGGGAGGGGAGAGGGGGAGCTGTGGAGCGGAGAGAGAGAGGGAGATGGTTAAGGGGTGGACAAGGGAAAGACCGGGGCAGAGTGAGGGAGAAAAGGGCAGTGGTTTGGGACATTGAGGGAGCAAAGAATGGGGGAGCTGGGGGAATCTAGGAGAATCTAGGAGACAACAGAAGGGAGAAACTGGAGCAGAAAAGAAGACAGATTTGTGGGGCATTGGGGAATTGGGAGGGATAGGGTGCAGAGGAAGGAAGAGAAGGTGGATGAAGAGTCAGAATGTAGGCAATAAACAGGGCCAAGAGGGAAGGTGAAGGATAGAGAGACTGAGGTTCAGAAGAGGCTTCAATAACACGGTCTTATTTCTGAGAAGGCAGTATTCTAGAATATGTTCCTCATGAACATACTGTAAGCATAGTCACTGAAAATATTTAAGAAATAAAGCTGCGAGACTTGTTCATACTTATTGAATACATTCAAGGATGACACACTAAACATTACTCTATCACCTTCGCTTTCCTAAAAGTGCTGCCAGGGAATGAAAAGGGGTCAGGTAAGATTTCCCAGAAGTCTTCGGATCTGTGAAAGTCACCCCATCTGAACTTGAATTAGTTTAAATTGACAGAGCCAGAGAAACATCAATTTGCTAAATTTGCCTCAACAGGAGAACGCCACCTGTGAAGGTCTCCAATTCCACTGAACCACTCTGCAGAATTCTGATGAGAGTAACCAGTCATTTGTGACTCCATTTATCGAGGAAAAAATAGCAACCCTGTCCATTACAGGGACTGAACTTTGCATGGGGAGGAGAGTGCTGTGTTGACCATAAAACTTTTCAGGTAAAATGGGATAGCGTGAACCTTCTATCAAGGATTTCCTTTAAAGTTTCTCCCTCACCTTTACCCAAAAGGGACAGACTGTCCTTAAAGCAACACTGGTCACAGAATGAGGAAGTAACTCCGCGCTGTGCAAGACCAAGTGTGGAGTAACTTTGCATCAACAGGAACTTTCTCAAAAGCTGATTCTTCTCAAAGAGCCTTTGGAGCCAGCCATTCCCCTGCAGCGTTCCTCCGGCCCCACCCTCTCTCACTCCCATGGAAATGAGATATGCAAATCTCTCCTGAAATTTGCTTCTGGCACTCTCCCTAAGGTGTTGGATCTTAATAATATTTGAATGGATTCTCAGGGCGGGGAAGTCGTGGACAGAGGGGTGCTTTCAGCCCTCTGCCAATGACCCTGTTATGGTCACATCCCTTATCTGCCCTCCTAGAAGCCACATCCGGGTGAGCACACCCATGCGTGTGGTGTTTGGAGGAGAATGGACCCTCTATGAACAGCTTATAAAGATCAACCAGTCTGTACCCTGCCTGCCTCCCATAAGTGTTGGGGGCATCCATGAAAGAATAGAAATAAATAATGGTGTTTCAGAAATGGCAGAGGGTGTCCTCCCAAATAGATAGCTCATTAGCCCTCCTGCACCACCATCCTCTTGGCCAGGTCCCTGGTTGGGAAAACCAGACAAAAGGAGGTTGTTCTTATATCCAACACCTAACTCTTCCAGAGGGTACTCTAGCCTCATCAGCATGCTGAACTTGGCTAAGTGTCAGAGGGGCTTGTAGAGTGAGGTTCTGAGGCTCCTCGGCAGGAACCAAGCCCACTTCGAGTCTGCATTCTGGAAAAGGAGTGGACTCATATATACTTACTTTAGGCTCTCCAAACCTAAAGCATGCTTAATGAATATTACCTGAGAAGTGTTCGGTTGAACCTTGTGAAATTGCCATTTTTGTCAGAAACAGTCAACTATGAGCAATGCCTCTTGGTTCAACCAAATAAAGAAGAGGTAAAAAGACAGCTTCGTGAAATCTAAATTTTTATGGTCCAGTTCAGAAGCTGGGGCTGGCAGAAGGGAACAGGTATTTCCTGGGCACCTGTAATGTGTTGAGACTATCACAGTAGTCATTACACGAGCACTTAAGTAACAAGCACTTAATAAGCCCAGCGGACAGGGCGCGAAACACCTGGTGAGCACCGGGTGTGAGCACCTGCTGTGCGCACACAGAAGGCTGCAGGCTGGGATTTACGCCCAGGTCAGCTCTGGGAGTCCACTTCTGCATGAAACCTCATGCAGCGCCTGGCACTACAGACTAGAGGTGCAATCTACCCGGGGTCCCTTTGCTCCCTGAACTCCCAGGGCACCAAGGTCTCCGGTGAGGAGAGGAAAGGTGAAGCCCTCCTCCCTCTTCCTCCTCTGAGGGCTCAGGCACTGCGGGGACGTATTCCCCAGTGTACATTCTGCTGGGAGCCAGTGAGGATCTCCAGGTTTGCAAAAGACTTCTCCTGGTGTTGGATCTTAATAATATTTGAATGGATTCTCAGGGCGGGGAAGTCGTGGACAGAGGGGTGCTTTCAGCCCTCTGCCAATGACCCTGTTATGGTCACATCCCTTATCTGCCCTCCTAGAAGCCACATCCGGGTGAGCACACCCATGCGTGTGGTGTTTGGAGGAGAATGGACCCTCTATGAACAGCTTATAAAGATCAACCAGTCTGTACCCTGCCTGCCTCCCATAAGTGTTGGGGGCATCCATGAAAGAATAGAAATAAATAATGGTGTTTCAGAAATGGCAGAGGGTGTCCTCCCAAATAGATAGCTCATTAGCCCTCCTGCACCACCATCCTCTTGGCCAGGTCCCTGGTTGGGAAAACCAGACAAAAGGAGGTTGTTCTTATATCCAACACCTAACTCTTCCAGAGGGTACTCTAGCCTCATCAGCATGCTGAACTTGGCTAAGTGTCAGAGGGGCTTGTAGAGTGAGGTTCTGAGGCTCCTCGGCAGGAACCAAGCCCACTTCGAGTCTGCATTCTGGAAAAGGAGTGGACTCATATATACTTACTTTAGGCTCTCCAAACCTAAAGCATGCTTAATGAATATTACCTGAGAAGTGTTCGGTTGAACCTTGTGAAATTGCCATTTTTGTCAGAAACAGTCAACTATGAGCAATGCCTCTTGGTTCAACCAAATAAAGAAGAGGTAAAAAGACAGCTTCGTGAAATCTAAATTTTTATGGTCCAGTTCAGAAGCTGGGGCTGGCAGAAGGGAACAGGTATTTCCTGGGCACCTGTAATGTGTTGAGACTATCACAGTAGTCATTACACGAGCACTTAAGTAACAAGCACTTAATAAGCCCAGCGGACAGGGCGCGAAACACCTGGTGAGCACCGGGTGTGAGCACCTGCTGTGCGCACACAGAAGGCTGCAGGCTGGGATTTACGCCCAGGTCAGCTCTGGGAGTCCACTTCTGCATGAAACCTCATGCAGCGCCTGGCACTACAGACTAGAGGTGCAATCTACCCGGGGTCCCTTTGCTCCCTGAACTCCCAGGGCACCAAGGTCTCCGGTGAGGAGAGGAAAGGTGAAGCCCTCCTCCCTCTTCCTCCTCTGAGGGCTCAGGCACTGCGGGGACGTAT
This sequence comes from Tragulus kanchil, assembly GCA_022376925.1. Taxonomy (NCBI): domain Eukaryota; kingdom Metazoa; phylum Chordata; class Mammalia; order Artiodactyla; family Tragulidae; genus Tragulus; species Tragulus kanchil. Next base: position 163,500,636 of record JAIOJX010000005.1, read on the forward strand.
TCCCCAGTGTACATTCTGCTGGGAGCCAGTGAGGATCTCCAGGTTTGCAAAAGACTTCTCCTGGCGTGGATCTCTCGTTCTTTCGCTCTGCATCCCTCTGGGCTATTTTAGTCCTGGACTCCTAGACCAGCCGGAAGCTGATCCTTGCACTTTACCTCTGGGGAAACCGACGCCCAGAGACGGGGTGCAGCGAGCTAGGGATCAGGCTCTGATTGAACTCTCTGGATCACCACCCCTACACCTCCTCGCCAAGGTGCCAGCTATGGAGTCCCACGACTCCATACGTGGGCACAAGTAATGGTCACAGTACTTGCCCAGTTAAGGGATCTCTTAGAGCCCTTGGCTCCCTCAGCTTGGGTCCCAGCCGCCTCGATGGGTCCTGGACGCACTCGCACCCCGTCCCGGCCGCCCCAGCCCGTCCGGTCCGCGCGCCCTCACCGCGCCGCGCTCGAAGTCGTTGTAGAAGGCCTTGTCCAGCAGGTGCTTCTCGCTGCAGCCCGCGGAGCCCACGAGGCTCAGGTAGATGTAGTCGTCGGTGCCCGCGAACCACTGGCTGCCGGTGGCCACGGTGACGGTGTAGGAGGGCATGGCGACGCACAGAGGGGGCCGCGGGGCGCGGGCGCAGCGAGCACTGGGAGCCTCCGCGCGCCTCCGCACCTCGCCCTCCCCGCGCGGCCGCTTCCTCCCTCCCAGCGCCCCGGGCCCCCACCGCCCCCGACTCCGCCCCCGCCCCGCCCCCGGCCCCGCCCTGCGGCGGCTCGGGCCCCGCGGGCCCCGCTGAGGGCCCGGTCAGCGTCACCCATTCCTACACAGTCCCCGACGTGGCTTCTGGTCCCCCCCTCAGGGCACAGGGGCCACCTCAGCTGCTCCCCTCGCCTCCCTCGACCCCTCCATTCGCTCACTCAGTTTCTCCTTCGTTGGTTTTCGTCTTCACCCCTCCATCCTGCCTTGGCCTCCTTCAGGGCTGGCTGGCCTGGCTCCTTTGACGCATTAGGGCTGGGCTCCAGGGGCCCCAAGAAAACCAGACGGAGCCCCTGCTCTCACCGAGTTCCCAGGGGAGCGGGAGGCCTCGCAGCGGGGGCACTTGGCCATGCTGTGACTCCTGAGAGCTGGGGTGCCCTGGGCGTCTACGGGACGAGGAGCCCACGTGGACAGCAGGAAAGCTGTTTTCAGGGCTGACACCTGAGCTGGTGCTCCGGAACGCAGCGACGTTCGTGGACATGGGCAGGGGCTTCTTCTACAGGCTTGGCGGTATGTCACCCTGGGCCAGGTGCAGGTGGGCACTGAGGGGGAGTCAGGGGCCAGCCAGGCTCAGGCCTGGAGATGGTCAGTGTGCAGTGGGAGGCAGGGCAGCCGGAAGGAGAGAGGCCGCGGCAGGAATACCTGAATTAGGACACCCAACGGGTTATCGAGGGGGCAGGGTCGACGGGCTCAGAGGCGTTGCAGAAACTTGGGGACTGGAAGGCTGGGTGTGCCCTCGGGCTTGTTTGAAGATGGTTTGGGCGTGGACCCATGGCCGGAAGTCCTAGGGATGAAGATGTGGACTCCGGAGCAAGAGCGTTCCAGAAGTGAGAGCTGGTTTTGGAAAACCCACTGCCTGGCAGAGTATTTGGTCGGCTCTTATTTATGCATTTATTTGGTTTATTTTTAATGTTTTAAAATCTGCTTTCTAACTGATGATGGGCAGAGGCCTAGAAGGGATGGTGGTGGAAGACTGTGCGCTAGAGAGAAACTTCCTGCGGGTTTTCAAGGTTCTAACTGTGACCTGATCTCAGCAGCCTTCGGTATTCCCCTCCCCGCCCCTGGACCCAACTGCAGCACTGACTGGGGTATACATTCAGTAATGAGTGTACCCCAGTCCTTCAAGGCACCTGTTTTGTACGCTCACTTTTGGGGACCGGCTAAAGGCAGGCTCCTCGTTTCTGGGAGCCTGGGCTGTATGTATCTGGTGGCTCAGCCTGCCTCCTCCTCTGCCTGGCAGGACCACCACTCTGGTCAGAGAGTGAGTACCTGCCCCTGTCCACAGGTGAGAGATGAGAGCAAATTTCAGTGGGATTGGCTTTATTTATCAAAGGACAAACACTAGAGGGATTCTCTGGGAATCAAATTGTAGGAGAAGAAAGACTGGTTATAGTTGAGATGGGGTGGATGAAGACAGGCACAAAGATGGGATCCAGTCTCTGCCGGGCAAAATATATACTCCAGGGAACCCTGGTGAAGGTGTGAAATTATCCTTCAACTCTCAGGAAAAATGGCTATTGTTTTTCTAGGAAAAGGGAATACAATATATATTTCGATGAAAGTGCTGAACTATCTTTGTAAAAAATGTTTGATACACAGATAAAACTGATAACTGTGTAGAAAAAGCAATTAATACACATTTAATAATTATAGTAGACATCTTTCTGTTAAGAGCACACTGTATATGCAATATTTTTGTTTTCCGTAATAGCATATATTTTCCTATATAATTTCATGTTCTAAATATTTCAACTATGTAGCATTTAATTATATATATATATATATATATATACACTTCTGTTTCATTAAGTAAGCCATTATTATTGGGCATTTAGATTGCTTCCCTTCATAAATAATGCTGTAGTACATTTTTTGTGCTTAAAACTTTTAAAAACATGTTTCTTAATACAGGGACCAAAGTGTATGAATTTTGAAACCTTTGCAACATGTTATTGGATTACTTCTCCAAGCACTGAGTTAATATACACTCATGCCTTTTACTCTCATGCAGATAATGGAATGTCTGTCTCACAGAAACTTTGCCATCTTGGGATAGTTTGCAAAATATCTCTATCCTGTCCTTGCTGCTCTGCCCTGGCTCAGGCTCTCAACATCTTCTGTGTGCTTTTTTTTTTTTTTTACAGCTTTATTAAGGTGTAATTTGCATGCCATAGAATTCACTCATTTAAAGCACCCACGTCAGCAGTGTTTAGTGGGCTTCCCCGGTGGTCCGGTGGGTAAAGAGTTTGCTTTGCAGTGCAAGGGGCAGTGGTTCAATCCCTGGCCTGGGAAGATCCCACGTGCTGCAAAACAGCTGGGCGGTGTGTCCAATTACGAGCCAGCGCTCTGGAACGCATGCACCCAGAGCTGGTGGGTGCTCTGCAACATGAGAGGCCACTGCAATGGGAGGCCCACACATGCCAAAGAATAATAAAGATGGATGAAAAATTTAAAAAAGCAATGACTCAGAGGCAAAAAAATTCCAAAATATTAAAAAAAAATGGCGTTTAGTGATATTCGGAGAGTTCTGAGACTATCACGACAGGCGATTTCAGAACCCGTTCCTCAGTCCATTCGCATCACTTCCCTTCACCCTCCTCCTCTTTCCAGTCAGGGCAAACAGACCTGTTTTCTGCCTTTATAGATTTGCCTCTTCTGGACATTTCATATGCCTGAAATCACATGATATGCGTTTTTTTTGTGGCTGGCTTATTTCCCTTAGTATCATTTTTTTTCCCCAGATGGATCCGTGTTGCAGCACGTCTCAGTACTGTGTTCTTTTTTGTTGCTGAGTGATATTCCACCTTATGGATATATCCCATGTTGTTTATCTGTTCATCAAATGATGGGAATTTGAGTTGAAGCTATTATGAATAATGATAGTTTGAATATTCACATGTCGGCATATACGTATTTTCATTTCTGTTGAGGAAATAATGAGGGAAATGGCTGGATCATATGGGAACTTGATGTGTTTATCATTTTGAGGAAATGCTGCATTGGTTTCCAAAGTGGTTGGACCACTTTATGTTTTCATCAGCAATATACAGGGTTTCATTTTCTCCATATCCTCATAAACATGTTATAGTCTTTGGGAAGGGGTGTCTCATTGTGGTTTTGTGGCCACCCTAATGTCCAGGGATGATGAGCATCTTGCCACTAGGATATCTTCTTTTGAGAAATGTATATTCATTCAGATGTTTGACTCATTAAAAAATTTAGCTTGTTTTTATTTCCTTTATTGAGTCATTTGCACTCATACATCATGGATAGAAACCCCTTATCAATTCTATTGTTTACAGACATAGTGTTGCTGTGATGGATTGTCTTTTCATTTTTTTTACAGGTTATATGTTTTCCTTTTTTAATAGTTATATTTGAAGGACAGATATTTTTAATGTTGAGTGTAATAGCTTTTAGCGCTGGGTTCAACCCGCAATCCCACGTGCTGCAAAACAGCTGGGCGGTGTGTCCAACGAGCCAGCGCTCTGGAACGCATGCACCCAGAGCTGGTGGGTGCTCTGCAACATGAGAGGCCACTGCAATGGGAGGCCCACACATGCCAAAGAATAATAAAGATGGATGAAAAATTTAAAAAAGCAATGACTCAGAGGCAAAAAAATTCCAAAATATTAAAAAAAAATGGCGTTTAGTGATATTCGGAGAGTTCTGAGACTATCACGACAGGCGATTTCAGAACCCGTTCCTCAGTCCATTCGCATCACTTCCCTTCACCCTCCTCCTCTTTCCAGTCAGGGCAAACAGACCTGTTTTCTGCCTTTATAGATTTGCCTCTTCTGGACATTTCATATGCCTGAAATCACATGATATGCGTTTTTTTTGTGGCTGGCTTATTTCCCTTAGTATCATTTTTTTTCCCCAGATGGATCCGTGTTGCAGCACGTCTCAGTACTGTGTTCTTTTTTGTTGCTGAGTGATATTCCACCTTATGGATATATCCCATGTTGTTTATCTGTTCATCAAATGATGGGAATTTGAGTTGAAGCTATTATGAATAATGATAGTTTGAATATTCACATGTCGGCATATACGTATTTTCATTTCTGTTGAGGAAATAATGAGGGAAATGGCTGGATCATATGGGAACTTGATGTGTTTATCATTTTGAGGAAATGCTGCATTGGTTTCCAAAGTGGTTGGACCACTTTATGTTTTCATCAGCAATATACAGGGTTTCATTTTCTCCATATCCTCATAAACATGTTATAGTCTTTGGGAAGGGGTGTCTCATTGTGGTTTTGTGGCCACCCTAATGTCCAGGGATGATGAGCATCTTGCCACTAGGATATCTTCTTTTGAGAAATGTATATTCATTCAGATGTTTGACTCATTAAAAAATTTAGCTTGTTTTTATTTCCTTTATTGAGTCATTTGCACTCATACATCATGGATAGAAACCCCTTATCAATTCTATTGTTTACAGACATAGTGTTGCTGTGATGGATTGTCTTTTCATTTTTTTTACAGGTTATATGTTTTTCTTTTTTAATAGTTATATTTGAAGGACAGATATTTTTAATGTTGAGTAAGCCCAAGTTATATATATTTTCTTTAATAGTTCGTGGTTTTAGTACCGTATCTAAGAGACTGGTATCTATGCTTAAGTCACAAAAATTTACTCCTATGTTTTCATCTAAGAATTTTATCGTTTGATGCTTCATTTAGACCAGTGGTCCATTTTGCTGACATCTGTGTATGGTGCAATGAAAGTGAAACTTGTTTACTGATTCAAATGGCTTTGCACATGAGTCTGTGCATATTCCTTTATGCAAGATCATGTCATGTGAGAGTAGAGGTGTTTTACTTCTTATTTAGCTTTCTGAATGCTTTTTATTCTTTTCTCTTGCCTAATTGTCTTGGCCAGAACCTACAGCACAAGACAGAATCTAAGTGGTGAAAGCAAACATCCTTGTCTTGTTCCTGATTTAGTAATACACGTGTCTTTTAAATCAGTTAAGGAAGAAAGGGAAATATATACTTCTACTGAATTATACTGTATTTTATAATTGCTATATACCTAAATTTACTGGTTTTCTCTGTCTTTCTGGGTGGATTCAAATTATTGTTTGATGTCATTTGCTTCATCCTGAAGAACTTCTTTCAGTGTTTCTTCTAAGCCTAGCCTGCTACCAGTAAATTCTCTCTGGGAATGTCCTTATGTCCCTTTCATCGTTGGAAAGGAGTTTTGCTGGATATATGATTTTTCGATTATTGTGGTAAAAAATAAATAAAATAAATGTATAATTTTAAAAAGTTTATTTTACACAAGTTTTATAGTCGAAAAATCTGTAATAAAAAAATTTTATTCAGTGGTTTTCCATATCCTCATAAACATGTTATAGTCTTTGGGAAGGGGTGTCTCATTGTGGTTTTGTGGCCACCCTAATGTCCAGGGATGATGAGCATCTTGCCACTAGGATATCTTCTTTTGAGAAATGTATATTCATTCAGATGTTTGACTCATTAAAAAATTTAGCTTGTTTTTATTTCCTTTATTGAGTCATTTGCACTCATACATCATGGATAGAAACCCCTTATCAATTCTATTGTTTACAGACATAGTGTTGCTGTGATGGATTGTCTTTTCATTTTTTTTACAGGTTATATGTTTTTCTTTTTTAATAGTTATATTTGAAGGACAGATATTTTTAATGTTGAGTAAGCCCAAGTTATATATATTTTCTTTAATAGTTCGTGGTTTTAGTACCGTATCTAAGAGACTGGTATCTATGCTTAAGTCACAAAAATTTACTCCTATGTTTTCATCTAAGAATTTTATCGTTTGATGCTTCATTTAGACCAGTGGTCCATTTTGCTGACATCTGTGTATGGTGCAATGAAAGTGAAACTTGTTTACTGATTCAAATGGCTTTGCACATGAGTCTGTGCATATTCCTTTATGCAAGATCATGTCATGTGAGAGTAGAGGTGTTTTACTTCTTATTTAGCTTTCTGAATGCTTTTTATTCTTTTCTCTTGCCTAATTGTCTTGGCCAGAACCTACAGCACAAGACAGAATCTAAGTGGTGAAAGCAAACATCCTTGTCTTGTTCCTGATTTAGTAATACACGTGTCTTTTAAATCAGTTAAGGAAGAAAGGGAAATATATACTTCTACTGAATTATACTGTATTTTATAATTGCTATATACCTAAATTTACTGGTTTCTCTGTCTTTCTGGGTGGATTCAAATTATTGTTTGATGTCATTTGCTTCATCCTGAAGAACTTCTTTCAGTGTTTCTTCTAAGCCTAGCCTGCTACCAGTAAATTCTCTCTGGGAATGTCCTTATGTCCCTTTCATCGTTGGAAAGGAGTTTTGCTGGATATATGATTTTTCGATTATTGTGGTAAAAAATAAATAAAATAAATGTATAATTTTAAAAAGTTTATTTTACACAAGTTTTTATAGTCGAAAAATCTGTATAACATAAAATTAATGACTATTTACATAACTTTTAGTTGTACATTCAGTGGCTTTAAGTACATGATGATGTTTTGCGTCCCACTCCAGAACTTTTCAACTTAACCAAATGGAAATTCTATGAAACAGTAACTCTCCATTCCCTCTGAGCCATGACCCTTGGCAATCACTAGTTTATTTTGCCTTTATGAATTTAAGGTACTCTAAATACCTCATATAGGTGAATTGTACAATATTTGTCCTTTGGTATCTGGCTTACTTCACTTGGCATTATGTCTGACATGTCTAACATGTCCTAGCACATGTCAGTTCATTCCTTTTTTAAGGCTGAACAATATAAAGTGTACCACATTTTGTTTATCCAATTCACTGTTGATGAACACGTGGGTTGTTTTTAACTTTTGGCTATTGTGAATAATGCTGCTATGAAGATTGGTGTAAAATATCTGTTCATGTCCCTGCTTTCAGTTTTTTGGCATGTGTATTGGACGTGGAGTTGCTGGATCATATGGTAATTCTGTCATGAAGATTTTCCACTATTTTTTTGAGGTGTCACCCCTGTTGTCCACAGTGGCTGCAACTTTTTACATTTTTCTACCATCTGTGTACAGTTTCTGGTTTCTCCAGATCCTCATCAACACTATACTTTTATGCTATTTTGATAATAGTCGTTTTAATAGGTAAGAGGTGGTATTGTGGTTTTGATTTGCATTTTCCTAGTGATTAGAAGATCACTAGGAGATCACAGGAAATTGTGACGTTAAATGTGTTTTCACGGGCTTTCTTGGCCGTCTGTGTGTCTTCTGGGAAGACCTTACCACTTCAGTTTTTTGCTCAATCTTGAATTGTATTGTTAATTTTTTTGTTGTTAAGTTGTAGGAATTCCTTATTCTGTATATGAGTTCCTTATCACAGATGTGATGTGCAGACAGTTCTCTTATTTCATGAATTGTTTTTTCACTATGTTAATTAAAAGCATTCTTTGATACACAAAAGTTTTGAAGTTTATTTATCTATCTCTGTTTTTTCTTTTGTTGTCTCTGCTTTTTTTTATGGTTTTATTTATTTATTTATTATTTGTGGGGGGCGGGGTGGGGGGAGGGAGGGGGCAGGTGGGCTACTTCTATTGGTCTTTCATTTATCTATTTTCATCCATCTTTGTTCTTTGGCCCGTGTGAGCCTCCCATCGTGGTGGCGTCTGTTGTCGCAGAGCACCGGCTCTGGGCGCATGCGCTCCAGAGCTCCGGCTCGGTGATTGGACACATCAGTCCAGCCGCTCCGCGGCACGTGGGATCTTCCCAGGCCAGGGCTCGAACCGGCGCCCCTTGCACTGCAAGACGGTGTCCTTACCCACTGGACCACCAGGGAAGCCCCTTTCTCTGCTTTTTTTCTCACATGCAATAAGTCATTTGTCAAATCCAATGTCATGAAGATTTTCTGTTGTTTTGTCTTAAGAGTTTTATAGTTTCAGGTCTTTAATCCTTTTTTTTTTTTTTCATTTTAAAAAATTGAAGTATAGTTGGTTTATAATATTGTGTTAGTTTCGGGTGTATACCAAAGTGATTTGATTATATGTGTATATATATCTATGTTCTTTTTTGGATCCTATTCCTTTATAGTTTATTATGAAATATTGAATATTGTTCCCTGTGCTGTACAATAAATCCATGTTGTTTATCTGTTTTACATATGGCAGGGTCCATTGGTTAATCCCATATTCCCAATTGATCCTTCTCCATCCTGACCCGTTGGTAACTATAAGTTTGTTTTCTATTTGTCTTTGATCCATTTTGAGTTAATTTTTGAATGTGGCTTAGGATAAGTGTTCAACTTATGCTGGTACCACACTTTTCTGATTATTTTATAATAAGATTTCAAATCAGGAATTGTGATGCTTTCAGCTTTGTTTTCCTATTGGAAGGTTATTTGGCTATTCTAGGTCTTTTGACATTCCATATGAATTTAAAGATGGATTTTCTGTTTCTGCAAAAAAGTATTGTTGAGATTTTGCTAGGAATTAGATTGAATATGTACATTGTCTTGGGTAGTACTGTTATCTTAACAAGTTTAACATGAAATATTTCTTTCATTTATTTGTGTCTCTAATTTTTTCAGCAGTGTTTTTTTCAGCAATATATATATATCTGTATTTATTCGTTTGTGTATATGTCTTTCATCTTTTTGGTTAACCTTTATTTCAAAGTATTTTGTTCTTTTTGATGCTATTGTAGGTGGAATTGCTTTCTTAATTTCCTTTTTTTAGATATTTCATTATTATATAGACATGCAACAGATTTTTGTGTGTTAATCTTCTATGCTGCAACTTTGCTGAATTCATTTATTTCTTCTAACCTTTTGGGGGGTTGATGTAGAGTCTTTACACATAAAATCATGTCATCTGTGATGAAAGATAATTTTATTTCTTCCTTTCCAATTGGGTGCCTTCTGTTTCTTTTCTTTGCCTAATTACTTTGGCCAGCATTTCATATACCATATTAAACAGATATGAGAGTCTTTATTGACAGTTCTTTCCCCCCAGTACTTTGAATTTACTTGTGACTGCCTCCTGGCTTCTTTTGTTTCTAGTGAGAGGTGAGTTGTTAACCTGAGATTTCATTGTATGTGGCAAGATGTTTTCTCTTGCTGTTTTCAACATTTTCTCTTTACCTGTCAACATTGTGACCTTGAGGTATCTGAGTGTGGATTTCTTTGTTTACCCATCTTACAGTTTATCAAGTTTATTGGATGTATAGATTAATATTTTTTAGCAGATTTGGGGATCTTCAGCCATTACTTCTTTGAATATTTTTTTCTGTACATTTCTCTTTCTCTTCTCCTTCTGATGTTCTTGTTAGTATATGTAGATATGTTTAATGATTTCCCATATTACTGTGAACCCTCTCCAGTATTCTTGCCTGGAAAATCTCACGGACAGTGGAATCTGGTGGGTGACAGTCCCTGGGACCGCAAGAGTTGGACACAACTTAGTGACTAAACAGCAACAATATTACTGTGAGGTTCTGTTCATTTTTCTTTATTATTATTATTTTTTGTTCTTTAGACTTTATCATCTGTGTTGATCTGCCTTCAAGTTCTTTGATTATATCTTCTGTTAGCTCAAGTCTACTCCTGATCCCTTGTAGTAAAATTTTTATTCTGGTTGTACTTTTTAACTTTAGAAATTCCATGGTTTCCCTGTTTTTATTGATATTCTCTAATCGACAAGACATTTCATCATGCCTTTCTTTATTCTATAAGCATGATTTTCTCTTAGTATTTTGAACATTTAGAAATTGCTGCTTTATGTTTTTGTGCTATGTCTTACTTTTGGACTCTTTCAAAGGCAGTTTCTGTTGCTTGCTTTGTTTCTTCTCTATGGGTCAATTTTCTGTTCAGAATTGGATGTTTTGTATTTTTGTCTTATTTGTTGATTGAATAATGCGTCTTATTCAGGGTGCTGCAGGTGGTTGGGTGATGCCAGGACTTGTGTACAAGCGTTTGCCTTTGTGGGAGTTCTCGCTGTTGAATGCTCTCTAGTGTCAGGTTCTGGTAGTGTAGGGTCTTGGGGTCAGTGCTCCCTCTCCAAAGCCCCTGGACTTGATGCCTGACCAGGGAACGGAGAGTCCACGACTGATTTATTATGGCATTAAATGGTATTAAAACAGATATGCACAAATGAGAAACAGAAGGTGTCCCTTTGACCAATGGGAATTAAAATATGCAAATACTATGTAACATACTAGAATATACACACAAACATGTACAGCCATAACATGACCCAAACAGTCCAAAAAAAAAAAGATATAGGACAATAGATTAACACAGCAAATAGAGGAAACCAAGAATTATATCTACCAGTTAAGAACCAAACTAACTAAAGTACAAATTGGAAAACAGTGCTAGACAAGGTCCCAACTGGGGATAAGGCAATGAAAACAAAACAGACTAAGAAATGTGATGAGGAAAAGAAAGAAGAGAAAGAAAGAATAGAAAAGAAACATAGAATAGTAATGCAAAGTTAAATATAGGAAGATAAAGATTTGTATGTATTAAAGTTTAGTGCAATAGGAAAGAACAGTAGAGAAAGCAAAGGAGTAGTTATAGAAAAAGTAATATATATTACAAATTTTTAAAATTACAAAAAGAGAAAAATATAGAAAACAAGACAAACAAAACCCCAAAAAACAAAACCAAAACCCCCACAGAACCACAAAAGGCCAAAGCAGAATCAGAAATACATAACCAATATAAAATGTGTAGTTTAAAAAAATTTTTTTTTTGTAAACTTGGATATATTTAATTAGTACTGATAAATCTGGTAGCTACAATAGTAGAGTGAGACGGAAGAAAAAGGGGAGGGGGAGGAGGAAAAAAAAAAAGAAATTAAAGAAATGCAGAGGTAACTTCAGCCTAAGTCAAAATGTAAAAATAGTCAATGTTTTTGTTTTGGGTACTCTGCTGTCAGCGACCTTTCCCTTGCTGACTCTGCAGGAATGCTAGCGCTGTCAGTCTTTCTCTTGCCTCTGGCAACAGTCTGATCTGAAGGCCTCTTTGACTTTTTAGTTCCAAGCACTAAAAGGACCTCCCTGGCGGGTGTGGGTCAGGCTCTTGGTCATGAATCCAGTTACTCTTGTTGCTGAATGGAGCTATGGTCTCTCCCTGTAGTTTGACCTGAGGCCAGACTATGGAAGGGTTAATGGCAACCCTCTCCAAAAGGACCTACTCCCGCATGCTCTATCAGAAGCACTGCCGCAGTGTCCCTGACCCCGCTGCGGGCCATCGACCCCCGCCACTGCTGGAGCCTTCAGAACACTCAGAGGGGAGTCTGGCCCAGTCTCACATGGGGTCGCTGTTCCTTTCTCCCAGATCCCGGTGCAGAGTCCATTTCCCCAGTCCTGCTATGATCTGGTTAATGACAACCTCCTTTAAGAGGAATTAAGCGCAACACTGTCTTTCCGAGGACTGCTCTAGGGCACTTCTAACCCAGTGGCCGGATGTTGCAGACAAAGGCCAGGAGGTTATCCAGGACTTCATCCCTGTTCTGCCCAGTAGGTTTTGAACCGAAAAGGGTTGAACTTGCCCATGCCCTCTTCCAAATAAAGTGGGTTCCCTTAGGGAGATTGTTGTCCTACCTCTCACTCTCTGTGAGCAGGTTCTCCATGCTACTTCTCTGGACCTGGGCTGGAGGCAGTGGCATACTTTTTTCAGATGGATTTCCTTATTTCTGGGTAGGGCAGTAGCCCTTGTTCTTCTGCATCTCCTGGTATGGAACCACTTCTTTTGACGTGAAATTTCTACCTTATGACTGATCTGGGGTGCGGTCATTCAAGGTCCATTCTTCTTGGTCTGCTGTGCCTGGGATAGTGTTTGTGTTCTAAGAGGAGAGGTTGAGTGGAAGAAAGGAACTTCAAGACTTTTCTGCCAAGCTTGCCTGGAGTAGAGCTTTTGCAGTGTAGAGTGAGACGGAAGAAAAGGGAGGGAGGAGGAAAAAAAGAAATTAAAGAAATGCAGAGGTAACTTCAGCCTAAGTCAAAATGTAAAAATAGTCAATGTTTTTGTTTTGGGTACTCTGCTGTCAGCGACCTTTCCCTTGCTGACTCTGCAGGAATGCTAGCGCTGTCAGTCTTTCTCTTGCCTCTGGCAACAGTCTGATCTGAAGGCCTCTTTGACTTTTTAGTTCCAAGCACTAAAAGGACCTCCCTGGCGGGTGTGGGTCAGGCTCTTGGTCATGAATCCAGTTACTCTTGTTGCTGAATGGAGCTATGGTCTCTCCCTGTAGTTTGACCTGAGGCCAGACTATGGAAGGGTTAATGGCAACCCTCTCCAAAAGGACCTACTCCCGCATGCTCTATCAGAAGCACTGCCGCAGTGTCCCTGACCCCGCTGCGGGCCATCGACCCCCGCCACTGCTGGAGCCTTCAGAACACTCAGAGGGGAGTCTGGCCCAGTCTCACATGGGGTCGCTGTTCCTTTCTCCCAGATCCCGGTGCAGAGTCCATTTCCCCAGTCCTGCTATGATCTGGTTAATGACAACCTCCTTTAAGAGGAATTAAGCGCAACACTGTCTTTCCGAGGACTGCTCTAGGGCACTTCTAACCCAGTGGCCGGATGTTGCAGACAAAGGCCAGGAGGTTATCCAGGACTTCATCCCTGTTCTGCCCGAAGTAGGTTTTGAACCGAAAAGGGTTGAACTTGCCCATGCCCTCTTCCAAATAAAGTGGGTTCCCTTAGGGAGATTGTTGTCCTACCTCTCACTCTCTGTGAGCAGGTTCTCCATGCTACTTCTCTGGACCTGGGCTGGAGGCAGTGGCATACTTTTTTCAGATGGATTTCCTTATTTCTGGGTAGGGCAGTAGCCCTTGTTCTTCTGCATCTCCTGGTATGGAACCACTTCTTTTGACGTGAAATTTCTACCTTATGACTGATCTGGGGTGCGGTCATTCAAGGTCCATTCTTCTTGGTCTGCTGTGCCTGGGATAGTGTTTGTGTTCTAAGAGGAGAGGTTGAGTGGAAGAAAGGAACTTCAAGACTTTTCTGCCAAGCTTGCCTGGAGTAGAGCTTTTGCAGTGTAGAGCCAGATGAGATGAGAAATGGTGATTGCCCCTCAGGGTGAAACGATAGCCCTAGATCAGTAACTAGGGAGTGGTTGCAGCCCTATCTTCTTGGCCACATATCCCCAGAATAGTATTTCTGTTTCACTGGGCTTGGTGAAAAGGAGGGAGAAAGCAGGTCAAGGCTTAAAGGCAGCAAACCCTCACTTCTCTTATTGAGATTAATAGATTTGTTTGGATAAATGTGTCTTCGTTTGCTGTATGCCTTTAGGACAATTACCACTCACTTTAATTTTTTTTTTTTTTGGCCACTTCTATTGGTCTTTCATTTCTCTATTTTCATCCATCTCTGTTCTTTGGCCTGTGTGGGCCTCCCATCACAGTGGTCCCTGTTGCTGCAAAGCACTGGCTCTGGGTGCATGTGCTCCAGAGCTCTGGCTCGGTAGTTGGACACATTGGTCCAGCCACCTTGCAGCATGTGGGATCTTCCCAGGCCAGGGATCGAACTGGCGCCCCTTGCACTGCAAGGCAGCGTCCTAACCCACTGGACCACCAGGGAAGCCCCTGTTTTTGTTTTTAATCTTCACCAGTTATGGCTGTTTCATTCTAGGGAATGTTTGTGGAGCTGTTCATGTCATCATTCTGGAACTATTTCTTGCATCATTGCTTTCATAACTTGAAGAATGAATTCCTTTTTCTCCCAAAGGAAATCCTGTAAGGGAGCAGATAAAAATGGAGATACTCTGGTTTAATAGAAAGTGAGCTAATGTAGGGAAGGAAGTACTGAGGGATTGGCTTTTTTCTTGTTTCATCTCTTCCCCTCACTCCTAGCTTCTCGGTCATTTGTGCAGCTGGAAATACATTTCGAGAATCCTTTGCTTTTAAGATGAAGTATTCACTTTGTGCACCGACTTGTCACTGTCTCCCCCTACCTGCCCTCATGCACTCACTCCTTTCCTTTGGGGAAACAGAACCAGAAGGATATGTGCACATAGGATGAGATTTGTTGTAAAGACTGGCTTATACGGTTGTAAGAGCTGGACATGCAGTCTGAAGTTTGTGGGTCAGGCTCTCAGCAAGGACAAGCTGGGAACTCTCAGGTGCTGATGCTGCTGGCATCTCTCTTTTCTTAGGGAAAACTCATTTCTGTTCTTAAAGGACTGAATCAGGTGCACCCAGATAATCCAGGATAATGTTTTTTTTAATTTACATGAAGTCGATTGTAGATATTAATTACTTCTTCAAAATATTTTCACAGAAATACCTGAATCAGTGTTTGAATAATGAGTACTGTAGCCCAGCCATATTACCACATAAAGCTGACCTACTCTGCTACGTCTACTCTGTTCTTTTCTTGAACACTCTACATTTTCTCATCCCATGAAATTCTGGTGTATTTCCTCCCCTTGCTAGGAAGTACTCCTTCTATGTCTCTGGATTTCCTCCTCCAAAACCCTGCAGGAATGTTGCTTCTTCCGTGGAGCCCTTCTTGACTTCCCTAGGCAGAGTTAGGTGCATGTGTCCTGCGTTCCCACAACTTTTGCTCTTGCCATAATTTGGCATATTGCCTCTCTGTCCCATCAGTATTTGCTACTATCGCCATCTCCTAGGGCTTCCCTCCATCTCCTCTAGTACATATTCTGGAGTACTTGAGGGGAGGGGTTGTCGTATTCATGTCTTGGTCTCCAGCACAATGGCAATCATAGAGAAGCTGTAAATAATTCCTAAGTAGGCTGAGTTACTGGAGAGCTTACACTTTGCTAAGAAAGTATGTTGGTTTTTCTTTTCTTTTTTGGCCACAGTGCTTGGCATTTGGGATCTTAGTTCCGCAACCAGGGATTAAACCTACGTCCCCTGCATTGGGAAGTATGGAGTCTTAACCACTGGACCACCAGGGAAGTTTTACAAAGTATGGTTTTTGTGGTTGGCAGAGCAGACAGGCAGCATGAGCCTAAACTCAAGAGACTAGCCCTGACTTCCCCTCTCACTGGTGACATGATGCCTTGAGTCACAGAATGGAACTTGCCACACGACCGCAGAAAGCCCTGCTACTCCTAACTGCAACAGGACCAGTGTGTCACCCCGCAGGACAGCAGCTCTGTTGCTCTCTGTGCACATAGGATGAGATTTGTTGTAAAGACTGGCTTATACGGTTGTAAGAGCTGGACATGCAGTCTGAAGTTTGTGGGTCAGGCTCTCAGCAAGGACAAGCTGGGAACTCTCAGGTGCTGATGCTGCTGGCATCTCTCTTTTCTTAGGGAAAACTCATTTCTGTTCTTAAAGGACTGAATCAGGTGCACCCAGATAATCCAGGATAATGTTTTTTTTAATTTACATGAAGTCGATTGTAGATATTAATTACTTCTTCAAAATATTTTCACAGAAATACCTGAATCAGTGTTTGAATAATGAGTACTGTAGCCCAGCCATATTACCACATAAAGCTGACCTACTCTGCTACGTCTACTCTGTTCTTTTCTTGAACACTCTACATTTTCTCATCCCATGAAATTCTGGTGTATTTCCTCCCCTTGCTAGGAAGTACTCCTTCTATGTCTCTGGATTTCCTCCTCCAAAACCCTGCAGGAATGTTGCTTCTTCCGTGGAGCCCTTCTTGACTTCCCTAGGCAGAGTTAGGTGCATGTGTCCTGCGTTCCCACAACTTTTGCTCTTGCCATAATTTGGCATATTGCCTCTCTGTCCCATCAGTATTTGCTACTATCGCCATCTCCTAGGGTTTCCCCTCCATCTCCTCTAGTACATATTCTGGAGTACTTGAGGGGAGGGGTTGTCGTATTCATGTCTTGGTCTCCAGCACAATGGCAATCATAGAGAAGCTGTAAATAATTCCTAAGTAGGCTGAGTTACTGGAGAGCTTACACTTTGCTAAGAAAGTATGTTGGTTTTTCTTTTCTTTTTTGGCCACAGTGCTTGGCATTTGGGATCTTAGTTCCGCAACCAGGGATTAAACCTACGTCCCCTGCATTGGGAAGTATGGAGTCTTAACCACTGGACCACCAGGGAAGTTTTACAAAGTATGGTTTTTGTGGTTGGCAGAGCAGACAGGCAGCATGAGCCTAAACTCAAGAGACTAGCCCTGACTTCCCCTCTCACTGGTGACATGATGCCTTGAGTCACAGAATGGAACTTGCCACACGACCGCAGAAAGCCCTGCTACTCCTAACTGCAACAGGACCAGTGTGTCACCCCCGCAGGACAGCAGCTCTGTTGCTCTCACTGGCCAAGAACATCACTGGGCACAGGTCCTTTAAGCAGTCCTTTTTCTCTGGAGGGTGTTTTGTAGAACCACCCTGTCTTCTGGCTCCGAATGTTTTATAGCACATTTATATTTCTCTGGACCCATTTGCCTAGTTAAACAGAATTAAACATTGTTGACCTCTGAACGCTAAAAGCAAATGCTCATCCATTGAGGATTTAGAGAAAGAGAGAAAAAAAGAAGTCTTGCCCAGATTCCCATCTCCCCCCACTAGGATAGATGACTTCATAATCATGACTGACTTCCCCTAAAGGTAGATACTACCAGCTCTCAGCGACATTGTTTGCTTGTTGCCATTTGTTCTACCCCAGGAAAAATAAGAAGGATAAAAGAATGTCTTAAGAAACTGAGTGTCTTCATAAGGATCCTGCTGAAAAGATAACAATGAAATGTCTCTTTAACCTTCTTCAGTCTGTGATGAGAGCCTAGACATTTTTGACGCGAGCCTCCCCTTGCCTCACTTTCTCCGTCTTTGGGCTTTTCCAAATAGGGTCCGACTCTAGTGGATGGTCCCTCTCCCCTCCCACAATGCTGTTATATAAGAAGTAGGGTGGGGAAGCCCACACTGGATTACCTGTTCAGTTATTCCATTTATATGCTTAGGAGGACAAACGAAAGTTTTTTCCTTTGGAACTTCTTGACTAAGTACAAAGATACTTTTGGACCAGTGAAGGACAAGATTCAAATAGAATTTATGATTAGCATGTTTTTTTCAGAAAGGAGAACAATTCAAATTGTGATTAGCGTGTGTTTTTGGTTTTGGTTTGGTTTGGTTTGGTTTTTTCCAGAAAGGACAAAAAAGCAAATTCTCAGAGTGAACCGTGTCTGCTATTTTTATCCCAAGATTAGGTAATCATAGAAGACTATCTCTTTGAGCTTGGATTGAACTAGCGTAAGAGAAATAATTTACTCTGAAGGTCTGAGCATCTCTCTCTTCTTTTAGAATCATGCCCTTGTAAGGGTTAGGGAAAGGGGCAAGGCACAATTTTTGAAAGAACGACATAGCCCAATGGGTTTATAGCCCAGCATAAACCCATTAAAGTCAAATGGTAGACTAGACCTTGATCCTGTAGGTGGGCTAAATGACATACCCAGAGGCTCCATGAGAGTCCCGCCCCTTCCCAAAAAGAGCTGGAATAGTCCTCCCACTTTTTAGCATATGGAATTACCCAGTCCAGGAAAGCAATGGCCCACACTCTGTGGAGTGTGCTTTTCTCTGAATCTGAATAAATCTATTTCTTACCTATCACTTTGTCTCTCACTGAATTTTTCTCTGCAAAGAGACATGAAGAACCTGAACTCCGTTAGGTTCTGAAATCAGGTATGGTGGATTTTGGCTGGGTTTGAGTCCCAGCCATGTGGGTTCAATTCCCAAACAGGATTTTGGCTGGGTTCAAGTCCCAGCCACGTGGGTTCGAGTCCCAAACTGGGTTTTGGGTTTAAGTCCCAATCCGAGGTAGAATACTTTCACCCTGATGCCATCTGAAAGGACCACGGGCAGTCCTTTGTACCTTATCACCCTTGTGAATTTTCTTCATTGCACTTACCTAACGTTGTCTTCTGTTTTTCCTTGTTTATTGTCTGTATTGACTCAACCTATTTTTGCTTTTGAATGGGAAGATCCAGTAGGACCTGGACTCGACTCCCACAAGGATTTAAGAATTCCCCAACTATTTGGGGGGAGGCCTTGGCCTCCGACCTGGACTCGCTTCAACCGGAAAAATTTGGATACTGGCTGCTACAATACGTGGACAACCTGCTACTGGCCGCCAAAAATGAAAAAGACTGCTGGGAAGGGACCAAGGCCTTGCTTGCACTGCTGATGGAGGCAGGTTATCGAGTCTCAAAGAAAAAGGCACAGATCTGCAAAGAAGAGGTAAGATACTTGGGGTCCATTCTAAGGGGAGGCACAAGGCTGCTAGACCAATTGAGAAAGGAAGTAATCCAAAAGATTCCCCAATCAAAAACTAAATGACAAGTTCAAGAGTTCTTGGGAGCCACTGGGTTTTACAGGATATGGATTCCCAAATACTCCCAGATGGTCCAACCTCTGTATGAACTCTTAATGGGGCCAGAGAAGGACCCTGTATTCTGGACTGAGAAACAGCAACAGGCCTTTGAGGGACTGAAATCAGCAGTCATATCGGCCCCCAGCTTGGGACTGCCAGATCAGACCAAGCCATTTACGCTTTATGTAACTGAAAAAGACAAGGTGGCTATGGGAGTGCCGGCCCAGACGCTGGGGACTTGGGACAGGCCGGTAGCCTACCTTTCTAAAAGACTGGACAGTGTTGCAGTCGGATGGCCTGGATGCCTGCGGACAGTGGCTGTAGTAGCCTCGCTAGCCTGAGAAGCAACTAAACTGACTCTGGGCCATGATTTGGTTGTGAGGGTCTATGGTCTAACGGTCTAACGATCCTCACAAATGGCTGTTAACATCTCAGATCACACAATACCAGGGGCTCTTTTTTTTTGTTTTTTAAGGTACACATTAATGAACATATCCCTGGTACCCTTGTGAAGCAGAAAAACTAATATGGAACTTTAATATGTATTTTTTTAAACTTTTATTTTACTTTTAACTTTTACAGAGTTTTGTTGTTTACAGATATGTGTGTTCCCAGATTAGTCATATGTATATCCCCCCCATCCCACCCCTCCAGACCGTCACACAGCACCCGTGAAAGATCTGCTTTTCTCACAGAGCAATGACTATAGCTATTTTCTTCACATATGATAGTACAGGCTTTCATGCTACTTCCTTTACACCTCCCACCCTCTGTTCCTTCCCCACAATGTCCATATGTCCACTGTCCATGTCTGTCTTTCCGTCGCTTCACTGTGTGTGCCATCATCACCATCCTACTAGATTCCATATATATGTGTTAGTATATTGTACTTGTCCTCTTTCTGACTGACTTCACTTTTTATGATAGGTTTTAGATCCAGCCACCTCATTTGGACTGATTCTTCTGTATTTCTTTTTACAGCTGTGTACTATTACATTGTATATATGTACCAGAGCTTTTGTATCCATTCATTTGTCAATGGCATCTAGGTTGCTTCCATGTTCCAGCTATTGTGTAGAGAGCTGCAATGAACATTGGGGTACAGGTGCTTCTTTCGGGTTTAATTTCATCAGGGTATAAGCCTAGGAATGGGATTGCTGGGTCATATGGTGCTTCTGTGTTTAGTTTTTTAAGAAATCTCCATACTGTCTTCCATAGAGGCTGTATCAATCTACATTCCCACCAGCAATGCAAGAGGGTTCCCTTTTTTCTGCACCCTCTCCAGCATTTATTGTCTGTTGAATTGTGGATGATGGACATTCTGATGGGCATGAGGTGATATCTCATTGTAGTTTTGATTTGCATTTCTCTAATTATAAGTGAAATTGAGCATCGTTTCATGTGTTTTGGGGCCGTCTGTATGTCCTCTTTGGAGAGGTGTCTGTTTAGGTCCTTTTCCCATTTTTTGATTGGGTTGTTCATTTTTCCAGTGCCAAGTTGTCTGAGTTGCTTGTAGATTTTGGAGATTAATTCTTTGTCTGTTGTTTCATTTGCTATGATTTTCTCCCATTCTGTGGGCTGTCTGTTCAGCTTTTTTGTAATTTCTTTTGCTGTACAAAAGCTTTTAAGTTTCATGAGGTCCCACGTGTTCACTTTTCTCTTCAGTTCTGCTATTCTAGTAGGTGGGTCAGAGAAGATCTTGCGTTGATTTATGTCATTGAGGGTTTTGCCTATATTCTCCTCTAAGAGTTTGATGGTTTCTGGTCTTACATTTAGGTCTTTAATCCATTTTGAGTTGATCTTAGTGTATGGTGTCAGGAATGTTTTTTCATACTTCCAATTTCCCCCTTTTGAGTTGTATAGCTATTTTCTTCACATATGATAGTACAGGCTTTCATGCTACTTCCTTTACACCTCCCACCCTCTGTTCCTTCCCCACAATGTCCATATGTCCACTGTCCATGTCTGTCTTTCCGTCGCTTCACTGTGTGTGCCATCATCACCATCCTACTAGATTCCATATATATGTGTTAGTATATTGTACTTGTCCTCTTTCTGACTGACTTCACTTTTTATGATAGGTTTTAGATCCAGCCACCTCATTTGGACTGATTCTTCTGTATTTCTTTTTACAGCTGTGTACTATTACATTGTATATATGTACCAGAGCTTTTGTATCCATTCATTTGTCAATGGCATCTAGGTTGCTTCCATGTTCCAGCTATTGTGTAGAGAGCTGCAATGAACATTGGGGTACAGGTGCTTCTTTCGGGTTTAATTTCATCAGGGTATAAGCCTAGGAATGGGATTGCTGGGTCATATGGTGCTTCTGTGTTTAGTTTTTTAAGAAATCTCCATACTGTCTTCCATAGAGGCTGTATCAATCTACATTCCCACCAGCAATGCAAGAGGGTTCCCTTTTTTCTGCACCCTCTCCAGCATTTATTGTCTGTTGAATTGTGGATGATGGACATTCTGATGGGCATGAGGTGATATCTCATTGTAGTTTTGATTTGCATTTCTCTAATTATAAGTGAAATTGAGCATCGTTTCATGTGTTTTGGGGCCGTCTGTATGTCCTCTTTGGAGAGGTGTCTGTTTAGGTCCTTTTCCCATTTTTTGATTGGGTTGTTCATTTTTCCAGTGCCAAGTTGTCTGAGTTGCTTGTAGATTTTGGAGATTAATTCTTTGTCTGTTGTTTCATTTGCTATGATTTTCTCCCATTCTGTGGGCTGTCTGTTCAGCTTTTTTGTAATTTCTTTTGCTGTACAAAAGCTTTTAAGTTTCATGAGGTCCCACGTGTTCACTTTTCTCTTCAGTTCTGCTATTCTAGTAGGTGGGTCAGAGAAGATCTTGCGTTGATTTATGTCATTGAGGGTTTTGCCTATATTCTCCTCTAAGAGTTTGATGGTTTCTGGTCTTACATTTAGGTCTTTAATCCATTTTGAGTTGATCTTAGTGTATGGTGTCAGGGAATGTTCCAACTTCATTTTTTTGCATGTAGCTGTCCAATTTTCCCAGCACCACTTGTTGAAGAGGCTGTCTTTGTCCCATTTTATAGTTTCGCCTCCTTTGTCAAAAATAAGGTACCCATAGGTCCGTGGATTTATCTCTGGGTTCTCAATCTTGTTCCATTGGTCTGTATTTCTGTTTTTGTACCAGTACCATACTGTCTTGATGACTGTTGCTTTGTAGTAGAGTCTGAAGTTAGGGAGGCTGATCCCTCCAGCTCCATTCTTCTTCCTCAGGATTGCTTTGGCTATTCGAGGTCTTTTGTGTTTCCATATGAACTGTGTTATTCTTTGGTCTAGTTCTGTGAAGAATGTCATTGGTAGTTTGATAGGGATCACATTGAATCTATAGATGACATTTGGTAGTATGGTCATTTTCACAGTATTGATTCTTCCAACCCAGGAACAAGGAATATCTCTCCATCTGTTTAAATCTTTAATTTCTCTCATGAGTGTCTTGTAATTTTCAGTGTACAGTTCTTTTGTTTCTTTGGGTAGGTTTATTCCTAGATATTTGATTCTTTTGGTTGCAATGGTGAAGGGGATTGCCTCTTTGATTTCGTGTTCTGATTTTTCATTGTTTGTGTATAGGAATGCCAGTGATTTCTATGTATTGATTTTGTATCCTGCGACTTTGCTGAATTTGCTGATTAACTCTAGTAGTTTTGTAATAGTGTCTTTGGGATTTTCTATGTATAATATCATGTCGTCTGCAAATAGAGAGAGTTTGACTTCTTCCTTTCCAATCTGGATTCCTTTTATTTCTTTCTCTTCTCTTATTGCTGTTGCTAGAACTTCCAGGACTATGTTGAATAAGAGTGGTGAAAGTGGACACTCTTGTCTTGTTCCTGATCTTAGAGGAAATGCTTTCAGTTTTTCACCATTGAGGTCCCACGTGTTCACTTTTCTCTTCAGTTCTGCTATTCTAGTAGGTGGGTCAGAGAAGATCTTGCGTTGATTTATGTCATTGAGGGTTTTGCCTATATTCTCCTCTAAGAGTTTGATGGTTTCTGGTCTTACATTTAGGTCTTTAATCCATTTTGAGTTGATCTTAGTGTATGGTGTCAGGGAATGTTCCAACTTCATTTTTTTGCATGTAGCTGTCCAATTTTCCCAGCACCACTTGTTGAAGAGGCTGTCTTTGTCCCATTTTATAGTTTCGCCTCCTTTGTCAAAAATAAGGTACCCATAGGTCCGTGGATTTATCTCTGGGTTCTCAATCTTGTTCCATTGGTCTGTATTTCTGTTTTTGTACCAGTACCATACTGTCTTGATGACTGTTGCTTTGTAGTAGAGTCTGAAGTTAGGGAGGCTGATCCCTCCAGCTCCATTCTTCTTCCTCAGGATTGCTTTGGCTATTCGAGGTCTTTTGTGTTTCCATATGAACTGTGTTATTCTTTGGTCTAGTTCTGTGAAGAATGTCATTGGTAGTTTGATAGGGATCACATTGAATCTATAGATGACATTTGGTAGTATGGTCATTTTCACAGTATTGATTCTTCCAACCCAGGAACAAGGAATATCTCTCCATCTGTTTAAATCTTTAATTTCTCTCATGAGTGTCTTGTAATTTTCAGTGTACAGTTCTTTTGTTTCTTTGGGTAGGTTTATTCCTAGATATTTGATTCTTTTGGTTGCAATGGTGAAGGGGATTGCCTCTTTGATTTCGTGTTCTGATTTTTCATTGTTTGTGTATAGGAATGCCAGTGATTTCTATGTATTGATTTTGTATCCTGCGACTTTGCTGAATTTGCTGATTAACTCTAGTAGTTTTGTAATAGTGTCTTTGGGATTTTCTATGTATAATATCATGTCGTCTGCAAATAGAGAGAGTTTGACTTCTTCCTTTCCAATCTGGATTCCTTTTATTTCTTTCTCTTCTCTTATTGCTGTTGCTAGAACTTCCAGGACTATGTTGAATAAGAGTGGTGAAAGTGGACACTCTTGTCTTGTTCCTGATCTTAGAGGAAATGCTTTCAGTTTTTCACCATTGAGGATAATGTTCACTGTGGGCTTCTCATATATGGCTTTCACTATGTTGAGATAGGTTCCTTCTATGCCCATTTTTTGAAGAGTTTTTTTTTTTTAATCATAAATGGATGTTGTGCTTTGTCGAAGGGTTTTTCTGCATCTATTGAGATGATCATGTGATTTTTGTCTCTCAATTTGTTGATATGGTGTATCACATTGATTGATTTGTGGATATTGAAGAATTTTTGCATGCCTGGGATGAACCCAACTTGATCATGATGTATGAGCTTTTTGATGTGTTGCTGAATTCTGTTTGCTAGGATTTTGTTGAGGATTTTGGCGTCTAGATTCATCAGTGAAATTGGCCTATAATTTTCTTTTTTTGTCTGTGTTGTCTTTGCCTGACTTTGGTATCAGGGTGATGGCAGCCTCATAGAATGTGTTTGGAAATGTTCCTTCCTGTGCAATTTTTTGGAAGAGTTTTAGAAGGACAGACATTAGCTCTTCTTTAAATGTTTGGTAGAATTCGCCTGTGAAGCCATCTGGCCCTGGGCTTTTATTTTTGGGTAGATTTTTGATCACAAACTCGATTTCTGAGCTTGTGATTGGGTTGTTCAAAGTTTCTATTTCTTCCTGGTTGAGTCTTGGGAGATTAATCTTCTCTAAGAAACTGTCCATTTCTTCCAGGTTGTCCAGTTTGTTGCCATAGAGTTGTTCATAATAGTCTCTTATAATCCTTTGGATTTCTGCATTATCTTTTGTAATCTCTCCTTTTTCATTTTTGATCTTGGTGATCTGGTTCTTCTCTCTTTATTTCTTGATGAGTCTGGCCAGTGGTTTGTCAGTGATCCCTCCCTAAAGCCCCTAGGCTTGTTGCCTGACCAAGAAATGAAGATTTCACGGGTGGTTCGTTATGGCATCAAATGATATTAAAACATATATATGTGAATGAGAAACAGAAGGTATACCTTTGACAAATGGCAATTAAAATATTATGCAAATACTATCTAGTGTATTGAATATACAGCTGTAGCATAGCCAAAACATTCCAACCAAAAATACAGTACAATACGTTAGCAAGGCGAATAGACAAAACCAAGAATGATATCCACCAGTTAATAACCAAACTAAGTAGAGCACAAATTGGAGAATAATGCTAGAGCAGGGTCCCCGTTGGGGATAAGGCAATGAGGACAGACTAGACTAAGAAATATGGTGGGAAAAGGGAAAAAAGAAAGGGAGGATAGAAGATAAATATAGAATAATACTGCAAAGTTAAATATAGGGAGATAAAGATTTGTATGTATTAGAGTTTAGTGCTGTAGGAAAGGAGCATCAGAGAAAGCAAAGAGTTATAGAGGAAGTAGTAGTACAAATAAAAAATGTTTAAATTAAAACAGAGATAAGTATATAGAAAAATATAGAAAAACAAAGTAAAAACAATAAAAACAAACAAACCCCCCACAGAACCTTAAAAGACCAATGTGGAACCAGAAGTTTATACCAAAATAAAATGTGTGGTTTAAAAGGAAAAAAGAAAAAAAAAAAAAAAAACAAGGGCTCTTGTGTGAAAACACCCGTGTCACCATCGAACCATGGCAGACCCTGAATCCAACCACATGGATTCCTGTCGGGGAAGGGGGACCTACACATAGGTGTAGAGAGGTCCTGAAAGAGGTCTATGCTAGTCAGCCTGACCTAAGAGACCAACCAATACCAAGCCCTGATTGGGCCCTGTTCATGGATGGCATCAGCTTGGTAAAACAAGGACAAAGATGGATATGCGGTTGTCACTGAGGAAAGAGTTATTGAAGCCGGCCCCTTTCCTTCCTACTGGTCTGCCCAGAGAGCAGAACTATGGGCTCCGATCTGAGCCCTCCAGCTGTCGAAAGGAAAGAAGGGAAACATTTACACCAACTCCAGGTATGCCTTTGCTACCTTGAGTGTTCATGGAGCCTTATATAAGGAAAGGGGACTTTTAACAGCTCGTGGGAGGGATATTAAAAACAAAGAAGAGATTCTAACTCTACTAGATGCCTTATGGGACCCTGAAAAAGTAGCAGTCATGCACTGCCGAGGCCATCAAAAGGAAAACACCCCACAAGCCCGGGGGAAACAACTAGCAGATGAAGCTGCAAAACAAGCAGCTAAAGAACCTGAAACTGAGACTGTTAGGGCCTTCCTGCTTTCAAAAATGCCTGAACTAACTAAAAATCTCCCACAGTACACCCCCACAAAGAACCAGCTTGCAACAGTGGAAAAGGTCACTAAAGATGAAAAAGGTTGGTAGAAAATGCCGGATGGAAGACTGCTAGTCCCTGAGATGTTGGCCCCCTCAGTAGTCTCCCAGGTCCACCAGACGACACATCTGGGACACGACAAGATGGAAAAACTAATTTGAAAGTATTTCTTAATACACCGGCCCTCTTCCCTCTGCAAAAGGGAGTCCCCAAACTGTTCAGCTTACTCACAGGTCAATGCTGCATCCAGACACAAACAGTGACCCCAGGAATACAATTGAAGGGCACCCTGCCCTTTGAACACCTAGAGGTAGACTTCACTGAGATGAAGCCCTGCAGGCACTACTGTTACCTGTTAGTTATGGTATGTATGTTCTCCAGATGGGCAGAAGCCTTCTCCACCTGGACTGAAAAGGCGAGCGAAGTAGCCCATTGCCTGATTCGAGAAATAATCCAGGTTTGGATTTTCTACTAGCATAGGGTCAGACAATGACCCTACCTTCATAGCCGACTTGATCCAACAGACATGCAAGGCCTTAGGCATCCAATGGAAACTACATACTGCATACAGGCCCCAGAGCTCGAGAATGATGGAAAGGGCTAATCGGACTCTAAAAGAAACACTCTCAAAATGGTTTATAGAAACCCACTGTACATAGCTAAAGCTATTTCTAATAGCCATGCTCAAACTAAGGGTGACCCCACATTCCCATGGCTATTCTCCTTACGAAATCATCTATGGGAGGCCTCCCTCCATAGTCAGGCAAGTACTGGCAGATTTGCCACAGGTTAATGGGACAGAAATTTCACAGCAGATGGTACAGTTGGGTAATATAATAGATAACTAAATATGCTCAAGAAAGGGTGCCATTCCTTCTCGGGGAACAGATTCATGAATTTGTGCCTGGTGATCAAGTGTGGGTAAAAGATTGGAAACATGACTGTCTATCTCCACGTTGGAAGGGTCCTCATACTGTTGTTCTAACTACACCTATGGCAGTTAAAGTTGCAGGTATAACTCCTTGGATCCACCATACGAGACTGAAGAGGACACACACCAGACCCTGAGGACATCGAGCGGACCACACAGAAGGATCCCTATAGACAAAGCTTGCAACAGAAAATGAAAAGGTTGGTAGAAAATGCGGATGGAAGACTGCTAGTCCCTGAGATGTTGGCCCCCTCAGTAGTCTCCCAGGTCCACCAGACGACACATCTGGGACACGACAAGATGGAAAAACTAATTTGAAAGTATTTCTTAATACACCGGCCCTCTTCCCTCTGCAAAAGGGAGTCCCCAAACTGTTCAGCTTACTCACAGGTCAATGCTGCATCCAGACACAAACAGTGACCCCAGGAATACAATTGAAGGGCACCCTGCCCTTTGAACACCTAGAGGTAGACTTCACTGAGATGAAGCCCTGCAGGCACTACTGTTACCTGTTAGTTATGGTATGTATGTTCTCCAGATGGGCAGAAGCCTTCTCCACCTGGACTGAAAAGGCGGCAAGTAGCCCATTGCCTGATTCGAGAAATAATCCAGGTTTGGATTTTCTACTAGCATAGGGTCAGACAATGACCCTACCTTCATAGCCGACTTGATCCAACAGACATGCAAGGCCTTAGGCATCCAATGGAAACTACATACTGCATACAGGCCCCAGAGCTCGAGAATGATGGAAAGGGCTAATCGGACTCTAAAAGAAACACTCTCAAAATGGTTTATAGAAACCCACTGTACATAGCTAAAGCTATTTCTAATAGCCATGCTCAAACTAAGGGTGACCCCACATTCCCATGGCTATTCTCCTTACGAAATCATCTATGGGAGGCCTCCCTCCATAGTCAGGCAAGTACTGGCAGATTTGCCACAGGTTAATGGGACAGAAATTTCACAGCAGATGGTACAGTTGGGTAATATAATAGATAACTAAATATGCTCAAGAAAGGGTGCCATTCCTTCTCGGGGAACAGATTCATGAATTTGTGCCTGGTGATCAAGTGTGGGTAAAAGATTGGAAACATGACTGTCTATCTCCACGTTGGAAGGGTCCTCATACTGTTGTTCTAACTACACCTATGGCAGTTAAAGTTGCAGGTATAACTCCTTGGATCCACCATACGAGACTGAAGAGGACACACACCGCAGACCCTGAGGACATCGAGCGGACCACACAGAAGGATCCCCTTGATCCCCGAGAAACCAAGAAAAGAAGAAGACATGAAGGTTTACAACCACTTTTTGCTGCGTGGACTTTATGGTATCTTTATGATCATCACCACAGTCTTGACACAGGACAATGTGTTTGTTTCATGGGCACACTCTTATGCAAATTTCCATAATGAGTCAGATTGCTGGGTCTGTGGGGCTCTGCCTACGTCAGTGACAGACGGGCTTCCTTGGTGGGTCTCCCCGCTTCAGAAAGGAGACCTACCGAGTTTGTGTGACTTTTTAAAACAGCAAAAGGCTGTATACATCAGCCTCAACAGTCATGATCTTACCCAAATAGCCTGGTGCCATGAAAATGTCAAGCGTAAGGAAGTACCAACTGGCCATAATATCCGCTTTAACCTAACAGCCTCCAACAAAGCAGCAAACGAGTACATTATCACTGCAAACAAAACCAAACAAACTGACAAAAGCAGGTATTTTCAACAGTACTATCAGATATGGGATGAATATATATGGCTTACCCCAGAAAAGGGCCAGTTAATAAAAACAGCAGACATCTGCTGGGAACAAAATACCCATGCAACAGGTTTTAATAACGAGCCTATTCATCCTAAAAGCCTAAAACCCATGGGCACCCTGCGGACTGAGCAGTGCAATGAAGTTTATGACGTAACTTACAGACCTGATAAGCCTGCCATATGGCCTGGTACAGATTGGAAATTTAACCCTGGAATAAGATGGGTAGCACCCAATGGGACCCACTGGATATGTGGCACTTATCTTTGGCCTTGGTTACCAGTCGGTTGGACAGGAAGATGCACTCTTGGATTGGCCTTCACCCATGGGAACATTCGACCTACAATCCAAGAGCCCCTAAATCTACCTTATCTAAATGCCCGCTGGTCCCGCTCAGTGTTCCACTGGTATGATTACTTGGCAGGTATATTTGTTCCATCTCTTGGAGTAGCAGACATCATGGTCAGAGTTGACGCACTTACCAGCTTCACCCAAAAAGCCCTGAGTGACAGTGCGAAGGCCATAGAAGCCCTCAACACGGAACAAATACAACTGAGAAAAGCAGTCATCCAAAATAGGATGGCTTTAGATATTTTAACCGCTGCCCAGGGTGGAACATGCGCCATAATAAAGGTAGAATGCTGTGTTTACATACCAGACCTGTCAGGAAATGTATCCAAGGCATTAGATGACATGAAAACCCATATTAGACTAATGTCAGACAATACAATATCCATCTGGACTTCTGTTTCATCCTGGGTGAAAAATGATTGGTGGAAAATGTTAATAGTCTTAGTCATAACAGGTATTTTAATTTTGTTATGTGGACCCTGCCTCCTCCAATGTATTGTTAGATTTGTATCCTGGAGGATGACAGCATTCACCCAGGTGAACATTAAAAAGCCCAGAGTTCCAATATATTCCCCATGAATGATGCTCACATTAAAAACTGAGAGCATTAGGAGCAGGGAATGAAGGAGGAAAACAGCAAACTCCTTCTCCTTCTCCTAAGAGACTCCATATTACAAGAGAATTCTCCCTTGTCACTGGGATGGACTTTGAGCTATGTTTAAAACTATGCAACCCTGGAGTTAAAAAAATATGAAACCTTAGGAACAGAAACCATAAGTCCTTGAGATAACTCACAGCCCACCAGACCTGTGTAAAATAAGAAGACAGGCCTGGCACCTAGGCCAAAGGTTAACTCTGCATCTAAACCTCCCCGGGACTAAAGAAACACACTGTCACCTAAAGATTGATCATGAATTGTAAATATACTCAATCAATCTATGTTGACTAAAACCAGGCTTCATGATGGAATGTAACCTGTGACTTTCTCTAATCATATTTTTCATTGGGAATGTTTCGGTTGGACAGGAGGGGAAATGCACTCTTGGATTGGCCTTCACCCATGGGAACATTCGACCTACAATCCAAGAGCCCTAAATCTACCTTATCTAAATGCCCGCTGGTCCCGCTCAGTGTTCCACTGGTATGATTACTTGGCAGGTATATTTGTTCCATCTCTTGGAGTAGCAGACATCATGGTCAGAGTTGACGCCTTACCAGCTTCACCCAAAAAGCCCTGAGTGACAGTGCGAAGGCCATAGAAGCCCTCAACACGGAACAAATACAACTGAGAAAAGCAGTCATCCAAAATAGGATGGCTTTAGATATTTTAACCGCTGCCCAGGGTGGAACATGCGCCATAATAAAGGTAGAATGCTGTGTTTACATACCAGACCTGTCAGGAAATGTATCCAAGGCATTAGATGACATGAAAACCCATATTAGACTAATGTCAGACAATACAATATCCATCTGGACTTCTGTTTCATCCTGGGTGAAAAATGATTGGTGGAAAATGTTAATAGTCTTAGTCATAACAGGTATTTTAATTTTGTTATGTGGACCCTGCCTCCTCCAATGTATTGTTAGATTTGTATCCTGGAGGATGACAGCATTCACCCAGGTGAACATTAAAAAGCCCAGAGTTCCAATATATTCCCCATGAATGATGCTCACATTAAAAACTGAGAGCATTAGGAGCAGGGAATGAAGGAGGAAAACAGCAAACTCCTTCTCCCTTCTCCTAAGAGACTCCATATTACAAGAGAATTCTCCCTTGTCACTGGGATGGACTTTGAGCTATGTTTAAAACTATGCAACCCTGGAGTTAAAAAAATATGAAACCTTAGGAACAGAAACCATAAGTCCTTGAGATAACTCACAGCCCACCAGACCTGTGTAAAATAAGAAGACAGGCCTGGCACCTAGGCCAAAGGTTAACTCTGCATCTAAACCTCCCCGGGACTAAAGAAACACACTGTCACCTAAAGATTGATCATGAATTGTAAATATACTCAATCAATCTATGTTGACTAAAACCAGGCTTCATGATGGAATGTAACCTGTGACTTTCTCTAATCATATTTTTCATTGGGAATGTTATGGGAAAACTTTGGGGGATTTGGGGAGGTGGGTTTGGGCACGTACACTTTGGGTATAAATGATTGTCACAAAATTCAGTTGGGGTCCTTGGCTAAGAGGAGACTCTGCCAATGGGCCCACTGGCGTAATTAAACTGCACTCCCCTATCAGCTCTGTCCCTTTGTGTGAGTTTGTTTCCTGGAAATCGGCTACAACACCATTAGAGGCAGAGCAATGTGAAATTTTACCAGTTTGCTTCACTTTCATATGTGTGTGACTTTCATATGTTCTTGTAACAAGAACGTGTAGTGACTGGTAGGTAGGGAAAAAGGGGACAAATAATTTTTTAGGTAGTCTGTACTAAGAAATTTTATATACTCTAGCTCATATATTCTTCTCCCCAGCAAGTAAATATATTACTCAGTTTTACAGAGAAGGAAGCCCAAGTTCGAATATCTCCTGAACAGCAGGGTGTTTGTGTGTGTATGTGTATATGTATGGGAGAAATGCAGTCAGTATCCAAGAAAGTTCCAAGAAATCTTAAAGAAGAAAAATTGTCCTGTATGATTAGAAACCCAGTACCTGAAAGTATCAGCCATGTGTGATGTTGTTGAATGGAGGAATCTGGTTCTGACTCCTGATGGAACTGTTTTTTTTTTTTTTTTTTACTTTTCCTCACTTTTGTTGTTGTAATCACGAAGAATGGTTTGCCTCAGAGAATCCTGCCCCTCTGCCTGACTGTTAAACTCAAGTGCTTTTGTTCAGAACCCAGGCAGGGAGGGAGAAATGAACATATCCCCTGCCTGAGGCTTGCCATTCTAGGAGATGTTTGCAAGATGAATGGCCTTTTTACTTTGCTTCCTCACTACTCCCCATCTCTGATCTATAAAAGAACCTGTCATCCAGAGCCCACTAAGATGGTTATTTGAGGTGCTATCCTGCCATGTTGTCAGTCTCTGCTTTCTGAATAAAGTTGTTTTATTTGTCTCAAACCTCATCTCTTGGATTCATTGGCCTGTTGTGCAGCAAGCAGAGTGAACTTGGACTCCATAACAATGTTAGCTAACCTTTACTAGGGCCTGCATGCTGCCAGGCACTATGCTAAGTATCATATTTGGGAAGCTACTATTCTGACCCTCATTTTACAAATGGCAAAACTGAGATAAAGATGGACCAAAGAGCATTCTCAAGGTCACATAGCTAGTGAGTGATGGAGCTGGGCTTTGAATCTTGACTGTCTAACCTCAGGACCCTAGCTCTTAACCAAAGATGTGGTGAGAAGGTAAGTGTGATTTGTAAAGTGAATGAAAAAGAATATTTTCCCTCCTAGGATTAGATACTGTTTAAGCTTTTTTGATCCACAAGACAATTGAGAATAGTATCAACTAACATTTTAATATGACTGCATGAAAAGTTCAAAATCTCTGCACACACAGACACACACATATGTATACACACACTAAACAAAAGTTATTTGTAATGTGTGCAGATAAAGAAATATATTACTCAGTTTTACAGAAGGAAGCCCAAGTTCGAATATCTCCTGAACAGCAGGGTGTTTGTGTGTGTATGTGTATATGTATGGGAGAAATGCAGTCAGTATCCAAGAAAGTTCCAAGAAATCTTAAAGAAGAAAAATTGTCCTGTATGATTAGAAACCCAGTACCTGAAAGTATCAGCCATGTGTGATGTTGTTGAATGGAGGAATCTGGTTCTGACTCCTGATGGAACTGTTTTTTTTTTTTTTTTTTTACTTTTCCTCACTTTTGTTGTTGTAATCACGAAGAATGGTTTGCCTCAGAGAATCCTGCCCCTCTGCCTGACTGTTAAACTCAAGTGCTTTTGTTCAGAACCCAGGCAGGGAGGGAGAAATGAACATATCCCCTGCCTGAGGCTTGCCATTCTAGGAGATGTTTGCAAGATGAATGGCCTTTTTACTTTGCTTCCTCACTACTCCCCATCTCTGATCTATAAAAGAACCTGTCATCCAGAGCCCACTAAGATGGTTATTTGAGGTGCTATCCTGCCATGTTGTCAGTCTCTGCTTTCTGAATAAAGTTGTTTTATTTGTCTCAAACCTCATCTCTTGGATTCATTGGCCTGTTGTGCAGCAAGCAGAGTGAACTTGGACTCCATAACAATGTTAGCTAACCTTTACTAGGGCCTGCATGCTGCCAGGCACTATGCTAAGTATCATATTTGGGAAGCTACTATTCTGACCCTCATTTTACAAATGGCAAAACTGAGATAAAGATGGACCAAAGAGCATTCTCAAGGTCACATAGCTAGTGAGTGATGGAGCTGGGCTTTGAATCTTGACTGTCTAACCTCAGGACCCTAGCTCTTAACCAAAGATGTGGTGAGAAGGTAAGTGTGATTTGTAAAGTGAATGAAAAAGAATATTTTCCCTCCTAGGATTAGATACTGTTTAAGCTTTTTTGATCCACAAGACAATTGAGAATAGTATCAACTAACATTTTAATATGACTGCATGAAAAGTTCAAAATCTCTGCACACACAGACACACACATATGTATACACACACTAAACAAAAGTTATTTGTAATGTGTGCAGATAAAGAAATAGCTTATAATAACTAGACTCTATGCAAATAGTTGAGAAAATTTAATATATACGAAAAGCTTTTCAAACTCTCTAACTAAAAACATAGAATATAAAGCAAGAACATAGTTTTCACTTAGCAAAGATGTAATACCAAAATAGTACGGGTGTAGTTGTAAAAACATTTACTTGCTTGGGAATTAGGGAATATATATCAAAATTCCTTATTTTAATAATTTTAGTTCAAAACATTCATCTTATATGGCTATGTGTATTCTGTCCTTGAACCACAGATTCCATGGTTGCTTAGTGATGGTTCTATATTTACATGCATTTGATGCGTACTCTTAATATTATTTGTTTTCTTTAGCTTCTTCATTCTGAATCCTTTATTTTGACTTATTCCTTAGACAACTGCAGCTTGCTGTCAAGCAGTGTATTTTTTTTCGGTTAAAAGTAAATCCGGGGCTTCTCCTGGTGGTCCAGTGGATAAGGACACCGCCTTGCAGTGCAAGGGGCGCCGGTTCGATCCCTGGCCTGGGAAGATCCCACGTGCTGCGGAGCGGCTGGACTGATGTGTCCAATTACCGAGCCGGAGCTCTGGAGCGCATGCGCCCAGAGCCAGCGCTCTGCGACGACAGACGCCACCGCGATGGGAGGCCCACAGGAGCCAAAGAGCAAAGAAGGATGAAAATAGAGAAAGACCAATAGAAGCGGCCCGCCCGCCTGTCTCCCTCCCCACCCCGTTCCCCCCCAAAAAATTAAAAAAATAGTAAATCCTTCACAACTGCGTAGAGGTATAGTTGACTTACAACAAACTGCATATATTTAGTTTACAGTATGAAAAGTTTGGGTACAGGTGAAACTTGCACCAGAAGCAAGAAAAGTAATAAGCATATTAATCACTCTTAAAAGCCCCAATTATTCCCCAACCTCAGGACCCTAGCTCTTAACCAAAGATGTGGTGAGAAGGTAAGTGTGATTTGTAAAGTGAATGAAAAAGAATATTTTCCCTCCTAGGATTAGATACTGTTTAAGCTTTTTTGATCCACAAGACAATTGAGAATAGTATCAACTAACATTTTAATATGACTGCATGAAAAGTTCAAAATCTCTGCACACACAGACACACACATATGTATACACACACTAAACAAAAGTTATTTGTAATGTGTGCAGATAAAGAAATAGCTTATAATAACTAGACTCTATGCAAATAGTTGAGAAAATTTAATATATACGAAAAGCTTTTCAAACTCTCTAACTAAAAACATAGAATATAAAGCAAGAACATAGTTTTCACTTAGCAAAGATGTAATACCAAAATAGTACGGGTGTAGTTGTAAAAACATTTACTTGCTTGGGAATTAGGGAATATATATCAAAATTCCTTATTTTAATAATTTTAGTTCAAAACATTCATCTTATATGGCTATGTGTATTCTGTCCTTGAACCACAGATTCCATGGTTGCTTAGTGATGGTTCTATATTTACATGCATTTGATGCGTACTCTTAATATTATTTGTTTTCTTTAGCTTCTTCATTCTGAATCCTTTATTTTGACTTATTCCTTAGACAACTGCAGCTTGCTGTCAAGCAGTGTATTTTTTCGGTTAAAAGTAAATCCGGGGCTTCCCTGGTGGTCCAGTGGGTAAGGACACCGCCTTGCAGTGCAAGGGGCGCCGGTTCGATCCCTGGCCTGGGAAGATCCCACGTGCTGCGGAGCGGCTGGACTGATGTGTCCAATTACCGAGCCGGAGCTCTGGAGCGCATGCGCCCAGAGCCAGCGCTCTGCGACGACAGACGCCACCGCGATGGGAGGCCCACAGGAGCCAAAGAGCAAAGAAGGATGAAAATAGAGAAAGACCAATAGAAGCGGCCCGCCCGCCTGTCTCCCTCCCCACCCCGTTCCCCCCCAAAAAATTAAAAAAAAAAATAGTAAATCCTTCACAACTGCGTAGAGGTATAGTTGACTTACAACAAACTGCATATATTTAGTTTACAGTATGAAAAGTTTGGGTACAGGTGAAACTTGCACCAGAAGCAAGAAAAGTAATAAGCATATTCATCACTCTTAAAAGTTCTCCCATGCTTTCTCCTAATTATTCCCCATTCTTTGCCTCGCTAGGCAACCATTGATTATTTTCTGTCACTGCAAGATAGTATACACTTTCAAGAATTTATCTTTATATAGATGGAATCAAGCAGTGTGTACTCTTTTTTGCTTCATTCACTTTGGTTTGAGGTGTAGCTGCATGTATTTGAGATGTAAATACATGTATCCATTGTACATTCTTTTTATTTTTGAGAGGTTTTCAATTATACATTACTGTTGTGTATTCATGTACATGTTGATAAGCATTGCAGTTGTTTTTCTTTTTAATAATTATTTTTACTTTACTTTTACAGAGTTTTGTTGTTTACAGATATGTACAATCCCAGATTAGTCATATGCATATCCCTGACTCCCTCCCTCCTCCACCCCCTTCCCTGTACCCCCATCCCACCCCTTCAGGCCATCGCACTGTGCCCCTGAAGGATCACCTATTCCCACAGTGCAAGCATTGCAGTTTTTGGATGGTTAGCATTTTTAGAAATAAATTATTTCTTTTTTACTTTTGATTCGATATTGGAATATAGTTGATTAATAATGTTGTGAGAGTTTCACTTGTACGGCAAAGTGATTCAGTTATACATAAATATGTATCTATTCTTTTCTCAAACTCTTTTCTCATTTAGGTTGTTACGTAATACAGAGCAGAGTTTCCTGTGCTATACAATAGGTCCTTGTTGGTTATCCATTTTAAATACAGCAGTGTGTACGTTTCAGTCCCAAACACCCTAATTATCCCTTCTGCCTACCCTGAAACATTTCAGTTTTGTTCCAGTTTTTGACTGACTATGAAAATGAAGCTGTATGAGCATATATCTACAAGTTTCTGTAAGGACTTAACATTCTCATTTCTCTTGGGTAAAATGCCCACTTGGATGGGATGGTAAATGTTTAAGAACCTGACAGACTGTCTTCCAAAGTGATTATACCATTTTTATTCCTATCAGCAGTGAATTGTCAACGCTAAATATAGTTGCTTTCATGTTGATCATTTAGGTGTGTATAGTATCTCGTGGTTTTAATCTGCATTTCCCTGTTGACTAATGACATTTGCATGTTTTCATAGGCTCTCTGGTGAAGTATCTGGTCAAATCTTTTGCCTTTTTTTTTTTTTTTGACTCGGATAGTTTTCTGTAATTGAGATTTAAGTAATCTTTTCCATTCTGTCTAAAAGATTTTTACCAGGTATGTGATTTAAATATACTTCATCTTGGTTTGGGGTTTATCTTTAAGAGGTTTTTTTTTTTAATTTTTATTGGGATATATTTGTTTTACAATGTTGCATTAGCTTCAGGTGTACAGCAAGGTTGTTATACATTTTTACAGAGTTTTCTTGTTTTCAGGTATACATAATCCTCAGTCACGGGTATATCCCTGACCCCTCTCCCCTGAGCCCTCCCTCCCTTTCCCCTCTTCCCACTCCCCCAGGTTGATGCTTAGTCCACATGTAGGTTCCAAGAGTTTTGTTGTTGTTTTTTTTTTGAACAGCAAAACTTGCACAGTTTTGATGATGTACAATTTATTAATTTTTTTGTCTTATGGACGGGGCTTTTGATAGTCATTTAAGAAATCTTCATCTAATCAAAAAATTTTAAAACTATTTTCCTTTTCTTCTAGAAGTTGTATAGTTTTAGGTTACTGTACATTTAGGTCTCTGATTCATTTTGAGTTGATTTTTATACATAAAGTGTGATATGAATCAAAGCTCATTTCATTGCTTACAGATGTTCAGTTTATCTGATACCACTTGCTTGAAATGACTATTCTCTACTAAATCTGCCACAATAGGTCCTTGTTGGTTACCCTTTTAAACCTGATTTCAGTCCCAAACACCCTAATTATCCCTTCTGCCTACCCTGAAACATTTCAGTTTTGTTCCAGTTTTTGACTGACTATGAAAATGAAGCTGTATGAGCATATATCTACAAGTTTCTGTAAGGACTTAACATTCTCATTTCTCTTGGGTAAAATGCCCACTTGGATGGGATGGTAAATGTTTAAGAACCTGACAGACTGTCTTCCAAAGTGATTATACCATTTTTATTCCTATCAGCAGTGAATTGTCAACGCTAAATATAGTTGCTTTCATGTTGATCATTTAGGTGTGTATAGTATCTCGTGGTTTTAATCTGCATTTCCCTGTTGACTAATGACATTTGCATGTTTTCATAGGCTCTCTGGTGAAGTATCTGGTCAAATCTTTTGCCTTTTTTTTTTTTTTTGACTCGGATAGTTTTCTGTAATTGAGATTTAAGTAATCTTTTCCATTCTGTCTAAAAGATTTTTACCAGGTATGTGATTTAAATATACTTCATCTTGGTTTGGGGTTTATCTTTAAGAGGTTTTTTTTTTTAATTTTTATTGGGATATATTTGTTTTACAATGTTGCATTAGCTTCAGGTGTACAGCAAGGTTGTTATACATTTTTACAGAGTTTTCTTGTTTTCAGGTATACATAATCCTCAGTCACGGGTATATCCCTGACCCCTCTCCCCTGAGCCCTCCCTCCCTTTCCCCTCTTCCCACTCCCCCAGGTTGATGCTTAGTCCACATGTAGGTTCCAAGAGTTTTGTTGTTGTTGTTGTTTTTTTTTGAACAGCAAAACTTGCACAGTTTTGATGATGTACAATTTATTAATTTTTTTGTCTTATGGACGGGGCTTTTGATAGTCATTTAAGAAATCTTCATCTAATCAAAAAATTTTAAAACTATTTTCCTTTTCTTCTAGAAGTTGTATAGTTTTAGGTTACTGTACATTTAGGTCTCTGATTCATTTTGAGTTGATTTTTATACATAAAGTGTGATATGAATCAAAGCTCATTTCATTGCTTACAGATGTTCAGTTTATCTGATACCACTTGCTTGAAATGACTATTCTCTACTAAACTGCCTTTGCACATTTGGTCAAAATCAGTTACCTATAAATGTGGATTAATTCTTCCATTCTATTGATTTATGTATCTCTCTTTTCACCGATAGCACATTTTCCAAATTGCTGAAGCTTTATAGTAAGTCTTGAAGTGAGACACTGTTAGTTCTCTTTGTTCCTTTTCAGATTTCTTTGGCAATTCTAGGTTGTTTGTGTATTTGTATAAATTTGAGACCTAGTTGAGCAATATCTACAAAAAACCCCCACCCTGCTGGACCTTTGATTGGGGTTGTTTTAATCTATAGATCACTTTGCAGAGAATGACACTAACGCTATGGAGTCTTTTAATCCTCAAATAGTGTATCTCTTCGTTTTATATTTTAAGCAGTATTTTATATTTTGGTGTATATTTATATAGCATGACTTCTGTCAGATTAATTTATATATGTTTTATATAGTTAGAAAAATTATTAATTTTAGTATCTAGTTGTTTATGGCTAGCCCATAGAAATACAATTAATTTGTATATATTGATGTTGTACCTGTAGTACCCCTAAACTCACTTATTTGTTCTAGCAGGGTATTTTTTTGTTTTGTTTTTAGATCAATAGGATTGTTTGCACATAGGACCAACTTGTCTGTGAATGTATGCATGTTTTTGTTGTTTTCCTGCTCTTTGGAGGAAGCCATTCAGTGTTTCACTATTAAGTGTGACATTAGTTGCAGGAGTTTAAGTCAATAGAATTTGTTTATCAGAATGAGGATGTTTCCTTCTCTTCTTGGTTTGCTGCAAGTTTTCATCACGAACGGATGTTTTGTATATTGGATTTTGTCAATTTTTTCTGCATCTGTTGGGTAGATCATATGTCTTTTCTTTTTTAGTTTGCTTATATGGTGAATGACATTGATTAATTTTCATATGTTAGAGTAATCCTGTATTTCTGGAATAAACTCTATCTGGTCATGATGTACCATCCTTTGAATATATTGATAGGATTTGATTTACTAAACTTTTATTTTACTTAAAATTGTATCTATTGTGCTTTGGGTTTATTGAACTTATTAGGTCTCTGACCCTATTTTTTACTTATGTACTTATGGGGTTTAATCAAAGCTATATTAGGTTGCTTAAAGTTTTTTTTATAATTCACTGATGCACTAATGTTAGGTTTCTTTTTTCCATCTGTGCTTAATTTGGGTAGATTCTACTGCTGTTCTTTTCATTTCACTCATTTTTTTTTTTTTTGCTTTAATACCTGCTATGCTGTTAATTCCGTTCAGTGTATTATTACTTTCTGAAGTTCTAGCTTACATCTCTAGAAATTCAATTTGTGTCTTTGTACATCTTCCTTGTCTCCATATGGTATGCTTTTCTCTAGCTTCTTGGACATATGGAATATAGTTATAATTGTTTTAATATCCTGTCTACTTCTATCATTTTGTTATTTCTCAACTGATTTTGATACATTTTCTTTACTATGTAACCAACAGTGTGGTTCAGCTGCTCACTGTTCAGAAGTCAGTAAAGAAGCTAGGTTGTTGAAAACAGAAGTTTGCTTTATTTTGGATGCCAGCCACCAGGGGCTGGGCAGGTGCCTGTCCAAAGACTGACTATCCCCCTACTACAACCAGTGGGCAAGAGCTTTTATAAGCTGAAGGAAGGGGCTACATGCAAAACCGGCACACTCAACTCTGACAGTCATTTTCAGTTAGTTATTGATGGTCTGACCAGTGTTATCCATCGAAGGTCTGACCAGCATTGTCTTGATTGTTTTAAATGCAGTTAATCCTCAGTTCCAGGGTTAGTTTGTTCCCATTTCCTCAAGGCCAGTTGGAATTGTGGCAGCTTGTGTCACAGCTGTGATGTAGTCACCATGTAACTAACTTTTTCCGCCTGGTGAGGGTGTCAGTATCTTCAAGACAGCTCATAGGATATGGCTCAGAATATTATCTATAGCCCTTGACAAGGGACTAAAGGTCCTTGACTATGCTTTGTGACTAGCTGTTATTTCATTTTGTTGAACGGTTTTCCTTTGTTTTATGCTGACTTCGTTTAATCTCAGGGGCTATTTCTGGAATAAACTCTATTATGATGTACCATCCTTTGAATATATTGATAGGATTTGATTTACTAAACTTTTATTTTACTTAAAATTGTATCTATTGTGCTTTGGGTTTATTGAACTTATTAGGTCTCTGACCCTATTTTTTACTTATGTACTTATGGGGTTTAATCAAAGCTATATTAGGTTGCTTAAAGTTTTTTTTATAATTCACTGATGCACTAATGTTAGGTTTCTTTTTTCCATCTGTGCTTAATTTGGGTAGATTCTACTGCTGTTCTTTTCATTTCACTCATTTTTTTTTTTTTTGCTTTAATACCTGCTATGCTGTTAATTCCGTTCAGTGTATTATTACTTTCTGAAGTTCTAGCTTACATCTCTAGAAATTCAATTTGTGTCTTTGTACATCTTCCTTGTCTCCATATGGTATGCTTTTCTCTAGCTTCTTGGACATATGGAATATAGTTATAATTGTTTTAATATCCTGTCTACTTCTATCATTTTGTTATTTCTCAACTGATTTTGATACATTTTCTTTACTATGTAACCAACAGTGTGGTTCAGCTGCTCACTGTTCAGAAGTCAGTAAAGAAGCTAGGTTGTTGAAAACAGAAGTTTGCTTTATTTTGGATGCCAGCCACCAGGGGCTGGGCAGGTGCCTGTCCAAAGACTGACTATCCCCCTACTACAACCAGTGGGCAAGAGCTTTTATAAGCTGAAGGAAGGGGCTACATGCAAAACCGGCACACTCAACTCTGACAGTCATTTTCAGTTAGTTATTGATGGTCTGACCAGTGTTATCCATCGAAGGTCTGACCAGCATTGTCTTGATTGTTTTAAATGCAGTTAATCCTCAGTTCCAGGGTTAGTTTGTTCCCATTTCCTCAAGGCCAGTTGGAATTGTGGCAGCTTGTGTCACAGCTGTGATGTAGTCACCATGTAACTAACTTTTTCCGCCTGGTGAGGGTGTCAGTATCTTCAAGACAGCTCATAGGATATGGCTCAGAATATTATCTATAGCCCTTGACAAGGGACTAAAGGTCCTTGACTATGCTTTGTGACGAAGCTGTTATTTCATTTTGTTGAACGGTTTTCCTTTGTTTCTGCATTGTCTGACTTCTCTGTTTAATCTCATTCTTTGGCTAAAATTTTTCCGCAGACAAAAGACAGGCGGAAGACATGGAGGGCAAGGGCCATAGGGTCCTTCTCCATTTCAACAAGGGGTATATTTCTCTACTTCTTTACATGTTTGGTATGCAGATTACAGTTGACATGGGAATCATTTTAAGATCCTGTGGAGGGGCTTCCCTGGTGGTCCAGTGGATAAAGAGTCTGCCCTGCAGTGCAGGGGGCACCAGTTCAATCCCTGGCCGGGGAAGATCCCACAGGCCAAGCAGCGGCTGGGCCAGTATGTTGAATTGCGAGCCAGCACTTTGAGCTTATCCGCCCAGAGCCTGTGCTCTACAACAAGAGAAACTGCTGCGATGGGAGGGCCACACAAGCCGAAGAATA
Source organism: Tragulus kanchil (assembly GCA_022376925.1). Taxonomy (NCBI): domain Eukaryota; kingdom Metazoa; phylum Chordata; class Mammalia; order Artiodactyla; family Tragulidae; genus Tragulus; species Tragulus kanchil. Next base: position 163,543,119 of record JAIOJX010000005.1, read on the forward strand.
AAGATGGATAAAAAATGAATGATGACTTAGAGGCAAAAAAAAAAAGAAAAAGAAAGATCTTGTGGAAATTGTTAAAAAAAAAATCATCATTGTCTTGTTCTAGGGAAAAATGAGCCTTTCTTGATTCTTCCACTGGTTTTTCATAGAACTTTGACAGAGGACAGGATTCAACAAAGACTGAGGATTAAAATGTAGAAAGATTGAGGTCAGAGGAGGACTTGAAGAGTATGAAAGGTGCTCAGGGCTACAGCTGGGTGATAAAGAATCAGCCAAAAATCAATAATCATATTGCTTGAACAGCTGGTCCAGTATGAGGTTAAGCTGTGGTATTGCTCGGGTAGGACTCCCCGTGATGTTCTGTAGATCCCTGAGTTTGCACAAGTTTCTGGAATCTGCTTGGTCAGAAGGGCTTGCCTGTCTACTGCCTCAGCACAGATCCTTGTCTCACTTAGTCAGACCTGCCACCCTTCTGCTCGGCACTCTTCCCTGTCCAATGGCAACTTCAGAGGTCATTTCACATTTCAGTGTCCGTCTCTCTAGGACTCTCTCTGGGTCCTGCATGAAGATATTCGAACTACCACATTCATTGTCTTACTTTCCTCTTTTGAGTTTCATTGTTGATCCTTTGCCTCTCTACCTTTTTCACTTTTTGCCTCCTTCCTGTGTGACTGGATGATCATTCCTCTCTCCTGTTTTGAACCTCTATTTAAAGAGTAACATAAAATTCACACTGACTGCACAACTATTTTATAAATCTACTATGTTCAGTTTCCTTGTGCATATTTGTGGCAATTGTTACATTTTTACAAAAACTTACTCTCTCTCTCTTTCCCCCTGTACATATGACTTCCCAGCTTTGGCTACATTTCCCGGCTTCCCTTGCAGCTAGTTGAAGCAATGTTACTAAATTTTTGCTAGAAGAGTGTGGGCAGAAGTTATGTGTGCAACATCTTCCTCACTTGCTTAAAATAAATAAATTGCTTTCCTAGACTTCCTGTCTCTTCCCTTGCTTCCAGCTGAAGTGTAGAGGTTGTGGCAACTTTCGTTATAGTGAAGAAAGTAACAGTTTAAGAGGTAAGGAATTACTGACCTGTGGGTCCCTTAATGACCTAATTGAGCAAAGCTACCCCATCAATTTGGAAACCACCCCCATCATTCATGCCTCTGACTATTGAGTGAAAGAGAAAAGAATAAGCCACCACATATTTGGGTCTCTTCGTTATAGCAGTCTAACTCTTAACTGATGCACATTTATTCCCAAATGGTAACACATCAGTATCATCATAGGAAAGGGATTCTTTGTTTATATATCTTTTATTTCATTGGAAAAAAGATAACCTACTTGGACTTAACACTGCCAAGCCAGAATTTTTTTTGTATATTTGTTACTATTGATGCCAGTATGAGGTTAAGCTGTGGTATTGCTCGGGTAGGACTCCCCGTGATGTTCTGTAGATCCCTGAGTTTGCACAAGTTTCTGGAATCTGCTTGGTCAGAAGGGCTTGCCTGTCTACTGCCTCAGCACAGATCCTTGTCTCACTTAGTCAGACCTGCCACCCTTCTGCTCGGCACTCTTCCCTGTCCAATGGCAACTTCAGAGGTCATTTCACATTTCAGTGTCCGTCTCTCTAGGACTCTCTCTGGGTCCTGCATGAAGATATTCGAACTACCACATTCATTGTCTTACTTTCCTCTTTTGAGTTTCATTGTTGATCCTTTGCCTCTCTACCTTTTTCACTTTTTGCCTCCTTCCTGTGTGACTGGATGATCATTCCTCTCTCCTGTTTTGAACCTCTATTTAAAGAGTAACATAAAATTCACACTGACTGCACAACTATTTTATAAATCTACTATGTTCAGTTTCCTTGTGCATATTTGTGGCAATTGTTACATTTTTACAAAAACTTACTCTCTCTCTCTTTCCCCCTGTACATATGACTTCCCAGCTTTGGCTACATTTCCCGGCTTCCCTTGCAGCTAGTTGAAGCAATGTTACTAAATTTTTGCTAGAAGAGTGTGGGCAGAAGTTATGTGTGCAACATCTTCCTCACTTGCTTAAAATAAATAAATTGCTTTCCTAGACTTCCTGTCTCTTCCCTTGCTTCCAGCTGAAGTGTAGAGGTTGTGGCAACTTTCGTTATAGTGAAGAAAGTAACAGTTTAAGAGGTAAGGAATTACTGACCTGTGGGTCCCTTAATGACCTAATTGAGCAAAGCTACCCCATCAATTTGGAAACCACCCCCATCATTCATGCCTCTGACTATTGAGTGAAAGAGAAAAGAATAAGCCACCACATATTTGGGTCTCTTCGTTATAGCAGTCTAACTCTTAACTGATGCACATTTATTCCCAAATGGTAACACATCAGTATCATCATAGGAAAGGGATTCTTTGTTTATATATCTTTTATTTCATTGGAAAAAAGATAACCTACTTGGACTTAACACTGCCAAGCCAGAATTTTTTTTGTATATTTGTTACTATTGATGATCCACCCATACTAATGACTAAAATGAACTCATATATATCATCATTTTTGGTCTAAGGAAACATGTTAAAGGTAGATATTATAGTCCTGTAGATTAAAATTTGTGGATTCAGAGGGATTTTGAGAATTACACAACTTTACACAGCTACTTGGTTTCTCAGGTGGCTCAGTGATAAAGAATCCATCTGCTAATGCAAGAGACATGGGCTTGACCCCTGGGTTGGGAAGATTTCCTGGAGAAGGCAGTGGCTACCCCCTCCACTATTCTTGCCTGGGAAATCCCATGGACAGGGGAGCCTGATGTGCTACAGTCCATGTGGTCACAGAGTCAGACATGTTGTTTAGAGTTGTTTCGTCAGTAACTAAACAACAACAAAAACACAGCCACTTAACTAATAGAGTCAAGCCTCAAAGCCATTTATGAGCTATTTAGTTTAGAGCTGGATCCAAGTATATCACACCACTAATTAGAACTCTTCGAAGTGCCTTTTAATAGAAAACTCACTGAACACTCCAACCAAACAAATCAGTCGCTAACCAACTGTCACGTGTTAAGTGCTAATTATGTTCCAGGAATTTTCAGAGAGCATCAGGTAATAGATATCTGGCCTGTTCTCTGATTGCTGATACAGAACAACATATATATGTAAATATGTGCCAAAGTGGGCAAAGGAAATAAAGTACTACCAGTGCTTTTCATTTGTTAGGTACTGTGATAATGAGGTAGGCCTTAACCTTATTATAATGAAGTTCTGGAGTAGTTAAGAGAATTTCCCACAGTCACGCAAGTAGGAGCATTCAGGTTGGAATCTGACCCCAGGTCTGTGAAGAGTCTGAATCCTATGTGATTCCTGCTAAAGCATGGTGAGGGAAGTCCGACATATGACAGATTCAGCAGAGTGATCAGTTTCTTTTCGTGAGTCAGAAGGCTTAATAGCAGTAACACATCAGTATCATCATTAAAGGAAAGGAAAATTCTTTGTTTATATATCTTTTATTTCATTGGAAAAAGATAACCTACTTGGACTTAACACTGCCAAGCCAGAATTTTTTTTGTATATTTGTTACTATTGATGATCCACCCATACTAATGACTAAAATGAACTCATATATATCATCATTTTTGGTCTAAGGAAACATGTTAAAGGTAGATATTATAGTCCTGTAGATTAAAATTTGTGGATTCAGAGGGATTTTGAGAATTACACAACTTTACACAGCTACTTGGTTTCTCAGGTGGCTCAGTGATAAAGAATCCATCTGCTAATGCAAGAGACATGGGCTTGACCCCTGGGTTGGGAAGATTTCCTGGAGAAGGCAGTGGCTACCCCCTCCACTATTCTTGCCTGGGAAATCCCATGGACAGGGGAGCCTGATGTGCTACAGTCCATGTGGTCACAGAGTCAGACATGTTGTTTAGAGTTGTTTCGTCAGTAACTAAACAACAACAAAAACACAGCCACTTAACTAATAGAGTCAAGCCTCAAAGCCATTTATGAGCTATTTAGTTTAGAGCTGGATCCAAGTATATCACACCACTAATTAGAACTCTTCGAAGTGCCTTTTAATAGAAAACTCACTGAACACTCCAACCAAACAAATCAGTCGCTAACCAACTGTCACGTGTTAAGTGCTAATTATGTTCCAGGAATTTTCAGAGAGCATCAGGTAATAGATATCTGGCCTGTTCTCTGATTGCTGATACAGAACAACATATATATGTAAATATGTGCCAAAGTGGGCAAAGGAAATAAAGTACTACCAGTGCTTTTCATTTGTTAGGTACTGTGATAATGAGGTAGGCCTTAACCTTATTATAATGAAGTTCTGGAGTAGTTAAGAGAATTTCCCACAGTCACGCAAGTAGGAGCATTCAGGTTGGAATCTGACCCCAGGTCTGTGAAGAGTCTGAATCCTATGTGATTCCTGCTAAAGCATGGTGAGGGAAGTCCGACATATGACAGATTCAGCAGAGTGATCAGTTTCTTTTCGTGAGTCAGAAGGCTTAATAGAGAAGACAGTGTTAGATCTGGGTGGACTTTGGACAGGGAGAGAAAATATGGAGATAGAGAAGGGAACATAGTTTGATGACAGAACCACGGTGTGAGTGAGGGGTGGTGAGGGGCCAGCTCACTCCTGGTGGGGCTGTTTGATGCAAGGGAGTGTGGGGATGTTAGCGGCATGCCTCTACGCCTCCAGGGCGTCAGTCCAGAAATGCTAGCCACCTGCCGGCACCCTCTCCCTAGTCCATATGTGTGGGCACATTATTCTCAGCACTTGAACCTGGATCCATCCTGTGCCAGATTGTGAGAACTAGGAGAGAAATTGGATCTGCCGCTGCTCAGACTTCTTTTTGTACATTTGGACCAGAAGTCTGAACTGGCCTTTGTATGAACATCAGTGAGAGCCAAGTACCCAGAAAAGAGACAATTTAATTACTCCTTCAGGGTCCACTTAGAGAAATAACTGTGAGCATCTGTCCCCAGAGAAATAACTGTGAGCATCTGTCCCCAGTGCGTCCCACAAGCGGTGACAAGCTTTGCTAACGAGTCACAAAATCTTGCCAAGATCAGCTTAAATAGGGAAAGAAAGCTTTCATCCTGTCTAGACTGATCTTGACTTAGATTCCATATTGCCCCAGTACCACCGTGTTTCCACCCTCAGTGGTGGTTGACAGAGAAGGGGCGGTCGTACTTAAAAATTCTAAAGCTGAAAGAATTGTTTCAAGATAATTAACAATAGTCTGACGGTGGTTCATTCTACGCATAACTGTTAAGTCTGTTCGGCTTGATCCTTAACTGTGTAAAAGATTGGGTATTTTTGTTTAACTGATCCAAACACAGTAACCTTTGTGGATTTCTCACTGTGTATAATCACCACTTAATCAGTAAGTGAAAGTGATGCAGCAAATACATTGCCAAAACTGGCTGAGCATTTAGGGTTTGCATTTCCATGCCTCGATCATAGTGAATTGTCCTATAAATGGTTGGTTGATTTTTCTTTTTCATGACTTTTTTCTTTTTGACATTTGCCAAGGTTGGATTCAGCAGGGCAACTAACAAATTACATAGCCCAAAATCCTAGGCTCGACTCCCAAAGCCCTGGACTGGATATCAACTTCATCACTCGTACTCTGTGTGACTAGGGAGAGAAAATATGGAGATAGAGAAGGGAACATAGTTTGATGACAGAACCACGGTGTGAGTGAGGGGTGGTGAGGGGCCAGCTCACTCCTGGTGGGGCTGTTTGATGCAAGGGAGTGTGGGGATGTTAGCGGCATGCCTCTACGCCTCCAGGGCGTCAGTCCAGAAATGCTAGCCACCTGCCGGCACCCTCTCCCTAGTCCATATGTGTGGGCACATTATTCTCAGCACTTGAACCTGGATCCATCCTGTGCCAGATTGTGAGAACTAGGAGAGAAATTGGATCTGCCGCTGCTCAGACTTCTTTTTGTACATTTGGACCAGAAGTCTGAACTGGCCTTTGTATGAACATCAGTGAGAGCCAAGTACCCAGAAAAGAGACAATTTAATTACTCCTTCAGGGTCCACTTAGAGAAATAACTGTGAGCATCTGTCCCCAGAGAAATAACTGTGAGCATCTGTCCCCAGTGCGTCCCACAAGCGGTGACAAGCTTTGCTAACGAGTCACAAAATCTTGCCAAGATCAGCTTAAATAGGGAAAGAAAGCTTTCATCCTGTCTAGACTGATCTTGACTTAGATTCCATATTGCCCCAGTACCACCGTGTTTCCACCCTCAGTGGTGGTTGACAGAGAAGGGGCGGTCGTACTTAAAAATTCTAAAGCTGAAAGAATTGTTTCAAGATAATTAACAATAGTCTGACGGTGGTTCATTCTACGCATAACTGTTAAGTCTGTTCGGCTTGATCCTTAACTGTGTAAAAGATTGGGTATTTTTGTTTAACTGATCCAAACACAGTAACCTTTGTGGATTTCTCACTGTGTATAATCACCACTTAATCAGTAAGTGAAAGTGATGCAGCAAATACATTGCCAAAACTGGCTGAGCATTTAGGGTTTGCATTTCCATGCCTCGATCATAGTGAATTGTCCTATAAATGGTTGGTTGATTTTTCTTTTTCATGACTTTTTTCTTTTTGACATTTGCCAAGGTTGGATTCAGCAGGGCAACTAACAAATTACATAGCCCAAAATCCTAGGCTCGACTCCCAAAGCCCTGGACTGGATATCAACTTCATCACTCGTACTCTGTGTGACTAGGGTAAGTCACTTAGATGACTTTGTGATTTTACAATAAATGGATTGAACTGGGTCATCGTCCAAACTACCTTTCAGACTTAAACCTGAACATCTGATATTTTGGCATTTTCTGAGTTTTAGTTTTCTGTCCTTGGATTATGTTTATAATAAAAAACTTTACCTTTATATATAGTAGTACATTGGATTCATTATAGGGTTTCTGTGAACATCTTCAAACTCCTTCAGAGATGACAATAATGAAAGGAGTCAACTAATTTGTTGTTTGTTAAATATCTTAAAATAGTAATAATTCTCTTTTTGTAAAATTAAGAAACATAAATTGAAACTAAGATAAAAATTCACTAAAAGTAAGTTGTCTTCCACAGAAAATTCAGTCTATGTTTCTGAAAAAAAAAAACTCAATGAAATGAATTTTTGATTTCAGGAATTTTGAGGACACTGCATCCCATTTCTTTAAAGCGGTTATATCATCCAAGATGCATTTTTATTTTTATTGAAAATGGAGTGCCAAGCAGCCTGGTAAGTGTGAAAAGTAGTCACTGTTTAAATGTCCTACACCTTGCGTTTGGGGAATCATGTTGTCTGAATGTACAATGTGTTAAAACTTGGTACCTGAAATTGATACCTGAATTTTTTTTTTTGTCCCCTCACATCTTTGTAATACTCTTGTAATTCTTGATGAGAACTAAAGCCAATAGCCTCTGAATTCAGGAGGGAAAGGTTTGTGCTATGTCCAGGAGAGGAAGTGGCTGGCTGAGGTCCAACAGAGAATTCAAGGTCATTCTCACGGATCGTGTCTTGGTGCCCTGACTCTTCCATCTCTTTCAAGCAGTTGGATGGGGAGGATGTCCATCTGCCTTGGACATTATGGTAAGAGGGCGCTTATCTGAGAGGTCATTCCTTCTTTGAATGTGAATCAGTTTGTTGAAACTTCCTTATACTCGGTACCTGTTCAAAGCTGCTAATTATATTGTGCTTTATTTAAATTGTATTGCTTTTTCTTTTTTTTAATCAATTAATTTATTTTCGTTGGAGGATGTTCATCCTCATTTTGGAGCTGAGCTCAGAGAAGGACCAGGTTTAAAGTTTCCTTCATAATCGGTTCTCTTGATGCTCCGCTAATCATATGTGATAGGCCCGCACACTGGGGCTCAGTGTATGTGTCCTCCTGGGCTGGGCACAGCGTTTTGAGTCTCTGGCTTGCGGTCTGTATTGTGGAGTGACTGAGAGTGAGGACCGTGGGCATCAGGTGGTTAGAATCCTCGGGAGGATACTAGTGGGAAATACAGAAACCTTGCGTGGGGACATCCATGGCGGCAAACCCAGCTCTGTCCCTCGTCAGCCTGCCTCGGCTTTGTGGGCTCACAGGAGCCACTGCACGGAAGCAGGAATCGCTCACCAGATTGGTGGGGAGCAAAAACAGCTACGGAGGAAGCAAATGATATCTCCAGATCCTCAATAGAAACTGGACAAAAGTAGTCTATATTGGTTTTTGGTCGCAAGCAAAAAATGAAATAAACGGAAGCATGAGTGTTTGTTATGTACAACAAACTGAGCTGCTGACTGGATCCTTTGCTGCAGAGCAGAGGCAGGTGGAGCTCCAGCGTTTGCATCCGTGTTGAACTGACTCCACACTGAATCAGGGGAATTTTATGCTTTTCTACACAGAAAGCAGTTTTCACCTTACAAAAATGGTGATATGACTCAATTGTAGGTGAAATTTAGTCATTTCATGTAAACCTTTTAATGCATTAGAGGTAATTGCATTAATTGAATTTTGACAAAAAGCAGAACTCTGAATTCAAAGTGAGCATCTTCCTTCAATTAACTATTTTAATGAATACAAAGTTGGAAAGAAGGAGACAGCAAATGTGGCACCACGCTGATTTCATGTTAAACAAGACAGGATGTATCCTGTCTGAAGAATGGAAAGGACTCTGCTTTTATTTGTACTAGACTATTCTTTGGTGTTATTTCAACAAATGTATCTGAGGGCTCACCTCTTCTGTGCCAGTCATGAGGCTAAGTACCCGAAAAGGATGCCCAGAGAGAAATGATGCAAATATACCTAACGATGATCAGTAGGTCCTGAATTCTTTTAGCTTTGTCTTCAAAGCTGCTAATTATATTGTGCTTTATTTAAATTGTATTGCTTTTCTTTTTTAATCAATTAATTTATTTTCGTTGGAGGATGTTCATCCTCATTTTGGAGCTGAGCTCAGAGAAGGACCAGGTTTAAAGTTTCCTTCATAATCGGTTCTCTTGATGCTCCGCTAATCATATGTGATAGGCCCGCACACTGGGGCTCAGTGTATGTGTCCTCCTGGGCTGGGCACAGCGTTTTGAGTCTCTGGCTTGCGGTCTGTATTGTGGAGTGACTGAGAGTGAGGACCGTGGGCATCAGGTGGTTAGAATCCTCGGGAGGATACTAGTGGGAAATACAGAAACCTTGCGTGGGGACATCCATGGCGGCAAACCCAGCTCTGTCCCTCGTCAGCCTGCCTCGGCTTTGTGGGCTCACAGGAGCCACTGCACGGAAGCAGGAATCGCTCACCAGATTGGTGGGGAGCAAAAACAGCTACGGAGGAAGCAAATGATATCTCCAGATCCTCAATAGAAACTGGACAAAAGTAGTCTATATTGGTTTTTGGTCGCAAGCAAAAAATGAAATAAACGGAAGCATGAGTGTTTGTTATGTACAACAAACTGAGCTGCTGACTGGATCCTTTGCTGCAGAGCAGAGGCAGGTGGAGCTCCAGCGTTTGCATCCGTGTTGAACTGACTCCACACTGAATCAGGGGAATTTTATGCTTTTCTACACAGAAAGCAGTTTTCACCTTACAAAAATGGTGATATGACTCAATTGTAGGTGAAATTTAGTCATTTCATGTAAACCTTTTAATGCATTAGAGGTAATTGCATTAATTGAATTTTGACAAAAAGCAGAACTCTGAATTCAAAGTGAGCATCTTCCTTCAATTAACTATTTTAATGAATACAAAGTTGGAAAGAAGGAGACAGCAAATGTGGCACCACGCTGATTTCATGTTAAACAAGACAGGATGTATCCTGTCTGAAGAATGGAAAGGACTCTGCTTTTATTTGTACTAGACTATTCTTTGGTGTTATTTCAACAAATGTATCTGAGGGCTCACCTCTTCTGTGCCAGTCATGAGGCTAAGTACCCGAAAAGGATGCCCAGAGAGAAATGATGCAAATATACCTACATTAGGGCAGATATTTGGATATCTTGATCATGAAGTGAGTTATAATAGATCCTACAGTAGAAGTGAGCACACAAGGGCCACCAAGGAGAAAATGGTCCTTTGTTTCTAGGGAAGGGATATTTGCAAACCGGGGTGTGGGTAAGAAATATGGTTCATGAGAGGGAGGGCATTCCTGGCGGAGGGAGGGGGGGTCCAAGAATGAGACCACGTGGTTCATGCACTGACCAGAGGAGGCATTTTGGGTGTGGCTGGAGCTTCCACTTTGGAGAGTAGGACCGGTGGGAAGACCCTGGCTGGAGAGGAGGTGGATCCAGGAGTGGCAAGAGGGGAGTGAAGCGGCACTATGGAAGAGCTGTTAGAAGGAAATTCTGTGATGTACGTGCCATTTAGAAAGGTTATTAAATCAAAAGATTGGGGCTTCCCCTGGTGGTCCAGTGGGTAAGGACACCGCCTTGCAGTGCAAGGGGCGCCGGTTCAATCCCTGGCCTGGGAAGATCCCACGTGCCGCGGAGCGGCTGGACTGATGTGTCCAATTACCGAGCCGGAGCTCTGGGGCGCATGCGCTCAGAGCCGGTGCTCAGCGAGGAGAGAGGCCACCGCGATGGGAGGCCCACAGGAGCCAAAGAACAAAGATGGATGAAAATAAATAAATGGAAGACCAATAGAAGTGGCCCGCCTGCTCCCCTCCCTCCCCAACCCGACCCCCGCCCAAAATAAATAAATAAATAAATCTTTTTAATAAATAAATAAATAAATCAAAAGATCAGAAAATACAGAGCAGCAAAAATAAAGACAGGAAATCAACTACAGTCCATCCTCACTGTTCAAATTCTTGTCTCTCATCAGTTTTTTTTTCCTACAGGAACATATACAAACGTGCTTTTTTTTAAACTGAAAATGATCCTGTTGTACACCCTACTTTTGAACCTTATTCATTTATCTTCATAAGGATCAATACAACACTTCATCATTCTGATAAGTACATAGCAATGTATCAATATATCATATATAGTTTAAGAGTATAGGTTACTTTAAAATTTTCACTCTTACAAATAATGCTGTAATGACAACTTGAAGATCCTCTTCATTATTTTTTTAGATTAAATTCCTAGAAGTGAATGTTCTGGCTCAAATGGAATATGAATTTTAAAAGGCCTGTATCTTGGCACCTCTGCTAATGTTAGTCTAAATTAGTCAAACCATGGCTGATAAGGAGTAACTTGCATTTCCTGGAGACTGAGTGATGTTTCATGAGTTCAGTTGGCCATCTTTACCCTCTTTGTATAAACAGAATGTTCTACCCTTTGCCTTTTGTCATATTTGTGTGTTTATCTTGACTGAGTTCTAATACATCTATTTAATATTGCTTGTGCCATGATGTTGGGTATGGCATTCTAAGTAAGGGTAGCAGCCCTCCTTTGGACACCTCTTGTTTCTCTCTCTAGCTCTGAAATCACATGAAGCTGAAGGTGGAGATTCACTCCATAAGCCCAGAAACCCTTTCCAGCCTGAGGACCATGAGTAACCAGACTCTGGTCACAGAGTTTGTGCTGCAGGGCTTCTCAGAGCACCCAGAATACCATGTGCTCTTATTTACCTGTTTCCTCTCCCTCTACTCCATGGCACTCACAGGAAATATTCTCATCATTTTGGCTATCGCCTTCAACCCTGGGCTCCATACCCCAATGTACTTTTTCCTCTTCAACTTGGCAGCTATGGACATTATCTGTACCTCTTCCATCATGCCCAAAACGCTGGAGGGCCTCATGTCAGAGGAGAACTCCATCTCTTATGGGGGCTGCATGGCCCAGCTTTACTTCCTCACCTGGGCCGCCTCTTCTGAGCTGCTCCTCCTCACAGTCATGGCCTATGACCGGTATGCAGCCATCTGCCACCCCCTGCACTACAGCACCATGATGAGCAAGGTGTTCTGTGGCACGCTGGCCGCAGGTGTGTGGGTGCTGTGTGCCTTCAACACAGCCATCCACACTGGACTGATGTTGCGCTTGAATTTCTGTGGCCCCAGTGTTATCACTCATTTCTTCTGTGAGGTCCCTCCTCTGCTCCTTCTCTCCTGTAGTTCCACCTATGTGAACAGCATCATGATTGTCCTGGCTGATGCCTTTTATGGCATAGTGAACTTCCTGATGACCCTCGTATCCTACGGCTTCATCATCTCCAGCATCCTGAAGATGCGGACGGCAGAGGGGAAGAAGAAAGCCTTCTCCACCTGCTCATCCCACCTCATTGTGGTGTGTATGTATTACACAGCTGTCTTCTATGCCTACATAAGCCCCGTCTCCAGCTACAGTGCAGAGAAGAGCAAATTGGCTGGTGTGCTCTACACCATGCTGAGTCCTACTCTCAACCCTCTCATCTATACTTTGAGAAACAAGGAGGTCAAAGCAGCCCTCAGGCTCCCCGTTTTGGACTTGACTGAGTTCTAATACATCTATTTAATATTGCTTGTGCCATGATGTTGGGTATGGCATTCTAAGTAAGGGTAGCAGCCCTCCTTTGGACACCTCTTGTTTCTCTCTCTAGCTCTGAAATCACATGAAGCTGAAGGTGGAGATTCACTCCATAAGCCCAGAAACCCTTTCCAGCCTGAGGACCATGAGTAACCAGACTCTGGTCACAGAGTTTGTGCTGCAGGGCTTCTCAGAGCACCCAGAATACCATGTGCTCTTATTTACCTGTTTCCTCTCCCTCTACTCCATGGCACTCACAGGAAATATTCTCATCATTTTGGCTATCGCCTTCAACCCTGGGCTCCATACCCCAATGTACTTTTTCCTCTTCAACTTGGCAGCTATGGACATTATCTGTACCTCTTCCATCATGCCCAAAACGCTGGAGGGCCTCATGTCAGAGGAGAACTCCATCTCTTATGGGGGCTGCATGGCCCAGCTTTACTTCCTCACCTGGGCCGCCTCTTCTGAGCTGCTCCTCCTCACAGTCATGGCCTATGACCGGTATGCAGCCATCTGCCACCCCCTGCACTACAGCACCATGATGAGCAAGGTGTTCTGTGGCACGCTGGCCGCAGGTGTGTGGGTGCTGTGTGCCTTCAACACAGCCATCCACACTGGACTGATGTTGCGCTTGAATTTCTGTGGCCCCAGTGTTATCACTCATTTCTTCTGTGAGGTCCCTCCTCTGCTCCTTCTCTCCTGTAGTTCCACCTATTTGAACAGCATCATGCTTGTCCTGGCTGATGCCTTGTATGGCATAGTGAACTTCCTGATGACCCTCGTATCCTACGGCTTCATCATCTCCAGCATCCTGAAGATGCGGACGGCAGAGGGGAAGAAGAAAGCCTTCTCCACCTGCTCATCCCACCTCATTGTGGTGTGTATGTATTACACAGCTGTCTTCTATGCCTACATAAGCCCCGTCTCCAGCTACAGTGCAGAGAAGAGCAAATTGGCTGGTGTGCTCTACACCATGCTGAGTCCTACTCTCAACCCTCTCATCTATACTTTGAGAAACAAGGAGGTCAAAGCAGCCCTCAGGAAGCTTTTCCCCTTCTTCAGAAATTAATTTGGGTCTTTTGAAACTCTTCTTGGAGACTGAATTTAAGTGAAGAGTCTGATGAGCAAATTTCTGGCCTGGAAAGTAAGTAAGTTTGTCACTTCTGTCCTGAAGAATGGATGAGGTTGGAATTTTAGGAATCTGAGACTGGGAAATAAAGCTCTCTAGCAGAGGAGAATGGACATTGTGTCTTAGAATTTGAGCTGTCTGGAAATGTTTTCTTTTTTTCTTTTAATTGTACAAGGTTCAGACTAAATCTTGAAATGACACCAAAAATTTAGATGTGTGAACCTGAAAGAGTTAGGCAACATGTATGGACCTTACAGCACCTGGAGAGTTGTCAGACTGAAGAATTTCCTAAAGATGACCACAAGCCCCTAAGAAACCTTCTACTCCTCCTGTCTTACCCTAAGCATTTCCTCTGGAGCCAGTTAGACTTGGAAAATAATTTCTGATTCTAACAAAAACTGTTGTGTTGTTTCTGTTTTTCCCTTTTTTTTCTCAGTAGCTCTCAAAGTGAAAGATTCTGTTAGGAACATCACTTTGTTTTAACAGCTTTCTTGAGGTATAATTTATATATATAAAGTATACATACTTAATGAAGACAGTTTGATAAATATGACATATGCAATCTCTACTTCAACTTTAAACTCTAGGCTATGAATTTAGAAAAATACCTGCAGTTTCTTGCTCCTCCTTTGCTTTGTTCTCAAAACACCAGTATCTGACCTACCTCATTGACCTGAAGTGGAGACACCTGCTGTGATTTAGCTCTGAAAGTTACACAGCATTGCCAGAAGGCTACTCTACCCTCCCGTTGCTGCAGAATGCAGCTGGATGGACAAATCCTCCATGTCTAACTGGACTCAAAAATTGATTCTCTTTATTATGATCCATTAAAAATGATGGCAACAAGTCGTGAGTGTTTAACTGGGAATCTTTCGGATTGAAGAAAAACACATTGTTTGCTATTGTAAATGAAGGCTGAGAGTAGAACTTGATACTGGTTTAGAAAGATGAATTGTCCATGATTCCTTGTCCAGTATTCTCATTTTTGTTCATTAGAAGCACAGTGATTTGGGACATGGAGCTCAAGAATTTGATGAACCACAGGCTGACTGAAGCATTGGCACATATGTTGGTAGCGACCAAGTCTAATCTCTTCTCCTGGAATTCTGGCATCCAAATAATATGTTCAAGCCTTCAGTGGGCTCAGAGACTTTGCAATGAATAGGGCTTTGAAGACTGTTCCCAGTGACTCATGGGTTTTCAACATGTCACGAAGAACATGCATTGTGTTATTCATCTTGGTTTCTTATAATTTTATATTTTCTGCATTTTGTAATGGATCAATCAATAAATAAAATCCTTAGATAAGTATTGAGTGTTAAATAGAGCATTACTCATTTGACGAAACAGAAATATGAGACTTGATTTATATCCTTAGACAACTAGTAACCTCATTAAGAAGACACTGGTACCCATATTGATGAATATAAAAATGGCACAGAAAAGCTGTATTACAGGGTGTCGTATAATAGTGCTGTGGATGCCCAGACATGTATGTGGTAGAGAAAGAGCCCTGAACTTGGGGAAAGAAGATATGGGTTCATATTCAGGCTGTTTCAGAGCATGGGATCCATCTGAGTTCTAGTTTGCTTCTAAGAATAATGAGGACCATAAATCCACCTAGAGATTCAGCTAAGATTGAATAAGAGAACTGAAACCAGTGTTACCAAGGGCTATGTGACTTTAAGATACTGCTATTGGTGAGTGATCACTGAGGAGAGGAGCAGCCAAGGAAGCCTGGTGGTCACAGCTGCTTAGCCCCAACTGACTCAGAGTGACATTTGTAGTGATTAGCTGGAAAGGATGAGTGGGGCTAAGTGGCATGGGGCACAGAAAGGGACTGCTATGGATTTGACTGTGAAAAATGACCTAGTGAGGAGAAGCAGTTGAGATGGATGAATGAGAAACCATTCTTTGGTCCCATGTCTAACTGGACTCAAAAATTGATTCTCTTTATTATGATCCATTAAAAATGATGGCAACAAGTCGTGAGTGTTTAACTGGGAATCTTTCGGATTGAAGAAAAACACATTGTTTGCTATTGTAAATGAAGGCTGAGAGTAGAACTTGATACTGGTTTAGAAAGATGAATTGTCCATGATTCCTTGTCCAGTATTCTCATTTTTGTTCATTAGAAGCACAGTGATTTGGGACATGGAGCTCAAGAATTTGATGAACCACAGGCTGACTGAAGCATTGGCACATATGTTGGTAGCGACCAAGTCTAATCTCTTCTCCTGGAATTCTGGCATCCAAATAATATGTTCAAGCCTTCAGTGGGCTCAGAGACTTTGCAATGAATAGGGCTTTGAAGACTGTTCCCAGTGACTCATGGGTTTTCAACATGTCACGAAGAACATGCATTGTGTTATTCATCTTGGTTTCTTATAATTTTATATTTTCTGCATTTTGTAATGGATCAATCAATAAATAAAATCCTTAGATAAGTATTGAGTGTTAAATAGAGCATTACTCATTTGACGAAACAGAAATATGAGACTTGATTTATATCCTTAGACAACTAGTAACCTCATTAAGAAGACACTGGTACCCATATTGATGAATATAAAAATGGCACAGAAAAGCTGTATTACAGGGTGTCGTATAATAGTGCTGTGGATGCCCAGACATGTATGTGGTAGAGAAAGAGCCCTGAACTTGGGGAAAGAAGATATGGGTTCATATTCAGGCTGTTTCAGAGCATGGGATCCATCTGAGTTCTAGTTTGCTTCTAAGAATAATGAGGACCATAAATCCACCTAGAGATTCAGCTAAGATTGAATAAGAGAACTGAAACCAGTGTTACCAAGGGCTATGTGACTTTAAGATACTGCTATTGGTGAGTGATCACTGAGGAGAGGAGCAGCCAAGGAAGCCTGGGGGTCACAGCTGCTTAGCCCCAACTGACTCAGAGTGACATTTGTAGTGATTAGCTGGAAAGGATGAGTGGGGGCTAAGTGGCATGGGGCCACACAGAAAGGGACTGCTATGGATTTGACTGTGAAAAATGACCTAGTGAGGAGAAGCAGTTGAGATGGATGAATGAGAAACCATTCTTTGGTCCCTGATGTAAAGTGGATCCTGTCTATCTCAGGAAGCCTCAGGCTCCTGTGGGACACCATCCCTCGGCTATGCAACCCATGAATGAACCATGGAATTCTCCAGGCAAGAATACTGGAGGGGTAGCCTTTCCATTCTCCAGGGGGTGTTCCCAACCCAGGGATCCAACCCCAGTCTTCCCACATTGCAGGCAGATTCTTTACTGTTTGAACCACCAGGGACGCCCAAGAATACTGAAGAGAGTAGCCCATCCCTTCTCCAGGGGATCGTCCCAACCCAGGAATTGAATCAGGGTCTTCTGCATTGCAGGCAGATTCTTTACCAGCTGAGCTATAGGGAAAGCCCCATCCCTACCCAGGAAAGGCTGAAAAAGAGAGTTCCTTGACAGAGATGGATCATCAACCTGTCTTTAGACCTAGATTCTCTCCCAACTCCCAAAGCCCATCTTCTTTCAGACCCAGTGTCTTTTTCTGCTCTTTAAACTCAAACAGGTCCATTTTTGTTTTCGGACCACTTTTTCTCTTTACTAGTCAGTTGAATTCCCTGTCTTGGGTTCTGTTATCTTACCCAACTAAGCAGGTGATCCTTTTCTCTGTAGCCCTTCTGGTCCAGGTAGAGTGTCCCTCCCCGCTGAGTGTTGTCTTGCTTGCAGTTTACCTTCTCAGAACAAATGCATTCTTTTCCTTAAACTGACCTCGCAACTGGGACTTTGTTCTTTCTGTGAGAATTGGCACCAAGGCAAGGGCTCCCCAGGTGACACTAATGGTAAAGAACCCACCTTCCAATGCAGGAGACATAGAGACACAGGTTCAATTCCTCGGTCAGGAATATCCCTTGGAGGAAGGCATGGCAAACCCACTCCAGTATTCTTGCCTGGAGAATCCCATGGACAGAGAAGCCTGATGGGCTATAGTCCACAGGGTCACAAAGAGTTGGACAGGACTGAAGCAGCTTAGCACACAAGCACAGCACAAATGTCCCTCCCTTAGCTGAGACAGAGAAGCCTTTCTTGCTTACCAGTGTTATCTCTTAAAATTAGTCTTCGTGATTTGATGCAGATAAATTCATGACCCCACAGGCATCCAGCAGGCAGCACTTCCTATAATTTCATGTTATCAATCCTGTGAAGGGTCATGGAGAGGAACTCATAGAACTTTCACTTCTTCCATCTCTCTGCTTTTGTTCTTTGATAATAAATATCAGTCAGAGAAAAAGGAGAGCACTTCCCGCTTTTAAATGATTCACCAACCATGTGCAATTGCCATTTTGGCTTCCCTGACTCATGCAGACCTCCTACATGTGGTAGGAACCAGACTGGTCTACCAGCACTGGCAACCACAAAGGAAAAGTCTGGCTGATGGAGATAAACTATGGACCTCTGGTGCATCTAGCTCCCTCTCTGTGGAGGCTGCTTCATGAACTTCAGTCGTAGCTACATTCCTGACCTTTGGGCCAAGACAATATGGTAGTTGCATGGTTGTGTTTTTAGCCTGGCTTTCGTGTTTCTTCAGGGTTTGCCAGGCTCAACACTATGGACATTTGTGCTGGATCATTGTTGTGGCAGTTGTCCTGTGCATTGTAGGATATTTAGCAGCAACCTTGGCCTCTACCACCTCAATGCCAATAAGACAGCCCCAGTTTAAGATAACCAAGAATATCTTTGGATATTGCCAAATATCCTTGGGAGGTGAGCGAGGAGGGAGAAAAATGGCCCCTGAGTGAGAACCACTGAACTATAGCTAACCCATGATGGCCTCTCTCACATTTGGAAGATTCATGGTTGATGATATACTACTTCTGCCACTATGACAACTGGAGCCAGCTAATATGAATCTCTGCCTGTTGGATCTGGGATGAAGTAGGCTACAATTTGTTTCTGGTTTTCTGGCAATGCTGTAAGAGGCTATGGAACATGGCCAAGTCACACAATGAGTGTTTGGTGGAGATGGGATTTGAGAGGAAGCCCCATGAATTCAGAACAAAACTTCCTTTTTTTTTTTTTTCACAATCACAAGTTTTTTTAATTTTTTTTATTTTGATTTTACAGAGTTTTGTTGTTTGCAGATATGTATAATTCCAGATTAGTCATATGTATATCCCATAGGATATACATAGAGCAAAAGCTTCTAACCATCAAAGTATATTGTATACCTTGTCATGGACTCCAGCTTCTGGTACTGTCTTTGGTTTGACATCAAGGGACTTTGTTAATAAGTGTCAAACCTGTTGAAACTCCTGTCCCCTGACTTGGAAGCAATCTTTTTTTTTTGAAAGTTTTTGGAACATGGTACACTAGTCTCAGCAGAGGACATTAGACTCAAGGCACTACTAACTTTTGTCGGAGCTATTGAATTGGTGCATTGTGGTCTGCCACTTAATTAACAGAGGCCACAGACCTTAGCCACTTTCCTAAATGTAGATTTTTTTTGTTTGTTTAGAGCTCTGTTCAGCAGGTGCAGGCGTTTGCCTACAGAGGAAGGGCACTCCTTAAGACTGGAGAAGTCCTATGACATTTAATTTCCATTGCACGGCACAGATTCTTAGTTTATCTTATATATTTACAGTAAGAACTCCTCTTCTCTTAGAAAAGGAGGCTGGAAGGTCTACTTTCAGCAAAGGCAAGCTAAAGACATTTGACCCACTGCTCCTGGAGAGCGACATATCCCAAAGGCATGACTAGGCTTTAGTCCACTATCACCAGCTGGAGGGAGCCCGGTACCCTCCTAAGAGGAGCGTTCTAGCCATTAGGCACTACGGCTGAGATCTGTTATCATGGCAGCCTGGCTAGAGTACTCCTGGTATTTTCTAGAGAACCATACTTTGACGAGGGCGTTTGGGTTCTTGAGAGCCATGTTTATTTATACTGGTTCCATGTCATATTCAAAAGCTCAGTCATGATACAGTCTTGCTTTGTTCCTTTTGGGGGGAAAGCGAGTCTCATGTTGTTATTGTCTGTGTATCTGAGTCTTGACATGGTAGTATGATACTGAGTGACCTGCCTTTGTGTGCTCCCATGTGCTGTCTTTTCTTTTTTAAACACTTGTACTCAGATTATTATAGACTAATCAGAAAATTGAGAACTTTTTGGATGCTTCATTTTCCTGAATTTTAATGAATTATAATCAACAGAAACTTTCTTTTCCTTTTTCTCCTTTCTTCCCTTTTTCCTTCCCTTATTTTTTTCTTCCTTGAAAGCAGAGAGTTAATACCTTCTTCAGTTCTTGATACATTATCATTATTAATGCATGCAAAACTGTTGTATTTTTAATTTATCAGTATACTCAGTTGTATCCCCTTTTTAGCAATACATTTCCCTCTTCCATATTCAACCATTTCAATATAGATTTTAAAAAATTATGTTCTGGGGCTTCCCTGGTAGCTTAGTGGTAAAGAGTTTGCCTGCCAATGCAGGAGACACAGGTTCGATCCCTGATCCAGGAGGATCCCACATGCTGTGGAGCAGCTAAGCCCGTGAGCCACAACTATGGAACCTGTGCTCTAGAGCTTAGCCACTACTAGGATCCCACCCCTAGCTGTTGGAGCAAGCCCCAACAGTCCTTTAATGTATTCAGCATATTGCCTACAGAGGAAGGGCACTCCTTAAGACTGGAGAAGTCCTATGACATTTAATTTCCATTGCACGGCACAGATTCTTAGTTTATCTTATATATTTACAGTAAGAACTCCTCTTCTCTTAGAAAAGGAGGCTGGAAGGTCTACTTTCAGCAAAGGCAAGCTAAAGACATTTGACCCACTGCGCCTGGAGAGCGACATATACCAAAGGCATGACTAGGCTTTAGTCCACTATCACCAGCTGGAGGGAGCCTGTTACCCTCCTAAGAGGAGCGTTCTAGCCATTAGGCACTACGGCTGAGATCTGTTATCATGGCAGCCTGGCTAGAGTACTCCTGGTATTTTCTAGAGAACCATACTTTGACGAGGGCGTTTGGGTTCTTGAGAGCCATGTTTATTTATACTGGTTCCATGTCATATTCAAAAGCTCAGTCATGATACAGTCTTGCTTTGTTCCTTTTGGGGGGAAAGCGAGTCTCATGTTGTTATTGTCTGTGTATCTGAGTCTTGACATGGTAGTATGATACTGAGTGACCTGCCTTTGTGTGCTCCCATGTGCTGTCTTTTCTTTTTTAAACACTTGTACTCAGATTATTATAGACTAATCAGAAAATTGAGAACTTTTTGGATGCTTCATTTTCCTGAATTTTAATGAATTATAATCAACAGAAACTTTCTTTTCCTTTTTCTCCTTTCTTCCCTTTTTCCTTCCCTTATTTTTTTCTTCCTTGAAAGCAGAGAGTTAATACCTTCTTCAGTTCTTGATACATTATCATTATTAATGCATGCAAAACTGTTGTATTTTTAATTTATCAGTATACTCAGTTGTATCCCCTTTTTAGCAATACATTTCCCTCTTCCATATTCAACCATTTCAATATAGATTTTAAAAAATTATGTTCTGGGGCTTCCCTGGTAGCTTAGTGGTAAAGAGTTTGCCTGCCAATGCAGGAGACACAGGTTCGATCCCTGATCCAGGAGGATCCCACATGCTGTGGAGCAGCTAAGCCCGTGAGCCACAACTATGGAACCTGTGCTCTAGAGCTTCGGAGCCACTACTATGGAGCCCATGTGCTGCAACTGTTGAAGCCCGTGTGCACTAGAGCCTGAGTTCTACAACAAGAGACATCACCGCAACAAGAAGCCTGCTCACCTCAACAAGAGTGTAGCCCCCACTCCCTGCAACTAGAGAAGAGCCTGCAGTACCAGTGAAAACCCAGAATAGCCAAAAATAAATAAATAAACTTTTAAAAAAGGCAAATACAGAGCTGTAAAAACAAAATTCTTAAAAATTATGTTCTTGTGAAAAGGTATATTTGCTTTGTATGCATATATATTATTTATTTATGTAAATTATATTGTTTTATTAGTCTGATTTCTTTTTTCACTTGGCATTATTTTGAATGTAGTTTTGGCAATCCTAAACATAGCAGTCAGAGAAGAAACAGAAATAAAAGAAATCCATCTATGGCCATGCCACCCTGAATGCACCTCATCTCATCTGATCCCAAAAGTTAAGCAGGGTCCAGCCTAGTTAGTACTTGGATGGGAGAAAGAAAAGAAATCCAAATCGGAAAAGAAGAAATAAAACTATTGCTGTTTGTGAATGACATGATACTATATATAGTAAATTCTAAAGACACCAACAGAAAACTAGAGCTCATCAATGAAGTCTATAAAGATGCAGGATACAAAATAATATACAGAAATCTGTTGCATTTCTATACACTAACAATGAAATATCAGGAAGCAAAATTAAGGAAACAATTACATTTACCATTGCATCAAAAATGACAAAATACCTAGGAATAAACCTACCTAGGAAATGATTGAAAAGTATATGAAAGACACTGATGAAAGAAATTGAAGGCAACACAGACAGAAATATATATCATGTTCTTGAATTGGAAGAATCAATATTCTTAAAATGACCATAAGACCCAAGGCCAGCTACAGATGCAATCCTTATCAAAATACCAATGGCATTTTCCATAGTACTAGAAAAATTAACTTCAAATTGTGTATGGAAACACAAAAGACCCAGAAGAACTGAAACAATCTGCTGGAGAAATTATGCTTCCTGACTTCAGGCTATAATACAAAGTTACAATAATCAAAAGAGTATGGTACCAACACAAAAACAGACATATAGATCAATGAAATATGATAGCCCAGAAATAAACCCACACAGTTATGGTCACTTTATCTGCAACAGAAGAGGCAAGAATTTACAATGGAGAAAAGATTGTCTCTTCAAATAAGTGGTGCTGGGAAAACTGGACAGCCACATGTCAAAGAATGAAATGAGAACATTCTCTGACACCATATACAAATATAAACTCGAAATGGATTAAAGGTCTAAATGTAAGGCTGGATATTATGAAACTAGAGGAAAACATATGTGAAAGAGCAATATGTTAAAATCCATCTCCAAAAATAAAGGGAATAAAAATACACATATGAGACTTAAATCACTTAAAAGCTTTTGCACAGAGAAGGAAACCATTGACAAAGACAAAAAAAAGCAACATACTGAATGGGAGAAAATATTACAAATGATATGACCTATAAGGGATTAATAGCCAACACATATAAATAGCTCCTACAACTAAACATCAGTAAATGAAACAACCTGATTAATAAACAGATGGAAGAACTGAGTAGACATTTTTCCAAAGAGGCAATGCTGATGACCAGTAGGCTCACAAAAAGATGCTCGACATGGCTAGTCATCAGGGGAAATGCAAACCAAAACCCACAACGATGGTTTTGTGATGTGTGGAATATCACTTCACACATGTCAGAATGGCTATGCTCCAAAAGAACACAAATAACAAATGTTGGTGAGGATGTGGAGAAGAGAACATTTGTACCCTGATGGTGGGAATGTGCGCTGGTACAACCACCGTGGAAAACAAACTAGTGGTTACCCAGCTTAGTAGCTAGAAACGGCCGTTGTTACCAGGGCTCTATTCCAGGACTGGGCAACCCTTTCATAGTACAAAAGACCAAAAAAACCCCTACAGATGCAATCCTTATCAAAATACCAATGGCATTTTCCATAGTACTAGAAAAATTAACTTCAAATTGTGTATGGAAACACAAAAGACCCAGAAGAACTGAAACAATCTGCTGGAGAAATTATGCTTCCTGACTTCAGGCTATAATACAAAGTTACAATAATCAAAAGAGTATGGTACCAACACAAAAACAGACATATAGATCAATGAAATATGATAGCCCAGAAATAAACCCACACAGTTATGGTCACTTTATCTGCAACAGAAGAGGCAAGAATTTACAATGGAGAAAAGATTGTCTCTTCAAATAAGTGGTGCTGGGAAAACTGGACAGCCACATGTCAAAGAATGAAATGAGAACATTCTCTGACACCATATACAAATATAAACTCGAAATGGATTAAAGGTCTAAATGTAAGGCTGGATATTATGAAACTAGAGGAAAACATATGTGAAAGAGCAATATGTTAAAATCCATCTCCAAAAATAAAGGGAATAAAAATACACATATGAGACTTAAATCACTTAAAAGCTTTTGCACAGAGAAGGAAACCATTGACAAAGACAAAAAAAAGCAACATACTGAATGGGAGAAAATATTACAAATGATATGACCTATAAGGGATTAATAGCCAACACATATAAATAGCTCCTACAACTAAACATCAGTAAATGAAACAACCTGATTAATAAACAGATGGAAGAACTGAGTAGACATTTTTCCAAAGAGGCAATGCTGATGACCAGTAGGCTCACAAAAAGATGCTCGACATGGCTAGTCATCAGGGGAAATGCAAACCAAAACCCACAACGATGGTTTTGTGATGTGTGGAATATCACTTCACACATGTCAGAATGGCTATGCTCCAAAAGAACACAAATAACAAATGTTGGTGAGGATGTGGAGAGAAGAGAACATTTGTACCCTGATGGTGGGAATGTGCGCTGGTACAACCACCGTGGAAAACAAACTAGTGGTTACCCAGCTTAGTAGCTAGAAACGGCCGTTGTTACCAGGGCTCTATTCCAGGACTGGGCCACCTCTGCCTTCCCAGGTCAAGCCTTTTCCCTGGCCCTGGCCACCTGAGTCAGTGCACGAAGAGAGCTTGGCCAGAGTGGCTCCTCAGCTTGGGCTGGGTCACGTGGTGAGGTGGTTGTGGGAAGTCTAGGGCCACTGGGGCAGAGGTCTCTCTGCCTCACCTGGCAGCAAGCCATTGTGCACACGCTCCTCGTGAGCAGAGTCAGGGCTTCGCTAGCCTTTCCAGCTGTCGCGGTGGTCCTCCAGCCAGTCAAGAGGATTTGTCTCCGTGTAGGACCCCAAGTCGGGGATGCCCTGTTTGTTGCTTGACCTGTTCACTCTCCAGTGCAAGTACAATCTCTCTGTTCCTCTAGGTCCCCTTTCAGGAGGATAGGCCCCACCTGTCACCTTTCTTCCTTTCCTACCCAATGATGTGAATTATCTCTCTTTCAGGTTTGGTTGTATAGGAGTACTTCTGCGAGTTTCCAGTTAGCCTTCATGGAGCATTACTGCACACACAGATGTATTTTTGATGTATCCATGGGGAGAAGAGAGCTTCACGGCTTCTTATTCCGCAATCTTGATTTCTCCTCTCTGGTTTTCAAATACATGACCATTGTATATCTCTTTACTACTTTGGTCTTCTTCCTTAACTTCAGTAACTTGTAGTTTTCAGTATATAAGTTCCATATGCATTTTTCAGATCCATACTGAAGCATTTGTTGAGTGACTGTTAAGTGCTATTGTACCTTTAGTCTCCATGTCCACATCTTCATTGCTTGTATACAGAAATACCCTACTCTGTTTCTCCATTTTGGAAGAACTGAGTAGACATTTTTCCAAAGAGGCAATGCTGATGACCAGTAGGCTCACAAAAAGATGCTCGACATGGCTAGTCATCAGGGGAAATGCAAACCAAAACCCACAACGATGGTTTTGTGATGTGTGGAATATCACTTCACACATGTCAGAATGGCTATGCTCCAAAGAACACAAATAACAAATGTTGGTGAGGATGTGGAGAATAGAACATTTGTACCCTGATGGTGGGAATGTGCGCTGGTACAACCACCGTGGAAAACAAACTAGTGGTTACCCAGCTTAGTAGCTAGAAACGGCCGTTGTTACCAGGGCTCTATTCCAGGACTGGGCCACCTCTGCCTTCCCAGGTCAAGCCTTTTCCCTGGCCCTGGCCACCTGAGTCAGTGCACGAAGAGAGCTTGGCCAGAGTGGCTCCTCAGCTTGGGCTGGGTCACGTGGTGAGGTGGTTGTGGGAAGTCTAGGGCCACTGGGGCAGAGGTCTCTCTGCCTCACCTGGCAGCAAGCCATTGTGCACACGCTCCTCGTGAGCAGAGTCAGGGCTTCGCTAGCCTTTCCAGCTGTCGCGGTGGTCCTCCAGCCAGTCAAGAGGATTTGTCTCCGTGTAGGACCCCAAGTCGGGGATGCCCTGTTTGTTGCTTGACCTGTTCACTCTCCAGTGCAAGTACAATCTCTCTGTTCCTCTAGGTCCCCTTTCAGGAGGATAGGCCCCACCTGTCACCTTTCTTCCTTTCCTACCCAATGATGTGAATTATCTCTCTTTCAGGTTTGGTTGTATAGGAGTACTTCTGCGAGTTTCCAGTTAGCCTTCATGGAGCATTACTGCACACACAGATGTATTTTTGATGTATCCATGGGGAGAAGAGAGCTTCACGGCTTCTTATTCCGCAATCTTGATTTCTCCTCTCTGGTTTTCAAATACATGACCATTGTATATCTCTTTACTACTTTGGTCTTCTTCCTTAACTTCAGTAACTTGTAGTTTTCAGTATATAAGTTCCATATGCATTTTTCAGATCCATACTGAAGCATTTGTTGAGTGACTGTTAAGTGCTATTGTACCTTTAGTCTCCATGTCCACATCTTCATTGCTTGTATACAGAAATACCCTACTCTGTTTCTCCATTTTTTTAAATTCCAATGATACAAATGTTAGATTTAAAAAAAAAATTTTGGCCTCTTTTATTGTTTTATTTATTTATTTATTTTCATCCATCTTTATTCTTTGGCATGTGCGGGCCTCCCATCGCAGCGGCCTCTCTCGCTGCAGAGCACTGGCTCTGTGCGCACGCGCTCCAGAGCACTGGCTCCTAACTGGACACAGTGGTCCATCCGCTCCGTGGCATGTGGGATCCCTTCAGGCCAGGGATCAAGCTGGTGCCACTTGCACTGCAAGGTGGGCTTTCCACCCATTGGGCTACCAGGGAAGCCCTAGATCTTTTAAAAATAGTTCCACGGGTCCATGTGACTGTATTTAGATTTTTGCAGTCTCTTTTTCTTTTTCATGCTCACACTGAATAATTTATGTGGTTCTATCATTTCATTGATTTTCCCCTCTTTCTTTTCCATTGTGATGTTGAGCCCATCCATTTAATTATTTTTTCATCCACTGAATTTTTTTTTTTAAACTTTCACTCCTGTAATTTTCAGCCCCAAAATATTTATTTGGTTGTTCTTTATGCCTTCTATTTCCTGACTGAAATTTTCTATTTAAAAAAATTTCAAGCATGTTTATACTTTATTGTTGAAGCATTTTTAATAATGACCACTTTAAATTCTTTGTCACATAATTCTAATGTCTCTGTCGTTTTGATACTGGTATTGATTTCATTGTCTCTCTTTCAGGTTTGGTTATATAGGAGTACTTCTGCGAGTTTCCAGTTAGCCTTCATGGAGCATTACTGCACACACAGATGTATTTTTGATGTATCCATGGGGAGAAGAGAGCTTCACGGCTTCTTATTCCGCAATCTTGATTTCTCCTCTCTGGTTTTCAAATACATGACCATTGTATATCTCTTTACTACTTTGGTCTTCTTCCTTAACTTCAGTAACTTGTAGTTTTCAGTATATAAGTTCCATATGCATTTTTCAGATCCATACTGAAGCATTTGTTGAGTGACTGTTAAGTGCTATTGTACCTTTAGTCTCCATGTCCACATCTTCATTGCTTGTATACAGAAATACCCTACTCTGTTTCTCCATTTTTTTAAATTCCAATGATACAAATGTTAGATTTAAAAAAAAAATTTTGGCCTCTTTTATTGTTTTATTTATTTATTTATTTTCATCCATCTTTATTCTTTGGCATGTGCGGGCCTCCCATCGCAGCGGCCTCTCTCGCTGCAGAGCACTGGCTCTGTGCGCACGCGCTCCAGAGCACTGGCTCCTAACTGGACACAGTGGTCCATCCGCTCCGTGGCATGTGGGATCCCTTCAGGCCAGGGATCAAGCTGGTGCCACTTGCACTGCAAGGTGGGCTTTCCACCCATTGGGCTACCAGGGAAGCCCTAGATCTTTTAAAAATAGTTCCACGGGTCCATGTGACTGTATTTAGATTTTTGCAGTCTCTTTTTCTTTTTCATGCTCACACTGAATAATTTATGTGGTTCTATCATTTCATTGATTTTCCCCTCTTTCTTTTCCATTGTGATGTTGAGCCCATCCATTTAATTATTTTTTCATCCACTGAATTTTTTTTTTTAAACTTTCACTCCTGTAATTTTCAGCCCCAAAATATTTATTTGGTTGTTCTTTATGCCTTCTATTTCCTGACTGAAATTTTCTATTTAAAAAAATTTCAAGCATGTTTATACTTTATTGTTGAAGCATTTTTAATAATGACCACTTTAAATTCTTTGTCACATAATTCTAATGTCTCTGTCGTTTTGATACTGGTATTGATTTCATTGTCTGTTTTCATTTGAGTTGAAATCTTTCTTATTCTTGGTGTGACTAGTTATCCTCCACTTTAACCTGAATGTTTTGGGATATAAGGCTATGAGACCCTAGCTCTTATTTAAACGTGTTTTATTTGGTGTCTTTGACACGGCTCTGACAGAATAAGGGAGAGCTTTACCTTATTACAGTCACGTGTGGGTCCAAATTCTTCATTTGACCTTATGACTCCACCTTAGAATATAATGCAATAGGACTTTATAAACTCCAGGAGGATTATATGTAGTCCACCACTGAAGATTTTCATGGAGGAAAATTCAGATCTTTGGGAGTCTATATTGATACATTTGCATACATAACGAAAGAGTAGCTATAAAGCGTGCTATAATTTTCTGTTTCCAACAATGCCCAATTAGCAGTCACCAGGGATGCTGGAGGGGCCTTAATGTCTAGAAGGTTTTGTTTTGTCTTTAATGAGATCAGGTGTGCCTGGGGTCTGCCCACTGGTCCTGGTGGATCCTGATTGGTGTCAAGAGGCAGTCCGGTGCTAAAATATAAATGGGAAAATTCGTTTCACTTTCATCTCTGCTCCAAGAGACATGTGCATTTCCCCAAATCTGGAGAGGTGGGGAGTGGTAATACATTTTATCTGCCCTGCTGTTCATTTTAGAGAAATGTGTGTACAAGAGGCCAGTTTGAGTGAGGAGGCTGTGGGCTCCCACGGTGCCCTGTAGCATTTCCCCAGCGAGCAGCGTCTCCTGGTGGTGGTGGCCGAGGTAGGAGCAGAACGGGAGTCTGGGAAACCGGGAATCTGCAGGGAGGGTGTGATAGCCCAGACAACTCACTCCCAGATTCCAGTAGAGCATGAAGTGCTCCACGGCCCCTCTTGCCGTAGATCACCGGCTCGGCGCATGTGCTCCAGAGCGCTGGCTCATAATTGGAAGCACCGGTCCAGCCGCTCCGCGGCATGTGGGAGCTTCCTGGGCCAGGGATCCAACTGGTGCCCCTTGCACTGCAAGGTGGATCCTTTACCCACTGGACCACCAGGGAAGCCCCATAAGGCTTTTTTTAAGGCTACAAATTTCCTTTTACCATATTCACCTTGTAGATGCATAATACAAGTGATATCTTACCAGAAATATGTTGCGTGATCAGATATACCTCGAAAAGAAGGACTTTTTCCTGCTTAACAATAGACTATAATGACTAACATTGTTAAAATGATTTTATGAAAACTGGTAGCCCTCTGCAGTTCTTATTTATCCAAGATTTTAGGTTCCACCTATATAAACATAATTAAAGTATCACTTATTTTTACTTAATAATGGGTTTTAAAAAAAGCTGTACCTTAAGAAAACCCCTTTGCAATAGGACTTTATAAACTCCAGGAGGATTATATGTAGTCCACCACTGAAGATTTTCATGGAGGAAAATTCAGATCTTTGGGAGTCTATATTGATACATTTGCATACATAACGAAGAGTAGCTATAAAGCGTGCTATAATTTTCTGTTTCCAACAATGCCCAATTAGCAGTCACCAGGGATGCTGGAGGGGCCTTAATGTCTAGAAGGTTTTGTTTTGTCTTTAATGAGATCAGGTGTGCCTGGGGTCTGCCCACTGGTCCTGGTGGATCCTGATTGGTGTCAAGAGGCAGTCCGGTGCTAAAATATAAATGGGAAAATTCGTTTCACTTTCATCTCTGCTCCAAGAGACATGTGCATTTCCCCAAATCTGGAGAGGTGGGGAGTGGTAATACATTTTATCTGCCCTGCTGTTCATTTTAGAGAAATGTGTGTACAAGAGGCCAGTTTGAGTGAGGAGGCTGTGGGCTCCCACGGTGCCCTGTAGCATTTCCCCAGCGAGCAGCGTCTCCTGGTGGTGGTGGCCGAGGTAGGAGCAGAACGGGAGTCTGGGAAACCGGGAATCTGCAGGGAGGGTGTGATAGCCCAGACAACTCACTCCCAGATTCCAGTAGAGCATGAAGTGCTCCACGGCCCCTCTTGCCGTAGATCACCGGCTCGGCGCATGTGCTCCAGAGCGCTGGCTCATAATTGGAAGCACCGGTCCAGCCGCTCCGCGGCATGTGGGAGCTTCCTGGGCCAGGGATCCAACTGGTGCCCCTTGCACTGCAAGGTGGATCCTTTACCCACTGGACCACCAGGGAAGCCCCATAAGGCTTTTTTTAAGGCTACAAATTTCCTTTTACCATATTCACCTTGTAGATGCATAATACAAGTGATATCTTACCAGAAATATGTTGCGTGATCAGATATACCTCGAAAAGAAGGACTTTTTCCTGCTTAACAATAGACTATAATGACTAACATTGTTAAAATGATTTTATGAAAACTGGTAGCCCTCTGCAGTTCTTATTTATCCAAGATTTTAGGTTCCACCTATATAAACATAATTAAAGTATCACTTATTTTTACTTAATAATGGGTAATAGCTGTACCTAAGATACATTTAATTAAAAAACAAATCTAGTCACTATGCCTACACAACTTTAAATTTTTAGTGAAATAAGCTTCTTCATCCTTCAGTCACGACACCCTGCAAAACAATTTGAAGAGAGTTTATTGAAGAAATGGAAAAATCAGTGACAGGGGATACAAGAAATAGAACAGCAGTTCAAGAATTCACCCTTGAGGGGTTTCCTGCTGTCCAGCACCTGGGGAAAATACTCTTCTTGGTGCACCTGCTGATGTATCTGGCCTCCATCACTGGAAACATTCTCATAATCACCATCAGCTGGACTGACCATCACCTCCAGACACCTATGTACTTCTTCCTCAGCAGCTTTTCCTTTTTAGAGTGCTGCTTTATAACCACCGTTATTCCCAAATTGCTGACCATCTTTCTGTTGGGGAGGCAAACAATTTCCTTTGCTGCCTGCTTCACACAAGCCTTTGTCTTTCTTTTCCTGGGAGCAACTGTCTTTTTCCTCATGGCTGTGTTATCCTTGGATCGGTACCTGGCCATTTGCAAGCCTCTGCATTATCCAGTCCTCATGAACCCAAGGATGTGTTTCCTCCTGGTCACTGCCTGCCCAGCTTTGGGATTCTCGCTCACGGTGGTTCCAGTTATAATGCTTTCTCGGTTATCCTTCTGTGGCCCCAAGATCATCCCTCACTTCTTCTGTGATTTGGGGCCCTTGTCTAATCTCTCTTGTTCTGACACCAGGTCTGTTGAGAGGCTGGCATCTGGTCTTGCTTTGTTTATCCTTTCAACAACTTTCATGGTAACCATCATTGTGTACAGCAACATAGCAGTCACGGTCATGCATCTCTCATCCGCCAAGGAGCGACAGAAAGCTTTCTCCACCTGCTCCTCTCACCTCATTGTCCTCTCTCTGATGTATGGTAGCAGCATCTTTATATACATGAAACCAAAGCAGACAGACGAACTGGCCTCCAACAGGGAGGCTGCCCTCGTGAACACAGTGGTGACCCCACTCCTGAACCCTGTCATCTACACTCCTGCAGTTCTTATTTATCCAAGATTTTAGGTTCCACCTATATAAACATAATTAAAGTATCACTTATTTTTACTTAATAATGGGTAATAGCTGTACCTAAGATACATTTAATTAAAAAACAAATCTAGTCACTATGCCTACACAACTTTAAATTTTTAGTGAAATAAGCTTCTTCATCCTTCAGTCACGACACCCTGCAAAACAATTTGAAGAGAGTTTATTGAAGAAATGGAAAAATCAGTGACAGGGGATACAAGAAATAGAACAGCAGTTCAAGAATTCACCCTTGAGGGGTTTCCTGCTGTCCAGCACCTGGGGAAAATACTCTTCTTGGTGCACCTGCTGATGTATCTGGCCTCCATCACTGGAAACATTCTCATAATCACCATCAGCTGGACTGACCATCACCTCCAGACACCTATGTACTTCTTCCTCAGCAGCTTTTCCTTTTTAGAGTGCTGCTTTATAACCACCGTTATTCCCAAATTGCTGACCATCTTTCTGTTGGGGAGGCAAACAATTTCCTTTGCTGCCTGCTTCACACAAGCCTTTGTCTTTCTTTTCCTGGGAGCAACTGTCTTTTTCCTCATGGCTGTGTTATCCTTGGATCGGTACCTGGCCATTTGCAAGCCTCTGCATTATCCAGTCCTCATGAACCCAAGGATGTGTTTCCTCCTGGTCACTGCCTGCCCAGCTTTGGGATTCTCGCTCACGGTGGTTCCAGTTATAATGCTTTCTCGGTTATCCTTCTGTGGCCCCAAGATCATCCCTCACTTCTTCTGTGATTTGGGGCCCTTGTCTAATCTCTCTTGTTCTGACACCAGGTCTGTTGAGAGGCTGGCATCTGGTCTTGCTTTGTTTATCCTTTCAACAACTTTCATGGTAACCATCATTGTGTACAGCAACATAGCAGTCACGGTCATGCATCTCTCATCCGCCAAGGAGCGACAGAAAGCTTTCTCCACCTGCTCCTCTCACCTCATTGTCCTCTCTCTGATGTATGGTAGCAGCATCTTTATATACATGAAACCAAAGCAGACAGACGAACTGGCCTCCAACAGGGAGGCTGCCCTCGTGAACACAGTGGTGACCCCACTCCTGAACCCTGTCATCTACACTCTGCGGAACAAGCAGGTCCACCAGGCTCTGAGGGATGCCCTGTCCAGGGTGAAATTATGGAAATAGAACCGCAGACTCTCAGAGGACAAATCTTTATCTAATGCAGCTCCCTCTTAATTCTGGAATCTCCTATATAATAGACTTGCACATGAGTTTTTTAAGGTTCTGCCTATTTCTTCTTAGAATAGGGAGCAGTTTGTCTTATGAACCAATACAGTCCACTATTTGAAAGCTCTAATATTCTTTCCATTGAGATAAAATTCCTGGGTCTTCTTCTTTTCATGAGTTTTACTTTTTTTTAAAATTAATTAATTTGTTTGTATTTTTGGCTACCCTGGGTCTTTGTTGCTGTGCACAGGCTTTCTTTAGTTGCAGTGAGTGGGTGCTGCTCTCCAGTTGTGGCATGTGGGCTTCATGTGGCAGCTTCTCTTGTTGCTGAACATGGGCTCTAGGGCACAGAGGCTTCAGTAGTTGTGGCATGCAGGCTTCGTTAGTTCCAGATCGCAGGCTCTAGAGCACAGGCTTAGTAGTTGTGGTACCTGGACTTAGTTGCTCCATGGCATGTGTGATCTTTTGGGGTCAGGGATCCAACTCGTGTCCCCTGCAGTGGCAGGTGGATTCTTAACCCCTGGACCATCAGAGAAGCCCTGTTCATTAGTTTCAGATCAGTAGCATTCAACAAATTGTAATGAAGGACATAGTTCCATTTGATGCATGTGGAATCTCAAAGTTGGGAAGAAGATATGGTTTCAAGTATCTGCTTGTGATAAGTGCCAGGGGACAGAGAATAAAATTCATGAGTATTAAGATTATCAAATTGGTTCAAGGATAGATGTAACATAGTCACTGTATTGAGTTTTGAAGGACACATATGTACATAACTGTCATGATGGTAATCACTTAAAATGACTCAATAAAAGTGTTTTCAGTGTTGAATATGTTGTCTATAAGTAGAATATAAATCTTTACAACTCTAGTTCCCTTTATGGTGAAAGCATATATGTCTCTGGTTGAAGCTGAAAATTCCTATTGGTTTTACTGCTTTGCCAGATTGATTTTGCTACCAAAGACCTGAAGAAGCAGGAACTCAGGAAGGGAGACTACAGAAAATTTAAAGGAGTTTAATCATAGATGAAAAGAAGTCTAATTGTAACTATAAACTCTGCGGAACAAGCAGGTCCACCAGGCTCTGAGGGATGCCCTCTTTCCAGAGGACAAATCTTTATCTAATGCAGCTCCCTCTTAATTCTGGAATCTCCTATATAATAGACTTGCACATGAGTTTTTTAAGGTTCTGCCTATTTCTTCTTAGAATAGGGAGCAGTTTGTCTTATGAACCAATACAGTCCACTATTTGAAAGCTCTAATATTCTTTCCATTGAGATAAAATTCCTGGGTCTTCTTCTTTTCATGAGTTTTACTTTTTTTTAAAATTAATTAATTTGTTTGTATTTTTGGCTACCCTGGGTCTTTGTTGCTGTGCACAGGCTTTCTTTAGTTGCAGTGAGTGGGTGCTGCTCTCCAGTTGTGGCATGTGGGCTTCATGTGGCAGCTTCTCTTGTTGCTGAACATGGGCTCTAGGGCACAGAGGCTTCAGTAGTTGTGGCATGCAGGCTTCGTTAGTTCCAGATCGCAGGCTCTAGAGCACAGGCTTAGTAGTTGTGGTACCTGGACTTAGTTGCTCCATGGCATGTGTGATCTTTTGGGGTCAGGGATCCAACTCGTGTCCCCTGCAGTGGCAGGTGGATTCTTAACCCCTGGACCATCAGAGAAGCCCTGTTCATTAGTTTCAGATCAGTAGCATTCAACAAATTGTAATGAAGGACATAGTTCCATTTGATGCATGTGGAATCTCAAAGTTGGGAAGAAGATATGGTTTCAAGTATCTGCTTGTGATAAGTGCCAGGGGACAGAGAATAAAATTCATGAGTATTAAGATTATCAAATTGGTTCAAGGATAGATGTAACATAGTCACTGTATTGAGTTTTGAAGGACACATATGTACATAACTGTCATGATGGTAATCACTTAAAATGACTCAATAAAAGTGTTTTCAGTGTTGAATATGTTGTCTATAAGTAGAATATAAATCTTTACAACTCTAGTTCCCTTTATGGTGAAAGCATATATGTCTCTGGTTGAAGCTGAAAATTCCTATTGGTTTTACTGCTTTGCCAGATTGATTTTGCTACCAAAGACCTGAAGAAGCAGGAACTCAGGAAGGGAGACTACAGAAAATTTAAAGGAGTTTAATCATAGATGAAAAGAAGTCTAATTGTAACTATAAAGTCTTGTCAAATAAATCTATAAATGAAGGTCTTTATTTATGAAATGAGAGGTTTGATACAATAACCTCTGGGTGTCCATCGTTAGTTCTAATGTGAAATAACATTGTTGCTACCTGATATTTGAGCATGACAGAGAGATGATGATAGGATGTTTTAATGAGAGAATTACTGTTGTAATTTAATTGGTCAAACTTTTGATATGCAATCAAAAGATTTTGATAAATTTGGGAACAAACCAGTGAGAAAAACCTGGAGCTGCCGTTTTCTGGTCATGGTTGGTGGACAGCCACCATGCTTTGTTCTGGCCATATTATTCTGTGACTGCAGACATAATAAAATACCATGATGTGAAGACTTTTGGCACATGATTATGTAAGAATTTGAGGAATAGATTTACTCAACATATAGAATACATTTTTATCCAATTGATGCATATGTAAAGATTCCTATATTTTTGGTTTGTAGTGTCTCTCTATTTCTCACCCTTTGGATGCTCCTTTGGCTCGAGCTATTGTGTCGACAGTGATTTTCCCCAGAGCTGCTGTTGTTACTGACAGCAGGACCGCCTCCTATGAGTGCATGCGGTAGAGGAGATGGGGGGGTCGAAGGCATGCAAGTGCACAGCTAGGAGGGGCTGGTGAGCCTAGTGTGGGGAGCAGAGGCTCCTCTCTAGCTGTGGTGTTTGGGCTTCTCACTGCAGTGGCTTTTCTTGTTGTGGAACGTGGGCTTCAGGGCGTGCGGGGCTTCAGTGATTGTGGTGTGTGCGCTCAGTAGTTGCAGGTCCCGTGCTCTAGAGCACAGGCTCAGTAGTTGTGGTGCTTGGGTTTAGTTGCTCCCAGACGCGTGAGTCTTCCCAGATCAGGGATCAAACCCATGTCTCCTGCATTGGCAGGTGGATTCTTTTTTATTTTATATTTGCCTCTAAGTCATCGTTTATTTTTTCATCCATCTTTATTTTTGACCTATGTGGGCCTCCTACCGCTTTGCACAGCACTGGTTCTGGACACATGCGCTGCAGAGCACTGGCTTGTAATTGGACACACTGGCCCAGTCATTCCTCTGCACGTGGGATCTTCCCAGCTAGGAATTGAACCGATGCCCCCTGCACTGCAAGGTGGACTCTCTACCCAGTGGACCACCAGGGAAGCCCAGCAGGCAGATTCTTTACCACTGAGCCACCAGGGAAGCCTCTGTTGTGCACTTTTGGTAGGGATGTTGACTGGTAAAGCCAGTGTGGAAGATTGCAGGGATATTCATTTAAAAATTAAAAATAGAACTACCATATGATTTCCATATCCTCTTGTGGGCATGTATTCAAGCAATTGAAATCCAGGCACTTCCTTGGTGGTTCAGTGGTTAAGAATCTGCCTGCAAATGTAGGGGACGTGGTTTTGAGCCCTGCCCTGGGAAGATCCTACATGCTGCTGAGCGACTGAGCCCGTGCACTACAGCGGTGGAAGCCCACGTGCCTAGACCCTCTGCTCCACAACAAGAGGAGCCACTGCAAAGAGGCGCCCTCACACCACAGTGAAGAGTAGACCTTCTCTTTGCAACTAGAAAATGTTCGTAGACAGCATTAAGACTCGGTTCATCCAAGAATACATACATAAGAGGTTGAAATCTGGATATTGAAGAGACATCACCTCCCCCAAGTTCCTTGCAACTTTGTTCATAATAGCCACGATATAGAAACAACTTCAGTGTCCATCAGTGGATGAATGGATAAAAACATGTGGTATATACATCAGTAGAATATTATTAAACTGTAAAAGAAAAGGAAATCCTACAATAGGTAACATGAGTGAACCTGGAGACCACTGTATTGAGTAAAACCAGACAGACCCAGAAAGACAAGTACTATGTGATCTCATTTTTCGTGAGAAATCTGAAATATCCACACTCATAGGACAGAGTAGAATCATGGTTTAAGAAGGGTTGAGAGGAGCCAGAAAGGGAGAGGTAGGTGTCTGTCAAAATATATAAATTTCATCAGAGGGAGGGGACATATGCATACCTATGGCTGATTCATATTGTTGTTTGGCAGAAAACAATATAATTCTGTAAACAATTATCCTTCAATTAAAATCATTTTTTCCCCTTTTTTTTAAAAATTGGGGTTTAGTTGTTATACAATGTTGCATTAGTTTCAGGTGTACAGTGGAGTTATACATCTTCTACAGAGTTTTGTTGTTTACAGCTATATATAATCCCAAAACAGTCATAGGTATATCCCTGACCCCTCCCACCCGAGCCCCTGTCCCTTTTCCCCCACCCCATGGGGGTTGATGCATAGCCCCCATGTAAGTTCCCTTAGTCTTACAGCTTCATTTCAATGGTTATCTCTTTTACATATGATAGTGTAGGTTACTCTTCTTTACTTTTCCATATCCTCTTGTGGGCATGTATTCAAGCAATTGAAATCCAGGCACTTCCTTGGTGGTTCAGTGGTTAAGAATCTGCCTGCAAATGTAGGGGACGTGGTTTTGAGCCCTGCCCTGGGAAGATCCTACATGCTGCTGAGCGACTGAGCCCGTGCACTACAGCGGTGGAAGCCCACGTGCCTAGACCCTCTGCTCCACAACAAGAGGAGCCACTGCAAAGAGGCGCCCTCACACCACAGTGAAGAGTAGACCTTCTCTTTGCAACTAGAAAATGTTCGTAGACAGCATTAAGACTCGGTTCATCCAAGAATACATACATAAGAGGTTGAAATCTGGATATTGAAGAGACATCACCTCCCCCAAGTTCCTTGCAACTTTGTTCATAATAGCCACGATATAGAAACAACTTCAGTGTCCATCAGTGGATGAATGGATAAAAACATGTGGTATATACATCAGTAGAATATTATTAAACTGTAAAAGAAAAGGAAATCCTACAATAGGTAACATGAGTGAACCTGGAGACCACTGTATTGAGTAAAACCAGACAGACCCAGAAAGACAAGTACTATGTGATCTCATTTTTCGTGAGAAATCTGAAATATCCACACTCATAGGACAGAGTAGAATCATGGTTTAAGAAGGGTTGAGAGGAGCCAGAAAGGGAGAGGTAGGTGTCTGTCAAAATATATAAATTTCATCAGAGGGAGGGGACATATGCATACCTATGGCTGATTCATATTGTTGTTTGGCAGAAAACAATATAATTCTGTAAACAATTATCCTTCAATTAAAATCATTTTTTCCCTTTTTTTTAAAAATTGGGGTTTAGTTGTTATACAATGTTGCATTAGTTTCAGGTGTACAGTGGAGTTATACATCTTCTACAGAGTTTTGTTGTTTACAGCTATATATAATCCCAAAACAGTCATAGGTATATCCCTGACCCCTCCCACCCGAGCCCCTGTCCCTTTTCCCCCACCCCATGGGGGTTGATGCATAGCCCCCATGTAAGTTCCCTTAGTCTTACAGCTTCATTTCAATGGTTATCTCTTTTACATATGATAGTGTAGGTTTCCATATTACTCTTTCCATACCTCTCACCTGATCATCCCTCCCCCCAATGTCCATAGGTCTGTTCTCTGCATCTGTTTCTCCATCGCTGCTCTGTGTGTATATTTATCAATACCATCTGACTAGATTCCATATATATGTGTGTTAGTATACTGTATTTATCCTTTTCTTTCATTTTTTTTAAAAAGAAAAAATACAAATTTCAGCAAGGTGAGTAATTTCTGAAGGTTTACTGCACAACAGGAGGCCTATCGTTATGTTATTGTATTGTGTCGTTAAAATTTTGATTAGAGGGAAGAGCTTATGTTAAGTATTTTTAATCACAAAAGCAAACAGAATTAAAGGGATTGGAAGACACTTCTGGAGGTGATGTATAGATTTATGGCCTTGATTGTGATGATGGTTTCATGAGTGCATACTTATCTCCAGTTTCATCAAGTTGTACACATTAATTACGCATGGCTTTTTAATTTTTATTTACATATTTATTTATTTATTTATTTATTATTTTACTTTTACAGTGTTTTGTTGTTTACAGGTATGTATTATCCCAGATTGGTCATATGTATATCCCTGGACCCCATCCCTCCTCCACCATCATACCAGTACCGCCCCCACCCCATCCCATCCCTCCAGGCCATCTCACAGCACCCCTGCAGGATCCCCTATTCCCACAGCGCAATGACAATAGCTATCTCCTTTACATATGATAGTATAGGTTTCCATGTTAGTCCCTCTACGCCTCCCACCCCCTAGTCATTCCCCACAATGTCCATAGGTCTGTTCTCTGCATCTGTTTCTCCATCGCTGCTCTGTGTGTATATTTATCAATACCATCTGACTAGATTCCATATATATGTGTGTTAGTATACTGTATTTATCCTTTTCTTTCATTTTTTTTAAAAAGAAAAAATACAAATTTAAAGCAAGGTGAGTAATTTCTGAAGGTTTACTGCACAACAGGAGGCCTATCGTTATGTTATTGTATTGTGTCGTTAAAATTTTGATTAGAGGGAAGAGCTTATGTTAAGTATTTTTAATCACAAAAGCAAACAGAATTAAAGGGATTGGAAGACACTTCTGGAGGTGATGTATAGATTTATGGCCTTGATTGTGATGATGGTTTCATGAGTGCATACTTATCTCCAGTTTCATCAAGTTGTACACATTAATTACGCATGGCTTTTTAATTTTTATTTACATATTTATTTATTTATTTATTTATTATTTTACTTTTACAGTGTTTTGTTGTTTACAGGTATGTATTATCCCAGATTGGTCATATGTATATCCCTGGACCCCATCCCTCCTCCACCATCATACCAGTACCGCCCCCACCCCATCCCATCCCTCCAGGCCATCTCACAGCACCCCTGCAGGATCCCCTATTCCCACAGCGCAATGACAATAGCTATCTCCTTTACATATGATAGTATAGGTTTCCATGTTAGTCCCTCTACGCCTCCCACCCCCTAGTCATTCCCCACAATGTCCATATGTCAGTTCTCTGTGTCTGTTTTTCCATCGCTTCACTGTGTGTGTTATCATTACCATCTTACTAGATTCCATGTATATTACATATTTATTTATTTTTGACAGGGTTTTGTCATTTACTGCTACACATCCACCTGAATCCGCCATGGATATGCATATGTCCCCTTGCCTCCCGAACTTCCCCCCATCCCCCTCTCCACTTAACCCTCCAGGTTGCCACAGAGCCCCTGTTTGAGGTCCCCTAGTCCCACAGCATGTTCCCCTCCATCACACCAATTTCTGTAAGACTGTTCTCCATGTCTGCCTCTCCATTGCTGCTCTGCACGTTCATCAGCACCATCTTTCTAGATTCCATATACATATGTCAGTATACAGTATTTATCTTTCTCTCTCTGACATACCTCGCTCTGTATAATGATTTCTAGATTCATCCACCTCATTAGAACTGATTCAAATCCATTTCTTTTTATGGCTGAGTGATATTCCATTGTATATATGTACCACAGCTTCTTTATCCATTCATCTGTCGATGGACCTCTAGGTTGCTTCCATGTTCTATTATGCACATGTTTTTGTGTATCAATCATACCTCAGTAAGGAGGCTTTCAAAAAAGCAAAGGACACCTTCTTTGAGTCAAAACAACATGGCTAAGATGAAGTTTTCACTGGATGGAATGAATAGCATATTGGACATTGCAGACAACAGATGAGCAGATTTGAAGATGTAATTATAGAAAAAAAATTAAGTAAAGCATGTACAAAATAATCCATTTGAGTTGAAAAGAGCGTCAGTGAATTATGGGACAACTTCAAGTGATCCATACATGTAATTAAATTTCTGAAGAAGTGTATGCATGAAAGAAGGGTGACAAAAAAGTTTTTAAGGAAATAATGGCCAAAGATTTTATAGTAACTTTAGGATTTTTATTGTAGTTTATTTACAATATTATATTAACTTCAAGTGTATAGCACAGTGATTCAGTATTTTTGCAGATTATGTTCCATTACAGGTTGTTACAAGTGTTTGAACCTAATTCCCTGTGGCATATATTAGTAAATATTTGTTGCTTATGTAGTCTAATGTATAGTAGTTTGTAGCTGTTAATCCTGTATTCCTAATTTATCCTTCCCTTCCCCCTGTGGTTACCATAAGTTTATTTTCTGCATCTGTTTCTGTTTTATATAAGATTCACTTGAATTATTTTTAGATTGCACTTATAAGTTATGTCATTTAGTATTGTCTTTCTCTGTCTGACTTACCTCACTAAATATAATGTCTAGGTCCAGTCATGTTGTGCCAAATAGCAATCGTTCATTCTTTTGGTTGCCACAGAGCCCCTGTTTGAGGTCCCCTAGTCCCACAGCATGTTCCCCTCCATCACACCAATTTCTGTAAGACTGTTCTCCATGTCTGCCTCTCCATTGCTGCTCTGCACGTTCATCAGCACCATCTTTCTAGATTCCATATACATATGTCAGTATACAGTATTTATCTTTCTCTCTCTGACATACCTCGCTCTGTATAATGATTTCTAGATTCATCCACCTCATTAGAACTGATTCAAATCCATTTCTTTTATGGCTGAGTGATATTCCATTGTATATATGTACCACAGCTTCTTTATCCATTCATCTGTCGATGGACCTCTAGGTTGCTTCCATGTTCTATTATGCACATGTTTTTGTGTATCAATCATACCTCAGTAAGGAGGCTTTCAAAAAAGCAAAGGACACCTTCTTTGAGTCAAAACAACATGGCTAAGATGAAGTTTTCACTGGATGGAATGAATAGCATATTGGACATTGCAGACAACAGATGAGCAGATTTGAAGATGTAATTATAGAAAAAAAATTAAGTAAAGCATGTACAAAATAATCCATTTGAGTTGAAAAGAGCGTCAGTGAATTATGGGACAACTTCAAGTGATCCATACATGTAATTAAATTTCTGAAGAAGTGTATGCATGAAAGAAGGGTGACAAAAAAGTTTTTAAGGAAATAATGGCCAAAGATTTTATAGTAACTTTAGGATTTTTATTGTAGTTTATTTACAATATTATATTAACTTCAAGTGTATAGCACAGTGATTCAGTATTTTTGCAGATTATGTTCCATTACAGGTTGTTACAAGTGTTTGAACCTAATTCCCTGTGGCATATATTAGTAAATATTTGTTGCTTATGTAGTCTAATGTATAGTAGTTTGTAGCTGTTAATCCTGTATTCCTAATTTATCCTTCCCTTCCCCCTGTGGTTACCATAAGTTTATTTTCTGCATCTGTTTCTGTTTTATATAAGATTCACTTGAATTATTTTTAGATTGCACTTATAAGTTATGTCATTTAGTATTGTCTTTCTCTGTCTGACTTACCTCACTAAATATAATGTCTAGGTCCAGTCATGTTGTGCCAAATAGCAATCGTTCATTCTTTTTTATGGCTGAGTAATATTCTATTATATATGTATATACCACATCTTCTTAAGCCAATCATCTATTGGTGGCTGCTTGAGTTGGCTATTGTAAATAGTGCTGCTATGAACATTGGGGTGCATGCATCTTTTTGAATTAGCATTTTGTTTTTTCCAGGTATATGCTCAGCAGTGGGAGTACTGAATTGTGTGGTAGCTCTATTTTCAGTGTTTTTTTGTGGAACCTCTGTACTGTTTTCCATAGTGGCCACGCTAAATTATATTCCTACCAACAATGTAGAGGGGTCTCCTTCTTCCACATCCTCACTAGCATTTATTACTTGTAGACTTTTTTGATGACAACCATTCTGACTGGTGTGATATGGTACCTCATGGTGGCTTTGATTTGCATTTCTCCAGTAATCAGCAGTCTTGAGCATCTTTCTTTGAGTCTTTTGGTTGTCTCTGTGTCATCTTTGGAAAAATATCTGTTTAGGTCTTCTGACAATTTTTTGATTGGGATGTATGTTTTATTGATGTTGAGTTGTGTGTGCTGTTTGTATATATTAAGCTTTTTTGGTCACATCATTTGCAAATATTTTCTCCCATTCTTTTTGCTTTTTTGTTTTATTGATGGTTTTCTTTGCTATGCAAAGGCTTTTAAGATTAATTAGCTCTTATTTATTTACAGCCCCAGAATCTAGTGTATTCATCCTCATATTAGAATTTGTCCTTCACTGAGTATTGCCTGTGGTTGGCAATGACCAGCCTGAAACCATACATTCAATTTGGGATTTCTGGTCTCCAATTTTCTATTTGTCAAGCTCACCCTTTAATCATAGTCTTTCTTAAGGAAATAAAAAGTGCATTTGATTAAACAAATTGTTATAAAATCTTGATTAAAACCTTGGGAAGGCTTAACTTTTTTCCAGTATATTTATCATACTTTGTTCCTAAAATACTCAGCCTCAACCACTACAATGAACACTGTGGTTACCATAAGTTTATTTTCTGCATCTGTTTCTGTTTTATATAAGATTCACTTGAATTATTTTTAGATTGCACTTATAAGTTATGTCATTTAGTATTGTCTTTCTCTGTCTGACTTACCTCACTAAATATAATGTCTAGGTCCAGTCATGTTGTGCCAAATAGCAATCGTTCATTCTTTTTTATGGCTGAGTAATATTCTATTATATATGTATATACCACATCTTCTTAAGCCAATCATCTATTGGTGGCTGCTTGAGTTGGCTATTGTAAATAGTGCTGCTATGAACATTGGGGTGCATGCATCTTTTTGAATTAGCATTTTGTTTTTTCCAGGTATATGCTCAGCAGTGGGAGTACTGAATTGTGTGGTAGCTCTATTTTCAGTGTTTTTTTGTGGAACCTCTGTACTGTTTTCCATAGTGGCCACGCTAAATTATATT
Organism: Tragulus kanchil; assembly: GCA_022376925.1. Lineage (NCBI taxonomy): Eukaryota > Metazoa > Chordata > Mammalia > Artiodactyla > Tragulidae > Tragulus > Tragulus kanchil. The sequence continues at coordinate 163,586,745 of JAIOJX010000005.1, forward strand.
CCTACCAACAATGTAGAGGGGTCTCCTTCTTCCACATCCTCACTAGCATTTATTACTTGTAGACTTTTTTGATGACAACCATTCTGACTGGTGTGATATGGTACCTCATGGTGGCTTTGATTTGCATTTCTCCAGTAATCAGCAGTCTTGAGCATCTTTCTTTGAGTCTTTTGGTTGTCTCTGTGTCATCTTTGGAAAAATATCTGTTTAGGTCTTCTGACAATTTTTTGATTGGGATGTATGTTTTATTGATGTTGAGTTGTGTGTGCTGTTTGTATATATTAAGCTTTTTTGGTCACATCATTTGCAAATATTTTCTCCCATTCTTTTTGCTTTTTTGTTTTATTGATGGTTTTCTTTGCTATGCAAAGGCTTTTAAGATTAATTAGCTCTTATTTATTTACAGCCCCAGAATCTAGTGTATTCATCCTCATATTAGAATTTGTCCTTCACTGAGTATTGCCTGTGGTTGGCAATGACCAGCCTGAAACCATACATTCAATTTGGGATTTCTGGTCTCCAATTTTCTATTTGTCAAGCTCACCCTTTAATCATAGTCTTTCTTAAGGAAATAAAAAGTGCATTTGATTAAACAAATTGTTATAAAATCTTGATTAAAACCTTGGGAAGGCTTAACTTTTTTCCAGTATATTTATCATACTTTGTTCCTAAAATACTCAGCCTCAACCACTACAATGCACATTTCAGTCATATGCCTCTCAAGTGGAACATATGAATCATTTCCACATTCTTGCAGTATCTTGCTGCTCTCTCTCTCCAGGATATTTTCAAATGAACTCTAGAGATTACCTCCTGAGATGATCTGGCCCCAACTCCCCATTTGATAGATAAGGTGCCTGATGACTTGACCAGTCAGTAGAAAGCTTAGAACTCAGGCTTGTCCAAAACAAAATGATCCAGAATCTACTGTTGGTCTCTTTGTAGTCCATTCCCTTTGCTGCTTCTCTAAACCACCATTCTTTCTCCTAATTTCTGTAACACTCTCTGTACCCACTTTCATACTTTGATCTTGGCCTTTCCAATCTCTTTTTATTGCTATGAAGTATAATATATAGCTAAGTATAGCACATTTGTGATTTTTAATAGAAAGTTTAGTACTTCTCATTGTCAGTCAGATGAAATATAAACTCTGTAATGGGACCTTCAAGATATGTATGATCCAATCATGATGTAGGATATTTCATAAAATATATTTGTGATTATCTCACATCAGAGATGGGGTTAAAAAGCAAACAAAAGAAAAATATGCAATTCTTTTGTGGTACTTCTTCTGAAGAAAAAATAAGCACATGTCTACCCTGGCGAAAGTAACGAAATTTTGGAAATTTCAAGTACATAGTTAATAACAGAGGGAAGAATAAAAATTCAGTAAAGGATTTGGCAGTTGTCGTGAATATGTGATATATTTAGAGAGAAATACTAAGGTAAATGTAGCCTTGAGAACACAGATATTTCTATTTTACTAGGAGTGAGCAAACAGGTCAAGTGAGGTCTGTGAGAGACTTTCAACTAGGAACTCTGGAATGAAGACATATGGTTTTTAGAAGCCTTTCACTCCAAGGCCAGGTGTTTTTTTTTTTTCAATCTTGATATTTTCATTCTGCACATGGTCTCCCTCAAGGCCTGGTGGACCTGCTTGTTCCGTAGAGTATAGATGACAGGGTTCAGCAGTGGGGTCACCACTGTGCTCTCGAGGGCAGCCTCCCTGTTGGAATCCAGCCTGCTCACCTGCTTTGGTTTCAGGTATATAAACACGCAGCTGCCGTACATCAGAGAGAGGACAATGAGGTGAGAGGAGCAGGTGGAGAAAGCTTTCTGTCACTCCTTGGCTGACGGGAGTCGCATGATTGTGACTACTGTGTTTCTGTATGCAGTGATGGTTATGATGAGGGATGTCAAAAGGACACACAAAGCAAGGGCAAAGACCAACATTTCAATAGACTTGGTGTCAGAGCAGGAGAGGTGTATCAGGGGGCCAAGGTCACAGAAGAAGTGAGGAATGACGTGGGGGCCACAGAATGATAACTGGGACACCTTCACCACCAGAGCAGCGATGAGAGTGAAGCCCATAGCAAAGCAGGCTGTGTCCAGCAGGCAGCACATCCTCAGGTTCATGATGGTCACATAATGCAGAGGCTTGCAAATGGCCACGTGCTGATCCAGAGACATCAATGCTATGAGGAGGAAGCCTGCTGCTCCCAGAAATACAAAGACAAAGGCTTGTATGAAGTAGGCAGCAAAGGAAATAGTTTGTTTGCCTAAAAGAAAAATGATCAGCAACTTAGGAATGACAGTACTTGTGAAGCAACACTCAGAGAAGGAGAAAATGCTGAGGAGAAAGTACATAGGTGTCTGTAGCCTGGAGTCAGCACAGGTGACGGTGACTATGAGGGTATTGCCGGCAATGGACGCCAGGTATGCCAGCAGGTGCACCAGGAAGAGGACCTTCCCCAGATGCTGGACGGCAGGAAAGCCCTCCAAGGTGAATTCTTGGACAGTTGTCCCATTCCTCATTTCCATGGACATCTTTTCCCACTCAGCATCACCCACTGGTCTTAACCTAAAATAAAGGCATTACAGTGAGCTCAAAAGTTTTAGGGATGCATCACAGCATGTATTTGGCTCCTCAAAAAGTGATTGGGAACAACGCAAAGTTACTCAGCAAGTTGCTCGTTGAGCCAGAAGGAGCTGAGTGAATTCCATACTGTTTCAATGCTGCGTCTAACTTTGTAGAGATGGAGCATTTTAGAATGTTCGTTCTCTTGTAGACTTGACTTTCACCTCCTGATACTTGTTCATGTTCTTATGAGAATTAAGATAAAACATATAATTCCTTTGGCACGTAATGTCCATGTTCCCTGTCTGTTCCTCAATGTCCAATTGTGATACAACAGATCATTAGTATACGCTTAGATATAGTGGGATAAGTAGTCAAGTTTATTGACATAGCACATTTTAAAACCATTTTCATATGCTTTACAATATTATCAGTTTATAAATAAATATAACAGTAATAATATACATTCCCTTTGAATATCCAATTTAAAATATACAACAAGCTCCATGGTCCAAATCATCATTTGATGAGAACTTTACCATTGTCTGATGCTTTGCTGGTCACCAAAATTCAGTATTTCTGTTTCTATCTGCAATAATAATGTTAGGTGTTAGGTTTCCTCCATCTTTCGTCTATAAAAGAAGAAATTGAGAATTAAGAAAGTTCCAGACGGGTTAGGTCGCCTGCCTGGGACTTTAGCTATATTTCCGAGAATCCAAAGCTCCTGCTGTTTCTACGTGCTGTGATCAAAATATTTTAAAATAGGAGGAAATATATTGTTGATGATCTCTCAAGGTTAAGCAAAAGCTTAAATATTTATCTTAATTTTTCCATCATCCTGTTAATGCTTAGTTGCTCTGTCATGTCTAGAGCAAAAGCTTGAAAATACTGGGAGTCAGCACAGGTGACGGTGACTATGAGGGTATTGCCGGCAATGGACGCCAGGTATGCCAGCAGGTGCACCAGGAAGAGGACCTTCCCCAGATGCTGGACGGCAGGAAAGCCCTCCAAGGTGAATTCTTGGACAGTTGTCCCATTCCTCATTTCCATGGACATCTTTTCCCACTCAGCATCACCCACTGGTCTTAACCTAAAATAAAGGCATTACAGTGAGCTCAAAAGTTTTAGGGATGCATCACAGCATGTATTTGGCTCCTCAAAAAGTGATTGGGAACAACGCAAAGTTACTCAGCAAGTTGCTCGTTGAGCCAGAAGGAGCTGAGTGAATTCCATACTGTTTCAATGCTGCGTCTAACTTTGTAGAGATGGAGCATTTTAGAATGTTCGTTCTCTTGTAGACTTGACTTTCACCTCCTGATACTTGTTCATGTTCTTATGAGAATTAAGATAAAACATATAATTCCTTTGGCACGTAATGTCCATGTTCCCTGTCTGTTCCTCAATGTCCAATTGTGATACAACAGATCATTAGTATACGCTTAGATATAGTGGGATAAGTAGTCAAGTTTATTGACATAGCACATTTTAAAACCATTTTCATATGCTTTACAATATTATCAGTTTATAAATAAATATAACAGTAATAATATACATTCCTTTGAATATCCAATTTAAAATATACAACAAGCTCCATGGTCCAAATCATCATTTGATGAGAACTTTACCATTGTCTGATGCTTTGCTGGTCACCAAAATTCAGTATTTCTGTTTCTATCTGCAATAATAATGTTAGGTGTTAGGTTTCCTCCATCTTTCGTCTATAAAAGAAGAAATTGAGAATTAAGAAAGTTCCAGACGGGTTAGGTCGCCTGCCTGGGACTTTAGCTATATTTCCGAGAATCCAAAGCTCCTGCTGTTTCTACGTGCTGTGATCAAAATATTTTAAAATAGGAGGAAATATATTGTTGATGATCTCTCAAGGTTAAGCAAAAGCTTAAATATTTATCTTAATTTTTCCATCATCCTGTTAATGCTTAGTTGCTCTGTCATGTCTGACTTTTTGCAGCCCCATGGAATGTAGCCCATCAGGCTCCTCTGTCCATGGGATTCTCCAGGTGAGAATACTGGAGTGGGTAGCCATTCCTTTCCCCAGGGGATATTCCCGACCCAGGGATTGCACCCAGGTCTCCTGCTTTGCAGACAGATTCTTCACCATCTGAGTTACCAGTGAAGCCCCACCCTGTTAATATCATTGATTAATTGCTGACTTATAGACAAGCCTTGGAGATGATATTTTTTAGAACAATCAATTTGAAGAAGAGACTGGAGACCAGAGACATTGGCGGCTGCTCAACAACATGATACAAGTTGTAAACTCAAGATGTTCTTTGCCCTTCCGAGGCTCCAACTGGCATGTCAGTGAGATGAGGAGTGAGGAGTTCACAAGATTGGCCATTTCAGGAAAGCCTTCTGGGAACATGGCGCCAGCAAGGCATCACTTGTATCCGAGGTCAATGAACATTCCCTTTCTCTCTTCAGTCTCCTCAATAAATCATATCTCTTTGAGAGTGTTGGGCTTTAGAATCGTAGCACTAAGCTGAAAGCCTGCAACCTGAAGTGACCCTTTCTTTCTAACCTCTCATGTTCTCATGCAACCACACTGCTCACCCCAGTGTGGCAATGCCCGTAGGGTGGCCTGGAGGACCAGCGGTGTGTCTTTCATTAATGGCAGCAGGTACTCCAAGTTACCACTGTCTCTGAGGCCAGGAATATACTAGTCATCTCATGGGGGTGAGCTTCCTCCTCCTGCAGGTTTTCTCTTCCAAGAAACCCTGTGCTTACTCTGTGCTGAGCAGAAAGTAGAGGAGAAGGAAGCTCAGTTGACACAGGATATTATCACAGGGTGGGGCAAATATATATCCTCTGCTTCCAGAGTCCCTATCCTATCTCTAAAGCACAGATCCTTTCATACTCCCGAGGCTTCACAGAACCTTGATCATTGAAACCCCAAAAAGGAGCAGATTGAATAAAACAACAACATGCAACAGCCCCCAACTCTAGGCCAGACTTTGACTCTGGAAATACTTAGGGTTCTGACAGTAAGTCTGGCCCTGCCTCCCTCAATGGGGAACAGATCACCCAACATGCAACATTGCTGCTCATGCTCTGTCACTAATGGGAGCAGGTGGCGTCTTCTGAACCCAACCCCAGGTGGTGCTGAGACAGAGCTTCTTCTGCTGAAGTACACCATAGTGCTGACACGTCTGCTCTAAGACACCTTCTGTTACACTGGCTTCCTCTAGCACACACTCACCTTTCCTTGTGGAGAAGCCTGCTTGTTCCACAGCATCAATGTCAGGATGCTCCCAACATGCCCACCTGGGGCCTCTGTGATGGTTTTCCAACAAGATTGTGTTTGGTCACCAAGCAATATGTACTCAACCAGTGAGTGGAAAGGACAGGATCCCAAACTTTGCTAGGAGCTGAAAGGACAGGGGCTGGAAGGAAAGGCAAGGCGGGTGCCCTGAGTGCAGCCAGGTGGTCACTGTTGAGAAAAAATAGTCCCTCATACAGACCTTATATTTATCTTCCTTTTGTCTGTGATGACATTGACTCCCAGATGTTCAGAGTTCTCTGCCAAGATTTTTTTCAAAGAAAATACATGACTTCATTTCCCAAGGGATCCTAAATCCCAATTTGAATGTTGTTACTTATTTGAAGTAAATGTCTGGACTAACATTTTCTACATGTGATGTGTGTGCACTGAGTCTGAGAATTAGAGTTTAAAAGAACAAATTTAATTGTGAGAAAGAGCTCACTTAGGAGAGCTGTGAGAAAGGTTTTTAGGAAATATACTGGTTCCTGAGAAAGGAGATGGTAGAAATCTACTTTCTTCTCTCAACCATTTTTCCTTCCTCCACCAACATTATGACATTATGACGCTTTTCACTGGCTATTTCAACTTGAAGAATCTTCTTGTTGCTCTCCTTAATCTTCTTGAAAAAAGGAAGCACACATGTCTTCCTCTTTCAGGAAGAAAGGGGAACACTGATTGGTTTCTGTGACATATCTAACCTGTCCAAGTTCTCTGTTTTTGTTTTTTAATTTTGGCCTCTTTTATTGGTTCTTTATTTGTTTATTTTCATCCCTCTTTTATTCTTTGGCCTGTGTGGGCCTCGCATCATGGTGGACCCTCTCGTTGAAAAACACCAGCTCTAGGTGCATGCACTCCAGAGCACTGGCTCGTAATTGGACACAACAGTCCAGCCGTTTCGCAGCATGTGGGGTCCCAGGCCAGGGATCCAACTGGTGACCTTTGCACTGCAAGGTGGACCCTTGACCTACTGGACCACCAGGGAAGCCCCAAGCTCTGTTTTTAAAACAATCTGTAAAGTGGGTTTCAGATTTCTTCAAGATACAGACGAGGAAGAATGAGATGTGAGACTTAATGTACAGAAGCTGTTGCCTTTGCAATTAGTGGTTTGGAAGGCTGCTTCTCTCCCTGGTTACCTCAGCTGGGCTATTGTGGTCTGAGTGACCCATTTTTCTGTGGCTTCTGGCCTCAAAACCGCAGTGCGGGACCACCTCACACATGTCAGAATGGCTAACATCAAAAGTCTACAAATAACAAGTGTTGGAAAAGATGTAAAGAAAAGGGAACCCTCACACACTGTTGGTAGGTATGTAAAAAGGTGCATCCAGTATGGAAAACAGTATGGAGGTGCCTTAAAAACCTAAAAATTGAATGACCATATGATCCAGCAATTCCACTCCTGGGCATATATCCAAAACACCTGACAACACTAATTTGAAAATATACATGCATTCCAATGTTCATAACAGCACTGCTTACAATAATCAAGAGATGGGAGCAACTCAATTGCCCATCAGCAGATGACTGAATTAAGATGCAGTATATATACCGTGAAATGCTAAGAAAATGAATGAAATACTGCCATTTGCAGGAACTTAAATGGGCCAAGAGAATATTATGCTTAATGTAATAAGTCAGAGAAAGACAAATATGATATAATATTGCTTATATAAAAAATACAAATGAATGTATATACATAAGAAAAACATACTCACAGATTAGGAAACAAACTCATGGTTACCAAAGGGGAGAGGAAAGCAGGTAGGGAAAAACTGGGGATGTGGGATTAACAGATATAAATTACTATAAATAAAATAGATAAGCAATATGGACATACTATATAGCACTGGAAAAATAATCTTTTATTCTTTGGCCTGTGTGGGCCTCGCATCATGGTGGACCCTCTCGTTGAAAACACCAGCTCTAGGTGCATGCACTCCAGAGCACTGGCTCGTAATTGGACACAACAGTCCAGCCGTTTCGCAGCATGTGGGGTCCCAGGCCAGGGATCCAACTGGTGACCTTTGCACTGCAAGGTGGACCCTTGACCTACTGGACCACCAGGGAAGCCCCAAGCTCTGTTTTTAAAACAATCTGTAAAGTGGGTTTCAGATTTCTTCAAGATACAGACGAGGAAGAATGAGATGTGAGACTTAATGTACAGAAGCTGTTGCCTTTGCAATTAGTGGTTTGGAAGGCTGCTTCTCTCCTGGTTTCCTCAGCTGGGCTATTGTGGTCTGAGTGACCCATTTTTCTGTGGCTTCTGGCCTCAAAACCGCAGTGCGGGACCACCTCACACATGTCAGAATGGCTAACATCAAAAGTCTACAAATAACAAGTGTTGGAAAAGATGTAAAGAAAAGGGAACCCTCACACACTGTTGGTAGGTATGTAAAAAGGTGCATCCAGTATGGAAAACAGTATGGAGGTGCCTTAAAAACCTAAAAATTGAATGACCATATGATCCAGCAATTCCACTCCTGGGCATATATCCAAAACACCTGACAACACTAATTTGAAAATATACATGCATTCCAATGTTCATAACAGCACTGCTTACAATAATCAAGAGATGGGAGCAACTCAATTGCCCATCAGCAGATGACTGAATTAAGATGCAGTATATATACCGTGAAATGCTAAGAAAATGAATGAAATACTGCCATTTGCAGGAACTTAAATGGGCCAAGAGAATATTATGCTTAATGTAATAAGTCAGAGAAAGACAAATATGATATAATATTGCTTATATAAAAAATACAAATGAATGTATATACATAAGAAAAACATACTCACAGATTAGGAAACAAACTCATGGTTACCAAAGGGGAGAGGAAAGCAGGTAGGGAAAAACTGGGGATGTGGGATTAACAGATATAAATTACTATAAATAAAATAGATAAGCAATATGGACATACTATATAGCACTGGAAATTATATCCATTATCTTTTAATAACATATAAGGGAATATAACCTAGAAAATATTGGATCATTTTCTTATACATCTGAGACTAACAGAATATAATAGATGTAAATCAACTGTACTTCAAAACTGACCACTTACAAGACCAAGTGGTGGAGCTAATATGGAGCATCTGGATTTATCATGCAGTGCTCCTGAGAGCCATACACCCAATTTTGGAAACTGTTTTGCAATTTCTTATAGTGTTAAGACCTATCCTGTGATTAATTCAGCATTTGCACTCCAACTTATGTACTCAGGAGAAGAATGCTGTGTTTTCAAAGAGATTTATACAAGAATATTTGTAATAACTTTTTTCAAACTAACCCTGAATTAGAAAGGACACAGGTGACCTTTCATGGAGGCATGGCGTATAATATACACACCCTTTGTAGAGGACTACTACAAAGCTATGGAAAAGGATAAGTCACCGATTCGTGAAATAGTGTGGATAACTCCTAGAAACATGTTGAAGAAAAAAGAGCAGACAAAAGAACACATATTGTGTTCAATTTATGTGATCATCTAAAACAGGAAAAAGTGAATTTTGATGGTAGTAATCTAAGTAGAAGTTTTTTCTTGGTGTGGACTGGTGATTCAGAAGAGACACAAGCAAACTTAAGATGAGATGGAAATGTTTTATAGTGAGATTCAGGTGGTGGTTAAATGGCTGTTTACATGTGAAAAATTAGTGATCTGCATAGTTTAATGTGGCACATTTTGTCAAATACAAATAATACCTCAATAAAGAAAATACCAGGTAATAAAGAAAAAAAGCAAAGGTGATTCAAATGTAAAAATCATTTCTGTGTTTTTGATATATGTAATTCGTGGTTCTGTAAATTTTACAATTCTAGAGGAGTTGTACAAAGTCAACCTTTGAAGACTTCCACAGAGGTGTGTGTAGCCTGTTGAGAATGATGGTAGTGTGTTACCATATGCAGTGAAAGTAAATGATTTATGTCACCTGGAATAAATTTAAAAAACTAGAAAAAAAAACTAAAAAAAAGCAATATGGACATACTATATAGCACTGGAAATTATATCCATTATCTTTTAATAACATATAAGGGAATATAACCTAGAAAATATTGGATCATTTTCTTATACATCTGAGACTAACAGAATATAATAGATGTAAATCAACTGTACTTCAAAACTGACCACTTACAAGACCAAGTGGTGGAGCTAATATGGAGCATCTGGATTTATCATGCAGTGCTCCTGAGAGCCATACACCCAATTTTGGAAACTGTTTTGCAATTTCTTATAGTGTTAAGACCTATCCTGTGATTAATTCAGCATTTGCACTCCAACTTATGTACTCAGGAGAAGAATGCTGTGTTTTCAAAGAGATTTATACAAGAATATTTGTAATAACTTTTTTCAAACTAACCCTGAATTAGAAAGGACACAGGTGACCTTTCATGGAGGCATGGCGTATAATATACACACCCTTTGTAGAGGACTACTACAAAGCTATGGAAAAGGATAAGTCACCGATTCGTGAAATAGTGTGGATAACTCCTAGAAACATGTTGAAGAAAAAAGAGCAGACAAAAGAACACATATTGTGTTCAATTTATGTGATCATCTAAAACAGGAAAAAGTGAATTTTGATGGTAGTAATCTAAGTAGAAGTTTTTTCTTGGTGTGGACTGGTGATTCAGAAGAGACACAAGCAAACTTAAGATGAGATGGAAATGTTTTATAGTGAGATTCAGGTGGTGGTTAAATGGCTGTTTACATGTGAAAAATTAGTGATCTGCATAGTTTAATGTGGCACATTTTGTCAAATACAAATAATACCTCAATAAAGAAAATACCAGGTAATAAAGAAAAAAAGCAAAGGTGATTCAAATGTAAAAATCATTTCTGTGTTTTTGATATATGTAATTCGTGGTTCTGTAAATTTTACAATTCTAGAGGAGTTGTACAAAGTCAACCTTTGAAGACTTCCACAGAGGTGTGTGTAGCCTGTTGAGAATGATGGTAGTGTGTTACCATATGCAGTGAAAGAGTAATTATGATTTATGTCACCTGGAATTTCCCATTTCCAAATCTGAAGCAATTAGATGTCCTCTGGGACTCTTATGACTTTAGTTCCTGTTGCGCTAAAATAAATCCTCTTCTAATGAACTTGGAAAGTTCCAGGTTGTGTCCATTAGACCTGGTTTGTCCTCACTCATGATGGTAACTAAGCCTGTGGTAATTATATCATAAGGGCATTTGAATGGGTTCTTGATTATGACTGCTGTGATCCTTCCCTATATGAGGTGGGGTGACTGATTGATGGAAAGTGACTAATAACAGGGTCCTTATACAAGGAAACTGACCTTTGTTGTCTCTTGTTTTGACTTTCTTCTGGGATGGATACACAAGCAACCAAGTTTGAAATAAATGTGTCTGATATTCCAAATAGTAACAAAAGAAAGTGCAAGTGCGTGAGTGGGCAGCTTGTATTGTCTTAATGGTCCACAGTTTATCAGTCAGATGGCCAGAGGGGAAAACTGTGAATCCGAGAGAGTTCGGAAATGTGTCTTTTTAAAAAATGGAGCCTTAATAATTTCCTAGTAATTTGGGTCATGAGGCATCCATTAATTTTGTATTAGGTCAAAGAAAGGTATATCTCAACTAAAAGTATTTTTCCTCTTTTCAGTTAGCTGAAGAGAAAGATCCTGGTGTGTTTTAAGAAGAACATTGTCAATGAAACAGTTTTCTGTAAGCTGCTTCATGGTGAGTACTTGGCTTCTGGGGCTAATTTGAAATCTAATAGGTCAGATACTTTAACCAGAGACTGGCTGTGCTTAAGTGTCTAATGTGGATCATGCATAGCTAAAGTAATAGTTTTGGTCAAAAGAAATTAACCATAGTTTAAATTATGGTTACTTATTCACTCCAACTCTGATTCACAGCAGATGCTCAAACCCCTTCCTCAGAGACTAGCAATAGGCTTGGCTTCTAGTTAGGCATTGTTTTTAAGAAAATATGAATGTTCCTCTAGTGATGGTAATGAAATACAGGTTTAATTCTGCCTCACTGAATACTTCCAGTGTAAAAAATTATTCCCAGGAAAAGGAATGTTGAAGAGTAATCCATGACTAGTAGCAGAATGAAATGCTACCATCTGGATAGGTAAGTAGAGTGTGAGGGAATCTGACTGACTCATTATGTTTCTGTTCATTGAATCTGAACAACCTCCTCATGAAACCATTGGACCCCGAAGTTAGATATGGTTTCTCTAAACCCACAGACTAGGTGGTTATGGTAGTATAATATACTGCCTTTATTGCTCACACTAGGATCTTGAAAAAAGAACTCAGGATGAATAGGCTTCAGGAAAATAACTGATTTGGAGCATGGCTCTTTTAACTTTACATTTCCAAAGGGATAAAGTGTCAGTTCATAGGAGGCCTCCTACATTGTGTGTCATGCCTGTGAGCCCATGAAATGTGCTTTCTGTAGGATGACAGCCTTTATTATTAGCCATTAGTTACATGTGCATCTGCAAGCAATCATTTTCATTTTGTGTAGTGTATCTTGTGAACTATTATTCATAGATATTATTTTCCAAGACTTAAGTGACACAATGAAAATTATGATCAAAAATGAAAATCTTTAATTTTATAATTTACTAATAACTAATATCATTAACCTAATAATGTTATAATAATAAAATATCATTTATAGTAAAATATTTTAAAAATATGAAATGATCTCTTATTCAGAAATATATCAGAAAGTAGTGGTTTTTATTTTATTTTTTAATAGGTGCCATCATTTAAATTTTTTGTCAGTGATAGTATTTTCTGCTCCACAGATTAAGCAGAGAATGGTAACAAACAGAGAAACAGAGATAGCTATGGAGCGCGAAATGAGACGAGCCTCCAGGAGTTCATTCTGGAGGGCTTCCCTGCCGTCCAGCACTTGGGGAACCTCCTCTTCCTGGTGCACCTGCTAGCATACCTGGCCTCTGTCCTGGGAAACATGGTGATCATCATCATCACCTGGGTGGACCGTCGCCTCCAGCTGCCAATGTATATTTTACTCAGCACTTTCTCCTTCTGCGAATGCTGTTTCATCTCCACAGTTATTCCTAAACTGCTGTGCATCTTCCTTTCTGGATGGCGAACAATTCCCTTTACTGCCTCACTGAATACTTCCAGTGTAAAAATTATTCCCAGGAAAAGGAATCTTGAAGAGTAATCCATGACTAGTAGCAGAATGAAATGCTACCATCTGGATAGGTAAGTAGAGTGTGAGGGAATCTGACTGACTCATTATGTTTCTGTTCATTGAATCTGAACAACCTCCTCATGAAACCATTGGACCCCGAAGTTAGATATGGTTTCTCTAAACCCACAGACTAGGTGGTTATGGTAGTATAATATACTGCCTTTATTGCTCACACTAGGATCTTGAAAAAAGAACTCAGGATGAATAGGCTTCAGGAAAATAACTGATTTGGAGCATGGCTCTTTTAACTTTACATTTCCAAAGGGATAAAGTGTCAGTTCATAGGAGGCCTCCTACATTGTGTGTCATGCCTGTGAGCCCATGAAATGTGCTTTCTGTAGGATGACAGCCTTTATTATTAGCCATTAGTTACATGTGCATCTGCAAGCAATCATTTTCATTTTGTGTAGTGTATCTTGTGAACTATTATTCATAGATATTATTTTCCAAGACTTAAGTGACACAATGAAAATTATGATCAAAAATGAAAATCTTTAATTTTATAATTTACTAATAACTAATATCATTAACCTAATAATGTTATAATAATAAAATATCATTTATAGTAAAATATTTTAAAAATATGAAATGATCTCTTATTCAGAAATATATCAGAAAGTAGTGGTTTTTATTTTATTTTTTAATAGGTGCCATCATTTAAATTTTTTGTCAGTGATAGTATTTTCTGCTCCACAGATTAAGCAGAGAATGGTAACAAACAGAGAAACAGAGATAGCTATGGAGGCGCGAAATGAGACGAGCCTCCAGGAGTTCATTCTGGAGGGCTTCCCTGCCGTCCAGCACTTGGGGAACCTCCTCTTCCTGGTGCACCTGCTAGCATACCTGGCCTCTGTCCTGGGAAACATGGTGATCATCATCATCACCTGGGTGGACCGTCGCCTCCAGCTGCCAATGTATATTTTACTCAGCACTTTCTCCTTCTGCGAATGCTGTTTCATCTCCACAGTTATTCCTAAACTGCTGTGCATCTTCCTTTCTGGATGGCGAACAATTCCCTTTACTGCTTGTCTCACACAAGCCTTTTTCTTTTTATTTATTGGAGCAGGCATTTTCTTTCTGATGGCAGTGATGTCCTTGGATCGATACCTGGCCATTTGCAGGCCCCTGCACTATGCCTCCATCATGAGCCTGAGGGTTAGTTTCCTTCTGATTTTCCTCTGCTATATTTTGTCCTTCATCTTCTTCAGTGGTCTGATGCTCAAGGTGTCCCAGTTATCATTCTGTGGCCCCAACATCATCTCTCACTTCTTCTGTGACCTTGGCTCCTTAATTCATCTGTCCTGTTCTGACACCAGATCTGTTGAGATACATTTCTTCCTCCTTACTTCGTTTGTTATTCTGCTATCTCTCATCGTAACCATCATTGCGTATAGCAACATCGTAGTCACGATCATGCGACTCCCATCAGCCAAGGAACGACAGAAAGCTTTCTCCACCTGCTCCTCTCACCTCATTGTCCTCTCTCTGATGTATGGCAGCTGTGTGTTTATATACGTGAAACCAAAGCAGGTGAGCAGGCTGGATTCCAACAGGGAGGCTGCCCTTGTGAACACGGTGGTGACCCCACTGCTGAACCCTGTCATCTACACTCTGCGGAACAAGCAGGTCCACCAGGCTCTGAGGGACACACTGTCTAGGATGCGGTTGCAGAAATAGACCTTGGAGACTAGAGTGGATGTCTAGACCCTCTAGTTCAGGTTCCCATCTTTGGGAAAGTCTATTGTAGAGAAACTCTCCGTATGTCCCTCTAGCCTGTGCTAATTTTCATCTGGATGAGTACTATCTCATTTTGCACCTCAATACCTGCTTCTATTTGAAAATTTTATTTCTTGTCTATATTGTGCTGAAGATATCTTCCTTGATTTTTTTTTTTTTTAAAGATTTATTTATTTATTTTGGGCGGGGGTCGGGTTGGGGAGGGAGGGGAGCGGGCGGGCCACTTCTATTGGTCTTTCATTTCTCTGTTTTCATCCATCTTTGTTCTTTGGCTCCTGCGGGCCTCCCATCGCAATGGCGTCTGTTGTCGCAGAGCGCCAGCTCTGGGGGCATGCGCTCCAGAGCTCCGGCTCGGTGATTGGACACATCAGTCCAGCCGCTCCGCGGCACATGGGATCTTCCCAGGCCAGGGATCGAACTGGCACCCCTTGCACTGCAAGGCGGTGTCCTTATCCACTGGACCACCAGGGGAAGCCCCTTCCTTGATTTTGTACTTACTGGTCTTAAATGAATTCAATTCAGCAATATTTATGGAGCAATTATATATAAATGATATGATACAAAGTCTTTATGTAATCATAAAAATATTGCCAGATTTTATAGTATCTGTCCATGATACATTCTTTTTTTTTTCATGATACATTCTTATGTTTGAGAAATAAGCATATTCTTTTATGATACCTCAGAAAAAATAGATAGAAACCCTTCTTTACCCTTTGATGGTCAAGGTTTGAAATTTCAGAAAGAAATTATTTCTGAAAATTATCTAAAATCATTGTACAAATGAAAGGTGTTTCTTTATTTGAATCTATTTCTGTGAGTGAATCAGTTGGTGCTCACTAGTTACTCTTTATGTCCATTGGGTTTTCTTTTAGGGAGGTGGGGTGGGTTGGGGAGGGAGAGGGGCGGGAGGGCCACTTCTATTGGTCTTTTATTTGTCTATTTTCATCCATCTTTTGTTCTTTGGCCCATGTGGGCCTCCCATTGCAGTGGCGTCTGTTGTTGCAGAGCACTGGCTCTGGACGCATGCGCTCCAGAGCTCTGACTTGGTAATTGGACACATCGGTCCAGCCGCTCTGCGGCACGTGAAATCTTCCCAGGCCAGGGATCGAACCAGCACCCCTTGCACTGCAAGGTGGTGTCCTTACCCACTGGACTACCAGGGAGGCCCTGTCTATTGGTTTTTGCCTACAAGCAACTCAGGGTAACTCCAGATTTTATAGAGGGACTCTTTCAATGCATCATTTGTCACCTGTATCAAATGTTATCTATAAATTTTCTTTAATTCTTACTTGAAATATAAGCAAATTGTAAAACTTTAAAATTTGTACAGTTTTTTTTCCCCTGTAATTGATGTTGCCAATTCCTGGACCGAACAAATTGCTGTAAGAGAGGAGATCCAAACAACAAATGCCTACCTCCTGTGGAAGCGTATTTTCACCCTAGAGTGATCTTAGGTGTGTAGTCGCTGCCAGTGTTGTTCATGTTAAGCTAAGTTGTGGTTGAAATTTTATATAGCAAAAACTAATAGAAATCATAATTTAAAAAGTATAAAAGGAAAATGAGTGCATTAGTAATGAAGAAAAGTGGGTCAAAATTGAGTCATTTACTGTGTTTGATGGTTCATTCGGAAATGATCCAACCTGAAAATATTTGGCCCTAATGGGGCAGAGGTCCTGTCTCATCTACCACTGCATGTGCATGACTTGCATTTGATTTTTACTATATCTGATGTGAGTGTGCATTTGCCTTTAGCTTGATTTGAAACTTACTTATAATTTAAGGCATAATCTTATTAGGAAGAATTTCAGATTGTCAAGCATACTGGGTGATTTAGACGCTTATGTTTGGGAGTGATTTGATTATAAATTGTCCTACAAATTATGGTTTTCTGAGAACATCTATGCTTTTGTCACTCCCTTTTCCAACATAGAAGCAAACTGAAACATATTGGGGCCCGATTCAAGTTGGGAACTCCTGAGAGTCCTCTGTGGAACTCCTGGGAGTCCTCTATGTGAGTTTTGGTGCACTAGATAAAAGAGACAATCTTCACAGCCTGGCCCAGACTAGTGGAGGAGATGGACATTACCAGACAGTCACAGTAAGCCAAACCTTGTGCTGCTCCAAAGCACTGTCTTTATTGATGGTGTGTCCCAAGAGATCAGGTCTTGTAAAGTCCTATTATCCCAGTCCTGAGACTGATAGGTAGAGTTCATTCCTTCTATTAGCATCTGGAGAAGTTGGGGCACTAGTAATGTTTTCCATTTCCTTCTGTATTTGGGGAGAAAATGAGAATTAGTGTGTTAGCCTGCTCATACTATACTGACCCTTTATTCCTTTGGAGGTGACCCTTTATTCCTTGGGAGAAGCTGGGAGATGGGGATTCGTTTCAGATTGTAAGGTACTGTGTTAGGAATGTGACTCCCAGTTTCTCCTTGCCTAAGACTGGGTTCGCCTTTGACACAGTCCATGTGGACCAGAATAGGTCAGAATGGATATGTGCTGGAGTTCCATCAGTTACTTCAAGTCACCAGTATGATGGGTTCAAGCTGTGTTTTCTGTGTTTGAACTCTGTTAGCAAAGACTTTCATAGGAATAAAACTTTAGCTTCCTCATGTTTTAGAAAGCTCCACGTACACAAAAAATGCAGGCATTTGTTATTGTGGGATCTTTTGAGACCATTATATGAATATAGAATTTTAGGCTGAAACAAAGATACAAATATCTCCAGTTAAAAAACCTCTCCTATAATTTATCAGTTTAAAAAGTTTTAAATTATTTTAAAGAGTAACAAATGCAGAAAAAAGCTCAAATTCTGTGAAATACGATTAGCTGAGTATGTAACTTCAATGTGATTGATCAACTAATGGTGTTATAAGTTAAAGCCAGCCTTGTGGGAAACACAATGGTTGGGCAATGAGTTGGTTGCATCAAATAACTTGTTTAGACAACTAAGCCCTAAAGAGCAGAGATTTCCATGGTACAAAGGAAAATTTTTTGGGAGAAAAGAAGGGACACTTTTAACTTTTTGCCTAGGGACAAGAATCAGAGATAACATTGGTGAATTGAAAAAAAAAATTTTGAGAAGGCACAAACTAACTCAGAAGCAATAGAAAATACAAATAGGTTTTTTACGAAAAAATTGAACAACCAAAATTTCTGAGAAGAATATAACGAGTTAGTGGGTGGAGGAGATGGACATTACCAGACAGTCACAGTAAGCCAAACCTTGTGCCTAAAGCACTGTCTTTATTGATGGTGTGTCCCAAGAGATCAGGTCTTGTAAAGTCCTATTATCCCAGTCCTGAGACTGATAGGTAGAGTTCATTCCTTCTATTAGCATCTGGAGAAGTTGGGGCACTAGTAATGTTTTCCATTTCCTTCTGTATTTGGGGAGAAAATGAGAATTAGTGTGTTAGCCTGCTCATACTATACTGACCCTTTATTCCTTTGGAGGTGACCCTTTATTCCTTGGGAGAAGCTGGGAGATGGGGATTCGTTTCAGATTGTAAGGTACTGTGTTAGGAATGTGACTCCCAGTTTCTCCTTGCCTAAGACTGGGTTCGCCTTTGACACAGTCCATGTGGACCAGAATAGGTCAGAATGGATATGTGCTGGAGTTCCATCAGTTACTTCAAGTCACCAGTATGATGGGTTCAAGCTGTGTTTTCTGTGTTTGAACTCTGTTAGCAAAGACTTTCATAGGAATAAAACTTTAGCTTCCTCATGTTTTAGAAAGCTCCACGTACACAAAAAATGCAGGCATTTGTTATTGTGGGATCTTTTGAGACCATTATATGAATATAGAATTTTAGGCTGAAACAAAGATACAAATATCTCCAGTTAAAAAACCTCTCCTATAATTTATCAGTTTAAAAGTTTTAAATTATTTTAAAGAGTAACAAATGCAGAAAAAAGCTCAAATTCTGTGAAATACGATTAGCTGAGTATGTAACTTCAATGTGATTGATCAACTAATGGTGTTATAAGTTAAAGCCAGCCTTGTGGGAAACACAATGGTTGGGCAATGAGTTGGTTGCATCAAATAACTTGTTTAGACAACTAAGCCCTAAAGAGCAGAGATTTCCATGGTACAAAGGAAAATTTTTTGGGAGAAAAGAAGGGACACTTTTAACTTTTTGCCTAGGGACAAGAATCAGAGATAACATTGGTGAATTGAAAAAAAAAATTTTGAGAAGGCACAAACTAACTCAGAAGCAATAGAAAATACAAATAGGTCAATAACAATTCAAAAATATATTAACGAATAAAAACTTCCCACAAAAAAGCCCAGGAACAGATGCCTTTATGAATGATTTCCCTGAAACATGTAAAGAAGAATTAGCTCCATTTATTCACAAACTTGTAAGAATACAAGTGGAAGGCTCTTTCCAGCCCTTCCTATGAAGCAGTGTTACCCTGATATGAAGACTGAACAATCGATATCATAAGAAAACTGCGCACCAATTTCTCTGATGAAAAGAGGGCTAGAAGAATACCCAAGAAAATGTTGACAAACCTAAATTGGGAACATATTACAAAGGCTAACACATCACCATCAAATGGGGTTTATCCCAGAAATGCAAGGTACTTTGACATATAAAAATCAGTTATATACACCATATTAATAACATAAAGGACAGCAAACACATAATGATCTCAATAGATGCAGAAAGAGCATTTGATAACATCTAAACTTCTGATGACAAACATTTGGAAAACTAAATATGAAAGGGAAATTCCTCAACCTGATGAAGTGTATCTATTAAAAATCCATTATCCTTGACAGGGCAAGACTGAGTATCTCCTACTTAAGATCAAAAACAAGATAAGCTATCTCTATTTAACATTGTCCTAGAGGTTGTTACGAAAGGAATCAGGTGAGAAAAATAAATAAAAGACCCTCAGGTTGAAAAGGAGGATATACATATATATATATATATATATATATATATATATATATATGTATCTTAGTATCTTATTTGCAAATGCCATATTTTGTATATAGAAAATTCTAACAAATACACCTTATAACTATTCGAGTCAGTATATGGGTCCAACAAGGTTTCAGAAATGAAAATGTTCCTGTTTTAATTTTAGTTCTTTACTTTTTATTGCAGTATCACAGACTGACAATATTATATAAATTTCAGAGGTACAACACAGTGATTTGCATTTTAAAAAATAATTTTCATTTTGTTTTATGTACTCATTTTTCCTTTTTGCCTGCACTTGTCCTGTTGCTGTGTGCAGACTTTCTCTACCTGGGGCGAGTGGGGCTGCTCTTCATTGTGGTGTTTG
This sequence comes from Tragulus kanchil, assembly GCA_022376925.1. Classification (NCBI taxonomy): domain Eukaryota; kingdom Metazoa; phylum Chordata; class Mammalia; order Artiodactyla; family Tragulidae; genus Tragulus; species Tragulus kanchil. The sequence continues at coordinate 163,606,834 of JAIOJX010000005.1, forward strand.
GGCTTCTCACTGTGGGGCTTCTCTTGCTGCTCTGCACAGGCTCAAGGCGCCTGGGCTGCAGCATTTGCCGGGCACAGGCTTAGTTGCTACAACGTATGAGGAATCTTCCCAGACCAGGGATCAAACCTCTGTTCCCTGCATTGGTAGGCAGATTCTTAATGTCTGGAACACCAAAGAAGTTCCAGTGATTCACATTTTAAAAATATTATACTCCATTTTTAGTTATTAAAAATAGAGGCAACTTTTCTCTGTTGTAAGATGTATCATTGTAGCTTATTGATTTTATACATATGAATACCTGTTATCGTCCACCTTTATCATACCCCTCCCCTCTCCCTTCTTTCCACTGGTAACTATTAGCTTGTTTTCTGTATCTGTGAGTCTGCTTTTTTTAAAATACTGTTGTTTACAGCCACACATCAACCTGAATCCGCCATGTGTAAACAACGAAACTCTGTCAAAAAAATAAAATAACACATAAACAAATAAAAATAGAATATTGTTGGTTTCATTTTTAGAGACCACATATAGAGATAACGTATGGGTGCGTCTGTGTGCTTCATTGCTCGGTCATGTCCGACTCTTTGCAATCCTTTGGGCTGTATCCCACTAGTCTCCGCTGTCCATGGAATTTTTCAGTAAAGAATGCTGTAGTGGGTTGCCATTTTCTGCGCCAGGGGATCATCCTGACAAAGAATTGAACGTCCATTTCCTGTGTCTCCTGCACTGTAGGCGAATTCTTTACCTGATGAGCCATCAGGGAAGCCCAAGAGATTACATATAGTATTTATCTTTCCCTGTCTGACTTATTTCACTAAGCATGGTGCTGGTAGTGGTGGTTGTTTAGCTGCTAGGGTGTGTCTGACTTTTTGTGACCCGATGGACTGTGGCCTGCCAGGATCAACTGTCCATGAAGTTTCCCAGGCAAGAATATGGGCTTGGGTTGCCATGTCCTTCTCTAGGGGATCTTCCTGTCCCAGAGATCAAACCCATTTCTCCAGCATTTTAGCTTTCTTCCTTTTTTTTTTTTTTTTTTTTAACATCTGAGCCACGTAGGAAGCCCTATAGAGTTCACATTCTTTTTTTTTTTTTTGGCTTCTTCTATTGGTCTTTCATTTATTTCCATCTTTGCTCTTTGGCCTGTGTGGGCCTCCCATCGCACTGGCCTCTCTCACTTCAGAGCACCAGCTCTGGGTGTGTGCGCTCCAGAGCTCCAGCTCAGTAATTGGACACATCAGTCTAGCCGTTCCGCGGCACGTGAGATCTTCCCAAACCAGGGATTGAACTGGCACCCCTTGCGCTGCAAGGTGGTGTCCTTACCCACTGGACCACCAGGGAAGCCCAAGTTCACATTCTTTATTAAAACTGTACAAAAATTAGAAATTAGCAAGAATTTTATAAAGAATATTTTGATGGACAATTAAAAACCTTCCTATCTGACTTCAAGACTTCCTAGATGGTGCAGTGGTAAAGAAACCCTGTCAGTGCAAGAGACCCAGGTTCAGTCTCCAAGTCGGGAAGATCCTCTGAAGAAGAACGTGGCACCCCACTCCAGTATGCTTGCCTGGGAAATCCCATGGACAGAGGAATGGGGTGGACTACAGTCTATGGAGTCACGAAAGTGTCAGGCACAACTTAGTGACTAAAGAGCAATAGGGCAATTTTGCTAAATCTACTTTTGAATTTTAGAGACTTTGGGCTGTATCCCACTAGTCTCCGCTGTCCATGGAATTTTTCAGTAAAGAATGCTGTAGTGGGTTGCCATTTTCTGCGCCAGGGGATCATCCTGACAAAGAATTGAACGTCCATTTCCTGTGTCTCCTGCACTGTAGGCGAATTCTTTACCTGATGAGCCATCAGGGAAGCCCAAGAGATTACATATAGTATTTATCTTTCCCTGTCTGACTTATTTCACTAAGCATGGTGCTGGTAGTGGTGGTTGTTTAGCTGCTAGGGTGTGTCTGACTTTTTGTGACCCGATGGACTGTGGCCTGCCAGGATCAACTGTCCATGAAGTTTCCCAGGCAAGAATATGGGCTTGGGTTGCCATGTCCTTCTCTAGGGGATCTTCCTGTCCCAGAGATCAAACCCATTTCTCCAGCATTTTAGCTTTCTTCCTTTTTTTTTTTTTTTTTTTTAACATCTGAGCCACGTAGGAAGCCCTATAGAGTTCACATTCTTTTTTTTTTTTTTGGCTTCTTCTATTGGTCTTTCATTTATTTCCATCTTTGCTCTTTGGCCTGTGTGGGCCTCCCATCGCACTGGCCTCTCTCACTTCAGAGCACCAGCTCTGGGTGTGTGCGCTCCAGAGCTCCAGCTCAGTAATTGGACACATCAGTCTAGCCGTTCCGCGGCACGTGAGATCTTCCCAAACCAGGGATTGAACTGGCACCCCTTGCGCTGCAAGGTGGTGTCCTTACCCACTGGACCACCAGGGAAGCCCAAGTTCACATTCTTTATTAAAACTGTACAAAAATTAGAAATTAGCAAGAATTTTATAAAGAATATTTTGATGGACAATTAAAAACCTTCCTATCTGACTTCAAGACTTCCTAGATGGTGCAGTGGTAAAGAAACCCTGTCAGTGCAAGAGACCCAGGTTCAGTCTCCAAGTCGGGAAGATCCTCTGAAGAAGAACGTGGCACCCCACTCCAGTATGCTTGCCTGGGAAATCCCATGGACAGAGGAATGGGGTGGACTACAGTCTATGGAGTCACGAAAGTGTCAGGCACAACTTAGTGACTAAAGAGCAATAGGGCAATTTTGCTAAATCTACTTTTGATGACTTTTACAGAGACTGTATAGCCTTTTGAGAATGAGAGTAGTGTGTTACCATATGCAGTGGAAGGGTAATATATGTCGCCTAGAATTTCCCATTTCCAAATATGAAGCAATTACATGTCCTCTGGGGCTGTGTTGCGATTTTAGTTTCTAGTCCATTAAAAAAAAATCCCCTCTAATGAATTCTGAAAGTGCCAGAGGTGTGTCCATGGGACCCGGCGTGTGCTCACTGGTGATGATAAATAAACCTGTGATGATTATAGCAGAAGGGCCTTTGAATGTGGTCTCGATATGAGTGCCATGATCCTCCCCGGTGTGAAGTGGGGTGACTGGCTGATGGAGAGTGACTGACAATGGAGTCCCTAAGCAAGGACATTGACCTTTGTTGTCTCTTGTTTTTGACTGTCTCCTGGATGGATACACAACCAACCAAGTTTGATGTTCATGCTGCACTGTAGAATGGAAATAAATATGTCCAAGTATTCCAAATCATAACAACAGAAACTGCTTGCAGACGATTGGGGCAGTTTGTATTACCTTAGTGGTCCACAATTTATCGGTCAGATTATCATGGAAAAAACTGTGACTATTAATCCTCTGGACTTTGGAAATTTTTTTTAATATGCTAATGGAGCCTACTAATTTAGGATATAAGACAGCCATTAATTTTTTACTAGGTTCTAAAAGGTATATTTTAATTAACAGTGTTTTTCCCCTTTTTGATTAGCCTAGGAGAAAGATCCTGGTTTGTTTTAAGAAGAGAAAGAAGTATATTATCAAAGAAGCGCTGTTTTCTGTGAGCTGCTTCATGGTGAGTACTTGACCATGGGGCTAACTTGCAATCTAACAGGTCAGATATTCTAACCAGAGACTGGTTATGTGTAAGTATCTAATGTGGGTCATGCATAGTTGAAGTAATGAAAAAGCTGTTAGTCTCTCAGTCACGTCCGACTCTTTGCCACCACATGGACTGTAGCTCACCAGGCTCTTCTATCCATGGGATTCTCCAGGCAAGAATCCTGGAGTGAGAGCCATTCCTTTCTCCAGGAGATCTTCCTGACTCATGGATCAAACCAGGGTCTCCTGCACTGCAGGTGGATTCTTTTCCACGTGTCCACCAGTTAAGTGATAGTTTGGCCAAAAAGAATTAAGTAAAATCCAATGAAATTATGATTACTTGTTCATTCAAGCACCAATTCAAATCAGATGTCCTCATCCCTAGCCCAAAGGTTGTATCAATAAGACTTAGTTTCTAGTTAGGCATTGGCATTTTTTTTTAAATAAAGAAGAACGTTCCTCTAGTGATTGCGATGTAAATACAGGTGTAATTTTGCCACTCTGAAAACCTCCAAGGTAAAAAATTTATTCCCAGAAAAGGGAAAGTTGAAGAATAACCTATGACTAGATAGGTAGATAGAGTGTGATGAAATCTGATTCACCCATCACATGTGTGGTCATTGAATCTGAACAACCAAGTCATGAAAACATTTTCCCCTCCCATATTTGGATATGGTTTCCCTTAAACCCACAGACTGTGTCATGATGATATTATAATATACTGGATTTATTGCTCACACTGTGGTCTTATAGAAAGAACTCAGGCTGAACAGATTTCAGGAAAATAACTTATTTGGAAATGGTAATAAGAAAATGGCTATTTCACATGTTATACTTCCAAAGGGCTAAAGTTGGTGCATAGAAGGGTTCCTACATTGCATGTCATACCTGAAGCATTGAAATGAACATGGTGAGATGTATTTTCTGCAGACTGAGAGCCTTCAATGTGAACCATTACTCGTGTATGTGTCTGCAAATAATCATTTTCATTTTCTTTTGTTTAGCTTGTGGACTATTATTCACAGGTATTACTTTGCAAAAAAGGTGATGCATTAAAAATTATTCTCAAAATAAATATTTAATATGATAATTTGATAACTATTATAGTTAATATAATAATGACATAATAGTAAAATATCATTTATTGTAAAATATTCCTAAAACATGATATGATCCCTCTTCATAAATATAGCTGAAAATAGTGTTCTTTATTTCATATTCTGGTTTTTAAGACAAAAAGATTTATGATCCCTCTTCAAATAGCGAAAGTTATCCGATGTGAGAGCCATCCTTTCTCCAAAAAGACTCATGGATCAAACCAGGGTCTCCTGCACTGCAGGTGGATTCTTTTCCACGTGTCCACCAGTTAAGTGATAGTTTGGCCAAAAAGAATTAAGTAAAATCCAATGAAATTATGATTACTTGTTCATTCAAGCACCAATTCAAATCAGATGTCCTCATCCCTAGCCCAAAGGTTGTATCAATAAGACTTAGTTTCTAGTTAGGCATTGGCATTTTTTTTTAAATAAAGAAGAACGTTCCTCTAGTGATTGCGATGTAAATACAGGTGTAATTTTGCCACTCTGAAAACCTCCAAGGTAAAAAATTTATTCCCAGAAAAGGGAAAGTTGAAGAATAACCTATGACTAGATAGGTAGATAGAGTGTGATGAAATCTGATTCACCCATCACATGTGTGGTCATTGAATCTGAACAACCAAGTCATGAAAACATTTTCCCCTCCCATATTTGGATATGGTTTCCCTTAAACCCACAGACTGTGTCATGATGATATTATAATATACTGGATTTATTGCTCACACTGTGGTCTTATAGAAAGAACTCAGGCTGAACAGATTTCAGGAAAATAACTTATTTGGAAATGGTAATAAGAAAATGGCTATTTCACATGTTATACTTCCAAAGGGCTAAAGTTGGTGCATAGAAGGGTTCCTACATTGCATGTCATACCTGAAGCATTGAAATGAACATGGTGAGATGTATTTTCTGCAGACTGAGAGCCTTCAATGTGAACCATTACTCGTGTATGTGTCTGCAAATAATCATTTTCATTTTCTTTTGTTTAGCTTGTGGACTATTATTCACAGGTATTACTTTGCAAAAAAGGTGATGCATTAAAAATTATTCTCAAAATAAATATTTAATATGATAATTTGATAACTATTATAGTTAATATAATAATGACATAATAGTAAAATATCATTTATTGTAAAATATTCCTAAAACATGATATGATCCCTCTTCATAAATATAGCTGAAAATAGTGTTCTTTATTTCATATTCTGGTTTTTTAAGAGTTGCTGTCATTTAATTTTTTTTAGAGATAGTATTTTCTGCCCCACAGATTAAGCAGAGAATGGTAACAAACAGAGAAACAGAGATAGCTATGGAGGCACGAAATGAGACGAGCCTCCAGGAGTTCATTCTGGAGGGCTTCCCTGCCGTCCAGCACTTGGGGAACCTCCTCTTCCTGGTGCACCTGCTAGCATACCTGGCCTCTGTCCTGGGAAACATGGTGATCATCATCATCACCTGGGTGGACCGTCGCCTCCAGGTGCCAATGTATATTTTACTCAGCACTTTCTCCTTCTGTGAATGCTGTTTCATCACCACAGTTATTCCTAAACTGCTGTGCATCTTCCTTTCTGGATGGCGAACAATTCTCTTTACTGCTTGTCTCACACAAGCCTTTTTCTTTTTATTTTTTGGAGCTGTAATTTTCTTTTTGATGGCGGTGATGTCCTTGGATCGATACCTGGCCATTTGCAGGCCCCTGCACTATGCCTCCATCATGAACCCGAGGGTTAGTTTCCTTCTGATTTTCCTCTGCTATATTTTGTCCTTCATCTTCTTCAGTGGTCTGATGCTCAAGGTGTCCCAGTTATCATTCTGTGGCCCCAACATCATCTCTCACTTCTTCTGTGACCTTGGCTCCTTAATTCATCTGTCCTGTTCTGACACCAGGTCAGTTGAGATGCATTTCTTCCTTCTTACTTCGTTTGTTATTCTGCTACCCCTCATGGTAACCATCATAGCATACAGCAACATCGTAGTCACGATCGTGCGACTCCCGTCAGCCAAGGAACGACAGAAAGCTTTCTCCACCTGCTCCTCTCACCTCATTGTCCTCTCTCTGATGTACGGCAGCTGTATCTTTATATACTTGAAACCAAAGCGGGTGAGCAGGCTGGACTCCAACAGGGAGGCTGCCCTTGTGAACACGGTGGTGACCCCGCTGCTGAACCCTGTCATCTACACTCTGCGGAACAAGCAGGTCCACCAGGCTCTGAGGGACACACTGTCTAGGATGCGGTTGCAGAAATAGACCTTGGAGACTAGAGTGGATGTCTAGACCCTCTAGTTCAGGTTCCCATCATTGGGAAAGTCTAATGTAGGGAAGCTCTCCATATGACCATCTCGCTTGTGCTAATTTTCATCTGGGTGGGTACTGTCTCATTTTGCACTTCAATATCTGCTTCTATTTGCAAATTTTATTTCTCGTCTCTATTGTGTTGAAGACATCTTGATATTCTATTAATTGGTGTCATTTGAGTTCAATTCAAAAACATTTATGGAGGAAATATTGGACATATAAGATACAATGACTTTAATATAAACTTAAAATGTTGCCAGATTATATAAGATCTTTCCATGATACATTCTTATGCTTGATGTTCATGATATCTCAGAAAAAATAGGTAGAAAGTCTTCTTTGCCTTTTGGTAGTCAAGGCTTGAAATTTCATAATAAAATTATTTCTGAAAATTATCTAAAGCCATTGCACAAATGATTGGTGTTTCATTATTTGAATCTCTTTCTGTGAGTGAATCAGTTGTGTGCTCACTAGGTCCTCTTTGTGTCTGTCGGTTCTGTTGGTTTTAGTGTACAAACAGCTCTGTGTAACTCCAGAAATTTTAGATGGGCTCATCGGTGTATCATCTTCCAGCAGTACTGAACATTGTTAATAAAATGTTCTCTAATATTTCTTGAAATATAAACAAGCTGTAAAACTTGAGAATCCATACTCTTTTTTCCCCCATAACTGATGTTGCCGAGTCCTGGACCCACCTAGTTGCTGAAAGGTACATGATACCAGTTGCAGAGTCTCTCTTCCCATGCAAGAAGAGTCTTCATCTTAGGCTGATCTTAGGTGTAGGAGTTGCCAGTGTTGTCCATGTAAAGCTAAATTTTAGTTGGCCTTTAATGAACTCATAATTAGGAAAGTATGAAAGGAAAATGAGTGTATTAGTTATAAAGAAAAGTGAACCAAATTGGAGTTATTTACTGTGTTTAAAGGTTCACTGAGGAAATGGCTCCAACCTGGAGATGTCTGGCCCTCGTGGGACACAGGTCCTGTGACGTCTACCACCACACGTGCGTGACTTGCACTTGATTTTCACTATGTCTGATGTGAGTGAGCATTTGCCTTTTAGCTTGATTTGAAACTTACTTATAATTTAAGGCGTATCTTATTAGGAACAACTTCAGGTGGTCAAGCGTATTGGGTGACTTAGATTTTTATGTTTCGGAGTGATTTGATATAAGTTGTCCTGGGAATTATGGTTTTCCAAGGGCATCTGTGCCTTGTCGCTCCCTCTTCCAAAGTAGAAGATAATTGAATAATTTTTGAGCCTGATTAATGTTGGGAATTCCTGGGGGTTCTCTGTGTGGGTTTCTGTGCACTAGATTAAAGAGACAATCTTCACAGTCCGGCCCTGACAGGTGCAGGAGATGGACAGTCGCCAAAGTGAGTTCAATTCAAAAACATTTATGGAGGAAATATTGGACATATAAGATACAATGACTTTAATATAAACTTAAAATGTTGCCAGATTATATAAGATCTTTCCATGATACATTCTTATGCTTGATGTTCATGATATCTCAGAAAAATAGGTAGAAAGTCTTCTTTGCCTTTGATAGTTAAGGCTTGAAATTTCATAATAAAATTATTTCTGAAAATTATCTAAAGCCATTGCACAAATGATTGGTGTTTCATTATTTGAATCTCTTTCTGTGAGTGAATCAGTTGTGTGCTCACTAGGTCCTCTTTGTGTCTGTCGGTTCTGTTGGTTTTAGTGTACAAACAGCTCTGTGTAACTCCAGAAATTTTAGATGGGCTCATCGGTGTATCATCTTCCAGCAGTACTGAACATTGTTAATAAAATGTTCTCTAATATTTCTTGAAATATAAACAAGCTGTAAAACTTGAGAATCCATACTCTTTTTTCCCCCATAACTGATGTTGCCGAGTCCTGGACCCACCTAGTTGCTGAAAGGTACATGATACCAGTTGCAGAGTCTCTCTTCCCATGCAAGAAGAGTCTTCATCTTAGGCTGATCTTAGGTGTAGGAGTTGCCAGTGTTGTCCATGTAAAGCTAAATTTTAGTTGGCCTTTAATGAACTCATAATTAGGAAAGTATGAAAGGAAAATGAGTGTATTAGTTATAAAGAAAAGTGAACCAAATTGGAGTTATTTACTGTGTTTAAAGGTTCACTGAGGAAATGGCTCCAACCTGGAGATGTCTGGCCCTCGTGGGACACAGGTCCTGTGACGTCTACCACCACACGTGCGTGACTTGCACTTGATTTTCACTATGTCTGATGTGAGTGAGCATTTGCCTTTTAGCTTGATTTGAAACTTACTTATAATTTAAGGCGTATCTTATTAGGAACAACTTCAGGTGGTCAAGCGTATTGGGTGACTTAGATTTTTATGTTTCGGAGTGATTTGATATAAGTTGTCCTGGGAATTATGGTTTTCCAAGGGCATCTGTGCCTTTGTCGCTCCCTCTTCCAAAGTAGAAGATAATTGAATAATTTTTGAGCCTGATTAATGTTGGGAATTCCTGGGGGTTCTCTGTGTGGGTTTCTGTGCACTAGATTAAAGAGACAATCTTCACAGTCCGGCCCTGACAGGTGCAGGAGATGGACATCGCCAGTCAGCCAAAGTGAGCCAAACCTGTGCTCGTCCAAACCACTGTCTTTAATGACAGTGTGTCCCAAGGGGCTGAGTTGTGTCAAGTCCTATTATCCCAGCCCTGAGAAAGGCAGATAGAGTCCAGTCCTTCTATTAGCATCTGGAAAAGTTGGGGCACTTTAAATGTTTTCCAATTCCTTCTATATTCAGGGAGAAACTGAGAGCTGCTGTCCTTGCCTGCTCATGCTATACTGACCCAGAGGGAATAGCTCCATGAACTTACCGTTCGCTCCTTAGAAGAAGCTGGAAGTTGAGAGTTCTCTCCAGATTGTAAGGTTTGTGTTGGGGGTGTGACTCCCAGTTTCTCCTTGCCTAAAACTGGGTTTGGCTTTGATACAGTCCACATGGACCAGAGTAATCCGAGTGGACATGTGCAGGAGTCCCATCAATGACTTCAAGTCACCAGTATGATGAGTTAAACTGTGTGTACTGTGTTTGAGCTCTATTATCCAAGACTTTCACAGGAGTAAGTCATTGGCTTCCTCATATTTTAGAAAGCTCAAAAAAAAAATGCAGGCATTTGTCATTGTGAGTTCTTTTGAAACTATTATATGAACATAGAAATGTAAGCTGCAACAAATATAGAAACAGCTCCAGTTAAAAATTTTTTGTTAATTTATCAGTTTAAAACAACATTTTATAATTTTAGAGAGGAAAAAAGGCAGAACAAAGTTCACATTCTTTGAAATACGTTAGGATGAGTATGTGACTTCAATGTGATTGGTCAACTGATAGTGTTATGGACTAAAGCCAGCCTTGTTGGAAACACAATCATTGGGCAATGAGTTTGGCCACATAAATAACGTGTTTAGATAACTTCAGGTGGTCAAGCGTATTGGGTGACTTAGATTTTTATGTTTCGGAGTGATTTGATATAAGTTGTCCTGGGAATTATGGTTTCCAAGGGCATCTGTGCCTTGTCGCTCCCTCTTCCAAAGTAGAAGATAATTGAATAATTTTTGAGCCTGATTAATGTTGGGAATTCCTGGGGGTTCTCTGTGTGGGTTTCTGTGCACTAGATTAAAGAGACAATCTTCACAGTCCGGCCCTGACAGGTGCAGGAGATGGACATCGCCAGTCAGCCAAAGTGAGCCAAACCTGTGCTCGTCCAAACCACTGTCTTTAATGACAGTGTGTCCCAAGGGGCTGAGTTGTGTCAAGTCCTATTATCCCAGCCCTGAGAAAGGCAGATAGAGTCCAGTCCTTCTATTAGCATCTGGAAAAGTTGGGGCACTTTAAATGTTTTCCAATTCCTTCTATATTCAGGGAGAAACTGAGAGCTGCTGTCCTTGCCTGCTCATGCTATACTGACCCAGAGGGAATAGCTCCATGAACTTACCGTTCGCTCCTTAGAAGAAGCTGGAAGTTGAGAGTTCTCTCCAGATTGTAAGGTTTGTGTTGGGGGTGTGACTCCCAGTTTCTCCTTGCCTAAAACTGGGTTTGGCTTTGATACAGTCCACATGGACCAGAGTAATCCGAGTGGACATGTGCAGGAGTCCCATCAATGACTTCAAGTCACCAGTATGATGAGTTAAACTGTGTGTACTGTGTTTGAGCTCTATTATCCAAGACTTTCACAGGAGTAAGTCATTGGCTTCCTCATATTTTAGAAAGCTCAAAAAAAAAATGCAGGCATTTGTCATTGTGAGTTCTTTTGAAACTATTATATGAACATAGAAATGTAAGCTGCAACAAATATAGAAACAGCTCCAGTTAAAAATTTTTTTTGTTAATTTATCAGTTTAAAACAACATTTTATAATTTTAGAGAGGAAAAAAGGCAGAACAAAGTTCACATTCTTTGAAATACGTTAGGATGAGTATGTGACTTCAATGTGATTGGTCAACTGATAGTGTTATGGACTAAAGCCAGCCTTGTTGGAAACACAATCATTGGGCAATGAGTTTGGCCACATAAATAACGTGTTTAGATAACTAAGCTCTAAACAGCAGAGATTTCCATGATACGAAATGAGAATGTTTAGGGAGAGAAGAAGTGAAGCTTTTCATTTCTTTGCCTAAGTCCAAGAGAGGTACAAAAATTGGAGATAACAGTGGTGAATTGAAAAAAAATTCTGGGAAAGCACAAACTAACTTGGAAGAAATAGAAAATACATATATGTAAATAACAATTCAAAACCACATTAGTGATCAGAAACTTCCCACAAATAAGCCCAGGAACAATGTCTCTACTAATTTTTATGAAAAATTTAAATAAGAATTATCTCTGATTATTCACAAGCTTATAAAAATATAAGTGAAAAGATCACTTTCCAGCTTCCCTCTGAGGTTACTATTACCCTGATATGAAGACTGAGTAAAGGTATCACAAGAAAATCTAACTACATACCGATTTCTCTTATGGAAAGAGGAATACAAGAATATCCAAGAAAATGCTGACTAACCTACATCAGGAACATATTATAAAGGATAACGCACTATCACCAGGTGGGGTTTATCCCAGAAATGCAAAGGTACCTTGATATATAAACATTAGTCAGTAGCATACATCATATTCATAAAGAACAGCTAACGCATGATGGTCTCAATGGATGCAGTAAAGTATTTGACAAAGTCTAAACCCACAGTCTTTGGGTTGCAAAGAGTCAGACAAGACTGAGCGACTGAACTGAACTGAACTGAAACTTCCAATGGTAAATATTTGGAAAACTAAATACAAAAGGGAAATTCCTCAACCTGGTGAGATGTATGTATTAAAAATCACTGGATCATATTATCCTTGACAGGAAAAGACAGAATACCTCCTCCCTAAAATCAAAAACAAAAGAAGGATGTCGCTGTTTAACATGGTCCTAGAGGTTGTTACAAGAGCAACTAGGCAAAAAAAGCAAAGCCCTTTAGATTGGAAAGGAAGAAATAAAATTGACTTATTCGCAGATGCCATAGTTTTGCATAGATAGAAAATTCTAAGGAATACATAGGAAAGTAATTAGAGTTAGTACATGGGTTCAACAAGATTTGAGAATAAAAATATTTGGGTTTTTTTAATGTTTATTTTTATTTATTTTTTTTTGCAATATAACTGATTTCCAATATTATACAAATTTCAGAGGCACAATATAGTGATTTGCATTTTTAAAAATAATTTTCTTTTTGTTCACTCATTGTTAATATTGCCTGCACTGGTCTTTGTTGCTGTGTGCAGGCTTTCTCTAGTTGTGGTGAGTGAGGCTGCTCTTCATTGTGGTGTTTGAGCTTCTTATTTGGGAGGCTTTTCTTGCTACTCAGCACAGACTTTAGGTGCGTGGGCTGCAGCATTTGCAAGGCACAGGCTTAGTTGCTCCAAGATGTGAGGAATCTTCCCAGACCAGAGTCAAACCTCTGTTCCCTGCATTGGCAGGCAAATTCTTAACTGCTGGAACATTAAGGAGGTCCCAGTGATTCACAATTTTAAAATACTATAATCTATTTAGAGTTGTTCAAAATATAGGCTACATTTTCTGTGCTGTACAGTGTATCATTGTTGCTTACTGATTTTATACATAGTGGTTTGTACCTCTTTGACCCCATCTTGCCCTTCTCTTTGTTTTGTACATCTGTGAGACTGGTTTATTTTTAATCTTCACTCTTTGTTTCGTTTTTAGCGTCCACATAGAAGAGATAACATATGGGTGCTTGTGGGTGCTTCAGTGCTCAGTCGTATCTGACTTCTTGAATCCCTTTGGTCTGTAGCCTACTAGGCTCCTTTGTCCATGGGATTTTCCAGGGAAGAATACTGGAGTGGGTTGCTGTTTCCTCCTTTAGGGAATCTTCCTGATGCAGGGAATGAGCCCATACCTTCTATATCTCCTGTACTGCAGGTGGAGTCTTTGCCTGATAAGTCATAAGGGAAGCCCAAGAAATAACATACAGCATTTATCTTTCCCAGTCTGACTGATTTCACTAAGCATGGTGGTAGTTTAGGTGCTAAGGTGTTTCTGACTCTTTGTGACCCCATGGATTGTAGCTTGACGTGATTCTCTGTCCATGGGGTTTCCCAGGCAAGAATATGAGCTTGGCTTGCCATTTTCTTCTCCAGAGCACCTTCCTGACCCAGAGATCCAACCCACTTCTCCTGCACTATAAATGTTTTTTAACTACTGAGCTACCAAAGAAGCCCTATAGTGTTCACATCCTCTATTAAAAATGTACAAAAACTAGAAATTAGCAATGGCTTTATAAAGAATACTTTGCTGGACAATTTAAAACACTCCTATACAATTTCAAGGCTTTCTAGGAGGCTAAGTGGTACAGAATCTCCTTGCCAATGCAGAAGGCCCAGTTTCAATCCCTGGGTTGGGAAGATACCTTGGAAAAGGAAATGGCAACCCATTCCAGTATACTTGCCTGGAAAATTCCAAGGACAGAGGAGCATAGCAGGTTACAGTCTGCGGGGTTACAAAAGAGCCAGAAACAACTTAGCAACTAAACAGCAGTAGGGCAATTTTGCTAAATCTACTTTTGATGACTTTTACAGAGACTGTATAGCCTTTTAAGAATGATGGTAGTATGTTACCATATGCAGTGGAAGGGTAATTATGATATCTGTCACCTAGAATTTCCCGTTTCCAAATATGAAGCAATTGCATGTCCTCTGGGGCTATGTTGTAATTTTAGTTTCTAGTCCATTAAAAAAATCCCCTCTAATGAATTCTGAAAGTGCCAGAGGTGTATCCATGGGACCTGGCGTGTGCTCACTGGTGATGGTAAATAAGCCTGTGATGATTATAGCAGAAGGGCCTTTGAATGTGGTCTCGATATGAGTGCCATGATCCTCCCCGGTGTGAGGTGGGGTGACTGGCTGATGGAGAGTGACTGACAATGGAGTCCCTAAGCAAGGACATTGACCTTTGTTGTCTCTTGTTTTTGACTGTCTCCTGGATGGATACACAACCAACCAAGTTTGATGTTCATGCTGCACTGTAGAATGGAAATAAATATGTCCAGGTATTCCAAATCATAACAGAAACTGCTTGCAGACGATTGGGGCAGTTTGTATTGCCTTAGTGGTCCACAATTTATCAGTCAGATTATCATGGAAAAAACTGTGACTATTAATCCTCCAGTCTCTGGAAATGTTTTTCTTTATGTTAATGGAGCCTTAATAATTTCCTACTGATTTAGAGCATAAGGCAGCCGTTAATTTTTTATAAAAGGTATGTTTTAACTAAGAATGTTTACCCCCTTTTCCATTAGCCTTGGAGAAAGATCCTGGTTTGTTTTAAGAAGAAAAAGAGCTACATTGTCAAAGAAGCAGTGTTTCCCATGAGCTGCTTCATGGTGAGTAACTTGACCATGGTGAGTACTTGACCATGGGGCTAACTTGCAATCTAACAGGTCAGATATTCTAACCAGAGACTGGTTATGTGTAAGTATCTAATGTGGGTCATGCATAGTTAAAGTAATGAAAAAGCCGTTAGTCTCTCAGTCATGTCCGACTCTTTGCCACCACATGGACTGTAGCTCACCAGGCTCCTCTGTCCATGGGATTCTCCAGGCAAGAATCCTGGAGTGAGAGCCATTCCCTTCTCCAGGGGATCTTCCTGACCCAGAGATCAAACCAGGGTCTCCTGCACTGCAGACAGATTCTTTACCATGTGTGCCACCAGTTACAGTAATAATTTTGGCCAAAAAGAATTAAGTAAAATCCAATGAAATTATGGTTACTTCTTCACTCATTCACTTATTCACTGATTTGGAGAGACCTCTAGACCCCTAGCCCGAAGATAGTATCAGTAGACTTAGTTTCTAGTTAGGCATTGGCATGTTTTTTAAATAAAGAAGAATGTTGCTCTAGTGATTGCAATGAAAATACAGGTCAATTTCTGCCACTACAAATACCTCCAATGTAAAAAAGTTATTCCCAGAAAAGAGGATGTTGAAGAGTGACTGACAATGGAGTCCCTAAGCAAGGACATTGACCTTTGTTGTCTCTTGTTTTGACTGTCTCCTGGATGGATACACAACCAACCAAGTTTGATGTTCATGCTGCACTGTAGAATGGAAATAAATATGTCCAGGTATTCCAAATCATAACAGAAACTGCTTGCAGACGATTGGGGCAGTTTGTATTGCCTTAGTGGTCCACAATTTATCAGTCAGATTATCATGGAAAAAACTGTGACTATTAATCCTCCAGTCTCTGGAAATGTTTTTCTTTATGTTAATGGAGCCTTAATAATTTCCTACTGATTTAGAGCATAAGGCAGCCGTTAATTTTTTATAAAAGGTATGTTTTAACTAAGAATGTTTACCCCCTTTTCCATTAGCCTTGGAGAAAGATCCTGGTTTGTTTTAAGAAAAAAAAGAGCTACATTGTCAAAGAAGCAGTGTTTCCCATGAGCTGCTTCATGGTGAGTAACTTGACCATGGTGAGTACTTGACCATGGGGCTAACTTGCAATCTAACAGGTCAGATATTCTAACCAGAGACTGGTTATGTGTAAGTATCTAATGTGGGTCATGCATAGTTAAAGTAATGAAAAAGCCGTTAGTCTCTCAGTCATGTCCGACTCTTTGCCACCACATGGACTGTAGCTCACCAGGCTCCTCTGTCCATGGGATTCTCCAGGCAAGAATCCTGGAGTGAGAGCCATTCCCTTCTCCAGGGGATCTTCCTGACCCAGAGATCAAACCAGGGTCTCCTGCACTGCAGACAGATTCTTTACCATGTGTGCCACCAGTTACAGTAATAATTTTGGCCAAAAAGAATTAAGTAAAATCCAATGAAATTATGGTTACTTCTTCACTCATTCACTTATTCACTGATTTGGAGAGACCTCTAGACCCCTAGCCCGAAGATAGTATCAGTAGACTTAGTTTCTAGTTAGGCATTGGCATGTTTTTTAAATAAAGAAGAATGTTGCTCTAGTGATTGCAATGAAAATACAGGTCAATTTCTGCCACTACAAATACCTCCAATGTAAAAAAGTTATTCCCAGAAAAGAGGATGTTGAAGAATGACCTATGACTAATAGCAGGATGAAGCAGTACCATTCTGCCAGGTAGATAGAATGTGAGGGAATCTGATTCACCCATCACATGTGTGTTCATTGAATCTGAACATTCAAGCCATTTCCCGCCCACCCCCAACAGTCAGATATGGTTGCTTTTAAAACCACAGATGGGGCTTCCCTGGTAGCTCAGTGGTAAAGAGTTCGCCTGCCAATGCAGGAGACACGAGTTTGCTCCCTGATCTGGGAAGATCCCACACGCTGTGGAGCAACTAAGCCTGTGAACCACAGCTGTTGGGCTTGTGCTCTGGAGCCTCGGAGCCGCAACTACTGAGCCCATGTGCTGCAACTACTGAGGCCATGAGCCCTAAATCCCAAGTTCCACAACAGGTAAAGTCACTGCAACAAAGGCCTGCTCACCTTAACTAGAGAGTGGCCCCCACTCGCTGCAACTAGAGAAGAGCCTGCAGACGCAATGAAAAAATCCAGAATAGCCATAAATAAACATTTTTTAAAAACCCCACAGATGTATCGTTATGATACTATAGCATACTAGCTTTACTGCTCACACTGGGGTCTTGAAAAAGAACTGGTTGGAACTATGGTAATAAGAAAATGGCTTTTTCACACTTAACATTTCCAAAGAGCTAAAGTCAGTGCATCGGTGGCTTACTACATGGCGTGCCATACGTGAAGCTTAGAAATGAACACTGTGAACCCGTGAAATGTATTTTCTGTAGGATTACAGCCTTCACTGTTAATGCTTACTGTATGTTTCTACAAAAAATTGTTTCTATTGTCAGTGCTTACCTTATGAACTATAATTATCAGGTATTGTTTTCCAGAAAGTTAAGTGACACATTAAAATTACTATCAAACATTAAAACAATTATCTAATTTTATAATGTAATAAGTATTACTATGAATATAATAATGTTATAATAATAAAATGTTTCTCATTTCATTCTAAATATTTTCAATTGATCCTTTATTCACAAACATAGCCAAAAGTAATGATTTTGATTTCAATTTTCTTTCTTACGGTTGCTACTGTTAAATTCTTTATTCCTCAGTGATAGTGTTTTCTGTTTTACAGATTAGGCAGAAGATAATGAAAGGCAGAGAAACAGAGATAGCTATGGAGGTACGAAATGAGACGAGCCTCCAGGAGTTCATTCTGGAGGGCTTCCCTGCCGTCCAGCACTTGGGGAGCCTCCTCTTCCTGGCGCACCTGCTGGCATACCTGGCCTCTGTCCTGGGAAACATGGTGATCATCATCATCACCTGGGTGGACCATCGCCTCCAGGTGCCAATGTATATTTTACTCAGCACTTTCTCCTTCTGCGAATGCTGTTTCATCACCACAGTTATTCCTAAACTGCTGTGCATCTTCCTTTCTGGACGGCGAACAATTCTCTTTACTGCTTGTCTCACACAAGCCTTTTTCTTTTTATTTTTTGGAGCTGTAATTTTCTTTTTGATGGCGGTGATGTCCTTGGATCGATACCTGGCCATTTGCAGGCCCCTGCACTATGCCTCCATCATGAACCCGAGGGTTAGTTTCCTTTTGATGTTCCTCTGCTATACTTTCTCCTTCATCTTAATCACTTGTCTGATGCTCAAGGTGTCCCAGTTATCGTTCTGTGGCCCCAACATCATCTCTCACTTCTTCTGTGACCTTGGCTCCTTAATTCATCTGTCCTGTTCTGACACCAGGTCAGTTGAGATGCATTTCTTCCTCCTTACCTCGTTTGTTATTCTGCTATCCCTCATGGTAACCATCATAGCATACAGCAACATCGTAGTCACGATCGTGCGACTCCCGTCAGCTAAGGAACGACAGAAAGCTTTCTCCACCTGCTCCTCTCACCTCATTGTCCTCTCTCTGATGTACGGCAGCTGTATCTTTATATACTTGAAACCAAAGCGGGTGAGCAGGCTGGACTCCAACAGGGAGGCTGCCCTTGTGAACACGGTGGTGACCCCGCTGCTGAACCCTGTCATCTACACTCTGCGGAACAAGCAGGTCCACCAGGCTCTGAGGGACACACTGTCTAGGATGCGGTTGCAGAAATAGACCTTGGAGACTAGAGTGAATGTCTAGACCCTCTAGTTCAGGTTCCCACCATCGGGAAAGTCTATTGTAGAGAAGCTCTCCTTATGGCCATCAAGCTTGTGCTAATTTTCATCTGGATGGGTACTGTCTCATTTTGCACTTCAATATCTACTTCTATTTGCAAATTTTATTTCTTGTCTCTATTGTGTTGAAGACATCTTGATATTCTATTAATTGGTGTCATTTGAGTTCAATTCAAAAACATTTATGGAGGAAATATTGGACATATAAGATACAATGACTTTAATATAAACTTAAAATGTTGCCAGATTATATAAGATCTTTCCATGATACATTCTTATGCTTGATGTTCATGATATCTCAGAAAAAATAGGTAGAAAGTCTTCTTTGCCCTTTGATAGTTAAGGCTTGAAATTTCATAATAAAATTATTTCTGAAAATTATCTAAAGCCATTGCACAAATGTAATTTTCTTTTGATGGCGGTGATGTCCTTGGATCGATACCTGGCCATTTGCAGGCCCCTGCACTATGCCTCCATCATGAACCCGAGGGTTAGTTTCCTTTTGATGTTCCTCTGCTATACTTTCTCCTTCATCTTAATCACTTGTCTGATGCTCAAGGTGTCCCAGTTATCGTTCTGTGGCCCCAACATCATCTCTCACTTCTTCTGTGACCTTGGCTCCTTAATTCATCTGTCCTGTTCTGACACCAGGTCAGTTGAGATGCATTTCTTCCTCCTTACCTCGTTTGTTATTCTGCTATCCCTCATGGTAACCATCATAGCATACAGCAACATCGTAGTCACGATCGTGCGACTCCCGTCAGCTAAGGAACGACAGAAAGCTTTCTCCACCTGCTCCTCTCACCTCATTGTCCTCTCTCTGATGTACGGCAGCTGTATCTTTATATACTTGAAACCAAAGCGGGTGAGCAGGCTGGACTCCAACAGGGAGGCTGCCCTTGTGAACACGGTGGTGACCCCGCTGCTGAACCCTGTCATCTACACTCTGCGGAACAAGCAGGTCCACCAGGCTCTGAGGGACACACTGTCTAGGATGCGGTTGCAGAAATAGACCTTGGAGACTAGAGTGAATGTCTAGACCCTCTAGTTCAGGTTCCCACCATCGGGAAAGTCTATTGTAGAGAAGCTCTCCTTATGGCCATCAAGCTTGTGCTAATTTTCATCTGGATGGGTACTGTCTCATTTTGCACTTCAATATCTACTTCTATTTGCAAATTTTATTTCTTGTCTCTATTGTGTTGAAGACATCTTGATATTCTATTAATTGGTGTCATTTGAGTTCAATTCAAAAACATTTATGGAGGAAATATTGGACATATAAGATACAATGACTTTAATATAAACTTAAAATGTTGCCAGATTATATAAGATCTTTCCATGATACATTCTTATGCTTGATGTTCATGATATCTCAGAAAAAATAGGTAGAAAGTCTTCTTTGCCCTTTGATAGTTAAGGCTTGAAATTTCATAATAAAATTATTTCTGAAAATTATCTAAAGCCATTGCACAAATGATTGGTGTTTCATTATTTGAATCTCTTTCTGTGAGTGAATCAGTTGTGTGCTCACTAGGTCCTCTTTGTGTCTGTCGGTTCTGTTGGTTTTAGTGTACAAACAGCTCTGTGTAACTCCAGAAATTTTAGATGGGCTCATCGGTGTATCATCTTCCAGCAGTACTGAACATTGTTAATAAAATGTTCTCTAATATTTCTTGAAATATAAACAAGCTGTAAAACTTGAGAATCCATACTCTTTTTTCCCCCATAACTGATGTTGCCGAGTCCTGGACCCACCTAGTTGCTGAAAGGTACATGATACCAGTTGCAGAGTCTCTCTTCCCATGCAAGAAGAGTCTTCATCTTAGGCTGATCTTAGGTGTAGGAGTTGCCAGTGTTGTCCATGTAAAGCTAAATTTTAGTTGGCCTTTAATGAACTCATAATTAGGAAAGTATGAAAGGAAAATGAGTGTATTAGTTATAAAGAAAAGTGAACCAAATTGGAGTTATTTACTGTGTTTAAAGGTTCATTGAGGAAATGGCTCCAACCTGGAGATGGCTGGCCCTCGTGGGACACAGCTCCTGTGACGTCTACCACCACATGTGCGTGACTTGCACTTGATTTTCACTATGTCTGATGTGAGTGTGCATTTGCCTTTTAGCTTGATTTGAAACTTACTTATAATTTAAGGCATGATCTTATTAGGAAGAATTTCAGGTGGTTAAGCATACTGGGTGATTTAGATTTTTATGTTTGGGAGTGATTTTGATAGGGACAGATTAGAATAGGTAGGTGGTTGTAGAATCCTAGTAGGAGATGGTAGTTGAAGGAAACACCTGAGAAAGGCTGGGAGGCCAGCGAGTTGATGATAACTCAGGAGAGCTGCTCCTTGTTCAGTAAAGCTTTAATGGAGGAAAAATTATTTGGACATATAAGATACAATGACTTTAATATAAACTTAAAATGTTGCCAGATTATATAAGATCTTTCCATGATACATTCTTATGCTTGATGTTCATGATATCTCAGAAAAAATAGGTAGAAAGTCTTCTTTGCCTTTTGGTAGTCAAGGCTTGAAATTTCATAATAAAATTATTTCTGAAAATTATCTAAAGCCATTGCACAAATGATTGGTGTTTCATTATTTGAATCTCTTTCTGTGAGTGAATCAGTTGTGTGCTCACTAGGTCCTCTTTGTGTCTGTCGGTTCTGTTGGTTTTAGTGTACAAACAGCTCTGTGTAACTCCAGAAATTTTAGATGGGCTCATCGGTGTATCATCTTCCAGCAGTACTGAACATTGTTAATAAAATGTTCTCTAATATTTCTTGAAATATAAACAAGCTGTAAAACTTGAGAATCCATACTCTTTTTTCCCCCATAACTGATGTTGCCGAGTCCTGGACCCACCTAGTTGCTGAAAGGTACATGATACCAGTTGCAGAGTCTCTCTTCCCATGCAAGAAGAGTCTTCATCTTAGGCTGATCTTAGGTGTAGGAGTTGCCAGTGTTGTCCATGTAAAGCTAAATTTTAGTTGGCCTTTAATGAACTCATAATTAGGAAAGTATGAAAGGAAAATGAGTGTATTAGTTATAAAGAAAAGTGAACCAAATTGGAGTTATTTACTGTGTTTAAAGGTTCATTGAGGAAATGGCTCCAACCTGGAGATGGCTGGCCCTCGTGGGACACAGCTCCTGTGACGTCTACCACCACATGTGCGTGACTTGCACTTGATTTTCACTATGTCTGATGTGAGTGTGCATTTGCCTTTTAGCTTGATTTGAAACTTACTTATAATTTAAGGCATGATCTTATTAGGAAGAATTTCAGGTGGTTAAGCATACTGGGTGATTTAGATTTTTATGTTTGGGAGTGATTTTGATAGGGACAGATTAGAATAGGTAGGTGGTTGTAGAATCCTAGTAGGAGATGGTAAGTTGAAGGGAAACACCTGAGAAAGGCTGGGAGGCCAGCGAGTTGATGATAACTCAGGAGAGCTGCTCCTTGTTCAGTAAAGCAGGCTCGACCGGGTATAAACAGCTGATGAAGGAGGAACAGGCAAAGAAGCAACCAATGATGTATGTCCTTGCATCTGCGTCTACTTGAGGGGGGCGGTCTTCTACCATCCTATATATATTGCTGCCCACTCAATTGAGGGAGAGCAGAGTAGAGCTTACCTGCCTGCCTGCTTGCACCTCTTACAAGTACCCTATCCTAATAAATCCTTTTCTTGTCTATCACTCTGCTTCTTGCTGAATTCCTTCTGCGTTGAGGCAGGAAGACCCTGAGCCTCAGTGGGTCCAGACGTTGGGTGAGTGCTGGATTAAGTCCTGGCTGCGTGGGTTCCAGTCCCAGACAGGGTGTTGGCCGGGATTGAGTCCTGACTACCCCAAGCAGGGTTTTGGCTGGGGTTAAGCCTTAGCCATGTGGGTTCGAGTCCCAAACAGGGTTCAATCAGATCTGGGCCCTGGGCTGAAGTCTCAAATCGAGGTAAAACCCTTTCAATTTGATTATAAGTTGTCCTGGAAATTATGGTTTTCCAAGGACATCTGTGCCTTTGTCGTTCCCTCTTCTAAAGTAGAAGATAAATGAATAATTTTTGAGCCTGATTAATGTTGGGAATTCCTGGGAATTCTCTGTGTGAGTTTCTGTGCACTAGATTAAAGAGACAATCTTCACAGCCCGGCCCTGACAGGTGGAGGAGATGGAGTGAGCCAAACCTTGTGCTAATCCAAACCACTGTCTTTAATGATAGTGTGTCCCAAGAGACTAAGTTGTGTCAAGTCCTATTATCCCAGCCCTGAGAAAGGTCGATAGAGTCCTGTCCTTCTATTAGCATCTGGAAAAGTTGGGGCACTGGAAATGTTTTCCAATTCCTTCTATATTCAGGGAGAAACTGAAAACTGGTATGTTTGCCTGCATATGCTATTACTGACTCTCTTGCCGGGCCAGCCGGCAGTCGAACAGATCCTGAAGAGAGTGGCAGATAGGCTAAGAAAAGGAAGAAGGACAGAAAAGATGGGGGTGAGAGGGACAGCAAGAAGGCAGACAACTCTACAGGTTGCTGACAAGTTGCTGACAAGTTTATTGAATTCGCTCATCCCTTTTATACTTCACACAACAAGCAATTGCGTACACATGCTTTAGGCCAGGTGTCATAAACTAGGTGTTACCTCCTGGTGTGTAATTAACATTTTCAAAGCTCTTTAGATTACAATGGTTCTGGGTCATAATGCCCCTCAAGCCCTTTTCACTTGTGAAGAGGCTCCAGGTGTTCTTTATGATAGCTCAGGAACGTCTTCACAACACCTGGGGTGGCGGGACAGAGAGCTATGCTGTTATCAGCCCCTGTTTCCAGGGCAGCTCCCAGAGCTATGTTTCCTTAAAAGAAACCCCTTGAAACAGGGCAGCTCCCCGCACTCTCTGACATGACCTTTTGCTCTTTAGAAGAAGCTGGTAGTTGGGACTCCTGTGCAGATCTTAAGGTGCTGTGTTGGGGGTGTGATTTAGTTTCTTCTTGCCTAAGACTCTTTTGCTTTTGACACAGTCCATGTGGATCAGAATACGTCAGAGTGAATATGCTCAGTGGTTCCATTGACTAAGTCATCAGTATTATTTGTTAAATTGTGTTTTCTGTGTTTGAATTCTATTATCCAAGACTTTCATAGGAATAAATCATTGGTTTCCTCATGTTTTAGAAAGTTCCAAGTATGCAAAAAATAATTCATCCTTGTGAGTCTTTTGAAGCTATTATATGAATATAGAATTTTAGGCTGAAACAAGTATAGAAATAGCTCCAGTTTAAAAAATTCTTCCTTAATTTATCAGTTTTAAACATTTTATGATTATAGAGAGGAAAATTGCAGAACAAAGTTTGCCTTCTGTGAAATACATTAGGATGAGTATGTGGCTTCAATGTGATTGGTCAGCTAATAGTGTTATAAAGACCTTCAAAAAATTAGCATCTGGAAAAGTTGGGGCACTGGAAATGTTTTCCAATTCCTTCTATATTCAGGGAGAAACTGAAAACTGGTATGTTTGCCTGCATATGCTATTACTGACTCTCTTGCCGGGCCAGCCGGCAGTCGAACAGATCCTGAAGAGAGTGGCAGATAGGCTAAGAAAAGGAAGAAGGACAGAAAAGATGGGGGTGAGAGGGACAGCAAGAAGGCAGACAACTCTACAGGTTGCTGACAAGTTGCTGACAAGTTTATTGAATTCGCTCATCCCTTTTATACTTCACACAACAAGCAATTGCGTACACATGCTTTAGGCCAGGTGTCATAAACTAGGTGTTACCTCCTGGTGTGTAATTAACATTTTCAAAGCTCTTTAGATTACAATGGTTCTGGGTCATAATGCCCCTCAAGCCCTTTTCACTTGTGAAGAGGCTCCAGGTGTTCTTTATGATAGCTCAGGAACGTCTTCACAACACCTGGGGTGGCGGGACAGAGAGCTATGCTGTTATCAGCCCCTGTTTCCAGGGCAGCTCCCAGAGCTATGTTTCCTTAAAAGAAACCCCTTGAAACAGGGCAGCTCCCCGCACTCTCTGACATGACCTTTTGCTCTTTAGAAGAAGCTGGTAGTTGGGACTCCTGTGCAGATCTTAAGGTGCTGTGTTGGGGGTGTGATTTAGTTTCTTCTTGCCTAAGACTCTTTTGCTTTTGACACAGTCCATGTGGATCAGAATACGTCAGAGTGAATATGCTCAGTGGTTCCATTGACTAAGTCATCAGTATTATTTGTTAAATTGTGTTTTCTGTGTTTGAATTCTATTATCCAAGACTTTCATAGGAATAAATCATTGGTTTCCTCATGTTTTAGAAAGTTCCAAGTATGCAAAAAATAATTCATCCTTGTGAGTCTTTTGAAGCTATTATATGAATATAGAATTTTAGGCTGAAACAAGTATAGAAATAGCTCCAGTTTAAAAAATTCTTCCTTAATTTATCAGTTTTAAACATTTTATGATTATAGAGAGGAAAATTGCAGAACAAAGTTTGCCTTCTGTGAAATACATTAGGATGAGTATGTGGCTTCAATGTGATTGGTCAGCTAATAGTGTTATAGACTAAAGCCATCCTTGCAGGAAATGCAATCATTGGGCAATGAGTTTGATCACATCAAATGACGTGTTTAGATAACTAAGCCCTAAGGAGCAGAGATTTCCATGATACAAAAGGAGAATTTTTAGGGAGAAAGGAAGGGAAGCTTTTAATTTTTTGCCTAGGTCCAAGAGAGGGACAAGAATTGGAGATAACAGTGGTGAATTGAAAAAAAAATCTGGGAAAGCACGAACTCACTCAGAAGAAATAGAAAATGCAAATAGGTATAGAAACTAGAAATTAGAAATGGTTTCATAAATAATACTTTTCTGGACAATTTAAAATACTCCTATACAATTTCAAGGCTTTGTAGGTGGCTAAATGGTAAAGAATCCCTCTGTCAACACCCAGTTCCTATCCTGGGTGGGGAAGATCCCTTGGAGAAGGAAATGTCAACCCATTCCAGTATTCTTGCCTAGGAATTCAAAGGACAGAGGAGCCTGGCAGGTTACAGCCTACAGGGTTACAAAAGAGTCAGACACAACTTAGCAACTACACAACAATAGGGAAGTTTTGCTAAATTTACCTCTGATGACTTTCACAGAGACTGTATAGCCTTTTGAGAATGATGATAGTGTGTTACTATATGCAATGGAAAGGTAATTGTGATATATGTCACTTAAAATTTCCTGTTTCCAAATATGAAGCAATTAAATGTCCTTTGGGGCTGTGTTGTTATTTTAGTTTCTAGTCCATTAAAAAAAAAAATCCCCCCTAATGAATTCTGCAAGTGCCAGAGGTGTCCATTGGACTCTGTGTGTCCTCACTGGTGATGGTAAATAAGCCTGTGATAATTATATGAAAAGGGGATTTGAATGTGTTCACGATATGACTGCCGTGATCCTCCCTGGTGTGAGGTGGGGTGACTGGCTGATGAGAATGACTGACAACAGAGTCCTTAAGCAAGGACATTGACCTTTGTTGTCTCTTGTTTTTGACTGTCTTCTGGATGGATACACAGCCAACCAAGTTGATGTTCATGATGCACTGTAGAATGGAAATAAATATGTCTACGTATTCCAAATGGTAGCAACAGAAAGTGCAAGTGCATGATGGGGCAGCTTGTATTGTCTAAATGGTCCACAATTTATCAGTCAGATTATCATGGGAAAACTCTGATAGTTAATTGTCTGGAGTTTGGAAAATTTTTAATATATGTTAATGGAGCCTTAATAATCTCCTACTAATTTAGGACATAGGCAGCCATTAATTTTTTTATTAGGTTAAAAAAGGTATATTATAACTAATAGTGTTTTTCCCCGTTTTGATTCGCCTAGAAGAAAGATCCTGGTTTGTTTTAAGAAGGGAAAGAAGCACATTGTCAAAGAAGCACTGTTTCCCATGAGCTGCTTCATGGTGAGTACTTGACCATGGGACTAACTTTCAGTCTAACAGGGCAGGTATTTTAACCAGAGACTGGTTATGTTTAAGTATCTAATGTGGATCATACATAGTTAAAGTAATGAAAGAAGCTGTTAGTCTCTCAGTTGGGTCTGACTGTTTGCCACGGCATGGACTGTAGTTCACCAGGTTCCTCTGTCCATGGGATTCTCCAGGCAAGAGTCCTGGAGTGAGAACCATTCCCTTCTCCAGAGGATCTTCCTGTCCCAGAGATCAAACCCTGGTCTGCATTGCAGACAGATTCTTTACAGTGCATGCCACAAGTTACAGTAATAGTTTTGACCAAAAAGAAGTAAAATCCAATGAAATTATGGTTACTTCTTCACTCATTTACTAATTTACTGATTTGGAGAGACGTCCATACTCCTAGTCTGAAGAGTGTACCAATAGACTTAGTTTCTAGTTAGGCACTGGCATTTTCTTAAATAAAGAAGAACGTTCCTCTAGTGATTGCAGTGGAAATACAGGTTAATTTCTGCCACCACAAATACCTCCAATATAAAAAAATTATTCCCAGAAAAGGGAATGTTGAAGAATAATCTATGACTAACAGTAGAATGAAGCAGGTAGATAGAGTGTGAGGGAATCTGATTTACCCATCAGATATGTGTTCATTAGTCTGAACTTCCAAGCCATTTCCCTCCCACCCCCAGCGAAGTGAGATATGGTTGCTCTTAAAACCACAGATGTATGGTTATGATACTATGGCATACTAGCTTTACTGCTCACACTGGGGTCTTGAAAAAAAAACTCAGACTGAATAGACTTCAGGAAAAGAACTGTTTGGGACTATGGTAATAAGAAAATGACTTTTTCACACTTTACATTTCCAAAGGACTAAAATCAGTGCATAGGTGGCTTACTACATGGTGTGCCATACGTGAAGCTTAGAAATGAACACTGTGAACCCATGAAATGTATTTTCTGTAGGATGACAGCCGTCACTGTTAATGTTCATTGTATATATTTCTACAAAAAGTCATTTTTATTACATTGCTCACCTTATGGACTATTATTATCAGGTATTATTTTCCAGAAAGTTAAGTGACACATTAAAATTACTATCAAACATTAAAACAATTATCTAATTTTATAATGTAATAAGTATTACTATGAATATAATAATAGTAAAATGTTTCTCGTTTATTGTAAAATATTTTCAAATGATCCTTCATTCACAAACATAGCCAAAAGTAGTGTTTTTGATTTCATTTTTCTTTTCTAAAAGTTGCTATTCTGAAATTCTTTGTTCTTCAGTGACAGTATTTTCTGCTTTATGGATTAGGCAGAAAATAATGAAAGGCAGAGAAACAGAGATAGCTATAGAGGTACGAAATGAGACGAGCCTCCAGGAGTTCATTCTGGAGGGCTTCCCTGCCGTCCAGCACTTGGGGAGCCTCCTCTTCCTGGTGCACCTGCTGGCATACCTGGCCTCTGTCCTGGGAAACATGGTGATCATCATCATCACCTGGGTGGACCATCGCCTCCAGGTGCCAATGTATATTTTACTCAGCACTTTCTCCTTCTGCGAATGCTGTTTCATCACCACAGTTATTCCTAAACTGCTGTGCATCTTCCTTTCTGGACGGCGAACAATTCTCTTTACTGCTTGTCTCACACAAGCCTTTTTCTTTTTATTTTTTGGAGCTGTAATTTTCTTTTTGATGGCGGTGATGTCCTTGGATCGATACCTGGCCATTTGCAGGCCCCTGCACTATGCCTCCATCATGAACCCGAGGGTTAGTTTCCTTTTGATGTTCCTCTGCTATACTTTCTCCTTCATCTTAATCACTTGTCTGATGCTCAAGGTGTCCCAGTTATCATTCTGTGGCCCCAACATCATCTCTCACTTCTTCTGTGACCTTGGCTCCTTAATTCATCTGTCCTGTTCTGACACCAGATCGGTTGAAATATATTTCTTCTTCGATGCTTTGTTTGTTATTCTGCTATCCCTCCTGGTAACCGTCATAGCATACAGCAACATCGTAGTCACAATCGTGCGACTCCCGTCAGCCAAGGAGCGACAGAAAGCTTTCTCCACCTGCTCCTCTCACCTCGTTGTCCTCTCTCTGATGTACGGCAGCTGTGTGTTTATATACTTGAAACCAAAGCGGGTGAGCAGGCTGGTCTCCAATAGGGAGGCTGCGCTTGTGAACACGGTGGTGACCCCGCTGCTGAACCCTGTCATCTACACTCTGCGGAACAAGCAGGTCCACCAGGCTCTGAGGGACACACTGTCTAGGATGCAGTTGCAGAAATAGAATTTGGAGGCCAAGTGTATCCTCTTGATTGTGTAGTTCAGATTCCCATCATTGGCAAAGTCTTTTGTAGGGAAGCTCTCCATATGGCAGTCTCGCTTGTGCTAATTTTCATCTGGATGGGTATTGACTCATTTTGCAATTCAATACATTCTTCTATTTGAAAATTTTATTCTCTGTTTTGTGCTGAAAATGTTTTCTTTGGCTTTTCTACTTACTGATCTTAAGTGAATTCAATTCAAACAATATTTATAGAGCAAGTATTACACATAGGTCATAAGATACAAAGTCTTTAATATAGTAATAAAAATATTGTCATGTTTATAGTATCTCTCCATGATATATTCTTATTTTTGAAGTTTATAATATCTCAAAAGTAATAAATATATGTCCTTCTTTACCCTTTGATATTCAAGGTTTGAAATTTCATATTATTTCTGAAAATTATATGAAGTCATCATATAAATGTATGATGTTTCATTATTTGAATCAATTTTTGTGAATGAATCAGTTATGTGCTCATTAATTCTTCTTTGTGTCTATTGGTTTTAGTCTACAAACAGCTCAGTGTATCACCAGACTTTTTAAAGGGGCTTTTTCAGTGTATCCTCTGCGAGCTGTATCAGATATCATCAATGAATTTTTAAAATTTTCTTTAAATATAAACTGTAAATCTTTTAAAATTTGTAATTTTTTTCTGTAAATGATGTTGCCAATTCCTACACCCAACAAATTTCTTAAAGATAGGTGATCCCAGTAACAAATGCTTCCCTCCCATGTAAGAGCTATTTTTCAGCTTGTGTGATCTTAGGCGTTGGAGCTGCTAGTTCCTCCATGTAAGCTAAATTGTAATTGACATTTTAAGTAGCAAAAATGAATAGAACTCATAATTGGGAAAGTATAAAAGGGAAACGAGTGTGTTGATAATCAAGAATAGTGGATCCAATGGATGAAAAATAGATAAATGAAAAGACCAATAGAAGTGGCCTGCCTGCCCTGCTCCCTCCCCAACCCCCCCTCCCTGACCCGGCAAAAAAAAAAAGAATAGTGGATCCAAATGGATTCATTTGATATGTTTGAATGTTCACTGAGGAAGTGGCTCCAACCTGGAGATATTTGGCCTTGATGGGACAGATGTCTTGTGACATCTAACACTGCAGGTGCATAACTTGAATTTGATTCTTACTATGTCTGATGTGAGTGTACATTTGCCTTTTAGCTTGATTTTTACAAATTGCCTTTTTTCTCTGTTTTGTGCTGAAAATGTTTTCTTTGGCTTTTCTACTTACTGATCTTAAGTGAATTCAATTCAAACAATATTTATAGAGCAAGTATTACACATAGGTCATAAGATACAAAGTCTTTAATATAGTAATAAAAATATTGTCATGTTTATAGTATCTCTCCATGATATATTCTTATTTTTGAAGTTTATAATATCTCAAAAGTAATAAATATATGTCCTTCTTTACCCTTTGATATTCAAGGTTTGAAATTTCATATTATTTCTGAAAATTATATGAAGTCATCATATAAATGTATGATGTTTCATTATTTGAATCAATTTTTGTGAATGAATCAGTTATGTGCTCATTAATTCTTCTTTGTGTCTATTGGTTTTAGTCTACAAACAGCTCAGTGTATCACCAGACTTTTTAAAGGGGTTTTTTCAGTGTATCCTCTGCGAGCTGTATCAGATATCATCAATGAATTTTTAAAATTTTCTTTAAATATAAACTGTAAATCTTTTAAAATTTGTAATTTTTTTCTGTAAATGATGTTGCCAATTCCTACACCCAACAAATTTCTTAAAGATAGGTGATCCCAGTAACAAATGCTTCCCTCCCATGTAAGAGCTATTTTTCAGCTTGTGTGATCTTAGGCGTTGGAGCTGCTAGTTCCTCCATGTAAGCTAAATTGTAATTGACATTTTAAGTAGCAAAAATGAATAGAACTCATAATTGGGAAAGTATAAAAGGGAAACGAGTGTGTTGATAATCAAGAATAGTGGATCCAATGGATGAAAAATAGATAAATGAAAAGACCAATAGAAGTGGCCTGCCTGCCCTGCTCCCTCCCAACCCCCTCCCTGACCCGGCAAAAAAAAAAAGAATAGTGGATCCAAATGGATTCATTTGATATGTTTGAATGTTCACTGAGGAAGTGGCTCCAACCTGGAGATATTTGGCCTTGATGGGACAGATGTCTTGTGACATCTAACACTGCAGGTGCATAACTTGAATTTGATTCTTACTATGTCTGATGTGAGTGTACATTTGCCTTTTAGCTTGATTTGAAACTTACTTATAATTTAAGGCATATTCTTATTAGGAAGGAGTTTAGATTTTCAGGAGTACTGGGTGATTTAGATTTTTATGTTTGGGAGTGATTTGATTATAAGTTGTCCTAGGAATTATGGTTTTCCAAGAACATCTGTACCTTCTTTGTTGCTCCCTCTTCCAAAGTGGAAGATAAGTGAATAATTTTTGAGCTCTGTTAAAGTTGAGAACTTTTGAGAGTCTCCTGTGTGGGTTTCTGTGCACTACATAAAAGAGTCAATCTTCACAGCCCGGCCCAGACTAGTGAAGGAGATGGACATCGCTAGTCAGCCAAAGTGAGCCAAGCCCTGTGCTCCTCCAACCCACTGGGTTTGTTGTTACTGTGTCCCAAGAGACTAGGTTGTGTGAAGCCCTACTATCTCAACCTTGAGACCTCATGGACTGCAGCATACCAGGCTTTCCTGTCCTTCCCCATATCCTGAAGTTTGCTCATATTCATGTCCATTGAGTTGGCGATGCTATCTAACCATTTCATCCTCTGCTGCCTTCTTCTCCTTTTGCCTTCAATTTTTCCGAGGATCAGGGTCTTTTCCAATGAGTTGACTCTTAACATCAGGTGGCCAAAATGTTGGAGGGTCAACTTCAGCACCAGTCCTTCCAATGAATATTCAGGGTTGATCTCCTTTAGTATTTTATCTTGAAGTGTTTGTCATTGGAAGTTTAGATTTTGTCAAATGCTTTTTATGCATCTATTGAGATCATCTGCTCCTGGGCTAGTTTTTATGGGAAGTTTTTGATCACTAATATATTTTTAAATTGTTATTTACCTATTTGTATTTTCTATGTCTTCTTGAGTTATTTTGTGCTCTCCTCAAATTATTTTTCAATTCACCATTGTTATCTCTGATTCTTATCCCTCTCTTGGACCTTCTTCTAATGCTGAAGAATTTGAGGTTGAATGGTTCTATGAAGACCTACAAGATCTTGTAACACTGGTGGGCTGCAGTCCATGGGTTTCAAAGAGATGGACACAACTGAGCACACACAAGCACAGTCACTAAGTAAATATTATTCAGTCTTAAAAAACGAAGACAATCCTGCCACTTGGATATACTTGGAGACATTATCCTAAGTGAGATAAGTGAGACATAGAAGGACTGACAGTGTATGATTTCACATATTTGTGGAGTTTAATTAAATCCATAGAAGCAGAGAATAGAATGGTGGTGGTCAGGGCCTGGCTGAAGGAGAAATAGTGAGGTATTGATGAAATACATTGATGAGACAGTACAAAGATTCAGTTACACTAAATAAAGAATTTCTGTACAATATAGGGCCTATGATAAATTATATGGTATTGTCTATGAACAAAGATAGCATGGAGAAGCTTTTGAAAGTGACTTGTCAGTGATGACGATTTCACAGATGTATATGTCTCTCCAAACACATCAAGTAGGGCCTTCCTTCACAGCTCAGAGGGTAAAGCATCTGCCCGCCATGCAGGAGACCTTGATTTGACCCCCTGGTTGGGAAGTTCCCCTTGAGAAGAAATAGCTCCACATATAATATGGAGCCTACAGACAAACACATCAAATAACATGCATTAAATACAACTTTTTCTGTCAATCTATACTTTTCAATAAAATTATTGTAAATGTGAATGGAAATATCTTTGATGTAGAATTAGGTCAGGGGATTTGTCTCAATTAGAGACACTAGAATCTAGTGCATTAATCTTCACATCAGAGTTTGTCCTCACTGGGTACCACCTATATCTAATAAAGACCAGGCTAGATTCGTAGATTAGATTTTGGATTTCTGGGGTACATTTTCTATTTATCAAGCTCACCATTCAATCATACTTTGTCTTTAGGTGACATAACTTACATCTGAATCATTTAAGTATAATAAATTATGATCAAATCTTAATTAAGCCTATTTTGAGATCATCTGCTCCTGGCTATGGGTTTACATATTTTTAAATTGTTATTTACCTATTTGTATTTTCTATGTCTTCTTGAGTTATTTTGTGCTCTCCTCAAATTATTTTTCAATTCACCATTGTTATCTCTGATTCTTATCCCTCTCTTGGACCTTCTTCTAATGCTGAAGAATTTGAGGTTGAATGGTTCTATGAAGACCTACAAGATCTTGTAACACTGGTGGGCTGCAGTCCATGGGTTTCAAAGAGATGGACACAACTGAGCACACACAAGCACAGTCACTAAGTAAATATTATTCAGTCTTAAAAAACGAAGACAATCCTGCCACTTGGATATACTTGGAGACATTATCCTAAGTGAGATAAGTGAGACATAGAAGGACTGACAGTGTATGATTTCACATATTTGTGGAGTTTAATTAAATCCATAGAAGCAGAGAATAGAATGGTGGTGGTCAGGGCCTGGCTGAAGGAGAAATAGTGAGGTATTGATGAAATACATTGATGAGACAGTACAAAGATTCAGTTACACTAAATAAAGAATTTCTGTACAATATAGGGCCTATGATAAATTATATGGTATTGTCTATGAACAAAGATAGCATGGAGAAGCTTTTGAAAGTGACTTGTCAGTGATGACGATTTCACAGATGTATATGTCTCTCCAAACACATCAAGTAGGGCCTTCCTTCACAGCTCAGAGGGTAAAGCATCTGCCCGCCATGCAGGAGACCTTGATTTGACCCCCTGGTTGGGAAGTTCCCCTTGAGAAGAAATAGCTCCACATATAATATGGAGCCTACAGACAAACACATCAAATAACATGCATTAAATACAACTTTTTCTGTCAATCTATACTTTTCAATAAAATTATTGTAAATGTGAATGGAAATATCTTTGATGTAGAATTAGGTCAGGGGATTTGTCTCAATTAGAGACACTAGAATCTAGTGCATTAATCTTCACATCAGAGTTTGTCCTCACTGGGTACCACCTATATCTAATAAAGACCAGGCTAGATTCGTAGATTAGATTTTGGATTTCTGGGGTTCATTTTTCTATTTATCAAGCTCACCATTCAATCATACTTTGTCTTTAGGTGACATAACTTACATCTGAATCATTTAAGTATAATAAATTATGATCAAATCTTAATTAAGCCTAAGCAGGCTCCTGTCTTTTCCTGACTCCTTGACTTGTTAATAAAATACTGAACCTTAACCACTTCAGTATGCTTTTCAGTAGTTCTTTTCCCTGGATGGAGCATTATTTCCAAGCTCTACCACATCTTGATTCATTTTCAAGTGGATTCGAGATAATCTGGCTCAGTCTCCACATTTTATGGATAAGCTGACAAGTATTTGGGGAAGATGACCAGTTAGTGGAAAGTAGCACCAGGTTTACTGCCCAGGACTTCCAATGCAAATTGTTTCAGAATCTACCATTGGCTGCTTTGTATTACATCCCCACTGCCACTTTTCTAAGCCATCATTCTCTCTCTCTCTTGATTTCTGCAAGTCTCTGTACCCACTTTCCTCCTTTGATCTTGGTTTTTCTGATTTCTCTTCCATTCAGCACCCTCAACTATGAATTATAACATGTAGCTAATCAGAATACAGCTATGCTTCTTTTGAACTTATCTGGTATTTCTTCCTCATTAATAAGGTGAAAATCTGGATCTTCAAGACCAAGGATGATTCAATCATCATTCAAGTATGATTCAAGTTCTATTGAGTAAATATGTTTTATTCAATAGAACATATTTCATAAAATTCATTTGTGATTATTTAATCTCAGAGTTTGGGCTCAAAAGCAAACAAGAGGAAAGAAAAATGATGTTTATCTTCTAGAGGTATTTCCTCTGAAGATGAAACAGACACATTTATATCCTGGAAATAAAAGCCCAAAGCACACAAAAGAGGAAGCCTGAGATAAGGTTTTAAAAGGGGTTATCCAATCAGAAGATAGCCTTGTAGTTGACAACATAAGTCAATCAGAAAAAAATTAAATTATTGTCATTAGAATATGAAGTAGACTGATAAGCAAATAAGATTCCATTACTTTGAGACTTTGGAAGAAATCAGACAACTATGGGTTAAGCGGTCCTATCCACTGATGAGCACACACATTATGTAGTAAGAGTTTTAGGACAAGAACCAATTATAAGTCGTGTTGCAATTACAGTGGGAATAAATTATTTAGGAAATAAGAGAATTGATCAGCTGTGGGATGCTGTGGTTATTCTCCCTCCCTAGAAGATGGTATAAGAGCTAAAACAGTTCTATTTCTTTCAGCATGAAAGTGATTCGTAATGTGCAGCGAAGCTATCTAAAAACAGCAATTAAGACCACATCTGATGCAAACCGTCTATATCCCAATATGAAGGGTACCAGTATTTCCTTCAGGTAGGCATGAAGGGCATGCAGACCTGAGCACTGGTACTATGATCATCATTTTGTTTATCATTTTAATTATATAAATGCCTAGAGGGGGTTGCCATGCTCTCCTCCTGGGGATCTTTCTGATCTGAGAATCAAAATCCACATGTCCTATGTCTCTTGCATTGCAGGCGAATTCCTTACCCACTGAGACACCTGAAAAGCCCCAAATAGTTATTAATATGGTTGAATGATATTCATGGCCAGATGGTGAATGTCATGTCTGGCTCTTCCCAGGCCCATGGATTGTAGCCTGCCAGGCTCCTCTGTCTCTTCGATTCTCCAGGGAGAAATACTGGAATGGGTTGCCATTTGAGCCAGATGGTAGTAAAATTAAAGGAATACAAATTATTAAATTTCTGAAATTTC
Organism: Tragulus kanchil; assembly: GCA_022376925.1. Lineage (NCBI taxonomy): Eukaryota > Metazoa > Chordata > Mammalia > Artiodactyla > Tragulidae > Tragulus > Tragulus kanchil. Next base: position 163,642,793 of record JAIOJX010000005.1, read on the forward strand.
AAAACATGGTTTTTATCAGAGGGAAGAATGAAATTTAGTAGGAGATTTTACGATTAAAATCAGATGGCATTAGTATGTGGCATATTTAGGGAGAATATATTTCTGGACACCAAGGTGAAAAGTGGCCTTGAGGAAACATTCCTGCACGGTGGAGCGAGGCCTGCCACAGACCTCCCGCTGGCATTCCAAGGAATGCTGCAGTGTTCGGAATGAAGACAAATGGTTTTCTGAAGCCTTCCACTCCAAGGTCACATGATTTTTTTTATCTTGATATTTTCATCCCAAACATCATTTTTCTCAGAGACTGGTGGACCTCCTTGTTTCATGGAGTGTGGATGACAGGGTTCAGCAGTGGGGTCACCACTGTGTTCACAAGGGCAGCCTTCTTATTGGAATCCAGCCTGTTCACTTGCTTTGGTTTCAAATATATAAAGGCATGTCTGCTATACATCAGAGTGAGGTGATGAGAAGAGCAGGTGGAGAAAACTTTCTGTCACTCCTTGGCTGATGGGAGACAAGTTATTGTGACAACCGTGTTGCTCTAGAAGATGGTATAAGAGCTAAAACAGTTCTATTTCTTTCAGCATGAAAGTGATTCGTAATGTGCAGCGAAGCTATCTAAAAACAGCAATTAAGACCACATCTGATGCAAACCGTCTATATCCCAATATGAAGGGTACCAGTATTTCCTTCAGGTAGGCATGAAGGGCATGCAGACCTGAGCACTGGTACTATGATCATCATTTTGTTTATCATTTTAATTATATAAATGCCTAGAGGGGGTTGCCATGCTCTCCTCCTGGGGATCTTTCTGATCTGAGAATCAAAATCCACATGTCCTATGTCTCTTGCATTGCAGGCGAATTCCTTACCCACTGAGACACCTGAAAAGCCCCAAATAGTTATTAATATGGTTGAATGATATTCATGGCCAGATGGTGAATGTCATGTCTGGCTCTTCCCAGGCCCATGGATTGTAGCCTGCCAGGCTCCTCTGTCTCTTCGATTCTCCAGGGAGAAATACTGGAATGGGTTGCCATTTGAGCCAGATGGTAGTAAAATTAAAGGAATACAAATTATTAAATTTCTGAAATTTCAAAACATGGTTTTTATCAGAGGGAAGAATGAAATTTAGTAGGAGATTTTACGATTAAAATCAGATGGCATTAGTATGTGGCATATTTAGGGAGAATATATTTCTGGACACCAAGGTGAAAAGTGGCCTTGAGGAAACATTCCTGCACGGTGGAGCGAGGCCTGCCACAGACCTCCCGCTGGCATTCCAAGGAATGCTGCAGTGTTCGGAATGAAGACAAATGGTTTTCTGAAGCCTTCCACTCCAAGGTCACATGATTTTTTTTATCTTGATATTTTCATCCCAAACATCATTTTTCTCAGAGACTGGTGGACCTCCTTGTTTCATGGAGTGTGGATGACAGGGTTCAGCAGTGGGGTCACCACTGTGTTCACAAGGGCAGCCTTCTTATTGGAATCCAGCCTGTTCACTTGCTTTGGTTTCAAATATATAAAGGCATGTCTGCTATACATCAGAGTGAGGTGATGAGAAGAGCAGGTGGAGAAAACTTTCTGTCACTCCTTGGCTGATGGGAGACAAGTTATTGTGACAACCGTGTTGCTATATGCAATGATGGTTGTGATGAAGAATGTCAAAAAGATATACCAAGCAAGGACAGAGGCATGCATTTCAACAAATTTGTTGTCCGAACAGGAGAGATGGATCAGGGGATCAAAGACACAGAAGTGAGGGATGACATGGGGGCCACAGAAGGATAACTGGGACACCTTCACCTCCAGACCAGCGGTGAGAGTGAAGCCCAAAGCACAGCAGACTGTGACTAGCAGGCAGCAGGTCTTCAGTCAGGTTCATGATGGTCATATAATGCAGAGGCTTGAAAATGGCCACATACTGATCCAGAGACATAACTGCAGTAAGTAGGAAGCCTGCTGCTCCAAGAAATGCAAAGACAAAGGCTTGTATGAAGCAGGCAACAAAGGAAATTGTTTAATTGCCTAAAAGAAAGATGACCAACAATTTAGGAATAAAAGTACTTGTGAAGCAACAGCCAAAGAAGGAGAGCATGCTGAGGAAAAAGTTCAAAAGCATCTGGAGGTGGGAGTCAGCACAAGGGACGGTGACTCTGAGGGTATTTCCTGCAATGGATGCCAAGTATGCCAGCAGGTGCACCAGGGAGAAGACTTTGCCCAAGTGCTGGACAGCAGGAAAGCCCTCCAAGGTGAATTCTTGGACAGTTGTCCCACTCCTCATTTCCGTTAACATCCCTTTTGATAGCAGCAGCATGTGTAGGTATCAGCCTACGATAAAGACATCACAGCAAGAAAAAAGGCTTTAGAGGAGCACACGATCAAGCTACTTCACTACCCAGGAAGGCAGCTACACAGATAATAATGTAGTCCAGTTAGCTGGTTATTGAATCAGAAAGACATGACTTCAATACTAGTTCAATATTGAGTTCTAATCCCTGAGAAATCAGTTACTTTTAGAAAGTTATTAATAGTTAACCATTGTGAGCTTCATTTTCACTCGTGTTAAAAGAAGATCTTCTGTTCACATACTGGTGAGTTAAATAAAATAAAGCGTGTAATTCACTTGGCATGTGATATCAATGATTCTTAAGTGTTCCTCAAAGTCTAATTTTAATACTGAAATTCTTAAATATGGTGTGATGAGCAGGCAGGGTTATTCACATCTTCATAGTTGTAAAATGTTTTACTGTAAAATTTACAATGTTACCATTTATAGTTAAATAAAGACAACAGTAGTATAATACTATTCCCTTTGAATATGCCTTTTGCCATCCTCAACAAATTCTGTGGTTCAAATGATAATCATCATCATTGTTAAGGACTTTAGTAGTGCTTGGTAACATGCTGGTCACTGCAATTCAGTATTTCTCTTACTCTTTGCAATAATCATGAGTGTTAGATTTCCTTCACCTCTTCTTTTACATATGAAGAATTAGAGGCTTAGAGAAGTTTCAAAGAGGTTAGGTCACACAGCTGGGGCTTTAGTGACTTATGTCCGAAAGCCCTTACTTCTTCAAATGCTATGATAAAATATTGAAAATAGACACAAATTTCTTGGTGATGTTCTCTCAACCTTAAATGAAAGTTTAGCTTTGTTTATCGTAATTTTCATCATTCAGTTAATATCATTGATGAATGACTGACCCACAGAATGACAGGTCTTAGTTTAGTATAACCAGTTTTAGGTTAGTATAACCATTTTACAAAAAAGACTGGAGACCAGGGTTTTGTGGGATTACTGGACAACATGGTATAAATTAATCCAGGATTTACTCTGCCCTTTTAAGTCTCCATGCTAGCAAATAAGAGATGAGGAATGACAGTAGTTCACAAGATTAGCATACTTAGGAAAATAGCCTGGGAACACGGCACTTACATGCTTTTACATCCATGCACATTCCCTTCAGTCTGCTTAACAAATCATTTCTCTTGTGTTGATGCTTGGCTCTAGCATCTCAATACTAAGGGAAAGGTCTGTTGTTGTGCAGTAGCTAAGTCATGTCTGACTCTTTTTGACACCATGGACTGTAGCCTGCCAGGCTCTTCTGTCCATGGATTTCCTAGACAAGAATACTGGAGTGGGTTGCCATTTCCTCCTCCGGGGATCTTCCTGACCCAGAGGTCAAACCCATGTCGCTTGTGTCTCCTGCATTGACAGGCAGGTTCTTTACTGAGCCACCGGGGAGCCCCAAAGGTCTGTAGTGTGGAGTAAATCTATCTTTCTCTCCTGCTGGTGGCTAAGTATGAAAGATTGATGCTCATGGAACCAAGCTGCTCACCCGAGCGTGACACCACTCCTAGGGCAGACTGGAGGTGCCTCTGCTTCTGTTCCAGCTACAGCAGCAAGTCCTTCAGGCTACCTTGGTCCCTGCCCCAGGAACACAGCGCCCCACCCCTCAATCATCATTGCAGTCTTGGTAACATGCTGGTCACTGCAATTCAGTATTTCTCTTACTCTTTGCAATAATCATGAGTGTTAGATTTCCTTCACCTCTTCTTTTACATATGAAGAATTAGAGGCTTAGAGAAGTTTCAAAGAGGTTAGGTCACACAGCTGGGGCTTTAGTGACTTATGTCCGAAAGCCCTTACTTCTTCAAATGCTATGATAAAATATTGAAAATAGACACAAATTTCTTGGTGATGTTCTCTCAACCTTAAATGAAAGTTTAGCTTTGTTTATCGTAATTTTCATCATTCAGTTAATATCATTGATGAATGACTGACCCACAGAATGACAGGTCTTAGTTTAGTATAACCAGTTTTAGGTTAGTATAACCATTTTACAAAAAAGACTGGAGACCAGGGTTTTGTGGGATTACTGGACAACATGGTATAAATTAATCCAGGATTTACTCTGCCCTTTTAAGTCTCCATGCTAGCAAATAAGAGATGAGGAATGACAGTAGTTCACAAGATTAGCATACTTAGGAAAATAGCCTGGGAACACGGCACTTACATGCTTTTACATCCATGCACATTCCCTTCAGTCTGCTTAACAAATCATTTCTCTTGTGTTGATGCTTGGCTCTAGCATCTCAATACTAAGGGAAAGGTCTGTTGTTGTGCAGTAGCTAAGTCATGTCTGACTCTTTTTGACACCATGGACTGTAGCCTGCCAGGCTCTTCTGTCCATGGATTTCCTAGACAAGAATACTGGAGTGGGTTGCCATTTCCTCCTCCGGGGATCTTCCTGACCCAGAGGTCAAACCCATGTCGCTTGTGTCTCCTGCATTGACAGGCAGGTTCTTTACTGAGCCACCGGGGAGCCCCAAAGGTCTGTAGTGTGGAGTAAATCTATCTTTCTCTCCTGCTGGTGGCTAAGTATGAAAGATTGATGCTCATGGAACCAAGCTGCTCACCCGAGCGTGACACCACTCCTAGGGCAGACTGGAGGTGCCTCTGCTTCTGTTCCAGCTACAGCAGCAAGTCCTTCAGGCTACCTTGGTCCCTGCCCCAGGAACACAGCGCCACTTCATGATGGGCAGGGTTTCTTCCTCTTGCAGTCATTTTCTTCCAAGAAATCAAGAGCTTTCTCTGTACTGAATGAAAAAGGAGAGGAAAAAGAAACTTGTCACAGTCTGCCAGAGTTGGGGTAGGGTGTATATGTATCCCATGTTTTCAATGTCCTTGGCTGGCAAAATCCGGTTTCTATAACCCAGAATTTTTCATACCACAACAAAGCTACATGGCGGCCTTGACCACTGAAGCCCCTGAAAGGAGCACATGGAATAAAATAATCACAATCCATTGCCCTCAATTCTAGGTGAAAGCTTGATTCTAGGACTATTTAGGATTCTGAAAGCTTGATTCTAGGACTGCTTAGGATTCTGATGAAAGTACAGGCTCTGCCTCCCTTAGTTGGGAATAGCCCAGCCTAACATCCAGCACTGCCATCCACCTCCTACCCCAGCGAAAGAGAATAGGCAGCTTCTTCTAAGTGCAGCTCTGGCTGCCTCTGAGACGAGTCTTTTGCTGAAGCATGGCATTGGCTGGGGAACATCAGCTCCAAGATATCTTCTGCTGCCCTACACGCCTCCATTAAATCCTCACGTTTCTATGTGGAGAAGCAGCCTTGTTCCACTGCATCAACAATGCGACAACATGCAGGTCTGGGGCCTTTATGCTAATTTTCCCGTAAGCCTGTGTTTGATCACCGAGCAGGATGTACCCCATCAGTGAGCAGAGAGTACAGGCTCTCAAACCTCATTAGGAGCCAAAGGGCCAGGATCCGAAAGTAGAGGCGGCGCTGGTGCCCTGGGGACAGCAAATTGGTCACCTTGGAGAGAGAGATTTACTAGCACAGCCCTTATGTTTATCCTTCCATTGTTTGTCATAACAATGGCTCCCAAATTTCCACTGTGTTCTCTGCCAAGGTTTTTCAAAGAAGTTGTATGACTTCATTTCCCATGGGTTGTAGGACTTAGAATCCTAATTTGAATGTTGCCACTTATTCCAGGTAAAATTCCAGACTACAACTTTCTACACGTGATGTGTACCCAGAAGCCAGAGATTAAAAGAACCCCAATCTGAGGGTGGACTTGGTATAATACCAATAATACTTTGAGAACCAGACTGTCCATGGTATTTTCATTAAAATAAGCCAATAATCGCAAGGGGGACCCGAAACACATCTGTTCTGATCCAGAGGGCTCAGTAATATCATACCGAATACCATCCATCCATATGAGAAAGAGCATATTACGGTAGGTTGATATCTTCCCATGTGGGACCAGGAAGGGAAGTGGAAAGTATCGAGTAGTTTTTCATATCTAGATCACTTCATTTTCTTTTTTTATTCATGCATGGAAAAAAGTTTTCTTTTTTAATGAATTTTCTGCTATAGAACAATCATTTAAGTTGAATTATGTGGGTGGGACTGGAAGAACTAGAAAAAGCTATCCATAAATCTCAGAAATTAAGTTGTTTTGTAAAATTCTTGTTCCTTCAGCTTCTACTAATTTCCTGGGTAGTTTCCCATGTTTTTCTTATCTCCAATGTGTTAATATTCCAGGCGCTGGGGAGAGCATGAGTAGTTTTAACTGATGGTTTTAGCACCATTCCTAAGCATATTTATCTCAAGACCTTTCAAGAATGAAATGGTGTTATACTTTGCAAAGTCAAGATTTTCCATAAAGTATAGAAGAGCCTCTCAAATACAGTTCCTTTAAAATGGGGTTAAAGTTTGTATTTGTAAGTTCGTATATCTCCTAGACATCCTCACAGTTTATTGCATGATTTACAGTTTGCTTTGTTTGTTTTGTTTTGTTTTGTTTTTTACACTTTTTTTTTTTTTTTGGCCACTTCTATTGATCTTTCATTTATTTATCTTTGTTCTTTGGCCTGTGTGGGCCTCACATCTCAGTGGCCTTTCTTTTCGCAGAGCACCGGCTCCGGGCACATGTACTCCAGAGCTCCAGCTCGGTAGTTGAACACATCTATCCAGCCACTCCGTGGCACGTGGGATCTTCCCAGGCCAGGGATCGAACCGGCGCCCTTTGCACTGCAAGGTGGTGTCCTTACCCACTGGACCACCAGGGAAGCCCTGCAGAGGAGAGATGGCACCTCACCAAATAGCATTATACAGAAATGTGTCAGAAAGTCAGTTTCTAAAATTCTGTGAACCAGACTGATTTCCTTCCACATGTTGAACACTGGGGATCTCAGTTGTCTGTAACAATGTTGGGGAGATATTTCCCAGAATAATAACATAATCAAATTCTGTCTTCTTATTTAGTACTTAGTATTACATAAAGGCAAAGCTCCTGAAACGAATTCTCAGGAACCAGAGGAGACATACTGGTATTCTTCAGCCTCCTGAGATGACTGGAGGCTCCACTTTGGGTGAAGGTAGATATCTGCCTCTTTTTCCTTACTTGGGAGGTCTGCCAACCACAAAGGATTTCTTTTTAATGAATTTTCTGCTATAGAACAATCATTTAAGTTGAATTATGTGGGTGGGACTGGAAGAACTAGAAAAAGCTATCCATAAATCTCAGAAATTAAGTTGTTTTGTAAAATTCTTGTTCCTTCAGCTTCTACTAATTTCCTGGGTAGTTTCCCATGTTTTTCTTATCTCCAATGTGTTAATATTCCAGGCGCTGGGGAGAGCATGAGTAGTTTTAACTGATGGTTTTAGCACCATTCCTAAGCATATTTATCTCAAGACCTTTCAAGAATGAAATGGTGTTATACTTTGCAAAGTCAAGATTTTCCATAAAGTATAGAAGAGCCTCTCAAATACAGTTCCTTTAAAATGGGGTTAAAGTTTGTATTTGTAAGTTCGTATATCTCCTAGACATCCTCACAGTTTATTGCATGATTTACAGTTTGCTTTGTTTGTTTTGTTTTGTTTTGTTTTTTACACTTTTTTTTTTTTTTTGGCCACTTCTATTGATCTTTCATTTATTTATCTTTGTTCTTTGGCCTGTGTGGGCCTCACATCTCAGTGGCCTTTCTTTTCGCAGAGCACCGGCTCCGGGCACATGTACTCCAGAGCTCCAGCTCGGTAGTTGAACACATCTATCCAGCCACTCCGTGGCACGTGGGATCTTCCCAGGCCAGGGATCGAACCGGCGCCCTTTGCACTGCAAGGTGGTGTCCTTACCCACTGGACCACCAGGGAAGCCCTGCAGAGGAGAGATGGCACCTCACCAAATAGCATTATACAGAAATGTGTCAGAAAGTCAGTTTCTAAAATTCTGTGAACCAGACTGATTTCCTTCCACATGTTGAACACTGGGGATCTCAGTTGTCTGTAACAATGTTGGGGAGATATTTCCCAGAATAATAACATAATCAAATTCTGTCTTCTTATTTAGTACTTAGTATTACATAAAGGCAAAGCTCCTGAAACGAATTCTCAGGAACCAGAGGAGACATACTGGTATTCTTCAGCCTCCTGAGATGACTGGAGGGCTCCACTTTGGGTGAAGGTAGATATCTGCCTCTTTTTCCTTACTTGGGAGGTCTGCCAACCACAAAGGAGTGAAGGAAAAGGACCAGGGCCAGCACAGTGCCGGAGCCCATGCTCAGGCTTCTCAAGAGCCACACTGCCAGGGCAAGCACGTTTGTTTGGGCAGTAGGTTGTATGAGTTCCTTTTATGTTTCCAAGGTCAATTCTTTACCAGGTGTATGGTTTACAGATATTTTCTCCCATTACTTATGTTACCTTTTCATTTTGTTGGTAGTTTCTTTTGCTATGCAGAAGCACAGATAAAATTAAAAACATTTTTTTATTTAGAAGCACAATCATCTAAAGCAAAGTGGACCCTTGAACAATATGGATTTTAACTGCACAGGTACACTTATTCCAGAATTTTTTTTTTCAATAGCAAATACGACAGTACCCAATAATCCAAGATTGGTTGAATATGTGGATGTGGAACTTTGTATATGAACAAGACAAGTATATGGAGAGCCAACTATATGTTATATACATATTTTTGACTACAAAGAGGGTCATCACCCCTATCCCCTGTATTGTTCAAAGGCCAGCTGTAATCACCTTTAAGTTGTGAGTATACTTTTGTGAAAAAATATTGTATTGTAAACCTCTTCCTGATTCTAATGGGAGGAACAGTTTTAATAATACTTATGGGTAAAGTACGAAACTTTCCTCTGACTCTAGTTTTCAAATAACTTCATATCTTGTTTAATAACTTTGAGGACTTTTAGAAACTATGAGTTTTGGGGGATTAGTTTTTTTCTGCCCTTAGAGGCCACTGGACCACCAGGAAGCCCTGCAGAGGAGAGATGGCACCTCACCAAATAGCATTATACAGAAATGTGTCAGAAAGTCAGTTTCTAAAATTCTGTGAACCAGACTGATTTCCTTCCACATGTTGAACACTGGGGATCTCAGTTGTCTGTAACAATGTTGGGGAGATATTTCCCAGAATAATAACATAATCAAATTCTGTCTTCTTATTTAGTACTTAGTATTACATAAAGGCAAAGCTCCTGAAACGAATTCTCAGGAACCAGAGGAGACATACTGGTATTCTTCAGCCTCCTGAGATGACTGGAGGGCTCCACTTTGGGTGAAGGTAGATATCTGCCTCTTTTTCCTTACTTGGGAGGTCTGCCAACCACAAAGGAGTGAAGGAAAAGGACCAGGGCCAGCACAGTGCCGGAGCCCATGCTCAGGCTTCTCAAGAGCCACACTGCCAGGGCAAGCACGTTTGTTTGGGCAGTAGGTTGTATGAGTTCCTTTTATGTTTCCAAGGTCAATTCTTTACCAGGTGTATGGTTTACAGATATTTTCTCCCATTACTTATGTTACCTTTTCATTTTGTTGGTAGTTTCTTTTGCTATGCAGAAGCACAGATAAAATTAAAAACATTTTTTTATTTAGAAGCACAATCATCTAAAGCAAAGTGGACCCTTGAACAATATGGATTTTAACTGCACAGGTACACTTATTCCAGAATTTTTTTTTTCAATAGCAAATACGACAGTACCCAATAATCCAAGATTGGTTGAATATGTGGATGTGGAACTTTGTATATGAACAAGACAAGTATATGGAGAGCCAACTATATGTTATATACATATTTTTGACTACAAAGAGGGTCATCACCCCTATCCCCTGTATTGTTCAAAGGCCAGCTGTAATCACCTTTAAGTTGTGAGTATACTTTTGTGAAAAAATATTGTATTGTAAACCTCTTCCTGATTCTAATGGGAGGAACAGTTTTAATAATACTTATGGGTAAAGTACGAAACTTTCCTCTGACTCTAGTTTTCAAATAACTTCATATCTTGTTTAATAACTTTGAGGGGACTTTTAGAAACTATGAGTTTTGGGGGGGATTAGTGTTTCTGTTGGCAGCGAATCATAGCATATTTAAAACTGTGTATATCCACATACCCTATATTTTTATGGTGTTTCATGAAACACCAATGTAGGATCACCAGCATCAATCTCCATACTGTCATGGACATAGTTCACTTGCTCCATGTTTCTCTGAAGAATGAATTTTTCTTATAATAGAAATGTTGTTTAACCAATCACCATTTCCTTATGTCCTATGTAGTTTCAGTGATTTGGATGAATGCTTTATAAAAAAGGACATACTTTGTTCAATAATAAATCCTTTGTTGTGCAGTTGCTCAGTCCTGTCTGACTCTTTGTAACCCATGGACTGCAGGCTTCCCTGTCCTTCCCTATTTCCCAGAGCTTGCTCAAACTCATGTCCATTGAGTCTGTGATGCCATCCAACCTTCTTGTCCTCTGTCATCCCCTTCTAGTGCCGCATATAATTCTGTGTCCATTGTAAGACATAATGATTCAGATTTCAGATTACTTATAATAATGAAATAATTGTATTTAACAAAAACTGTGTTTGGCTAAATAAAAACCGATGTGATGTTAAGAACTGTAAAAGTCAGCCAAGGATTTCAGTGGGTTATTGAAGTAATACAGAGAAAGGAAGATACGGCCATATTTGTGAATTCTGTTTATTAAAAATGTGTTTGTCAAGTGCTCCCAGGACCTTTGAAGAAGGAAAAACCTAGAAGAACAATGAGTGGGTTTCTTTTTTTAAAAAAAAATTATTTATTATTTATTTATATGACTGTGCTGTGTCTTAGTTGTGGCACGTGGGATCTTGAGTTGCAGATGCGAATTCTCAGCTGGCATATGTGGGATCTAGTTCCCTGACCAGAGATCGAACTCGGGCCCCCTGCCTTGGGAGCTTGGAGTTTTAGCCACTGGACCACCAGGGAAGTCCCAATGAGTGGGTTTCTATTAGAAAAATGCCACCTGACATAACTGCCAAAATGTTTATAGTAGCCAGAGAGATTATCATCAAAGCCAAGAGATGGATTAGGCAGAGATGAAATGAAGACTTCTGGCACCGTCAGCCTATCTTGTCCAATGTTTATACTGCATTTCCCCTCTTCACTCCACCCAGTTACCTGAGAGTGACAAATCTTCCAAGCATTGTTGAATCATCAATTCAATAGGCCCTTAAAAGTTGACAAACAATCCACATTGGGAACACACTCTTCTCCCTCCTTCTGCCAATGTTGGGCAATGATTCAATCCCTACTTGCAGTGGTTCCTAAACCTTGCATGCATCAGTATCACTTGCCCTTTTAAAACACAGACTATTGGACTGCACCCCAAGGGATTCTGGTTCTATAAATGCGACCCAAGAATCTGAATTTGTAACTAGTTACCAAGTGTTGTATTGCTTCTGGTGTCGAACCAATGAAATATTTCATGCCTTTGACATCATTCCATTTCTAGTTAGTGCAAGTCTTTCAAGAAGAGCAGTGAGAAAAGTGAAGCTGAGGAAAAACTAAGCTGTTCTATATCCAGGAACAAAGTAGAGTATAAGCAAATCAATACACTGGGAAATAAGCCTTAAGTGTGTTAGTCGCTCAGTCGTGCCCAACTCTTTCTGACCTCATGGAGTGCAGCCCACCAGGCTCCTCTGTCCATGGGATTCTCCAGGCAAGAGTACTGGAGTGGGTGGCCATTGCCTTCTCCAGGGGATCCTCCCAACCCAGGGATAGAATATGGGTCTCCTGCATTGCAGGATTTGTGAATTCTGTTTATTAAAATGGGTGTTTTTTCAAAGTGCTCCCAGGACCTTTGAAGAAGGAAAACCTAGAAGAACAATGAGTGGGTTTCTTTTAAAAAAAAATTATTTATTATTTATTTATATGACTGTGCTGTGTCTTAGTTGTGGCACGTGGGATCTTGAGTTGCAGATGCGAATTCTCAGCTGGCATATGTGGGATCTAGTTCCCTGACCAGAGATCGAACTCGGGCCCCCTGCCTTGGGAGCTTGGAGTTTTAGCCACTGGACCACCAGGGAAGTCCCAATGAGTGGGTTTCTATTAGAAAAATGCCACCTGACATAACTGCCAAAATGTTTATAGTAGCCAGAGAGATTATCATCAAAGCCAAGAGATGGATTAGGCAGAGATGAAATGAAGACTTCTGGCACCGTCAGCCTATCTTGTCCAATGTTTATACTGCATTTCCCCTCTTCACTCCACCCAGTTACCTGAGAGTGACAAATCTTCCAAGCATTGTTGAATCATCAATTCAATAGGCCCTTAAAAGTTGACAAACAATCCACATTGGGAACACACTCTTCTCCCTCCTTCTGCCAATGTTGGGCAATGATTCAATCCCTACTTGCAGTGGTTCCTAAACCTTGCATGCATCAGTATCACTTGCCCTTTTAAAACACAGACTATTGGACTGCACCCCAAGGGATTCTGGTTCTATAAATGCGACCCAAGAATCTGAATTTGTAACTAGTTACCAAGTGTTGTATTGCTTCTGGTGTCGAACCAATGAAATATTTCATGCCTTTGACATCATTCCATTTCTAGTTAGTGCAAGTCTTTCAAGAAGAGCAGTGAGAAAAGTGAAGCTGAGGAAAAACTAAGCTGTTCTATATCCAGGAACAAAGTAGAGTATAAGCAAATCAATACACTGGGAAATAAGCCTTAAGTGTGTTAGTCGCTCAGTCGTGCCCAACTCTTTCTGACCTCATGGAGTGCAGCCCACCAGGCTCCTCTGTCCATGGGATTCTCCAGGCAAGAGTACTGGAGTGGGTGGCCATTGCCTTCTCCAGGGGATCCTCCCAACCCAGGGATAGAATATGGGTCTCCTGCATTGCAGGCAGATCCTTCACTGTCTGAGCCACCAGGGAAGCCTTAAAGCCTTAATCTAGGGGCTTATTAAAATTGAGCTGTTTGTAGGAAGAGGGGACAAGAAGAATGAAGAGGCAGAAGGAAGGTGAAAGAGGACTTCTATTTATTTATATTCACCTGCTTTGTGTGTCAACTGACTCTGAGATCCATGAGCAAAACCAGTTGGTGGTAATTGTGATAGAACATTTTCAGGGAAGGGCTTTCGATGTGGCTCAGTGGTAAAGAATCTGCCTGCCAATGCAGGAAATGCAAGAGATGTGGGTTTCATCCCTGGGTCAGGAAGATCCCCTGGAATAGGAAATGGCAACCCACTCTAGTATTCTGATTTGGAAAATTCCACAAACCGGAAGATCCCTTGGAACAGGAAATGGCAACCCTCTCTAGTATTCTTATTTGGAAAATTCCACAATGGGGTTGCACAATTTCAGACACAACTGAGCATGCATTTTCAGGGAATTCTGTACCTCATAGGACACTTGTCTTCCTTGAACACCATTAGTAAGGGGCCACCAAAGAGAAATTCTCTGTCTACTTGAGCTTAAGATAGAAAGTTAATAAATCTGTTTCCTAGCTTGCCAATCACTCCACTGGGGATCAATTAGCAGAGAGTTCATTCGTTTGGGAGTACTTTTTTCATTGTTTAGTTCAACTTGGAAATGTGTTTTTTAAATGCGACCCAAGAATCTGAATTTGTAACTAGTTACCAAGTGTTGTATTGCTTCTGGTGTCGAACCAATGAAATATTTCATGCCTTTGACATCATTCCATTTCTAGTTAGTGCAAGTCTTTCAAGAAGAGCAGTGAGAAAAGTGAAGCTGAGGAAAAACTAAGCTGTTCTATATCCAGGAACAAAGTAGAGTATAAGCAAATCAATACACTGGGAAATAAGCCTTAAGTGTGTTAGTCGCTCAGTCGTGCCCAACTCTTTCTGACCTCATGGAGTGCAGCCCACCAGGCTCCTCTGTCCATGGGATTCTCCAGGCAAGAGTACTGGAGTGGGTGGCCATTGCCTTCTCCAGGGGATCCTCCCAACCCAGGGATAGAATATGGGTCTCCTGCATTGCAGGCAGATCCTTCACTGTCTGAGCCACCAGGGAAGCCTTAAAGCCTTAATCTAGGGGCTTATTAAAATTGAGCTGTTTGTAGGAAGAGGGGACAAGAAGAATGAAGAGGCAGAAGGAAGGTGAAAGAGGACTTCTATTTATTTATATTCACCTGCTTTGTGTGTCAACTGACTCTGAGATCCATGAGCAAAACCAGTTGGTGGTAATTGTGATAGAACATTTTCAGGGAAGGGCTTTCGATGTGGCTCAGTGGTAAAGAATCTGCCTGCCAATGCAGGAAATGCAAGAGATGTGGGTTTCATCCCTGGGTCAGGAAGATCCCCTGGAATAGGAAATGGCAACCCACTCTAGTATTCTGATTTGGAAAATTCCACAAACCGGAAGATCCCTTGGAACAGGAAATGGCAACCCTCTCTAGTATTCTTATTTGGAAAATTCCACAATGGGGTTGCACAATTTCAGACACAACTGAGCATGCATTTTCAGGGAATTCTGTACCTCATAGGACACTTGTCTTCCTTGAACACCATTAGTAAGGGGCCACCAAAGAGAAATTCTCTGTCTACTTGAGCTTAAGATAGAAAGTTAATAAATCTGTTTCCTAGCTTGCCAATCACTCCACTGGGGATCAATTAGCAGAGAGTTCATTCGTTTGGGAGTACTTTTTTCATTGTTTAGTTCAACTTGGAAATGTTTTCTGAGAAACTTACATGCCTGTGGGAAATCATAAAGTACTGCCTTCATTCTTGCTGATATTCTAATTAATTAAAACAGGAAAGTAGTTGCCAGGCATCCTCCCTGCAACCAAAACTCAGAGAATCTGACCTATGAGCTCAGAGTGCAGCTAGACGAAGCAGTTACAACATAAAAGGTATTAATGTCATTTCATGACACAGTGACTGAGTACTGGGCACTGATCAAGGAAGAAGGGAAATGAGTCATGATCAGAAGGATTCAGAAACTGGCAAGCCAAGATTGGATGTAGGTGATATGCAGAAATTAAGAGTAAATAAGTAATTACAGGACTTTGTTCCAGGTAAGCAGGAGAAAACACGTTCCACCTTGTCGGTGTGAGGCAGCTCTGCAGCTCTGTAGCAGGATGGGTGGAGCGGCTCTTCAAGGACGCTGCAGAGTGGAGAGTAGCAGGAGGACTGAGAGAAGACCAGAGTTCAGAGAAGCACCCAGTCAGTGGTGAGTGTACCCTGTTTTTATCCTCTGGTTCTCTTGCCTCTTGCGCTAGGACACAGGTGAAGTCACACAAGCGAGCAGTAGAGAGGAATAACTAAGGCCCCATGACCGAGATATGGAACTTAACGGAGACACTGCAGAGAAATCAAATATACTGAAGCGCTTATGAGGAGGAGGGAATCTTCAGGAAAGAAATCCCATTACACTGTTAGATACTTCTAAGAACGACTCTCAAACTGTGCTTGACTAGGTATGATCTTACTCAGTATAATAAAGTCTTTGAAAACTGAATTTCCAAAAAGACCTCTGGCCAGAACCCAGAATTCCATTGGATGTGCACAGTGGGTTAGATCTGAATAGCTCTGCAAAGGTTTTGAAACTGAACTGACATTGAAACCACAGCCTATAGAAGATGGAAGGGAATTATGGCCCGAATTTAATCAGTCAATTTTTGGCAAAATAAATATATCAATCTTTTTCAGAGGACTAAAACAAAAAACCCTTAAGAGCCTGAAAACATGATATCCCAGTCCAAAATTACTCAGTATATGAAGAAACTGGAAAATTCCAATTCTTCTGGGGAAACAACAATCAACAGACATCAATATGGACATGACACAGTTATCAGAATTAAATTGGTTATTTAAAATTTCCTACCAAGGGTCTTCCCTGGTGGTCCAGTGGGTAAAGACACCGTCTTGCAGTGCAAGGGGTGCCGGTTCGATCCCTGGTCTGGGAAGATCCCACGTGCCGCGGAGCAGCTGGACTGATGTGTCCAATTACCGAGCCAGAGCTCTGGAGCGCATGCGCCCAGAGCCGGCGCTCTGCGACATCAGAGGCCACCGCAATGGGAGGCCCACACGGGCCAAAGAACAAAGATAGATGAAAATGGACAAACGAAAGATCAATAGAAGTGGCCCGCCTGCCCCCCTCCCTCCCCACCCCCCCCCCACCAAAATAAATAAATAAATAAATCTTTAAAAAAAAAATCCTACCAAACAATTGCAAGCACTGTTAAAATTAATAGATAAGTAGAAGGATTCAGAAATAATGTGTAAAGGAGAATCAAATGGCAATATTAAGAACTGAAAAATATAATAGCTGCAATAGAAAACTCACTTAATGAGCTCAGAAGCATAATGAAGATAACAGGTAAAATTGAAAATATATCAATAGAAATTATCTAATCTGGAAAAAGGAGAAAATTTATTTAAAACAAATTAGCAAAGCCTCAGCAACTTGTTGGAAAACAACAAAAGGTATAACATTGTTATCACCAGAGTTCCAGGACAGCAGAAAGAGATCAGTGCTGAAAAATAATAATTTATTTATTTATTTATTTTGGCTGCACTGAGTCTTAGTGGCAGCATGTGGGATCTAGTTCCTTGACTAGGGATAGAACCTAGGCCCCCTGCTTGGGAACATGGAGTCTAAGCCACTAGACCACCAGAGAAGTCCCTAAACATACCTTATTTATTTTATCTGGTTGCATTAGGTCTTACTTGCAGCATGAGTGTTAAACCATATATTTCAAGATATGATGCCTGAAAACCTCCGATGTTTGGCAAACCACCTAAACCTATAGATTCAATAAGCCGAACAAACCCTAAACAAGATAAGCCCAAAGAAATTCCATAGTCAGATCAGTCATAATAAGCTATTGAAACTTAAGACAAAGAAAAATCTTGAAATCACAGGAAAAAATGGCACTGCACCTGTAGGTGAAGAAAATTTTGAATGACAGAATTTCTAACCAGAAACTACAGTAGGAAGTGGCATCCTTTTTAATTGCTGAAAGAAAAGAACTGTCAGCTTGAAAATATATATTTAATAAGATGGGCTTTAGGAATGAAGCTAAATGAGGGTGTTCTCAGATAGAGGAAATCTAAAGGAATTTGTTGCCAGGAGATCTGCTGTAAAGGAATTGTTAAAGGAATTTCTTCAGACAGAAGGAGAATGATACCAGAAAAAAAAAAAAAAAAACAATATAGGGATAATACACAAGAGAAATGATAAATATTACGGTACATGTAATAGACCCTTCTGTTCTTGAATTCTTTAAAATATATTTGATGATTGGAAGCAAAATATAATTACACTATCTGCAAGTTTAAAAAAATATTTATATATATATATATTTATTTATATATATATGTATATACATATATGACAACTATCACCTGAAGGGGATAAAGGGATCCATATGGTTATAAGACAAAATGCCACTTAAGCGGTAAAGTATTAATTCTAATTAGACTGTGTAAAGTTAAATATGTAAATTGTAATTTTCAAAGTAGTCACCCAAAACAATGTATACAAAGAGATATACTAAAAACACCCTTGATCAGTTAAAATAGAATGGAATGTGTGAATAGATCATGACTGCAGTATCTAACTATATATCAATGAATGTAAAAACCTTGCTTCAGGGGAGAAGTTGCTGACTTAAGAAATTTTGATAGGACTGAGTCTGTCAGACTACTGACCAACATAATATTGTAAAGCTATTAACATCCAATTAAAAATAATAGAAAAAACTATTGATACACAGCACTATAGTTGATAAAGCTGTTTCCTGCAGGGGTGTGGGTTAAGAATTCTGAAAGCACTACTATGCATAATGGGATTGACAATTGAGTAAATGATTGGCAAATGGTGGGAGCCAGGTTTTCTATTGTTGAAGTTGGAGATTACCGATAAGTAAGGGAAGGAGGCTAGAATGATCCATGTGGTCATGGATTAGAGTTGGAGACATCAATAGGAACTGAAGGTTAGCTTCATATAAATAGATATGATTACATATGGGCTTCCCCATGGCTCAGATGGTAAAGAATCTGCCTGCAGTGTAGGAGACCCGGGGTGGATCCCTCACTCAGGAAGATCCTCCGGAGAAGGGAATACCCACTGCAGTGTTCTTGCCTGGGAAATCCCATGAACAGAGGAGCCTGATGGACTATGGCCCATGTAGACATGACTGAGTGACTAAGTACAAACACATACATGGTAACATATAGAAATGTTCATTTTTTTGGATATTAAACATACATATGTTTCCTTGATCTATCAGCTGAGAAGACTTACAAGCTATGACACACCCCAGTAGCAATGAATAGACCTAGCACCCCCAGAATCATGGTTCCTGCTCCTGTTCTCCAATGGAAGTCACTAGGGTTCCTTGGAGAAATGACTGATTATAATATTGATACAGGAAACATACGAGATAGGGCATAGAGCATCTTGTAGTATAAGAAAATAGGAAGTGCTAAAAACCAAAATCCCCCAAAGATAGGGATATGGCAGAAGGAAACAGGAATCAGCTGAAAGAGTTCTCAAAGTCCAATGCTGGAACAATCTGAGCAGTGAAATAAGTGAAATAGTGTTGGGTAATAATCCATGATTGAGATGGAAAGCATGATTGAGAAATGTCCACTACAGCTGAGTATAAACTCAGAACTGGGATGAAAATCTCCAACAGTAAAGAACTAAAGTGAAATGACAAAGGATACAGCTCAGACGAGGAAATGTTCATTTGAAATACACTGGCAATCAAAAAATGCAAAGTAAAATAATAGTGAAAAAATAATAGTGCAATAGCATTTCATCTATCATATTGGCCAACACAAAAGAACTACAGCAGTAAGAGCAAGCAAAGGCTCCTGGGAGAAGGCCCCGTTCTTCTGCTGTGGATGTGTGAATCGCTACAGCCTTCGTGGATTTTGTGAACTAGAACTTGGCAGTGCCTAGTGACATTTAGAACACGATCCAGCCATCACACCTGGGAGATCCAGACGACAAAGCTTAAGGCCCAGTACATAAGAACCTGTGTCCAAAGATGTGTATCCAGACACAGCCTCCACACTAGGAAACTGTTGATAATGATGCATACTTGAGGCCATGGCAAAAAGAGAGAAAGCTTCCCCATGGCTCAGATGGTAAAGAATCTGCCTGCAGTGTAGGAGACCCGGGGTGGATCCTCACTCAGGAAGATCCTCCGGAGAAGGGAATACCCACTGCAGTGTTCTTGCCTGGGAAATCCCATGAACAGAGGAGCCTGATGGACTATGGCCCATGTAGACATGACTGAGTGACTAAGTACAAACACATACATGGTAACATATAGAAATGTTCATTTTTTTGGATATTAAACATACATATGTTTCCTTGATCTATCAGCTGAGAAGACTTACAAGCTATGACACACCCCAGTAGCAATGAATAGACCTAGCACCCCCAGAATCATGGTTCCTGCTCCTGTTCTCCAATGGAAGTCACTAGGGTTCCTTGGAGAAATGACTGATTATAATATTGATACAGGAAACATACGAGATAGGGCATAGAGCATCTTGTAGTATAAGAAAATAGGAAGTGCTAAAAACCAAAATCCCCCAAAGATAGGGATATGGCAGAAGGAAACAGGAATCAGCTGAAAGAGTTCTCAAAGTCCAATGCTGGAACAATCTGAGCAGTGAAATAAGTGAAATAGTGTTGGGTAATAATCCATGATTGAGATGGAAAGCATGATTGAGAAATGTCCACTACAGCTGAGTATAAACTCAGAACTGGGATGAAAATCTCCAACAGTAAAGAACTAAAGTGAAATGACAAAGGATACAGCTCAGACGAGGAAATGTTCATTTGAAATACACTGGCAATCAAAAAATGCAAAGTAAAATAATAGTGAAAAAATAATAGTGCAATAGCATTTCATCTATCATATTGGCCAACACAAAAGAACTACAGCAGTAAGAGCAAGCAAAGGCTCCTGGGAGAAGGCCCCGTTCTTCTGCTGTGGATGTGTGAATCGCTACAGCCTTCGTGGATTTTGTGAACTAGAACTTGGCAGTGCCTAGTGACATTTAGAACACGATCCAGCCATCACACCTGGGAGATCCAGACGACAAAGCTTAAGGCCCAGTACATAAGAACCTGTGTCCAAAGATGTGTATCCAGACACAGCCTCCACACTAGGAAACTGTTGATAATGATGCATACTTGAGGCCATGGCAAGGAGGAAAGCTGATGTATAAGAAATGCATTTTGCAAACTAGTGATCAATATTAAAACACATGACCATGTGGAAACACTGTGAGACTTCCGTAAGAGGACCGGAGCTTTCCTACTCCGACTGCTCACAGACCACCCTCTGCACTCAGTGTTTCCCGCAGCACAGCACGCAGCAGAAGCAGCAAGGGAAACAGCAGACGTGGCAGTCTAGGAGAGAAGCCTGAGCTTCCCCAGCCCCAACTCAGAGCCACCCCGGAGGCCTTCCCCCTGGAGCTCTGGCTCCGAGGTTTTCAGATGTTTCTCTTGAGTATTAATTATTCCCAGAAAGGACGGGGCGAGGACAGAAAGAAGTCTCTTGATCTTGGAGACAGAGACTGAGGCCTGGCTATGTCTTCAGGGATCTTGGGGTCCAGCCATTATCTGCCTCTCTCTGCGGGCTTTGTTATCTCGAGGAAGCAGGTCTCCCAGTGGGCGCTTCCAGGGAGGGCAGCGGCTCTGGGACAAGTTTTCAGGGACCATGTCTGGCCAGAGATGACGGCAGGAGCCTTTGTTAAACTTCCCCCAGTAGATCAGAGACAGATGGGTTCCAAGGGAATTCCGATAACTAACAGAAAAGTTTAAGGCTGGTGTGAGCGCGTGCCAGGAGAAAGAGAGGCCCAAGGGGACCCTTTGCTCGGGGAATCAAATGCCTTTGTGCTAATGAGGCCCCAAGTCAGTGAGCAGGCTTCTGCCAAAGTCTGATCTGCAGGATTAGAGTGCTCCTTGCTGACTAACCGGAGCTGGGCAGTGCTAATCAGGGCCTTCTTCCCCGTCCTTCACGTAAGCTTCATTCCTCTTAGCCCAGCTCTCATGTCTCTCTACCACCTCTCTGACTATTAGGGTGTCATGGCCCTTTAAAAAGGGTAAAAATCAGAGAAGTTTTATTCTTATGCTATGGAGTTAGTGTAAGGAGCGGAGGTAAACAGAACTCAGCTGGAGTTAACTTTTTCTCTCTGTACAGAGAGAAAAGATGCAGTGCAAGGGAGAAGGACAACTGAGGACGCCTCTCTACCACGTGTCCAAAGATGTGTATCCACAGCCTGAATTTGATAATGATGCATACTTGAGGCCATGGCAAGGAGGAAAGCTGATGTATAAGAAATGCATTTTGCAAACTAGTGATCAATATTAAAACACATGACCATGTGGAAACACTGTGAGACTTCCGTAAGAGGACCGGAGCTTTCCTACTCCGACTGCTCACAGACCACCCTCTGCACTCAGTGTTTCCCGCAGCACAGCACGCAGCAGAAGCAGCAAGGGAAACAGCAGACGTGGCAGTCTAGGAGAGAAGCCTGAGCTTCCCCAGCCCCAACTCAGAGCCCCCCCGGGAGGCCTTCCCCCTGGAGCTCTGGCTCCGAGGTTTTCAGATGTTTCTCTTGAGTATTAATTATTCCCAGAAAGGACGGGGCGAGGACAGAAAGAAGTCTCTTGATCTTGGAGACAGAGACTGAGGCCTGGCTATGTCTTCAGGGATCTTGGGGTCCAGCCATTATCTGCCTCTCTCTGCGGGCTTTGTTATCTCGAGGAAGCAGGTCTCCCAGTGGGCGCTTC
The DNA here is from genome assembly GCA_022376925.1 of Tragulus kanchil. Taxonomy (NCBI): domain Eukaryota; kingdom Metazoa; phylum Chordata; class Mammalia; order Artiodactyla; family Tragulidae; genus Tragulus; species Tragulus kanchil. The sequence goes on from JAIOJX010000005.1 coordinate 163,664,885, forward strand.
CAGGGAGGGCAGCGGCTCTGGGACAAGTTTTCAGGGACCATGTCTGGCCAGAGATGACGGCAGGAGCCTTTGTTAAACTTCCCCCAGTAGATCAGAGACAGATGGGTTCCAAGGGAATTCCGATAACTAACAGAAAAGTTTAAGGCTGGTGTGAGCGCGTGCCAGGAGAAAGAGAGGCCCAAGGGGACCCTTTGCTCGGGGAATCAAATGCCTTTGTGCTAATGAGGCCCCAAGTCAGTGAGCAGGCTTCTGCCAAAGTCTGATCTGCAGGATTAGAGTGCTCCTTGCTGACTAACCGGAGCTGGGCAGTGCTAATCAGGGCCTTCTTCCCCGTCCTTCACGTAAGCTTCATTCCTCTTAGCCCAGCTCTCATGTCTCTCTACCACCTCTCTGACTATTAGGGTGTCATGGCCCTTTAAAAGGGTAAAATCAGAGAAGTTTTATTCTTATGCTATGGAGTTAGTGTAAGGAGCGGAGGTAAACAGAACTCAGCTGGAGTTAACTTTTTCTCTCTGTACAGAGAGAAAAGATGCAGTGCAAGGGAGAAGGACAACTGAGGACGCCTCTCTACCACTTGTCATGTGTCTGTTGCAAGAGGCTTTGCCTCTGAAATCTGTGTGAAGTGACTTGAAACCACAGAGGAGCCCGGCACATAGTTGTTCCTTTGAAATCAAAGCTGTGCTTTTCAAAGCTGGCATGATGGGCTTCCCCGGTGGCTTGAGTAGGGAAAAAAAAAAACCCTGCCTGCCAATGCAGGAGACGTAAGAGATGTAGCTTCCATCCCTGGGTTGGGAAGACCCCCTGGAGATGGGCATGGCGACCCACTCCAGTGTTCTTGCCTGGACAGTCCCAAGGACAGGGGAGCCTGGCGAACTACAGTCCATAGGGTCGCAAAGAGTCAGACACGACTGAAGCAACTTAGTACACATGGGTGATGGGCTTTATCAGCTGAATATGTGGTTTACAAATAAAATTATTATAATTTACTAGAACAGAAAAAAGGCCCCCCAAACTCTAAATAGTTAATAAATTAATATGTAGTAAATATACCCTCACATATAAGTATTACTATTTGAAGTATTTACAAAAAAAGGACAGGAATAGATAAAAACAAAAGAAAATTTCAGGTGATAATACACGGGTGAAAAATCCAGCTCGTTTAAAATCATTTAAAAGACCAAGATCCAGATGCTGCCTGCACAACAGCAGAGGCCCAGATGTGCGTTCATATTCAGTACCGGGGAGGGTCCAGACAAATGGGCCCTGTAAGCACTGCTTTGAAGCTGGGGACACAGGTGGCCCCACATGAGGGACCTGCCCCTGGAGAAATTAAGGTCTGTGGGGAGGCTTGCTTCCAAGAGGAGAGTGGAAGAAAGGGGCGAGGACATACTTGCTCAGTTTTCCTTCAAAATTCACCAATGACATAGGTCGCCCCCAGCCCATACCTCTGTGGAAGAGGAGTGAAGGAGGCTGGGAAAAAGCAAACAGCTTACAACTGCAGGAGCTTCACATGGAAAGAAGCATCAGGAATTGGGAGGAAGTCCCTCATTTCAACAACAAGCGTAGCCTCTTTTTTTTCAGTTGTGTAATTACTCGTGTTAATTTTCTATTGCTGAGTAACAAGTTACCACAAACTTAAGAACTTGACACACAATAATTATCTCTAATTTTAGTTTAATTTTTGTGGGTCAGGAGTCTGGGAATAGCTTACCTGGGTTCTCTGTAAGGTTCCAGTCGAGGTGCTGGCACAGATTGGGTTCTTATCCAGAGACTTGACTAGTTATGGATCTACTCCCCAGCTCATGCCGGTTGTTGGCAGAATTCACTTCCTTGTCACTGGTAATAAGACTGGGGGGCCTGGCTTCTTGTGGGCTTTTAGATAGAGGCCACTCTGAGCTCCTAAAGCCTGTTTGCAGTTCTTTGTCATGTGGCACTCTCGGTAGGCCCTCTCACAACCTGGTGGCTTGTTTCTTTAAAGCCAGTATAGGGGCTTCCCTGGTAGATCAGTGGTAAACAGTTCGCCTGCCAATGCAGGAGACACGGGTTCGATCCCTGATCCGGGAAGATCCCACATGCTGCGGAGCAACTAAGCCCATGAGCCACAAATATGGAGCCTGCGCTCTAGAGCCTCGGAGCCGCAACTATTGAGTCATGTGCCGCAACCACTGAAACCTGTGTGCCCTAGAGCCTGAGTTCCACAACAAGAGAAGTCACTGCAACAAGCAGCCTGCTCACCTCAACTAGAGAGTCACCCCCACTCCCTGCAACTAGAGAAGAGCCTGTGGCAGCAGTGAAAACCCAGAATAGCCAAAAAAAAAAAAAAAAAGCCAGTATGGGGAAGAGAGAATTACTAACAGTAGGTCTCATACAATGCAATCACAAAAGTGACAGCCATCATCTCTGACGCAGTCTATTGGTCACAAGCAAGTCAGAAAGGTCATCTAGACTCAAAGTTAGATCACTCAGGGCTGCAGGAGGTGAGGATTGTGTGGGCCATCTTCGAGTATATCCACCAGACTACTGGATAAGAGGTACATCCTTTGGAAGGCAGTCTGACTAAACACTCTTATCATACAATCCAGCAAATGTACTCCTGAGTATTTATCGAAAGAAGCTGAAAATGTATCTCTACACAAAATGTAGAGATACATTTTCAACTTCATCTGGAAGATCCTCTGGAGGAGGAAATGGCAACCCACTCCAGTAGTCTTGCCTGGAAAGTCCCATGGACAGAGGAGCCTGGCGGACTATAGTTCATAGGGTCGCAAAGAGTCAGACACGACTGCAGCAACTTAGCACACACACACACACACACACACACAAACCTATATGCAGATATTCAAAGCAGCTTTATTCGTAACTGCTAAGACCTGGAAGCAATGAAGATGGCCTTTAACAAGTGAGTTGATCATAAACTGTGTTACCTCCAGTGGAGTATTATTCAGCACTAAAAAGAAATGAGCTACCAAGCCATGAAGGAACTTTAAATGCATATTACTAAATGAAAGAAGCAATCTGAATAGTAGATTGATAATCGAATAGCCTATGCATGTGTGGGGGAGTATAAGCAATCTCCACATTCACTCCAGTTTTGCTGTGTGAATTTAAAATTGTTTAAATGACAGTCAATTTTTAAAATGTAAACAGAAAAACTTAACAAAGCCAAAGCTAACTTTTTTGATAGATGAATGAAACTGACACCTTTCTAGAAATATTGATAGATTACTAGAAAGTAAAAAAGATGCAAAAATATATTGCAAAGAAAGACTGATATACACCACAGCTCGCTGTTAATCACATGTTGTTCAGTTGCTAAGTCGTGTCCGACTCTTTTCTGCCTCATGGACTGCAGCACACCAGGCTCCTCTGTCTTTCACTGTCTCCTGGAGCTTTCTTAAACTCATGTCCATTGAGTCGGCTATGCTATCTAACCATCTCATACTCTGCCATACTCTGCCTTCTCCTTTTGCCTTCAATCTTTCCCAGCACTGGGGCCTTTTCCTGTGAGTCAGCTCTTCACATCAGGTGGCCAAAGTATCGGAGCTTCTGCTTCAGCGTCAGTCCTTCCAATGAATATTTCAGGTTCATTTCCTTTAGGATTGACTGGTTTGATCTCCTTGATGTCCAAGGGACTCTCAAGAGTCTTCTCTAGCACCACAGTTCAAAAGCATCAATTCTTCAGTGCTTAGCCCTCTCTATGGTCCAAATTTCACATCCATACATGACTACTGGAAAGACCATAGCTTTGACTATGTGGACTTTTGTCAGCAAAGTGATGTCTCTGCTTTATAAGATGTTGTCTAGGTGTGTCATAGCTTTTCCTTCAAGGAGCAAGCATCTTTTAGTTTCATGGCTGCAGTCACCATCTGCGGTGATTTTGGAGCCCAAGGAAATAAAGTCTGACAGTGTTTCCACTTCTTTCCCATCTATTTTCCATGAAGTGATGAGATCAGATGCCATGATCTTAGAGTTTTTTGAATGCTGAGTTTTAAACCAGATTTTTAAAATTTTAGCCTCTTTTTATTGATTTTTTATTTATTTATTTTTCATCATTTTTATTCTTCAGCCTGTGTGGGTTGTCCATTACAGTGGCCTCTCTCATCACAGAGCACCGGCTCTAGGCTCGTGTGCTCCTGAGCGCTGGCTTGTAACTGGACACACCAGTCCAGCCACTTTGCAGCATGTGGTATCTTCCCAGGCCAGGCATCGAACCGGTACCCCTTGCACTGCAAGGCAGACTCTACCCACTGGACCACCAGGGAAGTCCTAAACCAGCTATTTTTTACTCTCCTCTTTCACTTTCATCAAGAGGCTCTTTAGTTCCTCTTTGTTTTCTGCCATAAGGGTGGTATCATCTACATATATGAGGTTATTGATATTTCTCCCAGCAATCTTGATTCCAACTTGACCTTTATCCAGGCTGGCAGTTCGCACGATGTACTCTGCATGTAAGTTAAATAAATAGGGTGATGATATACAGCCTTGATGTACTCCTTTCCCAATTTTGAACCAGTCTGGTTCTAACTGCTGCTTCTTGATCTGCATACAGGTTTCTCAGGAGGCAGGAAAGGTGGCCTGGTATTCTCATTTCTTTAAGAATTTTTCACAGTTTGTTGTGACCCACACAGTCAAAGGCTTTAGCATAGTGAATGAAGCAAAAGTAGATGTTTTCCTCTGGGATTCCCTTGCTTTTTATATGATCCAGTGAGTGTTGGCGATTTAATCTGAGTCCTCTGCCTTTTCTAAATCCAGCTTTACATCTGGAAGTTCTCAGTTCACGTACTGTTGAAACCTAGTTTGAAGGATTTTGAGCATTACCTTGTTAGCATGTGAAATTAATGCAATTGTACAGTAGTTTGAACATTCCTTGGCACTGCCTTTCTTTGGGATCAGAATTAAAACTGATGACATTTTCCAATTCCTGTGGCCACTGCAGAGTTTCCAAAAATTTTTGGCATATTGAGTACAGTACTTTAACAGCATCATCTTCTAATATTTGAAATAGCTCAACTGGAATTCCATCACTTCCACTAGCTTTGTTCATGGTAATGCTTCCTAAATCCCACTTGACTTCACTTGATTTTTCTTTAGTTGGCCAAAGTTACTTTCAGCAACTTGCAACCATAGAATTATAAATGAAACAGGTGGTTTAATCACCAAATTTGACTGCATTTGATAGATGAGCAGATTTAAGACCAGAGAGGAAAAATGAGTTGTCTAAGGGCACATGGGTATTCCACAGCAGGATTGGGTCTAGAACCGGGAACTAATCATTCCAATTCAGAGATATTTCTCTTTGTTACACTGCCTCACTGTCTCTTACATTCAACACCCCCTTTCTCCCTACCCAACCTCAGATGTACACAATCATTGAATACAAAGTTGTTCCCATGTGTAGGCTCTGGGATATAACTCAGGCTTTTAGAAGTGGGGGAAGATAAAAGTACCAGGAAAAGGATGAGAGGAATAGTTCAAGAGGAAGTGGTGAGTTTATGAAGTGCAGTGCTACTTAAGACTTCTCATCCACCAGGCAAAGGTAACAAAGTACCTGGGCATTGCTCTGGGACCACGCTATTTCTCAGACTGTTCCCCATCTCCATCTTGCTATAGGAATGTAATTGGCTTTACATTTATACTTAAATTATAAACAAAATGCATTCATATGATAAAACGTTCAAATAGTTGCACTGTATTGAAATTTCAAACTGTAGAGAGCAAACCAACTGTTCTCCCAATCTGCTCTGACATTAGTGAATGAAGCAAAAGTAGATGTTTTCCTCTGGGATTCCCTTGCTTTTTATATGATCCAGTGAGTGTTGGCGATTTAATCTGAGTCCTCTGCCTTTTCTAAATCCAGCTTTACATCTGGAAGTTCTCAGTTCACGTACTGTTGAAACCTAGTTTGAAGGATTTTGAGCATTACCTTGTTAGCATGTGAAATTAATGCAATTGTACAGTAGTTTGAACATTCCTTGGCACTGCCTTTCTTTGGGATCAGAATTAAAACTGATGACATTTTCCAATTCCTGTGGCCACTGCAGAGTTTCCAAAAATTTTTGGCATATTGAGTACAGTACTTTAACAGCATCATCTTCTAATATTTGAAATAGCTCAACTGGAATTCCATCACTTCCACTAGCTTTGTTCATGGTAATGCTTCCTAAATCCCACTTGACTTCACTTGATTTTTCTTTAGTTGGCCAAAGTTACTTTCAGCAACTTGCAACCATAGAATTATAAATGAAACAGGTGGTTTAATCACCAAATTTGACTGCATTTGATAGATGAGCAGATTTAAGACCAGAGAGGAAAAATGAGTTGTCTAAGGGCACATGGGTATTCCACAGCAGGATTGGGTCTAGAACCGGGAACTAATCATTCCAATTCAGAGATATTTCTCTTTGTTACACTGCCTCACTGTCTCTTACATTCAACACCCCCTTTCTCCCTACCCAACCTCAGATGTACACAATCATTGAATACAAAGTTGTTCCCATGTGTAGGCTCTGGGATATAACTCAGGCTTTTAGAAGTGGGGGAAGATAAAAGTACCAGGAAAAGGATGAGAGGAATAGTTCAAGAGGAAGTGGTGAGTTTATGAAGTGCAGTGCTACTTAAGACTTCTCATCCACCAGGCAAAGGTAACAAAGTACCTGGGCATTGCTCTGGGACCACGCTATTTCTCAGACTGTTCCCCATCTCCATCTTGCTATAGGAATGTAATTGGCTTTACATTTATACTTAAATTATAAACAAAATGCATTCATATGATAAAACGTTCAAATAGTTGCACTGTATTGAAATTTCAAACTGTAGAGAGCAAACCAACTGTTCTCCCAACTCTAAAGCTCTGACATTAGTCTCTTGAACTTCATTCCATCCCCCAAGGGTTCTAGCCTTACCTCTGAAACTTCCTCTCAGTGGCCTGAGCCACTGTTTGAATAAATTTTCAGAGAATCCTTGGAAACAGTGTTTTTGAGCAGAGGGTGTTGAAAGCCTGATGGGCTTTAACAAGGAATGAGCTAAGGGAAGAATGCCAGGTAAGGAAAAGAGGAAATACAGACAATTCAAGGAGAGGAGGGCAAAGAAAGAGAGGACACAGAAAATAGCCAAGATTTGTTTAAAAACCCTGTAGGTGATTTACTTTCCTACCAAGATAAGAAAGTGACTTATTTATACCCTTGTGCTTCGTAAGTTATTTAATGTTTTAAATAAGTTTATTTAAGTTATGCAAGTTAATTAACTTATTAACTTATTAAATAAGTTTATTTAAATACGGTAGATATGGAAATAACATCAGGGAATTTGACTGAAATGTACTAGGTTTTAAAAATTATGTTTGCATCCTCAAAGACATTTTACTAAATCCTAGCTGACTCTAAAAAGTGGCTTCAAATCTGTCCACATTTTGAGTATGGTATTTTCAAGGAAAAACACGAGTTGAACGTAGATATACAGGCTGGTTTCCATCTTATTTCCTTTGCTGCCCTCTAGTGACTGTTCCAGGTACTGCAAAAAAAAATGAAAGGACCTGTGCAACGAGTACATTCTATTTCCCAGATTTAGTGGCCACACCCTTTCTCCCTACCCAACCTCAGATGTACACAATCATTGAATACAAAGTTGTTCCCATGTGTAGGCTCTGGGATATAACTCAGGCTTTTAGAAGTGGGGGAAGATAAAAGTACCAGGAAAAGGATGAGAGGAATAGTTCAAGAGGAAGTGGTGAGTTTATGAAGTGCAGTGCTACTTAAGACTTCTCATCCACCAGGCAAAGGTAACAAAGTACCTGGGCATTGCTCTGGGACCACGCTATTTCTCAGACTGTTCCCCATCTCCATCTTGCTATAGGAATGTAATTGGCTTTACATTTATACTTAAATTATAAACAAAATGCATTCATATGATAAAACGTTCAAATAGTTGCACTGTATTGAAATTTCAAACTGTAGAGAGCAAACCAACTGTTCTCCCAACTCTAAAGCTCTGACATTAGTCTCTTGAACTTCATTCCATCCCCCAAGGGTTCTAGCCTTACCTCTGAAACTTCCTCTCAGTGGCCTGAGCCACTGTTTGAATAAATTTTCAGAGAATCCTTGGAAACAGTGTTTTTGAGCAGAGGGTGTTGAAAGCCTGATGGGCTTTAACAAGGAATGAGCTAAGGGAAGAATGCCAGGTAAGGAAAAGAGGAAATACAGACAATTCAAGGAGAGGAGGGCAAAGAAAGAGAGGACACAGAAAATAGCCAAGATTTGTTTAAAAACCCTGTAGGTGATTTACTTTCCTACCAAGATAAGAAAGTGACTTATTTATACCCTTGTGCTTCGTAAGTTATTTAATGTTTTAAATAAGTTTATTTAAGTTATGCAAGTTAATTAACTTATTAACTTATTAAATAAGTTTATTTAAATACGGTAGATATGGAAATAACATCAGGGAATTTGACTGAAATGTACTAGGTTTTAAAAATTATGTTTGCATCCTCAAAGACATTTTACTAAATCCTAGCTGACTCTAAAAAGTGGCTTCAAATCTGTCCACATTTTGAGTATGGTATTTTCAAGGAAAAACACGAGTTGAACGTAGATATACAGGCTGGTTTCCATCTTATTTCCTTTGCTGCCCTCTAGTGACTGTTCCAGGTAATGCAAATAAATGAAGGAGCAGAGCATCCCAGAATAACGACGACCTGTGCAACGAGTACATTCTATTTCCTTGGCCAAGCAGTGCCCTCGCTGGGCTGGAGTGTTTCTGAATGAGCCTCGGAATCTGATCTGCTCATTTGCACCAGTGGTGTGGTGATGCTTAACTCCTCAGGAGCACTTACTAAACGTGTTTCTGAGTCCTCTACAAAGTGAGGCAGAAGACAAACAGGGTCCAACTACTGTGCAAACTAATAGCCATGGGACAGCAAGAAAAAACCATCCCTCAACCGCCGTGCGTATGGTTACACTGCAGCTAAATGCTTTATAGTGAGAGACGAGCATTTCCTATAAAAATGTGCTGCCATGTATGTTCATTACTTCATGTTTTCTGGTGTTTATCTCTGGAACCAGTTCCTCCAAAACCTAATTTCTAAGCCAAAGAATCAACCAATATGTAAATCTGCTAATACTGGCAAATTGCCCTCTGTAGAGGTTCCGGTATTCTGTATCCCCACCAACAAAACGTGAGCTTGGCTGGTTTTCCATCACTTCGCTAGCAGAGTAGAGTTTACACTTTTGGATAGCACCAGTCTGGGAGGTAGGAAATGAGAAATTCTTGTACTTTTGGTTTGCTTCTCTTTTTATTATTGTTTCAATAGAGGTCTAGTGATGAAAAGAAAATGAAATCAATTATTTTAATACAGAAAACTAAATACAGGTAAAAGTTTAAACAAAATTAGATTAAAAAGGCAAGAAGAAAACACAAGGAGCAAGTTAAATCAACTATATTAAAACTCTTCATATTTGTAATACATAGAGGGGCTTTGGGCTTCACGTCAACCATGATTTCTCTCATTGTCTGCCCCCAAATCATCATATTGACTTCTCCCTGACCTTCCTGGTCAAACTCTGACACTTAGCCTGTTAATCTCTCTGAATAGAGGGGCTTCGTAGATGCCAGAAGATTGCAAGACATGACTGGGCGCATCCTCTGAGATCTGAGGAAGACATTCATCTCAGAAGCAACATGCCCATCCCCATTTTCTGAATTTTTAAACATCGATGTTTGAGAAGTCTCTTAAAAAATGAGGAGGTAGAATATCATATTAAACAAGCCACTGCAATCTTGGCCAGTTTCTGAAAAACTCTATGATGTGGAGTAATCGACAGCAATGTATTTTATGGCAAAGATAACATGTACGAAAAAATTTATGAGTGAGTTAATTCACGTATGCTGATGCAAAAACTCTGAATAAAATACTATCAGATATTATAATGTAATAATAAAAATAGCACTAATAATAAAATGCTATTACTTAGTAGGTATACTTTACAGAATTTATTCTAATACATTACCAAGTACATGGCTCAAAGAAGAAAAATATAAATTACCATCTCATAAAATAATAACGAAAGATTTAATCCTACTTCTATTTAAAGAATGTAGTGATTTTAGGCAACAGTGCTACATGTACTTAGTTTTTCTCCAAGGAATGCAACTACAAATTGTATCTCTGTAGTTTGCATCTTTTCCCATCTTTCAGTAGCAAAACTGATCAGTTTCAAACTGGAGTGGATGATTTTGCACTTATTCTGTATCCCCACCAACAAAACGTGAGCTTGGCTGGTTTTCCATCACTGCTAGCAGAGTAGAGTTTACACTTTTGGATAGCACCAGTCTGGGAGGTAGGAAATGAGAATTCTTGTACTTTTGGTTTGCTTCTCTTTTTATTATTGTTTCAATAGAGGTCTAGTGATGAAAAGAAAATGAAATCAATTATTTTAATACAGAAAACTAAATACAGGTAAAAGTTTAAACAAAATTAGATTAAAAAGGCAAGAAGAAAACACAAGGAGCAAGTTAAATCAACTATATTAAAACTCTTCATATTTGTAATACATAGAGGGGCTTTGGGCTTCACGTCAACCATGATTTCTCTCATTGTCTGCCCCCAAATCATCATATTGACTTCTCCCTGACCTTCCTGGTCAAACTCTGACACTTAGCCTGTTAATCTCTCTGAATAGAGGGGCTTCGTAGATGCCAGAAGATTGCAAGACATGACTGGGCGCATCCTCTGAGATCTGAGGAAGACATTCATCTCAGAAGCAACATGCCCATCCCCATTTTCTGAATTTTTAAACATCGATGTTTGAGAAGTCTCTTAAAAAATGAGGAGGTAGAATATCATATTAAACAAGCCACTGCAATCTTGGCCAGTTTCTGAAAAACTCTATGATGTGGAGTAATCGACAGCAATGTATTTTATGGCAAAGATAACATGTACGAAAAAATTTATGAGTGAGTTAATTCACGTATGCTGATGCAAAAACTCTGAATAAAATACTATCAGATATTATAATGTAATAATAAAAATAGCACTAATAATAAAATGCTATTACTTAGTAGGTATACTTTACAGAATTTATTCTAATACATTACCAAGTACATGGCTCAAAGAAGAAAAATATAAATTACCATCTCATAAAATAATAACGAAAGATTTAATCCTACTTCTATTTAAAGAATGTAGTGATTTTAGGCAACAGTGCTACATGTACTTAGTTTTTCTCCAAGGAATGCAACTACAAATTGTATCTCTGTAGTTTGCATCTTTTCCCATCTTTCAGTAGCAAAACTGATCAGTTTCAAACTGGAGTGGATGATTTTGCACTTATTCTGAAAAACTAAGCAAAATGAATTATTTTACCAGATAAACTCCTGTGCTTTATCTAAAACTGATGGAAAAGAATTTCTGGGTTATGAGTTTTATTATTGAACTCTGAATTTAAGAAACAGCTCAATACATATTTCCCTAAAAAAAAAAAAAAAAGAGGAAATTGATAGCCCTTTAGTCACTAGGGTGGTGAAAAATTGAGTCTCGGTCCTTCTCGGGTCCCCTCTGCATGTCTGGAGTTGCATCACCACCTAGGGCCTTATGTGGTACCTGGACTTGAGAGGCAAGTCCTCCAGTCTTCATGGCTGTGGCTGGGATGCTCACCGTCCAAGATGACTGATCTATTTGGAATCAAAGTGAGGCAGTGGAGGCTCTTGCTTTCATGGGGTCCTCCAGGTGCCCACTCACCATCCTCTCCCAGGTCTGGCCACACAGACTCTGGTTGGAATAGGGAGCCAAATCCCCTTCTCCTGCGTCGGAAGAAAGCGTAAAAGTCTCAGGAGTGGGTTTCCAACGCCAGCGGTGATGTCAGCGATCCTGGATTTTGAGATTGCTGTCGTGACTGTATGGGTTTGGGATCATCTCCCAGGATAAGTGTATTGTCTGGAGGAAGGTGGGAAGAAAGGAAGGCCTCTGGATGACCTCCAGATCAGGCCTGGCCCATCTCCCATGGGCCCAGAGTCCGTGTGTGTATGACCTATAACCTGCAGCCCATAGACTGTAGCCCGCCAGGCTCCTCTGTCCATAGGCTCCTCCAGGCAAGAATACTGGAGTAGGTTGCTGTTTCCTTTTCCAGAGGATCTTCCTGACCCAGGCATTGAATCATGTCTGACCCCAGGCATTGAATCCACCTCTGACCCAGGCATTGACTCCACGTCTGACCCAGGCATTGAATCCACGTCTGACCCTGGCATTGAATCTCTTGTGTCTTCAGCACTGACAGGCAGATTCTTTACCACTAACAAGGTCGAGTCCTACCAGGCAAAAAGGATTCACTATCTGCCCTCCACACACACACACACACACTCACGGTTCAGGGACAGAGTACCACATCACTACCCTTGTACTCTTGATTCTCAGGGCCACCAAGTGCCACTGACGCAGCCATCTGCCGTCTCGGAGGTTCTTCGGTGCTCCGCAGCTTCAGCTCCATCGTGTGCCTCTGCTTCTCCCCATGCCAGGCTCCCCACCCCCAGCACAGACAGAGTCACACACAGGGCCTCCAAAAGATAGCTCAGGTGTGGTAAACTGGCAGAAAGTATTGTGAATTTTAAAACCTGGATTTCTGGTTTCTCCTGAAAAACCTAAAGACTTGGCACATCTGGGTTTGAATCTCTGCATGGCAACAACTGGCTAAAACGAAGCAGGTTATCCTTTTGGATGGGCAGGTGCACCGGAGACTCAGGTCTTCTCACCTGACTCCACACTGGCTATCGGCCTCTGCAGACCTCTGGCTTTCTACTCCCTAACCTCGCGTACATGGCAGCTGTTCCCATATTCCTTCCTTCCTCCCTGTACCTTGATGTAAATGCTCCCAATTTTAATGGCAATCATACTGTATCTTCATTGTGTTTTTTAGTATTAGTTTAAAAAATTTTTACCTTTTCTAGTCTTTTACATATAGCCAGTACTCAACAAATATTTTCTCAAAAGAATGACAGCATTACTTCCCTATCATGGATATTAAATACTAGTTGTTGCTATGTATCTTTATTTTGAAGACATACTCCCACTGCCTGTCAAAAATTCAAACACTTAAAGTCTCCATATGAACTTACTAGATAGTTCTTGCCCTTTATAGGTATCCCTTTCTCTCAAGAGTACTGACTCAAACAAAACTGAACTCACCTTTAAATTTGTGGGAGTGATACTTCTGCTGCTGACAATTTCAGATTTGATTCAATAGCTTCTCTGCCTCTGAAGACTTAATTTATTAACCAGTAAAATCTCAACAATGTCTTCTGTAAGGTAACTGTGATCACTTTATAAGGCATATCTTTTCTTATGCTTTGCTTTATTGCTTTTAAAAAAACTGAACGTCTGTGGCAACCCTGCATCAACTAAGTCTATCGGTGCCATTTTTCCAACAGTGCTCGTTCACTTCATTTCTGTGTCATATTTTGGCAATTCTTGCAATTATTTTGAACTTTTTCATTATTATCGTATTTGTTACATGATCAGTGAAGTTTCATGTTACTGCTATGACTCAAGGAAGGTTCAGATGATGGTTCCCATTTTTAGCAGTAAAGTATTTTTAATTAAAGTATTACACTGTTTTTTAGACATAATGCTGTTGCCGTTAACAGACTACAGTATCGTGTAAACATAACTTCTGTATACACTGGGAACCCCCCACAATTCATGAGACTCACTTTATCATGGTGTTTGCTTGACTGTGGCGCTCTAAGGCACGCCTGGACTCACACAACTCTGGGAAGGTCCAACTGGATCAACCTGCTGTCGACACAGCCATCTTCACGACCCTGCACTAAAATACATGGCCATGAGGGAAGTAAGTTCAAGTCTGAGGCAATCAGAGACAGGCGGAACAAGGCTTCTCTTTTCTCCCAAAGGCTGTGATCTTTAGATCCTCCCCGGCTTTCTACTCCCTAACCTCGCGTACCAGCTGTAACTTTTTGATGTAAATGCTCCCAATTTTAATGGCAATCATACTGTATCTTCATTGTGTTTTTTAGTATTAGTTTAAAAAATTTTTACCTTTTCTAGTCTTTTACATATAGCCAGTACTCAACAAATATTTTCTCAAAAGAATGACAGCATTACTTCCCTATCATGGATATTAAATACTAGTTGTTGCTATGTATCTTTATTTTGAAGACATACTCCCACTGCCTGTCAAAAATTCAAACACTTAAAGTCTCCATATGAACTTACTAGATAGTTCTTGCCCTTTATAGGTATCCCTTTCTCTCAAGAGTACTGACTCAAACAAAACTGAACTCACCTTTAAATTTGTGGGAGTGATACTTCTGCTGCTGACAATTTCAGATTTGATTCAATAGCTTCTCTGCCTCTGAAGACTTAATTTATTAACCAGTAAAATCTCAACAATGTCTTCTGTAAGGTAACTGTGATCACTTTATAAGGCATATCTTTTCTTATGCTTTGCTTTATTGCTTTTAAAAAAACTGAACGTCTGTGGCAACCCTGCATCAACTAAGTCTATCGGTGCCATTTTTCCAACAGTGCTCGTTCACTTCATTTCTGTGTCATATTTTGGCAATTCTTGCAATTATTTTGAACTTTTTCATTATTATCGTATTTGTTACATGATCAGTGAAGTTTCATGTTACTGCTATGACTCAAGGAAGGTTCAGATGATGGTTCCCATTTTTAGCAGTAAAGTATTTTTAATTAAAGTATTACACTGTTTTTTAGACATAATGCTGTTGCCGTTAACAGACTACAGTATCGTGTAAACATAACTTCTGTATACACTGGGAACCCCCCACAATTCATGAGACTCACTTTATCATGGTGTTTGCTTGACTGTGGCGCTCTAAGGCACGCCTGGACTCACACAACTCTGGGAAGGTCCAACTGGATCAACCTGCTGTCGACACAGCCATCTTCACGACCCTGCACTAAAATACATGGCCATGAGGGAAGTAAGTTCAAGTCTGAGGCAATCAGAGACAGGCGGAACAAGGCTTCTCTTTTCTCCCAAAGGCTGTGATCTTTAGATGTTGCCTACAACATTACAACTACTTCCCAGGAGAAAAACACAAGGTAGCAATATGCAAAAGACTCTATTTTTAAAAGCAAATTTTATGGATAACTGTCATTAATACAGCAGGAACAGATATGATTATGAAAGATACAAAAAATCAAAAGAAGGTTAGCATTCAATAGAAATTAAAACCTGAGCTGAAGGCTGATCAAAATGTTTGGTACTTGGCACTGTTCTCATGAAAGATAAGAAGCCTGTTTGGTCTTGTAAATAAGACATAATTCAGAAAAAGTTAAACTTAGATTTCAAAGAAGCTACAGTGCATCAACACGTGCCTTTTTAAAAACTACACTGTACTACTGGCAAATTTAAGATAATTGGGATTATATGAAGCTCTCAAAGGGAAGGCAGGGAGGCATAAAGTTATAGATTTTTAATTTGCAAGTTGAGATTATTTTGAAGAAATAATTTTGGGTTAATTATTTATTCCTGTAGCTCTAAAAGGCTAGCTCAGTTTGTCAGAGCATGAAAGAGTGCTAAAAGAAGTCAAAGGCATGAGAATGGACTAACATAAATCCAGTCTAACTTCTAGAAAGAAGTGACACAGCTTAAGACCATCACAAAGGACAGCACTAGCAGGACAGGAAACCTGTGGTCTAGTTCAGGTCTCTTTGGCTTCTGGAATATCACTTGCTAAGAGTTTGGTGAAAAACAGGGAAATTCTAAACCATCCACAAGCATAAGAAACAAAAAAAAAGCTCACACAGAGTGAGGTACCTCACTGACTAAAAATCTGAGAATGTAAATTCATTTTAGTACGCTGAATCTTGAGACATACTTACAAACCAATGGTTAATAATATACTACACAACTTATAAACATAATATCTCATCTACTGCAGAACTCCAAAACTAATGGAATTAATTTCTCCCTTTTAATGATTCCTTCTACAGAAAGTCCTGAAACTGGGCAGTCACTTGAATTTCCATACTTTTACCCATGGTCAAAGCACGATTTTTTTTGTCAAAATGACACAGGAAGCAATTTCACATGATATCAAGGAGCTTATATTCTGTAAAACACATTTTCTGCTTCTCCAGGCTACTGAAGCTGGATCATAATTTTTCCAAAAGGCAAATTTTAAAAATGCAATATGCAAAAGACTCTATTTTTAAAAGCAAATTTTATGGATAACTGTCATTAATACAGCAGGAACAGATATGATTATGAAAGATACAAAAAATCAAAAGAAGGTTAGCATTCAATAGAAATTAAAACCTGAGCTGAAGGCTGATCAAAATGTTTGGTACTTGGCACTGTTCTCATGAAAGATAAGAAGCCTGTTTGGTCTTGTAAATAAGACATAATTCAGAAAAAGTTAAACTTAGATTTCAAAGAAGCTACAGTGCATCAACACGTGCCTTTTTAAAAACTACACTGTACTACTGGCAAATTTAAGATAATTGGGATTATATGAAGCTCTCAAAGGGAAGGCAGGGAGGCATAAAGTTATAGATTTTTAATTTGCAAGTTGAGATTATTTTGAAGAAATAATTTTGGGTTAATTATTTATTCCTGTAGCTCTAAAAGGCTAGCTCAGTTTGTCAGAGCATGAAAGAGTGCTAAAAGAAGTCAAAGGCATGAGAATGGACTAACATAAATCCAGTCTAACTTCTAGAAAGAAGTGACACAGCTTAAGACCATCACAAAGGACAGCACTAGCAGGACAGGAAACCTGTGGTCTAGTTCAGGTCTCTTTGGCTTCTGGAATATCACTTGCTAAGAGTTTGGTGAAAAACAGGGAAATTCTAAACCATCCACAAGCATAAGAAACAAAAAAAAAGCTCACACAGAGTGAGGTACCTCACTGACTAAAAATCTGAGAATGTAAATTCATTTTAGTACGCTGAATCTTGAGACATACTTACAAACCAATGGTTAATAATATACTACACAACTTATAAACATAATATCTCATCTACTGCAGAACTCCAAAACTAATGGAATTAATTTCTCCCTTTTAATGATTCCTTCTACAGAAAGTCCTGAAACTGGGCAGTCACTTGAATTTCCATACTTTTACCCATGGTCAAAGCATGATTTTTTTTTTTTTTTTGTCAAAATGACACAGGAAGCAATTTCAAATGATATCAAGGAGCTTATATTCTGTAAAAACACATTTTCTGTTCTTTGTACTCCAGGCTACATAAAAAATAAGGAAGGCTGGACTCATAATTTCTTTAAGTCCAGCGTCATTAAACTCCCAATGTCTTCATGCTAGGAAAGGATACAGTATTTAAGTGCACTATTAAGTTTAAAAAATATCTCCAGTTCTAAAAGAAATGCTTTTCATTTTATTTTCTTTTAAAAAAGGACTGATGCAGTGCTCTTCACTTAGCGGAGACCAGCCACCGATTTCCTTCCTTTACCAGCCTTCCAAGACGACACTGAGTGAGTTTTTGCCCTGATATTTTTGCCTCGGGTCTTACGAGGCTTCTCTTCCTTATGCACCTTCATGTGCTGCCTAAGGTGAGAGCTCTGGCTGAAGCATTTCCCACACTCACTGCACTGGTAGGGTTTCTCCCCGGTGTGGGTTCTCTGATGTTGAATGAGGTGGGAGCTCTGGCTGAAGCATCGGCCACATTCATCACACTGATAGGGTTTTTCTCCAGTGTGAATTCTCTGGTGCTGAATGAGATTCGAGCTCTGCTTAAACCTTTCTCCACACTCATCGCATTTATAGGGCTTCTCCCCAGTATGGATCCGTCGATGCTGAATGAGATTAGAACTCTGAAAGAAACTTTTCCCACAATCAGCACATTTATGGGATTTCTTTCCAGTGTGGATTTTCTGGTGCTGAAAGAGAGTTGAGCTCTGACTGAAGCTCTTGTCACATTCCACACATTTATAAGGTTTCTCATCCAAGCCTCTTCTCAATCGACTCAAACCTGAGTCAAATCGGACAGTCATTCCCCATCTCTGCCGCTGCCGGCCTGTTTTGCGCTGGTTCTCGTAGACTTTCCCTTGGCTTGAACTCCGAGATATACCTCCTTTAGGTTTTCCTAGCCTCATGGTGAAGAGTCAAGTGTATTCTTAAGAGAGTCTATGTTCTTCTTCTAGACAAATGTTCCACTTCCTAGAGCTACCCAGTTCAGAATTTTCTGTGTAAAAACAAAACAAATTAGAGATGATTTGTTCATTATTCAACTTTAATACCTCTTCAGTCCAACAAAATTTGACTTATTTTAAAATTATAAATATATTCAATATATATGAAAACAAACACAAGTCTAGAGAAAAATAACTATAATATTAAATAACTATATTTCCAGAATCTAAACATAACTGAATTTACCTTTAGAGTTTTTGTCTCTTGAGATAGGACAAAAAAGGTGATAATATAAAATACACATTTTGGTTGGGCAATAACAAATGAGTATAAAATTCTGAAAGATTAAAAAGTAGGGACAATTTAATATTGTAATGGGAATAAACGAAATAGCTCCAAAAGACAATCAAAATTTGGGGAATAGATTATTATTATGTTTTAACATACACTCCCATATTAAACTTATACTCATTTATGGGTGGCTAATTAAGGTGTCCAAGCTAGAAAGAAATGACAGATCATGCTGTATCAAAGATTTCTGTTTATTCTTATTTGTTTAACCATTCTACTTTCACAACTATGGAGGACAAGTGCGTTCTAACTTCGTGACATAAATTGTTTTGAATGTAAGAATTGCTCTGTAAGGAGTGGAAAGTTTCTGTGAATCTACTCAACAAATACTGGATAAGGAAAATGTCAACAAAGAAATGTTTCATTATTGCTTCTTCTAGATTCCAATGCAAGAAGAAAGGACAATTCTTTGAAAGCTTGAAACAAAAGGATTTTTTTTTTTGAGAAAGAAAATTTTCAAAAGAATTTTTGCTTAATAGCATAATGAAACAGAATAAAAGGTAGTAAAAACACAAGTAAGGTGACATGTAAAAATAGGGAGGAAATTTAAAAATACCTAAATGCTGCAAGAACTCAAAATTTCAAGGAAATTAATTTCATTTAATTCATTACAAGGCTATTTATGGCCACAAACCAACAAGCACGAACTCCAAATAGTGACCGTGGGGGAGAACCTAGGACTTTGCTGCAAAGGTAACTAATTTCCACACCTGTGTCAGCGAGGAGACTCTAAGATGGGATAACTGTATTCTCTGCACACAAGGTTACACAGGCAAATAATTGAAAACAAAAACTAACTTCATTGTTACTGCCTTTCCTTCCTTTTATTGTGTAACTGTGACTTCTAGACCTGACAGTGCTGAGATTTTAACTGTGCCTTTAACCGTTTTTATCTGCTGTAATTTAAGGCCTCAGAAAGGACAAACTGCATACAACACAAAATTAGAGCAGTGCTCATTTCTGAACTTTAGTAAATATTTGTAGAACATCTATTTCAGGGAGACATCTGGTAGGTACATGATGTCGATGTTCAAATATAGCTATTTATATATCGGAAAAGGCCCGCATTTATTTTCAATACTACAGAATTCTGAAAGATTAAAAAGTAGGGACAATTTAATATTGTAATGGGAATAAACGAAATAGCTCCAAAAGACAATCAAAATTTGGGGAATAGATTATTATTATGTTTTAACATACACTCCCATATTAAACTTATACTCATTTATGGGTGGCTAATTAAGGTGTCCAAGCTAGAAAGAAATGACAGATCATGCTGTATCAAAGATTTCTGTTTATTCTTATTTGTTTAACCATTCTACTTTCACAACTATGGAGGACAAGTGCGTTCTAACTTCGTGACATAAATTGTTTTGAATGTAAGAATTGCTCTGTAAGGAGTGGAAAGTTTCTGTGAATCTACTCAACAAATACTGGATAAGGAAAATGTCAACAAAGAAATGTTTCATTATTGCTTCTTCTAGATTCCAATGCAAGAAGAAAGGACAATTCTTTGAAAGCTTGAAACAAAAGGATTTTTTTTTTTGAGAAAGAAAATTTTCAAAAGAATTTTTGCTTAATAGCATAATGAAACAGAATAAAAGGTAGTAAAAACACAAGTAAGGTGACATGTAAAAATAGGGAGGAAATTTAAAAATACCTAAATGCTGCAAGAACTCAAAATTTCAAGGAAATTAATTTCATTTAATTCATTACAAGGCTATTTATGGCCACAAACCAACAAGCACGAACTCCAAATAGTGACCGTGGGGGAGAACCTAGGACTTTGCTGCAAAGGTAACTAATTTCCACACCTGTGTCAGCGAGGAGACTCTAAGATGGGATAACTGTATTCTCTGCACACAAGGTTACACAGGCAAATAATTGAAAACAAAAACTAACTTCATTGTTACTGCCTTTCCTTCCTTTTATTGTGTAACTGTGACTTCTAGACCTGACAGTGCTGAGATTTTAACTGTGCCTTTAACCGTTTTTATCTGCTGTAATTTAAGGCCTCAGAAAGGACAAACTGCATACAACACAAAATTAGAGCAGTGCTCATTTCTGAACTTTAGTAAATATTTGTAGAACATCTATTTCAGGGAGACATCTGGTAGGTACATGATGTCGATGTTCAAATATAGCTATTTATATATCGGAAAAGGCCCGCATTTATTTTTCAATACTACAGAAGGTGAGTTCTAGTAGGAAACTCTAATAATTCAGCCAGAATACCACAGACCAGGAAATCATACCAGCAGCCTGGGTCACTGTGCTATCTTACTTCATTCTCAGAACAGGTTTACCGGCTTATCTTCATTCTACTATTTCTAAGGAGAAGGAGGCATACTTCAGCCAGGTTCCCAGTTCCCTGGCAGCCTAACCCCAGAGCCTGTGTTCTTAGTGGCAGAAATGACTGTGCAGCCCCAACTTGCAATGCCAAGTCCAGCGCTCTGACCAGTGCTCTGCCTAATTCCACGGCAGGTGCGCGGATTAAGGTAAACTTGAGTAAATGCATCGCTGTCCATCCGAAGAAACCCTGCTAGAATGTGCTTGCTTTCTCGCCTGTAAAAACTGGGATGATAATAAAGCCGCTCGATTATCAGGGTGTTTGAAATTTACATGAGTCCATGGCTGTAAACTGCTCCGAACAGCCCTGTGCTACCCAAGCATTCGCTCAGTCTGAATCTGGACACACGGATGCGGCTCCGGGGCCCGGGCCAGTCCTCTTCTGGCCCCAATTCACCGGGCTCGGGTTAAGGCCTCCGCCCCGCCGAGGCCTCCGACAGCCGGGCCCACCCCACCCGCTTAGTCCCCAGCCGGCGGGAGCCCTCGGGCCGCCCGGGAGCGGAGGCCCGAAGCCGCACCCGCCACGCCGTTCCTGGGCCGGCACCGCCCAACCGCGGCCAGCTCGCACCCCTGCGGGCTCGGCCCACTCACCGCTGCCGCCCTCGCTCGCTTGCCCCGAGCCGTTTGCGCAGGCGGAAGTGCAGCCCGGGCGTTAGTATGCGCCACGCGGTCGCTCTAGGATCTTGGCGGAGTGACCCTCTATGGTCCCGAGCCCACCGGAAAAAAAACGCTCTTCCAGTCGTTTTGTTTTCTTCTCTTACCCCTCCGAAGGCGTCGTGTGACCGCCCAGGAGCACAAGACCAGTGGTCCTCTCCCTTAGTGATGGACGAGCCACCAACAGGGCCGGTAGCTGCAGCCTGTGTGTCAGGACTTTTGAAATGCAGCAGCAGCAGATCCCACCCGGAGACTTCATTCTACAAATATTGATTAATTATTAATTATATGGAAGTACTTTCGGAGAGCCTAACTATTCTTGATACTTTTTATGAGTCACCTTATTTGATTATACCAAAAAGTTCCT
Source organism: Tragulus kanchil (assembly GCA_022376925.1). NCBI lineage: Eukaryota > Metazoa > Chordata > Mammalia > Artiodactyla > Tragulidae > Tragulus > Tragulus kanchil. The sequence continues at coordinate 163,686,729 of JAIOJX010000005.1, forward strand.
ACAAACGGGAATGATCAAACGCACTTTTTTAAAAAAATGTTTTTACTGGAAGTATAGTTGCCTTACAGTGTTTTATTAATTGATTATACTCATTTTACAGAAACCAAGGCTTAGAGTAGAAGTTTGCTCAAGTTCAGACAGTGTCTAAGTGGATGGCCAGGGATTGGAATGAGTCATTTTGACTCCTAGTTTGGTCATTTTCAACACACCCATCTTGTTTCTCCTGAAAGGTTTTTTTTTTTTTTTGACCTCTTTTATTGTTTTTTGTTTATTTATTTATTTTTCATCCACCTTTATTCTTTGGCCTGTGCAGGCCTCCCATTTCAGTGGCCTCTCTCGTTGCAGAGCGCTGGCTTGCAACTGGACACACCTGTCCAGTCGCTCGGTGGCACGTGGGATCTTCTCTGTCCAGAGATGGAACCGGTGCCCCCTGCACTGCAAGGCGGACCCTCTACCCACTGGACCACCCAGGAAGCCCCTTCTTTCTCTTTGGTAATGATCTCTCCTGATTCTCCCCTCTTGCAGCCAACTGCCTTCTCAGCCCGCCTAGCCTGTGCTGGATCACCTGATCATTCCTTACTGGGCCCTCCTTCCGCTGCAGTACTCCTCCAGTCTAATGGCTTCAGATACCATCTCTATGTACTGAAGACTCTTGACCTGGTAACTCCAGTCTGCCGTTGGGATGCAGATATTACTGAACTCTAGACTTTTATATCCAGTTAATTACTCAGTGTCAGTTGCATGTGTGATGGACGCTCCAAACCCAATGCTCCCCAGATAAATGTCTGATATTCACCTAACCCATTACTTCAGCAGTCTCCATCCTGACAGGTGATGACAAATCCAGCTTTCCAGTTGCTCAAGTCAAAAATCTTGATGGCAGTGTTGTCTCTTTTGTCACCCTAAACCCAAATCTAAGGCATCTATAATTCCGTTGGCTCGATCTTCAAAATGTATCCAGAATTGAACCACATTCAACAGCTCCACATTCAGCAGCTCCAAGCTGCTGTTAGCCTCCTGTCTGGATTGTTGCGTTAGCTTCCTCATTGTCTTCCTACATCTACCCACAGCCCCAGAGTGATCCTCTTAAAACCCCATCATTCATTCTTTTCTGGTCCAAACGGAATGATCAAACGCACTTTTTAAAAAATGTTTTTACTGGAAGTATAGTTTTATTTAATTGATTATACTCATTTTACAGAAACCAAGGCTTAGAGTAGAAGTTTGCTCAAGTTCAGACAGTGTCTAAGTGGATGGCCAGGGATTGGAATGAGTCATTTTGACTCCTAGTTTGGTCATTTTCAACACACCCATCTTGTTTCTCCTGAAAGGTTTTTTTTTTTTTTTGACCTCTTTTATTGTTTTTTGTTTATTTATTTATTTTTCATCCACCTTTATTCTTTGGCCTGTGCAGGCCTCCCATTTCAGTGGCCTCTCTCGTTGCAGAGCGCTGGCTTGCAACTGGACACACCTGTCCAGTCGCTCGGTGGCACGTGGGATCTTCTCTGTCCAGAGATGGAACCGGTGCCCCCTGCACTGCAAGGCGGACCCTCTACCCACTGGACCACCCAGGAAGCCCCTTCTTTCTCTTTGGTAATGATCTCTCCTGATTCTCCCTCTTGCACCCAACTGCCTTCTCAGCCCGCCTAGCCTGTGCTGGATCACCTGATCATTCCTTACTGGGCCCTCCTTCCGCTGCAGTACTCCTCCAGTCTAATGGCTTCAGATACCATCTCTATGTACTGAAGACTCTTGACCTGGTAACTCCAGTCTGCCGTTGGGATGCAGATATTACTGAACTCTAGACTTTTATATCCAGTTAATTACTCAGTGTCAGTTGCATGTGTGATGGACGCTCCAAACCCAATGCTCCCCAGATAAATGTCTGATATTCACCTAACCCATTACTTCAGCAGTCTCCATCCTGACAGGTGATGACAAATCCAGCTTTCCAGTTGCTCAAGTCAAAAATCTTGATGGCAGTGTTGTCTCTTTTGTCACCCTAAACCCAAATCTAAGGCATCTATAATTCCGTTGGCTCGATCTTCAAAATGTATCCAGAATTGAACCACATTCAACAGCTCCACATTCAGCAGCTCCAAGCTGCTGTTAGCCTCCTGTCTGGATTGTTGCGTTAGCTTCCTCATTCGTCTTCCTACATCTACCCACAGCCCCAGAGTGATCCTCTTAAAAACCCACTTCAGATCATGTCATTCATTTTGTTCAAAAATCCTCCAGAGGCTTCCCAAATCCTTGAAAGACTTTGCTCTTATTAGATCAAAAGCTCATGGCCTCACAGGGGCACACAAAACTGTCATGATCTGTCTGTTGTTCTTTGTCATATCTGTAGTGCTCGGAACAGTGCTCAGAAGGTAGCAGGCACTCAGCAAGTGTTTGCAGAATGAATGAATTTGTAAGATGTCTCATTGTTTACACAGTGCTTTCACATCTCTTCTCTGGTCATTGAGCTTTAGTTCTGCATAGCAAGGATCCTCCTGTCTGTCTTAAAGAGCAATACACTGAGGCTGAGAGGGAAGCCTCCCTTAAGTACATGGCAGGTTGATGGCAGAGACCAGACTAGCTCAGAGGTTCAGCTCTCAAGATGCTCTGCAGGTGGCAAGGCATGAAATTGACTCAGGCCTGAACAGGGACTTTCCTCTCGATAATCTAGATGCTGACTAGACTGTTGTTAAGATTAAATAAGATAATGTAAGGCACTGAGCACAATGTCTAACAGAAATGTGAGGCATTGCTGTTTTAATATTAAATTATTATTACAAGTGGTTGATACTTGTGACTGGATAGAGGGGTAGGGGTAGGAGGACGATGGCCAAAGATAGTTTAGGGAAAGTTTCAAGAACAGAAATGACCCACTGAGACTGTTTGCTCTATGTACATTAAAATAGTAAAAGTATATTCAAAAAAATTTTACTAGTAAGAGAGTCATTAGACAGAAGAGGAGGTCAGGATGGAGGGAGGCAAGAGACAGAAAAGAATTTGGGGTGGGTGTCGAGGTCTGTGCGCGGGTTGGAAAAGAGTTTCCAGACACGAGGCAGAGTGAGGGGAAAGTAAAGTTTATCAGAGTGGGGGACGGGAGAGTTGCTGCCAGTACAGCGGGCTGGTTTAAGGGAGAATCAGCATGGAAGACGCTGCTAGAACAGCGGGTCAGCTCAAAGAGAACCGACACTATCAGAACAGTGGGTCGGCTCAAAGAGAACCCACGTTAAGCAGGGGTCTTTGATTCCTTTTATAGCTAGGGTCTAAGGAGTGGCAGAGGGGTCTTAAGGATCATTGCTGATTGCACAATGTACTGGGTGGGTCGAGTGATGCCTGCAGCATGCAGTAGGGCCCAAGGAGTGGCACCAGGGTCTTAAAGATTGGGTTGGTGTACTATAGCCCGGGGGAGGGGAGGACAATAAGGGTCTTGCATTCCAAGACCCTCCTAGTTTGCTTGTTCTTTCATCCTTGGGCACCACAGTGGGGAGGAGGGGGAAGAGTGAAGAAGAAAAGCAAGAAGGGAGAGAAAACAGGCAGGGTTGTATGCTCTCATGCATTTGTTAGTATAATAGCCAATGCTGATGGAGTGCTTCCCAGGTTCCAGGCACTGTTGGATGTGTTGGCAGTTTTCCTTTTCTTGCAGTTTTCCTGCGGTATGATTGTTCTTGACCATTTGTTCCACCCTTCTTGAATTTTACATCCTTGTATAAAGCCGTGTGACTTTCATGGTCTCCTAGTAAACACCAGGCCGTCCCACTGATGTGAAGTATGTAAGTGAATAGCATCGGCCAACTGCACGTGTGCGGACACAACGTATAACCCGTCTCAGAAGCAGCTTAGGGTCACTGTGTTCCTGCCGCCACTCTGTTTTTCCCTCTGCCTCGAGAATCGTATGTCCTGTGCAGGGACTGCTCCTTCAGCCCTCCGCCCAGGATGAGAAGACTCATAGAGCTGAGCCACACAAGCCCACTGGCAGCCACCTGCGGTCACATCAGAGGACTATATGGCTTTTGCTGTGACCACTATTTTGTTGTTGTTATTTGTTACTATGGCAAGGCTAATAGACCTTCCGCAGCCTTAAGAGATAAGAATTGTTACACTGCTATAACAGGGAGCAAATGGAGGCCTGTGGCCTACCTGAGGCCACGCCTTTGTAAGTGGCAGGCAGTTTGGCCCCAGAGCCTGTGCTCTTAACCTCTGTCCAGCAGAATTTCTCAAACAGAATTCCATTACTTTTAAACCAATTAAATGATGGATATTGGTCACACTGGAGATTTACAGAACTGGAGAAAGGGGGAAGGGAGAGGGCGGAATGTATAGTCAAGGCAGCAGAGGTAAGCTGGGATTTCCTAACAACACATCTTTCTGGGAAAACTGGGTCAAGAGAGGCCAGATCTCTTCATGGCTAGGGCTTCTCTGGGAAACTGCCCCGGCAGGGGCCAGAGTGTCCCTTAGCCCTGTTGTATCTGAAGGGCTCATTCTAGGAAGAAGAGGTTTCTGGACTGAGAACAGTTTGGGTTTTTTATTTTTTTGGAGTATAATTACTTCCCAGTGTTGTGTTATGGACTGAGAACAGTCTTGGCAAGACAGCTTCCTTTTCCTCTAGCTTTGTCCCTTGCACTCCCACTCCCTTGCAGATAGTCAGAGAAACACCAAAAAGCACTGTCTCAACAGGGAGTTGAGCCTGCCGTGGCAACAATGCAAAGGAGGCTAGCCACCCGTGTGGCCCAGGGGCCGAGTGCAGTAACGGGCTTTCTGTCTCCCACAAAGGGTCCCTGAACAATGACTGTGTCCTCCAAGCCTGAGACTCTGCTTTCTGTTTCCTTTAGGTTCTCTGGGAAAGGAAACTCTGGGAATTCCCATTCCTGAGTTTGCAGAAAACATCCCTGCTAAAAGCCCAGCCAGGAGGGAGCAGAGTCCAAGGGTCAGCAGCTGGCTTTCTCCAAAATAATCACAGCTCCTAGGACCTAAAGATAGCACGTGTGCTTGCTATTATTACATTTGGCAAGGCTTGAGTCTGACTGCCTTTCCTGGGATGGAGCTGCAGAGGACCTGATAAACATTACCTCACATCTGCTTTGCAGCTTGGACCTGAGCCACACAAGCCCACTGGCAGCCACCTGCGGTCACATCAGAGGACTATATGGCTTTTGCTGTGACCACTATTTTGTTGTTGTTATTTGTTACTATGGCAAGGCTAATAGACCTTCCGCAGCCTTAAGAGATAAGAATTGTTACACTGCTATAACAGGGAGCAAATGGAGGCCTGTGGCCTACCTGAGGCCACGCCTTTGTAAGTGGCAGGCAGTTTGGCCCCAGAGCCTGTGCTCTTAACCTCTGTCCAGCAGAATTTCTCAAACAGAATTCCATTACTTTTAAACCAATTAAATGATGGATATTGGTCACACTGGAGATTTACAGAACTGGAGAAAGGGGGAAGGGAGAGGGAGGAATGTATAGTCAAGGCAGCAGAGGTAAGCTGGGATTTCCTAACAACACATCTTTCTGGGAAAACTGGGTCAAGAGAGGCCAGATCTCTTCATGGCTAGGGCTTCTCTGGGAAACTGCCCCGGCAGGGGCCAGAGTGTCCCTTAGCCCTGTTGTATCTGAAGGGCTCATTCTAGGAAGAAGAGGTTTCTGGACTGAGAACAGTTTGGGTTTTTTATTTTTTTGGAGTATAATTACTTCCCAGTGTTGTGTTATGGACTGAGAACAGTCTTGGCAAGACAGCTTCCTTTTCCTCTAGCTTTGTCCCTTGCACTCCCACTCCCTTGCAGATAGTCAGAGAAACACCAAAAAGCACTGTCTCAACAGGGAGTTGAGCCTGCCGTGGCAACAATGCAAAGGAGGCTAGCCACCCGTGTGGCCCAGGGGCCGAGTGCAGTAACGGGCTTTCTGTCTCCCACAAAGGGTCCCTGAACAATGACTGTGTCCTCCAAGCCTGAGACTCTGCTTTCTGTTTCCTTTAGGTTCTCTGGGAAAGGAAACTCTGGGAATTCCCATTCCTGAGTTTGCAGAAAACATCCCTGCTAAAAGCCCAGCCAGGAGGGAGCAGAGTCCAAGGGTCAGCAGCTGGCTTTCTCCAAAATAATCACAGCTCCTAGGACCTAAAGATAGCACGTGTGCTTGCTATTATTACATTTGGCAAGGCTTGAGTCTGACTGCCTTTCCTGGGATGGAGCTGCAGAGGACCTGATAAACATTACCTCACATCTGCTTTGCAGCTGTGGGCACCTGGGTTCTGCCCACACGGGCTTACTGTTTATTGCCAGCTTCTCCACAAATCACCTGATCCGACAGGATAAGCCTTGTGCTTTGTTTTCCTAGGACTAGGGGGCCAGATGTGTCCTGGATGAACCAATGGCTTTAACAGTGGGAAGGTCTTTAATCCATTTGCTAGTAAACATTCTAAGCAGCCATCATATGGTTATCACTATGGGAAAAACAAGCTCTTGTTTTTTTTTTTTTTTTTATTATTCCTTCTGCTAATTTACTTTGGGCAAATCACCTTGTTTTTCCTGAGTTCAGATCTTTTGCAATCATGTTGATTTTATCATGTGTTTATTATTTTCCCTGGTTCCTGAGACCTGACCTGGGAAGACTGTTTGTTCTAAAAGAGGACGCTCATCACGGGACTCTTCACCTTTGGATACATTTTCTACCTCAGATACTAGTGAGTTATGATAAACTGTCTAAGCTCTGTGAAGAGAGGCACATGGAACTCCCATATAAACCAGCAGGAAAACAGCAGAGCCTAGGAGGAAGTCTGAAATTGTGGTTTCATGGTGAGCTGAATTAACATCTTTTCAAATTGCCTCTGAAAAGCAAGCAGTGTTGATAGAAAGTTTCATAATCCTTCAGATGACCGAAGACGTGTATAGACATATTTTCTTTTATTATGCTTCACAGGTAATGCCTAATTTTTTATATTGAAGGTTTGTGGCAAACTCATTGAATAAGTCTATTGGTGCCCTTTTTCCAGTAGCCGTTGCTCGCTTCATCTCTCTGTCACATTGCATTAATTCTCACTGTAAACAGAAGATGTGTTGCATGTTGCCAGCCGTTTTGGTAAACCAGAAATGTTGTCCCTTATCAAGCATCAGCCAGTGCAGCTGCTCCAAGGGTGCACTCTGAGGGAAATTCAGGATGAAGAAAAACAGGATACTGGCCCTCCATAGTTAAGATGCATATCTAAGAGTAATTTTCATGAATCCAGGCCCTTGCATCTTCCCATACACAAAACAGCACTGAAATCATTTCACTTGCGATGTCTGTTTTTTGTGATTAGCGTTAATCTTTTGATGTTTGACTACATTTTTTTTTTTTCCTTTTTAAGCAAAAGCTCCATATCTTGTTTCCTCCCTTACCTCTTTGGAACAGTTCCTCAGAACTAACAGGCTCCCTCATGGGTTCTAGTCCTCGGTAAGTTCCCCAAATAAAACATAAATCAGGAGAGGGAGTTCGAGAGAGAGGGAACATATATATACCTAATGCTGATGCATACTGATGTATGGCCAAAACCATCACAAGATTGTAAAGTAATTATCCTCTAATTAAGAAAATCACAACTTTTATGTTGTGCTGTCAGTTTTCAAGCCTTTCATTATTGTATTATTATGGTGATCTATGGAGAATAATCTTTGATGTTACCATTGCAAAAAGATTATGACTTGCTGAAAGCTCAGGATGGTTAGCATTTTTTAGCAAAAAAAAGGTATGTTTAAATTAAGGTGTGTATACATTGTTTTTTAGACACAGTGCTATTGTACGGTTAGGCATAAATGTAACTTTGATATGGCACTGGGAAACCCATTTGTGTGACTCACTTTATTGTGATATTTTCCTTTATCGCAGTGCTCTGGAACCAACTCTGCAATCCCTCTGAGGTATGTCTGTACATTTTTTCTGTGTGTGCAACTTATTAGAGATTTCTTAGCTGTGTCATTCAGAAGTTAACTCTGAGGTTGATGTGTGGCAATAAACAACAAACCCCTGTAAAAAAAAAATAATAATAAATGAAGAATTTCATTTTGACAGTTTTTCTATTTCATAGGTGACACTTACCAAGACAGGCCTTAAATGAAGTAATATTGTAACAACTGCAAAACCCCCCAACCAACTCCAAAAAGCAAAACCGGGCATCGGATGACTTCCCATGTGTCCGGCCCCATCTGCTCCCAGGTTAGCAGACATCTTAAGACTGCTGTGTCCCACACACTCCCTTCGGTAAGTCGGGTTCAACCTTGGGCCTCCTTCCAGGGACCTTCACCATCTCTCTGCTCCGCTGATCCCCTGACCCTCCAGGGTGTGTGGTCTGTTCCCAGTCAGGAGACCTATGAACACAGGGTGCGGCGTCACTCTGTCTTTGTTCCTTCAGAGTTGAGCTCAGGTCTGGGACAAGGCAGTCCCTCCATTACTGCTGAACAATGGACACCAGTTGCCCTTGATGTGAGCCTATAAATATGGTCTGGGAAGCTGGTGGTGGTTTTAGTCGCTAGGTTGTATCCGACTCCTGCAACCCATGGACTGTAGCCTGCCAGGCTCCTCTGTCCGTGGGACTTTCCAGGCAAGAATACTAGAGAGGAGCCATTTACTTCTCCAAGGGATCTTGCCGACCCAAGGATTGAACTCAGATCTCCTGAATTGCAGGTGGGTTCTTTATCTACCAGAGAAGCCCTCTGGGAATGTTTCATTATTTTACTGGGGAACTCTGTGTGAGCTGTTCTCTACCGCCTCCCAGACCAGGATGCCATCCCCTCGAACCGAGAAGATTCCCGAGATGCTCCTGATGCTGGGACTCTGCAGTTCAGGGTGACCCTATCTCTTATTGTCCAGGCTGTCCACAGATCCCCCCATCACTGCCTCAGGCCCCCCATCAATCCCAAGCATGTACATGGGAAGGAAGGAGTCATGTCAACATCAAGAACAGTGGGCTGTGGCTTTGCATTGGCTTCTTTGCCAAATTTGGCCACATGTGCTGCAGGACAAGAGTTTCAGAGGTTAGCAAGGAGGGTCAGGGTGGACACACAGAAGCCAAAAAAGAGAAAGGTTGGACCAAACTCCTTCAGTTCAATACAGCACACCTTTATTGATTTTGGCAATCAATGTTTTTCATTTTGACAGTTTTTCTATTTCATAGGTGACACTTACCAAGACAGGCCTTAAATGAAGTAATATTGTAACAACTGCAAAACCCCCAACCAACTCCAAAAGCAAAACCGGGCATCGGATGACTTCCCATGTGTCCGGCCCCATCTGCTCCCAGGTTAGCAGACATCTTAAGACTGCTGTGTCCCACACACTCCCTTCGGTAAGTCGGGTTCAACCTTGGGCCTCCTTCCAGGGACCTTCACCATCTCTCTGCTCCGCTGATCCCCTGACCCTCCAGGGTGTGTGGTCTGTTCCCAGTCAGGAGACCTATGAACACAGGGTGCGGCGTCACTCTGTCTTTGTTCCTTCAGAGTTGAGCTCAGGTCTGGGACAAGGCAGTCCCTCCATTACTGCTGAACAATGGACACCAGTTGCCCTTGATGTGAGCCTATAAATATGGTCTGGGAAGCTGGTGGTGGTTTTAGTCGCTAGGTTGTATCCGACTCCTGCAACCCATGGACTGTAGCCTGCCAGGCTCCTCTGTCCGTGGGACTTTCCAGGCAAGAATACTAGAGAGGAGCCATTTACTTCTCCAAGGGATCTTGCCGACCCAAGGATTGAACTCAGATCTCCTGAATTGCAGGTGGGTTCTTTATCTACCAGAGAAGCCCTCTGGGAATGTTTCATTATTTTACTGGGGAACTCTGTGTGAGCTGTTCTCTACCGTCTCCCAGACCAGGCTGCCATCCCCTCGAACCGAGAAGATTCCCGAGATGCTCCTGATGCTGGGACTCTGCAGTTCAGGGTGACCCTATCTCTTATTGTCCAGGCTGTCCACAGATCCCCCCATCACTGCCTCAGGCCCCCCATCAATCCCAAGCATGTACATGGGAAGGAAGGAGTCATGTCAACATCAAGAACAGTGGGCTGTGGCTTTGCATTGGCTTCTTTGCCAAATTTGGCCACATGTGCTGCAGGACAAGAGTTTCAGAGGTTAGCAAGGAGGGTCAGGGTGGACACACAGAAGCCAAAAAAGAGAAAGGTTGGACCAAACTCCTTCAGTTCAATACAGCACACCTTTATTGAGTATCTAAGAAACTATGCCGACAAAGAAGAGTGGAAACTGGCAGACTTCCCCCAGGTATCTCTGTGCCTGCCTCTGTGAAGATGGCAACAGACTGGGGCAATCCTGGTACGAGGTTCACCCTGAATGGTGGCCTCAACCAGCATGGCTGCCCCCAAGCTCTGTTCTTTATGGGTGCTGGTGAGAAGCCACCACATGAGGCAGAGTTGGAATCTCCCTCATAGTTTGGGAGACTATAGTTTTCCCCTTTGAATCCACAATCCATGGGCCCCAAGGGGAGAATGTGGTCTCCAGTTTGCTCTGTTTTGGACAAACAACTCACATGACTGCTATAAGCTGTTGCATAATTTTTCCAAAGGCCTTCTTGTTCATTCCAGAAATTTTCTACCCGCTGGAAAACCCAAATTGTTCTGTATCCAAGCCCAGAGAATTCAAAGCCCTTTCTCCCCAAACAGATAGTTTTTTCTCATGGTGGCCCTTTGATGGGAATATTGAGAGAGGGAGGGATGCGCCCCCAGAGAGGGCAGGAGGCACAAAGGTGTCTGAAGAGAGCAGTGACAGGTCGAAGCGTGGCCTTCCCAAGCCACAGCCGGCAGTCCCTGGACAGCTCTGGGCCTCTCGCCGCCCTGGCAGCACCCTTTCAGTGCCACATGGGTCACCACCTCAATGTGATCAAATTGATACATTGTTCACAGCGAGCTCCTTATAGGAATCCCTTCAGGTCTTGCTGAGGAAGTTCAGAGTGAGAGCCGCCGAGAGACGATGAGCCTTTGGTGGTCCTCTTCCTGGTCTGACCTCTGCCCCCTGGGTCCTGGGCTTTGTGAGGCTCCTGGAGGGACATCAGAGGCTTGAGGGCCAGGCACGCCATGGTGAAGTGATGGCAGGGAGCACTGGACCGGCAGGCCCTGCTTTTCCCAGCAGGGTTTCTGAGTGGCAGCGTGAGGCGAGGGCAAATGGGGTTGAGCAGTTCATGTGCTTGATGAGTACAAGGGCTTGTGGTTCTGCAGTAGCTCAGAGCTGGGCACTGGACTGTCGATGGAGCACAGCCCAGAAGCAGGACCAGGTTCTGCTCTCCTAAGCAGGAGAGAGATGGCCTGAACAGGACTGGCCATGCCATCCAATCACATAACAGGGCCACATCCCAACTTCAGAGCTGCTCGTGGCCCCGGCCAGTCTCACCCGCAGACCCCACCCAGCCATTTCTGGCTCCTCCGCCTTAAGAATGGGCCGTTTGAGGTGCTCCTCTTGGAGCCAAGAGCCAGGGACGTGGGACTCATGCCGCTTAGGCAGGTGGACAGGTAGACACACAGACGCTGGATCCCTCAGGCGTGTGACCAGTCTGGGTGACGTTTCAGGGGTTGGCCACTGGCACTCTGTGTGCACTGGCTGCTGGGGACTTTGGAAGAGGCGGCAGCTGCTGGGCTACTTGGCCTCCACCAGCTGCTCCAGGCGCTGTAGCATTGTCAGACGCAAGGCTTGGAACCTGGAGGGAGACACAGCCGAGAGGACTCACTGATCCTAGAGGGATTGGGAAGGTGGGGAGAGCACAGCAAAGGAGCGCAGAGATGCTGGGCCCAGAGGCCCATGGCTCTCGACTGGCTGGTCAGTGGCCACATCTCTCTGCCAAGGAGAAGGAAGAGCCAATGCCCATATCCTGTGAGGCCACTGGCTTCCAGGAGCAATGAAACGGGGCTGCAGACACGGTCAGCTCCAAAGCAGAATGCTCTTGCTAGTCCAAAGATTCTCCAGTGCAGACAGGGGTGCGCTGGAGCAGACGGGGGCAGAGTGTGGGGCAAGAAGCCTGTGTTCGAGCCCTGGCTCTGCCGTCACATGGCGCAGTCTCCTCCCTCATCTTGGGCCGTTCTTTCCTTTCTGTACACTGAACAGGCTGACCTCTGCCCCCTGGGTCCTGGGCTTTGTGAGGCTCCTGGAGGGACATCAGAGGCTTGAGGGCCAGGCACGCCATGGTGAAGTGATGGCAGGGAGCACTGGACCGGCAGGCCCTGCTTTTCCCAGCAGGGTTTCTGAGTGGCAGCGTGAGGCGAGGGCAAATGGGGTTGAGCAGTTCATGTGCTTGATGAGTACAAGGGCTTGTGGTTCTGCAGTAGCTCAGAGCTGGGCACTGGACTGTCGATGGAGCACAGCCCAGAAGCAGGACCAGGTTCTGCTCTCCTAAGCAGGAGAGAGATGGCCTGAACAGGACTGGCCATGCCATCCAATCACATAACAGGGCCACATCCCAACTTCAGAGCTGCTCGTGGCCCCGGCCAGTCTCACCCGCAGACCCCACCCAGCCATTTCTGGCTCCTCCGCCTTAAGAATGGGCCGTTTGAGGTGCTCCTCTTGGAGCCAAGAGCCAGGGACGTGGGACTCATGCCGCTTAGGCAGGTGGACAGGTAGACACACAGACGCTGGATCCCTCAGGCGTGTGACCAGTCTGGGTGACGTTTCAGGGGTTGGCCACTGGCACTCTGTGTGCACTGGCTGCTGGGGACTTTGGAAGAGGCGGCAGCTGCTGGGCTACTTGGCCTCCACCAGCTGCTCCAGGCGCTGTAGCATTGTCAGACGCAAGGCTTGGAACCTGGAGGGAGACACAGCCGAGAGGACTCACTGATCCTAGAGGGGATTGGGAAGGTGGGGAGAGCACAGCAAAGGAGCGCAGAGATGCTGGGCCCAGAGGCCCATGGCTCTCGACTGGCTGGTCAGTGGCCACATCTCTCTGCCAAGGAGAAGGAAGAGCCAATGCCCATATCCTGTGAGGCCACTGGCTTCCAGGAGCAATGAAACGGGGCTGCAGACACGGTCAGCTCCAAAGCAGAATGCTCTTGCTAGTCCAAAGATTCTCCAGTGCAGACAGGGGTGCGCTGGAGCAGACGGGGGCAGAGTGTGGGGCAAGAAGCCTGTGTTCGAGCCCTGGCTCTGCCGTCACATGGCGCAGTCTCCTCCCTCATCTTGGGCCGTTCTTTCCTTTCTGTACACTGAACAGGCTGACCCGCTGACCCCAGGTCCTTTCTAGCCACAGTGTCAAACGGACTGTTCCTCTGATCGAGGTTTTTGCTGACTGCCTGAGTGGGGACTGATAGCACACATAGAAGCCTTTCTAAGAACCATTCAGCCAGAAGCCAGGCTCTGCCCCAGTCCCCCGACCGCAGATGCTCACAGTGAGCAGCCTCCCTCCTTCCTTTCCTAAGAGGGACTCTGGGACCTCGCTTCCCCTCACGAGGGAGAGACAGACTATCGGGTGTGCAGCCCGGCTGACCTCACACAGCCCGGCCCTGATGTAGCTTCCCCAGGAGCCAGCAGGTGACGCCTGCTGACCTGCCCGTTGAACTGGTCCCCTCCGCTGACAAACAGCAGTGGGTCTAGGCAGTTCCGGTAACTGCTGCTTCGGGGCAGGCTCAGCACTTTGACTAGCACGAACGGGCACTTTTCAGGCCAGGCCAAATGCGCACTGGCCAGTCCCCTCGGTGGCTCTTCCAGAGCAGTGGGACCCACAGAACGCACAGCCCTGGACTGGGCTTGGCCCATGCTGCTGCCTGACTCTCCTGCCCGGCTTTCAGAAGCTTGTGTGCATCCCATGATGGTGTGGCTGCCCAGGCTGGAGGGGGGGCCTGCGTGCCCGCACTGGGGCAGGCTGTCAGCCCAGGCTGGTGTCACTGTGGAGCAAGGGGCCAGAGGGTGGTGCTGGGGAGCCAGGGTTCGCAGGTGTCCCTGAGCTGTGTGAGGACACCTGGCCCATCTGGAGGGAGAGCTCCCCCAGTCCTGGGCCTGGGTGCTCTGACCGCAGACCTGCCCTGATGGATGTTCAGGACCCAGGACTGGCTCTGAAAGTGCTGCTTACTTCATGGTCAGTTTGATTATTTCTCTTTCCTCCTCTTCTTTTAACTTTTCAACAAAACTGTCCAGCACCGGCATTTCAAACTTAATGTACTGAGCGACCTAGAAAATCCAAGAACATTTTAATGTGTTTTAAATTAGAGGTCCAGAATGTGTCTTCTTTTTCCTGTAGCCGATTCGGCAAGGTCTCGTCTCCTCCCACCCCTCCACCCCCCACATGGTGCTGTGTGTACCAGGATGGGAGGATGGAGCCCATTCTGACCTCAAAGGCAACTGTGATCCCTGGGAGGAAAGATTAAGCTGAATTTTAGGAAGAGCATTCAATAGTGAGCGGAGTCACTCTGAGTGTTCTCTGGGGGTGGTGGTGCAGACGGTGGGAACGCCATTGTTTCTAACAATGGAATGAAACTCACTCGTCTGAGAATGGCACCAGGGATATGGGGTCACAGGCCTTCTCCTTGGGGTCCACACCCTATAGGCCTATTCTGTGCAGGGGAGTTTGGAAATGTGCTCATTGCCGAGTCAGGACTGAGACACGGGGTCCCTTCCATAAGCCTATAGTCAAGGAGCTTTTGTTGTGTGTCTTTAATGTAATGACAACAAAACACACTTCAATGAAGGAAAAGATTCTACCTGTTTGAGGGGAAAAGGCCAGGCCATGGTTTTCTAAGACCCAACTTCTTTTTCCCCTAAGCCAGCTGATGGATCTGGTGGTGGCTGATAGGAACAAGAAGAGTTGAAACCATCACTGTGTTGGCCCTTGAGGATGGTCATGGGGCCCCCGGAAGCATTGCCCAAGAGGGCTCTGCCCAAGGTCACCTTGAGAGCCCTCAGGAGTCCACCATTCTGTCCCCCAGCCCCTCCCACAGGAGAGGCCCTGCCGAGCCTCAGCACCCACTCACATCGTGGGGGACCTCTTCGCCCAAGTCAGCTTCCATCAAGAATATCCTGGCGATCTTCTCACAGGGCCCGTGCAGGATTCTGGAAATCAGTGGGTACTCACAGTCTTTTAATTTTGTCCGCTCTGAAAAAGAAGGCGGCAGACAAAATTTACGAGGCGGTAGGATCACATCTCTCTGTTCCAGGACGGGACCGTGATGGAAGAGAAATGTCCAGGGGTCTTGGCAGGGCTGCCAGCTGTTCCGTGACAGACACTGCCCGAATGATGTGGATCATGTCCTTCTGCGAAGGCCCAGCTCAGAAGAGGAACGAGCTGGAGGAGCAGGGCATGGGGACGTGGACTTGGGGAGGCCAGGCCAGGCAGCGCTGGACGGCAGGGCGTGTGGTACCATTTCTGCAAGAGCAGTTCTCAGTGGGCAAGGGGCTTCGGATCTGCTTTGGAAAACCCAGATCCTCTCCACTCCCCGCTGGACCCACAGGAGAGAACCTCACCATGTGGCTTAGGTGGGAGGAAAGATTAAGCTGAATTTTAGGAAGAGCATTCAATAGGGGGTCACTCTGAGTGTTCTCTGGGGTGGTGGTGCAGACGGTGGGAACGCCATTGTTTCTAACAATGGAATGAAACTCACTCGTCTGAGAATGGCACCAGGGATATGGGGTCACAGGCCTTCTCCTTGGGGTCCACACCCTATAGGCCTATTCTGTGCAGGGGAGTTTGGAAATGTGCTCATTGCCGAGTCAGGACTGAGACACGGGGTCCCTTCCATAAGCCTATAGTCAAGGAGCTTTTGTTGTGTGTCTTTAATGTAATGACAACAAAACACACTTCAATGAAGGAAAAGATTCTACCTGTTTGAGGGGAAAAGGCCAGGCCATGGTTTTCTAAGACCCAACTTCTTTTTCCCCTAAGCCAGCTGATGGATCTGGTGGTGGCTGATAGGAACAAGAAGAGTTGAAACCATCACTGTGTTGGCCCTTGAGGATGGTCATGGGGCCCCCGGAAGCATTGCCCAAGAGGGCTCTGCCCAAGGTCACCTTGAGAGCCCTCAGGAGTCCACCATTCTGTCCCCCAGCCCCTCCCACAGGAGAGGCCCTGCCGAGCCTCAGCACCCACTCACATCGTGGGGGACCTCTTCGCCCAAGTCAGCTTCCATCAAGAATATCCTGGCGATCTTCTCACAGGGCCCGTGCAGGATTCTGGAAATCAGTGGGTACTCACAGTCTTTTAATTTTGTCCGCTCTGAAAAAGAAGGCGGCAGACAAAATTTACGAGGCGGTAGGATCACATCTCTCTGTTCCAGGACGGGACCGTGATGGAAGAGAAATGTCCAGGGGTCTTGGCAGGGCTGCCAGCTGTTCCGTGACAGACACTGCCCGAATGATGTGGATCATGTCCTTCTGCGAAGGCCCAGCTCAGAAGAGGAACGAGCTGGAGGAGCAGGGCATGGGGACGTGGACTTGGGGAGGCCAGGCCAGGCAGCGCTGGACGGCAGGGCGTGTGGTACCATTTCTGCAAGAGCAGTTCTCAGTGGGCAAGGGGCTTCGGATCTGCTTTGGAAAACCCAGATCCTCTCCACTCCCCGCTGGACCCACAGGAGAGAACCTCACCATGTGGCTTAGGTGGGATTCTGAAAGGGATGACCAGTGTGCCCGGAAGGGGTGCTCGTGGTGGAGGGGCAGTGTGTCCCAGGTCCAGGACGGCATCTGCCCCGTGCCCGGTTCATGAGCCATCTCAGCTCTCAGAGAGTGAGCTCAGTGGGTGAGCTTGGTGCATGGACGGAGACTTGTTTTTATGGTCAGGAAGCAAAGGCCGACACTCACCCCCAGACTCGTGAACGATGTAGAGCGCAAACTCACTGGGGCCGTTTTCCACCTGCACAGGGAGTGACAGGAAGTCAGCCATGGCTTTCGAGATAGGAGAGACAGAAAGGGACCCGGGCGGTAGCCACATCTCCAGGGTCACACACACAAATCCCCAGGGAGCTTCTCCCTCTCTGCTTAAGTTTCCAGGGAATTCCTCCTGCCAGCTCAGCAGAGGAGACCTCGCTCAGCCTTCTACCAGGAGCCATGGCTTCTGCCAGCCCCTTCCCCCAGCAAAACTGCAAAACACCAGCATCTCGGGTGAGGCCGTCCGTGGCCAGACTTACTCGGAACTTGTTCAGAAGCAGGGTGAGCACCTGCAGGGTCGTCATAGTGCTGTTGACTCTCACG
The DNA here is from genome assembly GCA_022376925.1 of Tragulus kanchil. Taxonomy (NCBI): domain Eukaryota; kingdom Metazoa; phylum Chordata; class Mammalia; order Artiodactyla; family Tragulidae; genus Tragulus; species Tragulus kanchil. Next base: position 163,703,848 of record JAIOJX010000005.1, read on the forward strand.
TTGGTCATGGACCCATAGGCGGGCGTGAACACGGAGGTCTGTACAGGAAGGGGAGGCAGTTCAGGGCACAGCCGGAGGGGCCACGGGGCTGACGTAGGCAGGGTCTGGCCATATGGTTGGCTAGACGGCGCTGAGCAGGCTGGGGCCGCAGGCCAACCTGGCCTCTGCGAATACCCGTGTCTGTCCATCCCCACAGACCCGTGCATGAGCTGTGCCCAGATCTGGGGATGCACACGTTGTACAGAGGACTTTGAGAAAGATACCTGCAGAGCTGTAAAGGCCAGCTCTCTTTTTTTTCTGGGAACCAGGGCTGTGGGAGTAATTCACAAAGGGGTAGGGGAGCCCGTCTCTCCTTCACTGTCTCTAGCAAATCGGATCACCAAGTGTCTGCTGAGTCTAAGGCTGAAAGTCCTCAGATCTGTCCACTCTGCTCCATTCTCCCAGCTTGCCCGAGGTGAGGGCCTCTGTTTATATTGCATCCACTTCCCAGCTTTCTCCTGCCAGTCTCAGCTCTTTCGATTCATTTTCTACCCCGTTGCCCAGAATTTTGGCAAAAATTTCGCAACTCAAAGCATGTTTTAGACCAGCCGTGTCAGTATACCATCTCAGCCCCCCTGGCCCAGGAGTCTGCATTTGATGAAACGCCCTGTGATGTTATTTGTAGGGTCCACTTTGAGCCTCTCACAGCCTGTGTCACAGCCTCGACGGCGCCAGCTCCTCTCATGTTATGCATATGTGATACATGGTTCCCCCTCAAGCACCCCATGCTTCAGGCACACAACTTTGGCACAGTTTGGGGGAGGGGCTGTGATATTCCTGCAGGTTCGTTCATGAGACACCATACATGAACACAACCAGGGCATTGCCAGAAGTTTGTTAATTCCCCAATGATCACTCGTGAGTGTTAGTCACTCAGTCGTGTTTGACTCTTTGTGACCCCATGCCCACCAGGGTCCTTTGTCCATGGAATTCTCCAGGCAGGAATACTGGAGTGGGTAGCCTTTTCCTTCTCCAGGGGATCTTCCCAACCCAGGGATCAAACCCAGGTCTCCGGCATTGCAGGCAGATTCTTTACCATCTGAACCTGCAGGGAAGCCCTCAATGATTACTAATCAGGTAGTAAACGTGTCAAACACTTTATGTAGAATCTTTGACTTAATCCTCACATTAGTCCTCAGAAGCACTTGTCACTAGTTCCCTTTTCTTAGGAAGGCCATGGAAACATGGAGAGGTCTAGCAGCTCGTCAGTCACCCGTCTAGAAAGGGCAGAACTGCCCAAGCCTCATGCTTCACTACCACAGCACAGGGGCCTCCCTGCGTATCTGATTTCCCCATGGACAAGCACCTCCTCGTTTTCTGAAACTGAATTCCAATTCACACACCCCCCATGTATGGTCCTAGCTCTGTTTTTCCCAGGATGCACTGGAGCTCAGAGTACACGAGGGCTCTGTTCAATGTTCTCAGCTGATCTCCAAGTACCAGAGCCAGATCAAATCTGGACCTGCCTTCCCCACAGTGGAGATGCAGAATGACTCTGGGTGATACAGAAGGTCAGACTTGTAGGCTTGTAGTTTCTAAGAAATATGAAATAGAGGAGTCAGGCCATTTCTGGGAGGAGAAAGGTCATGTCAACAAGAACTCAGGAGTGTTTCTTCTGCCTGAAGTTTTTCAAGAATTTACCAACCAGCTCCAAGTAGCAACAAAGGTCCCACGGCTCTTTTCCTGTCTCTCACCACAGTGGTTTTTTCCTCAGAGAACACACTTGAGTCCAATGAAACGCCCTGTGATGTTATTTGTAGGGTCCACTTTGACCTCTCACAGCCTGTGTCACAGCCTCGAGCGCCAGCTCCTCTCATGTTATGCATATGTGATACATGGTTCCCCCTCAAGCACCCCATGCTTCAGGCACACAACTTTGGCACAGTTTGGGGGAGGGGCTGTGATATTCCTGCAGGTTCGTTCATGAGACACCATACATGAACACAACCAGGGCATTGCCAGAAGTTTGTTAATTCCCCAATGATCACTCGTGAGTGTTAGTCACTCAGTCGTGTTTGACTCTTTGTGACCCCATGCCCACCAGGGTCCTTTGTCCATGGAATTCTCCAGGCAGGAATACTGGAGTGGGTAGCCTTTTCCTTCTCCAGGGGATCTTCCCAACCCAGGGATCAAACCCAGGTCTCCGGCATTGCAGGCAGATTCTTTACCATCTGAACCTGCAGGGAAGCCCTCAATGATTACTAATCAGGTAGTAAACGTGTCAAACACTTTATGTAGAATCTTTGACTTAATCCTCACATTAGTCCTCAGAAGCACTTGTCACTAGTTCCCTTTTCTTAGGAAGGCCATGGAAACATGGAGAGGTCTAGCAGCTCGTCAGTCACCCGTCTAGAAAGGGCAGAACTGCCCAAGCCTCATGCTTCACTACCACAGCACAGGGGCCTCCCTGCGTATCTGATTTCCCCATGGACAAGCACCTCCTCGTTTTCTGAAACTGAATTCCAATTCACACACCCCTCATGTATGGTCCTAGCTCTGTTTTTCCCAGGATGCACTGGAGCTCAGAGTACACGAGGGCTCTGTTCAATGTTCTCAGCTGATCTCCAAGTACCAGAGCCAGATCAAATCTGGACCTGCCTTCCCCACAGTGGAGATGCAGAATGACTCTGGGTGATACAGAAGGTCAGACTTGTAGGCTTGTAGTTTCTAAGAAATATGAAATAGAGGAGTCAGGCCATTTCTGGGAGGAGAAAGGTCATGTCAACAAGAACTCAGTAGTGTTTCTTCTGCCTGAAGTTTTTTTTTCAAGAATTTACCAACCAGCTCCAAGTAGCAACAAAGGTCCCACGGCTCTTTTCCTGTCTCTCACCACAGTGGTTTTTTCCTCAGAGAACACACTTGAGTCCAATAGGCAAAGCAGTGCCTATTTACTCAGAAGTTTACCAAGTTTACCCAGTCCGGAAATCAAGGCAACATTACTATGAATAAGAACTGTTTAGGAAAATAATTAAGTGGATCAATAGTGTACAGTTCTAAGCAATAAAACCTGGGATAACAACCCCAGGCAGCAGTGATTCTAGGAAGTCATTATTGTTATTAGTTTTTAATTGTTGCCTGTGACTCAACCATTTGTGTTACCTGATTTCTAAGGACAATAATTCTGAGTGGATATGGAGCGAGGAGAAAAAGAGGGAGCCCCTTGCTCCTCTAGGAGATGTGATTCAACTGTTCAACATGGCTAAGATGCTAGTGCATGGCCCAGAAGGTGCCCAGTTTGCCTGGAAGAATGGATCCACATTTGGCAGGTCGATCTGTGCCTGGAGAAGCCGCCCTGACTGGGACCTGGCTGGCTAGCGCATTGAGTGTCGCGCTGGCTGGTTAAGGAGCCTTTCTTGACAGGATGGCGCCAATGATCATGAAAGGCAGTGATGAAAGCCCTCACTGTTCACCTGTGCTCATTTCAAAGGCTCAGACATCTCCATATCCCCGTGACATCTGCAAAGAGTAATGTAAGGTTTAAAGTGCTAGATACACCTCTTAGAGATGACTGACTTTCTTAGAGGAGATAAGACTATACTGAAGATAAAGCTCGCTTTTTTTTCTAGGAACGTAGAACTGGAACGAGCCTAAACTGATGCAGAGAATCTTTCTAGAATTTTCACATAATCCCTTAAAATAGCATATCAATATTTATTCAAATATTAGCAAATGGTGCTTACTTAACACTTTGCAGACTAAACCCCTTTGGAACAGGATTTAAAGAATACCGAAGTCAGTGGACTTCCCTGCCGGTCCAGTGGTTAAGATTTTGCCTTCCAGTGCAGGAGACTGGGTTTGATCCCTGGTCAGGCAGCTAAGAGCCCACATGCCTTGCAGGCAAAAAAGCCAAAACACAAAATAGAAGCAGTATGGTAACAAACTCAATAAAGACTTTAAAAGAGGTCCACATCAGAAATAAAAGAAGAATACCCAAGTCAGATAGTCAGATGGCTGGTCCTTTGACTAATCTAGACATTCTTAATCTCTATTTAACTTCAGCCTTGCCTCCCTATCTCCTTCTGGGGACACTACTCTCTGATACTCCTGGTTTTCCTAGACTTGGCTTCCTGGGTGGCTTTGATGGTAAACAACCTGCCTGCAACACAGGAAGACTGGGGTTCAATCCCTTAGGAAGATCTCCAGGAGAAGGGAATGGCTACCCATTTCAGTATTCCTGCCTGGGGAACTCCCAGACAGACAAGCCTGGAGGGCTACCGTCCAGGTGGGTCGCAAAGAGTCAGACAGGACTGAACAACTAACACACCACGTTCACTTTCCTAGATTTCGCAGAGATAACCTCCTGTCCTTCATTAACATCCACTGCAACATTAACATCCACTAGCGGTGGAGGAAGGTCCTGACAGTAGAGCAGGGCCCCTTCAGCCTGACTTGCTGAATTCTTCATCCCAAAGTGTAGGGCACCCCAAGAGCAGCTTTAATGGCTCTAAGCAGACCTCACCTGTGGGACTGTTCTTCAGACCTGACCCTGAGGCCTCCCCTCTGCCCAGCCCCACTGCCCACCGGCTCCTCCCATGAGTCACCCATCACCCCTCAGGAAGGGCAGCTGCTGAACCTGGAAACCCCAGCTTCCAGCTTCCCAGAGCTGCAGGATGTGCCCTGCACAGGACACTCCATTCAGAGCCTCGCCCCAACTGCCACTCGTGCCATTTATAGCAACAGTCAATTTCTCCTTTCTACAGCTTGGTTTGTTTACGGAATGATGTCATCTGGGGAAGGAGATCTTTTTTTTTTCCTGAGGTCAGTACAATACATACTCGGACAAAAGGCTAAGTGCTGGGAATCCGGGACTGTGTGAGTTCTCTGGGACCCTGGCACACATGCTCGTGGGCACACCTCGACCTAGTTGGCTTAATCGGCCAAGTGACAGTGATAGTAGGTGACGAAATAGTCAACGGAGCCTGGGAAGAAACCTTATAGCAAATTGCCTTATTCAAGAGGAATGTAGCATCACTCTCCAAATATTCATGCCACTTGTGAGAATGCATTGACAGGGAACATGTGATGGAAAAAATGCAGGCTTTTGAGGTCCTGAACTAGAATGTTAGTTGGGGCAAGACGGTGCTCCTCCTGAGCCTGTTTCTCCACTGGGACGCAGGCACGCCCACCCCGGCACACCGGGGCTGTGCTGGGGGTGAATTCTGGTGTGAGCTTCGAGGGGCCCCGCCTACAGAAGGCCCAATGGGTGCCTGGTGCTTGGGGCTGGTTCCCTGTGCCTCGGCATCAGGGCCTGGGGGAGAGGGCGGCTGGGACGTCACCTTGTGGTTGTAAAAGTGCCCGTTGATGGAGAACCGGTGTCGCCGGATCCTCTGGGCCTCGCCGGGCGCTCGGCACCTGGGCCGCCTCTGGATCACACAGGCCGCGTCGCTCTTGGTCCGCATCAGCTGTGGGGTCTCCTCCTCCTCCTCCAGGGGCTCTGCGGTGAGACGTGGACGAGGGGGTCAAGCTTGGGGCGAGGGGGTGCAGGGGTGCTAGAAGCCTCCGTGGAGGTGCCGTGTGTGGCGCGGAGCTGGGCGTGCTGGGCTGTGCTAGACGGCAGTGTGGTCGCTGTCCCTGTGAGGGAGGCTGGAATCCAGCCAGGATGGTGATACCCATTTTGCAGATGGGAAAGGTGACCCCCAGACAGGATAACCACGCTACATGGACATAGCCTCTGGGCTTCCGTCTCTGGGGACCTAGAGCAAGACTTTGATAACCTCAGCCCTGTCCTCGGGGATGAGCCCTTCACTGGCCCCAGAGGGTGGGAAGGGAGGGCACAGAGAGGACAGACACACAGGTGTGGATCACAGCAGGTGGGGAAGAGGTCCTAGAGGCCTGTCCTCAGCTAACGCATTCCTTTCCAGAAGGCAGCACGCTGTAGGGGCTCAGCCAGTCACATCCCCTCTGCAAACCCCTGCTTCCTTGTGCTTGGATGAGGAGTCGAGAAGAATGTCTTGGGCCGAGGAGAGATTTAGCAGGGGCTGGGCTTCCGTGCTGGCTCAGCAGTAAAGAATCTGCCTGCAGTGCAGGAGACGAGACATGGGTTCTATCCCTGGGTCAGGAAGATTCTCCGGAGAATTCTTGCCTGGAGAATCCCATGGACAGAGGAGCCTGGCCCCACAGGGTCACAAGAGACCAAACTTGACTGAAGCGACTTAGCATGCACACTCTTGAAGGCAAACGAAGCCACTCTTTGCTGCTCCACAAAGCTGATCTTCAGAGACACTGGTCATGAACCAGCACCCTCCTCTCACCCTAGATGAGAGGGATCAGATCCTGGACAGCTGGAGGCCCCACTGACCTGAGCTCTCTCTGGAACTCTCCTCCTTGGGTCCAGCCTGAGCGCTGGGTTCCTGGGCAGCGACTCTGCCATCCTGAACAGGTGGCTCCTTTCTGAAAAGAGACAGTTGTGTTGCTCAGAGGGCTGCTGGCAGAGAAAGGTAGCCTAGATCGACGAAAAAGAGGCCAGCGGCCTCTGTGGCCTGGACTCAGGCCAGAAGCAGGACAGGCAGAGCTGAAGTCAGGATTTCACACTAAGTCAATGTAAACGATCAAAAGAAAAGCAAAGGATCATCAGTGTCTGCAGGAAGGAGAGGGAACCTGTCTTAGGACCCGAGTGGCTTGTCGTCAGCCCCATGGCTCGGACACAGGGACACACACAGTGCCCGTGCTGGATGCCAGGCCGAGGCGGCGGGTGTCTGCATCTGTGTGCTGAGGGGCCCCTCTGGGCTTCCCTCTGGCCTGGGGGAGTCGGGCAGCAGCACCTTGGTGGGGCCAGCCTCCAGGCCTCGGTGCAGGGTGGATTCCAAGCCAGGGTAGCTGGTGCTCGACTAGAAGAGGAATGGGTAATGGGGGAGAGGGAGCCCGGGGGAGGAGACAGAGCACCCGAGCCAGCGCGGAGGGGCTTCGGAGGGTCCTGGGCGAGGTCACTCGTGTGATTGCTTTCCCCCTCCTTTTAAGGAGCCCATCTGAACTGCAAGCCCTCAGTCTGTATGGCTTGGAACTTGCTATGAGTGACCAGGAACAGCTGGGCATCCACGTGCAAAGTGCCCTGAGAGCTGCAACTTTACTCGACTTTTTGAAGAAGGGGAAGCTGTTTTGAATTTCTGACTCTTCGAGGGATTTATTACATGTAGAAGCAAGCAAAACTCCGCAGTTTGCTGCCCATCTTTTGGTGTGGGGTGGGACGAGGCAAACATCCATTAAATATTAAGACAGGTAGAAAACCGTGTTATTGTGATGGGAATGTTTTTATGCTATTCAAATAAACCTGATATTGAATTGTGATGAATTTATAAAAATAAATTCTGACACTGAAATAAAAGCACAGTCATAGGAGGGTAAACCTGTTGCGTTTCAGGATAGAACAGGAGATGCTTAGCTTGTAGAGGATGCAGGGGCCTCTTTCTCTTACAGACAAGGGACGTTTGAGAAGCATGGCTGGAGGCAAGGGAGGCCTGGAACATTCTCCAGGTAGGGGGGTGACTTGTCATGGAGAAGAACCACCTGGGGCTGAGGCCCTGGGCTGAGGCAGTTAAAGGGTGACCAGGGTGACGCTGGGTTACCCTACCATGCTCCTGACCCGGACAGGAATGGGGCTTTCATGCTGAGGCTAAAATCAACCTCCCAGCCCCTCACCCTCCAAGCAATAGGTTCAGGTTGTCACGGAGACCACCTGGCCCCATCCCACCCAGCCCGGCACTCACGAATGGCAGCTGGACCTTCCAGTCATCCAGGAGGCCGAGGAGAGGTGCGGGCGCTCTCTCTCATCCTGTATCTGGAGCCGGATGGGCCGCTTCAGTCCCCAGGAGATGCTGAGGAGGCCCTCGATGATCAGAGCCCCTTCTTCCTATGAGGACCCACATGGTCAGCCTCTCCCTAGAAGTCAGCCCCCATCACGAGACTCTCCCATGCACTCGGGCCGCCCCCTCGATGCAGCCTCTTGTCCCCAGGGTCCCATCTTCCTCTAGGGGAAGGCCCACGGACTTCTCTGTGCTCGAAGGCACGAGGCCCGGGCTGGAGAGGAAGCCTGAGGCGTGCCCTTCCACCGCGCGGGTGCAGGGGTTGGGACGGGGCGCTGAGTCAGGTGTCCCACAGGAATGCAGCTGCTGGCCGGCAGGCACGTCCACACAGCGGCCAGGAAACAAGTTCCAGGGAAGCATGGCCGTACAGACACTAGTGCAACACAGGCACCTCTCTGCCCACCGCTGTGCCGTGCAGGGGGCCCAGGGCCATCTGGTCCTGCTGGGAATGTGCCAAGGGCAATGGATCCCGCAGCCAGTAGAGGAGAGCAGGACCAGGATGGCCCCCACACTGTGCCTGTGAGTGGCTGAGCCCTCCTCAGACTTCCAAGGTTTCTCTCCTGAGGGCCAGTGTTGCCCTCTTTTTCTTTTTTTTTGGCCTCTTCTGTTGATTTTTCATTTATTTATTTTCATCCATCTTTATTCTTCGGCCTGTGTGGGCCTCCCATTGCAGTGGCCTCTCGTTGCAGAGCACTGACTCCGGGCGCATGCGCTCCAGAGTGCTGGCTCATCATTGGACACGTCAGTGCAGCTGCTCCGGGGCACGTGGGATCTTCCTGGGCCAGGGGCTGAACAGGTGCTCCTTGCACTACAAGGCGGACTCTTTATCCACTGGACCACTGGGGAAGCCCCGGTGTTGTGTTCTTCGCCACCTGGGATACGGCCAGTCCCACGTCCCACTGGTAGCACATGAATCAGAGTATCTACGACAGCTCCCAGCCCAGGTCCCCAGCCAGCCCCACTGCTCCAGGGTTGGCAGGTGGCACGGCCACTCCCCTGCCGCCAAACCCCAAAATCCTAATTGACAGACTCCTCCAGAAGCACCTCCAGCCAGTTCCCACATACAACTCCCCTCAGGTCCTTGACTCTGTTTCTCTGACCTATTTCAGGCTTCAGTCTGCACACAACCACCTCCAGCTTCTGTACGCTCAACCTAATCACACCCACCCGTGTGCCAGGCTGCTCTGTCTGCACCTTCAAGTGCACCTGCCAGAGACCTTCTCGGCCCAACGCTTCAGCAGAGCCAGGTCTCCCAGCTACGTGCTCGAATCTACTCTGACACTGGGACCCGTTCTGTGCTCGAAGGCACGAGGCCCGGGCTGGAGAGGAAGCCTGAGGCGTGCCCTTCCACCGCGCGGGTGCAGGGGTTGGGACGGGGCGCTGAGTCAGGTGTCCCACAGGAATGCAGCTGCTGGCCGGCAGGCACGTCCACACAGCGGCCAGGAAACAAGTTCCAGGGAAGCATGGCCGTACAGACACTAGTGCAACACAGGCACCTCTCTGCCCACCGCTGTGCCGTGCAGGGGGCCCAGGGCCATCTGGTCCTGCTGGGAATGTGCCAAGGGCAATGGATCCCGCAGCCAGTAGAGGAGAGCAGGACCAGGATGGCCCCCACACTGTGCCTGTGAGTGGCTGAGCCCTCCTCAGACTTCCAAGGTTTCTCTCCTGAGGGCCAGTGTTGCCCTCTTTTTCTTTTTTTTTGGCCTCTTCTGTTGATTTTTCATTTATTTATTTTCATCCATCTTTATTCTTCGGCCTGTGTGGGCCTCCCATTGCAGTGGCCTCTCTCGTTGCAGAGCACTGACTCCGGGCGCATGCGCTCCAGAGTGCTGGCTCATCATTGGACACGTCAGTGCAGCTGCTCCGGGGCACGTGGGATCTTCCTGGGCCAGGGGCTGAACAGGTGCTCCTTGCACTACAAGGCGGACTCTTTATCCACTGGACCACTGGGGAAGCCCCGGTGTTGTGTTCTTCGCCACCTGGGATACGGCCAGTCCCACGTCCCACTGGTAGCACATGAATCAGAGTATCTACGACAGCTCCCAGCCCAGGTCCCCAGCCAGCCCCACTGCTCCAGGGTTGGCAGGTGGCACGGCCACTCCCCTGCCGCCAAACCCCAAAATCCTAATTGACAGACTCCTCCAGAAGCACCTCCAGCCAGTTCCCACATACAACTCCCCTCAGGTCCTTGACTCTGTTTCTCTGACCTATTTCAGGCTTCAGTCTGCACACAACCACCTCCAGCTTCTGTACGCTCAACCTAATCACACCCACCCGTGTGCCAGGCTGCTCTGTCTGCACCTTCAAGTGCACCTGCCAGAGACCTTCTCGGCCCAACGCTTCAGCAGAGCCAGGTCTCCCCAGCTACGTGCTCCGAATCTACTCTGACACTGGCCTTTCCGCAGTGAACTTAAAACATCGTCCTCCAAGGCTATCTCAAGCATCGTTTTCTTATAGATTCCTCAGTGCCCTTTTGTTTTGTCAGCACTGAACACTGTGAGAACAGCGGCCTTGTGGAAAACTTCACATCCCTGGCAGCACCTACAGGGGTGTCCTGAGGTGCTGATATCATGGCTAGTTAGAAACAGCTGAAAAACACCCTCTCACCCACAAAGAAAACAGTTCTCTTCAGTTCAAGGCCATCAAAAATACACACAGCTTTCTGGAATGGCCTTGTACTATTTGCTATAAAGAAAGCAAATAACAACCACAAAAATGACCCAGAGCCACTGATAACCCCTGATGCACCACAGGCACAGACACAGAACTGACTTCCCTGTAAAGGACAGACTTGATGGATCTGCTAGAGTCAAAGGTCGCGGGAGGATAGGAAGAAAGGCCAGAGTGAGTTGTGGAGGCGGTCCCTCTCCGCTGTTGCGGGTTTCCTTTGATATGATCGGAGAAAGCTGCAGGCTGATGGGGTCTCCCCTCTCTCGGACAGGGCCAAGCTGAAGGGCAGTAGGGCAGTGGTAGGGGCTCAGACTGGGGGCTCCCTGCTCTCTGGGCAGGGACACCAGAGTCGCCTGAGGCCAGCTGGACCCTGGCCTAGTGTAGCCCTGACCTCAGAGGCAGCAGCTCTGCCTCAGCCCTTCACGTCCCCAGAGCAAGTCCCCTGCCTCTTTCTCCACGGCAAGGTCCTCAGAGCCAGCTCGGAAGGCCTGGCCTCAGCGTGTCCAGCCTTACGGCCCCTGCCCCTGCGGTGCCCCCAGAACACCCGACGGTCTGCGGCTGTGTTTTCTTCATGGTCCTCTAGCCAGAGTCCATCGTGGGGCAGGTATCATGAATAAACATGTTCACGAATGAACATGCCGAGATGTTCTGGCGGGCAGAGGTTCTCTCCACTGGTGTGTGGACGTCTGACAGAGGCTTCTGAGGCCAAGTCTGAAAGCCAAGGCCTGAACCCCACTTCGGGTGAAGGACGGGATGACTCATCCCTGTTCTGTTCTTTGTACCGAGTACTAGTGAGATACCAGGGAACAAATAAACAAGCCAGTTCTCATCTAACAGCACCTCGGTTGGGAAGCAGCAAGTTCAGGACCCCACGGGCTGCCCCTGGGTCCCAGAGGAAGGTGGGCACATCCTGAGCCTCAGCAAGTCCAGGAGCCCGGCCTCAGCCACCTCCAGGCTGAGCTTGGCATCCCTGTGTCTGACCGGGTCCCCGCAGGTGCAGGCTGGGGGCGCTGCCAGAGCCAGCCCGGGGCCAAAGTGTCCTGGGGTGCTGGGTGCTGGTGTAAGATACAGTGGGAAAGCTTCCAGGCACAGGTGACAGACCCAGGGCTGATGTGGGAGTCCAGTGGAGCCCCCTGCCCCTCCCTGTGGCCTGAGGGGGCCAGGAGCTGTGGCCACCCCACCCCCGCCCTGCAGAGTAAACATTCCCAGAACCTCCCACGGGCAACACTCCTGCTCCAAGCTGGCAGCTGGGCCGCCTGGGCCGCCCGCCCGCCAAGCTGTTTTCCTCTGAGAGCCTTCCTGAGTGCTGCTATTTTTGGCCCGAGACAGTAATTGATGGCTAGTGGAAAGGTATAAAGGCAGCGGCCAGGCCCCGCGCTTAAGGGCAGTAGGGCAGTGGTAGGGGCTCAGACTGGGGCTCCTCTGGGCAGGGACACCAGAGTCGCCTGAGGCCAGCTGGACCCTGGCCTGTGTAGCCCTGACCTCAGAGGCAGCAGCTCTGCCTCAGCCCTTCACGCCCCAGAGCAAGTCCCCTGCCTCTTTCTCCACGGCAAGGTCCTCAGAGCCAGCTCGGAAGGCCTGGCCTCAGCGTGTCCAGCCTTACGGCCCCTGCCCCTGCGGTGCCCCCAGAACACCCGACGGTCTGCGGCTGTGTTTTCTTCATGGTCCTCTAGCCAGAGTCCATCGTGGGGCAGGTATCATGAATAAACATGTTCACGAATGAACATGCCGAGATGTTCTGGCGGGCAGAGGTTCTCTCCACTGGTGTGTGGACGTCTGACAGAGGCTTCTGAGGCCAAGTCTGAAAGCCAAGGCCTGAACCCCACTTCGGGTGAAGGACGGGATGACTCATCCCTGTTCTGTTCTTTGTACCGAGTACTAGTGAGATACCAGGGAACAAATAAACAAGCCAGTTCTCATCTAACAGCACCTCGGTTGGGAAGCAGCAAGTTCAGGACCCCACGGGCTGCCCCTGGGTCCCAGAGGAAGGTGGGCACATCCTGAGCCTCAGCAAGTCCAGGAGCCCGGCCTCAGCCACCTCCAGGCTGAGCTTGGCATCCCTGTGTCTGACCGGGTCCCCGCAGGTGCAGGCTGGGGGCGCTGCCAGAGCCAGCCCGGGGCCAAAGTGTCCTGGGGTGCTGGGTGCTGGTGTAAGATACAGTGGGAAAGCTTCCAGGCACAGGTGACAGACCCAGGGCTGATGTGGGAGTCCAGTGGAGCCCCCTGCCCCTCCCTGTGGCCTGAGGGGGCCAGGAGCTGTGGCCACCCCACCCCCGCCCTGCAGAGTAAACATTCCCAGAACCTCCCACGGGCAACACTCCCTGCTCCAAGCTGGCAGCTGGGCCGCCTGGGCCGCCCCGCCCGCCAAGCTGTTTTCCTCTGAGAGCCTTCCTGAGTGCTGCTATTTTTGGCCCGCGAGACAGTAATTGATGGCTAGTGGAAAGGTATAAAGGCAGCGGCCAGGCCCCGCGCTTCGGCAGACAGCTCAGAGAGGCTCCTGCTCTGGACGGCGGCACCGCGTCCTCCTCCCAGCAACCGGGCGCCGGACACCGGCTCCAAGTGCTCGCCCCCGAGCCCCCTGCCCTGAGCTTCTTGGGTGCTTCCTCTGGACCCTGCTCATCCATCTTCCCTGCGACCCCCAGGCCTCCCCAGCTACAGGTAAGAGCCGCTGCTCTCTGGGTTGAGAGAAAACGCCTCGGGTATGTTGGAGGGCAGTTCCCAGCCTGGGACGCGCACAGCCTCCCTGCGGGTGACAGACCAGGACGCAGCTAACGGCGGTGACAACAGCTGCAGAGGGCTTCGGATGCATGAAGGCATTTCCCAAGACGGAAATGCTCCATGTGTTCGCCTCACACCCCCGAGAGGTGTATTCATAACCTCACTTTATGGCTCTGCGGAGGCTTGGAGAGGTGACTCTGCCAAAAGAACCTGGGTTAGGAACGGCTGAGTCTGGTTTTAAACCCGGGGGTCCTCTGGCTCCAGTCCACGGGGCTGGGTTCTCTGATTTGTACAGGCTCTTGAACCATAATGATAGAGTCTTGAATCGTAATGATAATCTTCAGGCATGTTAGCAGGCAGAGCCCAGGAGTTCAAGCCTGGTCTTGGACCTGCAGTCTTCAAACTGCTCTCAGGTTTCTGCTGCGCCCCGGCAGCCGCACATTGGGAAGGGGACATGGTGGGGGGTGTCAGGATGGCACAGCAGTCCCTCAGCCCGGTCCTCTGTGCACCTACAGGTATCTGCCTGCCCATCCCCAGTGGCCATGAGGTCCCGGCTTTTGCTTTCTGTGGCCCTCCTGCCCACAATTCGGGAGACCTCGGAGGAGACGCTGCCTGGGGGTGCTGGAGAGGAACGCCCCGCCTCCCCCAGCCTGGATGACTACGTGAGGTCCATTTGTCAGCTGGCACAGCCCACCTCCGTGCTGGATGAGGCTGTGCCCAGGGTCCAACCCCGCAGACCCCACCGGCCGGCCCGTTCCTGCATGAAGAGCTGCCCCACTGGGTCCCTACAGGACAGCCCCCCTCGCTTCACTGGCCAGCAGCTCGCCCTGCCCGGCGTCGGCACTCTGGACCCCCTGGACTGGCTCTTTGGGGAGTCTCAGGAGAAGCAGCCAAGTGGGAGGGATCTGATGAGGAGGACTGGACCCTCTGCGGACCCCTGGGCTTCACGCGGACAGACGGACAGCGGCAAGGCCCAGGGGGGCCCCCGAGGGCGGCTGAGTGATGTCAAGGCTCCAGGGCACTCTTTGCTGAGGATGTCGAGAGACTGGCATCGGTGCCCCTGGGCTGCTGGGCAACCTGGCCAGGAGGCGGCCTCTCCCGCGAGCCCCCGGCCCAGCAGTATCCTCAGGACTCTCTATTTGCATCTCCCAGTGATCCATGAACTCTGACCTCTCCCCAATAAAGGCTTCTGTAAATCGCACACAGGTCTGTGTCTCCTTCCACCCTTCCTCTCCTGTTTCCCGAGCCCACGCCCTGCTGGAGGCGGGCACGGCCCCTGGCAGGTCTCTGGAAAGGGAAGCACCTCTCTGCAAGGCCTCCCTGCTTTGGCAAGTCCCAGTGAGGCCCCTGCTGCGAATGACTGCCTACCTCACGGGAGGGATGGGGTGATCAGCGCTCATCCCACTTGCGCCTCTCCGGCTTGGCTGGTCACCTCGGGCAAGTTAGTTAACATCTCTGGTCCTCACTTTTCTCCCGAGTAAGATGGGAGTTATTAATGGGACCTGCCTCCCAGGTTGTGTTGATGAGTACATGGGCTGAACCCTGCACACATCCGGGGGCGCAGGGCACGAGCCCACGTGGAGGAGCTGCTGAGTCAGTGGTGGCCTCGCAGGTGGGGAAGTGAGGAAGGCTGGGGGAGGAAAGACGGGAAGGTTTCAGCCCCCAGTGGTTTCAGAGCCAGGCCCTGGCGCTCCCAAGTCCCCACGAGGCCCATGAGCAAAGGGAGAGGCTCAGAAAATGCACCTGCTGTGTTTGGGGGGATTTGTCCCTGAGACTCCCTAGGGTACCCAAGTGGTTCCGTCTCACACATCTGGCTGTGGCGTCGGGAGCGTTGTGCCCACGCCGAGGGTCGACACAGAACCTGCACCAGTTCAGCCTACGGGCCCCGGACACCGGACCACATGGCTCTGTCCCCACCCTACCTGCCTCCACCCCGAGATCGCTCATCTGCTGGGTGAAGGGTACGGTGTTGTCCGAGTGTCCTGCTCTCGGGCAAGTTCAGGGACCAGAGCCTCACCCCGCGTGTCCATGGGAACCTCTTCAGACTTGTGTCCCCACAGTCCGGCAAATTCCAGTTTCCAGAGGTGTCTGGCAAGCAAGGAGGGGAGGGGAGGCGCGGGGGAGGGGCCGAGGCATCAGAGCTCTCAGAAGCCGCTGGCCTGACACCTGCTGCCTGCTCTCTTGGGCCAGGCCAGGCTGGCTGCCCTCAGCGGGGTGGGAGGGACAGGGGAGTGGCGGACAGAGCCGTGGTGGTGGACGAGCTCACCACCTGCTTCCGTTTCCTCTACCTCCTTGCTCCGTGGACCTGCAAAGAACTTTCCTTCTCTCGCCCTCTCCCTTCCTTTCTTTTGCCCTTTCTTTCCTTCAACTTTAAAATATCTACAAAAATTGCTTTGGACGTGTACGGTGTTTATCTGTCCTCTTTGATGTGTGTTCTCTGAGGAGGCAGAAGGTAAACTATACACGTAACAGAAAAAGTTTCAGACAAGCAGTCAGTTTCCTGATCTGTAAAATGGGGACAGCAAGGTTTTGGTTCCTTTACAGAACAATTTTCCAACTGTCACTTAGTATGTAAGAATGGGAGTTATTAATGGGACCTGCCTCCCAGGTTGTGTTGATGAGTACATGGGCTGAACCCTGCACACATCCGGGGGCGCAGGGCACGAGCCCACGTGGAGGAGCTGCTGAGTCAGTGGTGGCCTCGCAGGTGGGGAAGTGAGGAAGGCTGGGGGAGGAAAGACGGGAAGGTTTCAGCCCCCAGTGGTTTCAGAGCCAGGCCCTGGCGCTCCCAAGTCCCCACGAGGCCCATGAGCAAAGGGAGAGGCTCAGAAAATGCACCTGCTGTGTTTGGGGGGATTTGTCCCTGAGACTCCCTAGGGTACCCAAGTGGTTCCGTCTCACACATCTGGCTGTGGCGTCGGGAGCGTTGTGCCCACGCCGAGGGTCGACACAGAACCTGCACCAGTTCAGCCTACGGGCCCCGGACACCGGACCACATGGCTCTGTCCCCACCCTACCTGCCTCCACCCCGAGATCGCTCATCTGCTGGGTGAAGGGTACGGTGTTGTCCGAGTGTCCTGCTCTCGGGCAAGTTCAGGGACCAGAGCCTCACCCCGCGTGTCCATGGGAACCTCTTCAGACTTGTGTCCCCACAGTCCGGCAAATTCCAGTTTCCAGAGGTGTCTGGCAAGCAAGGAGGGGAGGGGAGGCGCGGGGGAGGGGCCGAGGCATCAGAGCTCTCAGAAGCCGCTGGCCTGACACCTGCTGCCTGCTCTCTTGGGCCAGGCCAGGCTGGCTGCCCTCAGCGGGGTGGGAGGGACAGGGGAGTGGCGGACAGAGCCGTGGTGGTGGACGAGCTCACCACCTGCTTCCGTTTCCTCTACCTCCTTGCTCCGTGGACCTGCAAAGAACTTTCCTTCTCTCGCCCTCTCCCTTCCTTTCTTTTGCCCTTTCTTTCCTTCAACTTTAAAATATCTACAAAAATTGCTTTGGACGTGTACGGTGTTTATCTGTCCTCTTTGATGTGTGTTCTCTGAGGAGGCAGAAGGTAAACTATACACGTAACAGAAAAAGTTTCAGACAAGCAGTCAGTTTCCTGATCTGTAAAATGGGGACAGCAAGGTCTGTCCTTCACATCTTACGGTGGCTGGAGAAAGGCTCTGAGGGAACTATGGAATTATGAACACTGTATACAATTTTCCAACTGTCACTGGTTGCTGTGCCTCCAGTTGGCTCAAACCCCGGGTCCTTGACCTTCTCCAGCAATGCCTGGGACAGGCCCTGGCTGGACCGTCCTTAGGAGGTGGGGAGGAGGGCCGGCCTACTGGGTAGTGCATGGCTGGTGGCTGCATGTGCCGGGCTTACCGGGCCAGCCTCACAGCCGAGCAGCAGGAACCTAGGGTGACGTCGGCTAACCCCACAAGCTCAGGAATCCCACTGTTGCATTTGGGGAGATCAGACAGGACCAGGGAGATCCCCGGGCTCTGGGCTTCTCTGCCCGCCCCCTGATGTTGTTTAGTCACTAAGTTGTGTCTGACTCTTTTGTGACTCCCGTGGACTGCAGCCCGCCAGGTTCCCCTGTCCATGGGATTCTCCAGGCAAGAATACTGGAGTGGGTTGCCATTTTTTTCTCCAAAGGATATAAAAAAAGCTAATGGCACTTTCAGAAGGTACCAAAAAAGAAAAGCATAAAGGGCTGGGGGAAGCAGTCACTGGTAGTGTCCCAAGCTCCTGAGAAAAACATAGCCTGACAGAAGGTCCTCCCGGGGGCGGGCCTTAGTGAGCTGTCTCCCCCTCCATCCCACCACGGAGATAGGGGAGAGACACAGATGCCCCTCTCGCCTGGAGAGGCAGACTGGAAAGTGTGTGGGAACTCCCAGGGAACAGGGCCATGGGGCTAGCACTCACCAGGGGCCGGTGGGCTGCCAACCCCTGTCATTCAGCCTTCGGGCCTTGGAGGAAGGGGGATCACTGTTAAGAAGGAAGGGGCCCCCTGGTGGAGGAGGTCCTTCCCTCACTTGTGCACCGGGCCAGGGGCCGAGGTCCTACACTGGGTGTGATGCGCTCTCAGGCCACCAGGGGGAGCTGGGAGCCCACTCAGAGCTGAGCGCTGGTCCGGGTGGAGGGCTGGCTTGGAAGTTGGCCGCACACCACACACAGGGACCCCAGGGCTCCAAGGCCTCTAGCCCACTAAGTCAGCGGTGACACAGTTACCCACTGGCATTTCCTGGTGGTCCATTATTCTCTAGGGGCACCAGCCGTCCTGGTTAAAGTGCTTTGCTGTTTTTCAAAAGGCACGTATTGCTCCTGGTTATTCACATTTCCAGTGTAAAACAAGCAGAATTATCCCAAAGGCAAGGTTTACAATGAAGCAAGCTAGTGCTTCAGCCTCCTGAGCTGGGGCTCCTTGATGCCTCGCCTTCTAGAAACTGGGGGAAAGTCCACAGGAAACGCTTGCTCCAGGTGTGGTCCCAGGCCACTGACACATTTCATCTCTCCAAGTTCAAGAGCCCACAGATGAGACAGGGGATGAGAAAGTGCCCCCGACCATAGCAGCCAGGCAGAGGCTGGTGAAGCTGGGGTTGGGGGGAAGGGGTAGGGGGCACCCGATGCTGAGCTCCCTGTGCTTACTTTGGGGATCGAGCCCGGGGAACTGAGAGTGACAGCAGCTTTCTGAGTCCCTAAGATCTGGTGAGTCATCCTCCAGAGTCTGATCTCTTATAAGCAGAGATCCTCCAAAGCCGTCCAGAGCTGAAAGCTGACGACGCTATCCCTGTATCATACCCTTCTCTTCCCAGGTCTTGGAGCCACGCCAGCATCTCTGACGTACCCCACGGTCACCTTGGACCAGAGACTTTAAGAGTCTCGGTTTCTCTGTTTGGAAAATGGCCCCTCCTCCCTCACTGAGCTCTAGGACTACAGTGGACAGAGGGAGGCCAATCTCCTCCGGACTGCCCTGCCCTGAGGGCCTGCAGGGCCGGGAGAGGCCAGTCTCAGGTGGCCCTGCAGCAAGTTCTGAGGACAGCAAGTCTCTGAGGCCCAGAAGGTCCCAGGTGAGCGACCTGAGGAACTGTGAGTCACCCTGGGACGGGGTGCCCCAGCAACCAGTCATGCCTTTCAGTATGAGAACTCCCTGCCTCCCAAGCCGGTGGCCTGTCTCTGGCGGCGCTCCAAAGACATGCACTCCCTCAGGCTGGCACACCTGCGCTGTTAAAGCTGCAGAAGTTTCCTGAAAGATACGTTCTGGCTCCAAGGAGATCAAGTAGGACCCCTCGCCCACCTGCTTTAGGGTGAGGAAAGATGAAACTCTCTGCCCGTGGAATGTTAACTTCCTGCCTCTGGGGGCCACTAGGAGTACTTCTTCCCCCACTGGGGACCATCCCATCGCATGAACAGGCTGGGGGCTTCCCAGATCCTCTCCCCACTGAGATGTTCCTCCAGGAGGGGAATGTTCTGGGGAATCCCAAGTGCCAAGATCAAGCTCTAAGACTAGCTGTTCTCAAACTTGACCGTCACCAGAAGCCCCTAGAGGCCTTGTCAAAACACAGCTGGGTCGGGGAAGAGTTTCTGATTCAGCAGGCCTGAGAGAGGGAGGGGGACAAGAGTCCGCTGGCCCTGTTCAGACACGGATGGCCTGCAGAAAGTCCAAGAACCAACCCGATCTCAGCTGTACGTTCAGTCCCTCAGTTGTGTACAACTCTTTGCAACATTATGGAGCCTGCCAGACACTTCCGTTCATGGGATTTTTCAGGTGCAAATACTGGAGCGGGTTGCTGTTTCCTTCTCCAGGGGATCTCGACCCTGGTAACCCCCAAAATAAAACTTGATCACCATCATGATAAGACTCCTCATTTGGCTTTTCAAATACCCCAATATTCTGACTAGGGCTCCCCTGTGAAAGATCTGGAAGGTCTGGATGGTGGCAAGACCACGTTGACTTAATCTGCCTGGTGACTGGCTCCCCGAGCCAGGTCCTGCTGGTCACTCCTTGGTGTCCAGCTGCTGCCCACGGGCTATGTTTGGCTTAAAGACATGTTTTGTGTAACTTACACAGTGTTTTGAGGTTTGGACAATTCCACATGAAATTCCAGATATCTAGCTTCTTGAAAAAATCAGGAAGGGTCTGGGTGTCCCAAGCCCACAAACCTACAGAGCTGCCCTGGGGTTCACCCGGCAGACAGCGGTGGCCTATGGGTGGACGGACGTGCTTTCTGATGTTCTCCATGCACCACGCCCACCCTGCCTCTCATATTTGGACCTGTCCAGCCCCGTGAGCACTGTCTGGGGAGTTCTTTTCTACCTTAAGTCTTTCTTCTTGATTGACAAGCAGAAAAGCTTTGCTTTCACTCCTGGGTTGCCTAAGCACTTGGGCCAGCCAGCATTCTGTCCTGAGTCTGAGGGTTGAGCAGAGGAAGGGCTGTGCTGGGCAGAGCCTTGAGGATTTCACACGCCAGTCTCCTGGCCTTCACTGAGACAAAAGTCCCCCCGGTGGAAGAGACCCACAAGGTGATAGTCATCAGTTCTGCATTCTCTTTGGGATGGTCTGGCCTCAGTACTCCTTGCAGGGACCTCAAAGGAGATAACTTGGTCCCCAACTCAGGAGATGGGTGACCGTACAATTCATGATCCAAACTGGATGCTTAAAGTGAAGGACACGCTCTTAAGAATTACTCTTGGTCAACAGGTATATAGCAGGAGGCTTTCCGGGGAGCCAGGAGACCTGGTGGCCCTAGGAAAAAGAAGAGAGATGGCCCTTACCTCTCTGTGTCTCAGCTGAAAGCTTCTGCCCTCATGGTAGCAATTGTAGGTTTTCAGCAGGCTTAGGAGCTCCGACCTGAAAATGGAAAGACACACATGTGCTCTTGGAATGTGGCTGGGCCTTGGAAAAGCCTTTGGCTTTGCTGGCTTCCGTTTCCTCATTTGTAAAATGGGCAAAATGTAGACACTTTGTCAGCAACATATAATCCACTGAAAGGCTAGACTTTGTGACCAGACACATGCCCTTTAGTCTTCTAGGGAGTTTGACGCACCAGCCCTCCTGGAAAGCCCAGGGTGGGGCTGAGAAAGGAAGCAAAACTCACAGAGGGGCCTGGGTCATGCTGCTGTGCTTTTAGGGTGTTTGCACAGTTTCACTGTTACAGATACGAGTCCCTGACAATCTCCTAGTATGTTACTTCTGAGTTACCTCCTTAGAATAAACAACGTGGGCCTTGACAATTGGCCTTTTAAAAGTTTGCTTTGTTTCCCCATATGACTTCCTACAAGGGTCTGGGGTGGCTGCCATGGGGGCACCACCAGAGATGCCTGCCTCCTCCCCATCCTGACTTTCTGGACTTGTGGTCAAGGGATTTAGGTGACGCCCCCAAGAGTGAGCTCCTGGAGGCCCTAGAACAGCTGCCCTATCCAGAGGCTTTCTCCCCAGAATAAAGGGGGAGTAGCAGCTTGTGCCTTGGCTGAGGTGTGGCAGAGACAAGATGAAGCCAGTTCGCTGCACCTGAGCTGGGCTCTGCAGGCAATGCAGTCCAACAGACACGAAATGCTGGCCACATACATGATTTTAAACCTTCTAGTAGCATATTACCAGGGGAAAAAAAAACAGGGGAAATGAGTAACAACAACACATTTTATTGAACCTGATGTATCTAAAATATTATCATGCAATCTATGTAAAAATTATTAATGACTGTTCATTGTTGTATTTTGTAAGAAATGTGGACCACCTAGATCTCCTTTTATATTCATTGCACCTCTCCTGTCATAAGCCACATGTTTGGCAGCCACTTGTGGCAGGTGGCCTCCCGATAGGGAAGAGATGCTCTGAAACCTCTCTGGCTGCATTTTCACCCACATTCGGGCAGCCCAAGGCCTGGATGAGCAAACACGCTCTGGTGCCCTCTGTGCAGCCTGAGTGACCTGGGACGATGGTAACTGACGAGGTCTTACCACTTCACGGTATTAACAATGCAGGATATTCAATACTGCATGCTCATTCTGCTTAGAC
The DNA here is from genome assembly GCA_022376925.1 of Tragulus kanchil. Taxonomy (NCBI): domain Eukaryota; kingdom Metazoa; phylum Chordata; class Mammalia; order Artiodactyla; family Tragulidae; genus Tragulus; species Tragulus kanchil. Next base: position 163,725,574 of record JAIOJX010000005.1, read on the forward strand.
TTGTGTAAACACTGAATATAAAATTGTTAGGATGTAGGCATAATATATGTATATATAATTAAACACATTAGGGTTATTATTATGTTTTTCAGAATGATATTTAATATTGTTACATGGTTCTTCTCATCAAATCTAAATAAGGAAAGTGAAGAAGTGGGCAGCATTGTCTGTTTTTCAGGGTCTCCAGCAGGAGGACCCTAGGGAGTGGACCCTCCACAGAAGCTGGTCCATGGCAAGGAGGTTTGGTTTCTCCTCAGGACAGCGGAGAAGAGCTGCTCAAATTTAGAAACTATTTGGACTCAGGACTTGAAAAGCAAGACAAAATGATAAAATGCTCTTTTCTTTAGTTCAGCAGTGAACTTGGAAAAGTATCCCAAACATTTTTATTTTTTCTTTTATAATGAGACAGGCAGTAAATAAAAATAAGCAGAGCTAAAAACCATTATGTCACAGAGAACAGACTTACGGACATTGGGGTGAGGGAGGGGACTATGCTATGGGACTAGAGGATCTCAAACAGGGGCTCTGTGGCGACCTGGAGGGGTCGGATGGGAGGCACATGCGGGGGAGCCTTGGGGGGCACATGTCCACCTGGGGCGGGTTCAGGTTGATGTGTGGCAGTAACCAACACAACTCTGTAAAAACTAAATACATATATAACTTAAATAAATAAATAAAATATCTTTATGTCAGCAAAATATACTTTAAAAATAAAACCTCAAAACCAGTGTTGAGGGTTCTTTCCGTGAACCGAACTGTTTGACGAGTCAGAGCGTCAGGACGGCTCTAGTGTCTCAGTCGAGTAGGTGTCACCTCTGCAGAGTCACAGCCAGCGCTGCCACGCTTTCCTGCTTTTGTGGGTCCAAGGAGGTGGGGGTCAAATGCATACCTCGATCTCCAGAGAGAAAGACTTCACACCGAAGCGCGCCCGGTCACTGTCCCTGCGGCAGGCACAGCGTCCCATCTATAAAGTGCCTAGAATCCCGCCCTGCTAAGGTCGCCCCGCAGGACGTGGCCGCCAGGGACAGCAGGCCTGGAAACCCCTCTGCACAGCGACTTACTGCAGGATATTCAATACTGCATGCTCATTCTGCTTAGACTTGTGTAAACACTGAATATAAAATTGTTAGGATGTAGGCATAATATATGTATATATAATTAAACACATTAGGGTTATTATTATGTTTTTCAGAATGATATTTAATATTGTTACATGGTTCTTCTCATCAAATCTAAATAAGGAAAGTGAAGAAGTGGGCAGCATTGTCTGTTTTTCAGGGTCTCCAGCAGGAGGACCCTAGGGAGTGGACCCTCCACAGAAGCTGGTCCATGGCAAGGAGGTTTGGTTTCTCCTCAGGACAGCGGAGAAGAGCTGCTCAAATTTAGAAACTATTTGGACTCAGGACTTGAAAAGCAAGACAAAATGATAAAATGCTCTTTTCTTTAGTTCAGCAGTGAACTTGGAAAAGTATCCCAAACATTTTTATTTTTTCTTTTATAATGAGACAGGCAGTAAATAAAAATAAGCAGAGCTAAAAACCATTATGTCACAGAGAACAGACTTACGGACATTGGGGTGAGGGAGGGGACTATGCTATGGGACTAGAGGATCTCAAACAGGGGCTCTGTGGCGACCTGGAGGGGTCGGATGGGAGGCACATGCGGGGGAGCCTTGGGGGGCACATGTCCACCTGGGGCGGGTTCAGGTTGATGTGTGGCAGTAACCAACACAACTCTGTAAAAACTAAATACATATATAACTTAAATAAATAAATAAAATATCTTTATGTCAGCAAAATATACTTTAAAAATAAAACCTCAAAACCAGTGTTGAGGGTTCTTTCCGTGAACCGAACTGTTTGACGCAGTCAGAGCGTCAGGACGGCTCTAGTGTCTCAGTCGAGTAGGTGTCACCTCTGCAGAGTCACAGCCAGCGCTGCCACGCTTTCCTGCTTTTGTGGGTCCAAGGAGGTGGGGGTCAAATGCATACCTCGATCTCCAGAGAGAAAGACTTCACACCGAAGCGCGCCCGGTCACTGTCCCTGCGGCAGGCACAGCGTCCCATCTATAAAAAGTGCCTAGAATCCCGCCCTGCTAAGGTCGCCCCCCGCAGGGACGTGGCCGCCAGGGACAGCGGGCCTGGAAACCCCTCTCTGCACACAGCGACTTACTTCAGAATGGACTTGCTGTCGCTGACGGGCACGTGAGAGCTGGGGGGACAATCTTCCTTCATCTTCTCCTCTTGTCGGCAGACTCAGAAGTTACCTGTTGGGTGGACAAGGAAGGGCCCTCAGACAGGTAGGCCAGGAGGAGCGGCGGCCAGTGAGGCGCCAGAGCCTTGGTGCAGAGGCCGGAGCCTCAGCCTCACCTCCTCTGAGCCCACCCTCCCCCCGCCTCCCCCCGTAGCATCCCCACTCCCCTCCGCCACCACTCCCGTCCCCAGGCACAGGGGGTTGAGAGATCAGATCCATAGGACTTAATAGGACTCCGCGCCCTACACGTGCCAACCCAGGCAGGGCAAGTTCGGAACTGCCCAATCAGCCCCCTCCTTAAAGCCTCTTCACGATCCCTAGGAATCAGATGGATCGCCTACATGTTTCAGCTATATGCTTTTTTTCTTGAAAGGACATCCTGAATGATGCTTTCTCCCTTGATTGCTCCCTCCAGTCTCTAAGTCAGCCCGAGCCTGTCTCCTCCATGCCACAGATCCTGGGTGCTCGCCCCATCGCTGCCTTTGGAGTCAGCACACTCTCTTAGTGACAGGGTGATTGGTACCATGCTCACTACAAGCGGGAGGCTGTTATGCATATTCTATGAATGATCTTATTTATTCCTCACAGCTCCATTATGAAGGAAGTACCATGCTAGCCCCGTTTCACAGAAGAGGACACAAGGACAGAAGTACTTTGCCCAAGACTCCCAGTGAGTAAAATGGCAAAGTCACTTATCAAAAGCATCTAGTGTGCCTAGTCTGATCTCTTAACCTTGTCTCGATACTGATCTTGGACAGAGACGTAAAGCCCCAGAAGCTTCATTTTCTCATTCATACATGGAGTAACCTCTATCCTATAGGGGTGTTCATAGATTCACCCATGAAACCGTCTCTCTTCTCATTCACAACTTGGAAAGGTTTGTGGAGCGTCCCAGGCCCTCCGGGGTTTCATTCACGGAGGGCAAATCTGCGACAGCTTTCTCTATCCTGTTGGCGCCTTCCACATAGAGCCCTACTCCTTTTTATCTCTGCATTATTCTGGCCAAGAGCTGGCCCACAGCCTGTCTTTCACACTACGGAGCTCGCTCGGCTTCTTCACAAAAATCCCCAACATCTGTTCACACAAACCTGGCTCAGCCACGTCTTCCTGACCTGTGTGCATGCCAGTGCGACCCTGGGCCCGAGGTCCCGTTCAACTGCTGTCGAATGGGTGACCCCAGAGGGAGGCCATCCCAGGAGAGTGCCCTGGGGGCCGACCCCACCCAGCCTAGGACACTCCCTGCTGGCTTGATCTTCCCACAAGCAAGAAGAGCCAGTCTGCTCGAGGCCACGTCAGCCTTGAATGACCACGTGGTGCTGGAGGCAGGGGACACACAGTAGGCGTCCAGAAGGGGAATGATTTGAGGAAGGTGACCTTTTCTGTGACATTGAAATTCCTCCCTCTGCCTTGGCCGACAGGATGGCAAACCGGCCTGCGGAGAGGGTGGGCCCCAGCTGTGGCCGGCCGCCCACTCCTTCCTCCACAGGGCACTGGCACCGTGGGCGCCTGGAGCTGGGGACCTCTAATGGTATACTCCTTGGTCTATTTCAAAATAGGGTTTCAGTTCCTCAGCACTTCAGCTTTCCTGTGAAAAAGTGATCTGCCAGGCTCCCTCTTGGGGAACTTCCTCAAACACTTCCATCACGGAAGCTGACTTCGCCCAATGATCTTATTTATTCCTCACAGCTCCATTATGAAGGAAGTACCATGCTAGTCCGTTTCACAGAAGAGGACACAAGGACAGAAGTACTTTGCCCAAGACTCCCAGTGAGTAAAATGGCAAAGTCACTTATCAAAAGCATCTAGTGTGCCTAGTCTGATCTCTTAACCTTGTCTCGATACTGATCTTGGACAGAGACGTAAAGCCCCAGAAGCTTCATTTTCTCATTCATACATGGAGTAACCTCTATCCTATAGGGGTGTTCATAGATTCACCCATGAAACCGTCTCTCTTCTCATTCACAATTTGGGAAAGGTTTGTGGAGCGTCCCAGGCCCTCCGGGTTTCATTCACGGAGGGCAAATCTGCGACAGCTTTCTCTATCCTGTTGGCGCCTTCCACATAGAGCCCTACTCCTTTTTATCTCTGCATTATTCTGGCCAAGAGCTGGCCCACAGCCTGTCTTTCACACTACGGAGCTCGCTCGGCTTCTTCACAAAAATCCCCAACATCTGTTCACACAAACCTGGCTCAGCCACGTCTTCCTGACCTGTGTGCATGCCAGTGCGACCCTGGGCCCGAGGTCCCGTTCAACTGCTGTCGAATGGGTGACCCCAGAGGGAGGCCATCCCAGGAGAGTGCCCTGGGGGCCGACCCCACCCAGCCTAGGACACTCCCTGCTGGCTTGATCTTCCCACAAGCAAGAAGAGCCAGTCTGCTCGAGGCCACGTCAGCCTTGAATGACCACGTGGTGCTGGAGGCAGGGGACACACAGTAGGCGTCCAGAAGGGGAATGATTTGAGGAAGGTGACCTTTTCTGTGACATTGAAATTCCTCCCTCTGCCTTGGCCGACAGGATGGCAAACCGGCCTGCGGAGAGGGTGGGCCCCAGCTGTGGCCGGCCGCCCACTCCTTCCTCCACAGGGCACTGGCACCGTGGGCGCCTGGAGCTGGGGACCTCTAATGGTATACTCCTTGGTCTATTTCAAAATAGGGTTTCAGTTCCTCAGCACTTCAGCTTTCCTGTGAAAAAGTGATCTGCCAGGCTCCCTCTTGGGGAACTTCCTCAAACACTTCCATCACGGAAGCTGACTTCAGCCCAAGGCAAGGCTGGGTCTCTCAGGCGACACAGTTTCTGTTGGGGCAGTGACCCAACTATCTTGTTTTAAGCAAGCTCATAATGGGAAGGGCTGGATTTACCCAGAAACAGCAAGAGATGGTTTGTTTCTCTTGCCCTGCTCTGCAGTCAGCTTCTCTCCCACTCCTCTCCACTTCCTGCTCTGTGCTCCCGCCTGCCTGCGCCCCTCTCAGTTCCCCTAACAGGCTCGATGCTTTTCCCTCCCGTTTGCGCTTTTAGGGCCTTCTCTCTTAGAACCCAGTGACACTCTCATCCTAGACCCTAACCTTAGCTGTCCAGGAAGCCCTCGCTAGGGCAGCCCTCTCCTCCAGCTTCAGCACCTGGTCTCTCCTGCAGGGTCTGCCTCTCGCCTAGACTCTCCCAGGAGAGCAGGAGTGTGGTGTGGCAGAGACGTTGCTTTTCTGCCTCACTGCTTGTTCCCAGCACAGATTGCAAGCCTGGATGCTGCAGGAGATCCATAAATGGCTGTTAAATTATTGAATGAGTACAGAAAGCCTCATAGGGTCCCCCAAAGTCAACTTTCCCAGAACGGTGCATACACAGCTGGAATAAATCATGTAAAAGCCTCTAGGGGCCAGGGAAGTGACCCAGCTGAGGGACACTGGCTAGTGGAGTCTCTGGGGACTTGGACACACATTCCTCTTCTGGAGGGGAAGCTTTGTTGGTGTTTCATGAGAAGTCAGAAATCTGGACTTTTGTGGGTGAGAGTTCACTGTTTAAAGTTGGGTGACTCTGGTACAGACATTTACTGTCCCTGGAATGGCCATGTAACAACGTCTGCTCCCCAGCCCCCTACTGCTGTGGGGCCATGGGACTTGCTCTGCAAACAGAAGTGTTGTGTTTCACTCCCAGGCTAGTGCATCCGGGCCAGTGTGTGACCCGGAGGCGCTCCTGTTTCCTGCAGTGGTGACCCAGGAAGAAAGTCACGTGACCCACTTAGAACAGCTTCCTCATGGTCAGCCTGGCTCCCAGAGTACCTCTGTGGATTAGAGCCCTCTGCCAACCCATATGGCCTGGGGAAGGGAAATGGACTTCTGTGTGTTTTAGGGATTTGTTACTGCACCGTAACCTAGACTATTCTGACTAATACAGTAAATAATTCAATTAAAATGAATCTCTCTCTCCATATATATACAGGAGACATAAGAGATGTGGGTCTGATCCATGGGTAAGGAAGAACCCTGGCGTGGGGCATAGCAACCCACTATTCTTGCCTGAGAAATCCCATGGACAGAGGAGCCTGAAAGGCTACAGGCCATAGGGCCGCAAAGAGTCAGACAAGACAGAAGTGATTTGGCACTCATGCATGTATATGTATAAAACATGCTGATAAACATGACAGCGTATGACCCTTTCATGCTCCCATAACATGTGGGAAATATGCCCACTTTGCTTGATAAGGTAGGAACACTTACAAGTGGAATTCTCTGTAATCATACACTGATTAGTTATTAATAGAAAATGCTTCATAACGTGTTCTGGGCTGGGAGCTGCAAAAGACCCGTATAGCTTCAATTATATGTGTTTTCTTCTCTTCTTGATTTTTTCATCTGTACAATGAGAATATTGATTTCTACTGAGTTAGAAATTTTCTTAACTGTAGAACTCTTGGTTCAAATGGAATATTTATGCAGATTAGATTAAAGGGGGCTGCTCTCTCTTTTTTTTAAGATTTATTTATTTATTTATTTTGGGCGGGGGTCAGATTGGGGAGGGAGGGGAGCGGGCGGGCCACTTCTATTGGTCTTTCATTTCTCTATTTTCATCAGTCTTTGTTCTTTGGCTCCTGTGGGCTTCCCATTGTGGTGGCATCTGTCGTTGCAGAGCGCCGGCTCTGGGCACATGCGCTCCAGAGCTCTGGCTCGGCAATTGGGCACATCAGTCCAGCTGCTCCGCAGCACGTGGGCTCTTCCCAGGCCAGGGATCGAACCGCTGCTCCTTGCACTGCAAGGTGGTGTCCTTACCCACTGGACCACCAGGGGAAGCCCAAGGGGGCTGTTCTTGCTGAAGGTGAAGTGGGTGGCGGGGAGCCCCATCATGGCTTTGTTCGTGTATGTGCTTAGTTGCTAAGTTGTGTCCAACTTTTTGTGACTCTAAGGACTATAGCCCAGCAGGCTCCTCTGTCCATGGGGTTCTCCAGGCAAGAAGACTGGAGTGGGGAGTCATTGCATCCTCCAGGGGATCTGGGTAATACTGGGCTGAGTGACACAGGAGACGGTCCCCGCAACGAGCTTCTGCAATGCTTTACCCTCGAGAGCCTGCTTATTTAAAGGACACGACCGACATGCTGACTGTATCCAGCTGGAGTTGGGTGACATCAGCTGGGGCTGGCAGCTCAGAGGGAATCAGGGGGACGGAAGGGTCCTGGATAGCAGAGAGCGAAGTGAAAGGAGAAAGGAGAAGGTGGCTTACAGGAGAAACAGCCTCTGTGTCAGGAACAGAGCAGGGTCTGGGGAAAGAGTAAAAATTTGGCACTCAAAAAACATGCTGATAAACATGACAGCGTATGACCCTTTCATGCTCCCATAACATGTGGGAAATATGCCCACTTTGCTTGATAAGGTAGGAACACTTACAAGTGGAATTCTCTGTAATCATACACTGATTAGTTATTAATAGAAAATGCTTCATAACGTGTTCTGGGCTGGGAGCTGCAAAAGACCCGTATAGCTTCAATTATATGTGTTTTCTTCTCTTCTTGATTTTTTCATCTGTACAATGAGAATATTGATTTCTACTGAGTTAGAAATTTTCTTAACTGTAGAACTCTTGGTTCAAATGGAATATTTATGCAGATTAGATTAAAGGGGGCTGCTCTCTCTTTTTTTTAAGATTTATTTATTTATTTATTTTGGGCGGGGGTCAGATTGGGGAGGGAGGGGAGCGGGCGGGCCACTTCTATTGGTCTTTCATTTCTCTATTTTCATCAGTCTTTGTTCTTTGGCTCCTGTGGGCTTCCCATTGTGGTGGCATCTGTCGTTGCAGAGCGCCGGCTCTGGGCACATGCGCTCCAGAGCTCTGGCTCGGCAATTGGGCACATCAGTCCAGCTGCTCCGCAGCACGTGGGCTCTTCCCAGGCCAGGGATCGAACCGCTGCTCCTTGCACTGCAAGGTGGTGTCCTTACCCACTGGACCACCAGGGGAAGCCCAAGGGGGCTGTTCTTGCTGAAGGTGAAGTGGGTGGCGGGGAGCCCCATCATGGCTTTGTTCGTGTATGTGCTTAGTTGCTAAGTTGTGTCCAACTTTTTGTGACTCTAAGGACTATAGCCCAGCAGGCTCCTCTGTCCATGGGGTTCTCCAGGCAAGAAGACTGGAGTGGGGAGTCATTGCATCCTCCAGGGGATCTGGGTAATACTGGGCTGAGTGACACAGGAGACGGTCCCCGCAACGAGCTTCTGCAATGCTTTACCCTCGAGAGCCTGCTTATTTAAAGGACACGACCGACATGCTGACTGTATCCAGCTGGAGTTGGGTGACATCAGCTGGGGCTGGCAGCTCAGAGGGAATCAGGGGGACGGAAGGGTCCTGGATAGCAGAGAGCGAAGTGAAAGGAGAAAGGAGAAGGTGGCTTACAGGAGAAACAGCCTCTGTGTCAGGAACAGAGCAGGGAACCCCACTACAGGTGAGGGAAGGAGGGAAGTGAGGAAGGCTGGGGGGACGCCACAAAGGCTCTTCCAAATAGGGTCAAGGCTTTGCCCCATGGAAAAACAGTCGCTTCTTTAAGAGAACCAAATAGGGCTGTGTCCTCTGACATTCCTTCGTGCGTGGGGCCTCAAGCCAGTCTCCTGGTCTCTGATTCTCACACAACCCATACCCCCAGGCCCAAGTCGGCAACTCCTGGCATTCAGGCCTGAGCTCTAGGCTCACTCTCAGAATGCCACTCTGAATGTCAACACTGCATTTGTACCCCTTTCCCCGACTGGAGGTTGAGGTGGTTTTCACTGGGTTCAGTCCTCCCAGCGTACCATCCAGTTTTCAAGTGGACTGCGGGGGTACCTAAGAGGCATCCCAGGGATAACTTGAATGAGAGCTGCAAGGAGAGCGGGCGCACACCCAGCAAGGGAGCGAATGGAATACATTCCTGAAACCGCCCCTCAAGCATGGACTGTCCTCAAGCACTGGGCAGGACTTAATGAATCACCAATGGACTGTTTTTCTACCTTTTATAAAAAGCACGATCTTACCTTTAAACGAACCCTAGGAGAAGCCTAATACACAAACAGATTAAAGTGGGCTGCTCTGGCTGGGGAGCGGGGGAGCTGGCCTGCCCCCAGACGCAGTCTGCAAAGCACCGAGTGACAGATGCCGCTGGGCAGGCCAAGCGACACGGCTCTGGGGAGTCCAGTCCTCTTTGTCCTGGCCTCCTCCCCTCCCCCAGGTCCCAGGGCACACAGCTCAGGCCTCCACCTTTGCTTCCCTGGCTGGAGGAGGCTCTGTCCCCAGCCTAAGGACTCTGGCTGCAGCCAGGGCTCCCTGTCCCCCAGGGGAGGGGCCCCAGGGCAGCCGACCAGCCAAGACTACCTGTCCCAGAGAACAGGCAGTGAGTTGTTTTCTCTTTCCACTTCAGTGGCTGCTCTGCCAGCCGTGAGGAGGGGCCGCTGAGGCCAGTGGGCCGACTGCCTGGACTGGCCATTGTCCCTGGCTTTCATCTGGGACAAAGGACACTGAAAGTTTTCAGCTGCCTGGCTTGGACCCTCTTCCTTCTTCAGGGGTCGTGGAGCCAGCTGTCACGGGCAAAGGCAGCTGCGTGGCTCTTCAGGCCTTCACTACAGCCCACTACCTAGGGGCCAACGTCAGAAGCAGAGAAAGAAGGCTAATGCAGCGGTGTTTTCCTGAGGCTAAAGCCACTACATTTGAAAGCCGTTTATTTCAAGATGATGTGCTGCCTACAATGCCCTCTGTTTCATAAACGTGTGGCAACAATAGATGGTCATTGTCATTCTCCCTTGGCAGAATGGAAAATGTTATCAGTATCCAAATTGAAATGTTCTGAGGATATCTGTGCAATCTGACTGCTTGGTAACCTCTTTTCTAACATCTAATAAAATTAGGACGCTGACGTTCTTCCTTGAGTGAGTGCTCAGTTGCGTGTGACTCTTTGCGACCCTAGGGACTGTAGCCCGCCAGGCTCTTCTGTCCATGGAATTTTCCAGGCAAGAATACTGGAGTGGGTTGCCATTCCCTCCTCCAGAGGATATTCCTGACCCAGGGATCGAGCCCACTTCTCTGATGTCTTCTGCATTGGCAGGAGGGTTCTTTACCACTAGTGCTACCTGGGAAGCCCAGGGAAGCCCTGGGAGCAGGTAGGCAGGATTGAAATCTAATATGTTAAGGATTGTAAGGATATGATGAGCTAAAGAAAGAGGACAGGGATGTGGGGACAGCCTCTGAGCCCAGGCTGCTCAGAGCATGAGGCAGGAGGTTCCTAGGGAGAGAGCAGGTGCTGGGACCCTGCTGCGAAGCCCGAAGCCCAGCCCGGAGTTCCCTGCTCCACAGGCCATGGCTACAACTTTCAAATGCGAGCCAGGGCCAGCAGGAAGGTGGGGTGGAAACAATGGATCTTTAAAGGGGCCCTCGCGAGCACCTGTTGGCTGGCAAATGGCAGCAGATTGGTCCGGGAAGAAACTGCAGTGCCTGCTGGTACCAGCTGCCTCTGAGAGGGGGTCTGGTGGACACTGGCCACCCCCAGGCAACAGACTGTGCCGAGAAAGCCAGCTGTTGGGATGTGGGTGGCGGGCATGGGCCCGGCAGCTGCAAGCTCCCTCGCCCTTCCACACAACTCTCCTCACCCCTCCTTCCTTCATCCTCACCCTCAGCCCCAGTCCTGGTGGCTGGGAAGTTTAGGGGACATTGTACAGTCCAACTGGAGTCAAAGAGAGTGGGAGAGGCCACTGCAGAGCCAAGTGGCACCTCCCCTCCCACCTTCCCCTGGGTCCACCCCCAAGCCCTGCTCACCTTTACGGTGTCCTCCCCACCCCTCAAGCCCTAGGCTTCCACCAGTGCGTCCCCTGAGCCCATTCCAACACCCAGGCTTCCATGACAGCACTGCCGATCCTCTGAAGAGCCTGAACGTCTGCACTCAGGCAGCTTGGCCCTCCCCATCAACTTTCTGACAGCTCTCATCTAGAAGCGGTGCAGCAGCCTGACCCGTACAGCCTGATCTCCAGTTTCTGCCCTTCCTTTCAAAACATGGCAACCTGGCCAAGAAAGCACTGCCAATCCTCCCACTTTAACACACACACACACACACACACACACACACACACACACACACACGCTACCTGGCCCAAATCCTTACACACACCTCTTCCTCTTTCCTCAAACTGGACCAGAGATCTGGAAGACGAGATCTAAGGAAACAAGAATCCTCACAGCCATGCTTTTTGGGTCATGGGGTCAAGTGCGAAGTTCCAGTTGTTGTGGGCTGCAATAATGTTCTCTGTGGTCACCCTTCTCTGTCCCCTCGGCGCTCTCCCTCCCAGGCCAGTGCTACCAGACCTGAGTGCCATGCAGCTGCTAGAGGTGGTTTCCTGCAAGACATGATTCATCTCAGAATATTGTGGCTCATAGAGCCCTTTGGAGTCTCTCGAAAGCTTAACACACTCTCCCCAGGAAAAACACCCATATATGCATGAGTGTACACACATTCCCATGTGGAATTTGTACACTACTGCAGGGGATCAGTAAACCCCTTACCCGTGTGCCCCTACGTCCCTGGTTCCCAGCTTAAGGATGTCCGCAGAAACAGCAAAGGAGAGGAGGCGGCAAAGGGGCATCCGAGAGAGAAGGCAGGGGGTGAGCTCCGCTGGGGCATCAGCTTGGCACTTGACTTTAGCATGCTGCGCCATCTCCCAGGTCTTGGGTCAGCCAGGATCGTACAGCCAGGATTGTAGCCAGGCAGCTGGACTAGAGTTTCTTTAGGTCTCTTTCCTAGATCTGCAGCTATAGGGCTGTGTGACACCCTCACTCCCACCCTCCAAGTCAGGCAAGGCAAGGGATTGTTGGTGGTGGTGTTTGGCTGCTAAGCCGCGTCTGAGTCTTTGTGGGCCCGTGGTCTGTAGCCGGCCAGGCTCCTCTGTCCCTGGGGCTCTCTGGACAAGAGCAGGGGAGTGAGTGGTTAGCCATTCCCTTCTCCAGGGGATCCTGCTGACTCAGGGATCTAACCCAGTCTCCTGCAGCTCCTGCACTGCAGGCAGTCTTCACCACTGAGCCACTGGGGAAGCCCTAGGCAAGGGGAGCGGGATCCAAACCTCTCTCAGCAGTGCCTCCTGGGGAAGGAAGTCAGACAGCCAAAAAAGGAGAGGGAGTCAACAGCAAGTTCCCCTTGAACAGAGTGACAAATCTGGAAAAGCTTCGGGAAGTGCAGCCACTTCCTATTTGACTTTGATTTACTTTAGAACAATTTGACGATGTTTTTTTCAGTGTGCTCTGTGGAAGGATAATCAGTAACCTTTGCAAGGATCTGGGTGTTCAGCTCTGGGATTCTGTAGCAGTGTGATCTTAGGGAAGTCCCTTTCTCTCTCTGACCATCAGAGTCCTCATTAGTTGAATTCCTGACTGCTGTGAAGGGGAATGAGCAAACAGGGAAGATGGGCTTCACCTGTGATGAACAGAAGCTCCCAGTAGAGGTCTTGAGGGGAGTCAAGGGCTCAAGATAAACAGTGAGGATCTGGAGATGGACACGTGGTACTCGGAGAGGATGACGGTCCTCAGCGGGAGCGTCTGTGAGCTGCATCCGGCTGAGTCCACTCTCAAGATCAAGGCGCAGTCCAGAGTGCTTTCGGTGAGCCAAGGGCATCCCCGTGGAATTTGTACACTACTGCAGGGGATCAGTAAACCCTTACCCGTGTGCCCCTACGTCCCTGGTTCCCAGCTTAAGGATGTCCAGAAACAGCAAAGGAGAGGAGGCGGCAAAGGGGCATCCGAGAGAAGGCAGGGGGTGAGCTCCGCTGGGGCATCAGCTTGGCACTTGACTTTAGCATGCTGCGCCATCTCCCAGGTCTTGGGTCAGCCAGGATCGTACAGCCAGGATTGTAGCCAGGCAGCTGGACTAGAGTTTCTTTAGGTCTCTTTCCTAGATCTGCAGCTATAGGGCTGTGTGACACCCTCACTCCCACCCTCCAAGTCAGGCAAGGCAAGGGATTGTTGGTGGTGGTGTTTGGCTGCTAAGCCGCGTCTGAGTCTTTGTGGGCCCGTGGTCTGTAGCCGGCCAGGCTCCTCTGTCCCTGGGGCTCTCTGGACAAGAGCAGGGGAGTGAGTGGTTAGCCATTCCCTTCTCCAGGGGATCCTGCTGACTCAGGGATCTAACCCAGTCTCCTGCAGCTCCTGCACTGCAGGCAGTCTTCACCACTGAGCCACTGGGGAAGCCCTAGGCAAGGGAGCGGATCCAAACCTCTCTCAGCAGTGCCTCCTGGGGAAGGAAGTCAGACAGCCAAAAAAGGAGAGGGAGTCAACAGCAAGTTCCCCTTGAACAGAGTGACAAATCTGGAAAAGCTTCGGGAAGTGCAGCCACTTCCTATTTGACTTTGATTTACTTTAGAACAATTTGACGATGTTTTTTTCAGTGTGCTCTGTGGAAGGATAATCAGTAACCTTTGCAAGGATCTGGGTGTTCAGCTCTGGGATTCTGTAGCAGTGTGATCTTAGGGAAGTCCCTTTCTCTCTCTGACCATCAGAGTCCTCATTAGTTGAATTCCTGACTGCTGTGAAGGGGAATGAGCAAACAGGGAAGATGGGCTTCACCTGTGATGAACAGAAGCTCCCAGTAGAGGTCTTGAGGGGAGTCAAGGGCTCAAGATAAACAGTGAGGATCTGGAGATGGACACGTGGTACTCGGAGAGGATGACGGTCCTCAGCGGGAGCGTCTGTGAGCTGCGGCATCCGGCTGAGTCCACTCTCAAGATCAAGGCGCAGTCCAGAGTGCTTTCTGGTAGCCACCATAGTCAAAGTCTCCCCTTTGAGCCTCTGCCTTTATAGGACCTGAGCTCTTACACATGCACATGCCTGAGTTCTGCTCACGTTCTGTTGTTATAGGTCATCGTCCTGCTGACCCGAGCCCAGGGGGACTCTGGACCTTCACTATATTCTCAGGGCACCCGCTGGAGTCTCAAGGTAGAAATACTGCCCCATTCCCTGGCTTTCACACTGACACTTTCACCTGTGGCCTCAAACTCACTTTCTTTGCAAAGTCTTGAGCCACTGGCACTACGCACAGAGGGGATAACAACAAAAACAAATGAAAATGTACTGACAGTGCTGAGACACACTCGATGACAACTTCTGGCCAGCAAGTTTTTGACCTAGGGTTAAGACACTCATGTTCTCTCCCTTCCCCTTCCTCTCCTTTCCCTCCCCAGCCTCTGCCTTCCCCCTGCTCCTCTCCTTAGCACCTCCCACCCAGCTGGCAGCAGCTCAGGAATTACTCCGGGGAGCTGGAAGCAGGCAGATCTGCATTTTAGTTGCTGTTATTGTTTACTCAAGGCTTCTGGCAACAAATCTTGATCTTGATAGTGCTGTGAGCCTTTCAACTAAAGAGAAGCCAGAGAGGGTACTTCCAGCAAGTGCAAGTGCATGACTTTGGAGTCCAACTTGTTGTTCATTTGCTCAGTCGTGCCTGACTCTTGGTGACCCCAAGGACTGCAGCACACCAGGCTTTCCTGTCCTTCACGGTCTCTGGGCTCAAATTCCGGAATCCCCAGCCCTCACCTGTCATCACCCTTTTTAAGTCCTCTGGGAAGTGGGGTTATTAAAGTTCTTTTCAGTGTTTTAAGAAAGCACTGGCACTGGCCTGGCACTGGTCCTGGTGTGAGAGATGGCACACAGTCCTTCCCCAGGGCTGTGCTAGATTAATAAAACGAAGGCAGCTGTCCAGAGGGGACGGGCAGGACAGAGTCAGGAGCACGGGGAAAACAGGGTGCTGAAGTCAGTGGGTGGAATGAACTGAGATCTGGAGATGGACACGTGGTACTCGGAGAGGATGACGGTCCTCAGCGGGAGCGTCTGTGAGCTGCGGCATCCGGCTGAGTCCACTCTCAAGATCAAGGCGCAGTCCAGAGTGCTTTCTGGTAGCCACCATAGTCAAAGTCTCCCCTTTGAGCCTCTGCCTTTATAGGACCTGAGCTCTTACACATGCACATGCCTGAGTTCTGCTCACGTTCTGTTGTTATAGGTCATCGTCCTGCTGACCCGAGCCCAGGGGGACTCTGGACCTTCACTATATTCTCAGGGCACCCGCTGGAGTCTCAAGGTAGAAATACTGCCCCATTCCCTGGCTTTCACACTGACACTTTCACCTGTGGCCTCAAACTCACTTTCTTTGCAAAGTCTTGAGCCACTGGCACTACGCACAGAGGGGATAACAACAAAAACAAATGAAAATGTACTGACAGTGCTGAGACACACTCGATGACAACTTCTGGCCAGCAAGTTTTTGACCTAGGGTTAAGACACTCATGTTCTCTCCCTTCCCCTTCCTCTCCTTTCCCTCCCCAGCCTCTGCCTTCCCCCTGCTCCTCTCCTTAGCACCTCCCACCCAGCTGGCAGCAGCTCAGGAATTACTCCGGGGAGCTGGAAGCAGGCAGATCTGCATTTTAGTTGCTGTTATTGTTTACTCAAGGCTTCTGGCAACAAATCTTGATCTTGATAGTGCTGTGAGCCTTTCAACTAAAGAGAAGCCAGAGAGGGTACTTCCAGCAAGTGCAAGTGCATGACTTTGGAGTCCAACTTGTTGTTCATTTGCTCAGTCGTGCCTGACTCTTGGTGACCCCAAGGACTGCAGCACACCAGGCTTTCCTGTCCTTCACGGTCTCTGGGCTCAAATTCCGGAATCCCCAGCCCTCACCTGTCATCACCCTTTTTAAGTCCTCTGGGAAGTGGGGTTATTAAAGTTCTTTTCAGTGTTTTAAGAAAGCACTGGCACTGGCCTGGCACTGGTCCTGGTGTGAGAGATGGCACACAGTCCTTCCCCAGGGCTGTGCTAGATTAATAAAACGAAGGCAGCTGTCCAGAGGGGGACGGGCAGGACAGAGTCAGGAGCACGGGAAAGCAGGGTGCTGAAGTCAGTGGGTGGAATGAACTGAGATCTGGCGCAATAAGCGCAGGCTTATCATCCTGAATCTACCACTGACTCATCTGGCTAAAACTGGACAACTCTGTAACTCTTCAAGCCTCAGTGTTCTCATCTGAAGATGGGGATAATGAAAGTACCAAGGCTGTGAGAAGCGTGAGAAGCATATTGTGCTAAAGCTCTTAGCAAAGGTCTGAAAACAAGGCAAATCCTCTATAAATAGCGATTGTGAGGCCCCGCTTCTATTATTTCCATGTTCATGGTCTTCCATCCATGAAATCTGAGAGTTGTGCCAGAGGCACTTCGAGCCTCTCCCCCCAGTTCTAAGATCAATACTTCTAGGATATCGGCCAAGATGAGAGACAAAGTGGGCACAGATGAAGCCTGCGACCACGCGCGCACCTGCCTTGCTCAGGTTTTAGCTCCTAAAGTGCCCTCTCATTGGAGGAAGTGCCTGGCACATGGCCACTTTCAGCGTTGGCCCCGAGGCCCAAAATGCGCCAGACTGGCAGAGGGAGGGGACTTTGCACGCGGCAGCCACGGGGCACGAGTGCCCAGACTCCAGAGCCCCTGGCTAGGGAAGGTCCTGGGCTCGAGCCGCAGGGAAGGTCGGTGCTCCCTGGACACCCCGTGCAGCACTCACCGACCACTCATCGCGCTGTCCAGAACCCGCTGCCGGCGCCTTGCCCTTGCAGTCCCCCCCCTTCCCCGGGGCCGTACTTCCAGCAAGTGATTGCTTTGGAGTCCAACTTGTTGTTCATTTGCTCAGTCGTGCCTGACTCTTGGTGACCCCAAGGACTGCAGCACACCAGGCTTTCCTGTCCTTCACGGTCTCTGGGCTCAAATTCCGGAATCCCCAGCCCTCACCTGTCATCACCCTTTTTAAGTCCTCTGGGAAGTGGGGTTATTAAAGTTCTTTTCAGTGTTTTAAGAAAGCACTGGCACTGGCCTGGCACTGGTCCTGGTGTGAGAGATGGCACACAGTCCTTCCCCAGGGCTGTGCTAGATTAATAAAACGAAGGCAGCTGTCCAGAGGGGGACGGGCAGGACAGAGTCAGGAGCACGGGAAAGCAGGGTGCTGAAGTCAGTGGGTGGAATGAACTGAGATCTGGCGCAATAAGCGCAGGCTTATCATCCTGAATCTACCACTGACTCATCTGGCTAAAACTGGACAACTCTGTAACTCTTCAAGCCTCAGTGTTCTCATCTGAAGATGGGGATAATGAAAGTACCAAGGCTGTGAGAAGCGTGAGAAGCATATTGTGCTAAAGCTCTTAGCAAAGGTCTGAAAACAAGGCAAATCCTCTATAAATAGCGATTGTGAGGCCCCGCTTCTATTATTTCCATGTTCATGGTCTTCCATCCATGAAATCTGAGAGTTGTGCCAGAGGCACTTCGAGCCTCTCCCCCCAGTTCTAAGATCAATACTTCTAGGATATCGGCCAAGATGAGAGACAAAGTGGGCACAGATGAAGCCTGCGACCACGCGCGCACCTGCCTTGCTCAGGTTTTAGCTCCTAAAGTGCCCTCTCATTGGAGGAAGTGCCTGGCACATGGCCACTTTCAGCGTTGGCCCCGAGGCCCAAAATGCGCCAGACTGGCAGAGGGAGGGGACTTTGCACGCGGCAGCCACGGGGCACGAGTGCCCAGACTCCAGAGCCCCTGGCTAGGGAAGGTCCTGGGCTCGAGCCGCAGGGAAGGTCGGTGCTCCCTGGACACCCCGTGCAGCACTCACCGACCACTCATCGCGCTGTCCAGAACCCGCTGCCGGCGCCTTGCCCTTGCAGTCACCCGAGGCATCCGCAGCTTCTCTACTGCCCGGTCCTCCAGGGCTTAGCGCGTAAGGCCCGCCCTTCCCCGCCCCTTTCCCCGGACCGGCCAATGGCGCCGCCGTATTACTCCCTTTTCGCCCCGCCCCCTAAACTCTCCCCGCCCCTCCCCGCCCCTCGCCCAGCGCTGGCCAATGGCGTCACGTCACCTTGTCAGGCTCACCCAACCGCAGGCCCACCCACCCCTGGCACACCCCACTGGGTCCTCTCCCCGCGGTGCCAAGAAGCCAGAAGGAAGGTTTGGGGCTTCAGCTTTTCGGGGTGTCCCCGGACCACCCGGAGGGCTCCCGGAGACTCACAAAGGAAGCAGCCCCTGCTCGGTCAGGAGGGTCGGATATGCGGGCCAAGATCAGAAACCCTGCGGGAATGAACACCTTTGGGTTTCTAACAAAGGTCGCTGTGCAAGCCTCGCAATTACTAGTGTGTCTGGGGAGAGGAGGTTACCAGTTGACCCTGAACAATGTTAGTTTTTGCTCAAGGGCCACCTGCTTGAAGTCCGGCGGCTATTTTGGCGTGGTCTCTCAGAGCTCCACAGCTTTAAGAAATTAGATCCTCCGACGATTAGGAGGTAAACTTCTTTGCCAGTTACCACCTGCTGCAGGAGGATTTGCCTGCTCCGAAGCAGAGTAGGCAGAAGACCAGGGGCCTTTTGAGGAATTCGGAACAGTTCAGCGATTCTGGCGTGAGGGGGTGAAAGGGAATGGTAAGGGGTTGACTGAAACAATTCCATTTTCTGTTTTATACCACCATCCTAGCCCTGACCTAGGGACTTCCCCTTTCCTCCCCCCAACACGAATCGTTTTACTTTCATTCAATCCGTGATTCCTAATCTTTTTAGAGTCACATGGCCATTTTAGAATCTGATACGGACCTTTTAGAAAAATGTAGGTGCCCACATAGGCAAAAATCAGGCTGGGATACGAGTCTGTGAGCCTCTAGATCCCACTTGAAGGAGGCTGTGCTAATCGTTGTTGTTAAGGCTGCTGGATATGGGGAAACGAGACTCACCGACCACTCATCGCGCTGTCCAGAACCCGCTGCCGGCGCCTTGCCCTTGCAGTCACCCGAGGCATCCGCAGCTTCTCTACTGCCCGGTCCTCCAGGGCTTAGCGCGTAAGGCCCGCCCTTCCCGCCCCTTTCCCCGGACCGGCCAATGGCGCCGCCGTATTCCTCCCTTTTCGCCCCGCCCCCTAAACTCTCCCCGCCCCTCCCCGCCCCTCGCCCAGCGCTGGCCAATGGCGTCACGTCACCTTGTCAGGCTCACCCAACCGCAGGCCCACCCACCCCTGGCACACCCCACTGGGTCCTCTCCCCGCGGTGCCAAGAAGCCAGAAGGAAGGTTTGGGGCTTCAGCTTTTCGGGGTGTCCCCGGACCACCCGGAGGGCTCCCGGAGACTCACAAAGGAAGCAGCCCCTGCTCGGTCAGGAGGGTCGGATATGCGGGCCAAGATCAGAAACCCTGCGGGAATGAACACCTTTGGGTTTCTAACAAAGGTCGCTGTGCAAGCCTCGCAATTACTAGTGTGTCGGGGGAGAGGAGGTTACCAGTTGACCCTGAACAATGTTAGTTTTTGCTCAAGGGCCACCTGCTTGAAGTCCGGCGGCTATTTTGGCGTGGTCTCTCAGAGCTCCACAGCTTTAAGAAATTAGATCCTCCGACGATTAGGAGGTAAACTTCTTTGCCAGTTACCACCTGCTGCAGGAGGATTTGCCTGCTCCGAAGCAGAGTAGGCAGAAGACCAGGGGCCTTTTGAGGAATTCGGAACAGTTCAGCGATTCTGGCGTGAGGGGGTGAAAGGGAATGGTAAGGGGTTGACTGAAACAATTCCATTTTCTGTTTTATACCACCATCCTAGCCCTGACCTAGGGACTTCCCCTTTCCTCCCCCCAACACGAATCGTTTTACTTTCATTCAATCCGTGATTCCTAATCTTTTTAGAGTCACATGGCCATTTTAGAATCTGATACGGACCTTTTAGAAAAATGTAGGTGCCCACATAGGCAAAAATCAGGCTGGGATACGAGTCTGTGAGCCTCTAGATCCCACTTGAAGGAGGCTGTGCTAATCGTTGTTGTTAAGGCTGCTGGATATGGGGAAACGAGATTGGGCTCTGCCATCGACTTCCTGCGTGATCTTTCCCTGTTGCAGTGGCTCTGGGCCTCAGGTTCCCTCCTGTAAAAATGAGGGAGCTCAAGATGGCCAGGTTGAGGATCTATCAGCTCTGTCTGCGTGAATTCATGGACAGTAGCCCATCCTTTGCCAATTCAGGGCATCCATGTGGTTGGGGACCTCTTCTTCTGCAGAACCTGAACGTTTGATCATCAAAGCTGAGGACAGTAATGGCTTCAGAAGGTTTTTTTGTTGTTTTTCCCCAAATAAATAAAATTGAACATAGCCCTCACCTCTGAGCATTCATTCATGCCCAATAGGAGAAGTGGACATAACACCCAAGTAAGATACAATTTTCCTGGGCCCCTCCAGCACTTGAGAGTGCTGATCAAGCTGATGCTGTTTTCAAGGTCAGGACTAGCCTGGCATGATGACCGGCTCTTAGGAAGCAGCTTGATGTGTCCTGTATCCCGACTGGGTGTCAGCCACTCTGCTACATGTTTTCCAGCAGGGATCCCACCCAGTTCCCTCAGCCTTCCCGGGGAGTGGCTGTTACTACCTGGATTTTACATGGAATAAAGTGTCCATCATCAAGTGCCTTCAGGAGAATCACCTTTTCCTTCTATAGTCAATGAACTGTGTTTGGCCCCAGTTCATTCATGGCAGGTGTTGTGTATACTGTTAGTTGTCAACCCAGTACCCATTTGCTTCCTTAGAAAACGCAAAGAGGAAGGAGGAAACGAAAGGAAAGGAAAAGAAACGAATGTTGATACAACCACTACAGAGAATAGTACAGAGTGTGCCACATGACTCAGCAATTCTACTCCTTGGCATATATTCGGAGAAAACTCTGATTAAAAATATCGTTTTACTTTCTTTCAATCCGTGATTCCTAATCTTTTTAGAGTCACATGGCCATTTTAGAATCTGATACGGACCTTTTAGAAAAATGTAGGTGCCCACATAGGCAAAAATCAGGCTGGGATACGAGTCTGTGAGCCTCTAGATCCCACTTGAAGGAGGCTGTGCTAATCGTTGTTGTTAAGGCTGCTGGATATGGGGAAACGAGATTGGGCTCTGCCATCGACTTCCTGCGTGATCTTTCCCTGTTGCAGTGGCTCTGGGCCTCAGGTTCCCTCCTGTAAAAATGAGGGAGCTCAAGATGGCCAGGTTGAGGATCTATCAGCTCTGTCTGCGTGAATTCATGGACAGTAGCCCATCCTTTGCCAATTCAGGGCATCCATGTGGTTGGGGACCTCTTCTTCTGCAGAACCTGAACGTTTGATCATCAAAGCTGAGGACAGTAATGGCTTCAGAAGGTTTTTTTTTTTTTTTTTTTTCCTAACAATAAATAAAATTGAACATAGCCCTCACCTCTGAGCATTCATTCATGCCCAATAGGAGAAGTGGACATAACACCCAAGTAAGATACAATTTTCCTGGGCCCCTCCAGCACTTGAGAGTGCTGATCAAGCTGATGCTGTTTTCAAGGTCAGGACTAGCCTGGCATGATGACCGGCTCTTAGGAAGCAGCTTGATGTGTCCTGTATCCCGACTGGGTGTCAGCCACTCTGCTACATGTTTTCCAGCAGGGATCCCACCCAGTTCCCTCAGCCTTCCCGGGGAGTGGCTGTTACTACCTGGATTTTACATGGAATAAAGTGTCCATCATCAAGTGCCTTCAGGAGAATCACCTTTTCCTTCTATAGTCAATGAACTGTGTTTGGCCCCAGTTCATTCATGGCAGGTGTTGTGTATACTGTTAGTTGTCAACCCAGTACCCATTTGCTTCCTTAGAAAACGCAAAGAGGAAGGAGGGAAACGAAAGGAAAGGAAAAGAAACGAATGTTGATACAACCACTACAGAGAATAGTACAGAGTGTGCCACATGACTCAGCAATTCTACTCCTTGGCATATATTCGGAGAAAACTCTGATTAAAAAATATACATGCACCCCAATATTCATAGCAATGCCATTTATAATAGCCAAGATAAGGAAACAACCTAAATGTCCATCAATGAATGGATGGATAGAGAAGATATGGTAAGTGTATACAATGGAATATTACTCAGCCATAAAAAGAATGAAATAATGCCATTTGCAGCTACATGGATGGACCTAGAGATGATATACTAAGTGATGTGAATCAGAAAAAGACAAATGTTATATGATATCACTTACAGGTGGGATCTAAAATAGGACACAAATGAATGTATCTACTAAACAGAAACAGATCCACATATAAAGAAGATTTGTGGTTGCCCAGGGGGAGGGATATAGAGGAAGGGCACACTGGGCATTTGGGACTAGCAGATACAAACTAGTATATATATATATAATAGACAAGCAGCAAGGTCCTACTGTAGAGCCCAGAGAACTATATTCAATATCTTGTGATATGCCATAATGGAAAAGAATAAGGAAAAGAAATATAATTGAATCACTTTGCTGTAAACCAAAAACTAACACAACATTGTGAATCAACAATACTTCAGAAAAAAGTTGAGAGGGAAACAGAGAGAAGCAGAGAGAGAGAGATAGCAAGAGTGAGCAACTTGTTTGGCGCAGCAGTGTGCCACTCCCTAGTAGTAGATCATGGTAACCTGTAGGTTTTTGTACCATACTTGCAACCCAACAGTGTGTCATGAAATTAGGTTAGTGGGTGATTGAGTACTATTTTTAAAAATAGAAAATATCAATGTATGACACCATAGCAAATGTAAGTTGTGTCTTGCAAAATTTTGTTTACATTATGTCTCATTTATGTGCATCAGGCTGTGATATAAAATGCATTTCTCTCTGTGGGCTACAGTACAAAAAGGGTGCAAGTTACTGTCTAAGGCAATGCAGTATTCTTGCCTAGAAAATTCCATGGACAGAGGAGCCTGGCAGGCCAAAGAGTCAGACATGACTGAGACTAAAACAACAAAAACAAAGTCAATCTTGACCCTCATTTTCATGGTTTACTTCGCTTGCTTTGAAGCTAAGAGTGGTCGTATGACCCACTTCTGGGCCAAGAGAGAGGGAAAACTGCTGGGGCTGGGTGAAGACAACTTTCGCTTTCCTGGGCCATAGAGAAGATATGGTAAGTGTATACAATGGAATATTACTCAATCATCAAAAAGAATTAACCAATGCCATTTGCAACAACATGGATGGACCTAGAGATGATATACTAAGTGATGTGAATCAGAAAAAGACAAATGTTATATGATATCACTTACAGGTGGGATCTAAAATAGGACACAAATGAATGTATCTACTAAACAGAAACAGATCCACATATAAAGAAGATTTGTGGTTGCCCAGGGGGAGGGATATAGAGGAAGGGCACACTGGGCATTTGGGACTAGCAGATACAAACTAGTATATATATATATAATAGACAAGCAGCAAGGTCCTACTGTAGAGCCCAGAGAACTATATTCAATATCTTGTGATATGCCATAATGGAAAAGAATAAGGAAAAGAAATATAATTGAATCACTTTGCTGTAAACGCTAAAAACTAACACAACATTGTGAATCAACAATACTTCAGAAAAAAGTTGAGAGGGAAACAGAGAGAAGCAGAGAGAGAGAGATAGCAAGAGTGAGCAACTTGTTTGGCGCAGCAGTGTGCCACTCCCTAGTAGTAGATCATGGTAACCTGTAGGTTTTTGTACCATACTTGCAACCCAACAGTGTGTCATGAAATTAGGTTAGTGGGTGATTGAGTACTATTTTTAAAAATAGAAAATATCAATGTATGACACCATAGCAAATGTAAGTTGTGTCTTGCAAAATTTTGTTTACATTATGTCTCATTTATGTGCATCAGGCTGTGATATAAAATGCATTTCTCTCTGTGGGCTACAGTACAAAAAGGGTGCAAGTTACTGTCTAAGGCAATGCAGTATTCTTGCCTAGAAAATTCCATGGACAGAGGAGCCTGGCAGGCCAAAGAGTCAGACATGACTGAGACTAAAACAACAAAAACAAAGTCAATCTTGACCCTCATTTTCATGGTTTACTTCGCTTGCTTTGAAGCTAAGAGTGGTCGTATGACCCACTTCTGGGCCAAGAGAGAGGGAAAACTGCTGGGGCTGGGTGAAGACAACTTTCGCTTTCCTGATGGAAGGGACACATAGATATCCACTTTCCATGCCTTTCTGTCTCAAATGTGGATAATATATAATGTCTGGAGCAATGGCAACCAATTTAAGGTTATGATACAACACGCCCACATCCTAAAACTGGTGAAGCACAAAGATGAAAGGAGGCTGGGTCTTATTAACACTATGGAGTTGCTGCACAATGCCTTCACTGTCTACTCTAGACTTCCAGGCACATTCTTTACCATTTGAACCACCAGGGAAGCCCCCCAAATAAACTGCTATTTGTTCAAGACAGAGGCTGATAGATCTATTCTGTAAACGGCAAGACAGTAAGTATTCGAGACTTCGTGGGCTAAGTGGTCTGTGTTGCAACTCCTTTGTCCTGCTGTTGGAGCTCCTAAACATCCATAGATAACAGGCAGATCAAAGGGCACGGCTGAGGTCCCAATAAAACTATCAACAGCACAGGTGGCAGGCAGCATTTGCTAACTTTCCCTCGATGATCTTGCTCTTTTCACTGCCTCTCTGACCTCCTCTCCTCCCACTTCCCCTCCTCTTTCTGTTCTTCCCACTCTCACGTCAAGGCTTCTGCACTAGCTGCTTCTCCAGCCTGGAAGGCTCTCCTCCCACATGTCTGCAGGACTCGCTCTTTCACTTCCTCCAGGCTCTACCCACAAACTGCATTTCTTTGAGGTCTTCCCTGGCCTATCCTCTAAAAGGCCGGTCCCTGGCCCCCCCCACACTGCTCTCTGGCATTCTGTGTATTTCATTTCTTTACCATGAGTTCCTTGAGGAAGGGAGATCATATCTGTTTCCTTAGATGCTGACTCTTCCTGGAATGTGAAGGTGTTTAATCAATGTTTGGTGTAGGATTGATTTTTTTGTTTTTCTTTCCTGCCAGGTGAGAAAACAGACATAGGGAGGCTCATCGCCCTCTTCAAGAGGACAAAGTGAATAAAGTCAAAGAATCTGGGTTTTCCTCCTGGTGGCCCTGGTGGGCGTGTTGTGCCACCAGGGAATATCTACCCCTATGGGGGTCTTCCCTGATGGCTCAGAGGTAAAGAATCTGCCCGTAGTACAGGAGACACAGGATGAGGGTTCAATTCCTACATTGGGAAGATTCCCTGGAGGAGAGATGGCAACCAACTTCAATATTCTTATCTAAAATATCCCACGGACAGAGGAGCCTGGCGGGCTATAGTCCATAGGGTCACCAAGAGTCAGACACGATTGTATGACTGAGCATGGGCCTCTATGGGCAGACTGGGGCTCACAGAAACAGGGGTCGAGAATTTTCTGGAAGACTTCCTCCCCAAGGGATGAAGATCCCAACAAAAAGGGCCTTTGGGAGTCAATTAAGGGAATAGGGCAGTATCCTGTTATCTTGAGCAGTCTCATTTTTAAATAGCATTTCTACTTCAGAAAGTCTTTAGAAACGTAATTCTTTTGTGAACAGTCCAGAGTGACTTGCATTCCCCTCATCCATTGACTGACTTTTTTGTCTTTTGTTCAAGACAGAGGCTGATAGATCTATTCTGTAAACGGCAAGACAGTAAGTATTCGAGACTTCGTGGGCTAAGTGGTCTGTGTTGCAACTCCTTTGTCCTGCTGTTGGAGCTCCTAAACATCCATAGATAACAGGCAGATCAAAGGGCACGGCTGAGGTCCCAATAAAACTATCAACAGCACAGGTGGCAGGCAGCATTTGCTAACTTTCCCTCGATGATCTTGCTCTTTTCACTGCCTCTCTGACCTCCTCTCCTCCCACTTCCCCTCCTCTTTCTGTTCTTCCCACTCTCACGTCAAGGCTTCTGCACTAGCTGCTTCTCCAGCCTGGAAGGCTCTCCTCCCACATGTCTGCAGGACTCGCTCTTTCACTTCCTCCAGGCTCTACCCACAAACTGCATTTCTTTGAGGTCTTCCCTGGCCTATCCTCTAAAAGGCCGGTCCCTGGCCCCCCCCACACTGCTCTCTGGCATTCTGTGTATTTCATTTCTTTACCATGAGTTCCTTGAGGAAGGGAGATCATATCTGTTTCCTTAGATGCTGACTCTTCCTGGAATGTGAAGGTGTTTAATCAATGTTTGGTGTAGGATTGATTTTTTTGTTTTTCTTTCCTGCCAGGTGAGAAAACAGACATAGGGAGGCTCATCGCCCTCTTCAAGAGGACAAAGTGAATAAAGTCAAAGAATCTGGGTTTTCCTCCTGGTGGCCCTGGTGGGCGTGTTGTGCCACCAGGGAATATCTACCCCTATGGGGGTCTTCCCTGATGGCTCAGAGGTAAAGAATCTGCCCGTAGTACAGGAGACACAGGATGAGGGTTCAATTCCTACATTGGGAAGATTCCCTGGAGGAGAGATGGCAACCAACTTCAATATTCTTATCTAAAATATCCCACGGACAGAGGAGCCTGGCGGGCTATAGTCCATAGGGTCACCAAGAGTCAGACACGATTGTATGACTGAGCATGGGCCTCTATGGGCAGACTGGGGCTCACAGAAACAGGGGTCGCAGAATTTTCTGGAAGACTTCCTCCCCAAGGGATGAAGATCCCAACAAAAAGGGCCTTTGGGAGTCAATTAAGGGAATAGGGCAGTATCCTGTTATCTTGAGCAGTCTCATTTTTAAATAGCATTTCTACTTCAGAAAGTCTTTAGAAACGTAATTCTTTTGTGAACAGTCCAGAGTGACTTGCAGTATCCATAAAAAGCCAAAGGGAAGCACTCATGAGCCAACATTTTTAGCCAAGAAGGAGCCACAGAGAATTAACTTATGTTTGATTTGTAAGTGTGGAAACATAAAGGAGCCCGAATCTGATAAAACACATGTGGCTTCTTGCATCAGGTGAGGCTGCGCCTGGGGCAGGTGGTCTGCTTAGCTTTTGCTTGAAGCTCCTTGGCACCAAGGCACCACTCCAAGAAGACTGAGAAATTACCTTTTTCCCTCGGGTGTTTGGAGAGGCAAGTCATGAAAACGCCTGGACATAATCACATATTGTTGAGATTCAATTTAGATTGCTCTGAGTCTTGAAAGAAAAACAGACGTATAAATAATATATATTTTTAAAAAAAACACCAATAGTATTAATAATGAAGATGATTTTCAAGGCCATTCTTTTAAAACAGTAAAGTGGAGTTTGAATTAAAATTACTGGTTCATTGCCTAAGATCTTTTGTGGATGACTCTGCATGATTTTTCCCCTTTATTTTCTCTGACATAAAATTCTAAACAAGAGAGTTTTAAGCAGTTTTTCAAAATTCTGCAGATTCTGAATATATAGCTTTGAAAAATAGTCGGGTGATTTTACTCGATTGAGATTGGTGAGATCCCGTTTAAACCAAGTAGCTTTTCTTTACTGTTTATGGGGTCTGTTTTATTAAGCCCATTAGCAGAAGAGGCCACTTATAGGACACTTCTTGTACCATTCAGTTTGGTGGAATTCTTGAGTAGCAAGATCATCTCACTGTGTGATCTTTTTTATTTATTTATTTATTTTTAAATTTTGGCCTCTTTTATTGGTTTTCCATTTGTTTATTTTTCATCCATCTTTATTCTTTGGCCCATGTGGGCCTCCCATTGCAATATCCTCTCTGGTTGCAGAGCACTGGCTCTGGGTGCACGCACTCCAGAGTGCTGATTCGTAATTGGACACACCGGTCCAGCCGCTCCGCAGCACGTGGGGTCTTCCTGGGTCAGGGATCGAACCGGTGCCCCTTGCACTGCAAGGCGAACTCTTTACCCATTTTCCTATAGAAAGCCGTAATTCTTTTGTGAACAGTCCAGAGTGACTTGCAGTATCCATAAAAAGCCAAAGGGAAGCACTCATGAGCCAACATTTTTAGCCAAGAAGGAGCCACAGAGAATTAACTTATGTTTGATTTGTAAGTGTGGAAACATAAAGGAGCCCGAATCTGATAAAACACATGTGGCTTCTTGCATCAGGTGAGGCTGCGCCTGGGGCAGGTGGTCTGCTTAGCTTTTGCTTGAAGCTCCTTGGCACCAAGGCACCACTCCAAGAAGACTGAGAAATTACCTTTTTCCCTCGGGTGTTTGGAGAGGCAAGTCATGAAAACGCCTGGACATAATCACATATTGTTGAGATTCAATTTAGATTGCTCTGAGTCTTGAAAGAAAAACAGACGTATAAATAATATATATTTTTAAAAAAAACACCAATAGTATTAATAATGAAGATGATTTTCAAGGCCATTCTTTTAAAACAGTAAAGTGGAGTTTGAATTAAAATTACTGGTTCATTGCCTAAGATCTTTTGTGGATGACTCTGCATGATTTTTCCCCTTTATTTTCTCTGACATAAAATTCTAAACAAGAGAGTTTTTAAGCAGTTTTTCAAAAATTCTGCAGATTCTGAATATATAGCTTTGAAAAATAGTCGGGTGATTTTACTCGATTGAGATTGGTGAGATCCCGTTTAAACCAAGTAGCTTTTCTTTACTGTTTATGGGGTCTGTTTTATTAAGCCCATTAGCAGAAGAGGCCACTTATAGGACACTTCTTGTACCATTCAGTTTGGTGGAATTCTTGAGTAGCAAGATCATCTCACTGTGTGATCTTTTTTATTTATTTATTTATTTTTAAATTTTGGCCTCTTTTATTGGTTTTCCATTTGTTTATTTTTCATCCATCTTTATTCTTTGGCCCATGTGGGCCTCCCATTGCAATATCCTCTCTGGTTGCAGAGCACTGGCTCTGGGTGCACGCACTCCAGAGTGCTGATTCGTAATTGGACACACCGGTCCAGCCGCTCCGCAGCACGTGGGGTCTTCCTGGGTCAGGGATCGAACCGGTGCCCCTTGCACTGCAAGGCGAACTCTTTACCCACTAGATCACCAGAGAAGCCCCCCACTGTGTGATCTTAACGTGCAGTAGGATTTGCCAATTTTCAGATGATGTCTCAAGTAGTTTGCATACCATCTATCTTTCTTTCCTACATGAAATGGTTTTCATTAACTCTGTTAGCATATAAATAATGACTTCAGGTTAATAGATGGAACTTTGCAACTCACTCCAGAGACAGGTTGGGATTGAGATTTTATTCTCCAGGTGGACATACATTTCAGTGATGTATGCCGCATAAGTGCCTTCTCCTTAAATGGGCACACACACTTAATGTATGATTTGTTCTTTAAGTGATGCTTTGGAAAAACAGCCATCCCATGCTGCCAATCTAATTAAGTGCTTAGGCACTGGTTTCTGTGGAGAAAGAAAGTTTGCTTTCAAAGATGATATATTAGTAGCTAAAGATTGCTGCTGAAACTTTTCCTTTGGAGGAAAAATAACTGCTTAGCTCAAGCCCTTTCTCCACTTGTCCCCAAGAAAAGGATGTAAATGTCCCCAAATTGGCTCGAAAAACGTATGTGGGGACAAGATGGCATGAACATCTCTGGGCAGAGAACGTAAACAGGTCTGGCTGGCTGATAAGTCAAGATCTTTCTCTTCACACCCTCCTCCCTGTCTTCCTGATGCTGGACATACAGACTTTATTTTTTTTGGTTCATCCAACAGTACAAATGAGAAGGTTAGTGAAGGGACATCTCTCCATGGCCTTGGATTCTCCTTGCCTGCCTGTGCCTCCCCCAGACCTGTGTCGCCTCCCCACTCACTCACATCTCATGTGTCCGTCCACCTTCCGGCAACGTGGAGGCTGCTGACAGCGTGGGGCTGCTGGAACGTTGCTGATTATGAACGAGTATTGTAACGGTGGCGAGTTGATAATGTCTTACAAATGAGATGAAAGTAGCTCTGACAATGCAAAACTCCCGGACGAGCTGCGTTTTCTTTGTAACTATAATTTTAATAATAGAAGTGACTTTATGTTGTTTAATATTTTGATTCACTTAACAAAGAGCAAGACTGAACATAGTGGTTGTCCATGAAACAGTGCAAGGGCAGGAGGATGTACAAGACAAAGTTTCTCAAAGGAGAATGTCTTAAGTAAGGATTGCCCTTCATACAGACTCTTTGTTGCTTGGGACTCCAAACCTCTATGAATAGCAAGATATTGAATGATACTTAAGGCTGAGAACTAAGGAGTGTTAGGACCTTCCCTCAAGCCAGGATATTAAGTAGCCAAAGGAAGCGGAGGCCTTCCAGATGAAGAAGAAAGCATTCAACAAACAAGGGCTGTTTGTCCAGCTCCTGGTCTGTGAATTTCAAAATGATCCTCCTCAGGCACTTTGGGGAGGCTCCCCAGCAGAGAGAATGTGGCTGCTACTGCGTCCTGGAGGGGAGCGGCCTCCTCCACCTCTTCTTCCAAGTATGAGGCTTCTGGAGGAATGAGAAGCATCTCCAGCGGGGAAGGGGCAAGCTGGCCAGACTTGACCTGGTAACCCTGGCTTTGAATGATGCTTCCACTGAGTTGACCTTACCTCTGAACCTGCCATCAAAGCCACCTCTGTTTCGCCCTGGGTGTGGCAGAAGCCGCCCATCCCCAAGCTTCCTTCCCAAACTTTGTAAACTAAGGCCCTGACTGTTTAAGAAAGGATGGTCCTGTACAATTTCCATACTTCTTAAATTGCGTGGCCTTGGGGAATCATTTTTGGCTTTTCACTTGGAAGCCCCGCTTTCTCCTTGTAATCATTAAGATGTCAATCTTATAGCTGGGACAGAATTAGAATGACCTGTGTAATAGGGTTCACAAGAGAAACAGACAAATAGGAAATATATTTTATATGTCCTATTGAGACAGATGGATAGAGATTTATATATTAGAATTGGCTCATCTGATAATTCCAATAAATAATTCCCTACAAGTCTGACAGATACAAAATCTTTTGGGCAAGCCAGATGGCTGGAGACTCCTTACTTACGACATTCTCAAGTAAGAGTTGATGTAGCAGTCTGAAGTCTGAAGTCTGAAATCTGTAGACCAGCAGACTGCAAACTCACTCAGGGTTTGTGTGTGGTAGTCTTGAAGCAGCTTGTGTCTTCCTTGGAAAACCTCAGTCTTTTTCTCTTAAGGCATTCTTAAGCCTTTAGGTTTGGATGATACCCACCCACTTTGTGGAGGGAAATATTCTCTACTCAAAAGTCTACTGATACAAATGTTGGGGGCTTCCCTGGTGGTCCAGTGGGTAAGGACACTGCTTTGCAGTACAAAGGGCGCCGGTTCCATCCCTGGCCTGGGTAGATCCCATGTGTCGACCGATGTGTCCAATTACAGAGCAGGAGTTCTGGAGCGCATGCTCCCAGAGCCGGTGCTCTGCGACAGCAGAGGCCACTGCGATGAGAGGCCCACACGGGCCAAAGAACAAAGATGGATGGAAATAGACAAATGAAAGACCAATAGAAGTGGCCCGCCCGGCCCCTCTCTCCCCAACCTGCCCCACTTCCAAAAATAAATAAATAAATAAATAAAGTGTGGGAAAAAGAAGTCTACTGATACAAATGTTAATTGCATCTAAAAAATAAATACCCTCACTGCAACATCAAGACTTACTTGTGTTTGACCAGACAGCTGGGTGCCCAGCTCAGTCAAGTGGACACAGCAGATGAATCCCTCTCTCTCGGGACCGACTCCATGGCAGGGTGTGGCCTGATGCTCTGCATTTCAAGATGCTCAGGGTGTGAGAGTGCCTCCTTTCCTAGGGATTTCCTGTTTTAACGCACTTATAATAACCTGGGACAATTTTTGAGGTGCGGGGAGCTGCCCTGTTTCAAGGGGTTTCCTTTAAGGAAACATAGCCCTGGGAGCTGCCCTGGCAACAGGGGCTGATAACAGCATAGCTCTCTGTCCTGCCACCCCAGGTGTTGTGAAGACGTTCCTTAGCTATCATAAAGAACACCTGGAGCCTCTCTACAGGGCTTGAGGGGCATTATGACCCAGAACCATTGTAATAACACACCAGGAGGTAACACCTAGTTTATGATCGACACCTGGCCTAAAGCACCTGTTATGATCGACACCTGGCCTAAAGCACGTGTTATGATCAACACCTGGCCTAAAGCACGTGTACACAATTACTTGTTGAAGTATAAAAGGGAGGAGCGAATTCAATAAACTTGTCAGCAACTTGTCAGCAACCTGTAGAGTTGTCTGCCTTCTTGCTGTCCCTCTCAACCCCATCTTTTCTGTCCTTCTTTCTTTTCTTAGCCTATCTGCCACTCTCTTCAGGACCTGTTCGACTGCCGGCGGGCCCGGCATTGAGGAACTTTGACTTCTCCATTGGCCTACTGAGTCTAATTTTAGGAGTTGGCTAGATAAGTACATATTTTATTATTTGTGGCCCATGCCATCTCTCTCGCTACTTCTCAAGTTGAAGCAGTCACAGATGATCTGTAAATGAATGGCATGGCTATGGCTGAGTCCTGATAAACCTGTATTAACTAAAACAATCTGGGGGCCTGAGTCAGTCCATGTGTCGAGAGGTAGGGTCGATAAAGGACATTTTCATTATGCAAAGCCTGGCAAAGCGAGTGGATAAGTTACACTCTAGCATGGGATACTTTCATCTGTGAGGAATGAAGAAACCTAAACAAAGGGGATTTTATTATCTCACACAGTAAAAAGCCCCAGGAATGGGTAGTTCTATGGTTGGTTAAGTTAGTGTCTCAGAGGCCTTTTCAAGAACCCAGGTTCTTTCCATTTCTGCACTCAGCTTATTGGTTAGTTCCCATTCCCATTTGAAAATCATGCTCATATTTCTCAGCAGTCGTGACCATATTCAGTGGAAAGAAAGGAAGGGTGTGGTTCTTTTTTTTTTTTTTTAATTTATTTTGGGCGGGGGACAGGTTGGGGGGGGGGGGTGGTGGGTGGGCCACTTCTATTGGTCTTTCATTTCTCTATTTTCATCCATCTTTTTTGTTCTTTGGCCCATGTGGACCTCCCATCGCAGTGGCATCCTGCTCGGTAATTGGACACATCGGTCCAGCTGCTCCGCAGCACGCAGGATCTTCCCAGGCCAGGGATCGAACTGGCACCCCTTGCACTGCAAGGCGGTATCCTTACCCACTGGACCACTAGGGAAAGCCCGGGTGTGGTTCATTTTAATAGCAAGGAAACCTTTTCCAGAAGGTCCTGGGCCCCTCCCACACCCTCACTTCTCCTTGTCCAGGAGTTGGGGTATGAGTATGCTGCAGAGAATGGACCCAGGTGACCTAGCACATGACTAGCAGAGGAGAGTAAAGTGGATCAGCTGTGAAAGTTCAGGCTCACCTTGAAAGTGAGGGATCCACAGGCGTGGCCATGCCTGCCATAACTGCAGAGTCGTTGCAGACAGGGTGAGTTCACTGCGAGGGTAAGGTTACTGCCTTGGGGTGAGTGAGCGTGGTCTGAAGGCGAGGACCATGGTTGGAGAGAAGCTGAGCTGAGCAGTGTCTGTGTGGAGCATCGGGTAGGCTGGGTGGAGACTGTCCATGACTGGGAGAGGACCCCAGCAACAGAAAAGTGGCCTTGCTAGAGGCACAGGAGCTTCCCAAGCCAGAGAAACAGGAACTGAAAAAGTCTGTTGAGAAAAGAAGAGGGGCGGTGGGGTTCTGGGGCCAAAAAGGGCTCCAACCAGCAGCTGGAGGGCCTTGACCATGGGCTCTGGGTTCAGCGGAGCAAGAGGACTTTGGGAGGCTGTGCTGGCTGGTTTCTCTCTGCTATCCATTTTTATAAGCCCCAGGGACTAGAACACAACATGCAGGAGACCAGGAGAGCTGGGCTTCTGGAAGGAAACCAGAGGGTAGCCTGGGGATTGATGCCTCTCCCTAAGGGTCAGAGAGTTGTTTACTTAGCCTCTGCTTGTCAGCATGGGGCAGGGAAGACGCTGCTGAGGCTGGGATTTTTGTCTTAAGCTTGGAGGCAGGCGGGTGGGAGGGCTTGGCGCAACTCCCAGGATCTGCTCAGGCCCATCGGCCACCAGGGAAAATCTCAAAGCTGTCAGGCTTCCGGCAGGGTAAGGAGCCCGGCTCTGCCTGTGCCTGGGGCAGGAGTCGGCCCTCTCAGGCTGTGTGTTGCGGTGGGAGGGGTTAGTGCTGAGAATAGAAACTGCTCCCGGGCATGCAAACACACATGAAAAATGAATCAAACATCGTCAGGACCTCAGTGGGGAGCTGGTCTTCTGCCTCATCCCACCTGAGCTTCTTCAGCTTTCTTCATCCCTCCTCAGTCCTTTCCTCCGGACCACTAGGGAAAGCCGGGTGTGGTTCATTTTAATAGCAAGGAAACCTTTTCCAGAAGGTCCTGGGCCCTCCCACACCCTCACTTCTCCTTGTCCAGGAGTGGGGGTATGAGTATGCTGCAGAGAATGGACCCAGGTGACCTAGCACATGACTAGCAGAGGAGAGTAAAGTGGATCAGCTGTGAAAGTTCAGGCTCACCTTGAAAGTGAGGGATCCACAGGCGTGGCCATGCCTGCCATAACTGCAGAGTCGTTGCAGACAGGGTGAGTTCACTGCGAGGGTAAGGTTACTGCCTTGGGGTGAGTGAGCGTGGTCTGAAGGCGAGGACCATGGTTGGAGAGAAGCTGAGCTGAGCAGTGTCTGTGTGGAGCATCGGGTAGGCTGGGTGGAGACTGTCCATGACTGGGAGAGGACCCCAGCAACAGAAAAGTGGCCTTGCTAGAGGCACAGGAGCTTCCCAAGCCAGAGAAACAGGAACTGAAAAAGTCTGTTGAGAAAAGAAGAGGGGCGGTGGGGTTCTGGGGCCAAAAAGGGCTCCAACCAGCAGCTGGAGGGCCTTGACCATGGGCTCTGGGTTCAGCGGAGCAAGAGGACTTTGGGAGGCTGTGCTGGCTGGTTTCTCTCTGCTATCCATTTTTATAAGCCCCAGGGACTAGAACACAACATGCAGGAGACCAGGAGAGCTGGGCTTCTGGAAGGAAACCAGAGGGTAGCCTGGGGATTGATGCCTCTCCCTAAGGGTCAGAGAGTTGTTTACTTAGCCTCTGCTTGTCAGCATGGGGCAGGGAAGACGCTGCTGAGGCTGGGATTTTTGTCTTAAGCTTGGAGGCAGGCGGGTGGGAGGGCTTGGCGCAACTCCCAGGATCTGCTCAGGCCCATCGGCCACCAGGGAAAATCTCAAAGCTGTCAGGCTTCCGGCAGGGTAAGGAGCCCGGCTCTGCCTGTGCCTGGGGCAGGAGTCGGCCCTCTCAGGCTGTGTGTTGCGGTGGGAGGGGTTAGTGCTGAGAATAGAAACTGCTCCCGGGCATGCAAACACACATGAAAAATGAATCAAACATCGTCAGGACCTCAGTGGGGAGCTGGTCTTCTGCCTCATCCCACCTGAGCTTCTTCAGCTTTCTTCATCCCTCCTCAGTCCTTTCCTCCTCTCCATCCACCCCTCAGAAAAATGGGTCTCAGATGGAAGGGACCTCAGGGTTGTCTGGATGACACCTTTCTCATTCAAAACACAGGGGAGAAAGGTCCACGGGAAGGGGCAAGGTCAAGGCCATGGGCTGATAAGAATTTCAGGTCTGGATCTAGGGATGAATACCGAATCTCCTTCTTTCTAGCTGGAAGCCAGTGTACACGTTACTCCATGCCATGATCTCCTATTTGTAACATGTAATTGTAAAGTCCCTGCTTCATAGGCTGTGAGGATTAGAGGAGATGGGCTTGCAAAGTCCTGAATGCCCCCCACCCCACACTCAAGTCTTGTTTCTGTCCATTGTAGTTGTCATTGCTGTTAATAGGGCTCTTCACCTTGAGCTCTTTCCACTGCACAAAAATCTTCCTTGTTATGTACGGAGAACGTATCTCTGGCTTCCAATTCTGATGAACTTTGCCCTACCTGCAGTGTCCCAGGCTAGACAATGATGTACCTGGTAATATTCTAGTGCTTCTTTTGAAGCTCAGCATGAATCTTCCCGCCTCGGTCTCCCTCTGAGTTCACCTTTCATGGCGTATTGTCAGCAGTTTCCTTGTAACGCTTCTATCTGCCTCATGTCAGTCACACTGCCATCTATGGGGTGAGACAGTACCATAGCCCAGTACCTTGCACGGTGCCTGGCCCACCAGGAGAAGCTTAATAGATATTTGTTAATTTAAATATACTCTTGTCCTTAACAACATATTCTCAAAGTTTACACTGATGCTGCTGGGCATCCCAGGTGGCTCAATGGTAAAGAATCTGTCTGCCAATGCAGGAGATGCAGGTGACGGGTTTGTCTCTGGGTGGGGAAAACCCCCTGGAGGAGGAGACGGCAGCCCCCTCCAGTAGTATTCCTGTCTGGAGAATCCCCATGCACAGAGGAGCTTGGAGGATTGCACTCCATGGGGTCACAAAGAGTTGGACACAACGGAGTGCAATTACTGGTGCGACTGGTCGAAAAGGAAGAGATGTGTTCCAGTCTGGAAAGAGGAACTTGAGACCTGGGACCTGTAAACATCTCAGTGTTTCCTGGAAACTGAAGTGATAGTGGGCTTGTGGCAGCCTCACCCCGAGTCTGGATGTGGGAAGTTTCAGTCAGAAGCAGCTGTTTAGGGACAAATGAATCATCAAGGCATCGCCTATTTACTTTGTTGTCATCTTCTCTTTAAAGGAGAATTTGATTTGAGACTCACAAAGACTTTCAATATCCATTAGGTGGTGAACATTTCATTGGATGGACTCTTGCACCTACCCCAGGGAACGTCAGAGTACTTCTGCTGTTCTAACACTCCCAACTGCCCCGATTTCCATCCTCCATCTTCAGAGACTGTACAGTTTCCGCAGAAGATCATGTTGTTAAAATAAACAAAGACGAAAACCACACAGCCTATCTTTAGACTCTACTGGATTTTCCTTAGATCCGCTTTGAAGTCTGAGCTAAACTCCCTGTTAATATGCCCTCCGGGGCATCGCTGAGGCTTGGAACTGGCAGAACCTTGACAAATGACCTAATTTATAGCAGAGCCCAGAGGGACTGTACTCCTGGCTTCCTGGAAGCTTCTTTTTTTAAAGGCTATTTTCACTTTTGTCATGATATGAAACTCGCAGCATAATGTGCCCTTCAGTGAAATGGCGTTTGTCAGCAGTTTCCTTGTAACGCTTCTATCTGCCTCATGTCAGTCACACTGCCATCTATGGGGTGAGACAGTACCATAGCCCAGTACCTTGCACGGTGCCTGGCCCACCAGGAGAAGCTTAATAGATATTTGTTAATTTAAATATACTCTTGTCCTTAACAACATATTCTCAAAGTTTACACTGATGCTGCTGGGCATCCCAGGTGGCTCAATGGTAAAGAATCTGTCTGCCAATGCAGGAGATGCAGGTGACGGGTTTGTCTCTGGGTGGGGAAAACCCCCTGGAGGAGGAGACGGCAGCCCCCTCCAGTAGTATTCCTGTCTGGAGAATCCCCATGCACAGAGGAGCTTGGAGGATTGCACTCCATGGGGTCACAAAGAGTTGGACACAACGGAGTGCAATTACTGGTGCGACTGGTCGAAAAGGAAGAGATGTGTTCCAGTCTGGAAAGAGGAACTTGAGACCTGGGACCTGTAAACATCTCAGTGTTTCCTGGAAACTGAAGTGATAGTGGGCTTGTGGCAGCCTCACCCCGAGTCTGGATGTGGGAAGTTTCAGTCAGAAGCAGCTGTTTAGGGACAAATGAATCATCAAGGCATCGCCTATTTACTTTGTTGTCATCTTCTCTTTAAAGGAGAATTTGATTTGAGACTCACAAAGACTTTCAATATCCATTAGGTGGTGAACATTTCATTGGATGGACTCTTGCACCTACCCCAGGGAACGTCAGAGTACTTCTGCTGTTCTAACACTCCCAACTGCCCCGATTTCCATCCTCCATCTTCAGAGACTGTACAGTTTCCGCAGAAGATCATGTTGTTAAAATAAACAAAGACGAAAACCACACAGCCTATCTTTAGACTCTACTGGATTTTCCTTAGATCCGCTTTGAAGTCTGAGCTAAACTCCCTGTTAATATGCCCTCCGGGGCATCGCTGAGGCTTGGAACTGGCAGAACCTTGACAAATGACCTAATTTATAGCAGAGCCCAGAGGGACTGTACTCCTGGCTTCCTGGAAGCTTCTTTTTTTAAAGGCTATTTTCACTTTTGTCATGATATGAAACTCGCAGCATAATGTGCCCCTTCAGTGAAACTTGGCTTCTCAGAATTTCACTTCTGTCTTGTACAAAGGTCTTTACTTATCAGTTCTTCCTTCTTCTCAAGACAATGATAAAATAACCCGCCAGCCAGATCCCATGGGAGCAGCCCTCATCCAGCCAATGGGCACACCCCCTCTTTGTCTCCCAAGAATGCTGCTTTTTCCTCCCTTCTCTAAGTGGCCAAACAGCTGGAATGCCATCGACAAGTCAGTAGCTCAAATCTCCAGCAGATCCCAGGACTTTGAAGGGAAGATGCTAAGTGGATAACTAGCCAGTTTGCAGAGAAAGTTTGACATTGTGTGCAAGCAGTAAATGCTGTGAAAGGTTTTCCCATTTGGACACACTAAATAACGTACTTCTTTTGAGAAATCAGTGAGGTGTGGAATGGGATAGAATACCAGGAAAAGGGGTCCAAGTCTGTTCCCAGGATGAAGATGCCATTGGCAAGGTTTGGGCTCCAGGCTGAGCTGAAAGGGGTAGGTGGGACTTTGAGACAATCACATGCAGCCTAAAGAAAAGAAAGAGAGTTGCATTTCAGCAAAGCTGACCAGAGAATGAGCCAAAGATTCCAGAATGGTCGTAGGCACTCGTGTTCTAAAAAAAGGAGCATTCAAGGACCAGGTGGGGCTGTAGGCTGATCTTCACTGAGTCCCTGCCAGCAGCCAGGTGCTTTACTTCACTTATATCTTATATTTAACTCTTAGTCAATTCTTGGAGGTAGATACTTTTATTATTTCCTTTTGACAAATGGAGAAATGGGGGCTCAGAGGGGTTACATGAGCTCTGGCCACATGGCTGGTAAAAAGAAGACCTGGGTTCCAGACTACATCTTCTGCACTTAAGGGTCAATGTTCTCATCAAAGCATGCCGTGTCTTTAAGGCCATGTCACAAGGGATTAGGAACAAGATTTCTGGACTGGCAGTACAAGGATCTCGGGGGACACTGTCCCTACAAGTCAACTATTTAGCAGGAGGAAATAAAAAGTATCAATTATTTAAAATTTTCTGGAAATTGTCCTAAGGGCATATAGCAAATGGAAAAACATCCAATCAAGAAAATCTACTAAATCTTGGTGAGAATGGGGAGGGTAAATGGCATTTGAATCACAATCTAATGGCTTTACTCCCTCTCAGCTCTATCTCTCGGAAATTATTTTAGGTACCTATACGCCACTCTCGGCAGGGATAGCTAAAACACAGGGCTCCCTCTCCCTCCAGCTTTTACTTTACATTACAGTCTTGTCTCAAGCATTTGACAAATACAATAACCTTTCCCAATATAATCACTCAAAAAGGGCCCCACATAAAACTAGCTGACAGCATACTCAATATTGCAGATCCAGTGACGTGTGTGAAAGGAAAGATGCTAAGTGGATAACTAGCCAGTTTGCAGAGAAAGTTTGACATTGTGTGCAAGCAGTAAATGCTGTGAAAGGTTTTCCCATTTGGACACACTAAATAACGTACTTCTTTTGAGAAATCAGTGAGGTGTGGAATGGGATAGAATACCAGGAAAAGGGGTCCAAGTCTGTTCCCAGGATGAAGATGCCATTGGCAAGGTTTGGGCTCCAGGCTGAGCTGAAAGGGGTAGGTGGGACTTTGAGACAATCACATGCAGCCTAAAGAAAAGAAAGAGAGTTGCATTTCAGCAAAGCTGACCAGAGAATGAGCCAAAGATTCCAGAATGGTCGTAGGCACTCGTGT
This sequence comes from Tragulus kanchil, assembly GCA_022376925.1. NCBI lineage: Eukaryota > Metazoa > Chordata > Mammalia > Artiodactyla > Tragulidae > Tragulus > Tragulus kanchil. The sequence goes on from JAIOJX010000005.1 coordinate 163,765,482, forward strand.
TCTAAAAAAAGGAGCATTCAAGGACCAGGTGGGGCTGTAGGCTGATCTTCACTGAGTCCCTGCCAGCAGCCAGGTGCTTTACTTCACTTATATCTTATATTTAACTCTTAGTCAATTCTTGGAGGTAGATACTTTTATTATTTCCTTTTGACAAATGGAGAAATGGGGGCTCAGAGGGGTTACATGAGCTCTGGCCACATGGCTGGTAAAAAGAAGACCTGGGTTCCAGACTACATCTTCTGCACTTAAGGGTCAATGTTCTCATCAAAGCATGCCGTGTCTTTAAGGCCATGTCACAAGGGATTAGGAACAAGATTTCTGGACTGGCAGTACAAGGATCTCGGGGGACACTGTCCCTACAAGTCAACTATTTAGCAGGAGGAAATAAAAAGTATCAATTATTTAAAATTTTCTGGAAATTGTCCTAAGGGCATATAGCAAATGGAAAAACATCCAATCAAGAAAATCTACTAAATCTTGGTGAGAATGGGGAGGGTAAATGGCATTTGAATCACAATCTAATGGCTTTACTCCCTCTCAGCTCTATCTCTCGGAAATTATTTTAGGTACCTATACGCCACTCTCGGCAGGGATAGCTAAAAACACAGGGCTCCCTCTCCCTCCAGCTTTTACTTTACATTACAGTCTTGTCTCAAGCATTTGACAAATACAATAACCTTTCCCAATATAATCACTCAGCAACTTGGAAAGAAACTTCCTCCACCTCATGAGGACATTACAGAAAACTGAGCTGACAGCATACTCAATAGTGATAGAATGCTCCCTCCAAGAATTGGGAACAAGATAAGGATGTATACCCTTACTCTACTCAGTGCTGTCCTGGTGGTGATAGCCAGGAGAATCAGGCAAGAAAGACAAAAGACTTCAAAAGACTCTTCAAGAAAATGAAAAGTTAACTCATAGAATGGGAGAAAATATTTGCAAAGCATATAACTGGTAAAACTCTATATCTATAATATATTAAAAACACTTAAAACTCAAAATAAAGAGACATGAGCTTCCCCTGGTGGTCTAGTGGGTAAGGACACCGCCTTGCAGTGCAAGGGGCGCCGGTTCGATCCCTGGCCTGGGAAGATCCCGCGTGCTACGAAGCGGATGGACCGATGTGTCCAATTACCGAGCCAGAGCTCTGGGGCGCGTGCGCCCAGAGCCGGCTCTCTGCGAGGACAGAGGCCACCGCGATGGGAGGCCCACAGGAGCCGAAGAACAAAGATGGATGAAAATAGAGAAATGAAAGACCAATAGAAGTGGCCCGCCCATCCCCCTTCCTCCCCACCCCACCCCTCAAAAAGATAAATAAATAAAACAAACGTTAAAAAAATTGAGAGAGACAAATAGCCAACCCCTGCTTTTTTAACCAAAGGGAACAAAGTATTTGAATGGACCTTTCTCTGAGAAGGTATAGAAATGGTCAACAATTATAAGAATAGTTGCCCTAACCCATTAGTCATTGGGGAAATGCATATCAAAACCATAATTAGTGAATGACCACAATAAAAAAAGTCAAACAAGAGCAAGTGTGGCTGCTTAGGGTAGGAGAGGAATAGAGCGGAGAATAATTGCTAATGGGTAACAGATTTTTTTGTAGGAGTGATGAAAATATATGACCTTAGGTTGCAGTGAGCCCAATTATGAATGTAACAAAGAACTTTCAGTTATACACTTTGGTGAATTTTGTGTATTTGAGCTGTATCTCCGTAAAGATATTTTAAAAACTAAAAAAAAAAAAAAAAACCCTTAGGACTGATGGGAGAGAGATTGGAATACTAGGTGACCCCCTGCCCCCACCACTGGAGAGCATGGCTTCTCATTACTGGGGGTCTGCTCTGACTCTCTAAGCTGGAAGGTGATGTCTACACCTTCTTGCAGCTCAAATCCTGGAATCTGGAGTTGAGACCTGCATTGGCCTTGACCTGAGGACAAGCCTTGGTGATATTTGCTCATGGGGAGGCCCCCACAGTACCAGGCACTCACACTGACTTGAGTGATGTGTAATCTGAAAAATACTTTCCCCATCTTTCTTGGAAGACTCATTGCATCCATTCTGAGAGAAGTGCTGTTTTCCTCACGGAAAAGGGAAACCTGAAACCAGAGTGGTGGAGGGGAGTGGCCAAGGTCAATCAAAGTGTTAAGGGCAGATTTAACAATCCCTATCCAGATGCTCCATTTCCATCAACTCTGTTCTACATCTAGGCCATGTCTGCTCTGCCTTCTGCTGAGAAAAGTGGGCAGGAGGCTACTGCAAGGCCAGCCCTTCTAATCTTTGTCTCTGAGAGAGATGGGCGTCAGGACATCTTTCTAAGGACAGCAGTCGATGAGGGTGTGGCTGTAGTGTCTTGAGCTGAGAATCAAATGGAGACGTGGTGATGACCTGCTTTTGAGGAAGGTGCAACTTTCTTGTCTGGTCCAGTGACAGAGAGGAGGGCTCGGGTCTATGGAGGGATCTCATTCAAGCCTTTCTTGGGTGGTGCAGCAGGGTCAGCAAGAAGAGTGTGGAAGAGCTTTACTTTGTTAACCTAGGGAAGTTCATAATCGCTGGAGCCAGCGCTGCTGCATACATGCCTAGCAGACGCCCTTTACTGACGGCAGGCACCAGGCAGTCTCGAGGTGTCAGAATACCACGCAGAACTCCCAGTGCCCGCCTTGCCTCTAAGACACAGCGCGCATGATGCCATAGCAGTTGTTTATTAAACATCTCTTAATAAACAAATGTGTTTATTAAATGGGGCCTGAAAGCTCTGGGATTGCACTTCCCAGTTGCTTCTTGAGACCGACCCATCCATTCAGCTCAGCGGACTTGGGCTGAGAAGAGGGCAGGACCGTCGTGGTCCCTCGAGGCCTGTGCCCGTCACATCCACTCCGCCCCTACACGTGACAGGCGGGGACCCTGGCTCCTGCCATCTTGGGCTGCTTCTGTGCCCAGTAGGCCAGCCTGAGACCCCTGGCCCATTACGAGTCCAATATAATCACTGCCCACACATACCCATGATCCATATTACTCATTTTTCCCCACCTGTGACTCCTAAGGTTCCTCCTTGGTGGCGGCTAAAGAAACAACACAGCCTTCACCTTTGAGAGCTTATGAGAATGTCCTTTCTTAGTTTTTGAGAAGAACAGGGTTATTGCAAGAAGGAGGCTGCTTGCCTGGGACGCTTGCTGCATGAGGGCAGCACACCGATACCAGCTTCTCGTAGGCTATTTCTGTACCTTTGCAAAATAACTTGTTGGAAACGTGGAAAAGTGCACAAGAACTTAGCATGTTTCTTATCTAAATCTCAAAGCATATGCTCTAAGGTTTAATCTACAGAACCCTGGTGTTTGCTCACACACAAATGGGGAAGAATGATAATTGCTCATGAATTAAGATTGCTTATGAAGAATGACATGTCTGTTTTGCCTTGCAATAACCTGAAGGACCACAGAACACTTTTAGAAATAGATATTGCAGATCCTCAGCTGAATATTTGATTCAACTTTATGTGTTCATTCTGGGCTAACTGTTGTTTCGTGGTCCAGTGACAGAGAGGAGGGCTCGGGTCTATGGAGATCTCATTCAAGCCTTTCTTGGGTGGTGCAGCAGGGTCAGCAAGAAGAGTGTGGAAGAGCTTTACTTTGTTAACCTAGGGAAGTTCATAATCGCTGGAGCCAGCGCTGCTGCATACATGCCTAGCAGACGCCCTTTACTGACGGCAGGCACCAGGCAGTCTCGAGGTGTCAGAATACCACGCAGAACTCCCAGTGCCCGCCTTGCCTCTAAGACACAGCGCGCATGATGCCATAGCAGTTGTTTATTAAACATCTCTTAATAAACAAATGTGTTTATTAAATGGGGCCTGAAAGCTCTGGGATTGCACTTCCCAGTTGCTTCTTGAGACCGACCCATCCATTCAGCTCAGCGGACTTGGGCTGAGAAGAGGGCAGGACCGTCGTGGTCCCTCGAGGCCTGTGCCCGTCACATCCACTCCGCCCCTACACGTGACAGGCGGGGACCCTGGCTCCTGCCATCTTGGGCTGCTTCTGTGCCCAGTAGGCCAGCCTGAGACCCCTGGCCCATTACGAGTCCAATATAATCACTGCCCACACATACCCATGATCCATATTACTCATTTTTCCCCACCTGTGACTCCTAAGGTTCCTCCTTGGTGGCGGCTAAAGAAACAACACAGCCTTCACCTTTGAGAGCTTATGAGAATGTCCTTTCTTAGTTTTTGAGAAGAACAGGGTTATTGCAAGAAGGAGGCTGCTTGCCTGGGACGCTTGCTGCATGAGGGCAGCACACCGATACCAGCTTCTCGTAGGCTATTTCTGTACCTTTGCAAAATAACTTGTTGGAAACGTGGAAAAGTGCGCAAGAACTTAATGCATGTTTCTTATCTAAATCTCAAAGCATATGCTCTAAGGTTTAATCTACAGAACCCTGGTGTTTGCTCACACACAAATGGGGAAGAATGATAATTGCTCATGAATTAAGATTGCTTATGAAGAATGACATGTCTGTTTTGCCTTGCAATAACCTGAAGGACCACAGAACACTTTTTAGAAACAGATATTGCAGATCCTTAGCTGAATATTTGATTCAACTTTATGTGTTCATTCTGGGCTAACTGTTGTTTCCGTGGCCCTGTGGCAGAGAGCTGGCCGGCCACCGCCCGCTTTCCTATCTTCCCCCTCCTCCTCCCTTCTATCCCATTTTGAACAAACATGCATTTCTCACCTCTTCTGCTACCAGTCACCAAGCAGGGCGGAGCCGTGTCTTTGTGCCGTGTGAGGCTGCAGAGCACCGCCCCCGCGGTCCCTGCACACAGCAGGCGCCTTATCCTCTGTGTTGGCACTCACGGCCAGAGACTGTCGGCTCTCAGTCTCTTTCAGTTTACATCATCTACTTGGAATCTTGAGGACCCTTATGGTGGGGATGCAGGGAGCCCTCAGCAACACTTCTGGAATGAGCATCACGCTCGTGGCCCGGCTCTCCCTGCAGTGAGCACAGAGCTGCATTGTCTCCCTGAGTGACTCTGTGACTCCTGCCGCCCGGCGCCAGCCCCGGAGCTCGCAGAGAATGCGGCCCACTGCTCGGCGCTGCTCCCACCCCGAGGGCTCGAAGTCTGGCCTTCCCTCCCTGCTGCCAGTCCTGAACACTCTCTGTTGGAGTTCAGCACTCTGGCTGTCGTCAACACCCGCCTTTGAGTTGCATAAGTTGCCAACCCCTGGGCCTTCAGAGCCGAAACGTTTCATCAGAGATGAGACGGGCCGCGAGTGCTTGTGGAGTGCTGGTCCAGCATCAGGAGCCAGAGGAGCCCAGGGCTTCTGGGCTGATGCCCCGTGTGAGGTGGGAGTGATGGTCTCCTTCAGGGAAGCGCAAGGATTTCTCCGCCCTGGGTCCAGGAGGGAGGAGCCTGTGAGGGCTCAAGGCAGCGTGAGCCTCGTCTCTGTGGCCCTCAGGGTCTCCGCGGGACCTTGTCAGACTGCTCAATGGCCCCAGAGGCCCAGCCACCATGGGGATGTCTGGTCACCCTTTGAAGAACTGACCTGTGAAGGCTCTGAGCTCCCCCAAGGGTCCCGGGACACCAGGAAATTCCATGCGGGACCGGCTGTCTACGCAGACCCCTTGCTGAGCATCCCCCGGCCCTGAGCGAGCAGCTCAGAAGAGGCCGGGGCTCCCGAGGGAGGATGGGAAGAGCGGGGGCTCTGGGGGCGGGATGATGGGGGTGGTGTCAGAGGTGGTCTCCTCTGGCTCGCTGTCCCCTTCGTCCTGGCCTTCTACCAGGACCGGGATGATTTTCAGCACGCTCTCCTCAAAGTGCACCTGCTTCTTCTTGGCCCGCGCGTCAGCCGGCTCCAGCGTCAGCTCCGTCAGGGTGTCTGGGCACCTGAGGGCGTGGGGCTTCCTTGTCCCCTTCAGGATGCTCTTCACGTGGATGAAGAGGGAGCCGGGCCTCCTTGAGGGCTCCGTGGAAGGTGTAGGTCTGCTCCGTGTCCCGGAGCCGGTGGTGCTCACCGCGCTGTTTTCAGTTTACATCATCTACTTGGAATCTTGAGGACCCTTATGGTGGGGATGCAGGGAGCCCTCAGCAACACTTCTGGAATGAGCATCACGCTCGTGGCCCGGCTCTCCCTGCAGTGAGCACAGAGCTGCATTGTCTCCCTGAGTGACTCTGTGACTCCTGCCGCCCGGCGCCAGCCCCGGAGCTCGCAGAGAATGCGGCCCACTGCTCGGCGCTGCTCCCACCCCGAGGGCTCGAAGTCTGGCCTTCCCTCCCTGCTGCCAGTCCTGAACACTCTCTGTTGGAGTTCAGCACTCTGGCTGTCGTCAACACCCGCCTTTGAGTTGCATAAGTTGCCAACCCCTGGGCCTTCAGAGCCGAAACGTTTCATCAGAGATGAGACGGGCCGCGAGTGCTTGTGGAGTGCTGGTCCAGCATCAGGAGCCAGAGGAGCCCAGGGCTTCTGGGCTGATGCCCCGTGTGAGGTGGGAGTGATGGTCTCCTTCAGGGAAGCGCAAGGATTTCTCCGCCCTGGGTCCAGGAGGGAGGAGCCTGTGAGGGCTCAAGGCAGCGTGAGCCTCGTCTCTGTGGCCCTCAGGGTCTCCGCGGGACCTTGTCAGACTGCTCAATGGCCCCAGAGGCCCAGCCACCATGGGGATGTCTGGTCACCCTTTGAAGAACTGACCTGTGAAGGCTCTGAGCTCCCCCAAGGGTCCCGGGACACCAGGAAATTCCATGCGGGACCGGCTGTCTACGCAGACCCCTTGCTGAGCATCCCCCGGCCCTGAGCGAGCAGCTCAGAAGAGGCCGGGGCTCCCGAGGGAGGATGGGAAGAGCGGGGGCTCTGGGGGCGGGATGATGGGGGTGGTGTCAGAGGTGGTCTCCTCTGGCTCGCTGTCCCCTTCGTCCTGGCCTTCTACCAGGACCGGGATGATTTTCAGCACGCTCTCCTCAAAGTGCACCTGCTTCTTCTTGGCCCGCGCGTCAGCCGGCTCCAGCGTCAGCTCCGTCAGGGTGTCTGGGCACCTGAGGGCGTGGGGCTTCCTTGTCCCCTTCAGGATGCTCTTCACGTGGATGAAGAGGGAGCCGGGCCCCTCCTTGAGGGCTCCGTGGAAGGTGTAGGTCTGCTCCGTGTCCCCGGAGCCGGTGGTGCTCACCGCGCTGCTGGAGGGGTCCGTGTACTGCTCCGGGGCGGCCAGCGCGTCCGCGGCAGCTTTGCTCTTTTTCCGCTTGCTCAGCAGGAAGTAGGCCAGGCCAGTGAGGATGAGCATAGAGCCTGGGGGAGACCCAGGAGGTCAGGATGCTGGACACGTTCTTGAGAAAAGCCAGAAGCTGTCCACGCCCACTGTCCCAAAGGGCCACTGTGGCATGCCTGTGGGGCCACACGAAGGCGCCCAGCCTGCACTCATAGCGTGTCCTCACACACCCACATCAGCTCCCGCGACAGGCTGGTACCTGTCCAGGAGGCCGTGAGTGGGGCCGGTGTGCTACCCTCACCATTAGCCGGAGACCCTGTGCCTGAGGCCCAGTCCTTGTGCCGCCCGCCTGTCCACCCAGCCTCCCTGTCCTCCCAGCCTCCCTCTCGGGTTCGTCTTGCTGGGTCTGGACCTGCAATGCCGTCAGCAGACCCGGACTCGAGGTTGGATACTGGGACCCCACTGCTGAACGGGGCTTCCTTCCATTCCCAGGAGTGGGCATATCCTCCTTTACGGCCGCCTGCCCAGTCCACGCGGAGGAAACGGCAAACCCCTTTGGGTGCAGCCCGCACTGTGTGGACTCCCCTCCTGGCCCTTTACGCAGCCTCCCGGCCAGAGACCCCTCTGTCTCCTGCTGGGAGCCGCTCCCTGTCTAGAGGACGGGCTGAAGGTAGCTCTCCCGCCTGCTGAGGCTGGAGCCTCCCGTGGATCTCACGCTCCCTGAGGAGTGGGAGGTCGTGGCTCCGTCAGTGCTGAATCCTGCTCAGGAGTCCACTGAAGGCTGCCCAGAGTGGCCCTGAGAGGCTAGAATAGATGCTTTCAGAGGAGGCTCTGCCTTTGAACCTCATATCCAAGAACGGTCAGCTCCTGGCAATTTAGATGGGTCTTGAGGAGAGGGGCACAGTTTTCACAGTTAGGGAGGAGGGGAGGGGTCCTAGCAGAAAAGGTCATTGTCAAAATCCAGGAGGTAGAAGCATCGAGTTCTGGCTTCTAAGATCAGAAACTGGGCTGGCTAGCTGGTGAGTGGAGTGGGAGGAGATGGGGCGGCCAGGGCCTTTTGGGGTTCCCATTTGGTGTGCCTTTTAAACCAGGCCGAGGAGTGTGCGCCTTAGTGGGAAGGTGCTAAGGAGACACAGAAGGGTGTGGACAGAGGTGCGATCATCTTGACCCCTTTGAAAGCTCAGACCACGTACGAGCATTGGAGCAAAGGTCAGTTCGGTTTTGGGAGTCTAGCCTCTGGACACCTAAGGGAAAATTCTCGTCTTGGGACTTCCCTGCCATTTAACCAGTTCCTCATCCCTAGATCTCTGCCAGGAAGGGCAGAGGGGCCAGAGGGGCCCTGGAGCCAGCGTCACTGCAGACCCATGGGAGGGGAATTCAGACCCTCCAGCTCAGAGCCTGCCTCCTGGAACTCCTACCTGGGATGGTCACGTGCCAGACCAGGACAGGGTGGAGGAAGCAGGCCACAGACAGCAGCATGTAGGCCAGGAACCTCTGGAAGCAGCCCAGCCAGTGTGCCTTCTCCCTCACCCTGTAGCCCAGGGACCCTGGTGGACACCTGCGGAGAGAAAGTCCAGGATTGGCAGGAAGTAGGAAGGGACACCCAGAAAATCCCCAGCCACATACACAGCCATCAGAATCTGGGCCGGGGTTGTAGGATGGCAATGCTCTCTGCAGTCGCTGCTGGTGGAACAGCTCCCAGGAGGTGAAATCCTCACGGTGGGCTTCACAACTAGGGGGCCTTGCCTGAGCCTCTCCAGAGGGTCTCCAGCAGCTTCCCTGAAAGGCCCATGGCTGTCTGGTCTAGGGGGAGGAAGCTAGGTGCTCTCAGGAGGTGCAAAGACAGTGGGAAGAGGACGGGAGAGTCAAGGCCACGCTGCGAAGTCCGCAGTGCAGTGAGAAGGTGCACTACAGGTGTGAGGGTTGGGGACTGCACACAATGCCTGGCCATCCTGCAGTAGTCCAGAGAGGTCAGCTTCCTTTGGCCCAATTTAAGATGGGTCTTGAGGAGAGGCACAGTTTTCACAGTTAGGGAGGAGGGGAGGGGTCCTAGCAGAAAAGGTCATTGTCAAAATCCAGGAGGTAGAAGCATCGAGTTCTGGCTTCTAAGATCAGAAACTGGGCTGGCTAGCTGGTGAGTGGAGTGGGAGGAGATGGGGCGGCCAGGGCCTTTTGGGGTTCCCATTTGGTGTGCCTTTTAAACCAGGCCGAGGAGTGTGCGCCTTAGTGGGAAGGTGCTAAGGAGACACAGAAGGGTGTGGACAGAGGTGCGATCATCTTGACCCCTTTGAAAGCTCAGACCACGTACGAGCATTGGAGCAAAGGTCAGTTCGGTTTTGGGAGTCTAGCCTCTGGACACCTAAGGGAAAATTCTCGTCTTGGGATTTCCCCTGCCATTTAACCAGTTCCTCATCCCTAGATCTCTGCCAGGAAGGGCAGAGGGGCCAGAGGGGCCCTGGAGCCAGCGTCACTGCAGACCCATGGGAGGGGAATTCAGACCCTCCAGCTCAGAGCCTGCCTCCTGGAACTCCTACCTGGGATGGTCACGTGCCAGACCAGGACAGGGTGGAGGAAGCAGGCCACAGACAGCAGCATGTAGGCCAGGAACCTCTGGAAGCAGCCCAGCCAGTGTGCCTTCTCCCTCACCCTGTAGCCCAGGGACCCTGGTGGACACCTGCGGAGAGAAAGTCCAGGATTGGCAGGAAGTAGGAAGGGACACCCAGAAAATCCCCAGCCACATACACAGCCATCAGAATCTGGGCCGGGGTTGTAGGATGGCAATGCTCTCTGCAGTCGCTGCTGGTGGAACAGCTCCCAGGAGGTGAAATCCTCACGGTGGGCTTCACAACTAGGGGGCCTTGCCTGAGCCTCTCCAGAGGGTCTCCAGCAGCTTCCCTGAAAGGCCCATGGCTGTCTGGTCTAGGGGGAGGAAGCTAGGTGCTCTCAGGAGGTGCAAAGACAGTGGGAAGAGGACGGGAGAGTCAAGGCCACGCTGCGAAGTCCGCAGTGCAGTGAGAAGGTGCGCACTACAGGTGTGAGGGTTGGGGACTGCACACAATGCCTGGCCAGGTCGGGGAGAGGGCTGGCATCCCCTGTACCCTGCTCAAAGGAGCCTTGCCTAGGCATGAGATGGATGGGCCTGGAGGGACTTCGCTGTTAACTGGCATGCGGGGACCACACATGGGCCTGCCAGAGGCCTGGTGCCGAGCAGGGAGCTGCCTCCAGGATGCAAAGGGAACAGCATTTGCCTTTAGTTCCACTTCCTTCATCCTCTGAATGGTCCTGGAGTGGGGCTCTGCACACCACCCAGCTTTCCTCCCACAAAGGCTGCCATGGCCCATTTCTGCCCCCTGGTGGTCATTACTTTTGTCACAAACCCTGGCTGGGAGTGGAGGAAGTCAGAGAGGGTAAAGGCCCCTTTAAGGTGAGGGCACCTCTCTCCCCTGCCCTGAGAAGCTACGCAGGTCCCTTCAGCAGTTGTGTTCAGCAGAAATGGGGGAAGACTTCTGCCCCAGGGCTGGTGACTCTGGGAGACAGCCAGTGGTCTTGCAAGATGCCAGGACAGCTGGATTTGAAGTCTGACTCTTATGCTGACCCCCCAGAGACCCAGCTGTGTAGGTCCTGAGACCTGTGGCCCAGGACCGGTCCTTGGCCACACTGATGATAGCTTCTGTGAACTGAGCGTGAGTGGGCAGAGGAACGGGTCTCTGTGGCCACGTGACCTCCAAGACCCCGGCAGGTCTGCAGTCCTGCCCCACAGATGGGCGCAGAGGCCGTGGCCCTGACTTGTCCCTGCGTCCCGGCAGTAGGAAGAGTCAATTCTCAAACCCAGCTCTGCGTGCTCCAAGCTGGCCTTCCTCCCCGTGGTGGATGACTCAGATGGCTGGTGGGGTCAGGCCCTGAAGGAGGCGTCCGTCTACTCTGGTTAGGAGAAGGGAAAAGGGGGACCACAGAGCCCCACGGGCCTGAGCCCACTTCCGGGCTGGGACTCACTGAAGGGTCAGGCGGAAACCTGTCCACAGCTGCTTCAAGAGCAGAGCACTCCGGAGCCGTGGGCTTACGGGTGGAGGCACCAGGGAGTGTGCAGGGCTGGGAGGGAGCGCGGTGCGGGCTCCAGAGGGTACTTACTGGAAGCAGATGGCCAGCAGCTGAGCCACAAAATAGGCGCCTTCACTCACGGAGACGGCGGCTCCTGTAAACCTGCGTGGAGACAGGTGTGGGAGGCCCAGCATCCTCTGACCTTTTGACCCTCCCTTCGCTTTCCGCAGGCGCTTTCTCTCGGCACCTTGGCCTCCTGGGCGTCTGTATATATGCGAGCAACTGACCAGGAGCTTCTTGACCGTATCCTGTCACCCAGCCAGCAGCCACCAGGAGCTGCCTGGATGCCAGGGTCTGTGCCGGGTTGGGCCGGGCCTCAGTGCTGGGAGTGGGGAGGGATCCCAGGGCCCAGAGGGAGGCGAGGGCGCTACGGGCCAGTGGAGGAGACTGGTTTGACCCCCTACACCGCGGCTTGAACACTGGCAGGCATAGTCACTACCCAGAGTGAACAGGACGGTGGGTGAGCCCGGCCGCCATGTGGAAAGAGGAAGGAGGCCCGCCCCGCTTCTGGATTCCAGGGAGACATGGAAGGCCTCTGGAGCCAGGAGAAGTCACCTCTGGCCACTTAGGGGCTCCAGGCTTGGGTGGTGTGTAAGGAGGAATGTCAGGCTCTGGGAATGCTGGAGCGGCTGGAACGGCTCTCCTGTGCTCTACAGGATGGAGCATCGGCTTAGAAGGGGGCGATGTGGGTGAGTTTGAGAAAGAATCAGAAGCTCCGGGGGTGTAACTGAGGGACAAGAAATAAGGTGGAGGCCAGAGGATGGCAAAGGAGGACGGGAGGCTAGGGGATCTGTTGAAGATGGTCAGAGGGACCTGGCCTCTGAGTGGCTAAAGAGGCAGTGTGGAGATTTTCAGAAGGTGGAATGGGGTGGGGAGATGATGGGTGTGATCCGTGTAGCCAAACCAAGGAAGCTGCCCTGAGAAGCAGCCCTGAGGAGGGCGCCTTAGGGCACAGACCCAGCCACGGTGATGGGAGTGGGTGCTGACGGGAGTGCCTGGGGCAGAGGATGCAGCCTGGTAACCCTGCCGGCAAGCGGGGGTCCCTCTGGACAGGCTGCTGAGAAGCTGGGTGTTCAGGACCCACAGGGAAGGGACCCCAGGCTCTCCTCAGTCCCTCACAGAGATCTTTCCCCACCAGGGGACATTTTCAGCATCCCTAGGCGCCTTCACTCACGAGACGCTCCTGTAAACCTGCGTGGAGACAGGTGTGGGAGGCCCAGCATCCTCTGACCTTTTGACCCTCCCTTCGCTTTCCGCAGGCGCTTTCTCTCGGCACCTTGGCCTCCTGGGCGTCTGTATATATGCGAGCAACTGACCAGGAGCTTCTTGACCGTATCCTGTCACCCAGCCAGCAGCCACCAGGAGCTGCCTGGATGCCAGGGTCTGTGCCGGGTTGGGCCGGGCCTCAGTGCTGGGAGTGGGGAGGGATCCCAGGGCCCAGAGGGAGGCGAGGGCGCTACGGGCCAGTGGAGGAGACTGGTTTGACCCCCTACACCGCGGCTTGAACACTGGCAGGCATAGTCACTACCCAGAGTGAACAGGACGGTGGGTGAGCCCGGCCGCCATGTGGAAAGAGGAAGGAGGCCCGCCCCGCTTCTGGATTCCAGGGAGACATGGAAGGCCTCTGGAGCCAGGAGAAGTCACCTCTGGCCACTTAGGGGCTCCAGGCTTGGGTGGTGTGTAAGGAGGAATGTCAGGCTCTGGGAATGCTGGAGCGGCTGGAACGGCTCTCCTGTGCTCTACAGGATGGAGCATCGGCTTAGAAGGGGGCGATGTGGGTGAGTTTGAGAAAGAATCAGAAGCTCCGGGGGTGTAACTGAGGGACAAGAAATAAGGTGGAGGCCAGAGGATGGCAAAGGAGTACGGGAGGCTAGGGGATCTGTTGAAGATGGTCAGAGGGACCTGGCCTCTGAGTGGCTAAAGAGGCAGTGTGGAGATTTTCAGAAGGTGGAATGGGGTGGGGAGATGATGGGTGTGATCCGTGTAGCCAAACCAAGGAAGCTGCCCTGAGAAGCAGCCCTGAGGAGGGCGCCTTAGGGCACAGACCCAGCCACGGTGATGGGAGTGGGTGCTGACGGGAGTGCCTGGGGCAGAGGATGCAGCCTGGTAACCCTGCCGGCAAGCGGGGGTCCCTCTGGACAGGCTGCTGAGAAGCTGGGTGTTCAGGACCCACAGGGAAGGGACCCCAGGCTCTCCTCAGTCCCTCACAGAGATCTTTCCCCACCAGGGGACATTTTCAGAGGCAGCTGGCAGAGGAGAAAGGACAGAGGCTGAGAAACGGAAGGGACCCTGGTGGATGAATTGGGACCCTGCTGCTCACGAGCTTGGTGGTGTGGGGTGAGCTGCTTCCTCGTTCTGACCTTTTTAAATGTACAAAAGAGACTACATGCACTTCTATACTGTTGTCAAAGGTAAAGGACGTAATGTAAATAAAACATTCAACTGTGCTTGGCATGCAGAAGAACTCAAATAGAGAGTTCTTTGAACTCATTCCCCTCTCTCTAAAACAAGGCTTGCTTAATGTTGCTGAATAAAGAAATGATTGAAGAGATGGATGGATGGAGGGGTGGATGGGAGGATGGATGAGTATATGGATGGAAAGCTGATTGGTTGGTTTATGCAATGACCTGACTAGAGTCCTTCCCAAACCAGGGGGCATTCCAGAAGCCCCCTCTACTCTCTTCACCTTGGGGACAGAATGAAGCTCCTGTGGGGGGATGCTGTAGGTAAGGCTCAGCAGAGGAAGTGGCGTTGTAAGCTGGAACAGAACATACTGGCAGGGAGGAGCCCGTGCACCCATACTCACAGCAGATAGAAAGCCAGGCTTTTGAACTGTCCCTGGAGGAAGGTCTCAGTGCCCACGCCGATCAACACTAAGGGAGGAAGACGAGGAGGAAACATGGGCCCCTGGTCTCCAGCCACAGGCTGCCTTGTGGAGCCTCCTTGGCTGTGAGTAGGCCCTCCCCTGGGCACTGGGAGCCAGGGTGGGCTCCTCTCCACGCGGCACAGGGAGCTGCGGATGAGAAGCTGCAGGAGAGAAAGGAGCCTTCTGGCTTGGTCTCTAAACCAGACAGACTTCACACAGAAGCCCAGAGACTGTTAATCCAGCCTCCCCAGAGGAGGTGCCTGTCCTCTTCCACACGGGTCTCGCTGTCACTCTGAGTGCCCCCCGAAACAGTCCACTCTGACAGGCCCCCAGGCCCCATGCTCCACAGTGGAGTGGCTTCAAGGGCCCTCACCATCCTCTCTGCTGTGAGCCCTGTGTGTCTGGGCCCCAGTGCTTGGCCGTGGGACCTCCCCCGACTCTGGTCCCTTGCTCAGATCGCTGTTCTTGCTGTTTCCATGACCTCGTTTTCACTTGCTGGTTTGGCAGCTGCATGGAAGCCTCTTGGCTCATCGCTTTGGACCCAGTGCTGATTAAGTCCCTGAGATTTGCTCAGACACAAGGTGCAGCTCAGCTTCGTCTCGCCTCTTGTCTTTTCGTGGCAGTTGGTGTCAGTGCTCCAATACCTGACCTTCTGTTTGTCTGGAGTAAATCTGTCTTGAGCCCACCTTTGTGGACTTGCTGGGTTTGCCCCCTACGGCTTCACTCAACCAACTGTGGCTCTGACCCATCCGCCCGAGGATGGAAACGCCCAGACAGCATACAGGGTCTGGAGATGCTCTCCTTACCTTCGTTTCTAAGAACTCAAATAGAGAGTTCTTTGAATATCCTCTCTAAAACAAGGCTTGCTTAATGTTGCTGAATAAAGAAATGATTGAAGAGATGGATGGATGGAGGGGTGGATGGGAGGATGGATGAGTATATGGATGGAAAGCTGATTGGTTGGTTTATGCAATGACCTGACTAGAGTCCTTCCCAAACCAGGGGGCATTCCAGAAGCCCCCTCTACTCTCTTCACCTTGGGGACAGAATGAAGCTCCTGTGGGGGGATGCTGTAGGTAAGGCTCAGCAGAGGAAGTGGCGTTGTAAGCTGGAACAGAACATACTGGCAGGGAGGAGCCCGTGCACCCATACTCACAGCAGATAGAAAGCCAGGCTTTTGAACTGTCCCTGGAGGAAGGTCTCAGTGCCCACGCCGATCAACACTAAGGGAGGAAGGCGAGGAGGAAACATGGGCCCCTGGTCTCCAGCCACAGGCTGCCTTGTGGAGCCTCCTTGGCTGTGAGTAGGCCCTCCCCTGGGCACTGGGAGCCAGGGTGGGCTCCTCTCCACGCGGCACAGGGAGCTGCGGATGAGAAGCTGCAGGAGAGAAAGGAGCCTTCTGGCTTGGTCTCTAAACCAGACAGACTTCACACAGAAGCCCAGAGACTGTTAATCCAGCCTCCCCAGAGGAGGTGCCTGTCCTCTTCCACACGGGTCTCGCTGTCACTCTGAGTGCCCCCCGAAACAGTCCACTCTGACAGGCCCCCAGGCCCCATGCTCCACAGTGGAGTGGCTTCAAGGGCCCTCACCATCCTCTCTGCTGTGAGCCCTGTGTGTCTGGGCCCCAGTGCTTGGCCGTGGGACCTCCCCCGACTCTGGTCCCTTGCTCAGATCGCTGTTCTTGCTGTTTCCATGACCTCGTTTTCACTTGCTGGTTTGGCAGCTGCATGGAAGCCTCTTGGCTCATCGCTTTGGACCCAGTGCTGATTAAGTCCCTGAGATTTGCTCAGACACAAGGTGCAGCTCAGCTTCGTCTCGCCTCTTGTCTTTTCGTGGCAGTTGGTGTCAGTGCTCCAATACCTGACCTTCTGTTTGTCTGGAGTAAATCTGTCTTGAGCCCACCTTTGTGGACTTGCTGGGTCCTGGCTGTCTCCTCACTCTTACGGCTTCACTCAACCAACTGTGGCTCTGACCCATCCGCCCGAGGATGGAAACGCGCCACAGACAGCATACAGGGGTCTGGAGATGTTCTTCTCACTGTAGTGACCCATGAATCAGATGTTTCTCTGGCCCTAAATGATTGCAGTCCATAAACCCTTGCTGCTATTTGCTGAACTGTGACTTCACCTCGCCTGCCTCCCGGAGAGTCAGCAATGGTGGGGCTGGGCTGTCGTTCTTGGCTGGCCGTGTGTGGCCCTTCGTCTCTGCTGTGCTGGGGGCTGCTTCCTTGGTCTTCTCTTCCTCAGTGGAGTCACTGTGTAAGTTCCCATACTCAGGTGACCTGAGCTCTTGGTCCACTGCCGAAACTCTGACTGCTGAAATGCAGAGTGCAGGCCAGCAAGTATTTCAGGGAGATGGGGACAGAGCTCTTCCATAGGAAGGGGCTGCCGATGGATCCTTAGTGGTGTGGGTTCCAGTGCTCCCTGTGCCTGAGGGTCAGGGTGGTGGAGGACACAGTGCCTCTGTCCTTGTCAGGTTCTGGCCACTTGCTGGCTTGTCTCAGGGGAGGAGTCAGGGACACCAGCCAGCCTCATGCCCCTCTGCAGTGCTAACATAGTCTGTAGGGAACTCTGCGGCTTACACACAATGGTTACACATGTCTTGGTTCCTCACAGCAGACCCACGACCCATGGCCCCTTTTACATGGGTGGAAATGAGATTCAGTGACCTTGTGCAGTTCTCCCAAGGACACATCTAGAAAGTAAAGGATCTACAAAACTGACTCCAGGTGATGGACCATTCTTTGGTTTCACCTGTGGATGTGTGTGTGTGTGTGTGTGTGTGTGTTATTCAGGCAAATATTCATGTATTTAGTTTTCACTGTGTCTGCCGTCCTGTTCTCAGCATTCAGCATTTATTAACTTATTCAATAATGGCTTCCCAGACGCTGCTAGGTCAGGAAGATCTCCTGGAGAAGGAAACGACAACCCACTCCAGGATTCTTCTCTGGAGAATTTCATGTACAGAGCAGCCTGGCGGGCCACAGTCCATGGGGTCACAAAGTGTCAGACACAACTGAGTGACTTACACAGCCCACACTTGTTTCATCGCCACACAGTTCTTGGAGAAAGTACTGTGTTACCTTCATTCTATAGAATAGGTGACGGAGGCACAGAGAGTGCAAGTAAAACCAACCAACCGACCAACCACTCATGGATGCCCAGGTCTGATCCTGCATTTCAGTCTCACCTTTGCCAATTAATAGCTCTGCGAGTCTCTCTGAGGACTCAATGACTTAATTAATGCCAAGTACCTCACAGGTACTCAATGAAATCACTAATAATCAATCAAAATCAACAAAATTACGAATATACAAGAATCTAGCCCAGCCCAGGTAAGTGTCTCCCCATCCAGGGCCTGGGGGAAGGGTCTTCTGTCCAAGGCTGAGGCCTGCAATTCTTCACCTCTGGGTTGAGGCAGGGCCTTCATCTCGTCTGTAGATTTGCACGGGCTCCTGGTAGATGACCAGCAGATGGCAGGAGAGGGTCTTGGGAACTCAGCCTCTGTCCCTGCCTAGCATCCCTTTGGCACAGGGAGAGCTGTTTTGATATCTTTAAACAGAGTATCAATAGTCAAGGTGGCATTTCAGGAACACTCTAGAGGCAGTTCTTTTTTGCAGTTTAAAAAAAAAATGAGAACAACAGAGACTTCCCTAACAGTCAAGTGGTTAATACTCTGCACTTCCAATGCAGGGGGCGCCAGTTCAATGCCCGGTTGGGGAACTAAGGTCCCACAAGCTGCATGTTGAGGTCACAAGAAAAAGAAAAGAAAAAAAAAAATATGAGAATAACCATAGGAAAAAGAGCTGAACTGGAATCCTGGTTCTGAGTGGGTAATTGTGGATAAGTCCCTAACCCACAGGGCTTTCTAGGTGGAGTCAGTGGTGAAGAAACCACCTGCCAATGCAGGGGTCTTAAGAGATGTGGGTTTGATCCCTGGGTTGGGAAGATCCCTTGGAGCAGGGCATGGCGATCCACTCCAGTATTCTTGCCTGGAGAACCCTATGAACAGAGGAGCCTGGTGGGCTATACATAGACTTACGAAGAATTGGACATAACTTAAGCACATACTTAACCCATCTGAGCTGGGTTTACCATCTGTGGAATGGGTAGATTTAGTTATGTCTCTTAGAGTTGTTGCTTGGATTGGGGAAGATAAGAGATTTTGTGCTGAGAGATGTCAGGTGATCCAGACACACAAGATCCTTCCTCCCCTTGACCCTGGCCTGGGCAGCTTTCCCAGCCTCCAGTTGGCCCATTCACTAAGGGAAGTGAGGTCATCCTTCTAAGAACTCTCAACGAACAGTAAACATGCTGACTCTGCAAGCCCAGGGACAGAGGGATGGCCTTTGGCTGGAGGAGGAGAGCAGGAGTCTGGAGTCAGGAGCATGACCCCTCAGGCCAGGAGATCCATAGGGGATTCTCATGGGAGGCCCTGTGACACTGTGACCAAGAGGTTCCCAGCTTGATCCTCTTAGATTTAGGTCTCATGTTCTCAGAAGCAGATCACTGAGGTTGAGGTGATGCTGATCAATGCGGAGTCTTTCTTTCTGCCCTCTGCGTCCGACTGTCTGTCTGTGGCCTTGACCCTGCCCAGGCTCCGCGGTGTCTCCTGGCAGCTATTCCTAGACTCAGCTTCCATCTCATCTTCTGTGGGTTTGCTGGGCTCTAGCTCCGAGTAAAATGGGCCAACCTACATCAGCCACTCACCCCAACAAATGATGCTTTGGTGTTTGCCATGAGTTGGGCGTAGGGACAGAGGAGCTGACACTTTGAGGATGGAGACAGGGGGAGAAATGCCATACATGTCTCCAGAATCAAGGCTTCATCCTAAGAATTTCTCATAAGAAAGAATTGCTCCAGAACAAAGGGCCCCTGCATGTTGAGGTCACAAGAAAAGAAAAAAAAATATGAGAATAACCATAGGAAAAGAGCTGAACTGGAATCCGGGTTAGTGGGTAATTGTGGATAAGTCCCTAACCCACAGGGCTTTCTAGGTGGAGTCAGTGGTGAAGAAACCACCTGCCAATGCAGGGGTCTTAAGAGATGTGGGTTTGATCCCTGGGTTGGGAAGATCCCTTGGAGCAGGGCATGGCGATCCACTCCAGTATTCTTGCCTGGAGAACCCTATGAACAGAGGAGCCTGGTGGGCTATACATAGACTTACGAAGAATTGGACATAACTTAAGCACATACTTAACCCATCTGAGCTGGGTTTACCATCTGTGGAATGGGTAGATTTAGTTATGTCTCTTAGAGTTGTTGCTTGGATTGGGGAAGATAAGAGATTTTGTGCTGAGAGATGTCAGGTGATCCAGACACACAAGATCCTTCCTCCCCTTGACCCTGGCCTGGGCAGCTTTCCCAGCCTCCAGTTGGCCCATTCACTAAGGGAAGTGAGGTCATCCTTCTAAGAACTCTCAACGAACAGTAAACATGCTGACTCTGCAAGCCCAGGGACAGAGGGATGGCCTTTGGCTGGAGGAGGAGAGCAGGAGTCTGGAGTCAGGAGCATGACCCCTCAGGCCAGGAGATCCATAGGGGATTCTCATGGGAGGCCCTGTGACACTGTGACCAAGAGGTTCCCAGCTTGATCCTCTTAGATTTAGGTCTCATGTTCTCAGAAGCAGATCACTGAGGTTGAGGTGATGCTGATCAATGCGGAGTCTTTCTTTCTGCCCTCTGCGTCCGACTGTCTGTCTGTGGCCTTGACCCTGCCCAGGCTCCGCGGTGTCTCCTGGCAGCTATTCCTAGACTCAGCTTCCATCTCATCTTCTGTGGGTTTGCTGGGCTCTAGCTCCGAGTAAAATGGGCCAACCTACATCAGCCACTCACCCCAACAAATGATGCTTTGGTGTTTGCCATGAGTTGGGCGTAGGGACAGAGGAGCTGACACTTTGAGGATGGAGACAGGGGGAGAAATGCCATACATGTCTCCAGAATCAAGGCTTCATCCTAAGAATTTCTCATAAGAAAGAATTGCTCCAGAACAGCCTTGATTCCGAGCTGCATTGTCCTTTGTGCTGCAGGTGGTGGGGGTGCTGGGCGGGGCGGCCTGTGTGCTTTTACAGCCCCATTGAGGGGCCTTAGACTCCTTCCATCCCTCCCAGTTACTCCTCCCTCCCGTAGGATCCTGTTGCCCTGATTCCAACCCAACAGAACGACATTACAAGCCCACCCCGGTACAGCCTGCCCACCCCTCCATCTCACTTCCCCTCCCAGTCTCCAGGGAGGCATCTTTTCTGGTGTCTTGTTAGAACCAGCATTTGTGGACAAGCCCAGTCTCTTCGTCCCCTTCCCTGGCCTCTAGTTTCTCTCTTTTCTGGGCTGTATTTTCTCCTTCTAGAGACTGGGGCCTTCTTCTGAGTTGCCTTCCTGAGTTGTTCGTTCTCATCAGCCTTAGCAGGAACCAGAGATTCTGGACCTGTGGCAGAGGCCTGGGCCAAGCACACACTGCAGCATCTTTCCAGGCATCCCAAAGCTCTAGCCCCAGAGGGATGAAAGCTATGGGCGTGCTGTGCCGCAGCAGAGAGAATAGGAGGCTTGACCAGAAAAGCAGAGTCTGGTTTCTCACGCAAATGGGAACTCCCTTGCCTGCTTCCTACTCCAGAAAATGGGGATCATCATACATGCACAGCTGTCTATGAGCCTTGGTCTTAGTAAATGATAGGATGCTGTGCAAATGTAGCTGATGGTTAATAGAATTTCTAGGAGAGGCAGGTCATTCCCATCAGTACTCTTGGGGGAAAGGGAGAGTTTATTCTTGTTCTTTCCTTCCATTAATATGCACTGTTCTTGTGGCTCAAGGGCTCTTCTCTGTGTACTAATGTTGCTCATTGATTTTCCTGTCTTCCAGATCTTTTCTTCAGTCTCGACAGATACAAATGGTCCAAAGCCCCACCTACCTCTGCATCTGATGCATAAGCCCCTCTGTGCAGCCTGCTAAGGGTCCATGTGCTCCTGAGGATGACAGAGGATCCTGGCAGGCTACAGTCCATGGAGTCACAAAGAGTCGGACATGACTGAGCAACCAACATTTTTCACTCTGCATTCAGTGCAGTGACCTTGTGGCCACATAGGACACTTCACTGAGGTCACTAGAGGTCATGCTAACTGGCTTTTCATGCCAGGCAGTGTTCTTGGCCCTGGACGCCTGGGGATCTGGGTGAGAATGTCATACTCATGGCTTCTGCGGGCATCTCAGACCCCCCATGCTGTATTTATTGCTTTTCTTCATCCTCCGCTAAGGCATGTCTCCTACCGGTCTCAGTGTCTGTAGGGACATCTCCAGTAAGGACACACTGATCTGATGACGGTGGCTGGGCCCGTTTCAGAAAGGGTCACAACTGACTCTGACCATGAAAGCTAAATCTGCACCATTTCTAGGAACACAAAAATGCTGAAACTAGTTGCTAATAATCCAGTGAGGCAGTAAGGTAGTAATTGCAGGCTTCTTAACTCAGGAAGAGTTGTGATAGATTCTAAGTCTGGCAGGAAAGTTTACCCGGGTGTTGAAAGCCATTCAATTGACACTAAGGAACCAGGGTTCAGAGACACTATGAGAAAAGGCCAAAATTTTATAGAAGAAAAATGGAGATATTCAGTTAGAAAAGATTAGAGTATAGGGTGGTCTTTTGTGCGCTCCATCGGCCCTCACAAGCCTGCTTAGGGAGAATGTCGTGAAGGTGACAGAGTCCTCATTCTCTAGAGGATTCTCCATCACAGACTATAGTGGACCATCCAGGAAGTCTATTTTGTCTGGCTTTGTTGACTGGCCAAAGTGCTTGGGATAAGTTGCAGTGATGTGCCGCCCCTCCCCACTCCAAGTCTTCATCCCTTTGGCATCCGCATCTTCTGCTTTATGACTGTGCAATCTTTTCCACTAAAAATAAGTCTGTCTCCCCACCCTTGAATCTGGGATCAGCAATACGACTTGCTCTGGACCCCAAGATGTTGTCAGGTAACAGGCAAGCACAGCCTTGAAATGGGCTTGGGAACTGGACGTGCTCTCCCGTGTCCCTGACAGTACCATGGGTGTATGAGGAGGCCAGCCTGCTGCAGCACCAGGGACCTTATCAACCCAGCCAAGGCCAGTCTAGACGAACCAACAGCTGTCTGCCCCTCGGATAGGTGAGTACACGCAATCTGCATGAGCAGAGCTGCCTAGCCTACTCGCCTGTATGTGTCAACAATGAAAGCTAATTTCTGGGGACTTCTTTTTCAGGCCAGGGGTTAAGACTGTGCTTCCATTGCAGGGGATGTGGGTTTGATCTCTGATCTGAGAACATCCTGTATACCTTGTAGACAGACAAAAAAGCTTATGGCTGTATGCCACCAAGGTTTTGAAGTTGTTATATGGCATTATTTTGGCAATAGATAACTGACACACCTACTACTAAAAACAGCTTTATGAGATATAATTGACATGCAGTGAACTGCATGTATTTAAAACGTGCAACTTGGTAAGTATCAACAAATGTGTATACCAGGGAAAGCATTATTCCAATCAAGATAATGAACATATTTATCACCTCAAAAGTTTCCTTGTATCCTTGTAATCCAACCCTCCCACCCTTGGATTGCTCTCATCCTGTCTGACTCTTTGTGACCGTGTGGACTGTAGCCCTCCAGGGTCCTCTATCCATGGGGTTCTCCAGGCAAGAGTACTGCTGTGGGTTGTGGTGCCCTCCTCCAGGGGAATCCTCTTGACCCAGGGATGGAACCTGCATCTCTTCTGTCTCCTGCATTGTCACTAGCATCCCCTGGGCACCCTTGTATCCACTCCCAGGAATCACTGATCTGTTTTCTGTCACTAGAAAGAAGTTCGTATTTTCTATAGGTTTATACAAATGGAATCATACAACAGGTACTCCTTGTTTGCTGTCTACTTTCATTCATCATGATTATTTTGAGATTTCTTCATAGGGTAGGATCAATAGTTTATACCTTTCTATTGCTGAGTAACGTGGACATCTGTATCTCTTGCCTGGGGAGTTCCATGGACAGAGGCGCCTGATGGGTCACAGTCCATAGGGTCACAAAGAGCATGACTTTGGAACCCCATGGACATGACTGAGTGACTAACACGACCATCTTTCTTCTGGTTTCATCACTGCATGTGGTGTATAAATAATCAACGTGCTTTGGGATGATCTTAATGACCCAAGCTCAAAATGTGAAGAAAGATATGACTCTGTGTGAGACCTTTCACAGTTCTTCCCCGTCTTTCTTTCCAGCTACATGGATCTTATGTTGGCTTGTTCCTTTCCTCTGATCTTTCCTCTTTTTCCATCCTGGAAGGAGACCCCATCCCTCACATTGCACGTTGCTACCCTATAAAGGATAGGTGAGTACACGCAATCTGCATGAGCAGAGCTGCCTAGCCTACTCGCCTGTATGTGTCAACAATGAAAGCTAATTTCTGGGGACTTCTTTTTCAGGCCAGGGGTTAAGACTGTGCTTCCATTGCAGGGGATGTGGGTTTGATCTCTGATCTGAGAACATCCTGTATACCTTGTAGACAGACAAAAAAGCTTATGGCTGTATGCCACCAAGGTTTTGAAGTTGTTATATGGCATTATTTTGGCAATAGATAACTGACACACCTACTACTAAAAACAGCTTTATGAGATATAATTGACATGCAGTGAACTGCATGTATTTAAAACGTGCAACTTGGTAAGTATCAACAAATGTGTATACCAGGGAAAGCATTATTCCAATCAAGATAATGAACATATTTATCACCTCAAAAGTTTCCTTGTATCCTTGTAATCCCACACTCCCACCCTTGGATTGCTCTCATCCTGTCTGACTCTTTGTGACCGTGTGGACTGTAGCCCTCCAGGGTCCTCTATCCATGGGGTTCTCCAGGCAAGAGTACTGCTGTGGGTTGTGGTGCCCTCCTCCAGGGGAATCCTCTTGACCCAGGGATGGAACCTGCATCTCTTCTGTCTCCTGCATTGTCACTAGCATCCCCTGGGCACCCTTGTATCCACTCCCAGGGAATCACTGATCTGTTTTCTGTCACTAGAAAGAAGTTCGTATTTTCTATAGGTTTATACAAATGGAATCATACAACAGGTACTCCTTGTTTGCTGTCTACTTTCATTCATCATGATTATTTTGAGATTTCTTCATAGGGTAGGATCAATAGTTTATACCTTTCTATTGCTGAGTAACGTGGACATCTGTATCTCTTGCCTGGGGAGTTCCATGGACAGAGGCGCCTGATGGGTCACAGTCCATAGGGTCACAAAGAGCATGACTTTGGAACCCCATGGACATGACTGAGTGACTAACACGACCATCTTTCTTCTGGTTTCATCACTGCATGTGGTGTATAAATAATCAACGTGCTTTGGGATGATCTTAATGACCCAAGCTCAAAATGTGAAGAAAGATATGACTCTGTGTGAGACCTTTCACAGTTCTTCCCCGTCTTTCTTTCCAGCTACATGGATCTTATGTTGGCTTGTTCCTTTCCTCTGATCTTTCCTCTTTTTCCATCCTGGAAGGAGACCCCATCCCTCACATTGCACTGTCCCTGTGTCCTGCACAGCCCTATAAAGTTAACCAGCACCTAGTGAGACTCCACGTGCCACGACATTTGGTGCTTTACTCATTGTTTCATTGGATGCTCATCAACCCAGAGGGTGATGCAGTTGCTATTCCTGTTTCACAGATGAGAAAACCGACATTTAACGTGATTAGGTAACATGCCTGAGGTCATATCTCTAGAAAGTGGTAGAGAAGGACACAAATTCACCCTCCCAAACACTACGCTTCAGAGAAAGGTACTGGGATATGTATTTACTGGTGTGTCTCCCTGACCAGATCACGCATGTCTCTAGGTTAGAGGTCATACCATCTTAGCCTGTGTGTCTATGTTGCACTAAGTGGGAACTCAGCCAGTAGTTGCCAGATAAACAAGTCTTTTGTTCTGAATCTAAGAAGAAGGAAAATGAAGTGAAAGCACTAGTCGCTCAGTCATGTCTGACTCTTGCCAACCCAACAGTAGTCCACTAGGTGACTCTGTTCATGGAATTCTCTGGGCAAGAATACTGCAGTGGGTTGTCATTCCCTTCTCTAAAGGATCTTCCTGTCCCGAGGATCAAATCCTGGTCTCCTACACTGAAGGCAGTTTCCTTACTGTCTGAACTGCTAGGAAAGCCCCTAAGAAGGAGGGCACAAGCATAAAGAAGTCAAGAGAGAAATGCTCGAACCAAATTATATTATTTCCCAAAGGTAGGAGGGTGGAATGGACGTGGGACTGTTTCATTTGCTCATTGGGACAATCAGAGTGGAAAGCAGTCTACTTTCGCTTACAGGGTCTGAAAACAATATGGTCTTGCTTGGGTACTAAATCCACCCGCAGACTTATGGACTGCATGGAGCTTGCCTAGGTGGCAGGAGGTGACCGCAGGGATATACATTTAAGAAGGGTTGGAAATAGCATGGAGGGCCCAAGAGGACTGCCTCAGAAGCTTCAGCTGTTTTCCCTTTTTCTTTCAAAGGCTTTATTTATTTATTTATTTATTTTCACTGTTTAAGGAATTTTTATTAAAGCAAGAATTTTATAATCCAAATTATGTTTCCTTGCTCAGTTATCAATTCTGTTATTTAAAACAGCTTGCCTAGGTGGCAGGAGGTGGCCTCAGGGATATACATTTAAGAAGGGTTGGAAATAGCATGGAGGGCCCAAGAGGACTGCCTCAGAAGCTTCAGCTGTTTTTCCTTTTTCTTTCAAAGGCTTTAAATAGGACTAAAGTCAGACCATGCATTTGCTGTACTCTTTAAAAAATAATGAGAACATCTAGGTTTAAATGCTTCTTTTATCCTAGTCTATATTAATAAGCCAAGGCTCCATTTGAATGGGCCGTGCCAGGCATGGGGCCATTGGGAATGTGGCTCTGTCCTTGATATAGAGAAGAGGTCAGTGGGTCAAGAAGCTGAAACAAACCACAACTCCTCAGTGAACCCAGGTTGAATTGCTGTGTGACAAGCAGGACTTGCTTAAAATGGCTTTGTCTCAAACCCAGCTCATGTTCTTGCTGCTTGTGTGGTGTCCTCCTCTTGGGAGATGTGTGCCGACAGCCCCCAGATGCACTTCTCTAGGTCAAAGGTCATACCATCCTAATCTACGTGCCTACGCCACACAAAGTGGAACCTCAGAAAATGTTTTCCAGATAAGTGAACACTAGATGGACTCCCAGACTTTTTGTTGTGCTGTATCACTGCCCTGTGAGTGGGCAGACTGGGGCTCCAACACCAGACCTGCTGTTTGCATGTGTGCTTAGTTGTTAAGTCACGTCTGACTCTTTGTGACCTCGTGAACTGTAGCTCACCAGGCTCCTCTGTACATGGGATGTTCCTGGCAAAAATACTGGAGAGGGTTGCCATTACCTCCTCCAGGGGATCTTCCTGAGCCAGGGATCAAATCCACGTCTCTTGCATTATAGGTAGATTGTTATTTTTTAAATTTTTATTTACTTCTATTTTTGGCTATTCTGGGTTTTCACTGCTGCTGCAGACTCTTCTCTAGTTGCAGGGAGTGGGGGCTACTCTCTAGTTGAGGTGAGCAGGCTTTCTGTTGTGGTGACTTCTCTTGTTGTGGAACTCAGGCTCTAGGGCACATGGGCTCCATAGTTGTGGCTCCGAGGCTCTAGAGCACAGGCGCCATCGTTGTGGCTCATGGGCTTCATTGTTCTGCAGCATGTGGGATTTTCCTGGATCAGGGATCAAACTCGTGTCTCCTGTATTGGCAGGCAAACTCTTCACCACTAAGCTCTCAGGGAAGCCCACAGGTGGATTCTTTACCACTGTGCCACTTGGGCAGCCCAGACCTGCTGTTTACTGGCTGTTTAACCTCTACCGAGCTACCTAAACATTCTAACCCTCAGTTTCCTCATTTGTAAAATGGGATTTAGCTCAGTGCTTGGCCCTCAAAGACACTGATAGGGCTACAGAAGTGACTTGAATTAATAACTGACTATACAGCATGTAGTCAGTCATGTATCTCTAGACCCATACATGGAAGGTCTAACTGTGATAATTCCTTCTGGAAGTGTGGAAGTGTGTGCAGATTTATCCATCCCCAGATGAGGCCCAGGAGTGAGTCTGACTGGAGGGTGTCATGGTGGTGCTGGTCAAGGCATGCTTGGCAATCATTCAAACACAGAGCATGAGTGGTTGGATCAAATCTGCATGACTTTACAGATTGAGGGAGAAAGACTAGTGCTTACCAGCATTTAAACACTGGAGAGACAGAAGGGTGAAAAGGAATTTAGAGGTAGGGCAAAAGAAATGCAAAAGATTATTATGGGATTATATAAAATCAAGTGTGTGAAACTTGAAACTTGTAAGGCACTATAGAATTTAAAGGATCTTTCACTCAATACAATAGATCATATAGTATTGCAGATAAGATCAGTCTTTAGACTTTCCCTGTGAGTGGGCAGACTGGGGCTCCAACACCAGACCTGCTGTTTGCATGTGTGCTTAGTTGTTAAGTCACGTCTGACTCTTTGTGACCTCGTGAACTGTAGCTCACCAGGCTCCTCTGTACATGGGATGTTCCTGGCAAAAATACTGGAGAGGGTTGCCATTACCTCCTCCAGGGGATCTTCCTGAGCCAGGGATCAAATCCACGTCTCTTGCATTATAGGTAGATTGTTATTTTTTAAATTTTTATTTACTTCTATTTTTGGCTATTCTGGGTTTTCACTGCTGCTGCAGACTCTTCTCTAGTTGCAGGGAGTGGGGGCTACTCTCTAGTTGAGGTGAGCAGGCTTTCTGTTGTGGTGACTTCTCTTGTTGTGGAACTCAGGCTCTAGGGCACATGGGCTCCATAGTTGTGGCTCCGAGGCTCTAGAGCACAGGCGCCATCGTTGTGGCTCATGGGCTTCATTGTTCTGCAGCATGTGGGATTTTCCTGGATCAGGGATCAAACTCGTGTCTCCTGTATTGGCAGGCAAACTCTTCACCACTAAGCTCTCAGGGAAGCCCACAGGTGGATTCTTTACCACTGTGCCACTTGGGCAGCCCAGACCTGCTGTTTACTGGCTGTTTAACCTCTACCGAGCTACCTAAACATTCTAACCCTCAGTTTCCTCATTTGTAAAATGGGATTTAGCTCAGTGCTTGGCCCTCAAAGACACTGATAGGGCTACAGAAGTGACTTGAATTAATAACTGACTATACAGCATGTAGTCAGTCATGTATCTCTAGACCCATACATGGAAGGTCTAACTGTGATAATTCCTTCTGGAAGTGTGGAAGTGTGTGCAGATTTATCCATCCCCAGATGAGGCCCAGGAGTGAGTCTGACTGGAGGGTGTCATGGTGGTGCTGGTCAAGGCATGCTTGGCAATCATTCAAACACAGAGCATGAGTGGTTGGATCAAATCTGCATGACTTTACAGATTTAGAGAAAAAAACTAGTGCTTACCAGCATTTAAACACTGGAGAGACAGAAGGGTGAAAAGGAATTTAGAGGTAGGGCAAAAGAAATGCAAAAGATTATTATGGGATTATATAAAATCAAGTGTGTGAAACTTGAAACTTGTAAGGCACTATAGAATTTAAAGGATCTTTCACTCAATACAATAGATCATATAGTATTGCAGATAAAGAGAATGCCATTGTCTTTAGACTTTGGAAGAGCTTGGCCATCCTTCCTTCACTTCAGTGTAACTCTGTCCCCTCTCACCATGACCCCACCCGCCCGAGGCTGTGCATGGTCAGGATGGACCAATGGTAGGGGCACTAGATGGACAGGTGGCCTCAACCAGTCACGTCTGTGTCTGTGTGTCTGGTGCCCCATCTCAGCAACAGAGGGACTCCCGATGGCCAGGGAGAGGATGGACATGAATGAAGCTGGCCAAGTGTAAGGCACATGGAGAGAAGTGGGTCTGTGACTGGTTCAAGGGGCAAGAACTGCCTCATTTTCTATTCAAAACACTTCTGTCTGAGGGCAGTCTGTGAGGCCTGTGTACCCGTGTTTGGTAGTGGCAATGCTCTGCCTGTGCCTACTCGTGGTGTGGGGCTGGTCATGCGGATGGAACAGTAGTGGCCTGAGGGACCACTGAACATCCCAGTGAAGCTTCGTTTAGAGAGGCTGAATGGGCAGGAAGAGATGAGCTCAGCCACGGAGCACCGCACGGGACACGCTGTGGCCACGGCCGCTGGGCTTGCCATCCTGGTGCAGGTCCCCAGGGCCTGGTGCCTTCAGAGCTGCTGCCAGCCTCAGACCCACCTGCCCAGAAAAAGGGGCGCCCTGGAGGGGGCTGCCGGATCAGGAGCTGCCTAGTCCCTGCAGGTGACAGTCTGGGTGACCTTGGGTCACATGCTTCTAGTTTCTTGGAAACCCACACGCCTCCCCACAGGGGAACCAGGGCTACCTTTGGTCTCCTGGAGTTTCTGCAAAGTGACAGCCTCTCTCTCCAGCTTCACTTTCCCCCTAGCAGCAATGCCCCTACACACAAGGCCTGCACTTCTCAACCAAGGATTTCAACAACAAAAAAGAGGCTTAAAGGAATAAGGAATTTGCAAATCTTATACATTGGAAATAGGCCAGCAATTCAGTGATGCTGAAAGAGAGTCGAGGTTTTCCTAAGATGACTAATGCCCCTCTGTCTAGCTTTCCACCTGCTCAAACACCATTATTGAAAAGCCTGACCATTAGAAGGCAATATGGCGGTCTATATTTAACCTGGACCCTATATCAAAGCCAACTGGGAATCCCATCTGCATTAATGGTGGCCCTTTGCACAGAGATAAGGGCTGTGGTTCAGAGTAGCAGTTTGTGTGTGTGTGTGTGTGTGTGTGTGTGTGTGTGTGTAATATTTGTATGTGACTGCAGCCCCTTCCACTGGCTGAGAAACATCAGACTTTTAAACTGTCTGTAGCGAATCCATTAGAAATTTATACACAATCTAAAACAGCTTCCCAACAGGAGCCAGTCCTCCCCTCCGGGCGGAGTGTGGCAGGGGCGTGTGTCACTGTGATTACTGACACACGAAAGGGGTGTGCTTTGCATATTTGGAAACCAAGACTTAGAGGAGGGCAAGGAGGATGCAGATCAGCAATGGTAGAGGGTGACTCGAACCCTGAATCCAGAAGACCTCCTTAGGGTTTACCTCCCTTCCCCAGGCTGTGCCGTTAGGCGGCTTGGAGCTCATTCCTACAGGCATAGGCCACATGGTGGGTCTTAAAGAGGCTGGAGTGGCTCCTGCATTTGTCCATTTACTCATA
Organism: Tragulus kanchil; assembly: GCA_022376925.1. Lineage (NCBI taxonomy): Eukaryota > Metazoa > Chordata > Mammalia > Artiodactyla > Tragulidae > Tragulus > Tragulus kanchil. The sequence continues at coordinate 163,795,897 of JAIOJX010000005.1, forward strand.
GCCTTCAGCAGAGCAATTCCAGACCCTTCCTAGTGCCCCCCGGGGGGGGGGGGGGAATTTACCCTGGGAAGAGGAAGTTCTTTGACCAGAGTCCTGGCTTTTAAAAAAACCCTAGGGATCAAGGTTTTAGGCTGACTGGCTGTCCCTCTGACCTGTAGCATGACCTTGGGCAAGGTCACTGCCCCATTTGAACTTCAGTGCTCCGTCTTGTAACAGGAGGGATGGGATAAGGCCATCGACGACAGCCCTCCCTGTGCTAACTCAGGATCACACGTTAGAAATGTCCGCTTGCCATCATATCACCCTGGGAATGACACAGACCTCCATGGAGCTCCGAAGTATGTTCTGGGAATTCTCCCAAGAAGCTCACATCCTCCGTTCCACTCAGCTGGGCTCAGTTTATGCATCCTTAATCATCCAGAACACCTGGCCAGCAAGCCCAGTTATCTTTACGTAAAGACCAGAAAGCAGGATCCCAGAGTTCCTGGGTGGCTCTCTCCAGGTCGCAGATTGGTGAGTGCAGGGTTGGGGCGGGGGCCAACACTGTTCGAAATCTTCCCATTTGCCAAGATGTGTGCCTAAGACTGTGTGTAGTGGTGGACAAGCAAGGACTTGACCAGCAGTGGGTGCTTCTTCCTGGACCCCAAGGTCAGTGGTGCCCAGAGCTAAGAGTTCAGAGTGCTGCCTGCTCATTTTCCCAACACGGGTCCTGACAGTGTGGGGGACACAGGGCTCAGGACTGGGTTTGAGCTGGGGAAGCAAGCAGGCAGAGCTGAGGATCACAGCTGCACAGATTTTACTGTAACCATCCGTCTTCCTGGCGAGTCAAGCCGCCTCCGTATCAGGCTGGGTAAAGAGGAGCAACCCAGCACGGGGAACCATTTCTTCCCCAAACCCACAAGTGCGTTAAGGGAAGCCTGGGATTTCTGAGTGCAGCCTCTCTCTACAAAGTGGGGCTGTGGTTTGAGTAAAACAAGATGTGCTCCATTGACCACTTCCATGTCTGTAGAGTACGGCAACCAGTTCTTACATTTGCCCAGCCCTTCACACTTTTACCTTCAGCTCTCCCATCCCCACCTCGCAACAGCCCCCAAGGAGAGGGTGCTGAGCCCCTCAGCTCATTTCCCAGATGACAATGCTGAGGGTTCCCCAGGTCACATGGGTGGTGGGTGGCCAAGCAGAAATTCTGTACCAGGTCCCTGGATCCCAGCCCCAGGCTCACTCTGTTGCACCTGCCATTTTCCCAAAGAGCCGCGTTTCTGGGATTTGGGGCAAAAAAGGGACGAAGATGTGGCCAGGTGTTTCTGCCCATCCCCTGCCAGCCTGCTCCCACCCCTTGGGCAGCGCTGTCTACTGTGGGCAGTGTGCAGGGGACTGGAACTGGGAGGCAGGGTCTTACCTGCAGCGGTGGTGATGCCCAGGAGCCGACAAGTATATTCCAGACCCGTCCAGAACACCTGCAGCTTCATGGTGCCGGGGCTGAGGCAGGGGTCCAGCAGGCCAGGCAGCAGAAGCTCTGGCCCAAGATGCTCCAGGTTGGCTGTGTGCAGCGGGAGGCGGTGGCTGCCGGCTCAGGGCTCTTGCGCCTTGGGGCCCTGCCTTCCCAAACCAGTCCAGGCCACCTCAGCCTGGCCGAGGTGTGAATAGGGTTCACCTTCCCAGCGTGCCAGGTGCCCAGCTTAATCATTACCTTGGAAGAATGCCCTCAGCGCTCAGCACAGCCATGGGTTGGACAAGCCTAAGACTGTGTGTAGTGGTGGACAAGCAAGGACTTGACCAGCAGTGGGTGCTTCTTCCTGGACCCCAAGGTCAGTGGTGCCCAGAGCTAAGAGTTCAGAGTGCTGCCTGCTCATTTTCCCAACACGGGTCCTGACAGTGTGGGGGACACAGGGCTCAGGACTGGGTTTGAGCTGGGGAAGCAAGCAGGCAGAGCTGAGGATCACAGCTGCACAGATTTTACTGTAACCATCCGTCTTCCTGGCGAGTCAAGCCGCCTCCGTATCAGGCTGGGTAAAGAGGAGCAACCCAGCACGGGGAACCATTTCTTCCCCAAACCCACAAGTGCGTTAAGGGAAGCCTGGGATTTCTGAGTGCAGCCTCTCTCTACAAAGTGGGGCTGTGGTTTGAGTAAAACAAGATGTGCTCCATTGACCACTTCCATGTCTGTAGAGTACGGCAACCAGTTCTTACATTTGCCCAGCCCTTCACACTTTTACCTTCAGCTCTCCCATCCCCACCTCGCAACAGCCCCCAAGGAGAGGGTGCTGAGCCCCTCAGCTCATTTCCCAGATGACAATGCTGAGGGTTCCCCAGGTCACATGGGTGGTGGGTGGCCAAGCAGAAATTCTGTACCAGGTCCCTGGATCCCAGCCCCAGGCTCACTCTGTTGCACCTGCCATTTTCCCAAAGAGCCGCGTTTCTGGGATTTGGGGCAAAAAAGGGACGAAGATGTGGCCAGGTGTTTCTGCCCATCCCCTGCCAGCCTGCTCCCACCCCTTGGGCAGCGCTGTCTACTGTGGGCAGTGTGCAGGGGACTGGAACTGGGAGGCAGGGTCTTACCTGCAGCGGTGGTGATGCCCAGGAGCCGACAAGTATATTCCAGACCCGTCCAGAACACCTGCAGCTTCATGGTGCCGGGGCTGAGGCAGGGGTCCAGCAGGCCAGGCAGCAGAAGCTCTGGCCCAAGATGCTCCAGGTTGGCTGTGTGCAGCGGGAGGCGGTGGCTGCCGGCTCAGGGCTCTTGCGCCTTGGGGCCCTGCCTTCCCAAACCAGTCCAGGCCACCTCAGCCTGGCCGAGGTGTGAATAGGGTTCACCTTCCCAGCGTGCCAGGTGCCCAGCTTAATCATTACCTTGGAAGAATGCCCTCAGCGCTCAGCACAGCCAGGGCCTGGTCTGGAGCTGCTGCGGCCCCAGCGTGGCCGCCTGAGATCAGGCCGATTAGGGCTGGGCTGGAGGCAGCCTGGAGCTGGCAATTAACTGTTTCTGGCTGGGAGGAGGGAGCCAGCTGAACAGCCAGCCCAGGCTGTTCCTTACTGGGCAGCAGAAAGGCCCAGAGAGAGTCACACCTGCACCTCAAGCCTCAGGGTCTGAGAGGCAGGGTCTGGCGGTGACGGTGTGCCTGCAGCTTTGTGGTTATGTGTATGGAAGAGAGGGATGTGTCTTTAAATCAGCAGAAACAACTTTTGAAATGAGTTCCAAGCTTCTATTCTTCTGTGTATAGGTGGATTAGAAAGCTTTCAAGTCTGTGGCAGATTTGGACTCTGACCAGACATGCTTCGCTCAGGCCCACGCCACACTCGGACGTCTCATTCCTGACATGCATCCCTGACACGTGGTGTGGGAAATTGCTATGATTCTTTGGGAGGCAAGTTGTTATGTCGATAATTAGCTGGGTGACCTTGGGGAAACCTAAAGATATGCGCGAACCTTCCTGACTATTGCAGACAACAAATGAGAGGGTGTGGCTAGATTGATGATTCTCTAAGCATGTTCTGAGAGCTGCTCCAAGAGGCCTGTCCTCTGAAATTGCAAGATGGTGGACTTTTATCAACTTTTAATTCACTAACTGACATAAAGGACTGAGTTATACCATCTTAGTTTTCCTCTCAGACATTTTTCTGAAATGTTTTATGCCTCTGACTCTATGGGATAGACCACAAAAGCAACCAAACAAAGGAGGAGGAAAGAAAACTCAAACCATGCTCTGTGGTGACCTAAATGGGAAGGAAATACAAAAAAGAGGGGACATGTGTATATGTATAGCTGATTCACTTTGCTGTATAGCAGAAACTAACAGCATTGTAAAGAAACTGTACTCCCTCCCAAAAAAGAAAAACAGACCAAATACTAAAAACAATAGAAAACTCAGGCATAGTCTACTTTGCTTTTTTCTTTGTTGAAGATGTATATAATATATACATATTATATATTATTTCAATTTAATTAGCTTGATCAGGATTTTATAAAATTCTAGAAAGACTGCATATATTTTTCATACTTTCTTCCTACTTTAAATGAATTTGAGAATCTCTGTGTTCATGTGATCTTTAAGACAGAGTTAAAAAGTGCATGATTTGACATACGTATATGTAAATATGTATATTTATATATTTGACATATGTGTATGTCAAATATATATAAAGATATATATGTGTATATATGATACATATCAAAGATGTATATTATATATAATGCTTATATAATATATAATATATCATAAATATATATTATATATTTATGCATTGTATAATAAATATTTTATATGTACATATAATAAACATTTTATATAAATATATAAAATATATATTATATGTATTTATATTATATATATTGTAGTTATATACTTTATATATAATTATCTTTGACAAAGTGGCCCAGTGGGCAAGGTGAAGGGGCATTTCCTGGGTAAATAGTGGGACTGCCTAGGGAGCTTGTGAAAGGCCAAGAAGGGGGCAGGACGGAAGGAAGGACAGAGGAAGGATAGAGAATGGCACAGGGCAGAGAAACCTGCATAAAGAAGGTGAAAAGTACTCAGCAACAAGAAGGAAGCCTCAGACTAGAGAGGTCTAAGAGGCAGAGCGCTGGGGACCCCGCTGCTCCTCTGCTCCTGACAATGGTGTGACCCGGATCTCACAGGGAGAAAGCATTGTTTAGATTGTCATTGCATCCTGAGGAGTCCAAACTTGCACTGGTGGATGGAAGTTCTGGAGGAAGCTTTTAGCTCCACATGAGGAAAGGTGTGCTAACCATCCTTCCCCTACTGGGAGGATGGGCTGTTTCAGGAGATAATGAGCTCCTTGGAGCCCACAAGAGTATTTGGGTGATATGATGGGTGCTTCTTAAGCACTGACTGGATGATTCAGACCCAGGGATCTGCAATTCTAGATGGCTGTGTCGCCTGAAAGAATCCAGACTAGGACTGTGGGAAGTCCCAGAGATGCCACCTAGGAGTCAAAGGAAGAGAGCTGGGGTTTCCTACCTCGCCTGATTCCTCTTCTACCCACCTACCCATGGGCTTTGACTGCCTGGCCAGAGGAGGGAAGCCATGTGGGGACTAGCGAGGATGGGTTCCAAACTCACTTCTGCCACTAACAGCTGTGTGACCTGGAGTGTCCCTTACCCTCTTTTAGTCTTGCCTTCCCTGTGTGTAACACAGTCTTTATGCTGTCTTTCTGGGTCCAAAGTGACCAGTCCAGAGCAGGTGCCAAGCATTAGGGGCTAATATGTAAGTGAACAAAGCAAGGTGACTGCACCACGGTCCACCCTCTGCAGATTTGTTAGCACAGAATTCCACCCACTGAGCTACGATACCCCAGACTGGGGCACAGCCTGGCTCCGACATCCTGGAGAACCAGGGTAAAAGGAGTAACTTATCTTTGAGAGCTATTTTTTACTTGCTTTATTGTTTCATTTCACGCTACACCAACCAGAGCCCTTGTGTGTTACAGCCATAGGAAGGCAAGTTGACTCAACAGACTTACCATGGGACATCCCTGGTGGTCCAGTGGTTAAGACTCTGTGTGGGCTTGATCCCTAGTTGGGGAACTACCATCCTTTGTACCATATTTTTGTACCTTTTTTGGCATGGCAAAAAAAAAAAAAAGTGAAAGAAAAAAATTACCGTTAATCCAAGTCCTGACTCCAGGGCTGTGAAAACCAGTGATGGTATCACTGATGATTATTATAACTAGCATTTGCTTAGTATGAATGGTGTTCTAGGTGCTGTGCTAAGTGTGTGTGTGTGTGTGTGTGAGTCTCTTAGCTGTGTCTGACTCTTTGCAACCCATGGACTGGGGCCTGCCTGGTTCTTCTGCTCATGGAATTCTCCAGAAAGAATACTGGATGGGTTTCCATTCCCTTCTCCAGGGGCTGTTCCTCACTCAGGGATGGAACCCAAGTCTCCATCATTGCAGGCAGATGTTTTACCTTCTGAGCCACCAGGGAAACCCATGCTAGTGCTATGTACACAACTTTATTATTATTCCCATTTTAAGAGGAAGAAGGGTCATGTTTGGTTAAGTGCATTTGCTCAAGCCCACACAGAACAGAAATGAGGGGACTTTTAGTCCCCTGACTTTGCCTTGGCCCTCTTTGGTTTTATAGGGGGTGTCTCTGCCATGAAGTCATCCTGTGAGAGGAGACCATCCCAGTACCCTTGGGCAGACCATTCAGGAGGCTTTAGGTGGAAGCTGGGCGTTGATTTCCTTGCTGCTCCTGGATCCAGGAGGCCGTGTGGGGTTGGTGAAGCTGCCCACTCTGTCCTCTCAGTGGCAGTTCATGGGAATGGATGTCTCCAGCGCTGGGCTGTGGCTCTCCCTGAGTCTTGCCTAGAGCTCCTGTGTGTTGCTGTAAAAGGATGCTGCACAGATACTCCCCCTCATGTGGAATAGCCATAAATTGTGCACCATTAATAGCAGCACAAAAATTCCAGATGCTTGGGATGGCTCTGGGGAGCAAGAGAAATCAGGAAAAGATGAAATGTGGGCGTATATGAATCTTCATCTGTTGCGGTCGGGGGAAGCTTTAGCAAAATAGTAGGGAGCTCAAGGGCATAACTCAAACGAATGCCTGGCCCTGAAGACGGAGCTCTGGAGCCGGTCTAAGCCTTTGACCTCTTCAGCTGTCCTGTCACCTCACTTCTCATTTCAGTGTCTGCAGAAGAAAATAGACTCTCAGAGCTGCACCTCCAGCCCCTTGCATTCTTCTTGACCTGCACCCTCCCCCTCACCTCCAATGGAGCACAAGGGTTAATCCTCACACTCGTACTGTCAGTTACTATCCTCATTTGTCCCTGGAATCTTGGACCTGTATCTTCCTCTTGGGTGTCCACCTTTCCCATCAACTCATCTTCAGCCACGAGTTAAGCTATCCTACAAGATGCTGCTTTTCCCTGCAAGCCACATGCAGTCTCCTTCCGGTACCACTTAGGCTTTTGAAAGTGGTCTAAATGGACCACTCCCTCCCATTATTTCTTTGTTTTTTGTTTACATGTCTACCTATCAAAATGTGGATACTGAATGGGCTTCCCTTGTAGCTCAGATGGTAAAGAGTCTGCCTGCAATGTGGGAGACCTAGGCTCAATTCCAGGGTTAGGAAGATCTCCTTGAGAAAGGAAAGGCTACCCACTCCAGTATTCTTGCCTGGAGATTTCCATGGCTTGTCCATGGGTCGCACAGAGTCAGACCCAACTGAGCGACTTACTTCAATTCCTGTAGGTATGTGTCACTGTCACCGTGCTGGCCTGGCAGTTGACCACCAACTCCAGTGGCCTAATTGCTGTGTTCTTTCAGCTTCACCACTTGGGTTTTTTCAGCATTTGAAACTATGAACTCTTCCTTCTTTCTGGAAAAGCTCCCTATGACATTACCCTTTGGCAATTATCCTGCATGCATTAGAACTTGCGTTCTTTCTTCTCCTGTGTCCCTCACAGGGGGGACACAGGGGGTCCCTTCTTTCTTTGCTGTTTCCCTGGTGGTGATCTGTGGTTTGCAGCCTCTAAATGCTTCCAAGGAACTCCCCTCCTGATGTTCACTGTTTGATATGAGGAGGAGCGTCCTCACATCAAATGCAGGAGGAGCGTCCTTTCCTTAGTTAAATTTCCACCTGTATATTGGTCAGCTGTGCACCAAATTCTTTCCAAGCTGGACTTAGTATTTCCACCCCATTCTTTTCCAGCATCCATCCTATGCCTGAGTTGTTGATGGAGACTGCAGTTCAGTTTGGTTGCTCAGTCATGTCTGAATCTTTGCAGTCCCATGGACTGCAGCATGTAAGACTTCCTGTCCTTCACCATCTTCTGGTACTTGCTCAAACTCATGTTCATTGACTCAGTGATGCCATCTAACTATCTTGTCCTCTGTCGACTCCTTCTCCTTTTGTTTTCTGTTTTTCCCATTATCAGTATCTTTGCCAATGAGTCTTCTCTTTGCATCAGTTGGCCAAAGTATTGGAGATTGCAGAGATTTATAACTATGACTTTGCTTAATATCTTCAAAGACTTTCAACTGCCTAATGAATAGTCTCAACTTCTTAGGCCAGAATCCTAGGCCTTCTGCAAGCTGCCCCATGCCCTCTCCCTAGTCTCTGGACCCTCCCTTCTTTTTTCTCCAGACAGTTTGGGGTCTCATCTCAGCCCCGCCAGACACACACTTTCATGCTGTCTTTCCTCATGCTGTTCTCTCTGTAATATCATGTTTCCTTTTGCAATAGTTTCTTCTCCTCATCTCAATTATGCTCACCCTTGAAAGTCTATGTCACTAGAACCTGCCTGATGAATGAATGGTTTTTTGACCTCTACCCTCAGTTACTTTTCCCAGGCCCCCAACACTTGTCATACTATGTTTGAATTTCCTAAGTTAGTGCTTACCTCTCCTACACTGATGAGATTTATAGACTCAGGGATGGCATTTGAAACTATGAACTCTTCCTTCTTTCTGGAAAAGCTCCCTATGACATTACCCTTTGGCAATTATCCTGCATGCATTAGAACTTGCGTTCTTTCTTCTCCTGTGTCCCTCACAGGGGGGACACAGGGGGTCCCTTCTTTCTTTGCTGTTTCCCTGGTGGTGATCTGTGGTTTGCAGCCTCTAAATGCTTCCAAGGAACTCCCCTCCTGATGTTCACTGTTTGATATGAGGGGGGCGTCCTCACATCAAATGCAGGAGGAGCGTCCTTTCCTTAGTTAAATTTCCACCTGTATATTGGTCAGCTGTGCACCAAATTCTTTCCAAGCTGGACTTAGTATTTCCACCCCATTCTTTTCCAGCATCCATCCTATGCCTGAGTTGTTGATGGAGACTGCAGTTCAGTTTGGTTGCTCAGTCATGTCTGAATCTTTGCAGTCCCATGGACTGCAGCATGTAAGACTTCCTGTCCTTCACCATCTTCTGGTACTTGCTCAAACTCATGTTCATTGACTCAGTGATGCCATCTAACTATCTTGTCCTCTGTCGACTCCTTCTCCTTTTGTTTTCTGTTTTTCCCATTATCAGTATCTTTGCCAATGAGTCTTCTCTTTGCATCAGTTGGCCAAAGTATTGGAGATTGCAGAGATTTATAACTATGACTTTGCTTAATATCTTCAAAGACTTTCAACTGCCTAATGAATAGTCTCAACTTCTTAGGCCAGAATCCTAGGCCTTCTGCAAGCTGCCCCATGCCCTCTCCCTAGTCTCTGGACCCTCCCTTCTTTTTTCTCCAGACAGTTTGGGGTCTCATCTCAGCCCCGCCAGACACACACTTTCATGCTGTCTTTCCTCATGCTGTTCTCTCTGTAATATCATGTTTCCTTTTGCAATAGTTTCTTCTCCTCATCTCAATTATGCTCACCCTTGAAAGTCTATGTCACTAGAACCTGCCTGATGAATGAATGGTTTTTTGACCTCTACCCTCAGTTACTTTTCCCAGGCCCCCAACACTTGTCATACTATGTTTGAATTTCCTAAGTTAGTGCTTACCTCTCCTACCAGCTGATGAGATTTATAGACTCAGGGATGGCAGATGCTTGAATGAATGAAGGCTACTTGTTGAAGGAGAACCTTTATTTATATTTTGGTTCTTTAGGATCAATTTAACTAAAAAAAAAAAAAAAAAAGCCAACAAGGTAGTATGCAAAGCCACATACACAAGGATGCACACTAAATCACTTCAGTTGTGTCCAACTCGTTGCGATCCCATGGGCCCTAGCCCGCCAGGTTCCTCTGCCCATGGGATTTTCCAGGTAAGAATACTGGAGTGGGTTGCCAGTCCCTTCTCCAGGGTATCTTCCCGAGTCAAGAATCAAACCTAGGTCTGCTGTTTTGCAGGCAGATTCTTTACTGTCTGAGCCACCAGGGAAGCCCAATCCTGACTTCACATTAAAATCAATTGGGAAACAATTGGAAACCACAAAAAAATGAGCAGGCTGTCTCAGTGGCCTAAGCCTGAGGAGATTATCCTGGGCGCTGCGGGTGTCAGCCAGGGTTGGAGGCCAGTTCTAATGGTCACAGAGCAGCTTCTGCTGGCTGCATGTGGCTTTGAGGTTCAACTCCACCTTCCATCTGTGGGAATGGGGCCTCACCTTTTAATTTCAAGGCATGAAGCCCCCAGTTCAGCCCTGGCACATGGCAGTACTTGGTGAATATTCCTTCATCCTCTGTTAAACTCTTATTCTTGTCCAACAAGGAAACCTGTAGCAGAAGAAAGGCTCTGAGACCCCCAGTATGAGAGCTGGGAGGGTTCCCCGAACACAGGGCCCTCATGGAGCAGAGGCACAGCTGCTCCTCAGGACCGCTGTGGGCTACCCCATCAGGCTTACTCCATCTCTATGGTCTTGCTTCTTGGGAGCTGGCTTACACTTCTTCCAAGGAATTTTCTCCTGTCTTGCAGGGGGAGTTTAAGTTTTCAGTTGCTTTATGATCAGCATTTGGCTTTTCTCCTTTGGGGCCTGCCATAGCGTAATGATGTATTTTGTGCTTCTACTGAAGGGAGACTCGTGTCTGGGCCCATTCATTGGCATGTCAGTGTTTTGTTCTTGATAAAAGAATCAGCTGGGTCTCAAATGTCAGTTAAAAAAAAATGAAACAGATTTCTCAACAATGATCTCAGTCACCCATCCGAAGAAGGGCAGGTACCACCTCTAATACATTGATATTGGTGGACGTATTGAAGCCGAGAGGTTGGCCTGGACCTCGTAGAAACCCTGGGCCTCAATGATCTCATCTGTGTGATGAGGTGAGAGGGTCTGAGATTCATCAACATCCCCCTGGCTTTGATACCCTGAGATGGCGAAATGAGGTGAAAACTTGCTGAACGAGAAGACGGCCTATAGCCAAGAGCACGGATATTTTCCCTCCAGTCACTGCCTGGTTCATGACAAAACCCCTGGAAGGGCTCCTCCTCCCTGGGAGTTCAAGATCTGGCCACGTGTGTGTGTGTGACTCTTACCCAGGAAAGCACCTTCTTGCTTATTGTGTTTTTTCAGACCGTAGAATGTCAGCGTATGAATGCACTGGGATTTATATCTGTAGGCTTGGCTGCTGTTTGGAACTTACTTGGCTTTGGAGATATAAATTACGCTTGTGTGTCCTGCTCTGGGACACATGTTATTTATTGTTTGAGCTTGAGGATCACAGAGGATCAGATCTGGGAGACCTGGCCAGTGTGGCAGGGGCGGTTTCAAGGCTCTTTATTTTGCCTGTTCTTTATCCACTCACATTGGTTCCAGTTGAACTTTACAAGGCATGAAGCCCCAGTTCAGCCCTGGCACATGGCAGTACTTGGTGAATATTCCTTCATCCTCTGTTAAACTCTTATTCTTGTCCAACAAGGAAACCTGTAGCAGAAGAAAGGCTCTGAGACCCCCAGTATGAGAGCTGGGAGGGTTCCCCGAACACAGGGCCCTCATGGAGCAGAGGCACAGCTGCTCCTCAGGACCGCTGTGGGCTACCCCATCAGGCTTACTCCATCTCTATGGTCTTGCTTCTTGGGAGCTGGCTTACACTTCTTCCAAGGAATTTTCTCCTGTCTTGCAGGGGGAGTTTAAGTTTTCAGTTGCTTTATGATCAGCATTTGGCTTTTCTCCTTTGGGGCCTGCCATAGCGTAATGATGTATTTTGTGCTTCTACTGAAGGGAGACTCGTGTCTGGGCCCATTCATTGGCATGTCAGTGTTTTGTTCTTGATAAAAGAATCAGCTGGGTCTCAAATGTCAGTTAAAAAAAAATGAAACAGATTTCTCAACAATGATCTCAGTCACCCATCCGAAGAAGGGCAGGTACCACCTCTAATACATTGATATTGGTGGACGTATTGAAGCCGAGAGGTTGGCCTGGACCTCGTAGAAACCCTGGGCCTCAATGATCTCATCTGTGTGATGAGGTGAGAGGGTCTGAGATTCATCAACATCCCCCTGGCTTTGATACCCTGAGATGGCGAAATGAGGTGAAAACTTGCTGAACGAGAAGACGGCCTATAGCCAAGAGCACGGATATTTTCCCTCCAGTCACTGCCTGGTTCATGAAAAAACCCCCTGGAAGGGCTCCTCCTCCCTGGGAGTTCAAGATCTGGCCACGTGTGTGTGTGTGACTCTTACCCAGGAAAGCACCTTCTTGCTTATTGTGTTTTTTCAGACCGTAGAATGTCAGCGTATGAATGCACTGGGATTTATATCTGTAGGCTTGGCTGCTGTTTGGAACTTACTTGGCTTTGGAGATATAAATTACGCTTGTGTGTCCTGCTCTGGGACACATGTTATTTATTGTTTGAGCTTGAGGATCACAGAGGATCAGATCTGGGAGACCTGGCCAGTGTGGCAGGGGCGGTTTCAAGGCTCTTTATTTTGCCTGTTCTTTATCCACTCACATTGGTTCCAGTTGTTTTGAGAAAGAGCAGTGACCCATAAACACGCATGTGAAGCCTGAGTAAGCTGTCCTTGACCTTTCCCTCCTCCTGGGCATTGGGTTCACTGTGCCCAGGTGTGGTGGGGGCAGGGAGGAGGAGTGAGCTAGAACTGGCTCTTATACACCCTAGGCCTGATGGTGACACAACACCAAGCTCTCTACACAGGCCGCCCATCCCCTGTTACCTCTTTTTTTATGGAAGGAAACATAGAGAACGTTCTACATATGGGATTGCCTCTGACAGTGCCTTAAATTACCTGTAGGGTACAGAGTGCAGAGGCTGCTCTATACAACCCCGTGCAAAGATACAGACTATAAATGAACAATGCACAGAGCCATGGAGGCATGTTGAGAACATGTAGGCCGGAAACATTCTGACAGTTTTTATTGAGGTCATGTAAAAGAGATCAAAAGACCATTTCACACCCATTTAATGAATGGCTATCACTAAAAGAAAAATAAGGAAAAAAAGGAAAATAAAAGACATAGGCAGTATGTAGAGAAACTGGCACCCCTGTGGATGGCTGGTGGAAATGGAAACTGATGCTCTCGCTTTGGAAAACAGGATTCCCTCATAAAGCTGAGCACAGAATTCCTGTATGATCCAGCGACTCGTCTTCTAGGTGAAGCTAAGTGAAATATTAAACACAAAGGACAAATTCCACATGGCTCCCCTTTTATGAGGTCCTAGAAGGTACATTGCGAAAAAAGCTGAGCACATGTCCTGTTTTCCTCCAGTCACTGCCTGGTTCATGACAAAACCCTGGAAGGGCTCCTCCTCCCTGGGAGTTCAAGATCTGGCCACGTGTGTGTGTGTGACTCTTACCCAGGAAAGCACCTTCTTGCTTATTGTGTTTTTTCAGACCGTAGAATGTCAGCGTATGAATGCACTGGGATTTATATCTGTAGGCTTGGCTGCTGTTTGGAACTTACTTGGCTTTGGAGATATAAATTACGCTTGTGTGTCCTGCTCTGGGACACATGTTATTTATTGTTTGAGCTTGAGGATCACAGAGGATCAGATCTGGGAGACCTGGCCAGTGTGGCAGGGGGCGGTTTCAAGGCTCTTTATTTTGCCTGTTCTTTATCCACTCACATTGGTTCCAGTTGTTTTGAGAAAGAGCAGTGACCCATAAACACGCATGTGAAGCCTGAGTAAGCTGTCCTTGACCTTTCCCTCCTCCTGGGCATTGGGTTCACTGTGCCCAGGTGTGGTGGGGGCAGGGAGGAGGAGTGAGCTAGAACTGGCTCTTATACACCCTAGGCCTGATGGTGACACAACACCAAGCTCTCTACACAGGCCGCCCATCCCCTGTTACCTCTTTTTTTATGGAAGGAAACATAGAGAACGTTCTACATATGGGATTGCCTCTGACAGTGCCTTAAATTACCTGTAGGGTACAGAGTGCAGAGGCTGCTCTATACAACCCCGTGCAAAGATACAGACTATAAATGAACAATGCACAGAGCCATGGAGGCATGTTGAGAACATGTAGGCCGGAAACATTCTGACAGTTTTTATTGAGGTCATGTAAAAGAGATCAAAAGACCATTTCACACCCATTTAATGAATGGCTATCACTAAAAGAAAAATAAGGAAAAAAAGGAAAATAAAAGACATAGGCAGTATGTAGAGAAACTGGCACCCCTGTGGATGGCTGGTGGAAATGGAAACTGATGCTCTCGCTTTGGAAAACAGGATTCCCTCATAAAGCTGAGCACAGAATTCCTGTATGATCCAGCGACTCGTCTTCTAGGTGAAGCTAAGTGAAATATTAAACACAAAGGACAAATTCCACATGGCTCCCCTTTTATGAGGTCCTAGAAGAGGTACATTCAGAGACGGTAAAATAGAGGTCACCAGGGTCTGGGAGCAGGAGGAGCGTGGGGTTTATTATTTAATGGGGACTGTCTCTGTTGGGAGGATGAAAAGTTCTGGGGACGGATAGTGGTATGACCGCGCGACACTGTGAATGTACATGAGGCCACTTAAAAATGGTGGAGCGGGTTGATTTTACGTAAACTGAACCACAATGAAAAGAGCCGGAGCACCAGTGGCTGAACCAGCCTCACTTGCCCCCACCTCTGGTGAGTAAACAGGGCGCGGGGAGCCTGCTGGGTCCTCATTCACCCTTAGTTTCTTCCTAACACAGAGACACGTATTCTCACGTGTATGCCTGCTCACTGCCTGTCGCACCTCCACTGGCCTATGCGTTCTCTCTGGGCAGGGACTTTGTGGGGTCACTCACCCAATATGCCCCATGCCTGCCATGGCGCCTGGCACAGAGTGGATATTGGCACCAAGTGAAGACACAAGTAACACTCCGTGTCTGAGCTAGCAGGGAGTGGACACGGAACAAGTACCTGTCCTCCTTCCGGTGCTGCTCCCTGTGCTTTGTCTGGGTGGTGAGCGGGGACTCCATGAATGGGAAATCGTTCATGCTCCAAACCAGGGTAAATGGCCTCCGGGGAGCTGCTCTCTGAGCAACAGCTCTCTCCTGATAACAGCAGGGCTCCCCCTTGGAGTGACCCACTTCTGGGGCTGGAATTCTCCCTAGCCTCCTGCTTCCCCCTTCCTGACCCTGCCTCAGCTCACCTCGCTACCTGGACAGGGATGATCTCTTACTTTGCTTCTTCTAGATTTAGGCTCTTCTGCCCCCCAGTCCTGGGTCAGAGTAGAAGCGTGCCCTGTCCTTCTCAGGGTGGCCGAGAGCCAGATCCCGGGCTTGCCTGGGTAGGAGGTAAGAGCTGCCTCCAGGCCTTAGTTTCCTGCACTGGCTTTTTTCTCTTTTGGGGGCTTCCCGTTCTCCTTGCCACCCCTGGACCCCTTTGTAGCTCCCTGGAGCAGATGGTTTGTCTTCACTTTTACTCCTGTCTCCAGCATAAGAGCCTGTTCTGTCAAAGTTGATGGCAAATCAAATTGTCCCCTGCCACATGGGCAAGTGCTAGCCCTCACAGCCTTCGTCCCACTCCTGGTTTGGGGGTGTTGGGCTGGCTGCACAGGCCTGAGAGGGACAGGTTTCCTCCTGGTGATCTCATCTGTACAATGAGGTGAGAGGGTCTGAGGGTCGCAAACGCGTTTCCAGCTCTGACACTCAGGTCGTAAAGCAAGATGAAAACACGCTGAGCAAGGGAAAATGATCTGTTAGCCAAGGGCTCGGACACCTTTCCTCCAATCTCGGCTTGGCTGATCCCCGTGTTCAGGGTCATGGGGTGCCGCCCATTTCTGTGGCTGCTGCCATTTAGCTGTTCAGTTGTGTCTGACTCTTTCATGAGCCCATGGACTGTAGCCCGGCAGGCTCTTCTGTCCATGGGATTTCTTCCCAGTGGAGTGGGTTGTTATTAGTTCTGTTTTAAAACAGCTCAAAGGTGATTTCAGATGCATGCAGTCGTAAGCAGGCAGCTTGCAGCAAGAAGCAGGAAGCAGTAGCTAGAAGCAAGGTCTTAGTTTCCTGAACTGGGAGTTTTATCTATGGGACCACAGGGACCAGCGGTGAGGACCTGATTCCCTAGTCCTTGCCTGCTGGGTCAAGAACGAATTCAAGCAAGAAGGCAGAAGATAAAGGGTAAAGTAAAAAGTTTATTAAAAAGAAAGATACACACGGAGAGGTGCATGAGCAAACTCAGAGAAAGAGTCGCGCCTTTGGGAAGTTTAAATCCTGTGTAAGGGGGCAGTTCTCCAGGTCTTGGTCTTCTCTCAGGCCAGTCATCTTGCTTTGTAACCCCCAGGCTAATTTGTCTCAGGACCCTCCCCTCAGGTGCACACACATACACCTCAGCCAAGATGGATCTCAAAGTGAAGGCTTCTGGGAGGAGGCTCGCTCATTATGGTCTGGCACTATCCCCTAACTTTTGACCCTCAAGGAGCCTTTCTGCACATGCATAGTGTCTCCCTTTTCCCAAAAGTTATGGGGTGGGGAGGGGAGATTCCTTAGTTCTGTACTCTATAAGGTTTTGTCCCTCTTTGTCCTTACCATGACTATTATCTTAAGATGTTTGCAAGAGACAAACGCTGGCTATTTACCCTGTTTCTGTTGTTACTTCCATTTTGGAGGCAAACAGAAGGCTGGCTGTAAACACCTGACCTGGAGCCCATCCAGCTCTTCTCCTAGGAAATGCAAACAGGAGGCTGGTTGTAAATGTCTAAGCCATAGCCCATCTGTCTCCTCCTTCAAAAGGATTCATTGGATCTCAGTTCTGGTCCCTAGTTTCATCTCCTTCTTTGACATCAGTACCTACCCATCACTTGATTCAAAACCCCGGAGAGAACTTTGCTCTAGTTTCCCTTCAGTCCTTCTCGGGTCAGCATAGGCCCTGTGGTTCCCGCTGCCCTGCTCCCGTCTGCCCCCTTCTTCCCCCACCCCCGACGCCGTGGCTGTAGCTGATGCCCGGGCTGCCTGCTCACCCTCTGATGTGTGCCAGTGACAGCCAGCTGACTAGTGCACCCCCTTCTGCCGCTCCAGACGCCCCACTACAGCCAAGGGGGTGTTCAAAGACACAGAATGAACCCCACCACTCTCCAGTGTAAAGACCAACCGTTCCTGCAGGTAGGTACACAGGGCTCTGGGACAACAGCGTGCTGGCTGGTAAAGGTTTAACAATAGCCGTGCAAGAGGGTAGCACTTATTTGTAGCATTTGCCAATCCCTGTCATGTAAATACTCCCTCGGTGGATGATTTCAAACTAATGGACATGATGCTACTGACTGCAGAGCAAGGAAGAGACACACGATGACACACCATGATATAATATTTCCTCTGTGTAAATACACAGGCACTGAATGATTTCCAGAGCAGAAGTAAGTGTAAAATGTAACACATTAATTAGATCATGATGAGCTTTGAATACTTATTACATTTTGCTATATGCTTATTTATTTGAGTATAACTTAGATGATGATTTTGTTTAGCCACCAGCTCTTAAAATACTTGAAAACTTTGAGATGAACACTTTTCTTCTCTTAGGGGCTGTTTACAGAGCAGGAATCTGATGCTCATGGAGAGTGAGTACCTTGCTTAATCGGCCAGGTGGTCACTGACAGTGTAGGCATTCAAGACAAGCCTGACTCGGGATGTGTTTTCAGTCAAAAATAGACTTGTCCCTGTTCCTGGCACAGAGCTCCAGAAGTCTTGGGGAATTTCCTGAGTGGTCGTAGTGTCTTTTAATACTCATACCAAGTTTCTTCTGGCTACCCCTGAGTGTATGCTAATGAGTTGATTCTTGGTTGGCTCCTAGAGAGCTTTGGGATGGGGGCCGCCTGATTAGGTGGTAGAGCTCCTAACCTCACCTTATCACCTTCTGACCTTGGAGCAGGAGAGAAGATCTGGAGTTTGGCTTCCGTCACCAATGGCCACAATTTAATCAGTCAAATCCATGTTAAAAAAAAAATAAGTTGGATAAAAACTCTGAAGAGCTTCTGGGTTAGTGAGCACATCCAGGTACAGGGCAGACAGCACACCCAGAGGGGTGGCAGCTCGGCTCAGCCTGCACCCCACACCGTGCCTATGTGTCTCCTGCTCAGCTGTTCACTTCTATCTTCTATAATAAAATTGTGCTTGTAAGTAGAGTTGTTTTCTTGAGGTTTGAGACTGCTAGCAAATTACAAGCATGAAGGGGTTGTGAGAACCCTGAATTTATAGTTCGCCAGGTAGAAGGGTAAGTCTGGGAACTTTGTTTGCCGCTGGTATCTCATGAGGGGACAGTCTTATGGGACTGAGCCCTTTACCTGCGGGGTCTGCATCAGCTTCAAGCTATTAGTGGCAGAACTGAAGTGAATTGTTGGACCCCCAGTTGGTATCAATGAATCAGAGACCTGGTGCTGGAAGGAAGCATGTGACCTCAGTAAAAACCATGTGGGCTGACCCTGAGCTACCCCCTCTTGCTGCCCCTCTGTTATCTGTGGGCACATTGTACTAAGTTGCTCTTTCAACAGTGGGACCTGCTGGTGTTAGACTTGAAGAGTGACCATATAGCCCTCCTCTGAGCCATGTGAATGTGCTGACGCTGTGTTAAGACAACAGAATTGTGACGTGAGCAGACATCTCTGGGGGTTTGTCAGACACTATTTATCAAGCTTCTGAGGACAGGCTCTAACCAAGACTGAATTCCAGAATGTGTCACAGAGCTCAGGAGGAGAGGCAGACAACATAAATTGTCAACTGTGCGTGGAGGGAGATGACATGGAGAAGTCTTTTATGAGTACTTTAATGGAAATAGAAACATCATCAGTGAACAAGGCTAATGGCAATGGAGTCATAATTAGGGACGTTTTATGAATTTTATTACATTTTGTGCATTTTAAAACACTAATAACAGGAAAAGAGGGATGCATGGTTTGTCTCTGATTATTAGTTTTACATAATAAAAATATCCATTACTGTGGTTGGGACTATTTGCTAGTTTTATCTTTTTCTGTGATGCATTCCCAGAATGCCTATAACTTCTCTCCCACTGTGTGGTTGAATCTGTAGTACATTGCAGTTTAGATTCTGAAGCTGACTTTATCATGGGGCTCTCTGGGTGCTGACACTAAGCTCTGGAGACAACCTTTCCCATTATCTGTTCATGGGAGCCGCTGGGGACCTCCCGAGGCCTGGAGCCCACACAGGGGCAGGAGCATAGACTGTGGAGAACCACGCTGTGTAGACCTCCCAGTTCCAGGCATTTTTCACAAGAAGCAGCCCTCCACATCCCCTCTTTTCACCACAACTTAGGAGAAGAGGAGCTCGGTGCTGGAGAGGTGGAACACCTGTGGAAGTCCAGCTGGTCACTGGCAGGGGAGAACCCCTTCCCCTTGGGCTCTCATTGCCATGTGTGGGAAATGCAGGTCCGCACTGAGCCTTTACCATGTGTCGGTGCTCTGTCAACTCTTCACGCATCCACAGCCGTAATGAGAGAAGACAACCTGGGAAGGATGAAAGAGGCTCCCTAGTGTCAAAGGTCAAGGGAGTGTGCACCTGCCATGTGACCTGACTGCACAGCAGCCCTGTGCTGTAAATATGCCCCTCCTTCCAGTTCAGGGTCTCACTTATCCTCCTTGTCCAGATGATGACGTGATTTGGGGTCTTCTTGGTCTCACTATTCCAGAACCCATTGGCAACTCATTTTTTGCCTGGTCCCTGGTCACCCAAATGGAACACCAGTGAAGTCCCCTTCCTTAATTTTTTCCCCCTTGTCTTCTGTTTTTTTTTTTTTTTTTTTTTTGCATTTTATTAAGGTGTAGTTCTTTTATTATTATTATTATTTTAAACCTTTATTTTTACTTTCGACTTTTACAGAGTTTTGTTGTTTACAGATATATATGTTCCCAGATTAGTCATATGTATATCCCCCACTTCCCACCCCTCCTGACCATCCCCCTTGTCTTCTTAATAACCCTTTGCTTCTGCCCCTTCTCAGCACAGTCCCTGTTCCTGCCTCAGCTCAGACAGTAATTATTTCTCATTATGACAACTGGAGCAGCCATAGATAGGATCCCCCCGGGGCCCATGGCCGGTGGCCCCTGCTCCCTGTTGTCTTGGGTGTCTTACCATCTCTTGTTCACACAGGGAGAGTTCTTTGGTTGGAAGCCTGGAGCCATGCTGAGCATAAATGGGGCAGGAGGAGTGAGCCACAGCTCAGTTCCCAGTGCCCACAGGAAGATAGGACTGCCAAGACCAGACAAGAGAGCAACCAGGGAAGGGAGAGGATGCAAACAGCTAAGTCTTGGAGCACTAGGTTGTTGTCAGTCCTCTGCAAGGTGGGTGTTCCCAGACCTCCTTACCGAGGAGGGAACCTTTGTCAACACCAAGCAGCTAAACTTGACCCCGCTGGGATCTGGGATCTGGATGCAAGGTGTCTGCTCCCACAGCCCGTGTGCTCTCCTCTGCACTAAGCACTCAGCCTCTCTGAACATGATCCCGTCTCTGAGGCTCAGGGAGGTGGACAGCGCGGCTTGTTGGTTAAGGAGTGTTAGTGCTGGGCAGGGGTGCTCTGCATGGAGGCAGCTCTCCCTACCGCACGCAGGCGTGACTGGGCTCCTTCTCAGATGCCCCTTCTCTGCAGTTGGGTGTGCAACACAGAAAAGGGAGTGTGCACCTGCCATGTGACCTGACTGCACAGCAGCCCTGTGCTGTAAATATGCCCCTCCTTCCAGTTCAGGGTCTCACTTATCCTCCTTGTCCAGATGATGACGTGATTTGGGGTCTTCTTGGTCTCACTATTCCAGAACCCATTGGCAACTCATTTTTTGCCTGGTCCCTGGTCACCCAAATGGAACACCAGTGAAGTCCCCTTCCTTAATTTTTTCCCCCTTGTCTTCTGTTTTTTTTTTTTTTTTTTTTTGCATTTTATTAAGGTGTAGTTCTTTTATTATTATTATTATTTTAAACCTTTATTTTTACTTTCGACTTTTACAGAGTTTTGTTGTTTACAGATATATATGTTCCCAGATTAGTCATATGTATATCCCCCACTTCCCACCCCTCCTGACCATCCCCCTTGTCTTCTTAATAACCCTTTGCTTCTGCCCCTTCTCAGCACAGTCCCTGTTCCTGCCTCAGCTCAGACAGTAATTATTTCTCATTATGACAACTGGAGCAGCCATAGATAGGATCCCCAGGGCCCATGGCCGGTGGCCCCTGCTCCCTGTTGTCTTGGGTGTCTTACCATCTCTTGTTCACACAGGGAGAGTTCTTTGGTTGGAAGCCTGGAGCCATGCTGAGCATAAATGGGGCAGGAGGAGTGAGCCACAGCTCAGTTCCCAGTGCCCACAGGAAGATAGGACTGCCAAGACCAGACAAGAGAGCAACCAGGGAAGGGAGAGGATGCAAACAGCTAAGTCTTGGAGCACTAGGTTGTTGTCAGTCCTCTGCAAGGTGGGTGTTCCCAGACCTCCTTACCGAGGAGGGAACCTTTGTCAACACCAAGCAGCTAAACTTGACCCCGCTGGGATCTGGGATCTGGATGCAAGGTGTCTGCTCCCACAGCCCGTGTGCTCTCCTCTGCACTAAGCACTCAGCCTCTCTGAACATGATCCCGTCTCTGAGGCTCAGGGAGGTGGACAGCGCGGCTTGTTGGTTAAGGAGTGTTAGTGCTGGGCAGGGGTGCTCTGCATGGAGGCAGCTCTCCCTACCGCACGCAGGCGTGACTGGGCTCCTTCTCAGATGCCCCTTCTCTGCAGTTGGGTGTGCAACACAGAAAACGGTGGGGGTGTCCCTGCCTCCTCCAAGCTGGTTTTTCAATGTCACCAGGCTGCTCTCTCCCTAGTTTCAGTACATTTTCCATTTCTGGCTGTTGATTGCTCCAGGGCCTGCAAGAATGGGACCTGGCTGTTTTCTCAACCCAGCTTGGTCACAAGACGTTATTTGGTTTTCTGCTGTGCTATGAACTCAAACGTTTCTGTGGGGCATCTCATTTTGGCTTCTGAGCACCCTTGCTTTCTCCCATCCCCAGGCCTGCCTCTACTGTCAGATCTTTCCATACGCCATCTGGAAATCCTGGAACCATTCTAAATACAAGGGATCTCGTTCCCTGTATTTGCTGCTCCGTTTCTTCATTAGGAGTCAGTGGATTGAATATAAACAAGCCATTAGGTCCATTAGAAACTTCAAGTTCAGATGGCTGTGAGTTTTCATTTAGACATTTTCTGGTTCTTGGCTCAGCCCTACAAACAAATAAACACTCTAACGTTCCTGAGTTACATTGTTTCACATGGTCAGATAGATTCTCTCTTACAACTCATAAATCAGGCCTCAGTGTGGCTTCAGTGAATTCTTGGACTATTGCTCTGCTTAATCAGAGAACTGTATGCTTTTCTTCCTTTTGGAATGATCCTTTCTATGGATCAGGTTTCCATGTGTCCTTGAACACAGAAATGAAACTGAACTTGAAGACTGAGGCATCCTCATTCCCACAGCTGGGGCGGGTCTCCTCTCCATGCAGGAGAGCTGCAGTTCTGGGGACTAGAGCCGGA
The DNA here is from genome assembly GCA_022376925.1 of Tragulus kanchil. Classification (NCBI taxonomy): domain Eukaryota; kingdom Metazoa; phylum Chordata; class Mammalia; order Artiodactyla; family Tragulidae; genus Tragulus; species Tragulus kanchil. The sequence continues at coordinate 163,818,226 of JAIOJX010000005.1, forward strand.
AACAGTGACCATCAGGGTCATACTCTCACTGGGAGTGGCAATCTGAAGAAAAACCTTTCACCTTGGAAGATGAGCAGGAACTGCAACAAACACAGCAAAACCACGTCACAGACCCTTGAAGCTACTTGATCAAACAGTACCTCAAAGTAGCGGATATAAAAAAACAAGAACAAAAGACTCAGCTGGGCAGAAGTCACTCTACACGCTGATGCTACTTTGTCAGTTGTGTCCAACTCTTTGCGACCCCGTAGACTGTAGCCCGCCACGCTCCTCCTTCCACGTGGAGTCTCCAGGCAAGCACACTGGCGTGGGTGGCCAGGCCCTCCTTCAGGGGATCTTCCCAACCCAGGGATCGAACCTAGGCCTCCCACATTAAGGGCAGATTATTGAGGATAGCTGAGCCACTAGGGAAGCCCACACACTTGTGGAGCCATGGACAAAATGCCGGTGAACATAAAATGCAAGCAATGACATCTGTGTCCTTGGAGATGCTGCCACAGTGTGGGCTGATGGGACACACAGCCCTGCTGGGTTAGGGATGACCCCCTGGCCTGCAGGTTCTTTGTGTCCCCCATCGCATACAACACTTCAGGGTCTTGTTTCCATTCATGCTGCTGCTGAAAATGAGATAGAGGAAAAGTTATGAACACGTTATGCCGTATTTTTACCTTTGTGATATACAAAGCCCATGTAAGTTGGGTCTGAGGCTTTCTTTGGACCACACGTCCTTGGTTATTGGACAGTGGGAGAAGCTGCATCTTAATAATCCTTTGCAAAGACCCTCTGTGAGGCACACAAGGACAGGAGTGTCAGTCCTATTTCCTGATGAGGAAATAAAGGTTCAAAGGGGTGATTTGACTTGTCCAAATCAGAGTCCTCCAAGGACAGAGCCTGGTCGTCTGGCTCCAAGCTTAAGGCCATGTGTATTAATGATCAGAAAGAGAATTAGTCTGAATCTTAGAGTTTATTAATCTTGGAATCTTGGCTGCATGGGGAAAACATGTAGCTTGGTTTGGATGCACAAGCTGGAGGTATTTCTAGCAGTAACGCTGGCTGAGGTACAAGTCGGGGCCAGGCTGACAGGGGGCGGGGAGCTGTCTTTGGGTCTAGGCCAGTGACCCTTATCTCCCCCGCGCTGTGTGAGCCCACCCAGAGAATACTACCTTCCAGCCACCATAGTTGGGCCCTGCTAAGGCTACTGGTTCCTTAGCACCCAAAGCAGCTTTTCTTGATGGAATGCAAACAATTCTCTGCCTGGGGCCCTGTTGAGGTTGGGCAGGATTAAACACGACATTCAGTTCCAGATTACACGCTGATGCTATTGTCGGCCAACTCTTTGCGACCCGTAGACTGTAGCCCGCCATGGGCCGGCCCGGGGGGAGGCCCTCCTTCAGGGATCTTCCCAACCCAGGGATCGAACCTAGGCCTCCCACATTAAGGGCAGATTATTGAGGATAGCTGAGCCACTAGGGAAGCCCACACACTTGTGGAGCCATGGACAAAATGCCGGTGAACATAAAATGCAAGCAATGACATCTGTGTCCTTGGAGATGCTGCCACAGTGTGGGCTGATGGGACACACAGCCCTGCTGGGTTAGGGATGACCCCCTGGCCTGCAGGTTCTTTGTGTCCCCCATCGCATACAACACTTCAGGGTCTTGTTTCCATTCATGCTGCTGCTGAAAATGAGATAGAGGAAAAGTTATGAACACGTTATGCCGTATTTTTACCTTTGTGATATACAAAGCCCATGTAAGTTGGGTCTGAGGCTTTCTTTGGACCACACGTCCTTGGTTATTGGACAGTGGGAGAAGCTGCATCTTAATAATCCTTTGCAAAGACCCTCTGTGAGGCACACAAGGACAGGAGTGTCAGTCCTATTTCCTGATGAGGAAATAAAGGTTCAAAGGGGTGATTTGACTTGTCCAAATCAGAGTCCTCCAAGGACAGAGCCTGGTCGTCTGGCTCCAAGCTTAAGGCCATGTGTATTAATGATCAGAAAGAGAATTAGTCTGAATCTTAGAGTTTATTAATCTTGGAATCTTGGCTGCATGGGGAAAACATGTAGCTTGGTTTGGATGCACAAGCTGGAGGTATTTCTAGCAGTAACGCTGGCTGAGGTACAAGTCGGGGCCAGGCTGACAGGGGGCGGGGAGCTGTCTTTGGGTCTAGGCCAGTGACCCTTATCTCCCCCGCGCTGTGTGAGCCCACCCAGAGAATACTACCTTCCAGCCACCATAGTTGGGCCCTGCTAAGGCTACTGGTTCCTTAGCACCCAAAGCAGCTTTTCTTGATGGAATGCAAACAATTCTCTGCCTGGGGCCCTGTTGAGGTTGGGCAGGATTAAACACGACATTCAGTTCCAGATTACACAGCCTGGAACAATTTTGCTGAAGGCGTAGATTTTTATTTGTTTGTTTATTCACTTGCTAAAACCTCAAATCTGCTTTAATGATCTGGTTTTGGATTTCTGCATGAAAGATGCATGAGTGTGATGAATATTCTTTTTTATGATGGATAGCCATAATGATTATGTTAATAATGGCACCTTCTATTTTCTTTAAAGTTTGTTTCTTCCTTTTCAGCTTCATCCCAGAAATTTGGGCTGGAATTCGGGGTTTTATAGAACTTCACAGTGTGAGAAGAGTGTCCTAGCTGCTCTCTGAATCCTATGAAATTCCCACCTGAAGTCCTTGGACTCCTTAACTTGTGGGGAACCTCCTACCTTACAGAGCAGTCCGTTCCCCCCTCCAACAGCACCAACTGTCTGAATGTCTGTCTTGAACTGATTCAAGAGGTGTAAAACTTGGATGAAAGAGTTATTCGGTTCATGTTTTCACAAGCCCTCGGAGCGATTCCCAAGCAGGCTAAAGTTTGACAACCCCTGCTTGATGTCACAATGTCTTTCTGATCTATAACTGTACGATAGTTAAGTTTATGTGTCAGCTTGGCTGAGCCATGGTGCTTAGTTACTTGGTTAAAAAATGAATCTAGTTATTGCTGTGAAAATCATTTTTAGATTTTAATCAGCAGACTTTTCATAGGTAAGATTATTGCTGTTCAGTTGCTAAGTTGTGTCAGACTCTGCTTACTTCATGGACTGCATGGTGGCTCAGACAGTAAAGAATCTGTCTGCAGGGCTTCCCTGGTGGTTCAGTGGGTAAGGACACTGCCTTGCAGTGCAAGGCACCAGTTCCATCCCTGCCCTGGGAGGATCCCATGTGCTGTGGAGTGGCTAGACTGATGCGTCCAATTACTGAGCCAGAGGTCTGGAGCGCATGTGCCCAGAGCCGATGCTCTGCAGCAAAAGAGGCCACTGTGATGGGAGGCCCACACAGGCCAAAGAAGAAAGATAAATAGATGAAAGATCAATAGAAGCAGCCAAAAAAAAAAAAAAAAAAAAAAAGAAAAAAATAGAATCTGCCGGCAGTGCAGGAAACTGAGGGTCAAACCCTGCAGCTTTTCTTGATGGAATGCAAACAATTCTCTGCCTGGGGCCCTGTTGAGGTTGGGCAGGATTAACACGACATTCAGTTCCAGATTACACAGCCTGGAACAATTTTGCTGAAGGCGTAGATTTTTATTTGTTTGTTTATTCACTTGCTAAAACCTCAAATCTGCTTTAATGATCTGGTTTTGGATTTCTGCATGAAAGATGCATGAGTGTGATGAATATTCTTTTTTATGATGGATAGCCATAATGATTATGTTAATAATGGCACCTTCTATTTTCTTTAAAGTTTGTTTCTTCCTTTTCAGCTTCATCCCAGAAATTTGGGCTGGAATTCGGGGTTTTATAGAACTTCACAGTGTGAGAAGAGTGTCCTAGCTGCTCTCTGAATCCTATGAAATTCCCACCTGAAGTCCTTGGACTCCTTAACTTGTGGGGAACCTCCTACCTTACAGAGCAGTCCGTTCCCCCCTCCAACAGCACCAACTGTCTGAATGTCTGTCTTGAACTGATTCAAGAGGTGTAAAACTTGGATGAAAGAGTTATTCGGTTCATGTTTTCACAAGCCCTCGGAGCGATTCCCAAGCAGGCTAAAGTTTGACAACCCCTGCTTGATGTCACAATGTCTTTCTGATCTATAACTGTACGATAGTTAAGTTTATGTGTCAGCTTGGCTGAGCCATGGTGCTTAGTTACTTGGTTAAAAAATGAATCTAGTTATTGCTGTGAAAATCATTTTTAGATTTTAATCAGCAGACTTTTCATAGGTAAGATTATTGCTGTTCAGTTGCTAAGTTGTGTCAGACTCTGCTTACTTCATGGACTGCATGGTGGCTCAGACAGTAAAGAATCTGTCTGCAGGGCTTCCCTGGTGGTTCAGTGGGTAAGGACACTGCCTTGCAGTGCAAGGCACCAGTTCCATCCCTGCCCTGGGAGGATCCCATGTGCTGTGGAGTGGCTAGACTGATGCGTCCAATTACTGAGCCAGAGGTCTGGAGCGCATGTGCCCAGAGCCGATGCTCTGCAGCAAAAGAGGCCACTGTGATGGGAGGCCCACACAGGCCAAAGAAGAAAGATAAATAGATGAAAGATCAATAGAAGCAGCCAAAAAAAAAAAAAAAAAAGAAGAAGAAAATAGAATCTGCCTGCAGTGCAGGAGACTGAGGTTCAAACCCTGGGTCAGGAAGATCCCCTGGAGAAGGGGATGCAACTCACTCCAGTATTCTTGTCTGGAGAATCCCATGGACAGTGGAGCTTGGTGGGCTACAGTCATTGGAGTTGGAAAGAGTCAGACGAAACTGAGCATGCACGCACAGACTGCAGCATGCCAGGCTCTTCTGGTTTGATCTCTTTGCTGTCTAAGGGACTCTCAAGAGTCTTCTCCAGCACCACAGTTTGAAAGCATTGATTCTTCGGTGCTCAGCCTTTTTATGGTCCGACTCTCTTATCTGTATACAACTGCTGGAAAAACCATGGCTTTGACTATACAGACCTTTGTTTGGCCAGGTGATGTCTCTGCTTTCTTATATGCTATTTAGGTTTGTCATAGCTTTCTTTCCAAGGAGCAAGTGTCTTTTAATTTCATGGCTTCAATCACAGTGATTTGGAGCCCAAGGAAATCTGTCACTGCTTCCAGTTTTTTCCCCTTTTCTTTGCTATGAAGTGATGGGACTGGATACCATGATCTTAGTTTTTATGATGTTGAATTTCAAGCCAGCCTTTTCACTCTCCTCTGTCCCCTTCACCCAGAGACTCTTTAGTTCCTCTTCCTTTTCTGCTACTCTTCATAATGTGTGTGGGCTTCCTCCAGTCAGTTGAAGGGCTTAAAAAACAAAGACTTGGGTCTCCTGAGGAAGAAGGAATTCTACCTCTGGAGCTCAATGGCAGCATGAGCTCCTGCCAGAACGTCTCCTCTGCCAGCCTACCTTGTAAATTTCAAACTTGACAGCATCCACAAACATGTGAACCAATTTCTAAAAATCTCTTCTCTCCTCCCCTCCTCTGCCCCTTTTCCTTCCCTTCTCTTCCTGTCTCTCATTTTCTCTGTTCATCTGTCCATTCCATTGATTCTTTTTCTCTGGAGAAAATCAAGCCAATGATTGTTGTTTAGTTGTTCAGTCATGTCTGACTATTTGCGACCCCATGAACTGCAGCATGCCAGGCTTCCCTGTCCTTCATCGTCTCCCAGAGTTTGCTCAGACTCGTATCCCATTGAGTCAGTGATGCCATCCAACCATCGCATCCTCTGTGGTCCCCTTCTCCTCCAGCCCTCAATCTTTCCCAGCAACAGAGTCTTTTCCAATGAGTCAGCTGTTCACATCAGGTGGCCAAATATTGGAGCTTTAGCTTCAGCATCAGCTCTTCCAGTGAATATTCAGGGTTGATTTCCTTTAGGATTGCCTGGTTTGATCTCCTTGCTGTCCAAGGGACTCTCAAGAGTCTTCTCCAGTACCACAGTTTGAAAGCATTAATTCTTTGGTGCTCCCAAACCCAGTACAAACTGCATTAGAATCCAGTCTGCAACCTTTCTTGCTTCACCCAAACTTGGTTGCAGCCTCCCTCACTATAAGACTCCAGACAGTCATTTTATTAGGCAGCAGTTACTACAGGTGTGAAAGTTAATAGCCATCCAGGATTTAAAATATTAACTAAGAGCTTAAACTTTCGTGGGTAAATTTGGCAGAAGCTACTTGGTTTGGGGTCATTCCTAGGAAGTTTCTTTACTGAAAAATTTCTAGCTTTCAATGAGTACTTGAAACCAGATGGATCTACATTGGAATCCCCACCATTACGACTCACTAAATGACCTCAGGCAAGTCACTTAACATGTGCGAGTCACATTTTCCTCATCAGTGAAACAAGGTTACTAAGATTTTTTTTTTTCCTTCTGTGACTTAATGAAGCGCCTAGGTAGCATATCCAAAGTGCCAATTTATGTCAAGCTTATGGTTGGCATTCAGTGTGAATAGGAGCTATTATTATTTCAGCTTGTTACTTCTAACAAGGGAGGCAAGCTAGAAAGATACTTCAGTAAACTGGAGTTCTCAGTAACTTTCTTTGCTTAAACTTGGATTTATTGTAATGTAATAGGAAAAGACCCTGATGCTGGGAAAGACTGAGGGCAAGAGGAGAAGGGCAGCAGCAGATGGAATGGTTAGATAGCATCACTGACTCAACAGATATGAATTTGAGCAAACTCTGGGAGATAGTAAAGGACAGGGAACCCCGTCATACAAAGAACTCAAGCCAATGATTGTTGTTTAGTTGTTCAGTCATGTCTGACTTTCCCCCATGCCATGCCAGGCTTCCCTGTCCTTCATCGTCTCCCAGAGTTTGCTCAGACTGTATCCCATTGAGTCAGTGATGCCATCCAACCATCGCATCCTCTGTGGTCCCCTTCTCCTCCAGCCCTCAATCTTTCCCAGCATCAGCACCTTTTCCAATGTGTCAGCTCATCACATCAGGTGACCAAATATTGGAGCTTTAGCTTCAGCATCAGATTTTCTAATGAATATTCAAGGTTGATTTCCCTGAGGATTGACTGGTTTGATCTTCTTGCTGTCCAAGGGACTCTCAAGAGTCTTCTCTAGCACCAGTTTGAAAGCATTAATTCTTTGGTGCTCCCAAACCCAGTACAAACTGCATTAGAATCCAGTCTGCAACCTTTCTTGCTTCACCCAAACTTGGTTGCAGCCTCCCTCACTATAAGACTCCAGACAGTCATTTTATTAGGCAGCAGTTACTACAGGTGTGAAAGTTAATAGCCATCCAGGATTTAAAATATTAACTAAGAGCTTAAACTTTCGTGGGTAAATTTGGCAGAAGCTACTTGGTTTGGGGTCATTCCTAGGAAGTTTCTTTACTGAAAATTTCTAGCTTTCAATGAGTACTTGAAACCAGATGGATCTACATTGGAATCCCCACCATTACGACTCACTAAATGACCTCAGGCAAGTCACTTAACATGTGCGAGTCACATTTTCCTCATCAGTGAAACAAGGTTACTAAGATTTTTTTTTTTCCTTCTGTGACTTAATGAAGCGCCTAGGTAGCATATCCAAAGTGCCAATTTATGTCAAGCTTATGGTTGGCATTCAGTGTGAATAGGAGCTATTATTATTTCAGCTTGTTACTTCTAACAAGGGAGGCAAGCTAGAAAGATACTTCAGTAAACTGGAGTTCTCAGTAACTTTCTTTGCTTAAACTTGGATTTATTGTAATGTAATAGGAAAAGACCCTGATGCTGGGAAAGACTGAGGGCAAGAGGAGAAGGGCAGCAGCAGATGGAATGGTTAGATAGCATCACTGACTCAACAGATATGAATTTGAGCAAACTCTGGGAGATAGTAAAGGACAGGGAAACCTGGTGCTGCAGTCCATGGGGTCACAAAGAACTAGACACGACTGAGGGACTGAACAACAGCAGTGCCTTCTATGCTTTTTATTGCTTTCTCTTGCCTTGTTCCATAAACTAGAACCTCCAAGAAAATGAGTAGAAGTTATCAGAATGGACCTCCTCGTCTTGGTCTTGACTTTAGGGAGAAAACATTTAGCCTTCTACCACTAATTGTAATACAAACAGTATGTTTGTATTACAGTATGTTTATCATAGAGATTCTGGATTGAGGGCATTCCTCTTATTTCTGGTTTTCTAAGAGTTATTATGAGGAGTAGCAGTTGAATTTTTGAAAATATTTTTACTATGTCTATTGAGATGCTTATATAGTTTTTCTTTATTGAATTTACAAATACAGTGAATTACATTCACTGGTTTTTGAAATCATGAACTTACCTTGAATTCCTAGAATATATCTCACTCGGTCATGATAGATTATATTTTTATGTTGTAAGAGTTGATTTGTAAAGTTTTGTTTGACTTAAAAAATATTTTTTCTTTCTTTATTAGTTTTCTTATTTTCATAGGGATATCATCGGTTTGTAGTTTTCTTGTAATATCCCTGTCTGCATAATACTGCATAATACTGACTTAGAATGGGTTGAGAAGTATTTTCTCCTGAGCAGATCCCAGTTTCAGGCAGCTCTGGGCTTCCAGCTAGTGGTAAAGAAACCGCTTCCCAAAGCAAGAGACATGGGTTCGATTCCTGGGTTGGGAAGATCCCATGGAGGAGGGCATGGTGGCTCATTCCAGTAATCTTGCCAGGAGAATCCCATGGACAGAGGAGCCTGGTAAGCTACAGGCCATAGGTTCCCAGAGTCAGACACTACTGAAGTGACCGCTTGCCGGGTCTCTTTCAGGAGAGGGTGTGAGTGATCAGTGTCCACTAGAGGGCAGCAGAGGCCCAGTATTGTTTGAAGAAACGTGGTCCCCGTTCTCCAGCCGTCTTTCACTTGTTCTGGGCTCCTAGTCTGTCACAGCTTTTGTGTCTGCTCCTGGTGATTTTTTCGCTTTAAGCGCCGTTGCCTCATACCTTTGCTTCTTGAATGGTGGACCGAGGAAGTTGCAGAATCACTGCCCTGAGGGCAGCAGGTTCCAGAGCCCTTGGGCGAGGGCTCTGAGCGGAGAGGCAGCTGCGTGAAGCCAAGCGCAGAGGATGCGTGCTGTGGAAAAGCTGGATTTCCCTTCCCTCTCCAGCCTAACGCACACAGAATGGGATGGGGTTTAAAATCGTGCGTACGGCCTTCACAAGCTGACGTCTGGTTACAGCCTCTGGTGGGCTGGGCTGACCGGCGATTCTCCAGCTCTGGTTCACCATGCTCATGGTGATGACAAGGTGGGACAGTTACTGAGCTTATGAAAAAAGAAGTTCGCTTTACTAGACCTTGATGAAATACAGAGAAACGGGTGAGTGCCGTAAACTCATTTTTAATGTAGTCTGTTGAAGGAACTGATATCAATCGACTCCTCTTGTTGAAAGTTCTGGAACTTCAAGGAGCCATCTTCTGAGTGCAGAGGCAGCCTTCTCGATATCTGGGAGTGGACTCCTTCCTGTCACTACCTTTCCTCCAGACACAAAGATAGACCCTAGAGGACCCAGGGGAGGCAGAGTCACTATTTACCTCAACAGAAAGCAGTGCACAGAGACCAGGAGACTCCTGTCCAGCGTGGTCACCTCTCCTGGATCTGGGCTCCTGCCAGACTCACCTTCCATCCCCTGGAGTCCACCCCATTCAGAGTCAGGGCTGTTAGGCATTCTTTATTTATTTATTTATTTTTTTTTTTTAGGGCGGAGGACAGGTTGGGGAGGGAGGGGAGCAGGCAGGCCACTTCTATTGGTCTTTCCTTTCTCTATGTTCATCCGTCTTTGTTCTTTGGCTCCTGTGGGCCTCCCATCGCGGTGGCGTCTGTTGTCTCAGAGCGCCGGCTCTGGGCGCACGCGCTCCAGAGCTCCAGCTCGGTAATTGGACACATCAGTCCAGCCGCTCCACTGCACGCGGGATCTTCCCAGGCCAGGGATCGAACCGGCACCCCTTGCACTGCAAGGCAGTGTCCTTACCCACTGGACCACCAGGGGAAGCCCTGTTAGGCATTCTTAATCAAACAGCGTGCTGGAGGGACACATATTCTCTTTCCCGTGGCATCACAGTCTCAAGGCTTTTTCAACATTTATGTATTTATTCATTAATCCAAATATATTGATCGACCCTGTGCTGGTCTAATGGTGTGTGAAACAGACATCGCCGCTGTGTGTGGGGAGCTTGGCATCAAGCAGGAGGGTGGCTGCGGGGCGTGCAGCGGGTGTTGAGTCCGGAGGCCTTCCTGGATCCTGAGGTCAGGGAAGACTCGCTGGAGAAATGAGAGTGAAGCCTTCAGGTGGGACGCGCAGGGTGGGTGGCCGGGAGGAGCCTGGGGTGAGCAGACAGTGCTGAGGGGGTGCGCAGGAAGGAGCGTGGAGGGCCTGCCAGTCAGCAGTGCCTGGGAGCCTGTAAACTTCTGCCAAAGGGCTTTGAAGACGGAAGCAGACCGACGGCAGCATTTGGAGTAGAGAGAGATTTACTACAGGCAACAGGGGGCTTTTCGAACAGGTGGCAATGGGAGAGACTGGGGGAGCGGAGCTCAATAAGATTCCCTGAGGGCTCCAGGACAGATATCTGGGGAATTCTCACCCGTGACCCCGGAGTCTGCAGGTGTGATCAGGACAACCGGAGACCTGAGCGCTGCCTGCCTGTGGGTGGGGCACCCAGAGGGCGAATCGCAGGAGGGGCCCCGGAGGCAGAGAGAACAGCGCCCATGCTGGCAGCTACAGGACGAGATACACCCCACTGAACCACCTAATGCAGGGGTATTGCTCTTCATTTGGAAGTGAGAAGCGCCTTGAAGCTTTAGAAGAGCGACTCAAATGATCGGCAACCTCTTTTTCCCAACAACCTTTTCTGCAGTCCCTTGGCCATCTTTGCCCTGGTCGCCTGCTCAGAAGAGGGATGGTGGGGGTCCCGCCCAGGATCACTATCCGAGCTCTCCCTTCTCTCCATCTGTCCCAGGCCTCTGGGCAGTCTGTCCTGACCCAGCAGGGGTCCTGCAGTCCGGAAGGGCAGAGCAGCTTGGGGTCCCATCACACCCAGAGGCTGCTGGGGTGAAGTGGGAAAGGACTCCCCAGCGTCACCTGTGCTGGATTTTCCAGTTCCAGAAGTCCTTTAATATTTCCTTTTCTGAGAATAACCAGCCCATGTATGTGTGTGCTAAGTTGCTTCAGTTATGTCTCACTCTTTGAGATCCTTTGAACTCTAGCCTGCAAGGCTCCTCTGTCCATGGGATTCTCCAGGTAAGAATACTAGAGTGGGCCACCGTGCCCTCCTCCAGGGGATCTTCCCAATCCAGGGATTGAACTCTTGTCTCCCTTGTCTCTTGTATTGGGAGGCTAGTGGTTCTTTACCACTAGAGTCACCTGGGAAGCCCATGTATGTGTAGGCACCTTGATAGTTCTCTCACAGTTAAGAGTGGTTCATGCCATCTGCTATCTTTTATCCTTAGGTCTCCTATTCTGAAGAAAGATCTATTCAGCCTGAATTTATAAGCATATTTCAGAGTGTTGCCAAGGGTATCTAAGATGATATTAATGGAAAGAATACAGGGCAGCCCCTCCCTCCCCTTCTCTCAGCCACCAGGATGGGAGAGTTCAGAGAGAGGTTGGCAAGCCCGTGCTCATCAGACCTCTGTGCCTCTGTTGCCCTAAGTCTAGCTAGCACTGAGACTGAGACGTGAGTTCCTGTGGTCTGAATGGGGTCCCTGGCGCCTAGAAAGACAGTGGTCTGGGCCATTCTCCTTGGAGTGTCCACGTGACAGGTACTAGACAATGCAAGCTGAACAGGACGTACTTTACTCACCTAATTTCGTTTTACAGATGAGCAAACTGGGACCCAACCATCACAACTTCCACTCTGGAGTGGATAAAATGTGGCAGAGGTGAAGGTCACTGTGGTCCATCTACCAGGTTCAAGGGCTGGGGGCTTTCAGTTGTATCCCATCTCTGCCCCTCGGGTGTCAGGAATGGCAGCCTTTGTCTCAAGAGACTTGTAAGAGCAGGCAAAGATGCTTGGCAGTTGGAACAGTCTGAGTGGGAAGCTGCAAAGCCCGCACGGGTTGGTAGAATCAAGTCTGTAGCATGGGCACTACTGCCCCTGAGTGGACCTCACTTGTTCACTTAGCTTTTCAACCCATGTGATATGCAGGCCACTCAGAAGGCAACCATCTGATCAGTGGCTCCCTGCTGCAGGATAGAAGGTTCTTTCAATACTGACAATTTCTGACCTTCTCCCCTACCTCCTTCCTTTTAGTCCAAGAGGGGATGTTTATCTATTGTCTCTGGATCTAGGCCCACTTCCTTTGTCTCTCTAATCTGTTGTTATGGGAAGAAAGCTATCACCATTTTCTGGAAGGTAGGGAGCCCCCTCCAGAGGCCCAAATTGTCTTAATAGGACTCGGTTCTTGTAAATCAAGTTTTGTCTCTTCTCACTACTTCTGATATGTGAGCTTTGAGACCTACTTTAGGAGTGAAAAAAACTTGAATACTATTTTATTTTCTTCTGTTCCTGCTACACTGGTCCTGATTCTCCTTCTGCCTAAGCAGGAAGGGTTGGGTACAAGAAATGATGGGAAATAGATACACAAAAGTAAGACTTCTATCTAGCATCTTACTGCTCCTTTTAGACGGAAGAGTCTGTGTCTGATAGCTGCCTGGCCAGCCCCTTTGGGAAGCAAGCTTGCAGCCATCTCCCTGCTGACCATGGTGAGAGCTCAGTGTAATTGTCTCTACCCCACAACTCATCTGGTTCTCTCCGCTGTTTCCAGGAATGTGTTTATAAGCCAACTTAGGCCAATGATAGTTCTATAAAAACCTCAGGAAGAATCCCCACAATCTACCCATAGCCTCTAATGCAGAGACAATAAAGTCCCCAGAAGGCAACGTGGTGGAGTGGGGATGGTACCCGCTGGGAGCTGCCAGCCTGCCTTGGGGTCTCACCACCCGGACTCTGCAGCCATGCAGACTGCGTGCAGTGTTTCAGCTGCGGTGCCTCTACATGCAATACTCTGTACTGACCTATTGGGAACCGAATCTAAAGAAGAGTGGATACATGTCTGTGTATAACTGGCTTGCTTTGCTATACAGCAGAAACTAACACAACATGGTAAATCAAATCTCTTTCAATAAAATTAATTTAAAAATGCATTTATGGGCTTCCCTGGTGATCCAGTGGGTAAAGAGTCCACCTTTCAGTGCAAGGGGCGCTGGTTTGATCCCTGGCCCGGGAAGATCCCGTGGCTGGGCTGGTGTGTCCAATTAGGAGCCAGTGCTCTGGAGCACGTGTGCCCGGAGCCGGTGCTCTGCAATGAGAGAGGCCACTGCAATGGGAGGCCTAGAAGGTTCTTTCAATACTGACAATTTCTGACCTTCTCCCCTACCTCCTTCCTTTTAGTCCAAGAGGGGATGTTTATCTATTGTCTCTGGATCTAGGCCCACTTCCTTTGTCTCTCTAATCTGTTGTTATGGGAAGAAAGCTATCACCATTTTCTGGAAGGTAGGGAGCCCCCTCCAGAGGCCCAAATTGTCTTAATAGGACTCGGTTCTTGTAAATCAAGTTTTGTCTCTTCTCACTACTTCTGATATGTGAGCTTTGAGACCTACTTTAGGAGTGAAAAAAACTTGAATACTATTTTATTTTCTTCTGTTCCTGCTACACTGGTCCTGATTCTCCTTCTGCCTAAGCAGGAAGGGTTGGGTACAAGAAATGATGGGAAATAGATACACAAAAGTAAGACTTCTATCTAGCATCTTACTGCTCCTTTTAGACGGAAGAGTCTGTGTCTGATAGCTGCCTGGCCAGCCCCTTTGGGAAGCAAGCTTGCAGCCATCTCCCTGCTGACCATGGTGAGAGCTCAGTGTAATTGTCTCTACCCCACAACTCATCTGGTTCTCTCCGCTGTTTCCAGGAATGTGTTTATAAGCCAACTTAGGCCAATGATAGTTCTATAAAAACCTCAGGAAGAATCCCCACAATCTACCCATAGCCTCTAATGCAGAGACAATAAAGTCCCCAGAAGGCAACGTGGTGGAGTGGGGATGGTACCCGCTGGGGAGCTGCCAGCCTGCCTTGGCGTCTCCCCACCCGGACTCTGCAGCCATGCAGACTGCGTGCAGTGTTTCAGCTGCGGTGCCTCTACATGCAATACTCTGTACTGACCTATTGGGAACCGAATCTAAAGAAGAGTGGATACATGTCTGTGTATAACTGGCTTGCTTTGCTATACAGCAGAAACTAACACAACATGGTAAATCAAATCTCTTTCAATAAAATTAATTTAAAAATGCATTTATGGGCTTCCCTGGTGATCCAGTGGGTAAAGAGTCCACCTTTCAGTGCAAGGGGCGCTGGTTTGATCCCTGGCCCGGGAAGATCCCGTGGCTGGGCTGGTGTGTCCAATTAGGAGCCAGTGCTCTGGAGCACGTGTGCCCGGAGCCGGTGCTCTGCAATGAGAGAGGCCACTGCAATGGGAGGCCTATACAGGCCAAAGAATAAAAAAGATGGATAAAAATAGATATAAATAAAAAAGAGGCATGAGGGGGAAAAGAAAAAAAAAAATGCATTTACTACAGAACTAAAAGAGAAATATGCCTCTATATTGAAGATTGGTGAAGTGAGAGCATTAGTCACTCAGTTGTGTTCGACCCTTTGCGACCCCATGAACCTTAGCCCGCCAGGCTCCTCTGTCCATGGAATTCTCCAGGCAAGAATACTCGAGTGAGTAACCATTCTCTTCCTTAGGGGATCTTCTGGATCCAAGGATCGAACCCAGGTCTCCTGCACTGCAGGCAGATTCTTAACTGACTGAGCCACCAGGGAAGCCCCGTATTGAAGATTAAGGCAATACAAAAGTGTATAGTGTCAAATGTGAAAGGCATTTCCTTACATTTATATGCAGTTACATACAAATGTCATTTTTTGTATAAATACAATTATATGATATGTATTTTTCAGAAACATTATTTTACACCTCAAATTGTCTTAGAGATTTTTCTAGGTCTTCTACTTTTTAAAGGCTCCAGAGTCTTCCCTAGTGCTGTACAACATATTTAATCTCTTCCTTATCAATAGATATTTGGGCTGTTTCTATTTCTGTTGTTCTTACACTGAGTGTGTGCTCAGTTGCCTACATCGTGTCTGACTCTTTGTACCCCTGGACTGCAGCCCATCAGGCTCCTCTTTCCACGTGCACTGTCTATGTATCTTTGTGTGATAAGGAAGCATTTCTTGAGATAGCCAACTAGAAGTAGAAGCAGCTTCACTGGGAGCATTTAAAATGCTGGCTGACAGCAACAAAGCATGTATAAGAATACTCGATCCTCTGCGTTTTTGCCAGCACTGAACTGAACATCAAACAACTCTTTAAATCTTGTTAATGGGGTACGCAGGATGTCTCTTTTGAATATGTACTCTTTCCATTTGTCAATAAACATAGTTTTACTTTATTAAAAAAAAAAAGGAAGAAACCTTGTTCTGCTGGATTCACACGGTTAAAAAGCCAGTCATTGTAAACGGAAGGTTCTTGGTAAACTGGACAGCACTGGGCCGCTTGCTCTTTTATGCAGGATCTCCTGGCCGCAGCTGAAAGACTTGGGTCCTCCCTGCCCTTCCCTCGGCGACCCCTCTCCACGTCTCTCCCTATCCTGCCCACAGAGGGCAGCAGCCCCCGCAGATCTGTCCTGGGAGCGCCCTGCGCCTCAGGCCTGCTCTGGGCTGAGGCTGAGCTCAGATTAACTGGCTAATTAGCTGAACAATTTGCAGTCTTGCTCAGCAAAGTCACCCTGGGGGAGCGTGGAGTGTGACTCACATTCCGGCTTCCTCATAAAGGAGAACGTTTTGAAACGTTTTGAGAGTCATTCTAGCGCTGCGGCCTGGGGTCACACAATCCAGGCCCTTGGCTTTTCTTCCTTCCCCAGCATTCCTCAAGACCGTTCTTTTTCTCCCCCTCCCCACCCCCATCCACCAATGGGCTTAGTCAGAGTGAGGGATCAAGAGTCTGCTAGAATAAAGGCTCCTCTGTGAACACGGGGACTGATGTCAGGCTCCCTTGCTGCAACTGGCCCTGGCTGGACGCAGGCTCTTTCTTACAGACACGTGAATGGCAGCATCCAAAGGGCCTGGCAGGACATCTCTAGTCCAAGGGCTCTGTTTGTCAAGGGGTAAATGTGCCCAGAAGGGAAGGCGGGGAGGAGCATAATAGAGTCTTGGTGACCTGCCATGTGTAAGCCCCTTGTGAGGCTCATTTAACCTCTGCAGCAGCCCTGGAGGAGGGAAGCCCTGCGCATCTTAGAGAAGAGGGAAATGGATCTCAGAGGGGAGATATGGTTGCCTTGGACCACACAGCTTCAAGAGGAGACCACTGCCAAGAGGAGGCTCTGCTGGCTCATGAGTTTATTCTTTGGGCAGATGTTTACCAAGGACCAAGAAGCAGCAGGGGTGGTACGAATGGTAAAGAACCCACCTGCCAATGCAGGAGACGCAAGAGATGTGGGTTCCATCCCTGGGTCCAGAAGATCCCTTGGAGGAGGCAATGGCAACCCACTCCAGTATTCTTGCCCAGAGAATCCCATGGACAGAGGAGCCTCATGGGCAAAGATTTGGACATGACTGAGCAGACACAAGAAGCGGCAGAAAGAGTCAGCTTGGTTTTAGAGACTGTCTGTGGTCTCTAGCCTGCCAGGCTTCTCTGTCCTTGGGATTCCCCAGGCAAGAATACTGGCGTGGGTTGCCATCTCCTTCTCCAGGGAACATTCTTGACCCACGGGTTGAACCTGCATCTCTTACCTTGGCAGGTGGATTCTTTACCACTGAGCCAACCTGAGAAGCCCTGATGTTGGAACTTAAGGTGTCAGACTAATAAGGCCTGCCTGGGGCAAGGGGAGCTGTCTCTCTACCTCCTGGAGAGACAATGGCCTCATTTTAGCTTGTATGCATTCATTCATTCAGTCATTTAACGCTATTGGCTGAACTCAAGTTGAAGTCTCAAGCTGGAAATAGTTTAAAGAACAAAATCAGGCATGGCCTCTGACCTTGGGAACCTTGTTGTCTAAAGGGAAAAGCAACTTTGAGAAGGTAACTGGAAAGCTGAGAGGTAATTTTGCAAGGTTCCTGAGCTCTGGGAAGAATTTGGATCTGTAGCTTAAAAATAATGGGAACTTTAAAAAGGGATTTTCTGTAGTGGTTGTGGGGGTGGGAGGGGTGGGGGTGGAGACAGTGGGTTTTTGCTTTTTTTTAATTTAATTAAAAAAATATTTACTAATTTATTTGGTGGCGCCAGGTCTTAGTTGTGGCATGTGGGATCTTTTTTAATTGTAGCATGCAAACTCTTAGTTGTGGCGTGTAGGATCTAGTTTCCTGACCAGGGATCAAACCTAGACCCCTGCACTGGGCGCATAGCATCTTAGCGATTGGATCACCAGAAAAGTCCCATGAATTGAATTTTTTTTTTTTTAAAGATTTATTTATTTATTTACTTTGGGCGGGGATTGGGTTGGGGAGGGAGGGGAGTGGGCGGGCCACTTCTATTGGTCTTTCATTTCTCTATTTTCATTCGTCTTCGTTCTTTGGCTCCTGTGGGCCTCCCATCGCGGTGGCGTCTGTCGTTGCAGAGCACCGGCTCTGGGCGCATGCACTCCAGAGCTCCGGCTCGGTGATTGGACACATCAGTCCAGCTGCTCCGCGGCACGTGGGATCTTCCCAGGCCAGGGATCGAACCGGCGCCCCTTGCACTGCAAGGCGGTGTCCTTACCCACTGGACCACCAGGGCAAGCCCTGAATTTTTTAAAGTGAATGAATTGGAGCAGTTCAGGGAGAGAAGCTGGGGGAATATTGCGGTGGTCCAGGCAGGGAGGGGAGCAGCTGGGGGTAAGGTGGTGAGGGTGAAGACGGAAAGAGGAGACGGATTTGAGGTGTGTTTAGGAGGCTCACAACACAAACCTGTTCCTGTTGGAGGATTTGTTTTGCCAACTGCTAGTAATCAACTCCAAAAAGTGATGCTGGCCTTGGGGTCATCGTTCCAACCTGCGCTGTGGACAGGAGGTGGGCCTACAGGCCCGAGGGTGAGAGGACCTGCCTGAGGCACGCAGCGATTAGAGGAAGAGCCTAGAGTATGCCCGGAGGACCACATGGTGGCCTCACAGCCACGCCCGTCCTTGGACCAGGTGCCTCCTCAGGGCTGCAGGCTTTCTCCAGGGAGGAGAGGAGACGAATGCTGTCTCCAGTCCCTGGGGTTGTTGAAGAACTGGGGGTCTAATTATGAGGGGTCTGAGGACAGGAAGCAGGGTAGAGGAGGCGGCAGGGAATGGGGTGTCCATCCGGTCCCTCTCCTGTGGCCGCTATGCTTGCAAGGCAGGCTTCAGTCAAGGAGGTGAAAGGCAACAGGGTGGGGAATTGGAGAACAAGGGGCGCTTGATGCCTCTGGGGGCAGGGCAGATGATGAGATGCAGGACCGCGCCTGAGCCTGAGCCTGAGCCCAGGGGACTGCTGGCAGTCCAGCATGCCCTGCTGCGTGGCACTGAGGGCAGACTTAAAGGTCATGAGGCCCCTCCCCCACAAGACTACAGTCCCTTCCTTGCAGCTCCATGGACTTCGGACCCTCTCATGTGGGCTCTCCTGGCCACCCCCTCCCTCTGTGCTTTCCTACCCCCCAACTATCGTCTTCTGCCCTACTAGCTTCAATGGCGCCATTGTGGCAGCAGCTGCAGCCCTGGGGGTTCCGTCTCCCTCTTTCCCTCCCACAGCCCCCCCTGGGAGAAGTTTGGCCACATGAGTGGAGAGCTGCACAGCTTCTTCCTGTGTTCTATACCCCTAGGCCCTGATTTCAGAGTTTCTGGTCTCCCCTTCCCATTCAGGGCAAGCACAGCAAGTGACACTGTTCACTCTTCTGTCTTTCCCGGGGCGGATGCTGTGAGTGAGGTAGGAAGGGTAGTTCCCTGGCAGGTGAACACGTGGGGCCACCGGGATCCACCTTCTCCCTCTTCACAAAAGCCTTTTGTCTGTGCAGCCTTGATCCATGTCAAAGGGATGATGATAGACTTTGAAAAAGAGAGCTGTACTTTTGGTTACAGCTTTTGGAATCAAAAGAACTTCCCTGGTAGCTCAGACTAGATAAAGAATCTGCCTGCAGTGCAGGAGACATGGCTTTGATCCCTGGGTTGGGAAGATTCCCTGGAGAAGGGAATGGCCACCGACTCCAGTATCCTTGCCTAGAGAATTCCGTGAACAGACCATGGGGTTGCAAAGAGTTGGATACAACTGAGTGACTTTTCTTTCTTTTGGAATCAAAGATTGAGACGGAGAGAGAAGCCAACAGACAGAAAAGGACCTTTATTCTTGGCTTCTCCAGATGGGCTATGCCAATCCTAGTAAAAAAGTAACTTTGTCATCATTGATTTAAGTGGATAAACCATTCACTTCAGTGCACGGTTTAATCTCCCTTCTTTTCCTTATCTGCTAGCAGGGTCTCAGACCACTAGCACCCTGTGGGCTGTGGGATTCCCAGGGATCTGGGAGCGAATGCTGTGTGAATGTCAGGGGCCATGCAGGAAATAGTCACTACAGGTCTCTCTGCCTGGAACCCTCCACCTTTCATTATCTTGACATATGTTTAAGCTCAAGTGATAAGTGACGAAGCAGAATAAAAGAAAAGTGATGATTTCATGAAGAATTGGGCATTTGAGCTAGAGGAGGGAGATTGAGCTACATTCCTCTGTGCTTTCCTACCCCCCAACTATCGTCTTCTGCCCTACTAGCTTCAATGGCGCCATTGTGGCAGCAGCTGCAGCCCTGGGGGTTCCGTCTCCCTCTTTCCCTCCCACAGCCCCCCCTGGGAGAAGTTTGGCCACATGAGTGGAGAGCTGCACAGCTTCTTCCTGTGTTCTATACCCCTAGGCCCTGATTTCAGAGTTTCTGGTCTCCCCTTCCCATTCAGGGCAAGCACAGCAAGTGACACTGTTCACTCTTCTGTCTTTCCCGGGGCGGATGCTGTGAGTGAGGTAGGAAGGGTAGTTCCCTGGCAGGTGAACACGTGGGGCCACCGGGATCCACCTTCTCCCTCTTCACAAAAGCCTTTTGTCTGTGCAGCCTTGATCCATGTCAAAGGGATGATGATAGACTTTGAAAAAGAGAGCTGTACTTTTGGTTACAGCTTTTGGAATCAAAAGAACTTCCCTGGTAGCTCAGACTAGATAAAGAATCTGCCTGCAGTGCAGGAGACATGGCTTTGATCCCTGGGTTGGGAAGATTCCCTGGAGAAGGGAATGGCCACCGACTCCAGTATCCTTGCCTAGAGAATTCCGTGAACAGACCATGGGGTTGCAAAGAGTTGGATACAACTGAGTGACTTTTCTTTCTTTTGGAATCAAAGATTGAGACGGAGAGAGAAGCCAACAGACAGAAAAGGACCTTTATTCTTGGCTTCTCCAGATGGGCTATGCCAATCCTAGTAAAAATGTAACTTTGTCATCATTGATTTAAGTGGATAAACCATTCACTTCAGTGCACGGTTTAATCTCCCTTCTTTTCCTTATCTGCTAGCAGGGTCTCAGACCACTAGCACCCTGTGGGCTGTGGGATTCCCAGGGATCTGGGAGCGAATGCTGTGTGAATGTCAGGGGCCATGCAGGAAATAGTCACTACAGGTCTCTCTGCCTGGAACCCCTCCACCTTTCATTATCTTGACATATGTTTAAGCTCAAGTGATAAGTGACGAAGCAGAATAAAAGAAAAAGTGATGATTTCATGAAGAATTGGGCATTTGAGCTAGAGGAGGGAGATTGAGCTACATTCTGGCAGTCCTGTAAGCCCAGCCAGCTGGCCACCCAGGCAGGCTAAACCACAGCAAGTTAACAGGCTGCAAGGAGGGTTGCTCTTTATTCCTTGCTCTAAGCTGCAGCAGCTCTAAGAGCCAGTGAGCATGTAGAGGAGGCTTGCGGGCCTCGCAGGGGATTCCAGAGCCCCAGGTGCCGTGCACACCTAGGTAAGGCTGGGCTTGCCAGAGTTCCTTCTGTTGGACACAGGATGGGCTCTTGGAGAGGCCTAGGGTGAGGAGCCTGCATTGGCCAAATTCAGCTCTTGTACTCCCAACCCTTCTAGCCCCGCACCCATGAGGCCACCCCTTATACTTGGTGAGGTGAGACACTCCCTGGGAAGGTCCCGCCTTGATTTAATTATTACTCAGAAGCATCAGGGATGCTCGCCCTTCCAGAGGACCAGGTGGTGCCCACACTCGTCTGATCAGGCAGCCTCTGCTTTCTGTGAAGAGTGCCTCATGCCCAGAGGCCACACAGACTCACGGGTCTGTAGGCTCAGGGTCCTGCTAGAGCCATGGAGGGTCAGTGAGCCTGTCCAGTCGCATGAGCTGGAAACCCCAGCTGAGGGATGGCACTGCCTCATCTCAGTCCATCCCAGGAAAGGATGGACTTCTGCCCCAGCTGTCCTCCTTCTATACGAGCTCAGTGAAAAGGTCAGGTGATGAGGGTCCACATGTCCAACATCCATGTGTTGTGGGTGGCTGGGGGAGGTGCTGGCACGGGGTGCAAAGTTGGAGTATCGGGGAGGAATGTGTGCTTAATGGCCATTGTGGATATACAGAAGTGGAGGGGGCGATGGCAGCATGGACTGGGCACTCAGGCGGTTGCTGTGCAGTGGAAGGTAAACAGCTTCACCTCCTGCAGGTAGAGAGACAATGGGATCCGATCTGGGGATATTCTTTTTAGGTGAAGAGGGTCCGTGGGGGGAATCGTGCCTCCTGTCCAGGGCCACACACACAGAAGATGCGCGACAGCTTGTCTCTAAGTTCCTGTGGCCTTATCTTTAATAAGGCCTTCATGCCCACAGCATCCCAGGGCCCTGGCCCATGTCTCTGCCTCTACAAGGCTCAGGTGCTCCCTGCGAGCTCTGACCCTGTTTCCCTACCTTGTGTGGGCAACGTCCGCTCAGCGTGCACCATGCTGTGTGTGGCTTTAGTTTTATTTTGGGGGGGAGTCCTGCAGCTCCTCAAAGAGCCTAGCCTCTCCGTCCTGGTGCCCGGTGTATCCTGGCCTCACAGTGATTTTTCAGCACATTTTTGCTGACTGATTGGATGAATGAGTCAACAAGATGCAAATTTTTGCATAATAAATCCAGGGGCTTCCTGGATGGTTCCGTCACAGGATCCTGGGAAGGGTGGAGCCTGCATTGGCCAAATTCAGCTCTTGTACTCCCAACCCTTCTAGCCCCGCACCCATGAGGCCACCCCTTATACTTGGTGAGGTGAGACACTCCCTGGGAAGGTCCCGCCTTGATTTAATTATTACTCAGAAGCATCAGGGATGCTCGCCCTTCCAGAGGACCAGGTGGTGCCCACACTCGTCTGATCAGGCAGCCTCTGCTTTCTGTGAAGAGTGCCTCATGCCCAGAGGCCACACAGACTCACGGGTCTGTAGGCTCAGGGTCCTGCTAGAGCCATGGAGGGTCAGTGAGCCTGTCCAGTCGCATGAGCTGGAAACCCCAGCTGAGGGATGGCACTGCCTCATCTCAGTCCATCCCAGGAAAGGATGGACTTCTGCCCCAGCTGTCCTCCTTCTATACGAGCTCAGTGAAAAGGTCAGGTGATGAGGGTCCACATGTCCAACATCCATGTGTTGTGGGTGGCTGGGGGAGGTGCTGGCACGGGGTGCAAAGTTGGAGTATCGGGGAGGAATGTGTGCTTAATGGCCATTGTGGATATACAGAAGTGGAGGGGGCGATGGCAGCATGGACTGGGCACTCAGGCGGTTGCTGTGCAGTGGAAGGTAAACAGCTTCACCTCCTGCAGGTAGAGAGACAATGGGATCCGATCTGGGGATATTCTTTTTAGGTGAAGAGGGTCCGTGGGGGGAATCGTGCCTCCTGTCCAGGGCCACACACACAGAAGATGCGCGACAGCTTGTCTCTAAGTTCCTGTGGCCTTATCTTTAATAAGGCCTTCATGCCCACAGCATCCCAGGGCCCTGGCCCATGTCTCTGCCTCTACAAGGCTCAGGTGCTCCCTGCAGCTCTGACCCTGTTTCCCTACCTTGTGTGGGCAACGTCCGCTCAGCGTGCACCATGCTGTGTGTGGCTTTAGTTTTATTTTGGGGGGGAGTCCTGCAGCTCCTCAAAGAGCCTAGCCTCTCCGTCCTGGTGCCCGGTGTATCCTGGCCTCACAGTGATTTTTCAGCACATTTTTGCTGACTGATTGGATGATGCCAGCATTGCCAGTCAACAAGATGCAAATTGAATTATATGCATAATAAATCCAGGGGCTTCCTGGATGGTTCCGTCATAAGAATCTGCCTGCAGGGCAGGAGAGGCAGATTTGTTCCCTGGGTTGGGAAGAACCCCTGGAGGAGGGCATGGCAACCCACTCCAGTATTCTTCCCGGGGGAATCCCATGAACAGAGGAGCCTGATGGGCTACATTGCATAGGTTTGCAAAGAATCGAACGTGACTGAAGCGACTGAGCATGTATGCATGCAATAAATTGAGAGGTGTCTCTTGGTCTGGGGGCCTTTCCTCTAGCCCCTTGTGTTCCTTAGAGATCCAGCCTTTTGCTGTGTGATGCCTCCGCCTCACTGACTCTGCCACATTCCTCAGAGCCAGTGAATTCCCTCCGCGTCCACCAGGGGGCAGAGCAGTTTTCTCCCGATGACAAGCTCTCTGTAAGACGGCATTTTTTTTCTTTTTTTGGTGGGGACCTGGATGCTGCTTTAATGCCCACACAGAGAGGATGAGAATAAGGCTGTACTGCTGTTTCTTCCCTATTTATCCTTGACTCTTGGCTCCTGTGCACAGCTCTTGACCTTTGGTTCCCCAACACAGGCAGCCTCTCCAAGGCTGGGGACGGCTTCGCCTTCCCCGCCTCTGTGTGAAGTTGCTTCTCAATGTACAGACACCTGGTAAAAGGTGCTATCTCTGTTTCCTCAGCCCCTGCTGGGCATCCAGGGTTTTTGACACAGACAGAGCCAGATGCCACACAAGGAGGTCCCATTCTCGAGGGCCCGTGGCAGGGAGCCGGGCCAGTCCATGGTCCTACCTCTGAATGAGGAGACACAGGGTGCTCAGGTGAGGCCACCTGGTGGGGTGGAGATGCTTCTCCTCCCTCATCTCCCACTTTTCCTGGGACCGTTCAGCCAGCAAACACAGACTGTATTCCTCAAAAGGGGCAGAGGACACGGCATTGGCCAGGGAGGCAGAAAGCTGGGATCTGAGCAGCAGCTCCAACCTTGACCAAACATCGACCCCTGGGACTTCATTTACAGATATAGAAATGAGAAGTTTGAGTAAGAAGCTTTCTGTTCTGGTTCTCTATTGATGTGTGATAAAGTACTCTCAAACTTAGTAGCTTCAGTCAACCATCTTTCGTTTGCTCATAAATCTGCAATTTGGCTTGGACTTGTGTTCAGCTCCTATCTGCTCCACACACATGAATACTACTAGGGCTGACTGCATAGCCCAGACCTGAGACTGTTGGAGGACTCACTCCCTCACACCCACCTGTGGCTTTTCCATGTGGCTTCTGGGTTCCAGGTGCCAGAGTCCTTACAGATAGGAGAAGTGGTGGGGAGAGAGTCAGGTAGAAGGTCTATGTCACCTTTTCTGATTTAATCTTTCGAGTTACTTCTGGTGTACTCCATTTGTTAGAAGTCAGTCACTAAGACTGGACTATATTCAGGGGAGGGAGTAGACTCCACTTTTTGACAATGCTGTTTAGACACTAGGTCATGCCCGACTCTTTGCAACTCCATGGACTGCAGTACACCAGGCTCCCTGATCCTTTGATATCTCCCAGAGTTTGCTTAAACTCATGCCATTGAGTCAGTGAGCCTATCAAACCACCTCATCCTAGGCCGCCCCCTTCTCCTCCTGCCCTCAGTCTTTCTCACATTTGTGTCTTTTCCAGTGAGTCAGCTTTTCGCATCAGACGACCAAACCATTTGAGCTTTGGTTACAGCATCAGTCCTTTTTTTTTTTTTTTTGGCTTGCTCTCTCTCTCTCTTTTTTTAAAATTCATCTTTCATTTATTTATTTCCATCCATCTCTGTTCTTCGGCCTGTGCGGGCCTCCCATCGCGGTGGCCTCTGTTGTTCCAGAGCACCGGCTCTGGGCACATGCTCTCCAGAGCTCCGGCTCAGTAATTGGACACATCCGTCCAGCTGCTCCGCGGCACGTGGGATCTTCCCAGGCCAGGGATGGAACCGGCGCCCCTTGCACTGCAAGGCGGTGTCTTTACCCACTGGACCACCAGGGAAGCCCCAGCATCAGTCCTTTTAAGGAATATTCTTTTGCTTTTCTTTAGGATTGACTGGTTTGATCTCCTTTAAGGACAATGTCAAAGAGCTTGTGGATTTTTGGACAGGTTTCAATACCACCTCGCTCTCCAAGCCCCTTCCACCTCGAAAGAGGCCATGGGTGTGACACAAGATGTGGGAATACTATGAGGACCAGGCTTCCCCGCCAGAGCCCTACTCTACCAGTCTTTCTTCCTCAGTTTCATGCACCCCCAACCCCTACCCCTTCCAGTTGACTCTATGCACTAGATGGAACAGGAAATTACAGTTGTCTAGAGGCGGCAGCACAGCCTAGCATCTCTGTTTGGGTAACTTTAGCATGAAACTCGTTCAGTGCCAATACATAAAGATCTGAACTGAGGAGATCAAAGGCCCATTTCTGAAACTCTCTGGTCATCATTGTGCCAGGTATCTCACTTATTCCTTTTCTCTGATGGCTTCCCGGAGTGGCTCCAGCCTAAATGCAAGGCACCGCCCCAGCCATCCTTCAGCTGGCTTCTCCAGCTCAGCGTGCAGTCGCCATTGGCTGAGAACTTCTTCCTGGCCTGGACCTTGAGATGGACACCTCCACGTGACTCATGTGTCTTTCTTCTTTGTATCAGCTTCTCCATTAATGAGGCTTTCAGTACTTTCCAAGAGTCTGAGCCTCTCTAGTTCCCCTTCTTAGGAAAAGTGTATTTCTAAAGATGGGTTTACAGTCAGCCAGTGAGTGTCCCATGGTGATAGATGCCACTGGGGATGGACGGGGTCTGGTGTCCGGGGCGTGGCGGCCGCCAGTCAAGTCCAGAAGGAGGATGTAAAGGGCTGCACTCAGTGCTTGCTGCTTTTTCTAGGGACGGAGCGCACTTTCTGTCCTTGGCTTCTAGTCTTTCCGTGGTTTTCCCATTTCGTACCCCTAGGTGGCAGCAGCAGAGAATTGGAGGGCGGAAGATGGGCAAAGTGGGAATGAGAGTTCCTTGTTAGAAAAAAAGAGGACACAGCAGAGTCACCTCTGATTTCTCTCCCTGCCCAACTCAGTTTTATTGCTAAAGAAGACATGCTTATCTTCCCTTGACACTGGGCATATTTGTCCCTTGAGGTGGGACGACTTCGGGGACATTTCCAGCTATTTCTCTGCATCCTCATGAACCCCCAACATGACAGGCAAGGATGCCCGAAAGAAGCCATCACTGTGAGCCTGTGGCTCTTTGATGGTGTAGTGCAGTGAGCACGACACACAGCGCCAAGGAGCGCCTGGGGCCCTGTCCACATGGGATGAGCTGAGCAAGTCACGCAGGGCAGCTGCCAACCAGCATTAAGGGACCTGGATGCAAATTCCTGCTCCAGCCCCATCTAGACGTGTGACAAGTGGTAGGTCATTTCCCTTCTCTGGCCTTCAATCTCCTCATCTGCACAAAGACAAGTTAGCTATAGCTACGTTATCTTTGGTTTCAATGTCCTACCATCTCAGCTGTGAAGAAAGATGATGAATGTTGTATCAATGACCAAGTAAAAGAGACGCTCTTTTGGCTATGGTTCTGGGATAGTTCCTGAAGAGGAGACAGGGTCTCACTGTTCCTGAAGAGGGACAGTGAGCCCTACAAACATGTACAAGGTACTGGGGGCTTCTTATGAACAGAAGCCAGAGAACAGCAGCAGGCCAAGCCTCAGAGCTGTGCAGGCCTGGGCGCAGAGGCAAATCTGCCGGTGTTCCTCTGCTGAGTTTTTTCTCTAGTCACTTCTTCTGCTGCATGGTGGTTCATGCGACTTGGAGCTCCTGTGTGCCCCTTCTCTACCTGCCAGCCTCCAAGCCCCTCTTCAAGACTCAGTTTATCCATCAGCCTCTCCATAAAGATTTCACTGGACTCTACGTCTAGGTCATGTGCCCACCTCTGAACTTCTGGACCCTGTCCTCATCACTTAGACAGTGTTTATATTTCATACACACACGCACATTCAATGGTCATAGTGCCTTATTTTTATAAAATCAATTATAATCAGCTTTGAGCCCTGCTTCTGCTAGGGCTGGCAGAAAAATCTATCTTCTCTACCTCTGGGGTTTATTCCACCTACCCCAAAACTCCATGAAGACTTTTGGGGGCCTTACTTTCAACAGAGACTCTGGGAGGACTCTTGTTCCTCATGTGCCCTTTAATTCATTCCTTGTCCAAGTCCACGTGGGCTCTTACCTGCCTCCCAGGGAGCAGACAGTACTGGGCTTCCATGCCAGGCTGGGTGAGAGGCTCTTTGTTGAGGCTAAGAACCCAGTCTCCCTGAGGCTCCTTTCTGGGGTGCCTCAAGTGGGTCAGTGCCCATTTACTGCTTACATAATTCTAACTGATATACCTGCCTGATATAATTCTGCCTTTTTAGTGATGGGAAATCTCTTTCTCCTTTTTTGTCCTTGTCACATCCCTTCCCCTCTGTACTCAGCTTCTCTCCTCTTCCTCTGGGAAGATCTGCGTTCTACTTCCAATGATCCACAAGTTTGTATCTTGTCAAGTTATTTACCATATGAGATGAAAGATCGTGTTTGTATGTGTTCACCCAATTAACAACAAGCTCCAGGATGACAAGAACTGGGCCATATTAGTCTTCATAATTCCAACAACTGGAAAAGTGTATGTGAGAACTCAAGACACTGTGATTGAATTAAATTAACTCAACTAGCCCTGCTGTCCAGACTCATCCAAGGTGAGTTTGAATCAGGTGTACCCTCTCCTTGTGGGGGGACGGATCTGGTGATATGGGTGCAGGAAACTCAAGAATTTGTGTGTCTTGACATTCTGGAAACATGAACTTGAATCTTTGAGGGCTGGCAACACTCAAAATCAGGTGAATGATAACATCTGAGTTGTCAGTAGCTGGGAAGTAAAGGAGTCAGGTTTCAGCCCTTGATGAAAAGGAGGCCTGGACAGTCAGAAAAATTTGGGCCACAGCCAAAAGGGAACTAGAATACAAAATCAGAGACAGAGAAGAAACCCAGTCATGGCGACTAGACATATTCAGTAGTGACTGGGAGGGAAGGAGTGGCTGAGTGGAGCACCAAACGGAGCATGTGATGCTGAGACTTCGGGTACTTCCTATCACCTGGCAGGGATGGCATTCTAGCTGCTGGGTCTAGCTCTCCTTGACTTAGGACACAGTGGGCTTAGCCAAGTCTAATTTTCTGATATGGAAATTGTAAAGTTTGATGACTTCATTTCCAAATAGTGCTGTCCTTTCTCTGGATGGAAATAATCCCCAAGGGGGACTCTGGATGGATTAAAGATGGTTCCTAGGGGGAAAAAAAAACCTTTAATGGTAACTCAAGAAGAAAGAAAAGCACTTGGTTGGGGAATCAAGACTCCAGATCTACAGAGCATAGACGATACGGTATCTGTCCGGGATTTTAAGCCTTGAGTTTCATCAGCTGGCGGGTCATAGTAGTGTTTCTGATTTTGCTTCTGTCTGAGATTGACAGGTTATATGGACTACAAAATGGACCCTAAGTAGATGTAATGGAGTCTACGGATTCATTGAATAGAATGGTGCAGAATGTCTGCCAAGATCAACACTGACCCTCAGCCTACTTGATGTTTTATTCCTCTTTCTAAGCTTAATTAGCCCACAGGGTAGTTGCTTCTGAAGGTCATACCTGGTGCACAATAGTAAATCTTATCATTAGCAAGGAGTAGGGGAGGGGTCTCATTTTCATATGTACTGTGCATGTGGGGACACACGCAGCTCGTCTAAAACATGAATCAACGTATTAGACGTCAGCAAAAGCAAAAGGGACTCTTACTGAATTTAAATTTGGAAACTGAGTCATTGAGAGACTGTTCCTTCCCACCTTCGTTTTAGTGATAATATCATGGTAGAGATTCTCAATAAACATTTCCAAAGAATAAATCTTGTTTCCAATTAAGTTTTGAAGGCAAACTCAAAATAAAAGGTGAATGATAACATCTGAGTTGTCAGTAGCTGGGAAGTAAAGGAGTCAGGTTTCAGCCCTTGATGAAAAGGAGGCCTGGACAGTCAGAAAAATTTGGGCCACAGCCAAAAGGGAACTAGAATACAAAATCAGAGACAGAGAAGAAACCCAGTCATGGCGACTAGACATATTCAGTAGTGACTGGGAGGGAAGGAGTGGCTGAGTGGAGCACCAAACGGAGCATGTGATGCTGAGACTTCGGGTACTTCCTATCACCTGGCAGGGATGGCATTCTAGCTGCTGGGTCTAGCTCTCCTTGACTTAGGACACAGTGGGCTTAGCCAAGTCTAATTTTCTGATATGGAAATTGTAAAGTTTGATGACTTCATTTCCAAATAGTGCTGTCCTTTCTCTGGATGGAAATAATCCCCAAGGGGGACTCTGGATGGATTAAAGATGGTTCCTAGGGGGAAAAAAAAACCTTTAATGGTAACTCAAGAAGAAAGAAAAGCACTTGGTTGGGGAATCAAGACTCCAGATCTACAGAGCATAGACGATACGGTATCTGTCCGGGATTTTAAGCCTTGAGTTTCATCAGCTGGCGGGTCATAGTAGTGTTTCTGATTTTGCTTCTGTCTGAGATTGACAGGTTATATGGACTACAAAATGGACCCTAAGTAGATGTAATGGAGTCTACGGATTCATTGAATAGAATGGTGCAGAATGTCTGCCAAGATCAACACTGACCCTCAGCCTACTTGATGTTTTATTCCTCTTTCTAAGCTTAATTAGCCCACAGGGTAGTTGCTTCTGAAGGTCATACCTGGTGCACAATAGTAAATCTTATCATTAGCAAGGAGTAGGGGAGGGGTCTCATTTTCATATGTACTGTGCATGTGGGGACACACGCAGCTCGTCTAAAACATGAATCAACGTATTAGACGTCAGCAAAAGCAAAAGGGACTCTTACTGAATTTAAATTTGGAAACTGAGTCATTGAGAGACTGTTCCTTCCCACCTTCGTTTTAGTGATAATATCATGGTAGAGATTCTCAATAAACATTTCCAAAGAATAAATCTTGTTTCCAATTAAGTTTTGTGGAGATGAATTAGATTATTTTAATGGTCAATAGTAAAATAACTATATCTCAAGCCTCTTTGCTTCAGGCTTTAAGTTGGTGTAAAATTTATGAGATAACAAACTGATTGAACTGTGGCAAAGGAAGAGGTGAATTGGATGAAACGTGCAGTGTATTGAGTTGGATGGTGATAACTTCACTTTGATCTCATTTTTGAAGATCAGGAGCAGATTATTTGGTTTGAATTGAAAGTCTCTATTCAGGACAGACTCTGAGGAGTTCATGCTAGACAACTTGTAGTGAAAAGATTTAACAGAGTTCATTTATTCATTAATTGATTCTGTTCCGTTACCATTTGCCTTTAGGTAACACTTTTAAAAAAATTAAACGTTTTATTCTGAGATAACTGTATGTCACATGAAGTTGTAAGGATAATATACAGAATGCACATTGCTCAGTTTTCTCCAGTGGATGAAAAAATTGTGGTACCTCCATAGCATACATAGTACAGCACTTTCCATTTCATCTATTTTAGAACATCACACCTGCATCTTGATACTGATACAGTCCAGGCACAGCATTTCAATCATGCCCTTTAAGAGTCATGCCCATTCCCTCCTGATCCCACCCCTCCCTTACCCCTGGAAACCATTATTTTATTGTCTATAATTTTTTATCATAAGAATGTTATATAAATGGTATCATAAACTATGTTATATTTTGGGATTGGCATTTTTCACTCCTCATAACTCTCTGACTATTCTTCCAGGTTTCTGCGTGTATCAACAGGGTTTTTTATTTTTTTTATTGATGAGTAGAATTCCATGGTATGGATAAACTTAATTTATTTAACCATTTGTTTGCTGAAGGATATCTAGGTTGTTTCCAGTTTTATTTATTTATTTATTTTGGCCACTTCTATAGAACTTTCATGTATTTATTTTCATCTGTCTTTGTTCTTCGGTCTGTGTGGGCCTCCCATCGCAGTGGCCTCTCTCGCTGCAGAGCACTGACCTGGGCGCATGCGCTCCAGAGCTCTGGCTCGGTAGTTGGGCGCATCGGTTCAGACACTCCACGGCACAAGGGATCCTCCCAGGCCAGGGATTGAACCGGCGCCCCTTGCACTGCAAGGCAGTGTCCTTACTCATTGGACCACGAGGGAAGCCCTGTTTCTAGCTTTTAACTGTTATGAACAAAGCTGCTGTAAATATTTCTGAACAAGTTTTCTTTTAATTGAAGTCTAGTTGATTTACAATGTTGTGTTAATTACTGCTATATAGCAAAGTGATTCAGTTATACATACATATGCATGTTCTTTTAAAAATATTCTTTTCCATTATGGTTTATCATAGGATATTGGATATAGTTCTCTGTCCTATGCAGCATGACCTCGTTGTTTATTTATTCTATATATAAAAGCTTGCATCTGTTAACCCTAATCTCCCTCTCTGTTCCTCCTCAACTTCTTTACCCCTTGGCAAACATGAGTCTGTTCCCTATGTCTTTGATTCTCTTTGTGTTTCATAGATATGTTCATTTGTGTCATATTTTAGATTCCACATATGAGTGATATCATTTGGCATTTGTCTTTCTCTTTCTGATTTCCTTCACTTAGTATGATAATCTCTAGTCGCATTGTTAACAAGGTTTTATGTAAACATTAGTCTTCATTGCTCCAGATTTTGGCCTTTAACTGATGAACTCAACTCCATAATTACTGGATCATAGAGTAGTTGCTTGTTTAATGTTTTAAGAAATTGCTACATTATTCTCCAAAGTGACTGTACTATTTTACATTCCTACCATCCATATATGAAAGATCCAGTTTCTCTCCATCCATGCCAGCGTTTGGTGGTGGTACTACTTTTTATTTTACCCATTTTGATGAGTGTATGATGGCATCTTATTGTGGTTTTAACTTGCCTTTCCCCGAAGGCTAGTGACTTTAAGTATCATCTCATGTGCTTATTTGCCATCTGTATATCCTCTTTGTTAAAATGCCTCTGTGTCTTTTATAGATTTCCTAATTCAATTATCGTTATTATTGTTGAGTTTTGAGGCTTCTTTATATATTCTGGATACTAGTCATTTGTTGGATATGTGATTTGTGACTTCTCTCATACTCTATGGCTTGTCTTATCATTCTCTTAATAAGAGTTTAAATATTTTGTGAAATGTTCCCTCCTCTTCTGTTTCCTGGAAAAGATGTAGAGAATTAGTGCTGCATCTTCTTTAAACATTTGGCAGAATTCTCCAGAGGTACCATGTGGACCTGGCGATTTCTCGTGGGGGATTTTTAAATTACCAATTAAATTTTCTGAATAGTTATGGGCCGTACTATTTATTTATACTGGCTAAGCTATGATAATTTGACCTTCCAAGGAATTGCTCCATTTAATCTAAATATCCACATTTATGTGTGTTGAGTTGTTCATAGTATGTATATATTACCCTCTCATGTGTCTGAAAAATCTATGGTAATAGCTCCTGTTACATTTCTGATATTGGAAATTTGTGTCTTCTCTCCTTCTAATGTGTCCATCTTGTTAGATATTTGTCAATTTCATCAATCTTGCCAAAGCTCTTTGTCTCATTGATTTCTCCATTGATTTTCTATTTTCAGTTTCACTGATTTCTGTTCTCATCTTTATTGCTTCCAGACACTTGCTTTGGACTTATTTTGCTCTTCTTTTTCCAGGTTCTTAAGGGGATGAGGGAGCTTAAGTTATGCAGAGTTTTTCTCTTTTCAGTAGGTGTGTTTAGTGCTGGGTTCCCCCTTAGCATTGCTTTTTGGTGTGTCACACACATTTTGATGTGATATGCTTGTTTTCATTCAGTTCAGTGTATTTTTGGTCTCCACTGAGATGTGCTCTTTGACTTATATGATTATTTAGAAGTGTGCTGTTTAGTTTCTGAGTGTTTGGAGATTTTCTTCAGAACCTCCGGTCACTGATTCCTAGTCTGATTTTATTGGAGTCAGAAAACATGCTCTCTATGATTTTAATTCTCTTAAATTGTTAAAGCCAGTTTCAAAGTCCAAGATAATACCCACTTGGCACATGTTCTGTGGGCACTTGAAAAGAATGTATATTCTGTCGTGGAGTGAAGTGTTCTATAAATGCCCATTAGTTCCTCTTGGTTGACAGTGTCATTGTCTGTTTTCTATCTTGATATTTTATCAGTTTTGAAATGAAGTTTCTAATTATAATTACCGATTTGTCTATTTCTCCTTTCAGTCCTATCTCTTTTTTAGTTTATGCATTTTGCAGTTTCATGTTTGGCACAAACACACTTAGGACTACTATGTCTTCTTAGTAGATCAGCTCTTTTATCATTAAATAATGTCTGTGTCTCTGGTAGATTTTGCTCTGAAAATCTGCTTTATCTGTTATTAATATAGTTACTCCTGTTTTCTATAGTTATTGTTTGCATGGTAAATCTTTTTCTTTCTGTTACTTTCTATCTGTCTGTATTGTTATATTTGAAATGAATTTCCTGGTGGCTCAGATGGTAAAGAATCTGCCTGCAATGCAGGAGATCTCTGTTCTATCCCTGGGTTGGAGAGATCCCCTGGAGAAGGGAATGGCTATCTTTCTTGGAGAATTCCGTGGATGGAGGAGTCTGGTGGGTTACAGTCCATGGGGTTGCAAAGAGTTGACAGAGTGACTGACACTAACACTTCCTGTAAACCACATATATTTGACTCATATTATTATTATTTTTTAATTTTAATTTTTGATTCATATTATTTTAATAAATTTACTCTGCCAACCTTACTCTTTTGATTGGTATATTTAGTCCATTTATAGAATTTGCTCCATTCTATTCCAAATTAAAGTGCTGTGAAAACTCATCTGATTGACAAATTAAATGATCCAGATCCCTAACTGCTAGGGAGCTGAAGTATGCTGCTTTTAACTTTCCAAACTCTGTTTCCAGACAGATACATGAGAAGTTAAAATAGGAGCTGAGTGGGGTGTCTACTCATTTCTCTGAAATGTCCCATCTTCTACTGAGGGATCCCTAGATTGCTCCAATTCCTGGAACTGCCATTTTCATATGTTAGTTACGACATACCTCCTGGGAATCAGAGGGTTGTGGTGAATTCAAGCTGAGCCACAAGCACTCATGCCCAATCTACTTTCCTTGGCTTTTCCCTCATCAAGTCTCCCACAGTAATGGACATGGTGAGAAGAGAAGTTGGAGAGAGTTTGATGGTTGTGCTAATAAAGCATAGGATAGTGAAGGATATGGCACTAGTTTACCTTCAATGCACGCCTTCTGAAAGTCAGCCATAATTCTTTGGCCAAATTCTCTGAACAAGAATCCTAAGGGGTGTCAGAGAAAATGGAGTAGATCAGAGAGTTATGGGGCCTCTGTCCACTCAGGATAAAGTGAAGGGGCCTTGACTTCCTTGAGGAAGACAGTGATGGATTCAAGCCATATGAAAAAGCATCTATCAAATACGTGGACCTTATCCCTATCTTTGGATGATGCATGTAATTTATAGAGTGTTTAAATTAGACAAATGGCTCAATCGATTTAGAGTAAGGGACAGGAAACACATGTTTCTTTTGCATTAAACTGAACTTTACCAGAGCAACAGTGCTTATGATCTCCTGAGTTATAGACTTTGAGTTCTCCATCAAAGTGCTCCTAATTAATTGCACTTTTCCACAAAGGCAATCCATTATGGAGCATGCCATCTCCATAAAGACCAAGGATACATTATTCAGCTCAAGCTAAGTGGTAATTTATATCCTTGTTTATAGGAAGAAAGATCAAGAATGAGCAGGATAGTGAGGATGAGAACAAGAGAATGAGAAAGAAACGCAAAGAAAGGATGTTTTAGTGAAGAGGGAAATGGACAGGAAAAAGGGTTGGAACATACCATGCAAATGACATCAGCCTTCTTTTCAAAAGAGCTGAGATGTGAAGTGAGGAAAGAGAAGAATGCGGACAGTTGTGCAAGTTCGGTTTTCTTTAAATTTCCTACACCTGGGTAGGTGACCAAAGTGAATGTGCCAGAAGCCAAGGGTATAGATCGCCACTAGGCCTTTGTGTCAGAAGCAGGAATGTTCACTGAAAAACATTTTGCCAGTGGCTAGTTCACTGAGAATGAAGTGACTCGATTACAAATGACAGAATGGCCTGCTTCATGATTTATTGTGGATTTTGCTGCAAGATTTAGTCGTCTCTGCTTTTGCACACATCAGTTTATTTATGAGTGGGTGGGCTTCCCCTCAAATGCAGATTGCCATCATGCCGCCTTTGTGGATCTATGACCTGACCCTGTACATGGCACTGTCTTGGCCAAGGTTTCTGCCCCACCTCTGCTTCTGTCAGCAAAGCAGCTGCAGCAGCCTACTTCACTGTGGTCAAGATATTCATCTGATAAGCGTTGTAAACTGACTTTTGGCAGGTTGATTTTCAGTGAATTGATCAATAGCTCTTCCTTTACAATTTCTAAGATGGAAGCAAGCTAGGTGTCCATCAAAAGGTGAATGGATAAAGAAGATGTAAGTGTATACAATGAAATAGTATTCATCTATAAAAAATTAAAATTTGTCACTTGCAATAACATGGATGGACTGAAGGGTATTATGCTAAGTGAAAGAAGTCAGAGAAAGACAAATACTGTATGATATCAGTATAGGTGGAATCTAAAAATAAACTAGTGAATATCACGAAAAGAAAAGAGACAGATAAAGAGAACAAACTAGTGATTAGCAATGGGGAGAGGAAAGTAGGGCGGGACAATATAGGGGCAGGGGATGAAAAGTACAAACTAGTATGTATAAAATGAGTTACAGGGATATATCATGCAATATATTTTATAATAAGTACAAATGGAGTCTGATCTTTAAAAATTGTGAGTCACCAAAGTTGTTAATCAGCTATACCCCAATACAAAATAAACAGACCAAAACAAAAATATGGTGAATCACCTACACCTATACCATATAATATTGTACATCAACTATACTTCCATTCTAAAAAATGAAGAAGTTAAAAAAAACGGTGAAGGCAGTAATTCCCAAGTTAGGATCTGACTTAATGTTGAGAATGCAGCATGTGAAAGAGACTTAGAAGCTTTGGGACCAAATCCTAATTCACCTAGGATTAGGAAAAAAAAAAAAAAAATTCAGAGCCTCAGTTTCTTTGTCCAAGAATGGGAATGCTATTCTGTCCTAGATGATGAGTGTTTAGATTAATCCATTCATCCTGTATTCCTGTGACCCAGGTACTGTGCTAATATAGACTCCTGTGATCCAGGTGCTGTGCTAATGTAGACTGCACAACTGTCGCTGTCTTCTTACGTGAAGCAGCTGGTCAGGGGGCGGCGGATGGGGGATGGATGTGAAGTATCCACCGGGGATGGGAGGCACAGACTCTGTGGGAATGTGGAGCTGATTCGGGCTGAAGACGCCGTGAAGGTAGGAGCTTGGCCTATCGAAATTTTGAAAGACAGGCTCTGCGGAGAGAAATGTGAGAGCAGTGACACATGTGAAAGCATTCTGTGCGCTGCTCATTGCTCCCGAGCCACACGACCTTCCTTTCTCTATGGCTCCCAAGGCTCCCTTTTGACTTCTCCTTCTTCTTAATATTTCCAAATGAGTTGTGCCAACCAGGGACCTAGATAAAGAAGATGTAAGTGTATACAATGAAATAGTATTCATCTATAAAAAATTAAAATTTGTCACTTGCAATAACATGGATGGACTGAAGGGTATTATGCTAAGTGAAAGAAGTCAGAGAAAGACAAATACTGTATGATATCAGTATAGGTGGAATCTAAAAATAAACTAGTGAATATCACGAAAAGAAAAGAGACAGATAAAGAGAACAAACTAGTGATTAGCAATGGGGAGAGGAAAGTAGGGCGGGACAATATAGGGGCAGGGGATGAAAAGTACAAACTAGTATGTATAAAATGAGTTACAGGGATATATCATGCAATATATTTTATAATAAGTACAAATGGAGTCTGATCTTTAAAAATTGTGAGTCACCAAAGTTGTTAATCAGCTATACCCCAATACAAAATAAACAGTTCAAAAGAAAAATATTGTGAATCACCTACACCTATACCATATAATATTGTACATCAACTATACTTCCATTCTAAAAAATGAAGAAGTTAAAAAAAACGGTGAAGGCAGTAATTCCCAAGTTAGGATCTGACTTAATGTTGAGAATGCAGCATGTGAAAGAGACTTAGAAGCTTTGGGACCAAATCCTAATTCACCTAGGATTAGGAAAAAAAAAAAAAAAATTCAGAGCCTCAGTTTCTTTGTCCAAGAATGGGAATGCTATTCTGTCCTAGATGATGAGTGTTTAGATTAATCCATTCATCCTGTATTCCTGTGACCCAGGTACTGTGCTAATATAGACTCCTGTGATCCAGGTGCTGTGCTAATGTAGACTGCACAACTGTCGCTGTCTTCTTACGTGAAGCAGCTGGTCAGGGGGCGGCGGATGGGGGATGGATGTGAAGTATCCACCGGGGATGGGAGGCACAGACTCTGTGGGAATGTGGAGCTGATTCGGGCTGAAGACGCCGTGAAGGTAGGAGCTTGGCCTATCGAAATTTTGAAAGACAGGCTCTGCGGAGAGAAATGTGAGAGCAGTGACACATGTGAAAGCATTCTGTGCGCTGCTCATTGCTCCCGAGCCACACGACCTTCCTTTCTCTATGGCTCCCAAGGCTCCCTTTTGACTTCTCCTTCTTCTTAATATTTCCAAATGAGTTGTGCCAACCAGGGACCTAGGGGCAGCAAGACCGACATTTTGCTTGTCTTGATCCTCTTAAAGCCTGGGCATGTCTTCCTTCCCTGCAGGTGCTTGGCTCTGCTCTGGTGCTGTGTTCCTGCCTGCTGCTCACCTTTGGGGCATCACTGTGAGTGAGGTCTCTGCTGACAGGCTTCAGATGAAGGGTGTGTCTGATGGCCTTTACCATTTTTTGCCTCTGACATTCTGTGGGTTACAAAGTTTTAAATTTGCTATGTAGCAGTTAAAACAGTCCACATTTGTATTTATGTTTTTTCTGCCATTGGGAAAGGTCAGTAGAGCTAGGTGTTTTTTTTTTTTTTTGGTCACATATTAAATTTTTTACCCATATTCCAATAGAGGAAGGTTTGTTTTCCAACGCCCCTTCTCCCTAATGATCAAAGTTTGGCCAGTTTCCCCTTTCCTCTGAGGACCAGTCTCTTGGAGATGTAGGTCCAGGTCCTTGTCCTTTCCTGTACCTCCTCTGCTTTTTCTTTCAGGAAAGGAGGCCAGATGTTCTCCTTGAACTCAGCAGAGATGCTCCCTCCAGAAGGTTCAGATAAGGAGGGTGTTCATAGCTGCATCAGGGGGTTGCTGTTGCTGACCTGAGCTGAAGGAGAGGATCCACCCAATCATAGTTATTGTAACTGTACCTTTGGTCTTATTTCCACGATCTAATTTTGCGAGTTGTATTGAACAGACTGTGTCAAGGGAAAAGCAATAGTTAATGGTATGGGCTCTGGCTTCAAATTCCATAGCTCAAAGCTCCCAGAAGAGCGCCCATGAGACAGCCACTGACTCTTCCCGAGTCTAAGTTTTGTCTTCTTTAAAATTCATAACTCATGGAACTTTGAAAATTCAAATGATTTAAGACTTAGACAGTGTTTACAATAGCACTAGGTCTAGACAAAATCCTCCCTTCACTCTCTTCTCAAAGTATGCAACATTTCTTAAATTTTGACTATATGTTTGTTTTTTACTTTCAAAATGGTTTGAAGTTCTATCTTTTATTAAGGCTATTTAAAAAAAAATATTTATTTATTTATTTGACTGTTCTGGGTCTTAGTTGAGGCATGTGGAATCTAGTTCCCTGGTCTGGGATAAAACCCCGGCCTGAGGCATTGGGAGGCCACCAGGAAAGTCCCAAGGCTATTTATTTAATTTTATTTTATTTTAAACATTTTTTTGTGGGGGGAGCGGGCGCGGATTGGGTAGGGAGGGGGGTGGGCGGTCCCCTTCTATTGGTCTATCATTTATCTATTTTCATCCATCTTTGTTCTTTGGCCCCTGTGGGCCTCCCATCGTGGTGGCCTCTGTCGTTGCAGAGCACCGGCTCTGGGCGCATGCGCTCCAGAGCTCCTGCTCGGTAATTGGACACATCGGTCCAGCCGCTCCGCGGCACGTGGGATCTTCCCAGGCCAGGGCTCGAACCGGCGCCCCTTGCACTTCAAGGCGGTGTCCTTACCCACTGGACTACCAGGGAAGCCCCCAAGGCTATTTATTTTTAATTGTTGTTGCTCTGTGAGTGTTTTAGCTCTGTGTGACTCTTTGTGACCTCACGGACTGTAGCCCACCAGGATCCTCTTACCACGAGATTCTCCAGGCAAGAATATTGGAGTGGGTTGCCTTTCCCTTTTCCAGTTGCTAATCAGCTATACTCCAATATAACATAAAAAGTTAAAAAATATGTATACACCAAAATATTAAAAATCGTATAGTTTTCTATAGGAAAATCAATAAAGATAACTTAATCTTTCTAGGGGAAAAAGTTTTCAGCGTTACAAATTTAAAGTGCAAGTTTTATACATGAATTCAATAAGAAATACATTGAAACCTTACAATGCCACATAATCATGATCTATTTCGTGGAAAGCAATAAAAACTATGTACTTTTTAAATCTGTGTACATCAAAATGGAAAGCCTAATTTATACTTTTTCCTTTATTTTATTATTATTATTTTTTTAAAGATTCATTTATTTATTTATTTTGGGCGGGGGTCGGGTTGGGGAGGGAGGGGAGCAGGCAGGCCACTTCTATTGGTCTTTTGTTTCTCTGTGTTCATCCGTCTTTGTTCCTTGGCTCCTGTGGGCCTCCCATCGCGGTGGCGTCTGTCGTTGCTGAGTGCCGGCTCTGGGCGCATGCGCTCCAGAGCTCCGGCTCGGTGATTGGACACATCGGTCCAGCCGCTCCGCGGCACGTGGGATCTTCCCAGGCCAGGGATCGAACTGGCGCCCCTTGCACTGCAAGGCGGTGTCCTTACCCACTGGACCACCAGGGGAAGCCCTTGCCTTTATTTTTGATAGCACAATTTGTTTAATAAATATACTGTGAATGTTCCTGTTAATTAATAATCTCAAGACACTGAGATTTATGGTTTAAAGATACTTTGAATACTACTGATATAACAAAACCTGAAAAGGGAAAGGAGAGAAAATGAGAAGGCTTAATGAAACAATAAATTGCCACAAATTCAAATCAGAAACGGAATAGAATGTCTGCCAAATACCATGCCTTTAGGTCAACACGAAATGAAGATTGATCACGAGGGAGCCTACACACTTCCTGGGACCATGGGGTGTATAAAAGACCTCCTAATTGTTATTACCACCTAGAAGTTGCCTACAGTGAATCTTAGACTAGCAACAATCTAATCCATGGATAGTTTAACGATGGATTCACTTGGCCACAGCTGACCCGACTCATCTGCACGGGCACTTTGAAATCTGTGGAGTCCTACAGGAGCTAAGGATATCTTGTGTTCCTTAAGTTGATGCATTAGCTAGTAAAGTCCCAGTGCTTCACTTTAAGGACTTCCTTTGTGTGATGAAAGAAAATCCAACACATTCCTTTCTTTTTGACAGTTCACTGCAGTTGAGATGTGTTTGTAAGAGATCAATTTAATATTCCCTTTGTCTTTGCAGGAAGTGCCTTCCTGGTGTTGCCTTCCTGAGTGGTATTGCCTCCTGCAGACTGTGGCTTATAGTTACAGAGCAGAGATGTTAGTGTCTTCCATTGAGATGAATGGATGCCCCTCTGGGTATTATCGAGATGAAAAATGTTCGGCACCTCTCTCAGGAGAAGTAAATCAGATCCTTTGTGAGGTGTATGTTCAACCTCCTTGTCAACCTTTCTTCTAGAAGTAGCTCAGCCAGAGTGAAGCCTTGTCTTAGCTACTGTGGATGGAGGTGGGGAAAGAGGTTTCTGTCACTCAGGCCCTCCTGCAGCCCACAGCCCCACTGGCTCTCATTTGGCTTCCAAGTGCCCATGCATCCAGGGCTACCTCTTGCCTTGAGTGCCTCACATCTTCTCCTGTCCCCTTTGGAGCCCACTGGAGTTCTATTGCTTCGTTTCCACATTTCTGTGCTTTAAGGTCTTCTCTGCTCTGCGTTGCATGGAATAAGTGAGGCCTCATCTGGTGAGCTGGGCGATGTTGATGCTTTGGCTTCTGGTATGTTCTCTCATCTCAGACAACATACCTGGACCTACCATGACAGGGTTTTTTAGGAAGGTCTTCAGGAGTGCCTTGAGTAGGAGCTAAGTTTGTGCTAACTAAAGGGACAAAATTAACAGTGATAAAATATCTTTCATTCAGAAGCTAATTGGATAAGTATCAGATGGTGAATGGTTTTAAGTTTGGGTGAATTACAGCTTCACTGGGAACCAGCATCACCACACATTGTGAAGAAGGAGCGCTTGGACTGTGTTAGTGGAGGACTGTAGTGTGGATCAGAAAATGAGAGAGTTCTGCAGTGTTCTGAGCTGGCTATTTGTTCTGGAAGTTTGTATTTTAACTGTCTTTTGCGTTATAGAGAAAAACTTGAAAATAAACACCAGCGACAGTGATTAACATCTTGAGGAATCTAGAAACCATGTTGTACAGAGATGCATGAAAAATGGTGAAATCCAAAAGAACTGTCTAATCTGATTAAAAAAAAAAGAAGAGAGAGAAGACTTGGGAGAAAAATGATGACTGTCTCCAGATGTTTAAGGATCTACCATGTAGAGAAAACAAACGGGTTCCGAGCAGTCATCATAGGGCAGAACTTTGATCTGTACGTACACGTTGCAGGGACAGACTTCATTTCATTCTGCTTCAGCAACCGCAGGAGCAGCCATGTGAGAAAGCAGTGACCACGGCTCCCTGGCTGGCTCCGTTTCTCTAGGAGCTCGTGGGGGTGCACACTGGGTCTCCTACCACTGAGCACCAGTGAGTGTGCCGTTTAGGACTGAGAGGCTCCCGTGCCTCACGGAGGGCTCCCAGGCATGGCAGAAAGGCAGCAAAGCCGTGCTGTGCTCACTATGGACACCGGGCCTGGCCTCAGCCGGCAGGGGATGTTTGTTCAGCTTTACGTCTCAAGCTGATGAACCAGGCCTTGAGTTCCACCTGCATCCCCTCCTGCACTTCTAACATCTGAAGGGAAGGCTCCAACCCCGACTCAGACAGTCCCATCCACACCCCCAAGACAAGGGCGAGGGTGACTCGTGTTGGGTTGGCCTGAGGATGAAAAGCAGGAGCTGGAGCTTTGAGTCCGGGGCTGAACTACAGGCCTGCTGTGTGGGACTTTCTCTTTCCTTGAGACTATTCCTGTTTGTGAAGCCCTTTCCCATGAACGTCTCAGGCGCCGTCTTTCTCAGAAGGTTAGGCTGGTAGGTGGGAAGCAGCTCCAGTGTTTACTCAAGTCCATTGGAATCGTTTGCCCTGCCCCCACCCAGCTGAGGAGTGCTCAGGACAGTAGGCTGGATCAGTCCTTGTCCGCCTACTGATGAGAAATTCATTCGGGAACTGGCAGACAGGTTTGATGTCACTGAGCTAAGGACTCTGGGGACTGAAATGCCACAGCTTCGTATGGACCTGCTGCCTTTTCATGCAGACACTCAGGAATAAGAATCCTCTCCTGTACCTTAAACCTGCAGATTGTATTTGTTGTAGGGAAGAGAAAAGCAGAAAAAAACTGATGCTGAATTTACCAAGAGAATCAAGTTTAGAGGGAATCCTGAGGTTGGATCTCATCCTTTCCGATTAATCTATACTTTTTCTTTGCTTACATCTGTAAACATATACATACATACATACATACATATATATTTAAACTTGGCCTCTTTTATTGTTTTCTTTTAATTTCTTTTCATCCATCTTTATTCTTCGAATTGTGCGGGCCTCCCACTGCAGTGGCCTCTCTGGTTGCAGAGCACTGGCTCTGGGTGTGTGTGCTCCAGAGTGCTGGCTCCTAATTGGACACACTGGTCGAGCCACTCTGCGGCATGTGGGATCTTCCCAGGCCAGAGATCGAACTGGCCCTTGCTGTGAAAGGTGCCCCTTTCACAGCAAGGTGGACTCTTTACCCACTGGACCACCAGGGAAGCCCTGTAAAGTTATATTTTAATATAATTTTATGTATATCTTGGGCTTTCCTGGTGGCTCAAATGGTAAAGAATCTGCCTCCATTGTGGGAGACCAGGGTTCGATC
This sequence comes from Tragulus kanchil, assembly GCA_022376925.1. Lineage (NCBI taxonomy): Eukaryota > Metazoa > Chordata > Mammalia > Artiodactyla > Tragulidae > Tragulus > Tragulus kanchil. The sequence continues at coordinate 163,861,655 of JAIOJX010000005.1, forward strand.
CCTGGGTTGGAAAGATACTCTGGAGAAGGGAATGGCTACCCATTTCAGTATTCTAGCCTGGAAAATTCCACAGGAAGAAGACCTTGGCAGGTTGTGGTCCATGGGGTCACAGAGTCAGACATGACTGGGAGATTTTCACTTCATTTCATTTCACTTATATATTTTAATGTAATTTTATATTATAAAATTGTGCAGAAATTAACTGTACAAAGATTTCTTGTGTACCTTTTGCCCAAATTTCCCAGATATTGTATCTAATATGTCGTTGTTTAGTCTCTAAGTTGTACCCTACTGTTTGGCAACCCTGTTAACTGCAGCCTGCCAGGCTCCATGGGATTTTCCAGGCAAGAATACTGGAGTGGGTTGCATTTTCTTCTCCAGGGGATCTTCCCAACACGGGGATTGAAAGGGCATCTCCTGCACTTACAGACATACTCTTTACCACTGAGCCACCTGGGAAACCCTATATCTAATATGACGAGAGTACAAAGATCAAATCAGGAAGCTAACTTGATGTGGCACTCATCCAAACTATGGCCTCATGTGGATTTCACCAGTTGGCCCACAAACATCCCTTTTCTGGTTGAGGAAACAAACCAGACACGCACATTGGATTTAGCCTCCTTTAATTTGGCATAGCCTTACCTACATCTTTGACAAGTTCATTTCTAGAGAAGGGTAATGTATTCATTGAGATATAGCATCTATGTGCCTTGTGCAGTGCCACCTACAAGTGAGGCAACATCACATGAAAAAGGACAGAATAGATATCATCCCTGTCACCTGAGGGCTCTTGGTTGAGTATTGAACACAGACAATGTCACACACGAAGACAATGAGTTTAAGGTGGAGGAGGGAAGGGAATGTACAGGCTGGGAGGGCAGATGCCTACACCACGTTGGGAGGAAGCAGGAAAGGATTCCTGAGGGAGATGATATTGGAGGCGAAGCCCACAGAGGATTTATTCAGTCTGAGAGAAGGACATGGCTGGCTTGAAATGGTGGCAATGGCATCAGTGAAAGCCCAGTGGCACCATGCATCTGCTCTGATCACTGAACTAAAATGCATTCTAGAGTCTGGACATGAGATGGAGAGCAGAGAACTATGCATGAGGCTGCAGAGGCAGGGACTGACCGGATTGTGCAAAGGCTTGGAAGTCGAAACAAGAGTTTGATGTCGACCATGGAGCAATGGAAACATGTTGAAAGATGTTTTGGACAGAAAGCTGACTCTAAGGCACTTGAATGCCTCCTGTGCTCTATGAGTCTTGATAGCAAGTGGAAATCCAGGTCCAGTCTGGGCAACCATGAAAACCGTCCTGGTGTGGGAGGCAGGGGATGTCTGGATGGAAGGATCAAGGAGAAATCTGATCCTTGCTGTCCTGAAGTAGTCACTAGTACCATGTAAAGCCCTGACCATTGTCAGGGAAAGCCCTTCCCTAAGAGAAGAGACCAGTGCATGCATGCATGCTAAGTCACTTCAGTTGTGTCCAACTCTGCAATGCTACTGTAGCCGGCCAGGCTACTCTGTCTGTGGGATTCTCTAGGCAAGAATACTGAAGTGGGTTGCCATGCCCTCCTCCATATTTGATCCTACTCAGGAGTGGGATAAAACCTATTATCTCTTAAGTCTCTGCATTGGGAGGCAAGTTCCTTATCACTAATGCCACCTAGGAAGCCCAGAGAGACATGGATAAGGCCTAGTTTGGGGAATGAGGTTGAGGTTATAGCAGGAAGGACATTCTCACAGCACTGGGAGCAAGGTGGCCTTGGGAGAGGAGAATCTGGCCAGGGCAGTGATATGTCAACTGGCCCGATCTGGTGTGTGGCTCAGTGCAGGTGCTCTGTCCTCAGCCCCAATCTAGGATCTGTTCTTGATCCACTGCCAGGCCAGTCTCCGGTAAAAGCTGGTCTGGAAGGGCAAGGTTTCAGTCTCAGCCCTAGCTCCAGAGGTTGTCCCTTCCCTTCTTTAAAAAAAAATTTTTTTTTTTTACCCTTTATTTTGCTTTTAACTTCTACAGAGTTTTGTTGTTTACAGATATGTATGTTCCCAGATTAGTCATATGTATATCCCCCCCTTCCCACCCCTCCCAACCATCACACAGCACCCCTGAAGGATCCCCTTTTCTCACAGAGCAATGACTATAGCTATTTTCTTCACTTATGATAGTACAGTCCTTCATGCTACTTCCTTCTCGCCTCCCACCCTCTGTTCCTTCCCCACAATGTCCGTATGTCCACTGTCCATGTCTGTCTTTCCATTGCTTCACTGCGTGTGCCATCATCACCATCCTGCTAGATTCCATATATATGTGTTAATATACTGTATTTGTCCTTCTCTTTCTGACTGACTTCACTTTTGATGATACGTTCTAGATCCAGCCACCTCATCAGGGCTGATTCTTCTGCATTTCTCTTTACAGCTGTGTAGTATTCCATTGTATATATGTGCCAGAGCTTTTGGATCCATTCGTTCGTCGATGGGCATAGAGGTTGCTTCCATGTTCTAGCTGTTGTATAGAGAGCTGCAATGAACATTGGGGTACAGGTGCTTCTTTCAGATTTGATTTCATCAGGGTATAAGCCTAAGAGTGGGATTGCTGGGTCGTATGGTGCTTCTATTTTTAGTTTTTTAAGAAATCTCCAGACTGTCTTCCATAGGGGCTGTATCAATTGACATTGCCAGTCCCTTCCCTTCTGACCCATGTTCACTTCTGTTTGAAGACCTGCTCTGTCCAGACAGGCTGGCCTGGAAGCACTTAAGAGGAAGAGCTCACAGCTGGACTTACCCGCTCCTTCCAGCTCTTGGAGAGAGAGGTCTGCTCCCACCCCTCACAGTCAGCCTGCCTCTTGGCAACTCGACTGGCAAGGGATGTCCAGGCAGCTGGTTGGTGGTGGAGGTAGGGGTGGCTATTTAGTTCAACTAAATCCTCCAGGGTGGGGTGGTACACACAGGGGAGAGAGCAGGACTGGAATGTGAGGCTGGGGCAGGAATGACTTACCCTACCCCAGTTTATTTTCTCATTTTCCAGGGCTGTAATTGAGGAGCTGGTTTCTATCAGGTAGCATTGACTAACATCCTAGGTCACCAGCCCATCTTCTCAGGGCTATGTCTCCTTCTCCACACTTGGACAAGCCCAGTGTCCACAGACCGGCACCAAATCTGAACTCATAGGTTGATTTTAGAGCTGGAGAACCAGAAATGATGGTTAGTCTAGAAAAGGGGGTATTCATGGCTGGCTGCAGGGTTTCCTCTGCTATCAGGATGTCCTGGAAATTCAGTCCCAGGGAGCTCTGGGACCATGTAGAAACAATAGACAAGCAGAAACAGCTGGGGTTGTATTTATGGACCAACGCAGCCCACCACAAATGGTTGGAGAGTGTCTCTGAAAAATACATAGGGGTCTTCTGTGTGGAAGTGAACAATATGATTTTTTTGTACTAAAATTTACTTTATGTCTTAGAAAAAGAACCTCAAGCTTTTTTGATCCCCTTCTATCACATGGCCTTGGCAGCCCTGAGAGATATTTTCCCTATTAAGCAAACCAGCAGCTGCTGATTTTGGCTACAGTTTGCCTTGCTTATTTCTTGGGAGGAAAGAAGATGTTCAGCCGTCCTCAAAAGCTACCAGAGGAAATCAAAATAAAAACACAGAACAGATGGACCTGGAGGACGGAAATCCCGTGGCATGCACTGGGTTCCCATTCTCAGCAGAAAGCTGCAATACTCAATATAGACTCCCCTCCAGCCAGACCTGGGGCTGCATGGTGTTCCTCAGGGCTACTTCCACCTGACGTTTCAGGATAAGAGGCTTAGGTGAAGTGGCAGGTTTCAGTGAGGGGACAGTGAGCATCTGGGATATCTCCTATTTATCAAAAATATTTCATTCATCATCGCATGACCAATTCTACCATAAGTGACTCAGTTCCTTGGGTGTCAATTTCTCCACTCCTGGGTTTTGATCTGAACAAACTAAAATTGTAATTAACATTTGTGTCCTTGTTTACTGAATGCCAGGCACTGGTGTACAGATTTGCCAGTTTACACTTTATTCTCACCTTATTCTTATACCATTTTTCTGATGAGAAAGTTGAGTAGCAAAGAAGATAAATAATTAAAGCAAAGTCAGAAGAGAGTTTGTAACTGGCATGGCTGGTTAGTCTACCACCCAAAATACAGGGAATATGTAAATACCAGAAAAGACCGTCTTCCTGGGAAGACTGATGCCATTCATTCTGTGTCTGTCTGTCTATCTATCTATCTATTCATATCTATATGCACATCTGTATATCTCTATCTATCTGGCAAACCTATCTCAGCAGTAACATGTGTTAATCTATTCCACAGTCAAGGAAACAAATGCAAAGATGCTCACACAACTAAGAACCTAAAAACACTGAAAGAAAATCAGCATCTTCAGAAGGATATGTCAAATCACTTTAAAAGTACACCGAGCTTACAAAACATGAACGATACTACCTCAGGAAAATTAACACAAAAACTTAAGAATAAGTGTAATTAATGTTAACAAATGATATAATAGATGAACTTATATTCTGTGTGGAAGTGAACAATATGATTTTTTTGTACTAAAATTTACTTTATGTCTTAGAAAAAGAACCTCAAGCTTTTTTGATCCCCTTCTATCACATGGCCTTGGCAGCCCTGAGAGATATTTTCCCTATTAAGCAAACCAGCAGCTGCTGATTTTGGCTACAGTTTGCCTTGCTTATTTCTTGGGAGGAAAGAAGATGTTCAGCCGTCCTCAAAAGCTACCAGAGGAAATCAAAATAAAAACACAGAACAGATGGACCTGGAGGACGGAAATCCCGTGGCATGCACTGGGTTCCCATTCTCAGCAGAAAGCTGCAATACTCAATATAGACTCCTCCAGCCAGACCTGGGGCTGCATGGTGTTCCTCAGGGCTACTTCCACCTGACGTTTCAGGATAAGAGGCTTAGGTGAAGTGGCAGGTTTCAGTGAGGGGACAGTGAGCATCTGGGATATCTCCTATTTATCAAAAATATTTCATTCATCATCGCATGACCAATTCTACCATAAGTGACTCAGTTCCTTGGGTGTCAATTTCTCCACTCCTGGGTTTTGATCTGAACAAACTAAAATTGTAATTAACATTTGTGTCCTTGTTTACTGAATGCCAGGCACTGGTGTACAGATTTGCCAGTTTACACTTTATTCTCACCTTATTCTTATACCATTTTTCTGATGAGAAAGTTGAGTAGCAAAGAAGATAAATAATTAAAGCAAAGTCAGAAGAGAGTTTGTAACTGGCATGGCTGGTTAGTCTACCACCCAAAATACAGGGAATATGTAAATACCAGAAAAGACCGTCTTCCTGGGAAGACTGATGCCATTCATTCTGTGTCTGTCTGTCTATCTATCTATCTATTCATATCTATATGCACATCTGTATATCTCTATCTATCTGGCAAACCTATCTCAGCAGTAACATGTGTTAATCTATTCCACAGTCAAGGAAACAAATGCAAAGATGCTCACACAACTAAGAACCTAAAAACACTGAAAGAAAATCAGCATCTTCAGAAGGATATGTCAAATCACTTTAAAAGTACACCGAGCTTACAAAACATGAAAACGATACTACCTCAGGACACAAACTTTAAAGCATCAAAACATTCTTAAGAATAAGTGTAATTAATGTTAACAAATGATATAATAGATGAACTTATATTCTAAAACATTAATTCAAAAATTCTTAGAGATCTGGAGAAAAGAAAATAAGGTCAATGAAATAAAAAAAGTGAGTGAAAGAGCAGAATTAATATAGTTGAAAATTGAATTTGTCAGTTGGAAGATGTCAACAAAGAGCTCTTCCAAAATTTAACCCAAAGACAAGGAAATGGAACATATTAAAGGAGCATACTGAGACTGAGAAGCTTATCATATTATTCTAAATTCTGCCTAATTCAATTTGCAAGAGGAAAAAAAATAACAAAAACAGAGAACTGAAAAGAGGAATAAGTAACATAAGTCAAAATGATCACAAATGAAGACATGAGTCCTTGAATCTATGTGACCCACTGATGTTAGGTAGGACAAGTGGAATAGAGAAACCATATGCACACATTGTGGTGGTATCTCGGAAAAAAAAGTATCCTAAAAGCTAATAAAGCAAAACAAAAGAGAACGTAATTTCTCTACAAAGGAATAAGAATCAGATTGGAATTATATTTCTCAAAAGCAAGAGAGGATTTCTGGAAGCAATAGAACTTCTTCAGAATGGTTGCTGTGAGATTTTTTAACTGGAATTCTATCCCAAGCAAGACTAAAAAAATACTATGTAAAAACAGTTTCTTAAAGCCCTTTAAGAACCCTGAAACATTGCCAATGAGAAACCCTACCAGAAAATTTGGAGAATCTATTCTAGCAAAATAAAGCAGACATATTGGTTATTAAATTTGAAGGAGACTTAGAATATAGGAAAAGTGGCCAGTCAAAATATAGTTAGTTAATTCTAAATAAACATTGATTTTAAAAATTATTAGTGACAATTAGTAAAAAGTTGAATTTATAATTCTTAATGATTTCAGGAGAGTTTATATCATAGAAGAAGGAGAAAACTTCAAATTTAAGAATGTTTATCAACATTTTTTTCCAGCTTTTTGAACAAGGGAGCTCACATTTTAATTTTGCACTTGATGCCAGAATCTATATTCTTGGTGCCTGAATCCTCTGTCACCCAAAGGGAACATTTGAGATTTCTTTTGCTAAAGAAACTGGAAAAAAGCGGCTCTGTATTTGGAGACATCAGGCAAATAAAATTGGGTGAGAAAGGAAAATTAAGTTAGTTGCTAACTGACTTAGAGACATCTTTAGACTTCACACTGCCAGCACGGGAGATTGTAGGATAAAATTGAATTTGTCAGTTGGAAGATGTCAACAAAGAGCTCTTCCAAAATTTAACCCAAAGACAAGGAAATGGAACATATTAAAGGAGCATACTGAGACTGAGAAGCTTATCATATTATTCTAAATTCTGCCTAATTCAATTTGCAAGAGGAAAAAAAATAACAAAAACAGAGAACTGAAAAGAGGAATAAGTAACATAAGTCAAAATGATCACAAATGAAGACATGAGTCCTTGAATCTATGTGACCCACTGATGTTAGGTAGGACAAGTGGAATAGAGAAACCATATGCACACATTGTGGTGGTATCTCGGAAAAAAAAGTATCCTAAAAGCTAATAAAGCAAAACAAAAGAGAACGTAATTTCTCTACAAAGGAATAAGAATCAGATTGGAATTATATTTCTCAAAAGCAAGAGAGGATTTCTGGAAGCAATAGAACTTCTTCAGAATGGTTGCTGTGAGATTTTTTAACTGGAATTCTATCCCAAGCAAGACTAAAAAAATACTATGTAAAAACAGTTTCTTAAAGCCCTTTAAGAACCCTGAAACATTGCCAATGAGAAACCCTACCAGAAAATTTGGAGAATCTATTCTAGCAAAATAAAGCAGACATATTGGTTATTAAATTTGAAGGAGACTTAGAATATAGGGAATAGTGGCCAGTCAAAATATAGTTAGTTAATTCTAAATAAACATTGATTTTAAAAATTATTAGTGACAATTAGTAAAAAGTTGAATTTATAATTCTTAATGATTTCAGGAGAGTTTATATCATAGAAGAAGGAGAAAACTTCAAATTTAAGAATGTTTATCAACATTTTTTTCCAGCTTTTTGAACAAGGGAGCTCACATTTTAATTTTGCACTTGATGCCAGAATCTATATTCTTGGTGCCTGAATCCCTCTGTCACCCAAAGGGAACATTTGAGATTTCTTTTGCTAAAGAAACTGGAAAAAAGCGGCTCTGTATTTGGAGACATCAGGCAAATAAAATTGGGTGAGAAAGGAAAATTAAGTTAGTTGCTAACTGACTTAGAGACATCTTTAGACTTCACACTGCCAGCACGGGAGATTGTAGGATCAACTGAACCACTCAGAGCTCAGGACTGCATGTCCTGACATGCGAAGGTCACTAATGACGTTGTCAGCAGGTCATCCCACCAACCTACAGTGGAATTATTCAATCCATAAGCTCTTCCAGTCAAAGATGGCCAGTTTCACAACATTGTCATCCCTCCAAAGGTGATTCAGGGCCTAATGTACTCCCTCCCGTTTCCCCTTCTGACTTGTAATTTGGGGATTGCACCTGTTTGCATTGATACAGTTATTAACATGTTACATTTTGGCTCTACTTGTGCTCTTCACAATGTTTATCACAACATACAATTACTTCGCTATCATGTACTTACAGCCTTTTCTCATTTCTCACTCAGCACTAGGCTGGGCGCTCCCTGAGGACACCCTCATGCCGCTCTTGTTCAGTGTTAGAGCCCAGCATCCCCCATGGTGCTCTCCCCACCTTGTAAAATGAGATGAGTGAGCACATGTGAAAGGACTTAGTAAACTGTGTGTGAACAAAATGACAGTTTCTGATTACAAAATGGATAGAGAGCAGATTCCAACAAGGCCCGGGACTGTATGAAGTTGATTTTAAGACAGTGTGAATGTGAAATTTACTACCTGGGTCTCCACGTCCCCATCAGTATCCTGGGCACAGTGAGGGAGGTGGCAGGCAGGAAGGAGCTCGGTATGGTTTCCTGACTGGAGTGGAGCAGAAGCAAAGGCAGAAACATTTTTCTTTTCTCTTTCTCCCTCCTTTATCTCCCTCCCAACCACAAATGGAGCCTACGAAGTTCAACATGATGCTTTTCCTCCTCTGCATTCCCAGACCCTTCCTTTGACTCTGGTTTCAGGCCTGAGAATAAATCTTTTGGTCACGCTACTCAATCAGGTTCTCCCAGAGAAAGGGCCCGCTGCATGGATGATAGGATCCAGACTTCAAATGGTTTTCCAGGAGCTGAGGAAAGGGAAGGCTTTTCCTGCCATTTCTGTAGCCAGGGAATTAAGGAAAGGATGTGGGTCACAGGGCTACAATAGGGCAAGGAGGAATTCCAGCGCTTTCTCTAGGATTCTTGGGAAGGTCTGTTTCCCTTCAGTAGATTCTGCCCTTTACTTTCTGCGTGGTGCCTGGTTCTGCTCATCAGAAGCTCTGTGCTGGGAAGCTGGTGCCACTGTGGGCTTGAGTGGCTTCTGCTAAGACAGGCAGGAAGGAATGAAGCCCTTTGTTTCTATTATCCCTCCCTGGGCAATGGCAAGAAATTTTTCCTTGAGAGCCTTTATATTATCCAGGAGAATCGCCTTTTCCCTTCCAGAGAGAGTTTCCTCTCTCAGAGCAGCTGTTGCTCTATGTAAGCCTTTGCTTCCAATGACCACAGTCTGAAACTGTCCTGTGGCATCAGCATTCTGTTTGCCTGACCGCAATCCATGCAGAAACAAAAAGAGCATGAAGCAAGAACACGCTCTCCCATCACAGCCTGTTTTCCATGTTATAAAATTTAAGGACAGCATCCTGCCACCTGCATGCATGATTTCCAGAATGAGGCACAGCGTGGCTGGTCCCTAGGATCAGCTACATAAAATTAAAAAGAGAAATTCTGGGCTTCCCTGGTGGTCCAGTGGGTAAAGAGTTCGCCTTGCAGTGCCGGGGTCACCAGTTCGATCCCTAGACTAGGTAGATTCCACGTGCCATGGAGCGGCTGGACCGGTGTGTCCAATTATGAGTCAGTGCTCTGGAGTGCATGCGCCCAGAGCCAGTGGTCTGCAACGAGAGCGGCCACTGTGATGGGAGGTCCACACATGCCAAAGAATAAAAAAGATGGATGAAAATAAATTAATGATGATTTAGAGGCAAAAAGAGAAAAAGAGAAATCCCGTGTCATGCAACAGGGCAAACAACTCCAGTTTGGATCCAAGGTAAAAACTGAAAACAGAAGAACGAGGGAAGATCTACCAATCTAAGGGCCAGAGGGTAGCCTCTTCACAAACTTCACGCTACTCAATCAGGTTCTCCCAGAGAAAGGGCCCGCTGCATGGATGATAGGATCCAGACTTCAAATGGTTTTCCAGGAGCTGAGGAAAGGGAAGGCTTTTCCTGCCATTTCTGTAGCCAGGGAATTAAGGAAAGGATGTGGGTCACAGGGCTACAATAGGGCAAGGAGGAATTCCAGCGCTTTCTCTAGGATTCTTGGGAAGGTCTGTTTCCCTTCAGTAGATTCTGCCCTTTACTTTCTGCGTGGTGCCTGGTTCTGCTCATCAGAAGCTCTGTGCTGGGAAGCTGGTGCCACTGTGGGCTTGAGTGGCTTCTGCTAAGACAGGCAGGAAGGAATGAAGCCCTTTGTTTCTATTATCCCTCCCTGGGCAATGGCAAGAAATTTTTCCTTGAGAGCCTTTATATTATCCAGGAGAATCGCCTTTTCCCTTCCAGAGAGAGTTTCCTCTCTCAGAGCAGCTGTTGCTCTATGTAAGCCTTTGCTTCCAATGACCACAGTCTGAAACTGTCCTGTGGCATCAGCATTCTGTTTGCCTGACCGCAATCCATGCAGAAACAAAAAGAGCATGAAGCAAGAACACGCTCTCCCATCACAGCCTGTTTTCCATGTTATAAAATTTAAGGACAGCATCCTGCCACCTGCATGCATGATTTCCAGAATGAGGCACAGCGTGGCTGGTCCCTAGGATCAGCTACATAAAATTAAAAAGAGAAATTCTGGGCTTCCCTGGTGGTCCAGTGGGTAAAGAGTTCGCCTTGCAGTGCCGGGGTCACCAGTTCGATCCCTAGACTAGGTAGATTCCACGTGCCATGGAGCGGCTGGACCGGTGTGTCCAATTATGAGTCAGTGCTCTGGAGTGCATGCGCCCAGAGCCAGTGGTCTGCAACGAGAGCGGCCACTGTGATGGGAGGTCCACACATGCCAAAGAATAAAAAAGATGGATGAAAATAAATTAATGATGATTTAGAGGCAAAAAGAGAAAAAGAGAAATCCCGTGTCATGCAACAGGGCAAACAACTCCAGTTTGGATCCAAGGTAAAAACTGAAAACAGAAGAACGAGGGAAGATCTACCAATCTAAGGGCCAGAGGGTAGCCTCTTCACAAACTTCAGCTATCAGTTGCCTCCAGAGAACACTTCACAGAGCCCTATTTCTTCAGAGTGTTTCTATTGCCAGACTTCCATGAATTCGGAGTTGGAGGAAACACGACTTCCCGGGCTTTCTCCTCAGGTGTCACCATCAGTCAGGGGCTAAGAGGTGCCCTCCTATGGTTTCTCAAGGCAGTTTCTCTGGGGATCCCTTTCTTGCCACAGTGTATTTTTTTTCTCCATGTTCTCATTTTTGTATGTGTTTGCTTCTTAGTGCTTTTAAGATTTTTTAACTGCTAGAAACTTAAACATGTATTATTAATCTCCTTCCTGACAGACTACATATGGTACATTTTATTATATTATATCTATGTTTAGACAAAGTTTAGCTCATGGGAGGCATGAAATACATATGTATAAATGAATGGAGACTTCCACATACCAGTATTATGTGTCCAACTCCATTTCTGACCATTTAAGGCCACCAAAAAGAGTGCCTAAACTCCTTTTTGTGAGGGGAAATGACACCTATGTATTCAGGCTCTTCTGAGGGGTCCTCATGGGGTACAGCAAAGCCTAAGTCTGTCTTTAAAAATTAAAACTTTAAAGATTACCAAAAGAAGTGGGCTATAAAGCAAATCACTCTGTTGTGTTTATACTGATCAACTTAGTACATGTCCAAGAGAAAATACTCATTCGCAAGTTAGAGAAACAAGCTGTTGTTCACCTGGCTTGTTTTGCACTACTTTTAAAGAGTTCGCCTTGCAGTGCCGGGGTCACCAGTTCGATCCCTAGACTAGGTAGATTCCACGTGCCATGGAGCGGCTGGACCGGTGTGTCCAATTATGAGTCAGTGCTCTGGAGTGCATGCGCCCAGAGCCAGTGGTCTGCAACGAGAGCGGCCACTGTGATGGGAGGTCCACACATGCCAAAGAATAAAAAAGATGGATGAAAATAAATTAATGATGATTTAGAGGCAAAAAGAGAAAAAGAGAAATCCCGTGTCATGCAACAGGGCAAACAACTCCAGTTTGGATCCAAGGTAAAAACTGAAAACAGAAGAACGAGGGAAGATCTACCAATCTAAGGGCCAGAGGGTAGCCTCTTCACAAACTTCAGCTATCAGTTGCCTCCAGAGAACACTTCACAGAGCCCTATTTCTTCAGAGTGTTTCTATTGCCAGACTTCCATGAATTCGGAGTTGGAGGAAACACGACTTCCCGGGCTTTCTCCTCAGGTGTCACCATCAGTCAGGGGCTAAGAGGTGCCCTCCTATGGTTTCTCAAGGCAGTTTCTCTGGGGATCCCTTTCTTGCCACAGTGTATTTTTTTTCTCCATGTTCTCATTTTTGTATGTGTTTGCTTCTTAGTGCTTTTAAGATTTTTTAACTGCTAGAAACTTAAACATGTATTATTAATCTCCTTCCTGACAGACTACATATGGTACATTTTATTATATTATATCTATGTTTAGACAAAGTTTAGCTCATGGGAGGCATGAAATACATATGTATAAATGAATGGAGACTTCCACATACCAGTATTATGTGTCCAACTCCATTTCTGACCATTTAAGGCCACCAAAAAGAGTGCCTAAACTCCTTTTTGTGAGGGGAAATGACACCTATGTATTCAGGCTCTTCTGAGGGGTCCTCATGGGGTACAGCAAAGCCTAAGTCTGTCTTTAAAAATTAAAACTTTAAAGATTACCAAAAGAAGTGGGCTATAAAGCAAATCACTCTGTTGTGTTTATACTGATCAACTTAGTACATGTCCAAGAGAAAATACTCATTCGCAAGTTAGAGAAACAAGCTTTTGTTCACCTGGCTTGTTTTGCACTACTTTTAAGTAGTCTAACCAGTTACATTTGTTTAAATTTAAAATGCCATTGTCCAGGCATGGTAAATTATACTGAATAGCAATGATATCTAACTTTCAGTGTTTTGAGCTCAGCTAGGAAATTGACATCCCTTTTCTGGAATATGTATTGAAAGGTAGAGAAAGTTGCTTTAGTGGACATTATTAACTAAAGGCTTCCCTTGTGGCTCAGATGGTAATAGGCCAGCAATGTGGAAACCCAGGTTGGATCCCTGGGTTGGGGAGATCCCCTGGAGAAGGGAATGGTAACCCACTCCAGTATGCTTGCCTGGAGAATCCCAAGGACTGAGTAGGCTGGTGGGCTACAGTCCGTGGGTTGGTTGCAAAAAAATTGGACACGACTGAGTGACTAACACGTTTTACTTTCACATATGTGCTGAAGCTGGGCTAAGCATTTATGCTAACACCTTGCCTTCTCTGAATATTTAATACATCTAATTCCAATTCTTCTGGCTTCTGTAGAAGGGAGATCGTTTTAAATTTTTTTCTCCAAGTCATTGTGTTTCTTGTCATGTTTAGTTGCTGCCTCCTCTTTCAAGGTTCAGTTGCTTTGGGGTCTTCTTTAGGATCTTGAAAGCTTTGTCTGTCTCACGGTCTCCAGATGTTAACAGAGACGCAGTGTTCCGTGGGGTGCTCAGAGGGGCGGACGAGGTGCCAAGTCTTGGTTCTTGGAACTTCCTGCTTCACAGTTTTCTCAGCCTCATATTTCCTTTGATTTTTAAGGGCTGTATAAATGAATGGAGACTTCCACATACCAGTATTATGTGTCCAACTCCATTTCTGACCATTTAAGGCCACCAAAAGAGTGCCTAAACTCCTTTTGTGAGGGAAATGACACCTATGTATTCAGGCTCTTCTGAGGGGTCCTCATGGGGTACAGCAAAGCCTAAGTCTGTCTTTAAAAATTAAAACTTTAAAGATTACCAAAAGAAGTGGGCTATAAAGCAAATCACTCTGTTGTGTTTATACTGATCAACTTAGTACATGTCCAAGAGAAAATACTCATTCGCAAGTTAGAGAAACAAGCTTTTGTTCACCTGGCTTGTTTTGCACTACTTTTAAGTAGTCTAACCAGTTACATTTGTTTAAATTTAAAATGCCATTGTCCAGGCATGGTAAATTATACTGAATAGCAATGATATCTAACTTTCAGTGTTTTGAGCTCAGCTAGGAAATTGACATCCCTTTTCTGGAATATGTATTGAAAGGTAGAGAAAGTTGCTTTAGTGGACATTATTAACTAAAGGCTTCCCTTGTGGCTCAGATGGTAATAGGCCAGCAATGTGGAAACCCAGGTTGGATCCCTGGGTTGGGGAGATCCCCTGGAGAAGGGAATGGTAACCCACTCCAGTATGCTTGCCTGGAGAATCCCAAGGACTGAGTAGGCTGGTGGGCTACAGTCCGTGGGTTGGTTGCAAAAAAATTGGACACGACTGAGTGACTAACACGTTTTACTTTCACATATGTGCTGAAGCTGGGCTAAGCATTTATGCTAACACCTTGCCTTCTCTGAATATTTAATACATCTAATTCCAATTCTTCTGGCTTCTGTAGAAGGGAGATCGTTTTAAATTTTTTTCTCCAAGTCATTGTGTTTCTTGTCATGTTTAGTTGCTGCCTCCTCTTTCAAGGTTCAGTTGCTTTGGGGTCTTCTTTAGGATCTTGAAAGCTTTGTCTGTCTCACGGTCTCCAGATGTTAACAGAGACGCAGTGTTCCGTGGGGTGCTCAGAGGGGCGGACGTAGGTGCCAAGTCTTGGTTCTTGGAACTTCCTGCTTCACAGTTTTCTCAGCCTCATATTTCCTTTGATTTTTAAGGGCTGCTCTTGGTAATGGCTTACCATTTCCTGGTTGTGATTTGTTATTTTGGAATGGCTTCTTCTCAGGCAGCTTGGAATTGACGATTAGTTTATTTCTTAAAGCTGAGAATCTATCAACCATTGCAAATTACTGTTCCTAATGGGGTACTTCACTTAAAAATGCTTGGGAAGCTATTGTTTTCCCTGGAAATAGTCCATCCAAAAATGGTTGCCAGGATAGGGCTGGAAGGATACCAAAGCGTGTACCCATTATTAATATGCAAGCTGGGAGCATGCAGGGCAATACAAATGTGCTCCCCATCTGGGCACCAAGCAAAATGTGTAGCATCAGAGGCTACTGGTTTAGAAATGGGGTTGCATTTTAAAATATCCCATGGCTATCTGTGTCCCTTAGATTTCTAAATCTAGCTAGCCTTAATATATGGCTGCAAGGCCTAAATAAGCTGACTTACAACACAGTTCCAAAGTCAAACACTTGATCACATTTCTAGTTGAAAATTGTCTCCTTGGCAGGAGTAAATCCATAAATAGTGTAAAACTCAGTTCGCCTAGAATTCCAAATTACTTCGTAACTGGGGCTATGCTTTGGTAATTGAACAGATTACAGCATTTTCTCCATTTGTTGCGAGGTAACACTCATTTGCTCCCTATGGCAGGAAATTCCTGTCTTGTTAAATGTGTTCTAGACATTACAACCCAGCAGTGAGCTTATTTTCATTCCATGGCATCATAACCTTATCAACCCTAGAGGAATGATTGTTGGCTAAACCTGCATGAGGTACACCACAGTTGGGAGATAGACCAAACAAATACAGGTGTACCTTTACTCCTTGGAACATAGATAGTCAGTCCTCTTACGTGACTAGAATCCAAGTGATGATACCCAGGAATTACTCAATTATTACTTATACTAAGTGAAGTCATTCAGTTGTGTCTGATGCTTTGTGACCCTTGGACAGGCCATGGAATTCTCCAGGCAAGAAAACTGAAGTGAGTAGTCTTTCCCTCCTCCAGGGGATTTTCCCAACCCAGGGGTCACACCCAGGTATCCCACATTGCAGGCGAATTCTTTACTGTCTGAGCCACCAGGGAAGCCCATTATGTGCACTAGGTGCTCAGTATACATTTGTTAATTGCTGTCTCTCCCCTTGCCTTCAGTTCCCAACGTGCTCAGAAATAGCATTTGATTAAGGAATAAATAGATGAATGAATGATAAATACCTATTTCTATTGCTTATCCTGCTGCAAATGCCCTCTTAGCATGGTGAAGAAGCTCCCAGGCACGAGAATCTCTTGTGGGGAAGCACCTCTTCCCCAGTCTTCCTCCTGGTTTTATTCAGGTGGCATCATTGCTTATAAGAAGATTTCCTTTGATCATCTCCAGGACAAGAATGAATCATGTGCAGGTGAAAGTCATCATGACTGTGGAATCTTGAAATATCTCCCAGCTCGATTTTTTTAAAAATTATTTTTTCCACCTTAGAATCCTATTCACTAATCTGGATTTTTTTTTTTTTTTTTGCTTCTCATAAGGCTTGCAGGATCTTAGTTTACTGACCAGGGGTCAGATGCATGCCCTTTGCTGTGAGAGAGCAGAGTCCTAACCAAGGACCACTGCGGAATTCCTCTAGTTTTACCTTCTATTTTTTTTTTTTTTTTTTTTTTACCGGATGAGGGGCCCTGAATGAGAGAAAACTCTGATTTTCCTTGTCTGTGGTTTAGACCAAAACAAAAGTCAGTCCCTGACGTGGTCTTCCCTCTGACTAGGTCTATTTCTCCTGTGTGTTTTCTCCTGGTGGGGAACTCTGTGAAACAGTGAGTCTCAGGCCAGATCAGAGCCGATGGAAGCTAGTCGAGTGGTCAAGTGGGAAGGCAAGTGGCAGTAATGGCCTGAAGATGAAGTAAGGGTTCTTATCACAGCAGCCACCAAGACCTGTCTCCAGACTGACCTTTTGTCTTCCCTTCCAGGGACCTTGATTCCTGAGTTGGGAAATTCCCCTGGAGAAGGGATAGGCTACCCACTCCAGTACTCTTGGGCTTTCCTGGTGGCTCAATTGGTAAAGAATTTACCTGCAATGTGGGAGACCTGGGTTCAATCCCTGTGTTGGGAACATCCCCTCTAGAAGGGGATGGCTACTCATTCCAATACTCTTGTTGGGAGAATTCCATGGCTCATCCATAGGTCGCAGAATTGGACACGACTGAGTGACTTTGTTACTGAGTCCAAGCTTGCTCTGTTCCCCGCATGACAGGCCAGTGAATCCGAAAGACAAGGTATTGAGGCAAGGAAAAGGACTATTTGGAAAACAGCCGACCAAGAAGATGGCAGGCTAGCGCCTTGAAATGAACCATCTTATTGGGGTCTGGATGTCAGGTTCTTTTAGATCAGAGATGGAGGGAAGCTGAGGAAGCAGAGTAAAAGGCCATTAATCTTGCAAACATCTCCTAGAATGGCAAGCGGCAGGCAAGGGATGTGTTAACTTCTCTCTTCCTGCAGTCTACAGGTGGACAGGGTTCTGAACAAAGGCATTTCGCTTTAATAGTCAGGCAGAGGGCCAGGGTCCTTGAGGCAAGCCATGAAGTATACTTATAATAATAAAAGAAATGAAAGGCAAGTTGAAGAATCAGTTTGCAACTTGGAGCCAGAATTGGTTTTCTCCCTGCAACAACTTTGTTTTCTGGTCTTACCAAGGCACCTTGATCTCTAACCCTGGCCACTCTCACCCTTCCTTGGAGAGGTCTCCTCCTAACACTGGCTATAAAGGAGGACATGTCCCTCCAGATCTGCCTCCCACTCCTCAGGTCCAGAGACCAGCCCCAATGGGAGACAAGGCTTTCCAGAGCTTCCTCTCCCCAGGCTGGGCTAGACCCATCCGTGGAAGGAGCCCTCTGGGAGCACCAGGAAGGGTGAATATTCACAATTCTATGTCCTAGTGTTCTGTCCAATTACTGAAGTGAGGTTCCTAGGTGGGAACCCACTCTCACATGCTTGTCCTCCCTGTGCCTGACTCTGAGGGGAACCTGCTCTCTCCACCAAAGATCAGACTTCTGGTTTGTGTCCTGAAGCTTCACATGCTCATACTTCTTGTCTCCTGTGGTTGCTGGTGAAAACTTGGCACACTCCCTGTCTCCATTCAAATGACTTATTTATTTCAAAATTTGGAACGTCTGAAAAATCAAGAGTGTTAAACTCTGTGTGTGTGTGTGTGTGTGTGTGTGTGTGTATGTGTGATAGAGCATAAGGGCAAATCCCCTCCCCTGGGCTATTTATAACCCTCCTCAGGCACTGAAAGCACAATGGCCATAACTCTCATCCATCCAAAAAAAAGTGCTGTGTGCAGCACTTTCTTATTTTATATACCTCCTTGCTCTTAAGTGCTCACTGTTTGGATTTCTGATCTGATAACTTCATTTAAAAATTGAGTTTTACTGATGAGTCCCAGGAATGAAAAATACAGTGTGGGGAATATAATTAATAATAATGTAATATCTTCGAGTGATGACAGAGGTGATCAAAAAGTACAAACTTCTAGTTTTAAGATAAATAAAGGCTAGGGATATAATATACAATGTGATTAATATAATTAATACTGCTATATGTTATATATGAAAGCTGTTAACAGAGCAAGTTGTAAGAGTTCTCATCACAAGGAAAATATTTTTTTCTTTTCCGGTTGCTTCATATCTGCAGGAGATGATGGATGTTCACTAAATGTATTGTGGTAATCATTTCCTGAGGTATGTAAGTCAAATCATTATGCTGTACACCTTAAATCTTTGTGGGGCTGTGTGTTATATCTCAGTAAAACTGGAAGAAAACTTTTTCGAAATTAAACAATATCTTAAAAATCAGGCTTCACTGGATTTTTGCACTTGTTTGAGCTCTTTCTTCTGGCCAAGGACTTCACTTCTGTGGCTGCCCCTCTTCCCCCATGAAGCTGGACCAATATGACATCTGCTTTCAGCAATGTTACAGGGTCTAGTCAGGGACTTGAATCATCATAAGACAAGAAGACCTCATGTTACTGAGTCCAAGCTCTCTCTGCTTGTCCTACAACAGGTCAGTGAATCCAAGAGACGATGTACTGAGGCAAGGAAAATGACTTTATTCAGAAAGTAGCTGACCGACTAGATGGTGGACTGGCGCCTTGAAATAAACCATCTTATTGGAGTTTGGATGCCAGGTTCTTTTATAGATCAGAGATGGGGAGAGGTGAGGAAACAAAGCTAAAAGGCCACTGACCTTGGGAACATCTCTTAGAATGACAAGGCTCAGGCAGGGGATGTGCTACCTTCTCCCTTCCTGCCATCTACAGGTGGACAGGGTTCTGAATTAAGGGCATTTTACCTTAACCATCAGGCAGAGAGGCAGGGTCCTTGAGGAAGGCCATTAAGTGTGATTATAGTAATAAAGGCAACATAAAGCAAGTCAAAGCATCAGTTTGCAACATGGAACCAGAATTGGTTTTCTCCCTGCGACATTAATACCGCAGAAGAACTGTCCTGTACCTGCTGGCTCCTGGCTGTCCCTTTCATTTCTTCCCTTGTGACTCTGCAGAACCTTGGCATCCAGAAGGCATTCTGTAAATGCTTATTGAATGAATGTTCCCACTGTCCTCTGCTCTTTCCACTATCCACGTTCCTAAAATTGTCTGGCTACATCACGCACTTCCCTGGGTCTGTCTTTGAACAAACTCTCCTGTCTTCCCATGGTGCTTTGAGAAGCCACACTTTGCATTTTCACATTGGCATGTCGGGTCCATGTGCTTATCTTTGAAAGGGAAGAATTAAAAAAAAATGTCTGCAAAGCAGTTGGAAGACTGAAAGTGACTCCATAAATGGTCCTGAGGCATAAAGGGAGTTTTGGATGATAGGCGGCCAACGTGGAGCCAGTGATTTCCAGATTTCCAAGATCTGAAAGCGAAGGGATGGGCTCCCACAGAGAGCCTGTAACCCACTCAAAATGCAGACAGCAGGGTCAGAGGGAAGGACTTTGGGGCCCCTGCTATGGACTACTGAACTTCATTTTGCTCAGCCTGTGTGTGGATGAGGCAGATGTGCCTGCAGGTTCTGAGGCTCTGTGCACAGGGGCGCAGGGAACCTTGGCTGACTCTGACCTACACCATAAACCGGGAAACACCAACCTGCTTGTCCTACAACAGGTCAGTGAATCCAAGAGACGATGTACTGAGGCAAGGAAAATGACTTTATTCAGAAAGTAGCTGACCGACTAGATGGTGGACTGGCGCCTTGAAATAAACCATCTTATTGGAGTTTGGATGCCAGGTTCTTTTATAGATCAGAGATGGGGAGAGGTGAGGAAACAAAGCTAAAAGGCCACTGACCTTGGGAACATCTCTTAGAATGACAAGGCTCAGGCAGGGGATGTGCTACCTTCTCCCTTCCTGCCATCTACAGGTGGACAGGGTTCTGAATTAAGGGCATTTTACCTTAACCATCAGGCAGAGAGGCAGGGTCCTTGAGGAAGGCCATTAAGTGTGATTATAGTAATAAAGGCAACATAAAGCAAGTCAAAGCATCAGTTTGCAACATGGAACCAGAATTGGTTTTCTCCCTGCGACATTAATACCGCAGAAGAACTGTCCTGTACCTGCTGGCTCCTGGCTGTCCCTTTCATTTCTTCCCTTGTGACTCTGCAGAACCTTGGCATCCAGAAGGCATTCTGTAAATGCTTATTGAATGAATGTTCCCACTGTCCTCTGCTCTTTCCACTATCCACGTTCCTAAAATTGTCTGGCTACATCACGCACTTCCCTGGGTCTGTCTTTGAACAAACTCTCCTGTCTTCCCATGGTGCTTTGAGAAGCCACACTTTGCATTTTCACATTGGCATGTCGGGTCCATGTGCTTATCTTTGAAAGGGAAGAATTAAAAAAAAATGTCTGCAAAGCAGTTGGAAGACTGAAAGTGACTCCATAAATGGTCCTGAGGCATAAAGGGAGTTTTGGATGATAGGCGGCCAACGTGGAGCCAGTGATTTCCAGATTTCCAAGATCTGAAAGCGAAGGGATGGGCTCCCACAGAGAGCCTGTAACCCACTCAAAATGCAGACAGCAGGGTCAGAGGGAAGGACTTTGGGGCCCCTGCTATGGACTACTGAACTTCATTTTGCTCAGCCTGTGTGTGGATGAGGCAGATGTGCCTGCAGGTTCTGAGGCTCTGTGCACAGGGGCGCAGGGAACCTTGGCTGACTCTGACCTACACCATAAACCGGGAAACACCAACCTGATGACTCAGCCCTGCTGTGAAGTCCTAATTCACTTGGCAGTTGAGTATTTATGCATTTATGTAGATGGAAGGATGAGCAAAATCTACTAAGTGAAAAAATGAGTCAAAAAAGTATATGTATGCACAAATAGTGCATGAACACACATACACTTGGCTTCCCTGGTGGCTCAGTGATTAAAGAGTCCACCTGCCAATGCAGGAGACGCAGGTTCAATCCTTGGATTGGGAAGATCTCCTGGAGAAGAAAATGTCAACCCACTCCAGTATTCCTTGCCTGGGGAGTCCCATGGACAGAGGAGCCTGGTGGACATGACTTAGAGACTAAATGATAACAACACATGCCCTCATGCTCTTTGACTGCTAG
Organism: Tragulus kanchil; assembly: GCA_022376925.1. Classification (NCBI taxonomy): domain Eukaryota; kingdom Metazoa; phylum Chordata; class Mammalia; order Artiodactyla; family Tragulidae; genus Tragulus; species Tragulus kanchil. Next base: position 163,882,992 of record JAIOJX010000005.1, read on the forward strand.
TTGCCACCATACTAACACAGAATGCAGGCTATTAGTAGGACAGTCTCTTACTAGTGCTGTCTTTTTTCTGGTCGTATGTGATGGTCTGTTTCTTAATTTCTGAGGGGCTGGCTGATTCTGCTTGCCCCATGAGTTATGGGTCCATAAAACTGGCTCCCGGTCCTCTGCCAGCACATTCCTTGTCCTCATTTCCCTTCCAGGATGGTTCCATTTCGGCTCTGCAGCCAGTCTGTTTGTGAGGTTGACTAAGGTCTTTCAAAAGAATGAGTATTTTGTAGAATGTTTGAGTTTCCTTTAGCCTGCTTTGGTATAAAAAGAGGCCTTTGGGGCTTTCCCATTTCTTAATGGCCTATGGAAATACACTTGGGTTTTCTTTAAGTGTTAAAAAGGACAGATCTCAGCCACATACTTAGCCTGCCTTGAATGAACTGAAAGTGACTCCATAAATGGTCCTGAGGCATAAAGGGAGTTTTGGATGATAGGCGGCCAACGTGGAGCCAGTGATTTCCAGATTTCCAAGATCTGAAAGCGAAGGGATGGGCTCCCACAGAGAGCCTGTAACCCACTCAAAATGCAGACAGCAGGGTCAGAGGGAAGGACTTTGGGGCCCCTGCTATGGACTACTGAACTTCATTTTGCTCAGCCTGTGTGTGGATGAGGCAGATGTGCCTGCAGGTTCTGAGGCTCTGTGCACAGGGGCGCAGGGAACCTTGGCTGACTCTGACCTACACCATAAACCGGGAAACACCAACCTGATGACTCAGCCCTGCTGTGAAGTCCTAATTCACTTGGCAGTTGAGTATTTATGCATTTATGTAGATGGAAGGATGAGCAAAATCTACTAAGTGAAAAAAAATGAGTCAAAAAAGTATATGTATGCACAAATAGTGCATGAACACACATACACTTGGCTTCCCTGGTGGCTCAGTGATTAAAGAGTCCACCTGCCAATGCAGGAGACGCAGGTTCAATCCTTGGATTGGGAAGATCTCCTGGAGAAGAAAATGTCAACCCACTCCAGTATTCCTTGCCTGGGGAGTCCCATGGACAGAGGAGCCTGGTGGACATGACTTAGAGACTAAATGATAACAACACATGCCCTCATGCTCTTTGACTGCTAGTTGCCACCATACTAACACAGAATGCAGGCTATTAGTAGGACAGTCTCTTACTAGTGCTGTCTTTTTTCTGGTCGTATGTGATGGTCTGTTTCTTAATTTCTGAGGGGCTGGCTGATTCTGCTTGCCCCATGAGTTATGGGTCCATAAAACTGGCTCCCGGTCCTCTGCCAGCACATTCCTTGTCCTCATTTCCCTTCCAGGATGGTTCCATTTCGGCTCTGCAGCCAGTCTGTTTGTGAGGTTGACTAAGGTCTTTCAAAAGAATGAGTATTTTGTAGAATGTTTGAGTTTCCTTTAGCCTGCTTTGGTATAAAAAGAGGCCTTTGGGGCTTTCCCATTTCTTAATGGCCTATGGAAATACACTTGGGTTTTCTTTAAGTGTTAAAAAGGACAGATCTCAGCCACATACTTCCTAGCTCCTTTCCCCCTCTGCATATCCCCTGGCCACGCCTACACTCTCCTACATAGGGCCCGAACCAGGAATCAAACCCTTGACCCTACTCCCTAACCACTACAGTACTTGATTTCTTGACAACCCTTTCCTTCTACTTCCCTCCTAGCTCTCAGAAGGGATCCTCCATTTACAGAGGTAGAGATCTTACCATTCCTAACACCGGCCCAGTGCTCAAGAATCCCGTGTACTAATCCCACAGAACTTGTACGGCGCTCCTACATCCACAAACAGAAGTCATTCAACAGGAGGAAGCTTATGGCATGCACTGTGTGTCCATGCCAAATGAGCATGCACATACGAGTCAACAAATGAAAATCCCCAAAGACTCTGAAATTTCAGTCAAACAAACGATTCCCAAAAGTAAATAAATAAATGAATAAATACAGTGATAAGCCTGGAATGAACTGGGAGGTCCATATGAGAATGACAACACTGCCCCTGTAATTGATAATCCACAGTCAGAGCCACATAATCACAAATTCCACTTAATCCGCAGAATCCACAGAATCACATAATCCACATAATCATAGCCTCAGACTAGATTTTTTAGGATCATTCACAAAGAGAAGTCATTCACCAGGAAGAAGCTTATGGCATGCTCTGTGGGTCCATGCCAAATGGACATACACATAGGAGTCAACACATCACAGCCAAAAAAGAGACTCTAAGATTTCAGAATCAAACATTTTCCATAAGCAAATAAATGCATGAATGAATAAATACATACAGTAAGGAGCCTAGAATGAATTGGAAGGTCCATATGAGAATGATAACAACACTGCCTCTGTAATTGATAATCCACGATCACAGCCACATAATCACAAATTCTACTTCATTGCCATAATCCACTTAATCCGTAATGCACTCCTACAGTCCTATACTTTTCCCTACTGCCCTAACAGGGGGCAGTAGGGAACACGTTGGGAAGGCAGTCTCACTCACTCGACTCTGGGCCACAGGGGATACCAGGCTCTGAGGATTCAGCCAGAGGCTCTCAAGTATCCCAGGGGACTGGCACCTAGCCAGCTGTTTGTCTGACTTGGCTGCAGCCTAGTCTGCCCTCAAGGGCTTAGAAAATGCAGCATGAATGCCCCAGATGTGGGAGAGTAAAATACATCATTTCTCAGGTACAGTTCTCAGCGTCAAGGTGAGTGTGAGCAGCCCCAACAGAGAAGTGTGCTCAGCTGTCCCTGGAGCATTCTTCCTCCACCCTCGCCCAAGGGCCTGGGGAACAACTACATGTGCCATTTCATGGAAGGAAAGGATGCATAGACAATGAGAAAGTAACCTTGTTTTCTTTCCTATAAAGAAGTGAGCATCATCCAAATTCCCAAATATCCTGAGATAGTAACCTTTAATATTCTAGAATCAACCATTCTTGTATATATGAATTTTTGATTTTGGCCTCTTTTATTGGCTTTCCATTTATTTATTTTCATCCATCTCTATTCCTTGACCTGTGTGGGCCTCTCTCTTGCTGCAGAGCACCAGCTCTGGGCGCATGTGCTCCAGAGTGCTGGCTCGTAATTGGACACACCGGTCCAGCCACTCCACGGCATGTGGAATCTTCCCAGGCCAGGGACTGAACTGGTGCCCCTTGCACTGCAAGGCAGACTCTTTACCACTGGACCACCAGGGAAGCCCCATTCTTGTATATTTTTAAGCATACACGCACATAAACACACACACACATGCACACAGGTATGGGCTTCCCAGGTGCTCAATAGTAAAGAATCTACCTGCAATGCAGACATATGGAGATGTGGGTTCAATCCCTGGGTCAGGGTGATCCCCTGGCAGAGGAAATGACAACCCCCATTCCAGTAATCTTGCCCGGAAAATCCCATGGGGGTCTCAGAAGAGTTGGACATGAGTGAGCAACTAAATGACAACAAGTATACACAGGCATATATATTTAATTGTATATGTAGTTGTATATTTAATTGCATCCTGGACACTTTGGCTATTATGTCATGAGGTGCTGGATATTCACAGAAACTGTGTTTTTGCAGGCATCTGCTGACTCCATTCCAATCATGAGTGGGAAGGCTACCTCATTGCTAACGGGTGGGCTTTTAAGTTCAGGCACCACTGACTCTGGAGAGTGGGAAAGAGCTCACGATTGCTCAGTGAGGATGAAATTCCAGGATCCCTCCTTAGTTTGCTTCACCATCATCTTGAGGAGGACGGGCGGGGTTGTGGGGGAGCCTTATGACACCCCAGTGAGAGTGGAGGTGTTTGCCTGTGCTGGGGCGGGAGGTGGGGACGCAGTTTTTTCCTGCAGTGTCTAGTTGGAGTGAAACGATTATTTGTCAAAAACCTTTATGTCTTATGATGTTATCCTAATTTTGCTTCTTCAACTGTGAGAAGGGCTTTTCTCGGCAGGCCAGTGTTCCGTATTAAATGAACCCACTGGCCAGAGCCCAACAGGAGCCTGTAGAGTCCATGTTGGACAGAGAACAGAATTTCAAAGAAGGCCCTCTGGCCTCAAGCTGGTTCTTTTTAAAAGGTGATGTGAGGGCATGACCTAGCATCTCAAAGAATCTCAAATGTCCGTCTTTTGGGGACTGGCCTTCTTCATCCATCATAATGGTTTGGTGGATGGAGGTGGGCCTGGGGCCACCTGGGCTGATAGGACATTGGGTTAATTGTTTCCGCCTGGCACTTGTCTGTCAGTCTTGTTGTCTTCTAAAGGGCCCTGGTATTTAGGCAACAGTTGGTGAAGAAAGGGAAAGACTCATGGCACTATTTTATTTTTTACTGAAGCAACATGCCTTTCAAGTCTGGTATTCACTCAGGTTAGATCAAGAAGTAGAGGGTTGCATATTAGCTGGGTGTGTACCCCATCTTACTTAGCAGCTAGACATATGGAGATGTGGGTTCAATCCCTGGGTCAGGGTGATCCCCTGGCAGAGGAAATGACAACCCCCATTCCAGTAATCTTGCCCGGAAAATCCCATGGGGGTCTCAGAAGAGTTGGACATGAGTGAGCAACTAAATGACAACAAGTATACACAGGCATATATATTTAATTGTATATGTAGTTGTATATTTAATTGCATCCTGGACACTTTGGCTATTATGTCATGAGGTGCTGGATATTCACAGAAACTGTGTTTTTGCAGGCATCTGCTGACTCCATTCCAATCATGAGTGGGAAGGCTACCTCATTGCTAACGGGTGGGCTTTTAAGTTCAGGCACCACTGACTCTGGAGAGTGGGAAAGAGCTCACGATTGCTCAGTGAGGATGAAATTCCAGGATCCCTCCTTAGTTTGCTTCACCATCATCTTGAGGAGGACGGGCGGGGTTGTGGGGGAGCCTTATGACACCCCAGTGAGAGTGGAGGTGTTTGCCTGTGCTGGGGCGGGAGGTGGGGACGCAGTTTTTTCCTGCAGTGTCTAGTTGGAGTGAAACGATTATTTGTCAAAAACCTTTATGTCTTATGATGTTATCCTAATTTTGCTTCTTCAACTGTGAGAAGGGCTTTTCTCGGCAGGCCAGTGTTCCGTATTAAATGAACCCACTGGCCAGAGCCCAACAGGAGCCTGTAGAGTCCATGTTGGACAGAGAACAGAATTTCAAAGAAGGCCCTCTGGCCTCAAGCTGGTTCTTTTTAAAAGGTGATGTGAGGGCATGACCTAGCATCTCAAAGAATCTCAAATGTCCGTCTTTTGGGGACTGGCCTTCTTCATCCATCATAATGGTTTGGTGGATGGAGGTGGGCCTGGGGCCACCTGGGCTGATAGGACATTGGGTTAATTGTTTCCGCCTGGCACTTGTCTGTCAGTCTTGTTGTCTTCTAAAGGGCCCTGGTATTTAGGCAACAGTTGGTGAAGAAAGGGAAAGACTCATGGCACTATTTTATTTTTTACTGAAGCAACATGCCTTTCAAGTCTGGTATTCACTCAGGTTAGATCAAGAAGTAGAGGGTTGCATATTAGCTGGGTGTGTACCCCATCTTACTTGAGCACTTGCTTAGCCTTTCTGTGCCCCTGTGTCCCCTCGAGAAGTTGGTGTCAGGAATTCAAGATAAGGAAATCATATAGAACAGTGTCCTAGCCTCAACAAAGTGTTCTTGATAGCAGTTCTGCTGGTCTGACGTGGTGATCATTTTTCTGTTGATGCTAATACCAAGAGGATGCTACCAAACTATGTTTTTATGCGACAAACCTGCTTGGAGTCCATTTTCCAAATAGAAATATTTCAATTATCTATATAGAATTCATTTCCTGAAGAATTTTAGAATCTCTTAGTGTTTTATGGTATAGTCCCTCTAATTCCATAGAAGTGGACTCTCAGACCCAGGGCATGGTTACACTGGCCCAGGGTCTCCTGACCCCCAGTCCAGAGTGCTTTTCTCCACACCCAGGAAGTCACTAACTTCTTGGTGCTACCTGGATGATCACAGGGTGTGAGTGGGATGTTTTCATTTGGGGACACATAGCACAAAGAAATAAGGGAAATATAAAGTCATGAAATTCAACACAAATAAGCCTGGTGTGCTGTTGTAGGCACAAAGTGCCAAAGTGCCCACATTCCATCCTCCAGAATGCAACATGTTGGTCCAATCAGACTGCAGAGGAGATCTGGAAACACACATTTCTCTGATGCTCCAAGAGGGGAAATGTGTGGAGAGCTCCTGACACGACTCTGCCACAAATGGTTTAGTGATCCCTCACGTGTTTGGATGGAGAACCACAGCTCTCCCATTAAAGCTGAACTACTGAGCTTACCTGTTGCAATTACTGAAGCCCATGCACCTAGAGCCTGTGCTTCACAACCACAGAAACTACCACCATGAGAAGCCCGGGCACCACCGGAAGAGTAGCCTCTGCTCACTGCAACTAGAAAAGGCCCATGCATAGCAACCGAGAGCCCTCACAGCCAAAAATAAATAAGTAATAATTTAAAAGAAAGGTAGGCTCTCCCAGCTTTTCTGTTCCCTCATCAATGAGGCGGCTGGCAGCTGGCAAGTGAAAGCAGCACGGATCTAAGAGTCGCTGCTCAGGGAAAAGTGGCCTGGAGATGCTCAACATACATCAGACTTTGAGTAAGAAGTAAACCTTTAATGCGTTGAGCCACTGACATGTCAACATTTGCTTTGCATATACTGGGTATAACTGAGTGTGTGCTAATCCATCACCACATGTATGTCATCACTGTATTCATTTTCAATTTCTTATTTTAACATGTTTTTAAATTTTGGGCCTCTTTTCAAAGATTTTGTACCCATTTATTTTCATCCATCTTTATTCTTTGGCCCATGTGGGCCTCCCATCGCAGTGGCTTCTCTCACTGCAAAGCACTGGCTCTGGGCACATGCGCTCCAGGGCTCTGACTCATAATTGGACACACTGGTCCAGCTGCTCCACAGCACGTGGGATCTTCCCGGGCTAGGGATCAAAGGCTCCCCTTTCACAGCAAGGCGGACTCTTTACCCACTGGACCGCTAGGGAAGTCCTCAATTTCTTATTTTAAAATAAAGCTTCAATGGACATGTTAAAGCATGTAACATTGTGGATATCTCTAAGACCCTTGATATATTCTAAGTTTTGGAAAATGTGCACCCATATACCTCCCACTCCTGCAACACAGCCACAAAGCAGCATAAGAGAGTATGTCTTAGAACTTGGCCGTATGAAGATGGTCATTATTATCTAAGACTTCGTTAATTTTAGAGATTGCAAGTAGCGCTTCCTTGTTTTAAATAACATGGTTTTGATTTGTGCCGGGGTAGAGAGCAGCCTTTCCTAAGACCTCTCTGGGAAAGAAGGCAGGGGTCACTGGACGGGTGGAGGTGCTGGTAAAGAGCATCTGCTCGCCTCCCTGGTGCTCCTGCATCTTCAGTGTCCATGAACTGGGACCGCGTTAGTTGAATTCTGCCCTTGAGTGAAGTGCCTTTGGATCTGTCTTACAATTAGAGGCAGACCTTGTTTTACTGTGCTTCATACATGTTCCTTTTTTTAAAAAAACAAATTTGAAGGTTTGTAACAACCCTGCATCAAGGCAAGAAATAAATAAGTAACAATTTAAAAGAAAGGTAGGCTCTCCCAGCTTTTCTGTTCCCTCATCAATGAGGCGGCTGGCAGCTGGCAAGTGAAAGCAGCACGGATCTAAGAGTCGCTGCTCAGGGAAAAGTGGCCTGGAGATGCTCAACATACATCAGACTTTGAGTAAGAAGTAAACCTTTAATGCGTTGAGCCACTGACATGTCAACATTTGCTTTGCATATACTGGGTATAACTGAGTGTGTGCTAATCCATCACCACATGTATGTCATCACTGTATTCATTTTCAATTTCTTATTTTAACATGTTTTTAAATTTTGGGCCTCTTTTCAAAGATTTTGTACCCATTTATTTTCATCCATCTTTATTCTTTGGCCCATGTGGGCCTCCCATCGCAGTGGCTTCTCTCACTGCAAAGCACTGGCTCTGGGCACATGCGCTCCAGGGCTCTGACTCATAATTGGACACACTGGTCCAGCTGCTCCACAGCACGTGGGATCTTCCCGGGCTAGGGATCAAAGGCTCCCCTTTCACAGCAAGGCGGACTCTTTACCCACTGGACCGCTAGGGAAGTCCTCAATTTCTTATTTTAAAATAAAGCTTCAATGGACATGTTAAAGCATGTAACATTGTGGATATCTCTAAGACCCTTGATATATTCTAAGTTTTGGAAAATGTGCACCCATATACCTCCCACTCCTGCAACACAGCCACAAAGCAGCATAAGAGAGTATGTCTTAGAACTTGGCCGTATGAAGATGGTCATTATTATCTAAGACTTCGTTAATTTTAGAGATTGCAAGTAGCGCTTCCTTGTTTTAAATAACATGGTTTTGATTTGTGCCGGGGTAGAGAGCAGCCTTTCCTAAGACCTCTCTGGGAAAGAAGGCAGGGGTCACTGGACGGGTGGAGGTGCTGGTAAAGAGCATCTGCTCGCCTCCCTGGTGCTCCTGCATCTTCAGTGTCCATGAACTGGGACCGCGTTAGTTGAATTCTGCCCTTGAGTGAAGTGCCTTTGGATCTGTCTTACAATTAGAGGCAGACCTTGTTTTACTGTGCTTCATACATGTTCCTTTTTTTAAAAAAACAAATTTGAAGGTTTGTGACAACCCTGCATCAAGCAAGTCTATCAGCACCCTTTTCTCCAACAGCATTTACTCACTTCATGTCTCAGTGTCCCATTTTGGTATTTCTCACACTATTTCAAATGCTTTCATAATTGTGCTTATGATGGTGATCTGTGATCTTTGATGCGAATACTGTAAAAAGATTACGATTTACCAAATGCTCAGATGATTATTAGCATTTTTAACAATAAAGTCTGTTTTAATGGAGGTATCTATGCTTTTCAAAAGATATAACCCTATATCGCACATTTAATAGACCACAGGATAGCATAAACATAACGTTAGGGTACATGAAGGACCAAAACTTTCTTGTGACTTGTTTTACTATGATTTTGGCTTTGTTGTTCTTTCTGGAAATGAACCTGCAGCATCTTCATAGTCTGCCTGAGATGAGGTTGTTGGTAGCCTGGATGAGCACTGTTTTGTCTGGATGAAAATGAAGATACTGATTCTTTTCATTTTATGTCTCTTTAAAAGAGAGAAGCTCCTGGTTTTCCATGGAGAAGCCCTTAGCAATTCAGGAAAGGCTTAATGGACTCTCCCTGAAATGTAAGGAACTCATGAGCTATCCCATGAGGTGGACAGAGTCATGCATCCCCACATACTCCACAATGTGTGGTGAAAAAGTCAACCACAAGGCTGCAGGAACACAGAGAAAACGGGGCCTTTTCCAGGAGGCTGGGACATTCCAGTTGAATTGCGAGGGGCGCATTCCAGGTGATATCTGAGCTTGATCTCTGGTCTGGGTCCCAGGCTGGGCCTTGTCTCCCAAGACAGTCCTCACAGCAGCCCTTCTAATGGAGTATACAAGCCAGGTTTTCCTGTGCTGAAAGGTGATCAGATCAGACAAATTGTAAATCTACAGCTGTTGTTTTGTCAGCATGTATATTTTTATAGCAAGGAGCAAATCTCTGCCGAGCTGGCCAGATAATCATCTCTGCTTTTCCTTACTTGCTCGGAACTGTGAAAGAATGCCCTTGGCAAGGACCTGGTTTAAATCACCTTTGGTTAACACAGAAGCTTTTGAAGGTGAAGGTGCTTTTTTGTAAACCGTGGCAGGGTCCCAAGGCATTAACATTTCAGATCTCTTCTCAGCATGAGAAATGTCTAGAGCAGGGCCGAGGTATCAAGCCTGTGAAGACAATCCTTTGTACAGGGAGTTACTTTAATGCCTCTGACTCATTTTGCAAAGATGCGCTTTTTCAAAAAAAATTTCTATTTTTTTTCATTCTTGAAAAATTGCAGGCCATGCAAAGCTAGAGACTTCTGGGTCCAAGGAATGTGTCAGCTTGCTTTCATTTAGCACAAAAGGAAGGCTTTTAAGAGAGATTTAGAGAAGCCAGAGGCCTTCTTGGGAATGGCCCAAGAAATGATGAAGAGACTGAAAAGATGGAACTTAAGAGACAAAAAAGAAAACGACAGTTTCTGGTGACATCACTGGGGACAACGGAACAAGTCACTTTCCCTCAAGGAAACTGACAGTTAAAACACAAATTGTGTTCCCCTGCCTAGAGGTTTCATCAAGAGCTGCCTGGTTTGGTTGGGCATGAAGGGATCTGGGGACATGCAGGCGGGATGTAAGGCTGAATCTTGCAGGTCTTTATTTTTTTTAACTTTTACTTATTTATTTATTTATTTTGGCCACAGTCAGGAGCTTAATTCCCCAACCAGGGACTGAACCTGTGCCCCTGCATTGGGAGCTTGGAGTCTTAACCCCTGGATTGCCTGTCCCTTGTAGGTCCTTCAAGCCAGGAACAATATGCATCCTTTGACCTGATTTAAGTATTGACTACTTTATAGGCAATGTGGGTTGTTAGTGCCTGACTTCTGGGAATAGGAGGCCGAAGAGTACAGGAGGTATAAGAATGAGATGACAAAAATCTTGTGATATTTTGCTTTCAGAATCTCTCACTTGGAGCTTTAACCTCATATTGCCAAGTGCCTAAGTGAACATTGAGTGACATAGGTTCACAGAGGTTAGACGTGGTTGAGAAAGTCATGGGGAACATACTGTCTCCATTTCTTCTCAGGTCAGTATCAGGACCATATTGACTGATGGAGCTTCCAACTCTTCTCTCGTTGCTGGGGAAGGCATTCCCCTTGGAAAATGCAGCCGTTGCCAGGAGCTCATCTTTGACTTGGGCTTCCTAGAGCTCCCAAGCTCATGATCTTCATCAGATGTGGGGTCTTGATTAGGAATCTTGGCTCTCTCACTTGCCTTACATTGATGTGTTTTGCTGGACCCAGGAGATTCTGCAGCTTCCAGCCCACTCTGCATGTTCCAGGAGGGCCAATTCACAACGTTGACTTTTCCATGGAGCAGAAAACTTCTCTTTAAAACTGAACATATCATAGATTATCCCACTGGTGAGAAATAGGAGAAAATATTTAAAGGGAGGAGTTCATGAATGTCATTGAAAACCTAAAGAAGTCTGTGTTCTCTGTAGTGTATGGTCTTCCCAGGATCACTTGGTCTTTAAGTATCATTTGCAGAAAAAGCCAAGAGGGAAAGAAAAGGCCCCTGCCCACTGCTCGCATCCTTGGATGTGGTTCTGAGTTGATGCTTCTTATTCTGTTGTATTTATCTTCCCAAGATTCAGAAAATCAAAGCCACCCGAAATGAGAAAAACTCTGCTCTGCATTCCAGTATGTGATGCAGCTGCAATTGTGGGCTGACGTCTGTTCAGTGGAGAAGTCCTGCCAGTGTAGACCACAGCCTAGTGGGTGGGGCCAATGTTCTCTGAGATTATGGTTTGTGATGATAAAAGCTTTGGACCAACAACTGGTGGATCAAATTTGACCCCTGGACACTTGGAGATTCTGGCACACAGAGCATTCATTTCCCATGACCCTTCTGTGGGCCTGGCAGCTGCTGCCCATACAGGAGCCATGTTTGTACTTTGGTTTACTTCTGTCTGCATCTCTGCATGTGCTGTGAGCCTGGGCCTGTGGGCTTCCTGTTTATGCTCCTGAACAACTCGAATTTCTACTCTCACTGGAAATGTTAGAAAGTTTACTTTATATACTTTACTAGAGTAAAATAATACAATCACATAATAACATGTTTTGGAAAACAGGCAAGATGAAATTAGCATTCTAAACTGTAAGCACTTTCATCCTTTTTCAATTCAGGTCTTCCAACTCTTCTCTCGTTGCTGGGAAGGCATTCCCCTTGGAAAATGCAGCCGTTGCCAGGAGCTCATCTTTGACTTGGGCTTCCTAGAGCTCCCAAGCTCATGATCTTCATCAGATGTGGGGTCTTGATTAGGAATCTTGGCTCTCTCACTTGCCTTACATTGATGTGTTTTGCTGGACCCAGGAGATTCTGCAGCTTCCAGCCCACTCTGCATGTTCCAGGAGGGCCAATTCACAACGTTGACTTTTCCATGGAGCAGAAAACTTCTCTTTAAAACTGAACATATCATAGATTATCCCACTGGTGAGAAATAGGAGAAAATATTTAAAGGGAGGAGTTCATGAATGTCATTGAAAACCTAAAGAAGTCTGTGTTCTCTGTAGTGTATGGTCTTCCCAGGATCACTTGGTCTTTAAGTATCATTTGCAGAAAAAGCCAAGAGGGAAAGAAAAGGCCCCTGCCCACTGCTCGCATCCTTGGATGTGGTTCTGAGTTGATGCTTCTTATTCTGTTGTATTTATCTTCCCAAGATTCAGAAAATCAAAGCCACCCGAAATGAGAAAAACTCTGCTCTGCATTCCAGTATGTGATGCAGCTGCAATTGTGGGCTGACGTCTGTTCAGTGGAGAAGTCCTGCCAGTGTAGACCACAGCCTAGTGGGTGGGGCCAATGTTCTCTGAGATTATGGTTTGTGATGATAAAAGCTTTGGACCAACAACTGGTGGATCAAATTTGACCCCTGGACACTTGGAGATTCTGGCACACAGAGCATTCATTTCCCATGACCCTTCTGTGGGCCTGGCAGCTGCTGCCCATACAGGAGCCATGTTTGTACTTTGGTTTACTTCTGTCTGCATCTCTGCATGTGCTGTGAGCCTGGGCCTGTGGGCTTCCTGTTTATGCTCCTGAACAACTCGAATTTCTACTCTCACTGGAAATGTTAGAAAGTTTACTTTATATACTTTACTAGAGTAAAATAATACAATCACATAATAACATGTTTTGGAAAACAGGCAAGATGAAATTAGCATTCTAAACTGTAAGCACTTTCATCATTTCTTCTGAGACTATCACAGTTGTTCTTAGGTCTGACAGTTCATTCTATATCTTTGATTTTACTTAATATTAAATTCTATTTTTTCACATTGCTCTATAGCTTTATTGTCTAATACTTGATTATTACCTAATACTTTGTATGTTTTGTTGTTTAGTTGCTAAGTTGTGTCTGACTCTTTTGCAACCCCATGGACTATAGCCCACCAGGCTTCCCTGTCCATGGGATTTCCCAGGCAAAAACTGGAGTGGGTTGCTATTTATGTCTCCAGGTGACCTCCCTGACCCAGGGATTGAATTCGTGTTTCCTTCATTGGCAGGCGGATTCTTTACCACTGTGCCAGCTGGCAGCTGGCAAGTGAAAGCATGGATCTAAGAGTCACTGCTGGGGGAAAAGCGGCCTGGAGATGCTGAACATACATCAGAGTTTGAGTAAGAAATAAATCTTTATTGTGTTGAGCCACTGACATGTCAACATTTGCTTAGCATATACTTGGTATAACTGTGTGTATACGAATCCATCACCACATGTATGTCATCACTGCATTCATTTTCCACTTATTTTAACTTTTAAAAAAAATTTGGGGCCTCGTTTCATTGATTTTGTATCCAATTATTTTCATCCATCTTTATTCTTCAGCCTGTGTGTGCCTCCAATCACAGCAGCCACTTGCTATAGAGCACTGACTCTGGGCACATGGGCTCAAGAGCACTGGCTGGTAATTGGACACATCGGTCCAATGAAACCCAACATTTCATATAGCATGTGTCATTATTAGCCTTTTCATCATGTAAGGAGAAATACTGCTATGATGAGAAGCATGTGATTATTTGATTCTTTTTCATATTTACATTAGATATTAAGGCCACTATTCATTTAATTTAATTATTTTACAAATTTCTTTGGGAAAACACTGCATCAAGTACAACACTACCAGAAAATACTAGTTGACAACGCTCAGAGCCAGTTTCGGCTTCATATATGAGTTAATTCATTTATTAGGCTAATTTAGCTAAGAGAAAAATGGCACATCTGGTGTCTGTAACATTTGAAATTTCTTTCCAACATGACATCTTGAAGGTCAGAAACAATATCAGACAGTCAGTCTGCCCTCCAGGCTGTGGTCTAGACATTGGCACTCGTGATTGCTGTGCTGAGCTGATCTCGTATGGTGGGAAGCGTTTCTGCCATTGACCAGCAGTGAGCCCTCCGGCGCATTCATCACTCTGCCTATTCAGCTGTTGATCCACATTTCCACCTATCTTCCTGTATCTGTCATGCTTTAGGAAGGGTCAGATGTCATATAGCACAACAAAACACCACACATTCCAAATAAATGTGATAGTGAAACAAGGGGGAAACAGGCAGGTGGGTGACCCATAGACCTCCAGGGAGAATCAAAGAGCTGGTGTCAAGTCCCTTAGTGGTCAAGAGAAGAGGTGATCACAGTTGGTTACCAACATAAGAGCCACAGTATCTGTGGGGTGACACCAGGCCATGCACTTATGGAAAACATGAATAATGCAAGGAACAAATCAGGAGAGATTTTCCTCCTGAGACCAGTGATGAGGCTGCTGCACGTGGAGTGGGCTGCGTCTAGTAGCACACAGTGTACTCTCAGAGGTCATCTGCTATAGAGCCCCAGGTGTGTGTGACGGCCCAGCCCAACACACAGCTCACTAAACCAGTGTCTCCAGGGTCTTCTGCAGAGGAGGACATACCATGGGGCCAGGTGGGGCTATACAGGGGATCTCAGTTGTTTGTCTTAATACAGTAATTAGTCTTTGAGGGGAGTATCTGGAGAATTGGATGGATGTAAGTATCTAAATTCTCCACAATCTTTGCATTCCTCAGCCATGTTTTGAACGATTCTGATATATAGTGAGGCTGCAACAAGCATCCATGTGGCAAATCTCTTCAGTCAGTTGGTAAAAAGTTAAGATGCACTCAGCCTCCATGTAGCCACAACTGCATATTTTCTTGTCAATGTCAAGAGCGTAAAGGATGGTCCTTATATGAAAAGCACCTGTCTCTCCTCAAAGGTGAGTCAAGGGTAAAAACACAGGTATGGTCAGAAGTCTTCTCAAAAAAACCCCGCTCAGAGCCAGTTTCGCTTCATATATGAGTTAATTCATTTATTAGGCTAATTTAGCTAAGAGAAAAATGGCACATCTGGTGTCTGTAACATTTGAAATTTCTTTCCAACATGACATCTTGAAGGTCAGAAACAATATCAGACAGTCAGTCTGCCCTCCAGGCTGTGGTCTAGACATTGGCACTCGTGATTGCTGTGCTGAGCTGATCTCGTATGGTGGGAAGCGTTTCTGCCATTGACCAGCAGTGAGCCCTCCGGCGCATTCATCACTCTGCCTATTCAGCTGTTGATCCACATTTCCACCTATCTTCCTGTATCTGTCATGCTTTAGGAAGGGTCAGATGTCATATAGCACAACAAAACACCACACATTCCAAATAAATGTGATAGTGAAACAAGGGGGAAACAGGCAGGTGGGTGACCCATAGACCTCCAGGGAGAATCAAAGAGCTGGTGTCAAGTCCCTTAGTGGTCAAGAGAAGAGGTGATCACAGTTGGTTACCAACATAAGAGCCACAGTATCTGTGGGGTGACACCAGGCCATGCACTTATGGAAAACATGAATAATGCAAGGAACAAATCAGGAGAGATTTTCCTCCTGAGACCAGTGATGAGGCTGCTGCACGTGGAGTGGGCTGCGTCTAGTAGCACACAGTGTACTCTCAGAGGTCATCTGCTATAGAGCCCCAGGTGTGTGTGACGGCCCAGCCCAACACACAGCTCACTAAACCAGTGTCTCCAGGGTCTTCTGCAGAGGAGGACATACCATGGGGCCAGGTGGGGCTATACAGGGGATCTCAGTTGTTTGTCTTAATACAGTAATTAGTCTTTGAGGGGAGTATCTGGAGAATTGGATGGATGTAAGTATCTAAAT
Source organism: Tragulus kanchil (assembly GCA_022376925.1). Taxonomy (NCBI): domain Eukaryota; kingdom Metazoa; phylum Chordata; class Mammalia; order Artiodactyla; family Tragulidae; genus Tragulus; species Tragulus kanchil. The sequence continues at coordinate 163,898,863 of JAIOJX010000005.1, forward strand.
TCTCCACAATCTTTGCATTCCTCAGCCATGTTTTGAACGATTCTGATATATAGTGAGGCTGCAACAAGCATCCATGTGGCAAATCTCTTCAGTCAGTTGGTAAAAAGTTAAGATGCACTCAGCCTCCATGTAGCCACAACTGCATATTTTCTTGTCAATGTCAAGAGCGTAAAGGATGGTCCTTATATGAAAAGCACCTGTCTCTCCTCAAAGGTGAGTCAAGGGTAAAAACACAGGTATGGTCATGAGTCTTCTCAAAGATTGTCACAAAAATGATCACAAGAACACAGGTGAAGGAGTCACTCCACATCCCTGGTTTCCAAGGTGTGGTCCCTGGACCAGCAGCATCAGAATTCCTGGGAACTTGTTAGAAATGCAAGTTCTCCAGCTCACCCTTGACTTACTGGGTCAGAAACTCTGCAGGCAGGGCAACATTCTCCTCTTTTAATGTGACCTCTGTGATTCTGATGTCTGCCAATATTGAGAATCAAGCGCCATGGTTTTGAGGGAGAATCAATTAACTTGGAACCTGGTGAGTTGGTGGAGAGAGCAGAGTAGAGCTGAAAGTACAGTAATGAGACACCTGCCATCTGGGTTCCATCCTAGCCCCAATGGGAACTGTAGGGTAGCCCTGAGTGAGTTGGAGTCTGCTGCTTCATGTAAATGTGGGCCTATTGATCTCTGTTTTCCCACTCCACTGAGTTGTTATGAGAAATGAGAAAGCCCTTTGGAGACTAAAACGCTTTCTAAATATAACTTAGGTTTCAATTAAATGTTAAAAAATGCTAAGAATCAGGGTGACAAAAATCAGCAAGGCACTAGTAGGCACTCGATAAATATTTATCCAAAGAATGAATGGATGAAGTGAATCAATCTATCAATAACATTGTACTACTTCATAGCCCGAGGGTTGCTTTGGCTGTTGCAGGTAGATGCCAGTTGGTGATGGTAATGTCTGGAGAAGGCAGTGGGCACAGTAGAGGGTGAGAGGAGGGCTGTGTCTTACAGAGGTGGTTAGGTGGTGCTGCCAGTCATGGAGAGAGCAAACGCTGATTGGTAGGAATGACGGATGTCGTCTTCAATCTCAGAAGTGTTGACTTGACAGTTCCTGGGTTACCTAGGAAGAGGTGGCATGGTGTTGATGTGACATCCATATCCAGAGCTCACAGAAGAGGCCCAGTTTGAGGTACACACCTCTGAGTCACCTGATGGTGGGTGGGAAGCGACACTAAGAGCGTAAAGGATGGTCCTTATATGAAAAGCACCTGTCTCTCCTCAAAGGTGAGTCAAGGGTAAAAACACAGGTATGGTCATGAGTCTTCTCAAAGATTGTCACAAAAATGATCACAAGAACACAGGTGAAGGAGTCACTCCACATCCCTGGTTTCCAAGGTGTGGTCCCTGGACCAGCAGCATCAGAATTCCTGGGAACTTGTTAGAAATGCAAGTTCTCCAGCTCACCCTTGACTTACTGGGTCAGAAACTCTGCAGGCAGGGCAACATTCTCCTCTTTTAATGTGACCTCTGTGATTCTGATGTCTGCCAATATTGAGAATCAAGCGCCATGGTTTTGAGGGAGAATCAATTAACTTGGAACCTGGTGAGTTGGTGGAGAGAGCAGAGTAGAGCTGAAAGTACAGTAATGAGACACCTGCCATCTGGGTTCCATCCTAGCCCCAATGGGAACTGTAGGGTAGCCCTGAGTGAGTTGGAGTCTGCTGCTTCATGTAAATGTGGGCCTATTGATCTCTGTTTTCCCACTCCACTGAGTTGTTATGAGAAATGAGAAAGCCCTTTGGAGACTAAAACGCTTTCTAAATATAACTTAGGTTTCAATTAAATGTTAAAAAATGCTAAGAATCAGGGTGACAAAAATCAGCAAGGCACTAGTAGGCACTCGATAAATATTTATCCAAAGAATGAATGGATGAAGTGAATCAATCTATCAATAACATTGTACTACTTCATAGCCCGAGGGTTGCTTTGGCTGTTGCAGGTAGATGCCAGTTGGTGATGGTAATGTCTGGAGAAGGCAGTGGGCACAGTAGAGGGTGAGAGGAGGGCTGTGTCTTACAGAGGTGGTTAGGTGGTGCTGCCAGTCATGGAGAGAGCAAACGCTGATTGGTAGGAATGACGGATGTCGTCTTCAATCTCAGAAGTGTTGACTTGACAGTTCCTGGGTTACCTAGGAAGAGGTGGCATGGTGTTGATGTGACATCCATATCCAGAGCTCACAGAAGAGGCCCAGTTTGAGGTACACACCTCTGAGTCACCTGATGGTGGGTGGGAAGCGACACTAAGAGCTGGATGTATCACTCAGCACAATCACAGAGAAGAGAAAGCACCAAAGGCTGCCCCTGGGCAATGCCACACTGACTGTGCCCACAGAAGATTGACTGCACAGAAGTAAAAAGGGAGGACAGAGATGTCAGGTTCCAGGAAGGATATGCTCTTCTAATCCTTGTCAACAACAGTTTGAACAAGTGTGCTGTCTTTGTGTTGAGCCAAAAGTTGGCCAGAGGACTGAGAAATTGTTCAAGTGCCTGCATGATTGGACACATATTTCTCTGACTCTTAAACCTGTGCTTGTGCGTGTGTGCTAAGTTGCTTCAGTGATGTCTGACTCTGTGTGACCCCACGGACTGCAGCCCTCCAGGCTCCTCTGTCCATTGGATTCTGCAGGCAAGAATACTAGAGTGGGTTGCCATTTCCTACTCCAGGAGATCCTACCCAGGGATCGTACTCACGTCTCTTATGTCTCCTGTATTGGCGGGTAGGTTCTTCACCAGTAGCATTACATAGGAAGCCCAGACCTGTGTTTGGGCATAACACACAATGTTTAGGATGTTTAGGGACCAGCTTTCAGCACAAGGGGAAACACCTGGTGGAAAGATGCTTTGGCCAAGGTTTGCATCTGATCCCCAGATGAACTAGTGAGAGCTTTACCTGAGCAACAAGCTTAACCAAAATAACTCATTATAGATGTTTATGGACATACACAAAGGATGGATTCAAAGACCTGTGTGTAGTGTGTGTGTGTTTTGGGAGGATGTTAGGTAAGAAGGTAGAACTAAGTCCTATGTAAGAAAACTGTGATAAGGCTGGATGATATGAGAACTAGAGACCCACAGGAAAGCAAGACACTAGATGGGAGAGACTCAGTGCTGAGGCTGTGGACAAAGGAAGAACCTCTGAGACTCTTGTCCATGAGACTCTGACCCTGAGGTAGGTGACTCCCCACAATGGCGTGGGCAGTATCAAACTTCTGATAATCTAAGGTACTGATCACATACCTCAATACCTTGATTGATATCCACATTAAGGATATCAACAAGTCCTTTCCATGTCTTTTTTTAAATGATATTTTGCATAAAAATTTCAAGGACAGTATGAACCCATGGCTGGAGGTGAAGAGGATGATTCTGACAGATGACAGACAGAAGGCAGGACCCCTCACCTTCTGTAGTGCTTCTTCTTTGTCAAGAGACATTAGACTGGGTGAATAAATACTGAGCTGAATTTGAAGCTGGTGGAGCTTCTGTAAAAGGGCTCAGTGTGCCCAGCGTGCAAGGGCTCAGGAGGACACATTCTTGGATCTTCAAGGACCTGGAACTCCCAGTTCTTGAAGTCACCCTCTTCCTGGGCTATGGACACGGAGGAGGGTGGGAGGGTGGCTGGAACCAGAAGGAGCACCTATGTTCTTTGCTATCTGCACCAAAACACGATTGAAGCTGTATTTCACGTAGGATCACCTTGGCGCTGCAAACATCGAGGGGTTTTAAAACGTAATGGATAACTGGTAATTGCGGCCAAGTGCTGGTTTTTCTCTAAACAACACTTCCATTGTGAAAAGATCCAGGTGCCTAAGGCTATTTTTTTCCTGTACACAATTAAGCAGCTCTAGAAGTCTCTTAATTTGACTAGTCTGTATTTTCTTAAAGTAGAATGAACCTACTCAGTTTTACTTGTACTCTCCCTTTGGTCTTACAGATTCTCATCAGCTCACTGAAAAGGTTTTTTCTCCCACTGGGGTTAATCTTAAAACAGGCACATTAGATGTCCACCTCTCAGCTAGCCATAACCCCTGGCTTCCTTAGTGCTAGAAATTCACTCATTTATTTACCAGTTCAATCATAGATGTTCACAGGGTAGGTTCGCTATAGAGCACTATTGCATACTTTGTACTTTAAAACACCCCAAAGAAGAAAGGTAATGATTTTTGAACCAAGGATCCTGAGTCTCAGCTTTCTCCTTACTTGCCCCTGGAGCATCACTTGTCTGGATGATGCGATGCTGAGAACCAGGTCCCAGGGCTGTTGTAAGAATAAAATGTAAGACTCAAAAGAATTCATGAATTTTCATTATAAAATAATTAAGATACCGTTATGTCATGTCCAACATGGTTACTACAGTGAATAGTACTGTAGTGCCTAATTTTTCTTCAAAGTTTTTTTTTCTTTTGCCTCTAAGTCAGCATTTGTATCCATCCCTCTTTACTGTTCGGCCTGTGTGGGCCTCCCATTGCAGTGGCCTCTCTTGTTGCAGCGCACTGGCTCTGGATGCACGCGGCTCATAATTGGACACACCAGCCCAGCCACTCAGCGGCATGTGGGGTCTTCCTGCCAGGGATCGAACCAGTGCCCCTTGCACTGCAAGGTGGACTCTTTGCCCACTGGACCACCAGGGAAGCCCTGTGCTGCACATTTGAAAGCTGCTAAGAGAGTAGGTCTTAAAAATTCTATCACAAGAAAAAATTTTGTAATAGTGTGTGGTGATAGATGTTAACTAGACTTACTGTGTTGGCTATTTCAAAATACGTTGCAAATATGGAATCATTATGCTGTGCACCTGAAACTAATGTAAGGTTATATATCAATTACATCTCAATCAAGTATAAAAAGTAGAATTCATAGAGAATTTTCAAAGACTAAACCTCTGGGCAAAGTGAGAGGTTTAAGCTACTTTTGTATTTTTGTCTGAATAAAAATTACTACCTTGAGAGAGAAATATGTCTGTGAAGAGGCCCAGAAAGTGGAGGTGAAATAATAATAAAGTTCTTTGCAGGAGCCAAAGGGAAGCCATACACTGAATCTCAAGGTAGGAAAGGCTGATGAAGATGTAATCCACTGTGCGAACTGAGATGATTGTTATCTGCTGGTTAGAACAGGAAAAGAAATGCCACTTGTCTGTCAAACAAGCTTCCCAAAGAAACTATAAGAGGGAGATCCTGGAGATGAGAAGGTTCTGAATATTGGCCTTCAATTGTTTTCTGTCTGCTCCATAGCCACTTTCAGCCAAGAGAAAGGGACTCAGCATCAGAAAAGCCATATTTACAAACGTCACCATTTTCCTAAGGTCTTGGCTCTCAACAAGGACATTCTTTCTAATGGTCCCAGAAACTAAATCAGTGGTTTCACAAGGACAGTTACAAATTTCATCCATCATGGAGAGTTAGAGGCAGGCAATTTATTGCATCCAATTCAAAGATTGTGAAAGAATCCTTCAGCTTTGGGTGCCTTCCACATCTTTTAGGTAAGTTGAACACATCCTTTGGTTCTAAGGAAAACAGCTTGTAAAATGTTTGGGAGCTCTTGGGACATCAAACAGCTCTTGGAGGAGTGCATTTTAATGGTTTACTTGTAAAAGAATCAGTAAAAGAAGCAGAAACATATGGTTTGAATTCCTCCAAATAATACGAGGTATTTTTGTAGGTGTCTTTTTTTTTTTCCTGAGGGTCTCACATCTTTGTGTGCTTATCCTAAAACTACTCAAAATAACCCCTAGATATACTGACCAGACGAGACAGCAGTCCTGGAACACTGGTTTCTTGTTGGACCTGATGCCAGGGTTCTAGCAGACACTGGGCTCATCAAGAGATGTAGGGGAGGAAAGAGACAAGAAGGCCAGTGAAGTCATGTGCAGTGATGGTACAGTGGCAGCTGATCCAGGAGTTCAGGTTTAAAAACTTGCAAACTCCAAGAAGATGACATTAAGACTTGAATTGGGTCCTTACAATTTAAAATGGAGGGTTGAATGGAGTGAGCAGCTTAAAATTGGCAGAGCTCTTGCTTGCCCTGGGGGCTTCCCAGGTGGCACTAGTGGTAAAGAACCTGCTTGCCAGTGCAGGAGACCTAGGAAACGTGGGTTTGATTCATGGATCTGGAAGATCCCCTGGAGGAGGGCATGGCAACCTATGTCAGTATTCTTCAGAGGAGCCTGGCAGGCTATGGTCCATACAGTTGCAAAGAGTTCAACATGACTGAAGAGACTTAGCACACATGGATGTGGACAATTCAGAGGAGAGCTGAGGAGCAGAGGAGAGTGAAGAGCTGGTCTGGTGTGACTTCTGTGTTCATACCTGCCCCATCGACAGGCCTCACCTGTCCTGAAGCCTCAGCAGCACTGGCCATGCTCACAGGGGCTGAATGTCACTGCTGCTCCCCAGAGGGACTCAGCCTTATGGGCATGAGGGCAAAATGGGAAAGGATGACCTGCTTGCCAAGCCCATGGGAAAGTATCAAAGGTTTTTGCCTTCAGAATAGGAAGCAGATGCTGTGACTGACTGAGTCTCAGCTTCAAAAATATGGAGAGGAGACAACTCAAGGGCTCTCTCTGCTAGGTTCTCAGTTGGTCCTAGAATAGACAGGACTTAGAGACTGACTAGGTGATGAAGAATGAGCTGGGGCAGAGGGAGGTGGGGCTGGGGAGGAGAATGATGTCTGGCTCTTGGCTAAGACCATGGAGGTAAAGATGGTGGTGTTTACCAAGATAGACACACAGAGGGAGACCAGGCCCAAGGCAGTCATGGATTTGAAATACCAGCAGGATATGAAATAGATTATTGAATTTACATCATGCTGGGTACTTAGTACAACAGATACTCAATAAATACTTGCCAAATGAATAGAATGACCAGAAGGCTGTTTGGAAGACGGAGACTGTGGTTAATGAATAGCCATGAGCTTATGCAGGCAAGAGACATTGCCATTCCCATCAGTATGATGGCCCCGTTTTAGGGAGACTGCCCAACAGAGTTTATGCTACTACATCTCAAAGGCCCCAGCACGGCACTAGACTTTTCTCCAGAGCTTCCTGAAGTCACAGCCTGGTTCTTAGTGCCAAGTGCTGCTGTTCCCACGTAGAGACAAGATCTTGTGGTCTCCATTGGTTTTCTTTTCCAGATTGAACTATCTGGCCACCACTTTCCTGATTCTCTTCTTACGGTGCTTTCCAAGTTTTCCACAGAAAGAAAACTAATAACAGAAAAGAGGCAGCTCATGTGTATTCTTCAGGGGAGCCTGGCAGGCTATGGTCCATACAGTTGCAAAGAGTTCAACATGACTGAAGAGACTTAGCACACATGGATGTGGACAATTCAGAGGAGAGCTGAGGAGCAGAGGAGAGTGAAGAGCTGGTCTGGTGTGACTTCTGTGTTCATACCTGCCCCATCGACAGGCCTCACCTGTCCTGAAGCCTCAGCAGCACTGGCCATGCTCACAGGGGCTGAATGTCACTGCTGCTCCCCAGAGGGACTCAGCCTTATGGGCATGAGGGCAAAATGGGAAAGGATGACCTGCTTGCCAAGCCCATGGGAAAGTATCAAAGGTTTTTGCCTTCAGAATAGGAAGCAGATGCTGTGACTGACTGAGTCTCAGCTTCAAAAATATGGAGAGGAGACAACTCAAGGGCTCTCTCTGCTAGGTTCTCAGTTGGTCCTAGAATAGACAGGACTTAGAGACTGACTAGGTGATGAAGAATGAGCTGGGGCAGAGGGAGGTGGGGCTGGGGAGGAGAATGATGTCTGGCTCTTGGCTAAGACCATGGAGGTAAAGATGGTGGTGTTTACCAAGATAGACACACAGAGGGAGACCAGGCCCAAGGCAGTCATGGATTTGAAATACCAGCAGGATATGAAATAGATTATTGAATTTACATCATGCTGGGTACTTAGTACAACAGATACTCAATAAATACTTGCCAAATGAATAGAATGACCAGAAGGCTGTTTGGAAGACGGAGACTGTGGTTAATGAATAGCCATGAGCTTATGCAGGCAAGAGACATTGCCATTCCCATCAGTATGATGGCCCCGTTTTAGGGAGACTGCCCAACAGAGTTTATGCTACTACATCTCAAAGGCCCCAGCACGGCACTAGACTTTTCTCCAGAGCTTCCTGAAGTCACAGCCTGGTTCTTAGTGCCAAGTGCTGCTGTTCCCACGTAGAGACAAGATCTTGTGGTCTCCATTGGTTTTTCTTTTCCAGATTGAACTATCTGGCCACCACTTTTCCTGATTCTCTTCTTACGGGTGCTTTCCAAGTTTTCCACAGAAAGAAAACTAATAACAGAAAAGAGGCAGCTCATGTGGATTCTTGGGAACAGAGCAGGTTGGGCAAACACTAAATTTCCCCTAGGTGTTTTTTACCCTAGTTTTAAAAAATAATGGAAATTCTCTCTTTTTCCCTACGCATAAGACCTATTTGTTTTAACGTAAAGGCCCAAGGCTTTACATTTTTTTCCTAACCACCAAAGAAAATCAACATTTCTGAAACAAGTGTGTTCTTAGCTTTAAATAGTGCACCATTGCTCCAACACAGCTCCAGGGTGAGAAGAGGGTCTGAAAGCATTTCTCCTTTTAACTTCCCTGCACCTGCCCTGTGAGGACCAGCTCAGAACAGTCTCCTGTTCTAATGTCTCATGATGCCCCGTATTTGTGACAATCCAAGTGGACTTCTGTTTACGAGGCTGTTGGATTTAGGCAAGGCCAAAGAGGAAGATTTATGTGGCCACAAATTTTCTAACTTAATGGTTCTTAGTGGTTTCTTGGCTCTAGGAGACTGAAGTTGCCTGCACTCTGATTTTCTGTGACCAAATTGGGTGAACTTGTGTGATTATTACGGACTCCTTCCTTTAAGCCATAGAACCCTTCCCACTTCCCAACACAGTGTTCCAGGGAGCCATGGACATGTGTAAAAACTGGCATGAGAATGAAAACCTACTTATCATCCTTCATATGGTCAAACCCTCTCCATTTCACTGAGAGGGATATTGAGATTCCAGAAACCTGAGATTTACAAGGGCTTCAGTAGGGCTGGACTGGAGTCTGGTCCTCTGATGTCTGATTTAATCCACTCTGAACTGTACACCTTGAGGAACAGGCTCTTCTGCTTCGACTAATCCCTGAGGCAGGGATGTCTTTCCTACTTGTCAATCCCCCTTAAGTGGATTGGCTTTAAACTCAGTATTGTGTCTAAAAATTCAAACTGAGGGGATTTAAATCTTTGCTGAAGACATGAAGCTACAATATATGGCCCAATAAACTGAAAGAAAAAGCTGTCCATTAAGGATAAGGAGACTCCATGCTACCTTGAAATAACTGCTAATGTTTTCTTTTCCAGATTGAACTATCTGGCCACCACTTTTCCTGATTCTCTTCTTACGGGTGCTTTCCAAGTTTTCCACAGAAAGAAAACTAATAACAGAAAAGAGGCAGCTCATGTGGATTCTTGGGAACAGAGCAGGTTGGGCAAACACTAAATTTCCCCTAGGTGTTTTTTACCCTAGTTTTAAAAAATAATGGAAATTCTCTCTTTTTCCCTACGCATAAGACCTATTTGTTTTAACGTAAAGGCCCAAGGCTTTACATTTTTTTCCTAACCACCAAAGAAAATCAACATTTCTGAAACAAGTGTGTTCTTAGCTTTAAATAGTGCACCATTGCTCCAACACAGCTCCAGGGTGAGAAGAGGGTCTGAAAGCATTTCTCCTTTTAACTTCCCTGCACCTGCCCTGTGAGGACCAGCTCTGAACAGTCTCCCTGTTCTAATGTCTCATGATGCCCCGTATTTGTGACAATCCAAGTGGACTTCTGTTTACGAGGCTGTTGGATTTAGGCAAGGCCAAAGAGGAAGATTTATGTGGCCACAAATTTTCTAACTTAATGGTTCTTAGTGGTTTCTTGGCTCTAGGAGACTGAAGTTGCCTGCACTCTGATTTTCTGTGACCAAATTGGGTGAACTTGTGTGATTATTACGGACTCCTTCCTTTAAGCCATAGAACCCTTCCCACTTCCCAACACAGTGTTCCAGGGAGCCATGGACATGTGTAAAAACTGGCATGAGAATGAAAACCTACTTATCATCCTTCATATGGTCAAACCCTCTCCATTTCACTGAGAGGGATATTGAGATTCCAGAAACCTGAGATTTACAAGGGCTTCAGTAGGGCTGGACTGGAGTCTGGTCCTCTGATGTCTGATTTAATCCACTCTGAACTGTACACCTTGAGGAACAGGCTCTTCTGCTTCGACTAATCCCTGAGGCAGGGATGTCTTTCCTACTTGTCAATCCCCCTTAAGTGGATTGGCTTTAAACTCAGTATTGTGTCTAAAAATTCAAACTGAGGGGATTTAAATCTTTTGCTGAAGACATGAAGCTACAATATATGGCCCAATAAACTGAAAGAAAAAGCTGTCCATTAAGGATAAGGAGACTCCATGCTACCTTGAAATAACTGCTAATGTTTTTCAAGACCTTTTATCAAAGATGAATCTAGGTGAGTTCCCATAGTTGAGACTCAAAGAGGCAATACTGTGGACAGAACATTGATTTTAAAGGAAGTCATATCTGGTTTGCATCCTTATTTTACCACTTATACGGTGAATGATCTTGGATGGAACTTTCCTGGTGGCTCACCAGTAAAGAATCTGCCTGCTAAGGAGACCCAGGTTTGATCCCTGGGATGGGAAGATTCCATGGAGAAGGAAATGGCAACCCACTCCAGTGTTCTTGCCTGGGAAATCCCGTGGACAGAGGAGCTTTGTGGCCTACAGTCCATGGGATCACGAAGAGCCAAACACAACTTGGCAACTAAACAACAACAACAACAATGATCTTGAATCAGTTACTTAACCTCTCTGAACTTAGTATTTATCATGTATAAAATGGGAATAACACCTACCTCAGATAAATTGTAGAATTGCTAAATGAAATACTTTTTAAAATGCCTAGTATACAAAGGACATTTAACTATAAAGAGTTTGTGACTGTATCATTCCTTTTTAAAGAGAAACAGTTTTCCTGGGACACTGAGGCTTCATTCTAAAAGTGCCTATACATTCTATATCACTTAATGGGGCATTCCTGGGTACCCGCAAACTATGATAGAGTCTAGACGTGCTAGAGATAATAGTATAAGACTAAACGAGTCATAAATTTTGAATTGAAATGGGTCAAACCCTCTCCATTTCACTGAGAGGGATATTGAGATTCCAGAAACCTGAGATTTACAAGGGCTTCAGTAGGGCTGGACTGGAGTCTGGTCCTCTGATGTCTGATTTAATCCACTCTGAACTGTACACCTTGAGGAACAGGCTCTTCTGCTTCGACTAATCCCTGAGGCAGGGATGTCTTTCCTACTTGTCAATCCCCTTAAGTGGATTGGCTTTAAACTCAGTATTGTGTCTAAAAATTCAAACTGAGGGGATTTAAATCTTTTGCTGAAGACATGAAGCTACAATATATGGCCCAATAAACTGAAAGAAAAAGCTGTCCATTAAGGATAAGGAGACTCCATGCTACCTTGAAATAACTGCTAATGTTTTTCAAGACCTTTTATCAAAGATGAATCTAGGTGAGTTCCCATAGTTGAGACTCAAAGAGGCAATACTGTGGACAGAACATTGATTTTAAAGGAAGTCATATCTGGTTTGCATCCTTATTTTACCACTTATACGGTGAATGATCTTGGATGGAACTTTCCTGGTGGCTCACCAGTAAAGAATCTGCCTGCTAAGGAGACCCAGGTTTGATCCCTGGGATGGGAAGATTCCATGGAGAAGGAAATGGCAACCCACTCCAGTGTTCTTGCCTGGGAAATCCCGTGGACAGAGGAGCTTTGTGGCCTACAGTCCATGGGATCACGAAGAGCCAAACACAACTTGGCAACTAAACAACAACAACAACAATGATCTTGAATCAGTTACTTAACCTCTCTGAACTTAGTATTTATCATGTATAAAATGGGAATAACACCTACCTCAGATAAATTGTAGAATTGCTAAATGAAATACTTTTTAAAATGCCTAGTATACAAAGGACATTTAACTATAAAGAGTTTGTGACTGTATCATTCCTTTTTAAAGAGAAACAGTTTTCCTGGGACACTGAGGCTTCATTCTAAAAGTGCCTATACATTCTATATCACTTAATGGGGCATTCCTGGGTACCCGCAAACTATGATAGAGTCTAGACGTGCTAGAGATAATAGTATAAGACTAAACGAGTCATAAATTTTGAATTGAAATGGGTCAGAGGGGGAAAGGGATATGAAACAAATGTGCAGTTGGAAATAAATGTGGAATGCATGGCCGTCAAGTAGAGGACTGAAAAGTTACCATGGGTTCCAGCTGCTGACTGACTCTCACCCATGGGAAGTACAGCATTTCTCTCTCTCTTTTTCTTTTTTTTGGCCACACTGTGTGGTATGCGTGACCTTAGTTTCTTGACCAGAGAGCAGAGATGGAACCCATGTCCGCTCCTGCGGATGCATAGAGACAGCCGGGAAACTCCCAGGGCAGGATTTCCTCCACACAAAGCCCAGCTGGTTCTCTAGGCTCTGGTGAGGTGAGGCACATGCACAAGAGTCAACTCTTAGTCTTTGAATATCTACAGGGAAGGACAAAGCCAGGGGACAGGAAAGCAGCCTAAGGGACTGGGCCAAGGGTTAAATTGTGGCAATGAGAGCATGAGTGAGCCAGCTTGCTAGGCCAGACAGCCATGCACCAGGGTCCCAGGCCTTCTTGTAGGAATGAACAAGATATGAAGACTGGAGCGTATCTTAGAACTGTGCTATTTTACACTGTCCACAATTTCTTCCTGGCTTTTAATAGTTCTCAGCAAAACTGCTGCTCAAACCCATGGTACAAAAGAAACAAAGGGAAGGATTTGCCATCTAAAAAATTAAAGGGATGTCCCTTTAATGTAGGGGCAAGGTATGTGTGGGGTATGTGCATGTCTGAGAACTGCACCAGAAGTTAGAAGAAGGCTCCAAGGAGAAGAAAGATTCAGGATGCAGACAGGCATTTCTTATTAGTATCAACAGCAACATTTATTCTGGAGCGTGTCTTCCTTGAGCTGTTAAGAGCATGGGATTTGTGCTGAAAAGAAGAGATAATGCTAGAACAAGGAAAAAATTTAACTATAAAGAGTTTGTCTTCATTCTAAAAGAAACAGTTTTCCTGGGACACTGAGGCTTCATTCTAAAAGTGCCTATACATTCTATATCACTTAATGGGGCATTCCTGGGTACCCGCAAACTATGATAGAGTCTAGACGTGCTAGAGATAATAGTATAAGACTAAACGAGTCATAAATTTTGAATTGAAATGGGTCAGAGGGGGAAAGGGATATGAAACAAATGTGCAGTTGGAAATAAATGTGGAATGCATGGCCGTCAAGTAGAGGACTGAAAAGTTACCATGGGTTCCAGCTGCTGACTGACTCTCACCCATGGGAAGTACAGCATTTCTCTCTCTCTTTTTCTTTTTTTTGGCCACACTGTGTGGTATGCGTGACCTTAGTTTCTTGACCAGAGAGCAGAGATGGAACCCATGTCCGCTCCTGCGGATGCATAGAGACAGCCGGGAAACTCCCAGGGCAGGATTTCCTCCACACAAAGCCCAGCTGGTTCTCTAGGCTCTGGTGAGGTGAGGCACATGCACAAGAGTCAACTCTTAGTCTTTGAATATCTACAGGGAAGGACAAAGCCAGGGGACAGGAAAGCAGCCTAAGGGACTGGGCCAAGGGTTAAATTGTGGCAATGAGAGCATGAGTGAGCCAGCTTGCTAGGCCAGACAGCCATGCACCAGGGTCCCAGGCCTTCTTGTAGGAATGAACAAGATATGAAGACTGGAGCGTATCTTAGAACTGTGCTATTTTACACTGTCCACAATTTCTTCCTGGCTTTTAATAGTTCTCAGCAAAACTGCTGCTCAAACCCATGGTACAAAAGAAACAAAGGGAAGGATTTGCCATCTAAAAAATTAAAGGGATGTCCCTTTAATGTAGGGGCAAGGTATGTGTGGGGTATGTGCATGTCTGAGAACTGCACCAGAAGTTAGAAGAAGGCTCCAAGGAGAAGAAAGATTCAGGATGCAGACAGGCATTTCTTATTAGTATCAACAGCAACATTTATTCTGGAGCGTGTCTTCCTTGAGCTGTTAAGAGCATGGGATTTGTGCTGAAAAGAAGAGATCATTTCCTTACAGTAATTGCCTTCGTGCCCCTCTGTGCTTTTGTTACTATTCATTTTACAGAAAATGTATTCCTTTTATTTATGAAGTGATTTTTGGGATTATCACTTTGCCACTGGCGGAAGAGTAGGATTGTTACTTCACAGCTTACACTTATATTTCAGATAGACTAAAATAATGTATTCTAAAAGCATATCAGAGTCAAAAGTGTATAGAATAAAATATAATCAATAGATCGTTATCTAAGCAGAAACTACAAATAAAGAAGATAAATATGACTGCACAAAAAGTGAAATTTCTACAGAAGGCAGTCTACCATGCATGAGGCTTAGAAACAAAGAACAAACCTAGAGGAAAAAACACAATATACAAGAAACAAAGTGAGCTATATTTAAAAAGGTGGGTAAAGAGTCTGCCCTGCAGTGCAAGGGGCACCAGTTCAATCCCTGGCCCAGGAAGATCCCACGCACAAAAGGAATGGCTGAACCAGTGAGCCCAATTATGAGCCAGTGCTCTGGAGTGCATGCACCCACAGCCAGTGCTCTGCAACAAGAGAGGCCATTGCAAAGGGAGGCCCACACGGGCCAAAGAATAAAAATGGATGAAAATAAATAAATAAAACAGATAACCAACAAGGAGCTATTGGACAGCACATGGAACTCTGCTAAATGTTGCGTGGCAGCCTGGATGGCAGGGTGTTTTGGAGGAGAATGGGTCCTTGTACCTGTACGGCTGCGCCCATTCCCTGTTCAACTGAAACCATCAGAACATTGTTAATATAAAAGAAAAAGTTCAAAAGGAAATCAAAAGAAACAGTGCATTATTAGTTCTAATTTACTCTAATTGGAAAAACAGAATTCATTTGGTCCTAACAGGAAAGAGAGCACAAAGGACATGTATAGTGGCCAGTGGAGAGAAAATATATTTAGCCTATTTTATAATAAAATGAATATAAATGAAAATATGAAATACTGTTTACTTGTCAAATCAGGAAAGACGATGAAGAGTGTTAATAGCAGTGAGCACACAGGTGAAAGAGCAGCTGCTGGACTACCACAGGCCTTGGAGCAGAGTGGTCAGGGCGTTGACGGGAGCCGACCCACCTGGACTTGAAATCTGTCGCTGGTTGTCACTTACCTTCTCTGCGCCTCAGAGTCATCATCTGTATAACGGGATTAATAAGGCCTCAAAATGTTCTTGGCAGAATAAGAGAGTCAGAATGCAAAATACTTAGAAGAGTCCATGCATGCCAGGTTGCTTCAGTAGTGTCCTACTCTTTGTGACCTTATGGACTGTAGCCTACCAGGCTCTTCTGTCCATGGGATTCTCCAGGAGAGAATACTAGGGTGGATTGCCATGCCCTCCTCTAGGGGATCATCCCAACCCAGAGATTGAACCTGCGTCTTTTATGTCTCTTGCATTGGTATGTGGGTTCTTTACCACTGGCACCACCTGGGAAGTCCATTAAAAAAAAATGAAGGTAACGTCATTTAAACTTTTGCTCATTTAGCTGTTGAAAATGTTGTCTCTTTGGTCTTAATTGGCACCCAGGGGAAACTTTCAGTTCAAAGCCTAACATGAAGGAGTGGTGGAGACTTTTCTGAAAAGCAAAAACTTTACTAATTTAAATGACAAGCATTTCAAGCCTTCATATGTGTAGACAATTAATTTCCAAATGTCAGGAAAAGAGATTGAACTAAAATAGTTTGTGAGTATATAAGAAACAGATATTGTGTGTGACATCCAATCCCAATGGAGAGTTGTGCTTTATCTCTCATCTATTTGTGGCATCTTTTGCCAGTTGGAAATGAGCTACAAATATTCAATTAGAATGAATTTTTGGCCCTATTTTTTTCTTTTCATTTTGCATTCCCCAAGCATTTCCTTCTGACTACATTCTTACTTTGTACAATATCTCTCTTGTCTTTACATTTATACATATTGATTTTGTGACCACAACTAGTCAACATATTTGTGTTTTTCACTTTTACAAATATCTGTTGATGCATGCTGCAAACTTGGTGCATGCTGAAGGGAAACAGGTAAACTGTGTACAAATGGCAGGTATGCGTGGGAGCATACATACAGCTGGAGTGGAGGCACAGGGTAGAATAGGCCCAGAAAGAAATCTGAGACGTTTCTGATCTCTCTGGAACTGCACCTCATTAAGATGACTTAGATTGGCCGTGTGGCCATCATAATCTGGGAGAGCTGACTGATGCTTATAGCATGCCCCTGGGGTAGGCAGACAAATTGTACTCTTTATAAAGTTAAAGTTTAGCAGAGTCGATGGCCTCATAATCTGCACCTTTGGCCCTCGACCAGAGATAGGAGGGACCCAGATTGCCTCAACTTCTGCCTCACTGCCCATGATCTCCCCCTTCCAAGATGCTGCCTCGCCCTCTAGGGATCATCCCAACCCAGAGATTGAACCTGCGTCTTTTATGTCTCTTGCATTGGTATGTGGGTTCTTTACCACTGGCACCACCTGGGAAGTCCATTAAAAAAAAATGAAGGTAACGTCATTTAAACTTTTGCTCATTTAGCTGTTGAAAATGTTGTCTCTTTGGTCTTAATTGGCACCCAGGGGAAACTTTCAGTTCAAAGCCTAACATGAAGGAGTGGTGGAGACTTTTCTGAAAAGCAAAAACTTTACTAATTTAAATGACAAGCATTTCAAGCCTTCATATGTGTAGACAATTAATTTCCAAATGTCAGGAAAAGAGATTGAACTAAAATAGTTTGTGAGTATATAAGAAACAGATATTGTGTGTGACATCCAATCCCAATGGAGAGTTGTGCTTTATATCTCATCTATTTGTGGCATCTTTTGCCATTTGGGAAATGAGCTACAAATATTCAATTAGAATGAATTTTTGGCCCTATTTTTTTCTTTTCATTTTGCATTCCCCAAGCATTTCCTTCTGACTACATTCTTACTTTGTACAATATCTCTCTTGTCTTTACATTTATACATATTGATTTTGTGACCACAACTAGTCAACATATTTGTGTTTTTCACTTTTACAAATATCTGTTGATGCATGCTGCAAACTTGGTGCATGCTGAAGGGAAACAGGTAAACTGTGTACAAATGGCAGGTATGCGTGGGAGCATACATACAGCTGGAGTGGAGGCACAGGGTAGAATAGGCCCAGAAAGAAATCTGAGACGTTTCTGATCTCTCTGGAACTGCACCTCATTAAGATGACTTAGATTGGCCGTGTGGCCATCATAATCTGGGAGAGCTGACTGATGCTTATAGCATGCCCCTGGGGTAGGCAGACAAATTGTACTCTTTATAAAGTTAAAGTTTAGCAGAGTCGATGGCCTCATAATCTGCACCTTTGGCCCTCGACCAGAGATAGGAGGGACCCAGATTGCCTCAACTTCTGCCTCACTGCCCATGATCTCCCCCTTCCAAGATGCTGCCTCGCCCTCTAGTGGTTTCAATTCCTCTTCCTTCTGTGCATCATACCTGAGGAAAGAATGAAATTTGGCAGGCATGAGCCAGGAAAAGATGGGTCTGGTCCCACTTTTCCAGTCAGCTCTCTCATTCTAATATACTCCCTGCATCTCCCTCTGGTGCCTCCTTGTGATCTGTGGCTCTACTGGTTATAGTTGCCTTGCCTTTCTCACCTGTGAGGAGCCCTGGGCTCTGAGGACACTATTGATGGGTATTTTGGTCTCTCTTCCCTGATGCTGAGCTCACTCATCCATCCTCATAATCTGATTTCTTTGTCTCCCTGTAGGGAGCTCCCCCACTGTGCTTACCACTGTATCAGATCCATCAGATCTAGGCATGGAAAGAATTACCCAAGAAAGGCCCAGGAATACCTCAGACAGGTTTGCAGACTCTAAACAGAATTCATTCTTTGGAGATAGTTTTGCTGGAAGATGCCAGAGAGAGGGTTCTCTTTCTATGTTCCCACTCAGTTGAGTAGTGTTTGGTTGTCTGCCAGTCTTGCCAATGGGCAAAATGGTTCCTGACTTTCATCTCAGCAGCCAGCTGGGCACCATAAGCAAGAAACTGCTTGGCCAAGCAGCAAGAGTTGGCACATTCTCAACAGTCTTCACCCCCACCCCAAAACCTTATCTCTGACAAAATGCTCCTCAGGTTAGCCCAGAATTCCTCTTTTGTTGGGAGAACAGCTTGTACAAAAGGGCTTAACTGTGAATAATGCAGTCACGTTCAGTTTGCTCTAGGCATGTCAAATTGCCCTCACATCAGAGTACCTCAGAGAAAATTGCTACTTCAGATCCCTCAGAGCCCTGGACCTTGGAACAAACGTGTCCTGTAATCCCTCAGCCTTCCTATGCCTTACCTTCCTCTCTGATGTGCCATGAACTGGTCCGGCATCTTAAGCTGGCTGGCACTCAAGACTCAGGGTCTGCCTTCCCTTATAAATGTAGACATCTCGGAGTTTTAGGGTGAGACGTAGACGATCACCTGACAGAACATTTGCCACTAGAGATTGGGGTGATCGCTCAATGTGTGGGAAGATTTTTTTTTAATATATTTATATTTATTTAGCTGCATTGGGTCTTAGTTGTAGCATGTGGGATCTAGCTCCCTGACCAGGGATTGAACCCAGGCCCCCTGCACTGGGAGCCTGGAGTCTAAGCCACTGGACCACCAGGGAATTCCCTTGTGGGAAGATTTGAGAAGAGTTAATGGAAATGTTCAAAATTGACTCTTCATGTGTAAGTAACTCACAAGAAACACCTCATTGTTGTATTGTTTTTTGAAAAAGACTCAAGTCCCAAATTGGAACCTTTTTGTATTGTGAGGGATTAAATACAGTCTCTGAGAAATTCTGAGAGTATCTTCAGGAAGCCGAGTGCTATGTGAACAAGGAAATCATCCTGCAGGCATGGAAAGAATTACCCAAGAAAGGCCCAGGAATACCTCAGACAGGTTTGCAGACTCTAAACAGAATTCATTCTTTGGAGATAGTTTTGCTGGAAGATGCCAGAGAGAGGGTTCTCTTTCTATGTTCCCACTCAGTTGAGTAGTGTTTGGTTGTCTGCCAGTCTTGCCAATGGGCAAAATGGTTCCTGACTTTCATCTCAGCAGCCAGCTGGGCACCATAAGCAAGAAACTGCTTGGCCAAGCAGCAAGAGTTGGCACATTCTCAACAGTCTTCACCCCCACCCCAAAACCTTATCTCTGACAAAATGCTCCTCAGGTTAGCCCAGAATTCCTCTTTTGTTGGGAGAACAGCTTGTACAAAAGGGCTTAACTGTGAATAATGCAGTCACGTTCAGTTTGCTCTAGGCATGTCAAATTGCCCTCACATCAGAGTACCTCAGAGAAAATTGCTACTTCAGATCCCTCAGAGCCCTGGACCTTGGAACAAACGTGTCCTGTAATCCCTCAGCCTTCCTATGCCTTACCTTCCTCTCTGATGTGCCATGAACTGGTCCGGCATCTTAAGCTGGCTGGCACTCAAGACTCAGGGTCTGCCTTCCCTTATAAATTTAGGCAGCTCGGAGTTTTAGGGTGAGACGTGACGATCACCTGACAGAACATTTGCCACTAGAGATTGGGGTGATCGCTCAATGTGTGGGAAGATTTTTTAATATATTTATATTTATTTAGCTGCATTGGGTCTTAGTTGTAGCATGTGGGATCTAGCTCCCTGACCAGGGATTGAACCCAGGCCCCCTGCACTGGGAGCCTGGAGTCTAAGCCACTGGACCACCAGGGAATTCCCTTGTGGGAAGATTTGAGAAGAGTTAATGGAAATGTTCAAAATTGACTCTTCATGTGTAAGTAACTCACAAGAAACACCTCATTGTTGTATTGTTTTTTGAAAAAGACTCAAGTCCCAAATTGGAACCTTTTTGTATTGTGAGGGATTAAATACAGTCTCTGAGAAATTCTGAGAGTATCTTCAGGAAGCCGAGTGCTATGTGAACAAGATTCCTCACAGATTATGGTCATTTATTCAAGGTGCATCGCAACATGCAGCCATGGATTGAAACATAGTGGTAGCAAACCCACAGAGATTATTTTTGGACAGAAAGTAACCATGGATTTGATCTAGTATTAGTTGATGTGAAGGAATCATTATTAATTCTGTTAAGTTGGAAATACGGATTTGGCTTTGTAAAAACATGCTTACAGAATATGTTTATAAATTCATACTACATTCTTTAGGGATGGAGTATCAAGTTGTCTGTAATTTACAGCAAAAAGAGTTACTTTGGGAAAAAAAAAACAACAGTTTTAATCGTGTTTGAAATATGCATTTGGGGGCCATTATAGCTGGGTTGCTTTTTTTCAAGAGAGAAATATAAGCTACAATTGGACCTGTGTTTACCCAAATCTCAGGAAAATAGCACAGTTTCCCTTTTTCTTTTTCCCTAGGGAGACAGCATGAGTGGAGAAAGAAGACTCTCCTGAGAATGGCTGGGCTGAAAAGCTGGGAGCTGTAGAGCTAGGAGCCCCCAAACGGGACAGAGGCTGGGAAAGAAGGAGTGGGAGTGGGAGGGACTCCTCACCTTCAGGGAGCTCCCCCTCATTTTGCTCCTCTGTGGGGCTCTGAGCCTTGTGTCCCAGCCCTGAGCATCCTCCTCACCCCAGCTTGCCCGCCTTCCAGTGCCTGCAGGAAGCCAAGCCTGCCATTCTCTGGCTCATGTTCCCAGGACCCAGTGCCTCTTCTGAACCCTTACACTGCCCACTTTCCAAGAGTGGTCCTTTAGGGGGAGAAACCCAGGAGATCTCTCCCCAGATGGATAGATCTAGACAATGTACTGCCATAGGGAACATTACATGAACCCTGACCACTCAACGGATATCTTTAGTTCACATGTAAATAAAACCAACACTCATCATTATTGGTTTTAAGTTGCAATTATCTCACTTTATTCCCATCATAAACTTCTCATGATACGTCATACTGGGTGATGTGGTGGGAAGAATAATGCCCTTAAAGATGTCCATGTCCTAACCCTGGGGACCTGGGAATATACTACCTTTATGGCAGAAGAGACTTCTCAGACGTCATAAGGATCTGGAGGTGGGGAAATGTCATCCCAGGGATCCTAAAACTGGAAAACCTCAAGGCTGTGGGCAGCGAAAAAGATGTGATGATGGAAGCAGGGTCAGGGAAAAGGGTCTAAGTGAAAAAGTACAAACTTTGAAGATGGAGGAGGGGCCACTAGCCAGGGGCATCCTTCAGAAGCTGAAAAACGGATCCAAGCAAGGAAGTAGACCTTTTCTTAGAGCATTCAGAAGGAATGTAGCCCTGCTGACACCTTGATTTTAGCCCAGTGAGACCCATGTCAGGCTTCTACCATATGAAACTATAAGATAACAGATTTGTGTTGTTCGTGGCAATGTGTTATGGCAGTCATAGCCGTTTAGTGCAGATCATGTGGAACCAGGTGTTTTCCCTTGGATTCAGGCTCATTTCCTATGTGCTCCATTTTTGGATGTCAGTGAGAAAAAAATTTTTCCTGGAAAATAGCACAGTTTCCCTTTTTCTTTTTCCCTAGGGAGACAGCATGAGTGGAGAAAGAAGACTCTCCTGAGAATGGCTGGGCTGAAAAGCTGGGAGCTGTAGAGCTAGGAGCCCCCAAACGGGACAGAGGCTGGGAAAGAAGGAGTGGGAGTGGGAGGGACTCCTCACCTTCAGGGAGCTCCCCCTCATTTTGCTCCTCTGTGGGGCTCTGAGCCTTGTGTCCCAGCCCTGAGCATCCTCCTCACCCCAGCTTGCCCGCCTTCCAGTGCCTGCAGGAAGCCAAGCCTGCCATTCTCTGGCTCATGTTCCCAGGACCCAGTGCCTCTTCTGAACCCTTACACTGCCCACTTTCCAAGAGTGGTCCTTTAGGGGGAGAAACCCAGGAGATCTCTCCCCAGATGGATAGATCTAGACAATGTACTGCCATAGGGAACATTACATGAACCCTGACCACTCAACGGATATCTTTAGTTCACATGTAAATAAAACCAACACTCATCATTATTGGTTTTAAGTTGCAATTATCTCACTTTATTCCCATCATAAACTTCTCATGATACGTCATACTGGGTGATGTGGTGGGAAGAATAATGCCCTTAAAGATGTCCATGTCCTAACCCTGGGGACCTGGGAATATACTACCTTTATGGCAAAAGAGACTTCTCAGACGTCATAAGGATCTGGAGGTGGGGAAATGTCATCCCAGGGATCCTAAAACTGGAAAACCTCAAGGCTGTGGGCAGCGAAAAAGATGTGATGATGGAAGCAGGGTCAGGGAAAAGGGTCTAAGTGAAAAAGTACAAACTTTGAAGATGGAGGAGGGGCCACTAGCCAGGGGCATCCTTCAGAAGCTGAAAAACGGATCCAAGCAAGGAAGTAGACCTTTTCTTAGAGCATTCAGAAGGAATGTAGCCCTGCTGACACCTTGATTTTAGCCCAGTGAGACCCATGTCAGGCTTCTACCATATGAAACTATAAGATAACAGATTTGTGTTGTTCGTGGCAATGTGTTATGGCAGTCATAGCCGTTTAGTGCAGATCATGTGGAACCAGGTGTTTTCCCTTGGATTCAGGCTCATTTCCTATGTGCTCCAGTGGTGTTTGTGGTAAAGAACCTGCCTGTCAGTGTAGGAGACATGAGGCACAAGCTTGATCCCTGGGTTGGGAAGATTCCCTGGAGCAGGGCATGGAAAGCCACTCCAGTATTCTTGCCAGGAGAATCCATAGACAGAGGAGCCTGGCAGGCTACCATCCATAGGACTGCAGAGTCAGACACGACGGAAGTGACTTAGCACACATGCACATGTATAAGTTATCTTTCTGTTTGCTGTGGAATTGAACTCCTTTTAATCTATTTCCACTTTTTTTTTGTCTCTAAGTCATCATTTATTTTTCATCCATCTTTATTCTTTGGCCTGTGTGGGCCTCCCATTGCAGTGGCCTCTTTTGTTGCAGAGCACTGGATCTGGGCACATATGCTCCTGAGCTCTGGCTTGTAATTGGACACACTGGTCCAGCCACTCTGCAGCGTGTGGGGTCTTCCCAGGCCAGGGATCGAACCTGTGCCTTACTGTAAGGTGGACTCTTTACCTACTGGACCACCAGGGAAGCCCTCTATTTCCTTTTTTGGATTCTTAAACTCATGGCATGCAGTTTTCTTTCAGTTTGCCTTTAACTTAAGGCATGTCAGTAGCTCTTTTGAAATGTCCTGCCTCCAAAGAAAAGAGGGCCTATTAGACAACAGCAATGTGATACGGGTTGTAGGAAAATTGCTTCTTTATCCTCCTCTTTCCAGGAGTTGGAAGTTCTATTTTGAAAGAACAGAGCAAGATGGGACTATAATTCCAGAATTATAGATCCCAAGTCACTGGTTTACCTAGCATTGCTCAAGAGATACATTAACTATATTGAAAAAACTCACTCTGCTACTCAGCCTCATGCACCATTTTCTCCTTATGCCTTAGCTTTTGCTGCTCTGAGGACTGTCTGGGGCTTTGGAAATGCCCCCAGAGCCCACAGAGTGAATTTCAAATGCCCCAGCTAACTTGGAATTTTGGCACATTACCTTATATATGCCCTCCCATGTCAGAAGAGCTGGCCGTTTTCCTAAGGTATTATGTGTAATAGGTGCAGAGAAAAACAGATTCCATGTGTACAGACTCCCTGCACGGCTTCTCCAGAAGGGAAAGCTGCATTTAATAAATGGAAATAAATCAGCCTTCCAGAGGACATGGGTCTTAAAAAGGTCTCTTGTTACTCGATGAGATTTGTGCTTTCTAATGGGGTCCTTCCTCTGATCTCCCCCTCATTTGCAAGGTTACAGAGATGCTTGTTCTCTTTATAAAGTGAGCTGATCCTCAGATGATGATTTATTCTACCTGGTCTCTTTGATTCTGCAACCTCCTTAATTTCTCTGAAATAGTGCAATTAAAATATCTAGCACAGTGCTGACACATAGCAAGCACTCAATTAGCATTAGTTATTATTGTAACTCTATTAAGCTATTACTATTATTAGCTAAATTGTAGAACTTTCAGAAAACATAGATTAAGCATAGAATATTCTTATCAAAATGTATGTAGAGGAAATTCCATTTTCCTTTTGATTCTGCTCCATTATAAGAGACATAGCACATGAAGACATTCTCCCAAAAAGCATTTGAAGTGAAAATGAATTTTAAAGAAAAATGTTAAAATTACATTCTTTATACCCCTCAATAAGCATATTTATCATTTCCCACACTTGCACCATATTGTAGGATTCATTTTAAGCCTGTGCACAGTCTTTTTTAAACTCTAGGACTCTATCCCAAAGATACAAGAAATGTTCCGGTTTTAGCATCAGTGGTGGCTGTCCTTTACAGGCTGGGTTGATGATAGGAGACACTGTTTGGAAACTGTGATGCCTAATAATGATGGTGATTATAGATTTCCAGAACATTAGAGGCCAGCTTGCAGCTGGTTCAATGACATCAAAGTGGGCACTGATGTTATACTGGTCAGGACGATCAGAGTGGCCTTGGGGCTCTAAACAGCCAAAAGAGAGGTGCTCATGGATAATGATACTCCAGAGACCATTACTCTAGATACAGAGTAACTAACAAGCATATTGCTTAATGCATGCAATCAAAGTGTCAGAGTAATGAAGGGAGATATCTGAGTGAATAGCCACAATCTCTTGCACAGTGCATTAAATGCCCAGTCAGTCGTCCTGAAAGACAATTGATGAGAGAAAATTCTTGAAATGGGCAGTTTGGGGCAGTGTACCTTATTGCATGGGTTTCCCAGGTGGCGCTAGTGATAAGGAATCCACCTGTTAGGTAGGAGACATAAGCGATGCAGGTTTGGTTCCTGGGTTGGGAAGGTCCGCTGGAGGAGGGCATGCAACCACTCCAGTGTTCTTGCCTGGAGAATCCCATGGACAGAGGAACCTGGAGGGTTACAGTCCATGGGGTTGCAAAGTGTTGGACAGGACAGAAGCAGTTCAGCACACATGCATGCACTCTATTGTGTATTATGTCCAGAAAGAGAAACCTAGAATGCAAGGATAAAAGTGAACTCATGAGCATTTCAAATTTCCTGGCTTGTTGGTCAAGGGCCTGGATATAGAAAGCTTGAAACATTGGAAATGAGAAGGTGTGAGGAACATGTGTGTGGTTGAAACTATGGAGAAAAAAGTGTGAAGACTTCTGTGTCACAGGCTAATTTAGTCCACGGAGAGCACTCACAGGTGAAATGGCACAAGCAGCCAATTGGTGAGAACGACTCAGGCACTGAGACCAGACAGCTTGTATCTTTGGCAACCCTAGCACTGGTGCAATGGGTACAGGAGCAGAGTTGCTATGGTAACAAGGATGGAGGTTCTGGAGGAATGTGCTTGCTCAGAAGCAGGGCTTCCTGTTTACCAGGTTGATCAACTGATGTCAAACTTCTGGGAACAGAATAATATCAGACCCATAATGTGGCATTAGCACTCTCCATTGAAAAGACCTTAACAGCCACATGGTGGCAAGTTGATTACACCAAGCCTGATGTCCCACCCTGGCAAGGGCATAACATTACCCTGACCATGACTGACATGTATCCTGGGTAGTGGCTTGTCTTTTCTGAGGGCCTTGGTCGTTATTACAATCTGAGGTTTAGATTGTTAGATGCACTTATGGGGATTCCACACATCACTTCAGATGAGCAACCCACTTTACAATGAAATGGGTCCTTACACAATACCACATCCCACAGAAACCACTTCCATCGCAAGCAGAGAAATGAACCTTAGAAACAAAGCTGAGAAATCAGCCTTGACAGAATTCATTGTAAAAACGGGGCACTTTCAAAGTGTAATATTTACCATAAATCAAAGACCACATTACAGTACCATGCTCTAAGTTCGAATACCACGATTTAGAACCAATACATGAAATATGTGGGTGCCCCCTTGCCATCAGTCTTAATGACTCACATATGGTCACTATCTAACAGAAAAAATAAAAATTAGTGGTATTTCAATATGTCTGTAGTAACCAATGAATAAATACACCGTATAACTGATTTCTAATAATAACGAAACCTATTCAACAATTAGGAATAGCTATAGTAAGAAATATCAGATCTTTATGAATAAAATTTTTAATAAATAAAAATATAGCTATGAATAAATAAGTATATAGTTAAATACATGAAGAGATAAGCCATTTTCACTGAAGGAAAAACTAATACTATAAATATATCAATACCTTCTTAAGAAATCTGTAATTTTAATTCAATACTCATTAGAATATCACAGTGATTTTTATGAACTGTGAAATTCTAATTCTGATGCCTACTTCCAAGATAATTTGAAAAAGGAAAATAACCATTTCCCTTATTGTCTATCATAAATTAATAGAAAGTAAAAGAACATATTAATGAAACAATGTTCAAGAATAAACAAACATATTAAAGGATAGAATGTATAGGCATTTTTGCATAGATATAGGTAGTTAATGTAGGAAAATAATAATATTTCAAATCAATAGACAGAAATGGACTAACATAATTATATGGGAACTTTTAGCTATAAATTAAAAAAAAGGTTAGCTCTCTACCTCACGTATCATCCATTAAAAAAGGTTCCATATGGGTTGTAGAATTAAACAATAGTAATTTTAAAAGTCAAAAATAATTTAGAAGAGAGGATGTTTATGATTTAGGAGTTGAAAAGACCTAAAATAAGAAATGCATACCAAACTCATAAAGACTGACAAATGTGATGACAACATTTAAAACTGTAAAATCAAAAACATTTTTAAAAGGTTACAAAAGTAGAGATATTAATATGAAAAGTTAAAAAAGTTGTAAGTAAATATTAACAACATATGTAATAGATATAAGATCAATATCCTAAATATATGAAGACCTCCTTTATTCAATAATTGACAAACACAAGTAGAAAAATCATCAAAATATTTGAAGTGACTGTTAGCAGTAAAGGAAATACCAATTGTTAGTAATTTGTATAAACTTGATAGGGACAGAGTAGAATAGGTAGGTGGTTGTAGAGTCCTAGTAGGGGATGGTAGGTAGAAAGGAGACACCTGAGAAAGGTTGGGAGGCCAGTGAGTTGACGGTAACTCAGGAGAACTGCTCCTTGTTCAGTAAAGCAGGCTTGACTGGGTATAAACAGCTGATGAAGGAGGAGCTGGTGAAGAAGCAACCAATGATGTATGCCCTGCATCTGCGTCTACTTGAGGGGGGCGGTCTTCTACCATCCTATATATATGGCTGCCCACTCAGCTGATGAGAGAGAGCAGAGCTTTCCTGTCTGCCCGTTTGCACCTCTTACAAGTAAGCTATCCTAATAAATCCTCTTGCCTATCACTCTGCCTCTCGCTGAATTCCTTCTGCATTGAGGCATGAAGAACCTGAGCCTCAGTGGGTCCAGACATTGGGTGAGTGCTGGATTAAGTCCCGGCCATGTGGGTTCGAGTACCAGACAGGGTTTTGGCAGGGATTGAGTCCTGACTACATGGATTCACGTCCCAAGCAGGGTTTTGGCTGGGGTTAAGCCTTAGGCACGTGGGTTTGAGTCCCAAACCAGGTTTTGGCTAGGTTCAAGCCCCAGTCACGTGGGTTCAAGTCCCAAATAGGGTTTTGGCTGGAATTCAAGCTCCAGCCACGGGGTTGAAGTCCCAAGCAGGGTTTGATCAGGTCTGGGCCCTGGGTTTAAGTCTCAAATTGAGGTAAAACCCTTTCAGACTGATAGTCAATTTCTTATCTGGAAGTATCCATTTAAAACAGTTATGGTGTCTTTTAAAAGGGGCATGGGTATGGTGAAATTTTCAAAGTTTGGTAAAATTGGTAATAAAAAGGTAGTGGGTTTAATGGGAATGCACATTGATACAACTACTTTAAAGGGCAACTTTCAGTAAGTGTAATACCCCAAATGGACATACATCTTGACTTGGAACTCTACTTCTTAGAGCTTCTTGTTAAGTCTCCTAGGAAAATAATCATTTAGATTCATGAAAAGGCAGGTACAGGGATATACAAAGGTGTTAGTTGTGATATCATTTGTAATTACAAAAAAAAAGGACAAATTGCAGAAATACCAATTGTTAGTAATTTGTATAAACTTGATAGGGACAGAGTAGAATAGGTAGGTGGTTGTAGAGTCCTAGTAGGGGATGGTAGGTAGAAAGGAGACACCTGAGAAAGGTTGGGAGGCCAGTGAGTTGACGGTAACTCAGGAGAACTGCTCCTTGTTCAGTAAAGCAGGCTTGACTGGGTATAAACAGCTGATGAAGGAGGAGCTGGTGAAGAAGCAACCAATGATGTATGCCCTGCATCTGCGTCTACTTGAGGGGGGCGGTCTTCTACCATCCTATATATATGGCTGCCCACTCAGCTGATGAGAGAGAGCAGAGCTTTCCTGTCTGCCCGTTTGCACCTCTTACAAGTAAGCTATCCTAATAAATCCTCTTGCCTATCACTCTGCCTCTCGCTGAATTCCTTCTGCATTGAGGCATGAAGAACCTGAGCCTCAGTGGGTCCAGACATTGGGTGAGTGCTGGATTAAGTCCCGGCCATGTGGGTTCGAGTACCAGACAGGGTTTTGGCAGGGATTGAGTCCTGACTACATGGATTCACGTCCCAAGCAGGGTTTTGGCTGGGGTTAAGCCTTAGGCACGTGGGTTTGAGTCCCAAACCAGGTTTTGGCTAGGTTCAAGCCCCAGTCACGTGGGTTCAAGTCCCAAATAGGGTTTTGGCTGGAATTCAAGCTCCAGCCACGGGGTTGAAGTCCCAAGCAGGGTTTGATCAGGTCTGGGCCCTGGGTTTAAGTCTCAAATTGAGGTAAAACCCTTTCAGACTGATAGTCAATTTCTTATCTGGAAGTATCCATTTAAAACAGTTATGGTGTCTTTTAAAAGGGGCATGGGTATGGTGAAATTTTCAAAGTTTGGTAAAATTGGTAATAAAAAGGTAGTGGGTTTAATGGGAATGCACATTGATACAACTACTTTAAAGGGCAACTTTCAGTAAGTGTAATACCCCAAATGGACATACATCTTGACTTGGAACTCTACTTCTTAGAGCTTCTTGTTAAGTCTCCTAGGAAAATAATCATTTAGATTCATGAAAAGGCAGGTACAGGGATATACAAAGGTGTTAGTTGTGATATCATTTGTAATTACAAATATTGAGTAAAATAAAAATGGAACAATCTAAACTCCATCCGTATAGAAATGGCAGTTGCTAAAAGGACATGGGAGATATACATCAGTGGCATTAAAAAATCTGCAAGACACATTATTTAGTGACGAAATAGTTACAACACAATATGCGCCATAGGATAAAATTATGTAAAAACAAATGCAGGCGCACAGCACATACGCACAGAGACAAATCTTGCAGATGAGTGCT
Organism: Tragulus kanchil; assembly: GCA_022376925.1. NCBI lineage: Eukaryota > Metazoa > Chordata > Mammalia > Artiodactyla > Tragulidae > Tragulus > Tragulus kanchil. The sequence goes on from JAIOJX010000005.1 coordinate 163,928,481, forward strand.
GCCCAACAAAAATTTCTGATGATACAAATGTCCTATCATCTGTACAAATATGGCAGCCACTAGACACATGTCACTGAACAGTTATGACTACGGAGCTGAACTTCAGATTTTATTTAATTGAAAATCACTTACATTTAAAAAGATATCTGTGACGAGTGACTCCCTAATGGACACCATAGCTGAAAGCTCACACATAAGGGTGATAAATCACTGATGGAGGATTGTACTCAAGTGTGGAGGTGTATCACATGAGTATCTTCCTATTTTCCTTGTCTCATTGGAAAAGTAATATTTACAGAGCGAAATGGAAACAATAGCTTCTTAAAAGATATATAAAATCTGTTAGTAATGGGGTATTTCTGAAGTCATGGGGGTGCGCCCAACTGGCTTACCCCTGCCTAGAGAAAGGCATGGCGACTAGGGCCATTGCTGCCATCTGAGCGGAGGTCCCATTCTAGGTGGTAGAGCAGGAAAGACAGAGGTTTCCGAGGTCTAGGGGGTGAACTGGAATGACCTGTCAGCAGTCAAACAGAACAGCAGGGTTAGGACAGAAAAAAGAAGGGCCAGAAGGGTTTCAGGTCAGGGCCCTGGGTTTAATATTGATCCCTATTTTAAAACAGTTATGGTGTCTTTTAAAAGGGCATGGGTATGGTGAAATTTTCAAAGTTTGGTAAAATTGGTAATAAAAGGTAGTGGGTTTAATGGGAATGCACATTGATACAACTACTTTAAAGGGCAACTTTCAGTAAGTGTAATACCCCAAATGGACATACATCTTGACTTGGAACTCTACTTCTTAGAGCTTCTTGTTAAGTCTCCTAGGAAAATAATCATTTAGATTCATGAAAAGGCAGGTACAGGGATATACAAAGGTGTTAGTTGTGATATCATTTGTAATTACAAATATTGAGTAAAATAAAAATGGAACAATCTAAACTCCATCCGTATAGAAATGGCAGTTGCTAAAAGGACATGGGAGATATACATCAGTGGCATTAAAAAATCTGCAAGACACATTATTTAGTGACGAAATAGTTACAACACAATATGCGCCATAGGATAAAATTATGTAAAAACAAATGCAGGCGCACAGCACATACGCACAGAGACAAATCTTGCAGATGAGTGCTGCCCAACAAAAATTTCTGATGATACAAATGTCCTATCATCTGTACAAATATGGCAGCCACTAGACACATGTCACTGAACAGTTATGACTACGGAGCTGAACTTCAGATTTTATTTAATTGAAAATCACTTACATTTAAAAAGATATCTGTGACGAGTGACTCCCTAATGGACACCATAGCTGAAAGCTCACACATAAGGGTGATAAATCACTGATGGAGGATTGTACTCAAGTGTGGAGGTGTATCACATGAGTATCTTCCTATTTTCCTTGTCTCATTGGAAAAGTAATATTTACAGAGCGAAATGGAAACAATAGCTTCTTAAAAGATATATAAAATCTGTTAGTAATGGGGTATTTCTGAAGTCATGGGGGTGCGCCCAACTGGCTTACCCCTGCCTAGAGAAAGGCATGGCGACTAGGGCCATTGCTGCCATCTGAGCGGAGGTCCCATTCTAGGTGGTAGAGCAGGAAAGACAGAGGTTTCCGAGGTCTAGGGGGTGAACTGGAATGACCTGTCAGCAGTCAAACAGAACAGCAGGGTTAGGACAGAAAAAAGAAGGGCCAGAAGGGTTAGGGTCAGGAAGAGGAAATAACTGGGCTAGCTAGCATAGGGGTCTGGGAGAACAAAGGGTGCATCACTCACGAGGGGTGTCCTCTTGTCACAGAAGCCCACAGGCGCCTCGATTTGAGGATGGGCTGTGCTGGGTCGAACAACACACGGTCACGATCCAGTCGGCCTACTCTTTTCATCAACAGACCGTGTCCCCTGTTGATGGATTCTTGATGTGCACTGTGGGGACAGATCCAGCACAGAATGAGGGCAAAGGGATAGCTCCCTTTCAGAGCCTCTATTGTTGTGGCCTGCAGACCCAGCGGGCGGAATTGAGCAGTTTGATTTAATGATGGAGAAATGCCTCATTGCTTTCTAAGCAATCGGCTGTTTTATAGAGACCAACCATCCGACTCTAAGTAGGAACAGACATGTGTTTGTTTATTCATTTCCAGAATTCTAAAGATAATAAAAGATTGGACTAGTGGGCCAAAATCTGTAGATAATGAAATTCAACATCCTGAGTTCCTCATCTTTTTCAGGAACAAGATCTGGCTTTAGGGAATAAGCTTAAAAGCTGGATATTTTTCATCAGAATATTATGTACAAGATGCTCAGTGCTTTTCTCTGCATGGTGGCTGTTTATGTGAGTAGGTAATGAAGATGGGTAATAAGGAAAGAGCTCTGATTTGGAACGATGGAATGCTGACAGCTGTGAGCGTGTCCACCAATTCTTCAGACTCAGACAAAGCAAGGTGGGGTTGGTGAGCAGCAGAGGCCGTCCAGAGCATAAGCTGGCATGAGATGGACAAACAGGTCTTGACCAGTGTGGTGGAGTCTAGGATTGGGTACCTGCATTTGATAGTTGTCCCAAATGGCTCATGCTGTGAATTAGTTTGCTGGATACAGAGTGATTGAAACAACGAAACATAGTGTGGCCGTGTTCTAGAGGCTAGGACTCTGAAATCCAGTGCTGACAAGCTTCTGAAAGCTGTTTCAGAGAATCTATTTCAGGCCCCTCTCCTTGACCAACAGATGGTTATTTTCATGTTCATGTGGCATACTCCCTATGGCTCTCTATGTCCAAATGTCTTCTTCTACACCTAAGGAGGATAACATTACCACTCAAAGGGTATAAAGTGTCAGAGCAGCCAAAGGGTCCAGCAACATCCTGAAAAAGGTGAATTTGGCATGGGGCTTTATAATAGGGTTTTCCTAGGCAGTAGAAGAGTGGGGCTGGATGCAGTTCCAGGAGAGATAGAGCTTCACCCATGAGGCCTGCTGGGCTCGAGGAGCAAGCTGGGGAAAATACATCTGGAGTAAAAAGGGCATTTCTGATGTGAGTCTGTCTCCTACCCACAAAGTAAATATCCAGTACCATAGTTTTTTTTTTTTTTTTTTAAGATTTATTTATTTATTTATTTTTGGTGGGGGTGGGGTGGGGAGGGAGGGGAGCAGGCGGGCGACTCCTATTGGTCTTTCATTTGTCCATTTTCATCCATCTTTGTTCTTTGGCCCGTGTGGGCCTCCCATCATGGTGGCCTCTGTCGTCACAGAGCACCGGCTCTGGGCGCATGTGCCCCAGAGCTCCGGCTCAGTAATTGGACACATCAGTCCAGCCACTCCACGGCACGTGGGATCTTCCCAGGTCAGGGATCGAACTGGCGCCCCTTGCAGTGCAAGGTGGTGTCCTTACCCACTGGACCACCAGGGAAGCCCCAGTACCATAGTTTTGAAGAGGGCCTGATGGTCCACAGTGCTGTGGTGTCACTCGAGCTCTAAAGAATGGGGGTGAGGGCTACAGCAGCAGGAACCTCTGGGCATAGGCAGTGGGCTCGTGGTAGAGTCATATTTTCATGATCTGACCGACAGTGGAGGGAGCTGGAAGGCTGGCACTGGAAAGGCACCTCGAGCCCTGATAAAATCATTTCATAAATTAAGAGAGAATTTCTAATATCACTGGGGGGATTTCACTTCTAATCTAGAAAAAAAAAGCATAAGAGCTTTCAGCAAGTAGGGTTAGGGTGAAGTCTGCACAACATGGAAGCAGAGGTTCTTGAAAGACAGCAGATCCAGAGCTGAGGACGCCCAGACCAAATTGAATGGCTTCTGCCGATGTCAAGGAGCTTCCCAGCTCACTGGGGCTTTTGTAACCTCAGCACCTGATGGTCCTACAGATGAGCTCTAGATTGTATCAGCCCAGAGTTGGACATGCCTGGAGCAGTCAAAGAATAAAACAGGGCACAGGGTGAACTAAAAGGACTTTATGGTGCCTTTTTAACAGGAATGTCTAGAGAATACTCTGCCTGTTTGCGCAGGTAGAACATTTGATAGTCAAACAAGACAAAAGGTAAGAATTGACCTTTTAAGTAAACTGATTATGATAATGTTGAGTATCTATAGGCACAGTTGAAGAGCCCAGGAGTGCATTATGAAGTCAAACACTCCCCAAGTTCATGGCACCTAGTGAAATTTTTAGGCAGTTTGGGAAACTTTGCTAGTTGTTAGGTTAGCCATATAGATATTTGGCAAAGCCATGAAAACAAATGGCAACCAGATACTTACTAAAAACAAGGCTGAGATTTTACTGAAAAGTGAGAGTCGCTGTCTGTTCTTTTCAGTCTTTTTTTTGTCTGTTAGAACTCTCAAAATATATCAAGTCTGCATGTGCCCCAGAGCTCCGGCTCAGTAATTGGACACATCAGTCCAGCCACTCCACGGCACGTGGGATCTTCCCAGGTCAGGATCGAACTGGCGCCTTGCAGTGCAAGGTGGTGTCCACCCACTGGACCACCAGGAAGCCCCAGTACCATAGTTTTGAAGAGGGCCTGATGGTCCACAGTGCTGTGGTGTCACTCGAGCTCTAAAGAATGGGGGTGAGGGCTACAGCAGCAGGAACCTCTGGGCATAGGCAGTGGGCTCGTGGTAGAGTCATATTTTCATGATCTGACCGACAGTGGAGGGAGCTGGAAGGCTGGCACTGGAAAGGCACCTCGAGCCCTGATAAAATCATTTCATAAATTAAGAGAGAATTTCTAATATCACTGGGGGGATTTCACTTCTAATCTAGAAAAAAAAAGCATAAGAGCTTTCAGCAAGTAGGGTTAGGGTGAAGTCTGCACAACATGGAAGCAGAGGTTCTTGAAAGACAGCAGATCCAGAGCTGAGGACGCCCAGACCAAATTGAATGGCTTCTGCCGATGTCAAGGAGCTTCCCAGCTCACTGGGGCTTTTGTAACCTCAGCACCTGATGGTCCTACAGATGAGCTCTAGATTGTATCAGCCCAGAGTTGGACATGCCTGGAGCAGTCAAAGAATAAAACAGGGCACAGGGTGAACTAAAAGGACTTTATGGTGCCTTTTTAACAGGAATGTCTAGAGAATACTCTGCCTGTTTGCGCAGGTAGAACATTTGATAGTCAAACAAGACAAAAGGTAAGAATTGACCTTTTAAGTAAACTGATTATGATAATGTTGAGTATCTATAGGCACAGTTGAAGAGCCCAGGAGTGCATTATGAAGTCAAACACTCCCCAAGTTCATGGCACCTAGTGAAATTTTTAGGCAGTTTGGGAAACTTTGCTAGTTGTTAGGTTAGCCATATAGATATTTGGCAAAGCCATGAAAACAAATGGCAACCAGATACTTACTAAAAACAAGGCTGAGATTTTACTGAAAAGTGAGACTCTCTGTCTGTTCTTTTCAGTCCTGTTTTGTCTTGTTTTAAAATGATCCAGACTTGGGGGAACTGTTAGAACTCTCAAAATATAATACACAAAGTCTAGGGACTAGATTATGAAATGGAAGGAAAGAATAGATAAGAAAAGGAAAAACATGCTAAATAGTAAGGATTTTATTGTTTTATTAAAACAGAAAAATTTGAGGTTCAATTGTACCCTCTGCATTCTAACCTCAACAAGCGATGACCTAATAAATGTATCTGGTCACATGGGACAACTGCCCTAGCAGGGATGACCCTAAGCAAATAAGCCACCATTTCTGAATGTCAGGTCCTTTATCTGCAAAAGGGGGCATTTATAAAGTCTGCCCCGTCCATCCCAATGCATTGAAATAAATATTAAATAAGGTAGTTACTTGATCTACAAGTCAGGCTGTAGGTAAATTTTAATATTATCTCCCAGAACTGGGACAGACCATTGAGATCCCCCAGCTGTAATTACAGCTGAGATCACTGCCTTCATACTGCTGTAATTCAATATAGAAATAAGGCAATCACATGTGAACCAAACACTCTGGGAATTTTTGAATCTTGACTACACACAAGCCCATGAGAACACTTCACAAGATTTTACATCAGTCCCCTGTACCAGAGAAGTCCATATGGACTCAAATTATCTTGACCTCTGTTCATCTACTCTTTCTCAAGTGGAGTTCTTGAGAAGTACACTGCTGACCCTTTGCATGAAATGTGCCCAGCAGCTCAGATTGCTCAACAAAAAATACAAAGGCGCTTAGGTCTCCACCATTCTCCAAACAACCAGTTTCCTAACTTCGGTGTGTGCAGTTGCTGAACCTGTTTCCAATTATCCTGGGAAACTGCAACCAGGGTCTCACCCTTTGCTCTGAGCACTGTCGGGCTCCCAAGGAGAGCAAGGCACAGAGATCAGTCACCAAAAAAGGGTATTTCCATTTACATGACATCGGCACCTTTGCAAATGTGGCCACATTGTATGCGGAGTGGGGCCCGGGGGAACAGTACTCCTTCAACATGTACTTTGATATTTTGGAGACTATGGAAGTCATTAGGGAGAGAAACATGGGATAAAATAAAGTGCCTGTCCTGCAAAGCTTTCATTTTAGTGGAGAAAGCAAGCATCTATACCTATAACTAAATATAGCTATATTATATAGCTAAACAGATGTATCAATCTCTGTCTACATATCTTCTTTATGGTGTCTGTATGCAATGCAATTACACATGGCAATCATTCTTATGAGGTCAAAGAAAGCAGGAGTGGAGACTAGTGGCTGAGTGTGTGGTTGGAGGGAAGCTATTTACTTTAAATAAGTGGTCAGTGAATGGCCCTTTCGAGAAGGTGGTACTTGAGTGACTTGAATGAAATGAGCCAAGGACGGATTTGGGAAAACAGGTCTTCCAGATCAAGGGAACAGCAAGGGTAAAACGAAGGTCAGTGCAGTGGTGTGAGTTACAGGCGGAGAGTGCCTGAGAGGTCACGGCCCTTAGCCACGCTCTTGCGCAAACCTCAGGACAGCACTGGGTCCTCCCTCCCTCCTCCTATCCCTGGCCTCTCTCTCTGTCACTTGGAAAAGACATTCTTTTGGGTGCCCAGGCTTGCACTCATCTCTCCTTTCTTCTCCTTCCTATCTTTCCTATTTCCTCCACTGTAATTATTAGCCGGATGTCTCATTAATCTATATTTAAGCCCTTTATGGAAGTATGATAGATACACAGAAAAGGGCACAGAGAGGTACATCTGGATGGATTTTCAGGGACTGCACAGCCTCAGACGGAGACACCGAACATGACTGCACCCCGAAGTCCTTGCACTCTCTTTCCCCAAATGCCTCCCTAGAGTATCCAGTGACTTACTTAATTTGGCCAGTTTTTATACTTTATATAAATGGAACCATAAAGTATGTGCTATTTATGTCTGGTTTCTTTCATTTCATTCGACACGATATTTGTGAGATTCATCTGCATCGTTGTATGTAGTTTAGCATCATTCATTCTTTTTGTTTATGGTGCTCTATTGTGGGAATATACCACTATTCATCAGTTCTTTCTATAGCTAATGGCCATTTGGGACAATTTCCAGTTTGGGGATATTATAAATAGTGCTACTTATGAATGCTGTAAGATATGAAATTTAGTGAACATATGTATGCATTGTTGTATCTGCCCAGGAGTGGAATTGCTCAATCATAATAAGGGCATGTTAAGATGAAATAGATATTACCAAAGGACTTTCCTGTGTTGATTCATTTTAAAAATAATATTTATTTTTATGATGATAAAAGTAATGCACATTCATTGTTTGGGATTTCGAAGAGACTAAAGCAAAATATAGCTACGCGTTAATCTGCTTTATACAGCTGGCCCTCCCTCCCCCTGAAGTCCACAAATAGGGAGGGCTGGCTACACTGCTGCTTTACACCATAAGGGACTTGAACGTCCTTGGATTTTGGTATTCGCAAGGGTCTTGGAGCTGATTCCCCATGCATATGGAGGATGAACTGTGATTATAGAACTGGAATCATGTTATATATCCTCTGTTTTCATTCTGCACTGCAGGATTTTCAATATTGCTAAGTGTTTTCAAATGAAAAGTTTTAATGGCAGCATTTAGCTGTACCAAAATCAATTTAATGATTTAAATTGCTTTAACATTTTAATATTGTAAATGTGAACGTTACTCCATACATTTTATGAACACTTCTATTTCTTCAGAATGTATTTGGAGGAGCAGAATTTCTGACTCAAAGGACTTCACTACATTTAAAGTTATTTTTTTAATTTTTGATTTTATATTGGAGTATAGCTGATTTAACAGTGTTGTAATAGTTTCAGGTGGACAGTAAAGGGACTAAATCTTGTATATATCTGTGTATCTATATAGATATATACATGTATCCACTCTTCCCCAAACTTCCCTCCCATCCAGGCTGCTGCATAATATGAAGCAGAGTTCCCTGTGCTATATAGGAGGACCGCGCTGGCTGTCCATGTCAAATACAGCAGTGTGTGCATGCAAGGTTCTTGCTTTATATTGCCTAATTTCTCTCTGAAAATTGAAAATATAACTAATTTACAGTTCTTTCTATAGCTAATGGCCATTTGGGACAATTTCCAGTTTGGGGATATTATAAATAGTGCTACTTATGAATGCTGTAAGATATGAAATTTAGTGAACATATGTATGCATTGTTGTATCTGCCCAGGAGTGGAATTGCTCAATCATAATAAGGGCATGTTAAGATGAAATAGATATTACCAAAGGACTTTCCTGTGTTGATTCATTTTAAAAATAATATTTATTTTTATGATGATAAAAGTAATGCACATTCATTGTTTGGGATTTCAAGAGACTAAAGCAAAATATAGCTACGCGTTAATCTGCTTTATACAGCTGGCCCTCCCTCCCCCTGAAGTCCACAAATAGGGAGGGCTGGCTACACTGCTGCTTTACACCATAAGGGACTTGAACGTCCTTGGATTTTGGTATTCGCAAGGGTCTTGGAGCTGATTCCCCATGCATATGGAGGATGAACTGTGATTATAGAACTGGAATCATGTTATATATCCTCTGTTTTCATTCTGCACTGCAGGATTTTCAATATTGCTAAGTGTTTTCAAATGAAAAGTTTTAATGGCAGCATTTAGCTGTACCAAAATCAATTTAATGATTTAAATTGCTTTAACATTTTAATATTGTAAATGTGAACGTTACTCCATACATTTTATGAACACTTCTATTTCTTCAGAATGTATTTGGAGGAGCAGAATTTCTGACTCAAAGGACTTCACTACATTTAAAGTTATTTTTTTAATTTTTGATTTTATATTGGAGTATAGCTGATTTAACAGTGTTGTAATAGTTTCAGGTGGACAGTAAAGGGACTAAATCTTGTATATATCTGTGTATCTATATAGATATATACATGTATCCACTCTTCCCCAAACTTCCCTCCCATCCAGGCTGCTGCATAATATGAAGCAGAGTTCCCTGTGCTATATAGGAGGACCGCGCTGGCTGTCCATGTCAAATACAGCAGTGTGTGCATGCAAGGTTCTTGCTTTATATTGCCTAATTTCTCTCTGAAAATTGAAAATATAACTAATTTACAGTTCTGCCTGTATTTGGCCAATTCACTTCACTGATGATCTGAGGATATATTATTTTATGAATTAGCACTTACATTATAGCTTATTAAAACATTTGTTAAGCAATTGTTTGCATCTTTGGTAATTTCTCTGTTCAAAGCTTTTGCTCACTTTCCGGGATATTCAAATTTTTAAATTGATTGGATAGTAGCTGTTGGTTTTCCAACTAGTAACTGTTTTATTGTGTTCTTATTTTTTAACCTATATTTTGTGATTGGTGTTGTTTGTGAAAGAAGGCTTATGCCCCACAGACAGAAAAGGCTTGAGAGCTAAAATTCACCTTCAGTAAAACAAAGTGACTCTCCATTCGGATGTATTAATACATCTGTATCACTTATATCATTTCTACTTACAGTGATCTATGAACTGCTGAGGATTTGTAATTGAAAAGGCCATTGAAAGGATGACTCTCTTTGAATGTTTTGTTATTGTTATTCAGACTCTGAGTGCTGTCCGACTCTTTTGCAGCCCTGTGGACTGTATCCCACCAGGTTCTTCTGTCCATGGGATTTCTCAGGCAAGAATACTGGAATGGGTTGCCGTTTTCTTCTCCAGGAGCTCTCCCCAATCCAGGGATCAAACCAGTGTCTCTTGCATTGGCAGGCAGATTCTTTACCAATGAGCTATCAGGGAAGCCCCTCTTCAAATGTTCTTAAGTCCAAATAAATCAAGAACTAGAAGTTCTTCACCCAGTGCCCTCTGTGTACAGATGGGGAAATTGAGGCACAGAGGTTGTAATAGACTTGCTAAAGGTCATTACCATAGACCAGTGCTGGAGAATTAAAACTTGGGTAGACTTCTATCCATCACCTCACTGGCTCTTGTCATACCCTCTTTATCTCAATCTCTCTTTTTCATCTTATGTGATGTGCCTATTATATTTCCAGTTTTCTGTGACGATCACATTCAGTTTGTAGGGTACTCTGGCTATGTGGGGTCCCTGAATACCAGCATCTAAAAGCTGCAGCTGAATGTTGAGCTCATTCCTCCTGTGGATCCAGAGAGAGGTCCCTGCCTCAGATCTGGCCTCGCAGATCACTGTGTAAACCACCATGGGAATTGCACGTGTCTCCTACATCTCCTCCAGGTCTTTTCTGCAACTCTGGTGCCCGAGGCTAGTGTCTGCCATGGTTCCTTGCTGGTGCTCAGATCCAAAGGCAGAAGCAGAGCATAAATGAGGTCCTGGAGGCCTTCCAGAACCTTGTGGGAAAGTTGGGATATGACTGGTGCCAAACCTGTTGGCAGGGAGTAACTGTTTTATTGTGTTCTTATTTTTTAACCTATATTTTGTGATTGGTGTTGTTTGTGAAAGAAGGCTTATGCCCCACAGACAGAAAAGGCTTGAGAGCTAAAATTCACCTTCAGTAAAACAAAGTGACTCTCCATTCGGATGTATTAATACATCTGTATCACTTATATCATTTCTACTTACAGTGATCTATGAACTGCTGAGGATTTGTAATTGAAAAGGCCATTGAAAGGATGACTCTCTTTGAATGTTTTGTTATTGTTATTCAGACTCTGAGTGCTGTCCGACTCTTTTGCAGCCCTGTGGACTGTATCCCACCAGGTTCTTCTGTCCATGGGATTTCTCAGGCAAGAATACTGGAATGGGTTGCCGTTTTCTTCTCCAGGAGCTCTCCCCAATCCAGGGATCAAACCAGTGTCTCTTGCATTGGCAGGCAGATTCTTTACCAATGAGCTATCAGGGAAGCCCCTCTTCAAATGTTCTTAAGTCCAAATAAATCAAGAACTAGAAGTTCTTCACCCAGTGCCCTCTGTGTACAGATGGGGAAATTGAGGCACAGAGGTTGTAATAGACTTGCTAAAGGTCATTACCATAGACCAGTGCTGGAGAATTAAAACTTGGGTAGACTTCTATCCATCACCTCACTGGCTCTTGTCATACCCTCTTTATCTCAATCTCTCTTTTTCATCTTATGTGATGTGCCTATTATATTTCCAGTTTTCTGTGACGATCACATTCAGTTTGTAGGGTACTCTGGCTATGTGGGGTCCCTGAATACCAGCATCTAAAAGCTGCAGCTGAATGTTGAGCTCATTCCTCCTGTGGATCCAGAGAGAGGTCCCTGCCTCAGATCTGGCCTCGCAGATCACTGTGTAAACCACCATGGGAATTGCACGTGTCTCCTACATCTCCTCCAGGTCTTTTCTGCAACTCTGGTGCCCGAGGCTAGTGTCTGCCATGGTTCCTTGCTGGTGCTCAGATCCAAAGGCAGAAGCAGAGCATAAATGAGGTCCTGGAGGCCTTCCAGAACCTTGTGGGAAAGTTGGGATATGACTGGTGCCAAACGGGCCCGCGCGCTAGTTGGACAGGATCCAGAGATGAAATGATGTCTGAATTCCTCCAAGCGCATCCTTTCAGTGGACATTTCCCAAAACAAGACAGGCCCCTAAGGAGGACATTTCATTATAGCCGAGTTTCTTGGCAATCATCTTTGTAAATCTATAAGGACATTTACTTCAGAACCAAAAATCTGGACTATATCACTCATCATAAAGTTAGACTTGCAGAAAACTTCAAAGCAGCATGTGAAACCCAGGTCTAGGGTTTAGTAATTGTAGGGAGCCACACTTCGTGGCTGGCTGTTTTACAACAGTGGGATGGGTTCACCACCCTGCCCAGCTTGAAATCTTCTAGCCCCATGGTGTGAATCAGGAACTGCCAGGCAATTCAAGAAAAAATCTTGCAGGATTTCTGAACTGTAATATCTACAGCATTCCTAACTAAATAAGCATTCAACAGTTCATATATTTTAACCCTTTTCAGCTTGCAAAAGCAGATATGTAAAACATTCATTTGCACAAGTGTATAAGCCTTCTAAGGTTAGAATGCATAATATGTGACTAGCATTCATTTTACATGTCCTGCTTCAAGAAACTTAAAATGTAGATAAAACAGGGAAACTGGCTAATGTCTAGATTAAAGTAATCTGTAACTTTATAGTAGTTTTTCATTTGTCATTCAGATGAAACATAGAGTTTCATTTTTGACAGTGTCTTGTTTGTAGATTCTGCCTATTGACAAAATAATTTCGAAGCTACTTTAGATATTGTTCAAGTTTCATGTTTCATCAAAAAGTACTCTGGCTATGTGGGGTCCCTGAATACCAGCATCTAAAAGCTGCAGCTGAATGTTGAGCTCATTCCTCCTGTGGATCCAGAGAGAGGTCCCTGCCTCAGATCTGGCCTCGCAGATCACTGTGTAAACCACCATGGGAATTGCACGTGTCTCCTACATCTCCTCCAGGTCTTTTCTGCAACTCTGGTGCCCGAGGCTAGTGTCTGCCATGGTTCCTTGCTGGTGCTCAGATCCAAAGGCAGAAGCAGAGCATAAATGAGGTCCTGGAGGCCTTCCAGAACCTTGTGGGAAAGTTGGGATATGACTGGTGCCAAACGGGCCCGCGCGCTAGTTGGACAGGATCCAGAGATGAAATGATGTCTGAATTCCTCCAAGCGCATCCTTTCAGTGGACATTTCCCAAAACAAGACAGGCCCCTAAGGAGGACATTTCATTATAGCCGAGTTTCTTGGCAATCATCTTTGTAAATCTATAAGGACATTTACTTCAGAACCAAAAATCTGGACTATATCACTCATCATAAAGTTAGACTTGCAGAAAACTTCAAAGCAGCATGTGAAACCCAGGTCTAGGGTTTAGTAATTGTAGGGAGCCACACTTCGTGGCTGGCTGTTTTACAACAGTGGGATGGGTTCACCACCCTGCCCAGCTTGAAATCTTCTAGCCCCATGGTGTGAATCAGGAACTGCCAGGCAATTCAAGAAAAAATCTTGCAGGATTTCTGAACTGTAATATCTACAGCATTCCTAACTAAATAAGCATTCAACAGTTCATATATTTTAACCCTTTTCAGCTTGCAAAAGCAGATATGTAAAACATTCATTTGCACAAGTGTATAAGCCTTCTAAGGTTAGAATGCATAATATGTGACTAGCATTCATTTTACATGTCCTGCTTCAAGAAACTTAAAAATGTAGATAAAACAGGGAAACTGGCTAATGTCTAGATTAAAGTAATCTGTAACTTTATAGTAGTTTTTTCATTTGTCATTCAGATGAAACATAGAGTTTCATTTTTTGACAGTGTCTTGTTTGTAGATTCTGCCTATTGACAAAATAATTTCGAAGCTACTTTAGATATTGTTCAAGTTTCATGTTTTCTATTTAATCAAGAGAATGAAGTTTGACCAATACTTCCAAATGAAAGATACATTAATCAATGGAAAAGTATGATTTAAATCAACTGTCACTGGATTTAAGCAACAACAACAAAAATTCTCTCTTGTGTTTGCTGTTTCCTACAGTGAAAATTGCCTGTTTTGTTTTTAGAGTATACCAAGGGAGATGCAGCCTAAAATAAATCACAGCTAGAAGATCCTTCTCACAGCTGTCAGCGTAGTCAGTACCAACCTCTGTGAAGATAGCGGTGGTTCTTGCTGACTTCAGTACTCACTGAAGCAGGTCCATTCCTTCCAGAGCTTCTCCATGGGAACCTGAGGAGGGTCTTGGGCTGAACACACTGTGCCTTGTTCCCTCCAAAGCAGTCACTGACAGTTGACTCTTTACAACAGCAGTCTGAGTATCAGACTCATTGAAATGGGGATGCTGAGCTCCTGATCCAGTCAAAATACCTGAATGTGTTTTGGAACAATAAGTAACCAGTAATTAGGCTGAGAATTGTATAGATGCTGCTACTCAAACCCTGTGTAGGAAATGTATGGGATCACATGTGGTTCAGTGTTCAAAGGAGACTGTGGGATCTTATCCCTGTCTACTTGTTTGTTTCTTTTGTTTTAGTTTTGATGGCAGGAGTTCATTATTTTCCTCAGCTTTACTGAGGTATGATTGACAAATATCATTGTATGCATCTTGTTTATTCTTATGCCCCATGGTGTGAATCAGGAACTGCCAGGCAATTCAAGAAAAAATCTTGCAGGATTTCTGAACTGTAATATCTACAGCATTCCTAACTAAATAAGCATTCAACAGTTCATATATTTTAACCCTTTTCAGCTTGCAAAAGCAGATATGTAAAACATTCATTTGCACAAGTGTATAAGCCTTCTAAGGTTAGAATGCATAATATGTGACTAGCATTCATTTTACATGTCCTGCTTCAAGAAACTTAAAAATGTAGATAAAACAGGGAAACTGGCTAATGTCTAGATTAAAGTAATCTGTAACTTTATAGTAGTTTTTTCATTTGTCATTCAGATGAAACATAGAGTTTCATTTTTTGACAGTGTCTTGTTTGTAGATTCTGCCTATTGACAAAATAATTTCGAAGCTACTTTAGATATTGTTCAAGTTTCATGTTTTCTATTTAATCAAGAGAATGAAGTTTGACCAATACTTCCAAATGAAAGATACATTAATCAATGGAAAAGTATGATTTAAATCAACTGTCACTGGATTTAAGCAACAACAACAAAAATTCTCTCTTGTGTTTGCTGTTTCCTACAGTGAAAATTGCCTGTTTTGTTTTTAGAGTATACCAAGGGAGATGCAGCCTAAAATAAATCACAGCTAGAAGATCCTTCTCACAGCTGTCAGCGTAGTCAGTACCAACCTCTGTGAAGATAGCGGTGGTTCTTGCTGACTTCAGTACTCACTGAAGCAGGTCCATTCCTTCCAGAGCTTCTCCATGGGAACCTGAGGAGGGTCTTGGGCTGAACACACTGTGCCTTGTTCCCTCCAAAGCAGTCACTGACAGTTGACTCTTTACAACAGCAGTCTGAGTATCAGACTCATTGAAATGGGGATGCTGAGCTCCTGATCCAGTCAAAATACCTGAATGTGTTTTGGAACAATAAGTAACCAGTAATTAGGCTGAGAATTGTATAGATGCTGCTACTCAAACCCTGTGTAGGAAATGTATGGGATCACATGTGGTTCAGTGTTCAAAGGAGACTGTGGGATCTTATCCCTGTCTACTTGTTTGTTTCTTTTGTTTTAGTTTTGATGTCAGGAGTTCATTATTTTCCCTCAGCTTTACTGAGGTATGATTGACAAATATCATTGTATGCATCTTGATTTTTTAAAACTATTTAGGGTGATGATTTGATATACATTGATCCTTACATTGTAAAATGATTACCACATTTGAGTTAAGCAACACATGTATCATTTGACATGTAGCAACATTTCAGTTTGGCTTCCCTGATGGCTCAGCTGGTAAAGCATCTGCCTGCCATGCAGGAGACACAGGAGACATGGCAGGTTTGATCCCTGGTCGGGATGATCTCCTGGAGAAGGAAATGGCAACAAACTCCTGTATTCTTGTCTGGGAAATCCCATGAACAGAAGAACCTGGTAGGTTGCAGTCCAAAGGGTCACAAAGAGTCAGACATGACTCAGACTAAGCACACATCTATCATCTCACATAGCCACTTTTTTGTGTGTGATGGGGACACGTACCTGCTCTCTTAATAAATTTTAAGTATACAATGCAGCACTCTTAATTCTAATTACCATGCTGTGATATAGAACCACTGGTTTACTCTGGTCCTATGAGTTTGACTTTTTTAGATTCCACACACAAGTGAGATCATATCGTACTAGAGTGGGCATCTTGTTTCTGATTGAAGAAAAAAAGTTTTCAGTTTTTCATCATTATAATGTTATCTGTTGGCTTGTCAGATATGGACTTCATCATATTGATGTACATTCTTTCTGTACCTAATTTGCTGAGAGTTTTTTTTTTTTTTTAATCATGAAAGGATATTGAATTCTGTCAAGTGTTTTTTTTTTCTGTATTTAGAGAGATGATTATGTGATTTTTATCCTTATTTCTATATCTGATGAATGTCATACTCATTGATTTGTAATATTGAACCATATTTGAATCATTGTGTATAGTCTTTTTAATATGCTATTGAATTTAGCTTTCTGATATTTTGTAGGGAAATTTTGCATCTGTCTACATCAGGGATATTGTCCTCTAGTTTTCATTCCTTGTAGTGTCCTTGCCTGAGTTTGGCAACAGGATGATCCTGGGATTATGGGATGAGCTTGGATGTCATTGTTTTATTAGTAAAGGCAAAATTTAGTGAAATTGCAGAGGAAAGTGGGCATTTGTAGGCTGCAAGATGAGCATAGGATGCACATGAGAACAGAATATTCCTTCTTTATTCACCACAGGGCACATTAGCAAAACCCTCCATGCCTTACTGATGACGTCAGTGCAATTGAAACCAAAACACCTGCCTCATCTTGATATGAGAAATGAACACAGATCATGAATGAGGACACACTTTCTGCAATAGAACAGTGGAATCAAATAGAAAACCCACAAACAGACCCACACAAATATGCCAACTGATTTCTGATCAAAGTGAAAAGACAGTTCAATGGAAGAAAGAGTATCTTTTCAATAAATGAATAAATGGTGTGAAGGCAACCAGGAATCCATAGGCAAAAAGAAAGAAAGAAAGTGTCCCTTGACCTAAACCTCATATCTTATACAAAGATTAACTCAAAATGCATCATATATTTACATGTAATTTTTAAAATATTTTATTTGTAGTAACCTCAAACTGGAAACAATCCAAATGTCCTTCCTTCACTGGGTGATGGATCATAAGGCTAGGTGAGGAATTCTTAGACTAGCAGGATTCCTAAAAGGAAAAACTGATAAACCAGACCCATCAAAACCAAAATCTTTTGCTCTGTGACTCTGCAAAAAAGGTGAAAAGACAAGGGGAAAATAGCAGTATCTTGCAATCTACATACAGCACAAAGACTTGTATCTAGAATGCATGCAGACCTCTACCACACAAAGACTTATATCTAGAATGCGTAAAGAGCTCAAATGCTGACCAGTAAAAATGAAAAAAAAATCAATTAAGAAAATGGGCAAAAAACATAAATTTTTACTGCAAAACATATACAGATGGCAAATAAGAGATGAAGTGATGTTTAATGATATTTAATGCATATTTAATATGTATATTAAAATCACAGTGAGGTATCACTCTACATTGATTATTTAGAATGGGTAAAATAAAAGCCAGACAAGGATGTAGAAAAACCAGATCACTCATACATTGTTGGTGGGGAAAAAGTAGATAAACCAGAATCTCTAGTTTTCATTCCTTGTAGTGTCCTTGCCTGAGTTTGGCAAAATGATCCTGGGATTATGGGATGAGCTTGGATGTCATTGTTTTATTAGTAAAGGCAAAATTTAGTGAAATTGCAGAGGAAAGTGGGCATTTGTAGGCTGCAAGATGAGCATAGGATGCACATGAGAACAGAATATTCCTTCTTTATTCACCACAGGGCACATTAGCAAAACCCTCCATGCCTTACTGATGACGTCAGTGCAATTGAAACCAAAACACCTGCCTCATCTTGATATGAGAAATGAACACAGATCATGAATGAGGACACACTTTCTGCAATAGAACAGTGGAATCAAATAGAAAACCCACAAACAGACCCACACAAATATGCCAACTGATTTCTGATCAAAGTGAAAAGACAGTTCAATGGAAGAAAGAGTATCTTTTCAATAAATGAATAAATGGTGTGAAGGCAACCAGGAATCCATAGGCAAAAAGAAAGAAAGAAAGTGTCCCTTGACCTAAACCTCATATCTTATACAAAGATTAACTCAAAATGCATCATATATTTACATGTAATTTTTAAAATATTTTATTTGTAGTAACCTCAAACTGGAAACAATCCAAATGTCCTTCCTTCACTGGGTGATGGATCATAAGGCTAGGTGAGGAATTCTTAGACTAGCAGGATTCCTAAAAGGAAAAACTGATAAACCAGACCCATCAAAACCAAAATCTTTTGCTCTGTGACTCTGCAAAAGGTGAAAAGACAAGGGGAAAATAGCAGTATCTTGCAATCTACATACAGCACAAAGACTTGTATCTAGAATGCATGCAGACCTCTACCACACAAAGACTTATATCTAGAATGCGTAAAGAGCTCAAATGCTGACCAGTAAAAATGAAAAAAAAATCAATTAAGAAAATGGGCAAAAAACATAAATTTTTACTGCAAAACATATACAGATGGCAAATAAGAGATGAAGTGATGTTTAATGATATTTAATGCATATTTAATATGTATATTAAAATCACAGTGAGGTATCACTCTACATTGATTATTTAGAATGGGTAAAATAAAAGCCAGACAAGGATGTAGAAAAACCAGATCACTCATACATTGTTGGTGGGGATATAAAATGATATAGTTACTCTAGAACCAGAAGTTTATAATAAAAGTGTAAAACACACATCACATGGCCTAGCAACTTTATTTTAGGTATTTATTCCGAAGAAACAGAAACATACAAAAATCTGTCCATGAATATTCTTGGAAACCTTGTAATAACAGCCCACATTAGAAATAGCCAGCTATCCATCAACTGATGGATAGCTTACCAAACTGTGATTCATCCATACCACAGCATAAAAAACAATAAAGAACTATTGATCCATACAATCTGAATGGATCTTTTTAAGTTGGAAAAAAAGGTCATATAGGTTCCATACTGTGTAGTCCTACTTAAAAAGCACTTTAAACTGCTATATTATTTCTTGAAATGCTATGTTGAAAGTTATAGTGATGGAAAACAGATTAGTGGTTGTCAGGTGCTGAGTGAGGAGGGGAAAGAAGGTGTCAGTAAAGAATCTGCCTGCTAATGCAGGAAACGCGGGAGGTGCAAGAGACCAGGGTTCAGTCCCAGGTCAGGAAGATCCTTTGTAGAAGGGAATGGCAATCCACTCCAGTATTCCTTCCTGGGAAAGTTCACGGACTGGCACTAAAGGATAGTACCAAGGATCCTGTGATGAAACTGTTTGCCTTGGTGGTGACATTGGTCATATAAACCAGCAATACAGTAAAATTGCATAGAACTAATGCATATATACATAACATATGAGTACATATCAAGCTAGTGAAATGTTTATATGGTTGATAGATTCTATGAATGTCGATTTCCTAACTGTGTTATTGTATGATCATTATGCAAGATATTATCATTGTGAGAAACTGAGTAAAGTATACATAGGATCTCTGCATGATTCCTTACAATGGCACATGAATCTACAATAATCTCAAAAAAGCTTTTTTAGATGCCAAAAAATGATGGAAGATAAATAAATTTCAAGATGCAGTAGAAAAAAGACAAAAAACACATAATAGGAAATAAAATGTGTGAGACAGAGAGAACATCTGAACAACCTTCATATACAGAGAAAACCCAGGGAAGAGTGGGTGGCTCGTGTTGTTTAAGGATATATGCCAACAAAAGAGGAAACCAGAAACAAGCAAAAACAGAAATGGGATCTTGAGAACAGGCTGGAGACCCAGAGATGCAGTAAATAAAGGCCTTGGGATGACAGCTCTGCAGTTTACCAAGACAGCAGCCTTTGAGATTGTAGAAGCAAATCAGAAAACTCCAGAGAGAGTCTCTCTGGGGAAGAAATAGAGTATTCCACACCATGGACATTCTAATTGAGGATTTGGATGAACTCGAAGAGATGTTGAAGACCCATTATTCTTCTTACAAAGGAAAAACAAGAAAGACAATTAGAAAGTCCAAGAAAAACAGAGAGCTTGAAACCTGTGGCCCAAATGCGAAACAAAGTCAAATGTGATCTATTTCAGGCAAGTGATGCAGAGTAAGAAAACCAAATATATTTTATTTCAATCTTTCCAGAATGTGCTGTCCAGGGATCATATCATGAGACCATACAGAGATATAATTCTAGCAGATCACTTTACCATGAAATGAACAATATTTTTAGTAATAACAATGTAAATATCATTTCTTAACTTTTGAATTCAACCATAGACAAAATATGGAAAACATAATTATCATCACAAAACAGAGACTATGAAAACCTGGACAGCATAAGATTGACAGAAATTAGAACATAGAAATGAGAAAGAGACTAATATTTTCATCTTTCATGAGGGAAACCCAGAACAAGTAATAGAAATACACATGCCATTTAAGTGAACAAACAACCTGATAGAGCAATAAGAAGAGGTGGTTTAGTTGAGTGTTTTCAGATCTACCTGCTGCTCTCAGCTAGCCAAGCTTACACCCCAGCTCTGGGAGTAGTAGCTTTTTCACCTTGAGTAAATGAGTTAGTCTCTTTGCACCTTTCCTTTCTCACCTTTAAATTTTAGTTAGCAATAGTGTTACCTCAAAGTTGTTATGAAGATGGAATAAGTCCACCTTTAAATAGACTTAGAGAGTGCTTGGCAATGGGAAGGACCACATAAATATTTGATAAATAAACAGTGAGGTGTGAGAAAGGCTCACACGTGCACTGGTGGAAAGGGTGTATGAAGAAAGCGGTGTCATCACATTCCTTGTGGACACATGCCCAGCAATGCAAAAGAAGGAATGCAAATATGTTCATATTTTTAAATTTATGGAGGGATAAGCTAAAGCCAGAAAAGGTGAAAGGAATAGCTTGAGGACCAACAACTGAGCATGGATAAGGACAAAGGGTGACAAGTGTCTCTTGATTATAAAACATACACCCATGCACTTGAATTTATGCCCACACAACACACACGTGTTGGCAAGCATAAGAGAAAGGGTAAGGCCTGACAGATTCAGTTGGTAAAAGGGCATGATCATTTTCAAATAAAGACAGTTTACTGCTTACACTAACAGCAGAAGGAAGAGCAGCCAAAGATGCCAGCTCCCTATGGCTCTTCCCCAGGGTGATACCCAAACAGAAGTGGCCAGATGACGGCAATGTGCATGGTAGGCCTGTCTTTGCTGAGGAGCCAGCTCAAGGTCAGGGGCTTTCTATTCTGCCAGTGTATCCTTATCCAAGGTCAGGGACCATAAAATAACAATTTGTAACAATATTTTTAGTAATAACATTTCTTAACTTTTGAATTCAACCATAGACAAAATATGGAAAACATAATTATCATCACAAAACAGAGACTATGAAAACCTGGACAGCATAAGATTGACAGAAATTAGAACATAGAAATGAGAAAGAGACTAATATTTTCATCTTTCATGAGGGAAACCCAGAACAAGTAATAGAAATACACATGCCATTTAAGTGAACAAACAACCTGATAGAGCAATAAGAAGAGGTGGTTTAGTTGAGTGTTTTCAGATCTACCTGCTGCTCTCAGCTAGCCAAGCTTACACCCCAGCTCTGGGAGTAGTAGCTTTTTCACCTTGAGTAAATGAGTTAGTCTCTTTGCACCTTTCCTTTCTCACCTTTAAATTTTAGTTAGCAATAGTGTTACCTCAAAGTTGTTATGAAGATGGAATAAGTCCACCTTTAAATAGACTTAGAGAGTGCTTGGCAATGGGAAGGACCACATAAATATTTGATAAATAAACAGTGAGGTGTGAGAAAGGCTCACACGTGCACTGGTGGAAAGGGTGTATGAAGAAAGCGGTGTCATCACATTCCTTGTGGACACATGCCCAGCAATGCAAAAGAAGGAATGCAAATATGTTCATATTTTTAAATTTATGGAGGGATAAGCTAAAGCCAGAAAAGGTGAAAGGAATAGCTTGAGGACCAACAACTGAGCATGGATAAGGACAAAGGGTGACAAGTGTCTCTTGATTATAAAACATACACCCATGCACTTGAATTTATGCCCACACAACACACACGTGTTGGCAAGCATAAGAGAAAGGGTAAGGCCTGACAGATTCAGTTGGTAAAAGGGCATGATCATTTTCAAATAAAGACAGTTTACTGCTTACACTAACAGCAGAAGGAAGAGCAGCCAAAGATGCCAGCTCCCTATGGCTCTTCCCCAGGGTGATACCCAAACAGAAGTGGCCAGATGACGGCAATGTGCATGGTAGGCCTGTCTTTGCTGAGGAGCCAGCTCAAGGTCAGGGGCTTTCTATTCTGCCAGTGTATCCTTATCCATGTAAGAGCATGGGAGGCAGGGAGGAGAGAGGAAGATGGCCCCCCCATGCTCTTACATTCTAGGACCTTCACAGGCATTCAGCCAAGACCTAGATCAGCAGTTTAAGCCTTACCTGTGGGCAAGGCCTATGTGGATACATGCAATATCGCCACGGTCATGATAATACATGAGTACACATATGCATAAATACACATATACATAAAACATTGCTATGACTGAAAGTATTGTTCATTTAATGGTAAAGCAATCTCCCACATGTGTGCGTGTACAGTACACAGTGGCGTCATGTACAGAACACAGTGTACGGTGTCATTCGTTGTACAGAGGACTTGGCAGGGAGACATTCACGTCTAGGCTGAGTCACTCAGCAGGAGCAGGGCCAGGTGACCCCCAGCAGGTGGGGAGGGGGACTGGGACTGATCAGTGTCTAAGAAAGAGGAGCAGTTACAGCCTTGCATCTTGACCAGCTAGGAAACTGTCCTCGGAGGTGAAATTTACACAAAAGTTCAGAAAAAAGTAACGTGTGTACTTTCATTGTGTGTGTGTTCAGTCGTGTCTGACTTTTTTGCAACTTCATGGACTGTAACCTGCCAGGCTCCTCTCTCCACGGAATCTTCCAGGAAAGCATACTGGAGTGGGTTGCTATTTCTTGCTCCAGGAAATCTTCCCAACCCAGGGACCAACCCTGTGTCTCTTGCATCTCCTGCATTGTCAGGCAGATTCTTTACCACTGGTGCCACTGGGAAGCCAAAACCTGAGCATGGATAAGGACAAAGGGTGACAAGTGTCTCTTGATTATAAAACATACACCCATGCACTTGAATTTATGCCCACACAACACACACGTGTTGGCAAGCATAAGAGAAAGGGTAAGGCCTGACAGATTCAGTTGGTAAAAGGGCATGATCATTTTCAAATAAAGACAGTTTACTGCTTACACTAACAGCAGAAGGAAGAGCAGCCAAAGATGCCAGCTCCCTATGGCTCTTCCCCAGGGTGATACCCAAACAGAAGTGGCCAGATGACGGCAATGTGCATGGTAGGCCTGTCTTTGCTGAGGAGCCAGCTCAAGGTCAGGGGCTTTCTATTCTGCCAGTGTATCCTTATCCATGTAAGAGCATGGGAGGCAGGGAGGAGAGAGGAAGATGGCCCCCCCATGCTCTTACATTCTAGGACCTTCACAGGCATTCAGCCAAGACCTAGATCAGCAGTTTAAGCCTTACCTGTGGGCAAGGCCTATGTGGATACATGCAATATCGCCACGGTCATGATAATACATGAGTACACATATGCATAAATACACATATACATAAAACATTGCTATGACTGAAAGTATTGTTCATTTAATGGTAAAGCAATCTCCCACATGTGTGCGTGTACAGTACACAGTGGCGTCATGTACAGAACACAGTGTACGGTGTCATTCGTTGTACAGAGGACTTGGCAGGGAGACATTCACGTCTAGGCTGAGTCACTCAGCAGGAGCAGGGCCAGGTGACCCCCAGCAGGTGGGGAGGGGGACTGGGACTGATCAGTGTCTAAGAAAGAGGAGCAGTTACAGCCTTGCATCTTGACCAGCTAGGAAACTGTCCTCGGAGGTGAAATTTACACAAAAGTTCAGAAAAAAGTAACGTGTGTACTTTCATTGTGTGTGTGTTCAGTCGTGTCTGACTTTTTTGCAACTTCATGGACTGTAACCTGCCAGGCTCCTCTCTCCACGGAATCTTCCAGGAAAGCATACTGGAGTGGGTTGCTATTTCTTGCTCCAGGAAATCTTCCCAACCCAGGGACCAACCCTGTGTCTCTTGCATCTCCTGCATTGTCAGGCAGATTCTTTACCACTGGTGCCACTGGGAAGCCCATACAGTTGTAGGATGGAAAATGAATAACAGAAATGACTAAACTAATCTGAAAATGAATAATGGAAATGACTAAAGTAATCTGGTTCACTTTAAAAAATGCACTTTCTCCCTTGAAAGGATCATTGTAAATGATAACTGGAGGTCAGTGTGCTGAAAGAATCAGCAGGGGTTCCTTAAGTGGCTTAGTGTTATTCCAGACCCTCAAAATGAAAACTGTTTCACATTGAACAGAAACTGGCAGAAGATGACTCTGTTTAGGAAAGAAGCAGTGTGATGAGACATTAAAAGAAAACTTTCTGAGCCTGAGTTTTGCCATCTCTACACTTAGGATTAGAAATTGTGCCTTTTTTTTTTTGCCTCTAAGGCATCATTCATTTATTTTCATCTATCTTTTTTATTCTTTGGCATGATTGGGCCTCCCATTGCAGTGGTCTCTTTCGTTGCAGAGCACTGACTCTGGGTGCCTGCGCTCCAGAGTGCTGGCTCATAATTGGACACACCGCCCAGCCGCTCCATGGCACATGGGATCTTCCAGAGCCAGGGGTCGAACTGGTACCCCTTGCACTGCAAGGCGAACTCTTTACCCACTGGACCACCAGGGAAGCCCAAATTGTGCCCTTTTTGTGATGAGATAAATGAGGGAGTAAGCTAAGTCAATGCTAATCTGCCTCTCGCCACCTGTCTACCTCCCTCCCTAGGTAGGTCATTACCTAGAAGCATCTGGGAGAAAGGGTGCGCAGGTAATGAGATATGCTATGAAATGATTTTAAAATCTATTCAAAAGTTTAGTTCAAGAGCTTGGAAACTTCTCTTACTCTTGGGTAATGTTTTTCAGTTCAGAAATTATGACCAGTTTTATCTCTTCATAAAGAGCTGTGCGGGAGTTAAGGCTTTCACCCTAGTCAGTTGTGGGAACTTAAACATGTATTTTACTGCTTTAAACCTAAAGTACCTCAGATGTAAATAGTGGCTGATGGCACAGTCTTTGCCAAGTTGCAAGAATTAAATGAGACAATGCATTCAAATGCTTGGCACAGTGCATAGCATCTGGCAGACAATAAATGGAGCTGTTAGAAGTACTGTTCTTACAGTTAGAAAGACTATTTTTCTATATGATGGTCCCAGAAAAGATGGAATGGGATGTGGAATCTCTATGGGCTGAACTGAACAGATTCTTTTTTGATGCTTGAAGAACGCACATTCAGGATTTTCTCTTTAGCAGAGCATGTCCTTGCTCAACATCTTCCTCAGTCCCTCATGTCAGGATAAGGCAGGTATGTGGCTCCAGTTTCCAGTTTGCAGACACTGAGTCTTAGTAGGTTTCAGTGATGTGCCCTGGCCTTAGGGCTAGTGAAGATAGGGGAAACTGTTCCTCAGCCTTACATTTGTTTTGCAACACACGAAGACCTCTAAGAGTCTTGTCTTCTGATACTTACTAAATCCTTCTCCACTGAAAATTAGTTTTTTTAATGATGATCTTATGTTTTTCTATGGCAAAAGATATTTGCTTCAAGCTAAAAAAATTATCATCGTTGTCTGGCCTCCATTATAGTTTAGAGGCTGACTCTCCAAATTCCTTTACATATCAGGCAGAAAACAGGTTTCATTAAGAAGAAGAGATAGTCAAAGTCACAACACTAGTAAATATTGATAGCAGTGTCCAGATGCTCCATGTTGCATGGAAACAGCTTTTTAATGTACCACATGGCTTCTCAGATCCATTGGTTATGTTTCTGTGTTTGTCTATGTGTGTTTTGCGTAGTATAATTGTAAACGTGTCACGCAGATCCACCCGGCTCAAAGTGGACGAGAGCTTTTTTACTGTGCATACAGAGCATATCCAGCATCCCTCAGGAGTGGGTAGTCACTGTGCTATGATATATTCCTGGCAAGCTCTCATGATAAAACACACTTTATAGTTAGAGTGGCTGCAGCACTTTAGACTTCCCAGCTCATTAAATAGGTGCAGCAGGCATTTTAGGCAGGCTTCTGCCAAACTGGCACAGAACTAGCAATGCTTGTGTAATACAGATGCCCCAGGCCATAGATGTTGCTCCTCAGGGGAGCTGGAGAGTATATTGGTGAAGTGAGAACTTTACTCCCATCGTGTTGAACAAATAGTGGCAACATCAAGCCATCAACAGAAGTCATCAGGTTCATAGAAATGAAATATTGTCCAATTCATCAATCTAAATAACCATGGCCATGGCTGGGCAGATTGTATAAACAATCTCTCACAGATTGTATAAAACCTCTCTCCTCCATGAAATATTCACCTGTTGTCTCCTGCCAAAACTAATAAACCACCTTCTTGGCTGAATCATCTAAACATTTCCTCTGACAGTAGTATCTTTCAACTCCAACTGCAAGGCCAAGTTGCATGACAAATATACCATTGACCCTGTGTTTGGATAGGATGCTGTTTTCTACCAGCCCATTAAAAACATACCCTGCAGTTGTAGACGAAGTGCATTTAGTCGTTGGAAAACACATTGACAAAAACAATGGAGCTTTTTTCCATGGCTCTGAAACGTGAAGATGGATTTTGTTAAAATGATTTAGATAGTGCTATAAAGTCATGAAATAGGCCTTTCTCCTCCTCTCCATGAGCATCCCTTTCATATGCATGTACTCACAGGCACAGGACAGCTCATCCTCAAATTCCTTGCAGGACATTTAGTTTTGTCCAAAATGTCCATAAGACATTTGGTCCATGCACAAAGGTCCCTGATATTTGCAAGAACATTTTGTTCCGTCCAAAACATCCATAAGCCATTTGGTTCACTCCAAAGCTTTCTTGGTATTTACAGGACCATTTGGTCCTGTCCAAATGTTCATGGCATTTGGTCCATGCCAAAAGGTTCTAGATGTTTGCGAGACCATTTGGTCCCATCTAAATGTCTTTGGAGACATCTGTCCATGCCAAAAGGTTCTTGAAATTTAATCAAATGTATTATGGACATATTTGTCAGAACAAGATGTCTACTAACTCTTTAAATTGTGTGCTGGGTTTGAGATTAAATTCCTTAGGACCTATCCCACAATGATTCTGAGAACTGCTTTATGCTGCCTTCTCTCCTGCTGTTCCTACACAAAAGTGATCTATAATTAATACAGTGTAAATTATCAGAAGTTTACATGGCATTTTTCAGATTCTCTCAGCAATGGCTCTACATAAATTTGTCAGTTTTCCAAATCCAGTTTTCTAAATCTCTGTGGATGTGATGCATCCACATTCAGCACAATTACATTTCCATGTATCTGAACTGTAGAGAGTATCAAGTACATAGTTAGCATGACTTGGACTACTTAGTAGAAAACATTTATTTCACTTTCAGACATGTAAAGGGGGACTTCCTGGGTGGCACAGTGGATAAGAGTCTACCTGCCAATGCAGGGGACATGGGTTCAATCCCTGGTCTGGGAAGATTCCACATTCTGTGCTGCAACTAAGTCCATGCACCACAACTACTGAGTTGACACAACTAGAGCCTATGCTCCACAGCAAGAGAAGCCTGAGCACCACAATGAAGAATAGCCCCCATTCATCACAGCTAGAGAAAGACTGTGTGCAGCAATGAAGACCCAGCACAGCCAAAAATAAATCATAAAAAGCTTATTAAATAAATACATAAATAATAAAAAAAAACATGTAAAGGGACTAGGTTGTGTCTTACATAAATCATATCTACAGTATTTGTAGTTATTTAAAGTAGAACTTTTACAACAAAAAGTCATTTAACAAAATCCCACATTCATTTATGATAGAAGTTCTCTTCTAACAAAAAACAAAGAATTTGAATTACCACAAAAATGTAGCAATGATATATAAATCTAAAAAACATGTTGCAAGGAGATCCAAATAAATGGAAAGCTATTCCATGTTCATGGACTGAAAAATTCAACATTGTTAACAAATCACTCCTTCCCAAATTATGTATAGATCAAGATTCAACACAATCCCAACTAAAATACAGCCAGCTATTTTGTAGACATTGATTAATTCTATTACTTATGTGGTAAGGCAAAGATGTGGGGTAGCTAAAGCACTTCTAAAAGAATAATAAAGTGGAGAAATTAGTCAACCTGATGTTAAGGCTTCATGTGTAGCTTCAGTAATCCGAACAATGACATCAACAGGGGAATAGACCAGCAGAACAAAATATAGATACACAGGAAAAGAAAAGGAAAATTGACTGAAACCTCACACCTTTTACAAAAACTAACTCAAAGTAGATCATAGAATTAAATGTAAAATGAAAAACTATGAAATTGCTAGAGGTAAATATACATGAAAGTCTTTGGGATTTTGGGGTGAGGAGTTCCTAGACTTGACATCAGAGGCACGATCCATGAAAGAAAAAATTGAAAATGGGACCTTACCCAAAATAAAATCTTTTGCCGTATTAAGATGAAGAGGCAGAGAAGTTACTTGTTAACTACATATTCAACTGAATATTATTATCTAGAATACATAAAGAATTCTGAAATTAAACAGTTAAAAAAAAAAAAAAAAGTCAATGAATCCAATCAGAAAAGTGGATTTTGCTGAGCAATGTTATATATACAGAACAGAAGCATTTGAATAGAGGTTCAACATCTTTGGCCACAGGGATACGCCAGTTAGAACCCCAGTGAGATATTGCCTATATCGTCTGCATCTAAAGCAAAAGTGGCAACCGCACCCAAAGTTGTCAAGTATAAGGAGAATCTGTTGCTCTTAACATTGCTGGTAAGAATGTGAAATAGTTTTGGAAAACAGTTTCTCCATTTCTTAGAAAATTAAATGCAACCACAATATGACTCAGCAACAATTGTCTCTTGGGATTTTCTCCCAGGGAAATAAAATTTTACATTCTCATAAAAAGCTCTATAGGGATGTTCATAGCAGCTTCATTCATCATAGCTCAAAACTGGAAACAACCCAGATGTCTTTCCTCAGTGAGTGCTTGAACACATTGGTGCATCCAAGCCACAAGCTACTACTTCACAATAAGAACATGCAATAAGAATTGCAATATATCAAAAGCATTTTTTTTTGCAAACTTCCTTATTTTAAAAAAAAAAAAAAACAAATGATTTGCTTTTGATTACAAATACTGTGTAAGATGATGCCTTCTCTTGCAAAACCAATAAACAAGAATAAAATTTAAACATATGTGATTTGTTTAAGATATTTGAAAAGAAGAACCTGATTTTTTACTTAGTATTTTTTAAAATCAGTATTCCCTAACCTTCCAAAGAAAAAGTTTGAAGGTATGACTCAGAGAAAAAGAGAGGGAAACCATCTGCAGCTGCTTTAAATAACTTCAAATAAGTCTTTCGGTGATACCTTTCCTTTCTGGAACTCATATCGTCACAAAATAGCTACATTTATAACAGTTATAATGAACAGTTTAACTGGGGAAAAGAAATATGTATTGAATACAGATATGTCAATTTTATCATAAACAATTATGCATATTAAATAGAACTTTTTTTACAGTTTGACATATAAATGTTTTAATTAATTTTTATTGAAGAATAATTGCTTTACGATTTTGTTAAAATATTATCAAAAAGAAAAACAATAAAGAATTCTGAAATTAAACAGTTAAAAAAAAAAAAAAGTCAATGAATCCAATCAGAAAAGTGGATTTTGCTGAGCAATGTTATATATACAGAACAGAAGCATTTGAATAGAGGTTCAACATCTTTGGCCACAGGGATACGCCAGTTAGAACCCCAGTGAGATATTGCCTATATCGCTGCATCTAAAGCAAAAGTGGCAACCGCACCCAAAGTTGTCAAGTATAAGGAGAATCTGTTGCTCTTAACATTGCTGGTAAGAATGTGAAATAGTTTTGGAAAACAGTTTCTCCATTTCTTAGAAAATTAAATGCAACCACAATATGACTCAGCAACAATTGTCTCTTGGGATTTTCTCCCAGGAAATAAAATTTTACATTGTCATAAAAAGCTCTATAGGGATGTTCATAGCAGCTTCATTCATCATAGCTCAAAACTGGAAACAACCCAGATGTCTTTCCTCAGTGAGTGCTTGAACACATTGGTGCATCCAAGCCACAAGCTACTACTTCACAATAAGAACATGCAATAAGAATTGCAATATATCAAAAGCATTTTTTTTTGCAAACTTCCTTATTTTAAAAAAAAAAAAAACAAATGATTTGCTTTTGATTCCAAATACTGTGAAAGAGGATGCCTTCCCTTGCAAAACCAATAAACAAGAATAAAATTTAAACATATGTGATTTGTTTAAGATATTTGAAAAGAAGAACCTGATTTTTACTTAGTATTTTTAAAATCAGTATTCCCTAACCTTCCAAAGAAAAAGTTTGAAGGTATGACTCAGAGAAAAAGAGAGGGAAACCATCTGCAGCTGCTTTAAATAACTTCAAATAAGTCTTTCGGTGATACCTTTCCTTTCTGGAACTCATATCGTCACAAAATAGCTACATTTATAACAGTTATAATGAACAGTTTAACTGGGGAAAAGAAATATGTATTGAATACAGATATGTCAATTTTATCATAAACAATTATGCATATTAAATAGAACTTTTTTTACAGTTTGACATATAAATGTTTTAATTAATTTTTATTGAAGAATAATTGCTTTACGATTTTGTTAGTTTCTGTTTTACAACAAAATGTATCAGCTACACCTATGCATGTCAATAGAGCACCTCTTTTTTGGATTTCCTCTCCGTTTAGGTTGCCACAGAACACTAAGAGGAGTTCCCTGTGCTATACAGTAGATTCTCATTAGTTCTCTATTTTATACATACTAGTGTATATATGTCAATCCTATTCTCCCAATTCATCCCGCTTCCCCTTCCCCCTGGCTATGTCATATGTCATATATCTCTACATCTATGTCTCTATTTCTGCTTTGCAAATAAGATCATCTGCATCACATTTCTGGATTTCATGTATAAGCGATATTATATAGTATTTGTTTTTCTCTGTATGACAGTCTCTAGATCTATCCATATCCCTATACATTGCAAGATTTTGTTTCTTTTTATGGCTAAGTAACATTCCTCTAACTTTAAAAAGTTACCCTGGAAGTGGGGGACAAACTTAAATTTCAGAGAAGCAAGTCAAATCTATTTAATGAAAAACTAGGCTTAACACAGAGAAAATACAGAGAAGCAGCACTGAGAACTGAGGGAGAGAGTAGTGATCTGATGCCACTCAACATGCTTGTCAGTCAAGGGAAAAAACGCAAACACACACACACACACACAAACACACACGTGCATAAGCTATGGATAACCTGCTACACTTGGATGAATCTCCAGAAACTAATATTGAATAGAAAAGCCAGTTCTAATGGTTACATACTATTTGATTTTATTCATATAACATTTTGAAATGGTAAAATTATAGAAATAGAGAACCAATTAGTGTTGTCAGAAGTTAAGGACGGGAAGGAGGGAGGGCAGAAGGGTGACTGGCATGCTAATGAGAAAAGGCACAAGGAGGTCCTCATGGAGATGCAATTATTTCCTATTTTAACTGTTGCGGCTACACAAACCTACCCTTACGGTGAAATTGCATAGAACTCAATACAAACACATAAACAGAGAAATGAATACAGGTAAAACTGGGAAAATCTGAATAAGATTAGTAGGTTTTATGAAGGTCAATATTCTGGTTGTCATATTGTGCTATAGTTTTGCCACATGTCACCATCGGGAGAAATTGTACAAAGGGCGCACAGGCTGTGTCTTATTTTTTACAATTGCATGTGACTCTATAATTCTTTTAAAGGAAGAAGCACATTAAAATTATTCTTGAGATTTGCTCTGAAATGCAGTTCATTTATGTGGAAACAGTTTTGTTTAGTTGTTCAGTCATGTCTGACTCTTTTGTAACCCAATGGATTACAGGCTACAAGGCTCCACTGTCCATAGGCTTTCCCAGGCAAGAATACTGGAGTGAGTTGCTGTTTCCTTCTGCAGGGGACCTTCCCGACCCAGGGACTGAGCCTGTGTCTCCTGCATTGGCAGGTGGATTCTTCACCAGTAGTACCACCTATGTAGTGTATCTTATGAAATAGCAGACTAAAACTAGAAAGAGAAGCCTGTAAGATATTTGGAGATTTGGAAAGTGGTCTGAGAGCCTGCTCCTTCTCCATCTCATGTTAAACACACACAAATAGAAGAGAGAAAGCCAAAGGAACAAGGAGGGAAGCAACTCAGAGTGAATGAGAAACACATAATTTTATCATGAGAACAATATTGAGATTCAAAATGTGTCACCTTTAACAAGAAACTAAAAGCATAAAAATGTTATATTGAGTTAATGAAAGAAGCATACAGAGAAAAATTAATATAAAGATACAGTCTCCCTTACATCTCACAGTGTTTTAGAAACAAGTAAACACAGGTAAAAGATAATGAAACCAAGGGACCTCTTCTAAGAAACAAAGCAAGTGAAATGCAGTAGGATCAGGCTAACTCTGTTGTCATCAAATAGTCTGGAAGGTGAACACATAAGCCTACTTATTACCGTGATATAATGGAAGGAACTGAAGTGCTTTATAGATACGAAGAGGGAGGATTAGTCTAAGTCAATGCCGAGAGGGGCATGGAGGAGGACCTGGGCTGAAAGTAAAGTGGAAGGGGTCTCTAGTTTTGCTTAAGCATGTTTAGAAATTTCATGGGTGCCTCAATCTGCTTGTGTCTCCTACTGACTCCACTAAAATTCAGGCCCCACCCTGGCCACACACAACAATGTATGTGTCTCTTCCAAGTCTCTAGGCTGAGCATCTGGGGCTGCCTAACTTTCTCACAAATGGCCCTGATTCCCAGCGTCTGTTCTCTTTTCACATGATAATGCTTCTTTGGCTGTTACTCTGATCCTTTCATTCTTCAAGGTGGTGCCACCTGAAAAGGCTGTGCGTGGATGGTTACATCTGAGAAAAGTACACTCAACAACCCAGACTTGAAGGTAGACCTCCCTGTTCTTAAACGTCCTGCAGACATTTCTATCCCTGAGAAACTTCCAGTGGTGGTCTCTCCCCCTGGGCCTGCCTCCCACCAAGCTGGTGGCCTTAAGCACCACAGGTGTGATCTCCTAAAATCTTCATCTCCACGACCATAGTTAGTTGCCTTTGACTTCAAAGAGACGTGTTCATTACAGAGAACAATAATCAGTTCCATCTCTCTGCCTGGAACCATATTCAAATGAAACCACTGAGGGGTTTCACCCAGTTCCCCACAGTTGGCAATTATAGTTTGTTTCTTAACGTTTATCTCTCAAAGTAGACTCTTCATTAAAGCAGGGCTTGCATCGTTTTTGTTTGCTCCTTTGTAACCAGGAACTTGTGCAATCTCCAGCCTAGAAAATAAATGAATAAGTGACCAGTGACTCATTTTCATAACCAAATACATCTATCAAAGTGGATTCGTAAGTAATACACTTCTGTCCATGGGAAAATTCTCTTGGCCATTAACAGATACTTTTCTCCCCATATATACTTGCGGTTGAGGAATGGCTTTAGTTTGAAAATTATAGGTTTACACAATGACCATCTGAAGTTTTCTTAATTGGTTCTACAGTCCTGATTCAAAGAAGTGACTCACTTTTTTTAGGATTCCTCATGTACCAAGGTGGACCATAATCAGAAAGAGAAAGGATATGCTGTAGGAAGTGGACTTGGGAGAAGACTCAAATTCAGACGCTACTAGGGGTCTCCTTAACTAAGTACTTTGCCTTAACTAAGTACTTTGCTAATATTTTAGGGAAAGTAAATGGTTTATACTGGATATCTAATACCTTCTTTTGCACTTACTATATGTTTTTAATTATTGATTTGGAACATATTTATGCTTTAGTTAACTCTTCGGTAAGTAGTAGATAGTTCATTCCAAAACATGTTTCTCTCTTCTTTTTCTTAAATGCTTTTGGGTTCTGATCCCCAAATTAACATATTCCTATTTTGGAAAAGGTTGACTATAATGAAAAAGAATATAAAAATCTCCTGTAATCATAGCATCCTGTAAAATATATTGGCTTTGTGTGTTTTCTTGGTATCATATTCTATGCTATTTTATTCTTTACTTTTTAATACATCATCCTTTATTGAAAGTATATTTAAGGCCTGCTTATTTTATATTTTATAATTTCATATACCATTCTAACATAGAGTTAATATCTTATTCCGGTATTATTTAAAATGTACTTTGAGTTGACTTTATCCAAAGCAGGCAGAGGGAATTTCTTATACAGGGACCAAAACTAAAGTCCCAGAGAAATTCTAGTCCCTCGCTGAACTCCAGTTCTTTCTCACCATTTTAGAACTGCCAAGCTAGGACTTCATTGTCTAGGGCAAGACTCCCTAAATTACTTGTGCCTCATGCAATGAGATTTATAAACAGAAAAGTCTTGCTTCTCTGGCCAGATACATAGCTTTCTCTGAGTACAGAGAGACAACTCAAAATACTGGCCCTATTTTCCCAGAGTTGAAGAAGGAAGGTGAAAAGTCTTGCTCTACTGGTAAAGCCACTCTTGGAAAGGAGAAATGTCTGCCTGGGGGTCAGGGAAGGTTGTCAGTAGGAGGAGGCCAGCACTGGGTTCAGAACTGATTATGGCCAGAGGAGGAACAGAACATCTGATCAATCTTTTCATGTTTCACAGTTTTCCTATGGCTTTGAGATTGTTGGCCTTTGTGTTCCAATTGGTTTCATGTTTAAGAGATTTTCCTTCCATGTTCCTCTATCCCAACTAAAGTAATAAGCTCCTAAAAGGGAAATACTGTGCCAGTTGTGTATTGGACACACCACATGTTTAACAAAAAAGATTTAAAAAATTTTCTTGTCCGAGGACAGGCCACAGCTTTTCTTTTATATCTTAATATTCAATAAGAAATAGCCAGACATCTTCCCAACCCCCATATCCCATCACAGTTTGGGAAAACTAGCCAATACATCTGTCATGTTTAATCTGTGTGTATGTGTATACAAACACATGTGTATGTGTATACATGTGTGTGAACTTGTGTATTAAGGAAGAAGACTGGTGGAGTGCTTTATGACAGCATGCCTCATCTATATTTTATTAGTGGAATAAATATCTAGAGGTATTTTTCATAGCATCAATTTTCCAGGAGTGAAATGGAGAGAAGGCACCCATTTCAATGTGCTCCTTTCTTAACCTTGGACAGAATAATTATTCCCTTCTTTTTTTCCTTATAAGCAACCCCAGTGAGAATCTCATCTAACTTGGGTGGTGGAAAAACGTTTACAAATGTTTTCCTTTGGCCCCTGAGGAGATATTCTGGGCTATTTCCACATTTCTTCACAGGAGTTTGGCTGGAGGAGGAGAGGGAAGGCTTTTCACACATAGAGTTGAATTGTATGTTAAATTGTCTGCAGGAATGGAGACTGCTTGGGTCATCATTAAAACAGTCCTCAAGAACTCTAAGCCAAACAGTCTAGTAGTTTTGATGTTCCTAAATCTTCTCTTTCCAAAAATCTTGCACTAAAGTTTGCCAATGCATAAAATTTATTATGTATCCTTGAGTTCACTAAAGTTACAAATTGCTTTCTGGATAATTTCATTTTCATACTACTTTGAAGCACACCAATGCCACATTTGAAGTTCATCTGTTTTGAAAATATCTTTTTCACCATACATTTTCATTGTTTTTGATAGTCCATAAGTGGATATAGGGAGAGAAGGTGGCTTTAGGTGCTGGGCATATGTGGTTCTCTGCATGTCAATGATTGTTAGACTCAAGGCAGAAATGGCAAAGTGCCGTTTAATCATATTCCATATTCTGCTAAATCACCACTTCATGGTTGGAGATATTTATGTTTCATGTTCCTATTTCATGAGGCTGTGGCAGAACAAGAGGTGACCAGGAGAAAGAACAATTTTTTCTCTCTGAGACAGCTATAAAGCAGTCATGTACAGCTATAGCCTGATGTATGTAACTCTTGAGACTGTTCCTGTTACAGAAAAATTATCATGACACTTGTTAAAGATGGCAAGAAAGTCTTTATTTAAGGGCGGTTACAATGATGAAGTTTTGTGGTATGGGAGAGAGCTCAGACTCAACTATGAGCATAGTAAGGAACAGGCGGGATTTATAGCCTTAGGAGGATGGTGGAAGCAGTGTCCATAGATGGAAATACTAAGAGTAATTTTTTGCTAAGGTGACTTAGTATTTTTGGTAGGCCAGAGTAATCTGGTATCAAGGGTGAATGATTTTCAGTAAACTGATTAAGCAAGATTCTTGCTAAAGTTGGAATATACTGACCAAGAACAGAACTCAAGGTAAACACCTAATCAGAGAGAAGACTCATAGGAACCTGACTTAAGGTTAGTCAAGGAGAGTCTTCGTCATTCAAAAAGTGTGTTCTATAGAGAGTCTTACTCTTCCAATCTAAATATCAATCAAATATTTATGACATTCAGTGGCTAATCAAAAGTCAATTATTCTGAAGTTCAAAATATTATTTTGGAAAAATCTCTTTCCTTTAATTTAGGTTTGTAGATAGTGTTATTTTCTTATCTTTGTTAAGGTATGGATTTCACGGTCTAAAATTGATTTAACTAATTAAAGTTTTTATTATGAATGCATTTAATTAATTAATTCATTTAAAAATTGAATTGCTATTATAGGCCAAAAATGTCTTTCTCTAAAAAAGTAAATTGAGGCCTCAGCTTCCTGAATGGTGTGAAGTGAGAGCCTAGGTGAACTCATTCTCTATCTAAAATTATGATAATAAAGGCAAAGCAACTAAAATCAACCATTTCAGAATGGGGGTTAAAACCATGTCATTTAGGTGCTGGGCATATGTGGTTCTCTGCATGTCAATGATTGTTAGACTCAAGGCAGAAATGGCAAAGTGCCGTTTAATCATATTCCATATTCTGCTAAATCACCACTTCATGGTTGGAGATATTTATGTTTCATGTTCCTATTTCATGAGGCTGTGGCAGAACAAGAGGTGACCAGGAGAAAGAACAATTTTTTCTCTCTGAGACAGCTATAAAGCAGTCATGTACAGCTATAGCCTGATGTATGTAACTCTTGAGACTGTTCCTGTTACAGAAAAATTATCATGACACTTGTTAAAGATGGCAAGAAAGTCTTTATTTAAGGGCGGTTACAATGATGAAGTTTTGTGGTATGGGAGAGAGCTCAGACTCAACTATGAGCATAGTAAGGAACAGGCGGGATTTATAGCCTTAGGAGGATGGTGGAAGCAGTGTCCATAGATGGAAATACTAAGAGTAATTTTTTGCTAAGGTGACTTAGTATTTTTGGTAGGCCAGAGTAATCTGGTATCAAGGGTGAATGATTTTCAGTAAACTGATTAAGCAAGATTCTTGCTAAAGTTGGAATATACTGACCAAGAACAGAACTCAAGGTAAACACCTAATCAGAGAGAAGACTCATAGGAACCTGACTTAAGGTTAGTCAAGGAGAGTCTTCGTCATTCAAAAAGTGTGTTCTATAGAGAGTCTTACTCTTCCAATCTAAATATCAATCAAATATTTATGACATTCAGTGGCTAATCAAAAGTCAATTATTCTGAAGTTCAAAATATTATTTTGGAAAAATCTCTTTCCTTTAATTTAGGTTTGTAGATAGTGTTATTTTCTTATCTTTGTTAAGGTATGGATTTCACGGTCTAAAATTGATTTAACTAATTAAAGTTTTTATTATGAATGCATTTAATTAATTAATTCATTTAAAAATTGAATTGCTATTATAGGCCAAAAATGTCTTTCTCTAAAAAAGTAAATTGAGGCCTCAGCTTCCTGAATGGTGTGAAGTGAGAGCCTAGGTGAACTCATTCTCTATCTAAAATTATGATAATAAAGGCAAAGCAACTAAAATCAACCATTTCAGAATGCGGGCGTTAACTAAAACCATAGATAGAGTTCCAAATTATATTTCCAACTGGACCAACTGGAAACTACTGTACTTTGGTAAGACAGTGTGAGGTCACACTTGAACCTCAGTAAAGCAGCAGGGTCTATGACATTTCAACTGGAATTTGTGACATTTTATCTCCTCTTCCTGCCTTGTTCAGTGAAATGAGAGTCAAAGGTGGCAGTTTTGCCAACATTGCAGAGATTCAACAGTCTCTCGAGGTCCATTACATGGACAATCCATAAAAGACAGTTAAGATTTTGCCCAAGTTTGCAATTCTCTGGAAAATGTCTAATTTTAGAGTGTGGAGTTAGTCAACTCGACTCAGAGCTTAGCTTCGGGAGATGAAAGGAACCTGTTCTCATAATTGAACAATAGCCAGTTGCTTTCAATATCTCACCTGCCTAGGGCTGTGATTTCATTTGGGGTAAACTAGAACCAAGCTGGGAATTTGAGAGATAATATGGAAGAACAAGACAACCATATGGAACTTCAAAAAGCTCCAACATATTCCTGAGGATGTAATGACTATGCATATGTATGAGGTTGTGTGCCTGACTGGGAAAGATCAGGGAAAGGAAGAGGCAAGAGACATTCATCTCTGGTCAACCTTAAAGGTCTGCTCAAGTTTGTCTTGTAAAAACTGCCTGAAGTTTTAAGGTATGCATGTTTTCTTACACTGTAGCCTTGACAAAGGGTAAAAGTGAAGACCGTGAAAATATTATTTTGGAAAAATCTCTTTCCTTTAATTTAGGTTTGTAGATAGTGTTATTTTCTTATCTTTGTTAAGGTATGGATTTCACGGTCTAAAATTGATTTAACTAATTAAAGTTTTTATTATGAATGCATTTAATTAATTAATTCATTTAAAAATTGAATTGCTATTATAGGCCAAAAATGTCTTTCTCTAAAAAAGTAAATTGAGGCCTCAGCTTCCTGAATGGTGTGAAGTGAGAGCCTAGGTGAACTCATTCTCTATCTAAAATTATGATAATAAAGGCAAAGCAACTAAAATCAACCATTTCAGAATGCGGGCGTTAACTAAAACCATAGATAGAGTTCCAAATTATATTTCCAACTGGACCAACTGGAAACTACTGTACTTTGGTAAGACAGTGTGAGGTCACACTTGAACCTCAGTAAAGCAGCAGGGTCTATGACATTTCAACTGGAATTTGTGACATTTTATCTCCTCTTCCTGCCTTGTTCAGTGAAATGAGAGTCAAAGGTGGCAGTTTTGCCAACATTGCAGAGATTCAACAGTCTCTCGAGGTCCATTACATGGACAATCCATAAAAGACAGTTAAGATTTTGCCCAAGTTTGCAATTCTCTGGAAAATGTCTAATTTTAGAGTGTGGAGTTAGTCAACTCGACTCAGAGCTTAGCTTCGGGAGATGAAAGGAACCTGTTCTCATAATTGAACAATAGCCAGTTGCTTTCAATATCTCACCTGCCTAGGGCTGTGATTTCATTTGGGGTAAACTAGAACCAAGCTGGGAATTTGAGAGATAATATGGAAGAACAAGACAACCATATGGAACTTCAAAAAGCTCCAACATATTCCTGAGGATGTAATGACTATGCATATGTATGAGGTTGTGTGCCTGACTGGGAAAGATCAGGGAAAGGAAGAGGCAAGAGACATTCATCTCTGGTCAACCTTAAAGGTCTGCTCAAGTTTGTCTTGTAAAAACTGCCTGAAGTTTTAAGGTATGCATGTTTTCTTACACTGTAGCCTTGACAAAGGGTAAAAGTGAAGACCGTGAAAAATAATAAACTTCTGACCAATTATTGGCTGACCACTAAATTAAACTGACCCAGGTAAGATTTCTAAGAAGGCAGATTTAAAAACAAAAACAAGAACCTAAAGGAAAAATATAATTGAAAATTCAGAGGCTACACATCAAAGGAAATATACAATCAGTTTAGGAAATTCACAGAATAAGCTGCAACAAGAAAAAATAATACCACCACACCAAACCACAACAAAAAATTTAGGGGGTTGGGTGGAAATATCTGGCACAAGAATTGTTAGAACATGATATCTAAAATATTCAGTTTTCAAAAACAAAAAGTTATAAGATATGCAAAGAAATAGGTAAATATATCTTATACACAGTAAAAAAAAAAGGCAGCCAACAGCAAATGTCCTTCATAGATCTGTTGAAAAAGACTTAAAATCAGCTATTACAAATATTTCCAAAGAATTAAGGGAAACCATATTTAAAGAACTAAAAAAATGTATGACAACAACATCTAACCAAACATAAGATATCTGTAAAATCAGAGTATCAGGGTATCAGTACAAAGTATTATAGAAATTATTTAAATTTCTTCTAAATTATAGAAATTATTTAAAAATAACTAGATGGCTTCCCTGGTGGTCCAGTGGTAAGGACACCGCCTTGCAGTGCAAGGGGCGCCGGTTCGAGCCCTGGCCTGGGAAGATCCCACGTGCCGCGGAGCGGCTGGACCGATGTGTCCAATCACCGAGCTGGAGCTCTGGAGCGCATGCGCCCAGAGCCGGTGCTCTGCAACGACAGATGCCACCGCGATGGGAGGCCCACAGGAGCCAAAGAACGAAGACAAATGAAAATGGAGAAATGAGAGACCCATAGAAGTGGCTCGCCCACTCCCCTCCCTCCCCAACCTGACCCTCGCCCAAAGTAAATAAATAAATAAATCTTTAAAAAAAAAATTAAAAATAAAAATAACTAGATGGAAATTCTGGAGTTGAACAATATTAATGACAGAAAAAATCAGTAGAAGGTATTAAAGACAGATTTGAATTGAAAACAAAAAATGGACAGGCCTTTAGAGATGATCAAGTCTGTGGAGAAGAAAAAAAAAAAGAACAGACAAAAGCAGAACTTTAGTGGCCTGTAGAACACCAACAAGAGTAACAAGGTATGCATGACAGGAAGCTCAGAAGAGCCATCTTTCAGGCAACAAAAACCAAGACTAGATCTACTGGATGAACCTGCCACAGGGATCTGAGCATATAACTTCAAGAGGAGACTGCCCAGCATAG
Organism: Tragulus kanchil; assembly: GCA_022376925.1. Taxonomy (NCBI): domain Eukaryota; kingdom Metazoa; phylum Chordata; class Mammalia; order Artiodactyla; family Tragulidae; genus Tragulus; species Tragulus kanchil. The sequence goes on from JAIOJX010000005.1 coordinate 163,969,757, forward strand.
CCTGGGGTGGGCCAGAGAGCTTCCCTATCTGAGGACCGCAAGACCCTTGCCTTCATCAGCCTGGTGCTTCAAGACTGTCTCCATGTCCCAGACTTTCTACTAAGCAGCTGTGTGATTGTGACTTCACTGGGCCTAAATCTTCTCCTATAGTTGGCAAACTTCCCTGCCTCTGATGGGGTAGCCAGCCAAGTCTCAACCATTCTGGTTTTGTGTATCCTTCCTTCCACTTCAGCAGACTTCCTGTGAACTGTTGCTTAGGGAAGATCTTCTTTTTCCTTTTAATGGAGGAAAACCATACTTTTTACATACTCGGTTGAAAATTTTGCCCTTATACAAAGATAAACTAGTCTTCCCTCTTATACATAAAATAGCACGCCTACTCAGATCTTGAACATTATCATTGTCCCAAAGTTACCACAATTTAAACCATCTGTAGATGGGGTTCAACAATAATTAAGTGAAAATGATTCTCCGTACCCAATACAATGTGGGGGTCTTCAGATGTTCAGGCTAAAAAGAGGTAAGATCACGGTAGTTAAGGCACCAAGTCTGAGAGTCACTGTGGCCATTCTTAGGGAGACTGAAACCATATCTCATCTATTTTAAAGAACTACTATAAAAGTTAAAGCTGAATTATTCTTCTGCATTTGTAGTATCTTAGAAACCACACAAATACTAATAGCTCAAGGACTTCCATCGGACTGCTTGTATTTGTCCTTTACCACCCCACCCACTACCCCAGGATTTTCTTACGAGAACACTTCCAGTCCAAGAACAGTTTGGCAGCTATCGAATGGTCATAGGGCCCCTTTGAAGGAGGACAAGGTGACTTTTCTTGAGTTCTGGCTTGAAGAGTTAAGTTTGTAATAGATGAGGCATCTGGCGAAAGCTGCAGGGAAAAGAGCAATGAGTAAACAGGCTCTGGGCTGCACCTCCTGACACTCTTCATTTGACCAACTGGGCCTGTGTAGATGTGGAAGCTTACACTCCGATGACTCCAGTATTTTCTCATTGTGGATTTGGAGCATCTTTGATATATGTGAGATACCCTCATATTGTAATAACAAAATTCACTTCTACAGTACATCTCTGCTTCGAATGGATTGTTCTATTAGGTACTGTTTATGTTCATACCACTTGCTATCACAGGACAGGTCTACCTTCTAATCTCAGGTAACTGAGTAGCAGACTGTGTGTCTTGATTTATGCCCTAATTCTTAGCCTAACTCATATAATACACATAGGGAACAGATTCAGAAGACTTACTCTTTATCTTTAAGAGAATAAGAAAGCCCAGATCTCATTTCCCACTTCTCTTGATTCCTGGTCTTAAACTTTACTTCCCTCAAGTAAATGATTCAAGGGTTATCTCATGCTTGATTTGGGACCTTGCTATTGTATAAAACTCTGACTTTTGTTTTAAAAACTTAAAAATTTTTATATAGAGTTTCCCAGTGTACAGTATTTGTATTCCAAGAGAGACTCAAATTCAAATTCATAGTTTTATCTTAGTAATTATGCCATTATTTTAGTATATATGCTTATTTTAAGGTGTGTGATAACAATTTCATTACCATATCAAAATAATAATTTATTATTTATTTATTTATTTATTTATCTTTAGGGGGTAGGGTGGGGAGGGAGGGGGACGGACGGGCCACTTCTATTGGTCTTTCATTTCTCTGTTTTCATCCGTCTTTATTCTTTTGGCTCTTGTGGGCCTCCCATCGCAGTGGTCTCTGTTGTCACAGAGCGCATGCGCTCCAGAGCTCCGGCTCGGCAATTGGACACATCGGTTCAGCCGCTCCGTGGCATGTGGGATCTTCCCAGGTGAGGGATCGAACTGGTGCCCCTTGCACTGCAAGGCGGTGTCCCTCCCACTGGACCACCAGGGAAGCCCTCATATCAAAACAATAATTTAGCTGGTATTTCTAGAATAAGTTTAAAAGAGAGTTTGAGTTAATGAAAAATACTTCTGTATCCCTGAAGAAGAGACTTTCATTAATTATGCTGTTCAAGAAAGCTGGGGAAAGTATTTGAGACACTTGCTTTTAGACACTGGACAACAGGCAGCACCAGACTGTGACATTTGAGAAAAGAGAAACGAAGGGTGTCAGACTAATGAGCCCACTTGGTCTTCTGCCTGGAAGTAAGTTCTAGACCACAGCATAAGAAGGAGAAACTCAAACAGAGCCTAGTGGTCTCTCATAGCTCAGAGTTCAGGAAGACTAACTCGGCTAGAATTTGTTGAACATAGTACCGTAAATGAGGAGTTACACAGTGAAGTAACTCCAGAAAGCTGCACCGAGTCTTTGGCTGAATACCAACCTAAACGTGCGTATGGCAAAACCTTTTGAATCCAGGCAAGAAGCAACTGCCAGAAAAGAACAATTATGGAGAACTTGTAAGATAAACAATTTCTTACAGCTTGTGCAGGGCTTGGAAATCACTCTATTACTCGCTACTTAGAGTGGAAAACCTTGCTGAATAGATGGGTCATTTAATAGAAATCTCAGAAGTGTCAGCTCTTAGAAATGGGACTAAAGCATTCCTTGAGCACACTAATTTCTTCAAGACCTGTCCTAGACAAGTTTAAAAAAGAAGACTTAAAGGGAGTGAACTACTCTGTAAGTAATTTCAGTGCCTTACAGAAAAAAGTCAACACTCACCAAAGAAATACAAAGACATCTAGAGAACCAGAAAGCAAAATTTGCAATGTCTGACATTCAATAAAAAATTACTATACATGTACAGAAACAGAAAAATATAACTCATCATTAGAAGAAAAATTAATATATGTCATCACTGAGAACTAATAACAGAAATGATAAAATTAGCAGCAAGGGCATTAAACCAAGTATTATAAATATGCTAAATATGCTTGTGGTTAAAGAAATTGTGATTATAATGTGAGATATGGAGATATAAAAAACAACTGGAAATTCTAGACACGAAAAATATAATATCTGAAATGAAAATGTCACTAGGTGGGAGTAGTTGTGTATTTGATGCTGCACAAGAAAAATAAATCTGAAGACAAAGCAACATTGAAACTACAAATGTAAGCACACAGAGGATATAAACACTGAAAATAAAAGAGAGTCAGTGAGCCATGATGTAATATGAAATGGTCTAACATATGTAATTTGAATCCAAGAAGGGAATGATTTAGAAGGAGGAACAGAAAAATATTTGAAAACATAAATGACAGAATATTTTACAGATTTGATGAAAACTACAAACCCAGAGGGCCAATAAAATCAATGAGCCCTAACTAAACAGGAGAATCAGAAGGAAAATCACATGAAGACATATGATAATCAAGTCACAGATTTTATAACCAGATTGCTATAGCCAGGTACAAAGAAAAATTCCTAAAAGTAACTCCAGAAAGGCATTGGAAAATCACCTCCCAAAAAAAAAATTATGGAGAACTTGTAAGATAAACAATTTCTTACAGCTTGTGCAGGGCTTGGAAATCACTCTATTACTCGCTACTTAGAGTGGAAAACCTTGCTGAATAGATGGGTCATTTAATAGAAATCTCAGAAGTGTCAGCTCTTAGAAATGGGACTAAAGCATTCCTTGAGCACACTAATTTCTTCAAGACCTGTCCTAGACAAGTTTAAAAAAGAAGACTTAAAGGGAGTGAACTACTCTGTAAGTAATTTCAGTGCCTTACAGAAAAAAGTCAACACTCACCAAAGAAATACAAAGACATCTAGAGAACCAGAAAGCAAAATTTGCAATGTCTGACATTCAATAAAAAATTACTATACATGTACAGAAACAGAAAAATATAACTCATCATTAGAAGAAAAATTAATATATGTCATCACTGAGAACTAATAACAGAAATGATAAAATTAGCAGCAAGGGCATTAAACCAAGTATTATAAATATGCTAAATATGCTTGTGGTTAAAGAAATTGTGATTATAATGTGAGATATGGAGATATAAAAAACAACTGGAAATTCTAGACACGAAAAATATAATATCTGAAATGAAAATGTCACTAGGTGGGAGTAGTTGTGTATTTGATGCTGCACAAGAAAAATAAATCTGAAGACAAAGCAACATTGAAACTACAAATGTAAGCACACAGAGGATATAAACACTGAAAATAAAAGAGAGTCAGTGAGCCATGATGTAATATGAAATGGTCTAACATATGTAATTTGAATCCAAGAAGGGAATGATTTAGAAGGAGGAACAGAAAAATATTTGAAAACATAAATGACAGAATATTTTACAGATTTGATGAAAACTACAAACCCAGAGGGCCAATAAAATCAATGAGCCCTAACTAAACAGGAGAATCAGAAGGAAAATCACATGAAGACATATGATAATCAAGTCACAGATTTTATAACCAGATTGCTATAGCCAGGTACAAAGAAAAATTCCTAAAAGTAACCAGATGGAAGGAAAACATTATATCCATAGGACCAATAATATAAATAATAGCAGATTTCTTGTCAGAAATCATACAAGCCAAAATACAATGAAATATTTTTGTGTGCATTCAATAAAAGAAAAACGAAAACTCTTCATTTAAAATACTACATTCAGTGTCATTGTCTTTGTAAAGGATAAACGTCTATCCATCCTTGAAAAGCAGCTGATTTGAAATGAGCATAAGTGTAACAGATAGTAGAAAATGTGGAAAAAAAAGAATGCAAATTATCTGTTGATAGTTCTACATTGATTATGTGTTGAAATAATAATATTTTTGATGTTAGACCAAATAATGCATATAAACATTAATTTCACTTCTTTATTTTTACTTTTTCAGTATTTGTTGTTCTTATTGTTTAGTTGCTAAGTTGTGTCTGACTCTTTGTGACACCATGGTCTGTTGTATGCTAGGCTTCCCTGTCTTTCACTATCTCCTAAGAGCTTGTTCAAATTCATATGCATTGAGTTGGTGATGCTATCTAACCATCTCAGCCTCTGCCACCCACTTCTCCTTTTGCCTTCAGTCTTTCCCAGCATCAGGGTCTTTTCCAATGACTCAGCTCTTTGTATCAGGTGGACAAAGTATTGGTGCTTCAGCTTCAGCATCAGTCCTTCCAGTGAATATTCAGGGCTGATTTCTTTTAGGATTTTAAAAATAGAGGTGCTACTAAATATTATGTCTTGCTTGTTTTTCTATTAATGGGAAAACTAGCTAGTGTTCACTTTCTCATTAAACAACTCTAAGACAGAGCCAATTGTACTGGTCTACTCTACATGGGGGGTAATTTGATGCTGCACAAGAAAAATAAATCTGAAGACAAAGCAACATTGAAACTACAAATGTAAGCACACAGAGGATATAAACACTGATTTAGAAGGAAAAAGGAACAGAAAAAAATATTTGAAAAAAAATAAAATGACAGAATATTTTACAGATTTGATGAAAACTACAAACCCAGAGGGCCAATAAAATCAATGAGCCCTAACTAAACAGGAGAATCAGAAGGAAAATCACATGAAGACATATGATAATCAAGTCACAGATTTTATAACCAGATTGCTATAGCCAGGTACAAAGAAAAATTCCTAAAAGTAACCAGATGGAAGGAAAACATTATATCCATAGGACCAATAATATAAATAATAGCAGATTTCTTGTCAGAAATCATACAAGCCAAAATACAATGAAATATTTTTGTGTGCATTCAATAAAAGAAAAACGAAAACTCTTCATTTAAAATACTACATTCAGTGTCATTGTCTTTGTAAAGGATAAACGTCTATCCATCCTTGAAAAGCAGCTGATTTGAAATGAGCATAAGTGTAACAGATAGTAGAAAATGTGGAAAAAAAAGAATGCAAATTATCTGTTGATAGTTCTACATTGATTATGTGTTGAAATAATAATATTTTTGATGTTAGACCAAATAATGCATATAAACATTAATTTCACTTCTTTATTTTTACTTTTTCAGTATTTGTTGTTCTTATTGTTTAGTTGCTAAGTTGTGTCTGACTCTTTGTGACACCATGGTCTGTTGTATGCTAGGCTTCCCTGTCTTTCACTATCTCCTAAGAGCTTGTTCAAATTCATATGCATTGAGTTGGTGATGCTATCTAACCATCTCAGCCTCTGCCACCCACTTCTCCTTTTGCCTTCAGTCTTTCCCAGCATCAGGGTCTTTTCCAATGACTCAGCTCTTTGTATCAGGTGGACAAAGTATTGGTGCTTCAGCTTCAGCATCAGTCCTTCCAGTGAATATTCAGGGCTGATTTCTTTTAGGATTTTAAAAATAGAGGTGCTACTAAATATTATGTCTTGCTGGTTTTTTTTTTTTTTTTTTTAATTGGAAAACTAGCTAGTGTTCACTTTGTCATTAAACAACTCTAAGACAGAGCCAATTGTACTGGTCTACTCTACAGACTTTACAATCCGTTTAGAGCCTCAAGGACAGGTTCTAGAAAAATCAGAGTTTTTAATGAGCTTTTAATAAAGTAATTTATATTTGTTTGTATAGGGAGGAGCATACAGAATTCAATAAACATTAATGTTATTATTACTGCTATGCCTATATTACGTGAAAGGTAGTATGGTTATCTGTGCTTCAGCAAAAATGGAAATCATCTAACCTATTCATATAACTGATGTGTCTATGGATTCAGTGGTGTGCATTGTGCTCAGGGAGAATGGCTGTAGAACTGACTGGTCCTGGAGGGGCGTTGCCACCAACCAGCAGGGTTGTGGAGCATCGGCCCTGGCCAGGGATGCCAGCAACAGCGCCCTGTATGATCCCCTCTAGCTCTGCAGCGCAGCCGCCTGTCTGCAGAGGAGAGATTTTTCATTTTATCTGTTTTCATCCGTCTTTGTTCTTTGGCATGTGTGGGCCTCCCATCACAGTGGCCTCTGTCGCTGCAGCGCACTGGCTCTGTGCGCATGCGCTCCAGAGCTCCGGCTCGGTTGTTGGACACATCGGTCCAGCCGCTCCGTGGCATGTGGAATCCTCCCAAGCCAGGGATCGAACCGGCGCCCCCTGTACTGCAAGGGGGTGTCCTTACCCACTGGACCACCAGGAACGTCCTGCAGAGGAGAGATTTGTGAGTTGTTGGCTCCAGCAGTGCAGAGAAGGGAGGTTTGTGCAAGGACGCTGGGGATGCCTGTGTTTTCACCACGTTCCTGAGAACTGACTTGCTTCTCTATCCTGTTAAGTTTTCACCTCTGCCACCCCCTTCTCCTTTTGCCTTCAGTCTTTTCCAGCATCAGAATCTTTTCCAGTGAGTCAGTTCTCTGCATCAGATGGCCAAAGTACTGGAGCTTCAACTTCAGCATCAGTCCTTCCAGTGAATATTCAGGGCTGATTTCTTTTAGGATTTTAAAAATAGAGGTGCTACTAAATATTATGTCTTGCTGGTTTTTTTTTTAATTGGAAAACTAGCTAGTGTTCACTTTGTCATTAAACAACTCTAAGACAGAGCCAATTGTACTGGTCTACTCTACAGACTTTACAATCCGTTTAGAGCCTCAAGGACAGGTTCTAGAAAAATCAGAGTTTTTAATGAGCTTTTAATAAAGTAATTTATATTTGTTTGTATAGGGAGGAGCATACAGAATTCAATAAACATTAATGTTATTATTACTGCTATGCCTATATTACGTGAAAGGTAGTATGGTTATCTGTGCTTCAGCAAAAATGGAAATCATCTAACCTATTCATATAACTGATGTGTCTATGGATTCAGTGGTGTGCATTGTGCTCAGGGAGAATGGCTGTAGAACTGACTGGTCCTGGAGGGGCGTTGCCACCAACCAGCAGGGTTGTGGAGCATCGGCCCTGGCCAGGGATGCCAGCAACAGCGCCCTGTATGATCCCCTCTAGCTCTGCAGCGCAGCCGCCTGTCTGCAGAGGAGAGATTTTTCATTTTATCTGTTTTCATCCGTCTTTGTTCTTTGGCATGTGTGGGCCTCCCATCACAGTGGCCTCTGTCGCTGCAGCGCACTGGCTCTGTGCGCATGCGCTCCAGAGCTCCGGCTCGGTTGTTGGACACATCGGTCCAGCCGCTCCGTGGCATGTGGAATCCTCCCAAGCCAGGGATCGAACCGGCGCCCCCTGTACTGCAAGGGGGTGTCCTTACCCACTGGACCACCAGGAACGTCCTGCAGAGGAGAGATTTGTGAGTTGTTGGCTCCAGCAGTGCAGAGAAGGGAGGTTTGTGCAAGGACGCTGGGGATGCCTGTGTTTTCACCACGTTCCCTGAGAACTGACTTGCTTCTCTATCCTGTATCTCACCCCCCACCAAGGTTTCCAGGGACCAAAGTGTCTCCTTGTGAGGTGTAGACCACTGATGATTTATTTGAGGTTCTCCTGCCAAATGCTCTCAATGTTTAGCAGGTTTCCACCGGAGCATCTCATCTTCCTTCCCCCCTTCTCTCAGTTTCTGTACTTCTCAGCATCAGATGCTAAATAGATTCGAATGGACAATTTGGCTCACTCTGCTCTTCCTGACTGCTGCCTGTGCTAGCTCTGACAAAAAAACTGAGCTGACAGCAGTGAAATTTACGAGGACCAGGAAGAAATGAGGTATGCAGAACCAGGGTGCTCACACACAACTGACCCTAGAAGCGCTGAGATCTCTATTTACAGGCCAAATTGCACAGATAGCAGGGCTTAGACCCTTGCAATTGCAAATATCATGTACGCCACGGTAATTCAAGGCAAAATAGTTTGTTTCTGGAAATCTAAGATTGGAAGGATGCTGTGAGACTCATCTGCCCCTTCACCCCTACACAGTCCCAGAGTCCCCAGTTACCTCCAGGGCCACCTACAGTTGGGTGTAATTATTCAAATCCCACCCTAGGAACTTCGCTGGATCTTGAGCTCCAAAAGGAATACATCCAGAGTTTACCTTCTATAGTTTTCCTTTGAATGTCTGAGTTGTAGAAAACAGAATCGATGCAAGCCTGGTAACGATTTCCAGATCTCCAAAAAAGGCATCCTTGTTGTTATTGCACTGGGCAGCCTCCTTCCCCATAGTGGGGTGTGGGCACTGTCTCCTGGGATGGGATAGAGCTCCATGGAGCTTATATTTCACTGATGGAATGTGGTGCCCTTAAGGGTCAAAAGGAACTAATCACAAGAGGCCAAATATGTTTTCTCAATCAAATGCACTTGCCTCAGTTATGTGTTCATGAGTTCCATGGAGGCCTTCTGCACACAGGATTGGAAACATGCTCCTTCTGGCCTTGAAACATAAAGGAAACAGAAGTACTCCAAACAAGCATTTGATTTGTGTTAAATACATACACTTTTTATGTATACATACATACACATGCAGGGATCTTTCCTGGTGGCTTGGTGGTAAAGAATCCGCCTGCAGCACAGGAGCTGCAGAAGATCCTTAAGTTGGGAAGTTTCCCTGGAGGAGGAAATGGCAACCCAGTCCAGTATCCTTGTCTGGAGAATCCCATGGACAGAGGAGACCAGCAGGCAACAGTTCACGGGGTCACAAAAGAGTCAGACACAACTGAAGTGACTGAGCACACATGCACGCAAACATACAGATACGTATACACATATTTATATATGAGTACACATGTGCCTAGATGTGCACATGTGTGCATCTGTGCATACACTTTAAAGATGTATGTGTTCATACACACACATATACATGTGTATGTATATATGCATGTGTGTACATACACACACATCACTTATTTTGGAACCATTATAGATATACTTGCAATGGCCGATTCATACTGAAATTGGGTTGAAATAGTTTGTTTCTTGAAATCTAAGCTTGGCAGGATGCTGTGAGACTCATCTGCCCCTTCCCCCCTACACAGTCCCAGAGTCCCCAGTTACCTCCAGGGCCACCTACAGTTGGGTGTAATTATTCAAATCCCACCCTAGGAACTTCGCTGGATCTTGAGCTCCAAAAGGAATACATCCAGAGTTTACCTTCTATAGTTTTCCTTTGAATGTCTGAGTTGTAGAAAACAGAATCGATGCAAGCCTGGTAACGATTTCCAGATCTCCAAAAAAGGCATCCTTGTTGTTATTGCACTGGGCAGCCTCCTTCCCCATAGTGGGGTGTGGGCACTGTCTCCTGGGATGGGATAGAGCTCCATGGAGCTTATATTTCACTGATGGAATGTGGTGCCCTTAAGGGTCAAAAGGAACTAATCACAAGAGGCCAAATATGTTTTCTCAATCAAATGCACTTGCCTCAGTTATGTGTTCATGAGTTCCATGGAGGCCTTCTGCACACAGGATTGGAAACATGCTCCTTCTGGCCTTGAAACATAAAGGAAACAGAAGTACTCCAAACAAGCATTTGATTTGTGTTAAATACATACACTTTTTATGTATACATACATACACATGCAGGGATCTTTCCTGGTGGCTTGGTGGTAAAGAATCCGCCTGCAGCACAGGAGCTGCAGAAGATCCTTAAGTTGGGAAGTTTCCCTGGAGGAGGAAATGGCAACCCAGTCCAGTATCCTTGTCTGGAGAATCCCATGGACAGAGGAGACCAGCAGGCAACAGTTCACGGGGTCACAAAAGAGTCAGACACAACTGAAGTGACTGAGCACACATGCACGCAAACATACAGATACGTATACACATATTTATATATGAGTACACATGTGCCTAGATGTGCACATGTGTGCATCTGTGCATACACTTTAAAGATGTATGTGTTCATACACACACATATACATGTGTATGTATATATGCATGTGTGTACATACACACACATCACTTATTTTGGAACCATTATAGATATACTTGCAATGGCCGATTCATACTGAAATCTGGATGAAAAGTTTACAAATTCTGATTCCTCATGATGTGACCGCTTGGCTTTGAGATCCGGGCATTGAAGGCCCAGTGACTTGGGAGATGGGCTGTAGCAGAGATATTTGTCGTGTTAAGGACACACCAGAGATAGTGCTTCCTCCCTTGTGGAGGGCACTGCCCCTTGCTGGCCTAGGCCCCTTAGGCTTGAGTGGAAGGAGAAAAACCGCTCCTTCTCTCAGGTCAGGTGCAGAGCTGATCCTCAAATTAAACGCATTACGAAACACATTTTTGTTTCGGACATGTAATTTAGGGCCACTTAAAGGCTGTACCTACAAGCAAACCCATCTGAGGAGAGATTGTTGTGACAGGGAGAGATGGGGGTGAGCACCCAGAAGGGCTGCCTGTTTCCTCCCTCCCTCAGCTGTCAAAATGGCAAGTGCCAGAGCTGGAAACTTCGTGGTGGACACTGAGCGATATTAACACTAAAAAGTAAGTTCAAGGAAAGGAAGAAAAATGGATATGTCTCAAACAATGATATTTAAGAAGAACTGGAAATGGTATTTGCCCAGCTCACCAGTCTCTGCTTCTGGAGTAGATGCCTGCACCAGCCCAGACAGTGGGCATTTCAGCTGTGCAGGTGGGTTGCCATCCTCTGAGTTCTAGCCAAGGGAGGCCTCGTGAACACAAGCTTAATTTCTCCCCTCCATCTTTCTCTGTTTGCCCAAACAATTGTCCCCAGGAAAACTAGGCGAGAATAGCGCCAATGATAATGAAAACAACAACATTGCCTAAATGGTCACCTGAGATTGTCTGACTCTATCCAGCTTTTTAAAAACACAGGCCTGTCCTTAAATGAACATGCTAAGGCTTTGAAGAAAGTATTCACTTATTGTGCTATAATCCAGTGACTGGATTTAATGTACAGTAGTTCAGATTCTGGTCCACAGACATCAATTGCACTCGGTAATGAAGGAGAGCAGACAGCAGTCTGGCTGTCTTGGAATATGATATTTACACCTCCTAGAGGACAGTCAGCACCTGAAATCCAGCTTTTATATGGGTTAATCCTTCTTTTGGCCATTGCTCCCTCTTTGGAGTATTTGAGAGAAGACAAAGCAATAGTGTTAGCATGACTCGAAGTTGTGTGGATACAATGCATGAAACAGATTCAAGCTGTATCATCCATATGGCTCAGCTGAAGGTAGCTCAGCCTATAACATATGTTGTAGGTAAAAAAAAAAAAAAATCACCCTCAAAATGAGTGCATAGGAATTGTCAGATAACTTCATTTCTTTTAAATCAAACTCAGTTTTACCTCCGGGTAAAAGAATTTCAGTCTTCAGTGTTATTGGCAGGGATGTGTAGTATTCACAGCGGTTGCATTTCCCTGACTCTTGAAGGTAGCTTGGGGCCATTTGACTAGATCTGGCCAGTGAACCACAGCGAGAGAGTGATAGGTGCGATTTCTGAGCTGAAGTCGTATACAGTCTCAGCTCTACTTTCCAGCTCTCTCCTTCCTGTTCAAGCAGGCTTCAAAATTACATTTCCAGATGGTTTCACTCCTTGGAAAAGGAGGCCACCAGATTCACATGCAACTTTCTGGAAGCAACAAAGAAATATTCATTGAGTTAAGCCAGGGACATTTAGCAATTAATCTGTTGTCATTTTACAGCCCAGTCTTACCTGACTGGGCCTCCCTGGTGACTCAGATAGTAAAGAATCCACCTCAATGCAGCAGGAGACCCAAGTTCAATTCCTGGCTATGAAAGATCCCCTGGAGAAGAGAATGGTTACTCACTCCAGTGTTCTTGCCTGGAGAGGTGCGTGCACAGAGCAGCCTGGCACAGGTCATGGGATTGCACACAGTCAAACACAGCTGAGCGGCTCATACTGTAACACACACTACCCCACTAATTTTGTTACCTAGACTCACGCAGGGACTAGGAAAGACTTACATCACTACAAGAAAATGGAGAGAAGGGCTTCCAATATCACTGTATCAGATGGCCACAGATTTGTCTGAGTTCCGGGGACCCATTTAAAGCTGATGCCTTTGTTGATTCCACACCACACTTGGGGTCAGAAGTTTGTCTTGCTAAGAGCAGAGAGGGATGAAATGCAGTTGAGATCCCACTTCACCTAGCATTATGAGTGATAAGGCAGAGATGAGGCAATACCTCTCCAGATGTGGATCACTCACAGGGATCCTGTAACCGGAACAGAGAGAGGCTGTGGGCAGGTGACAGGGAAGTGTTACTTCTGCCTTTAGGATCCAGGTTACCCTGGCCAGCCCACTCCCAGCTTGGGATGAAATAGTAGCAGAATGTTCTCAAGGGCGAGAACAGGCGTTACTCCTTGTGCTCACATTGTGCCCAGCCTCAAAGCTCTGAAGGATGGATGATCAGAACTGGAGGGAAATGCAGCAAAATGAAAGTTCTGCCCCAAACTGAGGTACAGTTTAATGCAATACCTAACAGAATGCCAACCGTATTCTTTGCAAGCATAGAGAATTTTATTCTAAAATGTACATGGACAGGTACAGGCCCTATAACAACAACATTCTTGAGAAAAAGCGTGAATTGAAGAATAACTCAATTCCCAAATGAGCTCAATGGGACAGAAAAGAGAATCCAGAAATAACCACACAAATAAGTTCAATGGATCTTTAGTATAGATGCCGAAACAATGCAATGGTATAAAGACAGGCTTTTCTATGTTTGGTGCTGGTGTAATTGTACATACAAATCGGCCAACAACAACAAAAAAGAATCTCGGCCTAAATCTCATACTTTTATATAAATTAATCCAAAGGACTTAAAAGTAGAAGGTAAAACTACTAAATTTTTAGGAAAAAACCTCAGGAGAAAATCTTCTGGATCAAGGGTCAGGTGAAGATTTTTTAGACTTGGTACTTAAAGTATGACTTGTAAAAGGACAAATTCATAAACTGTACATCATCGAAAATATGAAAATTCATTCAATGAAAGACCATATGAAGATGAATTAAAGACTGGGAGAAAATATCTGTCAACAATGTATCTGACAAAAGATTAGGTTTTAGAATATATGAAGAAATTTCAAAATCTAACAGTAAAAGAAAAGAAAAGCCCAGTTAGAAAATGGGCAAAAAGACATGGATGCCTTTGTTGATTCCACACCACACTTGGGGTCAGAAGTTTGTCTTGCTAAGAGCAGAGAGGATGAAATGCAGTTGAGATCCCACTTCACCTAGCATTATGAGTGATAAGGCAGAGATGAGGCAATACCTCTCCAGATGTGGATCACTCACAGGGATCCTGTAACCGGAACAGAGAGAGGCTGTGGGCAGGTGACAGGGAAGTGTTACTTCTGCCTTTAGGATCCAGGTTACCCTGGCCAGCCCACTCCCAGCTTGGGATGAAATAGTAGCAGAATGTTCTCAAGGGCGAGAACAGGCGTTACTCCTTGTGCTCACATTGTGCCCAGCCTCAAAGCTCTGAAGGATGGATGATCAGAACTGGAGGGAAATGCAGCAAAATGAAAGTTCTGCCCCAAACTGAGGTACAGTTTAATGCAATACCTAACAGAATGCCAACCGTATTCTTTGCAAGCATAGAGAATTTTATTCTAAAATGTACATGGACAGGTACAGGCCCTATAACAACAACATTCTTGAGAAAAAAAAAAGCGTGAATTGAAGAATAACTCAATTCCCAAATGAGCTCAATGGGACAGAAAAGAGAATCCAGAAATAACCACACAAATAAGTTCAATGGATCTTTAGTATAGATGCCGAAACAATGCAATGGTATAAAGACAGGCTTTTCTATGTTTGGTGCTGGTGTAATTGTACATACAAATCGGCCAACAACAACAAAAAAGAATCTCGGCCTAAATCTCATACTTTTATATAAATTAATCCAAAGGACTTAAAAGTAGAAGGTAAAACTACTAAATTTTTAGGAAAAAACCTCAGGAGAAAATCTTCTGGATCAAGGGTCAGGTGAAGATTTTTTAGACTTGGTACTTAAAGTATGACTTGTAAAAGGACAAATTCATAAACTGTACATCATCGAAAATATGAAAATTCATTCAATGAAAGACCATATGAAGATGAATTAAAGACTGGGAGAAAATATCTGTCAACAATGTATCTGACAAAAGATTAGGTTTTAGAATATATGAAGAAATTTCAAAATCTAACAGTAAAAGAAAAGAAAAAGCCCAGTTAGAAAATGGGCAAAAGACATGGATGGATACTTCACTGAAGATAAAGTATTCACATTCAGATGGCAAATAAGTATATGACAGTGTGTTCAAACTCATTAGCCGTTAGAGAAATGCAAACAAAACCAAAATTATATATCACAACATACCTATTAGAATCATTGAAGTTAGAAAAATAGTCACAACACCCAGTGCTAGTGAGGATGAGGAGATTCTGGATCATAAAAACTGGGCGAATGAGAATTTAAAATGCTGCAGTCACACTGGAAAACAGTTTGGTAGTTTCTTGAAAACAGTCAATGTGCAGCTATCATAAGATCGAGCAACTGTACTCCTGGATTTTTAATCACAAAGGAATGAAATCTTATGGTCACACGAGAACCTGTACACGAGTTTACAGCTGTTTTATTGTCATAGCCAAAATGAAACAAACAAATGCCCTTTGTGGGGTAAATGGCTAAATAAACTTTGTTCATCCACACCATCGAGCATTACTCAGCAATAAAAATGAACACAGAACACTAGTGATAAAGAACCAACCTGCCAGTGCAGAAGACACAAGAGACATGGGTTCAATCCCTGAGTCAGGAATATCCTCTGAAGAAAGGAACGACAACCCACTCCAGTATTTCTTGCCTGGAGAATCCCATGCACAGAGGACCTGGGGGTCTATGGTTCATAGCATCACAGAGAGTTGGACATGACTGAAGTGACTTAGCATGCATGCATGCATGCATTGATGCATGCAACGATTTGGAGGATCTCAAAGGAATAAAAAATTATAAAAATAAATAACAATAATAATAAAATAAAAATAAAAATAATAAATAATAAAAGTCTCAAACAGTTACATATTATACTGTTCCATTTACATGCCATTGAAAAATTATAGAGGTGGAGAACACATTAGTGGTTGCTAGGAGACAGAGATGGAGAGAGGCATAAATGTGGTTATGAAGAAATGATACATGGAAAAGCATTATGGAGATGGGACAGTTCTGAATATTGTGTAGTGGATACTGTAATCTGTCTAGGGTAGTACAATTGCACAGAATACACAGGCAAACATGCAAAATTCTGCAAAAGTTAATGGGCTCTCCAAGGATAACTTCCCTGTTTTGATATTGGACTGTAGTCAGGCAAGTTGCTGCTACCGGGAAAATAGGACGGAGGGCATTGAGGACTTTCCTATATGTTCTTTGAAGCTTCCTGTAGCTTTATGACTGTTTCATAAGTAAAAGTTCAAAATCCTCTGGTTGTAGACCATGCACTTGGACTTTTTGTTTTCTGGATTGCAGCAGGCTGCCTGCCAGCAGGCGGCTACCCTGTCTTTGAGCCTCGCTTTATCCTTCAATGAGGACTCTAGGTAAGTGGGAGGAGTGTGGTTCTGTCCACACATTTAAATAGGGAATCTAGGGTCTGGGATTTGATGCAGAGTGCAGGATTCACTCATGTTTTCCCCATTTGTTCATTCATTAAACAATCATCAAGAGAGTGCCTGCGGTGTGCCAGGCCTATGCTATGACCTGGGCCATTCTAAGACCTGGATCCTGCCTGTGGGAAGGACTCCGGTCGCTCCATTGTTGTCATGTTGTGACATGACAGACTCTGGGCATACATGGCACGAGCTTTGAAAAATGAAGACACAAAAGAACCAACCTGCCAGTGCAGAAGACACAAGAGACATGGGTTCAATCCCTGAGTCAGGAATATCCTCTGAAGAAAGGAACGACAACCCACTCCAGTATTTCTTGCCTGGAGAATCCCATGCACAGAGGACCTGGGGGTCTATGGTTCATAGCATCACAGAGAGTTGGACATGACTGAAGTGACTTAGCATGCATGCATGCATGCATTGATGCATGCAACGATTTGGAGGATCTCAAAGGAATAAAAAATTATAAAAATAAATAACAATAATAATAAAATAAAAATAAAAATAATAAATAATAAAAGTCTCAAACAGTTACATATTATACTGTTCCATTTACATGCCATTGAAAAATTATAGAGGTGGAGAACACATTAGTGGTTGCTAGGAGACAGAGATGGAGAGAGGCATAAATGTGGTTATGAAGAAATGATACATGGAAAAGCATTATGGAGATGGGACAGTTCTGAATATTGTGTAGTGGATACTGTAATCTGTCTAGGGTAGTACAATTGCACAGAATACACAGGCAAACATGCAAAATTCTGCAAAAGTTAATGGGCTCTCCAAGGATAACTTCCCTGTTTTGATATTGGACTGTAGTCAGGCAAGTTGCTGCTACCGGGAAAATAGGACGGAGGGCATTGAGGACTTTCCTATATGTTCTTTGAAGCTTCCTGTAGCTTTATGACTGTTTCATAAGTAAAAGTTCAAAATCCTCTGGTTGTAGACCATGCACTTGGACTTTTTGTTTTCTGGATTGCAGCAGGCTGCCTGCCAGCAGGCGGCTACCCTGTCTTTGAGCCTCGCTTTATCCTTCAATGAGGACTCTAGGTAAGTGGGAGGAGTGTGGTTCTGTCCACACATTTAAATAGGGAATCTAGGGTCTGGGATTTGATGCAGAGTGCAGGATTCACTCATGTTTTCCCCATTTGTTCATTCATTAAACAATCATCAAGAGAGTGCCTGCGGTGTGCCAGGCCTATGCTATGACCTGGGCCATTCTAAGACCTGGATCCTGCCTGTGGGAAGGACTCCGGTCGCTCCATTGTTGTCATGTTGTGACATGACAGACTCTGACAACGGGACAGTGTGAGTGAACATGGGGCACTGAGGGATCTCATGCAGGGCCAGCAACCCAGCTCACAGCTTCAGATGCTGAGGCTGAAAGGAAGTCGAAATTAAGTCGAGAAGGTAGAACATTCCAGAGAGAGTGGTTTGTGTGGAAAAGGGGCTACACACAAAGGTGGAGGTCTGGGAACCATGATGCAATCAGGTACATGGAAGGTGCATGTGGGAGCTATGGTGGGAGGGGGCACAGGTCAGACTAGAGGCCTCACACCGGAATGGGCTGTAGCCTGGGGTGGAAGCCTGCATCTTAAGATCATCACCTCCAAGTAGAATCAGATGGAAGCCATTCGAGGACAGCCCGGTAGGGTCACTCATTAGAAGGAGGCTAGAGAAAGGGTCTGGCCTCAGATGCAGCAGGATGAGGGCTGAGAAGAAAGTGAACTTAAAGGCAAGCGTGAGAAGCAGGACCTGAACCGTTGTAAAGGCCAGAAGGACACAGCAGCTTTTCCAGAATGTTTAACCACGGGCACTGCCAAGAGGAGTCTAGAGAGCCGCTGCAAGCAGGCATCAATATGCATCACAGCACCAGCACCAAAGTCCTGCCCCTGGGAGAGATTTACCATTTATATCAGGCTTTGCATAGCTCACTTATTAGTGGTATTAATTACCCAGCAGCAGTACACTGTGGTGCCTGAAGCCTCTCACTCGGAACTTAGCTGGCTTGGTTTCCAGTTCTGGCTTTGCTAGCTATAAAATAGAGGATCTTAAGCAAGCTACCCGATTTCTCAGATTTTCAGATTTTGCGCCAAGACATTAAATGTAATGTTAGCCTATGTTGTAATATCATTGTGAGGAGTACATAAGATCATGGCTTATCAGATTGCCAGGTGCAGAACAAATAATAATTACCTATAGTTATTACTATGATTACCACTACACTATTATTATTATTATTATTGTTCCTTGACTCAATAATCCCTGAAATGTCTTCTACTGTGTCTACAGTGCAAGGTAAGCTTTCCCAGATCAGGTCATTAATCCTGTGAATCCCTCCAGATAAATCAGGGAGCTGAAGAGCCAGGCTTTGATGCAGACACATTGCAGAGACTTTCCAAGCTCCATAGTGCCGGGCTGGGGCGGCAAGATCTATCTGTTTCTGGTGAAAGCTAGTCTTTTCTCAGTCTTTTTATAGGTTTGGGTACAAGTCAAGTCCTTCATCCCTGTTTGCTCCTGCAGCCCCTTCCTCACTCTTTGGAAGTGAGATACCATAAAAAGACACCCCCTAGGGCTCACTGAATTACAAAAAGAAAGCCCTTTCACAAAGTGGAGTACATCCTTTGATTTTTCCCAGGATCACATTTTTTCTCCAGTTTGCTTTGTCTCCTGGTTGAAGGATTAAAAAAAAAAAATCACCCTACAGACTCCATGTACCTTCTGAAAGGTAAAATAGAACCAGCTGAGCCTAATCAACCCACAGAGGTGCCATAAATACCTGCCAGTCTATAAAAAGCACGATCTCTCTGATATGGCAAAAGAGAAGTGAGAGTTACAGTGGGAATATGGCCCCCCGATTAGAGGATAAACACTTCTCAAACTTGCTTTGTGTTCATGCCTGTCAGAGACTAGTGGCTGCGCTGAGGATTAGGAAGAGAGCCTTATATTAGAGGCTTAGACAGGAAGCCTTGCTCCCAGAGAGCTCATGTCTTGGTCAGGTGCACCCTGAGGACTGGAGCTCCAGTGCACACAATGGAGGGAAATGACAGCGTATCCAAGCCAGGCAGCCTAATGAAGGGGTGTTGAGGATGATGCTATAGACGGTTATTTCCTTTTCTGCTTGGATAATAGAGGTCTTAATTACCTGTCTAGCCCCATCTTCATTAAGTTTGGCCAATCATATGACTCACTAGCTCCTGCTTATGACTTCATTATAGTTCAAGAATATTCTTTTGCCTCCATGCAACACACTTTTATTTAGTGTGCAGGGCATCACTCTAAGTCCATTGGGCATCGGCAGATATGTTGAGACTTAAAGTCAGACTGCAAATCCCAAATACAGAAATAATAGCTTGGAAAACAACAAAAAGTTTGGCCTCAAAATGAATGCACCAAGAAGTGGACCTTCCAGAGTGGTGGCTGGTGTCATGAGTAAGTGGTTGGTACCCTTGCAATCTGACTGTTTAGCATCTTAAAGAGAGAGGGATTGGATCCTGATGGTAGTCTTATAAGTACTTAGAATTACCATTTTTATTTTCAAGAGAGAATTTTCACACTCATACGAACTGACTTGCCCCATATCAAACAGTTGTAAATACTGATGTTTGAATCCCAATTCAAGCCCCTTCCTAACCTCCGTAACTAAGGTAGAAAACAACAATCTGTTCCCGTAGGCCTGAGGGCTTGAGTTCCGGCATGCCCACTGATTTGCCCGGTGAAATGGGGTCTTCCGCTCCTTCAGCCTTCCATCAGCAATAGCACACCAAGCGCTCACTTGTTCACACTATGTCCATGGTTGGGAACACGGTGAGTGGTTAGAGTCAGCTCTTGTGGGGTTAAATCTTGGCTCATACTGACTAGCTGTGTGTTTTGGAGCAAGTTTTTCAAACTCTCAAAGCTTTCCTATCTTCAGCTGTAAAATGACACCTAATAAGACCAATCTCACGAATCTGCTGTCAAGATTATAAACAGTGATTACACAGCAGTGGGAACACAGTAGACCCAGTAGACAACTATAGAAAGTAGTTGTTTTGCAACTTGAAGCCAGAAACAAGAATAATTTTCCGATTTCATCTCTCCACTGTGAGTTGGATGATTGCAGAACTCAGCCATTAGAAAGAGAAGCCCGTGCGTGCTTGCAGGGTCCTGGGTGTCTGTCAGCCCACAGGAGGGGATTCTAAGTGAACCTGAGCACTGTTAACATTGACACATGCTGAGAGATGTCCTCAGTGGTGAGCAATCTCTTTAGAATTATGGGACCCAAAAATCTTTGTTCTAACCACAGTGGTTCATTATGAACAAAACATGACAACTTCATTTTAATGGGGTTAATGGTGAACAGATGGGCTGGAGAGGCAAGGACCACACTATCCTGTTTCCAAACACAGAGTTATGTTCTAAAAAACCCCGAGTCCTGTTTCCACTTTTCAGTCCCTATGCTAACTAAGACTGAAAAATATGACCAGAGAAGGCACTTACACTTCTGTGACCCTAAGATATTGCCATTAGCTGTGCCCACCAGGATGCAAGTGAGGTGTATATAAAGAGACAAGGAGTCAGGCCATGGCCCTTGAAACTTATCTAAGAGGTATTAACAAAGGAATGAGTTTTTAAAGTTGATTCTCATATTGCTATAAGGAAATGACCCAGTAAGGAAGAAAAAAGTGGACATTCACTGTACTAGTATCTAGATATTCACTGTGTAAGATCTTGTCACATATACATAACATACACACATACCATTTCATAAAGACTATCAATTTCCAAGGCAATTTTCATTTTGTGTTTTTTGATTTTGCCTGTTTTGTTTTGGTTGGTTAGCGCTAATGCACTGTTGAGTTTCTGGGTGAATCCTCATGGTATGAGTTTGGAGTAGAATTTACACGCTAAAGAATCAGCCAAAATGGCAGAAGACAGTGCACTTGAGCCCCTCCTAAATTTTTATGAAATTAATCATGACCCAATTGCATAGAAATTCATAAGTAATTACAGGTTTATGTTTGGGTTTATATGAGGACAAAGCAGAGACAAGATAATGGAAATGGAACATAGGAGAATTATGCAAGTCTAAAATTAAGGCATCAGCAGAGGTTGTAGGGATGGATTTTATGTCCAAGGGCATGGAATTCAGGGTTTAAGTAAAACCAAACTGACTTTGACTTACATTATTTTGTTTCATTAAAACTGACAAAAATCTTAGCGTTAAGAGATTATTAATCCCATGCTACTGGAAAATACTAGGTCAAAACAATAAAGGAAGAGAATTCCTTGTTGGTCCTGTGATTAAGACTTTGTATTTCCAATGCAGGAGTCACAGGCTTCATCTCTGATAGGAGAATGAACCACAGGCAGAGGAGCCTGGCAGGAGACAGTTCATGGGGTCACACAGAGTCGGACATGACTGAGCATGCACATAAGCAGGAACTAAGGTCTATACACCAGATGGGGTGTGGTCAAAAAAACAGGTCAGTGGGGGAATCAGCACTTGAATCCAATTCTTTTTAATTAGAAAACTTGTGGCTTGTAAGAACCACAAAACTGCCTACCCTGTTGGCCTGGGAACATTGCCACCACATTGAAGGAGACTTGATCACATGTGCAAGTTCAACCCCCTTCACAGAGGTGAATTAGATCCTGAATTAGTCTACTTCCTAAACTGCTTTCTCATTAAAACATTTTCTAAAATAACTATTTTTCCTTTTAAAATTTGATGCCTACTCATTATAAAAATAAGGTAAAAACCCCTTAAATACAAAAAGGTTTTTTGAAAATGTGTTAGCCAAATTCTATACAAGGACACTATTACTATTAAGAATTGATGATTGCTATTATTGACATCTTCCTATCTAGGCACCAACTAGCTAGATAGGATTCTATAAAATTGATATTAAAATATAAATCAACATATTTATTATGAAAATATAATTTTTTTCTAGAGTAATCTACAGATAATGTACTTTCACTAGAAGCCCAACAAGATTTATTATAAATTTGATAAAATGCGCTTAAAGTTTATGTCCAAGAGCCAAAAATAGTCAAAGAGAAGAGAATAAGGTAGAGAATTAACTCCATCAAGACTTGTAAATATGTCAGCAAAATGCAGGCCATGCTGACTGGTCTAAACGTAAGACAATACACAACTCCTCCACAAAGAAAAAATACAATTAGAACCTATGCCATACTCTATACAATAGTTAATTCCAAGTGAATGAAAACTTAAATTAGTAAAGAAGAGTAGTGTACATTTAGAAGAAATATAAGGGAGAATGGGAAGGATTCCTTTAAAAAAAACACAAACAAGGGAGAGAGGGAAGGATTCCTTTAATAGAAACACAAAAAATTATAAACCATAAATGAAAATTTAGTAAATGTGTCTATATTATAAATGAATGTGCATTCTATGGATTTGGACAAATGTGTATTTGGATACTTATCAATCATTATGGTAGGAAAAAGAGTATTTTCAGTGTCGAGGAGCCTGGCAGGAGACAGTTCATGGGGTCAAAAGAGTCGGACATGACTGAGCATGCACATAAGAGGACTAAGGTCTATACACCAGATGGGGTGTGGTCAAAAACAGGTCAGTGGGGGAATCAGCACTTGAATCCAATTCTTTTTAATTAGAAAACTTGTGGCTTGTAAGAACCACAAAACTGCCTACCCTGTTGGCCTGGGAACATTGCCACCACATTGAAGGAGACTTGATCACATGTGCAAGTTCAACCCCCTTCACAGAGGTGAATTAGATCCTGAATTAGTCTACTTCCTAAACTGCTTTCTCATTAAAACATTTTCTAAAATAACTATTTTTCCTTTTAAAATTTGATGCCTACTCATTATAAAAATAAGGTAAAAACCCCTTAAATACAAAAAGGTTTTTTGAAAATGTGTTAGCCAAATTCTATACAAGGACACTATTACTATTAAGAATTGATGATTGCTATTATTGACATCTTCCTATCTAGGCACCAACTAGCTAGATAGGATTCTATAAAATTGATATTAAAATATAAATCAACATATTTATTATGAAAATATAATTTTTTTCTAGAGTAATCTACAGATAATGTACTTTCACTAGAAGCCCAACAAGATTTATTATAAATTTGATAAAATGCGCTTAAAGTTTATGTCCAAGAGCCAAAAATAGTCAAAGAGAAGAGAATAAGGTAGAGAATTAACTCCATCAAGACTTGTAAATATGTCAGCAAAATGCAGGCCATGCTGACTGGTCTAAACGTAAGACAATACACAACTCCTCCACAAAGAAAAAATACAATTAGAACCTATGCCATACTCTATACAATAGTTAATTCCAAGTGAATGAAAACTTAAATTAGTAAAGAAGAGTAGTGTACATTTAGAAGAAATATAAGGGAGAATGGGAAGGATTCCTTTAAAAAAAACACAAACAAGGGAGAGAGGGAAGGATTCCTTTAAAAGAAACACAAAAAATTATAAACCATAAATGAAAATTTAGTAAATGTGTCTATATTATAAATGAATGTGCATTCTATGGATTTGGACAAATGTGTATTTGGATACTTATCAATCATTATGGTAGGAAAAAGAGTATTTTCAGTGTCGTAGAAACTCTCTGCGCTTCACCAGTTTTCCCCTCGACAACCCCTGGCTTTTTTATTGTCTCCATAATCCCCATAGTCTTAACCTTTTCCGAATACCATATAGTTGGAATCTTATAATATGTGTTGCCTTTTCAGATTCATTTCATTCATTTAGAAATATGCATTTAAACTTGTTTCCATATTTTTCATGGCTCAATAGATAATTTCTTTTTAGTACTAAATAATATTCAATACTGCGCTTCCTTGATCACTCAGTGGTGAAGAATCTGCCTGCCAATGCAGGCGTGTGAGTTGTATCCCTGAGTCAGTAAGATCCCCTGGAGAAGGAAATGGCAACCCACAGAAATATTCTTGCCTGAGAAATCCCATGGACAGAGAGGACCCTGGCAGCCCATAGTCCATTCGATGGCAAAGACTTGGACACAAGTTAGTGGCTAAATGACAAGAACAATATTCACTACTACACTTTCTGGATGTACCAAAATTTGCCCATTAACCTACTGAAGGATATTTTCATTGCTTTCAAAACATTCTGACAATATTGAGAACAGATGGTGTAAATATTCATGTGAAAGTTTTTATATGAACATAAGCTTGTCAACTCTTTTGGGGAGATGCTGAGGAATATAATTGCTGGGTCACAGAATGTTTAGTTTCTTTTCTGGTGCCTTAAGAAGAGAGAGTGGACAAAAGAGGTGTTTACTGAAAGGTCATCCACAGATCTATTTGAAATAACTGTGTAGTTGGGAAAGACTGTAGAAAGGGAGTGGAAACTATTTTTCCTCTTTCTTTCCTAATAGGAATGTAGCTTTTCTGTTTTACTATAGTGTTTGACTTTCTAAGTTTTTAAATCACCTGGAGAGAGGAAAATGTCCATAGAATTAAACTATTTAAAAATATATTGAATTTAGTTTACTCAACATAAAATACACAATGTTAATTCTTGCTTAGAAAGTTTTGAATTAGTGTGCAAATATCATTATAATCAGAATTTAATGTTCTTTTTTAAAAAATAGAGATTTTTTTCCTATCATGGTATGTAAAGAAGCACCAAACTAACTTCATTACAAAGTTTTCCTGTGGTCAAATTTGTGTTTAGCTTCCAGAAGTTTCACTTGAATGTAAATAATAAACAAAGTTTATGCCTTTTTTTTTTTAAAGGAAATCCACAGTTATAAGATTAACGAAAATATTTTAATGTCCCACTTCAGCAATGTAAACTGTCAGAAACACTTGAAAAAAAAATATGGCAATATATAATTAAAGAGAAAAATCACTAACAGTGCTCTGTAACTCAGAGATTCCTCTCTTGGTTACATAACTTGGAAAAGCATGTGCACACAGCCAGTAGAAACATAAAATAATGGCACCAGCATTTAGAGAGCACAAAATTGGAGCTCGCTAAAATCACCATCAGCCCAAGAAATGATGATTAAATTTTGATGAATTTCTTTCTTATGTAACATTTTTCAGTAATGAAAATAAATTAATTTGATCTACAAATATCAACCACCATAGAGCTCACAAACATAACAGTGAGTGAAAATGAAGATTTTGGAAAGGCACATAGAGAACGATTTCATTTGCAAAACATTTAGAAATATGCAAAACAAGTTGACACATTCTGGAGATGTACACAAATGTATGAGAAAACATAAAAGAAAGAAAAGGAATGAAAAAATAACATGTTTGGAAGAGAGGTTCCATTGAGGAGAAGGGAAGAATGGGAGTGAGGAGGGAGCCACAGAAAACTTCAACAACATTTGTCTTGCTTTGTTTATTAATCTGAATGGTTGATACCTAAATATTTATTTAATCATTCTTTATCCTTTGTAGACTGGAAATATTTTATAAAATTTTTACAAAAGAAAAACTCTCTTAGGTAGTTCAATTACATTAGGCCCGTTTTAAACAGAGCAACTTAAAACCGCTAACAAAGTTTCAGTTTATGTACAAAATGGAAAGTATTGAGAAACTCAACGTTTTAATGAAAGTTGAAAATTAAAATAATTTCTAGTCCAGGGGGCGCCAAACACACAGGAAACTGTTTTTGCTTTATTTCTTAGCAGCACTGCTTTAGCTGATAAATAGAAATTCCCACCAGTCTCTTTCAGGACCTCACAGAACTTCTGCAAAAAATTTCAGGAATACTGATTTGATTAAGTATTTAGTGTTAATAGAATATGACCTTTTTTTTTTTTTGGATCTTATAACAATATCATTTGTGACTTTATTAACACTCCAGAGCTACTGGAGTCCTGAAAACCATGTCTTAAAATAAATAACTTTGGAACAGAATATAGATATAATAAAAGATTCTAAAGGAGACCAAGATTTGCTGTGATACTTCTTAGATGGTATCTTGCAATATATTAGAGATCACGAGAAAACTAAAAATTAGCATTAATCGGTATACCATTTAGCTTCCTAAAAATATTGTACAGAAATACAATAAGAGAGTATCCTTAGCCTCCAAGCTGCAGTATGCTTCTTAATTTGTATCGTCATCCTCCCCTTGCAGTTGACAATGACTCGCCTCCATTCTGTGGCACAAAATTGGAGCTCGCTAAAATCACCATCAGCCCAAGAAATGATGATTAAATTTTGATGAATTTCTTTCTTATGTAACATTTTTCAGTAATGAAAATAAATTAATTTGATCTACAAATATCAACCACCATAGAGCTCACAAACATAACAGTGAGTGAAAATGAAGATTTTGGAAAGGCACATAGAGAACGATTTCATTTGCAAAACATTTAGAAATATGCAAAACAAGTTGACACATTCTGGAGATGTACACAAATGTATGAGAAAACATAAAAGAAAGAAAAGGAATGAAAAAATAACATGTTTGGAAGAGAGGTTCCATTGAGGAGAAGGGAAGAATGGGAGTGAGGAGGGAGCCACAGAAAACTTCAACAACATTTGTCTTGCTTTGTTTATTAATCTGAATGGTTGATACCTAAATATTTATTTAATCATTCTTTATCCTTTGTAGACTGGAAATATTTTATAAAATTTTTACAAAAGAAAAACTCTCTTAGGTAGTTCAATTACATTAGGCCCGTTTTAAACAGAGCAACTTAAAACCGCTAACAAAGTTTCAGTTTATGTACAAAATGGAAAGTATTGAGAAACTCAACGTTTTAATGAAAGTTGAAAATTAAAATAATTTCTAGTCCAGGGGGCGCCAAACACACAGGAAACTGTTTTTGCTTTATTTCTTAGCAGCACTGCTTTAGCTGATAAATAGAAATTCCCACCAGTCTCTTTCAGGACCTCACAGAACTTCTGCAAAAAATTTCAGGAATACTGATTTGATTAAGTATTTAGTGTTAATAGAATATGACCTTTTTTTTTTTTTGGATCTTATAACAATATCATTTGTGACTTTATTAACACTCCAGAGCTACTGGAGTCCTGAAAACCATGTCTTAAAATAAATAACTTTGGAACAGAATATAGATATAATAAAAGATTCTAAAGGAGACCAAGATTTGCTGTGATACTTCTTAGATGGTATCTTGCAATATATTAGAGATCACGAGAAAACTAAAAATTAGCATTAATCGGTATACCATTTAGCTTCCTAAAAATATTGTACAGAAATACAATAAGAGAGTATCCTTAGCCTCCAAGCTGCAGTATGCTTCTTAATTTGTATCGTCATCCTCCCCTTGCAGTTGACAATGACTCGCCTCCACTTCTGTGGCATTTGACTGCTAGGAAGGTCTGGTTGTACTAGACTTTCATTCCAGGAAGATAATGAGTGGGTTCCATCTGGGTAGAAGTGGTATGCTTTGTTCATTCATCACACTACCAATTCCTACTGCTTAGTTCAGGGGTACTCACATTTTAGCCTGATTCAGAGTTACCTGCAGGGCTTGTTAAGGCATAGATTGCAGGATCCTTCCCAGAGTTGTGATTTAATAGTCCAGAAGAAGAGACTGATACCTGGCATTTCTATTAAGTTCCCAGGTGCTATTGTTGCTGTTGATCTAACCAACAGCCATGTGCTCCATTTGATAGGGACAGAGTGAAATAGGTAGGTGGTTGTAGAGTCCTAGCAGGGGATGGTAGCTAGAAGGGAGACACCTGAGAAAGGTTGGGAGGCCAGTGAGTTGACGGTAACTCAGGAGAGCTGCTCCTTGTTCAGTAAAGCAGGCTTGACTGGGTAGAAACAGCTGATGAAGGAGGAGCTAGCGAAGAAGCAACCAATGATGTATGCCCTGCATCTGCGTCTACTTGAAGGGGGCGGTCTTCTACCATCCTATATATATATGTCTGCCCACTCAACCATCCTATATATATATGTCTGCCCACTCAATTGAAGAGAGAGCAGAGCAGAGCAGGTGCCTGCCTGCTTGCACCTCTTACAAGTACCCTATCTTAATAAATCCTCTTCTTGCCTATCACTCTGTCTCTCGCTGAATTCCTTCTGCATTGAGGCACGAAGAACCTGAACCTCAGAGGGTCCAGACATTGGGTGAGTGCTGGATTAAGTCCTGGCCGCGTGGGTTTGAGTCCCAGACAGGGTTTTGGCTAGGTTCAAGCCCCAGTCACTTGGGTTCAAGTCCCAAACAGGGTTTTGGCTGGAGTTCAAGCTCCAGCCACGTGGGTTCAAGTCCCAAGCAGGGTTCAATCAGGTCTGGGCCCTGGGTTTAAGTCTCAAATAGAGGTTAAAAACCCTTTCACATTCACTACCTTTTCTGCACAGTTTCTCTTGGCATTCAAGCTTATGGCTTCCAATCCAGAAAAATGCAAAATTTTACAGATAATTTACTTTTTTGATTTGATAGAACAGTTATCCCTATAGTTCTGTTATTTCTGCTTATACATCTCATTTCTATAATTCTGAGCAGCAGCCTGGGAGCAGGTCTCTTAGGCTGTACGTTACCTAGGTGTGCAATGAAGAGGGGCAGAGGACTAAGAGCCTTGGCTTTTCAATGCTGTTACTCCATAAACTCTGAGGATCAGGCTGTGCTTGGAAATTGGAACAAGTAATTCAGGTTATTTTCCTTGTGGGTGATTGGGGATAATAACACATCCTATGTATACATTGAAGAGATTAAAGGAGATTGTATATGCCCTTATTGGAACTCAATACACTTTAGCTCACTTTCCCCATTTCTCCTCCCCTCTGGTTGAAGTGAAGGGAATTTGGGAAAATATCATAGAGGGAGTTATAGTTGAGTGGTATTTGGTCTTAGAGGACAAGGAGGCTTGGGACTTGCCAATATATTTATTTCCAAAATGTACATTGTACGGTTCCCTTCCAATATAAGTGAGATACCCCCACTGCACACCCCACCCCTAACCCAATAGAAGAGAGGAAATTTGAAGACAGATGATGACTCTCTTTAGATTGCCGTAGTCACTGAGAAAGGGAGTACACACTAGTTTAGGGCTGTCTGATAAAGTGGTCAGCAATCCTGGAAAGAGTCTGTACCTGGACTGTTGGTATAATCATCATTGGCTTCATGCAGTCTTGAGCACGTAAAATGTGGCTAATGGGATGGAGGAACTGAATTTTAAGTAAATTTAAATATCTACATGTGGCATTGCAACTATATTGAAAGTCTAGGTCTAGAGATTACGGTAAATTTGTTGTGTCTAGAATCAAATTCTCCCTGGAGAAGGAAATGGTAACCCACTCCAGTATTCTTGCCTGCAGACTTCCATGGACAGAGGAGCTTGACAGGCTATAGTCCATGGGGTCGCACAGAGTGGAACACAACTGAGTGACTATTACTCAGAAGCAAATCCTGGCTCTTCTAGTTCTAGGACTCATACAAATTATTCCTTGAGTGCAAGGAATAATGCTTGCACGCTCCCTGCCCCACCTGTAGGGTTATTGTGAGGGAGAAGAGAGGTTATTAATGCAAAGTGTCCAGCACCCAGGAAGTGCTCAATCAATATTGTCATCTAAGCTAATTTTTAGTTTGGATATTGATAAAGTTTCTATTTCAAAGATTTCCATGAAAGAAAAGTAAATAAATTTGGTTGAAATATTTATCTTCCAGTAAGTCCTTTAGATTATAGGCGGATGTATATGAAAAATTTATTTGGAGGTTCTATCTTAGAACTTTGTCATCTGGACATTTAATAGCTAACTGAGATGTCTCCAAACAATTTGATTCAGCAGTGGGCTTGCTTTGAAAAAAAAAAAAAAACTTGCATTAGTGTCTATAGATTTATGGCAAAGACAGATACATGCCATAAAAATGATTTTGCATGAATTAGTTTGAAGACAAACTTATTCATTCATAATTGCTGAGCTTGTACCCTGCTAGGAAATACATATTTATTGCATAATATGAATCTGTGTTTCCTGTCTTTTGATTCTATGCACATGTGATTATGCTTTACACTGAAGTGGATGGAGTCCTGAGAGCAAGAGAGGCTATACGGATTTTATCTCAGAGCTCTTGAATCATATGTTGAGAGAGGTAACTGTCAGTCTGTATGTCTTGGTTTCCTTATCTATCTCATGGAGAGACAAAATATACCACAGTGCTGTCTTGCTTTTGAGAAATATGGAGGACGTTAAATAAATCAAGAGAACAAGGTATGTGGTGCCTTAATGAAAATCAAGTGCACAATAGGAAAATAAGGTGCAACACATTTTATTCAGCTCTCCCGTGTGGCCATATGGACAGATTCTTCTCCAGAGAGAACTTAATAGTGGAGCACTTTAGTTACAGATGTGAAATGAGTGTAGTTCCTAGCTGAATATTTTCCCTGGCTTTGTCCATATGAAGCACAGATGTTTTACAAATCAGCTTTTATGGTAAGGCTAAGATAACCCAAATAGGTTTAAAAGTGATCACGTTTTCCAAATTAGGCAGTTTCCCAAGAACTGTACTCTGGAAAGGGAATTGGCTTCAGAAGGTGACTCCTGGCATGGTCCCTGGGTCTCCTAAGGAGCATCCTCTGGGAACCTGAGTGCAGCAGAGTCCACCTCCTGATGTACAGGAAGCAGGTCACAGTCCCACACTCGGTGCCAGGGGTCTCCTGAGTGGTGGCATGTCCCTTAACACAGGGAAAGGGAGGAGACTTCACGATGGACAGTTTCAGTATATTAACACATATATATGGAATCTAGAAAAATAGTACTGACGAACCTATCTGCAGGGAAGGAATGGAGATACAGACATAGATGGCAGACTTGAGGGCACAGTGGGAGAAGGAGGGGGGGAATGAATTGAGAAAGTAGCATTGACATACAGACATTGCCATGTGTGAAATAGATAGCTAGTGGGAAGCTGCTGTATAACACGGGGAGCCCAGCCTGGTGCTCTGTGATGACCCTAGAAGGGTGGAATGCAAGATGGGAAGGAAGGCTCAAGAAGGGGGAAGATATATATATATAGAAAGGGGGAGAGAGAGTTAGGGTTGATTTCAGTTGTTGTGTGATAGAACCCAATACAACACTGTAAGCAATTTTCCTCCAATTAAAAAAAAATGAAGCCCTATGAACAAATTCTAGCCCCTGTTTTCATAGGTCATTAATGTACCAAGTCCTGTGGTTTCTAGATCCAGCTATGGAGGGCCTCCATTGAACCAGCCACCCCTGGGGTGCCATACAGATATGCAGGAGTTAAGAGAAAACACATTATGCATCCGTCTTCCTGGCAGAATTTTTTTTTTTTTAATTTTTATTTTACTTTTAACTTTTAGAGAGTTTTGTTGTTCTGGCAGCATCTTAATTGTCAAGAAAGTCCTCTGATGTTGGTGTCAGGTGTAGCCACAGACTGAGCTCTGCGCCAGGTTGTTTGGTGCTGCTGATTTTCCAGTGCTGCGCCTTCCTCCCAGGCTCTTGGTGTCACAGTCTAAAGTAACTTCCACTAAAACAAAAAAGCAGCTCCCTTGCCCTTGGTAAAGGAACCCAGATAGGTTAAAGTGATTGGTACTGGCAATATCTATACTTTGGACAGAGAACTTATCTCCCTTGACATTAGGAATGTGATCTTGTACCAATATACTAAAAATCTAACAGTCCCTCAACAGCATAGAACTGTAAGTACCTTTACCTGGAGACTGATACTAGTCCAGTATGAGGGTTGTTCAGCAAAATAGCTGCTTTTATTCTTGGTCTGACCTCCTGGATGGAGCTAACATGGTGCCCAGACCTGCACATCTGATGGTGTGGTCCACTTACCAGGTTTTCTGGGACTGATGATATAAACATAAATACATGACACTCAAGTGTGCACACATAGACACACACATTTGCTTACTCTCTAAAAAAAAGATAAGCCATTATCTTATATCTTTGAAAACCATAGGATAAGATTTTTTTTCTCTTAAAATGCCTCAGAATTACAGCACCAGGTCATCTCTGCTGAATAGGAACCTGCCCAGGAACCTGTTTCAAATCTACATGAAAGTTAACAGTGAGTCTAGGTTCTCCCCAAACCAAGGGCTTTTCCAAACAAACAGCAAGCTCTCACCTAGGCATTTAGGAAACAGGAAGCAAAACTGACCTTCTTGAAGGAATTTCAGGTTTTTTCTGGTTCACGTTTCAAAAGAGCTTGTATTAATAGTTTCACGCCTTCACATAATCCATGTGCGTGACTGAATTTGTATACAACAAATGAGCCCAATTTGCTCGAGGTTGTCTAACCTTGGCCAGAAGCAAGTTATCTGACTCCAAATCCAAAGAGCTTTTCCCCTCACTTTGCAACATGTCTTGTAGCGTGTGCTGATCACTTGTCTGATTTCCTGATTATGATTCATGATCTGATGATGTCAAAGCTGGAAGGTCCTGAC
The DNA here is from genome assembly GCA_022376925.1 of Tragulus kanchil. NCBI lineage: Eukaryota > Metazoa > Chordata > Mammalia > Artiodactyla > Tragulidae > Tragulus > Tragulus kanchil. The sequence continues at coordinate 164,002,514 of JAIOJX010000005.1, forward strand.
GACTTCTCCTTCCAGCTTCCCCTCATTTTATTGAGAGGTCTCGAGTCCTAAGGGATCCTGTGGTTTGGCCAAGTTCAGAGAAGAATGACCAAAATGCCTGTTCAGGAACCCAGAGTTCAGGGCTCTGACTTGTCTTAAGTCATCTGTACGCATAGTCAAATTAACTTTTATTTTCTGGAAAAATATAATAAAGTCAAACTTGCCAAAAGTCTATCCCTTCAGGGGAGCTTTGTTTCTCCATAGTGATAAGAGTATCAGTTTGCAACACGCATTTGACATTCAGAGGCCTTGATGATCCAGTGAGATTATTAAAGAGAACATGAAATTTTATTTCTTTGTAAGATTTTTAAAAAATCTTACCAACAGGAAATTAAATTTTGCTGACCAGTTCAGGGTCCTGAACCAGACAGACTCAGTTAGAGGAATGTCAGTGAACGATGAATTTGATGCTAAAGCCCAGAGGTCTTTTCAAATTTTAAAATGCAATAGATAATATTAAAAATATATGGTAAGGGATCTCTCTGGTGATCCAGTGGTTAAGACTCTGTGCTCCCAATGCAGGGGGCATGAGTTCACTTCCTGGTTGGGAAACTAAGATCTCACATGACTCAAGACATGGCCAAAAAATAAACAAATATTAAAATCATCATGCTTTCCATCAGTGTGAAGCTTCTATAGACTTAGGTGAGGAAATTATGGAGTGGAGATAAGGAGTAAACTCTCCATGGTCTGTGCGGACTTCTGTGCTTTCAAAGTATCCAACAAGCTACAAAATATACCCCACTCTGTAGGTGAGTCCCTGGCCTGGGTATCTTCCAAAGTTCACCCCTGTGAAGGTCATGTGCAGCAGTGTGGACAATCACCTGGCCAGATTCCCATCTGTTCTTTTGACTTCTCACATCTGCTGGTCTTGCTGTGGGCTGGGATCTGTGGTGCTTGCCGAGGACACAGATGTGAACTCCACAAGGATGCAACAGGTTGTTGTGATTGAACAAATGATGCAGTTTATGGGACAAAAAGAGATGGTTGTGGCAATCTCTCAAATTCACTGTTTGAAATTTGAGGTCTACGGAGTCATCTGTCTATTGTATTTGGCTCCTTCTAGAACCAGGGCTTTGGCTATTTCGTTTTCCAACTCTGCTGCACCTGTGGTTTGGCCAAGTTCAGAGAAGAATGACCAAAATGCCTGTTCAGGAACCCAGAGTTCAGGGCTCTGACTTGTCTTAAGTCATCTGTACGCATAGTCAAATTAACTTTTATTTTCTGGAAAAATATAATAAAGTCAAACTTGCCAAAAGTCTATCCCTTCAGGGGAGCTTTGTTTCTCCATAGTGATAAGAGTATCAGTTTGCAACACGCATTTGACATTCAGAGGCCTTGATGATCCAGTGAGATTATTAAAGAGAACATGAAATTTTATTTCTTTGTAAGATTTTTAAAAAATCTTACCAACAGGAAATTAAATTTTGCTGACCAGTTCAGGGTCCTGAACCAGACAGACTCAGTTAGAGGAATGTCAGTGAACGATGAATTTGATGCTAAAGCCCAGAGGTCTTTTCAAATTTTAAAATGCAATAGATAATATTAAAAATATATGGTAAGGGATCTCTCTGGTGATCCAGTGGTTAAGACTCTGTGCTCCCAATGCAGGGGGCATGAGTTCACTTCCTGGTTGGGAAACTAAGATCTCACATGACTCAAGACATGGCCAAAAAATAAACAAATATTAAAATCATCATGCTTTCCATCAGTGTGAAGCTTCTATAGACTTAGGTGAGGAAATTATGGAGTGGAGATAAGGAGTAAACTCTCCATGGTCTGTGCGGACTTCTGTGCTTTCAAAGTATCCAACAAGCTACAAAATATACCCCACTCTGTAGGTGAGTCCCTGGCCTGGGTATCTTCCAAAGTTCACCCCTGTGAAGGTCATGTGCAGCAGTGTGGACAATCACCTGGCCAGATTCCCATCTGTTCTTTTGACTTCTCACATCTGCTGGTCTTGCTGTGGGCTGGGATCTGTGGTGCTTGCCGAGGACACAGATGTGAACTCCACAAGGATGCAACAGGTTGTTGTGATTGAACAAATGATGCAGTTTATGGGACAAAAAGAGATGGTTGTGGCAATCTCTCAAATTCACTGTTTGAAATTTGAGGTCTACGGAGTCATCTGTCTATTGTATTTGGCTCCTTCTAGAACCAGGGCTTTGCGGCTATTTCGTTTTCCAACTCTGCTGCAAGAAGGTGCCCTAGTCAGTCCAGCCCGGGTCCAACAACTGACTCTGCAGCCTTGGTTCCCTCTTTCGTAAGTTATGGCACTGCTGGTATCTACAGTCGAGGCTTCTCACGAGGATAAAGGGCTCAGCCAAGTGCTGGTGAATGGAAATGCACTCAAACATCAGCTTATTTTAATCTAGGGGGCCTTTCCATGGTCCCACTCTCCTCACTGCTCAGAAGAACACACAGTCACTTTTCTTTCTATGTTTTGACTTCCTCTTCTTTAAGGGGCCCATCAGGGTCCTTGTTCAACTGTGTCATCCTCTTGGATGAAAACATTGTCTGGTTTCTGCAAGTGCTGTGGTTCTGGAAAACTTTCCTGTTTAACGTCCTGAGATCTGGATGTTTCTGTGCTGGGGTGGGGGCAGGGGCAGGGTGTGGATTACAGTAGGTTGTATTTTCTTCTTTTTCATCACGAGCGTCATAGTTCAAAAGAGCCTTGATGTCCTATTTCATTGAAATGCCCCATCCACACAGTTCTCTCTGACAAATGATTAGACAGACTTTCTTTAAAAAATTAAAATGATAGAAGATTGCTTACTACGCAAAGTAAACTTATGCCACAGTTGTGCGATTCTAACTGTTCTTAAAAAAAAAGTTCTTTGTGTTGAGTAAAATCTGTCCCTTCATAGAATTTCTCCTTTGATCCTGGTTCTTCACTTTTACTTCCAAAGATAATGCTGACTAGTCTCCCCAAAATAAATACCCCACTCTGTAGGTGAGTCCCTGGCCTGGGTATCTTCCAAAGTTCACCCCTGTGAAGGTCATGTGCAGCAGTGTGGACAATCACCTGGCCAGATTCCCATCTGTTCTTTTGACTTCTCACATCTGCTGGTCTTGCTGTGGGCTGGGATCTGTGGTGCTTGCCGAGGACACAGATGTGAACTCCACAAGGATGCAACAGGTTGTTGTGATTGAACAAATGATGCAGTTTATGGGACAAAAAGAGATGGTTGTGGCAATCTCTCAAATTCACTGTTTGAAATTTGAGGTCTACGGAGTCATCTGTCTATTGTATTTGGCTCCTTCTAGAACCAGGGCTTTGCGGCTATTTCGTTTTCCAACTCTGCTGCAAGAAGGTGCCCTAGTCAGTCCAGCCCGGGTCCAACAACTGACTCTGCAGCCTTGGTTCCCTCTTTCGTAAGTTATGGCACTGCTGGTATCTACAGTCGAGGCTTCTCACGAGGATAAAGGGCTCAGCCAAGTGCTGGTGAATGGAAATGCACTCAAACATCAGCTTATTTTAATCTAGGGGGCCTTTCCATGGTCCCACTCTCCTCACTGCTCAGAAGAACACACAGTCACTTTTCTTTCTATGTTTTGACTTCCTCTTCTTTAAGGGGCCCATCAGGGTCCTTGTTCAACTGTGTCATCCTCTTGGATGAAAACATTGTCTGGTTTCTGCAAGTGCTGTGGTTCTGGAAAACTTTCCTGTTTAACGTCCTGAGATCTGGATGTTTCTGTGCTGGGGTGGGGGCAGGGGCAGGGTGTGGATTACAGTAGGTTGTATTTTCTTCTTTTTCATCACGAGCGTCATAGTTCAAAAGAGCCTTGATGTCCTATTTCATTGAAATGCCCCATCCACACAGTTCTCTCTGACAAATGATTAGACAGACTTTCTTTAAAAAATTAAAATGATAGAAGATTGCTTACTACGCAAAGTAAACTTATGCCACAGTTGTGCGATTCTAACTGTTCTTAAAAAAAAAGTTCTTTGTGTTGAGTAAAATCTGTCCCTTCATAGAATTTCTCCTTTGATCCTGGTTCTTCACTTTTACTTCCAAAGATAATGCTGACCTCAGAATAACAAATGAGCTCTGTCTCGGTTTCTGCTGAAACCGTTTCTGCTCGGTTTGGCAATGATTGTCTGGAGTGTGATGAAGAAGGGAAGGAGACTATCTTCTGGCTCTGAAGGAGAGAGAAATGGGGCCCCGGAGCCATGTCTGACCACAAAAAGAGTGGAGGGGAGTGCAGGAACCAGTGTTTCACTGGCTAATCATGGTCTAACTCCCCTGCCATGAAGCAATATTTTGACTATCTGGTTTCATGTTTTCTGAGTACTTTTCTTTCAGAATTAAATGTTTAGATTTCCTTCATGCCCTGTTTCTGTGCATTTCTCAGCTTTTTGAATTTTTTTTTTTTCCTTTGGAGGGATGGTTTTAACATATTCATCTCAGCCTAGGTCTGACTAGCAGAGGTAAAAGTAGTTGCTTTATATTCCTTTTCCACAGGGAAGTCCTCATCTTCATCCATAATATTTGACACTCACTCTGTTGGGAGGGGCTTGCCTGGTGGGTCGAAAAGAGTGGACTCGACTGAGCGACTAACATTTCACATCACTTCTGTGTTGGAAGAGTTCCCCTAACTCATATAATTCTATCATCTTGTATTCAGAGTCTTAGTTGAATCCTTGAACCCCATTTTGTACCTGTTCTTTCATCTGCTGCGTCTTTTCCCTCCCTCTCCCTACTTAGAGGTGTCTGCAGCCTGCTGTCAGTGTTCCTGCCCCAAAATACAGAGAAGTTGCTGGGTTTATCTTCTGGGCTTTCCATCAGCACCTCCTCCTCACACCATATGTTTCACAGAACTCTTATGGTCTTAACTAACACCATCTTAAGATTCCAGTCAATGTCTTGGTACTTTATAACCCTTCCTGTGGTGTCTGCCTATTAAAATGCAAGGGCGCTGGATGGCTCTAATGTTGGTACTTCAGGCAGTAGCACAAGAATTGAAAGGCACTGGGTCTAGGAAAAGACTGGTTCAGGTGGAGCACAAGTTGGGTTAGGAACAGAATCAGGAAAGTACTTATGCCACAGTTGTGCGATTCTAACTGTTCTTAAAAAAAAAGTTCTTTGTGTTGAGTAAAATCTGTCCCTTCATAGAATTTCTCCTTTGATCCTGGTTCTTCACTTTTACTTCCAAAGATAATGCTGACCTCAGAATAACAAATGAGCTCTGTCTCGGTTTCTGCTGAAACCGTTTCTGCTCGGTTTGGCAATGATTGTCTGGAGTGTGATGAAGAAGGGAAGGAGACTATCTTCTGGCTCTGAAGGAGAGAGAAATGGGGCCCCGGAGCCATGTCTGACCACAAAAAGAGTGGAGGGGAGTGCAGGAACCAGTGTTTCACTGGCTAATCATGGTCTAACTCCCCTGCCATGAAGCAATATTTTGACTATCTGGTTTCATGTTTTCTGAGTACTTTTCTTTCAGAATTAAATGTTTAGATTTCCTTCATGCCCTGTTTCTGTGCATTTCTCAGCTTTTTGAATTTTTTTTTTTTCCTTTGGAGGGATGGTTTTAACATATTCATCTCAGCCTAGGTCTGACTAGCAGAGGTAAAAGTAGTTGCTTTATATTCCTTTTCCACAGGGAAGTCCTCATCTTCATCCATAATATTTGACACTCACTCTGTTGGGAGGGGCTTGCCTGGTGGGTCGAAAAGAGTGGACTCGACTGAGCGACTAACATTTCACATCACTTCTGTGTTGGAAGAGTTCCCCTAACTCATATAATTCTATCATCTTGTATTCAGAGTCTTAGTTGAATCCTTGAACCCCATTTTGTACCTGTTCTTTCATCTGCTGCGTCTTTTCCCTCCCTCTCCCTACTTAGAGGTGTCTGCAGCCTGCTGTCAGTGTTCCTGCCCCAAAATACAGAGAAGTTGCTGGGTTTATCTTCTGGGCTTTCCATCAGCACCTCCTCCTCACACCATATGTTTCACAGAACTCTTATGGTCTTAACTAACACCATCTTAAGATTCCAGTCAATGTCTTGGTACTTTATAACCCTTCCTGTGGTGTCTGCCTATTAAAATGCAAGGGCGCTGGATGGCTCTAATGTTGGTACTTCAGGCAGTAGCACAAGAATTGAAAGGCACTGGGTCTAGGAAAAGACTGGTTCAGGTGGAGCACAAGTTGGGTTAGGAACAGAATCAGGAAAGCTTATGTGTAAAGTTTTAAATCCCAACAGGGCGCCAATTTGTGTCTATGAGTAGTGGGCAGACATTTCAGGTTCTGAAGATGAATCATGGGGGCCTAAATGGTCTCCCACTGAGATGGTTCTCTCAGGTCTACTGACAGCTCCCAGTTCCCCTGTATGAGCATGGACAGGGTTGGCAGAGCCCCTTCCAGCACCCCTCACTTCCTGGAGACCTGGCCTAAGTGGCCTCTGCTCTTCTGTAGGACAATGTGCCTGTGATGGGTCCGCCCACATCCTGCTTTGTGTCACACAGTAGCTGAACTGTAGCTCCAGGTCCATCTACCAGCCCAGGGGCTTGGAGTTCCAGGTGTTGCAGGATTCCTACCCTTCCCTGAGGAACTGCTTTGCAAGGGATTGTCAGTCTTCCTCTTGGTGAATCGAAAGAAATCTGCTCTAATGGTCTAGAGTTTGTTGTAGTGATAGTCTCGACAAAAGCAAATAAGTCCCTAGATTAACAATCAGAGGAAACCATTTTTGAATTATTTTTAACTTGTGAAGCATGGACCTCTGTTAAGCCACATGCCACAGGTTCAATTCTATAACCAGTATCATTGAAGATGGGCTTCTCTGGTGGCTCAGATGGTAAAGAATCTGCCTGCAATGTGGGAGACCTGGGTTCGATCCCTGGGTTGGGAAGATCCTCTGCAGGAGGGCATGATTACCCAACCTAGTATTCTTGCCTGGAGAATCCCCACGGACAGAGGAGCCTGGTGGGCTGTAGTCCATAGGGTCACACACAACTGAATCAGATACAACTGAGTGACTAACCACATCGCTGAAGATAAGAATGTTCTGTAAATGGATAACTCCTCTGAAAATCTGGAAGCCTAGGACTTAATCTCACTGCTTAAATTTAACAGCAACTAGAACCCAGGCCAAGCCTGGAGCTTAGGAAGAGGAGGGTCCTTATGTTTCACAGAACTCTTATGGTCTTAACTAACACCATCTTAAGATTCCAGTCAATGTCTTGGTACTTTATAACCCTTCCTGTGGTGTCTGCCTATTAAAATGCAAGGGCGCTGGATGGCTCTAATGTTGGTACTTCAGGCAGTAGCACAAGAATTGAAAGGCACTGGGTCTAGGAAAAGACTGGTTCAGGTGGAGCACAAGTTGGGTTAGGAACAGAATCAGGAAAGCTTATGTGTAAAGTTTTAAATCCCAACAGGGCGCCAATTTGTGTCTATGAGTAGTGGGCAGACATTTCAGGTTCTGAAGATGAATCATGGGGGCCTAAATGGTCTCCCACTGAGATGGTTCTCTCAGGTCTACTGACAGCTCCCAGTTCCCCTGTATGAGCATGGACAGGGTTGGCAGAGCCCCTTCCAGCACCCCTCACTTCCTGGAGACCTGGCCTAAGTGGCCTCTGCTCTTCTGTAGGACAATGTGCCTGTGATGGGTCCGCCCACATCCTGCTTTGTGTCACACAGTAGCTGAACTGTAGCTCCAGGTCCATCTACCAGCCCAGGGGCTTGGAGTTCCAGGTGTTGCAGGATTCCTACCCTTCCCTGAGGAACTGCTTTGCAAGGGATTGTCAGTCTTCCTCTTGGTGAATCGAAAGAAATCTGCTCTAATGGTCTAGAGTTTGTTGTAGTGATAGTCTCGACAAAAGCAAATAAGTCCCTAGATTAACAATCAGAGGAAACCATTTTTGAATTATTTTTAACTTGTGAAGCATGGACCTCTGTTAAGCCACATGCCACAGGTTCAATTCTATAACCAGTATCATTGAAGATGGGCTTCTCTGGTGGCTCAGATGGTAAAGAATCTGCCTGCAATGTGGGAGACCTGGGTTCGATCCCTGGGTTGGGAAGATCCTCTGCAGGAGGGCATGATTACCCAACCTAGTATTCTTGCCTGGAGAATCCCCACGGACAGAGGAGCCTGGTGGGCTGTAGTCCATAGGGTCACACACAACTGAATCAGATACAACTGAGTGACTAACCACATCGCTGAAGATAAGAATGTTCTGTAAATGGATAACTCCTCTGAAAATCTGGAAGCCTAGGACTTAATCTCACTGCTTAAATTTAACAGCAAACTAGAACCCAGGCCCAAGCCTGGAGCTTAGGAAGAGGAGGGGTCCTACTGAAGGAGTGGCTTGCAGATATTGGAAACTGAAACAAGCATCATGCCGAGTGTTTGAAGGCTGTGACCTTGCCAACCTCATGACCTTGTTGGCTGTGATGTTCCTATTGACCCCTTCCTCATCTGTGGGACAGACCTTGTATGTCACAGAGTTGGGCTTGCCACTCATCGTGTGGCTCTAGGAAAGCCACTGAACTCTCCAAGCCCCAGTCCACTCAATTGAAAAGTAAGGAGGATGGGTCAAAAACTGTATTCCCTCTGCATTCCGAAAGTGACTAATTCTTTGAAAAGACCATTAGCATGCCAAAGACATATATTCAAGCAAAATTTAATTAAAATATAATACAGAGTCACAATGGAATTTCTTCTGATGCCTAATTCAGTTGTTTCTTGGATCATCCAGTCTCAGTAGAGCACTAAAGTAATTCAGGCAATCTACAGGGTGAAATGCAGCTGAGAATCAAAACCATGGTTTCATTCAACCCTTAATGAAATCATTGCTCACTGTGGGGATGCTTCCCAGGGCCAACATACACCACTGCAGAGGGCAAGGTAAGCATGTTTTTAGGGGCCAAGGAGAAAATTTCCCAGAAATCACAATAATTCATCTTGGAACACTCCTCTGAAAGAAATTTGGGGTGTTTACAGAGTAAAAAACAGCCAAAAATCTCCCTGCAACCAAATGTGAAACTGTCCTGAGATCCGGGCAGGAGCAGTCCCTATTCTAGATACTCCTCCTTTCTCTTCTAATGACATGAAGAGATTTTCTTGGAATGGCAGGCAGAGCCTGGCCTGTTGCAGAGTGTCATGAACATAGAATTAAAGACATATCAGAACTCAAAGCATATTTAGAGAAAAGAACATTGAGCTTCCTTCGGTCAGGGGGAGGGAGTATAAATTCCAGGTAGACTGCAGAGCAGTAGCTGAGTCAAGGGGCCAGAGCTGGAGGGAGCACACTGACCACTAGCGGAGACTTCTGTGGACACTGGAACAATGTTGCTTGGACACAGAGTGGACTTGCAATAGAAGCCCTGAACACAGGCAGGTCAGGAATAGAATTTTCCCCCAAACATTTGTATCTACTTAAAATTAGTTGTCCTTTTAAACTCTATTCTTTTTAGGATAATTTTAATAATTTTTCTGATAAAAATACATCTTCAGTAAAGAAAAATTTGAAAAAAATACACAAAACCCACTGGAAGAAAATAGAATCAGCTCTAATCCTAATATTCAGAAAAAAAAAAAAAAACCCGTCATGATGCAATATCATAGATATTCTTTGAGGAGATTTGAAAATTATGTACTATTGCATTTTCTTAATTAGAATTTAGCATGTCATGGTTCTCATTATATTCCATTTTTATTTTGTGTCACTCAATAATGTTTTAAAATGTTCAAATCTTACATTTGCCTCTTTATATTTATTCCAAGTCCTTTCTTTCTTCTTTGTTTCTTCTCCTTTCTATTTTAACATGGATCTTCATTATAGGGCTTTTTTCACTATATTTTATGCATAAAATCAGTCATAAATTTTGCATGTGTGTTTTGTGTGTAGCCCCCAGGCTAAATTTTATTATTAACTAAAATACATTGGTCAATTATAGGTTTTCAACATATGTGAATGATGCTTTATCTCCTTTCCAGTGATTGCAACCTTTAAGCTTCCTGCCATATGAAATGGCCAGAACATTTTTTCAGCCATGATTATCTTGTCTTTAATTGAAGTATCTCTAAAACTGTACCTCTGTGTTGTTCAACTGGTTTGAATATGGTTTTCAAGTACCTGTGACCAATTTAAAGTACATATTCAGTTATTACTTCTTTAAATTAAAAAAAGTTGTTTTAAATCAAAAATGGATTTTAAATCTTAAGTGCTCTCTTCAGATCTATTGAAATAAGTACTTTGTCTTTAATTTCTTATTGCAATATATTATACTGCTTTTATGTTAAGCCATTCTTAAAATGTTGGGATAAGTGCTTTCATTAGTTAAATTACTCTCTGTCTCAGAAATTCTATATTCTGAGTGTCTTCATGCTATAAAGTCTTATTTCCTGCTCTTATTCATCCAGTGCTGGTTAATGAGGAACTCTGTTTCACTCAGTAAATCAGGAGCCCAGGTTTCTTGGTTGGTGGTACCACTACCTTCTAGGAAGCATAGAGTCCTGTCTGGGGCTCCTGAGTCTGACCAGTGGCAGGGAAAAAGACAGCCTGAAGGACAGAGCACTCACCCTTCTGCTTGACGACACTTCCTACCACACTCACATTCTGCTGGTGGGGACTGGTCATGTGATTTCACCTAAGATACACAAGAGGCTGAGAAATGGCAATCCCACTATTAGGCTTATACCTTGATGAAATCAAAATTGAAAGAGACACCTGTACCCCAATGTTCATTGCAGTGCTCTATATACAATAGCTAGAACGTGGAAACAACCTAGATGTCCATCGACAAATGAATGGATAAAAAAGTTCTGGTAGATTTATACAATGGAATACTTCTCAGCTGTAAAAAGAAATGCAGAAGAATCAGTCGTAATGAGGTGGATGAATTTAGAATCTATTATACAAAGTGAAGCAAGTCAAAAAGAGAAGGACAAGTACAGTATACTAACACATATATATGGAATCTATTAAGATGGTACCAATAAATATACATGCAGAATAACAATGGAGAAACAGACATAGAGAACAGACTTATGGACGTTGTGGGGAGTGAAGAGTGTATGAAAGGCATGGAAAGAGTAACATGGACACCTATACTATCATATGTAAGAGAAATAACTATTGTCAATGTGCTGTGGGAATAAGGGATCCTAAATGGGGGCTATGCTTCAGCCTGGAGGGGTGGAATGGAGGGCAACGGGGGGGTACAGGAGTGAGGGGTCACGGATATACATATGGCTAATCTGGGATTATACATATCTGTAAACAACAAAACTCTGTAAAAGCAAAAAGTAAAATAAAAACAATTAAGAAAAAAAAGAGGCTGAGAAATGTATTAGAGCTGTGTTCACAGATGGAAAAAGAAATGGAGTTTGATATATGCATGACAGTAGTCTCTGGTACAGTATTCACAGTATGTACACTTTGAATTATTTGCCATGTTCTATTTTTAGTTATTCTGGTTAGAATATTGCATCGTGATTTTTAAAAAAGTATTGCTTAGCTTTTTTCTGTCTGTGATGTATTTTAAGAATTTTTTATTAGCTATGATTTGCAATGTTTTCCTTCCCCTGTTATTTACTTTTCTATGCTTTTGTACAAGTATCAAAATTATTCATTTAAGAACTCTTTTTCTCTTCAGTTTTTTCTATGTTGGAACTTAATATCCAGATTGAGATTATGATTCAAGTGTTGTCATTACACACACAGATTTGGCATGTTTGTTTTGTGTGTAGCCACCCGGTTGAACTTTATTATTAACTAAAATACATCAGTTAAGTATAATTAACTAAACAGTATAATATGATTTTTAATAATCAGCAGTCATTTAATAAGCTTTCAATATATAATTATTTAGACTAAACATTGGTTTAAAATGTGAGTTTCATCCTTTTCCACCAATATTTATTGTGAAGTTCCTATGCAGACCCAGTAAGTGGGCTCATCTTCCAGTTAGCATGTGTGTCCTGCTTTCATTATTTTCTTAATGTGGGGTCTTTTCATAAACGAAAATGTAGGTTTCTTGCACAGGTAGACAATTCATCCAAGCATAGAGTCTTCTCATTCTTTTATCATGATTTTTTCGCTTTAAAACTGGACTCTTTTCTAACATCTTTTGTTAGAATTGCAAGCAGTTTGAAGCCAGCCTGAATTTTTGTTCCATTAGAATTTTCTTCCCTTTTTCTGCTCTTCTCCCTGTCTCCTCCTTCTGCTCCCATTTCCTTCCTCTCCCCCTTCCTTTTCCCTTTGGCTTCTTCTTTTTGTCTTTCTTGGATGTTTCTGGGTTTTTTTAATTCTCGAAATTAAAAGAAAATAAATGTGTAGGCACAGGCTTACTTTAATAATTTTGCTAGTACTTAGTGAACTTTTTCTGACTAAGGTTTCTTTATTTTAGCTGAGCTAAGTTGTCTTAACTGTTTTTCATATTATTACATTAACTGTATCTGTCTTGCTTTTTTTATTTTAGGAGTTTCCTGTTAAATATACCTACTCAGTCTTCTGGATTTGTCTCCCCTTTTGGTATTAATTGAATATAACAGAAAGTGCAACTTAAACTAGCTTCAACAATACATCAACCATGAAGGTTCTGTTTCTGAAGAATTCCGAGGGAGTTCACGCATCAGGCGTGGGATAGGAAAAGTCCCGCCAGTATTTTTGTCCGTTCCCTTGGCTCTGGATTCCTCTTGTGTTGCCTTCATCTCTAGGCTAGTTTCTTGTGTGGCTTCAAGTTGGCTTCCAGCAACCTTCAGGGTTGTGTCATCCCAATTCTCTTCTAGATATATCTCTTTCCACAATCACTGAAAAAAAAATCCTGATCTCCCAGGTCAGGTAACCCTGAACCCCAGGCAGAACCCAAAATTCGGCATTGGTGGTCATTAATATTTAAACAGTAAAATATAATTCAGCAGTCATTTAATAAGCTTTCAATATATAATTATTTAGACTAAACATTGGTTTAAAATGTGAGTTTCATCCTTTTCCACCAATATTTATTGTGAAGTTCCTATGCAGACCCAGTAAGTGGGCTCATCTTCCAGTTAGCATGTGTGTCCTGCTTTCATTATTTTCTTAATGTGGGGTCTTTTCATAAACGAAAATGTAGGTTTCTTGCACAGGTAGACAATTCATCCAAGCATAGAGTCTTCTCATTCTTTTATCATGATTTTTTCGCTTTAAAACTGGACTCTTTTCTAACATCTTTTGTTAGAATTGCAAGCAGTTTGAAGCCAGCCTGAATTTTTGTTCCATTAGAATTTTCTTCCCTTTTTCTGCTCTTCTCCCTGTCTCCTCCTTCTGCTCCCATTTCCTTCCTCTCCCCCTTCCTTTTCCCTTTGGCTTCTTCTTTTTGTCTTTCTTGGATGTTTCTGGGTTTTTTTAATTCTCGAAATTAAAAGAAAATAAATGTGTAGGCACAGGCTTACTTTAATAATTTTGCTAGTACTTAGTGAACTTTTTCTGACTAAGGTTTCTTTATTTTAGCTGAGCTAAGTTGTCTTAACTGTTTTTCATATTATTACATTAACTGTATCTGTCTTGCTTTTTTTATTTTAGGAGTTTCCTGTTAAATATACCTACTCAGTCTTCTGGATTTGTCTCCCCTTTTGGTATTAATTGAATATAACAGAAAGTGCAACTTAAACTAGCTTCAACAATACATCAACCATGAAGGTTCTGTTTCTGAAGAATTCCGAGGGAGTTCACGCATCAGGCGTGGGATAGGAAAAGTCCCCGCCAGTATTTTTGTCCGTTCCCTTGGCTCTGGATTCCTCTTGTGTTGCCTTCATCTCTAGGCTAGTTTCTTGTGTGGCTTCAAGTTGGCTTCCAGCAACCTTCAGGGTTGTGTCATCCCAATTCTCTTCTAGATATATCTCTTTCCACAATCACTGAAAAAAAAATCCTGATCTCCCAGGTCAGGTAACCCTGAACCCCAGGCAGAACCCAGAAATAGTCACTGTGCAAGGAAAGGCGTGCATGGTGGTGGGCTGCTCCACGAGAGACAACTCCATTGCTCCCCTCAAAACTCTTTCATCTTTAGCTTGACTTCCATATACTTATCCTTCTCTGATTTCTCCATAAATTTCTCAAATTAATTCTCTCTTGGACTCATTCAAGTCTCTGTGATCAGGATAGTGAAGAGAGTGGATTGTGCTTATTTCCATAGAAACTATATCTTAGATTATTACCCCTTCAGAAATAGGTACTGGTACGGGTCAGATCTTGGTGAGACCATGACAGAAATTTCCCCATACAACCTTATGCAAACTTCAGAAAAACTGTATTGTTTTCCATCACTGAGCTAATCTTTCTCATAACTCCCTGCCCTGTTGAGTACTGAAGATGTTGGAGAGACTTACTTAAACCTGCTATTTAGCTGCCTCCAAATCTTTTCTTTTCCAAAATAGTTTATTTGGGGCAAATTTGGGGTTTTCCTATTTCCTTTCTTCCCCTCCCCTCTACTCTCCACAGTGTGGTGTTTGGTCTTGTGGGGAGGGTGGCTCCCTGTCCTTGTGGCCCCAGGGAGGAGCAGGGCTCTGTATCTGCCCATGGGGCCTAAATAAGTCTTTACATTGCCCTCCATCCTTGTCAAATCCCTGGTTTTGCTACCATTGCCACCTGGCCTTGTAGCCTGTAAGAGTCAGTATCACTGATGACAAACTTTGTTACTATCTCTTTGAATGATATCCCAGTCCTGGGCATCCTCCCCTTTCTAATCCCAAGACTCTACAGAGTGCCACCAGCTCCACATTGCCCTCCCTAGGGATTGCAGGGGCTTCTGAACCACTGCCTACTGCACTGCAGCTGTGGGGAGCCCCCCACATCCCTGTGGGCACTTTTCCAGGCACCTCCCTCAGCTTGTGCTGCACTGGCTCTGCCGTGTTATGGCCGTGGGTCCTGCTCCATGAAGCGCTTCTGCTTACCAGTGTGTGGTTTCCTCCTCATGCTATATCCAGGGAGGTGGCTCCATACTCTGTTATTTTCAAGTTTCCTCAAATTTATCTAAAATTTTTAGCACCTTTTCACAGATGGGGGGGAATCCCACCTGTGGCACATCTCTTAAACTCACTTGCCTCCACACCCTCCAGGGAAAGAGGCGGTGGAACTTCCGCCATCTCTGACTCTCAAGCACTATGCATCGTCAGCTGTGATCTCTCCACTCTTCGCTTATAATCTAATCACTGATGATTCTACCAGGTTCAGTTTTGGCTAAAGAGTCGCAGAATCTCCATTAAAAAATGGAGTTCCGGGCTTCTCTGGAGGTCCAGTGGGTAAAGACACAGCCTTGCAGTGCAATGGGCGCTGGTTTGATCCCTGGCCCGGGAAGATCCCACGTACCACGGAGTGGCTGGACGGATGTGTCCAACGACCAAGCCAGCGCTCTCGAGCGCATATGCCCAGAGCCGGTGCTCTGCAGTGAGAGAGGCCACCGCGATGGGAGGCCCACACAGGACAAAGAACAAAGAAATAAGTGAAAGCCCAATAAAAGTGGCCAAATTAAAAAAAATAAAATGGAGTTCCTATCCACCAAACTACTTATTGAAAAAAGGGGAGGCTTTGAGGCTTTGCTTTCTGGATTTCTGCTCTGAAGTAATGTTTGTTCTGGAAGGAGTTCTCGTAGAGCAGATTTTCTACCCCATTTCCCTTCTAGCCAACACTTACTCCTCTGAGACAAGAGTTTTAGTTCTTCCCTGACGTCTTCTTTTAGAGAGGGAAATTGGAGTCTGTCCTCTGCCTTTCCAATGTAGACACATCTGTTCTATTTGTAGCAAAATGTTCTGTGCATAGACATGAGTCGTTTTATTGCCAGTACTGGTGATGTCTATGTTTACATTCTGCTAATCCTTTCTATAGAAATTTGGGAATGTTGGATGGAAATATCAGGGTTCACATTACCATATTACCTCCAATCTGAACATATACAATAAATTGTAAAGCATGAAAAAAATGCAATAAATTACCATTTTATCTTTCAAATGATTTGACCCTTTGTCTGCAAAGATAACATTTTCCCACACTGTCAGAAAGGCTGTTTTTCCAATAGTGTATTTGTTGAGTAGTTGAGAAATTCCTTGTATGATTTCTCTTATGGCCAGCAGTATCATGTGTTTAGTGAGTGGCAGTTGGTATAGGTGAGGACTCTGGACAGAATGTGGTGTTTTAGTGCCTACTGCTGAACGGACACCTCTGCAGAACTAGACCCCCAAGATTGTGTCTGCATGGGTGCTAAGTCACTTCAGTCATGTCTGACTCTTTGAGACCCTATGGCCACCAGGCTTCTTTGTCCATGGGATGCCCCAGGCAAGAACACTGGAGTGGGTTGCCACGCCCTCCTTCAGGGGATCTTTCCAACCAAGGGATCAAACCTTGCATTGGCAGGCAGATTGTTTGCCACTGAGCCACCTGGGAAGCCCCAACTTGTATCTGAGACCCCCATCTTTGGAAGGAGTATGTCATCACAATCAGGAGTGTAAGATTATTATTTTTTTAATTTTGACCTCATTTATTGGTTTTTTAAGTATTTATTTTCATCCATCTTTATTCTTTGGCCTGTGTGGGCCTCCCATTGCAGTGGCCTCTCTCGTTGCAGAGCACCAGCTCTGGGTGCATGTGCTCCCGAATGCTGGTTTGTAATTGGAAACGCCGGCCCAGCCGCTTTGTGGCACATGGGATCTTCCCAGGCCAGGGATTAAACCGGTGCCCCTTGCACTGCAAGGTGGGCTCTTTACCCATTGGGTTGTCAGGGAAGCCCAGGAGTGTAATATTTATAGTGAATATCTCTGATTAAAACACTAGCCCCCATTCTTGCTAGTGTACGACTCTTGTTAAGGTATTTAACTTCTTCAAACTTCAGTTTCCCTCTCTATAAAGTGCCAATGATAAGAACATCTTCCTCCTATTTGTGGAAAAGCACATGGACTTGGCATACAATAGGCAGTTCCATTGTGGCTCTCCTTAGTATTACTATGTTATAGTGTTAGTAACAGCACTAATCTTAGTCCTGAAACTCCATGGAAACCTATCTTTTCTTGCCAAAAATCAAATTTATTAATACTGCCGAGTAGTAGGCTAAGCATAATTGCATTCCACTGCAAATGATTCAAGGATAAGCAATGACTTCCTGAATACAAGCCTTCTTGAGACTTAGGAAGATGGAGATTCCCAAAGAAAGCCCTCCCTACCACTGGGTCGGTGGGGAGTCATTAACTAGGAACTGAAGTGGTTCTTAAGGGGGACAGTTGACCCTCAACGTGCACTGGAATTACAGGACCCATTTATGGCAGACAATTGGCTCTTGCCCAGGTGACCCATGAAATGTATGGGCCAAGCATTCATTTTACAGTCCTTTTGGAGGGCTCCAAATGTTGCAGGAGATCTTAAAGTCTAAGCTGTTACATGTGGAAGGGACCACCCATGCATGTGTAGGGTTTGTCTTTTAGAAGCAGGAGCACATTCCAAAAGCTGCACTTGGTATGTCTCACCAGCCCAGTGTTTCCAGGCAGTTAACATAAACTATTTCTTGGACATTCGACTTCACACTCATTTGTGTAAGCTGGAAAATTTTCATTTTCCTATAAATGGAAGATCTTAAATAAAAAAATCAGATATGGAATCTGTGGTTTTTGGAACCAGCCTCAGACTGAGGACAAGATTTGAGCATGGCGGTTATTGTGATAACATCAGTTGTATACCCAGTTGCAGAATTTAATTAAAAAGCCAGTTCTGCTGGAATGAAGACATAGTGAGGGCTGATGACTGTGGCAGCCCCGAGGCTGTGATGATTAAAGACAGTTGGCTCATGCTCCATGGGTTCATGCCCTAGTGTCCTAGGAGAAAATCATGTGAACCCATAGTCATTACAGATATCAGACTTAAGCAGTGGCTGGAACAGACAGGAAAAGTCAACCAGGACTGGATCACAACTTTAGGGGGATGCCCTGGAGATGCTGAGAGCATGCTGGGTTTTGACAGATAAATTAAATATCACCAGGATATGAATAATGAAACCTTAGGAAAAGATGACAACATTTTAAGAAAACAAGTACATGCTATAATAACAAAACTAAAATCACGTTAGCAAAAAAATATAATTGTTCACTATAATTGCTCTAATCGTTTAATTCTTAATAATGGACATATTAAAGGAGCAATTTAACTCTCCTGTCTGTATTTGAAAGGGGAGGACAATCTCATTTCTAGGAATGAAAATTAAAGTTTTTTCCCGGTACCTTCCAGAGGATTGGGACAGAGAGAAGTGTTTCTTCATTCCTCCCAAGGAGTATATGGATCCCAGTTCCTAACCAAGGAATATAATCACACTTGTTCCTAGAGCTCTGCTTCTGCCAAGATGAGGCATAAATGGGGTAGCATGGTCTGAATATTCCCTGAAATACTCAGAAAGGACTCTGCCACACTGTGTCTCAGGGACCACAGCCAAGGCAGGGATCTCCAGAGCACTTAGAATAGGTGTCAGAGAACTGGGGTTAAGACCCATTACCTCGGCTGTTACCCTGTTTCTTGCAAGATTGTTGACCTCTCTGCTCAACTTCCCTTAAATTCCACTGATGCCTCCTTGAGTGTCGCTAGTTTTAAATTAAGTGGCCAGCCTTTTCAACTGGACATTCCGTCTAGGTTTTTGAATGCTATTTCCATTCAGTTTTAATCCTCTAAATCCTTATATGTGTTAGCCCTGGATATAAGAACTGAGACTATTTCTGAAAACATTTGCCATATTTCAAGAGATAGCTAACAGAAATTGACTTGGTCTTTCCTTCTTCACGACCCACATTGCCAGGGAAGGACATTAACTCTAAGTTGCTGGATGCAATTAGAAATGGCTGGTTCTAAGACACTTCTCCCTGGTATATTTTCTGTCTTTCCTCATCCCACTTAAGCTGTGAGAAAACAACTCAGGACCTGGAAAATCATGTGAACCCATAGTCATTACAGATATCAGACTTAAGCAGTGGCTGGAACAGACAGGAAAAGTCAACCAGGACTGGATCACAACTTTAGGGGGATGCCCTGGAGATGCTGAGAGCATGCTGGGTTTTGACAGATAAATTAAATATCACCAGGATATGAATAATGAAACCTTAGGAAAAGATGACAACATTTTAAGAAAACAAGTACATGCTATAATAACAAAACTAAAATCACGTTAGCAAAAAAATATAATTGTTCACTATAATTGCTCTAATCGTTTAATTCTTAATAATGGACATATTAAAGGAGCAATTTAACTCTCCTGTCTGTATTTGAAAGGGGAGGACAATCTCATTTCTAGGAATGAAAATTAAAGTTTTTCCAGGTACCTTCCAGAGGATTGGGACAGAGAGAAGTGTTTCTTCATTCCTCCCAAGGAGTATATGGATCCCAGTTCCTAACCAAGGAATATAATCACACTTGTTCCTAGAGCTCTGCTTCTGCCAAGATGAGGCATAAATGGGGTAGCATGGTCTGAATATTCCCTGAAATACTCAGAAAGGACTCTGCCACACTGTGTCTCAGGGACCACAGCCAAGGCAGGGATCTCCAGAGCACTTAGAATAGGTGTCAGAGAACTGGGGTTAAGACCCATTACCTCGGCTGTTACCCTGTTTCTTGCAAGATTGTTGACCTCTCTGCTCAACTTCCCTTAAATTCCACTGATGCCTCCTTGAGTGTCGCTAGTTTTAAATTAAGTGGCCAGCCTTTTCAACTGGACATTCCGTCTAGGTTTTTGAATGCTATTTCCATTCAGTTTTAATCCTCTAAATCCTTATATGTGTTAGCCCTGGATATAAGAACTGAGACTATTTCTGAAAACATTTGCCATATTTCAAGAGATAGCTAACAGAAATTGACTTGGTCTTTCCTTCTTCACGACCCACATTGCCAGGGAAGGACATTAACTCTAAGTTGCTGGATGCAATTAGAAATGGCTGGTTCTAAGACACTTCTCCCTGGTATATTTTCTGTCTTTCCTCATCCCTTGGTGGAAATGGAAGGGTGGTCTTTACATTCCCAGAGCCTAGTGGTGATGCTAGGCAGACAGTAGGCCACCTGTGCATGCCAGAAAATGGGCCAATCTCAGAGAAGGCCCCTCCATATATTAGGCTGCTGTTGGGGAACAGGAGGTGCAGTGGGTTGTTTCTGTTGACCTGAAATAAATAGGCAACCAGAAAAGATGGGTTTATTTGGAATCAACAGAAAACTGCAATTTGGGGTCTGCGAGCCATATGCAAGTCCTTAAATGGCAAGGGAAGGAGAACATTTTTATAGAGGAGAAAAGAAAGCTGGGAGGGCTAACTAATGAGTTCATGGCTTTTCATTGGCTGAGCTCTTATCAGGAGGAAAGGAGCCTTTCTCCTTCCTGTTGGGCTCTGCTATCCTGGAAAGGCATGAGATCCCCTCCTTTTGGTCTCCTGACTCTGTTTGTTTGTTTGTTTTGATTTTGATTTTGATTTTTACTTTATAGAGTTTTGTTGTTCACAGATATTTATGATCCCAGATTACTGACTCTGTTTAACTGAGGCTTCTGTTCATGAATTTTCTTATATCATTAAACCATCCTTTAGCTTTCTCTTGACTTTAAGGAGATGATTTTGGTCTTGTATCTCTTTACCACAGAAAAGTCATAAGTAGTGATGACTTCCTGTGAAGTACCACATCTCTGGGAAGGGATTTAGATATTCATCAGCTATATCTATGAACCAGAGCTTACCCCTGGAACTATATATGCATGTTTTATTTAATCTTCATGACATCACAAAGTCCTGTTATTATGGCCATTTCACAGATGAGACTGGTCCAGAACGATGAAGTGATTTGACCCAGCTAGTGACTGTCAGAGCCCAAATGGGAATTGGGCTGGTTAGGCTGCTCTGCGCTACCTTTCTGGGGGCTTGTGGGGCGCCTGTGCAGAGGCAGCTCTGTAAACAGAGATGCTCTGAAGCATTCCCAGTAGAATCTTGCACATGTCTTCTGGGTAGAGAGGCACTTGGATTTCACCTGTCCAAACCTGAGCTCATATCCATGTAGCTTCCGAAGCCAGACTATGCAGACTACATGGGTTTGAATCCTGGGTCCACCATTTTCTGTGGGAGCTTGAGCAAATTACTCAATCTCTCCATGCCTCAGTTTCCTCATCTGTAAACTTGTGATGAGCTCAGTGCCTACATGTTAGGAAGGCTGGAGTGAGTTCACAGATGTAAAATGCTCAATGCTGTGCCTAATAAATGCTACGAGCATTGAATGCCATTATGACATGACGACCATCATGAAAGTCATCATCAAAATACAACCTTGGGGGTTTATTTGGAATCAACAGAAAACTGCAATTTGGGGTCTGCGAGCCATATGCAAGTCCTTAAATGGCAAGGGAAGGAGAACATTTTTATAGAGGAGAAAAGAAAGCTGGGAGGGCTAACTAATGAGTTCATGGCTTTTCATTGGCTGAGCTCTTATCAGGAGGAAAGGAGCCTTTCTCCTTCCTGTTGGGCTCTGCTATCCTGGAAAGGCATGAGATCCCCTCCTTTTGGTCTCCTGACTCTGTTTGTTTGTTTGTTTTGATTTTGATTTTGATTTTTACTTTATAGAGTTTTGTTGTTCACAGATATTTATGATCCCAGATTACTGACTCTGTTTAACTGAGGCTTCTGTTCATGAATTTTCTTATATCATTAAACCATCCTTTAGCTTTCTCTTGACTTTAAGGAGATGATTTTGGTCTTGTATCTCTTTACCACAGAAAAGTCATAAGTAGTGATGACTTCCTGTGAAGTACCACATCTCTGGGAAGGGATTTAGATATTCATCAGCTATATCTATGAACCAGAGCTTACCCCTGGAACTATATATGCATGTTTTATTTAATCTTCATGACATCACAAAGTCCTGTTATTATGGCCATTTCACAGATGAGACTGGTCCAGAACGATGAAGTGATTTGACCCAGCTAGTGACTGTCAGAGCCCAAATGGGAATTGGGCTGGTTAGGCTGCTCTGCGCTACCTTTCTGGGGGCTTGTGGGGCGCCTGTGCAGAGGCAGCTCTGTAAACAGAGATGCTCTGAAGCATTCCCAGTAGAATCTTGCACATGTCTTGTGGGTAGAGGCACTTGGATTTCACCTGTCCAAACCTGAGCTCATATCCATGTAGCTTCCGAAGCCAGACTATGCAGACTACATGGGTTTGAATCCTGGGTCCACCATTTTCTGTGGGAGCTTGAGCAAATTACTCAATCTCTCCATGCCTCAGTTTCCTCATCTGTAAACTTGTGATGAGCTCAGTGCCTACATGTTAGGAAGGCTGGAGTGAGTTCACAGATGTAAAATGCTCAATGCTGTGCCTAATAAATGCTACGAGCATTGAATGCCATTATGACATGACGACCATCATGAAAGTCATCATCAAAATACAACCTTGGAAGGCATTGTTGAATCCTCCCACTCCTCACTCCATCCTTCTGGGACTGGGCATCTTTGCTCTAATTTCTCCTGAGTACATTGTTGTCATATTCACTGTTTCCAACCCATCTGATGGCAGCTACTTCCTCTGTGCTCTTCTGTGACTAGCATCTTACCTTCCCATTCATCACATACACTATTACCAAGAGGTCTTTCAAGTCTGAACATGTTATTTGCTTGAAAGTCTGGTTTGTCTCCCCATTGCCTGGAGGAGCAATTCCTAATGCCCTAGTCTGGAATTTTCATTACTTCCTACTTTGACTCTTTCAGTGCTGTGTTTTGTCTCTCTTCTCATCTGCCCTGTCATCTGTTTGTTTCCACCTGCTCCACCTTTGAAGATACTCACAATTTCATGGTCCCAAAGGCACTGGTCTATGCTCCATCACAAATGCCCTACCCCTTTGCATTTGTCCTGAAGAGCCATTGTGAGTTCTTCTTGGAAAACTTATGACTTCCATTCTGTCTCCTGCCTTGAAGAAAAACATCCAGTAGAGCACTTTTGACCTTCCTCTCAAAACTTCCTGCTTTGGTCCCCTCAGTTCTCTAAGTTTCTTCTGTATTTCTGTATATCCAGCTCCTGGCAGAGAGTCTCAACCAGGGAAACTGCTTGGTAAATGTTGACTGATTGACAGCTTTCATAACAGTTGGGGTTTCAGTGGCAAGCAGGCTTTCTATCCTTTTTATTTTTGGAGAAAGACAAAAGTAAAGACTGCATCTGGATCAGTGTGTTTATGGCTATGAATTCAACAAATGTCTTAAATACAGATCTCCAAAGTTTTGCTGTGGTGGGTACAAGCTACACTGGTCTTTCTATCCTGTTTGCCTTGATGTTTAAGCTGAAGTGTGCATGCCTAGAGGAGATATCACTCTGTGAGCTTTGAACTCTTTTTAGTGAATTTTTTCCACCAGATTTTGTTGGAACCCATCAGAAATCCAAAGTGCTTGGAATTAAACCTTCAAAAGAACAGGAAGCATCCACTTTTAAAATACAAATACAGATAAATGGGCTTAAGTCTTAAGGATTTTAACATGACTGAAAACACAGGCCCAAGAGACTCTGTGGTTTCCACACCTGGGAGAGCTCTCTCCCACTTACCTCTGCTAACACAGACTACTGGCACATGAGGCAATTTATTTTGGACTTGCCTTCCAGTCCATTAAAAAGAAAAGTCATCTTAGAGTATGTGGGTCAGGATAAAAATGATCTCAGCTTCACATTTGGATTTACAACTGTTTGGGTTAAAAATCTTTATGATTTCAGGTTAGGTTGCAGGGCTGTTCTTTTGCAGCTGGGACCGTGGAGTCCAGTGGAGCCCAACAACCTGCCTGAGGGTCCTCTCCAAAATCCTGCCTTTGCACCCCACCAAGCCTCACCCCTAGCCCCATGATGCCTGAGCAGAGACAGAATCTGGGCTCTTTACTCTCCATCCAAGGCTCCCTGGAGAGCCTGGGAGAACAAGTTCTTCTGTTTCCTCTGGAGCCAAGACTCTCTTCACTTCCTGGTCTGGCCCCCCCTATCTGCAGAATCACACTTTGGGTCACCCCATTGGAAGCAGTGTTAAGATGCTCTTTAAAAGAAGGGGTTGTGGGAAGGAGTCTGGTCGCCTCAGTGGGGCCTCGTGCATGGGGTTGAGTTACATCCTGAGCCAGGGTTGGGCCCAGAGCTTCAGGCTCTGCCTCCATGATTGGAGCAGGGCATCACAAAGACCCTACAGCCAGCCGCAGAGGAATAGGCCCCGTTGGCTGATCTTTTCCAAAACATCATCTATATAATAAGGGAGCAGCTGCTCCTGAACCATTTCCCAGGCTCAAGGGTTGAGTAAGAATGATTTAATTCAGCAAATATTTGTTGATGACCACTACATCTTGGGTCCTGCACTCTATGCTATCAAAAAACACACAGTATGATTCCTGCCCTTGGCAAGTTCAACGCCTGGTTGGGGGAGGCAGTGAGCTTTGAACTCTTTTAGTGAATTTTTGATTTTTGGAACCATCACCAAGTGCATGAAATCCAAAGTGCTTGGAATTAAACCTTCAAAAGAACAGGAAGCATCCACTTTTAAAATACAAATACAGATAAATGGGCTTAAGTCTTAAGGATTTTAACATGACTGAAAACACAGGCCCAAGAGACTCTGTGGTTTCCACACCTGGGAGAGCTCTCTCCCACTTACCTCTGCTAACACAGACTACTGGCACATGAGGCAATTTATTTTGGACTTGCCTTCCAGTCCATTAAAAAGAAAAGTCATCTTAGAGTATGTGGGTCAGGATAAAAATGATCTCAGCTTCACATTTGGATTTACAACTGTTTGGGTTAAAAATCTTTATGATTTCAGGTTAGGTTGCAGGGCTGTTCTTTTGCAGCTGGGACCGTGGAGTCCAGTGGAGCCCAACAACCTGCCTGAGGGTCCTCTCCAAAATCCTGCCTTTGCACCCCACCAAGCCTCACCCCTAGCCCCATGATGCCTGAGCAGAGACAGAATCTGGGCTCTTTACTCTCCATCCAAGGCTCCCTGGAGAGCCTGGGAGAACAAGTTCTTCTGTTTCCTCTGGAGCCAAGACTCTCTTCACTTCCTGGTCTGGCCCCCCCTATCTGCAGAATCACACTTTGGGTCACCCCATTGGAAGCAGTGTTAAGATGCTCTTTAAAAGAAGGGGTTGTGGGAAGGAGTCTGGTCGCCTCAGTGGGGCCTCGTGCATGGGGTTGAGTTACATCCTGAGCCAGGGTTGGGCCCAGAGCTTCAGGCTCTGCCTCCATGATTGGAGCAGGGCATCACAAAGACCCTACAGCCAGCCGCAGAGGAATAGGCCCCGTTGGCTGATCTTTTCCAAAACATCATCTATATAATAAGGGAGCAGCTGCTCCTGAACCATTTCCCAGGCTCAAGGGTTGAGTAAGAATGATTTAATTCAGCAAATATTTGTTGATGACCACTACATCTTGGGTCCTGCACTCTATGCTATCAAAAAACACACAGTATGATTCCTGCCCTTGGCAAGTTCAACGTCTGGTTGGGGAGGCAGATGTGTAAATGGGGAACAGTGCAGAAAACACTGCGTCTTCTCCCTGTATAATGAGCAAATGTGATGGGAATGAATGTGAGGGAGAGACGACCCTCAGAGATGAGGTCTGAGAAGCAGCGGAGGCATGAGTTGGATTAGGGAGAGAGAGGGAGAGGGAACAGGAGCAAGGTGAAGAGCATGGACCAGCGTGAGGAAGGAAGCAGGATGAGAAGCGTGTCCCCCAGGGTGGGATGTCCATGAGGTGGGGGAAGTGATCATATGCAGAGGGACTGGGAGAGAAGGGCTTGTACATTCTGAAATTAGGAGAGTTTCCTCTAGGCTCAACCTCACTGTTTCAGAAAGAAAGTATATTCCCAGTTGCCTATGACCTCGCCCTAAATCCTTGGGGTAAGTGCATAAAGTGCTTGGCTTCTGGAATCAATTAACAGACAGCAGTAGATGCTTTGCTTTCGTTGCAGGCTAATGATACCTGGTCAGAGAATTGTTTGTTTTAACATGTACTGTGGTGTTTTAACCAGGGGATTGATGGTGAAAACCATGGAAGCTGAGAGACAGGACCAGTCTTGGACGTGCTTTCCTAGGCCCCCGGGGGGAGGGTCTCTTGACCCCTTCCCTTGCTTGACTCCTTCAGCCTGGCTCCAGTCTGTCCCTCAGTTTAGTAAGTTTTACCCAAGAGTCTGCTTTCATTACCTACTGTCCAAAAGGGCAAGTCCTCAGCAGATGTCTGTCGACACCTGATTCATCCTGTACTTCTAGAAGAGAAGGAGCTGTCACCAGGGGCTGTGGGAATGTAGACACAGCGGAGACCCAGAGACACAGGCAAGGGGCTTGGATGGCAGGCCTGTGCTGAGACAGTGGGGCTTCCTTCAGATGCTGTGTACATGGCACTGCCCTGTCTCAGTAGAAGGGAGCTCCTTTCAGAAGCTGCTGGGAATGCAAATGGCTGTCAAGCACCCAGAATCTAACCCCCTCATGTGATAAGTAGGAAAACTGAGGCATGAAGAAGTACCAAGTCAAATGTGTTTAGTTAATCTAGACGTCTAGACAGATACAGGGGGAAAATGTGGTGAAGCCCATGGAGGGATCAGGTGAGACAAAGGGGCTTGCCCTATCTCTTAGGGCAGATTTCTATCAACAGGGTCATGAGACGAATGGATATACTAGGAAAGTGAGGAATGCAGATGCTGGAGAGGCCAGAGCGCTGTCATCCTTGCACTATGTGTTTTAATCTGTGTAGGCATGAGAGATGGAAGAAAGTCATCAGGACTTTGAAAATGGTACTCAGGTAGAATTCTCTCCATTACTCACCTGCCTCTCTCTAATTAAAACCAACACACCCACTGGAGCGCCATCCAAATGGTATTCTGTAGGAAGCTTTCTGGAATGCCCCTAGGTCAGCTTGCTTTATTATTGGTCTTACAATACAAGTCCCTCTTCTTCAGAGAACTTCTCCTAATTATAATTTCCACCTAATTATTTGACTAATGCCTGTATCCTCCATTAAACTATAAGCTCCACAAGAGCTTGAACCATATCTTTATGGGCTCACCATTCAGTTCCCAATACCAGAGTTTCTGGCACTTGATTTGTTGAGTTAATGAGTAAAATAATGAGTCATATTGCTTGAGAATGAGTGGTTGATAAGAGAATTTAAACTCAGTGTTTGAAATAACTTCTGAGAATCACAAGAGAAGAAATAGGTCAAAAAAGAACAAAACAAATTGTGATACAGATGCGAGGCACTGAATGAGATGGAAACCATGTTTTGGTGATTTTTGTCTACAGTTCTGAAATTGTATTCAGAATGTCTGTCGACACCTGATTCATCCTGTACTTCTAGAAGAGAAGGAGCTGTCACCAGGGGCTGTGGGAATGTAGACACAGCGGAGACCCAGAGACACAGGCAAGGGGCTTGGATGGCAGGCCTGTGCTGAGACAGTGGGGCTTCCTTCAGATGCTGTGTACATGGCACTGCCCTGTCTCAGTAGAAGGGAGCTCCTTTCAGAAGCTGCTGGGAATGCAAATGGCTGTCAAGCACCCAGAATCTAACCCCCTCATGTGATAAGTAGGAAAACTGAGGCATGAAGAAGTACCAAGTCAAATGTGTTTAGTTAATCTAGACGTCTAGACAGATACAGGGGGAAAATGTGGTGAAGCCCATGGAGGGATCAGGTGAGACAAAGGGGCTTGCCCTATCTCTTAGGGCAGATTTCTATCAACAGGGTCATGAGACGAATGGATATACTAGGAAAGTGAGGAATGCAGATGCTGGAGAGGCCAGAGCGCTGTCATCCTTGCACTATGTGTTTTAATCTGTGTAGGCATGAGAGATGGAAGAAAGTCATCAGGACTTTGAAAATGGTACTCAGGTAGAATTCTCTCCATTACTCACCTGCCTCTCTCTAATTAAAACCAACACACCCACTGGAGCGCCATCCAAATGGTATTCTGTAGGAAGCTTTCTGGAATGCCCCTAGGTCAGCTTGCTTTATTATTGGTCTTACAATACAAGTCCCTCTTCTTCAGAGAACTTCTCCTAATTATAATTTCCACCTAATTATTTGACTAATGCCTGTATCCTCCATTAAACTATAAGCTCCACAAGAGCTTGAACCATATCTTTATGGGCTCACCATTCAGTTCCCAATACCAGAGTTTCTGGCACTTGATTTGTTGAGTTAATGAGTAAAATAATGAGTCATATTGCTTGAGAATGAGTGGTTGATAAGAGAATTTAAACTCAGTGTTTGAAATAACTTCTGAGAATCACAAGAGAAGAAATAGGTCAAAAAAGAACAAAACAAATTGTGATACAGATGCGAGGCACTGAATGAGATGGAAACCATGTTTTGGTGATTTTTGTCTACAGTTCTGAAATTGTATTAGTCATTCAATAGATATTTATTGAGAGTTTATAACGTTTCCAGCTTCATGTGAGTTACTAGGGACACATGGATGGCTATGCCGCTCATGAAATTTCCAGTCTAACCATGATTTGTAGCCCTGATTTAAGTGACACAGAGGGAGAGAGAGAAAAAACAAAAGAGATGTGGGGAGGGAGAGGTTTGGAGCAGAGAGACTCGTGCATACCTATAGAGGATTTGGCTCCATGTGTGGTTGTAAACAATAAAGCTGTATTAAAAAAACGAAAATAAAAAAGAGATGGAGAGAATGTCTATCTGGGAGAATATGAAGAGAAAACAACCTGAGGTTCTCTGTGGGTTTAAACAATAACTGTGAAAAGAGTGTGGGAGAGTGAGCGTGAGAAAGATATAAAAGTGACATCTTATTTAAGATTTCAGCACAAGGCAGCCTTATGTTTGTCAGGTTTGCTGTTGGTGTAGACATCTGAAGTGGGATATAGTTGAGGAGCAAGACAATTAGAGATTAAGATATTGTGAGTTCCACGTGTTGGATCGCACACCCGCCACCCCCACCCCGCCATAGGTATTTGAATAACCCCAGATAAAAAAGCCAAAATGCCTCAGACAACTTTGAGTCCAACATTTGGTGTCAAGATATCCCTGTACATATCAAAACATAAGTGGGTGAAGACAAATTGTCAGTTATAGCAAGATTCTCATGACATTAGAGCATCATAGGAGATAGTACAGAGAGGGCAAAGGATTTCTGGTTATACTTATAAATTGTCATTGTTGTTGTTTAGTCTTAAAGTCATGTCTGCCACTTTTGCAACCCCGTGAACTCTATCTCGCCAGGTTCCTTTGATCTTGGGACTTCCACAGCAAGAATACAGGGATTGAGGGAAAAGATTGGCTGGCTAGATTTGTTGAGTTAATGAGTAAAATAATGAGTCATATTGCTTGAGAATGAGTGGTTGATAAGAGAATTTAAACTCAGTGTTTGAAATAACTTCTGAGAATCACAAGAGAAGAAATAGGTCAAAAAAGAACAAAACAAATTGTGATACAGATGCGAGGCACTGAATGAGATGGAAACCATGTTTTGGTGATTTTTGTCTACAGTTCTGAAATTGTATTAGTCATTCAATAGATATTTATTGAGAGTTTATAACGTTTCCAGCTTCATGTGAGTTACTAGGGACACATGGATGGCTATGCCGCTCATGAAATTTCCAGTCTAACCATGATTTGTAGCCCTGATTTAAGTGACACAGAGGGAGAGAG
Source organism: Tragulus kanchil (assembly GCA_022376925.1). Classification (NCBI taxonomy): domain Eukaryota; kingdom Metazoa; phylum Chordata; class Mammalia; order Artiodactyla; family Tragulidae; genus Tragulus; species Tragulus kanchil. The sequence continues at coordinate 164,032,134 of JAIOJX010000005.1, forward strand.
AGAAAAAACAAAAGAGATGTGGGGAGGGAGAGGTTTGGAGCAGAGAGACTCGTGCATACCTATAGAGGATTTGGCTCCATGTGTGGTTGTAAACAATAAAGCTGTATTAAAAAAACGAAAATAAAAAAGAGATGGAGAGAATGTCTATCTGGGAGAATATGAAGAGAAAACAACCTGAGGTTCTCTGTGGGTTTAAACAATAACTGTGAAAAGAGTGTGGGAGAGTGAGCGTGAGAAAGATATAAAAGTGACATCTTATTTAAGATTTCAGCACAAGGCAGCCTTATGTTTGTCAGGTTTGCTGTTGGTGTAGACATCTGAAGTGGGATATAGTTGAGGAGCAAGACAATTAGAGATTAAGATATTGTGAGTTCCACGTGTTGGATCGCACACCCGCCACCCCCACCCCGCCATAGGTATTTGAATAACCCCAGATAAAAAAGCCAAAATGCCTCAGACAACTTTGAGTCCAACATTTGGTGTCAAGATATCCCTGTACATATCAAAACATAAGTGGGTGAAGACAAATTGTCAGTTATAGCAAGATTCTCATGACATTAGAGCATCATAGGAGATAGTACAGAGAGGGCAAAGGGATTTCTGGTTATACTTATAAATTGTCATTGTTGTTGTTTAGTCTTAAAGTCATGTCTGCCACTTTTGCAACCCCGTGAACTCTATCTCGCCAGGTTCCTTTGATCTTGGGACTTCCACAGCAAGAATACTGGAGTGGGTTGCCATTTCCTTCTTCAGGGGGTCTTCCCGACCCAGGGATCAAACCCATGTCTCCTGCATTGGCAGGTGGATTCTTTACTACTGAATCCTCAGGGAAGGCCACATTTAAGTAGAGAACCTCTAAAGTATGAAGAGAGGCAACTGGTCATGTCATAGGTTATCATGAAGCCAGCAGATAACACTGGGAAAGGTCTTTTGCAGACTCTAATGTGAGGGGCCATAATAGTGTCCGATGGTCGTTTGTGGAGGGTTCTGTTTCCTGTTGATTCTCAAAATGAACCAAAAGAAACTCATTTCCATGATGAAGCTTGAACTAAGGAGAAAACAGTAGGAGTAAGATCCAAACTGAGCAGAGACAACGGGAGCAAATGAATGAGAAGATCTGGAAAGAAGAAGGGAGGGTAAGACCAGCGTTATTTATGGGGTCAGCATATTATTGATCCAGAAACATGACAAGGACATTGTAAATTAGGAAAACTACAGACCAATCACCTCATAAGCATAGATGCAAGAGTTAACAAATATTAGCAAATCGAATCCAACAATATATAAAAATAATAGTACACTATAACTAAGTGAACTGTTCTCAGTATGCAAGCTTGGTCTATATAACATAGACAGATATTATTGTACATATACATATATGACTTATAATCATATGTATATGAGATTGTAAAATTCATACAAAAATATAAAGAATTTGGAATATGCACAACAATCTTGAAGAAGACAAGTCAGATTGGAGAATTTATTTTATCAGATATCACAAGATACTATAAACCTATTAATGGTGCAAAAAAAAAAAAAAGAAAAGAAAACTTGAACAGTAAAATGTCACAGAGAGTGCAAAAGCAAACTCATGTATTAATGACAAAAGTGATAGTGTATTTCATTGAAAGAAACAATGGCCTTCTCATTAAAAAGGTGTTGGGTTAATGACATCTATAGGCAAAATATTATAGAACTAGACCAATATTTCACCAAACAAAAATGTAAACTCCAGATAGATTTTGGATCTAAATGTGAAGTATAAAAGCTATTTGAATATAAAGTTATTTCAAGAGAACATAACACGTATTTGAGCACTTTGGGTAAAGAAAGGTTTTGTTTTGTTTTTCTCCTAAAAATAACACTAACGACACTGACCATGAAGGAAAAGAAATGAGAAATCAATCCATATTAACATTTAAGCAATTTTGTTCATTAAAATTCAATTCTCAGAGTAGGAGGAGGAGGAGATATTTGTAACACACACGTCCAACAAGCAGCTGCATACGAAATGCATTTTTAAAAATTATATATATTAATAACAGACATCATATGTTTTTATTATAATTATCCGATGCTGGCACTTAGAAATCCACTTGGCTCACATATTGATTCTTTCACTTATACCTCAGTTGCACAGCAAAGGATAATCCCTGGTTCCTAACAGATTATCACCACAAATGCATGACTTTCCTGTATTCAGTTAATTCTTTGTGTGTGTGTGTGTGTGTGTGTGCTCAGTTGCTCAGTTGTGCCCCACTCTTTGCAACTCCATGGACTGCAGCCCATTAGGCTCTTCTGTCCATGGAATTCTCCAGGCAAGAATACTGAAGTGGGTTACCATTTTTACTCCAGGGGATCTTCCTGACCCAGGGATTGAACTCATGCCTCCTGCATGTCCTGCATTATCAAGCAGATTTTTACTACTGAGCCACCTGGGAAGCCCAGTTTATTCTTTAATTATGTTATAATGTAATATACTCATGAACTAACCACCCTTAAGAAGAACAAATGCTTTGAATTTAAGCTCAATCTGGCCATATTTTTTTCTCTTTTCCCAACTCCCTACTCCTTCCAACCCAAGTTAACTGCCATCCTGAATATCATGTCCTTCTTGCCTAATTTTTTATTTATTTGGTCTTATTACATCAATATATTTTCCAAAAAATAAATGCATAATTTGGTTTTAATTACTTATAACTTTAAGAAGAACATCACGCTATAAATAATTTTGGAGCGTTTTTATCACTTAATATTATATTCTTTAGCTTCAGTCAAACTTTTGTTTTCACTGTTATCAATTTTGACTTCTATGTAATATTCCATTGTGTGATTATTCCAAATTTTGTTCATCCTCTTTTCTATTTATGAGCCTTATGTTGGTTCTAGTTTCTGTAATAAGTATTCTTATATGCGTCTTCTATAATATATATGTCTGTATATACATATATTATGAATTTCTCTTGGATTTATGCTGTTGGGTTTTACAGGGTCACAGTGTTTGTGAATAGTTATCTACATATTTGGTCATAATTGTCTGTTCATCATAGAGTTTTTCCAAATTATTTAACTTACCGTATTTTATGATTCTGATAAAATTCACATTTAGTGGGAAACAGAAGCTTAGGCTATTTTCCTATCAAAGCTATGTTCCTTGGAGCCACATTATTACGATGGTTTGCATGCTCTTGCAGGTTGGATGTCTTAAGCTCAGTACAGCTTAGGTGTTCCTTTCTAATTATAGAAAGGTACTTTTCTCCTTCAACTCTGTGATCCAAGTTGTGACAAATCTGTGCTATACACTATGCAAATGAGTAACAAGTCAAGTCTTAATGCTGGCGTGCATTCTCTTCAGGATAGTCGTTCAGCATCATCTCAGAGTTTATTCCAAAATTTGCAAGCATCTAGTATCAATCTAAACTGAAGATAGAACACTAATGAAAGTTGAATTTTCATGTTTAGGTATACTTCCTTTATAGAGCTTTTGGTTCTCTGCTATTTTCACTGTATTGTTTCATTTCAGTTTCTTACATGCTATCTTTGTTTGTGCAAATAAGATAAAATTACAGTATATACTTAAAAATTCAGATTTAAAAGCACTTTTAAATGTTTTTTTCCCACACATTTAAAATTCTCTGAAACAGGAATAGTATACAATCAATAGTACATCATGACTTAATTGTTAATATATATTTTTTCTAAATTATACATAAAATGGTGACTTGTTTTAAAGTCAACAAGTGTCTTTAGATTTGATAAATATCATAACTTTCACCCGAACAACTCTTTTCACACATGTGTTTTATCACTCTCATACTTTATCAATTTATAAAATGCTAGAGTCTATCATTAAAATAACAAATACAACTGGCAAAAATAAGTATGGGAACAAAGACAACTTGGTCTTGGAAAGTATGTACAGAACAGGCGGCAGGAGCAGAGACAAGTAGAGAGGTACTTACCTCCTATGTGTGTCAGCCAGGAGGCACTAGGCAGAGAAGGGCGAGGACCCACCTGTCAGTCAGTGAAATGGAGACTGCTGGGTTGAGCTTCCATGAACACCCTTCACTGGGGCTTTCTCCAACACAAGGCCGTGAACTAGTCCTTTTCATAAGTTTGCCAGAGGACTTAGCAGGCGAGGTGGAATGGCCGGCAACTCCTTTTCAGGGGATTTCTGGTCCTCCTGGGTGATTTCAATGAGCTCAGACCAGTAACAAATCTTCTCCCCAGCAAAACATTTTTACTTCTTATTTCATTCCTTCAAAAACCAAGAAGAGTAATAAGATAATATCAGAGAAAAGATCTGGATAAAAAATTTTCTTCTTAGAAAAAAAGGGAGGTTCAGGGCTCTAGGTGTTCCTTTCTAATTATAGAAAGGTACTTTTCTCCTTCAACTCTGTGATCCAAGTTGTGACAAATCTGTGCTATACACTATGCAAATGAGTAACAAGTCAAGTCTTAATGCTGGCGTGCATTCTCTTCAGGATAGTCGTTCAGCATCATCTCAGAGTTTATTCCAAAATTTGCAAGCATCTAGTATCAATCTAAACTGAAGATAGAACACTAATGAAAGTTGAATTTTCATGTTTAGGTATACTTCCTTTATAGAGCTTTTGGTTCTCTGCTATTTTCACTGTATTGTTTCATTTCAGTTTCTTACATGCTATCTTTGTTTGTGCAAATAAGATAAAATTACAGTATATACTTAAAAATTCAGATTTAAAAGCACTTTTAAATGTTTTTTTCCCACACATTTAAAATTCTCTGAAACAGGAATAGTATACAATCAATAGTACATCATGACTTAATTGTTAATATATATTTTTTCTAAATTATACATAAAATGGTGACTTGTTTTAAAGTCAACAAGTGTCTTTAGATTTGATAAATATCATAACTTTCACCCGAACAACTCTTTTCACACATGTGTTTTATCACTCTCATACTTTATCAATTTATAAAATGCTAGAGTCTATCATTAAAATAACAAATACAACTGGCAAAAATAAGTATGGGAACAAAGACAACTTGGTCTTGGAAAGTATGTACAGAACAGGCGGCAGGAGCAGAGACAAGTAGAGAGGTACTTACCTCCTATGTGTGTCAGCCAGGAGGCACTAGGCAGAGAAGGGCGAGGACCCACCTGTCAGTCAGTGAAATGGAGACTGCTGGGTTGAGCTTCCATGAACACCCTTCACTGGGGCTTTCTCCAACACAAGGCCGTGAACTAGTCCTTTTCATAAGTTTGCCAGAGGACTTAGCAGGCGAGGTGGAATGGCCGGCAACTCCTTTTTCAGGGGGATTTCTGGTCCTCCCTGGGTGATTTCAATGAGCTCAGACCAGTAACAAATCTTCTCCCCAGCAAAACATTTTTACTTCTTATTTCATTCCTTCAAAAACCAAGAAGAGTAATAAGATAATATCAGAGAAAAGATCTGGATCTTCAGTGAAAAATTATTTTTCTTCTTTAGAAACAATATTCAGAGGGGTTTTCATTGCCTCAGCTTCCCATTTTCAAACATTATGGGGCATCCCTGGTGGCACAGTGCATAGGAATCCACCTGCCGATGCTGGATTTAATCCCTGGTCGAGGAAGTTCCTCATGCCATGGAGCAATTAAGCCTGAGTGCAACAAACACTGAGCCCAAGATCTACAGTCCACGAGCTGCAACTATGGAAGCCCATGTGCCCTAGAGCCCGTGCTCTGCAGGAAGAGAAGCCCCTGCAATGAGAAGCCCATGCACCACCACAAACCGTAGCCCCCTCTTACCGCAACTAGAGAAAGCCTACAAGAAGCAACAAAGACCCAGTGTAGCCAAAAAATGAATATGAATAAAGAAATAAAATTTTTTTAAAAAGGAGAAACAAACATCTTAATCTTCAAAACCCTGGGGCAACTGCAATAGGGCTTTATTTCAAACTTCTAATCTGAGGTTTTAAGCTTGTTTTGTAATTCCCAATCAGAAAGGCAGCATTGTGCTTAAAAATATGTGCCCAGGAACAAGAGAGATCCGTTAATATCCTCAGCTCTCCCACTTACACACGGGTCCTGGGTGTGCTCACTGTGTGCCAGCCTCAAAGTATCATTGCAAGGATTAATCACCACCATTCTGGCAAGCTGTTTTGCAGTGTGCCGGCACACAGTGACCAGCAGACAAATGTCACCATCGTTATCTTTATTTACTGTGTAACAGACAGCAGTGGGGTGGGGGTATTAACTTCTCACACTCCAAACAACAAATTTCCTTGTCACAGTGATGAGGAGCAAAACAAGGAAGTCTGGTATACGGCCAACACTTTCCCTGCACTTTTCAAGTTCTTTTTTTCTAGGAATAGACGCAGAAAGAATAGGGAAAATGTCACTTGGCAAATAGCCTTCCCTCCTCCAGTTTTGTTTTATTATTATTTTCCTTCAGGCCTCACATCAAAAAATGGGAGAAATTATTTTATAATACTTCTTAGCTCTAAGAATTAAAACCACATTTCTCTGTCTGTGGCCTCTGACTTCTCTGAGCAGATGGCTTTGGCAGAGCTCCCTGCCTCCACACCAGGATCAGTGCGCTCGCCTCTTTCATTGATCACCGTGATTCAGCAACACATCAGTGACGCTGAGAGCCACGGTTGAGTAGGGAGGCCTGGGGCTGTCCTGCGAACACAGACTTGTTCAAGCTGGAATAAAATATCACATTTTCAAGAGGTGTTTTACAAATGTAAATTAGGTGATTCAAGAAAAGGCATTGAAATGAATGATAAGAGTCACTTAAGATGTAATCACTCTGTAGATTAAGAATCACATATATTTTACTATTCAACCTTTACAATGACAGTCTAATGGACTACCGTTATAGAATCTCACTTAACAAATGAATTGAGGCTTAGAAAAACATTGAGTTATTTTTCAAAGCTACAGAGTAATCCAGGTACTATTTAAAACAACTGTTTCACAGTATCTAGTCTCCCAAGAGCTTAGGACTTGTGTTAGAAGGGATCTCATTTATAGCACTTCAAGTTAGACTTTCAACTACTTCATTCTTAGGAACACAAACAATTTAGGTCTTCCCTTGTAGCTCAGACAGTAAAGAATCTGCCTGTAATGCAGGAGATCTGAGTTTAATCCCTGAGTTGGGAAGATACCCTGGAGAAAGGAAAGGCTACCCACTCGAGTGTTCTTGCCTAGCGAATTTCATGGCTCGTTCAGGGGGCCACAAGACTCAGGCATGACTGAGTGACTTGAGAAAACAAAAAAAGCAAGGAGAATACAAACAATTTCATTATCCTACGTGAAACTGAGAATGAATGGAAGGAAGAGAGGGAGGACGAAAAGAGAGAAAGAGAAGAAAATAAAAAGAGTAGCACCATGGCATCTGCCGTCCTCACTAAAGAAACATCTGTATATTCCCATAAACCATGAAAATGGGTCCAGCTTTTTTTCATAAATTATCGGGAAGACGTAGCACAGGTTTTACCTAGCGTAACAGAGAGAAAACCTTCCCTGAAGTCTTCTTTTGATACCTCTTCTTATCCCTGAAGATTTAAATGGAGAAAATTGAGGAACAAATCCCCTTCTTCCTTCCCTTGAGTTCTGTGACAGACGCACATTCCTCTTTGCTTTCTGTCCTACAGTGGGCTCCTCAGGAGGCTTGGGCCCCACACTGTGGATCTCCAGTGGGGAACTGGAGTGAACAAAATCCTCTATCATCTTACATGGAAGGCCAGCTGCTTCCTTAGAAAGGATGCATAAACAAGAGGTGTTTTACAAATGTAAATTAGGTGATTCAAGAAAAGGCATTGAAATGAATGATAAGAGTCACTTAAGATGTAATCACTCTGTAGATTAAGAATCACATATATTTTACTATTCAACCTTTACAATGACAGTCTAATGGACTACCGTTATAGAATCTCACTTAACAAATGAATTGAGGCTTAGAAAAACATTGAGTTATTTTTCAAAGCTACAGAGTAATCCAGGTACTATTTAAAACAACTGTTTCACAGTATCTAGTCTCCCAAGAGCTTAGGACTTGTGTTAGAAGGGATCTCATTTATAGCACTTCAAGTTAGACTTTCAACTACTTCATTCTTAGGAACACAAACAATTTAGGTCTTCCCTTGTAGCTCAGACAGTAAAGAATCTGCCTGTAATGCAGGAGATCTGAGTTTAATCCCTGAGTTGGGAAGATACCCTGGAGAAAGGAAAGGCTACCCACTCGAGTGTTCTTGCCTAGCGAATTTCATGGCTCGTTCAGGGGGCCACAAGACTCAGGCATGACTGAGTGACTTGAGAAAACAAAAAAAGCAAGGAGAATACAAACAATTTCATTATCCTACGTGAAACTGAGAATGAATGGAAGGAAGAGAGGGAGGACGAAAAGAGAGAAAGAGAAGAAAATAAAAAGAGTAGCACCATGGCATCTGCCGTCCTCACTAAAGAAACATCTGTATATTCCCATAAACCATGAAAATGGGTCCAGCTTTTTTTCATAAATTATCGGGAAGACGTAGCACAGGTTTTACCTAGCGTAACAGAGAGAAAACCTTCCCTGAAGTCTTCTTTTGATACCTCTTCTTATCCCTGAAGATTTAAATGGAGAAAATTGAGGAACAAATCCCCTTCTTCCTTCCCTTGAGTTCTGTGACAGACGCACATTCCTCTTTGCTTTCTGTCCTACAGTGGGCTCCTCAGGAGGCTTGGGCCCCACACTGTGGATCTCCAGTGGGGAACTGGAGTGAACAAAATCCTCTATCATCTTACATGGAAGGCCAGCTGCTTCCTTAGAAAGGATGCATAAACAAGAGGAGTTTCATGAAAAAGGAAGTAGATAGGTCTTAGGGAAAAATGGAATGGCAAATAGAATCTTGGAAAGGAGATGAGGCACCAAGAAGGCACATGGGCTGCTGGTGGAGGAGATTCCGTCCCTAATTGAGATAAATGAGCTCACATAGAACTGACGAGCATGGCTCAGCTGGCAAGACATAAAATCACTTAGGGTGCATGGAAGGAGTGGGGAAAGGAGGCTCCCTTAACTACCTACTTCTATGTATTCTATTTACTTGGAGCAGTATAAAGAATTAGGTCCTAGGATTGGGGGGCCTGCTCATGCACCCCAGAATGACCCTTTTGGGAAGGACATGAGGACCACAGGCTTTGGGGGACCTGTTGGGAGAACCTTGGCAATTGGGAAGCTCAACAATACCCAGAATTCTGATGCCAAGACAGGGCCCGCCCTGCTCTCCCATGGCTGTCTCTCACATTAGCTGGGTGATTCTAACATCTCAATTGCTGATGACATGAAAAACTCTAGGAGGTAAGCCACATACTTGTGGGCTCTTAAACATTTTGATAGTTTGGCTATTGTACAGTCTTTTATTAAACCCAGACCTACAGGCATACATGCACATAAATAGCTCTGAAAAGAATTTTTCTGAGCATGAAAAGATATTTTGGCCTGGTACCTCCTGGACCCATTTATCCTGGAGGGGGAGGCAAGGTGATTAAGACTTTCCCTGGTTCACTGAAGGTAGTAACTCAGTGCTATGGATTCTCCACTAAAGAAATGTATATTCCATAAACCATGAAAATGGGTCCAGCTTTTCATAAATTATCGGAAGACGTAGCACAGGTTTTACCTAGCGTAACAGAGAAAACCTTCCTGAAGTCTTCTTTTGATACCTCTTCTTATCCCTGAAGATTTAAATGGAGAAAATTGAGGAACAAATCCCCTTCTTCCTTCCCTTGAGTTCTGTGACAGACGCACATTCCTCTTTGCTTTCTGTCCTACAGTGGGCTCCTCAGGAGGCTTGGGCCCCACACTGTGGATCTCCAGTGGGGAACTGGAGTGAACAAAATCCTCTATCATCTTACATGGAAGGCCAGCTGCTTCCTTAGAAAGGATGCATAAACAAGAGGAGTTTCATGAAAAAGGAAGTAGATAGGTCTTAGGGAAAAATGGAATGGCAAATAGAATCTTGGAAAGGAGATGAGGCACCAAGAAGGCACATGGGCTGCTGGTGGAGGAGATTCCGTCCCTAATTGAGATAAATGAGCTCACATAGAACTGACGAGCATGGCTCAGCTGGCAAGACATAAAATCACTTAGGGTGCATGGAAGGAGTGGGGAAAGGAGGCTCCCTTCACTACCTACTTCTATGTATTCTATTTACTTGGAGCAGTATAAAGAATTAGGTCCTAGGATTGGGGGGCCTGCTCATGCACCCCAGAATGACCCTTTTGGGAAGGACATGAGGACCACAGGCTTTGGGGGACCTGTTGGGAGAACCTTGGCAATTGGGAAGCTCAACAATACCCAGAATTCTGATGCCAAGACAGGGCCCGCCCTGCTCTCCCATGGCTGTCTCTCACATTAGCTGGGTGATTCTAACATCTCAATTGCTGATGACATGAAAAACTCTAGGAGGTAAGCCACATACTTGTGGGCTCTTAAACATTTTGATAGTTTGGCTATTGTACAGTCTTTTATTAAACCCAGACCTACAGGCATACATGCACATAAATAGCTCTGAAAAGAATTTTTCTGAGCATGAAAAGATATTTTGGCCTGGTACCTCCTGGACCCATTTATCCTGGAGGGGGAGGCAAGGTGATTAAGACTTTCCCTGGTTCACTGAAGGTAGTAACTCAGTGCTATGGAACTCGCGTGCTGGGCAATATTCCCCTTGTCCTCTGAGTCACTCCCACTCCAATTACGTGGTTCTGGAGAGTTTAACACAAGGAGAGTCCCTGGTGCCTTCAGTGGCTTTCATGGGAATTCATTTGGTTTTCCAGTTCTTGGTTTGATGGATTACGGGAGGTGCAATTCTATGTTATGGCCTAACCCCTCCATTTGCCAGATTTGGAACACAGTGCACCACTGATGAGTGAGTGAATGGACTAATACAGGGAAACCTGGGTTCCATTATGATTTCCGCGAGGTGTCCATTGTGGTTATAGACCTCACAGTCCCTCAAGGAGGAGTACAATCGTTTTTGAGTCGCTGTACGGTGAGTTCAACCCAGGGTCCTTGGCTTGGAGCTAGATGTGAACTTCCTGTCCAGCTGTGATGGTGCCTCTCCTTCCTGTTGATGCCACAGTAGCATACGGCTGACGCGGGAGGCGCAGGATAAGCTGCAGGCATGACCCACGTGGGGAAACTCAGGAGAGACCTTCTGTTCAGAGCCATAGGTTGCTGGAAAGGGCCACAAGGAGGAGCACATTGTCTTGTAAATGGAAGTGTTGGGCCCCACTGCTGGAGACCCTCCAGCCTTCAAGGTTTAGCAACCAATACTCCAAACAGCTGCAGCTCCTCTGTCATCTTGTAGTGGGATTTCTGAGTTGATCCGTAATCAAATTGCATATCTGACTATTGAATTTGTTAAGAAATAATATGTCTTTTAATAATGAATATCACATTAGAAAAATCCACACTCCCATTAAATAAAAGGCTCAGGTGACAACAGCTAAAACTACTTGGATAACCATTTTGAATGCTCCTTTCTTTCCCCCATTAATCTGAGATACTATGTATTTTACTAATATTCCTTATGCCCACATGTCTCCAAGCTCTTTATTTTTTCTCTTTTATGATATACTTTGAGGTCAGTATTGCACTGTCTTACTTATTATGGGGCTAATATTGGGGTTAGATGTTTCCTTTCTCTGCTCTTCTTTTGAAGAATCTTGATTATTCTTGGAACCTTAATTCTCCCAGACATATCTCAGGATCAAGTTCATCAAGTCTTTTTTTTTTTTATTATTTTTAAAATTTTTATTTTACTTTTAAGCATGGCTATTTTTTTTTATTTTTAAAATTTATTTATTTATTTATTTTTGTACATATATGTTCCCAGATCATTCATATGCATATCCCTTGACCCTCCCCCCACCCAGTTCCCCCCCTCCCATCCCTCCAGACCATCGCTCCAAGTGGTTGTAGGTACTCCTATTCCCCTAGCACAATGACAATAGCTATCTTTTCCACACATGACAGTATAGGTTTCCATGTTACTCCCTCCCACTGTTCGGTCTCCACAATGTCTTTATGTCTATTCTCTGTTTTTTCATGAGTTCACTGCATGTGTTATCATGACCATCTTACTAGATCCCATATATATGAGTTAGTATACTATACTTGTCTTTCTCTTTTTGACTTACTTCACTTTTTATGATAGGTTCTAGAGCCAGCCACCTCATTAGGACTGAGTCTTCTGCATTTCTTTTAACAGCTGAGTAGTATTCCATTGTATATATGTACCAGAGCTTCTGGATCCATTCATTTGTCGATGGACATCTAGGTTGCTTCCATGTTCTGGCTATTGTATAGAGAGCTGCAATGAACATTGGGGTACAGGTGCCTCTTTCATTTTTGATTTCATCAGGATATAGGCCTAATAGTGGGATTGCTGGGTCATAGGGTGCTTCTATTTTTAGTTTTTTAAGGAATCTCCATATTGTCTTCCATAGAGGTTGTATTAATTTACATTCCCACCAGCAATGCAAGAGGGTTCCCTTTTCTCCACACCCTCTCCAGCATTTGTTGTCTGTCGATTTGTTGATGATGGCCATTCTGACAGGTGTGAGGTGGTATCTCATTGTGGTTTTAATTTGCATTTCTCTGATAATAAGTGAGGTTGAGCATCGTTTCATGTATTTTTGGGCCATTTGTATGTCCTCTTTGGAGAGGCGTCTCTTTAGATCGTTTTCCCATTTTTTGATTGGGCTGCTCATTTTCCCTGTGCTGAGTTGTCTGAGTTGCTTGTAGATTTTGGAGATTAATTCTTTGTCTGTTGTTTCATTTGCTATGATTTTCTCCCACTCTGTGGGGTTTTGTTTTGATTTTTTGGCTGCTCCCATTTTTTTTATTATTTTAAAATTTTTCTTTTACTTTTAAGCATGGCTATTTTTTTTTATTTTTAAAATTTATTTATTTATTTATTTTTGTACATATATGTTCCCAGATCATTCATATGCATATCCCTTGACCCTCCCCCCACCCAGTTCCCCCCCTCCCATCCCTCCAGACCATCGCTCCAAGTGGTTGTAGGTACTCCTATTCCCCTAGCACAATGACAATAGCTATCTTTTCCACACATGACAGTATAGGTTTCCATGTTACTCCCTCCCACTGTTCGGTCTCCACAATGTCTTTATGTCTATTCTCTGTTTTTTCATGAGTTCACTGCATGTGTTATCATGACCATCTTACTAGATCCCATATATATGAGTTAGTATACTATACTTGTCTTTCTCTTTTTGACTTACTTCACTTTTTATGATAGGTTCTAGAGCCAGCCACCTCATTAGGACTGAGTCTTCTGCATTTCTTTTAACAGCTGAGTAGTATTCCATTGTATATATGTACCAGAGCTTCTGGATCCATTCATTTGTCGATGGACATCTAGGTTGCTTCCATGTTCTGGCTATTGTATAGAGAGCTGCAATGAACATTGGGGTACAGGTGCCTCTTTCATTTTTGATTTCATCAGGATATAGGCCTAATAGTGGGATTGCTGGGTCATAGGGTGCTTCTATTTTTAGTTTTTTAAGGAATCTCCATATTGTCTTCCATAGAGGTTGTATTAATTTACATTCCCACCAGCAATGCAAGAGGGTTCCCTTTTCTCCACACCCTCTCCAGCATTTGTTGTCTGTCGATTTGTTGATGATGGCCATTCTGACAGGTGTGAGGTGGTATCTCATTGTGGTTTTAATTTGCATTTCTCTGATAATAAGTGAGGTTGAGCATCGTTTCATGTATTTTTGGGCCATTTGTATGTCCTCTTTGGAGAGACGTCTCTTTAGATCTTTTTCCCATTTTTTTGATTGGGCTGCTCATTTTCCCTGTGCTGAGTTGTCTGAGTTGCTTGTAGATTTTGGAGATTAATTCTTTGTCTGTTGTTTCATTTGCTATGATTTTCTCCCACTCTGTGGGGTGTCTGTTGAACTTTTTTGTAATTTCTTTTGCTGTACAAAAGCTTTTAAGTTTCATAAGGTCCCATATGTTCATTTTTTTTTTCAGTTCTGCTATTTTAGTTGGTGGGTCAGAGAAGATCTTGCTTTGATTTATGTCCTTGAGGGTTTTGCCTATATTCTCCTCTAAGAGTTTGATGGTTTCTGGTCTTACATTGAGGTCTTTAATCCATTTTGAGTTGATCTTAGTGTATAGTGTCAGGGAGTGTTCCAATTTCATTTTTTGCATGTAGCTGTCCAATTCTCCCAGCACCACTTGTTGAAGAGGCTGTCTTTGTCCCATTTTATAGTTTCTCCTCCTTTATCAAAAATAAGGTACCCATAGGTGCGTGGGTTGATCTCTGGGTTCTCAATCTTGTTCCATTGATCTATAGTTCTGTTTTTGTGCCAGTACCATACTGTCTTGATAACTGTTGCTTTGTAGTAGAGTCTGAAGTTAGGAAGGCTGATCCCTCCAACTCCATTTTTCTTCCTCAGGATTGCTTTGGCTATTTGAGGTCTTCTGTGTTTCCATATGAACTGTGTTATTATTTGGTCTAGTTCTGTGAAAAATGTCAGTGGTAGTTGAATAGGTATTGCATTGAATCTGTAGATGATATTTGGAAGTATGGTCATTTTCACAATATTGATTCTTCCAATCCAGGAACATGGAATATCTCTCCATCTGTTTAAGTCTTCTTTAATGTCTCTCATGAGTGTCTTGTAATTTTCTGTGTACAATTCTTTTGTTTCTTTGGGTAGGTTTATTCCTAGATATTTGATTCTTTTGGTTGCAATGGTGAAGGGGATTGCCTCTTTGATTTCGTTTTCTGATTTTTCATTGTTTGTGTATAGGAATGCCAGTGACTTCTGTGTGTTGACTTTGTATCCTGCGACTTTGCTGAATTCATTGATTAGTTCTAGTAGCTTTGTAACCGTGTCTTTGGGATTTTCTATGTATAATATCATGTCGTCTGCAAAAAGAGAGAGCTTGACTTCTTCCTTTCCAATCTGGATTCCTTTGATTTCTTTCTCTTGTCTTATTGCTGTTGCTAGGACTTCCAGGACTATGTTGAATAGCAGTGGTGAAAGTGGGCACCCCTGTCTTGTTCCTGATCTCAGAGGGAATGCTTTCAGTTTTTCACCATTAACAATAATGTTCGCTGTTGTTTCATTTGCTATGATTTTCTCCCACTCTGTGGTGCGTGGTAGTAAAATTTTATAAGGTCCCATATGTTCATTTTTCTTTTCAGTTCTGCTATTTTAGTTGGTGGGTCAGAGAAGATCTTGCTTTGATTTATGTCCTTGAGGGTTTTGCCTATATTCTCCTCTAAGAGTTTGATGGTTTCTGGTCTTACATTGAGGTCTTTAATCCATTTTGAGTTGATCTTAGTGTATAGTGTCAGGGAGTGTTCCAATTTCATTTTTTTGCATGTAGCTGTCCAATTCTCCCAGCACCACTTGTTGAAGAGGCTGTCTTTGTCCCATTTTATAGTTTCTCCTCCTTTATCAAAAATAAGGTACCCATAGGTGCGTGGGTTGATCTCTGGGTTCTCAATCTTGTTCCATTGATCTATAGTTCTGTTTTTGTGCCAGTACCATACTGTCTTGATAACTGTTGCTTTGTAGTAGAGTCTGAAGTTAGGAAGGCTGATCCCTCCAACTCCATTTTTCTTCCTCAGGATTGCTTTGGCTATTTGAGGTCTTCTGTGTTTCCATATGAACTGTGTTATTATTTGGTCTAGTTCTGTGAAAAATGTCAGTGGTAGTTGAATAGGTATTGCATTGAATCTGTAGATGATATTTGGAAGTATGGTCATTTTCACAATATTGATTCTTCCAATCCAGGAACATGGAATATCTCTCCATCTGTTTAAGTCTTCTTTAATGTCTCTCATGAGTGTCTTGTAATTTTCTGTGTACAATTCTTTTGTTTCTTTGGGTAGGTTTATTCCTAGATATTTGATTCTTTTGGTTGCAATGGTGAAGGGGATTGCCTCTTTGATTTCGTTTTCTGATTTTTCATTGTTTGTGTATAGGAATGCCAGTGACTTCTGTGTGTTGACTTTGTATCCTGCGACTTTGCTGAATTCATTGATTAGTTCTAGTAGCTTTGTAACCGTGTCTTTGGGATTTTCTATGTATAATATCATGTCGTCTGCAAAAAGAGAGAGCTTGACTTCTTCCTTTCCAATCTGGATTCCTTTGATTTCTTTCTCTTGTCTTATTGCTGTTGCTAGGACTTCCAGGACTATGTTGAATAGCAGTGGTGAAAGTGGGCACCCCTGTCTTGTTCCTGATCTCAGAGGGAATGCTTTCAGTTTTTCACCATTAACAATAATGTTCGCTGTAGGCTTCTCATAGATGGCTTTTATTATGTTGAGATAGGTTCCTTCTATGCCCATTTTCTGAAGAGTTTTGATCATAAATGGATGTTGTACTTTGTCGAAGGCTTTTTCTGCATCTATTGAAATGATCATGTGATTTTTGTCTTTCAACTTGTTGATATGGTGTATCACATTGATTGATTTGCGGATGTTGAAGAAGACTTGCATGCCTGGGATGAACCCAACTTGATCATGATGTATGAGTTTTTTGACATGTCGTTGAATTCTGTTTGCTAGGATTTTGTTGAGGATCTTGGCATCTAAGTTCATCAGTGAAATTGGCCTATAGTTTTCCTTTTTTGTGTTGTCTTTGCCTGGTTTGGGTATCAGGGTGATGGTGGCCTCGTAGAATGTTTTTGGGAGTTTTCCTTCCTGTGCAATTTTTTGGAAGAGTTTTAGAAGGACAGGCATTAGCTCTTCTTTAAATGTTTGGTAGAATTCGGCTGTGAAGCCATCTGGTCCAGGGCTTTTATTTTTGGGTAGATTTTTAATCACAAATTCGGTTTCTGAGCTTGTGATTGGGTTGTTCAAAGTTTCTGTTTCTTCCTGGGTCAGTCTTGGGAGATTAATCCTGTCCAAGAAACTGTCCATTTCTTCCAGGTTGTCCAGTTTGTTGCCATAGAGTTGCTCATAATAGTCTCTTAGAATCCTTTGGATTTCCGCATTATCTGTTGTAATCTCTCCTTTTTCATTTTTGATTTTGTTGATCTGGTTCTTCTCTCTGTTTTTCTTAATGAGTCTGGCCAGTGGCTTGTCAATTTTGTTAACCTTTTCAAAGAACCAGCTTTTTGTTTTATTTATCTTTACTATTGTTTCTTTTGTTTCTTTCTCATTTATTTCTGCTCTGATCTTTATGATTTCTCTTCTTCTGCTGGCTTTGGGGTGTTTTTGTTCTTCTTTCTCCAACTGTTTTAACGTTCTTTTCTAGTTTCTTGAGGTGGGATTGTATTGCTATAAATTTCCCTAGGACTTCCAGGACTATGTTGAATAGCAGTGGTGAAAGTGGGCACCCCTGTCTTGTTCCTGATCTCAGAGGGAATGCTTTCAGTTTTTCACCATTAACAATAATGTTCGCTGTAGGCTTCTCATAGATGGCTTTTATTATGTTGAGATAGGTTCCTTCTATGCCCATTTTCTGAAGAGTTTTGATCATAAATGGATGTTGTACTTTGTCGAAGGCTTTTTCTGCATCTATTGAAATGATCATGTGATTTTTGTCTTTCAACTTGTTGATATGGTGTATCACATTGATTGATTTGCGGATGTTGAAGAAGACTTGCATGCCTGGGATGAACCCAACTTGATCATGATGTATGAGTTTTTTGACATGTCGTTGAATTCTGTTTGCTAGGATTTTGTTGAGGATCTTGGCATCTAAGTTCATCAGTGAAATTGGCCTATAGTTTTCCTTTTTTGTGTTGTCTTTGCCTGGTTTGGGTATCAGGGTGATGGTGGCCTCGTAGAATGTTTTTGGGAGTTTTCCTTCCTGTGCAATTTTTTGGAAGAGTTTTAGAAGGACAGGCATTAGCTCTTCTTTAAATGTTTGGTAGAATTCGGCTGTGAAGCCATCTGGTCCAGGGCTTTTATTTTTGGGTAGATTTTTAATCACAAATTCGGTTTCTGAGCTTGTGATTGGGTTGTTCAAAGTTTCTGTTTCTTCCTGGGTCAGTCTTGGGAGATTAATCCTGTCCAAGAAACTGTCCATTTCTTCCAGGTTGTCCAGTTTGTTGCCATAGAGTTGCTCATAATAGTCTCTTAGAATCCTTTGGATTTCCGCATTATCTGTTGTAATCTCTCCTTTTTCATTTTTGATTTTGTTGATCTGGTTCTTCTCTCTGTTTTTCTTAATGAGTCTGGCCAGTGGCTTGTCAATTTTGTTAACCTTTTCAAAGAACCAGCTTTTTGTTTTATTTATCTTTACTATTGTTTCTTTTGTTTCTTTCTCATTTATTTCTGCTCTGATCTTTATGATTTCTCTTCTTCTGCTGGCTTTGGGGTGTTTTTGTTCTTCTTTCTCCAACTGTTTTAAGCGGAGGGTTAGGTCATCTGCTTCATATTTTCCTAGTTTCTTGAGGTGGGATTGTATTGCTATAAATTTCCCTCTTAGAACTGCTTTTGCAGTATCCCATAGGTTTTGCACGGTCGTGTGTTCATTGTCATTTTCTTCTAGGAATTGTTTAATTTCTCCTTTGATTTCCTCAATGATCAGTTGGTTTTTTAGGTATGTATTGTTTAATCTCCATGTGTTTCTGTTTTTAGGATTTTTTTTCTGGTAGTTGATCTCCAGTCTCATTGCATTGTGGTCCGAGAAGATGGTTGATATAATTTCGGTTTTCTTGAAGTGACTGAGGTTAGATTTGTGGCCCAAGATGTGGTCTATCCTGGAGAATGTTCCGTGAGCACTTGAGAAGAAAGTGTATTCTTCTGCTTTTGGATGGAACGTCCTAAAGATATCGATGAGGTCCATTTATTCCAGTGTGGCATTCAAGGCTTGTGTTTCTTTATTAATTTTCTGTTTTGTTGATCTGTCCATTGGTGTGAGAGGAGTGTTAAAGTCTCCTACTATTATTGTGTTATTGTTGATTTCTTCTTTTATGTCTGAAAGTACCTGTCTTATGTATTGAGGTGCCCCTGTGTTGGGTGCGTAGATATTCATGACTGTTATGTCTTCCTCTTGGATAGATCCCTTAATCATGATGTAGTGACCTGCCTTGTCTCTTAGAATCTTCTTTACTTTAAAGTCTATTTTGTCTGATATAAGGATTGCTACTCCAGCTTTCTTTTGATTTCCATTTGCATGAAATATCTTTTTCCAACCTTTCACTTTCAGTCTATGAGTGTCTCTAGGTCTGAAGTGGGTCTCTTGTAAACAGCATATATATGGGTCTTGCTTCTGGATCCATTCAGCCAGCCTATGTCGTTTGGTTGGAGCATTTAGTCCATTTACGTTCAAAGTAATTATTGATGCGAATGTTCCTATTGTCATCTTCTTAGAAGTCTGGGGTTTTATTTATCTTTACTATTGTTTCTTTTGTTTCTTTCTCATTTATTTCTGCTCTGATCTTTATGATTTCTCTTCTTCTGCTGGCTTTGGGGTGTTTTTGTTCTTCTTTCTCCAACTGTTTTAAGCGGAGGGTTAGGTCATCTGCTTCATATTTTCCTAGTTTCTTGAGGTGGGATTGTATTGCTATAAATTTCCCTCTTAGAACTGCTTTTGCAGTATCCCATAGGTTTTGCACGGTCGTGTGTTCATTGTCATTTTCTTCTAGGAATTGTTTAATTTCTCCTTTGATTTCCTCAATGATCAGTTGGTTTTTTAGGTATGTATTGTTTAATCTCCATGTGTTTCTGTTTTTAGGATTTTTTTTCTGGTAGTTGATCTCCAGTCTCATTGCATTGTGGTCCGAGAAGATGGTTGATATAATTTCGGTTTTCTTGAAGTGACTGAGGTTAGATTTGTGGCCCAAGATGTGGTCTATCCTGGAGAATGTTCCGTGAGCACTTGAGAAGAAAGTGTATTCTTCTGCTTTTGGATGGAACGTCCTAAAGATATCGATGAGGTCCATTTATTCCAGTGTGGCATTCAAGGCTTGTGTTTCTTTATTAATTTTCTGTTTTGTTGATCTGTCCATTGGTGTGAGAGGAGTGTTAAAGTCTCCTACTATTATTGTGTTATTGTTGATTTCTTCTTTTATGTCTGAAAGTACCTGTCTTATGTATTGAGGTGCCCCTGTGTTGGGTGCGTAGATATTCATGACTGTTATGTCTTCCTCTTGGATAGATCCCTTAATCATGATGTAGTGACCTGCCTTGTCTCTTAGAATCTTCTTTACTTTAAAGTCTATTTTGTCTGATATAAGGATTGCTACTCCAGCTTTCTTTTGATTTCCATTTGCATGAAATATCTTTTTCCAACCTTTCACTTTCAGTCTATGAGTGTCTCTAGGTCTGAAGTGGGTCTCTTGTAAACAGCATATATATGGGTCTTGCTTCTGGATCCATTCAGCCAGCCTATGTCGTTTGGTTGGAGCATTTAGTCCATTTACGTTCAAAGTAATTATTGATGCGAATGTTCCTATTGTCATCTTCTTAGAAATTTGGGGTTTGATTTGTAAGGCTTCTCCTACTCTTGTATTTATTGGCTATATCAGGCCCTTTAACACTTGTTGTAGTGCTGGTTTTGTGGTACAGAATTCTTTTAGTTTTTGCTTGTCTGTGAAGCTTTTGACTTCACCATCGATTTTGAATGAGATTCTTGCTGGGTAGAGAATTTGTGGTTGCAGGTTATTCTCTTTTAGCCGTTTAAATGTATCTTGCCATTCTCTTCTGGCCTGTAGGGTTTCTGTTGAGAGATCCGCAGTTAAACGTATGGGGTTTCCTTTATATGTTATTTGTTGTTTGCTCCTAGCTGCTTTTAGTAATCTGTCTTTATATTTAGTCTGCGTTAGTCTGATTAGTATGTGCCTTGGTGTGTTTCTTCTGGGGTTTCTCCTGTATGGAACTCTTTGTGCTTCCTGGACTTGGTTGACTATCTCCTTTCCCATGCTGGGGAAGTTTTCAACTATAACCTCTTCAAGAATTTTTTCATAGTCTTTCTTCTCTTCTTCTTCTGGAACTCCTACAATTCTAATGTTGGTGCGTTTAATATTGTCCCATAGGTCTCTGAGGCTATCCTCAGTTCTTTTAATTCTTTGGGCTTTGTTCTGTTCTTCAGCACTTATTTCCACCATTCTGTCTTCCAGCTCACTTATCCGTTCTTCAGCCTCTGATACTCTACTGTTGAGACCTTCTATAGTACTTTTGAGTTCAGCAATTGAGTTGGTGGTCTCTATTTGCTTATTTTTCATTTCCTGCATGTCTTTTCTCAATGCACTAATTTCCTCTAATATTCTGTTTTCAGTGTTTTGCATCCTCATTAGTATAGCTTTTCTGAATTCTCTTTCAGATAGCTTGTCTATCTCCTCCTCTGTCATTTGAAGTGGTGTTTCTCTAGCTTGGTCCTTCATTTGTACAGTGTTTCTCTGACGTTTCATTATTAGGTTAATTTTTGTTTCTTTGTGTGTGTCTGTGTGTATGGAGTTCTTATTCCCACCAGGCTTCTTGGTTGAATTCTCCCTTCCTTTGGGTTTCTGTCCTTGTAGAAAGGTTCAGTGGTTTGTGTCTTGGGTGGTGATAGACCTTGTTTACAGGTGAATAATCTGTAGTGTTGTATGTTCTTTGATAATCATTGTGGGGTCTTGGAATCCGGGCTTCCAATTCGAGGATCCTTGGTTTGATGATTGGTCATGGGGTGTAGGCTCTATGTCTGGTTTGCTATGGTGTTCTGTGATACTAGTTCACACACTGGCATCCGCCTCGCGGCTCCTCGCGGCGTCCGCGGCTCCTCACGGCGGGCGGGTTCCGGCGGCTCCTCGCGGCGGGCGGGTTCCGGCGGCTCCTCTCCATCAAGTCTTAAAAACAACCCTGTAGGATCGCTTCTCAACCTTTTGGTTGTCAAGTGTAAGAACAACCCTGTTGGAATTTGGATTGGAATTACATTGAATCAATAGATGGGCTTTTAGACAATTGACTTTTTTTTTTTTAAGATTTATTTATTTATTCATTTATTTTTGTGGGGGTGGGGTGGGGAGGGAAGGGAGCAGGCAGGCCACTTCTATTGGTCTTTCATTTGTCCATTTTCATCCATCTTTGTTCTTTGGCCCGTGTGGGACTCCCATCACGGTGGCCTCTGTTGTCGCAGAGCACCGGCTCTGGGCGCATGCGCTCCAGAGCTCCGGCTCAGTAATTGGACACATCGGTCCAACCGCTCCACAGCACGTGGGATCTTCCCAGGCCAGGGATCGAACCAGCGCCCCTTGCACTGCAAGGCGGTGTCCTTACCCACTGGACCACCAGGGAAGCCCAACAATTGACTTTTTGTTTTGTTTTTATGGCCACTGCATGCTTCTCCGTGCAGCTGAGCCATCTTCAGCATCTCTTAAATCTTCCAGCAGAAGCTTATATGCTTTTGTTAGAATTCTTATTAAGCTTTAATGCTCTCTTACCATTTTCAATGTCAGTGTCTTTTAGATTAGACTTTCCATTATTTGTTAGTGGTCAGTAGATAGTATTTAAAATTTAAATACAAAATAGCAAAGTGAATAAATAGATTCTGTGTATTTTTCTAATAATTCATATTTTCTTTAGGTTTTTGCAGGTGAAGGATTGCATTAGCTGGTTTGTTTTGTTTTTTAGCTGATATTAAAGACTGGCATTTTTTCTCCTTGCTAATTTGTCTGCACTGAATTGTATGTTCTTTGATAATCATTGTGGGGTCTTGGAATCCGGGCTTCCAATTCGAGGATCCTTGGTTTGATGATTGGTCATGGGGTGTAGGCTCTATGTCTGGTTTGCTATGGTGTTCTGTGATACTAGTTCACACACTGGCATCCGCCTCGCGGCTCCTCGCGGCGTCCGCGGCTCCTCACGGCGGGCGGGTTCCGGCGGCTCCTCGCGGCGGGCGGGTTCCGGCGGCTCCTCTCCATCAAGTCTTAAAAACAACCCTGTAGGATCGCTTCTCAACCTTTTGGTTGTCAAGTGTAAGAACAACCCTGTTGGAATTTGGATTGGAATTACATTGAATCAATAGATGGGCTTTTAGACAATTGACTTTTTTTTTTTTAAGATTTATTTATTTATTCATTTATTTTTGTGGGGGTGGGGTGGGGAGGGAAGGGAGCAGGCAGGCCACTTCTATTGGTCTTTCATTTGTCCATTTTCATCCATCTTTGTTCTTTGGCCCGTGTGGGACTCCCATCACGGTGGCCTCTGTTGTCGCAGAGCACCGGCTCTGGGCGCATGCGCTCCAGAGCTCCGGCTCAGTAATTGGACACATCGGTCCAACCGCTCCACAGCACGTGGGATCTTCCCAGGCCAGGGATCGAACCAGCGCCCCTTGCACTGCAAGGCGGTGTCCTTACCCACTGGACCACCAGGGAAGCCCAACAATTGACTTTTTGTTTTGTTTTTATGGCCACTGCATGCTTCTCCGTGCAGCTGAGCCATCTTCAGCATCTCTTAAATCTTCCAGCAGAAGCTTATATGCTTTTGTTAGAATTCTTATTAAGCTTTAATGCTCTCTTACCATTTTCAATGTCAGTGTCTTTTAGATTAGACTTTCCATTATTTGTTAGTGGTCAGTAGATAGTATTTAAAATTTAAATACAAAATAGCAAAGTGAATAAATAGATTCTGTGTATTTTTCTAATAATTCATATTTTCTTTAGGTTTTTGCAGGTGAAGGATTGCATTAGCTGGTTTGTTTTGTTTTTTAGCTGATATTAAAGACTGGCATTTTTTCTCCTTGCTAATTTGTCTGCACTGAATTGTTTATTCTTTCACCCTTATTGTAGTGTTATAGAAATCTGATACAATGCTGACCAGAAATAAGAATAATGGGATGATTTCTCTTTTTTTGGCCACTTCTATTGGTCTTTCATTTATTTCCATCTTTGTTCTTTGGCCTATATGGGCCTCCCATCTCAGTGACCTCTCTTGCTGCAGAGCACAAGCTCTGGGTTCATGCGCTCCAGAGCTCTGGCTCAGTAGTTGGGTACATTGGTCCAGCTGCTCTGAGGCATGTGGGATCTTCCCAGGCCAGGGATTGAACTGGCACCCCTTGCACTGCAAGGTGGTGTCCTTACCCACTGGATCACCAGGGAAACCTAATAATGGGATGGTTTCTAATGTTTCTTCATTTAGGATGGCATTTGCTGTAGTATTCTTTTGCAGATACCCTTTATTAGATTATGAAAGTACATTTATACTGGTAGATTGCTAAAAGTTTATAATCGTGAAAATATATTGAATGTTATCTCAGGTTTTAAATCTCTTAATGTGGTAAATTAGGTGTTTTATACACAAGTGGCATAAAGCCATGCTTATTTTGGTTGGTTGTCTTTTTATATGGTGTAATTCAATTTGCTAATATCTTATTTGAAGTTGTTTAATCTATACTAGTGGTTAAAGTAATATTATAAACTTTATTTCCTCAAAATGTCAATGTCTGGTTTTAAAATGAGCTGATAGGGATTTTTTTTCTTTCTATTTGTTGGAATAGTGATAAAAGATTGAGATGATTTGTACTCAAATAACTTGATGGAATTTATGGGTAAAACTGGGCCTCCACTGTGGCTCAGTGGTAAAGAATCTGAAGGAGACAAAGGAGACATGGGTTCTATACCTGGGTTGGAAAGATTCCTGGAGGAGGAAATGGGAAACTACTCCAGTATTCTCACCTGGAAATAATCCTGTGGACAGAGGAGCCTGGAAGGCTACAGTCCCTGGGGTTGAAGAGTCAGATCACACTCAAGCACTATCAAAACTATTTAAGCCTATGGTTTTTCTTCTTCGGGAGGTTTATAACTGTTATTTCAATTTTGTTAGTCTTTATTGCTCCTAATGTCAGTTTTGTTAAGTTTCTTTATGTTTTTTTCCCCCATTTTTCTCTATTTTTAAAGGTTGCTGGCATCTGTTATGTTATATTTCAAAGCTTTTAAAAATAATTTGTCTTCTTTTCAGTATGGATATTCCTCAAAAAACTAGGAATAGAACAACCTTATGATCCGGCAATTCCACTACTAGGCATATACCCTGATGAAATTAAAATTGAAAGAGACACATGTACCTCTTCATTGCAGCACTATTTACAATAGCTAGAACATGGAAGCAGACTAGATGCCCATCGACAGATGAATTGATAAAGAAGTTGTGGTACATATATACAATGGAATATTACTCAGCCTTAAAAAGAAATGCAAAGAGGTATGAATCTAGAACCTATTATACAGAGTGAAGTAGGTCAGATGGGATGGTTTCTAATGTTTCTTCATTTAGGATGGCATTTGCTGTAGTATTCTTTTGCAGATACCCTTTATTAGATTATGAAAGTACATTTATACTGGTAGATTGCTAAAAGTTTATAATCGTGAAAATATATTGAATGTT
The DNA here is from genome assembly GCA_022376925.1 of Tragulus kanchil. Taxonomy (NCBI): domain Eukaryota; kingdom Metazoa; phylum Chordata; class Mammalia; order Artiodactyla; family Tragulidae; genus Tragulus; species Tragulus kanchil. The sequence goes on from JAIOJX010000005.1 coordinate 164,057,454, forward strand.
ATCTCAGGTTTTAAATCTCTTAATGTGGTAAATTAGGTGTTTTATACACAAGTGGCATAAAGCCATGCTTATTTTGGTTGGTTGTCTTTTTATATGGTGTAATTCAATTTGCTAATATCTTATTTGAAGTTGTTTAATCTATACTAGTGGTTAAAGTAATATTATAAACTTTATTTCCTCAAAATGTCAATGTCTGGTTTTAAAATGAGCTGATAGGGATTTTTTTTCTTTCTATTTGTTGGAATAGTGATAAAAGATTGAGATGATTTGTACTCAAATAACTTGATGGAATTTATGGGTAAAACTGGGCCTCCACTGTGGCTCAGTGGTAAAGAATCTGAAGGAGACAAAGGAGACATGGGTTCTATACCTGGGTTGGAAAGATTCCTGGAGGAGGAAATGGGAAACTACTCCAGTATTCTCACCTGGAAATAATCCTGTGGACAGAGGAGCCTGGAAGGCTACAGTCCCTGGGGTTGAAGAGTCAGATCACACTCAAGCACTATCAAAACTATTTAAGCCTATGGTTTTTCTTCTTCGGGAGGTTTATAACTGTTATTTCAATTTTGTTAGTCTTTATTGCTCCTAATGTCAGTTTTGTTAAGTTTCTTTATGTTTTTTTCCCCCATTTTTCTCTATTTTTAAAGGTTGCTGGCATCTGTTATGTTATATTTCAAAGCTTTTAAAAATAATTTGTCTTCTTTTCAGTATGGATATTCCTCAAAAAACTAGGAATAGAACAACCTTATGATCCGGCAATTCCACTACTAGGCATATACCCTGATGAAATTAAAATTGAAAGAGACACATGTACCTCTTCATTGCAGCACTATTTACAATAGCTAGAACATGGAAGCAGACTAGATGCCCATCGACAGATGAATTGATAAAGAAGTTGTGGTACATATATACAATGGAATATTACTCAGCCTTAAAAAGAAATGCATTTGAATCAGTTCTAATGAGGTAGATGGAATCTAGAACCTATTATACAGAGTGAAGTAGGTCAGAGAGAGAAAGATGAAATATTCCATACTGACACATCTGTATTGAATCTAGAAAGTTGGTGCCGATCAATGAATATGCAGAGCAGCAATGGAGAGGTGGACCTGGAGAGCAGTCTTATGGACATTGGGGTGAGGGAGCAGAATATGCTGTGGGACCAGGGGATCTCAAATGGGCTCTATGGCAACCTGGAGGGGTGAGATGGAGAGGGAGATGGAGGGGAGGTTTGGGAGAGGAGGACATATGTATAACTTTGGAAGATTCAGGTTCACGTGTGACAGTAATCAACAAAGCTCTGTTAAAAATAATAATAATAATAAAGTAAAAAAAACTTCTATAGAAATAAATAAATAAATAAAAATTTATGTCTTCTTTGACATTCAAAATATTATTTATTTTTCATTTTCCCTTTAATCTCACTATTTTTCAGTTAGTTGTTGGTTTTATATATGAATCAACTCTTCACCACATTCATCTTCTCTATAGTATATTTTTTGGAGATCATCCTCTTGTCTGTCCTCTAATTTTGTAATTTTCTGTCTTCAATTTTTACCCTTTCTCTTTTTCTTTTATAAGTATTTTAGGATGCAGATTTTCTTCATGGCGCTGCTCTAAATGCTAATGTATCGTTATGCTAATGATTGAACTCACTGACTGGCAGGCAGATACTGCTGAGTCACAAGGGAAGCCTTTTCTTTTCGGGATTATTTTTTAAGTTAGTCTTTATTGCTCCTAATGTCAGTTTTGTTAAGTTTCATGTTTTTTCCCCATTTTTCTCTATTTTTAAAGGTTGCTGGCATCTGTTATGTTATATTTCAAAGCTTTTAAAAATAATTTGTCTTCTTTTCAGTATGGATATTCCTCAAAAAACTAGGAATAGAACAACCTTATGATCCGGCAATTCCACTACTAGGCATATACCCTGATGAAATTAAAATTGAAAGAGACACATGTACCTCTTCATTGCAGCACTATTTACAATAGCTAGAACATGGAAGCAGACTAGATGCCCATCGACAGATGAATTGATAAAGAAGTTGTGGTACATATATACAATGGAATATTACTCAGCCTTAAAAAGAAATGCATTTGAATCAGTTCTAATGAGGTAGATGGAATCTAGAACCTATTATACAGAGTGAAGTAGGTCAGAGAGAGAAAGATGAAATATTCCATACTGACACATCTGTATTGAATCTAGAAAGTTGGTGCCGATCAATGAATATGCAGAGCAGCAATGGAGAGGTGGACCTGGAGAGCAGTCTTATGGACATTGGGGTGAGGGAGCAGAATATGCTGTGGGACCAGGGGATCTCAAATGGGCTCTATGGCAACCTGGAGGGGTGAGATGGAGAGGGAGATGGAGGGGAGGTTTGGGAGAGGAGGACATATGTATAACTTTGGAAGATTCAGGTTCACGTGTGACAGTAATCAACAAAGCTCTGTTAAAAATAATAATAATAATAAAGTAAAAAAAACTTCTATAGAAATAAATAAATAAATAAAAATTTATGTCTTCTTTGACATTCAAAATATTATTTATTTTTCATTTTCCCTTTAATCTCACTATTTTTCAGTTAGTTGTTGGTTTTATATATGAATCAACTCTTCACCACATTCATCTTCTCTATAGTATATTTTTTGGAGATCATCCTCTTGTCTGTCCTCTAATTTTGTAATTTTCTGTCTTCAATTTTTACCCTTTCTCTTTTTCTTTTATAAGTATTTTAGGATGCAGATTTTCTTCATGGCGCTGCTCTAAATGCTAATGTATCGTTATGCTAATGATTGAACTCACTGCGGCACTGGCAGGCAGATACTGCTGAGTCACAAGGGAAGCTCACTTTCCTGTAGCGGTTTTGGTTTGGCTAGAACTTTCCTGACATACTTTTATGTCCATTGGTTGGAATCCAGAAAGTGGATGTCTAAGCCAGAGAGTAAAAATTTACTAGAGTTGCTTCTGAGGATAGAATTTACTACAGAGAATAAGGCCGTGCAACTGGTAAAGAATCCGTCTCCCAATTCTGGATCCAGGTTTGATCCCTCGGTCAGGAAGATACCCTGGAGCAGGAAATGGCAACCCATTCCAGTACATCTTGCCTGGAAGCTTTCATGGGCAGAAGAGCCCAGGGAGTTTACGGTTCTTGGAGTCACAAAGAGTTGGACGCTACTGAGCGCATGTATCAAAAGGCTACAAAAATGATGGAGGAAATAGAGCAGCCAAAGGAGAAAATGAGTTAACTCAGATATTAGAAACTGCACAAGGCCATTTCTAGTCAAAAAGCTGGAGAAGCAGATGCAAAGCGGGCAGAGCCCATGGTGGCCTGTGTTGCTGGCACCACTTCTGTGGGAACCAGCTGCAGCAGGAAGCAGGCGTCTGCACTCGCTGGCTCTTGCTGCTGCAGCTGCTGCTGGTGCGTTCCCGTGACTTCCTTGTTTTATTCCTAGCTTTATTCCATCCCTCTGTGTTCCTTAAAATTATATCTTATATTTAATTTATTTTCACTTTATTAAAAGGCATGATGCTGTATATAATCTCCCAGATTTATTTTCACATTGAATTATCTGTCGCTAAAGTTTATTCAGATCCTAGCACATCTCTTTATCAATTTGTTTATGTTTCATTGTGTAAACACGCTAACATTGAGTCATGTGCTCTCCTCCTGATAAGCATTTAGATTGTTTTCAGGATTTCTGTGGGTAGTACTGCTATGAACCTCTTGTGTGAAAGGTTTGTTTAAGGATACAAAATCGTGGGTGTAAGGTGAATATTCAACTTTATTGGTTAAAGAGGAACTGTCTTCTAAAGTGGTTTCACCCGTTTACAAGCCGTGGGTGAACAGATAGATAGATCATATTTGCAAGTGCTTTAAATATTATTAATAAGGTAAAATCCAAAGTCTTAAAACACAAGGAGTAGGGAGCATATAACCTTGCCTAAGATCACAGTCACAGTTGCCACAAAGGAAGTTTTAGCTGTTCCTTCTGCAAAGGAAAATCAGAAAGTCTGAAGCTGGAACAAATGCTTTATGTGGTAGGACATTCAGGTCAACTGCTTAATGATTTTTTTAAAAATCAGGTTTATTAAGGTATAATTTCTATGTACCCTAAACCTGTCTTTTTAGATATAGTTCTTAACAAATATGTAGGTATGTATCTTTTTAGGTATGCCTCTTAAGTTTTGACAAATATTATAGTTGTGTGATCACTACCACAGTCAAAATATAGAACAGTTCATCCTTCCAAAAAGTTTCCTTGTGCCTCTTTGTGATTAATCCCCAGCCCTGCCCATAACCTTTGGCAACCATTACAGTTTTTAATTTTTCCAGGAAGTCATAAAGAAGCCATGCGGTATGATGAAGGCTTTGTGTCTGTCTTCTTTCAGTTATTATAATGCTTTTGAGACTCATCCATATTGTTCTATTTATCAATAGTTCATTTTATTGCTGAAAAGCATTTTGTGTATGGATGAGCTCCAATTAACTGTTCCATCACCAGTAGAGAGGCATTAGTGTTGCCTACAGCTTCTGGTGATTGTGAATTAAGTTGCAATGAGTGTTTACAATGAATGCTGCTCTCTGAGTGAATTTGTTTCCATTTATCTTGGGTAAATATCAGAGAGTGAAATTGCTGGATTGTATGGTAAGTATGTAATTAACATTATGAGAAACTTTCAAAGTGCTTTCTAATATAATTTAGTCCTCTACTTAAAATACATGAACATTTCAGTTGTTCTGTATCTTTGCAGCATTTAGTATTGTCAGTCCTACTAATTTTAGCTTTTTGGGTAAGTACATAGAGTTAACTTACTATGGTTTCATTTTGCAGTTCCCTTATGTCTAATGGAGTTTTCTTAATGTCTAGTGATGTTAGCTATCTCATCAGATGCTTATCGGCCATTTGTCTATTTTCTTTGGAAAAATACCTCCCCCCTTTTTTTTCACTGAGCTCTTTTTTAAACTCTATTTTTAAAACTTATTATAAAGCTCAAGTCATCAAGACAACGCACAATTGGTATAAGATGAACAAGCAGATCGATAGAACAGAGAGGTAATTGATTTCCAATCAAATATTCAAAACAATTCATCGAGAAGTGATACTATTTAAACAAATGATGCTAGAATAAAAGACCAACCTAGAAGAAAAAAGAAAAATGAATGAAACAAGACAAAACCTTTAATTCTTCTCTTGCACCACACACAGAAATCAATTTGAAATGGACCATAGGCTTAAAGATTAAAACCCAAAAGGCAAAATCCTAGAAATAAAACATAGGAGAAAACATTTGTTATTTATTTATTTTTTTTTTTTGGTTTAGGCAAAGATTCCTTAGATAGAGGACTAAAGTACAAACTATAATAGAGAAAATAAATTAGGCTTAAGTTTTCCCTTTAATGACTTTAACTCTCAAAGTACCCTATTACATAGAGAGGATAGATATGATTATCTGGGTTTTTTTTACAGATGAAATTGAAACAGAGAAATTTCGATTGCAAAACTGGGGAGAGAGTGTTGGTTACTGTGGGCAAGCTGTTTTTCTTCATAAACCCAGAGGTCTACCTACCTGTATTCAGTCCAAATGCAGACATACGTGACTTTTATTAACTGTGCCATGACTCCGTTCAAGATAACTGAAAACTGGATTTCAATATATATAAAACACAAACTGAATTTGTGTCTCTCTATGCAAGATCCTTATCTATTGTGTATGTATCGACAGATTATCTGTGCAGCTATTTAATCTTACAGGCATTTGGCATGACCGGTGTGAGATCACCTGAAAATGAACTTTTCCCAACTAATCTCCAAATTGATCTGATAGGAAACAGCACTTGCCAACTTCTCTGTGGTATCCACAGGAAGTACAAAACCTGACATCAGCAAGGATTTGGCATTGCTAGCTTTGCCAGAGGTCTTGGGTGACCACAACAACAAGAACTCAACACCCACAATTCACCCAAGTTATATGTTCTCAGTACATAGAGTTAACTTACTATGGTTTCATTTTGCAGTTCCCTTATGTCTAATGGAGTTTTCTTAATGTCTAGTGATGTTAGCTATCTCATCAGATGCTTATCGGCCATTTGTCTATTTTCTTTGGAAAAATACCTCCCCCCTTTTTTTTCACTGAGCTCTTTTTTAAACTCTATTTTTAAAACTTATTATAAAGCTCAAGTCATCAAGACAACGCACAATTGGTATAAGATGAACAAGCAGATCGATAGAACAGAGAGGTAATTGATTTCCAATCAAATATTCAAAACAATTCATCGAGAAGTGATACTATTTAAACAAATGATGCTAGAATAAAAGACCAACCTAGAAGAAAAAAGAAAAATGAATGAAACAAGACAAAACCTTTAATTCTTCTCTTGCACCACACACAGAAATCAATTTGAAATGGACCATAGGCTTAAAGATTAAAACCCAAAAGGCAAAATCCTAGAAATAAAACATAGGAGAAAACATTTGTTATTTATTTATTTTTTTTTTTTGGTTTAGGCAAAGATTCCTTAGATAGAGGACTAAAGTACAAACTATAATAGAGAAAATAAATTAGGCTTAAGTTTTCCCTTTAATGACTTTAACTCTCAAAGTACCCTATTACATAGAGAGGATAGATATGATTATCTGGGTTTTTTTTACAGATGAAATTGAAACAGAGAAATTTCGATTGCAAAACTGGGGAGAGAGTGTTGGTTACTGTGGGCAAGCTGTTTTTCTTCATAAACCCAGAGGTCTACCTACCTGTATTCAGTCCAAATGCAGACATACGTGACTTTTATTAACTGTGCCATGACTCCGTTCAAGATAACTGAAAACTGGATTTCAATATATATAAAACACAAACTGAATTTGTGTCTCTCTATGCAAGATCCTTATCTATTGTGTATGTATCGACAGATTATCTGTGCAGCTATTTAATCTTACAGGCATTTGGCATGACCGGTGTGAGATCACCTGAAAATGAACTTTTCCCAACTAATCTCCAAATTGATCTGATAGGAAACAGCACTTGCCAACTTCTCTGTGGTATCCACAGGAAGTACAAAACCTGACATCAGCAAGGATTTGGCATTGCTAGCTTTGCCAGAGGTCTTGGGTGACCACAACAACAAGAACTCAACACCCACAATTCACCCAAGTTATATGTTCTCAGACATTGATAGGCAAGATGACCTGCGTTACATGGGTCCACATCCCCTTCCTCTCTTCCCTGCTGCCTGGTGTTCTGCTTGATTCTGAAAACACTGTTTGACAAAATTCCACCAACGGACATCACCACAAAATGGACTGGAAATCATGCCAAAACTCAATATGCAGGCTTTTATCAGATCGTCCACAGAAAACTGAGTTGGCGGGGTAGGGGGTGGGGTGATGGTGTGCTGCATCCAGCGTGGAAGCTCTCAGGGAGTTGAGAACAAGGGTAGAAATCAACACGAAAGTCATCCATCTTTTGCAAGAAGATTGGATCTCTTCCATGCATTCTTTCCTTTTTCTTATTTTTTTTTAAAAAGTAGATTTACTTTTTTTGAGGTGGAATACTCAGTGTAGACATAGAGTCAAATAGTTGATAGCCAATGGAGAGAAACAACTTACCTCTCTCTAATGCAAATACTTATCAGACAAAAACTCTTCTTACCATTAATGCCAAAATTTCTGTTTAAGTTCTGTGATTAAACAGAAAGTATTGCATATGTCTGTCAAAGGATAGATTTCTGAATTTAGTTGTCATATTAAAGTAACAGATGAAAACAGCCTTTCAGTGCTGAATTCTATTTGGTACTGGGTCCAGCACAAAAGTATCTCCTCTATTGCAAAAATCAAATCAAATCAAATCAAATGAACCAAACAAGAGCACTTACTCTTATTACAGTTTGGCCTTATTACAGTCTGCTCCTGGACCAGCTGGGAAGAGGAGAGGAGAGGGACCATGTTCACTGGACAAGGTCACAGTGTCATGATGCTTTCAGACAACACATTGCCTTCCAAGCAGTCACTTTGTTAGGCATCTACTATGTGTTACTGCCCACCACTTCCCTACACCCTAAGCTTCTACTACACTAAGCTTCCTGTGACTCCTGGCTATGTCATATTCTTTTGAATATATTCTTCACCTTGAATGAATCTTCCTGGGAGATGCCAATTTATCTTGAGAGATAGCTTAACCATTCATTGTCTTTTCTAAAGACTTCTCAGATTCTCTCCATCATACTCTTGTCTAGGACTGAACCAAGTTCTTTCCCTTGAGCATCCTGAGTTCCATTTGCTTATTTTCCTGTGGTGTTGCATATTCGTTTGCAACTGTTGGGATTCTGCTCTGTTCATTCATGCCTTTCCAACTCTTTGGAAATCAGTAGGCAAAAGTGAATGCTTTTTTTTTAAAAAAAATGAGTAATAAAATCAATCGACCAATTATTTGCTTATTTTAAGCTTGACATCAAAGTTTCCTTGCTTCCTGTTTGTGCCCCGTCCTAGTACCTAAGTAGAATTTGTGTTACTCCTGACACCTCAAGCATTATAATAAAATGTCACTACATATTGAAAGTATTTAAATAAGAATAAATGTAAAATCAGACATGGTTTCTGATTCCAATAGTTTGCATTTTACAGAGTATTCTACATGCCAGGAATGGTCCTCAGCACACTACTTGTGTTAAGTCATTAAATCCTTATAAGAGCCTCAGGGTGTGGGGCTATTAATTCTCCCAGCTTTCAAGATGAGGAATCAGAGTTGCAGAGAAGCTAAGTAACCTGTTAGGAAGTGGTGGCGTTAGGATCCGATGCAAACAATCTCTTTCCTGATTCTGTACTCTTTATCAAGAGGGTCTGCCTCTGATTGTGACATCAAGGGCCTCATGTAACATAGTTTATGTGTTTAAGCCTTGCACTTAGCTGCTATTTCTTAGAATTGCCATGGAATAAAGTCAGATATAAAAGAAAGGATCAGGGCTGGATTCCTGGGTGTATAACTTGTGCAGTTGTATAAGGCTCTGAGCTTGAGTTGGAATGCTTTGCTGTTGCCATCTTGAAATTTTAAAGAATTTCTAAAGTAGGGGTCTTGCCTTTTTATTTTGAACTAGACCCTACAAATTATGTAAGTGTGCTTGGAAATGTTACAAATTTTCAAAGGAGAATTTGTGAAATATATGGGTATTTATTTTGTGAATTGTGAGTAATGGTGACTCAACATTTTTGGCAGAGAAAGAAAAAAATGTACTCTTTCAAATAATTTTAATCATTTTAGACATTCAAATTGTACCCCTAGATAAGGTAATCAGATTGGCTCCCTTTCAGATGTGACCATCTCCTAGGACCAGTTGCCTAAAAATACTTTTATTTTTTTTCTCCAAAATAGTTTAAAGGAGCAATCATTCTTTCCTTCTCTGGTCACCTTGGTAGAGGGTAGAGGGGGCAAATACAGGGTCCAGGGAATGCACATGAGCAGCCTGAGGGTAGGTGTGGGAAAGCACAAGAGATAGCGCTGAAAAGGAAAGCCAAACAAAGAAGTGAGGGGCCTCTAAAGAGCTACTGGGAAGGAAAGGACTGGGAATTCCTAGAGACAGTGCAGTGGAAATATGCTGCATCTGATCACTGACTGGCTGTGAGCCAGGGACAGAGTTGGATAACTATAGGACTCTGTCCATGGAATTCTCCAGGCAAGAATCCTGGAGAGGGTGTTCTTCTCTTCTCCATGGGATCTTCACTTCCTGACCCAGGGATCGAATCTGGGTTTCCTGCCCTGCAGACAAGCATATACAAGCATTTTGGACTGGAGGGATATAGAAATGTAACAGTGCCTTGAAAAGTGGTGGAATAATTCTATTATAGTCAACCCAGTATATCTTTCCTCTTTTGTAAATTATAAGTTTCCTGAAGGTAGGTTCTACATTGTTTGTGCAATTTCCACATGTTTAGCAACTTGCACCAGAGTATAAATGAACCATGCCATATCATAGTTCACAAAGTGTGGTAGTGACCTCTTCAGTTTATCTGTGAACAACTATGATCAATGACATTAAGGAGGCTTGAGAAACACGGTGTGGATACAATGGTATGGGCCATGTGGATAAATCAAAACTATGTTGGAGACTCTTCCATCTCGTAAAAATTTTGTTTATTTTGTTGCACAAAGGACTTTTGCTACTGAATAAGAAACACTTAGCTTGACAGAGGTATTTGAAAAGGTAAGACACAGGAAGTGTTACAAATTTTCAAAGGAGAATTTGTGAAATATATGGGTATTTATTTTGTGAATTGTGAGTAATGGTGACTCAACATTTTTGGCAGAGAAAGAAAAAAATGTACTCTTTCAAATAATTTTAATCATTTTAGACATTCAAATTGTACCCCTAGATAAGGTAATCAGATTGGCTCCCTTTCAGATGTGACCATCTCCTAGGACCAGTTGCCTAAAAATACTTTTATTTTTTTTCTCCAAAATAGTTTAAAGGAGCAATCATTCTTTCCTTCTCTGGTCACCTTGGTAGAGGGTAGAGGGGGCAAATACAGGGTCCAGGGAATGCACATGAGCAGCCTGAGGGTAGGTGTGGGAAAGCACAAGAGATAGCGCTGAAAAGGAAAGCCAAACAAAGAAGTGAGGGGCCTCTAAAGAGCTACTGGGAAGGAAAGGACTGGGAATTCCTAGAGACAGTGCAGTGGAAATATGCTGCATCTGATCACTGACTGGCTGTGAGCCAGGGACAGAGTTGGATAACTATAGGACTCTGTCCATGGAATTCTCCAGGCAAGAATCCTGGAGAGGGTGTTCTTCTCTTCTCCATGGGATCTTCACTTCCTGACCCAGGGATCGAATCTGGGTTTCCTGCCCTGCAGACAAGCATATACAAGCATTTTGGACTGGAGGGATATAGAAATGTAACAGTGCCTTGAAAAGTGGTGGAATAATTCTATTATAGTCAACCCAGTATATCTTTCCTCTTTTGTAAATTATAAGTTTCCTGAAGGTAGGTTCTACATTGTTTGTGCAATTTCCACATGTTTAGCAACTTGCACCAGAGTATAAATGAACCATGCCATATCATAGTTCACAAAGTGTGGTAGTGACCTCTTCAGTTTATCTGTGAACAACTATGATCAATGACATTAAGGAGGCTTGAGAAACACGGTGTGGATACAATGGTATGGGCCATGTGGATAAATCAAAACTATGTTGGAGACTCTTCCATCTCGTAAAAATTTTGTTTATTTTGTTGCACAAAGGACTTTTGCTACTGAATAAGAAACACTTCGAAGGTAAATAGCTTGACAGAGGTATTTGAAAAGGTAAGACACAGGAAAAGACTAAGCTTTTCAAAAGAGTTATCAAATCACTGCTTTCATTTCCCTTTAGTGCTGTTCTTACAAATCCAGATTAGAGATTTTATCCATAGACAATGAATTTCTCATTGGCTGATGCCATTTGCAGCAATGTTTTAGAACACCAGATATACCCAAGTAAGTGAATCATAATCTTAATTCCACAGCATGTATGCCAGTTATTAAGACATCCTCTCTCTGCTCTGAACCCTCTCCCTCTACTAGGCTCTGTGTGATGGGTTCGGACTCGGAAACTCCAAGTCATTTTGGCCAGCCACTCCCTGGTAAACTCTGCCACCAGATGGAGCTAGAGGAAGAGCCCAAGGCTAAAAGAGAAGAAACTGTCTTTTCCCTGTTTCTTTTCTTTTCTATGAGGGTCACCCCAGTTTCACTTCTGGTGAAGAACAACAATATATTCCAAATTAAAAATTGAATGGACACATATGGAACACTGTACCCAATAATTAAACAAACATTCTGCTCAAGAACACATGGTGTGTGTGTGTGTGTATATACATGTATATTATATATATATATATATATAATATACATGTATGCATATACACACATATATGCTTTAATTGACCTAGTAGCAAGCTTTAAAGCCAGTTCCAACAAATTCCAAAGAATCTGTGACATGATGAAAAGATTTGCCTCACCAAGATATAAGCTAACTAAAATCATCCTTATATATTTTGGAATAATAATAATAATAATAAAGAAACCCCTCGAAATAAAACAAAAACAATTAAACAGAAGTCACTCCTGTAACTACCTCATGCACCAAAGAAGACAAGGAAACTCTTAAAAATACTTGAAATTTAGTGAAAACGAAAATAATATAAATCTAAATGTGTAGTATTCAGCTAAAACATTACATCAAAGGAGATTTAAATATTTGCATTTACATTAGAAAGTAGAAAAAAGGGCTTCCCCTGGTGGTCCAGTGGGTAAGGACACCGCCTTGCAGTGCAAGGAGCGCCGGTTCGAGCCCTGGCCTGGGAAGATCCCACGTGCCGCGGAGCGGCTGGACCCATGTGTCCAATCACCGAGCCGGAGCTCTGGAGTGCACGCGCCCAGAGCCGGTGCTCTGCAACGACAGACGCCACCGCGATGGGAGGCCCACAGGAGCCAAAGAACAAAGACGGATGAAAATAGAGAAATGAAAGACCAATAGAAGTGGCCCGCCCACTCCCCTCCCACCCCAACCCGACCCCCACCCAAAATAAATAAATAAATAAATCTTTAAAAAAAAAAAAGAAAGTAGAAAAAGCTTACATTGTTAAGTTAAAAGAAAAGGACGTTAGCCCAAGATTAACAGAATAAACCCAAAGTTTGCAAAAGGAAGGAAATAATAAAATCAGATATTAATGACAGAGAAAGCAAATATACAATAGAGATCATCAATCAGGTCAAAGTTGTTTTCTCTTGAAAGAAATCAGTGACTAAGCAAACTTTTGGTGTGACTGACTAATTTGACATAAGCAAGAGAGAATGAAAAGGCACCAATGAAAACTATTTAGAATGAAAAGAGGGAGCTTATCAATTAAAAAGATACTTTATGTGCAAGTTTTTATCTTTTTTAAAGTAAAAATCTTAACTTGCTGTCAATGGAGGTCCCTTATTACTCGATCTATTTCACTTAGTGTTCAATGTTTGACCCCTCCTCTCTCCAACATGCTCAGTGGCAAAAGAGTCAGAGAAGTCCTTGTTCTTATGGACTATATATATCCATGACAGGGGAAAAACAGAGAAATAAGGTTGTTTTGGAAAGTGGTAGGGCTGTGAAAAAATTAAAGAGTGATGGCATTGTGAGGATTGGGGACCTGCTCCAAAGTACGACATCAGAAAAGCCTGCTGCTGATGGAAATGTGTGCTTGGATATAATGGGTTATTAAAAAAACCAGCTCTGAACATTTCTGAGGGAAGGATATTCTACAGCAGTGCTGTCCAGTAGAAGCCTGTGATGATGAAAATAGTCTATATTTATACTTTCCAGTATGGCAGTATGGCAGCCACAAACCATATGTTGCTATTGAGTGTGACGAAGGAACTGGATAGTTAATTTAGTTAATTCTAATAAAAATAGTTATATGTATATGTCAATAAGTATAAAACATCTATTTTTTTAAATTTTGGCCTCTTTTCTTTAATCTATTTATTTTCATCCATCTTTATTCTTTGACCTGTGTGGGCATCCCATTGCAGTGGCCTCTCTCGTTGCAGAGCACTGGCTCTTGGCACATGCTTCCAGAGCCCCAGCTTGCAATTGGACACACTGGTCCAGCCGCTCCATGGCATGTGGCATCCTCCCAGACCAGGGATCGAACCGGGCCCCCTTGCACTGCAAGGTGGACTGTTCACCCACTGGACCACCAGGAAAGCCCTATAACATCTAAATTTAAATAATTTCAATATTTTAGAAAATGTTAAAGAAAAAATAGACAAAGAGAAAGTACTTCTCAAATTCCCTTGATACCAAAGCTGGACAACAATCACATAAAAGAGACAGATTTCACAGACCAAATTTCACCTGCGAGCATAGAAACAAAACTCTTAGACATAATACAAGTGAAGTAAATCTGGTTTTATATATTTAACTTTTATGGCACCAGGCAAATATATTGTATCGTTGTAAATAAGACTTCTATTGGACCAAAAGCAATGAACATAATACTATTTGAATTTTCCAGTTAATACTACAGAAGCTGTGCGGAGAATAGATTTTTCTTTTTTTTGGAGAATAGTTTTGAAGAGACTAGAATGAAATCAGAGGAACTAATGAATGACAGAGAAGAATGAGTTAGCAGCGAGACCAAGCTCCCTTCTGAGTAGGTTGTATTTGAGGGCCCTGAGACTCTACTTGGGAGAAGTCAAATAAACAAGAAGTACTGAGTCAGCTCTGAGTGTGCACAGGGTGTCAAGGCGAGTTTACACTGGACGCTGTGGGATTGTGGGAAGAAACTGCAGGAAAACATTGCCTCCCTGCCATCAGTTACGGCCAAGGCTCTTACAAAGTCCTGCATGCTTTTCTCAAGTCTGGCAAATCTGATGAAAGCCATTTCCAGCTTGTCACTGCTCATACTTTCTTTCTGTCCCAGCAGACCATAGTTAAGAAAGAGCACCACATAGCTGAACAGTATATAAATCAGAAGGAAGGTGGTTCAGGGGAGATTTTGGTCCAAATAATAGGTCAGACCTTCTCAAGCGTCATAAGAAAGGGTCATAAAGATCAGTATCTACAAAAACCTGAATTCCATTATCCACTAAAGGACATTTGAAATCACCTGAGGCCCCTGTCTGCTTCATTTTACTAGGGAAACAGATGGAAGGAGAAGTGGATCATATCTCATTCCTTCAGTAGGTTTTAGAATCCAAGAATCATTGGATCTCATGGCCGAAGGGTATATGAGAGGTCAATGTGATGTTCAACCAGGAAAGAACCCTATAACATCTAAATTTAAATAATTTCAATATTTTAGAAAATGTTAAAGAAAAAATAGACAAAGAGAAAGTACTTCTCAAATTCCTTGATACCAAAGCTGGACAACAATCACATAAAAGAGACAGATTTCACAGACCAAATTTCACCTGCGAGCATAGAAACAAAACTCTTAGACATAATACAAGTGAAGTAAATCTGGTTTTATATATTTAACTTTTATGGCACCAGGCAAATATATTGTATCGTTGTAAATAAGACTTCTATTGGACCAAAAGCAATGAACATAATACTATTTGAATTTTCCAGTTAATACTACAGAAGCTGTGCGGAGAATAGATTTTTCTTTTTTTTGGAGAATAGTTTTGAAGAGACTAGAATGAAATCAGAGGAACTAATGAATGACAGAGAAGAATGAGTTAGCAGCGAGACCAAGCTCCCTTCTGAGTAGGTTGTATTTGAGGGCCCTGAGACTCTACTTGGGAGAAGTCAAATAAACAAGAAGTACTGAGTCAGCTCTGAGTGTGCACAGGGTGTCAAGGCGAGTTTACACTGGACGCTGTGGGATTGTGGGAAGAAACTGCAGGAAAACATTGCCTCCCTGCCATCAGTTACGGCCAAGGCTCTTACAAAGTCCTGCATGCTTTTCTCAAGTCTGGCAAATCTGATGAAAGCCATTTCCAGCTTGTCACTGCTCATACTTTCTTTCTGTCCCAGCAGACCATAGTTAAGAAAGAGCACCACATAGCTGAACAGTATATAAATCAGAAGGAAGGTGGTTCAGGGGAGATTTTGGTCCAAATAATAGGTCAGACCTTCTCAAGCGTCATAAGAAAGGGTCATAAAGATCAGTATCTACAAAAACCTGAATTCCATTATCCACTAAAGGACATTTGAAATCACCTGAGGCCCCTGTCTGCTTCATTTTACTAGGGAAACAGATGGAAGGAGAAGTGGATCATATCTCATTCCTTCAGTAGGTTTTAGAATCCAAGAATCATTGGATCTCATGGCCGAAGGGTATATGAGAGGTCAATTTACCTGATCTGCCTTCAGAAAGTTTAAGTAAATCTTCAGCAGTAACACTGCAAGGAAAAATTCCCTCCTTGTCCCTAGGAGGGATCAGAACAGGCTAATGTTCTGGAGCCACTTTGGAGACACAGAGAAATAGAACGGATCCTCAGAGTAGTAATAGGAAATATTGTATTGCCAATGAGAAATGAACTTAGCAATAAAGCCCTTCCCATGAAAGCTAGCTTATGTGTGAATTTGGCAAGGGTGGGTGGGGCAGAGGGGGGCGGGAAAGTTGCAAATCAAGGGAAAAAAAAAGGAGACTAAAGCAGAAAAACATAAATTGGAAGTTGGTTATCATCATACTTTAACATGTCTATCTATGTAAGAACAACCTCTGCAGACAACCCATCATATATATTAACACAGCCTACTGAATATGGTTGCATGTAATCCTCTATGAATCATCATTAAACCCAAATTGTGTTTGATACCCAGAAGAGGTGAGTGACTTGCCTAAGTTTACACCATCAGTAGGCAGAAGAGTGTAGAAGCTAAACACAGTGTTTCTGTCGCATAATTTCTTTCAGAAGAAGAGTCACTTATTATAAAGAATGCAATTTAAATTTGTTTATATTGTGGGAAGGGCTTCCCCGTTGGCTCAGATGGTAAAGAATCTGCTGGCAATATGGGAGACCTGGGTTCGATCCCTGGTTTGGGAAGATCCCTTGGATAAAGGAACAACCACCCACTCCAATATTCTTGCTAGAGAATTCCATGGACAGAGGAGCTTGGTGGGCTACAGTTCATGAGGTCTCAAAGAGTTGGACATGACTGAGCGACTTTCACGTATTGTGGTAAGACATAAGTAGCTGAAATTTTGCCATTTTAACCACTTTTAATTATATAACTCAGAGGCATTACATTCACAGTGTTTAACTGCTAGTATCACTAAATAGCCCCCCAATTTTTATCACCCCAAACGAGAAACTCTGTGATTATTAATTAGTAATTCTCCCTTCCCTTCCTCTACTCAGCCTCTGATTACCTCTAATCTACTTTCTACTGTATGAATTTGCCTTTCTCATGGCCGAAGGGTATATGAGAGGTCAATTTACCTGATCTGCCTTCAGAAAGTTTAAGTAAATCTTCAGCAGTAACACTGCAAGGAAAAATTCCCTCCTTGTCCCTAGGAGGGATCAGAACAGGCTAATGTTCTGGAGCCACTTTGGAGACACAGAGAAATAGAACGGATCCTCAGAGTAGTAATAGGAAATATTGTATTGCCAATGAGAAATGAACTTAGCAATAAAGCCCTTCCCATGAAAGCTAGCTTATGTGTGAATTTGGCAAGGGTGGGTGGGGCAGAGGGGGGCGGGAAAGTTGCAAATCAAGGGAAAAAAAAAGGAGACTAAAGCAGAAAAACATAAATTGGAAGTTGGTTATCATCATACTTTAACATGTCTATCTATGTAAGAACAACCTCTGCAGACAACCCATCATATATATTAACACAGCCTACTGAATATGGTTGCATGTAATCCTCTATGAATCATCATTAAACCCAAATTGTGTTTGATACCCAGAAGAGGTGAGTGACTTGCCTAAGTTTACACCATCAGTAGGCAGAAGAGTGTAGAAGCTAAACACAGTGTTTCTGTCGCATAATTTCTTTCAGAAGAAGAGTCACTTATTATAAAGAATGCAATTTAAATTTGTTTATATTGTGGGAAGGGCTTCCCTGTTGGCTCAGATGGTAAAGAATCTGCTGGCAATATGGGAGACCTGGGTTCGATCCCTGGTTTGGGAAGATCCCTTGGATAAAGGAACAACCACCCACTCCAATATTCTTGCTAGAGAATTCCATGGACAGAGGAGCTTGGTGGGCTACAGTTCATGAGGTCTCAAAGAGTTGGACATGACTGAGCGACTTTCACGTATTGTGGTAAGACATAAGTAGCTGAAATTTTGCCATTTTAACCACTTTTAATTATATAACTCAGAGGCATTACATTCACAGTGTTTAACTGCTAGTATCACTAAATAGCCCCCCAATTTTTATCACCCCAAACGAGAAACTCTGTGATTATTAATTAGTAATTCTCCCTTCCCTTCCTCTACTCAGCCTCTGATTACCTCTAATCTACTTTCTACTGTATGAATTTGCTTATTTCATATGGAGGGGATCATACAATATTTGTCCTTGCAAATTTGTAAGGCTTATTTCAGTTAGCATCATGTTTCAAAGTTCATGCATAATATCGTATGTATCAGAACTTCAGTTTTTATGGCTGAATAATGTTCCACTGTGTGTATTTATCACATTTATCAATTTATTTCTTGATTGGTACTCAGGTTGTTCACCTTTTAGATACTGTAAGTAATTCTGTAGTAAGCATTGGTGCACAGGAGTCTGAGTCCTGTTCAGTTCTTTGGAGTATATTTTTAGAAGTGAATTTGCTTGGTCATAGAGAAATTCTGTTCAATTTTTGGGGAACCACCACACTATTTCCCATGGTGGCTGCACCGTTCTATGGTACCACCAACAATGTATAGGTGCTACAGTTTCTTGCTGACATTTTCTGTTTTTTTTTAAAATCGCCTTTTTAGTAAGTGAGATGTGGCAGTTTGGATTTGCCCTTCCCTCGACTAACGGTACTTAGTATCTTTTCATGTGCTTGTCAGCCATTTGTGTATCTTCTTTAGAGAATATCTATTAAAGTCATCTGCCTATTTTAAAACAAGGTTGTTTTTCTATTTGTTGTTGAGTTGTAGGAGTTCTTTAGATATTTTGGTTATTAAC
Organism: Tragulus kanchil; assembly: GCA_022376925.1. Lineage (NCBI taxonomy): Eukaryota > Metazoa > Chordata > Mammalia > Artiodactyla > Tragulidae > Tragulus > Tragulus kanchil. The sequence continues at coordinate 164,076,035 of JAIOJX010000005.1, forward strand.
CCTTTATCAGATATATGATTATAAATAATTTTCTATTTCATAGATTTCTTTTTCACTCTGTTGATAGTGTCCTTTGATGCACAAAAGCTTTTAATTTTGAGGAAGCCTATATAGTGTAGGGCCTTCCTGGTGGCTCAGATGGTAAAGAAACTGCCTGCAATGCAGGAGACCTTCGTTCAATCCCTGGTTAGGAAGATCCCCTGGAGTAGGAAATAGCAAGCCACTCCAGGATTCTTGCCTGGGGAATTCCACAGACAGACAAGCCTGGTGGGCTACATTCCACTGGAACACAAAGAGCTGGATACAGCTGAGCGACTAACACTTTCACTTTCATAGCGTAAGAATCCAACTTTATTTTTTATAAGTATATATTCAATTTTCCCAGCACCATTTGTTGAAAAGACTGTCCATTGTACAGGCTTGTTGCCCTTGTTGAAAAGTATTTGTAATGGTTTATTTTTATCCTATCTATTCTAGTTTATTGGTTTATATATCTGTTTTTATGTCATTTTATTTCCACTTGATTCTCAAGCAAATTTGTTCTTGTTTCAAAGTTCATGCATAATATCGTATGTATCAGAACTTCAGTTTTATGGCTGAATAATGTTCCACTGTGTGTATTTATCACATTTATCAATTTATTTCTTGATTGGTACTCAGGTTGTTCACCTTTTAGATACTGTAAGTAATTCTGTAGTAAGCATTGGTGCACAGGAGTCTGAGTCCTGTTCAGTTCTTTGGAGTATATTTTTAGAAGTGAATTTGCTTGGTCATAGAGAAATTCTGTTCAATTTTTGGGGAACCACCACACTATTTCCCATGGTGGCTGCACCGTTCTATGGTACCACCAACAATGTATAGGTGCTACAGTTTCTTGCTGACATTTTCTGTTTTTTTAAAATCGCCTTTTTAGTAAGTGAGATGTGGCAGTTTGGATTTGCCCTTCCCTCGACTAACGGTACTTAGTATCTTTTCATGTGCTTGTCAGCCATTTGTGTATCTTCTTTAGAGAATATCTATTAAAGTCATCTGCCTATTTTAAAACAAGGTTGTTTTTCTATTTGTTGTTGAGTTGTAGGAGTTCTTTAGATATTTTGGTTATTAACCCTTTATCAGATATATGATTATAAATAATTTTCTATTTCATAGATTTCTTTTTCACTCTGTTGATAGTGTCCTTTGATGCACAAAAGCTTTTAATTTTGAGGAAGCCTATATAGTGTAGGGCCTTCCTGGTGGCTCAGATGGTAAAGAAACTGCCTGCAATGCAGGAGACCTTCGTTCAATCCCTGGTTAGGAAGATCCCCTGGAGTAGGAAATAGCAAGCCACTCCAGGATTCTTGCCTGGGGAATTCCACAGACAGACAAGCCTGGTGGGCTACATTCCACTGGAACACAAAGAGCTGGATACAGCTGAGCGACTAACACTTTCACTTTCATAGCGTAAGAATCCAACTTTATTTTTTATAAGTATATATTCAATTTTCCCAGCACCATTTGTTGAAAAGACTGTCCATTGTACAGGCTTGTTGCCCTTGTTGAAAAGTATTTGTAATGGTTTATTTTTATCCTATCTATTCTAGTTTATTGGTTTATATATCTGTTTTTATGTCAGTACCACGCTGTTTTGATTACCCAAGCTTTGTATTACATTCAGAAATTTGCAAGTGTGAGTTCTCCAAATTTGTTCTTGTTTAAGATTGCGTTGGTTATTCAAGGTCCTTGAGATTTCATATGAATTATAGGATGGCTTTTTCTATTTAAGCAAACAATGTCATTGAGGTTTTGACAGAGATTGCACTGAATCTGTAGATCTCTTTGAGTATTATTGATACCTTCATAATACCAAGTTTTCCAACCCATGAACATAGGATATCTTTCTATTTATGTGCATCATAGTTAATTATCCATAGACTAAAACAGTGAGGGTGTATATAAATGAGAACAAAATTCACAGAATTATATGATGACCCAGTGGCACAACTAGGAATAGACTGTGAATATTGAGATAGTCACACTTCGAAAGAGAATACATAGGGGAATTCCTAGAAAAGATCCATGTGTAGTCCCAATGGGTTATTTTTTACATTATTAGTAAAAACTGACAGTCTTTCAAAAATAAAAGATTAAGTATCGTGTGTATAAACATTTTATTTGTAATGGATTTTCCTGATTTTATTCGTAAAAATAATAACTTTGACTTTTTATTTCTTCACCTATACAGTAAGGGAGAGAGCTGGAAAAGGCTAACCAAACCAGATAATCTCTTTCTTCTTCTTCTCTCTTATAACTTAGTTATTCTACTTCCTTCCAACTCTAAACTGCACTTCTATCCATTTTCTGCCAATATTTCCCAAAGAAAGCTTTGAATACCCTTTTTGAATTAAAAGAGATAAGCTATGTCCTAATCATCCTCTCTCATTCTTCCCACATTTCTGATGACCAACCCTTTCTTCTCTGACAGCATCTGAAGGGCATCTCTCTTGAACACGCTTCTCAGAGGGAGCTGGGGTCTTTCCACAGTCAGCTGAGAGCAAAGCTCAGCCAGGCAATGGTGTGTATGACTCACACAGAGAGAGGTAAGGCTCAGAGTGCAGGACCAGTCCACTGTCACCGAGTCACAGATGGCCAGCCCTGAAGGCAAGCAGCATCTGTGTTATGAGGTGAGCGGAGACAAGGGATCATCCCAACACATCCATCCACAGTGTGTGTGCACATCTGGCATTGATTCCCTCATTTCCCTTTCCACAGAGGGGTGTGTGTGTGTGTGTGTGTGTGTGTGTGTGTGTGTGTGTGTAATAGCAACTGAAGCAGGTGAGACATTCCTGCAAGCAAGCTCAGAGGAGAGAAGTGGGGTAACAGGGGCAGAGGAGTGGTGCCAGCTAAGAGGAGGCTGCTATTAATAGGAAAAATGCTCGCCTGTGACCATGGCTGAAGGAAGAAGGCACCTCATGTCTTCTTTGCCTTTCACAACCACTACATATTTATTTTATTTTTCAAGTGTGTTTATTTTTAATTGGAAGACAATTGCTTTATAATATTGTTTTGGTATCTGCTATACATCAATATGAACCAGTCGCAGGTATACATATGCCCCCTCCTTCTTGAACCTCCCTCCCACCTCTCACAGGAGTTTTAGAGGCTGGACTTCTGGCCCTAATTTGTCCAAATATGTGAATCTGCCTCCAATTAGAGCTCAATTACCTCCTCTTGACATTCGCAGATTTTACCTTTCTCACAGTTCTTTTTGAGGACTTAATGTCTGTAATATTTCATCTCTAATTTGCTCTTGGCCAAGCCCCATTCCCTACTCTACATGTGCTTTCCCTACTCTCCATGTGCTTGCTGTAGTCTGTACATTCTTGCACCTCCCTCCTTCCCTCCCTGCCTTCTCCCCCATTCCACCTTTTGTGCCTCTTCTGCCCCTGTACACGCCTGCTCAGTTGCTTCATGTCTGACTCTCAGTGACCTTATGGACTCTAGACTTCCAGGCTCCTCTGTCCATGGGATTCTCCAGGCAAGAATACAGGAGTGGGTTGCCATGCCCTCTGCCAAGAGGTATCCCCAACCCAGGGATTGACCCTGCATCTACTGTATTGCAAGTGAGTTCTTTACCCATTAAGCCACTCGGGATTGAGAGGGAAATGGCAACCCACTCCAGTATTCTTGCCAAATCCACCTGTCACGAGTCACAGATGGCCAGCCCTGAAGGCAAGCAGCATCTGTGTTATGAGGTGAGCGGAGACAAGGGATCATCCCAACACATCCATCCACAGTGTGTGTGCACATCTGGCATTGATTCCCTCATTTCCCTTTCCACAGAGGGGTGTGTGTGTGTGTGTGTGTGTGTGTGTGTGTGTGTGTAATAGCAACTGAAGCAGGTGAGACATTCCTGCAAGCAAGCTCAGAGGAGAGAAGTGGGGTAACAGGGGCAGAGGAGTGGTGCCAGCTAAGAGGAGGCTGCTATTAATAGGAAAAATGCTCGCCTGTGACCATGGCTGAAGGAAGAAGGCACCTCATGTCTTCTTTGCCTTTCACAACCACTACATATTTATTTTATTTTTCAAGTGTGTTTATTTTTAATTGGAAGACAATTGCTTTATAATATTGTTTTGGTATCTGCTATACATCAATATGAACCAGTCGCAGGTATACATATGCCCCCTCCTTCTTGAACCTCCCTCCCACCTCTCACAGGAGTTTTAGAGGCTGGACTTCTGGCCCTAATTTGTCCAAATATGTGAATCTGCCTCCAATTAGAGCTCAATTACCTCCTCTTGACATTCGCAGATTTTACCTTTCTCACAGTTCTTTTTGAGGACTTAATGTCTGTAATATTTCATCTCTAATTTGCTCTTGGCCAAGCCCCATTCCCTACTCTACATGTGCTTTCCCTACTCTCCATGTGCTTGCTGTAGTCTGTACATTCTTGCACCTCCCTCCTTCCCTCCCTGCCTTCTCCCCCATTCCACCTTTTGTGCCTCTTCTGCCCCTGTACACGCCTGCTCAGTTGCTTCATGTCTGACTCTCAGTGACCTTATGGACTCTAGACTTCCAGGCTCCTCTGTCCATGGGATTCTCCAGGCAAGAATACAGGAGTGGGTTGCCATGCCCTCTTCCAAGGGGTCTCCCCAACCCAGGGATTGAACCTGCATCTACTGTATTGCAAGTGAGTTCTTTACCCATTAAGCCACTCGGGATGGAGAAGGAAATGGCAACCCACTCCAGTATTCTTGCTGGGAAAATTCCATGGACAGAGAAGCCTGGTGAGCTACAGTCCATGAGGTCTTAACTATATATCTATATCTTTTATCTATATCTATATCTGTTATCTATATCTATATCTATATCTAGGGCTTCCCTGATGGCTCAGTGGTGAGGAATGTGCTGAAGTGCAGAAGACCTGGGTTCCATCCCTGGGTTGGGAAGATCCCCCTTGAGGAGGGCATGATAACCCGTTCTAGTATTTTTGCCTGGAGAATTCCATGGGCGGAGGAGCCTGACAAGCTGAAGTTCATAGGGTTACACAGAGTCAGACACGACTGAAGGGACTAAGCAGCAAGCCACCTGGGAAGCCGTCCTCTGCCCCCAGGTCCTCCTAGCCATAGGCTAGTTCACATGCTTTTATTTAGCATCCCTGGCAGATCCCTCCACCCACTCCTCTCACTCACCCTCACTCTTCTCATGGTGTCTCAGGGCTTTGCGTTCAGGGGTCAACTGAAGACACACTTTGGGCTTAAAGAGGAGGGAGACTGTGCACTAATGGCTGTGGCTCATTTTTCCAGACAATCCTGCGTTGGGGGGGTGATCAGCCAATATGCTACTAACCCTATAGCCTTGATAGTGTATTGCCTTCTAGAATTTCACAGAGAAGCATTGTTATGATTTGGGTTAGCATTTGAGTGTTCCTGAGTTTTGTTATAAGAAAATATCAAATATCAAAATCATCAAAATATCATCTGATTCTTAACAGAAATAACATCTGTTTGAGGCAGGTCATCATTTATTAAGTGTGAAAGGAAAGCTAGGAAAGCATGGCATTGAGTAAAATAGTCCCTCCTGATTCTTAACAGTCTTCCACCCGGGCCTTCTCCCCTTTCCCCTTTTCCCTTTTGCCCCTGTACACGCCTGCTCAGTTGCTTCATGTCTGACTCTCAGTGACCTTATGGACTCTAGACTTCCAGGCTCCTCTGTCCATGGGATTCTCCAGGCAAGAATACAGGAGTGGGTTGCCATGCCCTCTTCCAAGGGGTCTCCCAACCCAGGGATTGAACCTGCATCTACTGTATTGCAAGTGAGTTCTTTACCCATTAAGCCACTCGGGATGGAGAAGGAAATGGCAACCCACTCCAGTATTCTTGCTGGGAAAATTCCATGGACAGAGAAGCCTGGTGAGCTACAGTCCATGAGGTCTTAACTATATATCTATATCTTTTATCTATATCTATATCTGTTATCTATATCTATATCTATATCTAGGGCTTCCCTGATGGCTCAGTGGTGAGGAATGTGCTGAAGTGCAGAAGACCTGGGTTCCATCCCTGGGTTGGGAAGATCCCCCTTGAGGAGGGCATGATAACCCGTTCTAGTATTTTTGCCTGGAGAATTCCATGGGCGGAGGAGCCTGACAAGCTGAAGTTCATAGGGTTACACAGAGTCAGACACGACTGAAGGGACTAAGCAGCAAGCCACCTGGGAAGCGGTCCTCTGCCCCCAGGTCCTCCTAGCCATAGGCTAGTTCACATGCTTTTATTTAGCATCCCTGGCAGATCCCTCCACCCACTCCTCTCACTCACCCTCACTCTTCTCATGGTGTCTCAGGGCTTTGCGTTCAGGGGTCAACTGAAGACACACTTTGGGCTTAAAGAGGAGGGAGACTGTGCACTAATGGCTGTGGCTCATTTTTCCAGACAATCCTGCGTTGGGGGGGTGATCAGCCAATATGCTACTAACCCTATAGCCTTGATAGTGTATTGCCTTCTAGAATTTCACAGAGAAGCATTGTTATGATTTGGGTTAGCATTTGAGTGTTCCTGAGTTTTGTTATAAGAAAATATCAAATATCAAAATCATCAAAATATCATCTGATTCTTAACAGAAATAACATCTGTTTGAGGCAGGTCATCATTTATTAAGTGTGAAAGGAAAAAGCTAGGAAAGCATGGCATTGAGTAAAATCCATGCTCTCCCAGGCTGACCCTGTGTTTTCTACTCCATCTTTCAACACTCACTGTGAATTTTATGCCATTGCCTTTGAACTTTACATATACCTATGGATCTTGAGATGAACATGAGATGAGGGTTCTATCCCTGGGTCAGGAAGAGTCTCTGGAGAAGGAAATGGCCACTCATTCCATTGTTCTTGTATGGGAAAACCCATGGACAGAGGAGTCTGGGGGGCTATAGTCTATGGGGTTACAAAGAGTTGGACATAACTTAGCGACTAAAAGGAACAGCAGCAGTAACTATTATTCTTCATATTGAAGAACGTGGGACTGAGTAATGACCTGGCCATGTAACATTCATGTTAACTGTGGACACATCACTTCCAGTCTGTTGGCCTCATGTTACACATCTGCAAAAATGTGATTAGAAAGAGCCTGGAAGTTCATGAGCACTTCTTTAATACATATCTTTTTTAGGAATCAAAGTTCTAGGATGTAATCATAAGCATCTTTTTCTTTTAGACTTTTTCCCATAGTTTGCTGGTGCTGACATAGGATGTGCTTGCTCTTTTGTTAAAGAAAAGACAACTTTAAGCAAGTAACACATTCATAAATCCGTACTGAAGATGCAATAAATAATAGTCCTGGGAAGAAGTAAAACCCATTAAAACCATAGTTTAGGGTTCAAAGGAAGAGCACATACTAGCTGGGCCAGATCCCTCCACCCACTCCTCTCGCTCACCCTCACTCTTCTCATGGTGTCTCAGGGCTTTGCGTTCAGGGGTCAACTGAAGACACACTTTGGGCTTAAAGAGGAGGGAGACTGTGCACTAATGGCTGTGGCTCATTTTTCCAGACAATCCTGCGTTGGGGGGGTGATCAGCCAATATGCTACTAACCCTATAGCCTTGATAGTGTATTGCCTTCTAGAATTTCACAGAGAAGCATTGTTATGATTTGGGTTAGCATTTGAGTGTTCCTGAGTTTTGTTATAAGAAAATATCAAATATCAAAATCATCAAAATATCATCTGATTCTTAACAGAAATAACATCTGTTTGAGGCAGGTCATCATTTATTAAGTGTGAAAGGAAAAAGCTAGGAAAGCATGGCATTGAGTAAAATCCATGCTCTCCCAGGCTGACCCTGTGTTTTCTACTCCATCTTTCAACACTCACTGTGAATTTTATGCCATTGCCTTTGAACTTTACATATACCTATGGATCTTGAGATGAACATGAGATGAGGGTTCTATCCCTGGGTCAGGAAGAGTCTCTGGAGAAGGAAATGGCCACTCATTCCATTGTTCTTGTATGGGAAAACCCATGGACAGAGGAGTCTGGGGGGCTATAGTCTATGGGGTTACAAAGAGTTGGACATAACTTAGCGACTAAAAGGAACAGCAGCAGTAACTATTATTCTTCATATTGAAGAACGTGGGACTGAGTAATGACCTGGCCATGTAACATTCATGTTAACTGTGGACACATCACTTCCAGTCTGTTGGCCTCATGTTACACATCTGCAAAAATGTGATTAGAAAGAGCCTGGAAGTTCATGAGCACTTCTTTAATACATATCTTTTTTAGGAATCAAAGTTCTAGGATGTAATCATAAGCATCTTTTTCTTTTAGACTTTTTCCCATAGTTTGCTGGTGCTGACATAGGATGTGCTTGCTCTTTTGTTAAAGAAAAGACAACTTTAAGCAAGTAACACATTCATAAATCCGTACTGAAGATGCAATAAATAATAGTCCTGGGAAGAAGTAACCCATTATTCTCATAGTTTCAGGGTTCAAAGGAAGAGCACATACTAGCTGGGCCAGAACCCCAAAACATGCCAGACTCTGCCTTCGCTCTGCACTCAAAGCCAAGATGCCATGCAGAGGTAGTCACCAAGCCCTGCTTCTGGCTCCAAGCCCCAGGAAAGTCAAATAAAACTGACGTGAGTAGTAATCCTCCCCTCCCCCCCCTCCCCTCCCCTCTCCTCTCCTCTCCCCTCTCCTCTCCTCTCCCTCGAACTTGCAGCACTCCACTCTCTAAACCAACTCTCTAACCACTACACCACACCTCCTCTCAACACTTGCCTGCAATTCTCTTCATGCCCCTCAGAACACATCCTCCTCTTGCAGACTATGGATCCTCCCACTCCTGACTTACTTCCCTGTTCTCAAAGCCTACCCCAAAGCTGTAATCCAAAACATGGTGCTTGTGCCCCATCTCTTCCTCAACTTACAATGTGCAGAATGTGTACCTTTCATTCCACACAGTTCATCCCGATCTGACAGTCAGCTACTGCACTGCACGTCATCTTCAAAACTTCAAAAGAGGATGCAGGTGAAAAAACCAACTCCAAGTGGCCATAGGAGATGCAGCTGAGGCTCATAGACTAGGAGGCTTGGCCTGTAGCTAGGAGGCCAGTGGGCCAGGAGAGTAGAACTGGCAAGAGGAAACACAAAAACCAAGAGACTAATGGTGTAGCTAGGAGCATGGGAGACGAGGATACCAGTGCTCTACCCGGGAAACACTGCAGTGCTGATTTCCAGAACCCTACTTTGGAGTTGATAGAATTCAGATCCAACGAGACACAGGATGCCTTGTCCTTGGGGTTCGGAGGGGCCACCTCTGCTTGGTATCATTGAGGACGAAATAGCAAAACTGAGTTTTGCCATTTCTTTAATACATATCTTTTTTAGGAATCAAAGTTATAGGATGTAATCATAAGCATCTTTTTCTTTTAGACTTTTTCCCATAGTTTGCTGGTGCTGACATAGGATGTGCTTGCTCTTTTGTTAAAGAAAAGACAACTTTAAGCAAGTAACACATTCATAAATCCGTACTGAAGATGCAATAAATAATAGTCCTGGGAAGAAGTAACCCATTATTCTCATAGTTTCAGGGTTCAAAGGAAGAGCACATACTAGCTGGGCCAGAACCCCAAAACATGCCAGACTCTGCCTTCGCTCTGCACTCAAAGCCAAGATGCCATGCAGAGGTAGTCACCAAGCCCTGCTTCTGGCTCCAAGCCCCAGGAAAGTCAAATAAAACTGACGTGAGTAGTAATCCTCCCTCCCCCCCCTCCCCTCTCCTCTCCTCTCCCCTCCCCTCCCCTCTCCTCTCCTCTCCCTCGAACTTGCAGCACTCCACTCTCTAAACCAACTCTCTAACCACTACACCACACCTCCTCTCAACACTTGCCTGCAATTCTCTTCATGCCCCTCAGAACACATCCTCCTCTTGCAGACTATGGATCCTCCCACTCCTGACTTACTTCCCTGTTCTCAAAGCCTACCCCAAAGCTGTAATCCAAAACATGGTGCTTGTGCCCCATCTCTTCCTCAACTTACAATGTGCAGAATGTGTACCTTTCATTCCACACAGTTCATCCCGATCTGACAGTCAGCTACTGCACTGCACGTCATCTTCAAAACTTCAAAAGAGGATGCAGGTGAAAAAACCAACTCCAAGTGGCCATAGGAGATGCAGCTGAGGCTCATAGACTAGGAGGCTTGGCCTGTAGCTAGGAGGCCAGTGGGCCAGGAGAGTAGAACTGGCAAGAGGAAACACAAAAACCAAGAGACTAATGGTGTAGCTAGGAGCATGGGAGACGAGGATACCAGTGCTCTACCCGGGAAACACTGCAGTGCTGATTTCCAGAACCCTACTTTGGAGTTGATAGAATTCAGATCCAACGAGACACAGGATGCCTTGTCCTTGGGGTTCGGAGGGGCCACCTCTGCTTGTATGTATCATTGAGGACGAAATAGCAAAACTGAGTTATTTATGACTCATGGAAATTTTCCTGTTTTTGCTCCCCTCTTCATATAGTCTCACCTGAACTTTTGAATAGTTATTGTGATCATATCCAGATCTGGCTCTATCCATATCCATCTTCCCTTAGAAACACCTCTCACATTTGGTCTTGACTCTTTATCCAGGTCGACCACCACATCCAGAGTCACATAATGAGGAAGGGATCTCAAGGGCCACTTGGCCTCACCCCCTGCTGTCAGACCCCACAGGTGTTCCAGCAGCCCCAGCAGCAGGGGAAGCCTGCTCCACGCTGAGAGCGCAAGGGGCTGTGAGTAGACGTAAGACACCACCAGCTTCCATGGTTTTCATGCCTTTGAACTTCTACGCTTCATAGAACAAATAGGCCCTCTCTCCTCCATTCACAGCCCTGAAGAAATTTAAAGTATATCTGCCATCTATGACACCTTTCAAGTCTGTATCTGGCATTGTTTACACCTTTCTTCCCCGGTCAGCGGCTCTGCACACAGTCTTCAAGGGGAAGGTGCTAATTCAGGTGTGACCTGTGGGCCATTAACCTGGCAGGCAGTCCCCTTCCTGAACATTTCAGGCCCCTCCCCAGAGACCTGAGGGCTACAGCTACAAAGGTGATATCTGGGAAGCGGGTTCATGGACAACAATCCCTCCCTCTAGATAGATATATGGATTGATGGATAAATGTATTTATGTATCTCTATATCTATCTTCATATCTATCCATTCTATTGAGTCTATATATCTGGACAATCCTGACTGATACACTATCCTTAAGATCTTTTGAATTACACTTCAAGAGATATATGCTCATTTTCCCCCCTTGTAACTTGATTGCCTATAAAATAACTTCTTTTGGTTAATTATAAATGATCCCACTCAACTATTAGCATTTTCCTTATTATTTTGTTGTTGTTGTTGTTCTCTTCAACCCTGTAAAACAGTTGAAGTTCAGCTAGAAATGCGAGCAGGAGCTTATTACATATTCTCAACTGCTCACTAGAGTCCCCCTTCTTTGTACCTATGATGGGTGTGTATATCTTACATGTTTTAAAAGAGAACTATACAGATTTGATTTTTTCCCCCCAAACCTTCAGCACAACCTATACATAGGAGAAGCCACATAGTAAGGTGGGGGAGGGGGGAATATGAAATAAAATAAAGCTGGATGGGGTAAAAATGATTCAGCATATATTTCAAAGAAATCTAATGGGGATTATTTATTTCACTCTTTGGAATGCTTTCATTCCTGGAAATAATACAGACAAGCTGAATGTCCTACATGGAAAGCTCTGCATCGTGGGTCTGGTTAGGTTCTAACAGCTTGATCTGGACCCAGGAAACATGTTCATGGCCTACAGTGTATGCAATGTGCATGATCCACATGCAACCAGGCTGGAGCAGGGCCTGGAAGCTGGAGAAAAGTGTAGAGCGTGGTATATAGCGTGAGATGTTCCTGTGGGTGCTGTAGAGATGGATGGAGCGGGAAGGCTCATTCCAGATGAAATAGCTAACACGTACACCGGCCCAAAGCCTGGGGCATGTGGAAAGTGCAGGGAGCAATAATAAGAGTTGTCTGCATGCAGTGTAAAAGTCATGCTGGGTGAAGCAGTGAAACACAAGGTGGAGGCTGACTGAGACCAGGCATGGCCCAGTGGTGCACTGCTTAGGCGGCTGGGCACAGAATCATGCTTCTGTGAGTTCGAGAAGTTCAAGTTGGTCAGGTGGAGTTGCTGACTGAGACAGGCATGTCAAATGTTGGGAACTTATACAATCCTCCTCTAGATAGATATATGGATTGATGGATAAATGTATTTATGTATCTCTATATCTATCTTCATATCTATCCATTCTATTGAGTCTATATATCTGGACAATCCTGACTGATACACTATCCTTAAGATCTTTTGAATTACACTTCAAGAGATATATGCTCATTTTCCCCCCTTGTAACTTGATTGCCTATAAAATAACTTCTTTTGGTTAATTATAAATGATCCCACTCAACTATTAGCATTTTCCTTATTATTTTGTTGTTGTTGTTGTTCTCTTCAACCCTGTAAAACAGTTGAAGTTCAGCTAGAAATGCGAGCAGGAGCTTATTACATATTCTCAACTGCTCACTAGAGTCCCCCTTCTTTGTACCTATGATGGGTGTGTATATCTTACATGTTTTAAAAGAGAACTATACAGATTTGATTTTTTCCCCCCAAACCTTCAGCACAACCTATACATAGGAGAAGCCACATAGTAAGGTGGGGGAGGGGGGAATATGAAATAAAATAAAGCTGGATGGGGTAAAAATGATTCAGCATATATTTCAAAGAAATCTAATGGGGATTATTTATTTCACTCTTTGGAATGCTTTCATTCCTGGAAATAATACAGACAAGCTGAATGTCCTACATGGAAAGCTCTGCATCGTGGGTCTGGTTAGGTTCTAACAGCTTGATCTGGACCCAGGAAACATGTTCATGGCCTACAGTGTATGCAATGTGCATGATCCACATGCAACCAGGCTGGAGCAGGGCCTGGAAGCTGGAGAAAAGTGTAGAGCGTGGTATATAGCGTGAGATGTTCCTGTGGGTGCTGTAGAGATGGATGGAGCGGGAAGGCTCATTCCAGATGAAATAGCTAACACGTACACCGGCCCAAAGCCTGGGGCATGTGGAAAGTGCAGGGAGCAATAATAAGAGTTGTCTGCATGCAGTGTAAAAGTCATGCTGGGTGAAGCAGTGAAACACAAGGTGGAGGCTGACTGAGACCAGGCATGGCCCAGTGGTGCACTGCTTAGGCGGCTGGGCACAGAATCATGCTTCTGTGAGTTCGAGAAGTTCAAGTTGGTCACGTTCTTTTGCAATTGCCCAGAAAATGTTCCAACTTCAACTGCTATCTGGTAAGATGGGCTTGAAGTAACCTCTTCCAATTCCCCAACAAAAGGCCCATGAGAAGAAAGCATAAAATGATAGAAGTTCATTGATTCAAGATGAAGGGACAGTCTACTGATTGTCAGAACCTGGGGGAAATTGTCACCCAAAAAGGTCAATGTGAGGAGATCTGGCAGGACATTTGTCAGCCTGATTTTTTTTTGCATTTAGAAAGAAAACTTTTCCAGAAGAGAAAAGATGGTGTTCTGGAACTTGCTCTTACTGTCTTATCTACTCAGAAACTTAAGAAAACTGTACCCACAGGAAAACTGAACAGCAAACCCGTTATTGAATTTTGAGTCAGTTGGGAGCTGCTCCCCTCCTTTAGTATGTGCCCCATCTTTACCTAGTCCTCTGTGTACTGTTGGAGCACCCTGAACTTCCAGGGGCCGAGGGAGGGGGAATCAGGACAGAACACATCTTGAGAAATAGAGTCCCTACTGTTTCTTACTCTCCATCTGTGGCTCCAACGCTTGACCCTCTTTCTTCCTCAATAATGGCCCATCTGCGCTGTATAGAAGCTAGCTTTCCCCACCTTTCACTACCCCCTGCCCCTGCAGCCCCCTGATGCCCCTGTCTCTGTGTGGGACTTGTACAAATATTTGTGGGAGAATCAGACTGTTCAGCTCAACTTTGACTCTAAACCACTTGCATTCCGTCGTAAAGCCAGAGAGAGTTATGGTACTGAGGAGTGAGGCTGTAAGAAGTGCTGACTGCTAACCCTGGAGGAGATGGGGAGGTGGTCCCTGCACACAATTCTGGGGCAGGGTGCCCCTCAGACCCTCCTTTCCCTGGTAGCCTTTCACGACACAGTTTCAGTTTGCCCTGTGGTGCCTGAATGAGGAGACGAAGTCTGAGGCTGCTGCTTTCACTGGAAGGCATTAAGAAACAAAGAGCAAGGAGTAAATCCCAGTTTAAAGACAAACAGTCTGTACTGATTACTCTTCAGGGCTACCTCTTGGTGAGTTAGTTCAGTGACAGATGACCCACCTGCCTACAGCCAACACAACGCCTACCTATCAGCTTCACTGATTGTTCTGATGGAGATAGAACACATCTCCTTCCAGAACGGACCTATGGGCTTGAAGTAACCTCTTCCAATTCCCCAACAAAAGGCCCATGAGAAGAAAGCATAAAATGATAGAAGTTCATTGATTCAAGATGAAGGGACAGTCTACTGATTGTCAGAACCTGGGGGAAATTGTCACCCAAAAAGGTCAATGTGAGGAGATCTGGCAGGACATTTGTCAGCCTGATTTTTTTTTGCATTTAGAAAGAAAACTTTTCCAGAAGAGAAAAGATGGTGTTCTGGAACTTGCTCTTACTGTCTTATCTACTCAGAAACTTAAGAAAACTGTACCCACAGGAAAACTGAACAGCAAACCCGTTATTGAATTTTGAGTCAGTTGGGAGCTGCTCCCCTCCTTTAGTATGTGCCCCATCTTTACCTAGTCCTCTGTGTACTGTTGGAGCACCCTGAACTTCCAGGGGCCGAGGGAGGGGGAATCAGGACAGAACACATCTTGAGAAATAGAGTCCCTACTGTTTCTTACTCTCCATCTGTGGCTCCAACGCTTGACCCTCTTTCTTCCTCAATAATGGCCCATCTGCGCTGTATAGAAGCTAGCTTTCCCCACCTTTCACTACCCCCTGCCCCTGCAGCCCCCTGATGCCCCTGTCTCTGTGTGGGACTTGTACAAATATTTGTGGGAGAATCAGACTGTTCAGCTCAACTTTGACTCTAAACCACTTGCATTCCGTCGTAAAGCCAGAGAGAGTTATGGTACTGAGGAGTGAGGCTGTAAGAAGTGCTGACTGCTAACCCTGGAGGAGATGGGGAGGTGGTCCCTGCACACAATTCTGGGGCAGGGTGCCCCTCAGACCCTCCTTTCCCTGGTAGCCTTTCACGACACAGTTTCAGTTTGCCCTGTGGTGCCTGAATGAGGAGACGAAGTCTGAGGCTGCTGCTTTCACTGGAAGGCATTAAGAAACAAAGAGCAAGGAGTAAATCCCAGTTTAAAGACAAACAGTCTGTACTGATTACTCTTCAGGGCTACCTCTTGGTGAGTTAGTTCAGTGACAGATGACCCACCTGCCTACAGCCAACACAACGCCTACCTATCAGCTTCACTGATTGTTCTGATGGAGATAGAACACATCTCCTTCCAGAACGGACCTGCCCAGCTGACCTTAGAGCTTACTTTATCATCTAGTTTTTATGTTTATCTAATCCTTCTCTTCCCCATCTCTTGGAAGACAGTTCTAAACGCAAGCTCCCAGCCAGCACGTGGGATGATGTCAGTATACTCTCTTCCTGGAGCCGCCTGGGGCTGCGTGTGCCCCATCACCACCGTCGCCACATCTCCTTAGCAACAGCTCGGATGAGTGTGTCTTAGGGAGCAGAAGCCCTTGAAGAACTCAGCAGGGACCATAAAGGAGCCGATTCCTCCCTCCTCAAGTCACATATTGCCACGTTCAGGTCAGGCCAAGTCTTTGGTAAGCTGTCGAAAGGGATCACTGCCTCTTACTCGGATGGCCCTTGTCAGTCCTTCACTGGAGATGTAATTGGCACCACCTTGGGGCGCCGTGTGTTTATAAAATGATATACAACTTCAGACATTCATTAGCACTGTCAGAACCTCTGGAATGATTTAATAGCAGGAAGGCTTGGTCAAAATGCTTCTGGACCTAATCCCAAATTAACTTTTCTCTACACTGCCAAGAAGAAATACGAGAGCAATGAAGGTTTTATGATAGCCCGTGATCTCATGATTAAACAAGCGACTGTAAAAAAAAAAAAAGGCGGGGGTGGGGGTGGACAATGCATTTGTGATTTAATTGAAATGTAGGAACCCAAACAAATAGCAGCATCTCAGAGCCCTTTCAGGTGACAAGGTCTAACGCACCTAAGATTTTAACAGGAAAGCCCAGTGCCACACACAAAGTGCTGAGTGTGGCGTCCGTCTCTGGAGCATACTCAGCCCTGCACAGGGCTTGCCTCTGTGCGTTTATTTTTTGAACGATATAAATGGGCTGTCTCCAGGACTCCACTTCCACATGTTCTCTTCATTTCAACAGTCGGCCAAATTAAAGCATTGCAATTCTATGGGTAATTGAGTTAACGTTTAGCTTTACCTACAAGAAAATAACTGAATTCCATTAGGAGAACCATCCCACAGTCTGGAGAAAATATGAAAGGGCTACCTCTTGGTGAGTTAGTTCAGTGACAGATGACCCACCTGCCTACAGCCAACACAACGCCTACCTATCAGCTTCACTGATTGTTCTGATGGAGATAGAACACATCTCCTTCCAGAACGGACCTGCCCAGCTGACCTTAGAGCTTACTTTATCATCTAGTTTTTATGTTTATCTAATCCTTCTCTTCCCCATCTCTTGGAAGACAGTTCTAAACGCAAGCTCCCAGCCAGCACGTGGGATGATGTCAGTATACTCTCTTCCTGGAGCCGCCTGGGGCTGCGTGTGCCCCATCACCACCGTCGCCACATCTCCTTAGCAACAGCTCGGATGAGTGTGTCTTAGGGAGCAGAAGCCCTTGAAGAACTCAGCAGGGACCATAAAGGAGCCGATTCCTCCCTCCTCAAGTCACATATTGCCACGTTCAGGTCAGGCCAAGTCTTTGGTAAGCTGTCGAAAGGGATCACTGCCTCTTACTCGGATGGCCCTTGTCAGTCCTTCACTGGAGATGTAATTGGCACCACCTTGGGGCGCCGTGTGTTTATAAAATGATATACAACTTCAGACATTCATTAGCACTGTCAGAACCTCTGGAATGATTTAATAGCAGGAAGGCTTGGTCAAAATGCTTCTGGACCTAATCCCAAATTAACTTTTCTCTACACTGCCAAGAAGAAATACGAGAGCAATGAAGGTTTTATGATAGCCCGTGATCTCATGATTAAACAAGCGACTGTAAAAAAAAAAAAAGGCGGGGGTGGGGGTGGACAATGCATTTGTGATTTAATTGAAATGTAGGAACCCAAACAAATAGCAGCATCTCAGAGCCCTTTCAGGTGACAAGGTCTAACGCACCTAAGATTTTAACAGGAAAGCCCAGTGCCACACACAAAGTGCTGAGTGTGGCGTCCGTCTCTGGAGCATACTCAGCCCTGCACAGGGCTTGCCTCTGTGCGTTTATTTTTTGAACGATATAAATGGGCTGTCTCCAGGACTCCACTTCCACATGTTCTCTTCATTTCAACAGTCGGCCAAATTAAAGCATTGCAATTCTATGGGTAATTGAGTTAACGTTTAGCTTTACCTACAAGAAAATAACTGAATTCCATTAGGAGAACCATCCCACAGTCTGGAGAAAATATGAAAGGGTTTGAAGTGTCTTTAGCTAAATGCCAAGGAGGAGGGGAAAGGAAGGTAGAAGAGGCCATTGTTGTTTGCACTCTGGAGAGTTATATAAACTGGAGCTTAGCTTTCCCTCCAGACCACCCAGGTTTATCTCTTTTTTTAAAAAAACATTTGCACATTGGAAATGCCTGGAGACTCTCGGGAAGCCTCTTTGGAGTCACTGAGGGGAGCCCCTCGTTTCATGGTCCATGAACAGAAGATGTACCAGGCAGGACATAAAGGATGCAATGAAAAATAGCCAACAAAATTCACATAAATGTTTTACAATTGTCTCCTCTTTTTCTCCTTTTTATGTTAAATTCAAATAACTCATTTTTGTTTCTGACAGTTTCAGTCTGTAAGAACTTTGGAACTGATTTCCCTGCTGGTGGAATATCTCTTGGCCCTTGTGTGTGTGTGTGTGTATGTGTTTCAATATTTAAGATTTTTAAAGTATTTTTTTGAAAAGAGAAATCTAGGAGGGTTTCCTTTTGACAACTAAGACAGTAATCAGAAAGCCATGGTCCCCAGGCTCTACTGGCCTTGCCGGAGGCATGAGTAACCATCCCAGGCTCTGCCTGTGACGTCATAGATGCGACTTACACAGCGGTCCTCAGCTCTTTGGGGTAAATGTCAATTCTTGTATTTGAATGGAGAGATCAGCTCCACAGGCAGTTTCATTTTCCAGAAGATGTGCACACTCTCTGTCTGGAAAGAGTCTAGCTCGGTAGGACAGTCACCTGTGGGCCAGGCTGTGCTGGTGGTCTGTCTGGACACGTCTCCATCCCAGACCATCAGCTTAACCAGAGAAACAGCACAGCAGTCCTCCCGTGGTGCCCCCAAGCTCTCTGGCCCCGTGGTGGCTCCCCACATTGTATGGACCCTGGGACATTTTTGTTGTCCCTTTATTTGAACCTGGACCTCGTGCACAGCCCCTGATGTGTTTCCGTAAGAAGATGATAGATGTTATTATTTTTCTTGCTCGTGCTTATTTTTGTACGTGTTTACAGCAGGTGATTTGTTACCTGCTTATCTCTAGCTGCCAGCTGTGACCATCTGTCCTGAGCACGGGAAGAGTAATGCTGCACAGCAGCGTCAGAAAATGTTCATCCAGGGATTACCAGCCATCCCAAAACTACTGCCCGCCAAGGGCAGCGTCAGGAAAATGTTGACATCCAGGGCATTGCCATCAGCTCTCTTTTTAAAAACATTTGCACATTGGAAATGCCTGGAGACTCTCGGGAAGCCTCTTTGGAGTCACTGAGGGGAGCCCCTCGTTTCATGGTCCATGAACAGAAGATGTACCAGGCAGGACATAAAGGATGCAATGAAAAATAGCCAACAAAATTCACATAAATGTTTTACAATTGTCTCCTCTTTTTCTCCTTTTTATGTTAAATTCAAATAACTCATTTTTGTTTCTGACAGTTTCAGTCTGTAAGAACTTTGGAACTGATTTCCCTGCTGGTGGAATATCTCTTGGCCCTTGTGTGTGTGTGTGTGTATGTGTTTCAATATTTAAGATTTTTAAAGTATTTTTTTTGAAAAAGAGAAATCTAGGAGGGTTTCCTTTTGACAACTAAGACAGTAATCAGAAAGCCATGGTCCCCAGGCTCTACTGGCCTTGCCGGAGGCATGAGTAACCATCCCAGGCTCTGCCTGTGACGTCATAGGTGCGCCTTACACCGCGGTCCTCAGCTCTTTGGTGTAAATGTCACTTCTTGTATTTGAATGGAGAGCTCAGCTACACAGGCAGTTTCATTTTCCAGAAGATGTGCACACTCTCTGTCTGGAAAGAGTCTAGCTCGGTAGGACAGTCACCTGTGGGCCAGGCTGTGCTGGTGGTCTGTCTGGACACGTCTCCATCCCAGACCATCAGCTTAACCAGAGAAACAGCACAGCAGTCCTCCCGTGGTGCCCCCAAGCTCTCTGGCCCCGTGGTGGCTCCCCACATTGTATGGACCCTGGGACATTTTTGTTGTCCCTTTATTTGAACCTGGACCTCGTGCACAGCCCCTGATGTGTTTCCGTAAGAAGATGATAGATGTTATTATTTTTCTTGCTCGTGCTTATTTTTGTACGTGTTTACAGCAGGTGATTTGTTACCTGCTTATCTCTAGCTGCCAGCTGTGACCATCTGTCCTGAGCAGGGGAAGAGTAATACTGCACAGCAGCGTCAGAAAAATGTTCATCCAGGGATTACCAGCCATCACAGAGCAGACGGACAGAAAGGACTGCCACTCTGCCATTACAGTTTCCTAAGGAAACAGCCGTCAGGAGGGGCCTGGATAGCGTCTGCCCACTCTGGCCTCAATGACAGTCTGTGAGATTCATCTTTTGTGGATGACACTGTCTGTTCCATGCGCTGTCTGTCTGTGCATCTTGAGGCTGTCTGTGTATCTTGAGGCACGTCCCTGCAAGGGCCCCTTGCCCCAGAGGGCTGGCTAAGGGATGCAAGGCCAGACCCCACCCCTCAGAGATTCTGATTTAGCAGCTTCAGGCAGCAACAGGGAACGTGCTTTCCCATCAAGTTCTCAGGAAATGCTGATGCTTTGAGAACCTAAAGTATTTTTGTGTCCACCTCCTTGGGGAAAGAAATGAGGTGATGCTAGAGCTTGGAGGAGTGGAAGGCCCCTTGGCCTCAGAGGAACTGGATTCAGGACTAAGGGTTGGTGCTAATTGGGAGCTATAAACAACCACTGCTCCCCTAATGTAATGTCTTACCCCGACACCCTGGTTCTGGCCTGGACAGTTCCAGGGATGCAGAGGCTCAGCATCCCTTCCACCTGCCTCGCCTGTGCACCCACTGCTCTTGTCTGCACCAACCCAACCCAACCCTCTTCCACCCAGCCTGTGCTTCTCTCCCCGCTAACCCCTAGTGGACCCAACTCCTCCTTGTCTGAGAAAATGTAGCCCCCTGTTAACTCTCCAGAAAAAAACTGCACATCTACACACAGAGATACACAAAGGAACATCCTTTGCAGCATGGTTGTAAACTCCGAGGATGAAAACAGCCTATCTGTGGAGGAGAATGGTCGATGAGACTCTCACATGTGCCTGCTACAGAATACTACACAGCAGTCAAATAAGGAGATGGTTCTGAAGACACTAAGGTGAATTATTCCCAAAATGTTCTGTTAAGAAGAAAACTGAAAGTTGCAGAGAAATAGGCATAGTGTAGTTTTAAAAAATAAAACTAAAGAAATACACAGCAAAGTCTGTATATTTCTATCATAGATGTTTACTTATAGATAGAAACAAGAGACACATAGCAGATTGAAAACATTGACCATCTCTGGGCAGAGTACCAGGATGGCAATGAGGTCAAGGGGAGCTTGTATTTCATTTATATTGCTTGGGATTTTCAATATTCATCTATAACTTGAATGATTAAAAAATAAAACTATAGACAAAGGAGGCTGAGGGATGACAGGGATGCTGTGTCCCTAAGCCCTGCATTTGTCTTCATTTCCCTTCCTTCCATCTCAAAAGAAGATAGACCTAGAGATTATCACACTAAGTAAGTCAGACAGAGAAAGACAAATACATGATATTGCTTATATGTGGAGTCCTTAAAAATGACACAAGTGAACTCATTTACAAAACAGAAACAGACTCACAAATTATCACAAATGATGATTATCAGAAGGGATAAGGCAGGGGTGGAGATAGATTGGCAATTTGGGATGGACACATACAGACATTTAAACTAGATAATCAACAAGGACCTACTGTATAGTACAGGGAACACTGCTCAATATTCTGTAATAACCTAAACGGGAAAAGAATTTGAAAAAGAATAGACACCTATGTATGCATAACTGAATCACTTTGCTATACATCTGAAACTAACACAGTATTGTAAATCAACCACACTCCAATGAAGAATTAAGGAAAAAACTGGGTAAATGACCTCCCTTCTTTACAAGATTTATTCTTATTCTAAGAGCGAGTGATCCCTGACACTGAGTGCCAACCTCTCCTCCACACCTTTCTTCTTCCACCATGCCCCCTCTAGTGTGCGTCTCCACTCTTCCACCCCAGCTGCTGAGCGTTCTCACTTCTCTGGGGTTCCCGAGGTCTGCTCGGCTCTCCCTTCCACAGACAGACAGGCCATTTTCAGCCATTTGAGTTTACAGTTACTTGAGACCACTTGAGTGGCTACTTCTCTTTTCTGAGACACTCTCTCTTCATAACAGAAATGGATGTTTTATAAGCATAGCTTTTCCCAAAGACTTTTCTATCAACACCTTAGTGAGAACTCCAAGGAAATGAGGAGAAGAGATGGGAAGAGATGCCATAATTGCAAGATTCAGACACCTGTGAAGATTCTGTATTTACCCAAAGCCTCTTTTACATCGCTGGAGAAATGTTTTCATTACATAGCTCCTATACTTCTTTTATCAGACTTACCATTGGAAATTTAGGGTGATTTGATATGCAAGTGGCATCTCCATTTGTGCTATATTTCCTAATTAAGTACTGCTTGTGTGTGGAAAGGTTATCACTATAAACAATTTGGGCTACTTTATTAAAGTCTTATTCTCTGAGATTTGATCATCTTGAGTTGAGCTGCATGCTGTCCCAAAACAATCAACTTTTGAGTGCTGCTTTCCAAAAGTATCTTTTTGTTTGCAATTCATAATATCTTATTTTAATAGACTGTCAAGACAAAGAAAATCATAATTATGATAGGTATCTACCTTGCTGTCTTTTTGTTTTTCTTAATAACTGTGATTACATATAATGTGCTGTACAAAGATGAGTGCACAGCCAAAAAAAAATTTTTTTCCCCTAGGTTTTGTTTTTAGAATGAAAAAGTGGATGTTGATTTTTCACCAATTACTTCAGTATCTTTTTGGCTGCATTTATGTTCTGTTTTTTTACATCTTAATAGAAAACTTTTGTTCTTGGAACATAGGAGCTTGATCTTAGTGAGTGATCAGTTGCATATAGGATTCAAGTTTATATTTCTGTTCTTTTTGTTAAGATTTTTTGCATCTATAGCAGGCACTTGAAAACCATGAGGTATGCCTGAGATTATTACAAATCTCCAGATTTTCTCTATAAAATACATCAAAAAAGGCATGAATGAGGATTTTACATCTCAGTGACATTAGTGTGACTTCTTGACTTTCTTATGAATCATATAGGAACCTTATGACATTTGTTTCTCTCAGAGCTCATGTTTATAGTACAGAAATGGTCACTGTCCTTATTTGAGGTTTCTGAAAGCAGGCCCTGAGTTCAGGATTTGGTTTCAGGTAGGGTTTCCCTGGGCTTGCCATGTGGCACTAGTGATAAAGGAAACTGCCTGCCAATGCAGGAGACATAAAAGATGCAGGTTTGATCCCTGGATCGGGAAGATCCCTAGAGGAGGGCCAAGCAACCTATTCCAGTATTCTTGCATGGAGAATCCCATAGGCAGAGGCACCTGGTGGCCTACAGTCCCTAGGGTCACAAAGAGTCAGACACGACTGAAGGGACTTAGCATGCATGCATGCACGCGAGGTATTTGAGATCTGACCCCAGGAAGCCTGAACAGGGAGATCAGCCAAGCCAGGGAAGGATGGATTAAGGAGTGAGGGATTCATGTGAACAGTCTGGGACTCACTGGTCTGGGAACCATCTGAGAAAGGCTGAGAACACACCTGGACCAACGAGGAAGTAGAGGGCTGCTCTGGGGGCATGAGATCCCACCTCCTCTGCTCTGTCTGCTCTGCCTGTAGGTGCAGTGAGCACCCCAGCCCTGGGTACCAGAGAGGCTGGTGGGTGGGCACCAGCGTAAGGAGGACCACCCTTCCTTCCACGGGCAGGAGTCGCTTCCGCCCTCCCTGCTGAGCACAGAAGATGCCAACAACATCAAAGCATCTGTTCCAGACAGCATTCCTATGGTAGTTTTTTCAAAGTCGAATTCTTTATAAGAGATCTTTGCACCAAAGAAAGTATTCATTAAACATTCCCCAGCTAGTCTCCTCCCACCAAATTATCTACATATACGGTGAAGTTACTTGGGTCAGAGATGCTGATGAATAAAAATTTTAAGGAAGACTGTCACCGATTCCTGGATTGCCTTCATTCCTGACATCCTGCTGTTTTTAGAGGTACCCACAAGTACCCTTGCCCCAGAGCCCTCAGCGCTTCATTTTTGTCCCCATATGGCCACCCCCACATGTTCCTGACCTGGAGCTGCTCATCCCAGACCCTCACCTGGTTTGGTGGAGCCCCCTCTCTCAACCCACTTTTGCCCTACCTCACCGCTGAGGCGCCTCTCACCTGAGCGATGGAATAGCATTAGGGAAGAGGAGGAGGTGTTGGTAACCTGTCTTACTTGGTAATGGAGCTGGCTACCCACGCAATAGCTGAGACTTCTGAGTTCTGCTGGGATGTCCTCAGAACTTTGGGGGTACCATCTTCCTGCCCCGGAACTCCTCTGTAGCTCTGGTAACTTAAAAGATGCTACCCAAGAATCATCTCTGGGTATGGGTCAGTCCTACTTTGGGCACCTGCCATAACACACGATCTCACATGATCCCAAGCTGAGGCCTATTGCGTGTAAGGCAGGAGAAGAGGCCCTCAGGTTCCAGATTGGTCATCTCTGGGTCCCATTTGCTTTGGGCAATATCTGATACAAAGGTACATTTTTAAATGAGCCTCTGGAGTGACTTAAACTAGCCCATCTGGATTCCTGCACGGGTTACTTTCTCTTATCTAGGCCTCTGTTTAAATTTCAACTTCTCAGGAAAACCTTCACTAACCACCCCTCCTAACATAGCAAACGTTACTCCAAACACTCCCTTCCCCCTTTCTCTGCTGTATTGCTTCTGTAGCATTTCTCAGTATTTGACACTCTGCATTCCAGGTGGCATAGTGGTAAAGAATCAACCTTCCAATGCAGGAGACATAGGTTCAATCCCTGGGTCAGGAAGATCCCCTGGAGGAGGAAAAAGAACCTACTCCAGTATTCTTGCCTAGGAAATCCTATGAACAGAGAAGTCTGGTGAATTATAGTTCATTGTGTCACAAAGAGTCAAACACGACTGAGCACACACACACACACACACAGACCCCTACACCCCTACACCCCTTTTATTCATCTGTGATCTATCTGTACTCTCCGAAATAGGACCTCCACTTGACTGGACATTTTGCTTATTTTGGTTCTTTGTTGAAGACCCAGTGCCTATCGCAGGACATGGAACATAGAAGTGCTCAGTAATTACTGCAGAATAAAAAAAAAACCCAAAGAGTAAGTAAATTAATGAGTAAAGAACAATTGTGACCAAAGTCCTAGACTGTGACCACATTTTTGTCAGCTGATGCTTAGAGACACAGATATTGAAAATGCCAGGGACTTCCCTGTGGGTCCAGTAGCTAAGACTCCAAGTTTCCAATGCAGGGGTCCAGGGTTCAATCCCTGGTTGGGGAACTAGATCCCACATGCCACAACTAAGACCCAGTGCAGCCAAACAAATAAATAAATACTTTTTTTAAAAAAGAAAAAAATACAAGAAAACTTTTGTGGGGCAAAGTGCAAGTTATATGTACCTCAGAGTTGGATGAGGCCCAATTAAATAATTATAGAATGCTAGACTATTCGATAGATCCAGGACAATGCTGATAAAAGATGAAGCTAGAACTTTCCCTGCCAAAAAATGTCTCTCTGAGGGACAGAGCTTAGGAAATCTGAATGTCTGTTGGGGAATCTAAATGTCCATCACTGGAAATCCTGCCTAAAAAGTCAAGAGGAGCCCTCTTCCCCCAGGACACAGGAAAGGGGGTCATCATCTGACATCACACAGCTGAACCACGCCGGGGTCATTGTAGTGACCCAGTTCCAGCAGATTCTGGCAGGGCTGCCAGGTGTATCATAGTTTTGCTGTTGTTCAGTCACTCAGTCGTGTCCGATTCTTTGTGACCCCAAGAACTACAGCAGGCCAGGTTTTCCTGTCCTTTATCATCTCCCAGAGCTTTCTCAAACTCATGCACATTGAGTCGGTGATGCCATCCACTCATCTCATCTTCTGTCATCCCTTTCTCCTCCTGCCTTCAATGTTTCCCAGCATCAGGGTCTTTTCCAATGAGCTGTCTTTTCACATCAGGTGATCACAGTATTGCAGCTTCAGCTTCAGCGTCAGTCCTTCCAATGAATATTCAGGGTTGATTTCATTTAAGACTGACTGGTTTGATCTCCTTGGTGTCCAAGTGACTTTCAAAAGTCTTCTTCAGACCTTGGATGAGGATTTTTTGTAGGGTCTGTCTATATAAACAAATGGGCTCAGGGTCTAGGTTTTCTCAGCCTTTCCCACAACTTCTTTCCTGAAAATGTCATTCCCGAATCTACTTGCCAACCCCACACTCACCGCAGCTACCCTGTTAACTACAGGACTGGGAGCTCCATGGAGTCCACAGCTCCCCGACTTTCCATAAGCTGGCTAAACTTAGAGGTGCTCAGGGCATCTGCACAGCAGCAGGTCCCTCAAGTTTCCCACAAAGGAAAAGCAAGAGAGCTCAAATCAAATGAGCAAATGGATAATCACTGTCTAAACTCTACTTCAAAATTGAATTTACTAAACAAGGATAAATGTAGGTTTATATTCAGATTTATATTCAAAATTGACAGAACGTCTATAGATTTTCAACAGGCACTCACAGATAAGTAGGCAGGCATGCTTTCTCCATTTGGGGGAATTTATTCCCTTACTCAAAAAAAAAAAAAAATAGTTGTGTTTCCATCTGCTTTAAAGTCAAATTTTAGAAAGAGACTTCCAGAATTTAAAGTTTAGGCCAGACCTCACAGTTTCACAGCAATCTTGACATGTCTTACTAAGGATGATGAACATTTGCAGAGCTCTCCCTTATTTAAGAAAGCATCCTGTTTCACATCAATTTTGCTCTTTCACAATCCTGGGAGGAACCAGGGCAAGTATTACCATGATTATTAGGTGACATAGGATCTCTTTTGATAGCAAAAAAATGAAAACCTCAGAGTGGTTAAGTGACTGGCCTGGGGTCACCCAGCATGAAACTTTGTTCCTTTGTCTCTGTGTTTGGCTCCTTTTGCCTTCCTTAAACTGTCCTGGGAACCCTGATTTGATCTCTGAGTCCTTGTAACCACATCATCATGCACAACACGCATTTTTGTCTTTGTTTGTAGGTCTATAACTGATCCTGAAACTAGGTCAAGCCCACATACTTTTGCAGACGAGAAAAAGTGTGGGGCTCATGAAGTGTGGGGATCACCTCCCTGAGTAGCCATCAAGTGGGGGTGTGGACCACAGATGCCGCTGGCTGCAGGACTCCAGGGGAATCAACAATGCTTTAATCCATATTTTTTTCTCAGAAAAATAAAAGGTATTAAAAACAAATGAGAATTTCTAAAGTTCTCCAAGCCATGGAAGAGAAGCCCAAGACTGCTTGGTCACCTATCTTTCTAGAGCCCAGACATGTATGGACACTCCACGGTGCAAGCCCTCTGAGGAGCAGTAACAGAAATCGCCCCCTCCCAATGCCAGTCCTCGCCTCCTCCCTCCAGGACTCACGCCAGTCACTCAGTGTTTCTGGAAGTTTCCATAGAGACAATTAACAGTAATTTGGATACTATGCTATCTTGGATAGCATGCCCCGAATCCCCACAAATGGCTTCCGGCATGCAAAGATTCCCTGTGGCGCACCCAGTAGCCAAGCAGACTGTTCATCTTTCTCATTTATCCTTGCAATCACTCACATGTTTATTCACCTGCTGTGCCCTGATTCTGGGCCACACTTCAAGCCAAGTTACCAGGAATAGGCAGTGGGGAGTCTTGGTTGGTATCAGGGAGCTCAGAGACTGTTGCCACCATCTCACAAACACAATGTGAAGTGTGTTATAAAATTAACACAGAAGTACTGTTTGCATGCCAGGAGCTGGGGACGTCATTCCACTGGGATGCTGGAGAAGGCTTCGTGTGGAGGTAACAGAGGGCTGGGTTGTTAAGAATGAAGACGCAGATTTAACTGAGCAAGGTTAAAAGGGGGTGCCTACTTCAGGCAGAGGGACTCAGGAACAAAGACCTGGGGCTGTTCAGAAACTGTTCAAGTTTCTGTTACTGCTTCCCAGAGTGCTATCACCACGGAGTGTCCATTCACGTCTGGGCTCCAGAAAGATAGGTGACTAGGCAGTCTTGGCAGTGAATCTGGTGATAGGAGGTATGCCCGAGAGGTCAATGGAAGCATGTAGAGGAAAGTCCAAAGCCTGGACTTGAGCCTGCAGGTAGCATGAGGCCAGAGAGCACTCGGGAAATGAGGTTCAAGAGTGAGTCCTGGGTCAGGTTTATGGTTGCCAGAGGAAGGGATAGCTTGGAAGTTTGGGGTGGGCATGCACACACTGCTATGTGGATAACCAATAGGGACCTACTGTATGGCACAGGGAACTCTGCCAATGTTATGTGGCAGCCTGAACAGGAGGGGAGTTTAGGGGAGAATGGATACCTGTATATGTATGGCTAAGTCCCTTTGCTGTTCACCTGAAGCTATCACAACACTGTTAATCAGCTATGACCCAATATAAAATAAAAAGTTTTAAAAAAGAGTCCTGGATCTGGGGAGCATCAGCGCACATGTGCATCCATGGGGAGGTCAAGGGCCATCTCTGGGTGATACTGCACACCGTGCCGGTTCTCTGCCCTGAGGGACCCCAGAGCACGCATAAGCATGGACGAAGCCTCCCAGAAGACCCGCTCTCACACACGGAGGGTTACCTCCCACCCAGGGCTTCCCTGGAGGCTGTCCTCTTGGGCCCTTCCCTCTACGCCCTCTTCCAGTATCTCTCCTCGCTGGCCTGACTCCCCAGGCTCTCAGTCATGCTGTGGACGAGCCCTCCCCAGGTCTCTCTCCCCCGCAGGAGCCATGAGCAGGGCAGCTACCAGTCTACAGTCCTGGGAGGCACTGTGGTGCAGGGGTTCAGGTCCCTTCTCTTGTGCTGGGCTTAATCTGAGTATCCTCTGCGCTGAGACCTCAAGGAGCTATGCCTGTAGGTTAGCTTCTTCCAGCAAATGTGTCAGACCCAGAGATGAGACTTTGGGCCACAGGCTTGGGAAGAAGATCTCCAAACCCCTACGTGTTGGAGGGTTCAAGGCTTGGGGCCTGACTAGGAAAGGCTGGAACTGACTAGTCTCCTTTAGACAAACACCTATCATGTGACTGCCAAGGGTCAGGCTCTGTCCAAGTACAGAGCCCACCAAAAGCAGCAACACAACCTTTGATCTCTGAAAAGGAGTCACCAAACCAGAGAGCTGTGGAAGCACAAAAAAGAGGGACTTCACCCAGCCTTGGTGAGCAAGAGAGAGAGTTTTGTCAGTGAAGGGCTGGTGAAGAAGGAAGACAACCATCTACACAAGAGTCTGTGTGGGAGCCTCTGGAATGGTAGCCACCGCCCTGGAAGAGGAAGTGAAGCCAGGGGTGGGGCCCCCACTGAGCCAGGAGACAACACCATCTTCCCCACTCCACTCCCTGGGTCCCAGGAGCTTGCCTCCCTCTCCCTTGGCTTTCAAGGCCTAGACCAAAAAAAAGAAACCGCTGTGATTGGTGGTTCACTTCAGGGCCAGCTCATACTCAGCTGCAGCTGGGCCTACGGGCAGTCCGAGGGCCTGGGTGTGTCACAGTGAGCCCATCGTTTAGAGCAAAGCCTTTGTTCCACAATGGAAGGAATCCTGGTGTTGAAGTCAGCCAGGCAGCCCTGGCTCTGGCCTGCACTCCACAGATGAGGACTAATTACTCCCCTCTCTAGCTTCATTTCCCCTCCTCTGCAGGAAGGCACTGTGCATCCACCCAGCCTCCTTATGCCGAGATTCTGTGATCAACACGTTCAATGTCAGAGGTCTAGGCTCTGTGCCAAATCAGATGTTGCTAATCACCCACGGCCGCAGAATTGGAAAGCAGCGGTTCAGGGCTACAGGCTGCTCGCCCCAACCACACACGAGCGCTTCCTGTTCTGGGGCCATTTATGACCAGAAGGCCTGCTCTAGCAAAAGAATCTGTGGCTTTCCCTTGCTCAGACCAGTCTTAGTCATTCTAACCACATGGCAAAACTCAGCCACTCCAATTTCCAGAAAGACTCCCTCATAGTCACAGAATATGCCAGATCTCTTGATGTCTGTCCCCATGGAGAGCTTTGTCAGTGGTCTTGGGAATTAAGACACTGCTGGAGCTCAGGCCAAATGATTTTCCCTGGAAGCAGAGTTTCTCTGTAAATTTGTAACCCTGGCTATTATCCCATGTGCTAATGGAAGGAGCCAGTGGGATACCAAGAGTATGAATCTTTATTACTCTGTGCTGGGCATTGCGCTGGGCCTGCCACTAGGATTGCTGCCTGTGGTCCCTACAACTGAGGAGTAAAGTGATTAGTCCCAAGAGAGACAACTGGAAAGTGAGAGAGCCAGGATTAGAACTCAGGTCTGGCTTCAAACTCCATTGCTTCCCCAAGGGTAAGTGTTTCAACTGCAACACCTACACGCTTGAGAAAAGAAAATATCAAGATACTTGAATCTTTGGGGACTCTGCTTTGGTAAAGCTTCGGTGCAGGGTCTATCCCCACCCTATCTCGGTTCCTTTCCTTTTTTTAACCTGGAGATCAGTCCCTCCAGTAAAGGTCAACCAAAGCAAATATTCAACTGTCCAGCTCCTGGATGTATTCGTACACACACACATACACCCTCTCTCCCCACCACCACCAGGATTGGCGAAGAGAGGAAACACACACTGAGTACACATTGCCTTTTAGCTTACACGGCAATTTCACATTTGTTATCATGTCCAATCTTCACACCACTTGTTAAGGAAACACCATCACTGCCCTTTTCTTAACTTTTAAAAAAACTTTTATTTTGACATAATTATGTAATCACGGGAAGTTTCAAAGTTAGTAGAGAGAGGTGCCCTGTACCCTTAACTCAGCTTCCCACAGTGGTTACATTTTATGTAACTACAGGACAATATCAAAACCAGGAAGTTAATATCAGCATAATGTGTGCGTGTACAGTTCCTTGTCCACTTATTACATTTATAGAGTCAAGTAACTACCATGGCAAAAAAAAAAAAAAAAAGTAAAACCAACAATATTGTAAGGTCAGATGCTATGTGATTCCATCTATATACTAGCACTCTCAATTTAAAGATGTAAAACTGATGTTCAGAAAGATGACAAAGTCACACAAGTAATGAGTGGTTTGTGAACCCAGGCCTTGATTCCAATCAAGTGCATCAGATTGCTCTGATTAACTTTAGTGACAGGAAGTGACTCAGCACAGATCTCAAAAGTGCAATGAAAATTCTCAGAAAAGTTTATTCCCTGAAGGAAGCAGAACTACCATCGCAAGACCACCCTCTCCTGTCTTCACTCTTCATCTGAGAAGGGTCTGCTCTTAGCCTGACAGCCCTAGGAGTGGCTCAGTCTCAGCCTAAGAGTTGGAGATGGGCTGACTTTCAACACCAAATTTTCCTGTAGGGTCTGGGACAATTGTGGCCCCATAACACGGTCACTTATCTGTTGTAATTCCAAGAAGGCCCGGTCCAGGTCTCAGTGCTGGATTCCAGCTCAGCTGCCCCCACAGAGCTCCCAGAGAGGCTTGTCATAAAATGCTAAGGATTCAGGCATTTCCTAAGCATTTGTCCCAAGTGCTATGCTTTTATACAAGGGAGGAATGTGTGCTCAGAGTTTTTGATTGCTTAAGAATCCTGCAAATGTGATTTGACCAAGCCGGTATTCCCAGCATGTGACATTTAAAGGAAGACATGTCCTGCCATCATGGGCTTGATTTAAGCATTCATTGTTTCTGCTTGGACAATTAGAAATTTTCCTCATTGTCCCTCTGTTCTCAATCCTATTCTGCTCCAATCTTTTCCTCCCATATATTTCTAGAATCACCAATTGTGTGAACAGTAGCTGGCATGTCAGTCACTGCAGTGAGCACTTTGGACCTATGATCTCATTTATTCTCCACAAAGATACTACAAATAGATCTTCCTGTTCTCCACACTTCACCGATTGGAAACACATTTAGGAAGGCTTCCACAATACTGAGTTGAGTAAGAAGAAAAGCTGGTACTGAATGCCGACTCGATTGATTCCAGACTCCTGTCTCTTGTTTATACAACACAGATCTAATCTTATTGCCCTGCTTAAAAGATGGGGTAGATTCACATCTCCCTCTGCCCATTCCCTGCCAACTACAAGTATAAACTGCAGACATAAATACAAGAGGCAACCAAATGAGGAGCGTCCAGGTGAAAGTAAGAAGGCATATTGGTCAGGGACCCTAGAGTTAGAGGAACAACACAGTAGCAGAGAATCTTATGATCTTCGACCTAACAGAAAATGCCCATTCTTCCCAGACTGATCCATATATTTAGTGCAATTTGTATTGAGATCCCCTGAAGATTTTCTTTTTTGTACTGATGATGAAGATTATTCTAAAATTTAAATGGAAAGGCATAGTACTAAAAAAAGATGAAGCTAAGGAGAGTAAAATGGGAGTAGGCACTCTACACTAAGGCTTGCTCTAGACCTACAGTAATCCAGACAGCATAGCACTGGGACAATTGTGGCCCCATAACACGGTCACTTATCTGTTGTAATTCCAAGAAGGCCCGGTCCAGGTCTCAGTGCTGGATTCCAGCTCAGCTGCCCCCACAGAGCTCCCAGAGAGGCTTGTCATAAAATGCTAAGGATTCAGGCATTTCCTAAGCATTTGTCCCAAGTGCTATGCTTTTATACAAGGGAGGAATGTGTGCTCAGAGTTTTTGATTGCTTAAGAATCCTGCAAATGTGATTTGACCAAGCCGGTATTCCCAGCATGTGACATTTAAAGGAAGACATGTCCTGCCATCATGGGCTTGATTTAAGCATTCATTGTTTCTGCTTGGACAATTAGAAATTTTCCTCATTGTCCCTCTGTTCTCAATCCTATTCTGCTCCAATCTTTTCCTCCCATATATTTCTAGAATCACCAATTGTGTGAACAGTAGCTGGCATGTCAGTCACTGCAGTGAGCACTTTGGACCTATGATCTCATTTATTCTCCACAAAGATACTACAAATAGATCTTCCTGTTCTCCACACTTCACCGATTGGAAACACATTTAGGAAGGCTTCCACAATACTGAGTTGAGTAAGAAGAAAAGCTGGTACTGAATGCCGACTCGATTGATTCCAGACTCCTGTCTCTTGTTTATACAACACAGATCTAATCTTATTGCCCTGCTTAAAAGATGGGGTAGATTCACATCTCCCTCTGCCCATTCCCTGCCAACTACAAGTATAAACTGCAGACATAAATACAAGAGGCAACCAAATGAGGAGCGTCCAGGTGAAAGTAAGAAGGCATATTGGTCAGGGACCCTAGAGTTAGAGGAACAACACAGTAGCAGAGAATCTTATGATCTTCGACCTAACAGAAAATGCCCATTCTTCCCAGACTGATCCATATATTTAGTGCAATTTGTATTGAGATCCCCTGAAGATTTTCTTTTTTGTACTGATGATGAAGATTATTCTAAAATTTAAATGGAAAGGCATAGTACTAAAAAAAGATGAAGCTAAGGAGAGTAAAATGGGAGTAGGCACTCTACACTAAGGCTTGCTCTAGACCTACAGTAATCCAGACAGCATAGCACTGGTAGAAAAATGGCAATAAATCAATGCAAGAAAATGGAGAATTGAGAAACAAACCCACACACATACCCCCAACTGATTTTTTTTTAAAACCAAAGTGCCAAAGTAACCTAACAGAGGAAGAATACATGTTTCTGAAGGAATTGGAATCCATCAACAAAAGTAAGTAAATAAACTTCAACGCACTACTCACACATTACAGAAAAATTAATTCAAAATGGATCACAACTAAATGTTAAATTTGAAGGTATAGAACATTTAGAAAACTACACCGGAGAAGGTCTCCTGGACCTAGCATTAGATGAAAAGTTCCTACACTTGACATTGAATGCACAGTCCATGATAGGAAAACCTGATAAACTGAACCAAGTCCAGACTGGAAACATTTTCTCTGTAAAATACACTGTCAGGAGTATGAAAAAAAAAACTTCAACGAAGAGAAAATATTTCCAAATCAGATGTCTAGCAAAGCACTCATATCTAGAATACAGAAAGAATCCTCAAAATGCAACAGTAAAAAGAAAATTAGTTAGCTAATGGACAAAAGACAAATATGCATTCATGGAAGAGGGTATATAGATTGTAAGTAAACACAGGAAGGAAAGATATTCAACATCAGTAACCTTTAGAAAAAGGCAAATAAAGACAAAATGAGATATGACTGTATATCTATAATCATGACTAAAATAAAAAACAGTGAAGTCACATAATACTACTGGTAAGGGGGCAAGGGAACTCATTCACTCACACAGTGCTGTCAGGAAGGCAAAACATACAGTCATTCTGGAAAGAGTGTGAACAGTTCTTACAAAACCAAACACATGACTATCACACAACTCAGAAATTGCACTCTTATCCTGGAGAAGTGAAAAGGTATGTGCATGTGAACACCGTACGTAAATGTTCATAACACTTTAGTTATAATAGTCAAAGGCTAGAAATAGTCAAGATGGTGCCCTTCAATGGGTAGATAAGTAAACACACTGTGGCTCACCCCTATCATGTATATTATGCAAGGTTTTCCAGAGAAATAGAACCAATATTTGTGTATCCATTTATCAACAGAATAGAGCAAGGATTGAGATTGATCACACCTTCGTGGCAATCCTTAGGTCACAGGGTCTGTGAATGCTGCTAGCCACATAGCATGACTCACCGATGGGAGATGAGTGTGGTTCACAGCCTCTGTGGATACAACCAGGCCCTTCTGGGAGCTGGACTATGCTACTCTCCTCCCTGCCTTTTGACTTGAGTGTCCTGCAGCCCCAGGCAGAGGGTCCAGAGTGTTGGGCTGGCTTGCTATCCTTTCTCTCATGCCTTGAAGCTCTGCAGACTAAGCGTCCAAGCTAAGGTTTGGCAAAGTTAGACTTTACCCTTTGGGGCAAGAGCCAGGATGCCAGATTTAGTGACTTGTGAATGAAATCTCCATTCTGCAGGTGCTGGTGAATATGTCTGTAGCACAGCTGCTGTGTGACTGCGAGCTGTGTATACTAGGTCAGAACAAAAAGCCTGTTGCTGAAGATAAATGAGTCACAAATAGCTGGGAGAAGAAGCAGAACTGCTCCTCATTCAAATCTGACTTATTCCAGGCAGATGGTCTTAACTGCCTTCAGTCATGAAGAAGTCTTCCAAAGATGCTAATAAGAAAGTCAGGTGATTTCCTGCCACGGAAACGAAGTGAAAAGCATTTTCTGGATGGACAGAGTTGAGATCATTTGACATGGAGCCCAGAATAGCAGGTTTTTGGGACTCAGAAACGTTCTGTGTCCTAATGACCTCATTCCCCATCTATGGGTACTTTTGCATGAATATAGAGGGGTTGAATGTCCAAGGTTCAGGATCAAATGCCTATTTCCTGGCCAAAGCAAGAATAAAGCCCATAATGACTGCAATAGCCTTAAACAAGCAGTCTCAAGCTGTTAGCCTTTTCAGCAAAGGAATAACCAACCTCTATTTATATCTGCATTTAAAAGCATTTATTGAACACCTACTATAAACTGAACATCGCATACGGCACCAGGGATTCAAAGATGCAAAGCAGAATCCTGCCCTTAAGGAGTATGGAAAATAAAAGAGTAGTAATTGTGTGATGGTGGAAAGCCCCCAACTCTGGGCATATTCGGTCCCCAGGTGACCTGAGCAACCCAAGGAGAGCAGCATGGCATGGCAGGGCTAGCTTGACTTAAAGTGAGTCCCCCTGAGAGCGCCTGCCAACATCCATGGCAATAAACTTGACTGCTTTGGACATCTGAAATCAATAGAAAGTCTGAAGTCTTAAGAGGGACACCTGAGGTATATTCACTTTGTTATTCCAGTGTAATTTTTAAGACCAGGAAAAAAATTAAAATTTCAATATGGTTGATGAAATTAGAGGGGGGTCCAGAGTGTTGGGCTGGCTTGCTATCCTTTCTCTCATGCCTTGAAGCTCTGCAGACTAAGCGTCCAAGCTAAGGTTTGGCAAAGTTAGACTTTACCCTTTGGGGCAAGAGCCAGGATGCCAGATTTAGTGACTTGTGAATGAAATCTCCATTCTGCAGGTGCTGGTGAATATGTCTGTAGCACAGCTGCTGTGTGACTGCGAGCTGTGTATACTAGGTCAGAACAAAAAGCCTGTTGCTGAAGATAAATGAGTCACAAATAGCTGGGAGAAGAAGCAGAACTGCTCCTCATTCAAATCTGACTTATTCCAGGCAGATGGTCTTAACTGCCTTCAGTCATGAAGAAGTCTTCCAAAGATGCTAATAAGAAAGTCAGGTGATTTCCTGCCACGGAAACGAAGTGAAAAGCATTTTCTGGATGGACAGAGTTGAGATCATTTGACATGGAGCCCAGAATAGCAGGTTTTTGGGACTCAGAAACGTTCTGTGTCCTAATGACCTCATTCCCCATCTATGGGTACTTTTGCATGAATATAGAGGGGTTGAATGTCCAAGGTTCAGGATCAAATGCCTATTTCCTGGCCAAAGCAAGAATAAAGCCCATAATGACTGCAATAGCCTTAAACAAGCAGTCTCAAGCTGTTAGCCTTTTCAGCAAAGGAATAACCAACCTCTATTTATATCTGCATTTAAAAGCATTTATTGAACACCTACTATAAACTGAACATCGCATACGGC
This sequence comes from Tragulus kanchil, assembly GCA_022376925.1. Lineage (NCBI taxonomy): Eukaryota > Metazoa > Chordata > Mammalia > Artiodactyla > Tragulidae > Tragulus > Tragulus kanchil. The sequence goes on from JAIOJX010000005.1 coordinate 164,112,535, forward strand.
ACCAGGGATTCAAAGATGCAAAGCAGAATCCTGCCCTTAAGGAGTATGGAAAATAAAAGAGTAGTAATTGTGTGATGGTGGAAAGCCCCCAACTCTGGGCATATTCGGTCCCCAGGTGACCTGAGCAACCCAAGGAGAGCAGCATGGCATGGCAGGGCTAGCTTGACTTAAAGTGAGTCCCCCTGAGAGCGCCTGCCAACATCCATGGCAATAAACTTGACTGCTTTGGACATCTGAAATCAATAGAAAGTCTGAAGTCTTAAGAGGGACACCTGAGGTATATTCACTTTGTTATTCCAGTGTAATTTTTTAAGACCAGGAAGTAACTAAGAGCCATACTCACAAAAACAGTAATTAAAGATTTCAATATGGTTGATGAAATTATCTCTGGTTTTTCTTTGATAGGACAGTTGAGTTTCAACAGGAATAAATGCTTATCGAGGAACAGTGTTTTGTGTTCCTTCTGAATTGGTATGTCCTTTGTCCTGGCCATGAGTTTTGAGGAGGAAGAGTTGCTGAGCTGAGACAGAATCCTGAATATGACGCAAATGCGACATGGCTTTCCCCAGAGTCCACAGTTACTTGATTGGGTCTGCTGGGGAGTTAGCCAGACCCAGTCTCGTATATGCCCAGGAAATGTCCGAATTCTGGGTCCCATCAACTCTCTAAGGAGGCTTAACCAGACATGTGGTTCTGATCTTCCTACAGCCACCCTTTCATGAACTTGGCACACCCACAAATACCCACAGAAGCCTGACAGGGCACAGGGTGGCCAGTCTGAATGCCATGTTCTGAGGGAGCCAAGGCCTGCACAGAGCACTGAGGGGTTCAGTGCTCTATTCAGGCCTAGAGACATTTGGGGTTAACTAGATACAGGGTTTGCTCTAGAGCATGCTGGTGCAATTAGTATAGGGAGCAGTTGGGCAAAGGAAGACACTATCAGGAAAGGAGTCTGGGTGAGCAGAGCACAAGACACTCAAGACGAACTTCCCAGAGTGACACACATCAGAGCCTCCATCCAGCTGCACCTCAGCAGCCTAGGAATGCTAAACCCACACGCAGTGATGCACGCAGGGCTGAAGAGATGCCTTTCATTGGGACAAGATCTGCCTTCGGGGATTTTTGGAATGGTCCAGCACAAATCCTGTTTGCAATATTCAGTGGGGAGCAAGGTACCTGAAGACCAGAACCCAAGAGACTATGAGCCCAACCACTTGACTTATTTCATGAGTGGGGAGACTGTGAGGAGGGTTCTACAAGGCAAGCTAAAACCTAAGGTAGATCTCAGTCTAAGCATTCCATGCCAGAGTGCCCCCCTCCCCACACACACCAATGATGCCCTTGGGGCAGTGCACACTGAGAGCAAGCCGGTGTTACAGTCCACGGATGCATATCAAAAGAGCTCCTACAAGCCTCAGCCAAGCTGTGCAGGCATCTGGAAAGAATTTCAGTCTGGGCTAAAAACCATGTTTAGAATGACATTTTCCCGTAATATCCCCCTTTCTAAATAGGTATGTCATGGCTGTTCCGAGTCTGATTTCAAGGTCTAAAATTTGTTCAGATTTGACTTGGTAAGAAAGGGGAGAAAATCTGGTGTGGGAGGAAACAAGGCACAGGAGGCATAGCCTGTCCCCAGCAACTGTCACAACAGAAGGCACAATGGGCACACTCCGGCCTTCCCAGAAAGGCACAGGGCTTGGCAGGGATCCTGAAGGCGGCATGTGTGTTAGGCCAGCCCTTCTCAAAACTCCTGCTGTTTATGTGTAAACACAGGGCCTGAGTCTTCCCTCCCTCCTTGCTGAAGGGAGGATACTCATGTCTCTTTATCCCATTCTAGGCAGAAGCAGAAGGAGGGAATCAGAGAATCTTACAACCCTATGGGACGGATGCTACTGAAAGAAGGGTCTGCGGAGGAAGGAGCATGCATTCATGTGTGGTTCCGAAGACAAAGCTAAATGCGCTCCTCCTTTTCTTAATGAGGTGCCTCTCATTCTGTAGAGCACACCAAGATAGGCATCAGAGACTCACTTCTCTCTCTCCTTCTCATGGTGGAGTTCCTGTGGGCCACACTCTCAGGAAGAGAGAAACTCTCCTGAGAGTCCCCTTGCCTCCTACCGTCCAGTGCCATTGGGTTCTCCTTCTGACTGAGCTGCAGGTGAGGACAACTCAGAATGAACAGTGTGCAGAAAGAAAGTCATTCTCTGTTCACCATCAACCCTCTCTTTGGACTGTGTGGATATAGTTTAAAACTCACAGTTCCTCCCATTGAAAGTCTGAAAAGCGATAGTTCTGGCTGGTGCCAATCAGCAACGGGAAGTTCCTCAGCTCCACTGGGCTCTAGAGGATTCTGAGGAGCTGCAGCTCAGCATCCCAGATGCAGCCCCCAACTGTCTCTCTGTGGTACCCAGAAGGGCATTGGCAGTAGAGAGAAAATATCACGACTGGATAGTCATAAATACACAGAGCCCCTAGATGATGTTAAACTGCCTTCTATCAGCTCACAGAGAGCTATTTATGGTGGACAGGAGATGTATTTCTCTCTGCTCTCCACCCCTAGCGCTTTCCAGGTGGTGCTAGTGGTAAAGAATCTGTCTGCCAGTGCAGGAGACACAAGAGACATGGATTCAATCTTCCTGAGTAGAAAATGACAACCCACTCCATTGTTCTTGCCTGGAAAATCCATGCACAAAGGAGCCTGGTGGACTATAGTCCATGGGGTTTCAAAGAGATGGACACAACCGAACACACACACTCCACTCCTATTTACCCCACCACAAACCCCAGAATATTTGTGCTAACCTGCCTCCCACTAGAACTGTATAATCTATTTCTTTCAATATTGTTTCTCTTGGGGAAATTGGTGGCAGGAAAGGTTGGCCTTCTAGCTCTTTTAGAGTAAACTAAAGGGACCTATCAACTAAAGGGACCTTTCTCTTGGCAGCATAGAAAACTTCTTCCAAACTGCCTCAGGGCATTCTTTGCTGTTTCTGTGTCTCTCTCCCTCTGCTTTTCTCCCTGTGAAGGGGAAAAGAAAACCTTACACTGCTGATTAAAATAGATTGGAATCTGAGCTTCATAACCTGCTAGGTCTGTGGCTCTGGGGAACTGATCAACTCCTCTGGATGGCTGTTTGCTCACCTCTAAAATAGACTTGTCAATGTCCACCCTGTGGAGTTTCTGAGAATTTGATACAATAGGTAAGGAGAACTTTCCAGGCTTCACCACCCCAGGGTGCAAACTGGGTCACATGTGCCTTGAGAGCTGTGAGGCAGCCCTTGCTCCTGTGGGACCTCAACTCCCCTAAGGTTCCCATTTGGGGGCCCCTGGAGTGGCTTGGGGTGCTCATCTCCACCCAGCAGACCTCATCTCCAGCCTTTGGGAAGGTGAACAAGCCCTCACCTCTCGGAGCTGACCCTGCCCGCCTCTCCATTCCTAATACTCTCTGCAGAATTTTGACATGTTTTTCTAGCTTTTTGACAAAACCATGCTCAAGATTTGTGTAGTAGAAAGCATCTTTTTTGCAGTGAGTGACTCTGACCCTCTGTGTGCCTCTTCTCAGTACCTGCCACCCTCCAAGGTCCTCCAGAGCATTCACGGGTCACTGACCATCCATCTGCCTCTCTCCCTAGACCATGGACCCTGGAGGTTCCCAAGTCTTCAAGTTAATTCAGTGCTGCCTGCAAAGCCACCATCCAGGTTCACACGTACTCTCCTAATGGGCTTACCATTCCTTGTATATATTTGTTCCTTCAGTGTGAAGCGAAATTCAGGTCACTCTCTCTTCCTACAGTCTCCTGAGTCCTAGTCCTTGAACCAAGAGTGTTCAAAAAACTAAAAGCACAGTGTGGAAAAAACTGAAAAATACTTGCAGATTTAAAATGGCATTCCCTCCCTCACCAAATCCGGTCAGTTCTATATCCACTAAATGAAAACAAAAATATACAATCATAACAACAACAAAAGTTAACCAAAAAAAAAAAAAGGTTTAGAAAATAAAGACCACAGCAGCTGAGTCAGGGCCCCCTTCTTCTTATATAAGGGAGTAATCAATATCTGGACAATGCAATCAGTTCTTAATCGATGGGGCAAGGGGCTGATTGCCCATGTTTAAAATGACAATAGAGCATTTACAGGAAATGATTATTTTTCTGAAACTACTGAGTTTTCCTGAAACTTCTGGAACCACACGAGTGTCTTTGGTTTCATTAGAATGTCATTGAAACAAGGCAAGAATGGGGGAAAGGTGGAGATGTCAAACAATTAGCAAAAAAAAAAAAAAAAAAAAATGCTTTTAACTTGGTAAGATCCCTGGACTCAGCCCAGACCGAGTGGTCACCTCTGCGTTGGGCAAGGTCCAGGCAATTCGGAAAAGGGGAGCAAAGGGGTCCTAGTTAGAGAAAGCACAATCATTAGTTTACTCATGTTGCATCCTCTTCAACAGCCACAAAATGTTTAAGCCTTTTGGCAGAAAAGGAGTAAATGAGGAGGGGAGCACTCACAAAGCCCTTCCTCACCAGGCCATCTGCAGGGCTGTTTTAGAGTAAGGAAAGCAGGGTGCCGCATGCCAAACTCAAGTTATGTGGGTTTTAATTTAACATTTGGAAAATAAAGGGCTTAACTGAACACCAGAAAACAATAACAGATTGCTTTAATTGAGACTGACCTTTTGCCCATTTTTTCATCTGCAACATGTCATGTTTTGTGGGCTTAAATTATTGTGCTTGTTATTTTTCTTACAGTTAAAATGGCATCTGGAGAACAATCAATAAGTTATACACAGTTAATGGAGAATTAATATTCATTTGAGTCATGCTTTGAACCGCTTTACTTTATCTCCAGTAATAATAATCGTTACCCTTGGTTAATGGATGGTGGGCAAAGATAGGCACTTGATGTGCCATTGCTAAAAAATGAACAAAGACCAGAAAATCCTTCAGGATCCCCCTCCCACTCCTAATTTACATCAGCCTGGAAGACAGCATTGTCACCCATATCCATATTCTCTTCCTTTCCCTTGAGCACCCTTGAACTTCACCCAAACTGTTTTGGCTCTTGTGAGTTGACATGGGAAGGTTTCAGGCACATGGGTGTCACATTGCCATGACAAGACCTCCAGGGAGATAGTGCGTCATAAGGGGCCTCCTTCAGAACGCAGGGGCTTTGAAGTGAATAGGGCAACATCCTCGGGGGAAGAGAAAATGTGGAGAGGGCCATCTTTTAAAAAGAAAGTGACTCATGCAATCACCAGGAAATAAGAGATTTTAACCACCTGTGTGAGAGATTGTTTGATGGGAAGATTACTAAATGCCATGGTGAGACCAGACACTGGTGCCCAAAAAGTGTTTTCAAGGAAAGTAAAGTGATTGTAATGACGAATGTGTACTTTGTGAGTCATGGTTTAAAAATGTTTTCATAGCTAATATCTCATTTGATTCTGATCCTTGCAACATCCTGAGAGATAAACAGTATTATTTCCTTTTTTTTTTTTTGCATAGAAGGCAAAGATCAGAGGAAAATCCTGAGTTTCCCTGTCAGGAAAGCTTGAACTTGGACCCAGATTTTATCCTTTACTTTCTTAACCTCTCTAAATCTTCCCATTCAGTGACTATAAAATGAGTTTTAATCATATATTGTTGTGAAATAAATAAAGCAATTAAAACAGTACTCCCAATATAAGGGACACACACAATGGTAGTTATGATTGTAATATATTTGAGACAACTGAAATCTAGAGGGACAATTTAACTTGGACTATAAATAAATAAATAAATCTTTTAAAAAAAAAGGGGGACTTCCCCTGGTGGTCCAGTGGGTATGACACTGCCTTGCAGTGCAAGGGGTGCCGGTTCGATCCCTGGCCTGGGAAGATCCCACGTGCCGCGGAGCAGCTGGACCGATGTGTCCAATTACCGAGCCGGAGCTCTGGAGCGCATGCACCCAGGCTAGCGCTCTGCAACGACAGACGCCACCACAATGGGAGGCCCACAGGAGCCAAAGAACAAAGACGGATGAAACTAGACAAATGAAAGACCAGTGGAAGTGCCCCACCTGCCCCCCTCCCTCCCCAACCCAACCCCTACCCAAAAATAAATAAATAAATAAATCTTTAACTTGGACTAGAGTACATGAAAATAAATGGCCAGTGAAAATCCTGTTTATATTAGGGCGAAAATCCAAAACCTTCTCAATATGTCAGTAAGAACCATCAAAAGTCATTCTATGAAGAGGTAGTGAACTTACATATGCTCTGCAAATTTATTCCAAGATAGGGAAAGCATGAAAAGATGTAAGTATAGGCACAGTGTATTCATTGTGGAACTGTTTGTCATAGGGAAAGACTAGAATGGACACACATGGCTGTCAGTGAGGAACTTTGGTTCAGTCATAATCTGAAGCAATAAAAAGAAGTGAGGAACAAATCTACATATTGCACTGTGTGTTCCCCAACATTTAATTTGAAATGAACAAATATAGACAGGCAAGAAAGTATGTATATTATGCTATTACAAAAATTTTTTATTAACCATATTTTTAAAAATGTGAGAGACTTTCCTTTTGAAAGATGAAGAAGGGATCCAGATTGAGAGATAAACAGTTTTTCCTTTAAAACGTTTTTCCCTGTCAGGAAAGCTTGAACTTGGACCCAGATTTTATCCTTTACTTTCTTAACCTCTCTAAATCTTCCCATTCAGTGACTATAAAATGAGTTTTAATCATATATTGTTGTGAAATAAATAAAGCAATTAAAACAGTACTCCCAATATAAGGGACACACACAATGGTAGTTATGATTGTAATATATTTGAGACAACTGAAATCTAGAGGGACAATTTAACTTGGACTATAAATAAATAAATAAATCTTTTAAAAAAAAAGGGGGACTTCCCCTGGTGGTCCAGTGGGTATGACACTGCCTTGCAGTGCAAGGGGTGCCGGTTCGATCCCTGGCCTGGGAAGATCCCACGTGCCGCGGAGCAGCTGGACCGATGTGTCCAATTACCGAGCCGGAGCTCTGGAGCGCATGCACCCAGGCTAGCGCTCTGCAACGACAGACGCCACCACAATGGGAGGCCCACAGGAGCCAAAGAACAAAGACGGATGAAACTAGACAAATGAAAGACCAGTGGAAGTGCCCCACCTGCCCCCCTCCCTCCCCAACCCAACCCCTACCCAAAAATAAATAAATAAATAAATCTTTAACTTGGACTAGAGTACATGAAAATAAATGGCCAGTGAAAAACCCGTTTATATTAGGGCAAAATCCAAAACCTTCTCAATATGTCAGTAAGAACCATCAAAAGTCATTCTATGAAGAGGTAGTGAACTTACATATGCTCTGCAAATTTATTCCAAGATAGGGAAAGCATGAAAAGATGTAAGTATAGGCACAGTGTATTCATTGTGGAACTGTTTGTCATAGGGAAAGACTAGAATGGACACACATGGCTGTCAGTGAGGAACTTTGGTTCAGTCATAATCTGAAGCAATAAAAAGAAGTGAGGAACAAATCTACATATTGCACTGTGTGTTCCCCAACATTTAATTTGAAATGAACAAATATAGACAGGCAAGAAAGTATGTATATTATGCTATTACTTATCTATGAACAAAGGGAATAATTATGTATGTAAGTATTAACCATATTTTTAAAAATGTGAGAGACTTTCCCTTTTGAAAGATGAAGTACTTTTCCATCTACTCGTTGATAAATACAACTAGTAACATCAGACAGTACATAGAAAACAAATGTTAGGTGGACTATAAAGCAGAGAGCAGGAAGACCACCTAGGAACTCAGGGAACCAAGCCCCATCTTGTGCTTAGTTCTGTAGGTTTTCAAAGCATGAAGCTGAAGAAGACAGTTACCTAGATGTACCAGTGGTCACAGACAAAATACACACCAACAGCTGGCTCTCCTAAGGCAGGGGACCATGAAAGGAGAAGCTTCGAAGGACAGAATGATGACTCTACTCCAGCCAAAGGACACAACGATCTCACCCACATCCACACCTGGCTGTTAAATCTACTGCACAATCCGGTGACTTAGCTTTACCTTTCTTGGCCATCTCTGGAGGCCCTGAGTTGAAGATGGCAACATGATAAGATAGACTATTGTTGGACTCTGAGTCATTATATAAAGAGGAGCTCCCTGAAATCAGGAAATCAGCGTGAGATATCAGGAAGAATAAAGATTTATATTTATTCATTTATATTTCAAGGCTGGGTCTCCCTGTTCTCTCATTTCCATATTTACTTCCTTCTCAGTGAACAAACTCATTGATTTTTCCATGACAAAGAACCTCACTACCCCTTCTCTGCTCATGTCTCTCCCTGTTTCTGGTCTGCTCTTTCTTGACAAAGAGAGAAGACTCAAACTGTCTCAGGTCTTCCCATCAAAACTCTGCTTGTCTTCCTTCTGCTTATCTACATTTTCACATTTTTCTAGTTCAAAACACATTTATTCCAAGATAGGAAAGCATGAAAAGATGTAAGTATAGGCACAGTGTATTCATTGTGGAACTGTTTGTCATAGGGAAAGACTAGAATGGACACACATGGCTGTCAGTGAGGAACTTTGGTTCAGTCATAATCTGAAGCAATAAAAAGAAGTGAGGAACAAATCTACATATTGCACTGTGTGTTCCCCAACATTTAATTTGAAATGAACAAATATAGACAGGCAAGAAAGTATGTATATTATGCTATTACTTATCTATGAACAAAGGGAATAATTATGTATGTAAGTATTAACCATATTTTTAAAAATGTGAGAGACTTTCCCTTTTGAAAGATGAAGTACTTTTCCATCTACTCGTTGATAAATACAACTAGTAACATCAGACAGTACATAGAAAACAAATGTTAGGTGGACTATAAAGCAGAGAGCAGGAAGACCACCTAGGAACTCAGGGAACCAAGCCCCATCTTGTGCTTAGTTCTGTAGGTTTTCAAAGCATGAAGCTGAAGAAGACAGTTACCTAGATGTACCAGTGGTCACAGACAAAATACACACCAACAGCTGGCTCTCCTAAGGCAGGGGACCATGAAAGGAGAAGCTTCGAAGGACAGAATGATGACTCTACTCCAGCCAAAGGACACAACGATCTCACCCACATCCACACCTGGCTGTTAAATCTACTGCACAATCCGGTGACTTAGCTTTACCTTTCTTGGCCATCTCTGGAGGCCCTGAGTTGAAGATGGCAACATGATAAGATAGACTATTGTTGGACTCTGAGTCATTATATAAAGAGGAGCTCCCTGAAATCAGGAAATCAGCGTGAGATATCAGGAAGAATAAAGATTTATATTTATTCATTTATATTTCAAGGCTGGGTCTCCCTGTTCTCTCATTTCCATATTTACTTCCTTCTCAGTGAACAAACTCATTGATTTTTCCATGACAAAGAACCTCACTACCCCTTCTCTGCTCATGTCTCTCCCTGTTTCTGGTCTGCTCTTTCTTGACAAAGAGAGAAGACTCAAACTGTCTCAGGTCTTCCCATCAAAACTCTGCTTGTCTTCCTTCTGCTTATCTACATTTTCACATTTTTCTAGTATCAAAACACATTACTATTCATTTTTAACACCTATTGCGACAAACATTTATAATGGAAACAGCCATAGTGGGAGGCAAAATAAAAACAGGAGCAAAAGATACTACTGTCCTTGAAATGTCCATTTACATTCTTTCTTCTTTAGACTGCTTCTTCGAGGACACCAGAGAACCACACCTCCTGATGTTTAGACCCTTGTGGAGCTCCTGTCCACATTGTTCCATGACTGGGCTGCTCTGACCGATAGAATGTAACAGAAGGGATGCTGTCCAGTTCTGGGCATGCCACTTATCTGGTCTGGTAGCTTCAGCTCCTTCCTCTTAGAATCCTGCCAGTGTGCCATGAATCCACCCAAGCAGCCACAGGGAGAACTGGGGAATGGTTCTGAGTAGTCCAGGAACTAAGCTGCCAGCCCCAGATGACCTCCCAGCCACACTATCCTGGCATGTCAGTCAATGCTACCTGAACAGGAAAGCTGCCAAGTCTACTCATGGAATGGGAACTGACAGTAAAATTGTATTTTAAGACAATAAGTTGATTTTTTTACTCAGAAATAGACATGTGAAGCACTGTCCACAAAGCCTGGGATCTCTACAACCAGCAGTAATCTCTTCCATCTGTGACAAGCTATTGCGCATTGCTACAACCATTGGTGCATCTATTACTTACTGCCTCGTTGGGCTTATTTGTCCATAAACCTTACTTTGCTCACGAAACATCAGCTACCTGAAGCAAGACCTGTGTCCAATTAGATTCCTGAGGCACTCTAGGATAAGAATAAAGAGCACAGGCTTTGAAGTCAAGACAAATTAGGTCACCTTTGGGTTTTACCATTTAGCTTGAGCAACTTCTCTGAACTTTAGTTTCTCCATCATAAAGAAGGTCATTGCAAGAATAAAATCGGTCAAAACAGGTAAAGCCCTGAGTTCTGGGACCAGCACATACTAAACAGTAAATATTAGTGTTACCTCACCCTTTTCCATGTCATGCAGCTCAGTTTAGTCACTCAGTTGTGTTCGACCCTTTGTGACCCCATGGATTGCAGCACACTAGGCTTCCCTGTCCTTCACCATCTCCCAGAGCCTGACCAAACTCATGTCCATTGACTCAGTATTGCATCTTATAGATTGTGAGGACTCAGTAAGTCCAATGTGAGTAAATAAATGACAGGTGTGAAGGTGGCTGTGGCCGATTCAGGATGCCTGCACATTCTTTAACACTCCTCCTTTCAAAAGGAGGCCCTTCGTACTCTCCCCTTGAATCTGGACTGACCTGTGGCTACCCTGACCAACAAAGTATGGTGTGGGTGACACATGCCTGTTCTAAGAGCCCTGACTCACCATGGAAGAAATCCAAACATTGTTGATGGAGGGGAGGGACCCAACTGGACTCATCCTTCCATCTGTCCCCTTCTGGGGACTAGTCTGGTGAGTAAGGACATTTAAACCCTTTGGACAGCCCAGCCTCCAACTGAGGACCACCAAGGGGAATTGCTCAACACCATATAAAACTAGAACTGCCAGCCAAGCTCTGTCCAAATTCCTGACTTGCAACATCACGATATAATGAAATGGTTGTTATCTTAACTGCAAGTTTTGGAGAAAGTTTGTTACAGAACAGTGAATCTCTTAGACTTATGGCTTCCTTCTTCAGTGCCCCAAGGACTTGCCACCTAGAGGAATCTCAGTTCAGGGCAAGGGACCCAGGAAAATTTGGTGGTGTGCTCACATCTTCCTCCAGGAGGCACCAACAAAGTCTGATTTCTGCAGCTCAGGGCCTACTGATGAAAAATGAACCCTCTTAGATGTGGAAAGTAGAATTGGTATTATAAGGGGAAAGGGTCCTTAATTTTTAAAGGAGAACATTAAAATATTAGAGTTAAGTGGAAATGAATAAATAAAATGTGAGCACTCTAGCCCATTCTTATTTTACACTTAGTGAGCCCTCTTTGCAGGGAAGAGGACTGCTTGTTTTCAGGACCTTTTGCAATGGCCCAAGTGGTATAGAAACATTAGAAAATCGATGGCTTCTATCTGGTGACCCTATGGGAGCCTTTCTCTAACCACACCATTCTCTCTATGTGGAACATTCTCTCCTCTGCTTTTCTCCAGTTTAGTCTCACCTACCTTTTAAGTTCTTAGACTTCTTATTCTCAGGATTCCTCTAAGTGCTTAAAAATAACTGAGGATCCAAAGAACTTTTGTTTATGTGGGTTAAATTGATCAATATTCACCATGCTAGCAGTTGAAACTGAGAAAATTAAAAATATTTACTCATTTGAAAGGAAAAAACCCTAGATCTTTGTTAGCATTAATAAATAATATATTTTATGAAAAAAATTTTGTTTCTGAAAACATGGCGAGAAGGCTGTTTCAGTCATTGCTTTACCTCTAGGAAGACGGCTGGATTCTTGTATCTGCTTTGGGTCTCTTGTAGCATCCCATGTTGTGTATAGACTCTGGGAAACTCTACTGTACACTCCCAAAAGGATAAAAGTGAAAAGGGAAAAAAGTGAACCCTCGAATAACAGCAGAGACTGTGATCAGTCCATCCTTGGAGCATTACAGAAGAACCCTGCCTGTGAAGTCCAGGACAATTTTTGTCCAAGCAAGCCTGAGGGCACCTCCACCCATAGACATCATGACCTGTCGTAACATGAAACCACTGGTCCTCGGGGCCTGGCCATGTGTTCAACCCTTTGCCTGCTCCCTCTGACTTTACCAGAGATGGTCACTCGCAAATCATGCTGAGAGTGCTGTGGCCTTTCAAGGACTCTCTGCCCAGAGGTCAGCTTTCTTCCCATTCTATCACTCTGCTGCCTGAAGAACCCAAGTTGGGGAGGTAGGACAAGGGGCTTGAGGATCCCCAATAATAGAGATCACCCAGGAGACCTAAGAACTGACTTGGAGCGAGACAAAATCAATCACAGCTCCTGATGAGCCGCCTCTGATGGCCAGTTTTCTTGCTTCACTTAGACAGGCTTTCGGATCTTACTTTACAAGAGTCTGTGGTCTGAAATATGCCATAAATCTCCACGGGCCTTTCAGAGTCCTGCTCAGGACCTTTTGCAATGGCCCAAGTGGTATAGAAACATTAGAAAATCGATGGCTTCTATCTGGTGACCCTATGGGAGCCTTTCTCTAACCACACCATTCTCTCTATGTGGAACATTCTCTCCTCTGCTTTTCTCCAGTTTAGTCTCACCTACCTTTTAAGTTCTTAGACTTCTTATTCTCAGGATTCCTCTAAGTGCTTAAAAATAACTGAGGATCCAAAGAACTTTTGTTTATGTGGGTTAAATTGATCAATATTCACCATGCTAGCAGTTGAAACTGAGAAAATTAAAAATATTTACTCATTTGAAAGGAAAAAACCCTAGATCTTTGTTAGCATTAATAAATAATATATTTTATGAAAAAAATTTTGTTTCTGAAAACATGGCGAGAAGGCTGTTTCAGTCATTGCTTTACCTCTAGGAAGACGGCTGGATTCTTGTATCTGCTTTGGGTCTCTTGTAGCATCCCATGTTGTGTATAGACTCTGGGAAACTCTACTGTACACTCCCAAAAGGATAAAAGTGAAAAGGGAAAAAAGTGAACCCTCGAATAACAGCAGAGACTGTGATCAGTCCATCCTTGGAGCATTACAGAAGAACCCTGCCTGTGAAGTCCAGGACAATTTTTGTCCAAGCAAGCCTGAGGGCACCTCCACCCATAGACATCATGACCTGTCGTAACATGAAACCACTGGTCCTCGGGGCCTGGCCATGTGTTCAACCCTTTGCCTGCTCCCTCTGACTTTACCAGAGATGGTCACTCGCAAATCATGCTGAGAGTGCTGTGGCCTTTCAAGGACTCTCTGCCCAGAGGTCAGCTTTCTTCCCATTCTATCACTCTGCTGCCTGAAGAACCCAAGTTGGGGAGGTAGGACAAGGGGCTTGAGGATCCCCAATAATAGAGATCACCCAGGAGACCTAAGAACTGACTTGGAGCGAGACAAAATCAATCACAGCTCCTGATGAGCCGCCTCTGATGGCCAGTTTTCTTGCTTCACTTAGACAGGCTTTCGGATCTTACTTTACAAGAGTCTGTGGTCTGAAATATGCCATAAATCTCCACGGGCCTTTCAGAGTCCTGCTCTGTGTTTCATTCACACGTCCTGACAGATCCTGCTCACGTGAGAAGCTCTGTGCTGAGGCTGCCTGCAGCCTGGCTGGTCCCCTATGAGCTCGGAGGGATAAATCTGTCAGAAGCCTGACAGGACGGTGCCCCTTCCCCAGGCTTTGAGATATATGCACAAGGCAAGGGCCTGTGAGGATAGAAAGTTTGGGAATGTTTAATGGCACCAATGCTTTCCAAAAGCATGAGAAGAGAAGCATGTTCCAGGTTTTTCCCTCACATCTTTAAGATAAACACTGGTCGCAGTGAGGAAGGTAAAGCTAATCTACATTTTCTTGACTCTCAGGAAAATCTGGTATTCATACAAGTCAGTCCGAAGGCAAAATGCCTGACTTGAGGCTTCACTAGACTGGTCCTCGGAGCTGACATCACTTGGAGGCCCAGGAGTCAGGTTGTGGGGGGCTGGCAGGGGGTGCCATGAGTGGAGGCCTACCCTGCACCTCCCTCCTAGGAGACGCCCTCTCCTCCCTGCTGCCTCGGTCCATTTTACCTTGCCTGGTCATCCTTCCAAAACCTCTGAGAAGAACACAGAGGCACAAGATCAGAAGGTGTGCAGATCCTCTCCCACCCCCCTATACCTGAACGTGCTGGATATGGGAGATGCACCCAGTGGCAGAGAGCTAGAAGCAGCCACCCAGGCTGGAGGTGTTGGGGAGCACACCACGCCTGTGTTTCTAGAACCCCACAGCACCTGAAAGCTCTCCTGGACTGATAGGACATGTATCTCCTGGCCGCCTCTCCTGATGACCAGTACAGGCCATAACAGAATCCCTGGTGAGCTTTAAATAAAATATATTCTGACTTTCTCTTCATGTTTCCTCTCAACCTCTGCTCTCAGCTAGAAATCATAAATTCAGCGATGCAAAGGGCATTTTCTCCCAGCATAGAAATGATGGATGCTCCCTTGTAGGTAATCTTCAATAATACAAAATGATAGTGAGATTTTGTCTATCTTTATCAATCCTTAGAGGGCTGTTCCGGATCTTACTTTACAAGAGTCTGTGGTCTGAAATATGCCATAAATCTCCACGGGCCTTTCAGAGTCCTGCTCTGTGTTTCATTCACACGTCCTGACAGATCCTGCTCACGTGAGAAGCTCTGTGCTGAGGCTGCCTGCAGCCTGGCTGGTCCCTCCTGAGCTCGGAGGGATATATCTCTCAGAAGGCTGGCAGGATGGTGCCCCTTCCCCAGGCTTTGAGATATATGCACAAGGCAAGGGCCTGTGAGGATAGAAAGTTTGGGAATGTTTAATGGCACCAATGCTTTCCAAAAGCATGAGAAGAGAAGCATGTTCCAGGTTTTTCCCTCACATCTTTAAGATAAACACTGGTCGCAGTGAGGAAGGTAAAGCTAATCTACATTTTCTTGACTCTCAGGGAAAATCTGGTATTCATACAAGTAAGGCCTAAGGCAAAATGCCTGACTTGAGGCTTCACTAGACTGGTCCTCGGAGCTGACATCACTTGGAGGCCCAGGAGTCAGGTTGTGGGGGGCTGGCAGGGGGTGCCATGAGTGGAGGCCTACCCTGCACCTCCCTCCTAGGAGACGCCCTCTCCTCCCTGCTGCCTCGGTCCATTTTACCTTGCCTGGTCATCCTTCCAAAACCTCTGAGAAGAACACAGAGGCACAAGATCAGAAGGTGTGCAGATCCTCCCCCACCCCCTATACCTGAACGTGCTGGATATGGGAGATGCACCCAGTGGCAGAGAGCTAGAAGCAGCCACCCAGGCTGGAGGTGTTGGGGAGCACACCACGCCTGTGTTTCTAGAACCCCACAGCACCTGAAAGCTCTCCTGGACTGATAGGACATGTATCTCCTGGCCGCCTCTCCTGATGACCAGTACAGGCCATAACAGAATCCCTGGTGAGCTTTAAATAAAATATATTCTGACTTTCTCTTCATGTTTCCTCTCAACCTCTGCTCTCAGCTAGAAATCATAAATTCAGCGATGCAAAGGGCATTTTCTCCCAGCATAGAAATGATGGATGCTCCCTTGTAGGTAATCTTCAATAATACAAAATGATAGTGAGATTTTGTCTATCTTTATCAAATAAATCTATTGCAAAAGGTGGGAAGGCAGACACTGAAGCGGGTCTCTGATGATAGGTTGAAACTGCAAATTGCTTGAACGGGCAGCTCTCTGTTCTGAGGCTAACCGGCCCGACTCTCCCTCCATCCCACAGACTCACACATTCTCTGTACGTCTTCATTTCTAGGAGTTCGAGTCTTCCGGTTACACAGGATCGTGCATCTACCCAGGAAGACATCTACTCTACAGCTGCTTCTGCCTTTTCTTGGCCCGGTCTCTCCTCTCAGTTCATAGCACCCTGTCCAGAGCACTCAGCCTGGATTCCAGTTCCTAACACTGTGACTTGGGGCACCCTGTGAGACCTCGCTGCTCCTGGCAGAGGAAAAGTAGAATGAGTCTGATCGTGGCAGTTGCCTCCTAGGCTTGAGCTGAGTGTGAGGTGAGATAATATTCATGAAGGACGTCAAGTCATGCCTGAGACAGTAGTCATGAAGCAATGGTGGGGGCGGGGGGCACACACCTAACGCCTGCTGTGTCTGACCTGCAAGGTCCAGTGTGTGGGTTGGAGACGTGTCCTCATCTGGAGTCACAGCTACAGGCTTAGAAAGACTCAGATGATCATTCAAGGATGCCTCCTTGTGCTGGAGCAGTGTTTCCCAAACTGTGTGCCAGAACACCCTGAACCCAGAAGGGTTAGGCCTCTGCTATGATGTACAAAGGTGGGCACCCATGCCTTAAAAGATGCTCCATTATCTCATCCATCAGTGAGCTACTGCATTCTCAGCTCCTTCCTGGGGAAATCTTCAGTAAAGACACATCTTAACTTGCTTGAAGCTTAGTGTTTGTAAACTTTAATTTTGTATTAAAATTAAATGAGCTGAGAGTGCCATATCTCACAGATGAATCAGACAATGTAACATCTTTTAAGGAAGGGTGTCCACCTTTGTGCAAAATAACAGAGGCCAAACACTTCTGGGTTTAGGGATGTTCTGGTACTCTCTGGCAAGCAACCAGTCCAACAGATCATGCATTGTGTTGAAACTGGAGACTGAAAAATATCATGTCATGACCTTTCTTTTTTGTGACTGTCCAACTTATGTGTTAATACTTTCAGAGCCAGAGCACCCCTTCTTGGGCGAGGCTGTGATGGTGTCCACCTCCACATGGAATACCCTCTGTGGAGCCTCCACTTAGTGATCTCAGATCCACACAACAGATCCTGTAGAGGATGCTCTGTCTCCCATCTGCCTTCATGGAGACATCATGATCCCTTTCATCTTAACCAAAATAAAGTAAAATTAGAAATAGACTCTTGTTACCTGGTTCATGGCTGTCTCATGATGGGGAGGGAGAGTTGTTACTTGATGCAATTTCTCTGTTTGTCCCTCCAAGCGCACATGAGATGAATTTCAGTCCCTTTTGTCATCCTGGTTACTCTTGAACTAGGTTCTCATTTATTTATTTCTTTCTCAAGTGTGAGATTTGAATGATTACTTTCTCTGTTCAGATGCCATCATTTTGTTAATCCATTTATAAGGTCACAGATGCATTTCTAACACCACTGACACAGCTGCTATAATACATAACATTCCTAATCAAGCTCTCTATAGCCATATAAAACCCCAAGTCACGGAGAAAGCTGCTAGGCTGGCTCTTCTCCCATCCTGCATGTTGTGGATGTTAGTGTTAGGCACTCAGCCATATCCTGCTCTTTGAGACCCCCTGGACTGCAGCCTGCCTGACCCCTTCTGCCATGGGATTCTCCAGGCAAGAATACTGGACCGGGTTGCCACTCCCTTCCCAACCAAGGGATGGAACCCAGGTCTTCTGCACTGCAGACAAATTTTTTACCATCTGAATCACTAGGGAAGCCCTTGGGGACATTGTAAATCCATGGTCTTGTGTCAAATTCCACTTTCTTTTCTGAGATATAGTGTCACTGATGGGCTAAAACGGAAAAACAAACACAAAGAGGAACTACATAAATATACTCTCATGTGTGTAAAAAGCTTAAGATATAAATATACATACATATATATGTGCATTTATATCTTTGCATTTGCATAGGCATAAAATTTTCTGGAGAAATATACAAGAAGCCATTAATAATTGCTATCTCAAGACAAGTACAATTAGAGGATCTGGAATGAGATATCGTATATTTTAATATTGTTTAAACATTGACATGTACATAAATTTCTACTTTGGCAAGAAGACAACTAGATAAAGGCATTCCTATTTTTTGTTGTTGGAGGCAACTCATTAGGATCCTTTATAAACTTTGCTTCTTTCCCATACACAGATTTGATAAACTGGCCTCAACCTTCATTCAACATTTTTTAAATGTTAGACATGAAAGGCAAAACAGCAAGAGAGCTAGGGGTGCACGCCAGAGCCTCTCCAACAACCACAGCACCCCACACCCCTTACATAAGAATAATTGTCTAGTTTGGTTTCTTAATAACCCGTTCATCAAAACTATGTTTCTGTATCTTTTTTTAATCTTTCTTTTAATAAAGACATTCCCTCTTTTCAAAAATGAAAACTGCAGCAAGATTTCAGGATGGGAAAGAGAGGGTGAATGCCACAAAGGAGCAGATGGCCGCAGAGGCCTTAAGTGTGCCCTGCAGAGCAACACACTTCCTCGTACACTCAATTCGACCGCACACCCAACCTCGCAGACTGCGATCCACTGAGCAAACTGCTTCAATCTCTGACTCTCATTTCACTCAGGATCCTTTCAGAGCAACACGCTTCCTCGTACACTCAATTCGACCGCACACCCAACCTCGCAGACTGAGATCCACTGAGCAAACTGCTTCAATCTCTTGACTCTCATTTCACCCAGGATCCTTTCAGCTCAGGATCCTTAAAGAAGGACTCCAATCAGAGGTTTCTTTTGTTTACCAAATCCTCTCCTTTACTCACCCAAATCGAGCAGATGGAAGCTGTGGTCACAGGAGAGGTGCAGGCAGAGAGTGGTCCCCACCGTATTTTGTGTGGTGCCTGCTGTCGAGATACCCAGGTGAATCTTTGAGAGGTAGAGCAGGTAGCTGAGGTAACCCAGGACAGAGCAGTACTGAAAGTACTGAAGACTCCAAGCTTTCCTTCCTGGCCTTGTCCACATGCTTTGGATCTCTCATACCACCCCAAGCTTTCTGACGTATGCATCTTCCTGTTCTCAGCAAGTGGCACTGAGCCCAGCAGCTACGTGGCCACAAGTACAAAGGGAATCAGTGTGTGTTCTCTTCCGTGGATCACTCTAATTCTCTCTGCCTTGAAAGTTGTCCACAGTTGACTCTCAAATCCAGCCCCATTGGGCTCATCCATTCCATAGCTTCAATGTAGTAATCTCCACAGGACTCAACCAGAGACAGGCTTGCTATGCATGTACATAAATTTCTACTTTGGCAAGAAGACAACTAGATAAAGGCATTCCTATTTTTTGTTGTTGGAGGCAACTCATTAGGATCCTTTATAAACTTTGCTTCTTTCCCATACACAGATTTGATAAACTGGCCTCAACCTTCATTCAACATTTTTTAAATGTTAGACATGAAAGGCAAAACAGCAAGAGAGCTAGGGGTGCACGCCAGAGCCTCTCCAACAACCACAGCACCCCACACCCCTTACATAAGAATAATTGTCTAGTTTGGTTTCTTAATAACCCGTTCATCAAAACTATGTTTCTGTATCTTTTTTTAATCTTTCTTTTAATAAAGACATTCCCTCTTTTCAAAAATGAAAACTGCAGCAAGATTTCAGGATGGGAAAGAGAGGGTGAATGCCACAAAGGAGCAGATGGCCGCAGAGGCCTTAAGTGTGCCCTGCAGAGCAACACACTTCCTCGTACACTCAATTCGACCGCACACCCAACCTCGCAGACTGCGATCCACTGAGCAAACTGCTTCAATCTCTGACTCTCATTTCACTCAGGATCCTTTCAGAGCAACACGCTTCCTCGTACACTCAATTCGACCGCACACCCAACCTCGCAGACTGAGATCCACTGAGCAAACTGCTTCAATCTCTTGACTCTCATTTCACCCAGGATCCTTTCAGCTCAGGATCCTTAAAGAAGGACTCCAATCAGAGGTTTCTTTTGTTTACCAAATCCTCTCCTTTACTCACCCAAATCGAGCAGATGGAAGCTGTGGTCACAGGAGAGGTGCAGGCAGAGAGTGGTCCCCACCGTATTTTGTGTGGTGCCTGCTGTCGAGATACCCAGGTGAATCTTTGAGAGGTAGAGCAGGTAGCTGAGGTAACCCAGGACAGAGCAGTACTGAAAGTACTGAAGACTCCAAGCTTTCCTTCCTGGCCTTGTCCACATGCTTTGGATCTCTCATACCACCCCAAGCTTTCTGACGTATGCATCTTCCTGTTCTCAGCAAGTGGCACTGAGCCCAGCAGCTACGTGGCCACAAGTACAAAGGGAATCAGTGTGTGTTCTCTTCCGTGGATCACTCTAATTCTCTCTGCCTTGAAAGTTGTCCACAGTTGACTCTCAAATCCAGCCCCATTGGGCTCATCCATTCCATAGCTTCAATGTAGTAATCTCCACAGGACTCAACCAGAGACAGGCTTGCTATGCATTCACTCTTAATTGCTTTCAGCATCACAAGACACACAATCCAGGGTAACATGAAATCCTGTCCTGGAAACACTCATCACTTGGACAAAATTTATACCGAAATATTGCTCCAATGTAGTGTTATTTGAACATAGAAGGCAACTTGCTAGGATTTAGCGAGAGAAAAGCTATATATATCTCCTTTGAATGGAGTTAACCTCTGCATGGACTTCCTTTGGGATCTGCTGCATTTATCACACACCAGGACTATTAATACCATGGCAGATTGTTATAATACAACACACACATGCTGTCATCATCTCAAAATAACACAAAATCAAGACATTAACTTGGGCTGGTATGGACCCCTCATTTTGACAGTTCCAGCTCAGTGCCCACTGAATTTGCAGTGCAAATCCACAGATTATTTCTAGAATTTGATTCAGATTTGCAGCTACATGAAGCCAAATATCCATGAGAAAACTGAAAAGCTCCATTAAAACTCTTGCTTTTGAAATAGCCAGATGTTTGACTTTGTCTAGCAAAAGCCTCTGGAATATGCACTGCTTGGTTTTCTCAAAGAGTAACCCATGTTTGGAAGCCTGCAGACCTGTATAGGACCTCTGGCCATTCACACTGAGACCTAAAGCTTAAACTTGAAAATCACCAGTCAACAACCCCAAGGCATATGGAGCTGTTTCTTTCTCTCCTAGGCCTCCCAGAGTGGTTGCCATGAACCCAAAGACAACTGCACACAGCTGTCTGGAGGGACCTGGGATCAGGCCCACAGCGAGAGCTCAGCAACATGTGTTTGACTGGTTTTGAACTCTGTGGAGCAAACCCTTGTTTTGAGTTGATCTTTAGTGCTAATTCTGTGTCCTACAAAGAGAAAGACATGCAGGAAAATACCAGGACATCATAGCTGGCCAGTGGGTCAGAGTCAAATGCCAACTTGTCAAGAAGAAGCACTGCTCTCAACTTGTTACTGTGATGTGACCTCCCTACCCAACAGTCCTCAGAGAATCCCTTTCCGTTTATCCATCTAATATCTGAGACCTACCATTGCTCCAATGTTAAAGTTGTTAATCTCCACAGGACTCAACCAGAGACATTGCTATGCATTCACTCTTAATTGCTTTCAGCATCACAAGACACACAATCCAGGGTAACATGAAATCCTGTCCTGGAAACACTCATCACTTGGACAAAATTTATACCGAAATATTGCTCCAATGTAGTGTTATTTGAACATAGAAGGCAACTTGCTAGGATTTAGCGAGAGAAAAGCTATATATATCTCCTTTGAATGGAGTTAACCTCTGCATGGACTTCCTTTGGGATCTGCTGCATTTATCACACACCAGGACTATTAATACCATGGCAGATTGTTATAATACAACACACACATGCTGTCATCATCTCAAAATAACACAAAATCAAGACATTAACTTGGGCTGGTATGGACCCCTCATTTTGACAGTTCCAGCTCAGTGCCCACTGAATTTGCAGTGCAAATCCACAGATTATTTCTAGAATTTGATTCAGATTTGCAGCTACATGAAGCCAAATATCCATGAGAAAACTGAAAAGCTCCATTAAAACTCTTGCTTTTGAAATAGCCAGATGTTTGACTTTGTCTAGCAAAAGCCTCTGGAATATGCACTGCTTGGTTTTCTCAAAGAGTAACCCATGTTTGGAAGCCTGCAGACCTGTATAGGACCTCTGGCCATTCACACTGAGACCTAAAGCTTAAACTTGAAAATCACCAGTCAACAACCCCAAGGCATATGGAGCTGTTTCTTTCTCTCCTAGGCCTCCCAGAGTGGTTGCCATGAACCCAAAGACAACTGCACACAGCTGTCTGGAGGGACCTGGGATCAGGCCCACAGCGAGAGCTCAGCAACATGTGTTTGACTGGTTTTGAACTCTGTGGAGCAAACCCTTGTTTTGAGTTGATCTTTAGTGCTAATTCTGTGTCCTACAAAGAGAAAGACATGCAGGAAAATACCAGGACATCATAGCTGGCCAGTGGGTCAGAGTCAAATGCCAACTTGTCAAGAAGAAGCACTGCTCTCAACTTGTTACTGTGATGTGACCTCCCTACCCAACAGTCCTCAGAGAATCCCTTTCCGTTTATCCATCTAATATCTGAGACCTACCATTGCTCAGTGATGAGTCTCCACTCCAGGCTTGTCCATCTTCTTACCAACATCCTCACTAAACTCTCATCTACTGGTTTTCTAGGTCGCTTTGCCTAGAATCCTTTCTCCATTGTCAACCTTAGCTCACCCATCTTTAAAATGGGGAGACATTTCCCTAGGAGTTTTAAAGAATTCAGTATGACCATTCATGTAAGGGTTTAACCTTGTGCATGGGAAGCCCTTGAGAAATACTCTGTGGGCGCCCTTTATGGGTTAGTACAGGACAGTGACTTGGAAGTCAGACCAAGTCTCTACCTGGATAACCCTGAGCAAGTTAGCAGCCTACCACATGGGATGGTTAGATACAATGAGTGAACTAGGCATGTAAAGCACCTTGAGCAATGTTTGGCACTAGTCCCTCCTGGGAAATCCTTCGTTTCGGTTATAAGTGATGTACTTGTTGAGACAGAAATCATTTTGGAACTTGCCAAGGAAAGCGGTCTTCTTCTGACCTGGGTGGTGTTGATTTTGATCGTGTTTCTCCTCCACCACATAGCACACATTATGAGTTTGGGCACTGAAGCCTGTGTGTGTTGGCATCCCTACAAGTGGAGGTTGAAATTTTAGTTCTCCCACAGGACTTGGAATACTGAGGAGGAACCACAGTAGAAGACAACCACAGCTAGTGCCAGTGCCCGTGTTGGGCCCAAGATGGCGCACTTGGCCTTGGCCTGGAATGCTGTCAGGTGTTGCAGGACTTGGAAAAATACTGAGGAGGAACCACAGTGGCCCACAGCGCTAGGGACCTGGGATCAGGCCCACAGCGAGAGCTCAGCAACATGTGTTTGACTGGTTTTGAACTCTGTGGAGCAAACCCTTGTTTTGAGTTGATCTTTAGTGCTAATTCTGTGTCCTACAAAGAGAAAGACATGCAGGAAAATACCAGGACATCATAGCTGGCCAGTGGGTCAGAGTCAAATGCCAACTTGTCAAGAAGAAGCACTGCTCTCAACTTGTTACTGTGATGTGACCTCCCTACCCAACAGTCCTCAGAGAATCCCTTTCCGTTTATCCATCTAATATCTGAGACCTACCATTGCTCAGTGATGAGTCTCCACTCCAGGCTTGTCCATCTTCTTACCAACATCCTCACTAAACTCTCATCTACTGGTTTTCTAGGTCGCTTTGCCTAGAATCCTTTCTCCATTGTCAACCTTAGCTCACCCATCTTTAAAATGGGGAGACATTTCCCTAGGAGTTTTAAAGAATTCAGTATGACCATTCATGTAAGGGTTTAACCTTGTGCATGGGAAGCCCTTGAGAAATACTCTGTGGGCGCCCTTTATGGGTTAGTACAGGACAGTGACTTGGAAGTCAGACCAAGTCTCTACCTGGATAACCCTGAGCAAGTTAGCAGCCTACCACATGGGATGGTTAGATACAATGAGTGAACTAGGCATGTAAAGCACCTTGAGCAATGTTTGGCACTAGTCCCTCCTGGGAAATCCTTCGTTTCGGTTATAAGTGATGTACTTGTTGAGACAGAAATCATTTTGGAACTTGCCAAGGAAAGCGGTCTTCTTCTGACCTGGGTGGTGTTGATTTTGATCGTGTTTCTCCTCCACCACATAGCACACATTATGAGTTTGGGCACTGAAGCCTGTGTGTGTTGGCATCCCTACAAGTGGAGGTTGAAATTTTAGTTCTCCCACAGGACTTGGAATACTGAGGAGGAACCACAGTAGAAGAAAACCACAGCTAGTGTCAGTGCCCCGTGTTGGGCCCAAGATGGCGCACTTGGCCTTGGCCTGGAATGCTGTCAGGTGTTGCAGTGGACATACATGCATCAAATTGCCAATACCACCAGTGGACCAAGCAGGCAACGGAGAGCCTGGAGGAGACCTGTGCCTCCCTGGAGGAGTGGCTGCCCAGGGAGCAGTGGGGCGAGATCAATGAATTGTTGATGGGCTTTGACCAGCAGGCCTGTCTGCCGGACTCTGCACATGGAGACCCTGCACGCTGGGTGGCCTAAGCCTGGGCTGCTGTCTGACCACTGTCTACACGGCTTTGCTGGGAAGTTTTAAACTACGTATAATAAAGCCTGAGGGTTGTTTGCAAGAAAAGCAAAAAAGGGAAGGAAAAACAGAAGAAAACCAGAAAGAACCACATTTTCATAGCATGCCACTTCTCATCAAGTAGTTTATCCCAGAGTTCTGCCAACCTCCTTGCTAATGAAAGACCAACCCCCATCCCAGCTCAGCAAGATCCTGAAGACCCTAAACTTCCTCCTCAGTCCCAGGTACCAGCAGTGGATGGCAAGCATCTTGTCCGGCTATGGTGAGAATGTCACTGTGGTTAACTGAGGCTAGAGCTGGTGACACTTAGCAGACATCTTGGGACAAGGACCTCTGATGAAAGCATATCCTTCCCCCAGGCTCACATGGCCTCCAGGCTGACCCTGCCTTTCTTTCTGCAAGATGACAAGCTTCTGTTCCTCTCTTTCTTAATCCAGATCAGACTGTTGACTTTCTAGGCCTGTTTCTCTGGTCAGCACTGACCTCACAGGAAGTTCTTGTGGAGGGCTCTGACCCTCTGAGAGGAAAGGAAGCAAAGAATGCCAAGGAAGGAAATCAGAGGGCAGGTCTGATGGACGACCCTGGGGAAGAGAACCAGACTGTGCATTGGGGAGAGTCCTACACACCTCAAGTTAAAAACTTCACAGAAGGCCTTTGAGATGGATCCCATCAGTGCTCCCATCTCCTAGATAAGGATAGAAGTATAGAGAGCTTGAGTGAGTAAGTGGGTAAGTGATGGTCCCAGGCTCCATCTGAGGCTGCTTATTACAGAACCTCACACTCACTGCTCTGCTGTGGCCACCCAAGACTCAGGGTTTGGATTCTAGAAAGGGAAAGCAGGTAATTGCATTCTCTTTCCAAGTATTTTAGAGAGTAGAGGACTCAGGAATATCATTCTGCTTGATTGCAGACATTGACCTGACCTCTAATATCTAGAGGAAGATCAACCTTGGAGTGGAAATATCGCTCCTTCAACTTTACAGGGGGCATGTTTGGGTCCCGGTATGCTCCATGATCAAAGGGCAGTTTACGGGCATGGAGGATGCAGCTCTGGGCTGTGGTGACCATGTGGAGCCTAAGCAAAGACATGTGAGACTAAGCTCAGAGTAAATGAAACTAAGAAGCATGACCTACAATTTCTTGTCTTTCTTGAAGTACTGTACCTGAAATGTGTTTTGCATTGTCCTTTTCTTTAAAAACCTCTTGACGCCCTCATCTTCTTAATAACTCACTGGATTCTCCCCCTATAATTTCTACCTTTTCTTGGTCTTTTATTTTTAGGTAAAACTTATACTGACATGGATCCACATACAATTATAGGAAATAATACAGAGAGATCTCAAGTACTGTTTATCCCATTTCCCCAATGGTAACAGTTTGACAAAGCATATTCTGCTTATCATTACAATTATAGGAAAGAACTGGTGACACTTAGCAGACATCTTGGGCCCTCGAAAGCATATCCTTCCCAGGCCTCCCAGGCTGACCCTGCCTTTCTTTCTGCAAGATGACAAGCTTCTGTTCCTCTCTTTCTTAATCCAGATCAGACTGTTGACTTTCTAGGCCTGTTTCTCTGGTCAGCACTGACCTCACAGGAAGTTCTTGTGGAGGGCTCTGACCCTCTGAGAGGAAAGGAAGCAAAGAATGCCAAGGAAGGAAATCAGAGGGCAGGTCTGATGGACGACCCTGGGGAAGAGAACCAGACTGTGCTTTGGGGGAGAGTCCTACACACCTCAAGTTAAAAACTTCACAGAAGGCCTATGAGATGGATCCCATCAGTGCTCCCATCTCCTAGATAAGGATAGAAGTATAGAGAGCTTGAGTGAGTAAGTGGGTAAGTGATGGTCCCAGGCTCCATCTGAGGCTGCTTATTACAGAACCTCACACTCACTGCTCTGCTGTGGCCACCCAAGACTCAGGGTTTGGATTCTAGAAAGGGAAAGCAGGTAATTGCATTCTCTTTCCAAGTATTTTAGAGAGTAGAGGACTCAGGAATATCATTCTGCTTGATTGCAGACATTGACCTGACCTCTAATATCTAGAGGAAGATCAACCTTGGAGTGGAAATATCGCTCCTTCAACTTTACAGGGGGCATGTTTGGGTCCCGGTATGCTCCATGATCAAAGGGCAGTTTACGGGCATGGAGGATGCAGCTCTGGGCTGTGGTGACCATGTGGAGCCTAAGCAAAGACATGTGAGACTAAGCTCAGAGTAAATGAAACTAAGAAGCATGACCTACAATTTCTTGTCTTTCTTGAAGTACTGTACCTGAAATGTGTTTTGCATTGTCCTTTTCTTTAAAAACCTCTTGACGCCCTCATCTTCTTAATAACTCACTGGATTCTCCCCCTATAATTTCTACCTTTTCTTGGTCTTTTATTTTTAGGTAAAACTTATACTGACATGGATCCACATACAATTATAGGAAATAATACAGAGAGATCTCAAGTACTGTTTATCCCATTTCCCCCAATGGTAACAGTTTGCAAAACAATATTACAAGCATAATATTGACTTTGAAATCTTATTCAGATTTCATTTGTTTTCCCTTGTACTCACTTGTATATGCATTTAGTTACATACAACTCTTGAACTCCTCAGATAAGTGAAAAGATCCAGCTACAAAGGGTTGCATATTATATTATTCTATTTGTAGGAGTTGTCCAGAATGGGCAAATTCATAGAAGGGAAAAGTAGATTAGTGACTGCCAGGAAGGGAGTGGAGGGAGGAGTGGGGAGTGACTGCTAATGAGTACAAGGCTTCTTTTATTGGTGTTGAAATCTTCTAGAATGAAATAATGGTGATGGTTGCACAACCTTGTGAATATATTAAAGTCTGAATTGTACACGTCAAAAGGGTGAAGTTTGTGGTATGTAAATTATATCTCAAAATAAACTTGCAATTAAAATGCTACTTCCTCTTTTGTTTCAGATGAGAAATCCACTGTCTTTACCAGTGGAATCCCTTTCTAGATTATGTGTTGTTTCTCTCTGACTGCTTTTAAGATTTGTGTTTGTTTGATTTCACTTCTCTAAAGCTTAATTATAGTGTGTATTGGCATGGATTTCTTTGGTTTAATTTTGTCTCTAATTTGCTCAGCTTCTTCAGTCTGTAGGGTTTTTGTCTTTTGCTAAATTTGAGAAGTTTTATCCATGATTTTCTTGAATAGTCTCTCAGTCCCACTCTCATCGTACTTTATTCTGGAACTCTGATAATACAAATGTTGAATTATCTATTCTGGTTCTCCAGGTCCCTGAGGCTCTGGTAGTCGTTGATGTGTAACTTGACTCACTATAGTGCCCAGAAGATGATCAAGTATTATTCTGATGTTTCTGTGAGGTGGTTAGGAATGAGATTTACATTTAACCTGGTGGTCTCTGAGTAAGACAGAAAACCTCTTGACGCCCTCATCTTCTTAATAACTCACTGGATTCTCCCCCTATAATTTCTACCTTTTCTTGGTCTTTTATTTTTAGGTAAAACTTATACTGACATGGATCCACATACAATTATAGGAAATAATACAGAGAGATCTCAAGTACTGTTTATCCCATTTCCCCCAATGGTAACAGTTTGCAAAACAATATTACAAGCATAATATTGACTTTGAAATCTTATTCAGATTTCATTTGTTTTCCCTTGTACTCACTTGTATATGCATTTAGTTACATACAACTCTTGAACTCCTCAGATAAGTGAAAAGATCCAGCTACAAAGGGTTGCATATTATATTATTCTATTTGTAGGAGTTGTCCAGAATGGGCAAATTCATAGAAGGGAAAAGTAGATTAGTGACTGCCAGGAAGGGAGTGGAGGGAGGAGTGGGGAGTGACTGCTAATGAGTACAAGGCTTCTTTTATTGGTGTTGAAATCTTCTAGAATGAAATAATGGTGATGGTTGCACAACCTTGTGAATATATTAAAGTCTGAATTGTACACGTCAAAAGGGTGAAGTTTGTGGTATGTAAATTATATCTCAAAATAAACTTGCAATTAAAATGCTACTTCCTCTTTTGTTTCAGATGAGAAATCCACTGTCTTTACCAGTGGAATCCCTTTCTAGATTATGTGTTGTTTCTCTCTGACTGCTTTTAAGATTTGTGTTTGTTTGATTTCACTTCTCTAAAGCTTAATTATAGTGTGTATTGGCATGGATTTCTTTGGTTTAATTTTGTCTCTAATTTGCTCAGCTTCTTCAGTCTGTAGGGTTTTTGTCTTTTGCTAAATTTGAGAAGTTTTATCCATGATTTTCTTGAATAGTCTCTCAGTCCCACTCTCATCGTACTTTATTCTGGAACTCTGATAATACAAATGTTGAATTATCTATTCTGGTTCTCCAGGTCCCTGAGGCTCTGGTAGTCGTTGATGTGTAACTTGACTCACTATAGTGCCCAGAAGATGATCAAGTATTATTCTGATGTTTCTGTGAGGTGGTTAGGAATGAGATTTACATTTAACCTGGTGGTCTCTGAGTAAGACAGATTGCCCTGCATATGTGGATGGGACTCACTCCATCGGCTGAAGACTTGAATAGAACAAAAGACTGACCTCTCCTTGCAAGAGGGAACTCTTCAGCAGATGACTTTCAGACTTAAGCTGTAAGTCTTGATTTTTCCTGTGTCTTCCAGTCTACCCTGCAGCTTTGGACTTGGGAAGATATACTGCTTTTGTTGATCTTTCATCACTTGATGAAGATGTAAGTGCTTAAACTAGTTTTTTTCTAATTTATTATGTGATTCTTTTTTCTCACAAAACTCTGACAGTTTGTCATTTTTCTTCATTATTTCTTCTTCTGCTCCTCAGACCAGATAATCTCTGTTGAACTATGTTTAAGTTCATGGATTCATTTCTAAATAATTGCAGCTATTATTTATTGAGTGATTATTATATGTCAGGTTGCTATATATATATCATCTTTAATTCTTACAGCAGCCCTGTAAGGGAGGTTTTATATTTTTTGATTGATTCTTTTTCCTACTAATCTGTTCTTAAACTCCTTTACTGACTTTTTCATTCATCTCTAAAGTCTTTATTTAGATGTTTTAATATATGTGATTTCTCTTTTTTTGACATTCTCTATATGGCGAGACATCATTGTCATAAACAAATTCTTTGGACATACACTCCTTTAGTTATTTGAATATCTTTATAATAACTTTTTAAAAAATCTTTTCATTGTAAGTACAAAATCTATGCGCCTCAAAATGTTTTCTGTCCTTTGCCAACCTTTTTCTTCACTGTGAATATGATATACTTTCTTTCTTCTTTGAAGGTCTCTCAATTTTATTGTAAAGTAGACTGGTAACATTTTCTGCAAAAGGGTTTCTGTTTTGGTTTAATTTTGTCTTTTGCTAAATTTTGAAGAAGTTTTATCCATGATTTTCTTGAATCGTCTCTCAGTCCCACTCATCGTACTTTATTCTGGAACTCTGATAATACAAATGTTGAATTATCTATTCTGGTTCTCCAGGTCCCTGAGGCTCTGGTAGTCGTTGATGTGTAACTTGACTCACTATAGTGCCCAGAAGATGATCAAGTATTATTCTGATGTTTCTGTGAGGTGGTTAGGAATGAGATTTACATTTAACCTGGTGGTCTCTGAGTAAGACAGATTGCCCTGCATATGTGGATGGGACTCACTCCATCGGCTGAAGACTTGAATAGAACAAAAGACTGACCTCTCCTTGCAAGAGGGAACTCTTCAGCAGATGACTTTCAGACTTAAGCTGTAAGTCTTGATTTTTCCTGTGTCTTCCAGTCTACCCTGCAGCTTTGGACTTGGGAAGATATACTGCTTTTGTTGATCTTTCATCACTTGATGAAGATGTAAGTGCTTAAACTAGTTTTTTTCTAATTTATTATGTGATTCTTTTTTCTCACAAAACTCTGACAGTTTGTCATTTTTCTTCATTATTTCTTCTTCTGCTCCTCAGACCAGATAATCTCTGTTGAACTATGTTTAAGTTCATGGATTCATTTCTAAATAATTGCAGCTATTATTTATTGAGTGATTATTATATGTCAGGTTGCTATATATATATCATCTTTAATTCTTACAGCAGCCCTGTAAGGGAGGTTTTATATTTTTTGATTGATTCTTTTTCCTACTAATCTGTTCTTAAACTCCTTTACTGACTTTTTCATTCATCTCTAAAGTCTTTATTTAGATGTTTTAATATATGTGATTTCTCTTTTTTTGACATTCTCTATATGGCGAGACATCATTGTCATAAACAAATTCTTTGGACATACACTCCTTTAGTTATTTGAATATCTTTATAATAACTTTTTAAAAAATCTTTTCATTGTAAGTACAAAATCTATGCGCCTCAAAATGTTTTCTGTCCTTTGCCAACCTTTTTCTTCACTGTGAATATGATATACTTTCTTTCTTCTTTGAAGGTCTCTCAATTTTTTATTGTAAAGTAGACTGGTAACTTCTCCTTTCCTAGGTCTTTTCTGTGCATATGCATAGCCTTGCGTGCAGCCTTTTAGATCTCCAGGAATAGCAGAGCTGAAGAGTTTCCTATGAAGTCAAATTCCCCAGGATTTCACTTTAAATTCCCAGTCAAACTCTAGCTTTCCTTAAATGAAATCACAGCCTTAAGCAGCTGAGATGTTGCCAGTAGTTTGGTATTAGTTGAGTAATATCTTAAAAGTAGATTTTCTTCTCCTTATCCCCATTTCTCACCCCCATATAAGCTGAGATAAGCTCTGAGTCAAATCGAACAGCCACCACCTTCTGTGAATAGACATTTACCAGGGAGCTTCAAGGTCTGGAGAAGTATTGACTCTTCTCTAGGGATGGCTCCTTCTCTGTCTCCTTTGAAGACTTCTCCCCTGTGACCCCTCTGTTAGCAGTAGGTGGACTTTGGGGCCTGTTCTAGAAGGGCTTTTCCTCTTGCTAGACCTGGTCCTTCTGAACTCTCTCATCCACTTATAGATCAGGCATACTCTGCTGACTTTGAAACATAAATCTCCTTCCTAGCACTCTCAGGATTTAAGCTCTCAACTTGAAAGCTTTTCTTGAACATTCCTCTGGCAATTAAAAAAAAAAAAAAAGACAGTGTTTCTGAAACTGAACTCATTCTTTTCCCTGCCCAGGTTCCCTAAACTTCTCATCCTTTGGTTTCTCATATCAATGACAGGGACCCCTCCACAAGGCAGTCCAAATGGATTCTCCCTGTGCTCTTTCCTCCAACATTATCACCACCCCCATCCAGCCCCCTTAACTCTCTCTCAATTATACTTTCTTTCCTTTGTCCACACTCTTATTTCCTCAGCCTTGTCACTTGCCTCCCTTCTCAGACTGGAACAGAAACATCACTGGCACATTTTCCAGTGGTGCCCTGAATTAACCCACCCAGAACTCTCAGCAGTTTGAATTCTAGTTACTCTTTGCTGATCTATCTTATACCTGAACACACAATTTCCAGGGAACTTCCAGGTCTTATTTGTCCTCATCTCTTTGATGATGAAACTTGGTAGGCACTCAAAAACCAAATGCTGACTATGTGAATAGTTGCAGCAGCAATTGAAATTCTAATGCTGCTTAGTTTGTAAGCATTCTAATGATCTCAAGTTGTAAGTTTGGTTTATCCAGGAGAAAAATGGATGATTGTTAATAAAAACTATGAGTGATACCAAAGTGTTTCTGACATTCTAATCAGATGTGTATTCTTGAGGTGTCACACCGAGCACGTGTGAAGGAAGAAGATATGATAACACCATGAAAACCTTGGCAACTAACTCTACTCCACAGAGGAACACTGTGGTTCAGTAATTTAAGGAAAGATGTGACTAGACAGCCCAGGACCACTTTCTTTTTGAACTGCAAATCTTTTTCCTTGGCTAGAAAACCAGAGATTTGACTTCAGTTCTCTTGAGAGTAGAATTGTATTTCTTCCAGTTACTGGCAGGTCAAAGTACTTCTCTGTAAAATTTGAACATGCTCGGCCTTAACAGCACCCAGGAAAACAGATAACCTCGATCCCTGGAACTTTAAATTTGAGTTGGAAATGAAGTCATTAGAAAGTAAAAGATTCAAAATGCAAACGCTTTCCAAAGGCATCTATGTCCAGAATCTGGAACTTTCAGACTAACTTTCCCAGAGTTGAAGTCTAAGTCTTCTTTTTAGTGAGGCATGGGTGTAATGTATTGATGTATCCCACTGTACTGAGTGGGAGGGTGTCCTACTAAAATTCACACATGGCTTAAGAAATAGAATGCTACCCTTACCTCGGAAAATCTTGCCTGTCCTCTTTTATCAGAAGACTAGTTTTAAAGGAAGACATTTCAATGGATGTGCTGGTTGTAAGCAGAGTCTCTCCGACCGGCTCCTCCCTAAAGAATCCAAAACCTGGCTCTTCCTCCCTGCTGTCTATCATGTTCAGATGGGTGACATGGATTTGGCCAATCTGTTGCTTCCATTTGGAACCTTGAAACTTGAGAAAAAGAGACAAAAAACATTCAGGGACACTCAAGCAAATATTAAGAGAGCCAAAGGCTCAGGAGAGTCATCTTGGGGGCTGATCTTGGCGGGGTATCCTGTTATCTAGTATGACTTGGTTACAGCTAGTTCTCCAAGTCTGGCTTGCCCGTCTTCCCTTGAATGGGGAATGTCTCAATACACAGGAAATTTATAGGAAAATAAGCACCACAGGAAAATTCTTCAATAAATTCTTCTGCCACTGAAGTGAGCGAGAATCTGTATCTTCTGCTGGTGACTGAACTTCTGCTCCTGCATTCTCTCCTATGGTGGAAAAATCGATTGCGACATGGAAGCTCCCACTCTGCAGCATCCCCAAGCTCCAGATCCCCGTACTAGCCCTGAAGCAAGCTCAGAATTGGTGCCAGGAAATATCTGTTGACCAAATGAGGCCTCAGGGCTAAAAAGAAAAATTTGAAATATAGACCTCAGGGACTTGAGAGAAATGTTCCCGGCTCCAGGAACTGTGTCTGTCACGAGAGACGCCATTGTGTCTACTGGTTTGGATTCTCTGGCTTAGAACAACGAGCGTGAGTCCCTCATCTTTTCTCCTTGGTAATACTGAACAGCTGCTCTGAAGTGAACACCAGATGAAGTGCCTATAACCCCTTCTCTAAATAAATGCAATAAAGATGACTTTCCCTTTCATAAAGCAAGGTTAGGAAATGTGCCAAAGGATCCTCGTCTTCTCCCACTTCTGGAAACTCTCTGGCTTTCAGGCACAGCAAAGCAAGTGCACATGTCCCCCAGGTGGCACCAGCCCTGCTCCAGGCCGCTGTCACCTCACTGCCTCTAGAACTTCAAGGTCAGGTGCTGTCAGGCGAGTCATAAAATTCAATGGCAAATGTGCTCCCGGTTGTTATCAGAAGACTAGTTTTAAAGGAAGACATTTCAATGGATGTGCTGGTTGTAAGCAGAGTCTCTCCGACCGGCTCCTCCCTAAAGAATCCAAAACCTGGCTCTTCCTCCCTGCTGTCTATCATGTTCAGATGGGTGACATGGATTTGGCCAATCTGTTGCTTCCATTTGGAACCTTGAAACTTGAGAAAAAGAGACAAAAAACATTCAGGGACACTCAAGCAAATATTAAGAGAGCCAAAGGCTCAGGAGAGTCATCTTGGGGGCTGATCTTGGCGGGGTATCCTGTTATCTAGTATGACTTGGTTACAGCTAGTTCTCCAAGTCTGGCTTGCCCGTCTTCCCTTGAATGGGGAATGTCTCAATACACAGGAAATTTATAGGAAAATAAGCACCACAGGAAAATTCTTCAATAAATTCTTCTGCCACTGAAGTGAGCGAGAATCTGTATCTTCTGCTGGTGACTGAACTTCTGCTCCTGCATTCTCTCCTATGGTGGAAAAATCGATTGCGACATGGAAGCTCCCACTCTGCAGCATCCCCAAGCTCCAGATCCCCGTACTAGCCCTGAAGCAAGCTCAGAATTGGTGCCAGGAAATATCTGTTGACCAAATGAGGCCTCAGGGCTAAAAAGAAAAATTTGAAATATAGACCTCAGGGACTTGGGAGAAATGTTCCCGGCTCCAGGAACTGTGTCTGTCACGAGACGCCATTGTGTCTACTGGTTTGGATTCTCTGGCTTAGAACAACGAGCGTGAGTCCCTCATCTTTTCTCCTTGGTAATACTGAACAGCTGCTCTGAAGTGAACACCAGATGAAGTGCCTATAACCCCTTCTCTAAATAAATGCAATAAAGATGACTTTCCCTTTCATAAAGCAAGGTTAGGAAATGTGCCAAAGGATCCTCGTCTTCTCCCACTTCTGGAAACTCTCTGGCTTTCAGGCACAGCAAAGCAAGTGCACATGTCCCCCAGGTGGCACCAGCCCTGCTCCAGGCCGCTGTCACCTCACTGCCTCTAGAACTTCAAGGTCAGGTGCTGTCAGGCGTGAAGCCCTCTGCCCTTCTGCCGAGGCAGGCCAGGCCTGTCCTGCCAATTAATCCTTCCCCAAAGCATGCACTGAGGGCTGAAGCCAGGCTGGGGATTTGCAGTCTAATGAGTACAACAGACACAGGAGCACATTTGCTCCACAGATAGCCAAAGCTTCTGTCTGATGCTTGCATTGAGGGCAAGGGGTAAAAAGGAGTCCGGAGAGGGGCCAGAAAGGATCAGAGAAGATCCAGCCAGAAGGGGTCCCTGAAACTGGGTCTTGGTGCCAGAGTTGAGTTTGCCAGTGGGAAATACAAGGTGAATCTTTCAGACAGAAACACAATAGGAGCAAATGAACAATCGCCTGAAGGAACAGGAAAGAACCCGGAGGGGAGGGCAGAACTACTAGTTGGTTTGCAATTGTAGCGAGCCTTCTCTGGGGGACCAAAAAATAGGCCTTCCCTTCTGATGGGATCTGAAAGACCAAGGCTGAGTCTCCACTTAGAAACACTGGAGTTGAAGGACCTCCTGTGAAGAAAAGAACTTTCAAAAGAGAGACGTGATAGCTGGTCCCTGGTAATTTCCTGTGAGCTTGGACACAGGCCCTTTCTTCCTTCGTGGGCCAGCAAAGAGCCTCATCGGCAGAGTGGCCCTTATTCTGGCCACAGAGCTATATTGATACATTCATCTAAAACTTATTGAGCACCTATAGTGTACTGTACCAAGGCTATGTGGCCACATTTTTTACAGGAATGTGATAAATACCATGCAGCCACTAAAAGTGATGTAGGAAGAACATTTAATGAGTTAGAAACAGACACATACCATAGGGTATGAATAAGTTACAAAATGTTACACATAATTTTATTTACTAGAAAAGAAAAAACTTTCTGAATATGAAAATATGAAGACTGGGAGGATATATAAATGATAGTGATACATATACATACATACAAATATTCTCTCTGACTTGTGAGATTATATGTGATTTATACTTTCCATTTGTATTTTCTGGCTTTTTTTCCAATATATATGTATCATTTTGCAATATGGAAAAACAAACACTTAAAATACAATGAAAAGGGGCTTCCCTGTGCTCCAGTGGTTAAGACTTTGTCTTCCAATTCAGGAGGTGTGGGTTCAATCCTTGGTCCAAGAACTAAGTTCCCACATGCCTCGTGGACAAAAGAGACAAAACAGAACCAATATTGCCATAAATTCAATAAAAACTTTAAAAATGGTACACATCAAAAAACCTAAAAAATTAAATATATAAATAAAATACACTAAAAAGCATAGCCTTTGTGCTTTCAGACCCAAGATTCTCATAGGGACTGCAGGCTTCAGTCATGCCTACGTAAGGGTGAGCTGATGGCTGAAGGTGGAATACTCAGTCCTATTTCAATCTTTTATTTTAGTATCCTGTTTGGTTTTAACACACACCTACTGGCTTATTTTGTGAGCCATAGTTCCAATGACCATCATCAGGGCTTTAGGCGTCTCATTTCAATCTGCTTATTTTTCTGGCACCTCTGAGACTCCCACAGGTCTTGCTGGTGCTACCTGTAGGACATGTGTCTCCAAGAGGGGCACCAACATGTCCTGGTGGGCAGGGACATTCAGGTCCCCGCAGACAAGAAGCTTCTCTGGCCAGACACATGTTGTCACAGGATCCCCTGCATAGCGACCCAGCCGTCCTAGTATCTCTAGTGGGAAAACAGGGTCTCAGCTTTTCTAGTTTGGCTGCCTGCTGTGTTTTCCCCAGCGCCTTCATTGTATGTAGCAGAGTGGACCAGGAAGAGATAAACCTTTTCTGTCTTTGAAACACAGGAGCTTAACTCAGTCTTCATTTCCTCTTTTTCCTCCATCTACTCATTTAAATTCTCTGTTGAGAATTTTTCTTAGGAAATGCATTCACTTAAGGTGTACGGTTCAGTGATTTTCAACATAGTCACCATGTTGTGCAAGCAACACCACTATTTAATTCCAGACCATCCTCATCACCCTAGAAGGAAACTCTATAGCCACGGCAGTCCCTGGCCCTCATGCATCAACCGCAGCCCCTGGCAACCGCTAATCTGCATTCTGTCTGCAGAGGCTCTTCTCTGGACCTTTCACATAAATGGATTTAGACAATTGGTTCTTCAAGGTTTACCCATGTTGTCACATGTACCAGTACTTATGCCTACATTTGCAAATAATATTTTATTAAGTAGATGGATCACATTTTTCATCCATCCATCACTGAATACTGAAGTTGTTTCCACTTTGGGGGCCTTTATGAATAACGCTACTGAGAATAGAATATTCATGGACAGGTTTCTGTGTGGACATGTATTTTCACTTCTCTTGGGTATATGTCTAGGAGTGGACTTGCCACCTTATATGGAGTGCTGTATCAACACACGCTGCAACGTGGATAAGATTTGAAACCATGACATCAACGAAAAGACACAAAGGACCACAAATTGTATGGTTCCCTTTACGTAAAATGTCCACAATAGGAAAATCCATAGAGATAGGAAGCCAGGGGTTGCCTAATGACCTAAGGATGGGATGAGGGTTGGAGAAGGGAATGTGATTTTTTTTCTTTTCTCGTCATTTCTTTAACATTTATTTTTAATTGGAGGATAATTGCTTTACAGGGCTGTGTTGGTTTCCGCTGTACAGCAACATGAATCAGCTGTAAGTATGCATACATCCCTTTTGAGCCTCCCTCCTGCCCCCCCATCCCGGCCTCCAGGTCATCCCAGAGCTCGGAGCTGAGCTCCGTGTGCTGCACGGCAGCCTCCCACTAGCTGTCTGCTTCACACAGGGCAGTGTGTTCGTGTCAATCCTACTCTCTCCATTTGTGCACCCTCTCCCTCCTCGGCTGTGTCCACATGCCTGTTTTCTAAGTCTACCCTGCACATAGGGTTTTTTTCCCTAGTGCCATTTGTCTAGATCCCACATATATGCCTTAATATAGAATATTTGTTTTTCTCTTTCTGACTTCTCTGGGGATACAATTTTAATGTGCATGGGATTTAGGGGGGGAGGGCGATGAAAGTATCCCAAAATTGACCATGATGATGGTTGCAGGATCTGCGAACATGAGAAAACGTATTCAGTTGTACACTTTCAATAGGTGAGTTGTATATGTGTGAGCAATATCTTAATAAGGCTGTTATTTTTAAAGGAAAGAAGAAAGAAGGGAGAAGGAAGGGCAGGAAGTCAATGGCAGGATTGGGCAGACAGGCTTGGATCTCTGCTCCGTGTGTCCCCAGGGCGACCTTTCAGTGTCCCAGCAGCCACATAGCTCCGGCCTTGGTGCCGCTTCTGAAGGGAGGGCTGCTGTCCACCACTGGCTGGCTGAAGAAGGCTCTGCAAACAGGTGCCCAGTGGCCTCAGGTATGCTGAGCCCTTCCACCGAGATTACCCGTCATTACTGCTTTATGGATCCTCAGATACCTTTGAGGTATTCAGTCTCTTGGATCTTGTCCACTGGCCTTGCAAGTTCCCCATACAAGTCAGCCAGCCCCATTTCCCAGCCCAGCATTCCCAATGACCCCAATCTTCCTGCTATAAATGTCAGAGATGATAAATGGGGGCCAGATCTCCTGTAGGAAATGGTGGAAACCCTATCTCTGAATCAGAAAGAAGCAAAACTGGACAGAACACTGGGGAATTCACCAGAGCACTTTCAGCTCTCCTGCAGGCACCCTGGGGCAGGGGAGAAGGACTGGACGGGGTGGAAGGATGGAGGTTAGATTTGGGAGCTTGCTTTTCTAAAACCCTATTATTCTGGCCGCTTGCATAAGTGCTACCTAATAAAAACAAAAGACAGAAGCAAAATATTTCATTAGAAGTTAAAGGTTCAGGATACAAAGTATGAAGCAATCGTTTCCTTCAAGGAGAGAATGTTTGTGGTGTTGAGCTAATGGAAGAGTCCACAGAGGGATGTGGGGTGGGGGAAGGAAGCTGTTTCTCACCCCCACTCCCTCCTCAGAGCAGCAGGAAGTCATAAAGCCTGCAGGCTGGGGATCCTGTCCCTGACAAAGCAGCTGCTTCAGGTAGAGTATTAGCAATACACTCTCTTTTTATACATTAGCTTAAACAAAACAGTCAAGATTTTTAAAATGTGGTCAGGAGAACCAGACCACAAAATTCTAAAATTTAAGCACTAATGTCAATGGCAGGATTGGGCATAAAACCAAAGGCTTGGAACATGAAAACGTATTCAGTTGTACACTTTCAATAGGTGAGTTGTATATGTGTGAGCAATATCTTAATAAGGCTGTTATTTTTAAAGGAAAGAAGAAAGAAGGGAGAAGGAAGGGCAGGAAGTCAATGGCAGGATTGGGCAGACAGGCTTGGATCTCTGCTCCGTGTGTCCCCAGGGCGACCTTTCAGTGTCCCAGCAGCCACATAGCTCCGGCCTTGGTGCCGCTTCTGAAGGGAGGGCTGCTGTCCACCACTGGCTGGCTGAAGAAGGCTCTGCAAACAGGTGCCCAGTGGCCTCAGGTATGCTGAGCCCTTCCACCGAGATTACCCGTCATTACTGCTTTATGGATCCTCAGATACCTTTGAGGTATTCAGTCTCTTGGATCTTGTCCACTGGCCTTGCAAGTTCCCCATACAAGTCAGCCAGCCCCATTTCCCAGCCCAGCATTCCCAATGACCCCAATCTTCCTGCTATAAATGTCAGAGATGATAAATGGGGGCCAGATCTCCTGTAGGAAATGGTGGAAACCCTATCTCTGAATCAGAAAGAAGCAAAACTGGACAGAACACTGGGGAATTCACCAGAGCACTTTCAGCTCTCCTGCAGGCACCCTGGGGCAGGGGAGAAGGACTGGACGGGGTGGAAGGATGGAGGTTAGATTTGGGAGCTTGCTTTTCTAAAACCCTATTATTCTGGCCGCTTGCATAAGTGCTACCTAATAAAAACAAAAGACAGAAGCAAAATATTTCATTAGAAGTTAAAGGTTCAGGATACAAAGTATGAAGCAATCGTTTCCTTCAAGGAGAGAATGTTTGTGGTGTTGAGCTAATGGAAGAGTCCACAGAGGGATGTGGGGTGGGGGAAGGAAGCTGTTTCTCACCCCCACTCCCTCCTCAGAGCAGCAGGAAGTCATAAAGCCTGCAGGCTGGGGATCCTGTCCCTGACAAAGCAGCTGCTTCAGGTAGAGTATTAGCAATACACTCTCTTTTTATACATTAGCTTAAACAAAACAGTCAAAGATTTTTAAAAATGTGGTCAGGGAGAACCAGACCACATTTTAAAATTTAAGCACTAATAGTTTGGAACCGTTTGATCATTTGAATTCTGGAGACTCTTTCTGCTTCTCAGACTCATGAGGTTGGGACAAGAGGCAAAGAAGAAAACATCCTGGGAAACCATTTGGAAACTGCAAAGCTCTAGACAAAGGCTAATAGCTTGCTTTTCTCTCTTGGGGATTTCTTACTCAGGGACCCACTGAGGATGCAATAGGGAAGCCAAGAGCCCTTGTTAGCCCTCTGTGCTCCAGGGAGAAGCAGACCAGTCATGCTGCCCTGACTTCACTCAAGCCCCACATATCCAAACTCATTTCCCCAGGAATTGGTATTATTTAGTATCTAATACATGCCTATTCTCTCATTTGGTAACTCGACAAAATGGTGAGGCTGGTAGAGCAGAGACAAGCATCTACAGGTACAGAGGGAGAAACTGAGACTCAGAGGAGTCTTGTGCTCTTCATTCTACATGGTGTGGAGAGGGCACAGGGATGGCTTGTCAGAGAGTCACCTGAAGTAGCCATGCTGAAGCTACTTCCCGAATAGCCCTTGGTTCCCAGTCTCTTGTGTTCTCAAAAACCTTGGGTCTGGGTGTCCTCCTGAATTAGCATCCAGTGGTCTGGAGGGTCCCCATGCCAGACCCCAACTGCCCACAGAGGCAGCCCTGGGATCTGACCACATAGGCACAGGGGCTGATGAGCCATGATGCCCAGTGTTCCAGGGCCTGGCAGTGCAGAGAACAAGGGAATCAACTGGGCAGAGGGAAGCACATGTTGCCAGGATGCCCGCCAACACATGTGGGGATACTTACCCTTCCCACTGGAAAAATTTTTTTTTAAATTTGTGCTTCTTTTAATTTTCTACTTGATAGAAACATAGGCACAGAGAAGTATTTCTCTATTGTAAGGGGAAAAAAGCAGTACAAATATGGTGACATATGAAAAACGACCTTCCATTCCTTGGCTGGGAGACATGGCAGGAAGCCAAGGGATGTGTTAGAGACTGAAGTGGACGTTACGTCTCATCTCCAGTTATCTCCATGCTGGAAGGTGTGCCCAGATTCATAACATGGTGTGAGTTTTCAAGGGAACCTGGAAATGTGTACTTTCATATGTTGCTTCCCCATTATCATAGGTAGCACATCTTACTTTCCCCTGAGGCTCAGTGAAGGTAACCATATGATGCCTTGGTGGGTAAATTTGACTTTCATGTTTGGATGTGTGCCTTAGCTTTTATACTGTGTTATCAGTAAATGTCTCTTGCTCGGAGGATCACATTGGTTCTTGTACAGCAAGCTGATTTACCATCTACAGGCACGCTCCAAAGACATGGGATGGAGCAGGGGCAGGTCTCAAATCCTGTCTTTCCTGAGAGGCTCAGGGAGCTCCCCACCCCCATGTCACCTGCTCTTAGGACAAGCACATAAATATATACTGGTGGGTTCTATTCTTAAGAGATAAAAATGGATTAATTGAACACAGTGTTCTACACTTTTGGTTTCATGATAAGATGAAAATCTAAACTCTCCATTCCAAAAGACTCCAGAATGATTTAATAGGTTTTGTTCCAAAGCCTTGCCTTATTAAATTAAGGATATAGCTTTCTTGACCAACATCAATACTAGTTAAGAGAAAGTTTAGACTTGGCCCCTGAGAATCCCAAGTTCAGGGGCTTATACCTTAATGTAAACAGGCTGTGAGCTTTTGACTACAACAGGTAAAGTCATGACAAACAAACTATGATGAAATGAACACTAATCAGAGGAGAATAACTTTCTGAATTTTTTCAAGAAACCCTGCTAATCCTGGAGGATGTGATCTCACCCTACAAGCACGCAGCCTCTATGCGCTCAGGAGAGCTGTAGAGGCACCAAGACAGCAGTTCTGTGCACACCTCCTGCTCCCAGCCCCAGCCACGTGGTCCTGGAAGCTTGGCCATCACGCTGGTCTCCCTCCCTCCGTCCTGCTCCCCATAGCCACTTTTCTCCAAATTTTCTTCTCTCTCCTGACCCATGATCCCATTCTTCAAGATCTCCCTGGTTTGCTTCTTCACAACTATATTCCCCTGATTGTATTTACATCATCGTCAATTGGAAAAATGGAGTTGAAGAAATTCACAGCCCTTTTCCTTCATTGTATTCCCTGCCCAGCAACTGGAGTGACCCAGTTAAAATTCAAAGATTCTGGCATGCCTCTCCTTGGACGCTGTGGCGTCTCCCTGTCTCTCTGATGAATATAAAAGGTCCTTCAAATGGCTGTCTGATATTTCTGAGCTGCCGCCCTCCTACCCCCTCCAGTTTCTGGCCTCATCTCCTTGTCCCTCTCTCATGTATTCAGTCTGCCAGGCTGACTCTGCAGGCTCTTGCCAGTCCATCACCCCTCAGGTCTTTGCCCTCGTTGTTTCCCCGCCAGGCACGCTCCAAAGACATGGGATGGAGCAGGGGCAGGTCTCAAATCCTGTCTTTCCTGAGAGGCTCAGGGAGCTCCCCACCCCCATGTCACCTGCTCTTAGGACAAGCACATAAATATATACTGGTGGGTTCTATTCTTAAGAGATAAAAATGGATTAATTGAACACAGTGTTCTACACTTTTGGTTTCATGATAAGATGAAAATCTAAACTCTCCATTCCAAAAGACTCCAGAATGATTTAATAGGTTTTGTTCCAAAGCCTTGCCTTATTAAATTAAGGATATAGCTTTCTTGACCAACATCAATACTAGTTAAGAGAAAGTTTAGACTTGGCCCCTGAGAATCCCAAGTTCAGGGGCTTATACCTTAATGTAAACAGGCTGTGAGCTTTTGACTACAACAGGTAAAGTCATGACAAACAAACTATGATGAAATGAACACTAATCAGAGGAGAATAACTTTCTGAATTTTTTCAAGAAACCCTGCTAATCCTGGAGGATGTGATCTCACCCTACAAGCACGCAGCCTCTATGCGCTCAG
Source organism: Tragulus kanchil (assembly GCA_022376925.1). Taxonomy (NCBI): domain Eukaryota; kingdom Metazoa; phylum Chordata; class Mammalia; order Artiodactyla; family Tragulidae; genus Tragulus; species Tragulus kanchil. The sequence goes on from JAIOJX010000005.1 coordinate 164,155,668, forward strand.
GAGAGCTGTAGAGGCACCAAGACAGCAGTTCTGTGCACACCTCCTGCTCCCAGCCCCAGCCACGTGGTCCTGGAAGCTTGGCCATCACGCTGGTCTCCCTCCCTCCGTCCTGCTCCCCATAGCCACTTTTCTCCAAATTTTCTTCTCTCTCCTGACCCATGATCCCATTCTTCAAGATCTCCCTGGTTTGCTTCTTCACAACTATATTCCCCTGATTGTATTTACATCATCGTCAATTGGAAAAATGGAGTTGAAGAAATTCACAGCCCTTTTCCTTCATTGTATTCCCTGCCCAGCAACTGGAGTGACCCAGTTAAAATTCAAAGATTCTGGCATGCCTCTCCTTGGACGCTGTGGCGTCTCCCTGTCTCTCTGATGAATATAAAAGGTCCTTCAAATGGCTGTCTGATATTTCTGAGCTGCCGCCCTCCTACCCCCTCCAGTTTCTGGCCTCATCTCCTCCCCCTCTCTCATGTATTCAGTCTGCCAGGCTGACTCTGCAGGCTTGTGCAAGTCCACCACCCCTCAGGTCTTTGCCCTCGTTGCTCTTTCCACCTAGAAGTTCTTCTCGAGAAACCCACATGCCTGACTCCCTCATGCCATTCAGGTCTGGATTCAAATGTTACCTCACTGGAGTTTTAAATTACATGCATACTCAGTTGCTTCAATTACGTCTGAGTCTTTGTGACCCTATGGACTGTAGCCCTCCAGGCTCCTCTGCCCATGGGATTCTCGAGGCAAGAGTACTGGAATGGGTGGCCGTGCCCTCCTCCAAGGAATCTTCCTGACCCAGGGATCAAACCCGTGTCTCACCTGCATTGGCAGGTGAGTTCTTTATCATTAGCGCCACCTGGGAAGTCAGTTTTAATTTGCATTCCCTGATGATTAGTGACACTGAGAAATTTTCATGTGTTTGTTTTGCCAATTATATGGCTTCTTTAGAAAAAAATGTCTATTCAGGTCCTAATTGGACTCTATGGGTTATTTTTTTGCTATTGAGTTTCATAGAAAGAGAGAACAGAATAGTGATTGGCAGGGGCTGGAGAGGGCAGGAAATAGATGCAGATCAAAGGATACGAACCTTCAGTTATAAGAAGAGTCAGTTCTGAGGCTCTAATGGACAGCATGGTGATTGTAGTTAGTAAGACAGTGTTGTCTACTTGCAAGTTCCTGGTGGTAAATTTTGAATCCTCATTAAAAAAAAAAAAAGTTACCTGTGTGACATGATGGATGTGTTCGTTATCATGACCTTGGTAATTATTCCACAGTGTGTGTGGACGTCAAATCATCACACATCACACTTCAGATGTACACAGGAATATTTGTCAATTATTCCTCAACAAAGTCGTGAAAAAAGAGACTCTGGCTACACTATCTAAAACATTACTTCTATGCCCCCAACTCCATGACCCCATCCTCTCCTTCCCCGCCTGTTTTCCTAAGCCCTCATCCCTCACTCTCTGACCTTGTGTCTGTTTTATATATTGTTTGTTACTGCTTCCCTACCAGACCTCAACCTCCCTGAGAGAAAGGATTTTGATCCCTGTTCTTGGCACATGTAGGCTCTCAATAGATGTTAAAATCTATATTCCTTTTTCACTCAGTCAAAAAAATGCATTTGAGCCCGTTTTAATGAGGTGGATGAATCTAGAACCTATTATGTAGAGTGAAGTATGTCAGAGAGAGAACGATATATATTGTATACAGACACATATATATGGAATCTAGAAAGATGGTTCTAATAAATGAATTTGCAGAGCAGCAGTGGAGAGGCAGACATGGAGAACAGACTTATGGACATTGAGTGAGGGAGGGGAATCTGCTGTGGGACTAGGGGATCTCAAACAGAGTCTGTGTGGTGACCTGGAGGGGTGGGATAGGAAGGGATAGAGAAGAGGGGTTTGGGGAGGGGGATATGTGTATACCTATGGCGGATCCAGAGTGATGTGTGGCAGTAAACAACAAAACTCTGTAAAAGAAACTAAATTAAAAAGTCTACATTCCTTTTATTAAAGCAGGCACTAAGTAAAAAAAAAAAACTAGCACTGTGCCTGGCAAGGTGACCACATTGGAGTCAGGAAGCCAGAGGGCTCTGCTCCCCAGGTCCTTGGCTCCATGGGGTCCTGGGCATTTCTGAGCCTCGGTCCCCTCTGTGTCTTACCTCATAGCATACTTGTGAGAAACCACTGAAAGCACAGAGACTAAAGCGCAGAGCGAGAATGAACTTGCTCTATGGCAGGGTTCCCCCATGTGGGCACTGCTGCTGTTCAGGACCAGCTCACTCTGGGCAGTTCCAGGCTACCCTGTTCACTGGGGATGCGGTGCAGCATCCCTGGCTGCAATGCCTCAGGCGCCAGAAGTAACCACTCCCAAACCCTGGTGTGCCACTGGGTCTTTACCGCTGCAAACATGCCCGATGTCCCTGGGGCGGGAGCAAAATTGCCGCACGGGGACCACCACTCCCTGATCCTCTAGTAGTTGTAGTAGAAACTGTAACAGTCATCATGCAAATTCTACACTGGGTCTCGTTTTCACTGAAATTAAACATTTATATCAACTGCCTCTTTGATTGGTGCAGTTTTATTCATGTGAGAATGAACTAGATGCTTCTCCTGGTCCAGGCAGCCCCCAAGGGTCTCCAACTCCGACCCACACAGCAGATGTCCTTCCCTCCCCTGGAGGACAGTCAAACATCTTCAGAGTGTACGTCTCAATTTCAGAGCCTCAAATGGGATCCCCAAGGTACTGGGGAGTCTGTGCAAAGCTTCAGAGAAGAATCTGCTAGTACATTGTTGGGAAGAAAGGACAGGAAATGCTCTCCCTCCTTATCAGCTGTCATGACTCTGTTCTCCAAGAAAAGCCCCAGCACCTGGAAGAGGCAGTTATACACTCAGGCTAGTGGCTGGATGAACATAGCCAGCTAGACAGAAGTGGTAGTTTTGGGAAAGAAATGCACTGTAGGCTACCTGGCTTCAGGGCACCGTGCTGAATGGAGTTCTTCATAAGCGTAATGTATGGCACGTGTGCTCAGTCGTGTCTGACAATTTGCAATCCGTGGGCTGCAACCTGCCAGGCTCCTCTGTCTTTGGAATTCTCCAGGCAAGAATACTGGAGTGGGTAGTCATTCCTTTCTCCAGGGGATCTTCCCAACACAGGGATCAACCCACATCTCCTGCCTCGCCTGCACTGGCAGGCAGATTCTTTACCCCTGAGCCACCTGGGAAGCCCAAGGGTGATAACTGGGTCCTAAATTGACCACACTCCACTCCAATGTGCAAAGAAACTGTTGTTTTTTTACATTTCCCTACTATCTTTTACATGAATCCTCACCCAGTCACCATGTGGAGATAGAGCTAGCAAAGGCAACTGTGGCTTTCCAGTAAAGAGCAGCTCAATGTGCTTCTGGTTGAAATGGTCTTTATAGTAACAGTCAATTCCTAGTTCATCTCTTCACTTGGGTGGGTTCTCTCCCTCCCTTTCCTCCAGATGGTGATCTGGGTGAGAGCAAAACTCCTTGAACAAGGGGAGAAGGAGCCCGTGGATAGTAGGTGTGCAGTCCATTCTGCTGGTAGGCACCAGGCATTCTGTTCTCCTGAGACCTGAACCAGTCCAAGGCCAGGGCACTGAGACACCAGTGGGGCTGTCTGCTGCCCCGGCAGAGGGCGCTCTATCTGCTGCGTCTGCCACTAGGACTCAGGCTTTGGCCCTCTGTGCCTCTGTCTCTCCTTCAGAAACTAAACTGTTGCTCTTCCACATTGATCTTCACACTCTCTTATTTGGCAAGATGGAGCAGGCAGGGGTGGGATGAGCCCCAGCACCACCTTCACACCTGGCCTAGGTGACAAAGCGTCCGGAGGCATGCTCACACCTGACCATCTAGAAGCCTGTCATTTCCTCCCAGCCTATGTTGAAACTGACAATGGGCCAAGATGGAGCTTCTCCCAAGAGCCTGGAGCCTCATTCACTCACTTTTTCATTCAGCAACTATCCATCAAATCTGTGCCATGAACTGTTGGAGGTTCTGGAGATCCAGCACCAAGCCCCACAAAATCCCAAATCCAGTGGGAAGGAAAAGACACTAATTAAACCCATGGAGTGGCAGAGGGTGACAGATACTACTGAGAAAAGTACCTCCAGGAAGGGAGACAGGGACCAGTGGTAAGAGAGGGCACTACTTTGAATAGGGTAATCAGGAAAACTTTCTCTATAAAGTGATACATAAAAAGATTTAAATGGAGATGTAGAATTGGTGGGGGGGTGGATCATGAGAATATCTGCTGAAAGAATCTTTTAGTCAAAGGGAATGGCAAGTGCAAAGGTCCCGAGGCAGCAACATACCTGGTATGTTTGCAAATCTACATGAAAACTTGTGTGGTCAGAGTTAGAGAGGGCTTTAGAACATCCAGGTAGGTACAGAGGCATCTCAGAACATCGAGTGGCTGCCTCACCCATCTTCCTGTCCAGCTCTTAGCTATTCTCTGACTTGAGGACCAGCCTCTCAGTGATGGCAGGTTATGGAGCTCAAGGTCTGCTCTACCCCATGTCCCATTCCTTCCTCATCAATTCTTAGCTCAGGAAAGGCCTGTTTGAGTTTCACTAGAGTGCTCCCTCACTGTATAGTCTTCAGTATGAGTTCCAATAGCATTCTATAAACAAAGTCACAGGAAGTCTCTCTCTTCTTTCCTCTTGTAAAAACCCTGGCTTTGTCTCTATTAGAATATCGGGTGCCTTTGTGAGATTTAGAAAATGTCGCCCACTCTCAGAGGATGCAGTCACACACCATGATATACAGCCTTCTCAACCAACCCCAGATTGCATTCCTGCCCCTTCCTGACACCCCCTGAATAAGTAATCCTATAGCCTGAACCTGCGTAAAGGTCGATCTGGCTGTTGTAATTGCTAATCCCTGAGGATTTAAGAAAGTCAGCATTGAGATATAGCATTAATCAATGGCCTATGTGTCATAGAAATACCGATGCTAAACTTTCCTGAGGTAGTACACTTTGTGGTGTGGTTTCAGAATAGAAGGCATCAGAGAATGACATTCAAGGCGGCAATGAAAAATACTGTTTCTATTGCTAATATTCCCCCAAAGAGTCTACAGGATCCATTTTGATCCTGAATACCTTTCTCCTCCTTTTTCTCTCTAGATCCAGCACCAAGCCCCACAAAATCCAAAAGTGGGAAGGGCACAAAACCTTTGAATAGGAAAAGTACCTCCAGGAAGGAGACAGGGACCAGTGGTAAGAGAGGGCACTACTTTGAATAGGGTAATCAGGAAAACTTTCTCTATAAAGTGATACATAAAAAGATTTAAATGGAGATGTAGAATTGGTGGGGGGGTGGATCATGAGAATATCTGCTGAAAGAATCTTTTAGTCAAAGGGAATGGCAAGTGCAAAGGTCCCGAGGCAGCAACATACCTGGTATGTTTGCAAATCTACATGAAAACTTGTGTGGTCAGAGTTAGAGAGGGCTTTAGAACATCCAGGTAGGTACAGAGGCATCTCAGAACATCGAGTGGCTGCCTCACCCATCTTCCTGTCCAGCTCTTAGCTATTCTCTGACTTGAGGACCAGCCTCTCAGTGATGGCAGGTTATGGAGCTCAAGGTCTGCTCTACCCCATGTCCCATTCCTTCCTCATCAATTCTTAGCTCAGGAAAGGCCTGTTTGAGTTTCACTAGAGTGCTCCCTCACTGTATAGTCTTCAGTATGAGTTCCAATAGCATTCTATAAACAAAGTCACAGGAAGTCTCTCTCTTCTTTCCTCTTGTAAAAACCCTGGCTTTGTCTCTATTAGAATATCGGGTGCCTTTGTGAGATTTAGAAAATGTCGCCCACTCTCAGAGGATGCAGTCACACACCATGATATACAGCCTTCTCAACCAACCCCAGATTGCATTCCTGCCCCTTCCTGACACCCCCTGAATAAGTAATCCTATAGCCTGAACCTGCGTAAAGGTCGATCTGGCTGTTGTAATTGCTAATCCCTGAGGATTTAAGAAAGTCAGCATTGAGATATAGCATTAATCAATGGCCTATGTGTCATAGAAATACCGATGCTAAACTTTCCTGAGGTAGTACACTTTGTGGTGTGGTTTCAGAATAGAAGGCATCAGAGAATGACATTCAAGGCGGCAATGAAAAATACTGTTTCTATTGCTAATATTCCCCCAAAGAGTCTACAGGATCCATTTTGATCCTGAATACCTTTCTCCTCCTTTTTCTCTCTCCTCATCACCAAGACCAGTCAGGTGCTTTGCAGGCCAGTCCCAGGACTTAGCAGTCAACAGAATAATGGAGGTGGATGGAGAGGAAGGTGTGGGTGGAGACGAGCTGAAGCCAGGCTTGGGCAAAGGAAGGGAGCCAGAGGAGAGGATCAAGACCTAGCTAACTGATATCCAGTAAAGGCAGTGGGTGTCCGGACCCTTAAGGAGCTCTCCTTTTACTCTAGTTACATAGTAACAAGTTAGTTGGCCACAGTTTGATGGGCAAGAGACAGGAGCGTCCTGGATCAGAAACCAAGCACTTAGCGTTCACAGCATAGCAGCAGCACAAGCCTCGGCATGTTTATACCAATTGTCCTCGTCCTGCCAAGTCCTGTAGCGATGAGACAGATCCATATGGATGCTGCACAGGCAGTGGGCTTGCATGATAGCTGAGGCACCCTGAGCTTAGGGAACCTGAATCTGTGTAATATATAGCAAGCAAACCTGCCTGATCACCCCCAAAGAGGCACTATCTTTGCCATGTTGGACAGTAAGCAAATCTGGTTTTTGCTCTGAAGAGACAGTCTCTCTCTCTTCCCAGGCTGTTCTCCATAGAAACATGCTTGAAGAGAATCTGGGGCCAAGGCAGCAGGTGCTTCTGCTCACTAGCAATGTGCAAGACACAGGGAGGACTGTCTCCTGGCCTGGCAGGTGACGGGGTGCTGGGCCCTAGGAGCAGAGGTTCAGGAACTGACTGCCACCCCAGGGTACTTGCTCCTGATGAAAAAGGATGAAAAACACGAAGCCAAAGCCCATGTTCCTGGAAGGTAATGTTGGCCTTTCAGTACCTGGTCTTGCCTCAGCCATTGACAAAAATGAACCCAAACACAAAATACTCCAGGCAAGCCAGGAGTTCAGCGACTGGAACATTCCTCCTCACTGGACACGTTTTGTGTCGGAAGTCATTGGCCCCTGGCTGACTGGGCCGGCCAGCGGCTCAATTCATCACTGACACACAGCTCTGGCAGCTGCAGGCCTGTCCGGCCTCTAGAGCCACATCTCCAGGCAGAGACCAGCAATTATGGGTTTAGATTCAAATCAGCATGTATAATAGCCTTGGGGATGTTTGCAGTGCTCTGGGAGACCAAGTAAGCTACTATCAGTAAAATCATATGAATTAAAATTGCACAGGGAAGAATTTTATAAAATCTGCAAATTGTTTTGACAAGAATTTGTTGGCTTTTCTTACTCCTTCCCCTGCTTGTATAAGCATATTAATGATTCACTAATTCTCTTAACTAATTAAGGGTCTATAATTTATCAGAAAAAAGCAGTTGAGCATTTGGGTCTTCACAGATAGCAGCAGCACAAGCACAGGAGCGTCCTGGATCAGAAACCAAGCACTTAGCGTTCACAGCATAGCAGCAGCACAAGCCTCGGCATGTTTATACCAATTGTCCTCGTCCTGCCAAGTCCTGTAGCGATGAGACAGATCCATATGGATGCTGCACAGGCAGTGGGCTTGCATGATAGCTGAGGCACCCTGAGCTTAGGGAACCTGAATCTGTGTAATATATAGCAAGCAAACCTGCCTGATCACCCCCAAAGAGGCACTATCTTTGCCATGTTGGACAGTAAGCAAATCTGGTTTTTGCTCTGAAGAGACAGTCTCTCTCTCTTCCCAGGCTGTTCTCCATAGAAACATGCTTGAAGAGAATCTGGGGCCAAGGCAGCAGGTGCTTCTGCTCACTAGCAATGTGCAAGACACAGGGAGGACTGTCTCCTGGCCTGGCAGGTGACGGGGTGCTGGGCCCTAGGAGCAGAGGTTCAGGAACTGACTGCCACCCCAGGGTACTTGCTCCTGATGAAAAAGGATGAAAAACACGAAGCCAAAGCCCATGTTCCTGGAAGGTAATGTTGGCCTTTCAGTACCTGGTCTTGCCTCAGCCATTGACAAAAATGAACCCAAACACAAAATACTCCAGGCAAGCCAGGAGTTCAGCGACTGGAACATTCCTCCTCACTGGACACGTTTTGTGTCGGAAGTCATTGGCCCCTGGCTGACTGGGCCGGCCAGCGGCTCAATTCATCACTGACACACAGCTCTGGCAGCTGCAGGCCTGTCCGGCCTCTAGAGCCACATCTCCAGGCAGAGACCAGCAATTATGGGTTTAGATTCAAATCAGCATGTATAATAGCCTTGGGGATGTTTGCAGTGCTCTGGGAGACCAAGTAAGCTACTATCAGTAAAATCATATGAATTAAAATTGCACAGGGAAGAATTTTATAAAATCTGCAAATTGTTTTGACAAGAATTTGTTGGCTTTTCTTACTCCTTCCCCTGCTTGTATAAGCATATTAATGATTCACTAATTCTCTTAACTAATTAAGGGTCTATAATTTATCAGAAAAAAAAGCAGTTGAGCATTTGCCATGAGCTGGTCTTGACGGAGTGCTGAGAATACACAGACGGTCAGTGGCTGTGCATTTCCTCAAGAAGCTCACGGTCCCCTCAGCCCTGCAGTCCTCTAGACGGGTGACCACGGAGGCCTGCAGAAGTGCTGGAGGGGTGAGCCAGGTCAGCCCCTGACACACAGACACGGGGGCACTGACCTCTCTTTATCTGTCAGTGTAGGCACAACTCCCTTTACCCTTGTTCCTCATCACTTACTGCCTCCTTCCTCTGAGTCTGCTTTGTCCTGCAAAAGCCCACTTGGCCACAGAAAACTTCTTTTTTTTTTTAGGCTATTTTTTTTTTTTTGCCTCTAAGTCATTGTTTATTTTTCATACATCTTTTTTTATTCTTTGGCATGTGTGGGCCTCCCATCGCAGTGGCCTCTCTCGTTTTAGAGCACTGGCTCTGGGTGCATGCGCTCCTGAGCACTGGCTCGTAATTGGACACACTGGCCCAGCCACTGCTCAGTATGTGGGATCTTCCCGGGCCAGGGATTGAACCAGTGCCTCTTGCACTGCAAGGTGGACTCTTTGCCCACTGGACCACCAGGGAAGCCCCAGAAAACTTTTAAGACAAACTGGTCAAAAATGTGAAGACGCAGGAATGCGCTGCAGACTCAGGGTACTAAACAAAGGTTGAGCCAGAGGTTCAGACAAACCTACTATATTTATAATAGGTGGAGAAATGAAGAGAATGAATGAATGATGTAAAATGTGACTTCTTGTAACACATTAAAAGCACAGAAAGATGAAATTTACTCCCATTAGAGTGGCTGCAGGAAGAGAAGTGGGACGAGGAGGAAGAAGAAGTGTTGATGAGGCTACAGAGCAAATGGAAGCCTTATGCCTCTCTGGTGGGAACGTAAAGTGGTACAGTTGCTCTGGAACACAGTATAGCCATCCCCCCAAAAATAAACATAAAATTACTACATGATTCAGCAACCACACCTAGGTGCTATATCCAAAAGAAGTGAAATCAAAGACTTGAAGAGTTATTTGTTGGCTTTTCTTACTCCTTCCCTGCTTGTATAAGCATATTAATGATTCACTAATTCTCTTAACTAATTAAGGGTCTATAATTTATCAGAAAAGCAGTTGAGCATTTGCCATGAGCTGGTCTTGACGGAGTGCTGAGAATACACAGACGGTCAGTGGCTGTGCATTTCCTCAAGAAGCTCACGGTCCCCTCAGCCCTGCAGTCCTCTAGACGGGTGACCACGGAGGCCTGCAGAAGTGCTGGAGGGGTGAGCCAGGTCAGCCCCTGACACACAGACACGGGGGCACTGACCTCTCTTTATCTGTCAGTGTAGGCACAACTCCCTTTACCCTTGTTCCTCATCACTTACTGCCTCCTTCCTCTGAGTCTGCTTTGTCCTGCAAAAGCCCACTTGGCCACAGAAAACTTCTTTTTTTTTTTAGGCTATTTTTTTTTTTTTGCCTCTAAGTCATTGTTTATTTTTCATACATCTTTTTTTATTCTTTGGCATGTGTGGGCCTCCCATCGCAGTGGCCTCTCTCGTTTTAGAGCACTGGCTCTGGGTGCATGCGCTCCTGAGCACTGGCTCGTAATTGGACACACTGGCCCAGCCACTGCTCAGTATGTGGGATCTTCCCGGGCCAGGGATTGAACCAGTGCCTCTTGCACTGCAAGGTGGACTCTTTGCCCACTGGACCACCAGGGAAGCCCCAGAAAACTTTTAAGACAAACTGGTCAAAAATGTGAAGACGCAGGAATGCGCTGCAGACTCAGGGTACTAAACAAAGGTTGAGCCAGAGGTTCAGACAAACCTACTATATTTATAATAGGTGGAGAAATGAAGAGAATGAATGAATGATGTAAAATGTGACTTCTTGTAACACATTAAAAGCACAGAAAGATGAAATTTACTCCCATTAGAGTGGCTGCAGGAAGAGAAGTGGGACGAGGAGGAAGAAGAAGTGTTGATGAGGCTACAGAGCAAATGGAAGCCTTATGCCTCTCTGGTGGGAACGTAAAGTGGTACAGTTGCTCTGGAACACAGTATAGCCATCCCCCCAAAAATAAACATAAAATTACTACATGATTCAGCAACCACACCTAGGTGCTATATCCAAAAGAAGTGAAATCAAAGACTTGAAGAGTTATTTGTGGTGGTTTAGTGGCTAAGTCACGTTAGACTCTTGCGACTCCATGGACTGCAGCCTTCCAGGCTCCGCTGCCCATGGGAGTTACTAGTACATCAGTGTTTATAGCAACACGATTCATGGTAGTAGAGAAGGAAAAAGTAACCCACTCAAGTATTCCTGCCTGGAAAACTCCATGGATGGAGAATCCTGGTGAGTTACAGTCCATGGGGTTTCCCTGAGGCCTCAGTAGTGAGAAAAATCTGCCTGCAATGAAGGAGACCTGGGTTCCATCCCTGGGTCAGAAAGATCCCCTGGAGGAGGGCATGGCAACCCACTCCAGGACTCTTGCCTGGAGACTCCCATGGACAGAGGAGCCTGGTGGGCTGCAGTCCATGGGGTCACACAGATTCAGACACAACTGAAGGGACTAAGCAGCAGTAGCAGCATTCACAGTAGTCAAAAAATGGAAACAACCTAAATGTTCATTAGCGGGGGAATGGATAAACAAAATGTGACATAGTTATTGATAGATAGATAGATAGATAGTGAAATATTACTCAACCCCCCAAAGGAAGGTGCTTCTGACACAGAATTTACTACATGGATGAATCTTGAGGATGTTATGCTAAGTGAGATAAGCCATTCCGTAAAAGGATGAATATTGTCTGAGTCCACTTATACGAGGTATCTTGAGCAGTCAGATTGATAGAGACAGAAGGTAGCAGGGTGTTCGCCTGAGGCTAGGGGAAGATGGAAACAGGGAGTTTGGGTCTAATGGGTACAGAGTTTCAGTTTGAAAGAAGTCTTGAGATGGATGGATGCGCAGGTTGCCCAACAAAGTGACGGCACGTAATGGCACTGAATGAGACACTTAAAATTGTTAAATGGTAGATTGTGTGAATGTGTATTTTGCCACAATAAAAAATGGAAAGGTAGAATGTTCAGTGAGTCACCAGTTGAAAAATTGATGGCATTTCCCCTTTTTTGCCAGATGTTTTGGCGTCACGTAGACACAACCAAAATGAAATGATGAAGGATTTGGGAATTGAAGCCAGGACTCTGGAGTCTCAAGTGACTGCAATAATTACTGCATTTCATTTCCTGTATATAAGGCGAATTGAGTTCAAGACCAAAAGCAATATTCCAATGGGCTGTGATTAATTGCCCCTCCTGTGTTTAAATGGATCTCCTCATGGCTTTTGCTATTGTCTCACACAAATAATTAGTGCAGTTTCCAGTGCAGGGGTCAAGCTTGTGCAAGTCCTTAAGGACCAAAACAAAGGGCAATGTCTGCTCCGTGTTTAATGAGATTTCAGACTTGGAATATTTTAATCCACAGTTAGATCATAAGCACAGAGGTTTAACTGCAGGAGGGCAGACAGACCTGGGGCGGGCTCCAGCATTTCACCATGCTGTCATCCACCTATACAATTTCACTTGTATTCCGTTTTTTCCTTTACTGATGAGTGAATCTCAAAGAGGTCAAATAATTTAGCCCGAGTCACACAGATAGTAAATGAAAGAGATTTGGCTCTGGTACCAAATTTTGAACTCTGCCTATTGACAGGTGATAGAAATTTTGATTTTCCTTGAATAATTTGCTTTACTACTCATTTGGTTATTTTCTCACTCAGCCAACAAATAATATCACCACACCTCATGTTTCAGAGATAAGCCGCAGTGATAGGCTATGCTCTAAGGAAAGAGACTTAAAATTGTCTGTTGAGACTTCTGGGGAAGTTCGGTGTCAGCGACAGGGAGAGGCAGGCAGACGGTGACTCTGTGCTGATGCAGAGGTGTGCACAGGTAAGGCGCAGGGCCCAGGCCACTGTGCAGCCCAGGTAAGGATGAGGAGGAGTGGAAAGACAGAAAAAATGAAAAGCAGACATTCCAGTCAGAGAAAAGAACCAAAACTTCCTGGTAGTACACTTGGACCAGATACTGGAAATGGGGTGGGAGATCAGGGATTTGGATTTTATGCTGGACTGGAAACCATTGCCATTCTTAAATGAGAAAAATGGAAAGGTAGAATGTTCAGTGAGTCACCAGTTGAAAAATTGATGGCATTTCCCCTTTTTTGCCAGATGTTTTGGCGTCACGTAGACACAACCAAAATGAAATGATGAAGGATTTGGGAATTGAAGCCAGGACTCTGGAGTCTCAAGTGACTGCAATAATTACTGCATTTCATTTCCTGTATATAAGGCGAATTGAGTTCAAGACCAAAAGCAATATTCCAATGGGCTGTGATTAATTGCCCCTCCTGTGTTTAAATGGATCTCCTCATGGCTTTTGCTATTGTCTCACACAAATAATTAGTGCAGTTTCCAGTGCAGGGGTCAAGCTTGTGCAAGTCCTTAAGGACCAAAACAAAGGGCAATGTCTGCTCCGTGTTTAATGAGATTTCAGACTTGGAATATTTTAATCCACAGTTAGATCATAAGCACAGAGGTTTAACTGCAGGAGGGCAGACAGACCTGGGGCGGGCTCCAGCATTTCACCATGCTGTCATCCACCTATACAATTTCACTTGTATTCCGTTTTTTCCTTTACTGATGAGTGAATCTCAAAGAGGTCAAATAATTTAGCCCGAGTCACACAGATAGTAAATGAAAGAGATTTGGCTCTGGTACCAAATTTTGAACTCTGCCTATTGACAGGTGATAGAAATTTTGATTTTCCTTGAATAATTTGCTTTACTACTCATTTGGTTATTTTCTCACTCAGCCAACAAATAATATCACCACACCTCATGTTTCAGAGATAAGCCGCAGTGATAGGCTATGCTCTAAGGAAAGAGACTTAAAATTGTCTGTTGAGACTTCTGGGGAAGTTCGGTGTCAGCGACAGGGAGAGGCAGGCAGACGGTGACTCTGTGCTGATGCAGAGGTGTGCACAGGTAAGGCGCAGGGCCCAGGCCACTGTGCAGCCCAGGTAAGGATGAGGAGGAGTGGAAAGACAGAAAAAATGAAAAGCAGACATTCCAGTCAGAGAAAAAGAACCAAAACTTCCTGGTAGTACACTTGGACCAGATACTGGAAATGGGGTGGGAGATCAGGGATTTGGATTTTATGCTGGACTGGAAACCATTGCCATTCTTAAATGAGAAAAATGGCAAGAGTCCATTTGCAGTTTAAAAAGATCATCCTTGTAATTCTATGGAGGATGGAGAGAGGAGGCAGCAGGCAAGCACGGAGGTCATGGGCGTTTACTAGGGTTGCTGATAACAAATACCCAAACACGAGGGGAGAAGAGAGGGCAGGGGCAGCGGGAAGTGCTTAAACAACAAGTATTTATGCACTCAGCTACAGAGGCTAGGAGTGCAAAATCAAGAGTTGGCAGGGCCGACCCCCTCTGATGGCTCTAGGGGTTGATCTCTTCCATGCCTTTCTCTTACCCTCTGGTGGTGTCAACAGTCCTTGGGTTCCCTTCCCTGGAGGCCCGTTCCTGTGGCATTTTTCTCTGTGTCTGTCTCTCTTTTTGTAAGGACACCTGTCATATCTGATTATCCACCCTACTCCACAAGACCTCCTGGTAACTTGATTGCATTTGCTTAAACTCTATTTCCAAAGAAAACCACGCTCACAGCCATCAAAGGTTAGGACTTGAACATATTGGAGGGAGACACAATTCAACTCACAGCAGAGACGGATTATGGGACACTTGCCGTCATTCAGCTGAGAAAGGGTGGGGAGCGAGGCAGCAGCACCAGCATGCAGTAAAGGGGATGATCAGGAAGTAGAACTACCGAGCCAGATGCTGGGACGGGACCGACAGCTGGCAGTATTCCACTACCAGCTCAGGGCTGGTGGAGAGATAAAGGCAGAGGACTGATGTGAGAGAGAAAGGCTATCTCGGCCACTTTGGATGAAAACGTGTTGGCAGGGATGGTGTTGATTCTCCAATAAAATGTTTCAGAGATAAGCCGCAGTGATAGGCTATGCTCTAAGGAAAGAGACTTAAAATTGTCTGTTGAGACTTCTGGGGAAGTTCGGTGTCAGCGACAGGGAGAGGCAGGCAGACGGTGACTCTGTGCTGATGCAGAGGTGTGCACAGGTAAGGCGCAGGGCCCAGGCCACTGTGCAGCCCAGGTAAGGATGAGGAGGAGTGGAAAGACAGAAAAAATGAAAAGCAGACATTCCAGTCAGAGAAAAAGAACCAAAACTTCCTGGTAGTACACTTGGACCAGATACTGGAAATGGGGTGGGAGATCAGGGATTTGGATTTTATGCTGGACTGGAAACCATTGCCATTCTTAAATGAGAAAAATGGCAAGAGTCCATTTGCAGTTTAAAAGATCATCCTTGTAATTCTATGGAGGATGGAGAGAGGAGGCAGCAGGCAAGCACGGAGGTCATGGGCGTTTACTAGGGTTGCTGATAACAAATACCCAAACACGAGGGGAGAAGAGAGGGCAGGGGCAGCGGGAAGTGCTTAAACAACAAGTATTTATGCACTCAGCTACAGAGGCTAGGAGTGCAAAATCAAGAGTTGGCAGGGCCGACCCCCTCTGATGGCTCTAGGGGTTGATCTCTTCCATGCCTTTCTCTTACCCTCTGGTGGTGTCAACAGTCCTTGGGTTCCCTTCCCTGGAGGCCCGTTCCTGTGGCATTTTTCTCTGTGTCTGTCTCTCTTTTTGTAAGGACACCTGTCATATCTGATTATCCACCCTACTCCACAAGACCTCCTGGTAACTTGATTGCATTTGCTTAAACTCTATTTCCAAAGAAAACCACGCTCACAGCCATCAAAGGTTAGGACTTGAACATATTGGAGGGAGACACAATTCAACTCACAGCAGAGACGGATTATGGGACACTTGCCGTCATTCAGCTGAGAAAGGGTGGGGAGCGAGGCAGCAGCACCAGCATGCAGTAAAGGGGATGATCAGGAAGTAGAACTACCGAGCCAGATGCTGGGACGGGACCGACAGCTGGCAGCAGTATTCCCACTACCAGCTCAGGGCTGGTGGAGAGATAAAGGCAGAGGACTGATGTGAGAGAGAGAAAGGCTATCTCGGCCACTTTGGATGAAAACGTGTTGGCAGGGATGGTGTTGATTCTCCACTTCTAAAAATAATAGAACTCTCCGTTGTCTATAAGATAAAATGCCAATATTTGATTTGAGCTCTCAAACTCATCCAAGTCTGGCTTCCACCTCTCTCTCCAACCTCGTTGCTCACACCCCTGCCTTTCCTTCCTTGTTCATGTATGTGAACACACACACACACACCTGAAAGTTATTCTCTTCATTTGTTCAGCCTTCTCCTAAAGCACATGCCAGGGATTGCGTTCCTTGAGGATGGGCAACGCCTGTGCTTGTTGTGTCCACCTGGTCCAGAGAAGACCATGAGCTTCCAAAATGAGGGAAAACACAGGGTGGCCCCTGCCCAGAGCACACCCCTATCTGTTGAACTCCATTCCTCTGTCCACATGCCACCCTTAGGGAAAAGCAAGTTGATCCTTCCTGTCCTTCAACTCCCAGTTTGTCTGGAGTCTCATTTGTACACATAGGTGTCATTCCACTCAGTGACAGTGCGTGTATGCTCCATCACTGGGAGCAACCAACTAACTACAGATGGCAAGGTCAATATTTGAGTCATCTTTATAGATCCAGGACCTCACAGGGGTAAGTCTCTAGCATGCTGCCTGACATCTAAGCTCAGAACCAGGCTGGTTATTACCGTTAGTCTTCTGAGGCCACCCAGCTCTCCTGAGGCCTTTCCTCAACCCAAGAACAGAAGGATGTGTGAGCCTATGCACTACTCTATGCGCTAGCCTGCTTCTACTCTTCTCTTTCCCCAGGAAAACCAAAAAGTTCTCACAAATGGTTTGGGTGTTGAGCAATCGTGAGACATCAGAATGCCAATGAAAACAGTTGTTTGTAGAGGAAAACTCCAGGAATAGTATAGAACAGAAATGTCCCAAGAAAACAGGTGTAGGTGTTGAACAATACGTTTTATAATCTGCAGATGGGATGGTAGCTTGATGTAGTGGAATGAGCCTCAACTGCTGGTCCAGTCATGGTTCCATCTCTCATAGGCTATGAGACCTGAGACACATTGCAGACCCTCTCTGACCTTCATTCTTTCAGCCTTTTCATGAGGCTGCTGTAAAAATTTGAAATAAAACATACATGTAAACCAACTTGGTGGACAACATACAGTAACTGCTCATTAAATGCTTTGGCTGTTTTCTGTTAATATTAAGATGACGGTGGGAGAAAGAGATATCAGAGACCCTCAGCAGTGAATACTCAGTGCTAAATCAGGTGCCAAAGATGCTCCGCCTCCCTCTGCCCGGTGCTGGAGGACAGCTCTCTAGTCTAAGACAATGTGTGTTGACCTGTCCCTGTTTGGAAAGCAGTGTCCCCTTCGAGACCAGACATGATGCTCCTGGACCTCAACAACAGAACCCCTCTCCTTAGTCCTGCCTGATTCACCAGGCAGGTGCCCCAGGCTGAGTGGCAGGAGGCTGGGGCTGCAAACTCCGCAGGAAGAGTCGTCTTGGAGATGGATGATGGAGAGACAGTAAGGCTGAAACCAGACTCAGAAAGGACCCAGCAAAGAGGATGGGTATAACGTGGGCCTGGGGCAAAGGAGAGAGCAACTCACCCCAGCAACGGTGCGCTGACTCAAACGTTTTTACTTGAGCATCTTTGAGAATGCCTACAGGAAGCCTTCAAAGTACAGTAAACTGCCCAGAACTGGGAGGTCCTTATTTTAATTCAAATGAGAACTATTACCTGCTCAGGGAGGTTCTTAAGCTTTGACATCACGACCTGGAGACTGGGGTCTTGCCCTTGGTCCTGCCCTGGCATTTTGTAGTTGAATGACTTTGATTAGACCCTTCACCTTGGTGAATCCAGCTCACTTCTCTATGAAGAATCATTTGGAGAACTTGATCTCTTAGGTTCCTTCTAACTGACGTTTTGTAACACTTAGTTTCAGAATCCCAGCCTCCCTTTCCTCCCCATTCTAATTTCTTTCTAAAGTGTGGGAACCATAACTTAGAAAAAAAAAAGAAACAACTTTGTTGCATTAACTTTCTGTAGCAGTTCCTAGACACTAAGATCTACATTATAAAATCTCCCAGGAAGTCTATTAAAAATATTCTCTTTTGGGATGGTGTGAACAATACGTTTTATAATCTGCATGGGATGGTAGCTTGATGTAGTGGAATGAGCCTCAACTGCTGGTCCAGTCATGGTTCCATCTCTCATAGGCTATGAGACCTGAGACACATTGCAGACCCTCTCTGACCTTCATTCTTTCAGCCTTTTCATGAGGCTGCTGTAAAATTTGAAATAAAACATACATGTAAACCAACTTGGTGGACAACATACAGTAACTGCTCATTAAATGCTTTGGCTGTTTTCTGTTAATATTAAGATGACGGTGGGAGAAAGAGATATCAGAGACCCTCAGCAGTGAATACTCAGTGCTAAATCAGGTGCCAAAGATGCTCCGCCTCCCTCTGCCCGGTGCTGGAGGACAGCTCTCTAGTCTAAGACAATGTGTGTTGACCTGTCCCTGTTTGGAAAGCAGTGTCCCCTTCGAGACCAGACATGATGCTCCTGGACCTCAACAACAGAACCCCTCTCCTTAGTCCTGCCTGATTCACCAGGCAGGTGCCCCAGGCTGAGTGGCAGGAGGCTGGGGCTGCAAACTCCGCAGGAAGAGTCGTCTTGGAGATGGATGATGGAGAGACAGTAAGGCTGAAACCAGACTCAGAAAGGACCCAGCAAAGAGGATGGGTATAACGTGGGCCTGGGGCAAAGGAGAGAGCAACTCACCCCAGCAACGGTGCGCTGACTCAAACGTTTTTACTTGAGCATCTTTGAGAATGCCTACAGGAAGCCTTCAAAGTACAGTAAACTGCCCAGAACTGGGAGGTCCTTATTTTAATTCAAATGAGAACTATTACCTGCTCAGGGAGGTTCTTAAGCTTTGACATCACGACCTGGAGACTGGGGTCTTGCCCCTTGGTCCTGCCCTGGCATTTTGTAGTTGAATGACTTTGATTAGACCCTTCACCTTGGTGAATCCAGCTCACTTCTCTATGAAGAATCATTTGGAGAACTTGATCTCTTAGGTTCCTTCTAACTGACGTTTTGTAACACTTAGTTTCAGAATCCCAGCCTCCCTTTCCTCCCCATTCTAATTTCTTTCTAAAGTGTGGGAACCATAACTTAGAAAAAAAAAAGAAACAACTTTGTTGCATTAACTTTCTGTAGCAGTTCCTAGACACTAAGATCTACATTATAAAATCTCCCAGGAAGTCTATTAAAAATATTCTCTTTTGGGATGGATCCCAGGAACATCTGTCACTTTAACAAGCTCCATAGGTGACTTTTTATGATCATACAACAATTAGCCTATGCTGTCTGAAAATATAACCTCATAAAGCAGCTGCTGAAAATTGAACATGATTCAATCCTTAAAAGGCATATCGTTAAGTCGTAATAAAATCCAAGGTCTCTGCTAGCAGAATGAAGCCAAGAACTGAAAAAAGTATGATGATGAACTCCAGCCTTCACCAGCTTGAGAATGACTGTGAACCACTGTGTGTCTGGGCCACGGGTTCTGAGAGGGGGCAGGCTGTCCAAAGGGCCTTAGGGTGGGCTTACTGTTGACCTGACATGCTCGTCCCTGCTGTAGGCTACATGGCCTTTGGTTTAGGCTACAGGGCATGTGTGTTGAGCTGCTTTACTGGAGCAGGAAAGAATTGTACAGAGTCACATCCATCGTGTAGCCCACTGGAGGGAAGCCATCTGGTTGGGATCTGAGCACCCTCTATGGTCACGGTTGGTTGGAGCAAACCCAGCAGCCCACCATAGACTAGATCCTTGACCATGGCTGCCCAGGAACAGAGTTCTATGCTGGCTGGTTCCCAGAGAACTAGGCATGGAACAGAAGATTAGACCATGGTGGTCCCCTATGAAGAGGCTGGTGACCCCTGTGACCCAGCACTGGGAGACAGTGCCCTGGCCATTTGGGACTCTGCAGTGGCTCCTGGACCTCTCTGATATGCCTCCGCTGTTGTACATGCACACATGTCACACTGAGTGTGTGCATACGTGTGCACTTATATTCTGTCACTATGAAGTGCTTTTCTTGTATATACTATGTCTCAGCCCTAGAGTCAACCATATCTCCAAGGAACCTTGATTCTTTTTATTGGAGAATACTATAGAAACAAAGATTTGTGTGTCATGAATGCCTGTTGCTACTGGGATGCCATTGCTTCTAGGCCCTCTCAACTGTCAGAGAAAAAAATATCCATGAGGATACTGACCCAAATATGGTTGACCTGTGAAGAATGCAGGGGTAGAGGGACCAACCCTCCACACAGCTGAAAATCCATGTGTAACTTTATACTTGGCCATCCATATTCATGGTATCACATCTGCATGTTCAGCCAGTTGTGGATTGTGTAGTTCTGCACAGGATGATTGAAAAAAATTTTGTGCAAGTGGACCCACACAGGTCAAACCTATCAACTGCATATATGCATATGTCTATAACCATTTCTGTGTGTATCTTTCTGTGTCTGTACTAAGGTGAGTGTGTGCTAAGTCACTTCAGTCATGTATGACTCTTTTCGACCCTATGGACTGTAGCCTCTGTCTGTGGGATTTCCCAGGCATGGGGTGGGCTGCCATGCCCTCCTGCAGGGGATCTTCCCAACCTAGGGGTCAACCCCCTGTCTCTTGTGTCTCCTGCATTGACAGGTGGGTCCTTTACCACTTGCACCACCTGGGAATCCCCTATATGAAATGAAGGTAACAACATTGTTAATACTTAAATCTCTAACTCTAATTCAGTGCCACATCGATCTCTACTCTTGCTTGTCTGGTTTTTTGTTTTTGTTTTTTTTTTTTTGTCCTACCTGCTTCAATCATTAGAAACCTGGTTCCCACTAACTTGCATCCATTGATTTCTGATTCAAGTATACACACGTGGTGGTTTTAAAATTGTTAACCCAAACCACTGTGGGAAACAACTTTTCAGCTAAAGCATAGTGCTTTTTGCCTTGGATCTTACAGTTCATATTCATTTCTAAAGTCCCTTAGGTCAGCAATTTTTCCACGTCCTGTTTAGTGAAGTTATTTCATACATTTGTAATCAGCTGCATTAGTTACATTTCTTGTCATCGTGTGCAGTCCATCTTGGCATCCACTGACTTCCTAATCTTTTTTAAAATTTGCATACATGAAATTCCAATTTTTATTCTGTGAAGTTATATGGGTTTTGGCAAATGCACAGTGCTGTATACTCATCATTATAGTATCATGAAAAACAATGTCACCACCATAAAAATTCCCCAATGCTTCACCTAGTCAATTTCTCTGTCATCCTCAAACTTCTGGCTGTTACTGATATGTTTGTAATCTCTGTCATTTTGCCCATTCCAGAATGTCATAAAAATGGAATAAAGAATTTCACACAATAGAGAGGAATTGTGCCAGAGCAAGGATGGTGGCTAAGTGGTAAAGAATTCCCCTACCAATGCAGGAGACATGAGTTCAATCCCTGGGTTGGGAAGATCCCCTGGAGGGGGACATGGCCACCCACTCCAGTACTCTTGCCTGGAGAATCTTATAGACGCAGGAGACTGGTGGGCTACAGTCCATGGGTTCGCAAAGAGTCAGGCATGACTGAACAACAAAGCAAAGCTCATGGATTACACTAAGAGCCTTACCTATACCTAACTTAGATGATTCAGATGAGGAGACTTGGAAGTTTCAATTTGATAAAACTCAGATGAAATTTTCAACTTGGGCTGAAGCTGTAATGGACTGAGACTCCTTGGACATGTGGCAAATACATCTTCCATGTGGGACAGAGATGTTTTGGAGCCAGAGGGTGGGCTGTAATGGCAAAATAATATCTCCTAGAGTTTCTAGAATCTGTAAATATGCTACCTTACAGTGAATAAAGGACTTTGTGGATATGATTAAAGATCTCAAATAGACTGTCATGGATTATCAGAATTTCAGTGTGGGCCCAATGTGATTAGAATGAGTCTGATAAGGGAAAGAAGGCAGTACAGCGGACCAACCAGAATATGATATGAGAAAGACTCAACTAACCTCTGCTGGCTTAAAGAATAGAAGAGGACCATGAGCCAGGGAGTCTGGGCGGCCTGTAAAGCTGGAAAAGAAAAATTAAATAAAATTCTCCAAGAGAGCCTCCTGAAAGGAATGACTCTTTGCCAACATCTTGGCTTTATCTCAGGGAGACTCCTCTTGGACATCTAACATCCAGAACTGTGAAATAATAAATGTGTGTGTATTAAACCCCAAATTTGTGGTAATGTGCTACAACAGCAATAGGAAAGTAATATGAAAATTATGATCCATTTGAGTTAATTCTTGTGTAATGTGTGACGTGTGTGTTCATGTTTGTTATTTAAATACAGACATTTTGATTGTTCCAATGCCAGTTTTGAAAACAAAAACAAAACTATTCCTTTTCCATTGAATTACCTTTGTCAAAAATCAACTCGCTATAGGTTGTTGGGTTTATTTCTGGGTTCTCTATCATATTCCATTGATCTATATGTCTATTATTGGCATTTTGCCATCTCTCAGTTGTCTTCATTGCTGTAGCTGTTTTTGGAAATCTGGAAGGATGAGTCTTCCAGCTTGATTTTCTTTAATATTGTGGTGGCTACTCTAAATCCTTTGTCTTTCTATGTAATTGTAGAATTAGTTTGTTGATGTCTACAAAACTTGGAAGTTTCAATTGGTGATAAATGACATCAGTATTGGAGAATTTTCGCAGGAGACTGGTGGGCTACAGTCCATGGGTTCGCAAAGAGTCAGGCATGACTGAACAACAAAGCAAAGCTCATGGATTACACTAAGAGCCTTACCTATACCTAACTTAGATGATTCAGATGAGGAGACTTGGAAGTTTCAATTTGATAAAACTCAGATGAAATTTTCAACTTGGGCTGAAGCTGTAATGGACTGAGACTCCTTGGACATGTGGCAAATACATCTTCCATGTGGGACAGAGATGTTTTGGAGCCAGAGGGTGGGCTGTAATGGCAAAATAATATCTCCTAGAGTTTCTAGAATCTGTAAATATGCTACCTTACAGTGAATAAAGGACTTTGTGGATATGATTAAAGATCTCAAATAGACTGTCATGGATTATCAGAATTTCAGTGTGGGCCCAATGTGATTAGAATGAGTCTGATAAGGGAAAGAAGGCAGTACAGCGGACCAACCAGAATATGATATGAGAAAGACTCAACTAACCTCTGCTGGCTTAAAGAATAGAAGAGGACCATGAGCCAGGGAGTCTGGGCGGCCTGTAAAGCTGGAAAAAGAAAAATTAAATAAAATTCTCCAAGAGAGCCTCCTGAAAGGAATGACTCTTTGCCAACATCTTGGCTTTATCTCAGGGAGACTCCTCTTGGACATCTAACATCCAGAACTGTGAAATAATAAATGTGTGTGTATTAAACCCCAAATTTGTGGTAATGTGCTACAACAGCAATAGGAAAGTAATATGAAAATTATGATCCATTTGAGTTAATTCTTGTGTAATGTGTGACGTGTGTGTTCATGTTTGTTATTTAAATACAGACATTTTGATTGTTCCAATGCCAGTTTTTGAAAAACAAAAACAAAACTATTCCTTTTCCATTGAATTACCTTTGTCAAAAATCAACTCGCTATAGGTTGTTGGGTTTATTTCTGGGTTCTCTATCATATTCCATTGATCTATATGTCTATTATTGGCATTTTGCCATCTCTCAGTTGTCTTCATTGCTGTAGCTGTTTTTGGAAATCTGGAAGGATGAGTCTTCCAGCTTGATTTTCTTTAATATTGTGGTGGCTACTCTAAATCCTTTGTCTTTCTATGTAATTGTAGAATTAGTTTGTTGATGTCTACAAAATAGATTCCTAAAATTTTCATTGGGTTTACATTAAATCTGAAGATAAAGTTATGAAGTATTAAAATCTCAGCAACATTAGGTTGCTAATACATAAACATGGAGTACTTATGCCCTGTTTATTTATATCTTTCTTTTTATTTCTTTCTTAAAATGTTTAAAGTTTTTCACATACAGATCCTGTACATAATTCTTAGATTTATAGCGAAATACTTCATTTTTCAGTGCTGTTGTAAAAAGTATTTTTGTTCAAATTCTAACTCTTCATTACTGATAATAGAAAATCAATAAACTTTTGTAAGCTGACCTTGTATCTTTTTTTTTTTTTTAAACCTTTATTTTACTTTTAACTTTTACAGAGTTTTGTTGTTCACAGACATGCATGTTCTCAGATTAGTCACATGTATATCCCCCCCTTCCCTCCCCTCCCGACCATCACACAGCACCCCTGAAGGATCCCCTTTTCTCACAGAGCAATGACTAGAGCTATTTTCTTCACTTATGATAGTACAGGCCTTCATGCTACTTCCTTTACGCCTCTCACCCACTGTTCCTTCCCCACAATGTCCATATGTCCACTGTCCATGTCTGTCTTTCTGTCGCTTCACTGCATGTGCCATCATCACCATCCTACTAGATTCCATATATATGTGTTAATATACTGTATTTGTCCTTCTCTTTCTGACTGACTTCACTTTTGATGATACGTTCTAGATCCAGCCACCTCATTAGGGTTGATTCTTCTGCATTTCTCTTTACAGCTGTGTAGTATTCCATTGTATATATGTACCAGAGCTTTTGGATCCATTCGTTCGTCGATGGGCATCTAGGTTGCTTCCATGTTCTAGCTATTGTATAGAGAGCTGCAATGAACATTGGGGTACAGGTGCATCTTGATACCTTCTTATACTTGCTTATTCATTCCAGGGACTTTGGGGTTTGTGTTTTGTAGATTCTTTGACGCTTTCTATATAGAAAATCATGCTATATGTGAATAAAGACAATTTTATTATGCCATCTTAAATCTATGCATCATGCATGTATTTTTCTTGTTTTATTGCACCAGCTAATATGAACAAGAATGTTGAGGGAGGACGTCTTTGCCTGTTTCCAGCCTTGGGGGCAAAGTATCAGTCTCTTACTATTAAGTATAGCATTAGGTATAGTTTTTTCAAATATAATTTTTATTAAGTTAAGGAAGTTACTTTCTATTCATACTTCGCAGGAAGTGTTATTGTCAACAGATATTGAATTTTGACACATAATTTTCTGTATCAGTTGATATGATTAGATATTTTTCTTAGTCAATCTGTTAATATGATTAATTCCACTGATTAATTTATACATTTTAACTATCCTCACATTATAGAATTGAATGCTACTTGTTTGTGATATATTACCCGTCTTATATACTGCTTAATCAATTTTCTAATATTTTGTTAAGAATTTTTGCAGCTATATTCTTTAGAAATATTAGTCTAGCTTCCTTTGTAATATTTTATCTTGTCTCAGGATTAAGATAACGCAATCTCAAAAATAATGAGTTAGGAAGCGTGCATCTTCTTAGAGAATTGATATTTTTTTTTGAATGTTTGATATAATTCACCAGTGAAAAAATCTGAGCCTGATAATTTCTCTTTTAAAAATTTTTCTGGAAGATTTCCAATTATTAATTACTTTGATAAATTATATTGATTTAGGTTATCCTTTGGTAGGTTTTCTCCTTCAGGAAATCATCCATTTCACTGTGAACAAAATGCTGTTTATAATATTTTCTCAGTATTCATTTACTATTCATGGAATCCACAGAGATGATCTCTCATATTTTTAATATTGGTAATTTGTGCCTTTTCTTTATGTACTAGTTAACTTGGCTTCAGGTTTATGACGTATTATTCTTTCAAAAGAAACTGCTTTGGGTTTTTAAACTTTTTATTGTTCTCCTCATTTCACTTTTATGACCTTTACTCTAATTTTTAGTATTGTTAAGAGCTGCAATTTGGGGTACTTTTTTTTTGCCATCGGTTTTGGGGGTTTTTAGATTCTTTGACGCTTTCTATATAGAAAATCATGCTATATGTGAATAAAGACAATTTTATTATGCCATCTTAAATCTATGCATCATGCATGTATTTTTCTTGTTTTATTGCACCAGCTAATATGAACAAGAATGTTGAGGGAGGACGTCTTTGCCTGTTTCCAGCCTTGGGGGCAAAGTATCAGTCTCTTACTATTAAGTATAGCATTAGGTATAGTTTTTTCAAATATAATTTTTATTAAGTTAAGGAAGTTACTTTCTATTCATACTTCGCAGGAAGTGTTATTGTCAACAGATATTGAATTTTGACACATAATTTTCTGTATCAGTTGATATGATTAGATATTTTTCTTAGTCAATCTGTTAATATGATTAATTCCACTGATTAATTTATACATTTTAACTATCCTCACATTATAGAATTGAATGCTACTTGTTTGTGATATATTACCCGTCTTATATACTGCTTAATCAATTTTCTAATATTTTGTTAAGAATTTTTGCAGCTATATTCTTTAGAAATATTAGTCTAGCTTCCTTTGTAATATTTTATCTTGTCTCAGGATTAAGATAACGCAATCTCAAAAATAATGAGTTAGGAAGCGTGCATCTTCTTAGAGAATTGATATTTTTTTTTGAATGTTTGATATAATTCACCAGTGAAAAAATCTGAGCCTGATAATTTCTCTTTTAAAAATTTTTCTGGAAGATTTCCAATTATTAATTACTTTGATAAATTATATTGATTTAGGTTATCCTTTGGTAGGTTTTCTCCTTCAGGAAATCATCCATTTCACTGTGAACAAAATGCTGTTTATAATATTTTCTCAGTATTCATTTACTATTCATGGAATCCACAGAGATGATCTCTCATATTTTTAATATTGGTAATTTGTGCCTTTTCTTTATGTACTAGTTAACTTGGCTTCAGGTTTATGACGTATTATTCTTTCAAAAGAAACTGCTTTGGGTTTTTAAACTTTTTATTGTTCTCCTCATTTCAATTTTACTGACCTTTACTCTAATTTTTTAGTATTTTCTTTCTTATGTGTGCTGTGGGTATACCTTGCTTTTTCTCTGCTTTCCTGAGGTAGAAACTTCGATTATTCATTTAAGTCACAGCAAAGGTACAGTAAATAACACAGTCTACACTTCCAGTGAGGTAAATGCCTCAATGAGGAGCCTAAGACATGATGGTTTGCAAAGGTATAGTGTAAGCTGGCTGGAGTTTGGTAAGCAGAACAGAGACTGGAATTTTTCTTTTTTAGGTTATTAAACTTAAATTACCATATGTGTCTGTCCCTTTTTCTGTGCCCTTGAGTTGATTTCCAGAGGATCAAATTTTTGTTTGATGTTGTGCACAGCAGGTTCTCAGGCCCTCCCAATGAACTTATTTATATGATCTATCCTTGTGACAGAGATGGAGACAGGCTCAGAGAGGGAAAGGTTTTGCCAAGGTTCCAAACTTCAGGAAAAGTTGAAACCAGAACCCAGGCCACCTACCTCCAAGATCTGTTCCATGGCACCCCTCATGCAACAGGCCTGAAACAGTTGCTACCAAAGCCCTTCCTGTCAGGATGAGCAGAGAACTCCAACTGCAGCTTTTTGCCAGGCCTGGAGCTTTCCAGGCTCCCTGCATCTGGGCCACCTGGATACTGGTCCCAAAGTCTCAGCAGCAAGCTCATGAATCCAAGTAATGGGCCATATTCAGGCCTAAAGGCTCCCATTCTAAGGGCTAATGATGTCCAGAGGCCTCGAGAATTCATCTGCCAGAAACATCAGATGGAAGTAGGTGGGACTGACTCAAACATTAATAATCTTTTAAATTTAATTATTTTCTTTGATAAATTATATTGATTTAGGTTATCCTTTGGTAGGTTTTCTCCTTCAGGAAATCATCCATTTCACTGTGAACAAAATGCTGTTTATAATATTTTCTCAGTATTCATTTACTATTCATGGAATCCACAGAGATGATCTCTCATATTTTTAATATTGGTAATTTGTGCCTTTTCTTTATGTACTAGTTAACTTGGCTTCAGGTTTATGACGTATTATTCTTTCAAAAGAAACTGCTTTGGGTTTTTAAACTTTTTATTGTTCTCCTCATTTCAATTTTACTGACCTTTACTCTAATTTTTTAGTATTTTCTTTCTTATGTGTGCTGTGGGTATACCTTGCTTTTTCTCTGCTTTCCTGAGGTAGAAACTTCGATTATTCATTTAAGTCACAGCAAAGGTACAGTAAATAACACAGTCTACACTTCCAGTGAGGTAAATGCCTCAATGAGGAGCCTAAGACATGATGGTTTGCAAAGGTATAGTGTAAGCTGGCTGGAGTTTGGTAAGCAGAACAGAGACTGGAATTTTTCTTTTTTAGGTTATTAAACTTAAATTACCATATGTGTCTGTCCCTTTTTCTGTGCCCTTGAGTTGATTTCCAGAGGATCAAATTTTTGTTTGATGTTGTGCACAGCAGGTTCTCAGGCCCTCCCAATGAACTTATTTATATGATCTATCCTTGTGACAGAGATGGAGACAGGCTCAGAGAGGGAAAGGTTTTGCCAAGGTTCCAAACTTCAGGAAAAGTTGAAACCAGAACCCAGGCCACCTACCTCCAAGATCTGTTCCATGGCACCCCTCATGCAACAGGCCTGAAACAGTTGCTACCAAAGCCCTTCCTGTCAGGATGAGCAGAGAACTCCAACTGCAGCTTTTTGCCAGGCCTGGAGCTTTCCAGGCTCCCTGCATCTGGGCCACCTGGATACTGGTCCCAAAGTCTCAGCAGCAAGCTCATGAATCCAAGTAATGGGCCATATTCAGGCCTAAAGGCTCCCATTCTAAGGGCTAATGATGTCCAGAGGCCTCGAGAATTCATCTGCCAGAAACATCAGATGGAAGGAGGTGGGACTGACTCAAACATCAGCCCGAGGAAATTTTATGAGACCACCCATGAGGCAAGAATCCAACCCTTGCATGAAAGGTCCTCCCGAGGGCTGCACCTGGTATCATGGACCGGCCCAAGGGGCTTTCCAGCATGCCTGAGAGACATCAGGTAGTCTGCACCTCTCTGCTCTCTGATGCTGGGGAATGTGTGTGTAGAAGGGAGGGTGGGAGAGCTGGGCTCAGTAATCCACAGGCCAGACACTTACGCCAGGTGGACTGTTCACTGCCCAGCTGCTCACAAGTCCCAGTGTGCCACACACACACTTACCCATCACCAGCGTGGGGGCCTGTGTGGCAGAGCTGTATGGGGTCTGCAGCCTTCTCCCCAGCTCTTGACCACCCCCAAACACAAGCTGTTCAATCCTCATTGTGTCCCTGCTCAGCACTAGCCTATCTCTATTAACATTTATGACAATATATTTGCACCCTAATGGCCACTAGCAGGGCTGGCTGGTTCAGACACCTGGGTAGATGGTCCCCAGAGGTCCCTACTGCCCACCTATATATGGATGCACAGCTTTCCACATGGAGCTGGAAGGAACAAGTGTGCAGGGATGAGGTGGGGTGTCCAGGGAAGGTGAGATATGAGGAGCAGGACCCCAGGCATCCTGGCAGACTTCCAACCAGCAGACTATTACGTGGGCTACCACAGACCTCAGGGGGCATGCCTGCTGCTATAACCACTTTGGTAAATCCAACACCCTGCTCAAATCCTGGTGGTTTTAAAGCAACAAGACCAGATAGTTCAAGTCTACCCCCTTTTGCTGTGGGAAAGCCATCCTCCAAGAGTGAGGCCCGGCCTGGCCAGGAGCCCTGTGAGATGCAGAGAAAGTCTCCAACCTAACCAAGTGGCCACATCAGGCCTCTCTGCTACCCACTCTCCCAGAATGCAAGGAGAGCCCCCACTTTGTTCCAGAGCCCTACCTAACACCCTAAATTAGATAGTGTGATGGAACTAATTCTGCCCTTCTCTGAACATCCTGGAAGGCCCTGGAGAAAGGCAGGCATATAGAAGACTGCATAAGTAGAAACATAGCAGCAGTGAGCTCTCCTTGAGATTCTCTTGTCTTTACTCAAAAGACATGGAAATGAAATGAGCTCCAGGACCTGATTTGATTCTGGGTATCAAACACCTGGGTTCTGCTTTGTCCACACAAGACCAGGGCAGGACAGATTTGACTCATCACTCTTTTGAGCAAAGCAGCCACACCCATGAGACAGCCCCACTGTCAGAGGGGCCCTCCAAGGGTCCTCTGACTGCTCTGGGGGAGCCCATGTATCTCTCTGTCACAGAGGGCAAGGCCAGGCTGGGGGCACGGGCTCTCAGAGGAAGTCAACAGGCAATACGTAAGAAGACGGACAACGCGAGGGCACAAACAAGGGGCTGGAGAGAAAGGAATGCTGGAGGAGGGCTGCATTTGCCTACATTTTCTGTGTGTATTTCGTCTGTGCCAGACACCATTCTGGGTCTTCCAAAGGGGTTGCCCCATTAGTCCCTGTGTCAGTGACAGGGTGGGCATTGCCCCCACACCACCCCTGGAAAGCTTGAATGCCTCTCCCAAGAGTAGGTATCTCATGAGAAGCTGAGTCTTGGGTCATCCCAGGACCCACAGCCACAGAGTCACTCTCTTGCCCTGACCACTGCACTCCCTGTCAGGGACCCGTGGTGACCTCATGCAGGCCTTACCAGGCAGAATTTCCTCTGTTATCGCTTCCCTGGGAAACCGCGTCTGTCCATGGAGGCCACCCCTTGGATCCCGTCTATCGAGCCATGTAAGAGCCCACATGAGCCCCGAGGTAGCCCCTGCAGATTCCCTCAGGTGTCATCTGCATCCCTGTAAGAGGAAAGCTTGGATCTGAAACCAGATTCTGTTGGGTCCACAATGTTCTTTTATCAAGTTACAGCATCTGGGGTGAAGAAGAAATAACAGACTTTGGCCTGTGGGCTGTTGTTGGACAAAAGCCACATTTGTCACTGGGCTTTTGGCCAAAGCAATAATCATTTTTAAAAAATTGACCCTAATGGAGGGGAGCCGCCATGGGCCACCAAGGCAGTGGTGGGCGTGCTGAGAAATTCCTCCCAGGTCGATCCATCAGCACCAAAGCCTGACGGAGCCTCCGTTCGGACATGGACACCCAGGGGCTGTTCAGAGTGGATGCCTAACCCTGTTTTCTTAATAAGCAGAGAGGCCGTGATAATGGGTCCCGGGTAAACATTAGGGTCAGATGTCTTCAGGGTCTTTGCTGTCAAAATATGAAAAGAAAACTGTCTGAAGGCGCAACCAGTGTACAGACTTCTTGATTAGCCCCCTAGAGGCTGCACTTCATTTAATCATGCCTTTGATGGCTTTCAAGAAAATGGAACTTTGAGGACTAAATGAGTTCCCAAAGCAAAGATTCCTCCTCTTGCTCCTATTTGCAAGTGGATGTTGGAGGTTGCCTGTGTCCTGGTCATGACGGGGCATGTGCAGAGGGCAGCAGGGCCTGTAAAGGGCCACAGGGTGCAGTAGGACAATTAGAGGTTTGGGGCACACCAACTCCCATCCTATTTGGGCAGGGCAAAAAAATTAAAAATCCTGGTCTGTGCCAGACACCATTCTGGGTCTTCAAAGGGGTTGCCCCATTAGTCCCTGTGTCAGTGACAGGGTGGGCATTGCCCCACACCACCTGGAAAGCTTGAATGCCTCTCCCAAGAGTAGGTATCTCATGAGAAGCTGAGTCTTGGGTCATCCCAGGACCCACAGCCACAGAGTCACTCTCTTGCCCTGACCACTGCACTCCCTGTCAGGGACCCGTGGTGACCTCATGCAGGCCTTACCAGGCAGAATTTCCTCTGTTATCGCTTCCCTGGGAAACCGCGTCTGTCCATGGAGGCCACCCCTTGGATCCCGTCTATCGAGCCATGTAAGAGCCCACATGAGCCCCGAGGTAGCCCCTGCAGATTCCCTCAGGTGTCATCTGCATCCCTGTAAGAGGAAAGCTTGGATCTGAAACCAGATTCTGTTGGGTCCACAATGTTCTTTTATCAAGTTACAGCATCTGGGGTGAAGAAGAAATAACAGACTTTGGCCTGTGGGCTGTTGTTGGACAAAAGCCACATTTGTCACTGGGCTTTTGGCCAAAGCAATAATCATTTTTAAAATTGACCCTAATGGAGGGACCGCCATGGGCCACCAAGGCAGTGGTGGGCGTGCTGAGAAATTCCTCCCAGGTCGATCCATCAGCACCAAAGCCTGACGGAGCCTCCGTTCGGACATGGACACCCAGGGGCTGTTCAGAGTGGATGCCTAACCCTGTTTTCTTAATAAGCAGAGAGGCCGTGATAATGGGTCCCGGGTAAACATTAGGGTCAGATGTCTTCAGGGTCTTTGCTGTCAAAATATGAAAAGAAAACTGTCTGAAGGCGCAACCAGTGTACAGACTTCTTGATTAGCCCCCTAGAGGCTGCACTTCATTTAATCATGCCTTTGATGGCTTTCAAGAAAATGGAACTTTGAGGACTAAATGAGTTCCCAAAGCAAAGATTCCTCCTCTTGCTCCTATTTGCAAGTGGATGTTGGAGGTTGCCTGTGTCCTGGTCATGACGGGGCATGTGCAGAGGGCAGCAGGGCCTGTAAAGGGCCACAGGGTGCAGTAGGACAATTAGAGGTTTGGGGCACACCAACTCCCATCCTATTTCATGGACAGGAGGCAGAAATACAAGAATAAAGTGAAAATCCAGCAGCCAGGAAAAGGGGAGCAAAGTTTAGGGACACAGATGGTCTCACCTAGAGGTAGCGGGTGGGAGGAGGGACAGGCTGTGAGACCACCCTCTTACCCTTGCAGATGGACTTCTCAGGTCAGGGTGGTGGTGGTGGGAGCTGGTAGAGCAGGAGCAGATCGCTGGATCCACCAAGCAAGGGGTGAGACCCACCTCTCCCCATGCACCCTGAGCTACAAGCTTCCCCTTGGTGCATTCTTATTAATATGTTGAGATTGTCTGTCTACTGGCCTGCAGTCCACTTCAGTGGGAGTGCTTTGTGAGCAGATACCAACTCCTATTAATTTATATATGCCTAGTCCATCAGTAAGGGGCTTTCCTGGTGGCTCAGTCAATAAAGAATCTGTCTGCAATGCAGGAGTCTAGGGCTTGATCCTGGGGTCAGGAAGCTCCCCTGGAGAAGGAAATGGCAACCCACTCCAGTAATCTTGTCTTGGAAACCCCAAGGCCAGAGGAGCCTGGCAGGCTACAGTCCATGGGATCATAAAGAGTCACACACAGTTCAGCAACGAAACCACCAGCAAATAAGCCAATCCATCAGTAAGCCCCGAGTTATGCTTGTGCAATGACTGCCTGGATGAATGCGTAGATGAGAAAGGATCCAGTGGCTGGAGTGCTGGCCACACCACTCAAAGGGAAAGAGCTTGTGGGTTGTGTCTTAGGTAGCATGTGCTCTTCTGAGCACCCCTTCTTCATCTCCAAAGTCCAATTGTTAATCTCCAAGTGAAAAGAAAACAAAGACTTCAGGTCTCCATGTAAACTCTGTCCTTAACTCATTTAGCAAATGCCTCCAATGAGAAAACAGGCTGGTTTTTTCCCACAGAAAGTGTAAAAATATTCAGTGGGGACATGCCACAGTCACTAGGAGCGTGACCTTGGATTGCATTTACAAACCGGCTGTGGTTCTAGCAAGGCCTCTCTTCATCCCTCCCACACATGGTGGTGTTGCTAAAACAAACCCTTCTATATTAGCTCTACGGGTATTGAGGATGCTGAAGTGGTTGGAGGCTCATTAGGAAGGGGTAGGGCCCCTTTATTATAACTTGATAATGACCTAGATTTTAAAATTCTAACAAGAATGGCTTAACTGGAGAACATGAAATTTAACGACTGGTTGGAGACACATGGATGGTGTTTGCTGTGGGTGTGAATGAGGGGATGAACTTGACTGAAGCATCGAGTCCAAAGTCTCCCACCTCTGTGAGCTCCCCCATTTCCCTCCCACACACACGCAGTTTTTTTGAGAACTAGAGAGGGCAGGAAGACCCGAAAAGGCTAGGCTATAAAAGCTAGGTGTGATTTACTCTTCACAAGCTACAGTAGCACCCTATCATTGTTTCTCAACTGTGTCCATCACGTGTCCCAGCAAGGAGCAATGATGGGGACAGAAAAATTCTCAAAAGGGCTAGAAGAAGGTCAAGGTAGAAGGACAAGCACATTTTGCTGTTACTTCATGCAGGAAATTCTCAATAAATAAGACTAAGGGACCTGGACACCCGGGATTTAGTTGATTTGTGTCTAGAGCAGAAGGGCCCATTTAAACATGAGTGCTTCCATCTAAATGGGACCTCTTAAAGCAGAAGGTACCAGGGAGCTGTCAAGATTACTGTCAAAGAATGCAGTCATGTATGGATGTGAGAATTGGACCATAAAGAAGGATGAGAACCAAGGAACTGACGCTTTTGAATTGTGATACTGGAGAAGACTCTTGAGAGTCTCTTGGACAGCAAGGAGATCAATCAGTCAGTCTTAAAGGTAATCAACAACATTCATTGGAAGGACTGATGTTGAAACTGAGGCTCCAATACTTTGGTCACCTGATGCAAAGAGCTGACTCACTGAAAAAGCGCCTGCTGCTGGGAAGGATTGAAGGCAGAAGGAGAAGGAGGCAGCAGAGGATGAGATGGCTGGATGGCTCCACCGACTCAATAGACGTGAGTTTGAGCAAACTCCAGGAAATAGTGAAGGATTGGGAAGCCTGACAAACTGCAGTCCACGGGGTCATAAAGAGTCAGACACAGCTTAGCAACTGAACAACAATGTTTCAGGGGTAAAAATCTATGCAATTCGTCCCCAGGGAAAACGTTCAGAAACAGACTCAGGCAGATGAAAGAAATGCAAAGGGAGAAAGTCAGGCCTGAAACACAGACATAGTTTTGTTCAAAGAGTCTGGCTCTGCTCTGAAAAAGGTTCTGAGGCCAGTTCACCACCCACTCTCCTCAGCCCGGGGTGGCCTGTGCTTTGGGCTGGTGGGGACCTGACATCACAGACTCAGGTCTTGCTCGTCATGTCTAAAAATGCCTGACCCTTTTTCTAACTAAACCCAGATTGGCCAAGGTAGAAGTCTTCCTTTTCCAACTATCCTTCATGATCAGTTGTCCCAAAAATCTGATCACTATTTCTTTCCAAAATCAATAGATGGCTTCTAGTCAATAATTGCACATCTGTTTGTCTTTTCTATTAAACCAAATCTAACAGCGTAGACAAGACGCGTATGCCTAACACAGTAAGAAGTTTTTAGAAGGTGGCTTTACTATAGACAATAGTGGTCCTACCAGGGTAACCAATCAGATAATTCAATCCATGGAGAATTCATGTGGTGTTCCCATGCCTCCCACTTTGGGATGACTAATCACTGATGCTCACAAAACACATGTGTGTCTCCTCAAAGACAGAGGTGCTCTAAGAGTGGACATTGTTACCACCAGGCAAGACAAATGCCCTCCGTTCCCTGATGTTTGGTAGGCCTGCTCTTCCTGCCACTGGATGTGAGAATTGGACCATAAAGAAGGATGAGAACCAAGGAACTGACGCTTTTGAATTGTGATACTGGAGAAGACTCTTGAGAGTCTCTTGGACAGCAAGGAGATCAATCAGTCAGTCTTAAAGGTAATCAACAACATTCATTGGAAGGACTGATGTTGAAACTGAGGCTCCAATACTTTGGTCACCTGATGCAAAGAGCTGACTCACTGAAAAAGCGCCTGCTGCTGGGAAGGATTGAAGGCAGAAGGAGAAGGAGGCAGCAGAGGATGAGATGGCTGGATGGCTCCACCGACTCAATAGACGTGAGTTTGAGCAAACTCCAGGAAATAGTGAAGGATTGGGAAGCCTGACAAACTGCAGTCCACGGGGTCATAAAGAGTCAGACACAGCTTAGCAACTGAACAACAATGTTTCAGGGGTAAAAATCTATGCAATTCGTCCCCAGGAAAACGTTCAGAAACAGACTCAGGCAGATGAAAGAAATGCAAAGGGAGAAAGTCAGGCCTGAAACACAGACATAGTTTTGTTCAAAGAGTCTGGCTCTGCTCTGAAAAAGGTTCTGAGGCCAGTTCACCACCCACTCTCCTCAGCCCGGGGTGGCCTGTGCTTTGGGCTGGTGGGGACCTGACATCACAGACTCAGGTCTTGCTCGTCATGTCTAAAATGCCTGACCCTTTTTCTAACTAAACCCAGATTGGCCAAGGTAGAAGTCTTCCTTTTCCAACTATCCTTCATGATCAGTTGTCCCAAAAATCTGATCACTATTTCTTTCCAAAATCAATAGATGGCTTCTAGTCAATAATTGCACATCTGTTTGTCTTTTCTATTAAACCAAATCTAACAGCGTAGACAAGACGCGTATGCCTAACACAGTAAGAAGTTTTTAGAAGGTGGCTTTACTATAGACAATAGTGGTCCTACCAGGGTAACCAATCAGATAATTCAATCCATGGAGAATTCATGTGGTGTTCCCATGCCTCCCACTTTGGGATGACTAATCACTGATGCTCACAAAACACATGTGTGTCTCCTCAAAGACAGAGGTGCTCTAAGAGTGGACATTGTTACCACCAGGCCAGACAAAGATGGAGATGCCCTCTCCGTTCCCTGATGTTTGGTAGGCCTGCTCTTCCTGCCACTGGATCAAACAGCATTCTCATTAGCTGACTAATAAAGCCTCAACAGTCCACACACCGGCTAAGACAGTCTGGGAAAACTAACTCTGACAGTGGCCCCGAGACCCCACATCACTTCCAATTTTCAGACTACACAGTTATTGGCTCCGATTCACTTTTATATGTAAAAACAATAATCATGTTTTGCTTAGTGTTCTCTACCTCGTAACTTAAACCTGCAGAGGGGATTAGAGCCTGGTGGGTGGCTAGGTGACCCTCCATATGCTTCTAAGAAGGTGCTGATGTTTTAGTAAATGAAGCTAAGTGGTAGGCAGATTTGCACAGCTGTCGAGCCTCCACGGACCAGAATCAGAGAAAGAGAAATGAGACATCAAAAACACAGAGCTTCAAAGACTCCTGTGACCTCGCAATATGTGTCCTCACTACGTGTGGAGGCACAGATTGAATACTTAATTGTGCACTTAGGTGATTAAGTTCCAGGCAGAATCCCTTCTTCCCAGCTCCACAGAAGGCCTGGCACAGCTGTCATCTGGTTTTGTAGTATGGTAGTGCTTTACCCTCCCAGGTGTCACTCTTGGAGTCCATGATTAATAACCTCTTCCTTTAAAGCTGAGCTGGCAGGGTGTCTGTCGGTGCACACTCCCACCAACTTTGTCAGCAGCTCTAAACAGAGTTACCAAGGTTTTTCTAGGCAGTTGTCAGAACAGGTCAGGCTTGGGTGCAAGCCCTGTTTCAGTCATTTACTCAGTAGATGTGTGATCACAGGCAACTTGCTAAGCCTCTGTGAGCCTCAGTTTACTCATCTATAAAATGGGGATAATAATAGCATCTATACCCAAGGTTACTTGAAAATTCAGATGATGCACATAAATGTCTTAGCATAGTATCCACCTTATGGTTGCTATTTAGTTGCTAAGTCATGTTTGACTCTTTTGCAACCCTGTGGACTATAGCCTACCAGTCTCTCTGTTCACTAGACTTCCCAGGCAAGAATACCAGAGTGTATTGCCATTTCCTTCACCAGGGGACCTTCCTGACCCAGGGATCAAACTCATGGTCTCTTGTAATGGTAGGCAGATTCTTTACCACTGGGCAACCAGAGAAGCCCTACCCTATTGTAGCTCACATGCAATAGTGGTTATAGAAGCCCTACCCTATTGTAGCTCACATTCAATAGTGGTTATATTCATTTTGTTGCTGTTGTTCAAGAAACCTTGTGGTACATGTATTGAAAGAGAATAAACAATTTAATAAGTCTGATAGGACCTTATGGAGGAAATGGGTTTCCAGAAAATTTTCAGTGCTTGAAGGGCATTGGGAACTGATCACATTGAAAAGAAATATTGTATGTCTTGAGCCCACTTTCCAGATACAGGAAGACTTTGTGGAACACAGCAATGAATGCAACTGTGACAACAATTTTATACGATGATTGTAAGATGTAATATGATTGCCACCATTACTTTTCTAGCTCTTTCTTCTGAAGGTGGTGATGTGCTGTCTAGGCACAGAAGACACCATGCTCCCCTGCCCGTCTCACCTTCTGTGGATGCTCACTGAGCCGACTTAGTCCCGTAACAAGACCATGGTATTTTAACTAGCAGTACATTTCCTTCTTTCTCCTTATTTTATTTCCTTCTCTTTCCCTTTCTTATTTCCCCTGTTTATCAAGCACTGATCCATCCCCTACCATGTGAAGGAATCCAAGCGAGGTCCTGTGCGCTGAAGAGCCCAGCCCTGAAGATGCCTCCCTCTAGGGAGGACGAACCAAGATGTAAAAGTACCGGCAGGGAGAATCTACCAAGGGTTCAGGGAAGCATGGACAAAGGACCCAGTCTCCAGCTGGGAAACCAGAGTTGGCCCCATAACAAAAGCATCATTGGAGCTGAGACTAAAGGATGGGTGATATCTTCAGAGAAGTGGGAACAGAAGGAGCTTAAGGCCCATCACCTTGCCCTGGAAGGGCAGATGTGATGCAGCACAGATTTGAGGGCTAGAAGGGAGCTTATGGACCACTGTGTCTGTGCATGCCCTCAACCATCAGAATGACAGTCTTCAGGAGCAAATTATGTCAGGTAACCACCCAGTTCAAATCCCTCCATTGGCTCTCTGTTCACTAGACTTCCCAGGCAAGAATACCAGAGTGTATTGCCATTTCCTTCACCAGGGGACCTTCCTGACCCAGGGATCAAACTCATGGTCTCTTGTAATGGTAGGCAGATTCTTTACCACTGGGCAACCAGAGAAGCCCTACCCTATTGTAGCTCACATGCAATAGTGGTTATAGAAGCCCTACCCTATTGTAGCTCACATTCAATAGTGGTTATATTCATTTTGTTGCTGTTGTTCAAGAAACCTTGTGGTACATGTATTGAAAGAGAATAAACAATTTAATAAGTCTGATAGGACCTTATGGAGGAAATGGGTTTCCAGAAAATTTTCAGTGCTTGAAGGGCATTGGGAACTGATCACATTGAAAAGAAATATTGTATGTCTTGAGCCCACTTTCCAGATACAGGAAGACTTTGTGGAACACAGCAATGAATGCAACTGTGACAACAATTTTATACGATGATTGTAAGATGTAATATGATTGCCACCATTACTTTTCTAGCTCTTTCTTCTGAAGGTGGTGATGTGCTGTCTAGGCACAGAAGACACCATGCTCCCCTGCCCGTCTCACCTTCTGTGGATGCTCACTGAGCCGACTTAGTCCCGTAACAAGACCATGGTATTTTAACTAGCAGTACATTTCCTTCTTTCTCCTTATTTTATTTCCTTCTCTTTCCCTTTCTTATTTCCCCTGTTTATCAAGCACTGATCCATCCCCTACCATGTGAAGGAATCCAAGCGAGGTCCTGTGCG
Organism: Tragulus kanchil; assembly: GCA_022376925.1. Lineage (NCBI taxonomy): Eukaryota > Metazoa > Chordata > Mammalia > Artiodactyla > Tragulidae > Tragulus > Tragulus kanchil. Next base: position 164,194,859 of record JAIOJX010000005.1, read on the forward strand.
CTGAAGAGCCCAGCCCTGAAGATGCCTCCCTCTAGGGAGGACGAACCAAGATGTAAAAGTACCGGCAGGGAGAATCTACCAAGGGTTCAGGGAAGCATGGACAAAGGACCCAGTCTCCAGCTGGGAAACCAGAGTTGGCCCCATAACAAAAGCATCATTGGAGCTGAGACTAAAGGATGGGTGATATCTTCAGAGAAGTGGGAACAGAAGGAGCTTAAGGCCCATCACCTTGCCCTGGAAGGGCAGATGTGATGCAGCACAGATTTGAGGGCTAGAAGGGAGCTTATGGACCACTGTGTCTGTGCATGCCCCTCAACCATCAGAATGACAGTCTTCAGGAGCAAATCATGTCAGGTAACCACCCAGTTCAAATCCCTCCATTGGCTCCCTGTGCAGTCAGCGTAACACCCGTGTTCCTGCCTCTGGCCCTTGTGGCTCTGAGTGATCTGGATTCTGGCCACTTCTCCAAGCTCATCTCAGTTCATCTCCTCTCCTCCACTGCAGTGAGGCTGTCCTTCTCTCTTTCTCTCAAACACACTGAGCATGTTCCCACCTCAAGACCTTGGCATCCAATGTTTCCATTCTCTGCAACCCCACGCCAGTTTGTGGCTCTCTCGTCATCATGATTCAGATCTCAGCTTAAATCTCATACCTCCATGGCCACTCCTAGCTGAAAGGGGCTCTTCCCCAAAACATACCCACCAGGTAATCTCTAAATCTAGGGCAGCATCCTTATTTACATTTTTCAAAATACCTACCCCTCCCTGGAATTCCCTCTGGATTTTTTGTGCTTTTTTAAAACAGGTTGTTTTTTGGGGGAGGTAGGGGAGATTGTCTCCATCTTCTTAATAGAATGTGAAGTTCATAGAACAGGAATCAAGATGGATTTAATCATGGTGTTAGCCCCAGATGGTACCAAACAGCTGGACCTCTGTAACTATCTGTTGTTGAATGCTTCCCTCCCACTTCACTCCCCCTTCTTAGTCTCAACTGCCCGTTGCTAAAATGAAGTGTTATGGATTAAACTGTGCCTTCTGAAAATTCGTATGTTCAAGTTCTAAGCCCCAATGCTTCAGTATAAGCCCTTACTTGGAAATTGGGTCTTTGCAGATGGAATTCATTAAATCAACATGAGGTCATACTGGAGCAGGATAGGCCCTAGTCCAATATAACTTGTGCTTATGCTCAGTCGTGTCCGACTCTTTTTGACCCCATGGTCTACTGTAGCCCACCAGGCTCCCCTGTCCATGGGGTTTTTCAGGCAAGAATACTGAAATCAGTTGCTATTTACAGCTTCCAGGAGATCTTCCCAACCCAGCACTGAAGCCACATCTCCTGTGTCTCCTGCATTGGAAGAGAGATGTTTTACCACTGAGCCACCGGGGAAGCCCAATTCAATGACTGGTGTCCTTATCAAAAGGGGGCATTTGGACAGAGAGATAAGCATAGGAGGAAGACAGTGTAAAGACAGAGAAAGAAGATGGCCATCTTCAAGTCAAAGGGAGAGCCCTGGAATAGATCCTTCCCTCACAGAACTCAGAAGGAACACACCTTGCCCATACTTCAGTTTCATACTTCTAGCCTCCAGAACTGTGAGACAGTCAGTTTCTGTTGTTTTGACTGCCAGATCTGTGGTTCTTTGTTACTGTGGCTTTACCAAAGTAATCTAAGGGGTGCATACGATGATCTCCAAATTGCTCTCTATGACTCCCCAGTTTCTGCTCTCCCCTGGTCCTACGGGAAAGGCATTTTCCATCATTCCTTTGGAAAGTTGTTGTTCAGTTGTTACTCAGTCATACACAACTCTTTGCAATCCCATGGACTGCAGTACGCCAGGCTCCCCTGTCCTTCACTGTCTCCCAGAGCCAGCTCAAACTCATGTCCATAGAGTCAGCGACACCATCCAACCATCTCATCCTCCGTCTCTCTTGGGGGGAATATGTGGCAAATAGTTCGGGTCACTTCTTAAGTTGGTGTACTTAACATTCTTTAGCCACTGGACATATTCACTTCCCCCTCAGGTGAGTTTAAATTCCTTGACTGGACAGAGTCCTAATCCTCCACACTGTTCCTTAAATAATATTTGTTCTACCACTTCCCACAAACAACCTGGTGGAAGGAGTTTATGACATGGCTTACAAGAGGAAGCTTTCACTTCCTCTCTCAGACTACTATTATGAAAACTTCCCCAGGGAACTGGGAGCCCTTCCAGCACGAGGGCACTAGGAAGGGCCTCCTGGGTCCTGGGCTTACCTTGACAATCCTGGTCCAGCTTGCTTTCTGCCTTGGCACCATTCCATCCGTAACGATTTTCTCCATTGACACCGCTCCTGCTGGAATACATAAGTCCTGGTTAAAGCACAACCTAATCTTCATTCCCATTCTCCAAAGCTTTTTCAGGCAAGAATACTGAAATCAGTTGCTATTTACAGCTTCCAGGAGATCTTCCCAACCCAGCACTGAAGCCACATCTCCTGTGTCTCCTGCATTGGAGAGAGATGTTTTACCACTGAGCCACCGGGGAAGCCCAATTCAATGACTGGTGTCCTTATCAAAAGGGGGCATTTGGACAGAGAGATAAGCATAGGAGGAAGACAGTGTAAAGACAGAGAAAGAAGATGGCCATCTTCAAGTCAAAGGGAGAGCCCTGGAATAGATCCTTCCCTCACAGAACTCAGAAGGAACACACCTTGCCCATACTTCAGTTTCATACTTCTAGCCTCCAGAACTGTGAGACAGTCAGTTTCTGTTGTTTTGACTGCCAGATCTGTGGTTCTTTGTTACTGTGGCTTTACCAAAGTAATCTAAGGGGTGCATACGATGATCTCCAAATTGCTCTCTATGACTCCCCAGTTTCTGCTCTCCCCTGGTCCTACGGGAAAGGCATTTTCCATCATTCCTTTGGAAAGTTGTTGTTCAGTTGTTACTCAGTCATACACAACTCTTTGCAATCCCATGGACTGCAGTACGCCAGGCTCCCCTGTCCTTCACTGTCTCCCAGAGCCAGCTCAAACTCATGTCCATAGAGTCAGCGACACCATCCAACCATCTCATCCTCCGTCTCTCTTGGGGGGAATATGTGGCAAATAGTTCGGGTCACTTCTTAAGTTGGTGTACTTAACATTCTTTAGCCACTGGACATATTCACTTCCCCCTCAGGTGAGTTTAAATTCCTTGACTGGACAGAGTCCTAATCCTCCACACTGTTCCTTAAATAATATTTGTTCTACCACTTCCCACAAACAACCTGGTGGAAGGAGTTTATGACATGGCTTACAAGAGGAAGCTTTCACTTCCTCTCTCAGACTACTATTATGAAAACTTCCCCAGGGAACTGGGAGCCCTTCCAGCACGAGGGCACTAGGAAGGGCCTCCTGGGTCCTGGGCTTACCTTGACAATCCTGGTCCAGCTTGCTTTCTGCCTTGGCACCATTCCATCCGTAACGATTTTCTCCATTGACACCGCTCCTGCTGGAATACATAAGTCCTGGTTAAAGCACAACCTAATCTTCATTCCCATTCTCCAAAGCTTTTTCCAAAATGGGAAAGCTACAGTGCTCTGGAGACTGGCTGAACGACTTGAGGTTTCTGGCAAATACAAATATGTGCAGATGTGTTTTTCAAAACAAGAGCTGGGCCTCACAAGCCAGTTCGCATGGGCCTTCTCTCCAGGAAAAGAAGCAAGCTGCAGTTCTGGCTTACATATCTGAGAAAGTGTCGCTCTTTGTGGGTTTAGATCTGGAAAAGGGCTTCCAGGTTCAACTCCAGAGAGGCAGAGAGCTGAGAAAAGCAGCAAGCTTACAACAAGAGAAATGCTAGACAATTTGCAAATCAATGGCATTTCTTGAGGCCATCAGAGAACTTAGGTCTCTGGTCAACCCACCAACTCCAAATCTGGGGAGAGATAGACGCACTCAGGGAGAAACAGGATTTGAGTGTTTGCTTACCTGGGGCAAACACCACCTGGTGTCATATAAACTGGTAAGGGGACTCAACTAAAACATTTTGATACGTTGATAAATGCCACCTGTAGGCTAGCAGGAGCAAATGGTACTGCTGGGGAGGGGATCATAAATGAAGACATAGCGGCATTAGCAGCCTCTGGTAAGCTTTCTGTTCACAAGGTCATCACCAGGCGCTCCCAGAGAAGATCTGGAAAATCCTGAAATTGTCTCACTTGCTGTGATGAATGGGGAAAGGTAACAACGGACTTCATCTTCAGAATAGGAGCAACAAACAGCCGCCTTAGGAGAAGCCCAGTGCAGCTGGCAGGAGGGGACAGCTAAAGCAAATCTCTATGCCTGGAGAAGGCCAGAAAAATGTCCTAGGCCCAGGGTTATAGCTGAGGGAGGGAAAGGAGGACGCATGAAGGTCATGTCCCCTGACACCCAGCTGCGCTATGCCTGCCTGAGACTCGGGTTTAACCACAGCAGCAGAGGTTGCCCTTGCCCGTTTCCCCAACACCATCATAACAAACCTCAAGTAAATATAGCAGTTGGCATAGCCTGGAGAGTGACAACAAACAGACTCTTTCTAGGGAACAACACAAAGTGAAGACTGAACATCGACCAGCTGGACTCCAAGCCAAGCAGGGTGCAGACAGCGTGAAAAACCCTTTGGAAAATAAGCCCACCCCTGAACACAAAGGATTACCAGAGGAATCTGACGTCTTCCGTCTCTGGTGCACTGAGGACAACCAGAGTGACAACAAACCTCAAGCATAATTCAGCTCCTAGGTATATTAGTGCAAACCTTCAAGCAGAAAGCCTAGCAGGAGAGACATGCTCATAAACAAGAATTAAATCATGAAAGTGAAAGTGTTAGTTGCTCAGTTGTACTCAACTCTTTGCAACCCCATAGACTGTAGCCTGCCAGGCTTCTCTGTTCATGGGATTCTCCAAGCAAGAATACTGGAGTGAGTAGCAATTCCCCTTTCCAGGGGATCTTCCTGACCCAGGGACCAAACCTAGGTTTTCCACACTGCAGGCAAATTCTTTACCATCTGAGCAAGCTCAATAAGTACTGTTGTGGATAAGATGTCCAGCTGTCAACAACAACAAAAATAGGATGCATATAAAAAGGCAAAATAAAACGGTGCAGGAGACAAAGCAAGCATCAGAACCAGATTCAGATATGGCATGGAAGTTGGAACTGTCAGGCAAGAAATCCAAGATAACTATGACAAATATGTTAAAGGTTCTAGTGGAAGAAGTACAACATACAAAAACAGATGGCAAATTCAGAAGGGAGACAGACTTTCTAGGAAAGAATTCAGTAGAGATGCTAGAAATGCAAAACACAGTAACAGATAATGAAGACCTTCAGTGCAAGTATGATACCAGTGTATGTAATATAGCTGAGGAGTTAATCAATGAATTTAAAGATAAGTTGATAGAAGTCAGAGAAACTTAAATACAAAGAGAGAAAAGAGTTAAAAAAAAAAGTCCATTAGAGTGCTATGGGACAATATCAGATATTTTAAGACACACATAGTTGGAATGACAGGAGAAAAGAGACAATGAGGAGAATAAATATTTGAGAAAATAGTATCAAGAACAGGAATCTCCCAAATTAAGTGACAGACACCAAACCACAGATTCAAGAAGCTCAAAGAGGAGAAAGATTAATATTGTACACTGACACATGTGTATGGAATCTAGAAAGATGGTGCTGATAAATGAATATGCAGAGCAGCAGTGGAGAGGCGGACCTGGAGAGCAGGCTTAGGGACCCTGGGGTGAGGAAGGGGACTATGCTGTGGGACTAGGGGATCTCAAACAGGGGCTCTCTGGAGACCTGGAGGGGTGGGTTCGGGAGGGAGATGGGGAAAGGTTTGGGGTTGGGGGGACGTGTGTATGCCTATGGTGGATTTTGGTTGATGTGAGGCAGTAAACAACAAAACTCTGGAAAAAATAAAATAAAGAAGCTCAAAGAGGATAATCATCAAGATAGCACACAAGAAACAAACAAAAATCACCTAGACATATATTCAGATCACTAAAAAACAAATACAGGGAAAAATCTTAAAAGTGGTCTGAATAAAAGGCATTTTACTTACAAAAGAACAGGTATAAAAATTAAGACAAATTTCTCATTAGAAATTATTACAATGAAGTGATATTTTTAAATGCTAAGAAAATAAATATGTCTCCCCCAGGGATCTTCCTGACCCAGGGACCAAACCTAGGTTTTCCACACTGCAGGCAAATTCTTTACCATCTGAGCAAGCTCAATAAGTACTGTTGTGGATAAGATGTCCAGCTGTCAACAACAACAAAAATAGGATGCATATAAAAAGGCAAAATAAAACGGTGCAGGAGACAAAGCAAGCATCAGAACCAGATTCAGATATGGCATGGAAGTTGGAACTGTCAGGCAAGAAATCCAAGATAACTATGACAAATATGTTAAAGGTTCTAGTGGAAGAAGTACAACATACAAAAACAGATGGCAAATTCAGAAGGGAGACAGACTTTCTAGGAAAGAATTCAGTAGAGATGCTAGAAATGCAAAACACAGTAACAGATAATGAAGACCTTCAGTGCAAGTATGATACCAGTGTATGTAATATAGCTGAGGAGTTAATCAATGAATTTAAAGATAAGTTGATAGAAGTCAGAGAAACTTAAATACAAAGAGAGAAAAGAGTTAAAAAAAAAAGTCCATTAGAGTGCTATGGGACAATATCAGATATTTTAAGACACACATAGTTGGAATGACAGGAGAAAAGAGACAATGAGGAGAATAAATATTTGAGAAAATAGTATCAAGAACAGGAATCTCCCAAATTAAGTGACAGACACCAAACCACAGATTCAAGAAGCTCAAAGAGGAGAAAGATTAATATTGTACACTGACACATGTGTATGGAATCTAGAAAGATGGTGCTGATAAATGAATATGCAGAGCAGCAGTGGAGAGGCGGACCTGGAGAGCAGGCTTAGGGACCCTGGGGTGAGGAAGGGGACTATGCTGTGGGACTAGGGGATCTCAAACAGGGGCTCTCTGGAGACCTGGAGGGGTGGGTTCGGGAGGGAGATGGGGAAAGGTTTGGGGTTGGGGGGACGTGTGTATGCCTATGGTGGATTTTGGTTGATGTGAGGCAGTAAACAACAAAACTCTGGAAAAAATAAAATAAAGAAGCTCAAAGAGGATAATCATCAAGATAGCACACAAGAAACAAACAAAAATCACCTAGACATATATTCAGATCACTAAAAAACAAATACAGGGAAAAATCTTAAAAGTGGTCTGAATAAAAGGCATTTTACTTACAAAAGAACAGGTATAAAAATTAAGACAAATTTCTCATTAGAAATTATTACAATGAAGTGATATTTTTAAATGCTTTAAGAGAACAAAAACTGTCAGCAAAGAATTCCATAGCTTGTAAAAATATCCTTCAAAAATGAAGAAAATAAGGAGTTTCTCAGACCAAAAAAAAAGAAAAAACTGAGATCATTCACCCCAGCAGACCTCCTTCACAGAAATGTTAAAGGAAGTCCTTCACTAAGGAGGAATAGGACATCGGTTAGAGAACAGAATCTACACAAGAAATGAAGAGCACTGGAAATAGAATAAATGAAAATTAGATAAAACTCATTATTTTTAATTTCTCTAGGGCATAATGGAATATCTTTAAAGTGATAATAGTGGCAACATACAGTATATTCATAGCTTATATAAAAGTAAAACATAAGACAACAATAGCACTAAAGACGGGAGGAAATCTGGGAATAAAGATCCTTATAAGACAGGTGAGGTAGTATGTTATTTGAGGGTGAACTCGGTTTATTTTAAATAAACCCTAATGCAACAGCTAGGATCTCAGGTGGCACGAGTGGTAAAGAACCGGCCTGCCCATGCAAGAGACAGAAGACAGAAGACACACAGATTTGAACCCTGGGTCAGGAATATCCCCTGGAGAAGGGAATGGCTACCACTCCAGGATTCTTGCCTGGAGAACCCCATGGACAGGAGCCTGGTGGCAATAGTCCACGATGTCACAGAGTCAGAGGCAACTGAGGGACTAACACCCGCGCTTGACTGAGCCACTAACACCAGCACTTTTCACTTTCTTTCAACTGAGTCTAAGCAGGCGTGGAGGGAACCAGAGTTGGAAGGAAGCAGGTCAGGGTGGAGGAATGATCACTCGGTTACAAGCAAGCATATTGCTTGAAACCAGTGTCCACGACTGCTGTTTTTCCCTGAGCTTGTGCAAAAATCAGCGTTTCCTTTTGTCATAAGTTCTCCACTCACAGAACGATTTTACTGAGTAATTTCCTTTATCTTTCAGTTTTGTATCTAGTCCTTTGAGTTAAAAATGGCCAAGGGAATCATAAAAAGTGAAGTAAGTCCAAAAGAGAAAGACAAATACAGTATACTAACACACATATATGGAATCTAGTAGGACGGTCTTGATAACACATGCAGTGAACTCATGGAAAAACAGACAGAGCATAGGCATAGGGACATTGTGGGGAAGAAATAGGGAGGGGGAGGCATGGAGGGAGTAACATGGAAACCTATACTGTCATGTGTGGAAAAGATTGCTATTGTCATTGCGCTAAGGGCATAGGAGTGCTCACAATGGCATGGGGCGATGGTCCGGACAGGTTGGATGGGGGGAACTGGGGGGTGGGGACCAGGGATATGCATATGACTGATCTGGGAACATACATGTCTGTGAACAACAAAACTCTGTAAAACCACATATGACTAACCTGGGAACATACATATCTGTAAACAACAAAACTCTGTAAAAGTTAAAAGCAAAATAAAGGTTTTATAAAAAAAAAAGAATTAAAAAAAATGGCCGAGGGATCACAACTTAATAGAGACATGCTGGATAAACCTTTACTGATCAAAACAAAACCTATATGATATGGCATATTTATTAATAGCAAGATACACTATTTCTAATATTTTATATGAGATTGGTGACTTTTAAATAAACCCTAATGCAACAGCTAGGATCTCAGGTGGCACGAGTGGTAAAGAACCGGCCTGCCCATGCAAGAGACAGAAGACAGAAGACACACAGATTTGAACCCTGGGTCAGGAATATCCCCTGGAGAAGGGAATGGCTACCACTCCAGGATTCTTGCCTGGAGAACCCCATGGACAGGAGCCTGGTGGCAATAGTCCACGATGTCACAGAGTCAGAGGCAACTGAGGGACTAACACCCGCTTGACTGAGCCACTAACACCAGCACTTTTCACTTTCTTTCAACTGAGTCTAAGCAGGCGTGGAGGGAACCAGAGTTGGAAGGAAGCAGGTCAGGGTGGAGGAATGATCACTCGGTTACAAGCAAGCATATTGCTTGAAACCAGTGTCCACGACTGCTGTTTTTCCCTGAGCTTGTGCAAAAATCAGCGTTTCCTTTTGTCATAAGTTCTCCACTCACAGAACGATTTTACTGAGTAATTTCCTTTATCTTTCAGTTTTGTATCTAGTCCTTTGAGTTAAAAATGGCCAAGGGAATCATAAAAAGTGAAGTAAGTCCAAAAGAGAAAGACAAATACAGTATACTAACACACATATATGGAATCTAGTAGGACGGTCTTGATAACACATGCAGTGAACTCATGGAAAAACAGACAGAGCATAGGCATAGGGACATTGTGGGGAAGAAATAGGGAGGGCGAGGCATGGAGGGAGTAACATGGAAACCTATACTGTCATGTGTGGAAAAGATTGCTATTGTCATTGCGCTAAGGGCATAGGAGTGCTCACAATGGCATGGGGCGATGGTCCGGACAGGTTGGATGGGGGGAACTGGGGGGTGGGGACCAGGGATATGCATATGACTGATCTGGGAACATACATGTCTGTGAACAACAAAACTCTGTAAAACCACATATGACTAACCTGGGAACATACATATCTGTAAACAACAAAACTCTGTAAAAGTTAAAAGCAAAATAAAGGTTTTATAAAAAAAAAAGAATTAAAAAAAATGGCCGAGGGATCACAACTTAATAGAGACATGCTGGATAAACCTTTACTGATCAAAACAAAACCTATATGATATGGCATATTTATTAATAGCAAGATACACTATTTCTAATATTTTATATGAGATTGGTGACTTTTCCCTTTGTATCCACCGTGTGTTTCTAAGCAACGGAAAACTACTAAATAGAGACATACGCATGTACCCAATTATCTTTTTACTGATGAACATTAAATCCTGTAAACATACTAATCCATTGGTCATTCATAACTACGAAAAGAGAGACAGGTGAGGAGAGGAGGAAAAAGAAGGAACGTGATTTCTATATCAGCATTTGTCAGGGTTATTGAAGTAGAATCTGGAAGTAGTCTTTCTAATTTAGAACACCAATTTATTTTAGAAAGCATAGACATCCATTTTTAGATTAAATTCCATCAAAAGGAGGGAGTATCTACATATAGCTAAGGCACTGACTCTCTTATAATAAGAATTTGAAACTATGGTCACCATGCAAGTCATATCGAAATTTAAATAACCTCACCAAAAGGAAATCTCTCACGAGAAACCAAACCAAAGCACTAAAATATCAAGCAACTGTAAATTTTTACATGGAGACCACTTCTCCAGATGGTTGAGGCTCTTGAGGACAGCATTGTTGCTCCAGAGGCTAATTTACTGCCTATATGAACTTGAAAATGGTTCTTCTTCAATGAAAGCCAAACTTTCCATTTGGAACTTTGGCCATTAATTATTTTTCCCAAGCAATTTCTGGACTTTTTCATAACAAAATCAAGATCATGAGAAAATACACTCTAATTTTTTTTAATGCTTGTTGAAAGAGTTGATCTTTCTTTTCATGGAGGGAGTAACATGGAAACCTATACTGTCATGTGTGGAAAAGATTGCTATTGTCATTGCGCTAAGGGCATAGGAGTGCTCACAATGGCATGGGGCGATGGTCCGGACAGGTTGGATGGGGGGAACTGGGGGGTGGGGACCAGGGATATGCATATGACTGATCTGGGAACATACATGTCTGTGAACAACAAAACTCTGTAAAACCACATATGACTAACCTGGGAACATACATATCTGTAAACAACAAAACTCTGTAAAAGTTAAAAGCAAAATAAAGGTTTTATAAAAAAAAAAGAATTAAAAAAAATGGCCGAGGGATCACAACTTAATAGAGACATGCTGGATAAACCTTTACTGATCAAAACAAAACCTATATGATATGGCATATTTATTAATAGCAAGATACACTATTTCTAATATTTTATATGAGATTGGTGACTTTTCCCTTTGTATCCACCGTGTGTTTCTAAGCAACGGAAAACTACTAAATAGAGACATACGCATGTACCCAATTATCTTTTACTGATGAACATTAAATCCTGTAAACATACTAATCCATTGGTCATTCATAACTACGAAAAGAGAGACAGGTGAGGAGAGGAGGAAAAAGAAGGAACGTGATTTCTATATCAGCATTTGTCAGGGTTATTGAAGTAGAATCTGGAAGTAGTCTTTCTAATTTAGAACACCAATTTATTTTAGAAAGCATAGACATCCATTTTTAGATTAAATTCCATCAAAAGGGGGGAGTATCTACATATAGCTAAGGCACTGACTCTCTTATAATAAGAATTTGAAACTATGGTCACCATGCAAGTCATATCGAAATTTAAATAACCTCACCAAAAGGAAATCTCTCACGAGAAACCAAACCAAAGCACTAAAATATCAAGCAACTGTAAATTTTTACATGGAGACCACTTCTCCAGATGGTTGAGGCTCTTGAGGACAGCATTGTTGCTCCAGAGGCTAATTTACTGCCTATATGAACTTGAAAATGGTTCTTCTTCAATGAAAGCCAAACTTTCCATTTGGAACTTTGGCCATTAATTATTTTTCCCAAGCAATTTCTGGACTTTTTCATAACAAAATCAAGATCATGAGAAAATACACTCTAATTTTTTTTAATGCTTGTTGAAAGAGTTGATCTTTCTTTTCAAAAAACAAAGCTTTCTTTTTCTTCTGGGAAGGTATTTGCAACTTTCTAGTTATTTTAAAATAAAAGCATGTACATTTAAGGTCTACACGTAATATTTTGATATACCTATACATAATGAAATGATACCATCAAGCTAATTAGCATAACCAACTTCCTCGTCTATTTACCATTTTTATGTCTGTGGTAAGAGCACCTGAGGCCTGCTGTCCAAGCAAACTTTCAAGTATCTATTACTCTATTATTAACCATACTCACCATGGCCTGCATTACATTTCTAGAGTTCATGCATCCCACAGAACTGGAACTTTGTAATCCTTGACCAACATCGCCTCATTCTTCCCCCATCCCCAACTTGTGGCAGCCACCATTCTGCCCTCTAATTCAACTTTTTAAAAAGGATTCCACATATAAGTGAAACCACCTGATATTTGTCCCTGTGTCTGGCTGTTTCACTTAATATAATACACTCAGGGGCTTCCCAGGTGGTCCAGTGGGTAAAGAGTCTGCCCTGCAATGCAAGGGGTACCATTTTGATTCCTGGCCCGGAAGATCCCACATGCCATGGAGCAACTAGACCGGTGTGTCCAATTACTAATTAGTGCTCTGGAGCACATGTGTCCAGAGCCAGTGCTCTGCAATGAGAGAGGCCACTGCAATGGGAGGCCCACCCAGGCCAAAGAATAAAGATGGATGAAAATAAATAAATAAAACAATAAAAGAGGCCAAAATTTTAAAAAAACATCTAAACTTAAAAAAAAATGCACTCAGGTTATCTCAAAATAGTACTATTGGCTACAATAAAGATGAAAGTTAGACGAAGTGTCACATTGTCCAAATTGCGCATTTATAACAAAGGACAAGCATATGTCCTGGCTGGTCGCAACTGTAGTGGGAAGCAACCTGACCATCAGCTCTCTGTGCTGCAGAATAGAAGCTTCCACTGGCCAGTCCAGCCTTCACACTGTCAAGGTAGAGGCTTCACAGCCTCTCCTTGAGCCCTGCCTGCCTGCCAGCATTTAGACGAAATGCTAGAGCCCCACATGTGAAAAAGACACTCCTCCTCCTCTAAGAGTCACATCCTGGAGAAGACAGATGGACTTAGAGGTCATTAAAAATGGCATTTCAAGTAAATGTAGCCAAGCCTCCTGCTCAGTTATTTCTCAAATGAACCCAAAGAACTCCATCTAGGAAAAAAGGAAAAATAATCTTCCACATGAAACCAGGGAAATCTCACCTCATTCCACAATCTCTGCAGACTAGCACCAGACACACCATCCTTGGGACGGAGCTCAGGAACAGAAGGGGTCACATCACAAACAAGCCACCCCAGGACAGGGCTGTCTGGCAGAGGGCATGTCCCCACTGCCCTCCATTGAGGAGGGTGAGGGGCAGTGACTGGGGTGCCCTTGAGATTGGAGGGTGAACCCCAATTAGCTTCTCCCACCCAGGGCAGGTCAGCCTTGGCAGAAGGACTGGAAAAACATGTCAGCAAATAGGATTTTCATTGTCTGAACCCAGGTTTCACAGACAGGAGGGGTTAGGTGAGAGTACATCTCACTTTTTATAACAAGAGACTTTATAGAGAAAAAATATGTTTGCTGAAGTCAAATCATGGAAAGTTCTTGAGCCACAGCACATTTTTCCAACCTGACTTTGTAATAACATATCAAGTCTTATGACATGGTAATATATCTAATTTAAAAATTTTTTAAGTTGTGGTATAAAACTAAAAATCAACTATATACCTTTCAAATTTCTGCCAATGGTTTTGGAGGTGGAAGAAAACAGGTCAGAGTTCAAAAGACAGGGGAAAAAACCCAAAAACAGCAAGGAAGCATTAAAATGGAACCCCAAAGGCATGTTTTACAGCATTTATCTTAAACAACAAATACAAATGTATAAACCTAACTCATAAAAGAAAGGCTTATCTCAGTCAGGACCAAAACTAATCCAAGGTCTTCTACAAAAATATGCAATTAAAGGAAATTAGGAAGGTTGTAAGTAAAGTGAAAAGCAAAAATATCCCAGTTTATTGTGCATAAGTAGAAATCTGGGTGTTAGTATCGTATGTAGTGGGAAGCAACCTGACCATCAGCTCTCTGTGCTGCAGAATAGAAGCTTCCACTGGCCAGTCCAGCCTTCACACTGTCAAGGTAGAGGCTTCACAGCCTCTCCTTGAGCCCTGCCTGCCTGCCAGCATTTAGACGAAATGCTAGAGCCCCACATGTGAAAAAGACACTCCTCCTCCTCTAAGAGTCACATCCTGGAGAAGACAGATGGACTTAGAGGTCATTAAAAATGGCATTTCAAGTAAATGTAGCCAAGCCTCCTGCTCAGTTATTTCTCAAATGAACCCAAAGAACTCCATCTAGGAAAAAAGGAAAAATAATCTTCCACATGAAACCAGGGAAATCTCACCTCATTCCACAATCTCTGCAGACTAGCACCAGACACACCATCCTTGGGACGGAGCTCAGGAACAGAAGGGGTCACATCACAAACAAGCCACCCCAGGACAGGGCTGTCTGGCAGAGGGCATGTCCCCACTGCCCTCCATTGAGGAGGGTGAGGGGCAGTGACTGGGGTGCCCTTGAGATTGGAGGGTGAACCCCAATTAGCTTCTCCCACCCAGGGCAGGTCAGCCTTGGCAGAAGGACTGGAAAAACATGTCAGCAAATAGGATTTTCATTGTCTGAACCCAGGTTTCACAGACAGGAGGGGTTAGGTGAGAGTACATCTCACTTTTTATAACAAGAGACTTTATAGAGAAAAACTATGTTTGCTGAAGTCAAATCATGGAAAGTTCTTGAGCCACAGCACATTTTTCCAACCTGACTTTGTAATAACATATCAAGTCTTATGACATGGTAATATATCTAATTTAAAAATTTTTTAAGTTGTGGTATAAAACTAAAAATCAACTATATACCTTTCAAATTTCTGCCAATGGTTTTGGAGGTGGAAGAAAACAGGTCAGAGTTCAAAAGACAGGGGAAAAAACCCAAAAACAGCAAGGAAGCATTAAAATGGAACCCCAAAGGCATGTTTTACAGCATTTATCTTAAACAACAAATACAAATGTATAAACCTAACTCATAAAAGAAAGGCTTATCTCAGTCAGGACCAAAACTAATCCAAGGTCTTCTACAAAAATATGCAATTAAAGGAAATTAGGAAGGTTGTAAGTAAAGTGAAAAGCAAAAATATCCCAGTTTATTGTGCATAAGTAGAAATCTGGGTGTTAGTATCGTATGTAGTTAATATTCAGGGCCAAAAAAGAAGATTATGTCATGATAATACTGAACTGTATTTAGTATAAAAATACTGTACTCAGCATAAATACTTACATAAAAATATAAAATATTATGTAATAGTTTATTCAATATGTACAGTGATTTTTATTAAATAGCATATCACTAATAAATGCAGCAAAAGTCAGACTAAATAGAAGTACATATTTGGCAAAACACAAAATATTTTGACAAGTTTAATATAGCTCTCCCACTCAATTCAGTAATTCAATAAATTAAGCATTAGTAAATACTGAGACTCTAAATAATATAACTAATTATATTGATCATATACATAACACATACATATATTTTTATAAACGTATGTGTTTATTTCCCTGGAGGAGGGCATGGTAACTCACTCCATTATTCTTGCCTGGAAAATCCCATGGACAGAGGGAACCTGACAGGCTACAGTCCACAGGGTTGCAAAGAGTTGGATACCATTGAAGCAATTTAGCATGCACATGTTTATTTATATGAATAGGTCTCCATGCACCACAAACAGAAATACATTTTTTCCTATTGTCCATTTTCTTGTATTATTTCATGAAGATCTCAAATTAAAAAATAAAATGAAAAAATAGCAGAAACTATTTTCTCTACTATCAATAGAGTCAAGCTAGAAATAACATATCAAAGGTTAGTCATTGCCAATAATAACATGGAACAATTTTGGAATTTCAAAACTTCTTCCACAAACAATACTTTTGTCAAGAAAAGTTAAGATAGCTTAACTTAATGAAAACAAAACTTCTTGTAGAAAATTTTGAGATTTTGTTTATAACTGTAATCTTGGGAAAATGTACAGCCATTAATATTTTTAGTAATGAATATGACAAAACAAGAACAAGTGCATTGAGAATTTCATTCAATAAATGTTAAACAATAATAAACAAAGTTATGAAGGAAAAATGTTACAGCCAAAAAAATTAATATTTTGTAAGTAAAGTGAAAAGCAAAAATATCCCAGTTTATTGTGCATAAGTAGAAATCTGGGTGTTAGTATCGTATGTAGTTAATATTCAGGGCCAAAAAAGAAGATTATGTCATGATAATACTGAACTGTATTTAGTATAAAAATACTGTACTCAGCATAAATACTTACATAAAAATATAAAATATTATGTAATAGTTTATTCAATATGTACAGTGATTTTTATTAAATAGCATATCACTAATAAATGCAGCAAAAGTCAGACTAAATAGAAGTACATATTTGGCAAAACACAAAATATTTTGACAAGTTTAATATAGCTCTCCCACTCAATTCAGTAATTCAATAAATTAAGCATTAGTAAATACTGAGACTCTAAATAATATAACTAATTATATTGATCATATACATAACACATACATATATTTTTATAAACGTATGTGTTTATTTCCCTGGAGGAGGGCATGGTAACTCACTCCATTATTCTTGCCTGGAAAATCCCATGGACAGAGGGAACCTGACAGGCTACAGTCCACAGGGTTGCAAAGAGTTGGATACCATTGAAGCAATTTAGCATGCACATGTTTATTTATATGAATAGGTCTCCATGCACCACAAACAGAAATACATTTTTTCCTATTGTCCATTTTCTTGTATTATTTCATGAAGATCTCAAATTAAAAAATAAAATGAAAAAATAGCAGAAACTATTTTCTCTACTATCAATAGAGTCAAGCTAGAAATAACATATCAAAGGTTAGTCATTGCCAATAATAACATGGAACAATTTTGGAATTTCAAAACTTCTTCCACAAACAATACTTTTGTCAAGAAAAGTTAAGATAGCTTAACTTAATGAAAACAAAACTTCTTGTAGAAAATTTTGAGATTTTGTTTATAACTGTAATCTTGGGAAAATGTACAGCCATTAATATTTTTAGTAATGAATATGACAAAACAAGAACAAGTGCATTGAGAATTTCATTCAATAAATGTTAAACAATAATAAACAAAGTATAAGTGAATTAAGAATTTAACACAGAAAAGCAGCATGGAATTAATCATGATACAGAAGGTGTTTCTTTAGGGGAGAAATAAGAATAGAATAGAACAGACTAGAAGAGAATATTTGTTAGCCTGGTCAAGAAAAACAAACTAATAAAAGAAAGGAAGATTGGGGGGAAAATAGAGTAAAAGAAAGCATACATATCCAAATTTGAGTATTAAAAAGAAACAGAATTAAAACAAACATATCAATAACTGAAAGCTTGACTAAAATGTCCTCTTTTCTAGGAAAATACAAATGGTCAAAATAGACTCAGGATGAGAAAGGAAAGTCTAAAGAGCAAACCTAAATGGCTTCCAAAGACCTAAAAGATCCCGATGTTGGGAAAAATAGAAGGCAGAAGGAGAAGGGGATGACAGAGGATGAGATGGTTGGATGGCATCATTGAGTCAATGGGCATGAGTTTGAGCAAGCTCTGGAATATGGTAAAGGACAAGAAAACCTGGCGTGCTGCATTCCATGGGGTCACAAAGAGTTGGACATGACTGAGCCACTGAACTGAACTGAGCACCCTGTAAAGCATCTGATCCAAACTTTTTTCTAGATGAGTTTTTTTTAAAGCACTGAATTTAAACTGATCCAGAGAGTAGAATGGGGTGGGGGAAGGTCTCCAAATTATTGTTTGGAAGGCCAATACAATTCTGACACGTCAACTAAAAGAGGCAGCTCAGAAAAAGAAAAGTACAGAAAACTATCCAGATACTGATGCATAAATCCTAAAATTCAGTATTAATATTAGCTTAAGGAAGGAAGCACAAATGAGAAAGGGGGCAGCGTGGCAATGGCAGTTGATTTGTGAGTATCTTGATAGGTCATTGGGTCCAACTATGTTTCTGAGGCCAAGAACTGCGTCTTACCTAAAGGGAATGGAAGGTCCCACTCAGAGTCATGAAGCAGGAATGAATAGGGGACAGATTGCTTGGACCCAGGACCTTCAGGGGGTGGCGGGCCAGGCTAGGGACGTTTGTAGAGCACACCTCTGTGACTCGTCCTGGGACCCTGTTGGAAAGGGGGTGGGTGTCGGTGGGAAGATGTTAAAATTAACAATAATAAACAAAGTATAAGTGAATTAAGAATTTAACACAGAAAAGCAGCATGGAATTAATCATGATACAGAAGGTGTTTCTTTAGGGGAGAAATAAGAATAGAATAGAACAGACTAGAAGAGAATATTTGTTAGCCTGGTCAAGAAAAACAAACTAATAAAAGAAAGGAAGATTGGGGGGAAAATAGAGTAAAAGAAAGCATACATATCCAAATTTGAGTATTAAAAAGAAACAGAATTAAAACAAACATATCAATAACTGAAAGCTTGACTAAAATGTCCTCTTTTCTAGGAAAATACAAATGGTCAAAATAGACTCAGGATGAGAAAGGAAAGTCTAAAGAGCAAACCTAAATGGCTTCCAAAGACCTAAAAGATCCCGATGTTGGGAAAAATAGAAGGCAGAAGGAGAAGGGGATGACAGAGGATGAGATGGTTGGATGGCATCATTGAGTCAATGGGCATGAGTTTGAGCAAGCTCTGGAATATGGTAAAGGACAAGAAAACCTGGCGTGCTGCATTCCATGGGGTCACAAAGAGTTGGACATGACTGAGCCACTGAACTGAACTGAGCACCCTGTAAAGCATCTGATCCAAACTTTTTTCTAGATGAGTTTTTTTTAAAGCACTGAATTTAAACTGATCCAGAGAGTAGAATGGGGTGGGGGAAGGTCTCCAAATTATTGTTTGGAAGGCCAATACAATTCTGACACGTCAACTAAAAGAGGCAGCTCAGAAAAAGAAAAGTACAGAAAACTATCCAGATACTGATGCATAAATCCTAAAATTCAGTATTAATATTAGCTTAAGGAAGGAAGCACAAATGAGAAAGGGGGCAGCGTGGCAATGGCAGTTGATTTGTGAGTATCTTGATAGGTCATTGGGTCCAACTATGTTTCTGAGGCCAAGAACTGCGTCTTACCTAAAGGGAATGGAAGGTCCCACTCAGAGTCATGAAGCAGGAATGAATAGGGGACAGATTGCTTGGACCCAGGACCTTCAGGGTGCGGCCAGGCTAGGGACGTTTGTAGAGCACAGGGCTGGAGTGAGATGCAGGTGCCAGGCAGCGAGTCGAGGCAGGTCTGGTCTGAGAGGTTGCGACACCTCTGTGACTCGTCCTGGGACCCTGTTGGAAAGTGGTGGTGGGCACTGGCCCCTGGTCTCAGAATTTCGGTGGGGAAGGTGGGTTGGGCCCCCGCTCCAGGACAGAGGTGCAGGAGTGTGGGGTGATCACAGTGGCCTCTGGGAGAGAGAACCCTCCTCCAAGCAGGAACACAGTCTTCTGAGACAGGGTCAGGGGACTCACAGTTCCTGAGCACACGGGAGATTAATTTCAGATGGCAGGGAGGAACTTTGAGAAAAATAGAAGCATAAAAAGTGAAAACATCAAAGTAGAGTCAAAAGACAAGGAGAAATGTGCCACGTTCCGTAACTTCCCAAACCTCTTGGCAGCTTTTAGCCTGTTTCTCATCAAAGTTTGGACAGTGACCATTCCCAAGCAGGCTGAGAAGTCAGGAAGCACACTCCACCCCTCTTGTGCTGCCCTCAACCCACAGCTATGACAAGTCACAAAACAAGATACACGCCAGCCCCAGCCACCCATCCAGACTCCCCACGGTTGAGGCTTTCCAGTCTGAAGCTCCGCCCAGCTTGGAACGCCCCAGGGTCTTCTGAACCCAGGATGCTCTCCCTCTGCCCTTTGCCACATTTAACTCCACAAATTCCACATCCTCCTCAAGTCCCTGGAGAAAGCGATTTGTGTGAATGATGAGGTAAAGCGAGAAGGTTATACGGCAGAGCATGATTGATTCCCTGGGGCTTTATTATAATAACTTTAATCTTCTGGAACTCATCTGGTACGAATTTAGGACCTGTGCGGCATTTGCTGAAATTCCCCCTCTTAATGCAGCGCTGGCTCTACTGGCCTTGGTGGTTACGGAGTTTGCCATGTTTATGATCTGGCCCCAGGTTCCTTATTAATAGGCCTTGAGAAGAGGGTGTAGAATGTGTTGGCACCTTTAAGTTGTGCTTTTCTTGGAGAAAGAAACAAATAGAAATATCTACTTTGAAGCACGTCTGGGCTCTGCCTTCCTTGAAAGAGAAAAGCTTCCCAGGCCCCAGTGGGTTAGAGGAACATCGGCTGTGTGGTCTCTCAGCTGCTGGTGTTTGCAGATCGATGGGGAAAACTTGAACAAGGAACTCGGGGTCGAGGCAGGTCTGGTCTGAGAGGTTGCGACACCTCTGTGACTCGTCCTGGGACCCTGTTGGAAAGTGGTGGTGGGCACTGGCCCCTGGTCTCAGAATTTCGGTGGGGAAGGTGGGTTGGGCCCCCGCTCCAGGACAGAGGTGCAGGAGTGTGGGGTGATCACAGTGGCCTCTGGGAGAGAGAACCCTCCTCCAAGCAGGAACACAGTCTTCTGAGACAGGGTCAGGGGACTCACAGTTCCTGAGCACACGGGAGATTAATTTCAGATGGCAGGGAGGAACTTTGAGAAAAATAGAAGCATAAAAAGTGAAAACATCAAAGTAGAGTCAAAAGACAAGGAGAAATGTGCCACGTTCCGTAACTTCCCAAACCTCTTGGCAGCTTTTAGCCTGTTTCTCATCAAAGTTTGGACAGTGACCATTCCCAAGCAGGCTGAGAAGTCAGGAAGCACACTCCACCCCTCTTGTGCTGCCCTCAACCCACAGCTATGACAAGTCACAAAACAAGATACACGCCAGCCCCAGCCACCCATCCAGACTCCCCACGGTTGAGGCTTTCCAGTCTGAAGCTCCGCCCAGCTTGGAACGCCCCAGGGTCTTCTGAACCCAGGATGCTCTCCCTCTGCCCTTTGCCACATTTAACTCCACAAATTCCACATCCTCCTCAAGTCCCTGGAGAAAGCGATTTGTGTGAATGATGAGGTAAAGCGAGAAGGTTATACGGCAGAGCATGATTGATTCCCTGGGGCTTTATTATAATAACTTTAATCTTCTGGAACTCATCTGGTACGAATTTAGGACCTGTGCGGCATTTGCTGAAATTCCCCCTCTTAATGCAGCGCTGGCTCTACTGGCCTTGGTGGTTACGGAGTTTGCCATGTTTATGATCTGGCCCCAGGTTCCTTATTAATAGGCCTTGAGAAGAGGGTGTAGAATGTGTTGGCACCTTTAAGTTGTGCTTTTCTTGGAGAAAGAAACAAATAGAAATATCTACTTTGAAGCACGTCTGGGCTCTGCCTTCCTTGAAAGAGAAAAGCTTCCCAGGCCCCAGTGGGTTAGAGGAACATCGGGCCGCTGTGTGGTCTCTCAGCTGCTGGTGTTTGCAGATCGATGGGGAAAACTGGGCTTGCTGAGATCTTTGTAACAAGGAACTCAAGTCCTTCCACTGCTGGACCCATCAGGGTTAATTAAAAAAAAAAAAAAAAAAAAAGCCCTGTCTGGGCTCAGCTCCCTCTGTTTTAATAGTTCTCCTGGTCAAATCTGCCCTCATTGGACCACAGGAGACTTTAGGTCAGATCCCCAGGCTTACTGACTTAGGATTGGTCGCCTAACCTCTCCACATCAGTCCCTCCATCCATTTAACAGGCAAGGCCTTGAGTGGCCTTACAGAAGGACCCTCTGTGCTTTGCATTCACTAGGTATCAGGGTACCAAGATCAGGAAAGCAGAGACAGATGACCCCAATGGGCGTGAGGTCTGGTGCTCCTTCTGAGGAAAACAACAGGCCAGGTACTGCATTAGTGAAAGGAGGCCTTAGTGTTCCCGTTAACCTCTGAGGCTTTTGTAAACCAACAGAAAGCAAATAAACAGATGTTGTGAGCAGGTGAGAGGGTAAGAATTGTCACTCCTTGAGGTGCAATGTGCACACCATTCTGAAAGAGTTTTACCTCAATTTGAGACTTAAACCCAGGGCCCAGACCTAATCGAACCCTGCTTGGGACTTCAACCCACGTGGCTGGAGCTTGAATTCCAGCCAAAACCCTGTTTGGGACTTGAACCCACGTGACTGGGGCTTGACCCTAGCCAAAACCAGTTTGGGACTTGAACCCACACGGTTAAGGCTTAACCCCAGCCAAAACACTGCTTGGGACTTGAACCCACATAGTCAGGACTCAATCCCGGCCAAAACCCTGTCTGGGACTTGAACCCAGGCAGCCTGGACTTAATCCAACACTCACCCAACATCTGGACCCACTGAGGCTCAGGTTCTTCATGCCTCAACGCAGGAAGAATTCAAGAAGCAGAGTGATAGACAAGAAAAGGATTTATTAAGGGCTCTGGCCTACTTTGAAGCACGTCTGGGCTCTGCCTTCCTTGAAAGAGAAAAGCTTCCCAGGCCCCAGTGGGTTAGAGGAACATCGGGCCGCTGTGTGGTCTCTCAGCTGCTGGTGTTTGCAGATCGATGGGGAAAACTGGGCTTGCTGAGATCTTTGTAACAAGGAACTCAAGTCCTTCCACTGCTGGACCCATCGGGGTTTAAATTTAAAAAAAAAAAAAAAGCCCTGTCTGGGCTCAGCTCCCTCTGTTTTAATAGTTCTCCTGGTCAAATCTGCCCTCATTGGACCACAGGAGACTTTAGGTCAGATCCCCAGGCTTACTGACTTAGGATTGGTCGCCTAACCTCTCCACATCAGTCCCTCCATCCATTTAACAGGCAAGGCCTTGAGTGGCCTTACAGAAGGACCCTCTGTGCTTTGCATTCACTAGGTATCAGGGTACCAAGATCAGGAAAGCAGAGACAGATGACCCCAATGGGCGTGAGGTCTGGTGCTCCTTCTGAGGAAAACAACAGGCCAGGTACTGCATTAGTGAAAGGAGGCCTTAGTGTTCCCGTTAACCTCTGAGGCTTTTGTAAACCAACAGAAAGCAAATAAACAGATGTTGTGAGCAGGTGAGAGGGTAAGAATTGTCACTCCTTGAGGTGCAATGTGCACACCATTCTGAAAGAGTTTTACCTCAATTTGAGACTTAAACCCAGGGCCCAGACCTAATCGAACCCTGCTTGGGACTTCAACCCACGTGGCTGGAGCTTGAATTCCAGCCAAAACCCTGTTTGGGACTTGAACCCACGTGACTGGGGCTTGACCCTAGCCAAAACCAGTTTGGGACTTGAACCCACACGGTTAAGGCTTAACCCCAGCCAAAACACTGCTTGGGACTTGAACCCACATAGTCAGGACTCAATCCCGGCCAAAACCCTGTCTGGGACTTGAACCCAGGCAGCCTGGACTTAATCCAACACTCACCCAACGTCTGGACCCACCGAGGCTCAGGTTCTTCCTGCCTCAACGCAGGAAGAATTCAGCAAGAAGCAGAGTGATAGACAAGAAAAGGATTTATTAGGATAGGGTACTTGTAAGTAGTGCAAGTAGGAAAGCTAAACTCTGCTCTGCTCTGTTCTCAACTGAGTGGGCAGCCATATATATAGGATGGTAGAAGACCACACCCCTCAAGTAGACGCAGATGCAGGACATACATCATTGGTTGCTTCTTCGCCAGCTCCTCCTTCATCAGCTGTTTCTACCTAGTCAAGCCTGCTTTACTGAACAAGGAGCAGCTCTCCTGAGTTATTGTTAACTCACTGGCCTCCCAACCTTTCTCAGGTGTCTCCCTTCTACCTACCATCCCCTACTAAGGCTCTACAACCACCTACCTATTCTACTCTGTCCCTATCAATTCCACAGTTTACAAAGCACTTCCACATAGACTTACTCTTGGCAACCAACGGCTTTGGTCAGTCCTGTTTGGAAGCGCAGAGGCTCAGCACTGTGAAAGGGACCCTCCTTAGAGCCCAGTAGAGTGCTGGAGAGTGGCCCTCCCAGGCTTCAGTCAGACAGCCTGGATTTGAGTCCTGGCCACTCAACGTTTCTAGAGTTATGTACGTTGCCTATGCCTGTTTCTTTCCTAGGCTAACAAATGGCAATAAGATGGCCTGTTTGTAGAGATCCTGTGTCAACTAAAAATCTAATATACCTCTTTTGCCCAGGAGCATGATGACAAATGTTTAGTAGATGCTCTGAAGACCTAACTTCACCTCCTGACTTTCACCCTTGTGTTTCCTGCCTTGGAGATATTGCATAGATATTAACAGACAGCAGTGATCAGAAGAGAATGGTCAATTTGCACACTTGCTGGCATGTCTGTTTGAATGCTGGTGATGCCCAGCCCGGGCTTTTGGGTCACCTGGCAGCTGGTGTTCTCCACACCCTCCTGGTCTGGCACTGTCTACTGTCTACTGTGAGACAGGATGAAGGGGCCTGTGTGGGACAAACCCCTCCAAGCGGCCCTGTGAGCCCCTGCAATGCCACTCCTCACCCACCCAGGGCCTTGCCGGACCATAGGACCCAGAGGAAGGGTATTATTGCCTCTGATCACACGTCCTGAGTATCCTACTAGGTTCTGGAAAAAAAGTCCAGCAGTAAGAAATAAGGAAGGAAAAGCCAGCTGTGAGAGCCCACATGGGATTTTGAACCCCACCAGCCCCCTGCTCCTGCTCTTGCTAGTTCCCCATTCTGGGCCCAGCCCCATCTACACCCCAGCAGCTGGGGAGGAAAGGGAGTGAAGGGGAGTTCAGACGCAAGGACCCTCCACCAGGACCAGACAGCAGCCACAGGCCCCAGATCCATGGCACCCTGGCTGAACCGCTGGGCCTGGGCTGCCCGACTCTCCACAGAACATGCCCGGGCCCCCTCCGCCCTTCTCCTCCCCTCTGCCTGCTCAGGGGTCCACTGAGCCCCCACTTCCAAGCCTCAAGACCAAGCCCAGGCATGAAATATGGGACGGGGACCACATCCTCTTCTCTGGGGCTGCTGTTCCGTCTCCACTTTAAATACACAAAGTGGGAGAGAGCCTGAGATCTAATCTTCCCAAAGGCAGGTCCACCCTTCCCCTTCTCTCCCCATTTACAAGAATTAGTAAATTTCTCCACCCCCGCCTGAGTTTATTCAGTTGAGTTTTAGTCACTTGTGACTGTAAAAATTGGCTGATACAAAAACCCTTGCAGAAGGCTTGTAGACATTCTGTTCTAACAAGCTGGTGGAATTTTTATGTCCCTGCTGTTTCCATTATAAAAGTTTCTTAAAATTACACTTCATTTCAAACCAAGCCAAACCGCTACTCTGAAAGGTGACCCATGAAACTCCAACCAGGCACCCTGAGATTTCAGAGGACTTGTCCACCTGGCTTCTCCAAACAGACCACCCACACCCAGGAACCTCCTGCGTGCGTGGGTTCTTAGCACTGTCCAAGTCTAGCGCGTTGACCAGCCAGGTCTCCCTTTAACAGAAGACTCTTCCTGGGAGACAGAGATTGGCAAGGCAAGAGGTGGACTGTAGTAGATGCTATGGTGGGCCATCAGGTCCCCATTCTGACCCAAGGCACTTGTTTCTTCTGAATACTGGGAGTGCCCCTGGCTGAAACTCATCTCACAGCCAACCCAGCGGAATCTGTCCTCTGTTAGGGAGAGCAGCCTCATCCCTGGCCACACCACCAACAAACACCAGGGTGAACGTGAGGGACCCTTTCTTTCGGAGTCAGGGCTCTCCACTGGGCCCTTCTGAAGGCTACATTGTTGCATACAGGCTCGGTCGTGTCTGACTCTTTGTCACCTCATGGATGGTAGCCTTCCAGGTTCCTTTGTCCATGGAATTTTCCAGGCAAGAATACTGGAGTGGGTTGCCATGCCCTCCTCCAGGAGATCTTCCTGACCCAGGATTGAACCTACATCTCCTGTGTCTCCTACATTGGCGGGTGGATTCTCTACCAACGAGCCACCTGGGACTTGCTACATCACAACTTAGCATCTCCCTCTGCTCAATCCTGCTTCCTTCTCTCCCCCTTTCCCCAGGTATCCACCCTGGAGCACTCCAGAATAAATGTGCTGCATATTAACAAAATGCACAGATATAGGAAAGATATTGTGGCTGATCCCAATAGTGCTGGGCTTAAATGTTTTCAGGGACTCCCTGTATCCTCCAAAGCTCCACAGCTTACCCAGCCATGGTTCCACGAGGCTAATCATGGGCTTCAGGTCTTCCTGGGTGTGTTCTGCAGGGAATGGACTGACTGGACTTACATGGCCGAGAAGATTTCTGGAGAGAAAGGTGTGACGTGAAGCTGTAGGGAGTGGGCGGACGGGCATTCTGGCTCTGGGTCAAGCTGGTGGAATTTTTATGTCCCTGCTGTTTCCATTATAAAAGTTTCTTAAAATTACACTTCATTTCAAACCAAGCCAAACCGCTACTCTGAAAGGTGACCCATGAAACTCCAACCAGGCACCCTGAGATTTCAGAGGACTTGTCCACCTGGCTTCTCCAAACAGACCACCCACACCCAGGAACCTCCTGCGTGCGTGGGTTCTTAGCACTGTCCAAGTCTAGCGCGTTGACCAGCCAGGTCTCCCTTTAACAGAAGACTCTTCCTGGGAGACAGAGATTGGCAAGGCAAGAGGTGGACTGTAGTAGATGCTATGGTGGGCCATCAGGTCCCCATTCTGACCCAAGGCACTTGTTTCTTCTGAATACTGGGAGTGCCCTGGCTGAAACTCATCTCACAGCCAACCCAGCGGAATCTGTCCTCTGTTAGGGAGAGCAGCCTCATCCCTGGCCACACCACCAACAAACACCAGGGTGAACGTGAGGGACCCTTTCTTTCGGAGTCAGGGCTCTCCACTGGGCCCTTCTGAAGGCTACATTGTTGCATACAGGCTCGGTCGTGTCTGACTCTTTGTCACCTCATGGATGGTAGCCTTCCAGGTTCCTTTGTCCATGGAATTTTCCAGGCAAGAATACTGGAGTGGGTTGCCATGCCCTCCTCCAGGAGATCTTCCTGACCCAGGATTGAACCTACATCTCCTGTGTCTCCTACATTGGCGGGTGGATTCTCTACCAACGAGCCACCTGGGACTTGCTACATCACAACTTAGCATCTCCCTCTGCTCAATCCTGCTTCCTTCTCTCCCCTTCCACAGGTATCCACCCTGGAGCACTCCAGAATAAATGTGCTGCATATTAACAAAATGCACAGATATAGGAAAGATATTGTGGCTGATCCCAATAGTGCTGGGCTTAAATGTTTTCAGGGACTCCCTGTATCCTCCAAAGCTCCACAGCTTACCCAGCCATGGTTCCACGAGGCTAATCATGGGCTTCAGGTCTTCCTGGGTGTGTTCTGCAGGGAATGGACTGACTGGACTTACATGGCCGAGAAGATTTCTGGAGAGAAAAGGTGTGACGTGAAGCTGTAGGGAGTGGGCCGGACGGGCATTCTGGCTCTGGGTCAAGCCCCCTGAGCAAGTCTGAGATGGCTGAAGATGAGCTGCAGGCGGATGGGGGCTCTGTGGGGTGGAGCGTGGCTCAGTGGACACATAGGGGCCCCTCCTCTGCTACAGAGAGGAGCACGGCCTTCATCACCATGTTTTGGGGCAGGGGCTCCCTCAGCCTGTGGCGCCCACTGTGGCTTTAGGTCAGTCCCTGCAGCCAGTGCCGGAGTTCTCAGATAGCTGTGTGGACTGGTCATGGGAGAGCTGGCGGCAGCCTGACACCCTCAGGGCAGGGGCTTTGTGGGGACGTGAGGAGGGCTCCAGTGAAAAGGGGAGCATGACTTTTCCTGCCGATGAAGGCCTTCTTTGCCCACAGATTGGGAAAGCTGGGGACAGTGAGGAGCACTTGTCAGGCACTCAAGGTCTTGGTGGCCTGCGCACAACCTCCCCTCCCTGTTTAGCCCCTCTTACACACCTGATGGTCCCCCCAAATCATGCTCCCGGGTACCCTCCACATAGCCCCAGCATCCTCACCCTCTTGTTTGCTCCCCGAGCCCTTTCCCTCCACCAGCCTCATGTCTGCTTTTGAGATCTTTTCAGTCTTCAGCATTAAGCTCAAACCCCCCCCTCCTTAATCCAACTTTTTACATCTCTCCCACAAGGTGCCGCTTCCCTGCGATCGCCCCTCCTTGATGTACCTCAAGCCCCCAGGCCCATCCTGATGAGACCCCCTTTCCTCCTGCCCTCAGAGAGTGTGTGCAGCAAAAAGGAAGAGAAAACCTGGGGTTTGTGCTTGAATGTGACCCACAGACAGAGGAGCCTGGCAGGCTACTGTCCACAGGGTCATGTCCAACGAGTTGTATACAAGGAGTCGGATATGACTAAAGGGACTGAGCACACATGGGAAGCTCAGATCCCATCTTTCCCCTTTACTTGTGATCAACTCCCTGAGCCTCAGTTTCCTCATCTGCAATGAGGGACGAACAATAATGTGTAGGCACCGGTGCACCCCCAGGTCTCCTCTTCCAGGCAGCAGGAGGGATTCCTGTGAGTTTAGGTTGCTCAGTCAGCTTCTGCCTGAAAGCCATACTCCTGGGGGGCAGCCTCTGCCAGGACCTCCAATCACACCCCCCACAGAAAGGGAGGGAGGAAGAGTCCAAGGGACCACAGGTGAGGCATGCACCCTCCCCATTGCAGGGCAGGCTGGAAGCCATGAGTACCTGAGAGAAGTGCTGGGTGCCCAGAAGGGCAAGGCCCGGTGCCAGGTGCGACTGTGGGGATTGGAGGTGTGGCAGCACTGAGATGATTCTGTTTATTGGTCATTTGAGGAAAGCAATTTACAGTCATGCAGAGAGTGGGGAGAGGGGCCAGGAGGCCGTTGAGCACCCAAAGACAGGAGGAGAGGTGTCTTTCCAGATTCTTTCTACAAATAGATCCCAGAAGGCAGGGGGCTTATTGGGCAGAGCCTTCATGGCTGCTGGCTGGTGTTTCTCACCATTGACTCACCCTCCCTGAGCCGACCTGCTAGAGGCAGAAAGTGTGAGGCTCACACCCATGCTGGGCTTCAATGCATCCCAATCTACCTGGCAGCTACCTGAGCCAAATGGGTTCTGTCCAAGGTGCCTGGGTGTTGGGTGGAGACTCTGGCTGCCTGCAGTGCCTGAGCATGTCTCTTGGCTCCTCCACGGTTCACAGGGCCCTGCAGAGGACACTGCAGGCGGGGCTGGGAAGATGGACAGGGCCAGGCTTGGGAGGTTAAGGCTCTTTCCTGGGGCCCTGCTGGGAACTGACATCTACTGGTGCCCCTCCTCACTGGGGACAGAGCCTAAGGGGAGCCTGAAGTGGGCAGCAGGCCACAGGAAGCCAGAAAGGTCTCTATCCAGTCCAATTTCTTCCTTTATCTTATCTGCAAACTAAACACACTTACCATCTGGCAACCAGGGAGGGAAGACGGAGGCCTGCATCTGTCACATCGTAGGTTGTATCAAGGAGTCGGATATGACTAAAGGGACTGAGCACATGGGAAGCTCAGATCCCATCTTTCCCCTTTACTTGTGATCAACTCCCTGAGCCTCAGTTTCCTCATCTGCAATGAGGGACGAACAATAATGTGTAGGCACCGGTGCACCCCCAGGTCTCCTCTTCCAGGCAGCAGGAGGGATTCCTGTGAGTTTAGGTTGCTCAGTCAGCTTCTGCCTGAAAGCCATACTCCTGGGGGGCAGCCTCTGCCAGGACCTCCAATCACACCCCCCACAGAAAGGGAGGGAGGAAGAGTCCAAGGGACCACAGGTGAGGCATGCACCCTCCCCATTGCAGGGCAGGCTGGAAGCCATGAGTACCTGAGAGAAGTGCTGGGTGCCCAGAAGGGCAAGGCCCGGTGCCAGGTGCGACTGTGGGGATTGGAGGTGTGGCAGCACTGAGATGATTCTGTTTATTGGTCATTTGAGGAAAGCAATTTACAGTCATGCAGAGAGTGGGGAGAGGGGCCAGGAGGCCGTTGAGCACCCAAAGACAGGAGGAGAGGTGTCTTTCCAGATTCTTTCTACAAATAGATCCCAGAAGGCAGGGGGCTTATTGGGCAGAGCCTTCATGGCTGCTGGCTGGTGTTTCTCACCATTGACTCACCCTCCCTGAGCCGACCTGCTAGAGGCAGAAAGTGTGAGGCTCACACCCATGCTGGGCTTCAATGCATCCCAATCTACCTGGCAGCTACCTGAGCCAAATGGGTTCTGTCCAAGGTGCCTGGGTGTTGGGTGGAGACTCTGGCTGCCTGCAGTGCCTGAGCATGTCTCTTGGCTCCTCCACGGTTCACAGGGCCCTGCAGAGGACACTGCAGGCGGGGCTGGGAAGATGGACAGGGCCAGGCTTGGGAGGTTAAGGCTCTTTCCTGGGGCCCTGCTGGGAACTGACATCTACTGGTGCCCCTCCTCACTGGGGACAGAGCCTAAGGGGAGCCTGAAGTGGGCAGCAGGCCACAGGGAAGCCAGAAAGGTCTCTATCCAGTCCAATTTCTTCCTTTATCTTATCTGCAAACTAAACACACTTACCATCTGGCAACCAGGGGAGGGAAGACGGAGGTCAAATCTCGTACACATGAAGCATTTCCTCCGGAATAAACATGCCCCCGCCCTCCAACCTCCTTGATCCCTGGTCATTCTCAGAATCCATCCAGCTGTTCACAGCCTGGGCCACCACCTCCTGGCCCCAGAAGTAAGGACACACCTGGGCTGGCCGGGTGGGAGGAGAGAAGAGGTGGGTCTTAACTCTGTGGCCTGGGCAGGAGAGGCCTACGCTTGCCCAGGGTGGAAGGCACACAGGCAGGTGGCCGCCCAGTCCAGCCTGGCCCTGCGCTCCCTGCTCTCCCTGGGATCCTGGAGCTAGAGCCTTGCTCCAGAGAGGGTGACTGACAGAGACACACGAGCACCCTCCTCCTCCCCCGCTCCAGAGGCTCCCTCCCGGAACCTCAGGGCGGCTCTTCTGTCCTGCCCTCCTGTGTCTCCCTCCACTTCCCCCTCCCCCTCCCCAGGGCTGATGGGGAGCTGGCCCTGCGTAAAGAGATCACTTTATCTTCGCTCCCATCTCCCATCAGTTCTTAGGCTGCAGATGGGCCGGTTCTTGCTGAAACCATGATTCTCCAAATTCCAAGGGCTGGAGCTTACAGAACATCAGCTCCCATTTAGGAGCCTGTGAAGGGACCAGGCAGAAAGCAGCAAGGGGGCAGGGGTGGGCACGCAAAACCTGTTTTTCTAGCTATGGTGTCTCACCCAGGGACCTGTTGCGTGCAGACACCTGCCTGAGGAGCCTCCTGGGTTAAGACTGAGGTGGCGGCAGTGACTACAGGCAATGAACAGCTGTCCCAACATCTTGCTGAGCTCAAATCTACTGAAGCGGGTGCACCTTCATCTTGCCCCGAGGCCCCCCCAAATCCTAGCATGTCTCTTGGCTCCTCCAGGTTAAGGCCTACATTTGGACAGGGCCAGGCTTGGGAGGTTAAGGCTCTTTCCTGGGGCCCTGCTGGGAACTGACATCTACTGGTGCCCCTCCTCACTGGGGACAGAGCCTAAGGGGAGCCTGAAGTGGGCAGCAGGCCACAGGAAGCCAGAAAGGTCTCTATCCAGTCCAATTTCTTCCTTTATCTTATCTGCAAACTAAACACACTTACCATCTGGCAACCAGGGGAGGGAAGACGGAGGTCAAATCTCGTACACATGAAGCATTTCCTCCGGAATAAACATGCCCCCGCCCTCCAACCTCCTTGATCCCTGGTCATTCTCAGAATCCATCCAGCTGTTCACAGCCTGGGCCACCACCTCCTGGCCCCAGAAGTAAGGACACACCTGGGCTGGCCGGGTGGGAGGAGAGAAGAGGTGGGTCTTAACTCTGTGGCCTGGGCAGGAGAGGCCTACGCTTGCCCAGGGTGGAAGGCACACAGGCAGGTGGCCGCCCAGTCCAGCCTGGCCCTGCGCTCCCTGCTCTCCCTGGGATCCTGGAGCTAGAGCCTTGCTCCAGAGAGGGTGACTGACAGAGACACACGAGCACCCTCCTCCTCCCCCGCTCCAGAGGCTCCCTCCCGGAACCTCAGGGCGGCTCTTCTGTCCTGCCCTCCTGTGTCTCCCTCCACTTCCCCCTCCCCCTCCCCAGGGCTGATGGGGAGCTGGCCCTGCGTAAAGAGATCACTTTATCTTCGCTCCCATCTCCCATCAGTTCTTAGGCTGCAGATGGGCCGGTTCTTGCTGAAACCATGATTCTCCAAATTCCAAGGGCTGGAGCTTACAGAACATCAGCTCCCATTTAGGAGCCTGTGAAGGGACCAGGCAGAAAGCAGCAAGGGGGCAGGGGTGGGCACGCAAAACCTGTTTTTCTAGCTATGGTGTCTCACCCAGGGACCTGTTGCGTGCAGACACCTGCCTGAGGAGCCTCCTGGGTTAAGACTGAGGTGGCGGCAGTGACTACAGGCAATGAACAGCTGTCCCAACATCTTGCTGAGCTCAAATCTACTGAAGCGGGTGCACCTTCAGCCTGACGTGAGCTGCTTCTTCCTGAGGGCACTCCAAACCCTCCTAGCATCTACCCCATCCTTTAAGGTCCTGCAGCAGATGGCATGGCAACCCCCCAGGACCCTGCATCTCCACCCACTGACAGAACGACCTCCTTCAAGTCTTCATTCCTTGTTGGCGAAATGGGGATGAGAACCCCCTGTCTGGAGGGAGAGAGAAATACATGTGCAAACTGCTTCATAAAACAAGAAATGCCAATTGGGAAGATGTAAGTACGTGCTGGCATCCCCTGCCCTTACTTCCTGCCACCCTCTCAGCATATGCTCCTCCAAAAGGGAAGAGCCAATCTCACCCCCTCCTCCAACCCAGGTAACCGCTGGTCCATTCTAAGAGGCTGTGCCTGGGCATAGCCTTAGCCATGAGGATTTCAGGTCTGCTAGGGATGAGGGGGTGTCTGTTCGGGAGCTCAGAGATCTTAAGTCCCCCAGGAAGGTGCCAATGGGTATGGAACAGGGAGCCCAAGACCCACACTGGGACTCCCAGCTAGCCTGAGCCTCTGAGGCTCTGCAGACCCTATGGCAGGCCTCAGACATGGACCAAAGGTCTCATTCTGCTCTTTGTGGTTAGCTTTTGTGCAGGTTTATTAAATTGCATCCTCTAGGCTTTATGGTAAAGCCTAACTGCGAGCTTTCAAACCCTACTGCACACCAGCCAGTGCCCCCCAAAATGGGCCTAAGCTCAGGGATGAGTCTGTCTTTTCATGTCCAAACTGACCAACGGTCGGGCACCTCCATGTCTAGACTGGCACATGACAGGAACACGGGGGCCATTGTCAGAGCTCTGGTCTGCACTGTCAGCTCGGCCCTTTGAGAGAAGTCCCTTTATTCTCTGGTCATTAGCATCTACGCCTAAAGTCAGGGACAAGCACACTCACCCTGCACTGCGGCTGGGATGCTCAGACAAGCTGGCGGTATGACCCATCTCTGAATCTTCAGGATCTGTTTGACTCTCAGCTCAACTGCCGTTGTCACCACGCACAAGACCTACAGGCTAAATGCAGCCTCACAAGGCAGTTTGGTGCTTGGACGCTAAGGAAGACATCTGTTGGCATATACGTTTAAGCTTTGCTTTTCCATCCAGTTTTAAGGTCCTGCAGCAGATGGCGTGGCAACCCCCAGGACCCTGCATCTCCACCCACTGACAGAACGACCTCCTTCAAGTCTTCATTCCTTGTTGGCGAAATGGGGATGAGAACCCCTGTCTGGAGAGAGAGAAATACATGTGCAAACTGCTTCATAAAACAAGAAATGCCAATTGGGAAGATGTAAGTACGTGCTGGCATCCCCTGCCCTTACTTCCTGCCACCCTCTCAGCATATGCTCCTCCAAAAGGGAAGAGCCAATCTCACCCCCTCCTCCAACCCAGGTAACCGCTGGTCCATTCTAAGAGGCTGTGCCTGGGCATAGCCTTAGCCATGAGGATTTCAGGTCTGCTAGGGATGAGGGGGTGTCTGTTCGGGAGCTCAGAGATCTTAAGTCCCCCAGGAAGGTGCCAATGGGTATGGAACAGGGAGCCCAAGACCCACACTGGGACTCCCAGCTAGCCTGAGCCTCTGAGGCTCTGCAGACCCTATGGCAGGCCTCAGACATGGACCAAAGGTCTCATTCTGCTCTTTGTGGTTAGCTTTTGTGCAGGTTTATTAAATTGCATCCTCTAGGCTTTATGGTAAAGCCTAACTGCGAGCTTTCAAACCCTACTGCACACCAGCCAGTGCCCCCCAAAATGGGCCTAAGCTCAGGGATGAGTCTGTCTTTTCATGTCCAAACTGACCAACGGTCGGGCACCTCCATGTCTAGACTGGCACATGACAGGAACACGGGGGCCATTGTCAGAGCTCTGGTCTGCACTGTCAGCTCGGCCCTTTGAGAGAAGTCCCTTTATTCTCTGGTCATTAGCATCTACGCCTAAAGTCAGGGACAAGCACACTCACCCTGCACTGCGGCTGGGATGCTCAGACAAGCTGGCGGTATGACCCATCTCTGAATCTTCAGGATCTGTTTGACTCTCAGCTCAACTGCCGTTGTCACCACGCACAAGACCTACAGGCTAAATGCAGCCTCACAAGGCAGTTTGGTGCTTGGACGCTAAGGAAGACATCTGTTGGCATATACGTTTAAGCTTTGCTTTTCCATCCAGTTTTAAGATCTGTGCAACGTCTAATGGACTCTTTCGACTGAGCCATGAGGTTGCTCTATAGCTAAGACACGGTGGGGTATCAGAAAGCATGGACCTTTGAGGGCACTGAGGCAAAACACAGTCTACCGCTCCACAAACCTGTGCTGCTGTGTGACCAGGTACAAACTGAGCCATCTAGCTCTGTTGATAATGGCCCGGGTGTGCAGAGATTCTCACCCCATCTGGCCAGAATAGTACAATGGGCTTTTCTTGGCGCGTTCTGGGCAGGGGTGCCTGAATCCCCCTGAGTTATGAGTGCTCAGGGTTGGAGCTTCCTGTTCGAAACCTCAACTGCAGTCAACGGGTAGACAGAATTATACCCACACTGACCCTCGGAAGAAGCCGCAGAAGTAAATACTGCCTCGGGTCAGAGCCTCTCCTGGAATGTCAGAACTTTGTTGAAAGCTGCTGAAGCCCGGGTAATCCATCACCACCACCCGCCTCTGTTTACAACTGGGTAATGCCTTTTATGACTGCCTCTCTCTATCCTGAATATTTGTTTTATTGCCCCTGTAGGGAGATTTTTCCATTTGGCAAAAATCATCAGATGGTTTCAGTCATGCTAACAACTGCTCATTAAATGCAAGGGAGTCAACAGAGAACTAAAGGTTTGTTTCTTTGGTATTTTTTTCCTTTCTTGTTTTCTTCTTTTTTCTTGTAATTTATGGAAGGACATCATGAGATGGGCAATAAGGGCGAAGAGTATGCAGATGTTGTTCCTCCTTAACGCCTGCCTGGGTGGGAGGCCAGGAAGCCCTCCTTGCCTTTCAGAGGGGTGATTCCTTTGGCGAGGAGAGAGTGAAGATTTCAATCTGTATCAAGGTGAGGGCTTGATGGGTGACCTCTGGGTTTCCGGCCTGTGATGCTTGATTCGTCTTCCCTCACGGTCCAGAAAGCAGGAGGTACATCTTTCTGTTCTGGCGCAAGGTGTTCTCTGAACTGATTTCAGCTCAACTGCCGTTGTCACCACGCACAAGACCTACAGGCTAAATGCAGCCTCACAAGGCAGTTTGGTGCTTGGACGCTAAGGAAGACATCTGTTGGCATATACGTTTAAGCTTTGCTTTTCCATCCAGTTTTAAGATCTGTGCAACGTCTAATGGACTCTTTCGACTGAGCCATGAGGTTGCTCTATAGCTAAGACACGGTGGGGTATCAGAAAGCATGGACCTTTGAGGGCACTGAGGCAAAACACAGTCTACCGCTCCACAAACCTGTGCTGCTGTGTGACCAGGTACAAACTGAGCCATCTAGCTCTGTTGATAAGGGCCCCGGGTGTGCAGAGATTCTCACCCCATCTGGCCAGAATAGTACAATGGGCTTTTCTTGGCGCGTTCTGGGCAGGGGTGCCTGAATCCCCCTGAGTTATGAGTGCTCAGGGTTGGAGCTTCCTGTTCGAAACCTCAACTGCAGTCAACGGGTAGACAGAATTATACCCACACTGACCCTCGGAAGAAGCCGCAGAAGTAAATACTGCCTCGGGTCAGAGCCTCTCCTGGAATGTCAGAACTTTGTTGAAAGCTGCTGAAGCCGGGTAATCCATCACCACCACCCGCCTCTGTTTACAACTGGGTAATGCCTTTTATGACTGCCTCTCTCTATCCTGAATATTTGTTTTATTGCCCCTGTAGGGAGATTTTTCCATTTGGCAAAAATCATCAGATGGTTTCAGTCATGCTAACAACTGCTCATTAAATGCAAGGGAGTCAACAGAGAACTAAAGGTTTGTTTCTTTGGTATTTTTTTCCTTTCTTGTTTTCTTCTTTTTTCTTGTAATTTATGGAAGGACATCATGAGATGGGCAATAAGGGCGAAGAGTATGCAGATGTTGTTCCTCCTTAACGCCTGCCTGGGTGGGAGGCCAGGAAGCCCTCCTTGCCTTTCAGAGGGGTGATTCCTTTGGCGAGGAGAGAGTGAAGATTTCAATCTGTATCAAGGTGAGGGCTTGATGGGTGACCTCTGGGTTTCCGGCCTGTGATGCTTGATTCGTCTTCCCTCACGGTCCAGAAAGCAGGAGGTACATCTTTCTGTTCTGGCGCAAAAGGTGTCTCAGGGCTAGAGCAGCACCTGAAGAGAACCAGTGGAGTGCCTGAAGGAGAGAGCTGGTAGGATGGGCTGGTGGGTGGATGGATGGTTGAGTGGAGGAATGGATGATTGGATGGATGGATGGAGAGTTAAGTGAACCAATAGGTGGATGATGAACAGAGGAGTGGATGCTTGGATGCGTGAGTGTACAGAGGAATGGATGCATGGATGGAGGGAAGATTGAAGATTTACAAAGGAAGTATAGCACCTCCTGGTGGCTAGCCTAGGACTGTGAGGCACAACGTGGGGACTCCATAGAGCCAGAGGGAGCCCCAGTGATCAGTCAACTTGGCTATAAACATAGAAACTTCATTCCTGGGACCGAAGAAGAGAAAGGCTGCTGGAAGCTGGAAGCCAGTGAGGTCTCATGGATGAGACCCAAATTCCCAGTCAGCATCCTGGATCTGCCTTGTTTAAAAACAACACCATTGTCCCTAATTTATAAAGTTTAATTGAAATATTATTCCAAAACAAACAAAACTTTTAACGATCCATTGGTTTAATCTCCTCAGTCTGTTTCTGAGCAACGAGGTGGGCGTTGAATACCTTAGAGGTGCTGGCAAGCCTCCCCGACCCGAGTCCATCTCCCACTTACGTCCTCTGGGCCAGGTTGCCTGGGGGGCTGCCTTTGCTCTTGGCCCCGAAAGGCTCTCTGGGAAGCCTCCAGGTGCAGTCTGGTCCAGCACATCTGTGAAGAATGACTTTAGACTCTGGCCACAGGGAGGTAAGGTGGAGAAAGAGCTTCAAGCCCTCCTCCGAACAGGGAAGGGCTGTGGGCTGGAATGCTGGCTTCTCTGACCAGGGGACCAGCTGAGATGGGCAATAAGGGCGAAGAGTATGCAGATGTTGTTCCTCCTTAACGCCTGCCTGGGTGGGAGGCCAGGAAGCCCTCCTTGCCTTTCAGAGGGGTGATTCCTTTGGCGAGGAGAGAGTGAAGATTTCAATCTGTATCAAGGTGAGGGCTTGATGGGTGACCTCTGGGTTTCCGGCCTGTGATGCTTGATTCGTCTTCCCTCACGGTCCAGAAAGCAGGAGGTACATCTTTCTGTTCTGGCGCAAAAGGTGTCTCAGGGCTAGAGCAGCACCTGAAGAGAACCAGTGGAGTGCCTGAAGGAGAGAGCTGGTAGGATGGGCTGGTGGGTGGATGGATGGTTGAGTGGAGGAATGGATGATTGGATGGATGGATGGAGAGTTAAGTGAACCAATAGGTGGATGATGAACAGAGGAGTGGATGCTTGGATGCGTGAGTGTACAGAGGAATGGATGCATGGATGGAGGGAAGATTGAAGATTTACAAAGGAAGTATAGCACCTCCTGGTGGCTAGCCTAGGACTGTGAGGCACAACGTGGGGACTCCATAGAGCCAGAGGGAGCCCCAGTGATCAGTCAACTTGGCTATAAACATAGAAACTTCATTCCTGGGACCGAAGAAGAGAAAGGCTGCTGGAAGCTGGAAGCCAGTGAGGTCTCATGGATGAGACCCAAATTCCCAGTCAGCATCCTGGATCTGCCTTGTTTAAAAACAACACCATTGTCCCTAATTTATAAAGTTTAATTGAAATATTATTCCAAAACAAACAAAACTTTTAACGATCCATTGGTTTAATCTCCTCAGTCTGTTTCTGAGCAACGAGGTGGGCGTTGAATACCTTAGAGGTGCTGGCAAGCCTCCCCGACCCGAGTCCATCTCCCACTTACGTCCTCTGGGCCAGGTTGCCTGGGGGGCTGCCTTTGCTCTTGGCCCCGAAAGGCTCTCTGGGAAGCCTCCAGGTGCAGTCTGGTCCAGCACATCTGTGAAGAATGACTTTAGACTCTGGCCACAGGGAGGTAAGGTGGAGAAAGAGCTTCAAGCCCCTCCTCCGAACAGGGAAGGGCTGTGGGCTGGAATGCTGGCTTCTCTGACCAGGGGACCAGCTGTGTGGGCAGTAGGCCCAGCTGCTCCTCCATGACCACGGCAACCCTTGATTTCCTTCTTCAACTATAAATCCCTCTAGAGAGGACCCTGCTCTTGTGACGCTCATTCCTGGGATAATGGTTCCTCTTCTCCTGTACGCAGTCCATGCCACCTAAGACGGACTGTAAGGGTGTCAGTAGCTGGGCTGCACGTACATTTGCCCAGTCCAGAGGAAGAGGACAGGAGATGCTGGAGAAAAGAGACCTGTGTCTCCTAATCTGAGGCCAGGATGATTCCTGGAAGGTCAGGGTTGGGGCTAGCATGTCGTTAAACTCTTCACAGCAGAAAAGAAAACAAAAAAATCATTCCCATACTGCCTTGACGCACCACGTTCCAGCATCATAAAACTCTGTTGTAATAAAATCTAAGAAATCCCCTCACTGAGAAAGTGATGATTTCAGCACTTGCCTTCCCAATGCCCTTCCCATCCTCAGCGCACATGTCCTGAAGGCCCAGGCAGGGACCCCATGGAGAGGGGATCCGTTGTGCCTCAAAGAGCGTGCCACTGGAGCCGGGTTACCCGACTCAACAAACAAAAATCCTGCACACCTAGTTAAACTGGAATTTAGGATGAACAATGTCTTTTTAGTGTAAGTGTGTCCCATGCAATATTTGGAACATATTTATACTAAAAAATAAGACACATTTACCTGAAATTCAAATTTAATGGGGTGTCCTATATTTATGTGACAAACCCACCCTTCTAGCCTTCACCAGGAACAACCCTCCTACAGAGCCAGGCTTTTTAAAACCTAAAAGCTATATGACCTTAGTTCCCAGATCCCAGGAATGGGGTTAACATTGAACCTGCCTCTTTTTGCAAGCCTCCCGACCAGTCCATCTCCCACTTACGTCCTCTGGGCCAGGTTGCCTGGGGGGCTGCCTTTGCTCTTGGCCCCGAAAGGCTCTCTGGGAAGCCTCCAGGTGCAGTCTGGTCCAGCACATCTGTGAAGAATGACTTTAGACTCTGGCCACAGGGAGGTAAGGTGGAGAAAGAGCTTCAAGCCCCTCCTCCGAACAGGGAAGGGCTGTGGGCTGGAATGCTGGCTTCTCTGACCAGGGGACCAGCTGTGTGGGCAGTAGGCCCAGCTGCTCCTCCATGACCACGGCAACCCTTGATTTCCTTCTTCAACTATAAATCCCTCTAGAGAGGACCCTGCTCTTGTGACGCTCATTCCTGGGATAATGGTTCCTCTTCTCCTGTACGCAGTCCATGCCACCTAAGACGGACTGTAAGGGTGTCAGTAGCTGGGCTGCACGTACATTTGCCCAGTCCAGAGGAAGAGGACAGGAGATGCTGGAGAAAAGAGACCTGTGTCTCCTAATCTGAGGCCAGGATGATTCCTGGAAGGTCAGGGTTGGGGCTAGCATGTCGTTAAACTCTTCACAGCAGAAAAGAAAACAAAAAAATCATTCCCATACTGCCTTGACGCACCACGTTCCAGCATCATAAAACTCTGTTGTAATAAAATCTAAGAAATCCCCTCACTGAGAAAGTGATGATTTCAGCACTTGCCTTCCCAATGCCCTTCCCATCCTCAGCGCACATGTCCTGAAGGCCCAGGCAGGGACCCCATGGAGAGGGGATCCGTTGTGCCTCAAAGAGCGTGCCACTGGAGCCGGGTTACCCGACTCAACAAACAAAAATCCTGCACACCTAGTTAAACTGGAATTTAGGATGAACAATGTCTTTTTAGTGTAAGTGTGTCCCATGCAATATTTGGAACATATTTATACTAAAAAATAAGACACATTTACCTGAAATTCAAATTTAATGGGGTGTCCTATATTTTATGTGACAAACCCACCCTTCTAGCCTTCACCAGGAACAACCCTCCTACAGAGCCAGGCTGAGTTGATTTAAATCCCAGCTTTACTAAAGAGTGGCTATATGACCTTAGTTCCCAGATCCCAGGAATGGGGGTTAACATTGAACCTGCCTCTTAGGGAGGTGTGAAAATAAGGGTATACAACACTGAGGAACTCCAGTGTGAACATTGGTTAGTATGTCCCCCCAGGGCTCATACTTCCTACCCATGGGTTTTTGGTAGAGTTTGGGGTATCTTCCAGTCTCAGAAACTTCAGTGGAGCTCCCAAGGTCGAGCCCTGTCCACCCAGAGGCAGGGGTACTAGGGCAGAGGGGAAGGGTTAGGGTTAGTAGAGCAAATCTGGACCTGCCTCCACTGATCCGGGCAAGGGGGTGCAGGCAGGGCTGTGTGGCCGTGTGTGGACTTGGGGCATGAAGAGGTCCCAGAAAATACTACCCCTACTTTAGGAGTGTCCCATCAAGGGAAACGTCTTTGGGTCTAGCACTTTCCACAGGAGATCTGGCATGCTGGAGGTCCGCATTCCCTGCTTGCATGTGGATCCCAAAGCCTGTCAGGACCTAGCACTGAGCGAGCCCCACACACAGGAACCCTGCCTCAGCCTCCTTGGGTCCTTCCCTCCAGGATGGACTAGGGCTCTTGGAACTCGCTCCTGAAGTCAATTTGGGATTCAGTCAAGGGAAATATAGTCAGCCTGACAGATGCTGAGATGGGCCTTGGGTATACCAAGAGGCTCCCTAGACACCTGCCGTGGGGCGTGACCTCCATCCCGCACAAGTTCATGATCCAGAACCCAGAGACGTGGGTCCAGAGGACTGTGCCATTTGTCCTTGGCCAGCGCTGCCGTGGTCGCCAAGGCCTTGAACTCTGAACGCGAGCCTCCTGTCTACAAAGCTGGGATATTAGGGTTTCTTCTGCCGGTGTTTTCTTTGTAAGAACCAGCTGCTTCTGCTTAGTCGCTTCAGATTCTGTGCAACCCTATGGACTGTAACAGGCCAGGCTCCTCTGTTACGGAATTCTCCAGGCAAGAGTACTGGAGTCGGTTGCCATGCCCTCCTCCAGGGATCTTCCTAACCCAGGGATCAAACCTGGGTCTCCTGCAGTGCAGGCAGATTCAAGTCAGCAGGAAAGACTTTGTAAGAACCAAACATAACAAATCCAGAGAAAGCAAACTGTGTAAATAACTTCCCAGTCCGGTTCATGAAAAAAACAACACTGAGGAACTCCAGTGTGAACATTGGTTAGTATGTCCCCAGGGCTCATACTTCCTACCCATGGGTTTTTGGTAGAGTTTGGGGTATCTTCCAGTCTCAGAAACTTCAGTGGAGCTCCCAAGGTCGAGCCCTGTCCACCCAGAGGCAGGGGTACTAGGGCAGAGGGGAAGGGTTAGGGTTAGTAGAGCAAATCTGGACCTGCCTCCACTGATCCGGGCAAGGGGGTGCAGGCAGGGCTGTGTGGCCGTGTGTGGACTTGGGGCATGAAGAGGTCCCAGAAAATACTACCCCTACTTTAGGAGTGTCCCATCAAGGGAAACGTCTTTGGGTCTAGCACTTTCCACAGGAGATCTGGCATGCTGGAGGTCCGCATTCCCTGCTTGCATGTGGATCCCAAAGCCTGTCAGGACCTAGCACTGAGCGAGCCCCACACACAGGAACCCTGCCTCAGCCTCCTTGGGTCCTTCCCTCCAGGATGGACTAGGGCTCTTGGAACTCGCTCCTGAAGTCAATTTGGGATTCAGTCAAGGGAAATATAGTCAGCCTGACAGATGCTGAGATGGGCCTTGGGTATACCAAGAGGCTCCCTAGACACCTGCCGTGGACGTGACCTCCATCCCCGCACAAGTTCATGATCCAGAACCCAGAGACGTGGGTCCAGAGGACTGTGCCATTTGTCCTTGGCCAGCTCTGCCATGGTCACCAAGGCCTTGAACTCTGAACTCCAGCCTCCTGTCTACAAAGCTGGGATATTAGGGTTTCTTCTGCCGGTGTTTTCTTTGTAAGAACCAGCTGCTTCTGCTTAGTCGCTTCAGATTCTGTGCAACCCTATGGACTGTAACAGGCCAGGCTCCTCTGTTACGGAATTCTCCAGGCAAGAGTACTGGAGTCGGTTGCCATGCCCTCCTCCAGGGATCTTCCTAACCCAGGGATCAAACCTGGGTCTCCTGCAGTGCAGGCAGATTCAAGTCAGCAGGAAAGACTTTGTAAGAACCAAACATAACAAATCCAGAGAAAGCAAACTGTGTAAATATCTTCCCGGGTGGGCCTTCTCTGTGTGAAATGCTTTCGCACTTGGTAAATCTCAAGGCCAATGGGAAAGCTACTATACCCATTCCACAGATGACAGCATCGAGGCTCTGAGGTTTTGTCTTTCTCCCTCTGCTTGCTGGTCCAGGCTGGGAGACATCTGGTGAACCCCAAGGCTAGATGTCAAGGATGGAAGAGCAGGGGTGGGTGGGTGGGTGCTGCGTCGGCAGCCGTCCCCTGGCTGTACCTCTCTACCCTGCTGGGTGAAGGAAGGGTCACAGCTGCGGACGGAGGGCCATGGGTCCTCAGGCCTGGCGTGCTCATAGATCTCCACACTCTTCCTAGAAGCCGAGCACTCCTGGGTGAGCCTCATCCAGATGGCAAGAGTGACGATGCCACAGATCCGCTGTGTGATTTTGTTTGATCATTTTAAGACCAAACAGTTTGTTTTAAAGGTGGGTGGGGGTGTCAAGTAACTGTGTTTACTAAGTCGCTTCAGTTGTGTCCGTCTCCTTGTGACCCTGTGGACCGTAGGCCACCAGGCTCCCCTGTCCACGGGATTCCCCAGGCAAGAATACTGGAGTGGGGTGCCATTTCTCACTCCAGGGGTCTTCCCCACCTAGGGATCGAACCCAAATCTCCCACAGCTCCTGCGTTGCAGATGGACTCTTTACTGCTGAGCCACTGGCAAAGTCCTGTCAAGTAACTTTAAAACATTATTTATTTTCAAACTTCAGATCTTTTTGTCTCGCTCTGATTTTTTGCTATCTCCCCAACTGCCTATACTATCTCATGTTTTGCTAGTTTAAATCTATTTATTTTTTAAAACTTAAATCACATACTTTAAAATGAAATCAGTCTGGAGTTGTGGTTTTTAAAATAAAGTTTTCAGAGTACCACCTAAAGTCACCCTGGGAAACAATGATTGGGTGCAAACCTTCAACCCTGTGCTAAGGTCCTTCTCCAAAAACTCGGCCACTGAATTCTGAAGGTGTGAACAGCCCAGGCTGAAGAGAGGGCCCCTGGCAGGCACTTGGGCTGAGCGCCAGAGTCCAGAGACCATAGCCTTAGAGATGCATCTGTCTGCTAACTCAGCGGCCAGACCCCTGCCTCCTTCTCACCTTGAACTCCTCGTAACTGCAGTATCCTCGAGGAGCTGCAGCTCTGAATGCTGAGTGTGGGCAAGGTCTCCAAGATCTCACAGGGAAGGTGGCATTGCTTTGGTCCTTGGTAGGGAACCAAGTTTCCTGGCAGAGAAAGAAGGTAGACTCTTTTAAGCAGAGATAGTGTCATGAGCAAAGGACAAAGCAAGGGTAGTAGGCCCTGCTTCCCTGGATTTGAGAAGTGCCCTGGCACAGTCTGGGGCTTCCCTGGTGGTCCAGTGGGTAAGGACACCGCCTTGCAGCACAAGGGGCGCCGGTTCAATCCCTGGCCTGGGAGGATCCCATGTGCCGCAGAGCGGCTGGACAGACACGTCCAACTACCTAGCCGGAGCTCTGGGGCGCATGTACCCAGAGCCGCTGCTCTGCAGCGTGAGAGGCCACTGCGATGGGAGGCCCACACAGGCCAAAGAACAAAGGATAAATAAATGAAAGATCAAATAGAAGTGGGCAAAGAAAAAAAAGTTTTAAAAAGGCACTGTCTGGTGCCCTTAGTGT
The DNA here is from genome assembly GCA_022376925.1 of Tragulus kanchil. NCBI lineage: Eukaryota > Metazoa > Chordata > Mammalia > Artiodactyla > Tragulidae > Tragulus > Tragulus kanchil. Next base: position 164,239,411 of record JAIOJX010000005.1, read on the forward strand.
TGACTTGTACAGATTTATATTTAAATAGCTTGCTCACTTACAAACCGTGAACACTTTACAGATGCTTGACTTCCCTATTTAAAATCCTAACTCACTTCCCTCCCTTCTGGTCCATTTTCTCACTTAAGGATCTTCTATAGATTACGTGTTTAATTACTTACATATTTAGTGCCATTTTCTTTCCCCCACTCCCTAGGATGCAAACTCTAGGAGCACTGGGGTTTGGATTGTTTTCTTTGTTTGTTTGTGCTTCCTTTACTAACATTTCAAACACTTATCCCTAGTCTGGAACATAGGATGTGCTCCATAAGAACTGCAATGAATTAGTAGAGGAAGTGAGGGGTCACATCAGTCTGTCCGCACTAACGTCTGTTTTGGGTTCCCGGGCACAGCCAGAGGCCCTGATTGTCCGCCAGCCCACGTGGATCCCTCCCAGTGACTCCCTCAGGCTTTGGGAGCAACAACCGATTTTGTGGCATAAAGGAAACAAGAGAGAGGCCTTGACATTGGCTTTGGCTTTTGACTTTTGACATTTCACTTGCAGGTAAGATTCCACAGGCTCGGCTCTCGCCCGGCTCTGGCTCCACGGGGTGCCCTCTAAGTCCCGCTCGCCCGGCTGTGACTAAACCTTGCGTCTTTACCAGTCTGGGCGGGGATCTGGTGCTGGCCAGAGTCTGGATCCGCTCCGATGGCAGGTCACCAGTCAATCGCTGTGGCAAGGTCTCCAAGATCTCACAGGAAGGTGGCAAAAGCCAGAAAAATAGTTTGGTTCATGAGCAAAGGACAAAGCAAGGGTAGTAGGCCCTGCTTCCCTGGATTTGAGAAGTGCCCTGGCACAGTCTGGGGCTTCCCTGGTGGTCCAGTGGGTAAGGACACCGCCTTGCAGCACAAGGGGCGCCGGTTCAATCCCTGGCCTGGGAGGATCCCATGTGCCGCAGAGCGGCTGGACAGACACGTCCAACTACCTAGCCGGAGCTCTGGGGCGCATGTACCCAGAGCCGCTGCTCTGCAGCGTGAGAGGCCACTGCGATGGGAGGCCCACACAGGCCAAAGAACAAAGGATAAATAAATGAAAGATCAAATAGAAGTGGGCAAAGAAAAAAAAGTTTTAAAAAGGCACTGTCTGGTGCCCTTAGTGTTGACTTGTACAGATTTATATTTAAATAGCTTGCTCACTTACAAACCGTGAACACTTTACAGATGCTTGACTTCCCTATTTAAAATCCTAACTCACTTCCCTCCCTTCTGGTCCATTTTCTCACTTAAGGATCTTCTATAGATTACGTGTTTAATTACTTACATATTTAGTGCCATTTTCTTTCCCCCACTCCCTAGGATGCAAACTCTAGGAGCACTGGGGTTTGGATTGTTTTCTTTGTTTGTTTGTGCTTCCTTTACTAACATTTCAAACACTTATCCCTAGTCTGGAACATAGGATGTGCTCCATAAGAACTGCAATGAATTAGTAGAGGAAGTGAGGGGTCACATCAGTCTGTCCGCACTAACGTCTGTTTTGGGTTCCCGGGCACAGCCAGAGGCCCTGATTGTCCGCCAGCCCACGTGGATCCCTCCCAGTGACTCCCTCAGGCTTTGGGAGCAACAACCGATTTTGTGGCATAAAGGAAACAAGAGAGAGGCCTTGACATTGGCTTTGGCTTTTGACTTTTGACATTTCACTTGCAGGTAAGATTCCACAGGCTCGGCTCTCGCCCGGCTCTGGCTCCACGGGGTGCCCTCTAAGTCCCGCTCGCCCGGCTGTGACTAAACCTTGCGTCTTTACCAGTCTGGGCGGGGATCTGGTGCTGGCCAGAGTCTGGATCCGCTCCGATCCAGGGCCGTGGGGGAGGGGTAGAGGGGGAAATAGGAGATTTTGTCACCAGAGGGCGCCCGAGCTCAATCGCTGTGCGCCACCGACACCTCAGACAGTTGTGGCTCAGGAACTTGGAGTTGGTCCGCTCCAGCTTTCCAGAGAGAAGGTGGTGACAGGGGATGCCCGAGGACTACCCTATCCATTGGATTGGTAGTCTTTTTTTCTTTTTTTAGAAAAACATTTATTTATTTTTATTTATTTATTTTCATCTATCTTTACTCTTTGGCAAGTGTGGGCCTCCCATGGCAGTGGCCTCTCAGGTCGCAGAACACTGGCTCTGGCTGCATGCGCCCCAGAGCGCTAGTTCGTAATTGGACACATCGGTCCAGCCGCTCCGTGGCACGTGGGATCTTCCGCAACCAGGGATCGAAGCGGTGCCCTTTGCATTGAAAGGCGGACTCTTTACACAATGAACCACCAGGGAAGCCCTGGATTGGTAGTTCTTTAAAGGTAGGGACCAAGTCAGTGGGATTTCCGGCTCTGCACCCGTTACCCAGAAGTAGGGTCGGCCCGGAGTGAGTGAATGAATGAATGAACGAACGAGCACGGGTTCTCTCAGCGCATCAAACTGGGCACGACAATAGTTTGGGGGAAAAGAGAAAAAAATACAAAAGACACCCACCCCCACAACTGGAATCCCGGACCTCTTGCTGTTTCTTGCGGATGGCCCCCGCCCTTGGCGCCTGGTTGGATGTGCTCCATAAGAACTGCAATGAATTAGTAGAGGAAGTGAGGGGTCACATCAGTCTGTCCGCACTAACGTCTGTTTTGGGTTCCCGGGCACAGCCAGAGGCCCTGATTGTCCGCCAGCCCACGTGGATCCCTCCAGTGACTCCCTCAGGCTTTGGGAGCAACAACCGATTTTGTGGCATAAAGGAAACAAGAGAGAGGCCTTGACATTGGCTTTGGCTTTTGACTTTTGACATTTCACTTGCAGGTAAGATTCCACAGGCTCGGCTCTCGCCCGGCTCTGGCTCCACGGGGTGCCCTCTAAGTCCCGCTCGCCCGGCTGTGACTAAACCTTGCGTCTTTACCAGTCTGGGCGGGGATCTGGTGCTGGCCAGAGTCTGGATCCGCTCCGATCCAGGGCCGTGGGGGAGGGGTAGAGGGGGAAATAGGAGATTTTGTCACCAGAGGGCGCCCGAGCTCAATCGCTGTGCGCCACCGACACCTCAGACAGTTGTGGCTCAGGAACTTGGAGTTGGTCCGCTCCAGCTTTCCAGAGAGAAGGTGGTGACAGGGGATGCCCGAGGACTACCCTATCCATTGGATTGGTAGTCTTTTTTTCTTTTTTTAGAAAAACATTTATTTATTTTTATTTATTTATTTTCATCTATCTTTACTCTTTGGCAAGTGTGGGCCTCCCATGGCAGTGGCCTCTCAGGTCGCAGAACACTGGCTCTGGCTGCATGCGCCCCAGAGCGCTAGTTCGTAATTGGACACATCGGTCCAGCCGCTCCGTGGCACGTGGGATCTTCCCGCAACCAGGGATCGAAGCGGTGCCCTTTGCATTGAAAGGCGGACTCTTTACACAATGAACCACCAGGGAAGCCCTGGATTGGTAGTTCTTTAAAGGTAGGGACCAAGTCAGTGGGATTTCCGGCTCTGCACCCGTTACCCAGAAGTAGGGTCGGCCCGGAGTGAGTGAATGAATGAATGAACGAACGAGCACGGGTTCTCTCAGCGCATCAAACTGGGCACGACAATAGTTTGGGGGAAAAGAGAAAAAAATACAAAAGACACCCACCCCCACAACTGGAATCCCGGACCTCTTGCTGTTTCTTGCGGATGGCCCCCGCCCTTGGCGCCTGGTTGGAGCAATTGAGCCCAGGCCTGGCACGCCCCGCCCCACAGGTCAGAGATCTCAGGTCAGAGATCTGAGACCTCAGAGACTTGTCCCCACCGACTACCCCTTGGATGGACGCGGGGTCAGAATCCACCGCACTCTCAGGTTATGAGGGGAAGAGCGGAGGGAGGTAGCCGAGAGGCTCAAAACGGCGCTTTTCTCACCCCTGCGTCTCCTAGTCCGCCTGCTTGCATCCCTGTGCTCTGCTAGGAACACCTCAGGTGTCCAGGTTTGGGGCGCAGCAGCCTGCCAGGAGGGCTGGATACCGCCGAGGGACGAGCCCATGGGTGTAGTTCTCTGGACCAGAACGACCAACTCCAGGAACACCGTCCTTGGGTGGGGAGGAGAGGGGAGATCGCTCATCATTTCGGGTGGTGATGAAATCCATTGCGAAGCGTAAACAGTTACTTCCAGCTTCTATTTCTTGAGTACTGACTGTGTCGACTGGATGCTGAGCAGCTCACAGTGGTCTCAAGTCAATTCCTGTCACTCCCCTTCGCGGGGCGGGAACTAGCCCATTTCACAGTTGAAGAGCAGGTGCAAAGAGCTAAATAAACGCATGGTTACTAAACGCCCCGGGGGCGAACTACCATTATTTCCTTTTGACAGCACGGTATGCTATTTTAGAGCTTCAATTTCATACTCGAGGAAACTGAGGCTTGGCTATTATCTAAGTGATAGCTTTGGCTTGGAATTAGAGTCTCTCTGACACAAAGATCAGTCTGGTTCCCTTGGACCCAATTTACCCGGCCGCTGAGAAGCGAACCGAGGCCAGTGGTCACTTCCAGGTCCTACTCTCCCCCAAACAGGACGCTATTATCCCGACCGCCGCTGGCCTAGCTGGCCCTCATCTCTAAGAGTGACCTGTTTGTTTTGCCTTTCAGTTCCCGCCTCTGGGACTCCATCTCTCCATCGGCATAATGGGAACAGTAACCAGCCCTGTCCCTAACCCTCACTGGGCGGCCGGCTTCCTCGGTGCAGGTCAGGCACACAAAGCCTGGCCAGGCGCATCTGGAGAGGTCGAAGGCTGGAGCACCGCGCAGTCCGGGAAGCATTCCTGGCGCGGAGCAGGGGTGGGAGGGTGAGGACGGGGGCGCGGCCGGGTGGGAGGGGACTCGGGTCAGAGCCCCGGGCCGCAGCCCAGATTCGGCTCCAGGCCCGCCCCTCGCCGCGCGCCCGCCCCGCCCCTCTCTAGCCTCTAAAGTGCCGGGCGCGCGCCTCCGGCTGCCGCACTTTCACTCTCCGCCGCCGCGTCCCCTCCGCGACGGCCGTCCGTCCGCCGCCGCCAGCTCGCGCCATGGGTGTCAAGGTGGTCCTCGCGCTGGCCCTCGTGCTGACTGCGCTGTGCCTCAGCGACGGTAAGTGCGCCCGGCGACGGAGTCGTGGGCAGGCGCCGGGCTCTGAGCTCCGTGCGGGGCTGCGGCTCTTCTGCCCCAGCCCGAACCGCCCCCAGAGAGCCTAACCCGCACTGCTTTGCAGCCCGGAGGCCGAGGCAGCCCACTTCGCGGGGCGCGCTCGCACGGCGGGCGGCGTTGCAAGTCCCCCGCCTAGCGCCCTCGGCCGTTAGGCTGAGCACTCCGCTGCAGGGCTTGGATCCCGGACGCGAGAGCTGCAGCCAGACCTCCGGCGGGCTGCAGAGCGAGGTCGCGCAGGATAACTGGGTGCGAGAGCGCCCGGGTCGCTTTTGGCGTCGGTTGGGGAAGGCGCGGAGGTACGAAGCCGAACCCGGGACCTTGCGGTCCCTGGCTCTTGACCACCCACCTACCGGTCCAGTGCCTTCCCATGCCCAGCTCGGTTTCCTGAGGTGAATGGGCTCCGAGGCCCTGCTGCGCGTCGCGCGGGACTTGCGATCTGAGGTTCGCATTGGAGACAGCGCTTTGCAAAGCCTGTCTGGCAGCGCGACTTCTTTGTGGTGGCGATGCCGATGCGATCGGGTGCAGCTGCGAGGCGTCCCATCCACGCGATGCCTTCCCCCTCTCTGCACCCACCTAAGTGGGGCTCCGCGGGCGTCTCGTTCCAAGCAGCTGTCCGGTTTGCGCCAAACTCCTGGCTGCGCTTCTGTACGCGTAATGCAGTCCTCAGCGACGCGGCGAGGCTGGACGCGCACCCCGCCGGTGCCTTTCCTGCTTCTTCCTGGGTCGCCCTAGAGAGGCCCAGGGGCCATCCGGGTTATGCATGCACCTACGCAGTCCCCCAAACACACCTGCCGACAGGCGCCTTTGTCACCAGCCAAGGCGGCGCTCTACCTCGGAGCGAGCTGAGCGCTGCTGCAAAGTTCAATCGCCAAGGCCTTAGGCCACGAGGAAAGGTGGTGTCCTGTTTCACTGTGAGAGGGAGAGAACTTTTTTTTTCCTTTTGAGGCTTAAGAGAAATCTCACTGTCCGGTTACAGGATACCACCGCTACTGCAAACCAAAATAAACTGTTGCTTCTGAATACACAAAACAAAATCATGGTCAGGCCCTGCTGAGCGAGCTTGGCTGCGAAGTTGCCAACCAATCCTGCAAAGAGTTGAAGGATACTGAGTGCTCTGTGCAGCTGAGGTCTGTTCAGGGGCCATGACCCTGGAGCCGTCAGCTGGGTTCTGGCTGAAGACGAGGGCTCCATTCTGGCTAGTTGGCGGGAGGGATTCTTTAAAAGTGTAGCAAGTTGCTGGTCAGCGGTACAATGGGACTACCCTCAAAGGGAATTGAGAATTTTTTTCTGTAAGCTGAAAAAGTAACCTAGCCTTGTCTTTACCCTGACACCCCTGGCCCAGGTCATAGGGAATGCTCGGGTTTGGGTGGCAGCAACTGAGTGGCTGGTGAAAGTGGAGGTGTCGGAGGAAATGCTTCTCTGGCGCACCTCCTGGGGAACTGCAGACATGATTGGAATGCAAGGGCCCAGCTCGGTTTCCTGAGGTGAATGGGCTCCGAGGCCCTGCTGCGCGTCGCGCGGGACTTGCGTCTGAGGTTCGCATTGGAGACAGCGCTTTGCAAAGCCTGTCTGGCAGCGCGACTTCTTTGTGGTGGCGATGCCGATGCGATCGGGTGCAGCTGCGAGGCGTCCCATCCACGCGATGCCTTCCCCCTCTCTGCACCCACCTAAGTGGGGCTCCGCGGGCGTCTCGTTCCAAGCAGCTGTCCGGTTTGCGCCAAACTCCTGGCTGCGCTTCTGTACGCGTAATGCAGTCCTCAGCGACGCGGCGAGGCTGGACGCGCACCCCGCCGGTGCCTTTCCTGCTTCTTCCTGGGTCGCCCTAGAGGGCCCAGGGGCCATCCGGGTTATGCATGCACCTACGCAGTCCCCCAAACACACCTGCCGACAGGCGCCTTTGTCACCAGCCAAGGCGGCGCTCTACCTCGGAGCGAGCTGAGCGCTGCTGCAAAGTTCAATCGCCAAGGCCTTAGGCCACGAGGAAAGGTGGTGTCCTGTTTCACTGTGAGAGGGAGAGAACTTTTTTTTTCCTTTTGAGGCTTAAGAGAAATCTCACTGTCCGGTTACAGGATACCACCGCTACTGCAAACCAAAATAAACTGTTGCTTCTGAATACACAAAACAAAATCATGGTCAGGCCCTGCTGAGCGAGCTTGGCTGCGAAGTTGCCAACCAATCCTGCAAAGAGTTGAAGGATACTGAGTGCTCTGTGCAGCTGAGGTCTGTTCAGGGGCCATGACCCTGGAGCCGTCAGCTGGGTTCTGGCTGAAGACGAGGGCTCCATTCTGGCTAGTTGGCGGGAGGGATTCTTTAAAAGTGTAGCAAGTTGCTGGTCAGCGGTACAATGGGACTACCCTCAAAGGGAATTGAGAATTTTTTTCTGTAAGCTGAAAAAGTAACCTAGCCTTGTCTTTACCCTGACACCCCTGGCCCAGGTCATAGGGAATGCTCGGGTTTGGGTGGCAGCAACTGAGTGGCCTGGTGAAAGTGGAGGTGTCGGAGGAAATGCTGCTTCCTCTGGCGGCCACCTCCCCTGGGGAACTGCAGACATGATTGGAATGCAAGGGCCCAGGTCTTTGAGTCCTGGGCCCACCTGACGCTGGAGCACAGGAGGAGTGGGGTCTCATTCACAGGCTCCACCTGACTCCAGGCAGGGTTGGCTGCTCGCCCATCTGAGCTGCTCTCTTGGCATCGAGTGGCCAGGTCAGGGTCCTGTCCTGGGCTTCCGGATGATGTAGCTCACCTTGCACGCCTAGGTCAGTAGGCACTTTGTGACCAACTAGAGTCTGGGTGCCCATGCTGAGTCCCCTAGTTCAGGCTCTAACTCTGGCTCCTGCCCTCCTTCCATTGGCTGACCTCAGCCTAGCAGCTGGGTGCCTCTGGATACCTTGGGCTTCTAGGGGTTAAAGCTGGGCCTGGCTGGAGGGGCTAGCTCAGGAACTCTCGTCTCTGTATTTGAGTGGAAGGACTGCTCTGGAGCTGAGCCAGGTTCCCCAGATGCCAAGATCACCAGAAGCCAAGTTCACCCCAATCCTGGGTAACACATCTGGACCAGTCAGTCCTCTTGGCTGCACATATTGCAGAACAGTTGGAAAAGTTAGTAATATTGGCCAAGAAAAAAAGTTGGCAGGAAGGTCACCAGGTGGACACAGCACCTAGCTCTCTTGGTAAGAACACTTCGGGCTCTGTCACTTTAAAAAACCTGTTGAAATTCTCCACTTGACAGGCAGGCAACCGGGTCCGGGAGCAAGAATAAAAAATTGCCTTTGAAGGAAATGGATAATCCCAGGGGGTGCAGAGGGGAGAGGAGAAAAAGAGAAAGCTTGTGTTTTGAGCTCAGAATGGGCTCTGATTTCTGGCCTGATCTCCGTTGCTCTGATAATGGAGTCAGAGCAACGGGGACCTGGGGTGGGGTGGAGGAGGCCGGTGGGGGCCGGGCGGAGTCAGCGGTACAATGGGACTACCCTCAAAGGGAATTGAGAATTTTTTTCTGTAAGCTGAAAAAGTAACCTAGCCTTGTCTTTACCCTGACACCCCTGGCCCAGGTCATAGGGAATGCTCGGGTTTGGGTGGCAGCAACTGAGTGGCCTGGTGAAAGTGGAGGTGTCGGAGGAAATGCTGCTTCCTCTGGCGGCCACCTCCCCTGGGGAACTGCAGACATGATTGGAATGCAAGGGCCCAGGTCTTTGAGTCCTGGGCCCACCTGACGCTGGAGCACAGGAGGAGTGGGGTCTCATTCACAGGCTCCACCTGACTCCAGGCAGGGTTGGCTGCTCGCCCATCTGAGCTGCTCTCTTGGCATCGAGTGGCCAGGTCAGGGTCCTGTCCTGGGCTTCCGGATGATGTAGCTCACCTTGCACGCCTAGGTCAGTAGGCACTTTGTGACCAACTAGAGTCTGGGTGCCCATGCTGAGTCCCCTAGTTCAGGCTCTAACTCTGGCTCCTGCCCTCCTTCCATTGGCTGACCTCAGCCTAGCAGCTGGGTGCCTCTGGATACCTTGGGCTTCTAGGGGTTAAAGCTGGGCCTGGCTGGAGGGGCTAGCTCAGGAACTCTCGTCTCTGTATTTGAGTGGAAGGACTGCTCTGGAGCTGAGCCAGGTTCCCCAGATGCCAAGATCACCAGAAGCCAAGTTCACCCCAATCCTGGGTAACACATCTGGACCAGTCAGTCCTCTTGGCTGCACATATTGCAGAACAGTTGGAAAAGTTAGTAATATTGGCCAAGAAAAAAAGTTGGCAGGAAGGTCACCAGGTGGACACAGCACCTAGCTCTCTTGGTAAGAACACTTCGGGCTCTGTCACTTTAAAAAACCTGTTGAAATTCTCCACTTGACAGGCAGGCAACCGGGTCCGGGAGCAAGAATAAAAAATTGCCTTTGAAGGAAATGGATAATCCCAGGGGGTGCAGAGGGGAGAGGAGAAAAAGAGAAAGCTTGTGTTTTGAGCTCAGAATGGGCTCTGATTTCTGGCCTGATCTCCGTTGCTCTGATAATGGAGTCAGAGCAACGGGGACCTGGGGGTGGGGGTGGAGGAGGCCGGTGGGGGCCGGGCGGAGCCAGCCCCACCATCCACAGCGCTGCCCAGCCGCTGTCACGCTGTGCACCTTCCAGCCTGTGGCTCTGGGGTTGAGACCGGTCCCGCCCCACCACCATCTGGTTCTGCTCAGCTCAGAAGCACCCCTGAGAATTCCAGGGAAAAGTGCAGACAGGACACTCAGAGGAGGGCATTTGGCTCTTCCTTACTCAGGGTGCCCAGCCCGCAACTCCAGGCCACTTTCCCAGGTGATCTGGTTACAGAGACATGCAGACTTCTGCAGAGACCCCGTGCAGTTGCTAAAAGCCAGTCCCCAGCACCACCTTTCTGGAGTCAGCCCAGGTGTAAACCTGAAGCCTGCTCCCAGAACCCCAGCACCACAGTCACTGAGCGCCTTGAAGCCAAGCTCTCTTCGTCCCAGTTTTCAGGAAATCCAGCTGGGTCTTGGGTGGGAGCGGGGAGAAGCAGGGAGCAGGGGAGGCAGGTGGTCTGCTTTCCCTTTGACGTGGTGGCCATGCCATCTCTTAACTGAACTCAGCCATTGGGGAGGGGGGCGGGCGACAGGAAGAAAGAAATGAGATTCCTCACTCACAAGCTTCCCCAGCTCTGTTGCCCTGAAGTATGGAACTTCAGAGGCACCAGGAAGCCCTTGGGAGCTCCGTAAACAGGCAAACTTTAAAAAAATCTCTGGACTAAATATTCTCAGGCATACATTTGATCCCTGATGAAAGGATCCACAAATTCAAATAATTTGGGGTATTAAGCTGGAAAAGGTTAAGGTAACACATCTGGACCAGTCAGTCCTCTTGGCTGCACATATTGCAGAACAGTTGGAAAAGTTAGTAATATTGGCCAAGAAAAAAAGTTGGCAGGAAGGTCACCAGGTGGACACAGCACCTAGCTCTCTTGGTAAGAACACTTCGGGCTCTGTCACTTTAAAAAACCTGTTGAAATTCTCCACTTGACAGGCAGGCAACCGGGTCCGGGAGCAAGAATAAAAAATTGCCTTTGAAGGAAATGGATAATCCCAGGGGGTGCAGAGGGGAGAGGAGAAAAAGAGAAAGCTTGTGTTTTGAGCTCAGAATGGGCTCTGATTTCTGGCCTGATCTCCGTTGCTCTGATAATGGAGTCAGAGCAACGGGGACCTGGGGGTGGGGGTGGAGGAGGCCGGTGGGGGCCGGGCGGAGCCAGCCCCACCATCCACAGCGCTGCCCAGCCGCTGTCACGCTGTGCACCTTCCAGCCTGTGGCTCTGGGGTTGAGACCGGTCCCGCCCCACCACCATCTGGTTCTGCTCAGCTCAGAAGCACCCCTGAGAATTCCAGGGAAAAGTGCAGACAGGACACTCAGAGGAGGGCATTTGGCTCTTCCTTACTCAGGGTGCCCAGCCCGCAACTCCAGGCCACTTTCCCAGGTGATCTGGTTACAGAGACATGCAGACTTCTGCAGAGACCCCGTGCAGTTGCTAAAAGCCAGTCCCCAGCACCACCTTTCTGGAGTCAGCCCAGGTGTAAACCTGAAGCCTGCTCCCAGAACCCCAGCACCACAGTCACTGAGCGCCTTGAAGCCAAGCTCTCTTCGTCCCAGTTTTCAGGAAATCCAGCTGGGTCTTGGGTGGGAGCGGGGAGAAGCAGGGAGCAGGGGAGGCAGGTGGTCTGCTTTCCCTTTGACGTGGTGGCCATGCCATCTCTTAACTGAACTCAGCCATTGGGGAGGGGGGCGGGCGACAGGAAGAAAGAAATGAGATTCCTCACTCACAAGCTTCCCCAGCTCTGTTGCCCTGAAGTATGGAACTTCAGAGGCACCAGGAAGCCCTTGGGAGCTCCGTAAACAGGCAAACTTTAAAAAAATCTCTGGACTAAATATTCTCAGGCATACATTTAATCCCTGATGAAAGGATCCACAAATTCAAATAATTTGGGGTATTAAGTCGGGCTTGGATAAAATCTGCAGAAAATGTGCACACAGTCACACGCAAATCCTAGGATTCACCGGCCCCCCTACCCTACCCCCTGGGCTGGTGAGCTGTGGGTTCTGCAGGAGCCCTTGGCTAATTTACACTAATGAGTGTCAATTACAGCATTTTGCAAATTGGTGGATTGGCAAAGATGGAATACAACCCAGGAGTCTGGAGCATCCTAGCACAGGCAATGCAAGCCGCCAGCCCTGGAGTGCAGGGGAGAAGGTGGGCCCTTGCTGCCCTCCGGGGATTCCCAGGGAGGAAGCCAGTCGGGATTCTTTTGTGGTTGCTGGAGCTTAAGGTAAATGTGAGGAGCCAGAAGACTGCAGGTGGGGGAGGGCCACATTCCCAGGGAAGCTGCAAGGACTCTGAAAGAGGAAGAGGACAAAGGGGTGGAGGAGGAGGAGAGAGCAAGCCTGCAGCCTCCTTCTTCTCCCTCACTGTTCCCTGAATGGGGAAGTCTTTCTCAGCTGACCCTGGAGTTCACTTAGCATAGAATTACTAGGAACCTCCATACTTCGGACTGAAACATTTCTCTCCTGTAATTAATGTCCTTTATCTTGGGACACCGGAGCAGGAGCTTCTTATATTAGCTTCCTTACTCTCCTAGGGTCTAGCCTCCTCAGGTCCTTCTGGCCTCTTGCCTTGTGGAAGCTGAGCCCACTCAGAGCTCCCTGTGCGGCCCACGGTGAAGGTTTTTGCCACGAGACACACCGGCATCCTCCCACCGCGCCCCGTCCTTCCTGTTCCACCATCTGACCCCTCGGATGCGGACCCAGACACACTTGTCTCCCGAAGGCCCAGCAGGATAGTAACCAGCTGCCTTGTTCTCGTTCCCTCTCTAGAGAAACCCGTCAGCCTGAGCTACAGATGCCCTTGCCGATTCTTTGAGAGTCACGTCGCCAAAGCCAACGTCAAGCATCTCAAAATCCTCAACACTCCAAACTGTGCCCTTCAGATCGTGTAAGTCTCAACATCATCTTCCAGGGATGTTGCATTTCCTAGGCACAGAAACTCACAGATTTGTTAAAGCTCAAGACGTGACACGTGTCCAGTGTCCAGCCTCGAACCTGGCATGATTAGAGGCAGTGGATGTTCCCACCAGGCAGGGGTTTCAAAAGCTACTCTTATGCTGAGTGCCTTAAGCCTAGGTGCCATGCTCCCAGAAGTGCTTGCCTCTTCTTTCCAAGGTTTCTCCCTTCAGTGCAAAAGATGGGAACACATTCAGGTGTGCCCATAGCCTGATGGAACGTGAGCTTCTTTCTGCTGAAGTACACTAAATTAACGAACCTCTTGCTAGTAATGATTCTGCCAGTTTCTGGGATTTGGTGCCCTAGTTTCATTCTTTATCACATAGCACAAAATCACAAGACCCAAATTCAGTTGAAGCCATGGCTAAACTGGTGAAACTCAGAATTACCAGCTCATTTAAGTGCATTTTCTGAAACCCAACACACAAGGTTTTAGTTTGGCTGCTGCTGATGGCAGCTGCTAACATCTGATTTCATTGATGTGGGAAAGGAGACGCACCAAGATCTCTCCTGGAGTGCCGGGGGCTGGGCCAGGTGCAGAGAGAAGGCCACACGTGGCTGTCCATTGCTCAGCTTTCCAGTGCCCGAGTGTCCCTGTGCCCACTTGCGGTGAGCTTCGTGGAGGACACAACAATTGGAACAAAAGCTACCTGATGACTTTCGTCCCAACACCGATTGGTTTTAGGTTTGGTTTTTCTCTCTTTTTTTTCTTAGCTTTTGCTGCCTTGAATGGTACTTGTCATTTACACTGTGTTTTAGGGCACTAGAAGGTGATTTTTTTTTCCCCTGCTTGTGATAAAATACTGTCTGCATTGAGAAGTATTTGATCAGATATTGAATTCAGTGAGGAGGGGCCACGTTACAGGGCAGACTCTGCAGGTTCTCCTGCCTGGGAATACACCTCGCGATGGAAGAAGCCAAAAAGAGTCCTCAGGTCTGTCTGGGCAAACACAACATGCTAAACAGCAGTCCCCAGAACTGGACCTCAGTCCACCTTGCTCTGAGCCAGGCCCTCGGCACAGCTCATTGGCTCAACAGTCAGGCTGTGCAAAGACTCCCATGGGTGTCACTGAGCCTTGGGTCATGGTGGCCTCAGGCTACCTGAGATGACCTGGTACCAGGGCTTTATGGAGAGGGATCCAGAGACAGGACCAGGCCCTCCTCCAGCAGTCTTCAGGGAGGGCAGCAGTAAATGGAGGTGAGAAGGTGCAGTTCCAACGTTCAAAGAAGAGCTGAGACCATGAACATGCAGTGAACTTGTGAAATCTCTCTGGAAACCATTTTCTGCCAAACTGCCTACATTTCCTCTCCTAGGGTCCCTCTCCCGATGTCACTCTCACCTCTCCCAACCCCCAGAAGATTGCGGTGCCTCTCTGTAGGTCTCCTGCCTTCAGGCTCGCTCTTAAGTCCATCTCCTATGTACTATCAAGATAATCCATCAAAATAAAAATCTGCTTCTGCCACCCCCCAGTTCAAAGTCCCGTGCGTTCCCATCATTAACAAAATTGTAGAGAAAGCTCTACCACTTCTTTGCCCCTTCCGTCTGGCCGCTGGTGTGAGGAGTGTCCTGTCTCCCTGATTCGTCCATACCCAGCCTGTACCATGACCCCTGTTGGGTATCCGCTCCTGCTTTCCTTCCCTCTTTCCTTTACCTGCCCGCCTCCTACTTATCCTTCAAAAGCCACCTCAAATGGTCCCTGTGTGAATTCTCCCTGGACTTCTTAAAGACTTTCCTTCACCTCCTGGTGTCTCTGGGGTGAACCTTACAGCCCAGCTAGCATCTCCCCAGCACCCCTGGGCTTCCTCTCGAGCCTGAGCATGCCGGGAGGCTCCCGTCAGGTCCAAACCTGGGTGTTGGATGAGCAGGGCCCAAGCCACATCTGTGCCCCTTTCCGTTCAGCTGCACACTGTTGCCTCTTCTGTCTGGCAGGGCAAGGCTGAAGAACAACAATAGACAAGTGTGCATCGACCCAAAACTGAAGTGGATTCAAGAATACCTGGACAAGGCTTTAAACAAGTAAGCACAACCACCAAAAAGGACTTTCCACTAGATCCGCCTGAGGAAAGCTAAACCCGAATGAGATGAAAAGGCAAAGGTATGGGGGGAGGAAGGGCTGAATGATAAGGACCAGGTATGCCTGGGGGCTGCGCGTGGGCCTGGGGACGGATATAAGGCTTGCGCAGTGTGTAGACAACTGCCTTTATAGCACATGGTACAGTATTGCAGCGTGTATTCATCCGTGCCCTGTATCCTTCACATTGGCTGTTTCATAACTGGGGTTTTTCTAAGAAATTCTATCATCCCAACAGCATTTCCCATCAGTCATTTCCCTCATGATCATCACAATCATCATCATTCTCATTATCCTTTTAAAAATCGATGATTACTTCAAGCTCTGTATTTGGTTTGTTTTGGAGATTCTCCTTTTCTCCCCTGGGGAGTCTGAGCACAGTCCGGTGATGGCCAGGCAGGGAGCTCAGAAAAGCACTCTTCCTCCGAATGCTGAGGTTGGGAGGAAGACTGCGGGCGGCTTCTGCAGGGGGGAACCTCTCCTGGAAGGACAGCCCAGATGCTGGCCAGTGCTCGGCAGTGACCACTACCTTCAGCTCCTCTTTCAAGCCCAGTGATGAGGGAGCTCCGTGTAGAACCGCCATCACTGGGGACTGTGCTCAGAGACCCTCTCGGGTCATCCCTGGCCTCTCTCTCCCAGAGCATGCTTTCTTCTCGCTTCTGCTTCTCATTTCTGTATGCATCCAGCTGGAGGAGGGTGGGGGCCATACCCAGCCTTTGACCCCTGTTGGGTATCCGCTCCTGCTTTCCTTCCCTCTTTCCTTTACCTGCCCGCCTCCTACTTATCCTTCAAAAGCCACCTCAAATGGTCCCTGTGTGAATTCTCCCTGGACTTCTTAAAGACTTTCCTTCACCTCCTGGTGTCTCTGGGGTGAACCTTACAGCCCAGCTAGCATCTCCCCAGCACCCCTGGGCTTCCTCTCGAGCCTGAGCATGCCGGGAGGCTCCCGTCAGGTCCAAACCTGGGTGTTGGATGAGCAGGGCCCAAGCCACATCTGTGCCCCTTTCCGTTCAGCTGCACACTGTTGCCTCTTCTGTCTGGCAGGGCAAGGCTGAAGAACAACAATAGACAAGTGTGCATCGACCCAAAACTGAAGTGGATTCAAGAATACCTGGACAAGGCTTTAAACAAGTAAGCACAACCACCAAAAAGGACTTTCCACTAGATCCGCCTGAGGAAAGCTAAACCCGAATGAGATGAAAAGGCAAAGGTATGGGGGGAGGAAGGGCTGAATGATAAGGACCAGGTATGCCTGGGGGCTGCGCGTGGGCCTGGGGACGGATATAAGGCTTGCGCAGTGTGTAGACAACTGCCTTTATAGCACATGGTACAGTATTGCAGCGTGTATTCATCCGTGCCCTGTATCCTTCACATTGGCTGTTTCATAACTGGGGTTTTTCTAAGAAATTCTATCATCCCAACAGCATTTCCCATCAGTCATTTCCCTCATGATCATCACAATCATCATCATTCTCATTATCCTTTTAAAAATCGATGATTACTTCAAGCTCTGTATTTGGTTTGTTTTGGAGATTCTCCTTTTCTCCCCTGGGGAGTCTGAGCACAGTCCGGTGATGGCCAGGCAGGGAGCTCAGAAAAGCACTCTTCCTCCGAATGCTGAGGTTGGGAGGAAGACTGCGGGCGGCTTCTGCAGGGGGGAACCTCTCCTGGAAGGACAGCCCAGATGCTGGCCAGTGCTCGGCAGTGACCACTACCTTCAGCTCCTCTTTCAAGCCCAGTGATGAGGGAGCTCCGTGTAGAACCGCCATCACTGGGGACTGTGCTCAGAGACCCTCTCGGGTCATCCCTGGCCTCTCTCTCCTCCCAGAGCATGCTTTCTTCTCGCTTCTGCTTCTCATTTCTGTATGCATCCAGCTGGAGGAGGGTGACCGCAGAGGCTCCCTGGCCCTGCGGCCCCCTCCTCCCTGGGCCTGCCCCTCCTCCACAGGCCCTCTGTGAGATCCTTCTCTGGCCTCCTCCAGAACAGGGCTGGCCCTCTGCTGGGGGTATGAGATCATGTCTCCGCCTTTCCATGAAAGACAGTCTTTGCAGAATCAAATGCAATTTTCAATCTGAGAGTTTGCTTTGAGGAATTTGGTTTCTGTGATTGCCTCTGAAGGCTCTGTAGGCCATGGAGGCTCTACAAATTCTGAGGTTTCTGAAATCTGAAGTGAAAAAAAACAGACGAAGAGAGGAGCCTCTGACCGCTCATCCCTCCTCCTGAAGCCACGCAGGTTTCAGGTTCCAGTCAGAAATGTTGGCAAGATGAAATTCCCATCCATAAATGTGATCCACAGATGGGCCTGGTGGTGATTGTAACTTTTTGCAAGGCATTTTTTTTAATATATATTTCCACGCACAATTTTTTAAACGTTTCTTTAGTAAACAAATGTACTTCAGAATATATTTATAGTTGAACAATTCCTATATTTGAAGTGGAGCCATATGAATGTCAGTAGGTTACATTTCCCTATGATCGTAAACCACTGGCAATTTGTAAAGAAATATATATGATATATAAGTGTGATTGCCGCTTTTTAATGTTACCCACAGTGTATTTTTTCACTTGTACTAAAATTGTATCAAATGTGACATTATATGCACTAGCAATAAAATGCTTGTTGTTTCACGGTATAAACCTACCGTATGTGGGAATTTATTTACCTGAGCCGAAATCCACTAGTTGCCAGGCACGGGGCTCACACACAGCCACTGACCTGCTGGTCAGGTGCCTTGCCTCCCTTCTGACATGGGAGTGTCAGCACATGGGCTTTGCTCAAAAGCAGATGAGATCTGCAACTCAAGTATTTGCGTCTTTTTGTTTTTTAAGCCAGTGGGATCTGCAGTGCTAATTTTTTGAAGAATAATATTTGACTCACTAATTCCTCTTCCCATCCCTCCTCCTCCTCGGTTCTCCTAACATCCCCATGTAATCTCCAGAGACTCAACCCTCATAATACCCAGCCTTCACATTTTCCCATGTAAAAACCCCATAATTCCAGCCCATGGTTAATATCAAGCTTTCTCAGGAACAGGTGGCCTTACCCCCATAAATCATTAAATACCATTCAGCTTGAATCATGTGAATGTGACAGTCAAGAGCCAATTGCTCTAATAAAGTTGCTCTAATAAGATTCTGCTAACCAGCTCTCTCCCTTGCTCTCCAGAACAATCCCAGTCATTCCCAGGGGTGTCCAGGGCATCCAGAAAGAAGGTGGGATCAGACTGCCTTCTTTTTTCTCCTGGATGGTCATCTGAACCTGGTGCTCCAACCTCCTTTATTTAATTTGAAATGCAGAGATTTTTAAGATAAAGCTGAGAGTTCAGCTCTGCATTGATATGTAAAGAAGCCCCAGGAGAGCAGGTTGTGGTGAGACCGAGTGGCCCTGGGTCTGCCTTCCTGACAGACACCAAGTCCAGCCCCGGTTAGGAGCCTCAGGCAGTAGCGGGAGCCAGGGTCAACCTGGCCAGTGGGCAATGGCTATAACCAGTTCACAAGTATCGGTGATCTGGAAGCCCATCTCACATTTTTTTGGAATTGGGGAAAATATCTGATTTATTTTAATGGAGTACTGACAGACAGGGCTTTGCCCAGGGGCCTCCAGCCCCGAGATTAAAGACAGGGTTAAACAAATACATGGGCCAGTTTTACATATTGTGCAGACTGACATGGACTCTTGTTTATTTCAACATTATTAATGGTTCTACTAATTTTATCTAAGGGGGCGCAGAGAAGAAAAAGTGGGGAAAAAAGAAAAGATAGGAAAAAAGAAGCGACAGAAGAAGAGAAAGGCTGCTCAGAAAAGGAAAAACTAGTTATCTGCCACCTCGAGATGGACCGAGTGCACTCTGCTCCCACCCGGCGCTTTGTAAATTTGCTCTCAGCCTCCTCCAGGGCAGACCTCCCTGCCCTCTGGGGCAGGCGCTCAGACTTCCATGGGGAGCAGTGCTTGCTGCCTCTGTGGGAGCCAGGGTCTGACGTCCCTCCTCCTCCTCGGTTCTCCTAACATCCCCATGTAATCTCCAGAGACTCAACCCTCATAATACCCAGCCTTCACATTTTCCCATGTAAAAACCCCATAATTCCAGCCCATGGTTAATATCAAGCTTTCTCAGGAACAGGTGGCCTTACCCCCATAAATCATTAAATACCATTCAGCTTGAATCATGTGAATGTGACAGTCAAGAGCCAATTGCTCTAATAAAGTTGCTCTAATAAGATTCTGCTAACCAGCTCTCTCCCTTGCTCTCCAGAACAATCCCAGTCATTCCCAGGGGTGTCCAGGGCATCCAGAAAGAAGGTGGGATCAGACTGCCTTCTTTTTTCTCCTGGATGGTCATCTGAACCTGGTGCTCCAACCTCCTTTATTTAATTTGAAATGCAGAGATTTTTAAGATAAAGCTGAGAGTTCAGCTCTGCATTGATATGTAAAGAAGCCCCAGGAGAGCAGGTTGTGGTGAGACCGAGTGGCCCTGGGTCTGCCTTCCTGACAGACACCAAGTCCAGCCCGGTTAGGAGCCTCAGGCAGTAGCGGGAGCCAGGGTCAACCTGGCCAGTGGGCAATGGCTATAACCAGTTCACAAGTATCGGTGATCTGGAAGCCCATCTCACATTTTTTTGGAATTGGGGAAAATATCTGATTTATTTTAATGGAGTACTGACAGACAGGGCTTTGCCCAGGGGCCTCCAGCCCCGAGATTAAAGACAGGGTTAAACAAATACATGGGCCAGTTTTACATATTGTGCAGACTGACATGGACTCTTGTTTATTTCAACATTATTAATGGTTCTACTAATTTTATCTAAGGGGGCGCAGAGAAGAAAAAGTGGGGAAAAAAGAAAAGATAGGAAAAAAGAAGCGACAGAAGAAGAGAAAGGCTGCTCAGAAAAGGAAAAACTAGTTATCTGCCACCTCGAGATGGACCGCAGTGCACTCTGCTCCCACCCGGCGCTTTGTAAATTTGCTCTCAGCCTCCTCCAGGGCAGACCTCCCCTGCCCTCTGGGGCAGGCGCTCAGACTTCCATGGGGGAGCAGTGCTTTGCTGCCTCTGTGGCCACACTGGCTCCTGTATTTATGTGCTTTCAGGGCCCTTCCTGGTCTGCTACGTTAAGAAGAAAGGAGTTGTTCAGAGACCGGGGTTGGGGTCTATGATGCAGAGCCCATGTGCTCAGGACTCACTCTATTTAGAACAGCCTGGGATTCTAGAATGGCTCAGGGCTCCATCTAGAGTGACTCAGGGCCTCTCCAGCATCACCCTGGGCTGATGAGCCTCCCACCCAGCCCTCCACTCCTTCTTTCAGAAGGCCCATGGTCATGATTGCTCAGAGCTCACTTGACTCCACACTCTTAGGTCTGAGGCCAGCTTGTGGCCAGTTGAGCTCTGCAGAGTGGTCTGCTAGCCCAGCAGCGGGCGTCTCAGGACGGCCAGCAAGAGGCATGTATCTTATACCCTCTTGTTTGCCCATGCCAGAGGCATCCTGGCCTTTGTGGGACAGAGCTGGCTGTAGTCATGATATCTGCAGGTGACCACTGATTCCCTTCCCCAAGTGCCTGTTGTCTGGTCCTCCACCACTCTGCTACGTGGGGTGGGACCTTTCCAGCCGCCCCCTCCCTGGACCTGGAGCCGTGGGAGCAGCTTTACCTCCAAGCTTGGGTGGGTTTCTTCCAACCATGTGAGGACAGTGGCTGGCAGCTCTGAATTTTCAGAGAGCAGCTGTGGAATTGTTTCTCAGGGAGCCTCTTTGCAGGGCAATTAAGTCGCTTTGTAGATTCTTTTAAACGGGTCCTGGAGTCCCTGATGTGGAGGAGTTGGGTGAAGGGCCTGCAGTTCTGGGGAACTCCTAACCTGTCCCCTCCCCTCGTCTGCATGACCTTGAGTGATTAGGTTCCGGGACACGGTTGCCTCTGTCCTCATTCATCAGCCTCCACTCCCAACGCGTATGCACACGCAGATTTATGGCTGAGATTTCTTGCCAAGTCTAATTTGGACTGGAAGGAGGGACAATCCCAGGGGAGAGCAAGACCCTGATTTCAGCTATGCTTTGAAAAGGGAAACCTTGAATATTTACTCTTCTCCCCAACCCCCATGGCACATGGACCCACATGCATCCTGCCTCCTAGACTTCTGAACATAATTTCAGTACATGGGTCCAAAAAGATGACATGGATTTCAAGGGGAGAAACCCGAGGTCCGTGCCTGTCATCTGAGTCACAGAGCACTGTGTCCCCCACTTGCTTTAATGGCCTCCTTTGTAATGATGGCATAGGAATTACAACCATTACTTTGCCCCATGGAGGAGGGTCTCCCTAGGGCATTGCAGCCAAAGACGTGTTGCTTCCTATTTCGTCCCTTGTATCTGGCGGACTCCCCCAGCCTGTGCGCCTCTCGCGGGGTTGGTAGGCCTGCTCCCTGGTGTGTGGGTTGCCCACCTACCTCATCCTGCCCTCCATGCCTCTGAAGGCTTTGGATGGTTGCTGGGCTGCCCAGGGTTGCAGTCCTGTCTGGGGAAGCCCGGCGCAGTGGTCTGCAGGACCTCGGCCAGGGTAGCCCTACTCTTATAGGAAGTGCCTACAGGGGGCCAGACCCCTGCCTCCGTGCCCCCTTCTTCATAGCTCAGGAACAGGACGTCTTGGTGCCAAAGAGGGTGAGAGGTCTGTTCTGGGAGAACCGTTTGTCCTGTAGCAACTGGGGGTCGGACTGCTGCTTCCCTGAAGTGACAGCCTGCTGCTCAGGGAGATAGCACCTGCCACCCATCCCGGGGGAGCCCCAGCTGCGGGGACTCGGAGAGTTGGCCCCACATTAAGAAACATAGGCAAGTCTCTATCTGCCCTTAGATTACCCTCTTGGCTCTGGGGCCTCAGTGTATCAGACCAGCGGGCGCAGCCCCAGCCCCACTGAAGACAGGGGTCGCCGCTGAAGAGCCGAAGAGCCGGACCTCCATTCCGTTGTGGGTTGAAATTAGCCAGGCGGCGCTCACGCGTCTGCCACCAGGTGCGCATGCACAGTCCCAGTGCCGCCCGGCTGCCAGCGCGCCCAACTCCAGGACCACCGCGCTGCGGCAGCCCAGAGGTCCTGGGACTGGGCTCTGTGTGAGCTGGGCCTGGTATCTATGCTGGGCTAAGGCATCGCGCCTCATCCTGTCGTGTGACCGCTGTGCCATGCCCTCGTTCGTCCTTCCACCCTGCGCTTGCTGTGCCCACCTGCCCTCTGCGCTTCCCGCCTTCCATCCGTCCCTCGCTTCTGCCATCTGTCTCTCTCACTTCAGTCTCCCTGCTCAGGATCTCAGAAGGGAGAAGCACCGCAGCGATCTGGAAATCAGGAGTGGGTCCCCAGCTGCAGTGGGGCTCGCGTCTCCGACGTGCAGCCTGGCCCCCTGCAGCAACCCTCCTTAATGGTCTCTCCCTCTGTTCTTATTAACAGGAGGTTCAAGATGTAGAGACGCAGGTTGGGTATCTGGCGGAAACTTCCCATTTCGTCCCTTGTATCTGGCGGACTCCCCCAGCCTGTGCGCCTCTCGCGGGGTTGGTAGGCCTGCTCCCTGGTGTGTGGGTTGCCCACCTACCTCATCCTGCCCTCCATGCCTCTGAAGGCTTTGGATGGTTGCTGGGCTGCCCAGGGTTGCAGTCCTGTCTGGGGAAGCCCGGCGCAGTGGTCTGCAGGACCTCGGCCAGGGTAGCCCTACTCTTATAGGAAGTGCCTACAGGGGGCCAGACCCCTGCCTCCGTGCCCCCTTCTTCATAGCTCAGGAACAGGACGTCTTGGTGCCAAAGAGGGTGAGAGGTCTGTTCTGGGAGAACCGTTTGTCCTGTAGCAACTGGGGGTCGGACTGCTGCTTCCCTGAAGTGACAGCCTGCTGCTCAGGGAGATAGCACCTGCCACCCATCCCGGGGGAGCCCCAGCTGCGGGGACTCGGAGAGTTGGCCCCACATTAAGAAACATAGGCAAGTCTCTATCTGCCCTTAGATTACCCTCTTGGCTCTGGGGCCTCAGTGTATCAGACCAGCGGGCGCAGCCCCAGCCCCACTGAAGACAGGGGTCGCCGCGGAAGAGCCGAAGAGCCGGACCTCCATTCCGTTGTGGGTTGAAATTAGCCAGGCGGCGCTCACGCGTCTGCCACCAGGTGCGCATGCACAGTCCCAGTGCCGCCCGGCTGCCAGCGCGCCCAACTCCAGGACCACCGCGCTGCGGCAGCCCAGAGGTCCTGGGACTGGGCTCTGTGTGAGCTGGGCCTGGTATCTATGCTGGGCTAAGGCATCGCGCCTCATCCTGTCGTGTGACCGCTGTGCCATGCCCTCGTTCGTCCTTCCACCCTGCGCTTGCTGTGCCCACCTGCCCTCTGCGCTTCCCGCCTTCCATCCGTCCCTCGCTTCTGCCATCTGTCTCTCTCACTTCAGTCTCCCTGCTCAGGATCTCAGAAGGGAGAAGCACCGCAGCGATCTGGAAATCAGGAGTGGGTCCCCAGCTGCAGTGGGGCTCGCGTCTCCGACGTGCAGCCTGGCCCCCTGCAGCAACCCTCCTTAATGGTCTCTCCCTCTGTTCTTATTAACAGGAGGTTCAAGATGTGAGAGACGCAGGTTGGGTCAGACGCCTGAGGAAACCTTACAGTAGGAGCCCGGGTCTGAAACCAGTGTTAGGAAGGGCCTGTAGCCAACCTGCGGCACCCAGGCAGAGCTGAGTGCATTTCCAAGGGCTTTGTCTCCCACCGTGTGCCTGCCTTCACCATTTGATTATGTAGCAGAATATATGGTGTTTATTTCTCATTTAGTTTGATTATCCAATGTCACTGGCAACAGATAGGAACTTAGGTTAAGACCATATTTTCTTCCTGCTTTGTTGTATCTTATGGAGCCCCTTATGTGGCCAGAGGTTCCTGAGCTGTGCAGGCTGGAACCCCAGCACCCCAGAGGGAGGGAGGCTTGCCCACATCACCATGTCCAGGGTGAGAAGCCACCAAGAGGTGTCAGCACAGCCAGTCTGGGCAGACCCTAGTGAAGGCTGCCCTGTGGGGTGAGAAAGGTAGGTTGTAGGGGGCCAGGAAGAAGGCTCACCCTTCCTTGGGGTGAGAGCGAGGGTCTGCCTCTTGGGAGCATACTGCAGGGCTTTCCTGAGCTGAGCAGGCAGGAGTGTGAGGCCAGGGTAGGGTGAGGTGCACCCCTCGTCTGAGCTGTCCTCTACATCCCATCACGTCCTTCTCATCATTCTCTCTCCCATCCATCATCATGTGTACCCAAGACTGTCTCCGTGACCCTGAACAAGGACTCTCTCAAGACCAAAGCTTTACTTTAGACTGGGCACCAAGAAGCAACCTGAAATGTCTCGTGTTACCCGGTCCTGAAATGACTGTGCACATCTAT
Organism: Tragulus kanchil; assembly: GCA_022376925.1. Classification (NCBI taxonomy): domain Eukaryota; kingdom Metazoa; phylum Chordata; class Mammalia; order Artiodactyla; family Tragulidae; genus Tragulus; species Tragulus kanchil. Next base: position 164,263,493 of record JAIOJX010000005.1, read on the forward strand.
GTCTCATTCGGAAGACTGTCCAGTGTCCAATCCTGTGTTTTTGTTTAAAGCCAATGTCCTCGGTGCATGCGCTGTCGGTTGCTCATATGCAAAGGCTGAGAGTGAGGAGGTGCCTGCTGGGGCCTTTGACCAGGTGTCTGATTAGGGCTTTGGGGTGACACCTTGGTTTCCCCACGATTACAAACCCATGGTGGATCAACAGAGCCCAAGGGAATTTGGTTGCAGCCCTATGGACCGCCAAGGAGGCAGCCCTCACAGTTCCTCCAGTTGCTGATGTCTCTGAACTAGAGAATTTTGTCGTCAGCCTGTCAGCCCCATTTGAGGAATAACAAGAATTTTCAACCTGTTTATATATATATATGGTTCTGAAAAAGCTCAACCCATAAAATAATCAATCCTGGACATAAAGATTCCTTCTCAATTAACATCTAACCTCACCTTTCCCGCCATCTGATGGTCCCATCATCTTTTCCCTTGCGCAGTGGCCCCTGGATCTTCTGGGCTGCCACTGTCATCTTGAACTTACAGAACATCCAGCAATTCCCAGTAAATTTTTTTAAGTTAAGAAAATGGAACAAAAGAAGGGCAAAACAAGGAAATGGATCAGTTGACAGGACACTGTAAATAACATGCAGAAAGTATATTGTTGTAAAATAATTGTGAATTGTAGGTGTTCTCAGATTTAATATCAGTAACATGTGTTAGGCGTTTCCATAAATAGTCCTTTAAATTAGATCTTCATGGTAGATGGTAGATCCATCAGCCAAACAAAAATTCACATCCTCAAACCAGCATTGATATATGAAAACAATAGGGATACAGAATTGGTTTCAAAATCCTCTTCTGAAATCAACCTACAGGTCTCCTGAATTATACATGAAATGATCAAATTGTCAGGGGGAGAGTCATTTTCCATGTAATGCAAGATATTTTGAAATCTCATGAAAAATTTGGAACTATCTTCCCCTGGAACCCATGAACCAGAACCATTTTTCGCCCAGGAAATGATCATGGCCCTCAATAAATCTTGACCCCAGTTAAGTAAAGAATAATTTTTGCTTCTCCCCTATTTTTGGGAAAAATAGGTAAGAGGAGAAACTGCAGGGAAAATGATTTGTGTGACAATTCCTCTCCTTGCAGTCTGCTCCGAAGTGGAGACTGCCCAGCTAAAGCAAATATGCATTTAAATAGTCCATTTGCACAGGAAAAGACTCTCTTGATCCCTTTTGCTTTCAAAATACAAGTCCTGTGCATCACTTTGATTAGAGGTCACCCAGCTGTTCCTGCCATCATCTGACCTTCCCTTGGGCTCCGTGTATCCTCCAGGGTGGGCCTCCACCTCCACCGCCAGCCTTTGCATCAGGACCCGGGCAGGGAAGACTGGGGGTACTGAGCTCATAGACGTGCTGCATGTTATAATCTGAATCTGTGCCTTGTGTTGTTTGCACTGTTCTTTGCCCCACTCTGGCCAGGTGCTGAGACCCCAGCGAGGCTTGAGGGACCCTCTGCTTATCCAGTGGGCCTCCAGAGAAAGGAGGGCCAGCTTTGAGCAGAGGGCCTGAGTAATGAAAGGTTGCAGTCCCCACTCCCCGCCCTCCATGTGAACTCCAGAGAACTTAAGCCTGGTCACTGAATCCAGTCTCACCTGCCTTTTCTGACTGCTGCCTGGTGCGATCACTATGAGATCAAACACGGGGGTTCATCACCTTTCCCAGGTGGTACACCCTTTTATAGCTGGATAAGAATGGTGGGGTCTTGATTCCTCTACACATCTTCCCCAGGAACTTTTCCTTTCCTGGGAAATGTTCCCTACAAACCTTCAAGTCCCCTCAGGAGACCACTGACATTGCCAAGTTGAAAATCCCGTAGGTTGTAATTCTGCAACCTCGCTGGACTCTCAGTCTCTGAACAGGGATGGGTTCAGTGTTAAATGTGATAAATACTGTATTTTGTATTGTTGAAATCTCATGAAAAATTTGGAACTATCTTCCCCTGGAACCCATGAACCAGAACCATTTTTCGCCCAGGAAATGATCATGGCCCTCAATAAATCTTGACCCCAGTTAAGTAAAGAATAATTTTTGCTTCTCCCCTATTTTTGGGAAAAATAGGTAAGAGGAGAAACTGCAGGGAAAATGATTTGTGTGACAATTCCTCTCCTTGCAGTCTGCTCCGAAGTGGAGACTGCCCAGCTAAAGCAAATATGCATTTAAATAGTCCATTTGCACAGGAAAAGACTCTCTTGATCCCTTTTGCTTTCAAAATACAAGTCCTGTGCATCACTTTGATTAGAGGTCACCCAGCTGTTCCTGCCATCATCTGACCTTCCCTTGGGCTCCGTGTATCCTCCAGGGTGGGCCTCCACCTCCACCGCCAGCCTTTGCATCAGGACCCGGGCAGGGAAGACTGGGGGTACTGAGCTCATAGACGTGCTGCATGTTATAATCTGAATCTGTGCCTTGTGTTGTTTGCACTGTTCTTTGCCCCACTCTGGCCAGGTGCTGAGACCCCAGCGAGGCTTGAGGGACCCTCTGCTTATCCAGTGGGCCTCCAGAGAAAGGAGGGCCAGCTTTGAGCAGAGGGCCTGAGTAATGAAAGGTTGCAGTCCCCACTCCCCGCCCTCCATGTGAACTCCAGAGAACTTAAGCCTGGTCACTGAATCCAGTCTCACCTGCCTTTTCTGACTGCTGCCTGGTGCGATCACTATGAGATCAAACACGGGGGTTCATCACCTTTCCCAGGTGGTACACCCTTTTATAGCTGGATAAGAATGGTGGGGTCTTGATTCCTCTACACATCTTCCCCAGGAACTTTTCCTTTCCTGGGAAATGTTCCCTACAAACCTTCAAGTCCCCTCAGGAGACCACTGACATTGCCAAGTTGAAAATCCCGTAGGTTGTAATTCTGCAACCTCGCTGGACTCTCAGTCTCTGAACAGGGATGGGTTCAGTGTTAAATGTGATAAATACTGTATTTTGTATTGTTGAAATGGCATCTCCCACATAATGTGAAAATGGTCCAGGAGAAGGCAGCTTCCTGTATGCAGTGTGCTTCTTTTTTTTTTTTTTTTTAACAAGTAACAACTCCTTTTGAGAAACAATAATTTCTACTTTGAACTCCTATCAATGAAAAGATGTATATGCACTTATAATTTTCCTAATAAAGACATGTACTCAAATGTAGCAGCCAATGGTTTGAAATTAGTGTTGCCATTTGGAATTCTCCAGACTTGGTTTTTCTTCCTTAAATCCAACACAGAGTAATTATGTAATCCTCGCTGCAGCAGTTGGTGAAAAACAAGCACCCTTATTGTAGGCAAGAATTTGGGGGCAGACTTTCACCTCCTAGTCTGTATCCTTAGCAGGGGAAAGGCACTCCATCTTCTCTGAATTCCCTTGGTTTTTCTGGAATCCCTTCTATTAGGCCAGTCAACCCTGTACTCCAAAAGGGATCATCTGGGATAAGGGCCTGCATGTTTGTCAGCCGTGGGGAGGGGAAACCTTCACTCTGTGCTTCTCAGGCTTCTTAGACAGCCACAGAGGCCCTGTCCCAGATGGCAGGGCTAAAACCCCAGCACCCTTCACATTTTCTGTGGGGCACCATCTGCTGGAAGCCAGATGCAGATTCAGCCAGCACTGTTCTGGACACTGGGCACCCGGCAGATCGACTTCTGTCCTCGCAGAGGTTGGTCAGTCTTGCATACTTTCTACCACGATCTCTCTTACCCAGTCAACCATGCTGGGAAGGAGAGGTCAGTGCAAAAGTCCCAAAGGGCCTGTGTCCACACTGTTTTGTCCTCCAGACTCTCTTGCCCGTGAGCCCAGACCTGAGCGTGTCCTGTGCTCAGTACGTCCCGGTTATTTATAGGTTGAGTATCATGTGGTTACGGAGTTGCAGATGGGCTGGAGAAACAAGGAAGGCTTTAGAGAGACCATATCCAGGGGCACCATGGGGTCCTGGGACAGGCTGATGTTTGAATCCTGGTCTTCTCCGCTCACTCTGTGATTTGACACCCTTGCCAAAGTCTCAGTCTCCCCACTAACACTGGAGCTTCGTATCACCCAGACTTGTAAGGATAAGACTGGGCTCATATGCATGGAAGCCATCGTGCTGCCTTTCTTGCCCTGATGCTTGCTGGGAGCTGCAGAGCTGGGATAAGATCCTGCCTGCCTCTGCTTAGACTTAGACTTAGTCTGCTTAGACTTAAAAGTTGAGCTTCTCCCTGTTAGCTAACTGATGGGGAGAAACCTCTTGGCTGGGTGCTGCTGGTGCCCTGGTGCCTGTGCAGTGCTGAGCCTGAATGCTCTATCTCTGTCCCACCACCAGGGACTCACATGACCCCTTGGTTCATTCCCCAGAACCACGTTGACTTTAGAATGATGTTGCATAAGAAAACAAAAGTCCATGGCCTACCATGCCTTACAACTGATGGCCCTCATTTAGCGAGTCAACAATTTCCATGTCAGGCTCGTTACTAGGTTGTATGAATACTGTGGGCAGCAAGCTGGCTTGCCCCCTGACTTCATGGAGCCTACAGTGGGTTGGGGAGTGGCTTGCAATTTCATAAATTGTGGTAAGTGTAGGTCAGGGAAACTTAAATCACCATCAAGAATTCCCTAAAACAGGGTTTCCCTGGTGGTCCAGTGGGTAAGGACACTGCCTTGCAGTGCAAGGGGCGCTGGTTCGATCCCTGGCCTGGGAAGATCCCGCTCCGCGGCTGGACCAATGTGTCCAATGACCGAGCCGGAGCTCTGGAGCGCATGCGCCCGGAGCCAGTGCTCTGCGATAACAGAGGCCACTGCGATGGGAGGCCCACACAAGCCAAAGCGATAGCCATGCTCCCAAAGGGCCTGTGTCCACACTGTTTTGTCCTCCAGACTCTCTTGCCCGTGAGCCCAGACCTGAGCGTGTCCTGTGCTCAGTACGTCCCGGTTATTTATAGGTTGAGTATCATGTGGTTACGGAGTTGCAGATGGGCTGGAGAAACAAGGAAGGCTTTAGAGAGACCATATCCAGGGGCACCATGGGGTCCTGGGACAGGCTGATGTTTGAATCCTGGTCTTCTCCGCTCACTCTGTGATTTGACACCCTTGCCAAAGTCTCAGTCTCCCCACTAACACTGGAGCTTCGTATCACCCAGACTTGTAAGGATAAGACTGGGCTCATATGCATGGAAGCCATCGTGCTGCCTTTCTTGCCCTGATGCTTGCTGGGAGCTGCAGAGCTGGGATAAGATCCTGCCTGCCTCTGCTTAGACTTAGACTTAGTCTGCTTAGACTTAAAAGTTGAGCTTCTCCCTGTTAGCTAACTGATGGGGAGAAACCTCTTGGCTGGGTGCTGCTGGTGCCCTGGTGCCTGTGCAGTGCTGAGCCTGAATGCTCTATCTCTGTCCCACCACCAGGGACTCACATGACCCCTTGGTTCATTCCCCAGAACCACGTTGACTTTAGAATGATGTTGCATAAGAAAACAAAAGTCCATGGCCTACCATGCCTTACAACTGATGGCCCTCATTTAGCGAGTCAACAATTTCCATGTCAGGCTCGTTACTAGGTTGTATGAATACTGTGGGCAGCAAGCTGGCTTGCCCCCTGACTTCATGGAGCCTACAGTGGGTTGGGGAGTGGCTTGCAATTTCATAAATTGTGGTAAGTGTAGGTCAGGGAAACTTAAATCACCATCAAGAATTCCCTAAAACAGGGTTTCCCTGGTGGTCCAGTGGGTAAGGACACTGCCTTGCAGTGCAAGGGGCGCTGGTTCGATCCCTGGCCTGGGAAGATCCCGCTCCGCGGCTGGACCAATGTGTCCAATGACCGAGCCGGAGCTCTGGAGCGCATGCGCCCGGAGCCAGTGCTCTGCGATAACAGAGGCCACTGCGATGGGAGGCCCACACAAGCCAAAGAACAAAGATGGATGAAAATGGACAAATGAAAGACCAATAGAAGTGGCCCACCTGCTCCCCTCCCTCCCCACCCCACCCCCACCAAAATAAATAAATAAATAAATCTTTAAGGAAAAAAAGAATTCCCTGAAACAAGGACTGGTGAAGCTGAGAACTGAGAGAGGTAGATTACAGGGGAGGGGTTGATCTACTGACCCCACCCCCACCCCTGGGACTGCCCTGTGAGCCCATGTGGTCTCCTGCGGTGAGTTAGCAATAGGAGCTGATTCTGCCCAGAGCCAAGGAATCCAGGGATCTCTCTCCCAGGCTCCCACCTCCTCCTCTGAAGTGTACCAAAGGCAAAACTAAACTCCCAGTTCCCACTTTCCCCCAACCTGCATCTCCATTTCTGCAAATAGAAACTCCATTTCTTCTAGTTGGTCAGGCCAAAATCTTTTAGTTACCTTTGATTTATTGTATTATGTCACAGCCCTGAGTTAAACCATTAACAAGCCCAATTAGTTAACCCTCAAACTATGTCCAAACACCCTTCATACTACCATTTTGAGCCAAGCCGCAGCTGTCTCCTGTTTGAATCCCCTACACCAGGCCCCTAATGGGCCCACCATCATGTCCTGCAGCGTTCTCAGAGCAGCCAGAGTGGCCCGGCATCATGCCCAACACCGTCACCCCTCCTCAGACCCCCCAGGGGCCAACAGGTTTACACCAATAGCCTCTGTCACCTCTCTGACCTCACGCCGGCCACACCGGCCTTTTCTCCTCTGACGAGGGCTGCTCCTGACAGAGGACCTTTAGCCCTTGGCAGTCTCTGCCTAGAAACCACATGGCTCACCCCTCCCTTCCTTCTGTCTATGATCATCATCACCTTTTCAAAAATGCCTTTGCAGACCCCTGATCCTGTACTGCAGCTCCTCACCTGCATGTACCACGGCCACCTTATCCTGCTTGCTCCTGTCCACTGAGACCACCTGCCCAGTTCCCTTGCTTGCCAGCCAATTCCAACACCACACAGGAAGAGAGGGGCTTGGCCTGCATCACTCACTAATTATTCTGTATGGCTGGTCCGTAGGAGGTACTAAAGAAGTATTTTTTGAATGATTGCCTGATAAATCAATGAGATGCTAACACCTTGGACCCTTTCTTTGCTCACCTCTAAAATAAAGGCAGCAATGCCCACAAGGTGGTGTGTTCACTAGTGCGCCAGAGGCCACACCGGTAAGTCATTATTTGCATCCAAATTCATCTCACCCTCATGTCTGTGTATCACTGCTCACACATAATGCCCCTCCTCGGGAATCCTCCTTCCACCCAAGAGTCTCCACCACATGAAGAACTACAGTGAGTCCCTATCAGTCCAGATGAAAGAATCGGGCCTTTGCCCGGAAGGCCCTCCTTCCTCCCCACTATGGCACCCAGCACATGCTTCCTGTGCCACAGCCAGTGCATGTCCCCAGGGACCAGTTCTCTACTGCTGGTGCTTCACAGCACCCAGCCAGGCCCATAGAAGAGGAAGATTTCAGAAACACCAAGTGGAAAAGAACCATCATCAGGGATCAGCTCCAGGGCACCCAGGCTGTGTCCTTCCACAGGTGAACCCAAGTAGAAAGTGAGACTGGAGGGGTTCCAAGCTCCATGACCATTAGAATTCCCTGACTCACTTCTAGGGGTGGTGATGCCTTTCCTATCCATACCAGGATGCTTCTGCCTTGGCCTAAAAGCAGGTACCAGCAGTCAGACCTGGGAGGGATGGCCGACCCTCTGGAGAGAGGGTGAGATCAGGGGTTGAGGGCTCGGGAAGGTCGGTGGCAGCAGGGACGGCACTCAACCCTCCTGAGCCCAACTGAGCCCTGCACTGCAGCTGTGGAAGTCACTCAGGGGAAGGAGGGACCAGTCTGGATCAGTCGAGAAGGCCCCAGATGCAGCCACAGGGCTCTCACCTTGTCCTGGCCTCTACTCAGGCATTTTCCCGAATGCAGGAGCATCAACCTAGGTCATGTGGGCCTGTGGGGCCGTGAGAAAACAACCATTCTGGGCATTCCTGAGCTTTGGGGAGGGTGACCGTCCTTCCGGCCACTGTGGGAACCTCCAGAGTCATGCCAGGGCCTTGGCACCTGGGAACAAGGGCTGTAAGAGACCAGCTCTTTCCAGTTCTTCCGCTGATAGATCACCTTCTCCAGAGGCCAAGGGGAACCAGAGGCTAATGCATTCACCGTGTGTTTCCTTATGTGGGCAGGGCGGAGTTCCCAGTGGGAACAAACACACATCTTAGTCAGGCGCGTTCCATCCTTCTGACATTTCCAGGGCAGCCCGTGGCTACCAGGGCCCTGGCAGTACTTCCTAGGCATGGTCTTGTCCTCCGAAAAATCCTGTGAAACACCAGCCCTCCCCCATATGATGGACACAGGCACCAGGGTCCAGTGCTGGCATGGAGTCTTCGTGTCTCAGAGCTGAGGCATGTGGAGGCCGGATCTGATCCTGGGTTCTCTGGCTCTGATGAGCCAGACAAGCTGTCCTTGCCCTTTGCAGAGAGGAGCTCCAGGCGGAGGTGGTGGGCAGAGACTGCCAGGCTTCAGATCCAGTTTTGCCCTGTATGGCCCCAGGGTATTTCCGATCTCAAAGGAGAATCCATTTAGAAGAAGTGCTGGGGAAACCCTGGCTGTAAAGTCAGTATAGCCTGTTAGAAGCAGCAATGTTTGAAAATGAAATAGCAGCAATAGAAAAAAAAAAAAAAGATAAATCAGAAAACAAAGGCACATGTCACACATACTAAAGGGAAGCACAATTTGCATGTGTGTGTGTTTCATCATAATAAATGCAATTTTTCTTGTGGATGGTGGTCATCAATGTACTGGTGTACATGGCACCCAGTGATGAATGTCCCTCACCATCCCAGAGGAGAAGGAAAGAAGGTAGAGGATAGCAGGAGAGTTCCTTGATCTAATAAGAGTTTAAAAAAAAATCTTACATTTCTAAAATCAGGATACATTGACAATAGCAGTATGCATCAAATGGCTACTGCTTTTTTCCTTTCCTAAGAGCTGTAGGCTTTTCTTGAATAACCAAATCAGATGTAACTCACAAGGTACTTCTCCGGCCCATGTTCTCAGGTGATGGGAGAACAGCAGCTAGATCCTTGTCATTATACCTTTCTGCGGGGTCCATTTCCAAGGGGTGGGGCTCATGGAGCCCCCAGCTGACCTATGCAAGCCTGGTCTTCACTCAGGAAGCCACAAGGAGCAAGGAGCAAGGGCCTAGAGCCTGAGTCCCAGAGAGGAGAGGGCCTGAACCTCAAGATTCCCTAAGAGGGAGATTGGAGGGAGTAGCACCTTGGGCAATCAAGGACATCGATGATGCTTTAAAGGTGCCTTTCAGAGTTCTTGAAAATGGAGTGGTGGTACACACGGATATGCCCCACCAGTCCCAGCGTCTGCCTGTTGTCCCACCGAAATCACTAACAGTGCCCTTCCTCTCTCAGAATGTCCTAGTTTGAATGACAAATTATACAGTTAGCTCATCAAAGAATGAGTGAGTCTGTGGACCCTGCTACGCTCACCCCTGCTTCTCCTAGTCCTCTTCTCTCCCTTCAGGAAAGCTGAAACAGACCTCAGGACCCCATCCCATGTCCTCCCCTGGCCTTCATTTCCTCTGGTCACCTAAACCAGAGCTGCTTTCTGGGGCATCTGACTCCCTGGCCCAGCCTTGGGCACCTCTTTCTCCCTGGAGACCAGGTACAAGACAGGGCAGCTGGTCTAGAAAGAGGAGGAGACTCTATGGAGCTTTTGAGGAGTCACTGGACCCGCAGTGAAAGCCCACCCACACAGGGGAAGCCTCCTAACTTCCCTGAGCCCCAGTCCCCTTGTGTGTGGTTTCTCATCGGGAGCTCACAGAGTCGGGAGAAGGGACCACCCTAGATTGCCCTGGAGGCGGGCAGGGCTGGCGCCTGAGTGCAGAAAAGGGTACCAACCTAGCATTCTTTGCATCCTTCCTTGCCCGGCACACAATACACAGTAACAGACATTCGCTGCAAGAGAGATGGTGTTCCTCTTTTGCATATGAGTAAAGTTAAGTTCAGCACTTTCCTAAGCCATGTGTGTAAAAGTGGCAGACCCTTGAGTCTCCAGAAGTTTTTTTTTTTCTTTTTGGTTCTACCTGTTTATTGCTACCAACCCATCTCTCTCCAACCCCCAGAGGTTTTATTATACCATCTGTATCACCAGTCAGTCCTTCTTCCTGTGTGAAGTAAGTCAGTCCTACTTTCTGTCTCAGAAGTAACTATCAGCCATGAAAGGACAAAAAGGAGGTGTTGGGAGGGAAGGGGCTTTGGTGACAGGTGGATGTCACTTAGAGCCTAAAAGGCACTGGACGCTCCTTCACCATCTGCTGGGCTGGGTGCTGCCCTGGCACAGAGGGGTCAGGTGATTGCAACTCTCATGAGGCCCGCACACGTGAGGTGTGAAGAAGTGTCTCCTGCATGCGAGCCCATGACTGACACGCCCCCAGCCATGTGCAGTCATGGGCTCAGGAGTGTGGGTGAAAGACATGCTTTCTTGTGTTGGAAAAAGCGAGAGTTAGACCTTGCCCTGAGCAGTCAGCATGGAGGGAGCCAGGGCTATTGTGACTGTGTAGTCACTCAGTCATGTCTATAGTCCAAGACGATAGTCCATGGACTCTTGGTGACACCGTGGACTTCAGCCTGCCAGGCTTCACTGTCCACGGGATTTCTGAAGCAAGAATACTGGAGTTCGTTGCCATTTCCTTCTCCAAGAGCCAGGGCAGAGGCTGATAAAGAATAACAGGAATATCAATAATGAAGACAAAATCGATGCGAGCTAATGTTACCCATGTGCTGATTATCTGCCAGACTCAGGGCTGGTTGCTCTAGATCTCTGACCTCAGTTGACCTGACATACCAGGGAGAAAGGGACACTCAGGATCGACAGCAGAGGAGGACCAGATTCATCCCATCTCTGCAGGGTGAGGGTTTGCAGGCTAGTGCTGGGGCTTTGCAACTGGATAGGTTGGGTCCAAGGGGGTGCAGTGATGACTTGGGGTTCACTTGTCTGGTTGTGCACCTCAAAGCTGCCAGCATGAGGCTGTTTCATTTTTCAGGGCTGCCCCTATGTCTTCCATTTGTAATTAAACCCGTATCTTAGTGAAGTACCAGGTGCTCTTGGGGACGGTTGTCTCCTCAGCTGCCTGTGTTGAGGTTGTTCCTTGGCAGGAGACCAGGCAGGGGTAAAGGGTTGAAGCCCCGCTCCTTCAGGTGTTTCCTCAGGCTTGTCTCCAGTGCGTTCCTGCTGGGCTGTTGGAAGTACCCAGGGCAGGACATTCTCATGCAGCCAGCGTTCAGGAATTGTTCCAGATCCATGTGTTTAGGCTCTGTCCTTGGCCTTTGGGTACACAGGCCTGACGTCCACCCACAGGGGCTTGGCCCGTTGCTTCCCTTCCCTTCCTTATCCGCATGCCACTCTCTGTCTCCAGCCTCAGACTCATCCTCAGGGATGCTGGCTCCTAGCTCAGCTCTCTTCCATGATTTCCCCCCCACACAGGGCTTTGGGCCCTGTTCCCCTGGATTCGTCACCAAGAGTCAGCAACACAGTTTCATGGAAATGTCCAACTCCTCAGTCTCCATCCTGGGGCCACCCTTCACTCATTGTTAAAAATTTTAATTATGTGTTGAACAGAATATTTAAACGAAAACACCTGAGGGTATATAGTTGCCACTGGCTGCAGCTCCCTGGTTTGTCGCTCCAGAAGGCTTGGGATCAGCGGGCCCTGGGCTAGACCTAGAAGCTCCTTAGAGTGGCCCATTCGGTGATGTCTCAGCACACATGGGGCACATCTGATAAGTCCACTGACAAGGATGTGGTTTGAAAATTACATTTGCTTCTTTATCTGTGAAGTGAAAATCTTTCATCTGGATATTACCACCATTGCTTAGTTTTGATGAGAGATCACAAAGCACAGATCTCTGCAGTTTGGACCATATGTGTTCCTGGGGGTTCAAATTCCCAGTACTTACTCTTCCTCCCAATTGTTCTAGCCTCAGCAATTTCACTTCACCAGCTGTTCTGCCAGAGGGCCCGAGCACCATTTCATGCCAGTGTATCAAAGACGGATAGATTCCTTTCAGAGAAGCCAGATAGCATTCTGAGCAAAAGATTTAAGAAGAAATTTAAAATGGTTTCCAAGTGAAACAAGACAGACAGAGTCTTCCACCTGGTCCACTCAACCTAATCTCCCTGCCGTTAAAACTGGTCCCCACTCAGGGGCTGCTGAGAAGGACACACAGAATCTCCAAGGCAGCTTGGAAATGACTTGCGTCCTCTCTTCTCCCAACACACCATGAGCTGTTTCACAGGAATCAGATCAAAGTGGAACAAATTCGTGAATTTTCTAGTGGTGGAATGCACCTTTCCAATTGAGCTTTTCCCAAGCGCTCATATGATTCAGCCTCAAAGTGAAACAAGACAGAAGAAAGCATCTTTGACAGGTTTGGGCTTGGAATTGGGGTAGAGACTGAAGACATTTATGAGAAATCCCTTTGCAGGGACCCAGCCAAATTCAAACTGGGTGAGTCAGGTGCTGCGGCCAGCCTTTGGGAGCAGCTCCAGTCTGATTTGTGACTTTCTGGGTATGTCCCGGCTGCTTAGGACAAGGGAAGGCAGGTTCTCAGACATTTGCACTTCCCACAGCCAGAAAGAGAAACAAAGAGCCTTCCCGATCCCCTCGAGGCAGTTTGCCGAAGTTATCCCTAATGAGAAATGATATGCAGGGATTTAAGATGAGCCTGAAGGGAAAATCTAAACAAAAATGGAAATGAATGGAAGAAAAACATAATTTATAAAATAATACTGGTGAATATTTAAATTTAAACAATGTGAGGAGAACCTTTGTAATGGTCTTGAACCTTTCAGGGTTTTAGATTCAGTGTCTTTTCTCACAGAGGAATGAAAAGTCCCTCAAAGGTAGGAACATGTTAGATGTTGGAGCAGAAAAATCAGCCTCACCCTGCTTTGGTGTTCCCCATGCGCTCCATACAGCATGAGCTCACTGTGGGCACCAACTACAAATGTTCTGCCTGGATCTCACCCCTCCTTCATCTGAAATCCTCCAAGATGGCATCACTGACTCAATGGACAGGAGCTTGAGCAAACTCTGGGAGCTGGTGAAGGACAGGGAAGCCTGGCGTGCTGCGGTCCATGGGGTCGCCAAGAGTCAGACACAGCTGAGTTACTGAACAACAACGAGGTCCTCCCAGCTCCCCTCTTAACCTCAACTTCCTTTCCCCGTCCTTAAGCACAGCATCTTACCCCTGCCTCCACCAGCGTCCTCAAATGCATCTTTCCTTGGCTCAAAGCCTCTTCTTAGGCTCTCTACCCCATGACTCTACTTATCCTTCAACCGGATTCTCCCCTCCATCATGATGCCTCCCTGATCACCTTCTGTGCTCCACCCGGTTTCCCTCACAACCCACAGATATCTGCATCATCTTCACTCCCAGGCTCCCACGTCTGTGTCTGTGGTCTGTGCTTCCCGTGGTCACCAGCTCAACTGGGTTCTCTCCTCCACAATCCGCGCCCCCCAACCCCTGCCCCAGCTGTCCCTGCTGGGGCGCCCTCTGAGGGCAGCTGGCATTCCTCAGTCTGCTCTCTCTGGAAGTTTTCTCCCTTCATGCAGCCAAGTCCAAGTTTGTTTATCTTCAGTTTCGCCGAAGCTTGACTGACTATTCTAAGAAGGAAGGCAGAAAACTGTTTGTCACCTGTTAACTATTTACAAAGCAGTATTTTTTTTTTTTTCTGTTGCTCACATGCCCTGAGGGTTTTGCATTGATCAAATTGACATAATTTGAATACTGTGTCAAGTTAATATTTCTCTAAACACTTTCATGTGTTTCCCTTTGCAATGCATGTTACCATATTAACATAAACGATAGTATTCATTTTCTTTAAAAAAAAATCATTTGGCAGGTTTTATATTGAACACTTAAAGTCCCCAAGGCTATAGACTGAAGCGTTAGGAAAAATGGAATATACTATTTTTAACACACTTGTGCAAAACCCCCAGACAGAGGATTTGCTCACAAAGATCTATCTTGTTGAGGCACTGGTTTTTTTTGGGTTTTTTTTCTCAGTAAATGTTTGGAAAGAAGATTATCACTCTAACTCATTTTCAGTGAGTAGATGGAAAAAAAAGAAAGAGAGAGAGAAGGCAAATCCAAGAAGAGGATTTAGTAAAAGAAATATAGGAATGCAGAGAGCTACGACGAAGAGCAAGACGAGAGGCAACAGAGGCCTCCTGGGGGAGGGCCAGGCCAGGGGCTCAGCCCGGGCTGCACGTTAGGACTGTGATTCCCAAGCTGTGACCGACAAAATCGAAGATTCGGGGTGGGTCCCAGAAATAGCACTTTTTGCTCTGTAGGGACCCTCTCAGTGGGAAATTGCTGTTCTAGATCAAAGGTGCTCAAGTCTGAGAGGTGATCAGAGGGCTTCTTAGGACACGTTTCCTGGCTGCACCCCAGACAGACACCCCACACATTTCTTGGCTACACAGGACAACAGGGAACCTGGGATACTTTGCCTTGGAGAAAAGATAAAGCTGCAGGGATTGTTTGAAAACTAAATCAGAACTTCCCCTGGTGGTCCAGTGGGTAAGGACACCGCCTTGCAGTGCAAGGGGCGCCGGTTTGATCCCTGGCCTGGGAAGATCCCACGTGCCGCTGAGCGGCTGGACCGATGTGTCCAATTACCGTGCTGGAGCTCTGGAGTGCATGCGCCCAGAGCCGGCGCTCTGCAACTACAGGGGCCGCTGCAATGGGAGGCCCACACGGGCCAAAGAACAAAGATGGATGAAAATAGATAAGTGGAAGACCAATAAAAGTGGCCCACCCTCCCCTTGCCCTCTCCAACCCGCCCCCCGCCAAAATAAATAACAATAAAAAAAATTAGCCTCTGAAATAGCTTTGCACAGCCCCCCCGGGATGCTCACGCCTCATTACACCGGCTTCTGCCTACACCTCACCAGGCTGCACAGGAAGCTCTCGGTACATGTGGAGCTGGGAAGGGTGTCCAGAGGCTTAAGAACACTTAAAGTCCCCAAGGCTATAGACTGAAGCGTTAGGAAAAATGGAATATACTATTTTTAACACACTTGTGCAAAACCCCCAGACAGAGGATTTGCTCACAAAGATCTATCTTGTTGAGGCACTGGTTTTTTTTGGGTTTTTTTTCTCAGTAAATGTTTGGAAAGAAGATTATCACTCTAACTCATTTTCAGTGAGTAGATGGAAAAAAAAGAAAGAGAGAGAGAAGGCAAATCCAAGAAGAGGATTTAGTAAAAGAAATATAGGAATGCAGAGAGCTACGACGAAGAGCAAGACGAGAGGCAACAGAGGCCTCCTGGGGGAGGGCCAGGCCAGGGGCTCAGCCCGGGCTGCACGTTAGGACTGTGATTCCCAAGCTGTGACCGACAAAATCGAAGATTCGGGGTGGGTCCCAGAAATAGCACTTTTTGCTCTGTAGGGACCCTCTCAGTGGGAAATTGCTGTTCTAGATCAAAGGTGCTCAAGTCTGAGAGGTGATCAGAGGGCTTCTTAGGACACGTTTCCTGGCTGCACCCCAGACAGACACCCCACACATTTCTTGGCTACACAGGACAACAGGGAACCTGGGATACTTTGCCTTGGAGAAAAGATAAAGCTGCAGGGATTGTTTGAAAACTAAATCAGAACTTCCCCTGGTGGTCCAGTGGGTAAGGACACCGCCTTGCAGTGCAAGGGGCGCCGGTTTGATCCCTGGCCTGGGAAGATCCCACGTGCCGCTGAGCGGCTGGACCGATGTGTCCAATTACCGTGCTGGAGCTCTGGAGTGCATGCGCCCAGAGCCGGCGCTCTGCAACTACAGGGGCCGCTGCAATGGGAGGCCCACACGGGCCAAAGAACAAAGATGGATGAAAATAGATAAGTGGAAGACCAATAAAAGTGGCCCACCCTCCCCTTGCCCTCTCCAACCCGCCCCCCGCCAAAATAAATAACAATAAAAAAAATTAGCCTCTGAAATAGCTTTGCACAGCCCCCCCGGGATGCTCACGCCTCATTACACCGGCTTCTGCCTACACCTCACCAGGCTGCACAGGAAGCTCTCGGTACATGTGGAGCTGGGAAGGGTGTCCAGAGGCAGAGGCGGGGCCCCTCCCTGGGCCTTGCTGTGGCAGGGGCTCTGCCCATTTGCTGTCTTCAGCCCTGGGCCTCCTCCTCCTCCTTGTCTCAGCCCGTCATCATGGACCCAGCCTCTGTGGGGCTCTTCCTCTTGCCATCCCATGCCGTCACTTCGGCCGTGTGCAACTCCCATGAACTATAGCCCACCAGGCTCCTCTGCCTGTGGGGTTCTCCAGGCAAGAACACTGGAGTCGGTTGCTGTGCCCTTCTCCAAGGGATCTTCCCGACCCAGGAATCCAACTTGCATCTCTTGAGTCTCCTGCATTGGCAGGCAGGTTCTTTCCCACTAATGGCTCCTGGGAAGCCCCGGGTACTTCCTCTCACTTCTCATTAATTTCTGTGACTCTCACTCCATTAGTGGGATTCTCAGCGTCTATATAGCAGACTTCTCCTTACTCACTCAGTGCCTGGCAGAGCTTAAGGGCTCAGCAGGCTATGAGAGAGGAACAATCCAGGTTTAGCGAGTGTCTTGAGGATTCAGTTTCTAAGATGATCTTTAGAGACATTGCTGCCAATAGAAGTTACTTTAGAGGATGAGATTCTGGGGGACTGTGTGGAATATCTTCTGTCCCCTTCCAGACCCAGTCCCACCCTCTCGGGCTTGACATCTGCCCTGGGAACCAACCCGACCAGCACTCCTGTCAGCGTCACCGGTGGGAGCTGAGGACGACGGGATGTTTATTCCCTGGAACCTTGAGCCAAGTCATTCACACACACCCTACCCCTGCCCGGCTCCTGTGGATGGAAGGTTGGAACTCTGACCTTCTGTCCAGAGCCGCTCCTTGACTTTGTATCTGATGATTGCTCCCCCCCGCCCCTGTCTCCAGGGAGGTGACTCTGTGTCCTGCCTGCACTTTTGTAACTAGCTCCTTTAATAAACTCTTTCTAACTGACACTAACTGCAGTGTGTGTCTGTTCAGTGCTGGGACCCTGACTGCTACGCTCACTTTCACGTTTTCAGATTATATTTTTCCATGATGTTTGTATATCTTATAACAAGTCCATGTTGTTTCCACAGTAAAAGTAAACCATGGAGAAGAATCAGGAAAGGCAGCATTCAGCATGCTGCATGGGGCAGGGAGCTGCTCCCTGACCTGGCTCACTCTCGGTCCAGGTGTCCATTCCTGGGGTGACCCAGAGCTCACCCAGGTTCCTGCAACTGTGCATAAAAAAAAAAAAAAAACAGAAGAAGACTTTCATTCAGTCAGTTACGATGGTACAAAAGGATTTGCCAAAACCGACTCAATTTGCACTCTGGAGACCGGATGCTGTAACTTCAGTCTTCACTGATTTCACAGTCTGCATCCAGTTCAGGGGCTACAAGCCTCTTTTGGGGGGTTAGGCAGACCTGGGCCCCAGTCCTGACTTAGCCTTCATGACCCCAGAGAAGTCACTTAGCCTCTCTGAAATACCACCTTGCCATTGGCAGACAATTAACTATGGGGAGAACTCAGTGAGATCATGTATTTTCAAGGTTTAGCACAGTAAGCACCCAGCAAGTCCTCAAAACCTGGAGACAATTCTCATCTGATTATCATAAATATGTTCCATATCCCAGCAGTCATGAATACAGTAACTTGGACCATGATACACCTGCTTCTAGTTTTTCACAGGACATGTGTGACAAGAAAGTAATTTTGGTCCCAGTCTTGCCTGAGCTCCATCGAGGTCGTCAGTTCCTATCTGCTCTTTCTCAGCTGTGGCTCCCCAATTACTTGCTCTGCCTTGGCGTGTCAAGCCCTCCTCCTCGTTGGCAGAAGATCTGCCATCATTTAAAGGTCACTTCCTGCACAGGACTGTTACCACCTGGGGTCTGAGGAAGAAAGCTTCCCTCCAGTCAGGTTCCTGGGATGCTGGCCGCTGGCCAGGGTCCTCAGCTGGGACAAGCATTTCGCTGTCAGTCACTGAGGGCTCTGTGACTGGCTCACTGTGGTGCTGGGGCTGTCTTAAACGTTTGCCGTTCAGGAAGAATCTTTTCCTGAATGTGATTCAAGCTCAATGCCCCAGAGGACCCAGGACAGAATCTTTGCAGGGGCGGGCTCCACTTTCCCCGTTTTCAGATTATATTTTTCCATGATGTTTGTATATCTTATAACAAGTCCATGTTGTTTCCACAGTAAAAGTAAACCATGGAGAAGAATCAGGAAAGGCAGCATTCAGCATGCTGCATGGGGCAGGGAGCTGCTCCCTGACCTGGCTCACTCTCGGTCCAGGTGTCCATTCCTGGGGTGACCCAGAGCTCACCCAGGTTCCTGCAACTGTGCATAAAAAAAAAAAAAAAACAGAAGAAGACTTTCATTCAGTCAGTTACGATGGTACAAAAGGATTTGCCAAAACCGACTCAATTTGCACTCTGGAGACCGGATGCTGTAACTTCAGTCTTCACTGATTTCACAGTCTGCATCCAGTTCAGGGGCTACAAGCCTCTTTTGGGGGGTTAGGCAGACCTGGGCCCCAGTCCTGACTTAGCCTTCATGACCCCAGAGAAGTCACTTAGCCTCTCTGAAATACCACCTTGCCATTGGCAGACAATTAACTATGGGGAGAACTCAGTGAGATCATGTATTTTCAAGGTTTAGCACAGTAAGCACCCAGCAAGTCCTCAAAACCTGGAGACAATTCTCATCTGATTATCATAAATATGTTCCATATCCCAGCAGTCATGAATACAGTAACTTGGACCATGATACACCTGCTTCTAGTTTTTCACAGGACATGTGTGACAAGAAAGTAATTTTGGTCCCAGTCTTGCCTGAGCTCCATCGAGGTCGTCAGTTCCTATCTGCTCTTTCTCAGCTGTGGCTCCCCAATTACTTGCTCTGCCTTGGCGTGTCAAGCCCTCCTCCTCGTTGGCAGAAGATCTGCCATCATTTAAAGGTCACTTCCTGCACAGGACTGTTACCACCTGGGGTCTGAGGAAGAAAGCTTCCCTCCAGTCAGGTTCCTGGGATGCTGGCCGCTGGCCAGGGTCCTCAGCTGGGACAAGCATTTCGCTGTCAGTCACTGAGGGCTCTGTGACTGGCTCACTGTGGTGCTGGGGCTGTCTTAAACGTTTGCCGTTCAGGAAGAATCTTTTCCTGAATGTGATTCAAGCTCAATGCCCCCAGAGGACCCAGGACAGCTCCCTTGTCAAGGTGCTCTGTCCTTCCTGTCCATCCAACCACACTGTCACAGTCAGAGGGCCCCCATACCTTTGTGGAAAAAGCACAATGTGTCTGGTGCTGGCCATCAGAGGGGGGTTGTCTTACGTAAAGTTAGGAGTGGGCATTCTAAAGCTCCAGGTCTGCCAGACCAAAGCCACTTCCTTGTCCAGCCTCCATGGGCTGGGAGCAAAGGCCAGCAATGGAGATTTTCAGGGTGTCACGTGAAGGACCACTGATCTCCATGGACTGTGCCACACTCTCTCTTTGGTCCCTCCCTGGCCACTTTCCCGCTGCTCCTCTATAGCCCAGGTCTGCCAGAGGACTGCAGAGGTCACGGGCAGAGCATCCACGTGCTCAGGGCTCAGCTCCTGGTGTCCCCTCTGCAGCCTCCAGCTCCAGCTACAGAGCACGAGTTTGCCAGTGGCATTCTCTATGGCACCAGACCCTCTGTTGGGCACCCATCAGCTCCCCACTGCTAGACTGATCTTCAAAATATAAATTTGTTCACACCCTTCTCCAGGAATAAAATTGGCAATTTGTTTTGCTGTGCCTTTGTAATAAAATTCAAGCATCTCACTAGACCCACAGGCCTAAGAAGTTCTGCCTCTAGTTAACCACCAGTGCTCATCAAAAAGCACCCTGTCATCTGTTCCCTGCGATCCACTCTCACCACCATTTTTCGGTCCCTTGACCAAGCTCCCCTTGCTCCCTTTTCACGACCAGGACATTTGCACTAAGAGACCGTTTGCCTGGCCCTGCATCTTCATGGACTGGCCCCTCTTCACTCTCAAAGAAATCCCCTGGTCTCTGGGCCTCTTCTGGTCCCCTAGGCAGACTGCCTTCTCCTCCTCAGGCCCGCCTGTGTGCCTAACTCCTTCAGGCCCATTTATCATTTGACATTTTCTCTCTCATCATCTTTCTGTGAATGTTTAAGTCAGGACAGAGCTCATACTCCATCACTAAGTTGTGTCTGATTATTTGTGACCCCATGGACTGGAGCGCACCAGGCTCCTCTGTCCATGGGGTTTCCCAGGCAAGAATAGGCAAGAATACTGGACTGGGTTGCCATTTTCTTCTCCAGGGGATCTTCCCACCCAGGGATTGAACTGGTGCCTCCTGAATTGGCAAGCAGATTCTTTACCACTGAGCCACCAGGGAAACCCCATGAGGGTAGAGAGCCTTGTCTATTTCCATCCGTGTCATCAGGGCCCTAGAGCAGCGCACAGAAAATAGTAGGGATTTAATAAATATGTGAGGATGGACAGTGATTCCCCGGGGGCCTACCAGTCTACAGCTTGGTCTTGGCTCCAGGGCAGAGGGTCCCGGAGAAGCCCAGCCACCTTTGTCCCCCTGTGGACAGGCTGCACTACAGGGAAATGGAGGCAGGAGGTGCCCCAGCCTGGTTCCTGAAGCATGCACCCCCCTCCCCATGTACCTGATGGAGAGGGGCTGAGGATGTGGGAAGAGTGAGTGTTGAGAAACTGATGACACTCAAGTGTGCAGGGGGTGGGGGCAGGTGTGAACACCATGGGTTTCCAGAGGGTCTGGGCCCAATACCAACTGGGGGCATGTTGGGCTTCTGTGCTAGGCGACTTGCCCAGGCCACAGCTGGCCAGGCTCAGCTGAGCCTCCCCAGAGGGGGAGAGCTGTGTAAACAGGAAGTCCATCGCCCAGACGCTGATGTGCCTTTGATAAGCGTCGAGTCCTTGGAGGTCTTTCTCTCAGTTTCTCTGTTGGTTTGAAGCCACAGCTCTGGTGCAGGAAAAGAAACTGGAAAGTGTGGACACTTTCCTCCTTCCTGACTCAGTTACCATGGGAGTGGGGGGTGGGCCTCGAGAGAGGAGGACTGAAAAAGAGGAGAGAGGAGGGAGGGACTAGGAATACACGAGAGAAAAAAGGGTGAGAAGGGAAAGAAAATAAGAGGAGGAAAATGAAGGGGAGGGGAAGACAGGAAGAAGCGAAGGAGGAGCTGAGTGATCACATACTCTCTCTCTGAAGCAAAATCAACAACATGGAATCTTTTAAAGCTAAAGGTATTTTGAAGACGTCAGCGCTTGAAGTTTCATAGGTGAGAACTTCTGTGGATTCCCTGCTTGCAAACACCGAGTGGGAGGCACTCTCCTTCGAAAAACAGGTCTCCTCAGACATTCCGTTTTGTAGCCTGTGCTCTCTGTGAGGAAGTGATGAGGGTGGTTTGGTGCTACCCTTGATGGTCTCCCCAGCCCTCTTCTCCCTGCCTCCTGCACTGTCTCCATCCCAGAGCTCTTCTGGCCCAGCTGTTCCATGTACATTACTCCCAAATCTCCATCCTGTCCTCATTTCACTTCCAAAAGTCAATCCACATTATCTATTACCACCTCCAACCTGATGCCCCTTGGACATCTCAGAGTTTCCAAAGTCTGGCCTCTGAGCAGGGCTTCCCAGGTGGTGCTATTGGTAAAGGATCTGCCTGCCAGTGCAGGCGATGTGAGAGATGTGGGTTCAGTCCCTAGGTTGGGAAGATTCCCTGGAGGAGGGCATGGCCACTCCCTCCAGTATTCCTGCCTAGAGAACCCCCTGGACAGAGGAGCCTGGTGGGCTACAGTCCATGGAATTGCAGAGTCAGACACGACTAAAGCAACTGAGCGTGGCACGGCATGGCCTCTGAGCATCAAGCAATGTATAGAGACAGAAGAAATACATCCAAAATAAGAAAGAGGAGAACTGCTTTGGAGTAGCAGTATTTCTCCACTTCCCCACACATTACGAGATCCTTTGATGCAGTAGGTGATCCATGGCTGCTCACTGAGTGAATAAATTGAAAAAAGACACCACCATCCACTGAAATGTAACCACTCACTCCACGGTGAAGGCCAGTGAGCCATACCCTGCCCTCCTCCCCGTTCCTTCTCGGCTGCCCTCACTCAGGTCTTCTTCTGTGACCTGTGCCATGTGCTAGCATTTTATTAGTCCTCCTCCTCCATGTTTCTTCACTCCAGTGCTTCTTGCTGGCTAAATCTTTCTCAAGTCAAGCTTTAATATATATATTTTTTAATTTTGGCCTTTTTTATTGGTCTTTTATTTATATTTATTTTCATCCATCTTTATTCTTCAGCCTGTGTGGGCCTCCTATTGCAGTGGCCTCTCATGTTGAAGAAGGTACATGTTCCCCAGAGCTCTGGCTCGCAATTGGTCACACTGGCTCACTGCTCCATGTGGGATCTTCCTGGGCCAGGGATCAAACCGGTGCCCCTTGTACTGCAAGGTGGACTCTTTACCCACTGTACCACCAGGGAAGCCCAAGATTTAATATTTAACATGCCTATGTATGTCCTATTGTGCACACAGTCCTCTGCTAATTATCTCCCATGCGTGAGTGAACTTTCTCATCAAAGTCACCCTATTAGGCAAGTAATGTTATCTCTACCCCAACCCTGTGTACAAGAGGAAAGCTGAAACCCTCCTGCGGTACTAATGGAATTGTCATTGGTACAGAGGCCATGGAAAATAGTACGGAGGCTTCTCAAAAAACTAAAAATAGAACTGCCGTATCATCCAACAAGCTTGTTGCTCTGTATTTACTCAAAGAACAAATACACTAATTTGAAAAGATAAATGAACGCCAATGTTCCTTGCAGCATTGCTTACAATAGCCAAGATATGAAGCGACCTAATTGTCCATCGGTAGACAAATGGATATATATATATATACATATACCTATATAAACACATACATACATACCTTGGAATATTACTCATTCATAAGAAATGAAATATTACCTTTTGGGGCAACAAGGATGGACCCAGAGGATATTATGCTAAGTGATATAAATCAGACAGAAAAAGGTAAAGAAATCCATGGGATTTCAGTTACATGTGGAATCTAAGAAACAAAACAAACAAAACAACAAAACAAGAGCAGGTTCATGGATAATGAGAGTCAAGGGGTGGTTGCCAGAGGGGAAGAGGGGATAAGTTAGATGAAGGTGATTGACAGGTACACACCTCCAGTTATATAACAAATAAATCACTGGGCTGTGAGATACAGCAAAAGAAATATGGCTAGTAATATTGTAATTTCTTATGGGTATGGATAGTAACTAGACTTATGTTGGTGACCATTTCATAATGCGTGCAAATGTCAAATCATCGTGTAGTACACCTGAAACTAATACAATATTGTAGGTCTACTTTATTTCAATTTAAGAAATTTAATGCTAAGCACATCAGAGGACGGTCGAGCCTAGAGGTGCCACAGCCCACCAGGGCGCCTCCACGGCTGATTGCCGCATTGCTCTCTTGGGCTCTTACTTAAAGACCACTCCCACAAACTGGAGAACATAGTAAGTCCTTCTCTCTGACATTCCAGGACTTTCCCAGTCTGCGCCCCACCCCCTTTTCAGGCAGATGTCCCCTGGGGATTTTCCAGTTTGGCTCCTTTGAGCTCCTCACCGACATGCCTCCCTTTGGTCTTTCCCCTACCCGAAGGGTCACTTCTCAACACATTCGAATCCTACCCACTGTTGAGGGCCGAGATCCTATAATACGTGACATCTCCTTTTGGAGGTATTTCCATGCGACTTTCCTGTGTACCCAGTATCTAGCCCTCTTGTGCCACCCCACCTTCCGGAGGAGTTGTCCTGGTCATGCCACGGTGACTCTCCCAGGCCCCCCGGGGCAAAAAGAAATGTCCACCCTCTAGTGGCCAAACTGCTGGAGAGTTCCCAGCTGTCACTGCTGCCTTCTCCCGACTATTCCAGACTAACTTCTGCATCCAGACTAAAAGGGAAGTTATTCCTTAGGGCTCACTATGAACATTCCTTAAAGTGATCTTGTTTCTGAGGAACTCTTATCTCACCAGCCTAAACCCAGAGAGGTCAGTATGTTCAAAGCCTTCATAAGAATTCAAGAGAAGAAATACATAATTGCTCTTCAAATACCCACTTTGATTCTTTTGCCAATTAGGTAATTGGGGATTTTTAAATTTTGGATTCATTACTCCAGGTCACTAAAGGTAATTGTGAGTTTCAACATGCAATACACTGATTAAGAGTTCACTGACTGATTCCTATCATTTCTTTTAATTCCTGAAATCCAAACTCTCTCTTTCCCCAGTTTATTAAAATTTGACAACACATTCTGTGTTCAGTCAAGTTCCAGGTGACCCTGTGCTAAAAACTGATCTTTGAAATGAGATGAGTGGTTGGTATGAATCTATAAAGAATAGAGTGATATTAGACATGTAAATTTTTACCCTTTGAGAGTACCCCCACCCCCTCAGGTAAAAGAGCCCAATAATGTGCAGGAAATTCAGAGGGATCTGATGTTCCCAAGCCCCACCTTGGAGACTCAGAAAGTTAAATGCAAGAAAAGTTAGGCCCTGAAGCTATACTCATTTAACTAAGAAACAAGAGGTGGCAGGTTGGGTTGGGAAGCTAGATCTGGGCAGATCCCATGCCTGGGCGCACATGTGGTGGGCAACCTATGTCTGCCTTTCTTAACTGCTCACGATCCCAGGGCTGTGCTATTTTCTGCCCCTGGGAGTCTGCCCTTTCAGACGTACAGTCTCCAAAATGAGGGGTGAAAGGGCTGGCCCCTGAGCAGTGCAGAGGAGAAGCGTGCAAGGGCTGCGGATGATCTACATGCCCCGAGGTCTCAGCAACCTTCAAGCCCTAAGATGCATGATTGCTGGATGTCTAAGGCTTTCAAGGCCTTATCTGTTTTGATGTCCACAATCAGGCTTGGGAGACATGTTCTAAACCAAAGATTTTCTTTTTGAACTTTCATTTTTGCTAAATTCTATACCTGTCTCTGAGTTGGTATTAAATAAAAATAACTTTGGATCTTGGTTCTCTTATTCAAGGCATTTGAAGTTCCTCCCAGCTACATGCTTAGTCGTGATCAGAGCTTCTGCAGTGGACCGATGTCTCAAATGCCCTCTTGGCAACTCACCCTTCCTCCCTGGGTCTGTAGGTGACAAGAGAGACCTGGGCAACAGGTCTGTAGAGAACTAACTGCATTCTGTCCCCTCCTTTTCTTTAGGACCTTTTAGTTCCTTAGTTATTGCCATAGATTTCTTCCACAGTATTCAAAGTTTTCGGTTCCCCTTTTTTTTAAAAAATGGCACCAGAGTGGTGCTTGGACTGGAAAGTGGGACTCTGAGGTTTCCCCTTTCCCTCAGGGGAAAATGTGGAAGCAAGGGTTCTCCTTTGTCTAACCCATTTGACAGTCATCCTTGGCTCTTTCAGCTGGACAGTGGCTCTTTCCACCCAGTGTGGAAAGGATGCCCCATGTTGCCCACTGCACTAATGATCTAATGACACTTTTCCAAACATTCTTGCTCAGAAAAGTTTAAAGAGAAGAGATGAGCCTGGAGTCCTCCTGTAGTTGGAATGTGGAGAGTCAGATTTTCCATCCCCTTTTTCCCTCCCCGCAACACAAGTGGGCATGATTCTTTATACCAGTCTGGGCTGAGACCAGGAAACAAATAGCCTGCTCCTTTCTTTTCCCATCCTAAAGGATGTGTTTCCCTCCAAAGCAGTCTCATTATTTGTGTATGTTCCCAGTGTCCTGCATTACAGGTGGCTCACAGCCAGCTCAAGGCAAACTGTGAAATTCACAAGAGAGCCCTTGTAGATGGAAAGAATCACTCACTAACTCCAGTAATTATGTTTTCTTCTTTTTATTAATAGAGCAACCCTCCAATGGATCCTCAACTAAGTAATTTATCAAATATAAATTCCAGAGCTTATACATAATTTGATTCCTTCTTAAGCTTTAAATGGATCTGTCCTATAGACCTGGCTCGTTGAGGGTTCAGTGGAATATGAGACAATGAAATGAGGGTAGCTGGGGAGTTAATGCTTTAACATTGAGACTTCTTGGGTTAGTTCAGAAAAGGCTGTATTTCTGGGGAAGGAAAACAAAGAAAGATGAGACAGGAAGAGGTGAGAAATCTTATGATTTTGTATAATAAGCACTGTTTGGGGAGCTATGGGCTTTCAGCCAGGCCAGCAAAATCCCCCCTCAGCAACATGAGACAGCGATGTAGAGTAGTTCAGTTACGTATTCCGTTGGCCAAAAAGTTCAATCAAGTGTTTTTTGTAGAATGTTATGGAAAAACACAAATGAACATTTTAGCCAACCCAATATTATTGCCTATCAAGCCATGCCAAACACAGTGACATATAGCCATTTCACCACCATTTGACAGTGCCCACAGAACCTGTGGGTCTTGAATTTGAACAGGGAAGAAAGGGGTGATTTATCTCCCCTCCATGCACTTGGCAGCCTTCGTTAGAAAAAGAAATTACTGAATGGCCAGGAATGATGTTCACAGCTGCAGGCTGAAATGGGGTTGTCCGAAGGTGCCTTCTCCAAATATCAGGCACCCAGGCTAGATGGTTGGCGGGTTAGGGCTCCATGCAATTACTGACCACAGCACAAAGGCCTTGTCTTTCCATGTGGCCTTTATTGGCTGCTAGATTCCAAGCAGAATGGCCTGTGATGGTTCATTTTTGTGACATTTTTGACAAGGCCATATAATCTGGTAGCATCACTTCCACTGCATTCTGTTATGATCGTCACTGAGGTCAGACCCTATTAAAGGAGAGGAATATCACAGTACTTTCAGACATGGCTAAAACCCATCACATGCAGCAGCTATTCCTCTCCCGTTACAGATGAGGAAACTATGATCTGAAGAGGCTGAGTTGAGCAAGGAGGTTCACACAAATGGTAAGCAGGAGAAGAGAAGACTTGAAACTAACTCACCAGACTCCCAAGGCTATGCTGTATCCACCTCTGTGTGAGCCCACATTCTAGCAGGGCACACAAAACACAGACGTACTAGACCAGAGATTGATAAGCACTAGAATACAGGAACTGATAAATGATTCTAAGAGCAAAGACAGAATAAAGTGGTCTGCTCAGAGAGGTAAGGAAAGTCTTCCTGAAGCAGGTGGCTTGGTGTAGAGGAGGAAGCCTCTGTGTAAGATGCCAGTGCTCAGAGACGCTGGGGAGGGTGGGGAAGGTGGAGGGGCCTGGGCTTTCCTGGCAGGGGCACAGGCAGAGAGGATATGCACAGGCAAGAACACACATGGTAACCCTAACTAGGAACAGCTGAAGGTGCATAAGGCATTTCATGAAAAAAATACAGGGCATAAGAATGGCCACCTGATGATGAAAACAGTCTGAACACTGGGTTGAGGCCTTTGGATAGTATTTAAAACTATGCTTCTCAAAGTGTGATCCCTGGATCGGCAGCATGCACAGCACCAACTTCACTTGGAAACTAAAAAAGCAGTTGACAGTGCCCACAGAACCTGTGGGTCTTGAATTTGAACAGGGAAGAAAGGGGTGATTTATCTCCCCTCCATGCACTTGGCAGCCTTCGTTAGAAAAAGAAATTACTGAATGGCCAGGAATGATGTTCACAGCTGCAGGCTGAAATGGGGTTGTCCGAAGGTGCCTTCTCCAAATATCAGGCACCCAGGCTAGATGGTTGGCGGGTTAGGGCTCCATGCAATTACTGACCACAGCACAAAGGCCTTGTCTTTCCATGTGGCCTTTATTGGCTGCTAGATTCCAAGCAGAATGGCCTGTGATGGTTCATTTTTGTGACATTTTTGACAAGGCCATATAATCTGGTAGCATCACTTCCACTGCATTCTGTTATGATCGTCACTGAGGTCAGACCCTATTAAAGGAGAGGAATATCACAGTACTTTCAGACATGGCTAAAACCCATCACATGCAGCAGCTATTCCTCTCCCGTTACAGATGAGGAAACTATGATCTGAAGAGGCTGAGTTGAGCAAGGAGGTTCACACAAATGGTAAGCAGGAGAAGAGAAGACTTGAAACTAACTCACCAGACTCCCAAGGCTATGCTGTATCCACCTCTGTGTGAGCCCACATTCTAGCAGGGCACACAAAACACAGACGTACTAGACCAGAGATTGATAAGCACTAGAATACAGGAACTGATAAATGATTCTAAGAGCAAAGACAGAATAAAGTGGTCTGCTCAGAGAGGTAAGGAAAGTCTTCCTGAAGCAGGTGGCTTGGTGTAGAGGAGGAAGCCTCTGTGTAAGATGCCAGTGCTCAGAGACGCTGGGGAGGGTGGGGAAGGTGGAGGGGCCTGGGCTTTCCTGGCAGGGGCACAGGCAGAGAGGATATGCACAGGCAAGAACACACATGGTAACCCTAACTAGGAACAGCTGAAGGTGCATAAGGCATTTCATGAAAAAAATACAGGGCATAAGAATGGCCACCTGATGATGAAAACAGTCTGAACACTGGGTTGAGGCCTTTGGATAGTATTTAAAACTATGCTTCTCAAAGTGTGATCCCTGGATCGGCAGCATGCACAGCACCAACTTCACTTGGAAACTTACAAGAAATGCAGGTTCTCAGTTCCACCCCAGACCTGCTAAATGAGAAACCCTGCGGAGAGGAACCAACAACCTCTAAGGCAGGCTCTGGCTTGGGACCCTCTGCTCCAGGAGCTGGGGAGTCCCTCAGAGAGGGCTGTGATCTGAGACCATCTTAAAGCAGAGGGCCCTGGTTGTAGTGTGTTGGGCGGAATGAAATGAGAGAGCAGACACTTGGATCCAGGAAAAAGGTCATGCACCAGTGCAGGAGGAGGAGGGATGGGGCAGAAGTGATGGGCAAGGCACCGGGGCGGGCAAGCCACTTGGAAATTGGTGAGACTGTGGGCCCTTCCTCACAGCATCCCCTCTAAGGACCAAGAGCCTTAAGCATTTCTCGACATGTTTGAATCACGTGGTCTGGGAATCTGGGTATAAACGGAGGACCCAGGGGTTGGATTACAGATGCAGTTTCCTGTTACACAGTCAAGCTACGCTCTGCAGGTTGCCTGAGGAAAGCATTGCTTGGTCCAGCGTTTCTTCTTCATGCTTCATTACAAGGTCTGTTGGCTCCACCATGCTGTTGCAGAGAATGGGTTTAATGACTACCACACACGGTTGAAAATTAAACAACTCCTGCAAGCTCAGTATATGTTAGCCATTTTAATTATCATCATCACCGTCATCATTATTCATTTATTAAAGGCACATTTGTTGTGCAGCCATGGTATGCAAAGCTCTGAAAACATAGCGGCCCATCCTCTGGGTCTGTCTGTCCTTTGCTGAGAGTTCATGGGTGAGATGGACAAGAACATGGATCTTCAAGGCTACAGAATTGGATCAGAGTTGTAAGTTTTGTAAAGTCTCAACTTTAATCTTGGAAAACTACATCTCAAGGCCTGTGTATTCAACCGCAAATGAAATGAAAAGACTTGCCTTGATTCACAAGACTGTGCAAAGATCCAATGAGAAAAAGGTGGGAAGCCAGTTCTCTCCTATTTAAAACAAAATGCTTCTCAAACTGGGTTGAGGCCTTTGGATAGTATTTAAAACTATGCTTCTCAAAGTGTGATGGATCGGCAGCATGCACAGCACCAACTTCACTTGGAAACTTACAAGAAATGCAGGTTCTCAGTTCCACCCCAGACCTGCTAAATGAGAAACCCTGCGGAGAGGAACCAACAACCTCTAAGGCAGGCTCTGGCTTGGGACCCTCTGCTCCAGGAGCTGGGGAGTCCCTCAGAGAGGGCTGTGATCTGAGACCATCTTAAAGCAGAGGGCCCTGGTTGTAGTGTGTTGGGCGGAATGAAATGAGAGAGCAGACACTTGGATCCAGGAAAAAGGTCATGCACCAGTGCAGGAGGAGGAGGGATGGGGCAGAAGTGATGGGCAAGGCACCGGGGCGGGCAAGCCACTTGGAAATTGGTGAGACTGTGGGCCCTTCCTCACAGCATCCCCTCTAAGGACCAAGAGCCTTAAGCATTTCTCGACATGTTTGAATCACGTGGTCTGGGAATCTGGGTATAAACGGAGGACCCAGGGGTTGGATTACAGATGCAGTTTCCTGTTACACAGTCAAGCTACGCTCTGCAGGTTGCCTGAGGAAAGCATTGCTTGGTCCAGCGTTTCTTCTTCATGCTTCATTACAAGGTCTGTTGGCTCCACCATGCTGTTGCAGAGAATGGGTTTAATGACTACCACACACGGTTGAAAATTAAACAACTCCTGCAAGCTCAGTATATGTTAGCCATTTTAATTATCATCATCACCGTCATCATTATTCATTTATTAAAGGCACATTTGTTGTGCAGCCATGGTATGCAAAGCTCTGAAAACATAGCGGCCCATCCTCTGGGTCTGTCTGTCCTTTGCTGAGAGTTCATGGGTGAGATGGACAAGAACATGGATCTTCAAGGCTACAGAATTGGATCAGAGTTGTAAGTTTTGTAAAGTCTCAACTTTAATCTTGGAAAACTACATCTCAAGGCCTGTGTATTCAACCGCAAATGAAATGAAAAGACTTGCCTTGATTCACAAGACTGTGCAAAGATCCAATGAGAAAAAAGGTGGGAAGCCAGTTCTCTCCTATTTGATCACAGTCAAGGCCATACCCTCTCAGAGAGGTGCTGCTGACCCAGGGCTGCTTGCTCCTTCTTTCCCCATAACCACGGTCCCCCCCAGCTCCCCGACTGCATCCATTCCTGGTGCCTCACTCTCTCCCACAGTTTCCCACTGGAATGTTACAGATTTCATTGTCTCTTTTTCTGGGCTGCCCTCAGCTGCCCTTCCATTTCAGTGAAAGTCAATTAAGTCACTAATCATTCGGTAAAATGCCTCATTCGGTGACCATATCAACACCTTGTTTCTTTTGATTCTTTATTGAGATTTGGGCAGTCTTACTGGATGTGATGATTTGTATCAGCTTACCGATGGTTGAAGGGACATTTCATGCTTACTACTATAGGGGTCCAGGAGGGCAGGGGATGAAGAGAAATTTTCTGATGGAAGAAAGGCAAAGGCAGTCAGCACACAGACCCGCTTAGACTGCCTGACTCAAGAGAGGGAGGGCCTGGGGTTACTGGGAGAACATGGAGACCCTGGAGCCCTAACTCCTACAACTCTCTTAGGACTGACAATCCATCAAATATAAATTACTGGAGATGTTAATAAATATTTTGGCAAATCGACCAAGCTTGCCAGTTTGAGACATTGAGACGTTAAATGCTTTAAAACTTAAAATATGAAATGAGCTCTCTGATGCTGAATAGTCAACCCATCAATGTGTGGTCAACTGGTTTTTAGAGACTTTCTGAGGCCCAGGCAGACCTTTCTGAGGGGACTTACAGCCATTCCCAAACATGTAGCTGAGCCTGGTCTTCCACACACTGTGATTAGCCTTGTCTCCTTCAGTTATCTGGCTCTGATCTGAGCCCACCGCCCTGAGCACCGACCCGTGTCTCTGTAGAGGCCACAGAAGCAAAGCCGGAGGGGAGGGGTGGGGGACTGCTCTCCAGGTCCCCACACCAGGCTGGGGTTTGTCACCACCTAGAAAACTCTGGCCTGGAAACGTCCTAGATGACATCTCTGTTCTTCCTTTGTCTGAACCTTCCCAAAGCTATCCCTTTCCCCACCTGTTTCAACAAGTTTTCTCTTCCAAGCTAAGAATGAAGGTCAGAGAACTTTCTCCATTAGCAAGTGTGCGATGAGTACACTCAGCTTCCAGGCCAGGCCCAGAGTGGCTGGACGGCTGACCTTCACTTCCCTTTCTGCCTTGCATCTGAGATGTGTCTGCCCTCCCTGGAGCCCGCGCCTGGCTGTATGATCCATTAGCAGCGGCTCCATGAGCATGTCTGTACTGACGACTGTAGCATCTCTCACCAGGAGTGAGATGGGGCTCCCAGAGTAGAGGCGGGGCTGGAACCACCCTCCCCTCCCCCAGGTCTCCTTTGGAGGAGGAGCGTCTGATAGAAAGGGTGACTGCGGAGGTCCTGTCCACAAACTCTGCACAGTGCACTCTGCCAGGGTGGTGGGCAGTGACGGTGATGCCCTGTGGTTTCTGGTGCTGTTTACCTCTGGGGAAACTGAGGGCTGTAGGCCAGGAGGGACATGGTGAAGGCGTGTGTCAGAAAGAGACGAAGGTGAAGCTGAACAGCAGGATTCTCTGGGTCTCTCTGCTGGGACTCTCTGAGCCTACTCATCTCCTATTCTACCCTGAAGAGAAATTAGCAAAAATTCCAACCTGATTGGATGGCTCAGGTCCCACTTCCCCTCCCAGCCTCCCTTTGTCAGTGAAGATAATTTCTTTCTTTTTTTTTTTTTTTTTTAAAAAAAATTCTTATTTTTTGGCCACTTCTATTGGTCTTTCATTTATTTCCAGCTTTGTTCTTTGGCCTGTGTGGACCTCCCATTGCAGTGGCCTCTCTCGTCACAGAGCACCAGCTCTGGGCACATGCGCTCCAGAGCTCTGGCTCAGTTGGTGGACACATGGGTCCAGACCGCTCCGCGGCACGTGGGATCCTTACAGGCCAGAGATCGAACAGGCGCCCCTTGCACTGCAAAGCAGTGTCCTTACCCACTGGACCACCAGGGAAGCCCTGAAAACAATTTCTGAACAAGAACTCAGTGAGCCTGGTCTCCTTGTTACACTGCAGATGAGCAGACTGAGGCACTGGGAGGGTGCTGACCTTGGGGCCACAGACCAGGTGTGACCCACTGAAGTTCACACCCTGCAGCCCTCTCACGATCACAGTGTCACTCTTTGAGTGGGTTTTCCACTCTTGATTGAAATGTAAACAGACACTCTCAATCTAGGACTTTACAAAACAGCCCCCCTCAAGGACAGAGCCCCCTTGAGCCTGCGCAGCACCATCAGGTGCTGTGTGGGCCCAGCGGGGAGCTCAGGCTGCAGCACCTGCAGGCAGTCCCTCATCCCTCCCCTCCACCTTTCCTCCCCCTCTGCCTGCTCCTCCTCACCTCCCTGCATTGTTCCTCTACTCCATGGTCCCAGGGAGCTCATTGCAGCCTGTTTTTACCATAGCAGTGGTCAGGGCCACAGAATCTCGCAAATAATCAGTCCCTAATTGTATCCTATGAGTCATAATCATCTCCCAGCTAATAATACTATGGCTACTCTTGCACCAGACCTGGCAAATCTCAGAGCTCTTTCACACAGGGACAGCCCAGTGGATCCTTTCATGACCTCATCAGGAAAGCAGGTGGCAGTGCTGACTCTCCTCTTCTAGGTCATCCAGGGGCCCAAAAGGGACAGCATTGCAGGGTGGAGGGTAAGGGGAGCTCCTTTACCCTGTGTTTGAAACCTGACTCTGGCTTCAGGCTGGAGTGGAGCCTATGAAATCCAACTGTGCAGCTGACTCTACTTTCAGAGGCCACAGAGACGGGACAGAGGCTCTGCTCCCAATATGTATCATTGCAAAAGGCCACAGAACATGGTCTCTGCAGAAGAGTCCATAAAGAGACAGAGAAGAAAATCGAAAAAAAAGTGCAGAAAGGAGGCGGACCTGCTCAGCGGGCAGGTGGAAGTGATTGGAGCCTTAGGCGGATCACCTTACACCCCTGGGAAATCAAGCAGGTGGTCATGCTGGGGATCTAAGGGGGCTTGAAAGTAATTATTCCCCGTTTATTATTCAGAACAGCATTGTTTCTAGCTGAGCAAGAAGAAAAAAGCAAATCCACCTTTCCTAAACTTAGGCCTCCTTGCCTCCACGAGCCTGGGCTGTAAACTGGGCTGTGGGGACATCTGGACTGGACAGCAGATCTGGGAGAAAGGCACGCCTGCATTCAGGAAGGACGCAAGCCTCTGTGGTCCAGGAGATTCTCACAGCTGGAGACAGAGAGAGAGCTTCTTGGTGTCTTTTGTGGGGACTGGAAGGGACACGGGAGCCTTGGAAGATTAGGGAAAGGCTCCTTGGCACCTAGATGCAGGGCAGGACTGAGCCTGGGACCAGAGGTCTACCTCCAGCAGGGCAAGTGCCTGCCAGGACCTTGCAGACCAGAAGGGCCCTCACTTTGAAATGCTCCCTGGGTGTGGGCTGACCGAACGTCCGGCGCTTGAGCTCAGCTTCTGCCCAAGGAGGCATGTTTTTCTCTCCGGCCCATTCTGGGATCCTCCTGCACAGTGCAGGGCCCGTGAGACTGTCCTTTTTCCCTTGCTGAAGAATATCGGGCTCTGTTTGTTTTCCTTTTCTCCCCTTTCTCATTCTTTTTTCTTCACATAGGACAGATTGATACCAGACACGTAATAAGTGTCCAAGAAACAGCTGTTAAGTAGACCACTTGAATCTTTTCAAATAACATCTTTCATGTTTGGTTATGGTGAGTTCAACTCTAGGAACCCTTGGAAGTATAGAAAAGTGTAAAAAGGAAAATAAAACCTCTCGAAATTTCCACAACTTGGACAAATACATGTCAACAAATACAACTTAAAATCTAAATATATCTTATACTCATTTATAGATGAATACATTTACATTTAACAAAGCTGGGGTCATCATTTATATGAAGTTTTATATATATATATACATATAAAGTTATATATATATATATACACACATATAAAGAAATATATTTTCGCTTCTTTACATATAGTTTTATAGATTTATATATAGGTTTGATTTTCACTTATTATTTCAACAGAAACAAATTCCCCACCGTTTTGGGGGTTTTTCTCCCCCACCACATCACACCATGTGGGATTATTACACTGGGCTGTAGGGGACAATTTTCCCTTTTGAAGCATTGTTTCTAGCTGAGCAGGGGCAAATCCACCTTTCCTAAACTTAGGCCTCCTTGCCTCCACGAGCCTGGGCTGTAAACTGGGCTGTGGGGACATCTGGACTGGACAGCAGATCTGGGAGAAAGGCACGCCTGCATTCAGGAAGGACGCAAGCCTCTGTGGTCCAGGAGATTCTCACAGCTGGAGACAGAGAGAGAGCTTCTTGGTGTCTTTTGTGGGGACTGGAAGGGACACGGGAGCCTTGGAAGATTAGGGAAAGGCTCCTTGGCACCTAGATGCAGGGCAGGACTGAGCCTGGGACCAGAGGTCTACCTCCAGCAGGGCAAGTGCCTGCCAGGACCTTGCAGACCAGAAGGGCCCTCACTTTGAAATGCTCCCTGGGTGTGGGCTGACCGAACGTCCGGCGCTTGAGCTCAGCTTCTGCCCAAGGAGGCATGTTTTTCTCTCCGGCCCATTCTGGGATCCTCCTGCACAGTGCAGGGCCCGTGAGACTGTCCTTTTTCCCTTGCTGAAGAATATCGGGCTCTGTTTGTTTTCCTTTTCTCCCCTTTCTCATTCTTTTTTCTTCACATAGGACAGATTGATACCAGACACGTAATAAGTGTCCAAGAAACAGCTGTTAAGTAGACCACTTGAATCTTTTCAAATAACATCTTTCATGTTTGGTTATGGTGAGTTCAACTCTAGGAACCCTTGGAAGTATAGAAAAGTGTAAAAAGGAAAATAAAACCTCTCGAAATTTCCACAACTTGGACAAATACATGTCAACAAATACAACTTAAAATCTAAATATATCTTATACTCATTTATAGATGAATACATTTACATTTAACAAAGCTGGGGTCATCATTTATATGAAGTTTTATATATATATATACATATAAAGTTATATATATATATATACACACATATAAAGAAATATATTTTCGCTTCTTTACATATAGTTTTATAGATTTATATATAGGTTTGATTTTCACTTATTATTTCAACAGAAACAAATTCCCCACCGTTTTGGGGGTTTTTCTCCCCCACCACATCACACCATGTGGGATCTTAGTTCCCTGGCCAGGGATCGAACTCTTGCCCCCTGTACTGGAAGCATGGTGTCCTAACCACTGGACCACCAGGGAAGTCCCCATTTTTGCCACATTATTCAAGTTTCTTAGAAAAAAAAGGCATCTTAGAGCATGCTCATCATTTTATCACACAATGGTCTGTGATTTATCTAACCCATCTCTTCCTGTAAATACTGCTGCTATGAACAGCACCTTGCACAAACCATTGTGTGTCCTCAGGGGTTTTCTTTAGGGTCATTCCTAGAAAGGGAGTGAGTAGCGTGAGGGCCTTGTGCACACTGCACTCCAGACTACCCCAGGGCGGGTGTGGATGGGTCTCTGTGACTTGTTCACCTCTCTGGAGCTTGAGAACACTTTAGGAGTGCCAAACTCCCTGGCTATTTAGCAATCTGTACCTGTGAATCATTACAAATATAAATAAATAAAGGCAGGTGGAGCAAAGACGTGGGATGTGAGAGAGGAGAGAGGTAAAGTGCACATATCAGGAGCCTGGCTTAAGGACAGTGAACTCTTTGTCAGCATCTAGGTCTTCCCAAGGTGTAGAAACACAGATACTGCCACAGTGGTGTGCGTGATCACTTTCTTATGATCAAGGGACTCTGGAAGGCAGTGGAAGGGTGCCTATTTCCCGGTAATCTGGGCAGCTCAATAAGCATTGATCTTAAAATAAATCCCAGTGATTCTGATATTCATGGAATCCAAGTGACTTTCCTCAAACCTCATTAGCTGGTGATAGAGTTGAAAATCAATAATAATACACAAACACACACATACACACCACATCTTCCTTATATGCCAGCCACATGAGTGGACCTAGAGCTGGAAGCAAAACCCCCATGAAGTGCTAGAGAAGCAGCATTCATGGGTCTCTGACAAGTATCCATGTGTTAACTCGCTTCAGTCATGTCCTGCTCTTTGCCACCCCCGGGATTCTCCAGGCAAGAATACTGGAGTGAGTTGCCATTTCCTCCTGGGGACCTTAAACCCATGTCTCCCACAGGCTCCTGCACTGCCGGTGGATTCTTTACCACTGAGCCACGGGGGAAGCCCACGTATAGAGTTGATAAACATTTCAAGCTCTTCAGATCTCTGCCCAGTCCCACTTCTCTCTCAATCAAGTTCTTGCTTCAGGTAAAACAAGCCTCTCTGGTCCAGTAGGTAAAAGAGCCTGCCATTTCTGGAGCCACCAGAACGTGGGTGGGAGCTCTGATGTCCTTTCATCCCAGACACGCTCCTCCCCGTGAACCAGGGAGCAGACTCACGGTGGCCTTCCCACCGGTCTTGTGCTTCTTTCTCTTTACTGCTATTACTAAACACCACTATTTAGTAACATTCTATCACTGCATGTATTACTCTCAGTAATTCTATGAGTTCTACCTCCCCTCTTTCACAGAAGAGAAAACTGAGATGTATGCAACCCAAGTGACTTTCCTCAAGCCTCATTAGTAGTGACAGAGTTGAAAATGAATCACACACTAGTCTCGTCCAGATTTCACCTTGTCCACTGGTTTCTGCCTTCCTTCAGCTGAGTAAGAGTCTTGGAGCCCTGGGTCCATTGTCCAAGGTGTCCAGGTCTGAAGGACGATGACTCACCTGAGAGCTTAGATTTGTGGGGAAGGACAGTGAACTCTTTGTCAGCATCTAGGTCTTCCCAAGGTGTAGAAACACAGATACTGCCACAGTGGTGTGCGTGATCACTTTCTTATGATCAAGGGACTCTGGAAGGCAGTGGAAGGGTGCCTATTTCCCGGTAATCTGGGCAGCTCAATAAGCATTGATCTTAAAATAAATCCCAGTGATTCTGATATTCATGGAATCCAAGTGACTTTCCTCAAACCTCATTAGCTGGTGATAGAGTTGAAAATCAATAATAATACACAAACACACACATACACACCACATCTTCCTTATATGCCAGCCACATGAGTGGACCTAGAGCTGGAAGCAAAACCCCCATGAAGTGCTAGAGAAGCAGCATTCATGGGTCTCTGACAAGTATCCATGTGTTAACTCGCTTCAGTCATGTCCTGCTCTTTGCCACCCCCGGGATTCTCCAGGCAAGAATACTGGAGTGAGTTGCCATTTCCTCCTGGGGACCTTAAACCCATGTCTCCCACAGGCTCCTGCACTGCCGGTGGATTCTTTACCACTGAGCCACGGGGGAAGCCCACGTATAGAGTTGATAAACATTTCAAGCTCTTCAGATCTCTGCCCAGTCCCACTTCTCTCTCAATCAAGTTCTTGCTTCAGGTAAAACAAGCCTCTCTGGTCCAGTAGGTAAAAGAGCCTGCCATTTCTGGAGCCACCAGAACGTGGGTGGGAGCTCTGATGTCCTTTCATCCCAGACACGCTCCTCCCCGTGAACCAGGGAGCAGACTCACGGTGGCCTTCCCACCGGTCTTGTGCTTCTTTCTCTTTACTGCTATTACTAAACACCACTATTTAGTAACATTCTATCACTGCATGTATTACTCTCAGTAATTCTATGAGTTCTACCTCCCCTCTTTCACAGAAGAGAAAACTGAGATGTATGCAACCCAAGTGACTTTCCTCAAGCCTCATTAGTAGTGACAGAGTTGAAAATGAATCACACACTAGTCTCGTCCAGATTTCACCTTGTCCACTGGTTTCTGCCTTCCTTCAGCTGAGTAAGAGTCTTGGAGCCCTGGGTCCATTGTCCAAGGTGTCCAGGTCTGAAGGACGATGACTCACCTGAGAGCTTAGATTTGTGGGGGAAGAAAGTGGCTCCCATAACTTTCTAGCAAAGATTTTTCTTAGGTCCAGAGGTACAGGGTTTGAAGAGGAGGCATCAAGACACAAATGTAAGAAGTAACCTATAGCCAGGTTGGTAGCTAGGGAGTAGATGAGAAGCCAAGTTAGGTCTCCTCTGCTTTCTTTCCTACTACAGCAGGTTGATAGCGTCCCCCGGAACATGTCTCCCTGCATCCTCAGTCTATGACCTTATTTAGAGATAAGATCTTTGCAGATGCAGTTAAGATGATGTCATCCTGAATTAGGATATGACTTGTGTCTTTGTCAGGAAAGGAGTAGGCATACAGAAATGCGTGTAGATAAGGCCATGTGGAGACAGAGGCAGACGATGCTGCCACAAGTCGAGGGACACCAAAAGTCCCCAAGGGCTGACTGCAACCAGAAGAAGCTGAAAGCTGACAGAGGCAAGAAAGGCTCTTCCCCTGGAGGTTTTAGAGGGAGTATGGCTCTGTTGACACCTTGATCTCTGACTCTGTCTTCCAGAGCTGTAAGAAAAGGAATTCCTGGTGTGTGAAGCTGATGTGTGAGATATTCCCATTGAAACAGCCGAGGTGATATTTCCAGAGACCTCTGGTTTCTTACTGATTTGATGATCAGATTTGAGAAATTATCTCTGCTGCTTGGCACATGAAATGCAGATGAGATAAAGTCCTAGATTTGAAGCTGCATCTCAGTACGTTTGGTTCCGGCTGGGATGGGCTTCTGAAGAAGAGTAGGGTTGGGCAGGCCCTAGATCCTTACATATTTGTATTTGTCAAAGGGATGGATTAATTTATGAGTGATGGGTATAGGAGGTAGAAGAGATCCTTCTACTTCTTGGTGGAAATCAGGCTTCTTCATATTTTTCTTTGATTCAGTCATCTGTAGAGAATGGTCTGGTTGGCTGAAGTGGTAGAGAATGATCTTAGAGTCTCTTTCTGGGTAACTCTGAGCCAAGAACTTAGTCTCACTGAACCTTTGTTTCCTTATCTGTGAGTGAGGAGGACAATAAAGCAAGCCTCAGTGGGTTACTGAAAGGTCATTATATGAGTGCCAAGTTTAACACAGGGCTTCCCAGGTGGCACTAATGGTAACGAATCCTCCTGCCAATCCAGCAGACAAAAGGGACATGGGTTCCATCCCTGGGTTGGAAATATTCCCTGGAGAAGGAAATGGCAACCTGTTCCAATATTCTTCCCTGGGAAGTCCCATAGACAATAGCAGCCTGGCGGCCTACAGTCCACGGAATCACAAAGAGCCAGGCATGACTGAGCACTCGTGCTAAGATCTACCCTATACCTAAGGACATGTGATCACAACTGCTATGATGCCAATCCACGTGCCCTTCCCAAGTGGGAGGTCCCTAATGGCAATACTTGTAATGGCCTTTGAAATTGGAAGATGCATGCACACATTTTGTGGTGTCTCTGTGATATGCATATTCTTAGGTGTGAAGTGTGTACAAAGTAGTGTGTGTCCATTGAATGGCTATCCTTAAATAAACCTGAAAAACTGTGACCACAGTGGCTGATTTCAGCTTTAGAAAAATCCAAGTTTTCCAAGTAGCCCTCCTCTGAGAGTGGCGCATCAAAGAATTGAGTCACTTAGTCACACATTTTAAATCTCTCTGAACATGTTCCTCATCCATCCCAGGACTGTCAACACAGCTGTTACATAGCATAGGTGTAGACAGCTTTCCAAACGGAATGGTAAGCCCATTGGTTTTAGTTTAATAGACACTGTAGTAGATGATTTCCACTTTTGGCTACTGTACTCAAAAAATCATCTTCTCTGGAGGAAATACAAAGGAGTGAAAAAGAAGAAAGAAATGAGAAAAGGCATTCATCTTGACCAATAATGATCCCAGAGCTTGTCTCCCAGGGAGGTGTTTAGGAAGAGCCTGTGAATGCAAGTGCCATCAGTGGACACAATTAACCTGTCCTGAGATCTATATGTCAGCACAGCTAACTCGGAGCTGTGCCCTGGGGGACACACTCCCGAGATGAGAGGGAGGTGAAGGAGTGGGGGAAAGTCTGACCGCTGAAGACGGGGCCTCCAGGTACCTTAGAAGCAGATGCTGGCAAACAATTACTCTACATGACCTGGTCCCTAGCCAATTTCTTAAGCTTCACCAGATCCTATAACCAGAGTAAAGTGGCTTCAAGCCTCACTTGGTTGATTTTAAATCCAGACACACACACACACACACACACACACACACACACACACATTAGATGACATTGCATTGGTATTTTTATGGCTTTAAATAAAATCCATTCTTTGTCTAATGCCTCAGACACCTTGGACAACTCTCTGGGTGGCTGGGAGGAGGGGGAAGCAAGGCATCCCATAAACAAGGCAGCGCTGGTTTTAAAATGAGATGTGATTCCCCTGCCTGTGGTCTTTCCACCCACTGCACTGCTTGGGAAGAGACGCAAGGCC
Organism: Tragulus kanchil; assembly: GCA_022376925.1. Taxonomy (NCBI): domain Eukaryota; kingdom Metazoa; phylum Chordata; class Mammalia; order Artiodactyla; family Tragulidae; genus Tragulus; species Tragulus kanchil. The sequence goes on from JAIOJX010000005.1 coordinate 164,304,625, forward strand.
ATCCACCATCTGATCTCAGCTTCTCCCATTGGTCTAGTTTCCCATAAATCCACATGTGCCTTCCTGATCTCCAGCCACACTGAATTCCTCACCTTTCATGGGCGCACATCAGCACTCAAGTCAATGTCTTTGCACTTTCTGTCCCTTCTATCAGGAACACTCTCTGCTTAGAATAGTTTCTTGGCTGCCTGCCACATTTCTGAATGAAGGGAAGCCACGTCTGGAAAGTTTTCTTCAGCTCCTTTTCTATCTCCCAGCTTTTCATAACTCCATTTCCACGAGTATATGTCTCTACTTATTTGTTGCCTGGGTTGCCTGTCTCACCATTCACCTTTCTAGCTCCTTTACTCAAGAGTATGCAGGGGCTCCGGTGACATTTGACAGAGAGTGCTTAATGAATGTAGGACATAAGGAGTGGATACATCTAAGGAAGCTCTAAGCAAAAATCTCCAAAGCTTTGGGATGAGGTGAACTTTAATCATTATACATCATATACATTTTTACATATCATGCTAAATAAACCATGACCCAGCCATTTCTCCCTGAATTGGACCACCTGCTCCTTTTGGAGAAGGCAGAGTTCTCAGATTGGGTTATAAATTAAGCATCAGAAATAATTAGCATGGCAGACATCAGCTCGTATGACCAATTATTTTATATATCCAAGGAGGGAGTTTAACTCCTAGATCGACTACTGGTTTAACATGTGACTATGAGCAAGTATCTGTGGTTCTTTAATCTTTCCACTCATACAGGAGAGATAAAGACTTTGATCTTTAACTCAAGGACTAATGAGGTTATGTGAGTGCTCTGAGCATCTTGAGGAAAACGCTTGCCACAGGACTGTGACCATGCCCTCTCACCTCCTGTCGGGTGTGTAGGCTGACGCAAGTTGTCTCCTTTCTTGCTCGCATTGGTATTTTTATGGCTTTAAATAAAATCCATTCTTTGTCTAATGCCTCAGACACCTTGGACAACTCTCTGGGTGGCTGGGAGGAGGGGGAAGCAAGGCATCCCATAAACAAGGCAGCGCTGGTTTTAAAATGAGATGTGATTCCCCTGCCTGTGGTCTTTCCACCCACTGCACTGCTTGGGAAGAGACGCAAGGCCATCCACCATCTGATCTCAGCTTCTCCCATTGGTCTAGTTTCCCATAAATCCACATGTGCCTTCCTGATCTCCAGCCACACTGAATTCCTCACCTTTCATGGGCGCACATCAGCACTCAAGTCAATGTCTTTGCACTTTCTGTCCCTTCTATCAGGAACACTCTCTGCTTAGAATAGTTTCTTGGCTGCCTGCCACATTTCTGAATGAAGGGAAGCCACGTCTGGAAAGTTTTCTTCAGCTCCCTTTTCTATCTCCCAGCTTTTCATAACTCCATTTCCACGAGTATATGTCTCTACTTATTTGTTGCCTGGGTTGCCTGTCTCACCATTCACCTTTCTAGCTCCTTTACTCAAGAGTATGCAGGGGCTCCGGTGACATTTGACAGAGAGTGCTTAATGAATGTAGGACATAAGGAGTGGATACATCTAAGGAAGCTCTAAGCAAAAATCTCCAAAGCTTTGGGATGAGGTGAACTTTAATCATTATACATCATATACATTTTTACATATCATGCTAAATAAACCATGACCCAGCCATTTCTCCCTGAATTGGACCACCTGCTCCTTTTGGAGAAGGCAGAGTTCTCAGATTGGGTTATAAATTAAGCATCAGAAATAATTAGCATGGCAGACATCAGCTCGTATGACCAATTATTTTATATATCCAAGGAGGGAGTTTAACTCCTAGATCGACTACTGGTTTAACATGTGACTATGAGCAAGTATCTGTGGTTCTTTAATCTTTCCACTCATACAGGAGAGATAAAGACTTTGATCTTTAACTCAAGGACTAATGAGGTTATGTGAGTGCTCTGAGCATCTTGGAGGAAAACGCTTGCCACAGGACTGTGACCATGCCCTCTCACCTCCTGTCGGGTGTGTAGGCTGACGCAAGTTGTCTCCTTTCTTCTCTAGCATCGAAGGCAGATAATCTGGATTCCAAATGCTAGCACACGGAAATTTGCCGTTAGATGCTATTTCTGGCCAAGGAAGACATAGAATTGGCATTTCTAGAATAGTTTCACTAGCTTAGGGCACAAACTGAGGGCAATACGACTTTATAGGATTAAATTTGGAGCACCCATCCTGCAAGCTGTGGGAAAGTCTCTCTTCCCCTCTCTGGTATCTCCCTCCCATGATAAATGTGAGAAATCCTTTCTCAGTTCTGGAAGATCAGCCTTGGTGATTATTGCCACCCAGAGGCTCTGTTGCTGCAGATACCAAGCTCTGTCAAAGATTCCTCATGCTGAAGAGGGAAAAAGCCCTGCTGCACTCACTGATGCGTGCTCCGCCCCAAAAAGATCTGTGCCATGGGTGCTGTGGCTTTTGCCCTAGTCACATGCGGTGCCTGGAATGAGCTCTTTCCCACAGGAAAAAAAAAAAATGCTGGTGACATCTAGGTGGCAGCTACTCTCAAAAGAAAGTCACTGAAAATAAATCAAGATGGGATCCTAAAATAGTGTTCAAGTAACCCAAAGGAAGAAGAGGGAAATAAATGAATGCAAAATAGAAGAAAACAATAGAAAACAACAAATTGGCAGCCTATCATAACAATAACTGCCTTAATTAAAATGATCTAAATGCCAATCAGAAGGCAGAAATTGACAGAGTGGATTTAAGAATATGATCCAAAATACACTGTCTACAAGACATATACAAAGACATACAAACCTCAAATACAATGACCTAGGTAGGTTGAAGTAAAAAAATGGATAAAGATACACCATGAAAATATTAATTTTAAAAAAAGAAATCAGGTGTGGCCACTATTAATATCAGATAAAGTAGACTTCAGAGGAAAAAGTACAGACAAAAGGGAATATTACATAATGACAAAAATTTTATACCACTAAGATAATAATGATCTTAAATGTGCTTGCACCAAATAGCAGAGTCTCAAATATGTGAAGCAAAAACTGATAGAGCTGAAAGATGAATAGGCAAGTCCACAGTTACAGTTAGAAACTTTTAACACTTGATTCTCAGCAACTGGCAGAGCTGCAAGACTGAAAATCAGCAAAGACATAGAATAGATTTGACTGACAAGTATTCTACTCAATAACACAGAATACACATTCTTTCTAATCACTCCGGGAACATTCACTAAGATAGAATCAAATCCTGAGTCATAGACAAGTCTCAATAAATTTAAAAGAATTGGAATCATACAAAGAACAAAGTACGCTTTCTGACATTCATGGAAATCAAACTAGAAATGAATAACAGAAAGACAACAGGAAAATTTCCAACTTAGAAATTAACAGTCATATGTAACTACTTCATGGGGCAAAAAAAGAGCTCAAAAGATATAAAAAGTACATAGAGCTCATAAAAAAAAAATATATATATATATATACACATATATATAAAACATATCAAACTATGTGAGGTGGAGTTACTAAAGTGCTTAGAGAGAAGCATACTGTCCTAAATTCTAAGTTTATAAAGGAGAAAAGTTCTCAAATCAATAATTTAAACCCTTCCTCAAGTAACTGGGGGAAAAGGGCAAAATAAACCCCAAACAATCAGAAAAAAAGAAATTAAGAGCAGAAACTCACAAAGTTTGACATAGGGTAAAAAAGAAAATCAATGAGACAAACAACTGGTTCTTCAAAATAATTAAGAAATTGGTAAACTTTCTGCAAGGCTAACAGAGGAGAAAAACACAAATAATCAATATCAATTATGAAAAAGAATGTCACTATAGATTCTAAAACTACTAAAATGGTAAGAGAGAAGTACTTTGAACAATTTTACTCTCATAAATTCAATAACTTAGAAGAAATGGGTCCAGTCCTCAAAAACCACAAGCTAGCAAAACTTAATGAGGAAAAAATATACAACCCAAACGGTCCTATAACTTGTGGAAGAAATTGAAGTCATAAAAGTTGCCAACAAAGAAATCTCCAGACTCAGAAAGATTCCCTGGAAAATTCTTCTGAACATTGAGAGAGTAATTAATGTCAGTTTTACACAGTATCTACCAGAAAACTCATATTATGAAGTTAGTCTTATACTGAAACAAAACCAAAGAGAGTACAAAACAATTAGGAAACTACAAATTCACATCTCTCATGAATTTTGACACAAAACCCTCAACAAAATATTAGCAAAGCAAATCCAATAATGCATAAAAATGTTATAAACCACCACTACGTGGGATTTATTCCAGGTGTGCAAGGCTGGTTTAGTAGTTAAAAGTCATCAGCCGTATCACCAGGATGAAGAAGAAAAGCCATATATATCAACTGGTTAAAAATAAAATAAAATAAAAGCCTCCCCCCAACCCCCAAAAAAAGGGAAGTGAAATTCTTTTTCACCAAAAAACAAGTATGGGTTGTGCTGGCCTTGTCCAACTATGGCAAAGGTCAAGATGAACAATCTTTGGTTTCCCTGGTCTTAGAGAAACAGAAAGTCTGGAATGGAGCAGAGAAGTGCAGAGGGTGGAGACAAATCATTCGCATTACGGACTCAAGAAAGCTAAATCATTTGCTAATGTCGTGTAGCCAGTAATGGAGAATAAGATTTTCTTTTTTTTTGGTGGTGGTGGTGGGGTGGGGAGGAGTGGGGCGGGCGGGCCACTTCTATTGGTCTTTCATTTGTCTATTTTCATCCATCTTTGTTCTTTGGCCCGTGTGGGCCTCCCATCGCGGTGGCCTCTGTCGTCGCAGAGCGCCGGCTCTGGGCACATGCGCTCCAGAGCTCCGGCTCGGTAATTGGACACATCGGTCCAGCCGCTCCGTGGCATGTGATCTTCCCAGGCCAGAGATCCAACCGGCGCTGCTTGCACTGCAAGGCGGTGTCCTTACCCACTGGACCACCAGGGAAGCCCAGTAAGATTTTTTGATACAGAAAATTCAGAAGTATGTGCACTGGAATACCCTGGAACTGTACTCCTCATCAAATTATTTCATAAAATTACACACACACACACACAATTACGTGTATTATATATCATAGAGATGAAAAATAACATGTCTCATGACCAGAAGATAGTGAACACAGCAACTGGAAATCCTTGAAATAATGTGAACTGTCGTTCAGATTCCTTCTATGGACTATTCTTTTTGCAAAGATTTTGAGCATCTGGAGAAGACATCACTTTTTAAATCTTATCTCATTAACATTAATGATGATTTTGTTCTTTCTGGGCCCTTTCTACATTTTCTTTCTTCTTTTAAACCCTCAACAAAATATTAGCAAAGCAAATCCAATAATGCATAAAATGTTATAAACCACCACTACGTGGGATTTATTCCAGGTGTGCAAGGCTGGTTTAGTAGTTAAAAGTCATCAGCCGTATCACCAGGATGAAGAAGAAAAGCCATATATATCAACTGGTTAAAAATAAAATAAAATAAAAGCCTCCCCCCAACCCCCAAAAAAAGGGAAGTGAAATTCTTTTTCACCAAAAAACAAGTATGGGTTGTGCTGGCCTTGTCCAACTATGGCAAAGGTCAAGATGAACAATCTTTGGTTTCCCTGGTCTTAGAGAAACAGAAAGTCTGGAATGGAGCAGAGAAGTGCAGAGGGTGGAGACAAATCATTCGCATTACGGACTCAAGAAAGCTAAATCATTTGCTAATGTCGTGTAGCCAGTAATGGAGAATAAGATTTTCTTTTTTTTTGGTGGTGGTGGTGGGGTGGGGAGGGAGTGGGGCGGGCGGGCCACTTCTATTGGTCTTTCATTTGTCTATTTTCATCCATCTTTGTTCTTTGGCCCGTGTGGGCCTCCCATCGCGGTGGCCTCTGTCGTCGCAGAGCGCCGGCTCTGGGCACATGCGCTCCAGAGCTCCGGCTCGGTAATTGGACACATCGGTCCAGCCGCTCCGTGGCATGTGATCTTCCCAGGCCAGAGATCCAACCGGCGCTGCTTGCACTGCAAGGCGGTGTCCTTACCCACTGGACCACCAGGGAAGCCCAGTAAGATTTTTTGATACAGAAAATTCAGAAGTATGTGCACTGGAATACCCTGGAACTGTACTCCTCATCAAATTATTTCATAAAATTACACACACACACACACAATTACGTGTATTATATATCATAGAGATGAAAAATAACATGTCTCATGACCAGAAGATAGTGAACACAGCAACTGGAAATCCTTGAAATAATGTGAACTGTCGTTCAGATTCCTTCTATGGACTATTCTTTTTGCAAAGATTTTGAGCATCTGGAGAAGACATCACTTTTTAAATCTTATCTCATTAACATTAATGATGATTTTGTTCTTTCTGGGCCCTTTCTACATTTTTCTTTCTTCTTTTAAATCCTCATAACACTCTTCCAACATAAGTATTGTCAAAAATGATACTATTCCAAATTTATAGGCAGGTGAATTCCCTGGCTTACCCAGCATCAGAGCACGCTGCTGGGGAAGTTGGACCCAGAAGCCTCGGCCCTTTCTCACTCCTATGGCTCAGCTCTCCTAGCCTCTCTCTACCTCTAGCATCAGAGGTTCAGGTGCTGCTGTCTTCCAGCTACACTACAGAAGGGGAATCTAAATCGACTGTTTAGAAGGAGGAGGAGGCCAGGGCAGTATGTGGAGCTTATGTTCCTGGGCTGATGTAAACACCTGGAATTTTGTAGAACTCCCAGGAGCAACCAGGGGCCGGTATAGTGGTAGCTCATCGTTACAGTTGGGAATGGCTCCTGCAGCAGGAGTGATGACCCCACCAAGCTGCACCTGATTTGGGATGACTCCACAACTGACATTCACTCATTAGCTTCAAATTTTCCAAAATTTAGGGGGTAACTAGAACCAGATCTAAGAGAGTAATACATGATTAAAGGGAAATTTAAAATTCACCCTTTTAAAGTATGCCATTGAGTGAATTTTAGTATCATTTAGTCTCCAGGTTGTCCAAACATCACCACTATCTAATGACAGAACATTTCATCACCCTCAAAACAAAACCCATACCTATTAACAGTCACGTCCCATCCCCGTCCCCAGCCACGCCACCCTGGGCAAGGATAATTTGTTTTCTGGCCCTATGGATTTGCCTATTCTGGACAGTTCATATAAAAAGAATCATATACACATGGTCTTCTGTGTCTGACTTCTTTCAATTAAGATGTTTTTCAAAGTTCATTATATTGTAGCATGCTTCAGGACTTCATTTTTTACTTCCAAGTAATATTCCATTTGTGTATAGACAATGTTTTGTTTATCCATTCATCCGTTGATGGGCATTTGGGTTGATTCCACTTTCTGGTTATTATGAATTATGCTGCTATAAACACTCAAGTACAAGTTTTTGTGTGCACATGTGTTTTAACTTTTCTTAGGCATATACTCAGGAGTAGAGTCGCTGGTCACATGGTAATTCTATTTTTAACTTTTTCAGTGACTGCCGAACTGTTTTCCAAAGTGACTGCACCATTTTATATTCCTACTGACAAGGTATAAAACTTTTTCAACTTCCTCATAACCCTCTTCCAACATAAGTTTTGTCAAAAATGATACTATTCCAAATTTATAGGCAGGTGAATTCCCTGGCTTACCCAGCATCAGAGCACGCTGCTGGGGAAGTTGGACCCAGAAGCCTCGGCCCTTTCTCACTCCTATGGCTCAGCTCTCCTAGCCTCTCTCTACCTCTAGCATCAGAGGTTCAGGTGCTGCTGTCTTCCAGCTACACTACAGAAGGGGAATCTAAATCGACTGTTTAGAAGGAGGAGGAGGCCAGGGCAGTATGTGGAGCTTATGTTCCTGGGCTGATGTAAACACCTGGAATTTTGTAGAACTCCCAGGAGCAACCAGGGGCCGGTATAGTGGTAGCTCATCGTTACAGTTGGGAATGGCTCCTGCAGCAGGAGTGATGACCCCACCAAGCTGCACCTGATTTGGGATGACTCCACAACTGACATTCACTCATTAGCTTCAAATTTTCCAAAATTTAGGGAGTAACTAGAACCAGATCTAAGAGAGTAATACATGATTAAAGGGAAATTTAAAATTCACCCTTTTAAAGTATGCCATTGAGTGAATTTTAGTATCATTTAGTCTCCAGGTTGTCCAAACATCACCACTATCTAATGACAGAACATTTCATCACCCTCAAAACAAAACCCATACCTATTAACAGTCACGTCCCATCCCCGTCCCCAGCCACGCCACCCTGGGCAAGGATAATTTGTTTTCTGGCCCTATGGATTTGCCTATTCTGGACAGTTCATATAAAAAGAATCATATACACATGGTCTTCTGTGTCTGACTTCTTTCAATTAAGATGTTTTTCAAAGTTCATTATATTGTAGCATGCTTCAGGACTTCATTTTTTACTTCCAAGTAATATTCCATTTGTGTATAGACAATGTTTTGTTTATCCATTCATCCGTTGATGGGCATTTGGGTTGATTCCACTTTCTGGTTATTATGAATTATGCTGCTATAAACACTCAAGTACAAGTTTTTGTGTGCACATGTGTTTTAACTTTTCTTAGGCATATACTCAGGAGTAGAGTCGCTGGTCACATGGTAATTCTATTTTTAACTTTTTCAGTGACTGCCGAACTGTTTTCCAAAGTGACTGCACCATTTTATATTCCTACTGACAAGGTATAAAACTTTCAACTTCCCCACATCCTTGTCAACTCTTGTTACTGTCTGTTTTTATGACATTCACCCTAGTGAATATAAAGTGACTTTGATTTATATTTCCCTAAAGATATTGAGTATCATTTCATGAACTCATTGGCAATTTGTTTATCTTCTTTGGAGAAATGTCTGTTTAAATCCTTTGCCCATTTTTAAATTGGGTTATTTGTCTGGATACTAGAACTTTACCCAAGATTAACAGATATTTTCTCCTGTATTGGCTGTCTTTTCACATTCTTAAAAGTGTCCCTGATGCACAAGTTTTTAGTTTTGAAAAAGTATGGTTTAACATCCCCCCACAATTTTTGCATGTGCTTTTGGTATCATATCTAGAAACATAATATCTATCTATCTATATCTATATCTATATAGATATATAATAGATAACTAACAAGAACCTATTGTATAGCACAGGGAACTCTACTCAATACTCTAAAATGGCCAGTATGGGAAAAGAACCTTTAAAAAGAGTGGATATATGCATGTATACAAAGTGATTCACTTCGCTGTGCACCTGAAACTAACACAACATTGTAAGTCAACTATATTCCAATAAAAATATTTTTAAAAATGAAAAAATAAAAACCTTCGCAGCAGACAAACATAAGTAAAATCACTACCAAAAAAGCCCCCATCTAGGTACAAATCTAAAAAGATGATGTTAAAGATTTGTATGCTGAACATTTTTAAATATAGATGAAAGAAATCAAAGACTGAAACAAATGGAGAGACATATTGTATTCATGAGAAATATAAATAAATAAATAAAAATTCATTGACAAATTCAAAGTTACTCAGACTTACCCTAGATTTTCTTCTAAGGATTTTATAGTTTTAGCTCTTAGATTTGTATCTTGGATCTCTTTTAATTTTTATCTAGTGTATGAAATAGGGCTCCAACTTCATTCTTTTGTGTGAAGCCATTAAATGGTCAACATTTGTTGAGAAAAATATGCTTTCTCCCACTTAAATGGTCTCAACACCTATCTATTGATTATAAATCTAAGGATTTACTTATGAAACCCTTACATAGGAGAAATTGCCTCTCCTTTTATTCTCTAACCAAGTATGTGACTATCCAATGACAAGAATGGATGTGAAAATAGGTGGTAATCTTAGAGAGCTCTAGATGCTGATGATGAACACTGGTCAGGTTGAAAACAGATCAAGCTAGAGCCCTCAGTTCATGACTTTCACATTCTGAGTGTTAAAGCATGTGACCAATGTCTCCATGAACTGAAATAGGACATTAAGGAAGACAAGGATGCTGAGAACAGACTGTGTTCTTTTTGGCAGAGGAGCGTGTAATAAGACAGAGATACAACAATAAGAAAGGGTGGAGGCCGGCTTCCCGGCACACCTGCAGGAAGGAAGGGAACATTCATCACAGCCTCTAAGGGCCTGCGACCCCTTCACCTCGCTGCTTCCTCTGCCGTGTGCCATGAGGCCACGTGTTAGAAGGAATGGGAGGAAAGCAGGTCTTTGTCACAGGACGATGCAGGGCACCTGACTCCGGGCGCAGAGGAAGAGAAGTGGAGACAGGCAGTGTCTTGGCCCTCCCAGCCTGGTCGTCTCAGGGAACTGAACTCTGCTCAGCCTGCTTAAGGGGTTGACTGCACAGAGCTTTGGGTCCTTCAAAACCTTTCTTGACCTCCATCTTTCCTGGAATAAAATCCCTTCTTTGGAGTGATTACCCATGATGAGACCCAAATGTAGCATCTGCTATTAAGTGGTTTGATGATGAAATTATAAATCAATTATAAGTGAAAAAAATTTTAAGAGGCAATCTGGAAGTTGTCAGGGGCATGTCACTGCGGCCACAGTGACACAGTACCACAACACTCACAGCTGCTTCATTTAAAAGATGGAGCCAAAGGAAAGAATTTAAGGCCTCGTCACAGTAACAGCCAACAGCTTGGGAATGGAGAGGTTTCCATCTGGATCTTTTATTTATCTAGTGATGAAATAGGGCTACAACTTCATTCTTTTGTGTGAAGCCATTAAATGGTCAACATTTGTTGAGAAAAATATGCTTTCTCCCACTTAAATGGTCTCAACACCTATCTATTGATTATAAATCTAAGGATTTACTTATGAAACCCTTACATAGGAGAAATTGCCTCTCCTTTTATTCTCTAACCAAGTATGTGACTATCCAATGACAAGAATGGATGTGAAAATAGGTGGTAATCTTAGAGAGCTCTAGATGCTGATGATGAACACTGGTCAGGTTGAAAACAGATCAAGCTAGAGCCCTCAGTTCATGACTTTCACATTCTGAGTGTTAAAGCATGTGACCAATGTCTCCATGAACTGAAATAGGACATTAAGGAAGACAAGGATGCTGAGAACAGACTGTGTTCTTTTTGGCAGAGGAGCGTGTAATAAGACAGAGATACAACAATAAGAAAGGGTGGAGGCCGGCTTCCCGGCACACCTGCAGGAAGGAAGGGAACATTCATCACAGCCTCTAAGGGCCTGCGACCCCTTCACCTCGCTGCTTCCTCTGCCGTGTGCCATGAGGCCACGTGTTAGAAGGAATGGGAGGGGAAAGCAGGTCTTTGTCACAGGACGATGCAGGGCACCTGACTCCGGGCGCAGAGGAAGAGAAGTGGAGACAGGCAGTGTCTTGGCCCTCCCAGCCTGGTCGTCTCAGGGAACTGAACTCTGCTCAGCCTGCTTAAGGGGTTGACTGCACAGAGCTTTGGGTCCTTCAAAACCTTTCTTGACCTCCATCTTTCCTGGAATAAAATCCCTTCTTTGGAGTGATTACCCATGATGAGACCCAAATGTAGCATCTGCTATTAAGTGGTTTGATGATGAAATTATAAATCAATTATAAGTGAAAAAAAAATTTTTAAGAGGCAATCTGGAAGTTGTCAGGGGCATGTCACTGCGGCCACAGTGACACAGTACCACAACACTCACAGCTGCTTCATTTAAAAGATGGAGCCAGGAGATGTCTTGAAACAATGACCAAACGTGTAATGTCTGAAGGCCTCGTCACAGTAACAGCCAACAGCTTCGGGGAATGGAGAGGTTTCCTTTCTCTTGCTGGCTGTGCTTGGGCCCCAGGACCGGACTAGTAATGCCTGCTCTGTCAGCACTGGGGACGAAGGCACCGAAAAGATGTATGATGGACACATGGATGGCACTTTGGCCCTGGACCTAACCAGATACAGTCCAAAGGGAAGCACGGCTTTGTGTCTGTCCGTGAGCAGCGCAGAAAAGATAAACTCCAAATTCGTGTTGTGGACTGCTGAACCTGAATTAGCACAGCCGTTCACCACAGAGTAGGTGGGTTTTGTTTAGCCAAATACCTTGAAATGTGAAAGAGGGGTTCTGGATGTCGTTTGGAAAAAAATAGAATTAAAAGATGCTGTCTATGAAATGAGGGGGGATGTAGCGGGGAAGACCACAGAGGAGAGTGAACATATCTTAGAGAAGAGGAGAGAAAAGAGGGGAGAGTCACATTACCACTTAGGAGAGATTCATTCAGTGACAAGTCCTGAGAGGCACAGGGTGGCTGAATACTTTGAAACACAGGGCTAGTATACATTACTTTTATTTATTTTTTATTACATACTACTGACATTTCACCTCTCCTCAGCCTCTCAGATCTTTAAGGATCAGCTATAGCCCTACACCCTTTTGAGGTGGTGGTCTGGGGAACACAGATGCTAGGAGCAAAGGAAGAGAGATTTCCACCTTTTTTTAAGGGCCTTCATCTTAAGAAGCAGTGTTCAAAGAAGAGGTCAGAAGTCTTCAGTTCTCCTGAAAAGACGTGCAGTCCCCAGAAGCAAAGAGAGCTGCAGGAATGCCTAGAGGAGCCCAGGCTCCTGGGAGAGTCAGCTGCCAAGTGCCTGGTCAAGAGCACTCTTAGGATCAATCCTATGCTACTTTCCAAGTTTGACTCAGGTAGTAAAAAATCTGCCCGCAACGCAGGAGACGCAGGTTTGATCCCTGGGTTGGAAAGAGCCCTTGTAGAAGGACATGGCAACCCACTCCAGTAAGTATTCTTGTCTGAGAAATCCCATGGGCAGAGGAGCCTGGTGGGCTACAGTCCATGGGTGGAAAAGAGTCAGACACAAACGAGCACTCACACCTAGTACCATAGTCTATGATAATGTAGCCCAGTATATAGTATAAAATATAGCATAGCCACATATATACTATGTACTATATATTACCTAATAAAGATAAAACAGGAACTATCTTGTATAAGACCCTTGTCGTACATATCACACACAGAACATACATATTTGGGCATACCCTGAAGAGATGGGTGCTATTTCTACTAGAAACAAAAGCTTTAAGAAGACATAATAGTGTGAAGTCAGGGTGAGACAATTTATGAGTAATATCAGGAAGTCTTTGTGAACCGTGCCATCTATTATTAGACTAAAATAGCCTCCCTGGGGACACGGAGCCAGCCGGTCACATGCCTTGAGACATTTCAGCCAGGACAAGGCACTGCTGAGGACAGAGAGAGACAAAGTACTCCCACCCAGGGGGTGCTCCCAGGGACACAGTTTGAGTCCTAGCCTCCTATCTGAGTCTAGAGTGTCGAACAGAAGTTTGATCCAAAACAGAGCATGTCTCTGTGGGCAGTAGCCTCTCCTCAGCGTCCACAGGGTGAACTGAGTTACAGGCATAGAAACTGCTATGGGGGACTTAAAAGCGGCTCCATCAGAACCCTGCAGCAGGGCAGGGGGGCGGGAAGACTGTTACCAGCTGCACATAGAGATGTGTGAGAGGCTCCAGGTCTCTGGATATCTGTGAGGGGCATGACAACGTGACACGTGGAAACTTTTTGATCAGTTTAAAGATGGCAGGGCAAGAATCTCATGGCTCCTTATAAAAGCCTTGGTAGTTGGTTGAATAANATCTCACCAAGGGAGTAAAAACGTGGGCAAAATGAAAAAAATCACCTATTTGCTACCCCTTTGGGCCAGGGAGTCAGCTGCCAAGTGCCTGGTCAAGAGCACTCTTAGGATCAATCCTATGCTACTTTCCAAGTTTGACTCAGGTAGTAAAAAATCTGCCCGCAACGCAGGAGACGCAGGTTTGATCCCTGGGTTGGAAAGAGCCCTTGTAGAAGGACATGGCAACCCACTCCAGTAAGTATTCTTGTCTGAGAAATCCCATGGGCAGAGGAGCCTGGTGGGCTACAGTCCATGGGTGGAAAAGAGTCAGACACAAACGAGCACTCACACCTAGTACCATAGTCTATGATAATGTAGCCCAGTATATAGTATAAAATATAGCATAGCCACATATATACTATGTACTATATATTACCTAATAAAGATAAAACAGGAACTATCTTGTATAAGACCCTTGTCGTACATATCACACACAGAACATACATATTTGGGCATACCCTGAAGAGATGGGTGCTATTTCTACTAGAAACAAAAGCTTTAAGAAGACATAATAGTGTGAAGTCAGGGTGAGACAATTTATGAGTAATATCAGGAAGTCTTTGTGAACCGTGCCATCTATTATTAGACTAAAATAGCCTCCCTGGGGACACGGAGCCAGCCGGTCACATGCCTTGAGACATTTCAGCCAGGACAAGGCACTGCTGAGGACAGAGAGAGACAAAGTACTCCCACCCAGGGGGTGCTCCCAGGGACACAGTTTGAGTCCTAGCCTCCTATCTGAGTCTAGAGTGTCGAACAGAAGTTTGATCCAAAACAGAGCATGTCTCTGTGGGCAGTAGCCTCTCCTCAGCGTCCACAGGGTGAACTGAGTTACAGGCATAGAAACTGCTATGGGGGACTTAAAAGCGGCTCCATCAGAACCCTGCAGCAGGGCAGGGGGGCGGGAAGACTGTTACCAGCTGCACATAGAGATGTGTGAGAGGCTCCAGGTCTCTGGATATCTGTGAGGGGCATGACAACGTGACACGTGGAAACTTTTTGATCAGTTTAAAGATGGCAGGGCAAGAATCTCATGGCTCCTTATAAAAGCCTTGGTAGTTGGTTGAATAANATCTCACCAAGGGAGTAAAAACTGTGGGGGGCTATATAAGAGCTGTTCAACCTCTTTAAATAAATATTAAAATGGACTATGGTACTCAGAGGTGGTAGGATAGCAGTATGGCCTGCCAAACTCGCTCATTTGATGTGATTTGTCAAAAAGTCACATCCTAAATCATGATACAAAAGCTGAAGCTATGCCAAGATTGAACAACAGTAACAGCAATTGCCTGGTACATAGTAGGAGTGAAATGTTTGCTGGTTTGATTAATGCATGGAATTACTTAATAGTATGTATAAAAATTTTTAAAGTTGATCATAAACTCAAAATGTATCACAAGTGCAAAGGTTTGTGTCACCGCAACCGCTGTGACCTCCACTGGGTGTCCAAGTCCACCTGTCAGACCTGGAGGCGACCTCTCATCTGGGCATTAGTCAGATCCTGCCTACCTCACCTTGCCTGGTCAGAGCCAGGTAGGCTTCTGGGCACCACTGTGCAAGAGGGGGCTGGAGAAAGGGATCCAAAGAGTGACATTACCTCACAGCTCCATGGCTGGAGAACCTAGCAAGGTTTAGAAACAGAAGAAATGTGACTAAGTGAGGGCTTGATTCAAATTTCTGAAGTATTGTCACAAGAAACAGAACTTCCTCACTCAGGGTGACTGGATAGGACAGAGTCAGGGCAAGTTGAACAAATGACAGAGGGCAGCTGTTGGCTCGACATGAGGAAAATACTTCCAATGGTTAGAGTGGACAACAGTGGCATGGCCAACGGCTTTACAAACCCCCGCCCAAATCAAACAGAGCATGTCTCTGTGGGCAGTAGCCTCTCCTCAGCGTCCACAGGGTGAACTGAGTTACAGGCATAGAAACTGCTATGGGGGACTTAAAAGCGGCTCCATCAGAACCCTGCAGCAGGGCAGGGGGGCGGGAAGACTGTTACCAGCTGCACATAGAGATGTGTGAGAGGCTCCAGGTCTCTGGATATCTGTGAGGGGCATGACAACGTGACACGTGGAAACTTTTTGATCAGTTTAAAGATGGCAGGGCAAGAATCTCATGGCTCCTTATAAAAGCCTTGGTAGTTGGTTGAATAATATCTCACCAAGGGGAGTAAAAACTGTGGGGGGCTATATAAGAGCTGTTCAACCTCTTTAAATAAATATTAAAATGGACTATGGTACTCAGAGGTGGTAGGATAGCAGTATGGCCTGCCAAACTCGCTCATTTGATGTGATTTGTCAAAAAGTCACATCCTAAATCATGATACAAAAGCTGAAGCTATGCCAAGATTGAACAACAGTAACAGCAATTGCCTGGTACATAGTAGGAGTGAAATGTTTGCTGGTTTGATTAATGCATGGAATTACTTAATAGTATGTATAAAAATTTTTAAAGTTGATCATAAACTCAAAATGTATCACAAGTGCAAAGGTTTGTGTCACCGCAACCGCTGTGACCTCCACTGGGTGTCCAAGTCCACCTGTCAGACCTGGAGGCGACCTCTCATCTGGGCATTAGTCAGATCCTGCCTACCTCACCTTGCCTGGTCAGAGCCAGGTAGGCTTCTGGGCACCACTGTGCAAGAGGGGGCTGGAGAAAGGGATCCAAAGAGTGACATTACCTCACAGCTCCATGGCTGGAGAACCTAGCAAGGTTTAGAAACAGAAGAAATGTGACTAAGTGAGGGCTTGATTCAAATTTCTGAAGTATTGTCACAAGAAACAGAACTTCCTCACTCAGGGTGACTGGATAGGACAGAGTCAGGGCAAGTTGAACAAATGACAGAGGGCAGCTGTTGGCTCGACATGAGGAAAATACTTCCAATGGTTAGAGTGGACAACAGTGGCATGCACGGCTCACAAACTCGCCATCATTGCAAGTGTTCAGTCAGAGGCTGAGCGGTTTCTTCCTGCGTTTGGCAAATTCGATTCACACATGGGTAGACAGACTGGTGTTTGTCCCCCCAGGGTTGAAGGCAGGCAGCCCACCTTGCTGGCCCAGGCAGGAGACGCCATGGCTAGCAGAGGGCACACGTATTGTCTAGCGGAGGGCGGGCTGCCTGGACCAGTGGCTAGTGTCACCAGGAGAAGCGATGGGATTCCAAGTGGAAACGGCTGCCAGGAGCCTGGTCTCTGGGCCTAGACAAAAGCTGATTAAGCTGGCAGGGTCCAGGAAGAAGATTCTTGTTCACACGAGCTAGGGGCTGTGGGTTTCTACCACCGGCATGAGTGCCAGGGCCAGAGGACCACAGGCAGCTGTGGTCAATGGGTGAAGTGGAGCTGGAGGGGCCACGGGAAAGCATGGAGCCCCTCTGGCGGGGACAGCAGCCACTCAGTTCCAGATCACCCACTTGTCCCCCTTCCTCTGTCCAGCCATCTAAGATCTCTTGCTAAACCACAGTCCTTGCATTTCTCATGTTTCCTCTTTGTTGGAGAATTTTTTTTTTCCCCTCACACCCTTCTCTTCAGGCCTGCCTTCTTCCCTCCCCCATCCCCCGCGCCCCCGCACCCCTGATGGGGTCCCCTGGGTATCCACACCATCCTGGCCCCACGGTGGGCACCTACAGGCAGGGGAGGTAGAGGTGGGGTTACTGCCCCATCTCCTCGGAGAATCAGCTGCTCAGAAATGCCTCCTCTGGCTCTAGCGGCACTAGTGGTAAAGAACCCACCTGCCAATGCAGGTGTAAGAGACAAGGGTCTAATCCCTGGGTCAGAAGGATCCCCTAGAGGAGGGCATGGCAGCCCACCCCAGGATGCCTGCCCGGAGAAACCCATGGACAGAGGAGCCTGGTGGGCTCCAGTCCACGGGGTCACAAAGAGTCGGACTCCACTGAAGCGACTGAACACACGCTCACATAGGGCTCTGTATACACCTAGTATTAAGTGCTGAAAAGAAGTCAATCAACCCAACAGGCAAAAAAAAAAAAAAAAAATTTTCCAGCACTAACCTCTCTGGTCTCCTTAGTGATTTTTCACCTCTGCATACCTGCAGGTTTCCCTGGAGACAAGCCCAGTTCAGTCACACCCGGATTGCACTATTACATTCAGGCATCTTGCTTTCCAGGGTTTAGCAAACCCAACCATCTCGAGTGCCTTCCCTGCAGAGGAGAAGGGATGAAGGTAAGTGAGCCTCAGGTCAGCCTCCCAGGGCCGGGTCTCTGGTCTGTGTCAGTCACACCGGGCAGCCAGCTTTTTACGGAAACATCTGGTTGTTGTTGGGCACATTTCAGCTGCGTAAAATGTGCCTGTTTTCCTCGGCCCCCCGCTCACCCCCGTGGTGTGTCCGGTGGGCAGCAGTGGTGTCCTCCTGCCAAGGCCCCAGCCTGTGGGAGAGTCCAGGTTACCAATGTGAGCAGCCCAGCTCCAGGCTTGCCTCTGTAGCTGGAGGGGCCACGGGAAAGCATGGAGCCCCTCTGGCGGGGACAGCAGCCACTCAGTTCCAGATCACCCACTTGTCCCCCTTCCTCTGTCCAGCCATCTAAGATCTCTTGCTAAACCACAGTCCTTGCATTTCTCATGTTTCCTCTTTGTTGGAGAATTTTTTTTTTCCCCTCACACCCTTCTCTTCAGGCCTGCCTTCTTCCCTCCCCCATCCCCCGCGCCCCCGCACCCCTGATGGGGTCCCCTGGGTATCCACACCATCCTGGCCCCACGGTGGGCACCTACAGGCAGGGGAGGTAGAGGTGGGGTTACTGCCCCATCTCCTCGGAGAATCAGCTGCTCAGAAATGCCTCCTCTGGCTCTAGCGGCACTAGTGGTAAAGAACCCACCTGCCAATGCAGGTGTAAGAGACAAGGGTCTAATCCCTGGGTCAGAAGGATCCCCTAGAGGAGGGCATGGCAGCCCACCCCAGGATGCCTGCCCGGAGAAACCCATGGACAGAGGAGCCTGGTGGGCTCCAGTCCACGGGGTCACAAAGAGTCGGACTCCACTGAAGCGACTGAACACACGCTCACATAGGGCTCTGTATACACCTAGTATTAAGTGCTGAAAAGAAGTCAATCAACCCAACAGGCAAAAAAAAAAAAAAAAAATTTTCCAGCACTAACCTCTCTGGTCTCCTTAGTGATTTTTCACCTCTGCATACCTGCAGGTTTCCCTGGAGACAAGCCCAGTTCAGTCACACCCGGATTGCACTATTACATTCAGGCATCTTGCTTTCCAGGGTTTAGCAAACCCAACCATCTCGAGTGCCTTCCCTGCAGGGGAGAAGGGGATGAAGGTAAGTGAGCCTCAGGTCAGCCTCCCAGGGCCGGGTCTCTGGTCTGTGTCAGTCACACCGGGCAGCCAGCTTTTTACGGAAACATCTGGTTGTTGTTGGGCACATTTCAGCTGCGTAAAATGTGCCTGTTTTCCTCGGCCCCCCGCTCACCCCCGTGGTGTGTCCGGTGGGCAGCAGTGGTGTCCTCCTGCCAAGGCCCCAGCCTGTGGGAGAGTCCAGGTTACCAATGTGAGCAGCCCAGCTCCAGGCTTGCCTCTGTGGACAGAGCAAGCAGGTGGGGCTTCTCCAGATCACCCAGAATCCTCAGTACCAAGCTTGGAATAGTCCACCAGGAAGAGAGAGTGGCTTTGTCTGGAACTAGGAGGCTAAACGGGGAAGTGAAGAGCAGAAATTCCTTCATGCTCATCAGGACCAGTTCACTTAGTCAGCGGTGCCCCTCTGCCCCCTCTCTCTTTTCAGTCTGTCTCTCTCTCTGTCTCTCACACACACAGACACACACACCACATAAATTATTCTTCTAAAAAGTTGTCTGATTTTTTTGAACCACGTCAGGCTTTCAATGGATTGTTTATGATTCAAAAGAGATCACAGTTCATTAGACTCTGCTTGTTACAAACGCACTTTATTTCACTTTTTCTAGGAAACCAGCAGTCCCCTAATGAGTGGCACCACAGCGCCCTGACACTGCTGCGTGACCACGTCTGTTCCATCCTTCAACTTCCCCATGGCAGACCCCTGCGAACTAGACGGCAGCGGGGCAGTGACAGCCAGTGAAAGGGGCGCCGGCCGAGGGGAGGGGAGGGGCTCCAAAGCAAGCTGCCTGCAGACTGACGGGGGACATTTATCAAAATCCAAATTGTCCACACGGCTTCCATCATAACCAGCCACCCCCAGTCGTAACACTTGATTTTGGGGGAAAAATGTAGTAAACACATCACCCAGCTGCAACATTATACTTTGAAACAAATTATTAAGTAAACAATATAAAAGATCTCTGCCAACCACTCATTGGAAAAAATGAAGAGGGCTTGTGGTTTCCAAATTTTTTTTTTTTTAATAGTAGAGGATTCTTCTGTTTGTTGTGTTATGAAGATTTAACCCAGCAAACCCATGTGGCTCTGCTTCTCTTTCCTACGTTGAGGTCTTTATGCTTATTTTTTTATTTTTAGGTTTTATTGACTTACCAGAGAGCCACATGAGGGATTGAATTCAATATTCACATGAGAGGGCACAGGTAAAACATCAAAAGGATTCAAAGAGCATAGAGATCCAAAAATACCTCCAGTTTGTAAGGCCCCAGCCTGTGGGAGAGTCCAGGTTACCAATGTGAGCAGCCCAGCTCCAGGCTTGCCTCTGTGGACAGAGCAAGCAGGTGGGGCTTCTCCAGATCACCCAGAATCCTCAGTACCAAGCTTGGAATAGTCCACCAGGAAGAGAGAGTGGCTTTGTCTGGAACTAGGAGGCTAAACGGGGAAGTGAAGAGCAGAAATTCCTTCATGCTCATCAGGACCAGTTCACTTAGTCAGCGGTGCCCCTCTGCCCCCTCTCTCTTTTCAGTCTGTCTCTCTCTCTGTCTCTCACACACACAGACACACACACCACATAAATTATTCTTCTAAAAAGTTGTCTGATTTTTTTGAACCACGTCAGGCTTTCAATGGATTGTTTATGATTCAAAAGAGATCACAGTTCATTAGACTCTGCTTGTTACAAACGCACTTTATTTCACTTTTTCTAGGAAACCAGCAGTCCCCTAATGAGTGGCACCACAGCGCCCTGACACTGCTGCGTGACCACGTCTGTTCCATCCTTCAACTTCCCCATGGCAGACCCCTGCGAACTAGACGGCAGCGGGGCAGTGACAGCCAGTGAAAGGGGCGCCGGCCGAGGGGAGGGGAGGGGCTCCAAAGCAAGCTGCCTGCAGACTGACGGGGGACATTTATCAAAATCCAAATTGTCCACACGGCTTCCATCATAACCAGCCACCCCCAGTCGTAACACTTGATTTTGGGGGAAAAATGTAGTAAACACATCACCCAGCTGCAACATTATACTTTGAAACAAATTATTAAGTAAACAATATAAAAGATCTCTGCCAACCACTCATTGGAAAAAATGAAGAGGGCTTGTGGTTTCCAAATTTTTTTTTTTTTAATAGTAGAGGATTCTTCTGTTTGTTGTGTTATGAAGATTTAACCCAGCAAACCCATGTGGCTCTGCTTCTCTTTCCTACGTTGAGGTCTTTATGCTTATTTTTTTATTTTTAGGTTTTATTGACTTACCAGAGAGCCACATGAGGGATTGAATTCAATATTCACATGAGAGGGCACAGGTAAAACATCAAAAAGGACATTGAAGCTTAATGGGGATGACTGCATAGAGATCCAAAAATACCTCCAGTTTGTACAGAGCTTGGGAAAGAGTTAAGAATGGAACCTAGCTCATGCTAATCAAAAGCACAACAAAGCTGATAGATAACCAAAGTATCAATTATTAATACACTATGAATATCTCACACCCCCCTGGACATGGTTGGCATATTCTTTTTTCTGAGTTGACCAAATTCAAGGTAGAAGGCTGCTTTCTATGCACTTCCCCCTGGATGAGCCATGGGGCTTATTCTGGCTCCGAGGTAGATGAGAAGGCTGGGTGAATAGCAGAAGGATCAATGGAAGATTTTATCATCATTCATCAGCCAAGGCTAACAGGCTTCTGGCTTTTGTGAGCCAGTACCCAGTGTGACAATCTCTAGCAATCAATACTTCCTTTGTAAGATTATCTTACTGGTGCAGGTGATGGATGCTGGATTTTTTTTTTTTTTTTTTGATAGAAGAAACTATTTCAGAAGAGGTGTTAACCATGTCAGAAGAGACTATTTCAGAAGAGGTGTTTACTGTGTCTTTCATTTTCTTTATTCTGGTCCTTCGACATCTTAGAATCTTGCTAACCTTGTAGGCACTGCCCTTCCCAAGGTTAGAAAAATCCCCAGAGATAACCAACAGCTTGCCTTTGAGCATGCCTGCCTGTCAAATGCAATAAATGGATTCTATGTCACTTTTAAAATTATAATAAAATACATCCATAGTAAAAATTAAGGAGAGAGAAAGGCTTATAATACAAAGTGACAGTGTCTTACCACATGCCTCACAGCCCAGAAGCAGCCTACAGAGAATGTTCACTCTCTGTGTTAGAGATTGTTCTGCGGGTTATCTCCTATAGCCCCGAATAACATGTATTATCCACACATCGATCTCCATTCTGTGGGAGATGTAGAGGGACTTGGTCCCCTTACAACCAAATCCTTCCTTCCTCTGCTCTGAAAAGCCAGAGAATTGCATGATCATTTCTAGCACCTCTGTTGTAATATTTTAACCTTACTCGCCCTTTACCCATCACTCCATGTGCTTTTGACACACTTTCCAGGCACTCCACTATGCAAAAAGAGGGCATTTGCTTCTCCATACTTTCTTCTACTTTTATCCTCCCTCTCCACCCTCTTCAGGTCATCCCTTGAATGTGGACTATGCATCCTCTGTGGACTGTGCATTGACTAGTCTCAGTTAACATGAGGCAGAGGACACTCCTGCTTGAATTCCAGGTCCAACATCAGCACGCTACAGCAGCCAGACCAGGAGCTCTTGAGAAGGGAACCGATCTGATTCCAACTAGCGATTTTTCTCTGCTCCCTTGAAGAAGTTAGCGAGTTCCTTGTTGTCTCCAATGCCTCGTTCTTTTTCTTTCAAAGGTTTAAAATGAGATGAAGTGGGATCAAAGGAGCTCACATTGGAGAAACAACACATAAGCTCCACACCACTGCCCACATGGAAAGGAGATTACTCGGATCCATCCTTCAAAAAGTGCAAGTGACCAGGTGGATGTGACCCTCTGTCCTTGCATCACGTAGCACCGGCATTGCCAGGGACAGATGTACCTCCTCTAGGTCCTGTGGTTGGGGAAGGAACACTTTATATGGATTCTTTCCACGTCACTTCCTATCACAGAGCTCTCGTAAATGTTTCTCCTCTTGTGTTTGGCATGTGCATATTTGAACTCAAGTTATATTTTGCTATTTTTAAAGGGGCAAAGGGAGCTATTTCATCATTATTTACCACTCTGGGGTAAAATGTTCTAATTTACTGAAAATAAAATTCAATCCATTCTTTTCCTTAATATCCTTAGTAGCACCGTTTCAATCCCTTTATTGGTCTGGCAGTAAAACCACGACGACCCCAGAAATGTAATTTGCACAGGCCCTGGAGTCAAGCTGATAAAACCTGGAAAGGATTTTTCTGTGCCTTGATCTACTCTTCCACAGCAACCTCCTACCTTTCTTTTGTTTTTCCTCTCTCTGAGAGTTGCTCTCTTGTTTTTAGACTCTAGCCCTCTAATTTTGCTTGTTTAGCTACTAAGTCGTGTCTGACTTTTTGTGACCTCCACGAACTGTCATCTGCCAAGCTCTTCTATCCACGGGATTTCCCAGGCAGGGATACTGGAGTGGGTTGCCATTTCCTTCTTCAGGGGGTCTTCCTGACCCAGGGATTGAGCCTGTACCTCCTGTATTGCACACGATTCTTTACCACCGAGCCCTCCTAGCCAGGGAAACGTTATATTTGTCTTTCATTTTCTTCCAAATATTCACTGTCAATAAACAGAGTTAACTTAGACACGTGATGCTTTTTATGACTACCCCACTCAAAGAATGGTAGCCTCAGAAGCGTAGCATCAGCACGCTACAGCAGCCAGACCAGGAGCTCTTGAGAAGGGAACCGATCTGATTCCAACTAGCGATTTTTCTCTGCTCCCTTGAAGAAGTTAGCGAGTTCCTTGTTGTCTCCAATGCCTCGTTCTTTTTCTTTCAAAGGTTTAAAATGAGATGAAGTGGGATCAAAGGAGCTCACATTGGAGAAACAACACATAAGCTCCACACCACTGCCCACATGGAAAGGAGATTACTCGGATCCATCCTTCAAAAAGTGCAAGTGACCAGGTGGATGTGACCCTCTGTCCTTGCATCACGTAGCACCGGCATTGCCAGGGACAGATGTACCTCCTCTAGGTCCTGTGGTTGGGGAAGGAACACTTTATATGGATTCTTTCCACGTCACTTCCTATCACAGAGCTCTCGTAAATGTTTCTCCTCTTGTGTTTGGCATGTGCATATTTGAACTCAAGTTATATTTTGCTATTTTTAAAGGGGCAAAGGGAGCTATTTCATCATTATTTACCACTCTGGGGTAAAATGTTCTAATTTACTGAAAATAAAATTCAATCCATTCTTTTCCTTAATATCCTTAGTAGCACCGTTTCAATCCCTTTATTGGTCTGGCAGTAAAACCACGACGACCCCAGAAATGTAATTTGCACAGGCCCTGGAGTCAAGCTGATAAAACCTGGAAAGGATTTTTCTGTGCCTTGATCTACTCTTCCACAGCAACCTCCTACCTTTCTTTTGTTTTTCCTCTCTCTGAGAGTTGCTCTCTTGTTTTTAGACTCTAGCCCTCTAATTTTGCTTGTTTAGCTACTAAGTCGTGTCTGACTTTTTGTGACCTCCACGAACTGTCATCTGCCAAGCTCTTCTATCCACGGGATTTCCCAGGCAGGGATACTGGAGTGGGTTGCCATTTCCTTCTTCAGGGGGTCTTCCTGACCCAGGGATTGAGCCTGTACCTCCTGTATTGCACACGATTCTTTACCACCGAGCCCTCCTAGCCAGGGAAACGTTATATTTGTCTTTCATTTTCTTCCAAATATTCACTGTCAATAAACAGAGTTAACTTAGACACGTGATGCTTTTTATGACTACCCCACTCAAAGAATGGTAGCCTCAGAAGCGTAGCAATGGTGGCTGCCACAGAGGCCAGCCTGAGAGAGTACCCTCCACTTTTTTCTCTATAAATTACAAAGCTACAATGCATTATCTTTGAGAATTTTTCTACAAACTGAAGTTAAAAAATATTTCAGTAAAAACCCGAACAGGCGTCCTTCGGTGTAAACAGTGTACCTAAGAGGAGAAGGTCTTGGCTGGAGGAAGGTTATTGCTACATTGCAGCGTCATGTGGGACAAGAGGCTAACCTACGATATTTGCAACTGTTTGCTCCTGGGGACCCAAAAAATAGCCTTATTATGTTCATTTTACAGATGAGGAACCAAGATCCAGGTGATTCAACAGCCTGAGGTTAAAACTGTGCCCAAGGCTGCATCACAATTCCGGTGGCATGCGTCTTTACATCAACTCTGCTGAACACCAAGTGGGGTGGTTCAGTGCCTCTGGAGAAGCGTAAGCGACACTAGGTTTCATCTACTGCGCTAAGACCGTATCTCCATGTAGAGCAAATGCCTGTGCTAGATGCTACGGCAGTGGAGACACTTCAACTAGACATTCACTGCTCCTTGCAAATGGTGCTCTGGCAGAGACCCCATTAATTTTCTTCTACCATCTCCTTAGACCCTCTTAAAGCCTCATTGCAGGAGAGGTTACAGGTTTTACAGGAGTGAAGAGATGGGGGAGGGGGTCAGGGAAGAGAATGTCCAGTTATTTTAAATATTTTTAATTCTTAATTTTTCAATTTATTTGGTGATAGTAATAAAGACACACAGCTGGAATAAGGCCAAGCGTGTGTCAGGCAATACGGGTAGTTTTGTCCTGGTGCGCCTTATGATGCCTAATTTCTCTTAATATATTCATGGAATTAGACATACTGAGCGCCTTGACCGGGAAGGATTTTGCTCCCTCAGATGGTAGCACTGAGCATGTCCGCAGCTGACCTTCCCCGCCTCCTGCAAAGATTCCCCACTATGCTGCCCAAAACTCTGGTGCTGTCTGGGCCTCCTTGGACATAGACCTCATTATTTCCTTATTAGGGAGGCTACAAATCTTGGGATCGATTCTTCTCTCAAATATCACCAGCCACTGGCCACTTGTCACTCTGCTTAAGGGTCTAGGAACATTACAGATGCTCAATGTGTCTCCTTTTCATTTTTCAAGCTTTGACTCCTTGTGTTGGCTTCTGGCTCCTCACTCTGCCTGGTCCACTGAGCTGGCCAAGCTTCCCCTGCAGGCGGCCCAGGGCCAACAGATTTCTGACACCAGGAGATTAATTAGGTCCAGGGACCCTGAAAGCCGGTTGATTGAGTGACTTGGTCATTCCTTGGCTGCTCTTACTCTATGAGAGAATGCACAAACATACACGCACACACTCCTAGTGCATCATGATATGCACAATCCATAAGACCCTGGCCATAAGAATCTTAACTCCAATCATAATGGGCAGTTAGGGCTTCCCTGGTGGTCCAGTGGGTGGAGAGTCCACCTGGCAGTGCAAGGAGCACCGGTTCAACCCCTGGCCCAGGAAGATTCCACGTGCCATGGAGCATCTGGACCGATGTGTCTAAATACAAGCCAGTGGTCTGGAGTGTATGTGCCTAGAGCCGGTGCTCTGTGGTGAGGGAGGCCACTGCAGTGGGAGGCCCACACAGGCCGAAGAATTAAAGATGGATGAAAGACAAATAAAAAAATCAATGAAAGAGGCCAGATTAAAAAATGATAATGAGCAGTTAGTTTAGCTACATCGCAAGTAAAGAAATTTAAGTCATTAACCATGGCGATTAAAGACCCAAATTTTTAATTTTTAATTCTTAATTTTTCAATTTATTTGGTGATAGTAATAAAGACACACAGCTGGAATAAGGCCAAGCGTGTGTCAGGCAATACGGGTAGTTTTGTCCTGGTGCGCCTTATGATGCCTAATTTCTCTTAATATATTCATGGAATTAGACATACTGAGCGCCTTGACCGGGAAGGATTTTGCTCCCTCAGATGGTAGCACTGAGCATGTCCGCAGCTGACCTTCCCCGCCTCCTGCAAAGATTCCCCACTATGCTGCCCAAAACTCTGGTGCTGTCTGGGCCTCCTTGGACATAGACCTCATTATTTCCTTATTAGGGAGGCTACAAATCTTGGGATCGATTCTTCTCTCAAATATCACCAGCCACTGGCCACTTGTCACTCTGCTTAAGGGTCTAGGAACATTACAGATGCTCAATGTGTCTCCTTTTCATTTTTCAAGCTTTGACTCCTTGTGTTGGCTTCTGGCTCCTCACTCTGCCTGGTCCACTGAGCTGGCCAAGCTTCCCCTGCAGGCGGCCCAGGGCCAACAGATTTCTGACACCAGGAGATTAATTAGGTCCAGGGACCCTGAAAGCCGGTTGATTGAGTGACTTGGTCATTCCTTGGCTGCTCTTACTCTATGAGAGAATGCACAAACATACACGCACACACTCCTAGTGCATCATGATATGCACAATCCATAAGACCCTGGCCATAAGAATCTTAACTCCAATCATAATGGGCAGTTAGGGCTTCCCTGGTGGTCCAGTGGGTGGAGAGTCCACCTGGCAGTGCAAGGAGCACCGGTTCAACCCCTGGCCCAGGAAGATTCCACGTGCCATGGAGCATCTGGACCGATGTGTCTAAATACAAGCCAGTGGTCTGGAGTGTATGTGCCTAGAGCCGGTGCTCTGTGGTGAGGGAGGCCACTGCAGTGGGAGGCCCACACAGGCCGAAGAATTAAAGATGGATGAAAGACAAATAAAAAAATCAATGAAAGAGGCCAGATTAAAAAATGATAATGAGCAGTTAGTTTAGCTACATCGCAAGTAAAGAAATTTAAGTCATTAACCAGCTCTGGAGTCAGAACTATTGACCACACACAATTCCATGGAGCACAGGCTCCAGGCTGAGGGCATGTCTATCAGTAAGTCTGCCCTGATGCCGAATCATTTAGTTCTTAGTGATTAGGCATCTTATGCTCAAGCAAAAAGTAGCCAGATAAACATCTGCTGAAGTGAGTCAGTAATAACAGGAATGGTGATAATTTATTTGCATTGTAATATTACCTCTAGGGGGCTTCGCAGGTGGCTCAATGGTAAAAAATCCACCTGCCATTGCAAGAGACGCTGGAGACAGGGGTTTGACGCCTGGGTAGAGAAGTTTCCCTGGAGAAGGAAATGGCAACCCACTCCAGTATTCTTGTCTGGAAAATTCTGTGAACAGAGGAGCCTGGAGGGCTACAGTCCATGGGGTTGCAAAGAGTCAGTCATGATTGAGCTTCTAAACACATACACATATTACATCTAAATCTAAGAGCATCCCTCTTTATTTGTTTATGTATTTATATATTCATTCATTCATTCAATGGACCATTTTAGGCTCAAAAGAAGAGTGAAATTCTGTCTGGGAGCTGTGCTACAAGGGCCCTTGCTACCAAGGAATTCAGTGTCTGGGGGCACACTGTCAACACAAGGATTCACAGTCTGCACTTAAAATGCCAAGACTGAAATTACATCCCTTGCCTTGAAAACAGTGTGGGGGCTCAAGAACTCTGCTTCTTGATGAGTTCTTTCACGTCCAACTTTATCTCCACATCACTTACTCTCTACCTGTGGGAAGGCCAAAAGGCTTTATTTTAACCAACATCAAGAATCTTCCAGGAACTCCAGAAAGACTCAGGCAGGTCAGGTCAGGCATGTGTTCAGGCAAGAAGTGGGCATGCAGCCAGAGGGGCACACTGGCCTGCCCATAGCCTCCCACTCAGGAAGAGCTCAGCTTGAAGCCTCCCAGCCCTGAGCTGGAGGGTAGACATCCAAGGGTGGACCACGGAGAGAAATGACTTTAGCAAACCCCACCATGTGAGCAGAGCCTGTGTACACATTTCAGCAAGTAATTTCATCCTTGAATGTATAACGTGGCACAGAAAACCACACTTTGGGATGGCTTAAAGACACCTCGGCTGCCACCAGCTGAATGTTCTCGACTCTAAAGGACTGGGCTTCTTACAGTTGAACTGTTAGCAATGCTCCAGGAATTCTCCCCAAGGTGCCAGCACTTCTCTGGGAAAAGATTCAAAGTGTGGGTCAATCTCTGGGGCGTATGCTTTCTGGCCTGGGACGTCTGATCTATGCCAGCCTGCTTCAGGCTCAGGGCACCTGCTCTCATTGTTCAGGCCTCGAGTAAAGCCATGGGAGACAGGCACAGTTGCTGGTAACAGAAAGAACCCAACCTGACCCTCTGTTTTCTCCATCTCCCTTTGTTTTAGCATTTTTCTCGGATTATAGAGTTGGCATGTGCCCATCTTGGAAAATTGAGACAATACAGACAAATTTAGTAAGAGGAAACAAACACTCTTTAGAAACCTCACCACCCAGAAAAATTTCAGTTAATAGTTTAGTGATTTTTCTTGCATTTTCTAAATCCATGCTCTATATAGGGAGAATGTGGGGGAGAAGGGAGGCTACAGATCCTATTCTACATCCAATTTACATATATCCTATATCTATACACAGAATTAATTGTAATATAAAATATTATTGTGATAGGAACGTACCATCATTTAAGGGACTTCCTTGGTGGCTCAGATCGTAAAAAATCTGCCTGCAATGGGGAGACCCCAGGCTGGATCCCTGGGCTGGAAAGATCCCCTGGAGAAGGAAATGGCAACCCACTCCAGGATTCTTGCCTGGGAAACCCCTTGGACAGAGGAGTCTGGCGGGCTATAGCCTATGGGGTTGAGAGTCAGACACAACTGAGCGACTGACACACACACATGTACACGTCACCATCATCATCATCATTTAAACGCTGGTGATATTCTGGGTTGTGCTTTTCTAGACAGACCCACCCACACCTTACTTTTTCATTCTATCATATAATGCATACTACTCTTTAATCATATTTTTGACTTAGCAGCTACTATGGGTAGACCTTTATGCTAGTAAATATAGATGTGTACCATATGTACTTTTCTGTATAATAGTTTATAGAGAAGAGGTTACCCTCGGTGGACAAAGACTTTAGCAAGTAGATTTTTCATCCTTGAATGTATAACGTGGCACAGAAAACCACACTTTGGGATGGCTTAAAGACACCTCGGCTGCCACCAGCTGAATGTTCTCGACTCTAAAGGACTGGGCTTCTTACAGTTGAACTGTTAGCAATGCTCCAGGAATTCTCCCCAAGGTGCCAGCACTTCTCTGGGAAAAGATTCAAAGTGTGGGTCAATCTCTGGGGCGTATGCTTTCTGGCCTGGGACGTCTGATCTATGCCAGCCTGCTTCAGGCTCAGGGCACCTGCTCTCATTGTTCAGGCCTCGAGTAAAGCCATGGGAGACAGGCACAGTTGCTGGTAACAGAAAGAACCCAACCTGACCCTCTGTTTTCTCCATCTCCCTTTGTTTTAGCATTTTCTCGGATTATAGAGTTGGCATGTGCCCATCTTGGAAAATTGAGACAATACAGACAAATTTAGTAAGAGGAAACAAACACTCTTTAGAAACCTCACCACCCAGAAAAATTTCAGTTAATAGTTTAGTGATTTTTCTTGCATTTTCTAAATCCATGCTCTATATAGGGAGAATGTGGGGGAGAAGGGAGGCTACAGATCCTATTCTACATCCAATTTACATATATCCTATATCTATACACAGAATTAATTGTAATATAAAATATTATTGTGATAGGAACGTACCATCATTTAAGGGACTTCCTTGGTGGCTCAGATCGTAAAAAATCTGCCTGCAATGGGGAGACCCCAGGCTGGATCCCTGGGCTGGAAAGATCCCCTGGAGAAGGAAATGGCAACCCACTCCAGGATTCTTGCCTGGGAAACCCCTTGGACAGAGGAGTCTGGCGGGCTATAGCCTATGGGGTTGAGAGTCAGACACAACTGAGCGACTGACACACACACATGTACACGTCACCATCATCATCATCATTTAAACGCTGGTGATATTCTGGGTTGTGCTTTTCTAGACAGACCCACCCACACCTTACTTTTTCATTCTATCATATAATGCATACTACTCTTTAATCATATTTTTGACTTAGCAGCTACTATGGGTAGACCTTTATGCTAGTAAATATAGATGTGTACCATATGTACTTTTCTGTATAATAGTTTATAGAGAAGAGGTTACCCAATTTCCTTAATCCTGTATCAATAGGCATTTAAAATTTGTCCTTTCTTTTTTGTTGTTAAAAATAAAAAGCACCATGATGGGTTCCTGAATTATTTCTTTAGAACAGGTTCCTAAAGCTGGAGTTCCTAGAGTCAGCAGGTGTGTGCTTTGAATCCCTGCCCTTGCCCTGCAGGTAGGTCATAACACTGTTTCCAGTGGCAGTTTATGAGCAAGAACTACTATGGTCCTTGTTAACATTTAAGATCCTTTTTAATCTATGCTCATCTGGGACTGTAAATGATATCTCACAGACTTTCATATTTATTGGTCATTTGAATTTCATTATATTCTATTTGAATTGTCTGTTTGTATTCTCTCCCTGCTTTTGAAAATCACTGTTTACCTTTTTCTTAATGTTTTATGAGACCTTTTTATATAATATTGATAGCTATATTAATCCTGTTTTATGCATTTGATATGCCCCTTCCTACCCATACCCTTTTCCAAACTTTCCTTGTCTCTTAACTTCAGCAGTTTTTTGTTTTATTTTAAAGCACATTCCATTATTTTATGTATTAACATCTGTTCATCTTTTCCATATAAAATTTCAGATTTTGGTTATGTGCTCAGAAAGTACTTTCACAATCTAGATTTTCATTCAGCTTTTCACTCTGTATTTTCTTCTATCACCTTTTCTTCCTTTATTTAACTTTAAAATATTCAGCCCATCTGGAATTCATTTCAGTATGAGGTATGAATTTAACACTATTTTCCCCTGAAACGATTAGTAGGCTGTCACAACACATTCTCAGGCTAATCCTTCCTTTTCTCATAGATTTAAAGAAACATGTTTGCGCGTATACATCTTCCCATGTGCTCTGTGGTGCCTCTTATGGGCATTGCGTCATGATGAGAGATGGGACACCTGTTAGGGGAACGAACCTCTCTGGGCTTCACATTTTTGTTGCTAGTTCAGACTTCTATTCTTCTAAATGGAAACTCTAGAATGCATACACACACACATATACACACACACACATTGTTGGAATGCTGACTGGCATCTTGTTATATTTGCAGAGAATGATGATAGTCTTATCTAAACATAATAAACATTTTGTTTCTTCCTTTCCAGTATGTATGTAATTTGTTTATTTCTCCTTCTTTCTGGGAATGGCTAAAGCATGACTCTGTTGCAATGCTGAGACATGATACCAAGTGGGAACATCTTTATTTTACTTATAACTTGGATTCCTCTGTGTTTCACAACGAAGCATGATACAGGCAGGGTATTCCTGACAAATATTCTCCATAATGTGGGGAGAAAACAGGAACAGTTGCTGAATTTTGTTATCTGTCACTTAAGTGATAAATGAGATTTGGGGGAGGGTGGATTTTCTCCTTTAACAAACACAGTCTTTCAAATATAAATTCTGTTCACATATTTCACCATGATAAGTTGCTTCCATATTTCTTGGAATAAATCTGGCTAGTTTGTATTACTTTGTTCTTTGAATGTGTCCTTGAGTTTAATGTGAAAATATCTCATTAATAAATGCTACATCTATATTTATAATTGGATTTCCCAGGTAGCAATAGCCGTAAAGAACCTGCCTGCTAATGCAGGAGGTGTAAGAGATGTGGATTTGATTCCATTATTTTATGTATTAACATCTGTTCATCTTTTCCATATAAAATTTCAGATTTTGGTTATGTGCTCAGAAAGTACTTTCACAATCTAGATTTTCATTCAGCTTTTCACTCTGTATTTTCTTCTATCACCTTTTCTTCCTTTATTTAACTTTAAAATATTCAGCCCATCTGGAATTCATTTCAGTATGAGGTATGAATTTAACACTATTTTCCCCTGAAACGATTAGTAGGCTGTCACAACACATTCTCAGGCTAATCCTTCCTTTTCTCATAGATTTAAAGAAACATGTTTGCGCGTATACATCTTCCCATGTGCTCTGTGGTGCCTCTTATGGGCATTGCGTCATGATGAGAGATGGGACACCTGTTAGGGGAACGAACCTCTCTGGGCTTCACATTTTTGTTGCTAGTTCAGACTTCTATTCTTCTAAATGGAAACTCTAGAATGCATACACACACACATATACACACACACACATTGTTGGAATGCTGACTGGCATCTTGTTATATTTGCAGAGAATGATGATAGTCTTATCTAAACATAATAAACATTTTGTTTCTTCCTTTCCAGTATGTATGTAATTTGTTTATTTCTCCTTCTTTCTGGGAATGGCTAAAGCATGACTCTGTTGCAATGCTGAGACATGATACCAAGTGGGAACATCTTTATTTTACTTATAACTTGGATTCCTCTGTGTTTCACAACGAAGCATGATACAGGCAGGGTATTCCTGACAAATATTCTCCATAATGTGGGGAGAAAACAGGAACAGTTGCTGAATTTTGTTATCTGTCACTTAAGTGATAAATGAGATTTGGGGGAGGGTGGATTTTCTCCTTTAACAAACACAGTCTTTCAAATATAAATTCTGTTCACATATTTCACCATGATAAGTTGCTTCCATATTTCTTGGAATAAATCTGGCTAGTTTGTATTACTTTGTTCTTTGAATGTGTCCTTGAGTTTAATGTGAAAATATCTCATTAATAAATGCTACATCTATATTTATAATTGGATTTCCCAGGTAGCAATAGCCGTAAAGAACCTGCCTGCTAATGCAGGAGGTGTAAGAGATGTGGATTTGATTCCTGGCTCAGGAAGATCCCCTGGAAGAGGCCACCCACTCCAGTGTTATTGCAGGGAGAATCCCATGGACAGAGGAGCCTGGTGGGCTACAGTCCATAGCGTTGCAAAGATTTGGATGTGACTGAAGCGACCTAGCGCACATATTCATAAGTGCAATTTTTCTATAGATGCTTTTCATTTTTAGTAAGTTTGAGCTTCACTGTGATGCTAGCCTTATATAACCAATAAGACAATTCTATCAATAAAAAACATTGTGTGCTTTGGAACCTTTAACTATCTCATCAAGGTCTGATAAAATAATCTGTGACATATTGGCTATATGGAATCTGGGGGAGGATGGACAGTAATTTGCATTTTTAAAAGCTTTCCCTTCTGGGGGTTGAGGTTCTTTGATAGAAACAGTAGTTCCACAAATTCCATGTGATTAAATATTGTTATCTTTTGGCCATTACTTTCTAATTTTATTACACTATGGTCAAAGAATTAAGATTTGAGAATTTCTACATTACTTAAAATGGAACTTTTGAAAGCTTTGGGGCCTAGTTCATGATCACTATTTATAAGTATTTCATTAATATGGTTTTATATATATATATATATATATATATTTATTTATTTATTTATTTTTTTGGCCACTTCTACTGGTCTTTCACTTATCTATTTTCACCCATCTTTGTTCTTTGGCCTGTTTGGGCCTCCCATCGCAGTGGCCTCTCTCGTCACAGAGCACCGGCTCTGGGCGCATGCGCTCCAGAGCTCCGGCTCGGTAGTTGGACACATGGGTCCAACCGCTCTGCGGCATGTGGGATCTTCCCAGGCCAGGCATCCAACTGGCGCTTCTTGCACTGCAAAGCAGTGTCTTTATCCACTGGACCACCAGGAAAGCCCTAATATGTTAATATTTTTAAGGAACGTGGTTTACATCTTTGTGGCTTACAAAATTTCCTTTGTACCTAGTATGACAAGTGTGTAAAATACACTCTCAGGCTTTCTGTGTCCTTATTTTTTAATCTCTTTGATCTGCAAAATTCTGTGAAATGTGTTAAAACTTTTTGATACCAAACAATTTCCTCTTTTTTAAGATTTATTTTTCATTTTGCTTTTACAGTTTTTTGTTGTTTACAACTCTGTATAATCCCAGATCCGTCATAGGCATATCTTTACCCCTCCCACCTGAGCCCCCTCTCCTGCCCCCCATCCCGCCCCTCCAGGCTGTCATCTAGCCCCTAGGTGAGATCCTTTAGTTCTGCAGTACATTCACAATGGTTATCTCTTTTACATATGATAATATAGGTCTCCATGTTACTTTTTCCAAACCTCTCACTGACTCTTCCCTTCCTCCAATGTCCATAGGTCTGTTCTCTATATCTGTTTCTCCATCGTTATTCTGCATGTGTATCAGTGCCATCTTACTAGATCCCATATATATGTGTCAGTATACTTTATTTGTCCTTTTCTTTTTGACTTACTTCACTTTGTATAATGGGTTTTAGATTCATCCACCTCATTAGGACTGATTCTTCTGAGGTTTATTTATTTATTTTTTTTACGGCTGAGAAATATTCCATTGTATGTATGTAACATAGCTTTTTTACCCATTCATTCATCAATGGGCATCTAGGTTGCTTCCACGTTCTAGCTATTGTATAGAGAGCTGCAGTGAACATTGGGGTACAGGTGCCTCTTTCAGTTTTGATTTCATCAGGATATAAGCCTAAGAGTGAGATTGCTGGGTCATATGGTGCTTCTACTTTTAGTTTTTTAAGGAATCTCCATACTGTCTTCCATAGCAGCTGTATCAATTTACATTCCCACCAGCAATGTAAGAGTGTTCCCTTTTCTCCGCACCCTCTCTGGTATTTATTGTCTGTAGATTTTTTACTGATGGCCATTCTGATGGGTGTGAGGTGATATCTCATTGTAGTTTTGATAAGTGAGGTTGAGCATCCTTTCATGTGCTTTTTTGGCCTTGGGTAAGTTTTTGATCACAGAATCAATTTCTGAGCTTGTGATTGGGTTGTTCATAATTTCTATTTCTTCCTGGTTCAG
This sequence comes from Tragulus kanchil, assembly GCA_022376925.1. NCBI lineage: Eukaryota > Metazoa > Chordata > Mammalia > Artiodactyla > Tragulidae > Tragulus > Tragulus kanchil. The sequence continues at coordinate 164,340,283 of JAIOJX010000005.1, forward strand.
TCTTAGGAGATTGCGCTTCTCTAAGAAACTGTCCATTTCTTCCAGGTTTTCCAGTTTGTTGCCATATAGTTGTTCATAATAGTCTCTTATAATCCTTCATATTTCTGTATTATCTGTTGCAGCCTGTCCTTTTTCATTTCTGATTTTGTCGATCTGATTTTTCTCTCTTTTTTTCTTGATGAGTCTGACTAGAGGTTTGTCAATTTTGTTTATCTTTTAAAAGAACCATCTTTTCATTTTATTTACCTTTGCTATTGGTCTTTCATTTGTTTTTCATTTAATCCCAGATCCGTCATAGGCATATCTTTACCCCTCCCACCTGAGCCCCTCTCCTGCCCCCCATCCCGCCCCTCCAGGCTGTCATCTAGCCCCTAGGTGAGATCCTTTAGTTCTGCAGTACATTCACAATGGTTATCTCTTTTACATATGATAATATAGGTCTCCATGTTACTTTTTCCAAACCTCTCACTGACTCTTCCCTTCCTCCAATGTCCATAGGTCTGTTCTCTATATCTGTTTCTCCATCGTTATTCTGCATGTGTATCAGTGCCATCTTACTAGATCCCATATATATGTGTCAGTATACTTTATTTGTCCTTTTCTTTTTGACTTACTTCACTTTGTATAATGGGTTTTAGATTCATCCACCTCATTAGGACTGATTCTTCTGAGGTTTATTTATTTATTTTTTTTACGGCTGAGAAATATTCCATTGTATGTATGTAACATAGCTTTTTTACCCATTCATTCATCAATGGGCATCTAGGTTGCTTCCACGTTCTAGCTATTGTATAGAGAGCTGCAGTGAACATTGGGGTACAGGTGCCTCTTTCAGTTTTGATTTCATCAGGATATAAGCCTAAGAGTGAGATTGCTGGGTCATATGGTGCTTCTACTTTTAGTTTTTTAAGGAATCTCCATACTGTCTTCCATAGCAGCTGTATCAATTTACATTCCCACCAGCAATGTAAGAGTGTTCCCTTTTCTCCGCACCCTCTCTGGTATTTATTGTCTGTAGATTTTTTACTGATGGCCATTCTGATGGGTGTGAGGTGATATCTCATTGTAGTTTTGATAAGTGAGGTTGAGCATCCTTTCATGTGCTTTTTTGGCCTTGGGTAAGTTTTTGATCACAGAATCAATTTCTGAGCTTGTGATTGGGTTGTTCATAATTTCTATTTCTTCCTGGTTCAGTCTTAGGAGATTGCGCTTCTCTAAGAAACTGTCCATTTCTTCCAGGTTTTCCAGTTTGTTGCCATATAGTTGTTCATAATAGTCTCTTATAATCCTTCATATTTCTGTATTATCTGTTGCAGCCTGTCCTTTTTCATTTCTGATTTTGTCGATCTGATTTTTCTCTCTTTTTTTCTTGATGAGTCTGACTAGAGGTTTGTCAATTTTGTTTATCTTTTAAAAGAACCATCTTTTCATTTTATTTACCTTTGCTATTGTTTCTTTCATTTGTTTTTTCATTTATTTCTGTTCTGATCTTTCACAATTTCATTTTTTATGTGTTTTACATTTTTGCATAATTTTTTTTGAAACTAGTGCTGGGAATACAAATTTCATGATTATAATGTCTTAATTTTCGATCGTGTATTCTATCAGCAAAGATAACTTTCCCCCTTTACTATTTTGACTTATTTTCTGTGTAAAATATATCTGCTAGATCCTTACCCACCCCTTAAATGTCAAAGGATCAACCTTTCTGTTTATTTCTCTTTAGGAGCATCTAGGTTTTGTCTTTTGAAGCACTCTGAGCTATCTGAGCTTTCAGTACAGAAATTTAGCTTAATTCTTTTCTTTTTAATGTATTCTAATAACTGACAAGTTGGGTCATATTTTTACTTCATCTTTTGTATTTATCATGCTTTTTGTATTTCTGTCTTATCTTCTTTACTTTCAGTTGGTGACCCAGTAATAATTTTTCCTTTTGCTTATTTAGAATGTGGCAAGTTGTAGGTCTGATTTACATTTTCCAGTGACTACCTTTCAGTGTGTAAAGACAAAACATTACACAAAACAATCTTGATCTTATATTTCATTATAATTGTAAAACATGAAGTGGTTTCCCTGAAACAGGCTTTGAAAGAGAAAAACATCTTGTATTTCCCCCCTCCCGCCTTCCCATATCAGATCTGGATATTCTACAGTTGGTAAAGAGCCGGGCAGAGGTTTGAATTGGTCCTTGTTTGGGGGAGAATTAGTTCAATGTGGTTTTGCTTGCACCACAGAAATCCTACTCAGGACACAAAGTAATGAGTTGCACACATAATAGCATAAAAGGGGCTGTACATGTTCCAATACTGTTTCTATTAGAACTACTTTGTTCTTTTAATTGAGGTGCATGTGGACTGAACTATCTATGAAAGCTACTTGTGTTTAGAAGTGTGCATGGTGTGTGTGTATGTGAATGCGTTTGTGATGTCTGTGGCACATGGTGCATAATCGGTGTGTGTACTTTCTGGTGTGCATGTGGTTTGTGTATGCGTGTGACATAGAGAGGTAGTAAGTGTGTCTGAATAGATGTGTGGTGTGCTTGTGGGGTCTGTGGCATGTGCGGTACGTGTGCAGCTCTGTGTGGCGAGGTGTCTATTAGTCATGTTAGTGTATCTGACCTGTAATATGTGATTCACATCAATATAGCATGTGTGTGTGCACCTGTGACATGTGCCCCACTTGCCTAGAGTAGTTCATCCGATGTGTCTGCATTTGTGTATGTGGTGTATTTGCGTATGTCCGTGTGTGGTGTAAGACTTGTGTGGTGTGGCATGTGTATATTGTGGATATTTGTGTGTCTAGTGTGTGTATTGTGTGATAGGCATGTGTAGCTTGTCTGGTGTGCAGTGTGTGTGAAGGTTGTATGGCCTGTGTGCTAGTGTATGAGGTCAGTGTCTGGTTTCCTGCACACGTGCAGCACTGTGGGGTGTGTGGGGTGTGGTTGATGCAGGTGCCTCTGGGTAGGAGACGGTATGTGTGTCTTCCTTCATGAGTGGTATGTGAGCCCGGTGCATCCTAATCTTGTTCTGGAAGATTCATTTGGTCTTCACTCTGTGCAGGCCCCAGTAGGGACTGGGCTGAGAGAACTGGAACACAGCCATCTGGCCTGTCCTCCCTGGCCCCGCAGGAGGCAGCCTCTCAGACCTGGTGAACAGAAGCCCACAGTCTAGGGAGACGCGTGGAGGTAAGCGGTGGCATTCTGAAGAGCTCTTCCTACATCAAGGTCCTGCGGGTTAGGGCTGGACTCCTTCCAATACTGATGGTTGTGAGATTTCCTCCTGTCAGTTATTACAAAGGTGGCACATGCAGGGTCCCAGAGGGTGGTCTCAGGGACAGTCCCGGGAACAATTAGTGTGAGTGGAGACTCAGGGCAAGAGAGAGGAACAGAAGGATTCACTTTCTCCCTGGGCAGTAGGCAACCAGGAGAAGGCCAAGGCGTGCCTGCAAGGCGCCCCGGAAAAGGACTTCCCTTCCACGTTGGTCCTCGGTGTCCCTTTGCATGGGTTTGCTTCCCGACACTGTGCTTCTGGCTCAGGAACCTCAAGCCTATAGGAATCTGGCCTTCGCAGAGCTGGGGGGCGCTTAAGACAAGCTGGTATGTCCAACTTGGGGTCCAGTGAAAAGGAGGGTGGCCTTTGGGTGCCCCCACCTCTGCTCCAAAGCCAGCTCCAGGGGGCAGCGCTCTTCAAGGGAGCGCAGACGCTGGTCTGTGTGGGAAACCTGCAGCTTCGCTCCTGCTGGAGCAAGGGAGCCGCAGAGCAGCGCCCTGGGCGTGGCTGGCCAACGTGGGGCGGAGGCCTCCAGCGCAGCCCCTCCTCTCTAAGGACCCTCCAGGGAGCTGGCTCAGTCCCGCTCCAGGGAGCAAATTAACCCACCTAGAGAAATATAGATTTCTCTATATTCTTTTTTCCCTCCCTCTCAGAGTGTTTGCTCTGTCGGATAGCCAAGTTATAGATTTGTTCTTAAATGTTTGTAAATTAAAATAGGCTAAGGGGATGTGGATCTTATCTACACTGACAAAGGCAAGGAAAATTCAGATACCCATCCAAGGAATTGGGCCAACAGCTCTGAGGAGTCAGTGTGTGGTTGGCAGAGGACAGAAAGGAAAGAACATTTTGTTGACCTATTTGGGTGGTTACCAGAAGCCAGAATGAGAGACTCAGTCTTTAATTTCAGTCTGCTCATGGATACAAAGATTTGACGGCTCATTAAGTATCAGGACTAATCATTATCTGATTTTCCACAGGCTATGTGTTTGGGGAAGTGGGTTACACTGTGGTTAAAGGCTTGATTTCCTGAAAGGCAGGTCTCCGACTCCAGCACCATTACCTGGAGGGCTTGTTGTTAAAACAGAGGGCTCTGGTTCCATAGGTCTGGGTGAGGCTTGACTATTTCTCGTCTAACAAATTTTCTGGGGACATCTGCATGCTGTAACACATGCAGGGTCCCAGAGGGTGGTCCAGGCAGTCCGGAAAGGGGCTCAGGGCAAGAGAGAGGAACAGAAGGATTCACTTTCTCCCTGGGCAGTAGGCAACCAGGAGAAGGCCAAGGCGTGCCTGCAAGGCGCCCGGAAAAGGATTTCCCCTTCCACGTTGGTCCTCGGTGTCCCTTTGCATGGGTTTGCTTCCCGACACTGTGCTTCTGGCTCAGGAACCTCAAGCCTATAGGAATCTGGCCTTCGAGAGCTGGGGCGCTTAAGACAAGCTGGTATGTCCAACTTGGGGTCCAGTGAAAGGAGGGTGGCCTTTGGGTGCCCCCACCTCTGCTCAAAGCCAGCTCCAGGGGCAGCGCTCTTCAAGGGGCGCAGACGCTGGTCTGTGGGGGAAACCTGCAGCTTCGCTCCTGCTGGAGCAAGGGAGCCGCAGAGCAGCGCCCTGGGCGTGGCTGGCCAACGTGGGGCGGAGGCCTCCAGCGCAGCCCCTCCTCTCTAAGGACCCTCCAGGGAGCTGGCTCAGTCCCGCTCCAGGGAGCAAATTAACCCACCTAGAGAAATATAGATTTCTCTATATTCTTTTTTCCCTCCCTCTCAGAGTGTTTGCTCTGTCGGATAGCCAAGTTATAGATTTGTTCTTAAATGTTTGTAAATTAAAATAGGCTAAGGGGATGTGGATCTTATCTACACTGACAAAGGCAAGGAAAATTCAGATACCCATCCAAGGAATTGGGCCAACAGCTCTGAGGAGTCAGTGTGTGGTTGGCAGAGGACAGAAAGGAAAGAACATTTTTGTTGACCTATTTGGGTGGTTACCAGAAGCCAGAATGAGAGACTCAGTCTTTAATTTCAGTCTGCTCATGGATACAAAGATTTGACGGCTCATTAAGTATCAGGACTAATCATTATCTGATTTTCCACAGGCTATGTGTTTGGGGAAGTGGGTTACACTGTGGTTAAAGGCTTGATTTCCTGAAAGGCAGGTCTCCGACTCCAGCACCATTACCTGGAGGGCTTGTTGTTAAAACAGAGGGCTCTGGTTCCATAGGTCTGGGTGAGGCTTGACTATTTGCTCGTCTAACAAATTTTCTGGGGACACTCATGCTGCTGGTCAGGGACGCACTTTGAAAACTGATCCAGAATCTGATAAATTTAAGATTAACATCTTCCTTCATCACAACTTAACTGTTTGAGCTAGAACAAGCAAGTGATCCTCGGAAGTCTCAGTGTACTATCCCAGGGGTCCTAATGACGAGAATAATAGAGTTTCCCTCATTGGGTTGCATAAAGATGGAATAAGATTAAATTTACACTGAATAGGCACCCAGATTACAACACTCAAAATCTAGATATAATCATGATTTGCTTTGACAAAGTTAAGGCAAACAACAGAATTTTTTAAATACAACTTAATCTTATCTCTTTTTTAAAAACTGCATGTCAGAAACTTGTCATAGAGTGTTTAGGACTGAATAACAATTTGCTTATCTTCTCATTGTTAGCACATAGCTTTAGGTCAATTTATGGAAAAGCCTATTTAATCATGGGTTGATATACTCAGTTTGAGGCTACTTACAAAGGTGAAGAAAGATCTAAATTAATAGAACTTATTATGCCAATCTCTTGATAGCTTACATTTTCACATGTAAAATCTACAGGAAACTCCCAACCATCAATTAAGAATACCATGCATGAATTTAGAACCCATGAAAAAAAAATCACCTTTTTTATATGCGTGTGATGTTGCCTTGGAGCTGGTTCTCAAAGTATGTTCCTGACAAACACCATCAGTGTGACCTGGGACCGCTTTAAAAGTCCTCAGGCCCTGCTCAGATCAACTGAAGAGGAAACTCTGAGGAGTCAGTGTGTGGTTGGCAGAGGACAGAAAGGAAAGAACATTTTTGTTGACCTATTTGGGTGGTTACCAGAAGCCAGAATGAGAGACTCAGTCTTTAATTTCAGTCTGCTCATGGATACAAAGATTTGACGGCTCATTAAGTATCAGGACTAATCATTATCTGATTTTCCACAGGCTATGTGTTTGGGGAAGTGGGTTACACTGTGGTTAAAGGCTTGATTTCCTGAAAGGCAGGTCTCCGACTCCAGCACCATTACCTGGAGGGCTTGTTGTTAAAACAGAGGGCTCTGGTTCCATAGGTCTGGGTGAGGCTTGACTATTTGCTCGTCTAACAAATTTTCTGGGGACACTCATGCTGCTGGTCAGGGACGCACTTTGAAAACTGATCCAGAATCTGATAAATTTAAGATTAACATCTTCCTTCATCACAACTTAACTGTTTGAGCTAGAACAAGCAAGTGATCCTCGGAAGTCTCAGTGTACTATCCCAGGGTCCTAATGGCGAGAATAATAGAGTTTCCCTCATTGGGTTGCATAAAGATGGAATAAGATTAAATTTACACTGAATAGGCACCCAGATTACAACACTCAAAATCTAGATATAATCATGATTTGCTTTGACAAAGTTAAGGCAAACAACAGAATTTTTTAAATACAACTTAATCTTATCTCTTTTTTAAAAACTGCATGTCAGAAACTTGTCATAGAGTGTTTAGGACTGAATAACAATTTGCTTATCTTCTCATTGTTAGCACATAGCTTTAGGTCAATTTATGGAAAAGCCTATTTAATCATGGGTTGATATACTCAGTTTGAGGCTACTTACAAAGGTGAAGAAAGATCTAAATTAATAGAACTTATTATGCCAATCTCTTGATAGCTTACATTTTCACATGTAAAATCTACAGGAAACTCCCAACCATCAATTAAGAATACCATGCATGAATTTAGAACCCATGAAAAAAAAATCACCTTTTTTATATGCGTGTGATGTTGCCTTGGAGCTGGTTCTCAAAGTATGTTCCTGACAAACACCATCAGTGTGACCTGGGACCGCTTTAAAAGTCCTCAGGCCCTGCTCAGATGAACTGAAGAGGAAACTCTGAGGCTGGGTTCAGGTGACCCACACACGCCCAGCTTGTCCACACTGCCCTGAAGGACCAACGGTCAGAGGAGGAATGAGCTGCCACCCAGCTGCCTGATGTCGCAGGTGGTTTACATCAAGTCGGCTTGGTGGCAGAGCTGAGGTTAAGAGGCAGACAGGCATCTCCCTCCTGGGTCTGCCTGCTCCCCAGCCTGGGTGGGGGCCATTGAAGACCTGAATCACCCAGGCCCACCCATGAAACAAAGGCTCCCCAGGCAGCTTGGAACCTCCCTTTGGAATGTGACTGCTTGGAGAGACAAGCACGCTTCCTTTGTTTTAGGGATGCTGTGTTATCATCACTGTCAGAGCCCCTGAACAGAGAGCCCCGGTAGAATCAAAGGCGCCAGGAAGGCAGACCTCCCCTGGAGGCAGGGAGGGCCAGCAGCTCACGGAGCCGGCTGCCGGAGCACGGGAGACGTGGCTCTGGGAACGGAAGCCAGCCCCTGACGGCCTTCTCGGACTTCCTGGCTGCCTGCGGTCCAGAGCAGAGACACGGCTGACTTCTTTTAGTTTGCTGTGAAGACGTCAACTTCACCAAGACACACGTCCGCCCTGGCTACCCTGAGAAACAACCTGATTGTACCAACACATCTCAACGCCTCTGCCCTCTACTCCCCCTTTGTCTAGAGCCCAGTGAAAACTGAGGCTGTCACTACTTCTCAGCGTCAGTGAGGATGACAGATGCTTTCCCTGCGGGTCGCCTTTGGGTGTAAAGTATGCCCCCAACGTCGTGGGAGCAGGACCACAGTGAATAGGAAGCAAGGCTTTGCTTTCTGCTCTTCCCCTAACCCTCTACTTAGATTTCAACACACAGGCTTACACCTGCAAGGACTCACTACAAGTACAGCAAAAAAGAGGTGAGGGGAGACTAAAAATGTGTGGTTAGAAATATATACATTTATGTACTTTTGGGAATATATATCCTTACATTTTACATACAGCATATATTATATACATACCATATGTGATATGTGTGTATATACATATACATGCATGTGTATATTGATGTCACACATGTATGCATATACATATACAACACATATACATATACATATCTTGGAGATACTATAGGTAAGGTTCTAGACACCAAAAAAAAAAGAATATTGCAATAAAGTGCATAATACAAATTTTTTGATTTTCCAGTGCACATAAAATTATGTTTATATTCTACCATAGCCTATTAATGCTGCAATAACATTATGTCTAAAAAATCTGTGTACATTATGTCTAAAAATGTGCTGTTAAAAATAGCTTATTGCTAACCAATGGTAACCACAATCTGAACCTTCAGCAAATCATGGCAATACCATCAAAGATCACTGATCACAGATCACTGTAACAAATACAGTACCAATGAAAATGTCTGAAATAAGGCAAGAATTACCAATATACAGCACAGAAACACAAAGTGAGCAAATGCTGAGGGAAAAAAAACATCGAGATACTTGGTCTCCGGAGGGTGGCCCCCAAACTTCAGTTTGTATAAAAACACAATGAGGCGAAATGCAATAAGCTGAGGTACGCCGGCATATGTCATCACACATACACCACGTTGTGGAGTCAGTCTTTTCTGCTGGACTCCAAAAGCTGCCTCATCTCCATGATCCCTTTTTTTTCCTCCATGATCTTTACCAGAGTGAAGACGTCAACTTCACCAAGACACACGTCCGCCCTGGCTACCCTGAGAAACAACCTGATTGTACCAACACATCTCAACGCCTCTGCCTCTACTCCCCTTTGTCTAGAGCCCAGTGAAAACTGAGGCTGTCACTACTTCTCAGCGTCAGTGAGGATGACAGATGCTTTCCTGCGGGTCGCCTTTGGGTGTAAAGTATGCCCCAACGTCGTGGGAGCAGGACCACAGTGAATAGGAAGCAAGGCTTTGCTTTCTGCTCTTCCCCTAACCCTCTACTTAGATTTCAACACACAGGCTTACACCTGCAAGGACTCACTACAAGTACAGCAAAAAAGAGGTGAGGGGAGACTAAAAATGTGTGGTTAGAAATATATACATTTATGTACTTTTGGGAATATATATCCTTACATTTTACATACAGCATATATTATATACATACCATATGTGATATGTGTGTATATACATATACATGCATGTGTATATTGATGTCACACATGTATGCATATACATATACAACACATATACATATACATATCTTGGAGATACTATAGGTAAGGTTCTAGACACCAAAAAAAAAAGAATATTGCAATAAAGTGCATAATACAAATTTTTTGATTTTCCAGTGCACATAAAATTATGTTTATATTCTACCATAGCCTATTAATGCTGCAATAACATTATGTCTAAAAAATCTGTGTACATTATGTCTAAAAAATGTGCTGTTAAAAATAGCTTATTGCTAACCAATGGTAACCACAATCTGAACCTTCAGCAAATCATGGCAATACCATCAAAGATCACTGATCACAGATCACTGTAACAAATACAGTACCAATGAAAATGTCTGAAATAAGGCAAGAATTACCAATATACAGCACAGAAACACAAAGTGAGCAAATGCTGAGTGAAAAATGACATCGAGAGACTTGGTCTCCGGAGGGTGGCCCCCAAACTTCAGTTTGTATAAAAACACAATGAGGCGAAATGCAATAAGCTGAGGTACGCCGGCATATGTCATCACACATACACCACGTTGTGGAGTCAGTCTTTTCTGCTGGACTCCAAAAGCTGCCTCATCTCCATGATCCCTTTTTTTTTTTTCCTCCATGATCTTTACCAGAGTGAAATCTGTTGTGAGATTTCAATCACATCACCTTCAGCTTTGCATCCTGGTGTTCTCATCTATAGAGTGGAGGTGTGAGATGGTTATCTATCCACTGCGACTTTAACTTTTGCAATGTATGCAAAGAGCTTACAAACACGTGGGCACCAAGCACTCTATTAATTTAGTGGTTTTTAGTGGTTTCCTCTCTAGAACCCTCAGATAATGAACTCAAATACATGTCTTCAGCCTCCCCGCTGTGTCCAGAGGCCCTGAGACGCACCTAGAGTGCTCTATGTGCTGCAGAACAGGCAGTAGCTCACATTCTGGTGGTTGGGCTGTGTTTGGAGCGGCTCCTATCAAGGGCAGCCTGAGGCTCTCTGGCTAGGCTTCTGGGTGGATTTAACATATTGATGGGGAAGGTGGACTCCTCGAATGCTCCTCTATGACAGTGAGACTGGAGGGTGGAGGAGGAAAGAAGCGAGACAGAGGAGTCAGTGGTCCCCACACCCCAGGGAAGACGAGCTGAGTGGCAGGACATAACTGAACAGCACGTAGCTTTTCCCTGCCTGAAACTGCAGTGTCAGCTCTTCACTGAGGCACATCCCAGCAGAGTCCTGTCAGGACAGAGAGCCCATGGGCCAGGTATCACGGAGCCCCTCTATCACCCCCAATCACCCAGTTCCCTGCAAAGGGTAGGCATGAGCTCCTGCAGCTCTGTCCTCAGGAGAGCCTCATGGCACTTGCCCAGGACACATGGGCTCTTCTGGAGCCAGGTATTTCCAGGAGGTCTGTGTGGCTTGGGCTGTAGGTGGGGAAGGAGCAAACAAGGCCATGCAAACTTAGGAGAGTGGGCTGCCCCAGAAAGACATCTGGCTCTGCTTGAACCATTCCCTAAGAACACCATTGACCAAATCTGAGTAACCTCCTGATTACTGAACTCAACTGCCCATTCTCTCCGTTTCTCCAGGTGGCGGCTCAGGGCACTGATTACCATTCCCTCCTTCGCCTCACCACCCCTCCTCCCCCTACCCATTCCCTGCTAAGTCCACTTCCCCTGGAGCAGAGGGTTCATGTCTTAGATCACTTGACATAAGACCCAGAGAACCGTCGTCAGGCTCCTATAGCCCAGCCAGGCAGGAGCTGTAACGTGCCGGCTCTGCAGGAGAACCCTGGGCTTTCCTGGCCTAGGCCCCTGGGTTGGACCTCAGGGGGGTGCTGAGAATAAGTAGATTTTGCTGTTGGTCCACCCGCACTGCCTCGTCTAGTAAGATGGATCCCAGCGCTGCTCACAAGGACCCTCTCTGAGGGTGCGCTCTGCCAGCGCTTGGAAGCCAGGCCATGTTGCTCATCTCCAGGCTTTAGAATATGGTTTTATGAGGCAGGCGGTGTTCTGCCCCTATTCTTTCCAAAAGTCAGAGCTTAGCATGTTTTCCATAAATCACTTTAATAAAAGACACATGAAAAAGTCAAGAACCTCTTTAGCCTGTATGAAATGAAATTAAGAAAACAGTTAAAAAAATACCAAAGCATCTTCTGGGTGAATTCACCATCAAAGAGTAAAAGGGGATCTATGCCCTATTCCTAGGTGAGATATCAGTTTCCTACCAGGGCAGGAGTGAAGGCTGCCTTCCAGAAAGATTAGTTATGAGGGGGAAGCCAAGAATGCCAAGAAAAATAATACAGCTTGGTTTAATTAACTTGGTTGAATGCATGTTTTCCTTCTGTCATGGCAGCTAACTAAAGGTTTTTGGCCTGAATCACTCAATGCCTCCACCCTTTGCTCTTCTCCACTCAGTCCTGAACTCCTACGGTGCCTTTAGGGAAGAGAAAGTAAAACACCTTAAATGAGTTGTCCTAGTATCTCAATGGCCTTGTCGGCCCTGGGCAGTTTTCTGTACTGACGCTGGGTTTCTGAACTTCTGAAAAGGCCAGTCTGAGATTTTCTTAACACAGTATCCATGGGGCTTCCCAGGTGGCCCAAGGATCCACCTGCCAGTGCAGGAGATGTGGGTTCAATCCCTGGGTTGAAAGGGGATTGAGTAGGAAATGGCAACCCATTCCCGTGTTCTTGCCTGGAGGATTCTACGGACAGAGGAGCCTGGTGGGCCACAGTCCACGGGGTTGCAAAGTGTCGGACATGACTGAGCACAGTATGGTCTCAGCAGTGGGGCTATAAACTGGTGCAAATTTTATGGAGGGAAACGTCATCAAATCTGTTCAAATAAAATATACTCTAGCCTTGGACCAAAAATTCCAGTTTTATGAATTTATGATACAGAAATGTACATAGGTATATATAGATGTATGTACATGAGATATGTTGCAGACTTAGCCGCATAAACCCAACCTTCCTTTGAGAGGTGACCTAATTGATAAATTATGGGATAACAGAGAGTTGGATTAATATTAAATGGAAAGACTAAGATGGTTTTTTTCCATTAGATCTTTACCATTTTTTTTTTTCCTTCTAAGTCATCATTCATTTATTTTCATCCATCTTTTTTATTCTGTGGCCTGTGTGGGCCTCCCATTGCAGTGGCCTCTCTCAGTGCAGAGCACCAGTTCTGGGTATACGCGCTCCAGAGCACTGGCTCATATTTGGATACACCGGCCCAGCCGCTCTGCGGCACGTGGGATCTTCCTGGGCCAGGGATCGAACCAGTACCCCTTGCACTGCAAGGTGGACCCTTGACCCACTGGACCACCAGGGAAACCCTAAGATGGTTCTTTATGGGTTGATATGGAAAGATTCAACAGGATCTTAGGTGAAAAACTAAATTGCAATAAAATATGTATACGAAACATTATCTGCATAAAGCGTAGGCTTTGCATAGTATCACAGCCTAAAAGACTGTACCCCAATACTGATGGCTCTGGGTGTGGACAAAGGGCATGGTAGATTTCCACTCTCCCCACGTGTGATAATGAAGTACTTTTCACTGTCACTGCTACTCAGATGGTTCACCAAGGTTCTTCCATTAGGTTCCTCTCAACTGTTTCCAATGGACTTCATCTCCCAGTCCAGAAAAGCCCTGCTGTCTCTTTCACCTGCCTCATCACATATTGAGTTTACGCAAATGGGCCAATCCACCTGCCAGTGCAGGAGATGTGGGTTCAATCCCTGGGTTGAAAGGGGATTGAGTAGGAAATGGCAACCCATTCCCGTGTTCTTGCCTGGAGGATTCTACGGACAGAGGAGCCTGGTGGGCCACAGTCCACGGGGTTGCAAAGTGTCGGACATGACTGAGCACAGTATGGTCTCAGCAGTGGGGCTATAAACTGGTGCAAATTTTATGGAGGGAAACGTCATCAAATCTGTTCAAATAAAATATACTCTAGCCTTGGACCAAAAATTCCAGTTTTATGAATTTATGATACAGAAATGTACATAGGTATATATAGATGTATGTACATGAGATATGTTGCAGACTTAGCCGCATAAACCCAACCTTCCTTTGAGAGGTGACCTAATTGATAAATTATGGGATAACAGAGAGTTGGATTAATATTAAATGGAAAGACTAAGATGGTTTTTTTCCATTAGATCTTTACCATTTTTTTTTTTCCTTCTAAGTCATCATTCATTTATTTTCATCCATCTTTTTTATTCTGTGGCCTGTGTGGGCCTCCCATTGCAGTGGCCTCTCTCAGTGCAGAGCACCAGTTCTGGGTATACGCGCTCCAGAGCACTGGCTCATATTTGGATACACCGGCCCAGCCGCTCTGCGGCACGTGGGATCTTCCTGGGCCAGGGATCGAACCAGTACCCCTTGCACTGCAAGGTGGACCCTTGACCCACTGGACCACCAGGGAAACCCTAAGATGGTTCTTTATGGGTTGATATGGAAAGATTCAACAGGATCTTAGGTGAAAAACTAAATTGCAATAAAATATGTATACGAAACATTATCTGCATAAAGCGTAGGCTTTGCATAGTATCACAGCCTAAAAGACTGTACCCCAATACTGATGGCTCTGGGTGTGGACAAAGGGCATGGTAGATTTCCACTCTCCCCACGTGTGATAATGAAGTACTTTTCACTGTCACTGCTACTCAGATGGTTCACCAAGGTTCTTCCATTAGGTTCCTCTCAACTGTTTCCAATGGACTTCATCTCCCAGTCCAGAAAAGCCCTGCTGTCTCTTTCACCTGCCTCATCACATACCCCTTCTGAGGAAACACACAGGCTTGAATGGGGAGAAAGTAAAACCAAGGGAGAAGGTCAGCAATTTGGATGAGTAATTCACATTTTTACCTCTAAAATGATTTATCCATAATACATTTATATTTTGAACACATCTATTTTTTATCTATAAAATATTTTGATTGTTTTTAGAAGACTGATTACCATCAAGAGTAAACAGTACAAAAGATGGAAAAAAGATGAGACTAGCTAACTGCTCTACTTGCCACATAGCCATCCCGAGGCTTGGCTCTGGGAGGCCTTTTGAGGAGGAAACAGCCTAAGATGCCACAAAGCTGTTCTATTGTCATATGGACCCAGATGTATGGAAAAGGTGCTTTCAAAGAGCCATAGACATAATGGAGAGTCATGTCCAGCCTCGTGGAGCGATGATGCAAAGGCAGGGGACCTGATCACAAGCTCTCCCACAGGGAGCGTCAGGAAAACCCACAGCACAGGTGCTGCTATCTCCTCACAGCTCTCTCTGGCCTCTACTCCCACTGAGCCTGTTTGTAGGAGGCACAGGGGCAGGGCCACTGCTCAGAGGGGCTCTCAGTAGTTGGGGTGGTGGGAGAGCACGGCTGCTGAGTATGTTTTGGGGCTCCTTCAGGCAGCTCCCCCATCCAGGACCATCACACATTCACATGCCAGCTTCCTACAGTGACAGGCAGCCTCCAGTTCTCTCGGCTCTGCCCTTGCAAGCGTTCTCCATGGAAACCACCCACCCGACCTCAGGTCGCCTGAGCTCATGTCCAGCCCTGGTGCTAAGATCTTAAGGCTCCTGCTCCCCTCTGTGCTCTTTGTGTGGGCACAGACACACCTGAGGGGTGAGGATTACTTCAAATCTCTTCCTAATCCCTTCTCTTCTCTGTGGATTTCTGATCCCGCCTTTCCTGACAGCTTACTTCAGGCCTATTACCTGATACCCTCCTTGGTTCCTAATCTTCCCGTGTGGTCTGAGGTTTTGGTTCTTTAATTGCCTTGGTTTTCAGTTCATCACTATATTGATTACATCAGCATTTCTCGGGGCAAAATAGGTTCTTCTCCACTCAGTCCTGAACTCCTACAGTGCCCTGAGCAGGGGAAAAAAAAACCTTAAATGAAGCTGTCTTAGTATCTCAGTGGTCTTGTCTGCTCTGGGCAACTTTCTGTCTTGATGTTGGGTTTCAGTTTTCCAGTTTTTTTGGACAGAAGGCTTTCATTCTGATATTTTAAGTCAATTTTTGTATTTCTACACTAGCTTTGGGGATTCCCAGCTGGTGCTAGTGGTAAAGAACCCATCTGCCAATACAGGAGACATAAGAGATGTGGGTTTGATTCCTGGGTCAGAAATATCCCCTGGAAGGAAATGGCAACCCATTCCAGTATTCTGGCCTACAGTCCATAGGTGGCAAAAGTCAGACCTGACTGAAATGACTTAGCACATCAGACTTGCTTTAAATCCTGATCCTAGGTGCATACTGCTAACTTTTAACACTAACTTTCAGTAAGAGCAAAATAGATGGGTCAGCCTCGTGGAGCGATGATGCAAGGCAGGGGACCTGATCACAAGCTCTCCCACAGGAGCGTCAGGAAAACCCACAGCACAGGTGCTGATCTCCTCACAGCTCTCTCTGGCCTCTACTCCCACTGAGCCTGTTTGTAGGAGGCACAGGGGCAGGGCCACTGCTCAGAGGGGCTCTCAGTAGTTGGGGTGGTGGGAGAGCACGGCTGCTGAGTATGTTTTGGGGCTCCTTCAGGCAGCTCCCCCATCCAGGACCATCACACATTCACATGCCAGCTTCCTACAGTGACAGGCAGCCTCCAGTTCTCTCGGCTCTGCCCTTGCAAGCGTTCTCCATGGAAACCACCCACCCGACCTCAGGTCGCCTGAGCTCATGTCCAGCCCTGGTGCTAAGATCTTAAGGCTCCTGCTCCCCTCTGTGCTCTTTGTGTGGGCACAGACACACCTGAGGGGTGAGGATTACTTCAAATCTCTTCCTAATCCCTTCTCTTCTCTGTGGATTTCTGATCCCGCCTTTCCTGACAGCTTACTTCAGGCCTATTACCTGATACCCTCCTTGGTTCCTAATCTTCCCGTGTGGTCTGAGGTTTTGGTTCTTTAATTGCCTTGGTTTTCAGTTCATCACTATATTGATTACATCAGCATTTCTCGGGGCAAAATAGGTTCTTCTCCACTCAGTCCTGAACTCCTACAGTGCCCTGAGCAGGGGAAAAAAAAACCTTAAATGAAGCTGTCTTAGTATCTCAGTGGTCTTGTCTGCTCTGGGCAACTTTCTGTCTTGATGTTGGGTTTCAGTTTTCCAGTTTTTTTGGACAGAAGGCTTTCATTCTGATATTTTAAGTCAATTTTTGTATTTCTACACTAGCTTTGGGGATTCCCAGCTGGTGCTAGTGGTAAAGAACCCATCTGCCAGTACAGGAGACATAAGAGATGTGGGTTTGATCCCTGAGTCAGGAAGATCCCCTGGAGAAGGAAATGGCAACCCATTCCAGTATTCTGGCCTAGAGAATCCCATGGACAGAAGAGCCTGCTGGCCTACAGTCCATAGGTGGCAAAAAGTCAGACCTGACTGAAATGACTTAGCACACATGCAGACTTGCTTTAAATCCTGATCCTAGGTGCATACTGCTAACTTTTAACACTAACTTTCACCCAAACCTCACTCCTCTTTCTTTCTTAGGGCTTCCTGCCATGAGATACCACTTTGTTTAGTTGATTTTTCCAATGTTAAAGTGAAAGAAGTCCCAGTGGAAGTGTTTGTCGCTCAGTCAAGTCCGACTCTTTGTGACCCCATAGAATGCAGCTCACCAGACTCTTCTGTCCATGGAATTCTCCAGGCAAGAATCCTGGGGTGGGTTGCCATTCCCTTCTCTAGGAGATCTTCCAGACCCAGGGATTGAACCCAGGTCCCCACATTACAGGCAGATTCCTTACCATCTGAGCCACCAGGGAAGCCCAAGGTCCTAGATACAGTGTTAATTTAAAAACAAAGTTGTAGGACAGTATTGTTAAGAAGGGTCCCATTTTCTGGGTCTTCCTGCAAGCCTCTCATCTGGGCGCATAGTCCTGGGTAGCACCTCCGTGATGCCTTCCTGCTATCCGGCAGGGTGACTTGTTGTCACTTTGGCTGAGGGGTGACCTCAGAACTGGCCTGGGCAGTGGTTCCTTGTCCAGAGGCCATCAAGCAGTGGCCAAGTCAGGACACTCACCTCCCCTGGGGCGAGGTAAGGACAGGTGGAGAAGGCTTTGAGAAAGGGAGTTTACCCACGTATCCTCTGGTTGCTGTGACAAATTCTCATAGACTCAGTAGGCTCAATCAACCAACATTCATTCTCTCACAGTTGTAGAGAAGGAAATGGCAACCCACTCCAATATTCTTGCCTGGAGAATCCCATGGACAGAGGAGCCTGATGGGTCCATGAAGGTCGCAGAGAGTCGGACACGATTAAATGATGAACACACACAGTTCTAGAGGCCAGGAGTCTGAAGTCAAGGTATAAGCAGGGCCATAGTCCCTCCAAAGCCTCCAAGCAAGATTCTCTCTTGCCGTTTCCAGCTTCTGGAAGCTGTGCTAGCATTCCTGGCATATGACTGCATAACTCCAATCTGCTACCATCTTCATGGGACCTTCTCCTCTGTGTGGGTCCATGTCAAATTCCCTCTCTCATTAGGGCTCATGTGATTGTGTTTAGGGTCCACTCAGGTAACCCTGGGTTCCAGCCTGTACTGGGAAGATCCCCTGTAGGAGCACATGTCAGCCCACGCCAATATTCTTGCCTGAAGAATTCCATGGACAGGGGAACCTGCCAGTCTGCAGTCCAAAGGGTTACACAGAGCCAGACACGACTGACGTGACTAAACAGCAGCAGCAGGGAACCCAACATAAGCTCCTCTTACCACTAGCGTAATCATATCTTTTCTAATATAAGGTAATAGTCAAGACATGTATTTTGGGGCCACCATTCACCTCACTACACCCACCCATAGTTATCTGTGGCGCTGGGACGAATTTCAGATGTTAGAGATCAAAGGGGTGTCAAAAGCACAATCCGTACAAATAATTCCCCCTACATAAACAAGTCCAGCATTGAGTCGTACCCAGGCAAAGGGTGACTCTCTTTGCCAACTATTGAGTGGTATAAACTCAACTCTCCCAGGCCTCTCTGACCATTGCATGGGTGTTTGTGTACTCACTAGGCCAACTCAAAATCCGTGGGCTTGGTCTGATCCCAAGGATTCCTTGTGGCAAAGGGAAGAAGCTATATGGGGGCCTGTGCGGCTGTAAGGGTTCTGCCATATGAGAGGGAAGCACTGGGCTCAAGTCCTGGTCCCTCCGTTTATTGGCCCTCTATCCTTGGAAAAGACACTTAGCTTTTTTAAATGGCAGGAATAATCTCTATATTTTATGCTTTTGCAAGAATTAAATGATAAAATATACATATATGGAAGCTAAATTCTTACCAGGGATGGGGGATTGAGCAGCCTAGCACTAGGAGAGGAAGCTGGTGGGTTGGCTGGTCATCCCGGCATCTGCAGTCAGTGGAACAATCTGAGTCAAGTCCTTGCTCTTCACTCTGTTTCCCAGTGGCTGCAGGAAGCCCAGGAGACTCAGTAGGCACCTCCTACCTTCCTCCATCCAGCCTGAGAAAGTGCCAATGATCACTGTTGTTATTTAGTTGCTAAATCATGTCCCACTCTTTGCCACTCTGTGGATTATAGCCCCCAGGCCCCTCTGTCCATGGGATTCCCAGGCAGGAATACTGGAGCAGCAGTGATTGTAGGATTATGTAGATTTGCAGAGAGAAACTTTTCTGACAGAAGACAGTTGTCCCATGACGCAAGATGATTTCTTCCTGCTATTTCCTGGTCTCTAATACGTAAAGATATTAAGACTCACAACAGGAAAACAGGGAGCTGTTGGGACTACCACTCCTTTCCTTTCTGCACCAAATCTGATGGGTGGGTACACCTAGCAGGAACGGCTCCCTCTGAGCTGAGACTGAGAAATTAAAGGCATACAATCCTTCCAGTGCATTTCCCCCAGTTCTCTCCTCTTGGGAGGCCTGACTCTCATATTTGCTACCCTCCCCATCACACCTGATGATAACAGTCCCATCAACAGACCCCCTGACTGCGCCCCTGTGGGCTTCCTCCTGACCATCCTCCCCACCCCAAGGCATTCTGTAAACGCTCAGACCCATCCACGCAAGCCATGCAGGCTTCCTGCCATGACTAAATGGAAGGGAATCCAAACTGTGAGCCGCTGTCAATAGGCAAAGTCTTTAGAGATTCTTTCTTTACTAAATCCAGCCAGGATCTGTGGCTTATTTATGAACTCATATAGCTTTTTGACTTCTCTGACTCTTGCCAGATTGCTGACACGCTTTTAAATGATCCAGTTTTTTGTTTTTCCTTCTTCTCCGCTTCTTGGGAAGATAAAGCCTCAAGCATGCGGCCCTTGTCTGTTCACAACAGTGATGGTTTCTGGGTGGCTGCCTCCCTCCCCCAGCCCAGGCCGCCATTCACTACAGTTACCATTTTAACCCCAGACCTCAGAAGCCTCCGAAGCATTTAGCCCTTAGGAACACAGAAAGAAGCGAGTAAGAGGGAGAAGCTACAATGCAAAGTTGTTGCTGTTGTTGTTGTTTTAAATTTCATCTATGTAGCCATACAGTAAGAAACTTTGTTATCAAAAATTAACACTTATAATTTTAAAATATCCCCAGGCAACATAGATGTTTCCACACAGTGATCTCTAATGGTCCAAACACATTCAGAAAACTTCCAGTGGCTTCAAGAACTGACCCGGTGGCAAGCACTGAAGACCATGTCATCCAAAGTCACAAGTTATTTTACAACAGAGAAATGGAACGCAGCTTTGGGGACAGTTGGCTTTGTGCTCCTGAAAGAGTCCCCACCTTGCCTGCAGGCTGTCATCTGAACTCTGCCCCGGTCCTAGCCCTGTCCAATCTGGGAAAACTGCTGGGTTAACACTCCCCAGATTCACCACAGTTCAAACTTGGGCTGATTAACACATTGTAACTTTCAAATTAAAGACAGGACAATGACTCCATAGACTGCTCGCTGGGGATCCTAAGGGAAAAAAGCAAGCACCAACTTCCCACATCACAGGGATTGTCACTTCCTAAAAGAAAACTTTTGCTTGAGTTACCTAATCCTGTAAAGTCATCCCGGGTGAGTTCTCTGAGGACGTGAAAAGCATTGGCCGGTGCTCGTCTCTGTGTTGGGTGTCTCTGCGTGGCTCCACTTGCCTCCCTGTGAGTCTGCAGTGGTTTGAAATGCCTCCACAAATTCTTGGTCACTCGCTTCCAACAGCAAACCTCTCCCCTTGAGTCTGTGGATTCAGGGATTGACTCTTGGCAAGCAGAAAGAATGCAGAAGTAATAGGATGCAATTTCAGACAATGAGTGTATTCATTGTTTATCGTCATACAACCAGTTATCATGAATTTAACGCACACTTACTGTCGCACAGTTCTAGAGCTTGGAAGTCCAGGTACAGTGTGATGGAGTCTTCTGTTCAGGGTCTCACAGGTATGGCCAGGACTGAGATCTTAACTGAGACTCAGGCCCTTTTCCAAGCTCATACAGTTGGCAGGATTCAGTTCTCTACATTGCGGGGACTTAGGTTGCCATAATCTTGCCAACTGCTGGCTGGGGACCACTCTCAGTTCCTAGAGGCTGCTCTTGGGGTCTTGACACATGGGTCCCTCCACAATACAGCAGATTGCTCCTTCAAATCCCTGGTTTCTCATCTAATTCATTTTTAGGAACTGCATCATTAGATTAGGCCAACCCAGGATCATCTGTCTTCTGACTAACCTAGAGTCACAGTTCTGTTCAGTCATTCAATTGTGTCTGACTCTTTGCAACATCATGGACAGCAGTAAGTCAAGCTTCTCTATCATTAACCATCTCCCAGATCTTGCTCAAACTCATGTCCATTGACTCTGTGATGCCATCCAACCATCTTGTCCTCTGTCATCACCTTCTTTTGCCTTCTATTTTTCCCAACATCAGGGAAATTCCAATGACTTGTCTCTTCACATCAGGTGGTCAAAGTATTGGAGCTTCAGCTTCAGCATCATTCCTTCCAATGAATAGTCAGGGCTGGTTTCCTTTAGGACTGATTGATTTGATCTTCTTGAAGTCCAAGGGAATCTCAAGAATCTTCTCCACCACCACAGTTCAAAGACATCAATTCTTTGGCACTCAGCCCTCTTTATGGTCCAACTCTCACATCCATACCTGACTATGGGGACAACCATTGCTTTGACTATACAAGATTTTTTCGGCAAGGTGATGTCTCTGCTTTTTAATATGCTGTCTGTGTTTGTCATAGCTTTTCTTGTAGGTGGTCTTTTAATTTCATGACTGCACTCACCATCCGCAGTGATTTGGGAGCCCAAGAAAATAAAACCTGTCACTGTTTCCATTGTTTGCCCATCTATTTGCCATGAAGTGATGGGACTGGATACCATGATCTTCATTTTTTGAATGTTGAGTTTCAGGCCAGCCTTTTCACTCTCCGCTTTCACCTTCATCAAGAGGTGAAGTTCCTCTTCACTTCCTGCCATAAGGGTAGTGTCTTCTGTGTACAAGGTTATTGACATTTCCCCTGGCAATCTTGATTCCAGCTTGTGCTTCATCCAGACCAGTGTTTTCCATGATGTACTCTGCATATGTTAAACAAGCAGGGTGACAATATACAGCCTTGATCCATTCCTTTCCCAATTTGAAGCCAGTCTGTTGTTCCATGTACAGTTCTAACTGTTGCTTCTCGTCCTGCACAGTTTTCTCAGGATGCAGGTAAGGTAGTCTGGTATTTGCATCTCTTTTGGAATTTTCCACAGTTTGTTGTGATCCACACAGTCAGATTCCTGACCCTCAAAACCTGTGTTAGACAAATACAAGTTTGCTCTTTGAAGATGCTCTATTTTGAGGCAACTTGTTACGTAGCTATTAATGACTAATTCACAGTCTTTTTTCACCAGGAGAGCAATTAAAAACAGTGGGAAAATGTTCCACTGAAAAACAAGAAGAAGAAACAATCCCAGCCAAACTTCTTTCTATTCTGAAAGACAGAGCTCTCACCCGGGCCTTTTTCACTCCAGCCAGAAGCCAGCAATCACACTGCACTCACCACCGGTTTTCTCCCTTCTTCTTCAGGGGGTGAAATGCCACATGGTCCAACTGCAGGCTCCATTTCCGAGGGCCCTGCTGCACCCAAGGGTTCTCCCCAGTGTCCTCCTTGGCTCAAATTTGTACTTGGTTTCACTCCGAGTACCAGGCTTACTGCCCTAAGTGCCCTATCCTGGACTCCTGCTTTCCTCTCGCTGGCTTTTTCCCTGCCTGTGCCTTCCAGCCTCGGGACGAGCTGGGGCTGCGTGAAAGCGGAACTCCTCTGAAGACAGAGCATCTGGGGCTGCCCAGCCCCTGGCTTAAAGCCACGCTTGAGTTAAGCCATTTCACGGTGGAAAGCCAGGCTCTTAATTCTAGGTTGTTTTCCTCCCAGGCTTTGACCTTAGATGACAAATCACAGTATCCTTCTTCCTGATGGCCCAGCTGCCCTCATGAGCTACAGCAGTCCTGGCCATGATGGAGAACCCCACGGGTCCACAGGGGCAGACGCCCAGCCTACATCTCATCCTCTGATGAATGATGAAATGCGCAGGGTGGGCTTTGATTCCTTCCCTCCTGGCCACCATGAGAATCTGCTGCCAGCCCAGGCTGGACTGAGGTAGGGCAGAGGGTTGGTCCCGAGGGTCCCATCCTCCATGGAAACAAGGAGAGAAGAAACCAGTGTATCTCAAGTGCAGTAAATTAGTTTTTTTTGGTTTTATTGTTCTCGTCCTGCCACAGTTTTCTCAGGATGCAGGTAAGGTAGTCTGGTATTTGCATCTCTTTTGGAATTTTCCACAGTTTGTTGTGATCCACACAGTCAGATTCCTGACCCTCAAAACCTGTGTTAGACAAATACAAGTTTGCTCTTTGAAGATGCTCTATTTTGAGGCAACTTGTTACGTAGCTATTAATGACTAATTCACAGTCTTTTTTCACCAGGAGAGCAATTAAAAACAGTGGGAAAATGTTCCACTGAAAAACAAGAAGAAGAAACAATCCCAGCCAAACTTCTTTCTATTCTGAAAGACAGAGCTCTCACCCGGGCCTTTTTCACTCCAGCCAGAAGCCAGCAATCACACTGCACTCACCACCGGTTTTCTCCCTTCTTCTTCAGGGGGTGAAATGCCACATGGTCCAACTGCAGGCTCCATTTCCGAGGGCCCTGCTGCACCCAAGGGTTCTCCCCAGTGTCCTCCTTGGCTCAAATTTGTACTTGGTTTCACTCCGAGTACCAGGCTTACTGCCCTAAGTGCCCTATCCTGGACTCCTGCTTTCCTCTCGCTGGCTTTTTCCCTGCCTGTGCCTTCCAGCCTCGGGACGAGCTGGGGCTGCGTGAAAGCGGAACTCCTCTGAAGACAGAGCATCTGGGGCTGCCCAGCCCCTGGCTTAAAGCCACGCTTGAGTTAAGCCATTTCACGGTGGAAAGCCAGGCTCTTAATTCTAGGTTGTTTTCCTCCCAGGCTTTGACCTTAGATGACAAATCACAGTATCCTTCTTCCTGATGGCCCAGCTGCCCTCATGAGCTACAGCAGTCCTGGCCATGATGGAGAACCCCACGGGTCCACAGGGGCAGACGCCCAGCCTACATCTCATCCTCTGATGAATGATGAAATGCGCAGGGTGGGCTTTGATTCCTTCCCTCCTGGCCACCATGAGAATCTGCTGCCAGCCCAGGCTGGACTGAGGTAGGGCAGAGGGTTGGTCCCGAGGGTCCCATCCTCCATGGAAACAAGGAGAGAAGAAACCATCTGCCTGAGCTGCAGCAGATCTGAGCAAAGTGTCAGAACCAGGCGAAACAAAGTCGGGGCCATGACTATTATTATTTCAGGTCAGTGCACCTTGAGCTCAAGGCACAGCCAGTGGCCAGAAGGCTTGGCGTGACACAGTGCAGACCCCCCACCCGCCCCTGCTGGCAGTGAGTAATTGGCACTAAACATGGGATGTGTCTGGATTTAATCTAACCTGAACTCAATTACTTGACTCGCCTGATGGCAACTGGCCCAAGCTCCAGGGTTTAAGTGAAGAGAAGGCTCTGAAATCATCTGGTCTCTACAGCCCAGGTCCTGTTTTCCCGGCCCTCAAAGGTAGGCGACGGGCTGCACACACTCTGGGCCGTGCCACCAGGCCCTCGGCACTCCCCGACCACTGCCTCGTCGGACCCCAGGACTGATCCCAGGACAGACTGGGGTGCTGGGGGCAGGTGTGATGTGGATGCTGCATCCCTGTCCCTTGGGTGAGAAGGTAGAGATGCTGCGTCTAAGTCACAAGCCAAGGGGCTGGGCCCTGGTACCAGAGAGGAGAGAGAAACTCCAGTTGTCCCTCTCTACATCACTGCAAGGGAGCGGGGCCTCGCTTCCAGCATCTAAAGAGGGGCCTCCTAGCCAGCAGAGGCCCACTGGGAGAGACCTGCACCCTGGCTGAGTCACCCCCTACACCCTACTTTCTGCATTTGATTTTCTGAGGCCAGCTTGTATCTCTCAGCGGGAGACACCGTGGCCTCTGAGAATGCCCCTTCTCCCACACACAGACACCGAGGCAGGATTTGAGAGGTCCAAACCCTACGCCACTGGTTTCTTTTTTCTCCACCAGGACGGGCAAGGTGTCAGGCTCTCTTCTAGCCCAGGCCGTGGAGGCTTCTCTGCTCCCTCCAGCCCACGCTTTCAAGAAGGTGTCTCTGCTCCCTCCCGTCTGCCTCTGAACTTCCACAGTCCTGGCTGTGGAAACCTCTCCCAGAGCACATCCAGGTGCTGTCAGGTGAGCTGGCCATCTTTTCCTCTTGAGCAGTGCTCTGAATCCCACAGGATGTGGAGGGGGAGCAGGTGGGTGGGGCGGCAGGGTGAGCAGAGTCCTCCTCGATCTCAGACAAGCAGACGCCTCCACTGTGCTACAGCCACGGGCCTCACCTGCATCTCAGCCTGGCGCCTGCTGAGCCTGGAGCAAGGGGCAGAATCCTGGGGAGAGTGCTCAAAGCAGGAGGTGAGAACCTTCCAATGAGAACCTGCTTCTGTTTGCTTCTGGGCCAAGTAGGCACACCCAGGGAGCAATCAGGCTGCTAGCTTGGACTCCTGCCCTGAATTCCCTCCAGCGTCATGTCTCTCCCCGCATCTCCTCTCCCCGACCCCAGGGCTGCCCTGGGGACCTCTGCCTGGTGCTGGAGAGAATTGAAAGGACATGCAATTGGAGGGCAATACAATTCTCTGTCTCATTTCTTTTTCTCTTGGAATTCTAACTCACAGGCTATGATCTTGTCAGTGGGATAAATAAAAAGCATATATCTGAGACAATTTTATATAAAAAGTCAAGGCAATTGGCAATGATGAAAAAACCATGACACACTTGGTTAACATAATTTGGGCCAGAGTTCAATTCACTGGGTTTAAAACCTGTTTCCAGCATCAGTTAGCTGTGTAATTCGGGGTGATTGCTTGACTTCTCCCTGCCTCAGTTTCCTTATCCACAAAATGCAGACGGTGTCAGGACTTGGCTGCTGAGGACTGAGTGAACGTATGCAGTCATTCACTTAGAACAGAGCCCGCCTGCACGCAATCCCCGTGCGTGTAATATACTAGGAGCCGTGTTAAATGGGAGCTGAGGAAGGGTGAGAGGTCAAAGACCAAGGGCAAGTTTGGAGATGATGGACCAGGAGGTGGTGCCCACATTCAGGATGCTTCTTTGGGACGAGGAAGGAGAAGAGCCTGGCCTGGTGCCTGTGCTCCGGAGAGGACCAAGAGGAAGCGCGGGGCCTGCAGAGCATGGAGTCAAAGACATTTCCTGGGTGCAGTCCGAAGGCCGGCATCTGCCCAGACCATTCCGTCATTGTGTTGAGGTCAGAGGGAGAAACAGCGCTCAGGCCTGAGCCACAGAAGGGAGCTGCTAGCCCAGGACACGGGGGGGGGGGCGGGGAGAGGACCAGCTGACAGGGAAGCAGCATGTTCTTGGGCCCCCAGGGCTGAGCAACAAACACTGCAGGAGGTCTGATGATTTAGGTCAGGGGTAGGACACAGAGCATTCTCTGCGGAAACAGCAATGTTTGGGAGTATATTTTTTCCCCCTAAGGGAGATGATAGCTTTGCATTTGGACTTGTGTTTCCCTGCCTAGATGCGTAGGTGATGTCTCTGTTCTGAATTTGCTCTTCCTGGGATAGAGTTGCCTAATGTTGTCTCAGGAGCTGGGCTCACTGCCGACCTTTTTATACCCCAAGGCTCCTTTTAAATGGGCTGATTCATGGGTCACCCTCAAGCTAGCCCAGCCAGTAGCTCTGGAGGAGAGAGTGCAGCATCCATGACTGTAACGGGCACCCGAGCAAACAATATGTGGGACATGGGTCTCCATGAGCAACACAGACTAGGCGCTCAGATAGTAGTGAAAGCTGGTAATCAAGCCGTGAGCAGAAAAAGTGGGACTCAAAAGCCATGAAGCACAAAATTCTTCTAAGACTGAAAATGAAAACTGTTCAAGGCAAGGAGACCATACCTTCTCTTTAGAACTTTCTAGAACAGTGCATTCGAAAGGAATGCAGAGATGAAATGTTCTGAATATGCAGTGGTGAGCAGAAGCCTCTAGCCACACGTAGCTATGAAATTCTTGACATTTATCTAGTGTGATGATATTTTTAATACTAGGTATTTAACTCACAGTTAAATACTTGTAGTCACACGTGGCTAGTGGCTGCCATACTGGATGGTAGAATTCTGGAGGGACGTGGACTACAGAGAGACTGGACATGGGGTCAGCACTGACTGTAACTCAGGTCCACCTGTTTACACGGACATGCAAGCACACACATCTCACATAGTCACATTCAGAGAGGCGACAAGTAAAACTCTCTGCTTGGAAACCGGTCATTGGGAAAGACAGCGCCATCCAGGGTGCAGTCCGAGCCATCTGCCCAGACCATTCCGTCATTGTGTTGAGGTCAGAGGGAGAAACAGCGCTCAGGCCTGAGCCACAGAAGGGAGCTGCTAGCCCAGGACACGGGGGAGAGGACCAGCTGACAGGGAAGCAGCATGTTCTTGGGCCCCCAGGGCTGAGCAACAAACACTGCAGGAGGTCTGATGATTTAGGTCAGGGGTAGGACACAGAGCATTCTCTGCGGAAACAGCAATGTTTGGGAGTATATTTTTTCCCCCTAAGGGAGATGATAGCTTTGCATTTGGACTTGTGTTTCCCTGCCTAGATGCGTAGGTGATGTCTCTGTTCTGAATTTGCTCTTCCTGGGATAGAGTTGCCTAATGTTGTCTCAGGAGCTGGGCTCACTGCCGACCTTTTTATACCCCAAGGCTCCTTTTAAATGGGCTGATTCATGGGTCACCCTCAAGCTAGCCCAGCCAGTAGCTCTGGAGGAGAGAGTGCAGCATCCATGACTGTAACGGGCACCCGAGCAAACAATATGTGGGACATGGGTCTCCATGAGCAACACAGACTAGGCGCTCAGATAGTAGTGAAAGCTGGTAATCAAGCCGTGAGCAGAAAAAGTGGGACTCAAAAGCCATGAAGCACAAAATTCTTCTAAGACTGAAAATGAAAACTGTTCAAGGCAAGGAGACCATACCTTCTCTTTAGAACTTTCTAGAACAGTGCATTCGAAAGGAATGCAGAGATGAAATGTTCTGAATATGCAGTGGTGAGCAGAAGCCTCTAGCCACACGTAGCTATGAAATTCTTGACATTTATCTAGTGTGATGATATTTTTAATACTAGGTATTTAACTCACAGTTAAATACTTGTAGTCACACGTGGCTAGTGGCTGCCATACTGGATGGTAGAATTCTGGAGGGACGTGGACTACAGAGAGACTGGACATGGGGTCAGCACTGACTGTAACTCAGGTCCACCTGTTTACACGGACATGCAAGCACACACACATCTCACATAGTCACATTCAGAGAGGCGACAAGTAAAAACTCTCTGCTTGGAAACCGGTCATTGGGAAAGACAGCGCCATCCAGTGTGTCAGTGTGGAACACTGCACCTTGCATGGTGACAGCTTTTCTCTCAAAAAATAACAAGGGAAAGAGACCCACGTCTCCCTCAGCCTCCTGGCATTCCTAGACGTCACTGAACTACAGTGAGACCTCATCCCACAGAGTCAGACCAGTAACAAAGCAAGCTGAAGGTCGGGTGTGAGGAGGTCACAGATATGCCTGGGGGCTGGAATACAATACTAGGAGATCCTGAGAGGCCATGGGCTGGCCGAGGCTGTGACTAAAATTAAACTGATCCTAGGGAAGCTGTCAGGGCCCTCAGGGCAGGAGTAAGAGATGCCTGTCACAGCTGAGTGACCCAGCAAGTGGTATCTTCACCCACAGCCACTCTGGGCTCCAGGTGACTGCGATTCTTGTTCCAAAGAGTTGGTTTGTTTCCAAAGCGTTTTAAAGGCACCACCAGGCAGCTGACATTATAAGACAATCTGAGGCAGGAATGAACATCTTTAAATTACATGACTTGGACTAGATTAGATACCCCGTGGGTGAGTGCTTGGGGACCTGACAAGGGCCATACCCAGGTGAAGAATGATTCTTTTAAGTTTACTGTGGATTGTGTGTTAAAATTA
This sequence comes from Tragulus kanchil, assembly GCA_022376925.1. Taxonomy (NCBI): domain Eukaryota; kingdom Metazoa; phylum Chordata; class Mammalia; order Artiodactyla; family Tragulidae; genus Tragulus; species Tragulus kanchil. The sequence goes on from JAIOJX010000005.1 coordinate 164,369,344, forward strand.
TGTATGTGTTAGCCCCTCAGTTGTGTCTGACTCTGTGAGTCCTCATGGACTGTAGCATGCCAGGGACCTCTGTCCCTGGAATGCTCATGAACACTAGAGTCGGTTTCCATTCCCTTCTCCAGGGAATCTTCCCTACCCAGGGCTTGAACCCACGTCTCCTGAATTGCGAGTGGGTTCTTTACCATTTGCACTACCAGGTAGGTATGAAAAGTAGCTTACATCTGAGTCTTGGACTGCGGCAACAATGCTGCTTTTTGGCATTATCCCTGGGATTTAGAGATGAGACCTTACAAAGCATTTAAGGCATTTGTGAAAACCAAATGTCTGACAGCTTTGCAGCACCTGTGAAGCCGGGGACAGGGGTTTCTGGCACGCGTCCCTGTAGGAGCAGCGCCAAGCCTGGGATATGCTAATGACGTTAAATCTGGATATTACAGAAGTCTGTGAGGCACAAGGGGCCAGTTGAACTTTGGCATCTGAGCATCACAAAGCCAGAGCTCTGGGAAGAGTTCCCTCAAACCCACACTGAAGAGGCCCAGGGAGAACTTTCCATCACCTGGGTCTATTGCCCTGCACTTCCTCCTCTGAGGTCTCCAGCCTCAGTTTGGTGGGGAAGCCTTGGGTCGATGGGAGATGCACACCTGTGAAGCCATCTGCCGCCAGGAGCAAATGACCACTGCTGGTCCTTGTCACTTTTGAGTCGTCAATCCAAAGTGATCTGTGATTTTGGCACCAAGTGCTCCAAGAGTCCTCATGATATCCTGTGAGGGGGGTGGGTCTGAGGCTGAAAGACTATCTGCTGAGACAGGCTGAGCTGTCTGGCCAGCCGAGGAGCGCACACTGAGCTTCAGGCTCCATGAAGGGCTGCCGCCTTCTCCTGCTCCAGGGCCTGAGCACAGTTTAGGGAGTTCTATGACTTTCCCACAAGCAAAGGAAAGAATACAACCCAGCAAAGACTCTAATAGGGGAATCAGCTGCCAAACCCATGTTGTATCTCATCTGCGCCCTCTTTGCTGGCTGAGGTTGAGGGGTGCCCAGGCTTCTCCCTACCAAGGGCTTGAACCCACGTTTTTTTAACGGGGGTCCCTGTGTCTGACTCTGTGAGTCCTCATGGACTGTAGCATGCCAGGGACCTCTGTCCCTGGAATGCTCATGAACACTAGAGTCGGTTTCCATTCCCTTCTCCAGGGAATCTTCCCTACCCAGGGCTTGAACCCACGTCTCCTGAATTGCGAGTGGGTTCTTTACCATTTGCACTACCAGGTAGGTATGAAAAGTAGCTTACATCTGAGTCTTGGACTGCGGCAACAATGCTGCTTTTTGGCATTATCCCTGGGATTTAGAGATGAGACCTTACAAAGCATTTAAGGCATTTGTGAAAACCAAATGTCTGACAGCTTTGCAGCACCTGTGAAGCCGGGGACAGGGGTTTCTGGCACGCGTCCCTGTAGGAGCAGCGCCAAGCCTGGGATATGCTAATGACGTTAAATCTGGATATTACAGAAGTCTGTGAGGCACAAGGGGCCAGTTGAACTTTGGCATCTGAGCATCACAAAGCCAGAGCTCTGGGAAGAGTTCCCTCAAACCCACACTGAAGAGGCCCAGGGAGAACTTTCCATCACCTGGGTCTATTGCCCTGCACTTCCTCCTCTGAGGTCTCCAGCCTCAGTTTGGTGGGGAAGCCTTGGGTCGATGGGAGATGCACACCTGTGAAGCCATCTGCCGCCAGGAGCAAATGACCACTGCTGGTCCTTGTCACTTTTGAGTCGTCAATCCAAAGTGATCTGTGATTTTGGCACCAAGTGCTCCAAGAGTCCTCATGATATCCTGTGAGGGGGGTGGGTCTGAGGCTGAAAGACTATCTGCTGAGACAGGCTGAGCTGTCTGGCCAGCCGAGGGAGCGCACACTGAGCTTCAGGCTCCATGAAGGGCTGCCGCCTTCTCCCTGCTCCAGGGGCCTGAGCACAGTTTAGGGAGTTCTATGACTTTCCCACAAGCAAAGGAAAGAATACAACCCAGCAAAGACTCTAATAGGGGAATCAGCTGCCAAACCCATGTTGTATCTCATCTGCGCCCTCTTTGCTGGCTGAGGTTGAGGGGTGCCCAGGCTTCTCCCTCCCTCGACACTCCCCTAGGGGGGAGGAGAGGAAATGTCATTTCCTGACACTGTCTCATGACAGTCACACTTGGTGCCTCCCACATCTCACGGCTGCTCTGCACACAACTTGCTGAGACGAAGATGGGTCTAGAAGATACTGCACTTTGACTGCAGTGCGGTCATATGAACCCACATGTGAAAACCAGCATAGCAGCAAACCCAGAGATATGCACCAAACGAGCATGTGTGAAGCGGCCCCTGGTTGGATCAATGTCCATTTTCTGGTTGTGACATTTACTATAATCATGCAAAATGTCACCAGCAGGGCAACCTGAGGGATCTCTGTATTATTCCCATGATGGCATGTGAACCTAACAATTATTTTAAAGTAAAAATGAACAAAACACATTGGAAAAAACCTCGTGGTGTACAGTTACTTTGAGAAACTGGCAGCTAAAGTGCAGGGTGGGATCTTCCTTTGTTGCTTCTGTCCCTTCTAGGTCTCAGGTCTCTAAGTCTCACTCACCCGCCGGGCCCGCCCTCCAGCACCGGAAACAAGGGAGACCACTGGGGACAGTGAGCACCGTGGCCTTGAGATGAGCTCTGGGACCACCAAGAGGGGTAAAGGGTGGGGGCAAGTCTGGAGGGGGAGCTCTCAGGAGCCTAGAGTTGTGCGGAGGGAGATGGCCACTCAGTGGGCACACGGCCTGGCTTCTGTGTCCTGCAGGGAAACAAGATGGCCCAGGGTCACTCTCCTCTGACCCCAGACTGTCACCAGTGCGGACTGGATGGGGAGGGCCGAAATGACCACTGCTGGTCCTTGTCACTTTTGAGTCGTCAATCCAAGAGGCCTGAAAGTCCTAAACTGAGTCGGGCTGAAAGACTATCTGCTGAGACAGGCTGAGCTGTCTGGCCAGCCGAGGGCGCACACTGAGCTTCAGGCTCCATGAAGGGCTGCCGCCTTCTCCCTGCTCCAGGGCCTGAGCACAGTTTAGGAGTTCTATGACTTTCCCACAAGAAAAGGAAAGACTACAACCCAGCAAAGACTCTAATAGCGGACTGAGCTGCCAAACCCATGTCGTACCTCATCTGCCCCCTCTTTGCTGGCTGAGTTTGAGGGGTGCCCAGGCTTCTCCCTCCCTCGACACTCCCCTAGGGGGGAGGAGAGGAAATGTCATTTCCTGACACTGTCTCATGACAGTCACACTTGGTGCCTCCCACATCTCACGGCTGCTCTGCACACAACTTGCTGAGACGAAGATGGGTCTAGAAGATACTGCACTTTGACTGCAGTGCGGTCATATGAACCCACATGTGAAAACCAGCATAGCAGCAAACCCAGAGATATGCACCAAACGAGCATGTGTGAAGCGGCCCCTGGTTGGATCAATGTCCATTTTCTGGTTGTGACATTTACTATAATCATGCAAAATGTCACCAGCAGGGCAACCTGAGGGATCTCTGTATTATTCCCATGATGGCATGTGAACCTAACAATTATTTTAAAGTAAAAATGAACAAAACACATTGGAAAAAACCTCGTGGTGTACAGTTACTTTGAGAAACTGGCAGCTAAAGTGCAGGGTGGGATCTTCCTTTGTTGCTTCTGTCCCTTCTAGGTCTCAGGTCTCTAAGTCTCACTCACCCGCCGGGCCCGCCCTCCAGCACCGGAAACAAGGGAGACCACTGGGGACAGTGAGCACCGGTGGCCTTGAGATGAGCTCTGGGACCACCAAGAGGGGTAAAGGGTGGGGGCAAGTCTGGAGGGGGAGCTCTCAGGAGCCTAGAGTTGTGCGGAGGGAGATGGCCACTCAGTGGGCACACGGCCTGGCTTCTGTGTCCTGCAGGGAAACAAGATGGCCCAGGGTCACTCTCCTCTGACCCCAGACTGTCACCAGTGCGGACTGGATGGGGAGGGGGAAAGATTTAGAGAAGGGATAATGGAAAATCATACTTAATAAAATTGAAAGATACTTGCTGCCTTAAAGAAAAGCTATGAAAAAGCTAGACAGCGTATTAAAAAGCAGATCGATCACTTTTCTGGGCTTCCTTGTTGACTCATATGGTAAAGAATCTGCCTGCAGTGCAGGAGACCAGAGTTCAATCCCTGGATCAGGAAGATCCCCTGGAGAAGGAAACAGCCACCCACTCCAGTATTCTTGCCTGGAGAATCCCATGGTCAGAGGAGGCTGGAGGACTACAGTCCATGGGGGTCACAAAGAGTCAGACACTACTGAGCAATCAACACTTTCACTTTCCCACTTTGCTGACAAAATTCCATACAGTCAAAACTATGGTTTTTCCTGTAATCATGTATGGTTGTGAGAGCTGGACCATAAAGAAGGTTGAGCGCCGAAGAACTGATACTTTCAAACTGTTGTGTTAGAGAAGACTCTTGAGAGTCCCTTGGGCAGAAAGATCAAATCAGTCAACCCTAAAGGAAATCAACCCTGACTATTCAGTGGAAGGACTGATGCTGAAGCTGAAGCTGTAATACTTTGCCCACCTGATGCGAAAAGCCAACTCATTGGAAAATAACATTGATGCTAGGAAAGATTGAAGGCAAAAGGGGAAAAGGGATGGAGAGGATGAGATGGTTTGATGGCATCACCAACTCGGTGGACATGAGTTTGAGAAAACTCCAGGAGATAGTGAAAGAGAGGGAAGCCTGGCATGCTGCAGTCCATAGGTTGCAAAGAGTCAGCCACACAACTTAGTGACTGAACGACAACAACATACTTTTTAAAACAAATCCTCCAAAAGTAGATTGTGAAAGATTATTTTTAATTAATGCGATTGTTTGGTTCTATTATAGAAATACAGATTTGTTTCTCCTATTTTTAGGCAAGCATGATCTTTTAAAAAAAAAAAAAACATTTATTTATTTATTTTGGCGGGCTTGGGGGGAGGGGGTGGGCAGGCCACTTCCACTGGTCTCTCACTTGTCTAGTTTCATCCATCTTTGTTCTTTGGCTCCTGTGGGCCTTCCATCGCGGTGACATCTGTTGTCGCAGAGCACCGGCTCTGGGCGCATGTGTGCCAGAGCTCTGGCTCGGCAATTGGACACATCGGTCCAGCCGCTCCGCGGCACGTGGGATCTTCCCAGGCCAGGGATCTAACTGGCGCCCCTTGCACTGCAAGGCAGTGTCCTTACCCACTGGACCACCAGGGGAAGCCCGGCAAGCATGATCTTGTTAGGGCCTCCCTGGTGGCTCAGTGGTAAAGAATCTGCCTGCAGTGCAAGAGCTGCAGAAGATGCAGGTTCCATCCCTGGGTTGGAAAAATCCTTTAGAGAAGGGCATGGCACCCCACTCCAGTATTCTTGCCTGGAGAATCCCATGGACAAAGGAGCCTGGTGGCTACAGTCCATAGGGTCACAAAGAGCTGGATACGACTGAAGTGACTTAACACACACATGATCTTGTTAATCTTTATTAATCTACATTTTAATTTTAGGAGCATTAAATGAGTGAATATTTTGGGGGAAATACTGACAGAAGTAGGCCTGCAACACCTCTGGAAGAGGCTCTGGGTGATGTGTGGGCTTCTGTGTCTGTTAGCTATGTCTCCATAAAACTAAAACAATACAAGAATCCTCCAAGTTTTCCCAAGGCCAACTGCCCCTCCCCAGGTCTCAGAGCTCTCTGCGTGTGCCCTCAGGTGGCAGGGCCATGACTATTGCCATATTACAGAACTGGCCCGTGGATGTAAGCAAACCTTAGTTCTCATAGACTCAGTCTTGGGAGAGCAGGAGAGATGATGATTTAAAAACTGGGTGGTAACTGGTCTAAGGTTCAGAAATGCTCTTTTTTGAAACATGGCATTCCCTTGTGGAAGTTGTTGGTACTAGTGTGTGTGTGTGTTTACACTTTTTGTTTTGTTTGATATTATAACATTTCCTCTGTTTATCCTGTAAGAAAAGCAGAAATCAGCAAGATCAGATACCATTTCCCTTCTTTAAGAGTGTTAGCTAGGCTTGATTCCTTCCCTGAGGCCAGGTCCTTTCTCCCTTGCTTAGAGGAAATGCCTCAGATAGAGTGTTCCTTGGCTGATGGAAGATAGAGATGGAATGCAAACAAGAACAGGAATCTTGGTTTGAATGTATTAACTGATTTGCATAGCCACTATCAATTAAAAATTTAAAATATTTCCCAGATGTTCTCATGTGATCATATTACAAGACGGCAATTTAAAATTGCCCCAAGGTCAACATCCTAAGCAAAAGCAAGTAATCTAAGAAATATGGAGGAACACATATTGGAAACCTGTACCACGTGAGGACTGTGGAGAGGCCTGGAGCACATGCAGGCTGGCCGGTGAGGAGAAGGAAGACGGCCGGAGGGGAACTCGAGAGCTATTAGGTTGCAGTTTATGTTCATTGAATTTAAACACTTGGCTTGATACAGTTCTGTGGTTTCTTAGGCCTTGATGTTTATTCCTAGCAATTATGTCCTCATAATTTGAGTCACATTTTTGTTATGGCTACCTGATCCGTCAATTCCCCGTGAGCATCACTTGTGGTACCCACTTATCATGGTGGCGACCTAAACCTGGGCCCTGAAATTCCACAATGAGGACTCTGGACAGGAGACCAGTAAAAAAGATCAGTGGCTGCCAGGGGTTAGAAGTGGGCAGAACACATAGGCAGTAAGAACCTCTGTGTGATTCTGTAATGATGCATTACTGTAATAATGCTGTCACACGTTTTGTCCAAACCCATAAAGTAGATAATACCAAGAATGAAGCCTACTTACACTGTGGACTTGGGGTGGTTACTATGTATCAATGGAGGTCCATCAGTCCTATCTAGTGTACGTACCACTCTGGTGAGGATGCTGATGATGGGGAGACTACGCAGGGGCGAGGTGAGGGTGGGAGCTGTGTATAGATGGGAAATCTCTATGTATTTCTCTCACTTGTGCTGGGAACTGCTCTAAAAACACTTTTGTAAAATGTCTATGAACTCCTAGAGCTTTCAGTTTTGGCTGCTGGGGGACCGTGACATCTCTTGGAGTCACCATGAGGCCCCAGGCGCCATCCTCTAAAAGGCCCTAATTTGGATGTTTAACTAGCCGTTACTCTGTGATTGTCAGTTCTTGCTCTCATAAATCCTCAGACAATCTTAATCCCCATCAGGGATCTATTTATCACACACAATCTTCTCCCCTCCTTAGTTCTGGTCCATGCCAACCTTTCTATCCTGGCTTACATTATTCCAGCAACCTAAACAGTGAACATGCCCTTCTGCCCACTCAGAATGCTTTCTGTCCAGGTTTCCAATAGCTTCTGCAATTATGTCTTCAGAAGGTTTTCTCTTAACACTCTCCACAGGATCCTTTTCCCACATCCCACCTAAATAAAATAGTTTAATGCTATATACTTTAACCCTATATAGTTTAACCCTATACAGTATTCAACTATCTTATTGTCTTTAAAGAATTTGTTTCCTTCAAACTTATAATGTTGTTTTCTTGCTTATTTACTGTCTTCCCTGTTCACCCTTTTTAAGTGTAAATTCTTCCAGAGTGAGGATTTTTGTCTATGTTGTTTCTGCTACATCCTGATATCTAGAATAGTCCTTGGGATGCAGCATCTGTTGGCTGACTGGATAAATACATAAATAGATGAATGAATGAATAACTCCAAGGGTAAGTATACACTGGGTTCTAAATGACTGGCTCATGCAATTTAGAAATCAGTGGCTGCCAGGGGTTAGAAGTGGGCAGAACACATAGGCAGTAAGAACCTCTGTGTGATTCTGTAATGATGCATTACTGTAATAATGCTGTCACACGTTTTGTCCAAACCCATAAAGTAGATAATACCAAGAATGAAGCCTACTTACACTGTGGACTTGGGGTGGTTACTATGTATCAATGGAGGTCCATCAGTCCTATCTAGTGTACGTACCACTCTGGTGAGGATGCTGATGATGGGGAGACTACGCAGGGGCGAGGTGAGGGTGGGAGCTGTGTATAGATGGGAAATCTCTATGTATTTCTCTCACTTGTGCTGGGAACTGCTCAAAAAACACTTTTGTAAAATGTCTATGAACTCCTAGAGCTTTCAGTTTTGGCTGCTGGGGGACCGTGACATCTCTTGGAGTCACCATGAGGCCCCAGGCGCCATCCTCTAAAAGGCCCTAATTTGGATGTTTAACTAGCCGTTACTCTGTGATTGTCAGTTCTTGCTCTCATAAATCCTCAGACAATCTTAATCCCCATCAGGGATCTATTTATCACACACAATCTTCTCCCCTCCTTAGTTCTGGTCCATGCCAACCTTTCTATCCTGGCTTACATTATTCCAGCAACCTAAACAGTGAACATGCCCTTCTGCCCACTCAGAATGCTTTCTGTCCAGGTTTCCAATAGCTTCTGCAATTATGTCTTCAGAAGGTTTTCTCTTAACACTCTCCACAGGATCCTTTTCCCACATCCCACCTAAATAAAATAGTTTAATGCTATATACTTTAACCCTATATAGTTTAACCCTATACAGTATTCAACTATCTTATTGTCTTTAAAGAATTTGTTTCCTTCAAACTTATAATGTTGTTTTCTTGCTTATTTACTGTCTTCCCTGTTCACCCTTTTTAAGTGTAAATTCTTCCAGAGTGAGGATTTTTGTCTATGTTGTTTCTGCTACATCCTGATATCTAGAATAGTCCTTGGGATGCAGCATCTGTTGGCTGACTGGATAAATACATAAATAGATGAATGAATGAATAACTCCAAGGGTAAGTATACACTGGGTTCTAAATGACTGGCTCATAAAGACATTTCATTTACAATTTAGACTTATTAATAAACACAGTATAACATCATAATGAGTTTTAAAAAACACATTACCTTAAGTTAGGTACTGTTATAGATTGGGTTATAGCTTTACACACTTTTAATGCATATTCAGTCATTATATCTATTTATCATCTATCTATTAATCTCTATATCTAGCCATCTATCTTCCTATCTACATAATAGATATACTGCTCTGTAATTTGCTCTTTGAAATGACATGCTTTCATATAAAACATACCTAATTCATAAGAAAGGTGAAGCTCATACAGACTTAGAGCCATGAGCCCTAAATTTAAGAATCTCTGAACCAACAAAATCTCCCACGAACTTAGCACCATAAAAACAGCAACATGCAGGGCTTCCCCTGGTGGTCCAGTGGGTAAAGACACCGCCTTGCAGTGCAAGGGGCGCCGGTTCAATCCCTGGCCTGGGAAGATCCCATGTGCCGTGGAGTGGCTGGACTGATGTGTCCAATTGGGAGGCCCACAGGAGCCAAAAGAACAAAGACGGATAAAAATAGAGAAATGAAAGACCAATAGAAGTGACCCGCCCATCCCCCTCCCTCCCCACCCCACTCCCCAAAAAGATAAGCAAATAAAATAAATGTTAAAAAAAAAAAAACAGAACAGCAACATGTCAGTGGGCCCAGCATGCCAGCCCCAGCGAGTGTGAGCTTGACCCTTCTCTGATTAGCTGCCAGACTATGACACACTTGAAGCTTGTGTTTGAAAGCACAACCTGTGTTTTCTCACAGTAGAATCTACACTCCAAGAGTCTAAGCATGCCTGAAATGTAGCCAACCCATGTCAAACAAACAAAAAGAAGAAGAAAGCTCAAACAAAATCTAATCAGTTGAGAATAGCCATGATGCCATAACTTACTGAGTTTTAGTTCTCAGTGATACCTTAGCAAGTGTGAATTTGACATTGTGATACTTCTTATCAAAAATGAGTAGAAGAACCTTGAGGACATTGTGCTGAGTTAAGTAGGCCTGGTCAGAAAAAATTAATAATACTGTGATGTCCAGTACCTAGAGGATTCAGATTCACGGAGACAGAAGGTAGAATGGTGGTTCCCAGGAAAGAAAGGGGAGTTGCTGTTGCATGGGCGTGCAGTTTCAGTTTTGCAAGATGAAACAAGTTTTGGAGACTGTATGCTCCAAAATGTAAATGTACATAACACTACTAAACTATATGCTTAACAATGGCTAAGATGGTAAATTTTACATTATGTATGGTTTACCACAGTGAAAAAAAATGTTTTAATTTAAACAAAAAGAGCAAGTGGAAGAGAAATATTCTTTAGCACGCTTCTCTGTATTTTCACTTTCCCATATTATTAGGATTACCATTTATCTCAGTTGGCTTAAGATAGACCTGGTTCCCACTTGCCCTTGTGCAATTATTCGTAGGTCTCCTGTTCATTCTGAGAAGTGTGGTGGGTGATGAATACTGTGTTCCTCTTAACAGTTATGCCTTTGGTAGCAGAGGACAGTCAGGGAACTGGAAACTAGAAAGCTAGCCCCTCCATTCATTCATTTATTCCATCACTCACTCACATCATAAGGACCTCTGTACCTTCCACCTGTTATCACACTGAGCCCTACATTTGTGTTCAGGTGACTGTGTTCCCAGACAGTGGGTTTCTCAAGGACAGGACTTACACCTGGTTCATCCAGTGTCCCTAATCCCAGCCCAGTGCCTGACTCACGTCAGTTTCCCAGCACATGCTTGCTGAATTGCAAGATGTCCTGGTTCCAGCTGAAAGACTGTTGTGAAGAGGGCTGGCTCTCATTAATGCTGTTCCCCAGAATATCTCTCTTCTGTGTTGTGGGGGTGGTCCTGCATGGTCTCCTTGGCTAGGAAGACACCTGATAAGCTCAAACCCACTAATCAAGTCTCAAACAAACAAAAAGAAGAAGAAAGCTCAAACAAAATCTAATCAGTTGAGAATAGCCATGATGCCATAACTTACTGAGTTTTAGTTCTCAGTGATACCTTAGCAAGTGTGAATTTGACATTGTGATACTTCTTATCAAAAATGAGTAGAAGAACCTTGAGGACATTGTGCTGAGTTAAGTAGGCCTGGTCAGAAAAAATTAATAATACTGTGATGTCCAGTACCTAGAGGATTCAGATTCACGGAGACAGAAGGTAGAATGGTGGTTCCCAGGAAAGAAAGGGGAGTTGCTGTTGCATGGGCGTGCAGTTTCAGTTTTGCAAGATGAAACAAGTTTTGGAGACTGTATGCTCCAAAATGTAAATGTACATAACACTACTAAACTATATGCTTAACAATGGCTAAGATGGTAAATTTTACATTATGTATGGTTTACCACAGTGAAAAAAAATGTTTTAATTTAAACAAAAAGAGCAAGTGGAAGAGAAATATTCTTTAGCACGCTTCTCTGTATTTTCACTTTCCCATATTATTAGGATTACCATTTATCTCAGTTGGCTTAAGATAGACCTGGTTCCCACTTGCCCTTGTGCAATTATTCGTAGGTCTCCTGTTCATTCTGAGAAGTGTGGTGGGTGATGAATACTGTGTTCCTCTTAACAGTTATGCCTTTGGTAGCAGAGGACAGTCAGGGAACTGGAAACTAGAAAGCTAGCCCCTCCATTCATTCATTTATTCCATCACTCACTCACATCATAAGGACCTCTGTACCTTCCACCTGTTATCACACTGAGCCCTACATTTGTGTTCAGGTGACTGTGTTCCCAGACAGTGGGTTTCTCAAGGACAGGACTTACACCTGGTTCATCCAGTGTCCCTAATCCCAGCCCAGTGCCTGACTCACGTCAGTTTCCCAGCACATGCTTGCTGAATTGCAAGATGTCCTGGTTCCAGCTGAAAGACTGTTGTGAAGAGGGCTGGCTCTCATTAATGCTGTTCCCCAGAATATCTCTCTTCTGTGTTGTGGGGGTGGTCCTGCATGGTCTCCTTGGCTAGGAAGACACGGGGAAGGCAGGGCCCTCAGCGGAAGCTTCTTTCTCAGACGTTGCCCCAAGTGACTTGTTATAGCATTTGTATTTCCTGAGCATGCTTGCTTTTGCTTGCTTTCTCTTGCTGTCTCTTTTTTTAAACAAACTAAGAAGCATCTCCACTCGTCCTGAAACAGATGCTCACAGAAAGCCAACAAGTGCTCCATAAAGTGTGCACATGCCTCCTAATGTAAGTTATTTATGTTTAAATCAAGCTTTGAAATTGTGCAGTGGCTCAACAAGTTGGGCTAATTGCCTGAGCTCCATGGCAGGGTTTGTAAAGCGGCTCTTGGTTTCTTCTTTCAAAGACAGCACTGTCCTCAAGGTGAGTTTCAGCCAGTCAAGTCTCCTCAAATGCCACGTGCTTGTCTCCAAGTGTGGGATTGAGTTACACTCTTTGCTTGAATTTTTGGCTCTTCTCTGATCGCTAATGACCTGTGGTCATTTAGGGACTCAGGAGTGGCACCTGTATCTTCCAAATGGCTAAAGATCTCTGATTCCAGGAAAGGATACAGCCTCACATGCTTCACTCCTTCTGTAGTTTCTTCCACCTCCTCCACTTCCTCTTCCTCCTCTGGAACACTGGATAAGGGGGCCTGAGACCCTCATGCAGGGGGAGGAGAAGTCTGAACAGGAGTGCTAAGTAAACGTTAATGAATCAGCAGATTCAGACTGGAATGTCTTTTAGGGATTTCAGGCTTGTTTTCATAAAGTAAACCCAACATCTGGATGGCATTTGGCTTAAGAACCACCAAGAGCTTCCCACTTATCCCTTGATCGGTCTTTCCCGGTGTGCATCATTTTTTATTAGTCTTTTCCAAACAACTTTGATTTCATTATCCTCCTTAGTATAATTTTTTTCTGTTTTTATTACTTTCTGTTCTTCTCTTATTATTTCCTTCCTTCTAGAAATGTTCCCAACTTACTATGGACCTTAGTTCATTAAATTACAACTTTCTGGGGCACATTTTTTTTTTTTCTTTCTGGGTAACTGTCAGATTCATTCGTGTCTTTTTTTTTTTTTCCAACACAGTCCTATGGATGTGTCTTGTGTGTAACTGGCTGATGACCTAAGGATGAGATAATTAACTCCTGATCTCAAGAGGGTTCTATTTAAGGAAGGAGATAAGAAAGTACATGTTCAGTGTCAAGTTAATATCACAGTAGAACCAACTATAAGATTTCACAGTAATGCTTATCAGTGACAAGTCTGAGGAGGAGGGGGGACCAAAGTCAGATCCTACAGGACAGGGTGGACATGGTGTGGCTCAGAGGAAGGCCAGCAGGGACAACATCAGAAACCCACCATGATCTGAGGAAAGATCACTCCCAAGGCAAGGGGATCTGTGAGGTCAAAGGCCAAAGAAAGGAGCCAGACCATGGTGCAGAGGACATGGGCTGTGCTGACACAATAAAGCATCATCTGTGTGCAGCGAGGTATGCTTGAATTGTTTCAGCAGCCAAACCATGAGCACAGAGAACTTAGAGGTAGATGGTGTGATGGGGAGACACTGGGCTTCCCAGATGGCACTAGTGATGAAGAATCCACCTGCCAACGCAGCAGACATAAGAGACTAGGGCTCAATCCCTGTGTTGAAGATCCCCTGGAGGAGGGCTTGACAAGCGTCTCCAGGATTCTTGCCTGGAGAATCCCAGGGACGGAGGAGCCTGGTAGGCTACAGTCCCTGGAGTCACAAGAGTCGGACACAACTGAAGCGACTTGGCACACACACACGGGGAGATACCAGAAGAGGGGGGCTGCAGGAGGGATGAACGGAGGGCTCTGACATGACGAGGGAACTTCCCACCTGAGCTTCGGGGTGTGGGCGGAGCTGGGAGATGTTCCGTTTGTAATATCCTCCGAAGCAGGCACAAGAGAGGCCCGCATAACAAAGAACACCTCCGCAATAGAGCCGTGAGTCCTGCTTCAGACGGGAGAAGGAGGTGAGGCTTTGCTGGAGTCGTGGGGCGCAATGCACCCTTGGCCTCTTGGAAGCCAGTACTTATTCTAGCACCTACCACCTCCTTTCAAGGTCACTGGCCTGCAGCAGGTTGTGTGGTTGGAACCCAGCTGAGAGGTGGGCTTAGACCTCCTCCTCCCAGGTGCTTCCAATCATGGCATGACACTAAGCAGGTGGGTACCAACCCCACAAAAGCAGATCTCAAGAGCAGAGTTCAAGGGTCATATCGTTATGGCCTACCTGCTTCCAAGAAAAATTTCTCACATGACAGGCCCGGGAGGGAAACACGGGGCACGGTCTTTCCCTAGGTTTCAAGGCACTACCACTCTGCAGACCCAACATGGACTTTTAATTGCAATATGCTTAAAACTCCGAGTCCTAGCACGGGCTTCCGATTCAGCATCTTCCACCTGTACCTGGGCAAGCCAATGTATCTCAGGAGAGGACAGTGCCCTCTTGTGCTGAAGAGGGAATTTATCAGGCTCCGTTCCCCTGAGGAGAGAGTCCTTGCCTAGTGAGTCCTAGGCAGCCCATCCAGTAGCCCCACCCTTGCACAGCTGACCACAGCCCTCAAGCAGGCTGAGCCAAGGGCTCCCACTTGGGAAGTTCTGGAAGCTTTCTAGTCCCAGGGAAATGATAGCTCTTTCCAGGATGTACATGTTTAGGAAACTCATCCACAGAAAAGGCACCTGTCTGACCCTCCCACAAACACACATCTGGTTCCTGATTTCCTCATGCACAAGCCCTGAGGTTTTGCCACATGTCACTGCTTCCTCTAGGATTCACTCAAGTTCCCAGAGCTCATCCCCACCAAAAACAGAATTCTCTTAACCCAACATGGACATCTTTGCCAGGAATTCACTTGCTCATTCATTCATCCACTCACAAAGGACATATGCCATTTGCACTGGACACCATAGAGGGAACTAACATCCAAAACCATTAACTCATCTCCTTCCTCACACATCAAGCCAATCCCATGAGCCTCTGAGGACCCAACTGTCCCTCCTTGGTTCAGCAGCAGATTCACCCCAGTCAGGGACCCAAGCTTGTGGACTTTTGTTACAGGGATTCTCTCCAGGGCCCCATCTCTGATTAGGAAGCACTCTGCTGTCTTGGATCATTTTAGCTTCTGAGACTATCTTTCAAGTAAAATTGTCATGTTTTCTCCTAGTAAGTACCTGGGATTTAAGATGTTTTTAAAGGTCTTTCTGATTTGGGATGCTAGAGACTCATCAAAGGTAAGTCAGTAAGTTTTACTGTTTGTATTATATAAACTTCTCCTTATTATGGGCTTCCCTGATGCCTCAGATGGTAAAGATTGCAATGAGGGAGACCTGGGTTTGATCCCTGGGTTGGGAAGGTTCCCTGGAGAAGGGAAAAGCTGCCCACTCCAGTATTCTTGCCTGGAGAATTCCATGGCTCTTCCATAGCATTGCAAAGGGTCAGACATGACTGAGTGACTTTCACTCACTCCTCATTATTACTGAGTTCGGCTTGACTGCTGTTAATATTTACTTTGCCTTAAAAAGTAAACCTGCTTAGTCCTCATGGCAAATACTACTGGTAAGAGGATCCCAAGTTCTTAGCCAGCACATACTGTACCCATCAGCTTTTATAGTCCTAATGTATCTGGTGGATCTGAGTAGGGCGCCTGGAGAAAGCTCTAAGCCAGAAAGCGCATCTGGCTTGAACCTTGGAGCTTGGGTTCCTGGAGCCCTCCTCTGATGACCAATCTTAAATAGTCCCTTCACTCAGACCACTTTTCATCACATCAATTTATTTCCTTTAGAGAAATTATCATGAGCTGAAATTATTTTATTTGCCTACTAGTTTGCCGTCTCTCTCAATTACAAGGTGACCTACCTACGTCCCCTCTCTGGATCACCAGAGCAACAATATAATAATGTGCCTGGGATGTAAGAGGCTCAAAGCACCTTTATAGAAATGAACAGACATTTCATTTACTCTTTACCCTCAGTATCTTCACCTGTCACTTAGGAACCATTCATTCTCAAGGGGGAAACCCGTATACTTTTAGAGACATGGAGCTGTGAAGTGGAAAGGTGAGCTTATTCTACATCAACCTCACGTGGATTCTAACATGGCTTCCTAGCAATGAAAGAAAATTTCCCTTTTCAAAAAAATACTGAATGAATAAAGCCCCTTTTAGCTGAGGGTTCTAGGTACTAAGTTTTCCCTTTCTCAGTGTAGCCTAGAAGCTAAAGATGTCTATTTGCACCAACTGTGCATTAGTCCAGTACCATCCTAAAACAGGTGGGCTGACCATCAAAGGTAAGTCAGTAAGTTTTACTGTTTGTATTATATAAACTTCTCCTTATTATGGGCTTCCCTGATGCCTCAGATGGTAAAGATTGCAATGAGGGAGACCTGGGTTTGATCCCTGGGTTGGGAAGGTTCCCTGGAGAAGGGAAAAGCTGCCCACTCCAGTATTCTTGCCTGGAGAATTCCATGGCTCTTCCATAGCATTGCAAAGGGTCAGACATGACTGAGTGACTTTCACTCACTCCTCATTATTACTGAGTTCGGCTTGACTGCTGTTAATATTTACTTTGCCTTAAAAAGTAAACCTGCTTAGTCCTCATGGCAAATACTACTGGTAAGAGGATCCCAAGTTCTTAGCCAGCACATACTGTACCCATCAGCTTTTATAGTCCTAATGTATCTGGTGGATCTGAGTAGGGCGCCTGGAGAAAGCTCTAAGCCAGAAAGCGCATCTGGCTTGAACCTTGGAGCTTGGGTTCCTGGAGCCCTCCTCTGATGACCAATCTTAAATAGTCCCTTCACTCAGACCACTTTTCATCACATCAATTTATTTCCTTTAGAGAAATTATCATGAGCTGAAATTATTTTATTTGCCTACTAGTTTGCCGTCTCTCTCAATTACAAGGTGACCTACCTACGTCCCCTCTCTGGATCACCAGAGCAACAATATAATAATGTGCCTGGGATGTAAGAGGCTCAAAGCACCTTTATAGAAATGAACAGACATTTCATTTACTCTTTACCCTCAGTATCTTCACCTGTCACTTAGGAACCATTCATTCTCAAGGGGAACCTGTATACTTTTAGAGACATGGAGCTGTGAAGTGGAAAGGTGAGCTTATTCTACATCAACCTCACGTGGATTCTAACATGGCTTCCTAGCAATGAAAGAAAATTTCCCTTTTCAAAAAAATACTGAATGAATAAAGCCCCTTTTAGCTGAGGGTTCTAGGTACTAAGTTTTCCCTTTCTCAGTGTAGCCTAGAAGCTAAAGATGTCTATTTGCACCAACTGTGCATTAGTCCAGTACCATCCTAAAACAGGTGGGCTGACCCATGCATAAGCTGTCACCCTGTGCGGCCACAAACCACTGGAGCACGTGACACCATCCAGGGCCAATTCCAGCTTGGACGTGTGTTCTCACACACATGTGATAACACTTCACTCTTGGATGTATGACCTTGGGGGCATTAACTAACCTGTATAGGCATGAATTGCTCATCCAAAAATCTATGGAGTATTAGCACTATTTCATGCTATGCTTAGTTGCTCAGTCGTGGCCAGCGTTTTGTAACCCTATGGACTGTACCCAGTCAGACTAATCTGTCCATAGAATTCTCTAGGCAAGAATACTATAGTGGGTAGCCATTCCCTTCTCCAGGGGATCTTCCTGTTCCAGGGGTTGAACGGGGGTCTCCTGCATTGCAGGCAGATTCTTTGCCATCTGAGCCACAAGGGAAGCCCTACTACATAAGATCCATAAGACTGTTTAAATGACTGAATAAGACAATCCATGCAAAATGCCTAACACGAAGTGAGTGCTCAGCAAGTACCAGCTCTCCTTCCCCTACCTCTCCTTCCCCTTTCTCCTTCTTCCATCCTCCTGTTCCTTCTCCTTCTGAATAATAGTATATATAATGAATGAACATCCTCTTACAGTTAAAATCCTTTTCCACTGGCCATAGGGAAGCCACAGTGGGAGTCGAGAAGTGGTACGCATAGGGATGGGATCAGTTTTTATATTAGCTCATCCATTTGAGCCCCCTAGTACTCAAGACGCTCTTAGGCCAGGCTGCAGGTTTTACGTCCTTCCTAAAATGTGGATATCAGAACTAAAGCATCTAGATATATCTATCCAGAGCAGAAAATACAACAGCAACCTGTAGGACCAACACTATGTTTCCTGTAGAGTAACACCAAATAACATGCACTGGGGCTTGTCTCAAGATAGATTCTACATCAACCTCACGTGGATTCTAACATGGCTTCCTAGCAATGAAAGAAAATTTCCTTTTCAAAAATACTGAATGAATAACGCCCCTTTTAGCTGAGGGTTCTAGGTACTAAGTTTTCCCTTTCTCAGTGTAGCCTAGAAGCTAAAGATGTCTATTTGCACCAACTGTGCATTAGTCCAGTACCATCCTAAAACAGGTGGGCTGACCCATGCATAAGCTGTCACCCTGTGCGGCCACAAACCACTGGAGCACGTGACACCATCCAGGGCCAATTCCAGCTTGGACGTGTGTTCTCACACACATGTGATAACACTTCACTCTTGGATGTATGACCTTGGGGGCATTAACTAACCTGTATAGGCATGAATTGCTCATCCAAAAATCTATGGAGTATTAGCACTATTTCATGCTATGCTTAGTTGCTCAGTCGTGGCCAGCGTTTTGTAACCCTATGGACTGTACCCAGTCAGACTAATCTGTCCATAGAATTCTCTAGGCAAGAATACTATAGTGGGTAGCCATTCCCTTCTCCAGGGGATCTTCCTGTTCCAGGGGTTGAACGGGGGTCTCCTGCATTGCAGGCAGATTCTTTGCCATCTGAGCCACAAGGGAAGCCCTACTACATAAGATCCATAAGACTGTTTAAATGACTGAATAAGACAATCCATGCAAAATGCCTAACACGAAGTGAGTGCTCAGCAAGTACCAGCTCTCCTTCCCCTACCTCTCCTTCCCCTTTCTCCTTCTTCCATCCTCCTGTTCCTTCTCCTTCTGAATAATAGTATATATAATGAATGAACATCCTCTTACAGTTAAAATCCTTTTCCACTGGCCATAGGGAAGCCACAGTGGGAGTCGAGAAGTGGTACGCATAGGGATGGGATCAGTTTTTATATTAGCTCATCCATTTGAGCCCCCTAGTACTCAAGACGCTCTTAGGCCAGGCTGCAGGTTTTACGTCCTTCCTAAAATGTGGATATCAGAACTAAAGCATCTAGATATATCTATCCAGAGCAGAAAATACAACAGCATCCCCCACCTGCCTAGGACCAACACTATGTTTCCTGTAGAGTAACACCAAATAACATGCACTGGGGGCTTGTCTCAAGATCACTGATGGACTCATACTGGGCCTTTTGAAAACCTCTGCAATAATATGAATTATTCTAACATATCAAGAAGAGATCAAGGCTGCAGAGATCAAGTTGTGCTAGCAAACAACCTCCACGGCAAGGCGAAGGTCAAATGCAGTTCCTATGGCAAATATTTGCCTAATTTGCACTGTTGCCTCAAATCTTACTTTGTTTATCTGGAGATCATGAACCCTTTCAAGTTCCCATTTGACGAGCAGCTGGAGGCCTGGGCAGGCGACCACACAGCTTGGCAGATGTTAGGATGTTAGGTTGAGACACACTAGTTAGAGTGTCTGAGTGGATTCCCCAGAGCCAGGGTCTGGGAGAGAAGCAGGCAAAGTGCCTCTGAGACTTTATCCTTCTCTGCCCAGGACCTGATGAGTAGCCCGTCATCACCCACTGGGGCCACACTGTGGTTGCCTTCTCCATGTGAAAGTCGTGTCATTGACCGCCTGTGGAACAGCAGGGTCCAGGACTATTTTTCTGGTACATGGATGCAGTTATTTATAGTCAGCATCATCACTGGAATAATAATTTCTAATATTTCTGGCTGGGATGAGAATGTAGTCTTGACCGCATTTGCTGCATGTTTTAAGTACTAGTGCTTATTAATTCAGGGTCTGAGTGTTATTTCTTTACCATAGGAGAGGCTGCCCACAGCCTGCAGAACTACCATAAATCTCCTGAAAAGCATCGCAATTTTTTCTGGTGGACATGAGACCTCAATAGTTTAATGCTTTACAGAGTAGCCTTTCTAAGGAATATGGGGAATATGAAAAGAAGGAGGGAAGTAAGCAACTTGACCCTCATCAATGTGAAGCTCAGTTTCCTTGTTTGTAATTTGGGGGTGGTAATGCAAATGATTCTAAGGGTTGAAATACCTGATTTCTCTATATAGCAGCCAGCCTGTGGTGGATAACCCCACCCCTGTGCCCTAAAAGAGCTTTCTGTTCTGAGCTCACCAACCCAGTAGAACCCAAGTCTACCAGCAGGGATAAGGACAGTGCACTTCACTTCAGGGGCAAGAACAGGGAAGAGGGAACAGGTGTCTGGATGGAGGCTCTCTAGCAATGTGACTGAGGGCAGTCAAGACTCTGCCCACTGACAAGGAAGAGTAAGTCCCCACAGGAGTGAAAACAACGGGCTAAGCCTCCTGTGGCTGCAGTTACATTTTGAATTAGTTCTCTTCTTTTTAAAAAAAATCAATTTAAATTGTATAGGGGCAACCATCATGAAAGCCAAAATAAACCATCACTGGTTAATATTTCTCACTAAATCCTTTGCACTTCTATGTTTTTATGTATCTTTAGATCACTGTTCAGAAAAATGAGACTGAGGCTGTTAGGTTGTCAAATTAAATTTTGCTTCATAAGTTTTTTGAACTTTAATAGTTTCTAATTTCAATCAGTATTTGTCACAAAACAAATGAAGTCTGGACATGTTCTGTTGTGATGAAAATGCTGTGATGGGCATGTAACCCTATTTTTCATCCTTTCCTTTTTAATCAATGTTCATTCTTAGATGAAACCCAGCCAGGTATGACTGTGTAGTATTTTAGACACTTACGATTTTAGACGTGTTATGTTTTTGCTGAAAATGTCCTAATCATTTTGACTTACTTTCTCTTCTAGTGCACATTCCACGTTATCAGTCTTATAAATAAATTACAGCACACACGGAAATAGAAGGAATTTGTTTTTTTCTTTATCCACACTGTTGTTACCAGACCTCCAGGATAAGAATGTATTCAGAAAAAGTAACTATATACAACATTTAGGCACTAAGCACTGTAAGAAACACTTTAAGGTATCAAAGTCTTTCAATTTTCACAGCAGTGAAGTAGTTCCTTTTATTTTTCCAATTTTACAGATGAGAAAACAGTGAAGTGACTTGTCCAAGTCTATGAGCTGTAAATAACTGTAATAAGCCGCAGGACCAGAGTCAAATTCCAGATTCTGAAAACTTATATCATTACAAATCAGGGAAATTTTTAGCCACTATTTCTTCAAGTGGTTTTTTCTGGTCCTTTCTCTCTTTCTTCTTGCTGGGATCCCTATCACACAAATATTATTATGCTTGATGTTGTGCCCTAAAGAGCTTTCTTCACAAAAGGACCCAGGCGGATAAGGACAGTGCACTTCACTTCAGGGGCAAGAACAGGGAAGAGGGAACAGGTGTCTGGATGGAGGCTCTCTAGCAATGTGACTGAGGGCAGTCAAGACTCTGCCCACTGACAAGGAAGAGTAAGTCCCCACAGGAGTGAAAACAACGGGCTAAGCCTCCTGTGGCTGCAGTTACATTTTGAATTAGTTCTCTTCTTTTTAAAAAAAATCAATTTAAATTGTATAGGGCAACCATCATGAAAGCCAAAATAAACCATCACTGGTTAATATTTCTCACTAAATCCTTTGCACTTCTATGTTTTTATGTATCTTTAGATCACTGTTCAGAAAAATGAGACTGAGGCTGTTAGGTTGTCAAATTAAATTTTGCTTCATAAGTTTTTTGAACTTTAATAGTTTCTAATTTCAATCAGTATTTGTCACAAAACAAATGAAGTCTGGACATGTTCTGTTGTGATGAAAATGCTGTGATGGGCATGTAACCCTATTTTTCATCCTTTCCTTTTTAATCAATGTTCATTCTTAGATGAAACCCAGCCAGGTATGACTGTGTAGTATTTTAGACACTTACGATTTTAGACGTGTTATGTTTTTGCTGAAAATGTCCTAATCATTTTGACTTACTTTCTCTTCTAGTGCACATTCCACGTTATCAGTCTTATAAATAAATTACAGCACACACGGAAATAGAAGGAATTTGTTTTTTTCTTTATCCACACTGTTGTTACCAGACCTCCAGGATAAGAATGTATTCAGAAAAAGTAACTATATACAACATTTAGGCACTAAGCACTGTAAGAAACACTTTAAGGTATCAAAGTCTTTCAATTTTCACAGCAGTGAAGTAGTTCCTTTTATTTTTCCAATTTTACAGATGAGAAAACAGTGAAGTGACTTGTCCAAGTCTATGAGCTGTAAATAACTGTAATAAGCCGCAGGACCAGAGTCAAATTCCAGATTCTGAAAACTTATATCATTACAAATCAGGGAAATTTTTAGCCACTATTTCTTCAAGTGGTTTTTTCTGGTCCTTTCTCTCTTTCTTCTTGCTGGGATCCCTATCACACAAATATTATTATGCTTGATGTTGTCGCAGAAGTTCTTCAAGGTATCTTCACTTTTAAAGATTCTTTCATTTTGCTACTGTTTGGGTGAGTTCTATTTGTTTCATCTTCCAGCTCACTGATTAATTGTCCTGCCTCATCCAGCTTGCTGTTGAACCCCTCAAGACTTATTTTGCAGTTCAGTTATAACTTCTTTAGGGTACTTTAAAAATATTTTCTATTCTCTCAAGTTCAGTGCATATGTAAGACCATTACTATGAAGACTTTATCAGGTAGATTCTTATCTCTGCTTTGTTTGGCTCTTTTTTTTTTTTTTTTTTTAAGTTTTATTATCTCTATTGGAACATAATTTCCTCATTTTGCCAAATTCTCTGTATTTTTTCCTATGTGTTAGGTAAATCAGCTATTTCTCCTAGTCTTGAAGGTGTGATCATATTTAGGAGATGTCCCGTGCAACTCGGAGGCGCTATCCCACCTGGGTACCAGAGCCAGGCATTCAGGGCACATCTCCGAAGTGAGCTCTGCGAACTCCCCTGTTGGGGGAGGCGTGGCTATTGGCCCCAGCAGGCTAGTGGGTGGGGTTGGCCCACTCTTTGGCTCCTCATGCTGGTGGGTGTGGCTATAGTTTGACTGGTGAAGCCCAACCAAGTTGCAGGGACAAGCAAGGTTCTCAGCAATGCATGCCTTCTGGCACTCATAAGCTTGAAGGGAATTTTAAAAATGCCACCTGCCAGCCCAGCATTTCAAGGTAATGACTCCCACCTGGGGACCTCCTCTCAGTCCCCAGGGAGAATCCCCAGTGGTTTCCGCCTTCATTGCAGATGCTTCAAGATTAGTAAGTGGGTCCCCTTCACCCATAGTCCGTGCCCTTAAAAAAAAAAAAAATTTTTTTTTAAACTTTTGTCCTCTTTTATTGGTGCTCTTTTCACTTATTTTCATCCATCTTTTATTCTTTGACCTGTGTGGGCCTTCCATCTCAGTGATTCCTCTCTCCGCAGAACACCAGCCCTGGGTGCACGCATTCCCGAGGAACGGCCCATAACTGGACACGCCAGCCCAACCGCTCTGCGGCACGCAGGATCTTTGTGGGCCAGGGAGGGGACCAGGGCCCCTTGAGCTGCAAGGCGGACTCTCCACCCACTGGACTACCAGGGAAGCCTTGTGCCCTTTTTCATCAGTGGTTTTGCACCGGTTTTCAGGTTGGGTGTATCTGTATGTGGGCCCTTTAAGAGTGGATGTGACTTGTGACTTTTTCTCCTCTGACTTCTTTCAAGATTTTTTCTTTCTCCTTGATTTTTTTTTTTAGTTTGAAAATTATGTGCCTTGATGGAGTTTTTGTTCATTCATTTGTTTGTTTGCTTTTAGCATTTATCCTGCCTGGTGTTTTATGAGGTTCTTGAAGCTTTGGTTTGCTATCTGACATTAATTTGGGGGAAATCTCATTCATTATTGTTTCCAACATATTCTCTATTCTTTCCCCTCCCTCTTCTCCTCTGATAGTCCCATAACATGTGTTATACCTTTTGCAGTTGTTGCACAATCCTTGGATATGCTATTTGGTTTTATCTTAGTCTCTGTTCTCTTCGCCTTTCGATTTTGGAGGGTTCTATGGGCATATCACCTAGCATCAAGATTCTTTCCTCAGTCATGTACAGGCTCCTAATAATCCTGTCAGAGGCGATCTTCATTTAGGTTACAGTGATTTTGATCTCTAGCATTCCATTTTAGTTTTTTCTTAGAATTTCCATCACTCTGCTTACATCTAGTCATGGTTGCTGTCTATTGAACTGTTAGAGGCCTCAGCATATTTTTTTGACATTTTTTTTTATTTTTAAATTTTTTAAATTGAAGGATAATCGCTTACAGAGTTCTGTGGTTTTCTGCCAAACATCAACATGAATCAGCCATAGGTATACATATGTCCCCTGCCTCTTGAACTTCCTTCCCACTTCCCACTCTATCCCACTTCTCCAGCTTGTTACAGAGCCCCTGTCTGAGTTCCCTGAGGTGAGGTTCCCTGAGGGGGAGGTGAGGTCTTCTATACTCCTCCAATTCGGTCTTTGTGTTTCAGTGAGCCTCTGCCTCTGCGAACTCCACAAGGATTTCTAAGTTTTATACCTTGCTTGGGATACAATGGCTGAAGTGGGCTGGAGTTGGGTATTTACCTTCTCCAGGATAGTTAGTTCTTGATAATACCCCAGCAGGTTAAGCTCTGGTGAACTAGTTTCCTCCAAGGTGAGGCTTTATTAAGAAGAACAAAGTGCCGGGATGTATCCCAAACATGGTTCCTTTTCCCTTTCTTCTGCCAGAAGCATGAGGAGATTTTTCTCGGACATTTACTGTGGGAACTTGGTCAAATTCCTGGGGGTAACTCTCACAGTATTGTGGGGGCCCTCCTATGTCTGAGTCCTCTGGAGTTTTTAGCTCTCAGACTTGTCTGCACAGAGCCTGAAGCAATTCATCAATTATGGCTCAGAGTTGCCTAGCCCACCGCTGGTTCCCAAGGCTGCGTCTCTGCTTTGGTAAGCGGTGCCTCTGTATTTGTCTATCCGTCTCTCCAGCCTTATGAGCAGTGGTTTTCCCTGTGTTCTTCTCTCTTTCATGGATCAAGAAGAGTTGTTGATTTTTCAGTCTATCCCCCACCCTCCACCTTATTGATTTTGGCAAATACTTTGAGGGAAAACCACCAAGTGTTGGGGTTATTTTATGTGGTTTGCTTCTCTCAGGCATTTTTGCCACTTAATTCATAGCTATGTTGGTATCTCTTCCATGTTCTCAATAACTGTTTATTTTGCATTATATCTGGATTTAAACATTTTTCTTGGCCAACGTGTTGGTCTACTTTAAGCTACTCTATTCTGGTCAGACTTAGAAACCCCTTCAAAATTTTATTTTATGAGAAACAGAGTAACATATAGCCACAAGTCTAGAAATAGGGAGATCTGTGATCCATTTTTGGCTCTGTCACTCCCTAATTTTGAAAACTTGAACCTGTTTCTTAACCCCTTAGTGACCAAATTTACAAAGTCATATGATCTGATATTGTTAAGAAAAAAAAAAAGAATTAGTATATTATAAAATATGATTAATGGTATGAAACATTGTGACTATATATCACTACCAATATAGACATTATTTAATGACATGGAAATGGATAGCATCTTTTATGGAAACAGGATAAAGAAGGAAAGATATTCCAAAGCTAAGTTCTAAGTAATGATATCAACATTTTAAAATTGGGTAGAAAAAGAAAGTTGAGAATCGATTGTAGGTGAAAAATTGTAGGGATGCGCCGTCACAAAAGACAAGGAAGGAGAAGGCTGCTAGAGCCAGGCAGTGCTGTCGAACACTGCTGAGAGGTAAAGGAAGGTGAGGAAGAGAACTGGTCACTGGACTTGACGTGTGAAAACTGTTGGAAACTTTGACAAGAGCTATTTCAATAGATTTCTGTGGACAAAACCAGAGAGAGGTGAGTTGAAACATAAATCAGAGATTTACACAAGATAGACAGCCTGTTTAGAAAACTTTGTCAAGAAGTTTAGTTTTGAAGAGAGGGCAGGACATGGAGTTATGCTTATAAAATCTCAGGAGAGGGTTTTTCAAGATTTCCTTTCCATACCACATAGAGCTCCTCAGTCTTAGTACTGGTTTTGTGGCTCCCTCAACTTTTCTAATGAGTTCTTCTTTCTGTTGCCCATTCATATGGCTTCTCTTTCTCTTTTGTTTTGTTGGGTGGTGCAACCAATATTATCTTAGGTTAGCCTTTTGTTATTAACTGAGGGTAAGTTCTTTTTAATTTTTTTTTTAGATAGGACTTACTTTGAGTTTTGTTTTGTTTTTTGTTTTTAATTTTGGCCTCTTTTATTGGTCCTTCATTTATTTATTTTCATCCATCTTTGTTCTTTGGCATGTGTGGGCCTCCCATCGCAGTGGCCTCTCTCGCTGCAGAGCACTGGCTCTGGGTGCATGCGCTCCAGGGCTCTGGCTCCTTATTGGACACACTGGCCAAGCTGCTCCATGACATGTGGAATCTTCCCGGGCCAGGGATTGAACTGATGCCACTTGCACTGCAAGGCAGACTCTTTACCCACTGGGCCACCAGGGAAGCCCAGGGTGAGTTCTTTTTCATATTTTAAAATAATATTTCAGATTATGGTTATATTAGATAAATTAGTTGGTAGTTAATACCGTGTATTCACTTAAACTTTTCAAAATAGCACAATAATTTGTCCTAAAATGGTAGTAATTAAATTGGAGAGTTCTTATACCAGGTTTAAAAGACAGACTGCAGGCAAAGGAGCAGGCTAGAGCAGAAACTCTGCAGAATTTTAAGCCAGAAAATCCTGAGTTCAAGTTTAACTTGCTGTGGGTCAGTTGCAGCAATTGAATAATCTTAATTTTATGGATTTTATATAGAGAGAGTTTTATACAGATTTATCCATTTAGAGATACTATATATATAGTACTTATATATAATCTACCATTTAAACATATCTATACTCATTTAATCTTTAATTATGTATCTCTCTATATATGTGTGTGTACACATCTCTGTGTACATTTGTATCTATTTATATTTCCACTTAAAGATCTAGTGAGATACCTTGATGAGATATTCAAATACTGGCCATCCAAAAAACAGTAATTCCTTTTTTCTTTTTTCATCAGCTCTCTATTCTTTTAAATAATCACAATACACACACCCCCCCAACAATATAGCTTTTAAAAGGATATATCCTTCTGTCTTCCTTTTCCAAGTTTCTCTTGTCATTGGCAGTATCCCTTGCTATTGATAACTCATCTTTCTCATCTCCTGGGTATAATTCCTTTTGGTGCAATCACAGAAGGAATGCAATCAATTCTAGAAATTCACTTTGCAACATCTCCGGTCACAGACTCCACTATTTGCAATGCGCATTCTCTCCTTTCATCTCACAAGCTATTCACTGAGGCTGCATTTCCAAAAGCTCTTTCTTTCTCTATCAGTCCTGCTAAAATGATATAAAGAGTCATTTAATAGAACCAGCCTTCCTTCCCCACACTCACCTGGTTCTTACTCCTCTCCCCTAATTTCCATCCAAACTCAATCAAATCACTCTGTATTTCCATATGACTGTCTGCATCCCTTGCTGCTTGGTCTGCAATTTTTAGATTTAGAATATTCTGCCTTCTCTCAAGTCCTGTCCTCAGGGCTGCCTACACAACTTGTGAGGCCTGGGAAAAGGGAAAACGGGGTCCCTTGTTCAGAAAACAGGAAAAGGAGTACAGTTAAAAATGAAAAATCATAAAATATTTTATTACTCCTAGACTGCAACAGGTCCATAGTGACATCATTTAATCACAACATGACATAACATAACAACCTAAAAAGAACACGGAAGCCCGCAGGCATTGCCTCGCCACTGCCCTGAAGCCTTAGCCAGCGTCACCTGTGCTGTTGCTCTTGCAGCGGCCACCACTGCCCATTTGGGCCCAGGTTCCCAGAAGTAACAGCCCCTTTAGGGCCGTTCAGTGTTCCACGGACCGGGGCACACACGTGCTGGGCAGCCAAGTCAACAGGCTGGGCACGTGCAGGCGCCTGGGAGGCTGCCCGCCCATCGCCGCTGCTCCTGCACAAGCCCAGTGTATTAAACCACCTTAATCAATAGTATCTCTTTAAAAGTGTACATTTGTATCTATTTATATTTCCACTTAAAGATCTAGTGAGATACCTTGATGAGATATTCAAATACTGGCCATCCAAAAAACAGTAATTCCTTTTTTCTTTTTTCATCAGCTCTCTATTCTTTTAAATAATCACAATACACACACCCCAACAATATAGCTTTTAAAAGGATATATCCTTCTGTCTTCCTTTTCCAAGTTTCTCTTGTCATTGGCAGTATCCCTTGCTATTGATAACTCATCTTTCTCATCTCCTGGGTATAATTCCTTTTGGTGCAATCACAGAAGGAATGCAATCAATTCTAGAAATTCACTTTGCAACATCTCCGGTCACAGACTCCACTATTTGCAATGCGCATTCTCTCCTTTCATCTCACAAGCTATTCACTGAGGCTGCATTTCCAAAAGCTCTTTCTTTCTCTATCAGTCCTGCTAAAATGATATAAAGAGTCATTTAATAGAACCAGCCTTCCTTCCCCACACTCACCTGGTTCTTACTCCTCTCCCCTAATTTCCATCCAAACTCAATCAAATCACTCTGTATTTCCATATGACTGTCTGCATCCCTTGCTGCTTGGTCTGCAATTTTTAGATTTAGAATATTCTGCCTTCTCTCAAGTCCTGTCCTCAGGGCTGCCTACACAACTTGTGAGGCCTGGGAAAAGGGAAAACGGGGTCCCTTGTTCAGAAAACAGGAAAAGGAGTACAGTTAAAAATGAAAAATTATAAAATATTTTATTACTCCTAGACTGCAACAGGTCCATAGTGACATCATTTAATCACAACATGACATAACATAACAACCTAAAAAGAACACGGAAGCCCGCAGGCATTGCCTCGCCACTGCCCTGAAGCCTTAGCCAGCGTCACCTGTGCTGTTGCTCTTGCAGCGGCCACCACTGCCCATTTGGGCCCAGGTTCCCAGAAGTAACAGCCCCTTTAGGGCCGTTCAGTGTTCCACGGACCGGGGCACACACGTGTGCTGGGCAGCCAAGTCAACAGGCTGGGCACGTGCAGGCGCCTGGGAGGCTGCCCCGCCCATCGCCGCTGCTCCTGCACAAGCCCAGTGTCACATCAACCTTCCTGACAAAACGCAAGCCGAAAGGGGCGATTCTTAAGGATTTCAAGATGGCCACAGGAGAACATGAAACCAAATGTGAGGCCCTTCTGAGAATAAGGTTCAGGTGATGGTACTGCTTGCGTGCCCATGAGGTTGGCCCTGCCTGGGCTGTCTGCTCCTCCCCAATGAGTTCCCATGAGAGTGGGGAGAATCTAGTGAAGACAGAACTGGAGGCTCCTCACTTGGCCAAGACCCACCGGACTGTCTCTCTAAATATCAGCCTCCAACAAGACAAAGGCTGTTGCTGATAACTGCGCTCTTTCTGGATCCCCACTTCCCCCAGCTCTGTATTCTGTAGGCCCTCCACCTCGCTAGGGGTTTCTTAAAAAAAAAAAAAAAATGATGGAATCTCCCAAGGTTCTATGTCTGGGCTCTGGGGGCCACTGTATCACTGTAAATATCCAGGACTTGGGACTTAGTGTGTTCTCTCCAGATCCTGTCTGACCAACATGTATGCCAGATCCTCTCCCCATGAGTGATCAGCTGAGAGATCTGGTTCTCTGAAATGCAGATTCCTTGGGTGATTAATCACATACAACAGCTTTTAGATTCTAGTAGGAATAGCAGTTCCTTCTCACCCTGCCAGATGGAAAGCAGGAGGAATCATTCTGCAAGCCTGCACTGAAGGGTGCGAAGCAGAGGGCATCTGCTTTGGAGTCACACTAACACGGGATCCACACATGACCAAATTCAGCTTTTAAGCCATGTTTTTTTTAGTAGAATATGCAGTTCCAAACAGGAAAAGGAGTATAAAATGAAAATTATAAAATATTTTATTACTCCTAGACTGCAACAGGTCCATAGTGACATCATTTAATCACAACATGACATAACATAACAACCTAAAAAGAACACGGAAGCCCGCAGGCATTGCCTCGCCACTGCCCTGAAGCCTTAGCCAGCGTCACCTGTGCTGTTGCTCTTGCAGCGGCCACCACTGCCCATTTGGGCCCAGGTTCCCAGAAGTAACAGCCCCTTTAGGGCCGTTCAGTGTTCCACGGACCGGGGCACACACGTGTGCTGGGCAGCCAAGTCAACAGGCTGGGCACGTGCAGGCGCCTGGGAGGCTGCCCCGCCCATCGCCGCTGCTCCTGCACAAGCCCAGTGTCACATCAACCTTCCTGACAAAACGCAAGCCGAAAGGGCGATTCTTAAGGATTTCAAGATGGCCACAGGAGAACATGAAACCAAATGTGAGGCCCTTCTGAGAATAAGGTTCAGGTGATGGTACTGCTTGCGTGCCCATGAGGTTGGCCCTGCCTGGGCTGTCTGCTCCTCCCCAATGAGTTCCCATGAGAGTGGGGAGAATCTAGTGAAGACAGAACTGGAGGCTCCTCACTTGGCCAAGACCCACCGGACTGTCTCTCTAAATATCAGCCTCCAACAAGACAAAGGCTGTTGCTGATAACTGCGCTCTTTCTGGATCCCCACTTCCCCCAGCTCTGTATTCTGTAGGCCCTCCACCTCGCTAGGGGTTTCTTAAAAAAAAAAAAAAATGATGGAATCTCCCAAGGTTCTATGTCTGGGCTCTGGGGGCCACTGTATCACTGTAAATATCCAGGACTTGGGACTTAGTGTGTTCTCTCCAGATCCTGTCTGACCAACATGTATGCCAGATCCTCTCCCCATGAGTGATCAGCTGAGAGATCTGGTTCTCTGAAATGCAGATTCCTTGGGTGATTAATCACATACAACAGCTTTTAGATTCTAGTAGGAATAGCAGTTCCTTCTCACCCTGCCAGATGGAAAGCAGGAGGAATCATTCTGCAAGCCTGCACTGAAGGGTGCGAAGCAGAGGGCATCTGCTTTGGAGTCACACTAACACGGGATCCACCACTTATTAATTATGACTTTGGCCAAAATGTTCAGCTTCTTTAAGCCATGTTTCTTTTTTCATTTGCAAGATGTGAATAATCATATTTTCCTTCTGGCATCATATAAATGTTAAACTTAATGCATGCAGGAATTCCCAGCAGAGAGGCTGGCACATGGATGAGAACTGATAAATGGCAGCTGTTATTTTTTATTCAAAGAAATAAACAAGTGATCACAAGGAATGTTAGGAATTACATTGTCTAATCTTCATACTTTATTTTTTCCCTCTCACATGGACACTGAGTCCTATAACCTCTATACATTCTAATTGCTAAAGATATTTTATCTGTTTTCTTTTTTTTGTAAGAATTGAATTCTTTTTTGTCTTAGTTCCAACCAGCTTACATCGCATTTGCTCCTCAATTCAGGCATAATGAGACAGACCTGCTGAGGCCATTGTGTGTATTTTTGCTTCAAGGGAATCGATAGTGGGAATGTGATCAGCTGGAGCAAGTATGACAGTCCAGAGTGGCCCAGAGAGGTGGTTCTGGGTGCAGTGCAGTGTACTCACTCTAGGTTGGCCTGTCCTACATGAACTGAAGAGACAGAGGTTCAAAGAACACGGAGAGCAATTCTGCTGAAAGCCATGTGAGAACTGGAGATGGAGGAGAAACCCTCCCTGGAGTCCAGTGTGATAGTGTTGCATGAGTAATGGTCAGAAGTTCTCTTTGGAATGAGAAGTTGTTGGGGCCTGTTGAAATGTCAAGAGAAAAGTACGAAATGGAAACTAGAAAGGATTACTCACTACCCTGTCCAGTGAACCTTTCTGGTTTACCTCTACTTTTCATTGCCTTTGAGCTGTGTAACAACTGTGAAAACCTGATAACAATGCAAATGATTGTTGTTTGTAGAAACACAAATTAACCATCCTCAGTGGAATGTATTGCCCTATGCATATGCCTATTTTGCATCTAAGCTAATTTTAACCCATCCTTCTAGTAGGAATAGCAGTTCCTTCTCACCCTGCCAGATGGAAAGCAGGAGGAATCATTCTGCAAGCCTGCACTGAAGGGTGCGAAGCAGAGGGCATCTGCTTTGGAGTCACACTAACACGGGATCCACCACTTATTAATTATGACTTTGGCCAAAATGTTCAGCTTCTTTAAGCCATGTTTCTTTTTTCATTTGCAAGATGTGAATAATCATATTTTCCTTCTGGCATCATATAAATGTTAAACTTAATGCATGCAGGAATTCCCAGCAGAGAGGCTGGCACATGGATGAGAACTGATAAATGGCAGCTGTTATTTTTTATTCAAAGAAATAAACAAGTGATCACAAGGAATGTTAGGAATTACATTGTCTAATCTTCATACTTTATTTTTTCCCTCTCACATGGACACTGAGTCCTATAACCTCTATACATTCTAATTGCTAAAGATATTTTATCTGTTTTCTTTTTATTGTAAGAATTGAATTCTTTTTTGTCTTAGTTCCAACCAGCTTACATCGCATTTGCTCCTCAATTCAGGCATAATGAGACAGACCTGCTGAGGCCATTGTGTGTATTTTTGCTTCAAGGGAATCGATAGTGGGAATGTGATCAGCTGGAGCAAGTATGACAGTCCAGAGTGGCCCAGAGAGGTGGTTCTGGGTGCAGTGCAGTGTACTCACTCTAGGTTGGCCTGTCCTACATGAACTGAAGAGACAGAGGTTCAAAGAACACGGAGAGCAATTCTGCTGAAAGCCATGTGAGAACTGGAGATGGAGGAGAAACCCTCCCTGGAGTCCAGTGTGATAGTGTTGCATGAGTAATGGTCAGAAGTTCTCTTTTGGAATGAGAAGTTGTTGGGGCCTGTTGAAATGTCAAGAGAAAAGTACGAAATGGAAACTAGAAAGGATTACTCACTACCCTGTCCAGTGAACCTTTCTGGTTTACCTCTACTTTTCATTGCCTTTGAGCTGTGTAACAACTGTGAAAACCTGATAACAATGCAAATGATTGTTGTTTGTAGAAACACAAATTAACCATCCTCAGTGGAATGTATTGCCCTATGCATATGCCTATTTTGCATCTAAGCTAATTTTAACATCTCTTGTCTGCCTATGAATGAGAAGTATTTCAAATTCCCTTTTGAACCAGTTGAAAGAAACATCTTACATTAACTCACTGCATTACTTTTATGTCAACATATAATCATATTATTATTAAGTAAGAATATAATACTTGACAAGTGTTCCTTTTTTATCAATATGAGAGACATCGTTATAGCCTTTATAAAATAACCTGTTGACAGTTTGGGGCCTCCTTCACTGAGATGCCCAGTAGATTCACATAACAGAGGCAGGTGAAACACCTTTGGTACCCCTGGTTTGAATCCTGTTCCCATTCAGTGGCTGGAGTGTCCTCAGTGCTTCCTGGAGACATGTAAGGACTTCTCACCCAAGAGTGAAACGTGAAGCTCTGCCTTCCCCTCCCAGCTCTGCTAAGGCTTTCCTCTGCCCTTCCTGTCCTCTGGCATCCTACTCACGGGAGGAGCAACAGGGGAGAAAAAGGAATACTGTGCGTCCCTCAGTTCACCCGAGTCTCTAATGTCCACAGAAACTAACTGAGGCCACTGACACATTCATGAGGAGACCTGTGTTACTCACCGAAGAAGGCTGTTTGCGTATTCACTGGGGTGAGATAGAGGGAAGACGGGTCAGTGGAACTAAACACTTTCTCTGGAGAAGGGGTAGACCAGGTCCCCACAGCCAAACGTACATCCGCACTGGTTCTTCTTGATGATGTGCATGGGGAAGGACTGCTCTCCATTATCATGTGCCCAGAGGGAAGATCAAGGCCACGTCTGCAGCCTTTCTTAGCAAGAGAATGGGGTCATGGGGCCAGTGGCTGCTGTTCCCCTATTAAGAGATCCAGAGCCAGGGTCTGCTTCCCCATTTCTGAACTCAGGGCCTAACTACCTCCAAACCTTCACATTCTACCTTTTTTTGTTGTTGTTGTTGCCACACAGAGCTACTTGTCTCTTCCCTTACCTGCAGAAAAAGTGGAAAGTTTCTGGCCCTGTTAAGTCCATCTAACACAACCCTTCATCCCCAAGACTCACACACAGCAGTATCAAGTCCAGGACATGAGGGAACAAAGGAACAGGCTGAGTGAACCAGGCCCTAGGATTTATTTGTCACTTGGACAAACAGTTGAATACCTTTGTAGTAGTTTTCCTGTCATTCTCCGCAATGGAACGTTTTGAAAAATCTTAGGTATATCAAAAACAGGATACCTTAGAAGGTAGAGATGAAAGAGCTTAGATGGTGGGGGGTTTGTGAAGCCCCTCTCGACTTCCTCCAACAACCAGAGAACCTCCTAAAAGCCTATGTGCATTCTCAGTCACTTCAGTCACGTACGACTCTTTGTGACCCTATGGACAGTAGCCCACCTGGCTCTTCTGTCCATGGGATTCTCCCCAAAGAATATTGGAGTGGGTTTCCATATGCTTCTCCAGGGGATATTCCTGACCCAGGGATCTAACCTTAGTCTCCTGCATTTCAGGCAGATTCTTTACCATTTGAGCCCTAAAAGCCAAAGCAAACATGAAGTCCAGTCTGAGACTGACCTCTTCCTTCTCAGAGCCTGAGCTCCTAGCACACTCTAACCCTGGGCCTCCCCTGGGCACAGACAGAGGACAGGATGCCTCTCTCCTGCATGCTCCTATTGGAAGAAACAAGTGCATTTGGAGAGAATGAATCTCCCTGGTCATGAGAGGCAGAGACTGTTCTCTGCAGAGCATGTCTAATATGAGGACTAGTGGAGTCTCTGAGACTAGATGGAAATATTTCCTGGAGTGAAATAGCCTTCATAGGAGACGGCAGAGGGGGACTCCATCGTTGCTACTGAGACACATGCCCCGGAGAGAGCAGGCAGAGCCGCGGGCAGCAGTGAAGTGCCCTGCTGCCCCAGCACCTGTGCTGCCCTCTGGCAGATCCTGGAGCGGCCCCAGCTCCCCAGGGTGTGGAAGGAGGCTTCCTCAGCCTCTGCTACTGATTCTGGCATCTCACAGGCTTCTTGGCCTGTCTCTGCCTTTTATCTGTCTCTTTTTGCTCCTCCAAATATAGGCATTGGTGCCTGCATCAATGTGGCATTTACCTTTTCTTGGCTCAGAGGTGAACCAGCGACAGGATGTTTCATGTGGGAGACCCAGAAGTCACACGAGCAGCACCAGGCGTCAGGATGGAAACCACAGGAAGGGAGAGAGAAGGCGCAGCCATGCTTATTCCTCTCCAGCGCCCAGCCCCAGATCCCTGCTCACCCCAGCCTGCCCTCCTTTGTACCACAGCTTGCCCTGTGGGCGTTCATTACCGCAGCTCACCCAGAACCAAAAGCTGGCAACGCCACACCTCCTACAAGCAGACAGTCACAAGTTCTCAGTTTTCCTCAATTTGGGAAGAGTCCAGTGAATCTGCAGCATGAGCCGAGGGGACAGGGTTGATGCACTTGAATGGAAAGCGTCCTATTGTCAAGGCTGTGCTCTCCCAGGAGAGCCAGTGCGTCCTCCGGGTCTGACTGGCTCTTCTGGGCAATTTGCATCTGCGCTTTTCATCCACTTATACTTAACTTCAGATGATCAAAATTAATATTCATTTCTTATTAGTTAATTTATTTATACTTAACATTGTATCCTGCTGTCTTTGTGCCTGGTGCTATTCTAAGCAGTTTGGAAATATTAGCTCAGCAAATTTCCCTACACTGCCTTGACGCAGGTGCTATCCTTGTCCTTTTGTGCTCCGTCATTTCAGTCATGTCTGACTCTTGAGACACTATGGAGTGTAGCCCGCCAGGCTCGTCTGTCCATGGGATTCTCCAGGCAAGGTTACTGGAGTGGGTTGCCATGCCCTCATCAGGGGAATCTTCCTAACCCAGGGATTGAACCTGTCTCTCCTGCGTCTCCTGAACTGCAGGCAGATTCTTTATCCTGAGTCAGAAGGGAAGCCCGTCCTCCTTTTAGGGCTGAGGAAAACCTGATATCCTGAGGTTGGGAACCCTGATGGACTGAGTACCAGTCAACACAGCGGGCTCCCAGGGCCCGTGCTCTCAAGAGCCCTGCTGGGCCCTCCTCTCAGCCTCCAGTCCAGCTCTGTGAGCCCTGGCTCATCCCTGCTGTCTGTACTCCCTCCATGGCCTCTGTTCTCACTCTCCAGAGTCCCACTCGCTCCTCTGATTTATCACGTGGATGACAGTCCATAGCCAGGCCCTGTGCTCAAGCTGGGGACTGACTCCATGTTGAGCTGTGCTGACGTCACTGAGGCCTGGTGAGCTCACAGTCCAGAGGAAAAGAACAGATGGGTACGTATTTCGGGGGATGGTGAACGTAGCCCTCTAGGTAGCCCATGGATACCTTCATTAGAATTAGAACAAGATGTCCCATGCCATTATTGCAATATATTTTTGCTATCGAGTTACATTAGTTCTTTATATATTTTGGATATTAACCCCTTATCAGATATATCATTCGCAAATATTTTCTTTTCTGTAAGTTGCC
The DNA here is from genome assembly GCA_022376925.1 of Tragulus kanchil. Lineage (NCBI taxonomy): Eukaryota > Metazoa > Chordata > Mammalia > Artiodactyla > Tragulidae > Tragulus > Tragulus kanchil. The sequence continues at coordinate 164,405,887 of JAIOJX010000005.1, forward strand.
CTTTCATTTTACTGATTGTTTCCTTTGCTGTGTGAAAGCCTTTTAGCTCCAGGTAGTCCCATTTGTTTTATTCATTTATTTACTTATTTTGTTGCTTGTGCTTTAGGTGTCATATCCAAAAAAGCACTGCTAAAGCCTGTGTCAAGGAGCCTGCCCCTGATGTTTTCTTCTGGGAGTTTTATGGTTTTAGGTCATGTGTTTACGTCTTTCCAGTTGATCTTTATGAGGCGATATTTTCCAAAGTAGATACTCAAATGGCCAACATGTACATGAAAAGCTGCTCATCAAGAACAAACAAATCTAAACCATAATAAGATACCCCCTCACAGCTGTTAGAAAGGTTATTACTGAAAAGACAAGAGATAAATACTGGCGGGGTTATGGAGAAAAGGGACTCCCTGTGCACGACTGGGGAATGTAAATTGGTGCAGCCACTAGGAAGACAGTATGGAGGAGCCTCAGAAGATCAAAAATAGAACCACCATATGATCCAACAATTCCATTTCTGGATATATAGCTGATGGAAATGAAATCACTATGTCAAAGAGATATCTTCAGCCATATGTTCACTGAAGCATTATTTACAATAGCCAAGACATGGAAACAATGTAAATATCCATTGACAGATGAATGGATATAGCCATAAAAAAAGAAGGAAATCCTGCCATTTGCAACAACACAGATGGACCTTGAAGACATTATGCTAAGTGGAGTAACTCAGAGACACAAATACTGTATGATCTCACTTATATGTGGAATCCCCCCTCCCCCCCAAAATTAATAAATAAAATCTAAACTCATAGAAAAAGAGGTCAGATTTGTGGCTACCAAAGGTGAGGGGTATGGGGCAGGGGAATCAGATGAAGATAGTCAAAAGGCACAAGTTTTCAGTTACAAGATAAATACATACTGTGGATATAATTTAAAACATGACGACTGTAGTTAACACTGCTATATGGTATACTTGGGGCTTCCCTGGTGGCTCAGTGGCAAAGAATCCACCTGTAATGCAAGAATTCAGGTTTGATTCCTGGGCTGGCAAAATCCCTTGGAGAAGGAAATGGCATCCACTCCACTATTCTTGCCTTGGAAATCTCATGAACAGAGGTCTGGCAGGCTACAGTCCATAAAGTCGCAAAAGAGTTGGACGTGACTTAGTGAGAAAATAACAACAATGTTGTCTTTCAAAGCTGCTAAGAGAATAGATCCCAAGAGTTCTCATTACAAGGGACATTTTTTTTTTCTTGTGAATCTGTGAAGGGATGGATGTTAACTGAATTATTGAGGTCATCATGTTGCAATATATGCAAGTCATTACACTGCACATATTCAACTCATATAATCCTGTATGTCGATCATATCTCAATAAAGCTGAGAGGAGGAGTGAGAAGCCACCACCACCAAGATTGCCCTTGCTCCAGACATGAGCATCCATGGAAATCACCATCCACGGAAAATGAGGTGTACTACAATATGCATCTACAATGACTCTGAATGTGAAGTGGTCTGTGCACAACCTCCACAGCTAGATGTGGTGACACCAGGAAAAAACATGAGGCCAGAGGGCTCATCCACACCTATAGAAGGGCCAGCGAGGCCTTTCCCTGGAGGCTGGGATTCAAGGTGGAATAGGCATGGGTGAAGGAGAGTTATGGGGAGAGAGTCCCAGCTGAGGGAATAGCAGGAGAGGAGAGGGTCAGAACTCTAAATGGTGCAACTTCACCATTCCTTCATCTTCACCATGACTGAGTGTTCTGTGTTCTGTCCATGCAAGGGCTTCAAGAGGCAAAAGTCAATAAGGAGCATTTATCTGAATGGCCGTGCAACGACTGTTCACGACCAAGTACGTAGGGTTCAGAGCACAGGTCCCAATCCCTGGGCCGCTACAAGGAGAGTGTTCCTGGAGTTGGGCCTGAACCTGGAAGGGGAGGTCTATCTGGCTCCAAATTCACCAAGTTACTCTGCCTTCCAGTCTTTCAGGATGTACTGGTTTCAAAAGTAAATACATTTGAATCTTTTCATTCTTTTAAAAACAATGTTAGATATTTTCTGTCCCAAAGTGCTAACCACCACTGTCCTTCACTGCCTGCTTGACATTCCTAAACATTTGGCTAGAATGACTCAGAGAACCTCCGAAAGAGCTGCACCCTGGGAGCCTGCAACCCTGGGTGCCTTGGGAGCATCCCCAGTAGTCAGAGGAAAATGTTTCTCTCATGGAGACAAGGCCCTTGCTGGGGGGCATGTGAAAGATTGGAGGGGAGAAAGGAGAGGACCCAGTCCCTCCTGGGTGGCCACTTTCTTCTCACAAAGCCTTTTTTGGTCTTTTTAGGATGTGAACACACAAGCCAGCGCTGTTCCTCTCTTTTCTCTGCTCATTCTCCTTCTCTCTAAGCCTATTTCATGCTGGCTCCCATGCCTTGTGTGTGTCAGTTGATCAGTCGAGTCTGACTCTTTGCAACTCCATGGGCTGTAGCTCTTTGCAAGTCCATGGACAGAATTCCTCTGTCCTTGGAATTCTTCAGGCAAGAATAGTGGAGTCGGTAACCATTCCCTTTTCCAGGGGATCTTCCTGACCCAGGGATCAAACCTGGGTGTCCTGTATTGCAGGCAGATTCTTTACTGTCTGAGCCACCAGGAAAGCCCCTGGTTACCCTACCTTACAGAGCACTTCAAATCTGGACATTTTCACCTTCCAACCCCCACCTCTCTGACTCCTCCTCTGTCTCTCACATGAGAGGGGAAGTTTGGTTAGCAAACTTGTTCTTTTCTTCAAGATACCCTCTTTAGTGACACGTGCATGCAAGGAAGGTGGAGGGAGGATTTTGACACCTATACAGGTAAGTGCTGGGAAACACAAGAATCTAATTGTTCAGGCTCTTATTTCATGTTGCCTGGTTTTCAATTCAGAAAACTCTAGAGCTGTAAAGGATACATAAGATGACCTGTTCTACTCGTCCCAACCCCTGTGGTACAGATGAAGAGATGAAACTGAGTAAATTTCATGATTGCTAATCAGCCGAGGGCTAGGAGTTCCTATTTCAATTCTGGCTCCAAATTCACCAAGTTACTCTGCCTTCCAGTCTTTCAGGATGTACTGGTTTCAAAAGTAAATACATTTGAATCTTTTCATTCTTTTAAAAACAATGTTAGATATTTTCTGTCCCAAAGTGCTAACCACCACTGTCCTTCACTGCCTGCTTGACATTCCTAAACATTTGGCTAGAATGACTCAGAGAACCTCCGAAAGAGCTGCACCCTGGGAGCCTGCAACCCTGGGTGCCTTGGGAGCATCCCCAGTAGTCAGAGGAAAATGTTTCTCTCATGGAGACAAGGCCCTTGCTGGGGGGCATGTGAAAGATTGGAGGGGAGAAAGGAGAGGACCCAGTCCCTCCTGGGTGGCCACTTTCTTCTCACAAAGCCTTTTTTGGTCTTTTTAGGATGTGAACACACAAGCCAGCGCTGTTCCTCTCTTTTCTCTGCTCATTCTCCTTCTCTCTAAGCCTATTTCATGCTGGCTCCCATGCCTTGTGTGTGTCAGTTGATCAGTCGAGTCTGACTCTTTGCAACTCCATGGGCTGTAGCTCTTTGCAAGTCCATGGACAGAATTCCTCTGTCCTTGGAATTCTTCAGGCAAGAATAGTGGAGTCGGTAACCATTCCCTTTTCCAGGGGATCTTCCTGACCCAGGGATCAAACCTGGGTGTCCTGTATTGCAGGCAGATTCTTTACTGTCTGAGCCACCAGGAAAGCCCCTGGTTACCCTACCTTACAGAGCACTTAAAAATCTGGACATTTTCACCTTCCAACCCCCACCTCTCTGACTCCTCCTCTGTCTCTCACATGAGAGGGGAAGTTTGGTTAGCAAACTTGTTCTTTTCTTCAAGATACCCTCTTTAGTGACACGTGCATGCAAGGAAGGTGGAGGGAGGATTTTGACACCTATACAGGTAAGTGCTGGGAAACACAAGAATCTAATTGTTCAGGCTCTTATTTCATGTTGCCTGGTTTTCAATTCAGAAAACTCTAGAGCTGTAAAGGATACATAAGATGACCTGTTCTACTCGTCCCAACCCCTGTGGTACAGATGAAGAGATGAAACTGAGATCAGAGAAGGGACCTCCAGCCCCAGCACTGCTCCATTATGGACTGAACAGTGTCCCTCCCTCCAAAATTCATGCCGACGTCCTAGCCCCCAGTACTTCAGAATGTAACCTCATTTGGCGATAGAGTTGTTACAGACACAATTCAGTTGAAAAGAGTTCATGAAGATGGAGCGTAATCCACTGGTGTCTTCCTAAGAAAGTGAAATTTGGACACTGACAGCACAGAGCAGACCACGTGAAAATGCAGGAAGAAAACGTCCACCTTCAAACCAAGGAGAGAGGCCTCAGAAGAAACTAAACCTGCCTGTACCTTGATCTCAGACTTCCAACTTTAGGAATGTGAGAAAATAAAGGTCTGCTGTTTGAGCCTCCCAGTCTGCGCCATGCTGTTTGAGCAGCCATACCTGAGGTTTCCTATCACACAGCAGGAGGGGGCGGGGGGACGCCCTGACCTGCCCCGGTTCTCTGCTCTGCCCACTGTCTGAGACTTCTGCCCACTCAGTCTCATTCTCATTTTGATACATTTTTCTCCTCTTCCAGGGGAACACCAGCATGCACGTACACACACACACACACACACACACGGGCTTCCCTGCTGGCCCAAGTAGTGTGTGTAAAGAATCTAGTAGTAAAGAATATGCCTTCAATAGAGGAGAAACAGGAGATGTGGGTTCAGTCCCTGGGCTGGGAAGATTCCCCTGGAGGAGGAAATAGCGACCCACTCCAGTATCCTTGCCTGGAAAATCCCACGGTCAGAGAAACCTGTCCGTAAAGTTGCAAAGAGTCAGACGTGACTGAGCTTGCTCACACACACACACACACACACACACACATTTGTGTCATAAAAGATGAGTGTATAGTTATTCAGGTAAGGACAGGGAATAAGAAAGTATGAAAAAGGAAAGGAAAAGACATCAACAGCATTGTGGAGGAACTGCCAGCCTGGTGCAGGAGTCATGAAAAGAAGCTGGAAGAGACCCGTGGAAAATTCATCAACAGCATTATGGGACGTTTGTAAAGGATACATAAGATGACCTGTTCTACTCGTCCCAACCCCTGTGGTACATATGAAGAGATGAAACTGAGATCAGAGAAGGGACCTCCAGCCCCAGCACTGCTCCATTATGGACTGAACAGTGTCCCTCCTCCAAAATTCATGCCGACGTCCTAGCCCCCAGTACTTCAGAATGTAACCTCATTTGGCGATAGAGTTGTTACAGACACAATTCAGTTGAAAAGAGTTCATGAAGATGGAGCGTAATCCACTGGTGTCTTCCTAAGAAAGTGAAATTTGGACACTGACAGCACAGAGCAGACCACGTGAAAATGCAGGAAGAAAACGTCCACCTTCAAACCAAGGAGAGAGGCCTCAGAAGAAACTAAACCTGCCTGTACCTTGATCTCAGACTTCCAACTTTAGGAATGTGAGAAAATAAAGGTCTGCTGTTTGAGCCTCCCAGTCTGCGCCATGCTGTTTGAGCAGCCATACCTGAGGTTTCCTATCACACAGCAGGAGGGGGCGGGGGGACGCCCTGACCTGCCCCGGTTCTCTGCTCTGCCCACTGTCTGAGACTTCTGCCCACTCAGTCTCATTCTCATTTTGATACATTTTTCTCCTCTTCCAGGGGAACACCAGCATGCACGTACACACACACACACACACACACGGGCTTCCCTGCTGGCCCAAGTAGTGTGTGTAAAGAATCTAGTAGTAAAGAATATGCCTTCAATAGAGGAGAAACAGGAGATGTGGGTTCAGTCCCTGGGCTGGGAAGATTCCCCTGGAGGAGGAAATAGCGACCCACTCCAGTATCCTTGCCTGGAAAATCCCACGGTCAGAGAAACCTGTCCGTAAAGTTGCAAAGAGTCAGACGTGACTGAGCTTGCTCACACACACACACACACACACACACACACATTTGTGTCATAAAAGATGAGTGTATAGTTATTCAGGTAAGGACAGGGAATAAGAAAGTATGAAAAAGGAAAGGAAAAGACATCAACAGCATTGTGGAGGAACTGCCAGCCTGGTGCAGGAGTCATGAAAAGAAGCTGGAAGAGACCCGTGGAAAATTTACGAAGGGTCTGAGATCAAAGCTGGGCACCAGATTAGAGAATCCGGTCTCCAGTAAGGGTCTCCTACTTTGTTCTATGAGTGAAGGATGCCCCGGAAGATTTCAGATAGGCAGTGACAAGGTCAGATTTCATCTCAGACAGTTGCTCTGGCCACAGACAGACCTGAATTGGTGGATGGGGAGCAAAGGAGAACAGTCACAGGTAGACTGCGCCCGTGGATCCCGCAAAGGATTCTGGGATTCTGCGGGGCTGGGTAGACACCAGGTGACAGAGAGCAAGCTGGGATGACTGCCCCTGGTCCTTCCCATTTCTCCGCTGCCCCCAGAGCTCCATGCAGGGGGGTCCAAGCCAGCGCAGGTGTGTTCTGCAGCCCCTCAGGGTAGAAGGCACCCAGCCTCAGGGCTATTTTCTAACTCTCAAATCTAAAAAGCAAAGTAGTTTGCAAAAGTTAAAGAGCATTATGATTCAACCACCTCACTTCCCAAAGAAAATGAAACCAAGATATTGAAAGGATACCTACACTCCCGTGTTTATTGCAGCAATAGTTACAACAGCCAAGACACAGAAACAACCTCAGTGTCAATTGATGGGTGAATGGATAATAAGATGGGATTTCTTTAAGGCATTTTTCTAGGTGAGATCATCACGCATGCATGCATGCATGCTCAGTTGCTTTAGTCAAGTCTGACACTTTGCAACCCCGTGGACTGTAGCCGGCCAGGCTCCTCTGTCCACGGGATTCTCCAGGTGAGAATATTGGAGTGGGTTGCCGTGCCCTCTCCCATGCAATCTTCTCAACTCAGGGATCAAGATAATCATACAGAGAAAAACTAATACTCTATAATATCCCTTATATGTGGGAATCTAAAAGAGACTAAACTCGTAGAAATGGAGAATAGTATGGTGTTTATCGGGGCTGAGGGTGGATAGTGGTGAGATGCTATTTAAAGACAGAAATCTGCAACTATAGAGAACTACATTCTAGAGATGTAATGCACAGCATAGTGATTATAGATGGCAAAATACGATATCATACCCTTTAAAGTTGTTAACAGATTTGATCTTAATTGTTCTCACCACAGAAAAAGAAAATTCTATTTAAGTGACATGATAGACCTGTTATGATAATCATATTACAATGTATAAATGTACCAACACACTGTGTAACTTAAACTTACAATGAAATATGTCAATTATATCTCAATAAAAAGACAAGAGCTTGAAGAGCAGTTGAGTTGTCATGCATTTGAAAGCAGTCCTATATGAGAGTCATAGAAACGTTACAGATATTATAAGGAGGCAACAGTTTCCCTGTTGATAAGAGTCCAACAAATCAAATCCACATGTTATTTACATTTGTTTGGCTCAGTGAACTCTTAGCTCCCAAGAGCTATTAAGAGAGAGAAATAACTGGTAGTGACATGATTTCATTTGGAGCATGCTCCACATTCTCAAGCTAAGGGGTGAGGTCTAGAAGGGAAAGGTCTAGAAGGCAGTATTAAAGGACTTGAGAAGTTTGGAAGTAGATGGGAAAGACAGCAGATAGAAGCTTGTTCACAGCAAGATTACAAAAACAGGAGGGCTTGCCTGCTTCTCAATAATGTGATAACATTCCTATAAATGTAATTCTCCCGTGTTTATTGCAGCAATAGTTACAACAGCCAAGACACAGAAACAACCTCAGTGTCAATTGATGGGTGAATGGATAATAAGATGGGATTTCTTTAAGGCATTTTTCTAGGTGAGATCATCACGCATGCATGCATGCATGCTCAGTTGCTTTAGTCAAGTCTGACACTTTGCAACCCCGTGGACTGTAGCCGGCCAGGCTCCTCTGTCCACGGGATTCTCCAGGTGAGAATATTGGAGTGGGTTGCCGTGCCCTCTCCCATGCAATCTTCTCAACTCAGGGATCAAGATAATCATACAGAGAAAAACTAATACTCTATAATATCCCTTATATGTGGGAATCTAAAAGAGACTAAACTCGTAGAAATGGAGAATAGTATGGTGTTTATCGGGGCTGAGGGTGGATAGTGGTGAGATGCTATTTAAAGACAGAAATCTGCAACTATAGAGAACTACATTCTAGAGATGTAATGCACAGCATAGTGATTATAGATGGCAAAATACGATATCATACCCTTTAAAGTTGTTAACAGATTTGATCTTAATTGTTCTCACCACAGAAAAAGAAAATTCTATTTAAGTGACATGATAGACCTGTTATGATAATCATATTACAATGTATAAATGTACCAACACACTGTGTAACTTAAACTTACAATGAAATATGTCAATTATATCTCAATAAAAAGACAAGAGCTTGAAGAGCAGTTGAGTTGTCATGCATTTGAAAGCAGTCCTATATGAGAGTCATAGAAACGTTACAGATATTATAAGGAGGCAACAGTTTCCCTGTTGATAAGAGTCCAACAAATCAAATCCACATGTTATTTACATTTGTTTGGCTCAGTGAACTCTTAGCTCCCAAGAGCTATTAAGAGAGAGAAATAACTGGTAGTGACATGATTTCATTTGGAGCATGCTCCACATTCTCAAGCTAAGGGGTGAGGTCTAGAAGGGAAAGGTCTAGAAGGCAGTATTAAAGGACTTGAGAAGTTTGGAAGTAGATGGGAAAGACAGCAGATAGAAGCTTGTTCACAGCAAGATTACAAAAACAGGAGGGCTTGCCTGCTTCTCAATAATGTGATAACATTCCTATAAATGTAATTCATAGCCAGACTCCTGGCAAAGCTGGGAAGCTGAGCCTGTGGGTTTTCAAGAAGAACCCACAAGCTCCAGTCGGGAATTGAGTTTGTATTTCATGGTTGAGGTCGCTGTTCTCAGATTTCAAAACTGTAATGTAGCGGGCAGCAACCCGGTTACAGACCCTGTGAATCAGGAAGGAATCTAGAGAAATTTCCACATCCCCAAGTCTAAAAGCTGTGCAGACACAGGTGATGTTCTATGAGTCTTGTGATGTTACCACAAGACCTGGTGTGCAGGGCCGTAGGGAAAAGCAGCCAGCAGGCCCTGCAGTTTGCTTTCATTTGCAGACGTATGTGGAACTGGGGAGTCATTTTGCCAGTGAAAGAAAGTGGAAAGAGAAAACCTCATCTTTTATTTTATTAAGGCAATACTGTGATTCCAAATTAGTACTGAATAGGAAACCGAATAAGTTTATGGCCCATCTGAAGGATCAATTCTAGTCTGGGGTTGGGGGAAGGAAGGCCTCCTGAGGCAGTAACATTTACTTTAGATCTACAGATTTGGATGAACTTAGGAGTGTGGAGGAGTGCATTGCAGGCACAAGAATGGCACGTGCAAAGGTCCTGAAGCAGAAAGGAGCTTGGCCGTTTTCAGAAGAGAGAAGCCCGTCATGGCTAAAGCTTAGTGAGTGAGCGCACCGAGGCAGAAGCTGGAGCTGAAAATTGGGCTAGAGTCTCACCATCCAGCATCCTCTGCCATGATGTGGGCATGGCAGGGACAGCAGGATGGAGAGAATGTCTCTTTAGAGCTCAGAGAATGTTGGAAAAGCCCTGGCAGGCTTAGGGAGGGATGGGTCGATTGAAAACAAAAGCTCTCTCCTCTTCAGGGCTCAACCTGCTTCCCATCAACGACAGACACTCCTGCTGAGACGACACAGGGGACTTCAGTATGCAGACTGGGTGGAAGGTTTCCAGCCCAGATCCACTCTAAGCCCAGAGGGAACACTGTCTTCACACTTTTTCCCTTCTTTTCTCTTTCTGTTTTCTCTTCTTCTTGCCCCTCTGTCTCAATTTCTCCTCCTTTTCCTCCTTCCTTCTTCTACTTTTTAAAGCACCTATTTTTAGTCACATAAAATAAATGGCACTTATTGATCTATGCATACCTTCATGGAGCCATCACTGCAGTGATGAATATATCCATTACCCGCCAAAGTCACCTCCAGCCCCTTTGCAATCTATCCCACGACTGTGCCCCATGTCCCAGAAATTTTTCTCATTAATGATTAGTTTGCAGTTCCTGGATTTTATAAGAATGGAACACTGCATTGTATATCATTTGTAATCTGGCTTCTGTCATTCAGTGAAATTCTTCTGAGATTCATCCATGTAGTTGGTTACAATAGCTACGTTTTTATTGTTGAGTAGTCTTACGTACGGAACACTACCATGTGTTTATCCAGTGACATGTAGATGGACACTAGGATTGTTGTCAGGTTTTGCCCATTACAAATAAAGCTGTAGGAACATTCATGTACCAAGTCTTTTCATGGATATAGGCTTTCATTTGTTCAGGGCAAACATCTAGGAATGAATGGCTGGATCATTTGGCAGGTATAGATTTAATTCTTTTTAAAGAAACCATCAAACTGTTTCCCAAAGTGATTGAATCACTACGTTCCCCTTCCTGCAATGCCTGAAAGTTCCAGTTTCTCAATGTCTTCACCAACACTCGGTATGGGCACTCTTTTTTTATATGAGCCATTCTAATAGAGGTGAAGAGTTGTCTCACTGTTACTTCAATCTGCAGTTTTCAAATGCCAATGATGTTGAGCATCTTTTCTTGTATTATATGCTGTTTGATGAAGCATCTGTTCAAATATTTTTCATATTTTTTTTACTGAGTTGTTTCTTTTTTCATTTTAATGTTTTGAGTCCATTGTATACCAGGAACAAGTCCTTTATCAGTTATCTGCTCTGCAATTATTTTCACCCATAATGGTTTATCTTTCAAAGAAGTGTTTGTACTTTTTATGAAATTCAATACATTATTAAAAAAAAATAGACTGCCCTTTTGGTGTCAGAACTAAGAAATATTTGCCTGACACAAGATCACAAAGATTTTCTCCTATGTTTTTATATAGACGTTTTATCATTTTAGACTTTACACTTAAATCTGTGATCCATTTTAAATTAGTTTTTGCATATGGACCAAAATTCATTATTTTTAAATATAGAGATCCAATTGTTCCAGCAACAATTGTTGAAAAGATCCTCTTTCTGAGATTTCATCTCACGACTGTGCCCCATGTCCCAGAAATTTTTCTCATTAATGATTAGTTTGCAGTTCCTGGATTTTATAAGAATGGAACACTGCATTGTATATCATTTGTAATCTGGCTTCTGTCATTCAGTGAAATTCTTCTGAGATTCATCCATGTAGTTGGTTACAATAGCTACGTTTTATTGTTGAGTAGTCTTACGTACGGAACACTACCATGTGTTTATCCAGTGACATGTAGATGGACACTAGGATTGTTGTCAGGTTTTGCCCATTACAAATAAAGCTGTAGGAACATTCATGTACCAAGTCTTTTCATGGATATAGGCTTTCATTTGTTCAGGGCAAACATCTAGGAATGAATGGCTGGATCATTTGGCAGGTATAGATTTAATTCTTTTTAAAGAAACCATCAAACTGTTTCCCAAAGTGATTGAATCACTACGTTCCCTTCCTGCAATGCCTGAAAGTTCCAGTTTCTCAATGTCTTCACCAACACTCGGTATGGGCACTCTTTTTTTATATGAGCCATTCTAATAGAGGTGAAGAGTTGTCTCACTGTTACTTCAATCTGCAGTTTTCAAATGCCAATGATGTTGAGCATCTTTTCTTGTATTATATGCTGTTTGATGAAGCATCTGTTCAAATATTTTTCATATTTTTTTTACTGAGTTGTTTCTTTTTTCATTTTAATGTTTTGAGTCCATTGTATACCAGGAACAAGTCCTTTATCAGTTATCTGCTCTGCAATTATTTTCACCCATAATGGTTTATCTTTCAAAGAAGTGTTTGTACTTTTTATGAAATTCAATACATTATTAAAAAAAAATAGACTGCCCTTTTGGTGTCAGAACTAAGAAATATTTGCCTGACACAAGATCACAAAGATTTTCTCCTATGTTTTTATATAGACGTTTTATCATTTTAGACTTTACACTTAAATCTGTGATCCATTTTAAATTAGTTTTTGCATATGGACCAAAATTCATTATTTTTAAATATAGAGATCCAATTGTTCCAGCAACAATTGTTGAAAAGATCCTCTTTCTCCACTGAATTGCCTCTACACTTTGGTCAAAAATTCGTTGATCTACATGTGTGCCAGTCTGTTTCTAGACTTGATTCTGTTATACTGACATACCTTTGTATCTTTATGCCAATATCATACTGTTTTGATTACTATAACTTTATAAGCCTTAAAATTAGTTTTTAGTAGCCCTCTAACTTCACTTTTCCTTTTCAGTTGTATTTTGGCAATTCTAACTCCTCTATGTTTCCATATAAATTAATATAACCAGCTTGTAAATTTAGATTAAGATAGTCTGCTGTGATTTTGATTGGGATTACATTGAATCTGGGCTTCCCTGGTGGATCCGATGGTGACAAATGCACGTGCAGTGTGAGATAAACCAGGTGGGATTCCTGGGTTGGGAAGATCCCCTGGAGAAGGGAATGGCAACTGACTCCAGTACTTGTGCCTGGAGAATTCTATGACAGAGAAGCCCAACAGACTATAGTCCATGGGGTCACAAAGAGTCAGACAAGACTGAGTAATTAACACTTTCATTTTCTTTCACATTGAATCTATAGGTAAACTTGGGGACAATTAACATCATAATGATACTGAATCTCCTAATCCACAAACAACGTATAACTCTCTGCCTATTTAGGTCTAACTTAAATTTCACTCAGCAATATATACGCAAAATATTTCAGTGTACAGGTTTTTCACACCTTTTGTCAGATTTATCACTGTGTTGTTAGTATTTTTGATGTTATTATAAATATTGCTATTTTAAAATATTTTATTCTTCATTACTAGTATATAAAAGTACAATGATCTTGATTTTTTAGTATTATCTTATTCTATAAATATGTTTAACTCGCTTATTAATATTAGTCACTTTTTCTACTGATTTCATCAAATTTTCTACAAAGGTAGTTATGTCATCTGCAAAGGAAAACCATTTTGCTTGTTCCTTTCCAATCTGGATGCACTGCCTAGAAGTTTCATTACAATATTAAATAGAAGTTATGACACTGGAAATCTTTATTTTTTCATTAAGTTTTTCATTAATTGGCATGATATAAGCTGTAGGTTTTTATAGATGTTTCTTATCAGGTTGAAGAAGTTCCATTCTATTTCTAGTCTCCTAAAAGTTTATCAGCAATGGATGATAGATTTTGTTGAAATGATATTATGCTTTTTCTTTTGAGTTTATTAGTATGTAAATTACATTGATAGACTTTTCAAATACTAAACCAATCCTAAATTCCTAGAATAAATCTCTTTTAGGCCATGAAGTGTCACCCTTTTGTATATTGTTGATTTTGATTTTTCTAAAAATTTTAAGAACTCTTGAATCATTTCAAGAAAGATATTAGTATGTAGTGTTTTTAATTTTTTTGTCATGTCTTTGTCTGAACTGGTATCAGGGTAACACTGGCCTCTAAGAATAAGTTAGGAAGTATTTCCTCCTCTAACTTTTTGAAAGTGCTTGTATAATTTCTTCTTTGGTAGATTTCACTAAGGAAGCTATCTTAAATGGAGGGGTTTGTGGGAAGGTTTTTCATGACAAATTCAACTTCTTTAATAGATTTATGGGTCTTCAGATTATCCATTTCCTCTCGGGGAAGTGTGGGAGTTGGTGCACTATGATGCTCTGTGAAAACTTGATGTGGGAAGAATGGATGAATGGAAAATGAAGGAACAAGCAGTTCACTGTTTAGAGAGACTGATTATGTACACATATGCACCAAAGTGCTGAATCACCTGGGCTTCCCAGGTGGCACTAATGGTAAAGAACCTGCCTGCTGATGTGGGAGACATAGAGATGTGGAGTTGATCCCTGGGTCAGGAAGATTGCCTTGAGGAAGGCATGGCAGCCCACTCCAGTATTCTTGCCTGCAGAATCCTATAGACAGAGGAGCCTGGCGGACTACAGTCCATAGGGTCCCAAAGAACTGGACATGACTGAATTGATTTAGTATGCGCAGTCATTCTAAGATGGAAAAGGAAGTCTCTGCCGGTGTTCCCTGAACTAAAGCTGGTACCTCCTGGAGAAATCAGGGGATCAGAGTTGGAAGCGTTTGAGGGGTCTTTCAACACAGGACCCTGTCCTATTCCTTAGGAACCCTGCACCTAGCAGCAGACAGGGCCTGAGCTATTAGCTCTTTGGACCTTAGCTATTTGGAACACTCATCTGGTGCTCCGGCCACAACAACCAAAGGCCTTATGGAGTGGTGACCCCATCGCCCTTTCAGCTGCGGAGTCACTTAGAGTGTCAGGCCTCTCTACCCTTTGCAGAAACCCTCTCCCTGGAAAGTAAATCAGCATCCCCAACCTTGCCATCTGCCTCCCCAATTTTTCTTCCAAGATAAAGTCTCTGGTGATGGGTAGTACACATAGAGAGCTGTCCACATAAGACAATCAATGTTGTATTTGCCTCTGATCCTAAAGTTGCCCAGCTCAGTGGACAGTGTGAGTGAGGTGTGTGTGTGTGCATGTGTGTGTATTGTGTCTGTGTGTACACCCATTGGTAAGTGGGTGGCGATGGCGGGGGAGGGGGTTCCTCTTCCAATCCAAGGAGCTAGCAAATAACCAAGAGCTCCGGCCTGTCTCTGGAAGTGAAGGTCTTTGGTCCAACATTCTTGTTAAGGAGGCAGGCTTCCTGGCCAAGACTCTGTCTGAATACTGTATCAAGTCTGTTAATGCTGAGATGCACAATCGCCAAAATTGTCATTGTTTAAAGAAACTACTTTATAATGGGTTTCTGAAATGGTTACATTCAGCTTTTTATTCTTTAAAAAATAAAAGTCAACAGTTTCTCTTTATGGAGAAGGGAACATTTAAAGAAACAGCTCCCCACTGAGATATCACCTCAAAATAAGGTCCATTCTGTACCCTAATGGTAAAGCACCTGCCTGCTGATGTGGGAGACCTAGACATGTGGAGTTGATCCCTGGGTCAGGAAGATTGCCTTGAGGAAGGCATGGCAGCCCACTCCAGTATTCTTGCCTGCAGAATCCTATAGACAGAGGAGCCTGGCGGACTACAGTCCATAGGGTCCCAAAGAACTGGACATGACTGAATTGATTTAGTATGCGCAGTCATTCTAAGATGGAAAAGGAAGTCTCTGCCGGTGTTCCCTGAACTAAAGCTGGTACCTCCTGGAGAAATCAGGGGATCAGAGTTGGAAGCGTTTGAGGGGTCTTTCAACACAGGACCCTGTCCTATTCCTTAGGAACCCTGCACCTAGCAGCAGACAGGGCCTGAGCTATTAGCTCTTTGGACCTTAGCTATTTGGAACACTCATCTGGTGCTCCGGCCACAACAACCAAAGGCCTTATGGAGTGGTGACCCCATCGCCCTTTCAGCTGCGGAGTCACTTAGAGTGTCAGGCCTCTCTACCCTTTGCAGAAACCCTCTCCCTGGAAAGTAAATCAGCATCCCCAACCTTGCCATCTGCCTCCCCAATTTTTCTTCCAAGATAAAGTCTCTGGTGATGGGTAGTACACATAGAGAGCTGTCCACATAAGACAATCAATGTTGTATTTGCCTCTGATCCTAAAGTTGCCCAGCTCAGTGGACAGTGTGAGTGAGGTGTGTGTGTGTGCATGTGTGTGTATTGTGTCTGTGTGTACACCCATTGGTAAGTGGGTGGCGATGGCGGGGGAGGGGGTTCCTCTTCCAATCCAAGGAGCTAGCAAATAACCAAGAGCTCCGGCCTGTCTCTGGAAGTGAAGGTCTTTGGTCCAACATTCTTGTTAAGGAGGCAGGCTTCCTGGCCAAGACTCTGTCTGAATACTGTATCAAGTCTGTTAATGCTGAGATGCACAATCGCCAAAATTGTCATTGTTTAAAGAAACTACTTTATAATGGGTTTCTGAAATGGTTACATTCAGCTTTTTATTCTTTAAAAAATAAAAGTCAACAGTTTCTCTTTATGGAGAAGGGAACATTTAAAGAAACAGCTCCCCACTGAGATATCACCTCAAAATAAGGTCCATTCTGTACCCTTATGCACCTGGAGAAGAGCTGCAGGAAAGGACACAAAGGAGCAAGCATCTATTTCTGTGCAGTTCTGCCCTGCCCACTGCACAGAGTAAATGGGTTTCTGGGCTCTGACCTTCTTTAAAAGATGAAGCCACAGACCTGAAGCCAGGGTTTGAAACGGGAAACTCAACTCACAGAATTCTTGGAAGAAACTATGGAATCATCAGCTGGACTTGCAGACACTTTCCTGTCTTGCAACATAGCAACCAAGTTTGGCCAGAATTATTGTCCCCCCTATTCTTTGAAAGTGTCTCTTCCCATAGTGAAAAAGAAGATGATGTGTGCACTCAGGGTTCTCTCCATTTGCACCACTACTCACGGACACCGAATCCCAAACGCCCGGTCAGAGCTTGACATACAATTCGTTTAACATGAGGATCAGACCAACACGAAGAAATATATGTAAGTGAGGGTTTCAAAGCCACAGAGTCTCTTAGGTAAACATTTCAAAATGTTCTCTCTCCTTGTGCTTCTTTCCCATCTGTAAATAAATAACCTCACAAATGAAGGGATGAATTTAGTGCAGACTGAAAATGGATGGGCTATGAGGGGCCTTTCTCCCACCACACAAATGCCCTTCTCTCCTCATTTCTACATCAATCAAGGGTCTTACTAGTCCGTGCATTTCCTGTCATGTTCAACACAGTGTCTGACACACAGGAAAGGCTGAGCACAGGTCAGCACAGTTTGATCTTAATTAATAAATAGATTATTTTTTACTATTTTACCTTTCGAGGCAAGAAAAACACAGACCCTAATGTCAGATGAGTTGGATTCACGATAGGTCCTAAATATGCCGAAAGAACCTTCTTATCCCTCACTACCAGCATTTGTCTGGGTACCAGAATTCATCCCTCTAGCACTAATTACAACACTTCAACTTTGGTCTTCTTTTCATGCAATCGTTTCTTCTTCTGTCAAATGGAAATGCCCCCTTTCTCCTGTGAAGTGTGGGTAGAAGTACAGAATGTACAGTGTGGTAGGGCTGCCAAGTGACCCCACTGGATTTATGCAGGATGAGCGCTTTAGAGCGAAGGATCTGAAGAAGAGTCGTCAGTCCCTTTCACTGCATCTCAGATGTCTTCCTGAAGATGCGCTCTGCCTCCTCTCTGGTTCCTGCCTCTTGGTCCTCCTTTTCTTGTCTTCCTTCCTTCCTTCCAGACTTTCTTCCTCCCCCACCCCCCACCTTCCCTGCCCTGCAGGTTACCATCCCAATACCTAGCTCTGTAACACCAGTTTCTTGAATGAACCTCTTAACAGAATCTCCCTCTACCCTCACACTATTATATGACATTGAACCTGTTCGGTTGAGCATACAAGGCCTTCCACTACATGATTTCAACTCCTCATCTTTTAGAAGGGGTGGGGTTGGCAGGTTCAGGGTTTTTTCTTGCCATGTCACAGCATATAAGGAAGACACATGTAAAGTGTGTCGGAGTGGAGGGGGGTGGGTGGTTGCAGGCCTATGAAGAAAAGGATGCAGAAGAGACCTAGATGGCAAATCATACCCTTTCAAGGTCTCCCCTGTTCTCCTCCTTCCCTACCCTTTCTGGGCTCCAGTCATCCTAGCTCTCTTCATCCCTGACTGTCCCCAGCCCCTCAAGTCTTGGCCTGTCTGCATTCCTGCCCATGAAAATTTCTCCCCACTTCCTGGAACAAACCTTTCTTCACTTACTCCTGATGGAGAGTCACCAAAATTCAAGGTGCACGTTGCCTCCTCAGCGCAGCCTTTCCCAACCCGCTCCAAAAGATTCAGATTTCTTCCCCTTAACCACAGTGACATTCCTCAATCTTTTCCGTTCCAATTCAAGCGAACACAGTGACGACCCATGCTGTGGGATGCGGGAGTGGGCTCTCATACAGGAGGGGTATGAAACAGGGAGTGAGGGGGCATGGATGTGTGAAACCGCAGAGCCAGGTGGTGTGGGATCAGAGGAAGGTGATGTTCACAGCCTTGACCACAGCATCACTCACCACTTACCCTCCCACCTACTGTGATTCGGGAAGGGGTTGATTGAGACTGAGCCGTGAATTCACACAGACCTGGAATGAACGCAGTGTATTTCAGAGTATCCAAAACTATTCTATTTTTAAGAATTGTATAGATTGCTTTTTCAGAGCTCCTGACTAATGCCAGAGGGAACAGATCTGACTGTAGAGACCATGAGGAAGCTCAGTCTCAGGGCAGCTCTAAGTCAGGCTGTCTGGGCACGGGTTCAAGCCCTCCCAGCATTAACTGATGATCGGACAAGGTGCTCACCCTTCTTGAGCCTCAACCTTCCTCTGTAAAATCACTCTAACATCGACCCCTAAGGTTTGTTGTGAGGATTAACCGATTATATAGATGCTCATGGTAATAACTGCTGCACAGGAAAGTGTCATCACCTCTCTGCGATCAGAACCAAAGTCACTGGCATCCAGCAGAGCCAGATTGACCCCTTCAAAGCCTAATCTGAGCACTTTCCTCTTGTTCTGTGAAAGTTGATCAAGTATAAGCAAAGTCACATTGAGCAATTGGGCCCCTGGAAATAATTTTGCTTTGACTTTCTGCACAATAGAATGTGGTGCCAACCAAGGTCACGAAAACTATTTTCTTAACTTCTGAATAATAGCTCTGCATCGCCTGGGGAAATGTTATTTACGTTTGCAAATTTCAGGTTTCTGAAAGAATTTGCCTTAATAGAATTTGAAAATTCAGCAAGTTTTTAGTTTTGGGCCCAGCTTTCAAGTTTTAAAATTTCCTTCAGCTTCATACAAAGATAATTCTCATATCCAAATATTGCAAATAACTCAGTGCAGTGAATAACTTTCTAATTGTTAGATCTTTAAAATGTAGCTCAGAGCTTGGGAGGATAACACGCATTTTCTGTGTCTTGATGTTGTCAACTCAAGTACAGAAGCGGAACTCATCTCAATGTTTTTATGAATCCTAAAAGACAGAAAAGTACATGCCATCCCTGTGTTAAGATAAAAGGCTGAAAAGAAGTAATAGTAGACACTGCACTGGGTATGTGCTATGCACTTATGTATGCCCATGAGACTTTCGATTTTTCAAGAACAGAAATCTTAAAGAAACAGAAATTAAGGGAGAAAGCCAGGTAGAGAACCAGAGACGTGCTTAAAATGGGCCAAAGGAAAAGACACAATACAAGAGTAAGGATGAAAAGTAACAAGCAGAGAATACTGAGATCAAAACTGAGAAAGTTGGGCTTCCCTGGCGGTCCAGTGGGTAGAGAGTCCTCCTTGAAGTACAAGGGGTACCAGTTCAATCCTTGGCCCAGGAAGATCCCACGTGCCACGGAGCGGCTGGACCCGTGTGTCCACTTGGGAGTCATAGCTCTGGAGCGCGTGTGCCCAGAGCTGGTGCTCTGTGGTGGGAGGGGCTGCTACAATGAGGGGCCCACACAGGCCAAGGACTAAAGATGGATGAAAGTAAATAAATAAAAAAACAATAATAGGGGCCAAAATTAAAAAAAAAAATAACTGAGAAAGTCTCTTAGTGACTTTGGCAACATTTTGCTGGCTTAAGGTAAATTGGCCTAAAGTAAATTGGCCCATATTCTGGTTGGAAAACAAGACTGTTTAGTCAAACAACATCTTGGCCAAAAACAGACATCTAACTACTGGGTCATTTTGGACACATTCTGCTAAGTAATTTTTGTAAATCATGATTTTCAGAAACTTCTTCTACTGTCTTTAACCGTGATTCAGTTTGAGCTTGTTGTTCCTACTCTGGAGAACTTAAACTGGTAAAAAGACAGAGCAAATAATGTCCAGCAGTAGATTACGTGGGATGATTTCTCGGACAAGCACGAGTAAGTTACATGATTTAATTTTCATAGAAAATGTTGGTAAAAGGTGGGGCTGAATGGTTGTCCCAAGATGGGTGGGGTTATGGGAATGAGAGGTGATTGTTATTGGTATTATTTTGCTCTTCTGTATTTTCTAGTGTTTTTAGTAAACTTGATTTTCTTTTGTAATTAAAAAAAAGACTAAACATTAGAAAAAAGATCTGGAATATTCAGAGATATTTAAAGAATATTTTCTTTGAAGAATATTTTCAGTTCACTAGAAGTCAATGTTATAAAGTTCTTAGGAGGAAATTCCAGAACTCAGTGCCATGGAAATGAGATGGAAGGACCAGCGAAGGAAAAATGGCCCATGGATGAAGTCTGAAAAAGACACCAGGGCGTCTGATATGTTCCTTTCTTCCTCTTGTCCTTCTTTCACTGTGATTTGGTGAAAATCATCGCCACTGCTGAATATCCAAAGAATTGACCTTGTGTTATAGGATTTTGCACATGTCCTTGCACCATTCAAGCCTGAGTGCTCCCAGAGGGGTTGCCTCCTTCCTCTCTTGTGTGTGGGTACTTGCACAGTGAAAAGATGAAGGAAGGAAATTTCATGACTTTTGTAAAACTTTGTTATTATCATCGTTTTTCCACAAACAGCTGGCACCTAGTAATCCCTCCTATAAGAACCATTCATAGGAAAGTACACTAATAGGATCTGAGGCTACACAAATCTCACCAAATGAAGATAGAGGTGAAAGAATCAGTTGCCATGTGAATATTTGGTACATAACACATGACCCAGTGTCTTCATGGCAAAACTGCTGTGCATAATGTATAAACAAAAACATCACACTCTCAATGAGTTTTTTGCTACATCATATTTTTTTTTAACTCAGCAAAAACGTGGTAGTTTAGTCACTGATTTTGATTTGGATTACTGCAGACTTAAGCTCTAACGACAAATGAAGACATTTCTTCCATTGAATGTGCAGAAGGATGGCAGCTTCTAGGCTAAACTCATTTATTGTTTGACTCAACAAGACTCTGAGCTCTTCAATGGGGCTATGCCATAATTATTGAATTACCAAAGTGAAAACCAACGCTGAATGAAACATGTGTTTGAACTTGTAGCTCCTATGGATTTGGCAATACTGGTATTTTCCTCTTACTCAATTTTCCTAGCCTTTTGGCTAAGATATTTATGCTCTCCATCTGTTCCTCATTAAAACACTGTCCCTCATTTAGGTCGGAGTTCTCAGTGCCTTAGACAGAACTAAGAAATACTTCCCTTATTCCTTGCATCTGTGTACTTTGCCAGAGCTGTTCAAGAAAGGCAAAGAGGTCAGGCTCTCTGAAAAACTGATAAAATCCACTTTATGGGGTTGGGGGGAAGATAGAGCATGTGAAGTTTGACAAGACACTCATTCAAATGGCTAAATCTGATGGGCTTTTGGAAACAGAACCAATGGCACTCTAAGCATCTATTGTTTACCACAGCACATGAATCATTAGAGACAAATGACTCTGAGAAAGACTTCTGAAGCACAGAGGTTAGTGTGAACATGGAAAGGAAAATCTCACTGGAGTCGCTGTTGTGGTCTCAGTCAAGTAGCAGCGATGACATTTAGCAGGTTTGTAACAGCACTTCTGAACGTGGATGGCACCATATCTATCAGGCAGACTTGCAATTACTGAGATTCATAAAAGTCTCACAAGATCTGTGTCACTGGTTATCTGTGCACCAGACTGGGTCATAAAGATGCAATCTTACCACTTGGAGCTATACAAGTGAGGTCAACATCCCTGAACCTCAACAGGAATCCAAGAATACAGTGAGAAAAAAGATATATTAGTCTGTCAGGCTGCCATAGTAAAATATCACAGTCTCAGTGGCTTAAACAACAGAAATTTATTTCTTCCATTTCTAGAAGCTCAAAGTCGAAGGGCAAGATGCCAGCAGGGTTGGTTTCTTCTGGGACCTCTCTCCTTGGCTTTCAAGGGCTGTCTTCTCACTGCATGTTCATATGTTGCCTATCTGTGTGCATATGTATCTGGTCTCTCTCTGTATCCTAATCTCCTCTTGTTAGAAGCACACCCGTCACACTATTAGAGCCCACCCTACTCCCTATTCTAACTTAATTATCGCTTTAAAAGCCTCAAAGACAGTCATATTGTGGGGTGCTAGAGCTTATGACTTCAACATACAAATTTGGAGGAGGCACAGTTTGGCCTGTAATAAAGAGTAAAGAGGAATATGGCATCACTTGCTTTTCTTTGGTGGTTTAGTCACTAAGTCGTGTCTGACTCTTGTGACCCCATGGACTGTAGCCTGCCTGCCAGGCTTCTTTGTCCATGAGACTCTCCAGCAAGAATGGGCTGCCATGAAGTGGGTTGCTATTTCCTTCTCCAGGGAATCTTCCCCAACCAGGAACTGAACCCTGGTCTCCTGCATTGCAAGCAGACTTTTTCTTTACCAACTGAGCTATCAGGCTTGAAAGTATTCTCTAGGTCAGTGGTGGTTTAGTCACTAAGCTGATGAAGAAAGGGCTAGGGTTCCCAATGTCATGTCGCAACACTAAGTAACATATTTGAATATAATTCTAGAAAGCCATTGAGATTAATAAAGCAATCAATACAAACATCTATTTCACTTCCTTAGTGATTTCTATGTTCTTATTTTTGTTTTCTTATCTGAGTGTAGTGACTGAGACTCCAGAAAAAATGGTAAATAATAATAGATACCCTTTCCTTTCATCTGATTTTAAAAGCAGTGTTGCAGGAACTTCACCATCACAATTAATGATCTCTGCTGAAATTCACTAGACTTTTTTTGTCATTCTCCTTACTGTTTTGTCTATTTTTATCTGTGTCACTGGTTATCTGTGCACCAGACTGGGTCATAAAGATGCAATCTTACCACTTGGAGCTATACAAGTGAGGTCAACATCCCTGAACCTCAACAGGAATCCAAGAATACAGTGAGAAAAAAGATATATTAGTCTGTCAGGCTGCCATAGTAAAATATCACAGTCTCAGTGGCTTAAACAACAGAAATTTATTTCTTCCATTTCTAGAAGCTCAAAGTCGAAGGGCAAGATGCCAGCAGGGTTGGTTTCTTCTGGGACCTCTCTCCTTGGCTTTCAAGGGCTGTCTTCTCACTGCATGTTCATATGTTGCCTATCTGTGTGCATATGTATCTGGTCTCTCTCTGTATCCTAATCTCCTCTTGTTAGAAGCACACCGTCACACTATTAGAGCCCACCCTACTCCCTATTCTAACTTAATTATCGCTTTAAAAGCCTCAAAGACAGTCATATTGTGGGGTGCTAGAGCTTATGACTTCAACATACAAATTTGGAGGAGGCACAGTTTGGCCTGTAATAAAGAGTAAAGAGGAATATGGCATCACTTGCTTTTCTTTGGTGGTTTAGTCACTAAGTCGTGTCTGACTCTTGTGACCCCATGGACTGTAGCCTGCCTGCCAGGCTTCTTTGTCCATGAGACTCTCCAGCAAGAATGGGCTGCCATGAAGTGGGTTGCTATTTCCTTCTCCAGGGAATCTTCCCCAACCAGGAACTGAACCCTGGTCTCCTGCATTGCAAGCAGACTTTTTCTTTACCAACTGAGCTATCAGGCTTGAAAGTATTCTCTAGGTCAGTGGTGGTTTAGTCACTAAGCTGATGAAGAAAGGGCTAGGGTTCCCAATGTCATGTCGCAACACTAAGTAACATATTTGAATATAATTCTAGAAAGCCATTGAGATTAATAAAGCAATCAATACAAACATCTATTTCACTTCCTTAGTGATTTCTATGTTCTTATTTTTGTTTTCTTATCTGAGTGTAGTGACTGAGACTCCAGAAAAAATGGTAAATAATAATAGATACCCTTTCCTTTCATCTGATTTTAAAAGCAGTGTTGCAGGAACTTCACCATCACAATTAATGATCTCTGCTGAAATTCACTAGACTTTTTTTGTCATTCTCCTTACTGTTTTGCCTATAATTTTCATAAGAATGTACGCTGAAATTTATCAAATATAAACTTTTCATTTTTAAAAATATATCATCTCCCCTTTGGCCAATTTAAGTAACCTCCTAATAGATGTATTTTTAACTTATCAGAAATACATTCCTGAGGAAAACTTAGAAGTGGTCTTTCAATATGCTGCTGAATTCTATTTGCTAGTCTTCAATTTAGGATCTTTATCTTCCTATCCATAAATGAGCTCAGTCTAAAGTTTACTTCTTTGGTTTGGTGCCTTCACATTTAGATACCCTGTTATGCTAACAGGGCTTCCCAGGTGGCAGAGTGGTAAACAATCTGCCTGCTAATTCAAGAGATTAAAGAGATGCAATTTTATCCCTGGGTCAGGAAGATCTCTTGAAGAAGAAAATGGCAACCCATTTTCCAAGCAATATTGCTTGGAAAATTTCATGGACAGAGGAAATTGTCCAGCTACTGTCCGTTGGGGTCACAAAAAGTCAGACAGGGCTGAGCGTGCATGCATATTATGCTAACATGAAAAATAATTTGGGAAATATTTTATATTTCTATATTCTCTAGAACAGTTCACCTAATGTAAAGAATATCTGAATGTTGCAAACTTTAAGAAAAGATCAATATTATCACAACAGAAACATCCTGCCATGTTCCTGTCACCTTTATCTCTATGTCTATGACTTTGTTTAAGCTTTATGCTCCTTTAGTTAATCTTGGTTGTTTCTCTTTCCCTGGGAAATAATAACTTTCATAGATATTTTTAAACACACTTCTGTGATTCTGTTCTTAATGGTGTCTTTTTTTTTTTTTTGAAGATTTATTTATTTTATTTATTTTGGGCGGGGATCAGGTTGGGGAGGGAGGGGAGCAGGTGGGCCACTTCTATTGGTCTTTCATTTCTCCATTTTCATCCGTCTTTGTTCTTTGGCTCCTGTGGGCCTCCCATCGCGGTGGCATCTGTCGTCACAGAGCGCCGGCTCTGGGAGCATGCGCTCCAGAGCTCCGGCTTGATAATTGGACACATCAGTCCAGCCACTCAGCGGCACATGGGATCTTCCCAGGCCAGGGATCTAACTGGCGCCCCTTGCACTGCAAGGCGGTGTCCTTACCCACTGGACCACCAGGGGAAGCCCTTAATGGTGTCTTATAAAATTTGAAGCTCACATCTGTGGTCAGGCACTCTTTCTCATTCTTAGTTTTTCATATTTATACTCTGTTTTTCATATACCCTCATTTTTACTTGCCAAGTTTGTCCATATAATTGTGGTTGCCAGCTCTTGCATTTATCTAAGCACTTATAAAGTTCTTACGTGGGAGGGATGGTGAAAGAATTGTTAACATGAGTCTGGAGAGAAAGAAACAATGGGGCCATTTCTTCATGGCTTAAAGCTGTGCGTTCAACTTTGGAGGCTTCCCAGGGTGATGACATTGACCATCTCCATAAATAACTCTGGCACCATGGTTTATGTCTCACACAACCCTAAATCTCAAAGAATCTGTTACTCTAAATTGCGGGACACATTAGGATAAAGTCATAAATTGCTGCTAAAACCATGTCCATTCTAGACAATTAAGGACTGTTTTTTTAATTGTCCTCATCTGATGAAAATAAGATGAGGAAATGGAGACCAACTGCCTTCACATTGAATGTCTCTACATAAATCAAAGGAGAGAAAAAGGGAAAAAAAAATCATTGACGTCAACCTTTGGGGATTTTGCTCTCAATTCATGATGAAAAGAAAAACCATAAAAACAATTGAAGAGGAGTATTACAATAATAGCATCTATGTCAAGTGATTATCATCTAGTGTGTCAGCCAAGCTTCCACAGTGGGGAAAAATTTGAAAATGAAAATACTTTGCTTTTTTTGAGAAAACACTCTGACCTAGAAGTCTTGGCAATTCATTGCTCTGGACCGCATCTGCAATGTATTATCTCCTGGCCAAGGCTATAAAGTGCCCCTCTGTGCCAGGTATGATGTTGGAAGCTGACAATGTCAAGACGCACAAACACAGGCTCAAAACATTGACTTCTCTTCATGGTGCTTCATCAGCTTTGGGAGTGCATATCGCTTGCTCACTGTGTGTTCCTGTTTCCAATATATGTTGGTTGGACTCAGTGTCTTCATTTGTGTCAATACTTGCCTTGCTCCTTCTCTTGAAAAACTTGCCTCGTGTCCTAGTGTCAGCTTTTCTGTACTGTGCTCTTAACTTATCAGTTAAGTCTGCTGATTACCAAGCTTAAAAGGGACTCTTGGTCACATAATCTTGATTCTCCACCATGTCTGTCATGTGCTAGCACATGACTATCTCTCCAAACTTCAGTTTCTTATCTTTGTTTGAAAGTTTGGGATGTATTTTACACAGTTTTATGGTGATCAGTTCAGTTCAATCATTCAGTCATGTCTGACTCTTTGTGACCCACCATGGACTGCAGCATGCCAGGCTTCCCTGTCTCCCAAAGCTTGCTCCAACTCATGTCCATTGACTCAGTGATGCCATCCAACTATCTCATACTCTGTTTTCCCCTTCTCCTCTTGTCTTCTATTTTTCCCAACATCAGGCTCTTTTCCAATGAGTTGTCTCTTCACATCAGGTGGCCAAAGTATCAGAGCTTCAGCTTCAGCATCATTCCTTCCATTGAATAGTCAGGGCTGATTTCCTTTAGGATTGACTGGTTTGATATCCTTGTAGTCCAAGGGACTCTCAAGAGCCTTCTCCACCACCACAGTTCAAAGGCATCAATTCTCTTATGGTATACTAAAGTTTGAGAATGGCATAAAGAGTGATTCCCTTCAATGGCATAATGATGGATTCCTTCCAGATAAGGTTCAGGATGAAATGTCCACCCAATAATGGAGCTTTGGTACGAGCTCACACCATTTCATGCAGTGTTGTTTATGGACTTAGGGGCATAGAGAGTGAAGATTCCTGTTTTTTTTTTTTTTTTCAAGTCTTTTTAAAAACTTTTAATTTTATATTGGGGTATAGCTGATTAACAATGTTGTGAGAGTTTCAGGTTAACAGCAAAGGGACTCAGCGATACATATACACGTATCCATTCTCCCCCAAACACCTCTCTCATCCAGGTCTCCATATGACGCTGAACAGAGTTCCCTATGCTATATAGTAGGTCCTTGTTGATTATCCATTTAAAATATAGCAGTGTGTACACGTCCATCTCAGGTTCCGTAACTATCCCTTCCCTCTCAAGTCTTATCCCTGGCAACCATAAGTTGATTCTCCTAAGTCTGTGAGTCTCTTTTTTATGTTTTGCTCATTTGTTTCACTTTTTTTTTTTTTTTTAAGATTCCACATATAAGGGATGTCATATGATATTTCAGAATGGAGTCTCTTGTTGTTGAGGATTCCGATCATGGGAGTGCATATAGCAATGTCTGGTGACATAGGTTTGTGAGTTATTTTCCAACTGAATTCATGATTCATACTTTGAAATGTGAAAATGTTTTCTGACACATGTAGTATCAGTGACACAGCTGGGTTGATGACTCCTCTTCATGGTTTCAGGCCTGGCACTTAGAGAAAATAGACATCCACAAGTGAAATCAATGTCTTATCTCAATCTGTGATATCTCTGAAGCATTTTAATTTAATTGTGAGATCTTTCTGTTTTAATTTTTTTTTTTTTTTTGGCCACTTCTTTCTTTCATTTACATATTTTCGTCTGTCTTTGTTCTTTAGCTTGTGTGGACCACCTATCGCAGTGGCCTCTCTCACTGCAGAGCACCGGCTCTGGGCGCATGTGTTCCAGAGCTCTGGCTGGGTAGTTGGACACATCAGTTCAGCTGCTCTGTGGCATGTGGGATCTTCCAGGTCAGGGATCGAATTGGTACCCCTTGCACTGCAACGCGGTGTCCTTACCCGCTGGGCCACCAGGGAAGCCCTAATTGTGAGATCTTCAATCTCACAAATCCGGGAGTGTGAGGCGACAATTTACGCAATGAGATGGACCACGTATAATGTGGTTATCAAGAAGATTAGAATTAGGAAAATGACCATGATGGTCACCGTAAGTTGTTGTTAATTGATGAGAACATGTGAGGAACATTTGTTACCTCATTTGCAGGAAAACATCTCAACTATATGAGCACTCCTAACTTTAAACTAGTACAGACACTGAGACAGCTCTCTCTGCTTTATCTGAGCTATAAATCTTTGAACTTAAAGTGGAATTCCATCTCTCACATTTTTTAATGAAATCAAAATAAATACAATTACTGAACAGAAGCCAAAGATCACAGGAGGTTAAAAGTGGGGCGAGGACGTGGTCAATACTATTTGTTTGCATTCTGGCACTGTTTTCTTGGTGAATATTTCACTTATGGGAGGGCTTACAAGGGGGCAGGGATGCCCCTTCCTTCCTCCTGATGGATGTCTGCTGTTGATTAAATCTGAGCTGGGGTAGCCTCATGGTGCCTGTGAAATTTGAGACTCTAATGAGGACATAGTCTTGTAAAATGTGAGAGATTGAAACCACAAGATATTAAAGTCCTCCTAGGAAGGAGCTTTTCCCAAAGACTAGGCATTTGCTCTCGAAATTATGTTCCAGAATACACTAACATACAGTTATCTTTTTGTATTTTGTCCTTGAATCCATCTCCAAAGACCCTGAAGCCCATTTTTTTTCTCTTTCAGCCAAGTTAAAGTAAACATAAAAATGAGTAGCTTATTCTTATGGAAGGTCCATTATTTAAGTAAAGGTATGGCTTAAAATTAATACTCTGGTTTGTGATTAAATCTGCTGTTGATTCCTTATAATTGAGTTAGACATATTTGGTAAATGCAACATTAATATAATTGCATTTTTTGCAGAATACTCATGCCTGCTAAAATGTAAAGGAACAAAATAACTGAGCAACACAGAAAAAACAAATAAACAAGTAATATCCAAAGCCCATTTCGATAAATGTCAGTTTCTTAAAGACACTGTCTTGTTAGCCCATGAGTAATCTTTGCTAGTGAAAATCCCTGTTCACCCTTATTAAGCTGTATTATATATTCATATAAATCGTCTTGGTTTCTCCTCCCAGGAGTCTCTGATAATATCTGTATTCAATTGCAACCATGTAAATTAAGTGTCCCATATCACAGAGAAATTCAAGTAAGGCTAACAAATCAGGTCCATGATTCTCTAAGGCAAACATACTGTGCTAAGCTTACATGTCTGTATTTTATTTTTATTCATACTACAATACTGTGCTATTAGACACTGAGACAGCTCTCTGCTTTATCTGAGCTATAAATCTTTGAACTTAAAGTGGAATTCCATCTCTCACATTTTTTAATGAAATCAAAATAAATACAATTACTGAACAGAAGCCAAAGATCACAGGAGGTTAAAAGTGGGGCGAGGACGTGGTCAATACTATTTGTTTGCATTCTGGCACTGTTTTCTTGGTGAATATTTCACTTATGGGAGGGCTTACAAGGGGGCAGGGATGCCCCTTCCTTCCTCCTGATGGATGTCTGCTGTTGATTAAATCTGAGCTGGGGTAGCCTCATGGTGCCTGTGAAATTTGAGACTCTAATGAGGACATAGTCTTGTAAAATGTGAGAGATTGAAACCACAAGATATTAAAGTCCTCCTAGGAAGGAGCTTTTCCCAAAGACTAGGCATTTGCTCTCGAAATTATGTTCCAGAATACACTAACATACAGTTATCTTTTTGTATTTTGTCCTTGAATCCATCTCCAAAGACCCTGAAGCCCATTTTTTTTCTCTTTCAGCCAAGTTAAAGTAAACATAAAAATGAGTAGCTTATTCTTATGGAAGGTCCATTATTTAAGTAAAGGTATGGCTTAAAATTAATACTCTGGTTTGTGATTAAATCTGCTGTTGATTCCTTATAATTGAGTTAGACATATTTGGTAAATGCAACATTAATATAATTGCATTTTTTGCAGAATACTCATGCCTGCTAAAATGTAAAGGAACAAAATAACTGAGCAACACAGAAAAAACAAATAAACAAGTAATATCCAAAGCCCATTTCGATAAATGTCAGTTTCTTAAAGACACTGTCTTGTTAGCCCATGAGTAATTTTTGCTAGTGCAAATCCCTGTTCACCCTTATTAAGCTGTATTATATATTCATATAAATCGTCTTGGTTTCTCCTCCCAGGAGTCTCTGATAATATCTGTATTCAATTGCAACCATGTAAATTAAGTGTCCCATATCACAGAGAAATTCAAGTAAGGCTAACAAATCAGGTCCATGATTCTCTAAGGCAAACATACTGTGCTAAGCTTACATCATGACTCTGAGATATTTCTGAACTCTTTCTTACTATACTCATAATTTCTCTTCAGAGCAGGAGAGTGTACTGCTCAAAAAGAGACACACAGTGAGTTCAGCTAATATTTTTCCCCACTAGAATTGCAAACATCAAGCTACTGCTATCTTGCAAATTACCATTCCTTACCCCAAATGCAGACACTAATTAGTGGACAAGTGATAGATCTTGATCTGCTGTTTCCAGTGAGACCAGGGTGGTCTTTCAATCTCAAAGGAGGCATAGTCACTGCCTTCTGTTTTTCTATGCCTCACTTAAATTTACCTTTGGGAATATGTGTATGTAAAGGAGCCCTTCAAATGCATCTACTGTTTATATTCATGTGAGGCTACAGGAAAGATTGCTATAACCTCCCAGGTCATCCTGCCCAGTGTGTCCAAATAGATGTAATAGAGTGAGGGAAATATTTTCTATTGATGGCACTACTAAATCTTTCTCTTTTCTACTTCACCAAGAGAACAACTGTCGCTTTAAATGGAAGCTGGGCGGGCATGTCCACTGTGCTTAGGCATATTTGCTCAGTTGGGACACTCTCCACGATCACTGAAAGATAATGAGGCAAGGCCACCAGGAGTACAGGATTGCCGTGGTGGGTTAGACTGACATTTATGGGATGTCCATCTAATTCTGGACTGGGTTCTGGATCTCTCCATCCTTTTATATGGGTTTTTACTCACAAAGGGAAATGATAACATAGAAATATTTAGGAAATCAACTTCTTCTTATTCTTCTTCTTTTTTTTTTTTTTTTTACTTATTTTTCATTGAAGGATAATTGCTTTACAGTATTACGCTGGTTTCTATGAAACATCAACATGAATCAGCCATAGGGGAAACCAACTTTTAAAGTGGATAAAAATCTCACCCTTCCTTTTTAAATTAAAACATTTTAGATCCAAAAGAGGGTTTAAATAATGTATATTAGGCTTATTTGCAAGGACAAATGAATAAATAAAAGAATTTATGAAGAAGAACACTTAGCTGGCCACTGGGTAGTATATACGTTTTGAATTGGGTTCCTTCAGGCAACACATTCAGGTTAGATCCCCTTTGCTTAATTAATAACAGAAAGTCTCTCTTTGAAAAATGAGATACCTATGTTACCAAAAATCCACAATTGAACAGCCACATTTTCAGATGCTTTGTGTAACATTCCTACCTAAGACACAGAGGCCAGACGGATGTCTGTGAATAACTGTGGGAATAGTTTATGAAAGTAGAGAATTTGGGGGCAGAAAAAACATTTAGAGCAGAGGATATTAACTAGTTTTATTTGGCCCAAAACATATTCACTGGAAGGACTGTTGCTGAAGCTGAAGCTCCAATACTCTGGTCACCTGATGTGAAGAGCTGACTCATTGGAAAAGACCCTCGTGCTGAGAAAAATTGAGGGCAGTCAAAGAAGGGGGTGACAGAGGATGAGATGGTTGGATGGCATCACCGATTCAATGGACATGAGTTTGAGCAGACTCTCAGAGACAGTGAAGGACAGGGAAGCCTGGCGTGCTGCAGCTCATGGGGTCACAGAATTGGACATGACTTAGAGATCAAACAACAATAACAACAAGTGCCTGATATTTAAAGAAATGTGATTTTGCAATTAATTACAAATACTTGAATAAGAAGCTTCACATAAAAATCCAAATGTCTGCTCTCTCTTGGAAAAATCCCTTACTTTCACTCTGGTGTGGGACCATTCAGAGATGGACCATCCCTTTCAACGAGCCCGAATCCACCATTTGTCTGCTTGTGGTACTGGAGACTTAAACCACATTCCTGTAGATCTTTGCAACCTTCCCCTGTTATACAATCTGGCAGAGTCATGCTCATGTTGAGTGTGTGCAATGAATGAGAGAATTCTCCTGGAAAGTATCAGAAACTTGAAAAGATATGTTCTCAGTCTAAACCCTCCCATGAGTATGAGAGTCTCCCTTGAATTCTAATCCCCCATACTTTGTATTTAAAGGTTCAAAGATTTAAAGGTTCCTGTGTGGCTCAGTGGTAAAGAGCGGGAGATGCAGAAGACTTGAGTTCAATCCCTGAATCAGGAAGATCCCCTGGAGAAGGAAATGGTAACCCACTAGCACTCTTGCTGGGAAAATCCCATGGACAGAAGAGCCTGGTAGCCTACAGTCCATGGGGTCATAAAGAGTTGGACACGACTGAGTGACTGAGCACACACGTGTACATAAATATCTCAAGATTCTGAACCACCCGTAGGCAGGCACTGTTTACTACACCCCACACAGAACAATGACACTAAGCATCCAGTCTAATGACTGTGTGTTTATCAATGGTGTCTTTATAAAGATTCATAACACTGATATTCCTTACCTCTTAGCTTTAACTTTTAAAAGAAACACATAGAAATTCATTCAGCCCTAATGTTTGGGAAGATCATAACAAGCTGAAAGTTGGTTTGGAATTATTTAAGTTAGTCCCAGACCTCCCTTGAGAAAGGACTAAACCTCAGAATTCTAAAGGAGTTTGGAAGCTGGTGATTCAAAATGTCACTTTGCCCATAATCCATTTTATTTAGGGAATAAAAAAGCCAAGTCTGGTTAAACTCCTGAAAATGACACCAGGACCAAAAGCAAGTCCATTTTCTCAGATAGTAATCTCACATTATTAACTAACTTAAAGGTTCTTAGCCAAACTTAGTTTGTAATCATTAAATGCTATGCTGTTAAATTCTGGGTACAAATTTATCTTATTATGCTTAAAAAAATCTCTGTCAGTGTGTGAAACAATGAAGAAATCATGGACTCTGCTTCATAATAAATGAGTTTGCCCTTGGGTACAACACCCACTCGCTCAGTGATCTCATTAATCATTAACACTGAAGCTTCACTGGGCAGACAGAGGGGCAGCAATGACACTTGATCCCCATTTTCCAGACAGGGAGGTCAAGGCAGCAAGAGGTTAAGTGATTTCTGGAGACCACACAGTAGGAGAACAGAGGAGTGGGGCCTGGACACTGCCCTGAGCTCCCCTGGTGGTCTCCAGGAGACCACTCATGAAGAAGAGGAGGGCCTGCGAGAAGGTCCAATGGGAGTACCCACAACTCAGATGGGATCACCGGAGGAACACCACAAGCCTGTCTTCAAAACATCTCTCGCAGTTCATGGGCTATGACGTTGACTAAGTTCCTTCTCTAAGTCCACCTTCACAACAATACTTGCAATTATGTTTGCAGTGAGTTCACTTAGAATTCATGTATGAAGAATCTCTAGAACATTATGAACATTCAGTAATGTCTCCCGTTGACCCTGCAACTTGTTCAGAGGTAGAAAACTATTTTTTCCCATTTCTGAACTAAAAACTCTGAGTCCACCATGCTACTCATCAAGAGGACTGGGGAGGGTAGACAAGGCCATCCTAGGCTGCAGACAGCCGATAGGATGCATTCCTTATAGGATGTCTGCATCCTATAAGGAAGGGCCTCTGGGATGTCAACTGTATTTTATTATCTATGGCATTGACACACCATTTAAAATACTGAGAAATCGCTAAGATTATAAACATCATTTTCTCCAACCTCGCACCACTACTTGTCACCTACAAGTATGCTCTAGGCCTCCACACTTATGAAAGAAAACTAAACCTCAGAATTCTAAAGGAGTTTGGAAGCTGGTGATTCAAAATGTCACTTTGCCCATAATCCATTTTATTTAGGGAATAAAAAAGCCAAGTCTGGTTAAACTCCTGAAAATGACACCAGGACCAAAAGCAAGTCCATTTTCTCAGATAGTAATCTCACATTATTAACTAACTTAAAGGTTCTTAGCCAAACTTAGTTTGTAATCATTAAATGCTATGCTGTTAAATTCTGGGTACAAATTTATCTTATTATGCTTAAAAAAATCTCTGTCAGTGTGTGAAACAATGAAGAAATCATGGACTCTGCTTCATAATAAATGAGTTTGCCCTTGGGTACAACACCCACTCGCTCAGTGATCTCATTAATCATTAACACTGAAGCTTCACTGGGCAGACAGAGGGGCAGCAATGACACTTGATCCCCATTTTCCAGACAGGGAGGTCAAGGCAGCAAGAGGTTAAGTGATTTCTGGAGACCACACAGTAGGAGAACAGAGGAGTGGGGCCTGGACACTGCCCTGAGCTCCCCTGGTGGTCTCCAGGAGACCACTCATGAAGAAGAGGAGGGCCTGCGAGAAGGTCCAATGGGAGTACCCACAACTCAGATGGGATCACCGGAGGAACACCACAAGCCTGTCTTCAAAACATCTCTCGCAGTTCATGGGCTATGACGTTGACTAAGTTCCTTCTCTAAGTCCACCTTCACAACAATACTTGCAATTATGTTTGCAGTGAGTTCACTTAGAATTCATGTATGAAGAATCTCTAGAACATTATGAACATTCAGTAATGTCTCCGTTGACCCTGCAACTTGTTCAGAGGTAGAAAACTATTTTTTCCCATTTCTGAACTAAAAACTCTGAGTCCACCATGCTACTCATCAAGAGGACTGGGGAGGGTAGACAAGGCCATCCTAGGCTGCAGACAGCCGATAGGATGCATTCCTTATAGGATGTCTGCATCCTATAAGGAAGGGCCTCTGGGATGTCAACTGTATTTTATTATCTATGGCATTGACACACCATTTAAAATACTGAGAAATCGCTAAGATTATAAAC
Source organism: Tragulus kanchil (assembly GCA_022376925.1). Classification (NCBI taxonomy): domain Eukaryota; kingdom Metazoa; phylum Chordata; class Mammalia; order Artiodactyla; family Tragulidae; genus Tragulus; species Tragulus kanchil. Next base: position 164,440,876 of record JAIOJX010000005.1, read on the forward strand.
ATCATTTTCTCCAACCTCGCACCACTACTTGTCACCTACAAGTATGCTCTAGGCCTCCCCACACTTATAAGAAGTGTTTACTTCCTTTCTAAAGAGTCCTCCCTTGCTTTATAGCAGATAAGAGGTATAAACATTCTACTGCGACTTGTTTATACAACATTTCCTTGCAAAGGTAAACACTGGTCCCAAACCAACATGAATTTCCTTTCAAGATTATCCATAATGGTGAATTAAAAATTGTGACTCAATGATGTTTTTGTTGGCTACTTAAAAGGGAGATATTGAAATAGTAAATGGTGAATAGACTGTGAAATATAAAACTTGAATGGCTATTAAGACCAGAAGGCGGGCTTCCCTGGTGGTCCAGTGGGTAACGACACCGCCTTGCAGTGCAAGGGGCACTGGTTCAATCCCTGGCCTGGGAGGATCCCACGTGCTGCGGAGCGGCTGGACTGATGTGTCCAATTACCGAGCTGGAGCTCTGGAGCGCATGCGCCCAGAGCCAGCGCTCTACAACGACAGACACCACAGCGATGGGAGGCCCACAGGAGCCAAAGAACAAAGATGGATGAAAACAGAGAAACGAAAGACCAATAGAAGTGGCCCACCTGCTCCCCTCCCTCCCCAACCTGACCCCCACCCAAAATAAATAAATAAATAAATCTTTGAAAAAAAAAGACCAGAAGGCTTATAAGCTCTGAACAGGTACTGCTGTTCCCTGGCCAGACACACCAAAGTCATCCTTTACCCTTTTTCCCTTCCCCTACAGAAATCATGCTCTGCGCATCACCTGTCCATCAGCCCTCTGCAGATTCATCTCCTTTCTTCACTCCCCTGGTTCCTACCATCACCATCATCCTCATGCTTGAACTGTGGTAGCAATCTGCTAGCTCATGCCCCTGCTTCTGTTTTATCCACTTCCTGTCCGTTCCTTACATAGGGCAGTAGTACACATTTTGCCCTGTCCTTGCTTCTGTCCTTACGGACCCTGCTGGGGAAGGATGCACAGCTCTCACAGCAGGTTCTGTTTCGTTCTCCCTTGTCAACTGTATTTTATTATCTATGGCATTGACACACCATTTAAAATACTGAGAAATCGCTAAGATTATAAACATCATTTTCTCCAACCTCGCACCACTACTTGTCACCTACAAGTATGCTCTAGGCCTCCCCACACTTATAAGAAGTGTTTACTTCCTTTCTAAAGAGTCCTCCCTTGCTTTATAGCAGATAAGAGGTATAAACATTCTACTGCGACTTGTTTATACAACATTTCCTTGCAAAGGTAAACACTGGTCCCAAACCAACATGAATTTCCTTTCAAGATTATCCATAATGGTGAATTAAAAATTGTGACTCAATGATGTTTTTGTTGGCTACTTAAAAGGGAGATATTGAAATAGTAAATGGTGAATAGACTGTGAAATATAAAACTTGAATGGCTATTAAGACCAGAAGGCGGGCTTCCCTGGTGGTCCAGTGGGTAACGACACCGCCTTGCAGTGCAAGGGGCACTGGTTCAATCCCTGGCCTGGGAGGATCCCACGTGCTGCGGAGCGGCTGGACTGATGTGTCCAATTACCGAGCTGGAGCTCTGGAGCGCATGCGCCCAGAGCCAGCGCTCTACAACGACAGACACCACAGCGATGGGAGGCCCACAGGAGCCAAAGAACAAAGATGGATGAAAACAGAGAAACGAAAGACCAATAGAAGTGGCCCACCTGCTCCCCTCCCTCCCCAACCTGACCCCCACCCAAAATAAATAAATAAATAAATCTTTAAAAAAAAAAAAAGACCAGAAGGCTTATAAGCTCTGAACAGGTACTGCTGTTCCCTGGCCAGACACACCAAAGTCATCCTTTACCCTTTTTCCCTTCCCCTACAGAAATCATGCTCTGCGCATCACCTGTCCATCAGCCCTCTGCAGATTCATCTCCTTTCTTCACTCCCCTGGTTCCTACCATCACCATCATCCTCATGCTTGAACTGTGGTAGCAATCTGCTAGCTCATGCCCCTGCTTCTGTTTTTATCCACTTCCTGTCCGTTCCTTACATAGGGCAGTAGTACACATTTTGCCCTGTCCTTGCTCTGCTTAAAGTCCTTACGGACCCTGCTGGGGAAGGATGCACAGCTCTCTCACAGCAGGTTCTGCCTCTCTCTGCAGCTCTCCCTCTCGCCATGACCACTTTCCATCCTCCACTCCCACAGCAATTGCCTCATTTTCCCCTGAGGCTACCAAGTTAATCTCTGCTTCTCTGTCCCATCACTTGGCCCTATTTGGCTCCCCAACAGGCATCCCAGATGGCGCTAATGGTAAAGAACTTGTCTGCCAATGCAGGAGACATAAGAGATGCGGGTTTGATCCCTGGGTTGGGAAGATCCCTTGGAGGAGGAAATGGCAACCCACTGCAGTGTTCTTGCCTGGAGAATCCATGGAGAGAAGAGCCAATGGGCTACAGTCCATGGGATCACAGAGTTGGACATGACTGAAGTGACTGAACAGGCATGCACCTGTCTCCCCATCAGGTTTCTAGAGCAACCACCTCACTTAGCCTGTTTCTGACATCCTTGGAGTTGTTGTTTCTTCTTGTGCCTCTCCTGCACCTGTTTTCATGGGCCCCTCCTTAGAGACGAGTCCTCTAATGTCTGTCTTCTCTGCATGCCGAGTAGTCTGCAGTGTTGTGCAGCTTGACTATCATGGTTCTCAGTATGGATAACTTTTTCTTTAGCCGCCTTGGGACTTGTTTACACAAGGTCAACTCAGGATGTATTATGTCTGGCAAATCCTCATATATTATCATTTCATATGGTCTCCCTACATCCTTTCTCTTAATACGTTTGGAACACCTATTAGATTCCATATATATTTAATTCATTTCATTATAGGTTCATCCTTCATTCTTTTCTTCATAGTTCACAGGTACTGCTGTTCCCTGGCCAGACACACCAAAGTCATCCTTTACCCTTTTTCCCTTCCCCTACAGCAATCATGCTCTGCGCAACACCTGTCCATCAGCCCTCTGCAGATTCATCTCCTTTCTTCACTCCCCTGGTTCCTACCATCACCATCATCCTCATGCTTGAACTGTGGTAGCAATCTGCTAGCTCATGCCCCTGCTTCTGTTTTTATCCACTTCCTGTCCGTTCCTTACATAGGGCAGTAGTACACATTTTGCCCTGTCCTTGCTCTGCTTAAAGTCCTTACGGACCCTGCTGGGGAAGGATGCACAGCTCTCTCACAGCAGGTTCTGCCTCTCTCTGCAGCTCTCCCTCTCGCCATGACCACTTTCCATCCTCCACTCCCACAGCAATTGCCTCATTTTCCCCTGAGGCTACCAAGTTAATCTCTGCTTCTCTGTCCCATCACTTGGCCCTATTTGGCTCCCCAACAGGCATCCCAGATGGCGCTAATGGTAAAGAACTTGTCTGCCAATGCAGGAGACATAAGAGATGCGGGTTTGATCCCTGGGTTGGGAAGATCCCTTGGAGGAGGAAATGGCAACCCACTGCAGTGTTCTTGCCTGGAGAATCCATGGAGAGAAGAGCCAATGGGCTACAGTCCATGGGATCACAGAGTTGGACATGACTGAAGTGACTGAACAGGCATGCACCTGTCTCCCCATCAGGTTTCTAGAGCAACCACCTCACTTAGCCTGTTTCTGACATCCTTGGAGTTGTTGTTTCTTCTTGTGCCTCTCCTGCACCTGTTTTCATGGGCCCCTCCTTAGAGACGAGTCCTCTAATGTCTGTCTTCTCTGCATGCCGAGTAGTCTGCAGTGTTGTGCAGCTTGACTATCATGGTTCTCAGTATGGATAACTTTTTCTTTAGCCGCCTTGGGACTTGTTTACACAAGGTCAACTCAGGATGTATTATGTCTGGCAAATCCTCATATATTATCATTTCATATGGTCTCCCTACATCCTTTCTCTTAATACGTTTGGAACACCTATTAGATTCCTATTGGATCTTCTTATGCTCTGTATTTCTTAAACTTCCCTTCATATTTTCTATCTCTAGATAGTTTCTTCAGTTCAATCATCCAAGAATTCATTCTTTTCTTCAATTAAGTTCAATCTGTTGGTGCATTTTATCTTAATTACTGGATGTTTATTTCTGGAAGTTAAATTACCTACCTTTGTCTTGCTTTTTTGTGTTTTCATTCAGAATCTATTATATCATTTGAGTTTCTAGTCATTCTTTCGTCTCTTTGAAAAGGAAAGTGTTAGTCAGTCATGTCTGACTCATTGCGATCCTGTGGACTGTAGCCTACCAGGCTCCTCTGTCCATGGATTTCTCCAGGCGAAAATATTGGAGTGGTGAGCCATTCCCTTCTCCAGAGATCTTCCTGACTCAGAGATGGAACTCACGTCTCCTGCATTGCAGGCATGTTCTTTAATGTCTGAGCCATCAGTGAAGCCAATCTCTTTAGACGGGCTTATTTTTAGTCTCTTCCAACCACTTCACTATCTCCAATTCATATGTGCTATTTTTATATTTGCTTGTGTTTTCTCATCATTGATAGTTTTCTTGTGTATTTCATAATTTCTGTTTTAAAGTTTGTCTTGCATGGGATTTGTTTATATGTCTGAGCTCTCTAGATGGTGGAAATCCCCTTACAGAGAGTTTCTGCCTTTGCTTCTGCAGGGCACCTGATTAGGTCCAGTTTCACACTCATTTCCGGGGGCTTTTCATTACATGTGGAAATAATGCACTTGAACTCCACTTCAGCCCTGAGCGTGGCATGGACCTCCTGCTCTGATACCTCAGAGGTGACTTCTTTTTACTATTAATATCTACTTGGAGCCCCAGGTGAATTGTAGGTTTCCTATCGCTTCTGTGTTTGGAGTTTCCTTTTATGGAAACACGGCCTCTTCAGATTCCCAGCTCTATGAAGGTCAACCTTGATCCAACCTCCAACTTTTCACAGATTCCCTGCCCATCCCGCATCCTGGTTGTATATTCAGTTTCCACCCTCAGCCAGTGGACCCAGATTCCACTCCTCTGCTGGCCTTCAGCATCTGACCACAAGCTACTTATTCTAGCCTCTAGTTTCTTTTTTTTTTTAATTTATCTTTTGGGGGGTGGGGTGGGAGGGAGGGGGGCAGGCGGGCCACTTCTGTTGATCTTTCATTTCTCTATTTTCATCTGTCTTTGTTCTTTGGCTCCTGTGGGCCTCCCATCGCGGTGGCCTCTGTCATCACAGAGCACCGGCTCTGGGCGCACGCACCCCAGAGCTCCGGCTCGGTAATTGGACACATCAGTCCAGCCACTCCGCGGCACATGGGATCTTCCCAGGCCAGGGATGGAACCGGCGCCCCCTGCACTGCAAGGCGGTGTCCTTACCCACTGGACCACCAGGGGAAGCCCCCTCTAGTTTCTTTTCATTTCTGGCATGTGGGAATATTCCTTTCTTTCTATTAAGCTCAGCTATGTGTTTTAAAAGACTTTGTTCTGGTTACACTTATCCAGTATTTTTATGCTTTTATAACTGAAAAAGTAGCATACATTAACTTTGTTTTCCTGTTCTATGAACTAGAATCTTCCCTCTGGGCTCTGCCGACCTTGAATTAGGACATGTGGTTTATTTAGCATTCAGCAAGTGCCTGCAACATAGAAGACACTTAGACTTTTTGACTACTGAACAAATAAAACCTGAGATAAATCTCACCTTCTCTATTTACCAACCAGATCTTAGAAAAGCCATAAAATCCCTCTAGGCTTCTTTCTTCATTGTCAAACGATGTTAAAATAATCTCTCACTTGTTACCTTACACAAAGAAAGTGATGCAATAATGCTATGAACAAACTTGGAAAAGCCATCAGCCCTAGGTAAGTGAAAGATACTAAGGAAAATTAAAACTCTCTTCAGTGATCATCCATTCATCTCTTTCTCACCAGGATAGGGAGAACTAGGGAGGACTGAGTCTCTCTGGCACCTGCTAGTTGGTGTCAAGCTCTTAAAGTAACAGCAGCAAATAGGACATTTTGCCTCAAATACAATGCCTTTTCTGTAGTTTTGTGTTTGAATATTGCAAAAACCCAGGATAGGGAAATACTCAAAGTTCCCTGCCCATCCCGCATCCTGGTTGTATATTCAGTTTCCACCCTCAGCCAGTGGACCCAGATTCCACTCCTCTGCTGGCCTTCAGCATCTGACCACAAGCTACTTATTCTAGCCTCTAGTTTCTTTTTTTTTTTAATTTATCTTTTGGGGGGTGGGGTGGGGAGGGAGGGGGGCAGGCGGGCCACTTCTGTTGATCTTTCATTTCTCTATTTTCATCTGTCTTTGTTCTTTGGCTCCTGTGGGCCTCCCATCGCGGTGGCCTCTGTCATCACAGAGCACCGGCTCTGGGCGCACGCACCCCAGAGCTCCGGCTCGGTAATTGGACACATCAGTCCAGCCACTCCGCGGCACATGGGATCTTCCCAGGCCAGGGATGGAACCGGCGCCCCCTGCACTGCAAGGCGGTGTCCTTACCCACTGGACCACCAGGGGAAGCCCCCTCTAGTTTCTTTTCATTTCTGGCATGTGGGAATATTCCTTTCTTTCTATTAAGCTCAGCTATGTGTTTTAAAAGACTTTGTTCTGGTTACACTTATCCAGTATTTTTATGCTTTTATAACTGAAAAAGTAGCATACATTAACTTTGTTTTCCTGTTCTATGAACTAGAATCTTCCCTCTGGGCTCTGCCGACCTTGAATTAGGACATGTGGTTTATTTAGCATTCAGCAAGTGCCTGCAACATAGAAGACACTTAGACTTTTTGACTACTGAACAAATAAAACCTGAGATAAATCTCACCTTCTCTATTTACCAACCAGATCTTAGAAAAGCCATAAAATCCCTCTAGGCTTCTTTCTTCATTGTCAAACGATGTTAAAATAATCTCTCACTTGTTACCTTACACAAAGAAAGTGATGCAATAATGCTATGAACAAACTTGGAAAAGCCATCAGCCCTAGGTAAGTGAAAGATACTAAGGAAAATTAAAACTCTCTTCAGTGATCATCCATTCATCTCTTTCTCACCAGGATAGGGAGAACTAGGGAGGACTGAGTCTCTCTGGCACCTGCTAGTTGGTGTCAAGCTCTTAAAGTAACAGCAGCAAATAGGACATTTTGCCTCAAATACAATGCCTTTTCTGTAGTTTTGTGTTTGAATATTGCATAAATTAAAGTTGAAGCTCCCCCTTGAACCTTGGCTCTGTCATTTGTCCTGTCTGTCCAGTGTTGGGAGAAACATGACTGCCAAAGGTAGTGGTTTCCCTGGTGTACATGACACTGAGCTGTAGTTCTCACTATGACCCTCAGTATTTATTTCCATTTATCAAACAGTCTAGTTGGCAAGCACAGATTGAATACCAACTATGTAATGATGAACATGAAAGGTGTTATATTTTCCTTTTCCTTTGGGGCTTAAGGGTGAAGTGGGAAGAAATAGAAGCTTAACCATTCGAAGCATTTGCTGTAAGTCTTTTTCCTAGCTTCAGTCATTCTAAATCTAAGAAATAAGCTTCACCATGTCAATGGAACTTTGCTTCTAACACCTTGTTATCTTGTTAGCCTCATCTTCTGCACCTCTCCCAACCATGCAGTAGTTATCTGTTAAATCTTTCTACACACACAATGTTGAACACATGCTGTGGCTCTGTGAACTAACGCCTTTGGGTGCTGTTCCTTCTGCTGGATACTTAGTTCCTCTCTTGAAGCCTCAACTGACCTCAAGGCTGAGTTCATAAACTCCATCATGGTCTGAGCTCCACATTCAGTTGAGCAAGCATTCTTCTTTAACTTGAGTAGGAAAGGCTGCTTCTGCCTCCCCTAGAGCCCTTACCATGCTCTGGAGAACACTGCATCCAACCATCCACAGCCAGGAAATGCTTCTATGTGTTTTTTACTTACCGTGGCAATCCCACAATACCAAGCACAATTTCTCACCTAAAAGTAGTGCTAGTAAACATGAACAGAAATTGGTTTAACTTGAATGAGTTTTCAATGCATGCTAGAAGAGACATGCTTTTATGAACAAACTTGGAAAAGCCATCAGCCCTAGGTAAGTGAAAGATACTAAGGAAAATTAAAACTCTCTTCAGTGATCATCCATTCATCTCTTTCTCACCAGGATAGGGAGAACTAGGGAGGACTGAGTCTCTCTGGCACCTGCTAGTTGGTGTCAAGCTCTTAAAGTAACAGCAGCAAATAGGACATTTTGCCTCAAATACAATGCCTTTTCTGTAGTTTTGTGTTTGAATATTGCATAAATTAAAGTTGAAGCTCCCCCTTGAACCTTGGCTCTGTCATTTGTCCTGTCTGTCCAGTGTTGGGAGAAACATGACTGCCAAAGGTAGTGGTTTCCCTGGTGTACATGACACTGAGCTGTAGTTCTCACTATGACCCTCAGTATTTATTTCCATTTATCAAACAGTCTAGTTGGCAAGCACAGATTGAATACCAACTATGTAATGATGAACATGAAAGGTGTTATATTTTCCTTTTCCTTTGGGGCTTAAGGGTGAAGTGGGAAGAAATAGAAGCTTAACCATTCGAAGCATTTGCTGTAAGTCTTTTTCCTAGCTTCAGTCATTCTAAATCTAAGAAATAAGCTTCACCATGTCAATGGAACTTTGCTTCTAACACCTTGTTATCTTGTTAGCCTCATCTTCTGCACCTCTCCCAACCATGCAGTAGTTATCTGTTAAATCTTTCTACACACACAATGTTGAACACATGCTGTGGCTCTGTGAACTAACGCCTTTGGGTGCTGTTCCTTCTGCTGGATACTTAGTTCCTCTCTTGAAGCCTCAACTGACCTCAAGGCTGAGTTCATAAACTCCATCATGGTCTGAGCTCCACATTCAGTTGAGCAAGCATTCTTCTTTAACTTGAGTAGGAAAGGCTGCTTCTGCCTCCCCTAGAGCCCTTACCATGCTCTGGAGAACACTGCATCCAACCATCCACAGCCAGGAAATGCTTCTATGTGTTTTTTACTTACCGTGGCAATCCCACAATACCAAGCACAATTTCTCACCTAAAAGTAGTGCTAGTAAACATGAACAGAAATTGGTTTAACTTGAATGAGTTTTCAATGCATGCTAGAAGAGACATGCTTTTATGCTCAAAGACAAAAAGAGGTTGAACACTAAAAGATATGAAAAGATATGGCATGTAAACAGTAACCAAAAGAGAGCTGAAGTGGCTGCACTAACAACAGACAAGATAGACTTTAAGACAAAAACTGTTATAGAGACAAAGAAGGACATTTTGTAGTGGTAGAAATGTCAATCCATTAAGAAGATATAAACATAGGTGCATCTAACAACAGAGGCTCAAATAGTTGAAACTAAACCTGAAAAATGAGGCTGGAGAAATAGACAATTCAGTAATAATGGAGACCCCAACCTCATACTTTCAATAATGAATAGAACAAAAAGATAGAAGATTAAAAAGCAAATATACAACCTGAACGACACTATAAACCAACTAGCTATCTATAGACTCTATACCCAGCAATGGTAAAGTACAAACTCTTACAAGTGCACATGGAACATTCTCCAGGATAGACCATGTTAGGCTATAGCACAGCCTCAGCACAGTGTTAGAGGATGAAATCATGCAAAGTATATTCCATAATCACTGTGGAACAAGATTAGAAATCAATAGCAGAAGGAAACTTGGTAAATTCATAATAATGTGGAAATGAAACAATGCACTACTAAAACAGTGAGTCAAAGAATTACAAAGGAAGTGAGAAAATGCCTTGAGATAAATGAAAATTAAACACAACATATCAAGCCTGTGGGATGAAGTTGAAACAAATCTTAGAGGGAAATGCCTATATTACAAAAGAAGAAACCTCAAATCAAAAGCCAAAACTCCCACCTTACCAAATTAGAAAAAAAAAAAAAAAAAGTAGATTAAACCCAAAGAAATAAGAAGGGAGAAAAATAATGCTTATAATGAAAATAAATGAAATAGAAAATCATTAAAGAAAATCAATGAAGTCAAAAGTTTGCCCTTTAAGAAAATCTTTCCTGGATTTTTAGCCTCTGGCCACTTCTGCAGATTTTGGACTAACTAGACTCCATAATGACATCAGCAAATTCATTATAATAAAATCCTTCTACACACACGCACGTGCGCGCTCTGGAGAACCTGGGTGTACAAAAGGTAGAGAGTAGCATGTAGTGATTAATACAGGCTTGAGAGACAGCCTGCTTATGTTCAAATCATGAACCTGTTAGACTGATTCTCCAAATGTCTTAGGACAAGCCAGATCACTTCTCTTTGCCTCAGTTTCCTCAACTGGGAGTTGGGAATGACAACAGTACTCTATTTTGTGGGGTTGCTCTAAAAAGTCATTAGTTAATAAAAAGATTTATTATGATATCCTCAGCATAGACTTAGTGTGTAAAAAAATTACTTCTTATGATTTTCTTGGGATTTTCCCTAAAAATTTATTTTAAAAAGATTAGTCACTACTAAAAATGTATGCAAACCAATGGAATTTGTTCAGGCTGAAGTAGTGTTTTTTTTTTTTTTTTTTCTTACTATTATAGTAGCCAACGCTGCCAGTATTCAGTGGCCCAAACAGAAGGAAGATATTGTTCTAACCACTCAGAGTCACAATTATTTCATGTTTATGAATCCACTCAGTCAGTGAATTTTAGCTGCACTAAACACATATAAAACATCACACATGACACTTATATGTATATGAAATCCAAAGGCAGTCTAATATATAACCTATGTATATTATTCCAGGTTCTTCATATGTGATCCCCAAAATTGTTAGGGTCACTTTGCAAGTCATTTTTAGAACAATGGCTCTCCATCTGACTTAGTGCATTTGACCAGCTGTGACAGAAACTTTACACTAGGTAGCTTAGGCAACATTTATTTCTCATGGCTCTGGAAGTTGGAAGTTTGAGATTAAGAACCTGCAGACCCAGGGTCTAGTTAGGTCACTTCCTGGTTTGCAGTCATCCATTTTCTCACTGTATCTTCACATGGCCGAGAAAGAGATCAGCTTTCTCATGTCTCTTCTCATAAAGATGCTAATCACATTCATGAGGGCTCTACCCTCATGAACTGATTACTTTCCAAAGGCTTCACTTTCAAATAACAGCACGTTGGTGATTAGGCTTAAAACATGAATTTGCAGGGACACAAACATTCACTCCACAACACCACTAACCAGAATTCCATGAGAGGAAGGGTCAAGTCATTACAACAAAGCTAGCATTCTCTGCAGGCCAGTATGGATGACCAAGAACCAGGCTCTGTCTTCTGACTGCTCACAACATGAGTGCTAAGAAACCAGACATCTAAGTTGCCTTGGCAGATAAGGCATGAAGCTCTGTCCATTCCAAAATGGTTGCCTGAATCAATGGATTCAGTAAGTGCCCCATTGTGTCCCATGGGCTGTGTCCCAGACTCTAGATAAGGTAGGCCTAAAATAGTAGAGAAAACTGCAAGGGCTCTATTCTGTACAAAACCAAGAGCAAACTTGCAATTGTTTGCAAAGGGTTTCATTTTAAAATTCTCATTTATTTATGGTGGGGCTCTAGGGTGCATGGGCTCAATCGTTGTAGCGCATGAGCTTAGCTCTCCTGCAGCATGTGGAATCCTCCAAAATCTGGGGTTAGACCTGAGATCCCTGCTTCAGCAGGCAGATTCCTAACTACTGGACCACCAAGGAAATCCCTCATTTTTACCTCCAAACTCATTTTAATCTCTTCTCTCTTATAGGGTGTTGCTTCTTCAAGCCTTGGCTGCCACGGCACATGGCCTGCCCTAGGTTAACCCAGACCATATTGATAGTGCCTGTGAATTTCTCTATCCATGAAATGCTTATATGAAAGATGCTAGTTCCATGTATCCATTGGACTTTCTCCTGGAATGTGGCCCAGTTTATCCCCCAGATTGTGATCTTCATAAAGTCAGGATGGAATTTCCTTAGATTGCCTTTACACACACTGGATGCTCAATGTTCGCTATGGATGTGATGAATTGATGGGCATTTTACATGTCCTTAAACAAAGAATTTACTTTCTTCACCAGAGGAGAAGAGGATTTAAAATACAAATATAAGAGAAGGGGTCATCTCAGAGAATATTTTATCTACAATCTCTGGTATTAAAAGTTACTCACTGCTGTGATGACATTTGTCATTTATATATGGTAAAATACAGTCACCAGTTTTATTGAAAGGGTCTTGTCAAGACCGCAGCAACATTTGCACCAATTTCTATCAATCAGAAATACATAATACAATACAGTTTCTGTGATCAGAAGTTCAGAATTTCCATACACAGCTTTTGTGTTCCCAGGGTACTTCCGAAGGTGGTCAAAATGAAAAAGAGACCTTTAGGGATAAAATGATGCAGAGGATAATGGGCAAAGCAGATATGTTTCCTTCAGGGAAAAATTGCCATTTGTCTTCAACAATGGGCTGGAAGAAAATGGGAAGTCCCTGGATCAGACACTGGATATCATTGTCCAAGACTATTGCAAGTCTGAGTATAGGAATTTGTTCACACATGCACTCACTCACACACACACACACACACACACACACACACACACACACACTCACTGACACATACTCACACATGTATTCACACACACACACACACTGTGCCTTGAAGTTCTTTCGACTTTAATCCTCTGTTTTTTTATACTGGAGCTCTATCAGTGTAATACATGCTCAGTCATTCAGTTGTGTCCGACTCTTTTGTGACACCACAGATTGTAGCCCACCAGGCTCCTCTGTCCAAGGAATTTTCCAGCCAAGAATACTGGAGTGGGTTGCCATTTCCTCCTCCAAGGGGTCTTCCTGACCCAGAGATCTAACTCACATCGCCTGTGTCTTCTGCATTGGCAGATGGATTCTTTACCACTGCACCACAAAGGGCCAAAATATTTCTCTCCTGACTCTGGCTGAGGGAGAGGAAGAGTAATTACTTAAAGATGTCCAGAGAGCTCTCCAAAACAAAGACCTACTCTCCAGAGTAACAGATGTTACAAGAGCCTCATCCCACTTGGGAGAAGGACAGTTCTCCAGTTCCAGCCCCTTTCAGGATTTCTATTGCACTTAAGTGAAGGAAAGGAAAGAGCTAAGAAATGTTTGTAATGGTCACAGACCAGTGACATAGGTTCACAAAAAGACCGAGATTTAATCACATGTTTATAGAACGCTTCCTACCCCCTTCAACACAAATACCTTACTATTACATTAATTAGTATTAATTAGCACACTAATATGTATTATTACACTATTATACTAATTGAATCTCAGTCTCTAAATCACTTCAGTTGTGTCCAGCTGTTTGTGACCCTAAGGACCACAGCCCACCAGGCTCTTCTCTCCATTGAATTCTTCAGTCTAGAGTACTAGAATGGGTTGCCATGTGCTTCCCCAGGAGATCTTTCTGACCCAGGGATTGAATTCTTGTCTCTTACATCTCCTGTGTTGGCAGGCGGGTTCTTTACCACTAGTACCACCTTGGAAGCCCCAATTTCCTAATGGAAACACACAAAAATATGTTTCACTCAGAATCTTAAGGATGAAATGAAGGCACTAAATGCCATTTGAGATTAAAGTTTTATATATATTCCTGAGCATCATTAGAGAGACCTAATTGAAAAAGAACATTGTTCTCCAAGGATCACTGCACTGCTTACTTTGAGGCATGTGATAATCTGCACAACAGAGGGGCCATGGCGTTAGCTGAGACGGGTCTTAGCTTTAGCACATCCCAGTGGATACTGCATGGATACTCCATGGGAGAAAAGAAGTTTAGACCAACATTTGCATACATGAGATCAGGGGCCAGCCCACCCAAGTCTGACTCCTGGCTCTGATGCTTACTAACTCTGGCCACACTAGCAAGTGATTTGCCCTTATGTTCCTTAGTCCCCTTGTCTAACAGATGGCGATGATGACAGCTCAGACTATTGTTGTAAGAGTTGCAAAGGCCTTAGGTTAACATACATAGCACCCTCAGAATAGCACCTGGCACAAAGTAAGTGAGACTCCTTTGCAATTAGAACTGCTTGTTTTCTATATTTCCACCTGTCTATGCTTCACCAAGAAATGGATGCTGGGTCTCGTGAATCTTTGCTGCTTGGTCAGAGCTCGTCTACTGTTTTCTCAGATGTGATTATAATTATATCTACTGCAAGACTTGGGCAGAAGAGTCTTGGGGAGAGAAGCAGTGCCCTCCTTTCCTACTCACTGTGCTGTCCCTTCTGAATGCTGAGTGAAAACTAGGCTCTGTTATCCAGCCTTCTAGCAGCTTCTCCACCTGACTGTCTGGGGAGATGGAACATGTTGGGTCTTCACAGAGAGATGCCTGAGGTGCTTCAGGACACACCCGGCACTGACTCTGGACCAGACATTGAAGAGATCCATTTCCAAATGTGAAATCAGCGCCTCCTACCATCACGACACATTTCAGATAATTAGAAAACATGCAACAATTTCAAGCATCCCCAAGGGTCTGATAAATCTCTGTAACAGGCCAAGGAGAAATGAGACTGAGATCCATCCAGAGACAACTGGCTTGAACTCAAACAGCTCAGAATGTTTTTTTAAAAAATATCTTGTTCTTGACAAAGACCAGGATTTTGCCAACACATTCTTCCCTTTTAAAGCCCGCAGGTCCATTCTGTGTGGTTCTGGTTCCTTTTTCCTAGGCTTCATCTGAGGTTATACAAAGGCCACGGGATTATTTTATGTCCATGAATCTTTGCCTCATCCTACACCCGTGTCACCACAATTCTCTCAAATGGGCTTCACAGCATGGCCCAGCCCCTCTCTCTCACCCTGCAATGGGTGTTTGTTTGAAGTCACTCAAAGGCTTATACAGTGCAGTGTCACAATCCTTAGGGTCATGACCTCCCATGAGTACTCCCCCATGCTTTCTTCCCAAGATGCCCCTTGATACACCCTGGGTGCTTGGCAAATACAAAACCACAAACTAAACTGAAATTCATGGACACAGTCAGCTCAAAGGGGATTTCCTCAATGTGCATTCTTTTCTGAGAACCTCATTGATCATTCTCCTGAGGCTGATTGTGGAAAAAAATTCTGAATTCTTTTCTGAGAAAACCCCATTGATCATTTGCAATTAGAACTGCTTGTTTTCTATATTTCCACCTGTCTATGCTTCACCAAGAAATGGATGCTGGGTCTCGTGAATCTTTGCTGCTTGGTCAGAGCTCGTCTACTGTTTTCTCAGATGTGATTATAATTATATCTACTGCAAGACTTGGGCAGAAGAGTCTTGGGGAGAGAAGCAGTGCCCTCCTTTCCTACTCACTGTGCTGTCCCTTCTGAATGCTGAGTGAAAACTAGGCTCTGTTATCCAGCCTTCTAGCAGCTTCTCCACCTGACTGTCTGGGGAGATGGAACATGTTGGGTCTTCACAGAGAGATGCCTGAGGTGCTTCAGGACACACCCGGCACTGACTCTGGACCAGACATTGAAGAGATCCATTTCCAAATGTGAAATCAGCGCCTCCTACCATCACGACACATTTCAGATAATTAGAAAACATGCAACAATTTCAAGCATCCCCAAGGGTCTGATAAATCTCTGTAACAGGCCAAGGAGAAATGAGACTGAGATCCATCCAGAGACAACTGGCTTGAACTCAAACAGCTCAGAATGTTTTTTTAAAAAATATCTTGTTCTTGACAAAGACCAGGATTTTGCCAACACATTCTTCCCTTTTAAAGCCCGCAGGTCCATTCTGTGTGGTTCTGGTTCCTTTTTCCTAGGCTTCATCTGAGGTTATACAAAGGCCACGGGATTATTTTATGTCCATGAATCTTTGCCTCATCCTACACCCGTGTCACCACAATTCTCTCAAATGGGCTTCACAGCATGGCCCAGCCCCTCTCTCTCACCCTGCAATGGGTGTTTGTTTGAAGTCACTCAAAGGCTTATACAGTGCAGTGTCACAATCCTTAGGGTCATGACCTCCCATGAGTACTCCCCCATGCTTTCTTCCCAAGATGCCCCTTGATACACCCTGGGTGCTTGGCAAATACAAAACCACAAACTAAACTGAAATTCATGGACACAGTCAGCTCAAAGGGGATTTCCTCAATGTGCATTCTTTTCTGAGAACCTCATTGATCATTCTCCTGAGGCTGATTGTGGAAAAAAAAATTCTGAACTCATCCCATTTGGGTAGACCAAAGACCTCATTAAGGAGGAATTAACAATAACTAAGCTGAGATGAGGCACATCAGATGTCCTGCAATTGAAAGTCTTCTAGGACAGCTTTCAAGTTGCTAAAGAACATATTTCAGAGAGAAAATGGCAGCCAAGTTACCTGACTTCCAAAGGTAGTCTATAGGGAGAAACAACTGGGAGCTCTGTGCTGCATGACTGAGACTTGCAACCGGTGTGCTATGTCTAATTACAATTATAATTAAAGTAACACATGTACATGATCAAGAATCAACCCTCCCCTACAAATGGCTTAAAATGAAAATGCATATATATTTCTTGCCCCTGTTCCACTGCCCCAGGACAACTGTGGGCTTACATAAATCGAGTTTGGAGGTATCCTCCTCTCTTCTGTTTTTTTGGATGAGATTTTGTAGAATCGGTGTTGTTTCACCTTTAGGTATATTTCAGGATTTGTCCATGAACTGCACCTGAACATCTTTTTCAAAAGGGTTTGAGCTACAAAGTCTGTTTTATAGAAGTTATTGATTCCATTTTGAATGAGTTTTGGTAATTTGTGATTTTTAAGGAATTGGCCCATTTTTAATTCTTTTTAATTGAGGTACTGTTGATTAACAATATTAAATGTTTCAGGTGTACAACACAGTGAGCCACAATTTTTAAAGGTTATAGTCCATTTATAGCTACAAAATATTGAATATATTTTCCGTGCTGTACAATGTACCCTTGTAGTCTATTTAGTCTATATACAGTGAATCTTTGCCTCATCCTACACCCGTGTCACCACAATTCTCTCAAATGGGCTTCAGCAGAGTCACCCTGCAATGGGTGTTTGTTTGAAGTCACTCAAAGGCTTATACAGTGCAGTGTCACAATCCTTAGGGTCATGACCTCCCATGAGTACTCCCCCATGCTTTCTTCCCAAGATGCCCCTTGATACACCCTGGGTGCTTGGCAAATACAAAACCACAAACTAAACTGAAATTCATGGACACAGTCAGCTCAAAGGGGATTTCCTCAATGTGCATTCTTTTCTGAGAACCTCATTGATCATTCTCCTGAGGCTGATTGTGGAAAAAAAAATTCTGAACTCATCCCATTTGGGTAGACCAAAGACCTCATTAAGGAGGAATTAACAATAACTAAGCTGAGATGAGGCACATCAGATGTCCTGCAATTGAAAGTCTTCTAGGACAGCTTTCAAGTTGCTAAAGAACATATTTCAGAGAGAAAAATGGCAGCCAAGTTACCTGACTTCCAAAGGTAGTCTATAGGGAGAAACAACTGGGAGCTCTGTGCTGCATGACTGAGACTTGCAACCGGTGTGCTATGTCTAATTACAATTATAATTAAAGTAACACATGTACATGATCAAGAATCAACCCTCCCCTACAAATGGCTTAAAATGAAAATGCATATATATTTCTTGCCCCTGTTCCACTGCCCCAGGACAACTGTGGGCTTACATAAATCGAGTTTGGAGGTATCCTCCTCTCTTCTGTTTTTTTGGATGAGATTTTGTAGAATCGGTGTTGTTTCACCTTTAGGTATATTTCAGGATTTGTCCATGAACTGCACCTGAACATCTTTTTCAAAAGGGTTTGAGCTACAAAGTCTGTTTTATAGAAGTTATTGATTCCATTTTGAATGAGTTTTGGTAATTTGTGATTTTTAAGGAATTGGCCCATTTTTAATTCTTTTTAATTGAGGTACTGTTGATTAACAATATTAAATGTTTCAGGTGTACAACACAGTGAGCCACAATTTTTAAAGGTTATAGTCCATTTATAGCTACAAAATATTGAATATATTTTCCGTGCTGTACAATGTACCCTTGTAGTCTATTTAGTTTATATACAGTAGCTGTACCTCTGAATCCCTACGCCATATTCTGTCCCTTCTCACTTCCCTCTCCCACTGTTAACAGTCCTTTTCTTACATTGTCAAAGTTGAGCACAAAGCAATACATATTACTCTCAATTTTTAATGTATGCAGTATCTACTGTAAAAATCCTTTCTTTTGTTCCTTATATTAATAAACTGTGTTTCCTCTCCTTTCATCTTTGTCAGCATTTCTAGAGGTTTATTTATTTCTTTATTTCTGATGCGCCTCTTGATTTTAAAAAGTAATTACAGGTTTTTCTATTAAATGGCAGTTTTAGTGATACAGAATTCTATATTTTTTCTGTTGACCAATCATGTTACATTGATATTTAGTGAGTAATAGCTATGTAATCACAATAGTAAAAATATGTTTATCAGAGGTTTATTTTTTAAAAGAACCAGGGTCCCGGGAGGGGCCAAGGCTGCTGTTGGGGGCGGTGCTGGGCCAAAAAAAAAAAAAGAACCAGCATTTGTTTTTATTGATTTTCTCCAAGGTTTTTCTGTTTTAAAGTTCATTGACTTCTGGTCGTAACATCTATTATTTTCGTCCTTTGATTTGCTTTAAGGTTGCTTGGCCTATTTTTCCCTAGAACATTAACATGGAAGCTTAGATTATTATTTGACATTTTCTTCTTTTGCAACATAAACACCTAATTTTATAGACTTCCCTAACACTACATCTTTACTCCTTTACATGCCACAAATTTTATGTTATGTTTTCCTTTTTTTTTTCAATTCAAAATATTTTCTGTTTTCTTCTGAAATGTGTATTATGCTGCTTCCATAAACAATTCTATACATCTCAGTTGGATCAATTTAGTTGAGGGTATTATCAGTTCTTCTATCTTCTTGATGATTTTCTTTCTATTTATAATAGTTGTATTCGTTCCTGACAGAGCATTGAAGTCTTCAGCTAAGACAAAGTTTTGTTTATTAATCCTTTCAGATCTGTTAGTTTTTTCTTTATTTATTTTGAAGCTCTTATTTTCAGTTCTACACATCTGTGATTATTGGATATTTGGGGGGAATTTTTTCCTTTATCATTACATAATGTTCCTCTTGTCCCTAGTATTTTTCTTTGCTCTGCAGTTTATTTTGATATTAATATAATCGTTGCAATATTAATTTAGTGTTTGCATGCTACAGATTCTCCCATCCTTTACTTTTTAACTTACTTATATCATTGCCATTATAGATAGCATACAGTTGGGGGAGGCCTTTGTTTATCCATTCTAATAATGTCTATCTCTAAATTGGTGTATTTAGACAATTTATGTTTAATGTAATTACTGATATGTTCAAATTTAGTTTAAAGTTTTATATTTTATTTCTGTTTATCACATCTGCTTTCAGTTTTGTTGTTTCCTCTTTCTTGCCTTCTTATGGTACAACCGAACATTTTTTTAGTATTTTATTTTCATTTATCGCTTGCATTTTGAATATATCTGTCTGTATTGTTTTGCCTGTTTGTCTCAGTGATTGCTCTGGAAATTATAATAAACATCAAACTTTAAAAATACAGACCAAATGTTCTACTAGTTCAAGGGGAATGCATAGATATTACCAACATACAGGCCCCGGTCACTTCTCCCTTCTATGTGGTAGGTATATGAAGTATTACATCTACATACAGTGAAACCTCACTGACAGTTTTACAGTATTTGATCTCAATCATCTAACATATTTTAAAGAACTGAAAGGGAGAAAAGTAGTCTATTTTATTTAGCCAGGTATATGATATTTCTGTTGTTCTACCTTTATCCCTGATGTTCCAAGTTTCCTTCTGATACAATTTCACTTCTATCAAAAGAAATGACAATAGCAATTATTTGAAAGCAGGTCTGCTGGCAACAAATTCTCTTAATTTTCCTTTATCTGTGAACATCTTTCTTATACCTTTATTTATGAAAGATGTTCTTGCTGAACCTAGGATTATAGACTCACAGTTCTTTGCTTTCAGCCCTTTGAAAATGTTGTGCCACTTCCTTATGGTTTCCATGATTTGGGATTAGAAATATACCCTCATTCAAACCATGATTTCTGATTTTTTTTTTATCTTTAGTGTTCAGTAATTTTATTATGTTGTATTTAGCATGGATTCCTTTGGGCTTACCCTAATTGTGGTTCATGGAGCGTTTGTTAAACTTTTGTGAAATTTGGGAAATATTCAACTTTTATTTCTCAAAATTCCTCCCCCTATTCTTTCATATCCCAGACCACAGAAGCTCAAAGGCACCCAAAACATACCACAGACATGAAACTTTTCATTTGGAGAAATTATGATCACATGTTGCTTTTTTTCCCTTCCTCTACTCAGGGAGCAGTTTCAAGAACTACACGTCAGAACAGGGTAAATAGGACCTAGTTTTCTGTCTACAATGCTGATTAGCAGAGTCTTGGGAAGGTAGAAGTACCTGAAGGTTATTGTATCTTTCCTTTTTATATTTTCTGCTAACTGTTTCATGTTAGGAAATTGTATGTTGGCATTCCGCACGTTCAATGAAGCAAAAAGGACTTCCCCTGTAACAAACTTATTTCTCCCTGCTTCCTTCTCAAACTTAAGCAGTATTATTTTTTCTTGGTGCCAGTCCACACTCACTATCCTCCTTAACTCTGTCCCATCCTCATTATGTATTCAAGATTCTTGTCCTTTTTGACCCTGTACCTTATGCATAAATTATTTTGTGTACTATCCCACTTCTCTTTAACATTGTACTAGAGATTCTAGCCAGGGCAATTAGGCAAGTAAAAGAAATAAATGGCATCCATATTGGTATGAAAGAAACTACCTTTTATAAATAATATGTATAACAAGAGATAGTTACAGTATATTTGTAGATGATATGATCTTGTATATAGAAAATCTTAAGGAATACACTAAAAAGTAATTAGAACTAATAGGTCATTGCAGTAAGTTTGTAGTAAACAACATCAACATACAGAAGTCAGTTTTGTATCTATACACTTGCAATGAACAATCAGAAACTTAAAATTCAAAAATTACTTAAATTATTGCATTTTATTATATTTTGCACTATTGACATGAACAGAAATAATAAAATATTTAATAAATTTTTAAAAGGTGCAAACTTATACACTAAAAACTATAATGAAAAAAATTAAATAAGACCTAAACAAGTGGAAAAACATCCTAAATTCATGGATTGTAAGATTTAATATTGTTAGGATGATGATACTATCAAAAATAATCTGTAGACCAATTCAATCCCTCTGAAAATTCCAGTTGCCTTTTTTGCAGAAATTGACAAGCTTTTTCTAAAACATCAAAATGCAAGAAACTCAGAATAGCCAAAACAGTCTTGAAAAAGGAGAACAGAATTGAGGGACTCACATTCTCTCCCCCTTTTATCCCAGACCACAGAAGCTCAAAGGCACCCAAAACATACCACAGACATGAAACTTTTCTTTAAAAACATGTTGCTTTTTTTCCCTTCCTCTACTCAGGGAGCAGTTTCAAGAACTACACGTCAGAACAGGGTAAATAGGACCTAGTTTTCTGTCTACAATGCTGATTAGCAGAGTCTTGGGAAGGTAGAAGTACCTGAAGGTTATTGTATCTTTCCTTTTTATATTTTCTGCTAACTGTTTCATGTTAGGAAATTGTATGTTGGCATTCCGCACGTTCAATGAAGCAAAAAGGACTTCCCCTGTAACAAACTTATTTCTCCCTGCTTCCTTCTCAAACTTAAGCAGTATTATTTTTTCTTGGTGCCAGTCCACACTCACTATCCTCCTTAACTCTGTCCCATCCTCATTATGTATTCAAGATTCTTGTCCTTTTTGACCCTGTACCTTATGCATAAATTATTTTGTGTACTATCCCACTTCTCTTTAACATTGTACTAGAGATTCTAGCCAGGGCAATTAGGCAAGTAAAAGAAATAAATGGCATCCATATTGGTATGAAAGAAACTACCTTTTATAAATAATATGTATAACAAGAGATAGTTACAGTATATTTGTAGATGATATGATCTTGTATATAGAAAATCTTAAGGAATACACTAAAAAGTAATTAGAACTAATAGGTCATTGCAGTAAGTTTGTAGTAAACAACATCAACATACAGAAGTCAGTTTTGTATCTATACACTTGCAATGAACAATCAGAAACTTAAAATTCAAAAATTACTTAAATTATTGCATTTTATTATATTTTGCACTATTGACATGAACAGAAATAATAAAATATTTAATAAATTTTTAAAAGGTGCAAACTTATACACTAAAAACTATAATGAAAAAAATTAAATAAGACCTAAACAAGTGGAAAAACATCCTAAATTCATGGATTGTAAGATTTAATATTGTTAGGATGATGATACTATCAAAAATAATCTGTAGACCAATTCAATCCCTCTGAAAATTCCAGTTGCCTTTTTTGCAGAAATTGACAAGCTTTTTCTAAAACATCAAAATGCAAGAAACTCAGAATAGCCAAAACAGTCTTGAAAAAGGAGAACAGAATTGAGGGACTCACACTTCTCAATTTCAAAACTTATTATAAATTTATAGTAATCAAGACAGTATGGTAGTAGCATAAAGATAGATACAGAGGCCAAAGGAACAGAACGGAGAGCCAAGAAATAAACTTCACTTTGATGGCCAATCAGTTTTCAGCAAGGGGCCTAATACAATTCAATGGGGAAAGAGTAGTCTTTTCAAGAAATGGTACTTGACAACAGGACACTCAGTGCCAAAGAATAACTTTGGAGCCCTATCTCGCACCATATGAAAAAATTAACTTATAATGGAATAAAGCCCTAAATACAAGACACAATACTATAAAATCTTAGAAGAAGCCATAGGTACAAATGTTTGTGACCTTTAATTAGGCAATTGTTCATTAGATAAAATATCTAAAACATATGTAACAAAAGAAAAATAAGTAAATTAGACTATAATGAAACTAAAAACAGTGAGCTTTAGAGTTTCATTAGAAAGTAAAAATGTAACCCACAGAATGGGAGAAAATATTTGCAAATCATATATCTGATAGGTGACTTTTATCTAGAATATATAAAGAACTCTAACAAGTCAGTAAGGGAAAGACAGCCAATTTTAAAATGAGCAACGGATCTAAATAAACATTTCTCTAAGAAAGATGTAGAAATGGTCAATAATCTTATGAAAGCATGTACAACATCATTAAGATCAGGGAAATGCAAGTCAAAACCACAGTGAGATACCACTTTCATTCATTAGGATCACTGTAGTCAAAAAGTTAGAGAATATCAAAAATCAGACAAGGATGTGAAGCATTTGGAACCTTCATACATTTCTGGTAGGAATGAATGTAAAATGGTACAACCACTTTGCAAAATAGTCTGGAAATTCCTCAAATGGTTAAACATAGTTACGATCTGACTCAGCAATTTCATTCCTAAGAGCATACCCAAGAGAAATAAAAACATATGTCCACACAAAAACCTGAATGTTCACAGCAGCATTACTCATAATAGCCATAAAGTAAAATCAACTAAACATCTATCAGTTTATAAATAAGCACATAATACATGTTATATTCTTACAGTAGAATATCACCCGACAATAAAAAGTAATTAATCACGGATATACAGTACCATATAATGATTTTTAAAAACATTACTTCAGTGGAAAAGCCAGTAAAAAAATACCACATATTGTATGATTCCATATATGTGAAATTTCCAAAACTCACAGATCAAAAAAGACAAAAAAAGTCAATAAGTGGAGGGGAGAAGGAAGGCAATGGAAAGTGATGTCAGTGGGGATGGAATTCCTCATTGTGGTCAAGAAAATGTCCTAAAGTTGATTGTGGTGCTGAGTGCATAACACGGTGAATGTGCTAAACCCCGTTGAATTGTGTACTTCAAATGGGTGAATCTTCTGATGTGCAAGTTATATCTGAATTAAGCTGATACATATTTTTTCCTGTGGGTTAAAAATCTATTATTCTTAATATAACTGTGCTTTGAGAACTATATTCACAATTGAAGGATATGCTAACTCTCAGTGAAAATTATGGTATATATATATATATATATATATATATATATATATATATATATATATTTCCCATTAGATTCACTGAATTCAGTTCAAGATTCACTGGTTTAGATCGTTCTTAAAATCTGGCTACATCAGAAGGGCTTCTTACAATACAGATTTCTGGGTCCCACACCCAGAGTTTCTGATTCAGTACCTCTGGGATGGAGCCCAGTAGACTGCATTTCCAGCAAGTTCCAGGTGATGATCAGGGTGTTGGTTAAAGATCCACACTCAAAAACCAGTCTTCTAAAGAAAAGGTGAGGAGGAAAAATATTTAACCTTCAGTTGCTAAGGAAAGCTTTCCAAAAGAGACCAATCCATTTTGAAATATTGGCTTTGTCTGGCTTTCATCTCTCAAGAACCACATCCCCCCAACAATTTTTTTCTATGGGTCTATTCTATTTATAGAATTATGAACAAAATGCCAGAATGGACAAATCACCAATCAGCCTTTCCGTGAAGTCAGTAAAAATTAACAACCTCCTTTAGACATTGAGAAGTACACCGGTATTACAAAATTTCCATCCTTTAGTTCACACAGTTAAATATGAACTTTCATATTCAGCAAAGACTTAAAGGATCTTTAGGCTTCACTTATCCCACCTTAATCAAAGAAAATACACACACACATACACATCAACACACAGCTTGTCATTCCTGGTGACTTCTGCCAAAGAGCTTTCATCAATTACACAGGTGCCGCCTGCTGTCTAGATCTCCCTCATCTCTTCATAATCCCTCACCCCAATCCACACACACCAAAGCACTAGCAGCAATATGACATAGGAGATGGCAGAGAGGGTTTGTATCATCCAACCCCAACATGATAGAACAAAGCAATCAGACACTTCTCTTTTCCCTTTTTGGATCTGCTCTCAGCTCTAGGGCCCTTAACCATCTCCCCTCAGTCAATGCTCCTTCCTTTCTCTCGCTCCTTCATCTTCCCTCCGGGGCTTGTCTCTGAAGGAACATCAGATTCTTCTCTCTCTCATTTATTAGGCAAAATTTTTTTCTTCCTTGTGGAAACTAGGCACCAGCCCAAGACCCAGGTCCGAGAAGTTTTTTATCCCCTCAATAGGCTTATAAAACAAATTTCCCAAAAAGGCCAAGTCCCTACTGAGTAAAGATTTCTTGTAATAAGCTCTAAGAAGAGAAAACATTTCTTCACTTTATGACATGTGAGTCTCAGAAGAGACATTTGTTTTCAGGTTCTAGGGACATTTTAATTTCGTCCTCAGTGTTCTATCAGAAGTGAAAGCCCAGTACAACAAATTCCACTATGAGTGTGGAGTTTGTTAAAAAGCATTGTTTCCTCTAATAGATGTGTGGCGTTCCCTGTGGTCTGTCTTCCCTGTATTCACCAACAAGAACACACTGCACTATGTGGATTGTGCAGGGTCCCAGGCCAGTTTCTCTTTTACCAGTTTCTCCAGTAAAACATTCATGGGAACAGTCAGTTCTAAGCGCTTTTTTTTTTTTAAGATTTATTTATTTATTTATTATTGGTCAGGGGTGGGGTGGGGAGGGAGGGGAGCAGCCAGGCCACTTCTATTGGTTTTTCACTTATCTATTTTCATTCATCTTTGTTCTTTGGCCCATGTGGGCCTCCCATCACAATGGCCTCTGTTGTCACAGAGCACCGGCTCTGGGCTCATGTGCTCCAGAACTCCGGCTCGGTAATTGGACACATCAGTCCAGCTGCTCCGTGGCACGTGGGATCCTCCCAGGCCAGGGATCGAACCGGCGCCCCTTGCACTGCAAGGCGGTGTCCTTACCCACTGGACCACCAGGGAAGCCCAGTCCTATGCTTTTAACTAAGATGAATGAACTGCAGGCCTACGCAACTCCATCCAACTCCCATATTTAACAGCTTGAAAGGTTTCACCCTACGTTACTCAAAATCAGTAGGTGGAGGGTAGCAAAGCACCCATATCTCAAGTAGATTTCAAGTGGCCCAGGAAACCCATGGTGGGCCCAGGAAAGAACTACAGCAGTGGAAATTCTCTGTGCCTTGTTGCTCAGCTCACAAGCCTTGACCCTCCAGTACCCCAGCCTGTTTAAGACTTCCCTACTGTATCCTCAAGTGTGACTTTGAACTCCTACTCCCACCCCAATCCCTGTGGCTCTAGTTCATGAAACTGGGCATGTGTCTTCAGTCTCTTCTGATTTCTTCTCTTGTCTATCTCCATGGTTCTCCTGTTCCACTTTGACTGGGCTAAATGACTGGGATGAGGCATTGACAGGGAGGCTTTTTTATCCCCAGGTGTTTAACAAACAGGGTAAAGATGACACTGGAGAACAAGAGTGCTCAAGGCCATGTTCAAGGCAGTCCTGGTCCTTGACTTGACTGTCATTCACTTGTCACCTATTTGTATGCTACAATGACCAAAGAATTATTACTATTACTACTATACATAATCGTATTTTAGATATATTGAAAATAAGAAAAATTAAAGACTATTTTAGCTCTGTTTACTCCCTCTCCAACTCTTCCTTATGTAGATCAGTTTCTTACCTGTATCATATTTCCTTTTACCTAAAGAATGAACACTACTTGTGGGGCAGTTCTTACAGTGATGACTTAATCAGTTTTTTGTTTTACTGAGAAAAATTTTATTTCTCTTTCTTTTTTGGAGCATAATTCTGCAGTCTATAAATGGTAGGAGGTAGCTTTTTCACCGCTGGAGTGTCAGTTAACAGATTGTCTAGGGAAAGAGATCAAAATGTTCCATGCTATAATGGATTAGACTTGAGGAAATAGTAGAAATTCATGTTTAGATTAATACAGATACAGACCATTATGTATACAAATATATATGCAGTGTATACATATATGCATTTGTACAGGCATACATATATATGGGTCAGTATATACATATATATTTCCATCTATTCCCTGGGAGGTTCGAGATGCAAGGACATCTGAAACATGGCTTTGAGGTCATCCCATGGAGTATAAATAAATATGGTCATTATTTCTAATAGCTATATAATATAAATGATACTCACTTGCCTAAAATGTACCTGGTTTCTGCTATTTTCAATTAAATATTATTCAAAATATTTTTCTTGATTCAACATAGTTTTATAATTTTAGAGGTTACATAAAATTTTGTCTCAACCCAGATCTCCTGTGCTGCAGGTGCATTGCAGGCAGATTCTTTACTGACTGAGTCACCAGGGAAGCCCAGGAAGAATTATTGCAATGAAGTACCATAATTTATTAAACTCTAATGTTGGGCATTTAGGTTATTTCCATTTTCCTTTGGATTTAAGTGCAATTAGTGAAACACTGGGTTGGTGGATTAGGTTAGGGCACTATGCACCATCAAAAATTGGGAACAAAATAAAGTCCAAATTTTCTGATTCTAAATTAAAGGACATACTAACATCACCCAACAGTGAAGTTTCCAGATAATGGTTCTTTGTTAGATCTGAAAGCTCAAACCCCATAGACAAAGAGCTTGTGTGCAATGATTTTTTCATTTACTTCCTTATCATCTATTTATTCAATTTATTTAAAGTTTTATTACAAGTATACTCTGTTCTATGTACTTTGCTGGGTTCCAATGATATGGGTAGACCACCTCCCTGACCTTGTGAGATATAATACAGCCAGGGATACAGACAGTATAGCTGTACAACAAATATACACAAGAGAGAACACATGGAAGGGGGCTCCACACGTGTTCTCTCTCGTGTATATTTGTCCTTACTATGTGTTTATTCTGAGAAAGTTATTTAATCTCTCTGCACTTTTGTGTTATCATCTGTAAAATAGAGGGAATAGTAGTTAATATGTAAAGTGCTTCAAAGAGTCCTTAGTACAAGTTAAGGACTCAACACATTTTAGCTATTATTGTTGTTTGTATTGTTCATTGCTGCATAACAAATTGCCTCAAAGTTTAGCAAATAAAGACCACAATCATTTATCATCTCACATAGCTTCTGATCAGGAATCCAGAAGCAGTTTAGCTGGGTGGTTCAGACTGAGGCAGCAGTCATTTGATGGCTTTCCTGCAGCTGGAGGAGACCTTTCAAGACGGTTCTTGCACATGGCTCTTGGCAAGAAGCCTCAGTTCCTCATTCTGTGGATTTCTGAAATGTTTGAGGTCATAAATATTTTTTTTAGCTTTTTTAAAAACTCACTTGCCTAAAATGTACCTGGTTTCTGCTATTTTCAATTAAATATTATTCAAAATATTTTTCTTGATTCAACATAGTTTTATAATTTTAGAGGTTACATAAAATTTTGTCTCAACCCAGATCTCCTGTGCTGCAGGTGCATTGCAGGCAGATTCTTTACTGACTGAGTCACCAGGGAAGCCCAGGAAGAATTATTGCAATGAAGTACCATAATTTATTAAACTCTAATGTTGGGCATTTAGGTTATTTCCATTTTCCTTTGGATTTAAGTGCAATTAGTGAAACACTGGGTTGGTGGATTAGGTTAGGGCACTATGCACCATCAAAAATTGGCAACAAAATAAAGTCCAAATTTTCTGATTCTAAATTAAAGGACATACTAACATCACCCAACAGTGAAGTTTCCAGATAATGGTTCTTTGTTAGATCTGAAAGCTCAAACCCCATAGACAAAGAGCTTGTGTGCAATGATTTTTTCATTTACTTCCTTATCATCTATTTATTCAATTTATTTAAAGTTTTATTACAAGTATACTCTGTTCTATGTACTTTGCTGGGTTCCAATGATATGGGTAGACCACCTCCCTGACCTTGTGAGATATAATACAGCCAGGGATACAGACAGTATAGCTGTACAACAAATATACACAAGAGAGAACACATGGAAGGGGGCTCCACACGTGTTCTCTCTCGTGTATATTTGTCCTTACTATGTGTTTATTCTGAGAAAGTTATTTAATCTCTCTGCACTTTTGTGTTATCATCTGTAAAATAGAGGGAATAGTAGTTAATATGTAAAGTGCTTCAAAGAGTCCTTAGTACAAGTTAAGGACTCAACACATTTTAGCTATTATTGTTGTTTGTATTGTTCATTGCTGCATAACAAATTGCCTCAAAGTTTAGCAAATAAAGACCACAATCATTTATCATCTCACATAGCTTCTGATCAGGAATCCAGAAGCAGTTTAGCTGGGTGGTTCAGACTGAGGCAGCAGTCATTTGATGGCTTTCCTGCAGCTGGAGGAGACCTTTCAAGACGGTTCTTGCACATGGCTCTTGGCAAGAAGCCTCAGTTCCTCATTCTGTGGATTTCTCTATAGGGCTGCTTAAGAGTCCTCACTATGACATTCAGCTTTCCCTGGAGCAAGTGATCCCAGAGAGAAGAAAAGAATGCAATGCCTTTTATGATCTAGTCTTCGGAGTCTTACACACCACCACCTCTACCCAAATCTGTTTCTTTTTCTTTGGGGCCTCTTTTTTTTCCCCCATTCACCTTTATTCTTTGGCCTGTGTGGGCCTACCATTGCAGTGGCCTCTCTTGCTGCAGAGCACTCACTCTGGGCGCATGCGCTCCAGAGCGCTGCCATGTAATTGGACACTCCGGTCCAGCTGCTCCACGGCATGTGGAATCTTCCCCAGCTGGAGATCAAACTGATGCCCCCTACACTGAAAGGTGGACTCTTTACCCACTGGCCCACAAGGGAAGCCCCCAAATCTGTTTTTTAAAGGTGAGTCACCAAGTGCTGCTTTCACTGAAGAAGAAAAGAAATGGAGCCCACTTTTTGAACAGGGGCAAAAGAACCATTTAGTGACTAACAGGCAGAAAGGGTCCTCTCGCTCCACTCTTTGGTGACTCTCAGTACAACAGTATAGCCAGCTTAGCCTCTCCATTAATGTTCACTTCTGGAACAGAGTTTTGTAAACCTTTTGCTGTTTCTACAAATTCTGATCATCTTCATCCCCATTTACATGTAGTAACTCCTTTGGTTCTGATTTCATGTTACATCAAAACGGTGGCCCTTTCAAACCGAAGCAACTTCAATTCCTTTCAATGCACCATTTTCAAATTTCTTTATTTTAGTCAAGAAGCATCTGTAATCTCTTGAGAGATGCAGAGCCAGTAAAATCCCACAGCAGACAAGAGGCAGCTGTCAAAGAGTCCTTAGTACAAGTTGCAACACATTTTAGCTATTATTGTTGTTTGTATTGTTCATTGCTGCATAACAAATTGCCTCAAAGTTTAGCAAATAAAGACCACAATCATTTATCATCTCACATAGCTTCTGATCAGGAATCCAGAAGCAGTTTAGCTGGGTGGTTCAGACTGAGGCAGCAGTCATTTGATGGCTTTCCTGCAGCTGGAGGAGACCTTTCAAGACGGTTCTTGCACATGGCTCTTGGCAAGAAGCCTCAGTTCCTCATTCTGTGGATTTCTCTATAGGGCTGCTTAAGAGTCCTCACTATGACATTCAGCTTTCCCTGGAGCAAGTGATCCCAGAGAGAAGAAAAGAATGCAATGCCTTTTATGATCTAGTCTTCGGAGTCTTACACACCACCACCTCTACCCAAATCTGTTTCTTTTTCTTTGGGGCCTCTTTTTTTTCCCCCATTCACCTTTATTCTTTGGCCTGTGTGGGCCTACCATTGCAGTGGCCTCTCTTGCTGCAGAGCACTCACTCTGGGCGCATGCGCTCCAGAGCGCTGCCATGTAATTGGACACTCCGGTCCAGCTGCTCCACGGCATGTGGAATCTTCCCCAGCTGGAGATCAAACTGATGCCCCCTACACTGAAAGGTGGACTCTTTACCCACTGGCCCACAAGGGAAGCCCCCAAATCTGTTTTTTAAAGGTGAGTCACCAAGTGCTGCTTTCACTGAAGAAGAAAAGAAATGGAGCCCACTTTTTGAACAGGGGCAAAAGAACCATTTAGTGACTAACAGGCAGAAAGGGTCCTCTCGCTCCACTCTTTGGTGACTCTCAGTACAACAGTATAGCCAGCTTAGCCTCTCCATTAATGTTCACTTCTGGAACAGAGTTTTGTAAACCTTTTGCTGTTTCTACAAATTCTGATCATCTTCATCCCCATTTACATGTAGTAACTCCTTTGGTTCTGATTTCATGTTACATCAAAACGGTGGCCCTTTCAAACCGAAGCAACTTCAATTCCTTTCAATGCACCATTTTCAAATTTCTTTATTTTAGTCAAGAAGCATCTGTAATCTCTTGAGAGATGCAGAGCCAGTAAAAATCCCCACAGCAGACAAGAGGCAGCTGTCACTACGCTGGACGGGTCAGTCTACAATCAGAAAACCTCCTCTGGTTTTCACCACAACGTCCTGGCAGGTTTCTCCCAGCTTTTTTGTTTGCTAATAGATCTATTACCTTCAATCTTATCAGCCTTCCCTTGAGAAGATTTCGACCAGTCATACTGGATTTTTTTAAAAATTCATATATTTACAAGGTGTCACATCCTTAGTATAAATCAGCTTTAATTTTTACTTTAACTTTGAAAACCTAATAATATTTGCTTTAGTCCTCATTGTAAATGATTAAATGTAATAGTCCTCATTGTAAATGAGAAGCCTATGTCTCAGAAAGTCAAGGTACCTGCACAGGATCACACAATGATGGCAGAAAAGTTCAGAGCTAATCTGGCTGGACCTCATATCCAGCTCTTTCTACGGATGCTGCCATTGCTTGGGGTTCCACTTCAAAGCCACATGACTACAAAACCCTACCATCAATCATGTCAGCCCCAGATACTCCAGTTCATTGGTCAAGCATTTTCTAGAAGTTTCTTCCACATCTATCTATGACAATGAACTGCCACCCACACATGAGGTTGCCAGGTAAAATGCAGAATGCCTAGTTAAATGGTATTTTAGAGAAATGGCAAAAAATCTTTTCATGTAAATCTACTTCGTGTAATATTTCTATATCCTGGAACACACATAAGCTAAAAAGAATTTTGTTGTTTTTCTTTGGAAATGACAAAAGTTCTCTCTCACCATTCCAGATCTGGGCACGTTTAGTGACTAACAGGCAGAAAGGGTCTCGCTCCACTCTTTGGTGACTCTCAGTACAACAGTATAGCCAGCTTAGCCTCTCCATTAATGTTCACTTCTGGAACAGAGTTTTGTAAACCTTTTGCTGTTTCTACAAATTCTGATCATCTTCATCCCCATTTACATGTAGTAACTCCTTTGGTTCTGATTTCATGTTACATCAAAACGGTGGCCCTTTCAAACCGAAGCAACTTCAATTCCTTTCAATGCACCATTTTCAAATTTCTTTATTTTAGTCAAGAAGCATCTGTAATCTCTTGAGAGATGCAGAGCCAGTAAAAATCCCCACAGCAGACAAGAGGCAGCTGTCACTACGCTGGACGGGTCAGTCTACAATCAGAAAACCTCCTCTGGTTTTCACCACAACGTCCTGGCAGGTTTCTCCCAGCTTTTTTGTTTGCTAATAGATCTATTACCTTCAATCTTATCAGCCTTCCCTTGAGAAGATTTCGACCAGTCATACTGGATTTTTTTAAAAATTCATATATTTACAAGGTGTCACATCCTTAGTATAAATCAGCTTTAATTTTTACTTTAACTTTGAAAACCTAATAATATTTGCTTTAGTCCTCATTGTAAATGATTAAATGTAATAGTCCTCATTGTAAATGAGAAGCCTATGTCTCAGAAAGTCAAGGTACCTGCACAGGATCACACAATGATGGCAGAAAAGTTCAGAGCTAATCTGGCTGGACCT
Source organism: Tragulus kanchil (assembly GCA_022376925.1). NCBI lineage: Eukaryota > Metazoa > Chordata > Mammalia > Artiodactyla > Tragulidae > Tragulus > Tragulus kanchil. The sequence continues at coordinate 164,473,702 of JAIOJX010000005.1, forward strand.
CATATCCAGCTCTTTCTACGGATGCTGCCATTGCTTGGGGTTCCACTTCAAAGCCACATGACTACAAAACCCTACCATCAATCATGTCAGCCCCAGATACTCCAGTTCATTGGTCAAGCATTTTCTAGAAGTTTCTTCCACATCTATCTATGACAATGAACTGCCACCCACACATGAGGTTGCCAGGTAAAATGCAGAATGCCTAGTTAAATGGTATTTTAGAGAAATGGCAAAAAATCTTTTCATGTAAATCTACTTCGTGTAATATTTCTATATCCTGGAACACACATAAGCTAAAAAGAATTTTGTTGTTTCTTTGAAATGCAAATTAACCTGGGCACGAAGTGACAAGAGATTTACAGTTCTCTCTCACCATTCCAGATCTAGAGATCCGAATAGATTCTAAGGTTTCTGATTTCTTCACAGAGTGGGATTAGAGCCTGGGTTACAGATGCTTTCAGTTCTTGCACAGTGAAGAACAGAGCAGAATCCTGGGGAAGTTGGAGCTTCTGATAACACCAGGATGAAATGTCCTTTAATGTTCCACCTCAAGTACATGCAAGACAGGGGTTTCCCTTCTGTTCAGTTAGAGGTAAGTTTGAGCGTGGAGATCAGATTCTGTGACATTACTTGTACTGAAATTGTCACCATGAATTCATGCTCTTTCATCACCCATGTGCCTTTGAAGGGCCCCTCTGCTGTTTAGTTAAGTAACAATCTTGAGTGTGACCCACAGCTGGGAAGACTCTCCAGCAACCCCAAATAAGACAGGTGCTATGGAATTAAAATTCATTCTTAGAGTCAAACAAAGCTGGCCAGAAGAGTTGGATACCATTTCTGTCCTGCTCCGCCTTGCCCAAATCCTAGCCGAGCTCTGCATTTCCCCCACATGCAGCCACGGCTGGAGAAGAGAATGTGCTGCCTCCCAAATGACTCTTCACTCTCAGAGCATATGCATGTCTTGAGAAGGAAAGTTCACCAAAAATCCCTGGGATAATGTGCCAAAATCTTGGAGTGTTCCCAGGGCCCTGTGTAACGCTCCCTGCCTATGGTTTCCTCATTGTCTCCTGCTTCAAGTCACATTGGTCAATCAGATCCTCAGATGAAGATAATGAAAGATGAAGGATGTTATCATAGGGTGGGAAGGGTGGTGACCATCTGTTCAAAGGCAGAAAACATGGATTCACTGAAAGAAGAGGGACACATTTCAATATAGCTGAAAGAAGAAAAAAGACAAGCCAGATAGTTTTTGAATGTTTGGTGGAGACTGAAAACCATAAATGAATGAGTAGGGGGCACAGGTTTCTGTAGATAGGTGCTCAGAAGCCTGTGTACAGATGTTGAGAGGGAAATACTTAGATGGGTTGAGATGTAGCATGCTCACACGTTTTAACTCACAATTGCAGCTCCTAAATTTTATTTAGAGCTACGCAGGCCTCCTTCATGAGCTGCAACTGCTGGTGGTTCAGGAAAGCAATCTCTATGTGTTCAAACTACTTTATTCTGTTCCTTTACTCCAACAATCTTTATGGGGTAGAGGGAAAGGCTGAGTGTATTAGATACCCTCCCACCTCTTCATTCTGTGACATGACATCTGGGGTAGGAGAGGATGCGTGTGCAGAGGACAGAAGCCTTAAGGAAGATGGCTTTGATTTAGGTTGTCAACATCCTTATTCTCATACTTTAGGCTTCTTTGCATTTTGTTCGAAAGAGCTCATGATTTGGGTTTTGGTTTGTTGGCTAGTGGATAAATGCTAGACAGCTTTCCATTCTGTGATAGAAGGTACAGGAGGAATTAAAACTTTGTTTGCTGGAGAGAGGGGTCGCCACAGGCAGTCAGGGTTCTGAGAGGTTAGGGGTCTCTGGGCAAGGACAAGGGACTCCCACCTTGGCTGCAGCCACTTCTGTGACCACATTCTGGTCTTGGGCTTCGCATTTGCTTTTATAAGCTTAGATGCTGCCGTTTCCTCCCCGTTGCCTCAAATCTGTCTGCAGTCCCACATCAGATGACAATCAACCCTAACCAAACCCATCCCATCCCTTTCATTTGAAAGGATTTGTCCTATTTGGGTTTCATTAATTATGTGGAGAGGAAAAAACAAAACAAAACAAAAATGTGCCCTGCCTTCCATTTTGCATCATGATTTGCTAAAAGCTTTCAAAGTTGTAAAATAGCCCTGGCAGTCATCTCTAGCCCACAGATGTGGCTGTCTATGGCTCTAATTGTTGATGCTGCTTCAATTTTGATTTTTTTGCTTTAAACCAAGAATTTAATGAAGTTGCTTTAGTTTTAAGTTTCTCAATGATAAGGATTACTTTGCTTTTTATTTGTTTGTTTTTCTGGGTTTTTTTTTTTTTTTTTAGATGAATGAGGGAGATGGGTATTTATTTTTTTTTCTTCTGAAGACACGTAATTGTACTGAATCAACGGATACATCATTGTTTTCTGCTTTGAGATCTTGTTGCTCTACCATATCAACTGATGGAAGTGTCTTCTGTCCTAGTCATGGTCTGTTTGGCATGCTTCTGAGGAATCTGAAAAGAAATGTGCGTAGATCTGTGTAGTATATATGTAAAATCTTTCAAGGCTCTCCCTCTGAGGATTCTACTTTGGGGTCATGCTCAGAAATTCTACCTCCTTGTCAAGATTATATAAAGACTCCTCTGTATTGTTTGGGGACATAATGTCTTCAGGTTTTATATTTAAAATTGTAGTCAACATGAATTAAATTTGGCAGGAGACAGGGTCTACATCGATTTCTGTTCCTTCCAAAAGTTTGTCCAGTTAGTCTTGGTTTCTAAATAACCAAGCCATCTTTCACCTCTCACTCAACATCTACATCTCATTTACTCCAGTGATATGCTTGCATTTATCTCTGACTCATATAATGCTTTTACATCTTTCAGCAGAATTCTTCCCATGACTCTTTTTATATAACAATTTATCTAGTATAATTCATGTTTTCCTCTTTTAGCTAGGTTTTTAAAAAGTAGTCATATAGAGTATCTGATTGGAACTGTTCTAAATGTATGGAAAAGTTAGGGAGAATCAACATCTTTCCATAATGTCTTCCTACTGATGCATTTAATATCAAATCCATAATCACTAATGCTTATGCATAAACGTACCCTTCAATATCTCTGGAACCAACATTTCTATAAGAATATTGTCAATGAGGTAATATTGTATGACATGGTGAAAGAGGAATGTGTTTTGTACTGATTTCTCTTTAAATTTTACCTAAGCCCTTTTTAGATAAACTGTAACTATTCATTCAAAAATGATCATAAATGTGGTGACCCCAACAGGTCACTAACCCTTGAATCTAATTTCAATCCAAAAGAATGAATTCAGATCTGTTTTTCTAAACTCCACATCAGCCACCTGCCAACATTTAATTGGATCCTATCTGACACTTGTGCTCTGTGGGTCAACTTTTCTTTTGCAACTGATTTATCTTGGAAGTTTCCTAGAAATGGCACTGCCCTTTTTTAGGGATGAAAATTGTACTGAATCAACGGATACATCATTGTTTTCTGCTTTGAGATCTTGTTGCTCTACCATATCAACTGATGGAAGTGTCTTCTGTCCTAGTCATGGTCTGTTTGGCATGCTTCTGAGGAATCTGAAAAGAAATGTGCGTAGATCTGTGTAGTATATATGTAAAATCTTTCAAGGCTCTCCCTCTGAGGATTCTACTTTGGGGTCATGCTCAGAAATTCTACCTCCTTGTCAAGATTATATAAAGACTCCTCTGTATTGTTTGGGGACATAATGTCTTCAGGTTTTATATTTAAAATTGTAGTCAACATGAATTAAATTTGGCAGGAGACAGGGTCTACATCGATTTCTGTTCCTTCCAAAAGTTTGTCCAGTTAGTCTTGGTTTCTAAATAACCAAGCCATCTTTCACCTCTCACTCAACATCTACATCTCATTTACTCCAGTGATATGCTTGCATTTATCTCTGACTCATATAATGCTTTTACATCTTTCAGCAGAATTCTTCCCATGACTCTTTTTATATAACAATTTATCTAGTATAATTCATGTTTTCCTCTTTTAGCTAGGTTTTTAAAAAGTAGTCATATAGAGTATCTGATTGGAACTGTTCTAAATGTATGGAAAAGTTAGGGAGAATCAACATCTTTCCATAATGTCTTCCTACTGATGCATTTAATATCAAATCCATAATCACTAATGCTTATGCATAAACGTACCCTTCAATATCTCTGGAACCAACATTTCTATAAGAATATTGTCAATGAGGTAATATTGTATGACATGGTGAAAGAGGAATGTGTTTTGTACTGATTTCTCTTTAAATTTTACCTAAGCCCTTTTTAGATAAACTGTAACTATTCATTCAAAAATGATCATAAATGTGGTGACCCCAACAGGTCACTAACCCTTGAATCTAATTTCAATCCAAAAGAATGAATTCAGATCTGTTTTTCTAAACTCCACATCAGCCACCTGCCAACATTTAATTGGATCCTATCTGACACTTGTGCTCTGTGGGTCAACTCTGTAGTTACCTGAATGTATACTTTTGCAACTGATTTATCTTGGAAGTTTCCCTAGAAATGGCACTGCTTAAAATTAATCATTTTCTGGGTAAATTATTGGAAAGTTTTATGGTCATGGCAGGTGACTGTAAATACTTAGACCATTTTCAGAACCACCGAGGCTGCATTTTATGGCTCAGGAGTAGAGGGACTGGTCTTGTTTGCTCTGTGTTTCAAGCATATCAGGACTGTTTCCCTGGTCTTGTGCAAATGTGTTTGTTTTCTACCTTTGTGTGAAGACTGAATGGTCTTCTTTTCAGAGACAAGTCTTTCAGTCATAGTTTTTTTCTCAAGATATTCAGTCTGCCATTTGTGTTTTTGAACATTTGGATTTGATCTTTTTCGTGACACATATTAATCTTGCTCTATATATCTTCCCAGGATAACTTCTACCTGTTCCTCCACATTTGTCTAGAACACTATTGTGAGATTTGTGAGACATGTTCTCTGAACTACAGCCATCTACTATGAAACCTTTGTGCAAATTAGACAAAGAAGACTCTGAATGGACATAGCTCTACAAAAGTGCGACTGGAGAGAAAACTACCTTTTAAAAAAAAAAAAACAAACTGTAGTAAAATGCATAGCAGATCATTTGTCATCTTAAACCATCTTAGGTTTAGAGTTGGACTTCCTGGTAGCCCAGTGGTTAAGAATCTGCCTGCCAGAAAACTCTTTGACATAAATCACAGCAAGATTCTCTATGACACGCTTCCTAGAGTAATGCAAATGAAAACAAAAATAAACAAATGGGACCAATTTAAACTTAACAATTTTTGCACAGTTAAGGAAACTATAAGCAAGGTGAAAAGACAACCCTCAGATTGAGAGAAAATAATAGCAAATGAAATAACTGACAAAGGATTAATTTTCAAAATATACAAGCTGCTCCATATCAGAAAAACAAACAACTAATATAAAGTGGAGAAAAGAGCTAAATAGATACTTCTCCAAAGACATACAGATGGCTGATAAACACATGAAAAGATGCTCAACTGGTGCTCATTATTAGAGAAATGCAAATCAAAACTGCAATGAGATAGCATCTCACAGTGGTCAGAATGGCCATCATTAAAACATCTACAAACAATAAATGCTGAAGAGAGTGTGGAGAGAAGGGAATAGTCTTGCATGGTTGATGGGGATGTAATCTGATACAGCCACCATGAAGAATGGTATGGAGATTCCTTAAAATACTAAGGATAAAACTACCATCTGACCCAGCCATCCCACTATTGAGCATGTACCCTGAGGAGACCGTAATTTAAAAGACACACATACCCCAGTGTTCATTGCAGCACTATTTACAATAGCGAGGACAAGGAAGCAACCCAGATGTCCATCAACAGATGAATGGATAGACAAATAGTGGTACATAAACACAATGGAACATACTCAACTATGAAAAGGGAATGCATTTGAGTCAGTTCTAATAAGGTAGATGGACCTCAAGCTTATTATACAAAGTGCAGTAACTCAGAGAAAGATACATATCATATATTAATGCTTATAATGCTTGATCCCTGGTCTGGGAAGATCCCACAGGCCATGGAGCAGCTAAGCCCATGTGCCATAGCTACTGAAGTCCACGCACTCTAAGACCCTGTAACAAGAGAAGCCACTGCTATGCAAGGCCTGCACACTTCAATAAAGAGTAGCGCCTGCTCACTACAACTAGAGAAAACCCAAGTGTAACAACAAAGACCAAGTAAAGCCAAAAATAAATAAGACATAATTTTTTTAAAAATGTGAATTCACAAATTTATGTAATTGGGAAAACTCTTTGACATAAATCACAGCAAGATTCTCTATGACACGCTTCCTAGAGTAATGCACATGAAAACAAAAAAAAACAAATGGGACCAATTTAAACTTAACAATTTTTGCACAGTTAAGGAAACTATAAGCAAGGTGAAAAGACAACCCTCAGATTGAGAGAAAATAATAGCAAATGAAATAACTGACAAAGGATTAATTTTCAAAATATACAAGCTGCTCCATATCAGAAAAACAAACAACTAATATAAAGTGGAGAAAAGAGCTAAATAGATACTTCTCCAAAGACATACAGATGGCTGATAAACACATGAAAAGATGCTCAACTGGTGCTCATTATTAGAGAAATGCAAATCAAAACTGCAATGAGATAGCATCTCACAGTGGTCAGAATGGCCATCATTAAAACATCTACAAACAATAAATGCTGAAGAGAGTGTGGAGAGAAGGGAATAGTCTTGCATGGTTGATGGGGATGTAATCTGATACAGCCACCATGAAGAATGGTATGGAGATTCCTTAAAATACTAAGGATAAAACTACCATCTGACCCAGCCATCCCACTATTGAGCATGTACCCTGAGGAGACCGTAATTTAAAAGACACACATACCCCAGTGTTCATTGCAGCACTATTTACAATAGCGAGGACAAGGAAGCAACCCAGATGTCCATCAACAGATGAATGGATAGACAAATAGTGGTACATAAACACAATGGAACATACTCAACTATGAAAAGGGAATGCATTTGAGTCAGTTCTAATAAGGTAGATGGACCTCAAGCTTATTATACAAAGTGCAGTAACTCAGAGAAAGATACATATCATATATTAATGCTTATAATGCTTGATCCCTGGTCTGGGAAGATCCCACAGGCCATGGAGCAGCTAAGCCCATGTGCCATAGCTACTGAAGTCCACGCACTCTAAGACCCTGTAACAAGAGAAGCCACTGCTATGCAAGGCCTGCACACTTCAATAAAGAGTAGCGCCTGCTCACTACAACTAGAGAAAACCCAAGTGTAACAACAAAGACCAAGTAAAGCCAAAAATAAATAAGACATAATTTTTTTAAAAATGTGAATTCACTGATGTTAAGTATGTTTACACTGTTGTGTAACCAATTTTCAATTTTTTTCTTGCAAAATTGTTATTTAGTTTGGCACTACTAAACAATTTCCCATTTCTCCTTCAACTACCATTTTACTTTCTGTTTCTATGAATTTAACTTCTCTTGATATCTTACATAACTGGAATGATGCATTATTTGTTTTTCTGTGACTAGCTTATTTCACTAAGCATAATATTAGCAAGGTTCAATCATGTTGTAACATGTATCAGAATTTCCTTCCTTTTTAGAACTAAATAGCATTCCATCATATTATACGTCACATTATGCTTTTCCATTCAACTGAAGTAAAATGCATAGCATAAAACTTGATCAATTCTTCTCTTTAAAGAGGCCAGCTTGTCAAAACTGTTGCCTGTTCCTTCAGTGATTAGATACTGAGTGTAGACAGTTGCTCTGATGTCTAAATGGGCTTCCATTTCCCTTTGCTTTCCTGCAATGCTCAGTTTATGGTGAGCCATACTATGAAGAGGCAAAAGAAGCACTTGTTAATTGCTCTTGTCCTAGGGGATTGTTCTAGGGTCCTTAGACCAAGATTCATTGGAGAAACAAATATTATCCTCAAGCACAGTTTATGCTACATGAATGCTGCAACTGGTCTTCCTAGGCTCATGCTTTAAATAACAGTCTTTTTCTGTTTCAGTTGGTTCCTGGGAGACTTCAAAGTAAATGTACAAGCCAGCTTTAACAGTTGTGCAGGACTTTCTGACATATATTTTTGAGTAACAACTTTAGCTCACCCAATTGTATTTATAAACAGAATCTGTATGCTTGGAATGAGAAGAGGTTTACACGTATGCTTCATTTCATGAAATATCTCTGTTTGACAACTGAGATAACATATATTATTCTTAAAGCTCATTTGGTTGCATTTAACAGAAAACCGTCTCAAGCCACATAAAGGAAAAAAATGGAGTTTTATTGACTCATAAAGCTGAGAAGAATGGCAAAATCTGTGGCCTCAAAAGATGTTATCAGGACAGTCTCTCTCATTTCCTGCCCTGATGTTCCTGATGTAGCTTTTGTTCCTTCTGTACTGGCTACATTCTTAGCAGGCTCTTCTTTCAGGTGGAAACTTGGCCCCAGAAGGTCAGCCTATAGACCACATTTCTAGGAATTCCACTGGGCCAAGAGCATCTCTGTATAGTGGCTTCCGCTCAAACCCTGTGAAGTTTCTAATTGGCCTTTCTTGACCCATATGCCCACCCCTGAGCCAGTCACTGCAGCAGGAGAAAACAGTGAGCTGGGTGGCCAGGTCTGAGTCACATGGTTCCCCAACAGCTAGGGACTGAGTCATGACAGTAAATTCCATAAATACGAGTTGGAAAATTGGGATACAATTTCCCAAAAGAGTAGAAAGGGATTCCACACAGGCAAAAATGATTTTCTCTACAACACACCTATAAGGATTCCTCAAGGACAGCAACCTCATTCTCTCCATCATATAGGAATCTCTTCTATAACATTGCTTCCAGATATCCCATCTGGTTTCCCTTCAAACACATCCCAGAATGGAGAGCTCACCATTTTACATTGTCTTCCATTTCAATTTCAGACAAATCTAGTAGTAAGACAAGTATTTTTTCTTTTAGTCATTCTAAGTTTTCCTATCATTTCCAAACAATTGTCACAATTCTATCCATTAGGACTCCATAGTTTAAAATTTTAATCTCATCTTTCTAAAAGAAATAGTTTACATGTTTGAGTCAAATTTCAATACTTTTTAAATACTTTATGTTCTACTTTCCCAGTGCCTTTTAAAGACTCTTGATATAACCTCCAAAATTTTTAGAACTCCAGTGATCTTTGGAACTTCATCATCTAAAGTAAATGTACAAGCCAGCTTTAACAGTTGTGCAGGACTTTCTGACATATATTTTGAGTAACAACTTTAGCTCACCCAATTGTATTTATAAACAGAATCTGTATGCTTGGAATGAGAAGAGGTTTACACGTATGTTATTTCATGAAATATCTCTGTTTGACAACTGAGATAACATATATTATTCTTAAAGCTCATTTGGTTGCATTTAACAGAAAACCGTCTCAAGCCACATAAAGGAAAAAAATGGAGTTTTATTGACTCATAAAGCTGAGAAGAATGGCAAAATCTGTGGCCTCAAAAGATGTTATCAGGACAGTCTCTCTCATTTCCTGCCCTGATGTTCCTGATGTAGCTTTTGTTCCTTCTGTACTGGCTACATTCTTAGCAGGCTCTTCTTTCAGGTGGAAACTTGGCCCCAGAAGGTCAGCCTATAGACCACATTTCTAGGAATTCCACTGGGCCAAGAGCATCTCTGTATAGTGGCTTCCGCTCAAACCCTGTGAAGTTTCTAATTGGCCTTTCTTGACCCATATGCCCACCCCTGAGCCAGTCACTGCAGCAGGAGAAAACAGTGAGCTGGGTGGCCAGGTCTGAGTCACATGGTTCCCCAACAGCTAGGGACTGAGTCATGACAGTAAATTCCATAAATACGAGTTGGAAAATTGGGATACAATTTCCCAAAAGAGTAGAAAGGGATTCCACACAGGCAAAAATGATTTTCTCTACAACACACCTATAAGGATTCCTCAAGGACAGCAACCTCATTCTCTCCATCATATAGGAATCTCTTCTATAACATTGCTTCCAGATATCCCATCTGGTTTCCCTTCAAACACATCCCAGAATGGAGAGCTCACCATTTTACATTGTCTTCCATTTCAATTTCAGACAAATCTAGTAGTAAGACAAGTATTTTTTCTTTTAGTCATTCTAAGTTTTCCTATCATTTCCAAACAATTGTCACAATTCTATCCATTAGGACTCCATAGTTTAAAATTTTAATCTCATCTTTCTAAAAGAAATAGTTTACATGTTTGAGTCAAATTTCAATACTTTTTAAATACTTTATGTTCTACTTTCCCAGTGCCTTTTAAAGACTCTTGATATAACCTCCATTTTGAATCAAGAATATTGTTTACACATCCGACAGACTCCAGTGATCTTTGGAACTTCATCATCTAGGGTTCCTCCTTGGATATCTTATCCTATCAAATAATGTAATGGTTCAAACACTGAAGCTAGTTTCCAAATACTAATTGATACCTGCTTTTGACTCGGAGAGGAAACCTTAAAATGGGACATTTTTTTACCAGTTACATCACAATTTTAGTTCATATTAAGCCTGGTAACAGTAGCTACCATTTATTGTCAGATTTCTTTGACAATTTATTTATAATCCTTATAATAATTCTAAACATTAATTACTTTATTACTATCCCATCGTATAATGAGGAGCTGAAACTCAGTTTAAGTAACTTAGAAAAGGTCTCCAAGTTGGTAGACAGTTGATAAGAGTTTGAGTTCAGATATCTTTAACTCCAAAACCAAGTTCTTTTCATCATACTCGAAGCTCTGCAAAGGAGGTCAACTGAGATCATCAGATGTTTCATTCAGACTCCTTCCTATCATTTGATCTACACTGCTACTTGCGTGGAACATGAATTTGGTGCTCATTTTCATGTAGGGCTGGGCATAAAACAGTTAACATGCAAGCCTGAGACTGCTATTTTTAAATGGTCTGTTTGCAAGGTTAACATTGACCATCACCTGGGAACTTGGGTTTTAGGAGAGTCCCTGCCATTCCCTGATAAGAATAGCTTGCTCTTCCTAAACTGTTTGTGCAGACAGTATAGTTTATACTTGAATACGTGCTTTCCTTTTGGGAGCATGGCATTTTGGTGCATGTCAGAGGGTGCCTACATGGTTAACCCACAATAAAACCCTGGGCACTGATTCTCTAATGACCTTCACCAGTAGATGTTTAACACATGTTGTCACAGCTCATTGCTGGGAGAATTAAGCACATCCTGTGTGACTCCCCTGGGAGAAGACTCCTGGAATCTTGCACCTGGTTTCCTCTGGACTTTGCCCCATGTACCTTTTCTCTTTGCTGATTTTGTTTTGTATCTTTTCACCCTAATAAATCATGGACATGAGTACAACATATGCTTAATGCTCTGAGTTCCTATAGAAAATGGCCAAATCTGAGGGTGGTCGGCAGGACCCCTGATACAGGGTCTTTCTATCGGCTCCTGTTATATGTAATCTTGATATGGTAATTTTGACTCCTGATCCTCTCTTTTTTTGTTGTTGTTAATGTTTAACTCCACATACAAGGTTTTCATTCCAATTCTTGATAAAAATTTCAAATGAGAGGGTCCAAACAAAGTATTGTGATTGTTTTCTGAACCCTCCCTCTAGATTTGGATTAAGTTATTAATCAACATGCTACGGCAGAGCTAAGGCAAAGGAAACAAAAGCAAAATAAACAAATGGAGTCTAATTAAACTTGAAAGCTTTTTCTAAAAAAATTAATTACTTTATTACTATCCCATCGTATAAGAGGAGCTGAAACTCAGTTTAAGTAACTTAGAAAAGGTCTCCAAGTTGGTAGACAGTTGATAAGAGTTTGAGTTCAGATATCTTTAACTCCAAAACCAAGTTCTTTTCATCATACTCGAAGCTCTGCAAAGGAGGTCAACTGAGATCATCAGATGTTTCATTCAGACTCCTTCCTATCATTTGATCTACACTGCTACTTGCGTGGAACATGAATTTGGTGCTCATTTTCATGTAGGGCTGGGCATAAAACAGTTAACATGCAAGCCTGAGACTGCTATTTTTAAATGGTCTGTTTGCAAGGTTAACATTGACCATCACCTGGGAACTTGGGTTTTAGGAGAGTCCCTGCCATTCCCTGATAAGAATAGCTTGCTCTTCCTAAACTGTTTGTGCAGACAGTATAGTTTATACTTGAATACGTGCTTTCCTTTTGGGAGCATGGCATTTTGGTGCATGTCAGAGGGTGCCTACATGGTTAACCCACAATAAAACCCTGGGCACTGATTCTCTAATGACCTTCACCAGTAGATGTTTAACACATGTTGTCACAGCTCATTGCTGGGAGAATTAAGCACATCCTGTGTGACTCCCCTGGGAGAAGACTCCTGGAATCTTGCACCTGGTTTCCTCTGGACTTTGCCCCATGTACCTTTTCTCTTTGCTGATTTTGTTTTGTATCTTTTCACCCTAATAAATCATGGACATGAGTACAACATATGCTTAATGCTCTGAGTTCCTATAGAAAATGGCCAAATCTGAGGGTGGTCGGCAGGACCCCTGATACAGGGTCTTTCTATCGGCTCCTGTTATATGTAATCTTGATATGGTAATTTTGACTCCTGATCCTCTCTTTTTTTGTTGTTGTTAATGTTTAACTCCACATACAAGGTTTTCATTCCAATTCTTGATAAAAATTTCAAATGAGAGGGTCCAAACAAAGTATTGTGATTGTTTTCTGAACCCTCCCTCTAGATTTGGATTAAGTTATTAATCAACATGCTACGGCAGAGCTAAGGCAAAGGAAACAAAAGCAAAATAAACAAATGGAGTCTAATTAAACTTGAAAGCTTTTGCACAGCAAAGGAAATAATGAACAAAACAAAAAGACAATCTACTGAACAAGAATAAAAATTGCATGAGACGACCCATAAGGGGTTAGGATCCAAAATATATAAACAGAACCTACAATTCAGTATCAAAAAAAAAATTTACAAATGGGCAGAAGACCTGAATGGACACCTGAATAGACATTTTGCTAAAGAAGACATACAGATGGCCAACAGGCACATGAAAAGGTGTTTAACATTACTAATCATCAGAGAAATGCAAATCAAAGTAAGATACCACCTCACATCTGTCAGATTGGCTGTCAACAAGAAGACCACAAATAACAATGTTGGAGAGAAAATGGAGAAAAGGGAACCCCGTAACACTGTTGGTGGGAATGCAAATTGGTGCAGTCACTATGGAAAATAGTATGAATGGTCCTCAAAAAATTAAAAATAGAACTACCATACATCCAGCAATTCCATGCCTGGGCCAGTATCAAAAGAAAAGAAAAACACTAATTTTAAAATACACATGAATTCCAAAGTTCATGATAGCGTTATTTACAATTAACAAGATGTGGAGTGTTCATCAACAGATGAATGGTGATACTCAGCCATAATAAAGAAATGAAATTTTGTCATTGGAATAACATGAATGGACCTGGAGAATATGATGTCAATACAGAGAAAAGCAGACACTGTGTGTTATCACCTACACGTGCAATCTAAGAAATAAATGAGCAAATAGAACAAAGCTGAAACAGAATCACAGTTCAAAAATTTCAGGGGGGCAATTGTGGACATGATAAATTTTTCTGATCAGAAAATGGCCAAATCTGAGGGTGGTCGGCAGGACCTGATACAGGGTCTTTCTATCGGCTCCTGTTATATGTAATCTTGATATGGTAATTTTGACTCCTGATCCTCTCTTTTTTTGTTGTTGTTAATGTTTAACTCCACATACAAGGTTTTCATTCCAATTCTTGATAAAAATTTCAAATGAGAGGGTCCAAACAAAGTATTGTGATTGTTTTCTGAACCCTCCCTCTAGATTTGGATTAAGTTATTAATCAACATGCTACGGCAGAGCTAAGGCAAAGGAAACAAAAGCAAAATAAACAAATGGAGTCTAATTAAACTTGAAAGCTTTTGCACAGCAAAGGAAATAATGAACAAAACAAAAAGACAATCTACTGAACAAGAATAAAAATTGCATGAGACGACCCATAAGGGGTTAGGATCCAAAATATATAAACAGAACCTACAATTCAGTATCAAAAAAAAAATTTACAAATGGGCAGAAGACCTGAATGGACACCTGAATAGACATTTTGCTAAAGAAGACATACAGATGGCCAACAGGCACATGAAAAGGTGTTTAACATTACTAATCATCAGAGAAATGCAAATCAAAGTAAGATACCACCTCACATCTGTCAGATTGGCTGTCAACAAGAAGACCACAAATAACAATGTTGGAGAGAAAATGGAGAAAAGGGAACCCCGTAACACTGTTGGTGGGAATGCAAATTGGTGCAGTCACTATGGAAAATAGTATGAATGGTCCTCAAAAAATTAAAAATAGAACTACCATACATCCAGCAATTCCATGCCTGGGCCAGTATCAAAAGAAAAGAAAAACACTAATTTTAAAATACACATGAATTCCAAAGTTCATGATAGCGTTATTTACAATTAACAAGATGTGGAGTGTTCATCAACAGATGAATGGTGATACTCAGCCATAATAAAGAAATGAAATTTTGTCATTGGAATAACATGAATGGACCTGGAGAATATGATGTCAATACAGAGAAAAGCAGACACTGTGTGTTATCACCTACACGTGCAATCTAAGAAATAAATGAGCAAATAGAACAAAGCTGAAACAGAATCACAGATTTAGAAAACAAACAAGTGGTTACCAGTGGCAAGTGGGAAGGAGGGAAGGGCAAGACCGTATTATGGTCTAAGAGCATATTTTGTTAAGAGATAACAAATTAGTATGCATAAAATGAATAAACTTGAAGCCTGTATTGTAGTGCAGGGAAGATAGCCAACTTTATACTAACTTTGGGTGGAGTTTAATCTATAAAAATTTTCAAGTCGTTATATTGTACACCTGAAACTAATACTGTAAATACCCCAGTAAAAGAAAATGTTAGGGCAGAGTTGCTAAGCTAGTGATATATTTTTTACAAGTGGCATTGAAAAGAATATACATTATTAATGTTATCCTCTAAGATTCCCTAGGAGATTTTGTCATTTTCAAAATTAAGACATATAATCAAGGCATGTTCATTTTTTTCTTATGTAGTTAC
Source organism: Tragulus kanchil (assembly GCA_022376925.1). Taxonomy (NCBI): domain Eukaryota; kingdom Metazoa; phylum Chordata; class Mammalia; order Artiodactyla; family Tragulidae; genus Tragulus; species Tragulus kanchil. Next base: position 164,488,932 of record JAIOJX010000005.1, read on the forward strand.
AGTGTACTTTAAAAATAACTGGAAATATTCTGATAGGATTTACTTTCACTGAATGTATATTCCTCGCATAATAATCATCACATTCTTATTACAAATAACAATTTATCTAATTGGATTTTGAGAATATTTGGAGTATATCAATGACCACATTTTCTCCTTACAGTTTTTAGACTGTATTTATCTTTCCTGTTTAAGTATCAGGCCATTTTCCTATTCTTGTCTTCTGAACTTTTTAATGGAATTTATCCATTTCATCTAAGTTTTCGAATTTGTGGGCATATAGCTGTTCATAATATTCCCTTTTATGTCCATGAGGTCAGTAGTTATTGCTCCTGTCTCGTTTTTCTTACTAGGATTTTGTGTTTCTTATTTTTTTCTTAGTTAGCCTCGCTAGAAGTTTACCAATTTTACTTATTTTTTTTTCAAAGAATTAGATTTTTACTTGGTTGAATTTATCAGAATTTATTTCTGTTTCCAATTTCCTTGATTTCTGCTTTAATTTTTATTATTTTTTCTCCTCTGCTTACTTTAGGTTTATATTGCTCTTCTTTCTCTAGTTTCCTATGGTAGAAGCTTAGTTTTTATTTTAGATCTTTCTTTTTTGCTATACACTTCAATGCTATAAATTTCCCTCTAAACACTCCTTTTGCTGCATCCCACACATTTTGTTATGTTTTTTTCATTTAATCAAAATATTTTAAACTTCTCTTGAGATTTCTTCTCTAGCTCACATGTTATTTTGTTGAATTTCCAAATATTTGGGGATTTTCTAGCTATCTTTCTGTTATTGTTTTCTATTTATTGTATTATGGCCTAAGAGCATATTTTGTATGATTTCTATTCCTTTAATGTGTTTTAGAACCCAGAATGTGGTCTATCTTGGTTGAATGTTTCTAATGAGCTTGAGAGGAATGTGTGTTTTTGTTGCTGTTGGATGAAGTAATCCATAGATTTCAATTAGATCCAGATGGTGGGGTTTAATTAAACTATGTTCTTACTGATTTTCTGCTTGCTGAATCTGTCAAGACTGATAAAGATGTGCTGAAGTTTCCACTGTTATAGTGGATTCATCTATCTCTCTTTGTAGTTATACCAGCTTTTTGTGTCATATATTTTGACACTGTTGTGAGGCATATACACGTTAAGTATTGTGTCTTCTTGGAGAATTGGTCCTTTCTTGTTATGTAGTATTCCTCTTCATACCTGATGATTCTCCTTATTTTGAGATCAGCTTTGCCTGAAATTAATATAGCTCCTCCAGTTTCATTCGATTCCTATTCTTGTCTTCTGAACTTTTTAATGGAATTTATCCATTTCATCTAAGTTTTCGAATTTGTGGGCATATAGCTGTTCATAATATTCCCTTTTATGTCCATGAGGTCAGTAGTTATTGCTCCTGTCTCGTTTTTCTTACTAGGATTTTGTGTTTCTTATTTTTTTCTTAGTTAGCCTCGCTAGAAGTTTACCAATTTTACTTATTTTTTTTTCAAAGAATTAGATTTTTACTTGGTTGAATTTATCAGAATTTATTTCTGTTTCCAATTTCCTTGATTTCTGCTTTAATTTTTATTATTTTTTCTCCTCTGCTTACTTTAGGTTTATATTGCTCTTCTTTCTCTAGTTTCCTATGGTAGAAGCTTAGTTTTTATTTTAGATCTTTCTTTTTTGCTATACACTTCAATGCTATAAATTTCCCTCTAAACACTCCTTTTGCTGCATCCCACACATTTTGTTATGTTTTTTTCATTTAATCAAAATATTTTAAACTTCTCTTGAGATTTCTTCTCTAGCTCACATGTTATTTTGTTGAATTTCCAAATATTTGGGGATTTTCTAGCTATCTTTCTGTTATTGTTTTCTATTTATTGTATTATGGCCTAAGAGCATATTTTGTATGATTTCTATTCCTTTAATGTGTTTTAGAACCCAGAATGTGGTCTATCTTGGTTGAATGTTTCTAATGAGCTTGAGAGGAATGTGTGTTTTTGTTGCTGTTGGATGAAGTAATCCATAGATTTCAATTAGATCCAGATGGTGGGGTTTAATTAAACTATGTTCTTACTGATTTTCTGCTTGCTGAATCTGTCAAGACTGATAAAGATGTGCTGAAGTTTCCACTGTTATAGTGGATTCATCTATCTCTCTTTGTAGTTATACCAGCTTTTTGTGTCATATATTTTGACACTGTTGTGAGGCATATACACGTTAAGTATTGTGTCTTCTTGGAGAATTGGTCCTTTCTTGTTATGTAGTATTCCTCTTCATACCTGATGATTCTCCTTATTTTGAGATCAGCTTTGCCTGAAATTAATATAGCTCCTCCAGTTTCTTTTGATTTTATTAGCACAGTATATGTGTCTATCCTTTTGCTTTTAATCTATCTGTGTCTATTTTTAGAGTTTATTTCTTGTAGACAACAAATAGCTTGTGTTTTTTTTTTTTTTTTCAATCCATTGTGCCAGTTGCTGTCTTCTAAGTGGTATATTTAGCGATGTTTAAAATAATATACTTGGATTACTGTCTACCATATTTGTTACTGCTTTCTATTCATTATATTTTGTAAGCTATAATCACCCAACAAATGGTTGTTCTGATTATTTTGAGCATTTATAGAATAATTATACATTTATAAAATTTTTTATTTTACCTTCACTTAATTCTTCTGCATTGACCTTTCTTTCTTTACATAGATCTGAATTTTTATATAATCATCCTCTTCTCTGAAAATCTTATTTTACCATTAATGCAAGGCAAATTTGTGTGTGCTGTGTGTTAAATCATTTCAGTCATGTCCATTTCTTTGTGACTCCATGGACCATAGCCCATTAGGTTCCTCTATCCATGGAATTCACCAGGCAAAAATGCTGGAATAGACTGCCATTTCCTCCTCCAGGGATCTTCCCGACCCGGGGATTGAACCTGTCTCTTATGTCTCCTGCATTGGCGGGCAGTTTCTTTACCACCTGCACCACATGGCAGATTTATTAGGGAATAAATTCCTTCTGTTTTCTTTTGTCTGAAAAAGTCTTTATTTCTCCTTTACTATTATTTTGTTGTTGTTGTTGATTTGCTTAATTTTTTTTTTAATTTAAAAAAATTTAAAAAAAATTTTTACAGAGTTTTGTTGTTCACAAACATGTATGTTCCCAGGTCGGTCATATGTATATCTCTGACCTCCTCTCTGCTCCTCCCAGTCCCCCTTATCCCACACTGGTTACAGAATTCTAGGCGGAATTTCTTAGGTAGGTAGTTTAGTCATTAAGGCATGTCCTACTCTTGGGACTCCATGGATTGTATCTCTGTGCATTTTCTGCCTTATAGTGGCTTCATCTATCTCTCTTTGTAGTTATACCAGCTTTTTGTGTCATATATTTTGACACTGTTGTGAGGCATATACACGTTAAGTATTGTGTCTTCTTGGAGAATTGGTCCTTTCTTGTTATGTAGTATTCCTCTTCATACCTGATGATTCTCCTTATTTTGAGATCAGCTTTGCCTGAAATTAATATAGCTCCTCCAGTTTCTTTTGATTTTATTAGCACAGTATATGTGTCTATCCTTTTGCTTTTAATCTATCTGTGTCTATTTTTAGAGTTTATTTCTTGTAGACAACAAATAGCTTGTGTTTTTTTTTTTTTTTTCAATCCATTGTGCCAGTTGCTGTCTTCTAAGTGGTATATTTAGCGATGTTTAAAATAATATACTTGGATTACTGTCTACCATATTTGTTACTGCTTTCTATTCATTATATTTTGTAAGCTATAATCACCCAACAAATGGTTGTTCTGATTATTTTGAGCATTTATAGAATAATTATACATTTATAAAATTTTTTATTTTACCTTCACTTAATTCTTCTGCATTGACCTTTCTTTCTTTACATAGATCTGAATTTTTATATAATCATCCTCTTCTCTGAAAATCTTATTTTACCATTAATGCAAGGCAAATTTGTGTGTGCTGTGTGTTAAATCATTTCAGTCATGTCCATTTCTTTGTGACTCCATGGACCATAGCCCATTAGGTTCCTCTATCCATGGAATTCACCAGGCAAAAATGCTGGAATAGACTGCCATTTCCTCCTCCAGGGATCTTCCCGACCCGGGGATTGAACCTGTCTCTTATGTCTCCTGCATTGGCGGGCAGTTTCTTTACCACCTGCACCACATGGCAGATTTATTAGGGAATAAATTCCTTCTGTTTTCTTTTGTCTGAAAAAGTCTTTATTTCTCCTTTACTATTATTTTGTTGTTGTTGTTGATTTGCTTAATTTTTTTTTTAATTTAAAAAAATTTAAAAAAAATTTTTACAGAGTTTTGTTGTTCACAAACATGTATGTTCCCAGGTCGGTCATATGTATATCTCTGACCTCCTCTCTGCTCCTCCCAGTCCCCCTTATCCCACACTGGTTACAGAATTCTAGGCGGAATTTCTTAGGTAGGTAGTTTAGTCATTAAGGCATGTCCTACTCTTGGGACTCCATGGATTGTAGCCTGCCAGGCTCCTCTGACCATAAAGTTCTCCAGGCAGGAATCCAGGAGTGGGTTACCATTTCCTTCTCCAGGGGATCTTCCCAATCCAGGAATTGAACCTGGGTCTCCTGCACTGCATGCAAATTCTTTACCAGCTGAGCTACAAGGAAAGCCCAAAGACACATTAAATATTACATTCTGAATAAAAACAGGAATAATTTCTGAAAAGAAGTCTAAAGTAATTCCTATCCTTACTCCTCTAAAACTAAGGTATTTTTTTCTTCTGGCTCTTTTCAGGATGTTCTCTTTGTCTTTGATTTTCTACAGTTTGAATACAACATGTCTTGGTATAAAATTTTGGTATTTATCCTGCTTCATATTCTATGATTTTCCTGGATCTGTGGTTTGGAGTCTGTCATTAATTTTGGAAAATCCCATCATTATTACTTCAAATATGTCCTCTGCTTGCCCTATCAAAGGCATTCTTCTTTCTGCTAGAGTATATTTAACTTCTATAATGTGATTCTTTCTTCTAGTTTCTAATCCTCTGATTACAGTATTCATTTGTTCTTGCATGTTGCCCAGTTCTTTCTCGAGAGTACTTAGCTTATTAATCATTGTCATTTTAAGTTCCTGCTCTGATAATTCCAAACTCTGTGTCATACTTGAGTCTGGTTCTTTTGCTGGCTTGATTCTTCATACTGTATTCTTTCTTTTAGCATACCTTGCAATTTTTTTGTTTAAAGTCAGTCAAAATACATTGGATGTAGAAATTGAGGTCAATACATCTTTATTTTGAGAGCTTATTTTCATCTGATTGGGAGTTATGCTATGCTTGCTCTTTGCTGTAGATGTCTAAGACTAATTTCTTCTGGTGTCCTTGTTTTGTCTCCGCTGTTATCTTTGACTTTCCCTGGATACTCCTTAAATTATTTTAGCTATAAACCTCCTGTTACTATACGGGATCCCCTTTCCTCACTCTACTTCTAGTTACTTTCTGTATTTCAATCTTTCTCCAGTTTTGGAGGTATCATTTTATTGTGACCTCCATTCGTTGATGAACTTAAGGGAAAAAACGTTCGTTTTGTTTCTTCAGTTCTTTTGCTTGTTGTGAAGATGGCATTGATGAGTTTTTTACAGGTTAGAGCAGAAATTGGAACCTGTTCCATTATAATTCCTCAGTGATAATAGACAAGACTTTAAGATAATGTCTGTGCTTTTTTCTATACTTTCAAGATATAAAAACCTGGACCTGAGTATATAAATCATGTAAAGAATTATATATTCTCTTTCTAAGTTCTTGCCATAAGCTGAAGTAGTCTACTGTTTCCAGCTTAGCCAATAGCCCGTGGGTGGGAGTTTGGGGAACAAATGATAGAAAAACAAGTCACAGGAGAAGTCAGGTGGTGGCAGTGATAGAGTCTGGTGGACCACTGACTCAGCGCCTGTCACCCCTCGTGACCCACAGAGTTAACCATGAAACCCAAGCCCCACTCCCTTCTTCCCCACTCCAAACTCTATGACTTAAACATGGCTTTTCTTTTTTTTCATTTAACCCTTTATTCTGGATTATATAATTTCAAAATAGAATGATGGATTAATGTCTTTTATATTTTCAAACTAAGTTACTTATCAGATTATTTCCTTATGAATCATGGTAACACAATGCAACCCTTTAAAGCCCTTCCCTTTTTCATACTGGGATTGTGAACTCTGTATTTCATTGCTTTCCACTGTTAACCACACTACTAGTGTTTTATTTCAGAAAGGCGACGACCTATCCCGGTTTCCTTTTTTTTGGCTGGCTTGATTCTTCATACTGTATTCTTTCTTTTAATAGTTTTGCAGAAATACATTGGATGTAGAAATTGAGGTCAATACATCTTTATTTTGAGAGCTTATTTTCATCTGATTGGGAGTTATGCTATGCTTGCTCTTTGCTGTAGATGTCTAAGACTAATTTCTTCTGGTGTCCTTGTTTTGTCTCCGCTGTTATCTTTGACTTTCCCTGGATACTCCTTAAATTATTTTAGCTATAAACCTCCTGTTACTATACGGGATCCCCTTTCCTCACTCTACTTCTAGTTACTTTCTGTATTTCAATCTTTCTCCAGTTTTGGAGGTATCATTTTATTGTGACCTCCATTCGTTGATGAACTTAAGGGAAAAAACGTTCGTTTTGTTTCTTCAGTTCTTTTGCTTGTTGTGAAGATGGCATTGATGAGTTTTTTACAGGTTAGAGCAGAAATTGGAACCTGTTCCATTATAATTCCTCAGTGATAATAGACAAGACTTTAAGATAATGTCTGTGCTTTTTTCTATACTTTCAAGATATAAAAACCTGGACCTGAGTATATAAATCATGTAAAGAATTATATATTCTCTTTCTAAGTTCTTGCCATAAGCTGAAGTAGTCTACTGTTTCCAGCTTAGCCAATAGCCCGTGGGTGGGAGTTTGGGGAACAAATGATAGAAAAACAAGTCACAGGAGAAGTCAGGTGGTGGCAGTGATAGAGTCTGGTGGACCACTGACTCAGCGCCTGTCACCCCTCGTGACCCACAGAGTTAACCATGAAACCCAAGCCCTCACCCCCTTCTTCCCCACTCCAAACTCTATGACTTAAACATGGCTTTTCTTTTTTTTCATTTAACCCTTTATTCTGGATTATATAATTTCAAAATAGAATGATGGATTAATGTCTTTTATATTTTCAAACTAAGTTACTTATCAGATTATTTCCTTATGAATCATGGTAACACAATGCAACCCTTTAAAGCCCTTCCCTTTTTCATACTGGGATTGTGAACTCTGTATTTCATTGCTTTCCACTGTTAACCACACTACTAGTGTTTTATTTCAGAAAGGCGACATGGACTGGATGTAGAGGTTGAAATTATTTTTGGTAAAAATCAAATATCTTTTATCAATCAAGATTTTAAAAAATTTCATCAGGTCTCTGGACTTTGTGACTTAAACATTGTTTTTAAAACTGGAAACCCACTAATTCCTCTAAGTTACCCATGCCATTGCAAATGGCAAACTTTCATTCTTTTTATGGCTGAGTAATATTCCTTTAAGTGAAATGAGTCAGATAGAAAAAGACCAATGCTATATGATATTCCTTTTATGACGAAACTGAAAAATACACCAAACTAGTGAATATAAAAAAAAAGAAGCAGACTCTCAGATACAGAGAACAAACCAGTGGTTATCAATGGGGAGAGGGAAGGAAGAGGAGAAATATTGGGGTACAGAAGTAAAAGATGAACTATTAGATAGAAAGGATGCTCCAGGGTATATTGTAAAACACAGGAAATATAGCCATTATTTTATAATACCTCAAAATGGAATATAACCCTAAAAAAATAAGCTAAAGCTGGAAACCCATATAGGGAATTCTTGGACAATTTTGGATGGGTTTTGGTCTCTAAGACCCTGCTATTGGTAATAATTCTGATTTCACTACTTAGAATCCTTTTCTAATAAAGACATTTGGATTTCCTTGATGCTCAACAAGGACCTGAAGTAAATTCCTGGACACAGTGCCAGCTGAAGGGCTTGGGCCAACATGTTGGAAAGTCCAGCTCTGCCTGGGCATGTTTTATTCTTCCTGACTCCTTTCCCAGACTGTGGGAGCCCCAAAAGTTGGATGTGAGCCTCAGTAGAGATGGAAGCTGAGCTTATACTCAACTTAATGACAGAAGTTGATGTCCATAGCTAATCAACCCATAAAGCAATCATTTAGCACATTTGGCTATTAGCTGAAAGGATGGACTCCTCCCAAGGGCGAGAATTTAGCTTTTCTTCCTCTGACACTTGCATTGACTTTTCTCACGTCTGTCCCTTGGTCTCTGCTGTTCTCTACTTGGAATGCCTAATCCTTATTCCTTCCCTCAGTTTATCTCCTCCTTCTCCTCCAAGCATTTGTTCACCTATGTGAAGCCCTTTCTGACCACTCAAAACTGATGCTGATCTTCCTGAGGAGAAAGGAAGTGAGCATCTTGCCCGATATCATTGTGCCTATGTCTAAAATGATGCTCACCTTTCATAGTTGTGTGGGTGAACTAATGAAATATATGCTCTACATTTATGGTCCTGGTGGGAACTAGTCTGCATTTTCCCATTTGCCCCCTTAGACCCCATTTTAAACTCTTTGAAAACAAGAATTGCGTCTCTTATCTTGATTCTCATCGCCTAGTCCAGAACTGGGCATGTAGTGACGGCACAGGAACTATGCAATAAACACAAAGTGGATGAATGAGATCATGCTTGGCTACTTTGAGGTAGATCATATCATAGATAAGCTCTGGAGACATTTCAGTGCCTCCCTGCCCTTCCTACTCTTCAACAGGACTAAGCAGCAGCTTTCTTCAGACATACTCCATGCAGTGAAGGGCCAGTAGCCAAGATTCGTTTCCCATGAGCGTGAGGTGGACATGAAGTAAAAGATGAACTATTAGATAGAAAGGATGCTCCAGGGTATATTGTAAAACACAGGAAATATAGCCATTATTTTATAATACCTCAAAATGGAATATAACCCTAAAAAAATAAGCTAAAGCTGGAAACCCATATAGGGAATTCTTGGACAATTTTGGATGGGTTTTGGTCTCTAAGACCCTGCTATTGGTAATAATTCTGATTTCACTACTTAGAATCCTTTTCTAATAAAGACATTTGGATTTCCTTGATGCTCAACAAGGACCTGAAGTAAATTCCTGGACACAGTGCCAGCTGAAGGGCTTGGGCCAACATGTTGGAAAGTCCAGCTCTGCCTGGGCATGTTTTATTCTTCCTGACTCCTTTCCCAGACTGTGGGAGCCCCAAAAGTTGGATGTGAGCCTCAGTAGAGATGGAAGCTGAGCTTATACTCAACTTAATGACAGAAGTTGATGTCCATAGCTAATCAACCCATAAAGCAATCATTTAGCACATTTGGCTATTAGCTGAAAGGATGGACTCCTCCCAAGGGCGAGAATTTAGCTTTTCTTCCTCTGACACTTGCATTGACTTTTCTCACGTCTGTCCCTTGGTCTCTGCTGTTCTCTACTTGGAATGCCTAATCCTTATTCCTTCCCTCAGTTTATCTCCTCCTTCTCCTCCAAGCATTTGTTCACCTATGTGAAGCCCTTTCTGACCACTCAAAACTGATGCTGATCTTCCTGAGGAGAAAGGAAGTGAGCATCTTGCCCGATATCATTGTGCCTATGTCTAAAATGATGCTCACCTTTCATAGTTGTGTGGGTGAACTAATGAAATATATGCTCTACATTTATGGTCCTGGTGGGAACTAGTCTGCATTTTCCCATTTGCCCCCTTAGACCCCATTTTAAACTCTTTGAAAACAAGAATTGCGTCTCTTATCTTGATTCTCATCGCCTAGTCCAGAACTGGGCATGTAGTGACGGCACAGGAACTATGCAATAAACACAAAGTGGATGAATGAGATCATGCTTGGCTACTTTGAGGTAGATCATATCATAGATAAGCTCTGGAGACATTTCAGTGCCTCCCTGCCCTTCCTACTCTTCAACAGGACTAAGCAGCAGCTTTCTTCAGACATACTCCATGCAGTGAAGGGCCAGTAGCCAAGATTCGTTTCCCATGAGCGTGAGGTGGACATGAAGTCATTGCCATTGGTTTGGCCTCCTTAATTAGGCCTCCTCACTAAGACAGGGCATGTCCTTACTTCAGCTAAGCAGGCCAGGAAGACAGAAGGAGCCCAGAGCAGCATACAAACCATGCACAGCCTCTCCTCAGTCAGACACCATCTCTCCACACCTGGGCAGCAGCTTGCACCTGCTGACGCACAATGCTACTCTGTGGGAGCACTATCTCTTGAACTTTCCCATGTGAGCTTGAATGTAAGTGTCCAGACCGGACCTCTGCATTCCATGACCCTGAGCAGACATGCACACAGAGGCAGAGCCTGCTTATGTTTGGTTTTGCCTGAAAAATTGTTAATCATACACACTTTGCCTTCAAGTGTTCTGGCTTTTATGATAAATGATATATCCACCCTATAGGCCTCACACATATTTTGAATACTACCTCCATTACATACTGCAATGTTTTAAAGCAATCCAAGATATCATATTTTAACAAAAACTGCTTCTGCTTTAGATAATCTATATAAGGACATAATAAACCATTACAATGTCTTTGTCCTGCTTAACAAAATTATCAATAATTCCTTAATAATATCAAATGTCTACTTAATGTTTAAGTTTCTCATATTGCCTCATACAATGTCTTTTTGCAGTTGACTCACATGAGTTAGAATCCAAAGAATATCACACGCTGCATTGGTCAATGTATCCTTTAAGTCTCACTTTTTTCCTCTTTTTTTTCATTCCACTTCCTTTTTTCTTACTATTTATTTATCATTGTCCTATAAGTTTTCCCATGTTCCAAATGCAACATCTTTGTGGTGGTGTTTAACACATTATTCTATCCTCTCATAAATTCTCTACATTTATGGTCCTGGTGGGAACTAGTCTGCATTTTCCCATTTGCCCCCTTAGACCCCATTTTAAACTCTTTGAAAACAAGAATTGCGTCTCTTATCTTGATTCTCATCGCCTAGTCCAGAACTGGGCATGTAGTGACGGCACAGGAACTATGCAATAAACACAAAGTGGATGAATGAGATCATGCTTGGCTACTTTGAGGTAGATCATATCATAGATAAGCTCTGGAGACATTTCAGTGCCTCCCTGCCCTTCCTACTCTTCAACAGGACTAAGCAGCAGCTTTCTTCAGACATACTCCATGCAGTGAAGGGCCAGTAGCCAAGATTCGTTTCCCATGAGCGTGAGGTGGACATGAAGTCATTGCCATTGGTTTGGCCTCCTTAATTAGGCCTCCTCACTAAGACAGGGCATGTCCTTACTTCAGCTAAGCAGGCCAGGAAGACAGAAGGAGCCCAGAGCAGCATACAAACCATGCACAGCCTCTCCTCAGTCAGACACCATCTCTCCACACCTGGGCAGCAGCTTGCACCTGCTGACGCACAATGCTACTCTGTGGGAGCACTATCTCTTGAACTTTCCCATGTGAGCTTGAATGTAAGTGTCCAGACCGGACCTCTGCATTCCATGACCCTGAGCAGACATGCACACAGAGGCAGAGCCTGCTTATGTTTGGTTTTGCCTGAAAAATTGTTAATCATACACACTTTGCCTTCAAGTGTTCTGGCTTTTATGATAAATGATATATCCACCCTATAGGCCTCACACATATTTTGAATACTACCTCCATTACATACTGCAATGTTTTAAAGCAATCCAAGATATCATATTTTAACAAAAACTGCTTCTGCTTTAGATAATCTATATAAGGACATAATAAACCATTACAATGTCTTTGTCCTGCTTAACAAAATTATCAATAATTCCTTAATAATATCAAATGTCTACTTAATGTTTAAGTTTCTCATATTGCCTCATAAAAATGTCTTTTTGCAGTTGACTCACATGAGTTAGAATCCAAAGAATATCACACGCTGCATTGGTCAATGTATCCTTTAAGTCTCACTTTTTTCCTCTTTATTTTTCATTCCACTTCCTTTTTTCTTACTATTTATTTATCATTGTCCTATAAGTTTTCCCATGTTCCAAATGCAACATCTTTGTGGTGGTGTTTAACACATTATTCTATCCTCTGATTTCTTACAAATGATAGCTAGAACAAGAGGCTTAATCATGTACCAGTTCAAGTTGTTTGGAAACCATATTTCATGTGTACCTCTTACTATATTATATCAGGAGACATTAAATATCTGATTTCATTTCTCTCCGTGTCACTATGATCAGTAAGTCAGATGGTGCTACTCTTATCCCTCTCTTATAACATTCCTCATCAAAATCTCACAAGTTTTGATAACCCTGGATAACCAAATCCATCATTCGTTAGGGGTTACAAAGTCATAATTTTCTGTTTTTAACATTTCTTCTATTTACATTAACCAAAATTGTCCATAAAGGAGCAATTATTTGATTGTAGTTTATGTAGGAAATAAGTAGAAGATAAGTTATTTTATTCTTTTCCTTTATAAATTTTAAGAGTGAGGAATCAGTAATCTAGAAATACTGAATCATTACCAATGAGGGCTTTACTATTTAAAAATATAAAATTAGAACTCATAAACATTTTAAACATAAATATCAGTTTTCAGTCTATTTCAGTATTATGATATCTGTACTCAAATCATTCCATCTCAGACCAGCAGGATCCTTCAAGATGAAAGCACATAAAAGCTCATCTTTTATATTTCCTGTTCCAAACTTAGAACCAGCAATTTCTGTAAGAAGCTTTGAATTGCTTTAGTGGGAAATTGTGTCTAAAGTCCATGAACTGGAACTTATGCATACCAGTTGTGATGGGGCTGTCATTATTGTTTTTAGGCATTTCCTGAGTACAGAATTACAAAATGTATCTTCTTTTAAGGAAAAAGAAATCCATAAAATCTCACTACTATTTCTTACAAATTTAAAATCACAGTGTTGTTATTTAACTTTGGTTTTCAAATATATTTCAAAAGTAAAACTGGATAAATCATAAAATGGATTCTATCACAAGATTTGAATATACATATTATCTGTTAACACTTAGAAAAGTGGATGAACCTGGACAATAGGCGAGAAAGAACTTATTTCCTTTACTTTAAACCCAATTATTGGATTTTGATTCAGATAAGGTAAAATACTATAGTATAATAGTTTATTAAATTTCAATAATATCCTGGTGAAAGAGTGAAAACTGTATAGAGTGAAGGAATTGGTAGATGATTAACACCAAGTTGTATGATGAGCAGTGTAAAGTCTGATATCCAATGTTTTAAAATAACTATAAAAATAACACAAAGTTTAGCTTAACAGAAGCTTATACCCCCATATTTGGGACTTTTTTAGGCTCTGCTACAACAATTAAAGTAAGAAGAGGAGGGACTCAGAGGCAAATCTACATGAATGAGACAGACACCTGGTGCAATGGAAGATGAGGCCATCCCTTACAAGAAACAGGGGCAATCACTTAAACCATACATGTAGCCAATACCCAACGATGATGAAACATCTCCACAAGCTAGGAATCAAAAGGAAATATTTCAATCAAATAAGAAAAATAGATGAAAAACCTCCACTTACCATCATACTTTCGGTGAAAGATTGAGTACTGTCTCCTTAGGATGAGGAAGAAGGTGAGGATGTCCAGTCTCAACTCTCACTCAACATTATTACACTGGAAGTCCTAGCAAGGGCAAGAAAGAGAAATGAGAGACACAAAGATCAGAAAGGAAGAAGTAAAACTGTTATTATTTATGGACAGCAATTTTGTACATAGAAGATCTTACTGAATTTACAAAAAAAAAAAAAAGGAAACTTCTAGAATCTGTAAGTAAATTCCATGAGGTCACAAGATTTGGGGCCAATAAAGAAAAATATCTATAGTTCTATATACCATCAGTTCTATATACCATCAGATGTTTTCTGACCACTTCTATTGGTCTTTCATTTATTTATTTCCACCCATCCTTTTTCTTTGACCTGTATGGGCCTCCCATCATAGTGGCCTCTCTCATCGCAGAGCACCAGTTCTGGGCACATGCGTTCCAGGGCTCTGGCTCAGTAATTGGACACGTCGGTCCAGCCACTCCGCGGCACATGGGATCATCCTAGGCCAGGGATCGAACCAGCACCCCTTGCACTGCAAGGTGGAATTCGTACCCACTGGACCACCAGGGAAGCCCAGAAAACAGTTTTAAAAATGAAATACAAACATTATTTTTAAACATCAAGTAGGTAATGATGAATCTAATAAAATATGTATATGATCTCTATACTTAAGGCTAAAAAAATATTGTGTAGGGAAATAAAAGAGGACCTAAGGGAGTGGAGAAATAACATAATGCTCGTGCTCATGAGTTGAGAGACAGTTTTGTGTGTGTATGCATATGTATTCACAACTAGGAGTAGCCTGCTAACACAGGCAGCACCAACACATCATAGAAACATGACGTTGAGGAACTCAAACTATAAAACAGCACATATTGCATAATTTCATGATTAGAAACCATATAATGGGTAAAACAATTCTACGGAGTTTGAAATCAAGAAGTGGCTCTCTATAAATTAATTCAAAAGACACATAGGGGAAATTGTTAGGGTAATAGAGACATTCTCGATCTTTTTAAAAATGGTGATTACATGGATATACAAATAATTGTTGAACTTCATGGCACTGAAAACTTTAGATAAATCCATTTTGACTGCAAATTGTGCATCAGCAACCACCACTGCAACAAAATAAGAGGTCAAAAAGGGGCCACCTATGGTATACATATTGCTGTTTTGTAATATTATGCCAGGTTCAAAGGACTTGAACATTTGCTTCCAGATATAATCTATAATGAATAATAGTAAAATTGTTTAAGAATAAAATATTATGAAAATTATTTAATGGCTATCTATAATGTGCTTCTTACTCACTGACAGACAAATGTAATATTGATGTAACAGTGATATATCATACTATTAAGTATATTACATAAATTTAATGACTGTTACTTCAAATTCCCTAAAACATAACACATGTAAACAATAACAATTTTTTGGTATCCTCATCTGGTTTTGGTATCATGGTTAATGGTGACTTCACAAGAATGAGTTTGAGAGTGTTTCTTCCTCAGGAATTTTTTAGAATAGTTTCAGAAGGATCAGTATTAACTCTTTTCTAAATGTTTGATGGAATTCACCTGTGAAAGTCCTGGACTTTTGTTGTTGGGAGTTTCTTAACCACAGATTCAATTTAAATACTTGTGATTCTCTGCTTATATTTTCTATTCCTTCCTGAATCAGTCAATCCCTTGGGAGACTGTATCTTTCTAAGAATTTGTCCATTTCTTCTAGGTTGTTCATTTTATCACTATGTAGTTGTTTGTAGTAGTCTTTTTACGATTCTTGTATTTCTGTGGTGTCAGCTGTAAGTTCTCCTGTTTCATTTCTTATTTTATGGATTTGGGTCCTCTCCCTTTTTTCTTGATGAGTCAGGCCAAAGATTTATCAATTTTGTTTATCTTTTCAAAAAACCAACTTTAAAAAAAAAAGGGCCTACTGTATAGCACAGGGAACTCTATTCAGTATGCTATAATAAACCACATGGGAAAAGAATTTCAAAAAGAATACATATACACATATGATATACGTGTATGTATAACTGAACTGCTTGCGCCTGAAAAACCTGTAGGTAGTCAGATTCTACGGAGTTTGAAATCAAGAAGTGGCTCTCTATAAATTAATTCAAAAGACACATAGGGAAATTGTTAGGGTAATAGAGACATTCTCGATCTTTTAAAATGGTGATTACATGGATATACAAATAATTGTTGAACTTCATGGCACTGAAAACTTTAGATAAATCCATTTTGACTGCAAATTGTGCATCAGCAACCACCACTGCAACAAAATAAGAGGTCAAAAAGGGGCCACCTATGGTATACATATTGCTGTTTTGTAATATTATGCCAGGTTCAAAGGACTTGAACATTTGCTTCCAGATATAATCTATAATGAATAATAGTAAAATTGTTTAAGAATAAAATATTATGAAAATTATTTAATGGCTATCTATAATGTGCTTCTTACTCACTGACAGACAAATGTAATATTGATGTAACAGTGATATATCATACTATTAAGTATATTACATAAATTTAATGACTGTTACTTCAAATTCCCTAAAACATAACACATGTAAACAATAACAATTTTTTTTGGTATCCTCATCTGGTTTTGGTATCATGGTTAATGGTGACTTCACAAGAATGAGTTTGAGAGTGTTTCTTCCTCAGGAATTTTTTAGAATAGTTTCAGAAGGATCAGTATTAACTCTTTTCTAAATGTTTGATGGAATTCACCTGTGAAAGTCCTGGACTTTTGTTGTTGGGAGTTTCTTAACCACAGATTCAATTTAAATACTTGTGATTCTCTGCTTATATTTTCTATTCCTTCCTGAATCAGTCAATCCCTTGGGAGACTGTATCTTTCTAAGAATTTGTCCATTTCTTCTAGGTTGTTCATTTTATCACTATGTAGTTGTTTGTAGTAGTCTTTTTACGATTCTTGTATTTCTGTGGTGTCAGCTGTAAGTTCTCCTGTTTCATTTCTTATTTTATGGATTTGGGTCCTCTCCCTTTTTTCTTGATGAGTCAGGCCAAAGATTTATCAATTTTGTTTATCTTTTCAAAAAACCAACTTTAAAAAAAAAAGGGCCTACTGTATAGCACAGGGAACTCTATTCAGTATGCTATAATAAACCACATGGGAAAAGAATTTGAAAAAGAATAGATATACACATATGATATACGTGTATGTATAACTGAACTGCTTCGCTGTACACCTGAAACTAAGACAACATTGCAAATCAACTATGGTGGTTTAGTCACTAAGTCAGGCCTGTTTCTTGCAACCCCGTGGACTGTAGGCTGCAAGGCTCCTCTGTCCATAAAATTCTCCAGGCAAGAATACTGGAGTGGGTTGCCATTTCCTTCTCCAGGAGATCTTTCCAACCCAGAGATGGAACCCAAACCTCCCTCACTGCAGGTTTATTCTTTACTGTCTGAGCCACAGGGGAAACCCTTATATCCAAATACATGTATAAATTCTCCTTTTTCCTTTTCTGTTTTTGCACTGTTTCATTCAATTTCATAGATGAAAATCCTTGAACTATTGTCAGAATCAAATGTAGATGGTATCAGAGTTCAAGTTCATACCAGGTCTTCACACCCTTAGCCTTTAACCTATACTCCTTAGCCTTTAGCCTATGCTCCTCGTGATCCATTGAGACAATGGACTAAAGGGTGAGCAGGTAGGAACAGACTTGACTCAGGTTACAAGGATGTCAGAGGCTTGGTGCTTGCTGCTTCTAGTAATGCCAGGTTATGAGACACAGATACTAACTAAAATCTTCATGAATGGATAAGGCAGAAACACAGGGCTTATTGATTAAACATATGACTTGTATTTGTGAACAAGATATAGTTCTTGGCGACAGAAACCTGAGAAAATAGAAACATCTATTTTAAAAAACTAAAATGCCAACACAATTCCTCAAAGTCTTCATTGAAAATCCTGTGAAAACAGTTATGAAATTCTGATAGATGAATATTCCTGATCTAAACTCCAGAAGGTATCTCTCCTCTACATTTGGAATCAGTTAAATTAGTAAACAAAGGAAAAAACATTTGCACTTTGCAACATATTCTGCCAGTGACAGCAGAAAAGGTGAAGAACACCCAGGGATTAATCAGAGGCTGATGGAATTAAAACCAGAAGGGCTCAAATCATCCACTGGTCAAAGGAATTAAAATCTGAGCAACATTTCCACGTAAATGAAAAAAAAAAAGCAACATATTCTACTGGAACATTTAACTGAAAATACATTCTAGTTACCAGATGGGTTTCAGCTAGCCTCTTCAGTCTGCAAACCTTGGAAGAGAAGTTTGTAAGGGAACTTAACACCATGTCTTGCATGTTAGACTCCATTGTCCAAAACTGTGCTTCCTGTACCTGAAACTAAGACAACATTGCAAATCAACTATGGTGGTTTAGTCACTAAGTCAGGCCTGTTTCTTGCAACCCGTGGACTGTAGGCTGCAAGGCTCCTCTGTCCATAAAATTCTCCAGGCAAGAATACTGGAGTGGGTTGCCATTTCCTTCTCCAGGAGATCTTTCCAACCCAGAGATGGAACCCAAACCTCCCTCACTGCAGGTTTATTCTTTACTGTCTGAGCCACAGGGGAAACCCTTATATCCAAATACATGTATAAATTCTCCTTTTTCCTTTTCTGTTTTTGCACTGTTTCATTCAATTTCATAGATGAAAATCCTTGAACTATTGTCAGAATCAAATGTAGATGGTATCAGAGTTCAAGTTCATACCAGGTCTTCACACCCTTAGCCTTTAACCTATACTCCTTAGCCTTTAGCCTATGCTCCTCGTGATCCATTGAGACAATGGACTAAAGGGTGAGCAGGTAGGAACAGACTTGACTCAGGTTACAAGGATGTCAGAGGCTTGGTGCTTGCTGCTTCTAGTAATGCCAGGTTATGAGACACAGATACTAACTAAAATCTTCATGAATGGATAAGGCAGAAACACAGGGCTTATTGATTAAACATATGACTTGTATTTGTGAACAAGATATAGTTCTTGGCGACAGAAACCTGAGAAAATAGAAACATCTATTTTAAAAAACTAAAATGCCAACACAATTCCTCAAAGTCTTCATTGAAAATCCTGTGAAAACAGTTATGAAATTCTGATAGATGAATATTCCTGATCTAAACTCCAGAAGGTATCTCTCCTCTACATTTGGAATCAGTTAAATTAGTAAACAAAGGAAAAAACATTTGCACTTTGCAACATATTCTGCCAGTGACAGCAGAAAAGGTGAAGAACACCCAGGGATTAATCAGAGGCTGATGGAATTAAAACCAGAAGGGCTCAAATCATCCACTGGTCAAAGGGAATTAAAATCTGAGCAAAATTTCCACGTAAATGAAAAAAAAAAAGCAACATATTCTACTGGAACATTTAACTGAAAATACATTCTAGTTACCAGATGGGTTTCAGCTAGCCTCTTCAGTCTGCAAACCTTGGAAGAGAAGTTTGTAAGGGAACTTAACACCATGTCTTGCATGTTAGACTCCTCATTGTCCAAAAGCCTTCATTAAGACTAGAGGTCTTTTCTTAGTCCACAAAAATAAACTTCCTAGGAAAAGGACATGTAATTCTCCATTTCTGTATTTTTGCCTACATAGCATTTTTATAAACTTGACTCAATGCTTTGTGTTCATTTTTGTTCAGAATTCTTTGCTGTGTTCCAAGGAGATAAGCAATGACTGTGCCCACTTTGCAAAGGATAAAGATGAGATGACACAAGTCATCGTTCTGGGTTGCTCAACACCAGAACAGTGGTACTCCAGGCCTGGGAACCCTGTGTGTGTCTTCTTACCACACTCTCCAGCTCCCTGCTGTAGAACTGCTCTCTGAGAACTCTGTTTTCTCGTCACCCAGGTTCCTAAACCTTGTGTGCTTTGAAGGATCACCCTCTGCACATATCAGAAAACTTTCCGAGAATGAATGAAATACATACTTTCTACCTCTTCTTCCGAGTCTCAATGTCAGAGCCTCAAGTGGGCAGGGCTGCTGAGTAGAAAGAGCCCAGCTCAGGACCTGAGACTGACTGACTCCTGGGCCCAACCGTTCACCAGCTTGTCCTTTAATGGCTGGCCATCCACTGTCCCCATCGTGGGACTGGGATAATGCTTCCTCCTCCAATTGTTCTGAAGATTGTAGAAAAGACAAATGCCAAGTGGGGCGGGACTGTCATTGGCAGGGATCAGTTTCCTCTTGACTCCTTAAACACAACACACTCTAACGCCCTGCCCCATACACATGCATGTACACACACAGCTACCACAGGTTTCCAGGAGTGCAGAGTGTTCCACATTTCTAAACCAGCTTTTATTTTTTAGAATGTTTCACGTCGTTCACTTCAGAGGCCTGGAAGACAACTAGCTGCCTCTGGCTCTCCAGCCCTTGCCTCTGCGGCATCCTCCTAGACTCTAGGGCTGGACGGTTGCCAGGCACCTGGCCCTTCTGGAAGAAGAGCCCATTCCAGAACCCAGTTCCTCCAGTCCATATTCTACTGGAACATTTAACTGAAAATACATTCTAGTTACCAGATGGGTTTCAGCTAGCCTCTTCAGTCTGCAAACCTTGGAAGAGAAGTTTGTAAGGGAACTTAACACCATGTCTTGCATGTTAGACTCCTCATTGTCCAAAAGCCTTCATTAAGACTAGAGGTCTTTTCTTAGTCCACAAAATAAACTTCCTAGGAAAAGGACATGTAATTCTCCATTTCTGTATTTTTGCCTACATAGCATTTTTATAAACTTGACTCAATGCTTTGTGTTCATTTTGTTCAGAATTCTTTGCTGTGTTCCAAGGAGATAAGCAATGACTGTGCCCACTTTGCAAAGGATAAAGATGAGATGACACAAGTCATCGTTCTGGGTTGCTCAACACCAGAACAGTGGTACTCCAGGCCTGGGAACCCTGTGTGTGTCTTCTTACCACACTCTCCAGCTCCCTGCTGTAGAACTGCTCTCTGAGAACTCTGTTTTCTCGTCACCCAGGTTCCTAAACCTTGTGTGCTTTGAAGGATCACCCTCTGCACATATCAGAAAACTTTCCGAGAATGAATGAAATACATACTTTCTACCTCTTCTTCCGAGTCTCAATGTCAGAGCCTCAAGTGGGCAGGGCTGCTGAGTAGAAAGAGCCCAGCTCAGGACCTGAGACTGACTGACTCCTGGGCCCAACCGTTCACCAGCTTGTCCTTTAATGGCTGGCCATCCACTGTCCCCATCGTGGGACTGGGATAATGCTTCCTCCTCCAATTGTTCTGAAGATTGTAGAAAAGACAAATGCCAAGTGGGGCGGGACTGTCATTGGCAGGGATCAGTTTCCTCTTGACTCCTTAAACACAACACACTCTAACGCCCTGCCCCATACACATGCATGTACACACACAGCTACCACAGGTTTCCAGGAGTGCAGAGTGTTCCACATTTCTAAACCAGCTTTTATTTTTTAGAATGTTTCACGTCGTTCACTTCAGAGGCCTGGAAGACAACTAGCTGCCTCTGGCTCTCCAGCCCTTGCCTCTGCGGCATCCTCCTAGACTCTAGGGCTGGACGGTTGCCAGGCACCTGGCCCTTCTGGAAGAAGAGCCCATTCCAGAACCCAGTTCCTCCAGTCCATATTCTTCTGCTTAACTGGAGCACCATGTCCAAGGGAGACTCCCAGGGGAGGTGCACAGGGAGGAGAAACAAAGCCTGAGGACCCGTCTTCCCCTTTACCCCAAGGAGCATTTATTCTGCCACATTGATCGAAAGTAACTTACTGGACACTGGGGCTGATCTGTTCATTTAGGCCTTTCTCAGAGGAGGGAGGGCAATAGCATGGTAGAAGGTAGGAGGGGGGCTTTAGTGGGCTGGCTCGTCGGGCTAGAAGCCTAGGGAAGCTGCATCTTCAGCTTTAGCCTACAGGATGGTGAAGCCCACTGACTAAGCACCAGGGTTTCTACTCTAAGCCTAATCAGCCCTCAGAGACCACACGCTCTGCCTCCTGCCTCCCCCTACCTGAAGCTGGGAGGTTTGTGGATTTGTCGAAAGTCCTCCATTGACTGAGTGCTAGACACATGGCCAGCAAGGACAGTGGGTGTAAATCCCATTTGAGCCACAGTATGTGAAATCTTAACCACACAAAATCCCAGCTCATATATTCTGAAAGATGTCGCCCAGGCCTGATGCAGCTGGCACAAAAGCTAATTCTATTGATCCCACCACTTATGCTGTGGTCCTGAAGGCCTTGAAACAAGCTCAGAGTGTGTTACTTTTTGCTTTTTTCCACGCAGGGCATTTTGTTTCCACATTCAGCATCTTGATGTATGCTCAGTCTTTTTTAAAATGAAGGCTCATCTCTCACAACATGAAAATACAGAATCGGATGAAGTGATTCTCAAACAAAATTCTCTTATTTGAACTTGCAAAAGACAGCAAGGGGTAAACATGAGAACCAAAAGAGACAATGAGAAGGTTACTCTCGGCATATATGCAATTCCCGAGGGATGTTTTTTTTTTTTAAGTGCTCTGCATCATTTTTTGATCAGAGTTCGAGGAATGCAGCTCTGTGGCACTGACAGTCACGCAGGTACCAGCCAGGTGATCCAGCTACACAAACCTGCCAACAGAGCGTGGGCAGAGGAAACGCTGGCAGGTACAAAGGACTGCATACAAAGTTCTGTTTCTAGGAGAAGTTGATCCCTGAGCAAAGCCCTGTGAGGTTGCCTCCGTGGTAACAGGGGTTTAAGGACCCCACGTCCGCCAGGGCACGTTCCAGCATCATATGCAACGGAGGACATTCCAAGGGAGACTCCCAGGAGGCCCCTTCCCTTTACCCCAAGGAGCATTTATTCTGCCACATTGATCGAAAGTAACTTACTGGACACTGGGGCTGATCTGTTCATTTAGGCCTTTCTCAGAGGAGGGAGGGCAATAGCATGGTAGAAGGTAGGAGGGGGGCTTTAGTGGGCTGGCTCGTCGGGCTATAAGCCTAGGAAGCTGCATCTTCAGCTTTAGCCTACAGGATGGTGAAGCCCACTGACTAAGCACCAGGGTTTCTACTCTAAGCCTAATCAGCCCTCAGAGACCACACGCTCTGCCTCCTGCCTCCCCCTACCTGAAGCTGGGAGGTTTGTGGATTTGTCGAAAGTCCTCCATTGACTGAGTGCTAGACACATGGCCAGCAAGGACAGTGGGTGTAAATCCCATTTGAGCCACAGTATGTGAAATCTTAACCACACAAAATCCCAGCTCATATATTCTGAAAGATGTCGCCCAGGCCTGATGCAGCTGGCACAAAAGCTAATTCTATTGATCCCACCACTTATGCTGTGGTCCTGAAGGCCTTGAAACAAGCTCAGAGTGTGTTACTTTTTTTCTTTTTTTCCACGCAGGGCATTTTGTTTCCACATTCAGCATCTTGATGTATGCTCAGTCTTTTTAACATGAAGGCTCATCTCTCACAACATGAAAATACAGAATCGGATGAAGTGATTCTCAAACAAAATTCTCTTATTTGAACTTGCAAAAGACAGCAAGGGGTAAACATGAGAACCAAAAGAGACAATGAGAAGGTTACTCTCAGCATATATGCAATTCCCGAGGGATTTTTTTTTTTTTTTTTTAAGTGCTCTGCATCATTTTTTGATCAGAGTTCGAGGAATGCAGCTCTGTGGCACTGACAGTCACGCAGGTACCAGCCAGGTGATCCAGCTACACAAACCTGCCAACAGAGCGTGGGCAGAGGAAACGCTGGCAGGTACAAAGGACTGCATACAAAAGTTCTGTTTCTAGGAGAAGTTGATCCCTGAGCAAAGCCCTGTGAGGTTGCCTCCGTGGTAACAGGGGGTTTAAGGACCCCACGTCCGCCAGGGCACGTTCCAGCATCATATGAGAGTGTCCCGAGGTACAGTCCTTCAAAATCCACTTTGTGAAGCTACATCTCGTCTACAGTCACCCCGCGCATCAGGATCACGGCTCCAAAGCCCACCAGCAATGACTCTAAAGCAAATAGTCCCCAGCCTGGATCTGTCTTCCAAATGTGTTGACAGTTGGTTGCATGTCCCTCTGGGGAGTTGAAGAGGCATGTGCCTCTTTATAACTTGGCATGTGCCAGCCCCAGCTGCTTATATGGCCATCCAGCTGGCCGGTCAGCCAGCTCTTGATGTTACCCCACATCCAGTCTCAGCAAACCCCGCTGCTTCTACCTCAAGAATGTATCCAGAGGGCTTCCCTGGTGGTCCAGTGGGTAAGGACATCGTCTTGCAGTGCAAGGGGCGCCGGTTTGATCCCTGGCTTGGGAAGATCTCGCGTGCCGCAGAGCAGCTGGACTGATGTGTCCAATTACCGAGCTGGAGCTCTGGCATGCATGTGCCCAGCGCTGGTGCTCTGCGACAACAGAGGCCACCCACACGGGCCAAGGAACAAAGATGGATGAAAATAGATAAATGAAGGACCAATAGAAGTGACCCACTCGCCCCCCTCCCTCCCCAACCCGCCCCCCCGCAAAAGAATGTGTCCAGAATTTGACCACTTATGACTGCCACCACTGTCCCCAGCAAGGCCAAGCCACCCTCTCTAGCAGGTGTTATTGAACAAGTCTTCACTTGGCTCTCCGCACTCCTGCCCCTGTTTTTCTTTGGTCTGTTTCTAGGGCAGCAGCAGGCTGACTATCTAAAAATGTTCCATGACACCTTACTCCTGCTCTCAGTCATTGGAGGCTTTCTGATTTGCTCAGGCAGGGTCACACTGCGCTCGGTCCCTCTAGTCTCCTCTCTTAATGGCCACTCTGCTGGTCCTTGACCCTGACTCCCCACTGGACACATGCCCGTCTCAGGCCTTTGCACCTGCTGTTTCTTTGGCCTGAAAGCTTGGTTCTCTCACTTCCTTCAGCCCTCTATTCAAAACAGTTCCACGAATGATGTTTTCCTTGACTTGTTAGCATTTATTCATGGCTGTAGCCATCTCTACTCTGTGGTTTTAAGATGCAAAACTGGAAATTACATTAGCCTTGATAAGGACTATAACAGTGTCTTGTTTTTTTTTTTTAGGTACTACTACATACCTATTAGAACAGCTAAAATGAAAAACACTGATAATACGTAATGCAGGCAAGCTTGTGGAGAATTACCTCACTCCTCCATTGCTGTTTGAAATGTAAGATCTCACAGTCACTCTGGAATATAGTTTGGCAGTTTCTTTAAAGCCTAAATAGTAACTTGCCAGAGGACTCAGGATTGCACACCCAGTCGTTTGATTCCAGAGAATGAAAACATACAAAAACCTGCAAACAATATTCAAAGCAACTCTGCCTGTGATTGCTAGAACCTAGTCCCCAGAACTGTGGTGTCATAAAATATTAATTGGCAACAAAAAGAAATTTTAATATGTGCAACTTGGCTAGATCTTAAGAGGTCTATGAGTGAAAAAAATTCATCTCAAAAGGTCACTTACACTACCATCCCATGTACAGGACATCTTCAGACTGGCAAAATTATAGAAATGGAGATTAGATTGGTGGCTTCCAGGGATAGAGATGGTGAGTAAGGAATGGATATGACTGTAGAGAGATTTTTGAGGCTATATTTCCAAAGTTCATAAATATTGTAGTATGTGTCAGAATTTCATTCCTTTTTTAAGGCTGAATAATGCTTCATTGTGTGGATACATCACATTTGGTTTATCTGTCAACTTTGAAATGTTTCCAACATTTTGGCTCTCGCACTCCTGCCCCTGTTTTCTTTGGTCTGTTTCTAGGGCAGCAGCAGGCTGACTATCTAAAAATGTTCCATGACACCTTACTCCTGCTCTCAGTCATTGGAGGCTTTCTGATTTGCTCAGGCAGGGTCACACTGCGCTCGGTCCCTCTAGTCTCCTCTCTTAATGGCCACTCTGCTGGTCCTTGACCCTGACTCCCCACTGGACACATGCCCGTCTCAGGCCTTTGCACCTGCTGTTTCTTTGGCCTGAAAGCTTGGTTCTCTCACTTCCTTCAGCCCTCTATTCAAAACAGTTCCACGAATGATGTTTTCCTTGACTTGTTAGCATTTATTCATGGCTGTAGCCATCTCTACTCTGTGGTTTTAAGATGCAAAACTGGAAATTACATTAGCCTTGATAAGGACTATAACAGTGTCTTGTTTTTTTTTTTTAGGTACTACTACATACCTATTAGAACAGCTAAAATGAAAAACACTGATAATACGTAATGCAGGCAAGCTTGTGGAGAATTACCTCACTCCTCCATTGCTGTTTGAAATGTAAGATCTCACAGTCACTCTGGAATATAGTTTGGCAGTTTCTTTAAAGCCTAAATAGTAACTTGCCAGAGGACTCAGGATTGCACACCCAGTCGTTTGATTCCAGAGAATGAAAACATACAAAAACCTGCAAACAATATTCAAAGCAACTCTGCCTGTGATTGCTAGAACCTAGTCCCCAGAACTGTGGTGTCATAAAATATTAATTGGCAACAAAAAGAAATTTTAATATGTGCAACTTGGCTAGATCTTAAGAGGTCTATGAGTGAAAAAAAAAATTCATCTCAAAAGGTCACTTACACTACCATCCCATGTACAGGACATCTTCAGACTGGCAAAATTATAGAAATGGAGATTAGATTGGTGGCTTCCAGGGATAGAGATGGTGAGTAAGGAATGGATATGACTGTAGAGAGATTTTTGAGGCTATATTTCCAAAGTTCATAAATATTGTAGTATGTGTCAGAATTTCATTCCTTTTTTAAGGCTGAATAATGCTTCATTGTGTGGATACATCACATTTGGTTTATCTGTCAATTCATTATTGAATATTTGAGTTGTTTCCAACATTTTGGTTCTTGCGACTAGGGCTGCCGTGAATGTGGGTGTGAGGACAACTATTTAAGTCATTGCTTTCAGGATCCAGGGCATTCTTAACCATCCTCCTGTGAAAGGAAACCAAGTTGTGTTCTGTCTACATGTGGCTGCCCAACCCAAGGCTATTCCCAGAGGCTTATGGGAACTTGCTTTCTTGATCTGAGTTTCTGATCTAACTTCTAAAATGGAACTCATGCCAGAGCAGGTGTAAACAGTAGAAGACTAAAGTAAGGCTACATTTTTGGTTTGCTGAGAACACTCAGTTGTCAAACCAATGGAGGCTCCTTCAACTCATCCTTATAACACTAACAGGAAGGAATACATTTCCAGAAGGCTATCTCGGGGAGGCGGGGCGGGGAGAGTACCAAATGGGTCTGCACAGGAGGAGGGAAAGAACATAGAGAATCACCTGAAGTGAAATCAAGAAGATTGTAGGAAGCCGCATAAGGGGAAAAAAAGCAACAACAAAAAAGCAAAGTCTGAGTAGATAACAGTCCTTTCTGGAGGTCACTATGGCGTTTCAGGATTTCAAGGTTCGGAATAACTAATTGTTAGTGATTCCCGACCGGGACAACTGTGTGGACTTCTGGAAAAGGAAAGAGGGGGCTCAGGGTACAAATAGAACTTGAGGGTCCACCAATGGTGAGGAGCATAGTCTTACATGAACAGTCCAGAGCCCAGGTTTCACAATCCCTGGAGGATAAGGTCAAATGCATGTCCCCGTTTTCCCATTTTAATATGTGCAACTTGGCTAGATCTTAAGAGGTCTATGAGTGAAAAAAAAAATTCATCTCAAAAGGTCACTTACACTACCATCCCATGTACAGGACATCTTCAGACTGGCAAAATTATAGAAATGGAGATTAGATTGGTGGCTTCCAGGGATAGAGATGGTGAGTAAGGAATGGATATGACTGTAGAGAGATTTTTGAGGCTATATTTCCAAAGTTCATAAATATTGTAGTATGTGTCAGAATTTCATTCCTTTTTTAAGGCTGAATAATGCTTCATTGTGTGGATACATCACATTTGGTTTATCTGTCAATTCATTATTGAATATTTGAGTTGTTTCCAACATTTTGGTTCTTGCGACTAGGGCTGCCGTGAATGTGGGTGTGAGGACAACTATTTAAGTCATTGCTTTCAGGATCCAGGGCATTCTTAACCATCCTCCTGTGAAAGGAAACCAAGTTGTGTTCTGTCTACATGTGGCTGCCCAACCCAAGGCTATTCCCAGAGGCTTATGGGAACTTGCTTTCTTGATCTGAGTTTCTGATCTAACTTCTAAAATGGAACTCATGCCAGAGCAGGTGTAAACAGTAGAAGACTAAAGTAAGGCTACATTTTTGGTTTGCTGAGAACACTCAGTTGTCAAACCAATGGAGGCTCCTTCAACTCATCCTTATAACACTAACAGGAAGGAATACATTTCCAGAAGGCTATCTCGGGGAGGCGGGGCGGGGAGAGTACCAAATGGGTCTGCACAGGAGGAGGGAAAGAACATAGAGAATCACCTGAAGTGAAATCAAGAAGATTGTAGGAAGCCGCATAAGGGGAAAAAAAGCAACAACAAAAAAGCAAAGTCTGAGTAGATAACAGTCCTTTCTGGAGGTCACTATGGCGTTTCAGGATTTCAAGGTTCGGAATAACTAATTGTTAGTGATTCCCGACCGGGACAACTGTGTGGACTTCTGGAAAAGGAAAGAGGGGGCTCAGGGTACAAATAGAACTTGAGGGTCCACCAATGGTGAGGAGCATAGTCTTACATGAACAGTCCAGAGCCCAGGTTTCACAATCCCTGGAGGATAAGGTCAAATGCATGTCCCCGTTTTCCCAAAGAAATTCCAGAATAGGCCTGTTGCTAGGCCCTCCAGGAATGAACACACTTGACCCTCACAACCGTGCTCATGTGGGTTGAGGGGGTGGAAGCAGGTGTTGACAGCTGGGGGGATTGCTTTCCTGCAAAGTGTTTCATTTCTGTTCAATGAAAGTTGCTGAAATTTTTTATCTTGCTACGAAAAGGGTAGGTAAGTTGACTCTGGATTTTCTGTGGATCTTGTTTGCCATCTAGCATGGAATGTTGCCCCAGTGCAGTGCGGTCAGCACCTTCCCTTGTGAATCACACAAAGCCTTGAAAATTTTTGTTTGTTTGTTTTTGCAAGAATGAATGGCCCGGATGAGAACACTCAGCTTTATCCTCTCATTTTGTGCTTTCATTCACCATGTTGGCACAGCGGCACGGCAAGATCTCTCATCCTGGCCAGGATGAGGCCCAGACAGGCAGAAACTTCCTCAATCCAGGGTTCACCCAGAGCTCAAGTGAAGCCCCCATTCTAAGTTCAAAAATCCTCCAAATTTTAGCAAAGAGAGTTCAGGGATATATAAAAGAATATATATCATGACCAAGTGGGACTTATTCCAGGAATGCAAGCCTAGATCAATATTGAGAAATCAATCCATCTGACCTGCCAATGCAGGAGATGCAGAAGACCAGTTTGATCCCTGGATCAGGAAGATTCCCTGGAGGAGGAAATGGCTACCCACCCCAGTATTCTTGCCTGAAAAGTCCCACAGACAGAAGACAGGGCACAACCCACAAAGTCAAAAAGAGTTGGACATAACTGAGTGACAAGAACACAAGCAATCCATCATATTAATGAATTGAAAGGAAAAAATCCACATCATACCACATCCATGATCATACCAATGGATACAGAAAAGGCATTTGACAGAGGTCAATGCCCACTTATGATTTAAAAAAAAAAAAAAAAAAAACTTTGAGAAAGCTAGGAACAGATTGGAACTTCTCCAACTTGATAAAGAGTATCTGAGAAAAAAGAAAAAACTCCTGCCAGTAGCACCATACTAAATGGTGAAAGGCTAAGGCTAAGGCTACTTATCCTCCTAATGGTGGGAATGGGGCAAGGATGTCCCTTCTCTCCACTGGTACTCAATATCATCGAGTGCAACAAAGCAAGAAAAAGAAATAAAAGACATGCACCCTTCCACTTTGGGAATCAACCCTGGTGTATTTTCCTAGTACCAATGTCATGTGGGCCCAGCACACAGGCACTTGTTGAAGCCCTTATCTGGGAACCACCCAAACAAGGAGATTAGAGAGTAAATTTGCTTATGAAGTTTGTGCTTGGAACCAGGTTGAATTCTGCTATGTGACACCCATGTGAGTATTCAGGTCATTCGTCTGGGTGTGCCTCAGTAGTTTCATCTGTGATGTAGGATAATAATGGTATCTGAATCATAGAGTCCTTGTGAGAGTTTAAGAGCACTTAGAATATGCTACATGATAAATTGAATGGAAGTATCAAGCTATTATAGATTTTTAAAATTTTTTTTTTATTTATTTATCTTTTGGAGGGTGGGGTGGGGAGGGAGGGGGACGAGCGGGCCACTTCCATTGGTCTTTCATTTCTCTATTTTCATCCATCTTTGTTCCTTGGCCCGTGTGGGCCTCCCATCGCAGTGGCCTCTGTCATCGCAGAGCACCAGCGCTGGGCACATGCGCGCCAGAGCTCCGGCTCGGTAATTGGACACATCAGTCCAGCCGCTCCGCGGCACGTGGGATCTTCCCAAGCCAGGGATCGAACCGGCGCCCCTTGCACTGCAAGGTGGTGTCTTTACCCACTGGACCACCAGGGGAAGCCCCTGAAGCCCCTGCTATTATAGATTTTAATGGTTACTAGGAGCTTCCTTTGGGGCTTCCCAGGTGGCACTAGTGGTAAAGAACCTGTCTGCCAATGTGGGAGACAGAAGAAATGTGATTTTGATTCCTGGGTCAGGAAGATCCCCTGGAGAA
The DNA here is from genome assembly GCA_022376925.1 of Tragulus kanchil. Classification (NCBI taxonomy): domain Eukaryota; kingdom Metazoa; phylum Chordata; class Mammalia; order Artiodactyla; family Tragulidae; genus Tragulus; species Tragulus kanchil. Next base: position 164,519,264 of record JAIOJX010000005.1, read on the forward strand.
GGTGATGGCAACCCACTCCAGTATTCGTGCCTGGAGAATCAAGTGGAGAGAGGAGCCTGGCGGGCTACAGTTCATAGGGTCACACAGAATCGGACATGACAGAAGTGACTCAGCACACGAGCTTCCTTTATGATAAGGAAGAAAAAGTCAGCAACCTCAAGCTGATCTATAGAAAACCAAGCATTCCTTCGAACACTCCATTTTTCTAGGGATTTTACAGCGCAACTTGTGGGCAGGCTTTTAGTTAATCAGGCAACTCACAGAGAAGTAAAGGTGGAATATGATCTTTTCCTTCCCCTCTTCTTTGTAGCTAAGGCCACCATCTGGGGAAATAGTCCCAGGCCTCATCACCACTTTCTTGTTCTCCACCAAACAGATTTTTCTGCTTATCTGGGAACCACCCAAACAAGGAGATTAGAGAGTAAATTTGCTTATGAAGTTTGTGCTTGGAACCAGGTTGAATTCTGTTTGACACCCATGTGAGTATTCAGGTCATTCGTCTGGGTGTGCCTCAGTAGTTTCATCTGTGATGTAGGATAATAATGGTATCTGAATCATAGAGTCCTTGTGAGAGTTTAAGAGCACTTAGAATATGCTACATGATAAATTGAATGGAAGTATCAAGCTATTATAGATTTTTAAAATTTTTTTTTTATTTATTTATCTTTTGGAGGGTGGGGTGGGAGGGAGGGGGACGAGCGGGCCACTTCCATTGGTCTTTCATTTCTCTATTTTCATCCATCTTTGTTCCTTGGCCCGTGTGGGCCTCCCATCGCAGTGGCCTCTGTCATCGCAGAGCACCAGCGCTGGGCACATGCGCGCCAGAGCTCCGGCTCGGTAATTGGACACATCAGTCCAGCCGCTCCGCGGCACGTGGGATCTTCCCAAGCCAGGGATCGAACCGGCGCCCCTTGCACTGCAAGGTGGTGTCTTTACCCACTGGACCACCAGGGGAAGCCCCTGAAGCCCCTGCTATTATAGATTTTAATGGTTACTAGGAGCTTCCTTTGGGGCTTCCCAGGTGGCACTAGTGGTAAAGAACCTGTCTGCCAATGTGGGAGACAGAAGAAATGTGATTTTGATTCCTGGGTCAGGAAGATCCCCTGGAGAAGGTGATGGCAACCCACTCCAGTATTCGTGCCTGGAGAATCAAGTGGAGAGAGGAGCCTGGCGGGCTACAGTTCATAGGGTCACACAGAATCGGACATGACAGAAGTGACTCAGCACACGAGCTTCCTTTATGATAAGGAAGAAAAAGTCAGCAACCTCAAGCTGATCTATAGAAAACCAAGCATTCCTTCGAACACTCCATTTTTCTAGGGATTTTACAGCGCAACTTGTGGGCAGGCTTTTAGTTAATCAGGCAACTCACAGAGAAGTAAAGGTGGAATATGATCTTTTCCTTCCCCTCTTCTTTGTAGCTAAGGCCACCATCTGGGGAAATAGTCCCAGGCCTCATCACCACTTTCTTGTTCTCCACCAAACAGATTTTTCTGCTGATCTGAAACACCTTCATTTCCCTCCCTCCATTCACTCCTCTCTTTCAGGCCTCTCCTAGCCTCACTTCCCAGATGCCTATCATCCTGACTTTCCACATTAAAATCTCCTTGTAACGGACATAGACCCCTATGAAACTTCCAGGCAATTAATCTAACTCAGCAGAGCTTTTGGAGACCTCTTTTTAAAAAAAAAAAACGCCACAAGCTCATGTTTCTCTCACATACCATTTAAGTGGAACCTACAGAGATCCGTGTTGGGCCAAGAAGCGAAGAAAGCCACCTTGTATTACTTTATTTAAGCAAGAAATTAAAAATTCAGCTCACACAGTTTGGAAACAAACACTTTCTCCCCTTAAACCTTTCTCCATGTTAATTGCCCACTATAACTTGGAAGGGAAGGAAAAAAAGCAACCAGTGCAGTAAAATCACCACAACAAAGCTGGAACAAATATTCAAGCCTCGGCAGAGGCCAGATTTATGGTCAGAAATATGGAGTGCGTCTCAGCAGGGGCAGGTCATGAAATCGTATGAGTTAATTTCAGGGGTGTGAAAACAGGCATTGTTGTTTAGTTAACGAAAGTCATACAATTAAGCGATTCTCAAAAATCAATTAGCCATACGTTATAACCAAGATGACATGTTTTTATAACTTCTCCCTGAATGTTTTATTGCCAGAGGATGCTCATGTGGGCACTAGAACAAAAAAACAGAACACCAACCCAAGAATAAAAGTGCAGAAATCCAGCCACGGTTAATTAAAAGAGTCCAATCTGGAAATGACGGAGTCACTGAGCAGGCTTTACAGCATTGAAAGGACTCCTTCCCTGGGCCTCCATTCTGTTGCAAAAAGCCACGGGTCATTTTTTTTCTTTCACTTTGTTTTTCTGTCCTTTCTAATTTAGCACAGATACAGCTGTGAAAACTGAATATTCCACTTGAACTCCCATATTTATGCTTATAACTGATGGTTCCAAGGAAACGTCACTTTAAAAGCTTTGCATGGAAAATGAAAAATATGCTTCTCAGGGGGACACCCTGGCAGCATGTTGTGGATCATGGCAGGTTTTGTTTTCCTGACTTCCACAAAGGGAACAGAAACTGAGAGTAAGTAGAGCTGTACCTCTTCCTCTCTGTTACCTGGGAACCAGGTAAGAAATAGAACCGAAGAGGATTTACAGAGACTAAAGTATAGAGCAAACAGTAGGGCCCATTTTTAAACAGCCAAAAGTCTCTCCCCTTCCCGTATCCACTGTCTAGGAGTGAGACATACTTTTCCACCCCTTGGATCTCACCTTGTCTAATGTTTTGGTCAGTAGAACATAGAACAGGTGACATGTGGCAGTTCCCCGGTATTTTCTGAGCACCTACTGCGAGATTCTGCTCTCCCTTCTGGAACTTCCAGCCACTGCGTGAAAAAGCCCAGGTTGAGATACCTATGCCTCAGCCTTCCCTATTCCTCAACCAACAAGAAGCCATTCACCAGACAAGCAGTTGAGGCCACCCAGACCAGAAGGCCCCAGCCAACCTGTCAGCTGACTGTGCAATGAGCCAGCCCCAATCCATCAGCTGCACTAGCCCTGAGCTGCAGAGCTGCCTGATGAACCTATAGATGGGGGAGCACTAATAAAGAGTTGGTGAAATCCCAAAATTGTGGGATGTTCCTTACAAAGCAAAAACGGATAGATGCAGCCAGACATCCAGAGGGCAGTGTTAGCTGTGAAACAATTCCAGTTTCAGGGCTATCTCACAAGCCCTTCAGTTCCTTCATGAACAATTGTTTTTATAACTTTTTCTCCCTGAATGTTTTATTGCCAGAGGATGCTCATGTGGGCACTAGAACAAAAAAACAGAACACCAACCCAAGAATAAAAGTGCAGAAATCCAGCCACGGTTAATTAAAAGAGTCCAATCTGGAAATGACGGAGTCACTGAGCAGGCTTTACAGCATTGAAAGGACTCCTTCCCTGGGCCTCCATTCTGTTGCAAAAAGCCACGGGTCATTTTTTTTCTTTCACTTTGTTTTTCTGTCCTTTCTAATTTAGCACAGATACAGCTGTGAAAACTGAATATTCCACTTGAACTCCCATATTTATGCTTATAACTGATGGTTCCAAGGAAACGTCACTTTAAAAGCTTTGCATGGAAAATGAAAAATATGCTTCTCAGGGGGACACCCTGGCAGCATGTTGTGGATCATGGCAGGTTTTGTTTTCCTGACTTCCACAAAGGGAACAGAAACTGAGAGTAAGTAGAGCTGTACCTCTTCCTCTCTGTTACCTGGGAACCAGGTAAGAAATAGAACCGAAGAGGATTTACAGAGACTAAAGTATAGAGCAAACAGTAGGGCCCATTTTTAAACAGCCAAAAGTCTCTCCCCTTCCCGTATCCACTGTCTAGGAGTGAGACATACTTTTCCACCCCTTGGATCTCACCTTGTCTAATGTTTTGGTCAGTAGAACATAGAACAGGTGACATGTGGCAGTTCCCCGGTATTTTCTGAGCACCTACTGCGAGATTCTGCTCTCCCTTCTGGAACTTCCAGCCACTGCGTGAAAAAGCCCAGGTTGAGATACCTATGCCTCAGCCTTCCCTATTCCTCAACCAACAAGAAGCCATTCACCAGACAAGCAGTTGAGGCCACCCAGACCAGAAGGCCCCAGCCAACCTGTCAGCTGACTGTGCAATGAGCCAGCCCCAATCCATCAGCTGCACTAGCCCTGAGCTGCAGAGCTGCCTGATGAACCTATAGATGGGGGAGCACTAATAAAGAGTTGGTGAAATCCCAAAATTGTGGGATGTTCCTTACAAAGCAAAAACGGATAGATGCAGCCAGACATCCAGAGGGCAGTGTTAGCTGTGACAATTCCAGTCACATCCTCTGACAAGATTATCACCCTCTGCACACAGGGCTGGATCTCACAAGCCCTTCAGTTCCTTCAGTTTACATACAGGCACTCCTTGACTTAAAGTGGCTTGATTTAAGGACTTTTCTGCAGTATGATGATGTGACAGTAACTGCATTCAGCAGAAAACTCGATACTTTGAATGCTGACCTTTTCCTGGGCAAGTGATGTGCCATTCAATACTGTGGAGACGCTGAGCAGTGGCAGCTTCAGCTCCAAGCCAACCACAGATCAGGAGGGTAAATAACTGACACACTGACCACCATTCTATACCCAGAAAACTTTCGTTTTTCACTTTCAGCAGAGTATTCAATAAACTGCATAGATCGTTCTCAGTTATGTCTGACACTTTGCAACCCTGTGGAGAACAGCCCACCAGACTCCTCTGTACATGGAGTTTTCCAGACAGCGAACACTGGAGTAAGTTGCCATTTCCTTCTCCAGGGGATTATCCCCACCCAGGGATCGAACCCACGTCTCTGCTTCGTCTCCTGCATTGCAGGCTGATTCTTTACTGCTGAGCCATCGGGGAAGCCTACTCAATAAATTACACAAGAAATTCAACACTTTACTAAAAATAGGCTTTGTGTTACATAATTTTGCCCAACAGTAGGCTAACGTAAGTGTTCTGAGCACATTTTAACATAATAAGCTACAGTCTTTGGTAGGTTAAATGTATTAAATGTATTTCTGAAAAAAGCTTCACACCCAGGTATATCTTCAACAGAAAGGGGTACTTGTGCTCACCAAAGGCATGTCAAATATGTTCTCGGCACTTTGATTCGTAACAGTCAGAATCTGGAGAGAACCAAAAGTCCAAATTCAAGTTAACTTTCCAAAGTGGCCGTACCAGTTTGTTCTCCTACTAGCAATAGACAAGTACAGTCACCCTGCAATCTCCCCAGCACTTGGTTTTATCAGTCTTTTTTTTTTTTTTTTAATCTGTGTTATACTATTTCCCTGGGCTTTTAATTTGAATTTCCCTGATGAGTTATGAACAACTAGCTTTTGAAATCAGGTCTATTTCATTGCAAACTCGCCCCTTTCCACTGTGCTCCTACGGAAGAATACAGTCTGCTATAACCTTCTCCCTAGCACAGCTCACTGTGTGTCCTCACTTCCTCCAGAGAAGCACTGTGGTACCCGATGCTGGGGGCCTGTGATCACCCCCACATCTGGGTCCTGGACCGGGTGGCCAGGTTGTTAATCCTGACACCCATAGTAGAGAGCCCATGCAGAGAAGATCTCTGGGATTCAGAGTTTGTCTGTGGCTAGTTCAAAGTTAGTTGTTAATTGTGGTCAATAAAACCCAAAGAAGGGCTTCCCCTCGTGGTCCAGTGGGTAAGGACACCGCCTTGCAGTGCAAGGGGCTCCAGTTCGATCCCTGGCCTGGGAAGATCCCACGTGCCGCGGAGCGGCTGGACCCGTGTGTCCAATTACCGAGCCGGAGCTCTGGCGCACATGTGCCCAGAGCCAGTGCTCTGCAACGACAGACCCACCGCAATGGGAGGCCCACAGGAGCCAAAGAACAAAGACGGATGAAAATAGAGAAATGAAAGACCAATAGAAGTGGCCCGCCCGCTCTCCTCCCTCCCCAACCCGACCCCCGCCCAAAATAAATAAATAAATCTTAAAAAAAAAAAAAAAAACCCAAAGAAGCCCAAGACTAGTGAGATGTGTGCAGCTGCACCATGAGAACAGGCTTCTCAGGAGTGAAGTTGGAGCCAAGGCCCTGAGGATGGGTGAGATGTAACAAAGGAACAAGTGTCTTTCTGATGATGGCCATTGTGAAGGGTCTGCATTGATATCTCACTGTAGTTTTGATTTGCATTTCTCTAATAATGAGTGATGTTGAGCATCTTTTCATGTGTTTGTTGAGAGAAGAGGGTGAGATGTATGGAAAGTGTAACATGCAAACATATTATCATATGTAAAATCACTGGGAAAAATCAATGGAAATTTGCTGTAAGACTCAGGGAACTCAAACAGGGGCTCTGTAACAACCAGGAAGTGTGGATGGGGAAGGAGATAGGAGGGAAATTCAAGAAGGAAGGGACATATGTATACCCGTGGCTGATTCATATTGATGTTTGACAGAAAACAGCAAAACTCTGTAAAGCAATTATCCTTCAATTTAAAAAAAAAAAAAAAATGAGTGTCACGTGCAAGAAAACCAGGGAGAGTCTATGCTGGCCTTGGTGACACCAAACCCATGCTTCTGAAATGCCTTCACTACATCAGCCATAAGACACTCCTGACTTCTGTAGGGCACAGACTTCGCTTTCTTCTTGCTAAAATGAAAATGATGAGTTTTGCCCTTAGGTTTCTCTAACAATGAACGTTGAGACCTTTTAATCCAGGTGAGATAGGTGAGCAGGAAGCCAGGCTGTGACCCGAGAACTGAGAGGCATATTTCAGAGGTGGGGAGACCTTGGCCTCCGTGCCTCCGCCTGTGGGAACCCCAGCACCCCAGCTATCCTCCTGAGAGAGACCTCGGGCAGGGTCAATACAGGATCAAACCTCTTTTTAGGAACGGCCACGGGTGTAAATGTTTCCGTCAGTGTCAAGGCCAGATGGACTCTTGGGTATCTTTTGAAAAATGTGGGTTAGACTGAGAATTTCACTGTTTTGCTGTTTCTCTGGTTGTCACAGGTTTTTGTGACAATACCATCTGAGAGCATGTGCAATACAGTATAGGGGAAACAAGTTTGAAAAGGGAGATTTGTAAAAGAAAACTGACCCTGGAACACCTGCAAGGAATATAATAATAATAATAAAGCATTTCTTTCTGAAAAGAAAAAGAGAGAAAAATGATCACGAACAAAAGGATGCATGAGAAGCTCCAGATCTAAGGTGAGCTTGGTGCCTTTAGTCTGGATAGACACTGCTGCCCCACAGCCACGTAACTGGCTCTGCCCTAGTCTTCACAGCCTTGGCTCTCCAACCTTTACAAGGAGATGCGTGTAGCTGTAAAATGTTCATTCCATTTCGGTTTCCCTGCTTTAAAACATTCTGCAGTATTGCTCCTTACTGCCTGCAGAAACAAACCTGCACTCTTCATCAGAGCATATAAACCTCAATGTTCTGGACCACCCTACCGTCCCATCCTCCCATCCCCCTGCTCCCTGGCCTCCGGCCCTCCCCCTCCAGACACTGGGAAGGCGCACTCCTGTAGGTTCTGCTGGAAACGTCCTTCTGCCTTCCCAGCCTGCAGAACGTCTGCAGAATCACCACCCTCTCTCTATAGAGTCCAGAGGAACTCCCTGCCATGGCTGCTACCACTTTAAGTTGCAATTACATGTCTATATTATCTCTCCCACTAAAATGAACTTCCCAGGAACAGCAATGAAATACTGTTTTTATAGCCTTCCCTCCTTCCCGCATTTAGTGCCTGGCACATAGTAAGTGCTTAGTAAAAGGTGACTGAAGATTTGAAGCATTTCTCTTTTGAAATAATAAGCAGAATTCTAACAGCTCCCGCCCACCCAACCCCGACTCCCGCCCACCCAACCCCGACTCCCGCTTTGCTTTTCTGAGGGAGCCACAGGGCCCTGGGCCAGCACAGCTGAAGACATAGCCTTGAGCGCATTCCACCGATTGCTATATCCATCCCTATTTGCATCTGAGTGGGTTTGGCAGCGCTTTAATTGCATTCATGTACTTTCTGGGTGGAGAATGCGGTCCTGGGATTTCCTTCTCTGCTGGGATCTGCTGGCATGATCCCTCCTCCCCTCCCTCTGAGGACACAGAGACCTCCATGTGCTCACAGGCACATGGGGTCATTAATCACTTCCACTACCTGATTAAAGGAATTCTCCAGACCCGGGTGGGGGTTGGGGGGAGGGAAACCTATGCTATAAAAAGACTTTGAATTATATAGAGTCCCTCTGCACCAATATTTCCAAATCAGGCAATTTGTTGCGAACAACCAAAATCTCATTCTCAGGCCATTAACTAAAATAGGAAAATATCATCTTAAATTCTAAGAATAACAAGGGACACATTGTAATCGGGTTCCAAGTCTGGACAAGTGGATGTGCTTAGCATAATGCTAACCTCAAAAACTGGGAATGTGACATTTTTTTCCCAAACCCTTCTGACTTGGAGGCTGCAGTCTCAAGGAGGAGTACAGCCTCCAGCGCTCTTGACCATGACTTCTGTCCTTGTCTTTTGGATTTCACGGTTACAGCGCTGCCCAGTAATTAGGAGTGAAGCCAGGAAACAAAGTCCTTGTTTACTTAAATTAAATCAATAAAAGTGCTCAGTCACATCTGACTCTCTGTGACCCTATGGACTCTAGCCTACCAGGCTCCTCTGTCCCTGGGATTCTCCAGGCAGGAATACTGTAGTGGGTTGCCATTTCCTCCTCCAGGGGATCTTCCTGACCCAGGGATTGAACCCATGTCTCCTGTGTCTCCTGCATTCCAGGCAGATTCTTCACCCACTAAGCCACCTGACACTTGATAGTTATAAAGTGTCTGCAGAAGATCTCTTTTCTGTATGTTGTTGTTATCTGGTTTGTTCTGTTTCTGTGGGAAACTGGTGTCATAAATGAGCAGGAGAGACTGGAGGTGGACCACGTGGAATATTTCTGCCCCTACTCCCGAGCCCTCTCCGCGAGACCCACCGTGGGGTCTTTAGTGGCAAAGTCAGGAGTCCTCTCTGGAGGAACACACGGATACCTATGACTGACTCATGTTGATGTTTGGCAGTAAACAGCACAACTCTGTAAAGCCCCTATATCCATCCCTATTTGCATCTGAGTGGGTTTGGCAGCGCTTTAATTGCATTCATGTACTTTCTGGGTGGAGAATGCGGTCCTGGGATTTCCTTCTCTGCTGGGATCTGCTGGCATGATCCCTCCTCCCCTCCCTCTGAGGACACAGAGACCTCCATGTGCTCACAGGCACATGGGGTCATTAATCACTTCCACTACCTGATTAAAGGAATTCTCCAGACCCGGGTGGGGGTTGGGGGGAGGGAAACCTATGCTATAAAAAGACTTTGAATTATATAGAGTCCCTCTGCACCAATATTTCCAAATCAGGCAATTTGTTGCGAACAACCAAAATCTCATTCTCAGGCCATTAACTAAAATAGGAAAATATCATCTTAAATTCTAAGAATAACAAGGGACACATTGTAATCGGGTTCCAAGTCTGGACAAGTGGATGTGCTTAGCATAATGCTAACCTCAAAAACTGGGAATGTGACATTTTTTTCCCAAACCCTTCTGACTTGGAGGCTGCAGTCTCAAGGAGGAGTACAGCCTCCAGCGCTCTTGACCATGACTTCTGTCCTTGTCTTTTGGATTTCACGGTTACAGCGCTGCCCAGTAATTAGGAGTGAAGCCAGGAAACAAAGTCCTTGTTTACTTAAATTAAATCAATAAAAGTGCTCAGTCACATCTGACTCTCTGTGACCCTATGGACTCTAGCCTACCAGGCTCCTCTGTCCCTGGGATTCTCCAGGCAGGAATACTGTAGTGGGTTGCCATTTCCTCCTCCAGGGGATCTTCCTGACCCAGGGATTGAACCCATGTCTCCTGTGTCTCCTGCATTCCAGGCAGATTCTTCACCCACTAAGCCACCTGACACTTGATAGTTATAAAGTGTCTGCAGAAGATCTCTTTTCTGTATGTTGTTGTTATCTGGTTTGTTCTGTTTCTGTGGGAAACTGGTGTCATAAATGAGCAGGAGAGACTGGAGGTGGACCACGTGGAATATTTCTGCCCCTACTCCCGAGCCCTCTCCGCGAGACCCACCGTGGGGTCTTTAGTGGCAAAGTCAGGAGTCCTCTCTGGAGGGAACACACGGATACCTATGACTGACTCATGTTGATGTTTGGCAGTAAACAGCACAACTCTGTAAAGCTATTATCCTTCAATTAAAATAATAACAGTAATAATAATAAAGAAGCCCTCTCTGCTCTCAGTCTGGGCCTGGCTTGGCCTTGGACGTGTTAGCAAGGAGAAGGCAGCAGGGACACTTGGGTCTGGGTATCTGTGTCCAGGAGTCGCTAGACTAGGAGAGCAGGGTGTGGCCTGGACTTGACTGATGGGAGCTGACGCCTGCAGCCCTGACACCGGGCACATCTGAGGTGGCTGGCTTAGGGAGCCAGGGGGTCCTACTATCCTTGGGCCTCACTGGAGGTCTGAGGGCTGGCACCGCCTCCCCACCGTGAATTCCCCGGGGGGTCTGGAGGCCAGCACCCCCGACCATTGTGAAAATCCCAGGCCAGCCCTCTGGCTCATGTGTCCCCATAGCTGACCATGGCTCTGCCTCCTCTCTCTTCTCTTCCCTCTGGGATCCCCCAAGAACAGAGTCTATTCTTTGGGGACTGGAAGCCCTTTCCTTTCAGAAATGACCTTTGACTTCCTTCATCTGTGAATCCTACCAAGGCCCTTTCTTCATCTCTGTGCGCAGTAGAGCCTAAAAACTTAGGGAGCAATTGATCCAACCTGTTTGAGGAATAAACAGGTGATAAGGGTGCTCTGGGACAGATCTTTCTTAATAGACATGGCTGGAGTGAGTGGTGGGGAATGTCGATTCTTTTGGGCGGAGGTGGGGGAGTCATCCGGGGTCTTTTCCCTCACACCCATGGGGAAAGTCTTCTCTAGAGAGGGAATAATGGAAGGCAAGAATTATTTTATGATCTTGCCTCCCCCTAGCAAGCCCTGAAGAAGGAGTGAGTCCTGTTCCCTCCCTCAGTCCCTGGCTTCTCCTAAATCACAGCTTTATGAGTGCAGGGCAGGCCTGACCTGTCAGTTCACCATGGTCAGTAAATCTCCCAGTTTCATTGACTCAGCACTGAGGCTGGGCTGCAGCCTCCAATGTGCTCTCCCTCCTGAAGTGGAGGGGAAGATGCAGGGCTGGTCAAGGAGAACACCTGGGCTGAGGCCTACCTCTCTGGTAGCCTGAGCCCAGGAGTCCCGGCTGAATACATTTCCTGCAGAGTTCTTCCTGAGTGTAAGCTCAGTCGCTTTGTTTTCATGATAGCTCAGGGTTTTCAGGATGGAACCCAAATGTGTTATCCTTTCAAGGCTCTGGTGATCTTGCTGCTGGAGCATCTCTAATCTCAGCTGCCGTGAGCACCGATAGCTCTCACTCACCCATGCCTCTCTGCCTTCTCATGTTCTCTTCGGGAAGCCTCCTGGCACCCTAGTGGCCAGGCTAACTCCCACCCCCGCAGCTCCAGGCCCCCCAGCCCCAGCTCTGGGGTAGCTCTGCATGGGCCCCGTGACAATGCCTGCCCCCTCCTGGGGTTTAACATCCCTTTCATCTCCATAAGCTGTCCTGAGACACCAAGACATAGATCCTGCTCAGTGACCATGAGGGTGTCATCTGGAGGGACAGGGGAATCTATATCCCATAGAGAACACTTTGACCAATGGGAGATCAGAGTTTGAAAATAAATTGTCTCCCTTTATCCTTTGCCTCTCAGTGGACCATGACTCTAACTGTGAAGCCTCTTCTAGAATGGAACCCTCTCAGCTGAGCTGCTGGACTTAGCTGTGGCCACACTGATAAAGCAGCCATCCTCCCACACGTCCCCACTCCTTCCAGCCCTCACTCATGACAGGCGTCATCCTCAGGCCCCAGCCCATCACACATGCATGCCCTCTCACACATACATATACACATACACGTACAAATACACACATCCAAGATACTTCCTGGAGGTATCTCTGTACTAGCTTGCCATGGTGAAGTACCACACACTGAGTGGCTTACAATTTCTTTTTGTACAATTCCCAAGGATAGAAGTCCAAGATCCAGGGAGTCGGCATGCTCAGTTTCTTTTGAGGCATCTCTCCTTGGCTCGTAGATGGGCACGTCTCTCTGTGTCTTCACATGGTCTTCCCTGTGTACACGTGTGTATCCTAGTCTCTTCTTATAAGGACACAGTCAGATTAGGGCTGACTCTGAAGACCTTATTTTACTTTAACTATCTCTGTAAATACTCATCCCCCAATATAGTCATATTCTGAAGAGCTAGGACTTCAACATATAAATTCGTGTAAACACAATTCAGCCCATAACAGCTCCCTGATATAATAATAACCCACAATCCTCTGCTTTCTGGGAAACTGACTGTCAGTTTGCTCAGCAAAACATTGGAGCACAGGATTCATATTTGTTTCCTTTCTATATTAAGCAGGGCACAAAATAGGCTCTAGATAAAAACACCCAGAAGGAACGAATGGCATTACAAGATATAATTTACCAACACCCAGAGTTTCCCCATTTGAATGTGTCTTATTTGGGCATGAATTGCTTTCAATGTGTGTACAATGTTCACCCTCAACAAAATTCAATATAGAATAGTGCTTATCACTTTCTCAATAGATGACACAGGCATTATTTTCTTCAGTCTATTTCAAGCACACCCTTAGAAACAGGTATCTGAGAGCTAACAGACAGGAAACTGAATAGAGAGGAGACCAGCCCGAAGTGCACACAACAGAAGTGGTTTGACTCCATGGGGCTTCGGGCCAGCATCCGCCAGGCCCATTCCCCAGCTGAGACCTGAGTTTACTTAGTGCCTTCAGCTCAGGCCTGAATGGTAAACCTTGTACCATGTGTTCCAGTTCACAGGACAACGGATAAGTCACTACTGAAAAATCCAGAACAGGGAAAAAGCCTTTGGGGCTCAGGATCTTACAAGGCACTTCCCTGATAAACTTCCTGTAGTTTACTGTAAAGAATCTGCCTGCTATGCAGAAGACCTGGGTTCGATCCCTGGGTTGGCATGATCCCCCTTTGGGGGAGGGCATGGCAATCCACTGCAGTATTCTTGCCTGGAGAATCCCATGGACAGAGGAGCCTGGCGGGCTACAGTCCTTAGGGCTGCACAGAGTCGGACACGACTGAACTGAGCACAGCACACGCAGCACTTAACTTATAGAGCCATTGCAGGGTATTGACACAGATGCTCCAAAGAGACCATGAATGGGCAACCACGCAAGCGGCATCTTGAAACCTCATCACTAGCACAACTCATCATCATCACAATCATGATCATCAGGCCCCAGCCCCATCACACAGGCATACCCTCTCTCACACACATATACACATACAAACACACACACATATCTCCGAATCCTCCCAAACCATTTCAAACTTACAACCATCACCCACCTTTGAGCCTGACCCTCACTGGACTCCTAGGACTGTCCTCAGGTCTCCTCTTTTGGATACCTATTCAAGCTGGTCTGAGTACTTTCCCTTGGGTATGATGTTGATAATCACTCTCTTGCCCCAAACACTGCCATGCAGAGGCCAGACAACAAAAACAAAGCAATTTAAACATTCTCAGAAGGAACGAATGGCATTACAAGATATAATTTACCAACACCCAGAGTTTCCCCATTTGAATGTGTCTTATTTGGGCATGAATTGCTTTCAATGTGTGTACAATGTTCACCCTCAACAAAATTCAATATAGAATAGTGCTTATCACTTTCTCAATAGATGACACAGGCATTATTTTCTTCAGTCTATTTCAAGCACACCCTTAGAAACAGGTATCTGAGAGCTAACAGACAGGAAACTGAATAGAGAGGAGACCAGCCCGAAGTGCACACAACAGAAGTGGTTTGACTCCATGGGGCTTCGGGCCAGCATCCGCCAGGCCCATTCCCCAGCTGAGACCTGAGTTTACTTAGTGCCTTCAGCTCAGGCCTGAATGGTAAACCTTGTACCATGTGTTCCAGTTCACAGGACAACGGATAAGTCACTACTGAAAAATCCAGAACAGGGAAAAAGCCTTTGGGGCTCAGGATCTTACAAGGCACTTCCCTGATAAACTTCCTGTAGTTTACTGTAAAGAATCTGCCTGCAATGCAGAAGACCTGGGTTCGATCCCTGGGTTGGGATGATCCCCTTGGAGGAGGGCATGGCAATCCACTGCAGTATTCTTGCCTGGAGAATCCCATGGACAGAGGAGCCTGGCGGGCTACAGTCCTTAGGGCTGCACAGAGTCGGACACGACTGAACTGAGCACAGCACACGCAGCACTTAACTTATAGAGCCATTGCAGGGTATTGACACAGATGCTCCAAAGAGACCATGAATGGGCAACCACGCAAGCGGCATCTTGAAACCTCATCACTAGCACAACTCATCATCATCACAATCATGATCATCAGGCCCCAGCCCCATCACACAGGCATACCCTCTCTCACACACATATACACATACAAACACACACACATATCTCCGAATCCTCCCAAACCATTTCAAACTTACAACCATCACCCACCTTTGAGCCTGACCCTCACTGGACTCCTAGGACTGTCCTCAGGTCTCCTCTTTTGGATACCTATTCAAGCTGGTCTGAGTACTTTCCCTTGGGTATGATGTTGATAATCACTCTCTGGCCCCAAACACTGCCATGCAGAGGCCAGACAACAAAAACAAAGCAATTTAAACATTCTCAGACCAATGGTTTTATCACTAGTGCTTTCTAAATGAAATAGCAAACATGAGCAAGGGTCGAACATTAATTTGGGACTTCTGAAAGAAAAGACAGAATGATAAACGATCAAAAAGAGAGGCAAACATTTGCGGTCCTCATAGTAAGGTAGAAAATGGTTAGCTCTTAGAGAGCCGTTTCAGTCATCCAGCAATCTTTTCACCCAATAGATTACAAACTGTTTGAACTACTACTATCTGTTTGTCTGTCTCTGTCTGTCTGCCCAGGGGAACCACTTGAGTCATAACCACCTGCCAGTTTCACCCTAAAGCAAGAACTAAAGAAGCCACGTATTTTGGGACTTTTAACAGGAAATGTTTTCTCTTCTGTATTATCTGCTTTTAAGAGAAGATGACCATGACAAGGCAGTGAGAGACCACGTTAATAACAGTCAAAGCAAAGGGGCTTTGGTCTAACTGAAATCAAGATCGGTAGCAAACACAGAAAGAAGAGCTGCTGAAACTTATTTGGGTTTTACGACCCTGAACACACCTGGTCGCACTGTTTTCTCGCGCATTAAACTCCCCCTTTCCTGAGTGCACAGGCCTGGTTTTCGGTGGTCCTAGGATGATGGGCGTAATTTGGACGAGGCAGGCCCCTCTTTCCCACGCTGTGGGGGTGGGATCCCCGAGCTGGCTTAGGATGCTAAAAGCCTCTGAGCAGTCTGTTCCATGGCTCCTTGCTCAGGAGGGTCACGCAGGCAGGCTGGACTTTGAAAATGCAGGGGGCTGTCTGCCCCTGGAAAGTGGGTTCAGCCACCAGGGAAACAAGCCAGCGCCAAGGATTTCCCCACACTCACACCCATGCGTTTTCTTCTGGGTCCTCTTAAACCTCAGACTACAAAAAGATGGTGGTGGTCTGACTCCTGTTGCACATTCAGGACAAACATTTATCATGCTGAAGGGCCAGCGAGGCCATTGTTTTGATCTCTTGTTTACATAGTCGTGGCCTCTGCAGCTTTCCAAGGAATCTGCGTCCCCTGCAGCCTCGGGGACCTCCTGGGGCCCGCCTCACCTCTTCACGTCTGTTCCCTCCACATGTGTTTTTGCAGCTTTCGCCGCCTCCGCTCATGTGACTCAGTGGCCCTGGCTGGCTCTCGCTGGGTAGCCAGTGCACTTGCCCGAGGAGTGGGCCCCTCACATCTGCGCCCAGCAGGGAGCCGGGGCTGCTTGTCTGAGTCGACTTCCACTATTCTAAACAGCACTCTGGGGTGGTGTTTTTTCTCTTCCTTTCTTTCAAATTTCAAAGCATTTCGAATCATGTTATCTCCCCAGATGGCGCAAGCCAGGGTTAAATCATAAAATAATAGCCAAACGCCATTGAATGTACAGTCAGAGGCACAGTCCTAAATGCCTGGCATGCAGTGTCTCTGTAAACCTATATTTGACAAACAAGGAACCAGCAAGCTTCCCCAGGTCATGCAAGGGACAGTGAGTGGAGTTACCAGAATTACAGTGCGGGTCTGATTCTGATTCCTAGCCTTCCCTCCTAACGACCACGTTATCCCATGTTCCAAACAATCATCTCGGGCTCCTGTCAGATCCACTTTCCCTGGCTTTGCATCTCTGCCTGCTCTGTTTCATTGGTTCTGAGAGGCCCCAGTGGGCTCCGCAGTTCTCCACGTGTGGGGCCTCGGAGACAAGTCCAGCTTTCCCTGGCTTTGCATCTCTGCCTGCTCTGTTCCATGGCTCCTTGCTCAGGAGGGTCACGCAGGCAGGCTGGACTTTGAAAATGCAGGGGGCTGTCTGCCCCTGGAAAGTGGGTTCAGCCACCAGGGAAACAAGCCAGCGCCAAGGATTTCCCCACACTCACACCCATGCGTTTTCTTCTGGGTCCTCTTAAACCTCAGACTACAAAAAGATGGTGGTGGTCTGACTCCTGTTGCACATTCAGGACAAACATTTATCATGCTGAAGGGCCAGCGAGGCCATTGTTTTGATCTCTTGTTTACATAGTCGTGGCCTCTGCAGCTTTCCAAGGAATCTGCGTCCCCTGCAGCCTCGGGGACCTCCTGGGGCCCGCCTCACCTCTTCACGTCTGTTCCCTCCACATGTGTTTTTGCAGCTTTCGCCGCCTCCGCTCATGTGACTCAGTGGCCCTGGCTGGCTCTCGCTGGGTAGCCAGTGCACTTGCCCGAGGAGTGGGCCCCTCACATCTGCGCCCAGCAGGGAGCCGGGGCTGCTTGTCTGAGTCGACTTCCACTATTCTAAACAGCACTCTGGGGTGGTGTTTTTTCTCTTCCTTTCTTTCAAATTTCAAAGCATTTCGAATCATGTTATCTCCCCAGATGGCGCAAGCCAGGGTTAAATCATAAAATAATAGCCAAACGCCATTGAATGTACAGTCAGAGGCACAGTCCTAAATGCCTGGCATGCAGTGTCTCTGTAAACCTATATTTGACAAACAAGGAACCAGCAAGCTTCCCCAGGTCATGCAAGGGACAGTGAGTGGAGTTACCAGAATTACAGTGCGGGTCTGATTCTGATTCCTAGCCTTCCCTCCTAACGACCACGTTATCCCATGTTCCAAACAATCATCTCGGGCTCCTGTCAGATCCACTTTCCCTGGCTTTGCATCTCTGCCTGCTCTGTTTCATTGGTTCTGAGAGGCCCCAGTGGGCTCCGCAGTTCTCCACGTGTGGGGCCTCGGAGACAAAGCTCCAGTGTCTTTTCCGTGGCCACGGGGCTTAGTTGGTCTCCCATTGTGGGAACATCCAGACCTGCAGACAGGCTTAGTATTTCCTCCTTCAGATGGCGTCCTGCCCTAGGCCCAGGGCTCAGAACCCATGCAATCAAAAGCAGATGTCCTGTCCTGGAATCCAAAGCTCTGGGTTAGATATGACCTTTACGATCACATCAAGTTCATCCCTCAGGCCCTGCTTCAGGCCCCTCAGTGAAACCTCCCCCACCTATTCACCCAGACAAGTTTTAAATATCTGGATTACAGACATTTCTGCTCCAGTCCAGAAATGAGGAAATGCTCTTATTCCCTTAAGAGTCTGATCACTTACCATCTTCAACCTGATTTCTCTCTTTGAACTTTAATATCCCCTCTGCAACATAGCAGTCTATGTGTTTAGGAACACCATTAAAAGCTGAATGCTGGTGAAATCTGAAAAGCTTCAATATTTCTCTGAAGCACATGAGTCCTTGTTCCTGAAAATATAGTGAAACGTTTATACTACTTATCATCTCTGTCAACTGCAAATATTTATTCAGCACCCACTGTATATTTATTAGAGTGAACCCTGTGAGGAGACAGTGGTATAGATATATGTAAAATTATCACATGTGACCTCAAGGAACACATGGGATATAGATGGACCTACACAGTCCTAGCAGTGATGGAAAGCAAAACCCGAGTGTGATGAACTATGACCAAGGCAACGATTTCTGGGTGTGCTCAGTTGCCCAGTCCTGTCCAACTCATTGTGACACTGTGGACTGTAGCCCGCCAGGCTCCTCTGTCTGTGGGATTTCCCAGACAAGAATACTGAATCAGGTTGCCATTTCCTACACCAGAGGATATTCCCAACCCAGGGATCAAACCCATATCTCCTATGTCTCCTGCATTGACAGGTGGGTTCTTGGTGGAAATACTTCATGGAGAAAGGGACTTTTGACATTTTGATGAAAGATAAGTGAGACTCTGATGGGTAGAAGAATCACCCATGGAGGATTCTTTCCAAACAGAAAAAGGACACCATACATGGAGAGCTGGAGAGCCCCAGTGGGCTCCGCAGTTCTCCACGTGTGGGGCCTCGGAGACAAAGCTCCAGTGTCTTTTCCGTGGCCACGGGGCTTAGTTGGTCTCCCATTGTGGGAACATCCAGACCTGCAGACAGGCTTAGTATTTCCTCCTTCAGATGGCGTCCTGCCCTAGGCCCAGGGCTCAGAACCCATGCAATCAAAAGCAGATGTCCTGTCCTGGAATCCAAAGCTCTGGGGTAGATATGACCTTACGATCACATCAAGTTCATCCCTCAGGCCCTGCTTCAGGCCCCTCAGTGAAACCTCCCCCACCTATTCACCCAGACAAGTTTTAAATATCTGGATTACAGACATTTCTGCTCCAGTCCAGAAATGAGGAAATGCTCTTATTCCCTTAAGAGTCTGATCACTTACCATCTTCAACCTGATTTCTCTCTTTGAACTTTAATATCCCCTCTGCAACATAGCAGTCTATGTGTTTAGGAACACCATTAAAAGCTGAATGCTGGTGAAATCTGAAAAGCTTCAATATTTCTCTGAAGCACATGAGTCCTTGTTCCTGAAAATATAGTGAAACGTTTATACTACTTATCATCTCTGTCAACTGCAAATATTTATTCAGCACCCACTGTATATTTATTAGAGTGAACCCTGTGAGGAGACAGTGGTATAGATATATGTAAAATTATCACATGTGACCTCAAGGAACACATGGGATATAGATGGACCTACACAGTCCTAGCAGTGATGGAAAGCAAAACCCGAGTGTGATGAACTATGACCAAGGCAACGATTTCTGGGTGTGCTCAGTTGCCCAGTCCTGTCCAACTCATTGTGACACTGTGGACTGTAGCCCGCCAGGCTCCTCTGTCTGTGGGATTTCCCAGACAAGAATACTGAATCAGGTTGCCATTTCCTACACCAGAGGATATTCCCAACCCAGGGATCAAACCCATATCTCCTATGTCTCCTGCATTGACAGGTGGGTTCTTGGTGGAAATACTTCATGGAGAAAGGGACTTTTGACATTTTGATGAAAGATAAGTGAGACTCTGATGGGTAGAAGAATCACCCATGGAGGATTCTTTCCAAACAGAAAAAGGACACCATACATGGAGAGCTGAGGGATCAGAAGCACCCTGCCATAACCAGGAATTAGAAAGTGTGACCGTGACTAGGGGAGGGCATGCAGGGAGATGATGGGGCAACTGAGTCATATCCAGACTGGGGGGCGCTTATGGCTCGGGGAGCTGGATATTCATCCATTTACTTCAATCTCCAGGTATGGACCTATCCAAAATGTGACAATCATGGGAAGAAATGGTCAGGTTGCCTTGGCAACATGGTGAATGCCACAGCTTCCTGTCCTGTCTATGTGCGTGTTTAGTGATTCATGCGGGTCCATCTCTTTGCGATCCCATGGAGTGTAGCCCACCAGGCTCCTCTGTCCATGGAATTCTCCCAGCAAGAGTAGTGAAATGGGTTACTATTTGCTTCTCCAGGAGATCTTTCCAACCCAGGGATCAAACCCACATCTCTTGTACCTCCTGTAGGGGCAGGTGGATTCTTTACCACTAGTGCAACGTGGGAAGTCTCCTTCCTTGCTACACGTTCCTTTAGGTGAAGAAAGAGCCCATTTGGCACCATGCCATCAGCTCACCTACTATGTCTCCATTAAGGCAGGTAAAACATGACCTTCCCAGCTCTTCACCCCACCCCCACCACTAGGCCCTGTAACAGTTCCTTTCTCTCCACTCTCACAAGCACTCCATTTCTACCAAGACATTTAATCCATCTATCAGGATGATTTATGGGCCCACCTGCCCTCCTCACTGAAGTGAGAACTTGTAAAGAGAGGGATGGTTTCTTACTCTTCACACCACACAGGGTCGCCTGGGACAGTGTAAGAGAGACTCATTTATTCAGAATCACGTCTGTATGTGAGCAGGGGATGGAGGCTGGGGGGTGAAGGGCACACCATTTTGTATTTCCAAGGGGGCCTCAAAGGCCATAAACAACGTGAGAATCAGCCAGAGTTTCGGGGAGGCAAATCACTGACAGAAAAAGGCTATTAATGAGGTGCTGGCCCTCCTTCCTTGGAGCCAGGCCCCTGAAAGTACATATGACCACTTGTCCCAAACCAAAGATAAACATGGTGGAGTGAATGCCTGGAAACTCGGCTTAAGGTTTGGCTTCGGTGGGCCTGGATGGATTACAAACACTCATTAAATAGTTTCTAGGGACAAAACATTCATCTGACTGCTGTGAAGGATGGGAGATCAATAGATCAAGCTCAGATGAGATAATAATAGATGTCCCTTGGAGGACAGATAGGCAGCACCAAGGAGGAAGAGCTTGCCTACACCTTGGGGAAAGAGTTGGGCCCGAATCTCTGGCAGAATATGCCTGAGTATTTCTAAATCACTCTGCTCATATGCCATGACAGTATTAAATTAGCTGGGAAATGGTTCTATAAAGCATGAGAAAATTAATCTCAAATCATGGTGGTAGAATCAAGAGTTATAAATGAAAACTGACATTGTATACAGATTTAGGGGCCTCCCAGGTAGGCTAGAATCTGCTGGCCAATGCAGGAGATGTAAGAGACATGGGTTCATTCCCTGGGTTTGGAAGATCCCCTGGAGGAGGCCACAGCAACCTGCTCCAGTATTCTTCCCTGGAAATTTCCATGGATGAGAAGCCTGGAGGGCTATAATCCATGGGACCCCAGAGAGTCAGACACAACTGAGCACACACTGATTAAGAAATTCACAAACTCTTAAGCCAGGGTTTCTTAACCTTGGCACTGCTGATATTTTGGTCTGGGTGGGTCCCTGCTGTGGTGAGCTGCCTGAAGACTGTAGGGTGCTGAGTAGTACCCTGGGTCTCTACCCAGGAGATGCCAGGAGCAGTCCCAACTGCAATTGTGACAACCCAAACAGATATCGCCAACTGTCCCCCAAGGGTGCCCAGCCACCCTGGGCAGAGAACCACTGCCTTACGTCCCAGCCAGATAGCAGCCCACCTCTCCAGGTGCCTCCCACTCCTTTCAAATGCCAACTGCTTTCCACCCTGGCTCAGACGATACCCAAGCACAGCAGATGCTGTGCCCATTCACTCTGCAAGTGCTGTGACCTAGCAGATGTCTCCCCTCTCAGGCATGACAACCATGGCGGCCCACTGTGCACTCAACCTCTCCCTGTGGACGACATCCCGACATCCCAAAATCACCACTGCACTGAGGGTCACACACTCATCACTTGCCTCCCAACCACGCTCAGCCTGTGCCACATTCCCATTTAGAGACGGCCTTCCTTCTTCAGATGCCTCTTGAGTTGACTTTGTTTTACCTCAGAAAGAAATGCATTCCATAAACCCACTATGAAAGTCAAAGTGTTAGTCAACCGGTAGTGTCCTACTCTCTGCGACCCCATGGACCATAGCCCACCAGGTTCCTCTGTCCATGGAATTCTCCAGGCAAGAATACTATAACTATACTCCAATACAGCCAACTATACTCCCATATAAAATCAAACTTTTTTTAAAAAAGAAATTCATTCCAGGCCTCAAGTTATCTCATCTATAAAAGCAAAATCAAACTGTTTCCAGGTTCTAAAGGTTGCCAGGGAGGAAAGGAGACAAGTGTGCTATCCCGAGACCAGATCATTCCCTGCAGTGGCTGCCCTGAGCAGCTGAGCTGCCCAGGAAGAGAAGTTCTGGTTGGGCCCTCACAGACAGGAGTCCTTAAATTCAGTCTATTTCAGGACACCTGAAGATTCTACACATCTGTTAGGTGCTTAGATCTGCAAATAACACCAGATATCATGCTAATACATTAAATATTAACATATATAGCATTATTGTATATAGTATATGTAACATTATATGTTTTACATATACATATATATACATACATATATATATATATAAAATATATAGCCCTGGTGAGGCCTCCAGCTGGTGTGCATACATCACCCGTTGGCTCTATCAAGCCTCCCAAACAAGAGAAGCCATGCCTTCCTGTCATACTTTGACATTTCAATGGAGCATGGAGACTGAAAAGCCCTCAGTGTGTTTGCCAAGGACAGAGATTTACTTCACAGATCTTAAGGGGCCATGAAGAGAACACTCAATAACCCTTAACAATTCCACACAGTGTGAGGCGAAGTCTATGGAGCTCTTAGAATTGAGTCACTAGTGCTTACTCAGCTGAAATGAGTTCAGCACCATGAGTGCCAATAATAACAAAGAATGTGTCATCTTCTAAAAAATCCCCACTCTTCCCGATTCCACCAGGTGACAGCTACAAAGAGTCACAGATCTCTAATCTCCAAAGCAGAGGTGACTTCTCTTTCTGGGAGACCCGTGTTTCCAAATGTGGCCACCATTCAGGTAAAGGTGCACTCTAGGACAAGAAGGAGTGGTGGCCCAGGTCACATTTGGTGTCAGGTAGTCCTGACCTGGTCCTGCATGTTGGGAGTGATTGACTTTGTTTTACCTCAGAAAGAAATGCATTCCATAAACCCACTATGAAAGTCAAAGTGTTAGTCAACCGTAGTGTCCTACTCTCTGCACCCCATGGACCATAGCCCACCAGGTTCCTCTGTCCATGGAATTCTCCAGGCAAGAATACTATAACTATACTCCAATACAGCCAACTATACTCCCATATAAAATCAAACTTTTTTTAAAAAAGAAATTCATTCCAGGCCTCAAGTTATCTCATCTATAAAAGCAAAATCAAACTGTTTCCAGGTTCTAAAGGTTGCCAGGGAGGAAAGGAGACAAGTGTGCTATCCCGAGACCAGATCATTCCCTGCAGTGGCTGCCCTGAGCAGCTGAGCTGCCCAGGAAGAGAAGTTCTGGTTGGGCCCTCACAGACAGGAGTCCTTAAATTCAGTCTATTTCAGGACACCTGAAGATTCTACACATCTGTTAGGTGCTTAGATCTGCAAATAACACCAGATATCATGCTAATACATTAAATATTAACATATATAGCATTATTGTATATAGTATATGTAACATTATATGTTTTACATATACATATATATACATACATATATATATATATAAAATATATAGCCCTGGTGAGGCCTCCAGCTGGTGTGCATACATCACCCGTTGGCTCTATCAAGCCTCCCAAACAAGAGAAGCCATGCCTTCCTGTCATACTTTGACATTTCAATGGAGCATGGAGACTGAAAAGCCCTCAGTGTGTTTGCCAAGGACAGAGATTTACTTCACAGATCTTAAGGGGCCATGAAGAGAACACTCAATAACCCTTAACAATTCCACACAGTGTGAGGCGAAGTCTATGGAGCTCTTAGAATTGAGTCACTAGTGCTTACTCAGCTGAAATGAGTTCAGCACCATGAGTGCCAATAATAACAAAGAATGTGTCATCTTCTAAAAAATCCCCACTCTTCCCGATTCCACCAGGTGACAGCTACAAAGAGTCACAGATCTCTAATCTCCAAAGCAGAGGTGACTTCTCTTTCTGGGAGACCCGTGTTTCCAAATGTGGCCACCATTCAGGTAAAGGTGCACTCTAGGACAAGAAGGAGTGGTGGCCCAGGTCACATTTGGTGTCAGGTAGTCCTGACCTGGTCCTGCATGTTGGGAGTGATGACAGCAATAGTCAAAGGCAAGTCTAAAAGCAAAGGATGCCACGTGGGTCTCAAGCACCTTGTTCAAGCTCTTTGTTGCAAAAGTAACTCTTCAAACATCATCTGGGAAGTAGGGTCATGCTGCTGTTAATGATAATCCATACACCATTTAGCTGTGAATGATTAAATGGGACATTACATGCGTGATATGTTTAAAACACCAGAAGCATCAGTGTTTGTGTATTTAATACATGCATGATGGTTTTTTGAAATATAGTTGATTTATAATGTTGGTAGTTTCAAGAATAGTATTCTTTTCCATTGTAGGTTATTACAAAACACTGAATATAGTTCCCTGTGCTATAGGAAGGTCCTTGTTGTTTATCTACCTTATATATAGCAGGATTAACATCAAAAGTATACGCATGTTTTCAAATGGATAATAGCTTTAAACTTTCTTATATTATTTGTGTTCTTATTCAGAATGAGATAAAGCATTCTCTAAGCAAAAAGAGGAGTTAACTCAAAGTTGGGGGGCACATGCACTCCCGGGTTTACAAGCTCAGCCTGTGGGGTTCCTCTCACCAGAGCAAACTCTCCACCTGATTTCATCACAGCACAGAAACCCTTTCTCCTCTCCTCTTGCTTTTGGTTTGGGTCAGTTGGATCATAAAGAAGGCTGAGTGCCAAAAAATTGATGCTTTCAAACTGTGGTGTTAGAGAAGACTCTTGAAAGTCACTTAGACTACAAGGAGAACAAAACAGTCCATCCTAAAAAAAAATCAACCTTGAATATTCATTGGAAGGACTCTTGCTGAAGCTGAAGTTCATATCAACCTGTGAAGAGAACACTCAATAACCCTTAACAATTCCACACAGTGTGAGGAAGTCTATGGAGCTCTTAGAATTGAGTCACTAGTGCTTACTCAGCTGAAATGAGTTCAGCACCATGAGTGCCAATAATAACAAAGAATGTGTCATCTTCTAAAAAATCCCCACTCTTCCCGATTCCACCAGGTGACAGCTACAAAGAGTCACAGATCTCTAATCTCCAAAGCAGAGGTGACTTCTCTTTCTGGGAGACCCGTGTTTCCAAATGTGGCCACCATTCAGGTAAAGGTGCACTCTAGGACAAGAAGGAGTGGTGGCCCAGGTCACATTTGGTGTCAGGTAGTCCTGACCTGGTCCTGCATGTTGGGAGTGATGACAGCAATAGTCAAAGGCAAGTCTAAAAGCAAAGGATGCCACGTGGGTCTCAAGCACCTTGTTCAAGCTCTTTGTTGCAAAAGTAACTCTTCAAACATCATCTGGGAAGTAGGGTCATGCTGCTGTTAATGATAATCCATACACCATTTAGCTGTGAATGATTAAATGGGACATTACATGCGTGATATGTTTAAAACACCAGAAGCATCAGTGTTTGTGTATTTAATACATGCATGATGGTTTTTTGAAATATAGTTGATTTATAATGTTGGTAGTTTCAAGAATAGTATTCTTTTCCATTGTAGGTTATTACAAAACACTGAATATAGTTCCCTGTGCTATAGGAAGGTCCTTGTTGTTTATCTACCTTATATATAGCAGGATTAACATCAAAAGTATACGCATGTTTTCAAATGGATAATAGCTTTAAACTTTCTTATATTATTTGTGTTCTTATTCAGAATGAGATAAAGCATTCTCTAAGCAAAAAGAGGAGTTAACTCAAAGTTGGGGGGCACATGCACTCCCGGGTTTACAAGCTCAGCCTGTGGGGTTCCTCTCACCAGAGCAAACTCTCCACCTGATTTCATCACAGCACAGAAACCCTTTCTCCTCTCCTCTTGCTTTTGGTTTGGGTCAGTTGGATCATAAAGAAGGCTGAGTGCCAAAAAATTGATGCTTTCAAACTGTGGTGTTAGAGAAGACTCTTGAAAGTCACTTAGACTACAAGGAGAACAAAACAGTCCATCCTAAAAAAAAATCAACCTTGAATATTCATTGGAAGGACTCTTGCTGAAGCTGAAGTTCATATACTGTGGAAAACCAATGTGAAGAGCTGACTCATTGGAAAAGATCCTGATACTAGGGAACACTGAGGGCGGGAGGAGAAGGGGTCAGAGGATGAGATGGTTGGATGGCATTACTGACTCAATGGACTTGAGTTTGATCAAACTCCATGCGATGGTGAAGGACAGAGAAGCCGGGTCACAAAGAGTCAGACATGACTGAGGGACTGAACAACAATTATCAAATGAAAACAAAATAGAAACTATCACTGTTTATTGTTTCAAGTCAGGGGTTGTAACAACCCAGTTCAAGACTGGAAATTAAATCTGACTCTGTTTCCCAGTGAAAGATCCAGATACTATTAGAGTTTTGTTTTTCCCTCACCCTGACTTGGGGAAAATTGCCTGAACATTTGTGCCTATGTGTCTCTATCTACAGAATGTAATTTCAGTCTGGGTCATTTTCATTAAAAATCTGGGAAATTTGTTTGGAGGAGAGTACCCCAAGTTCTAACTAAAATGTTATGTGCCCTTTTTAGGTAATCTCATTACAATATTGAGGCAAAAATCCCCCAAATAAATCCCTTTTTCTTTCTCTCTCTGTTACTAGAAGATCTGTTGGAACTGCCCTTTCTTCTTAAGACTTTACTGACTTAACACTGAATAAGCAATTTGGAAAGCATTCTGAGAACCATAAAGACAACCAAAGGTCTACATGTACCGGGAGAGTGAGAATCCATGAAACTCAGGCACGGCAGCTTGCCTGAGTGAAACACACTTACCAGTGTGGATGCTATTAGCATTAAGAAGGAAGATAGTGTTTCAGAATGGCCTGTGCAGATACAAGCAGAAAGGAGGAAATTAAAAGGAAAGCAAAGGAATCAGGTGCTGGATGACCTGGTGAAGTGTTTCCATATCAGGGACCAGCCTTGTCCTCTGCGTTGACTGGTCATAGGCAGGGCCGAGGGTATGGCAGGGGATTTGATGACAGAGAACCTGTTAAGCTTGGGAGCTCTGCTGGGTGGGATGAGGAAGGGATGAAGGAGGCCATGAAGCCAATCAGTTCCATTGGTTTGAGGCTAAAATTCAAAGATGAGCTGTTAGAACAACCGAGCTGTACTGGGATGTATATTGAGTACCTTTGAATAGACCACGGGAATAGAGCTACCACAGTCTCATTGCCAGTGGCCCAATCTGGAAGAGCTGTGGAGGTGCTTGGGCACCCAACATGTGAAAGGGAGTGAACACTCATTCGGAGTTAGTGGATTCCTTCAGTCTACATGACAATCCCCACCCACATCCCTGACCAGAAGGATAGCCACACTGAATCCACTTTCTCTTATCCATTGATGTCTCATGGGCTAACGTGTGGAAACAGCCCCAGTCTGCCTCTCCTCGCAGCTGGGACCTAGGACTTCAGGAGAGTTGACGTTATTCTATGCCTTGAAGGAAAAGATGCCGAACGTAACCTCAGATTTCCAGTTAGATCTGCCTTGAACTAAAACATCAGAATAGAAAGGTTCCTACAAGTGTCCCTGATCTCAAAACATGTGGAGAATATCACAAGGATGTGGTTCAATAACAAAAGAGTTGAGTACCATAGAGCTTCAAAAATCAAGAGGCATAGGATAGAAACATGGATGTACTCATGCAGCTTCTCTGTCTTCCTTTTTAACAATAATTCTCCAAACTACACATTAAAATGTAGCAAGGATAAACACAATTAAAACAATCAATTGCCAAAGAGCACATTGTGGATAAAAGCATTCTGAGAACCATAAAGGTCTACATGTACCGGGAGAGTGAGAATCCATGAAACTCAGGCACGGCAGCTTGCCTGAGTGAAACACACTTACCAGTGTGGATGCTATTAGCATTAAGAAGGAAGATAGTGTTTCAGAATGGCCTGTGCAGATACAAGCAGAAAGGAGGAAATTAAAAGGAAAGCAAAGGAATCAGGTGCTGGATGACCTGGTGAAGTGTTTCCATATCAGGGACCAGCCTTGTCCTCTGCGTTGACTGGTCATAGGCAGGGCCGAGGGTATGGCAGGGGATTTGATGACAGAGAACCTGTTAAGCTTGGGAGCTCTGCTGGGTGGGATGAGGAAGGGATGAAGGAGGCCATGAAGCCAATCAGTTCCATTGGTTTGAGGCTAAAATTCAAAGATGAGCTGTTAGAACAACCGAGCTGTACTGGGATGTATATTGAGTACCTTTGAATAGACCACGGGAATAGAGCTACCACAGTCTCATTGCCAGTGGCCCAATCTGGAAGAGCTGTGGAGGTGCTTGGGCACCCAACATGTGAAAGGGAGTGAACACTCATTCGGAGTTAGTGGATTCCTTCAGTCTACATGACAATCCCCACCCACATCCCTGACCAGAAGGATAGCCACACTGAATCCACTTTCTCTTATCCATTGATGTCTCATGGGCTAACGTGTGGAAACAGCCCCAGTCTGCCTCTCCTCGCAGCTGGGACCTAGGACTTCAGGAGAGTTGACGTTATTCTATGCCTTGAAGGAAAAGATGCCGAACGTAACCTCAGATTTCCAGTTAGATCTGCCTTGAACTAAAACATCAGAATAGAAAGGTTCCTACAAGTGTCCCTGATCTCAAAACATGTGGAGAATATCACAAGGATGTGGTTCAATAACAAAAGAGTTGAGTACCATAGAGCTTCAAAAATCAAGAGGCATAGGATAGAAACATGGATGTACTCATGCAGCTTCTCTGTCTTCCTTTTTAACAATAATTCTCCAAACTACACATTAAAATGTAGCAAGGATAAAAACACAATTAAAACAATCAATTGCCAAAGAGCACATTGTGTTGGATATGGCACAAGATCAGCAGCATCTGAGGGACATATAAGCAACCATATCTTAGGAGATGTGCTATGCATGTTCTAGGAATGTCATTAAGGATTATGTCATGTAGTAACTTTGGTCAAGACTACAGAAAATATTTATCTCAGGTCCCAGTACCAGGAATAGCTGTACTTGTCCTCAACCACTGACTAGTGTTTCCTTTATGTACCTAAACACATAAATATGTTACCATCTTTCCACTTGCAGCTAGGAAACAGAGCCAAATGCAGTGCCTACCCTGCCTTAGCAGGGTTACAGAATCCCCTGGAATGCACTTTATCTGCCATTATAACTTTTGGCTTGCTCTATTTTCCCTATTTGTACTATCCTGTTGCTAGTTTCTTTAATAGTTTTATATATTGCTGTCTCATATCTTAAAAGGTCACTTTAAATCTGTTTAGGAATGAGAAAGTCAAGACATCAACAGTTGAATAAGTAAATATAAATAATGGCTTATGTTTACAAAACCACAAACAAAAAAGGACGCAAGAATGTGTAAGTTTGAGGTATATACATAACGTGAGTCTGATTGTGCCAGAAATCTCTAATGATACTGATCAGATGACTGTGTGGAATACTGCGGTCCATTCAAGACAGGATATTTGTAAGAGTGATGACTGGCAACCCTGAACCCCCTGGAAGAAGAAAAGACAAGAGTTTGGGGAAATGTGGTTAACCTGCAACAATGAAGACTTGGAGAATAGTCTAGAGGTCTACAGATTTTTGAAGAGTCAACACGTGGAAAAAAGAATCTACTTATTCTATTTCAATTCAGGCAATAAAATTAGAACCAGTGATTGGTTGGTAGCCAAAGATGGGCTGGGCAGATTTGCGAGGGATGTAAAGAGAAGGGCTACCCAGGATGTCTCTGGAAAGAAGACATCGCTGCTGCAGGAAGGGGCTCCTGCGGTGCCTGGCTCCCTTTCCAGTGGGGAAGTCCGAATCCATCACTCTTCCAGACTGGTGAGCCTGGGTAGATTGCTTCCCTTTCTGGCTCTCATTGTGCTCACTCCAAAAGGCAGGCTGCTGACTCTGAAGGCTTGACATGCCTACTCACAGATAGCAAGGCACCATTTTCTCAGGCAAACACTTACCAAGAGTGAAGCACTATTTGAGAACTAGATCTTCCTAGGACACAGTGATTGATGTGTGTGTGTGATTGGCTAATACACTGTCTGCTGCTCAGTCATGTCCCCTCCACTCCACCAAGAGAAGGAAGAAAAACACATCCTTCCTTGCTACATTGCAGACGAAGGCCAGGTTCACTTCTAATTGCAGTGAGACTGACCTGGTACAAGATGGGCCTGGGGAATGAATGAAAACAAACTGAGGAAAGACTCCGGGCAGCACGCTGATGAAGAAACCGAGAGGAAATGAAGTCAGCAAGGGTTCCTGCATGTTTATTTCAGAGTTGACAGAGCATAGACCTAACCGGATGGAGTTCCTGATTTATAAAACAGTTTTTTTCAAATACCTTTTTGACAGAGAATGAGAAAGTCAAGACATCAACAGTTGAATAAGTAAATATAAATAATGGCTTATGTTTACAAAACCACAAACAAAAAAGGACGCAAGAATGTGTAAGTTTGAGGTATATACATAACGTGAGTCTGATTGTGCCAGAAATCTCTAATGATACTGATCAGATGACTGTGTGGAATACTGCGGTCCATTCAAGACAGGATATTTGTAAGAGTGATGACTGGCAACCCTGAACCCCCTGGAAGAAGAAAAGACAAGAGTTTGGGGAAATGTGGTTAACCTGCAACAATGAAGACTTGGAGAATAGTCTAGAGGTCTACAGATTTTTGAAGAGTCAACACGTGGAAAAAAGAATCTACTTATTCTATTTCAATTCAGGCAATAAAATTAGAACCAGTGATTGGTTGGTAGCCAAAGATGGGCTGGGCAGATTTGCGAGGGATGTAAAGAGAAGGGCTACCCAGGATGTCTCTGGAAAGAAGACATCGCTGCTGCAGGAAGGGGCTCCTGCGGTGCCTGGCTCCCTTTCCAGTGGGGAAGTCCGAATCCATCACTCTTCCAGACTGGTGAGCCTGGGTAGATTGCTTCCCTTTCTGGCTCTCATTGTGCTCACTCCAAAAGGCAGGCTGCTGACTCTGAAGGCTTGACATGCCTACTCACAGATAGCAAGGCACCATTTTCTCAGGCAAACACTTACCAAGAGTGAAGCACTATTTGAGAACTAGATCTTCCTAGGACACAGTGATTGATGTGTGTGTGTGATTGGCTAATACACTGTCTGCTGCTCAGTCATGTCCCCTCCACTCCACCAAGAGAAGGAAGAAAAACACATCCTTCCTTGCTACATTGCAGACGAAGGCCAGGTTCACTTCTAATTGCAGTGAGACTGACCTGGTACAAGATGGGCCTGGGGAATGAATGAAAACAAACTGAGGAAAGACTCCGGGCAGCACGCTGATGAAGAAACCGAGAGGAAATGAAGTCAGCAAGGGTTCCTGCATGTTTATTTCAGAGTTGACAGAGCATAGACCTAACCGGATGGAGTTCCTGATTTATAAAACGTTTTCATTATATTACCTATTTCACATTATATTGGAGGCTCTGCTCTTTGAGACATAAAAATAAACAGCAACCCCGCAAGAGCCTTTGGTCTAGATAGAAGAGTATAAACTCTTATAACCCTCCTGCTTTGAACCAAGATGTCTGCAAAAATTGTTCTGGGGTTTCTGAACCTCTGGAATTGGCTTGTGTATTGGGTAGGTAAAGTCCACACCAAATATAAATGTTTATATTCTATAAGTTTTCAGAAAATTTAAGGGCTTAAGATTTGTTTGACAAAAACCGACAAAAACACTATTTCCTGCTGCTATAGAAAATGTGTGTTTCCTATTTTGTCTGTGTTAACGGCTAAACAACCCCACTTGGGCATAGCCAATTCCACAAATGGACGAGATTTTATCAGTCCACGTAATCCCAGGACGCTCTGTCCTTCTTCAGGAATCGCAACCTGAAGGCATCAGGAAAGCAAACCTGCCTCCCATTCTTCACGTGTGTTTTTTTTTGCAAAGAAGTCATTCTTCCAGTTGAGCAGTTGCCAGATCCAACCAAAAGCTCGCCTGGGGCTTTTCTGGCTCCAACACTAGAGCTGAACTGAGTCACTGTTAGCAGAGATTTAGAAAGGTTTTATGCTAAACATATGTTACCAACTTGAGCGCACCTCCCTTGGAGCCTACCTGGAAGGAAGCACTGCTGATCGCTTGCTCTGAGTCAGTGCCCACTGGGAAGACAGGCCCAGGACCCCGGACTCTTCAGCCACGCCATCCCGGAGCAGGAAGCAGGGATCAGATCAAGTAGCAATGATTTTCATCTGCAGGTCTCCTCCCAGAAACCTACGTGCACACGTGTTTTCTACGCTGAGACCTGAAAAACACATCCTTCCTTGCTACATTGCAGACGAAGGCCAGGTTCACAAGATGGGCCTGGTACAAGATGGGCCTGGGGAATGAATGAAAACAAACTGAGGAAAGACTCCGGCAGCACGCTGATGAAGAAACCGAGAGGAAATGAAGTCAGCAAGGGTTCCTGCATGTTTATTTCAGAGTTGACAGAGCATAGACCTAACCGGATGGAGTTCCTGATTTATAAAACGTTTTCATTATATTACCTATTTCACATTATATTGGAGGCTCTGCTCTTTGAGACATAAAAATAAACAGCAACCCCGCAAGAGCCTTTGGTCTAGATAGAAGAGTATAAACTCTTATAACCCTCCTGCTTTGAACCAAGATGTCTGCAAAAATTGTTCTGGGGTTTCTGAACCTCTGGAATTGGCTTGTGTATTGGGTAGGTAAAGTCCACACCAAATATAAATGTTTATATTCTATAAGTTTTCAGAAAATTTAAGGGCTTAAGATTTGTTTGACAAAAACCGACAAAAACACTATTTCCTGCTGCTATAGAAAATGTGTGTTTCCTATTTTGTCTGTGTTAACGGCTAAACAACCCCACTTGGGCATAGCCAATTCCACAAATGGACGAGATTTTATCAGTCCACGTAATCCCAGGACGCTCTGTCCTTCTTCAGGAATCGCAACCTGAAGGCATCAGGAAAGCAAACCTGCCTCCCATTCTTCACGTGTGTTTTCTTTTTTTGCAAAGAAGTCATTCTTCCAGTTGAGCAGTTGCCAGATCCAACCAAAAGCTCGCCTGGGGCTTTTCTGGCTCCAACACTGGAGCTGAACTGAGTCACTGTTAGCAGAGATTTAGAAAGGTTTTATGCTAAACATATGTTACCAACTTGGAGCGCACCCCTCCCTTGGAGCCTACCTGGAAGGAAGCACTGCTGATCGCTTGCTCTGAGTCAGTGCCCACTGGGAAGACAGGCCCAGGACCCCGCGGACTCTTCAGCCACGCCATCCCCGGAGCAGGAAGCAGGGATGCAGATCAAGTAGCAATGATTTTCATCTGCAGGTCTCCTCCCAGAAACCTACGTGCACACGTGTTTTCTACTCTTCAGATTAAAAGCTCAGTCAGAATGCTTACAACCTTTAACGGGATGAGTGCACGTCAGATTCAACCTTCCTTACAGCCTGGGACCTAGGCATTTCCCCAACATAGTGCTGGCCCTAAACCTATTCCCCGTAAAAGCCTGTTCATGATGAAGGAACGAATGGGCAAGTGAATAAAGAAAAGCATAACTGGTTCAATAACGTAACAATCGGCAGCTCACGCTAAAGTCAGAACATTGAACAATCTAACCAGGCTCCATTTCCTGCCATAGTGATGCTTGCCCTTTATTTGACGCCAGAATCGTGAATTAATATTTCTTACGAAGGAAGATTTACAGTGTCATCATTGCTATGGGCAAGAAGACGGAGGCAGGCGATCCCTCCGCGGCTACAGAGCTAGAGATTCAGAAGCCTAGTGCCGCTTTCCCCACCCCTCAGTAAAATGAGATCTGGCTGTGCTGAATCCCCGCCCCCTCCTTTTAAATTATGGTTAAATACACATAAAATTTACCTTCCTAACCATTGTTAAATTTACAGTTCAGTAGTGGTTAAGTGCCTTCATAGTGCTGGGTAACCATCACTACCATCCATCGTCAGGACTTCTTTCCACCTTGCAAGACTGAAGTTCTGTACGCATCAACCACTAGCTCCTCAATCCCCCACCCCTGCCTCTAGCAACCACCATTCTACTTTCTGTCTCCAGGGTTTTAACTGAGTCCTTAATATGGGTTTTCCTGGTGTTTCAGCAAATCCACCTGCCAAAGTAACAGGTGAGGGCTTGATCCCTGGGTCAGGAAGATCCCCTGGAGAAGGAAATGGAAAACCATTCCAGTATTCTTGCCCAGAGAATCCCATGGACAGAGGAGCCTAGCGAGCTACAGTCCATGGGGTTGCTAAAAAGACAGACACATCTCAGCAACTAAAACAACGACAAAGTGCTTCACAGAAGTGAAATCATACTGTAGCCATCCTTGTTGTAACTGGCTTGTTTCACTAAGCACAATGTCCTCCAAGTTCATTCATGTTGTACGAACGGCCCCCCTCTCAACTTCTATTCTCTGCAGGCTGGAAACAGTGCCTCCTTCTCTAGGGCCCTGATCCTCAAGAATCCTCCTCTCAAACTTGAAGGAAGCCTGGCTGGTTTTTTTGGATGGTTGAATGGTGCCTCATTATTCTGTGAGCTAAACTATGCTTATAAAAACGGGATTTTGCTCCATAACTATGGAAAACACAAGCTTAAGCAAATAGGCATTTCCTCATTCATGTTAGAAGGTCAAGTTGGTTAAAAGGAAAAAGGCCGCGGCAGATCAGTCGGTGGCCCAATTAGAAAGCTCAGAGACATTCCAAGCCCAGGTTTCTACTCTCCCATATGAGGGAGCAGCAGCAGCTGAAAGTGTGCATAGCCTGAGGGTCTGGGAACAACGCACAGACCATCTGGACTCGCCTCTGGTGGGAGACAGGGCATTTTCGTCCCTGAAGCCCCAGGATGGAGGAGATTCACAGAGGAAACATGTATGGCTACAGTCTCTGGGCCCCACCATTGGCCACCCAGCCGCCCACCCAGCCACCCGGGGCCTGGATGGGATTTGGCAGCAGATGGTAGGGAGGACCAGAAGCCTCCTCATTACTTTCCAGAATGTGCCTCTCTTTTCTCTTTCCTACCTTGGCAGAGTCCTTTGATTTCTACCAGCAGAGGTGGTAAAAAGATCCCACCCCTGCACACACCCTTTCTCTGCTATGACCTCTGAACTGTGGGCCACGGGCAGCATCACTTAGGGACGAGCTGGGGGAGAAAAGCCCATCCAATCGCAGCATCCTCTCGAAGCCAAGTGGTCAGACCCGCCACCCCTGGAGCTCAGTATCACAGCATCAGAGCCCAGGGTGGCTGGGGAGTCAATGGAACGAGCCAGCAAGCTCTGGTGCAGTGATGCGACCCGCAGCAGTCCTTGCTCACCCCCTTCTCTGTGACTCACAGAGGAGATGCACCTGGAGCAGAGGCCCCTGAGATGCAGGACCCTACTTCCCACCTGGTTGAAGCTTGGAGTGAGATGCTGACAAGAGCAAAAGCCAGGCAGAGATGAGAGGCAGGGAAACACCTGTGAAGACCTTCCAGGCCTAGAATCACCTGATGAGAAGGCCAAGGAGGGCATGGAGGAGAGACTGGAGCCCCAGGCATCTCTCAGCCCAAGCCTCTCTACTGAGCGAGGCTGGGCCTCCATCGGTGCTCTCCTAGCCTAATCCACAAATTAAATCAGACTGAACGAATGTCCCTAATATCCAAAAATCCGTCAACAAAAGCTCGGTTGTTGTTTGAAAATCCTTCCCCCAAGGGAATGGGTGTGCTTAAAAGTGCTTCATAAATTATCTAAAAGGAAATCTGAAGCTTTCTGATTCTTGAAGAGACCCACAAAGACAGCAGGACATGTGTGGTCTCACACAGCGTGTGTGCACGTGTGTCTATGGAAGCTTCACCCCTGGATGTGGTCCAGTTGGTCAGCATTTCAGGAGGAAACCTAACCCTCCCCGTGACCATTCATCTCTCCTCCTCCCTACACTGAAATTTTCACTGAGCACATTTGCAGGATCTTTTTTCTATGATTGTTTTCTTGATAAACAGTCCATGCATAGTGTTCACATTTTTAATAGTATCATTGCTTCATAGTTCCTGGGAAAACAATGCCATAGGGGCAGCCTGAAAAATGAAGCTGGAAATAATCGGGGAGTGAATAAGGAGTCGGTTTTATTCTTACGCCTTGAATTCCAGGAAAGCGGGGACGTGGCACAGGCCTGTGCAGAGGGAGTGTGTGGCAGCCCGCCAAGCACACAATGGGCCCACGGTAGGGTCACTGGCTCCCTTGGCAAGAAGGACAGTGGGAAGCAGCAGTCATTCAGGCTCCAAGGAGAGCTAAGCCACAGGCTGCCAGCAGGACAGGTAGAGGCTCCTGTTGTTTTACCAAGAATAAGGACTCAAAATGGGCTTCACAGGCGCAGGAGATGCAGGTTCAAACCCTGGGTTGGGAAGATTCCCTGGGCAGCAAATTGCAACCCACTCCAGTACTCTTGCCTGGGGAACCCCATGGACAGAGGAGTCTGGCAGGCTACAGCCCCTGGGGTCACAAAATGTCGGACACAACTTAGACTAAACAACAATAACAACAAAGGACTCAAACAGGATCTGGACAGGAGGGCCAAACTGAAGGCCAGGTTTTTATCAGGGGATTTGATGAATCAGCTCCTAAGAGTGCTTTGCTCCCCTCTTCAGAGTGAGTCCTGGGCCTGGGAAGGAAAACCACATCCAGGAGCTCCAGGACACACTGAGGAAGGGGGATGAGGAGGAAACAAGGACCCAGAGGCAGAAGGCTGGGCTTGAACCTGCCTCTGTCTCTTATCAGATGTGCCACTGGACCCGGGGTCCTCTTATTTGATCCTGTTCCTTACCTGATAACAAAAGGAACAATTTCTATCTTTGAGAACATGCGTGCTGTCATAGAGAAAATGTGTTAACTGTGAAAACTCAGAACTAGACAGCTGGATGGACAGGGCATTGAGTCAGGAGCAGTGGCACCAGGACTCCCTAAGGCCTCCCTACAAAGTCAGACACGCTCTGCATTGTGGAGTGCAGATGGGTCACATAAGCCCAGACATTCTTTCTTTGACTATATCATAGTCCCTCAGATGCAGGCACACCTCATACAGATGTAGGCCTAGGTTTTATTTCATGCACATTTTCTCTATATCTTCAAAGACCTATCAGGTGCTTTCAGAGGAGCCTGGGATGCATGGATTGGACCAAGCCAGCCCAGGTGCAGAGAACTGAGCTAGAGGAGGAGCAGGTGCCAAAGGGAGGAGGCTTCTAGCAGTGGTATTCCAGTGACAGGAGACAGGAGCAGTGACACAGCCAGTGTCCACACAGGGTTGAGCGCTGCAGCCTCACCAGCTGCTCACAGAACCACTACAGTCAGACTTTTGTGAAGGTCGTGGAGATGATATGGGAACAGAATTGCCAGGGAAATACCTTGGATGTCTAGCCCAGTAGGTAGGCAGACAGGGCCTTCATAAAGGCTTGAATCCAATAGAAATTGCCATCTCCTCCACCACTTAATAGTCTATGATTCAATGACTTAGAGTCACTACTGAAACTGGATATATTCCTGACAATTATTTTCAGAGTAAAAATAGCACCATTGGGTCACAATGCACATGAAGTAAACAGACACACCTATGTCTGTGCTTAAGTTTCATATAGGGACCCAAAGTGAAGCGATCTAGAGGCAATGCACTTGAGTTTGAAATGCATTTATTTCTGACTTGTTGATTCTTTGGGGCTTTCTTTAGGAAGAACAAGAAAATGTTATTCTAATATCTCTTAGGACAATACAATCACACAGCAGCTCTAGGCCCTGTTGGTTACCTTGGCAAGCTGCTGATATTTCCTTTGGCATTTCCACGACTGAATTAGGGGTGGACAAATTGAGATCCACATTTAGCTCAATCCATATTTGGCTCAATGAAGGCTTAGGAGAATTAAAATGCAGTCAATCCAGGTGGAGCAATAAATGAAGAGACTTTAAGCATACAATCTCTTCTAATAAAAATTTTTTTTGCATTGTTTTAATTAATAAGTGTGTTGGGCGGGGGAGTGCTGTGTTATTCACTCAGTTGCCCTCCAACTCTGCAACCCCCTGGACTGTTGCTCACCAGGCTCCTCTGTCCATGGGACTCTCCAGACAAGAATATTGGAGTGGGTTGCCATTTCCTTCTCTCGGGGATCTTCCTGACCCAGGGACTGGACCCAGGTCTCCTGCATTGTAGGCAGATTCTTTACCATCTGAGCCACCAGGGAATCCCAGTTGAGTTAACCTGTATTTCTTAATGAGTGTTTATCATTTGTATTTTATTACTTTTTTAAATTTTGGCCTCTTTTATTGTTTTTTAAAAATTTATTTATTTTCATTCATCTTTATTCTTTGGCCTCTGGCTCTCTCACCACAGAGCACCAGCTCTGGGTGCATGCGCTATAGAGTGCTGGCTCGTAATTATAGACACATTGGTCCAGCCATTCCGCGGCATGTGGGATCTTCCCAAGCCAGGGATTGAACCAGTGCCCCTTGCACTGCAAGGCGGACTCTTTACTCACTGGAATACCAGGGAAGCCCCTTGTAATTTATTAAAAATAAAACTTCTTGTTATATTCTTTAATCTTTCATCCATTTATGACTTCTTAGAGCTTTTACAAATTTGGATAAAAATTTAACTAATTTTTGTCTGTTATAGCTATCACAATCCTTTTTTTAAGCTTAAATTTTGTTAGTGTTTATGGAACAGAATTTTTAAAATTCTTTCTATTATCAAATTTATTGGACTTTTAAATAATTTTCTATTGCCTCAGTTGTTAGAAAATTCTCACTTCTACACTTGAGTTTAAAGCATTTAATTTTCTGACTTGGCGGCTTTCTTTAGGAAGAACAAGAAAATGTTATTCTAATCTCTCTTAGGACAATACAATCACACAGCAGCTCTAGGCCCTGTTGGTTACCTTGGCAAGCTGCTGATATTTCCTTTGGCATTTCCACGACTGAATTAGGGGTGGACAAATTGAGATCCACATTTAGCTCAATCCATATTTGGCTCAATGAAGGCTTAGGAGAATTAAAATGCAGTCAATCCAGGTGGAGCAATAAATGAAGAGACTTTAAGCATACAATCTCTTCTAATAAAAATTTTTTTTGCATTGTTTTAATTAATAAGTGTGTTGGGCGGGGGAGTGCTGTGTTATTCACTCAGTTGCCCTCCAACTCTGCAACCCCCTGGACTGTTGCTCACCAGGCTCCTCTGTCCATGGGACTCTCCAGACAAGAATATTGGAGTGGGTTGCCATTTCCTTCTCTCGGGGATCTTCCTGACCCAGGGACTGGACCCAGGTCTCCTGCATTGTAGGCAGATTCTTTACCATCTGAGCCACCAGGGAATCCCAGTTGAGTTAACCTGTATTTCTTAATGAGTGTTTATCATTTGTATTTTATTACTTTTTTAAATTTTGGCCTCTTTTATTGTTTTTTAAAAATTTATTTATTTTCATTCATCTTTATTCTTTGGCCTCTGGCTCTCTCACCACAGAGCACCAGCTCTGGGTGCATGCGCTATAGAGTGCTGGCTCGTAATTATAGACACATTGGTCCAGCCATTCCGCGGCATGTGGGATCTTCCCAAGCCAGGGATTGAACCAGTGCCCCTTGCACTGCAAGGCGGACTCTTTACTCACTGGAATACCAGGGAAGCCCCTTGTAATTTATTAAAAATAAAACTTCTTGTTATATTCTTTAATCTTTCATCCATTTATGACTTCTTAGAGCTTTTACAAATTTGGATAAAAATTTAACTAATTTTTGTCTGTTATAGCTATCACAATCCTTTTTTTAAGCTTAAATTTTGTTAGTGTTTATGGAACAGAATTTTTAAAATTCTTTCTATTATCAAATTTATTGGACTTTTAAATAATTTTCTATTGCCTCAGTTGTTAGAAAATTCTCACTTCTACACTGTTCTAATCAATTTTCTAATTTTATTTTATTTTTATTATTTAATCCAGAGTGACTTTATATTTGTTGTATAATATGAAGCATGAATCCAGATTACCTTTCTCCATGTTATTATAAATTACCCTCAACCATAT
The DNA here is from genome assembly GCA_022376925.1 of Tragulus kanchil. Lineage (NCBI taxonomy): Eukaryota > Metazoa > Chordata > Mammalia > Artiodactyla > Tragulidae > Tragulus > Tragulus kanchil. Next base: position 164,559,485 of record JAIOJX010000005.1, read on the forward strand.
TTAAAATATTCTGCATTGTTTATGAGAGCTATTTATCTATTAAATCTATATCTAAATAGAGTCAAACTTTCAAATCCCTTGTTTGTTCCACTGGTCCATATCTTATTTCCTAAAAGCATACTCTAATATCAAATAATTATGGCCAAACACTTTTATAGCATTTAAATTGCCCAATATTACCTGAATTCCTCACAAATTTTTTCTGTGCCACGTTTAGTATAGTTTTATTAAACCTCACTACATTTGAATTAGTTAAATTGAGTAAGCAGTTATGTTCAAAGATATTTATAATAGTGTTTTTAATTCGATAAAATTTACCTACATATTAAATAGCAATGGTACAAATTATACCCTAATACTGAGTATAATTGTATCGTTAAAATATCAAAAAATAACATGTAATAGCATGGATAAAGTTCTTATTAAGAGATCAAGTACAATTAACAGAATGTACTATTCTTTATGTATAATGATCTCAAACATAAAACAGGTTCTTGTACCCATTCATTCCTTCAACAGTTATTTATGAATTACCACGATGGGTCAAGTGCTATTTGGAGTGTTCAAGTGACAGAAGTTTGCAAAGAATACATGAACCCTATCTCTATGGTGTAGCCTCATGGAATTTCCCAGTGTGGGGAGCTAGAGCTTGCTCATACCGGTTTGCATGAACAAATTGTGAAATGTTTGGGAATCTGCAAGCCAGTTGTTAAATACAACCATTTGTATGATTGGCCACAGTGAGAGAATTTAGCCCACTGCAAACACAGCACATCAGGGTCTCCACGCTGCCCCACCCTGCCCTACAGAGCCAATTATTAAACATTTATCCGAGGGCTTCCCTGGTGGTCCAGTGGGTTAAGAGTCAGCTTTGGAATGCAAGGGGCGCCGGTTCGATCCCTGGCCCGGGAAGATCCCGTGTGCCACAGAGCAGCTGGACCGATGTGTCCAATGATCAGCCAGCACTCTGGAGCACATGCGCCTGGAGCCAGTCTGCAGCAACGAGAGAGGCCACTGCAGTGGGAGGCCCATGTAGGCCGAAGAATAAGGATGGATGAAATAAATAGGTATATAAATAAATACATTAAAAATTATCTGAACACCACCAGGGGATGAAGATGAGTAAGTCAAACATACATGCGGTCAGTTGAACAGTAGCGTGTGCTAAAGGGAAGTGAAGGGGGATAGGCGTGTTCAGAGTCAGAGGAAGTGTGGAGTCTGGGATAAGGTGACCAGCACTCACTGAGAATGTGGATTTTAGTAAAGACTTGAGGGGGCTGAGAGAGGAGGCTTGGTTAACCTTGAATGTGGGCAGGCAGCTCCAAAGCAGAGTTTGGAAGAGTTTAACTGAGTTAAGCATTCTCATTGACCCATCAGAAAAATGACTTGCAATCATTTAGAAAAGTGTGAGTGAGATGTGGAAAGAAAGGAAGAGAGTTGCCTAGTTATCCAAAGAATGAAGCTGTCATTTTCTAAACAGACTGACATGGGGGCTGGGGAAAATCTGGTTCCTCCAGTATAATTAGGAGTCATTCAGGTAGAAGGGATTTCCACAAGCAGAGGATTCTAATGGCCTCACTGGAGGGCCTCTGAGGGCCCCAGTAGTGGAACCAGGAGTCTTGTCAACTGGCGCTATGCACTGCTGTTCCCAAGCCACATCCTTTCAAGAGGACGGAATTTCCCAGTGTGGGGAGCTAGAGCTTGCTCATACCGGTTTGCATGAACAAATTGTGAAATGTTTGGGAATCTGCAAGCCAGTTGTTAAATACAACCATTTGTATGATTGGCCACAGTGAGAGAATTTAGCCCACTGCAAACACAGCACATCAGGGTCTCCACGCTGCCCCACCCTGCCCTACAGAGCCAATTATTAAACATTTATCCGAGGGCTTCCCTGGTGGTCCAGTGGGTTAAGAGTCAGCTTTGGAATGCAAGGGGCGCCGGTTCGATCCCTGGCCCGGGAAGATCCCGTGTGCCACAGAGCAGCTGGACCGATGTGTCCAATGATCAGCCAGCACTCTGGAGCACATGCGCCTGGAGCCAGTCTGCAGCAACGAGAGAGGCCACTGCAGTGGGAGGCCCATGTAGGCCGAAGAATAAGGATGGATGAAATAAATAGGTATATAAATAAATACATTAAAAAAATTATCTGAACACCACCAGGGGATGAAGATGAGTAAGTCAAACATACATGCGGTCAGTTGAACAGTAGCGTGTGCTAAAGGGAAGTGAAGGGGGATAGGCGTGTTCAGAGTCAGAGGAAGTGTGGAGTCTGGGATAAGGTGACCAGCACTCACTGAGAATGTGGATTTTAGTAAAGACTTGAGGGGGCTGAGAGAGGAGGCTTGGTTAACCTTGAATGTGGGCAGGCAGCTCCAAAGCAGAGTTTGGAAGAGTTTAACTGAGTTAAGCATTCTCATTGACCCATCAGAAAAATGACTTGCAATCATTTAGAAAAGTGTGAGTGAGATGTGGAAAGAAAGGAAGAGAGTTGCCTAGTTATCCAAAGAATGAAGCTGTCATTTTCTAAACAGACTGACATGGGGGCTGGGGAAAATCTGGTTCCTCCAGTATAATTAGGGAGTCATTCAGGTAGAAGGGATTTCCACAAGCAGAGGATTCTAATGGCCTCACTGGAGGGCCTCTGAGGGCCCCAGTAGTGGAACCAGGAGTCTTGTCAACTGGCGCTATGCACTGCTGTTCCCAAGCCACATCCTTTCAAGAGGACGGAATTCATTCCCTGAATTCTAACTGTGGTTCAGCCTGAGAAACGTGGGAGTTTCTCAAGATGTTCTGCTTTGCTTTGTGCTTCCTTTAGGTTGCAAAACACTTTATTAGGCCCATGGGTTCTGTGCTATGCTTTGGGCTTGTTTTGTTTATTTTTCAAGTTGAGTTCTTTCTTTTTTTCTTCATTTTCCTCTCTCTCTCTTTTTTTTTTTTTTTTTTTTGAAGTTTTTCTCTAGATGTCTCCTGAAAATCTCTCCTTTGACATTTGACCTTTTGCTTTGAGTCTCTGGGCAATGTGGACTTCTCATGCATGATGCCAGTAAAGACAGGAAGTATCACCAAAGCCATTCTGTCTTAATCTTTGTGAAAATCCACTTTTATAATATACAGACACACAATTAAAGTGTCACAATAAACGTTAGAGTGATTCACTTAACAGCAGGCACTCAATACGTATTTGAAGAATGTGAGAGTGCTTTGTAAGCTTCACAACGACTCTTAAATCGTGGCTATTTATACCCCCTCTACAGTCCATAGCATGCCGCACCTCTGTCCTGTAGTTACTGATGTGCTTACTTATCTCTGCCAGTCTGGGCTCTCAGAGGCAGGGAAGCAGCCCTTTCTCCTCATGGAATCCCCTACACACACCACTAAGTCAAGAAAGAACAATAAAAGCAGTAATGTCTGCATATTAAAAGATCAGTAAATTACAGTGCTTGAGAGAATCCATAACGTCTCAGCCACGAAACTGAGTTAATACATCTCTGAGTAGCCCAACTTTTTTATTTCCTTTTGCCTAGTGAGTCATTTATGGTCTAGTCTTCATGGAGCACTGCCACCAAGATTTTCATTTAGGGATCTTATTTCCAAGAGGGAAAAATGTAAACATCCCAAAGTGAAAATATCTAGTTGTATTTTATGAATTTGCATAACGGTCCATTTCCAGAACCTGGTAGGTTGATTACCAAAGGAATTCACCAAGGGAATAAGTGTCATTTGGGTTTGTTTGCATAAGATTCAAGACAAATCTGTCTTACCCAGAGGCTATAAAATTATCCCATTTTCTATAGAAACTTATTTTTCTAGCCACCATAATAATTGCTTTTTCTAAATCAAATCATTTTATTTATTCAGACAAACCACTTTGGTTATTGAAATGACATGAAACATTCTGAAAAACACTGAAACCGTGGCATAAAATGAGTTACAGGAAATCGAGGAGAATAATTGGTTCCAAAGTTTACTTGTCTTACAAATATTTTTTTTCCTCCATCACTTGACATTTTCTCCTTGACACTACTTGATTGAACTCATGCAGCTCCTATTCCTCTATGGAAACAATCCACTTGGGCAGTGTGAACTCTGAAAGGTCACATCTTTTGGAGTTATCTGCCGCCAAAAAGAATGGCTTCCATTTATTTTTCAAGTTGAAAACGTTTATTTTTTTCCTGTTCATGAAACTCAAAAATGCCCAGAGTAATTTAACTCAGACTGACCAAACAGAAAAAGCACGTTTAAGCTATAACAGGACTTGGAGTGTCTGAGTCTTGAAGGAGAATTATTTGGAACTTTCTTTCAAAAGTCAGGCTTTCAAATGATGGATTTTTTTCCTCAAAACCTGAACTTCACTTTCCTATTGCCATTTCTAAGGCAAAACCCTTAAAGTAGAAAGACCAGGATTCTTTTAGAATGGATAACAAAGGTAAGCCATATAAAGGTGGGACCAACTTTTCTAACAGGACATTCCTATCAGTCTAATATTTAAATAAATGAGAACCATTACTCCAATTCACAGATGACTGGATTGAAGTTAACATGGACATGGAATTGCAAACCAATCACCACCACCAGAATTTACAAAAGAAATTTCTGGCAAGTGGCTTTATTTTGCACACATGAGCCTGTCAGAGGACCACAGGACTCAGAGGGTGGAGAGGGGGAGAGCAAGCAGGGTGCCTATCTTTGCAGAGAGTTGAGGGCCCTGCCTGCCTGCCAGTGGTACTGCTCCTTCCCGCCAGCCTTGAAATGCTTGGAAGTCGAGAGGCAAGAGGCCAAGGGAGGGCCAGCCTACTCCCAGAGATTTCTAGGGCTGGAAGCCATGATGCTTCCTAGACACTGGGTGTGGGTCACCCAGCAGAAAGAGACAGAGTGGCAGGAGTCAGGTTCTATCCAAAGACCCACTAAGAATCTCCCAAACCCCAGGTGTTAAGGAAGGAGGTCCAGGCAACCACCTAGAATAAAAATCTTGCTCAGAAAAAAGGCCTCTCCAGTCAGGACTCCCAGAGGAGCCCTCGTGATGCCACCAAAAGAAAAAATCCACATCTGCCACACTCTAGACGCAGAGAGAACAAAGCTCTTGGCTAAGAGGCAGCTGCCTCACCTGAGATTTCTTCTCCTTGGTCCTTTTCTCTCCCTCCTTCAACGTATCACCTAGGAAGTGGGAGAAGACAGGTCAGAAGCTGACCACACTGTCTCCCTGAAACAAGTCCTGACTTGGGGAGGGGGCAGGAAATCATGACTTCTAATGAAGATGGAAGTTTTGGAATCACATCCTCAATTGAAGAATTTCTGAACTGAGCTGTGTTTTTAGATTGGAGCCACCGTAGTACTCTCTGCTACCTAAAGCAGAGAGGTGGAACTTGGCAGGTGCATGTTGGCACAATGATTCAAGCCAGTAAAAACTGGACTTCCCTGGTAGCTCAATCAGTAACGATTCTGCCTGCAATGTGGGTAGACCCAGATTCGATCCCTAGGTTGGGAAGATCCCCTAGAGGAGGAAACAGCAACCCACTTCAGTATTCTTGCCTGGAGAATTCCATGGACTGAATAGCCTGGAAGGCTACAGTCCATGGGGTCACAAAGAGTCATATATAACTAAAGCAATTAAGCAGACACAGGTGATTTTTAGGGGCTTCTCTGGTGACTCAGATGATAAAGAGTCTGACTGCAGTGCAGGAGACCTGGGTTTGATCCCTGGGTTGGGAAGATCCCCTGGAGAAAGAAATGGCAACCCGCTCCTGTATTCTTACCTGGTGAATCCCATGGATAGAGGAGCCTGGCTGGTCAAGGGGTCGCGATCAGTCAGACATGACTGAGCGACACACACACATACCAAAGCTTTACCCTCATCCTGGACCACCTAGCTTCCTCAAGGACCCCAATTGATAGATTACTATCTAACCTGTGAATCCTTAAGCAGGTGCAAAGAAACAGCTAATCTCAATGTGCTGCCAGTAAGAAAATGATCACGCCACAGCTGCTTAGTCGATCGTTCTCTCCCCTGTCATTTTTAGGACACCCTCTGCCTCGTCAGGCTGAAGCAGTCATTCCCTCCACAGATGCATACTCCACACCCCCACCCGACCCTCAGGCCCTTTTCCCCTTTTTCCAACCCCACGGACTGCAGCACGCCAGGCTCTCCTGTCCTTCACGGTCTCCTGGAGTTCACTTAAATTCATGTGCATTGGGTCAGTGATGCTATCTAATCATCTCATCCTCCTTTGCCTTTTGTCTGCAATCGTTCCCAGCATCAGGCTCTTTTCCAATGAGTTGTTTCTTTGCACCAGGCAGCTAGAGGACTGGAGCTTCAGCTTCAGCATCAGTCTTTCTGGTGAATATTCAGGGTTGATTTTTGCCTACATTCTAAATAATGCAATGATGATACTGAAACACATCATTCCTGATTTCTACTCTTCAACCTACTGTGTTACTGGTTTTTAGTATTTTAATGGCACTGTTTTTCAGCCTTCCATTTTTTTTCAAGGCTCTTTCTCATTTTCCAATACGTTTGCCACCATCTTTGCAGTCAGTTATTTCCAGCAACTGACTTCAATGTTAGGCTCAATTTTCACCTTATGATCACCTATCTTTTCATAATTATGAATACTTCTTGATAACTTTCTAAGGGAAAAGCTTTCTTAATCACTGTTTTTCTAAAAATGTCATCATTCCTTTGTTTTGTCATTAATTGTGGTTAAGCAGACACAGGTGATTTTTAGGGCTTCTCTGGTGACTCAGATGATAAAGAGTCTGACTGCAGTGCAGGAGACCTGGGTTTGATCCCTGGGTTGGGAAGATCCCCTGGAGAAAGAAATGGCAACCCGCTCCTGTATTCTTACCTTGTGAATCCCATGGATAGAGGAGCCTGGCTGGTCAAGGGGGCGCGATCAGTCAGACATGACTGAGCGACACACAAAATACCAAAGCTTTACCCTCATCCTGGACCACCTAGCTTCCTCAAGGACCCCAATTGATAGATTACTATCTAACCTGTGAATCCTTAAGCAGGTGCAAAGAAACAGCTAATCTCAATGTGCTGCCAGTAAGAAAATGATCACGCCACAGCTGCTTAGTCGATCGTTCTCTCCCCTGTCATTTTTAGGACACCCTCTGCCTCGTCAGGCTGAAGCAGTCATTCCCTCCACAGATGCATACTCCACACCCCCACCCGACCCTCAGGCCCTTTTCCCCTTTTTCCAACCCCACGGACTGCAGCACGCCAGGCTCTCCTGTCCTTCACGGTCTCCTGGAGTTCACTTAAATTCATGTGCATTGGGTCAGTGATGCTATCTAATCATCTCATCCTCCTTTGCCTTTTGTCTGCAATCGTTCCCAGCATCAGGCTCTTTTCCAATGAGTTGTTTCTTTGCACCAGGCAGCTAGAGGACTGGAGCTTCAGCTTCAGCATCAGTCTTTCTGGTGAATATTCAGGGTTGATTTTTGCCTACATTCTAAATAATGCAATGATGATACTGAAACACATCATTCCTGATTTCTACTCTTCAACCTACTGTGTTACTGGTTTTTAGTATTTTAATGGCACTGTTTTTCAGCCTTCCATTTTTTTTCAAGGCTCTTTCTCATTTTCCAATACGTTTGCCACCATCTTTGCAGTCAGTTATTTCCAGCAACTGACTTCAATGTTAGGCTCAATTTTCACCTTATGATCACCTATCTTTTCATAATTATGAATACTTCTTGATAACTTTCTAAGGGAAAAGCTTTCTTAATCACTGTTTTTCTAAAAATGTCATCATTCCTTTGTTTTGTCATTAATTGTGGTGAAGAAGATTTTGTTAATATGCTGACTTTGTGAGAAAGGTTTTGATTCTTTTCCTTCGTGTTCTGCAGGCTGAACGGATTAAGTAAGGTTGGTTCTGTTTACATACACTCTTCTAAGGCTGTCATAACAAAGCACACAGACACTCATTTCTCACAGCTTTGTTGGCTGGAAATCTAAGATCAAGGTATCAACAAGTTTGACTTTCCCCAACTGCCATCTCCTTGGCATGGAGAGGGCATCCTCTTGCCCTGGCCTCGCCTGATTTCTTCTCGGTGTCTGGGCATTCCTGGTGGCTCATCTTCTTATAAGGGCTAGGGCCCAGTCAGATGGTCTCTTTAACCTTACTTGCCTCTTGAAAGGTCCTATCTCCAAACACAGTCACATTCTGGGGTACGAAGAATAGAACTTTAACATAGGAATTGGGAGACCCAATTCAGCCCATAGCAAGTCCTTCCCCAGCTTTGCACAGAGGGAGGTGGGGTCTGAAAAGTCGTTTTTTTCCTACACGCTGGGTTCCACAGTACCAGTTCTCTTTGATGTTTTACCTGCTCCAGCCTTGCAGAGCTTGGTCAGTGGGAGACAAGATGGGTGAGACATGCAGAGAAGAAAGAAGCATGCATGAGCATATAGGAGTGTTTTCTCTTTAGTCAGATCTAGAGTTTTTCTCTGAGAAGGTCCTTGGTCGTCCGACTTCTTCTCGAGTGTGTGTTTCCAAAGGGAAATCCATGGAAAAGATGTTTCTTTGCACCAGGCAGCTAGAGGACTGGAGCTTCAGCTTCAGCATCAGTCTTTCTGGTGAATATTCAGGGTTGATTTTTGCCTACATTCTAAATAATGCAATGATGATACTGAAACACATCATTCCTGATTTCTACTCTTCAACCTACTGTGTTACTGGTTTTTAGTATTTTAATGGCACTGTTTTTCAGCCTTCCATTTTTTTAAGGCTCTTTCTCATTTTCCAATACGTTTGCCACCATCTTTGCAGTCAGTTATTTCCAGCAACTGACTTCAATGTTAGGCTCAATTTTCACCTTATGATCACCTATCTTTTCATAATTATGAATACTTCTTGATAACTTTCAAAGGGGAAAAGCTTTCTTAATCACTGTTTTTCTAAAAATGTCATCATTCCTTTGTTTTGTCATTAATTGTGGTGAAGAAGATTTTGTTAATATGCTGACTTTGTGAGAAAGGTTTTGATTCTTTTCCTTCGTGTTCTGCAGGCTGAACGGATTAAGTAAGGTTGGTTCTGTTTACATACACTCTTCTAAGGCTGTCATAACAAAGCACACAGACACTCATTTCTCACAGCTTTGTTGGCTGGAAATCTAAGATCAAGGTATCAACAAGTTTGACTTTCCCCAACTGCCATCTCCTTGGCATGGAGAGGGCATCCTCTTGCCCTGGCCTCGCCTGATTTCTTCTCGGTGTCTGGGCATTCCTGGTGGCTCATCTTCTTATAAGGGCTAGGGCCCAGTCAGATGGTCTCTTTAACCTTACTTGCCTCTTGAAAGGTCCTATCTCCAAACACAGTCACATTCTGGGGTACGAAGAATAGAACTTTAACATAGGAATTGGGAGACCCAATTCAGCCCATAGCAAGTCCTTCCCCAGCTTTGCACAGAGGGAGGTGGGGTCTGAAAAGTCGTTTTTTTCCTACACGCTGGGTTCCACAGTACCAGTTCTCTTTGATGTTTTACCTGCTCCAGCCTTGCAGAGCTTGGTCAGTGGGAGACAAGATGGGTGAGACATGCAGAGAAGAAAGAAGCATGCATGAGCATATAGGAGTGTTTTCTCTTTAGTCAGATCTAGAGTTTTTCTCTGAGAAGGTCCTTGGTCGCTCCGACTTCTTCTCGAGTGTGTGTTTCCAGCTGCTGCCACCACAGAACAAGACCTCCTCTTTAGCTCAGGGCAAAACTCAGTCCCATCTCCTCTTTGTTGTTTTTAAGCTAGAATGCTTATTTTGACCCCATGTGCAGTCCACCAGCTGCCATTCCAATGCTCATGAAAAATTGTTTCAAAGGCACATTTCTAAAACCCACTGTCCATATGCCCCTGGAGAGGGCCTGTGACCACTCTGGAAATTCCTCAGTCCATTATGCTCTCAATTTGGCTTGAATGTGGGGGGAAGGGGCAATGATTTATTTTTTAAAAAGGTTTTGAAGTCTTCAGATACTGCCTGTGGCTAGCGGAAAGTCTAAAAAGGAATCTCATTTGTATTTCCCTAATGCTCACAGGTCTGATGAAGAGGAAAGTTTTATACCAGGATGTTTGCTTTGATTTCTCCTCATTTCCTAAGCTATTTATTAGCAACTCACACTTAGAATGTACAATAACCCAGAGGAGATTGAAAATAACTGAAGTTAAACCTTGAAGCAAATAACAGGTAGAGACAAGCTGAGGAGGGTAGAGGGTTTTTTTTAAAAAAGTATATCTGTATCTAGAGGGAAAAGAAGACTCAGCATATGCTTCTGGCTTAAGGAATCGCCTCCGCTACCTGAGGTGCCCCAGTGTCGCCTGTGACTCTCCAAGTGCAAAACCAACACAGTCACATTAAGTCCTTCCCAAGAAGTGATAGGACAGAAACTCCTCACACTAGCAGAAGACAGAGGAGGTGAAGCCCCACCCTGACCCAACACTTGTCTCTATTGATGTGAGAAGGGGCCAGGCTGCTGTGGGAACAGGAATTTTCTCCCTCTGCAAATGCAGAGCTTCTCAGTCAGTCACTTCTCTTTGGATCTGTAGGATTTGATCAGACACGTATAGAAAAGGAGAGAAATAGCATCAGGCCATGTCAGACTTTACAAGTAAGGAGAGAACAGAGTCAGGACGTAGCCCCAACCCACGGATGTGTCGGGACAACTCTGTTCTCCCCAAGGTTTTCCTCATTCATCAGCTACCCCACTTTTCAAATATTCGCCTCTTCCTTTGATGAGGTGACTGCCTGCCAGGCTCCCCGAAAAGCTCTGCCTTAAACTCACCTGCTGGAGGAGGGCCCTCCCAACGACTGCTCGCTGTGCCGAGTCAAACGGGGAGTCTGGGCACCCACTCACCTTAGTTCTTGGGGAAACTGAGGGTCTGGCCTAAGCAGGATCTCCAATTCCAAGCAATGTGCTCTAGGACACTGACAGGTCAAGGCGTGTGTGCATTTGCCAGAGGAATTAGATTATAACCCTTTCCCCAGGGTCTATGTACTTCCCCAAATTTAGAAAGGTACATTGGGATTTGGGAGAGAAAAGCCTGGGTAAATGAGCCCTTTTCCCCATTCACTAAGGTTCAGTGTTATAAAAAGGTAACTGGAGATGCCCACCCAAGAGCAAGCTGCTGAAAGAATAAGGAAAATTGCCTTACGAACCAGGACTCTGAAAGCAGTGTCACTCCATGGAGCTTACTAAGGATGCCATCTTGACATAACACATTGGCCAGTATGTGGATGCCCAGAGGCAAGAAATAACAGGTAGAGACAAGCTGAGGAGGGTAGAGGGTTTTTAAAAAGTATATCTGTATCTAGAGGGAAAAGAAGACTCAGCATATGCTTCTGGCTTAAGGAATCGCCTCCGCTACCTGAGGTGCCCCAGTGTCGCCTGTGACTCTCCAAGTGCAAAACCAACACAGTCACATTAAGTCCTTCCCAAGAAGTGATAGGACAGAAACTCCTCACACTAGCAGAAGACAGAGGAGGTGAAGCCCCACCCTGACCCAACACTTGTCTCTATTGATGTGAGAAGGGGCCAGGCTGCTGTGGGAACAGGAATTTTCTCCCTCTGCAAATGCAGAGCTTCTCAGTCAGTCACTTCTCTTTGGATCTGTAGGATTTGATCAGACACGTATAGAAAAGGAGAGAAATAGCATCAGGCCATGTCAGACTTTACAAGTAAGGAGAGAACAGAGTCAGGACGTAGCCCCAACCCACGGATGTGTCGGGACAACTCTGTTCTCCCCAAGGTTTTCCTCATTCATCAGCTACCCCACTTTTCAAATATTCGCCTCTTCCTTTGATGAGGTGACTGCCTGCCAGGCTCCCCGAAAAGCTCTGCCTTAAACTCACCTGCTGGAGGAGGGCCCTCCCAACGACTGCTCGCTGTGCCGAGTCAAACGGGGAGTCTGGGCACCCACTCACCTTAGTTCTTGGGGAAACTGAGGGTCTGGCCTAAGCAGGATCTCCAATTCCAAGCAATGTGCTCTAGGACACTGACAGGTCAAGGCGTGTGTGCATTTGCCAGAGGAATTAGATTATAACCCTTTCCCCAGGGTCTATGTACTTCCCCAAATTTAGAAAGGTACATTGGGATTTGGGAGAGAGAAAAGCCTGGGTAAATGAGCCCTTTTCCCCATTCACTAAGGTTCAGTGTTATAAAAAGGTAACTGGAGATGCCCACCCAAGAGCAAGCTGCTGAAAGAATAAGGAAAATTGCCTTACGAACCAGGACTCTGAAAGCAGTGTCACTCCATGGAGCTTACTAAGGATGCCATCTTGACATAACACATTGGCCAGTATGTGGATGCCCAGAGGCAAGAAATAACCTTTGGTCCAAAAGAAAAAAAAAAGAAAAAGGAACAGTAACCTTTCAGAGTCCAGGCATATTGCCTTTGAGACAGCACTTATTGATGGATCCTAAGTGACCCAGGGGTCAGATGACATTGAAGGACATGAGCCTGCCCTGCTAGAGACATGGGGAAGTCCAAGGGTCCTCGAGGAGAAGGCACGGTGTCTTTGCTATATTTTTTCTGGACACAGCAGAGTTGTGCAGTAATTTGTATCACAATGGCTGCTGGAGAGCTGCGATAAATTCACTCCACAGACAGGTCTGAGACCCCAACACCCACACCAGATAAGCTGTGAGGACAGCTTGGCCCAACACCAAAATCAAGGGTATGCTGCCACTTGGAATTCCTGGGAATGTCTGTGGAGAGGAGTCCCAGGGCAACACTAGAACTCTTGCCCAAAGGGGGATAGGTGGGGAAGGGAGTATGCCATTGTAAAGGAATCCAGTGTTTATGGGATAGAATGTAAGTGGGACCGCCTTTGTCCCCTGGAGCTGATAAAAGTATGAGACTTGCTGGTTTGGTTATATAGGTATTGTTCTCACCAGGCCACTCCTTGTTACTTTTCTGTCTTGGGAGATATGGTCCTGGATTTGTGGATGCCAGTGTTAAGGCACTAAGTATTAAGCCTATTATATTAAGTTCTAATATGGGGAGACTGAAAAGCCAGGTGGTCACATGAGATTTTCTCTAAAAGGGGGCTGGTGGCTGGGCAATCCTGACGTCAGTAATTGGGAGAAAGAGTTTATCGGAAAGGAAATGGGAACTTCCTCTCTCTCTTCTAAGACAGACAGATAAGGGACCTCTGCACCTTACTGAGCTCATTGCAGTCTAGACTTGGAAGGCTAATGACTACATGAGGACTTCTGACTGGAGAGCAGAGACAGAGCCCACCGTCCACAGGAAACCAGAAGCTCATATGAGGCTCATATGCTCTGAGCATCCAGACCATCCAACTTCATGCTACTCTTCAAATTGCTGAAAGAATAAGGAAAATTGCCTTACCAGGACTGCCCAGAGCTTACTAAGGATGCCATCTTGACATAACACATTGGCCAGTATGTGGATGCCCAGAGGCAAGAAATAACCTTTGGTCCAAAAGAAAAAAAAAAGAAAAAGGAACAGTAACCTTTCAGAGTCCAGGCATATTGCCTTTGAGACAGCACTTATTGATGGATCCTAAGTGACCCAGGGGTCAGATGACATTGAAGGACATGAGCCTGCCCTGCTAGAGACATGGGGAAGTCCAAGGGTCCTCGAGGAGAAGGCACGGTGTCTTTGCTATATTTTTTCTGGACACAGCAGAGTTGTGCAGTAATTTGTATCACAATGGCTGCTGGAGAGCTGCGATAAATTCACTCCACAGACAGGTCTGAGACCCCAACACCCACACCAGATAAGCTGTGAGGACAGCTTGGCCCAACACCAAAATCAAGGGTATGCTGCCACTTGGAATTCCTGGGAATGTCTGTGGAGAGGAGTCCCAGGGCAACACTAGAACTCTTGCCCAAAGGGGGATAGGTGGGGAAGGGAGTATGCCATTGTAAAGGAATCCAGTGTTTATGGGATAGAATGTAAGTGGGACCGCCTTTGTCCCCTGGAGCTGATAAAAGTATGAGACTTGCTGGTTTGGTTATATAGGTATTGTTCTCACCAGGCCACTCCTTGTTACTTTTCTGTCTTGGGAGATATGGTCCTGGATTTGTGGATGCCAGTGTTAAGGCACTAAGTATTAAGCCTATTATATTAAGTTCTAATATGGGGAGACTGAAAAGCCAGGTGGTCACATGAGATTTTCTCTAAAAGGGGGCTGGTGGCTGGGCAATCCTGACGTCAGTAATTGGGAGAAAGAGTTTATCGGAAAGGAAATGGGAACTTCCTCTCTCTCTTCTAAGACAGACAGATAAGGGACCTCTGCACCTTACTGAGCTCATTGCAGTCTAGACTTGGAAGGCTAATGACTACATGAGGACTTCTGACTGGAGAGCAGAGACAGAGCCCACCGTCCACAGGAAACCAGAAGCTCATATGAGGCTCATATGCTCTGAGCATCCAGACCATCCAACTTCATGCTACTCTTCAAATTTGTATTCTCTTTATTGTCCCTGACACCAGCAATACCTTGTGTCAAAGATGGCCTTGCCTCAGCTCTGCTGCTAGCAAAGGGGCATCTGTCTTGGCTTAAGCTTGTGCTGCAGGGACATGGAGTCCTCTCAAGGAAACCCAAAGGCAAAGATGAATCTCAGTGATCAGGGCATGGACTGTCACCCTCTGATTCTCCCTCCATGGCCAACTTTGGAGGCGCTCTGTTTAGTGTCTAGAAAGCTTCAGTCTCCATTCAACCAAGAACAAAACTAACAAGGAGAGGCAACAAAAAGAATTAAAGGCACATTTAATGATTAAAGGGAAGCCAGATAATTGAGTTTGTTGTTACGGTTGACAACAGTATATCCAGCTTGGAGGAGGTCATGGCAACTCTCTCCAGTATTCTTGCTGGGAGAATCCCATGGACAGAGGAGCCTGGCAGTCTAGGGCCCATAGGATTGCAAAGAGTTGGACACAACTGAAGAAACTGAACACACAAGCACACATATCCAACTTGGGCCCCCTGAGAAGCTGGGTGGTGGAGGGTAGGCTTGGGAGCTCTGATTCATCCATAGAGCAATATGGGAATTACACCTAGTGTGTTGCCTGCACAATATCATACTTGATTTCTCACGTAGAGTTCTTTTGGGACCACTGTTGCGAATGTGAGCTTGGGAATTTGGGAAATAAACAGTAAAGCTAAATATTTCAGCAGAATTTCTCAGAGGCACCAAAAACAGTGTAACAGAGTTCAAGAACTGAAAAGTTACTTTAGCTATGTCACTGTTCACAGAGTTTTTTGTCACTGGGGAGCATAGCACATATAGTGAGAGGAGATGCAGAACACAAATCAATAGTAGAACATAGAATGTGAACTCTTTTTTTTTTTTTTGGTCTGGTTTGTTTCACTCAGTATACTAGATTTTAGATTTATACATGTTGTATATATTAGTCATTTATTTTTATTGCTAAGCATAACCCATTGTATATATTGTTCACCCATTAGCCTACTGATGGGCAGTTGGATGTTTCCAATTTGGAGCTGCTACAAATAGCTTCTATAAACATGTATGTACAAATTTTTGTATGGATGCTTACTTTCATTTCTCTTGGGTAAACATACAGGAGTGGATTGGACAGAGTATATATTTAACTTTTTAAGAAACTGCCAAACTACTTTTCAAAGTGTAGAAGAGTTCCATTTCTTCCATGTTCTTGCCAACACTTGGAATATTCAGTCTTTGTCATTTTGGTCATTCAGACAGGTATGTGGGTATATCTCTTTGTGGTTTTAATCTGAATTTCCCTAAGATATTAAGCATCTTCTCATGTGCTTATTTGGCATCCTGACATGTTCTGTGATGAAAAGTCTGTTCAAATCTTTTCTCCACTATGTTATTACATACTCAGGGTATGTCCATCTTTAGATATTTTGATTTACAAATATTTTCTCTCAGGCTGTAGTTTGCCTTTTCAGTTTTCATTTTCAAAAGTTTCATTCATCTATCTTTTACCTTAGGGATTGGCATAGTATCTGAAAAAAAAATCTGGGTGGGGGCGGGCTTTATTCTTAAAGATTTTCTCCTATATTTTCAACTAGAAGATTTAACATTTTAGATTTCATCTTTAGGTCTAATTCATTTTGATCTAAGTTTTTACATATGATAGAAGACACAAATCAAAGTTTATCTTATTTTGTTTAAGATATTCATTGTTCCATCAGCATTTGTTGAAAAGACTACTTTCTTCACTGACATGCCATTGTACCTTTCTTGAAAGTCAATTGTCCATATGTGTGTGTGTCTATTTCTTGACTCTTTATCTATTCCATTGATATATCTGTCTATCTTGATGCCACTATCACACTGCTTTGATCACTGAAACTTTATAATAAGTCTTTAAATCAAATATGATTGCTTCTCCAAATTTGTTTTCCAAGTTGCTTTGGCTACTCCAGGTATTCCGAGTTTTTGCTTGAATTTTACAATCAGTATTACCCCAGGACTCCACTCCACAGATATTCCCAGGAGTTCCAAGTGGGAACACATCCTTGATTTTGACATCAGGAGAGGCTGTTACTACATACACATCTAAATTTATTTATTTATGTTTTATTCAATTTTTCTAAACATTCTTTGTTCTTAGTGTAAATAGAAGTCCTTTGCCAGATAAACGGTTGTTTCATAATTTGGTGCTATAAGTTGGATTATTTTTTCATTTAATTGCTGATTTTGCATAGCATATGAAAAACAGTTGATTTTTGTATGCTGATCTCACGTCCTACAACCCTGATAAACTCACATATTAGTTCTAGTAGCTTTTTTGTAGATTCCTGAGATTTTCTACATAGTCAATCATGATGTCTGAAAATAAAGGCAGTTTTGCTTTTTTCTTTTCAATCTGCATGACTTTTATTCTGTTTCTTGCTTTACTTCATTGGCTAGAACTTCAAGTACAATGAATCAAGTGGTGATGGTGAGAGAAGATATCTTTGCATTTATTTTTAGATGACAGGTGGCACTTTGAAACCAACTAAAATCGTTGCCCATGATGGTTGATTCATAGGATTGATTGTTTAATTTCAGAGACAGAATTTAGGCAAGGTTGGGTTCTTTCTAGCTTCCTTGAAGGCTAGACAAGTATAGGTTACACAACCCAAGGTCACTGTAGAGCTAAGATTTAGCAATATGTAGTTGCCATTATCCAGCCGAAAAGCTGAGGGCCACATCTCCATAGGACATGGGTTCAATAGCTGGTTCTGTAGCTGGATTCTTACTTTGTACACATTCCTACGCCCTACCACTCTATGGTAAGCTTAGTGTTTCTTTCAGTCCTATGCAAACATATGAGGAAGATCTGTTTTCTTATATGTGTGTGTGTCTATTTCTTGACTCTTTATCTATTCCATTGATATATCTGTCTATCTTGATGCCACTATCACACTGCTTTGATCACTGAAACTTTATAATAAGTCTTTAAATCAAATATGATTGCTTCTCCAAATTTGTTTTCCAAGTTGCTTTGGCTACTCCAGGTATTCCGAGTTTTTGCTTGAATTTTACAATCAGTATTACCCCAGGACTCCACTCCACAGATATTCCCAGGAGTTCCAAGTGGGAACACATCCTTGATTTTGACATCAGGAGAGGCTGTTACTACATACACATCTAAATTTATTTATTTATGTTTTATTCAATTTTTCTAAACATTCTTTGTTCTTAGTGTAAATAGAAGTCCTTTGCCAGATAAACGGTTGTTTCATAATTTGGTGCTATAAGTTGGATTATTTTTTCATTTAATTGCTGATTTTGCATAGCATATGACAACAGTTGATTTTTGTATGCTGATCTCACGTCCTACAACCCTGATAAACTCACATATTAGTTCTAGTAGCTTTTTTGTAGATTCCTGAGATTTTCTACATAGTCAATCATGATGTCTGAAAATAAAGGCAGTTTTGCTTTTTTCTTTTCAATCTGCATGACTTTTATTCTGTTTCTTGCTTTACTTCATTGGCTAGAACTTCAAGTACAATGAATCAAGTGGTGATGGTGAGAGAAGATATCTTTGCATTTATTTTTAGATGACAGGTGGCACTTTGAAACCAACTAAAATCGTTGCCCATGATGGTTGATTCATAGGATTGATTGTTTAATTTCAGAGACAGAATTTAGGCAAGGTTGGGTTCTTTCTAGCTTCCTTGAAGGCTAGACAAGTATAGGTTACACAACCCAAGGTCACTGTAGAGCTAAGATTTAGCAATATGTAGTTGCCATTATCCAGCCGAAAAGCTGAGGGCCACATCTCCATAGGACATGGGTTCAATAGCTGGTTCTGTAGCTGGATTCTTACTTTGTACACATTCCTACGCCCTACCACTCTATGGTAAGCTTAGTGTTTCTTTCAGTCCTATGCAAACATATGAGGAAGATCTGTCTTATCAGAAAAAGCCTTTAGCTTTGGGATACTTTCACATCTTGCGATGTCTTTTCGCTGCCATTCTCATAAAGAGGTTAATCTACTCCTCTTTCTAGTTTTTCCTCTCTAGCTTACTATACAACATAATATAACCTGGTTACAAAAGAGGACTGTTCCCTCTGCATCCCTAACCATGCTCCATCCACAGTTCAAGTCCTTACCTGAAGGTTGAAATCTATCCCAGCTCTGGGACCAAGCTTAGTCTAAAACAAGAAACATTCCCACCCCAGTCCCCAGAAGGCTCAGCCTCCAATCTTACTCACAGTATCATTGCTCTGAACCTGAATTCTTGCTTCATTCTTTGCGTTTGGACCTCTGTCTCTCTAACCTCTAAGATACTCATGGTCAAATGACTGGGAGTTGAGTGAGAAGAACTAGAAATACTAACAGAGCTCAAGAGTTGAAAACCCATCCCCAGTAGAGAAAGCAGAGAAAGGAAAGAAGACAAACATTTCTTTAGCACAGTATATCGTAATGACTACAAAAGAGGCCCCAGGGTCTCATTACCCAAGCTGCAAACTTGACTCTACCAAGTACTATCAACCTGATCATGAGCAAAGTATTCACCTCTCTGCCACAGACTCCTCATCCATAAAATTGGGACAATATTACTTTTGAGTATTAACTGAAATTATTATGCAGAAGGTTTAGCAAAATTCTTTGCACATCGTTAAGTACCTAGTATACCTGAGCTATTTTTATTGCCATCACCACTACTGTGTCCATCCTTGGACACAGCCTGACCATCCTTGTCCTAGTTGTTTGACCTTCATTACCACATTAGGCCTCTCAAGCCTGTGAAGCAGGGGTCACAATCAGGCCTCTCAGTACCGCAGGCCTGACACTGGTGCAAGCTGCAGTCAGCAGAAGGTGCATCTCTGCCTGCAGAATGAGATTGAAAGAGAAGAGAGAGACCTGAAGATGCAAACTGGCCAAGCAGCCTCATAGAACCCACAACCGAGGGGTCTTCTGGGAAGAAAGATACATAACAAAAGCCATAATATGGGGGAAACAGATTAGATGTAGAGAGAGGGGCCAGGTTGTGTGAAGATGCTTTGCAGGGCAAACAAGCCGTCACCCTTTAGCTGGGCTCCAACACTGATTCCCCCCACTCCTTGACTCCACACCCAACAACCTGCCTAGTGCCGAGAGTCTTTACAGCAGTTATTCTGGCTAAGCTTCACCTACTACGTGTGTGTTTCTACTACTGGTATTCAGCCTCTTTCTCTTTTTAGTTTGAATGTTCTATGCATTCTCTTCCTCAACAGCCTCTCATTCAATACCCACATGTTAAAGCCATATGAGTGGACAACCATGAATTAAAGTCACACCTGAACTATACGTGGGGGACGCAAAAATGAAAAATAAGCAAATAAACACAAACACTACTCTGGTGGAGCTCAGAATAGAGTGAGGGCGACAGACAAACATAAGTAAACTACATGGGAAATGGATGTAGAAAATCCTATGAAATTAATAATAGCACTACCAACTCTACCTGGGTAAGGTAAAAATTAGCCTTTTAACTATATTCCCGACTAGATAGTAAGTTCCTTAGGGAGAGAAGAAGTTAAAGGGTAAGCAGATCCTGGCTTCATTTATTTCTGAATCCTCCATAGCTAGCTCAGACCTGGCACAGAGCCACTGTTAAAGATGGATTTGATACTGACCTTGACTTTTACCCAATTATTCCATGGTATTTGTTATATGCTTTGGAAAAAACCTGGCAGCAGTGCATAGAATAGATAAGACTGGAAAAAATGGAAAAAGTCCTTCCCAGACGAAACTGATCATGAGAAGCTCCTAGTGAACTCTAGGAAATTAATAATACTTTGACCCCAGAAATACTGACTCAGGAGATTTGAAAAGGAGCCCAGAAATCAATATTTTCCAAAAGCTGTTAGGTGGCCCTGATGATTAGTCAGGTTTGACCATCATCCTTAGTTACTGTGAGTCTTAGTTTTCCTCATCTGTAAAATGGGGTAGGAACTGTGCCTCCTTATAGGCTTGTTAAGAGGGCTCATGAGACAATATGTGCACATTTCCAGGCATACACCAGTGCACTCCTGCAGCCAGTCAGTTAGCAGGGGTGTCTGAGCACCTGTCTCATGCCAGATACCAAGTCAGGCACTGGACACAGCATGTGACCAAGTCAGATGCATTTCCAGCTTCATGGAGATTGTGTGCTGGGACAGAGACACGACAGCACACAAGGAAATCTACAGGAAGACCTCTCATTTGATATCTCGTGCTCTGGGTCCACCACTAAACCCCACCCAGTGACCATCTCCACAGGGTGGCTGGAGTGTGGAAGCCCCTGGACATAGCCTAGATCTAGAAAACAGGTGGAGTTGGAACAGTCAGAGAGATGTGGGGAGCTGGCCTGACACGAATGCTGGTTAGAAACGAAGAGGGTCAAGCACCTGGTGTGGAAGCAGGAGCTGTGTGGGAGGAATTCACTTGGAGTGTCCAGATAATAGGGAGCTGGGATGTCAGATGTGGTATCTTGAGAGCAAGAGAAGTAGACCTGGGCCCTGCATTTCACTGTCATTCCCCGAGAGCAAGAGAAGGATCAGATAGCCTGGGTAAGGTAAAATTAGCCTTTAACTATATTCCCGACTAGATAGTAAGTTCCTTAGGAGAGAAGAAGTTAAAGGGTAAGCAGATCCTGGCTTCATTTATTTCTGAATCCTCCATAGCTAGCTCAGACCTGGCACAGAGCCACTGTTAAAGATGGATTTGATACTGACCTTGACTTTTACCCAATTATTCCATGGTATTTGTTATATGCTTTGGAAAAAACCTGGCAGCAGTGCATAGAATAGATAAGACTGGAAAAAATGGAAAAAGTCCTTCCCAGACGAAACTGATCATGAGAAGCTCCTAGTGAACTCTAGGAAATTAATAATACTTTGACCCCAGAAATACTGACTCAGGAGATTTGAAAAGGAGCCCAGAAATCAATATTTTCCAAAAGCTGTTAGGTGGCCCTGATGATTAGTCAGGTTTGACCATCATCCCCTTAGTTACTGTGAGTCTTAGTTTTCCTCATCTGTAAAATGGGGGTAGGAACTGTGCCTCCTTATAGGCTTGTTAAGAGGGCTCATGAGACAATATGTGCACATTTCCAGGCATACACCAGTGCACTCCTGCAGCCAGTCAGTTAGCAGGGGTGTCTGAGCACCTGTCTCATGCCAGATACCAAGTCAGGCACTGGACACAGCATGTGACCAAGTCAGATGCATTTCCAGCTTCATGGAGATTGTGTGCTGGGACAGAGACACGACAGCACACAAGGAAATCTACAGGAAGACCTCTCATTTGATATCTCGTGCTCTGGGTCCACCACTAAACCCCACCCAGTGACCATCTCCACAGGGTGGCTGGAGTGTGGAAGCCCCTGGACATAGCCTAGATCTAGAAAACAGGTGGAGTTGGAACAGTCAGAGAGATGTGGGGAGCTGGCCTGACACGAATGCTGGTTAGAAACGAAGAGGGTCAAGCACCTGGTGTGGAAGCAGGAGCTGTGTGGGAGGAATTCACTTGGAGTGTCCAGATAATAGGGAGCTGGGATGTCAGATGTGGTATCTTGAGAGCAAGAGAAGTAGACCTGGGCCCTGCATTTCACTGTCATTCCCCGACGTTCAATGAGTCAAGCTCTTGTGTGGGAAGAAATTCCACTGGGATCATGTTGGTCACAGATGCAGCACTGAAGCAGAGATGACTCAGAGGCAAAGACTAAGAACAGGCTTCCAGCTCTACTGGGAACGCTCTATTTCCTGGAAAAGCCAACCCATCATATACTTCATTCGTGGTGAGAGTGCAACAGGAGAGAGGGGCATAAACTTGAGAGAGGAGCTTAGAGCTCGAGTAAGTTTAGAAAAACTTAGAATAAAGAAGTCCTTAAGGGGGCAATGAGCTATGAAAAGATCATAATTAAAGGATGTTGATTTGTTCATTTGTTTAGAGCAGGACGGAGCTATAAAGATTCTCTATTTTGAAAACAAAATGTAAATGTCTAGAGCCAAGGCCGATGGATCAGAAACCAGTTCTAGGAAACAGATCCCAGGCACTCAGGCAGCAAGATGAACTAACAAAAGTTCAACCGGCCCCAAACTGCAGAGAAAAAAAAAAAAAAAAAAACACCTTCCAGAAGGAGTTGTAACCAATCTGAGAGGCTGCAAAGGGTCACGTGCACCTGTTGCAGCCTGTGATGAGCAAAGACACCTTGTGTTATGTTGACAAAAGAGACAGGTTCCAGCTCGAGACCTGAAGGTTTTAAGGAAGATTTGATGCTAACCCACACTTAGCAGGCTGGTGTCTATGAGCACTTGTAGGTTCAGTGAGCTGTCTGGGGCACATAGGATTGAAGGACCCATGTGATATCGTGAAAGGAATAAAAGAAGGACATTGGAATGGGTTACACCTGCTTTGTGTTGGCTTTTCTATGCTGGCACCCCATGCCAGTTTCATCACTCAGGGACAATGCTGTCATGGATGGCCAGAGTAACTGCTCCACATTATTTTGCAAGGCAAGAACTAAAGTGCCTTTCCACTGCTCCCATTTTAAAGATGGAGAGAGGCAGGCTAGGGTGAGGCGTGGTTCAATTTTAACCTCGCCCAAGTGGAAAGCCCCAGTGAAGACCGTGCTGTGATCCAAAGCTTCCACCTGGGTCCTGGGTCCGGCACTCCTCTGTACTTCAGTGGGGCTCACATGCCTGCAGCAGCCCAGGGTCAGCTAGTGACCCTGTGCCAAAGGAAGGAGCATGGCAGCACTGCAGGGACCACCCTTCCAGGTGAGCGTGAGATGCTGGGGAGATGGGGCAAGTTCAGCCAGACCACAAACCCCTGATCAGAATGGTTGGTTCCCTTTAGGAGAGACTTACCTTAACCTAATTCTGAATCTGCAAACAAAACTGGTTTTAATAAATTGGATTTAAAACTTAAAGTGTCCACAACAGAACAGAGTGTGTCTTTGAAGGCAGTTTTCACGGATCCTCAGTTCATCTCTGTCACCCTCACCTCACCTTCAGCAGAATACTGAAGCTCCACATTCCCTGCAGGCGAGGGAAGGGGCAGCAGCCCAAACAGGGAGCACAGGCGAGTTTCAATGTAGTCCAAGTACAGGCAAGATATTTTGAACAGATTCCCCTTGCTAACTAAGTCTATAGGACGCCTTTTTTTTTTTCCTTTTCAAAAACTTGATGGCTATTCTAGATGTTAATTTCATGGCGGGTTTGCTTCCAGAAAAGCAAATAAAAGTGAGCAGGGAACTCTAGATGTAACCAGGCCTAGGGTTCCTTGGCTGAAGAATGAAGACAGAAGCAGAAATATAAAAGAGGCTGAGCGGTAGAACGTGGACAAGACCAGAACCAAGGTGCCTGAGACATCGCTCACTTGTCCTGAGTCTTAGTGCAAGTTGCATAGCTTCTTCCTGCCTCAGTTTCCATACCTAGGAAACGGGATCATAAAAGCACCTTTCCATGTGTTTGTTGTGAAAAATACATGGATTAACACATGTAAATGTTTAGAACAGAGAGTCTGGCATGGGGTAACAATGTATGGCGTAATTACTCCTATCATTCTGCAAAACTCTGGTCCCCAGGCACACATTTTCACTACTGAGCTTCAGAGGGAAATTGACTTCAGAAAAGATGCCAGTTATCAATTTCTGTGATCTCCTGCCCTTGAGCTCATGAGTCAGAGCTCAGAAATGACTCAGGCACTCACCCTGAACTCAGACCATTTCTGGCAGAACCTCTCCACTCCAAGAAGTCGCCAACTAATTACACTGAATGAGCTTTGCTCAGAGCCAGAAATGTGATAACACAAATTTCCTTAGAGGGATGGACCAGAAGGCCTGAAGTCAAACACCCAGGGAAGCAGATTGCCTTCATGCAAAAGGCAAGGAAGAGGAGTAAAGGACAAAAAATAAGGAGCGAGAACACAAAATTTTAAAAACTCTTCAGACTCATGTCACCTTCATGCTGAGGTAGAAGGAGACATCCAACCCTGCCCCCTCCTGTGCTCCAGGCCTGGTTCTCTGTGGCTGTGGTGGTGGAGAGCCTGGACATCAGGGTTTACCTCTTCTATTTGTTCCTCACCCACATTTAATAAATCATTAACAGCTGTTGATTTTATCGCAGCTAAAACTCTCTGCTAGTTCCAGATTTCATTTCCAGCCAATGGCTCACTCATGAAACTCTCTCTGCAGTAGTTAGGATAACTTGAGACAGTCTCCAGTTATCAAGCAATGTCAGTGAATCCTATCAGGGAAGAAGGGAAGAGAGGAGAAAAAGTTATCATCCACCAATCGAAGGAGTCCGAAAGGCAGCCCAACGGCAGAGAGGCATCATTCACCGCTCTGCAGCAGACAGCCACTGCCTCTCTCACATGCCAGTCCAGCTTTTCTCTGTCACTCTCTTCTTTTGTTGCTACCAATCAAATATATCTCTGTTCCCACTGGCTCTGCTGGTATGAGGGCTTCGACTCACATGTTTTCTCTCTCTTTGTGTGTGAGTCATCTGGCACGTACTGTTCCATGTTTGCATCCCTGTGTGTCTCATTTCCAAAATCCAGAAGAAAGAGGATTTAACTGAGTCAATATGGTACCATATGGAAGACCCAGCTGGGCAGGGCTGTTGAAACAGGCCACTGCACAGAAAAACCTAAAGACAGCTGCTTTGGGGCAGGCTCAGACCCACAGTCCTATCATTTGTGGCAAGATCATGTAAAAATGAAAAGCTTTATTGGCTTTCAGTAGTCAACATATTCATTTATACTTGGAGATTTTTGTATGAGCTGTGACTTCCGTGGGTATTGGCATTAAGGAACACCTAATTATATGGAACGTTTTGTAAGTGATATCAGAAAGATGAAAGCCAGGCAAAGAGCAATCATCTCAGGAACAAAGTCTGGGATCTTGCAGGAATGTTCAAGCTCTTCCTAGGTCATTTTGCATTTCCCATGCAAAAGGCAAGGAAGAGGAGTAAAGGACAAAATAAGGAGCGAGAACACAAACATTTAACAACTCGTCAGACTCCTGTCACCTTCATGCTGAGGTAGAAGGAGACATCCAACCCTGCCCCCTCCTGTGCTCCAGGCCTGGTTCTCTGTGGCTGTGGTGGTGGAGAGCCTGGACATCAGGGTTTACCTCTTCTATTTGTTCCTCACCCACATTTAATAAATCATTAACAGCTGTTGATTTTATCGCAGCTAAAACTCTCTGCTAGTTCCAGATTTCATTTCCAGCCAATGGCTCACTCATGAAACTCTCTCTGCAGTAGTTAGGATAACTTGAGACAGTCTCCAGTTATCAAGCAATGTCAGTGAATCCTATCAGGGAAGAAGGGAAGAGAGGAGAAAAAGTTATCATCCACCAATCGAAGGAGTCCGAAAGGCAGCCCAACGGCAGAGAGGCATCATTCACCGCTCTGCAGCAGACAGCCACTGCCTCTCTCACATGCCAGTCCAGCTTTTCTCTGTCACTCTCTTCTTTTGTTGCTACCAATCAAATATATCTCTGTTCCCACTGGCTCTGCTGGTATGAGGGCTTCGACTCACATGTTTTCTCTCTCTTTGTGTGTGAGTCATCTGGCACGTACTGTTCCATGTTTGCATCCCTGTGTGTCTCATTTCCAAAATCCAGAAGAAAGAGGATTTAACTGAGTCAATATGGTACCATATGGAAGACCCAGCTGGGCAGGGCTGTTGAAACAGGCCACTGCACAGAAAAACCTAAAGACAGCTGCTTTGGGGCAGGCTCAGACCCACAGTCCTATCATTTGTGGCAAGATCATGTAAAAATGAAAAGCTTTATTGGCTTTCAGTAGTCAACATATTCATTTATACTTGGAGATTTTTGTATGAGCTGTGACTTCCGTGGGTATTGGCATTAAGGAACACCTAATTATATGGAACGTTTTGTAAGTGATATCAGAAAGATGAAAGCCAGGCAAAGAGCAATCATCTCAGGAACAAAGTCTGGGATCTTGCAGGAATGTTCAAGCTCTTCCTAGGTCATTTTTGCATTTCATGAATACAGACCTGTGAGCGAGCAGAACAGGAGTTGGTCCTATGAGCTATGTACAAATGCTTTTCTTCTAAAATGATCTTTCTGATCAGCAGTTCATAGGAAGAATTTCTCTACCCCAATGACCAGGGCAGCCCTCATGTGAAGTCAGCATTTAAACATTCAGCCGAGATGCGTCGGACCACCCAGGCTCTCCCGGCCTCCCAGCCCGGCCACACGCTGGCTTGTCCCTATGTTGGCTGGAGTTCTGCGATCTGAGCTGCAAAGATGCTTCAAGATTTCTGACTTTACCACCATGGTAAATGATTGCATCATTATCTATAATACATCTGGAGGGAGATGCACATACTGAGAGGTGGGTGTGAGGCAGGTGTGATTTGAGAAAAATTTCCAGACCTTTTAAAAAATCTTTTGTGGTCTTGGAAATCTCATTGAGCCTTCAGCTTCCTGTCCATCAAATGGTGATGTAGATGTGTGCACTGTATGCATGTGGATTCCAATAGAGATGGAGAAGAGCAACTGCTTATAAATAAAATGGTCAGGGAGGGTTATTTGGCAAGGGGAGACTTCAGTTTCTCAAACTGCCTTCAGTTTTAGTAATGATAGTAGAAAGCAAGTGAGATCATCACTAGAGCCTGACAAACCCCTTCAATGATCCCATTATTCCACTTAGCTCTTTATTTTTAAACAAGATGGAACTAAAGTTCTGACTTTCTCAGAGTTACTTAGGGACTAATATTATTGTATGGGTCACTCCATTTCCTTCCTGGGGTAGTAAAATACTTGTACTTTTATGGTGTGGACTTTTGCTGGTTGTAATGAGTTTCTCTGTGTTCCTCTGGACTGAGAACAACCATGGCAGCGACTCATGACTCAGCTTCCTGTGCACCTGGTTATAAGCCTGGTCCCTGGGGCAGGTGGACCAGGAAAACTGCACCTCCTTCGTGAGATCAGCCTGACTTCCCTTCACCTTGCTGGGCAGGCACCAAGGCCCTGCTCAGCCATGATGGCCTGTTGTGCCCAGCCTGCTCTGTGCTTACAAGAGGGCTGCTCTCAACTGGACAAGTCAACCTCATCATCTCATCAAAGCCGCACTAGGCACACAGACTGGCCTTCTCACACCAGAGACAGAAGGCTGCCGCCAAGAGCACTGGGCTAGCTGCTGCCACTTGGCAAATAGGGAGTGTCTTTTCCAGCCCCAGGGAGGCAAGTGAGCACTTGTTGGAGCCTTGGTAGATATCTGAGTGCTCAGGAGGACCTGCAGGAGCGCACCACTGATGCTCATAGCCAGGACCACTCCAAGAGGGAAACCAAAAATAGTCCAGAAGACCCAACTGCAAATGGGGTTGAGGGAGCAGGCCAAAAAAATTCAAGTCCAAAAGGTATACATACTTTAATCAATAGCTCAAAGCATTCACGTGCAAGGTCAACCTTCTCTCTTGTGCCTTTGAGTAAAATCAAGATCAGAGCATCTTAGAGCAGAGAGACAGATCTGAATGGGCTTGAAAGATACATGTTTGATCGGCCTGGGATCTGGCAGAACTTGGTAAGATCAGCTGTAAGCAACGCATTGAACATGCTCAGTTATGGAGTAGAACTGCCTTATATCAGAATATATGACGCTGGAGGACTCACAATTATCTGAAAGAAAAACCCCCAGAAATAAGATGTCAACAACCACATTTTTGTAGTCCATATTGATGACTGTGAAAAACTCTTTGGCATCAATAAAACTTGAGTGATTGCCTTTTCCAATTGTCCCAAATGAGAAGCAGACCCAAACAGGCACGTTTCTGCCAAGGGAGAGTTCTCTTAATTATCCCTGAGCCTCATTTACTACAGGCTTAGTAAACAATTGGAGTCTTTCCTTTCTCTGCATGACCCCACATGCACATGTTCATGTGAACACACATCTGCACACTCATGCCTCAAATGCACACCTAGGAAGTTACTCTGGCAGGGCCAATCTGAGTGGGAAAAATGACAAGTGGACTTGCTAGGTAAAAATATGGGCAGTGCATGGAACAGACACAGAATCTTTGCCAAAAGCTGTATCGCATGGGGCCAGTTTGCTAAGAGGTCCTTCAGCTTTTGTGTTTAGATAAATGAGGGTTTAAATTACTCAAAGTGACTTGCCTTCTAAAACCACACAGAATTCTTCTTTTTTGCAATAAAACCTCAAGACTCCTAAATCTCATAGAAGCAAAAAAGCCATGTCCCTCAGGACTAAAATAGAAAGAGAAGGAGGAAGCAGCCAAGAACATTATTTCTAGCATACGGGGGACTGCCTTGTTCACATACCCATCGTGATTTGTAAAGAAGGTTAAGGGTCCAGCTTACCCCACCAAGATGAAAAACTTCAGGCCAAGAGGTGGCTGGCTGGATTTGGGGCTGAGCAGGGCTAAGAATAACTTACATCTTTTCTGGACCACGCCAAGTGTGCCATTCCCTTGGTGCTGAAATGCAAGAAGCCAAAGATAATTTTCAAAAGACTGTATTTTCTAAGGCCAGAAGGTGAGGGGAACAAATGATGGTCCATCTCCCTGAGGGTCTGGAAGATTATTAGATTACCATTCCAAGACAGGAACACACTGACATGATGTAGTATTTGGACTAAAGAGTAGAAGCCTGAATCAAAAGCAATTTCGTTGAGTTTGGATGTTGGGGAAGCTATTTCTCTTCATCCAACCTGACCGTTTTCTTCTTGAATTGATATATTATATGTACAAGCCATAATACATCTACCATATGACTTCTATTACTTTATCTCCCAAGTCCCCTCATTGGGATCAACTGTTGGTCAAACACATTAATGTGCCATAACAGGGACAATCTAGGCTGTGACCCCAAGCCAGTATTCACTGGTCCTTTTCCCCATTTCCCCATGCATTCTTTCCTCCTTTGTCTTCACTCTCTCTTGCGTGGCATTAGTATCAAATGAACCCGTATAAGCTTCTGCCCCTCTCTCGCTAGTGCTAAGGTTTCAGGCAAGAACGACTTTCTGAGCTTGTTTTCTCATATGTGAAATAAAACCTTCCAGTGAGGATTAAATGATGTGGTTAATAAGGTTAATGAGAGTATCAGAATTGGACTATCCTAATCACACATGCCCCTTAAAAGCAGAGTTTTCCCTGACTTCCCTCTGGCATGTCAGCCTGAAAGCTTCAAGGGACTCATTTCACCAAACTTCACCACAAAACTCCACAGAAAAGGCACAGGAGAGGCCCCTACTCTCTCTGAGGGAGTCAGTCAAGACCACTGAATAGCATGCTTTCCGTGTAAGTAAAAAAAAAAAAGGAACAGGCTGGCAAACATTTGTTTAAAATCTGACCCATGTTTTTAAGATTGCCATTGTCTTCTGAAATTCACTTTCCTTCCTTTGCTTCCTGTACCTAAAGAAAATTCACACTCACATACTCAAAACACATCACTACACAGAATGCCCATGATGTCATTCCATGAGGGGCCCTTGTGCAGGGGAATTCCAAGTCACAAGTCATGTCTCCATTAGAAGCTGTCACTCATCTTAAGCCGCCATCCCTAATCTTAAGCCACCGTCCAACCTGCTAACAGGGAGACCAGGCCCATGGTCCTCAGCATGTGCACAGGTGGGTCTGAATGATGAAGGAAGCTGTGCTAGCAGTGAACGAGGAGAAGGGAGCAACAGAGGAATCTGTCCATGGAAAGGCTTTATAGATAACAATTTAAATTGTTCTGAGGGACTTCCCTTGTGGCATAGTGGAAAAGAATCTGCCTGCCAATGCAGAAGACATGGGTTCAGTCCCTGGGCTGGGAAGATCCCACATGCCATGGAGTGACTAAACTCATGTGCCACAACTACTGAAGCCACGAACCAAGAGCCCGTGTTCCACAATAAGAGAAGCTGCTGCAATGAAGAGGGCCCCTGCTTGCCCCAACTATGGAAGCCCGAGCAAAGCAATCACGACCCAGGGCAGCCATAAATAAGTAAAACTTAAAATAAATAAATTGTTACAAATTGTTTGATTCATTGGCCCTCTGTGTTTACCTTTTTCTCATAGACATTTAAATTGTGATAACTAAACAGCTTTTTCAATGGTTTTCCATAAAAGCACAAAATTACCTTTGGAAAGAGGAAAAAGCATTAGAGCATACGAATAAATATATTCTGCGGGGATTGGAAAACTATCAGAATTGGACTATCCTAATCACACATGCCCCTTAAAAGCAGAGTTTTCCTGACTTCCCTCTGGCATGTCAGCCTGAAAGCTTCAAGGGACTCATTTCACCAAACTTCACCACAAAACTCCACAGAAAAGGCACAGGAGAGGCCCCTACTCTCTGAGGAGTCAGTCAAGACCACTGAATAGCATGCTTTTCGTGAAAATAAAAAAAAAAAAGGAACAGGCTGGCAAACATTTGTTTAAAATCTGACCCATGTTTTTAAGATTGCCATTGTCTTCTGAAATTCACTTTCCTTCCTTTGCTTCCTGTACCTAAAGAAAATTCACACTCACATACTCAAAACACATCACTACACAGAATGCCCATGATGTCATTCCATGAGGGGCCCTTGTGCAGGGGAATTCCAAGTCACAAGTCATGTCTCCATTAGAAGCTGTCACTCATCTTAAGCCGCCATCCCTAATCTTAAGCCACCGTCCAACCTGCTAACAGGAGACCAGGCCCATGGTCCTCAGCATGTGCACAGGTGGGTCTGAATGATGAAGGAAGCTGTGCTAGCAGTGAACGAGGAGAAGGGAGCAACAGAGGAATCTGTCCATGGAAAGGCTTTATAGATAACAATTTAAATTGTTCTGAGGGACTTCCCTTGTGGCATAGTGGAAAAGAATCTGCCTGCCAATGCAGAAGACATGGGTTCAGTCCCTGGGCTGGGAAGATCCCACATGCCATGGAGTGACTAAACTCATGTGCCACAACTACTGAAGCCACGAACCAAGAGCCCGTGTTCCACAATAAGAGAAGCTGCTGCAATGAAGAGGGCCCCTGCTTGCCCCAACTATGGAAGCCCGAGCAAAGCAATCACGACCCAGGGCAGCCATAAATAAGTAAAACTTAAAATAAATAAATTGTTACAAATTGTTTGATTCATTGGCCCTCTGTGTTTACCTTTTTCTCATAGACATTTAAATTGTGATAACTAAACAGCTTTTTCAATGGTTTTCCATAAAAGCACAAAATTACCTTTGGAAAGAGGAAAAAGCATTAGAGCATACGAATAAATATATTCTGCTTATAATTTCTGGATTGAAGGAAAGGCCAGAGATACTTGTATTTCTTATAGACTATCATCCCTTCCATTTAGAATGAACTCCTTATCTTCTTTTTCCACTTTCTTCTGTTACCTACCCATCTTTGGGTTCAAATACCATCTATTTGGTGAAGATGTTCTCTTCAAAGAGTTACTCTTTATTGATGGCTTCTTTACTTGTTTAGTGTACCACAGCTACAACCTGGATTATCCTCTAGTTATCTCAATAAACCTGGAGTCACTCAAACACTTCATGAAGACCTGTAATGTTGATATCAGAGGAGAGATGCTGGCCCTGGAGAAAAACAATGAACTTGAAAATTATACAAAAAGAAAAACTCTGGATTCTAGGAGGGTGGGCTAGTCCTGGTATGGATTGATCAAGTCAGTGGAGCGAATGAATCTTCCTCAAGAGATGACATTGAATGACTGGAAAGAAAAGGAAGATGATCTGTTTAATTTTAGGTATGTGTATGGATCCCTCAGGTGGATGAGGCATCTTCATTCCTGCATCACAAAGGTCAGGTATAAAACCAAAAGTTAGCTTCTCATAAGGATGGGTTTCACGG
The DNA here is from genome assembly GCA_022376925.1 of Tragulus kanchil. Classification (NCBI taxonomy): domain Eukaryota; kingdom Metazoa; phylum Chordata; class Mammalia; order Artiodactyla; family Tragulidae; genus Tragulus; species Tragulus kanchil. The sequence continues at coordinate 164,591,737 of JAIOJX010000005.1, forward strand.
ATGTTCACAGCATCCTTCCCATAAGGCAGAGCTATAGCAAGAAGGGAAACACTGTGGCTCCAAGAGTTTCTCTCCCTTCCTGGGGCTGCCCTACAGAACTGCAACGGTCTCTCTACTCATTCCAGCCAGCTGACGTTTAGTCATCCCTGGCTGTAGGTCACAGGCAAAGCTAGGTTCTAGGAATAGAACCTAGAACAAACAATTCTTTATATATATATATAACAATTCTTTATATATATGTGTGTATATATATACATAATCCTAGATTAGTCATATGTATATCCCTGGCCCCCTCCCTCCTCCATCCCGCTCATCCCACTGCTCCAGGCCGTCGTACAGAGCGTAGAGGGAGGAACATGGAAAGCTATACTATCATATGTGAAAAAGACACTGTCATTGCGCTGTGGGAACAGGGGATCCTGCAGGGGCTGTAGAACAAGCAATTCTTGCTGCATTCAGTCTTCTGGAGGAAGATTAAAGAGGTCTTGTTTAAAAGCTTTTTCATATCCAAGGAAGAAAGAACAGCCAAGGAAGAAAAAGAACAAACAAGCGAGACAGGTGAAAGGGAAAGCACCCCCAGTGGTAGGTCAGTGTTCACTAAGGTTATAGCAAGAGCAGTCTCCCCAGCAAGCCCTGGACAGAGTCCCTCTGGTGGTGCTCCCAGGGACTACAGCTGGAAAATGATCACTGTGGGGGTTAACCCTGAATATAGTAGCTCCAGTGCTGTGACCCAGTAGGTAGAACCGAGGCCACGAAAGTGACATTTGTACACACAGCATCACCATAAAGAAGCTATCGAGGCAGGAGAAGCTCTCTAGCTATCTTGCCTTAGCTGGAAGCTATTTTCATCAGTCCACAGAAATTTCACACAGTTGGGAAAGAATTCCTTGTCAGTGTTGTGAAGCACCAAAGCCAAAACATTAACTTTACACAAAATGAATTTATTAGGAAGCTGGGGGAAAGGGAGGCACTGGGGATCTAAAAGAGGGAGAAATAAATTCAGCTCCATTTGGGAAGGAAAGAAGAGAGGTTTCAGAGAGGAGGTAAACGTGTAGCTAAAGCTAGAAGAATAAATATGTGTTTGTCACATAAAACAGGATGGGGTAAGAGAAATCTTGGCAGAGAAACCTGCAGTAAGAAAAACATGGCAGGATAAAGTGTGACAGAGCCCGAGAGAAAAAGGCACTGCAAGAAATAAGATTGGAGAGATGGAGAGGGCCAGACCCTCAGGGGCCCTGTAGGATGTCCTGGGAAGCTTGCATTTCATTGGAAATTCAAACTCTTAAAATGATCTCATACCCCCTAAGGGCATTAGGTCATTGCCAAAAGGGAATCCTGTGCACATAATTTACTTAAAATATTTTAAAATATTCCAATTGTGTTTTTTACTTCATAATAAATTGATACTTGTTTTAATATTTTAAAATGGTTCTAAGCATCTAGTGAAATGGATACACCAGAATAACAGACCACATCTCTCAAGAAGTTTCCAGAGCCCTGGAACCCAAAGAAATACTCTCTTGCATACACCCCACTCCCCAACAGAGGTCCATGTAAATCAGTTTGAAAAGAATAGCTATACATAAATGGAATTCTCCAAAACATTTTAAGAAGTGGAATAATTTTAGTGAACTCAGATTTGGACTTGGTGAAGCATGGGAAGAAAGAAAAAAACAAACCAAAAGACAGCAGGTAAAGACTGTTAGGATCTAGTAACATGTGAAAAATGGGAAAGAGAAGAATGGGCCAATACAAAGAGGTAGGCTGTTGACCTGGAGGCCCTCGGGTAGGAAAATCAGAATAGGTTCCCCCAGGGCAGTAGACTTTCCAGTGCTGTGACCCAGTAGGTAGAACCGAGGCCACGAAAGTGACATTTGTACACACAGCATCACCATAAAGAAGCTATCGAGGCAGGAGAAGCTCTCTAGCTATCTTGCCTTAGCTGGAAGCTATTTTCATCAGTCCACAGAAATTTCACACAGTTGGGAAAGAATTCCTTGTCAGTGTTGTGAAGCACCAAAGCCAAAACATTAACTTTACACAAAATGAATTTATTAGGAAGCTGGGGGAAAGGGAGGCACTGGGGATCTAAAAGAGGGAGAAATAAATTCAGCTCCATTTGGGAAGGAAAGAAGAGAGGTTTCAGAGAGGAGGTAAACGTGTAGCTAAAGCTAGAAGAATAAATATGTGTTTGTCACATAAAACAGGATGGGGTAAGAGAAATCTTGGCAGAGAAACCTGCAGTAAGAAAAACATGGCAGGATAAAGTGTGACAGAGCCCGAGAGAAAAAGGCACTGCAAGAAATAAGATTGGAGAGATGGAGAGGGCCAGACCCTCAGGGGCCCTGTAGGATGTCCTGGGAAGCTTGCATTTCATTGGAAATTCAAACTCTTAAAATGATCTCATACCCCCTAAGGGCATTAGGTCATTGCCAAAAGGGAATCCTGTGCACATAATTTACTTAAAATATTTTAAAATATTCCAATTGTGTTTTTTACTTCATAATAAATTGATACTTGTTTTAATATTTTAAAATGGTTCTAAGCATCTAGTGAAATGGATACACCAGAATAACAGACCACATCTCTCAAGAAGTTTCCAGAGCCCTGGAACCCAAAGAAATACTCTCTTGCATACACCCCACTCCCCAACAGAGGTCCATGTAAATCAGTTTGAAAAGAATAGCTATACATAAATGGAATTCTCCAAAACATTTTAAGAAGTGGAATAATTTTAGTGAACTCAGATTTGGACTTGGTGAAGCATGGGAAGAAAGAAAAAAACAAACCAAAAGACAGCAGGTAAAGACTGTTAGGATCTAGTAACATGTGAAAAATGGGAAAGAGAAGAATGGGCCAATACAAAGAGGTAGGCTGTTGACCTGGAGGCCCTCTACTTGGGTAGGAAAATCAGAATGGGAGGTAGGGGGAGAATGGTAGGTGCTTGGTTTATGTCTGCAGATGTTAGCCCTGAGTGACAATGTACGTGGGCCTCCAGAGTGGGTTGGAGACATCAGGATGAATCAGATGTTTTCCTTTCTTCTTCAGAATTCAGCTTAGTGTGGAAGTGAGGATGGCCATTTATGGCAACGCCAGGGATGAATGGTCCATGGTGGGCAATAGGCACACCAAAAATACTTGGGTTGCCTAAAGCAGAACTTCCAGTTAAGAAGTCACAGAAATTGAGATTAGGATGAGTCGAGGCCAGTTGGTGATTGACCAAGGTGTCTGAAAGGCAAAAGGAAATGTCACAGTTTTATGGGCAGGGTAATGCCAGGTCCAGGGCTCTGTGAAGTACTGCCAAATTGGGTTGGAGGAAGTATTTCATGATTAGGTGACCAACAACATGTGGGAAACAGAGACAGTTGTATACATGGGAGGGAAGAGGCCAGGAGGACTGGTACCAGGCAGGGGACACATTTTAAATACCCGTGACCCTAATAAATGGGCCCCATCAGAACAGATACCAGCCAGGGCACCACAGCGGCAGAATATCAGCAAATGTGAGCCCTTGCCAGAGAGCCAAAAATGGAAAGAGTGAGGAGGAGGCCACTAGAGAGTGGACACAGCTCTCCTCTCATGAGGGATAGAATATAAACAGATGCAGGTGGCCACTGTGATGGTTATGATGTAATGTCAACAAACAAGGCAGGAATGATTTCTTGATAAGCTGGAGCTCTGCCCTTCACATGTGCTATGCTGGGACAAAAGAGAAAAATGAAGGATTCCGATGCAGAGAGCCCTAGTGACCTGGGAGCATTGGGGTCACGGAGAAGCACCGCTGGCTTCAATTTCCCGCTCATAAACTTGGCACATTTCAGTCTTTGCACCAGTCACTCTCCATAACTGTGGGACCATTTATCTTACTTTTCTACAGCAGTGAACCTAACCCCCAAATGTAAAAACAACAAAGTAAATAAACAGTCACTTTCCCATTAGCCCTAAACGCTGATGGAGAAAGTTGGTGGTGAAGGCATTCCAGAGTCTTGTCCTACGATTTAAGGATCAGCCAATGCTGATCAGTCCACTTGGATAGTGGACTTCAAGAGCCAGGAGAGATGGGACCTCCTCCACGCTGAGGGCAGTGCAGGCTCACTCCTTCCACAGCATCTTGGGAAAGGATGAAGTCTGCGTGCTCACAGCCCACAGCGGAGTCAACATCTCGGAACTTGGGAACAACATGTGGAGGCGGATCCAACCTGCAGTCAGAAGGCACTACCATGCGTCTGTCACATTTACTTTCTGTATTCCCTTCTTCCTAACCCCAGCAAAGAAAACCAAGCTCCAGAGTGATGGACTCTCCCAACAAATGGTATCCCAGACTCTGCTTATAAACTGCTACCAGAAGGACCTCCGTTCTTGCCAAGGAAAACCTGTCTTTAGGTTTTTTTTTTTTTTTTTTTTCTTAATTCTTAACTGAGGCAGGAGACAGGCCTGCAGTTAACTCACTATAGCCAGTTTCATGCTGACACTCTCTCCCTCCAGTCTCATGTTATTTCAGAGCTCTAGATATGAGCTGTCCATAAAGCATTTAGGAAAGTTTCAGAGCTGTACCCAGTGACCAAATTTCTTATTTCTAGTGTTAGAGGCTTTGCATCTTCTGTATTCAGCAGCAGCCACAGGAGTGGAAAAGATCAGTTTTCATTCTAATCCCAAAGAAGGGCAATGCCAAAGAATGTTCAAACTACTGCACAATTGTGTTCATTTCACATGCTAGCAATGTCATGCTCAAAATCCTTCAAGACAGGCTTCAACAGTATGTGAACCAAGAACTTCCAGATGTACAAGCTGGATTTAGAAATGACAGAAGAACTAGAGATCAAATTGCCAACATCCGTTGGATGATAGAAAAAGCAAGGGAATTCTAGAAAAACATCTACTTCTGCTTCATTGACTACTCAAAGGCCTTTGGCTGTGTAGATCACAATGAACTGTGGAAAATTCTGAAAGATGGGAATACCAGACCACCTTACTTGCTTCCTAAGAAACCAGTATGCAGGTAAAGAAGCAACAGTTAGAATTGGATGTGGAACAGTGGATTGGTTCCAAATTGGGAGGGGAGTATATCAAGGCTGTATGTTGTCACCATACTTATTTAACCTATATGCAGAATACATCATGTGAAATGCTGGGTTGGATGAATCACAAGCTGGAATCAAGATTGCCAGGAGAAATATCAATAACCTCAGATATGCAGACAACATCACCCTTATAGCAGAAAGCAAAAAGGAACTAAAGAGCTTCTTGATGAAGGCGAAAGGAGATAGTGAAAAAGCTTTCTTGAAATTTAACATTCAGAAAATTAAGATCATGGCATCCAGTTCCACCATTTCATGTCAAATAGATGGGGCGGGGGAGGGGGGGAATGGAAACAATGACAGGTTTTATTTCCTTGGGCTCCAAAATCACCATGGATGGTGACTGCAGCCATGAAATTAAAATATTCTTTCTCCTTGGAAGAAAAGCTATGACAAATTTAGACAGCATATTAAAAAGCAGAGAACATCATTTTGCTGACAAAGGTCCATCTCACCATAACTATTATTTTCCAGTAGTCATGTATGGATGTGAGAGTTGGACCATAAAGAAAGCTGAGTGCCAAAGAACTGATGCTTTTGAACTGTGGTGTTGGAGAAGACTCTTGAGAGTCCCTTGGACTGCAAGGAGATCAAACCAGTCAATCCTAAAGGAAATCAGTCCTGAATATTCATTGGAAGGACTGATGTTGAAGCTGAAACTCCAATATTTTGGCCCCCTGATGTGAAGAGACAACTCACTGGAAAAGACCTTGATGCTGAGAAAGATTAAGGGCAAGAGGAGAAGGAGGTGACAGAGGTTGGGACAGTTGGATGGTATTATCAACTCAAATGGACATTGGTTCAAATATACTCTGGGAGACAGTGAAGGACAGGGAAGCCTGGCATGCTGCAGTCCATAAGGTCACAAAGAGTTAGACATGACTGAGTGACTGAACAACAGTAGAGGGTGGAAAAGATGCAGGCAGAGGTAGGAAGTTTCATTCCCAATCTTGGAATCTCCTATCTATTTTATCTTCACATATGAAATGTGTTTTTTTGTAAGCCACATCAAAGACTTCATTGAATGAAGTACATTATGCATGAATAAAGTAATTAAAACTAAACACAGAAGTCTCAAAAAACAAGATTCTGTTGCTTGATAAAGTCTGAATACTTGACTATATCTCTTCTTTATAGTTTTAACCAATATAAGCTCTGCTAAATCCCATTTAATGTTTTCACTAAGATAAATTATCTAAATTTCCTTGAACTATATAGACTTCGAAAATTAAGATAAAATTGATATGCAGACAACATCACCCTTATAGCAGAAAGCAAAAAGGAACTAAAGAGCTTCTTGATGAAGGCGAAAGGAGATAGTGAAAAAGCTTTCTTGAAATTTAACATTCAGAAAATTAAGATCATGGCATCCAGTTCCACCATTTCATGTCAAATAGATGGGGCGGGAGGGGAATGGAAACAATGACAGGTTTTATTTCCTTGGGCTCCAAAATCACCATGGATGGTGACTGCAGCCATGAAATTAAAATATTCTTTCTCCTTGGAAGAAAAGCTATGACAAATTTAGACAGCATATTAAAAAGCAGAGAACATCATTTTGCTGACAAAGGTCCATCTCACCATAACTATTATTTTTCCAGTAGCCATGCATAGATGTGAGAGTTGGACCATAAAGAAAGCTGAGTGCTGAACAATTGATGCTTTTGAACTGTGGTGTTGGAGAAGACTCTTGAGAGTCTATTGGACAGCAAGGAGATCAAACCAGTCAACCCTAAAGGAAATCAACCCTGAATATTCATCAGAAGGACTGATGTTGAAGCTGAAACTCCAATATTTTGGCCCCCTGATGTGAAGAGACAACTCACTGGAAAAGACCTTGATGCTGAGAAAGATTAAGGGCAAGAGGAGAAGGAGGTGACAGAGGTTGGGACAGTTGGATGGTATTATCAACTCAAATGGACATTGGTTCAAATATACTCTGGGAGACAGTGAAGGACAGGGAAGCCTGGCATGCTGCAGTCCATAAGGTCACAAAGAGTTAGACATGACTGAGTGACTGAACAACAGTAGAGGGTGGAAAAGATGCAGGCAGAGGTAGGAAGTTTCATTCCCAATCTTGGAATCTCCTATCTATTTTATCTTCACATATGAAATGTGTTTTTTTGTAAGCCACATCAAAGACTTCATTGAATGAAGTACATTATGCATGAATAAAGTAATTAAAACTAAACACAGAAGTCTCAAAAAACAAGATTCTGTTGCTTGATAAAGTCTGAATACTTGACTATATCTCTTCTTTATAGTTTTAACCAATATAAGCTCTGCTAAATCCCATTTAATGTTTTCACTAAGATAAATTATCTAAATTTCCCTTGCTTGGTTTATTAACAGACTTGGATAATTCCCTGGAGGTATGTTTTGAAGAGAAACAGACTGTCAAACACGTAATTCTTGTTAACTTATACACTCAAGTTCACATAGCAAACTGGCAAGTGGGGATTGCTCATGAATCTCACAGTGGTTATAGTATAAGGTAGAAATGTGTCTCTTTTATTTATTTTTAAAATTTAATTTATTTAGTTATTTTTGGTTGCACTGGATCTTTATTGCTGCATGTAGGCTTTCTCTTATCGTGAATGAACTCTTCATTGCAGTGTGGAGGCTTTTCATTGACGTGGCTTCTCTTGTGGAAGAGCACAGGTTCTAGGCACATGGGCTTCAGCAGTTGCAGGTTTCAGGCTCTAGAGCACAGGTTCAGTAGTTGTGGATCACGGGTTTAGCTGCTCTGTGGCATATGGAATTTTCCCAGACCAGGCACAGAGCCCATATCTACTACATTGACTGGTGGATTCTTAGCCACTGGACCACCAGGGAAGTCCAATGTCTCTTTTAAATAAAACCAAAAATAAACAAATGGGACCTAACTAAACTTAAAAGCTTTTGCAGAGCAAAGGGAATCATCCAGAGAATGAAAAGACAAACTATGAATGGGAAAAAAATATTTTCAAATGACAAGCGGTTAATACTCAAAATATACAAACAGCTCATACAACTCAATATCTAAAAAACACAAACAACTCCATCAAAAAATGGGCAGAAGGCTTAAATGGACATTTCTTCAAAGGAGACATACAGATGGCCAACAGGCACATGAAATGATGCTCAAAACCACTAATTATTAGAGAAAAGCAAATCAAAACTGTGATGAGCTATTACTTCACAGTGGTCAAAATGGCCACCATCAAAAAGTCCACAGATAACAAATGCTGGAGAGGGTGTGGAGAAAAGGAATCCTCCTACACTGTTGGTGGGAGTGTAAATTGATGTAACCACTATGAAGAACAGTATGGGGTGGGAGTGAAAAACCACATGACATAAATTTTTAAAAAAACAAAAATAAAAGTCTGCTTGATAAAGTCTGAATACTTGACTATATCTCTTCTTTATAGTTTTAACCAATATAAGCTCTGCTAAATCCCATTTAATGTTTTCACTAAGATAAATTATCTAAATTTCCCTTGCTTGGTTTATTAACAGACTTGGATAATTCCCTGGAGGTATGTTTTGAAGAGAAACAGACTGTCAAACACGTAATTCTTGTTAACTTATACACTCAAGTTCACATAGCAAACTGGCAAGTGGGGATTGCTCATGAATCTCACAGTGGTTATAGTATAAGGTAGAAATGTGTCTCTTTTATTTATTTTTAAAATTTAATTTATTTAGTTATTTTTGGTTGCACTGGATCTTTATTGCTGCATGTAGGCTTTCTCTTATCGTGAATGAACTCTTCATTGCAGTGTGGAGGCTTTTCATTGACGTGGCTTCTCTTGTGGAAGAGCACAGGTTCTAGGCACATGGGCTTCAGCAGTTGCAGGTTTCAGGCTCTAGAGCACAGGTTCAGTAGTTGTGGATCACGGGTTTAGCTGCTCTGTGGCATATGGAATTTTCCCAGACCAGGCACAGAGCCCATATCTACTACATTGACTGGTGGATTCTTAGCCACTGGACCACCAGGGAAGTCCAATGTCTCTTTTAAATAAAACCAAAAATAAACAAATGGGACCTAACTAAACTTAAAAGCTTTTGCAGAGCAAAGGGAATCATCCAGAGAATGAAAAGACAAACTATGAATGGGAAAAAAATATTTTCAAATGACAAGCGGTTAATACTCAAAATATACAAACAGCTCATACAACTCAATATCTAAAAAACACAAACAACTCCATCAAAAAATGGGCAGAAGGCTTAAATGGACATTTCTTCAAAGGAGACATACAGATGGCCAACAGGCACATGAAATGATGCTCAAAACCACTAATTATTAGAGAAAAGCAAATCAAAACTGTGATGAGCTATTACTTCACAGTGGTCAAAATGGCCACCATCAAAAAGTCCACAGATAACAAATGCTGGAGAGGGTGTGGAGAAAAGGAATCCTCCTACACTGTTGGTGGGAGTGTAAATTGATGTAACCACTATGAAGAACAGTATGGAGGTTCCTCAAAAAAATTTAAAGTAGAGCTGCCATATGATCTAGTAATCTCACTTCCAAATATATCTAGAAAAGATGAAAACTCTAATTCAAGAAAAACACATGCATCAAAATATTCACAGAAGCACTATTTACAATAGTGAAGACGTGGAAACAACCTAAGCACTAATCAAGAGATGATTGGCCTCAGAAGATGTGTGTGTATATATGTGCCCATATGTATACATATATATGTATATTGGCTTAAAAAGATGTGCATACACATATATTTATAATGGAACATTATTTGTCCATAAAGAAGAATCAATTATTGCCATTTGTAGCAATATGGACGAATCTGAAGAATATTGTATTTAGTGAAGTAAATCAAATAAAAAGAAATATTCTATCACTTATATGTGGAATCTAAATAATAATATGGGCTTCTCAGGCAGTACTAGAGATATGGGTTCTCTTGCATTTCCTGCAATATTAGAAACTCACTCCATTATTCATGCATGGAAAATTTCATGGTCTGAGGAGCCTGGCAGGATACAGTCTATGGAGTTGCAAACACTCGGACGTGACTGAAGCAACTGGATGCATGCATACACATATAAAAGACTTACAGACAGAGGAAACAGGCTTATGGTTACCAAAGGAGAAAGGAGTGGACAGAGGGATAAATTAGGAGTATGGGATTAACAGATACAAGCTACTGTACATAAAGTAAATAAGCAACAAGGATTTACTCTATAGCACAGGGAACTATATCCAGTATTTTATAATAACCTATAATGGAAAACAATCTGAAAAAATATATATGTGTGTTGTTATTGTTGTTGTTCTCCATCTGACTCTTTTGCAATCCCATGGACTATAGCCTACCAAGTTCCTCTGCGCATGGGATTTCAGGCAAGAATACTGGAGCAGGTTGCCATTTCCTTCTCCAAGGGATCTTCTCGACTCAGGGATTGAACCTGTGTCTCCTGCATTGGGAGGCAGATTCTCTACCACTGAGGCATCAGGAACACTAAGACTAAATAACCTTACTGTATACCTGAAACTAACACAATATTATAAATAAACTAAATACCCATTTTTCAAGTGTATTTCTTTTAAAGGTCGACCAAAGAATGGTAAATGGACCTCTGCTCAGGCACTGTTTCAGGCAAAATGCCCTCAGTGGAGCGACCTTGAGCCAGCTCCTCAACAGTAGAGATTTTGCACATTTAACAGCATCCTCACTGGTTGAGACCTTATCTAAGGCCAGGATATCCCTCAATGACACTTTTACAGGAGACACTGACTGCATCTCCCAGGTTTCAGTAGATTATTGCTCTACAAAAACTCTAGGCCCCTTGACATCAAAGTGAATCTTCAGTTGCAATGATGGAATTTTAAAAAGAAAATTCTGAAACCAAAATGGCCTTTCTCTCCCAGCTTTTACTTTGGAATTCGCCAAAGCCAGACCTGAGAAAAGTGATGACATCCTAAAAGCCTATGATTAATTCATGCTGGTCCCCAAGCCTTTGCCCCTCGGTGCCACATGGTGAAGCATTTAGCACCACCTGGTTTTGCTCCACAGCCAGACAGCACTTCCAAGAATTCCAGTCATCACTTAAACTGAGATAGGCCTGAGTTCATGGAGTTTATTACAGGGCTACTTTATGCAAATCTCTTCTAGCCATTCCCTTGTATACACAGCCCTGTTTACCAATGGATTATTTGCCCATGTGACGGATTGCTTGCTTTTTCAATGAGTTGTGCCGTATGGGGTTTTTAGCTCCCTGTTCCAATGTTTTTGTACAAGTAACAGGCTAAGGTGGCAGGAAATGAGAGCTCCCCAGAGGAGAAGTAACTGTGATAAATGAGACCATGTCAGGCTATTTACATACAGGAAACAATACAAGCAAAGGAACGAGGCGAATCCTCAAGGTTTGCAAGTGGCACTAAATCAGTTGCGCTGACTTTTCTTGCCAAATCAAACATTTTGGAACTTGAGTATTTATTATCGTTGGTTTAAAAAGAAACCACTATAAATGAGAAAATTTTGATTGCCATTGTTTTTAAGACTATACATCATTGAATGTTGAGTTTTTCCGCTGGGAAGCACAGAAGCTCTGGACAGCAAGACTAAATAACCTTACTGTATACCTGAAACTAACACAATATTATAAATAAACTAAATACCCATTTTTCAAGTGTATTTCTTTTAAAGGTCGACCAAAGAATGGTAAATGGACCTCTGCTCAGGCACTGTTTCAGGCAAAATGCCCTCAGTGGAGCGACCTTGAGCCAGCTCCTCAACAGTAGAGATTTTGCACATTTAACAGCATCCTCACTGGTTGAGACCTTATCTAAGGCCAGGATATCCCTCAATGACACTTTTACAGGAGACACTGACTGCATCTCCCAGGTTTCAGTAGATTATTGCTCTACAAAAACTCTAGGCCCCTTGACATCAAAGTGAATCTTCAGTTGCAATGATGGAATTTTAAAAAGAAAATTCTGAAACCAAAATGGCCTTTCTCTCCCAGCTTTTACTTTGGAATTCGCCAAAGCCAGACCTGAGAAAAGTGATGACATCCTAAAAGCCTATGATTAATTCATGCTGGTCCCCAAGCCTTTGCCCCTCGGTGCCACATGGTGAAGCATTTAGCACCACCTGGTTTTGCTCCACAGCCAGACAGCACTTCCAAGAATTCCAGTCATCACTTAAACTGAGATAGGCCTGAGTTCATGGAGTTTATTACAGGGCTACTTTATGCAAATCTCTTCTAGCCATTCCCTTGTATACACAGCCCTGTTTACCAATGGATTATTTGCCCATGTGACGGATTGCTTGCTTTTTCAATGAGTTGTGCCGTATGGGGTTTTTAGCTCCCTGTTCCAATGTTTTTGTACAAGTAACAGGCTAAGGTGGCAGGAAATGAGAGCTCCCCAGAGGAGAAGTAACTGTGATAAATGAGACCATGTCAGGCTATTTACATACAGGAAACAATACAAGCAAAGGAACGAGGCGAATCCTCAAGGTTTGCAAGTGGCACTAAATCAGTTGCGCTGACTTTTCTTGCCAAATCAAACATTTTGGAACTTGAGTATTTATTATCGTTGGTTTAAAAAGAAACCACTATAAATGAGAAAATTTTGATTGCCATTGTTTTTAAGACTATACATCATTGAATGTTGAGTTTTTCCGCTGGGAAGCACAGAAGCTCTGGACAGCAAGGCTCAAATCAGATTACAGGATTTTCATTAGAGTCTGGAAAATAAGAATGTATTTGATCAATGCCAGAGTGATGAAAGACTAAAGAAAGGAAAAAGAGCATTATGTCAACTTTTCTCCAGAGAAAAGGAGTAGTATTTCTGGGATTACTTATTTCTGGATGGCCTATATGACCTCAGTTGTGTGTAAGATGAAAAGTCAGACCTGAGAATATGGAGGTATCTACCTACAACTTCAGCATCTCTATTACTAAAGTGCGGCCAAGATGCTGAGAACCTGCTGGTCAAAGAACTCAGCAGTAGAGGACCCTGGACATATCTGGCCTAACGCTGGGTTTCACTATAACATGGCAAGATCATGCCACCTCAAGCCCACAGAGGACTTCAAGTTTTCCCAGAGTGACTAGGCCTGTTCCATGCTAACTGGGGTGAAACACTATTCTTTGAACTCTGACTACAGGAAAAATCCAGAGTTCTAAGATAAAGCCTCATCCAACTGTGCTGATTCTGAGTCATTGGTAAGCAAAGAGGCATTGTTATAGACTTCAAGAACAATTGTCAAGGAATAGACACATCACCCAGGTGGCACGGAGTAAAAGAATTTGCCCGCCAATGCAGGTGATACAATGCAGGAGAGGCAAGGGGACACAGGTTCAATCCCTGGGTTGGGAAGATCCCCTGGAGAAGAAAATGGCAACCCATTCCAGTGTTCTTGCCTGGAAATTTTCATGAGAAGAGGAGCCTGGTGGGCTATAGTCCATGGGGTCACATAGAGTCTGACATGACTAAGCACACATGCATGCAGACAAATCACCCAAAACCATGACAAAAGGCATTAGACCCAGGGCTCAGCTCTTCTTAACCTAGATACATAATGAATTCATACAATAAAATCTCCTTTACCTGAATAAACTTGCAGATCATCCTGAAACTGGCTAGCCATGGGCCTTTATCACAATGTAGATTTCAGACATTACACTTTTATTGCTACTATCACTGCTGCTGCTAGTAACAATGATAGACTGAATAAATGTGCCTCAGGACTTCCTACAGAAATTTCACCCAAGAAAACGATTCAAATGAAATACAGTAAAATCATTAAAAGCATTAAAGTAACTCCATAAAACCCCTTCAGTAGAATGGCAGACTGAACCATCAAAGAGCATTTCCTAAACATAAACAGCAAATTTTCAGAAAATAAAATTATTAAAGAACATCTCATTTAGAGTTGTAAAAGCAATAGCAACAAAAATGTCTACGAGTAAACCAAACAAAAATAAAAGGTAAAGGAGCTGTATGAGGAACACTAAATTTCTGAGGAATATAAAAGACCTAAATACAGGGAAGTGATACTCTGACCTTGAGTGCCATAAAAATGTCAGCTCTCATCCTCCTCCATTAACATTTTCTGGAACTATGCCACCTGTTTCTAAACTTCTTCTGAAAATATTATTATGTGTGTGTAGTTAGGAAAATTCTGGGGGGAAAAAAGCAGCAATGAGGTCAAGGCCTATTTACATATATCCTAAAGCTCTTTTATTTATTTAAGTTAAAGAGAGTCCAGAGTTAAATACATATAGGATTATAACATATTATAATGGAAGAACTTAAAATCTTTATTGAATTTGTTACAATAATGCTTCTGTTTTATGTTTTGGTTTTGATATGTGGGATCTTAGCTCCTCAACTGGGTCTTGAACCTGCCTCTTCTGGATAGGAAGGCAAAGTCTTAGCCACTGGACCACCAGGGAGGTCCCTATGTGGGCAGAATTCAAATCATTGGACAAAAATAGACTATTAACTAAGTGAAAAGAGGATAACTACCTAAAATCATGGGGTAATCAAAGCTTGATTTTTACCTCATCCCCATATCCAAATAAATCCAAAGAGTCAAAGGCTCAAATATTTTTAAAAGGTAAATGTCAATATATTAGAAAAATAGGTTAATTAGACAAATCTTTTGTTGGAGAAGGTTTTGAAAGTAAGAAACAGAAAAACAGTCCCCACAAAAAATATTTACTAAATTTGACAACAAAAACATCAAAGCCAAAAGGGAAAAAGAGGGAGAACAACTCAATATAAAAAACTCTTTACCAGTCAACAAACTAAAGAAAAACACAGTGGGAAAAATGAGGGAAAAAACACCAATGGGCTGTTGACATTAACAGAAATGCAAACTGCACATAAATAATTAAAAAGAAGCTAAATATCCTCTATAACTAAATAATTGCAAATTGAGATGTTCTTTTTCCCAGTGTTCACTTAATGATGATAAGACACTGATAATAGACAATTAGGAGAATAATTAGGAACCCCACAGATTTCATCTGAGGTTAATACATCATTATTAAATAAAATAAAATTGCTCACATGCTGTGAGATGGGATTTTGCATGTGTTCAGAGCCTAAGTAAAATGATATCAATGCTGACTTTGGCAGCCATACAAAGACTAGAAACAGCAAGCCCATCAATAGGCAGCTTTATATAAATCACAGTACATTCCCACAATGAAATACAGCACATCTATAAAGAATAAATTAGATCTATACATACCAATATGAAATAATTACCAAGATGGATTGTAAAATTAAAAGCAAACATGAAATACTCTATAAGAGTTCTCTTGACTGCATAAAAAGATAATTCCATGTAGTTAATGTGTTTAAAACATTTTTGAAAGAATGTACAATAAAATTCTAAGAGTAGTGGCTTTAAGGAATGAGAATGAACCCCAGGGAGTAAGAGTTCTGAGGGCACAGAGGATCTATCCTCTTCTTATTCTCTTCATATTGACTTATATTTCCAATCATCTATATAGATATTTTCTCCAAAAACTCTTTCTAATTTTTAAGTTATAGAAAGAATTCAATATTTCTAAGTTTCCTTTCTCCTCAAATTAACCCAAAAATAATCAATCAATGTATAAAGTATGTCTTTTAAATTAGAAGGTAATATAATACATTCCTTAAAATGCACTTATATGTATTATTATCTATTGTCTGAATATTTAGTCACAACCACTCTCCAACATGGATTTAACCTTCTCTTACATTGCAGTAGCTGAGTTTGCAACTCATCAATAACCTGAGTCCTTCAAATATTTTTAAAAGGTAAATGTCAATTTTAGAAAAATAGGTTAATTAGACAAATCTTTTGTTGGAGAAGGTTTTGAAAGTAAGAAACCAGCCCCACAAAATATTTACTAAATTTGACAACAAAAACATCAAAGCCAAAAGGGAAAAAGAGGGAGAACAACTCAATATAAAAAACTCTTTACCAGTCAACAAACTAAAGAAAAACACAGTGGGAAAAATGAGGGAAAAAACACCAATGGGCTGTTGACATTAACAGAAATGCAAACTGCACATAAATAATTAAAAAGAAGCTAAATATCCTCTATAACTAAATAATTGCAAATTGAGATGTTCTTTTTCCCAGTGTTCACTTAATGATGATAAGACACTGATAATAGACAATTAGGAGAATAATTAGGAACCCCACAGATTTCATCTGAGGTTAATACATCATTATTAAATAAAATAAAATTGCTCACATGCTGTGAGATGGGATTTTGCATGTGTTCAGAGCCTAAGTAAAATGATATCAATGCTGACTTTGGCAGCCATACAAAGACTAGAAACAGCAAGCCCATCAATAGGCAGCTTTATATAAATCACAGTACATTCCCACAATGAAATACAGCACATCTATAAAGAATAAATTAGATCTATACATACCAATATGAAATAATTACCAAGATGGATTGTAAAATTAAAAGCAAACATGAAATACTCTATAAGAGTTCTCTTGACTGCATAAAAAGATAATTCCATGTAGTTAATGTGTTTAAAACATTTTTGAAAGAATGTACAATAAAATTCTAAGAGTAGTGGCTTTAAGGAATGAGAATGAACCCCAGGGAGTAAGAGTTCTGAGGGCACAGAGGATCTATCCTCTTCTTATTCTCTTCATATTGACTTATATTTCCAATCATCTATATAGATATTTTCTCCAAAAAAACTCTTTCTAATTTTTAAGTTATAGAAAGAATTCAATATTTCTAAGTTTCCTTTCTCCTCAAATTAACCCAAAAATAATCAATCAATGTATAAAGTATGTCTTTTAAATTAGAAGGTAATATAATACATTCCTTAAAATGCACTTATATGTATTATTATCTATTGTCTGAATATTTAGTCACAACCACTCTCCAACATGGATTTAACCTTCTCTTACATTGCAGTAGCTGAGTTTGCAACTCATCAATAACCTGAGTCCTTCTGAACTGTTTCCCACATAAGGGAAGACTTTCCCAGGGTCACACGTCATCTCCAGAAGCCCTCTGGGTCTGCTGTGGCTGCGCTTTTGCTCTGGAAGGACTGCAGCTTCTCTCTCCCTCCCCTGGGACTGCTACAGCTTCCCCACAGGGTCCGTGCATTTGGAGCTGAGGAACCCACAGCCCACTTTCTTAGGATAAGGTTTATTTGGTTTTACAGCAAACGAGAACCTCACAGTTCTGGAGTCTTGAGGCTGATCATCCCAACACCGCACAATCTTGTTGCCTTTGGTCCCTCTCTATGGGGTAGGCTTCCTTGGACCACCCTCTGCTCCTCCCCACTGCTGCATCTCCTTACCACTTTATCTTTGCCACTGTGGCTGAGGCATCCTTCCATGAATGACACTTTCAGCTATGTCCTTAGCTCTGACAGAAAAGAGCGACTCTCCTGCTTAACACGACATCTACAACCCACTGCAACTGTGGTCTTCTCCAGTGGCCAGAGAGATGGCCCTACTGACTTTAGGGACAGATGAGAGAGCAGCATTCTCTGTTTCTCTCTGCATACCTAAGCCTTCTTCTCTGTAGCATATCTCACTCAATGGCTGCTGTCGCTCCTTTCTCCTCTTCACACTCCACCACTGATTGAAGACCACACCACCATCATTGTCTTCCTTTCCATCATTCCCTCACCCCTTTCAACTGTCCTTACCACCATCTTCTCTTATCTCAGTGTTCCTGTAGTTACACCTCAGCCCCCAAGTCTAATGCCTTCCAACACCATTCTCAGTCAGCTACCTACTCTCGTAATCCAGATGGGGATACCTTCAACTAGAACTACCCTTCCTCAGACATTAATTCCAATAGCCAAAAAAAAGAAAAGAAAAGAAAAGGACAAGCTTGAAAATTTAAGGAGAGAACAAGAAATTTTTTAAAAGTGGTGTAAATCTTGTAAGTTTACCTTTCCCCTCCATGTCTGCTTTTTTGACCAGCTCTTTCCTCATTAAAAAAAATTTTGCACTTATATGTATTATTATCTATTGTCTGAATATTTAGTCACAACCACTCCAACATGGATTTAACCTTCTCTTACATTGCAGTAGCTGAGTTTGCAACTCATCAATAACCTGAGTCCTTCTGAACTGTTTCCCACATAAGGGAAGACTTTCCCAGGGTCACACGTCATCTCCAGAAGCCCTCTGGGTCTGCTGTGGCTGCGCTTTTGCTCTGGAAGGACTGCAGCTTCTCTCTCCCTCCCCTGGGACTGCTACAGCTTCCCCACAGGGTCCGTGCATTTGGAGCTGAGGAACCCACAGCCCACTTTCTTAGGATAAGGTTTATTTGGTTTTACAGCAAACGAGAACCTCACAGTTCTGGAGTCTTGAGGCTGATCATCCCAACACCGCACAATCTTGTTGCCTTTGGTCCCTCTCTATGGGGTAGGCTTCCTTGGACCACCCTCTGCTCCTCCCCACTGCTGCATCTCCTTACCACTTTATCTTTGCCACTGTGGCTGAGGCATCCTTCCATGAATGACACTTTCAGCTATGTCCTTAGCTCTGACAGAAAAGAGCGACTCTCCTGCTTAACACGACATCTACAACCCACTGCAACTGTGGTCTTCTCCAGTGGCCAGAGAGATGGCCCTACTGACTTTAGGGACAGATGAGAGAGCAGCATTCTCTGTTTCTCTCTGCATACCTAAGCCTTCTTCTCTGTAGCATATCTCACTCAATGGCTGCTGTCGCTCCTTTCTCCTCTTCACACTCCACCACTGATTGAAGACCACACCACCATCATTGTCTTCCTTTCCATCATTCCCTCACCCCTTTCAACTGTCCTTACCACCATCTTCTCTTATCTCAGTGTTCCTGTAGTTACACCTCAGCCCCCAAGTCTAATGCCTTCCAACACCATTCTCAGTCAGCTACCTACTCTCGTAATCCAGATGGGGATACCTTCAACTAGAACTACCCTTCCTCAGACATTAATTCCAATAGCCAAAAAAAAGAAAAGAAAAGAAAAGGACAAGCTTGAAAATTTAAGGAGAGAACAAGAAATTTTTTAAAAGTGGTGTAAATCTTGTAAGTTTACCTTTCCCCTCCATGTCTGCTTTTTTGACCAGCTCTTTCCTCATTAGAATAAACTCCAAGAAGGTGGGAATTTTGAGTTTTGTCATTAAAAAAAAATGTAGTATGACATATTTGGGAGGCACCAAATATAGAAACCAAAGATTTTTAAGATAAGAATAGAAATAAGAAGAATCTCATCTCCCCATGCTTTGCATGTATAACTCTTGAGTAGATCTCCTACCTTCCCAAATTCCAGCTAGCCCCACTCATCTTAATAACACTCAGCAACATTGAAACCTAATACAAAACCCTTCATCTTATATTTGAGAGACAAAAAAGGAATACAGGTACAAGTTGGAGTGTATAACATTATAAAATATTTCTTTGTATTTTATTGGCTCTAACATGTACTGAATGAACCTCTATAAAATAATACCATTGTCTATTGTAGAAATAAAGAAAGTAAGTAAAGAGGTGAAATAACCTTCACACCTAGGGAATAGTAGCCAAGTTGGATTTTAAACAAGTTGGATTTTAATCTAGTAGAATTTTGGACCAGCTTCTGACCATAGTTAACCATAACAATTCAGTTTATGATTTAAAATCGATCTGACAACTTTATGTAATTGCTTTGTAATCAATATGAGAACTTTATGCATGAAAATGGGTTCTCTCCTATGGATCAATAAAGTAGAAATGCCATATATGATCCAGGAACCTTCCAGATATATCCAGCTGCTACTGCATAGTCACCCATCTGATTCATCCCCCTTACCACCACCACAAGCAAAAGTGGATAAGATCTGGAAACTAGAGGCTCAGTCCCTTGGAATTCTAGGACCCTCCACCATTAGCAGGTCTCTGACACCACCTGGAAGGCAGCAGAGGAGAAGCCATCTAATGTTCCCACAGCACCTAACGGCAGGTGTGCGTCCTTGGCAAAGGAGGCCATGGGGTCTTCTCTCTGACAAGAAGCACTGTTGCATAGCATCCCACTTCAGGGCCACAGGACCCTGGGATTTACATGGAAGTCCCCAGCAGCTCGGGCTTCCTCTGAAAGGACCTGCTTATGGTTGAGACCATGGAAACTTCTGCCCTTCGGGTTTTCAGAAGGCAGCCTTGGTCCTTCACATCCAGGCTTTTGACATTTTCCTAAGCCTCTAATAATCTGCTCTTAACATTTATTCCTCAAAATACCTATACACAGTCTTCACACTACCATGGTTTGACCTAGGATTTTTCAGTCACAACAGTAAATAACTGACACTTACAGTCACTCTATACACAGACAACTATTCTTTTTTTTTCCCACTTTCAGTACAGTATTCAATAAGTGGCATGAGATATTCTACACTTTGTGATAAAATAGGCTTTGTGTTAGATGCGACTGTAGGTATTAATTTGAAACCTAATACAAAACCCTTCATCTTATATTTGAGAGACAAAAAAGGAATACAGGTACAAGTTGGAGTGTATAACATTATAAAATATTTCTTTGTATTTTATTGGCTCTAACATGTACTGAATGAACCTCTATAAAATAATACCATTGTCTATTGTAGAAATAAAGAAAGTAAGTAAAGAGGTGAAATAACCTTCACACCTAGGGAATAGTAGCCAAGTTGGATTTTAAACAAGTTGGATTTTAATCTAGTAGAATTTTGGACCAGCTTCTGACCATAGTTAACCATAACAATTCAGTTTATGATTTAAAATCGATCTGACAACTTTATGTAATTGCTTTGTAATCAATATGAGAACTTTATGCATGAAAATGGGTTCTCTCCTATGGATCAATAAAGTAGAAATGCCATATATGATCCAGGAACCTTCCAGATATATCCAGCTGCTACTGCATAGTCACCCATCTGATTCATCCCCCTTACCACCACCACAAGCAAAAGTGGATAAGATCTGGAAACTAGAGGCTCAGTCCCTTGGAATTCTAGGACCCTCCACCATTAGCAGGTCTCTGACACCACCTGGAAGGCAGCAGAGGAGAAGCCATCTAATGTTCCCACAGCACCTAACGGCAGGTGTGCGTCCTTGGCAAAGGAGGCCATGGGGTCTTCTCTCTGACAAGAAGCACTGTTGCATAGCATCCCACTTCAGGGCCACAGGACCCTGGGATTTACATGGAAGTCCCCAGCAGCTCGGGCTTCCTCTGAAAGGACCTGCTTATGGTTGAGACCATGGAAACTTCTGCCCTTCGGGTTTTCAGAAGGCAGCCTTGGTCCTTCACATCCAGGCTTTTGACATTTTCCTAAGCCTCTAATAATCTGCTCTTAACATTTATTCCTCAAAATACCTATACACAGTCTTCACACTACCATGGTTTGACCTAGGATTTTTCAGTCACAACAGTAAATAACTGACACTTACAGTCACTCTATACACAGACAACTATTCTTTTTTTTTCCCACTTTCAGTACAGTATTCAATAAGTGGCATGAGATATTCTACACTTTGTGATAAAATAGGCTTTGTGTTAGATGACTTTGTCCAACTGTAGGTGAATGTGAGGGCTTCTCTGGGGACTCAGACAGTAAAGAATCTGCTTTCAGTGCAGGAGACCTGGGTTCAATCCCTGGATCAAGAAGATCCCCTGGAGAAGGAAAAGGCAACCCACTCCAGTATTCTTGTCTGGGGAATTCCATGGACAGAAGAGCCTGGCAGGTTACAGCCCAAGCGGTCGCAAAGAGCTAGACACGACTGATTGACTAAACACAAACACACACACACTGGCTAAAGTGAATGCTCTGAGCAGGTTCAAGTTAGACTAGGTTAAGATGTGATGATCAATAGGTTAGGTATGTTAAATGCATTTTGACTTAATGAAATTTTCAATTCATGATAGGTTTATCAGGATATAACCCCATCATAAATTGAGAAAGATCTGTAGGTACTTGGATTCTCGATTAAACTCCAACTGAGAAAAGCTACATATTCTATTCATTTCCTTAATCCACAAGAAAAGAGTTTCCTAAGCAATGAGAATTAGAGCCCGTGGATTAGACAATCTGTAAATAGTGGAAGAAGAATAAAAAGGTGTTATTCAACAGAGATGTATTTGAAATATATCTTGGCTCTCATTATAGGATACATTTGTATAAATCATAAAAGGACTGATTCTACAGTCCTTAATACTGATTCTGTATTAAAGAGAATAGTAGCAACAGTTTCATTTGATGTCTTACCCACTGTATAAATGTCTTTAACACCTTCAATTCACCTTCTCTGCATATTCTGCATGTGAATTCCATCACACCATGTGGAATGCTCTGTCCAGAACAAGAGTTGTCAGCATGGTGAGTGTCCTCTCTGGAAGGACAGCAGGGAAAGACTGCACCGCACCATCACTTCCCACAGACTGGACTTACTGTCCTTACGTAGTCCTGGGTGGATTTATGGCCCAGGGGCCAAGAAATGTAAAAAGGCCTGCCAGGTAGATAAATCATTTCCACAATCCGTTATGCATTCATCATACAGACAGAAAGATGAGGGAGAAGGCACTTTCCTTTGAAACAATAAGGCCGAAAGAAGATTACTTTTCTGCATTGCTTCAGGAGGTAAAGTATTTCTCTCCCAGCCCTCCAAAGGATATGTTTGAGTTAACATCTAACAGTGTTTAGTTCTTCTTCGCATTAAAAAACTACTTCTGCCAGGAAGCCTACTCTAGCTCCAGTGATAGCCAAGTCATTTTTCCCACAGGCTTCCTCCTCTAGATCAGACCAACAAGAACTTGGCATCCTCCTAGTTTGGGGAAGGGCCCCCTTTGCTCTCAGATCTTCCCGGATGTGCAGAACGCATCATTCCATGTGCTAGTATCTATGTTCCCTCTTCCTTCCTTCTCATTCTCCCTCCTGTCTTCTCCCCTCCCTTCTTCCCTAGCTCTTTCTTTCCTCCCAGGAATCTTTTTGAGCATCTATTATGTGCAAATTGCTGTGATTAGGTGTAGGGGCTGTCCTATTGCTCAAGACCCAGTGAAAGTGTTAGTCACTCAGTTGTGCTCAACTCTTTGCCACCCCACTGACAGTCACCTTGTCAGGCTTCTCTGTCCACGGAATTCTCCAACCAAGAATACTGGAGTGGGTAGCCATTCCCTTCTCCAGGGGAATCTTCCCGACCCAGGGATCAAACCTGCGTCTCTCCATTGCAGGCAGATTCTTTACCATCTAAGTTACCCTCTTTAAGAAACAGATCCTGAGAAGATGATCAAGGAATCAATGATTACAGGGTAGTTTGATGTCTTACCCACTGTATAAATGTCTTTAACACCTTCAATTCACCTTCTCTGCATATTCTGCATGTGAATTCCATCACACCATGTGGAATGCTCTGTCCAGAACAAGAGTTGTCAGCATGGTGAGTGTCCTCTCTGGAAGGACAGCAGGGAAAGACTGCACCGCACCATCACTTCCCACAGACTGGACTTACTGTCCTTACGTAGTCCTGGGTGGATTTATGGCCCAGGGGCCAAGAAATGTAAAAAGGCCTGCCAGGTAGATAAATCATTTCCACAATCCGTTATGCATTCATCATACAGACAGAAAGATGAGGGAGAAGGCACTTTCCTTTGAAACAATAAGGCCGAAAGAAGATTACTTTTCTGCATTGCTTCAGGAGGTAAAGTATTTCTCTCCCAGCCCTCCAAAGGATATGTTTGAGTTAACATCTAACAGTGTTTAGTTCTTCTTCGCATTAAAAAACTACTTCTGCCAGGAAGCCTACTCTAGCTCCAGTGATAGCCAAGTCATTTTTCCCACAGGCTTCCTCCTCTAGATCAGACCAACAAGAACTTGGCATCCTCCTAGTTTGGGGAAGGGCCCCCTTTGCTCTCAGATCTTCCCGGATGTGCAGAACGCATCATTCCATGTGCTAGTATCTATGTTCCCTCTTCCTTCCTTCTCATTCTCCCTCCTGTCTTCTCCCCTCCCTTCTTCCCTAGCTCTTTCTTTCCTCCCAGGAATCTTTTTGAGCATCTATTATGTGCAAATTGCTGTGATTAGGTGTAGGGGCTGTCCTATTGCTCAAGACCCAGTGAAAGTGTTAGTCACTCAGTTGTGCTCAACTCTTTGCCACCCCACTGACAGTCACCTTGTCAGGCTTCTCTGTCCACGGAATTCTCCAACCAAGAATACTGGAGTGGGTAGCCATTCCCTTCTCCAGGGGAATCTTCCCGACCCAGGGATCAAACCTGCGTCTCTCCATTGCAGGCAGATTCTTTACCATCTAAGTTACCCTCTTTAAGAAACAGATCCTGAGAAGATGATCAAGGAATCAATGATTACAGGGTAGTTTGATGTGTACTATACCAGGAATGAGACATAGCCCTTTGGGAGCACATAGGAGGGACAAGGCCGTACTGCCCAACAGAAATACGAGGTGAGCCACGTATGTAATCCTGAATTTTCATTTGGCCACATTCTTATAATTTTAACATTAAATTAATTTTACAATATATTTTAAATAAACATACTCAAAATATTATCATTTCAAATAAAAAATTATGCTAAATCTCTTTTGTCATCTACCCTTATACAGCGGAGGAATTCAGTTTCCAATTACACTGGCCACCATTCAAGTGCTCTGCAGCCACACGGCACGAGAGGCTAGTGCTTCGGACAGTGGGATCTGGGGAGATGAAAAGTGCTTCCTAATGGAGAGAGCTCTGCTGAGCTAAAGGGTGAGCAGGGAGTTAGACAGGAGGAGGGAATGGAAAGGACACTCCAGGGAGAAAGAAGTGCATTGCTGAGGCTGAAATCCACAGGCAGAGAGCCCGGCAGGTTCAGGGTCACTGGCAGTCCACCTGGGGGAGGGAGGCAGAAAAGCCCAAGGAGAATGACAAATGGGAGCCAAGAGAACACCAGGTGAGATCCACATGAAGCATCTGTACAGAAGAAATCTCAACTGCCTGTGGTAGGCAGTAGGGACTCCAGGTGCATGTGTACTGAGAAGTAACTTGATCAAATAAGCATTTTTTAGAAGGATCCAGAAGGATGCCTGCAGTGCAGAGGGAGGATGAGGGACACAGGGCAGAACTAGAGGCAGGAAATTCTAGAAAGCTGCTGAAATCACCCAGGCTGGCGGTTAGGGCGCTTGGCGCCAAACCTGTGGCCAGAGGGTCAGAGAAGTAGATTCAAGAGAATTTAAAGGAATGAAAGCAAAACATTCTGATGCGTGGTTAGGTGTGGGTAACCTTGGAAAGGGGGTGTGTGGTGTTATTCAGTGAGATTGAACACAGAGAAAGGAAGGTTTGGAGTTCTCTTTGAAAGATGCTGCCTCAGATTTATCTTTGGTCTGCTCAGGCTGCACATCTAAGTTACCCTCTTTAAGAAACAGATCCTGAGAAGATGATCAAGGAATCAATGATTACAGGGTAGTTTGATGTGTACTATACCAGGAATGAGACATAGCCCTTTGGGAGCACATAGGAGGGACAAGGCCGATGCCCAACAGAAATACGAGGTGAGCCACGTATGTAATCCTGAATTTTCATTTGGCCACATTCTTATAATTTTAACATTAAATTAATTTTACAATATATTTTAAATAAACATACTCAAAATATTATCATTTCAAATAAAAAATTATGCTAAATCTTTTTTGTCATCTACCCTTATACAGCGGAGGAATTCAGTTTCCAATTACACTGGCCACCATTCAAGTGCTCTGCAGCCACACGGCACGAGAGGCTAGTGCTTCGGACAGTGGGATCTGGGGAGATGAAAAGTGCTTCCTAATGGAGAGAGCTCTGCTGAGCTAAAGGGTGAGCAGGGAGTTAGACAGGAGGAGGGAATGGAAAGGACACTCCAGGGAGAAAGAAGTGCATTGCTGAGGCTGAAATCCACAGGCAGAGAGCCCGGCAGGTTCAGGGTCACTGGCAGTCCACCTGGGGGAGGGAGGCAGAAAAGCCCAAGGAGAATGACAAATGGGAGCCAAGAGAACACCAGGTGAGATCCACATGAAGCATCTGTACAGAAGAAATCTCAACTGCCTGTGGTAGGCAGTAGGGACTCCAGGTGCATGTGTACTGAGAAGTAACTTGATCAAATAAGCATTTTTTAGAAGGATCCAGAAGGATGCCTGCAGTGCAGAGGGAGGATGAGGGACACAGGGCAGAACTAGAGGCAGGAAATTCTAGAAAGCTGCTGAAATCACCCAGGCTGGCGGTTAGGGCGCTTGGCGCCAAACCTGTGGCCAGAGGGTCAGAGAAGTAGATTCAAGAGAATTTAAAGGAATGAAAGCAAAACATTCTGATGCGTGGTTAGGTGTGGGTAACCTTGGAAAGGGGGTGTGTGTGGTGTTATTCAGTGAGATTGAACACAGAGAAAGGAAGGTTTGGAGTTCTCTTTGAAAGATGCTGCCTCAGATTTATCTTTGGTCTGCTCAGGCTGCCATAACAAAATACCAGGCTGGGTGGCTTAAACAACAGAAATGTATTCCTCGGTTTCTGGAAGACAGTCACCTAAGACAGTCCTCCCAAGAGAACACAGCAGCCTCCCCAGTCCTTCTCAGTCATGAGAATACTCTCCATGAAGAGGCATTGGGGCCTTCCATGCTGTCCTCAGAGCCTCAATTTAACTCCAGAAGCATCACAGATCTCTGGATCTCAGAGCATGAATCTCCTTTTAGTGCACCCTTATGGCCACTCAGTTTGTAAGCGAATACTTCCCATGTCAGGGAACTCACTCAGCATCTAAGTAAATAACAAGCTATGAGGTCTTCTCCAAAGGCTGCTGGTCACCATGTAAAATACTTATTGGCCTTCTGCATGGTCTTCTTGGAGACCTTCTTGTCACATCTACGCTGGCCATGAGAAGGAGCATCCAGATATCAACCACAGGGAAGCTAGGTGGCCAGGGCTCCCTGCTGCTGGCTCTGCAGCCCAGGCTGCACGTGGGCAGAGGCCACCCCACCACGAGGACGGGCAGCAGTGAGGTCATAACCTGCACAGCTCCCAGAAACTGGGGCTCCTCTTGCTCTGGCTCCAGGATTCTTAGGGTCCAGGACCCCTCCTCCCCACCGTCCTTTGTCTTCTCTGGTCTGCCTTCCAGTTGGCTCCTTCCTTCCACTCCTTCTCCTCCTCAGTTCCCCTAGCAAACCCTTCCGAGATTCATCCCATCTCCTGTGCCTCTTCTCAGAAAGCCCTGCTGACCCAATGTCCTTTTCCAGTTTCTTCTGGAACATTGGCACTTCTCATAGAGAACATCCCACCTAAACTTTCGTCATACTCACTGCATTTTACTTAGCTTGTTACTTACTTTTCTTTCTGCTCACAGCACATTTTTCTTTTATTATTTTTCAGAGGTTTTCCATGTGTACAATAATCAAACCAATCCTCCCAAGAGAACTCTTTTACCACCACCGAAACCTCAACTTGCCCTTGTTCCCTGCACCGGGCCAATATTTGTCCCTTAACCAACTACCAGGACTCAGCAGAGCCAACTCTTCCGTGAGGGTCCATGCTCTCCTGAAGACAGCTCTGCGATGCCCTCACCTTTCCCAGGCATTGTCTCCCTACCTACTCAAGAGACTTATCTGGCATCTTTTCCAAACAATTGTCATGTTCTTCCTAGGGGGACTCCTGGTGAATTAATTTTCCCTAAAGCATTACAATTACAAAGCCCCTGAGCACCCTGGAATCTGATAAATATTCATCTCTCTCCCTCTAGATTGTTTCCATTGCTTTATTTTTACATTTGACTCTTCACACCATATGCATTATCTTTTGGGGCAGAGGGACTACTTTTGATGTACCATCTCAGATGAGTCTCTAATACACGATTTTTAATTTGGTGTATATATATATATATATATATATATATATGTATATACATTATTAATAGTATTCATGATGCCATCATGTTATGTCTTCAGCAGAGAATTGCAAACACCTGGCTTGTTTTTGCTGCAAAGCTGTGTGCAAGGAGGCATCTAGATGAGCCAGGCCCAGAAGGCTAGGATCTGGACAAAGTGCCCATCAGGTAGGGCAGGCCCTGGAGGAAGCTGGTCAGCTCAGCCAGCTGGGCCTTACTGTGCTGACGGGTGCCAGTCAGGACTAGCCTCAGGAAGCCCACCCTCTGAGGGGTGGGGGTCTCGGTGGGGAACAGCAGCACAGCTCCAGGGACCACAGTGCAGCCAGTAGACCGTGATCCCAGCAGACAGGCGGGGACTCCAAAAAAAAAGACATTTAAGAAAGTGTTTTATACATAGTTATTAAGCATCGCTGAATTGTATGTTTTAATCAGAACGATTCCCAGAACTGACAGCATTGTTTAATTGACATTTCTGCTTTATCTGCCTCTTTCTGTGTTGTAAATTATCTTAAAGAAGGTAGAAAGGGTGCAGCTATAACTGGGAGCATTTTATCCACTGGTCCCGAAACCTATAATGTCTGCACATTTATTTGGACTTTATAGTTGTCCACTCACTGGGGCCTAATCAAGTTGTGTGGCTTATATTTGTAATATAGTTTTTAATGTGAGGCTACATCAAGAAAATTTAGACCCTTAAAGAACAGAAAAATATAGTCTGTGAAAAATGTGAACATAACTTCATTAAACCTTGGTCAAGCAGAACTATGGGACAGCATTTGTGCTTATCTGAGATCATTGTAGGATAAAGGAAATCATTTGAATCAGGAGCCAAGCCTGCAGGGGCCCAGCAGGCTTGAAGCCCTTGTCCTCAGTAGGCGCCCTCATTCATACTTGGCTGTGTGGCCTTGGGAAAGTGACTCAGGCTCTCTGGCCCTTAGTTTCCTTTTTTGTGCTAAACTCATGTTTGATTGTTTGTTGGTCCACTGTGCTTTGTTTCAGGAGCTGGAAGGGACATGGGATAGGCACCAAATCTGCCCTCCTGCCAAGAAGCACAGGTTTCAACTAGTACTTGGCAGGTGGGAGAAGCTCAGTAAATGACCTGGCCCATGTTGCTGGCATTATTTGCTCAGAAGTCTGTACTGTGGTCGGTGGAGACGGCTGCAGATGCTCCACGTGGTGCTGCTGGGCGTGACTGGGGCTGGACGCTCAGAGGGGCTTCGCTCACACCTGACGCTCCTGCTATGGCAGCTCACACCAAGCATCTGGGCCTTCACCGGGCCTCCCACTCCAGCAAAGCATTCAGACTTCATACAGACCAGCTGCTTCCAAGACAGCAAAAGTGGGCATGATCAGGCTTCACCAGGCCCAGCTGGAAACGGGCGATCCTGCTGAGACCAGTTCTGTCGATCTGGTGTCAAAGAGGCAAGGCAACATACTTCAGCCTTTGATGGGAGGAGCAAGCACACACGGGGAGAAAGGGCCGCGTGCAGCTGTGGGCACCTTTCCTGCCCCCGCCACACACACGGTGACCCTGAATTCTCGTTGTGGTTGTTCAATCACTACGTCGTGTCTGACTCTTCTGCGACCCTATGGACTGTAGCCCATCAGGCTCCTCTGTCCATGGCCTTTCTTAGGCAAGAATAGAACAGTGGATAGTCATTCCCTTCTCCACAGGACATTCTGATCCGGGAATCACACCTAGACCTCCTGCATTTCGGGCATATTCTTTACCATCTGAGACACAAAGCAAGCCCACGTTATCTCCCAGAGTTTGCTCAAACGCACGTCCATTGAGTCGGTGGTTTACCCCTTTTCTACGCATCTCCAAAAGAACAGAAAAATATAGTCTGTGAAAATGTGAACATAACTTCATTAAACCTTGGTCAAGCAGAACTATGGGACAGCATTTGTGCTTATCTGAGATCATTGTAGGATAAAGGAAATCATTTGAATCAGGAGCCAAGCCTGCAGGGGCCCAGCAGGCTTGAAGCCCTTGTCCTCAGTAGGCGCCCTCATTCATACTTGGCTGTGTGGCCTTGGGAAAGTGACTCAGGCTCTCTGGCCCTTAGTTTCCTTTTTTGTGCTAAACTCATGTTTGATTGTTTGTTGGTCCACTGTGCTTTGTTTCAGGAGCTGGAAGGGACATGGGATAGGCACCAAATCTGCCCTCCTGCCAAGAAGCACAGGTTTCAACTAGTACTTGGCAGGTGGGAGAAGCTCAGTAAATGACCTGGCCCATGTTGCTGGCATTATTTGCTCAGAAGTCTGTACTGTGGTCGGTGGAGACGGCTGCAGATGCTCCACGTGGTGCTGCTGGGCGTGACTGGGGCTGGACGCTCAGAGGGGCTTCGCTCACACCTGACGCTCCTGCTATGGCAGCTCACACCAAGCATCTGGGCCTTCACCGGGCCTCCCACTCCAGCAAAGCATTCAGACTTCATACAGACCAGCTGCTTCCAAGACAGCAAAAGTGGGCATGATCAGGCTTCACCAGGCCCAGCTGGAAACGGGCGATCCTGCTGAGACCAGTTCTGTCGATCTGGTGTCAAAGAGGCAAGGCAACATACTTCAGCCTTTGATGGGAGGAGCAAGCACACACGGGGAGAAAGGGCCGCGTGCAGCTGTGGGCACCTTTCCTGCCCCCGCCACACACACGGTGACCCTGAATTCTCGTTGTGGTTGTTCAATCACTACGTCGTGTCTGACTCTTCTGCGACCCTATGGACTGTAGCCCATCAGGCTCCTCTGTCCATGGCCTTTCTTAGGCAAGAATAGAACAGTGGATAGTCATTCCCTTCTCCACAGGACATTCTGATCCGGGAATCACACCTAGACCTCCTGCATTTCGGGCATATTCTTTACCATCTGAGACACAAAGCAAGCCCACGTTATCTCCCAGAGTTTGCTCAAACGCACGTCCATTGAGTCGGTGGTACTATCTAACCATCTCAACCTCTAATGTCCTCTTCTCCTTTTGCCCTCAATCTTTCCTAGGATCAGGGTCTTTCCCAATGAGTCAGCTCTTCATATCTGGTGACCAAAGTATTGGAGTTTCAGCTGCAGCAACAGTCATTCCCTGAATAGGGCTGATTTCCTTTAGGATTGACTAGTTTGGTCTCCTTGCTGTCAAAGGGATGCTCAAGAGTCTTCTCTAGCACCACAATTTGAAAGCACTCAGCCTTCTTTATGGTCCAACTCTCACATCTACTGGACTCACATTGCCAGTACATGACTACTAGAAAAAACCATAGCTTTGACAATATAGATACCCTTTGTCAATTAAGTAATATCTCTGCTTTTTAATACACTGTCTAGGTTTGTCATAGCTTTCCTTCCAAAATTTACAGAAATCATCTCACACATCCAAAAGCTTAGGAAGTCAGGCGTTTGACTGTGCTACTGTATTTGTTTCCTGCTGCTGCTGTAATAAATTGACACAGACTTAGTGGTAACACGAATTAGTTTTCTTACAGTTTTGGAGGGAAGAAGTCTGAAATCAATTTTATTGGACCAAAATCAAGGTGTTGGTAGGGTTGGTTCCTGGAGGTTCTGAAGAAGAGCCCATTTCCATTTCCTTTATTTAGAGGCTGCCCACCATCCTGGGCACACAGCACTTACCTCCATCTTCCAAGTCAGCAAGGGCTAGTCCAGTCCTCACCCTGCACTCTGCAGAAAGTTCATAAACTTAGTGTTGGAAGCAGAATGAGGGAGGGGGAATGGCTGGGTCTGTTGTGATTGGAGGGTGGGAGGTAGAGCCCCCAAAGCCTCATTGTGGATACAAGTTGACCCTCCCACCCAATGTCTGTGTCCCTCTCAGGCCCAAAGTTAGGCCTCAATGCACCTAAGCTGTAATGCTGGCAGCCAACTTCCTTGTTCCCAGAGCAATGTGTCCAGTAGGGGCTTTTAGCAGAATGTGTGATTGAGGTACTTCAGGGCCTAAAAATAGGACAAATGGAAGAACTCAAAGAGGGCATTTTCTTCATTCAAAGGCAGAACATAATTTCCTGAGATTTTATTGATAGTCTAAGTATAGAGGTTGTAGTAGAAATATAAATGTTTATTCCTTTTGCTTTCCTATTGCAAAGAAAGAGAGAGAAGCCAAAGATAACAATCCAGACTTGGCCGTCTAGAGTTCTTATGGGCTTCCTAGGTGGCGCTAGAGGTAAAGAACCTCCCTACCAATGCAGGAGACCTCAGAGACAGGGGCTGGATTCCTGGAGACCCCCTGGAAGAGGCCATGGCAACCCACTCCAGTATTCTTGCCTGGAGAATACCCCAGACAGAGGAGCCTGGTGGGCTACAGTCTGTGGGGTCGTAAAGAGTAAACACGACTGAAGCGACTTAGCACACAAAGGTATTCTTAAAGATAGAACTAAATTATTAAACTGCATAAAAAATTAGAGGACAGAAAGTCAGAGATCAGCTCATATTGCATACAAATCTACTGCACATCTAGCAGTGGGAACAGAATAGTAAAACCATCTGAATGATTTTTAAAGGGGGAGAATATGGCTTAGGAAAACATTTGCACAATAACCCTGTCATTTTACTTGTCTGACCAGAGCTGAGACCTGGCACTCTGCCCCATCTGTTCAGCGTAGCTCATAACATGGGTGAGAGCACTGACATTAGTGTAAAAACTACACATGGAATGGGCTTCATAAATGGGGGCACCTTCCATGGGAATTTGACTTTCTAATCCAGGGAGGCAAGGAGACTTCCCAGAGAAAGGCTGTTAGACCCTCTAGAGACCCGTAAGCTCCATGTGATCAGCACACTGGGGATTCAGGACTCCTAGTCAAACTTTATCATGCTCTGTGACGTGGAGCTCTAGTCTTCTTTTGACTTTCCACTTGGAGAGTTTTATGAGATCAATTGCTAAGCAGCCTACCCAATATCTAGGCCCAGGCAGAGCATATGAGTCTGAGACTCAGGTATATCTATCGGCAGACATGTCTAGTGATCTCTTCTGTTGGTCTCCTGCTGCCTTTGTCTTTGTTAGACTCCATAGCGCAGCTCGCAAATGTGTCCAGTAGGGCTTTTAGCAGAATGTGTGTTGAGGTACTTCAGGGCCTAAAAATAGGACAAATGGAAGAACTCAAAGAGGGCATTTTCTTCATTCAAAGGCAGAACATAATTTCCTGAGATTTTATTGATAGTCTAAGTATAGAGGTTGTAGTAGAAATATAAATGTTTATTCCTTTTGCTTTCCTATTGCAAAGAAAGAGAGAGAAGCCAAAGATAACAATCCAGACTTGGCCGTCTAGAGTTCTTATGGGCTTCCTAGGTGGCGCTAGAGGTAAAGAACCTCCCTACCAATGCAGGAGACCTCAGAGACAGGGGCTGGATTCCTGGAGACCCCCTGGAAGAGGCCATGGCAACCCACTCCAGTATTCTTGCCTGGAGAATACCCCAGACAGAGGAGCCTGGTGGGCTACAGTCTGTGGGGTCGTAAAGAGTAAACACGACTGAAGCGACTTAGCACACAAAGGTATTCTTAAAGATAGAACTAAATTATTAAACTGCATAAAAAATTAGAGGACAGAAAGTCAGAGATCAGCTCATATTGCATACAAATCTACTGCACATCTAGCAGTGGGAACAGAATAGTAAAACCATCTGAATGATTTTTAAAGGGGGAGAATATGGCTTAGGAAAACATTTGCACAATAACCCTGTCATTTTACTTGTCTGACCAGAGCTGAGACCTGGCACTCTGCCCCATCTGTTCAGCGTAGCTCATAACATGGGTGAGAGCACTGACATTAGTGTAAAAACTACACATGGAATGGGCTTCATAAATCGGGGCACCTTCCATGGGAATTTGACTTTCTAATCCAGGGAGGCAAGGAGACTTCCCAGAGAAAGGCTGTTAGACCCTCTAGAGACCCGTAAGCTCCATGTGATCAGCACACTGGGGATTCAGGACTCCTAGTCAAACTTTATCATGCTCTGTGACGTGGAGCTCTAGTCTTCTTTTGACTTTCCACTTGGAGAGTTTTATGAGATCAATTGCTAAGCAGCCTACCCAATATCTAGGCCCAGGCAGAGCATATGAGTCTGAGACTCAGGTATATCTATCGGCAGACATGTCTAGTGATCTCTTCTGTTGGTCTCCTGCTGCCTTTGTCTTTGTTAGCCCTAGGCTAGTGTGAGCTACTCCATCACCATCTGCACGCACAACCCTTCACTGTCGGTGACCCTGAGTTTCCAGTATTCACAAGAAAGGTATATCTGTATTAATGTCCTGCTCCAGGGTAGGCCAGATGATAAATCAGAAAGAGAAGCTACAGACCTGGGGAGCAGAGTTATCCCATCCAATGCCAAATGCAAACCAGATGTTCTCAGTCCACCAATATACTCCTTCTGTCCTAACTCTTTTCTTGCAGTTCCCGGGCTCGAAAACAAGGTATAGTCCCATTAACATTCTCTGTTGATAAAGGTAGGTATTCTCTATTGATAAAAGTGGGACTGAGCATCTAAAAATGTTGACGTGATCCTACTATCATCAATTCAATCAAATGACATGGATATTAATGTTAGGCAGAAGCAATGATTTAAGCATCAGAAGTTTGAGAATTCTTATCCCAAATCTATTTCTGAATCCATTCCCTTGTCTATAAAATGGAGATAAATCATCTTGGTCTTGATTGCTTCCTTCAAAGAGATAGGAAGGAGGAGGGGGATTCTTGAGATCATTAAATGAAAGCTTCTTGAAACATGAAAAGGACTACTATAAACTTTATTACAATACCTAGGTGATACTTCTATGTTAGAAATTCTAAGAAAGAAAAAGAAGAAGTATGAAAATAATTTGCCTCATTGGATTCATGTTCCATGATTGACTAGAGCCTTGAACCCAATTTTTCTTCAGGAAAATTCCCTGAGTGTGAGAAGTAGGTAAAAATTCCAAGGAGGCACACATTCATGATCTTGATGTAAACACAAGAGATCATCATCAGTTAGGCGTTCACACAGCTTGTTAATGCTAAAAAAATTTTTTTTAATTGACTAGCTTTACCAGTTTCAGCCAAGACCACTATAGCCTCATTTCCTCCCAAGTTCCCCCTCTTAATAATAAAAAATGCTGCACATAATGTAAAACATCAAACATAAAAAATTAAGCATAAAATTGCCTATGATCCAGTAATTCCACTGCTTGACATATAACTGAAAGAATTAAAAACGAGGTCTCACATAGATACTTGTACACCCACGTTCACTGCAGCATCGTTCACAAAAGCCCAAAGCAACCCAACTGTCCATCAACAGCTGAATGGAAAAGCAAACTGTGGTGCATATAGACAATGGAATATTATCAGCCCTAGGCTAGTGTGAGCTACTCCATCACCATCTGCACGCACAACCCTTCACTGTCGGTGACCCTGAGTTTCCAGTATTCACAAGAAAGGTATATCTGTATTAATGTCCTGCTCCAGGGTAGGCCAGATGATAAATCAGAAAGAGAAGCTACAGACCTGGGGAGCAGAGTTATCCCATCCAATGCCAAATGCAAACCAGATGTTCTCAGTCCACCAATATACTCCTTCTGTCCTAACTCTTTTCTTGCAGTTCCCGGGCTCGAAAACAAGGTATAGTCCCATTAACATTCTCTGTTGATAAAGGTAGGTATTCTCTATTGATAAAAGTGGGACTGAGCATCTAAAAATGTTGACGTGATCCTACTATCATCAATTCAATCAAATGACATGGATATTAATGTTAGGCAGAAGCAATGATTTAAGCATCAGAAGTTTGAGAATTCTTATCCCAAATCTATTTCTGAATCCATTCCCTTGTCTATAAAATGGAGATAAATCATCTTGGTCTTGATTGCTTCCTTCAAAGAGATAGGAAGGAGGAGGGGGATTCTTGAGATCATTAAATGAAAGCTTCTTGAAACATGAAAAGGACTACTATAAACTTTATTACAATACCTAGGTGATACTTCTATGTTAGAAATTCTAAGAAAGAAAAAGAAGAAGTATGAAAATAATTTGCCTCATTGGATTCATGTTCCATGATTGACTAGAGCCTTGAACCCAATTTTTCTTCAGGAAAATTCCCTGAGTGTGAGAAGTAGGTAAAAATTCCAAGGAGGCACACATTCATGATCTTGATGTAAACACAAGAGATCATCATCAGTTAGGCGTTCACACAGCTTGTTAATGCTAAAAAAATTTTTTTTAATTGACTAGCTTTACCAGTTTCAGCCAAGACCACTATAGCCTCATTTCCTCCCAAGTTCCCCCTCTTAATAATAAAAAATGCTGCACATAATGTAAAACATCAAACATAAAAAATTAAGCATAAAATTGCCTATGATCCAGTAATTCCACTGCTTGACATATAACTGAAAGAATTAAAAACGAGGTCTCACATAGATACTTGTACACCCACGTTCACTGCAGCATCGTTCACAAAAGCCCAAAGCAACCCAACTGTCCATCAACAGCTGAATGGAAAAGCAAACTGTGGTGCATATAGACAATGGAATATTATCCAGCTTTAAAAAGGAGGGAAATTCTGACATGCTACAGCACAGATGAAACTTAACACCAGAGTTTGTTTGAGAGGATAGAAAGACTTGAATTTGGATGATGATGATAGTTGCATATCAATATGAATATACTAAATTCCACAGAACTGTACACTTAAAATGGAATGGCAAGTGTTATGCATATTTTATCACAATACAGTAAATCAAACATAGAAAGACTCTGAAAAGTGGAGAGAATAAGGCAACTTCCTAGAGACTTTGGGACTTGAAGAACAACATGGCATTGAGGTCCCTGGGCTTTCTTTATGCTTTAGCCAGGCCACATGAGAAGCATGCAATCTAGAAGCTACCAATAGGTACAGGCTAAGAAGCCCTAAGAAAAGCCTAGCTCCCCATAGTTGTATGGGTGGGAAAATGGCAACCTAACAGAACATACAGGTTTTTTGACAATAATCATTCTACTTTAGCCAAGCAGCAATGGAAAACATCCTCATATCCACAGGGCTGATAGGGGAGCAAGAATTCCACTCCAAATTCATTGGCAATGAGGTACTTCATCTCCACCCACACCCATCCTCGTATGGGTGGAGCTAATGGGGAGCTGAATATTTACCCTGATCTGGACCTGTGTACTACACATAATCAGGATGAGAATTCTCTAAAAATAGAAGACAAAATTGGATCCAGAAACTCTCAATACAATACCCATATCCTCCAGGATACAAGAGGATATGGGTGTTTAGCATTGCACTGTATTAGTAGAGTCTGTAGCTTAGTTTTGCACTGTGTGAATTTAGCAAGGGCTTCCAAAACAAAGTACCACAACTTGGTGGCTTATAGAAATTTATTATCTCCCAGTTCTGGAAGCTAAAAGTCTAAAATCAAGTTGTCAGTAGGTCAATGCCCCCTCTAAAGCCTGTAGGGGAGAGCATTCCTTGTTTCTTCCGAGCTTCTGGCAGTTTGCTGACCATCCTCGGCACTAGTTGGCTTGCAGGCACAGAACTCAAATCTCTGTCTTTGGAAAAGAATTCTCCCTGTGTCTTCATATGCTCATCTTCTTGTGAGGACAGCACCCACATTGGATTAGAAGCCTCTCCTACTCTGAGTTGACTTCATCATAACTAATTACATCTGCAACAATGCTATTTTCAAAGAAGTTCACATTCAGAGGTACTGGAGGGTTAGTGCTCCACCATACATTTTCTGCAGGGGGACAGGACTCGATTCAACCCATTACATGCACCACTGTCAATTTCACTTCTGATTTCATGTTTTATCACAATACAGTAAATCAAACATAGAAAGACTCTGAAAAGTGGAGAGAATAAGGCAACTTCCTAGAGACTTTGGGACTTGAAGAACAACATGGCATTGAGGTCCCTGGGCTTTCTTTATGCTTTAGCCAGGCCACATGAGAAGCATGCAATCTAGAAGCTACCAATAGGTACAGGCTAAGAAGCCCTAAGAAAAGCCTAGCTCCCCATAGTTGTATGGGTGGGAAAATGGCAACCTAACAGAACATACAGGTTTTTTGACAATAATCATTCTACTTTAGCCAAGCAGCAATGGAAAACATCCTCATATCCACAGGGCTGATAGGGGAGCAAGAATTCCACTCCAAATTCATTGGCAATGAGGTACTTCATCTCCACCCACACCCATCCTCGTATGGGTGGAGCTAATGGGGAGCTGAATATTTACCCTGATCTGGACCTGTGTACTACACATAATCAGGATGAGAATTCTCTAAAAATAGAAGACAAAATTGGATCCAGAAACTCTCAATACAATACCCATATCCTCCAGGATACAAGAGGATATGGGTGTTTAGCATTGCACTGTATTAGTAGAGTCTGTAGCTTAGTTTTGCACTGTGTGAATTTAGCAAGGGCTTCCAAAACAAAGTACCACAACTTGGTGGCTTATAGAAATTTATTATCTCCCAGTTCTGGAAGCTAAAAGTCTAAAATCAAGTTGTCAGTAGGTCAATGCCCCCTCTAAAGCCTGTAGGGGAGAGCATTCCTTGTTTCTTCCGAGCTTCTGGCAGTTTGCTGACCATCCTCGGCACTAGTTGGCTTGCAGGCACAGAACTCAAATCTCTGTCTTTGGAAAAGAATTCTCCCTGTGTCTTCATATGCTCATCTTCTTGTGAGGACAGCACCCACATTGGATTAGAAGCCTCTCCTACTCTGAGTTGACTTCATCATAACTAATTACATCTGCAACAATGCTATTTTCAAAGAAGTTCACATTCAGAGGTACTGGAGGGTTAGTGCTCCACCATACATTTTCTGCAGGGGGACAGGACTCGATTCAACCCATTACATGCACCACTGTCAATTTCACTTCTGATTTCATGTTGTATAAAATCACCATTGAGGAAAGATGGGTGAAGGCACAAGGGACTCTGCACCATTTTTCAACTTCCTGTGAGTCTATAATTGCTACAAAAAATATTAAGAAAATGATTTTGCTTGCTAATCAGAGATCACGTGAGCAGAGGTGGGAGGCCTTGCCACATTTTCCATATTCACTACAGTATTTGGGGGTTTTATATTTCCAACTGTTTTGGACAGGGAATGAATTCTCTCTTGTGTTTTTCCTGTGGTTTGCCCTAAGTGTTTGCTAAATATATAGCATATTTTTAAATAAACTGGTCAGGAGCTTTGAGACTGATGACATTTCTCATTGCAATCCCTCCTAAGAATTCCACCAATAAATCAAGCCTCCTAAGGAATGATGGTCGGCAATTTCTCAAGCCCACAGATGGGAGAAGCCATTATAACTCTAAAACACGCTCACTCCTTTCTAATTGTGAGTTACTGTGGTGTGGGTTTGGAGAAATGGTGACATCTTCTTGACCTTTTTAAGGAAAAGCCTGGGAAATTATTCCTAATTTCAAGCGGCTGTGTTTTGTGGCTCCTGAAAGTTCCTGGAAATGATCTGGTAGGAACGAGGAACACAGCCTCGTGGAGCGGAGCCCACTGGAGAAGGACCGCAAGGCCCAAACCTTCTCAGTTCCCCTCACACCCAGGTGGAAGGGGCCTGTGGGGCTGATTCTGGGGAGGCTGAGCTATAGCTCTGAGCCCTGGGGTTACAAAGCCTCAGACCGTGTCTGAAAGGTGGGATTCCATGATGCATGCCAATCACAGAGTCACACAGTGGCAGCTACGCGTGGCACCTAAGAGCTGTGATCAAATCCTGACCCACATGTTGGGGGGATAGAAGTGGAGGTATTGCATTAGTGTTCCCTTGCCATGTAACGAATTACCACTAACGTAGCAGCATGAAACATGTTTATTATAGCACAGTGTCTGTAGGTCAGAAGTCTGGGCAGGGTGTTGGCCAGGGAATGCTTCCTTCTGGAGCTCAGGGTGCCCTCTCAAGTTCACATGGCTGTTGGCCAAATATAGTTCCTTGCAACTGTAGGACTGTGGTTCTGGCTTTCATGCCAGCTAGAGGTTATCAGCTAGAGATTGCTCTCCACAACTAGAGGTCACACCTGGCTCTCTACTGGGCCCTCACCCCACGCTGGGTCCTCCCATAACATGGCAGCTTATATTCTCAAAGGCCAGCAAGAGGAACTCTGTCATGTTCGGAATATCTCTTCAGGAAGAGCCCAGTCCCTTTCAAGGGCTCAGGTGATCTCCTTTCTAATTATTCAAAGTCAACTTTAGGGACCTTAACTCCATCTGCAAAATTGATCTTCACTTTTGAAACCTAATCACAGAACATATAACAGTCTTGCCTCTACTCAAAGGGAGAGAATTATTTGGGATGTGTATACCAGGGAGAGTAAATCTTGAGGGACCTCTCAGAATTCTGCCTACTGCAGGTGTTGGGACCCTAGGTGGAGAGTTTGAGATGTTGAGTCCAGCGCTGACTAGAGTCCAGGACAGGAAAACTGCAAATTCTCCAACAGAAGACTTAAAGGAAAACAGGGTACTGCCCAATTCTACATTAACCCGGTGCAGAATGGCATGAGCAGAAGCCAAAACTCAGGACCTTTGCAGCACCTCAAGTCCCAAGGCAGGTGGATGACAGACACAAAAGTCTATTCAAGAACCAAGGGTCCTGCAGGTAGCAGAGCATTACTGGACCCTGGGTCATGCTCGAATTTGACACAGAACCCACCAAACGTTCACAGAAAGAAAGGTCAACCATTCTCAATGATGCTGGAAAGTGCCATAATGCTTAAAAATGGCTACTTCTCTCTACTGTTTACCTAGTGTGATCTGGAATTGGAGAAACAGTGGCATTATTGACCCATATTGGGAAAGACATATGCTGATGTCCTTTGTATCAGTCAGCAGTGGCTCAGGAACTGGTTTGCTTGGGCCCATGGATGGCAGAGGACAGGGTCAGGTCATCACAGAGTCAGATCCTGGAAACTGGGAAACCAGCAATGTCAGAAACAAGCTTCCCTGCAAAGGAGCTCTCTTGATCTCATAGATTTGGGAGAGCCTTCTTCCTCCCCACCACACCGAGTTGCATGGAAAATGATGGTCAGGGCTGAGTGACACATGGACCTGGTGTGCTGGGCCAGCAGAACAGAGGAACCGGGAAGTCAGATGAGGCAGAGGCCAAGAGATGACCAAGGGGACATCTGTACTGAGCTAGGAATTGCACAAATAGGAGAATGTGATTGTCTCTGAGCTTAACGTCATATTTATATACCAGAGATAGTACATGTTTTAAAAAAAAAAAAAATGCTTGTAAACAAGGTTAGGAAACTAAACCATCACACGGTGAAGATATAATTGTTACTATAATAACCTTCTAATAAGTGGGCAGCTTTGGTGATTAGAGATAATTTTCCTTTATAAGCAGACAAACTGCTCCATTGACCATATATGCGACTAAACTGAACACAAGCCAACAAGTTTCTTTCCACATCCTCTGGCCAAAATATTTAAGGCTGGCAAGTACAACTTGTGGTCTCTAGGGATTAAGATGGGTAAGACAAAGGGAAATCCAAGTTCAAGTCAGGGTTTCCCTCCGATCTTGACCAGGCCCTCCATCTGTCTCCTTTCCATTCCTGTGCCCTTGGGGGTTCTCAGCTAAAGCAGAGGCTGGGAGGGAGGAGGCCACAGAGGAGAGGCCACAGGCACAGAATGCATGGGCAGCTAGGGGCGGAAAAGGGACCTCGCCAAAGCAGAATCTGCAGGCAAGGTCCCAGGGCCCAGTGCCTCTCAGTCCTGCCCTGCTCCTCAGGGTCCTTCAGGAGGAAATATCCCCAAATCATTCCTGCTGAGACAGACAGCCAGCGCAGACCAGGGGCCTACACAGGGCTCTCTGAAGGTGGAGTACAGGCATGGTCTCCAAATCCTGAAAGGAACAGCCTGGAACACTGGGAAAACACAGGAAATGTGAAAAAGGGGAAACTAGCCACGTGCACTCTGGGTCACTCTGCTGGCTGAATCCTCACTGAGTGGACATGAAATACATCCGAGTCACAGGTGGGGGCTGCTGGAGGAAACCAAGGGGAATTAACTCGGCACCTGTACTCTTTCGCTGGGGCTGCCGTTACAAAACACGTCACACTGGGTGGCTTAAACAACAGAAATTTATGTTCCCAGAATTCTGGAGGCTAGAAGGCTGAGAACAACATGTTCATAGCTTTGGTTTCTACAGGGCTCTCTCCTGGCTTCTGGAAAATGATGGTCAGGGCTGAGTGACACATGGACCTGGTGTGCTGGGCCAGCAGAACAGAGGAACCGGGAAGTCAGATGAGGCAGAGGCCAAGAGATGACCAAGGGGACATCTGTACTGAGCTAGGAATTGCACAAATAGGAGAATGTGATTGTCTCTGAGCTTAACGTCATATTTATATACCAGAGATAGTACATGTTTTAAAAAAAAAAAAAATGCTTGTAAACAAGGTTAGGAAACTAAACCATCACACGGTGAAGATATAATTGTTACTATAATAACCTTCTAATAAGTGGGCAGCTTTGGTGATTAGAGATAATTTTCCTTTATAAGCAGACAAACTGCTCCATTGACCATATATGCGACTAAACTGAACACAAGCCAACAAGTTTCTTTCCACATCCTCTGGCCAAAATATTTAAGGCTGGCAAGTACAACTTGTGGTCTCTAGGGATTAAGATGGGTAAGACAAAGGGAAATCCAAGTTCAAGTCAGGGTTTCCCTCCGATCTTGACCAGGCCCTCCATCTGTCTCCTTTCCATTCCTGTGCCCTTGGGGGTTCTCAGCTAAAGCAGAGGCTGGGAGGGAGGAGGCCACAGAGGAGAGGCCACAGGCACAGAATGCATGGGCAGCTAGGGGCGGAAAAGGGACCTCGCCAAAGCAGAATCTGCAGGCAAGGTCCCAGGGCCCAGTGCCTCTCAGTCCTGCCCTGCTCCTCAGGGTCCTTCAGGAGGAAATATCCCCAAATCATTCCTGCTGAGACAGACAGCCAGCGCAGACCAGGGGCCTACACAGGGCTCTCTGAAGGTGGAGTACAGGCATGGTCTCCAAATCCTGAAAGGAACAGCCTGGAACACTGGGGAAAACACAGGAAATGTGAAAAGGGAAGCTAGCCACGTGCACTCTGGGTCACTCTGCTGGCTGAATCCTCACTGAGTGGACATGAAATACATCCGAGTCACAGGTGGGGGCTGCTGGAGGAAACCAAGGGGAATTAACTCGGCACCTGTACTCTTTCGCTGGGGCTGCCGTTACAAAACACGTCACACTGGGTGGCTTAAACAACAGAAATTTATGTTCCCAGAATTCTGGAGGCTAGAAGTCTGAGAACAACATGTTGATAGCTTTGGTTTCTACAGAGGCGCTCTCTCCCTG
This sequence comes from Tragulus kanchil, assembly GCA_022376925.1. NCBI lineage: Eukaryota > Metazoa > Chordata > Mammalia > Artiodactyla > Tragulidae > Tragulus > Tragulus kanchil. Next base: position 164,634,953 of record JAIOJX010000005.1, read on the forward strand.
GCTTCTGGATGACTGTCTTCTCTCTGTGTCTTTACTTTGCTTCATGTCTCTTCACATATCTCTGTCTTGATTGCCTCTTCTTATGAGGACACCAGTCACATTGGATTAAGGCCCACCCCAGCCTAAAGTCCTCAATTTACTCTAAGTACCTCTTTAAAAGCCCTGTTTCCAATACAGTCACATTCTGAGGTACCAGGGAATTAGGACTTCAACCTATGAGTTTTGGGAGAGACGCACGCAATTCAGCCCACAACACAAGTGCAGCCCCCAAAGCCCTGAACCTGGATGTACAACACCAGCCAGCAGGTGGCGCCACACATGCCCGTGCCCCTTCTCCTCTCAGACCCCTGTGCCCTTCAGAAAATGACCAGAAGCTGCTGGGAAGTGGAGTATCTCTGGTTACTTGGAGAAATGATGCCCCAAGGGTCTATGGCTATAACCATGGTAACGTGCCCAAGAGAACTTTACTATGGAACAGTAAGAGAGAAGACACCTTGGAGGCCAGCTTGCTACAACACTCAATGTGACCCACTGCTGGCCTGATCACTCCTTGTGGATGGGAATCTGCGGTGGCAGGGGGGTGAGATGGAGCCACCGCTTACCCAGCTGGCCAAGGAGCAAGACGGTGAGCGGGGCCTCACGTCTGTGATCTCAGAGGTTTCCGTTCTGACCTCAGGTCCTGGGGGAGGGGAGGGGAAACCATCCAAACAAAAACCAATGAATGTTGTCCGCATTGGGTCCCACAGGAGCCCCTCCTCTGAAGGTGGAGTACAGGCATGGTCTCCAAATCCTGAAAGGAACAGCCTGGAACACTGGGAAAACACAGGAAATGTGAAAGGGAAGCTAGCCACGTGCACTCTGGGTCACTCTGCTGGCTGAATCCTCACTGAGTGGACATCCGAGTCACAGGTGGGGGCTGCTGGAGGAAACCAAGGGGAATTAACTCGGCACCTGTACTCTTTCGCTGGGGCTGCCGTTACAAAACACGTCACACTGGGTGGCTTAAACAACAGAAATTTATGTTCCCAGAATTCTGGAGGCTAGAAGTCTGAGAACAACATGTTGATAGCTTTGGTTTCTACAGAGGCGCTCTCTCCCTGGCTTCTGGATGACTGTCTTCTCTCTGTGTCTTTACTTTGCTTCATGTCTCTTCACATATCTCTGTCTTGATTGCCTCTTCTTATGAGGACACCAGTCACATTGGATTAAGGCCCACCCCAGCCTAAAGTCCTCAATTTACTCTAAGTACCTCTTTAAAAGCCCTGTTTCCAATACAGTCACATTCTGAGGTACCAGGGAATTAGGACTTCAACCTATGAGTTTTGGGAGAGCGACGCAATTCAGCCCACAACACAAGTGCAGCCCCCAAAGCCCTGAACCTGGATGTACAACACCAGCCAGCAGGTGGCGCCACACATGCCCGTGCCCCTTCTCCTCTCAGACCCCTGTGCCCTTCAGAAAATGACCAGAAGCTGCTGGGAAGTGGAGTATCTCTGGTTACTTGGAGAAATGATGCCCCAAGGGTCTATGGCTATAACCATGGTAACGTGCCCAAGAGAACTTTACTATGGAACAGTAAGAGAGAAGACACCTTGGAGGCCAGCTTGCTACAACACTCAATGTGACCCACTGCTGGCCTGATCACTCCTTGTGGATGGGAATCTGCGGTGGCAGGGGGGTGAGATGGAGCCACCGCTTACCCAGCTGGCCAAGGAGCAAGACGGTGAGCGGGGCCTCACGTCTGTGATCTCAGAGGTTTCCGTTCTGACCTCAGGTCCTGGGAGCAGAGACCATCCACAGACATGAATGGTTGTCCGCATTTGGGAGTCATTCTTAAATTCAAAGCAGTGACTTGTGCTGAGAATTTTTAGCTCAGAGAAGACCACCGGGAGGGATGACTTGCCCTCCTTCATGGCATAGCCCACCAGTTGTCCTGGTCCTAGACAGACAGATGCACGAGATGGGGGAACACTCAGATGGGGAGGAGTGGCAGCCACCCTGACTCAGGGGGTGGTGACATGTCATTAGGGCCCCCAGAGCCTTTAATTATTAGAGGCCACAAACCAAGGCAGCCACCACAGTCTCTCCTCCTGTGGAGGAACCTGGGGCTGGGTCTGGAAGACCAGAGAGGCAAAGAATGTGTGCCAAAAGGGATCAGAAGGCACGTCCTTTCCTGGGATTTCCTAGTGAGTTAGCAGCACATCCAGTGTGCAGAGCCATAGCGATGCTGGGAGCACACCCATCCCCAGGCTAGCCCGTCAGAGGGAGCCCATCAGCGTGAATGCTGTCCCCAGGCATCCACCCTGAGCAGTCCCACAGCAAAGGGAACCCTAGAAATTAATCCTCTCCTAGCTGAGGGATGAAGCCAGGGCCTTCTGGGCTCACACGGATGCCAGGGGGGGCCACGGTGGCCTCTCAGCTTGATGATACCAAAGTCCTCAAGGCAGCCTGTGCTCTGTGGCAGCCACTGCCTGCCTGGGTTCGTGAAGAAGAATCAGGCCTAATCTCTGGACCAGCCTGGAATGGGGACAAGCAGCGTGCAGGTGGGCCTCAGTCAGGGGCCCACCACAAGTGGAACCGCCAGGGCATCAGGCCTAATCTCCGGCCAGCTGGGTCCCCAAGGGTCTATGGCTATAACCATGGTAACGTGCCCAAGAGAACTTTACTATGGAACAGTAAGAGAGAAGACACCTTGGAGGCCAGCTTGCTACAACACTCAATGTGACCCACTGCTGGCCTGATCACTCCTTGTGGATGGGAATCTGCGGTGGCAGGGGGGTGAGATGGAGCCACCGCCACCCAGCTGGCCAAGGAGCAAGACGGTGAGCGGGCCTCACGCCTGTGATCTCAGAGGTTTCCGTTCTGACCTCAGGTCCTGGGAGCAGAGACCATCCACAGACATGAATGGTTGTCCGCATTTGGGAGTCATTCTTAAATTCAAAGCAGTGACTTGTGCTGAGAATTTTTAGCTCAGAGAAGACCACCGGGAGGGATGACTTGCCCTCCTTCATGGCATAGCCCACCAGTTGTCCTGGTCCTAGACAGACAGATGCACGAGATGGGGGAACACTCAGATGGGGAGGAGTGGCAGCCACCCTGACTCAGGGGGTGGTGACATGTCATTAGGGCCCCCAGAGCCTTTAATTATTAGAGGCCACAAACCAAGGCAGCCACCACAGTCTCTCCTCCTGTGGAGGAACCTGGGGCTGGGTCTGGAAGACCAGAGAGGCAAAGAATGTGTGCCAAAAGGGATCAGAAGGCACGTCCTTTCCTGGGATTTCCTAGTGAGTTAGCAGCACATCCAGTGTGCAGAGCCATAGCGATGCTGGGAGCACACCCATCCCCAGGCTAGCCCGTCAGAGGGAGCCCATCAGCGTGAATGCTGTCCCCAGGCATCCACCCTGAGCAGTCCCACAGCAAAGGGAACCCTAGAAATTAATCCTCTCCTAGCTGAGGGATGAAGCCAGGGCCTTCTGGGCTCACACGGATGCCAGGGGGGGCCACGGTGGCCTCTCAGCTTGATGATACCAAAGTCCTCAAGGCAGCCTGTGCTCTGTGGCAGCCACTGCCTGCCTGGGTTCGTGAAGAAGAATCAGGCCTAATCTCTGGACCAGCCTGGAATGGGGACAAGCAGCGTGCAGGTGGGCCTCAGTCAGGGGCCCACCACAAGTGGAACCGCCAGGGCTGAGCCCTCGGCAGCTACTGCAGGATCTGGCCGATGGAGTCTGCGTGGGGCTGCCTCTTCCAGGGCGGACGCCTGCCAGAGTGCAGGCGGGCAGTGGGGAGGGACTGCAGCCCCGAAGGGCAGGAAGCAGAGACTGGAGGGTTCTCGGGGCATATCGGCCCGACAAGGACTAGCTGGAATTGCTCTGATACCTGGTGGGAGAGGCTGGGGCTGAGATGCAGCAGGCCAAGAGAGCTCTGCCTGTGGCGGGCCACATGAGCCGGTGAACCACTAGGCAGGGATGATGACCTTCACTGACCTCTAGGCCAGCAGGCTGTCATCTGACGTGGAGAGCACACCTCCTGTAGGGTGCAGTCCCTGCTCTCTTGACATAATTCAGAACAAGAATTCTGGGGATCAATGTTCCAGCTTAGCAAAGCGGTGTGGGTGTGTGTGAATTCGTTCAGTCACATCTGACTCTTTGCGACCCTATGGGATATGTCCCACCAGGCTCCTCTGTTCACGGGATTCTCCAGGCAAGAATACTGGAGTGGGTGGCCATGCCCTCCTCCAGGGGATCTTCTCAACTTAGGGATCGAACCTGCATCTCTTTTGTCTCCTGAATTGACCAGCAAGTGCTTTACCACTAGTGCCACCTGGGAAGCCCTAGGGAAAGTGACGTAACACAAGTTCATCCAAGAAGTACCCATGACACAACTTAAGAGATTATTGTTTCTCCTAGGAAAGCAGGGTCCAGGAACTCTGGGAACACAGCCATAGGGGAGTCAAGTGCCCTTTAAAAATGAGGTCCAGGAGTTAGAAAGTCTTCATGGAGCTGGTGGCCACTGGAATAGTTTTGGACACATGGTGGGACCTGGGGGTTCGGATGCAGCTGGCCCAGTGGACCAGCTCTATGGAGAGCCACAGGCAGCAGCCCAGAACGGGAGCCAGGAGCGGGCAGAAGCAGCCTCCACCTGCAGAGCTTGGGGAGAATGGGGAATGCAGAGATGAGCCTGCTCTTCCCTCCCTCAGGGCAAATAACCAGACATGAAAAATATTTTACAGGCTATGAAGTTTCCTACTCCCGTGTGTGAAATCAAAGTCTCTGGATTGGAATCACAGTATCTTTTTTAAGATCGTGTTTCAGATGGTCCATTTTAGGTCTTGAACTCCCTGTGATACCTTACTTTAATTTTCCCCCAATTTATTATGACACTGTGTAAATATTAAAACATAAATGAGGCTCAGATCTCCTTTCATTATTCATCAACTGTAGCTGGCTTACAATGTGAGGGGATTATCTTTTGCCTGTAGCTCAAATAAGGCTGAACCTCCCTCTCTTTGTCTTTCTCTCCCTTACTACCTCTTCCCTCCTCCCTCCCTCTCCTTTCCATTAGTTGTGCCTTAATTTTTCATTGCTTCTTATAGCCCCTAAATAGAAAAATAGCAACAATAAAGGACATCTCCGGTGGCTCAGTGGTAAAGAATCTGCCTGCCAGTGAAGGAGACATGGATTCAATCCCTGGGTCGGGTAGATTCCCTGGAGATGGTAACTCACTCCAGTATGGGGATGAATGTCCAGCCTGGGAAATCCCATGGACAGAGGGGCCTGCTGGACTACAGTCCACGGGGCTGCAAAAGAGTCAGACTTAGCAACTACACAACACAAGAACAAAAGAAAAGCATCAAGCACATTGACATTAGACCGTGACAATGGTTTTTGAGGCTGCTTTCTTCTGTGCTCCTGTCCAACTAGCTTCTTAGTTGTGTGTGGTGGTCTCAGCAAAGCTTGTAAGCTTGTCTTTTGACTTTTTCTGCCTGATAATATCATAAAGATGCTTTCCACTTTGCCAGACTGGCTTTCCTGTGATTGTGTCACCCTGCTATGTAACAAGCCTACAGTTTACAAGGAGTAGACTGAAGCCCATTCTGGTGCTGGGAAGGCCTCGACTGGTGCTCGGGTGCTAGGAGCTATAGGGGGAAGGCTCTTCGCCCTGATTGAGAGCTGCAGAGAGCTATGCTGTAGGTTCTTGTGGGCAGTGACGGCCAGGGCCTGGAGAGGTCCTTTCCTTTCAGGCACCTGCCTCTTAACATGCCTGGAGAGACTTGAATCGTCACTAAGGGGATGCAGAGCAGGGAGCGTGGAGACTGAAGTACAGGGCACATCCCTCATCACATCTCATCCCCTCCACCAGAGCCACGGGCAACCCCTCTCTCCCTCCGCACCTTCTTCCCAGAGTGGCTCACCAAGAGCTGCAAGACAGAAATTGTTAGTGTTTCTCATAAGGAAGACCTTGACAGAGAGTCCCACACAGAGGGAGGAAAGCAAAACAAGATTTTGTCATTTGCATCTAAAACTCAAATCCGTCGTATTAGAATATGCCCTTTTAAAATGCTGCGCTTGGGGGGACTCCCCTGGTGGTTCAGTGGTAATGAATCTGCCTGCCAATGCAGGAGACACAGGTTTGATCCCTGGTCTAGGAGGATCCCACATGTGGTGGAGCAACTAAGCCCGTGCAGCACAACTACTGTTCTAGGGCTGGGGAACTACCATTACTGAGCCCACGTGCCACAACTACTGAAGTTCACATGCTCTGGAGCCTGTGCTTGTGCCACAAGAAAAGCCACCTCAACGAGAAGCCTGAGCACCCCAACCAGAGTGCAGCCCTGGCTCACTGCGACCAGAGGAATGCCTGCACAGCAAAGGAGACCCAGCACAGCCATGAACAAACAAACAAACAAAACTATAACAAACATCAATAAATAAAGTGTGATGCTTGGAATAAAAAAGACATGAGACATATAGAATACAAAACAAAACAGCAAAATGGCAGATAAATCACCAACTACATCAATAATATTAAATATGAATGATTAAACACGCCAACCAAAGGGCCACGTCTGTCAGAATGGATAAAAATAAATATGAAATTATACATTGTCTGTAAGAGACATACTTTAGATTCAAAGATATAAATGGACTGAATATCAAAGAATCTAAAATATACACCATACCAGTAGCAACTATAAGAAAACTAGAGTGACTATATTGATATCAGATAAAATAGATTTTAGGACAAAAAAATTCACAAGAAAAAGAGATACATTTTATAATTATAAGAAGATGCATCAGGACATGTTTGTCCCTGAAAAGCTACTTCAACAGAGCTGGTACGTAACGGCATGCTCTCTGCCCACCAATTCCTCAGCCTGCTTAACGACATATTATATTTGATCTGCACACGCCCCATGAGAACCAAAGCAGCTTACAGGGTGTGGGGTAGGGCCTCGAAGGCAGCGGTGTGATGAGAAGCCCCTGTTCTTTATCACCATCCCCCCACTGCTGATTCTAACCCTACCATGGTACCAGCTAGCCAGCAGACTCCTCCAACCTCCTGGGGCAATTTGCACCTGACAGCCTGAGCAGACTGCACACAGGTAAGTTTGGGGGCATTTTATCTGAGATTGCTCTTGTATTCTGAATGAGCAACAGCAGATGCTGTTAAAGGCTGCGATGTAGATGCTCCTCAGACCCCAGGAAAACCAAATGCTGCGCTTGGGGACTCCTGGTGGTTCAGTGGCAAAGAATCTGCCTGCCAATGCAGAAGGTACAGGTTTGATCCCTGGTCTAGGAGGATCCCACATGTGGTGGAGCAACTAAGCCCGTGCAGCACAACTACTGTTCTAGGGCTGGGGAACTACCATTACTGAGCCCACGTGCCACAACTACTGAAGTTCACATGCTCTGGAGCCTGTGCTTGTGCCACAAGAAAAGCCACCTCAACGAGAAGCCTGAGCACCCCAACCAGAGTGCAGCCCTGGCTCACTGCGACCAGAGGAATGCCTGCACAGCAAAGGAGACCCAGCACAGCCATGAACAAACAAACAAACAAAACTATAACAAACATCAATAAATAAAGTGTGATGCTTGGAATAAAAAAGACATGAGACATATAGAATACAAAACAAAACAGCAAAATGGCAGATAAATCACCAACTACATCAATAATATTAAATATGAATGATTAAACACGCCAACCAAAGGGCCACGTCTGTCAGAATGGATAAAAATAAATATGAAATTATACATTGTCTGTAAGAGACATACTTTAGATTCAAAGATATAAATGGACTGAATATCAAAGAATCTAAAATATACACCATACCAGTAGCAACTATAAGAAAACTAGAGTGACTATATTGATATCAGATAAAATAGATTTTAGGACAAAAAAATTCACAAGAAAAAGAGATACATTTTATAATTATAAGAAGATGCATCAGGACATGTTTGTCCCTGAAAAGCTACTTCAACAGAGCTGGTACGTAACGGCATGCTCTCTGCCCACCAATTCCTCAGCCTGCTTAACGACATATTATATTTGATCTGCACACGCCCCATGAGAACCAAAGCAGCTTACAGGGTGTGGGGTAGGGCCTCGAAGGCAGCGGTGTGATGAGAAGCCCCTGTTCTTTATCACCATCCCCCCACTGCTGATTCTAACCCTACCATGGTACCAGCTAGCCAGCAGCCTCCCTCCAACCTCCTGGGGCAATTTGCACCTGACAGCCTGAGCAGACTGCACACAGGTAAGTTTGGGGGCATTTTATCTGAGATTGCTCTTGTATTCTGAATGAGCAACAGCAGATGCTGTTAAAGGCTGCGATGTAGATGCTCCTCAGACCCCAGGCAAACAAGGTGATACCTGGAACTCACATATACGGCTGCATGTACTTTAATGAAATTCCTCTCCTCTTCCTTTTTCTACAAGTGACCTCTGGGCCTGGAGCCGTGGGGACGAGCTGTAGGGCACTGAAAGTATCCACAGTGACTAATGACTTGGGACATGTGAGAACATTTCTGGATTGTTTACATTAAGAGAACATATATTTTAATTCACAACACAGAACTGACATTTGACACGTTGAGTCAACGTAAGTCATTGGTGAAGTCCCTGAATTATAGCAGACAAGTAATTAGTCTCCAGAGGCCTGTTGTTTCAACAATTTTCATTTATCTTCTTTCAGATGACAATGCGGTTTGTTTTCTTTTTTAAATCTTAGTACCCACAAATGACACCCCATCCCCCAGGCACCTCCCCAACATATGTCCAACACTTGTCCACCTCTGAGTTCTGCCGAGACCATGAAGGGATGATATCAAATCAGAGGTCCAGTTTTGCTGGCCCTTCTGCTCCTGAAATTCTCAAAGGGTCAGCTTACCCACATGAACAGCTTGATTTTATTTTCTGATAATATTAACTCTACTTCATATTCTAGCTTAAAGCAGCATGGTTGCCCCCAATTCTGCTTCCTGACAGATTATCAAGGCAGATACACAGAAGCATATTTATATTATAAAAAAGTTTTTTGGCATCAGGACATGTTTGTCCCTGAAAAGCTACTTCAACAGAGCTGGTACGTAACGGCATGCTCTCTGCCCACCAATTCCTCAGCCTGCTTAACGACATATTATATTTGATCTGCACACGCCCCATGAGAACCAAAGCAGCTTACAGGGTGTGGGGTAGGGCCTCGAAGGCAGCGGTGTGATGAGAAGCCCCTGTTCTTTATCACCATCCCCCCACTGCTGATTCTAACCCTACCATGGTACCAGCTAGCCAGCAGCCTCCCTCCAACCTCCTGGGGCAATTTGCACCTGACAGCCTGAGCAGACTGCACACAGGTAAGTTTGGGGGCATTTTATCTGAGATTGCTCTTGTATTCTGAATGAGCAACAGCAGATGCTGTTAAAGGCTGCGATGTAGATGCTCCTCAGACCCCAGGCAAACAAGGTGATACCTGGAACTCACATATACGGCTGCATGTACTTTAATGAAATTCCTCTCCTCTTCCTTTTTCTACAAGTGACCTCTGGGCCTGGAGCCGTGGGGACGAGCTGTAGGGCACTGAAAGTATCCACAGTGACTAATGACTTGGGACATGTGAGAACATTTCTGGATTGTTTACATTAAGAGAACATATATTTTAATTCACAACACAGAACTGACATTTGACACGTTGAGTCAACGTAAGTCATTGGTGAAGTCCCTGAATTATAGCAGACAAGTAATTAGTCTCCAGAGGCCTGTTGTTTCAACAATTTTCATTTATCTTCTTTCAGATGACAATGCGGTTTGTTTTCTTTTTTAAATCTTAGTACCCACAAATGACACCCCATCCCCCAGGCACCTCCCCAACATATGTCCAACACTTGTCCACCTCTGAGTTCTGCCGAGACCATGAAGGGATGATATCAAATCAGAGGTCCAGTTTTGCTGGCCCTTCTGCTCCTGAAATTCTCAAAGGGTCAGCTTACCCACATGAACAGCTTGATTTTATTTTCTGATAATATTAACTCTACTTCATATTCTAGCTTAAAGCAGCATGGTTGTCAATCCTCCAAATTCATGAACTTACACAGAGAGAAAGATGACGTTTTTATCAGATTAGAGTGCAAGGCAGAGGGGTACAGCAGTTTGACTTTCCTGTTGATGCAGAGCGGAAATCAGCTTCTCCCGGTTCAGGGTGTAAAGGCTCAAGACATCACTGAAGGGCCGAAGCTTTCTTGGTGATTCCCAGAACAGGAGGTGCTTTCAAATCTAACCTAAACAGCGAGTTCTAGGTTTTTAATGGGCTTAGGTTACAATTACTGATCAATATGACAGGAGCATTAAAACCTCAAGGATATAGTTGCCTTTTTAAGACTTGGCAGCAGTTAAATGGAATAAAGTGCTATTTTTTTAAGATCTGGGTTTATTTGAAGGAAAGCAAAATACAGTCACTGATTTTGATTTTTCCATACAATAAATTTTCTTGTTCAGACAAATTGAAGACAAAGATGGTTTAAATCAACATAAATTCTGCATTAAAGAGTATTTTAAGCATTTTAAGTATTTCCAAGCGCACGCAGTAACTCAAAACAGGTTGGCAAAATGCTTCCTTTGTTCGAACAAAGAGGTCTTTCCCAGTGATTTGTGGAGAGCCTTGGGGCTCGGATCAGCGTGAAGATACTTAGATTCTACAGAGGATTCTGACAGAAGGAAGAACAGGGTAAACCTCCCGCTGGTGTTGATGTTTTAAGCAGGACACGTGCTTAATGGAAAGGTCATTTGCTGATGAAGAGAGAAGACACAGAAACAGGGCATGGGTAGATTCAGAGAAGAGTGAGATTGAATTTGGTTAGTGTCCAGAAGGGAAGGAAGAGATGAAACAAGAAAGAAGGTTGGATCAGGTCATCTTCGTTCTCTGGCTCTGATAGTATTAGAAGTACCTTTAAGAAAGGATCCGTGGAGGGAAAATATTTCATGAAGACTATTTTGACCTCTGGATTATTAGTCGCTCACTCATGTCCTAGTCTCTGCACTTCCATGGACTATAACCCACCAGGCTCCTCTGTTCATGGAATTCTCCAGGCAAGGATACTGGAGTGGGTAGCCCTTCCCTTCTCCAGGAGATCTTCCTGACCCAGGGATTGAACCTGGGTCTCCTGAATTGCAGACAGATCCTTTACCATCTGAGCCACCAGGGAAGCCCAGTTTGACCTGTTGCTATTCTAAGAACTCAATTTTCTTCTCCCTTGGAAGCTACGAGACACTTGGGGTACACATCGGGGACCACACAGGCAGAGGCAGCAGAACTAAGCCTGAGACCAGAGCACACCTGAGCTGTGATCCCCAATCAGGTACTGAACCCTACATGTGGTTCTAGGGTGGGCCAGTCAGTTGGAGATTTTAGGGACTGAAATGTGCTTGGGGCAGAGCCAAAGAAAGGGAGAGCACCCAGAAGTGAGGGATGGATGAATGCACTGATGGGTCCAGGTGAGTCCTGATGCACACTGGCTTCTCTGGGACCAGCTCTACGGATGGAAGGAGCTGTCCTCTGAGGCCGAGGAGAGTCAGCCCTTCACAGTGGGCAAAGGCAGGTGTCCCTGGCTGATGGACCACTGAGGGACCAGAGTTACAAGACAGAGAGAGCCGGGACCAAATCCACGGCCCAGGTGTAGCTGTTGGAAGCTGCCTCATGGCCAGGAGCCACAGGGATGCAAGGGCCTCAGCAGAAGGTCTGCGTGCTGACTAAGGCTGCTCCCAGACCAGCAATGAGCTCAGTTAGGCTGGGAAACACAAGCACGTCAAAGTCTCAGATGTCCTCTGCCTTCAAGACAGCTATCCCCCGCAAAAGTGAGTCTCAGTGCATAAGCTTACTGTAAGCTTCACCAGGAAGAGAAAGAAAGCTTTCCCCACCTGTCCTAAAGAACTCCCAGACCAAAGGCCCAGACACGCTCGAGCTGTACCCACACCCTCCAATACATATATAACTTGCTGTGAAAAGAGCCTAATGGTGAGTATTAATCACACTACTAGGAGACGCAGGATGTTGAACAGGGCATGCCACTCGTCAGATCCATTATCACAACCATTCCCTTTGATTCCACTTCAAATTCCAAAGATAGCTCAGCCTCTGTGATTACATGCTGTGTGTACGGGGTGCATGTGAGTGCAGCAATTCCTCTCATTCTGATGTTCAGGTCTTGAGATAGGATCAAAGGGCAACTAAGTCCAAGATGCAGGCTAGGATGTCAAGACATAACACTCATCTAGATGCTTCTGTCCTCCATGGATTTGGAGGACTCTGGAGATGCATCACTTCTTAGAGTCAACCTCTAAGAAGAAGTTGGGCTTCTCCCATCAGCATTTCACTTTATCATCATAAATTATTCCCTTCGCAATATTTCTGTGCATTCATCGCTCTGTTTGTTTCCCATAAATCAACTGCAGGCCTGTTTAATTATCCCTTGGCAATTTTAAACAACCAACATTTTTAATGAGGCAGAGAATGCATAAGGCCAGCAAATAGAGTTTTAAAGGTCCATTGTGGGTCACTCTGTGTATATTTTTCAAAGTCAGGCATTCCTGAGATAAGTCACATATTACCCAGATCTCAAGGGTTGGCCAATGTCCTTTCCCACTGCATGACCAATGAGACGTTCAGCCATCAGCAAGCTGCATTTTGTCAATGGCTTTGAAATGTGTCAGTGATTATAAACACACATGATGAATGAGTGTTATGGTTATGTGAGGAATTCAGTCACCTTGGTTCAGGCCAAGAAAGTGGCAGAGCTATGGATAGCTAAACCAAAGGGCCATGCCTACCCCTGGAGCCAGGCCATTGGCACAGTGTTATTAAATTAACACTGGGACTTTTTCTCCATCTAGTCTTTAAGGTCAACATGACAGCTCAGTGAATTAGCCACTAATCCTCTCTCACAGGACACATCTTTAGTGATTTTGCTAGAAGATGGACTTGGCTTTGCTGGGCCTCCCTATGAGGGCAGGCCCTCACCTACTGGCCCCCATCTCTCATAGGCAGTGGGATGTTCTCAGGTGAATGGCGCCAGTTAGTTCTACCCTACTATGGCTGTGAGCTGGAGGAATATTGCTCAGCCAGGCTGCCAGGAAGGCTGCTGTGTTTTGTGCAAAGCTAAGAGCCTGGACACAATCTGGGGACCATGCTAGGTCTAAGGGCCAGTCCTTGCTAAGTGGCCAGTCCAGAATCCAGGGGAGGGAGCAAGGCTGGGCAGGGAAGGGAGGAGGTAAGAGAGGAGCTACGGTTAGGTACCAGGTCCAAGAGGAGAAGGCACAAATCATTCTTATTTTCTTCCAAATGCCTGAATGCCTTTCTGGAATTTTTTTTTTTCAGGCATTCTTATGATCACAGAAATGTGAGTAATGTTAAGAAGACTGAATCTTCCTCCCTGCCCTAATAGACCTCTACCGCCACTGCTGCCCTCCCTTACCTGCCTTCCCCTTCTTTTCCATCACTTCATGCGCCCAGACACTATGCTGAACTCTACACATGAAGCAGTTCAAAACTACCTATTTTACAGATGAGGAAACTCATATCTCAAGATCTCAACCAACATGCCCAAAGGCAGCCTGCTCCTCATAGAGCTAGAGCCAGAACCCATCCCAGGACTATGCTGGAGCCCATTTTGGTTGCACCTAAGGCGCACTGGCCCCCACCCTTGGAGTGAAGAACAGGAGATCTGAACTGTCAGATCACGTCTCTGTCTGCTTGCCTCAGCTGACCTCTCTGAACTTGAACTTCAAAAGGGGAACAACTAAGCAGAAAGACTAGTTAGGATCTCAAGCTTCAAAATCAAATGCAAACAGCTAAGGCCTCATTATACAATCTTGAGAAATAGACCCAAGCACTCTGTAGTTCAGATGAGCCATATTCCAGATGGAATCATGGGAGAACCTTGCCCAGAGGAGCTATAACCACAGCCTGGGTGAGGTATTTAGAAGAGACGCCAGCTCTTAAAAGCTGGCTGCTATCAGTTATCAGTTCTTCATGTACTCTGTCGCATTACTTCCTTCACCCTCCTTGCAAGAGAACTGCAAAAGGCTTGGGACATCTGTCGATTTACAGCAGTCACTGATTAGGTCACAGCTGTCTGTTTACGCATGGCCCAAGGATATGGGCACATGTTAGAAGCCTGCGCAGGAATCCAGGAAATCGTTATTTTGTATCTTTAATGTGCTGCTTTCTTGCCAAGTTAAGTAACCTTTGTGGGCCCTGTAATATGTTAACATTTAGAAAGAGGGTTTATGGACTGCTCTAATCCATTTTTAGTAAGGTCCATTACCTCCAAAGACAGAGTCAAGGTTCCAATTAAAGCTTTCCGTTAGAGAATAACAGTCTCTTTGCCAAACCAGAAGGAGAAAAGACAATTTTTCATAGCTTTAAAATTTATCTTCCTGAAAATGGCGGTATCCTCAGAGCACTCGCAGGCACGTGGTCCACTCATTCAGTGTTCGAGAGCATCGACTCTAAGATGGGCAAGGCAGTGCCTCCTCACGAAGGGATCTCAGATACTAAGGGAGATGCGCACATGCAAACACACACACACACACACACACACACACACACAGTTACTCTAGTGTCCTGACATCTGAAGTCCCAGTATGACCAAAGTTTTTGAAGCCAAAAAATAAATAAAAGACCCCAATTTCTTGATCGTGAAGCAAAAACTAAACACCAATTTCTTTGGCCTTGGAAGCTCATAGAAGACAGGCTTATTAGGAGAAGTTGTTTCCACTGGGTTTTCAGATTTGTTTAGAGTTTTGCTGAATGGCAAAGGCAGAGAAACATTCTAGGCCAAGGTAAATGGATGTGCACTCCAGACACGTAGGTGGGCTCTTGATGAGGCACTGGAAGCATCTGTGTCCCAGAGATAGGAGGCTGGGGTGCTGAGATGAGGCTGCAAAAGTGTCCTGAATGTCACGTTACCATTAGTTTTTTCTGATTAATGTCTACTACAGTTCTCTGTAAAACCTCTATGCTGACATTTCAGAGCCACCTAAGGAGCCATGGAGAGCACAGGCAAGGGCAGGACGACACTCCTGGACGCTGAGCTGCCTGGCCATGGGTCACACTCATGCTTTTCACTAGCCTCGTTGGCAGTGCTGCCTTTGGGAGAAGGCTGGAGTGTCTTCATTTGCTTTTTCCCAGTCTCTTTGATTTTACCTTTACTCCTGACTGCAGGGTGTCTCCTGAAGCCCCTGTGCTAATCGGTGGACAAGTCTCATCTTATCAATGTACCCCGTGATATTTGTTAAGGCGTAAATTACTCTCCTGAGTTCCCTGATCCCCTCAGGATTATAGGATGATGGGAATGCCCAGAAGACTAAGGTTTCTAGGACAGCAGAGGTGGGAGCACAGGGCGCGATCTGAGAGCACCTTTCTCAGACCTTGCAGACTGTCCAGAGAAGCAGCATGAAGACAGTTCCTCTGGCTCGTTTCACTCTGGCCTTTCCAGTGGAGAAACTATTCACAGCAGCCCCTCTGCACTGGGACAAAGAGAGCCAGAGAAAATACAAATGGGGCTCAGTTCCATTTTGAGATGGGAAACGGGGTTCAGGGACTCTGTCCATTGCAATGACCCTTGAGGTCCTGAAACAAGGAGAGATTCCCACCCTCTCAGAGCAGCTGGGAGCCCCTAGGAATGTTCTCAGGGCCATCCTGCTGCCATTCGGTCTGTCCTCTCTGGCCTGCTTATGCAGCAGAGGAATATCATATGGAAACAGATTTGAAGACAAACAGTCCTCCTTGAAAGAGCTCAGGAGGATGGTAATCAGAGGAGAGCAGGGAAGGGAACAGGTGCAGGTCAGACGATCAAGAGTGCCTGCAGTGAGGACACTTCTGGATTGCTGATGCCTATGCTAGAGAGTTCTGATGGGGAAAGCTGGAGACATGTGAGGAAAGGGAACACATTCTGAATGATCTTATCTGCTGTGTGAGTTATGGAATGTCATGAGAAGTTTTGTACTTGTGGAATACTCACCCTTAGGACATTGTGGCCGGTAAACTAGCAAAGGGCAGATTATAGGAAAGGAGTCAGGACCAAGCTATAGCATCAGTTCAGGTGAAAGATGATGTGGCATTGATACTGAAATAAGAAAGAAGGATAAAGGATAGGTATTCAGATACTTTGTACATTCAAAAGATCACATGGGGGAATTCAAGCGCAATCTCTAGAGTTTTGGACCAGAGAGCGGGGTAGGCATCCCCCCCCCCCCCCTCCCCGCCATTAACAAAGTTATAGAATTCCAAAAGGTGAGCATGTTTCTTTGGTGTCAAAGGCTACAGACTTGATGAATACTGAGTTAGAGACAAGTTGAGCTTAAATTCCCTTTAGAGTATGTGGGGAGACAGAGCTAGGGCTCAGGAAAGAGTCCAGGCTAAGGACAGACTTCTGAAGTCATCAGCTTAGAACCTTAGGATTCTAAAGCTGAAGTGGTCAAGGATGATGTTGGGAGCATCAGCATCTAGTGGCAGGCAGGCTCTGACTCCTTGGTCATCAGCTAAGAGGAAGAGGGGAGGACTAAAGTTAAGGATGTGGAAAATGTCTGAAATTGTCTTTTAGGCAGTTGGGAGAAGGATCTTCCTCATTGTAGGATCTCGTGAGAACTGCAATTCAGTCAACTTCAGACAGAACTGGAACCAAACCCTTCTGGGGTCTGTGTCTTCATCCATAGACTGAGTGAGGTCTCACCATCTAGTCTAGGTTAATAGCTCTCTTCTCTGGGCTCCCAGATCTGTATTTACACCTACCTGTATCATAATACCTACAGAGTTGAAATGTTTTCTGGGTATCTGATTCATTGTACTGTGGCCATGTTAGGGCCAATGGGAATATACTTTTCCCATTTCCATCTATATATTCCTCTAGTAAGAAGATGGCCATGCACACGGCAGATGCCTGATAAATATTCAGTGCTTGAGTGAAGAACAGAATACATGCCTAAATTAAAGGGCTTGTTAAACCCCAGCCTGTTTGGCAGACTTGACTTTCTTGCCATACAAGTTCCAAGGCCATTAGTGCTTTTGTCTGCAGCTACATGGAAGGGCACAAATCCAGGTACTCTGAGAGCATGCCCTGATCACTGGGATGCTGAGGTAACAAGGTTCTTCTCCCTGCCCTGCTCACCCTGGCATTTCTCTGATCACAGGCTTAGAAAAAATGCCAGCATCTTCCAGAGATCATGGCCCTGATACAATCTGACCTGGGTCATAGAGGGCACAGTCTAAGCACAGCTACTGCTCCATTTCCAGTCAGGGTGGGAGGCCTGGGGCAGCCTTGAGCAATATGGGGGCCCAGGAACACAGACAGAATGAGTAGGATTCTCTCTTACACAATGTGGGGCATTTGGAAATCTGAAAACTATCAGACTTGATGAATACTGAGTTAGAGACAAGTTGAGCTTAAATTCCCTTTAGAGTATGTGGGAGACAGAGCTAGGGCTCAGGAAAGAGTCCAGGCTAAGGACAGACTTCTGAAGTCATCAGCTTAGAACCTTAGGATTCTAAAGCTGAAGTGGTCAAGGATGATGTTGGGAGCATCAGCATCTAGTGGCAGGCAGGCTCTGACTCCTTGGTCATCAGCTAAGAGGAAGAGGGGAGGACTAAAGTTAAGGATGTGGAAAATGTCTGAAATTGTCTTTTAGGCAGTTGGGAGAAGGATCTTCCTCATTGTAGGATCTCGTGAGAACTGCAATTCAGTCAACTTCAGACAGAACTGGAACCAAACCCTTCTGGGGTCTGTGTCTTCATCCATAGACTGAGTGAGGTCTCACCATCTAGTCTAGGTTAATAGCTCTCTTCTCTGGGCTCCCAGATCTGTATTTACACCTACCTGTATCATAATACCTACAGAGTTGAAATGTTTTCTGGGTATCTGATTCATTGTACTGTGGCCATGTTAGGGCCAATGGGAATATACTTTTCCCATTTCCATCTATATATTCCTCTAGTAAGAAGATGGCCATGCACACGGCAGATGCCTGATAAATATTCAGTGCTTGAGTGAAGAACAGAATACATGCCTAAATTAAAGGGCTTGTTAAACCCCAGCCTGTTTGGCAGACTTGACTTTCTTGCCATACAAGTTCCAAGGCCATTAGTGCTTTTGTCTGCAGCTACATGGAAGGGCACAAATCCAGGTACTCTGAGAGCATGCCCTGATCACTGGGATGCTGAGGTAACAAGGTTCTTCTCCCTGCCCTGCTCACCCTGGCATTTCTCTGATCACAGGCTTAGAAAAAATGCCAGCATCTTCCAGAGATCATGGCCCTGATACAATCTGACCTGGGTCATAGAGGGCACAGTCTAAGCACAGCTACTGCTCCATTTCCAGTCAGGGTGGGAGGCCTGGGGCAGCCTTGAGCAATATGGGGGCCCAGGAACACAGACAGAATGAGTAGGATTCTCTCTTACACAATGTGGGGCATTTGGAAATCTGAAAACTATCTGTCTTGCGCCCTGGATGACTCCAAACTCTCAGAGCACTTTAACAAAGAATATCAAATTCCTTCACATGACATTAAGGCTCTTTATGGCCACATCTCTGATTACACCCAGGCTCATCTATCTCTAGGATTTGATGTTTCCTATCGCTCAACCCCAAGGGCACTATTTCCTTACCTCCTCCATGCTCTTCCGCATAAGGTCTCTGCCCTAGGATCTTCCTGCACTTGGTTTCTTGGCAGTGTCCTCCAGGAAGAGCCCTCCTGTCTGGGCTAGGTAGCTGCCTACAGAATTCCTCCACTCACAGTGCTGCCTTGAGAGCACCAGCTCCTTGGGCACAGCTTCATTGTCATGCTTCTTATGCACTTTGCATGCATTAACCAAGATTAAGGAACAGTGAACAAATAAAAGAATGGCCCTCTGAGATACAGACAGCCCTTAACCCTGGGTTCTCTTTTCCAAATTCCAGAGATTCCCTTCATTCTCCAGTGCTAAGGGTCTAGGAATGGATAAATGGTTCACGGATGATAAATGCATCCTAGTAAAGTAGAATCCTCACAGTACAATGTAAAGAGCTCTTAAATGGCACCAGAAGACGTGGCTTTATTACTCATGAGTCATGTGACCCCTGGCAAATCACATGACCTCTCTGAGCCGCCATCTGTTCCACTATGTAGAGGGGTTATTGTACTCTGCTGTTATGGAAGGGCCCGGCACACACCTAGAAATAACAGACTTTGTCTAAGACATTCTATATAATCTAGCAATGAAGCCTAAAATGTTTTCTTTAGGGGTCTAAACCCAAACAAGAAACAGATCAAGCTTGCCTTGCTGACACGGATGAAATCAGAATAGTCCTCCCATTCTATCTCCAAATGGGCCCTATGTGGGCCAAGACCATAATATGTTTGGGAATATATCAACAACATTCTTGACATTTGAAGGACCCTAGAGTGAGGCAGTTCTCCTTTGGGGCTCCTGGGGCGAAGGCACTCTCCATTCTGAGTCTACAGCCTTGAGCAATATGGGGGCCCAGGAACACAGACAGAATGAGTAGGATTCTCTCTTACACAATGTGGGGCATTTGGAAATCTGAAAACTATCTGTCTTGCGCCCTGGATGACTCCAAACTCTCAGAGCACTTTAACAAAGAATATCAAATTCCTTCACATGACATTAAGGCTCTTTATGGCCACATCTCTGATTACACCCAGGCTCATCTATCTCTAGGATTTGATGTTTCCTATCGCTCAACCCCAAGGGCACTATTTCCTTACCTCCTCCATGCTCTTCCGCATAAGGTCTCTGCCCTAGGATCTTCCTGCACTTGGTTTCTTGGCAGTGTCCTCCAGGAAGAGCCCTCCTGTCTGGGCTAGGTAGCTGCCTACAGAATTCCTCCACTCACAGTGCTGCCTTGAGAGCACCAGCTCCTTGGGCACAGCTTCATTGTCATGCTTCTTATGCACTTTGCATGCATTAACCAAGATTAAGGAACAGTGAACAAATAAAAGAATGGCCCTCTGAGATACAGACAGCCCTTAACCCTGGGTTCTCTTTTCCAAATTCCAGAGATTCCCTTCATTCTCCAGTGCTAAGGGTCTAGGAATGGATAAATGGTTCACGGATGATAAATGCATCCTAGTAAAGTAGAATCCTCACAGTACAATGTAAAGAGCTCTTAAATGGCACCAGAAGACGTGGCTTTATTACTCATGAGTCATGTGACCCCTGGCAAATCACATGACCTCTCTGAGCCGCCATCTGTTCCACTATGTAGAGGGGTTATTGTACTCTGCTGTTATGGAAGGGCCCGGCACACACCTAGAAATAACAGACTTTGTCTAAGACATTCTATATAATCTAGCAATGAAGCCTAAAATGTTTTCTTTAGGGGTCTAAACCCAAACAAGAAACAGATCAAGCTTGCCTTGCTGACACGGATGAAATCAGAATAGTCCTCCCATTCTATCTCCAAATGGGCCCTATGTGGGCCAAGACCATAATATGTTTGGGAATATATCAACAACATTCTTGACATTTGAAGGACCCTAGAGTGAGGCAGTTCTCCTTTGGGGCTCCTGGGGCGAAGGCACTCTCCATTCTGAGTAACCCTGGACTGAGTGATCCCCACATTTCCTGGGTCTTGAGTGGGTCACTCTTCTCAGGAACTGTGGGATAAGATATTCTTCAGATGTAACTCATTGTCACAGATGTCTGACAGGTAAAGACACCTCATGGAAACTGCTATATCAAGGTCACTGTTATGGGCTGACTTGTGTTCTCCAAAATGATATACTGAAGTCCTGTATCCAGATCTTCTTTGGAAATAGATCTTTGCAGATGCTTTGAATTAATATGAAGTCATTAAGGTGGGCTCTAATCCAATGATCGGTGTCCTAATAAGAAGAGGAAAAACAGACACAGACACAAACAGGGAAGGAATGCCAAGTGACTACAGAGGGAGAGATCGGAGTTATGCTCCACAGGTCAAGGAATACCTGGGGCAGCCAGAATCTGGAAGAAGCAATTAAGATCTTTCATCAAAGATGTTGGAGAGAGCATGTTCCTATAAACAACTTGATTTTTGGCTTTGGGCCTCCAGAACTGTGAAAGAATCCATTTTTCTATTGTCTTAAGCCACCCATCTTATGAGACATTGTTATAGTAACCCTAAGAAATGATTGGATTGGCCAGAAAGTGTCTTCAGTTTTTTAAGTAAAAATAAAAGATACATTTTTTTCATTTTCACTAAGAACTTTATTGAACAACATATTCACTCTTTTGTTCTACTACCTTCTGCCATTTTTCAGGCAACTTCATAATTCCATCTTCCCAAAATTTTTTATCTCTTTGAGCAACAAACTGTTCCAGGTGCCTTTTACAGTCCTCTAGAGAATTGAAATTTTTTCCATTAAGAAAATTTTGTAAAGACCCCAATAAATGGACAACCGATGTTGCAATGTCTGGTGAATACATCAGAGGAATCAGAACTTCCCAGCCAAGCTATAGCAGTTTTTGCTTGGTTATCAAAGAAACATGGGGTCTTGTGTTACTGTAATGAAGATTAGGCACTTTCTGTTGACTAATTCTGTACACTTTTCATCAAGAGCTGCCTTTGGTTGATCTAATTGGGAGCAGTACTTGTTGGATTTAATCATTTGGTTTTCTAGAAGGAGCACATAATAGAGGACTCTCTTCCAACCCCACCATATACACAACATCACCTTCTTTGGATAAAGACTGGCCTTTGGTGTGGTTGGTGGTGGTTCATTTCATTTTCCCCATGATCTCTTACATTCCACACTATTGCACAGTATCTACTTTTCATCACCTTGCGCAATTTGTGTTGCAAACAATATGTTTTCCACACTAAATTTCATGTGGAAATAAAATCAAAATATCTATTTTCATTTATCAAGGTCACTGTTATGGGCTGACTTGTGTTCTCCAAAATGATATACTGAAGTCCTGTAAGGAAATAGATCTTTGCAGATGCTTTGAATTAATATGAAGTCATTAAGGTGGGCTCTAATCCAATGATCGGTGTCCTAATAAGAAGAGGAAAACAGACACAGACACAAACAGGGAAGGAATGCCAAGTGACTACAGAGGGAGAGATCGGAGTTATGCTCCACAGGTCAAGGAATACCTGGGGCAGCCAGAATCTGGAAGAAGCAATTAAGATCTTTCATCAAAGATGTTGGAGAGAGCATGTTCCTATAAACAACTTGATTTTTGGCTTTGGGCCTCCAGAACTGTGAAAGAATCCATTTTTCTATTGTCTTAAGCCACCCATCTTATGAGACATTGTTATAGTAACCCTAAGAAATGATTGGATTGGCCAGAAAGTGTCTTCAGTTTTTTAAGTAAAAATAAAAGATACATTTTTTTCATTTTCACTAAGAACTTTATTGAACAACATATTCACTCTTTTGTTCTACTACCTTCTGCCATTTTTCAGGCAACTTCATAATTCCATCTTCCCAAAATTTTTTATCTCTTTGAGCAACAAACTGTTCCAGGTGCCTTTTACAGTCCTCTAGAGAATTGAAATTTTTTCCATTAAGAAAATTTTGTAAAGACCCCAATAAATGGACAACCGATGTTGCAATGTCTGGTGAATACATCAGAGGAATCAGAACTTCCCAGCCAAGCTATAGCAGTTTTTGCTTGGTTATCAAAGAAACATGGGGTCTTGTGTTACTGTAATGAAGATTAGGCACTTTCTGTTGACTAATTCTGTACACTTTTCATCAAGAGCTGCCTTTGGTTGATCTAATTGGGAGCAGTACTTGTTGGATTTAATCATTTGGTTTTCTAGAAGGAGCACATAATAGAGGACTCTCTTCCAACCCCACCATATACACAACATCACCTTCTTTGGATAAAGACTGGCCTTTGGTGTGGTTGGTGGTGGTTCATTTCATTTTCCCCATGATCTCTTACATTCCACACTATTGCACAGTATCTACTTTTCATCACCTGTCACAATTTGTTTTGAAAACAAAATGTTTTCACTACATTTACATAGCGAATTGCATGTGGAAATAAAATCAAGAAGATTTTTTCACTTATTTGGAACCCAAACATCAAAGTGATGAACATACTCAAGCTGGTGCAAATGATTTTCAACTCTTGATTTGGATATTTTGAGTATGTCAGCTATCTCCCTTGTGGTATAACACTGATTGTTCTCAGTTAATGACTCTAGTCGATCACTATCAACTTCAACTTGTCTGCCTTACTGTGCAGCACCATCCAGTGAGAAATCTCCAGGACAAAACTTCACAAACCACTGTTGACGCCTTCAATCACTCACAGCAGCTTCTCCATACACTGCACTGCTTTTTTTAGCATTTCAGTTGCATTTTTATCTTTCTTAAAATAATAAAGCATAATATGCAGAAAATGTTGCTTTTTGCTTCCATCTTCAATATTAAAATGGCTACCCCCAAATTCACCAGTTTTGGTAAGTTTGTTTTAATGCACACGAATATGACACCTGTCACAATATAATCTAACAAAATTGTCTAG
The DNA here is from genome assembly GCA_022376925.1 of Tragulus kanchil. NCBI lineage: Eukaryota > Metazoa > Chordata > Mammalia > Artiodactyla > Tragulidae > Tragulus > Tragulus kanchil. Next base: position 164,658,459 of record JAIOJX010000005.1, read on the forward strand.
AATGAAGTTAAAGGCAACTAAGCACTTCTAGAGCCATCTTATGGAAAAAAACAAATGACCCTTTTGGCCAACCCAACAATATAATCACCTAAATCCCTTGGACAGAGAAGCCTAGTGGGCTACAGCCCATAGGATCACAAAGAACTGGACATGACTGAAGTGACTTCGCACAGCACAGCACAGCAAGCACACAGAATGTTCTGTGTTTGAGCTGCCTGCTCTGTTTGACAACATGAGTCAGCCCTGCTTACACTGCCCTGTCCTCTGAGGCAGTACTCGGTTCACCTTCTCTCCCCACCTGCCCCCAGCTCCATCTCTGCCACGCCCCTGCTTCCCCCCATATCCTCTCAGAGGAAGCCTCTCCCTAGAGATCTGTTCCAGCTTAATTAACATACACATCACTGTCACAGCTGAGAACACGGTAGCAATCTGGCCCATTTTTTAAAATGAAACTTTGTTCCTATCATTTCTTAGTCTCTCAACAAATATTTGTTAAGCACCTGCTTATGTGACAGGCATTGTTCCAAGCCCCTGAGATGCAGCCTGAATAAAGATGACTCACATAATTTTTGTTCTGGTGACCATGGTGGGGAAGGGGAGGTGGAAGGAGAAGGGGTCAGTCAAGAAACATAAAACATTGACAAATTAAAGGGTGAGATAACTTTTGCTCCTAAGAAGTACTACAAAAAGAGCAAACGAAATCTTGGGTGATAGCGAATGGCATGAATTAAGAGAGTTCTCTCTGCTAAGGCGAACTTTAACCTTTGATCTGAACAACAGGGGCACTTTGAATGGTCTTCTCCAGGTAGAGAGAATAGATTTTGCAAAGGCCCTGGGGGAAGAAGAAGGAAGAAGAAGGAAGAAAGAGAGAGAAGTCCAATGAACCAGAGAATATAGGCTGAAGACATGCATTTGGAGAAGTAGATATCTGTATCCTTTTCTGTTGCTTTTTATCACTTTGAATATGAAAAACATAAAGAAGTTTAAAATACAGGAAAAAATTGTAATACAAATCAGCTTTGGTGATCTCTCCAGGGTTTACAGCTAGTACCTTTTTTGCAGGGATGTGGGGGGAGGGTTACCTTCTAGAGGAATGGTTCCCACGGTGTGGTTCATGGACCAGCAGCATCAGCATGACTTAGAAAATTATTAGAAATGCCGATTTTGTTCCCAACTCAGATAACTGAGCCAGAAACTCTGGGGATGGAGCTCGGTAATCTGTGTACTGCAGATTCCTGCCAGTGATTCTGTTGCAGACCCAAGTGTGAGAAGCACAGTGACTTTCTATCTGGGCTTCACTAACTGCATTTGGAGTGCGCTGTTGGAAGAGTGAGCCAAGAGAGGCCAGAACTTAAATACACCACCAAACTGAGGTTAGATATTCACTGACCAATATACCAGACAGAGGAAGGGATATAGGCAAAACCACAGGAGACAAGCAAGTTGGTGAAACACACAAAGCAGACGAGTTCAAACAAAGGTAACCTTCAGGCACAATTACGAGAGAGCTCCATGCCCTTGAAGAACTGGCAGTGAACATCAAGGAGAGCTTGTCATTAACAGCAGGGTCCAGCCAGAGGGCGGTCCAGCCAGTTCATGTAAATCTCTAACAAGATATGATAAAGCATCTCTAACCCAGGGTATGGATGCTTTGAGGAACAGCAGTCTTTCACGGCAGTATTGAGATGCAGAAAAAAAAAGCAACAGCTGGATTATCAGAATCAGGGTACGGTTGACCTGGACTAAACGAGAAGCAAAGTCAGCCATGCTGCTCTGGTTGACCAGACTCCCCACCCTCCTCCTGCTTTACCGCAGGACTGGCTCTCAGACCCTGCAAGCCGCCGAGGCAAGGGGCTTGTTTTCTATCTAAAACCATAGCCCTTCTAGGGGCATTGTGCTTTGACACATACCTCCTAACTGTTTAGCCATCTCTCTGCAGAGGCTGGTGGCAGTGGTGAGGTGTCTCCTGTGGCACCTCTGAGCCCCCAGCAGCTCCCCACCCCAGCCTCGAAGATCATCAACAGCAGAAATTAACAGATTATCAAAGGATAGGCTTTGAGGGAGCTTCCCTGGTGGTCCAGTGGGTAAGGACACTGCCTTGCAGTGCAAGGGGTGCCGGTTCAATCCCTGGCCTGGGAAGATCCCCCGTGCTGCGGAGTGGCTGGACTGATGTGTCCAACTACCGAGCTAGAGCTCTGGAGCGCATGCACCCAGAGCCGGTGTTCTACAACAAGAGGGGCCACTGCAATGGGAGGCCCATACGGGGCAAAGAACAAAGATAAACAAATGAAAGATCAAAAGAAATGGCCAAAAAAAAAAAAAAAAAGGATAGATTTTGAGAGATGACATGATTTGGAGCACAGACGTTCACAGACATAGATGTCTCTAGGCCCTCAGGCAGACTGTTTTACTGTAATTGCCCATAGTTTCAGCAAGCTTCCAATCAGCTTTGAATCTGAAAATTACAAGGCATGAAAGAGGATAACTATGGGTACATAGGCTGCCAAAAATAAAAAAATTAAAAATCTTAATGGCTCGCAGGTCAAAATTAAGGTAAGAAATTGTGAAAAACTATAAAATTCAACCTAAAAAGTTCTGAGACCATGTTATGCAAGGATAACATTCAATAGTGGAACTGTGTTATAGTGGTTTTCGAAAGATGCAGAAGATGGCAGGTTATGACCCACCTCCAAGTGTATAAAAGGTGTGGAGACAGAGGATATGCAAAATAGTGTCAAAATGAACTCTATAGATTGCTTCCCAGCGAAACAACCACTTAGCTGTAGAAAGTCATATGAAACAATTATTTAAAGTCTCTGGGGAGTGTCCTAGTGACATAATATGGGGGAAAAAATTTAAAGAAAATCTATTAAATTTCAATGCTAACAGTGAGAGTCTGTGGCATTTAAAGCACAACTAAGCCCCCATCCCCACTGACAGCCCAATGTAATAGAAACTCTATTCTAGGTAAGCATGGCCATCAGTAAGTGTCTCCTCTTCCCTCAAGATCCTCATTCAGGGTTGTGATTTCACCCCAGTAGGAGGAAGCTCTCAGAAAATCTCATCCCCTCACCAACTCGATGCTACAGAAGTTCTATCCTAGGCAGACATGCCCAGGAGGATGGGGCTTCCTTTCCCTAGTGAGCTTTCATTCATGAGGCCAAGAATACTAGGCTTGATCATGCCTGCACCAGACAGCTTGTAGGATGGAGGCTGAATGCCAAGAGAAGTAAGAGAAGACCTCTCATTCACAGGGTACGGGTGTTATCAGAAGAGTGCCACAGTCCCCTCTCCAAGCTCTGGTTTAGTGGCACAGAGGTTCTTCCTAGGGAGAGAAACAAGTTTTAACCATAGTGAAGTCTTCATACCTCCTTAAGAGACTGACTTTATTTATAACATAGTTATAATATAAGATCATGCCTAAGGGCATTGTAAAAAAGCAATGGAGATCTTGGTGGTGAATTGCAAAAGCCTAGTGACTTACTATGCCAGAAGTAGCAAGCAATAGGCTATACCAGCTAGAAGTTTAACAGAGACAACTAGGTAAAGAAACAGCTAGAAAGAGCCCTCCTAGAGTTAGTCAAAGACTGACTGCTCTTGAAGAGAAATACAACTGTTATTTGTCAGACTATAGAGCAATTTATACCAAGCTATTGTCAAAAATATGGGGAAAACAGTTAGCAACTAGTAAAGGCTGACATCTAGGTAAAAAACCCACAAAGACAAAGGAGCCAGAAATCTAAGAGGCAGATCAGGGTAAGAGAGATTGAAAGAGCACAAAAATAAGCCACAGACATCTCTGGTGACTGTGGAGAGTACATGCTTACAAGTCTTCACACTAAGTAAAGAGACATCAGAGGCTGCACACTGCAGAGAAATAAGACTTCTCTGAGCTACTTAGAAGGCAAAAAAGAGAAAATCTTGAACGTAGCACACACACACATACACACAAAGATCCATCCCATGCAAGGGGACTACAAAAAGGTTAACAGAAACAGTGAAAGCCAGAAAGCAGTGGGATTCATAGTACTGAAAGTAAAAAATCAGCCACCCAAGAAACTTATCACCAGAAAAACATTCAAAAATGAAAACTAAGTAAGAATATCTCAAGTAAATAAACAAATAAAAGTGCTCATTGTTACAAGGCCTGCTTTGCAAGAAATACTAAAGGAATTTTTTAGGCTAAAAGCAAGTGACACCAGACATCAAGTAATAATAAAACAAAGTATACTGCGTATTTTCTTCTTAGTATATTTTTAAAAGAATTGCATAAAACAGTATCTTTCTAACTGGTGTTTTGTTTATAACATATAGAAATGTAGTGCGTTTGAAAATCTCAAAACATTCTATGAGGCCAGTATCACCCTGATAACAAAACCAAAAGAAAATACCAAAATTGACAAACTTTTAGCTAGAATAGCCAAGAAAAATCAAAGAAAGAAGACCCAACCTACTAAAATAAGGAGTGATAAAGAAGACATCACTACTGATCTTATAGAGATAAGAGGATTATCAAAGGGAATTCTACTTACAATTGTGTGACAACAAATTAGATAACCTGGATAAAATGGATAAATATCTAAAAACACTCCAACTACTGAGACTAAATCAAGAAGAAATATAAAATCTGAATAGACATATAAAAGTAAAGAGATCAAATTAGTAATTTGAAGATACAAGGAATAACGTAGGTCCATACGAATTTGCTGGTGAATTCTACCAAATCTTTAAAGAAGAATCAACACTAGTCTTTCACAAGCTCTTCCAAAAAACAGGAGAGAATGCTATTCAATTATTTTGTGAAAATCCTGACAATAGAACTAGACAAAGACATTATACCAAAAAGAAAACTACAAACAAATAACACTTAAGAATAAAAAATTCAAAAATTCTCAACAAAATAGTAGCAAACCAAGTTCAGCAAATGTATGAAAAGATCTTATATTATAATCAAGTGGGATGTATTCTGGGAATGAAAAGTTAGTTTAACATCTAAAAATAAGTTCATATAATATTGGACTAAATATACAAACCACATGGTTATCTCAACAGATACAGATAAAGCATTTAAAAATTCAACACCTGTCAGAGTAAAAGACTCTACAAGCTAGGTGAAAAGGAAATTTCCTCAACATGAAAAAGGTCATCTATAAAAAAACCATATCTAAAATCATAGCTAATAGTAAGGAACTGAATACTTTTTCCTACAATTCAGGAAATAAGACAGGGATATGTCCTTTTACCACTTCTCTTCAACATTGCACTGGATCCCTGCCAAAGCCATTAGGGAAGGGAAAGAAATAAAAGGTGCCCAGACTGGAGTGGAAATAAGGAAACTATATCCATTTGCAGATGATGTATCTTGTACATACAAAAGTCTAAGGTAATCTCTACAAAAATTCAAGCCGCCATTTTTGCTGAAATTGACAAGCTAATTTTAAAATTTATATGAAAATACAAGTGACCCAGAAAAAAAACAAAGTAATCATGAAAAAAAAGTAGAGAATTCACAGTTTCTGATTTAAGGTGACTACAAAGCAATCCACTTCCGTATTCTTGCCTGGAGAATCCCATGGGCAGAAAAGTCTGGTGGGCTACAGTCCATAGGGTCACAAAGAAATGACTTAGCAAGCACACACAAAGCCACAGAACACAACTCAGTGGTACAGCTGTAAGGACAGACATATAAATCAACGCAATAGAAGTTAGAGCTCAGAAATAGACCCTTCATCTGTGGTCAACTGATTTTCAGTGAAGGTGTCAAGACAATCCAATGAGAGAAAGAAAAGCTTTTTCAAACATGGAGTTTGGACAATTGGCTATCCACTGTAGAAGAATGAAACTATGACCTGACTTCATACCGTATCTTCAAGAAAATTACCTCAAAATGGTCATAAACTTAGATGTAAGAGCTAAAACTATAAAACTTTTAGAAGAAAACTTAAGAATAAATCTTAATGACTTTGCATTAGGCAATGGTATCTTATAAATAACATTAAAAGCACAACTGAAAAAGTTTAAGTAGATAAAGTAGGTAAACTGAACTTCAGCAACATTAAAAATCTCTATGCTTCAATAGACATGACCAAAAACATGAAAAGGCAAACTTAGAATGAGAGAAAATGTTTGAATCATATATTGGATAATGGATTTGTACCCAGAATATAAAACAGGCGTTTGCAAATCAATATTAGGAGACAAACCAACCAAAAATGGGAAATGGATCTGAAGACACATTCCTCCAGTGGAGATGTACAAGCAACCAATAAGTGCTATTTTTGAGAAAAAAAAATTGTTCAACATCTATTCACTAAGAAGTGTAAATCCCAAACCCCACAATGAGGGGCTTCCCTGGTGGTCCAGTGGTGACAGGGATATGTCCTTTACCACTTCTCTTCAACATTGCACTGGATCCCTGCCAAAGCCATTAGGGAAGGGAAAGAAATAAAAGGTGCCCAGACTGGAGTGGAAATAAGGAAACTATATCCATTTGCAGATGATGTATCTTGTACATACAAAAGTCTAAGGTAATCTCTACAAAAATGCAAGCCGCCATTTTGCTGAAATTGACAAGCTAATTTTAAAATTTATATGAAAATACAAGTGACCCAGAAAAAAAACAAAGTAATCATGAAAAAAAAGTAGAGAATTCACAGTTTCTGATTTAAGGTGACTACAAAGCAATCCACTTCCGTATTCTTGCCTGGAGAATCCCATGGGCAGAAAAGTCTGGTGGGCTACAGTCCATAGGGTCACAAAGAAATGACTTAGCAAGCACACACAAAGCCACAGAACACAACTCAGTGGTACAGCTGTAAGGACAGACATATAAATCAACGCAATAGAAGTTAGAGCTCAGAAATAGACCCTTCATCTGTGGTCAACTGATTTTCAGTGAAGGTGTCAAGACAATCCAATGAGAGAAAGAAAAGCTTTTTCAAACATGGAGTTTGGACAATTGGCTATCCACTGTAGAAGAATGAAACTATGACCTGACTTCATACCGTATCTTCAAGAAAATTACCTCAAAATGGTCATAAACTTAGATGTAAGAGCTAAAACTATAAAACTTTTAGAAGAAAACTTAAGAATAAATCTTAATGACTTTGCATTAGGCAATGGTATCTTATAAATAACATTAAAAGCACAACTGAAAAAGTTTAAGTAGATAAAGTAGGTAAACTGAACTTCAGCAACATTAAAAATCTCTATGCTTCAATAGACATGACCAAAAACATGAAAAGGCAAACTTAGAATGAGAGAAAATGTTTGAATCATATATTGGATAATGGATTTGTACCCAGAATATAAAACAGGCGTTTGCAAATCAATATTAGGAGACAAACCAACCAAAAATGGGAAATGGATCTGAAGACACATTCCTCCAGTGGAGATGTACAAGCAACCAATAAGTGCTATTTTTGAGAAAAAAAAATTGTTCAACATCTATTCACTAAGAAGTGTAAATCAAAACCACAATGAGGGGCTTCCCTGGTGGTCCAGTGGGTAAAGACACTGCCTTGCACTGCAAGGGGCGCCGGTTCGATCCCTGGCCTGAGAAGATCCCACATGCTGCAGAGTGGCTGGACAAATGTGCCCAACTACTGAGCCAGAGCTCTGGAGCGCATGTGCCCAGAGCCGGTGCTCTGCAGTGAGAGAGGCCACTGCAATGAGAGGCCCACACAGGCCAAAGAACAAAGATAGATAAAAATGGATAAATGAAAGACCAATAGATGTGGCCAAAAAAAACCCACAATGAGATATCACTTAAACCTTGAGTAGCTATAATCAAAGGCAGTTGATAACAGTGTTGACAAGGAAGTAGGGAAATGGTACTATGTTGGTGGGAATGTAAAGTTGTACAACTTCTTTGAAAAAAGCATTTTGGCAGTTGCTCAAACAGTTAAATATAAAGTTGCCACACAATCCAGCAATATTACTCTTAGATTCATGCCCAAGAGGAATGAGAGCTACATTCTCACAAAAACCTACACATAACTGTTAACTGCAGCATTATTCATAGTAGACAAAATCAGGAAACAACTTCAAACAGAATGGATCAATAAAGTATAATGGTATACATCATTTAGCAAGACACAGAATTCAGTTACTGATAGATGCTACAAAATAAATGAAACTTGAAAACATTACACTAAGTGAAAGAAAGCAATCATAAAAGACAACCTAATCTATGATCCATTTATATAGGCTGTTGAGAAGAGGAGATCCATGGAGACAGAAAGGAGATTAACTGTACAGTAACTAGGGGTCAGGTAAGATTAGGAGTGACTAATAATTAATAGAAATATTTGGGGAATGTCATAAATGTTCTAAAATTAGATTGCCATGATGGTTGTGTAACTGTGAAAAAAAATTAAATCTTAGCTTCAATAGACATGACCAAAAACATGAAAAGGCAAACTTAGAATGAGAGAAAATGTTTGAATCATATATTGGATAATGGATTTGTACCCAGAATATAAAACAGGCGTTTGCAAATCAATATTAGGAGACAAACCAACCAAAAATGGGAAATGGATCTGAAGACACATTCCTCCAGTGGAGATGTACAAGCAACCAATAAGTGCTATTTTTGAGAAAAAAAAATTGTTCAACATCTATTCACTAAGAAGTGTAAATCAAAACCACAATGAGGGGCTTCCCTGGTGGTCCAGTGGGTAAAGACACTGCCTTGCACTGCAAGGGGCGCCGGTTCGATCCCTGGCCTGAGAAGATCCCACATGCTGCAGAGTGGCTGGACAAATGTGCCCAACTACTGAGCCAGAGCTCTGGAGCGCATGTGCCCAGAGCCGGTGCTCTGCAGTGAGAGAGGCCACTGCAATGAGAGGCCCACACAGGCCAAAGAACAAAGATAGATAAAAATGGATAAATGAAAGACCAATAGATGTGGCCAAAAAAAACCCACAATGAGATATCACTTAAACCTTGAGTAGCTATAATCAAAGGCAGTTGATAACAGTGTTGACAAGGAAGTAGGGAAATGGTACTATGTTGGTGGGAATGTAAAGTTGTACAACTTCTTTGAAAAAAGCATTTTGGCAGTTGCTCAAACAGTTAAATATAAAGTTGCCACACAATCCAGCAATATTACTCTTAGATTCATGCCCAAGAGGAATGAGAGCTACATTCTCAAAAAAACCTACACATAACTGTTAACTGCAGCATTATTCATAGTAGACAAAATCAGGAAACAACTTCAAACAGAATGGATCAATAAAGTATAATGGTATACATCATTTAGCAAGACACAGAATTCAGTTACTGATAGATGCTACAAAATAAATGAAACTTGAAAACATTACACTAAGTGAAAGAAAGCAATCATAAAAGACAACCTAATCTATGATCCATTTATATAGGCTGTTGAGAAGAGGGAGATCCATGGAGACAGAAAGGAGATTAACTGTACAGTAACTAGGGGTCAGGTAAGATTAGGAGTGACTAATAATTAATAGAAATATTTGGGGAATGTCATAAATGTTCTAAAATTAGATTGCCATGATGGTTGTGTAACTGTGAATATACAAACTCATTAAATGTATACTTTTAATAGGTGAATTGGTGTGTGGTTTATATCTCAATAAAGGCACCTAAAAACAATGGTGTGGAGACGTGTATTAATGTTTAAAGAGATCCGAACTGGGAAAATAGTGTTAGTTCCCTAGTTTTTCAGGAAATCTATCTTTACAGTGACTCACTCTCCTTGGGGCAGCAGGACTGGATGGATGGATACAGGGCTCAAAGCCACACAGATGTGGGGCCAGCTTAGGTGAGTTCAAACCTCAATTTCTATCTTCTCTTAAGGAGACAATTTCTCTGAATCTGTCTGGAGAAATGACTGTCTACTTTATAGAATTTATTGGAAGTATTCAATTAGGTCCCATCTCTAAAATGTTTAGCACAATACTTGATAAATGATACAGATGGATAGCTCATAACTATTTAACAGTATCTTTGCTATTATTAACATTTGTTAATAGAGACCAGACTGAAACATAAGATCTTTAAGCACCCAATGGCTATGTAGAGGCTTCAATCATAAGTTACTTGCTTTTATTTCATACTGAGGAATTTTGCTTTAAATTTTTCTGCGCATTTATTAACCTCTCAAGTATCTATAGACTTACTGAAAAGCAATTCTGAATTTACTCCTCAACGTGTTGTTAGAAAACTATGACAGGGCATTCCCTGAAGTCCAATGATTAGAATTCTGCTTCTACTACAGGGTACATGGGTTTGATCCTTGGTCACAAGCTGTGCAGTGTGGACAAAAAGAAAAAAAAAAAAAACTATGAGAAACACTTTGGGGGGAGATTTCTGATCTTGTCATCAGCAGAGGGTTTTTGTCTTGATAGCCAAAGGCCAGCCAGGGTACATGGGTTTGATCCTTGGTCACAAGCTGTGCAGTGTGGACGAAAAGAAAAAACAAAAAAAAACTATGAGAAACACTTTGGGGGGGGATTTCTGATCTTGTCATCAGCAGAGGGTTTTTGTCTTGATAGCCAAAGGCCAGCCAAACCTCCAGCTGAAATTAGCAGTTGGATTTCTGGTAGCGGGAGGAGCTAAGTACTTTTTCCAGTGGTTGTCTGTACCTTGAATATTGTGGCAAAGGAACTTGTTTTCCCATCAGGAACTTGGGAGAGGAGAGAAACTTAGAGATCTGAGTAAGACCACAGTAGAAGCCAGTGTCTTACCACCAGCCTTGCAAGGGAGACTTCCCCGTCCTTATCCTCTGCATGCATAGTCAAGGAGCACCTCCTAGACCTGATTCTGCTCACATTTTTCCCTCTAAAAATAAGTTTCTCAAGCAGCAAACCCTTTCAGGACCAGGACCATGTTTTAAATAATTCTGCCATTACCCAGAACAGTCTGTCTGTGGTTGGCATATCGCCTGAACCTCTGGGATGATCGTGGAGAAATGACTGTCTACTTTATAGAATTTATTGGAAGTATTCAATTAGGTCCCATCTCTAAAATGTTTAGCACAATACTTGATAAATGATACAGATGGATAGCTCATAACTATTTAACAGTATCTTTGCTATTATTAACATTTGTTAATAGAGACCAGACTGAAACATAAGATCTTTAAGCACCCAATGGCTATGTAGAGGCTTCAATCATAAGTTACTTGCTTTTATTTCATACTGAGGAATTTTGCTTTAAATTTTTCTGCGCATTTATTAACCTCTCAAGTATCTATAGACTTACTGAAAAGCAATTCTGAATTTACTCCTCAACGTGTTGTTAGAAAACTATGACAGGGCATTCCCTGAAGTCCAATGATTAGAATTCTGCTTCTACTACAGGGTACATGGGTTTGATCCTTGGTCACAAGCTGTGCAGTGTGGACAAAAAGAAAAAAAAAAAAAACTATGAGAAACACTTTGGGGGGAGATTTCTGATCTTGTCATCAGCAGAGGGTTTTTGTCTTGATAGCCAAAGGCCAGCCAGGGTACATGGGTTTGATCCTTGGTCACAAGCTGTGCAGTGTGGACGAAAAGAAAAAACCAAAAAAAAACTATGAGAAACACTTTGGGGGGGGATTTCTGATCTTGTCATCAGCAGAGGGTTTTTGTCTTGATAGCCAAAGGCCAGCCAAACCTCCAGCTGAAATTAGCAGTTGGATTTCTGGTAGCGGGAGGAGCTAAGTACTTTTTCCAGTGGTTGTCTGTACCTTGAATATTGTGGCAAAGGAACTTGTTTTCCCATCAGGAACTTGGGAGAGGAGAGAAACTTAGAGATCTGAGTAAGACCACAGTAGAAGCCAGTGTCTTACCACCAGCCTTGCAAGGGAGACTTCCCCGTCCTTATCCTCTGCATGCATAGTCAAGGAGCACCTCCTAGACCTGATTCTGCTCACATTTTTCCCTCTAAAAATAAGTTTCTCAAGCAGCAAACCCTTTCAGGACCAGGACCATGTTTTAAATAATTCTGCCATTACCCAGAACAGTCTGTCTGTGGTTGGCATATCGCCTGAACCTCTGGGATGATCGTGAAGAAGGTCTCGTGGACCTGAGAGAGTCAGACCTTCACATCATCCAGATATTTGACTGAAACAGTTATGTGCTTAATCCTGTCTACTCATAATTGATAGGATGGTATGAATCCTCAGGCACTTCTGGTGGGGAGGTGGGGGAGGTGTGCACCATCAGTGGACATGGGAGACTGGCTGAGAAAACAGGGGCTACAGTTACTTCTCCAGGTAAGTGCCTGTGGTACAGAGGGTGAGGTCAGCCGCAGCTGATTTCCCAGTGTTGGGATTTGTCCAGTGTCTTAGCAAGGGGGAGGGTGGAAATGTGCTTTAAGTGCTCAAATGTTTTTCAGGAAGGATGTGTCACTCCTGGCTGTGAGAATAAGTTCTTCCCAACTGTGTTTGTCTAGGGCTTTGAGATGAGGAGACAGAAAGGGCTCCTGAGAGGAAGACTGTTGTGAGTCTCCCCAGCATGGAAGCAAACACACTTAAGGGAGGTGATGAAGGATGGGCACTTTCTTGTTAACAGATGGCCTCCAGTGAGGTCACTTGGTGTGTTTTTACCTGATGATGTTCCCAGTGGGGTCAGGGGCAGACTCTGGAAGGTCTCTTTCTCTTTCTCTCTCTCTCTCTCTCTCTCTTTCTCTCTCTCACACACACACAATGGGCCTGATTCTTGGGGCTGTCTAATTTATTTTTACATTAGGATTTGGCTTCTGGACTTGGTTAAACCATCTGTCACCTTTACGACTGGTAAGTGGCGGGCTGAAGTCTCAGAAGTGCGTCAAGAGTAGGGGGTTAACTGGACTGTGATCCTTCACGCTTACCGCATTCCTGTACAAATACCCAGCTTCTCCTCAACCCCCAGATGCACAAATCACAGAGCATGAAGGTCGTCCAATTCAATCCCCTTGCTTTCCAGTTGACAAAAGTGTCATCCAGCGAAGGGAAGCATCTTGCCCTCAGTTACGACATGGCAGGTGATAAGGCCACAAGCAGCCCCCTGGACCCCTGGCTCCCCACATGCTGTTTTAAATAATTCTGCCATTACCCAGAACAGTCTGTCTGTGGTTGGCATATCGCCTGAACCTCTGGGATGATCGTGAAGAAGGTCTCGTGGACCTGAGAGAGTCAGACCTTCACATCATCCAGATATTTGACTGAAACAGTTATGTGCTTAATCCTGTCTACTCATAATTGATAGGATGGTATGAATCCTCAGGCACTTCTGGTGGGGAGGTGGGGGAGGTGTGCACCATCAGTGGACATGGGAGACTGGCTGAGAAAACAGGGGCTACAGTTACTTCTCCAGGTAAGTGCCTGTGGTACAGAGGGTGAGGTCAGCCGCAGCTGATTTCCCCGGTGTTGGGATTTGTCCAGTGTCTTAGCAAGGGGGAGGGTGGAAATGTGCTTTAAGTGCTCAAATGTTTTTCAGGAAGGATGTGTCACTCCTGGCTGTGAGAATAAGTTCTTCCCAACTGTGTTTGTCTAGGGCTTTGAGATGAGGAGACAGAAAGGGCTCCTGAGAGGAAGACTGTTGTGAGTCTCCCCAGCATGGAAGCAAACACACTTAAGGGAGGTGATGAAGGATGGGCACTTTCTTGTTAACAGATGGCCTCCAGTGAGGTCACTTGGTGTGTTTTTACCTGATGATGTTCCCAGTGGGGTCAGGGGCAGACTCTGGAAGGTCTCTTTCTCTTTCTCTCTCTCTCTCTCTCTCTCTCTCTCTTTCTCTCTCTCACACACACACAATGGGCCTGATTCTTGGGGCTGTCTAATTTATTTTTACATTAGGATTTGGCTGCTGGACTTGGTTAAACCATCTGTCACCTTTACGACTGGTAAGTGGCGGGCTGAAGTCTCAGAAGTGCGTCAAGAGTAGGGGGTTAACTGGACTGTGATCCTTCACGCTTACCGCATTCCTGTACAAATACCCAGCTTCTCCTCAACCCCCAGATGCACAAATCACAGAGCATGAAGGTCGTCCAATTCAATCCCCTTGCTTTCCAGTTGACAAAAGTGTCATCCAGCGAAGGGAAGCATCTTGCCCTCAGTTACGACATGGCAGGTGATAAGGCCACAAGCAGCCCCCTGGACCCCTGGCTTCAGATTCCTCTACTTCCCGTCATGCCCCCACTGTCTCTCCATGCACATCTGCTCCTTGGCAGCCCAAGAGTGAACAGAGTGCTCATGGCAGCTTAATTAGCCATAAATACTCTCTTAATAAACCCACCCTCGTATGAGTTGTTTCTGTTAGAAGGAATTATTATTGCCACTACATAAATTTCCTGAAAAAGATATGGTCGGGTCACACAATGTAGCCTATTATGAGAACCAGGGTAATAAAAACAGCCAGATTATTTATGTGTCTCCCTGGGTTCCTGAGGCTTATCTCAAAGAAGAGAGCCAAGATGCTGAGACAAATGGAGAAGTAAATGCGTGTGGCTGCAAACACTGTGGGCAATTTGTTCGGCACCATTGCTGCAAAGGCAGTTTTAAGATTAAGGCCTGACATGGCTAGCGATGAGCATGATTCCTCAGGGAGGTGAGCAGCCATTCCCGTCCCCGCTGGGGACAAAGGAATTGGGATTAAACAGCAACGGAAGTCATGTTCACTTCATAACAAAACAAGATCACAGGTCTGTGAAGACCTTGGGGTCCAAAGGCATTTTTGGGTTGGTCATAAGTTGTGTGGCCTGCCTCTGTGCTTGCTTGAAGCATGAGCCCCATAGATTCAGAGGGCTAGGGAATGCCATACGACCCCCCTCACCCCTCTGCCAAGGACATTTACCCTGCCGATGTGGTAATGCACATCTCCCTCACTACATCGGACACCCAACTGACAAGGGGATTTAAGGAGCATGGAGGCAGCTGCCCAGCCCCACCTTGGTCCTTCTGGCTTCTGCCATCCCAGCCAGGGCATGTTGGCCGAGGCTGGGACTGACCTCCAGCCAGACTGCGGCTGCCCACAACCATCTTCCTAGGCCAGGAATGGCTTTCAGGTCTAGGTCTCTCTAAATGCTTTTGTGATGCCCCCTGCCAGTCAGGGGTGGGTGCAAATGGTTGGTTTCTCATCAGGCACCATGGTGACTTGGGAAATAAAGAGAACAATTATCTTTTCCTAAAGGAAGTACCTCCAGGGTTCTATGTTTACCACAATTAAAACCATGAATCGTCCAATTCAATCCCCTTGCTTTCCATTAAAAGTTTTCCTGTTACGACATGGCAGGTGATAAGGCCACAAGCAGCCCCCTGGACCCCTGGCTTCAGATTCCTCTACTTCCCGTCATGCCCCCACTGTCTCTCCATGCACATCTGCTCCTTGGCAGCCCAAGAGTGAACAGAGTGCTCATGGCAGCTTAATTAGCCATAAATACTCTCTTAATAAACCCACCCTCGTATGAGTTGTTTCTGTTAGAAGGAATTATTATTGCCACTACATAAATTTCCTGAAAAAGATATGGTCGGGTCACACAATGTAGCCTATTATGAGAACCAGGGTAATAAAAACAGCCAGATTATTTATGTGTCTCCCTGGGTTCCTGAGGCTTATCTCAAAGAAGAGAGCCAAGATGCTGAGACAAATGGAGAAGTAAATGCGTGTGGCTGCAAACACTGTGGGCAATTTGTTCGGCACCATTGCTGCAAAGGCAGTTTTAAGATTAAGGCCTGACATGGCTAGCGATGAGCATGATTCCTCAGGGAGGTGAGCAGCCATTCCCGTCCCCGCTGGGGACAAAGGAATTGGGATTAAACAGCAACGGAAGTCATGTTCACTTCATAACAAAACAAGATCACAGGTCTGTGAAGACCTTGGGGTCCAAAGGCATTTTTGGGTTGGTCATAAGTTGTGTGGCCTGCCTCTGTGCTTGCTTGAAGCATGAGCCCCATAGATTCAGAGGGCTAGGGAATGCCATACGACCCCTCCCCCCTCTGCCAAGGACATTTACCCTGCCGATGTGGTAATGCACATCTCCCTCACTACATCGGACACCCAACTGACAAGGGGATTTAAGGAGCATGGAGGCAGCTGCCCAGCCCCACCTTGGTCCTTCTGGCTTCTGCCATCCCAGCCAGGGCATGTTGGCCGAGGCTGGGACTGACCTCCAGCCAGACTGCGGCTGCCCACAACCATCTTCCTAGGCCAGGAATGGCTTTCAGGTCTAGGTCTCTCTAAATGCTTTTGTGATGCCCCCTGCCAGTCAGGGGTGGGTGCAAATGGTTGGTTTCTCATCAGGCACCATGGTGACTTGGGAAATAAAGAGAACAATTATCTTTTCCTAAAGGAAGTACCTCCAGGGTTCTATGTTTACCACAATTCAACCAGAATCTTTTCAATAAATCAGGTTTTAAATTTAGTTCAGTTCACATCTTGACAAAATGAATTTTGAATTATCAATGGAGCTGAAAAGTAGGCAGAAGAGCTCAGGGGAAGCACAGTCATTCATCCCCGGCCCAGTAAGAGCCCTACCCCACCATGCTCCTCAGGGTCACTGGGACTGGCAGGACGTGGATGGACATGACTGTGGTGACCCCTGCTATGAGGCGACACTCAAAGTAACCTGTCTTTTCATTTACATCTTAAGTTTGTGATTTCCTACAATGGCAGGAAAAATAGAGAGGTGATTTGCTTTCACCAAGAATGGAGCCAGTCTTTCTCTCTCCTAGTACAGTGAAAGAACAGCTACCCCGCTTCCCACCCTGTCCACAGTGGCCCTGAGATAAGGGACGAGAAATCAGGGGAACACCGCTCTCTAAACAGCACATCTGTTGGTTAAGCACTTCAGTTGACTAATATTCTTGGTGGTTGAAGCCAGACTTCCCACAGAATACAAGTTTTCAAAAACGTAGAACGACCAAAATGACTTCCACTTAACACCACATTACCCAGAATTAGCCTTTGATATACTGTGGGGTCATCTGGTATCTGAGGATCAACTTAAGGCCATCAGTGTTTAAGTTTTCTTCTGACAGTTTGCTCAGAAGTCCCACGTGTGGAAGAGAGGAGACTGTTTCAGTCTGAAGGGATCCCTGGAAGAAATATTCACCACTTGACAGGAAAGGGTCATGACCCTGCTTTGTATTGATTATGCAAACTCTGGGCCATTGAACCAAGAGAGGTTATTTTGCTGATGATGATTTACATTGGATCTAAGAGCCTGAAGCAAACAGTGCAGAGAATCTGGTGAAATCAACGTTTCAAAATAGAAACACTTTGGAGTCAGCTCCTGTCTTACAAGTAACGGCCTGTTTCTTCCCATGAAAAGGAAGATGTTTCTCCTCAGATCACGGGCCCACCTGAAGGTTCTAAGAAGGCACAGCCAGGCCCCCTGGCCCACAGCTTTCGTACTTGTGCTGTGTTTCGTCCAGGGCACTCTGCAAAAGGGCACAGCTCCCACCTCAGCATCCCTGAGCTGCAGGATCTCTGCACCCCTGACCAGTCCAGCAGGTTCTTCTCAGACACAGAGATCTAGACTGGAAGACCTTCCAGAAACACCGGGCCTTGTGGGAGGTGGGCGAGGACTCCATGGTGACCGTGGCCCCTGAAAGGTAAGCCACGAGCACAGCACCTGTACTCTGCTTCCTTTCGTTTTACCCTCCCCAATGCTGTATTCACATCTTCTATCAGTCAGTCCCCTGTTGAGAACCTCCAATGGCTCCTAGTGATAGGGCAGGAGCTCCAAACTGGGAAGCAAACAATCCCCAGAGTGTAAATTCTCGTGGGCTCTCCTCACCCAATTTATCCATTTGCCCGTCACATGGGCTGCTCTTCTCTGCATATTCAGTGCAAAGTCTTGACTCTGGATCTTTGCCCAATTTACCCTCTGCCTGGAATGCACTTCCATTTTTATCTCCTGCCTGACAAACTCCTGATCATCTTCCAGGCCCAGACAGCCTTCCCTGACTGCCCTTTCATGCCCTTGTTCTACTGTATTGGCTCCAGAATTGACTGATCTCATTTACATCCCCATGGCATTTTGCACCATGCTTCTCTTAGGTCACTCACTGCAGTGCCTTGGGAGCCATCCCCTCCACCAAACGGTCATCTACGTGTTTTTTTGAAGTTTGCTCAGAAGTCCCACGTGTGGAAGAAGAGACTGTTTCATTCCCTGGAAGAAATATTCACCACTTGACAGGAAAGGGTCATGACCCTGCTTTGTATTGATTATGCAAACTCTGGGCCATTGAACCAAGAGAGGTTATTTTGCTGATGATGATTTACATTGGATCTAAGAGCCTGAAGCAAACAGTGCAGAGAATCTGGTGAAATCAACGTTTCAAAATAGAAACACTTTGGAGTCAGCTCCTGTCTTACAAGTAACGGCCTGTTTCTTCCCATGAAAAGGAAGATGTTTCTCCTCAGATCACGGGCCCACCTGAAGGTTCTAAGAAGGCACAGCCAGGCCCCCTGGCCCACAGCTTTCGTACTTGTGCTGTGTTTCGTCCAGGGCACTCTGCAAAAGGGCACAGCTCCCACCTCAGCATCCCTGAGCTGCAGGATCTCTGCACCCCTGACCAGTCCAGCAGGTTCTTCTCAGACACAGAGATCTAGACTGGAAGACCTTCCAGAAACACCGGGCCTTGTGGGAGGTGGGCGAGGACTCCATGGTGACCGTGGCCCCTGAAAGGTAAGCCACGAGCACAGCACCTGTACTCTGCTTCCTTTCGTTTTACCCTCCCCAATGCTGTATTCACATCTTCTATCAGTCAGTCCCCTGTTGAGAACCTCCAATGGCTCCTAGTGATAGGGCAGGAGCTCCAAACTGGGAAGCAAACAATCCCCAGAGTGTAAATTCTCGTGGGCTCTCCTCACCCAATTTATCCATTTGCCCGTCACATGGGCTGCTCTTCTCTGCATATTCAGTGCAAAGTCTTGACTCTGGATCTTTGCCCAATTTACCCTCTGCCTGGAATGCACTTCCATTTTTATCTCCTGCCTGACAAACTCCTGATCATCTTCCAGGCCCAGACAGCCTTCCCTGACTGCCCTTTCATGCCCTTGTTCTACTGTATTGGCTCCAGAATTGACTGATCTCATTTACATCCCCATGGCATTTTGCACCATGCTTCTCTTAGGTCACTCACTGCAGTGCCTTGGGAGCCATCCCCTCCACCAAACTATGGACATCTACCCATCTTTGCTCCCTAGCTCCTAGGAAAGTCCCTGGCTCTTTCTAAGAGCTCATTTAATTACATGGAGTGTATGCTTCAATGAGCATTGCCAGACTCCCCCAAACACTGCCAGGGGAATACATAATACAAGGCTTGGCTAAATACTCTGAAGGAACACGGCACTGTGGGACATTGTTGAACGAGTGGGGGAAACATATCAAGAAGTGCATACAGTGACAGGCCAACATCCTGAGGTCACGAGGGGCAGGCAGAAGGGCTGTGGACTTCTAGTGGCAATCTGCTTTTGATCTGTTCTGGAAATAAAACATCAGGAAGACTTTCGCAGTGGCGGAGCAGACTGACCAATGGCAGAACAATCGTAGCCAGACACCTGGAAGCTCCACGGTGTGGTTTGGTTTGCCTCACAGAAAGAGCAGCCCTTGGCCACCTGCCCTGCTCCTACTGGGTCCCACACATGTCTCTGCAGAATAAAAGACAATGGATAAGCCCCAAGTCAGCCCTGACAGCAAATTTTGCATTGTAATGCAAAATGTCAGTGCTGTAGTTTAAATGAAGTCCCCAGCACCTTGTTAATTCTGAACCATTAATGCTTCTGACTCTGTGGCATCTTTACAGGGAGGTGTGCACAGCACTATGTAAGCGGAATATCGTCACACTTCCTTTACTGCCTCACCTCGAGACTCCTGCAGGGAGGAAAGCCACTGCCCAGGAGCCCCACATGGCAGGGCACTGCGGGGCCCCAATGGAAAGAGGTACCCCCAACCCTCCAAACCCTCCAGTAGCCATGGGACAAACCTCCTCCCGACACCTCTCTACCTGATAGAGAACTCTGCTTGGTCACAACAGAGAGTGATGGAGAAGGAAAACATAAACAGGTGGAGAAAGTGAAAGATAAGTTGACAAAGCTAGCAATGCAAAAAAAAACAAGCCCACTAACCAAAGAGATGAGGGACCATAAGGAAGCTGCTTTCAGAAGAGTGGCATTCTGGAGACCTAAGAGTGAGGATTGTGTATTTTATATATAAACATACCAATGACCAGTGCTAACATCCACTGTGACCCGTTGAAAGCTGATTTGGGAAATCACCACAGATTGCAATAAAAAAGACGTCACGCTGTTACTGACGATACCTCTTACTGCTCACAAGCCAGAACTGAAGGTCATGTGCAAAACCCTTCACTCTCTCAGTCCCATCCCCTTACCTTGGACAAATGACTCCACTATGAAACCGTAGCTCTCACAGCTGTTGCACACGCACACACACACACACATCACGAACTATTTGACCCTGCTCAACAGCAGCGTTATCTTCTATCCTCCTTACTAAATCCATCTGAATCCCTCAGCTCATTCCTGGAAGACATCCGAATGACATTTATAGCCCTCCAGCTGGCAATCTGCTTTTGATCTGTTCTGGAAATAAAACATCAGGAAGACTTTCGCAGTGGCGGAGCAGACTGACCAATGGCAGAACAATCGTAGCCAGACACCTGGAAGCTCCACGGTGTGGTTTGGTTTGCCTCACAGAAAGAGCAGCCCTTGGCCACCTGCCCTGCTCCTACTGGGTCCCACACATGTCTCTGCAGAATAAAAGACAATGGATAAGCCCCAAGTCAGCCCTGACAGCAAATTTTGCATTGTAATGCAAAATGTCAGTGCTTAGTTTAAATGAAGTCCCCAGCACCTTGTTAATTCTGAACCATTAATGCTTCTGACTCTGTGGCATCTTTACAGGGAGGTGTGCACAGCACTATGTAAGCGGAATATCGTCACACTTCCTTTACTGCCTCACCTCGAGACTCCTGCAGGGAGGAAAGCCACTGCCCAGGAGCCCCACATGGCAGGGCACTGCGGGGCCCCAATGGAAAGAGGTACCCCCAACCCTCCAAACCCTCCAGTAGCCATGGGACAAACCTCCTCCCGACACCTCTCTACCTGATAGAGAACTCTGCTTGGTCACAACAGAGAGTGATGGAGAAGGAAAACATAAACAGGTGGAGAAAGTGAAAGATAAGTTGACAAAGCTAGCAATGCAAAAAAAAACAAGCCCACTAACCAAAGAGATGAGGGACCATAAGGAAGCTGCTTTCAGAAGAGTGGCATTCTGGAGACCTAAGAGTGAGGATTGTGTATTTTATATATAAACATACCAATGACCAGTGCTAACATCCACTGTGACCCGTTGAAAGCTGATTTGGGAAATCACCACAGATTGCAATAAAAAAGACGTCACGCTGTTACTGACGATACCTCTTACTGCTCACAAGCCAGAACTGAAGGTCATGTGCAAAACCCTTCACTCTCTCAGTCCCATCCCCTTACCTTGGACAAATGACTCCACTATGAAACCGTAGCTCTCACAGCTGTTGCACACGCACACACACACACACATCACGAACTATTTGACCCTGCTCAACAGCAGCGTTATCTTCTATCCTCCTTACTAAATCCATCTGAATCCCTCAGCTCATTCCTGGAAGACATCCGAATGACATTTATAGCCCTCCCAGCTGGTGAAAGAGCACAGCAAACCCTTCTTGACGGCCAGCTCTGGGACAAGTCGCACGGCTGGTTCTTCCCTCCTTCACTCACACACATAACAAGATGCAACTCCCATGACCCTTTCTTTGCAGCCTGCATATAAAAAGGCTCCTTCTTGATGGTAAAAACAAAACTTGGACTCAATCCCACATCACTCAAACTACTCTCATCATTTTTTTTTGTTCAAAAGCAAATTAGCATACACAGATTGTCAGATTGACCAGCCATGTTCTCAAACCCCACCTCCCCTCAACCCCCCACCTCCCTCCCTCCACCCCCACCTGCAGCTCCCTGGTCACTAGACACCAAGGGTTTCTGGATGTAAAGCCAATGGTTCTTTCCAGTCTTTCTCTTAGTGATATTGTTACATTGAACCTGCCCATCTCCTAGCACGTGGGAAGACTCTCCACTCTCCCTTTTCCTCTGACCACTGTGGCTGCACTTGCTCAGTGTCTTTTACTGACCTTTGGAACTTTGGTTATTGTTGCTCAGGGTTCTCTCTTCATCGACCCTCCACGTGCCTCTACACTGCCACATGGCTTCATCACTATAGTGCTGGAAACCTGCGCGCCTCTGTCCCCAGTCTGGCTCTCTCTCCAGAAACCAGACCCCTGAGAGACCAACTGTCTGCTGGTCGTTTCACTGGGCATTTCTCAAGTGCGACAAACTCAGCATTTTCAAAATGTCATTCATCTACTTTGTTCCAAATTAATCTTCCTCAAGGATCCCACCTGAGAAAACACCTGCTGATTCTTCATCTTGGGTCTTCTCTGAGCCAGTGATCAGTTTCATGCGTCTCAGCTCTAGGTTCACCCTTTATTTCTTGTTCAATGAATACAGAGCTGTAAGCATTTCTCACCTGCAATTGGCACCCATGTGTTCAACCTTGTCAGGAGAGGACCCTGGGGGCTTCCCTGGGGGCTCAGATGGTAAAGAGAGTGCCTGCAATGCAGGAGTCCCAGGTTCGATCACTGGGTCCGGATTCCCCTGGAGAAGGGCATGGCAACCCACTCCAGTATTCTTGCCTGGAGAATTTCCTGGACAGAGGAGGTGCCTGGCAGGCCACAGTCTACGAAGTTGCAAAGAGTCAGACACGACTGAGTGACTAACACGTGCAGAGGATGCTGGAGGGACCCTGCAGGAGGAAGGGGCTCCTCTTCCTGGTGCCAGTGTGCCTCAGCCCAGCCCAGTGACACCTCACCACCTCCTGCCACTGCTGTTCTCAACATCCCTCCTCCCTCTATCCTTCCTAGTATTGTAAAGGTTGATATATTTAGACTTACTTTATCATTCTTCTTATTTTTAATTTACTGTATTTTTCTTTATTTCTCCCTTTCTACATTTTTGTTCCATTTGTCCAGACTTAATTCACCCTACTTCTTTGTTTTCTAATAGTTTAGAGTTACACATTCTATTATTTTTATTAGCTACCATTACATTTAATGGGCATACTAGATTTCACAAAGTGCAAAGTTAGATTTTTAACTTCCTCCCAGACAATACAAGAACTTTAGAATGATTTTTGTCCAGCATATCTTCTTCTCTAGTCTGCCAGCTCATTGTATTGTCTAGTGCTTTAGTTCCGTTTTTTTCTAAACCCCCAATTTTAATTATTTTAAAATCATTGACAGGTGTAACTTTTTCTCCCTGAATGTTATTCTACTGGGAGACCTCCTTTCGGTGTAACTTTTAGTCTGGCTCTCTCTCCAGAAACCAGACCCCTGAGAGACCAACTGTCTGCTGGTCGTTTCACTGGGCATTTCTCAAGTGCGACAAACTCAGCATTTTCAAAATGTCATTCATCTACTTTGTTCCAAATTAATCTTCCTCAAGGATCCCACCTGAGAAAACACCTGCTGATTCTTCATCTTGGGTCTTCTCTGAGCCAGTGATCAGTTTCATGCGTCTCAGCTCTAGGTTCACCCTTTATTTCTTGTTCAATGAATACAGAGCTGTAAGCATTTCTCACCTGCAATTGGCACCCATGTGTTCAACCTTGTCAGGAGAGGACCCTGGGGGCTTCCCTGGGGGCTCAGATGGTAAAGAGAGTGCCTGCAATGCAGGAGTCCCAGGTTCGATCACTGGGTCCGGATTCCCCTGGAGAAGGGCATGGCAACCCACTCCAGTATTCTTGCCTGGAGAATTTCCTGGACAGAGGAGGTGCCTGGCAGGCCACAGTCTACGAAGTTGCAAAGAGTCAGACACGACTGAGTGACTAACACGTGCAGAGGATGCTGGAGGGACCCTGCAGGAGGAAGGGGCTCCTCTTCCTGGTGCCAGTGTGCCTCAGCCCAGCCCAGTGACACCTCACCACCTCCTGCCACTGCTGTTCTCAACATCCCTCCTCCCTCTATCCTTCCTAGTATTGTAAAGGTTGATATATTTAGACTTACTTTATCATTCTTCTTATTTTTAATTTACTGTATTTTTCTTTATTTCTCCCTTTCTACATTTTTGTTCCATTTGTCCAGACTTAATTCACCCTACTTCTTTGTTTTCTAATAGTTTAGAGTTACACATTCTATTATTTTTATTAGCTACCATTACATTTAATGGGCATACTAGATTTCACAAAGTGCAAAGTTAGATTTTTAACTTCCTCCCAGACAATACAAGAACTTTAGAATGATTTTTGTCCAGCATATCTTCTTCTCTAGTCTGCCAGCTCATTGTATTGTCTAGTGCTTTAGTTCCGTTTTTTTCTAAACCCCCAATTTTAATTATTTTAAAAATCATTGACAGGTGTAACTTTTTCTCCCTGAATGTTATTCTACTGGGAGACCTCCTTTCTGATTTTAAAACTTCTTTCTTGCTGAATTATATGCTTTGTAAATCTTTCATTAAATCTTGTAGAGTTCATAAGATTTTCCACATGGACCATCATGTCATCTATGATAAAGACAGTTTTAATTCTTCCTTTACAACTTGGATAACTCTTTCCTTTTGTGCCTAATTGCTCTGGTAAGAACCTCTAGCAAAAGGTTGACTAGAAGTGGCAAAGGCATACGCCTTGTTTTGCTTTTGGGGGGGATCATAAAACAAAAACATTCAGTTTTCAGTATTATATATGAGTGTTAACTGTAAGATTTTTCCCCTAGATGTTCTTTATAAGATCAGGAAAGTTCCTCTCTATTTCTAGTTTTCTGAGAGTTTTTATCAGGAATAGATGTTGGGTTTTTCAAATACTTTTCCTAAATTTATTAAGATGATCATGTTTAACTATTTCCATTTGTCAATATGATGAATTGCATTGATTGCTTTTCAAATGTTAAATTACCTTGCATTCCTGGGATAAATATATTTAGTCATGATCCATTTTATATATTATTGGCTTAAATTTGCTAATATTTTGTTAAGAAATTTTGCATCTCTGTTCATAAGAAAAAATAAACCCTCACATATTTAGCCAAATGATTTTTGACAAGGGTACCACAATCACTCAATAGGGGAAAAGACAGTCTTTCAAGAAATAGCCCTGAGAAAACTAAGTATTCACATGCAAGTATTAATAATAAAGTTAGACCCTTACCTAACACTATATACAAAAATTAACTCAAAATAGACCCATGATCTCCATGTAACACCTACAGGTGTAAGACTCTTAGAAGAACACAGAGGACAGAAGCTTCAAAATACTGGATTTGGCAAACATTTATTGGATATAATACTAAAAGTACAGGCAACAAAAGAAAAACTAGTTACATTGGACTTCATAAAAACATTTGTGCTTTAAAAAACACTGTCAAACACACGAAAAGATACTCAACATCGCTCATTATTAGAGAAATGCAAATCAGAACTACAGTGAGATATTACCTCACACCAGTCAGAATGGCCATCATCAAAAAATCTACAGACAATAAATGCTGGAGAGGGTGTGGAGAAAAGGGAACACTCGTACACTGTTGGTGAGAATGTAAGTTGATACAGCCACTATGGAAGACAATATGGAGATTCCTTAAAAAACTAGGAATAGAAGCGCCCTATGACCCAGCAATCCCACTATCAGGCATGTACCCTGAGGAAATCAAAACTGAAAGAGACACCTGTACCCCAATGTTCATTGCAGCCCTTTTCACAATAGCTAGAACATGGAAACAACCTAGGTGTCCATCAACAAATGAATGGATAAAGAAGCTGTGGCACATTTATACAATGGAATACTTGTCAGCCATAAAAAGAAATGCATTTGAATTAGACCTAATGAGGTGGATGAACCTAAAAACTATTACACAAAGTGAAGTAAATCAGAGAGAGAAGGACAAATATAGTACACTAACACATACATATGGAATCTAGAAAGATGGTACTGTTAAGTGTATATGCAGAGCAGTGTAAAAAATCAGGATTCATTTTAATATGATGAATTGCATTGATTGCTTTTCAAATGTTAAATTACCTTGCATTCCTGGGATAAATATATTTAGTCATGATCCATTTTATATATTATTGGCTTAAATTTGCTAATATTTTGTTAAGAAATTTTGCATCTCTGTTCATAAGAAAAAATAAACCCTCACATATTTAGCCAAATGATTTTTGACAAGGGTACCACAATCACTCAATAGGGGAAAAGACAGTCTTTCAAGAAATAGCCCTGAGAAAACTAAGTATTCACATGCAAGTATTAATAATAAAGTTAGACCCTTACCTAACACTATATACAAAAATTAACTCAAAATAGACCCATGATCTCCATGTAACACCTACAGGTGTAAGACTCTTAGAAGAACACAGAGGACAGAAGCTTCAAAATACTGGATTTGGCAAACATTTATTGGATATAATACTAAAAGTACAGGCAACAAAAGAAAAACTAGTTACATTGGACTTCATAAAAACATTTGTGCTTTAAAAAACACTGTCAAACACACGAAAAGATACTCAACATCGCTCATTATTAGAGAAATGCAAATCAGAACTACAGTGAGATATTACCTCACACCAGTCAGAATGGCCATCATCAAAAAATCTACAGACAATAAATGCTGGAGAGGGTGTGGAGAAAAGGGAACACTCGTACACTGTTGGTGAGAATGTAAGTTGATACAGCCACTATGGAAGACAATATGGAGATTCCTTAAAAAACTAGGAATAGAAGCGCCCTATGACCCAGCAATCCCACTATCAGGCATGTACCCTGAGGAAATCAAAACTGAAAGAGACACCTGTACCCCAATGTTCATTGCAGCCCTTTTCACAATAGCTAGAACATGGAAACAACCTAGGTGTCCATCAACAAATGAATGGATAAAGAAGCTGTGGCACATTTATACAATGGAATACTTGTCAGCCATAAAAAGAAATGCATTTGAATTAGACCTAATGAGGTGGATGAACCTAAAAACTATTACACAAAGTGAAGTAAATCAGAGAGAGAAGGACAAATATAGTACACTAACACATACATATGGAATCTAGAAAGATGGTACTGTTAAGTGTATATGCAGAGCAGCAATGGAGAAACAGACATAGAGAACAGACTTATGGTCTTTGGGAGGAGAGAGGAATGGGCAAGATGTATGGCAAGAGTAACATGGAAACTTACATTACCATATGTAAAAGAGACAACCATTGTGAGTATGTTGTAAGACTAAGGGGACTTACACGGGGGCTTTGGAAGCACCTGAAGGGGTGGGATAGGGAGAGAGGTTCAGCTGGGAGGGGTCAAGGGTATATCTCTGACTGATTTGGGTTTATGTATAGCAGCAAACAACAAAACTCTGTAAAAGTAAAGTAAAACTGAATTAATAATAAAAAATTAAATTTTATATCATCAAAAAAATACTGTCAATTGAGTAAAAAGATTACCTACAGAATGGCAGAAAATACTCACAAGTCATATATCTAACAAGGGATTAATATGCAGAATACATAAAGAACTCTTACAACTCAACAATATCAGTAACAAAAACACCCGATTTAAAAATCAGGCTTCCCTGGTGGTCCAGTGGGTAGGGACACTGCCTTGCAGTGCAGAGGGCACCGGTTTGATCCCTGGCTTGGGAGGATCCTACGTGCCATGGAGCAGCTGAACCCATGTGTCCAACTACCGAGACGGAGCTCTGAAGGGCATGTGCCCAGAGTCGGGGCTCTGCAAGAGAGGCCACTGTGATGGGAGGTCCACACAGGCCAAAAGAACAGACAGAATGAATAAATGAAAGACCAGTAGAAGTGGTCAAAAAAAAAATGAGAAGAAGACTTGAATAAACATTTATCCAAAGAAGATATACAACAGATGCCCAACAAGAACATGAAAAGATGCTCAACATCGCTAATCAACAGAAAAATGCAAATCAAACTATAATAGGATACCACCTCACACCATTATGTTGACTACTACCCAAAAAATAGAGATAACAATTGTTGCACTACTATGTAAAATAGATAACTAGTAAGGATCTACTTATAGCACAGGAGAATACACTCAATATTCTGTAATGACCTATATAGGAAAAGAATCTAAAAATGAGTGGATACATGTGTATATGTATAACTGTTTCACTTTGATATAGAACAGAAATTAGCCCAACAGTATACTCTAAAAATTTTTAATTATTTTCTGAAAGAAAATAAGTGTTGAGGAGGATGAGCAGAAATTGGAACCCTTTGCACTGTTGGCAGGAATGTAAAATGTTATAGCCACTGTGGAAATAGTATGGCAGTCCTTCAAAAAATTAAAAAAAAAAAAAGAATTATCATATGACCCAGCAATTATACCTCTTGGTATATACCCAAAAGAATTGAATGCAGGGTCTTAAAGAAATATTTGTACACTCACATTCCTAACAGCAGTATTCACAATAACTAAATTATGGAAGCAAGTCAAGTGTCTATTGATGGATAAATGGATAAACAAAATGTGAGATAGATTTAAAACATAAACAGCTATCTACCCACATATCTACATATGTAGCTATGTATGATTGTGATATATATATATACCAATGTATGCTGAATAATGGAAAATTATTCAGATTCAGCCTTAAAAAGAAAGAAAATTCTTACACCTGCTACAACTTGGACAACCTTGAAACCCTTACGCCAACTAAACAAGCCAGTTACAAAGTGACAAACGCTGCAGGACTCCACTCATGCGAGGTACACTGAGTACTCAAGAGAAATAAGGTAAAATGAAGGCTGCTAGGGACCGAGAAAGGTAGAAGTGGCAAGTTAATGTTTGATGGGTACAGAGCTTCAGTTTGGGATGATGAAAAATTCTGGATGGGGACAGTTGTGCACCCATGTGACTGTACTAAGGCCACCCAACCGCCCACTTAGAAATGGTTACTAGAGTGACCCTTAGGCCATGTACATTTTACCACAAGGAAAGTGAATTGGAAAGAAAGTATCTTTTCCTTCAGAGTATCTCCTTCGGATGTGCTTGTCTGGGTCACCTTGGTCTCTTGTCTTCACTCTACACATGGAGCTCTGGTCAGAGGCCCAGGCACGCCACTGGACATTCAGGGGTATAAGTAGAGTTTATCCCCTTTTCTTTCACATACTTTTCATTTTCTGAGAGTAAATCTTAAATGTGTTCTCACTACTTCCCCCCATTAAAAAATGGTAACTATGGTGGTGGTCAATGTGTTCATTAATTTGGCTGTAGTAACCATTTCACAATGTGTGTGTGTCTGTGTATAATATCATCAAGTTGTCCACCTTTAAAAAAAGTCACACTGATAATCTCTATATAATTTTTGTCAATCATATTTCAAAAAGGCTGGAAAATTATAAATTACAGTACACCTAATTAAATTCATTAAAAAGCAGCCATGTCTACCCCTCAGTGCCCTAGCTATACCCAGAAGGAAAAGGCACCCATTCTGGTCCTCATAAGAAACCAGAGCCCTCAACAGGAAGAGGGGATGACAAGGACCATATGGTCAGTTCTTCTCAGTCTCAGAGGAAGGAACTGATTAATCAGATCACAGTAGAGGATGAATCAGTTTTGTCCTGGAAATAGCTAAAATTTCTAAGCATGCATTCATTTATTCAACAAATACGTATTGAATGACTATTGTGTGTTAGACATTCTTCTAACCATTAGTACAGTGATCTTAACCGTTACTTAAGACAGCTGTCCTATCCCATGACATTCTAGGGAAAATAACATGTTAAGGGGACTTCTTAGGTCCAGGACCACTGGGCTAGGCGGGCCTCCTTTCTGGAAGACACTAGAACTCAGATACCTCAGACAAGTGAGCCCCGGCCAAAGGAGGCAAGAGACCAAAGGGCCACGGACCTCTCAATTCTCAAAGTGGCCCTGGCTTCAGAATCCTGATATGTATCAGGGAACTCAGCTCCTTCTCACCCCAAGGGGAAGCTAGACTTGAAAACAGTGCTGGGCAGTTGCCTTTGAGGAACTGGGGGCATCAGAGTAAGACGTGCACATAAGCACCAGGTCATCAACATTATTCTATCAGTTAACCACCCAGCAAATAGTTATTAAACCCTTATTGTGCACCAAGCATGGTTCTAGATATCCGAGTATAACATAGGTGCAATCTCCTTTCCTCATGGAAATTATCAATACAGACAAGAAGTAAATGCATCAATACCTTGTATGACAGGGTGTGATTAAAGGCTAGGAAAGGGCATACAGGAGAAAGTGAGATAAGAGATGCTGGGAAGCAGGGGTGGCGAAGGCGACTTTGAGCAGAGGGCTGGAACAGTGCTGAGAACTGCCCTCTGGGCAGACTCCAGGAGGCAGGGCTCCCATGGTCCCTGCAGGCATCCAGAGGGGAGGCTATTGGTGTGCTGAAGCCAGGGATGCGTGCACATCCCTAGGGGAAAAATACAGACAGAGGAGACAAGCACTGAGATAGGAACTCAGGAACCCAACGTTTAAGGCTAAAGGACACCTAAGAGTTTACAGCAGGAAGAGATCAGGACAGAAGATGGGCAACTGTGTCAGTGCTTCTGGGATAGCAAGACTGACAGGCGCTCTGCTTGACTGCAGAGCTGGTTCCTGGACTCCGTGAGCTCAGTACTCCTGGCACTAGACACCAAAAGCAGGGAATGCTATTGTGTGTAACTTTTGAGTAAATTGCAGTGGAGAGCCTACTAGATTTGCTACTGAGAGAGCACTGGCGATCCTCAGAGGTGTAGGAACGACCAAGGAATGGCAGATACGGGAAGAAATGTCATTCTGATGGGGAGGCAAGTGTGGGGTGTGGTGAAAATCCTGGCTTCCAGGCTCTCTGGCTGGAAGCTTCTCAAGGGCTGCTTGTTACACTGAAAAGACCAGGGGAAGCTTTGGCACATCCACTGCTGAGCTCCATCCCCTGCCTGTTCTGCTCAAGCCCCTCTGGCCTACTTGCAGGGAACCAACCCACTACTTACATTCTACACACAAGAGCCCCTGCTCCTCACTGCCAGCCCCTCCCATGACCCCTTGGATGCCCTCTTCAGTCACTTCTAGAATGCACCCCTCCATCCAACACTCTCTACCACGTCAGGATGATTTACCTTCATCACATCAATCTGTCCCGTGGAATTACTGAATATTTCTGTTACCATGTTTACTACTTAACTCGGTCACTAAGAGGAAAGCTTCAGGAGACTGGGAACACATGAATCTTTAGCCTCACCAGGGGTCTAGAACACTGCCACGCACATATTAGGTGCTCAATAAAAGTTTCTTGCTTTCATTTGTATTACTATTATAAAGTTCGAATGGCTAGATTTTGAAAATTGAACCATAGACTTTATTTGGAGCTTCCTGGTGGCCATGGCAAAGCAGGGAAATAAGTGATTGATATTATTCATGGAATAAAGCCATAAAACCCCTTTAGAGGAAGGCAAAACTGTCAGAGAACTTGCTTTGTCCAAATCATTGTAGTGGCCTCACTGAGCAACACTGAAGAAAATATTTTTAACTCTATTTGTTCAGTGAATAAGTAAATCCCATGTAATTATTTATTCTTTAATTCTTTCAAGTAAGCCAAAGTTAAACGAACAAAGAACAGCCAAGGAATAGGAATTACTTCTAATTCAGCCTCACATTCAACACAAAAATTCTTGCACTAACCTTACTGACAGTGTGGATCATCCTCTCCTTTTTATTTTAGAGGCACACATTTAACTAGTGCTTCAGAAGTGGTTACATTTCATCTAACTTCAATAACTCTCTGAAATATGTGTTGCACACTCATTTTACAGATGCAGAAATTGAGGTTCATAGCCTATATTCACAGAGCTGATAGATGATAGAGACAAAGACCGAAGTGAGGTCTGTTTGTCTAATACAGGACTTGGCAAACTATGCTGGAAGACCTGATTTTCTTGCTGCCTGATTTTGTAAATAAAGTTTTGTTGGGACATAACATACTTTTCCTAGATGTGTCATATATAGGGGCTCTCACACTGCAGGGGCAGACTTCAGTAGTTCCATATGGCTTTCAAAACCAAAAATGGTATGACCTATAAAACTTATTTATAAAAAATAAGTTTGCCACCCCCTTCTTTAGACTTGTTCTCATCCTTTTCATCTGTCTACCACTTTAACAAATATGTCTCAGTTTATCTGTTGTTCTGAAGGAAAAAAGAAGAGTTGTATAAAAATAGAATGAAGAAAATATAAATTGGGAGCTCTACGTGCAGAATTACTCCATTACTAAAACATCAAAGAAGAATGTTTTGTAAACACATTTTTTGGTGGAGAGGTTTTCATCTTCTTTTTTTTCCTTCTGGTCCTGGTTCCTTCCAGACCACTTAATTGAAACGGAACACAGAAAAGGGTATTAAAAATACAGTCAATCAGATCATGGTCATGCAATAGATGTAACTGGCCACACCGACAGCTCTGATTCAAACTCTGTGGCTTCAAAGCAAGCAGGAGCAAGTGACCCCGTGGATATTTATAAGGAGAACACCCATCTTCAGTGGACAACTTAAACGTAACTCTATAATCAGTCGGGTTAACTTAAGTCCAGCAAATTAGCTGGGATTTAAGACGTCTTCCCAGTTAATCTAATTTTCACTTCCTATATGTCTTTCTGGAAAGATTACAGTAAATGAGTCACGGAGCATGCACTGAAGTGACACCCCAGAACTCTACAAGGAGTTTCACTGAGGAGGAGCTCCTTCACATTTATTTTCAGACTGTTGCTGAGAGCAAAGGAATCATGACAATGATGATGACTGTCAAGACTCTCGCAGCTGGGTCTGTGCCTCTTTGTGGGCTCCTAAGAGGACAGGAAGCGGAGGAGCCCATTGGGGGTGGCCTGTCTCCAGAACAGATGCTCCCTATGCAGTCACACTCAGCAAGGATGTATACAGAAAGTGTGAGGTTATTGATTAGAATCTGGGTTAGGGAACACGGCTTCTCCAGGGCTCCCTGTGAGGACTAAACGTGATCAGATCAGAAAGCGGCTTGGGGTTGGGGCGGGGGCAGTCCCACTGCACACAGATACTGTGGATGAAGGGGTCGCCTCCAATGTTGGGCTGCCTGAGGTGGACGGCAAAGGCCGCGGTGGAAGAGATCCCTGGTGGGTCAGATCCAGGCTACAGGCTTCCAAGCAGGTCATCGGTACTCTGAGCCTTGGTGTTTCCATCTTTAAAGTGGAGTTAATAGTTTCTTCCTCTGACAGCTATTGGGAGAGTTATTCAGTACTGCATGTAAAGTATCCGGCCCAAAGGAAGAGATTAATAATTGCTCATTATTTTTATCGTTTCCTCAAATTATCTATTTCATTATGCTGATGGTCTTTCTCTAATTAACAGAAAATTAGATTAAAATATGAGCTATTCATTCATGTAATAAATGTTTCTTAGGCAGCTAACATGTGCCAAATTGGAACCAGTTCTGGATTATAGAAAAATTTATAATACTTAAGTCCTATCTTCAGAGAACTGGCAACATAGACAAGAAAATAGGTGTATCCAATTATCTAAAATAATGAGAACAGCTACAATTAATAACCTGGGGCCTCAAAATGTGCTAGTGGTATGTGAGCTGTAGACCATTCTATGGTGCACAGTGTACACCCTAATGTTTTTAAACCTCACAACGATCACCAAGTGAGCCACCGTTTTTACAGATGAGGACACCAAGATCTAGCAGGCCAAATAGCTTGTCCAGGGTCAC
Organism: Tragulus kanchil; assembly: GCA_022376925.1. NCBI lineage: Eukaryota > Metazoa > Chordata > Mammalia > Artiodactyla > Tragulidae > Tragulus > Tragulus kanchil. The sequence goes on from JAIOJX010000005.1 coordinate 164,692,221, forward strand.
CAAGCAAGCAGAGGCAGAAGTGGAGCCTGGACAGAGTTTTGTCACCAGGCTGCGCAGAGCAGAGGTTATCCAGAAACTCTTCTACTCTCAGTCTAGGAAGAAAATTAGAGACTGAGGCTCTGTGATGGTACCTGGGATCTGTGCAGCTTTACCAAGGATCCCCCCACCTCCAACTCCCTGGCCATCCCCCAGAATGGGAACAGGAAGTGCTTCTGCCTGGCCATAGTCCAGCGATACAGACACACAGCAAGGTAAATCGTCTGGTGAAGGAGCCTCGATCGATGCGCATCAGCTCCCAGCGAGTCCCCAGGGAGATGAGCCTCAGCCTGCAGCCTAGGGAGGTCAGGCCAGGCAGGGAACAGGCCAGAGTTTCAGCTGGGACTCCTCAACCTGGAGGATTCCCCTGGGCTGAAAGAGTGAGCCCCTTTACTCCCCTTAAGGAAGATGCAGCTCGGCCTCCCCAAAGTCACTTTTACAAGCCCCACTGACTAAAGATGTTATATGTCTTTATCTAGGGGAAGGAGTGGATTTTTTTCTTAATGAGAACTAACCTATATTGACATGGACCCCAGAAAATCACAGCTCCAGAGATGTCTTAGCAATGATCCAAGGTATTTCCCCTAACACAGGCTGTCTTTCCTCTGTTCAGACACTCAGTACTCCTGTGCAAAGCAGGCCCTCCCTTTGTACACACTGAGTCATTAAAATATCTTTGTATTTTGAGCCCAAGTCTCCTTCCTGTGACTTCTGCCCTCCAGGTCTGTCTGAGCAGTCGCTTCCGTCCTCCATGAGAGTTTTCCAAGCCATGTCTTAGAGAGGCATTTTCCAGGATCAGAAAATTAGATTAAAATATGAGCTATTCATTCATGTAATAAATGTTTCTTAGGCAGCTAACATGTAATTGAACCAGTTCTGGATTATAGAAAACTTATAATACTTAAGTCCTATCTTCAGAGAACTGGCAACATAGACAAGAAAATAGGTGTATCCAATTATCTAAAATAATGAGAACAGCTACAATTAATAACCTGGGGCCTCAAAATGTGCTAGTGGTATGTGAGCTGTAGACCATTCTATGGTGCACAGTGTACACCCTAATGTTTTTAAACCTCACAACGATCACCAAGTGAGCCACCGTTTTTACAGATGAGGACACCAAGATCTAGCAGGCCAAATAGCTTGTCCAGGGTCACCAAGCAAGCAGAGGCAGAAGTGGAGCCTGGACAGAGTTTTGTCACCAGGCTGCGCAGAGCAGAGGTTATCCAGAAACTCTTCTGCTCTCAGTCTAGGAAGAAAATTAGAGACTGAGGCTCTGTGATGGTACCTGGGATCTGTGCAGCTTTACCAAGGATCCCCCCACCTCCAACTCCCTGGCCATCCCCCAGAATGGGAACAGGAAGTGCTTCTGCCTGGCCATAGTCCAGCGATACAGACACACAGCAAGGTAAATCGTCTGGTGAAGGAGCCTCGATCGATGCGCATCAGCTCCCAGCGAGTCCCCAGGGAGATGAGCCTCAGCCTGCAGCCTAGGGAGGTCAGGCCAGGCAGGGAACAGGCCAGAGTTTCAGCTGGGACTCCTCAACCTGGAGGATTCCCCTGGGCTGAAAGAGTGAGCCCCTTTACTCCCCTTAAGGAAGATGCAGCTCGGCCTCCCCAAAGTCACTTTTACAAGCCCCACTGACTAAAGATGTTATATGTCTTTATCTAGGGGAAGGAGTGGATTTTTTTCTTAATGAGAACTAACCTATATTGACATGGACCCCAGAAAATCACAGCTCCAGAGATGTCTTAGCAATGATCCAAGGTATTTCCCCTAACACAGGCTGTCTTTCCTCTGTTCAGACACTCAGTACTCCCTGTGCAAAGCAGGCCCTCCCCTTTGTACACACTGAGTCATTAAAATATCTTTGTATTTTGAGCCCAAGTCTCCCTTCCTGTGACTTCTGCCCTCCAGGTCTGTCTGAGCAGTCGCTTCCCGTCCTCCATGAGAGTTTTCCAAGCCATGTCTTAGAGAGGCATTTTCCAGGATCAGTAACCCAATCTCTCTCACAAACTCCTCTTGTGAGAAGGTGTCTGTCTCTGGCTTGTTCACAGGTCTTTAGGGTCCTCGGAGCTGAGCCAGATCACGGTCTGCAGTGCTGCCTGGGCTGTTGCTTTTTTTGCCACTGGACAGTCCTGTTCCCCATAAGTCACTATGTGCTTAGCTAAAGTCACAGAGTGTCTCCTTAGATGGTGCATCTTCCCAGCGAGGGTTCTTCCATATTATGCTTATGAAATGGATTTCTGGAATCTAATTTTAGAATCTTCTGCTTACTCTTAGGAAGTTTCACTGAGTTAGTCTTAACTCAATTTGCCATTTGTCAAATTTATTTCAAATCATGACTGTTTTTCATTATATATGCCTTCATATTTTAAGTTATTAGAATGTGAGATAAATGTCTTCCAGGGTGTCATTCAATCCACTGATAAAAGGTTAGAAAAGATAAACTCAATGACAGAGCACTGTGGCCATCCACTAAAGACAATCTCAACTTGACAAAAAGCCCATATTTAACATCCTTAAATGCAAGCGTCCCCTAACCAACAACAGTCAACTGAACATTCAGTAGACCAGAGATGATTTCAGAGGGCCTCGGAGAGCCAGGCCAACAGCACTTGCCTTTATAGCTGTGTTTCCTGTCCTCAGAACTAAAGTCTCTGGGTTCTCATCCTTAATTTTTGGATTCACTGCACTAGACCAGTCCTCGCTCTGCTGATCCAGGGTCAGCCTAAAACTCCCAGCCCAGCCTCTAGGCCAAGAGCCCTTCAACCCTGAGCAGGCCCTCTGGGCATGGCTTCCTAAGGCAGGTATTTTCACTCTTCTTGCTGTTGTTAGTCTTGCTGTAAAGGGTGCACAATTTCTCTCCAGTTCCCCCAACAGACTCTTGAGGCAAATCAGTGTGTTTGTGTGTGTGTGTGCGTCTGTGTGTGTCTGTAAAGCGGTGAAGCCAGAAGGCCCGGATTCCCCACTAAACGGGCTCCTCCCATCCTTCTTTTCATAGTTAATTTAGTTAAGTGTTTAACAATGTAAATCTGGCAGCTCCCCTCCGCTAAATCCTCAAGATTGAGGACAGCTGCCTGCCAGCTACCAGCCCTCCAGTCCGGCCTCCACCAGCTCTCCTGAAATAGCAAGGCCCACTTCCGTCCCTGTTTCCCTGGAATAACCCTGGGGGAAGGATACTCCATTTCCTACACCCAGACTGCGTTATTTATTACCACCCTAGGAGTCCATATTTGGAGAAAAAAATATCACCACCATGTGGAATGAAATCAGGCGGTTGCAAATAGCTTATGTAAGTGTTTGAATTCAAAGGAGCTCTCAAGGAGACTGTGTATGTATGTAAATAGATGGGCTCTTCTCAGAGCCTGTGGCCCCTGACAGGCAGGGGTGATCCAGGACAGGACAGCTGGGGCTCTGGCAACCCCAGGGACCCTGAGGAGCTTTTCTCCTCCACCTGGATGAGGATATCAGGGAGTTCATCTCCTTAAAAGCACAAAGTCACTACTGAGTTGGTGGTTAGAGTGGAGCCCATGCAGCATGTTGGTAAAACTATTTCCAAGCTTTTGGTTACTCTTCTGCTTACTAAAAACAATCTCTTCATCTTGCACCAGGTGACTTAGTCTTTAGGCCCGATCCCTCCCATCCAGACCACACACGTCTCTTCATATTGCACTCCCATGGCCGTGCTGAGCTTCAGTGGTTTTCCCTCCTACGTGCACACTGGTTGTACCTTCTGCAACAAATGCAGTCCAGAAAAGTCACATGGAACCCTACCATGGTTTGCAACACGCTAAGAGTGTTCATTATGTAAAGTGCCTTGAGTTACTTTGTGTGGTGAAGAATCACTTTATAAATCACTTTATAATCACTCTATAAAAGATCACATGTGCTCCTGTGGTGGTTCTCAAAATGAGACAGGCCTTCCCGAGTTACACAGTTTCTATTTCCAAAGCACCTTAGGCTCTATAATAAAAATTGCTATTTCTAAAATACAGCCCTTGAAAGTGAGTCATTCTGGTTCCACAATGGCAATCCTCTGAAGTGTGTAAATCTAAAATCTGAGGCAGGAGTGAGAATGAGGAAAGGTCACTTACTCATGCTAGAAATAGAAACTATTTGCTTTATAGATTGCCATCTAGGTGAAGAATCAGAACTTGGGGAGCCTTTCACAGTGAATCAAAGCCTAGTTTTTCTTCTTTTACTTTTTAACCCATGGCTATGGACTCTCCCGGGCTTCCCTGGTGGCTCGGTGGTAAAGATTCCACCTGCTAATGAAGGAAACTTGAGTTCAAACCCTGATCTGGGGAGATTCCCTGGAGAAAAAAATGGCAACCCATTCCACAATTCTTTCCTGGGAAATCCCAAGGACAGAGTAGCCTGGTGGGTTATAGTCCTTGGGGTCACAAAAGAGCTGGACACAATTTAGTGACTAAAAAATAACAACAACAATGGACTCTCCTGATCTCCCATCTATGGCACATGCAGAGACATACTCATTGCAGGCTCTCGGTCAATACTTTATAATGGCAATAACCATCATCACAGGGATTGCTCAGCAGCACTGAGTGGTCTATAACACAACCAAAAACCTGGGTCCACTGGTGGAATTTTAGCTGCTAGAATCTACTAAGATACTCTTTGTGATGAAATTGTAGAAATGTTCTAAGTGTGTCTTGAAAAGTTGTACCTTCTCCCTTTGGGGGATAGGTCTAAACATTAAAAACTTTTCATTAATTTTGTCTGATTTTCAGGAAACACATCTCTCAGGAAAACTTTCCCTAAATATTTAATAATGGCTCCACATTTTTGGCTCTTGTCCTAAAGCTCCTAATGTTTACATATTAAACACACTTCTTGTTCATGATTTTTATAGATTGTCTGTTCTATCTCTTTATCTTTTTTCTCTGAATTTTGTGATATGAAAGTTGATTTCTGCTCCATCACGCCTCTTTGCTGCAGGATCCATTTTGCTATTCACTTCTCCCATTTCAATCTGAAGTGAACTTTTTTTTTTAAATCTCTTTACTGGCTTTCATAACCTATTTGTTTTTCTCTTTATGGTTCTCTGCTCAAATTTCATAGAATAAATGTCCTTTGAAGTTTTTTTAGAAATACAAATCAGGAGTGTTCTCAAAATTTCCCCCGTCTCTTATTGAATCTGTATTTCATAGAAAAATATTTCCTCTGATTCCTCTGAGTGATCCCTTCTGTTGAACTCTGCTATCTTTTCCTTTGCCTGGCAATTTTTCCCTGTGTGCTCATCATTACAAAGGGAGCACAATATTTGTGCAGGACCAGGAATTGACATCCCAGTCTGAATTGTTTCAACCCAAGGGAAGGAAAAGGAAGAAAAGATGGGTTTAGATTTCCTCAAGATTTACTTTGCTGATTCAGTGACCTGGGGAGCTAGGGAAATCAGGAGTGAACCAGCAGAGACCGTTCCACATGGAGCTCTGCATCTCTGCTCAGTGCCTTTCCTAAGTTTTGGAAGGCATCAGGTGTTTTCTGGGACTATCCTTGTCCTTGGCCAGGCATTGGCTGAGGGTCAATCCTGTTCTTGACCTGGGCTCATTGGCCACAGCAGCTGTCATCTGGGGGTTGGAGCCCCTGGCTTTGGGAACTGAATGGTGTGATGTTCCATCTAGTGACTCCGTCACAGTCTCCAGTGTCCCTCCCCCAGGGCACACTGCCAGAAAAAACTACGCCAGGGCCTTGAAAGGAGTCTTTCAGCCTTTCCTCCTGGTACTTCCTAGATAAAGTACTTCTTCACATGCGAGGAACTGCACATCCTCACAGTGCTCATCCTAAAGAAACTCTGGGACATTCTGGCCATGAAGCTGCCATGCTTCCCTACTCTCTACAATTGATTCATCTTTCCCTGTTTTGCTAACAATTGAACATGTTAGCATGAAAGTTGCTGAGGATAATTTCTCATATTAAACACACTTCTTGTTCATGATTTTTATAGATTGTCTGTTCTATCTCTTTATCTTTTTTCTCTGAATTTTGTGATATGAAAGTTGATTTCTGCTCCATCACGCCTCTTTGCTGCAGGATCCATTTTGCTATTCACTTCTCCCATTTCAATCTGAAGTGAACTTTTTTTTTTAAATCTCTTTACTGGCTTTCATAACCTATTTGTTTTTCTCTTTATGGTTCTCTGCTCAAATTTCATAGAATAAATGTCCTTTGAAGTTTTTTTAGAAATACATATCAGGAGTGTTCTCAAAATTTCCCCCGTCTCTTATTGAATCTGTATTTCATAGAAAAATATTTCCTCTGATTCCTCTGAGTGATCCCTTCTGTTGAACTCTGCTATCTTTTCCTTTGCCTGGCAATTTTTCCCTGTGTGCTCATCATTACAAAGGGAGCACAATATTTGTGCAGGACCAGGAATTGACATCCCAGTCTGAATTGTTTCAACCCAAGGGAAGGAAAAGGAAGAAAAGATGGGTTTAGATTTCCTCAAGATTTACTTTGCTGATTCAGTGACCTGGGGAGCTAGGGAAATCAGGAGTGAACCAGCAGAGACCGTTCCACATGGAGCTCTGCATCTCTGCTCAGTGCCTTTCCTAAGTTTTGGAAGGCATCAGGTGTTTTCTGGGACTATCCTTGTCCTTGGCCAGGCATTGGCTGAGGGTCAATCCTGTTCTTGACCTGGGCTCATTGGCCACAGCAGCTGTCATCTGGGGGTTGGAGCCCCTGGCTTTGGGAACTGAATGGTGTGATGTTCCATCTAGTGACTCCGTCACAGTCTCCAGTGTCCCTCCCCCAGGGCACACTGCCAGAAAAAACTACGCCAGGGCCTTGAAAGGAGTCTTTCAGCCTTTCCTCCTGGTACTTCCTAGATAAAGTACTTCTTCACATGCGAGGAACTGCACATCCTCACAGTGCTCATCCTAAAGAAACTCTGGGACATTCTGGCCATGAAGCTGCCATGCTTCCCTACTCTCTACAATTGATTCATCTTTCCCTGTTTTGCTAACAATTGAACATGTTAGCATGAAAGTTGCTGAGGATAATTTCTCATATTTCATGGTATACAAGTTTCGCTGAATTTTCTTCCCAGAACTGAAAGAGTCCAATTTTCTTTCCTTTGAAACAAATGGCATGTAAAATGCTGTACAGACCCCATTTCAACTTGGAAGCTGTTCCATGGACTGTATTGTCCAAATTAACAATGAGTCCCATTGTCAAATTTATTCTCAATACAAAAAGCAGTCATAGATTATCAAAACTTGCAAGTTGGTCAGTGCTCTTTCTATAGGTTTCTGGCAGGATGTTTTGCAGATAACATTTTCTGTAGGAAGCAATCATGGCTTCATTCCATGATAGGCAAGTTGCCAGGAAATACTAAATCAAGTGGCAATAGAGTCCCTAAAGAAAGTTGTTCCTGATTTATGATGATAGTTCCGACAATACTGCTGAACTTTTTACACATAAAATGACCACTGAGTTATGTTTTACATTATATCAGAGAACAGCCAGCTTGCCAGATCCACCCTTGCAGCTGGAATGCAGAAAAGCCCCTTTATGTTAACTTCCAAAGTCTTGGGGAAATGCAAGTACTTGTTTTCTTCCAGGCACATCACACACCCTGAACCTATGGTGGCGTTTAAAGAGTAGGAAACAGCCTAGGTTGGGTTTGAGGTGGGGAATGGCAGAGACAAAGATGGCAGAAAAGGAGGAGCCAACAGCAAGGAGAAATAGAAAGACTGATCAACAGCAGGAGGGTCACCAAGGGCCAAGGAGGGTCTGCATTATCAAAAATTGTTAACAGTTTCAAGAGAAAAGTTCAGCAGACCTATCTTCCAGCTGCTGGGAGTTGCTCGGAACCCTCAACAGAGGGCTGTGGGGTGGGGGTGAGGTTAGTGGGGAGGGGGTACCTGTATTTTGCTCCTGGAGCTTTAAGAAATGCCTAGGCCAGCATTATCAGATAGAAATGTTATACAAGCACATATTTAATTTTAAATGTTCTCTGCAGGTCTGACAGTGAAGTGGGGGCTGACTCCACCTTCCCTGCCTCCCCTCTGCAAGAATCTTTCCCAGGATGGACACATTTTAAAAAGTTTTTAAAAACTGATAAGATGATGTAAAAAATATAATTTATTTGATCTAATATGTCCCAAATACTATCATTTCAACACAAACATAGCTAAAACATATTAATGATAGTTTACACTTTTCTTCTCATAGTAGGTCTCTGAAATCGTGTGGATCTGGCGTGTATTTTACATTCCTTCACAGCACATCTCCCTTCGTACCAGCCACACTTATGAGTACCAGAAGCCACCTGTGCCAGCTTGTGGGACGGGGCTGGACAATGAAGAACAATCAATTACTCTCTCAGCTCTCACTCCTTCAGTGCTGCTCAAGTTTTTTTGGTTTCCCTAAACCTGCAGCTCCTCGTCTTCTGGAAACCCCAGAAGATACCTGTCAAAGGCACCCCACTACCAGCTCCTTGAAGAACAGTGCATGAAGCACCACAGTTTGGGCTGCTCCATGCGCCTTCCTTATTCAGCAAGTCAAGTAAAACTTTACAATTAAAAATCCAAAAACCTGGGAAATACATGTGTAAAAGCATGTCAACATCACATTTGGAATTCCAGGAGAAATCTATTCTTTTTCCCTTCATCTTCGCTGACCCCTTCTACTCTTTGTCTAGCTCACATTTCTCAATGAGTGTTCTCCTTTCTTCCTCCCTGGTCTCCTGTTCTAGATTTAGCAGGATGTGGGAGGGGGAGGTGGCGGGGCATTTCTGTGTCCATCCTGGGAAAGATGCTTGCAGAGGGGAGGCAGGGAAAGTGGAGCCAGCCTTCACTGGCAAGCTGGACCAGTGATCTACAGAAAACAAAAGGCAAGGACCGAAGGACTCCCTGCAAAGGTTCTCAAGGACCTGAAAGAGGGGTGGACACATGAATGAAGCTGTCCAGATGTCAAATGAGATTGGTGGAAACTGGAGAAAATTAGCCCCACTCAGTGGCATTTCAACTCACTTTTTTTAAACCCTGTTCAGGTTAAACAAAACTGAACAGAGCCCCATTTACGGGTCCTAATAAAGGGCCATGTCCTGGAGACTCACATCACAGCCTGTCAGTAGTTATCTGGAGATCGGCTGCGTTGCCTCCTGACTCCCCCTTCTTGGGATCAGCTGTCCATCAATTGCCTGGATTGAAGTGTGCGGAACCTGACTCACCTTCATCTGCATGAAAAGATGGTCGGTTGACAGCCAACCTCCTGGCCTTGCAGATCCTCAGTCCTCACTTCTAATGGCCCTAAATGTCATTCGGAACTGGATTCTCAAGTGGGGAGAATTATAACATGCAAGTTGGACTCATAGGGCAGTCTGTTACCTCTGGACCCATGTTGGTCACTGACTTTCTCCACGAGGCTGTAGGCACACCACAGCCCAAGTATCTGGAGGCTTAAACTCACCCATTCAGCCCAGAAGTCTAGGTGGAAGTACTGATGCCCAGCCCAGTCCTGACCAGAGTTCTTCTTGGGGGTGTACACTGTGCCCAATACTTCCAGCAAAGTGTCAAGCAGATCACGTGGAACAAAAACATCATTACCTTCCTTTTCCACCTGATTTACTGGAAACCTCTGCTCTTGCCCAATACTGGAACCGACTGTCCTTTGGAAATAACACTGGCTTTGATCTCTCCTCCTCTGCCATTCCTAGTCCCAGCTTCCTCTTCCTCCTGGCTGTGGCCCAGCACACTGCCCTGCCAAGTGACACAGGTAATGACCTTATTTTTTCATGTCTTTCTTCGTCTTGGGAGGAAATAAGCTGGAGTGAGGAAAGGAAGGGTGTTTGAATCGGAGACATCTGGTTTTGAATCTTGCCCCCAAGATTTTATAATTCTGTGATCTCAGGCAACTTACTTACCATCTTTGAGCCTTAATTATTTCCACCATTAAAATGTGATCAATCCTATTTCTTAGGCTTGTGAGGAAGATCAGAAAAGAGAGTGTTTCCAAGATACTTAGCACAAAACAGACATTTGGTCCACATTGGCCAGCATTACCATTGACCGAGCACTTGGCTCACATCATGACTACCACTCTCTTCTTCCTTTTTTCCTGTTCTCAACCACCATTAGGAAACGTTTGACCCCTTAGTAACATCCATAGCCTGGGTCCCAAGGATTGCTATTTTCTATTGGTCTCCCATAGACCATGGGTTTCCTCAGTGGCTTAGTTGTAAAGAATCTGGCTGCAATGCAGGAGCTGCAGGAGACTTGGGTTCAACCCCTGGGTCAGGAAGACTCCCTGGAGAAAGGTATGACAACCCACTCCAGTATTCTTGCCGGCAGAATCCCACGGACACAGAAGCTTGGTGGGATACAATCCATAGGGTCGCAAAGAGTTGGGTGTGACTGAAGTGACTTAGCAAGGGTGCATGCTCCCATAGACCATACAGCAATGCCCTAGCCATCCCCAGCCCTCTCGGTACAGTCTCTGCCTGTGTCTGGAACCCATTTAGTTCTTTGCAGGTCCCTCCCTGTCTTCCTCCAAGAAGTCACACCCATGCTGTGGATGTCTGGATTAAGGAGGGGCATTAGCCTCAGTCATCAGGCTAACACTAGAAAGAGATGAGGAAACAGTCCAGCTCTTGGAGATTTCCGACACAGCATAAACCATGTGGGCTGAAAACAGCTTCTCTAAACATAGGCTGGCTAAATACGTCAACAGTTCACTTTACGATCTTTCCAGGGTTGCATCTTAATGAAGTGAAAGTGTTGGTCACTCAGTCGTGTCCAAATCTTTGCGACCCCATGGACGGTAGCCCGCCAAGCTCCTCTGTGTCCTAGCTCTGCTCCTCTGCATGCCTGTATTCCTTTGAGGGTTTTGAGAGGGACCGACCTCCCACAGTGTTTACAGGAAATAGGTGCTTTATCATTTCGATTGAGTACAACTCACTCAGCTTCTGATGAGTGTCTCTTATAGTAATAACAAAAATAGGAAAAGCTGTCATTTATCAACTTGCTCACTGTTGTAGGTTCTGTGTTAATAAGCACTTTATGCTTATTAAATTTTCACAATTGGCCTATGAAATAGGTACTATTTTTATCATCATTTTACAAGTTAAAGATAATATCCCCACAGTCAAAAGCAAATAAGAGGGGGTCTTAGGACTCCACCAGCCCATCCAACTCAGGTTTGGGGATCAACCTTTACACCACCACCACACACCACTCTGAGGCCCCACTGTTCTCAACCACCATTAGGAAACGTTTGACCCCTTAGTAACATCCATAGCCTGGGTCCCAAGGATTGCTATTTTCTATTGGTCTCCCATAGACCATGGGTTTCCTCAGTGGCTTAGTTGTAAAGAATCTGGCTGCAATGCAGGAGCTGCAGGAGACTTGGGTTCAACCCTGGGTCAGGAAGACTCCTGGAGAAAGGTATGACAACCCACTCCAGTATTCTTGCCGGCAGAATCCCACGGACACAGAAGCTTGGTGGGATACAATCCATAGGGTCGCAAAGAGTTGGGTGTGACTGAAGTGACTTAGCAAGGGTGCATGCTCCCATAGACCATACAGCAATGCCCTAGCCATCCCCAGCCCTCTCGGTACAGTCTCTGCCTGTGTCTGGAACCCATTTAGTTCTTTGCAGGTCCCTCCCTGTCTTCCTCCAAGAAGTCACACCCATGCTGTGGATGTCTGGATTAAGGAGGGGCATTAGCCTCAGTCATCAGGCTAACACTAGAAAGAGATGAGGAAACAGTCCAGCTCTTGGAGATTTCCGACACAGCATAAACCATGTGGGCTGAAAACAGCTTCTCTAAACATAGGCTGGCTAAATACGTCAACAGTTCACTTTACGATCTTTCCAGGGTTGCATCTTAATGAAGTGAAAGTGTTGGTCACTCAGTCGTGTCCAAATCTTTGCGACCCCATGGACGGTAGCCCGCCAAGCTCCTCTGTGTCCTAGCTCTGCTCCTCTGCATGCCTGTATTCCTTTGAGGGTTTTGAGAGGGACCGACCTCCCACAGTGTTTACAGGAAATAGGTGCTTTATCATTTCGATTGAGTACAACTCACTCAGCTTCTGATGAGTGTCTCTTATAGTAATAACAAAAATAGGAAAAGCTGTCATTTATCAACTTGCTCACTGTTGTAGGTTCTGTGTTAATAAGCACTTTATGCTTATTAAATTTTCACAATTGGCCTATGAAATAGGTACTATTTTTATCATCATTTTACAAGTTAAAGATAATATCCCCACAGTCAAAAGCAAATAAGAGGGGGTCTTAGGACTCCACCAGCCCATCCAACTCAGGTTTGGGGATCAACCTTTACACCACCACCACACACCACTCTGAGGACATGCCAGCATGGCAGGGTGCAGACAGGAGCTATCTGCAGGCTCGCCGGTGAAATGGCTCCTATGAGTTTTCTTGTTTAGGTTGTGATTCCCCCAAACTCAGAAAAGCACTGGGAACATTCTCAAAGATTTGAAGTTCTCCTTTCATAGGTTATGTTTTCTCTTAAAATGCATATTCATCTCTCTCTCCTCCAAATATTTCTAGAGAGACAGTAGCAAAAAATTCTTAGCACCATAGAGCTTTGGAAACTGTAGCATGATACAAAGAAAACTGTTTTCCTTGAGATATTTACAATATCGTAGGATTTATTTAAATAAGCTTTATTTGTTATATCAGCTTTAGAAGTGTTATCAATATTTTTTTAAAAAGGCAATAATACTCCATCAAATTTGTTCCTAACTTTTTTTAAAATGTATCTTTCCTCACTATTTTAATATATCATGATTTTTCTCCAAAAGAAAGTTAATTTGGGGAATATAGATATACTACAATAAAGCTTTAGACACGTAAGTGCTCATGAAGACTTACGCCAGCTTCCAAAGAGGGTTTTTTGTTCAGGCCAGGCTGGATATGCGCATCCCAAATCCACCAAGCCTGGCTGTTGAAATAATATTTGGCTTTTGTGCCCCCTGATCTCTCTCACTGGGTATTCAGCTTCATGTACCTGTACGAGTATATCAATGTCCTTCCCTACTCCCCCATTACCCTAACATTCTTCTTCAGTAGCTGATTCTGTCTAATGTCTAATTTTTCCTTTTACTAAATAGCTCTGGTCCTGAGAACTGCTAAATTTCCACCCAGGGACCTGGAGAAAATAAACATCAGCACACTGACCACAAAAGTCGCTTTGAAAGTGCATCTCATAAGTCACACTTGTTCAATTTCCACAGTAAAGCTGTATTTTTAGCTATTTCCTTTGGTTGCACACAGGCAGAAGGCTTGTCTTTCCCACACACTATTGCTCCCAGAAAGTCAAACTGCAGGGAAGCAGCTCTGCCCTCTGCTCTCCTTCAAGCTGGATGTGGTCCTTCAACAGTGCAGATGAGGCCAGACCCGGACGGTACGCATCCCAGCAGCTAACTCCCCAAGGTCTGCTCACAGGCCCTGTTCCTATGCCACGGTCATCAACCAGTCATGAGGTACAGCCATTATTCCCAGATATCCATGCACCTGGCCCTCTGCTCCCAGGCTACATCGCTTACGTTAGGGCACACCTGCGACTCAAAGAAAAATGACACCTTGGGACATTCTGACTGATCCCAAGCCAGGATCCCAGGATGAAAGCAAGCTGGTGCTGAAAGCATCTGGACCTCCCCCTCCTTCTCAAAGGCTTCCACCAGGGTGGAGGACCCTTGCAGCCTTCAGAAGGCCCAGCCATGCATGCAGTATATAGAGTTAGAGAGCACTTGGCCAACTTTCTATTCAAGATGAGTCCGGTACAACTTGACTACACTTAACTGTATCTTCATATGAGAGAGATAATAATTTTTAAAAAATCAGACCTGGGACATACTCCACTTCACCCTTCAGTTTTCAACCCCAGGTCACTAGCTGGCACTTGGAAGAATCCTGCGGACAGATTTGCATAAACAAGTGCATCTCCTTGTTTGCTTAATTCCCAAGATATTTATGAATACAACTGCCTCAAGCCCTAATTATGGACGTTCTGATTCATTCCTCTCTCATCTTGCAATCCTCAACTATGAAAGGATAAAAGAAAAAAAAAGGTGGGGGGGGGCGGGCAATGTGACATCTATACAGGATAGTATCCAATATTTAACATTTGAACTATGTTTTACAGTTTAAAGTCTTGTGTGTGTACTCTCTCACATAGCCGTTATTATAAAACTGTGAGGAATATAGGGTAGATGTTAATTGTCCCATTTTTTTCAGGGGAAATATATGAATGGGAGCTTGAGAATTCTATTGCCATAAATCACAGCTTGATTGACCTTTTAGAGACATGAAGTTCAGAGTTGTGTGAACTGAAAGCACAAATGTACTCTCTATACAATCACAGGAGGGTCAAAAGGTGGGAGATACACCCCATAGACTTCGCCCCTCTGGCAAAACTGAAGAATCCAGTGGTCTGGGATATGCTGGGATATTTCTTCTCACATGAAGACTGCACATTTGCACCTTGTACCTCCCACCAGGAAGACAAGATGTGGTGTTTAGTAGGCCTTGTGGTTTTAAGACACAAAATAGACCACACTTAGAAGTACTGATCTGACCCACTTATCATATGACCCAGTAGCGGCCAATTCTGAGCAGAGTTCAGAGTAAGAAAAGGTTGCATTTCAGGTCCAGTTGAATGCCAACCGCCTGGCCCCTTAGGCAACACAGCATCTAGCACAGAAGGACTCTGTGGGATCTCTGGAAATCCCCAGGAGCAGAGCTGGGTCACAGATCCCTAGGGGCCTGGAGCCGGGCCACCCCTTCTCTGGCAGAAAGCTACTCAGTGTTTGAAAAGCAGCTCCAGGCATATCTCAGTGGACTCTGGTAAAAACGAGCTTCTAGAGCTTCCCTCGTGGTCCAGTGGGTAGAGGGTCCGCCTTGCAGTGCAAGGGGCACCAGTTTGATCCCTGGCTCGGGAAGATCCCACGTGCCGCGGAGCGGCTGGGCCGGCGTGTCCAATCACGAGCCAGCGCTCTGCAGTGCATGCGCCCAGCGCCGGTGCTCTGCGGTGAGAGAGGCCACTGCAATGGGAGGCCCACACAGGCCAAAAAATAAAAAAGATGGATGAAAATAAATATAAATAAAAAAGAGGCATGATGGGGAAAAGAAAAAACAAACGAGCTCCTAGGCTGAGGAGGGCAAGTTCCCACAGAGCTGGGCAAGTGAGGTTAAGCTACATCACTCACCTCCGGCCACCATCTTTGTCACCTGCCAGCCTCGCCGTGATCTCTCCCTCTCCTTCAGGGCCTATCACTGCGCGACTGACTTTCCCATTCAAGCCCTACCCCTGAGTTCTCAGTCCTCTGGTCATCTCATTTCCAGTGACCTTCACCTCCATTCCACACTATCAACTTGCTTCCATTTCTTTCCTGGAGTACTATCAGCACTGATTACTGCTGTGTAAGTCCAAAATTGAGAAATCACACTCTTCCTCAGCCCCCCATCTTTCAGTCCCTCTCTTGAGTTCCTCAACAGCACCAATGCTGTAACATCCTTAAGACTCTGGGGCCCAGGAACTGTCGACGTTCCCATTATCTAGCAGCTTTCTCTTGTCTTCCTTTTTGCTTTTTAAATCCAGTTAAAATCCCACAGAACACTATTTCTGTCATGCTTGCCAATTTCCACAACCCCCTTGTCCTTTCAGCTCACTTCTTAGAAAAAAAAAAAAAACAACCCTCAGAATTAATGGATCTGTCTAACTTTTTTGTACTTATATTCCAGGTGCTAATCACTGTTAGAGAAAAACCATAAAGCTAAACAATTTGGTGCCATTGTAATAGCTGCCAACATTTATTGAGAGCTTAATCTTTGCCAGGCACTATTCAAAACACATTACATAGATTATCTCATCCAGCTTCCTACATCAGGCTGGAAAGTTGCCCAGAAATTCTGTTCTCAAACCTCTGAAATGCTCTCGTCAGATCACTTTCTCTCTTGCTACTCAGAGAAAACAGAAGTCATCAGTTAAGAAAGTGGTACCCTTCATCCTTCACATGGCAGTAGCGTTCAAGAGGAATGAGTCCTCCCTTCTAATCCAAACACTCTCTTTATCCTTCACACCACACTCGCCTAGGTTTTTTCTGTACCTCTTTGCCTGCTTTTTGCTTTCCCATATTCCTTTTTCTCACAGAAACTTTCTTCTTTTATCTCTATCTCCATCACCATCTACAAAGCCCTCCAAAAATAGCAATGTAGTTGGACCCATAACTTTCCCTCTCCTTCACTGTCTACCCCGACAACTCCCAAGCACGAATTCCATAGTCCCGACTTCTTAAATGTCTCTGGGAATTGTTAACTTCTTTTTACCTCCATTGCTGTAAAGAGAGCACCACCTCCCACCTGTATGGCTGCAAGAAACCTCTAGCTAGTCCATTTGTCTTCAGTTAGCCTGTATCAAATGCAGCTGACTTCAGGCTCATACCCGTCTTTTCTCATGCTTGTCAATACATATTGATACATGTTAGGACCGAACCCCCACCACTGAGTGTCCTGGGAACAGGGACTATGTCTTGCTCCTATCTTGGTCTTTCCCAACTTATGCCCTGCCATGAGGTTGTCCTCTAGAAAGTTTCATTGACTGAATGGGTGACCATTAAATAAATCAAATAATCCATCTATTAACAAGTAGATCAGTAGTATTATCTATTTTAAACTCCTTGTGACTAACTCAATTTCCATATTTTATTTACCTCCCATCATAACACAAAACACAAATATTAAATTATAATGACTTAGTTTATTAAATGAGTGAATGCATCTCAGTTCCTGATAAAAATTCTAAAATATTTAGGTATATTTTTGAACACACTGAATAATACGTTACTTCAATGAACCCGAAGGATCTATGAGTAGGATCCATATTTGCTAGGCTACAGAAAGACAGACACTCTGCAGATCTCCAAATTCATTTTATTTCCATAACTGGGGTTTTGTCACCTACAAAGGAGGTGAAGGTGGGGCCAGAATACCCTGCAACAGTGAGTGTGGACGTCCGGATTCTGGGGATGGCTGACTGAGCTGGCCCATGGATAAGATACGGGGACATATCTAATGTGCATGGCCAATAGCAGTGGGGAACGTGGCAGTCTTCAGGCTCTTGAGTCCAGAGGCTAAGAGCGAGAATGAAGAGATAAGGCAGAAATGAGAGTGCTTCAGAGGGGGGGCCAGGTGCCTCAGATACAAGGGCATGTGGACCTTAGGTCTCAGATTGTACCCTAAGACAACTGTGCTACAGCCCCTCCTGGTTCTTTTTCTCCATTCATATTTTCATCATCCTAAAAGAAAGAGTGTGAGTGGCTTGAATCAGGTTTCTCTCCCTTGAATCAATCAGCTATGGCCTGCATCAGGGTGGATGATCACCACTCACACCTTGCAGGGAATTTGAGCTAAATAACACCTACTTTCTACATTCTGCTCACCCCAGGAGAAGTTTTTACAAATTCTAATTAAAAGTTAGCCTGTATCAAATGCAGCTGACTTCAGGCTCATACCCGTCTTTTCTCATGCTTGTCAATACATATTGATACATGTTAGGACCGAACCCCCACCACTGAGTGTCCTGGGAACAGGGACTATGTCTTGCTCCTATCTTGGTCTTTCCCAACTTATGCCCTGCCATGAGGTTGTCCTCTAGAAAGTTTCATTGACTGAATGGGTGACCATTAAATAAATCAAATAATCCATCTATTAACAAGTAGATCAGTAGTATTATCTATTTTAAACTCCTTGTGACTAACTCAATTTCCATATTTTATTTACCTCCCATCATAACACAAAACACAAATATTAAATTATAATGACTTAGTTTATTAAATGAGTGAATGCATCTCAGTTCCTGATAAAAATTCTAAAATATTTAGGTATATTTTTGAACACACTGAATAATACGTTACTTCAATGAACCCGAAGGATCTATGAGTAGGATCCATATTTGCTAGGCTACAGAAAGACAGACACTCTGCAGATCTCCAAATTCATTTTATTTCCATAACTGGGGTTTTGTCACCTACAAAGGAGGTGAAGGTGGGGCCAGAATACCCTGCAACAGTGAGTGTGGACGTCCGGATTCTGGGGATGGCTGACTGAGCTGGCCCATGGATAAGATACGGGGACATATCTAATGTGCATGGCCAATAGCAGTGGGGAACGTGGCAGTCTTCAGGCTCTTGAGTCCAGAGGCTAAGAGCGAGAATGAAGAGATAAGGCAGAAATGAGAGTGCTTCAGAGGGGTGGCCAGGTGCCTCAGATACAAGGGCATGTGGACCTTAGGTCTCAGATTGTACCCTAAGACAACTGTGCTACAGCCCCTCCTGGTTCTTTTTTCTCCAGTCATATTTTCATCATCCTAAAAGAAAGAGTGTGAGTGGCTTGAATCAGGTTTCTCTCCCTTGAATCAATCAGCTATGGCCTGCATCAGGGTGGATGATCACCACTCACACCTTGCAGGGAATTTGAGCTAAATAACACCTACTTTCTACATTCTGCTCACCCCAGGAGAAGTTTTTTACAAATTCTAATTAAAACTTGCCTATCCAATTTCAATCTAATTCCAGTGGTGCAAATCTTACATCAAGTACACGTAAATAATTTAGGGGTCTTGATGTATTTAGTCTTTGAAAACATAGGATCCAGGGCCAGATCAAACAGTAGCAAGTAGATATCAAAATCTGAGGTTCAATCAATGTCTGAGAGGCAGTTAAGGAAAACAAGACGAAGGCAAAGACTTTGCTCTGACAGGAACTGATGAAAGGAATGGACTTGCTGTCTGCCATCCGGTGTGGAAAGGGGCAGAGCTGGGCAGCTGGGAGTCTGGGCTGTCCCTCACATGAGCATATCTACAGCCATAAAGAACCCAGGGCATTAGCAAGTGACACTAGATCAGCCTGCACCATTTAGCTCTGACATGCCTGAGTGTGAACTCTCCACAACACGTCAGTGCAGAGAGAATAAGAGTGACAGGGGACCTGGTGACCTCCCTAAGTCACACACACACTGCCTATCTCCAAAGGCTTCTGGGCATCTTGGGTCTCTCGAAAGAGCATGGATTTAATGCACCTCATGAGATCTGCTCCCACACAGAAGTGGAGGAAATGTCTGGAAACGGAGAGCTTTGTACCAAGGCCTCACACAGATGTGTTACATCAGCGGCAGTGCTGGCCTGGGGACTTCCCTCCCCAGTCTGAACTCAGAAGGGCAGACACTGTCTGTCTGGGGCTCTGGAGTCACCCATTCCAGGAATTTGGTCACAACCACAGATGTCTAATTTGTAATATCTGTCATTGTTCTGTGTTCATGCAACAGAGCCCAAGGACACATGGTACAGTTTCTTTGCAATTAAAAACTTATGGTGGGCTTCCCTGGTGGTCCACTGGGTAAGGACACTGCCCTGCAGTGCAAGGGGCGCCAGTTCAATCCCTGGCCTGGGAAGATCCCATGTACCATGGAGCTGCTGGACTGATGTGTCCAACCACCAAGCCGGAGCTCTGGAGCACTCCTGTGCTCTGAGACAAAAGAGGCCACTGTGATGGGAGGCCCACACAAGCCAAAGAACAAAGATAAATAATTGAAAGGTCAATAGAAGTGGCCAAAAAAAAAAAAAAAAAAAAAAAAAAGCTGTAAAAACTTACAGTGTCTTGGAAAAAGTGCCGTGTTTTACCAAAATGCATTGCCCTATAGCTGCTGCCTTGGCTACCTCTGAGAATCTCAGCCCAGGATTTGTAGAGTGCTTAGTAATGATCAAGATGGCATTAATCCTTTGACATAACCTTGTACTTTTCTGTGATACAGGTCAAACAAGCATCCAGTGATTCATCCACTTAGCACTGGTAGACTGCTGTCCATGGGGTCTCCAAGAGTCAGAGACAATTTAGCTACTGAACAACAACTATTCAGTAGAAAAACATATAGTGAGGATTTGTCTCTTTAGGTGAAGTAGAATCATGACTGCATGCTCTTTCCTAGCTCAGCATGACTTATATCCTAATATAGGATCTAATACATTATTTTAACTGGGGAGAGCAATGAAAATCTAACATAAAAATAGGAAAGCTAAAATAGTTAGGATACTAAAAAAAATTATAAGACATGTATTCAGACACAAATAGAATCCATGTAATGAAAGAAAATAAAAATACAATGCAAAGTCTTAATATGTTCCAATAAAAAGAATATAAAATGAAAAACATAAGATTTGTCCAATAAAGAATAACAGGTTCATTGAGAAAGTGAAAACTGGTATCCTAAAAAGAAAACAGTGTATTAACTGCAGTCTTCTCCTCAGTACTTCTCCATAACAGAATACAATGAGACTATAGAAATTTGAAGGAAAAGTGAGTCTCAGGACCTCTATTACTTCCAAAATTGTCATGTGTCTCATCTATTGGCAGTAGAAATGTATTTTAAGATAGATGAGTCATTTAAAAGTGCATTAAGATGTAACTGCCTGGGCTTCCCCTGGTGGAGTGCAAGGGGCGTTGGTTCGATCCCTGGCCTGGGAAGATCCCACGTGCCGTGGAGCAGCTGGACTGATGTGCCCAATTACCGAGTCGGAGCTCTGGAGCGCACGCGCCCAGAGCGGGTGCTCTGCGAAAACAGAGGCCACCATGAAGGGAGGCCCACACAGGCCAAAGAACAAAGATGGATGAAAATGGACAAATGAAAGACCAATAGAAGTGGCCCGCCTGCTCCCCTCCCTCCCCACCCCACCCCCACCAAAATAAGTAAATAAAAAATCTTTAAAAAAAAAAAAAAAAGATGTAACTGCCTGAAAATTTTTCTTTAAAACATAATTTAGCAAAAATATATTAGTCAAAATTAATTGGGAATATAACAAAACAATTAAATGATTTGAGAATATAACCTACTTAAAATTAAGTATGATAGAACTTATATTTTAAGTAACAACTTAAAACAGAATTATTTCAAGATGGCATTAATCCTTTGACATAACCTTGTACTTTTCTGTGATACAGGTCAAACAAGCATCCAGTGATTCATCCACTTAGCACTGGTAGACTGCTGTCCATGGGGTCTCCAAGAGTCAGAGACAATTTAGCTACTGAACAACAACTATTCAGTAGAAAAACATATAGTGAGGATTTGTCTCTTTAGGTGAAGTAGAATCATGACTGCATGCTCTTTCCTAGCTCAGCATGACTTATATCCTAATATAGGATCTAATACATTATTTTAACTGGGGAGAGCAATGAAAATCTAACATAAAAATAGGAAAGCTAAAATAGTTAGGATACTAAAAAAAATTATAAGACATGTATTCAGACACAAATAGAATCCATGTAATGAAAGAAAATAAAAATACAATGCAAAGTCTTAATATGTTCCAATAAAAAGAATATAAAATGAAAAACATAAGATTTGTCCAATAAAGAATAACAGGTTCATTGAGAAAGTGAAAACTGGTATCCTAAAAAGAAAACAGTGTATTAACTGCAGTCTTCTCCTCAGTACTTCTCCATAACAGAATACAATGAGACTATAGAAATTTGAAGGAAAAGTGAGTCTCAGGACCTCTATTACTTCCAAAATTGTCATGTGTCTCATCTATTGGCAGTAGAAATGTATTTTAAGATAGATGAGTCATTTAAAAGTGCATTAAGATGTAACTGCCTGGGCTTCCCCTGGTGGAGTGCAAGGGGCGTTGGTTCGATCCCTGGCCTGGGAAGATCCCACGTGCCGTGGAGCAGCTGGACTGATGTGTCCAATTACCGAGTCGGAGCTCTGGAGCGCACGCGCCCAGAGCGGGTGCTCTGCGAAAACAGAGGCCACCATGAAGGGAGGCCCACACAGGCCAAAGAACAAAGATGGATGAAAATGGACAAATGAAAGACCAATAGAAGTGGCCCGCCTGCCCCCCTCCCCCCCCCCCCCCCCCCCACCAAAATAAGTAAATAAAAAATCTTTAAAAAAAAAAAAAAAAGATGTAACTGCCTGAAAATTTTTCTTTAAAACATAATTTAGCAAAAATATATTAGTCAAAATTAATTGGGAATATAACAAAACAATTAAATGATTTGAGAATATAACCTACTTAAAATTAAGTATGATAGAACTTATATTTTAAGTAACAACTGAGTTCAAGGACAAAGCTCAGAATTATTTAGGAAGACAAAAATACTGAACATTTAACAAGATAAAATTTCTAATATCTGACATGCAATAGAAAACATTACTAGACATGCAAAGAAGCAAGAAAATATAATCCACAATGAGGAGAAAAATCAATGAACTGAAATTGACCAAGAAATAAAACAGATGATAGATTTCATACAGTAGGACATTTTTTAAATGTTATAACTAATTCCCATTGCCCAAGAAAGTAGAGGATAGAAGATATTAAGTAGTAATCTGGAAGACATAAAACTGACCAAAATAAATTTAACTTCTATAAATGAAAACTATAATGTGTAAGGTAAAAGTACACTGGATGGAATTAGTGGTAGATTAAACAGTCTTGCAAAAGATTGCAAAGATTAGTGACCTTGAATACACAGAAATATATGTAGTATAGTTCCATGTATTTTGGCATCTGCCAAAAGTCTAGAAAGTTTATTATCTAAGTGATCTAAAAAAAAGTGGTGGGGGAGGGGTCCCTGGTGGTCCAATGGGTAGAGTCTGCCTTTCAGTGCAAGGGGCACAGGTTCGAATCCTGGCCCAGGAAGATCCTGCATCCCACAGAGTGGCTGGACCAGTGTGTCCAATTATGAGCCAGTGCTCTGGAGCGCATGTGCTCAGAGCAGGTGCTCTGCAACGAGAGAGGCCACTGCAATGGGAGGCCCACACAGGCTGAAGAGTAAAAGATGGATGAAAAATTAATAAATAAAAAATCAACAAAAGGAGACCAAATTAAAAAAAAAAATTGGGGGGGAATGAAGCTTGAAACTTCTAATCCAATTCTGAGAATATAAAGAAATACTATGTTGTAAAAAAAAAGAAAAAAAAGGAAATTAGCATTTGATACAGTATTATTAGGGCTTCTCTAGTGGCTCAGGTGGTGAAGAATCTGTCTGCAGTGCAGGAGGCCTGATTCAGTCCATGGGTCTGGAAGATCCCCTGGAGGAGGGCATGGCAACCCACTCCAGCTGTTCTTGCCTGGAGAATCCCATGGACCGAGGAGCCTGGCAGGTTACAGCCCAGAAAGTCACAGAGTTGGACACGACTGAGTAACTAACACATACACATAGTATGTGATATATCTATATAATAGAATACACTCAGAAATAAGTAGAAGTTAACTCCTGATACACAGGGAAGTGTAAACAAATCTCAAAAATAATTATGCTGTGAAAGAAGCCAGGGCAAAAAGTATACATACTAAGTGGCTCCATTTATATAAAATCTGGAAGATGCAAACTAACCTCTACTGACAGGAAAGAGATGGGTAGCTATCTGAGGAATGGGATCAGAGAAAGGTAAGGAGGTTACAAAGGTGTTCAAAGAAACTTTTGGGGTGATGGATTTGCTCATTATCTTGTGATGGTTTCACAGACATATATCATAGTGTGCAGTTTAAATATGTGCGGTTTATTAAATAAATCATTATTTTCTTAATGAGGAAAATAAATGTATATAATTAAATATAAATAGGTAATTATAATACCAAAGTAGAATAAGGTCTTTATCATTCTTAAAAAGGAAAGAACACCCCAACTGTAATAATATTAATTTACAATAGTACAATAGAGTCAAACTACGAAAATATGGAATAAAAAAATTAGGGAGAAACAAGCAATGAGTAAAAAATTATTTTCTCATCTTGAGTGATTATATGTAGTCATTTATTTCTATCATTGACATAGTGAACAGAAGTTTAAGAATTTTACTAAAAAATATAAAGGTCAATTTAAAGTTAACATTATAAATGTAGAACTAAAAAAATGTTTTATCTTTCAAATTAAAAAGTAATAAGAAGACACAGGCCATGTTACAAAAATAGAAACCAAAGGAAAATCAACAAAGCATAGCATAAGCATTAAAAAAAAACAATTCCAAAACCTAAACATGGCAATGAACAATAAGTTCACATTTATAAAGAAAAGTAAATACTTTTAGATATTTTTGAATATAATTATTTTTAAGCTGTTACAAAAATAAATCCAAAACACAGGACCTCCAATAGGTGGAAGCGAGGACAGGTGAAAACACATGTCCCCCGGAAACTGAGGATGGGAAATAATGTGTGTACTTGGAAGTGGGTTTGGGAAGATCACACGTACCCCCAGAAAATGATGGTGCACATCTCCACGTGTTGGCCCAGAAAGCGGGTCCCAACACGCCACTGAGCTCATAAAGTAGGCTGAACAACAACTGTTTACCATGATACAACTCACGTGGAAATATTGGCAACATGTCCATAGTCACAGAGGACCTAAACAAATGCTGATCTGAGTTAACAATGGGCGTTCTAAGGCTATTGGGACCCTGGGAACTTTTAACAATAAGCCTTTATCACTTAACAATGAAACAAGAAAGCTATTTTTGAAGCATTTGTCTTCGAATTAGAAATTCATGTTATTAAGTATCGCTGCATTCATTGTAGTACTACAACTTTTTGAACATAACCCGACAGAGCTATTAAAATTTAAAGTATGCATACTGGCCAAGGATCTGATCTTACATCATAAAGATCTAAATATGTTGTGAAAGCAACAGCCACTGCACCATTTCCCAATTAGTCACCCGATGACTTTAATGAGGAAAATAAATGTATATAATTAAATATAAATAGGTAATTATAATACCAAAGTAGAATAAGGTCTTTATCATTCTTAAAAGGAAAGAACACCCCAACTGTAATAATATTAATTTACAATAGTACAATAGAGTCAAACTACGAAAATATGGAATAAAAAAATTAGGGAGAAACAAGCAATGAGTAAAAAATTATTTTCTCATCTTGAGTGATTATATGTAGTCATTTATTTCTATCATTGACATAGTGAACAGAAGTTTAAGAATTTTACTAAAAAATATAAAGGTCAATTTAAAGTTAACATTATAAATGTAGAACTAAAAAAATGTTTTATCTTTCAAATTAAAAAGTAATAAGAAGACACAGGCCATGTTACAAAAATAGAAACCAAAGGAAAATCAACAAAGCATAGCATAAGCATTAAAAAAAAAAAACAATTCCAAAACCTAAACATGGCAATGAACAATAAGTTCACATTTATAAAGAAAAGTAAATACTTTTAGATATTTTTGAATATAATTATTTTTAAGCTGTTACAAAAATAAATCCAAAACACAGGACCTCCAATAGGTGGAAGCGAGGACAGGTGAAAACACATGTCCCCCGGAAACTGAGGATGGGAAATAATGTGTGTACTTGGAAGTGGGTTTGGGAAGATCACACGTACCCCCAGAAAATGATGGTGCACATCTCCACGTGTTGGCCCAGAAAGCGGGTCCCAACACGCCACTGAGCTCATAAAGTAGGCTGAACAACAACTGTTTACCATGATACAACTCACGTGGAAATATTGGCAACATGTCCATAGTCACAGAGGACCTAAACAAATGCTGATCTGAGTTAACAATGGGCGTTCTAAGGCTATTGGGACCCTGGGAACTTTTAACAATAAGCCTTTATCACTTAACAATGAAACAAGAAAGCTATTTTTGAAGCATTTGTCTTCGAATTAGAAATTCATGTTATTAAGTATACGCTGCATTCATTGTAGTACTACAACTTTTTTGAACATAACCCGACAGAGCTATTAAAATTTAAAGTATGCATACTGGCCAAGGATCTGATCTTACATCATAAAGATCTAAATATGTTGTGAAAGCAACAGCCACTGCACCATTTCCCAATTAGTCACGATGAATTTATATGTATTTTATGACAGTTTCCCAGCTATAATGTCTTGGGAGATGCCTTTCCCTAATTGCACAAAGTCACCATTTGGGCTGGGAGAACACAAAGATTTTGCAAGATTATTTGTATAGCCCAGAAGAAAGCAAAGAAATGAGGCGTGAGGGTGGAAGGAAGCATAGGAAGAGTAAAATTGAAGAGAAGAAACTCAAGACATTATCAAGTATCCATTTCATGGAGTATATGAAATCATTTTTGAAAAATAAGATCAATTTGATTGACCTAAGAGATGTCCAGGATGTACTGTTTAGTTGACAGAGGTCCCTTTATTAGGTGACAGAAACAAATGAAACCAATAAGTTGTCACTTTTGTCTTTCACTAAGTAAAATATCCTATACATTTGTATGTGAGTCTTATAACCACTAAGAAAAATGTGGAGAGACGCACAACAAAATATTAACATCAGTTGCCTGGTGGTACGAGTCTGGAGGGCAAGATGGGCATAATTAGCCTTTAATTTACACATCTGTACTGTATAAATCATTACACTTATTACTCTGTATCATCTAAAAAATAAGATTTCAGGGCAAATTGCAACTATGTGAGGCACTGATCTTTAAAATTCTCTTCAGAATGCTGACTTCTTTTGTTTTGGTTTCTCATTTTCCAGTATTCAGTGCACCTTACAGTTAATTCCTTGGTCCATTTATCCATCAATCCATCTGCCTTCCATCCTCCTTTTGGCCGTTAGATAAACACTCTACCAGGAGCTGGGGACTCTGAGCCTCTGAGCGTACTGGGGAACAGATTGAGACCTCACAGCACGGCAGAGCAGACAGAAGCAAACACAAGAGCCCACCACACTATAATTCATTCGTGCTAATCAGTGCACAGAAAGGGCCTGCTTCGCCACTTCCTAGTAATTGAAACGCCAGTGGGAAAATGAGTGGAGATTTTAGGGAAAATCTGAGGACAGACTTGTCTCTGAAAATGTAAGAAATGTTTCTCAAGGAGAACTCAGATACCAGCTGCATTAGAATTAACTGTGATTAAGTCATTTTTTACTGCCTCAGTCACTCCAAAACCACATTTCTAAGTACCCCAGATAGATTTCTTTAACACACAGTTTAAGAGCCACTTCTCTATGGACTGCAAGATCCCGGTAGAGTCAGACAGTGTCCTGAATGAAAGCTTCCAAAAACCCTGCAGGCACCTGGACACCTGGGGCAGAGGGTACCAGCCCAGGAGAAACAAGTGCAGAGGGAAGTCACTGCCCCAAAGAAGAGCTATAAATAGAAATTGAAGAGAAGAAACTCAAGACATTATCAAGTATCCATTTCATGGAGTATATGAAATCATTTTTGAAAAATAAGATCAATTTGATTGACCTAAGAGATGTCCAGGATGTACTGTTTAGTTGACAGAGGTCCCTTTATTAGGTGACAGAAACAAATGAAACCAATAAGTTGTCACTTTTGTCTTTCACTAAGTAAAATATCCTATACATTTGTATGTGAGTCTTATAACCACTAAGAAAAATGTGGAGAGACGCACAACAAAATATTAACATCAGTTGCCTGGTGGTACGAGTCTGGAGGGCAAGATGGGCATAATTAGCCTTTAATTTACACATCTGTACTGTATAAATCATTACACTTATTACTCTGTATCATCTAAAAAATAAGATTTCAGGGCAAATTGCAACTATGTGAGGCACTGATCTTTAAAATTCTCTTCAGAATGCTGACTTCTTTTGTTTTGGTTTCTCATTTTCCAGTATTCAGTGCACCTTACAGTTAATTCCTTGGTCCATTTATCCATCAATCCATCTGCCTTCCATCCTCCTTTTGGCCGTTAGATAAACACTCTACCAGGAGCTGGGGACTCTGAGCCTCTGAGCGTACTGGGGAACAGATTGAGACCTCACAGCACGGCAGAGCAGACAGAAGCAAACACAAGAGCCCACCACACTATAATTCATTCGTGCTAATCAGTGCACAGAAAGGGCCTGCTTCGCCACTTCCTAGTAATTGAAACGCCAGTGGGAAAATGAGTGGAGATTTTAGGGAAAATCTGAGGACAGACTTGTCTCTGAAAATGTAAGAAATGTTTCTCAAGGAGAACTCAGATACCAGCTGCATTAGAATTAACTGTGATTAAGTCATTTTTTACTGCCTCAGTCACTCCAAAACCACATTTCTAAGTACCCCAGATAGATTTCTTTAACACACAGTTTAAGAGCCACTTCTCTATGGACTGCAAGATCCCGGTAGAGTCAGACAGTGTCCTGAATGAAAGCTTCCAAAAACCCTGCAGGCACCTGGACACCTGGGGCAGAGGGTACCAGCCCAGGAGAAACAAGTGCAGAGGGAAGTCACTGCCCCAAAGAAGAGCTATAAAAGTGCAATGCAAAGTGACAGAGCTTGGAGGCGCAAAACTGGAGAAGTACACGCAGGACAGACAGCCCGAGCTTTTCTTGCCTGGAGAAGTAATGTGTTTTGAGTTTTGAGAAGCCAGTGTGAGTCAGGCAGTGAGTAAACAGGCGCTGTAGGTTGTGATAAAGGTACTGCCACCGTCACCTCCCCTGGGAAAGAGTCACTGTGCTGCTCAGAGAAGCAGGTATTGTTCTCCTGAGACTTGAACATCCAAGCCCCAAATTTCAGAAGGTAGGAGAACAGTCTTGAAGACTTGAAATTTTGGGGTTGGAAAGCTGGGCCATCAGGAGAAATCACGTTCTTTATGTAAGAGTGAGAGAGAGAACATGAGATGTGCAAGGCAGGGAAGATGCCTGGGCAGAAAGAGCAGGTGAGGGCTGGGACGCTGGGACCTCCACAGACACACATAGATGGAGACCTGGGGGCAGCTCAGGCTCCAGGGCGGGGCAGAGCCTGAGCCTTCACGGCTGCACGGAAGCTGCAAATTACATCCTGCTGTTGCTGAGCCCTGAGAGAGGCAAGCACTGCCTCTGGCCAATGGCCTGTTGTAAGAGGCACTTCTGTGTCCTTCCAAACCCCAGTGCCCTACGGATGACAGGAGAATCATGTAGCAAGGCGGACGCAGCAGTGACAAGGCTTCCAAACACATCCAGGCTAAGAAGAAGCTCTTGCATGTTCCCCTGGACTCGTGAGCCCCCAGGACACGTGTGATCTAATAGAGTGAGAGAGAGCCCCAGGAACCGCTAGCATTGTGTTTCTTGCTAACCCTGTTAGGGAGAATGGATGTTTCAAGCCAGACGTAATTCAATTTAGAAAAATAAAGAAATGTGATGCTTCGTGCACCTGAATGTGGAAGGGCAATTCATAACTTACACCATCCTCTTATTAATTCCTCTGTCCACATGTAAATGATTTTAGATCACCTTGACTTCTGCTGAAAGCTGAATTTGCCTTATCGTTCAACATCCTTGGACTTATGCTAAAGTAGGCACCTGGACACCTGGGGCAGAGGGTACCAGCCCAGGAGAAACAAGTGCAGGGAAGTCACTGCCCCAAAGAAGAGCTATAAAAGTGCAATGCAAAGTGACAGAGCTTGGAGGCGCAAAACTGGAGAAGTACACGCAGGACAGACAGCCCGAGCTTTTCTTGCCTGGAGAAGTAATGTGTTTTGAGTTTTGAGAAGCCAGTGTGAGTCAGGCAGTGAGTAAACAGGCGCTGTAGGTTGTGATAAAGGTACTGCCACCGTCACCTCCCCTGGGAAAGAGTCACTGTGCTGCTCAGAGAAGCAGGTATTGTTCTCCTGAGACTTGAACATCCAAGCCCCAAATTTCAGAAGGTAGGAGAACAGTCTTGAAGACTTGAAATTTTGGGGTTGGAAAGCTGGGCCATCAGGAGAAATCACGTTCTTTATGTAAGAGTGAGAGAGAGAACATGAGATGTGCAAGGCAGGGAAGATGCCTGGGCAGAAAGAGCAGGTGAGGGCTGGGACGCTGGGACCTCCACAGACACACATAGATGGAGACCTGGGGGCAGCTCAGGCTCCAGGGCGGGGCAGAGCCTGAGCCTTCACGGCTGCACGGAAGCTGCAAATTACATCCTGCTGTTGCTGAGCCCTGAGAGAGGCAAGCACTGCCTCTGGCCAATGGCCTGTTGTAAGAGGCACTTCTGTGTCCTTCCAAACCCCAGTGCCCTACGGATGACAGGAGAATCATGTAGCAAGGCGGACGCAGCAGTGACAAGGCTTCCAAACACATCCAGGCTAAGAAGAAGCTCTTGCATGTTCCCCTGGACTCGTGAGCCCCCAGGACACGTGTGATCTAATAGAGTGAGAGAGAGCCCCAGGAACCGCTAGCATTGTGTTTCTTGCTAACCCTGTTAGGGAGAATGGATGTTTCAAGCCAGACGTAATTCAATTTAGAAAAATAAAGAAATGTGATGCTTCGTGCACCTGAATGTGGAAGGGCAATTCATAACTTACACCATCCTCTTATTAATTCCTCTGTCCACATGTAAATGATTTTAGATCACCTTGACTTCGCTGCTGAAAGCTGAATTTGCCTTATCGTTCAACATCCAGCATGTTTGAGGCACTTTAGTGGGAGCTAAAGTTTATATAAATATTATGTCTTAAGGTCTTATCAAAAATCAATTTTCTAGTATTTGCGTTTTAGATTTCTTGCACCTTTTGCGGGTGGTGCAGGGAAGACTGGGGTGAATTCTCAGCCAGAAAATTTTAAAAGTGGCTCCCAAGAGAGTGGGAACTGAAAAGCGAAGAAAAGAGCAAGCCTTGAATGTGTTTGCAGCAGCCTGAAACCATTTAAGAAAATAAGGTTAGAGGGCTTGCCAAAGATACAGGCATGGAAATTATTTCCCTTTCTAATGCAGATAGATGAAAATAAGAAAACTGCAATCCAGCAGATGATTCATCACAAATAGAAATGTCTCAGCACTCACACCAATTGTACATTTAATGTTTTCCAGTAAACAAAAATTTAATATGTATATTAAAATAGATATATACATTCATACACATATATATTTGCATTTTCTAGAAAAAATTAAAAATGTATGGAAATGCTAAGACTATATATATTTTAATTGGTATAAAACCCAAACGAGACCAGAGAAATACAGACAGACATAAAAATCAGTCTTTTCTCGCCTGTCTTTCAGTCTTCCAACCATCGTTCCCAAACGAGACTGTTTCTGATTCAGTCTCTCTCTTTGCAGAAATAGCCTAATGGACATCTACAGATATGCACATCTAAATGTATTTTAATATGACATTTCACTGCGCACATTATTCTGCACTTTACTTTTTTCTTATTAGAATATTTTATTTGGGGGATAAAAATATAATATTAGAGTATTTTATTTTAAACCATAATTTATTGAACCAGGCCTTGCTGGACATCAAAATGCCTCCAATTATAAGCTGTGCTGAAACAAATATTGATGATGTATTTCAAAGGCCCTTTTGTATTGGCGAAGTCAAGATATTTAAGGTTTAGTTTTGGAGGTTTGCTTGGCTCATTGGAGAACATCTGAGAAGTGTGATCAGGATCCCCCTGACGGCAGGTTCCTGGACTCTCTATAGGTCGCTCCTTTACTCAGGATCCATTCCACATGTAAATGATTTTAGATCACCTTGACTTCGCTGCTGAAAGCTGAATTTGCCTTATCGTTCAACATCCAGCATGTTTGAGGCACTTTAGTGGGAGCTAAAGTTTATATAAATATTATGTCTTAAGGTCTTATCAAAAATCAATTTTCTAGTATTTGCGTTTTAGATTTCTTGCACCTTTTGCGGGTGGTGCAGGGAAGACTGGGGTGAATTCTCAGCCAGAAAATTTTAAAAGTGGCTCCCAAGAGAGTGGGAACTGAAAAGCGAAGAAAAGAGCAAGCCTTGAATGTGTTTGCAGCAGCCTGAAACCATTTAAGAAAATAAGGTTAGAGGGCTTGCCAAAGATACAGGCATGGAAATTATTTCCCTTTCTAATGCAGATAGATGAAAATAAGAAAACTGCAATCCAGCAGATGATTCATCACAAATAGAAATGTCTCAGCACTCACACCAATTGTACATTTAATGTTTTCCAGTAAACAAAATTTAATATGTATATTAAAATAGATATATACATTCATACACATATATATTTGCATTTTCTAGAAAAAATTAAAAATGTATGGAAATGCTAAGACTATATATATTTTAATTGGTATAAAACCCAAACGAGACCAGAGAAATACAGACAGACATAAAAATCAGTCTTTTCTCGCCTGTCTTTCAGTCTTCCAACCATCGTTCCCAAACGAGACTGTTTCTGATTCAGTCTCTCTCTTTGCAGAAATAGCCTAATGGACATCTACAGATATGCACATCTAAATGTATTTTAATATGACATTTCACTGTGCACATTATTCTGCACTTTACTTTTTTCTTATTAGAATATTTTATTTGGGGGATAAAAATATAATATTAGAGTATTTTATTTTAAACCATAATTTATTGAACCAGGCCTTGCTGGACATCAAAATGCCTCCAATTATAAGCTGTGCTGAAACAAATATTGATGATGTATTTCAAAGGCCCTTTTGTATTGGCGAAGTCAAGATATTTAAGGTTTAGTTTTGGAGGTTTGCTTGGCTCATTGGAGAACATCTGAGAAGTGTGATCAGGATCCCCCTGACGGCAGGTTCCTGGACTCTCTATAGGTCGCTCCCTTTCTCAATGCTGTCAGTGCGCATCCATTCCTCAGGACTCTCTGGGTCTCTGGGGAGGGGTCCTACTAGTTCATGGAGGAAAGGTGCTTCATCCTCATCCCTTTTCACAAGTGGTTTATACAAAAGAAAAGAGAATCGAAGAAGTAGAAAACATGCTTGAAGATGAGGCTACATTCAGAACAACTTCAGAACCTGAAGAGGGAATGAGTTCACAGGGTCTGAGAACCTGGACCACCAAGGTGGCCAGAAACCTGAGTGAGTGTCAGAGAGGAGGAGTGAACTTGTGGAAAATTCTCAAGACATTCCCTTTCCAATAAAACTTCACGTAGCAAAGCTGTTTTGACAGAGTTGACGTTTTTGTGGAAGTGATATGGAAGGCTTTGCTTTGCAGGTGCATGAGGTCTCCAAGACAAATCTGGTGGGGTCCTCAGGGCATTTCATTTGTGGCTCAAGGTTAAGGTCGTTGGAGGACTAGAGAGAAAACTGGAGAAAGCCTTGCCCTGAGAATACCTTCTGTCCGTGAATCCACCCAAACCCCATTCTCTCCCTTTCAGAACAAGGTCGTAAGGATACGATGAGGTTATGGAGAGGCAAGAAACAAAGGAAAAGCACTTCATAATCATTACCTCATTTAATTCCTGCAGAAGGGGAGGGAGAGAGCATTGTTTCCATTATATTAACCACATTCCATAAATATTGGAGAATAGTGAAAGAGAGAGAAAAAATCAGCCCCTAATCCCACAATGGAAAAAAAAAACCTATTGTTACCATTTTGGCATTTTTTCCATCCTGACAGTTTAACATATTTATTTTATATATATATAATTACAGTCAACGTAGTACAACTTTATAACCTCCTTCTTAATTTTTCACTAACTATTAGAGCATATAAATTTTCCTGTTGTCAAATTCTACAAAATCACCACCTTCTTAAATATTTATCAATTATTTCAATACCTTCTGCTGTTCTTGAACATTTTCTTCTTGTGGAACATTTGCATTGCTCTTGGGGTTTTATTTCTGCATTATTTTAAATTGGCTCATTGGAGAACATCTGAGAAGTGTGATCAGGATCCCCTGACGGCAGGTTCCTGGACTCTCTATAGGTCGCTCCTTTCTCAATGCTGTCAGTGCGCATCCATTCCTCAGGACTCTCTGGGTCTCTGGGGAGGGGTCCTACTAGTTCATGGAGGAAAGGTGCTTCATCCTCATCCCTTTTCACAAGTGGTTTATACAAAAGAAAAGAGAATCGAAGAAGTAGAAAACATGCTTGAAGATGAGGCTACATTCAGAACAACTTCAGAACCTGAAGAGGGAATGAGTTCACAGGGTCTGAGAACCTGGACCACCAAGGTGGCCAGAAACCTGAGTGAGTGTCAGAGAGGAGGAGTGAACTTGTGGAAAATTCTCAAGACATTCCCTTTCCAATAAAACTTCACGTAGCAAAGCTGTTTTGACAGAGTTGACGTTTTTGTGGAAGTGATATGGAAGGCTTTGCTTTGCAGGTGCATGAGGTCTCCAAGACAAATCTGGTGGGGTCCTCAGGGCATTTCATTTGTGGCTCAAGGTTAAGGTCGTTGGAGGACTAGAGAGAAAACTGGAGAAAGCCTTGCCCTGAGAATACCTTCTGTCCGTGAATCCACCCAAACCCCATTCTCTCCCTTTCAGAACAAGGTCGTAAGGATACGATGAGGTTATGGAGAGGCAAGAAACAAAGGAAAAGCACTTCATAATCATTACCTCATTTAATTCCTGCAGAAGGGGAGGGAGAGAGCATTGTTTCCATTATATTAACCACATTCCATAAATATTGGAGAATAGTGAAAGAGAGAGAAAAAATCAGCCCCTAATCCCACAATGGAAAAAAAAAACCTATTGTTACCATTTTGGCATTTTTTCCATCCTGACAGTTTAACATATTTATTTTATATATATATAATTACAGTCAACGTAGTACAACTTTATAACCTCCTTCTTAATTTTTCACTAACTATTAGAGCATATAAATTTTCCTGTTGTCAAATTCTACAAAATCACCACCTTCTTAAATATTTATCAATTATTTCAATACCTTCTGCTGTTCTTGAACATTTTCTTCTTGTGGAACATTTGCATTGCTCTTGGGGTTTTATTTCTGCATTATTTTAAATAAATCTACAATTTCAGATTGTTTTAGTAAGATAAATCCCCCCTGGTGGGAAGGGGAGAGGGAAAGAGAAATGGGTAGACAACCATCCTGAGATGCCCTCAGGAACTTGCAAATAAGATTTCCTTTGAGAGTTCCATTATAATAGCCAACTGGTAGTTGGCGAGTACAGAAATTTGAGATGTTACCCCTGAAGGGATACAGGCAGCAAAGAATGAACAGTATTAAAGGTATGGGTGTAGCTAAAGAAAATGACGGGCAGAAGCAGAAGAGGGTTGGCCAGATAAGCCCCCAAAAAAGTGACCAACAAGTAAGTGTGGCGGGGGCTTTCTCAGGTGGAGGAGGGTGATGCAAAGAACTGGGGGATCCTGGTTTTTTCCTGTTTTCTCAACATTATTATTAATACTTCCCACTTGCCTCCATTCCTCTCTCAAACTATCTTGTTTTGGAAAATAAATTACATGTCACCACCTACAGATGATTTGACGACAAGGCCTCCGGCTTACAGTGCAGCCAGACAGATGAGCCCTAATTTGTACAAAAAGGTTGGGATTGACCCATTTCAATCTTTTAAGCTGGAGAAAGAGGAAGAGGATGGTTACAGGTTCCTCTAGTAATACAGGAGCTCTGTGGGCACAGGGCCTTGGAAGTCATGGTTGGAAAGTGAATTTCAAAGACTGGGCACAGGGTCACCCACAGGAGATGGAAGGAGGGAAACCACAGTGAATTAGAGGAAGTGGGTCCTCCCAAAGCATCCTTTTGCTGGGCTGACTCCAAAGTTGCGTTGTAGTTACAACCCCTGTGAGCTGAAAGAACAACTCCCTCCAGCTGGAGAGATGGAGAGCTCGCCAAGCTGTGTCCTAGGCCCCTCAGGTAATCCCGTGTGAGCCAACATTGCCCCAGCCTTCCTGCCAGTGCTGAGGAAGAGTGTTCACGAAGGTTTAATGACGGTATTGGAAAACAAAGAAGTGAGATGCCATCTCTGTGCAGGAATTCTTGTTTCCACATGGTCCAGCAGACTGTAGACTAAACACTGGGCCTGGGTCCAGCCTCCCCTTGCTCTGATGGCACACTCACCATCTAGCATCACGTGGGGCAAGGATAGTCTTGACAGGTCCATGTCTCACTATAAATTAATAAATTGTCACTCTATCTTATACATCAGTTTCATGAATTTGGAGAACTCAATTCAGCATTTGGGGGTTAGATAAGCCCTGAAACAATAAAAAAAAAAAAAAAAACTGAGTTTATGAGCCCCAGGATGAAGGGCAGACCCTTCCTTCAAATATTTGATGAAGTTTTTCCTTTCATTTGTCTTTGGTTGTTTCGTATTTTAACTTTTATATTAATTTGAACTTTCCCTTGATACGGTGTTTTCAGACTAAATTACTCTTTCTCCCCAACTTCTAATGGGCTATTCTTATTTGCAAAATAATACACATAGAAAATAATATATATATTTCTGTGTCATATCATATAGCCATTCATATATAGGTGTATATGTAAGAAATGCATGTGGCAATCTTCCTGTTTCTCTATTCGCCTCTGTAGGTGTATCAATATTTTTAAATTATTTTTCTGTTTCATTTCATTGTTCATTAACAAAAATCAGCTTGTTTTAAGAACTTTATGTATATAACATAACCACCAGACTAACTACAGTAATTATAAGACTTTTCTTTTTAATTTTGGCCTCCTTTATTGGTTTTTTATTTATTTATTTTCATCCATCTTTATTCTTTGTCCTCTGTGGGTCTCCCATCACAGTGGCCTCTCTCCTGGCAGAGTACTGGCTCTGGGCACATGTGCTCCAGAGTGCTGGCTCGTGATTGGACACACCAGTCCAAGCTGTTTCGTGGCATGTGGGATCTTCCCGGGTTAGGGATCAAACTGGTGTCCCTTGCACTGCTAAGCGGACTCTTTGCCCACTGAACCACCAAGGAAGCCCCAACACTAATCATTTTTTATTCAATGATTTATTTTAAATATATTAATAACTTCAGAATTTTTTCCTAAAATAGCTATGAGGCATTGAAACAAATTTGTGCATTAATTTGGGAAAAATTAATATTTCCATATTTTCTTATCTAGGAGCATGACATTTGTTCAAATCTAAATTATTATTTTATAATCAATAGGATTTGTAATATTCTTCACTGCAATTACATCCATTTTCTTTAAAAATATTCCTAGGTGTTTTATGGTATTTGTTACTATTCTTTTTTTTTTTTTTTCACTAAATTGGCTTATTGCTGAAGAGAGATGTATTCTAACCACCATCTTGCATGTGTGCTAAGTCACTTCAGTCGTGTCCAACTCTTTGTGACCCTATGGACTGTAGCCCACCAGGCTTCTCTGTCCAAGGAATTTTCCAGGCAAGAATATTTGAGTGGGTTGCCATGCCCTCTTCCAGGGGATCTACCTGACCAAGGGATTGAACCCACATCTCTTACATCTCTCGCATTTGCATGCAGGTTATTTACCACCATCTTACATATGACAAAATTAGGGCCAAGGGAGGTCAAAAAAAATTGCTGAAGATGTACTAAGCAATCAAGTGGGACAGCAGAAATGTAACGTGGGTGGGAATGACCTCTGACTCCTGAGTAAGCTGTTTTGGTTACCCTGTGTTATTTCCATAGCTCTGACAATGGCTTCTATAGGGCATAAAGGAGTGAGGGGCCTGGGAACCTGGTCCCTTCTCCCTGTGCCCTCCACGCTTGACTGCAATAGGGACCTCCCGTCCCCTAAGCCTTCACCTTGACTGGCTTTGCCTATCCTCTTGGTCACACTTCCATTCCCAGTCTTTCCCAAAAGTTCCTCCTTCTGAGTAAATTTACCACTTCCTTCTTCAATAGGAAATATTCACTCATTTTCCTCATTATCGTGTGAGAAGCCAGGTTAGTGAGCAGACTGTTGGGCACATTAGGATCAATGCAAAAAGTGAGGTCAGACCACAAGACATCTGAGTGTTGGAGTTGCAGCCGCCTGACTGTACCCTCCACCTGCTGACAGCCCACCAGGACCCTGGAGGTGCCGAGGCACCCAGGAGCTGAAACTCCGAGGCTGAGCTGGCATGAATATATTAATAACTTCAGAATTTTTCCTAAAATAGCTATGAGGCATTGAAACAAATTTGTGCATTAATTTGGGAAAAATTAATATTTCCATATTTTCTTATCTAGGAGCATGACATTTGTTCAAATCTAAATTATTATTTTATAATCAATAGGATTTGTAATATTCTTCACTGCAATTACATCCATTTTCTTTAAAAATATTCCTAGGTGTTTTATGGTATTTGTTACTATTCTTTTTTTTTTTTTTTCACTAAATTGGCTTATTGCTGAAGAGAGATGTATTCTAACCACCATCTTGCATGTGTGCTAAGTCACTTCAGTCGTGTCCAACTCTTTGTGACCCTATGGACTGTAGCCCACCAGGCTTCTCTGTCCAAGGAATTTTCCAGGCAAGAATATTTGAGTGGGTTGCCATGCCCTCTTCCAGGGGATCTACCCGACCAAGGATTGAACCCACATCTCTTACATCTCTCGCATTTGCATGCAGGTTATTTACCACCATCTTACATATGACAAAATTAGGGCCAAGGGAGGTCAAAAAAAATTGCTGAAGATGTACTAAGCAATCAAGTGGGACAGCAGAAATGTAACGTGGGTGGGAATGACCTCTGACTCCTGAGTAAGCTGTTTTGGTTACCCTGTGTCATTTCCATAGCTCTGACAATGGCTTCTATAGGGCATAAAGGAGTGAGGGGCCTGGGAACCTGGTCCCTTCTCCCTGTGCCCTCCACGCTTGACTGCAATAGGGACCTCCCGTCCCCTAAGCCTTCACCTTGACTGGCTTTGCCTATCCTCTTGGTCACACTTCCATTCCCAGTCTTTCCCAAAAGTTCCTCCTTCTGAGTAAATTTACCACTTCCTTCTTCAATAGGAAATATTCACTCATTTTCCTCATTATCGTGTGAGAAGCCAGGTTAGTGAGCAGACTGTTGGGCACATTAGGATCAATGCAAAAAGTGAGGTCAGACCACAAGACATCTGAGTGTTGGAGTTGCAGCCGCCTGACTGTACCCTCCACCTGCTGACAGCCCACCAGGACCCTGGAGGTGCCGAGGCACCCAGGAGCTGAAACTCCGAGGCTGGCTGGCATGAGATGGCATTGGATGCTTCTCATCAGGTAACCCATCCAGATCACACCTTATTTTATGTTCACCAGTCAGGTGCTTTTCATTAAAAAAGAAAGAAAGAAAAAAATCTGTTGTGTGGAGTAAAGTGTGAACTGTCCCTGAGGAGGGTAGCATTTTCCTTAGTCTCCTGACACATGGCTGTGATCTACATTCTTAAATCAGTACTGGATCTTCACCAAATCCCAACTGGTATTCTCATTCAGTCACAGTTTTCAGTCTGTTGTTCCAATGAGTAACGTGAATGAATCATAATTATCCCAGAGGATGAGAGATTAGATAGCAGAGGATGAGCTGATCAGATGGCATCACCAGTTCAATGAACATAAATGTGAGCAAACTTCAGGAGACAGTGGAGGACAAAGGACTCTGGCGTGCTGCAGTCCACAGGGTCACAAAGAGTTGGATACAACTTAGCGACTGAACGACAACCATTATCCCACACTTAGGAAGCTCTTCTAGTATGGGGAGAGGGTTTCCTTGGGGTTCCTTAGTAACTATTCACGATTCTCTGCAATATAGTCTGTTAACTTGGATGAATTAACTGAAGCACAATGATGAGATTGGCCTTGGATCACACAGTAAGGCAGGGAACCAGAAGCACAGACCTGAGAGGCCACAGTCTTCAGTCTGTCAGGTCTGTGAGGGGCCACAGTCAACCATAAGGACTCTCGGAAATTGAGAAGGGAGAAATCATCAGGAGCAAAAGGACAGTCAGACTCAGCTCCTTGGAGGGCCTTGTAGGAAGGCATGGCTGAGGCAGGAGGTGGGGGAGGGTGGTAACTAGGAGGGGACCTACTGCCCAGGCAGAGGCAAAGAGGAAACGCTCTTCTTTCTTGCGTGCTAAGTCACTGCAGTTGTGTCTGACTCTGTGCAACCCTGTGGGCTGCAGCCCGCCAGGCCCCTCTGTCCATGGGATTTTCCAGGCAAGAATACTTGTATGGATTGCCACGTCCTCCTCCAGGGAATCGTTCCAACTCAGGGATTGAAATTCGTGTCTCTTATGTCTCTTGTATTAGCAGGCGGATTCTTTGCAGTGGCACCACCTTGAAAGCCCCCCGGGTCTTTCTTAGGAAGGATCTTAGGATTGACCAAGCCAAACCCTGAATTATCAGAGGTAGACACTTTCACCTAATTCCTCCACTAGCTCTCTTTATAACCCATCTTAAGTCACCTTTCCCCCAGGGAAGGCTTGCTTGCCACTTAGTTCTCAGAAATGGGAGTAGGCACTTTGACGTCTTCAGAATAAAGGACTCTATAAATACAAATGATAGGAAACTCTCATCCCTTACAAAGATGTTTTTTCAAAAGACCAAAGTATAAAAGGGTAAATAACAAAAACACCAATACTGTGAGGTCCAAGCATTATTTTTAGACTATTCCTCATGGTTCAAAACAGACGTGCAAGATTGGAGAAGTGATGCTGGCTGCAGGTCATGTTCCATTTTGGTCCTCACCCCCCCGGGAAGTGCTGAATCCTTAATTGTTTTGTTAAAAACATCCCAGAATGGATTTGTTGTCAAACGCTCTTGATCTCTTAAAATTTCCTGCATTTGCTGCTGACTGGCATTCCTGGCCTTGATAGACATCCAGACAAAATTATTAGCCTATGAGCTGTGACTTTGTAATCAGAAACTTTAGCCACCCTGGCAACTGTTGCTAGCCAGAGCCCCAGGCAGCCTGGGTGGCAGGAAGTCAGGCTACTGAGCCGAGCCTGGCTTGAGACCAGCAAGTTGTCTGGGACCCATCCTTGCTTCTTAAGTCTCTCCATTCCTGCTCCAGCTTGGAACAATGATGATGTTCTAATGTCAGAAACCTATAGAAAAACATTGGCACAAACACAAAGCAAAATTCCATAATAATGTATTAGAAATGGTACTAAACAATTTGTGTAGTTCACACAGTGGGAATGTAAAAACGGGCACTGAGCCTTTGCACCACACGGCCCAAAGGCTTGAAATGAGGGGCTTTGAAAATGCAGAAGGATTGACCCATTGGAATTAAATTTCTCAGTTTGTTATAATTTCTGCAATCATTTTAGCTGAGTCCCCTAATCTTTCAGAGTTAGGAGTTGTCCCCCTTGAGAGGGGGGTGGTTAATCTCAGAATTGTTGTTGGTTAGCTGCTAGGTTGTGTCTAATTCTTTTGTGACTCCAGGGACTGTAGCCCGCCAGGATCCTCTGTCCATGGGATTTCCCTGGCAAGTATATTGGAGTCGGTTGTCATTTCCTTCTCCAGGGGATCTTCCTGAATCCAGAGATCAAACCTGCATCTTCTGCTTAGCAGGCATATTCTTTTACCACTGAGCCACCTGGGAAGCCCCCTAATCTCAGGATTCTCAGCATCTAATCAAGGCCAGTACAAGCCCAGTACTCACCAACTGGTAAAAGAAAAGGGATGGAAGGAGGGAGGGAGGACAGGCAAGTAGGCTGGGAAACATGAAGACACAAAGGAGAAGACCATAATTCACCCAGCTCCCAGCTCTCTGTCCCCAGAGCCAGAGCACATGGGTGTCCGCGCTTCCAGCTTATTACAGAAAGGCACATGAAGCACATGTGTGCATCAGAGAGGGTGACAGAGTTGCCACCAACACGTCCCAGCCTTCCAGTCAATCAGAGGCCTTCTTGTTACAAAGACTAAAGATGGAAGAACCAGAACTTGGCAGAGACTTAAACATTGTCCTCCCACATCATTCAACAATTAAAATAGTTTGTGCCAGTTTTTTTTTTCCTTAATATATGGACTCCTTGATTCCCAATAACTATCAGTTAGGACTAAATTGTGATAAAGAGTTCTATCATTAACACCGAAGTTAGGTAAACTTCAGAATGAAAAAACTTGTGTTTCTGTATCCTTGGGTCCCTAAATATGTCTTCAACTCTCCTACACTAAAACTATAAAATAAGGTCTTACAACAGTCAAGAACATAAAGGGAAAATGTAAGGCTCTATTCTCTAACTTCTATTTCAATTCGTTGGAAAGTTACTGGTGTGGGGAGGGAAGGAAGAAAATTGGAGCCTGTGCCCCATGATTTTGCAGGGAATTGTGGCACCTTCTCAAATTTCTTTGCAAGATGCAAAGATATTGGATCTAAGAAAGCAAAATATACACACTTAGTTGCCCATTGGAATTAAATTTCTCAGTTTGTTATAATTTCTGCAATCATTTTAGCTGAGTCCCCTAATCTTTCAGAGTTAGGAGTTGTCCCCTTGAGAGGGGTGGTTAATCTCAGAATTGTTGTTGGTTAGCTGCTAGGTTGTGTCTAATTCTTTTGTGACTCCAGGGACTGTAGCCCGCCAGGCTCCTCTGTCCATGGGATTTCTGCAAGTATATTGGAGTCGGTTGTCATTTCCTTCTCCAGGGGATCTTCCTGAATCCAGAGATCAAACCTGCATCTTCTGCTTAGCAGGCATATTCTTTTACCACTGAGCCACCTGGGAAGCCCCCTAATCTCAGGATTCTCAGCATCTAATCAAGGCCAGTACAAGCCCAGTACTCACCAACTGGTAAAAGAAAAGGGATGGAAGGAGGGAGGGAGGACAGGCAAGTAGGCTGGGAAACATGAAGACACAAAGGAGAAGACCATAATTCACCCAGCTCCCAGCTCTCTGTCCCCAGAGCCAGAGCACATGGGTGTCCGCGGCTTCCAGCTTATTACAGAAAGGCACATGAAGCACATGTGTGCATCAGAGAGGGTGACAGAGTTGCCACCAACACGTCCCAGCCTTCCAGTCAATCAGAGGCCTTCTTGTTACAAAGACTAAAGATGGAAGAACCAGAACTTGGCAGAGACTTAAACATTGTCCTCCCACATCATTCAACAATTAAAATAGTTTGTGCCAGTTTTTTTTTTCCTTAATATATGGACTCCTTGATTCCCAATAACTATCAGTTAGGACTAAATTGTGATAAAGAGTTCTATCATTAACACCGAAGTTAGGTAAACTTCAGAATGAAAAAACTTGTGTTTCTGTATCCTTGGGTCCCTAAATATGTCTTCAACTCTCCTACACTAAAACTATAAAATAAGGTCTTACAACAGTCAAGAACATAAAGGGAAAATGTAAGGCTCTATTCTCTAACTTCTATTTCAATTCGTTGGAAAGTTACTGGTGTGGGGAGGGAAGGAAGAAAATTGGAGCCTGTGCCCCATGATTTTGCAGGGAATTGTGGCACCTTCTCAAATTTCTTTGCAAGATGCAAAGATATTGGATCTAAGAAAGCAAAATATACACACTTAGTTCGTCAAGGTGTAGTTTGACTATAATTGCTGAAACAAAAGACGAGAGGAATACCAATTTTCATGAAAGGCAGACATAAACACACCCCATCAAAGCTCACAACTTTCATTAACCTAAATATGTGCAGTGTGGTCTCCTTTGAGAGGCCACACACACCACTGCATTTCTAATAACTAGCTGCAACATTTCTAATAACTAGTTGTGCAATTACCCATGACACAAGAGGCGTGTTAGATGTGACCTCTGACAAGGACACAACAGAAGTTGCCTCCTTCTGGTGGAAATCAGAGTTCATGAAACTAGCCCTTCAGTTAGAAAAGGTGCCATCAAATTAAAATGCCCTTGAACAACATTATTTTTTAAACTCGCTTTTTTAGCTTCATCTCCCAGTAGCCATTAGAGCTAAAAAAATAATAATAACAGGCTAATTTTCATATCCAACAGTTTTAGAAGTACATTTTACTTAAGGATATCAAAAGATTGTATTCTTGAGACATTCCCCAGAACTTATTTAAAATTCTTATTTTAAATAAGAATTTAAAAGTTACAAATGCTATTGCCTCTGTTTCACCAAGGGAGAGATTGAGTCACAGAGGAACTCTGGCTCAGATGAGATCACTTAAAGTACTCATCTTAAACAGTCAAAGTTAAACTTCTAGGACTCCCAAGAACTCACGCTCAAAAATACCATGACCTTAGGAATTCTGAGTTCTAAGGGTATGGCATCTACTTGATTAAGATGTTAAAAAATATATGTAAAGGGAAAAGTCCCCAGGAAGAGAACTAGGGTTCCACTAGTCAAATATAAGCTCTGCCTGCATGTGTGAGAAGTCAGGAGTCTGGAAAAGCCTCATTTCAGAAAGTGAGGCTCCCTTGATGGTGTAGAAGCCATGAGAAGCATAAATAAAGTGCTCGTGAATGGACTAGAAAGAGTTCTTCAATCTCCTGTCTATCTAGAAGTAAGGATTCTGAAATGCAGTACAAATTTATCCATATTCTTATTAGTAATGTATGTTTGCACTAATGTCAGACTTCTAACAGCCTAGCCTATACACACATGGTTTCAGGGTATTTGCCCATGCCAGAACTCTTTAAATAGAGTTCTTTAAACCTTGACTTCCTTTATCCGTGATT
Organism: Tragulus kanchil; assembly: GCA_022376925.1. Lineage (NCBI taxonomy): Eukaryota > Metazoa > Chordata > Mammalia > Artiodactyla > Tragulidae > Tragulus > Tragulus kanchil. The sequence goes on from JAIOJX010000005.1 coordinate 164,736,488, forward strand.
CCTGGTCAGTATGGCACTAGAATTAAATTAACAAGGCTGATCACTTTTACAGAATTTCTGTATTTCGCCTTTTTTTTTTTTTTAACACAAATCCAAAATCTGAAAATTATCATTTCAGTCAATCAGATTTGTTTTTGTCCATGCCAGCATCGTTCTAAGTTGTAGACCCTTTCTTGATCACACTGGGATGACATGTAGGTCAGCACATGCATTTCAGTCCATCACTAACCCACAGTTTTATTATCTGTGTCACAATAGCTTTCAGAAGAATAATACATTTTTGCCAAAATTTAATACCCTTATCTCTAAAGGCCACTTTATCTTAAAAACAAAAATGTTACCAATTAAAAAATAAAACTTCCCTGTTAGGCATTATTTGTCATTTAATAAAATCTAGCACATGGAAAGAACTCTCTATGACACATGATGACCATTGAGAAGTTTGCAATTCACACACACCAGCTTGCACATGTCTCAGCATGGTGGCTGGTCAAACTATGACCTTACAGTGCCAACAGCACTCCACCATGGGCTTCATACAAGGAGCACGTAATGCTCTCCACTTCATGAACTTAATAGACATACAGAATGTCACCTTAAAACGGGGAAAGACCTTTAAAGTTCCAAGTCCAAATTTCCTCACTTCCCACTGCCCCTCCGACACTGAGGCCTCCCCTGCCCCTACAGGGAAGCATTCCCAAAGGCCTGCTCCAAGGCTGAGTACTCCCGTGGGCAGCAACAGAAAGGGATAAGGAAGGAACTGGTGTGGCGCTCCTTGGCCAGTGTGTGCCCAGGGACTTGGCTATGTGGCACAGTGGCTCTGCAGGGAAATCTGATTCTCCATTTCAGAGATTCACGAGGTCCAAGGATGAAGTGAGCTGTGCTATACCGCATAGCTCCTAGTGAGAGGGCTGAAGTGAAACCCATGTTTCACAGACACCAAATTCCATGTTCCTTCTACCATAATGCTTCTTGAATGAAAGAGTACAAAATTTAAATATGCCTTCTATCAGTGTCTGCCACTGGCTTCAATTTGCCTTTGTGAGTCTAATCCTCATTATCTGCAAATCCATATGTGCAGCCCATCTTATTTAGAGAAATATACCCTTTTCTTCATCTACAGTACCTCCCAGATCAAACACAATGATCTCTGGTTCTACAATTGCCCTTTGGTCTTCCATGTCCAGATTTGTCCTCTGTTCCCAAATAGTCATTCTCTATTTGGCACTCAGTGTGATTCATTGTTTGTTATTATTTAATGATTATTAATTACTATAATTGTTTCATTACAGTAACTATATCGGATTGAAGAGTCTGTGGCATAGCTCATCCTCACAAAGACGAGAGCACTCCACGCGAGCAACTGCAATCACCAAAACTTCCAGTCTGAGCCCAAATCTGCTTCACTGTAGTTTCCAGCTCTTGGTCTCAGTTCGCACCCTCCTCTATTCTTGCTCACAGTTGTTCAAAGCATAAAGGATTCATTGGAATCCTGCTTGAAAACCTTACAGAATTGCTCACCGCTTGCACATGTCTCAGCATGGTGGCTGGTCAAACTATGACCTTACAGTGCCAACAGCACTCCACCATGGGCTTCATACAAGGAGCACGTAATGCTCTCCACTTCATGAACTTAATAGACATACAGAATGTCACCTTAAAACGGGGAAAGACCTTTAAAGTTCCAAGTCCAAATTTCCTCACTTCCCACTGCCCCTCCGACACTGAGGCCTCCCCTGCCCCTACAGGGAAGCATTCCCAAAGGCCTGCTCCAAGGCTGAGTACTCCCGTGGGCAGCAACAGAAAGGGATAAGGAAGGAACTGGTGTGGCGCTCCTTGGCCAGTGTGTGCCCAGGGACTTGGCTATGTGGCACAGTGGCTCTGCAGGGAAATCTGATTCTCCATTTCAGAGATTCACGAGGTCCAAGGATGAAGTGAGCTGTGCTATACCGCATAGCTCCTAGTGAGAGGGCTGAAGTGAAACCCATGTTTCACAGACACCAAATTCCATGTTCCTTCTACCATAATGCTTCTTGAATGAAAGAGTACAAAATTTAAATATGCCTTCTATCAGTGTCTGCCACTGGCTTCAATTTGCCTTTGTGAGTCTAATCCTCATTATCTGCAAATCCATATGTGCAGCCCATCTTATTTAGAGAAATATACCCTTTTCTTCATCTACAGTACCTCCCAGATCAAACACAATGATCTCTGGTTCTACAATTGCCCTTTGGTCTTCCATGTCCAGATTTGTCCTCTGTTCCCAAATAGTCATTCTCTATTTGGCACTCAGTGTGATTCATTGTTTGTTATTATTTAATGATTATTAATTACTATAATTGTTTCATTACAGTAACTATATCGGATTGAAGAGTCTGTGGCATAGCTCATCCTCACAAAGACGAGAGCACTCCACGCGAGCAACTGCAATCACCAAAACTTCCAGTCTGAGCCCAAATCTGCTTCACTGTAGTTTCCAGCTCTTGGTCTCAGTTCGCACCCTCCTCTATTCTTGCTCACAGTTGTTCAAAGCATAAAGGATTCATTGGAATCCTGCTTGAAAACCTTCCAGTTGGGAACTTGGAAGATGAGAGGAAGAGCAACACCTAGCAGTGGCTGTCTAAACCATAAGCTTTTCCCCGGAGAGAAAACAGAATGTAAATAGAGATAGGTTCTGCCTGCCAAGGTCTGAACATACAAACCACAGAACTAACAAGGAAGCAGGCTGCCCTTGCCGCTGTTCCCATGCTCCAGCCACTGTCCTGGGAAAGTCAGCTTTGAGATAAGGTGCCAGTAGATGCTGGCATAGCTTGGATTCCTCCAGAGCTTCCCTTACCACTGCGGTGTATATCACAGGGAAGCCTGAACAGACCAAGAACATCTCAGGAAGAATGGCTGTCAGGGAAAATACATATTTTTTGGATACTGAAGTATTTGGTTTACATTATTTCAGATAAGGGAAAGTCCACTCTCTTACCCTCCTCGCCTGTCATTTAAGAAACCACAATGGCCCCACAGGACATACATATGAAGAAATGCGGCTACACAGGCAGCAACCTACCAATAACCAGAGGACCTATGCCTACCAGCATGGGCATTGCCTACCAGCAACTAGAGGACCCTGCATTCACGCTGCCTTGTGGCACAGCCCTCCATGGCCTGGAGTGACCGTGGCATGTTCTCCTCCTACTACTGGATCAGCCTTGAACCTCTCCTCTCAACTCCAAGGCCGGAAAAGGGAAAGGGGAGTCCACTGCAGTCGGAATGCTGAGGGTGCGGCCCTTGGGAAAGTCAGGAAGGTCAGCCGAGTGCACAGAGCAGCAAGTCTCCAGCAGGGCCATCAGGCAATTGGCAGGCTCCAGGCGACACTGGCCGAGCCCTCATCCTCTGTGATCACAAAGCACGTTCGCCTCTCATGGCAAGCACAGCTTCTTTTGTTCTCTTAGGTCTCTATAGGCTCCTGAGCCTCTGGGAATGAAAATGCACAATAACAGGTTGCAAAGTCCTGAAGACTGTTTCTGCCCACAGCAGCTCTCTCTGTGAGTGGTGGTCCCAAACCACATCTTCACAAAGTCTTTTAGATCAGACATAGATAAGTCATCACCCTGCAGTGAAAGAGCCATGAAAACAAAATAAACCAAGCTAAAACCGTCATCGCCATCCACCGCTCTCTGCTGGAGGATGCTTTATGTCCTCCGTCCTCTGACGAATCTCTGTGGAAGTCTGTCCATTTGCATGGGTCACCCTCCTCCAGTCGTGGGGAAGGCACTGATGGCACTGATGTAAAAGCAAAATCCAACTCTTAACAAATCCCTTATTTTTACCACAATGGAGCCTTCCTCAGACAATCATGGGAGATCATGATTATGAGTCCTGATATCTAGTCCTCAATGTAAAACTGTAACTTTAACAGTCTAAGGAGTGGCCTCTTCAAGCATTACCTGTAAGACGACACTGCAGACAACGCTGATTTCTCTGCCTGGCTCCATCCACTTATGAACTGACCTAGAAGATTTCTCTCCTGGCTACGTCAAGCCACCACATGGCTGTTAGCAGAACTATCTGCAACTTCCTGAGGTTACCTACAGCCAGGAACCTAGCACTGTCTGGGTACAAGAGGGGGTTTTCAGGACAGAGAAGGAAGAGGTACTCTCGGGCTGCCCTATTTTCCAGAGAGGTACTGGGTCTAGCACCTACAGGGGCAGAGTTTGAAATAAGCAAGCTAAGGCCAGGCTTGTGGAAATAGAGCTTGGATCCCCAAAACTTAAAACATAGACAGATGTTTTCAAACCTTATTGTGTAGTAGGAAGATATGACATTGCAGATTTCAAGAGACTCCACCTAGGCACAGGAAAGTGCATTTTAGCAAGCCCTACTGGGCTCATGGACACGTGTAGTCTCAGGAAAGATGCTGAGAGACACATTATAAAGCAAAAGCAGAATCTAAGGATGATCCGAGGCCAAACGACCAGAGCCAGAGCTCAGTATAGAAGTCTGAGGGAATCTGGGGTTTGAGTCGGCAGAACAGGAGGGAGAAGCAAGAGATGTGTGAGTTCAGTTCCTGGAGCATAACTTAGTTTTATTTTGGAAGCCCCTGGTTTGTCAGTCCAATCCTGGTGCAACACTTGAAATATGAGCAGTTCATAGGGAATCTCAGGGACTATGAAATCTTCCTCAGAAACAGACTCCTAATTTATAGAGTTGAGGGTCTACTCGAGAGTAAAAGGCTGGATTTATTGCAGTAAAATATGAAGGATGTAACATGATAGCTCTTCCAATCTCCTTACATATTTTCATGGCCCAGCCGGTAATTGCCTCCAGAGGTGAGCCCCAATGGGTCAGCAAGGAATTCCCGCTGGGAGGGGGATTTGAGGCCAGGCAGGGCTGAAGAGGGCGGGAGGGCAGAACAGAACACAGTAGTGCAGGCAGAAGACAGATGCGGGTGGGTCCACCTGAGGCCAGGAGAACAGAAAACACGGAAGCCACAGGGACAGACAGAAGGTGGCGGGCAGGGGAGAAAGGAGCCAGGAACTCACTCACTACAAACGCAGGAACCCCGCTCCCTTCCAGGCGGCGCTGAAATTGCTCCGGAGGATAACTGTGTTCATGCAGAGCTTCCTCCTGGTGAAACAGGCACAATGAGGGGCCGCCAGATGAGTCACCCTCACCCCCGTCTCGCCTTTTGTCCTCCTGCTCTCTGCTTAGACAGAACGCTGTAGCCAAATTAGGACACTGCAAGCACCTAAAGTCTTGGTAGCCCAACCGGCTTGGGACCCAAAGCCTTTAGACTTTTCACCTAATGTGTGATGCTCCTTAAGTCATTGAGTCTCATTTTCTTCACCCATGAAGGGTATGAATCAAAGCCACAGCGGCTTGTGCAGGCGACCACTAAATAGTGCCTATATGCTGCCAGAGCTTGTAAAAAGAAAAGTTATTCTCTCAACAGGTGGTTGAGGAGAAGGAGGAACGATTCCCACAGCACTGGGAAGTCCTCCATGCATCAGGCATTAAGTGATACATAAGTGAATGTTACGCAGCAGCCGATGGAGGTGTGGGAAGACAACTCTGTGTGCCATGAGGTCCTGCTGCTCCAAGACTCACCAAAGCTTCTCTAAAGAGCCACACTCAGACCAAGATCTGGAGGACAAGGGTGTGTGACCAGACGCAAGGGCAGGGAAGCAAACAAAGAAACACAAAACAGTGCGGCCGGACCCTCCTGTAGCCCAGAAAGTGCTAGGTTCCTGGCGGCAGAAGTCCAAAACAGAGTGGCTGGGACAAGAGCACAGGGGTCCTGGTGTGAGAGCATCCCCAAGAGAGAAGCAGAGACCCAGTTAGAGAGGGCTTTGAAAGATAAGGACTCTGATCTTTGTTGTTATTGTGGAAAAAGAAAAGAGGGAAAGGAGAAGGCAGAGATGATGAAGGATTAAGGCAGGGAAGGATCATGATGAGCTTGGAAAAAGACTACGCTATGCAGATGCAGTTGTAGGAAATGAACTGCAAGCAACAGGAGCAGATGCAGAAAGTGTTTTGCGGCTATCTCAGTGGTGCAAGAAAGAAACCCTGCAGCTTGGACTAAGGATAAAGGTGTGTGCCTTTGAGAATACCTGGTAGGCAAAATCAGCAGGGGACAAACTGCATTTTCTGTAGTTGAGAGGATTAGTGTCAGCCTGGTGACTTCAGGAACAAAGGATAACTTGGAACTCAAGATTCAGATTCTGTTTCTGTCAAGACTGAGGTTCTAGCTACACTTGAAGCTTTCCAATGGAGAAGCTTCCAAAATGAGCTTCTAATTTCATCACAAATTAGGTGAAAATCTGAAGGCTTTGTCCTCTGTTCCCAAATAGTCATTCTCTATTTGGCACTCAGTGTGATTCATTGTTTGTTATTATTTAATGATTATTAATTACTATAATTGTTTCATTACAGTAACTATATCGGATTGAAGAGTCTGTGGCATAGCTCATCCTCACAAAGACGAGAGCACTCCACGCGAGCAACTGCAATCACCAAAACTTCCAGTCTGAGCCCAAATCTGCTTCACTGTAGTTTCCAGCTCTTGGTCTCAGTTCGCACCCTCCTCTATTCTTGCTCACAGTTGTTCAAAGCATAAAGGATTCATTGGAATCCTGCTTGAAAACCTTCCAGTTGGGAACTTGGAAGATGAGAGGAAGAGCAACACCTAGCAGTGGCTGTCTAAACCATAAGCTTTTCCCCGGAGAGAAAACAGAATGTAAATAGAGATAGGTTCTGCCTGCCAAGGTCTGAACATACAAACCACAGAACTAACAAGGAAGCAGGCTGCCCTTGCCGCTGTTCCCATGCTCCAGCCACTGTCCTGGGAAAGTCAGCTTTGAGATAAGGTGCCAGTAGATGCTGGCATAGCTTGGATTCCTCCAGAGCTTCCCTTACCACTGCGGTGTATATCACAGGGAAGCCTGAACAGACCAAGAACATCTCAGGAAGAATGGCTGTCAGGGAAAATACATATTTTTTGGATACTGAAGTATTTGGTTTACATTATTTCAGATAAGGGAAAGTCCACTCTCTTACCCTCCTCGCCTGTCATTTAAGAAACCACAATGGCCCCACAGGACATACATATGAAGAAATGCGGCTACACAGGCAGCAACCTACCAATAACCAGAGGACCTATGCCTACCAGCATGGGCATTGCCTACCAGCAACTAGAGGACCCTGCATTCACGCTGCCTTGTGGCACAGCCCTCCATGGCCTGGAGTGACCGTGGCATGTTCTCCTCCTACTACTGGATCAGCCTTGAACCTCTCCTCTCAACTCCAAGGCCGGTAAAGGAAGGGAGTCCACTGCAGTCGGAATGCTGAGGGTGCGGCCCTTGGGAAAGTCAGGAAGGTCAGCCGAGTGCACAGAGCAGCAAGTCTCCAGCAGGGCCATCAGGCAATTGGCAGGCTCCAGGCGACACTGGCCGAGCCCTCATCCTCTGTGATCACAAAGCACGTTCGCCTCTCATGGCAAGCACAGCTTCTTTTGTTCTCTTAGGTCTCTATAGGCTCCTGAGCCTCTGGGAATGAAAATGCACAATAACAGGTTGCAAAGTCCTGAAGACTGTTTCTGCCCACAGCAGCTCTCTCTGTGAGTGGTGGTCCCAAACCACATCTTCACAAAGTCTTTTAGATCAGACATAGATAAGTCATCACCCTGCAGTGAAAGAGCCATGAAAACAAAATAAACCAAGCTAAAACCGTCATCGCCATCCACCGCTCTCTGCTGGAGGATGCTTTATGTCCTCCGTCCTCTGACGAATCTCTGTGGAAGTCTGTCCATTTGCATGGGTCACCCTCCTCCAGTCGTGGGGAAGGCACTGATGGCACTGATGTAAAAGCAAAATCCAACTCTTAACAAATCCCTTATTTTTACCACAATGGAGCCTTCCTCAGACAATCATGGGAGATCATGATTATGAGTCCTGATATCTAGTCCTCAATGTAAAACTGTAACTTTAACAGTCTAAGGAGTGGCCTCTTCAAGCATTACCTGTAAGACGACACTGCAGACAACGCTGATTTCTCTGCCTGGCTCCATCCACTTATGAACTGACCTAGAAGATTTCTCTCCTGGCTACGTCAAGCCACCACATGGCTGTTAGCAGAACTATCTGCAACTTCCTGAGGTTACCTACAGCCAGGAACCTAGCACTGTCTGGGTACAAGAGGGGGTTTTCAGGACAGAGAAGGAAGAGGTACTCTCGGGCTGCCCTATTTTCCAGAGAGGTACTGGGTCTAGCACCTACAGGGGCAGAGTTTGAAATAAGCAAGCTAAGGCCAGGCTTGTGGAAATAGAGCTTGGATCCCCAAAACTTAAAACATAGACAGATGTTTTCAAACCTTATTGTGTAGTAGGAAGATATGACATTGCAGATTTCAAGAGACTCCACCTAGGCACAGGAAAGTGCATTTTAGCAAGCCCTACTGGGCTCATGGACACGTGTAGTCTCAGGAAAGATGCTGAGAGACACATTATAAAGCAAAAGCAGAATCTAAGGATGATCCGAGGCCAAACGACCAGAGCCAGAGCTCAGTATAGAAGTCTGAGGGAATCTGGGGTTTGAGTCGGCAGAACAGGAGGGAGAAGCAAGAGATGTGTGAGTTCAGTTCCTGGAGCATAACTTAGTTTTATTTTGGAAGCCCCTGGTTTGTCAGTCCAATCCTGGTGCAACACTTGAAATATGAGCAGTTCATAGGGAATCTCAGGGACTATGAAATCTTCCTCAGAAACAGACTCCTAATTTATAGAGTTGAGGGTCTACTCGAGAGTAAAAGGCTGGATTTATTGCAGTAAAATATGAAGGATGTAACATGATAGCTCTTCCAATCTCCTTACATATTTTCATGGCCCAGCCGGTAATTGCCTCCAGAGGTGAGCCCCAATGGGTCAGCAAGGAATTCCCGCTGGGAGGGGGATTTGAGGCCAGGCAGGGCTGAAGAGGGCGGGAGGGCAGAACAGAACACAGTAGTGCAGGCAGAAGACAGATGCGGGTGGGTCCACCTGAGGCCAGGAGAACAAAAAATTTTTTTGGAGCCTTCCTCAGACAATCATGGGAGATCATGATTATGAGTCCTGATATCTAGTCCTCAATGTAAAACTGTAACTTTAACAGTCTAAGGAGTGGCCTCTTCAAGCATTACCTGTAAGACGACACTGCAGACAACGCTGATTTCTCTGCCTGGCTCCATCCACTTATGAACTGACCTAGAAGATTTCTCTCCTGGCTACGTCAAGCCACCACATGCCTGTTAGCAGAACTATCTGCCACTTCCTGAGGTTACCTACAGCCAGGAACCTAGCACTGTCTGGCTACAAGAGGGGGTTTTCAGGACAGAGAAGGAAGAGGTCCTCTGGGGCTGCCCTATTTTCCAGAGAGGTACTGGGTCTAGCACCTACAGGGGCAGAGTTTGAAATAAGCAAGCTAAGGCCAGGCTTGTGGAAATAGAGCTTGGATCCCCAAAACTTAAAACATAGACAGATGTTTTCAAACCTTATTGTGTAGTAGGAAGATATGACATTGCAGATTTCAAGAGACTCCACCTAGGCACAGGAAAGTGCATTTTAGCAAGCCCTACTGGGCTCATGGACACGTGTAGTCTCAGGAAAGATGCTGAGAGACACATTATAAAGCAAAAGCAGAATCTAAGGATGATCCGAGGCCAAACGACCAGAGCCAGAGCTCAGTATAGAAGTCTGAGGGAATCTGGGGTTTGAGTCGGCAGAACAGGAGGGAGAAGCAAGAGATGTGTGAGTTCAGTTCCTGGAGCATAACTTAGTTTTATTTTGGAAGCCCCTGGTTTGTCAGTCCAATCCTGGTGCAACACTTGAAATATGAGCAGTTCATAGGGAATCTCAGGGACTATGAAATCTTCCTCAGAAACAGACTCCTAATTTATAGAGTTGAGGGTCTACTCGAGAGTAAAAGGCTGGATTTATTGCAGTAAAATATGAAGGATGTAACATGATAGCTCTTCCAATCTCCTTACATATTTTCATGGCCCAGCCGGTAATTGCCTCCAGAGGTGAGCCCCAATGGGTCAGCAAGGAATTCCCGCTGGGAGGGGGATTTGAGGCCAGGCAGGGCTGAAGAGGGCGGGAGGGCAGAACAGAACACAGTAGTGCAGGCAGAAGACAGATGCGGGTGGGTCCACCTGAGGCCAGGAGAACAGAAAACACGGAAGCCACAGGGACAGACAGAAGGTGGCGGGCAGGGGAGAAAGGAGCCAGGAACTCACTCACTACAAACGCAGGAACCCCGCTCCCCTTCCAGGCGGCGCTGAAATTGCTCCGGAGGATAACTGTGTTCATGCAGAGCTTCCTCCTGGTGAAACAGGCACAATGAGGGGCCGCCAGATGAGTCACCCTCACCCCCGTCTCGCCTTTTGTCCTCCTGCTCTCTGCTTAGACAGAACGCTGTAGCCAAATTAGGACACTGCAAGCACCTAAAGTCTTGGTAGCCCAACCGGCTTGGGACCCAAAGCCTTTAGACTTTTCACCTAATGTGTGATGCTCCTTAAGTCATTGAGTCTCATTTTCTTCACCCATGAAGGGTATGAATCAAAGCCACAGCGGCTTGTGCAGGCGACCACTAAATAGTGCCTATATGCTGCCAGAGCTTGTAAAAAGAAAAGTTATTCTCTCAACAGGTGGTTGAGGAGAAGGAGGAACGATTCCCACAGCACTGGGAAGTCCTCCATGCATCAGGCATTAAGTGATACATAAGTGAATGTTACGCAGCAGCCGATGGAGGTGTGGGAAGACAACTCTGTGTGCCATGAGGTCCTGCTGCTCCAAGACTCACCAAAGCTTCTCTAAAGAGCCACACTCAGACCAAGATCTGGAGGACAAGGGTGTGTGACCAGACGCAAGGGCAGGGAAGCAAACAAAGAAACACAAAACAGTGCGGCCGGACCCTCCTGTAGCCCAGAAAGTGCTAGGTTCCTGGCGGCAGAAGTCCAAAACAGAGTGGCTGGGACAAGAGCACAGGGGTCCTGGTGTGAGAGCATCCCCAAGAGAGAAGCAGAGACCCAGTTAGAGAGGGCTTTGAAAGATAAGGACTCTGATCTTTGTTGTTATTGTGGAAAAAGAAAAGAGGGAAAGGAGAAGGCAGAGATGATGAAGGATTAAGGCAGGGAAGGATCATGATGAGCTTGGAAAAAGACTACGCTATGCAGATGCAGTTGTAGGAAATGAACTGCAAGCAACAGGAGCAGATGCAGAAAGTGTTTTGCGGCTATCTCAGTGGTGCAAGAAAGAAACCCTGCAGCTTGGACTAAGGATAAAGGTGTGTGCCTTTGAGAATACCTGGTAGGCAAAATCAGCAGGGGACAAACTGCATTTTCTGTAGTTGAGAGGATTAGTGTCAGCCTGGTGACTTCAGGAACAAAGGATAACTTGGAACTCAAGATTCAGATTCTGTTTCTGTCAAGACTGAGGTTCTAGCTACACTTGAAGCTTTCCAATGGAGAAGCTTCCAAAATGAGCTTCCTAATTTCATCACAAATTAGGTGAAAAATCTGAAGGCTTTGGGTCCAAAGCCAGTCAGACTACCAAGAAGGTAGTTTGATATGTATTTCTGGAGTGAAGAAGAAAGTTCTAGAAAATTTCTGTGTCCATGTCAGCTGCCCACAGGAGCTCCCTGAAGTACAGTCCTGAGTGAGAGCCCAGGACTGAGCCTGGTAGAATGCCACTACTTAATGACTCAGACAATGAACCTACAAAATACATGACCAGAGTTGTAAGAAGGAAACCAGGAAAGAGCAGATGTTGGTTATACTGGCTTGGCCAAAAAATCCATTTGGATATATCCATAATGACATACAGAAAAACCTCAATGAACTTTTTGGCCGACCCAATATTTGGGTAACTTGAAATAGGGAGAAAAGATAACTAGACATTCCAAGAGCTGGGTAATTCTACAGTCTTTAAGACCTTAGGAGGTCCATAACAAGGAAGCAGGGGTCACACTGATCAAGCTGTGGTCATCGAGTTCATGGTAACTGAATCATAAGATGACCATACAGAGCTGGAAAAGAGAGACTTAGCAGGACTGACTGATTACTTGGGCCAGTACAAGGTGAATGTATAAATAACAAGGAATTTCACAGGAAAGAGAAACACGGTCCCCACTTTCCACATCAGAGGCTAGACCACCAAGAATTCAGTGCTGAGTTCTGTGGTTGGCTACTGTTTTTGATCCCAAAAGAATGTCACATGGAAAAGTTTACCAGTCATTGTGACTTGCTGAACTGGCACTCAGGAGGACTTGGGGCAAGCAGATGTGGGGTCACCAGCAGGGACTGAAGAAGGTAGAACCTCAGGAAGAGATAGATATGGACAGCAAGGATCTGCCAAGATAGAGATGCAGATGTGGCCTGGGAGTGTTCCTGCAGAAGGACAGAAAGCCTGGTCAGCACTTGGGACACAAGGGTCAGGGGGAGGTGCCAAGGTCCTCTGGGCATGGAGGGCATGGTTTCCACAGGTCAGTAGGAACAACCAGAGGGAAGGGGCAGGAGACAGAAAGGGAGGTCAGGAGAAGCCGCAGCTAGTGTGGGACCATCTGAAGGGGACGAGGGCCAGGAGGACGTGACAGATAAACAGCCTCAGGGCTCAGCAGAGTCTGAGGACAGGAATTTTGAACTTGTCTTGGTGGTAGATTCCAGGGAAGGAAATTTTTCAATTGTTTTGTACTGTAGGGTGTTTTTAATAATAATAATAAATAAATAATGAGGAAGGATAAATAGCCAATAAGTATGTGGGAAAAAAGAAAAGGATCAGTCATACTACTTAACCAAGATGCTAATTAAGACAATGAGATGTTTTCCATCACTCTGTATAATGAATACAACCAGTTTCTGCAAGCACACCGTTGGGATTTAAAATAGGATCAGGTGTCACAGGACAGCAGTTTTTCTTTACACCATCAGACCTCCTGGTTCCCATTCTCGGCACATCTGGACCATTCTCTGGGCCCCAGGTACAGCCTAGCCTTCTCGTTTCCCCTGTCAGGGCATCCGTTTTCCCAGCCTGGGCTGCAGTTGTATCTGTGCAGTAATCTGCTATGGAGACCTCTGAAGGGCCCCCAGGGTTCCAAGATACTAAGTCAGCACCTGCTCTCATTCCAGGCAGAAGGACAGGCATTCCATGAGGTCCTGGAGATTGCCTCTTGTGGCACAAGGAGAAAAGAGGCGGGTGGCGCCATATTCAAGGAGCACAACCAAAGCAAAGTGAGCAGAGTTAGCATTTGAGCTCACTGGCCTGACCTGTGTGTTCGTGCACACAGCAACAGAACCAGGAGGTGGCCCAGGCTGTCAGAATCTAAAACCTGCCCCACCCCCTACTATGTTCTCCTCCTGCCTTACGTTCATTTCAAAGTCAGGAGAAGTGGGAGAAAGTCAGCTGAGGCGGGGAGGAGGGGCCCTGGCACAGCCGTGACTCAGATCTGTCCTGCTTGATTCCATCAGGTAGTACATCTTGAGCACTGCCTCCTGTGCCAGCAACTGGATGTCCAGTGCAAGCCAGGGCAGTCGGTCATCAGAGCAGGGACAGGTTAGAAGAGTTGTGGGGGAGGGGCCTTCCCAGGTCAAGTGTTTGCTGCCAGCCAGACCTTGCAGCAGAACCCTCCTCAAACTTCCTGGCCTCACCCTCCTCTTCTGTACACTGGGAGAGAGGGGAGAGCAGAAGGAATGATATTTTTAGTCCTCTCTGGCTCTATAGGCTCTGAATCTAGGTTACTGGATGACAGTAAACTCCAGGTTAGCGTCATTTGTGGGGCTTCCCTGGTGGCTCAGATGGTAAAGAATCTGTCTGTAGTGAAAGAGACCCAAGTGTGATCCCGGGGTCCAGAAGATCCCTTGGAGAAGGAAATGGCAACCCACTCCAGTATTCTTGTCTGGGAAATTTCATGGACAGAGGAGCTTGGCAAGCTACAGTCCATGGGGTCCCAAAGAGTTGGATATGACTGAGCGATTAACCCAGCATCATTTATGCTACATTACAGGTGTCCTTAGAGGACGTGTAAAACGGTAATGCTTAAGGATAAAATGTGAAAATGAGGGCGTCCCCTGGTGGTCCAGTGGGTAAGGACATCGCCTTGCAGTGCAAGGGGCACCGGTTCCATCCCTGGCCTGGGAAGATCCCACGTGCCGTGGAGCAGCTGGACTGATGTGTCCAATTACCAAGCCGGAGCTCTGGAGTGCATGCACCCAGAGCCAGCACTCTGCGACGACGGAGGCCACCACGATGGGAGGCCCACAGGAGCCAAAGAACAAAGACGGATGAAAATAGAGAAATGGAAGACTAATAGAAGTGGCCCGCCCATCCCCCTTCCTCCCCACCCCACCCCCCAGAAGATAAATAAAATAAATGTTAAAAAAAAAAATGTGAAAATGAGTACAGGTTCCTCAAACCACAAGCATGAAAACAAAAAATACAGAGAACAAGCAAAGCAACACCTGCCTAGCTAAGAACGAGCCAGATTTTCAAATGAGGAGATAAGAGAACAGCATTCAAACCTTCGCCTTACTAAATACAGGCTTTGAGTCTGAGAGCCTTGCCTGTGAAGGGAATAAGTGATATCAGCCACCTGTTGGAGCTGTGATTAGGACTTCCCAGATACTGCAAGTGAAAGTGCTTCACCTCACCTGTACCAAAGGCATGTCACCACAGCGACCCCAAGGTTGTTGTCCTGCCTGACACTGAATAGACCGGTAGATGGGAACTCCCTTCCACCCAGAACTGGCTTGTTTCCAGGTCTCTAGGTTTTTTTAAGCCAAAACAATGACAATTTTCTGTCAGCTGTCATTTCCTAAGAACACTTATGAGACAAAGTCTATGTTATAGTAAACACCCTGGGAAGCCAAATGTCTCTAACTCCAGTAAGCACGTTAGGCATGATTCATCTGGTGAAAATTCTCTCTCTAAAGAGGGAAAACCAGGTTAAACAAGGGCCCACACAAAGTTATCTTCCTGTGAGAAACAAAAGCCTTGGCCAGCCCAGCCAGTCAAGCCAAGTTCAGGAGAGCTCTCTTGTCAACCAAGCCCACGTGTGGCTTACACATGACTCATGATCAGATTCTTGGGGATGTTGAGATGGTGGTGATGATGGTGGTGGTGGTGGCGGTGATGATGATCATGGTAGTGATGACCACATAGCCTTCCTCCAGAAATGCCCAGAACTTCCCAGTGTAGAGTCCTCTCTGGGAGGCAATACTGTCCTGACAAAGAAATGAGACCAGGAGCCCAAGAGCAACAGGTCCTGGAGAGACCAGTCCCTCCAGGGCTGGGAGAGGAGAAGGTGCCTTTAAAGGGATGAATGAAATACAGCCATCTCCAGAGGGTGCTGAATTTGAAAGCATGGCCTGAAGAAGAGCCTGAAGGGTTAGGAGGGTTTAAACCACCTACAGGACACAGAAAGCAGAATAGAAGTGGCCCGCCCATCCCCTTCCTCCCCACCCCACCCCCCAGAAGATAAATAAAATAAATGTTAAAAAAAAAAATGTGAAAATGAGTACAGGTTCCTCAAACCACAAGCATGAAAACAAAAAATACAGAGAACAAGCAAAGCAACACCTGCCTAGCTAAGAACGAGCCAGATTTTCAAATGAGGAGATAAGAGAACAGCATTCAAACCTTCGCCTTACTAAATACAGGCTTTGAGTCTGAGAGCCTTGCCTGTGAAGGGAATAAGTGATATCAGCCACCTGTTGGAGCTGTGATTAGGACTTCCCAGATACTGCAAGTGAAAGTGCTTCACCTCACCTGTACCAAAGGCATGTCACCACAGCGACCCCAAGGTTGTTGTCCTGCCTGACACTGAATAGACCGGTAGATGGGAACTCCCTTCCACCCAGAACTGGCTTGTTTCCAGGTCTCTAGGTTTTTTTAAGCCAAAACAATGACAATTTTCTGTCAGCTGTCATTTCCTAAGAACACTTATGAGACAAAGTCTATGTTATAGTAAACACCCTGGGAAGCCAAATGTCTCTAACTCCAGTAAGCACGTTAGGCATGATTCATCTGGTGAAAATTCTCTCTCTAAAGAGGGAAAACCAGGTTAAACAAGGGCCCACACAAAGTTATCTTCCTGTGAGAAACAAAAGCCTTGGCCAGCCCAGCCAGTCAAGCCAAGTTCAGGAGAGCTCTCTTGTCAACCAAGCCCACGTGTGGCTTACACATGACTCATGATCAGATTCTTGGGGATGTTGAGATGGTGGTGATGATGGTGGTGGTGGTGGCGGTGATGATGATCATGGTAGTGATGACCACATAGCCTTCCTCCAGAAATGCCCAGAACTTCCCAGTGTAGAGTCCTCTCTGGGAGGCAATACTGTCCTGACAAAGAAATGAGACCAGGAGCCCAAGAGCAACAGGTCCTGGAGAGACCAGTCCCTCCAGGGCTGGGAGAGGAGAAGGTGCCTTTAAAGGGATGAATGAAATACAGCCATCTCCAGAGGGTGCTGAATTTGAAAGCATGGCCTGAAGAAGAGCCTGAAGGGTTAGGAGGGTTTAAAACCACCTACAGGACACAGAAAGCAGAAAGAGGAGGAAGGGGTAGGCCCATGATTTGGACATCCAGGGTAGCAATGTCAGGCAGTATGCATTGCATCTTCTGAGCATGGCAGTTTCGCCTAGGGCCAAGAGCAGTGCTGAGCAAATAGTCTACTGAGTGGGTGGGGTCTGGAGAAGTCATCGTTATCCTGCCTACTCTACTGAGCCACACCTACCTGCCCTGATCATCCCACCCAAAACCACGATCACACCCTTCCTGGGCACTCCAAAACCCCGGAATCCACTTAATACTTTCTTTGCCTTGATCCGTATCACTTTCTGACTTGCTCTATAATTTATAGATTACATCAGTCATTTGTTGGCTACCCTCCATACATTCCCCAATTAAAATATACATCAGCTCCCAGAGGACAGGGAACTCGGTCTTGCTCACTGTTCTGCCCCAAGGAACTAGGACACCCAGAATGTAATAGGGGTTGATGATATTTGTGAATGAATGGCCACTGCAGTGTTACCTGCCTTACAGGGACCTGAACTGGCCCAGCTGGTGGTCCACACCATCCACTACACCAGTGTCTGTGGGGTATCATTCAGCAGCAGCTCTGCATGCAGCTTTTCCTACATAGACAGAGACAGCCCTTCTGGCCAGGCATGGTGCTACCTCCGCCCTTGATTGGAAACAGATGGAGTCTTGCCTGTAACATGACTGAGCACTGATTTCAGCAAAGTAAGTGAATTACCAAACTATGGTCATTACCATCTATCTTCATCTTGGTGACACATTTGGCGAGCTATTATAAACCAAGACTTGAAAAGTAAATGCAAATTTATAGACCTCTCAACTCTGCCCACAGGACTCAAATCTGACGCAGTCGTCCTCTCTATTGAGCTATTACAACTGCATGAGAGCCCTCTGCTCACAGACTTTTCTCTGAAGACACAAGTAACCCAGCGAATAGAAGCTGCTTGATCATTCATCCAAAGGACCTCAGATTTGGAAACACCTTTAATGTCACCTAAACAGATTCTATCTCCTTAAACGAATGGCAATAAATCAACACTACCACTCTTTTGCACCATACCAAGGCCCTACACAAAGAGCTCACCCCATTCCAACCACAGTCCCACAAACAAAACAGATGAGTAAGCCTTATGAAGTCTGAGAGTTTGGGCAACTCAGCACCCAAGCAGGACAAGTAACTGGCAGAATCAATAATTGGAACTCAAGTGTTTCTGATTTCAACTTATTGTCCCTAAATCCTGGAGCAAATTAACAAGAGAAATGTGGGCAACGGTGATTCCTAGGTCCGCAACACCTGAACTCATCATTCAATTTTAATAACACTTAAGTGACATAAACAGACATTATTGCTTCCCAATATGATGCAATAGGAAGTGCATAGCATTCAGATAAAGTACTCTTGCCAAAAACAAAAAAAGCCTGAATTTAATAGAGCCTTGGATATAACCACCAATATGCAGGAAGCATGAAAGATAAAACGCTTGTTCAGTGAGAGGGTAGCAGCTAAATTCAGAACATAATACACTCTGTAGGACAGTGACTCATGACCCAGCGTCTTCCACAAATAAATGCATAAAAAAGGCAGGGAGGACTATTACAGATTAAGCAAAATGTGAAGACTTTTTCCAGGTCCTGAATCCAGCAAAGCATCTAGAAAAGAAAGTTTGATGTAAATTTTATGTGAATACATAATAAGGCATTAATGTTTGTCAAAGTAGGTGTAAAAATAGTACAAAGACAGTATTACAAAAAAAAAATTCTGTTAGAAACATATACTGAAGTATTTATGGGTGAAATTACAGGATACTTAGAATTTGCTTCACAGGAAAAAACAGAGTAAGTACCAATGCAGTAAGAATGGCTAAGCTGATCATTATTGAAGTTGGGGGATAAATCAGGTTTCATGATACTATTTGTTCTGCTTCTGCATATGGTTAATATTTTCCACAATATTAAATCAGATTTTGTGGGAAATCAAATTTTTAATCCAAAAACAACATCATGCTCCATGAGAAAATGGTCAGGATTTTCCTTTGAAAAACCTCCCCATTACAGGAGATAAAGTTATTAACTTAGGGGAAAAAAAACCTAGAGTTTTCAACACAGTGAGGAACTCCTCAGGAATCCACCACAGAAACCAAAAGAAAATGATTAAGAGATAAAGCCATGTAAAACTTAAGAAAATATGTATGTTTAAAATTATTAGTTAAAACATTAAAACTCATATGATGAACTGGAAAATATTTATAAAGTACATATCAGAAAAAAAAAAACACAATTATCATTAATTTAAGAATCTCTTATAAGCCTACAAGGAAAAATAAAACACTCCATCTAAATAGGCCAAAGATACGAGCAGAAAGTTTCAGGGGAAAAAAAGGAAAGAAAGATAATAGAGACGGTTGATTTGTATAAGGGAAAAACAAAAACAATGATTCACTTGTAATAAAATCAGCACATATTTTGAAAGCACTCCAAAGTCTATACACTATTGACAAAATTAACTTATTAAGGAACATCCCATAATCTCCTGTGGACAGTGAGCTCAGGGAGGCTGTCCTCCCTCTTCACTGCTGGCAGGCCTGGAAATTGGCTCACAGTTCCTATTTATCAGTATATGTGGCAAAACCTACATTAAATGCCCTTTGTCCCAGCAATGTCTCTTGCAGGTATTTTTATCAAAAGTAAAAATCAGAAAGGGGTTATGAGGCGTGGCAACTGTTGAGCAATCATAGTGCTATTTTTGTTATCAATCAATACCTTTAAATAAATACAAATTTCTTTTTCTGAAAAAAAATAGAAAAGAAAGGCATTATGTTGTCTACAGTGCTAGTTACAATTTTCTTGAGCAATGTATGAAAATTATTAGAACTTCAAGCAATGGCCAGAAACCTTGAATTCTAGTGCTGACCCTATTCTTACAATTTTGTTTTCATTTTATCCCATAGGCTAAAAGTTTGCACTGAAGTCCATAGCTACTGAAAAACTGTGCTGAATAGAGGAGACAAAGCGCTTATTTTTGCCTCTCTCTATACAAGTCACCTATTATAAACCTACTTAGTCACTGGATATCATTTTGTGCTTAACAAAAATAAATAATTAAAAAAGGAAATTTTGAAATGAAATACATAAAAATATATTTAAAAATCTTAAAATTAGCTTTCTTCAGTCACATCACCTCTTGAATCTCAGCATCGTAGCCTGTTCTATTTGGTGAACACACTTGGACAGTTTTATAAAACACACCCAACCCACTCATCAATATTTCAGTTCTAGATCAGGATGTAAAATGTTCCTCTGTATGTCCCCAGCCCAAAAGAAGAGCTAAACTCCCTAAGATGCATTTTCGGACTTCTCCAGAAAACTGATTTTCTCAAGCTTTAGATTGCTACTGAATGGACTACATAGGTTAACACCCATACGAGGGAAATCTACCAGATACTGCGAAACTGTGAACTGAGCACCCTGCTCAGTTGAGTTCATTTGCATTTCCCGTGAGGAAATGTGGGTCTGTGAGGGAGATAGTTGCCCCGTGGCTGTAGTTCTAGGGCACCAGCGCCCCTTTGAATGCAGTTGGAAGCCAGCTGCAGTGGAAAGAAGGTCAGTCCCACAGCTCCACAAAACCCACAGCCTGAAAACCTAATGCTCTCACTCCCTGGAGAAGCAGATTGATGGACAGAACGACAGACTGACAGTCCCATCTGATAAAACCAACGAGACGTGTGAAATAGATTAAGGAAGAGCGGCAGTGAACAGAAGGAGTGTGTTCGTGTGCTGACCCCAATAAATGAATTTTGAGGAAACGCTTTGATTTATCCAAGCTCAAATCTGAATGGAATGTTGCAACATTTCCAGAAACATGAGGCCGTGGTTCGTCACCAGAAGAGAAAAGATCCATGTTGACTTTTACGATGGGAACAGAGATTCCTGTCCCCACCCCACCCTCCTTTATCAGAATGACACTTAGAAAATCTGGCATTAGAATAAAAGGCAAACCAAAGAAGAAATGGGAGGTAGCAGCTAGAGAAAATATCCTGTCAATAAAATCTTGGGTGCAATTCTGGGCCCTGCGCCTCAGGGTGCATTCCCACTTTGGCACAGCCAGTAGTATGGGGGATGTATTAACTAATCAATGAATATTTAGGGAAAGGAGGTTCTTGATCCAGAGAGTGCTTAAACAAAATAAAAATAATTAAAAAGGAAATTTTGAAATGAAATACATAAAAATATATTTAAAAATCTTAAAATTAGCTTTCTTCAGTCACATCACCTCTTGAATCTCAGCATCGTAGCCTGTTCTATTTGGTGAACACACTTGGACAGTTTTATAAAACACACCCAACCCACTCATCAATATTTCAGTTCTAGATCAGGATGTAAAATGTTCCTCTGTATGTCCCCAGCCCAAAAGAAGAGCTAAACTCCCTAAGATGCATTTTCGGACTTCTCCAGAAAACTGATTTTCTCAAGCTTTAGATTGCTACTGAATGGACTACATAGGTTAACACCCATACGAGGGAAATCTACCAGATACTGCGAAACTGTGAACTGAGCACCCTGCTCAGTTGAGTTCATTTGCATTTCCCGTGAGGAAATGTGGGTCTGTGAGGGAGATAGTTGCCCCGTGGCTGTAGTTCTAGGGCACCAGCGCCCCTTTGAATGCAGTTGGAAGCCAGCTGCAGTGGAAAGAAGGTCAGTCCCACAGCTCCACAAAACCCACAGCCTGAAAACCTAATGCTCTCACTCCCTGGAGAAGCAGATTGATGGACAGAACGACAGACTGACAGTCCCATCTGATAAAACCAACGAGACGTGTGAAATAGATTAAGGAAGAGCGGCAGTGAACAGAAGGAGTGTGTTCGTGTGCTGACCCCAATAAATGAATTTTGAGGAAACGCTTTGATTTATCCAAGCTCAAATCTGAATGGAATGTTGCAACATTTCCAGAAACATGAGGCCGTGGTTCGTCACCAGAAGAGAAAAGATCCATGTTGACTTTTACGATGGGAACAGAGATTCCTGTCCCCACCCCACCCTCCTTTATCAGAATGACACTTAGAAAATCTGGCATTAGAATAAAAGGCAAACCAAAGAAGAAATGGGAGGTAGCAGCTAGAGAAAATATCCTGTCAATAAAATCTTGGGTGCAATTCTGGGCCCTGCGCCTCAGGGTGCATTCCCACTTTGGCACAGCCAGTAGTATGGGGGATGTATTAACTAATCAATGAATATTTAGGGAAAGGAGGTTCTTGATCCAGAGAGCTGGTTTTCAATCTGGACTACATGGTAGAATCACTGGGGAGCTCTAACAAACACTGATGCTGATCACATTGCCGGGAAATTCTGATTGATCTGAACCAGTGTTCAGCCTGGGCATTTTTTTTAAACTCCAGGTGATTCTGAGAGGCATCTAGGGCTGAGGATCACCAGTTCAAGGTGAGAGTCAGATGAGTGTGATAAGAGGGAGACCTGTTAGATCTTACATGATTCAGTTTTTCCATTCTTCAACTTCTCACTGGTGTAAATGAGGATATTGACAAGTAGTAACTCACATCATTGCCACTAAGGTGAAATAGGATTGCTTATGTGAAAGCACTCTGAAAATTTCAAAGACCTACACAAATAGGATGCAAAAATAATTCTCAGTTCACATTTACTGAATAAGATACTTAACCAGGCACCAACCATAATGGTTTTTAACTTTTTATTTTGTGTTGGAGTATAGCCGATTAACAGCGTTATGGTAGTTTCAGGGGACTCAGTCATACCTGTATCCATGCTCCTCAAACTCCTGTCCCATCCAGGCCACAAAACACTAAGCAGAGTTCCCCGGCACCAGCCAGATTACCCTAAGAGGAATAAGGCCAAAATTCAAGGTCTAAACACACACTGCTGTATGACATGGATAATTAGGGGGAAATCATGTAAAATATATGCCAAAAATCATATAAAAATCCTCAACATTGTGGTTTTTTTCCCAAAAACATGAAAGTGCAGTGAAACTAATGAACGTCCTAGATTTGTGACTGAGCAGTTGTCCAAAGCTGCTCTCAAGGACAGATGTGGATACTGAGGGAAGGTAAGATGGAGGGGAGAAGAAGGGCAAGAAAGAAGAAGGGAAAGAAAGGAAGAGACAGGATTGGAAATGAAGTCTTGGTTACATTTGCTTACCTGGCTTATCCTTCTTCAGGTTAATAAATGCCTAATACAATGCTGAAGGTTTTTTTCCTAATTTTCATTTCAGAGGCTCATTTAAATAAATATATATATGTGTGTGTGTGTGTGTGTGTGTGTGTGTGCTCTGTTCTTTACTGGTTTGTGCACACAATTGATTTTATTAATATATGTGTGAATCTATGCCTATAAAAGCTAAAAGGTTTTAAGCATATAACTAGTAGAGGCTTGCCCACTGGCACTAATGGTAAAGGACCTGCCTGCCAATGCAGGAGACATAAGAGACGCAGGTTCTATCCCTGAGTCGGGAGGATGCCCTGGAAGAGGACATGGCAGCCCACTGTAGTATTCTTGCTTGGAATTTCCATGCACAGAGGAGCCTGGTGAGCTATAGTGATTGAAGCAATTTAGCACACATGCAGGCAAGTAACTAAAGAACAGTCATATGTATGGCAGAAACCTTTTTTCAAATATGACAATATGTCATATTTAAAACCCTGCATGTTCATGGAGCACCATTTTGCACCAAAAAAAGGCTTTAAAAATGACAATCGATTTATATTAGAAGGTCAAACTTACAGTCAATGAATGGAGTCCTATCAGAACCTATTTTCTATACAGAGTGAAGTCAGAGAAAAAAACAAGTATCATATATTAACACACATATATACAATCTAGAAAAAATGGTACTGATTCACCTAGAAAAGAATAGATTTGTGGACTCAGTGGGGAAAGATGAGGGTGGAGTGGACTGAGAAAGCAGCACTGACATGTATATACTGTCAGTGTGAAACACATCGTGGGAAGTTGCTGTATAACACAGGGAGCCCAGCCTGGAGCTCCATGACGACTTAGAGGGTGCGATGCAGAGAGCGGAGGGAGGCCAAAAAAAAATCGTGGGAAGTTGGGTAGAAACTAATGAACGTCCTAGATTTGTGACTGAGCAGTTGTCCAAAGCTGCTCTCAAGGACAGATGTGGATACTGAGGGAAGGTAAGATGGAGGGGAGAAGAAGGGCAAGAAAGAAGAAGGGAAAGAAAGGAAGAGACAGGATTGGAAATGAAGTCTTGGTTACATTTGCTTACCTGGCTTATCCTTCTTCAGGTTAATAAATGCCTAATACAATGCTGAAGGTTTTTTTCCTAATTTTCATTTCAGAGGCTCATTTAAATAAATATATATATGTGTGTGTGTGTGTGTGTGTGTGTGTGTGCTCTGTTCTTTACTGGTTTGTGCACACAATTGATTTTATTAATATATGTGTGAATCTATGCCTATAAAAGCTAAAAGGTTTTAAGCATATAACTAGTAGAGGCTTGCCCACTGGCACTAATGGTAAAGGACCTGCCTGCCAATGCAGGAGACATAAGAGACGCAGGTTCTATCCCTGAGTCGGGAGGATGCCCTGGAAGAGGACATGGCAGCCCACTGTAGTATTCTTGCTTGGAATTTCCATGCACAGAGGAGCCTGGTGAGCTATAGTGATTGAAGCAATTTAGCACACATGCAGGCAAGTAACTAAAGAACAGTCATATGTATGGCAGAAACCTTTTTTCAAATATGACAATATGTCATATTTAAAACCCTGCATGTTCATGGAGCACCATTTTGCACCAAAAAAAGGCTTTAAAAATGACAATCGATTTATATTAGAAGGTCAAACTTACAGTCAATGAATGGAGTCCTATCAGAACCTATTTTCTATACAGAGTGAAGTCAGAGAAAAAAACAAGTATCATATATTAACACACATATATACAATCTAGAAAAAATGGTACTGATTCACCTAGAAAAGAATAGATTTGTGGACTCAGTGGGGAAAGATGAGGGTGGAGTGGACTGAGAAAGCAGCACTGACATGTATATACTGTCAGTGTGAAACACATCGTGGGAAGTTGCTGTATAACACAGGGAGCCCAGCCTGGAGCTCCATGACGACTTAGAGGGTGCGATGCAGAGAGCGGAGGGAGGCCAAAATGATGGGGAGATAGACATAATTATGACTGATTCCCAGTGCCGCATGGCAGAACCCAATACAACACTGTAAAGTAATTTTCCACCAATTAAAAAGTAAATTTCAAGAAAAGAGAACCTACTTTCCAGAACTAACTAGACCGTCATTCTTAAGAAGATTCTGCCTGGGTGGTGGAGAGAGAGATTATGTCTATTTCTACATAAAGATTCTTTCCAGAAAAATTTCTCAGGAATGCGGTCCTCATCACTGAGCACGGTGCTCTGTGTGCTGCCTGATTTGACTCGGCCTCTCCCCAGTCACCTCGGAACTAAAGCACAAACAGCAGAATTGGATTATTTTCCTTCAAACTGATCGTCATGTTTCTCAGTTTTGGTCTAAGCTATTCTAACAAACTATTTCAAACTCATCAGCAAAGAAATGATGACCTCTTCAAGTTTGGTTTTCCAGTATTTCTGCTTTGTTTTCTCTCTGAAATTCAAAATTACCATTATCACAATGCAGATATATATAGTGCCTTTCTCTAGAAAGCTCTAGGGGCCAAGTATATGTTTCTCTTCAGATCCAGGAAGTGGTATTTTATAACTAAATTATTCTGAGCAACACAGCTCTGCATGTTTTATACTGCAGAATGGTGATTTTTCTAGTAGATGGCTTTGACATTCTTATTACTGAGACCAGTATGAATTTTCCAACTTCAGTTAAAATCTTTAAAATGTTTGCTTTGGAAAGAACTGCTATACAAGGGGAAAAGAACCATGCGCGATACCTTATCATTTAGGGAAAATATTCCATAAAGAAACTGGATTTCATTATGGCCTGTTTTGTGTAACCAGGCTACAGGTTCAGTTGCTATACTTGTCGTTAGGGTATTGCAAGTATCTGCTTTTCGTTACCCTGGCTGCACAGCCCAGCCCCCCGCATCTGTGTGCATTCATGCTGTGATTCATTACAATAACAGAGATTTGCTGCTGTTATGATTGAGATAAATCAACTTTGTGGTCTGGGCAGCCTTTTTGATAACCATGGCTCCACCTCAAATTTGCCTGACTTAGAGGGTGCGAGAGAGCGGAGGGAGGCCAAAATGATGGGGAGATAGACATAATTATGACTGATTCCCAGTGCCGCATGGCAGAACCCAATACAACACTGTAAAGTAATTTTCCACCAATTAAAAAGTAAATTTCAAGAAAAGAGAACCTACTTTCCAGAACTAACTAGACCGTCATTCTTAAGAAGATTCTGCCTGGGTGGTGGAGAGAGAGATTATGTCTATTTCTACATAAAGATTCTTTCCAGAAAAATTTCTCAGGAATGCGGTCCTCATCACTGAGCACGGTGCTCTGTGTGCTGCCTGATTTGACTCGGCCTCTCCCCAGTCACCTCGGAACTAAAGCACAAACAGCAGAATTGGATTATTTTCCTTCAAACTGATCGTCATGTTTCTCAGTTTTGGTCTAAGCTATTCTAACAAACTATTTCAAACTCATCAGCAAAGAAATGATGACCTCTTCAAGTTTGGTTTTCCAGTATTTCTGCTTTGTTTTCTCTCTGAAATTCAAAATTACCATTATCACAATGCAGATATATATAGTGCCTTTCTCTAGAAAGCTCTAGGGGCCAAGTATATGTTTCTCTTCAGATCCAGGAAGTGGTATTTTATAACTAAATTATTCTGAGCAACACAGCTCTGCATGTTTTATACTGCAGAATGGTGATTTTTCTAGTAGATGGCTTTGACATTCTTATTACTGAGACCAGTATGAATTTTCCAACTTCAGTTAAAATCTTTAAAATGTTTGCTTTGGAAAGAACTGCTATACAAGGGGAAAAGAACCATGCGCGATACCTTATCATTTAGGGAAAATATTCCATAAAGAAACTGGATTTCATTATGGCCTGTTTTGTGTAACCAGGCTACAGGTTCAGTTGCTATACTTGTCGTTAGGGTATTGCAAGTATCTGCTTTTCGTTACCCTGGCTGCACAGCCCAGCCCCCCGCATCTGTGTGCATTCATGCTGTGATTCATTACAATAACAGAGATTTGCTGCTGTTATGATTGAGATAAATCAACTTTGTGGTCTGGGCAGCCTTTTTGATAACCATGGCTCCACCTCAAATTTGCTGCCTGGTCTTAAGTCATCTGCAATATAGTCTGACTAAAGAAGCAAACACGTGCTATATTATCTAGAAAAAAATTTTTAAAGTAGTAACTGTGGGCCAGGAATTTGACTAATGCTTTTCCCCATATATTAATTCATTGAATCATCACAACAGCCTTAGGGGACTTAGCCTCTTCTTAACTGCTTTAGATAGATCAAGGGATTGCTATCCTCTGTTCAATGACTTGCCCAAGGGACCCCAGCTGGTATGAAACTCAGCTTGACCCCAGGACCCTATCTCTGAACAGTCTTTCTGATACACTGCCTGGATCCACGGTGAGAGCTGGGATCCTCCACTGTTCATTTCTATAGTGGGGACTAAAATGCAGGGAAGACCAGGCTTGGTCACCACACTCTTCTCCACTCAACCACCTGCCTGCACTCTGAGGTGGGCTCATCACTGGCCATAGCATAGACTGGTCTCTGCAAAGCTGAGGCAAGGCCAGCCAACCCACAGATTTGTACTCAGCCACCTCTCTCTAACTAGGAATGACAATTATGACTTCTTTTTCTCCTTTCATCTTTCTATTTCTGTATTTACTTTCACAACAGAGAATTTTAATATTTTCTGTGAGACAAAACACAATGAAAGTCAACTATTTTTGTTTATCTGCAATTAAATTTAACTGAGTTTCCTCTATTTTTATTTGCTAAGTCTGATCATCCTAACTAGACGCTAACCAATAAAGGATGCCATTAGACTCCTCAAATAACCAGAAAAGGGTACAAATTGGGGGGTCTAAAGACTATGTTCTTTCTCTTCTCCTGGTCCACTTTTGCTTGGAGTCCAACCTCATGGTCAGCTTCCTGCTTATGACTTTGTGCTGGGCCCCTTGCTGTCATTTAGTCTCAGCTCAGATGTCATCTTTTCACAAGCCTTTCCCCAACCAGCTCCATCTTGCCTACCATATAATGCTACTTTATGGTATCCAAGGTTTCATCCTATTTATTTCATTTGTGTGTTTGGTCATGCTCAATTCCACCCTATTAGGAAGCAGGGATCTAGACTGTTGGGGATCGAGACAGCCCTCCAACCAAAATAGTGCACATAATGGAGTTCCTATTAGCAACAGAATGAACAAATGAATGAATTTCCCAATGTGAGCTTGCACATTCATAATGATAAGTCTCTTACATACATTTCCTAGTAAGGTTATATGTCAGAGGTCTTATCAACTACCTCGTCTGGTGTGAACCTCTAGGTATATCAAGGACTCCCAGGCAGCACACCAGCATGCTACATTACACTTCCTTCCACTCCAGGGCCAATTTGCACCACGCCTCTGTCACCGCAACTCCCTTGGGCTCCTTTGCATATCTGTGTTTTCCAAAACAGTTTCTGATACACTGCCTGGATCCACGGTGAGAGCTGGGATCCTCCACTGTTCATTTCTATAGTGGGGACTAAAATGCAGGGAAGACCAGGCTTGGTCACCACACTCTTCTCCACTCAACCACCTGCCTGCACTCTGAGGTGGGCTCATCACTGGCCATAGCATAGACTGGTCTCTGCAAAGCTGAGGCAAGGCCAGCCAACCCACAGATTTGTACTCAGCCACCTCTCTCTAACTAGGAATGACAATTATGACTTCTTTTTCTCCTTTCATCTTTCTATTTCTGTATTTACTTTCACAACAGAGAATTTTAATATTTTCTGTGAGACAAAACACAATGAAAGTCAACTATTTTTGTTTATCTGCAATTAAATTTAACTGAGTTTCCTCTATTTTTATTTGCTAAGTCTGATCATCCTAACTAGACGCTAACCAATAAAGGATGCCATTAGACTCCTCAAATAACCAGAAAAGGGTACAAATTGGGGGGTCTAAAGACTATGTTCTTTCTCTTCTCCTGGTCCACTTTTGCTTGGAGTCCAACCTCATGGTCAGCTTCCTGCTTATGACTTTGTGCTGGGCCCCTTGCTGTCATTTAGTCTCAGCTCAGATGTCATCTTTTCACAAGCCTTTCCCCAACCAGCTCCATCTTGCCTACCATATAATGCTACTTTATGGTATCCAAGGTTTCATCCTATTTATTTCATTTGTGTGTTTGGTCATGCTCAATTCCACCCTATTAGGAAGCAGGGATCTAGACTGTTGGGGATCGAGACAGCCCTCCAACCAAAATAGTGCACATAATGGAGTTCCTATTAGCAACAGAATGAACAAATGAATGAATTTCCCAATGTGAGCTTGCACATTCATAATGATAAGTCTCTTACATACATTTCCTAGTAAGGTTATATGTCAGAGGTCTTATCAACTACCTCGTCTGGTGTGAACCTCTAGGTATATCAAGGACTCCCAGGCAGCACACCAGCATGCTACATTACACTTCCTTCCACTCCAGGGCCAATTTGCACCACGCCTCTGTCACCGCAACTCCCTTGGGCTCCTTTGCATATCTGTGTTATCTTCCTGGCCAGACTGCGTTCATACCAAACAGAGACCACTTCCCTCTTCCCTAGCAGCATGGAGGGATGAACCAAAAGTTGCCCACTCCAGAGCTTTAGGTTGCATTGTTCAGGCGCTCATGCATTCATATGCTCCCTTGAGTCTCTGCATAGACCTGGGATCAGGTCATGGGGTCCTTAGGAAAACACTACACAGGTACATGTGCAGACATGACCAATCAGAAAAGAACACTAGCACCCTGTAACGCTTGGATATTGTAACCCAGGTAGGACAGCAAGAAGCAGGAGCTAGAGTTCTAGTTGACACCCAAGGTGATGCAGAAAGTCCCAGAGCTTGACGTGGGACATAATAATCAGAGAAAAGGAAAGTAGTTAATGTGTTTATCAACTCTTTCAAACATACCCAAGAGTGCCTATTTTGTGCCAGCTGCTTTTCCAGTCACTAAAAACACAGATGAATAAAATATGGCCCTAACCTTGGGGAGTATGTGGTTTTCTCCCTCTCTCTGTTTAGTTATGATGTTCTGGAGGACAAGGACATATACTTATCACCTTGAATGCTTGGAACCTAAAAGATCATTGTGAGGAAGATTCTGCTTGTTTTGTGTTTCTCTAAGAGAACCAACTAGAACAAAAGGGAGAAAGACTCAGAGCAAAGGAATTTGTCCAACAATATAAGCAAAATACTTTTAACAGCTTCAATTTTCCAGAGGCAGAATGGGCTTCCCTTAGAGATTGCATTTCCTTTTCCTGGACACCTGGTCTAGAGCCTTTTCCAACCAAAATAGTGCACATAATGGAGTTCCTATTAGCAACAGAATGAACAAATGAATGAATTTCCCAATGTGAGCTTGCACATTCATAATGATAAGTCTCTTACATACATTTCCTAGTAAGGTTATATGTCAGAGGTCTTATCAACTACCTCGTCTGGTGTGAACCTCTAGGTATATCAAGGACTCCCAGGCAGCACACCAGCATGCTACATTACACTTCCTTCCACTCCAGGGCCAATTTGCACCACGCCTCTGTCACCGCAACTCCCTTGGGCTCCTTTGCATATCTGTGTTATCTTCCTGGCCAGACTGCGTTCATACCAAACAGAGACCACTTCCCTCTTCCCTAGCAGCATGGAGGGATGAACCAAAAGTTGCCCACTCCAGAGCTTTAGGTTGCATTGTTCAGGCGCTCATGCATTCATATGCTCCCTTGAGTCTCTGCATAGACCTGGGATCAGGTCATGGGGTCCTTAGGAAAACACTACACAGGTACATGTGCAGACATGACCAATCAGAAAAGAACACTAGCACCCTGTAACGCTTGGATATTGTAACCCAGGTAGGACAGCAAGAAGCAGGAGCTAGAGTTCTAGTTGACACCCAAGGTGATGCAGAAAGTCCCAGAGCTTGACGTGGGACATAATAATCAGAGAAAAGGAAAGTAGTTAATGTGTTTATCAACTCTTTCAAACATACCCAAGAGTGCCTATTTTGTGCCAGCTGCTTTTCCAGTCACTAAAAACACAGATGAATAAAATATGGCCCTAACCTTGGGGAGTATGTGGTTTTCTCCCTCTCTCTGTTTAGTTATGATGTTCTGGAGGACAAGGACATATACTTATCACCTTGAATGCTTGGAACCTAAAAGATCATTGTGAGGAAGATTCTGCTTGTTTTGTGTTTCTCTAAGAGAACCAACTAGAACAAAAGGGAGAAAGACTCAGAGCAAAGGAATTTGTCCAACAATATAAGCAAAATACTTTTAACAGCTTCAATTTTCCAGAGGCAGAATGGGCTTCCCTTAGAGAGATTGCATTTCCTTTTTCTGGACACGGTCAAGTGTAGGCTGGGCTACCTCATAATGAGAAACCTCTGGAGGAAGTTTGGCCCCATTGGACATGACTGTCAGCTCTCTTTGGTTTTAGGGTTTGCAGTGTTCACTTGGTGATAACAGTGCTGTTTTCAGATACCCTTTATAGGGACTAGTATGGAGATAATAAGGTGATTCTGTTAATGCTTATCAATTAATTTGCAAAAGAGAGCAGAAGCATGGAACTATTCTTTCTAAGTGATCAAAATCTTTACTAATTGATACTGTACTTAACAAGAAACATCATCCAGCCATCATTCTATTCACTGGCTCGACTTCACACCTTCCCTGCTGTCCCTTTGCGTCTATACAGTGGGATTCCATCACCTCACAAATCACAGCCAGGCAATTGAAAACTCCACAAGAGCAGGAGATGGGACTAGAACTTCTCCCTCTAGGAAGCAGAGCCTTGTCACAGGCTGTGGTCGCATTCCATGCTGGTGACACATGCATTTGGAAGGACATGTTCTTTTAGGCATAATAAAATTGAATCTCATCTCCACATCTGGAGCTAAGAAGAAAAACTGCCTTAATTAAACACAACAGAATTCAGATTTATTGCTCAACACATGGAGTCCTCTCAGTCTCTGAAGACCAAACCTGATACTCCAAAATAGCCATTTTCCATTGGCACTTGTACACTTGTCCATCTACAGCCTTCAGACTCATGGAACCAAGGAGAAGAAATGTGTTCCTCAGTTTTCAATATGGTAAAGATATTTACAATATAATGAAAAACAGAAGGCCAATACAACTAAGTGAAAAGTGAACATAAAGCTGTTTAGGCCACATTTCCTTCCAGGCAAGTAGGTGGACTATTTGTTCCCCCTCTTCCCACTGGAAGAATAGATGATTTTCTTTAACTTGTGCTTTGGAATCCTGTAGGCTGATTTAGTTCCAGGTAGTGAAAACTATTGGCTGTGGGAAAGAGATTAGAGAAATAAAGTAATAGATCAACAGTACATAAAACTGAAGCCCTGAGAAATGAATTGTTTTCCCTAGCAAATAGGTCTAATCCAGAAAGGAGGAAACACACAGAGTGCCTGGAACAGAGTGAATGGCCCAATTGTAACACAAGCAATTCAGAAAGGCAGGCAACAAAGCTTGCCCATCTAACGGTTCTCATGTTGAGCTAGAAGAACCTCTGAATCATTTCATTTAAACACTGCTGATAATAAAATTCTGGAATTTTCATTGAACATGAAATCAAAGGCCCTTTATAGATGAAGAAATACTTCAAGTATGTATTAGATCCTTACTGTAGTGGCCTTGACCATGATCTCCCTTGGCTCATTTTCTTTGTTTCAACCTGAACAGTCTCACAGATCCCCATCCCCACCACAACCATCTCTCAGGCAAGGACCCAATTCCTGACTCCTCTTCCAGGCTCCAGAGCCCCATTTCTAGGGCTTAAGCAGGTGTCCATGATTATCTACAGGACATCCCTAATGGCAGCCCCACAGTCACCTCAAATTCTACATGCCCCCAACTCGACTCATTTTTTTCTCCTAAGAGTACCCCTCCTTCTCTTCTCTTCCCCATCCTGGTCAACTCTCCCCATGACCACAGACAGAGAACTCAGCCATCATCATCATCATCATCATCATCATCGTCGTCATCATCGTCATCATCATCATCATCATGCTGGGCCTGAACCCATGACACCAGAGCTGTGATGCTCCCTGTCCAGATGGACCAACCTCCTGGTGGGGGTCCCTGGCTTCCCTACGCAGGGCTTCACCCTGCTTCTCCTCTCATCCAGTCGACTCCTTATAAGCACCGGTGAACTCCTTTGACCAGCATTCTGACCAGACTTGTCCAGGCTGGAGCCCATCTTTCCCTGCAGTACTCTCCAGTCTAAGCCCAGCTCTGAGAAGAGGGTCCAATATGCTCTGTTGCTGTGCCAAGATCCATGACAACTCTCAGGTTGCCTCCTGCCTTCCAGCTTGTTTGAGAAGTGCCACCTCATCAGCACTGTCCTTGCTCCTGAGGTGTATTTGTATGCTTGTCCCAAATAGCTGGTGTCTGTCCTCCATGCCATACACTAGTACTGAATACACCTTTTTGATCATCCTTCTGCCTTCCTGAGAGCTTTACATCATTCCCCATTGCCTGTTAAATACAATCTAACTATTTCAGCAAATGATGTTCTTAAATACCTGATCTACCTACCCAGCTTGCTCAGCAGCATCCCCAACTTTCCAGTCACAGGAGACTCAAATTTACTTCCCTGCTTCTGTCCCATTTGCCACAAATACTGACACCTTCCTGATTTCCCAATCAAAAGTTTTCTGGAATTTTCATTGAACATGAAATCAAAGGCCCTTTATAGATGAAGAAATACTTCAAGTATGTATTAGATCCTTACTGTAGTGGCCTTGACCATGATCTCCCTTGGCTCATTTTCTTTGTTTCAACCTGAACAGTCTCACAGATCCCCATCCCCACCACAACCATCTCTCAGGCAAGGACCCAATTCCTGACTCCTCTTCCAGGCTCCAGAGCCCCATTTCTAGGGCTTAAGCAGGTGTCCATGATTATCTACAGGACATCCCTAATGGCAGCCCCACAGTCACCTCAAATTCTACATGCCCCCAACTCGACTCATTTTTTTCTCCTAAGAGTACCCCTCCTTCTCTTCTCTTCCCCATCCTGGTCAACTCTCCCCATGACCACAGACAGAGAACTCAGCCATCATCATCATCATCATCATCATCATCGTCGTCATCATCGTCATCATCATCATCATCATGCTGGGCCTGAACCCATGACACCAGAGCTGTGATGCTCCCTGTCCAGATGGACCAACCTCCTGGTGGGGGTCCCTGGCTTCCCTACGCAGGGCTTCACCCTGCTTCTCCTCTCATCCAGTCGACTCCTTATAAGCACCGGTGAACTCCTTTGACCAGCATTCTGACCAGACTTGTCCAGGCTGGAGCCCATCTTTCCCTGCAGTACTCTCCAGTCTAAGCCCAGCTCTGAGAAGAGGGTCCAATATGCTCTGTTGCTGTGCCAAGATCCATGACAACTCTCAGGTTGCCTCCTGCCTTCCAGCTTGTTTGAGAAGTGCCACCTCATCAGCACTGTCCTTGCTCCTGAGGTGTATTTGTATGCTTGTCCCAAATAGCTGGTGTCTGTCCTCCATGCCATACACTAGTACTGAATACACCTTTTTGATCATCCTTCTGCCTTCCTGAGAGCTTTACATCATTCCCCATTGCCTGTTAAATACAATCTAACTATTTCAGCAAATGATGTTCTTAAATACCTGATCTACCTACCCAGCTTGCTCAGCAGCATCCCCAACTTTCCAGTCACAGGAGACTCAAATTTACTTCCCTGCTTCTGTCCCATTTGCCACAAATACTGACACCTTCCTGATTTCCCAATTCCCTTCTCCCTCTGCTGTGTTGCTGCAAAACGAGAAGTATGACTGTATTATCTTTGACTCTCTCCCTGCCCCAAACTCCCCTGGAACCAACTGTTCCCCCCCAGCCTCCACAATCCCAGGCTAAACACTCACCCAGAGGAAATGCCAGTGTGAGTTGGCAGCATTGACCTGGTGCCAAGCAGAAAAGAGTAAGTCTTCTAATGAGTTCATTTAAGTAGGAATCCTAAAATACCCCTTGTGACAATGAATTAAAACCCAGAAAACTCTTAAATCTACATTCTTTAAGCCTCATTGATTTGCTTAATTCTAACTCTGAAATCTCTGCCTTATCCCTCATGTTGTGGCCAGTAAATTGGAAAGGGTAGAGATAGGAATCAGTGTCTGTTGCTATCTCATCTTCCAGCAAAGTTGATATGCAGGTTTCTGACCCCAATGGCAATACAGGCCACATGTTTACCTCTTCCCTCCCATGATTCCATTGAAATATCTGAAAAAAGAAAATGAAAATAATAGCAAATGTTTAAAAACATAAAACAGGAAAGATTCCCATCAGAGAATCAGAAACTACAGGGAATTAGAGTCAAGGGGGAAGTACATAAGGGAGATCTCAGAAGGTGCTGGGCCAAAGTAACATGGCAGTGCCCCAGGAACATCCCCCTCTCCTCATGGATACAGGCAGAAAGGGAAAGTTACACCTACCTGGGAGAGTATTAACATCTCCACATGTTGTCTGCCCCCAGATCAATACTTTCATTGCTAACACTATGGGAAGGAGTTGCAACTCATCTATCTCCTCCTGAATACTAAATGGTCACCCCAAATTTAAAAAAAAATCAGGTTGCCTCCTGCCTTCCAGCTTGTTTGAGAAGTGCCACCTCATCAGCACTGTCCTTGCTCCTGAGGTGTATTTGTATGCTTGTCCCAAATAGCTGGTGTCTGTCCTCCATGCCATACACTAGTACTGAATACACCTTTTTGATCATCCTTCTGCCTTCCTGAGAGCTTTACATCATTCCCCATTGCCTGTTAAATACAATCTAACTATTTCAGCAAATGATGTTCTTAAATACCTGATCTACCTACCCAGCTTGCTCAGCAGCATCCCCAACTTTCCAGTCACAGGAGACTCAAATTTACTTCCCTGCTTCTGTCCCATTTGCCACAAATACTGACACCTTCCTGTTTTCCCCAAATTCCCTTCTCCCTCTGCTGTGTTGCTGCAAAACGAGAAGTATGACTGTATTATCTTTGACTCTCTCCCTGCCCCAAACTCCCCTGGAACCAACTGTTCCCCCCCAGCCTCCACAATCCCAGGCTAAACACTCACCCAGAGGAAATGCCAGTGTGAGTTGGCAGCATTGACCTGGTGCCAAGCAGAAAAGAGTAAGTCTTCTAATGAGTTCATTTAAGTAGGAATCCTAAAATACCCCTTGTGACAATGAATTAAAACCCAGAAAACTCTTAAATCTACATTCTTTAAGCCTCATTGATTTGCTTAATTCTAACTCTGAAATCTCTGCCTTATCCCTCATGTTGTGGCCAGTAAATTGGAAAGGGTAGAGATAGGAATCAGTGTCTGTTGCTATCTCATCTTCCAGCAAAGTTGATATGCAGGTTTCTGACCCCAATGGCAATACAGGCCACATGTTTACCTCTTCCCTCCCATGATTCCATTGAAATATCTGAAAAAAGAAAATGAAAATAATAGCAAATGTTTAAAAACATAAAACAGGAAAGATTCCCATCAGAGAATCAGAAACTACAGGGAATTAGAGTCAAGGGGGAAGTACATAAGGGAGATCTCAGAAGGTGCTGGGCCAAAGTAACATGGCAGTGCCCCAGGAACATCCCCCTCTCCTCATGGATACAGGCAGAAAGGGAAAGTTACACCTACCTGGGAGAGTATTAACATCTCCACATGTTGTCTGCCCCCAGATCAATACTTTCATTGCTAACACTATGGGAAGGAGTTGCAACTCATCTATCTCCTCCTGAATACTAAATGGTCACCCCAAATTTGAGGAAAAGCAACTGTCTAAGGAAGATACAACAAGCTGAACCACTAGAATAACTTGCCTTTGAGGAAACAGAGGTATTTCAGGAAAACTCAGAAATGTTGATCAAAGGGCACAAAGCTTCAGCTATGAATAGGATGAACAAGTTCTAAGAATCTAATGTATGGTGTGGTGACCACAGTTGGTACTACTAATTTTTATTTTAGAAATCTGATGTGGATAAGTCTTAGTCATCCTAATTGACCAAGAAAAAGTAACTATTTGTATATGAAGTGAGAGTTATGCTATTTTAGTTTGACTGTACTAATCACTTCACAATGTACGTATATAGCAAAACATGTTGTACAGCTTAAGTACATACAACTTTTCTTTGTTAATTATATCTGAATAAAGTTGGAGGAGAAATGATTTCAGCTGGTATCCTCAGAGAAATTCAAAAGTAATCATGTGGATTAACACAAAAGCAAGGCTGTTCTCGAGCACAGTTGTTCAAGGGTAAGAAATAAATAATGCACAACATATTAATAAAACTCAGCAGAAAGGTCAAACAATGCTGCAAACTAAAGGATAATACATGAAACATCTATTAAAACATCAGGAAAGACACCAAATCTATCAGAGATTATTTCATGTGGATTAAATTCCCATACAACAAATCAAAATCTTACCAGTGGGGTGAGGGGAGTGGGAGAATCCAAGATTCATATTTTTTATTTGTAAAACCAACAACAAATGATACAAAAAATATTGATACCTAAATGCATGGCTTGTATGACTGTATAAATAATATGTGTATCATGTAAGTACCAACAAAAAGAAAACTGAAGCATCAATATTGCTAATATAGAACTCAAGCCAGACATTAAATGAGAGAGAAGCAGTTTCATAGTTATAGAAGATACTGTTTCCTGTGCTCTGAGGACCAACCCCCTCATACCCAGCTCTTCCTGGGGCTGGCTCCCTTTGTCTTTTGGCCTCCGTTCAATGTCCCCACCACAGGCTGTACTTCCTGACCATGCCACCTTAATATCTTTAACAGTTGTCCATTGGTTTCCTTCATAGCATGAATCGGAATTCTTTAAAATTAACATTTACTTATTTACTTCATTATGATTTATTTCCATAAATATACATGTATGATCATGAAGTGCAGGGAATTGAGGGTTTTTTAAAATTTGCCATTGTGTTTCTAATGCTTACTTAGCACAGAACCTACAACATAAGACGCATTCAGTATTTTAAAACAAATGCCAGTATATATCATTACACACTTTCAAGCACCCAAAAGCTTCAAGAATACCTTACTAAAATATATTTTAAATAAAGACAAATATAGCAAAACTGTATGATCAAAATAGAAGAATTTAGTACAATTCTGAAAACAGTGCTTCATATAGAAATAAAACTAAGGATATACATTTTTTAAATTTATTCAACAAGTATTTATTTAGTTCCTATATGAGTCAGATCCTCTTAGGCATTTGGGGCAGAGATGAGAAGGAAATGGACATGTCTGCCTCAGTGAATTTGTATTGAAATGAATCCAGAACTTGGCTCATACAGCCTACCATCAGCCTAAATATATAAACATACGCACATGACAATGTGTATATGTATGTGTTACTACATCTAACACACAATATAATGGACTCATTATGCATCTTTGGAATACTGACAAAAATTGAGCATGTTCTAGGGGACAAAAAAATACATTTTTTTCAAAATTGAAATCCTTCAGACTACTTTCTCTAACCACAATGCCATAAAACCAGAAATTAATAACCAAAAGAGAGCCAACAACTCGAAACACCTGGACATCCAAATAATTCTGGAGTCAAACATGGAAACAAAATTGCAATTAAACCACAATTAGGATACTCCCTACATAAACATATGGGGTTTAGTCAAGGTACCACTTAGGAGGAAAATTTATAGAATTAACTACTTTTTAGAAGTAAAAATAGTGAAGCAAATGAAGTATCCTACAAATACAGAAAAATAATAAAATAAACAAAATAAACATGAAAAAATATTAATAGCAAACTCAGAATTTTTTTTGAAAAAAGGGGATTACTTAATGTTTAAGTAAAATGAAGAGCTAGTTATATTTCAAAATTAAACATATAGCAGACCTAAATCAGGCCAAGAAGAAAAGAGATCATAACCATACCTGAGTGTTGATTCTTACTGCTCCAATAGAAGGAATTCCATAATAATAACCTGAAAAATACATATATATTATATAATATATATCATATTATACTATAATAAAGGATCACAAAATTATTTTATGGCTTTGAAGGAGAAAAGAGTGTCTTTTTCACTTCTAACTGAGCAGTTAACAATGAGATGTCAATAACACTGACAAATATTGGAAATGTTTGATTAACATTTACAATAAATGCCAGGGTTGTATGAGAAATTTAATTATACTTCTTAGGTTGTATAAGAAAATAAATGCCATTTTTCTACAAAATAGCATGGAATATGGCATCTTTAAAGATCTTTTTTCATTGGAGAAATTATTAAAGTGGCATGATGTTGGATATATGATACTTATTATATTTATTTCAAATATTTGCCTAAATATAATGTTTAGAATAAATTTAGAGTCTTTGTGTTGATATGTGATTGCAGTTCACCTTTCAAATAACACGTTGTTTTTTTCTGAGTACAAAGGAAACATGGATTCACTAGGAATGTGTAAGAAGATATTTTTTAATTCAACCACTGAGAAAAAAATGTCACACACTCTTATATCTAAGTTTTATAAAATTCATATATTCTTCCATTCTTAATTTTCATATTATATTTGATACATATTGGATCATTATGTTGCACAAAAATACATTTTTTTCAAAATTGAAATCCTTCAGACTACTTTCTCTAACCACAATGCCATAAAACCAGAAATTAATAACCAAAAGAGAGCCAACAACTCGAAACACCTGGACATCCAAATAATTCTGGAGTCAAACATGGAAACAAAATTGCAATTAAACCACAATTAGGATACTCCCTACATAAACATATGGGGTTTAGTCAAGGTACCACTTAGGAGGAAAATTTATAGAATTAACTACTTTTTAGAAGTAAAAATAGTGAAGCAAATGAAGTATCCTACAAATACAGAAAAATAATAAAATAAACAAAATAAACATGAAAAAATATTAATAGCAAACTCAGAATTTTTTTTGAAAAAAGGGGATTACTTAATGTTTAAGTAAAATGAAGAGCTAGTTATATTTCAAAATTAAACATATAGCAGACCTAAATCAGGCCAAGAAGAAAAGAGATCATAACCATACCTGAGTGTTGATTCTTACTGCTCCAATAGAAGGAATTCCATAATAATAACCTGAAAAATACATATATATTATATAATATATATCATATTATACTATAATAAAGGATCACAAAATTATTTTATGGCTTTGAAGGAGAAAAGAGTGTCTTTTTCACTTCTAACTGAGCAGTTAACAATGAGATGTCAATAACACTGACAAATATTGGAAATGTTTGATTAACATTTACAATAAATGCCAGGGTTGTATGAGAAATTTAATTATACTTCTTAGGTTGTATAAGAAAATAAATGCCATTTTTCTACAAAATAGCATGGAATATGGCATCTTTAAAGATCCTTTTTCATTGGAGAAATTATTAAAGTGGCATGATGTTGGATATATGATACTTATTATATTTATTTCAAATATTTGCCTAAATATAATGTTTAGAATAAATTTAGAGTCTTTGTGTTGATATGTGATTGCAGTTCACCTTTCAAATAACACGTTGTTTTTTTCTGAGTACAAAGGAAACATGGATTCACTAGGAATGTGTAAGAAGATATTTTTTAATTCAACCACTGAGAAAAAAATGTCACACACTCTTATATCTAAGTTTTATAAAATTCATATATTCTTCCATTCTTAATTTTCATATTATATTTGATACATATTGGATCATTATGTTGCACACCTGAAAGTAACATAATGTCATATGTCAACATCTCAATAGAAAACAATATATAGCTTATAGACACCATTAAGATTCACTTAATGAAACATGTCTTCATGAACGTGAAAAAAAGAAAGGGTTGATAAACATAGACACCAGTAGAGACTAAATAATTATACGAGAGCACCATATTCAACCCCACACAACTGAGATGCTTATGAATCAGGAGGTTTTTTAAGAAATCAAATATAAACAAAATTAAGCCCAAATGAGAATATTTGAATAGACCACAAAGAAACTACTGGGTTCAGGTGTGTAACTCATACAACCAGGACCTGGACCGTGATCTCTGCCCCTGCAGCCTTAGGTCACTACTTTCATTCTCTCTAATGACACTTCCAAAATCGATGCTGTGTGGTCCAGCTTCTGTTTCAAAACTGAAGCAGGTGGGTCTGGTTCTCAAAGACTGGGCCACACGGCCACACCACAGGTCAAGGGAGCCTTGTCACATCATCTATGGAAGGTGAACTCTGCTTATAAATGCACAAAGCTTCTTCCTAAATGTAAGTACAGGATTCAGAGACTCAGTGAGCAGAAAAGACACTCAGCCACTATTGTGGTCACAAAAAATATTTACTGGGGAGTAAAGAGGATGTTAATCAGCAATTCGGCAGTTTCGTCCCAGTGCTCAGGAAGTTGCAAAACAGACACTTATCCATCCTCTAGGGTTTACTTGCAAATTTATAACTCACCCTGATTTCATTCAACACTTATTTACAGAGTTCCTGACACAAGCAAGGTGTGATTCCAATGGTTCTATCTCCACTTATATGCCTCCTCTGACTTCAAAGTCAACAAGCTGCAAACCTGACCACAGACCTCTATTTACTCTTTTGTGAAACAAGGAAAAACAGAGGACCCACTTAACAGATTGCAAAGCTGGAATGGAATCAGGCATGCAGCACTGTGCCTGGAACGTAATTCAGGATGAATAAACATTAGTATGATACGTTATCTTTATTACTATCCTTTCTTGCCTCCAACCTGATCCCTCCAGGATTCCAAGGTCATTATAAACCCACTTGACCCTCATGCAGTTTTCAGTCCCTCAAGACCTTCACATACTGCCTGCTCTGTGAAAGGCGGCAGCACCCAGGTAGAGTCCTCTCTCTGCACGGCAGCCCTGAGGCAGGCCCTCCAGCCTCTAACATCACTACTCCTACTTCCCATTCACAGCGCTCCAGATGCACTCCCCTCCTTTTGTTCCCTGAAAACCCAAGATCATTCGTAACATCAAGGTCTTTATTTGTATAGTCCTCTCTACCTAGGAGCTTTTGCCCCAGGTCTTTCCCTGGCTGCACACTTATCTTCTTCAGTTATTAGCTCATCCCTTCAGTCCTCTGAGAGAATCTCCCTAATCACTCTACCTGAAATACAACTCCTTTCCTGCCCCACCCCTCAATCCTCTTCCCTTTTCTTCATCTATTTTCTTTTTTAATTTCTTATTTTATATGAGAGCATAGTTGATTAACAACGTTGCACTACTTTCTTTTTTTTGTTTTTTTAAAGATTTATTTATTTTTATTTTGGGCGGGGGTCGGGTTGGGGAGGGAGGGGAGCAGGCGGGCCACTTCTATTGGTCTTTCTCTATTTTCATCCGTCTTTGTTCTCTGGCTCCTGTGGGCCTCCCATCGCGGTGGCATCCGTCGTTGCAGAGCACCGGCTCTGGGCGCATGCGCTCCAGAGCTCCGGCTTGGTAATTGGACACATCGGTCCAGTCGCTCCGCGGCACGTGGGATCTTCCCAGGCCAGGGATCGAACCAGCGCCCCTTGCACTGCAAGGCGGTGTCCTTACCCACTGGACCACCAGGGGAAGCCCCGTTGCACTACTTTCAAGTGTAGATCAAAGTGAGTCAGTTATACATATACATGTATCTACTCTTTTTCTAATTCTTTTCCCAATTAGGTTTTTACACAATATTGAGCAGATTTCCCTATGCTACACAGTAAGTCCTTGTTGGTTATCCATTTTCAATATAGCAGTGTGTTTGTATCGTTGTTTGCAATGATTCTTCTCTGTTAGCCCAGATATGGTCTATCTCTCTCCCATGAGAATAGAAGCTCAATGATCTAAGGGAACTTAGTCCCAGGACTAAGTCTCAATAAATGATACATGGATGGATGAATAGATGGATGCATGCATTCATGAATCAATAGGCACTTCGGTTATTCTAACACTTAAAATTTTAATGACTATATGTTTAATGTATTAGAATGAGTGCTGAGAGACAGAATCCCTATACACTTAAACCATGACACAAGCCTTCTGCTGATTTAATTTAACTTATTTTTTTTTGTACCAAGGCAAAGAAAAAAAAATGGGACACTGAAGTACCATTCTAGAAGCCATCTTTAATGGGAAGAAGTCAGGCCTGCTGTAAAGTCAGAATTGAGAAACCAAGAGGTCAATAACTAAGACATATCTATTAGAAATAGGAGGGTGACCCAGGGTCAAGTAACAGCAAGGATTTTGTGGCTGTCTTGTTTCACTTTGCTTTGGCTTTAAAATAAAGGGTATGATGATGTTGGCAAGTTGCTCATCACGCAATGAGAGGGTTGGATTCAGGGCAGGCTGATGCACCTTCCAGCTATGATATCATAATTCCAGGATTTTGAACCTTTTCTTTCTAAAGCAGAAATCTGATCACGTGGCTCCCTTGCTGAAAATCCATCATGTTCTGATTGTCTATAGCAAATAATAGCAATTTGAATCACGTGGTCCTGCTCCTTCCTCACCACCACCACCTCACCCTCTAGAACCTGTCTGGTTATGCCAAACCAGGGGTCCTTACTGACTTGCACCTGGCTTGGTGATTGGACACATCAGTCCAGTCGCTCCGCGGCACGTGGGATCTTCCCAGGCCAGGGATCGAACCAGCGCCCCTTGCACTGCAAGGCGGTGTCCTTACCCACTGGACCACCAGGGGAAGCCCCGTTGCACTACTTTCAAGTGTAGATCAAAGTGAGTCAGTTATACATATACATGTATCTACTCTTTTTCTAATTCTTTTCCCAATTAGGTTTTTACACAATATTGAGCAGATTTCCCTATGCTACACAGTAAGTCCTTGTTGGTTATCCATTTTCAATATAGCAGTGTGTTTGTATCGTTGTTTGCAATGATTCTTCTCTGTTAGCCCAGATATGGTCTATCTCTCTCCCATGAGAATAGAAGCTCAATGATCTAAGGGAACTTAGTCCCAGGACTAAGTCTCAATAAATGATACATGGATGGATGAATAGATGGATGCATGCATTCATGAATCAATAGGCACTTCGGTTATTCTAACACTTAAAATTTTAATGACTATATGTTTAATGTATTAGAATGAGTGCTGAGAGACAGAATCCCTATACACTTAAACCATGACACAAGCCTTCTGCTGATTTAATTTAACTTATTTTTTTTTGTACCAAGGCAAAGAAAAAAAAATGGGACACTGAAGTACCATTCTAGAAGCCATCTTTAATGGGAAGAAGTCAGGCCTGCTGTAAAGTCAGAATTGAGAAACCAAGAGGTCAATAACTAAGACATATCTATTAGAAATAGGAGGGTGACCCAGGGTCAAGTAACAGCAAGGATTTTGTGGCTGTCTTGTTTCACTTTGCTTTGGCTTTAAAATAAAGGGTATGATGATGTTGGCAAGTTGCTCATCACGCAATGAGAGGGTTGGATTCAGGGCAGGCTGATGCACCTTCCAGCTATGATATCATAATTCCAGGATTTTGAACCTTTTCTTTCTAAAGCAGAAATCTGATCACGTGGCTCCCTTGCTGAAAATCCATCATGTTCTGATTGTCTATAGCAAATAATAGCAATTTGAATCACGTGGTCCTGCTCCTTCCTCACCACCACCACCCCTCACCCTCTAGAACCCTGTCTGGTTATGCCAAACCAGGGGTCCTTACTGAGGTGCTATGCACCTTGCCCCAAACAGCAGGGACGGGGTAAATATATGATGCATGACTTGCCTTTGCTGGCTTCTGTACTACTCCTGGTCCAGTACCTGTTGAACGTCCCTGAACCGTACTGCCCTTGGACTTAGAAATAATTTGGAACCGATTGCTTTAAGACT
Source organism: Tragulus kanchil (assembly GCA_022376925.1). Classification (NCBI taxonomy): domain Eukaryota; kingdom Metazoa; phylum Chordata; class Mammalia; order Artiodactyla; family Tragulidae; genus Tragulus; species Tragulus kanchil. The sequence goes on from JAIOJX010000005.1 coordinate 164,781,133, forward strand.
GCCCTCCCTTGGGGTAACAGCCTGGCTTTGTGTTGACTGTTTGCCATGCAGATTAGTTTGGGGTTTACCTCATATTTGTGTACCTTCCTCAGACTTGGTGAGACCCCCATATTTTAGCTGAGAGTAAGAACTTCCTCACCCCGTTTCCCCTCCACAGCCCCATCACACACTTCCTCACTCATCCCTGCAGAGAGGACAATGGCCCACACGCCCCGCTTTGTGCAATGGCACATACCTCTGCCCGAATGGCCCAGCTCCTCCTTAGGAACACATCTACTATCTGTCTTTTAAAGCTTCCTATTCTAGGAATGGGCACTCGGCCTTTAATAAGGAGTAGCTATTTTTTTACACCATTTCCTCATCCACTTTTTAAATAATAATGAAAAGACTTTTGGATAAATAATACACACACAGTACAAACATCAAAAAATATTTTTGGTTAAGAGGCACAAAATTGAAGTTTGTAACTGCATATTGATTTTATCCAGCTTCTTAGTGTTTGGCACGCCCAGTACTCAATTCCAGGTGGTTTAGAAACGATGCCCAGGAAATTTCGCTCTTTAATTTCCAGATAAATTCAGCATGTCTTTCTTTTGACATTGTAAGGTCAGTCAAGGATTTTGTGGCTGTCTTGTTTCACTTTGCTTTGGCTTTAAAATAAAGGGTATGATGATGTTGGCAAGTTGCTCATCACGCAATGAGAGGGTTGGATTCAGGGCAGGCTGATGCACCTTCCAGCTATGATATCATAATTCCAGGATTTTGAACCTTTTCTTTCTAAAGCAGAAATCTGATCACGTGGCTCCCTTGCTGAAAATCCATCATGTTCTGATTGTCTATAGCAAATAATAGCAATTTGAATCACGTGGTCCTGCTCCTTCCTCACCACCACCACCCCTCACCCTCTAGAACCCTGTCTGGTTATGCCAAACCAGGGGTCCTTACTGAGGTGCTATGCACCTTGCCCCAAACAGCAGGGACGGGGTAAATATATGATGCATGACTTGCCTTTGCTGGCTTCTGTACTACTCCTGGTCCAGTACCTGTTGAACGTCCCTGAACCGTACTGCCCTTGGACTTAGAAATAATTTGGAACCGATTGCTTTAAGACTGCCCTCCCTTGGGGTAACAGCCTGGCTTTGTGTTGACTGTTTGCCATGCAGATTAGTTTGGGGTTTACCTCATATTTGTGTACCTTCCTCAGACTTGGTGAGACCCCCATATTTTAGCTGAGAGTAAGAACTTCCTCACCCCGTTTCCCCTCCACAGCCCCATCACACACTTCCTCACTCATCCCTGCAGAGAGGACAATGGCCCACACGCCCCGCTTTGTGCAATGGCACATACCTCTGCCCGAATGGCCCAGCTCCTCCTTAGGAACACATCTACTATCTGTCTTTTAAAGCTTCCTATTCTAGGAATGGGCACTCGGCCTTTAATAAGGAGTAGCTATTTTTTTACACCATTTCCTCATCCACTTTTTAAATAATAATGAAAAGACTTTTGGATAAATAATACACACACAGTACAAACATCAAAAAATATTTTTGGTTAAGAGGCACAAAATTGAAGTTTGTAACTGCATATTGATTTTATCCAGCTTCTTAGTGTTTGGCACGCCCAGTACTCAATTCCAGGTGGTTTAGAAACGATGCCCAGGAAATTTCGTTTTCTCTTTAATTTGCCAGATAAATTCAGCATGTCTTTCTTTTGACATTGTAAATGTCAAAACATGTTCGTAAATATAATACAGTCCATATGTAAGTGTCTAGTTAGTCTAGCTATTTAGTCTCCTTACCTGTAACAATATATTACGATGAGGAAAACTGAGTCAGCGTAAGTGGCCTGCCCTAAATGCCAGGCTAGGAGGAAGAGGCCGCCCTTAGAGCAAGCCTCCCAGCCCTGACATTGTGCTCTTAACCCTGGAGCACTCCAGCTCTGGGACTGAGTCCTACCCTATTGGGTGAAGTAGTCATACACATAGGCTATTGGGTGAAGTAGTCACACAGGTAGGCTAGGTGGGGGCATAGAAAACAAACCCTGGCTTTAGAAATGGAGGTGTCATTTAGGGTCTGATAATAACAAGTAATACACAGATCCTGCCTCAAGTCACCTTCAGCCCCCCTTGCTCAGAGAGGCGACTATGCCCTGGGGAAAAACAACAGCCGCTTGTTTGGCAGCTGTGCTTTGGGTGTGCTAGACCCTAAAGGAGAATCCCCATCACTTCCTCCCACCCCAAGAAAAGTCACACTCCCCGCCCTCCAGCCACAAAGGCCACAGGAAGTGACCGAGAAAGGCATTAGGCAGTGAGGCCTGATCAAGGGCTCCAGGCCTTGGTTATGGTTCTCGCATCTTCCACGTGAACAGATAGTTTCCTAGAGGGAAACAGAAATGGGGCCACTGCTGGCCTTCCTGTGCTGCCCCAGGAAGGAGGAAGCAGGAGGTTTCCACCCCACGAATGAGACAGTAAGTGAGCAAGCACATCCCAAGGACACTGCCCACAGCATGTCTGGCTCCACGGGAGCCCTGAAGGTGACATCTGAGACTGTTTCCTCCTCCTGGCAGCATTGTTTAGGGAGCCAGGAGCCAGAAAGGAACCAGCTAAAGGGAGCTTCTGGAAAGTTTCTAACAATTGGCATTTCGTGTTTGTCCTTTCCTGTTCTCCCAAAATGGTAAAAAACATAGACATAAACCAGTCCTAAAGGCATAGAAAGGCCTGTAAGTGAAATCCCAGTTCATCCGTCAGAATGTGCCGACTCCTTCCAGTTCAGAGTGTCAGCCTCCCTCAGGGAAGAGCACACAGCCTTCTGAGGGTAACTGCTCCATCTGTCTCATTCCTGCTATTTTCCCTGGCTTCTCTCCTAGATGGGCTCTGGTGTATCTGGGGAGGGCTCACGTGGCTTCACAGCAGTGGAGGGCGGGTAATGAATTCCAGAGTCCATGCTCAGCTGCCAAGCCACCATTCTATGTCTGAAGCCGCTGTTGGCCTCATGCTAGGAACCAGATGCCTGTGCAGCGGCTGGGGTGGAAGTCTGCCCTTCCTGAGCTCAGTCGGGTCCAGCATTCCCTCTCTGCTGATCCCACTAACGACAGAACATCCCACGACGCTGCCTTACCCACCCTCTCACCTGGACCAAGGGATCGCGCCCCAGCTCCTGAGGGGCACCAACTGCTTCCCTACTGTGATAAACCCATGGGCAGGCCCCTTGGCTCTCGATCCAGATCCATCATCCACTCTAGACAGGAGCCCCAAGTTGGATGAGGAATTCAAAGATCCTGTTCTGGCTGAGCCTGCCTTGCATGGCAGTTGCCTACCAGAGCCCAAAGCAGAGAGTTCTGTCACACACGGAATTGCCCCTCCCTGCTGGCCCAGCACATCTGCTCTCTGGGGCAGAGCCAGGGGAGCAGCCAGCAGTGAGCTCATCTGTTTGTCCCCCTCTCTGCCCACCTCTTGCTCCAACTCTCCACCCACAGAGAATACCAGTCTCCCTGCCTTCATCGGCGCACGCTCCAGACTCAGGGCTCATCCTTCATGGCAGATTTCCTCTCTGCCCTGTGGGAGGGTCTCTGTCTAGGCAGATGGATACCCAAGAGAGAAAGTTATGTGTATAGAATGCATCAGAAATGAGCACGTTTTCTTTCCTCCCTGACGCTGTCTGGGGATTCTGCAGAAGGAGCCCTTCTTGAAGCTGGAGCCAGAATTCCACCCAGAGCGCCCTTTTTCATGAGAAAGATGGGCCCTGTTCTCCCAAAATGGTAAAAAACATAGACATAAACCAGTCCTAAAGGCATAGAAAGGCCTGTAAGTGAAATCCCAGTTCATCCGTCAGAATGTGCCGACTCCTTCCAGTTCAGAGTGTCAGCCTCCCTCAGGGAAGAGCACACAGCCTTCTGAGGGTAACTGCTCCATCTGTCTCATTCCTGCTATTTTCCCTGGCTTCTCTCCTAGATGGGCTCTGGTGTATCTGGGGAGGGCTCACGTGGCTTCACAGCAGTGGAGGGCGGGTAATGAATTCCAGAGTCCATGCTCAGCTGCCAAGCCACCATTCTATGTCTGAAGCCGCTGTTGGCCTCATGCTAGGAACCAGATGCCTGTGCAGCGGCTGGGGTGGAAGTCTGCCCTTCCTGAGCTCAGTCGGGTCCAGCATTCCCTCTCTGCTGATCCCACTAACGACAGAACATCCCACGACGCTGCCTTACCCACCCTCTCACCTGGACCAAGGGATCGCGCCCCAGCTCCTGAGGGGCACCAACTGCTTCCCTACTGTGATAAACCCATGGGCAGGCCCCTTGGCTCTCGATCCAGATCCATCATCCACTCTAGACAGGAGCCCCAAGTTGGATGAGGAATTCAAAGATCCTGTTCTGGCTGAGCCTGCCTTGCATGGCAGTTGCCTACCAGAGCCCAAAGCAGAGAGTTCTGTCACACACGGAATTGCCCCTCCCTGCTGGCCCAGCACATCTGCTCTCTGGGGCAGAGCCAGGGGAGCAGCCAGCAGTGAGCTCATCTGTTTGTCCCCCTCTCTGCCCACCTCTTGCTCCAACTCTCCACCCACAGAGAATACCAGTCTCCCTGCCTTCATCGGCGCACGCTCCAGACTCAGGGCTCATCCTTCATGGCAGATTTCCTCTCTGCCCTGTGGGAGGGTCTCTGTCTAGGCAGATGGATACCCAAGAGAGAAAGTTATGTGTATAGAATGCATCAGAAAAAGAGCACGTTTTTCTTTCCTCCCTGACGCTGTCTGGGGATTCTGCAGAAGGAGCCCCTTCTTGAAGCTGGAGCCAGAATTCCACCCAGAGCGTCCCCTCTAAGAGATGCTGAGTTCCAGCGGACTGGCTTCCAAGTGAAAGAGAAAGCTTAGTGCACCTGGGGGACCCTGGGCCCAGGAGGCATCATGGGTAGGCCCTGCTGTCCCATCCTCTCTCACGAGTGACCTCTGGCCTTCAAAGAGCCAACTAAACTGCTGCCCCGGGGTCTAGTCAGTATGTTAAGTGGGGAATCTAAGGGTGTGGGGACACTGGTGGAGTATAGGCCTGAGCGCCCCACTTGCACACAATGTGGGGAACCAGCTAGGCCTCCTCACAGCTAAACTGTAGTTCTGGGGCACCTGGCTGGCCTGCCACTGCTGGGGAAAAAAGAGACCTGAAAGCTTCTGCTTCCAAAGTAAAAGAACAAGAATATCTCCTGGGCTGTGAATACCCTATCAGGAAACAACCACAGGGCCCTGCCCACCCATTCTTCTTTGAAGACAAATGGCAAAAACAAACACAATCCTAAAACAAAGACTATAAACCACTAAGAAAAATTATTTCAAGGAGAGGTTGTGAAGAGACTGCCAAGGAGGGTAAAAAAAAAATGTTTTGAGGTATGTTATAAATCAGCAGTTCTTTTATGCACCTGCCAAAGTTCCAGGTTACAACAGGGGCAGTCACTGGGAGATCCGATCATTCGAAGAAGAAATGCTGAGCCCCAAATGGGAGTTCAGGCAGGAGAAAACAGCAGTAGATTTTCTCAACTTGTGACTGCATCTCATTAGCTGAAATATTCAGAGGAGACCTTTGGGCTCCAAGAACAAGAAAGGGTGGGCTGAGGTCAGAGTGGGTGAAAGCCACACTCTCTGTCAGCACTGGGGTGGCTGTGGCTCCCATGCACTCTAGTCATTTCTTACTTCAGGTGATGGGCCAAAGGAAGAAGCAGAGAGTCGCCAGGGGGTTGTTTGAATCTTGACTCAGCTGCTGCTGAGAACTTGGGGGTGTGGCCTGGCAAACTGGAGGGAAGCCCTCAGGGCATTTAGCACAGCTGGGATGAAAGCCAACAGATTGGGTGGAACTCATTGTTAGAGTGAGAAAGACAGAAATTTTTTTGGCTTTGGAGGATGGGGAAGTCGATGCTGGTCAGGGAGGAGGCATGCAGGTTAGACAAGCTGCCTTCAACAACCCTATTTTCTGCGCCAGGGTCCATGCTAGCAGTAGAGGAGAGAGGGATGTAGCCTCTTTGTCACTGTGGCTTATGCGGTGGTCATGCTGTATAGACATGGTTGATCTTGACCTTCCTGTGTGCTGTCCTGTACTAGCCACTCTGTCGGCTCCTATACCTGCACATGCCGATTCAATTAAATTTTCTGTCTGATTCTCCTTTGCCCACTTGAAGGAGGCTATGTTCTGCTGTAACTTTCTGAGCACTTCATCTTCTTTCTGTTTTTTAAATTTTTTTTAAAATATTTATTTATTTATTTATTTTGGTGGAGATGGGGTAGGGAGGGAGGGGGGCGGACAGGCCACTTCCACTGGTCTTTCATTTATCTATTTTCATCCGTCTTTGTTCTTTGGCTCCTGTGGGCCTCCCATCGCAGTGGCCTCTGTTGTCGCAGAGCACCGGCTCCAGGCGCATGCGCTCCAGAGCTCCGGCTCGGTCATTGGACACATCGGTCCAGCCGCTCACAGCACGTGGGATCTTCCCAGGCCAGGGATCGAACCGGCGCCCCTTGCACTGCAAGGCGGTGTCCTTACCCACTGGATCACCAGGGAAGCCCCACTTCATCTTCTAATATTATTTTCAGCTCAGTTCTACTGACACATCCCCACTCAGTAACAGGCTTCCCCGGTGGCTCAGGTGGTAAAGAATCTGACTGCAATGCAGGAGACTCAGGTTCAATCCCTGTGTTGAGAAGATGTCCTGAAGAAGAGACTGGCTACCCACTCCAGTATTCTTGTCTGGAGAATTCCAGGCAGAGTTGAACACGACTGAGTGATGAACACTTTATTTCACCTTCAGCCCAGGAACATGGGTAAAGTCCTCCCCTTCTCTGGGGGTAAACCTGGCGGCCGAGTGAGTGGACTCAGGCAGATCTGAAGAACAGAGGCTTTGCCCACGCGGACGACCTCCAGAATTGAGGGGCACATGGTGAAATGCTAGTCTAAGAACAGCACCCAGCTCCTTGTCTGGACAATGCTCACTCATGGACTCAATGAAGCGATGCTGCGTTCCAGGAGGAGGCATGCAGGTTAGACAAGCTGCCTTCAACAACCCTATTTTCTGCGCCAGGGTCCATGCTAGCAGTAGAGGAGAGAGGATGTAGCCTCTTTGTCACTGTGGCTTATGCGGTGGTCATGCTGTATAGACATGGTTGATCTTGACCTTCCTGTGTGCTGTCCTGTACTAGCCACTCTGTCGGCTCCTATACCTGCACATGCCGATTCAATTAAATTTTCTGTCTGATTCTCCTTTGCCCACTTGAAGGAGGCTATGTTCTGCTGTAACTTTCTGAGCACTTCATCTTCTTTCTGTTTTTTAAATTTTTTTTAAAATATTTATTTATTTATTTATTTTGGTGGAGATGGGGTAGGGAGGGAGGGGGGCGGACAGGCCACTTCCACTGGTCTTTCATTTATCTATTTTCATCCGTCTTTGTTCTTTGGCTCCTGTGGGCCTCCCATCGCAGTGGCCTCTGTTGTCGCAGAGCACCGGCTCCAGGCGCATGCGCTCCAGAGCTCCGGCTCGGTCATTGGACACATCGGTCCAGCCGCTCACAGCACGTGGGATCTTCCCAGGCCAGGGATCGAACCGGCGCCCCTTGCACTGCAAGGCGGTGTCCTTACCCACTGGATCACCAGGGAAGCCCCACTTCATCTTCTAATATTATTTTCAGCTCAGTTCTACTGACACATCCCCACTCAGTAACAGGCTTCCCCGGTGGCTCAGGTGGTAAAGAATCTGACTGCAATGCAGGAGACTCAGGTTCAATCCCTGTGTTGAGAAGATGTCCTGAAGAAGAGACTGGCTACCCACTCCAGTATTCTTGTCTGGAGAATTCCAGGCAGAGTTGAACACGACTGAGTGATGAACACTTTATTTCACCTTCAGCCCAGGAACATGGGTAAAGTCCTCCCCTTCTCTGGGGGTAAACCTGGCGGCCGAGTGAGTGGACTCAGGCAGATCTGAAGAACAGAGGCTTTGCCCACGCGGACGACCTCCAGAATTGAGGGGCACATGGTGAAATGCTAGTCTAAGAACAGCACCCAGCTCCTTGTCTGGACAATGCTCACTCATGGACTCACAATGCCTATTGTTTTCCTTTACTTCTGGACAGGTGACCTTGGATGCTATTATTGACTGTGGTTAAGCATACAGTATAATTATAACTCGTGACTACTATTTGCCATCCCTGAAGTTCCACTCTCTTTAGCCTTGGTCCTCATCATCTCTCACAATGACTTTGCCTTCTTGGACTGTCTTACTTGGTGGGTGTGTGTGTGATGGGGTATGCATATGCTATTTGATGTAGGAGGGACTGCGGTGTTTGGAGTGGTGATGTGTACATGGTATGTGTGAGGTGTGTATGCTGTATATGTGGGGTTTTGTGTATGGCTGATGTGATGTATGTGTCCAACTCCTTTGTGGCCCTGTGGACTATAGCCTCACCAGGCTCCTCGGTCCATGGAATTTCCCAGGCAAGAATACTGGAGTAGATTGTCATTTCCTACTCCAAGGGATCTTCCTGACCCAGGGATTGAACCCACATCTCCTATGTCTCCTGCACTGGCAGGCAGATTCTTTACCACTGAATCACCTGGGAAGCCTCACCATGGAAAATGAGGTCATGGCAAAAACAACAACAACAAACTGCGCCATGCTGGTTCTTCTCCAGAAAGGTGTGAGCAAACCTGCCACCAAGCACCTGCTGCCAACTCTCCAGGACCCCAGTCCACAAGTGATAGGAAAAGCATTTCCCTTTCCATGGCTATTTGACATGTGTATGTGGAGAACATTGTGCCCTTTCCTTTTCTCTTCTTCTTCTGGGACCCCCTATAACTCGAATGCTGGTGCCTTTACTATTGTCCCAGTGGTCTCTGAGACTACCCTCATTTCTTTTCATTCTTTTTACTTTATTCTTCTCTTCTGCAGTTATTTCCACTATTCTATCTTCCAGCTCACTTATCCATTCTTCTGCCTCAGATATTCTGCTATTGATTCCTTCTAGAGTATTTTCAATTTCAGTAATTGTGTTGTTTGTCCCTGTTTGCTTATTCTTTATTTCTTCTAGGTCTTTGTTAGTTGATTCTTGCATTTTCTCCATGGTGAAATGCTAGTCTAAGAACAGCACCCAGCTCCTTGTCTGGACAATGCTCACTCATGGACTCACAATGCCTATTGTTTTCCTTTACTTCTGGACAGGTGACCTTGGATGCTATTATTGACTGTGGTTAAGCATACAGTATAATTATAACTCGTGACTACTATTTGCCATCCCTGAAGTTCCACTCTCTTTAGCCTTGGTCCTCATCATCTCTCACAATGACTTTGCCTTCTTGGACTGTCTTACTTGGTGGGTGTGTGTGTGATGGGGTATGCATATGCTATTTGATGTAGGAGGGACTGCGGTGTTTGGAGTGGTGATGTGTACATGGTATGTGTGAGGTGTGTATGCTGTATATGTGGGGTTTTGTGTATGGCTGATGTGATGTATGTGTCCAACTCCTTTGTGGCCCTGTGGACTATAGCCTCACCAGGCTCCTCGGTCCATGGAATTTCCCAGGCAAGAATACTGGAGTAGATTGTCATTTCCTACTCCAAGGGATCTTCCTGACCCAGGGATTGAACCCACATCTCCTATGTCTCCTGCACTGGCAGGCAGATTCTTTACCACTGAATCACCTGGGAAGCCTCACCATGGAAAATGAGGTCATGGCAAAAACAACAACAACAAACTGCGCCATGCTGGTTCTTCTCCAGAAAGGTGTGAGCAAACCTGCCACCAAGCACCTGCTGCCAACTCTCCAGGACCCCAGTCCACAAGTGATAGGAAAAGCATTTCCCTTTCCATGGCTATTTGACATGTGTATGTGGAGAACATTGTGCCCTTTCCTTTTCTCTTCTTCTTCTGGGACCCCCTATAACTCGAATGCTGGTGCCTTTACTATTGTCCCAGTGGTCTCTGAGACTACCCTCATTTCTTTTCATTCTTTTTACTTTATTCTTCTCTTCTGCAGTTATTTCCACTATTCTATCTTCCAGCTCACTTATCCATTCTTCTGCCTCAGATATTCTGCTATTGATTCCTTCTAGAGTATTTTCAATTTCAGTAATTGTGTTGTTTGTCCCTGTTTGCTTATTCTTTATTTCTTCTAGGTCTTTGTTAGTTGATTCTTGCATTTTCTCCATTCTGTTTTTATAGTTTTGGAGCATATTTATTATCATTATTCTGAATTCTTTTTCAGGTAGTTTGTTTATTTTCTCTTCATTTTATTTGGACTTCTGTGTTTCTAGGTTGTTCCCTCATTTGCATACTACTGCCTTTTCATTATTTTAACCAATTTTGTTTGTCTCCTTTTCTCAGGCTTTGAGGTGGAATTTTGTCTTCCTTTTGGTTTCTGCCCGCGTAAGGTTGCTCTAGGGGTTTGTGTAAACTTCATGTAGAGTATGACTTGTGCTTGTGTTCTGGTGGGAGGGGGCGAGTTGTTTCTTCTTTTTTTAATTTCTGATAGGCAGGGCTGCTTGAGGCAGTAATCCTGTCTGATGATGACTGGGCCTCTGTTTTTGTCTTGTTTGTTGTCTGGATAAAGCATCCTGCACAGGGTGCTGCTGGAAGTTGGGTGATGCTGGGTCTTACAATTACAAAATCGGACAATAATAACTAAAAGAATGGGATACACACACACACACACCTACACCCATAAAGAAAACCAAAATAGTTCAAAAAATTAAAGTGCAATAGATTGACCCAGAGAACAAAGGAGACCAAAAATGATCTCCACCAGTTAGAAACAAAACTAACCATGGCACAAACTGGAAAACAAAACTAAAGCAAGGTACCAATGAGGGAATACAGCAATGAAAACAAAACAAACTAACAAACATGGTGAGAAAAAGAAAGAAAAGAAACAATAGGAATTCAAAATTAAAAAGAGGTACATAAAGATTTACATATACATTAAAGTTTAACTACAGTGGAGAAAGAACAGTAGAAAAAGTAAACAAAACAACAAATGCAAAAAAAAAAACCAATCAATTTTAAAAACTGAAAAATTACAATTTAGAAAAAAAAGGAAAACCCCATGGAACCTCAAAAGACCAATGCAGAGGCAGAAGTATATATAAAAGAGAGATGAAGTGTGATTTTAAAATATTCCCATTAAATAAAATGAACAACTACAACAACAGAGGGGGGAAAAGAGGGGAAAAAATGGGGGGGGGGAATCCAGAAGCAACTACAGAATAAGTCAAAATATAAGAATAAGAGGGCTTCCCCTGGTGGTCCAGTGGGTAAGGACACCACCTTGCAGTACAAGGGGCGCCGGTTCGATCCCTGGCCTGGGAAGATCCCACGTGCCGCGGAGCGGCTGGACTGATGTGTCCAATCACTGAGCCGGAGCTCTGGAGTGCGTGTGCCCAGAGCTGACGCTCTGTGACGACAGACGCCACTGTGATGGGAGGCCCGCAGGAGCCAAAGAACAAAGACGGATGAAAATAGAGAAATGAAAGACGAATAGAAGTGGCCCGCCCACTCCCCTCCCTCCCCAACCCGACCCCCCCCCCCCCCAACCCGACCCCCGCCCAAAATAAATAAATAAATAAATCTTTAAAAAAAAAAAAAAAAGAATAAGAAACGTGGGGCTTCCCTGGTAGCTCGGTAATAAAGAATTTGTCTGCCAATGTAGGGGACACCAGTTCAGTCCCTGATCCAGGAGGATCCCACATGCTGCAGAGCAACTAAGTCCATGAGCCACAACTATGGAGCTTGTGCTCTAGAGCCTCGGAGCCGCAACTATGGAGCCCGTGTGCTGCAACTACTGAAGCCCGTGAGCCCTAGAGCCTGTGTTCCACAAGTGAAGTTGCCACAACCTCAGCTAGAGAGTAGCCCCCATTCCCTGCCACTAGAGAAGAGCCTGCAGCAGCAGTGAAAACCCAGAATAGCCAAAAATAAATAAATAAAGGATAGTAAAGGCTTTTCTCAGCTATTAGCGTCCTTTCCTTTGCTGGGAGTCACAGTCCACCTCGCCTCCCTAGAATGCCCTCCAACACTGGGTTGATTTCTGGACCTGCTCTCAGGGCAGCTAAGACTCTGATCTGGTCCTATGCCTGTGTGTTCTTACCTCCAATGTCCACAGCTATCAGAACCACTGCATTTTCTTTGGTGGGATCTCTCACTGTCCTTTTATATATTCCATATACACAGAGTCTGCCTAGTTGATTGTGTGGATTTAATCTGCAGGTGGTACAGCTGGCGGGAGAGTTTGGGGTTTTCTTCCTTAGCCACACTGCCCCTAGCTTTCAATTGCAGTTTTATCTCTACCTCTGCACTGGGAGTCATCCACAGAGGGTTGCTCCTGTGACTTCCCTGGAGGACATGGGTCTGCTTGTATGAGGGCCAGGTGTGGAGGTGGCACTGCTGCTTGGGTCACGGGGCCCTGGTACTCAGGGGAACTGGTGGCTAGGGCAACAGGAACTATGGTGCTCTCGAAGGGCATGGCAACCCACTCCAGCATTCTTGTCTGGAGAATCCCATGGACAGAGAAGCCTGGCAGGTTACGGTCCAGCGGGTTGCAAAGGGTCACACCCAACAGAAGCAACCCCACACAGACCAACGCGGGCTGTTTTCTAGCTGCTGGCAGCTCTGTCCCAGTGGAGATCATGCATGGAGGCGGCACAGTTGCTTGGATCATGGGGATCCTGGCAATGCCAGCTACACAGGAGCTCTGGCAGCTACTGTCATAGGAGATACACCTCTATTAGGGCTTGCTCTAGCCTGTGGCAGCTTTGCCCCAGTGAGAATTGGGTGGCTCAGCTGCTTGGGTCATGCGGACCTTTGCAGCACCAAGTGTGCAAGGACACCGACTGCCTCAGCCACAGCTGCAGAACATTATAGACTGATGGGATCGCTTCCCCTTCTGACCACACAGACTATTTAAGACACATCAATCTTGTTTTTGAAAATATCTATCATAAAGGTGTGAGCTTTTTTGATCATTTTTACATCTATGTACCTGCTGGGAGTTCTGAAAATTGAAACAAATTATTAAGTATCAAACAAAATAAATAGTGGCATTTCTGGCCATCATTCCTGGCATCTCATGGCCATCATAATCATTATCACCATAAAGTTTGTATATGCAGTCTCACTGTATCCTTGCAATGACATGATATATAGTCATTATCTGTTCCTTAACACACTGAGGACCTGAGGATCAACTCACCCAGGATCACACGTCCTGGCAGCAAAGACTGCTGGTTCCATCTTTTTCTATTGTATGACTGCATTTGTTTAGTGTACATGAAATAAAATCTCCTTCAGTGAATGTAGGGTGTGGTAGTGATTATAGTAGGCAACAGGAGCAACAGCATTTTATGTGCCTATGAAACAAGGCTGGAAGTGGATCAGGGCTTATTGTATGAATCTCTTTGGAATTGTCTCCTAATAAAGGGAACTTGATGGCAAAAAGGGCATTAGATGTCACCCAACCTTACCTACCAAGCAACACTTCTGCCTCATCCTGAACACCCACCATGAATGCATAACTTTAAAAAGCAACTTATTCACATTACGTCTGGCCTAATACATGGGTGGTTCTTTGTTCTATATGTTGGACTCCATTTGGAGGAGATGCAGTTAATCTCTTTCACAGGCCAGCAGTCACAGACATTCCTGTTCAATCCTGGACTGGGATCCAACATATTTTCTATTTTTACCCATTTCCTATCAACCCTACATTAAGGCAGGAAACCATCCGCTGTTTCACTGATGCCTTTGAATTGTGGTGTCACAGAAGACTCTTGAGAGTCCCTTGGACTACAAGAAGATCAAAACAGTTAATCCTAAAGGAAATCAACCTTGAATATTCATTTGAAGGACTGATGCTGAAGTTGAAGCCCCAGGACTTCAGCCACTTAATGCAAAGGACTAACTCCTTTTGAAAAGACCCTGATGCTGGGAAAGATTGAAAGCAGAAGAAGAGGACAACAGAGGATGAGATGGTTAGATAGCATCACCAACTCAACGGACATGAGTCTGAGCAAACTCTGGGAGGTAGTGAAGGATAGTGGGGCATGGCCTGCTGCAGTCCACGGCGGTCATAAAGAGCCAGACATGACTTAGCGAGTAAATAACAAGAACTTATAAATTATAAAGCTACAGTCTTCCAGGTACTGTATTAGGGCTGATAAATAGACATAGAGAGGGGGAAAAAAAGAGTTATCATCCTCAGGTAACTACAATTATCAGGAGGGAAAACATAAGCTAATACACACATATATATTATTTAAAATAATTAAGGATGCTATGAAGGAAAATTCTGTTGTTTCGCCCACCCCGACCAGGCTGGAAATTTTTCTTGTGGTTTTTGGGTGCTGCATAGCTGTGAAAGTGTGTCGTCTATCTCATGAGAATAGATCACTCCTTGGTATTCTTGCTTGCTCCACTGTACCAATCAGTCAAATTTCAAGTCAGAATACAAGTTTCTGTCCTTTGTTCTGGTGTCAAAGGGGATCTCACTCGAATTTTTCATTGAAGACTATAAGCCTGAGTGACAACTTGGAGAACTCCATCTTCTTTTTGCGGAAACAATTCAGCCTTTTAGATCACAAGAAGGCCAATAGCTATCTACCTAATAGGGCAGATTTTGTAGGAGGTAGAGCTTCGTGTCTCATTTTGTTGGAATTTCATGAGTTTTTTAGGAACAAAAAATTGCTAATTTTTCATTATTTTTTCCAACCCAGCCCCAAATCCACACTTGGTTGCATTTTAAAAGTAGGTGAAAGAACTTGGGAAAGAAGCCATAAAATGCTTGAAGATTACATTGGATGAAGTGAATTATCTTTATTGAACCCAGATACAAAGAGAGACGCTTGCTCATGAGGAATTCCACCACCGGGCCAGGGTGCATTCTTTGTTGGCATGGTGCACCCTGAACTGAGCTGCTTATGTAACTCAAAGGTTGTGTCTTTCCACATCCTTATTTGGCAGGAGTGGATCTGTTTTCTATTGTCTTCTCCACATGTTGTTCCTCGGTGCCTGTAGTGATTGTTGACTCACAGAGCATCAAAAAGAAACAAAACAAATCTCTAAACAGTGGAATTTGGCCAGAGCCAAAAGCAACTCACAGAGTTTGGGCTGAACTTACTCAGAGCAGGGCAAGAAGACAGAGGCTTATAAAAATGCCAAAGACTGAAGCCAAGGCATCATGTCCAGAAGTTCCTGTGTATGGATGAAACTCCAGTCCCTACCTGCCCAAGGCCAGCTGGACAAGGGAGGCTGGCTCTTGGCAGCTGAGTCCCAGAGAAATAAAGCAACAACCTGCCTTGTCTTAGTATTCAAGTGTCTCAAGCCCCATGGAGCTTGGAAAGTTCTAACAGATTCCCTCAGCCATGGCAACAGTTATATGCCTGAGTCTAAAACTCTGCTCATATTTCAGACACACTGCACCTATTAGCTCAGTGACACATTCTGTTACTCTACTGATTCTATTGGTCATAACCAAAACTGCCCAAAGATGTCATGCCTATCGGTTAGACTTCAAACTAAATAATCCAGGCTTCCCTCTGTGTCGGGCCCAGGGAGTCAGCACCCAGCTCAAGAAGTAGAACTACTGGCACCAGAGAAGTTCCCCAAATGCCCTCCCAGGCCCCTCATTGTCATCAGTAGCCACTGTCCAGCTTCTAACAGCATAGATGGATCCCCAGTAGACACTTCAGATCAGTTTCCTTATCACTAAATGTGCAGTCTTAGTCTGCACCCCGACTCTTCATTCATTCATTCATCCATACCAGGCAGTAGAAATGAGAAGTCAGAGTCTCACTGCCAGGATTTGATTCCTGGCTTCACCATGGCTTACCCCGAGACACCTTTGTTTCCTCCTCTTTAAAAGGATTATCACAGGAAGTAAGATGGTATGCGCAGCATGACTAGAACTGTGCCTAGAACATAGGAAACAACCCTCAAATTCTTTCTTCCCTTCCTTCTTCTCTTTCTCTATTCATTCCTTCAGGTCTTTTTTTTCTTCCACTCATTCATTTCTTTTTGTTTGTTGTCCTCAGCAGATCCCCTGGAGGCAGCCTCTAGAATCTCTTCAGCCCTTGGCAGCCGCCAGCACAGCCAGTTCCCAGAAAGGCAGGTCCCTGGCAGCTCTGGAGCAGTTACCCTGTTCTCAGTTGTTGCTCTGTCCTCACACCATGTCCCATGTCTGTCTATAGAACCACTCAGAGGGGAGAGAGCCCAACCCCAGTGGGGCGGGGCTACAGCTTCCTCATCCGCCTTTTGTGCAATAACCCTCCCCCGGCTTTTAGTTCCAATGGGTGCTCCCCGGACTCCAGGTTTTCCCTCAAAGTCCCTCGTGCTCTGGCCCCCCTTGTGCTTCCTTCCCTACTTAAATGGCACCATTATCACCCCATATTTCATGGGTATTTCCTCCCTTCTCCAATCCATTTCTAGATCCTTTCATGTATGTTGTTTTTAGATTTCTTGAGCCCTACCCCTTTTTTTTACCCACTCTCCATGCCTCAACTCATTCCAACAGTTTTCTTCTTGGATTACAGTAATACCTTCACAACAGATCCTGCCTCCCATCAGGGTCCTCGTCAGTGCATTTCCAAGCAGCAGAGCACTCAAGACATTCTCAGTAGCTCTGTCCACTTCCCCAGTCCTACTCCCTGAATTTCCCAGGTTTCTTTCTACTCAGGCTCAGCTCACACCTAAGATGTTGCCTGAAGCTCCCATCCCTTCACCACTCCTGGGGCCTAGTCCACGTATCCCTGCCCCCAAGCCTCTACCCAGGGAGGAAGCCCTCTTGCCCTGGGCCTGTGTGTCCAGATAGGAGAAGAATCATGCACAGTGTGATTCATTGCCTTTGTTCCTGGAAACTCTGTAGTCTGTGAGCAGGTGACAAAGGCAGCACCCTGACTCTATGTACCCATCAAACTAGGATAGTACCATGCCAGGCAGCAGTGGGGACAAAGCGACAAGTGAAAGTGTGAGCGATGGTCTTTAGTGTCTAGATTTCATAGTCCAGCATCATGGTCTTACCAGCCAAGGCTGGAGCAGTGCTTTCAGGGTGTTCCATGAGTACAGCTGTCTCCTTAGTCTAAAGCATTCCTCATCAGGGGGCCACCAGTCACTGTAGGCCCTATTAAGAGAGACACTGTGCTCTGGAAATGTGGGGATCAGATGGAAACACCTCTCCTCATTAGGAAGACCAATTAGGTTGTGGTTGGATTGGCTGAAAGTTCATGGCATGATGGTTAAGAGGCATGTTCCTGACAGCCTCAGTGTCTCAATGTGAGTCACCAGTGGCCTGTTGTCATGCCCTCTCCCACCAGCCTGTGAAGCATCCAAGCTCCTGGCAGGAGGTTCCTCAGGCCCAGCAAGGATGAGACAGAGACAGGGCAGAGGTGGACCAGACATGTGTCAGCAGAAAGCAGGGGCTTTCACAGTAACAGCACAAAACCAAGGGAATTTACAGTTTAAAAGGCGATTACTATATATTAAACCTACAGTGTAATAATGAGATAGACAATCCAGCATAAACACTTGACTGTCATAATTCTTAATGTGCCAAATAATACATCATTAAAGATCAAGCAAAACCTGCTATAAATAGAAGACAATTCCCAGCATCTACAATGATCCTGTATGCTAATCATTCAATGCATACTTATTGAATCAATCAATAACAAAATGAGAAAAGATTCCCCAAATTAGAAATGAAATACAAGATTTTATTCCAAGCAAAAGGGACACTAAAGCCTTGTAAGAGAATATTTTGTTCACCTGCCTTGTAATGAATGAGAACATTTGGATAGAATCAGAGTTTCTCAAGGAAAAGATGTTACAAGTATTAATGGAAATATAGCTTTTTAAAAAGAGGTATTAGTATTTTCCTAGTCAGGATAGGAAAAATAGATAAATAGCTGGATAGATGACTGAGAGAGAGAGAGAGAGAGAGAGAGAGAGAGCAAGACAAATGTGTGTTAGTTGCTTAGTCGTGTCTGACTCTTTGGGATTCCACAGATGGTAACCCACCAGGCTCCTCTATCCATGGGATTCTCCAGGCAAGGATACTGGATGGATTGCCATTTCCTTCTCCTAGTGAGACAAATATATACATATATATGGCAAATATGTTTATAAATATATATGTATGTATATACATATATTTGTGTGTATATATATGTGCAAAGGTCTTTGAATGTTTTATATTATTAATTAGAAAAATATGACTGGAAAATTAACATCAAGCAATTCATAAGGTTTATACTAAGAGAAAAATTACCAATCAGGTAATCACATGTTCAGTTTTAATACATTATGCCATACTTTTTTCTGAAATGATTATATTATACCGCACCAGCAATGCATGACTTCCTATTTTATCAACAGCTGGTATGATCATACTTTCAATTTTTGCCTAGTTGAGGGATTTAAACTTTTATGTTGTGCTTTTAATTTGCATTTCCCTGATAGCTAATGAGGTTTAGCATTTTCCATATGCTGGATAACTCTTGACATTTCTTCTACAAAATATATCTTGAGTTTTTCTACTGAGTTCTTTTGGTTTTCAGGTTTATATATATGCACTAAATACTAATCCTTTGTGGTTATAACTATTGAGACTAACATTTGTCTGCTTGTGGCCTGTCCGCTCATTTTTGCACAGTACTTTTGATGAACATAAGTTCTTGATTTTAATGTGGCTGGATTTATCACTCTTTCTATTTCTGGTGTGTGCTTTTTACATGTTTTTGAGAAATCTTTCTAATCCTAGAAGTCATAAAGATATTATTCTATATGTGCTCTTCTAAACATTTTTGTAGCTTACTTTTCACATTAACGTTACATAGCAATTACTATAAGCCACGCCCTGGTCTCAGCATTTTGTATTATTCCTTTAACAAACATATCAGGTAGGTATAATTATTACCCTGGTATCACATTTTACAGATAAAGAGACTAGCACACTGAGAGGTTAAATAATTTGACAAAATCACATAGCAAGAAATGGTAGAGAAGGAATTTGTACCTGAGTTCATGCCATTAACCACTATGCTCATAAATTTCAAATTTATCACATTAATAATTACTAATGTTATTTTTAATGTTCAGAAATACAAATGGATTTTGTATATGGATTTTATATCCAATATCCTTGCTAAGCTCTCATTAATTTTACTAATAATATTCTGTATTCTGTAAGATATAACATATAGACAATAGCATATCTGCAAATAAGCATATTTATATTGCTTCCATTCTAATTTTTAAAACTCTTAATTAGTTTAAGTTTTATCATGAACCTCTCAAAGCCTTCATGTAAGATTAAAATTTTCAATTCCCTGAACATTTAGTTAAATTACTTATAAAATTAATTGGGTTTGATATTTTCCTCAAGGCAGATATTTTTTCAATTAAGAATTCAAGCTTTTCATGGGTTGATTGAGGCTTAGTATTTCTTCTTGAGTCAGTTTTAGCAATTTATGTTTTATGTAAATCTTTCCACTTCACCTGATCAAATATATTACACATTGGAAAGTTGTTCGTTGCATTCCATTTTAGTATCTTTTTAAATCTCAGTTATGTTTGGGACTGTGTCCTCTTCCATTTCTGGCACTGATTTGTTTTTAGTGTTTGTTTTCTCTGTTTTCTTATTCTGTCTTACCAGAGCTTCGTCATTTTTCCAGACTTCCCAAAAGAGCAAATTTGATGTTGCTTATCTAACATATCATATCTTCGTTTTTCCCATTTTGCACAGTACTTTTGATGAACATAAGTTCTTGATTTTAATGTGGCTGGATTTATCACTCTTTCTATTTCTGGTGTGTGCTTTTTACATGTTTTTGAGAAATCTTTCTAATCCTAGAAGTCATAAAGATATTATTCTATATGTGCTCTTCTAAACATTTTTGTAGCTTACTTTTCACATTAACGTTACATAGCAATTACTATAAGCCACGCCCTGGTCTCAGCATTTTGTATTATTCCTTTAACAAACATATCAGGTAGGTATAATTATTACCCTGGTATCACATTTTACAGATAAAGAGACTAGCACACTGAGAGGTTAAATAATTTGACAAAATCACATAGCAAGAAATGGTAGAGAAGGAATTTGTACCTGAGTTCATGCCATTAACCACTATGCTCATAAATTTCAAATTTATCACATTAATAATTACTAATGTTATTTTTAATGTTCAGAAATACAAATGGATTTTGTATATGGATTTTATATCCAATATCCTTGCTAAGCTCTCATTAATTTTACTAATAATATTCTGTATTCTGTAAGATATAACATATAGACAATAGCATATCTGCAAATAAGCATATTTATATTGCTTCCATTCTAATTTTTAAAACTCTTAATTAGTTTAAGTTTTATCATGAACCTCTCAAAGCCTTCATGTAAGATTAAAATTTTAAATTTCCCCTGAACATTTAGTTAAATTACTTATAAAATTAATTGGGTTTGATATTTTCCTCAAGGCAGATATTTTTTCAATTAAGAATTCAAGCTTTTCATGGGTTGATTGAGGCTTAGTATTTCTTCTTGAGTCAGTTTTAGCAATTTATGTTTTATGTAAATCTTTCCACTTCACCTGATCAAATATATTACACATTGGAAAGTTGTTCGTTGCATTCCATTTTAGTATCTTTTTAAATCTCAGTTATGTTTGGGACTGTGTCCTCTTCCATTTCTGGCACTGATTTGTTTTTAGTGTTTGTTTTCTCTGTTTTCTTATTCTGTCTTACCAGAGCTTCGTCATTTTTCCAGACTTCCCAAAAGAGCAAATTTGATGTTGCTTATCTAACATATCATATCTTCGTTTTTTACCCCACTAAATTCTACCCTTATGCTGAATATTTATTTTCTTCGACCGGCTAAAAAAGTCTGTTTTCATCTTTTACATGTTAATATAAGCATTTAAAGCTATAAACGTTCCTTAATATTAGCTTAGCTGTAACATGCAAATTCTGATACAGAGAATTGTATTTATTTTGTAGTCTTAAAGAATTTCCAGGGGCTTCCCCTGGTGGTCCAGTGGGTAAGGACACCGCCTTGCAGTGCAAGGGGCGCCAGTTCGATCCCTGGCCTGGGAAGATCCCACGTGCTGCAGAGCGGCTGGACCGATGTGTCCAATTACCGAGCCGGAGCTCTGGAGCGCATGCGCCCAGAGCCGGTGCTCTGCAACGACAGACGCCACCGCGATGGGAGGCCCACAGGAGCCAAAGAACAAAGACGGATGAAAATAGAGAAATGAAAGACCAATAGAAGTGGCCCGCCTGCTCCCCTCCCCCCCCAAACCGACCCCCGCCCAAAATAAATAAATAAATAAATCTTTAAAAAAAAAAAAAAGAATTTCCGCTAAGACTTCTATGTTTTGTGAATTATTTAGAAGTATGTTTTGAAAACCACTGAACAGATGATTATTTTTTAAGTATTTTTTGTGTTTTGAGTTCTGGTTTAACAACACTATAGACTCAGAATATGGTCTGTAACGTGATCCAAAAGGATCCATGCACCCCAGTATTCTCTGCAGCATTGTTTACAATAGCCAAGACACAGAAGTAAACTATATGTCGACTGGTAGAGGAATGCATAAAGATGTAGTACATATATACCAGGAGTATTACTCAGTCATTAAAAGAATAAATAAATTTATTCTTCTTTGGAGTCAGTTTTAGCAATTTATGTTTTATGTAAATCTTTCCACTTCACCTGATCAAATATATTACACATTGGAAAGTTGTTCGTTGCATTCCATTTTAGTATCTTTTTAAATCTCAGTTATGTTTGGGACTGTGTCCTCTTCCATTTCTGGCACTGATTTGTTTTTAGTGTTTGTTTTCTCTGTTTTCTTATTCTGTCTTACCAGAGCTTCGTCATTTTTCCAGACTTCCCAAAAGAGCAAATTTGATGTTGCTTATCTAACATATCATATCTTCGTTTTTTACCCCACTAAATTCTACCCTTATGCTGAATATTTATTTTCTTCGACCGGCTAAAAAAGTCTGTTTTCATCTTTTACATGTTAATATAAGCATTTAAAGCTATAAACGTTCCTTAATATTAGCTTAGCTGTAACATGCAAATTCTGATACAGAGAATTGTATTTATTTTGTAGTCTTAAAGAATTTCCAGGGGCTTCCCCTGGTGGTCCAGTGGGTAAGGACACCGCCTTGCAGTGCAAGGGGCGCCAGTTCGATCCCTGGCCTGGGAAGATCCCACGTGCTGCAGAGCGGCTGGACCGATGTGTCCAATTACCGAGCCGGAGCTCTGGAGCGCATGCGCCCAGAGCCGGTGCTCTGCAACGACAGACGCCACCGCGATGGGAGGCCCACAGGAGCCAAAGAACAAAGATGGATGAAACTAGAGAAATGAAAGACCAATAGTAGTGGCCCGCCTGCTCACCTCCCTCCCCAATCCGACCCCCGCCCAAAATAAATAAATAAATAAATCTTTAAAAAAAAAAAAAGAATTTCCGCTAAGACTTCTATGTTTTGTGAATTATTTAGAAGTATGTTTTGAAAACCACTGAACAGATGATTATTTTTTAAGTATTTTTTGTGTTTTGAGTTCTGGTTTAACAACACTATAGACTCAGAATATGGTCTGTAACGTGATCCAAAAGGATCCATGCACCCCAGTATTCTCTGCAGCATTGTTTACAATAGCCAAGACACAGAAGTAAACTATATGTCCACTGATAGAGGAATGCATAAAGATGTAGTACATATATACCAGGGAGTATTACTCAGTCATTAAAAGAATTAAATAATGCCATTTGCAGAAACGTGGATGGACCTAGAAAGTTTCATGCTCAATGAAGTAAGTTAGACACAGAAGGAGAAGTATCCCATTGCCATCCCTTATATGTGGAATCTAAAAAGAAATGATATAAATGAACATATTTACAAAACAGAAATAAATTCACAGACCTAGAGAATGAATTTATGGTTGCTAGTGGGAGAAGATGAGGGAAAGAAACAGGGGGTTTGGATCCATAGGTATACACTGCTATATTTAAAATGGGTAATCCACAAGGTCCTACTGTACAGCAAGGGGAATGCTGCTCAATGGTATGTGGCAGCCTGGATAGGAGAGTAGTTCTGCAGAAGAATGAATACATGTATACACATGGATGAGTCCCTTTGCTGTCCACTGGAAAATATCATAACATTGTTAATTAGTGATACTGAAATATAAGATAAAAAGTGTTTTTAAAAGAGTATGGTCTGTATAACAATGACTTGGGCTTCCCTGGTGGCCTAGATGGTAAAGAATCTGCCTGCAATCCAAGAGACCCTAGGGACAATCCCCTGGAGAAGGGAAGGGTTACCCACTCCAGTATTCTTGCCTGGAGAATTCCATGGACAGAGGAGCCTGGTGGGAGCCCATGGAGTCACAGACTGAATGACTATCACTTTCCCTTTTAATAAGGACTTATTAGGTGAACCCAGGTTTAAAATATTTTATCTTTCTGAAAATAGAATATTTTATCTATAATTATCTTTTTTCCCTGCAGTAATGCATTTTTTCTTAAAACTCTTCTTAGGTTACTATTACAACTAGACCAGTTCTCTTTTAGTTGCTAAATGCTTGGCATTTTTTTTTAATGCATTTTATTTATTTATTTATTTTTGACTATTCTGGGTTTTCACTGCTGCCATAGGCTCTTCTCTAGTTGCAGGGAGTGAGGGCTACTCTCTATCTGAGGTGAGGAGGCTTCTTATTGTGGTGACTTCTCTTGTTATGGAACCCAGGGTCTAGGGCACACAGGCTTCAGTAGTTGCAACACATGGGCTCAACAGTTGCGGCTCCAAGGCTCTAGAGCACAGGCTCCATAGTTGTGGCTCACAGGCTTAGTTGCTCCGCAGCATGTGGGATCTTCCCAGATCAAGGATTGAACCCATGTCTCCTGCATTGGCAGGCAAACTTTTCACCACTGAGCTACCAGGGAAGTCCACATGTTTGGCATATTTCCCAACCTTGTTATTTGAAATTTTATCATCCTTATGTTTTAGGTAGATATCTTAATAATCATTCTATGGCTAGATTTTATTTTACTTAAGTCTAATGTGATTTTGTTTTAAAATAAAGATACCATTTGTACTTATTATGATCACAGATACATTTATTTATTTCTAGAATATTATTTTATTCCATAGGTATACACTGCTATATTTAAAATGGGTAATCCACAAGGTCCTACTGTACAGCAAGGGGAATGCTGCTCAATGGTATGTGGCAGCCTGGATAGGAGAGTAGTTCTGCAGAAGAATGAATACATGTATACACATGGATGAGTCCCTTTGCTGTCCACTGGAAAATATCATAACATTGTTAATTAGTGATACTGAAATATAAGATAAAAAGTGTTTTTAAAAGAGTATGGTCTGTATAACAATGACTTGGGCTTCCCTGGTGGCCTAGATGGTAAAGAATCTGCCTGCAATCCAAGAGACCCTAGGGACAATCCCTGGAGAAGGGAAGGGTTACCCACTCCAGTATTCTTGCCTGGAGAATTCCATGGACAGAGGAGCCTGGTGGGAGCCCATGGAGTCACAGACTGAATGACTATCACTTTCCCTTTTAATAAGGACTTATTAGGTGAACCCAGGTTTAAAATATTTTATCTTTCTGAAAATAGAATATTTTATCTATAATTATCTTTTTTCCCTGCAGTAATGCATTTTTTCTTAAAACTCTTCTTAGGTTACTATTACAACTAGACCAGTTCTCTTTTAGTTGCTAAATGCTTGGCATTTTTTTTTAATGCATTTTATTTATTTATTTATTTTTGACTATTCTGGGTTTTCACTGCTGCCATAGGCTCTTCTCTAGTTGCAGGGAGTGAGGGCTACTCTCTATCTGAGGTGAGGAGGCTTCTTATTGTGGTGACTTCTCTTGTTATGGAACCCAGGGTCTAGGGCACACAGGCTTCAGTAGTTGCAACACATGGGCTCAACAGTTGCGGCTCCAAGGCTCTAGAGCACAGGCTCCATAGTTGTGGCTCACAGGCTTAGTTGCTCCGCAGCATGTGGGATCTTCCCAGATCAAGGATTGAACCCATGTCTCCTGCATTGGCAGGCAAACTTTTCACCACTGAGCTACCAGGGAAGTCCACATGTTTGGCATATTTCCCAACCTTGTTATTTGAAATTTTATCATCCTTATGTTTTAGGTAGATATCTTAATAATCATTCTATGGCTAGATTTTATTTTACTTAAGTCTAATGTGATTTTGTTTTAAAATAAAGATACCATTTGTACTTATTATGATCACAGATACATTTATTTATTTCTAAAATATTATTTCTGTGCTCATCTTTTTCTGTTTTTTTCTTTATTTTCCTTCTTTCAGACTAGAAGAGGGTTTAGTCTTTATTTCTCATTTTACTTTTCCATGAAGTTTCGTACTCTATTTCCATATTTCTGAATTGCTATTCTTTAAATCTCTATAAACATATTTACCTGAAAACAGTTTAAAGAATATTAGCATCTTTACCTTTCTCCCAAATCATTCGAGGATGTTAGTATGTTTTAAATCTGCTCACTCCATTCCGAGCTTGTTTGGTCTTCCACAATATTTTAAGCTTCATTTGTTTTCTTTAAACACTACAAACTGGACATGATCAATACTCTACATTGTTCACATTTTCCCTCATTTTTATTACTTTATTTGGACTCTGTTTCTTCTTGCATTATTTCTTCTCAAAGACCTTACTTATGAGATCATTTTCCTTCTGAAATATATCTTGTAGAAATGTCCCATTGGTTTTGCCTTTACTCTTAAAAAAATAACACACTGGGTATACAATTTTAGCTCAGCTCTTTGATCTTCCTGCCTTTTTTTTTTCCCACAGAGGCACCAACACATAACTGTTAAGATCACTGGGTCTACCTGAATGTGAGTGAATCTTGATTCTGTTTTAGTTCTTCTTTTCTATAAAGCAATAAACCTTTACAGTTTATAAACCTAATAGTAAAATCTTATTTTTGTGGAGATTAAATAAGGTTTTGTTGAGACTAACCCTAAACTGATGATTTAAACCCACTTAGGACAGTGCTTGGCTTCTAGAAAAGCTCCCCCTTCACCATTTTCTCCTCTCTAGCTGCCATTCCATTGTAGTCACCATGTTTCATTTGAGCTGATATGCAACCAGTTGTGGATCATACCACTTTTCTATTTGCTATTGAGAAAGAAAGAAATACTGTCGATTCAATTATGACACAATGCTTTCTTATCATGTTTAAAGTTATTTGAAATAGATATCTTAATAATCATTCTATGGCTAGATTTTATTTTACTTAAGTCTAATGTGATTTTGTTTTAAAATAAAGATACCATTTGTACTTATTATGATCACAGATACATTTATTTATTTCTAAAATATTATTTCTGTGCTCATCTTTTTCTGTTTTTTTCTTTATTTTCCTTCTTTCAGACTAGAAGAGGGTTTAGTCTTTATTTCTCATTTTACTTTTCCATGAAGTTTCGTACTCTATTTCCATATTTCTGAATTGCTATTCTTTAAATCTCTATAAACATATTTACCTGAAAACAGTTTAAAGAATATTAGCATCTTTACCTTTCTCCCAAATCATTCGAGGATGTTAGTATGTTTTAAATCTGCTCACTCCATTCCGAGCTTGTTTGGTCTTCCACAATATTTTAAGCTTCATTTGTTTTCTTTAAACACTACAAACTGGACATGATCAATACTCTACATTGTTCACATTTTCCCTCATTTTTATTACTTTATTTGGACTCTGTTTCTTCTTGCATTATTTCTTCTCAAAGACCTTACTTATGAGATCATTTTCCTTCTGAAATATATCTTGTAGAAATGTCCCATTGGTTTTGCCTTTACTCTTAAAAAAATAACACACTGGGTATACAATTTTAGCTCAGCTCTTTGATCTTCCTGCCTTTTTTTTTTCCCACAGAGGCACCAACACATAACTGTTAAGATCACTGGGTCTACCTGAATGTGAGTGAATCTTGATTCTGTTTTAGTTCTTCTTTTCTATAAAGCAATAAACCTTTACAGTTTATAAACCTAATAGTAAAATCTTATTTTTGTGGAGATTAAATAAGGTTTTGTTGAGACTAACCCTAAACTGATGATTTAAACCCACTTAGGACAGTGCTTGGCTTCTAGAAAAGCTCCCCCTTCACCATTTTCTCCTCTCTAGCTGCCATTCCATTGTAGTCACCATGTTTCATTTGAGCTGATATGCAACCAGTTGTGGATCATACCACTTTTCTATTTGCTATTGAGAAAGAAAGAAATACTGTCGATTCAATTATGACACAATGCTTTCTAATCTATAGGTCTACAGGTTACAAATGTGAAAAATGCTAAATTGCTAAAATGTTCCTTTTGTAGAAATATATAGTAGTATTTTCCTCTCTTGCTCACTCTCCACTCAGCATGTAAGATCTTTTCTTTGTCTTTGAAGTTCTGGACTTTTCCTGTGATGTTTCTCATTGAGAATTTCATTAAATAGTGCCTGTTTTAGATCTCTCTGAATCTAAGGATTGAATTTTTTTCCTTTATTCCCTCCCTCAACTCAAAAGCAAGACCAGTCAGGCAAGTACCTATCTCATTTCTCATACTCAAGACCTGGAGTCAATCATCTTTTTCTGTAGAGGACCAGACAGGAAATCCATTCTGCTTTATTGTCCATATGATCCCTGCTGTAGGCACTCAGCTCTGCTCTTCCTTTGCAAAACAGTCATAGACAGTATGGGTGTGGCTGTTGGAGGCAATGACAGCACAGCATGCAAACTCTGCCACTTTGACATACAGATTATATTAACTGAAAAGAACTGAGAAACAGCAAGTACAGGGGAACTCTCTACACCTTCCCTTTCTGCCTAAGAGCAGAGCATACATTTCCGTTTGTGAAGATGCCCCCTATCCCCACTCCTGTCCCAGGAAGAACTGATGACTCTTATCACTGGGACAGCACCAACCTGAGTTTGCACAAACAAGCCTTCTAACCCTTACTTCCATTAATTTCCCTGTATTTTTCCCTCCCCACCATCTGCCACTCACTTGAAATGTAAGCTCATTTTCTTTGTCTTGTCACTTCTCCACAATTTGTTGCACTTTGTTGAAATGGTATATAAGGCCCAGGTCTATCATCTATTTGGGGTTTAGCATCTTTCCCATGAAATCCTATGCACATGCTTAATAAACCCTTTTCTCCTGTTGATCTACAGTTGCTCAACTTAATTTATAAGACCCGGCCACTGAATATAAGAAAGTGGATGAGAGGGTTTTGTCTTTCCCTACTCTGTGCTCCAATAAAACTTGAGAAAATCAGATGGTAAGCTGGATTAGCCTGATAACTGGAGTTTGCACATCCTTGCTCTGGACTCCATGTTGTTCAGTGTGGCAGCCACTATTAACATTTAAATTTGTGACAATAAGTTAAGCTTAATAAAACAAATAAAATTTCTAGTATAGTTCTTCAGTGACAATAGTAACATTCAAAAGTTCAGTGCCGGGCTTCCCTGGTGGTCTAGTGGG
Organism: Tragulus kanchil; assembly: GCA_022376925.1. Classification (NCBI taxonomy): domain Eukaryota; kingdom Metazoa; phylum Chordata; class Mammalia; order Artiodactyla; family Tragulidae; genus Tragulus; species Tragulus kanchil. Next base: position 164,809,662 of record JAIOJX010000005.1, read on the forward strand.
TAAGGACACCGCCTTGCAGTGCAAGGGGCGCCGGTTCGATCCCTGGCCTGGGAAGATCCCACATGCTGTGGAACGGCTGGACCGATGTGTCCAACTACCAAGCCGGAGCTCTGGAGCGCATGCGCCCGGAGCCAGTGCTCTGCAACGAGGGAGGCCACTGCGATGAGAGGCCCACACAGACCAAAGAACAAAGATAAGTAAATGAAAGATCAATAGAAGTGGCCAAAAAAAAAAAAAAAAAATACTGGAGTGGGTTGCCATTCCCTTCTCCAGGGGATCTTCCCAACACAGAGGTGAAATCTCAGCTCTCCCGCACTGCAGGCAGACACTCTACAATCTGAGTCACCAGGGAAGAAGGGTAGTTCTAATTCCACATATACTTAAATTTTTTAATGTCTTACCCAGGATTTTTAGGTGTTCTGTGCTGGTATGGCTTTTCCAGATATCTAGTCAGTCAGGCTGCCAGAAATAAATTCATTACTGGATTTTACTATGTGCTCAGTCGCTCAGTTGTGTCTGGACTTTTTGCAACCCCATGGACTGTAGTCCACCAGGCTCCTCTCTTCATGGGATTTCCAGGCAAGAATACTGGAGTGGGGTGCTGTTTCCTCCTGCAGGGGATCTTCCCAACCCAGGGATCAAACCAGGATCTCCTGTGTTGCAGGATGATTCTTCACCACTGAGCTGCCTGGGGTTTTGCTATGGAGCTCATTTTTTCCTCCCTTTATCGTTTCTTCCTTCCTTCCTCCCTGCTTTCTGTTTGCATCCTTTCCTCTTCTTTCTTGCCCACTTGATTGTGTCTGTCCTTCTTTTCCTCCTACATTGCAAAGTACCAGAGTGGAACAATCTGGCTCCTAACTGGAAAGTCATCCATTTTTAGGCAAATACTAGGGAAAAATATTATCTCGGGCAATAATATGAGGGATGCGAGCTGATTGCAACAATTTGGCACTACATTCCAAATACTGGTTTGCGTTTGCAATATGCTTCATAAATGACTATTTCCAGCAACTCTATTTCTATCTAATATATTGACCCTTAGATGTACTGGTTACTTCTGAGGATGAACTGGCCAGGGTTTAACTGAGGACAGTGTGAAAGAATACTATTAATCAGTGAGTAAATAATAGTCCTTTGGGAAGATTTAAAGGGAAAAAAATAAGCAATTCTGGGGGCTGGGGGAGTACTTTTCCCAGTAGAACCAAGGTTGGGATGTAGCTGATCTTTCAGAGTTTGTATCAATAGCAAGAGTTGAGGGAAGTTGCTGAGCAGAGAAATATCTAGAAGCTAAAAGGGCTGAGATGAGTTATGAAGTGACCTCACACCTGGGGAAAACCCTGTGGACCCAAGCAAGAAGACCCCCGTTTTCCTTTTTTGACTCCGAAACACACTGAAGGGTGATATTTGTACAATCATGATCATGGCTGCATGTTCAGTCATGTCTGATTCTCTGAAACCCATGGACTGTAGCCTGCCAGGCGCCTCTGTCACTGGAATTCTTCAGGCAAAAATACTGGAGTGGGTTGACATTTCCTTCTCCAAGGGATCTTTCCAACCCAGGGAACAAACCCAGTCCTCTGCATCTCCTGCATCGGCAGACTGATCCTTTACCACTGAGCCACCTAGGAAGCCCAGTATTTGTACATGAGAAACCCAAACCTTTACTTAAAAATTCTGAAGTTTTAAGGTTTGTTATGATTTACATTCATTAAAACTATAATCTATTTCAAGTGAATAATCACCAACTGTTCAACCAAGTCCTCACAATAGGGGGTAGGCTATGCCTTTTATAATAGCTATTATTTATTATTAAATATCTATTATCTCTCAGGTACTCCACTGAGCACTCTACATACACTACAGCAATTCTAATCCTAAAAAATAAAATAACATCAAAAAATTTGCAAGGTAGGTAATACCACATTGTACAGAGTCAATTTGGTGTCCTGTGGCAAGAATACTTCTGGTAAGGCGAGGAGTCACAGATTTGCAACTTTTTAAATCACTGTTGCAGCCAATTTGCATTACTAGAAAATGCAACCAAATTACAGTATTCACTTATAATGCTTCCCACCCCCATCTGCAATCCCTGGGCCCTGCCTACTGCTGGGTCCCCAAGTCCTCATGGCAGAACTGGCCTAGAAAACACACAACAGCTCTCAGGCCCTCCTTCAAGATGAATGCTGCTGTTCGTTCAGTCTTTCTCCTCCTTGGAACACTTGAGAACTTCCAGATTTTTTGCTGACATTGAAATGGGCACATAAAGCAGGGAATTAGTGAGGGAGATCTGAGAAGATGCACTGACGTGCCACCTTCAAGCAGTCTCTTAGAGAGAATGCTGCAGTGACGTCTCTGGCACTGGTCACCGTGAACACTGACCAGGAGACTGCAGGCTGCCGTGCAGTCTTCCTGCAGCTCAGCATCAGGCTGACTCCAGGCTCATTTTACTGTGATAATAGCAAGTGCCCGGAGGCCCAGACATTGGTGCCTTGGATTTTGCATGAGAATCCCAGCTCCACATAGCGTCACCTTCCACAAAGAATGCAAATATCTCTTTGCCTCCATTTGCTGAACATTTGGGTTATTAAGCCATCAATCAGCACTGTATTTAATGAAGCAGAACCTGGAGAAGAACGTCTGTGCTCAGCAGGACAGCCCAGTTCTAGGTAAGATGGCGCTTACCAAAGGGAACAAACCCAGTCCTCTGCATCTCCTGCATCGGCAGACTGATCCTTTACCACTGAGCCACCTAGGAAGCCCAGTATTTGTACATGAGAAACCCAAACCTTTACTTAAAAATTCTGAAGTTTTAAGGTTTGTTATGATTTACATTCATTAAAACTATAATCTATTTCAAGTGAATAATCACCAACTGTTCAACCAAGTCCTCACAATAGGGGGTAGGCTATGCCTTTTATAATAGCTATTATTTATTATTAAATATCTATTATCTCTCAGGTACTCCACTGAGCACTCTACATACACTACAGCAATTCTAATCCTAAAAAATAAAATAACATCAAAAAATTTGCAAGGTAGGTAATACCACATTGTACAGAGTCAATTTGGTGTCCTGTGGCAAGAATACTTCTGGTAAGGCGAGGAGTCACAGATTTGCAACTTTTTAAATCACTGTTGCAGCCAATTTGCATTACTAGAAAATGCAACCAAATTACAGTATTCACTTATAATGCTTCCCACCCCCATCTGCAATCCCTGGGCCCTGCCTACTGCTGGGTCCCCAAGTCCTCATGGCAGAACTGGCCTAGAAAACACACAACAGCTCTCAGGCCCTCCTTCAAGATGAATGCTGCTGTTCGTTCAGTCTTTCTCCTCCTTGGAACACTTGAGAACTTCCAGATTTTTTGCTGACATTGAAATGGGCACATAAAGCAGGGAATTAGTGAGGGAGATCTGAGAAGATGCACTGACGTGCCACCTTCAAGCAGTCTCTTAGAGAGAATGCTGCAGTGACGTCTCTGGCACTGGTCACCGTGAACACTGACCAGGAGACTGCAGGCTGCCGTGCAGTCTTCCTGCAGCTCAGCATCAGGCTGACTCCAGGCTCATTTTACTGTGATAATAGCAAGTGCCCGGAGGCCCAGACATTGGTGCCTTGGATTTTGCATGAGAATCCCAGCTCCACATAGCGTCACCTTCCACAAAGAATGCAAATATCTCTTTGCCTCCATTTGCTGAACATTTGGGTTATTAAGCCATCAATCAGCACTGTATTTAATGAAGCAGAACCTGGAGAAGAACGTCTGTGCTCAGCAGGACAGCCCAGTTCTAGGTAAGATGGCGCTTACCAAAGGGAACCAGAGGCAGGGATCTGAGCAGAGTGAGCCCTGCACATCACACACGGACGCGATGGAAAGCATGTGGATGTATTCATGAAGTGTTCCTCCTCGCCACCCTTGTTTCCAAAGAGCCTTCCCCTGCACTCAGGATGATCGCCTGGACAGTGAGTGCTGACACCTCGCCCTGACCCAGACACATCAACTCAGAGAAGGGGATACCCTGAAAAACCAGACTAAAGGCCTCTGATAGACACTGGTTCATGATACAGGCTCTGTGCCACTTCGCCTCCCTTGGGCTTTCCTTGGCCACCAGAATTTCCTTCTTTGTTCGCGAGTTGGTTTTACCAATATCACAGACACTATATATTTTCTCTTCTTTCCTTTCTTCCTCACAAAGTAGGTGAGCTCCTCCGGCAACTATAAGCATCTTCAGCTATGCAGTTAGAAAAGTGACAGGGAATTGTTATACATTGCCAGGAAGAATCATCTATAAATATTATTGAGGGGAAGCTTCTCAGTGGGAAAAAAAACATGAGTGGTGGGAGGTAGGGAACGTTCCTGAAGAGTATCGCTGGGATGTGCTGGTTTTCAGTTACTAAGAAAGCATCCCATGGAAACGGCTTAGGCCCCTTCTAATATGCAGGGAACGGGCTCTCTGCAGTTATTAAGCATTACATTATTAGAAAATGAGAAAGTAAAATGTAGGGTTTCCAAGGTGTCTAGAATTCGCTTTCATATTAATGAATGTCATTCCAACCTTCCCTCTGCCTGCTCATGAGGGAGTGTCTGTCTCCACTCTGCTCTGGAATTCTCCCCCTCAGCTTGCTCTTCCAAGAAGCTTCTTTTCTGCCAGGTAGAAACTTTACTAACTCAGTACCTGGAATAAGGAATTAACACTCGGTAAAGAAAGGGATATTTTGGAGGAGGCTGGAGTTGGGTGTGGTAAAGAGAGGTTTTTAAACAGCCAACCAACCCAGGGCAACCTGAGAATCAGAGAGAGATTCCCGCTCTGACTTCTTCCTTCCCTTTCCTGCTTCTTCTCCTTCTCCTTCCTGTTCCTCCCCCCTTTTCTTCTTTTTGAGAAACATAAGCAAAGAACTATTTTGAAATAACTGTTGGTAGCTGGACTGGGTTCATTTGACCACAACACTGCTCTGGGACTGAATCACATGAGTCTCAGCTCTTTATAAATGTTATATAATAATAGGGACCCCATGTGCTATTAAATCAGCTTCAAAACAAGTTTCTTCCCATAACCTCCTGGACAACATCCAAAATAAGGTCTAGGGTGGCTCAAGGCGCTGCTAGCCCCTGGAGCTGCCTCTCTCTAAGCTGGCTGAATGAGATAAATGTGCCCAATAATTTAAGGCTATCCCTACTTATGCAGAAAAGTGAACCACAGGAAAATGTACTAGAGGGGGTTTTTTGGCAGGTAGAAAGTCATCAAAAGAAAATTGAAACAAATGTTTCATTTAAAGCAAAAGAACCAGAACATATTGGTGAAAAATAGATATATAATGGCGTTTGGAACCAAATCTTTAGGATAGTGTTTGTTTGAGAAAAATTGTTTCTTCTACTGCCCTTTAAAATTTCTAATGGTTAGGATGTAGATCAAGAACGTGTCCACATAATCTTAAACACATGTGTAAAGTGACTTAAATCAGTTACAGAATTTACTTTACAGTGTCAATTGTCTAGATATGTGGAAATCATGTATCTGTTCAATTTGAGTTTTCTTATTGAAAGCAGGGAAAGGCAAATAATAAAGTGAATTTTTAGGCTCAAATGTTAATCTTATATCCAAAGTGATATAGGAGAAAGGCCTTTTAAATCAAAATCATAGAAATAATACTCTGTACTTTTGTCCCAGTTATTCTTAGCAGTTCCAACCTTCCCTCTGCCTGCTCATGAGGGAGTGTCTGTCTCCACTCTGCTCTGGAATTCTCCCCCTCAGCTTGCTCTTCCAAGAAGCTTCTTTTCTGCCAGGTAGAAACTTTACTAACTCAGTACCTGGAATAAGGAATTAACACTGGTAAAGAAAGGGATATTTTGGAGGAGGCTGGAGTTGGGTGTGGTAAAGAGAGGTTTTAAACAGCCAACCAACCCAGGGCAACCTGAGAATCAGAGAGAGATTCCGCTCTGACTTCTTCCTTCCCTTTCCTGCTTCTTCTCCTTCTCCTTCCTGTTCCTCCCCCCTTTTCTTCTTTTTGAGAAACATAAGCAAAGAACTATTTTGAAATAACTGTTGGTAGCTGGACTGGGTTCATTTGACCACAACACTGCTCTGGGACTGAATCACATGAGTCTCAGCTCTTTATAAATGTTATATAATAATAGGGACCCCATGTGCTATTAAATCAGCTTCAAAACAAGTTTCTTCCCATAACCTCCTGGACAACATCCAAAATAAGGTCTAGGGTGGCTCAAGGCGCTGCTAGCCCCTGGAGCTGCCTCTCTCTAAGCTGGCTGAATGAGATAAATGTGCCCAATAATTTAAGGCTATCCCTACTTATGCAGAAAAGTGAACCACAGGAAAATGTACTAGAGGGGGTTTTTTGGCAGGTAGAAAGTCATCAAAAGAAAATTGAAACAAATGTTTCATTTAAAGCAAAAGAACCAGAACATATTGGTGAAAAATAGATATATAATGGCGTTTGGAACCAAATCTTTAGGATAGTGTTTGTTTGAGAAAAATTGTTTCTTCTACTGCCCTTTAAAATTTCTAATGGTTAGGATGTAGATCAAGAACGTGTCCACATAATCTTAAACACATGTGTAAAGTGACTTAAATCAGTTACAGAATTTACTTTACAGTGTCAATTGTCTAGATATGTGGAAATCATGTATCTGTTCAATTTGAGTTTTCTTATTGAAAGCAGGGAAAGGCAAATAATAAAGTGAATTTTTAGGCTCAAATGTTAATCTTATATCCAAAGTGATATAGGAGAAAGGCCTTTTAAATCAAAATCATAGAAATAATACTCTGTACTTTTGTCCCAGTTATTCTTAGCAGTTCCAAATATACAAGAAATTCTGCTTGTGTGCTAAAACTTCTTTGTCATGAAAGAGCAAACAGAATTAGAGGGATTCAAACCAAAATATATCGTCAATATATTTATGGTAAAATCCAAATCTGTGGGGTTGGAAGTAGGAGGGAGATTTAAGAAGAAGGAGACACTAGTTCATAGTGATATACGGCAGAAATCAACACAGTATTGGAAAGTAATTATCCTCCAGTTAAAAATAAATAATTCCTTAAACATCCAAGTCTGTGACTCTTTCCTTATAGCATTCTAAAGTATATATTGCTCAGAAATGTCCTATCTTATATACATGACAAAAGCACACTAGAAAGAGCATTCTGAGAATACCAGTGACAACGCTGTTGAAACACTCCGAGATTAGTCATTTAATGTTCTCTATTAAGGCATCTTAACTCCCATAATTTCCGCCAAATAGCATTATGAAGTCATATAAGGGTAGTGAGAAGGAAACAAAACTATTGAAAATATCCTCCAAAAAAATGAAAACATGCCAGAAATCACACAAGGACTTAATAACTGCAGTATTTACAATGGAAAATCACACTTCTGCCAGAAACAGTGCTCTGTTTTTACTAGTCAGGCATTTTTTCATGTTTAATTTTATGCACAGGCTTTTTGCCTGGATTTATCATTATATTATTTTCCTCTCCACCTCCCCTAAGTTTTCTTCTCCTGCTTTTAACTAACACCAAATTGTTTGAATTCAGCATCAACAGCAATAAAAGTAAAAACTAACTTCTATACAGTGCTGATTTCCATTTCTCATCACTGAAACACTCTGGGAGCTAGATACTATCATGTCACCTTTTACAATGCAAAAGCCAAAGTACAGAGAGGTTAAGTAACTGCCCAATGTCACACAGTGGCTACGTGGCAAAGTTGGGATTTGAGCCCTGGTGGGCTAGCTCCAGAAAGTCCATGCTTTTATCACTGCTTGCAACTGCCTTCTGAAGCATTTATAACTCACAGGCAGCAGTAACTCAGTGGTTTTAGTCCAAATTCATCAATTTTGCAAGTCACAGAACCAATTTTCCCTTTGGACAAATCTTTCCTGAGCACAGCTGGATTCATGTTTTAGCGTCTGGGCACAAGGCACAAAGACAGACTAAAACAACAAAAAATGTTGGTTCTAATCCTGAAAGATTCAGACTCCTTGAGTAAGATACAGCTGTAGATGCCATCTGTCAGTTGACAAGGGGAGGAGCTGCAGGATCCTCTTCCCTTGCTCGGGACGTCACTCACACGGAGTTAGCTGTGAACTTTCTCCCTGCCCTGCCATGCTCTGGAGCCCACCCTGCCTGCCCAGGGTCTTGTCCCAGGACCACCCTCACAAGTGAGCTCGGCGCCAGGTCTCCTGTCTCCAATGTGACAGGTAGCGCTGCCATTAGGTAAAACATCTTCAGCCTCCTGTCTGACTCACAGGGGACAGCACTTCAGACCCTAACTCATCGGCCACCGTAAAACCATCTTCCCCCTCCTGTCTGCTCCCACTAATTTCCGCCAAATAGCATTATGAAGTCATATAAGGGTAGTGAGAAGGAAACAAAACTATTGAAAATATCCTCCAAAAAAATGAAAACATGCCAGAAATCACACAAGGACTTAATAACTGCAGTATTTACAATGGAAAATCACACTTCTGCCAGAAACAGTGCTCTGTTTTTACTAGTCAGGCATTTTTTCATGTTTAATTTTATGCACAGGCTTTTTGCCTGGATTTATCATTATATTATTTTCCTCTCCACCTCCCCTAAGTTTTCTTCTCCTGCTTTTAACTAACACCAAATTGTTTGAATTCAGCATCAACAGCAATAAAAGTAAAAACTAACTTCTATACAGTGCTGATTTCCATTTCTCATCACTGAAACACTCTGGGAGCTAGATACTATCATGTCACCTTTTACAATGCAAAAGCCAAAGTACAGAGAGGTTAAGTAACTGCCCAATGTCACACAGTGGCTACGTGGCAAAGTTGGGATTTGAGCCCTGGTGGGCTAGCTCCAGAAAGTCCATGCTTTTATCACTGCTTGCAACTGCCTTCTGAAGCATTTATAACTCACAGGCAGCAGTAACTCAGTGGTTTTAGTCCAAATTCATCAATTTTGCAAGTCACAGAACCAATTTTCCCTTTGGACAAATCTTTCCTGAGCACAGCTGGATTCATGTTTTAGCGTCTGGGCACAAGGCACAAAGACAGACTAAAACAACAAAAAATGTTGGTTCTAATCCTGAAAGATTCAGACTCCTTGAGTAAGATACAGCTGTAGATGCCATCTGTCAGTTGACAAGGGGAGGAGCTGCAGGATCCTCTTCCCTTGCTCGGGACGTCACTCACACGGAGTTAGCTGTGAACTTTCTCCCTGCCCTGCCATGCTCTGGAGCCCACCCTGCCTGCCCAGGGTCTTGTCCCAGGACCACCCTCACAAGTGAGCTCGGCGCCAGGTCTCCTGTCTCCAATGTGACAGGTAGCGCTGCCATTAGGTAAAACATCTTCAGCCTCTCCTGTCTGACTCACAGGGGACAGCACTTCAGACCCTAACTCATCGGCCACCGCCCTGGAGTCCACTCCCACCAGCTCCTCAGGACCCTCTGCTCTCAACACACCAGCATCCCTGGGCTCTTCTGCCTTTGCTCAGGTCATGGTCTCTCCCTCCTTCTCAACTCCTAACGTCATGTGCGTCCTCTAAGGTCCAACTCATGTGCCATCTTCTCCATGAGGCCTTCCCCGCCTCCAACTCTCTTAATCAGTGGTAAGATTTCTGTGCTCCTGGGCCTTTGAACCTACCCCCAGCAGAGCAATGACAGCCCTTGGGGCAGCCTTCCAGAGCACGAAGAGGTCTTCCACAAGTAATCTGCCTCTGCGCCTGTGTCCCTGGGGTCTCATCACAAAGTGCTGATTGAACTGAGGAAGTCTCTGTCCTGGGGAAGCGTGCGCCGCCAGAAAAGCCACTGCCTCCCCGCCACCTGTCCCCCAACCTCTATGCACACAATGGGGAGCCGCAGTGTGCTGCATGCACAGGTGGAAGTGGGTGGTGGGCTCCTCTGAAGGCTTAGTTTGGGTTATGCTGACAAACCTACTCCCTCCCTTCCAGAGGTTGGAAAAGGTCATACAGTGTCCTATGAAACACGTCAACTCCCACATGCTCTTCTGGGTGACTTTTCTCAACTACCCAGGTTTTATTAGTTTCTCTGTGCAATACTCCAAAGTAAAGGAACATGTCTCTGAAAACAGTTCACACAAGCTTCCAAAGGTGGCCAGGCCAGGGCTGGGAGGTGCACAGGTGAGCAGGTAGGTAGGGCCTGGTCTGGGTCCCTCTGGTTTCCACCCACAGAAGGCTCTCCTTTCATGTCCTTCTCTAATCCCACATTGCAAGTGCATTCCTCCATCCCTCCCATCAGTACCTCATGCTGTTGTGAACACAATGGATCAAACTCAATTCTTATCCCTTAAAATGCTCCCAACATAGGTGAAATGAGACACACATTAACATTAAAATATAATGTGGGCAACAATGTTACACTGTGGTGTTTTTAAAAAAAAAAGCTCCTAATGAACAGGAAGGATCTGTCCTTGCCAGGAAATGAGAGAAAATTTCCTGCAGATGATGGTCCTCTAATTGAAGGACGAGGTCAAGATGTGACCTTCTGCTCATCCCCAAAATGCCAGCTGGAACTAACTGCCTCGTTCCATGGCATCAACTCATTCACCCCATGCAGAGCCTATATCATATAAAGAACTCACAGAGGCCAACAAGACAGCCCCATAGAGGCACCACAGGGTAGCAGGAAATAGAAAGCATGGCACACAACTTCCGCTAATGCTGAAGCTCGTTTTTCTTCTTCCAACAACACTGATTGAACACACACTGCTGGCCTGGAATATTAAGGTTAAGATGATGAGGAGATCTGAAAGCATGCTATCTTCCTGGTTCAGAGGCTGGAAGGGAGACAGCCATGACCTCATATGCATGACCACCTCCTCTAGTGCCTCAGTGTCCAGTTCATATGACCTTGGCCATCCATCTTTTTTTTGAAGCCCCACTGAGACTAAGAAGCCATAAAAAGGAATGACATAGTACCATTTTCAGAGACATGGATAGACCTAGAGACCGTCATAGTGAGCGAAGTCAGAAAGAGAAAACCAAATATTGTGTAATATCGCTTCTATGTGGAATCTAGAAAAATGGTAAAAATGAACTTTCTTACAAAGCAGAAATAGAGACACGGGTACGGAGAACAAACTTACAGTTGCCAAGGGGAAAGGGCCACTGGGGTTGATACATATACACTACTTTGCATAAAATAGATAATAAATGAGAACCTACTGTTAGCACCGTGAACTCTACTCAGGGCTCTGTGGTGACCTTCATGAAAAGGAAATCTAAAAGAGGGGTTATATGTCTATGTATGGCTAACTCACTTGGCTGCACAGCAGAAACTAACACAACATTGTAAAGCAACTGTACTCCAATAAAACTATTTTTAAAAGTCTTCCTTCTAGCTCATTCTGGGGCACCTTCCAGTCTGGGGAAGAATCCCTCTCCTGGTTTTAGGAAGACTGAGGGCACTAAAATGTCCTCTCACCCTTTAGCTAGGGAATGTCACAGCCAAAGGGAAAAACAGATGGTTGCTTCTGGAAGCTCCGTGATGAACCCCAGAGCCCCTCCATACAGGAAATGAGAGAAATTTCCTGCAGATGATGGTCCTCTAATTGAAGGACGAGGTCAAGATGTGACCTTCTGCTCATCCCCAAAATGCCAGCTGGAACTAACTGCCTCGTTCCATGGCATCAACTCATTCACCCCATGCAGAGCCTATATCATATAAAGAACTCACAGAGGCCAACAAGACAGCCCCATAGAGGCACCACAGGGTAGCAGGAAATAGAAAGCATGGCACACAACTTCCGCTAATGCTGAAGCTCGTTTTTCTTCTTCCAACAACACTGATTGAACACACACTGCTGGCCTGGAATATTAAGGTTAAGATGATGAGGAGATCTGAAAGCATGCTATCTTCCTGGTTCAGAGGCTGGAAGGGAGACAGCCATGACCTCATATGCATGACCACCTCCTCTAGTGCCTCAGTGTCCAGTTCATATGACCTTGGCCATCCATCTTTTTGAAGCCCCACTGAGACTAAGAAGCCATAAAAGGAATGACATAGTACCATTTTCAGAGACATGGATAGACCTAGAGACCGTCATAGTGAGCGAAGTCAGAAAGAGAAACCAAATATTGTGTAATATCGCTTCTATGTGGAATCTAGAAAAATGGTAAAAATGAACTTTCTTACAAAGCAGAAATAGAGACACGGGTACGGAGAACAAACTTACAGTTGCCAAGGGGAAAGGGCCACTGGGGTTGATACATATACACTACTTTGCATAAAATAGATAATAAATGAGAACCTACTGTTAGCACCGTGAACTCTACTCAGGGCTCTGTGGTGACCTTCATGAAAAGGAAATCTAAAAAGAGGGATTATATGTCTATGTATGGCTAACTCACTTGGCTGCACAGCAGAAACTAACACAACATTGTAAAGCAACTGTACTCCAATAAAACTATTTTTAAAAGTCTTCCTTCTAGCTCATTCTGGGGCACCTTCCAGTCTGGGGAAGAATCCCTCTCCTGGTTTTAGGAAGACTGAGGGCACTAAAATGTCCTCTCACCCTTTAGCTAGGGAATGTCACAGCCAAAGGGAAAAAAACAGATGGTTGCTTCTGGAAGCTCCGTGATGAACCCCAGAGCCCCTCCATACATCTTAGAGGCTCACAGTGCACCAAGTAACTCCAACTTCAGAGAGAAAGCCAGAGGCAGCTATGTTTATAGAAAAGGCCAGCTGTCATTTTTAACGTGAAGAACACTAATTTCCAGAAAGCTAAACCCAAGATATTTGATAATGGAATCATTAATCTACTCTTTGGTGACTTTTCCAACTCACTTTCCCTGCCTATAAATTATCTATCAACTCTGTAAAATTGTTTTTAACTTCAAGGTGCCTTTTGCAAATGGCCTTACCTCAGCCTCCTCCACATCCTTTCAGACACCATTGGAGGGAGAGCTGTTCTCTCAATGACCTTTGCCATGCTTCTGGGCATGCCCTCTTTCTAGGCCCCTCAAATCACAACTGTGTCTGAAGTTTTTTATTACTTTTTTAAGGACTGTACTGTTGGGTCAACATTGACATCTAAGCATAATTCTGACATCATTTGGGGCTGGTTCCGTAGACACACCCAATCAAAAATTTTTTATCTCATACAGAGAATAGGCTTTTCTTTCTATTCTTGCAAAAGCATTATAAAGGAAGCATAAATAATTTCTAGGCAAAAAGGGAATTCTCCCAGGGCACCTAGAAACATCACACATCCATCTTCTCTTTTCTGTTGAAGTCTGCAAACTCCAGACACACACACAAAGAGGCACACACACACAACCCACCTCTTCGTTGCTTAAGGACTCAGTCACTGCCTGCTACCCACATTTTCTTCTCATGCAAAGGAAGGACTGTTATGGAGGTATTCCAAAGCCTCCAAAGGGTCTCCTACCAAGATACCAGAACATTTATCAAGCATGCACACACATATACACACTTCACACTGATGTTAGAAGAATTCCTGGAATATGAACATCTTAAGATGAATCCTGAAAATGAATTCATTTCCACGGGCAAAAAAGAAGAACAAATGAGAAAGGGAGATTCATAAGACTTTAACATTTAATGATCAACCAAAGGGACTGTTACCAGCTTAGGCTAGAGCATCAGAGAATATTGACTGAGGCTTAACATGATTTTACTGTGGTCTCACACAAGGGAAAAAACAGATGGTTGCTTCTGGAAGCTCCGTGATGAACCCCAGAGCCCCTCCATACATCTTAGAGGCTCACAGTGCACCAAGTAACTCCAACTTCAGAGAGAAAGCCAGAGGCAGCTATGTTTATAGAAAAGGCCAGCTGTCATTTTTAACGTGAAGAACACTAATTTCCAGAAAGCTAAACCCAAGATATTTGATAATGGAATCATTAATCTACTCTTTGGTGACTTTTCCAACTCACTTTCCCTGCCTATAAATTATCTATCAACTCTGTAAAATTGTTTTTAACTTCAAGGTGCCTTTTGCAAATGGCCTTACCTCAGCCTCCTCCACATCCTTTCAGACACCATTGGAGGGAGAGCTGTTCTCTCAATGACCTTTGCCATGCTTCTGGGCATGCCCTCTTTCTAGGCCCCTCAAATCACAACTGTGTCTGAAGTTTTTTATTACTTTTTTAAGGACTGTACTGTTGGGTCAACATTGACATCTAAGCATAATTCTGACATCATTTGGGGCTGGTTCCGTAGACACACCCAATCAAAAATTTTTTATCTCATACAGAGAATAGGCTTTTCTTTCTATTCTTGCAAAAGCATTATAAAGGAAGCATAAATAATTTCTAGGCAAAAAGGGAATTCTCCCAGGGCACCTAGAAACATCACACATCCATCTTCTCTTTTCTGTTGAAGTCTGCAAACTCCAGACACACACACAAAGAGGCACACACACACAACCCACCTCTTCGTTGCTTAAGGACTCAGTCACTGCCTGCTACCCACATTTTCTTCTCATGCAAAGGAAGGACTGTTATGGAGGTATTCCAAAGCCTCCAAAGGGTCTCCTACCAAGATACCAGAACATTTATCAAGCATGCACACACATATACACACTTCACACTGATGTTAGAAGAATTCCTGGAATATGAACATCTTAAGATGAATCCTGAAAATGAATTCATTTCCACGGGCAAAAAAGAAGAACAAATGAGAAAGGGAGATTCATAAGACTTTAACATTTAATGATCAACCAAAGGGACTGTTACCAGCTTAGGCTAGAGCATCAGAGAATATTGACTGAGGCTTAACTATGCCCATTATTCACTGTGGTCTTGCCTGTCACTTAACTTCTCAGCTCTCAATCCCACATTGGTCTACTGGACACCACCTACATCACAGGGTGCATATGGTAGAAGGATCTATAAGATCGTGTAGGGAATACTTCACTAGAGTAATCTCAGTTATTTCTGTTATTAAAGACAGTCTAGGACTTCCCTGGTGGCACAGTGGATAAGAATCCACCCGCCAGTGCAGGGAACATGGGTTTGATCCCTGGTCCAGGAAGATCTGGTATGCAGCAGAGCAAATAAGCCTAGGTACCACAACTACTGAGCCTGAGTCCTAGAGCCCAGGGATTGCAACTACTGAGAACCCATGCTCCAGCTACTAAAGCCTACGTGCACTAGAGCCCGTGCTCCACAATGAGAAGCTACTGTAATGAGAAGACCATGTACCACAACTAAGAGTAGCCCCTACTCACCAGAGCTAGAGAAAATCCCTTGAGCAACAACAAAGACCCAGCACAGCCCTAAATAAATAAATAAGTCAGCCTAATGTTCTGAGGTGTTAGTTTACATTTGTGCAGTAAGATAAGGGATCAAACATGGAAGACTTAGAATGCTAAGCTTGTTGTTTTTGTTTAGATGCTAAGTCATGTCTAACTCTTTGTGACACCATGAACTGTAGCCCACCAGGCTCCTCTGTCCATGGGATTTCCCAGGCAACAATACTGGAATGGGTTGCCATTTCCTTCTCCAGGGCATCTTCCTGACCCGGGATTGAACTTGCATCTCCTGCATTGTTATGTGGCTTCTTTACCACTCAGCCACCAGAAGAACCCCCTATAGATAAAAGGAATCCACAAGGGATAAAGAGAACTTGTATTTATTGAGCAACTACCAGGTGCCAGGCACAGGATTTTGTGAAACTGGTGCTAAATATTTGCATTACACCGATGAGAAAACGGAGGCTCTCAGAGGGTGAGTGACTTACACACTGACATACACTTGGTGAGTGGAGGGGCCTTACCTGAGAACCGCAAGCAGTTACTCAATGGGAAGGAGGCATAACTCACATCCCCGTGGCTCTCGTGTCAAGAGGCCCTGGCAGTGCAGATGCCCCTGGAGTGTCTTGCTTGTGTGTTTCTTACCGGGTTGAGCTGTTAAATTAAGTTGTTTTCCAGTCCCCAATTCTATGCCTTCTCTAATTCTGTCCAGTGACCATTTCTCCCTTAGAGAGTATCTCCTCAGCCTTTAAGTCCTGCCCAGGCTCCTTTCACTCTATTTCCATAAAGCCCATCTGTAGCACTCCTCCTATTGTGCGGAAATGCTTTGTGCATTCGTTCAGGAAAAAAATATTCATATCTTCCAAAAACATGGAACCTACAACTAATTATTCCACATCTGCTTTGTTTCAAAAATGAGCATGGTCGAGACCAGCGTATTATCTCCAGACTATTCTGAAAAGCTCTCAGCACTTTCAAGACTCACAAAGGATATGTGAGCAATTGTTTACTTAATAGATCATGACCTATTTCTGTATGGCTCCCACAGATAGCCTTACAGCCCAGAATCTGGAAAGACCCAGCACAGCCCTAAATAAATAAATAAGTCAGCCTAATGTTCTGAGGTGTTAGTTTACATTTGTGCAGTAAGATAAGGGATCAAACATGGAAGACTTAGAATGCTAAGCTTGTTGTTTTTGTTTAGATGCTAAGTCATGTCTAACTCTTTGTGACACCATGAACTGTAGCCCACCAGGCTCCTCTGTCCATGGGATTTCCCAGGCAACAATACTGGAATGGGTTGCCATTTCCTTCTCCAGGGCATCTTCCTGACCCGGGATTGAACTTGCATCTCCTGCATTGTTATGTGGCTTCTTTACCACTCAGCCACCAGAAGAACCCCCTATAGATAAAAGGAATCCACAAGGGATAAAGAGAACTTGTATTTATTGAGCAACTACCAGGTGCCAGGCACAGGATTTTGTGAAACTGGTGCTAAATATTTGCATTACACCGATGAGAAAACGGAGGCTCTCAGAGGGTGAGTGACTTACACACTGACATACACTTGGTGAGTGGAGGGGCCTTACCTGAGAACCGCAAGCAGTTACTCAATGGGAAGGAGGCATAACTCACATCCCCGTGGCTCTCGTGTCAAGAGGCCCTGGCAGTGCAGATGCCCCTGGAGTGTCTTGCTTGTGTGTTTCTTACCGGGTTGAGCTGTTAAATTAAGTTGTTTTCCAGTCCCCAATTCTATGCCTTCTCTAATTCTGTCCAGTGACCATTTCTCCCTTAGAGAGTATCTCCTCAGCCTTTAAGTCCTGCCCAGGCTCCTTTCACTCTATTTCCATAAAGCCCATCTGTAGCACTCCTCCTATTGTGCGGAAATGCTTTGTGCATTCGTTCAGGAAAAAAAAAATATTCATATCTTCCAAAAACATGGAACCTACAACTAATTATTCCACATCTGCTTTGTTTCAAAAATGAGCATGGTCGAGACCAGCGTATTATCTCCAGACTATTCTGAAAAGCTCTCAGCACTTTCAAGACTCACAAAGGATATGTGAGCAATTGTTTACTTAATAGATCATGACCTATTTCTGTATGGCTCCCACAGATAGCCTTACAGCCCAGAATCTGGAAAGATCCAACAAGAGGAGATTGACTCCAACCTGGGTCAAACCAAAGGCCAAGGAAATAATTAAAATTTTTATGCCAAAGAGGGTTGAAACAAAAGTCGTACTCAGGTACAGAAAAGGAACAGAGAAAAGTTTGAAAATGCATTTCCCAAAAGGTTGAATTAAGAAGAAGTAAAGGCTGAGCAGGTTTCAGCCGTCTGTGTGTTAACAAAACCTACTCCGTCGATCCTGCTTCCTCTCCACCAGTACCTCAGTCTTGCCTTCCCTGTAGAAGTTCGTCTCACCCTAGTTAATCAGTCTAAACCTCTTATTTTTTTTTAATTGAAAGTGATCCCTGACATGCAGTTCCACTCACATCTGGGTTTCAAGTCACCTTCTCTCAAAATTCAAATGCATAATGGGATGGAATTCAAATTTCTGCAAAACTTAGGAACTCATAACTTGGCCAATTTCACAAATTATGGTTGAATTTGGAGAGATGTTCTATACTATTTGTTTGCCAAATATTGGTGATTCATATCTCAGATTCAGTCTTAGGTTTTCAATCTAATCCTCTTTTATTTATTGAAATCTAAGGCAAGGATGTGTTAGAAAAAATCCAAATATTATGTAAAGGTTAAAAATGAAAAGCAAATCAACCTCACAGACAGGACTCCCACATTCCTTGTGAGACATAAGCAGCATTCATAGTTTCTGTGTGCCTCCCTGGTCCCCAGCATGTACAACCCATAGGCCCAAAAAAAATAACTGTTTTATGAATTTTCACTCTATTTCCATAAAGCCCATCTGTAGCACTCCTCCTATTGTGCGGAAATGCTTTGTGCATTCGTTCAGGAAAAAAATATTCATATCTTCCAAAAACATGGAACCTACAACTAATTATTCCACATCTGCTTTGTTTCAAAAATGAGCATGGTCGAGACCAGCGTATTATCTCCAGACTATTCTGAAAAGCTCTCAGCACTTTCAAGACTCACAAAGGATATGTGAGCAATTGTTTACTTAATAGATCATGACCTATTTCTGTATGGCTCCCACAGATAGCCTTACAGCCCAGAATCTGGAAAGATCCAACAAGAGGAGATTGACTCCAACCTGGGTCAAACCAAAGGCCAAGGAAATAATTAAAATTTTTATGCCAAAGAGGGTTGAAACAAAAGTCGTACTCAGGTACAGAAAAGGAACAGAGAAAAGTTTGAAAATGCATTTCCCAAAAGGTTGAATTAAGAAGAAGTAAAGGCTGAGCAGGTTTCAGCCGTCTGTGTGTTAACAAAACCTACTCCGTCGATCCTGCTTCCTCTCCACCAGTACCTCAGTCTTGCCTTCCCTGTAGAAGTTCGTCTCACCCTAGTTAATCAGTCTAAACCTCTTATTTTTTTTTAATTGAAAGTGATCCCTGACATGCAGTTCCACTCACATCTGGGTTTCAAGTCACCTTCTCTCAAAATTCAAATGCATAATGGGATGGAATTCAAATTTCTGCAAAACTTAGGAACTCATAACTTGGCCAATTTCACAAATTATGGTTGAATTTGGAGAGATGTTCTATACTATTTGTTTGCCAAATATTGGTGATTCATATCTCAGATTCAGTCTTAGGTTTTCAATCTAATCCTCTTTTATTTATTGAAATCTAAGGCAAGGATGTGTTAGAAAAAATCCAAATATTATGTAAAGGTTAAAAATGAAAAGCAAATCAACCTCACAGACAGGACTCCCACATTCCTTGTGAGACATAAGCAGCATTCATAGTTTCTGTGTGCCTCCCTGGTCCCCAGCATGTACAACCCATAGGCCCAACTGTTTAATGAAATATAAAATAGTAATCTGTTTTATGAATGTTTGCATATTCACCTCACATCAAATGAGAGCATCAGAACCCACTCCTCTGCATCTAGCTTTTCTTTACTGTAACAATATATTTTGACAAATACAGACCAACTTATTCTTTTTCAAGACTGCACTGTGGGCTTCCCTGGTGGTCCAGTGGGTAAGGACACCGCCTTGCAGTGCAAGGGGCGCCGGTTCCATCCCTGGCCTGGGAAGATCCCACGTGCCACGGAGCGGCTGGACTGATATGTCCAGTTGCCGAGCCAGAGCTCTGGAGCGCATGCACCCAGAGCCGGTGCTCTGTGACAACAGAGGCCACCGCGATGGGAGGCCCACAAGAGCCAAAGAACAAAGACAGATGAAAATAGACAAATGAAGGACCAGTAGAAGTGGCCCGCCTACCCCCTCCCTCCCCAACCCGCCCCCCCCGACCAAAATAAATAAATAAATAAATGTTTGAGGAAAAAAAAAAAAAGACTGCACTGTATTTTATTTTTTGGAAGAATGAGAAAGTATTTTACCAAACCCCAGAGTTCGGCATTTAAGCACTTTCCATCTTTGGTTTTTACAGATGATACCACACCCTGTTTAATGCCTTATTGGACACCCAGGAGTGTGCCTTGTGGAATAAATTCTTAGATGGGTAATTGTAAGATTCAAGAATCTGTCTTTTGTTCATTTGTTAGAAACTGCTAAATTGCTCTGCAAAGGCAATGCACAAATTCACTTTCCTGACAAAATATAAGAGGCCCTTTCCCCTCTTGTTGCCAAACAGGTTATTAAATGGCAATTTGCTCTTTGCCAGGCTGGTTTCAACCCTCTCTCAAAATTCAAATGCATAATGGGATGGAATTCAAATTTCTGCAAAACTTAGGAACTCATAACTTGGCCAATTTCACAAATTATGGTTGAATTTGGAGAGATGTTCTATACTATTTGTTTGCCAAATATTGGTGATTCATATCTCAGATTCAGTCTTAGGTTTTCAATCTAATCCTCTTTTATTTATTGAAATCTAAGGCAAGGATGTGTTAGAAAAAATCCAAATATTATGTAAAGGTTAAAAATGAAAAGCAAATCAACCTCACAGACAGGACTCCCACATTCCTTGTGAGACATAAGCAGCATTCATAGTTTCTGTGTGCCTCCCTGGTCCCCAGCATGTACAACCCATAGGCCCAACTGTTTAATGAAATATAAAATAGTAATCTGTTTTATGAATGTTTGCATATTCACCTCACATCAAATGAGAGCATCAGAACCCACTCCTCTGCATCTAGCTTTTCTTTACTGTAACAATATATTTTGACAAATACAGACCAACTTATTCTTTTTCAAGACTGCACTGTGGGCTTCCCTGGTGGTCCAGTGGGTAAGGACACCGCCTTGCAGTGCAAGGGGCGCCGGTTCCATCCCTGGCCTGGGAAGATCCCACGTGCCACGGAGCGGCTGGACTGATATGTCCAGTTGCCGAGCCAGAGCTCTGGAGCGCATGCACCCAGAGCCGGTGCTCTGTGACAACAGAGGCCACCGCGATGGGAGGCCCACAAGAGCCAAAGAACAAAGACAGATGAAAATAGACAAATGAAGGACCAGTAGAAGTGGCCCGCCTCCCCCCCCCCCCCCCAACCCCCCCCCCCCGACCAAAATAAATAAATAAATAAATGTTTGAGGAAAAAAAAAAAAAGACTGCACTGTATTTTATTTTTTGGAAGAATGAGAAAGTATTTTACCAAACCCCAGAGTTCGGCATTTAAGCACTTTCCATCTTTGGTTTTTACAGATGATACCACACCCTGTTTAATGCCTTATTGGACACCCAGGAGTGTGCCTTGTGGAATAAATTCTTAGATGGGTAATTGTAAGATTCAAGAATCTGTCTTTTGTTCATTTGTTAGAAACTGCTAAATTGCTCTGCAAAGGCAATGCACAAATTCACTTTCCTGACAAAATATAAGAGGCCCTTTCCCCTCTTGTTGCCAAACAGGTTATTAAATGGCAATTTGCTCTTTGCCAGGCGGATAGGTGAAGAACAGTATGCTACTAATTGTGTTGTTGTTGTTGTTTTTAGTCTTTTCTTTGTAGATATTCTTGTATGTTGTTGGTTTTTCTGTTGGGTTTTGGTATTCTGGTGAAGGTTGCGAAATCCCTAGGTTTACATTAGTCTCGTGTTCTTTTCTGACATGTGTGGCAAATGCTTTCCCAGCTTGATTTGTCTTTTAATTTAACTTCTGCCACTTTTTTCCTTTGGTAATTATTTTTAATGTGTACTCATATCTGTTAGTCTTTTCCCTTATGATTTCTGGATCTGGTTTTGTTTTGCTTAGAAGGCCTCACCCACTCTCTTGAGAAACATAAAATAAGACTCAAGTAAACACAGAGACATGCTTTTGTCTGGGAGGGGATATGTCATATAGTAATAATTAATTTAAAACAATTATAATAAAAATCCAAATATTTTTCCTTTAGAAACTTGGTTTTTAAATGTTTTTTTCTAATACCAAGACTAAACAGACAAGTGTAATCAAGAAATATCACAGAAATAAGTAGTTGGAGATGAAAAGGAAGTGAAGTTTATACTACCAGATGTTAAAAGCTAGAAAATAACAAGTCCAGTGGTTCTACCACTAAAAAGAAATGACGATTATGTAACATGATAGAAGTGCTAATTACTGCCATAATGGCAATCATATTATACTATATAAATTTACCAAATTAACATGCTATACACCTTAAATTTACACAATGCTATGTCAAAGACATCTCAATTTCTAAAATCCAGTCATTCAGATGCCAGAAAAAAATGCAATCAAGAAATGCAGGGCTTCCCTGGTGGTCCAGTGGGTAAGGACACTGCCTTGCAGTGCAAGGGGCACCAGTTCAAGCCCTGGCCTGGGAAGATCCCACGTGCCGCAGAGCAGCTGGACTGATGTGTCCAATTACCGAGCCAGAGCTCTGGAGTGCATGTGCCCAGAGCCGGTGCTCTGCAACAACAGAGGCCACTGCAATGGGAGGCTCACACGGGCCAAAGAACAAAGATGGATGAAAATAGACAAATGAAAGACCAATAGAAGTGGCCCACCTGCTCCCCTCCCTCCCCACCCTACCCCCACCAAAATAAAAAAATAAATAAATAAATCTTTAAAAAAAAAAAAAAAAGGAAGATTTAAATGAAAGTACTGAATTTTATATATGTGACATTTCAGGAAAAGAGGGGAAATGAGCTATTGAATAAGCAGTACGTGGGCTTCTCTGGTGGCTTTGACGGTAAAGAATCTGACTGTAGTGCAGGAGACCTGCGCTCAATCCCTGTGTCAGGGAGGTCCCCTGGAGAAGAAAATGGCTACCCACTCCAGCATTCTTGCCTGGAGAGTTCCATGGACAGAGGAGCCTGGCGGGCTACAGTCCATGGCGTTGCAAAGAGCCCGACACAAGTGAGCGACTCACACACTCACACACATGAAAAGCAGCTAGATTTGGAGGGCAGGGCTGGGCATAGAAAACACAGTCTCCTACCTAAACCCTCATACCAAACTCATTTGCAGTTGTGGCAAACATTCAAATATGAAATTGTAACTACCAGAAGATTATTTTTATAATGCTGGTATATATAAAACCTTTCTTAAAATGCACAGAATTAATTAATAATAAAGAATGACATAGACAAATCTGATTATGGAAAATGTAAGGAATTCTTCAAAATCATCACAATCAAAATCAAAAGCACTCTAAAAAATTTGGGAAAATTTAATACACATGGCAAAGTGACATATCCACAAGAGACAAAGGATTTTTTCAAACAGTTAAGACAGGAAGGAGATAAAAGTAACAATAGAAATTAATATATTAGAAAATAATAAGAAAATGGATATACGAAGCCAAGAGTTCAGATTTGGCCTTAACACATTAAACATAACTATGGGCTCTCTTAGCAGTCTTCTCCACTTTCGTGTTCTCCTCCCTTCCCCTCACCGTTCCTCCCTGCAGCTGCACCAGCCTCCAGGCTCATGTCCCCACTTGAGTGGCCCAGGTTTACAGTCGGCTAGGACCACTTCCACACTGACCCTTGCTTTTATAATCATATACAAACGTCGCTCAGCCCGGTGTCCACAACCATGAATGTACAACACTTAAATATCAGCAGCTCCCTGGAGTGCATGTGCCCAGAGCCGGTGCTCTGCAACAACAGAGGCCACTGCAATGGGAGGCTCACACGGGCCAAAGAACAAAGATGGATGAAAATAGACAAATGAAAGACCAATAGAAGTGGCCCACCTGCTCCCCTCCCTCCCCACCCCACCCCCACCAAAAAAAAAAAAATAAATAAATCTTTAAAAAAAAAAAAAAAGGAAGATTTAAATGAAAGTACTGAATTTTATATATGTGACATTTCAGGAAAAGAGGGGAAATGAGCTATTGAATAAGCAGTACGTGGGCTTCTCTGGTGGCTTTGACGGTAAAGAATCTGACTGTAGTGCAGGAGACCTGCGCTCAATCCCTGTGTCAGGGAGGTCCCCTGGAGAAGAAAATGGCTACCCACTCCAGCATTCTTGCCTGGAGAGTTCCATGGACAGAGGAGCCTGGCGGGCTACAGTCCATGGCGTTGCAAAGAGCCCGACACAAGTGAGCGACTCACACACTCACACACATGAAAAGCAGCTAGATTTGGAGGGCAGGGCTGGGCATAGAAAACACAGTCTCCTACCTAAACCCTCATACCAAACTCATTTGCAGTTGTGGCAAACATTCAAATATGAAATTGTAACTACCAGAAGATTATTTTTATAATGCTGGTATATATAAAACCTTTCTTAAAATGCACAGAATTAATTAATAATAAAGAATGACATAGACAAATCTGATTATGGAAAATGTAAGGAATTCTTCAAAATCATCACAATCAAAATCAAAAGCACTCTAAAAAATTTGGGAAAATTTAATACACATGGCAAAGTGACATATCCACAAGAGACAAAGGATTTTTTCAAACAGTTAAGACAGGAAGGAGATAAAAGTAACAATAGAAATTAATATATTAGAAAATAATAAGAAAATGGATATACGAAGCCAAGAGTTCAGATTTGGCCTTAACACATTAAACATAACTATGGGCTCTCTTAGCAGTCTTCTCCACTTTCGTGTTCTCCTCCCTTCCCCTCACCGTTCCTCCCTGCAGCTGCACCAGCCTCCAGGCTCATGTCCCCACTTGAGTGGCCCAGGTTTACAGTCGGCTAGGACCACTTCCACACTGACCCTTGCTTTTATAATCATATACAAACGTACGCTCAGCCCCGGTGTCCACAACCATGAATGTACAACACTTAAATATCAGCATGGGTGGTAGATAAATAGATACAATTCTGCTTATTCTATTTGATTGGTCAAATGGACTCGCAATACATGTGATTTCTTCATTTTGCTTTTCTCACTCAACGGTATCAGATGGAAATTCCTCTAATTCAACTTCCCTCCCTCTCGTCCTCCTTCCCGCTGGCTTTCTTCCTTCCCTCTTACCACCCCCACCTCCTTCTTTCTCTCTCCTTTTGTCAGCTGCGTGAACAGAATTACCTTTCCTTAACTGTAACATGTTCAGCTTGTTTCCAATGTCTAGCCCCTATGATGTTTATTGCAGCTTTGTCCAAAGATCCTTATATATGGTACTTTCATTTTATGGGACATAGAACATAGCCATATTTTAAAAATCTCACCATACGATTAGTACAGAAAAGGTCATAGGTTATGCTACAGGAATTAATTTTTTCTTTGTTTATTTGAAATTTTCTTTTCATATCTTGTCAAGTGACTAACGGTCTGAATATATAGAATTTATGGGTCATAATATTTCTCTCTCACCCTCTGTAGGATTTTTCCTCCCTAAATATAGTTGGAACAGTTTGAGACAAGAATTATCCTTTTCCCCTTAAGAATGATTTTCTTCTTCCTGGATGCTTATAGGATTTATATTAATTTTTAAAATGGAGTCACTTTCGAAGACTATGTCTTGATTAATGATTACTTTTTATGAAAGATGTGATAAACACTCCATCTAATAATATACTTTTTTGTCATTTCAAGAAAGATTTTTTAAACTCTTTAAAAAATTCTTTCTAGATAAACTGTTCCATTTTGATGTATTCTTTTTCTCTACTTCAAGTACATCAATTAATTTGTATGATGGAATGTATTTGCCTGTCATTTGTATTTAAAAAAGTTTCCAAATTACTCTTTATCCTTTATATCCTGTGTAATTTCTTAGATATCATCCATATTTCAGTCCCAATTTTTTCCTCATTAAAGACATTTTTAGAGAAGTTTTATATGTACAACAAAATTGAGAGGGAGGTACAGAGAGTTCCATATATTCCCTGCCCACATACATGCACAGCCTTCTCCATGACTAACAACCTGCAATCAGAGTGCTAACGAATAAATTGTAGCATTTATTTGTTACACTTGAAGAACCTACATTGACACATCATAATCACACAGAGTCCATAGTTTACCTTAGGGTTCACTCTCCATATTGTACAGTGTATGGGTTTAATATGTATTAGTCACTCGGTCATGTCCAACTCTTTGTGACCTCATGGACTGTAGCATGCCAGGCTCCTCTGCTCATGGAATACTCCAGACAAGAATACTGGAGTCGGTGGCCATCCCTTCTCCAAGGGATCTTCCCAACCAGGGATTGAACATGGGTCTCTGGCATTTGCAGGCAGATTCTTTACCATCTGAGCCACCAAGGAAGCCCATATGGGTTTAACCAATGCATAATTATATATATATATAGATATAGATATATCATTAGAATATCATACAAAGTATTTTTACTGCCCTAAAAAATGGAAGCTTTTAATTTTGATGAAGTCTAGCTTATCAATTTTTTTTTTTATTTCAAGGATCGTGTCTTTAGTATTACATCAAAAAGATGTCACCAGATCCAAGGTCATCTAAGCTTTCCTCTATGTTATCTTCTATGAATTCATAGTTTTACATTTTATATTTAGGTCTGTGATGCATTTTGTGCTAATTCGTGTGAAGGGTGTAAGGTCTGTGTCTAGGTTTTTGTTTTCGTTTTTTTGTCTTTGGCTGTCCAGTTTTTCCAGCATTGCTGAAGAAACCATCTTTTCTCCATGGCATTGTATTTGCTCCTTTGTCACAAGTCAGTTGACTCTATTTACATGGGTTTATTTCTGGACTCTATTCTGTCTACTTGCTGCTCTTTCACCAGTCTCACACTGGCTTGATTACTGTAGCTTTACAGTAAGCAGGTCTTAAAGACACATCATGTCAGTTCTCCAGCTTTGTTCTTTTCCTTCAGTATTGTGTTGGCTTGAGTTTTTGACTCTATGTAATACCTTACTGGAATTTTATCCATCCTGTGTAATTTCTTAGATATCATCCATATTTCAGTCCCAATTTTTTCCTCATTAAAGACATTTTTAGAGAAGTTTTATATGTACAACAAAATTGAGAGGGAGGTACAGAGAGTTCCATATATTCCCTGCCCACATACATGCACAGCCTTCTCCATGACTAACAACCTGCAATCAGAGTGCTAACGAATAAATTGTAGCATTTATTTGTTACACTTGAAGAACCTACATTGACACATCATAATCACACAGAGTCCATAGTTTACCTTAGGGTTCACTCTCCATATTGTACAGTGTATGGGTTTAATATGTATTAGTCACTCGGTCATGTCCAACTCTTTGTGACCTCATGGACTGTAGCATGCCAGGCTCCTCTGCTCATGGAATACTCCAGACAAGAATACTGGAGTCGGTGGCCATCCCTTCTCCAAGGGATCTTCCCAACCAGGGATTGAACATGGGTCTCTGGCATTTGCAGGCAGATTCTTTACCATCTGAGCCACCAAGGAAGCCCATATGGGTTTAACCAATGCATAATTATATATATATATATATATATATATATATATCATTAGAATATCATACAAAGTATTTTTACTGCCCTAAAAAATGGAAGCTTTTAATTTTGATGAAGTCTAGCTTATCAATTTTTTTTTTTATTTCAAGGATCGTGTCTTTAGTATTACATCAAAAAGATGTCACCAGATCCAAGGTCATCTAAGCTTTCCTCTATGTTATCTTCTATGAATTCATAGTTTTACATTTTATATTTAGGTCTGTGATGCATTTTGTGCTAATTCGTGTGAAGGGTGTAAGGTCTGTGTCTAGGTTTTTGTTTTCGTTTTTTTGTCTTTGGCTGTCCAGTTTTTCCAGCATTGCTGAAGAAACCATCTTTTCTCCATGGCATTGTATTTGCTCCTTTGTCACAAGTCAGTTGACTCTATTTACATGGGTTTATTTCTGGACTCTATTCTGTCTACTTGCTGCTCTTTCACCAGTCTCACACTGGCTTGATTACTGTAGCTTTACAGTAAGCAGGTCTTAAAGACACATCATGTCAGTTCTCCAGCTTTGTTCTTTTCCTTCAGTATTGTGTTGGCTTCTCTGAGTTTTTTGACTCTATGTAATACCTTACTGGGAATTTTGTTAATATTTCATTGAATCTATAGATCATGTTTGGAAGAACTGACATCTTGACAATAGCAAATCTTCCTGTCCATAAACACGGACTGTCTCTCCACTTAGTTCTGTTTTGATTTCCTTCATCAGAGTTCTGTGGTTTTCCTCATATAGGTCTTATACAAATTTTTTAGGTTTATACCAAAGGTATTTCTTTTGGAGGGTACTAATATGAATGGTATTGCGGGTTTTTATTTCAAATCCACTTGTTCATTATTGGTATACAGGAAAACAAAAGGCTTTTTTCATTACCCTTGTGTCCTGCAACCTTGCTATAATCTCTTTTCAGTTCCAGGAGTTTTTCATGGGTTCTTCCAGATTTTCTATGTAGACAATCAAGTCATTAGCAAAGGCAGTTTTATATCTAGCTTCTTAATCTGTATTCATTTTATTGTCTTTCCTCACCTAACCTCAATAGCAAGAACTTGCCATACAGTGTTGGAAACAAGTGAGAGGGAACACCCTTCCTTTCCGATAAATCTTAACTTGGAAAGCTTCAAGTTTCTTAGTGTTAAGTATGACATTAGCTATGCAGTTTTCATAGACAGTCTTTACCAAGTTGAGAAAGTGGTCTTCTATTCCAAGTTTACTGAGAATTTTTATCACAAAAGGGTGTTAAATGTTGTCAAACCACTTTTTCTGCAAGTGTTTTTTCAGAAGGATTTTAGTCAGAATTCTGCAAAGTACATTCTTTAATTTTTTAGGAAAGAAGGTATAGAATTTTTCTTTTTTTTTTCTTTGATCTTCTGCTTAATTTTCTTTTGACATTCATCTAAAGTCTGTTAATTTCCCCCAGAGGGTTTAAATAAATTGTCCTCAACTCTATTCTCTGTTTATTTGAAGTATACAGAATTCCATTGTAATTCACCCATTGGCTTCTTAGCAATACCTCATTGCATTACACTTTTAGTGATTACTTAGAAATTATGATACATTTCCTTAACTTTTATAGCCTAGAGTTAATACCACCTTACATAAAGTGTAGAAACCTTTAGGCCACGTAGGATTTAGGCAACATTTGAACCTCTTCTAACACAGGAACTTGAGTGCATTAAATTTATGAGATTTTTGCTTTTCCTGTTCTTTTTTTTTCTTTTTTTGTCATTTTCCAGCCATCTGAAGAAGAAACTAGAAGGAAAAGCTTTATCTGGAGTATTTTGCTTAAATTTCAAAAAGAAACAAACCATTCCCTTTCATTTCTTGTTTTTCCTCTCCATTAGTAGACACACATAAGCAACAGTATTCACACATTCACACACACACATGTGTACATGGGCAAACACACACACACACATTCTACTATACATTTGTTTAAATGAAGTTTCTTTTGTTGCATATCTTTGTTTTCAAATATTATTTGTCATGTGGAAATCAATAAGAAAATATTTTAACCTTAATAAACACAGTCATTGTGATAAAGAACCAAATCCCACTTCAGTATCATGTATCATGGGTCCAAACTGTATGATTACTAATTTCCCTCAAATATAAAGATGTTCTGGCTCTCCAAGGTGCTGTGTTCAAATACGTGAAACATCCCAACAGATGCTTCATTTGCTCTTGTGTGCCCACAATGACCAGTAAGCTGACATCTGTTTCATATAATCAACCAGTGGCAGAACAGATCTGAGTGTGGGTTACCTCAGGCTGGAGCACTGGGCATCAGGGAGAGAGACGGGGCATCAGCACTGCTCCGAGCCCATCTGCAAGAGCAGAAGTGGTTCCTGTGATAGGTGATCAAGCAGAGCCATCTTCAGTCTGAAATTCCCAGGATCTTTGATAGCCAAAGTTTTCCAATAGCCAATAAGCCATCTAGATAGGCAACGGGGACCTGACTGCTTCGAAGCTTTCCTATGAACAGAAACTATCATTCATCATTTTCAAAGAAAAAGTATTTCAAACTGATGTTAGGTTCTAGCATATGAGATGCTATTGGCTAGCAGAACCTTCAATAGGTACTGAACCGATGCAACAACATTGTTAGGCAATTACTCATTCACTGGAAAAAGCGAAATGAGTAAAACTATGTCTCTTGTGGTGACTGTTTAACTCTTACATTTTCAGAGGCTGCCAATATTTTCACAGCTGTACTATTTCCTCTTAAGAACGCACTAGATCATCAATGTTCCATTAGTTAGCTTTCCACTTCAATAGATCTCCCATTCTTTCTTTCCCTCTCCTGCTGCTCTTAACCAACCTTTTAAAATTTTTATAAAAGCTATACACGCCCAAAGTAAAAACTTAAACATTATAGAAAAATATAACATGAAATGAAAAGACCCTCTGCCCTCAGCCACTGCATTCCCAGAGGTAGTCATCACAAACACTGCTTTCTTTCCAGAACTTTCCCAGCATACAATCCAAGAAACATAGATCAATAGATTGATTAATTTAAAATGGCTGATCAATGATATATTTAATGCTGCTACTTGCTGTTTCATATTTAACATATACTAGATACATTTCCCTGGCAATTCACAAGAACATTGGTTGCCCTTTTCAAAATTGGTCTTTTGTTATACTAGCAACAGTGCCATCATTTACTAACCAACAGTATTCCATAGGTCACTTTTTAGATGATTGCGGAGGGTTTAATATTAAATGTTTCAATGAAGACCCTTACACACAATTTCTGAGGAACTGGGATAGTGTGTCAATAGGTCTTCATAAACTTTTTTACTGATATAAAAATTCAATAATTTTCAAATATAGGGGAAGTTTGGGTTTTTTCATTTTGCTCTTTCAACATTTCTGCTCATTCTCAAATGACAATCTTTCTTATTTTGGCCATCTTACTGCCAAGGCAGAACAGATCTGAGTGTGGGTTACCTCAGGCACAGGGCATCAGGAGAGACGGGGCATCAGCACTGCTCCGAGCCCATCTGCAAGAGCAGAAGTGGTTCCTGTGATAGGTGATCAAGCAGAGCCATCTTCAGTCTGAAATTCCCAGGATCTTTGATAGCCAAAGTTTTCCAATAGCCAATAAGCCATCTAGATAGGCAACGGGGACCTGACTGCTTCGAAGCTTTCCTATGAACAGAAACTATCATTCATCATTTTCAAAGAAAAAGTATTTCAAACTGATGTTAGGTTCTAGCATATGAGATGCTATTGGCTAGCAGAACCTTCAATAGGTACTGAACCGATGCAACAACATTGTTAGGCAATTACTCATTCACTGGAAAAAGCGAAATGAGTAAAACTATGTCTCTTGTGGTGACTGTTTAACTCTTACATTTTCAGAGGCTGCCAATATTTTCACAGCTGTACTATTTCCTCTTAAGAACGCACTAGATCATCAATGTTCCATTAGTTAGCTTTCCACTTCAATAGATCTCCCATTCTTTCTTTCCCTCTCCTGCTGCTCTTAACCAACCTTTTAAAATTTTTATAAAAGCTATACACGCCCAAAGTAAAAACTTAAACATTATAGAAAAATATAACATGAAATGAAAAGACCCTCTGCCCTCAGCCACTGCATTCCCAGAGGTAGTCATCACAAACACTGCTTTCTTTCCAGAACTTTCCCAGCATACAATCCAAGAAACATAGATCAATAGATTGATTAATTTAAAATGGCTGATCAATGATATATTTAATGCTGCTACTTGCTGTTTCATATTTAACATATACTAGATACATTTCCCTGGCAATTCACAAGAACATTGGTTGCCCTTTTCAAAATTGGTCTTTTGTTATACTAGCAACAGTGCCATCATTTACTAACCAACAGTATTCCATAGGTCACTTTTTAGATGATTGCGGAGGGTTTAATATTAAATGTTTCAATGAAGACCCTTACACACAATTTCTGAGGAACTGGGATAGTGTGTCAATAGGTCTTCATAAACTTTTTTACTGATATAAAAATTCAATAATTTTCAAATATAGGGGAAGTTTGGGTTTTTTCATTTTGCTCTTTCAACATTTCTGCTCATTCTCAAATGACAATCTTTCTTATTTTGGCCATCTATAAACCTGCCCCAAGCTGTGACAAAATTAATCTTTTTAAAAAGTTATGTTGATCGGCAGGATCCATAATTTCTTCTTTATAGATCATTTAAACAATTACGTTTCATGGACAAAGCTCAAGGCTGGGGTAACAGGGGCCACCCCTGCCCCTTTGAACTGCATATTCTGGAGATCTCAGCCCTCAGCCTGACTGGCTGACCTTTGTTGATTTTACTTGAAGCTATTATTCTAATTGACTCAGTCCTGGCTGACATCTGGATGTGTTTTATAACAGACTGTTTCCATAATTCCACAAAAAAGTTCTCAGGATTAATACTTGTTTATTTTCATCTTCCATTGGACCTTAAATAAACTTGCAGCCAATTGTAGCAGAACTCCTTACTGGAAGCCATTTTACATAAATAAAGGGGATGGTAAAGCCATCAATCCTTGGGCCTTCTGTTGCTTTAAAACCTCTCGCCAATAGAACATTACTCAGGAAGGACCATAAAGTCAACCCACAGCAAAATACCCAGGAATAGGTGCAGGTCTGCTGGGGTAGGAGCAGTCAGATGCATGAGCGGGACATGCTGTCACCTTCCCATGAGTGGAGGGATAGCCGGAGGAGGCAGGAGGACACACGTGCACATGTGGACACACAAACCACCACACAAGGGGCGAGGTATCTTACTAGAATGTTCTATGCTTTGTTCTCTCTGTTGTAGGCACATTGTTTCTGTCTCATCGGAAGATTTTTCAATTTTCCTTTTACTCTTCTGACTCTAAGATCCTAATTCAAGAAGCCTCTCTCATCTCAAAATGACAAAATTGTTCTCTTGCACTTCCTTCTGATAATTGTTGGTTTTATTGTTTTATATTTAATAAATCTGATAAATGTATTGGTATTGCTGAAATTTCTGTTGTTGGTATTTTGCCAAATGCATCCAGCTGAGTTAATGTGTATTTTACTGAGTAAATCTGTGCCACATTGATTTAAACACCACTTTTACTGCTTTAGAAATCTTCTTCTCTATATACATTTGCTTCTAGGTACATGTTTCTGGTCCATCTCTCTCTACTGATCCATCTCCTCTGAGGTTAGTTCAAGGCTATCTGGATCACTGAAACATTGTGATGTGTTTTAATCACTATACAGCAATTACCAAACAATTACGTTCTCCTTTTCCAGAACTTTTTTGGCTTTCCTTGTATGTTTCACTTCCAGATACACTTTAGAACTTTTTGGTATTGAAATAAAATCATGTTGGGACACTGACTTGGGTTATATAATAAATTTGCATATTAATAAAAAGAATTGACATCTGCACATCACTGAATAATTCATCCTGAGGATTGTTCTGCAGGTTAATCTTTTAAGGGCCATTTTTACTATGTTATTAGGCTTATGCCAAATCCCGTTAAAGGGATTTGGCAATTGCCTCTTTTTTGCAACAGTTTCTGGAACAGTTACAGTAAAATAATTATCTGTTCCTTAAGTTTCAACCACATATTATTACTTCCTACATAATCTGTAATTGCAGTTTTGATTTTCACTCTGACATAAGGAGTTGCTTTTTAAGATATTTTTGAGCTTCCAACACGTGTCCACTTACCCCTCTGTCATTTACTTCTAGTTTTGCTCTACTTGCAAACACTTTTGAACTTTCCATGTGGCCCATGCTCATAACTCTTTAACTTTTCTGTAATATTCTGCAATTTGGAGTGTGTTGTTGTTGTTTAGTCACTACGTCATGCCCGACTCTTCGAGACCCCATGGACGGCAGCACGTCAGGCTTCCCTGTCCTTCAGACTTCACTCAAACTCATGTCTGTTGTGCCAATGGTGCCATCCAACCATCTCATCCTCTGTCCTGCCCTCAATCTTTCCTGGCATCAGGGTCTTTTCCAGTGAGTCCGCTGTTGGTATCAGGTGGCCAAGGTGTTGGGAGCTTCTGCTTCAGCATCAGTACTTTCCGTGAATATTCAGGGTTGATTTCCTTTAGGATTGACTGGTGTTATCTGAGCTGAAAGCATCTATCTGTGATTCTCCTGCTGTAACCTTTAGTACATGGACTTCTGCAGCTGTAACCTCAGCTCTCATCTTTGCCTTCATCATCCTTATGCCTCCACAGGTTTCCTTTTCTTGAAGGAGGACTTTCATGTTCTGCTTTAATAGTCATACAGCAATTACCAACCAATAATGTTCATGACAGTTTCTGCAACACCCAATCTGTTCAGCATTGTTTCTGTGCCACGTTCATTTGGGCTTATGTTTTTCATCTTAAATTCATCCATTTCATGTTAGTTTTTATTCCTTCATAAATTCACAGGACTCAAATTTTATTGAGAACTCAAATCCAGATCTTTAGATGATGTCTCCTTTTTCTTAGTCTGTTGCTCTGATTACCAAATGTAACCAGGTATGTGGTGTCTTTTGTCTACTTGCTTATTCCTCCAAAGAGATGTCCACATAGCCTTGTGTGGGATCTGTCAGAGACCCCTGGCTTTAATTAGAATTTTTCAGGCTACAATCAAAGAAAGGAAAAGTTGGGATTTCTAGGCATTCCCTTTCTCCAGGTGAGTTTCCACAGGGTGTAGGAGGTAAGCATGGATTAAGAATTGGAGATGGAGGTCACAGGAGGTTTAAGCATAATGCTAAATAGTGTATATTCGGATCTCTTGGGGCACTGTGAAGGCCTCCCTTGACAGAAGTGGAACAGTACCTGCCACTGCATTTGATTTCACATGGACTTTTCTCTCCACCACATGGGCTTCCCTGGTGGCTCAAACAGTAAAGAAATCTGCTGCAGTGCAGGAGGCCTGGGTTTGATCCCTGAGTCAGGAAGATCCCCTGGAGAAGGGAATGGCTACCCACTCCAGTATTCTTGTCTTCACTTTCACTTTCTCTCTCCACTAAAGTAAATAAAAGTAGGTGAACAAAACTCTGAGCCATCTCATCTGGGGCCCCAGAAGTATGGGTCTACCGGCTCCATAACCCATATGCTCTCTCTGTGCCTTTCGGATCTCATTCTGTAGACTTCAAGTTTTCTTGTCTCCTTTTTGAGGATACCAAACAGATGTTTTTGGAAACATTTTTCTCTTTCCTGTAAATGATTTTAGAGATCTGCTCTTTCTCTAAGTCTTCTAGATAACATGCTATTTTTCTTGAGCTGTAGGATCATGCCATGGAATCTTCTTTTTAATGTTTGCTCACGCAAGAAAAAATTGTATCTAGGCTTGGCATCCCCTGACAGACACAGGATGTGAATTGCTCTGGGTCACCATCTTGAGGAGTTCAGTGGCCACCCCTCTGAGGACTGTGTGGAGAGCTGGCAAACAGAACCCATGGCCCAATTTTCACGTTCATTTGGGCTTATGTTTTTCATCTTAAATTCATCCATTTCATGTTAGTTTTTATTCCTTCATAAATTCACAGGACTCAAATTTTATTGAGAACTCAAATCCAGATCTTTAGATGATGTCTCCTTTTTCTTAGTCTGTTGCTCTGATTACCAAATGTAACCAGGTATGTGGTGTCTTTTGTCTACTTGCTTATTCCTCCAAAGAGATGTCCACATAGCCTTGTGTGGGATCTGTCAGAGACCCCTGGCTTTAATTAGAATTTTTCAGGCTACAATCAAAGAAAGGAAAAGTTGGGATTTCTAGGCATTCCCTTTCTCCAGGTGAGTTTCCACAGGGTGTAGGAGGTAAGCATGGATTAAGAATTGGAGATGGAGGTCACAGGAGGTTTAAGCATAATGCTAAATAGTGTATATTCGGATCTCTTGGGGCACTGTGAAGGCCTCCCTTGACAGAAGTGGAACAGTACCTGCCACTGCATTTGATTTCACATGGACTTTTCTCTCCACCACATGGGCTTCCCTGGTGGCTCAAACAGTAAAGAAATCTGCCTGCAATGCAGGAGGCCTGGGTTTGACCCCTGAGTCAGGAAGATCCCCTGGAGAAGGGAATGGCTACCCACTCCAGTATTCTTGTCTTCACTTTCACTTTCTCTCTCCACTAAAGTAAATAAAAGTAGGTGAACAAAACTCTGAGCCATCTCATCTGGGGCCCCAGAAGTATGGGTCTACCGGCTCCATAACCCATATGCTCTCTCTGTGCCTTTCGGATCTCATTCTGTAGACTTCAAGTTTTCTTGTCTCCTTTTTGAGGATACCAAACAGATGTTTTTGGAAACATTTTTCTCTTTCCTGTAAATGATTTTAGAGATCTGCTCTTTCTCTAAGTCTTCTAGATAACATGCTATTTTTCTTGAGCTGTAGGATCATGCCATGGAATCTTCTTTTTAATGTTTGCTCACGCAAGAAAAAATTGTATCTAGGCTTGGCATCCCCTGACAGACACAGGATGTGAATTGCTCTGGGTCACCATCTTGAGGAGTTCAGTGGCCACCCCTCTGAGGACTGTGTGGAGAGCTGGCAAACAGAACCCATGGCCCAATTTTCACTTCAGCACAGTCATTCAGATAGAGCTGGATCACAGATCCTAGTAAGGCTATGACATCCCCCCGCTGTGGACTGCAAGGATCTATGGCTAGAGAGTTAGATGCAGTCTATGGACCTTTTCAGGGTTCACCATTTCCTGAATATACAGTGGACTTCCATGGTGGTTCATTGGTAAAGAATCTACCTGCCAACTCAGGAGACACGGTTTCAATCCCTGGGTCAGGAAGATCCCCTAGAGAAGAAAATGGAAACCCACTCCAATATTCTTGCCTGGAGAATTCCATAGACAGAGGATCCTGGCAGACTACAGACTATGGAGTAACAAGAGTCGGACATGACTTAGTGACAAAACAACATTTTCTGAGCATACTCCATGCCTTTGTGAAAGTTGTCACCTCACTCGCGAGTGTCCTTTCTCAAATGGCATCTACTAATCAACATTCAGAGCCCAGATAGACCAAACGCCACTTGCTTGGTGGAACTCCTGGGAATCTCTTTCCTCCTTATCACCTATGACTTACTACCTGTAAATTCTGACCACAGTGATCCATGTTTGAAATACAGAGCTTCACTTAACTATTTGTTTTGCTCTGCAGGCTAGTCTGTAATTCATGTTTGTGTTCCAGAGCTGGGACAGTCCACAAAACACAAGGGTAATGCAATACCTGGAGTGGACACATTCACAAGGGCACTGTAGCCACTTCCAGGAATATCTTTGCCCTGCTGATTCGTTCAGGAACAATTTTAATAGTAAGAGTCACTGACTGGCCATGAAAAGAATATCAGATCCTGCACAGCATAAGAACATAGTTGTGATATATAAATGACAATCATACATAACAACCAGTGACAATAATAGTAATTAACTGTAATGGGAAATATTGACATGATTATTAATAATATTAATTTTTAAATCTATCATCATGAGGAGCAGTACTTTGGAAGAAACTGGGCTATCCCTAAAAGATGTTTTTGGAAACATTTTCTCTTTCCTGTAAATGATTTTAGAATCTTCTTTTAAATTTTGTTTTTTGCTGTAGGATCATGCCATGGAATCTTCTTTTTAATGTTTGCTCACAAGAAAAAATTGTATCTAGGCTTGGCATCCCCTGACAGACACAGGATGTGAATTGCTCTGGGTCACCATCTTGAGGAGTTCAGTGGCCACCCCTCTGAGGACTGTGTGGAGAGCTGGCAAACAGAACCCATGGCCCAATTTTCACTTCAGCACAGTCATTCAGATAGAGCTGGATCACAGATCCTAGTAAGGCTATGACATCCCCCCGCTGTGGACTGCAAGGATCTATGGCTAGAGAGTTAGATGCAGTCTATGGACCTTTTCAGGGTTCACCATTTCCTGAATATACAGTGGACTTCCATGGTGGTTCATTGGTAAAGAATCTACCTGCCAACTCAGGAGACACGGTTTCAATCCCTGGGTCAGGAAGATCCCCTAGAGAAGAAAATGGAAACCCACTCCAATATTCTTGCCTGGAGAATTCCATAGACAGAGGATCCTGGCAGACTACAGACTATGGAGTAACAAGAGTCGGACATGACTTAGTGACAAAACAACATTTTCTGAGCATACTCCATGCCTTTGTGAAAGTTGTCACCTCACTCGCGAGTGTCCTTTCTCAAATGGCATCTACTAATCAACATTCAGAGCCCAGATAGACCAAACGCCACTTGCTTGGTGGAACTCCTGGGAATCTCTTTCCTCCTTATCACCTATGACTTACTACCTGTAAATTCTGACCACAGTGATCCATGTTTGAAATACAGAGCTTCACTTAACTATTTGTTTTGCTCTGCAGGCTAGTCTGTAATTCATGTTTGTGTTCCAGAGCTGGGACAGTCCACAAAACACAAGGGTAATGCAATACCTGGAGTGGACACATTCACAAGGGCACTGTAGCCACTTCCAGGAATATCTTTGCCCTGCTGATTCGTTCAGGAACAATTTTAATAGTAAGAGTCACTGACTGGCCATGAAAAGAATATCAGATCCTGCACAGCATAAGAACATAGTTGTGATATATAAATGACAATCATACATAACAACCAGTGACAATAATAGTAATTAACTGTAATGGGAAATATTGACATGATTATTAATAATATTAATTTTTAAATCTATCATCATGAGGAGCAGTACTTTGGAAGAAACTGGGCTATCCCTAGCACTGAGTGCCCCAGAATGGAGAGAGAGGACAGAACAAAGAAAATGGGCAATAGAGAGACATGCTTCTCTGTGGGACAAGGTAAGAGAAAAAGCCCATAAAAAATCAGCAGGGTGCAGTCTGCACCTTTCCACCCTCTTAATTATTCTCTACCTTTTGCCTATCTACACCACAACCAGCAGTAACAGCAGTGATAACTAACCTGGGATATGAATGAATCAGAACTATGGTTTCCTCACAGCCCATGTCTCTCTCATCTCACCACAGCCCAGTGGGATATGTAGAAAAGGAAAACTGAATCTCAGAGGCCTAAAGCTGAGACCTGAAACCCATTCCTATATGACTCAAAATGAGGTACTCATTTTCTGTTACTAGCCACTTAAATGGGAACCCCACCCATGCCTAGTGGGAACAAGGCAGCAAGCATGCCCTGGAAACCTAAAAGTAGACAAAGGATGACAGTGCAATTCTGTGTGTCGGTGGTGATGCCTCTAGCAGAGCAGCAAATGCATCTGGGGAGTGCTGTCTGGGTTTTCTTGAAGAACTAAATATACAGATTGCCCATTAAGTCCCTGAAAAGGAAACAACAGAATAGCCAGGTGTCAGGTAACGTAAGACTCAGTTATGCTGCACTAACATACAACCTCCAAATCTCAGTGGATTAAAATAACAAAGATCTGTCTTCTCCTGCTGTGTGCCCACTTTGGGTTGGCAAGGGGGCTCTGCTCCTCAGAGTTACTCAGCAATCCAGCCTGTTGGAACAGCCATCATTTCCAAGGCTTCAGTCACTGAAGCAGTGGGCAAGAGCACTACAGAGATCTCACATCAGGAATTAAAAGCTCTGGTCTGGAGATAATGCACTATTTCCACTCATTTCCCAGAAGGAATCACATGGGGAATCTCACCCAACCACAAGGGAACCAGGAAGTGCAATCCTACCATGTGCCTAGTTGCTGTGGTTTAGTCACTAGGTTAGGTCCAACTCTTTGTGACCCCATCGACTGTAGCCCACCAGGCTCTTCTGTCCATGGAATTTTCCAGTCAGGAATAGTAGAGTGGGTTGCTATTTTCTTACCCAGGGAATCTTCCCAACCAAGAGATTCAATTCATGCCTCCCCTGGATAAGCTCCTATTATCCTGTTTACAACCTCTAGATTGGTATCTTCAGATTCAAGTACATGCACTCAAATAAATTTCCCAGTATTTCCATCTCTCATGGGCTTCCCAGGTGGCTCAGTGGTAAAGGATCTGCCTTCCAATGCAGAGACACAGGAGATGTGGACTCAGTCTCTGGGTCAGGATGATCTCCTGGAGGAGGACAGAGGGTTCACATTCATTGATATAAAAAACTGAATCTCAGAGGCCTAAAGCTGAGACCTGAAACCCATTCCTATATGACTCAAAATGAGGTACTCATTTTCTGTTACTACCACTTAAATGGGAACCCCACCCATGCCTAGTGGGAACAAGGCAGCAAGCATGCCCTGGAAACCTAAAAGTAGACAAAGGATGACAGTGCAATTCTGTGTGTCGGTGGTGATGCCTCTAGCAGAGCAGCAAATGCATCTGGGGAGTGCTGTCTGGGTTTTCTTGAAGAACTAAATATACAGATTGCCCATTAAGTCCCTGAAAGGAAACAACAGAATAGCCAGGTGTCAGGTAACGTAAGACTCAGTTATGCTGCACTAACATACAACCTCCAAATCTCAGTGGATTAAAATAACAAAGATCTGTCTTCTCCTGCTGTGTGCCCACTTTGGGTTGGCAAGGGGGCTCTGCTCCTCAGAGTTACTCAGCAATCCAGCCTGTTGGAACAGCCATCATTTCCAAGGCTTCAGTCACTGAAGCAGTGGGCAAGAGCACTACAGAGATCTCACATCAGGAATTAAAAGCTCTGGTCTGGAGATAATGCACTATTTCCACTCATTTCCCAGAAGGAATCACATGGGGAATCTCACCCAACCACAAGGGAACCAGGAAGTGCAATCCTACCATGTGCCTAGTTGCTGTGGTTTAGTCACTAGGTTAGGTCCAACTCTTTGTGACCCCATCGACTGTAGCCCACCAGGCTCTTCTGTCCATGGAATTTTCCAGTCAGGAATAGTAGAGTGGGTTGCTATTTTCTTACCCAGGAATCTTCCCAACCAAGAGATTCAATTCATGCCTCCCCTGGATAAGCTCCTATTATCCTGTTTACAACCTCTAGATTGGTATCTTCAGATTCAAGTACATGCACTCAAATAAATTTCCCAGTATTTCCATCTCTCATGGGCTTCCCAGGTGGCTCAGTGGTAAAGGATCTGCCTTCCAATGCAGAGACACAGGAGATGTGGACTCAGTCTCTGGGTCAGGATGATCTCCTGGAGGAGGACAGAGGGTTCACATTCATTGATAAAAAGCTGAAAGCATTTCCTCTAAAGAACAAGATAAGAATGTCCACTCTTACCACTTCTATTTAACCTTCTATTAGAAGTCCTAGTCACAATAATCAGACAAGAAAGAGAAATAAAAGGTGCCCAAATTGGAAGAGAAAAAAATAAACTGTTATTACTTGCAGATGACAAGATAGAACATGTAGAAAATGCTAAAATCTTCTCACACACACACAACTATTGAAAGCAATTAATGAATTCATTAGAGTTACAGGATACAAAATCAACATGTAATAATCTGCTGCTTTTCTATATACTAATAATAAACTATTAGGAAAAATCCTGTTTAAAACTGCAACACACACACACATACAACTGCAACAAAAAGAATAACATATCTAAAAATAAACTGACCAACAAGGTGCAAGACCTATATCCTGAAAACTATGAGACACTGATGAAGGAAACTAAAGATGACACAAAAAAATGGAAAATATCCCTTCATTGATTGGAAGAATATATATTGTTAAAATGTTCATACTACCCATAATAATCTAAAGATTTAATTCAATCCTTACCAAAATATCCATGACATTTTTCACAGAAGTAGAACAAATAATCCTAAAATTTATATGGAACCACAAAAGACCTTGAACAATCAAGGTAATCTCAAGAAAAGAACAAAGTTGAAGGTAACATACTCCTGGACTTCAGACTATACTATAAACCTATAGGAATCAAAACAATATGATACTGACACAAAAACAAACATGTAGATCAATGAAACAGAATACAGAGCCTAGAAAAAAAACAAACACAATAAGACTAGCCAGTCAGGAATAGTAGAGTGGGTTGCTATTTTCTTACCCAGGAATCTTCCCAACCAAGAGATTCAATTCATGCCTCCCTGGATAAGCTCCTATTATCCTGTTTACAACCTCTAGATTGGTATCTTCAGATTCAAGTACATGCACTCAAATAAATTTCCCAGTATTTCCATCTCTCATGGGCTTCCCAGGTGGCTCAGTGGTAAAGGATCTGCCTTCCAATGCAGAGACACAGGAGATGTGGACTCAGTCTCTGGGTCAGGATGATCTCCTGGAGGAGGACAGAGGGTTCACATTCATTGATAAAAAGCTGAAAGCATTTCCTCTAAAGAACAAGATAAGAATGTCCACTCTTACCACTTCTATTTAACCTTCTATTAGAAGTCCTAGTCACAATAATCAGACAAGAAAGAGAAATAAAAGGTGCCCAAATTGGAAGAGAAAAAAATAAACTGTTATTACTTGCAGATGACAAGATAGAACATGTAGAAAATGCTAAAATCTTCTCACACACACACAACTATTGAAAGCAATTAATGAATTCATTAGAGTTACAGGATACAAAATCAACATGTAATAATCTGCTGCTTTTCTATATACTAATAATAAACTATTAGGAAAAATCCTGTTTAAAACTGCAACACACACACACATACAACTGCAACAAAAAGAATAACATATCTAAAAATAAACTGACCAACAAGGTGCAAGACCTATA
The DNA here is from genome assembly GCA_022376925.1 of Tragulus kanchil. Lineage (NCBI taxonomy): Eukaryota > Metazoa > Chordata > Mammalia > Artiodactyla > Tragulidae > Tragulus > Tragulus kanchil. Next base: position 164,851,922 of record JAIOJX010000005.1, read on the forward strand.
TCCTGAAAACTATGAGACACTGATGAAGGAAACTAAAGATGACACAAAAAAATGGAAAATATCCCTTCATTGATTGGAAGAATATATATTGTTAAAATGTTCATACTACCCATAATAATCTAAAGATTTAATTCAATCCTTACCAAAATATCCATGACATTTTTCACAGAAGTAGAACAAATAATCCTAAAATTTATATGGAACCACAAAAGACCTTGAACAATCAAGGTAATCTCAAGAAAAGAACAAAGTTGAAGGTAACATACTCCTGGACTTCAGACTATACTATAAACCTATAGGAATCAAAACAATATGATACTGACACAAAAACAAACATGTAGATCAATGAAACAGAATACAGAGCCTAGAAATAAACCAATACACATATGGTCATAACATATTTTTATTCAAATAAAAAGAATTATATAGTTTCAACTCACCAAAAAAAATATATTTCCATTGAAAATACCTAAAGCATTGAAAACCAAGTAGTAATAATCACCTCAAGCATGTAGACCTTAGTATTCAGGTCTGTGCAGAAAATGTTTGAGATAATTCTAGACTATCATATCAAATCAGAAAACAAGGAACCTAACTAAGACTACAAAGGAGATGTCAAAATGACCCAGCAGCCAATCTGAAAGAATTCTCATTGGCCAAGGATGGGACAATTTAAGCATCAGAAAGAATAGTGCCTCCAGTGAGTTGAACTATATCAAAGAATTTTAAATCTGTGAGTCAAAAATGATTTAAAAAAGAAAAAGAAAAGACTGTGTTGGTCACATTGGAGAAAACCAGAGAATGCTTAGAAAAACTAGTAAATAACTGGAAAAAATCAAGCATTTATTTGGACTTTCCTGTATAAACTATCTTTTAGGAAAACAAATCAATGATCAAAAGTTCTTATTCACAGAATAATTACAGCTAATAAATACAGAGAGAATTACTGTTACAGAGAATCCTCATTTTGCAACCCTAATAATGAACCTGGCAAGTCATCAATAACCAAATCCACTGAGTGGGAAGATGATGAGAAAGTTCTCACTGGATGGATCAAGTTCTTATCAACTGAGTCCACTGATGGATCTTCACATCCTGAAAAGGGGAAAAAGGTGCCAGCTTTCCAGCGCTTCTGATGAAATGCAATAAGAAAGACACAAACTGGGAAACAGTCTTACTAAAAATCCAAATCTGATCAAGCCTCTGGATCTAATTATTAACTTATGCAAGACATGATAGCAGAGCAGCACCACAGAGTGAAGTCAACTAATGCAAAATGCGGAAAATTTATATGGAACCACAAAAGACCTTGAACAATCAAGGTAATCTCAAGAAAAGAACAAAGTTGAAGGTAACATACTCCTGGACTTCAGACTATACTATAAACCTATAGGAATCAAAACAATATGATACTGACACAAAAACAAACATGTAGATCAATGAAACAGAATACAGAGCCTAGAAATAAACCAATACACATATGGTCATAACATATTTTTATTCAAATAAAAAGAATTATATAGTTTCAACTCACCAAAAAAAATATATTTCCATTGAAAATACCTAAAGCATTGAAAACCAAGTAGTAATAATCACCTCAAGCATGTAGACCTTAGTATTCAGGTCTGTGCAGAAAATGTTTGAGATAATTCTAGACTATCATATCAAATCAGAAAACAAGGAACCTAACTAAGACTACAAAGGAGATGTCAAAATGACCCAGCAGCCAATCTGAAAGAATTCTCATTGGCCAAGGATGGGACAATTTAAGCATCAGAAAGAATAGTGCCTCCAGTGAGTTGAACTATATCAAAGAATTTTAAATCTGTGAGTCAAAAATGATTTAAAAAAGAAAAAGAAAAGACTGTGTTGGTCACATTGGAGAAAACCAGAGAATGCTTAGAAAAACTAGTAAATAACTGGAAAAAATCAAGCATTTATTTGGACTTTCCTGTATAAACTATCTTTTAGGAAAACAAATCAATGATCAAAAGTTCTTATTCACAGAATAATTACAGCTAATAAATACAGAGAGAATTACTGTTACAGAGAATCCTCATTTTGCAACCCTAATAATGAACCTGGCAAGTCATCAATAACCAAATCCACTGAGTGGGAAGATGATGAGAAAGTTCTCACTGGATGGATCAAGTTCTTATCAACTGAGTCCACTGATGGATCTTCACATCCTGAAAAGGGGAAAAAAAGGTGCCAGCTTTCCAGCGCTTCTGATGAAATGCAATAAGAAAGACACAAACTGGGAAACAGTCTTACTAAAAATCCAAATCTGATCAAGCCTCTGGATCTAATTATTAACTTATGCAAGACATGATAGCAGAGCAGCACCACAGAGTGAAGTCAACTAATGCAAAATGCGGAAAATTCTACAAGACAAATGACCCAACTTCTTCAAAAAATAATAACAAAGGGAAAAAAGGAGAGGAAACTTTTGGTTGAGAAAGAAGTATATTTTATATATATATATGTATATGTATGTGTGTGTATATATATATATATATATATACTACATATGTATATGTTAGATATGTATATACTTATATAGATATACAGATCTGTTCCATTGATCTATATATATAATGCACTTTGTTTTGATTCCTTTTTAACTGAAAAAGAATCAGGAAAATTTAAGCATTGACTGGCTATCAGATGATATTAGGGGATTATTTTTCATACTTCTAGTGTGACAATGGTAAAATTGGTTTTTGTTTTGGGTGTTTTTTTGGCCACTTCTATTGATCTTTCATTTATTTATCTTTGTTCTTTGGCCTATGTAGGTCTCCCATTGCAGCAGCCTCTCTCGTCACAGAGCACCAGCTCTGGGCACATGTGCTCCAGAGCACTGGCTCATAATCAGACACACTGGTCCAGCCGCTCCACGGCACATGGGATCTTCCCAGGCCAGGGATCAAACCAGCACCCCTTGCACTGCAAGGTGGGCTCTTTACCCACTGGACCACCAGGGAAGTCCAAAATTGGTACATTTTTAATAATAATCCATTTCTCCTAGAAATATATAGTTAAACATTTATTAATGAAATAATATAATATCCGGGTTTTCTTTTAAAGAATCCATTGGGAGGAGACAGTTAAAACAAGGATGGAAGGGATGGGTACAAGTGAAACAAGAAAAAAATGATAGCTTAGGGCTTAACCTTAGTTCCTCTGATCTGAATATTACTCTTTAACAAAGATATAATCCTCATTTTGCAACCCTAATAATGAACCTGGCAAGTCATCAATAACCAAATCCACTGAGTGGGAAGATGATGAGAAAGTTCTCACTGGATGGATCAAGTTCTTATCAACTGAGTCCACTGATGGATCTTCACATCCTGAAAAGGGGAAAAAAAGGTGCCAGCTTTCCAGCGCTTCTGATGAAATGCAATAAGAAAGACACAAACTGGGAAACAGTCTTACTAAAAATCCAAATCTGATCAAGCCTCTGGATCTAATTATTAACTTATGCAAGACATGATAGCAGAGCAGCACCACAGAGTGAAGTCAACTAATGCAAAATGCGGAAAATTCTACAAGACAAATGACCCAACTTCTTCAAAAAATAATAACAAAGGGAAAAAAGGAGAGGAAACTTTTGGTTGAGAAAGAAGTATATTTTATATATATATATGTATATGTATGTGTGTGTATATATATATATATATATATACTACATATGTATATGTTAGATATGTATATACTTATATAGATATACAGATCTGTTCCATTGATCTATATATATAATGCACTTTGTTTTGATTCCTTTTTAACTGAAAAAGAATCAGGAAAATTTAAGCATTGACTGGCTATCAGATGATATTAGGGGATTATTTTTCATACTTCTAGTGTGACAATGGTAAAATTGGTTTTTGTTTTGGGTGTTTTTTTGGCCACTTCTATTGATCTTTCATTTATTTATCTTTGTTCTTTGGCCTATGTAGGTCTCCCATTGCAGCAGCCTCTCTCGTCACAGAGCACCAGCTCTGGGCACATGTGCTCCAGAGCACTGGCTCATAATCAGACACACTGGTCCAGCCGCTCCACGGCACATGGGATCTTCCCAGGCCAGGGATCAAACCAGCACCCCTTGCACTGCAAGGTGGGCTCTTTACCCACTGGACCACCAGGGAAGTCCAAAATTGGTACATTTTTAATAATAATCCATTTCTCCTAGAAATATATAGTTAAACATTTATTAATGAAATAATATAATATCCGGGTTTTCTTTTAAAGAATCCATTGGGAGGAGACAGTTAAAACAAGGATGGAAGGGATGGGTACAAGTGAAACAAGAAAAAAATGATAGCTTAGGGCTTAACCTTAGTTCCTCTGATCTGAATATCTACTCTTTACAGATGCCAATAAATGTGTTCTTAATTCTATTAGAGAAGAAGACTTACAAAAGATTTTGCGGTCATAATTTTAGTTGTAAATCTAAAACTGTTTAAGATATTTTCTAAATCCTTATCATGAGACCCTCACCCTAAGCACAATGCATTGGCAAAACCAATAGCCACCTCCAACCCTAAGTCTCTTGTTGGGGAAACAACTCAACTGTAGCTTCAGTCACTATGTTGCCTCTCCCAACCTGGACCAATCTCTGCAGTTTTCACAGACTTAGTAGGACAGAAGCCCAATCACCTGGCCACCCAGCTCCAGATTGTAGAGTTTTCTCTTCTTCTGCCAAGACCTAAAGACTCAAAATAATGTTTTCTGTTTGTTTCCTTGGTATCTCATGGCCTTTCCCTATCAACTTAGATTGAAGATTCCCTGTAAACACCTTCCCCTGCTTCTTTCTTGCTAAGCCTCCTTCCCTTTGCTTTCAGAACTTTCAGCCTTGTCCTTTTCCTGAGTCTCCTGTCGTGATGAATTGGCTGAGACAGTCTCTCTGCCTCAGCAGCACAGGGGAAAATGTGGACTTCTCTCTCACTTCTAACAATGCATGTGTCATTGCCTTTAAGTCTTAGCCAATCTGAAATCATTTCAACAAGAGACAACAGGCCTCTAAGAGTAGATACATGTAACAAGGCCAAAAACGCATCATGCATCATCTATTCAGCACAAAGAACCTGTGCGTGCTCCAAGGCAGTGGGCAATCGGTGGTTAAGACAGTACTGGCTAGCGTCTGTCTTGTCCATGGTGACCTGTCAGCCTGCTGAGGAACACAAGATGCTGTCATAGAGTACGCCTGAGTTTTGGAATCAGACAGATGGTGGTTTGAAATGTAAATCAGCCTCTTTATAAATATTTTCATTTGGACACTAACTGTTGCCTTCTGGGCCTCCAGCTCCTCCTTTGCACTAGGAGCTCAGTAACCCTGCACCACTCAATTACTGTGAAGCTTCATACGCCAGCCCCGAGCACGAGCTCACATGTGGGAGCCCTGATGAGATTCATCGTGAACTCTAAAAGGGTTACTTTGGCAGCTACAGTTGATTTTTCTGGAACATCATCATGTCCATTCTCAAAGTAAATAGTTTATTCATCTTCTCATCTTGTTCCAGAAGTCTTCGTTTATCTTTTGGGGTTTCTGGCATAGTTCTCCAGCCCTGGAAGCCCTCTGGCCCCAGACCCCTTCCGAGTTCAAGCTCTTACATTCAGCAGATCAGGACCCAGTCACTTATCTTGTGGGGGATCTGGCAGGCTCCAGTCACACGGGTTCAGTCACTATGTTGCCTCTCCCAACCTGGACCAATCTCTGCAGTTTTCACAGACTTAGTAGGACAGAAGCCCAATCACCTGGCCACCCAGCTCCAGATTGTAGAGTTTTCTCTTCTTCTGCCAAGACCTAAAGACTCAAAATAATGTTTTCTGTTTGTTTCCTTGGTATCTCATGGCCTTTCCCTATCAACTTAGATTGAAGATTCCCTGTAAACACCTTCCCCTGCTTCTTTCTTGCTAAGCCTCCTTCCCTTTGCTTTCAGAACTTTCAGCCTTGTCCTTTTCCTGAGTCTCCTGTCGTGATGAATTGGCTGAGACAGTCTCTCTGCCTCAGCAGCACAGGGGAAAATGTGGACTTCTCTCTCACTTCTAACAATGCATGTGTCATTGCCTTTAAGTCTTAGCCAATCTGAAATCATTTCAACAAGAGACAACAGGCCTCTAAGAGTAGATACATGTAACAAGGCCAAAAACGCATCATGCATCATCTATTCAGCACAAAGAACCTGTGCGTGCTCCAAGGCAGTGGGCAATCGGTGGTTAAGACAGTACTGGCTAGCGTCTGTCTTGTCCATGGTGACCTGTCAGCCTGCTGAGGAACACAAGATGCTGTCATAGAGTACGCCTGAGTTTTGGAATCAGACAGATGGTGGTTTGAAATGTAAATCAGCCTCTTTATAAATATTTTCATTTGGACACTAACTGTTGCCTTCTGGGCCTCCAGCTCCTCCTTTGCACTAGGAGCTCAGTAACCCTGCACCACTCAATTACTGTGAAGCTTCATACGCCAGCCCCGAGCACGAGCTCACATGTGGGAGCCCTGATGAGATTCATCGTGAACTCTAAAAGGGTTACTTTGGCAGCTACAGTTGATTTTTCTGGAACATCATCATGTCCATTCTCAAAGTAAATAGTTTATTCATCTTCTCATCTTGTTCCAGAAGTCTTCGTTTATCTTTTGGGGTTTCTGGCATAGTTCTCCAGCCCTGGAAGCCCTCTGGCCCCAGACCCCTTCCGAGTTCAAGCTCTTACATTCAGCAGATGACAGGGCAGCGGCGTCCCAGTCACTTATCTGGATAAGGCACCATAGGAGGGAAAACTCTGGCGAGGACGATCGCATCTGTCACACGGGTTCAGAATGAGGGAGGACAGATAGAAGGTTCTGCAGTTCTCTCCTCATCTGAAAATGATGAATGATTTCCTGCCAAAGCCAAACAACTTGCTAATTAATGATCCGGTAATGGCACCCACTATCCGCCGTCTGCCTCATTTGTCTTCCCTGTGTGGACAGATTAAGGACCATAAATACAGTCTGGGACTCTGTTCATTGCATGAGTTTCTCAGTCTCTGTTGTTTTAAGGCTGGTGTCTTGGAGTCAGTAGGTGCCAGTGGGGAAGAGCTGAGTGTGCTTCACAGGAGTTCCCAGGAAGTCCGAGGCAGACAGGGGAAGGAGGTGGACTCGGTATAACATAAGGTTCTAAACATTTCTCATTCCATTAAATCCTGGGGAAGGAGTTGAGGTGGGAAGGATTAATCCCACTTGCAGATGCTCAGAGAGGGTAAATAATGCATTCAAGGCCACATACCTAGGAAATGGTTCATCTGAGATTTCAACACAATCAGTTTGATTCCAAAACCATTATTTGCAACCACTGCTCCACATCCTCCCAAACAAAGCCAGTATCTTCTGAACCAGACACTATATTTTTTGGAGATACACACATATATGAGACAATTAAGGGTATATGGGCACATGTTTAGTGGTTTTAGTTGTATCCAACAGTTTGCGACCCCATGGACAGTAGCCCATCAGGCTCCTCTGTCCGTGGAATTCTCCAAGCAAGAAGACTAGCCTGGGTTGCCATTCCCTTCTCCGGAGGATCTTCCTGACCCAGGGATTGAACCTAGGTCTTTTATGCTTCCTGTACTGTCAGGCGGATTCTTTACTACAGAGCCACCAAGGAAGCCCCTATGGGCATATACTAAACACAAAAGTCATGATTTCAAACAAAGAAGGGGCAAGACCTGGGAAGAAAAAACCAAAGACAGCCTTATCATATGTTTTAGGTTTCTGGCATAGTTCTCCAGCCCTGGAAGCCCTCTGGCCCCAGACCCCTTCCGAGTTCAAGCTCTTACATTCAGCAGATGACAGGGCAGCGGCGTCCCAGTCACTTATCTGGATAAGGCACCATAGGAGGGAAAACTCTGGCGAGGACGATCGCATCTGTCACACGGGTTCAGAATGAGGGAGGACAGATAGAAGGTTCTGCAGTTCTCTCCTCATCTGAAAATGATGAATGATTTCCTGCCAAAGCCAAACAACTTGCTAATTAATGATCCGGTAATGGCACCCACTATCCGCCGTCTGCCTCATTTGTCTTCCCTGTGTGGACAGATTAAGGACCATAAATACAGTCTGGGACTCTGTTCATTGCATGAGTTTCTCAGTCTCTGTTGTTTTAAGGCTGGTGTCTTGGAGTCAGTAGGTGCCAGTGGGGAAGAGCTGAGTGTGCTTCACAGGAGTTCCCAGGAAGTCCGAGGCAGACAGGGGAAGGAGGTGGACTCGGTATAACATAAGGTTCTAAACATTTCTCATTCCATTAAATCCTGGGGAAGGAGTTGAGGTGGGAAGGATTAATCCCACTTGCAGATGCTCAGAGAGGGTAAATAATGCATTCAAGGCCACATACCTAGGAAATGGTTCATCTGAGATTTCAACACAATCAGTTTGATTCCAAAACCATTATTTGCAACCACTGCTCCACATCCTCCCAAACAAAGCCAGTATCTTCTGAACCAGACACTATATTTTTTGGAGATACACACATATATGAGACAATTAAGGGTATATGGGCACATGTTTAGTGGTTTTAGTTGTATCCAACAGTTTGCGACCCCATGGACAGTAGCCCATCAGGCTCCTCTGTCCGTGGAATTCTCCAAGCAAGAAGACTAGCCTGGGTTGCCATTCCCTTCTCCGGAGGATCTTCCTGACCCAGGGATTGAACCTAGGTCTTTTATGCTTCCTGTACTGTCAGGCGGATTCTTTACTACAGAGCCACCAAGGAAGCCCCTATGGGCATATACTAAACACAAAAGTCATGATTTCAAACAAAGAAGGGGCAAGACCTGGGAAGAACACAAAGGCAGCCTTTCAAGTTATGTGGTAAGTTCTTAGATGTTCATTTTTATATTGGGCTTCTTTACTGACATATGTTTTATAAAATACATATCAAATAATATATTAAATAAAAGACCTAATGTCTTTTTCAGAACCTAAATAGATACTCTCATAGAGCAACAGTTTTCATCAAAAATAAAGATAAATCTATTAGTCAGAATTAATGTGCAGAACATTATACTATGTACTCTCCAAGGCTAGAAATAAAAGTCAATATAAGCATACATCAGAGATTTTGCAGGTTCCATTCCAGACCACATAATAAAACAAATATCACAATAAAGTTGTACAAACATTTTGGTTTCTCAGTGCATATAAAACTGATATTTACCTACACTGTAGCCTATTAAATATACAATAGCATGCCTAAAAATATATACACTTTAATTTTAAGATAGTTTATTGCTAAAAAATGCTGACCATCTGAAGCTTAGTAAGTTGTAATCTTTTTGCTGGGAGAGGGTCTTGCCTAGATGTTGACAGATGCTGACTCATCAGGTGGTGGTGGCTGAAGGTTAGAGTGACTTCCCACAGTAGAAATTTTTTTTGAGAATCAATCCTCTCAAACTCTGCTACTATTTATCAACCAAGTTTATATAATATTCTAAATCTTTGGTTGCCATCTCAACAATCTTTACAGCTTCTTCACCAGTACTTTCCATCTCAGGTAGCCACTTTTTTCATTCATCCACAAGAAGCAACTCCTCATCTGTTATAGTTGTACCATGAGATTACACTACTTTAATCACATCTTCAGGCTCCACTTCTAACTCCAGTTCTCTTGTTATTTCCACCAGATCTGCAGTTACTTCCTCCCCTGAAGTCTTGAACCTAAAGTCATCCATGAAGGTTGCAATCAACTTCTTCCAAACTCCTGTTCATGCTGACATGCTTATCTCTCTTTTTTAAATTTTATTGATTTATTTTTACTTTTGGCTATTCTGGGTTTTCCTGCTGCTGCAAGCTCTTCTCTAGTTGCAGAGACTGGGGGCTATTCTCTAGTTGAGGTGAGCGGGTTTCTTCTGGTAACTTCTCTTGTGGAACTCAGGCTTTAGGGCACATGCACTTCAATAGTTGTGGCACATACAGCTCCAAGGCTCTAGAGCACAGGCTCCATAATTGTGGCTTGTGGGCTTAGTTGCTCCACAGCATGTGAGATCTTCCCAGATCAGGGATCGAACTGGTGTCTCCTGCACTGGCAGGCAAACTCTTCACCACCGAGTTACCAGAGAAGCCCCATGTTGACATATTTACCTCTTCCCATGAATCACAGACTTTTTTCCTACAGTGCAGCGTGAGGAATTTTAGTTCTCTGACTGTGGATAGAGCTCAGGAGCTCCTGCAATGGAAGCATGGAACCTTAACCCCTGGACCACCAGGGAAGCCCCACAGATGTTCTTCAAAGCATATACAATGGTGAGTCTTTTCCAGAAGGTTTTCAATTTGTTTTGCCCGGATGCATCAGAGGAATCCCTATCTGTGGCAGCTATAGAAAGACATTGTGAGATGTATTTCTTAAATAATAAAGCTTGAAAGTCAAAATTACTCCTTGATCCACAGACTACAGAAGGGATGCTGGATTAGCAGGCATGAAAGTAGCATCCTTGTTGTACACCTTCATCAGAGCTCTGGGGTCACCAAGCACATGTCAATAAGTAGTAATATTTTGAAAGAAATCTTTTTTTAGCAGCAGCAGATTCAACAGTGGGCATAAAATATTTAGTAACCCACGTTATCAACAGATGTGCTGTCATGCAGGTGCGTTGTCCCATTTATAGAGCAGATAGAGCTTAATTCTTAAGGGTCCTAGGATTTTCAGATGGGTTAAGGAGCACTGACTTCAATTTAAAGTCACCAGATGCATTAGCCTGTCTTTTGAAGCTCTGAAACTAGGTATCAACTTCTATTTTCCAACCATGAAAGCCCTAGATGGTACCTTCTTGCAAGAGAAAGCTGTTTTGTCTACACTGGAAATCTATTGTTTAGCGTGCATGCATGCTACATTGCTTCAGTCAGTCTCTTTCATTAATTAGCTCAGCTGGACCTGGGTAACTTGCTGCGGCTTCTACATCAGCACTCACTGTTGCACCTTGCACTTTGATGTGACTTCCTTCTGTAAACCTCATGAACCAGCCTCTGCCAGCTTCTCTTCCATAGCTTACTCACATCTCTCAGGTTTCACAGAATGAAAGAGAGTTAGGACCCATGGAGATGAAAAAGAAAGTGAGAAAATCAGGGCAGCCCTCAATGACAATGAAGCCCCTTTGCAAGTGTGCAGGGCAGTGAGCAAGTGGCCTGTGTAGGAAAGGTAGGCTGGAAGCCATGCCCTCCTCCTGGGCCCTGGCGCTGCGGCCTCCCCAGGTTCCCTGAGGTGTGAGCCAGGGTGTGGTCAGCAAAGGTGGGGCTTCGGGAGCACGAGGCCAGCAGGGGATTGAGCAAGCTCTGTGCACACTCCTTCCCTCCCACTTGGGGGCTCTCTGAATTAGGCTTTGGCTTAAGGTAGGGTTACTGGAATAGTAACCACAGCTTGAAGTCAAATTATCCTTGAAAAATCCAAAAAATTGGTGAGTCTTTTCCAGAAGGTTTTCAATTTGTTTTGCCCGGATGCATCAGAGGAATCCCTATCTGTGGCAGCTATAGAAAGACATTGTGAGATGTATTTCTTAAATAATAAAGCTTGAAAGTCAAAATTACTCCTTGATCCACAGACTACAGAAGGGATGCTGGATTAGCAGGCATGAAAGTAGCATCCTTGTTGTACACCTTCATCAGAGCTCTGGGGTCACCAAGCACATGTCAATAAGTAGTAATATTTTGAAAGAAATCTTTTTTTAGCAGCAGCAGATTCAACAGTGGGCATAAAATATTTAGTAACCCACGTTATCAACAGATGTGCTGTCATGCAGGTGCGTTGTCCCATTTATAGAGCAGATAGAGCTTAATTCTTAAGGGTCCTAGGATTTTCAGATGGGTTAAGGAGCACTGACTTCAATTTAAAGTCACCAGATGCATTAGCCTGTCTTTTGAAGCTCTGAAACTAGGTATCAACTTCTATTTTCCAACCATGAAAGCCCTAGATGGTACCTTCTTGCAAGAGAAAGCTGTTTTGTCTACACTGGAAATCTATTGTTTAGCGTGCATGCATGCTACATTGCTTCAGTCAGTCTCTTTCATTAATTAGCTCAGCTGGACCTGGGTAACTTGCTGCGGCTTCTACATCAGCACTCACTGTTGCACCTTGCACTTTGATGTGACTTCCTTCTGTAAACCTCATGAACCAGCCTCTGCCAGCTTCTCTTCCATAGCTTACTCACATCTCTCAGGTTTCACAGAATGAAAGAGAGTTAGGACCCATGGAGATGAAAAAGAAAGTGAGAAAATCAGGGCAGCCCTCAATGACAATGAAGCCCCTTTGCAAGTGTGCAGGGCAGTGAGCAAGTGGCCTGTGTAGGAAAGGTAGGCTGGAAGCCATGCCCTCCTCCTGGGCCCTGGCGCTGCGGCCTCCCCAGGTTCCCTGAGGTGTGAGCCAGGGTGTGGTCAGCAAAGGTGGGGCTTCGGGAGCACGAGGCCAGCAGGGGATTGAGCAAGCTCTGTGCACACTCCTTCCCTCCCACTGACTCCCCCAGGAAAGTACACATATGTAGAAAGAAAGAGAGGTCCTTGCTCTGAATTAGGCTTTGGCTTAAGGTAGGGTTATGGCTGGTTTGATCTATCCAGAACACTCAAACTTTCTCCATATTAGCAGTAAGGCTGTTCCACTTTCTTATCATTTGTGTGTTCATTGGCATTCATTTCCTTCAAGAACTTTTCCTTTGCATTTACAACTTGGCTGACTTTGTCACAGGAGGCCTAGTTTCGGGTCTGTCTTGGCTTTGGACACACTTTCCTCACTAAGCTTAATCATTTCTAGCTTTTGATTTAAAATGAGAGACATGCACCTCTTCCTTTCACTCGAACACAGAGGCCACTGTAGTGTTGTTAACTGGCCTAAATTCAAGATTCCCATGTCTCAGGGAATAGGAAGGCCAGAGGCAATGAGGAGGACCAGGGAAATCAGCAGAGCCGTCAGAACACACAGCATTTACCGATTAAGTTTACAGTCTTACATAAGTGTGGATCGTGGAGCTCCAAAACAACGGCAGTGGTAACCTCAAAGATCACTGATCACCAAAACAAATATAATAATCCTGAAAACATTTGAAATATTGCAAGAACTACCAAAATGTGACACGGAGACAGGAAGTGAGAAAATGCTATTGGAACCGGCTCAACACAGGATTGCCAGGAAATTTCAATTCATTAAAAAAAAAAAAAAATCTGCAAAGCACAATAAAGTAAAGTGCAATAAAAGAGGTATGCCTCTATAAAATAAAAGTGCTGTCAGCATGATACAAAAATGATAAGGAGGCTAGGCTAAGGCATATAAAAAAGACTTCGCTGTAGAGGCTTTATTGGAATCATCTGCCTACGGTCTATTTTACAAGAATTTTCTCTTGTCCGGGGAAAGGATGCTCAGAAGACTGGAATCCCAACCCTGCTCCCGGGGTTGCGCTTCGCAGCCCTGTGGCCTAGAGCCTGACTCCCACCAGCCCTGCCGGTGCAGCAGCCTGCCCACTTGTGGGCTCCAGAGGCAGTCCACCCTGGTTGCTCAGGTGCCAGCAGCCACAGGGCTTGAGGAGACAAGTGGTGTGAGGAGGAGTCTTATTCCCTCTGCTTCTGAACTCCTTCCACAAAGGAAAAGTAAGCCTCCTCAGGATAGAACCTTTCCAGAGGCAAATGACACCAGCACTATCCACAGGTACACGGGACGTTTCTCTATTACAAATACAAGTGCGGCATAAGCCCCACTTCAGCATCCCTGCAGGAAAGGCGAGTCCTTGAAGGCAGGAGCTGCTCACAGTGCTGCAGTGCACAGCCTGGAACTGTGCTCACAGGACAGGTACAGACCTGACATTAAGGAAGGAAGGTTTGCCTTTAGCCCCTCTGCATTCTCTGTACCCAGGATTCCAGGGCCCATGTTCCAGGGTCTGGGTTCAAAAGGCCATGCCCACTTTCTGAATTCCTACCCCACCCTTCCCTATCCTCTGCTACCACCAGTGACTCTCACATCAGATCATTCTTTCCTCTAATAGAAGTTAGGTGGGAAAGTATTCATAGCGAATAAGAAAGGGTGGCAATGGATGTGCAAGACCCCACATGCTTCCCACAACTGGGAGCCTTCCCACAGCTGTAAAGAAAACAAGCTCATAGGTATTTTTAATTGAACAATAATTCCTGAAAACATTTGAAATATTGCAAGAACTACCAAAATGTGACACGGAGACAGGAAGTGAGAAAATGCTATTGGAACCGGCTCAACACAGGATTGCCAGGAAATTTCAATTCATTAAAAAAAAAAAAAAATCTGCAAAGCACAATAAAGTAAAGTGCAATAAAAGAGGTATGCCTCTATAAAATAAAAGTGCTGTCAGCATGATACAAAAATGATAAGGAGGCTAGGCTAAGGCATATAAAAAAGACTTCGCTGTAGAGGCTTTATTGGAATCATCTGCCTACGGTCTATTTTACAAGAATTTTCTCTTGTCCGGGGAAAGGATGCTCAGAAGACTGGAATCCCAACCCTGCTCCCGGGGTTGCGCTTCGCAGCCCTGTGGCCTAGAGCCTGACTCCCACCAGCCCTGCCGGTGCAGCAGCCTGCCCACTTGTGGGCTCCAGAGGCAGTCCACCCTGGTTGCTCAGGTGCCAGCAGCCACAGGGCTTGAGGAGACAAGTGGTGTGAGGAGGAGTCTTATTCCCTCTGCTTCTGAACTCCTTCCACAAAGGAAAAGTAAGCCTCCTCAGGATAGAACCTTTCCAGAGGCAAATGACACCAGCACTATCCACAGGTACACGGGACGTTTCTCTATTACAAATACAAGTGCGGCATAAGCCCCACTTCAGCATCCCTGCAGGAAAGGCGAGTCCTTGAAGGCAGGAGCTGCTCACAGTGCTGCAGTGCACAGCCTGGAACTGTGCTCACAGGACAGGTACAGACCTGACATTAAGGAAGGAAGGTTTGCCTTTAGCCCCTCTGCATTCTCTGTACCCAGGATTCCAGGGCCCATGTTCCAGGGTCTGGGTTCAAAAGGCCATGCCCACTTTCTGAATTCCTACCCCACCCTTCCCTATCCTCTGCTACCACCAGTGACTCTCACATCAGATCATTCTTTCCTCTAATAGAAGTTAGGTGGGAAAGTATTCATAGCGAATAAGAAAGGGTGGCAATGGATGTGCAAGACCCCACATGCTTCCCACAACTGGGAGCCTTCCCACAGCTGTAAAGAAAACAAGCTCATAGGTATTTTTTAATTGAACAAGTGCTTACATTGGTGCTCACATTGTTGTACAGATAAACATTTCTACTAGTTTAAATCCAACACCCTTAAGGGAGAAATTATGACACCAAATATTCTCTCTTCAATCATAATAAGATTAATTTATATCAATATGTAATCTACAGCTTTCACTTTTCTAGGCTTTGCTGTATATCAGTGTGTGTGGTTTCTCAACATTAGATAGAATTCTTAAATCTGTAAGAAAAAAAAAACAGAACCTGAGGCAACAAATGTAACTGTATCCACTAGACACTGCTCAGGAACAAAATCCACTCTGAACACCGGTCCTCAGAATTCGGACACCAAAACATTACTGCTGTGCTAATTACAGAATCAAGCTGATCACCTGCATCAAAAGTTTCTTAAATGAAATCAACAGCGTGCTTAAGTCAAAACAGTATTCCAACCACTTGATTTGAAGCAAAGTGGATTTGGATTTTATATTTAGAGACACTGAAGAAATGTGGTTCATTTATAAATACAGAAGGAACCAAACATCACTGCATCAACACAAAAAATAAAAATGAAACATTTTGAGGATAAGAAGAAAGACACAATTTAGTCAACTTTGCTTAAGTCCCACAGTCCTTCCAAATATAGCTAAAAGACGGTCACCCTTGAAAGTCTATATTTTCAGGCACTTCCATCAGTTATACTAGAATTCTGTACATTATGAATTTGTGAAGAGAATTCTGCTTTCCAGTGTTACAGAATTCTGTTTATCCAGCTCTGCTACCACACAGTGACTCTCACATCAGATCTTTTCTTTAGCCCTCTGCATTCTCTGTACCCAGGATTCCAGGGCCCATGTTCCAGGGTCTGGGTTCAAAAGGCCATGCCCACTTTCTGAATTCCTACCCCACCCTTCCCTATCCTCTGCTACCACCAGTGACTCTCACATCAGATCATTCTTTCCTCTAATAGAAGTTAGGTGGGAAAGTATTCATAGCGAATAAGAAAGGGTGGCAATGGATGTGCAAGACCCCACATGCTTCCCACAACTGGGAGCCTTCCCACAGCTGTAAAGAAAACAAGCTCATAGGTATTTTTTAATTGAACAAGTGCTTACATTGGTGCTCACATTGTTGTACAGATAAACATTTCTACTAGTTTAAATCCAACACCCTTAAGGGAGAAATTATGACACCAAATATTCTCTCTTCAATCATAATAAGATTAATTTATATCAATATGTAATCTACAGCTTTCACTTTTCTAGGCTTTGCTGTATATCAGTGTGTGTGGTTTCTCAACATTAGATAGAATTCTTAAATCTGTAAGAAAAAAAAAACAGAACCTGAGGCAACAAATGTAACTGTATCCACTAGACACTGCTCAGGAACAAAATCCACTCTGAACACCGGTCCTCAGAATTCGGACACCAAAACATTACTGCTGTGCTAATTACAGAATCAAGCTGATCACCTGCATCAAAAGTTTCTTAAATGAAATCAACAGCGTGCTTAAGTCAAAACAGTATTCCAACCACTTGATTTGAAGCAAAGTGGATTTGGATTTTATATTTAGAGACACTGAAGAAATGTGGTTCATTTATAAATACAGAAGGAACCAAACATCACTGCATCAACACAAAAAATAAAAATGAAACATTTTGAGGATAAGAAGAAAGACACAATTTAGTCAACTTTGCTTAAGTCCCACAGTCCTTCCAAATATAGCTAAAAGACGGTCACCCTTGAAAGTCTATATTTTCAGGCACTTCCCATCAGTTATACTAGAATTCTGTACATTATGAATTTGTGAAGAGAATTCTGCTTTCCTGGGTATATGTCTGAATAACCTGTACAGCTCTCATTCTGAGCAGTCATTCACCTGATCCTGTGAAGCCAGAGTGAAAGGAACATCACAGCGAAGGAATCCAATGAAGTCAGAGCACCATCACATGCATCACAAAATCACAGGATTTTAACTCACAAGATGAAAAGACATGGATTCCACTTTACAACAAGGTTAATGGGAAATTGTCGCTGGAAATGCATGCAAATGGCTGCTAATGTAAAAGTCAAAGTGAATGATCCAAGTCGATTTGACGTATTGAATCCAATGCAACTTTTATGGCAAACCTCTCTGGCAATAAACTCAGTGATAATAAATCCTTCCATGCCACTATTTCATGCATGAGTAAAGGCACAGGGCTCTCAAGAAGCTAATCTCATTTACTGGGAAACACGGGAGGGCATACGGTTTCTGTACAATCATGTCTGTTCACCCATATCTCAACCTGTGATACTCTATGGGTTATCCTTGATAATCAACAAAATAAGCTTATCTTCTCACTATCTTTCAAAAGAGGATCAAAAGGAATTCAAATTCTCTAAACCTTAAATGATTATTAAGCCCAAGATCTACCCCAGCTTCCTCTATGGGGTATAAAATTAGTATAAACTCACAGTGTAACAGAGCATCACTTTATTTGAGGAGGAGAGGCAAGGAAAAAAATCAAAGGACTAGAAATGCAGGGAGCAATAATGTTAAAGTGGTAATACAAAAAAAAAAAAAAAAAATGAGTAACCACAATCATTTTCTTAGGAGGACTTGATTCGTGGAAGAAAAGCTGACTGCTATGGCAAAAAAAAAAAAAATCTGTGAAGTAGAAATTGGTTTGAAGAATATTACTAGATAATACATTCTAGAAAGTAGCGCTAAGTAGAGTGTAAAAGTTCTGACAGCGATTTAATAGACCAGTCCCAGAGGGTTAGGTTGCCTAAGGAGGACAAAAGCTTTGTCAATGGGAAACTCTGGATGATTCCTAGAGAAATATTACTCTGTGCATAAACCAAACTGAATCATTTTCTTAAGTGCTATAGTTTCATATAATAAAGGGTTGTTTCTACATGCACTTCAGTTTCACAGCAAGATTGGTATAGAATACCTAAACACACAAGAGAGCATTCATGCAAGATATCTAACTGCTTGATATAATAGTACATACAGTCTAAAACGATTATACTGTCATCCCATCTACAGCTTTCTGCAACTGTAAGGCGGTGGTTACAGAAAGCACAGACCTCAGGATAATGTGTAGAAAGCAGTCATCCTTTCCTTCCTTTTTTTTTCTTCATTTTCCTAAACCAATATTTCGGTTACTGTTGATTCTTAACAAAATTGGTAAAAATAAAACTGTAATCATTGAATCTAGCATTCATCTGTCAATCAGGGCATTTAAAACCTTAAATCTTCTGGGGCAAGGAAAGCCCTGTGGGACCTCTAAAATTGATTTACAAACAGCGTGGTCAACATTTTTCCTGGTTTAAAAACCCACAACTTTCCTAAACAGGTCATTATTACCGTTCTAACTAAAATTGGTTTCAAAGCTACTGTGAGGAAATTCTGGTTCTGGAGTGGAGTGAACAGACCAGTAAGTGCCCTATGATTTCAGGCCACTCACTGGATATCCACAGTGTGGCATCAGTGACAGAACCTAGCACGAATGCAACTCTCATGAATGACATCATTGCAGTAACGCCATCTTTCACATAAAATTGGCCCATAACTTCTGGGTCAAGCTCACTCATCAGGATTCCCTGGGTGTGATCAAGCTGACTGATGAGCCAGCTCTCTGGGAAACCCAGAGGATACCTGTATGAACAGTCAGAATTCACCCGTCCTATACCATCTGCTGCTCCAATTAGAAAAATCACATAAACTATTTTTTTCCTGGGAATGCCAGTGTGGGTTCCCTTAGTGAGAAGGCTTTGTGACATTTTTATGAGAACAAGAGATGCTTTGAACTGAGTGGAAACCACTGTCATTCCTAGCAAGCTTCAAAGAGGGGCCAGTGCTTTCAGCAGAAGGTGGTACCGTGTGCCTTTGTCGAGACAAACTTGCTATTCTCACTGAATTGTATCAGCCTCAGTTTTTGCCACACTCATCACTGATCACTAAATATCCTTTAAAAATACGTCTCACTGGGATCACAGGGTGGTTTGAAGATTCTCCAGATCCTTGGTTTGTTGTGACTGATTGCTGCCGGAAGTCCAGCAGCCTCTTGGTTCTTTCTTTCTTCTTTTTTTCAATTTTTGGCCACTTTTATTGGTCTTTCATTTATTTGTTTTCATCCATCTTTATTCTTTGGCCTATGAGGGCCTCCCACTGCAACAGCCTCTTTTGTAGCAGAGCGCCACCTCTGCGCACATGTGCTCCAGAGTGCTGGTTCATAATTGGACACACTGGTCCAGCCGCTTCGCAGCAGCTGGGATCCTTCCTCCGCAGCAGCAGGGATGAAACCGGTGCCCCTTGCAGTGCGAGGCGGACTCTTTACCCACTGAACCACAAGGGAACCTCTTGCTTCTTTAGGGGAAAAAAATGTGCAGCTTCCATCACCATGAGACTGGCAAACAACCAACAACCACAGAAAATCAACTAAATCTCTTCTCCTGTACTCCAACAGTACTCCAACTGTTGCCACCATTCAGTCTCTTTTTTTGGCTTTAATTTTATATTGAGCCTTTTTAAATAAACAAATTAACAAAAGTTACCTGGCCTTTTTTTTTTTTTTTTGGAGGTCAGCGAGAGATGAACGTTGATCACGAGTTTGTTGGAGACAGAGGTGGACACAGTTCTCTGTCTTCAGCATCCCCTGTTTGCCATCAGAGGGAGCAGAGCCAGCAGCTAGCAAGTGACCCATCTGTGAGGGGGCAGGGCAGGCACGCAGCCTTAGTGGTGACCATTAGTGACAGACACTTATCGCAAGACCCTTAGCTCAGCCGCTCAAGGTCCAGCTCGCAGTGGTTCTCCAAGCAGAGAATGCAGAGAGAGGTGGATCTCAACTCCTCCCTGGTCCTGGGGCCGCGGGGCTGCCAGATGACCTGGAGCCCACGGATAGGCCGAGGGCTGTGTCCTGCAGAGCTGGACACAGGGCTGGCTGTGTCCTCGCCCCAGCTGCCCACTGGTCAGGCCCAGGCCTTGAAGGAGCAGCAAGCCTCTCTCCCATTCCTACCTCCCTGGCCTCATGGCAGTGGCAGTCTCCATGGGTTACAGTCTATGACGGTCTCAGCAGCTGGAGTATACGGACATTCCTGTTAAAGTCGTGACTTTAACCAGTGTCAGTCTCGCTGTTCAAGTTTCAAAACTGGTCCAGCTTAGATCAGTTGTCTTCCAAGGAGGTGGCCAGAGGTCAGGGTAAGTTGCAAGGACACTGCACAAAACTGGTCCAGCATGTCAGTTGTCTTTCGGCCGGGTACTGCAACAGCCGTAGCAGAGCGCCACCTCTGCACATGTGCTCCAGAGTGCTGGTTCATAATTGGACACACTGGTCCAGCCGCTTCGCAGCAGCTGGGATCCTTCCTCCGCAGCAGCAGGGATGAAACCGGTGCCCCTTGCAGTGCGAGGCGGACTCTTTACCCACTGAACCACAAGGGAACCTCTTGCTTCTTTAGGGGAAAAAAATGTGCAGCTTCCATCACCATGAGACTGGCAAACAACCAACAACCACAGAAAATCAACTAAATCTCTTCTCCTGTACTCCAACAGTACTCCAACTGTTGCCACCATTCAGTCTCTTTTTTTGGCTTTAATTTTATATTGAGCCTTTTTAAATAAACAAATTAACAAAAGTTACCTGGCCTTTTTTTTTTTTTTTTGGAGGTCAGCGAGAGATGAACGTTGATCACGAGTTTGTTGGAGACAGAGGTGGACACAGTTCTCTGTCTTCAGCATCCCCTGTTTGCCATCAGAGGGAGCAGAGCCAGCAGCTAGCAAGTGACCCATCTGTGAGGGGGCAGGGCAGGCACGCAGCCTTAGTGGTGACCATTAGTGACAGACACTTATCGCAAGACCCTTAGCTCAGCCGCTCAAGGTCCAGCTCGCAGTGGTTCTCCAAGCAGAGAATGCAGAGAGAGGTGGATCTCAACTCCTCCCTGGTCCTGGGGCCGCGGGGCTGCCAGATGACCTGGAGCCCACGGATAGGCCGAGGGCTGTGTCCTGCAGAGCTGGACACAGGGCTGGCTGTGTCCTCGCCCCAGCTGCCCACTGGTCAGGCCCAGGCCTTGAAGGAGCAGCAAGCCTCTCTCCCATTCCTACCTCCCTGGCCTCATGGCAGTGGCAGTCTCCATGGGTTACAGTCTATGACGGTCTCAGCAGCTGGAGTATACGGACATTCCTGTTAAAGTCGTGACTTTAACCAGTGTCAGTCTCGCTGTTCAAGTTTCAAAAACTGGTCCAGCTTAGATCAGTTGTCTTCCCCAAGGAGGTGGCCAGAGGTCAGGGTAAGTTGCAAGGACACTGCACACAATTACTTCAGGTCCCCCTCTGTGGTTGGCACTGTTCTCAAAACAGGACAATTGTTGTGACGCTGAGAAGTGACCTAATTGGTATTTGCCACAACATGGATTCCTAGGCTCTCATACAAATGATTCTCTCCAGTGTAAATGAAAAACCTGAGGGCCAGCTGGGTCCTGGGTGCCTGGCTCCCTCAGTTACGACTGGGCAGGGTCTTAGGGATCTGGCCCTGCAGGCACCCCCCATCTAAGATCTGCCTCTTCAGTCAGGCTTAGGCACTGGCAGGAAGCCCCAGACTGAGTGCTGGACCAGTGCTCCCAGGCAGGGTAAATGTCCAACACAGGCACCCCCCACCTCTCCCTTAGCCAAGGCCTGGACTTCAGAGGGGGAAAGTCAAGCCGTGGGACTCGTCCTTTCTTACCAGAACTAAAAATAACATTTGTTTTGGTGAGGTTTACAGGAACATAATGACCTGACCTCAAACCACAGAGGATCTGACACCAACAAGTTTGCAACAACTGACTACGCCCCTTTCTCATCTTTTCTATAAAAGGATTTTGCTGAAAGCTTTCAAGGAGTTCGGAGTTTTTAAGGCAGGAGCCGCCTGTCTCCTTGCATGAACCTGCAATAAAATTTTCTGTGCTACAAACTCTAACGTTTTGGTACCATTTGGCCTCGCCGTGCATTGGGCATATAGACATGAATTTAATAACACATCCAAGATCACACAAAGATCTTGCACTGGACCTAGAACAAGGGTCTTCTCATTCCCACCAGAGCATAAAGCTGTCCAATTTCTGAACGTGATAGCCTTTCAAACACCAAGAGCATACAACGGAACATGACCTGGTTATGCCTTGCTCACGCTCACCCAGGCAGAGTAGACGGAAAGCAACAGGACACTGCTTCTGTCTAATCATGGCCCTGGACAATCAGCTTACTAGAGTCCTTACTTGTGAGGAGTAGACTTCCTCTCTAACTTCAAAGAGACCCTCATCTTCTCAGACTTTCTACCTCATGTCCCATCCAAAATCGTTCCCCTCCTCTTTTTTATTCCCAAAATGAACATCTCTAGAATAAAGGAGGGAGTAATGGTGGAGAGTAAATGGTGTGAGGAAAGAAAATCAGCCTGACAGCAGAGGTTGCCCATCCTTCCCCTGGGTGGAGGGACAGGCTGTGATGGCAGTGCACTGAGGGCCAGAGTGTGCCCTGAGGCAGAAAGGGAATGATGCAGAAATCTCCCAGTGCCTTCATTTTGTTCCTCAGTCTCCCCATCCTGTGTGTCTTCATCCCAAAACTCAACAGACCCTAGCACAGGGTAGGCTCTTCACTACAGGCTGTGTACCAGGAGGGAAAGGGGCAGGGCACAATATTTGAAAGAACGGCATAGCCCAAGGACACAACATAAACCCACTAGAATCAAATGGGTCCAAGATGGCAGACTAGACCTTAATCTTCAATAAGCAAGCTAAATGACACACCTAGAGGCGCCATGACAATTTCTCCCCTTCCCCAAAATAGTTGGAATTATCCTCCCACTTATTTGCATATGAAATTACCCAGTTCATAAAAGCTAAGCACGCCACATTTCAGAGCCGCCACACTCATCCTCTGCAATGGCCCGCACTCTGTCTGTGGAGTGTGCTTTTCTCCGAATATGAATAAATCCACATCTTCCCTATCATTTTGTCTCTCACTGAATTCTTTTCTGCAATGAGACATCAAGAACCTGAGCTCCGTTAGGTCCTGAAACCAGGTATCATGGGTTTTGGTTGGGTTTGAGTCCCAGCCATGTGGGTTCACGTCCCAAGCAGGATTTTGGCCAGGTTCAAGTCCTGGTCACATGAGTTCGAGTCTCAAATTGGATTTGGGGTTTAAGTTCCAAATCTGAGATAAATGGTTTCAGTCGTGCTCGGCCTTTCACGGGAGCTGTAGGATGAGCTGCCACAATGCCTCCCCAGAGTCAGAACAACCAACAATCAGGCCTGTCTCAGGAATGTGGGGTGCTGCTATGAGACAGGCCTCTACAAATGTTATAGAAGAATATTAGGGGTTGAGCAGGTTTTTGACTCCTTTACAAGATCTTCACTCCAGTGCAAAACCCCATTTACTCCAACATTTCCATCAAGCAATCAACTAATGACAAACAAATCCAAAGAGATGGTGAATCATTACATGTAGCAAATGCTGAGCTGTCTGGAACACCTGAGGCCTGCTTTGTACTCTGGGTTTCAGTAGCACCAGAGGGAGATCTTGACTATTGTTTTTAAAATCAAGTAATCTAGATTTTTTTGAAAAGTAGTTCAAAACAGACAGAAGAAAATCTTGCATACTCATTCTGTAGCAGCATCTCTGCCAAGCCAGTGGGCAATGACAGAACTCTTATCTTATCTGTCCAAAATTACTCTTATCTATCCCAAATTAAAGGAAGTTCCCATTTCAGCAAGTTGGAACAATTCAAAGAGGAAGCAATGATCTGACCTTAGGCAAAGAAAATTAGAAGTTGGTCTTTCTCCATTTCTTCTTTGAACCAAGGTTCTCTCCTTTTGGATTTTACAAAGACCGCCCCGAAACCAGACATAGCCCAAGGACACAACATAAACCCACTAGAATCAAATGGGTCCAGGAAAACTAGACCTTAATCTTCAATAAGCAAGCTAAATGACACACCTAGAGGCGCCATGACAATTTCTCCCCTTCCCCAAAATAGTTGGAATTATCCTCCCACTTATTTGCATATGAAATTACCCAGTTCATAAAAGCTAAGCACGCCACATTTCAGAGCCGCCACACTCATCCTCTGCAATGGCCCGCACTCTGTCTGTGGAGTGTGCTTTTCTCCGAATATGAATAAATCCACATCTTCCCTATCATTTTGTCTCTCACTGAATTCTTTTCTGCAATGAGACATCAAGAACCTGAGCTCCGTTAGGTCCTGAAACCAGGTATCATGGGTTTTGGTTGGGTTTGAGTCCCAGCCATGTGGGTTCACGTCCCAAGCAGGATTTTGGCCAGGTTCAAGTCCTGGTCACATGAGTTCGAGTCTCAAATTGGATTTGGGGTTTAAGTTCCAAATCTGAGATAAATGGTTTCAGTCGTGCTCGGCCTTTCACGGGAGCTGTAGGATGAGCTGCCACAATGCCTCCCCAGAGTCAGAACAACCAACAATCAGGCCTGTCTCAGGAATGTGGGGTGCTGCTATGAGACAGGCCTCTACAAATGTTATAGAAGAATATTAGGGGTTGAGCAGGTTTTTGACTCCTTTACAAGATCTTCACTCCAGTGCAAAACCCCATTTACTCCAACATTTCCATCAAGCAATCAACTAATGACAAACAAATCCAAAGAGATGGTGAATCATTACATGTAGCAAATGCTGAGCTGTCTGGAACACCTGAGGCCTGCTTTGTACTCTGGGTTTCAGTAGCACCAGAGGGAGATCTTGACTATTGTTTTTAAAATCAAGTAATCTAGATTTTTTTGAAAAGTAGTTCAAAACAGACAGAAGAAAATCTTGCATACTCATTCTGTAGCAGCATCTCTGCCAAGCCAGTGGGCAATGACAGAACTCTTATCTTATCTGTCCAAAATTACTCTTATCTATCCCAAATTAAAGGAAGTTCCCATTTCAGCAAGTTGGAACAATTCAAAGAGGAAGCAATGATCTGACCTTAGGCAAAGAAAATTAGAAGTTGGTCTTTCTCCATTTCTTCTTTGAACCAAGGTTCTCTCCTTTTGGATTTTACAAAGACCGCAGACCAATCCAGAGACCCCAAGCCAATCTCCACTTACTTATGGGACAGAGAAAGAATCAAGCACATAATGGAGAAAATCTCAAATGCCCCTTATGTCTGTCCAAGCACCCATGAAGTTCATCCAAGGTCCATATACTGTGCCAAACCCAGAGGTTGAGGATGGAGATGAGGAAGTCAGAAATGGCTTAAGAACAATGTCTTCCTTCTAAGAGCTTGGCAGTCCAGTGAGAAAGCAAACAGAAGATACAAGGCCCACTAGAACGTGAACAAAAACTTATGGGCGTCTGTGTGCAGGGGGGGGCAGGCGGGGGGAGAGGGGTGACTGGTAAGATCTGGAAAAGCTCCTGGGGGAGATGGGATTAGAGATGAACCACTCTGCAGTTTGACATGGTGAACTATGTGAAAATAGTTGCATGAAAGTGAAACACAGAATGTTCAAATAATAAACCAATGCAGTAGAAATGTGGGGTGTAGAAACACTGAAATGTCCATGGTCAGGAAGAATGACTTCTAACCAGCATGCATGCTTGACTGTCACCCCATCCCTAGGGCTGGGGCATCTAGAAAGAACACTAAAGACTCAGTTGTGTCTGACTCTTTGCAAGGCCATGGACTGCACCCCACCAGGCTCCTCTGTCCACGGAATTCTCCAGGCAAGAACACAGGACTGGATTGCCATTTCCTTCTCCAGGGCATCTTCCCAACCCAGGGATTGAACTCAGGTCTCCTGCACTGCAGGCAGATTCTGTACCATCCGAACCACCAGGGAGGCCCAAAGAACTCCAAATTTACCAGCAACGATGATCCTCCTAGGTTCCTCATACTGCACTGCTGATCTGAAAATACCTGCTAGCCACATCTGACCACTTAAAATGCAGTTTTCAGGCCCACGTTAGTGGTTCAGTGGAGATGTTGTAATACAGAGTGCTTCTTCCAGTCAGAGCAAGTTCAAAGAGATTCGTTGCAGAAGTTCCCATTTCAGCAAGTGATCTGACCTTAGGCAAAGAAATTTAGAAGTTGGTCTTTCTCCATTTCTTCTTTGAACCAAGGTTCTCTCCTTTTGGATTTTACAAAGACCGCAGACCAATCCAGAGACCCCAAGCCAATCTCCACTTACTTATGGGACAGAGAAAGAATCAAGCACATAATGGAGAAAATCTCAAATGCCCCTTATGTCTGTCCAAGCACCCATGAAGTTCATCCAAGGTCCATATACTGTGCCAAACCCAGAGGTTGAGGATGGAGATGAGGAAGTCAGAAATGGCTTAAGAACAATGTCTTCCTTCTAAGAGCTTGGCAGTCCAGTGAGAAAGCAAACAGAAGATACAAGGCCCACTAGAACGTGAACAAAAACTTATGGGCGTCTGTGTGCAGGGGGGGGCAGGCGGGGGGAGAGGGGTGACTGGTAAGATCTGGAAAAGCTCCTGGGGGAGATGGGATTAGAGATGAACCACTCTGCAGTTTGACATGGTGAACTATGTGAAAATAGTTGCATGAAAGTGAAACACAGAATGTTCAAATAATAAACCAATGCAGTAGAAATGTGGGGTGTAGAAACACTGAAATGTCCATGGTCAGGAAGAATGACTTCTAACCAGCATGCATGCTTGACTGTCACCCCATCCCTAGGGCTGGGGCATCTAGAAAGAACACTAAAGACTCAGTTGTGTCTGACTCTTTGCAAGGCCATGGACTGCACCCCACCAGGCTCCTCTGTCCACGGAATTCTCCAGGCAAGAACACAGGACTGGATTGCCATTTCCTTCTCCAGGGCATCTTCCCAACCCAGGGATTGAACTCAGGTCTCCTGCACTGCAGGCAGATTCTGTACCATCCGAACCACCAGGGAGGCCCAAAGAACTCCAAATTTACCAGCAACGATGATCCTCCTAGGTTCCTCATACTGCACTGCTGATCTGAAAATACCTGCTAGCCACATCTGACCACTTAAAATGCAGTTTTCAGGCCCACGTTAGTGGTTCAGTGGAGATGTTGTAATACAGAGTGCTTCTTCCTGAAGTCAGAGCAAGTTATCAAAGAGATTCGTTGCAGAGTCATGAATAACAAAGGGAAGGCACACGGATACAGACCGAGCTGCCTCAATGAAGGTACCTGCGAGCGGCTCTCCAGGTCTTCATGGTGTTTCTAAAAGGCTGCAGGCATGCGGGTTTGCATCTGGAACTGCTCCTGCTGAGAATCTTCCACCTACAAGGAAAATGTGATAAAAAAAAAAAAAAAAGGTTACTGCAATTCCTTTTGGGTGGGGTGTTGGGAAGGGAGGGGGGCGGGCAGGCCAATTCTATTGGTCTTTCATTTATCTATTTTCATCCATCTTTGTTCTTTGGCCCGTGTGGGCCTCCCATCACAGTGGCCTCTGTTGTCGCAGAGCATCAGCTCTGGGCGCATGCGCACCAGAGCTCCGACTCAGTAATTGGACCCATCAGTCCAGCCTTCCCAGGCCAGAGATCGAACCGGTGCCCCTTGCACTGCAAGGCGGTGTCCTTACCCACTGGATCACCAGGGAAACCCTGTAATTCTTTTTTTTAAGTAAATCAAACACACTAAAATAAGTTCTCACACAATTTATGATAAAGCAGAATTGGTGAAACAGCCATTTACATGCTATTTGAGTAAGAAAATTTACTGGGTATAATTGTGTCCCAACTGAAGTTTTGTCTCATTTTCAAATAGGGGATAACATTCTCTAGTCATATCCAAAATGCTTTCTCTGCTAAGTTTTGTTCAGTACAGTGGCATTTTAATGTTGTATTCTTTATTTTTTGAATTTTTAATTTTAAGGTGTATTTTTTAAATTTTTACTTGTGTTGCTATTTAAAAATGCTGCTGCTTAGTCACTTCAGTCGTGTCCAACTCTGTGTGACTTAGCCCACTAGGCTCCTCTGTCCGTGGAATTTTCCAGTCACGCATACTGGAGTGGAAGATCCTCCTCCAGGAGATTTTCCCAACACAGGGATTGAACCCAGGCTTCCTGCATGGCAGGCTGATTCTTTACCACTGAGCCACCAGGGAAGCCCATATATATTAAGGATACTTCATGTCAATAACTGAGGTGACTTGATTAGTTGGAAGAGGAACATTTACTACTGCTGTATTCATGACTATCAGTGTTTGAACCACTGACTTAGGACGGAGGGAGGACTGGAAAAAACACCCACCTTGCCCCTTGTGAGCATGGCTGGTCACACCCCCCAGCAACATTTCTAGAGCAGGTTGCCATTTCCTCCTCCAGGGGATCTTTCCAACTCAGGGATCAAACCCATGTCTCCTGAGCTTCATAGCAGGTGGATTCTTTACCGTTGAGCCACCAGGGAAGCCCACCTTGCCCCTTGCTAACTGGTAATAAATGTCAGTCACATACCTCCCAAGAGGCTCAGTGTCCCACTCTGTAAAATGGGGCCAGTCACACTGCCAACCCACATGCTGTTGGGAGTACCCAGTGTGATACCTGACAAAGAATGAGAATCTTTTATTAACCAATTTTTTTCTTCTTTATGTGTATTTTCATGGAAAAGGAGATAAGGCTGTATCTAGAATGCTTACCAGGTTCCATGATCTACAGAAATATAAAATGTATTTTGAATCATGTAGATCTAGTCCCTTCTAGTTTTCTCTTTTGAAGTTTACTAGTTTTTAAATGTCCTTACCCACTGGATCACCAGGAAACCCTGTAATTCTTTTTAAGTAAATCAAACACACTAAAATAAGTTCTCACACAATTTATGATAAAGCAGAATTGGTGAAACAGCCATTTACATGCTATTTGAGTAAGAAAATTTACTGGGTATAATTGTGTCCCAACTGAAGTTTTGTCTCATTTTCAAATAGGGGATAACATTCTCTAGTCATATCCAAAATGCTTTCTCTGCTAAGTTTTGTTCAGTACAGTGGCATTTTAATGTTGTATTCTTTATTTTTTGAATTTTTAATTTTAAGGTGTATTTTTTAAATTTTTACTTGTGTTGCTATTTAAAAATGCTGCTGCTTAGTCACTTCAGTCGTGTCCAACTCTGTGTGACTTAGCCCACTAGGCTCCTCTGTCCGTGGAATTTTCCAGTCACGCATACTGGAGTGGAAGATCCTCCTCCAGGAGATTTTCCCAACACAGGGATTGAACCCAGGCTTCCTGCATGGCAGGCTGATTCTTTACCACTGAGCCACCAGGGAAGCCCATATATATTAAGGATACTTCATGTCAATAACTGAGGTGACTTGATTAGTTGGAAGAGGAACATTTACTACTGCTGTATTCATGACTATCAGTGTTTGAACCACTGACTTAGGACGGAGGGAGGACTGGAAAAAACACCCACCTTGCCCCTTGTGAGCATGGCTGGTCACACCCCCCAGCAACATTTCTAGAGCAGGTTGCCATTTCCTCCTCCAGGGGATCTTTCCAACTCAGGGATCAAACCCATGTCTCCTGAGCTTCATAGCAGGTGGATTCTTTACCGTTGAGCCACCAGGGAAGCCCACCTTGCCCCTTGCTAACTGGTAATAAATGTCAGTCACATACCTCCCAAGAGGCTCAGTGTCCCACTCTGTAAAATGGGGCCAGTCACACTGCCAACCCACATGCTGTTGGGAGTACCCAGTGTGATACCTGACAAAGAATGAGAATCTTTTATTAACCAATTTTTTTCTTCTTTATGTGTATTTTCATGGAAAAGGAGATAAGGCTGTATCTAGAATGCTTACCAGGTTCCATGATCTACAGAAATATAAAATGTATTTTGAATCATGTAGATCTAGTCCCTTCTAGTTTTCTCTTTTAAAGTTTACTAGTTACTTTTATATGTAAGTTTTCTCAGATTAACTTAAGCAACGTGAGAAGTCAAGGTGGCCCTGAGTTGAGAGTTTGATGCTTCTCCTAGGGAGGATGAGGCCCTGGGTGAGAAGTGACTAATTTGGAAAAGAGTATCAGCAGGTCCTCTCTGCACCTGCACCTGCTCAGGACAAGGGGGACCACACCATCACGACAAGCAGAATATTCAGTAAATTGGACACTTAGACTTTGACTTCAGGCCTGCTAGACTCTCAGGAAAGCCAAACTACATGTGTCTATGAAAGGACTTGTCCTTTTAGTTGCACATAGGGTGGGGTTTCTCCTGGTTGGATCCCAGGAGGAAAACCAAGGGAGGAACAAACCGCAGTGTCTTTATAGACTTCAATGTCCCTTGAGGGAAGGTCAGTGCCATGAGGTATAGACTTTGTCTGTCTTGCTCCCGCTAGATTTGCAGTCCAGCCCAGTGCTGGCTTACCTGGGTCTCAGTAAACGCTGGTCGGTGATAGTGCTGAATATCAAGCAATCAAAGTGGTCTCCACACCAACTGGCACAACAGAGTTCTGGTCTGAGTCAGCTGACTGGGACACTTGTTGGTCCCAAAGTCTAATGCTTGGTTGGGAGGATGTGGCATTGAACTCTGATTTGTTACACAGGTCCTGGGGGAAATGATCCCTGCTTCCCAACCCCTTACCTCCACCCAGGCCTGGAGGATTTGACTAATTGGCATCTGATAAGAGGCTGGAAAGAGCTGAGGGCAGCAGTGAGGTTACGGGGCACATGCCCCACTCCCGCATGCTGGAAAACTCCCCGGGTTACCGTTGAGCCACCAGGAAGCCCACCTTGCCCCTTGCTAACTGGTAATAAATGTCAGTCACATACCTCCCAAGAGGCTCAGTGTCCCACTCTGTAAAATGGGGCCAGTCACACTGCCAACCCACATGCTGTTGGGAGTACCCAGTGTGATACCTGACAAAGAATGAGAATCTTTTATTAACCAATTTTTTTCTTCTTTATGTGTATTTTCATGGAAAAGGAGATAAGGCTGTATCTAGAATGCTTACCAGGTTCCATGATCTACAGAAATATAAAATGTATTTTGAATCATGTAGATCTAGTCCCTTCTAGTTTTCTCTTTTAAAGTTTACTAGTTACTTTTATATGTAAGTTTTCTCAGATTAACTTAAGCAACGTGAGAAGTCAAGGTGGCCCTGAGTTGAGAGTTTGATGCTTCTCCTAGGGAGGATGAGGCCCTGGGTGAGAAGTGACTAATTTGGAAAAGAGTATCAGCAGGTCCTCTCTGCACCTGCACCTGCTCAGGACAAGGGGGACCACACCATCACGACAAGCAGAATATTCAGTAAATTGGACACTTAGACTTTGACTTCAGGCCTGCTAGACTCTCAGGAAAGCCAAACTACATGTGTCTATGAAAGGACTTGTCCTTTTAGTTGCACATAGGGTGGGGTTTCTCCTGGTTGGATCCCAGGAGGAAAACCAAGGGAGGAACAAACCGCAGTGTCTTTATAGACTTCAATGTCCCTTGAGGGAAGGTCAGTGCCATGAGGTATAGACTTTGTCTGTCTTGCTCCCGCTAGATTTGCAGTCCAGCCCAGTGCTGGCTTACCTGGGTCTCAGTAAACGCTGGTCGGTGATAGTGCTGAATATCAAGCAATCAAAGTGGTCTCCACACCAACTGGCACAACAGAGTTCTGGTCTGAGTCAGCTGACTGGGACACTTGTTGGTCCCAAAGTCTAATGCTTGGTTGGGAGGATGTGGCATTGAACTCTGATTTGTTACACAGGTCCTGGGGGAAATGATCCCTGCTTCCCAACCCCTTACCTCCACCCAGGCCTGGAGGATTTGACTAATTGGCATCTGATAAGAGGCTGGAAAGAGCTGAGGGCAGCAGTGAGGTTACGGCGGGGCACATGCCCCACTCCCGTTCCACTGCTGAGAAATCCTCTGGTTCATTAGGCTGCCACAAACATTACTCGTCAATTTTTTTTTAATTCTCTTGCAGGTTCTGACTTCAGTCAACCTTGTGGAAAGTTCTATGTGCACTTTCCCATCCCTGCCTCCTCAAAAACAGTGCTTCAATGAAAGCTACTGTTCCCTGAAGAGCCAGCTCTGTCCTCTCCAGGCCCACACCAATCAAGGGCAAGATAAGGCTCTTCCCAGTTCACAGCCCCGCCTGCACCATGGGCCAAGATAATGTGCACTAAGGTTACTTTTATGTACCCAATTCCAAAGACAGAGAAGCCTAGCAGGCTACAGCCACAAGAGTCGAACAGGACTAAGCTTGAGCCCATTCTACTCAGTGATTTTTCATATGGTCTGCTGTTTTCTCAACAGTATAATTTTCAAACTTCTCTGGTTCCTGGACTAAATAATTAGAAGGCAGTTTAGATACTCCAAATAGTAGACGTGGCCCAGACATTTATGGTCTCTGGGATAATTAACTCTATGTATTGTAGAATAAAAAAGATACATGTGTAGAACTGTACAAAACAATGGGTGAACCCTAATATAAGCTATAGA
The DNA here is from genome assembly GCA_022376925.1 of Tragulus kanchil. Taxonomy (NCBI): domain Eukaryota; kingdom Metazoa; phylum Chordata; class Mammalia; order Artiodactyla; family Tragulidae; genus Tragulus; species Tragulus kanchil. The sequence continues at coordinate 164,884,494 of JAIOJX010000005.1, forward strand.
CTTCAGTTAATAGTTTCTCAAAATTGTTCATCAATAGTAATAAATGTACCGACCACACTAATGAAAGATGTAAATAATGGGAGACACTGGGTAGGAAGGGAGATGTGGGAACTCTGCATGTTATCTGCTTAATTTTTATGAACCTAAAATGTCTCTAAAATGTAAAAATCTATTAATTAAAAAATAATAGTATGGGCAGGGTGAGCAGATGAGAGCATCAGTGAAACAAAAGTAGCCAATCGTTGGTAATTTTTGAAGCTGAATGATGGACCATGAAGGGGGTTCATTATATTATTATATGTCCACAATAAAAGTTTCTTCAATCTTACACAATTTCAATAACAATTTACACAGGTCCTGGGGGAAATGATCCCTGCTTCCCAACCCCTTACCTCCACCCAGGCCTGGAGGATTTGACTAATTGGCATCTGATAAGAGGCTGGAAAGAGCTGAGGGCAGCAGTGAGGTTACGGCGGGGCACATGCCCCACTCCCGTTCCACTGCTGAGAAATCCTCTGGTTCATTAGGCTGCCACAAACATTACTCGTCAATTTTTTTTTAATTCTCTTGCAGGTTCTGACTTCAGTCAACCTTGTGGAAAGTTCTATGTGCACTTTCCCATCCCTGCCTCCTCAAAAACAGTGCTTCAATGAAAGCTACTGTTCCCTGAAGAGCCAGCTCTGTCCTCTCCAGGCCCACACCAATCAAGGGCAAGATAAGGCTCTTCCCAGTTCACAGCCCCGCCTGCACCATGGGCCAAGATAATGTGCACTAAGGTTACTTTTATGTACCCAATTCCAAAGACAGAGAAGCCTAGCAGGCTACAGCCACAAGAGTCGAACAGGACTAAGCTTGAGCCCATTCTACTCAGTGATTTTTCATATGGTCTGCTGTTTTCTCAACAGTATAATTTTCAAACTTCTCTGGTTCCTGGACTAAATAATTAGAAGGCAGTTTAGATACTCCAAATAGTAGACGTGGCCCAGACATTTATGGTCTCTGGGATAATTAACTCTATGTATTGTAGAATAAAAAAGATACATGTGTAGAACTGTACAAAACAATGGGTGAACCCTAATATAAGCTATAGACTTCAGTTAATAGTTTCTCAAAATTGTTCATCAATAGTAATAAATGTACCGACCACACTAATGAAAGATGTAAATAATGGGAGACACTGGGTAGGAAGGGAGATGTGGGAACTCTGCATGTTATCTGCTTAATTTTTATGAACCTAAAATGTCTCTAAAATATAAAAATCTATTAATTAAAAAATAATAGTATGGGCAGGGTGAGCAGATGAGAGCATCAGTGAAACAAAAGTAGCCAATCGTTGGTAATTTTTGAAGCTGAATGATGGACCATGAAGGGGGTTCATTATATTATTATATGTCCACAATAAAAGTTTCTTCAATCTTACACAATTTCAATAACATGTCTCTTCTTATTACAAAAGTAATTCATACACATATACATTTTAACAATATTGGACAGTACCTATAATGAATTCACTCAAAAATATCACCTGCAGCATTTTGGTGTGGACATACACACAAAAACCAGAATGATAGCATACTGAATAAGAAGTTTTAATACTACCCTTTTTAAAACTTAGTATCACACCATAAATATCTTCTCATGTCTTAAAATAGCTCCAAAAGCGTACTTTTAAATTGCTTCAGTAAGATTTCATATTATGGCTGTACTATATACAGTCCAGAAGTTACATATCTACCTGTATGGTCCTCATCCCAGGCAGCTAGGATCCGTCAGAGGTGAGATCTCTAATGCACACCTAGTCCTGCCACAGAGCAACCTGACAGAGAGAAAGTTATTTGGCCTTGGTCCCCAGCTGGTGAATTTCTCACATTCAGGTTGTAAGCGCACTTCAAGGCTACTTAACACCTCGGAAGAGGTGCTTTTCTTCATCACACAGTCTCATGTGGACTTGCTATTTACAAAATGGAAGTCAGGCGAGAGTTGAGTGTTTAGAACTCTGGCACGTGTATAGTTGCTTTCTCTGGACCAACAATCCAGCACTCTCTGGGGACCCCCAAGGATAAAGGCAATTTTCCTGGCAACTCAAAAAAGGGACATCAGAGGTCAGATGAATGAGAATTGGTGTTACGGCAATAAATTTCACTAGAAGCTATAGCAAGTCCTGGAAATCAACCGCATCCCCAACCATGACTATGCATCACCTACAGGGGTGGCCCATGGGCTCCAGGCAGACCCTGCCAGTCCATGCTAGATAGATCTTCTCAAATAACTACCCAGCTCACGGCATAGAGAATCACAATTGAAGAAGAACTCCAATGAGACCAAGCAGCCAAGTAGTTAGAATGCGCACTGGCCACAGAGTGTGTTATGTTTGCCTGTAGATCGTACAATCAGTGAGATTTCTAATCAGATCTGGAAGAAGCAGGCTCTTATTGCATGAGCCAGTTCTCCCTGAGGCTGAGCGGACTGAGGTGCCAGCCCACCTGACCTTTGCCAAAGGTACTTTCTTCTACAAAGCTGGAAAGAAAAGAGGGCTTAAAATATTAAATTTGAGAAAATGTGTTTTCCAAAATCCACGTCTCTTGCCAATATATCAGATCTTTTATCTTGGATAGTTTATCTAATCAGACAACTATAATATGCACTGTGATGAGAACAGTGAGATGCAGAATTAGTTGCTGGCTCTGTCCCCACTGGGTCTGTGGGACCTGGGAGGCCCCAGTCTCCACTTGTGCTCTGTGTGTCCAGATGACGGAAGTCTTTCAGGTCAACTTTTCCGGGAAAGAGGAATCTATCACCTGAGTTCCTGAGAATCCCTTTGTTATATCAAAACCCCTTAATCCAGTGCATCTATGGTCCTCATCCCAGGCAGCTAGGATCCGTCAGAGGTGAGATCTCTAATGCACACCTAGTCCTGCCACAGAGCAACCTGACAGAGAGAAAGTTATTTGGCCTTGGTCCCCAGCTGGTGAATTTCTCACATTCAGGTTGTAAGCGCACTTCAAGGCTACTTAACACCTCGGAAGAGGTGCTTTTCTTCATCACACAGTCTCATGTGGACTTGCTATTTACAAAATGGAAGTCAGGCGAGAGTTGAGTGTTTAGAACTCTGGCACGTGTATAGTTGCTTTCTCTGGACCAACAATCCAGCACTCTCTGGGGACCCCCAAGGATAAAGGCAATTTTCCTGGCAACTCAAAAAGGCACATCAGAGGTCAGATGAATGAGAATTGGTGTTACGGCAATAAATTTCACTAGAAGCTATAGCAAGTCCTGGAAATCAACCGCATCCCCAACCATGACTATGCATCACCTACAGGGGTGGCCCATGGGCTCCAGGCAGACCCTGCCAGTCCATGCTAGATAGATCTTCTCAAATAACTACCCAGCTCACGGCATAGAGAATCACAATTGAAGAAGAACTCCAATGAGACCAAGCAGCCAAGTAGTTAGAATGCGCACTGGCCACAGAGTGTGTTATGTTTGCCTGTAGATCGTACAATCAGTGAGATTTCTAATCAGATCTGGAAGAAGCAGGCTCTTATTGCATGAGCCAGTTCTCCCTGAGGCTGAGCGGACTGAGGTGCCAGCCCACCTGACCTTTGCCAAAGGTACTTTCTTCTACAAAGCTGGAAAGAAAAGAGGGCTTAAAATATTAAATTTGAGAAAATGTGTTTTCCAAAATCCACGTCTCTTGCCAATATATCAGATCTTTTATCTTGGATAGTTTATCTAATCAGACAACTATAATATGCACTGTGATGAGAACAGTGAGATGCAGAATTAGTTGCTGGCTCTGTCCCCACTGGGTCTGTGGGACCTGGGAGGCCCCAGTCTCCACTTGTGCTCTGTGTGTCCAGATGACGGGAAGTCTTTCAGGTCAACTTTTCCGGGAAAGAGGAATCTATCACCTGAGTTCCTGAGAATCCCTGTATATCAGACTTTCCAGTGCATCTATAGTGAGATGCCTGCCCTGTAAACTGGCCCCAGGTAAAGAGTCATGGGCACAGCCCCGAAGGCCATGAAACTGAGCTCTGGAGGAGTCAGCCAGAGATCCAGGCTGTTGGCTCAGAGAGAAGAGAAGATGTTCACCCAAGAGAAATCGCTCCTGACCCAAGGAGGGCAGAGAGAGAAGCCAGTGGGAAGAATGTTCATGTAATACAGAGAGCTATGACTGTGGATGCCCCTCGGGGCACTCATCTTCTCAGTTGCCACCTGAGATGCAGAGAAAGAGCGTCCCATAGACAGCCATCTCACCACACTTCTTTTTAATTTATTCATTTATATATTTATTTTTGGCTGTGCTGGGTCTTTGTTATTGTACGGGCTTTTTCTCCAGTTGCAGTGAGCGCGGGCTTCTCTAGTTGCAGTCGGGAGTTCTCATTATAGTGGCTTCTCGTATCACCAAGCACAAGCTCTAGGGCACACAGACTTCAGTAGTTGTGGCTCCCAGGCTCTAGGACACAGGCTCAATCACTGTGGTGCATGGGCTTAGGTGCTCCAAGGCAAGTGGAGCCTCACATTTGATCAAGGATAGAACCCATCCCTCCTGCACTGACAGGTAGGTTCATTACCACTGAGTCATCATGGAGGCCCTCTCTCCACACTGTTAAGAAATCGGCCTCTTCTTTAATGCAGATCCCTGGTGTTGAGGTCTGTGGGAATGACCCCAGCTCCAGTCAGCACTTCCTTGAACCTGATCCAGGGAGAGGAGACTGAAAATTATTACTCTGCCTCAAAAAGAAATCAGTATAAAATAATAGCATAGAGACAGAGATTGAGGGAGGAGTGTTACCAGCATTCTGGCTACAAATGCTCCACGGAGCAGCTTCCCCTGGACAGTCTCCTTTCACTCTCTTGGCCCCTCACATAAATCTGGGTAACAGGGCGACCTTCCTGCATGCCCCACAGCAGAGGCTGTACATGTAAAAGCCTCTAGCATTCAGAATGTGCCTCTCCCTGTGAACAGGTGGCCAGAAGGTGATTCCCAAGGACATGGTGACTCAGGTCAACTTTTCCGGGAAAGAGGAATCTATCACCTGAGTTCCTGAGAATCCCTGTATATCAGACTTTCCAGTGCATCTATAGTGAGATGCCTGCCCTGTAAACTGGCCCCAGGTAAAGAGTCATGGGCACAGCCCCGAAGGCCATGAAACTGAGCTCTGGAGGAGTCAGCCAGAGATCCAGGCTGTTGGCTCAGAGAGAAGAGAAGATGTTCACCCAAGAGAAATCGCTCCTGACCCAAGGAGGGCAGAGAGAGAAGCCAGTGGGAAGAATGTTCATGTAATACAGAGAGCTATGACTGTGGATGCCCCTCGGGGCACTCATCTTCTCAGTTGCCACCTGAGATGCAGAGAAAGAGCGTCCCATAGACAGCCATCTCACCACACTTCTTTTTAATTTATTCATTTATATATTTATTTTTGGCTGTGCTGGGTCTTTGTTATTGTACGGGCTTTTTCTCCAGTTGCAGTGAGCGCGGGCTTCTCTAGTTGCAGTCGGGAGTTCTCATTATAGTGGCTTCTCGTATCACCAAGCACAAGCTCTAGGGCACACAGACTTCAGTAGTTGTGGCTCCCAGGCTCTAGGACACAGGCTCAATCACTGTGGTGCATGGGCTTAGGTGCTCCAAGGCAAGTGGAGCCTCACATTTGATCAAGGATAGAACCCATCCCTCCTGCACTGACAGGTAGGTTCATTACCACTGAGTCATCATGGAGGCCCTCTCTCCACACTGTTAAGAAATCGGCCTCTTCTTTAATGCAGATCCCTGGTGTTGAGGTCTGTGGGAATGACCCCAGCTCCAGTCAGCACTTCCTTGAACCTGATCCAGGGAGAGGAGACTGAAAATTATTACTCTGCCTCAAAAAGAAATCAGTATAAAATAATAGCATAGAGACAGAGATTGAGGGAGGAGTGTTACCAGCATTCTGGCTACAAATGCTCCACGGAGCAGCTTCCCCTGGACAGTCTCCTTTCACTCTCTTGGCCCCTCACATAAATCTGGGTAACAGGGCGACCTTCCTGCATGCCCCACAGCAGAGGCTGTACATGTAAAAGCCTCTAGCATTCAGAATGTGCCTCTCCCTGTGAACAGGTGGCCAGAAGGTGATTCCCAAGGACATGGTGACTCAGTCAGTCACAAGGGAAAATCTTCAATGTCCCGAGGACACTCTTTAATGGATGGGGCTTCGGACAGAGCCAGGATGAAGCTATGAGTGGTGAGAAGAGGAAGTAGCTGCAGGCAATAACTCATACTGCCTGTGCCCAAATGACCACAGTAAAAAAGCTGTATAAAATATACTAAGTAAAAAGGAAATAATTTAGGAAATACAAAAAAAAGTAAGACAGATAAAACTAAGGAATTAAAGGTAAACAGACCATGACACTAAATCACTTAGAGCAGAGAAAATAGCCTTCAAAAAGGCCTGGACAAAAGACTAAATGCTGAAGATTATAAGTAAACTACATGAGCAAAATACACCAAAAGAGTTAGAATCGAAAAGAGCTGTTAAAAATCAATAAACCAAACAGATGATAGGAATGATATTTTCATTCAAATAGAAATGAAAAAATATTTCTTAATGTCCACAATAGCAGATTAATTAAACAAATTGATATGATAGCATAGATGATACAATATTAACCTACCTCTGCACATAAATGTTTTAGATACACAATGATTTGTAGGATGTTCCTGGCACAGTACATGATAAAATTAAATAGTAGAATCTCAACTATATATATATATATATATATATATATATATATATACACACAAATATATAAAACTATGCTTTCTTTTTAAAAGTGCATGTGCACAATATACCTGCTTATGTAAATATCTGGAAGGAAATGCTAATGGTGGTTAACTCTGTGGGATTATTAGTCATTTAAATTGGTTGTACCTTTTTAAATTTCTCACAATGTATTACTTTTATTATTAGAAAAAATGTTTTCAGGGCTTCCCTGGTGGTCCAGTGAGTAAAGAGTCCACCTTGTAGTGCAAGGGGCATCGGTTCCATCTCTGGCCTGGGAAGATCCCACGTGCCACAGAGCAGCTGAACTGGTATGTCCAATTACGAGCCAGAGCTCTGGAGCGCATGTGCCCAGAGCCGGTGCTCTGTAATGAGAGAGGCCACTGCGATGGGAGGCCCAAACAGGCCAAAGAATAAAGATGGATGAAAATAAATAAATAAATAAATAAACAATTAAAGAGGCCAAAAAATAAAAAATGCTTTAAAGACAGTAATAAATGATACAGTCAATATTACCAAAAAAAATGTTTTTCAAAAAATAAAAGAAGGAAACAGCTTGGAAATATACCTGTAGAAAATGAAATGTTTGTGCTGTTGTAAAGTTATTCTTTTAGAGCCATTTAAGTTTCACTTGAAGAGAGGTTATGAAGGGAAGAATGCCTTCAAAAGAAATTCTTAATTGAATAAGAGGATATAATATCCATCCATTCACTGAAAGATAGTTCCTACCACATCAGTTGACATCAAAACTCACTAAGAAACTAGAGATATAACAACTCGATGAAAAATCTTGTCCTCTTAAGGACATTCTGTTTGAGGGTAATGTACAACAAACAAAATGGAGATTATATCCATGGTGTTAAGGATTATAGAGAAAAAACAGAGCCACAGAAGGGATCCTTGTCTCTGGGAAGTTGTTGGATTTTTACAAAGTGATGAAGGAGAAAACCGTGAGAAGGTGATACTTTCGGACAAAGACCCGAGGTGGTGAGGGCGCCGCCTGGTGGACCCCTAAGGTAAAGCGTTCAGGCCAGACGAACGCTGGCGTGAGCCTATGGAGGCAGGGGCCTGCAGTGAGGAAAGCAAAGAGGCCGGTGCGCTGCAAAGAGTGAGGGAGAGAGGAGCAGGAACGAGGGCAAGGTGCACGGGGCTGTGACCGTGAATGGGAGCACCGGAGGGCTGCAAGCAGAGGAGAATATAAGCAAAGGGTCACTGAGACTGATCACTGCTGTGTGCTCTCAGAGGCCCGTGTGTCGACAACTGTACGCCCTCTCAAGGTAGTTTGAGATGTACTATTGAATCCGGTAGCTGTAGCCTTCAACTATGACTTGTGTTAAGGTGGAGACCAAGAATTGAGGGTTTCTAATCATTTATGTCCATTAAGTAGATTAGTCATTCAATGTGAAACCAATTTCAAAATACATAATTTGGAAAAACAAACTATGCTAAAATAACCTGCATGAAGATACAGAAATTCTAAGTGGGTAACTTAAAGCAGCCATGGGCTCATGTAGGTGGAAATGGCCAGAAGGCAAGTGACGAGCTCAGATACCCCAGACCCGGGATGTTGTAAAGCTGTAGCGAGTGGTAAAGCTTTTGTCAGATGAACCCTGGACTCCCTGAGTTAAAGCAAGCATGTCTTCAAGCCAGTCATCATTGGGAAGCTTCCTGAGAAGGGCTGTGTACCTCTGTAGCAGCCAGAGCAGGACACACGAAAATGAGCTGCAGGAAAAATTCTTTGACTAGGAGCTTCAGAAGGAAGCAGAACTGTGCTGTCTTCAGGCCTAGGCACCCACTGTGTGGTCAGGTGGAGACAACCAGGACATCTGCAGCCTGCTCAGTTTGGGAACCATGGTGGGTCGTGAGGGTCGCCATTACCTTGATGGACCATCATTATTGAAAGAAGTCTCATTGCTTCTCCTTCTCTGGGCATACCACTGCCACATCTTTCACCCAGCCCAGCATGAAAGAGAGCTCGCCAGCAAATACAGGAGCTTACTGACCTGTGGACCTTCAGGCCTCGCAGCTTCCTCACTATTGTCTCACCTAGGGACTGACGCCTGCTCCAGGGGAGCCTAGGGGCCAGTGCTCACTCCCTAAAATGACACGAGCTGAAAGGGAAGAGGCCTTCCCTGCCAACATCATAGTACATCATCCAGGGCCCTTGAATGTCAATTCTCCATGACCTGATGAATGGTTTTCTCAAAGGGGAACTGGAGAAATTGGAGGGACTGAGGATCTACAGAAATCTATGTAATCATCTCAGTTATGGTCTCCATCATCATTGGCAGAAGAACCTGTCGGGTCTTGAAGTTATACTGATAGGTTGATTCACAGATAAAACCCTTCATAAGGAAAGAGCTAATCTGCCATGTCCTCCCAAAACAAACCCTCTGCTCACTTGTACTTTCTACAGTTTCTGAAAATGATTTTAGGGCAAGTTCCTCTTTCCATTCAGAGTTAGCCAGCGGTCATTCTGGTGATTTGGCCCATCTTGGTGACCTGTGTTACTAACAGATGCATTCTAATTATTATACAGAAACCAATTTCAAAATACATAATTTGGAAAAACAAACTATGCTAAAATAACCTGCATGAAGATACAGAAATTCTAAGTGGGTAACTTAAAGCAGCCATGGGCTCATGTAGGTGGAAATGGCCAGAAGGCAAGTGACGAGCTCAGATACCCCAGACCCGGGATGTTGTAAAGCTGTAGCGAGTGGTAAAGTTTTTGTCAAATGAACCCTGGACTCCCTGAGTTAAAGCAAGCATGTCTTCAAGCCAGTCATCATTGGGAAGCTTCCTGAGAAGGGCTGTGTACCTCTGTAGCAGCCAGAGCAGGACACACGAAAATGAGCTGCAGGAAAAATTCTTTGACTAGGAGCTTCAGAAGGAAGCAGAACTGTGCTGTCTTCAGGCCTAGGCACCCACTGTGTGGTCAGGTGGAGACAACCAGGACATCTGCAGCCTGCTCAGTTTGGGAACCATGGTGGGTCGTGAGGGTCGCCATTACCTTGATGGACCATCATTATTGAAAGAAGTCTCATTGCTTCTCCTTCTCTGGGCATACCACTGCCACATCTTTCACCCAGCCCAGCATGAAAGAGAGCTCGCCAGCAAATACAGGAGCTTACTGACCTGTGGACCTTCAGGCCTCGCAGCTTCCTCACTATTGTCTCACCTAGGGACTGACGCCTGCCCCAGGGGAGCCTAGGGGCCAGTGCTCACTCCCTAAAATGACACGAGCTGAAAGGGAAGAGGCCTTCCCTGCCAACATCATAGTACATCATCCAGGGCCCTTGAATGTCAATTCTCCATGACCTGATGAATGGTTTTCTCAAAGGGGAACTGGAGAAATTGGAGGGACTGAGGATCTACAGAAATCTATGTAATCATCTCAGTTATGGTCTCCATCATCATTGGCAGAAGAACCTGTCGGGTCTTGAAGTTATACTGATAGGTTGATTCACAGATAAAACCCTTCATAAGGAAAGAGCTAATCTGCCATGTCCTCCCAAAACAAACCCTCTGCTCACTTGTACTTTCTACAGTTTCTGAAAATGATTTTAGGGCAAGTTCCTCTTTCCATTCAGAGTTAGCCAGCGGTCATTCTGGTGATTTGGCCCATCTTGGTGACCTGTGTTACTAACAGATGCATTCTAATTATTATACAGAAATGGCTGCTTCTGCCTGGAGGGAAGAGAGGACATCACTGCAAACTGGTCTGGAGAAGCACATCCTGCACCCACTGCCAGGTCTCCTGCCTGCTGGATCAACACCAGCTCGGAATTCCTCGTGAAACATGGTCCTAAACACTTTCCTGAGGAGCTCAAGGCTGTGACTCAGAGATTAATCCAATTTTATCTGGTAATCACTAGACCAAGGAAATAGAATCACCATTCACATTTTCCACATGAGACATGAATGACTTTATTTTCCCTTTTGCTTTGGTTATTCAGTTGCTAAGTCATGTCTGCCTCTCTGCAACCCCATGGACGGCAGCAGACCAGGCTTCTGTCTTTCACCATCTCCCAGAGTTTGCTCAAATTCATATCCATGGAGTCGGTGATGATATCCAACCATCTAATCCTCTGCTGCCCCATTCTCCTTTTGCCTTCAATTTTTCCTAGCATCAGATCTTTTCCAGCGAGTCAGCTCTGTGTGTCAGGTGGTCAAAACTGAAGCCTCAGCATCTGTCCTTACGATGGATATTCAGGGTGGATTTTCTTGGGGATTAACTGATTTGATTTCCTTGCAGTCCAAGGGACTCTCAAGAGTCTTGTGCAATGCCACAATTCAAAGGCATCAATTCTTCGACACTCAGCTTTCTTTCCAGTTCTATTCTCACATCCATACTTGACTACTGGAAAAACTATAGTTTTGGACTACATGGACCTTTGTCAGCAAAGTGATGTCTCTGCTTTTTAATATAGTGTCTAGGTATATCATAGCGTTCCTTCCAAGGGACAAGCGTCTTTTAATTTCATGGCTGCAGTCACCATCTGCAGTGATTTTGGAGCCCAAGAAAATAAAATCTGTCACTGCTTCCACTTTTAAAGAATGCTAAAGCACTTTACAGATGCCTAGCAGTTGGCCATTTGCAAAGAACTTCTGCTATTGCTTTCTACAGTTTCTGAAAATGATTTTAGGGCAAGTTCCTCTTTCCATTCAGAGTTAGCCAGCGGTCATTCTGGTGATTTGGCCCATCTTGGTGACCTGTGTTACTAACAGATGCATTCTAATTATTATACAGAAATGGCTGCTTCTGCCTGGAGGGAAGAGAGGACATCACTGCAAACTGGTCTGGAGAAGCACATCCTGCACCCACTGCCAGGTCTCCTGCCTGCTGGATCAACACCAGCTCGGAATTCCTCGTGAAACATGGTCCTAAACACTTTCCTGAGGAGCTCAAGGCTGTGACTCAGAGATTAATCCAATTTTATCTGGTAATCACTAGACCAAGGAAATAGAATCACCATTCACATTTTCCACATGAGACATGAATGACTTTATTTTCCCTTTTGCTTTGGTTATTCAGTTGCTAAGTCATGTCTGCCTCTCTGCAACCCCATGGACGGCAGCAGACCAGGCTTCTGTCTTTCACCATCTCCCAGAGTTTGCTCAAATTCATATCCATGGAGTCGGTGATGATATCCAACCATCTAATCCTCTGCTGCCCCATTCTCCTTTTGCCTTCAATTTTTCCTAGCATCAGATCTTTTCCAGCGAGTCAGCTCTGTGTGTCAGGTGGTCAAAACTGAAGCCTCAGCATCTGTCCTTACGATGGATATTCAGGGTGGATTTTCTTGGGGATTAACTGATTTGATTTCCTTGCAGTCCAAGGGACTCTCAAGAGTCTTGTGCAATGCCACAATTCAAAGGCATCAATTCTTCGACACTCAGCTTTCTTTCCAGTTCTATTCTCACATCCATACTTGACTACTGGAAAAACTATAGTTTTGGACTACATGGACCTTTGTCAGCAAAGTGATGTCTCTGCTTTTTAATATAGTGTCTAGGTATATCATAGCGTTCCTTCCAAGGGACAAGCGTCTTTTAATTTCATGGCTGCAGTCACCATCTGCAGTGATTTTGGAGCCCAAGAAAATAAAATCTGTCACTGCTTCCACTTTTAAAGAATGCTAAAGCACTTTACAGATGCCTAGCAGTTGGCCATTTGCAAAGAACTTCTGATCAGTTATTCCCTTTGAGACTAAGACCAACTATGTGAGGTTGTTAAGTGACAGTCACATTGGGAGAGTTAAGTGACTTGCCAAAAGCCACTGAGACTCAGAAGTGGAGGGCCTGAACTTCTGAGCCCCAGTGGACTCACTCCAGGGAGCAGCCCTGTCCACTGGACACCCTGTGACCTGACATTGTTTGTGCCTGGATGTGTGCAGATGCCCGGTTCAAAGAATCTCCATTGATTGGTCTCAGATGTGTGTCCTTCAAGACAGTAAATCTCCCCTGACAAGCTTCTACCGACCTCCTGAGGGTCAGCTGGCCTCATTTCCTCTGTGCCACATCTGTACTTTAAATGTTCCTCTACTGATTTTTGCTACTTTTTACTATAGTCTACTTATTTGCATGTCAAGCTATTAGCCTGTGACTCCTGAGAATAGTGAATACTTCTGAGGCAAACAGAAGGAACAAAGGTCTTGGTCTTTGGAGCCATGCTGCCTAGGGCGGAATCCCAGGTTCACCACTCACTAGCACTTAAAAGAAAATTACTTAAAACTCTTGTGTCTTCATCTCCTCATCTGCAACATCAAGCAATAACAAAACTGCCAATCTCATAGGGCTATTGTGAAAATGAAAGCGGTCAGTACACGAAAAGCTCTAGACTAATTAATAAACATTGTGAAAGAATCTAAATGTGAATGAATGAGAAAATTGATAAACTAAATGCAGTGTTTTCATGCGATGGAAAAATACCCTCCAGCCGCTAAGGAAATACTGCTACTTGCCCCGCCAGGATCTCTACCATCACTGTCTTTGCATCCTTTGTCCTATCAGGTCTCTCACACAGCAGGTGGCCATAAAGCTCTGCCAATCACGTGAAAAAATACATGTATTCATTAAACAGTGACTTGGGTAAAAATGGAAGTTTTGCCTGCTCTATTTTGGGGTAGTCACAACTTCCTGGACTACATCGAAAACACTAGGATCATTGCTTTCCTCCACAAAAGAAGACACAGGAAATTGAAGGAATTGAGCTTAAGTTTCCTAAATCAATCCACTGGAATGAAAAGTGCAGGCCTCCAGGCCAGAGAATCAGGCTCACTTGTTTGTTATTAAAATATTATGCAGCTAAGAGCCTTTGTTTCATTTCAGGCTAAGTCACTTGGATGGAACTGCTTGGATCCTATCTGAAAGGCCGAGGATATGGATAGAGCATGGAAATCCCTATAATGGAATCCAATATACCCCTCCTGTTTGCCTGAACTGCCCCAGTGGACTCACTCCAGGACACCCTGTGACCTGACATTGTTTGTGCCTGGATGTGTGCAGATGCCCGGTTCAAAGAATCTCCATTGATTGGTCTCAGATGTGTGTCCTTCAAGACAGTAAATCTCCTGACAAGCTTCTACCGACCTCCTGAGGGTCAGCTGGCCTCATTTCCTCTGTGCCACATCTGTACTTTAAATGTTCCTCTACTGATTTTTGCTACTTTTTACTATAGTCTACTTATTTGCATGTCAAGCTATTAGCCTGTGACTCCTGAGAATAGTGAATACTTCTGAGGCAAACAGAAGGAACAAAGGTCTTGGTCTTTGGAGCCATGCTGCCTAGGGCGGAATCCCAGGTTCACCACTCACTAGCACTTAAAAGAAAATTACTTAAAACTCTTGTGTCTTCATCTCCTCATCTGCAACATCAAGCAATAACAAAACTGCCAATCTCATAGGGCTATTGTGAAAATGAAAGCGGTCAGTACACGAAAAGCTCTAGACTAATTAATAAACATTGTGAAAGAATCTAAATGTGAATGAATGAGAAAATTGATAAACTAAATGCAGTGTTTTCATGCGATGGAAAAATACCCTCCAGCCGCTAAGGAAATACTGCTACTTGCCCCGCCAGGATCTCTACCATCACTGTCTTTGCATCCTTTGTCCTATCAGGTCTCTCACACAGCAGGTGGCCATAAAGCTCTGCCAATCACGTGAAAAAATACATGTATTCATTAAACAGTGACTTGGGTAAAAATGGAAGTTTTGCCTGCTCTATTTTGGGGTAGTCACAACTTCCTGGACTACATCGAAAACACTAGGATCATTGCTTTCCTCCACAAAAGAAGACACAGGAAATTGAAGGAATTGAGCTTAAGTTTCCTAAATCAATCCACTGGAATGAAAAGTGCAGGCCTCCAGGCCAGAGAATCAGGCTCACTTGTTTGTTATTAAAATATTATGCAGCTAAGAGCCTTTGTTTCATTTCAGGCTAAGTCACTTGGATGGAACTGCTTGGATCCTATCTGAAAGGCCGAGGATATGGATAGAGCATGGAAATCCCTATAATGGAATCCAATATACCCCTCCTGTTTTTTTAGGTTCTTTGATTTAGAATAAACTACAGGTATAATCACTGTGAATATTTACTAACACGGGGTTTTCACACAAGGCTCTCTGTTGTGTGTGTTTCTTTACATGTCTGTTGAGCCATTAAAAGGAAAAATAGTATGTTCAAGGAATCTGCAAAGGGAAATGAGATATTTACGTATTAACTTTTGTGGGTTTTTTTTTGGGGTGGGAGGGGGGCGGGCGGGCCACTTCTATTGGTCTTTCATTTATCTATTTGCATCCATCTTTGTTCTTTGGCCCGTGTGGGCCTCCCATCACAGTGGCCTCTGTCGTCACAGAGCACCGGCTCTGGGCGCATGCGCTCCAGAATTCCGGCTCGGTAATTGGACACATTGGTCTAGCCGTTCCGCGGCACATGGGATCTTCCCAGCCCAGGGATCGAATTGGCACCCCTTGCACTGCAAGGCGGTATCCTTACCCACAGGACCACCAGGGAAGCCCTGTAATAACTTTTAATCAAAAAAATAAAACAGGTCTTTCCTATCCAAAAGGATGAATATCAAATATAAAATAGCTTTTGAAAAAACTGGAAAAGGTCAGAATCTAAGATAATTAACCTAACATTTATATATTATATTTAATTTATAAAATTACTTTGTTATTTAAATTTTAAAAGATTAAAGAAAATTATCTATAAATAAATTCTATAGCAACTCTCAAACATGATTTCAAAGAGAAATATGTCAAAATTTTGCTGTATCTATTTTGTTATAGTAAAAAACTTAAAATAGCTAAAATGAAAATGAACAAGAAAATTGGTAAATTAAATGTGATATACTTTTTTCACACAGCAATTAAAGTTTTATAGGTTTAAACACTGGAATGAAAAGATACCCCAGGCACAGGAAATTGAAGGAATTGAGCTTAAGTTTCCTAAATCAATCCACTGGAATGAAAAGTGCAGGCCTCCAGGCCAGAGAATCAGGCTCACTTGTTTGTTATTAAAATATTATGCAGCTAAGAGCCTTTGTTTCATTTCAGGCTAAGTCACTTGGATGGAACTGCTTGGATCCTATCTGAAAGGCCGAGGATATGGATAGAGCATGGAAATCCCTATAATGGAATCCAATATACCCCTCCTGTTTTTTTAGGTTCTTTGATTTAGAATAAACTACAGGTATAATCACTGTGAATATTTACTAACACGGGGTTTTCACACAAGGCTCTCTGTTGTGTGTGTTTCTTTACATGTCTGTTGAGCCATTAAAAGGAAAAATAGTATGTTCAAGGAATCTGCAAAGGGAAATGAGATATTTACGTATTAACTTTTGTGGGTTTTTGGGGGGGGGGAGGGAGGCGGGCGGGCCACTTCTATTGGTCTTTCATTTATCTATTTTTCACCCATTTTTGTTCTTTGGCCCGTGTGGGCCTCCCATCGCAGTGGCCTCTGTCGTCACAGAGCACCGGCTCTGGGCGCATGCGCTCCAGAGCTCCGGCTCGGTAATTGGACACATGGGTCCAGCCGCTCCGCGGCACGTGGGATCTTCCCAGGCCAGGGATCGAATTGGCACCCCTTGCACTGCAAGGCGGTATCCTTACCCACAGGACCACCAGGGAAGCCCTGTAATAACTTTTAATCAAAAAAATAAAACAGGTCTTTCCTATCCAAAAGGATGAATATCAAATATAAAATAGCTTTTGAAAAAACTGGAAAAGGTCAGAATCTAAGATAATTAACCTAACATTTATATATTATATTTAATTTATAAAATTACTTTGTTATTTAAATTTTAAAAGATTAAAGAAAATTATCTATAAATAAATTCTATAGCAACTCTCAAACATGATTTCAAAGAGAAATATGTCAAAATTTTGCTGTATCTATTTTGTTATAGTAAAAAACTTAAAATAGCTAAAATGAAAATGAACAAGAAAATTGGTAAATTAAATGTGATATACTGATGTAATAGGAAATTTGCACACAGCAATTAAAGAAATTATATATACAGGTTTCTATATATGGATTAACATGGATAGGTTTTTAAAATAATTTAAATATAAAAGAGGAAGGTTCTTAATGACAAAGTAATGTTTACAGAGTAACACTTTGGAAAAAATATTTTTTAAGCCATAAACTTCCAATGATATGACTAACCACAAAGGCTGAGTAGGTTTTTTTAACCTTCCAACCTCCTTAAAACTAAACAAACCAAACATAATAGTGAGAAAATAAATCCATGAGTAACATCTTCAATAACACTGTTGGATAGGGAATCCTCTATGAACCTGAATAAGGGTCGCCGGTGGGTGAATAGGACCACAAGAGATCACCACTTATGGGTCTCAAGTTAAGAAAAAGAAAAGAAGTGCCCAGTACCTTACAAGTGATGGAAACCAAAACCTTAAAAAAGAAAAGAAAAGGAGAAACAAGCAAACAAAAACATCCAAGATTTTCAACATATTTTAGGAGGATTCTGAGAAAATAGCCATGTGACAACTGCATAGGTTATGAAGCCTCCTAAGAGACTCCTCTCATCAATAGAGCAACAAGGATAGCAAACCAAAGATCACAAGCAATATCTACCCCAAAATACTGAGATGCCATCATATACTCGTGATCCCAAATCAAGTATGTGCTCTACATAAGATAATGAGATTTCTGATAACACTGATAATCAGTGAACAAAGAATGCCCAACAGATAACTAACTTAGAAAACCCAAGGGATCGAATCCCTAAGGGTATTACCACAGGACCACCAGGGAAGCCCTGTAATAACTTTTAATCAAAAAAATAAAACAGGTCTTTCCTATCCAAAAGGATGAATATCAAATATAAAATAGCTTTTGAAAAAACTGGAAAAGGTCAGAATCTAAGATAATTAACCTAACATTTATATATTATATTTAATTTATAAAATTACTTTGTTATTTAAATTTTAAAAGATTAAAGAAAATTATCTATAAATAAATTCTATAGCAACTCTCAAACATGATTTCAAAGAGAAATATGTCAAAATTTTGCTGTATCTATTTTGTTATAGTAAAAAACTTAAAATAGCTAAAATGAAAATGAACAAGAAAATTGGTAAATTAAATGTGATATACTGATGTAATAGGAAATTTGCACACAGCAATTAAAGAAATTATATATACAGGTTTCTATATATGGATTAACATGGATAGGTTTTTAAAATAATTTAAATATAAAAGAGGAAGGTTCTTAATGACAAAGTAATGTTTACAGAGTAACACTTTGGAAAAAATATTTTTTAAGCCATAAACTTCCAATGATATGACTAACCACAAAGGCTGAGTAGGTTTTTTTAACCTTCCAACCTCCTTAAAACTAAACAAACCAAACATAATAGTGAGAAAATAAATCCATGAGTAACATCTTCAATAACACTGTTGGATAGGGAATCCTCTATGAACCTGAATAAGGGTCGCCGGTGGGTGAATAGGACCACAAGAGATCACCACTTATGGGTCTCAAGTTAAGAAAAAGAAAAGAAGTGCCCAGTACCTTACAAGTGATGGAAACCAAAACCTTAAAAAAGAAAAGAAAAGGAGAAACAAGCAAACAAAAACATCCAAGATTTTCAACATATTTTAGGAGGATTCTGAGAAAATAGCCATGTGACAACTGCATAGGTTATGAAGCCTCCTAAGAGACTCCTCTCATCAATAGAGCAACAAGGATAGCAAACCAAAGATCACAAGCAATATCTACCCCAAAATACTGAGATGCCATCATATACTCGTGATCCCAAATCAAGTATGTGCTCTACATAAGATAATGAGATTTCTGATAACACTGATAATCAGTGAACAAAGAATGCCCAACAGATAACTAACTTAGAAAACAAGAGAGGCCATATGAAAACAGCAGTTAAAATTGACAATAATATATGATGTGTTAGTCCTTCAGTCACATCCAGCTGTTTGTGACCCCACGGTCTACAGCCAGCCGGGTTCTCTGTCCATGGGATTCTCCAGGCAAGAATACTGGAGCTGGTTTCCACACCCTTCTCTGGGGGATTGGACCCAGGTCTCCTGCATTGCAGGCAGTATTAAGTTTAGATTCTTTACAGTATTAAATTTAGAAGAATCGTGTTGCTATCCAGACAAAACTATCAAGTCGCTTTAAAGGGAAAAGAAATTCAAGTGAAGTAAGTCAGATATCAAAAGACAAATATCATATGATATATCTTGTATGTGAATCTAAAATTGACATTACTAACCCACCCAACAACAGCAGAATACGCATTCTTCTTAAGTTCACATGAAATAATCATCAGGAAAGAGCATATTCTGGACCATAAAATAAATTTAATAAATTTAAATTAATTTAATTTAATAAATATTTTAATAAATTTTAAAAGATTCAATTACATCAAATATGTTGTCTAACCATAATGGAATTGAACTAGAAGTCAAGAACAGAAAAATCTCTGGAAAATTCTCAAATACTTAGAAATTAAGATGTTTCTAAAAAACCAATCATGTAAAAAAAAAAGAAAAGAAAATTAGAAAGTATTTCAACCTAAAAGAAAATGAAAACATATCACAATATTTGGATTCCATTAAAACAGCATGTGGGGATAATTTATAGCAATAAATGCTTATATTTGAAAAGAAGAAAAGTTTCTAATCAATATCTAAGCCTTTATCTTTAGGAATTAGAAAAAGAAAATCAAATTAAATACAAAGTAAGCAAAGGAAATGAAATAATAAAAATAACAAAAAAAGGAACAAAAAATAATAAAACAGAAAAATGTGAAGAAATGTAATGAAACAAAATATTTTGAGAATAATGAAAATTAATAAACTTGTGGACAGATTACTAAAGAAAAGAAATAGAAAAATATTCTCAAATATCTGCAATGAGAGAGGTGGAATCATTACAGATTCTACAGATATTAAAGAAAAAACAGGATATTATGGCAATTTTATGCCAATAAATTTGATGATACATACTACCACAATTAACTCAAGAAGAAAAAAAAAAAAAAAACAGATGACCTGAAATAAAACAGAAACACTTTATCTATAAAGAAATTGAATTTGCCAAATCCAGAAGGCAAGTGACATCTATTACTTACCAGTAATAGATCAAACAATTAAGAAAGAAATAACACTAATTCTACACAAATTTTCTAGCTAGTTTGACAAGAGAATGCTTCCCCATTCACCAATGAAGTCAGTAATACTCTCATCTCAAACAAGCTACACGTTACTCTTAGAGTACAACTCACTATCCCTCATGAACATAGATGCAAAACTTCTTCTATAAAACATGTGCTTGTGCTAAGATGTTTCAATCTTGTCTGACTCTTTGCAACTCTATGGACTGTAGCCCACCAGGCTCCTCTGTCCATGGGATTCTCCAGGCAAGAACACTAGAGGGGGTTGCCATGTCCTTCTCCAGGGGATCTTCCCAACCCAGGGGTTGAATCCATGTCATTTAAATCTATTGCACTGGTAGGTGGGTTCTTTACCACTAGCACCACCTGGGAAGCCCTTTTAAGAACATACCAAATAAATATAAAAAATATTTCATAGCCCCGTGAGGCTTATCTCAGGAATTCAAAGATGATTTTATGTTTTCAAAATCAGTCAATATAACCAGAAAAAATTTATGAACATTAAGTAGTTACAGAAAAACATTTGACAAAGTTCAACATCCATCCTGACAAAAAAATAAGCCTCTCAGTGTACTAGGAACAGAAGGGAACTTCCTCAACCTGATCAAGGGCAGCCACTGAAAAAAATCTATAGCCAACATCATTCTTTTTAGTGAAAGACTGAATGCTTTCTCCCAAGATTGGAAACATGCCAAGGACTCCTTTTCTCACCAGGAGATTCTAGTCAGTGCAATAAGCCAAGGAAGAGAATTTTAAAAAAAGAGAAAAAAAAGCATCCAGATTGCAAATAAAGGATAAAACTGACCTAGTTCACAAAAAACCATAGTCATATGATGATGATATACCCCCAGGAATTCCTATGGCTTTACAAAAAGAATTCCTAGAACTAACAAGAGAGTTTATAAAGTTTGTAGAATATGAGATCAGTATAGAAAAACCAATTATAGTTTGTCATATGATATGACCTGAAATAAAACAGAAACACTTTATCTATAAAGAAATTGAATTTGCCAAATCCAGAAGGCAAGTGACATCTATTACTTACCAGTAATAGATCAAACAATTAAGAAAGAAATAACACTAATTCTACACAAATTTTCTAGCTAGTTTGACAAGAGAATGCTTCCCCATTCACCAATGAAGTCAGTAATACTCTCATCTCAAACAAGCTACACGTTACTCTTAGAGTACAACTCACTATCCCTCATGAACATAGATGCAAAACTTCTTCTATAAAACATGTGCTTGTGCTAAGATGTTTCAATCTTGTCTGACTCTTTGCAACTCTATGGACTGTAGCCCACCAGGCTCCTCTGTCCATGGGATTCTCCAGGCAAGAACACTAGAGGGGGTTGCCATGTCCTTCTCCAGGGGATCTTCCCAACCCAGGGGTTGAATCCATGTCATTTAAATCTATTGCACTGGTAGGTGGGTTCTTTACCACTAGCACCACCTGGGAAGCCCTTTTAAGAACATACCAAATAAATATAAAAAATATTTCATAGCCCCGTGAGGCTTATCTCAGGAATTCAAAGATGATTTTATGTTTTCAAAATCAGTCAATATAACCAGAAAAAATTTATGAACATTAAGTAGTTACAGAAAAACATTTGACAAAGTTCAACATCCATCCTGACAAAAAAATAAGCCTCTCAGTGTACTAGGAACAGAAGGGAACTTCCTCAACCTGATCAAGGGCAGCCACTGAAAAAAATCTATAGCCAACATCATTCTTTTTAGTGAAAGACTGAATGCTTTCTCCCAAGATTGGAAACATGCCAAGGACTCCTTTTCTCACCAGGAGATTCTAGTCAGTGCAATAAGCCAAGGAAGAGAATTTTAAAAAAAGAAAAAAAAAAAAAAAGCATCCAGATTGCAAATAAAGGATAAAACTGACCTAGTTCACAAAAAACCATAGTCATATGATGATGATATACCCCCAGGAATTCCTATGGCTTTACAAAAAGAATTCCTAGAACTAACAAGAGAGTTTATAAAGTTTGTAGAATATGAGATCAGTATAGAAAAACCAATTATAGTTCTAGATACTAGTAATGATATGCAGCACTTGAAATTAAGAAACAAAACCATTTATATTAGTATAAAGCTATGAAATACTTAGTAATAGATGAGAAAAATGTAAGATATACACTGAAAGCTATAAAACACTGTTGAGGAAGATTACAGAAGATATAAATAAATGGAAAAATATAACAGGGACATGATGATTCAATATTAAGTTACTAGTTATTCCCAAACTGACCTATAGATATAGCACATCATACAAATCAAAATACTAATCTGCTTTTTTTGAAGAACCTGGCAGGTCATTGTAAAATTCATATGGAATTGCAAAGGACATACAGTATCCAAAACAACTGTGAAAACAGGATGCCTGATTGATAACTCACTGTAAAGTTACAACAATCAAAACAGTGCAGTATAGGTACAAGATACAAAAAGGTCAGTCTAACAGTATAGAGACTAATAGTTGATCAACATATATAAACAAGTTACTGTACAACAGTACAACAGATAAAAGACACCTTATTTAGAAAATAAGATTGAAAGAATTAGCCAGATGTAAAAAATAACTTTGATCCATTCCTTGCATCGTATGCAAAACTTAACTCAAAATGGGTCATAAAACTTCTCAAAGAAAATGAGGGAGAAAATCTCTGTGACTTTGGGTTAAACAAAGATTTCTTACCATGATCTACAAAGGAAAAAAATTTATTAATTTGACCTTATCGAAATTAAGAACAGCTCTTTAAAGACACTGTTAAGGGCTTCCCCTGGTGGTCCAGTGGGTAAGGACACCACCTTGCAGTGCAAGGGGTGCCGGTTCGATCCCTGGCCTGGGAAGATCCCACGTGCCGCAGAGCGGCTGGACCGATGTGTCCAATTACCGAGCCGGAGCTCTGGAGCGCATGCGCCCAGAGCCAGTGCTCTGCGACAACAGAGGCCACCATGAAGGGAGGCCCACACGGGCCAAAGAACAAAGATGGATGAAAATGGACAAATGAAAGACCAATAGAAGTGGCCCGCCTGCACCCCTCCCTCCCCAACCCGACCCCCGCCCAAAATAAATAAATAAATAAATCTTTAAAAAAAAAAAAAAAAGACACTGTTAAGAGAACAAAAAGACTAAATATTTGCAAATCCAGTTTTTTAAATGAACTTCTACTAAGAACTCTGCAAACTCAGTAATAAGGAAACAAAAATTCAGTTTGAAAAGGAGCAAAATATTTGAACACACTCTTCATCAAAGAATAGATGAGGAGATAACAAAGTCATTGTAAAGTAGAAGATAACGGATTGCCTGTTAATATTAGCTGAGAGTAAAATGATGTCACTTGAGGCTGGCCAGTCTAGTAGAAGGCTTAAGTAAATTAAAGAGTACAAAGATCAGCAATAAGATAAAACCTGTGCCTAAAATTCAAAGCTTAAGTAAAGGGAGGGAGAAGTGGTTTTTGTAATTTCCATATTGTTCAAAGAAGGACACCAACAGATAGTATCTAAAGAAAAAGATAACCAGGATTTTTATATAAATCATTAATCAGCATAGAGCTAATTACTAGAACACACACAAATCTTCCTGAATAGTAAAGCCAGTACCAAATAAGAGAGTAAGTAAAACAAACTGAGACCGAACACATTTCGAAAAAACGTAGTACAACAGTACAACAGATAAAAGACCTTAGAAAATGTAAAAATAAAAAACTTTGATCAATTCCTGGTATCGTATGGAAAACTTAACTCAAAATGGGTCATAAAACTTCTCAAAGAAAATGAGGGAGAAAATCTCTGTGACTTTGGGTTAAACAAAGATTTCTTACCATGATCTACAAAGGAAAAAAATTTATTAATTTGACCTTATCGAAATTAAGAACAGCTCTTTAAAGACACTGTTAAGGGCTTCCCCTGGTGGTCCAGTGGGTAAGGACACCACCTTGCAGTGCAAGGGGCGCCGGTTCGATCCCTGGCCTGGGAAGATCCCACGTGCCGCAGAGCGGCTGGACCGATGTGTCCAATTACCGAGCCGGAGCTCTGGAGCGCATGCGCCCAGAGCCAGTGCTCTGCGACAACAGAGGCCACCATGAAGGGAGGCCCACACGGGCCAAAGAACAAAGATGGATGAAAATGGACAAATGAAAGACCAATAGAAGTGGCCCGCCTGCACCCCTCCCTCCCCAACCCGACCCCCGCCCAAAATAAATAAATAAATAAATCTTTAAAAAAAAAAAAAAAAGACACTGTTAAGAGAACAAAAAGACTAAATATTTGCAAATCCAGTTTTTTAAATGAACTTCTACTAAGAACTCTGCAAACTCAGTAATAAGGAAACAAAAATTCAGTTTGAAAAGGAGCAAAATATTTGAACACACTCTTCATCAAAGAATAGATGAGGAGATAACAAAGTCATTGTAAAGTAGAAGATAACGGATTGCCTGTTAATATTAGCTGAGAGTAAAATGATGTCACTTGAGGCTGGCCAGTCTAGTAGAAGGCTTAAGTAAATTAAAGAGTACAAAGATCAGCAATAAGATAAAACCTGTGCCTAAAATTCAAAGCTTAAGTAAAGGGAGGGAGAAGTGGTTTTTGTAATTTCCATATTGTTCAAAGAAGGACACCAACAGATAGTATCTAAAGAAAAAGATAACCAGGATTTTTATATAAATCATTAATCAGCATAGAGCTAATTACTAGAACACACACAAATCTTCCTGAATAGTAAAGCCAGTACCAAATAAGAGAGTAAGTAAAACATGGTCAAACTGAGACCGAACACATCGTTTGTGGCAAAAAAAAGAAAGAAAAAGCTAAACTCATCTGTAAAGAGCAAAGTTTCATCAAGTTGACTTACAAAGCAAAATCCAACTCTGTGTTCTAGACAAGTGACATAAGTAAGTAAAAAGTTCAGGAAGGATCAAAGTTAAAGGATGAGAAAATTCCTACTAGGCATATATTGATACCAGACAAAGTAGAATTCCTGCCAGAAAGCAATAAATGGGAAAAAGGAAAACACTATTTAATGCTAAAGGCTATAACTCATAATGAAGATATAAGTTATTAATATTTATACACCTGACAACACAGAAAGTTTGCCAAGTAGAAATTATAGGAGATGAAAGGAGAAACATGCAGATGCATGCGGGAGACTACAGAACATGGTTAAGCTGTGCTCAGAGGGGGGAAAAATCATAGTATTAAATATCTATATTAATAAAAAATAGAAAACTAATGTAATACAGCAAGACATAAATTAATAAGAATAAAGATCATACATTGAGTTAGAAAAGTAAAAGGCAGTAAAACTAATAAATACATCAAAAAGCTATTGCTTGGTGAAGAGTGGGGAATCCACAAGTAGAGAAACACTAGCAAGTAAAAAAGATAGCACAAATATACAAACGAAATGAAATGAGGAGGCAATTCTCACTGAAATGGAGAATTTTAGGATCTTAATACCATGCTAACTTTACACCAAAAAAATTTGAGAGCCTAACTAAAAATACATAGCTTTTAGGAAAGTAAAATTTACCAGATCTGAACATTTAGAGATTACAACCACTATGGAAGACAGTATGGCAACTCCTTAAAAAACTAAAAATAGAAACATCATATGACCCAGAAATCCCACTTTTAGGCTTGTACCCTGATGAAATCAAAACTGAAAGAGGCACCTGTACCCCGATGTTCACTGCAGCACTCTATACAAGAGCTAGAATACAGAAGCAACCCTGCCGTCCATCAAAGAACGAATGGATAAAGAAGCTCTGGTACATATATACAATGGAATATTTCTCAGCCATAAAAAGAAATGCAGAAGAGTCAGTCCTAATGAGGTGTATGAATCTAGAACCTATTATACGAAGTGAAGTAAGTCAAAAAGAGAAGGACAAATACAGTATACTAACACATATAATGGAATCTAGTAAGATGGCACTGATAAATTCACATGCAGAGAAGCAACAGAAGAACAGACATATAGAACAGACCTATGGACATTGTGAGAAGGGAAGAGTGAGTGAGAGATATGGAAGGAGTAACATGGAAACCTATAGCATCATATATAAAAGATACAACTATTGTCAGTGTGCTGTAGGACTAAAGGATCTTACATGCGGGCTATGTGGCGGCCTGGAGGGGAGGGATGGGGGCACTGGGAAGGGGGCACAGTAGAAGGGGGTCAGGGATATACATATGGCTAATCTGGGATTATACATATCTGTAAACAACACATCCCTGTAAAAGCAAAATAAAAATAACTAAGTAATAAAAAAAAAATGAAAAAATAAATTGCTATAGTGGTGGTTTAGTCAGTAGGTTGAGTAGGTTGTGTCTGACTCTTTGCAACTCCATGGACTGCAGCCCGACTGTAGCCCACCAGGCTCCTCTGTCCACGGGATTCTCCAGGCAAGAATACCAGAGTGGGGTGCCATTTCCTTCTCCAGGGGATCTTCCCCACTTGGGGACTGAACCCTCATCTCCCACAATGCAGGCAGATTCTTTACCAACTGAGCCACCAGAAAGTCCAAAATTACTATAGAAGTTACAGAAAAAAATTGCAAAAATGGTCTCACCAAATAATTCACTAGAACCTGATGGTTTCCACCGGGAATTTAGCAATCTGTTGAAGTCAGGCAACCCCATTGGTACTTAAACTCTTACAGAACATGGAGAAAGAATTACAATTTCCAAATTCTTTTTATGAAGCAAATGTAACTCAGATATCAATATCTAATAGATAGTGCCCTAAAAAGAAAAACATAAGCCAGTTTCACATATGAATACTGATATTAGAATCTTAACTAAAATATGAGCATACAGTATACGATTAAGAAAGTAATTCATCATGACCAAGTGAGATTCATTCCAGCAAAGAACCCAGTATTAGAAAGTTTAATTACATTAATGTGCAATTCATGATGACCAAATTTCCAAGAAGGAAAATCATGCCACTTCTAGCGGTGCTGCCGCAGCCAACCAGCTGTTGCCCCTTCGCATCAAGCCCACCCTGTGGTCTCTGTTCTGTGGTGGGACCCTGCAGAGCACACCCAGCTCGGTCTGCTGGCCCTGGCTGGACTCTGACCCTGGAGGACGGGGGCCAGGGGACCTCTCCTCCTCCTCCTGTCTCTCCTCTTGCCTATGTCACCCGATTCTCGCTGCCTCAGACGCGGCGGTCTGCTCCAGGAGAAACTTTTAAATTCAATTAGCTGCATTTCCAGAGCTTGCTCCTCCAGCCAGCCAGTGCCCCCTCCCGAGAGGGGTCCAGTTCCTCGGAGCCCCTCCCCTGAGCTCAGGTGCTTGGGCGCCAGCCAAGCAGTGGACTCCTCAGAACTCTTGAGTTCCGTGGGGGGCTCTTCCCTGTCTTCCTCCGCCCTCGCTGTGGTAGCTGCTTCCTACAGCTTCCTCTGCTTCCCAGATTCCCTAATAGTCTCTTTTGCTTTTTCAATTAATTGCATATTAAGTTCTCTTTACTTTTTCTTTATCTTTTTTGGTTGTTCAATTTTTATTATTTTTGGCCATTTCTGTTGGTCTTTCATTTATTTATTTCCATCCATCTTTGTTCTTTGGCCTGTGTGGGCCTACCACCACAGCAGCCTCTGTTGCTACAGAGCACACTGGCTCTGGGCGCATGCGCTCCAGAGCTCTGACTCGGTAGTTGGACACATCAGTCCAGTCACTCCATGGAACCTGGGATCTTCCCAGGCCAGGGATCAAACCAGCACCCCTTACACTGCAAGGCAGTGTCCTTACCCATTGGATCATCAGGGGAGCCCCTGTGTAATTATTTTGATTTGTTTATTTTTGACTGCTCTGGGTTCTTTGTTGCTGTGCTTGGGCTTTCTCTAGTTACAGCAAGTGGAGGCTACTCTTCATTGTGGTTACTTCTCTTGTGGAGAACAGGCTCTAGAATATAAGGGTTCAATAGTTATGGCGCACAGACTTGCTTGCCCCGAAGCATGTGATATCTTCCCAGACTTGGGATGAACCTATGTCCCCTGCATTGGCGGACAGATTCTTAACCACTGGGCCACTAGGGAAGTCCCAAGTTCTCTTTAAAATAACAGGCATTGGGCTTCCCTGGTAGCTCAGTGGTGAAGAGTTCACCTGCCAATGCAGAAGACACAGGTTCGATCCCTGATCCAGGAAGATCCCACATGCTGCAGAGCAACTAAGCCTGCGAGCCACAACTGTGGAGCCTGTGCTCTAGAGCCTCAAAGCCACAATTATTGAACCCATGTTCTGCTGCAACTATTGAAGCCCGTGAGCCCTGGTGCCTGAGTTCCACAACAAGACAAGTCACCACAACAAGAAGCCTGCTCACCTCAGCTAGAGAGTAGCCCCCACTCCCTGCAGCTAGAGAAGAGCCTGCGGCAGTGAAAACCCAGAATACCCAAATTAATCAATTAATTAAATAACTAAGAAAAACCCACAAAATCACTAAATAAAAATAACAGGCATTGTTTCTGTCTCCATTTGACAAAGTAAGACATCCATTTATGATTAGAAAATATTCAATTAAGGAAAAATGGGCAAATCTTGATGTGAGGAGTACACAACTTAGTCTCATACATGTACACATATATATGAAACATCGTATATGAACATCTATGTATGAAATTTGGTTTCATACATATAAAATCCCACCTCAAAGCCAGCATCTTGCTGAATGGGGAATAAACATTTCCCCAGGGTAACTGGACAAGAGAATGAAAAACCTCCATACGACATGTCCTGATATGAGATAGTCTAAAGAATATGTTACAGGAAAAATAACAAGGAATAGGGGAAATTAGAAATTATGAAACACAAAACACAGAGGTCCTCTGGAAGCATTTAAGTTTCAAAGCAGACAAGGCAAATAGAAAATGTCTGCAGCTTCACATCTTTAAATTTTTGCACAAAGAGGAGTTCTCCCAGGTGTCTGGTAGAAATTAAGATGCAAGATCTCCTCATCTCTTGATAACCTCCGAGGGAGTTGTGCGTATCAGTGGTGGCAGCATTCACCTCAGGCCTTGTTTATCACCAGGAGGGAGCATCAGAGACCAGGCTGAATAAGGAGCTGCATGGTTAAGCCATATTTTCAAGAAGCCCACCATTTTTCATATTCCCTGTGAGGCAGGGAATTAAAAAGAAAAAAAATATCGTGTTGTGAGCAGCTTTTAGCTTCTATTCTTGTTGGGCTAAGAAGAAGTAAAGAAGTGGCCTGAAAATAAAAACCTTATTCTAAAAAAAAGAAGAATAGAAAGATACCAACAGCCCCGCAGAAAAGTACGCAAGTCACATGAACCCTTTACTGAAATAAAATGCAAATTCTCTCCAATATGGGAGACTATTTTCAATCTCATACTTGCAAAGAATGCAAAGTAAAGTTATACGATGATATATTTTTCACTTCTGAGATTAGCAAAATGTTTACAATTGTAATAGCAAACTGTGTGAGCCATGCATAGGTGTTATGTGCTGAGTTGCTCAGTCATGTCCAACTGTTTGCAACCCCATGTCCTGTAGGCCCCAGGCTCTTCTGTCCATGGGATTCTCCAGGTAAGAATACTGGACTGGGGGCTTCCCTGGTGGTCCAGTGGGCAAGTACACTGCCTGAATCCTCTGACCCAATTACGCCACTCTAAAGAAGTGAGACATAGTATTTGTTAACATCAAAGTTCTGAGAACAATCTAACCGTTCACATAGGGGACTGAATAAGTCATGATGCAATCATACAGTGGAAAAATATGCCACTTTTTAAAAGACTTGAATATATCTTTACATTTTGATATGGAAAACTCTTAAAGATACATTTTTAAGTCTAAAAAACATTACAGAAGGACTTCCCTCATGGTCCAGTGGGTAAGGACACCGCCTTGCAGCGCAAGGGGCGCCGGTTCGATCCCTGGCCTGGAAAAATAGCATGTGCTGCGGAGTGGCTGGACTGATGTGTCCAACTACTGAGTCGCAGCTCTGGAGCGCATGCGCCCAGAGCCGGTGCTTTGTAGTGACAGAGGCCACTGCAATGGGAGACCCACACAGGCCAAGGAACAAAGATGCATGAAAATAGATAAATGAAAGACCAATAGAAGTGGCCAAAAAAAGTCATTAAAAAAAAAAAAAAAAACTAAAGAAAGGAGGTCCACAAAAGTCTTGTGCTATGCTACCACTTGCATATGAAAATGTAAATACATAAGTAGACACTTGCACATGGGGAAAATATGTTTGGAAGCTGGCAGCAGGGATTGCATGGAAGGGGAAATAGGTGGCCAAGAGGCTAAACCAAGAGGCACACGACCATTAAAAAGTGTGTATGTGCACACACAAATAAAACATGAAAGTCCCCAGGAAACCTTTACTGTGGTTCTTTCTGTATGGTAAGATGATAGATGATTTTTCTTTTTTCTTCTTTGTAGCATTTTGAGTTCACAAATAGTCCACAGTGAAAATGAAAGTGCCTTGAAAAAAAGCAGGAGGTTTTTTTTCCTCCTAAAATCTCAGCTATCTTCACTAAACGAAAATACTTGGTCAGTGCACTCAGTGAAAACACACCTTTTGCTTGCATGGCTCTGGGAACGCCGGCTCTGTGCTCCCTGCTCGACTGTGTGCTGAGGGTCCTGCCTCCCTGAGGCTCCACCCAGCCCTGCAGCCCCAGGCTCCCCGGTGTGCAATGCCCCGCAGGCCAGAATATTTGGGGGAAAGAGTTCCACTTATTGTTTCTCTCAGGTAAAGGCCTTCCCCAAAGGGTGCTGCTATCAGAATTGAAGACTTGGAGCTATTTTGGTTGCATTCTTGGCCTTAAGAGACAGGTTTCCTGTTAATACTGCTTTGACTCAGATTGTTTGGGTCTTTCCAGCGGGAGACCAGATTTAGATCAAACGCACAGGATCCTCCTGCTGAAACAAGAAGGGCCTGGAACACCCAGGGAAGTCAAAGTCCCCGTGTGTTAGAGGGTGGGAAACGGGATTGGGGAACTTTCTCTGCTGCCTTGGGAGGCCCCAGTCAAGAAAGGCCCGCCTGCTTGGAGCCATTCAAAGCCAGGGCCGCAGGTTGGGCAGTTTGGAGGTCAAAGCATCCTGGGCCCCCCGTGGAAGGCAGGTCCTGCGTCACAGCCCTGAGCCAGGATGAGGACACCCACACAGCTCTATGCAGTACCAGTCTTAGCAGGATCCCTACATTTCAGGTCTGTTTAGGACCTGCCATTGGTGGGCCACCGTTGGAGCTGACAGTCAAGAAGCCTGGGAAAGGAGGTCCACAAAAGTCTTGTGCTATGCTACCACTTGCATATGAAAATGTAAATACATAAGTAGACACTTGCACATGGGGAAAATATGTTTGGAAGCTGGCAGCAGGGATTGCATGGAAGGGGAAATAGGTGGCCAAGAGGCTAAACCAAGAGGCACACGACCATTAAAAAGTGTGTATGTGCACACACAAATAAAACATGAAAGTCCCCAGGAAACCTTTACTGTGGTTCTTTCTGTATGGTAAGATGATAGATGATTTTTCTTTTTTCTTCTTTGTAGCATTTTGAGTTCACAAATAGTCCACAGTGAAAATGAAAGTGCCTTGAAAAAAAGCAGGAGGTTTTTTTTCCTCCTAAAATCTCAGCTATCTTCACTAAACGAAAATACTTGGTCAGTGCACTCAGTGAAAACACACCTTTGCTTGCATGGCTCTGGGAACGCCGGCTCTGTGCTCCCTGCTCGACTGTGTGCTGAGGGTCCTGCCTCCCTGAGGCTCCACCCAGCCCTGCAGCCCCAGGCTCCCCGGTGTGCAATGCCCCGCAGGCCAGAATATTTGGGGGAAAGAGTTCCACTTATTGTTTCTCTCAGGTAAAGGCCTTCCCCAAAGGGTGCTGCTATCAGAATTGAAGACTTGGAGCTATTTTGGTTGCATTCTTGGCCTTAAGAGACAGGTTTCCTGTTAATACTGCTTTGACTCAGATTGTTTGGGTCTTTCCAGCGGGAGACCAGATTTAGATCAAACGCACAGGATCCTCCTGCTGAAACAAGAAGGGCCTGGAACACCCAGGGAAGTCAAAGTCCCCGTGTGTTAGAGGGTGGGAAACGGGATTGGGGAACTTTCTCTGCTGCCTTGGGAGGCCCCAGTCAAGAAAGGCCCGCCTGCTTGGAGCCATTCAAAGCCAGGGCCGCAGGTTGGGCAGTTTGGAGGTCAAAGCATCCTGGGCCCCCCGTGGAAGGCAGGTCCTGCGTCACAGCCCTGAGCCAGGATGAGGACACCCACACAGCTCTATGCCGAGTACCAGTCTTAGCAGGATCCCTACATTTCAGGTCTGTTTAGGACCTGCCATTGGTGGGCCACCGTTGGAGCTGACAGTCAAGAAGCCTGGGAATATGGACCAAAGAAGCCATGAGGGTGGGTCTGCCCTGGTCCCTTTCAGACTCAGATTCTGTCAGTCTGGCAGGTGCTCCCATATAGGCAGGAAGGGCTGCAGGTGAGACGCCAGAGCATTGCGGGGGCGGGACAGAGCACCAGAGGCACTGAGCAGGCTGGCCTGCCCCGGCCCCAGGGGGAGGCAGCGATCTTCACAGGTACGTCTGTCAGGCAGCCCTCTGGCCATCCCCTCCTGGACTAGTCCCAGACTCTGAGGCCGGCAGGAAGGCGCCAAGCTGGTAAACAGAGTCCCCAGAACAACTGAAGTAACTTTAAGTGAGACCTACTCCTTCTTCCAAACGAACAGCCCTGTGGCCCCTTCGCTAGGGCTGAGGGAATGGATGCAGCATCTGACTTTTCACCAAAAAATTCATTTTCACAGAGTTGGTCCTGATCAACAATGCAACCTTTAAAATGAACTCAGAGCTTGGCTGCAACCAGCTGACATTTTGCTTCTGAAAGAGTCAAGCACGAATCTTTGTTTGAATGTGGGCCTGGCATCCACAGTTACTGTCCTGATGAGATCTTAAATCATCCAGGGACTGTGGGGAGGTGGCTGGTGCTGCCCAGCCTGAGCCTCTCATAAAAGGGGTGACTCTTTAGCCCAGAGGCAGGAAGCTGGTGTTCACCAGCTGTAAACAAACAGGCCTCCAAGGACTAAGTGCAACTCTTTCTTCTGAGACCAAGGGCGCCTGGCCAAACTGTCTTCTCCCATTGTAGACGACAAACTGTGAAGAGAAGTCTTGATGTTTGGCAAATGTTCCCCTTCCCTTGTAAAGCTAACTTTCTCTGCTGCCTTGGGAGGCCCCAGTCAAGAAAGGCCCGCCTGCTTGGAGCCATTCAAAGCCAGGGCCGCAGGTTGGGCAGTTTGGAGGTCAAAGCATCCTGGGCCCCCCGTGGAAGGCAGGTCCTGCGTCA
This sequence comes from Tragulus kanchil, assembly GCA_022376925.1. Lineage (NCBI taxonomy): Eukaryota > Metazoa > Chordata > Mammalia > Artiodactyla > Tragulidae > Tragulus > Tragulus kanchil. Next base: position 164,917,733 of record JAIOJX010000005.1, read on the forward strand.
CAGCCCTGAGCCAGGATGAGGACACCCACACAGCTCTATGCCGAGTACCAGTCTTAGCAGGATCCCTACATTTCAGGTCTGTTTAGGACCTGCCATTGGTGGGCCACCGTTGGAGCTGACAGTCAAGAAGCCTGGGAATATGGACCAAAGAAGCCATGAGGGTGGGTCTGCCCTGGTCCCTTTCAGACTCAGATTCTGTCAGTCTGGCAGGTGCTCCCATATAGGCAGGAAGGGCTGCAGGTGAGACGCCAGAGCATTGCGGGGGCGGGACAGAGCACCAGAGGCACTGAGCAGGCTGGCCTGCCCCGGCCCCAGGGGGAGGCAGCGATCTTCACAGGTACGTCTGTCAGGCAGCCCTCTGGCCATCCCCTCCTGGACTAGTCCCAGACTCTGAGGCCGGCAGGAAGGCGCCAAGCTGGTAAACAGAGTCCCCAGAACAACTGAAGTAACTTTAAGTGAGACCTACTCCTTCTTCCAAACGAACAGCCCTGTGGCCCCTTCGCTAGGGCTGAGGGAATGGATGCAGCATCTGACTTTTCACCAAAAAAAAATTCATTTTCACAGAGTTGGTCCTGATCAACAATGCAACCTTTAAAATGAACTCAGAGCTTGGCTGCAACCAGCTGACATTTTGCTTCTGAAAGAGTCAAGCACGAATCTTTGTTTGAATGTGGGCCTGGCATCCACAGTTACTGTCCTGATGAGATCTTAAATCATCCAGGGACTGTGGGGAGGTGGCTGGTGCTGCCCAGCCTGAGCCTCTCATAAAAGGGGTGACTCTTTAGCCCAGAGGCAGGAAGCTGGTGTTCACCAGCTGTAAACAAACAGGCCTCCAAGGACTAAGTGCAACTCTTTCTTCTGAGACCAAGGGCGCCTGGCCAAACTGTCTTCTCCCATTGTAGACGACAAACTGTGAAGAGAAGTCTTGATGTTTGGCAAATGTTCCCCTTCCCTTGTAAAGCTAATAAAAGGAAACCATGTGTTAAAAACAAGCTAGCTTTTTTCCTTAACAATCCTGCATCATGGGGCCACTGCTCCAAATGTCAGACCGAAGTCTATGTTTCAGTGAAGCAAGGAAGCAAAAGTAACACAGTAGGGTGAAAAGACTTAGGGTTCACAAGAAATGCCCTTCAACACATATGTCCATGACAGTGTCTTTTCACATGAAATAACTTAGGCCTGAGTTCTTTGCATCAGTGGTCCTCACTTTAATATCCATGCAGCAATATGTACTTATGGGGTCAATGACCCTTCCTCCAGCACAAAGGTAGGCCAGATCATCTGAAGTCCATCCATTCATTCCATTCCCTTTACCTGTCATTGGCTCAGGGTTAGCCATGTGACCGGAGCACCCATGCAGAGTACGTCTCATAGCTACTGTTTAGAATGTCAGAATTTCCACCTTTTCTCTGACATTGTAGCATGCGGAGGTAAAGCTGGAACTTTTTCCAGCAGGATGAAAGCAGCTTAAGCTAGATGTAAGTACAGAATTCGTGGAAATGTAACATGGCACAGCAACTCTGCAAAAGTCTTGCAATTCCTCACAAAATTAAACATACAATCACCATATGACCCAGTAACTCCACCTCTAGATATATATCAAAAGAAACGAAAGCAGGGACTCGAACAGATATATGCACACCTATGTACAGAGCAGCATTATTCAAAATGAACTCAGAGCTTGGCTGCAACCAGCTGACATTTTGCTTCTGAAAGAGTCAAGCACGACTCTTCGTTTGAATGTGGGCCTGGCATCCACAGTTACTGTCCTGATGAGATCTTAAATCATCCAGGGACTGTGGGGAGGTGGCTGGTGCTGCCCAGCCTGAGCCTCTCATAAAAGGGGTGACTCTTTAGCCCAGAGGCAGGAAGCTGGTGTTCACCAGCTGTAAACAAACAGGCCTCCAAGGACTAAGTGCAACTCTTTCTTCTGAGACCAAGGGCGCCTGGCCAAACTGTCTTCTCCCATTGTAGACGACAAACTGTGAAGAGAAGTCTTGATGTTTGGCAAATGTTCCCCTTCCCTTGTAAAGCTAATAAAAGGAAACCATGTGTTAAAAACAAGCTAGCTTTTTTCCTTAACAATCCTGCATCATGGGGCCACTGCTCCAAATGTCAGACCGAAGTCTATGTTTCAGTGAAGCAAGGAAGCAAAAGTAACACAGTAGGGTGAAAAGACTTAGGGTTCACAAGAAATGCCCTTCAACACATATGTCCATGACAGTGTCTTTTCACATGAAATAACTTAGGCCTGAGTTCTTTGCATCAGTGGTCCTCACTTTAATATCCATGCAGCAATATGTACTTATGGGGTCAATGACCCTTCCTCCAGCACAAAGGTAGGCCAGATCATCTGAAGTCCATCCATTCATTCCATTCCCTTTACCTGTCATTGGCTCAGGGTTAGCCATGTGACCGGAGCACCCATGCAGAGTACGTCTCATAGCTACTGTTTAGAATGTCAGAATTTCCACCTTTTCTCTGACATTGTAGCATGCGGAGGTAAAGCTGGAACTTTTTCCAGCAGGATGAAAGCAGCTTAAGCTAGATGTAAGTACAGAATTCGTGGAAATGTAACATGGCACAGCAACTCTGCAAAAGTCTTGCAATTCCTCACAAAATTAAACATACAATCACCATATGACCCAGTAACTCCACCTCTAGATATATATCAAAAGAAACGAAAGCAGGGACTCGAACAGATATATGCACACCTATGTACAGAGCAGCATTATTCACAAAATACCACAAAAGCAACCCAAGTGTCCATCAGTGATGAATAGTAATCAATATGTGGCCTATAAATACAGCAAAGTATTACTCATCCTTCAGGAGGAAGGAAATTCTGACCCAGACTTCAACACAGGTGAACCTTGAGGACAGTTATGGTACATGAAATAAGTCAGTCACACAGGACTACTGCTCCATAACCCCACTCACAAGGTTCCCAGAGCAGTCAAATTCAGACAGAAAGGAAAGTAAAATGGTGGTTGCCAGGGGCTGGCAGGAGGGAGAAATGGGAAGTTATCTAATGGGCAAGGAGTTTCAGTTGTACAAGATGAGAAGCGTTTTGGAGACAGAAGCAATGGCTGCATGACAATGTGAAGGAACTTAATGCCACTGACCTATACACTTAAAAGTGACCAAGATGTTTGATTTTATGTTATGTGCATTTTATCACAATTTTTCATTTAAAACAATTTAAAAAGAATTAATCCCACACACAGGGGATGGCCGTGCTGAGAGAACAGCAGAGAAACAGACCTGGAGTCTCCAAGCTGGCCCCAAAGGTGATTATCTTCCATGTTTCTATGATGTTTCAGTCAGTTGGTTGCAGTCCTTCTGATGCTTATGCATTAAGTCGTCCTTAACTGCCTTATTATACATGAACGAAGACATGACCATTAGCTTCTAAAAAAAAAAAAACCATTGAGGCCTCCAATCCACCCTCCTCTGCATCAGGTAAGGCAAAGAATTTGTCTAAATGAGAGATTGTCCTGTGGATGACACATTCCAGCTCCTATTAGTCTACATTTATTAACCTCTGATGCCACTTAACTTCACCTATTGGTCTAGGGCCACACTCTAGAGTTTTAGAGGTCATCACACTATACCTCCAAAACTGTATGTCCTACTCCAATTGACTTTGTTCAATTAACAGTTGTTAAGCAGAACTCAGGGTGCCAAACTATGAGCCCAGATTCAACAACAAACTGAAAAAGAAAGTAAAATAGGGAAGTTTATCACTCACAGATCCTGGAGGAAGAGGTCAAGGAAGGGGCAGACTGAGAGGGTGACAGAACCCAGGGCATACATCTCTATTAGGGTGCTAGGTGAGTGCTCTGGAGCTCCCAAGCTAGGGGTGGAATGGTCAACTCAACCCCAAGAGCAGAGTTTTATAAAACCCCACGGGGGTCTCATCTAAGAAACACAGGAGGCGTATGGGCCCTGGAAAGTCGAGGAAGGCTTGATGGGGAGTGCCGGGGTCAGATTAGGAATTTGCCTTCGCTGGTGACTCTTAGGGCTCACACCTGGGCATGTGCTTATGTAGGGGGCTTGTTACTGTTCAGTCACTAAGCCCCATGACTGCAGCCCCGTGACTGCAGCACGCCAGGCTTCCCTCCTTCACTGTCTCCCAGAGCTTGCTCAAACTCATGTCCACTGAGTCGATGATGTCATCCAACCTTCTCATCCTCTGTCACCCCCTTCCCTTCCTGCCCTCAATCCTTCCCAACATCAGGGTCTCCTCCAATGAGTCAGCTCTCTGAATCTGGTGGCCAAAGTATTGGAGCTTCAGCGTCAGTCCTTCCAATGAACATTCAGGGCTGATTTCCTTCAGGATTGATTGGTTTGATCTCCTTGCTGTCCAAGGCACTCCTGAGAGTCTTCCCCAGCACCACAGTTCAAAAGCATAAATTCCTAGGTGCCTTCTTTATGGTCCAACTCTCACATCCATACGTGATAACTGGAAATATCAGTTTAAGGTCCCTGAAGGACACTAGGTTAAAGAAAATGGATGCTGAGGCGGCCGCAGCACAGACCGGCTTAGCTAGACTCTCACTAGCTCCTTTGTCATAATCTGCTGTCCTTTTATCCTTCTCACTTCCTCATTCCCACATACCTACACTATGGCACTCAAAGTCTGGACTCTGCTTTCCAACCTAAACTTTATGGTGTAATAGATCAGCTGGTAACTTCCTTAAGTGCTTCAGCTGGGCTTGGCAGTCAGTTCCCTCTCCCTTCCCCTAACGTGGATCTCCCTTACCACACTCCTCAACACCCCGGGTACACCTTCACCAAGAGTCTCTTCTAGGTTTTCAAGTCATCTCCGCTCCCTCTTTCTCACACTGAAAAGGCCAAAGAATTCAACAACAAACTGAAAAGAAAGTAAAATGGAAGTTCATCACTCACAGATCCTGGAGGAAGAGGTCAAGGAAGGGGCAGACTGAGAGGGTGACAGAACCCAGGGCATACATCTCTATTAGGGTGCTAGGTGAGTGCTCTGGAGCTCCCAAGCTAGGGGTGGAATGGTCAACTCAACCCCAAGAGCAGAGTTTTATAAAACCCCACGGGGGTCTCATCTAAGAAACACAGGAGGCGTATGGGCCCTGGAAAGTCGAGGAAGGCTTGATGGGGAGTGCGGGGTCAGATTAGGAATTTGCCTTCGCTGGTGACTCTTAGGGCTCACACCTGGGCATGTGCTTATGTAGGGGCTTGTTACTGTTCAGTCACTAAGCCCCATGACTGCACCCCCGTGACTGCAGCACGCCAGGCTTCCCTCCTTCACTGTCTCCCAGAGCTTGCTCAAACTCATGTCCACTGAGTCGATGATGTCATCCAACCTTCTCATCCTCTGTCACCCCCTTCCCTTCCTGCCCTCAATCCTTCCCAACATCAGGGTCTCCTCCAATGAGTCAGCTCTCTGAATCTGGTGGCCAAAGTATTGGAGCTTCAGCGTCAGTCCTTCCAATGAACATTCAGGGCTGATTTCCTTCAGGATTGATTGGTTTGATCTCCTTGCTGTCCAAGGCACTCCTGAGAGTCTTCCCCAGCACCACAGTTCAAAAGCATAAATTCCTAGGTGCCTTCTTTATGGTCCAACTCTCACATCCATACGTGATAACTGGAAATATCAGTTTAAGGTCCCTGAAGGACACTAGGTTAAAGAAAATGGATGCTGAGGCGGCCGCAGCACAGACCGGCTTAGCTAGACTCTCACTAGCTCCTTTGTCATAATCTGCTGTCCTTTTATCCTTCTCACTTCCTCATTCCCACATACCTACACTATGGCACTCAAAGTCTGGACTCTGCTTTCCAACCTAAACTTTATGGTGTAATAGATCAGCTGGTAACTTCCTTAAGTGCTTCAGCTGGGCTTGGCAGTCAGTTCCCTCTCCCTTCCCCTAACGTGGATCTCCCTTACCACACTCCTCAACACCCCGGGTACACCCCTTCACCAAGACATGCCCTCTCTTCTAGGTTTTCAAGTCATCTCTCGCTCCCTCTTTCTCACACTCACTCTTAGTTTCAGCTTCTTTCCCACCATCTATAAACATACTCAAGTCCTACCCTGTTTCCCATGGTTAGATACATTCATTTCTTGACCTGTTACTCCCTTCTAGCTGCCACCTTATCACTCTCCTTCCCTCCATAATCAAGCCGCTCAAAATATTTGTCTGTGTTCCTTGTCTCCACTTCCTAACATTTCCAGCCGATGACAGTCAGGTTTTTCAGTCCAACCACTCCTATGGAAACACTCTGTTAAAAGCGGCACTAACTTCTTCGTTGCTAAATCCAGAGGCTCCATTTTCTGGTCACCCTCCTGCCTGAGTTCCCTGTCACATGTGTTATGGTTTGCTTGGTATAGCCTGCTCTCTTGGCTTCTGGCACAGTACTGCTTAGAGGCCCTCCTCCTACCTCTCTGACACTCTTCCCAGGGCACCTTGGTGAGATCATCCCTGAGAGGCTGGAGATCGTGGTGGTCCTGCCCATGCCACCCTTCCATTTCACCCTCTGTAACCATCCCAGGGACTTCATCCAAGACTCTGTGTGCAGGAAAGGGCTGACTTGGCAGGTCTGAGATCTTCAAGCTGTGCACCTTCCAAGGAAAGTTCTGACTTTTGCCTATCTCCTAGAAGATAACTTCTAAGCCCTTGGAATATCCTGTGCAATGAGAGCGTCTATTTTTCTGGACCATCCCAGATACTTGATGTTTACAATGTGATGTGTGCTAAAACTCTGGGGCCACACGGTATCAACGGGGACTCCAAAGGGGCTAGAGGCTAGGTAACTAAGGTCAGTCATGTGGGCACCCTATGTTTATCTGACCAACATCCTCCCCTGGAAAACCCCTGGACATTATGGCTCTGGTGAGAGTCGCTGGGTGGCAACCCTCCACAGGTGTTGTCGTACATCAGTGCTGGGATAAATATGTACTACCTGCACAAATGTACCGCAAAGGACAACTGGAAGCTTGTGCCTGGACTCTGCACTCATAACCTTTGGGTTTTGCTGACTCTTTCTCCTCCTTTCATTGTAATAAACCATAACCATGAGTACAACTGCTTTTTTGAGTTCTGAGTCCTTCTAGTGAGTCACAGAGCCTGAGGGTGGCCTTGGGATGCCCGGTGCAACACACTACATCATCAAAAGTCATATGTTTCTATGGGGCTTCCCTAGTGGTTCCAAAAAAAAGTCATATGTTGATGACTCACAAGTCCATATTTTTTCCTGTACATCCTTCCTCAACACCAGTTTACACAGACATTACAACCAAGGTATCTCAGTCGTGCTACAAATTCAAACTGTCCACACTGTATCTCCTTACGCTCTGCTCCAAACTCAGGTCTCATGTTCTGTCACAAACCCAGTCAGCCATGTCTAAAATCTGGCAGTTATCTTACACTCCTACTTCTTCCTTGTCTCCCACGCCTAACCCGGGAGAGGTGCTCACCAGCACCTCCAGATTCTTTCCACACCCATGGCCTCCCTTGATTCAAGCCCCCACTCTCTCACCTGGCCCATGCTAGAAAGAGAAGTCTCTATGCATCCAGGCCACACTCTTCTAATATTCCCCTCTGCAAACAAAATGAACTTTACAAAGAAAAAATAGGATTCTAGTTCAAGAGGATGAAACAAATAGTAAAGTATAAACAGAAGAAAACAGTATGAGTTTAAAATAGTGAAGAGAGGGCTTCCCTGGTGTCTGAGCAGTAGTAAATCCACCTGCCAATGCAGGAGACATGGGTTTGATTCTTGTCCAAGAGATCCCACGTGCCCCAACATGCTGCAGAACAACTAAGCTCATGTGCAGCAACTACTGGGCCTGTGCTCTAGAGCCTGAGAGCCTCGACTACTGAAGCCCACAGACCTAGAGCCCATGCTCAGCAGCAAAAGAAGCCACCACAGCGAGAAGCCTGAGTGCTGCAATAGAGAATAGCCCCTACTCGTTGCACCTAGAGAAAAGCCCTCGCAGCCGTGAAGACCCAGCATGGCCAAAAATAAATCAGCAAACAAATAATTAAAATTGTTAAAAATAAAAATAAAACTGTGAAGAGAAAAGCCACTAATGAAAAGGACATTTCAATGATTTTTGGAGTTTAAAAGTGAATAAGGTTAACAGATACATCGTAACCAAGAGCGACGCTCACCTCGTTGCACAACTCTCAAAGACTTCTTGCTTTGGATTTGGATCTTTCAACAAGAATGGATGAGTGGTTTTTTTTTTTTTTTTTTAAAGAAACTGAACTCACAGAAGCTGCAGTGAGACTAAAGGTGGAGCTATTTTTCACTCAAGAATCTAGGGGATACATGCCAGCTTCCTACTTTCAGGCTCTGAAGTGACACCTGCTCACTGCCAGTCCCCTGTCACTGACTGGGAGCCTCCAGCCGCGCTGTCCTCATCGGGAGATGCAGAGACAACAGGATGAGACCTCTATCAACTGCCCGCACCATGGAACTGAGTCCTTTATTCCTAAACATGGGACTATTTGACTTGTTACCATGGGACTATGTTGATTTATATTATTTTGGCTTAAAATATCGCTGTGAACCTGGTTGGGCACTCTCCAATTTGAAATCCTTCACTGGCTCTGCATGGCCTACAAGATAAAACCCCAGCTCCTTTCTTGGATCAAGAACCCCCTACTCCAGACCATTTTCTCATCAATTCCCAATGTATTTTACATTCTATACATACTCATGGCCTGGCAATCGTACGCTTCTTGGCCTTTGCTAGTGCCATTCTCTCTGCTCAGAACACACTTCTCCCTACCCATTCCCTTAGGCAGCCACTAGCTTGCCTCAAGGCTGAGGCCAAGTGAAATGGTTAAACATGGCCCGCTCTTTCCCAAAACCATGTAAAACCATTCCCTTCCATACATGTCTCTGTCAATGTTCCTATGATACTTTGTTGCACTTGCAAATTTATTTGTCTGTCCCTTGTGCTCCATGAGAGCATTATCCATATTCCCCAGGCCTAGAATTCCAGAGGACCTCAATAAATAAATGAGTAAGTGGCATTTCGGGTTGAGCTTGACATTCACTGAGGTTTTGTATTGGCTCCATCAGTTGTCAATGGTATTTCACCAGCTGGAGGTTGATGTTAACTGGTAACTAACTTACTCAACCTGAGAAAAGTGACTTTTAAGCCAGCTATGAGATAGGAAATATGCCACCTGATTGAACTCCCAAAACACTCAGGATTTAAAGAAACAGAGAAGATGGTGAAGTGGAGAACTGATAGGCTAAAAACAAGAGAATTGATTGAAAGTCTATTTAAAAGAAAGTTAGTCCCCCTCACCGCAGCAGACCTCATCTCCTGTTTAAAGAGACTGTGTAGCTGCACCTCCCCCATGCAGCAGAGATTAAGACGTTAAGAGGTTAAGATATACGCCCTAGAGAAGACAATACAAGATATCTAGGTCAGGAGGCAGTGCATGGGGCTAGCGGTGAGCTTGTCATACTGAAAACAAGGAAACTGAGAGTTTGTATACCAAATGCTGAGACTCTCTCCTTTATCCAGGCTTCTTCTCTCTCTCTTGCCTTTTTCTGGCAGCTGGGCTCTCTGCCCCCATGGAGGAGGTCACAGAGCCTTCTCTGGCTAGTCTGACCAGCCCCAAAGGAAAGACTATCAAAATGAACCAGCCAAGTCATCCTGCAATGATGTGAGTGTGTTATAAGCACTTTTTTTTTTTTTTGGCCACTTCTACTGGTCTTTCATTTATCTGTTTTCATCCATGTTTGTTCTTTGGCCTGTGTGGGTCTCCCATCATAGTGGCCTCTCTCATTGCAGAGCACTGACTCTGGGCGCCTGCGCTCCAGAGCTCCGGCGCGGTAGTTGGACACATCGGTCCAGCCGCTTCGCAGCATGTGGGATCTTCCCAGGCCAGGGATGGAACTGGCGCCACTTGCACTGCAGAGCGTTGTCCTTACCCACTGGACCACCATTGAAGCCCTTACAAGCACATTTGTGCCCCATTCTTACTTATGTGCACACAGCTAAGGTTGAGAGAAACAGCCAATGTTTATATTGCATTTATTAAGTGCCGGGAGGTATGAGGCAGTTAGTATTGAAATTCCCATTTTACAAATCAGGAAAGAAAGACACAGAGATATCAAGGAACATATCCCAGCCCCCACAGTTGGAAAGCATGGGATGCTGAGAACTGAGTTTTGTATTGGCTCCATCAGTTGTCAATGGTATTTCACCAGCTGGAGGTTGATGTTAACTGGTAACTAACTTACTCAACCTGAGAAAAGTGACTTTTAAGCCAGCTATGAGATAGGAAATATGCCACCTGATTGAACTCCCAAAACACTCAGGATTTAAAGAAACAGAGAAGATGGTGAAGTGGAGAACTGATAGGCTAAAACAAGAGAATTGATTGAAAGTCTATTTAAAAGAAAGTTAGTCCCCCTCACCGCAGCAGACCTCATCTCCTGTTTAAAGAGACTGTGTAGCTGCACCTCCCCCATGCAGCAGAGATTAAGACGTTAAGAGGTTAAGATATACGCCCTAGAGAAGACAATACAAGATATCTAGGTCAGGAGGCAGTGCATGGGGCTAGCGGTGAGCTTGTCATACTGAAAACAAGGAAACTGAGAGTTTGTATACCAAATGCTGAGACTCTCTCCTTTATCCAGGCTTCTTCTCTCTCTCTTGCCTTTTTCTGGCAGCTGGGCTCTCTGCCCCCATGGAGGAGGTCACAGAGCCTTCTCTGGCTAGTCTGACCAGCCCCAAAGGAAAGACTATCAAAATGAACCAGCCAAGTCATCCTGCAATGATGTGAGTGTGTTATAAGCACTTTTTTTTTTTTTTGGCCACTTCTACTGGTCTTTCATTTATCTGTTTTCATCCATGTTTGTTCTTTGGCCTGTGTGGGTCTCCCATCGCAGTGGCCTCTCTCGTCGCAGAGCACTGACTCTGGGCGCCTGCGCTCCAGAGCTCCGGCTTGGTAGTTGGACACATCGGTCCAGCCGCTTCGCAGCATGTGGGATCTTCCCAGGCCAGGGATTGAACCGGTGCCCCTTGCACTGCAAAGCGGTGTCCTTACCCACTGGAACACCAGGGAAGCCCTTACAAGCACATTTGTGCCCCATTCTTACTTATGTGCACACAGCTAAGGTTGAGAGAAACAGCCAATGTTTATATTGCATTTATTAAGTGCCGGGAGGTATGAGGCAGTTAGTATTGAAATTCCCATTTTACAAATCAGGAAAGAAAGACACAGAGATATCAAGGAACATATCCCAGCCCCCACAGTTGGAAAGCATGGGATGCAGAGCCCACACTCCTCTTCTTGGTCATCTACTACTGCTGATGTTTTAAATGGGTCATTTCCCTACCCTCCACCATCCCTCTGTCTACAACGGTGCTGCCAGACCTCCTAGCATTTCCAGGTTTCTCTCACACAGCCTTCTTCAGGAAGCTCCTAGGATGAGCTCTATCAAATGAAGCAGTTAGCCAACAGAGAGGAAGAGGTGAGATCCAGAACACAGGAGACTCAAAGCAAGAAGAAAGTAAGAGAAATTCCAAGACGGCAATGCCAGCAGGCTGAGAAGGCAGTCTCTCTCAACCAGAGCCGCTCAGAATGCTTCAGGAACAGCACCCTTTAGAAAACTTCACATATAAATCCCTAATTTGTATGAGCATAACTGGTCTCAGAGGAGATATACACATCTAAAAGGCAATTATTAACTACAGGGGAAAAGCAGTGCAAGAGTGAAAATCAATTCACCTTAATTTATATAATAGCTTAGTTGTGCCTAGTGTTTACATAGCCAAAACAATACAGACACTGGAAATTGATCCAAAAATAACGCACTATAAGCACATTTGGAAGAGATGTGAAGAGAAGTATGAGCTCATCCAAGAGGAAGAATGGAAAGATGGCTAGCATCTTAGCCTCCACATCAAGAAGTCAGTGGATAATACCTACAAGCAAAAGGTCGGGACCAGTAATACAGTGTGCTTTGTAGAAATACAAAACAGTCAGCTAGAAGAAATACAAGACCTGTGAATTATCTTACTTTTAAAAAAGAAAAAGTATTTAAGCTCAATTTTTAAATAAACAAAACATAGTAGGAGAAAAAAAATCCATTTAAAAATAGCAACGAGGGGCTTTCCCTGGTGGTCCAGTGGGTAAGGACACCGCCTTGCAGTGCAAGGGGCGCCGGTTCGATCCCTGGCCTGGGAGGATCCCACGTGCCGCGGAGTGGCTGGACCGATGTGTCCAACTTCCGAGCCGGAGCTCTGGAGCGCATGCGCCCAGAGCCAGCGCTCTGTGACAACAGAGGCCACCGCGATGGGAGGCCCACATGGGCCAAAGAACAAAGATGGATGAAAATGGATAAATGAAAGACCAATAGAAGTGGCCAAAAAAAAAAAAAAAACTGGTTTCTCACAGTTTTGTGGGCTGGAAATCCAAAGTCAAGGCACTGGCAGAGCTGGTTTCTTGTGAGACTTCTTTCCTTGCCTGCTGATGGCCACCTGGCTGTGTTCTCACTTCCTTCTGGCCACATGCCCTCCCAGGGTCTCTCTCTCTCTTCTCACAAAAATCAGGACCCCACACTTACGATCTCATTTAATCCTAAGTACCTCCCTAAGCACTCTGTCTCCAAATACAATGTAAACTCTGGGGTGAAACAATTCAATCCAAAGCAGAAAGAACCCACCAAAGAGGAAACTTGTCAGGGAAAACAATTTGACAATATCCAGAAAAAAAATACATTTTAAAAAAAGAATGATGGGGTAGACAAAAGAGATGCATTGAACGGATCCCATCTGATACTAGGTTGCCATTTTTATATCAAGAAATGCTTGAATATTGGTGATTTAATACATTTCAATTAATAAAACTTAGTCTAACGCTATAACAGTTACAAGTTTGAGAATCCAGAAATAGGTCCAAATACACATATGAATTTAATATATGACAAAGTACCACTGAAAACAGTGGAAGAAAATATGGCCTTTTCAATAAATGGCATTGGGACAGGTGGTGAGTAATGTGAAAGTTGATTTTTACTTCATTCGTTAAAACAAAATAATACTTCAAAAGTTCTGAAAATGGTGATGGCTATACAACATTGTAAATGTACTTAATGTCACTGAATTGTACACTTAAAATTGTTTAAAATGATCGATTTTATGTTACATAACTTTTCACACAATTAAAAAATGGATGAGTGTGGACAGAGAAAAGAGTGTGTGCACAGGAAGCTGAGTTAGGGAGGTAAGTCAGCCACAGAGAAGAGGGTGCGGCCAACGCCAGTCCATCCCACGGCAGACTCCTAAAGCCAGGTAAATCCCCCTGGATGTCAAAGTTCTGGTATCATCCAACACCTGTGGTCTGTGGATCATAATACAGATTCTCATTCAGTGGGTCTACGTGAGACCAGAGAGTCAACCTCTAATAAACTCTTAGTACCAGGTGATGCCTAGACTTGCAAAGTTATAGAGCTATGATTCTCAACTTTGGCTGGACACTGCGATCCAGGGAGATTTTTAAAATATTACTGGCTAGGACCTAGAGGTGGGGCCAGATATGTTATTTCTGGAGTTTCTCAAGCTGGTTCCAATGTGCAACCAGAATACAGAACTGCTAATGTTAAGACACAGGTAAGTTTAAAAAGTGGACAGATCCCTGTTAGTAAATTTTCTTCCCAACGTCTCCTTTCCCTATGAAAAGTCTGGGTCTCTCTCCATCTTTACTTGCACTATATGGGAGGTGGAAATTTGGAATGAACTTTCCCAAACTGTTCAGCTCAGCTCTGCCTTTTCTATCTTGGGAGCAAGGCTCCCTACAGAAAGCACACATTTCACTCCTCTATGACATGAGCCCGTGGTTTTCCAAGTGGGATCCCCAAATCAGCAGCATCTGCAACACTTGAGAATGCAGATTTGAGGGTTTTGTCTCACACCTACTCAATCAGACATTCTCAGGCTGAAGCCCAACAGTCCATGTTTTCACAAGCCCTCCCGGTGATTCTGACGCTCACTCAAGTTTAGGGAAACCCGTTCAAGCGCAGTTCTGTCTGGGACTGGTGGGAAAATGTCAGATTCTGAGCTTCACAGTTAGAAGCCCCCTTGGCTAACAGACCTCAAGCCATATCCTCCAACTAGGCTTTAATCAGTAATAAAGGTGATCTTCAGAACAAGAGTAATAACAATATGCAAGAGAACCAGTCTAAAAGAAAAAATGAAAGCACAAATGCAGTTTTGATGGTTTTAGCGTATGAAAGCAAACTGAGAAACTAAAAAGAAGGCTAAAGTTGTCTACATACAAATTGAAATCATCCATCAGTCAGTCCACCAATATTTCCCAAAAGTCAGCAAGATCAAAAGTGAAATCAGGGCTTCCCTGGTGGCTCAGTGGTAAAGTCTGCCTGCCAGTGCAGGAGACCTGGGCTGGATCCTGGTCTGGGAAGACCCCACAGGCTGCATCTGCAACCACTGAAGCCTGCGTGCCTAGAATCTGTGCTCCACAAGAGAAATCCCTACTGTGAGAAGCCCACACGCTGCAACTAGAGAGTAGCCCCAGCTGGCAGCAACCAGAGAAAGCCTGCACCCCCACCAAGACCCAGCACAGCCACAAATAAATAAATGACTTTTAAAAGGTCGCAAAGAAAGACATGCTAATTGTTAAGACACAGGTAGAGTTATTTCTGGAGTTTCAACCAATGTGCAACCAGAATACAGAACTGCTAATGTTAAGACACAGGTAAGTTTAAAAAGTGGACAGATCCCTGTTAGTAAATTTTCTTCCCAACGTCTCCTTTCCCTATGAAAAGTCTGGGTCTCTCTCCATCTTTACTTGCACTATATGGGAGGTGGAAATTTGGAATGAACTTTCCCAAACTGTTCAGCTCAGCTCTGCCTTTTCTATCTTGGGAGCAAGGCTCCCTACAGAAAGCACACATTTCACTCCTCTATGACATGAGCCCGTGGTTTTCCAAGTGGGATCCCCAAATCAGCAGCATCTGCAACACTTGAGAATGCAGATTTGAGGGTTTTGTCTCACACCTACTCAATCAGACATTCTCAGGCTGAAGCCCAACAGTCCATGTTTTCACAAGCCCTCCCGGTGATTCTGACGCTCACTCAAGTTTAGGGAAACCCGTTCAAGCGCAGTTCTGTCTGGGACTGGTGGGAAAATGTCAGATTCTGAGCTTCACAGTTAGAAGCCCCCTTGGCTAACAGACCTCAAGCCATATCCTCCAACTAGGCTTTAATCAGTAATAAAGGTGATCTTCAGAACAAGAGTAATAACAATATGCAAGAGAACCAGTCTAAAAGAAAAAATGAAAGCACAAATGCAGTTTTGATGGTTTTAGCGTATGAAAGCAAACTGAGAAACTAAAAAGAAGGCTAAAGTTGTCTACATACAAATTGAAATCATCCATCAGTCAGTCCACCAATATTTCCCAAAAGTCAGCAAGATCAAAAGTGAAATCAGGGCTTCCCTGGTGGCTCAGTGGTAAAGTCTGCCTGCCAGTGCAGGAGACCTGGGCTGGATCCCTGATCTGGGAAGACCCCACAGGCTGCATCTGCAACCACTGAAGCCTGCGTGCCTAGAATCTGTGCTCCACAAGAGAAATCCCTACTGTGAGAAGCCCACACGCTGCAACTAGAGAGTAGCCCCAGCTGGCAGCAACCAGAGAAAGCCTGCACCGCAACCAAGACCCAGCACAGCCAAAAATAAATAAATGACTTAAAAGTGGGAGGGGTGGGGGAGGGAAGGGCCAGGAATATGGTACACAAAATGAGAGTCAATTTGGAAAAAAAAAAAATGAATTGCTTAGTAATCAATAAGCAAAGACAATCAGGCCAACAAAAAGAAACCAAATGACTCGAAAACAGTTTAGAGCTTTGGTGTTCACTGTGGTGGGTTTGCCACATGTGACTAATCCAAACTGAGGTCTGTCCTAAGTGCAAAACACACACTGAATCTCAAAGACTTAGTGGCAAAAAATGAAAAGTACATCTTTAATAATTCTTAAATTGATTATATGTTAAAATGATAGCACTTTAGATATATTGGGTTAAATAAGCTATTATTAAAATGGATCTCATTCATTTCCTTTCAGTGTGGCTTCTAAAAAAGCTTTAAATTATATATGTGGTTTGCCTTATATTTCTTCTGACAGTACTGATTTGCAGAATAAGGGACACCAATTGTCATAGATGTATTAGCAGGAAAAAATATGATTCAGTTGGTTAGAGTGCAAATACGTGTGACATTTTGAAGAATAATTTGTGAACATCTATTAATATTTTTAAAACACATACCATTCAATCCAGAAGTTTTTCTTCTGGGATTTCTTCTACAGGACCACTAGCCTAAGTGCACAAAGATGTGTGAAAGAATGTTCATTGCAACATATTAAAACTAGGGAAAAAAAGGGGGAAAAAACTAAATGACTGTTAAAAAGATGATTAAGTGCATTATAAAAAGCCCACACAGCGGAATACTATGCAGTCATTAAGAGGAATGAGAGAGACCTATACACACTAACGCAAGTGTGTATCTGTGATATATGTGAAGCAAAAGAAAGATATTTTTGGCAATTTGCATAATAAACTTTCAATTTGGTTTTCTAAAAAGCCCTATAGGGCTTCCCTGGTGGTCCAATGGGTAAAGAGTCCGCCTTGCAGAGAAAGGGACACAGGTTCCATCCCTGGCCTGGGAAGATGCCACGTGTTGTGGAGCGGCTGGGCTGGTGTCTCCAGTTACCAGCTGGAGCTCTGAGCGCATGGACCCAGAGCCGGTGCTCTGCAGCAAGAGAGGCCACTGCGATGGGAGGCCCACACAGCCTATTTTCATCCATACAGATGGATGAAAATAAATAAATAAATAAAAGAGGCCAAAATTAAAAACACAAAAAAGGATTCTTTAAAAAGCCATATATATCACATGTGTTGGGAAGCCTTTTAGTGTTTTTTTCTTGTCTTTTTTTTTTTTTTTGGTCACTTCTACTGGTCTTTCATTTATTCATTTTCTTTTTTTTTTTTTTTACATTTATTTTATTTATTTATCTTTTGGGGGGTGAGGTGGGGAGGGAGGGGAGCAGGCGGGCCACTTCTATTGGTCCTTCATTTCTCCATTTTCATCCATCTTTGTTCTTTGGCTCCTGTGGGCCTCCCAACGCGGTGGCCTCTGTCGTTGCAGAGCACCGGCTCTGGGCGCATGCGCTCCAGAGCTCCGGCTCGGTAATTGGACACATCGGTCCAGCCGCTCCACGGCACGTGGGATCTTCCAAGGCCAGGGATCGAACCAGCGCCCCTTGCACTGCAAGGCGGTATCCTTACCCACTGGACCACCAGAGAAGTCCAGCCTTTTAGTTTTTATGGTACTCCTTTATTTTGTTTTTACAATAAGCACATAAAACAATTTACAATAAGCACAATAAAACATATTTTTGTGACTTTATAAAACCATCACCCATGCACTGGTTCCTACAGTTTGTATGTTAGAGGGGATGCAGAGGTGAGTGAGAATGTTCTCTTGCTTGATTTACCACCTTCTCCGTGGAGGCTACTATCCAAGGTTTCCCTCTGCCCACTTAGAAAGGACAGGAGACATTACCACCAACTTTGCCACTCTCCTAACAGAGTGCTCTGTCCCCTTCCCTCCCTTAATTTAGGATCTCCTGCCCCGTCCTGCTCCACGGTGGCAGCCTGACCTCCATCTCTGTCATGTCCCTCAGCCACCATCAGTAAAGTCAGCGGGTCCCTTCATGACTGTGACCACAGTTCCACTCTCAGCACCGTGATGGACAGAGGAGGAATGAGAAGCTCTGGAAGAGCAATGAACCCCAGGAGGGGGCTCAGGTTTCCTCTCTGGGGGGACTTCACCTGTGGAATTTAGCATCTCTAATTTAGATTATGGTTCCACTACTTCTCAGCCTCTGATATTTTTACCTCCAAAAATAGTTGTTTTATTTCTGTTCACAAGGCAAAGATCAGAAGAAAATTCTTTTAATTCTCTCCTGTGCTTTCACAGGTAAGAAGGAAATTCATACCTTTTTAGGAACTGGGGACTAATCTAAGAATGTCGTGGGGTGAGCACCCAGAATAAATTCTTGACGCATCAAGAGAGAGGGGCCTTGAGGGTGGAGGCAGTTGTTCTAACAATGCCAGAGGAACTGACTCTCCACCACCCCTCTATCACTGGCCTGGTGGAGGAGTGAGCTGTCAGGCTTTGTCTTGTGGGATGAGGTAGGCAGATGAAAGGTGGTATACGGCAGGACACAGAGGGCCAGCAAAGACAAGGAGAGAGATTTTGCAAAAGGAAAAAAAATAGCAGAAGTGAGTCAGCTGCTCCCTGTTGCTCAGCTACCTGATATGCTCCAGAAACAGCAGGGAGGCTGGTTTGGGAGGATGGAGTTGAGCAAAGAAATGAGGGCAGAAGGAGAAAAATTTGAAAGAAATGAATGATTTAAAGGAGCCAAACTGTTAAAAGGATATATTCAAGGAACTCTATGGCTGTACATTTTCTGTAACTTCTTTCTCTATCCCCACAAAACTTCCATTTCAAGTCAATATCTGCATTGTTCCTTCTAGTTGGGGCTTAAGAATTGAAAAAAAAAAAAAAAATCAAACAGATAAGACCAGCTCTAAGGGACATACTCAATGCTAGGTTACAACATACATGGATAAATGTGTTTTGTAATCATTTATTAATTAATTGGTTTATCCATTCCTTTAACGAGTATTTTTTTTGGTGTGTTTTTTTATTGTTTTTTCTTTTTGTTGTTGTTGTTATTTAAACGAGTATTTAACAAGCATCTTTTATGTGCCAAACACTGTTCTAGCTCCTTAGATTTAATCAGTAAAGTCAGCGGGTCCCTTCATGACTGTGACCACAGTTCCACTCTCAGCCCCGTGATGGACAGAGGAGGAATGAGAAGCTCTGGAAGAGCAATGAACCCCAGGAGGGGGCTCAGGTTTCCTCTCTGGGGGGACTTCACCTGTGGAATTTAGCATCTCTAATTTAGATTATGGTTCCACTACTTCTCAGCCTCTGATATTTTTACCTCCAAAAATAGTTGTTTTATTTCTGTTCACAAGGCAAAGATCAGAAGAAAATTCTTTTAATTCTCTCCTGTGCTTTCACAGGTAAGAAGGAAATTCATACCTTTTTAGGAACTGGGGACTAATCGAAGAGTGTCGTGGGGTGAGCACCCAGAATTAATTCTTGACGCATCAAGAGAGGGGCCTTGAGGGTGGAGGCAGTTGTTCTAACAATGCCAGAGGAACTGACTCTCCACCACCCCTCTATCACTGGCCTGGTGGAGGAGTGAGCTGTCAGGCTTTGTCTTGTGGGATGAGGTAGGCAGATGAAAGGTGGTATACGGCAGGACACAGAGGGCCAGCAAAGACAAGGAGAGAGATTTTGCAAAAGGAAAAAAAATAGCAGAAGTGAGTCAGCTGCTCCCTGTTGCTCAGCTACCTGATATGCTCCAGAAACAGCAGGGAGGCTGGTTTGGGAGGATGGAGTTGAGCAAAGAAATGAGGGCAGAAGGAGAAAAATTTGAAAGAAATGAATGATTTAAAGGAGCCAAACTGTTAAAAGGATATATTCAAGGAATTCTATGGCTGTACATTTTCTGTAACTTCTTTCTCTATCCCCACAAAACTTCCATTTCAAGTCAATATCTGCATTGTTCCTTCTAGTTGGGGCTTAAGAATTGAAAAAAAAAAAAAAAAATCAAACAGATAAGACCAGCTCTAAGGGACATACTCAATGCTAGGTTACAACATACATGGATAAATGTGTTTTGTAATCATTTATTAATTAATTGGTTTATCCATTCCTTTAACGAGTATTTTTTTTTGGTGTGTTTTTTTATTGTTTTTTCTTTTTGTTGTTGTTGTTATTTAAACGAGTATTTAACAAGCATCTTTTATGTGCCAAACACTGTTCTAGCTCCTTAGATTTAATCAGTAAACAGCACAAATATTCCTGAACTCATTACATCTACAAGTTGCTAGAGAAAGGATGGGGCACAGATGCACTACATTATAAACACTGTGTCATAGCATGTTAGAAAATGATGAGCACAATGGACAGAAACATTTACCATGGGAGAAGTGACAGGTCTGACCAGGGTGTTCAGGTCTGCCCCCTTGTAAAGTGACATCTGAGCAGATTTTAAGACGGTGAAGAAGTGAAGGACAAGACTATCTGGAGGAAAGGCAGCGGGAAAAGTCAATGCAAAAGTCCTAAGGCAACAGGTACGGTGTCTCTCTAGTGTGTTGAAAATGTTCTGGAATTAGATAGTGGAGCTGATTCAATGACCTTGTGCCTGTACTAAACCCACTAAATTGTACACTTTAAAAGTGGAAATTTGAGGCTTCCCTGATGGTCCAGTAGGTAGAGTCCACCTTGCAGTGCAAGGGGCACCAGTTCAATCCCTGGCCCCAGAAAATCCCACGTGCTGCGGAGAGGCTGGGCAAATGTGTCCAAGAGTCAGCACTCTGGAGTGCAAGAACCAGAACTGGTGCTCTGCAGAGAGAGAGGCCACTACAACGGGAGGCCCACACATGCCAAGGAATAAAGATGGATGAAAAACAAATGATGACTTAGACACCAAAAAAAAAAAAAAGCGGGAATTTTATGCCATATGAATTATCTCAATTTTTATGTCTCAATATAGGAGTGTGTCCAATATATTCCAGAAACAGCATGGAGGCTGGTTTGGGTGGGTGGAGTTGAGCAAAGAACTGATGGAGACCAGATGAGGACTCAATAGAACATCTTACTGATTCTTATTAGAAGAACCATAATGTTACTCCCATAAGATGGGGAGGGCTTCCCCGGTGGTCCAGTGGGTAAGGACAACAGCTTGCAGTGCAAGGGGCACCAGTTCAATCCCTGGCCTGGGAAGATTTCACATGCCGCAGAGCGGCTGGCCCGGCGGGTCCAACTACCAAGCTGGAGCTCTGGAGCACATGTGCCCAGAGCCGGTGCTCTGCAGCGAGAGAGGCCACTGCGATGAGAGGCCCACACAGGCCAAAAGAACAAAGAAAATGGATAAATAAAAGACCAGTAGAAGTGAAAAAAAAAAAACTTTTTAAAGAAATGGGGAATCACTAACAAGGCTTGATGTGTGTCATGACATGATATGACTTTATTTCAAGGGTCACGTTGGCTGCTGTGTTGACAACAGCTGCAGAGAGACAACAGTGGAGGCAGGAAGACCGCTAGAAAGTTCCTGCAGTGATTTAGGAGAAGATGGTCCAGGTTCAAGCCAGTGGTGAGACTGAAAACAGAGCCCAGGGGATTTTTCTGGCTGAATGGATAAAGGATGTAAGAGAAGCGAGTCAATGTTGGCTCCAAGTTTCGTGGCTTGACCACAGGAAAGGCAACAAATAGGGAAAGCCAAGGACTGAGTTCTGGGGGCTCTGTAATGTTAAGGGAGCAAAGAGAAAGGAGAGATTTATAGCAAACACTGAGAAGTAGGCAGGGAAGTAGGAGGGAGAGTCCTGAGAATGTGGTGTGTGGAGAGCCAGATTATGACGGCATGTCAGGAAGATGTGTCAGATGCTGCAGGCTGGTCACAGTAATAAGAGAACTAGGAATTGATTGTTGCTGCTGGTGAACTTGATGAGAGAATTTACAATAGCATAGTGAGAGCAAAAATATGAGCAGTGAAGATGTAAGAAAGAACAGGAAAATCTTTCTGACCTAAGAGTTTTTAGAAATGGCAGAAAGCATTAACCATAAAAGGAAAAAAACTGATAAATTGGATTTCATCAAAATTAAAACCGCCTGTTTTTCAAAAGACTCTGCTAAGAAAATGAAAAGCTAAGCTGCAGACCTAGAGAAAATATTCTCAAATCATACATTTGACAAAGAGTTCTACCCCATAACATTGAAAGAACTCTTCCAGCTCAGTAAGAAGACAAACAACCCAGTTTTTCAAATGGGGAAAATATTTGAGTCAATGTTACACAAAGGATATACAAATGTTTAATAAGCAAATGGAAAGGTACTCACTATTGTTAGTCCTCAGAGAAATGCAAACTAAAACCATGAGATACTACTACAGAGCAGTCAAAATGGTTACAATTTAATATTTTTAAATTGAAAAAATACCAAACAAATGCTAAATTTTGGCAAGAATGTGTAACAACCGAAACCCTTATATGTTATTGGTAAGAATGTGAAATAACACAGCCACTTTAGAAAACAATATGCAATTTCTTTTTTCTTTTTTTTTTTGATGATTTCTTAAAAAATTAAACATACAACTACCTCACGACCCAGAAATTCCACTCCAACATATTTACTCGAGAAAAATGAAAACCTATATCCACAAAAAGACTTGTCCATGAAAGTTTAGAACAACTTTCTTCACAATTGCTGGAAATTAGAAATAACTCAACTATCCATTAATTAGTGAGTGGACCAATAAACAGTGGAACATCCATTAAATGGAATGCTACTCAGTAATTCTGTTTAAAGGACAAAGGATTGATACAACAACAATATTATGGATGAATCGCCAAAATATTATTCTAAGAAACTAGACAGAAAAGAGCACACAGTATGATTCCATTTTTACAATGTTCTAAAACTGGCAAAACTATAGAATAACTTATAATTTGCTAGAAGTCAAATTTATAGCTCCTTAAATCTGTGGCTCCTTGGAGTGGAAGAAATTGACTACAAAGACACTTCCTTGGGTGATGAAAACATTCTATATCTTGACTTGAGTAGTACTTTATCCATTTGTAAAACTCAGAAAACTGTACACTTTGAATGATAATTTCAATGCATGAAAATATGCCCCAAAATAAAGCATTAACCATAAAAGGAAAAAAACTGATAAATTGGATTTCATCAAAATTAAAACCGCCTGTTTTTCAAAAGACTCTGCTAAGAAAATGAAAAGCTAAGCTGCAGACCTAGAGAAAATATTCTCAAATCATACATTTGACAAAGAGTTCTACCCCATAACATTGAAAGAACTCTTCCAGCTCAGTAAGAAGACAAACAACCCAGTTTTTCAAATGGGGAAAATATTTGAGTCAATGTTACACAAAGGATATACAAATGTTTAATAAGCAAATGGAAAGGTACTCACTATTGTTAGTCCTCAGAGAAATGCAAACTAAAACCATGAGATACTACTACAGAGCAGTCAAAATGGTTACAATTTAATATTTTTAAATTGAAAAAATACCAAACAAATGCTAAATTTTGGCAAGAATGTGTAACAACCGAAACCCTTATATGTTATTGGTAAGAATGTGAAATAACACAGCCACTTTAGAAAACAATATGCAATTTCTTTTTTCTTTTTTTTTTTGATGATTTCTTAAAAAATTAAACATACAACTACCTCACGACCCAGAAATTCCACTCCAACATATTTACTCGAGAAAAATGAAAACCTATATCCACAAAAAGACTTGTCCATGAAAGTTTAGAACAACTTTCTTCACAATTGCTGGAAATTAGAAATAACTCAACTATCCATTAATTAGTGAGTGGACCAATAAACAGTGGAACATCCATTAAATGGAATGCTACTCAGTAATTCTGTTTAAAGGACAAAGGATTGATACAACAACAATATTATGGATGAATCGCCAAAATATTATTCTAAGAAACTAGACAGAAAAGAGCACACAGTATGATTCCATTTTTACAATGTTCTAAAACTGGCAAAACTATAGAATAACTTATAATTTGCTAGAAGTCAAATTTATAGCTCCTTAAATCTGTGGCTCCTTGGAGTGGAAGAAATTGACTACAAAGACACTTCCTTGGGTGATGAAAACATTCTATATCTTGACTTGAGTAGTACTTTATCCATTTGTAAAACTCAGAAAACTGTACACTTTGAATGATAATTTCAATGCATGAAAATATGCCCCAATAAAGTTACTTTTAAAATAGAAAGAGTGGAAGGACAAAATGGGCAATTTTTTTTAGTTTGCTATATAGAAGAAAAGAGACATTGTGCAGTAAGAGCATGAAATGTGGGATCAAAATACTGATTTTTTTTTTTTTCCAAAGGAAACAGCAGCATTTTGTATGGTAAAAGAATGGTCCAGTAAAGATAAGAAATTGGTGAAGTATTAATAAGAAAGCTTCATTCAAGCTTCTAAGAGCCAAGTCAGTACTGTATTAGGACCATCTCCTGGGGTCCTTCCCATGGTGTTAAATCCTCTATCATGGAAGGGCATTATCATATCAACATACTCTCACTTTTCCAACTTTATATTCCACCATGATTCAGCTGCAAATACATTCTACTGTTGCCTGCTGGTACAAGCTGGTTGTGTCCTATGGATCTTGCAGTTTGCAATCTCCTCCTTCCTTGCAGGCTTAGCCTGTCCCTAGCCAGGTTATATTGTGACTTAACTCTAGTTATTGATCTGATGACTAGGAAAGGAAGTGGAAGTATACCCGCCTCCACCAAGGGTATGCACATTTCTTGCAAGCATAAATCTCTATATTACATTCAAGCAGAGGTATCACTAGCTATTAATAGAGAAGAGTAGCTATTTATGATGGTTTGGAGGTAGGAATTCAAGACTTGTGAGTGTATCAATACACATAACCTTAGTCCAGACTCAAGGTCTCATTCCTTCCCAATCTGCTACTCTTGATATAGCAGATCTATCAAAGTTGAAAACTGAGAGCTTGTCTGAAATATAAATGGAATGCTACTCAGTAATTCTGTTTAAAGGACAAAGGATTGATACAACAACAATATTATGGATGAATCGCCAAAATATTATTCTAAGAAACTAGACAGAAAAGAGCACACAGTATGATTCCATTTTTACAATGTTCTAAAACTGGCAAAACTATAGAATAACTTATAATTTGCTAGAAGTCAAATTTATAGCTCCTTAAATCTGTGGCTCCTTGGAGTGGAAGAAATTGACTACAAAGACACTTCCTTGGGTGATGAAAACATTCTATATCTTGACTTGAGTAGTACTTTATCCATTTGTAAAACTCAGAAAACTGTACACTTTGAATGATAATTTCAATGCATGAAAATATGCCCCAATAAAGTTACTTTTAAAATAGAAAGAGTGGAAGGACAAAATGGGCAATTTTTTTTAGTTTGCTATATAGAAGAAAAGAGACATTGTGCAGTAAGAGCATGAAATGTGGGATCAAAATACTGATTTTTTTTTTTTTCCAAAGGAAACAGCAGCATTTTGTATGGTAAAAGAATGGTCCAGTAAAGATAAGAAATTGGTGAAGTATTAATAAGAAAGCTTCATTCAAGCTTCTAAGAGCCAAGTCAGTACTGTATTAGGACCATCTCCTGGGGTCCTTCCCATGGTGTTAAATCCTCTATCATGGAAGGGCATTATCATATCAACATACTCTCACTTTTCCAACTTTATATTCCACCATGATTCAGCTGCAAATACATTCTACTGTTGCCTGCTGGTACAAGCTGGTTGTGTCCTATGGATCTTGCAGTTTGCAATCTCCCTCCTTCCTTGCAGGCTTAGCCTGTCCCTAGCCAGGTTATATTGTGACTTAACTCTAGTTATTGATCTGATGACTAGGAAAGGAAGTGGAAGTATACCCGCCTCCACCAAGGGTATGCACATTTCTTGCAAGCATAAATCTCTATATTACATTCAAGCAGAGGTATCACTAGCTATTAATAGAGAAGAGTAGCTATTTATGATGGTTTGGAGGTAGGGAATTCAAGACTTGTGAGTGTATCAATACACATAACCTTAGTCCAGACTCAAGGTCTCATTCCTTCCCAATCTGCTACTCTTGATATAGCAGATCTATCAAAGTTGAAAACTGAACTTTCTCTGGAGCTGTTTTGTCTTAGTTATTCTGCATTTCGGCTTAAAGAGAGGAGAGACTTTTCAAAGAGACCATCTGCATTTCATACTCTACATTGCATGTGTGCTCAGTCGTATCTAACTCTGAGATCCCAGGGACTGACTGCAGCCCTATGGACTGTAGCCCACCAGGCTTCTCTATCCATGGAATTTTCCAGGCGAGAATACTGGATCAGGTTTCTATTTCCTCCTCCAGGTGATCTTCCCAACCCAGGGAGATCGAATCCAGGTCTCCTGCATTGCAAGGCAGATTCTTTACCACTGAGCCACCTGGGAAGCCCATGCTCTACATTGGTGATTATCCTTGGGCTTTCATTGTTTTTCCCCAAGGCCTCCATGGCTTGCACAACAGCCATCTGATTATAGTCCTTATAATGGCTACACATCCATCTCCAAACTCTTACCCACCTGAGAGATTGCAGCTGCCCATGTGCTTGCTCCTTCCCACCAGCACCGCATCTTGGTTCACCACTGCTGACAATGTCAACAGTTACACTGCACCTTCACTATCAACTCTTCACCTGCCCCTAGTGTTGTGGTCTTCACTGTCAGAAGGTCAATAGGTGATCCACAGCCAAAATCTAATCGTTTTCTTTTTTTCAAAATGTCATAACTTTTTTAGTTAAGCAAAATTCATAAATTTTCTAAAATATATACATTATACATATCATTTATATGTGTATACAAAAGCTTTTCTACTAGGCTTGATAAAGGCTTGAGAAAGAACATTAGAAAAGAGAGAAATGAAGAAGTTGGAAAACAACTAAGTGCAGCTTAGCCGAAGGTTATATTGTGACTTAACTCTAGTTATTGATCTGATGACTAGGAAAGGAAGTGGAAGTATACCCGCCTCCACCAAGGGTATGCACATTTCTTGCAAGCATAAATCTCTATATTACATTCAAGCAGAGGTATCACTAGCTATTAATAGAGAAGAGTAGCTATTTATGATGGTTTGGAGGTAGGGAATTCAAGACTTGTGAGTGTATCAATACACATAACCTTAGTCCAGACTCAAGGTCTCATTCCTTCCCAATCTGCTACTCTTGATATAGCAGATCTATCAAAGTTGAAAACTGAACTTTCTCTGGAGCTGTTTTGTCTTAGTTATTCTGCATTTCGGCTTAAAGAGAGGAGAGACTTTTCAAAGAGACCATCTGCATTTCATACTCTACATTGCATGTGTGCTCAGTCGTATCTAACTCTGAGATCCCAGGGACTGACTGCAGCCCTATGGACTGTAGCCCACCAGGCTTCTCTATCCATGGAATTTTCCAGGCGAGAATACTGGATCAGGTTTCTATTTCCTCCTCCAGGTGATCTTCCCAACCCAGGGAGATCGAATCCAGGTCTCCTGCATTGCAAGGCAGATTCTTTACCACTGAGCCACCTGGGAAGCCCATGCTCTACATTGGTGATTATCCTTGGGCTTTCATTGTTTTTCCCCAAGGCCTCCATGGCTTGCACAACAGCCATCTGATTATAGTCCTTATAATGGCTACACATCCATCTCCAAACTCTTACCCACCTGAGAGATTGCAGCTGCCCATGTGCTTGCTCCTTCCCACCAGCACCGCATCTTGGTTCACCACTGCTGACAATGTCAACAGTTACACTGCACCTTCACTATCAACTCTTCACCTGCCCCTAGTGTTGTGGTCTTCACTGTCAGAAGGTCAATAGGTGATCCACAGCCAAAATCTAATCGTTTTCTTTTTTTCAAAATGTCATAACTTTTTTAGTTAAGCAAAATTCATAAATTTTCTAAAATATATACATTATACATATCATTTATATGTGTATACAAAAGCTTTTCTACTAGGCTTGATAAAGGCTTGAGAAAGAACATTAGAAAAGAGAGAAATGAAGAAGTTGGAAAACAAACTAAGTGAAATGGGAGTGCTATATATGAAATAGAACAAGTGAAACAAACTAGATAAAACTAAAAGATCATCATATAGTCCAGCTGTTTTTAAACGTGTCTGGAGCTCTGTATAATAAAAAAAAAAAAAAGCAATACCCTGAGCATTTGTATTTTTCAAAAAAACTCCAAGATAATTCTGATGTGTACCTGCATTGAAAATCCAATTTTAGATGGTATTTCCTAGGACCATTTCTGATACCAAATGTCAACTGTTGTCAGAAAAAAAATACCCTCTAAAGCTCTGAGAGTTTCATGAAAAAATGTTTATTGGAGTTACTCTGAGAAATCACATCCATAAGAGTGAGGGAGGTAACCAGGCAGAAGAAGTTAAACTGCAGTGTGAAAGGCAAGTTGCTTTCAGCTGATGCTGTGGGAAACTCTGGCACTGGAATGGCCCTTTGTTATCCTTCCCTTTTGATGCCAAAGGTCTGGACCTTGATACTTCTCCTCATCCAACCAGTCATTAGATTCAGGCTGCCCACAAGAGACAGGGAACCTTGGGCGAGGCAAAAGGCAATCCCCAGAGAGGGATCTGGCTAAGAATTTCCAATAGCCAAAGTGGAATGCCTCAGTCCTGAACAGGGACCTGGGTGGCACACAACAGCATCCACTACCCTCTGATAACACTGTAAGGATTACTTTGCTACCATTTTATGAGTGGAAGTGAATAAATACTTAACAGCATTGTCCTGTTCCAAGCCAGGACTCTTTCCAGGGAGAGGCTGAAGAGTTTATATTGCTCTAGACTTAATAAAAACAAATGAAGACCAGATGGCAGGAGGCTCCAATCTTAATCCAGTAGGAGTATCTTTCAGTCTGTTTCCCTGTCTCAATTCTGGCCTAAGAAGGTCACAAAAGAGCTCAAGTCTTGCTGATAGGGAACTGAATAGTTATGTACTATTTAATACAATTCAACATATGACAGCTAATATTTATAGAGTGCTTGCATGTGTCGGGCTCTTTTCTAAATGCTGTATGTGTTAATATATGTGTATATACATATATGCAGATATATATATATATACACATTTGAACATAAACATGATACATACATATGCATGTATATATATCTTTATTTATTTAACTCTCAGAAGAACCATCTGAGGAAAGCACTGTGATTATCAGATAAGGAAACAATACAGAGAACTGATTTGCTCAAATTTCTAACAATTCAAAAGAACACTGCCTTTAGCTTTGTTCATTTATCCTTCCCATACATGTTTTTTCATTTTACCTTTTTTCTTTTTTTTTGCCACTTCTATTGGTCTTTCATTTATTTATTTTCATCCATCTTTGCTCTTCGGTCTGTGTGGGCCTCCCATCACGGTGGCCTCTCTCACTGCAGAGCACTGGCTCCGGGCACATGTGCTCCAGAGCTCTGGCTTGGTAGTCAAATACATCGGTCCCGCCACTCTGTGGCACATGGGATCTTCCCAGACCAGGGGTGGAACTGGCGCTGCTTGCACTGCAAGGTGGTGTCTTTACCCACTCGACCACCAGGAAAGTCCCCCATACATCTTTTTTGAGCTTGATCTTTGCCAGCTCTAGAGCTAGAGACTAGTCTTTGAGTGCCCCATAAATGAGATCATTTTTCCATGTATATAAATAACATGAAGGTTCTATTATGGAAGGTTCTATTATGGGCCCTATTAACTGTATGAGAGATTAAGGCATGAATAGCATTCCACAGATGACTAGCTCTCATGGATTACAGACACCATAGTACCAGCATCATGACCATCCCCATGTAAATGCCTAGGAGTACAGCGTGCGGGCAGGGAAAGGGCATGTTCTCCCCTAGGATGCCTGGGTGGGCCTCTGTGCATAGGACAGAATTAACTGGGTGGAATGTGCCCAGGAGGAAAAAGGATCAGTAAAGTGACTGGCCATTCACTCATTCCTTATGCTCTATCCTTACCTTTGGGTGGCTACATTCACAGCCCCAGTCTCCTCTATGATCCACACATGCATGACTCCCTAAAACCCCCAAACCACTCTCTCAAATGCCAGGTAAACTTCTGCACTTAAATGTACCAGGAAACAAGATCTCTCCAAAAATTATCTATGCTTTTCTTCCCTCAAACTTCCTTTCATATGCCCTCAGTTCTAGTTATTGGTGTGTTTAGAATCTCTCACTGATCCCAGACCTTCTTAGCAGCTTGCTCAGATGTGAGGCAGAGGGTGAGGAGGGGCAAGGCTTAAAAGCTGTCAGCAGCCAAACATAAAAAAACAATAGACCCTTATAAAATTATTTCTGCTACATGCATGCAAAGTTTGTCTTTCACCTATTCTTTATTAATATACATTTTCCAGAGGACCAACTTAATTCCCTTGCTGTTTCCTTAATTTATGTAATTTGAGTTATTTCACTAGTGGCTGCCAATAGGATTACAATTAACATCCTTACTCATAACAATCTAGTTCAGATGAATACCAACTTTAAGTATATATAGTATATAAAAATTTGTTTCTATAGATAGAAATTAAGAAAACAATCCCATTATCGATAGAATCAGAAATAAAATTTACATGTGCTCCAGAGCTCTGGCTTGGTAGTCAAATACATCGGTCCCGCCACTCTGTGGCACATGGGATCTTCCCAGACCAGGGGTGGAACTGGCGCTGCTTGCACTGCAAGGTGGTGTCTTTACCCACTCGACCACCAGGAAAGTCCCCCATACATCTTTTTTGAGCTTGATCTTTGCCAGCTCTAGAGCTAGAGACTAGTCTTTGAGTGCCCCATAAATGAGATCATTTTTCCATGTATATAAATAACATGAAGGTTCTATTATGGAAGGTTCTATTATGGGCCCTATTAACTGTATGAGAGATTAAGGCATGAATAGCATTCCACAGATGACTAGCTCTCATGGATTACAGACACCATAGTACCAGCATCATGACCATCCCCATGTAAATGCCTAGGAGTACAGCGTGCGGGCAGGGAAAGGGCATGTTCTCCCCTAGGATGCCTGGGTGGGCCTCTGTGCATAGGACAGAATTAACTGGGTGGAATGTGCCCAGGAGGAAAAAGGATCAGTAAAGTGACTGGCCATTCACTCATTCCTTATGCTCTATCCTTACCTTTGGGTGGCTACATTCACAGCCCCAGTCTCCTCTATGATCCACACATGCATGACTCCCTAAAACCCCCAAACCACTCTCTCAAATGCCAGGTAAACTTCTGCACTTAAATGTACCAGGAAACAAGATCTCTCCAAAAATTATCTATGCTTTTCTTCCCTCAAACTTCCTTTCATATGCCCTCAGTTCTAGTTATTGGTGTGTTTAGAATCTCTCACTGATCCCAGACCTTCTTAGCAGCTTGCTCAGATGTGAGGCAGAGGGTGAGGAGGGGCAAGGCTTAAAAGCTGTCAGCAGCCAAACATAAAAAGACAATAGACCCTTATAAAATTATTTCTGCTACATGCATGCAAAGTTTGTCTTTCACCTATTCTTTATTAATATACATTTTCCAGAGGACCAACTTAATTCCCTTGCTGTTTCCTTAATTTATGTAATTTGAGTTATTTCACTAGTGGCTGCCAATAGGATTACAATTAACATCCTTACTCATAACAATCTAGTTCAGATGAATACCAACTTTAAGTATATATAGTATATAAAAATTTGTTTCTATAGATAGAAATTAAGAAAACAATCCCATTATCGATAGAATCAGAAAGAATAAAATACACAGGGATAAATTTAACCAAGGAGGTGAAAGACCTATACACTAAAGTCTATAAGACAGTGATGAAGTAAACTGAGCAGACACAAATAAATGAAAAGATGTTCCATGCACATGGACTGGAATAATAAATACTATTAAAATGTTCATAATGCCCAAAGAAATTCAATGTAATCCCTACCAAGATTCCAAAATATTTTCAAAGAAAATGGCATTTTTCAAAGAAATAGAACAAACAATCCTAAAAGTCATATGATTCACAAAGACCCTGAATAGCCAAAACAGACTCTAGAAGGAACAATATTGGAGGCATCACACTCCCTGATTTTAAACTATATTACAAAACTATAGTAATCAAAACAGTATTTTACTGTCATAAAAACAGACATGTAGATCAATGTAACAGAACCGAGATTCCAGAAATAAACCCATGTCTATATGACTGATTAATTTAAAAACAGAAACCAAGAGTGTACAGTGTGGAAGGAATAGCCTCTTCAATAAATGGTGCTAGGAAAACTGGACAACCACATGCAAAAGAATAAAATGGACACCTATCTTACATCCTTCATTTCTGAAAGATATTTTTACTATGTATAAATTCCTTGGTTGACAAACACTTTCCTTTAGCATTTGAATATTCCTTCCCACTTCCTTCTGTCTCTCACTTCTTTTTTTCAGCTTTATTGTGGTGTAATTGACAAGTATGTTCCCCATATCTGATGAAAAATTATCTACTAATCTTATCAAGGATACTTTATGTGTGATAAGTCATTTCCCTTGCTTGCTTTCAAGATTCTCTTTCTGTCTCCAGCTTTTGGTAGTTTGTTTATTATTTGTTCAAGTATGGATCTTTTTGAGTTTATCATACTTGCAGTTCATCGAGCCTCCTATATAGGTGAATATTTTTCATCAAATTTGGGAAGTTTTTGGCAGTTATTTCTTCAAACATTCCTTCTGTCCCTTCTTCTATGCCATCCTCTGAGACCTGAATTATGCATATCTGCATGCTTGACGTATCTTTAAGTTCACTGATTCTTTATTCAAGCAACTCAATTCTGCTGTTGAACTCTCCAGTAATTTTTTTTTCATTTCAGTTATTGCAATTTTCAACTCTAAAATTTCTTGTTTCTTTTCTATAATTGCATATTCTTGATATTCTTTATTTGGTCAAACATTACGATCATACTTTCCTTTAGTTTTTTTAAGGTGTGGTTTCCTTTAGTTCTTCACATTTAAAATGACTGACAGGGCTTCCCCTGGTGGTCCAGTGGATAAAGACACCGCCTTGCAGTGCAAGGGGCGCCAGTTCAATCCCTGGCCTGGGAAGATCCCATGTGCTGCGGAGTGGCTGGACTGATGTGTCCAATTACGGAGCCGGAGCTCTGGGGTACATGCACCCAGAGCCGGCGCTCTGCGACAACAGAGGCCACCGCGATGGGAGGCCCACAAGAGCCAAAGAACAAAGACGGATGAAAATAGAGAAATGAAAGACCAATAGAAGTGGCCCGCCCATCCCCCTCCCTCCCCAACCCACCCCCCAAAAAGATAAATAAATTAAAAAATAAATAAATAAATTAAATTAAATTAAATACAATGACTGACAAATGCTATTTAGTAAGTACAGCGTGTGAACTTCCTCAAGGGCAGTGCCTACTGATTTCTGTCCCCCTCTATATGGACCATATATTGTTTTTGTTTCTTTGCATGTTGAAAATTGGACATTTTAAATAATATAATATGGCTACTCTGGAACTTAGATTCCCTCTACTTCTCAGGATTTGTTTTTGTTGATATTTGTCATTGCTGCTCTAGTTGCTTGTTTGTTTAGCAACGTTACTGAACTAATAATAATGTTAAAGCCTATATTCATTATCATATATGAAGTCTCTAGTTAGTTAACTTAAGGGTTAGTTAATGGCTATACATAGATTTCATCAAATGGCTGGAACCAGTAATTCTCTCTATCTTTGTCGAAGGTCTCTGGGTGCATTTAGGGAGATGATTTCAACACTCAGGAATTTGATTACTCCGCCTTAGCCCAAAGCCAGAAGCTTAAAATTTTTTTCAGATCTATGCACAGCTTTGTGTATGTGCATAAGCCTATACATACATGTGGCCTTCTAGAGTCCCAGGAGCATAGCAAAGCTTTTCAAAACCTCCAATGGAACTATCATTCTCCAACTTCCCCTTTTGGGTTTTTTTGGGGGTCAGGGGGGCCAGCTTGTTGTTTGCCCACTGACATCATCATCTCAGGGAGCTGTGATACTAAACCATCACCACCAATTTATATTTTTAAGGTGTGGTTTCCTTTAGTTCTTCACATTTAAAATGACTGACAGGGCTTCCCCTGGTGGTCCAGTGGATAAAGACACCGCCTTGCAGTGCAAGGGGCGCCAGTTCAATCCCTGGCCTGGGAAGATCCCATGTGCTGCGGAGTGGCTGGACTGATGTGTCCAATTACGGAGCCGGAGCTCTGGGGTACATGCACCCAGAGCCGGCGCTCTGCGACAACAGAGGCCACCGCGATGGGAGGCCCACAAGAGCCAAAGAACAAAGACGGATGAAAATAGAGAAATGAAAGACCAATAGAAGTGGCCCGCCCATCCCCCTCCCTCCCCACCCCACCCCCCAAAAAGATAAATAAATTAAAAAATAAATAAATAAATTAAATTAAATTAAATACAATGACTGACAAATGCTATTTAGTAAGTACAGCGTGTGAACTTCCTCAAGGGCAGTGCCTACTGATTTCTGTCCCCCTCTATATGGACCATATATTGTTTTTGTTTCTTTGCATGTTGAAAATTGGACATTTTAAATAATATAATATGGCTACTCTGGAACTTAGATTCCCTCTACTTCTCAGGATTTGTTTTTGTTGATATTTGTCATTGCTGCTCTAGTTGCTTGTTTGTTTAGCAACGTTACTGAACTAATAATAATGTTAAAGCCTATATTCATTATCATATATGAAGTCTCTAGTTAGTTAACTTAAGGGTTAGTTAATGGCTATACATAGATTTCATCAAATGGCTGGAACCAGTAATTCTCTCTATCTTTGTCGAAGGTCTCTGGGTGCATTTAGGGAGATGATTTCAACACTCAGGAATTTGATTACTCCGCCTTAGCCCAAAGCCAGAAGCTTAAAATTTTTTTCAGATCTATGCACAGCTTTGTGTATGTGCATAAGCCTATACATACATGTGGCCTTCTAGAGTCCCAGGAGCATAGCAAAGCTTTTCAAAACCTCCAATGGAACTATCATTCTCCAACTTCCCCTTTTGGGTTTTTTTGGGGGTCAGGGGGGCCAGCTTGTTGTTTGCCCACTGACATCATCATCTCAGGGAGCTGTGATACTAAACCATCACCACCAATTTATATTTTTAAAAAATGCCTCTTCTCTTCATTGCACTGGGGAAGCTCTCTGTCAACTAAAGACAACTCTTGCAAATGGGGAACCATTACACAGGTGAAATTGAAGGAAGTACTGACAGTTCTCTGGGACTGGGTCTTTGGAGGAGCTCCAACCCGATTCTGCCCCTCCAGTGGCTATGAGTCTGCTGGCTCTCGCCTTTGCTGCGGACTGTTGCTTTCCAAGGCTACTACACGGCTGGGAGCGGAGATGGAGACAGGCTGAGTTAAAAGGCCACAAAGCTTGCTGTTAGCGAGATTCCAATGTTTCTCCTTTAAAATATTTTTAAATGTTTTAGATTTCAAACAAAGCACATCTGTAAGCCAGATATGGCCCAGGAGCTATTGGTTTTACACCTCTGTGCTATGCTGTCTAAATGCATAAATCTTCATTAGAAAGAAAGAGTAAAATCCAAGTCACTATTTCCAATAGCTC
The DNA here is from genome assembly GCA_022376925.1 of Tragulus kanchil. NCBI lineage: Eukaryota > Metazoa > Chordata > Mammalia > Artiodactyla > Tragulidae > Tragulus > Tragulus kanchil. The sequence continues at coordinate 164,953,044 of JAIOJX010000005.1, forward strand.
TATCTCAATCACTGACTCTGTGAAAGTGCACCTAGCCCGGGCAACAAGCTTCAAATGGGAAGACACCCAAGAGACTCTGAAAGGAGTGTATGACCAGATTTATCTGCAGAGAGGTCCCTTGGGCAGCAAAGTCAATTCTGCCCAGCCAGGAGGAGTCCCTGGGGGTGTTCAAGCTCTTTGTTCAGGTGACAGGAGGCAGGGACATGGTCCAGGGAAGCAGCCAGGGAGATGAACACTCAGACCTAAGGCATCCTCCAAAGTTGCAACTGTCAATTATTGGGTGTATTCGTGTGTGTGTGTGTGTGTGTTTTGGTTTTGCATATCCCCCAGGAATTTTGAACGTGATATACATTTCAAAGATACTTGAATCGTTGTCTATTCTTATCATTGTAAATGATACAATTTTATACATTATTCACAATTTAAAGCAAAAATATAATAATACTCCTTTTAAATGTATCTGATAGAATTTAAATACCTTACCATTTGATGCTATTATCTATTTTTAAAATATATCCAAATCTAACACTTTAATATCTGGAAATTTACATTTTCCTTTTCCTCCTAGAATTGCGTTTCTATTTCCCATTTCTACTACTGAACTGTCTCCTAATGGGTTTTCATAGCTGAAATCTTATTACTGGTCATCACCGTCCCATTTATATGTATATAGAGATTTTTAAATATTTCCTGTCATTATAAGGCTCTAATTGGTACTAAGAAAGAACATTTACCTTCAGGTGAATTATGATAATTATTAGTACTATTAATTGATGGAAATAACACATGAATATTATATATTTGGATAATTAAAGCACATGAACCATGAAATTTTATGGTAAACTTGTTGTCCAATGAGATGTGTAAGATGTGTATATGAATTAGTTCATACATACAAAGATGAACATTATTTATCTTTCAGTTTTTATAAATCTAAGCCTTTGGAAACGGTTCTGTTAAATTAAGCAAGTAGAAGAGAGTTGTGCTATAGAGATGTCTTTCAGTTCTTTGAACTTCTTCCTAGTTGTTTGCCAAAAAGCTGCCTATGCAGGCATTCTCTGTATGAATTTCCCAGTTTTTCTGTAAGTCTAAAATTATTTCTAAATTGAACCAAAGTTTTAACGACTCTGTGAAAGTGCACCTAGCCCGGGCAACAAGCTTCAAATGGGAAGACACCCAAGAGACTCTGAAAGGAGTGTATGACCAGATTTATCTGCAGAGAGGTCCCTTGGGCAGCAAAGTCAATTCTGCCCAGCCAGGAGGAGTCCCTGGGGGTGTTCAAGCTCTTTGTTCAGGTGACAGGAGGCAGGGACATGGTCCAGGGAAGCAGCCAGGGAGATGAACACTCAGACCTAAGGCATCCTCCAAAGTTGCAACTGTCAATTATTGGGTGTATTCGTGTGTGTGTGTGTGTGTGTGTTTTGGTTTTGCATATCCCCCAGGAATTTTGAACGTGATATACATTTCAAAGATACTTGAATCGTTGTCTATTCTTATCATTGTAAATGATACAATTTTATACATTATTCACAATTTAAAGCAAAAATATAATAATACTCCTTTTAAATGTATCTGATAGAATTTAAATACCTTACCATTTGATGCTATTATCTATTTTTAAAATATATCCAAATCTAACACTTTAATATCTGGAAATTTACATTTTCCTTTTCCTCCTAGAATTGCGTTTCTATTTCCCATTTCTACTACTGAACTGTCTCCTAATGGGTTTTCATAGCTGAAATCTTATTACTGGTCATCACCGTCCCATTTATATGTATATAGAGATTTTTAAATATTTCCTGTCATTATAAGGCTCTAATTGGTACTAAGAAAGAACATTTACCTTCAGGTGAATTATGATAATTATTAGTACTATTAATTGATGGAAATAACACATGAATATTATATATTTGGATAATTAAAGCACATGAACCATGAAATTTTATGGTAAACTTGTTGTCCAATGAGATGTGTAAGATGTGTATATGAATTAGTTCATACATACAAAGATGAACATTATTTATCTTTCAGTTTTTATAAATCTAAGCCTTTGGAAACGGTTCTGTTAAATTAAGCAAGTAGAAGAGAGTTGTGCTATAGAGATGTCTTTCAGTTCTTTGAACTTCTTCCTAGTTGTTTGCCAAAAAGCTGCCTATGCAGGCATTCTCTGTATGAATTTCCCAGTTTTTCTGTAAGTCTAAAATTATTTCTAAATTGAAAAAAAACCATTAATTTCTATCCAAGCCTAGCCTCAGAGAACTCAGTCACCAGACCAAATGCCTGAAGCTAAGGTCTGTACTGCACTTGCGCAAGGCACTGGATGGCCTCAGTATAACCCCAGTCACTTGCAAGGTGTGTGCGGCTTTGTAGCAGCTGACACCACTTTGAATCACTCCACTCCTCTGCCCTCCTCCCCCAGCTTTAGTCGAAGTCCATGACCACACTTCTCCCCACTCCGGTGGCACCTCCAGACAACGCTCACACCCTGCACGGGCGTAAGTAAGAATGGTCTCCCTTCTGGCCGAGGCTCTTGGGAGGAGAGAGGAGTAAGTATTCCCAGAGTGATTGCGATGGCTAATTTTATGTGTCAACCACAGTGGACTACGGGATATCCAGGTAGCTTACAAAATATTATTTCTGGGCCTGTCTGATACTGTTTCAAGAAGAGATTAGCATTTGAATCAGGGAACTGAGAAAAGTAGATCAGACTCCCCAGGACCAGGTGGACAACAGCCAATCTGTTGAGGTCCAAAAAGTAGAGGAAGCTCTGCTGAAGATGAAATACCCATCGCCTGCCCTCAGACTCCAGTGCTCCTGGATCCTCAGGCTTTCAGACTCAGGACCAGGAATTCACATCATCAGTTCCACACTTCTCCCCAGTTCTCAGGCTTCAGCCTTGGGTTGAATTACACCACCAGGTTTCCTGGATCTCCAGCTTTTAGACGGCAGATCGTGGGTGGCCCTTCTGGGCCTCAATAATCACATGAGCCTATATATATATATATATATAAATATAAATATATATATATATATATAAATACACACACAAATTGTTGGTTCTATTTCCCTGGAGAACCTTGATCATGAAGGCACACAGTGATCTTTCTTAAGGCAACCCTGATTGAGACTTTTCTTGGCTACGATACCTCTAAGGCTTCCTACCTCTTGGTGTACTGCTCAAAAGCCTGGATCCGACACTCACGTCTTGGTACAAGCTGTCCCCGGGGTAGGCGTCTCAGAGCAGATAACTTTCCATGCCAAGTAACAGTCATGCTGTCACCTTACAACCCCATGGCTGAGATTCTCACGCTCAGGTCTCAGGCCCTCTCCCCTACTTTTTTCACCTCTTCAGTCAGCTGTTACCCCATAGAGCTGTGCCTTTAAAAAGTCAGTTAAATTGCTGGAGTTCCAGCCCACAGGAAGCCTGCACCTATTTTTCTCATTTATTTCTTCTCTCTCTTAGCGACAACTTGGAGCAACTAAAGAAAGGTTCTTCCTAATCACTTCCAGCCTTACCTCCTGGGGGGTAAATAACAACTTTGAATTCTATTATCCTTGTAAACCCATGGAGCGGCAAACAGTATCGAGAGAGATGCTATACATCCTGTCAGCAAAAGCTGAACATAACTTAATTTTACATTTAAATGGCCGATTTGGGAGAGAGTAAGTATTCCCAGAGTGATTGCGATGGCTAATTTTATGTGTCAACCACAGTGGACTACGGGATATCCAGGTAGCTTACAAAATATTATTTCTGGGCCTGTCTGATACTGTTTCAAGAAGAGATTAGCATTTGAATCAGGGAACTGAGAAAAGTAGATCAGACTCCCCAGGACCAGGTGGACAACAGCCAATCTGTTGAGGTCCAAAAAGTAGAGGAAGCTCTGCTGAAGATGAAATACCCATCGCCTGCCCTCAGACTCCAGTGCTCCTGGATCCTCAGGCTTTCAGACTCAGGACCAGGAATTCACATCATCAGTTCCACACTTCTCCCCAGTTCTCAGGCTTCAGCCTTGGGTTGAATTACACCACCAGGTTTCCTGGATCTCCAGCTTTTAGACGGCAGATCGTGGGTGGCCCTTCTGGGCCTCAATAATCACATGAGCCTATATATATATATATATATATATATATATATATATATATATATATATATATAAATACACACACAAATTGTTGGTTCTATTTCCCTGGAGAACCTTGATCATGAAGGCACACAGTGATCTTTCTTAAGGCAACCCTGATTGAGACTTTTCTTGGCTACGATACCTCTAAGGCTTCCTACCTCTTGGTGTACTGCTCAAAAGCCTGGATCCGACACTCACGTCTTGGTACAAGCTGTCCCCGGGGTAGGCGTCTCAGAGCAGATAACTTTCCATGCCAAGTAACAGTCATGCTGTCACCTTACAACCCCATGGCTGAGATTCTCACGCTCAGGTCTCAGGCCCTCTCCCCTACTTTTTTCACCTCTTCAGTCAGCTGTTACCCCATAGAGCTGTGCCTTTAAAAAGTCAGTTAAATTGCTGGAGTTCCAGCCCACAGGAAGCCTGCACCTATTTTTCTCATTTATTTCTTCTCTCTCTTAGCGACAACTTGGAGCAACTAAAGAAAGGTTCTTCCTAATCACTTCCAGCCTTACCTCCTGGGGGGTAAATAACAACTTTGAATTCTATTATCCTTGTAAACCCATGGAGCGGCAAACAGTATCGAGAGAGATGCTATACATCCTGTCAGCAAAAGCTGAACATAACTTAATTTTACATTTAAGATTTTAATTCAAATCTGATGGATCAGGAACCATTTCAGACACTCCAAACTTCTTGTAAGATTTTGTTTTCCTTTCCAAGTCCATCCCATCGATCCTCAATTCAGTTACATACTTTTCTTCCCGTAACTCATTAAATCATTCTTTCACTTTTGTTTCTTTTCTCATTTTCCTCTCTCAGTATCCCTCTTCGATTCTGAGATTTTTGTTTTCTTTTCACCGCCCACTGAAATAACTTCTTAGCTCTGTGCAACAGTGTTCTTTCCAGAATTACTAAATCATGCTTCCACTTTCACTTCTCTCTTCCATTTCCCCCTCCTGCTCCCACTCTGATGGCACGGTTTCTTGACCTTGGGTCTGCTCGTGCTTTAAATCTCTGGTAGTTTGGAGAGGAGCCTTGCCCATTTCCACCACCCCCGCCACATGTTCAGTGATCAGACTGCATTTGGTGACAGCTCAGACACCACCGTATGGCCTTTCTCGATGTTGTTTATATGTCTGTTTGTTCTTGGGCTGCTTACCAGGGGCCCCTTGCCAACATCGTTTAGAGGGGAGCTGCTTGGGTACCTCATCTTCCTGTCATCCTGCCCTAGTCCACTCTTCACTCACTGGAAGGCAACTGACAATTCACCTCCAGATCCTACATGCTCCATCCCTTCCACACCCACTCTGTCTCACCACCACGTGTCTCACTCCTGTGCAAGATTCAGCTCCATCTGGCTTGATCCTGTTTGACAACAACCATTTCCCCAGATGCACCAGTCATGCCTTCTGTGTACACCAGGCACGCTCAAGCTTCCATGGCAACTTGAACATGTGGATTCTTAGCTCCAGAAACGGTCTTGAGCACCTTCTGCCATATTTGCTGTGTCTCTCCCGATACAGAACTACGGAGCCTAGGAATGCACTGGTCGTGCACCACTGACTCTCTGGCTCCAGAACCACTGCAGACAGGCACAGAAAGACGGCAACCCAGTGCCCTCTGGAAAGACATGGCCTGAGCCCCGGACAAGGACTCGGAGAAAAGACCCGGTGTAGTCCTGGATTCTACTTCGCAGGCAAGTAAAATCCGTGCTTCAAATGTCACTTTCTTACTTTTTTTCAAAAAAGGATGACAATAAATCCTATGCTTCATTCACAAGGCTCTAATGAGAAGTGAGATAAGATATGTTGGGAACACATTGCTGAAAATACTCCATATTGACAAGTTACATACTTTTCTTCCCGTAACTCATTAAATCATTCTTTCACTTTTGTTTCTTTTCTCATTTTCCTCTCTCAGTATCCCTCTTCGATTCTGAGATTTTTGTTTTCTTTTCACCGCCCACTGAAATAACTTCTTAGCTCTGTGCAACAGTGTTCTTTCCAGAATTACTAAATCATGCTTCCACTTTCACTTCTCTCTTCCATTTCCCCCTCCTGCTCCCACTCTGATGGCACGGTTTCTTGACCTTGGGTCTGCTCGTGCTTTAAATCTCTGGTAGTTTGGAGAGGAGCCTTGCCCATTTCCACCACCCCCGCCACATGTTCAGTGATCAGACTGCATTTGGTGACAGCTCAGACACCACCGTATGGCCTTTCTCGATGTTGTTTATATGTCTGTTTGTTCTTGGGCTGCTTACCAGGGGCCCCTTGCCAACATCGTTTAGAGGGGAGCTGCTTGGGTACCTCATCTTCCTGTCATCCTGCCCTAGTCCACTCTTCACTCACTGGAAGGCAACTGACAATTCACCTCCAGATCCTACATGCTCCATCCCTTCCACACCCACTCTGTCTCACCACCACGTGTCTCACTCCTGTGCAAGATTCAGCTCCATCTGGCTTGATCCTGTTTGACAACAACCATTTCCCCAGATGCACCAGTCATGCCTTCTGTGTACACCAGGCACGCTCAAGCTTCCATGGCAACTTGAACATGTGGATTCTTAGCTCCAGAAACGGTCTTGAGCACCTTCTGCCATATTTGCTGTGTCTCTCCCGATACAGAACTACGGAGCCTAGGAATGCACTGGTCGTGCACCACTGACTCTCTGGCTCCAGAACCACTGCAGACAGGCACAGAAAGACGGCAACCCAGTGCCCTCTGGAAAGACATGGCCTGAGCCCCGGACAAGGACTCGGAGAAAAGACCCGGTGCTAGTCCTGGATTCTACTTCGCAGGCAAGTAAAATCCGTGCTTCAAATGTCACTTTCTTACTTTTTTTCAAAAAAGGATGACAATAAATCCTATGCTTCATTCACAAGGCTCTAATGAGAAGTGAGATAAGATATGTTGGGAACACATTGCTGAAAATACTCCATATTGACAAGATACAATTGCTATTATCACACTGTTGCAGAAAAATAACTGTGCTTTTATCTGTCAAACTCTGGTTCTTGATCTCAGGTTTGATGAATGACACAAAAGGAAGCTTAGAGGCACTGGGGACACTCTAGCCAGGAGAAAGCATGGTCGAGGCAGAGAAAGAAGCTGTCATTACTGTCAAACATCTCAAATACTTCACACAGCAGGAGCTAGATGTGTTCTCGTCCCATGTTCTGTGCATAGGAAAACTGACTTCGGCTTAACCGCCAGGAGACTGATTTCAGCTTAGTGATCTAACTGGACACTGTTCAGTTCCTGAGAGACATCCGCTTTCCCTGAGTAATACGGTTATTATTTTGTTCTCATACACTGAAAAGTCATGTTACTTCAAACTCGGTCCCCCTCCCTACCCAGTAAATGAAACCTTAAAGACCATCTACAGTATCTTCATCAGTCTGTTTAACATTACAGTACAGGAGAGGGAGAGATGAGAACAGAAATCAGGAACAGGACTCAGAGCTCCTGTGGCACCCCACAGTGTGCTCGGGGCTGTCTGTGTCTTATCCAGCTTAATGATTCCCAAATCCCTTTGTTGCTGATGATGAAGAAAGGGACACTCAGAAACCTATACACAGACGTTTAGAGCAGCTTTGTTAGTAACTGCCAAAATCTGGAAGCAACCAAGAAGTCCTTTGGTGGAAGAATGAATAAACAAACTACAGTACATTCAGAGGATGGACTATTATTCAGTGCTAAAAACCAATGAGCTATCCAGACATGGAGGCATCTAAAATGACTATTACTAAATGAAATCAAACAATCTTTAAAAAGGCTATATACTATAGGATTTCAACTATATAACATTATGGACTTGGCAAAACTACAAGAACTTCTAGATGTACATGATGGATTTAGAAAAGGCCAGAGGAGGGCTTCCCCCCGTGGTCCAGCAGGTAAGGACACCGCCTTGCAGTGCAAGGGACGCCAGTTCAATCCCTGGCCTGGGAAGATCCCATGTGCCGCGGAACGGCTGGACCGATGTGTCCAATCACTGAGCGGGAGCTCTGGAGCGCATGCGCCCAGCCCAGAGCCGGCACTCTGCGACAACAGACGCCACCGCGATGGGAGACCCACAGGAGCCAAAGAACAAAGACGGATGAAAATAGAGAAATGAAAGACCAATAGAAGTGGCCTGCCCGCTCCCCTCCCTCCCGAACCCGACTCCCGCCCAAAAATAAATAAATAAATAAATCTTTAAAAAAAAAAAAAAGGCCAGAGGAACCACAGATCAAATTGCCAACATCCACTGAATCACAGAAAAAGCAAGAGAATTCCAGAAAAAAAAAAAATCTGTTTCACGACTGTGCTAAAGCCTTTGACTGTGTGGATCACAACTAACTGTGAAAAATTATGAAAGAGATGGGAATACCAGACCACCTTACCTACCTCCTAAGAAGCCTGTATGCTGGTCAAGAAGCAACAGTTAGAATCAGACATGAAACAACGGACTAATTCCAAACTGGGAAAGGAGTACATGAAGGTTGTATATTGTTACTCTGCTTATTTAACTTCTATGCAGAGTACATCATGTGAAATGCCAAGCTGGATGAATCACAAGTTGGAATCAAGATTTCTGGGAGAAATATCAACAATCTCAGATATACAGATGACACCACCCTGATGGCAGAAAGTAAAGAGAAACTAAAGAGTCTCTTGATGAAGGCAAAAGAGGAGAGTGGAAAAGCTGGCTTAAAGCTCAACATTCAAAAAACTAAGATCATCGGGCTTCCCTCGTGGCCCAGTGGGTAGGGAGTCTGCCTTGCAGTGCAAGGAGCACTGGTTCAATCCCTGGCCTGGGAAGATTCCACATGCCACAGAGCAGCTGAACCGGTGTGTCCAATTACCGAGCCAGCACTCTGGAACACATGAGCCCAGAGCCAGCGCTCTGCAACGAGAAAGGCCAATGGGAGGCCCACACAAGCCAAAGAATAAATATAGATGGAAACAAATAAATAAAAAAAAAAAAACAGTAAAAGAGGCCAAAACTAAAAGAAAAACTAAGACCATGGCATCTAGTCATATCAGTTCATGGCAAATAGATGGGGAAACTATGGAAACAGTGACAGACTATTTTCTCGGGCTCCAAAATCACTGCAGATGGTGATTGCAGTCAGGAAACTAAAAGACACTTACTCCTTGGAAGCTATGACAAGCCTAGACGGCATATTAAAAAGCAGAGACATCACTGCCAACAAAGGCCCATATAGTCAAAGCTATGGTTTTTCCAGTAGTCATGGGTGGATGTGAGAGTTGGACTATAAAGAAGGCTGAGTGCTGAAGGATTGATGCTTTTGAACTGTGGTGCTGGATAAGACTCTTGAGAGTGCCTTGGACTTCAGGGAATCAAACCAATCAATCCTAAATGAAATCAACCTTGAATATTCATTGGAACAACTGATGCTGAAGTCCTGAAGCTCCAATACTTTGGCCACCTGATGCTAAGAGATGACTCATTGGAAAAGACCCTGATGCTGGGAAAGATTGAGGGCAGGAGGCAAAGGGGGCGACAGAGGATGAGATGATTATATAGCATCACCAACTCAAAAGTCTTGAGTTTGAGCAAACTCCAGAAGACAGTGAAGGGCAGGGAAGCCTGGAGCACTTAAGTCCACAGGGTCGCAAACAGTTGGACACAACTTAGCAACTGAACAACAACACAGATAGTAAATAGATTGGTGGTTATCATGTGAGGGGAGAGAGAGGGATAGACAGAACACAGAGGATTTTTAGGAGCGTGAAAATACCCTGTATGATACTACAATGTTGGGTACATATTATCCATTTATCCAAACCCATAAAATGTACAACACCAAGAGTGAACCCTAATGTAAACTGTGGACCTTGGGTGATAAAGACATGCCAGTGACAGTTCATCAGTTACCACAAATGTACAGCTCCAGGAGCGAATGTTGATAGCAGGGGAGGCTGTGCAGGTGTGGGAAGAGCTAGGGGAGAAGGAAAATCTCTGGACCTCCTTCTCAATGGTGCTGTGAACCTAAAACTACCCTTAAAAAGAAAGTCTATTTTAAAAAGTTGGAAAGAAAGACACACTTGAAGAAGTTAGGCAATCTGCCTAGGGTCAAAGGCCAGAATGTTGTCCTTGTGTGGCCTCCCACACCACAAGCAGTTTCTATTTCCCAGTCTCAAGACTGATTCTGTGCTGAGGGCCAAGGGATCTTTCCATGTAGAGTCTCACAGAGTGCCCATGTGACAGGCAAGAAGGGTCTCGCCTGACCCCACATGCAGAAAGGAGTTGGCATTAGAGGCTGATAAGGTAAAAAATTAAGGATGTTTCAGACTTAACAGGAAATGCCAGTTAATGAGAAACAGAAACTCAAACACTGTAAATCGCATGACTTCTATATTGAGGAAAGAGGAAGATTAAGGACAAAGCCAAAGTCAAATTAAGCCTGATTTGGGTGAGGGACTCCCAGGGGGAGAGGGGTCCTCACATTGACCATATCAAAGGTCATCCTAGATCAGGTGGACCAGTGATCCTTGCCGCCAGAGTTGAATGAAATCCGACTGAGAACAATGTGGACACCTACACAATAGACTCTGCAGGCTTTCTTTGCTGAACAAATAATTTCTTCGTAATTGGCATAATTTTATCCATCACCTCTTAAGGGTAAGACAAGAATGGTTTTCTTGTACTACCAGAGGAAATTCTTCTCAGAAACTAGGTGCTTGCTAGGGAAATTATTTTATTAAGTGTTTGGGGTGAATATAATACTGATTTCAAACAACTATAGCTGAAGTCATCAACAAGTACAATGGTTATTGTATGCACAAGAATCAGAGCCATATTTTATCACTAGGTAAAAACTATTTTTAAGGTATTTTATAAATCACTGGCAAGGTCAACCATACTAAACATTCCAAAACACACAGGGGAAATCTCTGGGGGTGGGCGCAGACCTCCAGGCTGCAGCGATTCATTGTTCTGACACTTCCTGCCCCCTGCACAGAGCTGTCCCCGTCGTCAGCAAGTCTGCAGGGTCTGCAGAGAAGACAGGCTGACGGCCCAGGCCCCACAGGTGGGGACAGCACTAAGCTGCACACTGCCTGTCACCACGCAGTGACATCACCACTGGGCTCACCCCTGCAGGCTTGCTGCTGTCTTCACACAGCAAACAGGGACAAAAGCAACCCATGGAATAATGGTGAGTATTACTTTATATGGAGCTTTTTGCACCCAGTCTGCTATATGGTCAGTGCTCAGCAGTGATCAGGAACAGGGGCACAGTTCCCGTCACCAGACCCAGGTACATTAAGCCATATGCAGCCTTGAACCTTGATATGGTTCATGAATAAATAAATGCATCCATGAATGTTGTTATTTAGTTGCTAAGTCATGTTCGAGTCTGTTACAATCAGGCTCTTCTGTCCATGGGATTTCCCAGGCAAGAATAGTGGAGTGGGTGGTCATTTCCTTCTCCAAGGGATCTTCCCAAGCCAGGGATGGAACTCACGTCTCCTGCACTGGCAGGCGGATTCTTTACCAATGAGCCACCAAGGAAGCCCAAGAATAGTGAGACACTAATGTAAGGAGAATTCCCTATTTTTGCAGATGTGGATGTTGAGTCAGAAAAATTGTATTTGTACCTGAACTGTATTCAGAAAAACTGAATGCCTCTCTTGAGACTGAGGTGGCCAAGGAGATACCAGAGGAAGTCAAGAATAAAACTATAAAAAAGCAGCTTATAAGAGAAACTGACCTGAGCCTCTCTTGTTCCCTCATCTTTCCTCTTTCTACGTGTGAGGATACAGATGTGATTGCTGGAGTTCCAGCAGCCATCAGACTCTTGAAGTTGTGGGCTCAGGTTGACAAAACTTGGACAGAGGAGGTTTGTGTCCCTGATATCTGTGTAGCTACCATGTTTTCCCTGGGCACATACCTAACTTTTCACATGGCAACAGGGAGACACCCTTCATTTGACACCAGTCATTAAGTTTGGTCTCTATTACTAGATGCCAAATAGGGAATACATTTTCAACTGAAAAAATTCTGTTGCTTTCTCTCCTCCCAAACTCTTTGCCCCTTCTCAGTATTCTCTGCAAGGCCCTCCTCTCCCTTCTTGAAACAGTAGATTGATGTAGGATATAGGCCCTTAATCTCATAGCTTAAAATATTATCCACAAGCTAACGATACCCAAAGTGATATTAGTAGCTCAGACTTCTCCCCCAAGCTCCAGACTCATATCCTGGTTGGGTTTTCCAAACGAGCACATCCAAACGAGAACCCGAATATGCCTCACCAAGTAGTCTTCAACTTACCCCATTCCTCCTCATCAATGACCTTGTATTATTTACTTTGTGAATTCATCACAATCTAAAAAGCCAGCTTATCAGTTCTAGTGCATTCTTTAGAATATGTATCTCATATGCTCTGTGACAATGTAGAAGGATAGGATGGGGGTGAGGGTAAGAGGGAAATTCAAGAGGGAGGGGACATTGTATACCTATGGCTAATCCACACTGAGGTATGACAGAAATCAACACATTATAAAGCAATTGTCCTCCAATTTAAAAAGTAAATTGATTACCTTTTTACAAAAAAGAATATGTATCTCATAAAAGCAGGAATTGTCTGTCTGTCTCCATCTCTGGCTTCTAAATCATGCCAGCCACCCTACTCAGTTTACATGTATCTATCAGGCTTCCCAGGTAGCTCAATGCTAAAGCATCTGTCTGCCAATGCAAGAGTTCAGTTCCTGGGTCAAGAAGACTCCCTAGAGTAGGAAATGGCAACCTGCTCCAGTATTCTTGCCTGGAAAATTCCATGGACAGAGGAGCCTGGTAGGTTACAGGCCATGGGGTCACAAAAGAGTTGGACAGGACTGCACAACTAAGAACAAGAACAATAGGAATTCATGAGTCAGGCCACTATGACTAAGGGACAGTTTGTGTTTATCATGTGTCTTTAGCCTTCATTATGATCTCTAGCTTTTTCATCCAAATCGAAATGCAGACATTGGTCAACTGACCTCTCCACACCAGAGTTCTGTTTGAGTCTTCTCACAGCTGTAACAGTACACGATAAGCTTGAGCATACTTTCAGAGCCCCTGCATATAACCATGTTTTTGTCTTCTTAACATATAAACTTCAAATTGGTGGTAATAAACATGATATCTCTGAAACTCAGAAAATGGTCCATTGTCTTTTTAATTTCCTGCTGTTAATGAATAATCTAACATTATTCTGACTGGTGCTTTATTCTTTGTTGAGTAACATGTACTCTCAGATTGAATGCTTTTATACCAATCTTTAAATCACTGAATACATGAATAGGTATATTTATGTTTGTTTTTGAGCAAATTTGCCCTAAATATCATTATTAATTATTATCTTTGAAGTATATTTTTCCTAGCTCAGAAAATTTTTTGAATATTATACCTTTGATGATTGCTTCTTCTGACTGCTTGTATTTCTTCTTCACAATAGCCATATTATATAAAGGTTGATGTAATTTTATTAGACTCTGTGACTCTTGTATTTTTTCTTATTGTTTTCATCCCTTGGTCCTTGTTCAATGAATCTAGAAAAGGAACTTAAGTTTGCCCTTAACATTAGAGTATTTTTCTGATAGTTCAGTTCATCCCTTTATGGCCACTGATGGTGATTTTAGCTCCCCTGTTGTGTGTTTCTGAAAGCCTTTTCCTAAATATCACTGTTGTCCTTTTTACCAGAGGTCACATCTCAGCCTGCTCTGTTTGTCATCAGCCTGATCTCTTCTAATAACTTCATACATTCTAATAGCTCAGTAAGAACATGAAATATAGATCTTTAAATTACTTTTTCTTTCCTCCTAAAAATAAGTTTTTTCAAAAGTATGTTTTCTAATGTAATCAGTATATTCAGTTCAGAACTCTTTTACTGGTTCTCTAGTGCCTTTTTTTTTTTTTTTTGGCCACTTCTATTGATCTTTCATTTATTTATCTTTGTTCTTTGGCCTGTGTGGGCCTCCCATCGCAGTGACCTCTCTCGCTGCAGAGCACCAGCTCTGGGCACACGCGCTCCAGAGCTCTGGCTTGGTAGTTGGACACATCAGTCCAGCCACTCCACGGCACATGGAATCTTCCCAGGCCAAGGATCGAACCAGCGCCCGTTGCACTGCAAGGCGGTGTCCTTGCCCACTGGACCACCAGGGAAGCCTGTGGTTTGTTTTTTTTGGTTGTTATATATTCATCTTGTACAAGATCTTGTCGACAGAGACATGCAGCACAGTTTTTACTGTTTTTGTTCATCCTCTGATCCCTGGTTCCCTGGAGAGCACCCCCTGGAGAACCAAAGTTGGAAGGCAAAGCTGGTTCATATCCTATCCACATGGCAGCGCTCGGTGTCAGGTACTCACCTCGTGTGCTGACGATGGTCAGGCTCTCCCACATACTTATGCCCCAGTAAACACGGGGAGGGGCTTGAGTTTGTTCCACCAGGTACAATGCACAGCAGATGAAATGGCTCTTTCCCTCAGCTCCGCCAGCAGAACTGTACCTGGGAAGACCACACCTTTCAGGATTGTTGTGACATGCCTCTCCTGCATCTCCCCCAGATTGCAATGGGCAAGGAGGGGAGATCCAGCCAAGTGCTACTCAATAGGGTCAAGGGCTTCTTCAGACCTTGTCGGGGAGGGGTTCATCAAGGCCTCTTCTCACTCACCTCTGGTCAACTGAGCCACGAACAATGAAAATGTCATCAATTGTGCTTCTGAATCTGTCTCATTGTTGCTGAAGATAATGGAAATCCTTCCCAAGGCTATGTTGTCCTTTTACCAGAGGTCACATCTCAGCCTGCTCTGTTTGTCATCAGCCTGATCTCTTCTAATAACTTCATACATTCTAATAGCTCAGTAAGAACATGAAATATAGATCTTTAAATTACTTTTTCTTTCCTCCTAAAAATAAGTTTTTTCAAAAGTATGTTTTCTAATGTAATCAGTATATTCAGTTCAGAACTCTTTTACTGGTTCTCTAGTGCCTTTTTTTTTTTTTTTTGGCCACTTCTATTGATCTTTCATTTATTTATCTTTGTTCTTTGGCCTGTGTGGGCCTCCCATCGCAGTGACCTCTCTCGCTGCAGAGCACCAGCTCTGGGCACACGCGCTCCAGAGCTCTGGCTTGGTAGTTGGACACATCAGTCCAGCCACTCCACGGCACATGGAATCTTCCCAGGCCAAGGATCGAACCAGCGCCCGTTGCACTGCAAGGCGGTGTCCTTGCCCACTGGACCACCAGGGAAGCCTGTGGTTTGTTTTTTTTGGTTGTTATATATTCATCTTGTACAAGATCTTGTCGACAGAGACATGCAGCACAGTTTTTACTGTTTTTGTTCATCCTCTGATCCCTGGTTCCCTGGAGAGCACCCCCTGGAGAACCAAAGTTGGAAGGCAAAGCTGGTTCATATCCTATCCACATGGCAGCGCTCGGTGTCAGGTACTCACCTCGTGTGCTGACGATGGTCAGGCTCTCCCACATACTTATGCCCCAGTAAACACGGGGAGGGGCTTGAGTTTGTTCCACCAGGTACAATGCACAGCAGATGAAATGGCTCTTTCCCTCAGCTCCGCCAGCAGAACTGTACCTGGGAAGACCACACCTTTCAGGATTGTTGTGACATGCCTCTCCTGCATCTCCCCCAGATTGCAATGGGCAAGGAGGGGAGATCCAGCCAAGTGCTACTCAATAGGGTCAAGGGCTTCTTCAGACCTTGTCGGGGAGGGGTTCATCAAGGCCTCTTCTCACTCACCTCTGGTCAACTGAGCCACGAACAATGAAAATGTCATCAATTGTGCTTCTGAATCTGTCTCATTGTTGCTGAAGATAATGGAAATCCTTCCCAAGGCTAGTGATTGTTGATGGTGTTCCTGTGAGTTTTTTTCTGTTGTTTTTGGTGAGTTTCTGTACTTTCATGTGTATTTTGAGGACAAGTTGGAAGAGAGACTACTCAGGACTGAAATAGCTTCAGGTTACAGCTAGTCTCATTCTTGGTGAGGCTCTCAGAACACTGACCCTAGAAGCTGGCATCGGTAGGTTCTCAGGAAGAAAATTGCAAACAAATTAAGAGCTTGGGCTGAAATGGTTGGGACCAGAAGCTGATCTGGAACCAGGCGGAGATCTAGGTCAGGCCTTGGGACGTAAGATATCCCAAGAGAGGAGAAGAGGTCAAAAGCCGTGTGAAGACAAAGGCATCGCCTGGATGAAAGGCAGATGAGTCCAGCACGTGAGGTAGATGGCCATGGAGGCGTCAACCATGGAAATCAGGGGCGCAGGGTCCCATGTGGCGTTGATACAGGGCCTTCTGAGATTCTGAGGTCTCAAGTCTCTCTTTGGGGAAAATGTAGATAAAAGATAAGCTCAGAAATGCCACCAATAAACTGAGTAGATCGCAGGGACACAAGATACAAGGTTCAGATCCTATAGTCAAACCTTAGGAATCCTCCCCATCTCCACACATGAGGCTCTGACCCCACATGCTCCTGAGCATATACGTACCCGAGGCTCCCATTCTTGGCAAGACCACAAGCTTTGCCTCTAGGATGCCTGTCATACCAGACGCTGGTCCTGGCTCTGCCTAGTTCCTCAGTTCAGAAGGGCTGAGGGCATCAGGCCAGGGCTCAGAAGTCTCACCATTCCCTTTGCCCAGGTCATTAGGGGAAACCAGATAGGAGAGCTGACGAAGAGCAGAAAGGCCAGGGGTGCCTGGAACCACCCAGCATGCCAGGAGCAGGGCCAGCCTCCCAGTCCCAGCACGCCTGTGCAGTCACTCCCGCTGCCCTCCTTTTCTTCCCTGGAGGATGAGGCCTTGAAGAAAAAAATGCGGAGATCCAGCCAAGTGCTACTCAATAGGGTCAAGGGCTTCTTCAGACCTTGTCGGGAGGGGTTCATCCTTTTTGGTCAACTGAGCCACGAACAATGAAAATGTCATCAATTGTGCTTCTGAATCTGTCTCATTGTTGCTGAAGATAATGGAAATCCTTCCCAAGGCTAGTGATTGTTGATGGTGTTCCTGTGAGTTTTTTTCTGTTGTTTTTGGTGAGTTTCTGTACTTTCATGTGTATTTTGAGGACAAGTTGGAAGAGAGACTACTCAGGACTGAAATAGCTTCAGGTTACAGCTAGTCTCATTCTTGGTGAGGCTCTCAGAACACTGACCCTAGAAGCTGGCATCGGTAGGTTCTCAGGAAGAAAATTGCAAACAAATTAAGAGCTTGGGCTGAAATGGTTGGGACCAGAAGCTGATCTGGAACCAGGCGGAGATCTAGGTCAGGCCTTGGGACGTAAGATATCCCAAGAGAGGAGAAGAGGTCAAAAGCCGTGTGAAGACAAAGGCATCGCCTGGATGAAAGGCAGATGAGTCCAGCACGTGAGGTAGATGGCCATGGAGGCGTCAACCATGGAAATCAGGGGCGCAGGGTCCCATGTGGCGTTGATACAGGGCCTTCTGAGATTCTGAGGTCTCAAGTCTCTCTTTGGGGAAAATGTAGATAAAAGATAAGCTCAGAAATGCCACCAATAAACTGAGTAGATCGCAGGGACACAAGATACAAGGTTCAGATCCTATAGTCAAACCTTAGGAATCCTCCCCATCTCCACACATGAGGCTCTGACCCCACATGCTCCTGAGCATATACGTACCCGAGGCTCCCATTCTTGGCAAGACCACAAGCTTTGCCTCTAGGATGCCTGTCATACCAGACGCTGGTCCTGGCTCTGCCTAGTTCCTCAGTTCAGAAGGGCTGAGGGCATCAGGCCAGGGCTCAGAAGTCTCACCATTCCCTTTGCCCAGGTCATTAGGGGAAACCAGATAGGAGAGCTGACGAAGAGCAGAAAGGCCAGGGGTGCCTGGAACCACCCAGCATGCCAGGAGCAGGGCCAGCCTCCCAGTCCCAGCACGCCTGTGCAGTCACTCCTGCGCTGCCCTCCCTTTTCTTCCCTGGAGGATGAGGCCTTGAAGAAAAAAAAAATGCCCCATCCCAGTTCTGCTTCAGACAGGTGCAAGCAAACCTGCCACCTGTGCAGCCAGCTCTCCAGGTCCTCGGTGCACGGATGACAGGATCAGGGCTCACACACGGCCCTCGTCCCACTTCCTATAGCAGCCAGGACAGAGGGATTCTGCATGTGTTTTCACGAAAGAATCACTCTTTTCTGGGGCATTTCCAGCTGCAATGAGTTTTTCTGTAGCATCTTCCACACATGCCTTAGAGGGGGGTGAAAGCAGCAAAAGAGACTTGAGGTAGCCCTGGAAGTCCCCAGCTCAAAATGCGAAGGAAAGGTGAAGGTATGGGCACGTGGGGAGGTAGGTGGATTCACCTGCAAGCATATACCTTCTGTGTTTCTCTTCCTGCCCGCCTCCGTCAAGCTGCCCACAACACACCAGGCACGCACATCTACATCAGATAAATGTGACTTCCTACAGTGTCAGATGTTACAGAAGCTTCAAGATGGAAGTTCAAACTCACTTGAAAAAAAAAAAATCAGAACCCAGGCATTCAACCATTTTAAGGGTTGCTGAGCCAGAATGATCTGCAAGCACTCCAGCTGTGTGATTTGGCTTTGTGCATTTGTCCTGGCACAAGGAAAGAGGTTCAACAGTTTTATGATAAGAAGAGAAAAACAGAAGAAGGAAAGAGGAGGAGAGAAGAGGAAGGGGAAGGATGCCAAGAGAGGCTTTGGAGAAACAGGTGGATTGAACTCACCAGTGGTTCCTAAAATCTTGGAAACCTTGAGGAAGGGTTTCCTGAAAGGATAACATACGCTCTTCCTGTTCAGAGTAACACCTTCTACAAAAACCAATTTGAAAACGACTCTGCCTAGTTCCTCAGTTCAGAAGGGCTGAGGCATCAGGCCAGGGCTCAGAAGTCTCACCATTCCCTTTGCCCAGGTCATTAGGGGAAACCAGATAGGAGAGCTGACGAAGAGCAGAAAGGCCAGGGGTGCCTGGAACCACCCAGCATGCCAGGAGCAGGGCCAGCCTCCCAGTCCCAGCACGCCTGTGCAGTCACTCCTGCGCTGCCCTCCCTTTTCTTCCCTGGAGGATGAGGCCTTGAAGAAAAAAAAAATGCCCCATCCCAGTTCTGCTTCAGACAGGTGCAAGCAAACCTGCCACCTGTGCAGCCAGCTCTCCAGGTCCTCGGTGCACGGATGACAGGATCAGGGCTCACACACGGCCCTCGTCCCACTTCCTATAGCAGCCAGGACAGAGGGATTCTGCATGTGTTTTCACGAAAGAATCACTCTTTTCTGGGGCATTTCCAGCTGCAATGAGTTTTTCTGTAGCATCTTCCACACATGCCTTAGAGGGGGGTGAAAGCAGCAAAAGAGACTTGAGGTAGCCCTGGAAGTCCCCAGCTCAAAATGCGAAGGAAAGGTGAAGGTATGGGCACGTGGGGAGGTAGGTGGATTCACCTGCAAGCATATACCTTCTGTGTTTCTCTTCCTGCCCGCCTCCGTCAAGCTGCCCACAACACACCAGGCACGCACATCTACATCAGATAAATGTGACTTCCTACAGTGTCAGATGTTACAGAAGCTTCAAGATGGAAGTTCAAACTCACTTGAAAAAAAAAAAATCAGAACCCAGGCATTCAACCATTTTAAGGGTTGCTGAGCCAGAATGATCTGCAAGCACTCCAGCTGTGTGATTTGGCTTTGTGCATTTGTCCTGGCACAAGGAAAGAGGTTCAACAGTTTTATGATAAGAAGAGAAAAACAGAAGAAGGAAAGAGGAGGAGAGAAGAGGAAGGGGAAGGATGCCAAGAGAGGCTTTGGAGAAACAGGTGGATTGAACTCACCAGTGGTTCCTAAAATCTTGGAAACCTTGAGGGAAGGGTTTCCTGAAAGGATAACATACGCTCTTCCTGTTCAGAGTAACACCTTCTACAAAAACAATTTGAAAACGACTCCTACCTGGCTGTCAGTTTTATATACGTATGTAGATGGGCAGAACAAGGCACTATTCAGAATTCCTATCTATTTGGAAAAAATCTCTTACTAAGCTCATGAAAGGTAACACGCTGAGTGTTTAAGGGAGCCTGAAGCTGGGGAGACGGTCCTGTGTGGCCAGGATGGCTGTCTGTGCCAGACGGTGAGAAGGAGGCAGGAGCAGGAGCAGGGGCGGTGGGCAAGGCGGGTGGGTGGGCATCCAGGCCAATGGCTCCACACCCGTGCTGCCCAAGTAGCAGAAAGCAAAAAGGTGCTTGCTGTGTGTGGACTGGCAGTGGTGAGAGCTTCCCTGCACAAGTCCATGGCTGAGCAGAAAAGCTCTCACAAAACAGAGCCGTGGCTCCAGAGGGCAGTGGGGCTCCCAGATGTGTCATGGTTTTTATCACAGCCTGAAGAGTGGGACTTTGGGCCAATAACATCCACATACCTGCATTTTCAAGGGGCAGTGGGGTATTCACTTTCATTCATTGACACACACATATACACAAGCACACTGAGCAGGTGCCTATTTTGGAACAATCTGAATCAAGTTGAAATGATGCGTGGCTGGTGCTGCCACCAGGGCCGAGCCGAAGCTTCTCTAGATAACAGGGTGCCCTCCACCCATCATGTTCCAATTTCCCCAAGCTTCACACATCACCTGGGCCAGGGGCTCTGGAGGGAGGTGGCCACCTGTGACCCAGGGAGGACCTGAGTCACAGCAGAATGGATCCGTGCCTCACTGGGTGCGCTCTCCGAGCAGGGCTTGATTTAGCCGTGCTCACAGAGAGGGCTTTGTGCCTGTCGGTTTGGATCTCATGAGTCAAAAAATTTTTACTTTTTCAGGTTAAAATTTTGATAGAAGAGAAACAGAAGAAGGAAAGAGGAGGAGAGAAGAGGAAGGGGAAGGATGCCAAGAGAGGCTTTGGAGAAACAGGTGGATTGAACTCACCAGTGGTTCCTAAAATCTTGGAAACCTTGAGGGAAGGGTTTCCTGAAAGGATAACATACGCTCTTCCTGTTCAGAGTAACACCTTCTACAAAAACAATTTGAAAACGACTCCTACCTGGCTGTCAGTTTTATATACGTATGTAGATGGGCAGAACAAGGCACTATTCAGAATTCCTATCTATTTGGAAAAAATCTCTTACTAAGCTCATGAAAGGTAACACGCTGAGTGTTTAAGGGAGCCTGAAGCTGGGGAGACGGTCCTGTGTGGCCAGGATGGCTGTCTGTGCCAGACGGTGAGAAGGAGGCAGGAGCAGGAGCAGGGGCGGTGGGCAAGGCGGGTGGGTGGGCATCCAGGCCAATGGCTCCACACCCGTGCTGCCCAAGTAGCAGAAAGCAAAAAGGTGCTTGCTGTGTGTGGACTGGCAGTGGTGAGAGTTTCCCCTGCACAAGTCCATGGCTGAGCAGAAAAGCTCTCACAAAACAGAGCCGTGGCTCCAGAGGGCAGTGGGGCTCCCAGATGTGTCATGGTTTTTATCACAGCCTGAAGAGTGGGACTTTGGGCCAATAACATCCACATACCTGCATTTTCAAGGGGCAGTGGGGTATTCACTTTCATTCATTGACACACACATATACACAAGCACACTGAGCAGGTGCCTATTTTGGAACAATCTGAATCAAGTTGAAATGATGCGTGGCTGGTGCTGCCACCAGGGCCGAGCCGAAGCTTCTCTAGATAACAGGGTGCCCTCCACCCATCATGTTCCAATTTCCCCAAGCTTCACACATCACCTGGGCCAGGGGCTCTGGAGGGAGGTGGCCACCTGTGACCCAGGGAGGACCTGAGTCACAGCAGAATGGATCCGTGCCTCACTGGGTGCGCTCTCCCGAGCAGGGCTTGATTTAGCCGTGCTCACAGAGAGGGCTTTGTGCCTGTCGGTTTGGATCTCATGAGTCCATTTGGAGGATGATTAAAAAGGGGAGGGAAGGATGACACATTAAATAATGTAGAAAATGGAGTTCTGTTTACTTTAGCGATGGAGAAGACAGCTTGCCAATAAAACGCAGATTTCCATTTCCCTCTAGAATTCTGCTATTAAAAATAATCTGCGATGAACTCCCAGCACCTCTCTCACAAGGCCTTCCAAGAGCTTTAAAAATAATAATAATAAAGCATGCTCAAGAAGAGCAGAATGCATTCCAGCATGACAGCTGGACCAGACTGCCTCCTGCTTGGCTGGGGGGAGATGGAAGGAAGGCAGCTGGCGGCTTCATAAATTAAGCACATTAAGGACGAAATTAGTAAATGTTAAGTCACGGAATGTTGTTGCTCCTACTCTTCAGATACACCCATAAACACAGTCTAAACGTAAACACCAATTCAGCTGCCATATCCTCTCTTATATACACACCAGCAGCACAAAGACACACATACACAAATGCAGGTCCACCGAAACACACATGGAGCACATCCCAGCATGCAGAGACATGCAAAGCACACACTTTTTCACACATGGACACAATACAAATGCAGTATATGCACATCCTTGGAAGTAAACACACAAGCACTTTTTGACTGACTTCAAGGTCAGGCTCCGTCACAAGACCTTGCAGGCCTCTGTGAGTGGCATGGGGGATGGGGTGGGGAGGTCAGATCCTCAGTGGAATTTCAGGGAGATGGATCTGGGCAGAGCGAGTCTTTTACATAATCCTCTGGCCTGAAATGGTGTAACAATAATGCCTCCCTTGTTGAGCACCACAGAAAATGAAACCCTGTGGATTTCCCCCCTTCTCCATTCCCACCCTGCTCTGAAGAATGCTTGGGTTCAATCTGTGCACAACAGAATCTCAGGATCCCCATGGAGGGGCAGACCTGGATCCCTTCCCTGAAAAGCGCCCATCATTCAGATTCCCAGAATGAGTCTGTGGTTGCCCAACCCCATGCAGGTGGAGAAACGAGACGTTCGGTAACCTCCAGTCTTCCCACATGAAAGTCAATAATTTCACAAAATGTTCTTTGAGGAAACTGAATAGAGACAGCCCTTATGGACAACAGTATAGCGATTCCTTTAAACACTGGAGTAAAACTACCATATGACCCGGTAATCCCACTACTGAGCATACACCTTGAGGAAACTAAAACTGAAAAAGACACAGGTACCCAGTGTTCATCGCAGCGCTGTTTACAATAGCCAGGACACGGAAGCAGCCTAGAAGTCCGTCTGCAGATGGATGAGTACAGAGGCTGTGGTACATATACATGATGGAATACTACTCAGCTATAAAAGGGAGCATATTTGAGTTTATTTTAATGAGGAGGATGAACCTCGAGCCTATTTTACAAAGTGAAATAACTCAGAAA
Organism: Tragulus kanchil; assembly: GCA_022376925.1. Taxonomy (NCBI): domain Eukaryota; kingdom Metazoa; phylum Chordata; class Mammalia; order Artiodactyla; family Tragulidae; genus Tragulus; species Tragulus kanchil. The sequence goes on from JAIOJX010000005.1 coordinate 164,976,412, forward strand.
AAGAATAACAAATAGTGTATCCTAATGTACCCATATGGAATCTAGAAAGATGGTACTGATGAATGTATTTGCAGGGCAGCAAAGGAAGCACGGACATAAAGAACAAACTCGGGAACACCGTGGAGGAAGGAGAGGGTCGGACAAATTGAGAGAGTAGAACTGAAACGCAGTTATTACCATATGTCAAACAGTCAGTGGGAATGTGCCTATGATGCAGGGAGTTCAAATCCAAGGCTCTCTGATGAGCTAGAGGGATAGGATGGGGTGGGAGGGGGGAGGGAGGTTCAAGACAGAGGAGACACATGCATACCTATGACTGATAATATATACCATGCTGATATATGTCAGAACAAACACAATCAAGGTCAGGCTCCGTCCAAGACCTTGCAGGCCTCTGTGAGTGGCATGGGGGATGGGGTGGGGAGGTCAGATCCTCAGTGGAATTTCAGGGAGATGGATCTGGGCAGAGCGAGTCTTTTACATAATCCTCTGGCCTGAAATGGTGTAACAATAATGCCTCCCTTGTTGAGCACCACAGAAAATGAAACCCTGTGGATTTCCCCCCTTCTCCATTCCCACCCTGCTCTGAAGAATGCTTGGGTTCAATCTGTGCACAACAGAATCTCAGGATCCCCATGGAGGGGCAGACCTGGATCCCTTCCCTGAAAAGCGCCCATCATTCAGATTCCCAGAATGAGTCTGTGGTTGCCCAACCCCATGCAGGTGGAGAAACGAGACGCTTCGGTAACCTCCAGTCTTCCCACATGAAAGTCAATAATTTCACAAAATGTTCTTTGAGGAAACTGAATAGAGACAGCCCTTATGGACAACAGTATAGCGATTCCTTTAAACACTGGAGTAAAACTACCATATGACCCGGTAATCCCACTACTGAGCATACACCTTGAGGAAACTAAAACTGAAAAAGACACAGGTACCCAGTGTTCATCGCAGCGCTGTTTACAATAGCCAGGACACGGAAGCAGCCTAGAAGTCCGTCTGCAGATGGATGAGTACAGAGGCTGTGGTACATATACATGATGGAATACTACTCAGCTATAAAAGGGGAGCATATTTGAGTTTATTTTAATGAGGAGGATGAACCTCGAGCCTATTTTACAAAGTGAAATAACTCAGAAAAAGAATAACAAATAGTGTATCCTAATGTACCCATATGGAATCTAGAAAGATGGTACTGATGAATGTATTTGCAGGGCAGCAAAGGAAGCACGGACATAAAGAACAAACTCGGGAACACCGTGGAGGAAGGAGAGGGTCGGACAAATTGAGAGAGTAGAACTGAAACGCAGTTATTACCATATGTCAAACAGTCAGTGGGAATGTGCCTATGATGCAGGGAGTTCAAATCCAAGGCTCTCTGATGAGCTAGAGGGATAGGATGGGGTGGGAGGGGGGAGGGAGGTTCAAGACAGAGGAGACACATGCATACCTATGACTGATAATATATACCATGCTGATATATGTCAGAACAAACACAATACTGTAAAATAATTACCCTCCAATTAAAAATAAATTTTTTAAAAAGCAATTATAGAAAACCATTTTAAAAAGGAAAAATTGAGTGTATCATGACTCTGAGAAATAGATTTTGTGGGACATAGCTGGCATGGGGCACATTTGTCCTTCTCTGCCCCACAGCCCCACTCCGTTCCCAGTAAGGACACCTGCGTTCCCTGAGGATGGGCCACTGGGGGCACATGACCATTTCCGGCTCCTCTGGGCACAGGGGTCCCTGCCTGGTAGGCTCAGGCCTCAGCCTGGCTGATTGGAGCCCTGCCCTACAGGGGACAGGTTGGGACCCAAGAAAGGGACACTCTCTCTTGCGTCTGTATTTGTGACAAGGACGACAGGAACCCGGCCATCAGCGGCCATGTTCTCCCTTCCCCGCTCCCTGGAGAGGGGAAAGTAGCAGGGGAACGAGCAGGGAGGCAGCCCAGGTCGAGGGAGCAGGGGTGCCGCTCTGCTAAGGGCAGCCAGCTTGAGGCAAGTTCCGGTCAACACAGATGAAGTCACGTCTAGAAGACCGTTAAACTCCAGTCTTATGATCGCATTTCACATGGACATTAAAACCTCTCGGAGAGCAGCAGCGATGTGCGCTGGGAGTGCAATCAGGATTTTCAGGCATGAGAGAAATTCTTTTGACAGGAGAAACCAATGTGAGAAAGGCGAAAGGGCAGGCGCTCAACATGGGGCTAGCCCCTGGGAGCCCTGAAGGAGAATATGACACACTTTTCCCAAAGAGTGACGGCCAGGGCCCTCAGAGACTGCACAGTCACATCAGCGAGGGCCTCCTGGCCATCAGCAGCCAGGTCACACTGCGGCCACAGAGCCCAAAGAGGTGGGTGGAGTGTGCAAACGGGAGAACGGGCTGCCCCACGGGCAGGCAAGGCAGACTTCTGCTTGGCCTGCTGGAGGATTTGTTCGTGCAGGGACAGCTCTCTCTTTCTGTTTCAGAATATAACCCATAATAACATTCACACTCTAAAAGATGTGCTCTTTAACTAAACAATAACAGATCGATGAAATCATAGGATATGTCCGCCCCACAATGTAGAAAGAACATGAAACTTTTATATATCTTAATTTCTAGATGTTTAAATTCAAAATAAATAGAAACAAAACTTTCTCACCTTAATGCAATTTTACCAATATAATAGACTCCTTTCCTGAAATTGCCATTAAACTTTGTATGAAACTTTCCTCCTATGATAAATGGAAAGAGCAAGTGTGAATGATGCTATTTTTCTTTTGGAAATAATCGCTGCATTGTAGAAAAATGTGTTGAGAGCCTTCCAATTTATCTGGAATAATCCAATGAGTCAGAATTGATTTTCTTCAATGGATTAAAGACTGAACCTAGAGCATCGATGCCTACACACACACACACACACTCGGCCCTGTGCTAGCTGCCATGGGGAAATTAAAAATTAATAAGATGCAGCAGCTGCTATTGAGGCTTCCCACGGCTGGAAGAGCTAAAGCACATTCATAAATAATTCTAGATCAGGCCTTTCTGGGGAGGCCGGAGCTGCTCCATAGAGGAAGCAAATTCTGAGGTGGGACTCAAAGATGGGGGGACTCTCTACGGTGGAGCGGAGGAACAAGAGACTCCACGGGGGCAAGGACTAAAGTAGAGTTTGTAACCAGATGGTGATGCATCCTTCAACTCCACACCTGGAAATCTGAATGCTACTTCATAAGCAAAGGAAAGTCAGTAAAGCTTTTTAAACGACGTTCGTGTGGCAATGTGCAAAGCGGGCTGAGCTGGGTGCGTCGGGGCACATCCGAGGTGTGGTTAAACGAGCGGCAGAGGTAAGGCCAACGGACAGGACGGAAGTTTCTCTCAGACGGACTGAGTACAAGGAGGGGATGACACTCTGTCAAAACAATGCCACTTACAGAAATACAAAGACCGAGGAAGAGCCTAGGTTGGCCCAAGAAATCATTCTAAAGCGAAAAAGAGCGGGCTTCTTATCCTGGTGGAAAATTCTACCTGCAGAGAAAATGAGGCCCTGCAATTTTATTTTTTGTCTTTATATTCTCAGCTAAAGCACCATTAAACCCAGAAAAGAAAAAGCATTAATTCAAATTGAAGGAGAGAGGGTGCCATGAACACCCAGAAAGTACCTGTGAACCACTTTAGCCTGTGCATGTGGTTTTGGGGAACAAAAACGTACTCTAGTTTAACTCTTCTTGCAAACAGCAGACTAGATGGATCTGCCTCGGTAGGACCTGCCTTTCCTTACAGCAAACTCTTTGCTCAGCGTCCCTTGCTTCCTACTGCGATTTTAATCACTTGGAGTTCTCCACACACACACTTCCTGCCACGCTGGTTTCCCATATCATTTAGCAGTTACCAGTTCCTCATATTTTGATCAAATTATTTACTTTGAAGAATGAGGCAGTTCAATGGGACCACAGTCAGGGTCTTTAGTAGGGCACTGTTTCTTCACAAGAATCCTCCTGTCAGTGTCTGTTTGCTGTTTTAAATCACTAAGAAGGAACCATGGGTACCAAGGGTGAAACCCAGAGTGTGTCCCTGAGGGTCTGTGAGGGGAGCTGATGGAAAACAAGGGGGAAAGGCACAATTATGCAGATACAACAATGTCCTCCCAGGTCAGAGTCAGCCAAGCACATGCCCTTTCTCCCAGCCCCTCTGCCTTCGCTCGGGGTCTGACCGTTCCAAGGCCATCACTCACATTGACCCTCTGACCACAGGCAGAATCCCCCAGGGTGAAAGAGTGTGGGAGAAAAGAGAAAGAGGTCTCAGGAGTACCGAGGCTGCATCAGGACTAAGGTTGGAAGAGGGGACCCAGTGAGAAGGGTAGACTACCCTGGGAATGTACACAGCAGGCGAGACCCAGGAAAGGCCCAAGACTAAAACCTGCCCTTGATGCACCTTGACAAGAGTGCCCAGGGTTGATGTCACTCACCCTAAGTGATCAGGGACCTGCTTCCCCACCACAGGGTAGTGCTCAGATCTCTCTTCCACCGTTCCTGGAGCACCTTTCACATGGCCAGACTTTGGCGTCCAGGATTCCCCTCCTGCAGAAAGAACTGGATTTCAGGACATCAGCATGCTTTATTCAGCTTCATCAGGTCGAATGTACCATTGCTGGTTCCAGAAGCTCATCAAAAACAGGGCTTTCATTTTAACCTCGACTGATAATGTTATCATCACAGCAAAGCCCTAGAGAGTGCATTTATCTTCTTGAATCTAATGTTTATTTTATTGAATGTTGTTTGAGGGGAAAAACATATTTTTCTAGAGATTAATCCATTCTATGAACCCCTGTGGATGCCACACGCCTGCTAGAAACAGAGGCTGCAGGAAAGCTGTGCAGACTGGCTCCTGAGGTGCAGGGCCTGACTCACAAAAGACATGTGATGTGTTAGTGACAAGGGAGGAACCAGGCATGGGGGTGTGACCAGCAAGCACAGGAAGGGGCACTGAGCAGGGACTGGGAGATACATAGGGATTTACTGGGTTGAGAAGAAGAAAGTTCAGAGGGAGGAGATGCTTCATGCAAAGGCCAAGATCTTGAAGAATTAAACTACAGAAGATGGCTTCCCCTGGTGGTCCCTGGGGCAAATCACTAAGAAGGAACCATGGGTACCAAGGGTGAAACCCAGAGTGTGTCCCTGAGGGTCTGTGAGGGGAGCTGATGGAAAACAAGGGGAAAGGCACAATTATGCAGATACAACAATGTCCTCCCAGGTCAGAGTCAGCCAATCACATGCCCTTTCTCCCAGCCCCTCTGCCTTCGCTCGGGTCTGACCGTTCCAAGGCCATCACTCACATTGACCCTCTGACCACAGGCAGAATCCCCCAGGGTGAAAGAGTGTGGGAGAAAAGAGAAAGAGGTCTCAGGAGTACCGAGGCTGCATCAGGACTAAGGTTGGAAGAGGGGACCCAGTGAGAAGGGTAGACTACCCTGGGAATGTACACAGCAGGCGAGACCCAGGAAAGGCCCAAGACTAAAACCTGCCCTTGATGCACCTTGACAAGAGTGCCCAGGGTTGATGTCACTCACCCTAAGTGATCAGGGACCTGCTTCCCCACCACAGGGTAGTGCTCAGATCTCTCTTCCACCGTTCCTGGAGCACCTTTCACATGGCCAGACTTTGGCGTCCAGGATTCCCCTCCTGCAGAAAGAACTGGATTTCAGGACATCAGCATGCTTTATTCAGCTTCATCAGGTCGAATGTACCATTGCTGGTTCCAGAAGCTCATCAAAAACAGGGCTTTCATTTTAACCTCGACTGATAATGTTATCATCACAGCAAAGCCCTAGAGAGTGCATTTATCTTCTTGAATCTAATGTTTATTTTATTGAATGTTGTTTGAGGGAACAACATATTTTTCTAGAGATTAATCCATTCTATGAACCCCTGTGGATGCCACACGCCTGCTAGAAACAGAGGCTGCAGGAAAGCTGTGCAGACTGGCTCCTGAGGTGCAGGGCCTGACTCACAAAAGACATGTGATGTGTTAGTGACAAGGGAGGAACCAGGCATGGGGGTGTGACCAGCAAGCACAGGAAGGGGCACTGAGCAGGGACTGGGAGATACATAGGGATTTACTGGGTTGAGAAGAAGAAAGTTCAGAGGGAGGAGATGCTTCATGCAAAGGCCAAGATCTTGAAGAATTAAACTACAGAAGATGGCTTCCCCTGGTGGTCCAGTGGGTAAGGATATTGTCTTGCAGTGCAAGGGGCGCCGGTTTGATCCCTGGCCTGGGAAGATCCCACGTGCCTTGGAGCGGCTGGACTGATGTGTCCAATGACCGCGCCAGAGCTCTGGAGCACATGCGCCCAGAGCCGGCACTCTACAACGACAGAGGCCGCCGCGATGGGAGGCCCACAGGAGCCAAAGAACAAAGACGATGAACATAGAGAAAGACCAATAGAAGTGGCCCGCCCGCTCCCCTCCCTCCCCAACCCGACCCCCGCCCAAAATAAATAAATAAATAAATCTTTAAAAAATAAATAAATAAATAAACTACAGAAGAAGCAATTTAAATAGAGAAAGAGGAATAATACAAGACCTATTAAAGGAGAGTGGATTCCAAACACCTTCTATATCAAAGAATAAACAGCTGAGGCATGAAGCATGACCACAGTGTGAGGGCTGAGGATCTGGGGCCAGAAGTGGTGCCTCTGGTTGAAACTGGAAACAGGAAGTTTCAGGGAAGAAAGTGAGTTCAGTCTTGACCCTGATGGTGGGACAGTCCAGTGCAGGTCTCCATCAGGCAGCTAGCTTTGCTTCTCTGGAGGTCAGAGAACAAGTTCCACAGTAAGGGGGAAAAAAATGATGACAGGGACTTTGAGTAACTCAGAAAAAGCATCCAATAAGTCAGCAGAGAGCAGAGCTTGAGGCGCATGCTTCCTCCAGAGCTTGAAGAATGAAAGTAGGTACAAGGTGCATGCAGAGGAAAAAGGTCTGGTTGGAGGGACTGTTGAAGAATGAACCATCCCAAGATGTACAAAGAGAAAGTGAAGAGTGGATTGGTAAGCATTACAGTCATCGGTGGACTTCCCAGATGACTCAGTGGTAAAGAATCTGCCTGCCAATGCAGGAGACACAGGTTCAATCACTGGGTCGGGCAGATCCCCTGGAGAAGGAAATGGCAACCCACTCCAATAGTCTTCCCTGGGAAATTCCGTGGTTGGAGGAGCCTGGGGGGCTAGACTCCACGGGGTCAGAAAGAGTCAGACATGATGGCGCGACTGAGTGGCCATGCACAGTCATCAGCGGACTCTGCCAGCAGTGGGGAGCTTTCTCGCTTCCTCATCCCTCCTCCCTGGACCCTGCCGACCGCTCTGCTACCTTCCCCACTTTATAGATGAGAACAGTGAGTCTCAGAACTAAGTGGCCACAGTCACAGTGTCCATAATCACACAGCTACTACGTGAATGAGCTGTGATTCCAATTAACTGCAAAGCACATGCTCTCAATTTTGCCTAGGCAGCACCAGGATTGTTAAAGAATGGTAGTGTCCTGCCTTCAGATTCGGGAAAGAGAAGAAATGAGAGATGGATTAAAAGTCTCCATCTACTGTAATAACTGGGGAATGACTGACTGCCCAGTTCCTGTGGAGCTTGGAAAGTCAGAGCTGGACTAAGGGACTTCTGGAGAGGTGGAGAGGGAGCAATGCACGCAGGGTTCTCTTGCCAGGAGCTCGGCTGAAGAGATAAGACCACTTTCACACAGACTTCAGAGCAAGAGCACTTATGTTTTCTCCCGTTTGAATGGCTGTGAGCATTTTAAGCTAGTGAAAGCTCATAATCTGTGTGAAGGATGTAAGAAGGAAAAGCTGAAGACTCAGGAAAGCAAGGGGCTGAGCCCAGGAAGAAATAAAGTATCTAAGAGGAAGGGGTGAGGCCTCGAATTCAAGAGGGAGGAATTAACCTTGGAGGAGAGGATGGTGCCTTTGCTTCAGAGACTCAAGAACAGTGGGGAAGGGTATTTGTGGGCTTGCGGATGGGAAGCTGAAGGGACCTTCACTTACATAAAGCGAGGGATGGAAGAGGAGGGGCTGCAGGAGAGTGAGAATGGGCAGAGCGGTCATCCTGGAAGAAAGAAGAGGCTGCCAGACAGAACCCTGTGTGCTGTGGAGCATAAACACACACACTGGTCATTGAACCAACCGTACAGTTCTCCTGTATCCTTGACCAGCCTTTGGCCGCAGGTGAGCAAGAAGGAGAAAGCAGATCCATAGCTGTCTGTTGGCAGAAGGTCAAGGAGAGGGATCCAATAGAGCTGGAGTGACCCCGAAGAAAACATTTACGAGAAGAGAGGGCGGGTGTTTGCAAAAAATTTCCGGTTGGTTGGAGGAGCCTGGGGGGCTAGACTCCACGGGGTCAGAAAGAGTCAGACATGATGGCGCGACTGAGTGGCCATGCACAGTCATCAGCGGACTCTGCCAGCAGTGGGGAGCTTTCTCGCTTCCTCATCCCTCCTCCCTGGACCCTGCCGACCGCTCTGCTACCTTCCCCACTTTATAGATGAGAACAGTGAGTCTCAGAACTAAGTGGCCACAGTCACAGTGTCCATAATCACACAGCTACTACGTGAATGAGCTGTGATTCCAATTAACTGCAAAGCACATGCTCTCAATTTTGCCTAGGCAGCACCAGGATTGTTAAAGAATGGTAGTGTCCTGCCTTCAGATTCGGGAAAGAGAAGAAATGAGAGATGGATTAAAAGTCTCCATCTACTGTAATAACTGGGGAATGACTGACTGCCCAGTTCCTGTGGAGCTTGGAAAGTCAGAGCTGGACTAAGGGACTTCTGGAGAGGTGGAGAGGGAGCAATGCACGCAGGGTTCTCTTGCCAGGAGCTCGGCTGAAGAGATAAGACCACTTTCACACAGACTTCAGAGCAAGAGCACTTATGTTTTCTCCCGTTTGAATGGCTGTGAGCATTTTAAGCTAGTGAAAGCTCATAATCTGTGTGAAGGATGTAAGAAGGAAAAGCTGAAGACTCAGGAAAGCAAGGGGCTGAGCCCAGGAAGAAATAAAGTATCTAAGAGGAAGGGGTGAGGCCTCGAATTCAAGAGGGAGGAATTAACCTTGGAGGAGAGGATGGTGCCTTTGCTTCAGAGACTCAAGAACAGTGGGGAAGGGTATTTGTGGGCTTGCGGATGGGAAGCTGAAGGGACCTTCACTTACATAAAGCGAGGGATGGAAGAGGAGGGGCTGCAGGAGAGTGAGAATGGGCAGAGCGGTCATCCTGGAAGAAAGAAGAGGCTGCCAGACAGAACCCTGTGTGCTGTGGAGCATAAACACACACACTGGTCATTGAACCAACCGTACAGTTCTCCTGTATCCTTGACCAGCCTTTGGCCGCAGGTGAGCAAGAAGGAGAAAGCAGATCCATAGCTGTCTGTTGGCAGAAGGTCAAGGAGAGGGATCCAATAGAGCTGGAGTGACCCCGAAGAAAACATTTACGAGAAGAGAGGCGTGTTGCAATCTGTGTTGTAATGGGAATTGGCAAGATTTATATTACCAGGCGTCCAAGGGCTCAGTTGCAAATTATGGTGAGCTAGCTCTCTGTAAAGCTTTGTTTAAGGGTTTCTTAATCTTGTACCCCCACCTCTCTTTCAACACAGCAGATAAATACTAAATAGACAAACTTCCCAGTTAGCCTCAGTAACGTGAAGAAAACAAAACTGGAGGGTCATCTAAGATGCAAGGAGGAAACGTGGCACATCCACGTGTGCAGGCAGCACTCTGTTCCCAAGCGGCACCCACAGGGAACGCTGGGTTCCAGGGAACACAAGCATACTGATGTTTTTCCCCTCCTCCAGAATTGGCAAACACATCCTTCGGGACTATTTTCATGGAAACATGCCTCCCAAATTCTAGCTGATCACGACCCTTCCTTCTTACTGAGCTGTCAGTCTGAAGCCATTTCTTTGGTGCCCTCCTAAGGCCCCCTCCCCACCCCTAAGCAGCCATGTGAGAGCTAAGAGAATGAGGGAGACCTATGCGGGGGGAAAAAGTAAGTGGATGCTGTCAGAAAGGGCATGCCAGACATCCAAGGCTGGTTCTGGACCTCTTCCTGGCTTCCAGATGGATGCCAGGCTGACCTCAGAGGCATGGGCTTGGAACAGACAAAATTAAGAATGAAAAAGAACGTCACCATTTGATCATCTTCCCAGAGTCTTGCATCTCTTCACCATAGTCTTAATAATCATCTGGTCCAAATTATTACCCTAAAAAATGTGTTGAATATATGCCACTCTCAAAAACTCATGCAACTGCCACTGTGGAAAATAATATGCTGGTTCCTCAAAATATTAAACATAAAATCACCATACAATCTGGCAATTCCACTTTTGCCTGTATACCCATATGAACTGAAAGCAGGGATTTCAACAGATATTTTTACACCCAGGTGCACAGTGATATTGTTCAAAATACCCCAAAGATAGAAATAATCCAAATGTCCATCAACAGATGAATAACAGATGAATGGAGAAACAAAATGAGGCATAGACAGAGGATGGAGTATTATTCAGCCTTAAAAAGGAAGTAATTTCTAATATATAACACGGATGAATCTTGAAGACATTATGTGAAGTGAAATAAGCCAGACACAAAAAGACACATATGCTATGATTTCACTAATGTGAATTACCTAAATGTCTTACTCCATTGAGACTGCTATAACAAAAATACCACAGTCTAGGTGGCTTATGAAGAACAGAAATGTATTCCTCACAGTCCTGGAGGCTGGGAAGCCCACGATGCTAGATAATTTAGTGTCTGGTGAGAACACAATTTCTGTTTCACGATTCTTTCTTCCCACACAGCAGAAGGGGCAAGGGAGCTCTCCGGTGTCTTTTCTATAAGAGTAAATCCCAGTCATGAGGGCTGCACCCTCATGACCTAATCACCTCCCAAAAGTTCCGCCTCCAAATACCCGCACATTAGGGATTAGGTTGCAACTTTTGAGTCTTGTCAGGACAGACATTCACTCTCCAGGCCTAGAACAGTCAAATCCATAGACAGAATGGTGGCTGCCAGGGGCTGAGGGGTGGGGATGAGGGACAAATGGGAGTTATTGTCTAATAGGTACCGAGTTTCAGGGTTTGTTTTTTTTTTTTAATGTAAGCAATTATTTTATATATTTTTTAATTTTGGCCTCTTTTCATTGGTTTTTGATTTATTTATTTTCATCCATATTTATTCTTCGGCCTGTGTGGGCCTCCCATTGCAGTGACCTCTTTCGCTACTGAGCACTGACTCTGGGCGCATGCGCTCCTGAGTACTGACTTGTAATTGGACACACCGCTCCAGCCGCTCCGCAGCATCTGGGATCTTCCCAAGCCAGGGATTGAATCGGTGCCCCCTGCACTGCAAGGCAGACTCTTTACCCATCGGACCACCAGGGAATCCCTGAGTTTCTGTTTTGAAAGATGAAAAGAATTGTGAAGATGGATAATGGGGATGGTCGCACAATGATAAAAGCATGTTTACTACCGCTGAACTGTGGTGTAAGATTGTATATTTTGAAATTTAAAAAAATTAAAGATACATTTTCTGATCTGTACATTTTACCACAATTTGAATTTTAAAAAATTCTTTTTAATCATGCAAATGATTCCTTCCCATATTCCAAGACCACCGGCCATGATCTTGGCCCAAGGAGCGCAGGGTAGTAGAGAACACAGGGTGTTAAGGCGCAGTCTCTCCGACGTCCCAGCCTGGGGTAGATCCTGCAGCACCACCTGCTCCGGACCTAATGTCTTACTCCATTGAGACTGCTATAACAAAAATACCACAGTCTAGGTGGCTTATGAAGAACAGAAATGTATTCCTCACAGTCCTGGAGGCTGGGAAGCCCACGATGCTAGATAATTTAGTGTCTGGTGAGAACACAATTTCTGTTTCACGATTCTTTCTTCCCACACAGCAGAAGGGGCAAGGGAGCTCTCCGGTGTCTTTTCTATAAGAGTAAATCCCAGTCATGAGGGCTGCACCCTCATGACCTAATCACCTCCCAAAGTTCCGCCTCCAAATACCCGCACATTAGGGATTAGGTTGCAACTTTTGAGTCTTGTCAGGACAGACATTCACTCTCCAGGCCTAGAACAGTCAAATCCATAGACAGAATGGTGGCTGCCAGGGGCTGAGGGGTGGGGATGAGGGACAAATGGGAGTTATTGTCTAATAGGTACCGAGTTTCAGGGTTTGTTTTTTTTTTTTAATGTAAGCAATTATTTTATATATTTTTTAATTTTGGCCTCTTTTCATTGGTTTTTGATTTATTTATTTTCATCCATATTTATTCTTCGGCCTGTGTGGGCCTCCCATTGCAGTGACCTCTTTCGCTACTGAGCACTGACTCTGGGCGCATGCGCTCCTGAGTACTGACTTGTAATTGGACACACCGCTCCAGCCGCTCCGCAGCATCTGGGATCTTCCCAAGCCAGGGATTGAATCGGTGCCCCCTGCACTGCAAGGCAGACTCTTTACCCATCGGACCACCAGGGAATCCCTGAGTTTCTGTTTTGAAAGATGAAAAGAATTGTGAAGATGGATAATGGGGATGGTCGCACAATGATAAAAGCATGTTTACTACCGCTGAACTGTGGTGTAAGATTGTATATTTTGAAATTTAAAAAAATTAAAGATACATTTTCTGATCTGTACATTTTACCACAATTTGAATTTTAAAAAATTCTTTTTAATCATGCAAATGATTCCTTCCCATATTCCAAGACCACCGGCCATGATCTTGGCCCAAGGAGCGCAGGGTAGTAGAGAACACAGGGTGTTAAGACGTCAGTCTCTCCAGCGTCCCAGCCTGGGATCCGCTCACAGATCCTGCAGCACCACCTGCTCCGGAGGTGCCTCCTGCTCAGGACTCAGTGGGAGAATCAGGAACCTCAGCTCCTCTGGGACCATCCCTGCCCAGCACTTGGCACCCATCATGGGCTTGTGTAGCCAGAGCAAGCCGGTCCGCCGCCTGCGCATTTCCCCACCTGGACCTCACGCATGGCCTCGCCATTGTGATCCCTGTGCAGCAATCCTGCCCTCCATCAACGACACACATTCCCCCAATTCTGCCACGGGCTCCTGGCAAAAATGAGCACTGCCACTCTGGAAGGAGCCTGCTCTGTCCACATTGCGAGTAGCCAGGAGAAGCAAAGCGAGTGAATGTAGCCTGGGCAAACCGCGGCAAGGTCAAGGCAACGGGGCCCTGTCACACTGCTCTTCCACAGCGGCCCCTGCGGGACAGAGCTCAGAGCGCAGCTTAAAAGAGTCTCGAACGCTGTGAAAGAGTGAAGTGCGCTTGGTGGCAGTGGAGAAGGGCAATCAGGTGAGAGCCCAGTGAGCGTGGATGTGCAAGGAACCACACAGAACAGCAAAGGCCCATTCCAGGTCTTGGTTCTCTCTCCCTGATGGGGTTTTGGACATAGGAGTCCATAATTGCATAGGATAGCCTTGCCTATGATGTACGCTCCCTGCTGAGACTGAAGGGAAGGTGGGCGGATGCAGCTTGCGTGCATGCTGCACTGCCCAGCCGATGCAGTCGTGCAGGACTCTTTGAGAGCTATAGATGGTCGCCCACCAGGGATGGCCCGCTATGGGCGGGTGTTCCCCAAATGCTGCCACTGAGTTTCTGTTTTGAAAGATGAAAAGAATTGTGAAGATGGATAATGGGGATGGTCGCACAATGATAAAAGCATGTTTACTACCGCTGAACTGTGGTGTAAGATTGTATATTTTGAAATTTAAAAAAATTAAAGATACATTTTCTGATCTGTACATTTTACCACAATTTGAATTTTAAAAAATTCTTTTTAATCATGCAAATGATTCCTTCCCATATTCCAAGACCACCGGCCATGATCTTGGCCCAAGGAGCGCAGGGTAGTAGAGAACACAGGGTGTTAAGACGTCAGTCTCTCCGCACGTCCCAGCCTGGGATCCGCTCACAGATCCTGCAGCACCACCTGCTCCGGAGGTGCCTCCTGCTCAGGACTCAGTGGGAGAATCAGGAACCTCAGCTCCTCTGGGACCATCCCTGCCCAGCACTTGGCACCCATCATGGGCTTGTGTAGCCAGAGCAAGCCGGTCCGCCGCCTGCGCATTTCCCCACCTGGACCTCACGCATGGCCTCGCCATTGTGATCCCTGTGCAGCAATCCTGCCCTCCATCAACGACACACATTCCCCCAATTCTGCCACGGGCTCCTGGCAAAAATGAGCACTGCCACTCTGGAAGGAGCCTGCTCTGTCCACATTGCGAGTAGCCAGGAGAAGCAAAGCGAGTGAATGTAGCCTGGGCAAACCGCGGCAAGGTCAAGGCAACGGGGCCCTGTCACACTGCTCTTCCACAGCGGCCCCTGCGGGACAGAGCTCAGAGCGCAGCTTAAAAGAGTCTCGAACGCTGTGAAAGAGTGAAGTGCGCTTGGTGGCAGTGGAGAAGGGCAATCAGGTGAGAGCCCAGTGAGCGTGGATGTGCAAGGAACCACACAGAACAGCAAAGGCCCATTCCAGGTCTTGGTTCTCTCTCCCTGATGGGGTTTTGGACATAGGAGTCCATAATTGCATAGGATAGCCTTGCCTATGATGTACGCTCCCTGCTGAGACTGAAGGGAAGGTGGGCGGATGCAGCTTGCGTGCATGCTGCACTGCCCAGCCGATGCAGTCGTGCAGGACTCTTTGAGACGCTATAGATGGTCGCCCACCAGGCTCCTCTGTCAATGGGATTCTCCAGGCAAGTGTACTGGAGCGGGTTGCCATGTTCTCCTCCAGAGAAATCTTCCCAAGGATCAAACCCGTGGCTCCTGAGGCTTCTGCATTACAGGCAGATTCTTCACCCTGAGCTACCGGGGAAGTCCCTTCCAAGCCTGCGCCCCAACATAACAGGACGGAAGAGTGGGTTCCAGAATCCTGCCCCTTCTCTTCCCCCATGCTCACAGCTCTGTGACCAGGGCTGGGCTGGGGCTGCAGGCCTGACTCAGGACTTCTTCCTCCTTACAGGGGTCCCCCAAGAAGATCCAGCTGGCCAGGTCATGCTCACCTCCCAGACTTTCATCCCTTTTCATCACCCTTTCATCCCCGGGTCTCACACCCCTGTTACCCCGGACCTCCCACCGTGCCCCTGACTCCAACCGTCCTTCCCTCAGCCTCTTGCCCTCCGCACAGAACCTTGCAACTCCTTCCCCCATCAGTTCTTTACTTTCTCCGGGTGAGTCCCACCCTCTGCCTTCTCTCTGCCTGCCCCTGAGAGGATGAGTGGCACTGGGAGAGATGGGTGGCATTCCAAATTAGTGACTACAGACTTCTTCAGGTGGGTCCCCAGAACTACCAGAAAATAAACCCTCTTGCAGTCCCCAGATCTTTCACATGCCTGCTCTCCTTAATGGCTACTCAGACCCTCTCCTGGCTCATCAGCCTTCCAGCACTTTTCTGAAATGCTCGCTCTGTAATAATGACCTTGTTTCTGACTTCTCTGAGAAAACAGAAGCGATCAGATGAGGTTTCCTACCGACCTGCATACATGCCCATCTATTCTGCCGCAAATCCTGCTTCCGAGATCTTAAGGACCATTCTCCACCTGGCGAAGGTAGTCTTGTCTATTCAGTCACCCTGGAAATCCCTCTCTAGTTTCTCCTCTCTAAGTATTACAGTAAAATCATATATGGTAGAAGTTATCTGTCTTAAGAAGAAAGCCCCTATCACATCACACCTATTAGAATGGCTATCACAAAAAAATAAAATCAAATCAAAAAAAGAAAATAATAAGGGTTGGCAAGGAAATAGATAAATTGGAACACTTGTGCACTGCTGTGGGAATATAAATGGTGCAGCTGTTGAACACAGTACAGTGGTGACTCAAAAAGTTAAAAACAGAATTATCTTGTGATCCAACAGTTCTATTTCATAAAGAACTGCAAACACAGTTTCCAAGAGATATTTGCACACCTGTGTTCAGAGCAATATTATCCACAATAAACAGAAAGTACAAGCAAACGAAGTCTCCATCAACAGATGAAAGAGAAAATAAAATATGGAATATGCATGCAAAGGAATATTATTCATCCTTGAAAAGAAGAAAAGTCTGACACATGTTATGAGATGGATCAATCTTGAGGACACTGTGCTGAGTGAAACAACCTGCTTACAAAAGTACAAATACTGTAGCATCCCTCTTATAAGAAGCATCTAGGGCAGTCGAATTCAAAGAGACGGAAAGCAGAATGGTGGTTGCCAGGGGCCGTGGGGAGTGTGGAATGGAGAGTTACTGCGCAATGGGGACAGAACTTAAGTTTGGAAAGATGAGCTCTGGAGATGGATAGAGGTGAGGACTGCATAACAAAGTGGATGCATTTAATACCAGTGAACTGCACACTTACAACAGCATTTTCCCACATTTGTGCATTTTACCACAGAGGATGAGTGGCACTGGGAGAGATGGGTGGCATTCCAAATTAGTGACTACAGACTTCTTCAGGTGGGTCCCCAGAACTACCAGAAAATAAACCCTCTTGCAGTCCCCAGATCTTTCACATGCCTGCTCTCCTTAATGGCTACTCAGACCCTCTCCTGGCTCATCAGCCTTCCAGCACTTTTCTGAAATGCTCGCTCTGTAATAATGACCTTGTTTCTGACTTCTCTGAGAAAACAGAAGCGATCAGATGAGGTTTCCTACCGACCTGCATACATGCCCATCTATTCTGCCGCAAATCCTGCTTCCGAGATCTTAAGGACCATTCTCCACCTGGCGAAGGTAGTCTTGTCTATTCAGTCACCCTGGAAATCCCTCTCTAGTTTCTCCTCTCTAAGTATTACAGTAAAATCATATATGGTAGAAGTTATCTGTCTTAAGAAGAAAGCCCCTATCACATCACACCTATTAGAATGGCTATCACAAAAAAATAAAATCAAATCAAAAAAAGAAAATAATAAGGGTTGGCAAGGAAATAGATAAATTGGAACACTTGTGCACTGCTGTGGGAATATAAATGGTGCAGCTGTTGAACACAGTACAGTGGTGACTCAAAAAGTTAAAAACAGAATTATCTTGTGATCCAACAGTTCTATTTCATAAAGAACTGCAAACACAGTTTCCAAGAGATATTTGCACACCTGTGTTCAGAGCAATATTATCCACAATAAACAGAAAGTACAAGCAAACGAAGTCTCCATCAACAGATGAAAGAGAAAATAAAATATGGAATATGCATGCAAAGGAATATTATTCATCCTTGAAAAGAAGAAAAGTCTGACACATGTTATGAGATGGATCAATCTTGAGGACACTGTGCTGAGTGAAACAACCTGCTTACAAAAGTACAAATACTGTAGCATCCCTCTTATAAGAAGCATCTAGGGCAGTCGAATTCAAAGAGACGGAAAGCAGAATGGTGGTTGCCAGGGGCCGTGGGGAGTGTGGAATGGAGAGTTACTGCGCAATGGGGACAGAACTTAAGTTTGGAAAGATGAGCTCTGGAGATGGATAGAGGTGAGGACTGCATAACAAAGTGGATGCATTTAATACCAGTGAACTGCACACTTACAACAGCATTTTCCCACATTTGTGCATTTTACCACAATTAAAAATAGAAAAAAAAAAAAAAAACATCTTCCTCCAGCTACTTCCCCATTCCCCAGCTCTGCACAATTCCAATTCCTCTCTTCTGACACTGTGCCACGTTTAACTTTTGCCCTATGATTGGACCAAAACCACTCTGACAAGGTCAGTAATGGTCACTTTTCCGTCCTCCTCTTACTAGAGCTAGCAGTATTTGATACAGGCCATTACCCTGCCCCCTTCCACACTTTCCTGAAGGCCCTCTAGGTTTCTCGCTACCCCACTGGGCACTCTGTCTCAGCGTCCTGGGCTATGCTGTCTCCTGCCCAGCCACACACGGGCATAGCCGAGCCAGCTTCAGTCCTTCGTCTCTGCCCACACACTGTCTCTGTCTACGCTTACTTCTGAGGGGTCTCATCCACTGTCACAGTTTAAATGCTTCCGATCTACTGAGGATTCATATAATATATTCCTCTGCCACTGAATGTCTCACCTCAACTCCATTCTCACATTTCCAGTACTCTACCAGACAGCACATCTCAAATGCTGAAAACCTGTTTGGAACATCAAAAAGCAAACTCCTGTGATCTTAGCATTTGTGACAACAGGGATGAACCTGGCAGGTATTACACTAAGTGAAATAAGTCAGAGAAAGACAAATTTCACATGCATGTGGAATCTACAAAACAAAGCAAATGAACCAACAGGACAAGACAGAAACAGACCCACAGATGCAGGGAACAAACAGGTGGCTGCCGGGGGGATGAGAGGAGAGTGCAGAATAGGTAACGGGGATTAAGAAGCACAAACTTGCGCTATTAAATAAACAAGTCACAGGGATGTAATGTGCAGCAGAGGGAATACAGTCAGCAATATTGTAAAAACTCTGTATAGGGACAGATGGTAACTAAATATACCATGGTGATCATTTCATGATGTACAAAAATATCAAATCACTGTTGTACACTTTAAACTAACACCATATTGTAACTCAGTTATAATTCAATTTTTAACAAAGTAAACTCCTGATTCCTATTCCCCCTTACAAAAACCCAGTGTCCCCTGGATCAGCTAAGTTTGGAAAGATGCATTTATACCAACCCAAAAAGCATTTTCCCACATTTGTGCATTTTACCACAATTAAAAATAAAAAAAAAAAAAACATCTTCCTCCAGCTACTTCCCATTCCCCAGCTCTGCACAATTCCAATTCCTCTCTTCTGACACTGTGCCACGTTTAACTTTTGCCCTATGATTGGACCAAAACCACTCTGACAAGGTCAGTAATGGTCACTTTTCCGTCCTCCTCTTACTAGAGCTAGCAGTATTTGATACAGGCCATTACCCTGCCCCCTTCCACACTTTCCTGAAGGCCCTCTAGGTTTCTCGCTACCCCACTGGGCACTCTGTCTCAGCGTCCTGGGCTATGCTGTCTCCTGCCCAGCCACACACGGGCATAGCCGAGCCAGCTTCAGTCCTTCGTCTCTGCCCACACACTGTCTCTGTCTACGCTTACTTCTGAGGGGTCTCATCCACTGTCACAGTTTAAATGCTTCCGATCTACTGAGGATTCATATAATATATTCCTCTGCCACTGAATGTCTCACCTCAACTCCATTCTCACATTTCCAGTACTCTACCAGACAGCACATCTCAAATGCTGAAAACCTGTTTGGAACATCAAAAAGCAAACTCCTGTGATCTTAGCATTTGTGACAACAGGGATGAACCTGGCAGGTATTACACTAAGTGAAATAAGTCAGAGAAAGACAAATTTCACATGCATGTGGAATCTACAAAACAAAGCAAATGAACCAACAGGACAAGACAGAAACAGACCCACAGATGCAGGGAACAAACAGGTGGCTGCCGGGGGGATGAGAGGAGAGTGCAGAATAGGTAACGGGGATTAAGAAGCACAAACTTGCGCTATTAAATAAACAAGTCACAGGGATGTAATGTGCAGCAGAGGGAATACAGTCAGCAATATTGTAAAAACTCTGTATAGGGACAGATGGTAACTAAATATACCATGGTGATCATTTCATGATGTACAAAAATATCAAATCACTGTTGTACACTTTAAACTAACACCATATTGTAACTCAGTTATAATTCAATTTTTAACAAAGTAAACTCCTGATTCCTATTCCCCCTTACAAAAACCCAGTGTCCCCTGGATCTTCTTTCCCTCAATAAAAAAGTAACTTCTTTCAGCTGCTTATCCCACATTCCATTTATTTTGAAGGCTCTCTTCTCTTCCATTCCAGATCCCTCTGTCAGCAAATCTCATTGGACTTGCCTTTAAAGTGAATCTAGAATGTAGCCCCTTCTCATCACCGCCATCACCATCAGCCCAGTGCCGACCACCAGACTGCCACCTGCCTTCCCCAGAGCCATTACACGAGCCTGTTCCCTCTTCTGCTTCTGCCCTTGCATTAGCTGGCCTTCCCCAAATCTCATCAGAGTACTACAGCCAGAACCATCTGTTTAGAGCTTAAATGAAATTGTCACTCCTTTGCTAAAATCCTTCAGTGTCTACATCCTTAAAAATGACCCAAATACTCACTCAGGCCCTTCCACCCCATTACCTGCCTCTGTCACTACCTGTCCCTCCACCCGACCCCTCCCACAGCCTCCTCGGCCAGGACTCATCCCAGCTCCACCACATGAGGTCTCGGGCTCCTGTCTCAGGAGGCCTTCACAGACCATCCCCTTTACTCGGAATGTGCGCCTCCACGTATCCTCCCGGCTGGATACCCTATCCATTCAGACCTCTGCTCAGGCTGCCTTAGCAGTCGGCTTTTCCTGAACACTGTAAGATGGTCAGCTCCCTCCCTCCTCACTGCCCCTCTCCTTCCACTCTTTTCTGCTCCGTGTGCTTCCAGGGCACTGATCACTTGCTCTCATTTGATAAAATTTTATTTGTTTATATGTTTATTTTCTTTCTCCCACCCACCCCACCCCTCACTGAACACAAGCTCCAAGCAAGCCAGGATTTTTTCCATTTTTATTCACTGTTTGTCGCCCAGATGTTGAGACCAAGAAAAGGCCTCAACAGATCTTCATTCAACAAATGCATGAATAAGTCATGACTCTCTTTCTTTATATCTTCTTTTCTACAATTTCCATTACTTTTTTTGTTTCTGCTCTGTTCTCTAAGGATCCCTCAAATTCTACTCTTTGCCTCAGATTTCAGAGTCCATTTGTTACTCATGGCTTCCAGTGAGCTTGAATTTGGGACTTTTTGTTTTCAGTTTCCAAGAACATTTCTTTGTTCAACTACTGCTCTTTGTTTTGCCTACATTTGTGTTTAATCAAAGAAATGGCTCTTACACACCTTCTGAGACCTCAGACCGGAATTCTATAGAGATGCTTCTGTTTTCTGCATTAACGATTTGGGTTGGGGCCCTCTGATTGCCTAGCTAGACCCCTCCATATGCACTGCTGGTTTGGAGAGATCACAAGGGGATCTTTGTGACCCGTTCACACTTGTGATCAGAGGCCTTGATTGATCAACTAGAGCTAGAAATCAGACATCAGGCTCCAAGTCCTTGCTGCCAGTGGGAGCCTCCCCATGGGAACCTCACTCCCATTTGTCTGATGCTCGCGTAAAAAGGATGGTCCTTTAACTCCTTTTCCAGATTCTGTAGTTGGTGAGTCCATGAGCAACATTTTGTTGTTGTTGTTGTTGTTACTATTCTTATTGTTCTGTTGTTGTTTTCCAGTCACTAAGCCGTGCTCAACTCTCTGTGACCTTCAACTCTCTTCTTGGTCCTTCACTATGTCCCGGAGTTTGCTCAGATTCATGCCCATTGAGTCAGTGATGCTATTTAACCATCTTAACCATCTAACCCTTTCGTGGGTCACAGCCTTGTCATGGCAAAGGGGCTTGCATAACTCAATGAAGCTGTGAGCCATGCTGTGCAGGGCCACCAAGAATGACGGGTCATAGTGGAGAGTTCTGACAAATCATGGTCCCTTGGAGGTGGGCATGGCAACCCACTCCATTCTTGCCTAGAAAATCCCATAGACAGTATGAGCAACATACCTAATAGCAATTGACAGCTACTAGATAATTTTCTTAACCACCAAGGTTATTATCAAGGTAGTTCCACTTCTCATCATTCCCATCACACAGCATTTATAAGGTACCTTGCCAAGCATGGTGTGGAAATCAGAGTTTCAAAAAATAAAAATGATGTTTACGAAGCACCACTACATCCAAAGGTTTAGGTTTTTCAAGAGATACAATTCTTGTTTCTATGAGGCTTAAATACTCATTGTATAGTGTTCCAGTTATCCACATCTGTGGACCAAACAAACCCTAATTTAGTGGGGGAAAATAACAACCACTGTATTATATCCCACAGTTTATTGGCTCAAAAATTCGGCAGTTTGGCTGGGTGACTTTTTGTTCTACGTGGCATAGCAGGGAACGCTTAATGGTATCCAGGGGGCAGGTGACTCTTGACAGGACCAAGCTGGTTTCACTCCTACACTAGTGACTTGGAAGAGACAGAAGAAAGCTCAGTTGGAACTGTCAGCTGAAGCTCCCACACACGCTATCTCCAGAAGACCTGTCTCGAGCCCACCCCGAAAGTTTTTTTGACAAGCTTATGGTAACAGACATCAGGCCTTGATTGATCAACTAGAGCTAGAAATCAGACATCAGGCTCCAAGTCCTTGCTGCCAGTGGGAGCCTCCCCATGGGAACCTCACTCCCATTTGTCTGATGCTCGCGTAAAAAGGATGGTCCTTTAACTCCTTTTCCAGATTCTGTAGTTGGTGAGTCCATGAGCAACATTTTGTTGTTGTTGTTGTTGTTACTATTCTTATTGTTCTGTTGTTGTTTTCCAGTCACTAAGCCGTGCTCAACTCTCTGTGACCTTCAACTCTCTTCTTGGTCCTTCACTATGTCCCGGAGTTTGCTCAGATTCATGCCCATTGAGTCAGTGATGCTATTTAACCATCTTAACCATCTAACCCTTTCGTGGGTCACAGCCTTGTCATGGCAAAGGGGCTTGCATAACTCAATGAAGCTGTGAGCCATGCTGTGCAGGGCCACCAAGAATGACGGGTCATAGTGGAGAGTTCTGACAAATCATGGTCCCTTGGAGGTGGGCATGGCAACCCACTCCATTCTTGCCTAGAAAATCCCATAGACAGTATGAGCAACATACCTAATAGCAATTGACAGCTACTAGATAATTTTCTTAACCACCAAGGTTATTATCAAGGTAGTTCCACTTCTCATCATTCCCATCACACAGCATTTATAAGGTACCTTGCCAAGCATGGTGTGGAAATCAGAGTTTCAAAAAATAAAAATGATGTTTACGAAGCACCACTACATCCAAAGGTTTAGGTTTTTCAAGAGATACAATTCTTGTTTCTATGAGGCTTAAATACTCATTGTATAGTGTTCCAGTTATCCACATCTGTGGACCAAACAAACCCTAATTTAGTGGGGGAAAATAACAACCACTGTATTATATCCCACAGTTTATTGGCTCAAAAATTCGGCAGTTTGGCTGGGTGACTTTTTGTTCTACGTGGCATAGCAGGGAACGCTTAATGGTATCCAGGGGGCAGGTGACTCTTGACAGGACCAAGCTGGTTTCACTCCTACATCTAGTGACTTGGAAGAGACAGAAGAAAGCTCAGTTGGAACTGTCAGCTGAAGCTCCCACACACGCTATCTCCAGAAGACCTGTCTCGGAGCAACTGTACTTCCCGACTCTTGCCTGAGAAATGCAGCGTGGGTGTTTGACAAACAAGGCAGAATGCATGGTCATTTATGAGCTAGCCTCAGAGTCATAGCCTCATTTCTCTTATATGTAACTGCCCATAGAAGCCCACTCAGATTCAAGGAAAAGGGACACAGACACCACCTCTCAATGAGAAGAATGTCAAAGACTCTACAGCTCTCTTGTAAAATCTCAACAGGAAGCACTAAGGCACAGAAAAGAACCTCCTTATACTATCTTAGAAGCTATTAAAGAGAACTTGATATACACACAAATGCTTATAGCAGCTCTACTCATAGTCACTAACAACTGGACATAACCCTATATCGTTCAATGGTGGAAGGGATAAACACACTGTGGTATGACCATACAATGGAAGAGTACTGAGCAATGAAAGAGACACATGACTGATAGACACAACTTGGATGAATCTCAAAGCTATTATGCTTAGTTTAAAAAAAGACAGTCTCAAAGGTTACACACTCTGTGATTCCATTTACATGACATTCTCAAAATGATAACATGACAGAGACAAAGGACAGCGCGTAGGTGCCAGGAGCGAGGGTGAAGGGATGCCTTTAAAGGAGCAACATCAGGAGTCTGTGGAGTGATGAAGCCTTCTGACTGTGGCAAATGTATAAATGTGTTAAAACTCACAGAGCTGGGCTTCCCTGGTAGCTCAGTGGTAAAGAGTTCACCTGCCAATGCAGGAGACATGGGTTTGACCCCTGATCCAGCAAGATCCCACATGCTGCATAGCAACTAAACCCGTGAGCCACAACTATGCAGCCTGTGCTCTAGAGCCTCGGAGCTGCAACTATGGAGCCCATGTGCCCTGGAGCCCGAGTTCCACAACAAGAGAAGTCACTACAAGAAGCCTGCCCACCTCAACTAGAGAGTAAGCCCCACTCCCTGCAACTAGAGAAGAGCCTGTGGCAGCAGTGAACGCTTAATGGTATCCAGGGGGCAGGTGACTCTTGACAGGACCAAGCTGGTTTCACTCCTACATCTAGTGACTTGGAAGAGACAGAAGAAAGCTCAGTTGGAACTGTCAGCTGAAGCTCCCACACACGCTATCTCCAGAAGACCTGTCTCGGAGCAACTGTACTTCCCGACTCTTGCCTGAGAAATGCAGCGTGGGTGTTTGACAAACAAGGCAGAATGCATGGTCATTTATGAGCTAGCCTCAGAGTCATAGCCTCATTTCTCTTATATGTAACTGCCCATAGAAGCCCACTCAGATTCAAGGAAAAGGGACACAGACACCACCTCTCAATGAGAAGAATGTCAAAGACTCTACAGCTCTCTTGTAAAATCTCAACAGGAAGCACTAAGGCACAGAAAAGAACCTCCTTATACTATCTTAGAAGCTATTAAAGAGAACTTGATATACACACAAATGCTTATAGCAGCTCTACTCATAGTCACTAACAACTGGACATAACCCTATATCGTTCAATGGTGGAAGGGATAAACACACTGTGGTATGACCATACAATGGAAGAGTACTGAGCAATGAAAGAGACACATGACTGATAGACACAACTTGGATGAATCTCAAAGCTATTATGCTTAGTTTAAAAAAAGACAGTCTCAAAGGTTACACACTCTGTGATTCCATTTACATGACATTCTCAAAATGATAACATGACAGAGACAAAGGACAGCGCGTAGGTGCCAGGAGCGAGGGTGAAGGGATGCCTTTAAAGGAGCAACATCAGGAGTCTGTGGAGTGATGAAGCCTTCTGACTGTGGCAAATGTATAAATGTGTTAAAACTCACAGAGCTGGGCTTCCCTGGTAGCTCAGTGGTAAAGAGTTCACCTGCCAATGCAGGAGACATGGGTTTGACCCCTGATCCAGCAAGATCCCACATGCTGCAGAGCAACTAAACCCATGAGCCACAACTATGGAGCCTGTGCTCTAGAGCCTCGGAGCTGCAACTATGGAGCCCGTGTGCCCTAGAGCCCGAGTTCCACAACAAGAGAAGTCACCACAACAAGAAGCCTACTCACCTCAACTAGAGAGGAGCCCCCACTTCCTGCAACTAGAGAAGAGCCTACAGCAGCAGTGAAAACCCGGAATCACCAAAAAGAAATAAAGAAAAGAAAAAAAAACTCACAGAGCTGTACCTGCCCCCCAATAGTCACACTTCCTGTATGTTAATCTTTTAAATAACATACCTTTGAATCAAGCAACAACTAGTTAAACTTAAAACATGAGCTCCAAAGGCACTCTGAATAGGAGACGGATCAGAGTTGCGGGGAGAGAGGTACAATCCAGTCGCATGCTCTCTGCCCTCTCACCAAAGGCTCACTCAGAATCATGCTGACCTGTGCAGCCATGTCCTGCCATGTCCCATAGGCATGAGGGGCAGAAGCTCAGAAAGAGTCAGGAACCTGCGGAAGTCACAGGCCACACTGGCAGCTCTGGTTGCCAGTAACTTCCCGCCAGCCAGAGCTCCTCGTGGATATGTGAGCACCGAACAGCAGGCACAGGGCCACCAGGCACAACTCCTCCACACTCCTTCCGGAGTTTCCATTTATCAGCAATTAGAACATTCGTCAAATAGGATTTAATCCTAGTAACGTAAAGTGCTATGTCAAACAGATTTGGCTCAATATTTTCGCATTAAACGGTTCTGTGAAATGGCTACTCCCCAAAGGAATTCAAGTGTGTTACCATGGCTTTAAACAAAACAGCAACTAAAGAAGATTTTATTTTGATGTACCAGGAAAAACCATTTTGAATCACATTCATAAACTCCCTTGTAAAAAAAAAAAAAAAAAGAAGAAAGAAAGAAAGAATTAAGTTCAGCTGGAAAAAAGCTCCCTAAAATGAAGTCTCAGAAAGTCTGTAGGTCAGAAGAGGGACAAATGCAAAGGAAAGGAAACGCATGGTAAACGTGAAGCTGTGGACGAGAGGGTTTTTATGAGAAATCCTCAGCTTGTTTCACCTCCATTTCTTCCACCACACTCTGCTTGGACTTCCCCTTTGGATCAGGAGTGGTCTGAAAAATAGTGCTTACGGGAAATTCAAATTGTAGACAGGTATTTCCACAAGTCAAAATATATATGTAAGGAAAAAATGCCATTAATCTGAAAGAGCATTTCCTAAATAGTAGAACAAACTGTGGACTGAAGAGGCAGGGGAAAGAGACTGGGAAGCAATGCATAAAGTCAGCGGGAAGCTGCGGAAGAACATGGCTGCGAGGAGACACGGAACCAGAGAGAACGTGTCGGGTGCAGAACATGGCAGGAAGCCCTGCATACACGCCGGAAGTGACATGCCCTTTCCCTGCCCCGGTCAGTCAGATAGTCCAGAGTCTTGGCCATCTCCTAAGCACACCCTGATGAGAAAACGAAAATCTCCCACCAGTCAAACTGGGCCATTCCATCTCAGGTCTCCCCCAAGGCCACCCTTGCCACCTCCTCTCCCTAGGAGATCCCCAAAGCACTCATATTACCAATATGTCCATGAGGCATCTCAGATTGGGCCTTCTGCTCGGCCTCATGTCTTCATTTTTATGTGTTCATTCGCTTGTTTATTACTGGCAAATAAAGACTAAATGAGGACTAAACAGTCTTTTTTTTTTAATTTTGGCCGCTTTTATTGTTCTTCTTTTTTTTTTTTTTTTCATCCATCTTTATTCTTTGGCCTGTGTGGGCTTCCCATTGCAGTGACCTCTCTCGTTGCAGAGCACCGGCTCTGGGCACATGCGCAGCAGAGCACTGGCTCGTAATTGGACATACTGGTCCAGCCACTCTGCAGCAGCTGGGATCTTCCTGGGCCAGGGATCGAACTGGTGCTCCTTGCACTGCAAAGCAGACTGTCTACCCACTGGGCCACCAGGGAAGCCCTAAACAGTCTTTTAAAGAAACCAAACTGTGTCCTTTGTTCTCGGTCCCCACAGCCATTTTAGGAGATTACTAATCTCCTATTAATTAATATTCTTCTATAAGTACTTTTATTTACCCAGCACACACCGTGTAGCATTCAGGGGGTATGGGGTCCAGGGAGACAGAAAAAGGCACAAAGAAGGTCATATTGTGATGATGAGAAGCACACTCAAGAAGAACATTTATCCCTCACTGTGGTTTCAGACCAAATAACATCACTGATGGTTTAGTGACTAAGTCATGTCTGACTTTTTGAGACCCCACGGACTATAGCCTGCCAGGTTCCTCTGTCCGTGGGATCTTCCAGGCAAGAATACTAGAGTGGTTTGCCATTTCTTTCTCCGTGGAATCTTCCCAACCCAGGGATCAAACCTGGGTCTCCTGCTAGATTCTTTACCCACTGAGCCACCAGGGGAAAACAGGCAAAATAACTTCTACAGGAATTATAAGGATAAAATAGAACAAACCAGTGCCCTGGGTGCTTCTCTTTTCTTTTTTTTTTTTTTTTTTTTTCTGCACAGCAGCACGTGGGATCTTTAGTTGCCCTTGTCCCCTGTATTGGAAACACAGAGCCTTAACCACTAAGCTGCCAGGGAAGCCCCAGGAAGTCCTTTGGTTTTTTTTCAATCCTGGAACATTTTAACGTATCCATTCTACATATGCTTTTTTTCTTTTCTGTGTCTAGATTTATTTTATTTTATTTTTATTTTTATTTGTTCATTGGTTTTGTTTTTCTTTTTTCTTCTTTTAATTTTTATTTTACTATTTACTTTTACAGAGTTTTGTTGTTTACAGATACGTGTGATCCCAGATTTAACATGTGTTTTTTAACAGATCAAATAACATAAAAATGAAGATGAAACAGATCAAAATAACATATAAGCAGTTGGAAGCATTAGTTCAGAAGCATTCACGTTACTTTTTGCCATATACTTCATAACAGTACTTTAGAAGAGCTAAAGTCATGTTTTCAACTCCAAACCTTCGTAATGAAACTCCCCTCTCGGCTGAGCTGGCCTGTGACATCTTCTGGAGAGACACACACCAGTAGCTCAATAGTGTGCAATAAACTTTATACAGGGAGGCAGTGAAGTGTGCCAGGCCCTGGGATGGACCTCAAGTTACTAATCTCCTATTAATTAATATTCTTCTATAAGTACTTTTATTTACCCAGCACACACCGTGTAGCATTCAGGGGGTATGGGGTCCAGGGAGACAGAAAAAGGCACAAAGAAGGTCATATTGTGATGATGAGAAGCACACTCAAGAAGAACATTTATCCCTCACTGTGGTTTCAGACCAAATAACATCACTGATGGTTTAGTGACTAAGTCATGTCTGACTTTTTGAGACCCCACGGACTATAGCCTGCCAGGTTCCTCTGTCCGTGGGATCTTCCAGGCAAGAATACTAGAGTGGTTTGCCATTTCTTTCTCCGTGGAATCTTCCCAACCCAGGGATCAAACCTGGGTCTCCTGCTAGATTCTTTACCCACTGAGCCACCAGGGGAAAACAGGCAAAATAACTTCTACAGGAATTATAAGGATAAAATAGAACAAACCAGTGCCCTGGGTGCTTCTCTTTTCTTTTTTTTTTTTTTCTTTTTGCTGCACAGCAGCACGTGGGATCTTTAGTTGCCCTTGTCCCCTGTATTGGAAACACAGAGCCTTAACCACTAAGCTGCCAGGGAAGCCCCAGGAAGTCCTTTGGTTTTTTTTCAATCCTGGAACATTTTAACGTATCCATTCTACATATGCTTTTTTTCTTTTCTGTGTCTAGATTTATTTTATTTTATTTTTATTTTTATTTGTTCATTGGTTTTGTTTTTCTTTTTTCTTCTTTTAATTTTTATTTTACTATTTACTTTTACAGAGTTTTGTTGTTTACAGATACGTGTGATCCCAGATTTAACATGTGTTTTTTAACAGATCAAATAACATAAAAATGAAGATGAAACAGATCAAAATAACATATAAGCAGTTGGAAGCATTAGTTCAGAAGCATTCACGTTACTTTTTGCCATATACTTCATAACAGTACTTTAGAAGAGCTAAAGTCATGTTTTCAACTCCAAACCTTCGTAATGAAACTCCCCTCTCGGCTGAGCTGGCCTGTGACATCTTCTGGAGAGACACACACCAGTAGCTCAATAGTGTGCAATAAACTTTATACAGGGAGGCAGTGAAGTGTGCAGGCCCTGGGATGGACCTGACTGCACCTGGGTCCAGTCCTGTCACTAACAATGGGACATCTCTCCCTACTTTGCTCAGCTGCTCAATCATGTCTGACTCTTTGAGACCCTATGGACTATAGCCCGCCAGGCTCCTCTGTCCATCAGATTTTTTAGGCAAGAGTACCGGAGCAGGTTGCCATTTCCTTCTACAGGAGATCTTCCCGACTCAGGGATCAAACTTGCAACTCCTATGTCTCTTGCTTTGCAGGTGAGTTCCTTACTTCTGCGTTATCAGGGAAGTGCCCCCCACACACACACACTTTAGCCCTATTTAAAATGTGGAAATGACAGTCTTGGCCTCAAACGATTATGGAGCCAACTGAATGAAAGCTTATAGTAAGTGCTGTTATTAAATACATTATAGTTTAAACCTATCCACGCTGGGAATAATTGAAATATTAATTCCTTTTGGAGAATATGTGGTAAGTAAAAGCCAAACATATTCCTTCTAACTTCAGAAATATGAAATGCTGTACAAATAAAATACTCACAAGTGTTCAACAAAGAGTAAATGCACAGTATGCATTAGCGACTGTAACACGATCTGGGGCTTAAAAGACTATTAAAAAAGAAAAATTCAAAAATAAGAAATGGTTAGTTTGAGAGATCTGTAACTTTAAGGTGAAGCAGAAAAAGTCCTACACTCAGAAAACCACAAAGGGACTTCCCTGGTGGTCCAGTGGTTAAGAATCTGCCTGGCAATGCACAGGACACAGGTTCCATCCCCATGGAGGATCTAAGATCCCACATGCTGCAGGGCAACTAAGCCCACACCTGCACGAGCGCTGAGCCTTCAAGCCACAACAAAACATGCCACATGCTACAACTAAGACCAGATGCAGCCAAATAAATCAGTTTTTTTAATTTTTCTTTTTTTGCCTCTAAGTCATCATTCATCTTTTTTATTCTTTGGCCTGTGTGGACCCCCGTTACAGTGGCCCCTCTCGCTGCAGAGCACTGGCTCTGGATGCATGCGCTCCAGAGCACTGGCTGATTATTGGACACACCAGACCAGCCACTACCGCAGCACGTAAGATCTTCCTGGGCCAGGGATGGAACCGGTGCCCCCTGCAGTGCAAGGCGGACTCTTTATCCACTGGACCAGCCAGGGAAGCCCCAAATAAATAATTTTTAAAAAGAAAATTACAGAGAAGTACAATGAATTCTCACTCTGTGTTACTCGGAAGCTTTAATGTGCATGTTAGAGAAAGTTCACCTCAAACTGGCTCAAAACAAAACTCAGAACCGGAGGTCTAGGAGCTGAGACAGCTCTGGAATTGGTTGACTCAGGGACTCCGTAATGATTCTCTTAATCATGAAGATTAAGTTTCTAACTTTCTGTCACAGCATTAGTGCCATCTCTTCCTCACAGCCACAGTCTGGTGGCTACATGCTTCTTCCTCACCTAAAGAAGACCCCTCCGTTCTGACTATCCTGATTCTAGTCTCCTGCCCCAGAGAGCATGGCCAGAGCAAGCGCTGGTGCCAATCACAGCAAGACCTGGGTTGGGTCCTCAGCTTCATCCCAAACATCAGAAAACAGGGAAGAGAAAATTCAAGGGATAATGCGGGCAATACTAAATGCCAAATAGTTACCTTCTGGCTCTGCTATCTCTCTGAGTGGGTTTTTCAAGATGCAAACACTGAATAGCTCATAGTGTCCACTGCACACATCTGCCGATCCTCTGAGACAAATTCACCACATCCCAAGAAACAAATTTTGCCCAAAGGATGGTCATTGAGCTACTCTGTCAGAAACCATTTGCTGATCTATTTAAATATCCACAGAGATTAACTGGCTTCTCATGTAATCCCTCTCAGCCCAGCGTTTCTGTGCTGGATATCACAAAAATCCAGGTTGATGACTCCACTGGGCTCGAAACAGAGCTGTGACCCAGAAGGCCGTGGGCTTGCTGTGCCTGAGACTGATATGGGGTCAGCAGCTCCAGTGCTGACCCAGGCCTGGGCTGCACGCCATCCTTTGTACTTCCTCAAATTAGCAGTCCTGATTTCATAAATTGCACAGTTTTCTCAGTTCATCCAAAATTCTGACAAAACATTTTTTTCCAAGCCTGGTTTATTTCCAAAGGTGAAAAATTCTAAATTATAAAACACTGCCAATGTCTCAACAAAAGTAAACAAGGGAGAATTAGGTGAAAAATCATGGAAGTTTATAAAAACTCCTACACAGAATGAAGACTCCCCAAGGGCACTTTGTCTGGTTTAAATTAATAGCTTATGCTATGGTTAAAGCACCATTTGTAGGAATCGTTCAGCAGTTCCACATAATGAGAAAGGTCAAAGCCTGACCGCATGCGTTGTAGGGTTTGGGGCCCTGTTCACATTCTTCCATCTGGACAGAGCTCTCCTAACTGTACCCGGAGGCCACGTGCTGTCAGAACAGAAGCATGGAGTCTCAGGGACCTCTAATTCCACTTCTAGCCTGGAGTGATAACAGCCATGTCCCTGTACTTTTTTATTTAAAATTCACAAAAAAACATTATAAATATCCCCAAAATATAAACAAACAAAGAGCTGAAGATAGAGGTATCTCTTAAATGACACGCATAATTACTCAGAGAATTGGGGCTGACTGAAAACATTCATTTAACCCCAAGGCATTTATTACCCTCCTGGGAATAACAACAAGTCATTGTCACATCTGCTTAGTGGCATCTATTTACCTTTTCAAGCACTGCACTCAGTAGTGGCTCTTAGAGAAGAGTCTTATGGCTCAAAACTGTGTTTTCTGGCATCCATCTGGGACATCACAAGGTTACTTTGTTTCCACTTTAGTAAAAGCGTGAATTAAGTTACCAGATTTCTTTTTATTTTTTAAAGATTTATTTATTTATTTATTTTGGTGGGGAGGGAGGGGAGCAGGCGGGTCACTTCTATTGGTCTTTCATTTGTCCATTTCCATCCATCTTTATTCTTTGGCCCATGTGGGCCTCCCATCGTGGTGGCCTCTGTTGTCACAGAGCGCCGGCTCTGGGCACCTGCGCTCCAGAGCTCCGACTCGGTAATTGGATACATCAGTCCAGCCGCTCCACGGCACATGGAATCTTCCCAGGCCAGGGATCAAACCGGCGTCCCTTGCACTGCAAGGCAGTGTCCTTACCCACTGGACCACCAGGGAAGCCCTAAAGTTACCAGATTTCTTTTGTTGAACTATCCTTGCATGCCTTGAACAAGCCATTCTTCACCAGAATGCACTACTCTTTCTTTAAAAACAGTTTGATTTGGTAACATTTCAACTTAGATCTTATACCTTTACGTGTGAAATTAACCTATATATTTGCTTCTACTGCTGTTCTTTAGTCTAATGTATGATGAGGGTTATGTTCAGTTTTGAGAAAAAGATGAACACTATCTCATCTTTTTCTGTACTATGGAACAGATTAAGCTACAGAAATTATCAGTCCTTTGAAAGATATTGACTATTTTATCAGCATATATTTTGGACCAACTTTTTCAATTTCCCCCATAGTTTGAGGGAATTTCTGAACCCTTCTTGAAGCAAATTTAGAAATTTAGTTTCCAAGAATTTGTCCTTTCCATCTAGACTGTTTAAAAGATTTTATAAAGAAGCTGTTCTTCTTTTCTTAATTTTGGGCATGCTGCACAGTCTGTGAGACCTTAATTCCCTGACCAGGGACCAAACCCGTGGCCCCTATAGTGGAAGCATGGCATCCTAACCATTGGGCAACCAAGGAATTCTCATAGATTCTTTTCTTTTTAAAATATCCGACCTTTCATGAAGCAACGAAGCATCTCGATCTATTATTATTTGTCTTTTTTTTTTTTCTCTTGACTACTGTCAAAAGGTTGGCCCGTTTTGGTATTTTCAAAGAATATTTTTCTTTCATTTCTCTTCATTAATTTTTATCTTTTGGGTTTAATTAGACTTTCCCACTACTTTTATTTAATTTTTTAAATTTGGGTTGGTTTTTTTTTTTTTTTTTACCTCTTGAATTTTCACCTTATTTTTTCTTATATAATTAATACATTTAAAAGCAGGAAGAATTCCCTAGTGGTCCAGTGCTTAGGACTCCACACTTCCACTGCAGGGGGCATGGGTTAAATTCCTCCTCAGGGGAAAAAAGATCTCATATGTTTCCTGCATAGTGGTAAAGGCAGGTTCTTTATCACTAGCACCATGTAGGAAGCCCTTACTTTCTCAAACTATCTATAAAAAATAACTCAAAATGAGGGCTTCCCCTGGTGGTCCAGTGGGTAAAGAGTCCGCCTTACAATGCAAGAGGCACTGGTTCAATCCCTGGCCCAGGAAGATCCCATGTGCCGTGAGCAGCTGGACTGGTGTGTCCAATTATGAGCCAGCACCCTGGAGCGCATGCACCCAGAGCCAGTGCTCTGCAGTGAGAGAGGCCACTGTAACAGGAGGCCCACACAGGCCAAAGAATAAAGATAGATGAAAATAAATAAGTAAATAAAAATTCAAAAAAAAGGTCAAAATTTAAAAAAAAAAAAAAAAAAACTCAAAATGAATTAATGACTTAAATGTAAGATCTGAAGTCATAAAACTTCTTGAAGAAACCATAGGTAGTACATTCTTTGACACTGGTCTTAGCAGTTTTTTTTTTTTTTTTTGATGTCTCCTCAGGCAAGGGAAACATAAGGAAAAATAAACGGACCACATCAAACCTTTGCATAGTAACATCTAACCAACAACAAAATGTGTTGATAAATAGCATGGTATTCTTTGAAGCAAATTTAGAAATTTAGTTTCCAAGAATTTGTCCTTTCCATCTAGACTGTTTAAAGATTTTATAAAGAAGCTGTTCTTCTTTTCTTAATTTTGGGCATGCTGCACAGTCTGTGAGACCTTAATTCCCTGACCAGGGACCAAACCCGTGGCCCCTATAGTGGAAGCATGGCATCCTAACCATTGGGCAACCAAGGAATTCTCATAGATTCTTTTCTTTTTAAAATATCCGACCTTTCATGAAGCAACGAAGCATCTCGATCTATTATTATTTGTCTTTTTTTTTTTTCTCTTGACTACTGTCAAAAGGTTGGCCCGTTTTGGTATTTTCAAAGAATATTTTTCTTTCATTTCTCTTCATTAATTTTTATCTTTTGGGTTTAATTAGACTTTCCCACTACTTTTATTTAATTTTTTAAATTTGGGTTGGTTTTTTTTTTTTTTTTTACCTCTTGAATTTTCACCTTATTTTTTCTTATATAATTAATACATTTAAAAGCAGGAAGAATTCCCTAGTGGTCCAGTGCTTAGGACTCCACACTTCCACTGCAGGGGGCATGGGTTAAATTCCTCCTCAGGGAAATAAGATCTCATATGTTTCCTGCATAGTGGTAAAGGCAGGTTCTTTATCACTAGCACCATGTAGGAAGCCCTTACTTTCTCAAACTATCTATAAAAAATAACTCAAAATGAGGGCTTCCCCTGGTGGTCCAGTGGGTAAAGAGTCCGCCTTACAATGCAAGAGGCACTGGTTCAATCCCTGGCCCAGGAAGATCCCATGTGCCGTGAGCAGCTGGACTGGTGTGTCCAATTATGAGCCAGCACCCTGGAGCGCATGCACCCAGAGCCAGTGCTCTGCAGTGAGAGAGGCCACTGTAACAGGAGGCCCACACAGGCCAAAGAATAAAGATAGATGAAAATAAATAAGTAAATAAAAATTCAAAAAAAAGGTCAAAATTTAAAAAAAAAAAAAAAAAAACTCAAAATGAATTAATGACTTAAATGTAAGATCTGAAGTCATAAAACTTCTTGAAGAAACCATAGGTAGTACATTCTTTGACACTGGTCTTAGCAGTTTTTTTTTTTTTTTTTGATGTCTCCTCAGGCAAGGGAAACATAAGGAAAAATAAACGGACCACATCAAACCTTTGCATAGTAACATCTAACCAACAACAAAATGTGTTGATAAATAGCATGGTATTGGAAAAGAACTAGTATCTTGATTATTGAATATTACAGTACATCAATAATATTAATTGTATAATTCAAAATGTTTGACTTCTTACACTTTTTTTCTTACCTATTTGTTGTCACTATTTTGGCAGTTTTCTGAAAGATGTGCAAAAACACTCATGATTAATGCATATTAGTAGGTTTTTAACTTTTAGAATATGAACAACAGCCAAAATAATTATAAAAATGCAAAAAAAAAACTTAAGATGGATTTATAGATGGATATTAGAAAGATGAGTAGGTATTTAATAAAACAAATGCACCAAAATGTTCGTTGTAGACTCTCAGTAGTTGTGTACACAGGTGTTCACTGTATAATTCTTTCAACTTTTCTGTCTGAATATTTTCATAATAAAGTGTTCAAGAGAAACAAAGTCTTAAAACCAGCTTCATAGATGTGTGCTTTAAGAATGTCCACCAACTAAAGTGCTCAAAGCAAGTTAATTTGTCCTGATTACCCACAGATATTACAGAATGAAGTTGATGGGAGAAAATGTAACATCACTGTCTTACATAGGAACACCACATTTAAAATCTAGCTAGACCTTTTTGAGAGTGGACAGAATGCCAGGAAGGCCTCAGGCACAATTCGAGAGCACAAGGTGGTGGGGCACTGCATGCCAACCCTCAAACGCCACATGCCAACCCTGCAATACCACGCACATGAGAATGTTTGCACCTACTCACACGGTTGCCAAGTCCCGCTTCTGGTACTCGGTGTCTCAGCTGAAGATGAAGAAGTCCTCAGGGGAACTTATCTACTGTGGACAGGTGTTCAAGAAATCTCCTTCTGGGTGAAGAACTTGGGCATGTGACTGCGCTATGACTCCCACAGAAGCACCCACAAACATGTATGGAGAGTACCTGGACTGGGCCACGGCTGGTGCCATCACCCACGGGCTCCCGGCACTGTGCCCAGGCCCCCTCAACCCAGATCATGAAGGTGGGAGAGAACACAGACAGCAGGTTCTGCCAGCCAGCAGTCAAGCACTACCACTGCGAGATCAAGTTCCCAGGCCCACTGTGTGCTCCATCACCTGCACAAGCCACGCGTCACCACCAAGAGGCCCAGCACCTTCTTCCAGGTGCAGGCCCTCTCTGTCCCCAGGTCTGCTCAAGCAAAACTCAGTGGGAAAACCGAACCATAAAATAAAGTCTAGCTGGAGTGAAATCCCCTGGAGAAGGAAATGGCAACCCACTCTAGTATTCTTACCTGGAGAATCCCATGGACGGAGGAGCCTGGAGGCTACAGAACATGGGGTCGCAAACAGTCGGACGTGACTGAGCCACTAACACTAGACGACTAGAGTAATATCCACAATTAACACTTATTTCACAGTCTATGCCAGAGAACCCTAATTATAAAAACCTTAAGATCTGCAAATGTTCGTTGTAGACTCTCAGTAGTTGTGTACACAGGTGTTCACTGTATAATTCTTTCAACTTTTCTGTCTGAATATTTTCATAATAAAGTGTTCAAGAGAAACAAAGTCTTAAAACCAGCTTCATAGATGTGTGCTTTAAGAATGTCCACCAACTAAAGTGCTCAAAGCAAGTTAATTTGTCCTGATTACCCACAGATATTACAGAATGAAGTTGATGGGAGAAAATGTAACATCACTGTCTTACATAGGAACACCACATTTAAAATCTAGCTAGACCTTTTTGAGAGTGGACAGAATGCCAGGAAGGCCTCAGGCACAATTCGAGAGCACAAGGTGGTGGGGCACTGCATGCCAACCCTCAAACGCCACATGCCAACCCTGCAATACCACGCACATGAGAATGTTTGCACCTACTCACACGGTTGCCAAGTCCCGCTTCTGGTACTCGGTGTCTCAGCTGAAGATGAAGAAGTCCTCAGGGGAACTTATCTACTGTGGACAGGTGTTCAAGAAATCTCCCTTCTGGGTGAAGAACTTGGGCATGTGACTGCGCTATGACTCCCACAGAAGCACCCACAAACATGTATGGAGAGTACCTGGACTGGGCCACGGCTGGTGCCATCACCCACGGGCTCCCGGCACTGTGCCCAGGCCCCCTCAACCCAGATCATGAAGGTGGGAGAGAACACAGACAGCAGGTTCTGCCAGCCAGCAGTCAAGCACTACCACTGCGAGATCAAGTTCCCAGGCCCACTGTGTGCTCCATCACCTGCACAAGCCACGCGTCACCACCAAGAGGCCCAGCACCTTCTTCCAGGTGCAGGCCCTCTCTGTCCCCAGGTCTGCTCAAGCAAAACTCAGTGGGAAAACCGAACCATAAAATAAAGTCTAGCTGGAGTGAAATCCCCTGGAGAAGGAAATGGCAACCCACTCTAGTATTCTTACCTGGAGAATCCCATGGACGGAGGAGCCTGGAGGCTACAGAACATGGGGTCGCAAACAGTCGGACGTGACTGAGCCACTAACACTAGACGACTAGAGTAATATCCACAATTAACACTTATTTCACAGTCTATGCCAGAGCACCTATTACCTCATTTTTATCTTCAGGACAGCCCTATGAGGTAATAACTAATATCACCATTTTATAGGTGAGTAAACTGAGGCTCATCAAAGTAAGGGAGGTTTTCTAAATCTGGGCAGCTTCTCAGTGGCAGAGCCAGATGCACACTCAGATCGACCTGACTCCGGGACTAACATCCTTCAGTCACACTCCGCTGTGTCAAAACAGTGGCCACTAGTTACAAGCAGTTGCTGAGCCAGGGAGATGAAGGAAGTCTGAACTGAAACGTACTCAGTAGAAAAGACACACCAAATTTCTAAAAACTTTGGAACAGAAAAAAAGAAAACATTTCTGATCATTTTTTATTATTATGTGTTAAAATAATATTTTGTGTATATGGATTAAACAAAATATATTTTTAATGAATTTGAACTATGACTACTGTGAAAGGGAATCGCTCCTGCCATATCAATAAACAAGGATGTAACAACCATCAGCGATTTCAGGTTTCAGAAGTGAATGAGGACTCCCAAAAAGGAACACAAAGCCTGTGACCAGCAGAGGCCACCCCCGACCACAGTGATTGCTGAGGAGCTGGGGAGGGGAGGGATATGAGAAATCAAAAAGACAGGACACCACCCCAGACAGCTGAGATGCATGTGAAAGAAGTGACTTCTATGATCCCAGACTCTTGCATCTTCCCATACAGAGAAGGGTGCTATATTTCTTAACTTCATCTCTGGTTTTCCTTACTTAACAATAACGTTTGCTGTTCAGACTGCCTGTTCCCTTTGAAGCAATCGTGTGTGTAGCCCAACTCCCTCTCCCGCCTCCTCAAAGCAGTCTCTCGGGGCTACCTGAAATGCTGTCTCCCAGGCTCGGAGCCCTAACATTCCAACCAAATAAAATAACTATATTTGCAGGTTGTGACTAATTTTTCAGTTGACACTGGAAGTGTTTCAATGGCATTTTTGCTCACATTAAATTTCTACCGGACGGTGCTGGTCTCCACCCATGTGACTCTGAAATGAATTGTTTCACATTTCTTTCCTTTGACTTGAGTCAAGCATCCTTGAGACCAGAATAAGACAAAAGGGAGTGGTGAAAAGAATCCCCTCAGGCACACATCCTGCCAGCCTGAACTCCACGGGAGAAGGACGGTGTTGTCCTAAGGGAGGCAGTAGGTGCAGGCACGTTTGGACTGGCAGGCAGGTGACACGGAAGGACTTTTAGCTACAGAAGATGTTCTCGTGTGAAGATCAAATAGACCAGCACATACAAGGCATCTCCGACATTACCAAAGACCATTCAGCAATGGGATTGCCGCTGTGTCAAAACAGTGGCCACTAGTTACAAGCAGTTGCTGAGCCAGGGAGATGAAGGAAGTCTGAACTGAAACGTACTCAGTAGAAAAGACACACCAAATTTCTCAAAACTTTGGAACAGAAAAAAGAAAACATTTCTGATCATTTTTATTATTATGTGTTAAAATAATATTTTGTGTATATGGATTAAACAAAATATATTTTTAATGAATTTGAACTATGACTACTGTGAAAGGGAATCGCTCCTGCCATATCAATAAACAAGGATGTAACAACCATCAGCGATTTCAGGTTTCAGAAGTGAATGAGGACTCCCAAAAAGGAACACAAAGCCTGTGACCAGCAGAGGCCACCCCCGACCACAGTGATTGCTGAGGAGCTGGGGAGGGGAGGGATATGAGAAATCAAAAAGACAGGACACCACCCCAGACAGCTGAGATGCATGTGAAAGAAGTGACTTCTATGATCCCAGACTCTTGCATCTTCCCATACAGAGAAGGGTGCTATATTTCTTAACTTCATCTCTGGTTTTCCTTACTTAACAATAACGTTTGCTGTTCAGACTGCCTGTTCCCTTTGAAGCAATCGTGTGTGTAGCCCAACTCCCTCTCCCGCCTCCTCAAAGCAGTCTCTCGGGGCTACCTGAAATGCTGTCTCCCAGGCTCGGAGCCCTAACATTCCAACCAAATAAAATAACTATATTTGCAGGTTGTGACTAATTTTTCAGTTGACACTGGAAGTGTTTCAATGGCATTTTTGCTCACATTAAATTTCTACCGGACGGTGCTGGTCTCCACCCATGTGACTCTGAAATGAATTGTTTCACATTTCTTTCCTTTGACTTGAGTCAAGCATCCTTGAGACCAGAATAAGACAAAAGGGAGTGGTGAAAAGAATCCCCTCAGGCACACATCCTGCCAGCCTGAACTCCACGGGAGAAGGACGGTGTTGTCCTAAGGGAGGCAGTAGGTGCAGGCACGTTTGGACTGGCAGGCAGGTGACACGGAAGGACTTTTAGCTACAGAAGATGTTCTCGTGTGAAGATCAAATAGACCAGCACATACAAGGCATCTCCGACATTACCAAAGACCATTCAGCATGGGATTTGCTGTTTAGTGAATGCCTGCTGCATACAGGCTTCTCTAACCTTGGCTGGATTTACAGAGGTTCACGGTGGTTTAATAACATTGACTTTCCCTCCCACTCATCACTGCCTCCATTGCGCTCAAGGGTGAAAAGAGGTAAGAGGAGAATCCCAGAGCACGCAAGACAAGGCGATGCCTCTGCTGATGCACCTGGCCCCTTGGCTCTGGAGCCGCAGCTCACTGTGGCCCCGTCCAGACAGCTGAGCTCACACTACGGCCAAGACTGGACATGTTAAGGGAAACAATCAGAATATCGGTGCCAGACTGTGAATTCCTTTCAAGTCCATCCTGAAAAAAAATGGGAAACCACTGAAGGTGCAGCAATGGGAGGTAAATTAACATCGTGTTGGTAAAAGGGACAACATCATGGAATTTAATCAAAAAAGACTGAAACCTTCGCTAGTTTTCCAGGAGGGCTTGCCAAAGGTGACACTTTAGCAAACGGAGACTGCTGGGCACCACCAGAAAGGGGCTCTGGAGAGACCGCCAACCCCTTCCTCTAGATGCTGAACGTCCCCCAACCCCATTTCTAATGTCCTTTATATTTCTAAAATTCCCTGACCCTGCTGTGCTGTAATGTTGTGGTGGATTTTTGTTCATTTTTCCACATGTTTCTGAAGAGGAGCAAGTGATCTACTATTTGCTGATTTTATGGAGCCATCTAAAGGAAGCCATCTATAATCGCGTCACCCATTCCAACCAAATAAAATAACTATATTTGCAGGTTGTGACTAATTTTCAGTTGACACTGGAAGTGTTTCAATGGCATTTTGCTCACATTAAATTTCTGGACGGTGCTGGTCTCCACCCATGTGACTCTGAAATGAATTGTTTCACATTTCTTTCCTTTGACTTGAGTCAAGCATCCTTGAGACCAGAATAAGACAAAAGGGAGTGGTGAAAAGAATCCCCTCAGGCACACATCCTGCCAGCCTGAACTCCACGGGAGAAGGACGGTGTTGTCCTAAGGGAGGCAGTAGGTGCAGGCACGTTTGGACTGGCAGGCAGGTGACACGGAAGGACTTTTAGCTACAGAAGATGTTCTCGTGTGAAGATCAAATAGACCAGCACATACAAGGCATCTCCGACATTACCAAAGACCATTCAGCATGGGATTTGCTGTTTAGTGAATGCCTGCTGCATACAGGCTTCTCTAACCTTGGCTGGATTTACAGAGGTTCACGGTGGTTTAATAACATTGACTTTCCCTCCCACTCATCACTGCCTCCATTGCGCTCAAGGGTGAAAAGAGGTAAGAGGAGAATCCCAGAGCACGCAAGACAAGGCGATGCCTCTGCTGATGCACCTGGCCCCTTGGCTCTGGAGCCGCAGCTCACTGTGGCCCCGTCCAGACAGCTGAGCTCACACTACGGCCAAGACTGGACATGTTAAGGGAAACAATCAGAATATCGGTGCCAGACTGTGAATTCCTTTCAAGTCCATCCTGAAAAAAAATGGGAAACCACTGAAGGTGCAGCAATGGGAGGTAAATTAACATCGTGTTGGTAAAAGGGACAACATCATGGAATTTAATCAAAAAAGACTGAAACCTTCGCTAGTTTTCCAGGAGGGCTTGCCAAAGGTGACACTTTAGCAAACGGAGACTGCTGGGCACCACCAGAAAGGGGCTCTGGAGAGACCGCCAACCCCTTCCTCTAGATGCTGAACGTCCCCCAACCCCATTTCTAATGTCCTTTATATTTCTAAAATTCCCTGACCCTGCTGTGCTGTAATGTTGTGGTGGATTTTTGTTCATTTTTCCACATGTTTCTGAAGAGGAGCAAGTGATCTACTATTTGCTGATTTTATGGAGCCATCTAAATGCACAGCAAATATTTCTGTCACGATCATCCTAGCTACATCGCGTCACATAGAAAAGAGTAACAACATCCATTCTATGCTTCAAGATAAATGAAATTCTCCAAAATACCACAGTTGTTGGGGTTGTCATTGCCAAATCAAATTGTTCTTTAAGTCTCTTCTCTAATTGAAATATAACTGATTTACAAAGTTGTATTAGTTTCAGGTGTACAATACAGTGATTCAGTAGATAGATGTTCTTTTTCACAGTCTTTTGTTATAGGTTACAAAATATTGGGGCTTCCCTAGGAGCTCAGTTGGTAAAGAATTCACCTGCTATGTAGGAGACCTAGGTTAGATCCCTGGGTTGGGAAGATCCCTTAAAGTAGGAAATGACAATCCACTCCAGTATTCTTGCCTGAAAAATTCCATGGACAGAGGAGCCTGGTGGACTAGTCCATGGCGTTGCAAAGAGTCAGACACGACTGAGCACACAAGCACACACACACACACACACACACAAATATTGAGTATAGTTTGCTGAGCTCTATAAAAATTATATTGATTTTAACAAAATAAAACAGTTGAGAGTAGAATGACGGTGTATGTAATGTCCTGTAACCTAATTCTTGGTTCTTCCAAACTTGTAGATTGTTGTCATGATCACAACTGCCTCACAACCATATTCATGACAGAAAGCACTCACGGGGTGTGAGGAGTTCTGCTGGGCAGGTTTCATTATGACTTTCTAACACAGCTCTGCAAAGTGGGTCTTAGTGGGCCCTCATTTTACTAGGAAGACTCAAGGCCAGAGACTTTTGTCCCTCAAACATACCA
Organism: Tragulus kanchil; assembly: GCA_022376925.1. Taxonomy (NCBI): domain Eukaryota; kingdom Metazoa; phylum Chordata; class Mammalia; order Artiodactyla; family Tragulidae; genus Tragulus; species Tragulus kanchil. The sequence continues at coordinate 165,019,381 of JAIOJX010000005.1, forward strand.
ATATCTCATGATCCAACCTAGATGCTGAACGTCCGCCCAAAACAAAGACTGAAACCTTCGCTAGTTTTCCAGGAGGGCTTGCCAAAGGTGACACTTTAGCAAACGGAGACTGCTGGGCACCACCAGAAAGGGGCTCTGGAGAGACCGCCAACCCCTTCCTCTAGATGCTGAACGTCCCCCAACCCCATTTCTAATGTCCTTTATATTTCTAAAATTCCCTGACCCTGCTGTGCTGTAATGTTGTGGTGGATTTTTGTTCATTTTTCCACATGTTTCTGAAGAGGAGCAAGTGATCTACTATTTGCTGATTTTATGGAGCCATCTAAATGCACAGCAAATATTTCTGTCACGATCATCCTAGCTACATCGCGTCACATAGAAAAGAGTAACAACATCCATTCTATGCTTCAAGATAAATGAAATTCTCCAAAATACCACAGTTGTTGGGGTTGTCATTGCCAAATCAAATTGTTCTTTAAGTCTCTTCTCTAATTGAAATATAACTGATTTACAAAGTTGTATTAGTTTCAGGTGTACAATACAGTGATTCAGTAGATAGATGTTCTTTTTCACAGTCTTTTGTTATAGGTTACAAAATATTGGGGCTTCCCTAGGAGCTCAGTTGGTAAAGAATTCACCTGCTATGTAGGAGACCTAGGTTAGATCCCTGGGTTGGGAAGATCCCTTAAAGTAGGAAATGACAATCCACTCCAGTATTCTTGCCTGAAAAATTCCATGGACAGAGGAGCCTGGTGGACTAGTCCATGGCGTTGCAAAGAGTCAGACACGACTGAGCACACAAGCACACACACACACACACACACACAAATATTGAGTATAGTTTGCTGAGCTCTATAAAAATTATATTGATTTTAACAAAATAAAACAGTTGAGAGTAGAATGACGGTGTATGTAATGTCCTGTAACCTAATTCTTGGTTCTTCCAAACTTGTAGATTGTTGTCATGATCACAACTGCCTCACAACCATATTCATGACAGAAAGCACTCACGGGGTGTGAGGAGTTCTGCTGGGCAGGTTTCATTATGACTTTCTAACACAGCTCTGCAAAGTGGGTCTTAGTGGGCCCTCATTTTACTAGGAAGACTCAAGGCCAGAGACTTTTGTCCCCCTTCCTAAAATGGCATCACTCCAGAACCCCTTGCCATCTCTTAAGACCTCCGTGTAGACATTCAAATACGGAAAGAGAATTTTCACACCTTACCCTCACCCAGAATTCTCTCAAGGCTAAAAGCATGCTGTCCCTTCCACCATCCCTCATGATTCTGTATCTTTTATGGATCCCAGTCACCCTCCACCTCTCCCCGCTCACCTCCCACCCTCCACCCCAGTTTCTAATACTGTTGATCTAACTGGCATCCACTCCATATCTTTACCCAATTTATTGACAAGAACAGAGAGCAGAACACAAGACGCACAGCATGGGTTTTCAGCTCTGGAGTCTGGAATTCCTAGGTTCCAGCATCAGTTCTGTCACTTACTAACACTATGATTAGAATCACAGTACTGAAAACAGCAGGGCATCAGTTTCTCCACCTGTAAAGTAGAAGATTATCTGTGCTCCATCCCAAAAAAGTAGAGCTACAGGGAAGGGTTCAATGAAGAAAGAAGCCAAATATGGCAGAGGCCAGGAGTGATCTTGTCTGGCGAGAAGACAAGTTCCAAGCCCAGTGCACTGCAGGAAAGGTGGTACAGTGTAGCATTAAACACACGGACTCTTCAGCCAACACCCTGGGATCAGGTTCTAGGGCTGCCTTGGTTTCCTCTGCTGTTTAACAAGCAGAATAAGAGCATCAACTTCTTAAAGAACCTGCCGGTGGCGGGCTTCCCTGGTGGTCCAGTGGGTAAAGAGTCCGCCTTGCACCAGTTCCATCCCTGGTCTGGGAAGATCCTATGTGCCATGGAGCAGCTGGATCGGTGTGTCCAATTGTGAGCCAGCGCTCTGGAGCGCATGAGTCCAGAACCAGCGCTCTGCAGCAAGAGAAGCCACTGCAGTGGGAGGTCCACACAGGCCGAAGAATAAAGATGGATGAAAAATAAATAAACAAATAAATAAAAGAGACCCAAATTTTAAAAAGAAGAAGAAGAAGAAGCGGCCTATCAGATCCTGACCAGTGGCTCAACCTTTTTCAGATAATTTGTTAGTGGAGGAGATACCTATAGTTCAAATAGAAGCTTAAGTACTTGAGAAAGCTTGCATCTTAAAGATTCTTTTTTTTCTTCCGGTCAAAAAATAGGTGTTTTCACTGCTATGTCTAAAATGGATAACCAACAAGGGCCTGCTGTTAGTACATGGAACTCTGCCCAGTGTCATGTGGATGGGAGGGGAGTTTGGGGGAGAGTAGATACATGTATATGTATGGCTGAGTCTCTTTGCTGACTCACAATGCTGTGTGATTGTTATCATACCATTGTTAATTACCCCAATACAAACTTAAACGTTTTTTTTTTTAAATCTGTGTTTAACACCTGCAATGTTCAATGTGTATTCTAAGCCAACGTAAAAAAACATGCCTAACCTCACACATCCTAGTAAAAATAAGCAGTAGATAACAAATAGGCAAATCGTAAAGTATGCCAGCACCATATTACAAGAAACAGAGCCGCACAAAAGGGAGCGGGTGGGGACCAGGGATATGCATATGACTGATCTGGGAACATACAGGTCTGTGAACAACAAAACTCTGTAAAACCTTTAAAATAAAGAATTTTAAAAAAAGGAGTGGGGAGCGGGGATAGGTTGAGTGTTTAGCAGAGGCAAGCCAGATCTCATGGAGAAAATGGCATCCATGTAAAAGCTTGAGGGGAGTACATCTGGGGATGGATATTTCAGCCATAGTTAGCCTACAGCATGAACACCCTCGGTGGGTACGTGCCTGGTGTTCAAGAAGAACAGCAAGGGGGCCCTGGAGGGCAGACTGGAATAAGGGAGGGATGGCAGGTCACGGGGACGTAGGTGCCCGACGGTGGAAGGACCTGAGGACAGCAGGATGGGTTTTAGCCTCTGCTCTCAGTGAGCTGAGAGGCGCTGCAGATTTTGAACATAAGAGGCCCTTGAGTCTTCTGACATTTTTAAAAGATCATTCCAATTGCTCCATTGAGCGCAGGCTATAACACAGCAAGGGTGACAGAGGAGAATCTGTTCAGACGCTCCTAGAATAATCCTTCGGAATGAAACAACAGTGTCTTGGACTAAGCGACAGCAGAGGGAGAAGGCAAGTGGTTGGATTCTGGACTTCTGTTTTGCATTTCTTTTTTCTGTGGTGGAATACACATAGCATACAATTTACCATCTTAACCTTTTAAAGTGCACAGTTCAGTGGTATTAAAAACATTCATGTTGTTGCACAACCATCACCATCATCTATTTCCAAACTCTTTTTATCTTGCAGAATTGAAATGTGGACATCTTTTGAAAGTAGAGACAGCCAGACTTCCTGACAGATGGCGCATCTTTGATCAGATATTATAAGCATACCCATTTTTAACAGAACATGGCCCAGGAAGTCAACTGCTGGGCTGCGGAAATTACTTTCACTGAATTGATCTGTTGAAGATGTGTCTATAGAGAACCGAAGGGCTCCAAGTTTAGGTTTTCAGAATATGGTCACCTGTTGTGCACATCCACCACCACCCTATTATCCAGAAGGTCATGGAGGATCTCCCTTACACGTTATTGGAAATCAGATGGGAATTTAGGCAGCATTAAGACATCAGTAGAAGTTCAAATTGTCATCAAAGGAGTGTCAAAGGCTGGGATTCTTCTGCTAGGTCCAGGGCTCAGAGCTGGCACATGGACAGACAGGGATACTGAAGCAGAAATGCATCTTTGCAACTAGGGCTGCAGTGACTGCAGCCAGGCCTGGGGCGAAGGGGAGATGGCTATCCCCAAAAGCATTGCACGCTCAGGATAGGATGCCATGGTTTGGAATAGGACCCATAACCACCAGCTCCCAGGGTTCTCCATAACCCACCACGCACCAGCAACCTCTGGGTCTTCCGCCCAGCCTGGCCCTTGCTCACCCTCTGTTTAGGTATGCACACCGGAAAGTATGCTGATAGCTTGGAACCAATGCACATCACAAAGGACTAATCCAGGGGATGGTGACATTTTCCTATAAAGGGCCAGAGAGCAAATATGTGAGGCTTTGTGGCATCTGTCATGAATTCTCGGCTTTGCTATCAGATAAGAAGCTATTAGAGTCAACATGCAAACAAATGAGCATGGCTGTGTCCCAACACAGTTTCATTTGTAGATACTGAAATTTGAATTTTTATAGCTTTCTCGTGTCTCAAAACATCATTACATCATTTTCTTCTGATTTTTCGTCCAACCATGTAAAAATATAAAAACCATCCTCGCCTTTCTGGCCAAACAAAAACAAACAGTAGCTGGACTGGTCCACCCACCACAGTTTGAGGGCCACGGGACTAAATCACGTGTCTAAAAGAGGCTTCATAGCCACCAGGACAGTCCTGAAGGCCAGGCCTCACTGATTGGAGCCCCAGCTGGTATTAAACATTCATGTTGTTGCACAACCATCACCATCATCTATTTCCAAACTCTTTTTATCTTGCAGAATTGAAATGTGGACATCTTTTGAAAGTAGAGACAGCCAGACTTCCTGACAGATGGCGCATCTTTGATCAGATATTATAAGCATACCCATTTTTAACAGAACATGGCCCAGGAAGTCAACTGCTGGGCTGCGGAAATTACTTTCACTGAATTGATCTGTTGAAGATGTGTCTATAGAGAACCGAAGGGCTCCAAGTTTAGGTTTTCAGAATATGGTCACCTGTTGTGCACATCCACCACCACCCTATTATCCAGAAGGTCATGGAGGATCTCCCTTACACGTTATTGGAAATCAGATGGGAATTTAGGCAGCATTAAGACATCAGTAGAAGTTCAAATTGTCATCAAAGGAGTGTCAAAGGCTGGGATTCTTCTGCTAGGTCCAGGGCTCAGAGCTGGCACATGGACAGACAGGGATACTGAAGCAGAAATGCATCTTTGCAACTAGGGCTGCAGTGACTGCAGCCAGGCCTGGGGCGAAGGGGAGATGGCTATCCCCAAAAGCATTGCACGCTCAGGATAGGATGCCATGGTTTGGAATAGGACCCATAACCACCAGCTCCCAGGGTTCTCCATAACCCACCACGCACCAGCAACCTCTGGGTCTTCCGCCCCAGCCTGGCCCTTGCTCACCCTCTGTTTAGGTATGCACACCGGAAAGTATGCTGATAGCTTGGAACCAATGCACATCACAAAGGACTAATCCAGGGGATGGTGACATTTTCCTATAAAGGGCCAGAGAGCAAATATGTGAGGCTTTGTGGCATCTGTCATGAATTCTCGGCTTTGCTATCAGATAAGAAGCTATTAGAGTCAACATGCAAACAAATGAGCATGGCTGTGTCCCAACACAGTTTCATTTGTAGATACTGAAATTTGAATTTTTATAGCTTTCTCGTGTCTCAAAACATCATTACATCATTTTCTTCTGATTTTTCGTCCAACCATGTAAAAATATAAAAACCATCCTCGCCTTTCTGGCCAAACAAAAACAAACAGTAGCTGGACTGGTCCACCCACCACAGTTTGAGGGCCACGGGACTAAATCACGTGTCTAAAAGAGGCTTCATAGCCACCAGGACAGTCCTGAAGGCCAGGCCTCACTGATTGGAGCCCCAGCTGGCTGTGGTAGAAGCGAGGGCCCCACAACTTGTTCCCTCAGGTGCAACCTGGCTGGGCACCAAGGTCCAAGGTCATGTCCATTATGGCCATCTTTCTGCCGTGGCACCAGCTCAGTCAAACGTGCCAAGGGCAGACCCACTGCTAACTCACAGACGCTGCATAAATGAAAACAAAGCGCCTGCTCTACATGACACTTTCCTGCCACCTGCTGGAAAATTATCATAATGATAAACAGATCCACCAAGACCAGGGACTAGAACAGTGCTCATGTGCAGTTTTGCAATGATCATTTCCTCAGTGTAAGCAGTGGCCCTGGGGTAGGGACATATAGAAGGGGAAGCAACTCACAGGAGTCCCGGAAGACGTCACACAAATAACAAAAATAGTCTCTCTTCCACAACTTCTAGAACTGGGGAAAGTGGAGGCAGAAGGGAAGGAAGGAAGGAAAGAAGAGAGCTCGTCGCTCTTCTCATCCACTGTCTGAAGGATTCACCTGCGCTGAGGGTGTTCTACAAACAGAATGCCCTTCTAGGCAAATGGAGCCCCACGAGCATGCTGTAAGAGGCCTTGGAGAGACAGAGAGGGGAAGAACACACGCACCTGCCGACTCGAGCATGCTGCATGACACCCCTTCCAGGCCGCGGTCCGTCCACACAGCACTACCCTTCTGTGCATTCTGAAAAGACTTGGCTCTGAGAGCCGGAAGGCCTTGAACGAGGCCAGGCTTTTCCACTATGACCTTGGGCCAACACCTGGCCTCCCCCTGCCTTGGTTTCTCTCTTCCTTAGATGAGGACTGCACAAAAAGATGTTGCTGTGTCACAGAGGTCATGTGACAGTGAAACGAACACCCTCCGCACAACATTACTACTAGAACGTGCGATCCCCCTGACCCCAAAGGCTGGAGTGAGAACAGGAGGTGAAAGCAAAAGGGCTGGTTCTGCTCATGTAAAGTGTACTAGGAAAACCATGAAACACTAGAAGATAGTCCATAAGACGGCTCCAGGCTGTCAGGACTTAACAACAAATCCCCAGGTGTCAAAATGAAAAGGGAAAAGGGTCAGAGAATGAGACCATGGGACATTTGCCAAGACTGTAAGGTCCACCATTTCCAATTTAAAACCAAAACCTTTGCTGTTTACTCTAGGGAAGCACGCAAAAAAGAAACAGGAGGTGATTTGTTTCCTCCTGCCCCCGAGTCTCAAGACATTTGCAGCGCTCCCAGGCAGGTTGAGAATCCAGGTCAAGAGTTCCCCCAGCCAAACATGTGTGGGCACAGCGAAGGCTTGGGAAGTCTATGGTGCCTGTCAGCTGGAATTCAGGGGACCCGGGACGCAGAGAGCCCCTTGTCAGGCCTGGGGTGGGGGTCAAGCATAAAGTGCAAACATCAGACCCAGATACGGTTTCAAAACTGTCCAAGGAAGAGCCAGCGGATCCCAGTGTTATGACAGCTGCAGGGGCAGCCCGACACCAGGACGCCCGTGCAGAGACAATGGGTCCTTTGTGAGCACAAGGCAGGTGTGGGGGTGTAGTGTGAGGGGCCATCAGCGCTCTCCAGGACCTCAAGAGGGGAATGCTGCCTGGGAAGGGCTGAGTATTATGGCTCCCAATCCTGTGTCCACTATGAATGCAAGACCCTTGGTCGGCTTTAAAAACCAGTTTCCATCTCCTCATCTCATGACTAAACTTCCATATTGAAGCTTCTCTCTAGAAACGTGAAGTTTCTCTGGGAAGACATGCTGTGGAGACTGCCTCCTTTGAGCACAGAAGGGCGCTCGGCATAGCACCTCAGCCACAGAAAACAAAAGCCAGTGTTCGGGAATTCCCTGGTGGTCCAGTGGCTAAGACTCTGTGATCCCAATGCAGGGAGCCCGGGTTTGATTCCTGGTCAGGGAACTAGAGCCCACATGCTACAACTGAGACCCAATGCAGCCAAATAAGTATTTAAAAAAAAAAAAAAAAAGCCAGTGTTCCATCCATTCGGAAGGAAGGAGAATCCATTTGGAAGGGAGGTGCCCCACAGGCTCACCCATCCACACTTTCTACAAAGTTGCCCCGTTGTACCGGGCAAGCAGTGGAATCCAGGCCTGTATTTGCTAGCTACAGTCAACCCAAGGCAGAGGTGAAGGGGAGGCAGCCAGTTTTAAACCTAAAATGACTCAGTCATCCTGAACTCCGCTGAATTAACCAAGAAGTGGTTGACATCTCTATCAGGCATAAAAAGGAAAGAAATTACACTGGGATCACGGAGAACACTTCATTTCTTTCATACCCAAGTCTAACTGGGAGCTCTGGACCACTACCAAGGCATTTCCCCGCATTGGGCGAGTCCCTTTAACCAGCATCAGGTGGTGGCATCAGGCTGAATCCACCTCCCCGCCATTTCCCACAGGCCCACCCACCGTTTGGATGTCACACCCTTGTAATGAAGTCAAAAGAAAGATAAGCGAGGTTCATCGGATCCATCTGATCGAAACAACGCTGTTGCTTTTTAAAGCAGTTCTTTCAGGATGGAATCATTCCGTTTAGAGTGAAAGTCAATAAACTTCAGTTCATAAAGATCGAGCGTTCCAAACCTTACAAAGATTCTGCCCTGTAAAGCCAGGTGTCATCAGGAAAGTGACTCCTAAGCGTGCCCGCACTGCCCCCTGCTGGAAGCTTCCAGAAACGACGCGTCTCCGTCCACCACCGGCCGTCGGCGCGGTGAGCGCTCAGAGCCCACCACGCGTCCCCGCTTCCAATGCTTAACGCATCTGTGCTCATAAACCACTTGCTAAGCGGTCTCTAAGTAACACCATCCTTAATTCTCGGAAATCGCTGCGAGACACACTCTTACGTGAGCGCAGCGAGCGCCTCTGGAACCCTCCCCAGGCTTTGCGGATCCCGAGATGTCCAGAGGCCACAACAACCGGGCACCTGTGGGTCCGGAATCTGAGCCAAAAGGCTGCTCAAGAAGGTGACGCGTGTCTCTCTGTGGCCACACGTGGTCTGCTGCTGCGGAGGGCCGCGGTGGCTGTGCCCTTTTCCATTCATGGACACACAGCAGAAGAGCCTTCCATAGCGAGGCGGGGATTCAACGTGACTTCTGAGCCACAGGCAGTCTCTGAGACCAGTTAATTACGGGGATACAAAATCTCTTAAGTGGGCAGAAGTATCTCTAAAGGACCTCCGGGAGCGGGTGTCAGCAACTGAAGCTGCTGCAACAAGAGAGAATAGTGTAAAATTACCCTAATGGGGGGGTCAAATATGAAACATCTTAAACGTCCCACAGTGTGGGAATGGTTATGTTATCATTAATATCCATTTAACTGAGTGGACAATTTTTTTTTACTACTATGACCACACTGGGCCTTTAAAATGCAAAAATCAGAAATGTTCCTGATGATATTCCTGTTTGACAGAATTAGCAGCAAAGTTGTCCTGTTTTTGTTTTTCAGTATTCCTATCTTATACTGTTGTATTGTTCTTATCCCCAAAACATCTTTTCTTTAAAAAAGAAAGAACATGTGAGAACAAGAGAGGATATAGGAAAGAACAAGTCTCCCAAGAAGACAAGTAGGTCAGAGTGCTTGACCTTCTGTCGGCTTCCAAAAAGAATGTCAAGTGGCCCCAGGAAGGCTCCCTTAGCAGCGGTGGTGCCGAAGAGCTGGGGGCTCAGCCCTGATGTGCACACTTCCTCAAAACAGGACAGGAGTCTGCGTGCTGAGGAAAGGACTGTGCAAGAAAAGAGGACAGCAGATGCCTGAAAGGAGAGTCTGAGGGGCGGCTGAGGGAGCTGAAAGGAGACGGGGGTCTCCTGCTCAGAGGTGTGGCCATGGCAACTCCACTTCCTGCCTTTGGGGCTGTAAGCAAGCTCATCACCATGGCTCCGCTCACCTAGCCCTCTCTCTCAGGAGGGTAATAACCGTTACCTGCCTCCTAAAGCCGTGAAGAGCAAACACAAATCAACACCCACAGAGCACAGAGCAAGCACCCAGTAAGTGTTAGATGACGGCAGGCACCTCTGAGGAACTTTGGAACGAGCTGGGGTGTATTAGCCTCTCCTGTGTCCTTTAGACGCATCATAGAAGTAGTGACTCGCCCTTGCCTTTAGAACTTCCGTGATGCCAGATCTGTAAACAGTGTTAATGAAAAAAAAATTTTTGGCTCTTTGTATTATTGCATTAAAATGAAAAATTTAACCATTCATGGACACACAGCAGAAGAGCCTTCCATAGCTTGCAACAAGAGAGAATTACGGGATACAAAATCTCTTAAGTGGGCAGAAGTATCTCTAAAGGACCTCCGGGAGCGGGTGTCAGCAACTGAAGCTGCTGCAACAAGAGAGAATAGTGTAAAATTACCCTAATGGGGGGGTCAAATATGAAACATCTTAAACGTCCCACAGTGTGGGAATGGTTATGTTATCATTAATATCCATTTAACTGAGTGGACAATTTTTTTTTACTACTATGACCACACTGGGCCTTTAAAATGCAAAAATCAGAAATGTTCCTGATGATATTCCTGTTTGACAGAATTAGCAGCAAAGTTGTCCTGTTTTTGTTTTTCAGTATTCCTATCTTATACTGTTGTATTGTTCTTATCCCCAAAACATCTTTTCTTTAAAAAAGAAAGAACATGTGAGAACAAGAGAGGATATAGGAAAGAACAAGTCTCCCAAGAAGACAAGTAGGTCAGAGTGCTTGACCTTCTGTCGGCTTCCAAAAAGAATGTCAAGTGGCCCCAGGAAGGCTCCCTTAGCAGCGGTGGTGCCGAAGAGCTGGGGCTCAGCCCTGATGTGCACACTTCCTCAAAACAGGACAGGAGTCTGCGTGCTGAGGAAAGGACTGTGCAAGAAAAGAGGACAGCAGATGCCTGAAAGGAGAGTCTGAGGGGCGGCTGAGGGAGCTGAAAGGAGACGGGGGTCTCCTGCTCAGAGGTGTGGCCATGGCAACTCCACTTCCTGCCTTTGGGGCTGTAAGCAAGCTCATCACCATGGCTCCGCTCACCTAGCCCTCTCTCTCAGGAGGGTAATAACCGTTACCTGCCTCCTAAAGCCGTGAAGAGCAAACACAAATCAACACCCACAGAGCACAGAGCAAGCACCCAGTAAGTGTTAGATGACGGCAGGCACCTCTGAGGAACTTTGGAACGAGCTGGGGTGTATTAGCCTCTCCTGTGTCCTTTAGACGCATCATAGAAGTAGTGACTCGCCCTTGCCTTTAGAACTTCCGTGATGCCAGATCTGTAAACAGTGTTAATGAAAAAAAAATTTTTTTTGGCTCTTTGTATTATTGCATTAAAATGTGCACACCCAAATGAACCATGTTAACCATTTTCAGATAAATAGCTCAGTGACATGTAACACATTCACATTGCTGGGAAACCATCAGAATCATAATGTCAATGTTTATCTAGGTTTTAGCATGGATTAGAATTCCTTCCTATTCGAGGCTGAATAATATTCCATTACAAGTATATACACATTTTGTTTATCCACTCATCCATAGATGGACATTTGGGTTTTTTCTCCTTTTGGCTACTGTGAATAATGCTGCCATAATCATTGGTCCTCAAATGTCTGCTTGAGTCCATGCTTTCATCCTTCGGCATATTTACCCAGAGGTGGAACGGCTATGCTGAATTTTTTGAGGAGCGGCCATACTGTTTCCACAGTGGCAGTGCCCATGTTACATTCCCACCAATAGGGCACGAGGGTTCCAATTTTGCCACATCTTCACCAAAAGACTCGACATAAAGGTATAGACAATGGCCATCCTATTGCATGTAAAGTAACATCTCAATGTGGTTTTGATTTTAATCCCCCTAGTGATTAGCGATGTGTGCATTCTTTTATGTGTTTATTGGCTCTCTCTATATCATCTCTGAAGAAATGTCTATTCAAGCCCTTTTCCCATTTTCATAGAAATATTTTATAAAGGCTAACCTATTAGGTTTTAATGATTTGCATTTTTGTGTCCTATCTAAGAAAACTCTGCCTACTCCAAAGTCACAAAAACAATCTCCTATGCAATCCTCTAGAGAATTTACAGTCCTTGTTTGTATTATTAGGGCTATGACTCATCTCAATTTTTCTGTATATACTGAGATAGGGCTTGAGTGTCTTTTTTTAAGTATGATTATTCGGTGTTAAACACTTCACTTATTAGATTTTTTTTCCCAGTAGGTTGGATTTGGTACCACTGTAGACAAATCGATCACACAGTCAATTGCTATTTCTACAGTGATTTGGTACCAAATCCAACCAATTGGGAAAGAAAGTCAAATAAGTAGTGTGAGTCTATTTCTTGACTCTATTCTGTCCCATTGGTTTGTCTATTGTTTTGCCAATAAGCACTATCCTTATTACTTAGTTTATAATAAATCTTGAAATCAGGTTAGGTAAGCTCTCTGTGTTCTTCTTTTTAAAGATTGCTATATTTATTCTAGATTCTTTGCTGTTTATTATACATTTTAAAATCAGCTGACTATAATTTAAAAAGTCTTGCCGGGGACTTCCCTGGTGGTACAGCAGATAAGAATCTTTCTGTCAATGCAGAGGACATGGATTTGATCCCTGGTCTGGGAAGATGCCAAGTGCCTTGGAGTAACTAAGCCCAGGCACTACAACTACTGAACCTGAACATTCTAGGTTCCCCGAACCTCAACTGCTGCATGTCTGTTGTGACCACTGAAGTCTGCAAGCCTAGATCCTATGCTCTGCAACAAGAGAAGCCACTGCAATGAGAAACCCACTCTCCAAAACTAAAGAAACCCCACGTGCAGCAATGGAAACTCAGGGCAACCAAAAATAATTTTTTTAAACTAAATTAAAAAGCTCCACTGGGACTTCCACTGAGTCTATAAATCCATTTCAAGAGAAATGCCATCTTAACGGAATCTCTAAACATGATATACCTCTTCCACTTATTTAGGTCTCCCTTAATTTTTCTCAGGAATATTTTGCAGTGTTTAGTATAGAGATCTTGTATATATTTTGTTAAATTTCTTCCTAGATATTTGATATTTTGATAGTACTATAAAACTTGCTTTTGCTTCATTTTCTAGTTCTTCATTGTCATTATGTGTGAATACAATTGTTTATTGATGGTGTCCTGTGACCATACAAAATTCACATATTTTTCTATTGGTTTTACTTTGATATTCCATAGGATTTTCTATATACACAACCATGACAGTGACTTTTTTTCCAAATCCGTATGCTTTGGCTACTCTAGGGGTTAGAACAAAGAGAAGAGGAATTGGGATTACTGAACAAAGATTCATGTATTCCCTTACTAAATGTTCTTCGAGTATATTCTACACGCACGACACTGCTTAGTAATGAAGAGGTTCACAAATGCCTTGGATCTTATTCTCACAGTCCAGAGGAGACATGCATGTAACTATTGCTAAGGCAGCAGAGAAAGGTGCAAAGATCACAACCTGCAGACTGACAGCACAGTGGGAGGTCTAAGAGAGAGAGACTACTAGATCTAGGCCCACTAGGTAACATGAAACCCTCACATACACACAGTCTTACGTTTTCAAAAAGTGAAACATCACTACCAGAATTAACCTTCGCTTCCCCATGACACAGCCAAGACTGTTGTCACTATTTGAGGCATTTAAAGGGATCTGCCCAAAGTCGCAAAAGGCTGGGTTTGTGCCAGGCGTGTGACTTTTATATTTGTACACTTTCTACCACAGGGCTGAAGATGGCCCATGGAAGCTATTTAATGGTTAAAAAGTAATCTGCAGGCTGGAAAGTGACTTTGACCAACTTCTCTTCTAATTTAGCACTGCTATTCTGGAAGGACTGCTTGCCCTCCTGGGGCACGGACAAGTTAGGAGCCAGTTAATTCTGCCCTTCTGAGTTTCTGAAGCACTTTCAACACGAAGAAGAGACAGAAAATCCCTCCCTCTCGGGTGCCCCAGCAGTGGAGTTTTAACTGAAATCTGAGCTAGCATCTTTTTCTTGTTCAGAAATCCATTTTTTTTTTTCCAGGAAGCTATATCTTCTTACTAATTCTTGCTATAAATTCCACGTCTTTTTCTTTTCCTGCCAGGGCATTAGGATCCTCATTTTAATGTCCCCTCCAACAGAAGGAAGGCTTTCCTGGTAGCTTGGACAGTTAAAAAAAAAAAAAAAAAAAACTTCAGGTGGCACAGTTAGTCAAGAATCTGCCTGCCAGTGCAGGAGACACAAGAGACAGGAGTTCGATCCCTGGGTCAGGAAGACCCCCTGGAGAAGGAAATGGCAACCCACTGCCTGGAGAATTCCTTGGACAGAAGAGCCAGTTGGGCTACAGTCCATGGGGGTCACAAAAAGTCAGACACAACTAAACATACGTGCACTAGGTCCAACAGAAGATGGACAAAACCAAATCTCTTTCATCCCCTCTGAAGCAAATACTTAAGCTCCAAGCAGGCTGACTCCTCCTCCACTTCCCCGCCCCTGCCCAGCTACTGACGTCTCAGAGTCTGTCAAATAAACAGCCAAAACTCATCCAGGACTTTCCAGAAAAGATCAGCAAGGGAAAAAAAAAAAATTAGGTTATTGTGACCTCTGGTGGTCATAAGTGAAACCAAAGACCTCCCCAAAATATCTATTAAATTTCTCCAAAGTACTTGAGTTACAATTAATCATATTTGCTTATCATTTTAGAAAATAAAGTATTATCTTTGCCATACTCTTTCCTAATTATAACATCGTTTGTACATATTGATCTGTTCTTCTTGATCAGACTTATTTTAGTGAGTTGTGTCTTTTGAGGTTTAAATTTTTCAGCTTTGTGTTTTCTAATTTATTTCTCCTTTTATTAATGTTATTTTTATTTTATACATCTTTTACTCACCCCCTTTCCCAAAAGATGTAAATTGAATGTTTTCTTCTTTTCTTTTTTCTTTATGGATGATAAAATACATTATGTGAATTTTCTTTTGAGCATTGCTTTGATAAATATTTCAGAATTCTATATAATTTTATATGTCCTTAGTTCAGTTGTCATTTTATAAACATTATGTTGCTCTATTCTGTAGTTTCCCATTTCAGTTGATTATTACTTAAGAAATAACTGAGCCACTATGGAAGACAGTGTGGAGATTCCTCAAAAATCTAAGAATAGAGCCACCATATGACCCAGCAATCCCACTGCTAGGCATATACCCTGAGGAAATCAAAACTGAAAGAGACACAGGCACCCCACTGTTCACTGCAGCACTATTTACAACAGCTAGAACATGGAAGCCATCTAGATGTCCATCGACAGATGAACAGATAAAGAAGCTGTGGTACATATACACAATGAAATATTACTCAGCCATGAAAAGAAATGCATGTGAATCAGTTTTAATGAGGTGGATGAATCTAGAACCTACTATACAGAGTGAGGTATGCCAGAGAGAAAGATAAATATTATGTACTGACACGCCTGGAGTCAAAATTGGGCTACAGTCCATGGGGGTCACAAAAGTCAGACACAACTAAACATACGTGCACTAGGTCCAACAGAAGATGGACAAAACCAAATCTCTTTCATCCCCTCTGAAGCAAATACTTAAGCTCCAAGCAGGCTGACTCCTCCTCCACTTCCCGCCCCTGCCCAGCTACTGACGTCTCAGAGTCTGTCAAATAAACAGCCAAAACTCATCCAGGACTTTCCAGAAAAGATCAGCAAGGGAAAAAAAAAAAATTAGGTTATTGTGACCTCTGGTGGTCATAAGTGAAACCAAAGACCTCCCCAAAATATCTATTAAATTTCTCCAAAGTACTTGAGTTACAATTAATCATATTTGCTTATCATTTTAGAAAATAAAGTATTATCTTTGCCATACTCTTTCCTAATTATAACATCGTTTGTACATATTGATCTGTTCTTCTTGATCAGACTTATTTTAGTGAGTTGTGTCTTTTGAGGTTTAAATTTTTCAGCTTTGTGTTTTCTAATTTATTTCTCCTTTTATTAATGTTATTTTTATTTTATACATCTTTTACTCACCCCTTCCAAGAGATGTAAATTGAATGTTTTCTTCTTTTCTTTTTTCTTTATGGATGATAAAATACATTATGTGAATTTTCTTTTGAGCATTGCTTTGATAAATATTTCAGAATTCTATATAATTTTATATGTCCTTAGTTCAGTTGTCATTTTATAAACATTATGTTGCTCTATTCTGTAGTTTCCCATTTCAGTTGATTATTACTTAAGAAATAACTGAGCCACTATGGAAGACAGTGTGGAGATTCCTCAAAAATCTAAGAATAGAGCCACCATATGACCCAGCAATCCCACTGCTAGGCATATACCCTGAGGAAATCAAAACTGAAAGAGACACAGGCACCCCACTGTTCACTGCAGCACTATTTACAACAGCTAGAACATGGAAGCCATCTAGATGTCCATCGACAGATGAACAGATAAAGAAGCTGTGGTACATATACACAATGAAATATTACTCAGCCATGAAAAGAAATGCATGTGAATCAGTTTTAATGAGGTGGATGAATCTAGAACCTACTATACAGAGTGAGGTATGCCAGAGAGAGAAAGATAAATATTATGTACTGACACATGTGCATGGAATCTAGAAAGATGGTGCTGATAAATGAATATGCAGAGCAGCA
This sequence comes from Tragulus kanchil, assembly GCA_022376925.1. NCBI lineage: Eukaryota > Metazoa > Chordata > Mammalia > Artiodactyla > Tragulidae > Tragulus > Tragulus kanchil. The sequence goes on from JAIOJX010000005.1 coordinate 165,035,710, forward strand.
ATGGAGAAGCAGACCTGGAGAACAGTCTTATGGACATCGGGGTAAGGGAGGAGCATATGCTGTGGAATTAAGGGAATGTCAAACAGGAGGTCTGTGGTGACCTGGAGGAGTGAGGTGGAGCGGAGGATGGCGGGAGGTTCAGCAAGGGGTGCACCTATGTATACCTATGGTTTGGGTTGGTGTGTGGCAGTAAACAACAAAACCTTCTAAAAACAATAATAAATTAAAAAATTTGGAATTAAAAACAAAAACAAATAACAAAGTAAATTTTAAATTTTAAACAATTTTAAACCCCTACAGAAACATTCATTGTTACTAATTTTGTTAAATTGGGAAAGGGGTTGATGCCTGTAAGATTCTTCTTTAATTTTTAAATTATATTGATTCTCTTTGTATATATCACATGAATTATAATATTTTGCAATGATTTCATACTCTGGGAAGTTCTAGAACTCAAATTTTACCAATTAACTATATTTTATTGTTTATATATAATATATAAGACATTATGTGTATATGTATATACAGAGGGAGAGAGAGAGAGAGATGATCTCTGCAAGGAGAACAAACCAGTCAATCCTAAAGGAAATCAACCCTGACTATTCATCAGAAGGACTGATGCTGAAGCTGAAGCGCCAATATTTGGTCACCTGATGCTGAGACTACTCATCGGGAAAGACCCTGATGCTGGGAAAAATAGGAGAACGGAATGAGAGGACAAGATGGTAGAATGGCACAGTCAACTCAATGGACATGAGTTTGAGCAAGGTCTGGGAGACGGTGAAGGACAGCAAAGCCTAGCATGCTGCAGTCTCATGGGGTGGCAAAGAGACAAGACTTATCAACTGAAATTTGTCAATGCTTCAAACACACAGTCAGTTAAGAAAAAAAAATCTATTTATTACCCTAGAAAATACTGTTTTCTCTCCATAATTCAAGGGAGCGCATGCAGAATGATTGGGGTTTTTTTAATTGATCACACACCTGCCTGCCAATAGGATGGCGGGGTGGGGGGCTAGCCTGGACCCTGACCCTTTCAAGAGCCTTCACCTGGCCGCTGGGACTGCCACCTGACCCTATCCTTGGCTTCCCACCAGGTAAGAACCCTGTCCAGAATCCTGCAGCTAGTCAGTGATGGAGCCGACAAGCAAATTCAAGACAATTCCAAATCAGATCTCTTATCGATTATTTCGGGAGTCAATTCTGATAGGATTGGAAGTACATAGCTCTCTGCCAGATCGTAGTATCCTCCTCTCCCGTCTCTTGGCATTCTCCTGTGGTGTTTCAATTTCTCTTTGCCCACAGACTTCGCTGGTATATTTGCTCTTTGCCTCGGAACTCTAATTACACACACTAAGTCTTGGCTCACGCAACGTCTCAACACAAAACCGAAGCGCCCAAGGCTTTTCAACTAACTTCTTCCCAACACTGTTTCCATCCACAATGCCATGCAAGGAACCTGGCTCAGAAGTTGGCTTCACCAATATGCCATCCCATGCCTGGCTAATCTGCGTGGCCAGTTGCGCTCTTGGTCCTCATCCTACAGTCATGAACAAGTCGGCGCCTCTAACTAAAGGACAAACAGGGGCGACCTGAGCCTCGGCCGAGAACCCCTGAGCCTGAGCTGCGGGTCGCTTCGCCGAACTACGTTTCCCACAATGCTCTGGGAAGCCCGGGCCGCCAAGGCACGCGGCTAGGGCTCGCGCTGAGCCTCCTGGGAGTGGTAGTCCGGTCCGCTCGCGCCGGCGCTCCGGAGGGCTCGGTGCTGGCCTTTGTCTGCAGCCGCGCGCCGTTGCGGTGAGTGAGGCCGCCGGCTGGGTCCGTACACTCGGGCGAGGCAGGGCCCCGCCTGCAGGCTGTCGCTTCCGACCCTCCGCGGCCCTGAGCATGCCTGCCCAGCCTGGACCCTCCCCAGGGAGGCCAGCTGCGAGGGGAGAGGTCTGCGGCCCGCCAGAAAAGGTCCAGCTGGACCGGAGAGCGGGGTGCTGAGGTCCGGCGCGGGTCCGGGAGGGGGCATCGCTAAGACGGGGAATGGCGGAGCCAGGCGGGAGGGGCAGGAGCCCCTTCGCTGCGAGGCAGGGCCGAGTGCGGGGAAGGCCGCGCATCTGGAGACGCGGGAGGGGCCCCCGGCAGGTGTGCCTTGGGGCCGCGGGGAGGCCTTTACTAGGCGGAGAGGGGAAATGCAGCCTCCGGGGTGGGTGAAAGGACGGACAAGCTCCTCTGAGTGGGGGCTGGGAAAGGACAAAGTGAATTCGGGTGCGTGGGAAAAATAATCACCGATCCCCAAAATCTCCTAGTCCTGAAACTGCTCCCCAATACAGCAGAGTTCCCCCAGTCATGGCCCTCCACTGAGGACGCGCAACTTGAGGCCTCAGATATGTTAGGTCCTACCAGAGGCCCTTTGCATCTGGTTCTTTTATTCTCTAAGAAGCTACTTGATATTACTGTATTTAGTAAGAGGCATGTAGGTGAGGGCTGGTTGGTTACTTTCCCAGTGTCATTTAAGGGGAGAGAGAAGGCAATCCAAGTCTCTCATGGCCTGATTCTGAACAGGATGTAATGGTCTTTCTGATAGGAAAATCAATATTTTACACTGTGAAGTGCCTTTCTCCAGAATTGATTCCTCAGACCTGTGGAGTCTAAGGAAAAAAACAGAGCAGTTTCCCTTCATTAATCGAGGAGGTTCTTGAGACATGGGTCAATCAACTGTTACTGCAAATTGGAGCTGAGTCTTCCAAGTAAGAGTTTTTAATGCCTCTCAAGGCATCACAACATGTAACACAAAGTGCAGTTGTCAAGAAGACCAGGTGCTTGGGTTAACGAACAGCTGTAGCATTATGCTGCTATTTCATTAAATCAGGAGGCCAGCATTTTCATGGGACATATTAGAGGGGAACAAAGATTATACATTGAACCACTGCATAAAGTGCAAGAGTTCAGTAATGAAATGAGAATACTCCTCCCCAAAAAGAAAAAGATGATATGGAGCAAGAGGACTCCTAGGATCTGGGAGAATAGTAAAGTCTGGTCAAGCTCTGTTCTATTTCCTTTTTAGTGATGAGAAAGTAGAGAATTGTCTGTACATAGGCTTTGCATGCAGAACGCCTGCTGGCTCTGAGACTTGGAGCAAGTTACTTACCCTAGTTGGAGTGCCTTGGGCTTGGACTTTGAACCTGAAGTAGGGCTTCTTTTTCCAAGAATTGATGAGTAGTATACTTCCTCAGAACTGGTCATTTTCATCTCTTCTAGAGTCTGGAGCCTCCAAAGAAGTGCTGTAAAAAAATACGAAAGCTCTTGTTCTGTCCTAATAATCTAGAGGGGCATGGAGAGAAGAGCAGGAGCCATTTAAATCATAGAACCAATTACGAAGGCTGAAATGTTGCTTTTTCTATTCTGAATTCCTCTGGAGGCTTGAGGATAAAATAGCAGACAGCTAGGTGGGGGAAGGAAGTGAAAGATTTCAATCACATGCAAAGGCTAAGGTACAAATAGTAGGGACCATTTTCTTGGCATTGTCAGGAAGAGAAGCATGTTTGCTTTATGTTTTCTCTGCTTTCCCACCTCTTGCTTCCCCCTGGACTCATTTATAAGTAGCCGTGGGCTTCCCTGGTGGGTTAGACAGTAAAGAGCCTGCCTGCAATGCAAGAGATGTGGGTTCAATCCCCAGGTTGGGAAGATCCCCTGGAGAAGGGAATGGCTACCCACTCCAGTATTCTTGTTGGAAAAATTCCATGGACAGAGGAGCTTGGCAAGCTACAGTCCATGAGGTTGCAGAGAGTCAGACAGGACTAGCAGCTTTCACTCACTCACTCATGGTACCATTTTTGCAATTAGATTATAGGTGACTGGTTTTATATCAAGCAAACAAGATTTCCTCCATTCACTCATATGCCAAACCAGAGCTCCTATTGACTTTATTCTTTTCACTTACCCTTCTCGGTTCTCTTATCCTTTCCTGTTTGTTTTTGTTGTTCTGTTCTGTTTTTCCCTCCCCAGGTACTCAAGAACAGCCCATGGAAGAATCATATGAAGAGGTGGTGATCCAGGTCATACAGCAGGAGTGGACATGTTTGGATTTACAACAGCTACCCTGCTGGACTGTCATGGAAGATATGACAGTTGATGCAGAACGGCTCTGCGGGGGCTCTGATTTCCTTTTTAGTGATGAGAAAGTAGAGAATTGTCTGTACATAGGCTTTGCATGCAGAACGCCTGCTGGCTCTGAGACTTGGAGCAAGTTACTTACCCTAGTTGGAGTGCCTTGGGCTTGGACTTTGAACCTGAAGTAGGGCTTCTTTTTCCAAGAATTGATGAGTAGTATACTTCCTCAGAACTGGTCATTTTCATCTCTTCTAGAGTCTGGAGCCTCCAAAGAAGTGCTGTAAAAAATCGAAAGCTCTTGTTCTGTCCTAATAATCTAGAGGGGCATGGAGAGAAGAGCAGGAGCCATTTAAATCATAGAACCAATTACGAAGGCTGAAATGTTGCTTTTTCTATTCTGAATTCCTCTGGAGGCTTGAGGATAAAATAGCAGACAGCTAGGTGGGGGAAGGAAGTGAAAGATTTCAATCACATGCAAAGGCTAAGGTACAAATAGTAGGGACCATTTTCTTGGCATTGTCAGGAAGAGAAGCATGTTTGCTTTATGTTTTCTCTGCTTTCCCACCTCTTGCTTCCCCCTGGACTCATTTATAAGTAGCCGTGGGCTTCCCTGGTGGGTTAGACAGTAAAGAGCCTGCCTGCAATGCAAGAGATGTGGGTTCAATCCCCAGGTTGGGAAGATCCCTGGAAAAGGGGAATGGCTACCCACTCCAGTATTCTTGTTGGAAAAATTCCATGGACAGAGGAGCTTGGCAAGCTACAGTCCATGAGGTTGCAGAGAGTCAGACAGGACTAGCAGCTTTCACTCACTCACTCATGGTACCATTTTTGCAATTAGATTATAGGTGACTGGTTTTATATCAAGCAAACAAGATTTCCTCCATTCACTCATATGCCAAACCAGAGCTCCTATTGACTTTATTCTTTTCACTTACCCTTCTCGGTTCTCTTATCCTTTCCTGTTTGTTTTTGTTGTTCTGTTCTGTTTTTCCCTCCCCAGGTACTCAAGAACAGCCCATGGAAGAATCATATGAAGAGGTGGTGATCCAGGTCATACAGCAGGAGTGGACATGTTTGGATTTCCAACAGCTACCCTGCTGGACTGTCATGGAAGATATGCCCAGAATGTAGCATTTTTCAGTGAGTCGGCTGATTGCTGGGATGCCCTTAGCTAACAATAATCCGTGTTCCCTTTCTCAGCACTGGTCAGTAGGCTGAGGACACAAAGACGTTCCTTTGGTGGTGCTCACCATTTCTAGCGGTAATGGGAAATCTACGAGCTGAAATTCAAAATAGCAGTAGAAACAGAGCAAGGGAGCAGCCTTGATATGGTGGTCGTATCTGAGAAAGTGAAGGAGCAGTTTTAAATCTCAGCACAATCATTGAATAAAAATGGGTGAAATAAGATAGGGGAACAAGTTGATATCTACTTAGGATGACTCCAAGAAAACTAATATTAGTGATGAATGGACTCATATTTAAAGGAAGGCTCATATACTGGGCAATGTTGGAAAATACTATCAATATCTGCATAGAAGTGTTGAGAAAATTTGCAAACCAAACCTGACTTCAATTCCAACATAGCTTAGCAAATGGAAATAGCATGGATTTTAAAGGGAAAAATGCCTTTCAAGTTTGCCCCGAGTGGATCTGTGGTATCAGACAAGTTATTGAACCATCTTGCGCTCCAGGCTGTTCGTCTATAAAATGGGACAGTAAGCTCCATCTTGCGGGGTTGCAGTGACTAGAATTAAGAGATGTAAAGTGCCAGAGATTCTGCTACGTATATTCTTACAGCGTGGGTTTACTCCACTGTTAAGGAGAGCAGATTAGAAGAGAGGCGGGTTTCTCATGAAGCTAATGAAGCTTAAGTTTCAGAACCTTTCCCTTGCACTGGTCTCTTCAAGGCCCTGTCCCTACCTTTATCCTGTATTTTAATGGGAATCTGTCCAAAACTTTAAAGCTTTAGGCCCCACACAGCATGGATCCACACCCATCTTGGTGTCAGATAAAACTTGGATATGGGATTAAAGGTGATGTTGTGTAGTTTTTCTGGCTTGTTTTCTTACATGCAAAATGGAGATAATTCACACCTATACACAAGACTCTTTGGGAGGCTAAATTAAACTAAATTCGGAGGCAGTACATTACTGTCGAGCTTGCCTGTGTCTGAATCCTAATCCCGTGCTCACCTAGCGACATTGACAACCTTTGACAACCTCCCTATACATTTCCTTAATGGTAACAAAAGATTATTTTCAGGATTAAATTATCTATGCAAAAGTGTTTAGTATATTTGGCACATAATAAGCACTCAAAGCGTTGTTTCTTTTTTCCCTGTTCTTCTCACTCAGCATATTGGTGCATCTTACATGACTTCCCTCTCATTTTACCAGATGTGATGACAGAAGCCCACCACAAATATGATCACTCTGAGGCCACAGGATCCTCAAGCTGGGATTTCCAGAATTCTTTCAGAAGAGAGAAGCTGGAACAGAAATCCCCGGATTCTAAGACACTACAGGAAGATTCACCTGGAGTGAGACAGAGGGTCTATGAGTGCCAGGAATGTGGAAAATCCTTCCGGCAAAAGGGTAGTCTGACATTACATGAGAGAATCCACACTGGTCAGAAGCCCTTTGAGTGTACCCACTGTGGGAAAAGCTTTAGGGCCAAAGGCAATCTTGTTACACATCAGCGGATACACACGGGAGAGAAGCCCTATCAGTGCAAGGAGTGTGGGAAAAGCTTTAGTCAACGAGGTAGTTTGGCCGTTCACGAAAGACTCCACACGGGACAGAAACCCTATGAGTGTGCTATTTGTCAGAGAAGCTTCAGGAATCAAAGCAACCTTGCTGTTCACAGAAGAGTTCATAGCGGTGAGAAGCCCTATAGATGTGATCAGTGTGGAAAAGCCTTCAGTCAGAAAGGAAGCTTAATTGTTCATATCAGAGTCCACACGGGCCTCAAACCCTACGCCTGCGCACAATGCAGGAAGAGTTTCCACACCAGGGGGAACTGTATTCTGCATGGAAAGATCCACACAGGGGAGACCCCTTATCTGTGTGGCCAGTGTGGGAAAAGCTTCACTCAGAGAGGGAGTCTGGCTGTGCACCAGCGAAGCTGCTCACGACGGCTGACCCTATAGCCGCTCTCTTCAAAGGAAGTTCTCTTTATGAATTAGCAGCATAACATACCCTGAGACTAAGCAACCTCTCCAATTTTATGGAATGAGTGGAGACTCCTTCAGAAAGACCATCACTGAGTACAGCAAACTGAGTTTTCCCTTTTTCTCCCAAATGAGTATGAAAAATAAATGTCTTGTTTATTATCGTTATCATGTATGGTTCATAATTTCTGTCCCATTTATTTTGGCCTGATTTCCCAAAGTACCTCCATTAATCTAGTACACAATTGGAGATTTATGTAGCAGATACAGATTTTCAGTTTGCAATGGACACCATTAGCCTGTTCAAAAAAATCAGCCCCTTAACAATTCCAAGATTCTTTTCTTCTCTGCCTATTCAAATTAATCTTGTTTTGCATTCAAGACCACTGGGCAGAATTCATGAGATAAATCTAACTATAATCCTCATATTGAACACTATTATCTGGATGACAGCCTTAATAGCATGTTCTAACAAATCACCCATTCTCAAAGCAGAAAGCCCTAACCTGTCCTTACAAAATAGGATCCTTTCCAAGCCTGCACTGTGGTTCACATCTGTCTTCTACTCCTATCTGGACTTGCTTATAGCCAAAGAGCAGACAACTATCTACAGTTTGGAAAGAAATACAATGACTTCCACTCCCTTCTACAAGCACTAGCAACATCTCAAGAGTTAGAATCACCTAGTGAAGGCACGTGTCTGTGTGCAGTCAGTTGTGCCCGACTTTGCAACCCTGTGGCCTGTAGCCCGCCAGACTCCTCTGTCTGTGGAATTGTTCAGGCAAGAATACAGGAGCAGGTTACTATTTTCTCCTCCAAGGGATCTTCCTGACCCAGGGATCAAACCTGTGACTATAGCATCCCCTACACTGGCAGATGGATTCTTTACCACTATGCCACCTGGGAAGCCAGTAAAGTGTCCTCATTACTGAGCTCAGATTTGTAGTCAGTAATGAAGTTCCTGTCCTCCAATAACACAGTCCTTCTCCTACACACATGCATGCACACACTGGAAGAAATCCGGAAGGATGATCTACTCTATTTTTTTTTTTTACCTCCAATAAATAAGACTTGAAGAATATTAGAAGTTGGTTTTAAGGGAAATTTTCCTTTAACTTCAGCCATCCCTGAATTTTCATTGTGAGCTTCTATGTAATTAAAATGAGTGATGTAAATAGAGTGATTTTCTTGATACCATTCTAGTCTATCCTATAAACTATAGGTTTTCTCTAGTAGATTCTACAGGCTGTAGCTACCTTAATCCCAAGAAGCTTGACAGAAAATATGTTAGAGTGAGAGGTGAATTTTATCAAAAATCTTTAAGCATAGACACGGTGATGGACGCAGTGGCTGGAGCTGCGGCAGCTGTCGAGCTATAAAGGAGACACGACATGATACAGGTGCCAGGGCCACAGAGGAGAAGGACTCTGGGTTCCCCATCAGCCCCCAGGGAGATGCCCAGAGGTCTCTGCCCACAGACAGACATGGAGACATCACTCCCAACCCCACACTCTCTGGGCTTCTTGGCTGCATTTACATGAGAAAGAAACACACCTTATTATGTTCAGCCAGTCTTTTCAAACTTACTTTCCCGTAAAGGCCAAACTCATGCTGATAGTCTAGCTTTAAGCTGGAGGTCTCTTTTTATTGGAAAAATTGTTTTCCTGAGATATGAAAGAGAAGTGGAAAGGAAAGTTGCATTATGACTTGATACTTTTTAAACATGTTTGTGCGACTCAGGTCTCCCTCCTGCCACAGGTGGTACCTTCCTCATGCTTTAGAAAAGTCTCACAGCTTGTCTGTGTGCAGTCAGTTGTGCCCGACTTTGCAACCCTGTGGCCTGTAGCCCGCCAGACTCCTCTGTCTGTGGAATTGTTCAGGCAAGAATACAGGAGCAGGTTGCTATTTTCTCCTCCAAGGGATCTTCCTGACCCAGGGATCAAACCTGTGACTATAGCATCCCCTACACTGGCAGATGGATTCTTTACCACTATGCCACCTGGGAAGCCAGTAAAGTGTCCTCATTACTGAGCTCAGATTTGTAGTCAGTAATGAAGTTCCTGTCCTCCAATAACACAGTCCTTCTCCTACACACATGCATGCACACACTGGAAGAAATCCGGAAGGATGATCTACTCTATTTTTTTTTTTTACCTCCAATAAATAAGACTTGAAGAATATTAGAAGTTGGTTTTAAGGGAAATTTTCCTTTAACTTCAGCCATCCCTGAATTTTCATTGTGAGCTTCTATGTAATTAAAATGAGTGATGTAAATAGAGTGATTTTCTTGATACCATTCTAGTCTATCCTATAAACTATAGGTTTTCTCTAGTAGATTCTACAGGCTGTAGCTACCTTAATCCCAAGAAGCTTGACAGAAAATATGTTAGAGTGAGAGGTGAATTTTATCAAAAATCTTTAAGCATAGACACGGTGATGGACGCAGTGGCTGGAGCTGCGGCAGCTGTCGAGCTATAAAGGAGACACGACATGATACAGGTGCCAGGGCCACAGAGGAGAAGGACTCTGGGTTCCCCATCAGCCCCCAGGGAGATGCCCAGAGGTCTCTGCCCACAGACAGACATGGAGACATCACTCCCAACCCCACACTCTCTGGGCTTCTTGGCTGCATTTACATGAGAAAGAAACACACCTTATTATGTTCAGCCAGTCTTTTCAAACTTACTTTCCCGTAAAGGCCAAACTCATGCTGATAGTCTAGCTTTAAGCTGGAGGTCTCTTTTTATTGGAAAAATTGTTTTCCTGAGATATGAAAGAGAAGTGGAAAGGAAAGTTGCATTATGACTTGATACTTTTTAAACATGTTTGTGCGCTACTTCAGGTCTCCCTCCTGCCACAGGTGGTACCTTCCTCATGCTTTAGAAAAGTCTCACAGCTTAACAGTTAGACTCTAGTTAGAGTTTGGTTTTTACAATTTCTTCAGCTTGGGAAGTTTACTCAACATTTCTGAATTTTAGTTTCCTGTTTTATAAAGGGGTATTTTTTTGAATATTAATATATTTTATTTATTTATTTTTGGCTGCATCGGGCCTTAGTTGCAGTCCGCAGGAAATTTCATTGCAGTGTGCAGACTCTCCACTCGTGGTATGCAGGTTTCGTTGCTGTACGGCATGTGGGATCTTCATTCTCTGACCAGTGGTTGAACTGGAGCCCCCCTGCACTTTTAAGGATGGATTCTTAACCACTGGACCACCAGGGAAGTCCCTTCTGTCTTATTAAATAAGAATAATAAAGTCTGTCTTGAAGAGTTCATCTGACAAATGTGTATTGAATGTACACTCTCTGCATGACATTAAGCTGCAGATACCATGGACAAACAAAGGACTCCAAGTCCAGTGAGGGAGAGATGATAAAGAAGGCAAATAAACAAACAGAGTAGACAGTTTACTCTAACGGAGAATAACAGTGGGAGCCCCGGGAACTGCGATGTCCTCCCCTCTGAGGGCTAAAAGACAAGCTTCATGTAAACCTCTGAGCACACGCACTAGCTACTATTACAGTCCTCACCTGGAAGCTTCCAGACCTGCTCCCTTCACAGGGAGCATGAACATAGCCCAAGAACACCTCCCACCTACCCCATGTGGCTTCTGTCAGGGTAATCTGATCTGTCCACTGGAGGATGGAGAGAGGGAGGCTGGACAGACAGAGGGCCTCACCCAGACTGCCAGCCATGAAAGCTATTGATGGTAGACCCTGCCTGGCTGGCACAGGCTCACCAATGAACCGACTTTGTCCCTGTGCCTAATGGGCACCACCTGGGTCCCAGAGATGGCACCTGGCATCAATTAGTTCTCATCAAGCCCAAGCTGGAGCAGCACTTGGCTCCCATCCCAGGCGGTGGGGTGAGAAACAGCCAGTTCCCGGGTTGTATGTTGTTTACTCCCAACCCCCTTGGTTGATGAGCTCTTTTCCATCAGGCAGGACAACCGGACCCTCGGCTGTCATCACGGTGAGAAACCTGGTTCTCAGAGTGAAGTGATCAGATCTCATCCACCTGCTGGGATGCCTGGAAGGGCCGGATGTGTACAACTGAGAACCATTTAAGCAACAAGAGGGACACTGAAAATTCCTTTTCTGGCTTTGGAATTTCACGTACTACAGAAAGATCAGCAGTCCAAAATTGGAGAGACTGCAAAGCATCTGAGCAGATATTATGAAAGCAAACCTAAGGGACAGATCAAGTCCTTCTCAGCTGTTTCCAGGTGTCTGGTCTTGGGAGAGGTACTTAACCTCACTCAGCCTTGGTTGTCTCATCTTAAAATGGGAATTGTAATCACATGGTAACCCCAGACTGTGGGGGGTGGGGAGAATAAAATAATCCATGTAAATACTTTCAGGAAATTTTTCATGTGTTTGCTTTGACCCATCTTCTTCCACACATATTTTTGAGCATCTAAGATGCGAGAGGCTCTGGTCTAGACTCAGGAGATGCAAGCAGAGCAGGAAGGACCATGGAGAGGCATCTCATCTGGCAACCATCCATTTCCAGACTGCAGTGCATCTAAACTGGGCAAAAGGCTGTAGGATCCACCTAGCCCACAGGTATCACTTAGCTTTTGCCAGATAACAAACTGCTGCAAAACTCAGTGGCTCCCAGCAATAAATACTTCTACTTTCTCTAGACTCTGTGGGTTATGGGCAGTTCTTCTGGTCTAGACCAGCCTGGTCAGACCTGGCTGGGCTGGGTCAGCCCCCGCCACAGGTCCCAGACCTCACGTGGGACATCTGTAGCTACTCTCCTCATGGTCTTAGAGCCACCAAGAGACTACTGATGGGGCTGTTCAATAGCTGCTAGAAAGTCCCTCAGCAAGAGAGAAGCACCAGCACGTCCCCAGACTCTGTCTGGGACACATTAGCTTCATTCCACTGGCGAAAGCAGGTCACAAGGTCAGTGCCAGAGTCTGTAGGGGCCAGAGTAAAAGGACCTTGATGATCACAACCAGAGAAGGAACCAGACACCAGCTACTTCAGAGAGCCCCAAACGTTTTTGATCACATATCCCTGCATTCATCAGCTCAGGCAGCCACAACAGAATACCACAGACTGGGTGGCTTAAAGAACAGAAGGGTATTCCTCACCCTATTGGAGGCTGAGACCAGGGTGTCACCACAGTGGGGTCCTGCTGAGAGCTCCTATCCCGGCTTGGCAATGACTGCCTTCCGGACGTGGGCTCACAAGGCCTTTCTCTGTGTGTGTCCAAAATTGGAAAATGAGACTGCAAAGCATCTGAGCAGATATTATGAAAGCAACCTAAGGGACAGATCAAGTCCTTCTCAGCTGTTTCCAGGTGTCTGGTCTTGGGAGAGGTACTTAACCTCACTCAGCCTTGGTTGTCTCATCTTAAAATGGGAATTGTAATCACATGGTAACCCCAGACTGTGGGGGGTGGGGAGAATAAAATAATCCATGTAAATACTTTCAGGAAATTTTTCATGTGTTTGCTTTGACCCATCTTCTTCCACACATATTTTTGAGCATCTAAGATGCGAGAGGCTCTGGTCTAGACTCAGGAGATGCAAGCAGAGCAGGAAGGACCATGGAGAGGCATCTCATCTGGCAACCATCCATTTCCAGACTGCAGTGCATCTAAACTGGGCAAAAGGCTGTAGGATCCACCTAGCCCACAGGTATCACTTAGCTTTTGCCAGATAACAAACTGCTGCAAAACTCAGTGGCTCCCAGCAATAAATACTTCTACTTTCTCTAGACTCTGTGGGTTATGGGCAGTTCTTCTGGTCTAGACCAGCCTGGTCAGACCTGGCTGGGCTGGGTCAGCCCCAGCCACAGGTCCCAGACCTCACGTGGGACATCTGTAGCTACTCTCCTCATGGTCTTAGAGCCACCAAGAGACTACTGATGGGGCTGTTCAATAGCTGCTAGAAAGTCCCTCAGCAAGAGAGAAGCACCAGCACGTCCCCAGACTCTGTCTGGGACACATTAGCTTCATTCCACTGGCGAAAGCAGGTCACAAGGTCAGTGCCAGAGTCTGTAGGGGCCAGAGTAAAAGGACCTTGATGATCACAACCAGAGAAGGGAACCAGACACCAGATACTTCAGAGAGCCCCAAACGTTTTTGATCACATATCCCTGCATTCATCAGCTCAGGCAGCCACAACAGAATACCACAGACTGGGTGGCTTAAAGAACAGAAGGGTATTCCTCACCCTATTGGAGGCTGAGACCAGGGTGTCACCACAGTGGGGTCCTGCTGAGAGCTCCTATCCCGGCTTGGCAATGACTGCCTTCCGGACGTGGGCTCACAAGGCCTTTCTCTGTGTGTGTGCGTGTGTGTGTGTGTCTGGAAAGATACACAGAGAGATTGCTCTCCTCCTCCCATTAGAAGGCCACCAATCCTCTGAGATTAGAACGCCATCCTCATGACTTCATTTGACCTTAATCATCTTCTAAAAGCCCTAATTCCAAATTCAGTCACCATGAGGGTTGGGGATTTTGCAGGCACCATTCGATCCATAGCAATCCCTAATTTTTAAAATTTCGCATCTCCAATACATACATGTTTATGTACATGTTATATACATGCATGCATGCATGGGTGCTAAGTCCCTTCAGTCATGTCTGACTCTATGTGACCCTGTGGACTGTAGCGCACCACCCCACACCTGAGGCTCTTCTGTCCATGAGGATTCTCCAGGCAAGAACACTGGAGTAAGTTTCCATGCCCTCCTCCAGGGGAACCCCCGACCCAGGAATTGAACCCACGTCCGTTGCGTCTCCTGCAACGCAGATAGATTCCTTACCACTAGCGCCACCTGGGGAGCCCCACACATTATATGCACATGCTATTAAACAAAACTTTAAGCAGATGATTTAAAGGCGAAAAAGTAATATTTTTAGTGTTAATTTTGATGACTACATTATTAGTGAATATTCCAAGGCACAATATACTCTAAGGGCTAGTTTCATCGTCAACAGCAATAGATGGAATTCCATCTTTCGAGTAACCTCCTTCCTCACTTTAAACTTGGGAGGCAAGGGGACTGACTTCCTGTCCGATCTCATTTCACCTTGCCGTGTGCCAATACACAGCTCATACCAGCCACACCACTGGTGTTTTTGTTTTTTACTGGATCTTGTCCTATTATGTTAGTATTGTCTTTAATCCTTAGTCTCTTTACAATAATCCGTTCAAATCATTTTTCCGTTTTGTAGGGATTAGTTTAGCTAAAACTAGATTGTGTCATTTGTAAATCACTTACCTAAGCACATGTCGACCATAATACCCCAAATTCCCCTAGTGAAAAATTCATGTGTGAGGGTACCTCCATCGGCCCCTCACCATGGAGTCCTTGAAGGGCCTACCTAAGCCGGAGGTGACATCAGACCCTCTGCCATATCCACTGAAGGAAGCTACTAAAGCTGATCCAAACCTCCGAAGATTAGGAAAGTGTAACTGTGAAGTTTTTATGAGAGCCCAAGGTTTCCCTTTTTTCCCACAACCCACTTGTGCTGAGCACTCCACTTGGAGACCACTGATTTGCTTTGTAAAGACAATTATGAGGTTTCACACATGGTACTAAGATTTAAAACGATGCCTTATGCCCAAATGTGGGGACTTAAAACAACAGAAACATGTTTCAAGCCTCTCACAACTCTGGAGGCTTGGAATCTTAAACCAAGGTGTGGGCAGGGCCCCGCTCCCTCTGGAGGCTCTGGGGAGAATCCTCCGAGGACTCCGCCAGCTTCTCATGTGACCCGTGACTGTACCCCCCCCTGAGGCTCTTCTGTCCATGAGGATTCTCCAGGCAAGAACACTGGAGTAAGTTTCCAGAGGGAACCCCGACCCAGGAATTGAACCCACGTCCGTTCGTCTCCTGCAACGCAGATAGATTCCTTACCACTAGCGCCACCTGGGAGCCCACACATTATATGCACATGCTATTAAACAAAACTTTAAGCAGATGATTTAAAGGCGAAAAAGTAATATTTTTAGTGTTAATTTTGATGACTACATTATTAGTGAATATTCCAAGGCACAATATACTCTAAGGGCTAGTTTCATCGTCAACAGCAATAGATGGAATTCCATCTTTCGAGTAACCTCCTTCCTCACTTTAAACTTGGGAGGCAAGGGGACTGACTTCCTGTCCGATCTCATTTCACCTTGCCGTGTGCCAATACACAGCTCATACCAGCCACACCACTGGTGTTTTTGTTTTTTACTGGATCTTGTCCTATTATGTTAGTATTGTCTTTAATCCTTAGTCTCTTTACAATAATCCGTTCAAATCATTTTTCCGTTTTGTAGGGATTAGTTTAGCTAAAACTAGATTGTGTCATTTGTAAATCACTTACCTAAGCACATGTCGACCATAATACCCCAAATTCCCCTAGTGAAAAATTCATATGTGAGGGTACCTCCATCGGCCCCTCACCATGGAGTCCTTGAAGGGCCTACCTAAGCCGGAGGTGACATCAGACCCTCTGCCATATCCACTGAAGGAAGCTACTAAAGCTGATCCAAACCTCCGAAGATTAGGAAAGTGTAACTGTGAAGTTTTTATGAGAGCCCAAGGTTTCCCTTTTTTCCCACAACCCACTTGTGCTGAGCACTCCACTTGGAGACCACTGATTTGCTTTGTAAAGACAATTATGAGGTTTCACACATGGTACTAAGATTTAAAACGATGCCTTATGCCCAAATGTGGGGACTTAAAACAACAGAAACATGTTTCAAGCCTCTCACAACTCTGGAGGCTTGGAATCTTAAACCAAGGTGTGGGCAGGGCCCCGCTCCCTCTGGAGGCTCTGGGGAGAATCCTCCGAGGACTCCGCCAGCTTCTCATGTTGTCAGCGTTCCTCAGCCTGAGTCACTCTGTGTGGTCTTCACATCGCCGTTTCCTCCGTGTGTCTATCCTCTCCTCTGTGTGTCTTTTACCACAACTTTATCATTGGCTATCGGGCCACCCTCTCAGAACTCTGAATTACACCTGCAAAGACCCCATTTCCAAATAAGATCACAAAACAAGTTTCGAGGGTCACCATTCAACCTGACACACTCATCCTCCCCACACTTGAAGGGGATGCACTGGGGCCCAGAGGGGAATCGGGGCACAGTGTGGACCAGCTTCTGTCTCTCCCTCTCTTATGGCTGCGCAGAGCTTCTCTGAACACAATGCATCTCTCTTTTTAAAAAAAAATCTTTATTTAGTTATTTGGCTGTTCTGAATCTTTAGTTGCGGCACGTGGGACCTGGTTTCCTGACCAGGGATCAAACCACAGCCTCCTGCTTTGGGAGCAGAGTCTTAGTCACTGGAGCCCAGGGAAGTGCCCTGAGCACAGCGCTTCTCTACAGCACGCTTCCCCTGGCAAAGACGCCCTTCCTCGTTGTTGTGGATGATTGAATCATGTCTTCTGATGCGAAGGAAATCCCTGAGACTTAGAAAAGCAGCTTCTTGGCCTTTAAGGACCATCGAGGCCCCTTCCTCCTGTCTTTTCACTACCATTTCCACACATCTCTTCTCGTCTAGGAAGAGATTTTCTCAGAAACTACCAGCCTGGTTTCTGATTTCCAAGGAAAGAGACAGCCACTGAGGTTTTATCAGGGGGTGCAACAGCACCAAAGCCTGCCAGCATAAGGGCAGAGCTCTGGTCAACTGGGAAAGGAAGCATCGACTGAGACTCAACACTGCCTTTTCGCCTCAGAGTCTAACCACTTTCAAGTTTAACTAGACGTTTGCCCTATCACCAGGGTTGTTGTGTTTAGCAAATAAGAATGCAAGATACCCAGCTGAATTTCTATTTTGAATAGACAATGAGTCCTTTTTTTTAGTATTTTTAGCATACGTATTTTTCATGCATATCTAAAAATCTACCGAAGATGCACTATTTGGAGCATGCTTATTTTTTAAAAATCGTCTATCTGGAATTTACCTTCAAGTGAGTATTCTACACTTTATCTGTCAACCCTACCTATGATCTTCCCTCTTTCTTCTTTCCTTTCTTCCTTCCTTCCAAAAAGTCTTCTCTCTACAAAGCCCCATAGTTGGCATAAATAAAGCATAATGCTTTCCTTGTGGTGTTACAGGTGGTGCTGTGGTAAAGAATGTGCCTGTCAATGCAGAAGATGCAAGAGATGTGGGTTTGATCCCTGGGTGGGTAAGATCCCTTGGTTGAAGGCATGGCAACTCGCTCCAGTATTCTTACCTGGGAAATCCCATAGATAGAGGAGCCTGATGGGTTACAGTCCATGGGATCACAACACAAAGAGTCAGACACGACTAAGCATACACACACAATGCTTCTCTTCAAGGTATTCACAACAAAGGGGAGGAGAAGAACGAGTAACAGATGCCTTTTGCACAATGAGAGCCATCTCCATCCTAATAAATACTCATGCAAGTTATTCAGAGGACACAGAAGTCTATACAGGGAAGAGTTCAGGTGGAAGCCAGCTTGAGAAAAGGCAGAGGGGTAGAAGGCTCTTGAGCTGACTACATGGACAGGTGTAAAGCCATGGAAGGCACGGTCTCAGCAAGTCCTGCCAAACTCTGGGAGCATAAAGTGGAAGGTGTCACTGAGGCCAGGTCACTGAGGAGGGCGTTGTTGTCTTGGGATGCAGCTGAAGCTGGGGCTGTCTCAGATGGGTCCTTAGAGATCAAACCCACAAACGGACAAAAGGATTATCAGGGGTGCAACAGCACCAAAGCCTGCCAGCATAAGGGCAGAGCTCTGGTCAACTGGGAAAGGAAGCATCGACTGAGACTCAACACTGCCTTTTCGCCTCAGAGTCTAACCACTTTCAAGTTTAACTAGACGTTTGCCCTATCACCAGGGTTGTTGTGTTTAGCAAATAAGAATGCAAGATACCCAGCTGAATTTCTATTTTGAATAGACAATGAGTCCTTTTTTAGTATTTTTAGCATACGTATTTTTCATGCATATCTAAAAATCTACCGAAGATGCACTATTTGGAGCATGCTTATTTTTTAAAAATCGTCTATCTGGAATTTACCTTCAAGTGAGTATTCTACACTTTATCTGTCAACCCTACCTATGATCTTCCCTCTTTCTTCTTTCCTTTCTTCCTTCCTTCCAAAAAGTCTTCTCTCTACAAAGCCCCATAGTTGGCATAAATAAAGCATAATGCTTTCCTTGTGGTGTTACAGGTGGTGCTGTGGTAAAGAATGTGCCTGTCAATGCAGAAGATGCAAGAGATGTGGGTTTGATCCCTGGGTGGGTAAGATCCCTTGGCTGAAGGCATGGCAACTCGCTCCAGTATTCTTACCTGGGAAATCCCATAGATAGAGGAGCCTGATGGGTTACAGTCCATGGGATCACAACACAAAGAGTCAGACACGACTAAGCATACACACACAATGCTTCTCTTCAAGGTATTCACAACAAAGGGGAGGAGAAGAACGAGTAACAGATGCCTTTTGCACAATGAGAGCCATCTCCATCCTAATAAATACTCATGCAAGTTATTCAGAGGACACAGAAGTCTATACAGGGAAGAGTTCAGGTGGAAGCCAGCTTGAGAAAAGGCAGAGGGGTAGAAGGCTCTTGAGCTGACTACATGGACAGGTGTAAAGCCATGGAAGGCACGGTCTCAGCAAGTCCTGCCAAACTCTGGGAGCATAAAGTGGAAGGTGTCACTGAGGCCAGGTCACTGAGGAGGGCGTTGTTGTCTGGTGAGTGAAGGGCTCTCTGTATGCCATGCTGAGAAGCTGGGGCTGTCTCAGATGGGTCCTTAGAGATCAAACCCACAAACGGACAAAGTTCAGATCATAGAATACCCTAGAGCTGTGACCACAACCTCCATAGCCACCTGCCCAGAAATCCAAACTACAGCCTCTGCAGCAATCTGGCCACAAAGACCAGGACTCGATCCACAACTCCTGGCTTCCCATCTTTTCGTTCCGACTTCCAGCTCAGGACCAATCATGTAAAGTGCCCCATTTCCGGTTAGCTGCCTGCACCTTCCTCAGACAAGAGCCTCCAACCAGGGCACAGCTGACATCTCTGCAGAGCATTCCTCACCTCTACTTGCCTTTGAGTTTCTGCTCTAAATAAATAGCTTGTTTATGCCCATTTAAGTCATATATTTGTTTATTTCCACAGTAGAGACCACAGGTACTGCTTTGTAAGAGAAGGAGAGGGGGCAATGGAAACAGCTTTGATACTCTGATATACGGTGTTCACACAACCAGAGAGTGGTGTTATTCAAAGCTAGAAAAATCTGCTTGTTGAGACCCTTTGCAATCTATACACACACATACACACACAAATTTTTAATGTTGACATTCACCTGACTATCCCTGAATTCTTTTGTACCCTAAAGAAACCTTTGCATCTTTAAATGCAGTTTTAAAAGAAGAGTAGTGTTATAGTTGCCCTTAATTATCTTTTTGACAACATTTTGTTTCCCCTTGTGGGAGCTGGCATCAGCTCATTCCTCTTCCGTACATTTGGGCCCTGAGCTATTTCATGCTACAATTACTCCAGCCCCCACCCCCCGTGATGTCGAATTTGGTCATGTGACCTGCGTTGACCACTGATGTATCAGCAGATATGATGCATGCAGAGGCTTGACTCAGGCTTGGTCTCTAAGCCCGGGGCTCTGACGCCTCTGCCACCTGTGTGGGAAGGACCCTGCAGCTCACAGGAAGAGGATGAGAGTCAGGTGGAGCTGAACCGCCCCAACCAAACAGTCTAGATTAGAAAACCACCAGCTGCCTATAGACCAATGAGTTAAGTAGTTGTTTTTCAGTTCCTCTAAAGTACTGATTGTTACTCAACATTTTTACACCAACTGTTGACTATTCCACCGCTTGATTTCAGAATTTCAAGGAATTTTTCATTACCATGAATACCTGATTATCGATAGCAAATTCTAATGGTTATCTACCCATATTCATGGCCCCTGCTCTTCTTTCTTTCTGTCAGAGCCTTGATTTTATCTTCAGTTTACCCTGTGCCCAGGCCAGACAAGTGCTCGGAAAAGGTGCCCTCCTCAATCTCAAGGAGCAAATCTCCATTCGAGCCAGATGTAGTTTGCTGATGCCTGGTTTAGCAGAGAGTCTATAACACAGTTACGGCCAGGGAACACAGGCTCTGGAGCAGCAGCTTTCCCACGAGTGTGGCAGATGCTGCTAGTCCCAGACCCGCACTCTGACTAGCATGACTGTACATGACCTTGAGTTCCTGCTTGCTTTACAAAAGAGGGAGATGAGGCCTGAGAGGGGATGTTCCTAAGCCCAACACAATCCAGAAGGCTGCTGAGAAAGGCAATGTGGAACCCAATCCTCCTGGTGGGGTTTAGTGAGAGCGTCACTTTTCAAAGCAATTCTCATCTGAACCAACCGTGTGAGGCTGATCTGTGCAGCATGAATTCATTTCCCCACCTCGAGAGCCAGTGCTGCATTTCCTGAAGAGGTACTGTGTTTTCCTGGCTCTTAGATGGGAGAAGGAGCAGGGTGCGATGGACAATGTCAAAAGCAAAGGCATTAAGCCAAAACGAGCGGCGTTCCATTGCTGGAGAAGCAGATACATGGGACCTCAGGGCCCATGGTACAAAAGATAGCTTAGAAGGAGCCGCCTTGGGTTTTTACCCGTCTCAGAATATCCTAAAAACAATCAAAGTTTTCGGGAAATTGGGAGTGTGTGCTGAAACCATCATTGCTTTTCCAACATAAGGCAATTACAAGGTTTCCAACATTAGGGAAAGCGCTCTAACTCTGCGGGGGAGGCATCTGGGATGATGAGGCTCTGCTGGGTGGCAGACTGAGCCGGGTCCCACAGCTCTCCTACCTAAGTAGGTCCCAAGATTATTTCTTAACTAAGAGGTGGTGCCCAGCGCCTCCCACTGTCTGCACCACCACCACCACCTGGAGGCCTGTCACGCTGACTGCCACAGTGCAGCCCCCTTCTGCTTGCCACACCTGACCTTTTCTCTCATTTGGCTCAAACCAAAGCTCAGCCCCGGGTTTCCCTGGTGGTTCAGTGGGTAGAAAGTCCATCTTGCAGTGCAAGGGGTGTCAGTTCGATCCCGGGCCTGGGAAGATGCCATATGTCGCGGAGCGGCTGGACCCAGTGTGTCCAATTAGGAGCCAGCGCTCTGGAGCACATGTGCCCAGAGCCAGTGCTCTGCAACAAGAGAGGCCACTGCGATGGGAGGCTTACACGGGTCAAAGAACAAAGATGGATGAAAAACAAATAAATGAAAGATCAATAAAAGAGGCCAAAATAGGGCTTCCCTGGTGGTCCAGTGGGTAAGGACACCGCCTTGCAGTGCAAGGGGTGCCGGTTCAAGCCCTGGCCTGGGAAGATCCCACGTGGAACAGTTGCACTGATGTGTCCAATTACTGAGCCAGAGCTCTGGAGCGCATGCGCCCAGAGCCAGTGCTCTGCAACAACAGAGGCCACCGCGATGGGAGGCCCACATGGGCCAAAGAACAAAGATGGATGAAAATAGAGAAATGAAAGACCAATAGAAGTAGCACGCCTGCTCCCCTCCCTCCCCACCCCACCCCTCCAAAATAAATTAATAAATAAATCTTTAAGGAAAAAAAAAGGCTCAGCCCCCGCTCCTCAGCACAGCTGAGAAGGAATCTACGAGAAGGAATCTACTAAAGAAAACATACAGAGCCCCTGTTACAGAAAGGGTTGGAATCTACCAGCCCCTGAACTCAATTCTTCTGAGGAGGTATAACAATCCTAAGTGAAATCTAATACATAACAATTTTCCATCATCCACAAGCCCTCTGGGGATCAGCAAAGTTTCTCCCATCAGCTGCTGGGTGGAAGAGGAAATGGAAGCAAATCCGTCTGCTAAGGGTTGCCCATACCCAAAAGGCTACAAGAGTCCAGAGATCACAAGTCCCTGAAGAGAATGGATCTAGATTTCTGCATTGTATCAAGAATGATTCCAGACCATCTGTTCATTTTCTCTTCAAGGATAACCCACAAGCTCTGTCAAGCCTTTCGGCTGTTTGCAAATGGCCCTTGTCTTCAGAGAGTTGATCATCCAGTAGAAGGAAGAAGAAATGATGCAGTTAACTAGAAAACCAGGTGAATTCTCCTCCTCTCCTGCACGAAAGGAACAGGAAAATTGCTGAAGGAAGGGAATATGAACCCTGGTCTTAGAAGGAGAACACCAGCCTTGAGACAACTTTCATAGTCTCATGGCCCAGCTTCCTCAGCCTTCCTAGGGCTATCTCAAATATGAGACAACCTGTCTAACTTAAAGAGTAAGTGAATAGCAGCTACCACATATAGGCAGTCCTCTGCTTTTATAAATATAAAAAATATACAAAAGTAACCGTATTGAAAGGGAGCAAAAGATTTATACACTATAAGTCGTTGTTTCATCCCAAATGGCACTGTAAAGTTGGGCAGGATGTATACTGTACAAGGGCACCTGCCCAGGGAGGTAAATGAGGACTGAAATCCAGCTCTGTGCCCTAGTGCAGGGTGGTAGTTATCCAGAAGAAAAGGAGTCCCTTTTTCTGATTTGCCCAGGGCACTATGCTGGCTAGTAGTGGCTCTGATTCCGAAAAGGTAAAAAAATATTTTAAAATTCCTATCAAATATTTTATAGCATTTTCTTTCAGGACTCAGCGACTGTACAACAGCAACACTACTATATAAAAAATAAACAAGGTCCTACCGTGTAGCACAAGAAACTATTTGATATCTTGTAATAAACTATAAGGGAAAAGAATCTGCAAAAGAATATATCTCAATCTGCTGTGCATCTGAAACTAACGCAACATTGTAAATCAATTACATTTCAATTTTAAAAAAATTTAAGATCCATGCTAATGACTACCTGGTTTGTAAAAGTCAGGATGGCCTCCCAGGGACATCGGAGCGCCTCGGGCATGTGTGCTGGTACGAGGGAGGCGCCTGGGGAGAAGGGTCCTTGAGCTGGCTTTGCCGAGGCTGCTGCGGCACAGCGGGACGGGGCTCTGGGGTCGGTCTGCGGGCGTCTTCGTCTCCCTGCTCGCCTGGAGCTGGGGGAGGCTTTCCAACCGTCTGGCTTTCAACCTCAGCTGCTGCTGCTCTGAGCATCTGACTCAGCCAGCCACCCCGGAACCGGCGCTCCTGGTCAACCAGCACCAGCGGGCACGGAACAGGCAGTCCAGAACCTCAGCAGAGGTGTTGCCAGGCACACAAACGAACTCAGGCATCACTCACTCGAAGAAAACAAGCCAAACAAGCAGATTCCCTGTTTGCCACTCCAAGGAGGAAGTTTCTTGTAACCTCAAAAATTTCACATCCCCTGCTGGCTCTTCTCTCCCTTAGAAACCTGCAGCTCAGCCCCAGCTGAATGCAACTGGCATCAACCACATTCAGTTTCTTAACAGCTGATTCCAGTCAACGTTCTCTCCCAGTTTCCAACCCCGAGAGTACGGCAGAGATTAATTAAAGAGAAGCTGTCTGTAAGAAGCCAACGACACTATGAGTCTCCGGAGAGAAGGGCCCCTGTCTAATTCAGCCACTCGTTCCATAAGTACCTACTGGATGTGCCAGGCATTCTTCCAGATAATAGAGCAAAGCGGTTCTGCGACAGGCTCTGAGACAAGACTACCTGGTTCCCGTTTCAGCTCTACCACCACCAAGCTGTGTGACCTTGGGCAAGTTAACTGACTTCTCTGAGCCTTATGGATAATAATATTACCTACCTCATAGCATTTTAAGGATTACATAATATATATGTGTTTATATATAAATTTCTGAGAACAAAGAATAAGAACATGTATCCACACAAAACTTGTACACAGGTGTTTGTAACAGCCCCAAACCAGAAATGACCCAAATATCCATCTGAAGAATCTAAAAAATATATCTCAATCTGCTGTGCATCTGAAACTAACGAACATTGTAAATCAATTACATTTCAATTTTAAAAAAATTTAAGATCCATGCTAATGACTACCTGGTTTGTAAAAGTCAGGATGGCCTCCCAGGGACATCGGAGCGCCTCGGGCATGTGTGCTGGTACGAGGGAGGCGCCTGGGGAGAAGGGTCCTTGAGCTGGCTTTGCCGAGGCTGCTGCGGCACAGGGGGACGGGGCTCTGGGGTCGGTCTGCGGGCGTCTTCGTCTCCCTGCTCGCCTGGAGCTGGGGGAGGCTTTCCAACCGTCTGGCTTTCAACCTCAGCTGCTGCTGCTCTGAGCATCTGACTCAGCCAGCCACCCCGGAACCGGCGCTCCTGGTCAACCAGCACCAGCGGGCACGGAACAGGCAGTCCAGAACCTCAGCAGAGGTGTTGCCAGGCACACAAACGAACTCAGGCATCACTCACTCGAAGAAAACAAGCCAAACAAGCAGATTCCCTGTTTGCCACTCCAAGGAGGAAGTTTCTTGTAACCTCAAAAATTTCACATCCCCTGCTGGCTCTTCTCTCCCTTAGAAACCTGCAGCTCAGCCCCAGCTGAATGCAACTGGCATCAACCACATTCAGTTTCTTAACAGCTGATTCCAGTCAACGTTCTCTCCCAGTTTCCAACCCCGAGAGTACGGCAGAGATTAATTAAAGAGAAGCTGTCTGTAAGAAGCCAACGACACTATGAGTCTCCGGAGAGAAGGGCCCCTGTCTAATTCAGCCACTCGTTCCATAAGTACCTACTGGATGTGCCAGGCATTCTTCCAGATAATAGAGCAAAGCGGTTCTGCGCACAGGCTCTGAGACAAGACTACCTGGTTCCCGTTTCAGCTCTACCACCACCAAGCTGTGTGACCTTGGGCAAGTTAACTGACTTCTCTGAGCCTTATGGATAATAATATTACCTACCTCATAGCATTTTAAGGATTACATAATATATATGTGTTTATATATAAATTTCTGAGAACAAAGAATAAGAACATGTATCCACACAAAACTTGTACACAGGTGTTTGTAACAGCCCCAAACCAGAAATGACCCAAATATCCATCTGATGAATGGATAAATAAAAGGTGGTACATCCATACAATCAAAGATTATCCAGTAGTAAAAAGAAATGAAAAAGTAAAATAAAAATTTTTAAAAAAAAAGACATGAAGTACAAATATAATAAGGATGAGCCTTGAGAACATTATGCTAAGTGAAAGAAGCCCAGTCATAAAGGATCACATATTATATGATTCCATTTATATGAAATGTCCAGAACAGGGAAATTCAGAGAAATAGAAAGTAGATTTGTAGTTGCCTGGGCAGGGGGAAGGGAGAATGAGAAGCAATCACTAATGGGTACAGGGTTTCCTTTGGGGTAATGAAAATGTTCTAAAATTGACTGTGGCCATGGTTGCACAACTCTGTGAGCACACTAAAAGCCATTGAATTGTTTTCCTGAAATTGGTGAATTGTATGGTATGTGAATTATAGCCTACTAAAGCCGTTTTTAAAATGTCCTAGAACAATGCCTAGCACATAGGAAGCACTAAGTAAGTGTGAGCTAGTATGATTTGGTGCTTGGTAAATTAGGAATGTAAAAGGTGAGCAGTCTCTGCCTCAGGAAGCTTGCATTCCTGGAACTCACTTCTGCATCCCACACATTGTCAAGCACGGGGCCAGCCCCGTTGTCCATCACCTGTTAGACTGTGCCCCTTCAGTAAGTCCCACCATCTGAAGGGGTGACTTGTGACAGCTGGCCAGGGTTGTCGGCCTGCCCTTCTCGTCCCATAAAAAGGCCCACCGTCTCATGATCCAGGTGGTCAGCTCAGCAGTTTTCCTTCTGGATCTTCTCAACTCCTGGCCTGGCTTGCCTCATGCTCATAGAAGCCTAAGACCTGGTCACCTGACTTCTCTTCCACCCTACCCTTGGACTTGTTTTTTTCTAAGAACTTTTTACAAGGACCATTTTTTAAGTCTTTACTGAATGTGCTACAAAAATATTGCTTCAGTTTTGTGTTTTGATTTTTTGGTGAGGGGTCCTGTGGGATCGTTGCTCCCTGATCAGGACTGGAACCCACACCCCCTGACTTAGAAGGCAATTCCCCACCACTGGGCTGCTAGGGAGGGCCCCTCGCCCTTGGACTTGACAATGCCTCTGCTTTTCAGTTAGGACTTTTAGCTCTTAGGGTCAGGCTCTGTGTCCCCATCCAGGGGATGGGATGGTGCCAGTGAAATGGAGCCATCTCGTTCTGGGATATTGCCAGGGTTCCAAGCACACAGTTCTTGAAACAGCCACCAGAGGGACACCAAGTGCAGAGGCAAATAAAGACCTCGTCCCTGAGGAGCCCCAGCATTCCGGGAGAGGCTCAAGGGCGGGGAGGGCACGGGGAGGATAGGGGGAGGCAGACTCCGTTCTTCCAGGACAGCAAGGCACTGCCTCTGGCTCCATCCAAGGCCGGCTTTCCAAGTAAGGTGACCAACTCGTCCCAGCCTGTCAGGGACTCTCAGTTAAAAGACTCAAAGTCCTACCTCCCAGGAAATCTCTAGCTCAAATTGGTGAATTGTATGGTATGTGAATTATAGCCTACTAAAGCCGTTTTTAAAATGTCCTAGAACAATGCCTAGCACATAGGAAGCACTAAGTAAGTGTGAGCTAGTATGATTTGGTGCTTGGTAAATTAGGAATGTAAAAGGTGAGCAGTCTCTGCCTCAGGAAGCTTGCATTCCTGGAACTCACTTCTGCATCCCACACATTGTCAAGCACGGGGCCAGCCCCGTTGTCCATCACCTGTTAGACTGTGCCCCTTCAGTAAGTCCCACCATCTGAAGGGGTGACTTGTGACAGCTGGCCAGGGTTGTCGGCCTGCCCTTCTCGTCCCATAAAAAGGCCCACCGTCTCATGATCCAGGTGGTCAGCTCAGCAGTTTTCCTTCTGGATCTTCTCAACTCCTGGCCTGGCTTGCCTCATGCTCATAGAAGCCTAAGACCTGGTCACCTGACTTCTCTTCCACCCTACCCTTGGACTTGTTTTTTTCTAAGAACTTTTTACAAGGACCATTTTTTAAGTCTTTACTGAATGTGCTACAAAAATATTGCTTCAGTTTTGTGTTTTGATTTTTTGGTGAGGGGTCCTGTGGGATCGTTGCTCCCTGATCAGGACTGGAACCCACACCCCCTGACTTAGAAGGCAATTCCCCACCACTGGGCTGCTAGGGAGGGCCCCTCGCCCTTGGACTTGACAATGCCTCTGCTTTTCAGTTAGGACTTTTAGCTCTTAGGGTCAGGCTCTGTGTCCCCATCCAGGGGATGGGATGGTGCCAGTGAAATGGAGCCATCTCGTTCTGGGATATTGCCAGGGTTCCAAGCACACAGTTCTTGAAACAGCCACCAGAGGGACACCAAGTGCAGAGGCAAATAAAGACCTCGTCCCTGAGGAGCCCCAGCATTCCGGGAGAGGCTCAAGGGCGGGGAGGGCACGGGGAGGATAGGGGGAGGCAGACTCCGTTCTTCCAGGACAGCAAGGCACTGCCTCTGGCTCCATCCAAGGCCGGCTTTCCAAGTAAGGTGACCAACTCGTCCCAGCCTGTCAGGGACTCTCAGTTAAAAGACTCAAAGTCCTACCTCCCAGGAAATCTCTAGCTCCATGGCCCAGGGAGGGACTGTCCCCTGGAGTCAATAACCCCTCCTCCTCGTTCACTTTCTCTTTTTCCTCCTCCCCTCTTTCTCCTCCTCCTTTTCATTCTCTTCCTCCTCCTCTTCCTCCCCTGGCAACAGCCAAGATAAAAATCATTTTGATAGCATCAGACTAAACAGAAGACAGAGGGGTGACTGGAGACTGCGGAGCCTTCCCTCACACCCACGGTGGGCAGACAGTTGAGGAGCAGGGTCGCGGCGGGACTGCCCACCCGTCTGGGAGCCGCAAAGGAAGAGGCTCCTGGAAGCAAGCTGAAGAGGAAAAGGCAAAGGAGGCAACTGCATTCCATGAGAGGGCCGAGCTGGGCTGGGGCGTTCGTCCCCCGCAGAGCCCCCAACCAGCCCCAGCCTGTCTGCAGCGGCCCCCTTTGCCCTTTATCGGCCCTGGTCTGTGCCTCCACATCGCACACCGGCCCGGATGACAGCAGCCATCCATCTTCCTGTGCAGGTGGCTGCTGTTATCAGGTGGAATGAAGCTGGTGGAGCGGAGATAGGTGTTCACAGCTGCGGGCCGAGGCCCGCGTGGCTGACTCCTCGTCTGGGGACAATGAACATCCTCCGTGGGAGCCAGACAGCGAAGAGTCCCGAGTAGTGGCCTCCCCTGCTCTTCCTGCGGCTTTTTTCTGCAGCCAACCTCCCTGTCTGGGAAGGCCACATCACAATGTGTGGATTCACACCAGGCCAGAACTACACGGCAGACACCCCGGGGAAGTGATCAGCATGTGGACAGCCACGCCCAGCTTAGTCACCACCACCAGCCACACATCACACCAAGGAGGGCAACGTTGGGGTTCTTAGACCCTTTTTTAAAAACAAATAGTCGGGCTTCCCTGGTGGTCCAGTGGGTAAGGACACTGCCTTGCAGTGCAAGGGGTGCCGGTTCGATCCCTGGCCTGGGAAGATCCCACGTGCCGCAGAGCGGCTGGACCGATGTGTCCAATGACTGAGCCGGAGCTCTGGAGCACATGCGCCCAGAGCCGGCGCTCTGCGACAACAGAGGCCGCCGCGATGGGAGGCCCACATGGGCCAAAGAACAAAGATGGATGAAAATAGATAAATGAAAGACCAATAGAAGTGGCCCCCCTGCCCTCTCCCTCCCCACCCCACCCCCAAATAAATAAATAAATAAATGTTTTTAAAAAGAAAAAAACAAAGTCATTGACACTTTAGTATAAAGTCTTAGAATCAGGTCATCAGGTTCTTCCCTCCAAAGCCCTAGGTGACACCGTCCCTGCATGTGTTAAAGCTCTGGGGCCTCTGGACGGGGGCTAGGGGAGGGGAGCTCCGTGCAGCCAGGGTCCCATAGTGGGGGACAAGGACGCTGAGAGGTGCCAGCTTCATATCTTCTCATCTGATTTTCCTTCTTTGCTCTCCAAGAGGAAATGCCCATGCTCACCTGCAGACCAAGCACTAGCCAGGTCTGAGATCATCCTGATAGGCAGCAAGTGTCTTGGCAGCCTGAGTCATGCCAGCCCTGGGGCTGGCATAAAGCTCTATTGCCCACAGGCATAGTCAGGGAATCAGAAGCCTGCATGGGGTCCTATGAGCTGACCTGGCATGGAGGACAAGATCCCCAGCTCAGCTTTCCCTGCCCAGCGCTCTGTGGCCCTATAGACCTGAGTCCAGCTCCAATTCCCCTTAGTCGGCTGAGTTAGGGACCTAACACTCTGCTTGAGCTGTTCCAGCCCTTCCTAAGAGGCTGGCGCTTGCCCCCCAGGCTTCTCAGATCTTGCCGTTGGACCTTGGACAGCTGGCCCTGCCAGGACCACACCTGTCCCGTTGCCCTGGGCCCTGGGGTTTTCTCCCTTCCCACGAGCCTGTCCGCTACATGGCTGTGGCCCCAGTGGGTCTCACACTTAAACTTGTCTCTTCTATTTCCTTTTTTTCCCCATATTCATGGAATGGACTGAAAGCTGTGGTCCAATGGTTGGACAAATGACCATTGCCTTACTGAGGGCAGAGAGGAGCCGAAAGAGAGCCGAGGCAAGGAGTGACCCGGGTTCCCAGGAAGGTAGGCGCTGCTGCTCGGAGGAACCCAAAGGAAGGCTGTGAAGGGCAGCTGGGAAGAGGCCCAAAGCAAATACAAACACAATTATCACACACACAAAAATATTACATGCCCACGCTCTACAGTAAGATTTTCCAGGTTTAAATACTCTGTCTGTTCTTGAGTAAGTTACTTAATTTCTCTGAATCTCATCTAAATTTCCTCATCTAAAAAGGGGGATAATAAAACCTTCAAAGGTTGCACTAAGACCAAATTTACACATACAAAACTCTAGAAATCAGGTCATCAGGTTCTTCCCTCCAAAGCCCTAGGTGACACCGTCCCTGCATGTGTTAAAGCTCTGGGGCCTCTGGACGGGGGCTAGGGGAGGGGAGCTCCGTGCAGCCAGGGTCCCATAGTGGGGGACAAGGACGCTGAGAGGTGCCAGCTTCATATCTTCTCATCTGATTTTCCTTCTTTGCTCTCCAAGAGGAAATGCCCATGCTCACCTGCAGACCAAGCACTAGCCAGGTCTGAGATCATCCTGATAGGCAGCAAGTGTCTTGGCAGCCTGAGTCATGCCAGCCCTGGGGCTGGCATAAAGCTCTATTGCCCACAGGCATAGTCAGGGAATCAGAAGCCTGCATGGGGTCCTATGAGCTGACCTGGCATGGAGGACAAGATCCCCAGCTCAGCTTTCCCTGCCCAGCGCTCTGTGGCCCTATAGACCTGAGTCCAGCTCCAATTCCCCTTAGTCGGCTGAGTTAGGGACCTAACACTCTGCTTGAGCTGTTCCAGCCCTTCCTAAGAGGCTGGCGCTTGCCCCCCAGGCTTCTCAGATCTTGCCGTTGGACCTTGGACAGCTGGCCCTGCCAGGACCACACCTGTCCCGTTGCCCTGGGCCCTGGGGTTTTCTCCCTTCCCACGAGCCTGTCCGCTACATGGCTGTGGCCCCAGTGGGTCTCACACTTAAACTTGTCTCTTCTATTTCCTTTTTTTCCCCAGATTCATGGAATGGACGGAAAGCTGTGGTCCAATGGTTGGACAAATGACCATTGCCTTACTGAGGGCAGAGAGGAGCCGAAGAGAGCCGAGGCAAGGAGTGACCCGGGTTCCCAGGAAGGTAGGCGCTGCTGCTCGGAGGAACCCAAAGGAAGGCTGTGAAGGGCAGCTGGGAAGAGGCCCAAAGCAAATACAAACACAATTATCACACACACAAAAATATTACATGCCCACGCTCTACAGTAAGATTTTCCAGGTTTAAATACTCTGTCTGTTCTTGAGTAAGTTACTTAATTTCTCTGAATCTCATCTAAATTTCCTCATCTAAAAAGGGGGATAATAAAACCTTCAAAGGTTGCACTAAGACCAAATGAGGAGCACATAGCGTGAGCATGGCATACAATAGATCCTCTAGAAATAGGGGGCATCATTTTATTGGAAAATACATATAACTTGCTTTGATTATAGGAACACCTCCTCCAGGAAGCCCTCTAGGCTCTCTTTCAAGTTTCTGGGGTACTTTTCAAGGAAAGAAAGGGCAGAAGAGAGTATTAGGGGATGGGGGGGTGGGAGTGGTAGGAGGGAGGGAGTAGGACAATAAACAGGGGATAAGCGTGCATGTTCCCTTCCCTGGAGTGGGGACTGTGCTGAACCTTTGATATATACCTCATACTATCCACCCAGGATCCCCCAGAAAGGGAGTCATTCTGGTTGACCCAATAAAACAATAACCCAGCTTTAGTCAGTGACAGGTGAGTTGCTCCTGAGTGTTTGATGTGGGGACATGCAAGA
This sequence comes from Tragulus kanchil, assembly GCA_022376925.1. NCBI lineage: Eukaryota > Metazoa > Chordata > Mammalia > Artiodactyla > Tragulidae > Tragulus > Tragulus kanchil. The sequence continues at coordinate 165,067,314 of JAIOJX010000005.1, forward strand.
CCCAGAAGGAAAACCAGCTCAAGGTTGACCTTCAGTAACAGCTCAAATTCCAGGCTTCAGCCTCATCATCACAGAGCCTTCCTCCCCTCAAAATACTCTTTTCTAAGGCCAAGGGGCGGGAGCCTCTGAACATCACACTGCCATGGCTCGGAACAGCAGGTGAAGGGAAAGCTGTCTCCAAATACAAAGCAGGCGCAGGGGCAGAGCCAGTCGCAGGGGCGGTCACACGCTGAGCTCAGACCCGGGTCAGAGACGTGACATCTTCAAAGCACAGTCTCTTCACTGTGCTGGGTCACAGGGTAACCGGTGGGGCAGGGGTTCTGGAATGATCTGCTGGCTGTAAATGGCTGTTTGCCATGGCAACCAGCACTGTGGAGACTCTGAGCCTGCTCAGATGGGAATCTGATCTCCAGGGATGAGTCAGACCTCCTTCTCTTCATTGTGCGAGGCACAGACCTGGGGGCTGGGAGAAGCCCAGAGATCCCCGTCTCCCCTCCCTAGGGGCAGCCTCCCTGTTTTCTCTCTCTGGGAGATTTGGATCAAAGGACAATAGGGTGAATAGGAAAGAAAAGGCAGCATAGAATCTGGTCAGACCAGCCTCTCTGAGAATTCTCGTTCCACATTCTGCTCCCACCAGCAGAAGTCAGGAAGCCCAGAAAATGCTACCAGCTCATCCCTAACTGAGCCAAGCAACACTTCTACCCGAGACTTTCCCAAATGCCTTCATCTGTGCACCCATTCCACAAGCAGTTACTACAAAGAGAAACACACACAGGCCCACCTTCCCGCAGCTTTCAGAGTACCAGAGAAGATTCTAGAACCTCTCGGCAAAGGGCAGCTGTTCAGAGTACCAAAAAAAAGGGCAGAAGAGAGTATTGGGGGATGGGGGGTGGGAGTGGTAGGAGGAGGAGTAGGACAATAAACAGGGGATAAGCGTGCATGTTCCCTTCCCTGGAGTGGGGACTGTGCTGAACCTTTGATATATACCTCATACTATCCACCCAGGATCCCCCAGAAAGGGAGTCATTCTGGTTGACCCAATAAAACAATAACCCAGCTTTAGTCAGTGACAGGTGAGTTGCTCCTGAGTGTTTGATGTGGGGACATGCAAGACCCAGAAGGAAAACCAGCTCAAGGTTGACCTTCAGTAACAGCTCAAATTCCAGGCTTCAGCCTCATCATCACAGAGCCTTCCTCCCCTCAAAATACTCTTTTCTAAGGCCAAGGGGCGGGAGCCTCTGAACATCACACTGCCATGGCTCGGAACAGCAGGTGAAGGGAAAGCTGTCTCCAAATACAAAGCAGGCGCAGGGGCAGAGCCAGTCGCAGGGGCGGTCACACGCTGAGCTCAGACCCGGGTCAGAGACGTGACATCTTCAAAGCACAGTCTCTTCACTGTGCTGGGTCACAGGGTAACCGGTGGGGCAGGGGTTCTGGAATGATCTGCTGGCTGTAAATGGCTGTTTGCCATGGCAACCAGCACTGTGGAGACTCTGAGCCTGCTCAGATGGGAATCTGATCTCCAGGGATGAGTCAGACCTCCTTCTCTTCATTGTGCGAGGCACAGACCTGGGGGCTGGGAGAAGCCCAGAGATCCCCGTCTCCCCTCCCTAGGGGCAGCCTCCCTGTTTTCTCTCTCTGGGAGATTTGGATCAAAGGACAATAGGGTGAATAGGAAAGAAAAGGCAGCATAGAATCTGGTCAGACCAGCCTCTCTGAGAATTCTCGTTCCACATTCTGCTCCCACCAGCAGAAGTCAGGAAGCCCAGAAAATGCTACCAGCTCATCCCTAACTGAGCCAAGCAACACTTCTACCCGAGACTTTCCCAAATGCCTTCATCTGTGCACCCATTCCACAAGCAGTTACTACAAAGAGAAACACACACACAGGCCCACCTTCCAGCAGCTTTCAGAGTACCAGAGAAGATTCTAGAACCTCTGCGGCAGGAGGTCAGCTCAGTTCAGCCCCAGAGAGTACCCCCAGGGAGGGATGGTGTCCTGGGAAGGCAAGGGCCCACCTCAAACACTCCTCTCCATGGTTCCCACCACCTCGTAATGGCCAAGTCCAGTATTTCCATGAGTCAGGCCAGATCTTGGTTCCAGTTCTCTCTCTCTCTCACCTCATGTCCAGCTCGTTCTAACCTCCCATGGGTGACTGTAGCCTCTTGGCTGTTGGCCCTCTCTCATTTCCTCTTCTCCATGGACCCATGAGAGGCAGCCCTTCATCTAAAATCAAGTTGTGCCCTCCTCTGCTCAAAACTGACCAAGAACTTCCCTCTGACTCTGGGGCAAAGGCCATACCTGTGGCTTTAAGGCCCCACGTGACCTGCTCTCTGCTTTACTGTTTAAACTTCCGCCGCTGCAGCCCCGCCCCTAGTCGAGCCCAGTCTTGCTGCTGTCTTTATCATCTCTCCCCAAATAGCACCTTCTCCCAGAGGTCTTCCCCAATCCTGTGGGGAGGCTGTGAGGCTTCAGCTCTTCTTTTTCTTTTTTTGCTTCTGTTTTTCTGTTGCAAGAATTTACCGAGTTCATGCTTGCAAAATATCTGGCAAGATGGCTGCTTAACAGTTGGCCAGACGTTCCTCCTACCCCTATATCCGTCAGTTATGGCTGCATAACAAACATCCCCAACTCTCAAGGCTTAACACAGCAGCACATCGCCTTTGCACCCGAAGCTATAAGATTCTTTGGGTTTTGAATTCCTGTCATTCGCTTCCCACCCACCGAGATAAAATCAGCAGAATAAAAGAAACACTCAAATGTGCCAGCTCCTCCCTCGTGCCATGAAGAGACGGCTAGTGCCTATTCAAGGCGCTGTCTCACCAGGCAGAGGCCTGGGCTGCAGGCTCACCTCTTGGCTTCAGAAGCTGGGGCTGCGCAGACAGAGGGACCGGCTGGAGACTCAGCCAGGAAAACGGGTGAGTGGCCAGCAGGGCAAAGCTGCCCTCCACCTGCTTTGAACTCAAGGGGCCAAGTCACTTTTCTAGAGTGGACGCAGCCCAGGTGTGACCTGGCCTCTCTCTGCCCCTTAGACTCCAGACAGCAGGACTTCCCTGGTGGTCCAGTGGTTAAGACTCTGCACTCCCAATGCAGAGGTCACAGGCTCAATCCCTGGTCAGGGAACTGAGATCCCACATGCTGTGTGGTGCGGCCCAAAATATCCAGACAGCATTGGCTCAAACCCCCTCCCCCTCCCAAGCCCTGCCCCTCACAAGTCTTACAGCCTCACAGTCGCCCTGGCTCTAATCCCTGCCTCCCCCGAGCGCCTGTTTTCTGCTCTACCTTCTGCGGCTGGTTTTTTTGCTCACACGGACACTCGGCCACAGGACACAGACCCACCCCAGCCTGGAGAGGGCAGCAGTTTGCACCAGTGACTTGGAAACACGAAAGGCAGATGGATCCACAAAACAGGTTTAAAATTAAACCTCAGACGTGCTTGCGCTCACAGAGAGCCTCAGCCCGGGACTGGCACCTCCAGGGGGCCCGGGGTTCTCCTGTGGCTGCTCCCATGCAACGGCGGATCCCCTCCACGCCCACTGCACTGTGCAAAGGAGCCCCGCTTCCTCCAGCTCCAAACAGCCCAGAACCCCTCTGCGTGTCACCACACACAGCACAGCCTCAGAACAGCGCACGATCCGGTGACAGCCCGTCCCACGTGGTATGATACATACGGGCATCCACTTCCTCAGGCAGATGGGAAGGGTGGCCCACGCTCCCCATAGGAAGACAGGCATCCTAGCATTGGCTTGGATCTTTTTTGATGAGGAGGATATTTTTTTCATCCTGTGGGCTGGCTCTGCCCTCATCCAGTCCCATTCTCTCATCTGGCCCGGGCTACCTGGTCCTGCAGCCCAAAAGGACTAGAAGTAGGTCTGGAAGAAGACACTGTCCCAAGGGCCGTGGACGTGTTTGTGAGCTGGCCTCTTAGCACGACGCTCGAAGCCACCAGAGGATGAACTGAACCGTCGGTCATAATGGGTCAGATCAAACTGTTTTACCTGAATAGCCCAGCCTGTGACTTGGGGGGAAGAGCTGCAGGGCTCCCAGATGTGTGATGCCCCACACCTACCTTCACACCAGGAGAAAGGCAACAGCTAAAACAGCTGCAGAGAAGAGGCCACAGAGCATGTCCCTCCCAGAAACCCTGGCCGTGGCCTGGGGACAACACGTGTCTATCCACACCTTACCTTGCTTGTCCTTTGCAAAGAGTAAATGCCCAGCTGGCAGGTCCCTGGGTCCAGTGACAAGGAGAGGAAGGAAAGACAACTGCCACAGGCTGGGGATAACAGCGAGTTAGCCAAGCCAAGGCAGGCCACACCTGGCGTGCTCCCCACGGCCACGGTCAGGGTGCCTTTGGCTGGCCTCCTCCCGCTGCTCTGTGCCCAGACCTTCCCGGGGCTTGCCCTCCATTAGTCGGCCACAGGACACAGACCCACCCCAGCCTGGAGAGGGCAGCAGTTTGCACCAGTGACTTGGAAACACGAAAGGCAGATGGATCCACAAAACAGGTTTAAAATTAAACCTCAGACGTGCTTGCGCTCACAGAGAGCCTCAGCCCGGGACTGGCACCTCCAGGGGGCCCGGGGTTCTCCTGTGGCTGCTCCCATGCAACGGCGGATCCCCTCCACGCCCACTGCACTGTGCAAAGGAGCCCCGCTTCCTCCAGCTCCAAACAGCCCAGAACCCCTCTGCGTGTCACCACACACAGCACAGCCTCAGAACAGCGCACGATCCGGTGACAGCCCGTCCCACGTGGTATGATACATACGGGCATCCACTTCCTCAGGCAGATGGGAAGGGTGGCCCACGCTCCCCATAGGAAGACAGGCATCCTAGCATTGGCTTGGATCTTTTTTGATGAGGAGGATATTTTTTTCATCCTGTGGGCTGGCTCTGCCCTCATCCAGTCCCATTCTCTCATCTGGCCCGGGCTACCTGGTCCTGCAGCCCAAAAGGACTAGAAGTAGGTCTGGAAGAAGACACTGTCCCAAGGGCCGTGGACGTGTTTGTGAGCTGGCCTCTTAGCACGACGCTCGAAGCCACCAGAGGATGAACTGAACCGTCGGTCATAATGGGTCAGATCAAACTGTTTTACCTGAATAGCCCAGCCTGTGACTTGGGGGGAAGAGCTGCAGGGCTCCCAGATGTGTGATGCCCCACACCTACCTTCACACCAGGAGAAAGGCAACAGCTAAAACAGCTGCAGAGAAGAGGCCACAGAGCATGTCCCTCCCAGAAACCCTGGCCGTGGCCTGGGGACAACACGTGTCTATCCACACCTTACCTTGCTTGTCCTTTGCAAAGAGTAAATGCCCAGCTGGCAGGTCCCTGGGTCCAGTGACAAGGAGAGGAAGGAAAGACAACTGCCACAGGCTGGGGATAACAGCGAGTTAGCCAAGCCAAGGCAGGCCACACCTGGCGTGCTCCCCACGGCCACGGTCAGGGTGCCTTTGGCTGGCCTCCTCCCGCTGCTCTGTGCCCAGACCTTCCCGGGGGCTTTTTGCCCTCCATTAGTCACCATCTGGTGGCAGCATTGAGAACCAGGAAGGTGGCCAGGAGCTGGCATGGGCTAAGCACAGAGGTTTGCCAGCCTGTGTGCTAGGCCTGGCCCCAGGGACTTGGGCTCTCTCCTGATTCCATGATCGGGGAGGGGTTTCAGCTGCACTGAGCCTGGCCGCCCAGGGCCAGCAGATGGGTAGCCCCGGGAAGAAGCCTCGTGGCAGGGCCATGTTGCTGTTAAATGCAGCTCATTAGGTTTTTATCAGCAAGATGCTGCCCTGTTGGCAGGAGCATACCTGTCCTCAGCAAGAGCGGCTGCTAGAAGTGCCAGTGGCCCCGGGAAGACTTCGGTGGGAAGGCTGGAGTCACGGGCTTGCGCTTGGAACCTGGTGCCCTCTCCCAGACCTACCCCTCTGTGCCTGGAGTGGAGGAGTCTTCGTTCTCAAGCTTGATGGCTCACCTGGTGACTGTGGTCAGGTCACCTCCCGCCCCTCCTCCTTCTTGCCTCCCCACCCCTCCCCCTCACTTTGCACCAGCAGGTGCCACCCTGAGAAATGAGGGGGGTCCTTCTGAGCTCCCACTTGCTTGTGCTCCCTTCTCATTGGCTTCAGACCAGCTGCTCTCAGCCTGCCCATGGCTGTTTCTCCACCAGCCTCTCCACAGCTCACCCTGTTTCTGAACCTCAAATTTAAATGCAGATCCAGGAGGCAGGTACTGAAGACCACACGTGTTCCAGGTAATAGGTGCCCTGTGCTGGACCTCTCCATGTACAGCGTCTGACCTGTGGGCACCTGCACTGGGCACGGGGATCACTGCCTTTCACAGATGGGAAGGTGTTGCTGAGTGAGCTGAGCGCTGGCTCCCAGACCCTATAGCCAGGTGTCGACCCAGGCTGCCTGGCATCCCCACCCTGGCCTCTTTCAACTAGCTTTTCCCTGTAAGATGGGGTGGGGTTGGCACGATGATCTAGAAGGGCAGCGTCCCAGCACGAGGCTAAGCAGCTTCAGACGCGGCTAGGCTTGGGTACTGGGGCCAGCGGAAGTGTGTGTCTGATGAACGAAGGAGCTTGCTGGGAGAGAAGTCTCCTGATGGGGATAGGATCCTGCAGACAAACTCAGTCTGGCCCTGAGCCTAAGTGGGCATAAGAGGGCACTGGGACCACAGAGAGCCTGGGAAGAGCTGGGGGCCTCGGCGGTGCCTGAGCTGAGGCAGGAGGAACGGAGACAAGGGCCAGAGACGTTGGGATGGTCACACGGCCACTCAGGGGCCTGAGGAATGAGAGGGGCTCTGAGTGGGGAGAGAGACCTCCACACGGCACGGCGGCAGGCCAGGGCTGGGGAGATACCAACACCCACGTGGTCGGTCCCCATCGAAGGCAGCCACGCACAGGGCCTCAGCGGGCCCCAGGCCTCCATGGCTCTGCCTTGGAGGAAAGCTGTGCATGGCCCCTGCTGCAGGATTCCTTGCCCAGGAAACTGCAGTCCAAGGGCTGGCAGATCTGGCCTTCTGCCTGGTTTTGTACAGCTTGTGAATCATTTTTACATTTTTAAGTGGCTATCCAGTGTGCTCACGACCACCTCCACGCCTGAGTGCCATCAGACACTTGCCCCCACCTGTACCCGGCCAAAGACGTCACCACCAGCCCAGCTTCGGATGGGATGGCTTTGGTGGCAAGCGGCACCAGAGTCAACCAGGCCTAAGCAATATGCAGTGAGAAACCTGGAGGTCGGAGGTTCCAGGGTAAGCTCACAGCTCTGTGACATCTCCAGGCCCCATCCTCGGGGAGTCTGTGCCGCTAAGCCTCGCCTACCAGGTTGCAAAACAGGCACCGCCTCCCCAGACAACTGCCTCCCAAGATCGGAAGGTGGAAGGTACGGGGAGGGGACTTCTCACTCAAATCGACTCCTTAGGAGACTTCCTTCGAGTCCCATGGCCCAGAACTGGGTCACATGTCCAGCCCTAAAGCGATCATTGGCAAAGAGGTGAGAGCCAGGCTCCAGTCTGACCCCCACAGCAAGCACGGTGCACCCTGTCCTGAGCACAGTGGGGACTCTGTGGGAAGGAAGATGGTGGGAGTGGACATTCAATTGGAAACCCACCCAGCTGCCCGGGCTTGTTGGGATTTTTGCTTTTTAGCTTCTGTGTTATTTTTAACTAGAGATATACTGTCAAAACAAGTGAGTCACCATGCCCTTCTGACTGAAGCCTGGTGGCTTATGAATACTTCCATCCAAATTCCCAGGGAGACACAGATGCCCAGATGGGACGAAGCAAGGAAATGTTAGGCTGCCCTTGGAAGGGTTTGATGTCATCACCCCAGGAGCTGGGACGCTGGATTGATGAAGAGGGGCTGGGTGGGGACCCATGTGTAGGGATTTGGCTATTAGTGGCTTTTATTCATTCACTCTGTGACAGACACTCCATTAAGACATCAGAGAAACAGTCCATAAAATACCAGGAGGATAAAATGAATTGAATTGTCCAGATACTCCATGGTTGGCCCCCAACTGGGTCGGGAGCCCTCTGCTGGCCCCTCCTAGTCACTGAAATGATTCCAGACCACCAGGCCAGGGGACATTCTCATCTAGCATTCTGCTTCTAGATGAGCCGCTAGCCCGGCCTCGGTTTCCTCGTTTGTAAAATCAGCATTTGGTGCCAAAGTTCAAGAGTCTTGCCCCTCTGGCCCTCACTTACTGCAACCTTGAACCACAAATGACAAGCCAGACCTGGAGGACTGAAACCAGCAGATCTCTGGATGGATAGAGATGATGGGGTGATGGGGATGATGAAGGGGATTGAGATGGTACTCCACAGGCTGAACTCCTGCTGGATGTGATCACCGCCCCCAGGTGCCACCCCACTGAAGTCTCTCAGATGCTCTATGGAACAGTCACTTTCATTAACCTCATGCAGCAGATGAGGAAACTGAGGCTTAGGGAGGCACATGCCTACATTCACCTAGTAAGAATGAAGTTGTATCCCTCCAAAATTGGTATGTGGGAGCCCTACCCCCAGAGTGACTGAATTTGGGGACTGGACCTCTATAGGGGTAAACAAGGTTAAAGGAGGTCATATGCGTAGAGCCCTAGTCCAGTAGGATTGGTATCGTGACAAGAAAGAGAGGGGACAGGAGAGATTTGCACAGAGCAAAGACCACGTGAGGATGTGGAAAAAGACGGCCACCAGCAAGCCAAGGAGAGCGGCCTTAGAAGAAGCCAATCCTGCTAGCACTTACCTTGGACCTCCAGATTCCAATATAAAAGTTAAAGAAAAGAACCTCACTGTCTACAACTCGACTCTGATTGGAGAGGTGGGTGGTGGGGCTCCATGTGACTGGGGGTGTGTACAAAGAATACAGATTGCCAAATCTCACCCTCTTCCTTCCTACTCTACACGACAAAGACAACACATTCAGGACCAGCCAAGACCCACGTTATGGGTAGAAAGGATCCCAGGGAAATGCAGGCCAGTGTTGAGTGGGTGACTAGAACCGTCTGGGTAACGTGCAGACCTGCGTCAGACTTCCGTTGACTGTAAGCACTAAAGAGGGTCCAGGCCATTTTAAATGGCGTCACCATCTGCTTCCAGGGAGGAGTCCCAGAGGCCGCCCCAGTGGACCCCGGACTGGAATCCTGTCCTGACCTTGGACACGTCGCTTCCCCCTCTGAGCCTCCGTTTCCCTACCTGTCACCTGGAGACAAGCATCCTGACTCTGCGCCAGTGCCGTGGGCGCAGAGAAGTCAGCGCACAGGGATCTGCTTCACAGATGGTCTTCATTTAGTAACACCTAACCCGAGGGACCGCCTGAAATCCCCTTAGATTCATCAAAGCGAGACCCACGTTAACAAGCCCCCTGGCAGGCAGCCGCCAGTCTTTTCTGGAAGGAGGGGGGATAAATTATAGATCAGAGCTTACAGATCAGCAGCTGTTCTGGTTCTTACCCCCCAGGGGCAGAGGTCTGGGCAGGTCCCCTCAAGGCTGTTCTGGGCCCGGGCAAGGATATCGTTGCCCCGACACCGCCTTCCTCCTGCCCCAGGCTTTCCTTCCCCTAGGCACTTGCTCTGTTCCTTAGGCCGGGGCAAGGGGATGCCCCAGGACTCCCCAAAAGCTGCCTGCCCTTTGCAGGGCCACAACCTGAACCCCAAACCCCAACCCCTCGGAGCATGCCCACTGCATCCTCCATCGCCCGTGGAGGGCTCTGTCTCCGGGGGCCTGGAAGAGAAGCCCAAGGCCCTGAAGGAAGTTTATGTTTAAGACTGGGAGGCTGGGACTTCCCTGGTGGCCCCGTGACTAAGACGCTTCACTCTCAGTGTAGGGGCCTGGGCTCGAAGCCTGGACGGGGAACTAGATCCCACATGCCGCAGCTAAGACCCAGCATAGCCAAATAAATAAGTAAAAATACATATTTAAAAAAAGACTGGGAGGCTGCCGGAGCAGCCCTGTTTCCATCAGCAGGGCGTGCCCACCTGTGGAGACAGAGCAAGATTCCTGGCTTCCTTCCTGTGGCTGCTGGTCCTTCCCACACGCACATCCTGGCCATGTTCCCAAGCCGCGCCCACACAGGGCTCTCTCTCCCTTCTCCAGGCCCTCCCCGAGGATCCCCCAGTCCAGAAAGCAGTTCCTGTGCAGACACTGTCCAGGTCCATGCCTCTCTCATCCTGGGAAATCTAGGATTCCGCCTCAAGAGTGAAGGCCCTGGAGCCAGGCAGCCAGGACTCCAGCCAGGTTCCACCTTTCTGGATGCATGAGTTTGGACAAATCTGTTGTTATTTTTGTCCGTGTTGTTTGGTCACTAAGTCATCTCTGACTCTGCGACCCCATGCACTGTAGCCCGTCAGGCTTCTCGATCCATGGGATTTCCAGGCAAGAATATCGGAGTGGTTTGCCATTTCCTTCTCCAGGGGATCTTCCCCACACAGGGACTGAACCTGCATCTCCTGCATTGGCAGACAAATTCTTTACCAGTCACCTGGGAAGCTCTTTGGGCACGTTACGCCTTCTCTAAGCCCTGTTAGCTTCATCAGTCAACCCGGAGATACCCCAAACCCTCTTTTTTATCAGGTCATGAGGATTAAATAGTGCTTAAAAGAGGAATAGACAAGGCCTGCCGGGGAGTAAGCTCAAAACAGAGATTAGTGAGCTCTGCTGCAGGGCCTGGGCTGGAGTGGCATGAACGAGCCCGTGAGGGCAGAGTGCAGGGGCCTAAGAATGAGGGTGCCTTCAGATTCGTGGCCTGGAACCTGGCTTCCCTCACAGGTGAAGCTGAGAGACACAAAAGCCCGGAATCAGCCAACTTTTGCAACCATTTTCACAAAGGATAGGAAGGCGCGGGATCCAGCCTGCAGAGGGCGCAGTTCCTGGGTTAGCTCCAGTTGCTCAGCTCCTCTCACTCCTCTGGGCCTGTTCACTCCTCAGAAAGACTGAGGCTCCCACCCTGGGTGCCTCCCCACCCTCTCCATCCCGGAGTTGTCTGGGGACCAAGTGATAAGGGAGTGAAAGGGCATTGTAAGCTATAATAGATGGACCAGACCACTCAAAAAGTGATGCTCACAAACAGCATGGTTAGTATTATATTCTAGGAGGTTTTCTTCACTTTCCCTACCCCAGCCCACCTCCGAATGAGCTGAAATCTCTCCACCTGTTTAAAGTCTCTATTAAACATTCAACTGTCCTTCAATTCTCTGGTTTCATGTCCTTATATCTGAGAGAGAAAAAAAGTAAACAAATCTAAAACATGAGTTGGTAGAGTTGGTAATAAAGAGCTCTGTAGCAAGACGCATTCATCTTATCTCCATTCTAATTTTTTAAACAAAACCCACAAATCACGACCACCACCTTCAGTGAACTAAACTGTAAGGAAAATTAGAAAACAGCTCAGATTTTAATCAATATTGGCCTTGGCCATGAAAACAGAGGTTCCTTCTTCTGCCTGTCTCTAATCAAGAGTGTTAATTATCTTGCTACATGCTAGCAAATTAATTATGAACTAATGAAGTTAAAGGAGGTCATTTGTTAAGGAAAACTGATTCCATATTGTTAGCTCTGGGGGATTCGATGGAAAACCACCGTCATGAAAGCAGCTTTAAAAATTAGAGCTGATATTTGATTGCTGAGGTTGCCCAGATGAAAGGATGAATCACAAAGGCTCCCTCCGCCAGCATCTCGTGGGGACCTGGGGGCCTTTGAAGCACATGCGGCCGTCACTATCACTTCCACTCTTCCAAGTCTTTCCAGGTCCTTCCAAGTCTGCCCACAGGTGGGAGCCCTGTCACCCCTAGATATTAACACTAGAAGAGGTTTCTTTCCTTGGGGGATGTGTAGGAGCGAGGGAAACAAAGCTGGGAGAAATGGAGGTGACCGTGGGGAGAGAGAGCTGGGGGAACGAGGGGTGGGGGTACCTCTGCGCCAACACGCCAAGGGCTCCAGGCCGCGGCCCGACAGCAGCAACGTCTTCTCTGTTGGCGGGTGAGTCCGGGGCACCCGCATGGAAACAGCCCCACTCTCTGGGAACAGAATAGGCACCTCCGCAGCTTTGCCCCTCCCGCGGGGTCCAGATGCGGCCTTGGTGGCAGCAGAAAAGCGGAACAGGAAGGTAGAATGCCCAGGCTTGGTCAAGTGTTGGTTACCCAAGTCAGGGGGACAAGCCTGTCAGCTGAATGGCCAGCGTTTTGTGTCCTGGCGCCTGTGAGTCAGGCCTGGAGTGCAGAGGCGGCAGAAGGAACTCACTGAAAGTGCATCAAGGCCTTGACTCCCTCCCATGCTAAGTGAGGCAGGCATCGCTAGTTGCCTACCAGTATTCACTCTCTTGTTCTTCCTTAGAATAGAACTTGTGTTTAATTCTAAGTGTTCATGTGAAAGCTTCATTTCCCAGCTTCCCCTGCACCTGAGTGACTAAATCCTGATCAATGAAACACAAGCCGACGTTACTGGGTGGGATAACTAAGAAGAACAGAAACACTGAGAGCACGTGTTTTAATCAATATTGGCCTTGGCCATGAAAACAGAGGTTCCTTCTTCTGCCTGTCTCTAATCAAGAGTGTTAATTATCTTGCTACATGCTAGCAAATTAATTATGAACTAATGAAGTTAAAGGAGGTCATTTGTTAAGGAAAACTGATTCCATATTGTTAGCTCTGGGGGATTCGATGGAAAACCACCGTCATGAAAGCAGCTTTAAAAATTAGAGCTGATATTTGATTGCTGAGGTTGCCCAGATGAAAGGATGAATCACAAAGGCTCCCTCCGCCAGCATCTCGTGGGGACCTGGGGGCCTTTGAAGCACATGCGGCCGTCACTATCACTTCCACTCTTCCAAGTCTTTCCAGGTCCTTCCAAGTCTGCCCACAGGTGGGAGCCCTGTCACCCCTAGATATTAACACTAGAAGAGGTTTCTTTCCTTGGGGGATGTGTAGGAGCGAGGGAAACAAAGCTGGGAGAAATGGAGGTGACCGTGGGGAGAGAGAGCTGGGGGAACGAGGGGTGGGGGTACCTCTGCGCCAACACGCCAAGGGCTCCAGGCCGCGGCCCGACAGCAGCAACGTCTTCTCTGTTGGCGGGTGAGTCCGGGGCACCCGCATGGAAACAGCCCCACTCTCTGGGAACAGAATAGGCACCTCCGCAGCTTTCCCCCTCCCGCGGGGTCCAGATGCGGCCTTGGTGGCAGCAGAAAAGCGGAACAGGAAGGTAGAATGCCCAGGCTTGGTCAAGTGTTGGTTACCCAAGTCAGGGGGACAAGCCTGTCAGCTGAATGGCCAGCGTTTTGTGTCCTGGCGCCTGTGAGTCAGGCCTGGAGTGCAGAGGCGGCAGAAGGAACTCACTGAAAGTGCATCAAGGCCTTGACTCCCTCCCATGCTAAGTGAGGCAGGCATCGCTAGTTGCCTACCAGTATTCACTCTCTTGTTCTTCCTTAGAATAGAACTTGTGTTTAATTCTAAGTGTTCATGTGAAAGCTTCATTTCCCAGCTTCCCCTGCACCTGAGTGACTAAATCCTGATCAATGAAACACAAGCCGACGTTACTGGGTGGGATAACTAAGAAGAACAGAAACACTGAGAGCACGTGTTTGCTCTTCCCTCTTCTTTTCCCCGCCTGGAGTACAGACGTGATGGCTGGCGCTCCAATAATCATCTGGACGCAGAGGCAAACTTGCGGGTGAAAGCCACTCACTAACCATGGTGGGGCAGAAAGACAGAGGCAGCCCGGTCTCTGATAGCTGAAGAGCCCCACTGCAGCCCTGCACACCTTCCTCTGGATCCGTACGTGAGAGGGAAAACAGAACCCCTGAGGGGCTATGCTTGTTTTTACTGGGCTGAGGGGGGCTGTCTCTGCTCAGAGTTGAATATCATGTCTAACTCGTGCTGTGAGGAATACGGCCATCTCAGTGGGTAGCCCCACTCACAGACTTAGAGAAAGAACTTACGGTTGTGAGAGCGAATGCTAGGGGGAAGGAAAATAGTTAGGAGTTTGGGATGGACAGGTACACACTGCTATATTTAAAATAGTTAACCAACAAGGCCTGCTGCACAGGACACTCTGCCTAATGTCAAGCGGCAGCCTGGCCGGCAGGGGAGTGCAGGGAGGATGGATACGTGTCTATGTGTGGCTGCGTCCCTTCGCTGAACACCTGCAACTATCCCGACATTGTTAATCAGCTACACTCCAAAACAAAATAAAAGGTTTAAAAAAAGAAAGAAAGTCCGTCCTCACAGGGTTGTGGTGAGGATGAAGTCAGCTAACCTTCAGTGGCTTACAGCAGGGGACAGCATCTTTCACGGTTCAGTGAGCTGACCGGGCTCGGCTGGCAGGTTTCATTTGGCGTCTCTTGTCCTTGCAGTGAGTTATCGACTAGAGCTGCGGTCACCTGAAGCTTGACTGAGCCCGGTGGGTGTCCACAACAGCTCACTCGCAGGGCTGACAGAGGATGAGACTGCTGATGGAAGCAGGGGCTGCTCCGGAGAGGTGGTCAGGGAGGGCTTCTCTGAGGAGGTGACATTTTAGCTGGAGCCTGAATGGTGACAAGATGACCATGCCAATGCCCAGGAGAAGCCTGTCTCCAGCGGAAGGAACAGCAGTGATGAAGCCTCTGATTCCAGAAAGACCACTGCTGAAAGACCCCAGTCCCAGCGGCAGGTGAACCCAACTCGCCTGGTACTCTCTGCATGGGAGTTCTCAAGAAGGAAAAGAAAACACGATGCCAAGACAGGTGGGCAGGAAGCCTGCCCAGCATGAGGCTTAGGAAAAAGAGATGGGGCCAGGATCCTCCTTCAATAACATTGGACCAACATGCGGTGAAAGCCACTCACTAACCATGGTGGGGCAGAAAGACAGAGGCAGCCCGGTCTCTGATAGCTGAAGAGCCCCACTGCAGCCCTGCACACCTTCCTCTGGATCCGTCGTGAGAGGGAAAACAGAACCCCTGAGGGGCTATGCTTGTTTTTACTGGGCTGAGGGGGGCTGTCTCTGCTCAGAGTTGAATATCATGTCTAACTCGTGCTGTGAGGAATACGGCCATCTCAGTGGGTAGCCCCACTCACAGACTTAGAGAAAGAACTTACGGTTGTGAGAGCGAATGCTAGGGGGAAGGAAAATAGTTAGGAGTTTGGGATGGACAGGTACACACTGCTATATTTAAAATAGTTAACCAACAAGGCCTGCTGCACAGGACACTCTGCCTAATGTCAAGCGGCAGCCTGGCCGGCAGGGGAGTGCAGGGAGGATGGATACGTGTCTATGTGTGGCTGCGTCCCTTCGCTGAACACCTGCAACTATCCCGACATTGTTAATCAGCTACACTCCAAAACAAAATAAAAGGTTTAAAAAAAGAAAGAAAGTCCGTCCTCACAGGGTTGTGGTGAGGATGAAGTCAGCTAACCTTCAGTGGCTTACAGCAGGGGACAGCATCTTTCACGGTTCAGTGAGCTGACCGGGCTCGGCTGGCAGGTTTCATTTGGCGTCTCTTGTCCTTGCAGTGAGTTATCGACTAGAGCTGCGGTCACCTGAAGCTTGACTGAGCCCGGTGGGTGTCCACAACAGCTCACTCGCAGGGCTGACAGAGGATGAGACTGCTGATGGAAGCAGGGGCTGCTCCGGAGAGGTGGTCAGGGAGGGCTTCTCTGAGGAGGTGACATTTTAGCTGGAGCCTGAATGGTGACAAGATGACCATGCCAATGCCCAGGAGAAGCCTGTCTCCAGCGGAAGGAACAGCAGTGATGAAGCCTCTGATTCCAGAAAGACCACTGCTGAAAGACCCCAGTCCCAGCGGCAGGTGAACCCAACTCGCCTGGTACTCTCTGCATGGGAGTTCTCAAGAAGGAAAAGAAAACACGATGCCAAGACAGGTGGGCAGGAAGCCTGCCCAGCATGAGGCTTAGGAAAAAGAGATGGGGCCAGGATCCTCCTTCATCTGGAAAACTGCCTCACTCCTTCAAGTCCAGGTCTTCTAACTGAATTAGGATAGTCCCCTCTTTCCTCAAGTTTCATGACTGCCACCAGCAACCCCTCAGTGCCAGCTTAGCCCAGCAGAAATAGCACCACCGCAGACAGAACGCGAGATGACAAGGCACCTTTCAGGAAGCGAGCCCAGCAGGCGCCTGAACAGCCCTCACTCTGTTCCCTTCTCTTGGACAGGAACAGCTGCGCTAATGTGAGTTTACCCATCAGATAAAAATAATTTCCTAAATATCACCGTGGAGTTATTTCTACGTGGCCTCAGTTACTGTCATAAGACGCAGGGCTGGCTTCACAGTGAGATGCATTTGGAGAACAAAAGCAGAGATTTGAAGAGAAACCTCAGAGGAACGAAGCATGTATCTACAATTTGATCAGATGCTCTTAGGGCCTGGATTGTGTAGCTAGTTGAGGTCACCCATTTACACGCTCATCTCATCTGGAAACACCCTCCTAGACACCCCCAGGAATGTTTAGACACATATCTGGGCACCTCAGGATCCAGTCCAGCGCTCAGGGCTCAGTCACTCGGTCGGGTCCGACTCTCTGCGGCCCTATGCACTGCAGTCTGCCAGACGCCTCTGTCCGTGGAATTTTCCAGGCAAGAATACTGGCGCAGATTGCCACTTCCTCCTCCAGGAGATCCTCCTGACCCAGGGGTTGAACCCGCATCTCCTGCCTTGGTAAGTGGATTCTTTACCACGGAGCCACCTGGACGCTGACGCAGAAAATGAACCGTAAAACCAGGTTCATACATTAACTCACTTTACTGAAACTCTTTCAGGCGGCTCTGATTGTCAGCCCGTGGTCTAAAGGAAGCATTCGAGACTCAAGCTCACTTTACTGCCCCCCAAGAAATCCCAGCCGGCAGGTGAACCCAACTCGCCTGGTACTCTCTGCATGGGAGTTCTCAAGAAGGAAAAGAAAACACTCAAGACAGGTGGGCAGGAAGCCTGCCCAGCATGAGGCTTAGGAAAAAGAGATGGGGCCAGGATCCTCCTTCATCTGGAAAACTGCCTCACTCCTTCAAGTCCAGGTCTTCTAACTGAATTAGGATAGTCCCCTCTTTCCTCAAGTTTCATGACTGCCACCAGCAACCCCTCAGTGCCAGCTTAGCCCAGCAGAAATAGCACCACCGCAGACAGAACGCGAGATGACAAGGCACCTTTCAGGAAGCGAGCCCAGCAGGCGCCTGAACAGCCCTCACTCTGTTCCCTTCTCTTGGACAGGAACAGCTGCGCTAATGTGAGTTTACCCATCAGATAAAAATAATTTCCTAAATATCACCGTGGAGTTATTTCTACGTGGCCTCAGTTACTGTCATAAGACGCAGGGCTGGCTTCACAGTGAGATGCATTTGGAGAACAAAAGCAGAGATTTGAAGAGAAACCTCAGAGGAACGAAGCATGTATCTACAATTTGATCAGATGCTCTTAGGGCCTGGATTGTGTAGCTAGTTGAGGTCACCCATTTACACGCTCATCTCATCTGGAAACACCCTCCTAGACACCCCCAGGAATGTTTAGACACATATCTGGGCACCTCAGGATCCAGTCCAGCGCTCAGGGCTCAGTCACTCGGTCGGGTCCGACTCTCTGCGGCCCTATGCACTGCAGTCTGCCAGACGCCTCTGTCCGTGGAATTTTCCAGGCAAGAATACTGGCGCAGATTGCCACTTCCTCCTCCAGGAGATCCTCCTGACCCAGGGGTTGAACCCGCATCTCCTGCCTTGGTAAGTGGATTCTTTACCACGGAGCCACCTGGACGCTGACGCAGAAAATGAACCGTAAAACCAGGTTCATACATTAACTCACTTTACTGAAACTCTTTCAGGCGGCTCTGATTGTCAGCCCGTGGTCTAAAGGAAGCATTCGAGACTCAAGAGCTTCTCAGCTTGCCAAAAGCCACAGAGCTCCTCACGGTGTGCGCCGGATTCGAAGCCAGGGCTCTCCGACCTCGCAGCTGTGCTGGGTCATCTTTCCGGGGCACCTGGCAGCCGTGCGGTTCAAAAATACCGTGCAGGTGTGAATCCTGGCTAGAGGCGTCTGGGCACCCCACGCCCAGAGAGGTTCTGGCTAGGAGATCAATTCGACCAGGGCGTGGAGCCGCTCCTTACAGCAGGAGTGTGCTTCTCTGGGAAGAGGAGGCTGCTCGAGAACTCCTTAACCTCTCCCAGCTTTTTGGACCTTCAGGCACCACCCGCCTCCTGCGAACAGTTTATGTAAATTGCCAGGAAGGGTCGCAGAGGAAATAAAACATAACCAGCCCTTTACCAGCCCTGCCTTCTCTTCCCAGGTGGTTTTGGTTAAGGAGGACCATCAGCTCTGTTCGGTCCTGCGAAGGAATCCAGAGCCTTTTTACAGAAATGTCCTCAAAATGCAGAGACAAGGCCTCAGAAGGTAAGTGCAGAGGGACTGTCCCACTGTTCCATGACCTGCCTCTGGCGGTGGCCCGGGGAGAGGGCAGGGGACAGGGGCAGGCAACGCTGCAGTGGCCCACACCTGTCAGCAGCCACGCCCCAGCACTATCGCTCCCTCTTCACTCCCTTCCCCGAGAGGCCTTCTTGGCGTCCTCCCCCCAGAGCTCAGCCCATGGGCCTCCAGCCAGGCCGGTACCTGGCAGGCGGATGAGGGCAGGGTGAGTCACAGCTTCCTAGAAAACTCCCCAAGGGCAGAGGTCATGCCCAACCAGTATCCCCAGGAGCCTCGTCCACTCTGTGCTGTCCTAGGTATTCAAACTGCCATTGGAAGAGATGTGGGGACCAACAGCCTCCTCCTGGATGTGGGACCCAGTTTCTGGCTGTGCCTCCTCCCAGGTCAGCTCAGTTCTGTGCTCCCAGGGCGCCAGGACTGGGCTCCGGAGATAAGGCACTGAAACTATGTTCTGATTTCATGTGTCTCAAATTGCTGTTGTTCAGTCACTAAGTCCAGTCTGACTTTGTGCAATCCCACGGACTATCACACGCCAGGCTTCTCCGTCCTCTGCGATCTCCCAGAGTTTGCTCAAATTCATGTCCATTGAGTCAGTGACGCTATCTAACCGTCTCATCCTCTGCCACCCACTTCTTCTTTTGCCCTCCTTCTTTCCCAGCCTCAGAGTCTTTCCCAATGAGTCGGCTCTTCCCAAGAGGTGACCAAAGTATTGGAGTTTCAGGAGCCGTCCTTTCAAAGAATATTCAGGGTTGATTTCCTTTAGGATTGACTGGTTTGATATCCTTGCTGTGTAAGGAACTCTCAAGAGTCATCTTCAGCACCACAGTTTGAAAGCAGCGATTCTTCAGTGCTCAGCCATAAAGGATTATGGTTTTCCACGCAAAAAGTCACCTGAGATCTTGCTAACATATCGGTTCTCATTCAGCAGGCCTGGGAGGGGCGAGCCTCTGTCTGTCTGACAAGCTCCTGGGACTGTGGATGCTGCTAGCTCCCAGCCCACCTGTTCAGCATCCGGAGGACCTAACCCCATCTCCCAGGGTGCGCTGTGGTTCAAAGAGGAAATATCCCAGCAAGGGCTGACAGATGCTGAAGGGGAGCAGCATTAAGCAACAAAAATACATGTGCTTGCGGGTCAGGCAAGGTTTCTCTGGTGACACAGACGGTATTTAAAGAATCTGCCCACAACGTAGGAGACCTGGGTTCGATCCCTGGGTTGGGAAGATCCCCTGGAGAAGGAAATGGCCACTCCAGTGTTCCACTCCAGTATTCTTGCCCGGACAATCCCATGGACAGAGAAGCCTGGTAAGCTACAGTCCATGGGGTTGCAAAGAGTCAGACACGACGAGCAACTGACCTGTGTGGTGGTCAGGCAAATGGTGACTTCACCTGTCTGAGCCTCCGTTTTCTCAAATGTAAAACGAAAATAATGATTTCACTAGAGTTTCTGATGAATCAAATATCCTAACACAGCAGCACAAAAGCCGCCGTAGACATTATAAGCAAAATGATAAGCAAAATAAGCAAGCATGGCATTGTTCTGATAAAGCTTTACTGAGAGAGATTGAAATTTGAATTTCACACATTTTACATCACACAATATTTGTCTCCTTTTGGTTTTTTTCCAAACAATAAAATAAAACTCCTATTTTATAAAAAGACAAGACAACTATAAACACAAAACTTTTCTCTGACTATTTGGGCCTTCTCCCTCCTCTTTACCCCTGAGCCAGAAATTACTTAGCAACTAAACAACAACCCTCCCCTTTAGCATATTTGTGCACCTGCCTTAACCAGAGCTCCCGAGGAGACAGCACTCCTTAATCTTGTAAAGAGTCACAGTGACCCATAATTCCTTGGAAGAGAACCTTCCTTCTTAATCCTGTGAGGGGTCACAGTGACCCTCTTCTTCTTGGACCACGTTCAGATCTGGGTTGTCTCAGCTGTCGATACATCATTTGTCTCAAACACTGTGCGACTGTGCTTTGACCTCTCAAGGGCAGGGCAGTCCTCCAAGGTTTCTGAGAGAACACCTCCTGGGCTATAATCCTCAGGTTGGCTCAAATAAGGTTTTCCATTTCTTTCTCAGATCAATGACTGATTTATTTTGTCATTAATACCAATCAGTTAAAAATATAAAAATCATTCTTAGTTCACAGACCATATGAAAACAGGCAGCAGGTCAGACTTGGCACTGGCCATGGTGTTCGAACCCCTGCAGCTCATCCATCCACGGATCAGGCAAGCAGCCCTCCCTGGTAACGAGCTGGGGTGTCTGCAGGCCCTGCAGGCAGTTTTTCTCTCTGACCTATCACTTTGCTCCCCACCTCCTGCCCTGCCCCGTACTGCTTTTTGCTTGTTCTTGGATCTGCCCAGCCTGACCTCTTTGATTCCCGGATTTACACTCAACCCTTCAGTCTTTACCTCTGGGCTTCCTAGGTGGCCCAGTGGTGAAGGATCCACCTGCAGGAGACCCAAAAGACGCAGATTTGATCCCTGGGTCAGAAAGATCCCCTGGTAGGACATGGCCACCCACTCCCATATTCTTGCCTGGAAAATTGCATGGACAGAGGAGCCTGGTGGGCTACAGCCCATGAGGCTGCAAAGAGCAAGACATGACTGAGCTCTCCCAGCAATACCTGGACTTCCGAGCACAGCCAGTACAGACCATTCTGCCATCTTGCCTTAACGAGTCTAGCTCAGGGCTCTACTGCCTACTATTTGGAAATTCAAGATAGGGGCACCTATTTATTGTAAAAGAAAATCAGCCAGTTTGTAACTCACAGTTGAAGGTGGGGAGACATCCCCAGCCCTGGGTAAGCCTGTTGTCAGAATCAAACAGTGTAGAAATCACATTGGTTCCATGCTTTTCACAAACAGCCCCAGAAGTTCTTGTGTAACACAGAACTTTTTTTTTCAGTGGATTATTTTAGCTACCAGCTAGCTCTGTGATTTCTCTCCCCTGGGGTCAAGTTCAAAGAGAATTCCAATGTGACTAAGTAAACATATGCAAGTCGTAGATTTATGTGCTACTGTGCTATTCTTTGTGATGTCGGCATTGGGGGAAGGAAATTATCACAGCTCCTGGGTGCTCAACTTATTTCCTAAGAAATTAACTCATCCGTCCCCACTGTGGAAGAAAGCACTGCTTGGGACATTTGAAATTGAAAGTGAAATGCGTTCACGGCTCTGTCATGGAAGAGGAGGCGGGGAGGAGGGATCAGGAGGAGGTGATGGTCAACGAGAAAGGACCGGTGCAGAGTGACCTGATGAATCTCTCCCGTGGGTGGATGTGTGTGGTTCGTGGAGAGGTGCGGAAGCGAGTTGGATATTTCTGTCCATCAAGACTGAAAAACTGGCCTATAAATGGTACCTGGAGCAGTGGGCTGAAACTGCCCCGCGTGGGGAGTTAATGGCAATGTGGAGAGCCTTTCTCTTTTAATAAAGTACTTGAACGACTACCTCAGCGCATCGCCTGTGCATGGGGACCACACAGGGGGTGCCACAATTGGATTCTCTTAGGTGGCCCAGTGGTGAAGGATCCACCTGCAGGAGACCCAAAAGACGCAGATTTGATCCCTGGGTCAGAAAGATCCCCTGGTAGGACATGGCCACCCACTCCCATATTCTTGCCTGGAAAATTGCATGGACAGAGGAGCCTGGTGGGCTACAGCCCATGAGGCTGCAAAGAGCAAGACATGACTGAGCTCTCCCAGCAATACCTGGACTTCCGAGCACAGCCAGTACAGACCATTCTGCCATCTTGCCTTAACGAGTCTAGCTCAGGGCTCTACTGCCTACTATTTGGAAATTCAAGATAGGGGCACCTATTTATTGTAAAAGAAAATCAGCCAGTTTGTAACTCACAGTTGAAGGTGGGGAGACATCCCCAGCCCTGGGTAAGCCTGTTGTCAGAATCAAACAGTGTAGAAATCACATTGGTTCCATGCTTTTCACAAACAGCCCCAGAAGTTCTTGTGTAACACAGAACTTTTTTTTTCAGTGGATTATTTTAGCTACCAGCTAGCTCTGTGATTTCTCTCCCCTGGGGTCAAGTTCAAAGAGAATTCCAATGTGACTAAGTAAACATATGCAAGTCGTAGATTTATGTGCTACTGTGCTATTCTTTGTGATGTCGGCATTGGGGGAAGGAAATTATCACAGCTCCTGGGTGCTCAACTTATTTCCTAAGAAATTAACTCATCCGTCCCCACTGTGGAAGAAAGCACTGCTTGGGACATTTGAAATTGAAAGTGAAATGCGTTCACGGCTCTGTCATGGAAGAGGAGGCGGGGAGGAGGGATCAGGAGGAGGTGATGGTCAACGAGAAAGGACCGGTGCAGAGTGACCTGATGAATCTCTCCCGTGGGTGGATGTGTGTGGTTCGTGGAGAGGTGCGGAAGCGAGTTGGATATTTCTGTCCATCAAGACTGAAAAACTGGCCTATAAATGGTACCTGGAGCAGTGGGCTGAAACTGCCCCGCGTGGGGAGTTAATGGCAATGTGGAGAGCCTTTCTCTTTTAATAAAGTACTTGAACGACTACCTCAGCGCATCGCCTGTGCATGGGGACCACACAGGCTGCTGGGCTGCCCAGGCAGTTAGAGTTGAAAGGAATTCCCTCTTAGCTTGGCCAGTGGATGCTCTGCTCCTGATCTGCCACCAGCAACAAATGATGTCGGGGACCCTAACCCCTGCCGCTCAGCCATCCCTTCTGCACCTCAGGGTACAGAGGCCTTTGAGGAAAATAATTAGTTAACAGATTCCTGTCACCGTCCTATCCCTGCGTGTGGAAGTTAGGGGCTTCCCTGGTGACTCCATTTCTACAAACCCCATATGTAGAAATTCGAGAAATTTTTTAAAAATTTTTGAGAAAGAAATTTTAAAAAGAAAGGCAAGACTCATTCAAGATGGGGAAGTGGATGGCCCTGGCCTTGAACACAGAAAAAGAAGGATGAGGAGGGGGCCATATAGAAGCAAGTGGAGTCTCACTCAGATCCGAGTGAGAACAGCCTGCATGGGCATGTCTGAGCAACCCATGTGGGGCTCCAGGAGACCTATCCTGGCATCATGGTTGGGCTACGTCTCACGAGAGCCCCTTCCATGGGGAAGGGAGCCCACAGGGGAGCTCTTGGCCCAGTCAACAGATTTGCTGGAGGGGAGAGAGTCTCTGATTGGCATTAGTTGGTCCCTTAGCCAGGCCCATGGCTTCATGATGGAACTTTACAGACAGCACAGATGGTAAGAGAAAGGGAGTTTTGTGCGTGCTCTTTAAGACTCAGGTTCTGAGGCCCAGCAGCCTGCACCTAGTCCTGCAGCATCCTCTTCACACCCACGTGACCTGTGTAAGCCTCAGGACGTCCCTGTGTGTGTGTGGGATGAAGAAAACGATTTTGTGATTTTCTGATTCTAGGCTTATATCCTTGGCATGGAAGAAAGGAGACACATGAGTAAGATAGAAGTCTGGTGACAATCCTGTAGTTGAATTTGAATAGGAAGTATCAGTAGGTATTCCTGATGTTTTTTTTTTTTTTTTTTTTTTAAGATTTATTTATTTATTTATTTTTTTTGGGCGGGGGTCGGGTTGGGGAGGGAGGGGAACGGGCGGGCCACTTCTATTGGTCCTTCATTTATCCATTTTCATCCATCTTTGTTCTTTGGCTCCTGTGGGCCTCCCATCGCGGTGGCGTCTGTTGCAGAGCACCGGCTCTGGGCGCATGCGCTCCAGAGCTCTGGCCCGGTGATTGGACACATCGGTTCAGCCGCTCCGCGGCATGAGGGATCTTCCCAGGCCAGGGATCGAACCAGCGCCCCTTGCACTGCAAGGCGGTGTCCTTACCCACTGGACCACCAGGGGAAGCCCCATGATGATTTTTATCTTTAACAAAAGAACTAGTTCTGAGATGTATTCACTGAAACAATCATCAACGCAAGAGAAATAAGCCTCCCTCACATGCAAATAATGCTTTTAAATAACCAGCTTCTCCTGAAAGGAACCACAGCTACTTGGAGAAATGATGGGTTCCAGGAAACATACAAGATGAGACTAAGCCATCAAAGGGTCATGACAAAGGACGCAAGGGCCACCGGCCCACGTTGAGTAAATCTGAGCATCCATAAGGGCAATAACTGTCATGGATCAAAACAGACCAAACAGACATAACCCATGAGTCATGAAGGCGCCTAAAACTAACTAACTGGTTACCATTGGCAGATGCTGGAGAACCCATTCATTATTTAGAAAACTGAGAAAAATTAAAGGAAAAGAATTAAGTATTTAACCCATCTTTCCAAAAAGGACCGTGCCCCTGGGGAAAGCAAAGAATGGATAGAGGGCCATTTCTCATTACAGAAGCAACTCAGCTAATAAATAAGGAACAATGATAGAATTAGAAAGTCAACATTTTGCAGCCCCTAATGACCTAATGGGCCTAAGCATTGTTACTCAATGACTGCTAATATCACAGAGCAACAAGACAGAGACAGAGAATCAGACATTAACTGCCTTCTCGTAGAAGAACACACACCACCGATGACGTAGTGATGACCACAAAATAAATAATAACTTGAATCTGATCAAGCTTCTGGATTCAAATACCCAATGAATAGGAAATACAGCAGAGGAGCAAGTTAAAGGACACCAAGGGCTGCAACCAGCAAAACCCAGACTGTGGAAGCCCTCAAATAGCCTGGCTTCTTGTGTGATCTCAATTGCAAGAGGGAAACAAGAGAGGATGGGGAAACTGTAGAAAAAGAATGACAAATTTAAAAAAAACAAATTGAGGCCAATCAGAGCACCGGCTCTGGGCGCATGCGCCCAGAGCTCTGGCCCGGTGATGAATCGGTTCAGCCGCTCCGCGGCATGAGGGATCTTCCCAGGCCAGGATCGAACCAGCGCCTTGCACTGCAAGGCGGTGTCCTTACCCACTGGACCACCAGGGGAAGCCCCATGATGATTTTTATCTTTAACAAAAGAACTAGTTCTGAGATGTATTCACTGAAACAATCATCAACGCAAGAGAAATAAGCCTCCCTCACATGCAAATAATGCTTTTAAATAACCAGCTTCTCCTGAAAGGAACCACAGCTACTTGGAGAAATGATGGGTTCCAGGAAACATACAAGATGAGACTAAGCCATCAAAGGGTCATGACAAAGGACGCAAGGGCCACCGGCCCACGTTGAGTAAATCTGAGCATCCATAAGGGCAATAACTGTCATGGATCAAAACAGACCAAACAGACATAACCCATGAGTCATGAAGGCGCCTAAAACTAACTAACTGGTTACCATTGGCAGATGCTGGAGAACCCATTCATTATTTAGAAAACTGAGAAAAATTAAAGGAAAAGAATTAAGTATTTAACCCATCTTTCCAAAAAGGACCGTGCCCCTGGGGAAAGCAAAGAATGGATAGAGGGCCATTTCTCATTACAGAAGCAACTCAGCTAATAAATAAGGAACAATGATAGAATTAGAAAGTCAACATTTTGCAGCCCCTAATGACCTAATGGGCCTAAGCATTGTTACTCAATGACTGCTAATATCACAGAGCAACAAGACAGAGACAGAGAATCAGACATTAACTGCCTTCTCGTAGAAGAACACACACCACCGATGACGTAGTGATGACCACAAAATAAATAATAACTTGAATCTGATCAAGCTTCTGGATTCAAATACCCAATGAATAGGAAATACAGCAGAGGAGCAAGTTAAAGGACACCAAGGGGCTGCAACCAGCAAAACCCAGACTGTGGAAGCCCCTCAAATAGCCTGGCTTCTTGTGTGATCTCAATTGCAAGAGGGAAACAAGAGAGGGATGGGGGAAACTGTAGAAAAAAAGAATGACAAATTTAGAAACAAATGAGCCAATCACAATGTGTGGAATTTTGTGGATCCTGATTCAAATAAACTAATTGCTTAGAAAGTTTGATGTCTAGAAGACAATTGGAAATTTGAACACTGACTTGGTATTGGATGTTATTAAGAAACTATTAGAAATTTCTTTTAGGGGTGATAATTCTATTTGGATACAGTTTTTAGAAATAGAGTCCTAGTCTGATGCATCTTCAGCTCAGACACATACTGAAACATTTATTACTATGTGACTCTAGAGATGAACTTGGAATAGTGTGGGATATTAGAAATCTCAGAGCCGGAGCTTTAGTGAGGGTGCTGAATCCCCAGGCGTGGGCCCAGATTCAGCCCCATGGCCCAAGAGAGGCTGCATGATAGGAAGATGGCTGATGCCTAGTGGAACCTGGGTAGCCCATGGTGCCCCCTGGTGGATGAGAACTTGATCCTTCACATGGAAAGTGCTAGACATCATGTGTGTACAGCTGAGAATCAGGTTAATTGCAATTATTACTTGTAACATGACTCTTCCATGTGCACAGGCTGGTAAGATCTGCAGAAATTCAAGTGGCATATCATTTGCAAAAAGGTAAGAATTCCTTGAGCAAACCTGTAAGGGTCTTTTTCTAAATACTCAAATTTCTTGGCAGAATTCAATGGCTTCTTCTAGTCAAGGTCACTTAAACCCTGGTATATTTGGATTTAAATGCACAGACCCTTCCTTTTTCCTTAGAAAACCTTTCCTAAACCAGCAGTGCTCAGATTTTGAAAGACTCATCAAAAATACAGGTTCTGGGTCATCTGCCACACCAGACTTTTTTGGGTGGGTCTAGGAGAACCAGGGACCTTAACAAAATCTTGGAACTCCAAAAAAGGCTCAAGAGAAGAAGAAGCAGACCTCCATATTCCCTTCCCAGTGGTTCCAGCTCAGCACAGCAAAGCCACTGTGCCTTTGCCCTGTACAGCAGGTGCTCACTCTGTGCCTCGATGGTGCTTGGAACCCCAAGAGTGGGCCCAGATGCAGTCCCATGGCCAAGGCCAGCTGCTGGTCATAACCCTTCCCCACTGTATCTCAATTGCAAGAGGGAAACAAGAGAGGGATGGGGGAAACTGTAGAAAAAAAGAATGACAAATTTAGAAACAAATGAGCCAATCACAATGTGTGGAATTTTGTGGATCCTGATTCAAATAAACTAATTGCTTAGAAAGTTTGATGTCTAGAAGACAATTGGAAATTTGAACACTGACTTGGTATTGGATGTTATTAAGAAACTATTAGAAATTTCTTTTAGGGGTGATAATTCTATTTGGATACAGTTTTTAGAAATAGAGTCCTAGTCTGATGCATCTTCAGCTCAGACACATACTGAAACATTTATTACTATGTGACTCTAGAGATGAACTTGGAATAGTGTGGGATATTAGAAATCTCAGAGCCGGAGCTTTAGTGAGGGTGCTGAATCCCCAGGCGTGGCCCAGATTCAGCCCCATGGCCCAAGAGAGGCTGCATGATAGGAAGATGGCTGATGCCTAGTGGAACCTGGGTAGCCCATGGTGCCCCCTGGTGGATGAGAACTTGATCCTTCACATGGAAAGTGCTAGACATCATGTGTGTACAGCTGAGAATCAGGTTAATTGCAATTATTACTTGTAACATGACTCTTCCATGTGCACAGGCTGGTAAGATCTGCAGAAATTCAAGTGGCATATCATTTGCAAAAAGGTAAGAATTCCTTGAGCAAACCTGTAAGGGTCTTTTTCTAAATACTCAAATTTCTTGGCAGAATTCAATGGCTTCTTCTAGTCAAGGTCACTTAAACCCTGGTATATTTGGATTTAAATGCACAGACCCTTCCTTTTTCCTTAGAAAACCTTTCCTAAACCAGCAGTGCTCAGATTTTGAAAGACTCATCAAAAATACAGGTTCTGGGTCATCTGCCACACCAGACTTTTTTGGGTGGGTCTAGGAGAACCAGGGACCTTAACAAAATCTTGGAACTCCAAGAAAGGCTCAAGAGAAGAAGAAGCAGACCTCCATATTCCCTTCCCAGTGGTTCCAGCTCAGCACAGCAAAGCCACTGTGCCTTTGCCCTGTACAGCAGGTGCTCACTCTGTGCCTCGATGGTGCTTGGAACCCCAAGAGTGGGCCCAGATGCAGTCCCATGGCCAAGGCCAGCTGATGGTCATAACCCTTCCCCACTGTCCTGACTAGCTGATTACAGGATTTCCAAGCTACTCAGCTGTTCTGTCTTCCTGTGGACCCAGGAACAGGGAGGGGCCACCTGGTAGAACGGTGCCTTGGGGACGGGTATAGATGATCTCTGAGGATGGAGGAGGCACCTTATTTAAGCCCCAGACCTTGTGCAGGGAAGAGAAGAAAGACCTGACCTCTGCCCAAAGGGACTCAGAGTCTAATCAGCTTTATTTTATATCCTCTCCTTCACTCACCCTCCACTCCATCCTCACCTAGCCCTGTCCTTGACCAGGGCTTCCCATCTCGCTTGGACCATCCCAGTAAGTCCTACTCCACCACCAGCCCCACTGAAGCCCAGGCCCTGAGATCTCCCACTAGTCAGAGTTCAGTTACAGTCCTGGTAAATATTTCAGTATAGGTCTAAGATAAGGATGGATCTAATGGGGTTCCTCTATTTGTGGGGGAAAAGTCCATAATGGAATTCTCACTCCTAAATCTAATTAACAGGGCTTCCCAGTTGGCACTAGTGCTAAAAACAACAACAAAAAAAACCTGTCTGCCAATGCAGGGGACAAAAGAGACACACAGGTTTGACTCCCTGGGTTGGGAAGATTCCCTGGAGAAAGGCAAAGCAATCCACTCCAGCATTCTTGCCCGGAGAATCCCATGGACAGAGGAGCCTGGTGGGCTACAGTCCGTGAGGTCGGGTTGCAAAGACTCAGACACATGTCCATGGAATTTTCCAGGCAAGAATACTGGAGAGGAGGGCTTTTCTGGTGGTACAGTGGGTAAAGAGGCCGCCTTGCAGTGCAAGGGGCTCCAGTTCCATCCCTGGCCTGGGAAGATCCCATGTGCTGTGGAACGGATGGACCAGTGTGTCCAATCAGGAGCCGGCGCTCTGGAGCGTGTGCGCCCAGAGCCGGTGCTCTGCAGCGAGAGAGGCCACTGTGATGGGAAGCCCACACAGGCCAAAGAACGGTGAAAATAAACAAGTAAAAAAAGAGCCTCCAGCTGCCTTTTAGCGATTAGGTGCTTGGAACCCCAAGAGTGGGCCCAGATGCAGTCCCATGGCCAAGGCCAGCTGATGGTCATAACCCTTCCCCACTGTCCTGACTAGCTGATTACAGGATTTCCAAGCTACTCAGCTGTTCTGTCTTCCTGTGGACCCAGGAACAGGGAGGGGCCACCTGGTAGAACGGTGCCTTGGGGACGGGTATAGATGATCTCTGAGGATGGAGGAGGCACCTTATTTAAGCCCCAGACCTTGTGCAGGGAAGAGAAGAAAGACCTGACCTCTGCCCAAAGGGACTCAGAGTCTAATCAGCTTTATTTTATATCCTCTCCTTCACTCACCCTCCACTCCATCCTCACCTAGCCCTGTCCTTGACCAGGGCTTCCCATCTCGCTTGGACCATCCCAGTAAGTCCTACTCCACCACCAGCCCCACTGAAGCCCAGGCCCTGAGATCTCCCACTAGTCAGAGTTCAGTTACAGTCCTGGTAAATATTTCAGTATAGGTCTAAGATAAGGATGGATCTAATGGGGTTCCTCTATTTGTGGGGGAAAAGTCCATAATGGAATTCTCACTCCTAAATCTAATTAACAGGGCTTCCCAGTTGGCACTAGTGCTAAAAACAACAACAAAAAAAACCTGTCTGCCAATGCAGGGGACAAAAGAGACACACAGGTTTGACTCCCTGGGTTGGGAAGATTCCCTGGAGAAAGGCAAAGCAATCCACTCCAGCATTCTTGCCCGGAGAATCCCATGGACAGAGGAGCCTGGTGGGCTACAGTCCGTGAGGTCGGGTTGCAAAGACTCAGACACATGTCCATGGAATTTTCCAGGCAAGAATACTGGAGAGGAGGGCTTTTCTGGTGGTACAGTGGGTAAAGAGGCCGCCTTGCAGTGCAAGGGGCTCCAGTTCCATCCCTGGCCTGGGAAGATCCCATGTGCTGTGGAACGGATGGACCAGTGTGTCCAATCAGGAGCCGGCGCTCTGGAGCGTGTGCGCCCAGAGCCGGTGCTCTGCAGCGAGAGAGGCCACTGTGATGGGAAGCCCACACAGGCCAAAGAACGGTGAAAATAAACAAGTAAAAAACTAATAAAAGAGGCCAAATTTTAAAAAAATAAAAATAAAAAAAAGGAATACTGGAGAGGGTTGCCATTTCCTCCTCTGGTGGATCTTCCCAACCCAGAGATAAAACCTCCATCTCTCGCATCTCCTGAATTTTCAGGAGGATTCTTTACCACTATCACCACCTGAGAAGCCCTCTAGAAGTGTCATATAACTCAGCAATTCCAGTACTAGGTATCTACCCAAGAGAAATGAAAATATGTATTCACCTAAAAACTATACAAAAAGATTCACAGTGGCATTATTCATAATAGCCAAAAAAGTAAAATTAAAACAAGGGGAAAAACACAAATGTTCATCAACTGATGAATAGAAAAATAAAATGTGATATATCCTTAAAATGAAATGTTATTCATGTTAACATCTCCATATTGAATGACCTCATTTATATGAAATACCCAGAAAAGGCCAGTCCAGTGGATCAGTGGCTGCCTGGGGTTGAGGGAGGGGAAATGGAACGTGATGGCTTTGAGTGCAGAATTTCCTTTTTTCTTTTAATTTCTGGCAGCACTGTGCAGCATGTGGGATCTTAGTTCCTCAAGCAGAGATCAAACCCACGCCCTCTGCAGTGGAAGTGAGGAATCTTAACCATTTGGACTGCCAGGAAAGTCCCCGAAAGACAGATGAAAATGTTCTGGAGTTAGATAGTGGTGATGGTCAGAAAACTCTGTGGATATAATTAAAATATATTTTATATAGTATGATAAAAAACCCCTGAATTGTGCACTTTGGAAAGGTGACTGTTATGGTATGTGAATTACATCTCAAAACAAACAAAACAGCTGATGCTAAGCCAGCCAAGAGTCCCACCCCAAACCATCGGGCTCTCAGCCCTGCTCGGATACCCCACACAACGTCCACCACAGCCTCACACAACCAGAGTCCCCCACAAGGAGACTCTCCCACCCACATCTGCTGCTGAGGGGCCTCTGGCATTTTCCTACCATGTGACTCTGGGGAGAAGCCCCTCCTCCTTACAGCTAACTAGTGGAGGGAGTGGCCTGGGACACCCACAGCCTGGCCAGAAACGGGTGACTTCAGCTGCCTCATTCGAGATGTCAGTGTAGGTTGGTTAGATCTCTTCCCCGCTCCCTCTCTGAAATCTGGAAGTGGAGAAAGAAGGACTGAAGAGGTAAACTGTGAGAAACCTGCAAATGCCGAGCAGCCCTGGGAGCTGATGAGCAGGTAGAAGCGGAAGGATGCAACAAAGATGTGAAAGCCAGGGAGAGCAGTCAAAGGGGAGCAGAAAGAGTGGCCCGCAGAGACCCAGCACTCTGTGGGCTCCTTGAGTGGTCCTCAAATTTCTGTTCTGATTCTGTGTTCCTGTGGTATTTCTTTTCGTTTTTTTTTGGGTGAGAAATGAAAATATGTATTCACCTAAAAACTATACAAAAAGATTCACAGTGGCATTATTCATAATAGCCAAAAAAGTAAAATTAAAACAAGGGGAAAAACACAAATGTTCATCAACTGATGAATAGAAAAATAAAATGTGATATATCCTTAAAATGAAATGTTATTCATGTTAACATCTCCATATTGAATGACCTCATTTATATGAAATACCCAGAAAAGGCCAGTCCAGTGGATCAGTGGCTGCCTGGGGTTGAGGGAGGGGAAATGGAACGTGATGGCTTTGAGTGCAGAATTTCCTTTTTTCTTTTAATTTCTGGCAGCACTGTGCAGCATGTGGGATCTTAGTTCCTCAAGCAGAGATCAAACCCACGCCCTCTGCAGTGGAAGTGAGGAATCTTAACCATTTGGACTGCCAGGAAAGTCCCCGAAAGACAGATGAAAATGTTCTGGAGTTAGATAGTGGTGATGGTCAGAAAACTCTGTGGATATAATTAAAATATATTTTATATAGTATGATAAAAACCTCTGAATTGTGCACTTTGGAAAGGTGACTGTTATGGTATGTGAATTACATCTCAAAAACAAACAAAACAGCTGATGCTAAGCCAGCCAAGAGTCCCACCCAAGCCATCGGGCTCTCAGCCCTGCTCGGATACCCCACACAACGTCCACCACAGCCTCACACAACCAGAGTCCCCCACAAGGAGACTCTCCCACCCACATCTGCTGCTGAGGGGCCTCTGGCATTTTCCTACCATGTGACTCTGGGGAGAAGCCCCTCCTCCTTACAGCTAACTAGTGGAGGGAGTGGCCTGGGACACCCACAGCCTGGCCAGAAACGGGTGACTTCAGCTGCCTCATTCGAGATGTCAGTGTAGGTTGGTTAGATCTCTTCCCCGCTCCCTCTCTGAAATCTGGAAGTGGAGAAAGAAGGACTGAAGAGGTAAACTGTGAGAAACCTGCAAATGCCGAGCAGCCCTGGGAGCTGATGAGCAGGTAGAAGCGGAAGGATGCAACAAAGATGTGAAAGCCAGGGAGAGCAGTCAAAGGGGAGCAGAAAGAGTGGCCCGCAGAGACCCAGCACTCTGTGGGCTCCTTGAGTGGTCCTCAAATTTCTGTTCTGATTCTGTGTTCCTGTGGTATTTCTTTTTTGTTTTTTGTTTTCCTTTCTTTCTGGCTGGGCTGAGTCTTCCTTGCAGCACATGGCCTTCTCTAGTTGTGGCCTTCTCTGAGTAGTAGAAGCTCATGGGCTTAGCTGCCTCTGGGCAAATGAGACCTCAGCTCCCCAACCCGGGATCAAACCCACGTCCCCTGCATTGGAAGGCAGATTCTTAACCTCTGGACCATCAGGGAAGTCCCTGCCTGTGGTGTCCTTATATCAGCCATCTGTTGGAGTTGAGTTTGTTCTTCACCCTGAGAAGTGTCTGATGACACCCAGCAGGCATTTGTTAACCCAAGTTGGAGGGACAGGCTCCCCCGGATTCATGGCCTTTGGGATGGGCTCTTTTAATTACAAAGAAAACAGCAGATCTCAAATGGTCTTTTCCAGAAACTAGGTAAGACAGCATTGGGTCATCTGCCTGAGATTCTCCAGGGCCCAGTTTAGGTGCTGGCTTCAGAAGCTGTTTGACCTGCCAGCAACTAGAAGATGTACGCGAGATGGAGGTTTCCACAGCACTGACCAGTTACCATCTTGGTGTCTTTCTTTCCTTTCCTTTGTCTTCTGACTTATTTGACATGATTTAGCCTCTGCAACCCCCTCAAGTTAGCCCAGTTTCTGTAAGACTAATGATTGGTGTGGAATAATAAAGTTAGTCAAAGCAAATATCTTATCTGAAGTGACCTTGAACTTATCAGTATTCTTCAAAGTAAGGAGAAGACATTTCACATCTCATTTTTAATGAGGGAGAAAAAAAAAAAAGCTGTTGCTGGAAATATTTACCTTTCATCTACTGCAGTGAGAGATGGGGGAGATTTGTCGGCTTTGATCTCCACTTGTTTAATTACCGGGAAATGAAGTGCGCACGAGCCAGCGGGATCATGAAGTCTCACTCCCGCTGCAAAAGATGGCAGCTGGGGACCCAGCAGCCTGGCCTTTCATTTTTCCCAGCTCAAAGCTGAGAAGGGATCAGGATGGAAGAAACATCCCAATGAGATGCACCTGAAGAAGAACCCGGTGGCAGGGACTAGATCAAGGGCCGCTGGACCAGTGTCTCCCGAGGGGTCTTCCCTTCTTGCCTTGTACCCTGAGAGGAGGGCAGGGTGTGGTCCAGGGCCTTGTGTGGCCTTCCTGAGCCAAAGACCTGCCCACATACCACATGCCAGGCCTCACCTGAGGCAAGCCCAGTGCACCTGGGCACTGTGGGCTTAGTTCTGACCCCCGTCTATGTACTCCTAGCACCTGACGCCACCAGTGCCAGACCTCCAGCTACAACCTCAGGTTGGTCCTCTTCTGATCAGTCCAGGTGAATGAGCATTATTCCAAGGATGAGACCTGGAGACCAAAAACAAGACAAAAGCTGACCTTCTTCCTCAACGGACTGTCCATCATATGGAAGCTGGCATTTGGCCTCTGGGCATGCAAGGGCTGATGGGGAACCACAGGATGAAGATGGGTAACATCAAGGGGAGGGCACTGTCAGTCATGATGGATAGTATCCACTGTCCTTTAGGCAGGGGTGACGCCACCGGGTGTGTAGGCTAAGTTGCTCAGTCATGCCCGACTCTGTGATCCCATGGACTGTAGCCTGCCTGGCTACTCTGCCATGCTCATCTCTAAAATGAGAGTGTTAAATGAGACATTCTTGAAGAACTTTCCCTCTTTAATATTATCTTTATGACTATGAACTGTGTGCTGGATAAGACTCTTGAAAGGCCCTTGGACTACAAGTAAATCAAACCAGTCAATCCTAAAGGAAGTCACCTCTGAATATTCATTGGAAGGACTGATGCTCAAGCTGAAGCTCCAATACTTTGGCCATCTGATGGGAAGAGCTGACTCATTGGAAAAGACCCTGATGCTGAGAAAGACTGAGGGCAGGAGGAGAAGGGGGCAACAGGGGACAAGATGCCTGGATGGCATCATCAGCTCAATGCACATGAGTTTCAGCAAATTCCAGGAGATAGTGAAAGACAGGGAAGCTTGAGTGCTATCGCCCCGGGGTTGCAAAGAGTCAGACACAACTGAACAATAGAACACCACCAACAACGAATCTTTATGATTCTATTTACTGAGCCTCTTCTGAAACCGGAACTGTGCTAGTTCCCCAAGAAGGTACACGGGGTGATCATGGTTGTGGTGAAGGTAGCTGCTCACATTTACTGAGTCCTCGTCATGCACCAGGTACAGCACAAAGATCAACTCATTTAATCTTCAGAAATACCTAAAAGGTCAGTACCATTGTGTGTTATCCCATTTGACAGATGAGGGAACTAAGGTCAGAGAGGTTATGTAAGGTACTCAAGTGCACATAGCTGTTAAGTGACATGTATCATGTTAAGCTTCTTTTTTTGAGGCGGAGCAGGTTGAGGAGGGAGGGGGGCATGCAGGCCACTTCTATTGGTCTTTCATTTATCTATTTTCATCCATCTTTGTTCTTTGGCCTGTGTGGGCCTCCCATCGCAGTGGCCTCTGTTGTCACAGAGCACTGGCTCTGGGCGCACGCGCTCCAGAGCTCTGGCTCAGTAATTGGACACATCAGTCCAGTCACTCCACGGCATGTGGGATCTTCCCAGGCCAGGGATCGAACCAGCGCCCCTTGCAGTGCAAGGTGGTGTCCTTACCCACTGGACCACCAGGGAAGCCCCATGTTAAGCTTCTTGATATTAAAGCTGTCAAGATATTAAACTTCTCTTACATTCCAGAAAGGAGACAGACAAATCTACTTGAAACAACAGTAGAAAAAATATGGTGTAGGATGACTAAATTGTGAAGAACAAATGTTAAGCCCTAAAACAGGAATCGGAAAACCATGGCACATGGAGCAAACAGTCCACTGCCTATTTTTATACATAAACTTTTGTTGAAACACAGGCACACCCATTTGGCGCGTATTATCTACCGTGGCTTTCATGCCACATTGGCAGAGCCAAATAGCTGCAACAGAGATCATGTCCATAAGCCTAAACTATTCACCATCTGACTCTTTCAAGTTTGCCACTTGGTCTCTTACAGTGAACCAAATGGCTGGATGGTTTAAAATATTAACGGTGATTATCTTGAAGTAGTTGGATTTTTTTTTTGACTTTTTTATTCTATTCCCTACTGCATAAATTTGTAAAATGATAATGTATTATCTTCACAGACAGAAGAAAGAATGTCACTGAGAGAACCTTTCTCTATATTTGTGGATAACCATGACGTTCTAGTCCATAATAAACCTCTGCCCTCTCCACCAACTCAGCTTACTACTGAAACTGGAACAAAACCTGACCAACCTTGAAGCTGCCCTTTGTACTGACCCAGAAGTCTAGAGCCCACCTTGGAAGACTGACCACCGAGCCCCAGGGAGGCCTGCCCGTGGAGCTGCTGAAGTAAAGTGTTGCCTTCCCAATCATCTGCAAGGAAATTACCCATGAAACTAACTCTAACCATGCTTTTAAAAAATCCTTCCATCCAAGTCATAATATTTTTGGAGTGAGATTTGCTTTACAGTATTTTAGTAACTTCGGTGTTGCAACTAGGAGTCCTTTGTATCTGATCTCAGGGGCCTTCCTAGGATGTTGAACTTAATGAGGTTTATAATTCAATATAACTACATCTGCATCTTTAATTATGCCTAACATTTAATCTTCATTGCTCCACTTGAATTGGAAATGCTAAAATTAGGTCTGCTGTAGTTTAATCTGATAATAAACATCCATGACATTTAGAGCAAAAATGTACTCATTGCATTAGAGTGGCCGACACATTTACCATTTGCCTGAACTGAGTAAATATTCTTGCCAGTCCTTCCACATGTAACAGAGAACACTGTTTTACTAGTCCCTGTAGATAGACTCTAAACATTATTCCAGAATAAAAGGAGCGCATCTATTAAACATGGTGTAGGATGACTAAATTGTGAAGAACAAATGTTAAGCCCTAAAACAGGAATCGGAAAACCATGGCACATGGAGCAAACAGTCCACTGCCTATTTTTATACATAAACTTTTGTTGAAACACAGGCACACCCATTTGGCGCGTATTATCTACCGTGGCTTTCATGCCACATTGGCAGAGCCAAATAGCTGCAACAGAGATCATGTCCATAAGCCTAAACTATTCACCATCTGACTCTTTCAAGTTTGCCACTTGGTCTCTTACAGTGAACCAAATGGCTGGATGGTTTAAAATATTAACGGTGATTATCTTGAAGTAGTTGGATTTTTTTTTTGACTTTTTTATTCTATTCCCTACTGCATAAATTTGTAAAATGATAATGTATTATCTTCACAGACAGAAGAAAGAATGTCACTGAGAGAACCTTTCTCTATATTTGTGGATAACCATGACGTTCTAGTCCATAATAAACCTCTGCCCTCTCCACCAACTCAGCTTACTACTGAAACTGGAACAAAACCTGACCAACCTTGAAGCTGCCCTTTGTACTGACCCAGAAGTCTAGAGCCCACCTTGGAAGACTGACCACCGAGCCCCAGGGAGGCCTGCCCGTGGAGCTGCTGAAGTAAAGTGTTGCCTTCCCAATCATCTGCAAGGAAATTACCCATGAAACTAACTCTAACCATGCTTTTAAAAACTCCTTCCATCCAAGTCATAATATTTTTGGAGTGAGATTTGCTTTACAGTATTTTAGTAACTTCGGTGTTGCAACTAGGAGTCCTTTGTATCTGATCTCAGGGGCCTTCCTAGGATGTTGAACTTAATGAGGTTTATAATTCAATATAACTACATCTGCATCTTTAATTATGCCTAACATTTAATCTTCATTGCTCCACTTGAATTGGAAATGCTAAAATTAGGTCTGCTGTAGTTTAATCTGATAATAAACATCCATGACATTTAGAGCAAAAATGTACTCATTGCATTAGAGTGGCCGACACATTTACCATTTGCCTGAACTGAGTAAATATTCTTGCCAGTCCTTCCACATGTAACAGAGAACACTGTTTTCTACTAGTCCCTGTAGACTCCCAGAACTCTAGAGCCAACAAGGACCTTGGAGGTTAAGTAGTCTAGCGGCACCATTTTTCAAGGGAGGACACTGAGGGAGGCCCAGAGAGCTGAAGTCTTTTGTCCACCATCACACCGCCAGTTAGCACAGAGGATCTTACAGGAAATAAGACCCAGGATTCTTGGATCCCCACCCAGTGATTCATTGTCATTCCTCTATAGCCATCCTTGCACATATGGCTAACATAGAACATAATTTCTTATTGGCCAAGCCTCCCTCTGGGCAACCACCACCTTCCTTTTTTTATGGAATCCAGACAAGAACGTCACCCAAGTACCTATATTGAGCATCATGCCCCTAGTCCAAATTCAAAGCAATAACAAATAAAATAGAAAAAGAGAAAATGAAAAAGATACACCCTCATTAAAAACAAAATCAAGGGGCTTCCTTGGTGGTCCAGTGGGTAAGGACACCGCCTTGCAGTGCAAGGGGTGCCGGTTAGAGCCCTGGCCTGGAAAGATCCCACGTGCCGCGGAGCAGCTGGACTGATGTGTCCAACTACCTAGCCGTAGCTCTGGAGCGCATGCACCCAGAGCCGGTGCTCTGCGATAACAGAGGCCACTGCGATGGGAGGCCCACACAGGCCAAAGAATAAAGATAGATGAAAATGACTAAATGAAAGACCAGTAGAAGTGGTCAAAAAAAAAAAAAAAACCAGTAATCTCCAAGGACCAAAGTTCAAGAAAATAAAACATTAAATGAACCGAAACTTCGCGTTATTTGGCCCCGGGTCTCTAGCAAGAGGCAGAGGTGGTTAGAAGTTGAATTCCACAGAAAACCAAAGATGTCCCATAAGACCAAGGATGTGACCCAGGCTGTTGTTTGTTGTTTGTTGTTTTTTTTTCTAATTTGCACTTTGGTTTATTGATTTGTTTTACTTTTGTATTGAGGTATAGCTGATTAACAAGCAATGTTGTGACAGTTTCAGGTGAATAGTGAAGGGATGCAGTCACACACACCTGCATCCATTCACCCCAACCCCGCCAGGCTACAAAAGTCCTGTAGACCTTCCCAGAAACTTGCCAGTCCTTCCACATGTAACAGAGAACACTGTTTTCTACTAGTCCCTGTAGACTCCCAGAACTCTAGAGCCAACAAGGACCTTGGAGGTTAAGTAGTCTAGCGGCACCATTTTTCAAGGGAGGACACTGAGGGAGGCCCAGAGAGCTGAAGTCTTTTGTCCACCATCACACCGCCAGTTAGCACAGAGGATCTTACAGGAAATAAGACCCAGGATTCTTGGATCCCCACCCAGTGATTCATTGTCATTCCTCTATAGCCATCCTTGCACATATGGCTAACATAGAACATAATTTCTTATTGGCCAAGCCTCCCTCTGGGCAACCACCACCTTCCTTTTTTTATGGAATCCAGACAAGAACGTCACCCAAGTACCTATATTGAGCATCATGCCCCTAGTCCAAATTCAAAGCAATAACAAATAAAATAGAAAAAGAGAAAATGAAAAAGATACACCCTCATTAAAAACAAAATCAAGGGGCTTCCTTGGTGGTCCAGTGGGTAAGGACACCGCCTTGCAGTGCAAGGGGTGCCGGTTAGAGCCCTGGCCTGGAAAGATCCCACGTGCCGCGGAGCAGCTGGACTGATGTGTCCAACTACCTAGCCGTAGCTCTGGAGCGCATGCACCCAGAGCCGGTGCTCTGCGATAACAGAGGCCACTGCGATGGGAGGCCCACACAGGCCAAAGAATAAAGATAGATGAAAATGACTAAATGAAAGACCAGTAGAAGTGGTCAAAAAAAAAAAAAAAACCAGTAATCTCCAAGGACCAAAGTTCAAGAAAATAAAACATTAAATGAACCGAAACTTCGCGTTATTTGGCCCCGGGTCTCTAGCAAGAGGCAGAGGTGGTTAGAAGTTGAATTCCACAGAAAACCAAAGATGTCCCATAAGACCAAGGATGTGACCCAGGCTGTTGTTTGTTGTTTGTTGTTTTTTTTTCTAATTTGCACTTTGGTTTATTGATTTGTTTTACTTTTGTATTGAGGTATAGCTGATTAACAAGCAATGTTGTGACAGTTTCAGGTGAATAGTGAAGGGATGCAGTCACACACACACCTGCATCCATTCACCCCCAAATTCCCCTCGTCCAGGCCCTCACACAGCACCGAGCAGCGTTCCACGTGCTGTACAGTAGGTCCTTGTCAGCCATCTATTTGAAACATAGTAGTTTGTACATGTCCATCTCAAACTCCCCAACGATCCCTTTCCCCATCCCTCCCCACCTCCCAGCAACCATAAGTTCATTCTCCAGTGAGGAGACCCAGGCTCTTTGATTTAAGCTGAGACAGAGGCTGAAAAATTAGGGAATGATATACCTAGACAATCCTAATTTGGCAAGCATCATAGTAATAATTTATAATAATAATTCAGGCAAGAATTCATTAACAGATGCTAAAACTTGTAGGTGAAAATTTGAGGATAACGAGATATTTATATAGCCACAAAGACTTCCCCACAAGATGCTAATGACTTACAAAGCGGAAAATATTAACTATGAAAGTGAAGCAGTCTTGTGGATACCACCTGGACCAAGTGATGAAAGTTCACCTCAGCATCAGTGGCACAAAGAACAGGGCATCACTTTCTGGCCTCTTTTCACTTCTCCAAGCTTCGTATTTTGCCCTCAACTCATTCTCATCTGTAAACCTGTCTGCTCTCTGCCCCTGCACTACCTTGAACCATCGTCTCTTAGGAGGCAGGGGCTGGCCTGCTTCATTTATCAGGAAGGAGCTCATCAAGAGGCAAATGTTCCTGATTCCTCACAAAAGCTTTTACACCTAATTCCTGATGGACCCTTCCAGTCTGAAAATTAAGCAAAACATATTTTTCTCCCATTAAAAAAAAAATCCAGAAAAAATATGCTCAGAGAGGTTAAATCACTAGCCCAAAGTCACAAAGCTAGCAAGTGGTGAAGCCCATGACTCCTGGTTCAGTGGTAAGATACTGCAGCACACAGGGTAGCTGAAGCCCCAACACCCATCCCCCTTTCCCATGTTCAGCTTCAGGGACTGACCCCGCCTCCAGGTGGGTCACACTTAGTGAAGGCCAATCATGAAAGCTTATCTCTCTTCTGCAGCAACTGGAGCAAAAGCTCAGGCCTAAGCATGTGCCATTCCGCGGAGCCTGGGAGAAATCCGCTGGGAGTTGGACTTCTTATGCTTCCTTACTTTTAAGAACAAGATTGGGAAGCATCTCTCTCTTCCTCCAAC
Organism: Tragulus kanchil; assembly: GCA_022376925.1. Taxonomy (NCBI): domain Eukaryota; kingdom Metazoa; phylum Chordata; class Mammalia; order Artiodactyla; family Tragulidae; genus Tragulus; species Tragulus kanchil. The sequence continues at coordinate 165,108,636 of JAIOJX010000005.1, forward strand.
AAAAACAGAAGCTTGCTGCTAGCAGCAGCTCTACAAAGAAGGGGACCAGCCCTGGACTGAAGCGGACCCCGTGGACAGTGGAAGAGAGAGCAGGAAAGGACCAACCGTCTGTGCTGAGCTGACCTTATGAAGGGCAATGTCAGACAACCCTGGAACCACGTGAAGCTGGCTCATCCGATCACTGCCATCAAAAGCACCCTACGGGGGCTGCCCTGGTGGCATAGAGTAGAGAATCTGTCTGCCAATTCAGGAGGCGAGAGTTGAATCCCTGATCTGGGAAGATTCCACATGCAGGGAGCAATTAAGTCCATGTACCACAACTACTGAACCTGCGCTCTAGAGCCTAGGAGCCGCAACTTCTGAGGCCACATGCCAAAACTACTGAAGCTGCTGGGCCTTGAGCCTGTGCTCTGCAGCAACAGAAGTCACCAAACAAAAAGCTTGCACAGGGTAACTGGAGAGTAGTCCCCCGCTCGCCACAACTAGAGCAGATTCAAGCGCGGCAAAGAAGACCGAGCACAGACACAAATGAATAGATTAAAATTATTAATAAAAAAAGCACTCTACTGGATGCAGGCCCCGCTCCCTTGAGATGGCCTGGCAATGGAGAGCCCAGTAGCCCAAGTGTCCCATTAAACTCCAGGGTAATAATGACACCTGATTCATCAGCTCCTGCACTCCCCCACTGTCCTCAAATGGCTGTTTGTTGACATCACATCTCCTGAGCTGTTTGAACTTCACAGGGAAGGCATTTAGATGGTGCTGTGAGTCATCCTTCCAAGAAGCAACCCTTGTGCTAAGGCAGGATGAAGATTCATCTCTTTCCAGTACCCACCGCCCCTTCTCCTCCCCCACAAAGGGCAGCTTTCCTCCGGAATCCATCCACGTGTGGTTTCTCACTGCACCAGCAGGTTGCAGTCCTGTTGCTTGCTGCTTCTAGTTATTCGCTTGGAATCAGAGCCACTGGGAAGTCAAAATTAGCCTTATTCTACCAGCATGAAAAGCAGACGCAGAAGCAGTCTTTTGGCTTCAAGAAGAAAGGATCTGGGATGCTTCGCCTCTTCCTATGAACACCAGGCTCATGCCTCCGTGGGTCTCGGATTACATAGCCATTTGGAAATTCTGTGAATTGAAATCAGCACCATCACCGACTTCCTACAAAGAGGAGGCAGCAAGAGAAGTCTTCCAGAGGAGGGCTGCGCGGGGAGCCATCTGGTTGGAAGTCACTGCATTTACATAAGCTGTCTCTTTACGTCAGGTGGCAAGGAGCAGTGTGCCAGGGCCGGGGTGCTAATGACCAAGGCCATGCTGGACACCATGTATTTATCAGGTTTCTTATTTTATATTTGCTATATTTTTATAATGCTTTATAAACCATTATAAGGGTCAGAGACTGACCCTCCAGGGCTGGCTGATTCCTAACGACAGTGCCAAAAGATGGCAGAATTCCTAAAGACTGCCTTCAGTATGCCATTCTGCGCAAACCAACCAACCCAAAGCCCAAACCTCCACTACCTCCCTTACCTAGATTTCTCACACCATACTGTTTTCCCTGTCCTGAATCACCCCAGTCCAGGGGCCAGACAGAGACTACCATCATAGCCCAGAGACCACTCATGTTATTCAAACTATATGATCCTAAACATGTTCAAACTACCCTGTCTGCCCATTCGTCCCCATGGAAACCTCAGAAAAGGCTCTGGCTCTGCCCTCCCTTTGCTCCTTCACTCCTGACACTCCTGGGTGCTTCCCCAGGTGGTCCTGCAGGGCATGGTGTGGCCATCTTCTTTTGGGAACTGAGTAATAAACTCTTTTAAGGCAATTGTCTCCGTGTCTGTAATCCTGCTATATCTGATTAAGCCAGATGAGATAGCAAGAAGAATATGATTGTAGGTAATGCCCACCACACTGCAAAATGGGAATTATTAGCTCCATTTCCCACATGCATAAAGAGAAGCTCAGATGGTTGAAGAAATTGCTGGTGCATTCACTTTTCCAGCCCACCCTTCTCCTCCCCCACAAAGGGCAGCTTTCCTCCGGAATCCATCCACGTGTGGTTTCTCACTGCACCAGCAGGTTGCAGTCCTGTTGCTTGCTGCTTCTAGTTATTCGCTTGGAATCAGAGCCACTGGGAAGTCAAAATTAGCCTTATTCTACCAGCATGAAAAGCAGACGCAGAAGCAGTCTTTTGGCTTCAAGAAGAAAGGATCTGGGATGCTTCGCCTCTTCCTATGAACACCAGGCTCATGCCTCCGTGGGTCTCGGATTACATAGCCATTTGGAAATTCTGTGAATTGAAATCAGCACCATCACCGACTTCCTACAAAGAGGAGGCAGCAAGAGAAGTCTTCCAGAGGAGGGCTGCGCGGGGGCAGCCATCTGGTTGGAAGTCACTGCATTTACATAAGCTGTCTCTTTACGTCAGGTGGCAAGGAGCAGTGTGCCAGGGCCGGGGTGCTAATGACCAAGGCCATGCTGGACACCATGTATTTATCAGGTTTCTTATTTTATATTTGCTATATTTTTATAATGCTTTATAAACCATTATAAGGGTCAGAGACTGACCCTCCAGGGCTGGCTGATTCCTAACGACAGTGCCAAAAGATGGCAGAATTCCTAAAGACTGCCTTCAGTATGCCATTCTGCGCAAACCAACCAACCCAAAGCCCAAACCTCCACTACCTCCCTTACCTAGATTTCTCACACCATACTGTTTTCCCTGTCCTGAATCACCCCAGTCCAGGGGCCAGACAGAGACTACCATCATAGCCCAGAGACCACTCATGTTATTCAAACTATATGATCCTAAACATGTTCAAACTACCCTGTCTGCCCATTCGTCCCCATGGAAACCTCAGAAAAGGCTCTGGCTCTGCCCTCCCTTTGCTCCTTCACTCCTGACACTCCTGGGTGCTTCCCCAGGTGGTCCTGCAGGGCATGGTGTGGCCATCTTCTTTTGGGAACTGAGTAATAAACTCTTTTAAGGCAATTGTCTCCGTGTCTGTAATCCTGCTATATCTGATTAAGCCAGATGAGATAGCAAGAAGAATATGATTGTAGGTAATGCCCACCACACTGCAAAATGGGAATTATTAGCTCCATTTCCCACATGCATAAAGAGAAGCTCAGATGGTTGAAGAAATTGCTGGTGCTGGTTAGCAGGGACTATTGATCGTGACCTGTAGTCAACTTCTTTTTATAAAGCTATATGAAAGTTTAGAAATATTGATATTTGGTGGAAGAGTTAAATACTATTCATCAGAATTGAAATGTTTTATTTTAGGAAGGAACTTTATTAGGCTTAGTAGAAATGAAATATGAGAGTCCATTCAGAGGAACTACTGGAGAAAATTGACAGAATAGCGAGGAGGAACGGGCTGGCATTGCTGTATGGAATCTCCTGGGTTTTTGGTTTACATTGTTACAACCTCAAGAGGAGGAGAGCCAAGTTGGCATGCAGCCAGAGGAGCAGAGGGTCCAGCTGAGACTGAGCTCGGCAGTCCCTCTCCAGGGTATCCCAGTGACAAAACATGCCGCCCCCAGCATGTTAGTGCTGTGATTACATAAGGACAGCCACATGCAGGAAGTCAGCATTCATTAGAGGAAGAGCAACACATGGCCTCACCCACTGCTACTCAGATCTGGCCTGCAGACCAGCAGCACTGGCATCACTCAAGAGGATAGAGATGCCGAAGCGCCAACCCCAACTCAGGCTCACCAAACCAGAATCTGCAAGCTAACAAGATGCCTGGGCGACTCACATGCAAGTTGCTCAGTTGTGTCCAACTTATTGCCATCCATGGACGAGCCTTAAAATTCTCCAAGCAAGGGCTTCCCCTGGTGGCCAAGTGGGTAAGGGCACCGCCTTGCAGTGCAAAGGGCGCCGGTTCGAGCCCTGGCCTGGGAAGATCCCACGTGCCGCGGAGCGGCTGGACTGATGTGTCCAATTACCGAGCGGGAGCTCTGGAGCGCATGTGCCCAGAGCCGGTGCTCTGCAACGACAGACGCCACCGCGATGGGAGGCCCACAGGAGCCAAAGAACAAAGACGGATGAAAACAGAGAAATGAAAGACCAATAGAAGTGACCCGCCCACCCCCCTCCCTCCCCAACCCAACCCCCACCCAAAATAAATAAATAAATAAATAAATCTTTAAAAAAAAAAAAAAAAAAAAAAATTCTCCAAGCAAGAATACTGGAGTTGGTAGCCTCTCCCTTCTCCAGGGGATCTTCCCGACCCAGGGAAGGAACCCAAGTCTCCCGCACTGCAGGCGGAGTCTTTACCATCCAAGCCACCCGGGAAGCCCAATTTTTATAGTTTCACACTTGAGAATGGGGGACAATGAGAAAACGATTAGGATCGGGGGTGAAAGATGAGATCAGAGCTGGATGTAAGCTGTAACTGGAAGGACTTGTACTGAGTCTGTGTGTGGTGCCTCTTTGGTACCACAGACCTGACATAGCTTCCATTGCTTTCATGGCTAGGTTATCAGGGTATCACCAGCTCATCCTGGATAACCCTTTGCCATGGGAATTAGGGAGCTGTCTTGTGCATTGCAGGCTGCTTTTAAAGGTAATATACATTTTCTTCCAGCACATCTTGTAGCCTCTTCTGCCTCGGTTACCAAGGCCTTAGACAAGCATCTTTATTTCCCATCCCTTTCCCAACTGGCCTGCCTTCTGTTTAGCCTTCGGGCACGCTTCCACCTTCTATCCATCTCCTCTTGACAACCCACCCTGAGTAGCCCCACAGAATTCCAGAAACTGGTTCTATTCTCTGGAAACAAGTTTAGCTGCATGAATCAGGAAACGAGGCACTTCCCTGGTGGTCCAGTGGCCAAGACTTTGCACTTCCAGTTCAGGGGACCGGGGTTCAATTCTTGGTCAGCGAACCAGATCCCACATGCTGCAACTAATATTGAAGATCCCACATGTCACACTTAAGACCTGGTGCAGCCAAATAAATAAATATTAAAAAGAAAATGGCAAGTATTGTGTCTTAAGCATTCCAGGTCTAGTTTCCCCTATCAAAGTTCTAGAAGTCAGCAGTCCACAGTTTGTAGAGTAGTCCCCACTAGGCCCTGCATCAAAGCCAGGAGGGCACTCTGTCCCAGGTCTAAGATAGTTCCTGTAGCTCCGTGTTCCCTGCCCAGAAAGGAGAAGAGCAATGAGAAGGGCCCACATTCACCCTTTAAGGACATTTTCCTGGGTTTTGCTGACATTTAGGGAGCTGTTGTGATCGTTCAGTCATTAAGTCATGTCTGACTCTGCAATCTCGTGGAGTGCAGCACACCAGGCTCCCCTGTCCTTCATTATCTCCTGAAATTTGTTCCAATTCATGTCCATTGAGCCGGTGATGCTATCTAATCTTTCTATCCTCTGCCACCCCCTTCTCCTCCTGCCCTCAATTTTTTCCCAGCATCAGGGTCTTTTCCAGTGAGTCAGTTCTTCACATCAGGCGGTCAAAGTATTGGGGCTTCAGCATCAGTCTTTCCAATGAATATTCAGGGTTGATTTCCTTTAGGATTGACTGGTTTGATCTCCTCGCAGTCCCAGGGACTCTCAAGAGTCTTCTCAACACCACAATTTGAAAGCATCAATTCTTTGGCACTCAGCCTTCTTTATGGTTCAACCCTCATGTTTGTACCTGACGACTGGAAACGCCGTAGCTTACTATGGACCTAAGAATGTAAAAGATTTTTGATTCCACGGTAACAACAAGAAAAATCTGGACAAAATTTAAGTCATCTTTCTCTACAGGTCTAGCAAAGAGTCGAAGGAAGCTTTGATGAACTGGATTCCAAAAAGGAATGAGCCATTCACAGGTGAGCAGAGGGATACAGCAACTGCCCTGTCTGAGAATGGATAGGGAATGAGTTTGGGCAGGGCTAGCATCCCTGAGGGGAAAAATGGTCTGGGAATGAGGAGCAGACAGTTTAGCCTTAACCTGCTTAGCCTGGTAGCAGTCACAATCGATTGGAGAAACAGAACTACCACTAACAGAGAAGCAGGGATTAATCGCATAATTTTCACCTGACACAGGCTGAGGCATTGCCGAAGCAGACCCACAGGTTGTTGCCTCTGTAACGGGTATGAAGCCTGAAATCACCAGAGGTCAGCCAGACTGGCAGCCAGAGGGGAAAACTGAAAGTGGACAAAGGAAAGAACAAGTTAGAATCACAAGGATGAACTGGGACTTAGGAGGACAAACTGGAATCCACAGCTGTGGCTCAAAGTCTCCAGTCTGAATGTTCTGGATAACTTATAGGAAAAGCCAATAGCCTTTGCCTCAGAGACACAGCTGACCTACAACTCAGAGAAGAAGAAGGGCTCGCAAAGGAGCTAGAGGACTGGCCATCAAGGTAAGTTGTCCCGTGTTCTCACTAACATTGAGAGGGTCCAGCAATGGACCTGCAGCTTCACATCTATCTACCAAGTCTTGTACAAAATGTCTCTCGGGGCCTGAACTAACCTAGGAGTACAGAGCAGGAAATTCTTGGGAATATACTTCCAATTCAGCCAAACTGGCAGTGTACAGATCTGCCATAGCCTGTGTGCAAGTTGGACAGGAGGATGTGGACTCTGAAAGAAACCCAAATGCAAAAATAAATTACTCAGCCCAACAATGCTGCCCTGTCAAAAAAGTTGCCAAGGAAGGAAGGAGTCACGAAGAAAGGGCAGGTGAGCTGAGACAAATCACTTAGTCCCACACGGCTTCATGATGATCATGATGGTTGGATTTGGTGGGCCCTGAGGACTTCAGTGAACACACAGTCAACCACAAATATTCGAAACACTAATCCAACCTCCTCCCAATTCAAATATTGACCAGAGAGAAAATCTGGAAGACAAACGGACTTAAAACAGGTGAAGTCTAGACCTAATTAAGGCTGCAGCCCAACCAGACCCAAGGAGGAATGGCTGATTCATTCTCTCACACTCTCTGCAGGACAGAGGGATGTCTTTGCATGTTCTAAAGAAAAAAACAAAACAAAAATATTACACCTTACTCGCAAAACAAAAAGATTACGAAACACACAAAGAAGCAGGAACATGGAATCAAAAGTCAGAAGAATCATAGTCAATATAAACAGACTGACAGACAAGAAATTTAAATTAACTCTTCTTTGTAAAGTTATAGGAAGAGATTAATACAATGGCTGGAAGATATAGGTTATTTCAAGATAAAAAGAAAAAAATTGAAATTGGAAAAATTATAACAATACACATCAGGATTTATCATGTACATAAAAGTAAAATATGACAATAGTAGCACATAAGATGGGAGAGGAGCAAAGGTTCTTATATTATTCATGAATTCAAGGTAGACTACGATAAATTCAGGTTATATATTTAATCCCTAGAGAAACCACTGCAAAGTAGAGAGATAGACAGCTGAAAATCCAAAATAAAATCGTATTTTATAAGATAAAATATGAGGGTCTTCCTTGGTGATCCAATGGCTTAGACTTCATGCTCCCAATGCAAGGGGCCTGGGTTCAGTCCCTGCTCAGGGAGCTAGATCCCACATGCCACAACTAGGGGTTCTCCTGCTGCAAGTAAAGATCCCCGGTTCTGCAACTAAGACCTGGTGCAGCCAAATGAATGAATAAAAATATTTTTTTTAAATTAAATATGTACATGCTAATCCAAAAGCAAACAGGGAGAAAAGGAATTAAGAACAGATGGAACAAAAAGAAAACAAATAACAGGAAGATTTATTGTTGCTATCGTTTAGTTGCTAAGTCACATTTGACTCTTTGTGACCCCATGGACGTAGTCCACCAGGCTCCTCTGTCCGTGGGATTGCCCAAATAAGAATACTGGAGTGGGTTATTTCCTTCTCCAGGGTATCTTCTCGACTCAGGAATTGAACCTGCATCTCCTGCATTGGCAGATTAATTATTTACTGCTGAGCCACCAGGGAAGCCCTACAGGAAGATGAACACAATCATGTTAATAATTACATTACGTGTAACTGGATTAAACACTCCTACTAAAAACTAGAGATTGTCAGACTACATACAAAAGGAAGACCAAACTATCTGTTGCCTACTGGAGACATACCTTACAAAAATTAACTGTAAAAAGATGGAGAAAAATAGACCATGAAAAAACTAAACCTAAGAAGCTTATGTGGCTATGGTATTACTAGGTAAAGTAAGAGACTTCATGATAAAAAATTACCATAGGGATAAAAAAATTACCAGAGATAAAGCGAGCATTCATAATGATTTAAGGATCATTATGAATTCATTTTAAAAAAACCATCTTCAATGAATATGTATCTAATGACATAATATCAAAATCCACAAGGCAAAAATCAGAAAAGGAAACAGACAAATTCATCAAAGTGTAGACTACGATGGGAGAGGAGCAAAGGTTCTTATATTATTCATGAATTCAAGGTAGACTACGATAAATTCAGGTTATATATTTAATCCCTAGAGAAACCACTGCAAAGTAGAGAGATAGACAGCTGAAAATCCAAAATAAAATCGTATTTTATAAGATAAAATATGAGGGTCTTCCTTGGTGATCCAATGGCTTAGACTTCATGCTCCCAATGCAAGGGGCCTGGGTTCAGTCCCTGCTCAGGGAGCTAGATCCCACATGCCACAACTAGGGGTTCTCCTGCTGCAAGTAAAGATCCCCGGTTCTGCAACTAAGACCTGGTGCAGCCAAATGAATGAATAAAAATATTTTTTTTAAATTAAATATGTACATGCTAATCCAAAAGCAAACAGGGAGAAAAGGAATTAAGAACAGATGGAACAAAAAGAAAACAAATAACAGGAAGATTTATTGTTGCTATCGTTTAGTTGCTAAGTCACATTTGACTCTTTGTGACCCCATGGACGTAGTCCACCAGGCTCCTCTGTCCGTGGGATTGCCCAAATAAGAATACTGGAGTGGGTTATTTCCTTCTCCAGGGTATCTTCTCGACTCAGGAATTGAACCTGCATCTCCTGCATTGGCAGATTAATTATTTACTGCTGAGCCACCAGGAAGCCCTACAGGAAGATGAACACAATCATGTTAATAATTACATTACGTGTAACTGGATTAAACACTCCTACTAAAAACTAGAGATTGTCAGACTACATACAAAAGGAAGACCAAACTATCTGTTGCCTACTGGAGACATACCTTACAAAAATTAACTGTAAAAAGATGGAGAAAAATAGACCATGAAAAAACTAAACCTAAGAAGCTTATGTGGCTATGGTATTACTAGGTAAAGTAAGAGACTTCATGATAAAAAATTACCATAGGGATAAAAAAATTACCAGAGATAAAGCGAGCATTCATAATGATTTAAGGATCATTATGAATTCATTTTAAAAAAACCATCTTCAATGAATATGTATCTAATGACATAATATCAAAATCCACAAGGCAAAAATCAGAAAAGGGAAACAGACAAATCCATAACCACGAAAGTATATTTTAACCTTCTCAGGAATTCATAGACATAGACAAATAGGAATATAGAAAATCTGAATAACACTATTGAAAGTGTTCTACCTCAGACTGAGACTTAAACCAGGGGCCCAGACCTGATCAAACTCTGCTTGGGACTGAAACCCACGTAGTTAGGACTCAGTCCAGCCAAAGTCCTGTCTGGGACTTGAACCCATGCCGCTGGAACTCAATCCAGCTAAAACTCTGCCTGGGACTTGAACCCACGTGGCTGAGGCTTAACCCCAGCCAAAACCCTGCTTGAGGCTTGAACCCACATGGTGGGGGCTCAGACCTGATCAAACCCTACTTGGAACTTAAACCCATGTGGCTAGGACTCAATCCAGCCAAATCCCTATCTGGGACTTGAACTCACATAGCCAGGACTTAATCCAGCCAAAATCCTAGTCTCGAGCAATCTTTGAATTAAAATCACTCACCCAACATCTGGACCCACTGAGGCTTAGGTTCTTTGTGCCTCAACACGGAAGGAATTCAGTGAGAGGCAGAGTGATAGGCAAGAAGTGGATTTATTAGGATAAAACACTTGTAAGAGGCGCAAGTGGGCAGGAGGAAAACTCTGCTCCCACAACTGGGTGGGCAGCAATATATATATATATGGGAGGGTAGAAAACTGCCTTCTTCAGGTAGACGTAGATGCAGACGTAAGGCATACATCATTAGCTCCTCATTTCACTAGCTCTTCCATCATTAGCTATTTATACTTACTCGAGCCTGCTTTAGTGAATAAGGAGCAGCTTTCTTGAGTTGTCATTAACTTACTGGCCTCCCAACTTTTCCTAGGTTTTACCTTTCTAGTTACAGTCCCCTACTAGGACTTTACAACTACCTAGCTATTCTATTCTGTCCCTATCACTATCAACCAACTCAACCTAATAGACATTTACAAAATATACTAAACCATGACACAAGTCTCAAAAAAATTTAAATTATTAGTTTAAATGAATATGTATCTAATGACATAATATCAAAATCCACAAGGCAAAAATCAGAAAAGGGAAACAGACAAATCCATAACCACGAAAGTATATTTTAACCTTCTCAGGAATTCATAGACATAGACAAATAGGAATATAGAAAATCTGAATAACACTATTGAAAGTGTTCTACCTCAGACTGAGACTTAAACCAGGGGCCCAGACCTGATCAAACTCTGCTTGGGACTGAAACCCACGTAGTTAGGACTCAGTCCAGCCAAAGTCCTGTCTGGGACTTGAACCCATGCCGCTGGAACTCAATCCAGCTAAAACTCTGCCTGGGACTTGAACCCACGTGGCTGAGGCTTAACCCCAGCCAAAACCCTGCTTGAGGCTTGAACCCACATGGTGGGGGCTCAGACCTGATCAAACCCTACTTGGAACTTAAACCCATGTGGCTAGGACTCAATCCAGCCAAATCCCTATCTGGGACTTGAACTCACATAGCCAGGACTTAATCCAGCCAAAATCCTAGTCTCGAGCAATCTTTGAATTAAAATCACTCACCCAACATCTGGACCCACTGAGGCTTAGGTTCTTTGTGCCTCAACACGGAAGGAATTCAGTGAGAGGCAGAGTGATAGGCAAGAAGTGGATTTATTAGGATAAAACACTTGTAAGAGGCGCAAGTGGGCAGGAGGAAAACTCTGCTCCCACAACTGGGTGGGCAGCAATATATATATATATGGGAGGGTAGAAAACTGCCTTCTTCAGGTAGACGTAGATGCAGACGTAAGGCATACATCATTAGCTCCTCATTTCACTAGCTCTTCCATCATTAGCTATTTATACTTACTCGAGCCTGCTTTAGTGAATAAGGAGCAGCTTTCTTGAGTTGTCATTAACTTACTGGCCTCCCAACTTTTCCTAGGTTTTACCTTTCTAGTTACAGTCCCCTACTAGGACTTTACAACTACCTAGCTATTCTATTCTGTCCCTATCACTATCAACCAACTCAACCTAATAGACATTTACAAAATATACTAAACCATGACACAAGTCTCAAAAAAATTTAAATTATTAGAATAATTCAGAATAAGATTCTCTGACAAAAGCTAGTTAAATTAGAAGTCAATAATTTAAAAAATCTGGAAAACCTCTAAATATCTAGAAATTAAGAACACTCTTTTTTTTTTTAAGATTTATTTATTTATTTATTTTGAGGGGGTGGGGTGGGGAGGGAGGGAAGCAGGCGGGCCACTTCTATTGCTCTTTCATTTATCCATTTTCATCCATCTTTGTTCTTTGGCCCATGTGGGCCTCCCATCGTGGTGGCCTCTGTTGTCGCAGAGCACCAACTCTGGGCACATGCGCTCCAGAGCTCTGGCTCGGTCATTGGACACATCGGTCCAGCCGCTCCGCGGCACGTGGGATCTTCCCAGGCCAGGGCTCGAACCGGCACCCCTTGCACTGCAAGGCGGTGTCATTACCCACTGGACCACCAGGGAAGCCCGAAATTAAGAACACTCTTTTAAGTAATACGTGGATTATGAAGAATTTACAGGAGAAATTAGAAAAATTTTCCAATTGAATGATAATGGCATGGATAGTTCAGTCACAGCATTCTCACCTCCCAACTGAATGATAATGAAAACACAACTTATGAATTTTATAGGGTGTGCAGAGTACTTAGAGGGAAATTTACATGCTTGCATTCATATATTGGGGAATAAAGATTTAAATCACTGATCTACATCTCCAGTATAAGAAGCCATATATTACAGTGAAGAATACAAAATGAGTAGAAGGAAGAAAAAAATAAAGAATAGAAATCAATGAAACAGAAAATATATGAACAATCACAAATTTAGAAAAATCATAGGATACAAGGAAAATACGTTAAAAAGCAATTGAATTTCTATATACTGATAAAATATAATTTTTAAAATGAAAAATTAACACCTCCAATAGCATTTTTAAAAATACTTAGAGGCAGGGCTTCCCTGGTGGTCCAGTGGGTAAGGACACCGCCTTGCAGTGCAAGGGGTGCCGGTTCGAGCCCTGGCCTGGGAAGATCCCACGTGCCGCGGAGCGGCTGGACCCATGTGTCCAATGACCGAGCCGGAGCTCTGGAGGGCATGCGCTCAGAGCCGGTGCTCTGTGACAACAGAGGCCACCGCAATGGGAGGCCCACATGGGCCAAAGAACAAAGATGGATGAAAATGGATAAATGAAAGACCAATAGAAGTGGCCCGCCTGCTCCCCTCCCCACCCCACCCCCACCAAAATAAATAAATAAATAAATCTTAAAAAAAAAAAAAAGAAATACTTAGAGGCAAATTTAACAAAATACATGCAAAACTTCTACACTGAACATTATAAACATTACTGAAAGAAGTTTAAAAAGTGCTAAAAAATAGAAGGACATACTGTTTTTATGGATTATAAACACTTGGTATTATTAGGATATTAATTCTTCCCAGATTCAAAACAATCCCAATAAAAAAAATGTAGAAAATGAAAAACCAACTCTAAAATTTATACAGATGTAAAGATGAGGGATCTAAGTTAGCCAACACAATTTTGGAAAAAAAGAATTTTTAGAAAACTCACAGTACTTGTTCCAGATAAAGCCACAACAATCAAGACAGTGTGGGATTTGCCTAAAGACAAAATTATAAATGAAACAAAATAGAAATTCCAAACTAAATCCAAATGTATACTAACCACTTACTTTTGCCAAGACACTAAGGCAGTTCCCTGTGAGTGTGTCAGGGGCAAGGGGTGCCTTTTCAACAAATTATTATGCTGGTATAGCTAGACATCCACTTGGAAAAAAAAAACCTCCGCCCCTACCTCATCCCATATGCAAAAATCAATGTGAGATTGGTCACAGACCCTAATATAAAAGCTTACACTGTATAACTTCTAGGAGAAATCGTTGAGAACAGCCTCACAAATTTGCAGTGGAGAAAGTTGTTAAAGAGGCACAAAAATTGTAAACCATTAAAAAGAAAATCCATCACTTCCATTTATCAAAATTAACCACTTCTGCTCATTTGAAAACCATTGTTAAGCAAGTCAGTGACTGAAGATAATGTATTCAAAGTGTATTTCCAATAAAAGAACACCACTTTTGCTTGAATCTAAATGATCAGAATTTAGTCAAATGGCCACACTTAGATGTAAGGAAGGCCAAAAAAGACTAGTCTTTATTCCAACTAACTTTGTGCCCAATTAAAATGGCTTTTCTTCCTACTGTAGAAGAAAGCAGAGACTTGACTTAGCTAGACAACGAATGGTCTCTGCCATTCGCCAGCAGAGCAAATAAATGGTTTTCTTTTTCTTTGAGGAGAAACGCACAAGGCAGATGTCACACACTGATAGTAATTTAATAATTCTTCTCATTTTTGCTATCATGCTACTCTCTGCAACTGGTCAGTGTTCCCTTTTCCTTCCTGTAATCAGGCAAAGCCACTCTTTCCACAGTGACCACATCCTTGATAAGGAAAAAAAAAACTAAAAAAACTGTTTTTATGGATTATAAACACTTGGTATTATTAGGATATTAATTCTTCCCAGATTCAAAACAATCCCAATAAAAAAAATGTAGAAAATGAAAAACCAACTCTAAAATTTATACAGATGTAAAGATGAGGGATCTAAGTTAGCCAACACAATTTTGGAAAAAAAGAATTTTTAGAAAACTCACAGTACTTGTTCCAGATAAAGCCACAACAATCAAGACAGTGTGGGATTTGCCTAAAGACAAAATTATAAATGAAACAAAATAGAAATTCCAAACTAAATCCAAATGTATACTAACCACTTACTTTTGCCAAGACACTAAGGCAGTTCCCTGTGAGTGTGTCAGGGGCAAGGGGTGCCTTTTCAACAAATTATTATGCTGGTATAGCTAGACATCCACTTGGAAAAAAAAAACCTCCGCCCCTACCTCATCCCATATGCAAAAATCAATGTGAGATTGGTCACAGACCCTAATATAAAAGCTTACACTGTATAACTTCTAGGAGAAATCGTTGAGAACAGCCTCACAAATTTGCAGTGGAGAAAGTTGTTAAAGAGGCACAAAAATTGTAAACCATTAAAAAGAAAATCCATCACTTCCATTTATCAAAATTAACCACTTCTGCTCATTTGAAAACCATTGTTAAGCAAGTCAGTGACTGAAGATAATGTATTCAAAGTGTATTTCCAATAAAAGAACACCACTTTTGCTTGAATCTAAATGATCAGAATTTAGTCAAATGGCCACACTTAGATGTAAGGAAGGCCAAAAAAGACTAGTCTTTATTCCAACTAACTTTGTGCCCAATTAAAATGGCTTTTCTTCCTACTGTAGAAGAAAGCAGAGACTTGACTTAGCTAGACAACGAATGGTCTCTGCCATTCGCCAGCAGAGCAAATAAATGGTTTTTCTTTTTCTTTGAGGGAGAAACGCACAAGGCAGATGTCACACACTGATAGTAATTTAATAATTCTTCTCATTTTTGCTATCATGCTACTCTCTGCAACTGGTCAGTGTTCCCTTTTCCTTCCTGTAATCAGGCAAAGCCACTCTTTCCACAGTGACCACATCCTTGAGAAGCTGCGAAGGACACACAGGTGACAAATGAAAGGGGGACAGAGGAAGGAGGGTGGCCGGGCTGGGAAGGAAAATGAAACAGCCTTGGAAGTGTGAATGAAAATCGGCCCAGCAGACCCCGCATGTGTGACATCTGCCGCCTTCCAGTTCGAGGAAACCGCCACCTTTGTGTTTAAAGCCTGGCTTGGCTCCCTTTGGGCACCACACTGGATTTTGCTGGTTTTCTTCTATTTGGCAAGACACCGCAATAGCAGCATCCCCCGCCCCTGGAAGGTTTCTGTCCTTTCCAGGCCATGCTCGGGGTGTCTGCCACAAACACCGGTGAGCTTCCTCTCCAGTTACTCCAACATCGAGGCTGCTAGGACGTTCCTACGGAGGGACTCACTCCATAGGCAGGTACTGAAGGAGAACATGGCTTTATTTCCCATGGGAACCACGCTTGGCGGATTTCCTTGCTGTGTGTAATCTTACACCAGTGCATTCTCAGTGAGACAACAAACATGTATTGAGCTCCTGCTTTGCCTGGCTCTGGGCTCAAACACCGGGGATACAGACAGAGCACAGAACCGCAACCTGAGCTGGGAGTCAACTTCCTGTCCCCCGTCCACCCTCTGGAGCAAGCCCTTTTGACACTGGTATCCGTTAGAACCACACCTAAGATTCCTAGAATCGAGCTCTTTGGGGATGAGCCCCACTCGGTTTCCTTAGCCCATTCTCACCACTTTTGCTTGAATCTAAATGATCAGAATTTAGTCAAATGGCCACACTTAGATGTAAGGAAGGCCAAAAAAGACTAGTCTTTATTCCAACTAACTTTGTGCCCAATTAAAATGGCTTTTCTTCCTACTGTAGAAGAAAGCAGAGACTTGACTTAGCTAGACAACGAATGGTCTCTGCCATTCGCCAGCAGAGCAAATAAATGGTTTTTCTTTTTCTTTGAGGGAGAAACGCACAAGGCAGATGTCACACACTGATAGTAATTTAATAATTCTTCTCATTTTTGCTATCATGCTACTCTCTGCAACTGGTCAGTGTTCCCTTTTCCTTCCTGTAATCAGGCAAAGCCACTCTTTCCACAGTGACCACATCCTTGAGAAGCTGCGAAGGACACACAGGTGACAAATGAAAGGGGGACAGAGGAAGGAGGGTGGCCGGGCTGGGAAGGAAAATGAAACAGCCTTGGAAGTGTGAATGAAAATCGGCCCAGCAGACCCCGCATGTGTGACATCTGCCGCCTTCCAGTTCGAGGAAACCGCCACCTTTGTGTTTAAAGCCTGGCTTGGCTCCCTTTGGGCACCACACTGGATTTTGCTGGTTTTCTTCTATTTGGCAAGACACCGCAATAGCAGCATCCCCCGCCCCTGGAAGGTTTCTGTCCTTTCCAGGCCATGCTCGGGGTGTCTGCCACAAACACCGGTGAGCTTCCTCTCCAGTTACTCCAACATCGAGGCTGCTAGGACGTTCCTACGGAGGGACTCACTCCATAGGCAGGTACTGAAGGAGAACATGGCTTTATTTCCCATGGGAACCACGCTTGGCGGATTTCCTTGCTGTGTGTAATCTTACACCAGTGCATTCTCAGTGAGACAACAAACATGTATTGAGCTCCTGCTTTGCCTGGCTCTGGGCTCAAACACCGGGGATACAGACAGAGCACAGAACCGCAACCTGAGCTGGGAGTCAACTTCCTGTCCCCCGTCCACCCTCTGGAGCAAGCCCTTTTGACACTGGTATCCGTTAGAACCACACCTAAGATTCCTAGAATCGAGCTCTTTGGGGATGAGCCCCACTCGGTTTCCTTAGCCCATTCTCCCCAAAATGGCCCATCCAGGATTTCCGCCTGCTCTGTGTGGAGCCAGACACAACCTCTTTGCCAGGACAGAAGGATGAGAGATGAGTGAGGTCTGCTGGATGAAACTCGTGCATGGGCTGCCTCCAAGATCTGGCTGCAAGGAGAATGGACTGGAAATTTCACAGTCATTATCTTTGCCCACAACTCTCTCCTCCCCATCTTTCTAACATAATGAATTGCATAGAGAGCTCAGCTGTCATGAAAGCTTTTGAATTTCAGCCCGACCGTCTTCCAGGACATCCTTAGAGGTTATCTCTGCAAGGCAGGTGGAAGAGGAAAGAGAAAAGCTTAACCCTGTAAGAGTAATTATGATGTATTATTAGCAAATGATGGCAATCTAGTGCAGGGGTTTCAATATAGACACGGCTGGCTGTAATTTTTCTCTGTCATATGCACACACACACAAAGGCTACATTTAATGACTCCAAAATTGAGAGCAGTTTCTCAAACTAAATTTAGTTCCTTAGAAGCAGTGTCTTAATACAGGGCTTTTAATAAAACAGAGACACAGTCTGAAGGTTGGAGACACTCTTCAGGATAAAGGAAAGTGTTCTGATTAGTATGTTTCTATGATAAGACCGCTAGTGGGCATTAGTATTGAGTTTATATGGTCGTGCTAAATACACTATGTGCGGAAAGTACAATGGCACTCGATACAGCGGAACCACGTTTGTGGTAGGACAATCGCAGTGACTAACCCGCAAGCAGGAAGCCTAATTAGTTTCTCTATCTTCAGCACACAAGTGGGCTCAAGCAGAGGTCTGATAAATACTTCCTGGCTGGAGAGGGTGGATGGATGGATGCAACTTTAGTAGTTTATATTCATGTGGTAAGAAACCAGTCATATTATTTAAAAGGCTAAAAGCCTGGGGATATGAATTCAAAGCGCAGTGAAGAGATTGCCTGGAGCATGTTTGACTTAGTTAAAAAGTATCCCCGCTTGCGTCTGCAAACCAGTCTTTTATGTCGTCTTGTCCTAGCCAGATTTGGACCACACACACAGATAGAAACTTCTATAAGGCATTCATTGTCCTTCCTTGAGCTCCCCCAAAGCAGAGCCTGCGGCAAGGGTTGAGGTACAGGTGGTTTCTTCAGGAGGTGATCCCAGGATGTGCAAGTAAGGAAGCGAGGAAAGTAGGAACGGATAGAAGAAGAAACTCAATCATAAGTGGGTTACCGCCATGGGCCACGGAGGTTCAGTCTCACTGAAGACACCCTGAAAAATCACGCGGACTGTGTCCTGGCATTTTCCCACAGGCCAGAAAGCTGGACATTCACCAAATCCCACCCTCCAGTAGCTGAAAGTAGCCCCAGGACATTCATACCGCTACTCCCTGTTTTGCCCCTGCCTTTAGCAGCGTGAATTCCAAGTGCTGGAAAATAACCTCAGAGAACAAGCGGGACACAGGCACCCAGGAAGGAAGCTGGGAACTGTCACAGCCGCCCCGGGAGCCCAGGTGATGGGGGGTAGGGGAGAGCCATCATGCTGTAAGAGTAATTATGATGTATTATTAGCAACTAATTTAGTTCACAAAGGCTACATTTAATGACTCCAAAATTGAGAGCAGTTTCTCAAACTAAATTTAGTTCCTTAGAAGCAGTGTCTTAATACAGGGCTTTTAATAAAACAGAGACACAGTCTGAAGGTTGGAGACACTCTTCAGGATAAAGGAAAGTGTTCTGATTAGTATGTTTCTATGATAAGACCGCTAGTGGGCATTAGTATTGAGTTTATATGGTCGTGCTAAATACACTATGTGCGGAAAGTACAATGGCACTCGATACAGCGGAACCACGTTTGTGGTAGGACAATCGCAGTGACTAACCCGCAAGCAGGAAGCCTAATTAGTTTCTCTATCTTCAGCACACAAGTGGGCTCAAGCAGAGGTCTGATAAATACTTCCTGGCTGGAGAGGGTGGATGGATGGATGCAACTTTAGTAGTTTATATTCATGTGGTAAGAAACCAGTCATATTATTTAAAAGGCTAAAAGCCTGGGGATATGAATTCAAAGCGCAGTGAAGAGATTGCCTGGAGCATGTTTGACTTAGTTAAAAAGTATCCCCGCTTGCGTCTGCAAACCAGTCTTTTATGTCGTCTTGTCCTAGCCAGATTTGGACCACACACACAGATAGAAACTTCTATAAGGCATTCATTGTCCTTCCTTGAGCTCCCCCAAAGCAGAGCCTGCGGCAAGGGTTGAGGTACAGGTGGTTTCTTCAGGAGGTGATCCCAGGATGTGCAAGTAAGGAAGCGAGGAAAGTAGGAACGGATAGAAGAAGAAACTCAATCATAAGTGGGTTACCGCCATGGGCCACGGAGGTTCAGTCTCACTGAAGACACCCTGAAAAATCACGCGGACTGTGTCCTGGCATTTTCCCACAGGCCAGAAAGCTGGACATTCACCAAATCCCACCCTCCAGTAGCTGAAAGTAGCCCCAGGACATTCATACCGCTACTCCCTGTTTTGCCCCTGCCTTTAGCAGCGTGAATTCCAAGTGCTGGAAAATAACCTCAGAGAACAAGCGGGACACAGGCACCCAGGAAGGAAGCTGGGAACTGTCACAGCCGCCCCGGGAGCCCAGGTGATGGGGGGTAGGGGAGAGCTTCATCATCCCGACAGCATCTTCACAGGAAAGGATTTAAGACCAGGAACTGGACACATTGGCAGCAACGGCCAGAGCAGCCTCCCCAGGCCAGCCCCCAGGAATGCCTCCCACACAGACAGAGCTCACCCACCGAAGACCTGCGCCCTCCCGGGCCGCCGCGGCCGCTGCTCTTGCCGTCACGACTCTCCAGGGCTGAGAGGTTGTGGAGGGGGCTCTGCAGTG
Organism: Tragulus kanchil; assembly: GCA_022376925.1. Lineage (NCBI taxonomy): Eukaryota > Metazoa > Chordata > Mammalia > Artiodactyla > Tragulidae > Tragulus > Tragulus kanchil. Next base: position 165,128,323 of record JAIOJX010000005.1, read on the forward strand.
TGGCTGCAGAAGTCCTCACACGTCCGTGACTTGGTTACACATCAGAAAGCAGCCTAAGTGGGCAGGAAGAAGGCTTCTGCCTCTCTTCCCCTGTCCAAATCTTGCAGGCCTGCATCTAAGCAGCAGGGCCTCATTCGCATCCAGAATGCGGGCTGTTAGGGAGTCTGGAGAGTGCGCTGTTCCGCTTTCCAGCCTCCTGAACTGGAATGAGGCAGAAACAAGGTCAGAGAAGTCAGTGCACCATGTCTACTGTGCTCCCTAACGACCAACCCTTAGCCTGTCCTCCCGTCTCCACCCTGAGACCCTCTCGGAGGGGGGCACACCTGGGGCCCCTGCTCCTCCCCAAGGAAGCTGGTACAACGAGGTGATAAGGCCCGAGACGGCCTACTCTGCACTGCAGCCACACGAGCCTTTTCTCAGCTTCTCAAAAGTGCCTATTTCTCTCCAGCCACTGGCCTTTGCACACACTACTTCCCTGCTAGAATGGTCTCCCCACCTCTCCCGCGACACTCTTCTAGACTCTGATCCTTTGAATTGCAGCTCAAACAACACCTCCTCCAGGAAGCCTTCCTTGACTGCCCAAACTATTTCGACTTCTCCGGTTAGAGGAGCACTAAGACTACAGCATTTGCAGATTACTAGATCACGCGGACTGTGTCCTGGCATTTTCCCACAGGCCAGAAAGCTGATTCCAAATCCCACCCTCCAGTAGCTGAAAGTAGCCCCAGGACATTCATACCGCTACTCCCTGTTTTGCCCCTGCCTTTAGCAGCGTGAATTCCAAGTGCTGGAAAATAACCTCAGAGAACAAGCGGGACACAGGCACCCAGGAAGGAAGCTGGGAACTGTCACAGCCGCCCCGGGAGCCCAGGTGATGGGGGGTAGGGGAGAGCTTCATCATCCCGACAGCATCTTCACAGGAAAGGATTTAAGACCAGGAACTGGACACATTGGCAGCAACGGCCAGAGCAGCCTCCCCAGGCCAGCCCCCAGGAATGCCTCCCACACAGACAGAGCTCACCCACCGAAGACCTGCGCCCTCCCGGGCCGCCGCGGCCGCTGCTCTTGCCGTCACGACTCTCCAGGGCTGAGAGGTTGTGGAGGGGGCTCTGCAGTGTGGCTGCAGAAGTCCTCACACGTCCGTGACTTGGTTACACATCAGAAAGCAGCCTAAGTGGGCAGGAAGAAGGCTTCTGCCTCTCTTCCCCTGTCCAAATCTTGCAGGCCTGCATCTAAGCAGCAGGGCCTCATTCGCATCCAGAATGCGGGCTGTTAGGGAGTCTGGAGAGTGCGCTGTTCCGCTTTCCAGCCTCCTGAACTGGAATGAGGCAGAAACAAGGTCAGAGAAGTCAGTGCACCATGTCTACTGTGCTCCCTAACGACCAACCCTTAGCCTGTCCTCCCGTCTCCACCCTGAGACCCTCTCGGAGGGGGGCACACCTGGGGCCCCTGCTCCTCCCCAAGGAAGCTGGTACAACGAGGTGATAAGGCCCGAGACGGCCTACTCTGCACTGCAGCCACACGAGCCTTTTCTCAGCTTCTCAAAAGTGCCTATTTCTCTCCAGCCACTGGCCTTTGCACACACTACTTCCCTGCTAGAATGGTCTCCCCACCTCTCCCACGACACTCTTCTAGACTCTGATCCTTTGAATTGCAGCTCAAACAACACCTCCTCCAGGAAGCCTTCCTTGACTGCCCAAACTATTTCGACTTCTCCGGTTAGAGGAGCACTAAGACTACAGCATTTGCAGATTATTAGCTGATGTTAGGCTTCCCTGATCAGCCATACCCTGTGTCAGTGTGCCTGGGAATCTTTTTCACTTGGGTTTGTAGATCTGAGCTGAATCAGGTCCAAGCTGACCCTCTGACAGTCTCAGCCTCCCGGCCACAGTGCTTTCCTCAAAGATGCACTGAGGGTGGTGACGCTCTTCCTAATGCTTCCTTCAACCACACAAGTGCCCTGGCATCACAAGTTTTGTTCCTATAAAGCAAGGTAGACGAAAATTCAGTCCTGGCTCTGACACTAGTCATCTCACCTGAAGCAAGTTACTTCATCCCTCAGAGCCTTGGTTTGCTCATCTTTAAACCGGTATAATAAATACCAACCTTGGAGAGTTGCTAGAAGACCTCATACAAAAACATAAGTGAGAGCGCAAGCCATTGCCTAGCACCCAAGTGTGTGTTTTGACCATTACTGTTAGCCCTCAGAGGGGCACTTGGGGTCTTCATTAGGTAATGCGTAATGCTACCATTAGGGTTTTGTTGGTCATTTTTGTATAGGGTTTTGTTGTTGTGCTTGTTAAAGATGTCATTTACAACACTTCCTTGTGGAGGATGGGGATGGTTTCTGAGGCTCTGAACAGAAGAGAGAGAGAACTAGGGATCCTTACAAACTGTTTCCTACACACGTGGCTCTCACAGGCTGCATAGAGCCCCAGGGGATAGCTGGGAAAACTGATTCCCTTTCTGAAAAGCGATGTGGAAATATTTATCAAAAGCCAGAGGCACATCTCCACGCTTTGGTCCAGTAATTCCTCTCGTGGACTATATGCTTTAAGGAAAAATTAAAGGGGTCAGCCACTGGCCTCTGCCCCTACTTCCCCCTTGCACTGCAGCCACACGAGCCTTTTCTCAGCTTCTCAAAAGTGCCTATTTCTCCCCAGCCACTGGCCTTTGCACACACTACTTCCCTGCTAGAATGGTCTCCCACCTCTCCACGACACTCTTCTAGACTCTGATCCTTTGAATTGCAGCTCAAACAACACCTCCTCCAGGAAGCCTTCCTTGACTGCCCAAACTATTTCGACTTCTCCGGTTAGAGGAGCACTAAGACTACAGCATTTGCAGATTATTAGCTGATGTTAGGCTTCCCTGATCAGCCATACCCTGTGTCAGTGTGCCTGGGAATCTTTTTCACTTGGGTTTGTAGATCTGAGCTGAATCAGGTCCAAGCTGACCCTCTGACAGTCTCAGCCTCCCGGCCACAGTGCTTTCCTCAAAGATGCACTGAGGGTGGTGACGCTCTTCCTAATGCTTCCTTCAACCACACAAGTGCCCTGGCATCACAAGTTTTGTTCCTATAAAGCAAGGTAGACGAAAATTCAGTCCTGGCTCTGACACTAGTCATCTCACCTGAAGCAAGTTACTTCATCCCTCAGAGCCTTGGTTTGCTCATCTTTAAACCGGTATAATAAATACCAACCTTGGAGAGTTGCTAGAAGACCTCATACAAAAACATAAGTGAGAGCGCAAGCCATTGCCTAGCACCCAAGTGTGTGTTTTGACCATTACTGTTAGCCCTCAGAGGGGCACTTGGGGTCTTCATTAGGTAATGCGTAATGCTACCATTAGGGTTTTGTTGGTCATTTTTGTATAGGGTTTTGTTGTTGTGCTTGTTAAAGATGTCATTTACAACACTTCCTTGTGGAGGATGGGGATGGTTTCTGAGGCTCTGAACAGAAGAGAGAGAGAACTAGGGATCCTTACAAACTGTTTCCTACACACGTGGCTCTCACAGGCTGCATAGAGCCCCAGGGGATAGCTGGGAAAACTGATTCCCTTTCTGAAAAGCGATGTGGAAATATTTATCAAAAGCCAGAGGCACATCTCCACGCTTTGGTCCAGTAATTCCTCTCGTGGACTATATGCTAAAGGAGTAAGTAAAGGCAAACAAAAGGTTTACTCTGGAAGATGTTAGTTGCAGGAGCCCAAGACTAGAAAGCTCCTCAATTACCAAGAGCAAAGGAGCAGCTCAGGAAGCCAGCACACAGACGCTGCAGCCATTAAAATAATCACTCTGAAGTCTCTGCAGAAACATGGAAAAACATTTCTGTAGAATGTAAAGAGAAAAAGCCACTGTTGCACAGGGATCAGCCTGACATCACAACACGCAAAAATGAAAAGCATTGTCTTGGGAAGAGAGAAGATTAAGAAATTTTTTAAATGTTCTCTAGTGTTCATTTTAATGCCATGCAGTTCTCACAAGCTTCAAATAACCAGCCTGCTGGGCACCTTCTAGCAGATGAAGGGGAGCAAAGAAAAGCCCTGTCCCCATTTACAGACATGAAGAAGTCCTTTCTTACTAGAACTGGGTTGATATGCTGAGGTCCATGCCTTGGATACGACTCTTTGGCACAGGCAAGGCAAACAGTACCAACTTGAGACTAACTAGTTAGCAGGGAAACTCAGAGTAGTTAGCAAGGTAAATCCTCCAGGCTAGAAAGAGGTGGCACATTGAACATCATTTAAAGTAAGAAGTAAAGCATATGCCTGCAATGCAAGAGACCCAGGTTCAATCCCTGGGTTGAGAAGATTCCCCTGGAGAAGGAAATGGCAACCCTCTCCAGTATTCTTGCCTGGAGAATCCCACGGACAGAAGAGCCTGGTGGGCTACAGTCCATGGGGTCACAAAGAGTTGGACAGGACGGAGCCACCAGCACTTTCAAAGGGCCATAAATCCTGATGAGACAAACACTCTAGGTCCTCCCATTCTGATGCACCAGCACTGGCACGGGCCTACTTTGGGTACCATGACGAGAAGTCAAGCAACCAGAAATGTGTCACCCAAACATTTTAGGGACAAGGCCCAAAGAACTATCTGCAACTTAGTAGAGCATTTACAGTTGACACACTGTACAAATATTTGTCCCTCAGTCCTTGAACAAGAAGCTGACTCGGGTCGTTCATGCTATGACAACACCCAGAGGCAAGCATTGCCTATGAGATTCAGAAACATTCTCAAAGCTAGAACTTGGGAACTCACACACGGTCAGCACTGGAGAGCTTCCGTTAACCACGATTCCAGGCTTTTAAGGTAAGGAGGCAAACGCAATGAAATCTAAATGAAGAAGAAAAGAAACGGTGAGAGGGAAGGAAAGGGCTAGGTAGGAAAGGATCTAAATGCATTCAATATCCAGTTGAGGCCAGGATACATTTAGTCCATTTTCCTGTTGCTTCTATCCTTAAATCTACAGTAAAAAATAAAAGTCAATATTCAGAATGGGGGCTTCCCCTGGTGGTCCAGTGGGTAAGGACACCGCCTTGCAGTGCAAAGGGCGCCGGTTCGATCCCTGGCCTGGGAAGATCCCACGTGCCGCGGAGCGGCTGGACCCATGTGTCCAATTACCGAGCCGGAGCCCTGGTGTGCTTGCGCCCAGAGCCGGTGCTCTGCAACGACAGACGCCACTGCGATGGGAGGCCCACAGGAGCCAAATAACAAAAATGGATGAAAATAGAGAAATGAAAGACCAATAGAAGTGACCCGCCCGCTCCCCTCCCTCCCGAACCCGACCCCCGCCCAAAATAAATTTAAAAAAAAAAAAATTCAGAATGGTGCTTCTTTGGCCTTGCTGTCTCTTTAGTATCACAGATGGTCAGAATGACTGATGTCTCAGAAACAGGCGAGAGAAAGCCTAAGAGGTCAGTGGGTCACTCTCAGAAATGTTCAGTGGGTTCCCGGCCCCCAGAAGGACCGTGGCGCCAAGTGTGAGGTCCTCAGTTCTGAAGCAGCCAGGGTCCGCGGTGGAGACGGGTCCTAAGAAACAAAGCAAGGGCGTGGTCTCCCGGAACGCAGGTGGAGTGGCAGGGCGCAGCAAGGCAGAGGGCCAGGCTGTGAGGGCGTGGGGACAGGCACAGGATATCAGAGAACAACGTCTCATCAGGGCTGAGAAAGCACTTCACAATACAGTAGATGCCTGTTCTGGCCCATGTTCAGCAGACCCAGTTTAAAGATGCCACCTTGTCAGGCCCCGGGCCCTTATGTTGTCTGGAAAATATAACCATTATCTTGAGGGGGGCGATCCCCCAGGAGCAGCCCTTGTGATACGGCCGTGTGTAGTGTGCTAGGGGGTGAAAAACAGACGAGCAGAAGAGGAGCGATGTGAGGCCAAGAGGAAGGCATCTGAACCCTAACCCATCAACGGTGCTTTATCAAGCCGGCTACCTCTGAGGCGACTGAACCGTCATCCCCTGGAGAAACTCTAGGAGCCAGTGTTAGACACAAACTGCAGAGTTAGAAGGGTGAGGAAGGACTTCCCTGGTGGTCCAGGGGTTAAGAATTCACCTGCCAAGGCAGGAGACATGGGCTCACTCCCTGGTCTGAGAAGATCCCACATGCCACGGGGGGACTAGACCTGTGTGCCACAGCTACGGACACCCGCACACTCTAGAGCCTGTGGCCTCCAGTGAGAGAAGCCACTGCAATAAGAAGCCCACGCATCACAATGAAGAGTAGCCCCCGCTCGCTGCAACTCAAGAAAGCCCTTGCAGCAGTGTGGACCCAGCCTAACCGAAAACAAAGAAGGGCGAGGGGCCAGGATATTTAAAGCCGCCAGTCCCTGGTTAAGGGCCATGGAGCCAGGGGGCAAGAATTGCCCAGCCTTCCTGCAAAAGCATAACGCTCAAGCAAAATGACTTCAGTGCCACAAAAATGCCCTCAGCGGCTGCCTGTGGGAAGCCCGTTTTTCTTGCTCTAATATGGCGAGGAGGAATGGGATGTGGGTGGGTCATGGTGGCCCCAAATTCAAAGGTTGTGTGACTCAGTGATGCCATTGCTAAGCTCTCAATAGCCCTTCCAAGAGTTCATCCAGCTCCACCAACAACCTCCCCCAGTAAGGACTCATTATCTACCTCCCAAGGCGGCCCAACACATTTAGCCCAACACGTCTCTTCTCAGAGATCTCTCTGGGGTGGGAAGTTTGTCCCCCAGGGAACTGATGTCAGTTCCCACCTGCTGCTCTTAGTACTGCTCCCTAAGTCATCCAGAACCACGGGAAGCCCTCATTCCCCAGGAATTCAATTCTCTTCACAATGGTATCCTTAACTCGGAGCCAGACAGCAAAGCCTGCAAATGTGCTTTAGGAAGACTCCCAACCAGGACCTTTCAAATCAAAGAAAGATTTTAGTTAATTAATACTGAAGTTCAAGTCATCAGATGAGTCTGCTGCTAGCCCTTCTGGTGAATGAAGCTTCCACTGGATGGGACGGTAGTATTACCAGGTGGACCGGGAGCTGCACGCATTTATCATAAAATACGAGGCTTAAATTCAATATCGAGATAAAAGTCAAACGAAGGCTCCCCCGGAGACCAGGAGCTCTGCTTTCACAAGCCTGGAGAGGAGAATATTGCCTTTTGGCAAATAGTACTTCTAATTTGATCCTGCAAAGATTCCTGCAAAGAGGAAAGCAACGCTCTGTCAGGAGAATATGGCGTGTGTACACATCTGCATGTATTTTTTTTATCATGGCCACATTCTTGGGGATCTTAGTCGTCAATTACCAGCGACAGGCATCTTTTGAGAACATTACCACTTACTTCCCTTATATATCTTCCCTGTATTATGGTGGGGACAAGGTCATCTATTTTCCCCTCCCTTCCAAGCCCTTCTGTCATTTGCTGCCCAGCACCCCGTGTGACATCCCAGAATGATGAGCTTTGTGAGGCAGGAAGAGAAATTACCTGGGGCTTCCCCCCAACCAAGGGATGCCCAAAAGGGCACCAAAACTGACATTTCATTCAGCCTCATGTGGGGGCCTGTGAATGGAAATACACCTCTCTGTGTGTTAGGTGTTGCTGGGAAACGCCCAGAGAAAGTGAAGCGGCTCAAAGCAAAAACATATCCCTAGTCCCCAACCAGAGCCCCTGTTCAGAAAATAGAAGCAAGTTTCTGGCACGAAAATCATTTTTGCTTAAGACACCAGCTTGAAATAATTGCATACTTGTTGGGGATTGACAGTTGAGCTTTTTTCGTGAATTTTCCTCTCTTTTGACAGTAGCAAATAAGTAGGTAGAGAAATGCACTCTCCTGGGGCTTTTAATAAGAAAAAAAATCACAGGAGGAAAATTGCTCCAAAGAGCACAGCCATATTTCCATACTTTGCCGCACTTAAGAGGAGAAAGTGGTTATTAAAGGTAACAGGGTTGTTTCGCAAACACTGGCTCTGTTTCCGGGTCTCTCGCTTGCCAGAAGCCTCAGTCTACAGTCACTGAGAGTGGGGGACTGCCAAGCTGGATTTCTGTCACGTGCCTTGCAAGCACTTGGATTTATTCTTAATGGAGCCTTGCTGCATTTTTATATTATGCAGCATGCAATTAGCTATTAAATGACTTAGAAATAAACAACTCAGATTTGTTGGGCCTGATGCCTGATGAATGATTTCATGCTGTTCTTTTAAATCAGTGCTGTGTTGACTGTCGTGGTGGATTTGAGGGGGGTTTGGAGGGAAGAGGAGTTAAAGATCTCCCAGTTTGGGGACCTGAAATGGCAATGCAAAATGAACTTAACCGTAAAGCTTTTAACCAACCCACAGTCTCCAAGACAATTCTGAGCAGCACAAGCTGAAGATGGTAAAGAATCTGCCAGCCACGCAGGAAACCTGGGTTCCATCCCTGGGTTGGGAAGATCCTCTGGAGAAGGAAATGGCAACCCAGTTCAGTATTCTTGCCTGGAGAATCCCAGGGACAGAGGAGCCTGGTGGGTTACAGTCTATGGGGTCGCAAAGAGTCAGACATGGGAGCTTCCCTGGTGGTCCAGTGGGTAAGGACACCGCCTTGCAGTGCAGGGCGTGCCAGACTGATCCCTGGCCTGGGAAGATCCCACATGCCGCGGAGCGGCTGGACTGATGTGTCCAATTACCAAGCTGGAGCTCTGGAGCACATGTGCCCAGAGCCAGTGCTCCGCGACAACAGAGGCCACCGTGATGGGAGGCCCGCACAGGCCAAAGAACAAAGATGGATGAAAATAGATGGATGAAAAGGCCAATAGAAGTGGCCCGCCCACCCCCCCTCCCTCCCCAACTCGACCCCCCACCGAAAAAAAAAAGTTAGACATGACTGAGTGATTAAGTCTAAACAGTGTTTCAGACACTCTCAGGTCTCATCCAAACAAACCAAAAAACACACAAAAAGCCTCCCCTTCTCTGTTAAATCTGGAGAGTTAGGGGCAGAGGGATGCTGAACGATCACTCAAGTGGCACAAATGTAGGAAACTCCTGCATACGTCCAGAATGGCCAATGCTGGGGTGACAATGTAATTTGAAATTGAAGTCTTAATCTGCATGTTGTTCTCCTGCACTTTTCATGTTCCCAGGGCCTGCAATAGAGGCTGCTTGCAGCACATTTTGCGACAGCCCGGCTCACGAGGAGTTGCTGGTGGATGGTCCAGGAGGTGAAGAGGGCTGAGTCTCTGAAGAGGGGAAGACAGGACAGGTAGACAATCAGGAGGGGAGCTGCCTGTGGCGGTAGGCAGGTAGACCGAGGTCTGCAGGCTCTGGGTGTAGCCCCAAAGCCGCCCAGAGGACCTCTAGGGGAAGTGACCGAGAAGCTCACCCAAGGACTGGCTGAGGCTGGTTCAGGCAAGCGTGGGAAGCAGTAATGGCTGCAGGAGACTGGCTCCCTGGGACCTATACCCTCCATGGACCAGGAGGAGGAGCCCTGATCAGGCCAGACGTCCTCACCAGCCTGGCAGGATGAGGGGGCTTGGCGGCAAATTACCCTGGGCATAGAGAGGTGTTGGGGCTCTTGTTACACAGCCAAGTGTGTGAGGGCCACAGTCACGTCCACTGCAGTAACTGGTCCTGGCTGATGCCTCTGGCTCCTTCGCCTTTTCTAGTCATGCCGTCACCACCAATACCTAGGGTCAGGGCTAGAATACGATGACCATGATGGGGGTGACTCCAGCATGGCCTAGAGTGACAGCTGGCAAGCCTGTCAAGGCCCAGACCAAGGTCCAGTTCCACCATCCCCTCCGCTCCTCTTCCCATGACTGCAAGAACTCCCAAGTTGGGATGTCTACTCTGACCTCTCTGGAGCCGGGTTCCTCTACTTCCTCCAAAGCAGGCCCACCTTGAGCCCAGGGCCCTTGACCAGAACCCTGGCTCCAAACACAGCTGCCCACAGAGATCCTGCCCTCAACACAGACCCAGTCCTACTGCCCTTCCCATCTTCCCGTTCTTCAACGCTGGAGCCTGAATCGTGACCAGCAGCCCCAGCGGTTGGGTTAGAGCCCCCATCACCTCCTCACCCATGCCCCACCCACCCCTACCCTGCCTGCAGGTCCCACAATCCCTTGCGATACAAAACCCAGGAGTGCAAGGGAACCAGAGTGGTGGCCATCTTGAAATGGGGAAGGAACGACAGTTACCACAGTCGGAACAACGTATAAGTTAGTTAATAACTCCATAAATCATTGTAGCACCCAGCAATTACAGAAAAATGCAGTGCCGAGCAGCACAGGGCATACCCAAGACTAGAGAGAACCCACTCAGCTGGGAACAGGAAGACTGAGCTTAATCGGAGAGCATGGGTGGAGGGTCCCAAGCCCGGAAATGGAGTCCATCGGGATCTTCTCCTAAGAGCTGTGCCTTGAATGATGGCACACACTAAGCAGGAAGACAGGAGACAGCAGCCAGCGGTTGCTGGGCCTTGCTGATGGGAATGAAGGAGGCACAGTCTTTTCAAAAGCAATTTGTCAAAACATTTCAAGAGCCATAAAAACCTTCTCACCTTTGATCCAGTAATCTTACTTCTGAGAATATATCTGTCAGGATCAAATTCAAAAAAACACAAGAAGAAGGAAAACAATAGGCTATAATACATGGGCACTTACTCTATGTCAGACACTACTCTAAATACATACATCTGTACTTTCTCGTTTAATTCTCATCAGCCTATGAGATGGATACTATTTTTATGTCCATTTTATACACGATAAAATTGAGACAGAATCGGACAACTTTTGTATAGCAACAGAGCCTAGATCCAAACCTGCCTCCCAACTAAAAATCCCACATACTTCAATGAAGGTCAAAGACCCTGCATGCTGCACTAAGACCCAGTGTGGCAAAACAAATAAAGGGCTCTCGCTGCTTCCCCATGACAAAAAGGGATCCTGCCTCTCTGGAGCCGGGTTCCTCTACTTCCTCCAAAGCAGGCCCACCTTGAGCCCAGGGCCCTTGACCAGAACCCTGGCTCCAAACACAGCTGCCCACAGAGATCCTGCCCTCAACACAGACCCAGTCCTACTGCCCTTCCCATCTTCCCGTTCTTCAACGCTGGAGCCTGAATCGTGACCAGCAGCCCCAGCGGTTGGGTTAGAGCCCCCATCACCTCCTCACCCATGCCCCACCCACCCCTACCCTGCCTGCAGGTCCCACAATCCCTTGCGATACAAAACCCAGGAGTGCAAGGGAACCAGAGTGGTGGCCATCTTGAAATGGGGAAGGAACGACAGTTACCACAGTCGGAACAACGTATAAGTTAGTTAATAACTCCATAAATCATTGTAGCACCCAGCAATTACAGAAAAATGCAGTGCCGAGCAGCACAGGGCATACCCAAGACTAGAGAGAACCCACTCAGCTGGGAACAGGAAGACTGAGCTTAATCGGAGAGCATGGGTGGAGGGTCCCAAGCCCGGAAATGGAGTCCATCGGGATCTTCTCCTAAGAGCTGTGCCTTGAATGATGGCACACACTAAGCAGGAAGACAGGAGACAGCAGCCAGCGGTTGCTGGGCCTTGCTGATGGGAATGAAGGAGGCACAGTCTTTTCAAAAGCAATTTGTCAAAACATTTCAAGAGCCATAAAAACCTTCTCACCTTTGATCCAGTAATCTTACTTCTGAGAATATATCTGTCAGGATCAAATTCAAAAAAACACAAGAAGAAGGAAAACAATAGGCTATAATACATGGGCACTTACTCTATGTCAGACACTACTCTAAATACATACATCTGTACTTTCTCGTTTAATTCTCATCAGCCTATGAGATGGATACTATTTTTATGTCCATTTTATACACGATAAAATTGAGACAGAATCGGACAACTTTTGTATAGCAACAGAGCCTAGATCCAAACCTGCCTCCCAACTAAAAATCCCACATACTTCAATGAAGGTCAAAGACCCTGCATGCTGCACTAAGACCCAGTGTGGCAAAACAAATAAATATATATATTTTAAAAAGCTGTGTGACTCCAGATATTCACACATATACTCACTGCAAGTTTGTGTATTTGCAAACTTATGTATTCTTCTTTCACACTTTGGCATTTGCAGCTATTGAGATAATACTGTTGAGAGAGCCTAGATGAGGTGCAGCTCTACACAGGTTGACGTATAGCCCAAGCATGAGTTAAAGGAGAAAAACTGAGTCTAAGATTACTGGGGAGGAAAAGATAAGCATCACTGCATGCGATCTGGTTCAACATATACACTGTAGATCATTTGAGTCACTTAGAAATTCCAGCAATAAATCTTTTAGGTCACCACTGGGATGACTTGCCCTCCCTCAGCTCTCAGAGAGCAATTTGGGGTTAACCCTGAATTCCCAGCTCTGTAATTCCTTCTAAGGGCCCAGGTGAACACCAATCAGCCCATTAATGTCCCCTAGAACCTCTCCCTCCCGTAGCTGTGTCCCCTGCCATAGGAAATGACTTGTTCATGTGGTCAGCAACATGCCCCAGGTGGCATGGGAATGTCATGGTCTCAGGGCCATCAAGGTCCAGTGGATGCCTTGCTTTTGCCCTACACACAGGTCCTCCTTCTGTGGGAAGCTGGGGAGGTGGTCCTGAGTGACCCCAAAGGCCAGAGCTGCCCTCTACTTTCCTTCCAAATTTCAATCCCTGAGACCCAGGCCACCCCTCACTCTCTTGTCTGGAAGTCTTTTTTTCTTTTCTCTTTAATTTTTATTGACCTATTTATTTCTGCAAGTGCTGGGTCTTCATTGTTGTGCACAGGCTTTCTCCAGTTGCCATAAGCATGCTCTTGGCCCATGGGATTCACAAGAGTCCCCTAAGTTTTTTCAAGACATTGGAGCTTCCTAGGGCTATGGGACACCTGGTTCAAACCTGTCCTTTTACCAAAGGAGAAACCAAGGCTCAGAGAATAGAATGGACTCAACAAACAACTTCCAACAGGGACTGAAGCTGAGTTTCCTGACACCCTACCCAAAGCCGAAGTATGTTCCCCACATACTTCAATGAAGGTCAAAGACCCTGCTGCACTAAGACCCAGTGTGGCAAAACAAATAAATATATATATTTTAAAAAGCTGTGTGACTCCAGATATTCACACATATACTCACTGCAAGTTTGTGTATTTGCAAACTTATGTATTCTTCTTTCACACTTTGGCATTTGCAGCTATTGAGATAATACTGTTGAGAGAGCCTAGATGAGGTGCAGCTCTACACAGGTTGACGATAGCCCAAGCATGAGTTAAAGGAGAAAAACTGAGTCTAAGATTACTGGGGAGGAAAAGATAAGCATCACTGCATGCGATCTGGTTCAACATATACACTGTAGATCATTTGAGTCACTTAGAAATTCCAGCAATAAATCTTTTAGGTCACCACTGGGATGACTTGCCCTCCCTCAGCTCTCAGAGAGCAATTTGGGGTTAACCCTGAATTCCCAGCTCTGTAATTCCTTCTAAGGGCCCAGGTGAACACCAATCAGCCCATTAATGTCCCCTAGAACCTCTCCCTCCCGTAGCTGTGTCCCCTGCCATAGGAAATGACTTGTTCATGTGGTCAGCAACATGCCCCAGGTGGCATGGGAATGTCATGGTCTCAGGGCCATCAAGGTCCAGTGGATGCCTTGCTTTTGCCCTACACACAGGTCCTCCTTCTGTGGGAAGCTGGGGAGGTGGTCCTGAGTGACCCCAAAGGCCAGAGCTGCCCTCTACTTTCCTTCCAAATTTCAATCCCTGAGACCCAGGCCACCCCTCACTCTCTTGTCTGGAAGTCTTTTTTTCTTTTCTCTTTAATTTTTATTGACCTATTTATTTCTGCAAGTGCTGGGTCTTCATTGTTGTGCACAGGCTTTCTCCAGTTGCCATAAGCATGCTCTTGGCCCCTGGGATTCACAAGAGTCCCCTAAGTTTTTTCAAGACATTGGAGCTTCCTAGGGCTATGGGACACCTGGTTCAAACCTGTCCTTTTACCAAAGGAGAAACCAAGGCTCAGAGAATAGAATGGACTCAACAAACAACTTCCAACAGGGACTGAAGCTGAGTTTCCTGACACCCTACCCAAAGCCGAAGTATGTTCCCCACTCCGACAGTATGCTCCCTATACCAGAAGTCCTGGTGGAGATGGCTTCCCTTAACCTCCCCAACTGACTAATAAATGTGGGAGGGGTGGACCCTATGTTTCAAGACCAACCAATTACATTGACTTATTTAATACAGCTTTATTGAGCACTTATTGAACACCAGTTTTGTTCTGGGCTCTGATAATAGGAGATGAAGATGGTATGGCCCAGACTTTGAAGAGCTGGTGGCTAGTAACCATTTCTTAAACACACCACAGTTGCTCCCATTGTTTCAGTCAACCAACAAGCAGTTATTAAACACCTACTGTGTGCCAGGTACTGTGCTTGAGCCCAAGAGCTATGGTCCTGGGGCTCATGGAACAACCAAGAGTCTAGGTCTGACCCATCTCCCTCCACTGGATGCTGTGGGCCCTCTCCCACCCTCTCTGAGCCTCGATTTCCCTTTCTTGAGTATTGATATTTGATGGGTCTAACAAGCTACATCAGAATGGTGCCAGAGCCCCTTCCAGACTCCTTTCTTTTCCCTCTTCTTTCTGCCCCTGGGCTACAAATGCTACAGGCTTCGATGGTGAACGCCAAGCCTGTGTCGGTTAATCCGGTCCAACGGAAGTGACGGAGCTTCTTTGTCTTGTGGAGCCGAAAGCCCTTTCTCCTTCCCCCATCACCGCTAAGCAGAGACACAAAGGAGCCAGGAAGAGAAGCACAAACCACATGAATGATCCCTTCTTTCTGGCCTGGAGGGAGCCCTGAATCGGGGCAGAGCTGCCTCATGCCAGGGGAGGTCATTCACACGGAGCCCGGAGTCAGCCCAGCAGAACAGAGAGGCTGGACACAGCCCCCCAGCGCCTGACATCACAGGGCATGCCCCAGGGTTTCTGACTTTGGAGAAGCCAGGAGAGGGACATCCGAGCCACACAGGCAGGTGTGTGTGTGGAGGGGGTGACACAGAGACTGGCGTTTCAGGACCCGGAGCCCACTGTTTGGAGCCAGCCATCAAGTCCCGTCCAAGCCGTCTCAGCCCCTATGAAGACAATGCCAGGAAGAGGGTTTGGAGAACTGGCTGAGGATGAAGGGGAAAAATCAGTTCAGACAGCTCGCTTTAGATTTAATTGTTCCATTTCGCAAATCTGTCTGGCTGCGGGGCAGTTGGACCGTGTGTCTGGGCCCTACCCAGGCTGGGGGAGGCAGCACTCCACAATTAAATTACCGCATCTCCAGGCGCTAAGGGCAGCTGGGAGGAGCCAGGCCAGAGCAGCAAATGATAGCTGCCGAGCCGGCCTTGTCGCCTGCGTCACTGCCTCCCAGCCACATGGAAAAGCTTCACAGTCAATTTAATGACAATCTGCAGTCCAGAAGCCCCAGAACAGGGACCGGTGGAGTGCCTGACTCGCCACCAATTTCAATTAGCCAGGCCTGGATCCGTGGACAGGAGGGAGAGGAGGGAGAGGCCACATGGGGGGAGTGGGGGCTGTCTGGTTCTGCTTCCCTTCCTGGGGACCCTCCAGGAACCCTAGATCCCTCCAGATAGGGCCTTCCTCACAATAAATGGGGGCAAGAAAGCAATCTCCCCTGCTTTCCACCTGAGAGGGTTGTGCCAATAACTGAGCACACATTTCACACAGCGCCGAAAGCCTTTCTCCTTCCCCAATCACCTGGTGAACGCCAAGCCTGTGTCGGTTAATCCGGTCCAACGGAAGTGACGGAGCTTCTTTGTCTTGTGGAGCCGAAAGCCCTTTCTCCTTCCCATCACCGCTAAGCAGAGACACAAAGGAGCCAGGAAGAGAAGCACAAACCACATGAATGATCCCTTCTTTCTGGCCTGGAGGAGCCCTGAATCGGGGCAGAGCTGCCTCATGCCAGGGAGGTCATTCACACGGAGCCCAGGTCAGCCCAGCAGAACAGAGAGGCTGGACACAGCCCCCCAGCGCCTGACATCACAGGGCATGCCCCAGGGTTTCTGACTTTGGAGAAGCCAGGAGAGGGACATCCGAGCCACACAGGCAGGTGTGTGTGTGGAGGGGGTGACACAGAGACTGGCGTTTCAGGACCCGGAGCCCACTGTTTGGAGCCAGCCATCAAGTCCCGTCCAAGCCGTCTCAGCCCCTATGAAGACAATGCCAGGAAGAGGGTTTGGAGAACTGGCTGAGGATGAAGGGGAAAAATCAGTTCAGACAGCTCGCTTTAGATTTAATTGTTCCATTTCGCAAATCTGTCTGGCTGCGGGGCAGTTGGACCGTGTGTCTGGGCCCTACCCAGGCTGGGGGAGGCAGCACTCCACAATTAAATTACCGCATCTCCAGGCGCTAAGGGCAGCTGGGAGGAGCCAGGCCAGAGCAGCAAATGATAGCTGCCGAGCCGGCCTTGTCGCCTGCGTCACTGCCTCCCAGCCACATGGAAAAGCTTCACAGTCAATTTAATGACAATCTGCAGTCCAGAAGCCCCAGAACAGGGACCGGTGGAGTGCCTGACTCGCCACCAATTTCAATTAGCCAGGCCTGGATCCGTGGACAGGAGGGAGAGGAGGGAGAGGCCACATGGGGGGAGTGGGGGCTGTCTGGTTCTGCTTCCCTTCCTGGGGACCCTCCAGGAACCCTAGATCCCTCCAGATAGGGCCTTCCTCACAATAAATGGGGGCAAGAAAGCAATCTCCCCTGCTTTCCACCTGAGAGGGTTGTGCCAATAACTGAGCACACATTTCACACACGGCGCCCCTTTTTCATTTGGTTGGTGTTTTATCCCTCAGAGGGCAGGTAGAAAGAGCTCTTGACTGAGAGTCAAGAGACCAGGGTTCAGTGCTGGGTCTGTTATTTGGGGGCTTCCCTGGTAGCGCAGAGGTAAAAGATCCACCTGCCAATGCAGGAGACGCAGGTTCGATCCCTGGCTCAGGAGGATCCCTCGGAGAAGAAAATAGCATCCCACTCCAGTCTTCTTACCTGGGAAACCCCATGGACAGAGGAGGCTGGAGGGCTACAGTCCAGGGGGTTGCAAAAGAGTCAGACATAGGGCTTCCCCTGGTGGTCCAGTGGGTAAGGACACCGCCTTGCAGTGCAGGGAGCGCCGGTTCGAGCCCTGGCCTGGGAAGATCCCACGTGCCGCGGAACGGCTGGACTGATGTGTCCAATTACCAAGCTGGAGCTCTGGAGCGCATGCGCCCAGAGCCGGCACTCTGCAACAACAGATGCCACCGCGATGAGAGGCCCACAGGAGCCAAAGAACAAAGACGGATGAAAATGGAGAAATGGAAGACCAATAGAAGTGGCCCGCCCGCTCCCCTCCCTCCCCAACCCGACCCCCGCCCAAAAATAAATAATAAAATAAATAAATCTTTAAAAAAAAATAAAAAGAGTCAGACATGACTTAGCAACTGAATAAAAGCTGCCATTTCTAGCTGTTCATTGTTGGGTGAATCACCTGCCCTCTCTGGGCCTCATTCTAAAGGGATTGGGCTAAATCTGGTCTTCAGACTTTTTCTTCAAAAGAAACCTTTCACGGTACCCAGATAGTTACCAGAATCAAAAATACGGCTTCTCACATCGATGGTGGGTGAGCTTCTGAGCTGGCCTCTCCTCCCCACCCTATAAGCCAGAGAGCTGGGATGTTGTGGATCATTCATCCAGAAAGCACTGAGCCAAATAATGCCCCTCCCAAAGATGTCTGTGTCCTACTCCCTAGAACCTGTGACTATGTCACTTTACCAGCAAAAAGGACTCAGCAGATGGGATTTGAAGGATCTCAAACTGGAGAGATGTATCCAGGTGGCCCAATGTAATCACAAGGATTCTTATATGAAGGAGGTGAGAAGGTGAGAAAGGAGAAGGTGTGGCAAGGATAGAAGCTGAGGAAGAGGTTTGAAGAGGCTGCACTGCTGACTTTGAAGATGGAGGATGGGGCCACGAGCCAAGGAATGCAGGCAGCCTTGAGGAGCGGGAAACAGCAAAGGAACAAATTCCCCCCTACAGTCTCCAGGAGGAATGAAGCCCTACCAACACCTTGATTACAGGACTTCTAACCCTAGGACTGCAAAAAAATAAATTTATATCGTATTAAATCTCAAAGTCCGTGGTAATTCACACAACAGGAAAAGAATACACTCACACTATATAATCCTGTGGGGAAAGAAATGAACTCGAGGGAATTTCCCTCATGCTCAGCCCCTCTTCCCTCCCTCTGGCCAATCAACAGGAAATTTGGAAGCAGGATCCATGTACTAGAGGCTGACCCTTCCCTCCCCAAGAAGGAAAAGCCAGAAAGGACTCAGGAAGGAAGTGTCCCCTCTCTGGCCTCCTGAGCCCCCAGCTCCACAAATGGAGGTCCCTGAGACACAAGAGCTTGAAACATCCCCCATCCCGTGGGAATTTAGTCCTCATTTACTGATTTATGGTTTTTCTCTCTTCTCTTTTCTCAATTTTCTATCTGGGGGAGATTGGTAAGAGAACCTTTGAATTCAGTTCAGGGATGAATCCTAGGACATGAACATTGATTAGCCCCCTCCCTCCCTTTGCAAATACACTGACCGTGGGACATCGTCCAGTGCTCCCAACCTGGGCTGCCCTTTGCCCTGCTCCCTCCAGGCTCATGTGGATCCCAATGGCCAGTGCTGATAGCAGGCGGCCATCAGCACACCCTCCCCTATGGGACGACGTGGCAGGTGACTTCTTGATGACCGCAGGCCCACAGCTGTGTGCAGGAATCTCACACAGACACCAGCACCCTCCAGCCCCAAGCAGTGGGCTGGGCAGTGGAACCCCAAGGGCCTGACCACCAGAAGCCAAAGAGCCCAGAGCAGGGGTGGACAGCAGATGGCTTTGTTCGGGGAGAGAATGGAGAGTCAGCATTGGTCTGCTGCTGCTGCTGCTGCTGCTGCTGCTGGTTTTAAACACAGAAAGCAAGCCTACCTTCTGAAAATCAGGTAAGTCAAGAACAGTTTTTTTTATTCTGCAGTGCATGCTCTATACGCATCTAGTTATTCAGTAAGAGTTTATCGAGTACCTTCTATGTGCCAGGGACCAGGTGAGGGGGAAGCTTTTCTCCTGGCTTCTGCTGTGGAAGAGCTCCCTGAGCAAACCCTCCTGTGCCTCCTCAGTCACCCCCAGGACTCTGGAGACAGAGACAGGTATGCACAGGCCAGCCCCTCCCTTAGGTGTCTGTCTGGTTCCTTCCATGTGAAAGTTTAGAAGCACCCTCCCCCATTCCTGGAGGCCTGCGCCAGCTATCTCTGGAGCATTAGCCCCAGCCATGTTTGCAAATACCACCACTGGACAGCAAGAAAGAGAACTCTGAGGCTTCCCTCTGCTGGCTCTTCTGAGTTCTCTTTTGATTGGCTCAGACCTTGGATAAGAGATGGAGCTGCTACCAGGCTCTCCAGCAAACTGCAACATGAGGTGAAAGGGTTCTGGGTGACCAGACAGCCAGCTTGCCTGCCCATGTGAAGCTAACAGTCAGGCAGAAATGGGCACTTGAGGCGCATCGCAGAGGTCTCTGCCCTGGGTACCTGCCAACCTGGTCCTCTAGTTCTAGCTCCACCGCCAGGACATACGCTGAGCGATCCTGTCAGACACTTCAGCGTCCCCCACCCGTGGCCTTTCAGGTAAACTCTACCTCCTATCTGCTTGGGTCTCTACCTCCTCGCTCCCTGCCTCCACCCTGCCTCCATGCGAAGTCCAAGCCCTACTTCTTCACTGGGCGGTTCTCTCTATAGTTTCTATTTGCCTCTCTGTCCTCCTGAACAACTTTCGGCCCTTTTCCTTCTCCTAAGAGTCCTTCAAGTCTTCCTGAGATGCCCCTCTACTCAGGAAACCATCTCCCCGTCAACTGGCAACACAAGTCAGGCTTAGCTGTCCCTCTAATTACCCACAAAACATTTGTTTTGCACATAAAATACTACTTATTAAATTCTTCTAACGCATTTAGAGACATATGTCATGCAGTCGGCCAGCCGTCAACCAGACACACCAGAGTCCCATCTGCACAAAGCCCACAGTCAAGGAGGAAACAGATCCTAAAACAACAAAGTACACAATGCGTCTAGGTGTCTGTTTATAAGCACAAGACTGGGGGTACTTGGCCCTGTGTATTGGATTTCCACTTTCCAGTGTCCTTAATATACAGATCCTCATGATAAACTTTTCCTAGAAAGTTTGTGCCAGGGGAAATACACTTGCCTTCTTCAAACACTTCATTTCTTTCAAGACACTAAGAAACCCATCATATTTCTCTTTTTCTGTCTTGTCTGCCAGGACGTTCAGGGCCAAAACAGAAATAATATAAATGAACTTACAAAACACAACAAAGATGCACTCAAATACAAACAGTGAAGTTCTGTTTCTGGGACATAGGGGTACACAGGAAATTCTACGTAGGCACCAAATAGCTGTGGGCCGATGTGTAAGGACTACATATCCCATATGCCATTGCCAGCTTCTCCCTCGCCAGCCTGCCATTGAAGGGAAGCCATAGAGTCATCTTAGCCCATTTCCGCTCCCGTGACGGTCACGCGAGATTAGCCTGGTAGATAAGTGGGCACGCAGTACCACGGCAAACCTGCCACAGAAGTCTGCTGATCACACCCAGCTGACACTCGCCATTGCCAGCGAAGGCATTGTACAGTGTCTCATTAAAATCCAGAGGATTAAGAGGCCCCTTTCTTGATGAATGACTTTCTCTGCCTCAGAGATATAATCCTATCTATAACCCCAAATAACTGGAAACAAAATTAAATTTCTCAGAGAGATCATGCAGGGCACGTGTTATACCATGCCCCGAAGTCTTGTTTTCTTTACATATTTTATCCAGCTTAACGGCACAAGATATTTGGATCTCCAAACCAGGACTGTTCCGCAGTAGGTAGCAACAGTGATGGAAGGAAATTTCCCTGGCTTTTCTACAATGCTAACAAGCTGACACTTTTAGAGGAACGGCTATTTTCCCTTAGTAAATATAACGTATGCTTGCCGAGTTGCTGCAGTCATGTCTGACTCTCTGTGACCCTGTGGACTGTAGCCTGCCTACAGGCTCCTCTGTCCGTGGGATTCTCCAAGCAAGAATACTAGCGTGGTTGCCATGCACTCCTCCAAGGGATCTTCCTGACCCACGGCTCAAACCTGTGGCTCCTGTGGCTCCTACATTACAGGCATTTACCTCTGAGCCACCAGGGAAGCCCTATATATAATGCAAATATATCTAAAGATTACTCATCTCCTCAGATCCTTTCAGGGAGATAGGCATGAATAAATCAAACACAAAAGCTTCTACCATTGACTTCAGTGATTTCCTTCCCTGGTCTCAGGGACTGTAAAAATAAAAAATAAGAGAATCACAAACAATTCAAGCTGGAAGGGGCCTTCAAGACCCTTTAGTCAAACCCCATAACCAGGCATCTCTGGGGGCTCAGTGGGAAAGACTGCCTGCTCATGCAGGAGACATGGGTTTGATCCTTGATCCGAGAGGATCCCACATGCCGCAGAGCAACTAGGCCCAAGTGCCATCACACTGCACCTGTAGAGGAACCCCTGCTCTCTGCAACTAGAGAAAAGCCCAACATTAAAGAAGACCCAATGCAACCAAAAATCAAATAAATAATTTGTTTTTTTAAGTCCATAATCTGAAAGATAGAAAGTGATGCCCAGAAAGGGACTATGGTTTACTCAGGATTAAGGCTGGCTGACGCTCAGTCCAGCCAGTGCTGCCGGCTCATACTCACACGCGGTCTTGTTCATTCTGGCTACACGCTAGACTGGTTGGCTTGTAAACTACAGGAAATTCTCACAGTCTGGTCACTGCACAGTTCAATATCAAGGCTGTATTGAGAGCCTGCATCCTAGTTCATAAATGACCATTTTCTCACTGTAACCTTACATGGTGAAAGGAGCAAGGAAGCCTCTGGAATCTTTTTATTGGTGTTGCTGTTTAGTTGCTAAGTGGTGTCGGACGCTTTGTGACCCCGTGGACTGTAGCCCTTGAGACTCCTCTGTTCCTGGGATTTCTCAGGCAAGAACCCTGGAATGCATTGCCATTTCCTCCTCTTATCGGGGCATTAATCCCATTCATGAGAGTAAACTTGCATGACCTAATTAACTATCAAAGCCCCTACCTGCACCTGTTTGTCCACATTTCCCCTTCCCATATGCCAAAAGCTAGGCCAGGTCAACACCTTTAAGGATGAGGCAGATCACCGTGGCAGACCTTGGGTTGGTGCTTATAGACAGGGCATCCCAGAGAGGCCCAGAGTAAGCTTCACCCTGAGAGGTGGAAGAACAGGGCAAGCCCCGTACTAGGCTAATGCAAATATATCTAAAGATTACTCATCTCCTCAGATCCTTTCAGGGAGATAGGCATGAATAAATCAAACACAAAAGCTTCTACCATTGACTTCAGTGATTTCCTTCCCTGGTCTCAGGGACTGTAAAAATAAAAAATAAGAGAATCACAAACAATTCAAGCTGGAAGGGGCCTTCAAGACCCTTTAGTCAAACCCCATAACCAGGCATCTCTGGGGGCTCAGTGGGAAAGACTGCCTGCTCATGCAGGAGACATGGGTTTGATCCTTGATCCGAGAGGATCCCACATGCCGCAGAGCAACTAGGCCCAAGTGCCATCACACTGCACCTGTAGAGGAACCCCTGCTCTCTGCAACTAGAGAAAAGCCCAACATTAAAGAAGACCCAATGCAACCAAAAATCAAATAAATAATTTGTTTTTTTAAGTCCATAATCTGAAAGATAGAAAGTGATGCCCAGAAAGGGACTATGGTTTACTCAGGATTAAGGCTGGCTGACGCTCAGTCCAGCCAGTGCTGCCGGCTCATACTCACACGCGGTCTTGTTCATTCTGGCTACACGCTAGACTGGTTGGCTTGTAAACTACAGGAAATTCTCACAGTCTGGTCACTGCACAGTTCAATATCAAGGCTGTATTGAGAGCCTGCATCCTAGTTCATAAATGACCATTTTCTCACTGTAACCTTACATGGTGAAAGGAGCAAGGAAGCCTCTGGAATCTTTTTATTGGTGTTGCTGTTTAGTTGCTAAGTGGTGTCGGACGCTTTGTGACCCCGTGGACTGTAGCCCTTGAGACTCCTCTGTTCCTGGGATTTCTCAGGCAAGAACCCTGGAATGCATTGCCATTTCCTCCTCTTATCGGGGCATTAATCCCATTCATGAGAGTAAACTTGCATGACCTAATTAACTATCAAAGCCCCTACCTGCACCTGTTTGTCCACATTTCCCCTTCCCATATGCCAAAAGCTAGGCCAGGTCAACACCTTTAAGGATGAGGCAGATCACCGTGGCAGACCTTGGGTTGGTGCTTATAGACAGGGCATCCCAGAGAGGCCCAGAGTAAGCTTCACCCTGAGAGGTGGAAGAACAGGGCAAGCCCCGTACTAGGCTCACCACTGCCTTTTTGCAGCCCGTAGAGTTGGAAGGCGGGGCTGGCAGGTGGCTCATGTAATGTTATTTATAATGTCTTATGCTTTGATATCCACCCAGGAGAATGCATCCCATAATTGGAGGACTCTTTCAGGTTGCTGGGGCAAAGGGACTTACCCTGAACCATACAAGGATGAGAAAACTGAACTCCCAGGGAAACTGAGAAGAAAAGTTAGCATAGATATGGCAGAGGGCAGAGCAGGGATTGAATTGGGAGTTCTCTATAGAGGAGAGGTTGTAGCTTACCCAGGATTTTCCAAGTAAAGGGCTCTCCACTGTGTAAGGGATCCCTGACTAGGCCCATAGATCTTCCATTAAAATGGCTTCGAAGGGCTTGGTCTGCTTGATTTCTCATGGAAACTAGCAAAGGGGTTAAGTTATATTAATTGGAGGAATGTAACGGAGGCCATAATAGAGTCAGCTTCCCCCGACAAGGGGAAATATGACATTGGGCTATATTTCCACAAGTGTGAATCCAGTAAATCCTAACAGAACCTAGTAAGTTATGGTACTTCTTCATAGTGGGATGTCACAGTTACTTAAAATCGATAATGCTAAATACAGGAGGAAATGGGCAAAGTGGGATACTTAAGAAAAAAGAACTTTAATTTATACATTCATTATGAATTTAGCTCTGAAAATGCACATATTAAGGCAGAGGGATGAAGTACAAAAACAAGATGAGTTATGTTAGGGTAGGATTATTATATTTGTTTTCTATTCTTTAAAAAGGTTTTGTTTTCTTGTTTTCTGCCAAACATCAAAATTCTATAAAGCAATTATGCGTCAATGTAAAAAAAATAATCCCATTTAGGGAAACAAAAAAAAACTTAATGTCATTTTAAAATCTAGACCATTGTAAGACACTGGGAAATGCTGGTGCAGCATTTGGTGAGCACCTAATGTATACAAGACTCTGAGGTTCTCTGATTGGTGCACCATCACAGAGCGCAGGCTAGGAAGGAGACGGCAGTTCACAACCCATTACAACCAGAGGAGAAAACTAACATGTTATGAGGGCACAGAGGAGAAATCACACTCAATGTATTGAAAAAGGCATTCGGAGGAAGGAACTGAGAAATCTTGAACACCATCTCTGAGGGCAATGGAAGTAACTGGACATGCACTGGAAGAGGCAGGCCATGATGGGAACTGTGCTTTACAGAAACACCATTGCATCATGTGTAGAACAGAGAACCCAGAGTGTGTAGAACAGAGGTTCCTTATGCCGTGTGTAGAATAGAGGCTCTAGAAGGATAAAGGCTCCTAGAGACCAGGATGAAGAGGGCTTGGCCTATGATAAGGCAAAGGTTAAAAAGAGGAGAGGAGGAAACGCACTAGAATACAGGTTATAGAATAGCTTGAAGGGAGGGAAAAAATCCGAGGTAGCAGCCTAGGTAAAAAGACAAAACACAAATGTGCATACAAAGATGGCAGGTCTGTTAGTTTACTTGGGTTGTAGTAACAAAACACCATAGACTGGGTGGCTTAAACACAGAAATGTATTTCCTTCCTGTTCTGGAAGCTGGAAAATCCAAGATCGAGACCCCGTGGAGTTGGTTTCTGGTGAAGGTTCTTGCTGTCTTGCTCAGGTCACCTTCTCCGTATGTCTTCACACAGCTTTTCCTCCATGTGTGCACGGAGAGAGAGAGCTCTTCTTACGAGGACTAATCCCATCATGCGGTCCCACTCTCATGACCTCATCTAAACCTGATTATCTCTCAAAGGCCTATCTCCAGATACCACCCCACTGGAGGCTAGGCCTTCGCCATATGATCTGGGGTGGATGGGGGGACACAGTTCAGTCTGTTGCAGGAAAGCAGTCCTGCTCTAATGGATGTGAGGATGAAGAAGAAGTGCATTGTGTATATGTCAGATAGTATTGGTCAGAAGAGACAGTTATTGCATTAGGGGATGAAAGTCAATCAAGATTAGTGAGTAAAAATAGAATGTATTAAGTCACAGAATGCAGGGGAAAACATAGAGGTCATCAAAATACTGTGGGAAAGCAGATTAGATAAGAAGAGGAAGGTAGCAAAATGTCTGATCCTTGCAATCACAAGAGTGAGTTTAAACCAGAATGGAGGGACACCCCTGGTGTTCAGCAGTTCAGCGGCTAAGATCCCATGACCCCAATGTGGGGGGCCCAAGTTCCATTCCATTTCTGGTCAGGGAACTAGATCCTATATGTCATCATTAAGAGTGTACATGTCATAACTAAAGATCCCACATGCCACAACGAAGATCCTAAGTGCTGCAAATAAGACCCAGCACGGCCAAATGAATACAAATAAATATTTTTTAAAAACAGAATGAAAATTGAATCTGACCTCAGAGCACAGAAGGTTGGGACTTTCAGCCAAAGTGGGAAAATGGTGATAGATTTACCCTCTAGGCTGAAACAACTAAAAAAGTGGACAAAAATATTTGAAACAAGTTTTCAAGAGACTGATCACTAGGCAATGAAATACAGTGCTCCCAGAGAGTCAGACCGCAGGGGCCTGGTTGGTTACCTTGGGAGAGCTCTAGAATGCAGCACTAAGAGAGAGAATTTGGGAGGCCCCCAGGAGACCAACTGGAAGTCCAGGGAGACAGAACAGCTAGCATTTCTCAGACAAAGTACCGGAGAGAAGAGAGCTTCCCCAAGAGAAAACTCCGGAGACCTGCCTAGGGTTCCCTAGGAGCAGATAGCAGAGTACTGATCAACTACCCAAGACTGGAGAATGAGTAACCCGAAAAGATGAGAGGCGGCAAAACACAACACTCAAAAGGACCAGGAACGGTGCCTGTTCCATCAGACTGGAAGAAGTCATAAGTCACAGGGAAACAGCCTTATTCAGTTAGCAGGGATTAATTAACCTGAACTAAACACACCTCTTCTCAGGTGGTGCTGGTGGTAAATAACCCCCTTGCCAATTCAAGAGACATGAGAGACTCGGGTTTGATTCCTGGATCAGGAAGATGCCCAGGAGGAAGACATGGCAACCGACTCCAGTATTGCCTGGAGAATCCCATGGACAGAGGAGACTGGCGGGCTACAATCCATAGGGCCGCAAAGGGCTGGACGCAGTCAAAGTGACTTAGCACACGCACATGCAATGTATCACAATAAAACCTCTCTGAAATGAAAAAATAGGAAGAAGAAAATGAACAAAGCATGAATGGAGTTGTGGAACAACTTGGTGTGCATGCTAAGTCGCTTCAGTCGTTTCTGACTCTTTGTGACTTCATGGACTGTAACCCGTCAGGCTCCTCTGTCCATGGGATTCTCCAGGCAAGAATACTGGAGTGGGTCGCTGTGCCTTCCTCCAGGGGATCTTCCCAACCTAGGGATCAAACCCAGGTCTCCTGCATTGTAGGTAGATTATTTATCATTGAGCCACCTGGGAAGCCAGAACAACTTTGGGGAACCTTACATATGTGATATTGAATGCCAAAGAAGAGAACCAAGGTCAAGGACACAGGGGAAAAAATCAAGAAACCATGGCTGAAAATTTTGCAAGCTCAATGAAAATGATAAACCCAAAGATCCAACAAGCTCAACACACCTAAACACAAGACCTCTGAAGAAAATGATCCTAAGACACATCATAGTCAAGTTGTTCAAAATCAATTACAAAGATAAAAATCTTAAAAGCAGCCAGAGTTTATAAAAAGTCACATTGCAAACAGGGAAGAGAAAGATGTCAAATGAGATACTACAATCAACTTTATGCCAATAAATTTGACAACTTAAGAAAAATGGAAAAATTTCTTCAAAAGCAAACTACCAAAACCCATCCAAGAAGCAGTACATACCTAGAATAGCTCTTTGTGTATTAAAGAAGTTGCATTTATAGTTTAAATTTTTCACATCCTTGGGAGGAATTTCCCAGAACACAGGATTTTCATGCTAAAACTAGACAAGCCTAGATGGCTGTTAGCTGTAAATCTGCCACCCCATCCTGGACACAGCTGCAAGGCCAGGCTCAGTCCAGCATTGTCCCCACGCCCAAGTGGTCACCAAAAGGGTGACATGGAGCCTTAGTTCAGCACACACCAGCTTAAGTGATTTAATAGCACCTCCCTTGGAGCCTTCACTGAATTTCTCTGACCCTCTGCTGCAAAAGCGTGGGAGCTAGATACCAGATTATTTGGAGCAACTGATAATTAATTTATGCTGCCCAGAAGTTCCACTGGGTCTGTTTCATTCTGCACCCAGTTAATGAAAGGATTTTAAGGACACCTTTGATCAGTAAAAGCATGATTAGGATTTCCTCCCTACTCCTCTTCTCTAGGAATGAGCAATGAGTCTTCCCACTGCAGAAGCCTTCGATTCTCCAGCAAATGCACTGGCTGAAATCTTGTGTTTAATTAGTCGCTTCTGACTCTTTGTGACTCAGGCTGACCTCATTGTCCATGGGATTCTCCAGGCAAGAATACTGGAGTGGGTCGCTGTGCCTTCCTCCAGGGGATCTTCCCAACCTAGGGATCAAACCCAGGTCTCCTGCATTGTAGGTAGATTATTTATCATTGAGCCACCTGGGAAGCCAGAACAACTTTGGGGAACCTTACATATGTGATATTGAATGCCAAAGAAGAGAACCAAGGTCAAGGACACAGGGGAAAAAATCAAGAAACCATGGCTGAAAATTTTGCAAGCTCAATGAAAATGATAAACCCAAAGATCCAACAAGCTCAACACACCTAAACACAAGACCTCTGAAGAAAATGATCCTAAGACACATCATAGTCAAGTTGTTCAAAATCAATTACAAAGATAAAAATCTTAAAAGCAGCCAGAGTTTATAAAAAGTCACATTGCAAACAGGGAAGAGAAAGATGTCAAATGAGATACTACAATCAACTTTATGCCAATAAATTTGACAACTTAAGAAAAATGGAAAAATTTCTTCAAAAGCAAACTACCAAAACCCATCCAAGAAGCAGTACATACCTAGAATAGCTCTTTGTGTATTAAAGAAGTTGCATTTATAGTTTAAATTTTTCACATCCTTGGGAGGAATTTCCCAGAACACAGGATTTTCATGCTAAAACTAGACAAGCCTAGATGGCTGTTAGCTGTAAATCTGCCACCCCATCCTGGACACAGCTGCAAGGCCAGGCTCAGTCCAGCATTGTCCCCACGCCCAAGTGGTCACCAAAAGGGTGACATGGAGCCTTAGTTCAGCACACACCAGCTTAAGTGATTTAATAGCACCTCCCTTGGAGCCTTCACTGAATTTCTCTGACCCTCTGCTGCAAAAGCGTGGGAGCTAGATACCAGATTATTTGGAGCAACTGATAATTAATTTATGCTGCCCAGAAGTTCCACTGGGTCTGTTTCATTCTGCACCCAGTTAATGAAAGGATTTTAAGGACACCTTTGATCAGTAAAAGCATGATTAGGATTTCCTCCCTACTCCTCTTCTCTAGGAATGAGCAATGAGTCTTCCCACTGCAGAAGCCTTCGATTCTCCAGCAAATGCACTGGCTGAAATCTTGTGTTTAATTAGTCTCTGTCTTCAGATGAAATTACCATGTCCTGACTCTGGATTTCATTCATAAGATAACTTATTTCACATATGGCAGACTTTGTACTAACTCACTCACTTATGGTGGAGCCATATGGTGCACACAGAGCCAAGCAACCATGCAGCAGGTCAAAACCCAGCAGAAGCAGGGGAGAAGCCAGCACGGCCCACCAACTGACATTTAATTGACTGTCTACTATGTGCCCCCAGCCAGGCCCAGGGCCTGGGGTGCTCAGAGATGAGCAAGGGGCACAGACACTTTACCTTGAGGCAGAGTTTCTCAACCTCAGCAATACTGACCTTCAGAACTGCATAGTTCTCAGCTGTGGGGCTCTCCTGTACACTGTAGGCTGTCTAGCGGCATCTCTGATCTCTACCCTCTTAGAAGCTCAGAGAACTGTCCCTCACTTTCAGTGTGACCACCAAACAAACCTCCAGACATTCCAAATGTCCCCTGGGGGCAGAGTTGCTCTTAGGTTGAAAACATTAAGGCACACCCACCAAGTGTGGAACAGAGATGCCCACTGGAATCCCTCACGAAGGATGGGAGATAAAGAACCAGATGCTGACTATTCGCAAAAGAAACTTCAACAGGACACAAGTGATCCTTCAACACACGCCATCATTAGCTTCCAGAACAGAAGTACCGTGAATATCATCTAAAAAGACTCAGGGTTTGAGGCTTACGTCTGCTACCATGAGCGGTTTTCCACCAAAAAACTCAAAGAGCCCTAATATCCGAACCCTGAGTGCCTTGAGGCATCTGATCCAGTGTCATGTTGGTGATATTTCCATTATTCACCTGAACTTCTGTAACGAGCTGGCTAACCAGGGCCTTCCATTTGGGACACACACATTTATCATTTGATTATGAAACATTACCTATATTTAGATAAAACATATAACCCATAACAGGGATGGACAGTTATAAATAACTTGGGAAACCTCACTGACGCCCAAAACATCATGATTTAGGTTGAAAGAAAAAGCCTTTCTGATAACTGTCCTTTTGCATTCTCCAGCACATTTTTCATGTTTACTTACTGTCACCCCAGATAAGTGATCACCCTGGCTGCAGCCCATTGCCTCCAAGCAAAGGTGCAAGAAGAATCACCACAATCAAATGGCTAGAATTGAGGCTCCAAGGAGGAAAGGCTGGGATCTGGGGCCTCTGCCCTGCAATCAGTTGATTAGCCCACCTCCAGTTTATGTCAGACAGCTAGTGGGGGAGCCAGATATGTCTCCAAGTGAGACCTATACTCAAGCTGTTGGATTAAAAAAGGACTCGAAGGAAATCGAGTCTTTCCTTCCACGTTGAAACAGAGGCCTAGCCCTTCTGTAGGGTTTCTTTCTTCCCTGGCCATTCTGCTGGATTCTGATGCGAAAGAACAATGACTGTAACTGAAAATGTCTGAGCAGAAAAAGTAGCAAAATAGTATTGTATTAGAACTAAGGCGCGGGAAGCCTGGTGTGCTTTAATCCATGGGGTCACAGAGTCAGACACGACTGCGCGACCGAACAACAACAATAAAAGGCATACCCATGAGTCCAGGAGATGCTTCCACTTTTAGGAAGATGGAATAGACGTATCTTCCCTACTTTTCCCCCTGTGCATAACTAAAAGCCTTAAACATTATACATAAAACATGTAAGTAGACTGGAAGGCAGAAGCTAGACCAGCTACGGACCTTGGTGTCCAAGAAATGAGACGGTGGGCTCCCTGAGTTTTCACTTTGCTCCATACACCCCCAGCACGGGATGGAAGAAATCAACAACCCAGAAAGGCCAATACACAGACCAAAAATAAAATAAATAAAAAGTTCTAACAAAAGCCTGCTCTCTCTAGCCAGAGGGCAGGAAAGAACACTTTTAGCCCATAACCACTCTCCTCCAATCAAACACCACAGTTAACACTGTGGCTCCACCTCTACTCCTACCAGCAATGGTCAAGTGGGAAGCCTACATGTCCACCTCCTCAAGGCTCTAGCAAGGTGCCGTAACACACCTTCCCAGATAGTATCAGAGAAGATCAAGCAGAGAGCTTAAAAAACATATAACCCATAACAGGGATGGACAGTTATAAATAACTTGGGAAACCTCACTGACGCCCAAAACATCATGATTTAGGTTGAAAGAAAAAGCCTTTCTGATAACTGTCCTTTTGCATTCTCCAGCACATTTTCATGTTTACTTACTGTCACCCCAGATAAGTGATCACCCTGGCTGCAGCCCATTGCCTCCAAGCAAAGGTGCAAGAAGAATCACCACAATCAAATGGCTAGAATTGAGGCTCCAAGGAGGAAAGGCTGGGATCTGGGGCCTCTGCCCTGCAATCAGTTGATTAGCCCACCTCCAGTTTATGTCAGACAGCTAGTGGGGGAGCCAGATATGTCTCCAAGTGAGACCTATACTCAAGCTGTTGGATTAAAAAAGGACTCGAAGGAAATCGAGTCTTTCCTTCCACGTTGAAACAGAGGCCTAGCCCTTCTGTAGGGTTTCTTTCTTCCCTGGCCATTCTGCTGGATTCTGATGCGAAAGAACAATGACTGTAACTGAAAATGTCTGAGCAGAAAAAGTAGCAAAATAGTATTGTATTAGAACTAAGGCGCGGGAAGCCTGGTGTGCTTTAATCCATGGGGTCACAGAGTCAGACACGACTGCGCGACCGAACAACAACAATAAAAGGCATACCCATGAGTCCAGGAGATGCTTCCACTTTTAGGAAGATGGAATAGACGTATCTTCCCTACTTTTCCCCCTGTGCATAACTAAAAGCCTTAAACATTATACATAAAACATGTAAGTAGACTGGAAGGCAGAAGCTAGACCAGCTACGGACCTTGGTGTCCAAGAAATGAGACGGTGGGCTCCCTGAGTTTTCACTTTGCTCCATACACCCCCAGCACGGGATGGAAGAAATCAACAACCCAGAAAGGCCAATACACAGACCAAAAATAAAATAAATAAAAAGTTCTAACAAAAGCCTGCTCTCTCTAGCCAGAGGGCAGGAAAGAACACTTTTAGCCCATAACCACTCTCCTCCAATCAAACACCACAGTTAACACTGTGGCTCCACCTCTACTCCTACCAGCAATGGTCAAGTGGGAAGCCTACATGTCCACCTCCTCAAGGCTCTAGCAAGGTGCCCTAACACCCCTTCCCAGATAGTATCAGAGAAGATCAAGCAGAGAGAGCTAGGGCTTTCATTCCACTCCCGCACAATAGTAAAGAGTCCCCTCCTCTTCAGTGTTAGTGAAGCTGGGAATCAAGACTCCTCACCAGCACTCACCAGGAGCCCCCGCTACCTCAGAAGTCAACAAGTGCCGAGTAGGAAATCTGGATTTCTACCTCCACCCGGCAGCAATAAAGTGGCACTACAACATCCCCCACTGAAATGGTGTCAGAAAAGCCCTGCTAAAACAATAAGATTAAGATTCAGTCTCATAGGCTTCCCTGGTGGTCCAGTGGGTGGAGAGTCTACCTTGCAGTGAAAGGGGCGTCAGTTTGATCCCTGGCCTGGGAGGATTCCACATGCCACAGAGCGGTTGGACTGGTGTGTCCAATTACCAGCCAGTGCTCTAGAGCACATGCGCCCAGAGCTGGTGCTTTGCAACAAGAGAGGCCACTGTAATGGGAGGCCCACACAGGCAAAGAATAAAGATGGATGAAAATAAACAAATTAAATAAATAAATAAAAGAGGCCGAAATTTTAAAGAAAGAAGAAAAAGAAAAAAGATACAGTCTCATGACAGAATACAAAAATGCCTAAGCTTCAGGCAAAAAATCACTCATCATATGAAGACCCATAACAAACTCAAACTAATTGAAGAAAGACAATAGATGACAACACCAAGAGAACAGAAATGTTAGAATTATATGACAAAGATTTAAAAGCAGCCATGATAAATATGCTTCAAGAGGCAGTTACAAATACACTTTAGGCAAATGAAAAGAGAAAAACTTAGCAAAGAAATAGAACATATAAAAGAAGAACCAGAAAGTTTGGAACTGAAAAACACAACAAGTGAAATAAAAGCTCAGTGGGTGGGCTCAATAGCCAAACGGGAAACAGAACAAAGAATTAGTGAACTGGATGGCAAAACAATAAGAATTATCCAATCCAAACTAAAGAATGAAAATAGACTAAAAAAATAAAATAGAGGAACAGAGCCTCAGAGACCTATGGTACTACAATCAAAGACCTAACATGTCATCAGTGCCCTGGCTGAGAGGAGAAATCGAGTGGAACTGAAAAGGTACTCAAAGAAATGATAGCTGAAAACTTCCCAAATGTACCAAGTGATGTAAACCTGCAAATATGAGAAGATGAGTAAACGCCAGACAGGAGAAACCCAAAGAAATCCACCTAATGTCACAACATAATTAAAATTCTAAAAAATAATGATAAAGAAAAAAATGTTAAAAGCAGCCAGAGAAAATGACAATTTACCTTTGGGAAAAACAATTAGAAAGACTGAATTTTCTCCACCATGGAGGCCAGCAGGAAGTAGCACAGTATTTTCCAGGTGGTGAAAGAAAGGACTATTAACAGAGAATCCCATTATTATTCAATTGTTAAGTCATGCCCAACACTTTGCAGCCCTATGGAATGCAGCACACCAGGCCTCCCTGTCCTTCACCATCTTCCAGAATTTGCTCAACCTCATGACTGTTGAACTGGTGATTCCATCCAACCATCTCATCCTCTACTGCCCCTTTCCCCTCCTGCTTTCACTCCTTCCCAGCATCAGCGTCTTTTCCAGTGAGTGAGCCCTTTGCATGGGTGGCTAACGTACTGGCGCTTCAGCTTGAGCATCAGTCCCTCAAATGACTGTTCAGGGTTTTCTTTTAAAATTGACTGGTTTTACTTACTTGCTATCCAAGGGACTCTAAAGAGTCTTCTCCAGGGGCTTCCCTGGTGGTCCAGTGGGTAAGGACACTGCCTTGCAGTGCAAGGGGCGCCGGTTCGATCCCTGACCTGGGAAGATCCCACGTGCCGTGGAGCGGCTGGACCGATGTGTTCAATTACCGAGCTGGAGCGCTGGAGCGCATGCGCCTAGAGCCGGTGCTCTTCGACGACAGACGCCGCTGTGAGGGAGGGCCCACAGGAGCCAAAGAACAAAGACGGATGAAAATAGAGAAATGAAAGACCAATAGAAGTGGCCCGCTCGCTCCCCTCCCTCCCCAACCAGACCCCCGCCCAAAAATAAATAAATAAATAAGAGTCTTCTCCAGCACCACAATTAGAAAGCACCAATTCTTCAGCACTCAGGCTTCTTTATGGTCCAAATCTCACATCCATACATGACTTCTGGAAAAACCATAGTTCTGACTATATAGACCTTTCTCAGCGAAGTGAGGTCTCTACCTTTTAATCCGCTGTCTAGATTTGTCATTGCTTTTCTTCCAAGGAGCAAGTGTCTTTTAATTTCTTGGCTGCAGTCAACATTCATAGTGATTTTGGAACCCAAGAAAATAAAACCTGTCACTGTTTTCACTTTTCCCTCATCTATTTGACATGAATCCTATTCCCAGCAAAACTATCCTACAAGAATGGAAGGGAAATGAAAACATTCTCAGATTAAAGAAAACTAAGAACATTTGCTTTCAGAAGATCTCCTCTAAGTGAATGGCTAAAGGAAGTTCTCTAACCAAAACACAGATAAAGGAAAGAAAAGAAAAAGTCTTAGAACATCAAGAAAAAATCTTTCTATAGAATAATTCCATAGAAAAGTGGGAAAAAACACCCAATTCATTCTTTTTTAAATTTTTTTGCCCCATCATGCTTCTTTTTTTATTTATATTTATGTTTTCATCCATCTTTTATTCTTTGGCATGTGTGGCCCTCCCATTGCAATGGCCTCTCTCATTGCAGAGCACCAGCTCTGGGCACATGTGCTCCAGAGTACTGGCTTGTTATTGGACACGCCAGTCCAGCCATTCCGCGACACATAGGATCTTCCCGGGCCAGGGATCAAACTGGTGCCCCTTGCATTGCAAGTCGGACTCTTTACCCATTGGACCACCAGGGAAGCCCCCCAATTAATTTTATGAAGCTATTATCACCCTGTTACGAATACAAAAACAGAAAGCTGTAGACTGGTGGGACAGACCAGTGTCCCCTTTGATATAGACACAAAAATCCCTAACAAAATACTAAGAAATAGAATTCAGCAATATTCAATAAGAATCACTCTCTAAGACCAACTGAGGTTTATTTTATAGATGCAAGCCTAGTTCAATATTGACAAATCAATCAATATAACCCAGCATATGAACAAGCTAATTAAGATCAATCACTCGGGCTTCCCCTGGTGGTCCAGTGGGTAAGGACACCGCCTTGCAGTGCAAGGGGCGCCGGTTCGATCCCTGGCCTGGGAAGATCCCACGTGCCGCGGAGCGGCTGGACCGATGTGTCCAATTGCCGAGCCAGAGCTCTGGAGCGCATGCGCCCAGAGCTGGTGCTCTGCGACAACAGACGCCACCGCGATGGGAGGCCCGCAGGAGCCAAAGAACAAAGACGGATGAAAATAGAGAAAATGAAATAGAAGTGGCCCGCCCGCCCCCTCCCTCCCCAACCAGACCTCCGCCCAAAATAAATAAATAAATCTTTAAGAAAAAAAAAAAAAGATCAATCACATGCTCATCTCAATTAATGCAAAATAATCATTTTACAAAACATATTCATGTTAAAAACTCTCAGCAGGGGCTTCCCTGGTGGTCCAGTGGGTAAGGACACCGCCTTGCAGTGCAAGGGGCGCCGGTTCGATCCCTGGCCTGGGAAGATCCCACGTGCCGCGGAGCGGCTGGACCGATGTGTCCAATTGCCGAGCCAGAGCTCTGGAGCGCATGCGCCCAGAGCTGGTGCTCTGCGACAACAGACGCCACCGCGATGGGAGGCCCGCAGGAGCCAAAGAACAAAGACGGATGAAAATAGAGAAAATGAAATAGAAGTGGCCCGCCCGCCCCCTCCCTCCCCAACCAGACCTCCGCCCAAAATAAATAAATAAATCTTTAAGAAAAAAAAAAAAAGATCAATCACATGCTCATCTCAATTAATGCAAAATAATCATTTTACAAAACATATTCATGTTAAAAACTCTCAGCAGGGGCTTCCCTGGTGGTCCAGTGGGTAAGGACACTGCTTTGCAGTGCAAGGGGCGCCAGTTCAATCCCTGGCCTGGGAAGATCCCACGTGCCTTGGAGCGGCAGGACCGATGTGTCCAACTATGGAGCCAGCTCCAGAGCCGGTGCCCTGCAGAGAGAGTCCACTGCGATGGGAGGCCCTCACAGGCCAAAGACGGATGAAAATAAATAATGAAAGACCAATAGAAGTGGCCAAAAAAAAACCTCTCAGCAAACAGAAATAGAGAGAATTTTCTCAATTTGATAATGAGCATCTGCAAAGTCCAACAGTGAACATTATACTTAATAGTGAAAGATTGCTGCTTTCCTCTCTAAAATACAGAACCAGATAAAGATATTTACTCTTATTTAACACAGTGCAAAAATGGCCTAGCCAGAGCAATAAAGCTGGAAAAAGAAACAAAAGTCATTCAGACAGGAAAGAAGGAAATAAAACAGTCTCTCCTTGCAAATGACATGATTATTTATACAGAAAAACAAATGAATCGACAAAAACTCCTAGAACTAATAAATGATTTTAGCAAGGTCATAGAATATGAGATAAACATACAAAAATCTATTAGTATTTCCTGGATGTCAGGTAAAATTTTTTCTGTATTATTTTCACGCATACTTAAATAATAAGAAAAGCAAATGAGACAAAAACAACATAGGAAATGTGTGTATCTATTCAAATGAAAAAGTCTTAAATCAATAATGTATGATAATCAAATTAGTAATATGAATAATAATGTGTAATCACTAAGTAGTCTTCATAATAAAATGTTGAAAGTTATATTTACACTGACTTTCAAATTAAAGTGATTTAGGGACCAAAGCCTACTTTCATAATGATAAAATCACTTTTCATTATTTCAACAAAATATATATCTATATGTAAGTAAAAGATAAATTTCACTGAAAATTTTATCAGAGATAAAAGCCAATACTTTGTTACATCTTACAAATCTTTTTAAAGAAATACACATAACCATTGTCTCTTTTACAAAGTTGATATAAAAATTTAAATAAATTTAAAAATATAAATCAAAAAATATATTTTATCTCTAAATACCAGCAGTGAACATGTACACACTGAAATAAAAAATATAGTATCATTTTCAATTGCTCCCCAAAAGTGAAGTACTTAGGTATAAATCTAATAAAATACTGACAGGACTTGCATGTTGATAACTACAAAATGCTGATTAAAGAAGTAAAAGAATCTCTAAACAGAGATGTACCATGTTCAGAGGCTGGAAGACTCAGTAAAATTAAAGATGTCAGCTCTCCCCAAAATGATATACAGGTTTAATGCAATTACCTTCAAAATCCTGGCAAGAATTTTTGTAGATCTAGACAAGGTTATCCTAAAGTTTATATGGAAAAACAAAGGAACTGTAAGAAAGAAAATAGTTCTGAAAAAGAAGAATAAAACTATTGCAATCCCCACTGTGTGGCATTGGTGGAGAGATATCCATAAATTAATAGACAAAATAGAAAACCCAGAAATACACGTACATAAATATATCTGATTTTTGATGAAGATGCAAAAGCGTTTTGATGAAGGGAAGATAGCCTTTTACTTGTTTATTTATTTAAGATAGTCCTTTAAATGATGCTAGAACAACTATACATCTCTACAAAAAAAAGCATTAAATCTCATATAATACATAAAAATTTTATATACTTTATACAAAAATTAACTCAAAATGGATCATGGGGGAGTTTATCTGGGACTCCATTGGTAAAGACCCCACACATTCAATGTAGGAGGCATGAGTTTAATCCCTTGTTGGGAAACTATTAATCCCACATGCCGTTCAGCACAGTCAAATAATAATAATTGTGAAATAAAAATTTTGAAAATTTTAAAAAGCATTATGGGGACTTCTGTTTCAATTGTAAAATAAATAATAAGAACTGTATTATGGACTTAGGTATAGAACATAAAGCTATAAAATTTTTAGGAAAAACAGGAAGAGAAAATCTTCAGGATCTGAGGCTAGGCAAATCACTCTGAATTTGATACCAAACACATTGTATGAAAAGAAAGTTTAACAAATTTGAGTTCATCAAAATTTAAAACTTTAGGGCTTCCCTTGTAGCTCAGTGGTAAAGAATCTGCCTGCCAATGCAGGAGACACGGGTTTGATCCCTGATCCAGGAAGATCCCACATGCCGCGGAGCAACTAAACCTGGGAGTCACAACTACGGAGCCTGTGCTCTAGAGCCTCCAAGTCACAACTGTTGAGCCCATGTGCCACAACTACCGAAGCCCACGTGCCCTAGAGCTGAGTTCCAGAACAAGAAACGTCACTGCAACAAGAAACCTGCTCTCCTCAATTAGAGAGTAGCCCCCACTCCCTGCAACTAGAGAAGAGCCTGCAGCAGCAGTGAAAACCCAGAATAGCCAAAAATGAATAAATTTTTTTTAAACTGTCATTTAAAAAAAATTAAAACTTTTGTTCTATACAAAAAAAAACCTCTAGGGCTTCCCTGCTGGTCCAGTGGGTAGAGAGTACACCTTGCAGTGCAAGAGGCATCGGTTCTGTTCCTGGTCCGGGAAGATTCCACGTGCTGCGGAGTGGATGGACCCCTATGTCTAATTACCAGTCGGCGCTCTGGAGCGCGTGCACCCAGAGCCAGTGCTCTTTAATGAGAGAGGCCACTGCAATGGGAGGCTCACACATGCCAACGAATAAAAAAGGGAAGATAGCCTTTTACTTGTTTATTTATTTAAGATAGTCCTTTAAATGATGCTAGAACAACTATACATCTCTACAAAAGCATTAAATCTCATATAATACATAAAAATTTTATATACTTTATACAAAAATTAACTCAAAATGGATCATGGGGGAGTTTATCTGGGACTCCATTGGTAAAGACCCCACACATTCAATGTAGGAGGCATGAGTTTAATCCCTTGTTGGGAAACTATTAATCCCACATGCCGTTCAGCACAGTCAAATAATAATAATTGTGAAATAAAAATTTTGAAAATTTTAAAAAGCATTATGGGGACTTCTGTTTCAATTGTAAAATAAATAATAAGAACTGTATTATGGACTTAGGTATAGAACATAAAGCTATAAAATTTTTAGGAAAAACAGGAAGAGAAAATCTTCAGGATCTGAGGCTAGGCAAATCACTCTGAATTTGATACCAAACACATTGTATGAAAAGAAAGTTTAACAAATTTGAGTTCATCAAAATTTAAAACTTTAGGGCTTCCCTTGTAGCTCAGTGGTAAAGAATCTGCCTGCCAATGCAGGAGACACGGGTTTGATCCCTGATCCAGGAAGATCCCACATGCCGCGGAGCAACTAAACCTGGGAGTCACAACTACGGAGCCTGTGCTCTAGAGCCTCCAAGTCACAACTGTTGAGCCCATGTGCCACAACTACCGAAGCCCACGTGCCCTAGAGCTGAGTTCCAGAACAAGAAACGTCACTGCAACAAGAAACCTGCTCTCCTCAATTAGAGAGTAGCCCCCACTCCCTGCAACTAGAGAAGAGCCTGCAGCAGCAGTGAAAACCCAGAATAGCCAAAAATGAATAAATTTTTTTTAAACTGTCATTTAAAAAAAATTAAAACTTTTGTTCTATACAAAAAAAAAAAAAACCTCTAGGGCTTCCCTGCTGGTCCAGTGGGTAGAGAGTACACCTTGCAGTGCAAGAGGCATCGGTTCTGTTCCTGGTCCGGGAAGATTCCACGTGCTGCGGAGTGGATGGACCCCTATGTCTAATTACCAGTCGGCGCTCTGGAGCGCGTGCACCCAGAGCCAGTGCTCTTTAATGAGAGAGGCCACTGCAATGGGAGGCTCACACATGCCAACGAATAAAAAAATGGATGAAAATAAGTATAAAAATAAAAGAGACATGAGGGGGGAAATTTAAAAAGAAAAAAAAAAACCTCTTAAGAAATAAAAACACAAGCTACAGAAGAAATATTTGCAAAATACACATCCAGCAGAGGACTAATATCTAAAATACATAAAAAACAAGGGTAAAAAAGGCAATCTAATTTTTAAATGAGCAAAAGTCAAAAAAAGACATTTTATCAAAGAGAGTATGCAGTGGCAAGCAAGCACATAAAAAGGTGTTCAACATCATTTAGTCAAAATGGAATTAACAACAATGAGGCATCACTACAAGCCTATCAGATGACTACAACAAAAAGACAGTAATGCCACCAAAGGCTGCCAAGGATCCAGAGACACCGGGCCACACACACATTGCTGGTGGGAATGCACAGAGATAGAGTCACTCCAGAAAGCATTTTCACAGCTTCTTACTTAAAAACTAAACCTGCACCTACCACATGAGCCAACAATTGCACTCCTGGGCGTTTATCCCGGAGAAATGAGGCTTATGTCAACACTTAAACCTGTACAGGAATGTTTACAGCAGCTTTATTCATAGTTGCCAAGAGTGGAAACAACCCAGATGTCCTTTGATGGATGTATCATTAAACAAACTATGGTCCATGGTATGGAATATTACTTAATAAAATGGAGTAAAATATTAATATAAACAGCATGAATGAATAAATCTTCAGAGAACTATTCTGAGTGGAAAAAAAGTCAGTCCTGAAAGATCACAGACTACCATGGTCCCATTTATCTAACGTTCTTAAAATGACAAAAATATAAAAACGTAGAACAGATAAGTGGTTGCTTGGGGTCTGGGAAGGGATGGGGGTTGGAGGGAAGTGGATGTAACTATGAAAAAGCAAGCATAAGAGATCCTTCTGGTGATAGAAATATTTTGTATCGTGCTTACAGGAACATGAATATTCTGGTGGTGACATTGTACTATAGTTTTGCAAGATGTTACCATTGGGGGAAAACACATAAAGCATAGAAGAGATCACTCTATTAATTCTCAAAACTGGCACAAATTGGGAGACTAGGATTGACACACACTGTTGTTGCTGTCGTTCAGTGGTTAAGTCGTGGTTGACTCTGCCGTGTGGAGAACAGATAGCTGATGGGAACCTGCTGTACAGCGCAGGGAGCCCAGCTCTGTGCTCCGGGATGACCTGGATGGGCGGGCTAGGGAGGGGAGAGGGAGGCCGGGAGGGAGGGGTACATGTGTGCACACAGCTGATTCACTTCACTGTTTGGCAGACACTGACAACACAGTGTAAAACACTTATAAATAAAAACAAGCAACAATAAAACCTGCATGTGAGTCTGCATTCCTCTCAAAATTAAATTTTTTAATTAATTTTTTTAAAAAAGCAGGAGGTCTTCGTCCTTTCCAAACAGGCTCAGAAAACAGGAATCTTTGATACTGTGCTTGTGCAGATAACAGACGAAAATCAGGAGCTGGCTCGGGTGAAAGATATCAATACTGTCATCCCGATGCATGATGGAGGGAAATGGCAATTTCTGTTCAGTCTGCTTCAAAATATTGGAATAGATTTTAATGATTCTGGAATGAAGGAGGACATTTGATAGAGGCATTGTTTCAGGTTTTCCTCCAAGGCACAAAACAGCTTAACAATTTCCAGGGTCTATTGCTTCACCAAGGTTTTTTATTCAACAATGCAGCAAGCAGGATGACTCAAGGCAAATACTCTTGTGTTAGGGAAAATCCAATTTTGGTAACATTTCAACTGTCTCCAATTGAGACTTTTACTCAGACAACAGTGGCCATGTAATGTATTTTCTGGGCATAAAAGGCCACTTCAGCTTTGTTGGCTTCATAATTCTGTAGGCAAGAATCTTGCCACAGGAAATACAATCTGACTTTTGTGCTACATCTTGTTGACTGAAACATTCAAGTTAAGAGGATATATAAATGTTGTTACACAGTCTTTTTGTGTGATTTCCCAGATGGCATCAAGGTACAAGTATACAGATATTCAGATTTACAGTGACACCTCAAATTCCTAATTCATATCAAGGAAAACTATTTTGAATATTATAACAAGTCAATGGTGACAATTATAAAATACCAAATGTACGTCGTTTTACAAGCTACATTTTACTTATTTAATATGGAGGAATGTTTTAATAAAAATAATTTGTGGGAAATAGCTGATGGGAACCTGCTGTACAGCGCAGGGAGCCCAGCTCTGTGCTCCGGGATGACCTGGATGGGCGGGCTAGGGAGGGGAGAGGGAGGCCGGGAGGGAGGGGTACATGTGTGCACACAGCTGATTCACTTCACTGTTTGGCAGACACTGACAACACAGTGTAAAACACTTATAAATAAAAACAAGCAACAATAAAACCTGCATGTGAGTCTGCATTCCTCTCAAAATTAAATTTTTTAATTAATTTTTTTAAAAAAGCAGGAGGTCTTCGTCCTTTCCAAACAGGCTCAGAAAACAGGAATCTTTGATACTGTGCTTGTGCAGATAACAGACGAAAATCAGGAGCTGGCTCGGGTGAAAGATATCAATACTGTCATCCCGATGCATGATGGAGGGAAATGGCAATTTCTGTTCAGTCTGCTTCAAAATATTGGAATAGATTTTAATGATTCTGGAATGAAGGAGGACATTTGATAGAGGCATTGTTTCAGGTTTTCCTCCAAGGCACAAAACAGCTTAACAATTTCCAGGG
The DNA here is from genome assembly GCA_022376925.1 of Tragulus kanchil. Taxonomy (NCBI): domain Eukaryota; kingdom Metazoa; phylum Chordata; class Mammalia; order Artiodactyla; family Tragulidae; genus Tragulus; species Tragulus kanchil. The sequence goes on from JAIOJX010000005.1 coordinate 165,171,017, forward strand.
TCTATTGCTTCACCAAGGTTTTTTATTCAACAATGCAGCAAGCAGGATGACTCAAGGCAAATACTCTTGTGTTAGGGAAAATCCAATTTTGGTAACATTTCAACTGTCTCCAATTGAGACTTTTACTCAGACAACAGTGGCCATGTAATGTATTTTCTGGGCATAAAAGGCCACTTCAGCTTTGTTGGCTTCATAATTCTGTAGGCAAGAATCTTGCCACAGGAAATACAATCTGACTTTTGTGCTACATCTTGTTGACTGAAACATTCAAGTTAAGAGGATATATAAATGTTGTTACACAGTCTTTTTGTGTGATTTCCCAGATGGCATCAAGGTACAAGTATACAGATATTCAGATTTACAGTGACACCTCAAATTCCTAATTCATATCAAGGAAAACTATTTTGAATATTATAACAAGTCAATGGTGACAATTATAAAATACCAAATGTACGTCGTTTTACAAGCTACATTTTACTTATTTAATATGGAGGAATGTTTTAATAAAAAAAATAATTTGTGGGAATTACCTGGTGGTACAAGGGTTAGGACTCTTTGCTTCTACTGCCTAGATTATGGGTTCAATCCCTAGTCGGGAAACTAAGATCCCACAAGCCACGTGATGTGGCTACAAATATATATATATATATAAAGATATCCCATGTTCATGGACCAAACTTGTTACTGTTAAGATGGTAATACTCTACAAAGTTATCTACAGGTTCAACACAATCTCTTATCAAAATTCCAGTTCCCTTCTTTGCAGAAATTGACAAAAATCATACAAGAATTCAAGGGGCCCCAAAGAGTCAAAATGATCTCAAAAAATAAAAACAATGTTGGAGGACTCAGATTCTTAGTTTCAAAACTTACTACAAATCTACACTAATCAAGACAGTGTGATATCAGTATAACGATGGACACGTAGATCAATGGAATAGAATTGAGAGTTGAGAAATAAACATGTTTGTTTACAGACAATTGATTTTTGACAAGGGTGCCAAGAGCATTCAATAGGGAAAAACAGTGTCTTCACAAATGTAGTTCTGGGACAGTCGCATATCCAAACACAAAAGAGAGGAATTGGATCCCACTTCACATCCAATCCAAAAATTAATCCAAAATGGATCAAAGACCTTAATGTAAGAGCTAAAACTAAAACTCTCAGATGAAAATATAGGCATAAGTCTTCATCACCTTGAACTAGGCAATAGTTTCTTAAGTATGACATCTAAAGCACAGATAACAAAAGAGAAGAGATAAATTTAACTTCCTTGAAGTTAAAAATCATTGTGCTTCATAACGTAACATCAAGAAAATGGAAGAGATCCACAGAATGGAAGAAAATATTTGCAAATCATATATCTGATAAGGGACTTATATCTAGAATATATAAAGAGCTTATACAACTCAGTAATAAAATGACAAGTGGCCCAATTACAACCTGGGCAAAGGGTAAGAACATTGTTCCAAAGATATACAAAGGACCAGTCAGCACATTGTAAAGATGCTCAACATCAAAGAAATGCAAACCAAAACCACGAGACGTCGCTTCACACCCACTCACTTCTTAGCAATCCCACTCCTAGTTCTATATTCAAGAAAAATTAAAAACCAATATCCACACAAAGACTTGCACATGAGTGTTTATAGCAGCATTACTCAAAATAGCCCCCAAATGGCAACAACACATATCCATCAACTGATGAATTAATAAAATGTGGTATATCCATACAATGGAACACCATTGGCAGTACAATGAAATGAAGTACTGATAGAAGCTACAATACAGATGAAAACCTGAAAACATGATAAGTGAAAGAAGGCTTATCAGCAATAGCCACATATTGTATGAATTCCATTGTTATGAAAGGTCCAGAATAAGCAAATCTATGAAGACAGAAAGCAGATGATTGGTTGCCTACATTTAGAGGGACCAGGCAGAGTGGAGAGTGATTGTTAATTTTTATAGGATGACAAAAATATTTTTTGCAGTGACAAAAATATCCTAATGCTGTGGCCGCTGCGGTTGCCCCAGCTGTTTTTGGCCGTCTCATGCCCAGGTTTATTTGCTCTAGACCCTGGGGGCGGCAGCCACTGCAGCCCGCACAGCTTGGAGCCCCTGCTCCACAGCAAAAGTGACCACGAGGAGAAGCCCACATGCTGCCGCTGGAGGGTAGCCCCTGCTCGCCACAGCCAGAGAAAACCACGCAACAGTGAAGACCCAGCACAGCCAAACATAAAAATAACTATTTTCAAAACCTGTCACGGGGCTTCCCTGGTGCTCCAGTGGGTAGAGTCCGCCTTGCAGTGCAAGGGGCATCAGTTCATACGATCAGAGCCGGTGCTCTGCAACGAGAGAGGCCACTGCGATGGGAGGCCCATGCAGGCCGAAGAATAAAGGTGAATGAAAAATAAACAATGACTTAGAGGCAAATATATATATATTTTTGTTTGTTTGTTTTAAAGAGTATCTGAGGCTTCCCTGGTGGTCCAGTGGGTAAGGACACCACCTTGCAGTGCAAGGGGCGCCAGTTCGATCCCTGGCCTGGGAAGATCCCACGTGCCGTGGAGCAGCTGGACCGATGTGTCCAATTACCGAGCCGGAGCTCTGGAGTGCATGTGCCCAGAGCCAGTGCTCTGCAACAACAGAGGCCACTGTGATGGGAGGCCCACACAGGCCAAAAAACAAAGATGGATGAAAATGAATAAATGAAAGACCAATAGAAGTGGCCAAAAAAAAAGTGTCTTTACAAAAAAAATAATAAAATATGCTGTCACAGACATCAAAAACAAGGAAAATATGAGGCACTATCACAGCCAAGAGAAGTTTAAGGAGATATGGTAACTAATAAAACATGGTTTCCAATGTGGGATTCTGGAACATAAAAAGGACATTTGGTAAAAACTAAGGAAACCTGAATAAAGTATGGACTTTAGTTAGTGATAAAGTGTTAGTCGCCGTTGATGCCATGTGACGAACGTGTAACTTACCAAGGTAAGGTGTTAGTAATTGGGGAAATGACGTGCGGTTATCTGGGAGCTCTCTGTATTATTTTTGCAATTTTGCTATAAGTCTTAAACGGCTCTAAAACTTTTTAAATTTTATTTACTAATTTTATCTATTTGCTTTTGGCTGTCCTGGGTCTGTTGCTGAGCACAGGCTCCTGGAGCTCAAGGCTCGTCGCTGCGACCCACAGGCGGGGTAGTTGCAGCTTACGGGCTTCTCTGCCCTGCGGCGTGTGGGATCTCCCCAGACCAGGGATCAAACGGGTGTCCCTGCAATGCAAGGCGAATTCCTAACCACTGGACCACCAGGGAAGCCCTGCTCTAACGTTTTTTTTAAAGGTCTTTTTGATTTTTCTTTTTTGAAAGTGAAAGACCGCCCTCTTCTTCTGACTTACAGAAGGCAGAGCTTCAGCTTCCGTTGGGTGTCTCGTGTCCAGGTTTCTTTGCAGCAGCCGCTGCTGCCACGAATGGGAACTGACCCCTGTCTGCTACGGCCCCAAGACTGGCATCAAGTCCATTTCCTGAAGAGTTGGTGACAACCTCATTGAGGCAACTGGGGATGGAAGGAACTAAGGACAGCAGTGAAACTGTCCCCAGAATGGACAGGCTGGACTGCAGTGGTCGTCTTACCGCTTCTTTGATCACAGAGCTCTCAAAGAACCAGCGAGGGACAGCGAGAGGAGGGTGGAAGGACTACATCAATGAGACGGTCAGCATCATCCCACACATGAGATCTATGGCCAAAGATCTCTCTGGAACATTAATGAGATCCTGGAAGCCGCCCGCCCTCTGTGGGCTACGGTACCCATGCCCCCCATCCTCTCTACAGCACAGCAACCTCAGCCGTGTGGCAGGACGGCAATTCTGTGACAGGGCACAGAGGAGGATGTTTCAATAATCAATGGATCAAAAAGGCAAAAATTTTTTCTCCTAGTAATAAAATATGCTGTCACAGACATCAAAACAAGGAAAATATGAGGCACTATCACAGCCAAGAGAAGTTTAAGGAGATATGGTAACTAATAAAACATGGTTTCCAATGTGGGATTCTGGAACATAAAAAGGACATTTGGTAAAAACTAAGGAAACCTGAATAAAGTATGGACTTTAGTTAGTGATAAAGTGTTAGTCGCCGTTGATGCCATGTGACGAACGTGTAACTTACCAAGGTAAGGTGTTAGTAATTGGGGAAATGACGTGCGGTTATCTGGGAGCTCTCTGTATTATTTTTGCAATTTTGCTATAAGTCTTAAACGGCTCTAAAACTTTTTAAATTTTATTTACTAATTTTATCTATTTGCTTTTGGCTGTCCTGGGTCTGTTGCTGAGCACAGGCTCCTGGAGCTCGCGCTTCGGTCGCTGCGACCCACAGGCGGGGTAGTTGCAGCTTACGGGCTTCTCTGCCCTGCGGCGTGTGGGATCTCCCCAGACCAGGGATCAAACGGGTGTCCCTGCAATGCAAGGCGAATTCCTAACCACTGGACCACCAGGGAAGCCCTGCTCTAACGTTTTTTTTAAAGGTCTTTTTGATTTTTCTTTTTTGAAAGTGAAAGACCGCCCTCTTCTTCTGACTTACAGAAGGCAGAGCTTCAGCTTCCGTTGGGTGTCTCGTGTCCAGGTTTCTTTGCAGCAGCCGCTGCTGCCACGAATGGGAACTGACCCCTGTCTGCTACGGCCCCAAGACTGGCATCAAGTCCATTTCCTGAAGAGTTGGTGACAACCTCATTGAGGCAACTGGGGATGGAAGGAACTAAGGACAGCAGTGAAACTGTCCCCAGAATGGACAGGCTGGACTGCAGTGGTCGTCTTACCGCTTCTTTGATCACAGAGCTCTCAAAGAACCAGCGAGGGACAGCGAGAGGAGGGTGGAAGGACTACATCAATGAGACGGTCAGCATCATCCCACACATGAGATCTATGGCCAAAGATCTCTCTGGAACATTAATGAGATCCTGGAAGCCGCCCGCCCTCTGTGGGCTACGGTACCCATGCCCCCCATCCTCTCTACAGCACAGCAACCTCAGCCGTGTGGCAGGACGGCAATTCTGTGACAGGGCACAGAGGAGGATGTTTCAATAATCAATGGATCACAAAAATAAGGCCAACGCAATTTTGTAAAATCTGTATTTCTCCTCAGTCCTGGAGGAAGTGAGGTGACTCAGCTTGCAGGAAAGCAATTAGGCACTGCGTATCAAGAAACTTTCCAAAGGTCTGCCCATGTGAACCAGTAATTTCACTTCTAGGAATCAACCCTGAGGAAATAATCTAAAATGAGGTCAAAACCCAGGAAATGTTCTTTACTGTTAATAGTGAGAAACTGCTCACAATTTCAATAACCTTAAGAGGAATGACTAAGTAATGATGGTACACATAATTACAGCCATATGATACAGCTCACGTCATTGTCAAAAAATACCTGGAAAGGGTTTTCAATGACATGCAAAAATATGGTGAAAAAGCAGGATGCAAAATCATTTGAAGATATGACCTCAAAATTGGGCAGGAGGGGAAGAAACCATTTATATAAAGTGCTAATAATAGTTATCCCTAAGAAACAGGATTCGTGTCACTGACAGCTCTTCTGCCTTTTGAATTAGGGCGTTTGGTTTTTAGTTTTGTTTTGTTTTGCCTCTAAGTCATCATTTATTTTTATCCATCTTTTATGATTTGGCATGTGTGGGCCTCCCATTGCAGTGGCCTCTCTCTTTGCAGAGCAATGGCTCTGGGCACATGCACTCCAGAGCGCTGACTCAAATGGACACAATAGCCCAGGGACTCCATGGCATGTGGGATCTTCCCAGGCCAGGGACTGAACCTGTGCCCCTTGCACTGAAAGGCAGACTCTTTACCCACTGGACCACCAGGGAAGCCTAATTCTTCTACTTTTGAAAATTGCCAACATTTTTCAAATTTTCATCTGTGAGCATGTATGGAATTTTAATAAAAAGTAAAGAAAACAAACCAAAAGAGTGTCTTGTCCAAAGTTAAGTAAGGATCATGTAGCAGGCTGCTACCCCACAGTTTCTTCCCAGTGGGCTTCCCAGGTGACCCTAGTGGTAAGGAACTCCCCTACCAATGCAGGAGACAGAAGAGATGCAGACTTGACTCCTGGGTTACAAAGGTCCTTTGGAGGAGGATATGGCAACCCAGTCCAGTATTCTTGTCTGAAGAATCCTATGGACAGAGAAGCCTGGTGAAGAGTCAGACATGACTTAGCAACTTACACACACATACTGTATATTTGATACTGCATGGGTTTCAACTTGATATTCCTAATTGGAATCAAATATTTCTGACTCTGGAGATGAATACTGTTCATCAATAGCTCATGTATAGAATAAATGAGTGTGTGTCATGGAGGAGGCATTAGGAAGGAGCTAGAAAAGGAGGGAGCAGATTCTAGTCACACAGAGGCCCCATGACCGCTCCACCTGAACTAAAGCAGGGCTTAGGCAGGTGAAGAGCTGAGCAGAGCTCCTGGTACCCAGAGAGGGCATGCTTGGGAAAGGTCAGCTGTCCCTCTGACCAGCCTATTGCAGGGCCACCAGGGCCAGATCTGCTTGTTTGAGAGAAGGTAGAATCTCTACATTTCATGAAATCCGTAAGGCTTCATCACTGGCAATTGTAGTGGACTGAAGAGTCTCCTCCAAAACTTCATGCCTATGTAGGAACTCATAGTGTGACCTTATCTAGAAACAGGGTCCTTGCAGAGGTAAGTAAGGATGGAGAGGAGATGTTATGGAATTGTTGTGTGTGTGTGTTAGCCACTCAGTTGTGTCTGACTCTTTGCAACGCCATGGACTGTAGTCCAACAGGCTGCTCTGTCCATGGGCTTCTCCAGGCAAGAACACTAGACACGGTTTCCATTCCCTTCTCCAGGGAATCTTCCAGGCCCAGGGATTGAACTCAGGTCTCCTGCACTGCAGGCAGGTTCTTTACCAACTGAGTCACCAGGGAAGCCCTGAATTGGGGTAGTCCCCAAATAGAGTGAGAATGTCCTTGTAAGAGACATACTTTTTAGTGTTAACTAATCTGATTCAATACTAACTTCAAAGATTGAAGATTAAATCTGATTTAATCTCTTTAATACCCAAAGATCAACTGTGAATCCTCCTCCTCCAAGAAGGCTGCCCAGACTTCTGGGTTGAAATCCATCTCTTCCTCCCACATGTTCTCCTGGCACTTTGTTTCTGCCTCTGCTCTGGCACTTGGACAGTCTGCTGGCTCTCTAGTGACATTCATGCTTGACTCTCTCCCTGCTGGCCCAGGCAGCCCTGGAGGACTGGCTGTCACCTGGCTTTGGGTCCCCCAGGGTGCCTGAACCAGGACAGCAGATAGTGAATTCCCACATGTTGAACTGAATGTGCGTTGGGTTTTACTTCGTTCCATCAATCTGAACCCAGCAGTCAGCTAATGAATGCGCCTTCTGCCAGTTACCAGGTTTCTGCGAATTGTGTTGCATGAGTGGAGGTTACAACAATGAAGTTGCCCATACCTTGGCTCAGTTCACAGAAGCCCATCCTTTCAGCCCCAAATTGAGCATCACACCCCACAGATCCTTCCTCTGGCCAAGCTCCCCCCAAAAAAGGGACTGGCTGCAGAAATCACTGGGACAGAAAGCTCCCCAGCCCAGGAAGGGACGTCCAGCACCCCTCTTTCAGTGGGGAACCCCTAGAAGCCTTTCCCCTATGGGATGGCTGTGCCAAGTAATGTCTGGTGGTTTCCAAGCAGGTGACCTTCTTGCACTTGACTTTGCTTGGTGCAAAGTCACAATTACACTATGACTTAACAGGATTAGTCCTACACACGTCCCATGCACACACTTCTCATCCCCCTGTTAAAGGAAGCACAGGTCTAAGGCTGGCAGAGGTCAGAGAATTACCACCTCACCCCCTTCGGCCACCCTTCCCAGACACAGGAAAACAGATTTCATATACGACACCCAGTTAAATTTGCATTTCAGATAAGCAATGAATAATTTCAGCATAAATACATCTCATGAAATATTGGGGCCATATTATGCTATAAAAAGTATTTGAATTTAACTGGACATCCCACTTTTTTTTTTTTTGGCCACTTCTATTGGTCTCTCATTTATTTCCATCTTTGTTCTTTTGGTCTGTGTGGGCCTCGCATCACAGTGGCCTCTGTCGCTGCAGAGCATCGGCTCTGGGCGCACGCGCTCCAGAGCTCTGGCTCGGTAGTTGGACACATCGGTCTAGCCACTCCACGGCACGTGGGATCTTCCCAGGCCAGGGATCAAACCGGCACCTCTTGTACCGCAAGGTGGTGTCTTTACCCACTGGACCACCAGGGAAGCCCCTTCCTGCATTTTCATTTGATAAATATGCTGAGGCTTTACTCAAGCAGATCTTTAAAATGCTGAAGCCCAGGATCCCTGAACTGCTTCCAGGGAGGGTCCCTGTAAATGACAAGAGGAGGATCAAAACCATCACACTGTGGAACCATTTCAGCTATGTGGGGCTTGCAAATGAACATCTAAATATCTGGCGTAAAAAAAGCCTAATCAGGCACTTGATGCAATTTATACAAAATATTTTTCAAGAATATATTAGCTTGGATAAAGCCCATTAGCACACTTAAATTAATTTTGTACGCAGAGTAATAACACATCCGCTCTCCCTTACTTGTTCTTCCCAGGGGAAATACTCCATCACTTCCGCCAGTCACCTGCTTGAATGCCCCGGTATCCCAATTGCCTGACAGTTATTGATTTTTGATGAATGACACAGCTCTCTCTTCTAGGCTATTACCGCTTTGTTTTCAAACCTGACTTAATTGTTCGATGATTTCTGATGTGGGTTTTTTCTTCCCCCTTTCCAGAGAATCAAATGCAAAGTGTTTATTCTCCAAAGGCCGTAAACAGAGCTTGCGGGTCTGGTTTCTATGACAACCCCACTTGATACAGCAAACCTAGATTATCTCTAATGACAGACATGAAGTTTAAATTGCACATTCTGAACAAACAGTGCTCTGCTGACCTTTTATTGAAAAAATGGAATACAGGGTGATTAGCATAATGTGTTATATAAAAAGGAAAAACACGTATTTGCGGGCATTATGCTCCAGCGATTAGCTGCACGGCTAGTCTTTAACAAACTGCTTGCCAGGATGGAGAGCTTGGGAAATTAAGATTTGCCATCTATCATTTTCAAATTCAGTGAAGTCTGCAGAGGTAATTGCACTAAACAGTTTTCAAATAACACATGCTGCTGTGTCTCTTACTTATTCAATGGAGTCCTTTAGCAGGGGAGTAAGAACAGAGGGAAATTTTACCCACTGTACCAAAAAAAATAATAATTGTTGGCTCCAGTAGCTACTCTGAAACATTCTCTGCCTCTTAAGCCCTTAATGTAATTCCTGCAGGAAGCCTGGGGTCTTGTGTTTCCTGGCAGCAACTGACTATACAAACGGCTTCTTCATGGTGTGGTGTGGGGGGCATAGGCTTGGTTAACTAGAGATGGCGTCCCAGGGTGGCCTGCCGCTGGATAGCTGGGACAAGTTCTCTGCCATCAGCAACTGCAACAGGAAGGGCCGGAGCGCTTGGGATGCTGGAGTAAACCACCTGATTCCCGCCCTGGCTTGGCCTCTCACCCCCTGGGATCTTGGGCAAATCACCTGGCCTCTCCCAGAGGTGGTTCCCTTTGCTGCACAAGGGGAATTATATACACTGAGAGTTGGGTTCTACTCACAGGACCCACTTCATAGGATCATTACGAGAAAGAGCCTGCGGTAGGTTGTGGGCCCGCTCTCAGTGACCATCAGCTGCCTTCATTGCTCGGAGCTCGAGTTCTGCTTGTTTCTAGGCGTGTGTTCCTAACAGAACATCTCCAAACAGCATCTTGGGTTCTAACAGGACACTGTGGAATATGGAAACAGTGTTCTTGCTTCTTCCCTCACCTGTACCTGCTGAGCATCAGCTATTCAGGGATTATAACACAGAATCTGACACCAACACGCTCAGCTGTGTGACGTGCGTGGCCTCCAGCCTCTGAAAAGTCATGCTTATGCCACTCCATCCTCATAACAGCTTCCCAGGTGGCTCAGTGGTAAAGCATCCGCCTGCCAGTGCAGGAGGCACAAGGGACATAGGTTCAATCCCTGGGTCAGGGAGATCCATTAGAGGAGGGGATGGCAACCCACTCCAATATGCTTGCCTCGAGAATCCCATAGACAGAGAAGCCTGGCAGGCGACAGTCCATGGGGTCACAAGAGAGTTGGACACAACCGAGCGGCTGGGCATGCACACAGACATCCTCATAACAATCCTGGGGGAAGGAGAGCGTGTCCATCATCCCCGTTTCACACATGTGAAACTGAGACTCAGAGCGATGAGGAGGTGGCTGGGCGGGGCGCACTGGAGCCTGTTACAGCACTTTGACTTGTCACAAAGCCTGCCCCCGGGTGCTCTCACTTGACCCTCAGGGAGGTGTTCTAGTGGCCTGCGTCCTCAGCCCCCCCGAGGTAGTATCGTCAGGGGGCCCCATGACCACTGCGCCTGCATCTCACCAGCTCAAGGCCACCACCTTCAGGATCTCAGCCTCTCTGAGCCTCGTTCCGGCTGTTTCTGGGGCTCCCCTGGGCTCAGGCACATCTGCACTCACCTTCCTCTACTCCGGTCTGTTCACTGTGGCCCACAGCCCCTCAGGGGACACACCCCACCCTGCCCTGGTGCTGGGGCTCAGACACCGTCTCCCAGAGCACGAACCCTCCAGGGGCCCGCTGTGCTCCCCCTGCTCTGGTGGTATCTAGGCTCAGCCGCTCAGGGGCCGCCCTGGTCAGGGTCCCACCCTGTCTCCAGGACCCCAAGCAGCTCCAGTTGAACCCCATTCCTGCAAAGGTTCCCTAAGGTAGCCACTTTGGCTTTCCTGCTTCACGGGACTCAGAGCCAGTCCTTTGGGTGACAGTGAGGGAGGCAGACAGGGTCCTTCCTCCCCTCTCCCCCCACCGCCCAGAGCCCCTCTTGGCCCCAGGCACACAGCGCCCCAACCTTGTTTCTCCTTCTTGGGCCAAATACAAAATAGCCCTCGTGCCCATACATATTCTTAATTTCCTGCCTGCCTAATGACCTCAAGTCTAAACAGTCCCTGAGCTGCAAGACGACATGGCTGCACTGTTATTATCCCCATTTCCCAGAGGAGACACCGGGCTCTGCAGGCCAGGGGGCTTACCCGAGGTCGCCCCAGGCTCATGGAGGGTGCAGCCGAGGCCTGCACCTCACAGGGCTGACACGGAGCCCAAACACTCGTGTCTTCCCAGCCTGGCCCCCAATGCCAGGAGGAGCTAAAGGGCCCAAATTCCATACATGCACAGGAACTGGACCAACTTCTGATTTTCCTGGGTCACCAACCACACTTAACTTCCTTTCACAGCTTAGGGTCTTACTCCAACAACTGATTATCTTTCAGAAGAGAACTGCCAACAGGACCCAAACAACCACATTTCCACAATGTCTCGACTCTAGAGAGCAGCCGCGGGTCCGCAGAGAGCCCCGGCAGACAGGCTCGGGTCGGGGCTGGGGTTCGCTCAGGCCACCGGGCGGCTCCCACGCACACCCCTTCTTTTTGGTAGAGATGTCCACCTCCTTCAGCAGCTGAGAGGCACCGCTGGCCTCCCAGGTAACTCACTCACATTTCTGCGGGCAAACTCCTTACTTCCCTGGAGAAAACCCTCTTCATCACTGAGAAAAGGTTTCTCCTGGAAGCTGGGGCAGGCCCACATCCGGCTTTGGTCCCAGATTACCAATTAGAATCCAGAGGAGCACGAGAGCCCCACACTGGCTGCATCTGAAGCGCGGCGACCCTGTGACCCGGCAGGCAGGACGGCCCTGAGATTCTCAGCTGTTGAGAAGAAGTCACTGCCAGCCTTTCTGGAGCCGTGGGGTACGCCGCGCCAGCGTCGGCTCTGGCAGGTGTCTAAAGAGGCCTGGCCCCGGAGGAGGGAGAGCCCAGGAGGGCAGAGAGGATGTCTGCTCCCCATTCCCAGGGTAAGACGTGCCCCAAACCCGAAATCATAAATAGAGGGTGGAAAGGGGGAAGGACAAAGTTTATGGTAGAAAGACCCGGCAGGCAGCACAGTGAAAAGTCACATGGGTACCCTGAGCCCTTAGGTACAATGCACTAAAACGTCACCTCTCTGGTCTTTGTCCCCAAAGCCATAAGCTCAGTCTCCTCGGGAGAAAATGTCAGGTACACCCACACTGAGGGACAGTCGACAAAATAGCTGATGCTTCTCTCAAAAGTGTCCAGGTCGGGCTTCCCTGGTGGTCTAGTGGGTAAGGACACCGCCTTGCAGTACAAGGGGTGCCGGTTCGATCCCTGGCCTGGGAAGATCCCACGTGCCACGGAGCAGCTGGACTGATGTGTCCAACTACCAAGCCGGAGCTCTGCAGTGCATGCGCCCAGAGCCAGTGCTCTGCGACGACAGAGGCCACCGCGATGGGAGGCCCACAGGGGCCAGTGAACAAAGATGGATGGAAACAGATAAATGAAAGACCAATAGGGGGCTTCCCTTGTGGCTCAGTGGATAAGAACCCGTCTGCCAATGCAGGAGACACAGGTTCGATCCCTGATCCGGGAAGATCCCACATACCACAGAGCAGCTAAACCCACACAACAACAAAGACCCAGTACAGCCAAAAATAAATAAATAAAAGTTAAAAAAAAAAAAAAGACCAATAGAAGTGGCCCGCCCGACCCTCCTCCCTCCCCAACCCACTCCTCCCCACCTGCCTCCAGAAAAAAAGTGTCCAGGTAATGAACGGTAGAGAAGGATGGCAGAAGCAGTCACCGGTGAGAGGAGACACGTAACTATCACCGAGGACACACAATGACTAAAAGCCAGGTGGGATCCTGGACTGGATCCCAGAACAGAAAACGGGACCTCAATGGGGAAGTCTGAATAAAGTCAGTAGTTTTGTTAATAGAAGCACAGCAGTGACATGTCTTACTTTTGGTAAATGCACTGTGGGTATATAAGGTGTTCGCGCCAAGCTGAATGGGAGCACCCAGGAAGGTTGCATTGTTTTTCCCAATCTTGGGCTAACCTAAAACCATTTCAAAAGTTTTAAAAATAGACCCCACCTTGGGATTTCCCTGGTGGTCCAGTGGTTAAGAATCCACTTTCCAATGCAGGGAATACAGGTTCGATCTCTGGTCAGGGAACTAAGATCCCACGTGCAGCCGAGCTTGACCAAGCCCACGGTCACCCCTAGAGCACCCTAGGCTTCTCACCCACGCCCCAGACCACCACGCCTTTGGGACCATGCCCTGCAGACAAGGGCACGCCGCGTCCATACAGGGGTCCCAGTCCAGGAGCACGGGCCCCATCCCAGTTGGCAGCTCTGCTCTGGAGCGCCCTCCGGGGGTGCCCCGGGAAGCAGGCGTTAACCTGCTGTTGTTTGGCTCTCTGGCCCCATTGCCGCATTAACCTGCTGTTGTTTGGCTCTCTGGCCCCATTGCCTCATCGTCTCAGTCCAACCCTCTGTCCCCAGCTCCCTGCCCTTCTTCACAGGCCCCTCCTTCACAGAAGCACCGCACCCCAGCACGAGGGAAGTAGCCGTGCTGGAGTCCAGAGGGTGGCAAACAGTCAGACACGACTGCATGACTGAGGCCGGGACCAGGGTGCCCCGGTCAAGCAGTCAGGGAAACACTGGCCTAAGCGTCCCGAGGGCTTCTGGACTGCAGGGCTGCCTGAGGCTCTTCCCACGGGAACGTGCTTCGTGCACGTCCCTAAGGGCGGGATCTGTTTGGACAGAGTGGAGTTTGGAAAAGTCTGTAAGAGTCAATATGGAGGGGAGGGAGGAAAGGAGCCTCCCCTGGGAGTTCCAGCCCCCCGTGTCCCTGTGGGGTCACCTCAGGGTGGCCTCGGGGCTCAGGGTCCGAGGGCTGTGGCATCCACAGACCTGTGGCCGTGAGCACCGCCTGCAGTCCCATTTCTTACCCCAATTCCTGCGTCTCCTGCCTCAGCCCCTCCCCGCCTCCCCAGGTTCTCACACCCACATTGTAATTCCCTTCCTCCTCGGTCAGGAGTCTCTTGGATTTACCTGGACAATTTTCTGGCTGTCCATGCCACCCTACCCGTCAGCGGGCATTTAACCTCACCTAATATCTTCCATCTGATGGCAGAATGATCTGGCTCCTTAAAAAAGAAGCTGATTTCCAAATGCTGAGTCATTCACCCCAGGGAGCACGCCTGAGAGAGAAGTAGGTCAGCCTGGGGCAGAGTCTCCCTGCTCCACTCCCAGGAGAAGCCCCCGCAGAATAAGGCCAGCTCACAGGGCCAGGGCTGTTCTGAGGGCTTCACATAGGCTCCCTTGTTTACACTGTGAACCTCGCCATCTTTACATGAAACTGAGGCACAGGGAGGCAAAAAGGGATGGAAACCCAGGCTGCGCTGCTGACCAGACACTGCAGCAAGAAACTCAAGTGAACATTCATTCACTCATTTATTCATTCATCAAACATCAGTGGGCCGGCTCTACCCTGAAGACGCCTGCATTCGTGGAGTTGGACAAGTAGAGCCCTACTTATAACAGGGGAACAGTGTGTGTCAACATCTGTGGGAGGAAGCCCAGGGTGCCATGGGACCACCTGGAAGGGGCATCCAGCCTGGACTGTGGGGGGCAGTCAGGGAGAGCTTCCTGGAGGAGGTAGTCACTGAGATAGGTCCCGAGAAAAAGTGAGAGTTGGTCTGGTAAAGGGTGCTCCAGCTCGAGGAAGCACATGTGAGGGCGGGGGGAGGTTAGAGACCAGAAAACAACGAGGGCCTTTGGGGGAACTTGGGCAGAAGGAGGGGCAGCAGGAGGCTAAAGCCAGTTGGAGCCAAGAAAGCTCTCTGACCCAGAGCCACACGTCAAGTCACACAGTTTGGATTTGAACCTGACTCTATTTCTAGCTGTGCCGCCTTGGGCAAGTTAAATAGCCTCTCTGGGTTTCTGCTTCCACATCTGGAACATGCAGAAAGGAGCAGTGCCTTCCAGATGAGCTACCTGCCAAGCACTTGACCTGGACAGAGGAAGCCCCGCCCAGCAGTGTCACCATCATCGGCTGGTGGGAGGGTCCACCAGGGCGTGGAGGCGAGCTGGGGGCTCCCACAAAGGGGGAGAAGAATGAGTCTTCAAGCCAGTGAGACCCCAGGAAAGCCCACCCACTTCCCCACCGCTGATGGCGAATCTCCAGGTTGCTTCCTCCTTCCTAAGATAAGGCTATGCCAAGAAATTCCACTGAGATTCCAAGAAAGTTCACTTCGAGTTTCTCCCAGTCCTGAATAGAAACATAGACACACAGCACAAGGGAAACCCAGAGCGTGTTTATTCTCCCCCATAGTGAAACCTGTCTGGCATGGAAAGCGCCACACCTGCCTCTTATCTGGCCAGATGTGAGTGGGCACAGTGGCAGGAGGTGTCCATGGACCCCCCCACCTTGGCTGTGGGGCCGTCACCGTGCTCTGTGAGTGGGCAGAGAGGGCTGTGACGGCGGTCCTCTCTCCCCAATCCGGGAGGATTTGGAAGGGATGCAGTTGACTCAGCCCGTAATAACATCCAGGCAGATCCCCGCTGGGACTCCCTGCACCTGCATTGTTTCCTGCAAACAATCCCAGAAATATCCCTGGAGAACTTCTCGGGTGGACGTTCAGTCACCCCAGGCTAGTGCCTCCGTCCTTCAAAAGAGGCTCCCAGAACTGATCATAAGCCACTCGGGGTGAGAAACGCCATCCGATGCAGGAGCTGCAGCCCTGTGACCTGTGACCTTGGTGTCCCCTCAGACTTTCAGACTCAGTCACCAGTGGCCCTCCGGGAAGCGCCGGCCACCACAGGGAGAAAGCACGTGTTGTTCTGATTTATAGAATACTCTGGTGCTCCCACTTCTGACCACCGACCCTTTAAAACGACCCTGATCACAATAAATCATACAGAACTTCACGCTTTGCTAAAAAAAGTTTTAATCTTCTTTGACGACATAAGACAGCTTGCTGACTCATGAACGCCACCAACGGCATCTCATAGCGCCTTGTGCTGGCGTCACGCCTCGCCCGTCAGAAGGGAAGGGCGGAGATGCTGAACTGAAAGGTGGGACATGTCCAGCTGGGACTCCCCAGGGCCCTAGAATAAAGCAGGTCTACCGACACCTTAATTTCAGCCCAGTGAGACTCGTGTCAAACTCCTGCCCTCAAAACTATTACAAAATAAATCTATGTTGTTTTAAGCCACTCAGTGTATGATGGTTTGTTCAGCAGCACCGGAAAACAGGGTTGGACTGGGCACTTTGGTCCTGGGAGGGAACGGGCTCAGGCAGGCATCTGAGGAAGTGAAACGGCGATGAGGTTTACGTCAGAGGCTCCCCCCGTAGCTCCCACCCTCTGACCGGGGGACCTCGGGGAAGGTCAAAAGTCTTCACTGTGTCTCCCCCGCCCCCCAGTGAGGGGACAGCCTCACAAGAGGCCCCCACGTCACAGCTGGGCTTTCTGAACACGATGTTCTGCCTAAGTCCAGGGCTCAGACTCCCCAGCAACTCTGCACGCTGCGTGGCACCCTCTGGAGATCGGGCTCAGAGGCAGCTCATGACCCCACCAGACAACCCCTCGAGGCTCCTTCTCATCCCAAGGACGTCACCTGCCTCTGGCAGGCAGCGCCTAGACAACGGCCAGGGCCACCAGCTCATCAGGCCCTCGTTCTCAGCGCAGGCTGGAGGCTGGGTCTGCATAAGGATCTGTTTCTGCGTTCCAGCCAGAAGCGAACAAGCAGGGTCAACTGAGGATCCGAATACTAGGCCTCTAGGCAGCGGCGAGCCCTGAGACAGGCTACGTGCTGGAAGCAGAGAGAAGAACCAATACTGAGAGGTCTGAGGTCCCCTTTCCTGTTAAAGGCATCCTGCACATCTCAGAAAACTCCTTTGCAAACTGATTCAGTTCACCCAGTGGCCCTCCGGAAGCGCCGGCCACCACAGGGAGAAAGCACGTGTTGTTCTGATTTATAGAATACTCTGGTGCTCCCACTTCTGACCACCGACCCTTTAAAACGACCCTGATCACAATAAATCATACAGAACTTCACGCTTTGCTAAAAAAAGTTTTAATCTTCTTTGACGACATAAGACAGCTTGCTGACTCATGAACGCCACCAACGGCATCTCATAGCGCCTTGTGCTGGCGTCACGCCTCGCCCGTCAGAAGGGAAGGGCGGAGATGCTGAACTGAAAGGTGGGACATGTCCAGCTGGGACTCCCCAGGGCCCTAGAATAAAGCAGGTCTACCGACACCTTAATTTCAGCCCAGTGAGACTCGTGTCAAACTCCTGCCCTCAAAACTATTACAAAATAAATCTATGTTGTTTTAAGCCACTCAGTGTATGATGGTTTGTTCAGCAGCACCGGAAAACAGGGTTGGACTGGGCACTTTGGTCCTGGGAGGGAACGGGCTCAGGCAGGCATCTGAGGAAGTGAAACGGCGATGAGGTTTACGTCCAGAGGCTCCCCCCGTAGCTCCCACCCTCTGACCGGGGGACCTCGGGGAAGGTCAAAAGTCTTCACTGTGTCTCCCCCGCCCCCCAGTGAGGGGACAGCCTCACAAGAGGCCCCCACGTCACAGCTGGGCTTTCTGAACACGATGTTCTGCCTAAGTCCAGGGCTCAGACTCCCCAGCAACTCTGCACGCTGCGTGGCACCCTCTGGAGATCGGGCTCAGAGGCAGCTCATGACCCCACCAGACAACCCCTCGAGGCTCCTTCTCATCCCAAGGACGTCACCTGCCTCTGGCAGGCAGCGCCTAGACAACGGCCAGGGCCACCAGCTCATCAGGCCCTCGTTCTCAGCGCAGGCTGGAGGCTGGGTCTGCATAAGGATCTGTTTCTGCGTTCCAGCCAGAAGCGAACAAGCAGGGTCAACTGAGGATCCGAATACTAGGCCTCTAGGCAGCGGCGAGCCCTGAGACAGGCTACGTGCTGGAAGCAGAGAGAAGAACCAATACTGAGAGGTCTGAGGTCCCCTTTCCTGTTAAAGGCATCCTGCACATCTCAGAAAACTCCCTGAATGTCCCGAAAACATCCACTGGCAGGATCTTCCCTGCTTGGTAGGTAGATGAGGCCATAGTGCCTTCAGCACATGGTGTTTGGGGCCCAGCCGCCCGGCTGGTGGGTCAGCTCTTGGCCATGGCGTTACTCAGTGGGGAAGCTGGGATGTGCACAAATGGTAAAGGACTCCAGAACACGGTCCATCTCCAGCATCAGAGGGACTGAGCCGATGCAGCCAAGGCAGGGTGGGAGCGCGGCGGGGGGACCGTCTCTTTGGCCATCTCCTACGATGACATTGGAGAGCGTGAGGAGTCACCCAGACAACTGCTCCTGTCTCTCCTCTGAGCCCTGGGGTATTTTATTGTCATCATGTGAAGATCCATTAGCAACGGTCCTGGAAAACGGTTCTTTCAAGGTCAGAGAAGTCCGAGCCAAGGAGCCGAGGGAACAGTTACTCCAAATGCGGGGCCATTCGAGGCTTCATGAATACAGGAAAGGCGGCATCCCGCTGGAAATAGAGCTGCCCAAGACGTCCAGGATGAGGACAGAGGCAGCGTGATCATGAAAACCGGCCGCTGTGCTTCCACCAGGCGCTGCTCCAAGGGCAATGCGGGCTCGCATCCACGGAAGCGCCGCTGGCTGGGCATCGCCTTCAGCCCCCCCAGCCAGTCCAGCTTCTCGGCTTCCAGATGGGCTCGTGGAATGGACGATCCCAGGGAAGGGTTGGGACAGCCAGAGAAGCGTGGTAGGGGAAGCGAGTCCTCAGCCACAGACGACTAGAGCCTGGCCGTCCCCTCGGCAACAGCTCCAGATGGGCAGTCGGCTCTGGCTCCAGGCTGCCATCAGTCCCTTTTTGGCCCCTTCCAGCCCGTGGGGGCAGGTGCCCCCTCCCAACAGAACGTTCTTCGTCCCTCCCTTTGTGAGCAGTCCCAGAGCTCTCTCTCTCAGGGACCCCACTTAGGGGCCCCTCTGTTCCCCACCAGGACCTAAGTGATCTCCCCGCCTTCTCCAGAAATTCTCCCTGGACGACTCCAGCTTCCTTCCTGGAGATGCCGTCAACACAGCTGCTCTCTGGCTGCGGGTCTGGTTGGCTAAGCCAGTTTCGGGCCCCCACGGCAGGGACCAGAGCACACACACCATACACATCACCTACGTCCACACCGTGCCTGCCAAGCAGGTCCTCTGGTTAGGCTGGTCACCCTTTCAGAAGACGCCCACTTCCCTGCCAAGGTCATCGAACCCAAGGGCAGTAGCCAAGCTCAGTGGGGCTGGGGTGAGTGGGCGGAAGAGAAACACAGCTTAAGCAACCAGAGGGGAGGTAGCAGGTGACACCCCCCACCTTCTCCTCTCCACTAGCTGCCCCTTGTCTCCTCGCTGCAGCCTACAGCCAGCCCCGAGGCAGAGGCATTGCCCTTCTCAAGCTCCAGCTTCCTGCTTCCTGGAAGAAAGCACACTCGCCCAGCAAGCCTCCACTGAAAGGCTATCTAGGCCACACTGAAACCAGGCATCAGGGCCTTAAACGAACAGGACCTGGACTCTCGTGAGGCTTCTGGCCTCAACCCTACAATTTCCACGGAGGAAAAACCACCACCGGGGAGAAGAGGGTGCAGAGTCAGTCGGACCTGGTCAAAGCTTGGCTCTACCACTTAGCAGTTCCTCAAAAGCAGACCATGAGGTAAGGATTTGGGTGCAGTTTAGATTATCTGGGACGGGATCCCAGGCAAAACTGGTTCCTGGAAGTGGGAAGGTGTGGCAGGGAAAGGAGGAAAGGCAATGAAAGGTGCCTTAGTGAGCCTCGACCCTTGTGGCAGCCCCCGGGAGGCAGGGCAGCGCAGGGCAGAGGTGTCCCGCTAGGGCTCAGAAGCCGGGAATTAATCTAACAACCCCCTTCCCCTGCTCTAGGGTGTCAGCTCCTTGGTATTTCAGACTGGCCATGCACATGGACCCGCACCAGAGGACACCCCCAGAAGAGAGGCAGGAAGTCGTCAGTGTTCAGGAACTGTCTGTAGGTGGCCTCGGGGGCGGGGGGCCGCAGAGCACACCCTCCACGGATCCTTCGGCCTCTCTGAGCCTCACTGTGAAATGGGCGCAGCGTGTGGGAAGGCTGAGCAGCAGAAGGCGTCAGGTGCTCCTACAGACAGCCATGGATTACGCGGTCGAGCTCCCATGATGTGTGGTCAAGGGATCTAAACTGGCACCTGGGAGACTTCCTAGAGATGGAGGCATTTAAAGAATTAGTTATATTTGATAAAGGATCTGATCTGATAACCCAATACTTCTTTCATAGAACCCTTGACACTTGACCTCAGGAAGGGACCTCAGGGGGAATCTATTGATCCCTTAAGGAAACAAGTGAGGGAACCAGGGCCCAGAGAGGTGACAGGACTCCTGGTAAGAGGCCCTGCCCACCCCCTCAGCCTCGCAGCTCCGCCCCCTGCAGATGGCCCACCTCCTGCAGTGGCCTGGGGCATCATGAGGACAGGCTGTCATCATTTAGTCAACAAATCATGTTCCACTCTTCGTGACCCCCTGGACTGCAGCCCACCAGGTTCCTCTGTCCATGGGATTTCCCAGACAAGAATACTGGAGTGGACTGCCCTTTCCTTTTCCTGGGGGTCTTCTCAACCCAGGGATAGAATCCGCATTAGGACAGGTGCCCGTTCTTAGAGGACCAGCTGTCCCATGCTACTACAATCCAATTCTCTCAGTGTGCGAGAGCCTCACACAAATGCCCACTTGTAACAGTGATGAAGCTTAAGCGTCCAAACCTAGGAGAGGCTTCACGGTCTAAAATTCACCATGTGAGTTTCATTCGTCTGATTTCAATCCCTTTTCATTCTGTAAACATTTTCTGAGGCTTTCCGGAGCCAGACATTGAGAACTGAGTCCAGAGGGGAGACAAACCCAACTCCATGATAATAATGCCACAGACATGCTACAGGAATGAAGGAAAGGGAGCAATTAAGGGTGGCTGGGGAGAGAAGAGCTGAGAGCTGAAATGAATCGTCAAGAATGCATACAAGTTTGCCAGACAAAAGAAACTCAGGGAAGTTCACTCCAGGTACAAGCAAAAGCATGAACAAAGAAGAGCAGCGTGGCATGCTCAGGCTCAGGTGGAGAGGGGGCCAGGCTGAGGAAGTAGGCAGAGAGAAGAGCAGTCCGGGTTGCCATGGCAGCCCCAGCTGTTTGCATTCAGCACCTGCCCTGATTGGCCAGGGCCTGTGTGGGTGCCAGTGGTTATGTAATTTGACCGTCATATCTGTTAGACAAGGGCTGGAGCAGCAAAATGTCACCAGAGGCTCAGAATCCCTTTCAGAGGAAAATCCCACTTTGAGCACAGGCAGGACTGGCCTGAAGCCTGTGGAAGGATGCTGGTGAAGGGCAAGGGTTGGCCCTCAGCTCCTGGGACCTATTTGCTTTGCCTCTGCCCCCGACACGGGATCAGGCTGAGATGGCTGGTGTATCCGCATACGGCTATCATGTGAACCCGAATTCCACACTGCTCAGTGAATTTGAATCTCAGAACTTGAACTCTGGAAGGTCCCTCAGGGATCACCGAGGTCCTATCCCTTGTTTTACAGATGAGTTACCAGAGGCAAAATTAGAACTTTGAATAATGAGTAAGACATCCAGTCACTCAACCAATATGGGAACACCCCTTCTGTGCCAGGAACTGCCCTAGGCCTTAACATCCGAACAGAGAATAAAGTAGTCACTGCCGGGCCCTCGTGGAGCTCACGTCCTAGTAGAGGAAAGATAAAATAGACAAAAGTAATTCAGAGTGTGGAAGGTTTTATGAGAGAAGTAAACAGAGTGACGGGAGTCAGGGCTCCGGAATCTACAGTCCGCGGGCCAGATCCTGCCCTTGGCCTCTGTGTAAAGCCAGCAAGCTAAGAACCGTTTGACATTTTTAAAGAGAAAACAACAAAGGAAAAGAAAAAGAACATGCAACAGAGACTGACCAGCCCACAAAGTCTGAGATGTTTGCTCTCTGGCCCCCGCACAGAAAAAGCCTGCCAACTCCCGTTGAGAGTTAGTGGGAGGCGGGGGCTCTCTTAACCAGAAAAGTCTGAGTTCCTTCCTTGTAACATGGCCTCTTCCTGTTCCCCAGAGCCGCAGCCACCTTGGGGAGAATGAAACATTGAAATGGTTCATTAAGAGTTCACCGGAGCTGGCAACCTGCCTGCAGCCCCAAGTCCAGATTTCCAGACGCCTCCTTCCCCACCTGCTTTCTGGGGTCTTACTCAAGTAGCCTGGTCCACAACGTGGCCACAGCTGTGCCCCCACCCCGGCTAGCAGACAGAAGCCACCCAAACCACAGCCTCTCCCAAGGACCCCTAACCTCTCAGCTCACCTCCAACTCCTGCCTGAACTACCCGGGCAAAAATAGAACCACACGGATCCCTATTTCAACACCTCTCCCTGGAAATCCAACACCCAGAAACTCTGACTTCTTATATTTCAGTTCACAGCACAGAGTTCAGCTTTACAAATCCTGACGTCTGACAACAAAGGCAGAAAGATTCCTATCCAAACAAAATCAAACGCACAAGTCTAGCTCCTGGGAAAGCAAGTCTGCAGAACATTCCAGCTGCAGTTGTGACTGGAAACCCACATGAAACCAGACGTGCAGCATAAATCCCCAAGCGCACACTCAGCAGCATCAGTGGTACATTTCACCACATGGCTGTGTGAAACAGGAACCAACTTGTCTCTTAAAAAAGAAAAAAAACATTTGTCCCATCAATGTTCAACACAGATCCTTTCCTCTCAGCCCATCACCCCAGAAGGTTCCAGAAAATCATTTTGTTCACAGTGAAATCTGTGCCTCATGGAAAATAACTTACACCTGAACAGTTAGCAGTGCAATCGTTAAACTAGCTGTTCCCTAAAGGTAAGATAACTTACCTGTCCTCACAAAGTGATGTGATAAATTCCCGTTATGGGGCCTCCCTGGCGGTCCAGTGGGAGGGACAGTGCAAGGGACACCGGTTCGATCCCTGGCCTGGGAGGATCCCATCTGGACCGGTGTGTCCAATCATGAGCCAGTGCTCTGGAGCGCATGCACCTGGAACCGGTGCTCTGCAGAGGGAAAGGCCACTGCAATGGGAGGCCCACGCAGGCCAAGGAATAAAGATGGATGAGAGCAAATGAATGGAAAACCAATAAAAGAGGACAAAAAAAAAAAAAATTCCCGTATGGCGATGGTAAAGATGTCCGACGGAAGATGATAAATGAGACATATTCACCTGTGATTCCTCCCCACATCCCGTTAAAACCGTAGGAAAGGGAGTCTTTAAAGGAATAAATGCACAGGAAGAAACAAGAATGAGAAACAGCAGGAACACAATTTTGGAAGACAGGAAGCAGATGGATAAGCTGTAACTGAGACGGCAGAATCCAGAGAGCCACTTAGAGCCCTGGGACTCAGCCTGGTTTACACGGAATAGCCCCATCCAGGCAGCGGCAGCACCAGGCACCAGGCTGAGACGACAATTAGCTAAACGACCACGTAAGCAGCAGGTGACCCCTGGTCACCTCTCACAGTCGACCAGATGCCCCTTCTGCCCCAGTGTAAGACTGAAAGTGGATTCTCTAGGGAAAGCAAAACAGGACCTCTACATGGAGAACACCAAGGTCCTCTGAGAAGGGAGGACCCATGCCCAGAATAGGAAACTAAATCCAAGCTGACATATCAGATATCGAGACCCCCATATTCTTCCCCAGCTCAGATCTCAAGATGTGGGCAAAAAAAAAAAAAAAAAGGGCAGGAGAATGGAAAATTCTTCCCCAGGAAGTCTGACCAACTCAAGAACAAAAAAGCTCTGGGTGCTGACGTGGTTGTTTTGCATCCTCCAGTGCAGAATGACAGGTAAAAATGTTTCCCTGGCTTTTCTTTCAAGGAAACTTAATTGAGAATTAACTTCTGTCAGAGGAAACATGATTTCCTACACCTACTCTTTCTTATTTCCCACCATTTCTGTTGTAGAAAAGAACAGAGTATATATACAGTGTTTGACATGCATGATTACAAGTTGATAGAATCTGCTTATATTTTGGCTATTAGTTTCTCAAAACAGCTGAACTAAATCACCCCACAGCAGGGTTCTCTACTCTACCTGCAATTAGAAGTAGCCTTAAAAGCACACCAATCCCAAAGACCCACTGTCCAGTGATTGAATTAATTAGTTAGGCAGGGGTCGGGCAGCCTACTTGTACAAGCTCCCCCAGTGATTCTAATGTGCAGCAAAAATTGAAAATCACTGAAATGAAAAACTAAAACAGTGGAGTCTGCAGCTGACAAGGCCACTCATTCCAGCAGAGCATCCAGCCAGAGATGAGCCAAAAACAATGGCGATGGCAAAGATGTCCGACGGAAGATGATAAATGAGACATATTCACCTGTGATTCCTCCCCACATCCCGTTAAAACCGTAGGAAAGGGAGTCTTTAAAGGAATAAATGCACAGGAAGAAACAAGAATGAGAAACAGCAGGAACACAATTTTGGAAGACAGGAAGCAGATGGATAAGCTGTAACTGAGACGGCAGAATCCAGAGAGCCACTTAGAGCCCTGGGACTCAGCCTGGTTTACACGGAATAGCCCCATCCAGGCAGCGGCAGCACCAGGCACCAGGCTGAGACGACAATTAGCTAAACGACCACGTAAGCAGCAGGTGACCCCTGGTCACCTCTCACAGTCGACCAGATGCCCCTTCTGCCCCAGTGTAAGACTGAAAGTGGATTCTCTAGGGAAAGCAAAACAGGACCTCTACATGGAGAACACCAAGGTCCTCTGAGAAGGGAGGACCCATGCCCAGAATAGGAAACTAAATCCAAGCTGACATATCAGATATCGAGACCCCCATATTCTTCCCCAGCTCAGATCTCAAGATGTGGGCAAAAAAAAAAAAAAAAAGGGCAGGAGAATGGAAAATTCTTCCCCAGGAAGTCTGACCAACTCAAGAACAAAAAAGCTCTGGGTGCTGACGTGGTTGTTTTGCATCCTCCAGTGCAGAATGACAGGTAAAAATGTTTCCCTGGCTTTTCTTTCAAGGAAACTTAATTGAGAATTAACTTCTGTCAGAGGAAACATGATTTCCTACACCTACTCTTTCTTATTTCCCACCATTTCTGTTGTAGAAAAGAACAGAGTATATATACAGTGTTTGACATGCATGATTACAAGTTGATAGAATCTGCTTATATTTTGGCTATTAGTTTCTCAAAACAGCTGAACTAAATCACCCCACAGCAGGGTTCTCTACTCTACCTGCAATTAGAAGTAGCCTTAAAAGCACACCAATCCCAAAGACCCACTGTCCAGTGATTGAATTAATTAGTTAGGCAGGGGTCGGGCAGCCTACTTGTACAAGCTCCCCCAGTGATTCTAATGTGCAGCAAAAATTGAAAATCACTGAAATGAAAAACTAAAACAGTGGAGTCTGCAGCTGACAAGGCCACTCATTCCAGCAGAGCATCCAGCCAGAGATGAGCCACTGAAAGGAGGAAGCAGAGGGTCCACCACAGAAGAGAGGCGAAGAGGAGCTCCAAAAAGAGGTGTGGGGAGATCCCAGGATGCAGCAGATCCAGAGAGCAACTAACCCAGATGAACTTGGAGCTTTCCAGCCTCTCTTGCAGCTAAGGTATAGACATGTGACCTCAGCCCCACTCATCACTGGATCCATGCGACATTTCATTTCTGGGGAAAGCAATGTAAGAATCAGGTGTCAAGGACAGACAGGTAGAGGGGAAGACATCCAACCTTCAGGGACAGCAGGGGTGGAAGATTGGCCTCTCCCTGACCTCCGGCCCTGTGGTCTGTCAGTTACAAATCGGCGCTTGCCAAGAGCATTTGCCAGCGGCGGAACCACAACGGCAAGGGCATTTGCCAGCGGCGGAACCACAACGGCAAGGGCATTTGCCAGCGGCTGAACCACAACGGCAAGGGCATTTGCCATCTGCCTCTGCGGAGATGGAACCCTTTGGGGCTGCCGCCGCTGACCTTCGGCACCCACTAAGGGGAATGTACGGTGGAGAAGGTGGCACTCTGTGCTCCAAGGAGACCAGTGCAACAAGTCTTTAGATAGTTAGATATTTTAGGAACTAATGTCTTGATCCCAATCGTCACACCTCTTCATGTCTAGAAAACCACTAATCCCTTCATGGTGACATCTGCTCCTCAGGACTAGCAGAAAGCCTTGCATAAAATGAGTGCTTAACTGCACTGAACGCCCCTTCCCCAAACTCTACTCGATTGACCTTCCCTTCTCGTCCTTGGGGCAATCTCTCAGCACTGTCTGAGGTGCTGTCTCCTGGGCCACAGTTCTCATTTTGCCCCAAGTAAAACTTAGTTCACAGCGTTCAACTCTACCTGCAATTAGAAGTAGCCTTAAAAGCACACCAATCCCAAAGACCCACTGTCCAGTGATTGAATTAATTAGTTAGGCAGGGGTCGGGCAGCCTACTTGTACAAGCTCCCCCAGTGATTCTAATGTGCAGCAAAAATTGAAAATCACTGAAATGAAAAACTAAAACAGTGGAGTCTGCAGCTGACAAGGCCACTCATTCCAGCAGAGCATCCAGCCAGAGATGAGCCACTGAAAGGAGGAAGCAGAGGGTCCACCACAGAAGAGAGGCGAAGAGGAGCTCCAAAAAGAGGTGTGGGGAGATCCCAGGATGCAGCAGATCCAGAGAGCAACTAACCCAGATGAACTTGGAGCTTTCCAGCCTCTCTTGCAGCTAAGGTATAGACATGTGACCTCAGCCCCACTCATCACTGGATCCATGCGACATTTCATTTCTGGGGAAAGCAATGTAAGAATCAGGTGTCAAGGACAGACAGGTAGAGGGGAAGACATCCAACCTTCAGGGACAGCAGGGGTGGAAGATTGGCCTCTCCCTGACCTCCGGCCCTGTGGTCTGTCAGTTACAAATCGGCGCTTGCCAAGAGCATTTGCCAGCGGCGGAACCACAACGGCAAGGGCATTTGCCAGCGGCGGAACCACAACGGCAAGGGCATTTGCCAGCGGCTGAACCACAACGGCAAGGGCATTTGCCATCTGCCTCTGCGGAGATGGAACCCTTTGGGGCTGCCGCCGCTGACCTTCGGCACCCACTAAGGGGAATGTACGGTGGAGAAGGTGGCACTCTGTGCTCCAAGGAGACCAGTGCAACAAGTCTTTAGATAGTTAGATATTTTAGGAACTAATGTCTTGATCCCAATCGTCACACCTCTTCATGTCTAGAAAACCACTAATCCCTTCATGGTGACATCTGCTCCTCAGGACTAGCAGAAAGCCTTGCATAAAATGAGTGCTTAACTGCACTGAACGCCCCTTCCCCAAACTCTACTCGATTGACCTTCCCCTTCTGCGTCCTTGGGGCAATCTCTCAGCACTGTCTGAGGTGCTGTCTCCTGGGCCACAGTTCTCATTTTGCCCCAAGTAAAACTTAGTTCACAGCGTTCAAGTTGTGCCTCTTTTTGGCCGACAGGTCTGAGCACTGTCCCTGGGTGTGACACCGCCAAGCCTGATCCTGGAGATTCCGGAGCCAGTGAACATCCTCTAACAATTTCTAGGTCACAACTAAGCACCTGACAGAGTGTTACAAAATATTTAGGGCTAGATTCATAAATACACAGAAAATTACACCAAAAAAAAAAAAAAAATGGCCATTGTTAACGACCACAAAAAAAGACAAAAGTAATTTTGGTACACTACATGGATCAGCTATAAACAGGGTTTCATCTTATACAAACACTGAAATTTGAATTATAGTTATTAAAATATCAGAAGGAAAGGCGATGAGGAAGTATGTGTATTAGAGTGGGAGGTGTATTTTCTCTCGTTGCTATTTGCTGAACAAATTTGGTGAAGCAACCTAAATGCATTACCTTCTCTCTTTATTTATTTATTTATTTAGCTGCACCATGAGGCTTGTGGCATCTTTGCTCCCCGACCAGGGATGGATTGCACCCTTGGCAGTGAAAATGCAGAGCCGGAACCAGGAAATTCCCCAGAATTTTATTCTCTTAACACTTTGGATCCTTGGGCCTTCCTGGTGACTAAGATCATAAAGAGTCCACCTGCCGATGCAGGAGGCACGGTTTCACCCCTGCATAGGGAAGATTGCCTAGAGAAGGAAATGGCCGCCCGCTCAGGAATTTTGCCTGAAGAACTCCATGGACAGAGGAGCTTGGTGGGCTCCAGTCCAGGGGTCAGAGTCGGACAAGGCTGAGGTGGTTCTCACTTTCACTGTCTGGGTCCTAAGTCAGATGTGGGTCTCGCTGGGCGAAAGTCACGATGTGGACAGAGCTGCATGCCTTCCTGGGCTCCAGGGAGAAGCCATAGCCTTGCCCACAAAGGTCATTGGCAGAGCTCAGTCCCCTGCCATGGCCAGGACTGAAGGTCCCATTTCCTTGCTAGAAAACCACTAATCCCTTCATGGTGACATCTGCTCCTCAGGACTAGCAGAAAGCCTTGCATAAAATGAGTGCTTAACTGCACTGAACGCCCCTTCCCCAAACTCTACTCGATTGACCTTCCCTTCTCGTCCTTGGGGCAATCTCTCAGCACTGTCTGAGGTGCTGTCTCCTGGGCCACAGTTCTCATTTTGCCCCAAGTAAAACTTAGTTCACAGCGTTCAAGTTGTGCCTCTTTTTGGCCGACAGGTCTGAGCACTGTCCCTGGGTGTGACACCGCCAAGCCTGATCCTGGAGATTCCGGAGCCAGTGAACATCCTCTAACAATTTCTAGGTCACAACTAAGCACCTGACAGAGTGTTACAAAATATTTAGGGCTAGATTCATAAATACACAGAAAATTACCCCAAAAAAAAAAAAAATGGCCATTGTTAACGACCACAAAAAAAGACAAAAGTAATTTTGGTACACTACATGGATCAGCTATAAACAGGGTTTCATCTTATACAAACACTGAAATTTGAATTATAGTTATTAAAATATCAGAAGGAAAGGCGATGAGGAAGTATGTGTATTAGAGTGGGAGGTGTATTTTCTCTCGTTGCTATTTGCTGAACAAATTTGGTGAAGCAACCTAAATGCATTACCTTCTCTCTTTATTTATTTATTTATTTAGCTGCACCATGAGGCTTGTGGCATCTTTGCTCCCCGACCAGGGATGGATTGCACCCTTGGCAGTGAAAATGCAGAGCCGGAACCAGGAAATTCCCCAGAATTTTATTCTCTTAACACTTTGGATCCTTGGGCCTTCCTGGTGACTAAGATCATAAAGAGTCCACCTGCCGATGCAGGAGGCACGGTTTCACCCCTGCATAGGGAAGATTGCCTAGAGAAGGAAATGGCCGCCCGCTCAGGAATTTTTGCCTGAAGAACTCCATGGACAGAGGAGCTTGGTGGGCTCCAGTCCAGGGGTCGCAGAGTCGGACAAGGCTGAGGTGGTTCACACTTTCACTGTCTGGGTCCTAAGTCAGATGTGGGTCTCGCTGGGCGAAAGTCACGATGTGGACAGAGCTGCATGCCTTCCTGGGCTCCAGGGAGAAGCCATAGCCTTGCCCACAAAGGTCATTGGCAGAGCTCAGTCCCCTGCCATGGCCAGGACTGAAGGTCCCATTTCCTTGCTGGCTGTCAGTGGAAGGCCGGTCAACTTCTGGAGTCGCCCACCTTCCTTGACCTGTGGCCGCCTTCCCCCACCTTCAAAGCCAGCAACAGGGCTTCCACCCTCTCCTGCCTCACCTTCCCTCGTCATGTCTCTGACCTACTTGACTGCGTTTCACTTCTAAGAACTTGTGATTGCACCCAGCCCGCCCAGATAATCCAGGATAATCTCCTCATTTCAAGGTTCTTAACTTGAATCACATCTGCAGAGGCTCTATGCCATATAAGGTAACATTCGCAGGTTGTGGGGGGCAGGGCAGGGACATGGGGGCGGGGGAGGGGTGCCGTAGTCAGCCTACGGGCAAGGGAGATGTAAGAATGCTAAATCTCTATCTTCCCAAGTAGGAAGTCATCAGGGTCTAAAACAGAAAAATCAGGCAACAGCAGCATGAACACTGCAATGTGGAAGCCGAAACAGAAGATATTTCTAGAACAAAGACAATGTTATCACTGAGCAGTAGGAGGGGGATTGGGAGACCAAGTTTGTCAGTTTTTCCAGTGGAAGCCTCATGGGGCACTATTTAATGTTTAACTTCTAAAACCTGTGTAAATTGTTGTTCAGTCACTAGCTCATGTCCGACTCTTTGTGACCCCATGGATGGCAGCATGCCAGGCTTCCCTGTCCTTCACCATCTCCTAGAGTTTGCCCAGTTCATGTCCACTGAGTCCATGATGCTATACACATATGTGCTCCCTGCTGTATGGAAACACCCCAGTGTTCTGTCTACTCTGTTTTCTACTCAAAGGACACCAGGGACACTTATGGCAGTGCTGGGGTGGTTGCCCACACCATATAAGGTGATAGTCATCTTTCACCAAGTGATCCCGTAGCTGGGTGTCCTTTGCAACCCTATGGACTGCAGCCCACCAGGCTCATCTGTCCGTGGGATTTTCCAGGCAAGAATCCTGGAGTGGGTTGCCATGACCTCCTCCAGAGATCTTCCTGACTCCGAGATCAAACGCTGCACTGCAGGCAGGTCCTTCATTGCTGAGCCACCAGGGAAGCCCAGAGGTTTCATTACATGGGCACAGTTAACTAAGTTATGGGCCATTGGTGACCTTTGCAATCTACCCCTCTCTTCCCTCCTGAGAGAAAGGAGCATGGGATGGGAAGTGAAAGCTACTCAGTTGTGTTCGACTCTTTGTGACCCATGGCTGAGCCCGGGACAAGCCAGTCCTCTGGGCAAGAATACTGGAGTGGATAGCCTTTCCCTTCTCCAGGCGATCTTCCAGAGGCAGGAATTGAACCGGGGTCTCCTTCTTGGCAGGTGGAATCTTTACCAGCTGAGCTCCAAGGGAAGGAGAGGCTCAAAATTCCGATCCTCTGATCAACCAACCCTCTGATTGGTTCTCCTGGAAACCACCCCTCCATCCTTAGGGGCTTTCCAAAAGACCCCTCATTAACATAAACTCAGCTGTGGTTGAAAGGGGCTTGTTATAAATAACAAAAGACACCTTTATCCTCTTACCACTTAAGAAATTCCAAGGGTTTTAGGAGGTGCCAGGAACAGGCTGAAGACTAATTGTATATTTCTTAATATAAATCATGCTGGTTCCTCTGCTGGGAACGCTCTTTCCTCTAGCCCTCCCCTTAACTGTTGCAGACCCCTCTCCCAGCCAGGAACCTTGATCTCGCGTGGCCTCGGCCTGCAACGGCTTGGAGCGGGGCTTGGGTTCTCAACCAAAGATTGAGGCTGGGTCTCCAAGGTGAAAGCACCAGGTCCTAGCCACTAGACCAGGGATCAGTGACAAGGGCTCTGCCTTTTGGCTTCGCAGAAAGGATTTCCACAAAGACAAAAAGTAGTGAAGCAAGTGAAACCATCACGAAGAGGAAAGGAGTGCAGCACGCATGGATGGGTATGTGGGCAGACTCAGAGGCAGAATCCCTGAGTCGTGCCTTCACGGTGGCTGAAATCATTTTAATAGAGCATTGCTTCTGGGTTTCCTTTGGTGGTTTAGTCGCTAAGCCGTGTCCGGCCCTTCACGACCCTATAGACTGTAGCCTGACAGTTCATCTATCCATGGGATTTCCCAGGCAAGAACACTGGAGTGGGTTGCCATTGCCTTCCTCAAGCCAATCATTTTGGTTTTCCCTGGTTCACAGTCCCTATTTGGTATATCTCAGGATCCTCCCATGTGTGCACACGCATCTGTTAGCCAAGGTGGATTTTGCCAAAAAGGCATTTGGGTAGGGAACAGCTCTTGACATAACTCACCTTTGGACTCAAGAAGGCTTTTCTATGTATGTGTGGTTAGGGAGGTCTCCTGGCTGCGAGAAAAGAAACACGTAGTCCAGGCAGGTTCTCCGTTAATTGTCCTGCCATTCTTGTCTTGGGGTTTCAGTCCACAGGGAATGAATCTCCGGTCGCTTTACCCCGGAGGGTCCATCTGCCTCCTGCCTCAGCCTCACTCTGTGCTCCAACAGTGCCTCACAGGTGCCCCACGATACCTATCTACACACATCCCTGAAACTGAATCACACAGTCCACCTGCTGGAGAAAGCTGATTTGTAGAATGAAGACAACCAGAGAGAAGGCAAGCACCAATGAGATGCAGAAGGCCACGCGTGGGACATTCTCTCCTCAAGACCTGGAGCAGAGGGTATGTGAAACCTAGAGCTGCTGCCAGCGGGTGCCTCTGAGGTTAGGGCCTGAAACAAGAGCCGCTGTGAAGGACAGTGCGAAGAAGGAAAGAGACACGCCACGTCCCAGTGACAGCACTGGAGCTATTGCCATTCGCCGGCCACGCCTCTGACCGCCAAGGTTTCTCATCCTAATGACAACACTTACCCTGAAGCAGTGGCTCCTTTAGAATCAGCTGGGGCACCTTAAAAAAAACACCTAGCCCTGGTCCCAATCCAGAAATTCTGACTCCCTCAGTCTGAGGTGGAGCAGCCATGGGAGGACAAGGAGAAGAGACAAGCAGAAAGAGAAAAAGAGCACTTCATACATATCTGTAAACAACAAAACTCTGTAAAAGCAAAATGAAAGAGTCGTGCCTTCACGGTGGCTGACATCATTTTAATAGAGCATTGCTTCTGGGTTTCCTTTGGTGGTTTAGTCGCTAAGCCGTGTCCGGCCCTTCACGACCCTATAGACTGTAGCCTGACAGTTCATCTATCCATGGGATTTCCCAGGCAAGAACACTGGAGTGGGTTGCCATTGCCTTCCTCAAGCCAATCATTTTGGTTTTCCCTGGTTCACAGTCCCTATTTGGTATATCTCAGGATCCTCCCATGTGTGCACACGCATCTGTTAGCCAAGGTGGATTTTGCCAAAAAGGCATTTGGGTAGGGAACAGCTCTTGACATAACTCACCTTTGGACTCAAGAAGGCTTTTCTATGTATGTGTGGTTAGGGAGGTCTCCTGGCTGCGAGAAAAGAAACACGTAGTCCAGGCAGGTTCTCCGTTAATTGTCCTGCCATTCTTGTCTTGGGGTTTCAGTCCACAGGGAATGAATCTCCGGTCGCTTTACCCCGGAGGGTCCATCTGCCTCCTGCCTCAGCCTCACTCTGTGCTCCAACAGTGCCTCACAGGTGCCCCACGATACCTATCTACACACATCCCTGAAACTGAATCACACAGTCCACCTGCTGGAGAAAGCTGATTTGTAGAATGAAGACAACCAGAGAGAAGGCAAGCACCAATGAGATGCAGAAGGCCAGCGTGGGACATTCTCTCCTCAAGACCTGGAGCAGAGGGTATGTGAAACCTAGAGCTGCTGCCAGCGGGTGCCTCTGAGGTTAGGGCCTGAAACAAGAGCCGCTGTGAAGGACAGTGCGAAGAAGGAAAGAGACACGCCACGTCCCAGTGACAGCACTGGAGCTATTGCCATTCGCCGGCCACGCCTCTGACCGCCAAGGTTTCTCATCCTAATGACAACACTTACCCTGAAGCAGTGGCTCCTTTAGAATCAGCTGGGGCACCTTAAAAAAAACACCTAGCCCTGGTCCCAATCCAGAAATTCTGACTCCCTCAGTCTGAGGTGGAGCAGCCATGGGAGGACAAGGAGAAGAGACAAGCAGAAAGAGAAAAAGAGCACTTCATACATATCTGTAAACAACAAAACTCTGTAAAAGCAAAATGAAAAAAAAAAAAAATGGGAAGAAAAAAGAAAGAGAGCAGTCCAGCCAGATTTTCCCCTTTTGGTAAGGTTGGTCTGATAAAGCTTGGCTTCGTGCCGGTCACACAAGACAAGCACCAGACTTCATTTCCTCTCTCCTCCCCATTCACCAGGAGGAAATCGAAACACCTTGACATTCTGGTAGCAAACAGGAGCAGAAAGTGTAATAAGAAAGACTAAATTCTAGAAAACAGGGACATCCCCAGTGGCCCAGAGGTTAAGAATCCACCTTGTAATGCGAAGGACACGGGTTCAATCCTTGGTCAGGAACTAAGATCCCACTAGTCACGGAGCTACTGAGCCTGAGCACCACAACTCAATCCATGTGCTCAACAAAAGATCTCGCTTGATGCAATAAAGACCCCAACTGCATAACTCAGACCTGACTCAGCCAAATAAAAAAAATTTTTTAATTCTAGAAAATAACTGGAGGAAGCCCTTTAGCTTTTGGAGAAGGAAGAAGTTTCCTTCACTCACTGGGAGGTGTATATTCTGGAAACTAGAGATGTCGAACAAGCAAGGAGCCCACAGCCTGTCCAAAGAGAGCGGTAAGTTGCTGGCCGGTGCCCATTAGGGCAGGGACTGGGCAGAAGACCTGCCTGAGAGTGGTGGGCCCCAGCGTGGGCTCAGGAGGAGTGAGGCAGGAGGGCAAGCATTGGAGCTGGCTTGCTAGGTAGAGAGAGAGCTCTCCCAAATGTTTGGAGGAGACATTGACAGTACACCGTGGCCCTGAAGACAGCAGTGAGCTGAGAGAAGGGAAGGTCCCTGAGGTCAGGACGGGGAGGTTGGAGGGCCAGGCACCCCATGTCCTTCTCACCACATGGAGGAATCTGGACTTTGCCTGTGTCAGCTGAACCGTGGTCGACTGACACGGCTGAAACCCCCAACTGGTGGCAGAGGCTCTGAACCATCCCCAGGCCCAAGCTCAAGATGACATCTTGAAGGTATCTACAGGGGTGATTTGGGACATCTCTGAAGGGGGGGTTTTTAAATAGGAGCAGCAGGAGCAAGGAGAAGAGACAACAAAAGAAAAAGAGCACGTCATACATATCTGTAAACAACAAAACTCTGTAAAAGCAAAATGAAAAAAAAAAAAAATGGGAAGAAAAAAGAAAGAGAGCAGTCCAGCCAGATTTTCCCCTTTTGGTAAGGTTGGTCTGATAAAGCTTGGCTTCGTGCCGGTCACACAAGACAAGCACCAGACTTCATTTCCTCTCTCCTCCCCATTCACCAGGAGGAAATCGAAACACCTTGACATTCTGGTAGCAAACAGGAGCAGAAAGTGTAATAAGAAAGACTAAATTCTAGAAAACAGGGACATCCCCAGTGGCCCAGAGGTTAAGAATCCACCTTGTAATGCGAAGGACACGGGTTCAATCCTTGGTCAGGAACTAAGATCCCACTAGTCACGGAGCTACTGAGCCTGAGCACCACAACTCAATCCATGTGCTCAACAAAAGATCTCGCTTGATGCAATAAAGACCCCAACTGCATAACTCAGACCTGACTCAGCCAAATAAAAAAAATTTTTTAATTCTAGAAAATAACTGGAGGAAGCCCTTTAGCTTTTGGAGAAGGAAGAAGTTTCCTTCACTCACTGGGAGGTGTATATTCTGGAAACTAGAGATGTCGAACAAGCAAGGAGCCCACAGCCTGTCCAAAGAGAGCGGTAAGTTGCTGGCCGGTGCCCATTAGGGCAGGGACTGGGCAGAAGACCTGCCTGAGAGTGGTGGGCCCCAGCGTGGGCTCAGGAGGAGTGAGGCAGGAGGGCAAGCATTGGAGCTGGCTTGCTAGGTAGAGAGAGAGCTCTCCCAAATGTTTGGAGGAGACATTGACAGTACACCGTGGCCCTGAAGACAGCAGTGAGCTGAGAGAAGGGAAGGTCCCTGAGGTCAGGACGGGGAGGTTGGAGGGCCAGGCACCCCATGTCCTTCTCACCACATGGAGGAATCTGGACTTTGCCTGTGTCAGCTGAACCGTGGTCGACTGACACGGCTGAAACCCCCAACTGGTGGCAGAGGCTCTGAACCATCCCCAGGCCCAAGCTCAAGATGACATCTTGAAGGTATCTACAGGTGTTTGGGCCTGAGTCTGTGGTCAGTACCCCCCAGCCATCCTCTGCACATACTGAAGTGGCCTCAGACTAGAAGGTGTGAAGGAAGTGAAGGTTCTCTTCTGGGCTGGACGAGGTGCTTCTCAACATAACTCCAACACGGGCTTCCCTGGTGGTCCAGTGGGTAAAGAATCCACCTTGCAGTGCAAGGGGCGCCAGTTCAATCCCTGGACTGGGAAGATCCCATGTTCCTCAGAGTGGCTGGACCAGTATGTCCAATTACGAGCCAGTGCTCTGGAGCGCATGCGCCCAGAGCAGGTGCTCTGCAACGAGACAGGCCACTGCAATGGGAGGCCCACACAGGCCGAAGAATGAAAATGGATGAAAATAAATAGATAAAAAACCAGTAAAAGAGGCCAAAATTTAAAACAAACAAACAACCCCAACACCTGCCACCCATTTCCAAACACCTCCACGGAAAGCCAGTGGAAAAGTCTGGCCAGGCACTCGGAACCTTTGTAACTTGCAGAGGAAACCAGTGACCTCCTCCTGGGCCTTAAAGTGGCTGCCAACTCCTCGAACTCATGTGAGGTATTCCTCATGCCATCCTGACTCCTCCACAGGCAGAAAACAGTCCCCAAACTGAACTGCTGAGTCAAAGATAGAAGTCAGAGAAGGAATAAAAACAAGATAATTCAGATACAATACATTCCTACTGATTTTGTAATTGACAGCTAAGGCCATTTATGCTCCAAACAACCCTACAGGTAAGTACTATTTTTCATTCTCTCCATTAGCAAACTGAGATCCAGAGAGGTAAACTGACTTACCCAGAGTCACACAGCTCTGTGCACAAGGCTTTAGCTGTCCTGTCACCGGCCCCTGGACCCACCCCCGCCAACTGCATTTTCAGCTACCTTCTTAGGTGAAGCGTCAGGATCTGGCTTTGGGAAGAACGTCAGACATTCTGGAACTGGGCGCCATGCAGGCGCCCTGACAAGGTGGGTGAAGATTGGGAAACATCACAGAGAAAGCCAGAAGGGGACAGAGATTCCTGCTCGTGGATAACCGGAGAGAACCGCTCAAGCTCCCCCTGGCTCTGAATTCAGTGTGGCTGTGGCCTAACACCCCAGGGCCTGGGGGTGTGCGCCACCCTCTCAGGGAGTGCGAGGGTTAATGAACTAACACAGCGAAGAACTCAGAACAGTGTCTGCCCCGTCAGAGAGAGCCGCACGGCTTCTCCAGACCCGCCGGGCTTCCTTTAGGTCTTCCTGCAGAGGTCCCCTTGGCGGCACGTCTGACCACCTGCCCAAAGCCCCACCCCCCCAGTCCCCTCCGTCCCCCTCCAGCTTTATTTCTCTCCCCCGAACACTTCTCCATCTACCATATCGTCTCAGCAAGATCAAGCCCGGCTTGCTCCTCCGTGGAGAGTCCCCCAGGGCCCTGGCCTGGGCCGCTCCAAGCCCCACGCCGAGCTCCCATCAGTGCTTCTCAAACTTGAACCTGCAGAGTCATCACCAGGGATTTTGTTAAATGTAGAAATTAAATTAGCAGGGCCGGGTGGGCCTGAGAATCGGCCTTTGGAAGGCATTCCCAGGTGATGAGCCAGAACCCTTTTCTCCCACCTCTCCTTTCCTCTCTCCCCCTCGCCCTGCCTCCCCCCCACCACCACCACCTACTTCCCCTCTCTTCCTACTCACTATCGCTCTCTTCCAGACCCTCTTTGTTTCCCTTGCCTTCTCTCTGCTCATCTCTCCATCACCACATCTCTCTTTTTTTAGAACAGT
Source organism: Tragulus kanchil (assembly GCA_022376925.1). NCBI lineage: Eukaryota > Metazoa > Chordata > Mammalia > Artiodactyla > Tragulidae > Tragulus > Tragulus kanchil. The sequence goes on from JAIOJX010000005.1 coordinate 165,208,654, forward strand.
TATTTAGTTGGCTGTCCAAGGTCTTTAGTTGTGGCATACGGGCTCCCTGACCAGGGATCAAACCCAGGTCTCCTGCGTTGCGAGTTCAGAGTCTTACCCACTGGACCACCAGAGAAGTTCCATTCCATCTCTCTTAACTTCCTCCCTCTGTCCCTTCTCTTCCTTTCTTTTTCTTTTTCTTTCCTCCCACCCATCCTCCATTCGCTGCCCCAGGAGGTAACTGGCACCCTTAGCATTGTCCCAGTCTACTGGGCTCCAAGTTCAAAATTCCTGATGGTAGGGCTTTAGCGAAAGCCATGTTTAGGGGACAGGATCAATCACAGAGCCAAAGGTGGGTGAAGATTGGGAAACATCACAGAGAAAGCCAGAAGGGGACAGAGATTCCTGCTCGTGGATAACCGGAGAGAACCGCTCAAGCTCCCCCTGGCTCTGAATTCAGTGTGGCTGTGGCCTAACACCCCAGGGCCTGGGGGTGTGCGCCACCCTCTCAGGGAGTGCGAGGGTTAATGAACTAACACAGCGAAGAACTCAGAACAGTGTCTGCCCCGTCAGAGAGAGCCGCACGGCTTCTCCAGACCCGCCGGGCTTCCTTTAGGTCTTCCTGCAGAGGTCCCCTTGGCGGCACGTCTGACCACCTGCCCAAAGCCCCACCCCCCCAGTCCCCTCCGTCCCCCTCCAGCTTTATTTCTCTCCCCCGAACACTTCTCCATCTACCATATCGTCTCAGCAAGATCAAGCCCGGCTTGCTCCCCCGTGGAGAGTCCCCCAGGGCCCTGGCCCGGGCCGCTCCAACCCCCACGCCGAGCTCCCATCAGTGCTTCTCAAACTTGAACCTGCAGAGTCATCACCAGGGATTTTGTTAAATGTAGAAATTAAATTAGCAGGGCCGGGTGGGCCTGAGAATCGGCCTTTGGAAGGCATTCCCAGGTGATGAGCCAGAACCCTTTTCTCCCACCTCTCCTTTCCTCTCTCCCCCTCGCCCTGCCTCCCCCCCACCACCACCACCTACTTCCCCTCTCTTCCTACTCACTATCGCTCTCTTCCAGACCCTCTTTGTTTCCCTTGCCTTCTCTCTGCTCATCTCTCCATCACCACATCTCTCTTTTTTTAGAACAGTTATTTAGTTGGCTGTCCAAGGTCTTTAGTTGTGGCATACGGGCTCCCTGACCAGGGATCAAACCCAGGTCTCCTGCGTTGCGAGTTCAGAGTCTTACCCACTGGACCACCAGAGAAGTTCCATTCCATCTCTCTTAACTTCCTCCCTCTGTCCCTTCTCTTCCTTTCTTTTTCTTTTTCTTTCCCCTCCCCACCCCTCCTCCATTCGCTGCCCCAGGAGGTAACTGGCACCCTTAGCATTGTCCCAGTCTACTGGGCTCCAAGTTCAAAATTCCTGATGGTAGGGGATTCCAGGCAAGAAGTCTGACTCCTTATTTGCGGAGACAAAAACAACGGGAAACCAGGAGCCCCCTGAACTGAGCTCTTCAGAGCTGGGCTCATCACATTCCCTTCTTAATAACCACATAATGACTCCTATTAACAGCCCATCAAAGACAATTACTGCTCTGAAGGAACAAAGGCTCCCACAAGCTATGTTTCTCAGCGTTTGTAGCAAACAGCTCTTATTCCACACCTGCATCCTAACTGTTCCCCCCATTCTGAGGGCACAGCTTTCAGTGTCGTCTTCTCTCTCCAGCACCTGCTCAGCAGACAGCTCCTCGCCCATCCTTTCCCAAGGGACAGAGAGGGGCCCAGGGAAAATCTTCGTAGTCCTTTCCTCTTTGGCATTTAGTGGGGACCTCTGACGGAAGCCCAGGGAATTAAGAATCTGTCCAGCAAAAGTACTCATAAGTACCTCTGTTTACAAGCTGTATGCACGCAGCGTGGCTTGTAGGAGTGGAAAATCAGAAATTACCCCCAAGGCTGTCACAGTCAAGTACAGTAGAATTACTAGAGAGTCATGAAAACATGGGGCCCAGAACAATCACCGTAAGAGCCTCCACTGACAAACCTAGACAGAGCATTAAACAGCAGAGACATCACTTTGCCGACAAAGGTTCGTAGGGTCAAAGCTACGGTTTTTCCAGTAGTCATGTGTCAATGTGAGAATTGAACCATAAGGAAGAGTGAGTGCCAAAGAATTGATGCTTTTGAACTGTGATGCTGCAGAAGACTCCTCAGAGAACCTTGGACTGTAAGGAGATCAACCCAGTCCATCCTAAAGGAAATCGACTCTGAATAGTCATGGGAAGGACTGATCCTAAAATTGAAGCTCCAATGCTTCGGCCACCTGATGTGATGAGCAGGCTCACTGGAAGAGACCCAGATGCTGGGACAGATTGAGGGCAGGGGAAGAAGGGGGCAACAGAGGATGAGATGGTTGAATAGCGTCACCAACTCACTGGACATGAGTTTGAACAAGCTTCAGGAGACAGTGAAGGACAGGGAAGCCTGATGTGCTGCAGCTCATGGGGTCATAAAGACTTGGACGCAACTTCGCGGCTGAACAACAATGTTGACTTTTAGGTACTGTGTGTCCACTCCTGCTCAGAGCACTTGACACACATGATCTCATTTAATGTCACAACAGGAGACCTTCCCTGCTGGTCCAGTGCTGAAGAGTCTGCCTTCCAATTTGGGGGACGCAGGTTTAATCCCTAGTCAGGCAACTAAGACCCCACATGCCAGCTGCTACTAAGCCTAAGCGCTGCCAACGACTGAGTTCACAAGCTCTGAAGCCACTAGAGAGAAGCCCACGTGCCACATCTAAGACCTGCCACAGCTAAATAAATAAACATTACGCTTAAAATGTCACAACAACCCTGGGGAAATTCTTAGTCTCATTTCCTGGCTAAGGAAACCAAAGCTTAGGTGTTATTACCTACTTTTTCCCAAAACTGAATTTCACTCCCCAGGAATCAATGTCTAATCATTAAGCAAAGTTTAGGGCTTGGTTTTTGTTTTTTTTTTAAGTATAGACCATGGAAAGTAAAACAAAATCTTCTAGAGAGTAATTAGGAGACTATCTTCATGACCCTGGTATAGGCAAATATTTCACACACAGGAGACAGAAACTGTAAGCTTCTTGGACTTCAGGATGAGCAGAGGGTGACTGTGCATATTCCATCCGGGTGGACAAGGTGGGGGTGCCCTAGGCCTTGTCCAGCAGATGCAGCCCACGCCACCTTTCCGTTTATAACTCCATCTGGGAAAGACAGGTTATAACCTCGGGGAGCCGGGCACCATCCTCAGTCACTAGGCCTTTCCCAATCGGGGCCCGATGAGCCGCTGTGACGGACACCAGGGGGCGCCCCGCAGACTGCGCGGCCAGCCCTGGCCCACAGAGGTGGCTGGAGTCCTCAAGTCATTCGCGTCCTGGCTGTCCCCATCCTTGTTTGTCTCTGGCAGCCAAGTTTCAGAATCAGAATTCCCCAGAGAAGTCAGCACCTAGGAGGAGAGGCTGAGGGGCCACCATGCCCCCACAACCCTCCATGGTTTACAGAATGCCTTCACCCACACTCTCTACCCTCATGCCAGGACGGGGAGCAGGCAGAGCTACCCCCTGAGCCACGGATAAGGCAGTGGTGAAGTGAAAGGAAGATGAAGCTTCCCAGCAGGTGAAGCGCAGAGCCAGGCGCCAGGCCTGGTGCCAGGGGGCCCTCCTGCCACCTCCCTGCGCTCTCACCTCTCATACAGCTCACTGGATCCCAGCTGCCCGCCGACTCCTTGGGAGCGTGATTAGCACCACTTAAAGTCTTAAGTGTGGACACATACGTGGACCTGGGCCGGGAGGGGGTGGGCAGCGAAAGGGATCAGGATTGGCCGCTTTGCTGTAAGCGTGCTCGGGCAGCAGGCATTGAGCAGCAAAAACAGAAACAAACGTCTGCTCTCCCCTCATCTGCCTAAAGCAGCACAGAAGTTTCCTTTTCTGAAGCTGTTTCCCCCTGCTGCTCCGTACCAGGAGATCAAGTCTATCACCGGAAGCAGTCATCGCTGAGATGGGTCTGCACAACCAAGCTTACCAAAATAACCCTTAACTTCCGTTTGTTTCAATAAAATTTATCTTTCTACAGTTTATCTTCCATACAATTTATATAAAGTGATATATAAGTTTAACTGTTCCATGGGTCTTCGCTTCTCTTCTATGAAGAGCCTGTGGCTAAAGAGAGAGAGAAATGCCATCAGGGTGGACCTAGGTCTGCCGGGGCTCCTCCTAGACGTTGATTTTGCACACAAAAAAATACTATCATCAAGTAATATGTATATGACTTCTCTCTTGTTCACCTGTCAGTTGTCAGTTTAGTTTGCAGGCCCCAGAGACAGAACCTAAGAGGCTGCACCCTGGAAGAGAGATGTCAGCAGGGCCCAGCTGAGCCCATGAGGGGCCCCAGCTAACGGGAAAAGGGGAGACACTTGGCTGCCGGGTGGGGGAGTCCTCAAGTCATTCGCGTCCTGGCTGTCCCCATCCTTGTTTGTCTCTGGCAGCCAAGTTTCAGAATCAGAATTCCCCAGAGAAGTCAGCACCTAGGAGGAGAGGCTGAGGGGCCACCATGCCCCCACAACCCTCCATGGTTTACAGAATGCCTTCACCCACACTCTCTACCCTCATGCCAGGACGGGGAGCAGGCAGAGCTACCCCCTGAGCCACGGATAAGGCAGTGGTGAAGTGAAAGGAAGATGAAGCTTCCCAGCAGGTGAAGCGCAGAGCCAGGCGCCAGGCCTGGTGCCAGGGGGCCCTCCTGCCACCTCCCTGCGCTCTCACCTCTCATACAGCTCACTGGATCCCAGCTGCCCGCCGACTCCTTGGGAGCGTGATTAGCACCACTTAAAGTCTTAAGTGTGGACACATACGTGGACCTGGGCCGGGAGGGGGTGGGCAGCGAAAGGGATCAGGATTGGCCGCTTTGCTGTAAGCGTGCTCGGGCAGCAGGCATTGAGCAGCAAAAACAGAAACAAACGTCTGCTCTCCCCTCATCTGCCTAAAGCAGCACAGAAGTTTCCTTTTCTGAAGCTGTTTCCCCCTGCTGCTCCGTACCAGGAGATCAAGTCTATCACCGGAAGCAGTCATCGCTGAGATGGGTCTGCACAACCAAGCTTACCAAAATAACCCTTAACTTCCGTTTGTTTCAATAAAATTTATCTTTCTACAGTTTATCTTCCATACAATTTATATAAAGTGATATATAAGTTTAACTGTTCCATGGGTCTTCGCTTCTCTTCTATGAAGAGCCTGTGGCTAAAGAGAGAGAGAAATGCCATCAGGGTGGACCTAGGTCTGCCGGGGCTCCTCCTAGACGTTGATTTTGCACACAAAAAAATACTATCATCAAGTAATATGTATATGACTTCTCTCTTGTTCACCTGTCAGTTGTCAGTTTAGTTTGCAGGCCCCAGAGACAGAACCTAAGAGGCTGCACCCTGGAAGAGAGATGTCAGCAGGGCCCAGCTGAGCCCATGAGGGGCCCCAGCTAACGGGAAAAGGGGAGACACTTGGCTGCCGGGGTGGGGACGGGTAGAGGCTCAAGTTATCATCACCACATAACTTTGAGGACACAGGGCCAGGCAGGCCTCCGCTGGGACCTCCTAATCCTCCTATCCCCCGCTGCAGTTGAAGCTTTCACAGAACCCACCAAGGTATTCTGTCTTTATTTCCCAGGAGGGGAGGGTCTCTTGATCACAGCAGGCTGTGCGGGACCTCCAACACAGCCGAACCCAAGTCTGGGAGGAGTAGGGGGAGGCCTGTGGCCACCCTGACGGCATCTCTCTCTCTCTTTAGCCACAGGCTCTCAGGGGCCCCTGGGTTGGACTCAGGTCATGTGGCAGCCCAGACACTTCTCCTAAAATGCCTCTGCAGCTGTCAGCTCAAACCCAAGGACCTTTATCTACACAGCCAGGATGCTTTCTTCAAGAAACCAAGAAAGAAATGACACTACACGGAGGCTGGGAACATTGTCTGGTTTACCTACAGGTTAGAGCCCAGGGCACCTGCGGCAGGCGGGACCCGCCAGAGAGCCTGGTGTCTGGGGCAACACTGACCTCTCCCATGGCCACCCCGTGGCTGGGACCCAGCCCAGCTCCAGAGAACAGGCCTGCAGGCTCAGAATCTCCTGGCCAGCTGTGGCTGGATGAGGGAGTTGTTTCCATTGCTCAGAAAAGAGTTTGCTTTTTCTTCTTCTGTAAACCAGGGCTGGTTATAGCCAAACTCCAGCAAGGGAGAAGACACTGACATTAACCAAGGGGAGAGCTCTTGACCACAGAAGCCCTCAGGAGTTAAAACCCCAGCATCGTCCTTTCAAGACAGAGAAGAACATGGCAACCCACTCTAGTATTCCTGCCTGGAGAATCCCGCAGAAAGAGGAGCCTGGCAAGCTACAGTCCATGGGGTCGCACAGTGTCGGACAGGAATGAAGCGACTTAGCACTCTCCTTCAAAAGAAACGCCCAGCTTCCAAGCCTGTTGCCTACACTTGGGCAAAACCCTACAGCTGTGTGCTGAATCGTGCCCACCCCAAATTCATTACTTCAGAAGATGACTGTATCTTAAGACAAGGTCCTTAAAGAGGTGACTCGTTACTAGGACGGGTCCGAGTCCCATCTGACTGATGTCCTCGTAAGAAGCGAGTAAGACACAGAGGCCCAGGAGGACGGCCATCTACAAGCCAAAGAGAGAGAATCCAGCCCCACAGGCACTGTGATCTCAGACTTCCAGTCTCCAGAACTGAGCTCATTCTTCGCTACTGCCTAAGCCACACAGTCCGAGGGACCTGCGAAAGCAGCCTGACCAAGCAGATACACCTAACTGTGAGCCCTGAGCAGACCCCAAGGCCAACCCCCACCGCAGAAGCAGAACTTGCCAGACCTCAGCCAGTCAAACAGAGGCCCACCTGGGGCCTTTCGGTGGGGGCTGGTGACCAGCGAAGCAAGGATCCAGGCTGCTGAGGTCACAGGAACGCTGCACGATACACAGCCGCCATGACCATCTGTCGGCACCCTCTGGAGCTTCCCCTAGAACACCGAGGACACAGCGCTCTGTCAGGGTCAAGCCTGCTGGTGTCCCACTGTGCGGGAGACTGCTACCCTCCCAAGGCCTTGGCTGTTCTCACGACCCCCCCGAGAAAAGGGGTTAAGCAGCTTATAGTTAAGGAATGACCATGATGTTTGTACAAATTGTAGTATATGCTGAACCGCTTTCCTCCCGCAGGCGTGGAATTCAGGTGCGAGCTAGGCACAGGGTGCCCGTGAAATGGACCCCCAATAAAAACTCTAGACTCCCAGGCTCAGACCAGCGCCCCTAGTGGACAGCACTCACCGTCTGAGGCTGGAGGACTCGAGCGTGTCCTGTGTGACTCTACGGGGAAAGACTCTTGGGAGCTAGTGTCCAGCTTCCTCTGGACGTCACTCCACACCGCTTCGCCCTTTCCTTCTGCTGCTCTCCTTTGTATGTTTCTCCCATAACAGATCTCACCCATGAGTATGACTATATGGCACATTCTGTGAGTCCTTCTGGGGTTCCCCGGTGGTGCAAGGGGTAAAGAACCTGCCCGCCATTGTTGGAGATGCAAGGGACATGGGTTTGATCCCTGGGTCAGGAAATTCCCCTGGAGGAAGGCATGGCAACAGCCCATAGGGCTGCAAGGAGTTGGCCACAACTGAGGCACACACACACGTGCATGAGTCCTTCTACTCAATCTTCAGACCTGAGGGTGGTCTTGGAAACTCCATACCCCCCACCCCCCACCCCCCATCAAAGGTGGCCCCTTGATCCTCCGCCCGTCTGACATTTGTTCTTCCCACGCTGTGCCCAGACCTCTGTCACTATGCCGGATCTGGGCACCCTGCAGGAGACCCACATGAGAGCCTGCTGATCACGCACCTCCCTGGGGATCAGCTACCCTCCACTCAGAGGTCTGGAGCCAGCCCAGGGCACTGGGTGCTTGACCTCCTGGAGTTCCGCTCTCCCAGTCAGCTCGGGCAACCCTGCTTTGGAGGAAGATCTCCCACCCCTGGGCTTCCCTGGTGGCTCCCTCCCAATTCAGGAGACGCAGGTTCAGTCCCTGGATGGGGAAGATCCCCTGGAGAAAGAAATGGCAACTCACTCCACTGTTCTTGCCTAGAGAATCCCATGGACAGAGGAGCCTGGCGGGCTACTGTTCATAGGGTTGCAAAGAGTCAGACACGACTGAGCCAGTAAACAACCATAACGCTCCCCCCCACACCCAGGCCCAGATCTGGACACCTATGCTTCAACACCAACTCGGATCCTGACCTGAGGAACTCTGGGAAATAGTTTCTCACCAGGGCTCCTTTTTTATCCATCATCAGATGAGGGCCTGGGCCCCAGTTGGGAGCTCTTAGTTCCTGGTGGTCACAGAACCCGTCTGTAAATCTGATGAGAGCGGTGAACCCTTTCCAGCCCACTGTATACACACACACACATGTGCGCGCATGCGTGTGCAACTCTGCCTCCACATGAGAGGCCTGCGCATGAAGTGCCCTTGGCCTGAATCACCTCTCAGGCTTCCAGTTCTCACAGTCTGTGATTCCATCAACAATCCAGCCTGCCTCTTCTGTTGTTTCAGCCCTACGAATAGAGGAAACAGTGTGTTTTGCCCCAGTTCTCTAATGTCTGTAAAACTGCAAACACCAAGACTAATTTACTTTCTGGAATGGTACAGACAAAGATAGGGGGTTATATCAGGTATAGTTATTAAATCTCCATATTCACAAGTGCCAAGACAGGGTCCTCAAGGAGTGTTTGGAAACAACCAATCATCAGGTTTACAACACTGTATCTGAGTCCCTCAGGTGGAAGGCAGGCTCAGGTCCTGCGCCTGGGTCAACCCTGAGTCACCGCAGGTCTGCACTGCCCACAAGTGCAGGCAGAAAGTAACGATAAGGGAGAAATGCAGGATAGATCAGTATCACCTCCTCTGAGAAGCCCTCCTGGGCCCCCGGGCGTAATTCATTCCTGCCTCATTCAAACCCTGGCAGCACTTTGTATGGGCTGCAATTAGAGCCTCTGAAATGGTCTGGCCTGTCTTATGGTTGGCTGTGTGCTTCTCTGCCGCCCCCAGACAGTGAGCAATTTAGGATCCACATCCATGTCCGCATCCCAGCCCAGCTGCCCAGTAACCAGGCTGTGGAAGGGAGGAGGGCATCCCCACTGCCTACCTCAGGGGCCTGCGGCTCCCCTGAGATCCTGGAAGCCTTGGGAGATCACTCCCCTTCCGCTCTAGGAGTGAGCCCATGGCCAAGCCCCGGTCCCCCAGGGGGTCCAATTGTCTGGGGCAATTGGTTCAGGGATGGCACGTGAAAGAAGTCAGACCGATGAGGCTCAATCCTGAGATTTGTCCTGAAACTGTCCAAAAAGAGGGGTGATCCTCCCCCGGGGCTGGGAAGCTGCTTGAATGGAAGCCTGGATCTGCAGCCGGCCAGCTCTGTTGTGAACGGGGAGCACGTGCCTGAGGTTGCAGCCAGCTCAGAGGAAAGCAGTGCTAAGCCACGCAGAGAAAGGCAAAGTCCTGACGAACTTGTGTGAAGTCCTGGATCCAGCCACACCTGAAGCCAGTGTCCCTCTTGAGCTTCTCAGTTTTCTCAGCCAGTTACGTCCCTTTTTGCCTGAACCCATCTGAGACAGGCTTCTGTCACTCACACCCAGGAGTCCTGGATAAAATTCCCGGATTCTAAACTAGCCCTCTGGTGGACGGAGTACCATCAAAAAGACACACACGGGGGTTCAAGGCAGCAGTCACTTGCTTGAGGTTATAGAGCTGCTTGGTGAGAAGGCGAGGACCAGAGCTCAAGCTGCCCGCCTCATAGGCTGTTCTCCATCTGACACACTGCCTCACCTTCTCCTGAGGGGCCCGACTTGAAGACAGGAAGATGTTTGGAAACAACCAATCATCAGGTTTACAACACTGTATCTGAGTCCCTCAGGTGGAAGGCAGGCTCAGGTCCTGCGCCTGGGTCAACCCTGAGTCACCGCAGGTCTGCACTGCCCACAAGTGCAGGCAGAAAGTAACGATAAGGGAGAAATGCAGGATAGATCAGTATCACCTCCTCTGAGAAGCCCTCCTGGGCCCCCGGGCGTAATTCATTCCTGCCTCATTCAAACCCTGGCAGCACTTTGTATGGGCTGCAATTAGAGCCTCTGAAATGGTCTGGCCTGTCTTATGGTTGGCTGTGTGCTTCTCTGCCGCCCCCAGACAGTGAGCAATTTAGGATCCACATCCATGTCCGCATCCCAGCCCAGCTGCCCAGTAACCAGGCTGTGGAAGGGAGGAGGGCATCCCCACTGCCTACCTCAGGGGCCTGCGGCTCCCCTGAGATCCTGGAAGCCTTGGGAGATCACTCCCCTTCCGCTCTAGGAGTGAGCCCATGGCCAAGCCCCGGTCCCCCAGGGGGTCCAATTGTCTGGGGCAATTGGTTCAGGGATGGCACGTGAAAGAAGTCAGACCGATGAGGCTCAATCCTGAGATTTGTCCTGAAACTGTCCAAAAAGAGGGGTGATCCTCCCCCGGGGCTGGGAAGCTGCTTGAATGGAAGCCTGGATCTGCAGCCGGCCAGCTCTGTTGTGAACGGGGAGCACGTGCCTGAGGTTGCAGCCAGCTCAGAGGAAAGCAGTGCTAAGCCACGCAGAGAAAGGCAAAGTCCTGACGAACTTGTGTGAAGTCCTGGATCCAGCCACACCTGAAGCCAGTGTCCCTCTTGAGCTTCTCAGTTTTCTCAGCCAGTTACGTCCCTTTTTGCCTGAACCCATCTGAGACAGGCTTCTGTCACTCACACCCAGGAGTCCTGGATAAAATTCCCGGATTCTAAACTAGCCCTCTGGTGGACGGAGTACCATCAAAAAGACACACACGGGGGTTCAAGGCAGCAGTCACTTGCTTGAGGTTATAGAGCTGCTTGGTGAGAAGGCGAGGACCAGAGCTCAAGCTGCCCGCCTCATAGGCTGTTCTCCATCTGACACACTGCCTCACCTTCTCCTGAGGGGCCCGACTTCGAACCAAACCCAAAGCCACCCTAGAGCCAACATACAGAGGGAGATGCTCATTCAGCAACACCCCAGCCCACTCACAGGGCTGCTCTAGACCCCAGAGGAGCCAAGGTAACGCCAGAGGCAGCCGCACCGCACTCGGGGCAAAGGCTGCTTCCAGCCTGAAGACGGGTTTTCATTTTGACACGAATCTGGGGTCAGTGGGCATCCAGGGAGAAAGCCAAAGACAAGATTCTTGGGGCGTCACCTCCAGTCTGTCCCTGACTCAGCTGCTGCTGCCGCCGCCGCAGGGTCAGCCCCAAAGACGGACGCACCAGCGAGTGCGCCTGCTCGGTCACGCTGACCACACTCTCTGTCCTTGGGCCCTGACCCCAGCCCCGGGAGGGGTGGTTGCCTCAGAATAACAGAGGGTATCCCCCCACGGCGGTAATGAGCTGCCCGGCTCCCAGGCCCTGTGTCACGATGTTGGGAGTACGGTTGGAAACCCTGAGAATAATCTTTCTCCCTTTCTGGCTCACTTTTCACTACAGATTTGTAATTTTCTTGACTGGGGCTTGAGAATGCGGCCTCTGTGATGGGAGTTCCTTGGTATTTGTTGAGACTTGCTGTGGGTTCGTAAGCGATCAATTTACATTGCTGTACATGTTTGCTTGAAAATATGTATTTAAATGATAAACACAGGGTTAGCGTTCTCTGTGTATTCATCCAATCAAGATTGATAAAGATGTTCTGATTGTCTGTCCATCAGAGCTTTCATTTTCCAAGAAAGCTGTGTTAAAATCTCCCTCTAAGACTGAATATTTCCATCTCTTCTCATAATTCTACTTTCTATATATACTTAAATAATGTTGGTTGAAGATATTCATCCAAGGATATCTTCCTGGTGAATTGTTCTTTTTTGCATGAGGTGTGAGGCCCTCTTTTTCACCGACTTTGTCTGATAATGGACTCTCCTGGTGGTCCCGTGGTGAAGAATCCACCTGCCAGTGCAGGGGACATGGGTTCAATCCCCAGTCCAGGAAGAGTCCACAGGCTGCGGGGCAGCACCTACCGAAATCCAGGTGCTCTAGAGCCCAAACGCACAGCAGGAGAAACCTCCGCCAGGAGAAGCCGCGCCCCGTAACCAGAGAGCCGCCTCCACCCGTCACAGCTAGAGAAAGCCCAGGCACAGCCATGACTATCCAGAGCGGCCAAAAAAATAAAATAAATAATTCATTTTAATTGTCTGATAATAATATGGCCACAGTGGCTTCCTTTGGGCTAGTCGCTGTTGGATGATCTTTCCCATCTCTTTCGACCTTTCAAATGTGCTTATGCTTTACATGCACCACTGGCAGATGCTGCACAAAGCTGGATTCGAGTTGATGTTGCTTCACTCTTTCATCCACTGAGAGAATTACTTCAAGATCTCAAGTGCAATCCATTTACTTGTGCTGTGGTGACTAAAATACTCAGATTTCCTCCTGTCCTCTATTTTGCATTTTCTATTTACTCTGCTTTTTCTTTACTTTTCCTTCTCCTTTCCTGCCTTCTATTAGATTAATCATGTTTTTTTTAAAGATTCCTTTTCTACTGATTTCAAAGGCATATGTGTTATTTTACCATTGTAGCTTGTTAATTTCACATTTTAATATGAATTCCTTTATCGATTGATGATTGATTTGGCTGCATCAGGTCTTAGTTGTCGCACATGGGATCTTTCTTGTGGCACATGGCCTTATTTGTTCCACAGCATTTGGGATCTTAGTTCCCAGATCTGGGATCGAAGCCACATCCCCTGCATTGCACAGTGAATTCTTTTTTATTTTTTTTTGCTTTCTACCAAATAACTAAATACAATTTATTTTGTATTTAACACTTTAACATTTATGTATTTAACATATAACATATATCATTTCCATCTGGTTGGTATGATCATGATATCATGATCTCTTGAGGATTATTACTTTAATAATTCCAAGACAGTTGTCAAATAAGAAATCATTCCTCCAACAAGTCATGATCAAAGTATCTCTAATGACTTGGCAGTCCGTGGAAAATAAAGGCGACATGAGGTAAATATAGGCAAAGTCAGAATCAATCACAAATCCTAATAAAGAGGTTTCATAATATAGAAACAAAGAAGGCACACTTCTATAGAAGCTAAATGTTCGCTCATTCTTTGCGATGGGCCAGGCTGAAGGCTACAGAGGTCGACAAGGCACAAGGCCCTCCGTCTCGCAGTGAAGCCTGCCGGCCAAGCCCAGCACAGGGTGGAGTCAGCAGGAGGGCTCTCGCTGACGCACCAGGGGGCCTGGTGCAGACTGTGGCATCAGGAACGGGGGACCAAAGCAGACTTAGGGGACCTGGAAAGAAATGTAAGGGGAGGAAGTCTAGCTTCTCCAGGTCTTGATTTCTAAACAACGACAACACGCTTTTCTGAGGATGAAGATGCGTCCTAGGAAATGGTTCCTATGAAATGTTCTCAGATTTTCAAAAACTTCAAGATCTCAAGTGCAATCCATTTACTTGTGCTGTGGTGACTAAAATACTCAGATTTCCTCCTGTCCTCTATTTTGCATTTTCTATTTACTCTGCTTTTTCTTTACTTTTCCTTCTCCTTTCCTGCCTTCTATTAGATTAATCATGTTTTTTTTAAAGATTCCTTTTCTACTGATTTCAAAGGCATATGTGTTATTTTACCATTGTAGCTTGTTAATTTCACATTTTAATATGAATTCCTTTATCGATTGATGATTGATTTGGCTGCATCAGGTCTTAGTTGTCGCACATGGGATCTTTCTTGTGGCACATGGCCTTATTTGTTCCACAGCATTTGGGATCTTAGTTCCCAGATCTGGGATCGAAGCCACATCCCCTGCATTGCACAGTGAATTCTTTTTTATTTTTTTTTGCTTTCTACCAAATAACTAAATACAATTTATTTTGTATTTAACACTTTAACATTTATGTATTTAACATATAACATATATCATTTCCATCTGGTTGGTATGATCATGATATCATGATCTCTTGAGGATTATTACTTTAATAATTCCAAGACAGTTGTCAAATAAGAAATCATTCCTCCAACAAGTCATGATCAAAGTATCTCTAATGACTTGGCAGTCCGTGGAAAATAAAGGCGACATGAGGTAAATATAGGCAAAGTCAGAATCAATCACAAATCCTAATAAAGAGGTTTCATAATATAGAAACAAAGAAGGCACACTTCTATAGAAGCTAAATGTTCGCTCATTCTTTGCGATGGGCCAGGCTGAAGGCTACAGAGGTCGACAAGGCACAAGGCCCTCCGTCTCGCAGTGAAGCCTGCCGGCCAAGCCCAGCACAGGGTGGAGTCAGCAGGAGGGCTCTCGCTGACGCACCAGGGGGCCTGGTGCAGACTGTGGCATCAGGAACGGGGGACCAAAGCAGACTTAGGGGACCTGGAAAGAAATGTAAGGGGAGGAAGTCTAGCTTCTCCAGGTCTTGATTTCTAAACAACGACAACACGCTTTTCTGAGGATGAAGATGCGTCCTAGGAAATGGTTCCTATGAAATGTTCTCAGATCAGCTTTCAACCACAGACACTCATTTGGTTGAGAAGCAGAACATAACTTAGAATAAACATCAAATATATATATATGAGTGAAATCCTAAGGGAAGCACTAAGATTACAGAGGAAAATTCTGCTCTTATATGGCTTCCATGATCATCTTTCTAGAGAAAGTACGGGAAGCTTCTAGGAGCCAAGTTCAGAAACTACCGTCGGATGATTGCAATTCATCTTCTCTGGCAAGAGGAAACGGTCACCCTGGTAACACAGATGATACAAACTGCATGAAGCACACCTAAAATCAGGTAGCCAAAGACATTTCTCATAACTGAAATACAACAGTCTGTATACAACAGTGCTTGTCTGTCCCAAGCACACACAAATGATATCCTATTCGTTTCCATTCAGGATACTGTGATTGTCCAGTTGCTCTCTTCTCTTCTATACTGAACATCCATTTTTCTAAGATGCGGCTTACAAGCTTAGGACCATTCTCTGTAGTTGGAATGTGTATAGTCTCACATTTGTATAGGATAGTCGACGCAGGGCAAAACACGCAGGTAGTACCTGAACCAAACATCTCCGTCACCTGGTTCTCTAGCATAGTGGATTCTTAACCAGTGGATCGCCAGGGAAGTCCCTGAATACGAATTTCTAGCAAGGTTTCAAGCTAAGCCATATCAGCATCCTCCACCTCAATGACACAAAGACCTTAGAACAGTTTGCCTCCAGTCTCACCCACCTCTAGTTTCTTCAGGTTGTTGTGATCTAGTACTTTAGTTCCACCTGTTTCTGAAGCCCTAAAACTCGTCCTATTTATTATTCTTTTTTCCCCTTTGGGGGGGGGGTGGGGAGGGAGGGGGACGGGCAGGTCACTTCTATTGGTCTTTCATTTCTCTATTTTCATCCGTCTTTGTTCTTTGGCTCCTGTGGGCCTCCCATCGCGGTGGCATCTGTTGTCGCAGAGCACTGGCTCTGGGCGCATGCACCCCAGAGCTCCGGCTCGGTAATTGGACACATCAGTCCAGCCGCTCCGCGGCACGTGGGTTCTTCCCAGGCCAAGGATCGAACCGGCGCCCCTTGCACTGCAGGGCGGTATCCTTACCCTCTGGACCACCAGGGAAGCCCCTAGCTCTATTTAATTACTAGTTTTTATACTATCAGGGCTCATTTAAACTCATGTATGTAATTATCAAATTATTTTCTTACAATTACTTCCTGCACCCTACCTTTTCCTACTGGGCTTAAACTACTCAATATAATCCACAGATGCAGAAAGCCAACTGTATTCATTGCACAACGTCACTTTACGTACAAGACTTGAGTATCTGCAGATTTGGGTATCCCTAGAGGATTTCTGGAACCAGTACCCCCAGATCATGAGACCCTGCAGTATCATGGGACAACTGTACATCCCATAATAATCCTTTCAAAAACGGTCTATGACCATCCTCCAAGAGGAAGATGGAATCATTGAAGACTCATCCGGATGTTTGGCATTAAAGCTTAGAGGACTCGAACCTGGGGCAGAAACAGCTGCAGCCCCCCAGTCATCTCTCTCTCTATCTTTGTTTGGCCTCCATGTGTGGTCTCTCCAGGATGGAAGCTTCAGAGTAGCCAGACTTCTTTGAGATTGGCTCAGGATCCCCACAACACGCAGGTAGTACCTGAACCAAACATCTCCGTCACCTGGTTCTCTAGCATAGTGGATTCTTAACCAGTGGATCGCCAGGGAAGTCCCTGAATACGAATTTCTAGCAAGGTTTCAAGCTAAGCCATATCAGCATCCTCCACCTCAATGACACAAAGACCTTAGAACAGTTTGCCTCCAGTCTCACCCACCTCTAGTTTCTTCAGGTTGTTGTGATCTAGTACTTTAGTTCCACCTGTTTCTGAAGCCCTAAAACTCGTCCTATTTATTATTCTTTTTCCCTTGGGGGGGGTGGGGTGGGGAGGGAGGGGGACGGGCAGGTCACTTCTATTGGTCTTTCATTTCTCTATTTTCATCCGTCTTTGTTCTTTGGCTCCTGTGGGCCTCCCATCGCGGTGGCATCTGTTGTCGCAGAGCACTGGCTCTGGGCGCATGCACCCCAGAGCTCCGGCTCGGTAATTGGACACATCAGTCCAGCCGCTCCGCGGCACGTGGGTTCTTCCCAGGCCAAGGATCGAACCGGCGCCCCTTGCACTGCAGGGCGGTATCCTTACCCTCTGGACCACCAGGGAAGCCCCTAGCTCTATTTAATTACTAGTTTTTATACTATCAGGGCTCATTTAAACTCATGTATGTAATTATCAAATTATTTTCTTACAATTACTTCCTGCACCCTACCTTTTCCTACTGGGCTTAAACTACTCAATATAATCCACAGATGCAGAAAGCCAACTGTATTCATTGCACAACGTCACTTTACGTACAAGACTTGAGTATCTGCAGATTTGGGTATCCCTAGAGGATTTCTGGAACCAGTACCCCCAGATCATGAGACCCTGCAGTATCATGGGACAACTGTACATCCCATAATAATCCTTTCAAAAACGGTCTATGACCATCCTCCAAGAGGAAGATGGAATCATTGAAGACTCATCCGGATGTTTGGCATTAAAGCTTAGAGGACTCGAACCTGGGGCAGAAACAGCTGCAGCCCCCCAGTCATCTCTCTCTCTATCTTTGTTTGGCCTCCATGTGTGGTCTCTCCAGGATGGAAGCTTCAGAGTAGCCAGACTTCTTTGAGATTGGCTCAGGATCCCCACAACACATGGGGAGAGAGAAAGAGAGAGAGAGACAGATGACACCAGATGGAAGGAAGCTGGATCACTTTTTATAGCCCAGGCTCAGATGCCAAGCAGCACCACTGCTGCCATTCTATTAGTCAGGGTTCTCCAGAGAATCAGACACAATAGGCTATATATAGACAGATGTAAAAGGAGATTTATTATAGGAATCGTCACACATGGTTACGGAGGCCAAGAAGGCCCACAGTCTGCCATCTGCAAGCTGGAGAACCAGGAAAGCTGGTGGTGTAATTAAGAGAGGCCACAGGCCTGAGAAGGGGGCTGGGGCAGGCAGTGAGGAGTGGGAAGCTCATGGGGTAAGTTCAGAGATGAGTCTGAAAGCCCAAGAGCCAGGAACGCTGATGTCTGAGGGCAAGGGAAGATGGACGTCTCAGCTCAAGCAGAATGAATTCATTCTTCCTCAGTCCTTTTGCTCTTTTCAGGCCCCTCCATGGACTGGATGATGCCCACCTGCACAGGGGAAGACCATCTGCTTTGCTCCGTTCACCAGTTCAAGTGCTAATCTCTTCCAGAGACTCCCCAGAAACAATGTTTACCAGCCCCCTTGGGCATCTCCTGCATTGCAGGTGTAGTCTTTACCACTGAGCCACCATGGAAGACTTCTAGGGCTTAGTGGGCATTGATTCTGAGCCTACACCAAAGTGACCTCGACAGCATGGCTCAGCAACATGGACGTCCCCTCCTCAAGGCTACAGACACATGACCATCCTCCAAGAGGACCAGCCAGGGACCTGGAGGCAAGTTGATGACACCAAATCATTTCCATCACTTTTCTCTCATTGAAATAGAATCTCTAAAATATGGATTTGCCCCCATCCACAGACGAATGGATAAAGATGTGTACATATATACAAAGGAATATTACTCAGCCATAAAAAAGAATGAAATAATGCCATTTGCAACATCACAGATAGAAGGAAGTCAGAAAGAGAAAGACAAATACCATATGATATTATTTACAGGTGACATCTAAAACATGACACAAATGCACTTATCTACACAACAGACACAGATTCACAGACATAGAGAACAAATTCTGGTTGCCAAGGGGAAGTTTGGGATTAGCAGAGGCAAACTATTATATATAGAATGGATAAACAAGAAGGTCCTACTGAACAACAAAACTCTGTAAAAGTTAAAAGTAAGATAAAAGTTAAAAAAAAAAAAACTGAAAAAAAAAAAGAAGGCCCTACTGTATAGCACAGGGAACTTATATTCAATATCCTGTAACAACCATAATGGAAAATAATATGAAAATATACATATATGTATAACTGAATTACTGTGTTGCACAGCAAAAATCAACACAACACTGGAAATCAACTCTACTTGAATAAAATTAATTTTTTAAATTAAAATAAACAAATATAGATTTGTCTTCCCTGCCGCCCACGCTTTTACTAAAATCACCATCTGGACTTACTCAGTGCCTAAGCGCAGTCATGGTATTTACTTGAGAGCCAATGTAAGGAGGAGAAGGCGACTTTCACGAATCAAAGTAAAACATGGTCAAGTTGTAAAATGAATATTTTATCTTCATCATATCAAGGGTCCTCTCTGGCAATCAAACCAGCAGATGTCATGTTTCAGAGCAGAATTATTTAAAAAAAAAAATCCTGCCCCACCACAGCACAATTGAATGTATTATGAAAAATTAGCCAAAAGAAAAACACTTTCTAATTTATTAGAGGAAAACATTTCTTCAACTGTCCGCCAAGCTTTCTACAGACCTGGAAATAGTTGCAGACCAGGAAATATGTTGACCATTTGATTCCATTTTTCTAAAAAACCCATCCTCACTTTTATCCTCATAGGCACATTGGAAACAGTGCCTGACGCCTAGGGCATGGCACTGGACACTAAATAAATCTGAAGCGTTCCTGATACCCAAAATCTTTTTTTTTGAAATAGAATCTCTAAAATATGGTTCCCCATCCACAGACGAATGGATAAAGATGTGTACATATATACAAAGGAATATTACTCAGCCATAAAAAAGAATGAAATAATGCCATTTGCAACATCACAGATAGAAGGAAGTCAGAAAGAGAAAGACAAATACCATATGATATTATTTACAGGTGACATCTAAAACATGACACAAATGCACTTATCTACACAACAGACACAGATTCACAGACATAGAGAACAAATTCTGGTTGCCAAGGGGAAGTTTGGGATTAGCAGAGGCAAACTATTATATATAGAATGGATAAACAAGAAGGTCCTACTGAACAACAAAACTCTGTAAAAGTTAAAAGTAAGATAAAAGTTAAAAAAAAAAAACTGAAAAAAAAAAAGAAGGCCCTACTGTATAGCACAGGGAACTTATATTCAATATCCTGTAACAACCATAATGGAAAATAATATGAAAATATACATATATGTATAACTGAATTACTGTGTTGCACAGCAAAAATCAACACAACACTGGAAATCAACTCTACTTGAATAAAATTAATTTTTTAAATTAAAATAAACAAATATAGATTTGTCTTCCCTGCCGCCCACGCTTTTACTAAAATCACCATCTGGACTTACTCAGTGCCTAAGCCGCAGTCATGGTATTTACTTGAGAGCCAATGTAAGGAGGAGAAGGCGACTTTCACGAATCAAAGTAAAACATGGTCAAGTTGTAAAATGAATATTTTATCTTCATCATATCAAGGGTCCTCTCTGGCAATCAAACCAGCAGATGTCATGTTTCAGAGCAGAATTATTTAAAAAAAAAAAAAAATCCTGCCCCACCACAGCACAATTGAATGTATTATGAAAAATTAGCCAAAAGAAAAACACTTTCTAATTTATTAGAGGAAAACATTTCTTCAACTGTCCGCCAAGCTTTCTACAGACCTGGAAATAGTTGCAGACCAGGAAATATGTTGACCATTTGATTCCATTTTTCTAAAAAACCCATCCTCACTTTTATCCTCATAGGCACATTGGAAACAGTGCCTGACGCCTAGGGCATGGCACTGGACACTAAATAAATCTGAAGCGTTCCCTGGGAGTTGAAGCTGTACATGGTCAAGCTTCCTGGCAGAAAGTTAGCTTTCCACCCATTTCAAATGCATCCCTGTCTGGTCCGAGGCTCCAATCCCTGCCTCTGACCTCCCAGCCGGCGCTGGCCACCCTCCACGGGGCTAAGGTGCACCCTGGTGGCAGCTCTGACCCTGGCGGGTGCCGGTGCTGCAACTTCAAGCTCTCTCATCCCCCAGAAGTGGCTCTGTCTGTTGTCCTCTTGGCCTGAACCTAATCATCGAGGCACTGCCTGAGCCCAGCCTCATTCCTGAAGCAGGAATGTTGGCTGCTGGGGCTGGATATGTTTGTTTTCTTTAAAAGTCTCCTTGCGAGGTAAGTTCAGACCCAGTCTGTCCCTGGGTAGAAGCATGAGCAGCTGGAGAAGGGTCTCACGGCGGTACCCGCACACATCTCCCCCTGGTTCACTCAGTCCTCCTTTACTAACCACCGCCGGGGGGCTTGTGGTCTGTGGGGGCAGACAGAGGAGCAGGGAGGTCCCGCTGAGGGGGCAGACAGGAGCAAGTGGCAACCGTATAGCCAGAAGTATAAACGTTGCTGTTGTTCAGTCGCTAAGTTATGTCTAAGCCTTTGGGGTCCCATGGACCACAGGACCCCAGCTTCATCTGTCCTCCACTACCTCACGGAGTTTGGTCAGTTTCACGTCCATTGAGTGGGTGATGCCATCCACCCATCTCATCCTCTGTTGCCCGCTTCTCCTCCTGCCCTCAGTCTTTCCCAGCAGGGGGTCTTTTCCAATGAGTGTCGCAGCAGGTGGCCAAAGTATTGGAGCTTCAGCTTCAGCATCAGTCCTTCCAGTGAATATACAGGGTTGATTTCCTTTAGGTTTGACAGGTTAGATCTTCTTGCAGTCCAAGGGACTCTCAGAAGTCTTCTCCAGAGCCACAATTTGAAAGCATCAATTCCTTTTTTTTTTTTTTTAATTTATATTTTACTTTTTACTTTTACAGAGTTTTGTTGTTAACAGATATGTATGCTCCCAGATTAGTCATACGTATATTCCCCCCATCCCACCTCTCCAGGCCGTCACACTGCACCCCTGCAGGATCACCTTTTCTCACAGCACAATGACAATAGCTATTTTTTTTCACATATGATAGTATCGGTTTTCATGTTACTTCCTTTACACCTCCCACCCACTGTTCATTCCCCACAATGTCCATATGTCTACTGTCCATGTCTGTTTTTCCATCACTTCACTGCATGTGTTATCATTACCATTCTACAAGATTTCATATATATGTGTTACTATATTGTACTTGTCCCCTTCTCTTTCTGACTGACTTCACTTTTTATGATAGGTTCTAGATTCAGCTACCTCATTAGGACTGATTCTTCTGCATTTCTTTTTACATCTGTGTAGTATTCCATTGTATATATGTACCAGAGCCTTTGTATCCATTCATTCATTGATGGACATCTAGGTTGCTTCCACGTTCTAGCTATTATATAGAGAGTTGCAGTGAACATTGGCGTACAGGTGTTTCTTTCAGTTTTGATTTCATCAGGATATAAGCCTAATAGTGGGATTGTTGGATCATATGGTACTTCTATTTTTAGTTTTTTAAGAAATCTCCATACTGTCTTCCACAAAGGTGAAAGCATCAATTCTTAAGCACTCAGCCTTCTTTATGGTCCAGCTCTCACATCTGTACATGATGACTGGAAAAACCATAGCTTTGACTATAGGACCTTTGTCAGCAAAGTGATGTCTCTGCTTTTTAATACGCTGTCTAGGCTTGTCATACAGGAAGAGAAGAAGTATAGATAAGTTACTGACTCCAAGGAGGTACATGGTTGGGGAGGCACTGGCAGGCAGACACTGTCAGGGAGTTGGACTGATCAGGTCATCTTCAGATTCAAGGAAAAGAACCCCATATCCAACCCACGTTTTTATTTCCTGGTGGCTAGACAGTGAACTTCCTTTGGCTCCAGGAAGGGAGCTATTCACTAGCAAACAGCACCGCAGTGGACATCAGGGGCCCTGAGGATGCATCCAGCATCCAGGGACACAACTCCATCACCCTGAACCTTCCTCTGGGAGCCGGGGCACGTGGAGCGATAAACAGACAGCAGAAGACACACGAGCAGGGCTGCAGCCTGCTGAGGCAAGAGAGGAACATCACAACGGAGTCATGAAGATCACGGCTACGGAGTCTGTCAGCCTGGGATCAAAGCCGTTCCAGCTGTTGCTGGCTGCGTGACCCTGGGTGCATGACATTCCCTCTCTGATTCTCACCCTGCACATCTATAAAATGGGATTACCCACAGCCCCTACTCCCCTGAGGTGGCTGGAGATTAAATGAGGTAACAGGGTAGAGCTCAACAAATTGGACCCATGAACCACTATTATTATGTACCTGGTGGTTCTAAGAAAGGAGAGAAACCACAGAAGGAAGAATATGTGCCGACATGATTGACACTCCAAACAGCAAACGACGTGTTAGTCATTTTCTAAATTGTACTATCCATTTCCTGCCTTCTTAAACAGAGGAACCGTAGTTTAATGCTTTTCTAATAATTCAGAATCAACATTACCAAATAATTACATCCTGCCATCCTACAGTAAAACCTAGAGAGGTAGCTGGAGGAAGTAGGCTATTTGTCCAGACGCTAGACGGCCCAACCCAAGGGGACTCTGTTCTAATTGCCCACATCAGCCTTTTGACAGGTGGCTGGTCCCCTCTCTCCCTGTCAAGTTCTCACTGCTTCCCACTGCTTTCACCAGGATGTAGCAGGTACAGAGCTTCTGGGCACGCAGAGAAGACCGTGAACAGCTCATCCTTGGTGGGAGTGGGGAAGCTTTACCCAAGAGGGGCCATTTGAGCTGAGCCTTGGCTCCCCTGGGGGCTCAGATGGTAGAGAATCCACCTGTAATGCTGGAGACCAGGGTTTGATCCCTGGATCAGAAAGATACTCTGGAGAAGGGCATGGCTACCCACTCTAGTATTCTTGCCTGGGAAATTCCATGGACAGGGGAGCCTGGTGGGCTACAGTCCATGGGGTTCCAAAGAGTTGGACATGACTGAGCAACTAATACTTTGAATGCAAAAAAGAGAAAAGAAAGGATATTCCCGGCAGAAGAAGTAGCTTGTACAAAGGCATGAACACACACAGCTTGTCTGGAGCCCATAGAGGGCTGGACAGAGGCTGAGCCCAGAGGGCACGTGTCCCATCAGCGTGCGGCCACCATCACAGCGACGGTCCAAGCAGGGCCAGAGAAGGATCCGACAGTGAATCCCTTGGGGTCCCTTACATATTAGCTGAGGCCAATATCAGGAGAGTCCCCATACTGCTTTCAGATTCAGGGTCTCAGGTCCCACAGCAGCTTTCAGCCCTGGCCAGGAGAGTCTTCAAGTGCCTGTGACCTCCAGCTGGAGGAAGCATGTGCAGGCTGGCCCCTGGCCCCGAGTGAACCTCTCCACAGAGCGGCTGATCCCCTGGCCAAACAGCCAAAAAATAATCTCAGGGGCTTCCCTGGTAGTCCAGTAGGTAAAGATTCCGCCTTGCAGTGCAAGGAGCACTGATTCGATCCCTGGCCTGGGAAGATCCCACGTGCCGCGGAGCAGCTGGACTGGTATGTCCAATTACCAAGCCGGAGCTCTGGAGCGCATGTGCCCAGAGCCAGTGCTCTGTGACGAGAGAGGCCACTGCGATGGGAGGCCCACACGGGCCAGAGAACAAGGATGGATGAAAATAAATAAATGAAAGACCAATAAAAGTAGCCAAAAACTTTAAAAAAAAAAATCTCGGGTAGATTTCCAGATCAGACTCTGACGCATTCAAACCAGAAAGACTCAAAGATTTACACAGTTGATGAAAACTAAAATACCAATAGGCTCCTCCTGCCTGGGGAGCACTTGGCCCAATCGGTGATTCAGTAAGAGATGTTTGCTCGCTGAACACCTGCCAGACACCAGGAAGAAGGCAGGGAGCTTGACACCATCCCTTAAATAAACCATGGTTCATCTTCAGAGCAGCTGAAAAGAATGAGGCAGCTCTACGTATACTGACCTGGAAAGCTCCCAAGGCCGACTAAATGAAAGAAGCAAGCTGCAGAACAAGGGACTTCTGGTGGTTAAGACTCCAAGCTCCCAGTGCAGAGCTGGGAGGCTTGGGTTCAATTCCTGGCCAGGGGACTAGATGCCACATGCCCCAACTAAAGATCCTGCGTGCCACAACTAAGACCCAGCACAGCCAAATACATATTCAAAATATTTTAAATTGCAGAATAATACATAAGATCTCAGCTACACTAACTTTAAAAGAATATGTATATACGTGTGTTCATATAAACGCATGGTCAAAGACCCGAGATACCTTACAACAACCTCATGCAGTAGGCATACTAACCCCTTTTAAGCAATGAGATTATTAAGGTTCTGTGTGGTTAGGTAATTGGGTCATATGGCTAATAAGCTGTTGAACTGGGATATAATAATAACCACCATGACGGTTTATACAGTGATTTTTTTAAACAACTGGAATAATACACACTAAACTCCTTCCTTCATTCATTCGACAAGTCTGAATGGAACATCTACTGTGTGTCTGGCACTACTTCAACCACGGGAGGTAAAACAATGAACAGTACAAAGGAAGTCCCTGGCCTCATGGCACTTAAAGGCAGGGATCACCTCTGGGAAGATGATAGATAGAGGGTGGGGTTGGAAAAATGAGATAAAATATTAGCCTGTGTATACTGTTTGAATTCTTCATAATCAGAATCCACTTGCTATTTGAATAACTGAAATTTATTTGAATGTTTTCTTTGAAAAGGTACCTATGTCTCAAGAGCTATTTAATCTTCAAGCCTACTGCCCAAATGCTAAGAGTTTCTAATGACTTTTGTTTTAATTACCACAACAGTAGAGTGCATTAAGACAAACAAAACATAGATAACCCCTGTGGCAGTCGGGTGGGGCGAAGGGAGGTTAGGGGGACCCTCTCTATGAACCAGCCACCACGCTAACCCTTATGCACACGCCATCTTGTCTGATCCTTACGACTACACCACAAGGTAAGAATTATACCTGTTTTTTTGTTTCCTTTTGTTTCAAGATTCATGTATTTATTTATGGCTTTGCTGGGTCTTTGTTGCTATCCACAGCTTTCTCTAGTTGTGGTCTCCATGAGCTGGAGGCTTAAGGGTAACAAGGGACTTCTGGTGGTTAAGACTCCAAGCTCCCAGTGCAGAGCTGGGAGGCTTGGGTTCAATTCCTGGCCAGGGGACTAGATGCCACATGCCCCAACTAAAGATCCTGCGTGCCACAACTAAGACCCAGCACAGCCAAATACATATTCAAAATATTTTAAATTGCAGAATAATACATAAGATCTCAGCTACACTAACTTTAAAAGAATATGTATATACGTGTGTTCATATAAACGCATGGTCAAAGACCCGAGATACCTTACAACAACCTCATGCAGTAGGCATACTAACCCCTTTTAAGCAATGAGATTATTAAGGTTCTGTGTGGTTAGGTAATTGGGTCATATGGCTAATAAGCTGTTGAACTGGGATATAATAATAACCACCATGACGGTTTATACAGTGATTTTTTCAAACAACTGGAATAATACACACTAAACTCCTTCCTTCATTCATTCGACAAGTCTGAATGGAACATCTACTGTGTGTCTGGCACTACTTCAACCACGGGAGGTAAAACAATGAACAGTACAAAGGAAGTCCCTGGCCTCATGGCACTTAAAGGCAGGGATCACCTCTGGGAAGATGATAGATAGAGGGTGGGGTTGGAAAAATGAGATAAAATATTAGCCTGTGTATACTGTTTGAATTCTTCATAATCAGAATCCACTTGCTATTTGAATAACTGAAATTTATTTGAATGTTTTCTTTGAAAAGGTACCTATGTCTCAAGAGCTATTTAATCTTCAAGCCTACTGCCCAAATGCTAAGAGTTTCTAATGACTTTTGTTTTAATTACCACAACAGTAGAGTGCATTAAGACAAACAAAACATAGATAACCCCTGTGGCAGTCGGGTGGGGCGAAGGGAGGTTAGGGGGACCCTCTCTATGAACCAGCCACCACGCTAACCCTTATGCACACGCCATCTTGTCTGATCCTTACGACTACACCACAAGGTAAGAATTATACCTGTTTTTTTGTTTCCTTTTGTTTCAAGATTCATGTATTTATTTATGGCTTTGCTGGGTCTCTGTTGCTATCCACAGTCTTTCTCTAGTTGTGGTGAGTCGGGGCTCCTCTCTAGTTGTGGTGAGTGGGCTTCTCATGGTGGCAGCGTCTCCTGTTGCAGAGCACTGGCTCCAGGCACACGGGCTTCCATAGTTGTAGCTCACGGGCTTAGCTGCTCCATAGCGTATGGAATCTTCCCAGACCAGGGATCAAACCTGTGTCCTCTGCATTGGCAAGCAAACTCTTAACTGCTAGACCACCAGAGAAGCCCCTATATACCTGCCTTATAGATCAGTTTTCAGAGGTGATTTTTGCCCCCAAGAGACCTGTGGCCAAGTCTAGAGATGTTTTCACTAGTCGCGTTGTAGAGAAGGGGGCAGTTGCTACTGGCATCTAATGGATACAAGTCAGAGCTGCTGATGAACATGTCTACAAGGTACAGTGTGGCCCCAACACAAAGAATTTATCCACCCAAAAATGTCAATGGTGCTGAAGTTAATAAACCCTGTTACAGATAAAGAAATGGAGGCTTAAGGGAACTGTGTGCCCAAAGTCACAAGACCACTGTGGTAGACAGAAGTGGGCACCCAGATCTGTGAATATGGTACCATATGAGAGAAGAAATGGCAGCCCACTCCAGCATTCTTTCCCGAGAAATCCCATGGACAGAGAAACCTAGCGGGTTGCAGTCCACGGCGTCACAAAGAGTCAGACACAACTGAGCACAAGTGGTGGCAAAGAGGAATTAAAGTTGGAAATGGACATAAGGCTGCCAATCCGGGGATCTTAAAATACAGTAACCTTATATATCAGAGAAATACATGGTCCAAAGAGACATGTGCTCCCTAATGTTCACTGCAGCACTGTTTACAATAGCCAATACATGGAAACAGCCTAAATGTCCATTGACAGAAGAATGGATAAAGAAGATATGGGGTGTGTGGGTGTGGGTGTGTGGGTGTGTGTGTGTGTGATGGAATATTACTCAGCCATTAAAAAGAATGAAATAAGGCCATTTGCAGCAATATGGATAGACCAAGAGCATGTCATACAGAGTGAAGTAAGTCAGACAGAGAAGGAGAAATATCACATGACATCCCTTTTATGTGGGTTCTAAAAAAAAGGATACA
Organism: Tragulus kanchil; assembly: GCA_022376925.1. Classification (NCBI taxonomy): domain Eukaryota; kingdom Metazoa; phylum Chordata; class Mammalia; order Artiodactyla; family Tragulidae; genus Tragulus; species Tragulus kanchil. Next base: position 165,236,308 of record JAIOJX010000005.1, read on the forward strand.
AATGAACTTATTTACAAAACAGAAAGAAACTCACAGACTTAGAAGATGAATGTATGGTTGCAGGTTGGGGGAGGATGCTTGGGTTCTTTGGGAAAGTCGTGTACACACGGCCATGTTTGAAATCGATAATCAACACAAATCTAGTGTGTAGCACGTGGGATTCTGCTTAATGTTATGAACCAGTCTCCATAGCGTATGGAATCTTCCCAGACCAGGGATCAAACCTGTGTCCTCTGCATTGGCAAGCAAACTCTTAACTGCTAGACCACCAGAGAAGCCCCTATATACCTGCCTTATAGATCAGTTTTCAGAGGTGATTTTTGCCCCCAAGAGACCTGTGGCCAAGTCTAGAGATGTTTTCACTAGTCGCGTTGTAGAGAAGGGGGCAGTTGCTACTGGCATCTAATGGATACAAGTCAGAGCTGCTGATGAACATGTCTACAAGGTACAGTGTGGCCCCAACACAAAGAATTTATCCACCCAAAAATGTCAATGGTGCTGAAGTTAATAAACCCTGTTACAGATAAAGAAATGGAGGCTTAAGGGAACTGTGTGCCCAAAGTCACAAGACCACTGTGGTAGACAGAAGTGGGCACCCAGATCTGTGAATATGGTACCATATGAGAGAAGAAATGGCAGCCCACTCCAGCATTCTTTCCCGAGAAATCCCATGGACAGAGAAACCTAGCGGGTTGCAGTCCACGCGTCACAAAGAGTCAGACACAACTGAGCACAAGTGGTGGCAAAGAGGAATTAAAGTTGGAAATGGACATAAGGCTGCCAATCCGGGGATCTTAAAATACAGTAACCTTATATATCAGAGAAATACATGGTCCAAAGAGACATGTGCTCCCTAATGTTCACTGCAGCACTGTTTACAATAGCCAATACATGGAAACAGCCTAAATGTCCATTGACAGAAGAATGGATAAAGAAGATATGGGGTGTGTGGGTGTGGGTGTGTGGGTGTGTGTGTGTGATGGAATATTACTCAGCCATTAAAAAGAATGAAATAAGGCCATTTGCAGCAATATGGATAGACCAAGAGCATGTCATACAGAGTGAAGTAAGTCAGACAGAGAAGGAGAAATATCACATGACATCCCTTTTATGTGGGTTCTAAAAAAAAGGATACAAATGAACTTATTTACAAAACAGAAAGAAACTCACAGACTTAGAAGATGAATGTATGGTTGCAGGTTGGGGGAGGATGCTTGGGTTCTTTGGGAAAGTCGTGTACACACGGCCATGTTTGAAATCGATAATCAACACAAATCTAGTGTGTAGCACGTGGGATTCTGCTTAATGTTATGAACCAGTCTGGATGGGATGGGGCTTTGGGGGAGAATGGATACATGCACATATATGGCTGAGTTCCTTCACTGTTCACCTGAAACTATGACAAAATTGTTAATTGGCTATACCCTAATAGAAGTGTTTTTGGTGTAAAAAAAAGAAACTAGAGTAGCCTGGATAATCCTGGTGGGCCCAGTGTAATCACGAGGGTCCTTAAAAGTGGAAGGGAGGCACAAGAGTCAGCATCAGAGGGACTCTAGCCATTGCTGGCTTTGACACAGAAGGTCTGAATGGCTCGGAAGCATAGCTCTTGACCCCACACTAGGAAAAGGGAAGGCTGGGGAATCTTCCATAACCACACAGCCCAGGGGGAGCCACTGTTAATACTCTGGAATACTACTACAGGTGCAAATTACATCATGAGCCTTTTCCCCTATGTCATTAAAAATGAATAGAAAACCCAACTTTCATTGAGTTTATTATAGTTCATTACATAAATATACCGTTATTTAACTGCTCCCTTTTATTTGGCCAGTAAGTTGTTTTTCATCCTGTTACTACTACAAACAATTGTGCAATAAATATTTTTACTTGAATTTCTGACTGCTGGGTCAGAAAAACTGACAGGATTATTTCCTTAACATAGGTTCCTAGAAGTCATCAGTTTAATGGGTATGAACATTTCGCGGCTCGCTGTAGATACTACCAATGGCTCTCCAAAATGATACGTACAGGAAAGAATTTATTTCAAATTCTTGAAAACCTGAAGGATTTTAAAAAATCATTGGATAGGTAAAAATAGTCTCCTGTTTTAATCTGCTTTTCCTTGGTTATTAGTGGAGCTGAACCTTTTTCTCATATATTTACAAATTGTTTTTATGTCAATTATGAATCATTTATTCATGTTCTTTTTTCCCTATATTTTGATTTATTTGTTAATAATTTTCTTTCTGTTTTTATTTCACTGCACCAAGTCTTGGTTGTGGCACATGGGATCTTTTTTTTTTTTCAGTTGCGGCGTGTGGGATCTAGCTCCATCACCAGGGCTCAAACCCTGGCCCCCTGCATTGGGAGCGTGGAGTCTCAGCCACCTGGCCACCACCAGGGGAGTCCCCCAGGGTTCTTTATATGTGTGATTCTGGTTCTAAGCCACTCAGTCTATAGTTGTCTCAGTAGCACATCCTCAGAATAACTGAAGCTTGATTTTGATCTTTGGTCAGCCAAGCTCTTACCCTTATCCATCTAGCCCTTTTTTCTTCAAGCATGCATTGGCTTTCTTTTTTTTTTTGGCCACTTCTATTGGTCTTCCGTTTATCTATTTTCATTTATCTTTGTTCTTTGGCCCGTGTGGGCCTCCCATCGCAGGGGCCTCTCTCACTGCAGAGCACCGGCTCTGGGCGCATGCGCTCCAGAGCTCCGGCTCAGCAGTTGGACACATCGGTCCAGCTGCTCCACGGCACATGGGATCTTCCCAGGCCAGGGATCGAACCGGTGCCCCTTGCACTGCAAGGCAGTGTCTTTACCCACTGGATTACCAGGGAAGCCCCTTTGATTTTTTTCTTTTAACAACTGTATTAAGCTAGAATTTGTCCCATTTTTTCCTTTGTTTGTTTTCTCGGTTTTTTGCTTGTCTGTTTGTAAGTTGCTTTCTTTTCTTTTTTCCTCCACGCTACATGACAAAGTGGCATTTTGGTTCCCAGACCGGGGACTGAACCCTCTGCATGGGAAGCAGAGTCTTGACTACTGGACCCCTGGGGAAATCTCAGCCACCTAATCACTTTAAATGAGAGAAAACAGAGGCTCAGCAAAGGGCAATGACTCACTTAAATCTACTCAATCTGTAGCAGCCTGGGCCACCATCCTGCCTTCTGGTCCCTAGGCCCTAGACGCCCCATGGCAGGCCCAGCTGCCATCTCATCCTTATGGGCGGGGACAAGAAGACCCAGAGGACTCGAGACAGCTGCGAAAGTGTTAGTGTTAAAGTCAGGTAAGGGCAAGAGAAGATGTCTAAAATGACTGAGCAATCTTAAAAATGCTAACCCCAGTGGAGCCCCTGGTCCACCAGTAACCACCAGGGCAGAACTGCACTCAGCAGTCACCTGATCAGCTCAATTACAAAGAGACTTCCACCTGAAGCTTCAGAAAGGCCCACAGGCACTCTAGAAAGGCCGGTTTTCCCGAATCTTAGCATTTCACACTTCTGGTCAAAGTTTTGGGCGAATTAGGCAAAGGCATTTCTTCCACAGGGTTTTTCCATCTGCCAGCGTATCGTCATTATATACTGATTTCATTATAAAAAGACATTTTACTCCTGACTCATCAGAAAACTATCATAGATTCACTCATACATAGACCAACATTACCTTGTCTATGGAATACAAAAGGACTCTCCTGGTAGCTCAGAGAGTAAAGAGTCTGCCTGCCATGCGAGAGACCCGGGTTGGACCCCTCGGCCCGGAAGATGCCCTGGAGGGGAGCGTGGCAACCACTCTAGTATTCCAGCCTGGAGAATCCCACAGACGGATCCGTCTAGGGTCGCAAAGAGTTGGACACAGCTGAAGTCACCTGGCACGCATGAAGCACAAGGCGCCCCCTGAGTGGGAAGCCCCTGCACAGTGCCGAACTGCACAGAGAGACACGGCAGCCCTGCTGGGCAGCCTGGTTTCAACCCCTTCACTGACCTCCTCTTCCCCATCCCCGCCCTCAGGCCCATCAGAAAACCACCTTAACCTCAGAGCTTAACTCCTCCACTAGGGGCCCCAGCGTTTGCTCCTCTCCCCGTGCGGACAGCAGGGACTGAAGATGAGCAAGAGAGCTGACCGTCCCAGTCAGAAGGTGAGGCAGTGGGAAAACGGGGAAGCAGTGAATTCTCATTCAGTGTTCACAGGCCAGGAGCCGGTCGAGGAAGCAGGGGGCTCCGGCACAGGCCTTGAAGAAAGCCCACCCGCCACCTACCCAGGAGACGCTGGGCACACTTTTTTCTTTTGGCTGCACTGGGCCATTGTTCACATGTGCAGGGACTCCTCTCTAGTTGCGGTCTGCGGGTTTCTCACCGGAGTGGTTTCTCTTGTTGCAGAGCACAGGCTCTAGAGGGCCTGTGGTTTCGGTAGTTACAGCACATGAGCTCACGAGTTGCGGCTCCCAGGCTCTCGAGCACAGGCTCAATAGTTGTGGTGCACATGAGCCGCTCCGTGGCATGTGGGGTCTCCCCGGGCCAGGATGGAACCTGTGTCTCCTGCACAGGCAGGTGGATTCTTGACCACCAAGCCACCAGGGAAGCCTGGGCACACTTTTTAAGCCTCCTGAAATCTTGTTTTCCTTTCTGTGAAAAGACTTCTATGAACCCTTTATTCTATAAAAGATTATAGAACTGCTGGAAAAATTTGAGAAACTAGGAGCTTCGGACTTCTCTGAGGGTACAGTTTCAGCTCCCACTCCAGGGGGCACAGATTCAACCCCTGGTTGGGAATCCCACAGGCTGCGCGGCGCGGCCAGGACTCTGGGTGTGCCAGCTGTCGGCAGTGCGGTTATAATCAGACTGGCAGGCCGGGGACATCTGTCCTTGAGGCTGTCGGCTTCCAGACATAATGTGCTTTAAACAAAATCGAGACCAGAGTGGCTGGGAGGTGGAGCGTGTGTTGCAAAGAGAAAGGATTGTATCAAAATACCCATTACTGGGTAAATAGAAAAATCCACATCACTTTTGAACAGAACTGGTTTTGTTTGGAAGAGCACATGTGGCAGCCCCTGGTTTCGAACTGCCAGAGACGGCAGCCCTTCACTGACCTCCTCTTCCCCATCCCCGCCCTCAGGCCCATCAGAAAACCACCTTAACCTCAGAGCTTAACTCCTCCACTAGGGGCCCCAGCGTTTGCTCCTCTCCCCGTGCGGACAGCAGGGACTGAAGATGAGCAAGAGAGCTGACCGTCCCAGTCAGAAGGTGAGGCAGTGGGAAAACGGGGAAGCAGTGAATTCTCATTCAGTGTTCACAGGCCAGGAGCCGGTCGAGGAAGCAGGGGGCTCCGGCACAGGCCTTGAAGAAAGCCCACCCGCCACCTACCCAGGAGACGCTGGGCACACTTTTTTCTTTTGGCTGCACTGGGCCATTGTTCACATGTGCAGGGACTCCTCTCTAGTTGCGGTCTGCGGGTTTCTCACCGGAGTGGTTTCTCTTGTTGCAGAGCACAGGCTCTAGAGGGCCTGTGGTTTCGGTAGTTACAGCACATGAGCTCACGAGTTGCGGCTCCCAGGCTCTCGAGCACAGGCTCAATAGTTGTGGTGCACATGAGCCGCTCCGTGGCATGTGGGGTCTCCCCGGGCCAGGATGGAACCTGTGTCTCCTGCACAGGCAGGTGGATTCTTGACCACCAAGCCACCAGGGAAGCCTGGGCACACTTTTTAAGCCTCCTGAAATCTTGTTTTCCTTTCTGTGAAAAGACTTCTATGAACCCTTTATTCTATAAAAGATTATAGAACTGCTGGAAAAATTTGAGAAACTAGGAGCTTCGGACTTCTCTGAGGGTACAGTTTCAGCTCCCACTCCAGGGGGCACAGATTCAACCCCTGGTTGGGAATCCCACAGGCTGCGCGGCGCGGCCAGGACTCTGGGTGTGCCAGCTGTCGGCAGTGCGGTTATAATCAGACTGGCAGGCCGGGGACATCTGTCCTTGAGGCTGTCGGCTTCCAGACATAATGTGCTTTAAACAAAATCGAGACCAGAGTGGCTGGGAGGTGGAGCGTGTGTTGCAAAGAGAAAGGATTGTATCAAAATACCCATTACTGGGTAAATAGAAAAATCCACATCACTTTTGAACAGAACTGGTTTTGTTTGGAAGCAACCTCTGACACGCTGGATGGGCCCAGTTTGGCCCCAGATGGTTCCTCACGTGTCCCCTTCTGCCTCCCCTGCCTCTGCCCGTACTCCTGGTCGGCCTCCCTAGCTGTGCCCAGACGTCCCCGGGCCAGAGGACCACCCCGTGCATCCAAGGAAACACAGCCCAGCTTTGGAGACGGACACAGTTTACACATGAGCTCCTCCGGCCTCCCCTCACGGGTAGCACGAGGGCAATCCCAGCTGGTCCTCGTGCGGCACTGAGAGGAAGCTGTAAAACACCTGGTCTGATGGTCGTGGTATTATTATTACCAGCATCAGCTGGGAGGCTTCCGTGCAAGGCAGGCTGGGTGAGAGAAGGGCCCCCATGAAGCTCCTGTTCTCAGCCCTCTGGATTTCCTTCCAGCCGTCAGTCAGTCCGTCAGTCAGTCAGTCAGTCACTCTCTCTCTCTCACACACACACACACACACCCACACACACTCACACCCACCCACGTCTCAACTGGTCTTCCCAGGTGGTGACAGTCGTAAAGAAACCACCTGCCAATGGAGGTTTGAGGAGGTAAGAGACACGGGTTTGATCAGGAAGAACCCCTGGAGGAGCAAACGGCATCCCACTCCATATTCTCGTGTGAAGAATCCCCACGGACAGAAGAGCCAGGTGGGCTACAGCCTATGGGGTCGCACACAGTCGGACACGACCAGTGTCTGAGCTTAGCGTGTCTCAGTGAGGCTGAATTCAGCGGTAAGTGAAAGAATACCTGACTTGCAGGGGCCGAAGCAATAAAGATGTTTAATTATGTTGTGTAACAAACCAAAGACTAACAGAAATGTCACCGAGGCTTCATTTTTTCTAAATACCTTTTCCAGGCGGTCATCACCAGGGCGCCAGCTTTTTGTCCCTAAGACTTAGGTTTGTCACCTCTGGGAGGCCTCAGCTCTTCAACTGACCTGTGACTGAAAGGTGAAGATCTTGGTCCTTTTTTTTATTTCTCAAGATGGGGAAGGGCTCCCTTCCAGAGACCCCCTAACATTTCGTTTCAGGCACTGGGCCTGGGTAACCAGCCCTCTCCTAAAATAAGCCCAGGGAACAGGGGCTGTTTCTGCTGGCTTACAACTATCACAGCTCATTCCCCACAGGCTGAGCGAGAGACAAAAATAAGAGAGCAGGAGAGAGAAAGTGGCCATCACTTTACATGACAAGCCCCATCTCTGACAGAGGAAGGAACTGGAGCCCAGGGTGGTAAAGTCCCTCGTCCAAGGCCACTCCAGACTTTGCAAGATGCCGAAAAACCCTGTCCCTTGCCCGGGAAGCTCCCGACACTTTACCACCCAGCTTCTTAACCAACTGTGGCTACCCTAAGCCCTAAAGGGCAGGAGCCCGGTCCCCAGGACGCTTGAGCTTGGCCAAAGGCATGACCTGGGCAAAGTCAAGACTGTTATAGAAGTGAGCCCCTGACATGCCCAAATGCACCTTGCCTGCCTCCGGGCCCCAGGGCGGGGTGGGGTTTGGGGGCAGCCAAAGTACGTCCTGCCCCTCACAAGAGCTTGGCAGATGGGTCAGCGGGAACCTAGAGCCTGACAAACAGCATCTCTGCAGACACATGGGCCCCTGCCAGGCTGCCTCATTCCCTAGGGCTGACCTCGTGCTTCTGAAGAGCCTCAGCACGCCTGAGGTCTCTGTGCTACCTTTCCTGGCTCAGCTCTGCGGCCAGCAAAGGGCCACGTGAAGGGGTGGGAACTCGGAGCCCAAACATCTCATCACTCGCCCCTTCCCGGCCCGACTTGTGCCACGCAGGCCCCGCCCCGCTCCAGAAGAAACCGAGCAATACCTCTGAGACGAGGCCCCGCCTGACCTGTCTTCCTGGCTCCAGCCACCTGATGGTGTCCCTCGAAGAAGCGTTCTCCCTCTGGCTTTTCTGTCTGTCTCAGTCCGGACTGCTAGAAGGGGAACCAAAGTCAGTCAGGCTTCATCCGCGGGAGGTACTAAGCCCATCTCAGAACCCAGCTGCCTCAAGGAGAGCTAAGGGGCTCATCTGAGATCGGCACTTGGTGATGGAAGTAACCGATGGTTGAACCAAGAGCTGGAGCAGGCACCCCCGCTGGCCTGGCTGGGGCCAAGGACAGTGCGCCTCCTCAGTCCAGCCCCCCAAAAGAAGCCTTCCTGCACTGGGCCTCCACCTCCCGACCTTCTTTCAGGGCAGAACCCCTCCTGTGGGCAGGGCCGACAGCAGCTGAGGCAAGCAGCCTGGGGGGAGGGCGTGGAGCTGGAGACACCCCTCTGCTTCTCTCCAAGGCGTCTCTTTACAGCCACAACCCTCCCGCCCAGGCCGCAGTTCCCAGTCCCCCATGCAGCCTGCTCATGTGCGCTTCAAAACGCTGGCACCCTTGCAAACCCTCAAGGGCTAAAAATCCCCCTGAGGGAGGAAAGACGGCCTCTCCTATTTGCCATTTCTCTCTGGTCTGGCCAAGGAGGACTGGCCCCAGCAGCTGGCGGCTTTAAACTTTCCTTGCAGAGGTTTTTTTCTCAGAATAGTAGCCCCCGGTCTTCAGAGCTTGAAAAGCCTGCCTACCTTGAAAGTATACAGGCTGCAGGGCTGCAAGAACAGAGTGGAATTTTCCATTTATAGAAAAATACTCTTCCTACCACCGCGGGGGGCCAGCGTTCTCGCGGTAACAGAGTTCAGTGTCAGCAAGCCTGCCATGCTTCTGCAGGAGCCCCCACCATCCAGGCCCTTCCATTGACTTTTGGTGGGAGGTAGGGGGAAATAAAGGAATAGCTTTCTAACTTGAGTGCCAGCACAAACTTGGAAAGGAACTGGGCTGGCAAGCGCTGAATATCACTGCCTGGTTTGGAGACTTACATCTACCGTCAGGGAGTAGGAGGTGAGGAAGAGACTGGAAAACGTTATCTCCCACCCCGGCCTGCACACAGGTGGCCAGGACAGGCTTCACGTTACTGCCTCAAGGCCTTCCCTGCGCCTGCTGCATGGCCCCTGGATGGCTCCTGAGGGCCGGGGCCCACACCAAAGGCCAAGGCCCCAGCTCCCTTCTCTTCTTCCAGTTCCCACCAACGGGCTATATGCTTGATTTCTGCTGACGCGCACACAGCTCAGCGTCTATAACAGCTTCAGGATCCACGGTGCAGTGGGAAGGCCACCAAAGCAGTCAGGAAGAGGGCTGAGACCTCACTCTGGCTGTGACAAGTCCACTGTGTGACCTAAAGAAGCCCTTCTCTTCTCTGGGTCTCATTTTCTTCATCTGTAAAGTACGATCGTATTGAATGGCCCCAAGGATCCCCTTCACTGAGATTCTGATTCACGGGTGCATTCTGCTGTTAACTCATGCCAACACTGGGTCTGGGCATCCCTCCTGGGCCACTCAAACCCACGGGCACAGTCAGACCCACCCACTAAGGACAGCTTGCCACACCAGCCTCCCCGCACGAGCCCGAATAGACGTGGCTCCTCCAGAGACAGGAAGGAAATCCCTGCCCCACCCCCGGAAGTCAACCCTGCCTACCAGCTCAGCCACCAGAGGAGACACGCTCCCTGTCCCACAGCACCCTCCAAGAACCCTCCCAGTACCCGATACCTTTCCTATTTTCCAGCTTTTGAAAAAAAAAAAAAAAAAATGTGTTTTTGCTGCTCCTTCTCCTGGGAAGGACATGACCATCTCGCAGGCACCTAAAGCTTTTGATTTATTTTCCACTGTTTTTACAAAAGTCTTGTATTCGTTTCCAAGTATTAAATGGTGACGCTGAACACGCTTTGTTATGCGAATTGCACATACACCTCGGATTTCAACACACTCCCTCCACCCCAGCGGCGAGCGGAGTGAGGAGCTACACACAGACCTCACCGTCCAAAGATCAGAAGACGGTCCAGCCCAGCCCTCATCCCTACCTGACAACAGCTAATGGCCACCGGGTCTCGCGGAACACCAGCTCGGAGGTGCCGCGCGTTGTGGCAAAGTTCCATGCGCTTCCACTACTTAAGAGGCAAGAACCAAAGCCTCTCTGAAGCTCTCTGAGATGTGTGTGAGGATTCCACACAGTTGAAGGCTCTCCAAAACGCTGTGCAAACGGAAGTTATTTAATTGCTGGGCAGCTCTCACTTAAAAAACTGCATCCTTCGATCGCGCCAAGTCTTGCTTCCTCACATCTTTTCCTGCTGATGCCAGTGAGGCGAGAGGAGAGAAGGGGTTTCTCAGAAGGCAGAAGGCTGGCCCATGGCACCAAAAGCATGGGAGGTGGGTCCCACCACCAGGCCGAGGGAGACCGTGGCCTGGTCACCTGTTCCAAACCCGGGGAACAGACCTCAGTCGGAGGCAGGCCCCAGCAGCCGCCCCTCCCCTGTTGCTCTCTCTTACTTTGCCCTCCCCTCCCAGCGGCGCGGTAGGGCACGCCCCCTCCCTCGGATTCACCAATCAGCGTCCGGAGCGGCGCCCGTGCTGCAGGGGGCTCCGGTCAGCAGCCAATTAGCGCAGCGGCCCGAGGCGGCGTCTGGTCCGCCCCCTCCCAGAATGAAAGCTGCCCCGCCGCTGGCTCGGCTGGCGCCGCGCGTGGGGCGCAGGAGCCTCGCGGGCTAGAGCCGAGCGTGCTCGCTGCCCGCCCGCCCCCCGCGCGTCCGCCTCCGCTCCGCCTCCGTCCCGGGCACGGGCGAGGTGGCCGGGGCGGGGAAGCGCAGGGGGCAGGGCCGCAGCGGCGAGGCCGCGGAGCTGGGAGGAGCGGGGCCCGATAAAAGACGGCGAGGCAGCCCCACCCCGAGGCAGGCCGGCGGGCAGGCTCGGCGCGTTGCTTCCGTCCGGCCCGCGCCGGCGGCGGAGAGGCGGCGCGCGCGGCCCGCAACCCGCCCATGGAGGCTTTCCCCTGGGCGCCCCGCTCGCCCCGCCGCGGCCGCGCCCCCCCGCCCATGGCGCTCGTGCCCAGCGCCCGCTACGTGAGCACCCAGAGCCCGGCGCACCCGCAGCCCTTCAGCTCGTGGAACGACTATCTGGGGCTCGCTACGCTCATCACCAAGACGGTGGACGACGAGCCGCGCTTCGGCTGCGCCCGCGGCGGGGACGGCGGCGGCGACGGCTCCCCGCCCTCCTCTTCCTCCTCGTCGTGCTGCTCCCCCCACGCGGGGGCCGGGCCCGGGGCGCTGGGGCCGGCGCTGGGGCCGCCGGACTACGACGAGGACGACGACGACGACGACAGCGATGAGCCGGGGCCCCGGGGCCGCTATCTAGGGGGTGCACTGGAGCTGCGCGCGTTGGAGCTGTGCGCTGACCCCGCCGAGGCTGGGCTGCTGGAGGAGCGTTTCGCCGAGCTGAGCCCGTTCGCCAGTCGCGCCGCCGCGGTGCTGCTGGGCTGCGCGCCCACCGCCGCCTCCGCCGAAGTGGCTCCGAGCGACGAGCGGGCCCCGGCGTGGGCGGCGGAGCCCAGGCTGCACGCCGCCCCCGGCGCGGCCGCCGCCCGACTGCTCAAGCCGGAGTTGCAGGTGTGCGTGTTCTGCCGAAACAACAAGGAGGCGGTGGCGCTCTACACCACCCACATCCTGAAGGGACCCGACGGGCGAGTGCTGTGCCCTGTGCTGCGCCGCTACACGTGCCCCCTGTGCGGCGCCAGCGGCGACAACGCGCACACCATCAAGTACTGCCCGCTCTCCAAAGTGCCGCCGCCGCCCGCGGCCCGCCCGCAGCCGCGCAGCGCCCGGGAGGGCCTGCCCGGCAAGAAGCTGCGCTGAGCGCCCGGACCCCGGTCTGCTGCTGCCACCTGATGCCACCAGGGTCGCCGTCCGCCCACTCTCTTGTGTTCTGTCTGCGCGCCATCTCTCCCTCTGCTGGGGAGCGTGGAGCTAGTTCAGCAGTTGGCCCAGCTTGGGATGTCGTCTTGGTTTTTTTCAGAGAAAGCCGACGGTACTGAATGCTTTACTGTCGAAGAGCGGTTGAGGCCAGACGTTCAAGTCTTAATGTTTCTGTCTAGTTCGTGCACACCCAGACGGGGAAGGCCGGATATTCCACTAACTGAAATGTGGCAACGTAACGTTATTTACATCTAGTGCGCACTAAACCTTCAGCTCGTGGAACGACTATCTGGGGCTCGCTACGCTCATCACCAAGACGGTGGACGACGAGCCGCGCTTCGGCTGCGCCCGCGGCGGGGACGGCGGCGGCGACGGCTCCCCGCCCTCCTCTTCCTCCTCGTCGTGCTGCTCCCCCCACGCGGGGGCCGGGCCCGGGGCGCTGGGGCCGGCGCTGGGGCCGCCGGACTACGACGAGGACGACGACGACGACGACAGCGATGAGCCGGGGCCCCGGGGCCGCTATCTAGGGGGTGCACTGGAGCTGCGCGCGTTGGAGCTGTGCGCTGACCCCGCCGAGGCTGGGCTGCTGGAGGAGCGTTTCGCCGAGCTGAGCCCGTTCGCCAGTCGCGCCGCCGCGGTGCTGCTGGGCTGCGCGCCCACCGCCGCCTCCGCCGAAGTGGCTCCGAGCGACGAGCGGGCCCCGGCGTGGGCGGCGGAGCCCAGGCTGCACGCCGCCCCCGGCGCGGCCGCCGCCCGACTGCTCAAGCCGGAGTTGCAGGTGTGCGTGTTCTGCCGAAACAACAAGGAGGCGGTGGCGCTCTACACCACCCACATCCTGAAGGGACCCGACGGGCGAGTGCTGTGCCCTGTGCTGCGCCGCTACACGTGCCCCCTGTGCGGCGCCAGCGGCGACAACGCGCACACCATCAAGTACTGCCCGCTCTCCAAAGTGCCGCCGCCGCCCGCGGCCCGCCCGCAGCCGCGCAGCGCCCGGGAGGGCCTGCCCGGCAAGAAGCTGCGCTGAGCGCCCGGACCCCGGTCTGCTGCTGCCACCTGATGCCACCAGGGTCGCCGTCCGCCCACTCTCTTGTGTTCTGTCTGCGCGCCATCTCTCCCTCTGCTGGGGAGCGTGGAGCTAGTTCAGCAGTTGGCCCAGCTTGGGATGTCGTCTTGGTTTTTTTCAGAGAAAGCCGACGGTACTGAATGCTTTACTGTCGAAGAGCGGTTGAGGCCAGACGTTCAAGTCTTAATGTTTCTGTCTAGTTCGTGCACACCCAGACGGGGAAGGCCGGATATTCCACTAACTGAAATGTGGCAACGTAAGAGGCGCTGTTTATTTACACGTCGACGTATTTTAGATGCGCATCAGTATGAAACTGTCTCAGTCTAATCTTGGGTGTTTAATTTTATGAATGGAGGCACTTTACTAGGTCTAGAATATTTTTTTAGAAGCCTCTCAGCTGAATTTAAAACTGGCGATTTTATGAAAAATGTCAGCAAAATTACTTTTATTGTTTGAAAGAGTATTTCTGTTCTCCTTAACCAGTCTTAAAATTCCAGGTGAAGCAAATCGTGCCTGGTAGCGTCATTAAGTGAAAACTTGGTATACTTTCTAGTATGTCTGGGTGGGTGTTCCCTCCTTGTGGCTTGTTTTTGTGCTAGCTGGAGGTGTCAAGAAAATGTACAATCTGTATGTAGCAGGTAGAATACAGCTCCTATGTACCAGATCTTTTTTACTGAATGAGCATTTTCCATCTTTAAAAATCGTGCCAAGTTATAATCATATTGTGTATAATTTGAAAATGGTGCTGAAAATTGTGTATTTATACAGTAACAGTATATGAATCCATTACTCTTGCCTTTAACTCCGGTACTTGGCTTTTCGTCTATGCCCCTCCCTATTCCAGTTCTTCAAAAAGTTGTCATACTTAAGATCAAAAGGGAACAGTATTAATTCACTCTGAATTGCTCAAATTTCAGGGTGCCTAAATAGTGGAAAGCTCATTCCAGCTGTTGCCTCTCAAACTAAATGTTAAGATGGAATCCTTTGAGCTCTAGAAGGTTAAGGAAACAACCTGTGTTCAGGAAGGTTCCACTCTGGGCTATGTCGGCTTTATGCTTCACAGAAGGTCCTTGAAGGAGAGTAGGAGCAGACTAGGGGTTAGGGGTGAGACAAAAATACAGCCGACACCTCCTCACTGGAAGAAAACCTCTTCTTTCTGGAATCCCACCAGTTACCCCATCAGTGAGATGGGTTAACCTTCAAGTCCACTATTGTGAATACCACACCATATCAAGCATAAGGACACAGAGAAGGTAAAAGTGGAAATAAGTCATTTGAAATGCACAACACATCTGAAAATGCCAGCAAGAGATTTACTTTGACAGCTTCCAGGAGAGCTTACTAGGTTATTAAAAATTAAGACTGCTTTCGTATTAAACTAACTTCCCAGCAAATTTGTTTGAACATTCCTCTGAAAGGGTAAGAAGCTGCCATAACTAAGACAGCTATGAGCTTTTTTGGTCAAAGGGTCGTGAGGGAGGGGAGCACGCAGGCAAACCATTTTTTGCTTAAGAAAAAATCCTGTTAGTCTAACCCAAAACCAAAGAACTTAAGATTTGACTAGACCTGAACTTAAGTAGGTTAGTTAAGAGCATGTAATTAACTTAGCCTCTTCAGTTTTGCTAGAAAACATACCAGTTTTAAACAGTTTCGTTTTCTGGGTTGTTTTCGGGTCACAGTAATTCCTGTCCCCTCCTGCCACTCAGCATTCTCCAGACCAGAAGGACTAGGCAGGTGACTTACCATATAAACACCCCACTCCATATGCCTGTTTTCCATCTAACTCTAGCTCCTAGTATTTTAAAGCATAAAAGTTCAGTAATTTTCTAGAGATCTCTTGAGATGTTTACTAAATATCCTCGAACACCTTTAAAAACAACTCAATCTGAAACATGTTCTAAACACTCAAAAGCTAAGTTTAGGATAAAAGGAAACCCAATTTTTGAAGTTTAGAGGTATACAAAATAGTGATGAAATTACTTTCATAAGAACAGACTGCATATTCCTGGGGGGAAAATGTATGGAATCCTCAGAAGAGCTTTTTAACGAACAGACTGCATTATTCCCTTTGAGCTCTAGAAGGTTAAGGAAACAACCTGTGTTCAGGAAGGTTCCACTCTGGGCTATGTCGGCTTTATGCTTCACAGAAGGTCCTTGAAGGAGAGTAGGAGCAGACTAGGGGTTAGGGGTGAGACAAAAATACAGCCGACACCTCCTCACTGGAAGAAAACCTCTTCTTTCTGGAATCCCACCAGTTACCCCATCAGTGAGATGGGTTAACCTTCAAGTCCACTATTGTGAATACCACACCATATCAAGCATAAGGACACAGAGAAGGTAAAAGTGGAAATAAGTCATTTGAAATGCACAACACATCTGAAAATGCCAGCAAGAGATTTACTTTGACAGCTTCCAGGAGAGCTTACTAGGTTATTAAAAATTAAGACTGCTTTCGTATTAAACTAACTTCCCAGCAAATTTGTTTGAACATTCCTCTGAAAGGGTAAGAAGCTGCCATAACTAAGACAGCTATGAGCTTTTTTGGTCAAAGGGTCGTGGGGGAGGGAGCACGCAGGCAAACCATTTTTTGCTTAAGAAAAAATCCTGTTAGTCTAACCCAAAACCAAAGAACTTAAGATTTGACTAGACCTGAACTTAAGTAGGTTAGTTAAGAGCATGTAATTAACTTAGCCTCTTCAGTTTTGCTAGAAAACATACCAGTTTTAAACAGTTTCGTTTTCTGGGTTGTTTTCGGGTCACAGTAATTCCTGTCCCCTCCTGCCACTCAGCATTCTCCAGACCAGAAGGACTAGGCAGGTGACTTACCATATAAACACCCCACTCCATATGCCTGTTTTCCATCTAACTCTAGCTCCTAGTATTTTAAAGCATAAAAGTTCAGTAATTTTCTAGAGATCTCTTGAGATGTTTACTAAATATCCTCGAACACCTTTAAAAACAACTCAATCTGAAACATGTTCTAAACACTCAAAAGCTAAGTTTAGGATAAAAGGAAACCCAATTTTTGAAGTTTAGAGGTATACAAAATAGTGATGAAATTACTTTCATAAGAACAGACTGCATATTCCTGGGGGGAAAATGTATGGAATCCTCAGAAGAGCTTTTTACCAACTGTGCAGCCACAGACTGCCTTGTATTTTAAAAGTATACCACAAACACATGTGTGCTTCAAAGAAAAGTTTCAGTGTTAGTCCTAATTTTCTCATCTGTTCTTGGCTTCCATTAATTTCCTGTATATGTTAAGACTTTACAAAACCCTACATCAGTCTACACCAAATCATGCCACACAGATGCCAACTTGCTCCTGCTAGCCACTCTGGACGAATACCGGGACATTGAGCCTTTCTGGGGCAGCTGTCTCCATGCTCAGCTCCATCCACACTGCTGACGCCTGTCTAAAACTTCAGAAGCCACTGGGAACATGGAAGACACCTGTGAATAAACACTGGGGGAGGGGTAAGGTGGTGAGCCCTAAAGAGTGGAAACTGCACAGCAGGACCAGAAGCAGCCATGCTCTTCTGCCCTTACCCTGTGCTCTGAATCCAACACCCAGGTCAAAGACCTTTGGAGACCAGTATGGCTGGGAAAGGGTCTGGGCAGGAAAGGTGGTTTGCACGCTAGCCTGGAAACCTAACCATCAGACAGCCATCTAACTCATCTGAACAAATCATTGCAAACGAATGAACGCTGGGACCTACAGATGATGGCCCAGGTACAGTCCTTTTCAGGTAACTTAAGACAGCAGGTGGGCTTCCCTTGTGGCTCAGTGGATAAGAACCCGTCTGCCAATGCAGGAGACACAGGTTCGAGCCCTGATCCGGGAAGATCCCACATACCACAGAGCAACTAAACCTACACATCAACAAAGACCCAGCACAGCCAAAAATAAATAAATAAAAGTTTAAAAAAAAAAAAAGCAGGTTACCGCCCAAGTTTTCACTTGTTACAAAAGGGCCTCTCCTCACCAAAGAGGACCTTTTTAAGACTTTCACTTGTTTGAAATGCAGATAGTAAGAAAAATTTCTTAAAGTGGTTTCTATCGTTAACATCAAAAAGGAAAGGCTGTTCTGATTAATTTTTTTAGAAGTGTCAATACTCCCTCTTCTGGCCTCACATCTGCACCAACAGGAATTCAAACCACTACTCCACACCCGAAAGAATCTAAGTGCCAAGAGCCACTATAAATCTGCAACTAACATTCTGTGAAATGAAGTACTTGATTTCAGGGGAAAACTCAAGATGCACCCCCCACACACCAAACAGAGGAGACGGCTTTAGAGGGAAACTAAGGGCCCATCCAGTAACGGAGGAGGACATCGCCGTGGAAACGTTCCAGCCACATCTGCTTTTTGTTGTATTTAGAATTATTTTCTTTGATGCTCAACAGTGAGAAAGTAAGTAGCACTGGTAAAAACTTAAGCAAACTGAATACGCAAACAAACATTAAACACTTTGACTCTAACCACATATCAACTCTACAACAGATTCTGTAAGTATTTTATTTATCACTGAAGAAAAAACACAGCAGCAATTTCTGTGTTGGCTTCAATAAGACCAGATAGTTACTCTTTAACACAGCGACTACACTCCAGAATTGAAGTCAACACAGTCATTACTACAAATTACTTATTCAAAGAATCTATCCTGGAGAGAAAGGAAATTAGGAAAAAGAATTTAAACAATTCTTCCAAACACATTTATAAATATTGTCATATTTAAAATGCTTGAAAAGCATGAATTCTCCATAAATGGAAAAGCAGCTTGCTATTGGCAAAAGAATAAACTCAGCAACAGTGTACCAAATGCCTTAAAATTTAAAAGCTGTATCTGTTTTGGATTCACACGCTAGCAGTATTCTTTCTTGTCATTATAATAATGACCGCAAGGTGGTTTACACTCACCTTTCAAGTAAAATCTATCCACTGTATCTGGTGTAATGTTTACTGCACTTAGAGTAAACCTAAAACCCTTCTAAATTTAGTAAATATCTCAAAATACCTAGAGGTATGTTTCAACAGCTAACAGTGTGAGAATTGTTTCAGCTCCCCGCTTTAGCCTGCAGTAACAGAACCTTACTTCATTCCAAATTAATATCAGGTATTTCAAAATCAAAAAAGATCAATTCCATACCAAGATACAGGTGTTACTCAATAACTGAAGAATTCCCATTTAAAATTTATTTTTTAGTTTTTCTTTTTTGTAAACAAATGATTGATGAAATAATGCAACACCTCAAATTCCAAAACATGGCATAGTTTTCCAACCTTTGTGGATATGGTGCATGATCAATCTATTATATAGGATTAATACAAGTTCATGCTTTCTGTGTTATGGTGCGACATTAAAGAATCCAATTTAGATTGGCTGAAGCACAAGTATAATCCTTGAATGTGATCAAACCTATGCAAAGACATGAGTTTGAATCCATTATCTTGACTTAACGTCGTACTGTGGTCCATCCATCTTCATCAGTCTCATTTTTAGTACGACGAAGAGATTCCCTGTCTTTCTCAGCTCTCCAGGAGGTCTTCTCTTTCTCACCTTCCCTATCTCGGTCTCGATCTCTGTCCCGATCTCTTGAAAGAGCTGAGGGAGGAACGCGACGAGGGGTATCTCGCTCTTCGGCCCGGTCATCCTTCCTGTCGTCAGCACGTCTCCAAGAACTTACTTTAATTAAAAGGAGAGAGAATGCATTGGTACTGTATTCTGTTAACTCAGTCTAAATGGAACTGAAGCAAAAGGAAGAAATGCCTCAAATTACTCAGAAATCCTGTACTGAAGATGAGAGAAAATCTTCATTTAAAAAAAAAAACCGAAATATAGATACAATTTCTGAAAAATCTTTAAAATACACAGACATAGAAATAGCAGCTTGCAAACAAGAAATCATTAGCATGGTTAGTGTCCTAATAAAAAAAAAAAAAAGATAACAAAAATCTGGCTGGATAAAAATTTTTTAAAAGGACTTTTGGCTCCTACTGAAGATTTAAGAACAAATAAAAGAAAGAATGTATTTCATTATGGCTACAGAAGAAACACTCTTACAACCTCTTGGTACAAACCAAACAGTAAAAGCTTGTGAGGGGAAAAAGTGCTAAGGTCATTTTAAACAAAGTATGTTGGATTTTTTTTTTAGCTAAAGTGTCAACTGTTACAATTTCAGAGTATGTTTTACATCCTGTGCTTACTTTTAAACCTTATTTTTAAATAACTGATAGACTTTCCTTTACATAAAATAAACCTTTTAAAGAAATTAGTAGAAGTACTGGACTTCCCTGTGGTCTAGTGGCATCTGCCTGCCAATGAATAGAATGATCCTTGGCTGAGGAAGATTCCACATGCCACAGTGCAACTAAGCCCAAGAACCACAACCACTGAGCCCACCTACTCTAGAGCCCATGCTCTGCAACAGAGAAGCTACCAGGGTAAGAAGCCCACGAGACAGGGAGTATGTGCATATGACTAATCCGGGACCATACATATCTGTGAACAACAAAACTCTGTAAAAAGTAAAATGAAAATGAAAAAAAAAAAAAAAAGAAGCCCACAAATTGCAAATAGAAAGTGGCCCCCACTAGCCAAAGCTAGAGAAAGCCGGCACACAGCAACAAAAACCCAGCCAAAAACAAGTTGTCTTTAAAAAAAAAAAAAAAAAATTCGGTATTATACCCTTTAATTAGTCTACTACTATACTTTAAATTTAAAGATGAACCTAAACTTCACAAAGCAACACAAGTTTGTGAAAACCATGAACTCTAAATGGATTAAATGATCTACTCATCCATCTTATTTTTGGTCTTCACACAAGTTTAAGTCATAACAGTAAATCCCCAAATTCCCTCATCAGTTAGGGCTCCCCAATGTTCAGCGGTCAGAGAAAGCAAACCTCTACCTTCCTCACGCTCTGATCTGAGAGGAGGTCCTCTTCGGTCCCTGTCGTCTCGCCTGTCCCTTAAATCACGGCGATCATCTCTCTCACGACGCCGGTCGTCGCGATCCCTGTCATCACGACGACCTGCATCTCTCCAGCTTGAAGACTCCTCAGCTGGTCCTCTTCTCCAGCCACCTTCATCCCTGCAGCCCATTCAAAATGGCACATAAAGTTGTCATTAGACACCACAGGCAAATGTAAGTTGAACGTATCATATCCAGGTTAGCAAGTAATTAAACAGGACTGAAGTTTAAACTCGTGACTTGACCTCCAACTGATGCTTCAGGCATGAAGTCAAAAGAGAACATCTGGCTCTGTACTGTCCAACAGACTAGGCATCACCCACTCCAAACGTTCAACAGCCAAACATGACAGCTGGTCACCATGCGGACATCCATCCACAGGATCCTTTTATCCTCCCAGGACACTGTGAGGTCTAGATTAGTACAAAGCCACTTTGACGAGACGAAGCAAGCAGAACTCTTAATACTAGTAAAAGCAAAGCTTTTAATTATTTAAAATTATTAAAAGCTTTTTAATTATTTAGAAGCAATAAACTGACCTCAACCATCAGGGGAAAGCAACGACCAGTGAAGAACCTAGACTGGCTCCAGCTCCACAGAGCCACACAACTTACCGAGACAGCAGTGGCCTGCACGTCCTCTTTGAAAAGAGGGACCTGGGTCAACGAGATAACCTCTGAATTTTTTTATATCTATGATTCTACTAGATAAACTGGGGGAAGGGGACGTGAAGGGGAAGAGCACACTTTTTCCAAAAATAGCTGGGAAAGCATAAGACAACATTAAAGGAATTCTAACCGCATGGTCAAAGACAGTCAGAGGATCCCACCTTGGGCGTCTGAAGCGGTCCTCTCGATCCCCATTTTCTCTCTGTCTCTCTCCAGGTCCCTGTCGTTCTCGTCGCGATCTTGATTATCTCGGTCTCTCTCTTTCTCCCTATCCCAGTCACGGTCTTCAGATGGTCTCGAGTCTCGCGGTGGACCCCAACTCTCTTCTCTGGCTTTTTCTTTCTCCCTCCATCCACCTAGGTTTTTAAAGAAAAAAAAGAAAATTTCCACTCATGAAACATAACGGCAACCATGAATCTTAATGCTAATGTTAATCCATCACCATTAAAACCGCTAATTAAGACACTCTTGATATCATTTAAAAAAAAACAACAGCACTACATTTACCTACCTGATTTCATAGAACCAACTCCTATCTATGACCATTATTTGTTTTTCTAACACATAAAGTACAAGAACTTTTATAAATGTTCCTTATGCAGAGATTTCAGATACAAAAACCTGTAAATCTGTTCTGACAGTGAAGACAACTCATTCAACCAGAGAAAATCAAGGGTGAGGGTAGCATATTTAGATCTCTGAGAGAGAGCCCCAGTTACGAGTTCATTTACATCTTGTTTTTTAAAAATTTTTTTCAAAACCTTTTTAACTATGAAGTCAAAAGAGAACATCTGGCTCTGTACTGTCCAACAGACTAGGCATCACCCACTCCAAACGTTCAACAGCCAAACATGACAGCTGGTCACCATGCGGACATCCATCCACAGGATCCTTTTATCCTCCCAGGACACTGTGAGGTCTAGATTAGTACAAAGCCACTTTGACGAGACGAAGCAAGCAGAACTCTTAATACTAGTAAAAGCAAAGCTTTTAATTATTTAAAATTATTAAAAGCTTTTTAATTATTTAGAAGCAATAAACTGACCTCAACCATCAGGGGAAAGCAACGACCAGTGAAGAACCTAGACTGGCTCCAGCTCCACAGAGCCACACAACTTACCGAGACAGCAGTGGCCTGCACGTCCTCTTTGAAAAGAGGGACCTGGGTCAACGAGATAACCTCTGAATTTTTTTATATCTATGATTCTACTAGATAAACTGGGGGAAGGGGACGTGAAGGGGAAGAGCACACTTTTTCCAAAAATAGCTGGGAAAGCATAAGACAACATTAAAGGAATTCTAACCGCATGGTCAAAGACAGTCAGAGGATCCCACCTTGGGCGTCTGAAGCGGTCCTCTCGATCCCCATCTCTCTCTCTGTCTCTCTCCAGGTCCCTGTCGTTCTCGTCGCGATCTTGATTATCTCGGTCTCTCTCTTTCTCCCTATCCCAGTCACGGTCTTCAGATGGTCTCGAGTCTCGCGGTGGACCCCAACTCTCTTCTCTGGCTTTTTCTTTCTCCCTCCATCCACCTAGGTTTTTAAAGAAAAAAAAGAAAATTTCCACTCATGAAACATAACGGCAACCATGAATCTTAATGCTAATGTTAATCCATCACCATTAAAACCGCTAATTAAGACACTCTTGATATCATTTAAAAAAAAACAACAGCACTACATTTACCTACCTGATTTCATAGAACCAACTCCTATCTATGACCATTATTTGTTTTTCTAACACATAAAGTACAAGAACTTTTATAAATGTTCCTTATGCAGAGATTTCAGATACAAAAACCTGTAAATCTGTTCTGACAGTGAAGACAACTCATTCAACCAGAGAAAAATCAAGGGTGAGGGGTAGCATATTTAGATCTCTGAGAGAGAGAGCCCCAGTTACGAGTTCATTTACATCTTGTAACATTTTCAAAACCTTTTTAACTATAGACTCTTTCCTTTCTTAATCCTACCCCCACTATTTACCACCATAAGGTCATGAAATAAGTACAAATTCTCCAGCCCTGATCAGTATATCACACTTAGCCATGGGATATCCAAACCTAGGAAAAGTGTATACACACACACACACACAAGGAAATAAAAGGAATCAGGCTATTTCAATGAAAATTTCTGAACAGCCACAAACACAAGGAAATAAAAGGAATTAGGCTATTTCAATGAAAATTTCTGAACAGCCGCAAGGGCTCACAATTATTACTGTCTCTAACATTTATAACACTGTGTGCCACAACACCAATCTGAGCCCTCTGCCTGTATTAGATCTTTCAATCCTATCCACAGCTGACCTAAACAGATTATTCCACACTTGCTAATTCGCTACTTGCTAAAATCTATTAATTCCAAAATTAACACGGTAGCATTTTCACAAGTAGCCCACAAGCACATCAGAGTGCTGAAATATTGAGTGGCCCGACGGATCTGCTCTCAGCAAAGTTCAAACAAGGCAAGGCGGTCTTCTGGCTGTAGCTCTCCTACTTTAAACAGGCGGCCCTCGGGTGGGTTGTTCACCGCCACATTTTTACATTCCTCATGCTTTCTGTCGGTGATTTCAGTTTTCAAATGCGCCACCAGCCCTACTCCC
Source organism: Tragulus kanchil (assembly GCA_022376925.1). Taxonomy (NCBI): domain Eukaryota; kingdom Metazoa; phylum Chordata; class Mammalia; order Artiodactyla; family Tragulidae; genus Tragulus; species Tragulus kanchil. The sequence goes on from JAIOJX010000005.1 coordinate 165,259,530, forward strand.
AGCATTCTCAAGGACAAGAAGGCAATGGCCACGCCTCAGGGAGAAAAAACACGTTAGGTAAGCTTCTTCCAGGAATGAGTTACGGTGCTATTGGCCAAGAGTTCGAGGCTAATGAATCAATAATACACATTAAATAAAGTATCTTTAAACAGAAAAATTAAAACAAGGTTATATGTTGATTGGTTGAGAAAAACTATAACCAGAAAGCTCACAGGAACCTAACCTGGTAGTTCCCACTCCTATCTATGACCATTATTTGTTTTTCTAACACATAAAGTACAAGTTTTGTTCCTTATGCAGAGATTTCAGATACAAAACCTGTAAATCTGTTCTGACAGTGGAGACAACTCATTCAACCAGAGAAAAATCAAGGGTGAGGGGTAGCATATTTAGATCTCTGAGAGAGAGAGCCCCAGTTACGAGTTCATTTACATCTTGTAACATTTTCAAAACCTTTTTAACTATAGACTCTTTCCTTTCTTAATCCTACCCCCACTATTTACCACCATAAGGTCATGAAATAAGTACAAATTCTCCAGCCCTGATCAGTATATCACACTTAGCCATGGGATATCCAAACCTAGGAAAAGTGTATACACACACACACACACAAGGAAATAAAAGGAATCAGGCTATTTCAATGAAAATTTCTGAACAGCCACAAACACAAGGAAATAAAAGGAATTAGGCTATTTCAATGAAAATTTCTGAACAGCCGCAAGGGCTCACAATTATTACTGTCTCTAACATTTATAACACTGTGTGCCACAACACCAATCTGAGCCCTCTGCCTGTATTAGATCTTTCAATCCTATCCACAGCTGACCTAAACAGATTATTCCACACTTGCTAATTCGCTACTTGCTAAAATCTATTAATTCCAAAATTAACACGGTAGCATTTTCACAAGTAGCCCACAAGCACATCAGAGTGCTGAAATATTGAGTGGCCCGACGGATCTGCTCTCAGCAAAGTTCAAACAAGGCAAGGCGGTCTTCTGGCTGTAGCTCTCCTACTTTAAACAGGCGGCCCTCGGGTGGGTTGTTCACCGCCACATTTTTACATTCCTCATGCTTTCTGTCGGTGATTTCAGTTTTCAAATGCGCCACCAGCCCTACTCCCAGCATTCTCAAGGACAAGAAGGCAATGGCCACGCCTCAGGGAGAAAAAACACGTTAGGTAAGCTTCTTCCAGGAATGAGTTACGGTGCTATTGGCCAAGAGTTCGAGGCTAATGAATCAATAATACACATTAAATAAAGTATCTTTAAACAGAAAAATTAAAACAAGGTTATATGTTGATTGGTTGAGAAAAACTATAACCAGAAAGCTCACAGGAACCTAACCTGGTAGTTCCCTTAGGAGCAATGGTTCAATAGTCACTGACTTTATAAAACAAAACTATCATGAATTAATGAGAATCTACTATTATACTATCATCCCCGTTTTACACAAGCCACAGCAAAGTTAGGTGGCTTACTCAAGGTCACAAAGCTCCACAGTGGAATAAAGGGAAAAGAAAAGTATGCAACAGAAACCAGTCACGGTAAAGGGCAGGCAAGTGAAGTATGCAAATTGCTTTAATAATAAAGAACTAAAAAAACAGGTCACTGAAAAGACACAAGAAAATGGATGATAGAGCAGAGCAAAGGCGAACTTTCCCATCTTATACAATTAGATGGACAGAGGCGCCCCTGAAGAGATGCAGACGTGTGTGTGTGTGTGTGTGTGTGTGTGTGTCTGTGTGTGTGTCTCTGTGTGTGTGTGTGTGTGTGTGTGTGTGTGTGTGTGTGTGTCTGTGTGTGTGTGTGTCTGTGTGTGTGTGTGTGTGTGTGTGTGTGTGTGTGTGTGTGTGTGTCTGTGTGTGTGTCTGTGTGTGTGTGTCTGTGTGTGTGTGTGTGTGTGTGTGTGTGTGTGTGTGTGTGCGCGCGCGTGCGTCCATGCGTGCGTGCGTGCGGCAGGGAAATGGAGGACTCGATGTCTGGTGGGTTGACTTTTTAGGTGTCAGTGACATAAGTACCACATAAACTTGGAAACACAGCTCTGAAGAGTAAAATTTATCTGGAGAAGATGGTAACAGAAGGCACAGACCTGTACATGCTTACTCAAGAATAATAAGAAGCATGAAGGGGGTATTTCCTTAGTAATCTAGTGGATATTACCAATGCAGGGGCCCATGTTGGATCCTTGGTCAGGAACTAGATCCCACATGCCACAACCTACTCCCAGCATTCTCAAGGACAAGAAGGCAATGGCCACGCCTCAGGGAGAAAAAACACGTTAGGTAAGCTTCTTCCAGGAATGAGTTACGGTGCTATTGGCCAAGAGTTCGAGGCTAATGAATCAATAATACACATTAAATAAAGTATCTTTAAACAGAAAAATTAAAACAAGGTTATATGTTGATTGGTTGAGAAAAACTATAACCAGAAAGCTCACAGGAACCTAACCTGGTAGTTCCCTTAGGAGCAATGGTTCAATAGTCACTGACTTTATAAAACAAAACTATCATGAATTAATGAGAATCTACTATTATACTATCATCCCCGTTTTACACAAGCCACAGCAAAGTTAGGTGGCTTACTCAAGGTCACAAAGCTCCACAGTGGAATAAAGGGAAAAGAAAAGTATGCAACAGAAACCAGTCACGGTAAAGGGCAGGCAAGTGAAGTATGCAAATTGCTTTAATAATAAAGAACTAAAAAAACAGGTCACTGAAAAGACACAAGAAAATGGATGATAGAGCAGAGCAAAGGCGAACTTTCCCATCTTATACAATTAGATGGACAGAGGCGCCCCTGAAGAGATGCAGACGTGTGTGTGTGTGTGTGTGTGTGTGTGTGTCTGTGTGTGTGTCTCTGTGTGTGTGTGTGTGTGTGTCTGTGTGTGTGTGTCTGTGTGTGTGTGTGTGTGTGTGTGTGTCTGTGTGTGTGTGTGTGTGTGTGTGTGTGTGTGTGTGTGTGTGTGTGTGTGTGTGTCTGTGTGTGTGTCTGTCTCTGTGTGTGTGTGTGTCTGTCTGTGTGTGTGTGTGTGTGTGTGTGCGCGCGCGTGCGTCCATGCGTGCGTGCGTGCGGCAGGGAAATGGAGGACTCGATGTCTGGTGGGTTGACTTTTTAGGTGTCAGTGACATAAGTACCACATAAACTTGGAAACACAGCTCTGAAGAGTAAAATTTATCTGGAGAAGATGGTAACAGAAGGCACAGACCTGTACATGCTTACTCAAGAATAATAAGAAGCATGAAGGGGGTATTTCCTTAGTAATCTAGTGGATATTAAACCTCCATGTCCCAATGCAGGGGGCCCATGTTGGATCCTTGGTCAGGGAACTAGATCCCACATGCCACAACCTAAGATCCTGTGTGCTGCAACTAAGTCCCGGCACAGCCAAATAAAAAAAGTTTGAAAGGATGACCATGCCAAACAAGACTAAGACTGAGAAAGTAAGGAAAAAGGTTCCATTCACGAACACAATGCCTGTGGCTGGCAAGAATACAGCCAAATGATTAGTAATTACATTTTTGTTTTTCATTATTTATACAAGGAGGCAAGTCCAGGAGAGAACCTGAAGAACACCAATACTCCTTGGAAGAATAACCGTGACAAACTCAGGTGTATTAAAAAGCAGAGACATCACTTTGCCGACAAAGGTCCCGTATAGTCAAAAGCCGTGGCTTTTCCAGCAGTCATGTATGGATGTTAGGAGTCGGAGCATAAAGGCAGCTGAGGGCCTTAGAATTGACACTTTCAAACTGTGGTGCTGGAAGAGACTCTTCTGGAGTCCCCTGAACAGCAAGGAAATCAAACCAGTCAATTCTAAAGGAAATCAAGCCTGAACATTCACTGGAAGGCCTGATGCTCAAGTTGAAGCTCCAATACTTCAGTGACCTGATGCAAAGAGCTGACTCAAGGGGGCCGCTGAGGAAGAGATGGTTGGATGACATCACTGACTCAATGGACATAAATATGACCAAACTCAGGGAGACCATGAAGGGCAAAGAAGCCTGGCACGCTGCAGTTCATGGGGTCGCAAAGAGTCAGACACAACTTAGCAACCAAACAACAAAACAGAAAGAAGAGCCCTCCAAGCAGCAGTCAACAAGGTAGAAGGAAAACAAAACGAGTGTATCACTCAAGTGGGAAACAGGGTGAAGTTATCTGTTCTGAGAGGCAAGCTCTGACCTAAGTCACTACAGACATATTCAAGGGAAAAAAAGACCAGTTTATCTAAAACTAGTAATAATAAAGCCCGATTTGTCATAAATCCGTTAAAATTTCATTTTTTTCAGTGAAAAATTGAAGCAGGAACACTGCTTACTCAACAAAGTGTAATCTGTCATCTGAGACCTGAGTTCCTTACCTGGTTTGACAAACGGTCTCCAGGGCCCAGGTCTCGAGTCGTCACCCCTTCTGGGAATGCGATCGTCATCAGCCCGTCTTGAGACTCGGTCGTCATCCATGCTTCTCCAGGGCCCCCGGTCGTCATCTGCGCCGCGCCTGGAAAACCTGTCGTCCTCTGCGCTGCGCCTGGAGAATCTGTCGTCGTCAGTATTCCGCCAAGGTCCCCGGTCATCATCCAAACCCCGCCTGGGGCGATCCTCGTCAGCGTTCCGCCAGGAGGACCGCTCGTCATCCGCACCTCCTCGGCGCGGCCCCCGTTCCTCATCCATCCCGCGCCTGGGTCCTCTGTCCTCATCAGCTGTCCGCCAGCTTCCTCTGTCCTCATCCGGTCCTCGCCGGGGTGGCCTGTCGTCATCTGCATGACGCCAGCTACCCCTGTCTTCATCGCCAAGTCGCCTGGGAGGCCTGTCATCATCGGCATTACGCCAGGAAGGTCGGTCGTCGTCTGCACCACGACGAGAGAACCGATCCTCATCAAGGCCACGTCGCGGGCCTCTGTCGTCCTCCATGCCTCGGCGGGGGACCCGCTCGTCGTCCGGTCTGTGAGAGGACTCTCTCTCCTCATCGTCCCCCAGACGCCGCGGGCGGTCTTCGTCTCTTCTGTGAGACCGCTCTTCATCCCTCCCTTCTCCACGCCTCCACTCCCTATAGAGCGACAAGCCAGACACCATCAGAAGTTCACTTTTTTTAAAGCACGTGATCCTTGTGAGAATGGTTTTCCTTACTTCCAAAAGTCACTTCAGTCTAAATTCATTAACCCTAGTCCTACAAGAGTATATTCTAATGAATCCAAAATTTTATGTTAACAAATAAACCAGTAAGCAGACCTCTGCCTTTAAAAGGTATCTGCACTTGATGAGGAGTATCTTAGCAATTTCTAAAGTCATTACTACGAGCTTTCAAAACTACACGAGAAATATGATGAAACCGCTCACTTACTCTAACCTCAATACCATTAAATACCAAATGAAGCACGTATTCCCCAAGATATCTATGTCAGTACTTAAAGCAGCAATGGAGCAAACCATGAAAAATATATCAGATATGCATAACTTCATGACTCCCCTTTCCTCACTGCCACAAAACACACCAAATTAGAAAAACACTATTAAGATACTAACAGGACCAATGATGAGTTAATCTCTTTTCTTAACTCCACTTACTTCTCTGGAGGGCCTCTTCTCCACTCAGAATCTGTTTCCGGTCCTTTTCTCCAAGTGCCTTCAGTATCTCTATCTCCCCAGCGTGAGTCCTACATTAAGCAAAGTTTGTAAGAAGCACTATATTAGCAATACTACTGATACATTGAAACCAAACAGGAACCTAAAAGAGCTAGTTACAAAGGGCAAAGAGGTGAAAAGAGTAAGTGAAACATTAATAAAGATAAAGAATAGGAGTTTGAAAGGCCAGAAGAAAAGATTTCCCTGAGTTAAGAAAATGTACTGCTCTGAGTAAACTGAAATCTAACTGACAGGGCACATAGGCCCAAAAGGGTGAAAATAAAGACCATAAGCTTAGGCAACTAAACACAGACCTGGTGAACTTTTTTTTTTTTTTGGAAGGCGGGGAGGCAGGCTGGGGAGGGAGGCGGGCGGGTGGGTGGGCCACTTCTATTGGTCTTTCATTTATTCAGTTTCATCCATCTTTGTTCTTTGGCCTGTGTGGGCCTCCCATCGCAGTGGCCTCTCTTGTCGCAGAGCGCCGGCTCTGGGTGCATGTGCTCCAGAGCTCTGGCTCGGTAACTGGACACATCGGCCCTCCTGCGTCACAAGAGACACCAGTTCAAAGCACGTGATCCTTGTGAGAATGGTTTTCCTTACTTCCAAAAGTCACTTCAGTCTAAATTCATTAACCCTAGTCCTACAAGAGTATATTCTAATGAATCCAAAATTTTATGTTAACAAATAAACCAGTAAGCAGACCTCTGCCTTTAAAAGGTATCTGCACTTGATGAGGAGTATCTTAGCAATTTCTAAAGTCATTACTACGAGCTTTCAAAACTACACGAGAAATATGATGAAACCGCTCACTTACTCTAACCTCAATACCATTAAATACCAAATGAAGCACGTATTCCCCAAGATATCTATGTCAGTACTTAAAGCAGCAATGGAGCAAACCATGAAAAATATATCAGATATGCATAACTTCATGACTCCCCTTTCCTCACTGCCACAAAACACACCAAATTAGAAAAACACTATTAAGATACTAACAGGACCAATGATGAGTTAATCTCTTTTCTTAACTCCACTTACTTCTCTGGAGGGCCTCTTCTCCACTCAGAATCTGTTTCCGGTCCTTTTCTCCAAGTGCCTTCAGTATCTCTATCTCCCCAGCGTGAGTCCTACATTAAGCAAAGTTTGTAAGAAGCACTATATTAGCAATACTACTGATACATTGAAACCAAACAGGAACCTAAAAGAGCTAGTTACAAAGGGCAAAGAGGTGAAAAGAGTAAGTGAAACATTAATAAAGATAAAGAATAGGAGTTTGAAAGGCCAGAAGAAAAGATTTCCCTGAGTTAAGAAAATGTACTGCTCTGAGTAAACTGAAATCTAACTGACAGGGCACATAGGCCCAAAAGGGTGAAAATAAAGACCATAAGCTTAGGCAACTAAACACAGACCTGGTGAACTTTTTTTTTTTTTTGGAAGGCGGGGAGGCAGGCTGGGGAGGGAGGCGGGCGGGTGGGTGGGCCACTTCTATTGGTCTTTCATTTATTCAGTTTCATCCATCTTTGTTCTTTGGCCTGTGTGGGCCTCCCATCGCAGTGGCCTCTCTTGTCGCAGAGCGCCGGCTCTGGGTGCATGTGCTCCAGAGCTCTGGCTCGGTAACTGGACACATCGGCCCAGCCACTCCGTGGCACATGGGATTTTCCCAGGCCAGGGATGGAACCGGCGCCCCTTGCACTGCAAGGCGGTGTCCTTACCCACTGGACCACCAGGGAAGCCCCCTGGTGAACTTTTAAAACTTATATTCTCAGAGCTTGCCAGGAATACAGCAGAGTATCTACTGAAGTAACAAGATGGAGACGATTATCAAGAACCCTCCTCCCATTATGTAATTGAGAACAGTGAGCACAGAAAGGTCTCCAACTTCTGGAGGAGGAGGATTCTGACCTGGTCAAATCAATGAATCATTATTCAACTGTGAGAGAAAAACAAAAACATTTGACAAATATACCACATACAAAACAAAGAAACTTATATGCAAAGGGGAAAAGGTTAACATACAGTGTAAAAGTATTTTAAACTAAACCATATTGCTAACACTGCTGTAAAACTGTTAAGTCATTTCTAAATAGAAAACACCGTTTAAATGCATTGGAGGCAATAAAATTTAAGCAAAGGTGTGCTCAAAATTTTGTTTTGTTCTAAGAAAGGGAAGAGTTCTCAAAATGTAGACTAAAAATTTAAACTTTGCAAAGAATGGATGGTAATTACTAAAAGAGCCAGGAAAAGTACAACAAATGAGTTGAAAAAACTTCTGAAGTTTGGCTTAAACAACAAAACTCCGCAAACTATTACCTTCAATTAAAAAAATTAAAAATAAAATAAAATAAAAAGAAAGAAAGAAAAGGGTGATAGTGACATGGAAGCAAATAAAAAATGCCAAACCTAATGTCAGGAATAAAGCCTCAAGTACTAGTTAGTTACCATGTTAAAAACAAACAGATAAAGACTCTTCAACTGACATGAAATGGAGAGCCCATAAAACAAACAACAAAAAAGGATAAACACAGAACTGCAAAATCCTAAGAACTCATAATCATGAGTGGTATACCTCATCTGATTCAGAAGTAAACTAACAGGATGTAGCAAATCAAACATAGTTAACTGATTTCACACATACACACAGAATTTTGTGCCCAACAGAAAAAGTCTCAATACAGGAATTAGCATTAAGAGTAATAAAGCTAAAACTCCATATATTTTAAAATAAACTGAAGGCTACACAACTAGTAGCAGGCCCTCTAATCAACAGAAGCACCTGATACAGGCATGGCAGGTAAAGAGCAGAGACACTGCAGGTTTGAAACCTCCACTACTTACCTCTAACCTTAAATAAGCAGTCTTTTACTTGAAAACAGCAGTAAACATAAAAGGCCTCAACTGCTGAGATACGTTTTTTAGTTGGGCTCTAAGCAATGAGTAGCACCCAAAGGAAGGTTTGAAACCAAGAGCAGAAGTAACAAATATGCACTATGAAAAATGAAGCAAGCCACAGTAGAGCAGATGGTCTGAAGCAGGGGTGGTGAAGGGGCCACCATCGGGGAGAACAGTAAGACATGTAAGTGATACAGGCAACAGAAACAGAATTAAGGCAGGAGCATAGGGACCGAAAGGAGGGAAGGGCTGAACAATGTATGGTTTCAGTGCTACCAGAGCCACCACCAGAAGAAGGTATTAGAATGTATCTTTATACAAGATAAAAGTGAGAAGCACAGGTCAGTTCTGGAAATGAACACATATTAAAAATAAACTGCCATCTGAATCACCTAGTAGCCTTGTTGAAATGCAGATTCTGGTTCAGAAGGTTGGCTCTGGGCCTGAGACTGCACTTCTAACAAGCTCTGAAAGGGGCGTTGAATACTGCTGGTTCCCTAAATTCATCTGAGTACCTTCATATCATAGCCACTCCTTTCAAGGAACCCCCAAAACAGTCAGTCCCTCTTCCATACGACTGTGTTCATCTTCATCAATTATTTAAAGTCAAGGGATTAGTACTGACAAGTACACTGAACTAAAGCCCGTAAAATCCCCGCTTGCTAAAACAGGTCTGTCTTTGGGAAGATAAAGCAATACGACTTAAATTCAGTAGTAGTATTTAAAACACCAAACCCGGACGCTGACACATGCACTGACAGGCATGCAAGAGACCTGGCAGATAATCACATCCCACATAAACAGAATGATGTCCATACCTTTCTAGAAAGTGAGTCATCACCAAGTCTCCTCCTCCTCTCTACGACTAATCACATCCCACATGAACGTCCAATACAGGAATTAGCATTAAGAGTAATAAAGCTAAAACTCCATATATTTTAAAATAAACTGAAGGCTACACAACTAGTAGCAGGCCCTCTAATCAACAGAAGCACCTGATACAGGCATGGCAGGTAAAGAGCAGAGACACTGCAGGTTTGAAACCTCCACTACTTACCTCTAACCTTAAATAAGCAGTCTTTTACTTGAAAACAGCAGTAAACATAAAAGGCCTCAACTGCTGAGATACGTTTTTTAGTTGGGCTCTAAGCAATGAGTAGCACCCAAAGGAAGGTTTGAAACCAAGAGCAGAAGTAACAAATATGCACTATGAAAAATGAAGCAAGCCACAGTAGAGCAGATGGTCTGAAGCAGGGGTGGTGAAGGGGCCACCATCGGGGAGAACAGTAAGACATGTAAGTGATACAGGCAACAGAAACAGAATTAAGGCAGGAGCATAGGGACCGAAAGGAGGGAAGGGCTGAACAATGTATGGTTTCAGTGCTACCAGAGCCACCACCAGAAGAAGGTATTAGAATGTATCTTTATACAAGATAAAAGTGAGAAGCACAGGTCAGTTCTGGAAATGAACACATATTAAAAATAAACTGCCATCTGAATCACCTAGTAGCCTTGTTGAAATGCAGATTCTGGTTCAGAAGGTTGGCTCTGGGCCTGAGACTGCACTTCTAACAAGCTCTGAAAGGGACGTTGAATACTGCTGGTTCCCTAAATTCATCTGAGTACCTTCATATCATAGCCACTCCTTTCAAGGAACCCCCAAAACAGTCAGTCCCTCTTCCATACGACTGTGTTCATCTTCATCAATTATTTAAAGTCAAGGGATTAGTACTGACAAGTACACTGAACTAAAGCCCGTAAAATCCCCGCTTGCTAAAACAGGTCTGTCTTTGGGAAGATAAAGCAATACGACTTAAATTCAGTAGTAGTATTTAAAACACCAAACCCGGACGCTGACACATGCACTGACAGACGCGTCATGCAAGAGACCTGGCAGATAATCACATCCCACATAAACAGAATGATGTCCATACTTACCTTTCTAGAAAGTGAGTCATCACCAAGTCTCCTCTCCTCCTCTCTACGACGTTCCCTTTCTTCAATTTCCATCTCCCTTTGACGTTTTTTCCTTTCAACTTCTTCTAATTTCTTGACTCGCTCCTGATATTCTCGAAGCTCCTCCTCACGTTTCGCACGCTCAGCACGCTCTCTCTCTTCTCGCTCTGTACAATACATCAGGTTATAAAGTGTGCCTCCGACCCACAGGTTTCCCTCGTGCTAGGTCTACTTTTCCTGTATTAAAGAGCCTGCGTAATGTAAAAGAGATTCTTTTCAAGAATTATAAAACAGAGCTTCCCTGGTGGTCCAGTGGGTAAGGACACTGCCTTGCAGTGCAAGGGGCACCAGTTCGATCCCTGGCACGTGGAAGATCCCACATGCCACGGAGCAGCTGGACCGATGTGTCCAACTACCGAGTCGGAGCTCTGGAGCGCATGCGCCCAGAGCCAGTGCTCTGCAGCGACAGAGGCCACTGCGATGGGAGGCCCACACAGGCCAAAAAGAACAAAGATAAATGAATGAAAGACCAACAGAAATGGCAAAATAAATAAATAAATAAAAATTATAAAATAGTTTACAATCAACTCGAGTATCAGAAAATATTCAAGACAAGTATTACCCCACTTAACACAACTAAAGAAGATACTAGAATCCCTCCCCACTTCTGAGCCTCTGTGATGCCAGATAAAGGATCATTTGAGAGACTTCACGTGGCTTGTTTTCTTCAGTAAGTGTTAGTACTACAGTGATAAAAAATACAAAGGTAGAATCTGTAAAGGACACCAAAAACGTGGAAGCAAGCTGGCAGAGGACATTAACACCCTCACAGATAACACACTTCAGAGAACTGAGTCAGGTTGGCAGAACCTGAGAAATAGTGAACTGCAGTTAGGACATTCATCACCTTGGTTCCACATTCCTCTATTTCCTAAGTAAGGCTGTATAGACTGGGTATCTATTATCAGCCTTGCCTTATCCCTGCACTTTCAGTCTAAACAGTTACCTTTTAGCATCTTTTCTTCTGCCCTCCTCTGCTCTTCCTCCTCTTTCTCCCTGTAGTAGGTTATTCTTCGCTCTTCTTTACGTTGCCTTTTACGTTCTTCCAAGCGATTATGCCTTTCTTCTGCTAATCGCTCTTCAAACTGTTTAAGTTTTTCCTGTAATTGAATGGTTCCACCCCCACAAAAAAAAAAAAAAAAAAAAAAAAACATCAAATTTTCAAGGGCTACAAACCAGCAAGTGAGTTTACTAAAGCATCACAAGTTTGGGGGAACCATAAAAAGCACCCTATACGCATAAAAATCAAATTCCCAAATGACAAGTTCTCAAGTGGCAAATTGTTAAAATTTTGAACTGAAAATATCATCTATACACAGTGGATTTATTTATACAAATAATCAAATGATTAAATCAGAATCTAAAGTGCAAGATATTCTGATCTAGTTTTCCTCCTTTCTGAATCAAATAAAAGTTTGTATCAAAAGCAAGTTTTATGCAGTGTACTTTCACCTTCAGAGAATCTGCTCATGTGATCTGTTACTGTTCAAGGGATGGTTATTTAGTCTATAAAACAATTTGAAGATATTTCTATTGAAATATTATTTGAATGATGATTACATTAGCTCAAGACAGAGACTGTATCACCATGTTACAGAAGAACCCTTAAGGCAAAACCCAGAAGTTCATAAGCAAAGGTTTCCCTGAAATCAGGAAGTTCACCTCATAAACAGACTGTCGTGCTGCCTTGAGCCGCATTACAAATAAATCCCTGTCTTCAAGCATGCGTGACATTCGGTTCTTATGTTCCAGAGCTTTTTCCCGTTCTAGCTGCATTGTAGTAATCTGCAAACACATGATACAAAGTTTTTAGCTTTTCATTTTAATAGAATCTGGCGGGGTGAACTTAACACCCTCACAGATAACACACTTCAGAGAACTGAGTCAGGTTGGCAGAACCTGAGAAATAGTGAACTGCAGTTAGGACATTCATCACCTTGGTTCCACATTCCTCTATTTCCTAAGTAAGGCTGTATAGACTGGGTATCTATTATCAGCCTTGCCTTATCCCTGCACTTTCAGTCTAAACAGTTACCTTTTAGCATCTTTTCTTCTGCCCTCCTCTGCTCTTCCTCCTCTTTCTCCCTGTAGTAGGTTATTCTTCGCTCTTCTTTACGTTGCCTTTTACGTTCTTCCAAGCGATTATGCCTTTCTTCTGCTAATCGCTCTTCAAACTGTTTAAGTTTTTCCTGTAATTGAATGGTTCCACCCCCACAAAAAAAAAAAAAAAAAAATCAAATTTTCAAGGGCTACAAACCAGCAAGTGAGTTTACTAAAGCATCACAAGTTTGGGGGAACCATAAAAAGCACCCTATACGCATAAAAATCAAATTCCCAAATGACAAGTTCTCAAGTGGCAAATTGTTAAAATTTTGAACTGAAAATATCATCTATACACAGTGGATTTATTTATACAAATAATCAAATGATTAAATCAGAATCTAAAGTGCAAGATATTCTGATCTAGTTTTCCTCCTTTCTGAATCAAATAAAAGTTTGTATCAAAAGCAAGTTTTATGCAGTGTACTTTCACCTTCAGAGAATCTGCTCATGTGATCTGTTACTGTTCAAGGGATGGTTATTTAGTCTATAAAACAATTTGAAGATATTTCTATTGAAATATTATTTGAATGATGATTACATTAGCTCAAGACAGAGACTGTATCACCATGTTACAGAAGAACCCTTAAGGCAAAACCCAGAAGTTCATAAGCAAAGGTTTCCCTGAAATCAGGAAGTTCACCTCATAAACAGACTGTCGTGCTGCCTTGAGCCGCATTACAAATAAATCCCTGTCTTCAAGCATGCGTGACATTCGGTTCTTATGTTCCAGAGCTTTTTCCCGTTCTAGCTGCATTGTAGTAATCTGCAAACACATGATACAAAGTTAAATTTCAAAGTATTTGTTATCTGATTATGAATTTATCCCAAATTCCTGATACATATTCTTGAAGAAGTACAAGAAGCTCCTCTGCCCCTTCCATTTTGCCATCACCAATAGCTCCCTAGGAAGACAAGGAGGAAGAGAAGATAAACAAGACAGACTTGGGGCATCTGTCTAAAGCAATTTTAAACACATGGTACCACAGCATCACTGACTCAATGGACAGGAGTCTGAGCAAACTTCAGAAGATACTGAGGACAGGGAAGTCTAGCATGCTGCAGTTCATGGGGTGACAAAGAGTCAACCACAACTTAGAAACTGAATCACCACCACCACCATCAGATTTATAGAGGGAAAACCAAAATGTATATATGATAGAACGAAATAACAAATACTTTAATGTATTTTCCCTGGTGGTCCAGTTGGTGAACAGTCAGTCTTGCAGTACAAGGGATGCCGGTTCAGTCCCTGACCTGGGAAGATCCCATGTGCCACATGGTGGCTGGACCAGTGTGCCCAATTACTGAGCCAGAGCTCTGGAGCGCATGCACCCAGAGCCAATGCTCTGCAGCAAGGGACGCCCACACAGGCCAAAGAATAAAGATGGATGAAAATAAATAAATAAAAAAACAATAAAAAAAGAGGCTAAAATTTAAATATTACAATTAAATTGAAGACTTACTCTTTCTTCTTCTTGTTGTTCCCACAAATCCATGTCTTTAATTCTCTGTTCTTCGTAAGCACTCTTAATCAAGGGGATTTCTTCCAAACGTTTAGCTCTTTCAAAATAGTCAATCTGAATACCATGAAAACAAATGTTAAAAAAAATCTTTAAACTTGGCTACTTTAAAGTTCACCAGTTCTTTCATTTACCTTTTTCTCTTGATTCTTTAGGCGTTCCTGAAGTTCCTTCTTTTCTTTCTCCAGTTGTTCAACCTGTTTAGCCATGATGAAATCAGGATCCAATTCTTCAAGGTCCTGAAAAGTAATACAGGTGCACCAAAAAAAAAATTAATTTTAAAGAGTTTTTAAAAAGGTAGCCAGAGCTTTTTCCCGTTCTAGCTCAAGTAACGAACATGATACAAAGTTAAATTTCAAAGTATTTGTTATCTGATTATGAATTTATCCCAAATTCCTGATACATATTCTTGAAGAAGTACAAGAAGCTCCTCTGCCCCTTCCATTTTGCCATCACCAATAGCTCCCTAGGAAGACAAGGAGGAAGAGAAGATAAACAAGACAGACTTGGGGCATCTGTCTAAAGCAATTTTAAACACATGGTACCACAGCATCACTGACTCAATGGACAGGAGTCTGAGCAAACTTCAGAAGATACTGAGGACAGGGAAGTCTAGCATGCTGCAGTTCATGGGGTGACAAAGAGTCAACCACAACTTAGAAACTGAATCACCACCACCACCATCAGATTTATAGAGGGAAAACCAAAATGTATATATGATAGAACGAAATAACAAATACTTTAATGTATTTTCCCTGGTGGTCCAGTTGGTGAACAGTCAGTCTTGCAGTACAAGGGATGCCGGTTCAGTCCCTGACCTGGGAAGATCCCATGTGCCACATGGTGGCTGGACCAGTGTGCCCAATTACTGAGCCAGAGCTCTGGAGCGCATGCACCCAGAGCCAATGCTCTGCAGCAAGGGACGCCCACACAGGCCAAAGAATAAAGATGGATGAAAATAAATAAATAAAAAAACAATAAAAAAAGAGGCTAAAATTTAAATATTACAATTAAATTGAAGACTTACTCTTTCTTCTTCTTGTTGTTCCCACAAATCCATGTCTTTAATTCTCTGTTCTTCGTAAGCACTCTTAATCAAGGGGATTTCTTCCAAACGTTTAGCTCTTTCAAAATAGTCAATCTGAATACCATGAAAACAAATGTTAAAAAAAATCTTTAAACTTGGCTACTTTAAAGTTCACCAGTTCTTTCATTTACCTTTTTCTCTTGATTCTTTAGGCGTTCCTGAAGTTCCTTCTTTTCTTTCTCCAGTTGTTCAACCTGTTTAGCCATGATGAAATCAGGATCCAATTCTTCAAGGTCCTGAAAAGTAATACAGGTGCACCATAATTAATTAGAGTATAAAAAAAGTGCATAGCAGTCAATTCGGGGCACCGTTTCTTCCTAGAAACGGACCCTGAATTACTTAATTAGTAACAGGCAAATGCCTGCAATGGGTACATTCAGGCAGTAGAAAAATGTTTTAAAATAGCCTTATTTGATTATGGGGATAAACAACGTAATCTTAACATCTACTCCTTATTCCTCCATTCTCAAACATTCAAACTATATTTCCACAGTGGTTAACAACTGTAGTCACTAAAAACAAATGCTTGTTTCACAGATTAATAGCTGTATCCAAATAAGCAAAATAAATAAACACTAAATAAGCCAATAAATGGTAAAGAACTATGCTTCTAAGAGACCTGAATGAAACAGGTTAAATGCACAATACGCTACATACTTCAATGTCAATATCTTTGAATGCTTTGGCACCCAGTTCCGTCTTCTTGATCTGCTCCAAACGCTCACGGACAGTTTTCTTCTTGATTTGTTCATGCTCCTGTAAGATCCGCTCCTTCTCCCTCTCCTTTGCCTCCTGCCGCAGCCTCTCTTCTTCAGCCTTCCGCACTTTCTGGAGTTCAGCTTCCCGCTGCTCCAGTTCCTCTTTCTCTCGCTGTATGTTCAGACTCTCAAGGCGCTCCTTCCTCTCCTCGATGGTCTGCCGGCGAGCGAGGATACGCTGATGCTCTTTCCGTGAGTTTTTAAGGTATGCAGTAACCGCCAATTGATGCTGTTCTTCCTTCTCTTGCTTCAAAAACAAAGGCATTCCAAAAAAATTTAAGTGACATGTCATGGTATCAGACATCAAAAATATTACTACATAATCCTAATGTATTATCCTTACATATATTTGCATGTAATAAGAGCCAACATTCTTCAAGCACTAAATACTATGGTACTATAACTACTCCAAGTCTTTAACAGCAGTGACACAGCTGAAGACCCTTTATCCTCTGGGGTGACTTTTATCTGAACCAAATCTACTGTAAAGTGTTCTAGTCAAGCAGGAATACTCAAGGAGCTCACAAGCAACTTGAGCAGAAAGGAGCAGCCCGATCCCAGTGCTCCTCTTATCCCAGTGCCCGGCTCGCGTCATCTTGCCCCACAGAAGGCAGCTCAGTGACTGTGTATCTGACAAAGATATGTAATAAAATACCAAGAGAATCAAGTGCAACGAAAGAGGAAATATGTAATAAATCCCTTCTCTGAGACATTTCAAACCTTTCTGTGAGACCTAAGGGCCCCTCGTAATTCTGTAATCCATTTCTCCCAAAGATGCATACCAGTATATGAGCTGGCTTAATGACTTCAAGCGCTTTCGCAAGTACTGAGGACATGGCAGTCAGCTGATTTCTTATCTGTTCTGAAGGCATACTTTGTAGATGAGGACCGATTGGAGCATCTTCTCGAGTAGCATAATTCAAATCAGATCCAAAACTAAGGGTCCGAGAAGTGTGGTCAATACGAACCTTTGAAAATTGAATGGTATTATCAACAGTTAATTCTACATGCAAATATCGTCATTTCACAAATGAGTAACTTATGATTAAAATTTCTACTCAATTTAAAAATATCAACTTAAGAATATCAAATATAGGGGCTTCCCTTGTGGTCCAGTGGGTAGGGACACCAGTTCAATCCCTGGCACGGGAAGATCCCACGTGCCGCGGAGCGGCTGTACTGATGTGTCCAACTACTGAGCCAGAGCTCTGGAGCGCATGCGCCCAGAGCCGGCCCTCTGCGACAATAGAGGCCACTGCGATGGGAGGCCCACACAGGCCAAAGAACAAAGATGGATGAAAATATATAAATGAAAGACCAATGGAAGTGCCCCCCTCCAAAAAAAAGAATATCAAACATAAAAACTAGAAGACTCATTCGGTAAAGCTTGTAACAGTGCCTCTCCACCAAAAGCTGAGAAACAAAGAGTGTGTGTTGAGTCCTCAGGGGCCTTCCACCACATGCGAGTGCCCTGGCAGCACCTACCTGCAGGTCGCAGTGCCTGGCTGCATCGACTATGGCCCGTTCCAGTTGGAAAGCATCAACAAAAGGAACCAGAGAAGTCAAACGAGAGAACTCAATGCTCTGATAAATTTGTGCCACCTGCATAAAAAACACAAGGTTAGTAATAATAGCTATCATTTACTCAGCAATTTTTATGTGGAGTCTCATGACGACCACAGAAAGTAGAAATTTAACCAATTTTTCAAAGAAAAGAAACTGAAGCTCAGAATATGTTAACAACACATTGCTGGAGCTAGGATCATAAACCAAGGCTATTTGAAAGGACAATATATTTCGAACCATCACATAATTCTTTCAAATCCTAGTTTCATAAAAGAAAAAAAAAAAAAACCTAAATGGGTCACATATTTGTAGACAGACCTGCTACTTACCTAATTCATCTGAACATTTAATAATTGTAATCTGTCTGAAGGAGACTGGCAGTATTACTATTTAGTTATACTACTAATTAGCCTTCAATTATTTATATTGCACATAAGAAATAACACTGCTCACACATAGGACAAAGCAGGTCAATGAAATGTGCAGTTATGGAAGAGAACAAACATATAGTTATAGCCCCCCCCACACAATGAAATAAATGGAAGACACATAAGGATCACTTAAGTCACATTGTAAACCTTAATATTCAAACTGACAACACTAATACTTAGTGTTAGCAGGAAAAAAACACAATTTCTTCACTATTGGTGGGAGGGTCCATGATCCAATCTTTGAGGATCTACTAAAGGTTTAAATGTGTAGATTATGGCCAATCCCACTTTTCAGCTACAGGACATTACAAAAGTATGCAGAGATACCTGTTTAGAAGATACTCACCAGATGCCATGCCCATGCACTGGCCATGGAGGCCCACACAGGCCAAAGAACAAAGATGGATGAAAATATATAAATGAAAGACCAATGGAAGTGCCCCCCTCCAAAAAAAAGAATATCAAACATAAAAACTAGAAGACTCATTCGGTAAAGCTTGTAACAGTGCCTCTCCACCAAAAGCTGAGAAACAAAGAGTGTGTGTTGAGTCCTCAGGGGCCTTCCACCACATGCGAGTGCCCTGGCAGCACCTACCTGCAGGTCGCAGTGCCTGGCTGCATCGACTATGGCCCGTTCCAGTTGGAAAGCATCAACAAAAGGAACCAGAGAAGTCAAACGAGAGAACTCAATGCTCTGATAAATTTGTGCCACCTGCATAAAAAACACAAGGTTAGTAATAATAGCTATCATTTACTCAGCAATTTTTATGTGGAGTCTCATGACGACCACAGAAAGTAGAAATTTAACCAATTTTTCAAAGAAAAGAAACTGAAGCTCAGAATATGTTAACAACACATTGCTGGAGCTAGGATCATAAACCAAGGCTATTTGAAAGGACAATATATTTCGAACCATCACATAATTCTTTCAAATCCTAGTTTCATAAAAGAAAAAAAAAAAAAACCTAAATGGGTCACATATTTGTAGACAGACCTGCTACTTACCTAATTCATCTGAACATTTAATAATTGTAATCTGTCTGAAGGAGACTGGCAGTATTACTATTTAGTTATACTACTAATTAGCCTTCAATTATTTATATTGCACATAAGAAATAACACTGCTCACACATAGGACAAAGCAGGTCAATGAAATGTGCAGTTATGGAAGAGAACAAACATATAGTTATAGCCCCCCCCACACAATGAAATAAATGGAAGACACATAAGGATCACTTAAGTCACATTGTAAACCTTAATATTCAAACTGACAACACTAATACTTAGTGTTAGCAGGAAAAAAACACAATTTCTTCACTATTGGTGGGAGGGTCCATGATCCAATCTTTGAGGATCTACTAAAGGTTTAAATGTGTAGATTATGGCCAATCCCACTTTTCAGCTACAGGACATTACAAAAGTATGCAGAGATACCTGTTTAGAAGATACTCACCACCCCAACTTTTTATTACGGCAAAAAAACTAAAACATTTCCATAAATAAATCAGGGTTGCTTGAAACAATGAAAACCTACTTAGGTGTTAAAAGGAATAAGACATAAATGACTAACAAGGAAAAACGTATAAAGACAATGGGCTAACAGAAAGAGACAAAAGCAGTTATTAATTATGTAAAATAATTGCTTTTCAAATCAAACACATAAATAATAAAACTAATTTCAGTGAGGGGTAGAGTTTGAAGAGGCTTTTTTCTGGGCTATTAGTTTTGTGATCAAACCAACCAAGGGAAAATTTCCAGCAGTCCCCTAAAACATTCATTTTTCACATTTTTACCTGCTGAAGAAGTCGGAGTATGGTGTTGTTCTGCAGCTGTGGAACATACTGTTGTAACTCTGGTTCCTTTTCAGGCTGTTCCCTTACCCAATTCAGAACCTATAAAACCCATTAAATTTTTTAAAAAGTTTTATTTTCTCTACAACACACACTAAAATACCTGCAACCTTTTCAGTTTTCTTCACATACAAACCCACCACACAATGGCAAAGAAGTACAAAATGTAACATGAAGCTACTGATTCGTGTCTGAAGGTGACTGACAGCAATGACTATATTAGTCATGCTGCTAATTTACCTCCAAAGGTTTATTTAGCACATCAGAAATATCTTTTCTCCCGACATACAGAAAAAAGACAATGAAATGTGCACTAAATTCAAACACATAGGACAATGCTTCTCTGTTAACAAACATGGGACAAACTGGGAGATTATGACCGACATACATTCTACCAATTGGGAAACAGACAGCTAGTGGGAAGCTGCTACATACAAAGCACAGGAAGCTCAGTGTGGTGCTCTATGATGACCATGGGTGGGAGGGAAGTCAAAGAATGAGGAAGACATGTATGCATATAGCCAATTTACTTCACTGTACAGCAGAAACTCACACACTGTAAAGCAGTTATATTCCCAAAAAAACCAAACCAACAAACTAGAAGTGTAACAAGGCTGGCTACATGGTAATATAACCAAAGCTTACCTTTGTGACTCTCTCACAGAGTTTTAGAGGGTTAAATTCGACTTCCAGCCAATTGTAAAGGTCTTTTACTTCTGGGACAACATACTGCAGCACATTGAATCTGACCTACAGTAACCAAAACAAACAGATTAACTGCTGAAGGTATTTTCCAACTGAAATTCTGAACTGATAATAAATTAAAGAAAAATATAAGATCAGACACCTGAGAAATGACTGAAATTTATCTAGCCTCAACCACCTTTAAATTTAGAGAAATCCAGGACCACTGTTGAGTCTGTTGTCCCAAATTACGCAGCTCGCTACAGTGAAATCCCACAAGAATTTGCAAAAAAAAAAAAAAAAAAAAACTCATCAACACAATCAAACTGTTTACAAAGACAATGTATGTGGTGAACAAAGACCAGTTTATTATCAATAGCTAGATCCACATTAAATATACAGAAATGGTCAAAGAACTATATTCAATAGAGGAATACATCACACAAATAAGGAGGAAAAGAACTTCACGTATTTGTGTGAAATTTAATTTCACATAAAATATACAAATGGGGACTTCCCTGGTTGTCCAGTGAGTAGAGTCCACCTTGCACTGTAAGGAGCGCCAGTTCAATCCCTGGCACGGGAAGATCCCACGTGCTACGGAGCGGCTGGACCAACGTGTCCTACTACCGAGCCGGAGCTCTGGAGCACATGCGCCCAGAGCCAGTGCTCTACAACGAGAGAGGCCACTGCAATGGGATGCCCACACAGGCCAAAGAACAAAGATGGATGAAAATAAATAAATGAAAGACCAATAAAAGTGGCCAAGAATTTTTAAAAAATATATATATATATACACACACAAATGGGCAAAACTCATCTGCGGTGTTATAAATTAGGACCATAGTTATTCTTGAGGGAAATGGGAAAGTGGTGAAAAGGAAAATTTTTCGAGAATTTACCCAATCATACTTATGATTTCTACTTTAAAATTCTGCTATAATTTAATACTATTTTAAGTCTGTATCTGAACAGAACTTGACTTTGTTGCACCATAAAGATGCCACTCGTACAACCTGCCCTTGGGTTATGGGACATCAGTCATCTACCTATCAATAAATTATTCAATGGCCATTATCAAAAGATATATATAACAAATCCTGGACAAGGTGTGGAGAAAAGCGAACCCTCCTACATTGCTGATGGGAATGGAAATTGGGGCAGCCAGTAACAAAAAATAGTACGGAGGTTCCTCAGTAAACTAAACATAGAATTATTGTAAGATCCAGCAATCCTACTCCTGGACACACATCCAGACAAAATCATAATTCAAAAAGACACATGCACCCCTACATGCGTGACAGCACTATTCACAACAGTCTAAATGAAAACAGCCTAAATGTTCATCATAAGATAAATGGATGAAGAATATACACACACAATTGAACACAAAAGTCATTAAAAAGAATGAAATAATACCATCTGCAGCAACACAGAGGCAACTAAAGATTATCATACTAGGTGAAGCCAGAGAAAGAAATACCGTATGATCACTTTCATGTGAAACCTGAAATATGACACAAATGAACCTACCTATGAAACACAAACAAATACACAGAGAACACATAAGTGCTTGCAAGGGGTGGGCTTGGATGCTGGGGTTAGTAAGTGCAGACTGTTACATACAGTAACCCGACCCCACCAGTACTGGCTCCTCAATCAGGATTGTAACTGTCCAACTTTAACATCCTGACAGGAACTCAAGAGATACGGATCATATTTCCAGTCTGGCACACTTTTCAGTATTAAAAAGAATTCTTAAAAATACTTATTTGCTAATAAGACCTCTCTCTAACCACAACACTCTTGTTTTACTTCGTGTAACCCTAGTGCAGTCCCATAAAAACATGGCAACACACCAATACACAAAGCCAATCTTTTACAAGCAGCAACAGAATAAAACATTTAGGCCTATGAAGACAGAGAAATACTGTTTTAGAGGTTAAGTTCTTTTAAAAAGTTGACCACAAAGAGAATTTGTCTTGCTACTATAACAGAGAACCATTACAAGAGAAAACTGTTGCTATATAGAAAATGTATTAATTTTTATCCAAACTGACCAATTCTGCCAGTGAAGAAAAGTCTATTCTCTAGTTTGTCAGAGGTGTACCACAGCAACCACTAAGTCAGAGGACTGTGAATCCAACTCCTCTGGAGTACAATTCCATTTAACTAGAACTTGCCTGGCACGTAGCAGACACTCACATGACAAATACCCACTGAAATAGAGTCCAATGTAGAACACCGTGAAGATACAAAATCTTAGGCTCTATATTCAGAAATCAATTTAGTACATACAGTGGGTGAAAAACCTAAAAAAATCTGCATTTTAAGAAGTACTTCAGGGCTTCCCAGGTGGTCCAGTGGGTAAAGAGTCCACCTTGCAGTGCAAGGGGCACCAATTCGATCCCTGGCCTGGGAAGATCCCACGTGCCACGGAATGCGTGTGCCCACAGTCTGTGCTCTGCAACGAAGAGAGGCCACTGCAATGGGAGGACCACACAGGTCAAAGAATAAAAAAGATGGATGAAAACAAATAAAGAACCAATAAGAGAGGCCACAATTAAAAAAAAGAAATAGTACTTCATACACAATTTCAGTGCATAGCTCTAAGAACCACTGCCTTAGTAACATACAGTGAAAGTTCAAAAGAAAAAAGTTAGAAACATTTCAGCTGTCCAGAACTGGGCCTAATCTAATTCATATTCTTTCCTAGCCACATCATTGTATTTCTAACACCTATAAGCTTAATTTTTTTTCCTACGGCCCCTGAGTTAAGCCATGAGCCCATCATCACTTCTCTTACCAAGTGGCCCATATTTTTCCTCAAGGCTAGCTCAAGTCTTTTCTGTTGCATCATATTGAACTCCAGCTCACTCAACACAAAACATGTCATCTCAATGCAGTAGTGACTTACACCAGGGTGCTCAACCTTGTCCATGCATCAGAATGCCCAGCATTCAATCACAGATTATAAAACCTGACCATATAGCTTTCTGTTCAAAGACATTAAGCGTGCGAAAACTTATACCAACCATATCGTTAATAAGGCCAATTCTCGTTGGTGGGGCTTGCAGGCCTAGCAGGGTTGCAAGGCGACGCTGCTTTTCAACTATAATGCCGTCCATGTCCAGAAGTCGAGCAATGTCAGTACGCTCAGGGGTAATAGGGATGGAAAGAGTGGCCAAAAGGACTCTAGTAGACATTCTGAAGGACAAAGTTACAATCTGTTAAATTTGTAAATGCCACTTGGTAAGCAGAAAGACACTTCTCTTTAATCATCTAGTAAAACACACCAGTGACAGACTAAGCGTACCACCAGCACGAACCATCCTGTGGGTATTCATCATTGCATGGGATTAACTAGGAGAGAAACGGTTATCCTAAAATGAACACTTAGAGATGCAGACCTTCGTCCACCCACTTCCTCCTGTCAATGTTTTCTAGCTACAGAGAAAGACTGTATGTAAAAGAGCACAACAGACATACTTGCACATACCCCATACTTCCTTAAAACACTAAGGCAGCTTTTAAAACTAAGAAAAAAATGACACTAAGAAAGAGGGGGAAATTACAAGGGTCACAAGTGCGCCTATTACTGGAGGTGGTGGGGGGAGGAGCTAAATATTAGCTTCCTTAAAACACGCAAGTCAGGTTGAATTCAGAGCACCCATAGGATATTAAGGACTGTGGGCTCTGGAACCCAAGAGTCAAAAGTTGGAATCTTAGCTTCACCATTTCTAAGACTGGAACCGTAGGCAAACTACTTAAAAGTCACAAGGCTGTTGGAAGGATTAAGAAAAAAAACAGCTACATACATAGGGCCAAACAGCCTTATGATTATGACGGTACTTTGACAGTATTTTCTGACATGGAATAACTGAAAGATTCTTTAAAGAAATTACTTAAAAGAAAATCAGTTTTTTTTATCCCAACGAAGATTACATAACAGACAGTGAATAACATAATGATGAACACAGTCCCCAAGTTTTGTAAGGGACCTCCCTTGTGGTTCAATGGTTAAGACTCTGAGCTCCCAATGCAGGAGGCACAAGTTCAATCCCTGCTTAGGGAACTAAGATCCTACATGATGCTTGGTGCAGCAAAAATATAAATGTATATGCGTGTGTGTGTGTGTGCAGCGCGCGCACACACAATATACTTGAAAAATTCATTTAGTTCGTTCCTTGCTCTGCTTAAAAACTAAAAGAAAAACACTCGGTGTGTGTAATTTTCAGTTCGGTCACTCAGTCAAGGCCAACTCTTTACGACCCCTTCACCACCTCTTGAAGATTGTTCAAACTCACATGCACTGACTCAGTATGTAATTCTCCTAAAGGTCAAAATAACATGGTCTACCAGTAAGAAAAAGGTATGTGAGATGCCTAAGTCCAACTGAAATGTGTAATAAAATCCAGACATGACTGAAAAAAAAAGTATATATGTAATGTTAGTGGTCCAGTGGGTAAAGAGTCCATCTTGCAGTGCAAGGGGCACCTGTTCGATCCCTGGCCCAGGAAGATCCTACATGCCGTGAAGCGGCTGGACAGGTGTGTTCAACTGCAGCCAGCGCTCTGAGCGCACGTCCAGTCTGTGCTAACAGACTACTTGCACATACCCCATACTTCCTTAAAACACTAAGGCAGCTTTTAAAACTAAGAAAAAATGACACTAAGAAAGAGGGGAAATTACAAGGGTCACAAGTGCGCCTATTACTGGAGGTGGTGGGGGGAGGAGCTAAATATTAGCTTCCTTAAAACACGCAAGTCAGGTTGAATTCAGAGCACCCATAGGATATTAAGGACTGTGGGCTCTGGAACCCAAGAGTCAAAAGTTGGAATCTTAGCTTCACCATTTCTAAGACTGGAACCGTAGGCAAACTACTTAAAAGTCACAAGGCTGTTGGAAGGATTAAGAAAAAAAACAGCTACATACATAGGGCCAAACAGCCTTATGATTATGACGGTACTTTGACAGTATTTTCTGACATGGAATAACTGAAAGATTCTTTAAAGAAATTACTTAAAAGAAAATCAGTTTTTTTTATCCCAACGAAGATTACATAACAGACAGTGAATAACATAATGATGAACACAGTCCCCAAGTTTTGTAAGGGACCTCCCTTGTGGTTCAATGGTTAAGACTCTGAGCTCCCAATGCAGGAGGCACAAGTTCAATCCCTGCTTAGGGAACTAAGATCCTACATGATGCTTGGTGCAGCAAAAATATAAATGTATATGCGTGTGTGTGTGTGTGCAGCGCGCGCACACACAATATACTTGAAAAATTCATTTAGTTCGTTCCTTGCTCTGCTTAAAAACTAAAAGAAAAACACTCGGTGTGTGTAATTTTCAGTTCGGTCACTCAGTCAAGGCCAACTCTTTACGACCCCTTCACCACCTCTTGAAGATTGTTCAAACTCACATGCACTGACTCAGTATGTAATTCTCCTAAAGGTCAAAATAACATGGTCTACCAGTAAGAAAAAGGTATGTGAGATGCCTAAGTCCAACTGAAATGTGTAATAAAATCCAGACATGACTGAAAAAAAAAGTATATATGTAATGTTAGTGGTCCAGTGGGTAAAGAGTCCATCTTGCAGTGCAAGGGGCACCTGTTCGATCCCTGGCCCAGGAAGATCCTACATGCCGTGAAGCGGCTGGACAGGTGTGTTCAACTGCGAGCCAGCGCTCTGGAGCGCACGTACCCAGTCTGTGCTCTGCAACGAGAGGTCACTGTGATGGGAGGCTGACACAGACCAGAGAATAAGGATGGATGAAAATAGATAAAGAAAAGGCCAATAAAAGAGGCCAAAGTTAAAAAATAAAATAAAATAAACTGGTCTTTAGATTGTTAGGTTACAGACTATCTACATAAAAATACACATACCAATTATTTATGCAGTTAATGTTTTATAGCTATGGGAAAAAGTTACTTAATAAAAGTACTCTTTGTTTTTTGGTCTAATTAGTTCCTAGATTCTAAATGCCTGTACTCAGGTAAGAAAGCACATACCATAACATTGCTTTTCCTAACATTCCATTTTCTCTATTGGAGGGTTGGTTATCAGATAAAAGATAGTTACTAAAGACCAAGAATGCTAACCAAGAATATCATCGAGACATTTTTGGTAATTACAACCAGAAGGACTGCTACTGGCAGCCAGTGGACAAACCAGGGATGCTGCCTAAGATTCTAAATGGACCTAACAACAAGGAAATAACCAGCCCCAAATGTCAATAGTGCAGAAGCTGAAAAACTCTAATCTAACATTATCATACCATTTAGAAGGTATTGCTTTTTATATTTCAATATCCAACAATAAGATTCTTACCTTTGCATCTCTTCTTGTGTAAGATTCTTTCTCATTTCTCTAGATAAATGGTAAAGACGATGGAGTGTAGACGCATGAAAAAGAGCATTTCCAGATTTCCAAAATACAGTTGAGACTTTGTTATAGTAATTTGCCATCAACTGAGGTTTGGGTGGTTTTTTAGACAAGGAGAACAGCCCATGAATATCTTCCACAGCTTTGAACGCTTCCTAAAATCAGGGGTACAAATTATAGTCATTACATTCTAAACAAATGAACAAAAATCCAACCCAAATCTCCTCACGAAACTTAAAATACAGAACACTTGAGAATAAAAAATGGCAGGGGCTTCCCCTGGTGGTCCAGTGGGTAAGGACACCGCCTTGCAGTGCAAGGGGTGCCGGTTCGAGCCCTGGCCTGGGAAGAACCCACGTGGCGCGGAGCGGCTGGACTGATGTGTCCAACTACCGAGCCGGAGCTCTGGAGCTCACGCACCCAGAGCCAGCGCTCTGCAACGACAAACGCCACCACGATGGGAGGCCCACAGGAGCCAAAGAACAAAGACGGATGAACATAGAGAAACAAAAGACCAATAGAAGTGGCCCGCCTGCTCCCCTCCCTCCCCAACCGGACCCCCGCCCAAAATAAATAAATAAATCTTTAAAAAAAAAAAAAAAGAATAAAAAATGGCAAATAAGATGTCTTCATGTGATTTTTATCTATAATTTAACTATCTGACATATTTCAGACAACCATCACAATTTCCTAAACTTTCCAAACCTTTAAACAAAATGTACATATGATACCACTTGGGAGAATACATTTTTTAAAAATCTGGAAAGACTAGACACAATACAAAGGCTATTTCTGAGTGTTAAGATAATGGGTATTTTCTTCCTTTCACTTAACCATTTATTTATACTAAGCATGTTTAGCTGTCTTCTATTGAACTTTTTTTTAGTTCATCAGGCAATATCTTAAGGGTGTACCTACAGAAAAGGAAAATATGGGAGAAAGTGGGAATCACATTTTCATGGGCTGAAAATATCAGTTTTTTAGTTTCTTCCTCTGCAATTTCAATGAGATTTAGTGGGGGAATCAAATATATAAAAATAATTCACGTGAAAGTACCTGTAAAAAGGCCACGGTAAGGCCAGTCCTGAGATTGCCGATGTAGGCTATTCACTGTGCATGCTTAGTAAGTCAAGGCTGAGAAACCTAAGAGACAATCTAGTGCTGCCTTTCTCCAACTTCGTGCTAAAGGACAAGTCTGTTTTTAGACAAGGAGAACAGCCCATGAATATCTTCCACAGCTTTGAACGCTTCCTAAAATCAGGGGTACAAATTATAGTCATTACATTCTAAACAAATGAACAAAAATCCAACCCAAATCTCCTCACGAAACTTAAAATACAGAACACTTGAGAATAAAAAATGGCAGGGGCTTCCCCTGGTGGTCCAGTGGGTAAGGACACCGCCTTGCAGTGCAAGGGGTGCCGGTTCGAGCCCTGGCCTGGGAAGAACCCACGTGCCGCGGAGCGGCTGGACTGATGTGTCCAACTACCGAGCCGGAGCTCTGGAGCTCACGCACCCAGAGCCAGCGCTCTGCAACGACAAACGCCACCACGATGGGAGGCCCACAGGAGCCAAAGAACAAAGACGGATGAACATAGAGAAACAAAAGACCAATAGAAGTGGCCCGCCTGCTCCCCTCCCTCCCCAACCGGACCCCCGCCCAAAATAAATAAATAAATCTTTAAAAAAAAAAAAAAAGAATAAAAAATGGCAAATAAGATGTCTTCATGTGATTTTTATCTATAATTTAACTATCTGACATATTTCAGACAACCATCACAATTTCCTAAACTTTCCAAACCTTTAAACAAAATGTACATATGATACCACTTGGGAGAATACATTTTTTAAAAATCTGGAAAGACTAGACACAATACAAAGGCTATTTCTGAGTGTTAAGATAATGGGTATTTTCTTCCTTTCACTTAACCATTTATTTATACTAAGCATGTTTAGCTGTCTTCTATTGAACTTTTTTTTAGTTCATCAGGCAATATCTTAAGGGTGTACCTACAGAAAAGGAAAATATGGGAGAAAGTGGGAATCACATTTTCATGGGCTGAAAATATCAGTTTTTTAGTTTCTTCCTCTGCAATTTCAATGAGATTTAGTGGGGGAATCAAATATATAAAAATAATTCACGTGAAAGTACCTGTAAAAAAAGGCCACGTTAAGGCCAGTACTGAGATTGCCGATGTAGGCTATTCACTGTGCATGCTTAGTAAGTCAAGGCTGAGAAACCTAAGAGACAATCTAGTGCTGCCTTTCTCCAACTTCGTGCTAAAGGACAAGTCTGTCTGCGTTATTTCTAACCTGTCGCCACCACTATTTCTATGCAATATAATAAATTACCAGAAAAATGGGATGGAAAGACAAACTCAGATTTCGTTTTTTAATCTATGCTAAGAGACAGAGCTACCATGAAATTGTTACTTACAACATTTTGTAAAGGCATATTCTCCAGGCACTGAGCCATACTTTGAGCAATGAGGTCTGAAAAAGATTACATGATCTGGCTTGGAATTGACAGGAGACACCTAGAAGTAAAATATCTGAGACTCCCTGTGCAGAACTTTTCCTACTCCATTAGACAATCTTAAATTTGTTAGCTATCTACTGAAATTAAACAATAGATATCAAGATGTAGATAGTCATTAAGAGAAAAAAGGTAATATGCACTTTTACCACTATAAAGAAAAGCCAAAACAGCTCACAACATACCTGCCACAGTTCCATGCTGATGGCGCTGTCCAACTGAACGAGCCTGGTTTCCAAATGCATAGACTGGCTCTCTGGATTATTAAGATTGATTGCTGTACTTTGGTTATGATGGCGTTGAATCTGAGTCAAGTGCATTCTCAAATTGTCACATAACTTACGGAATTCAGCCTTCCGGGTATATTGGAGGCAAAATTTGAAAGCTATAATCATAATTGTAAAATATATTAGGTAGTTTCCATCATCACCTTTAAGTATTTAAACAGGTTTTATTTCATATATTAAGCTCAATTATTTTAACAAGATTTACCAAACTCACCATCAGTCTTTAGAAATGATGAGTCCTAACTCACTTCATGTGCCCCGACCACCTTTTAGACATAGTCCTCAGTCCTGGTCTAGGACTGAAACAGTTTTGAGTGTTTACAGAAGGAAGCTATTTAAATTCAGGTCTAAGAGGGACTCACCTTTCAGATACTTATGACTTTAAACCCTAAAAGAGCAAAAGTATTCTGGTCTGAAATACTCTCTAACTGAACAGAAAACAGTGAGCTTCTGCATTAACTAAAACTGAGTAATACAAATTGGCGGTTCATGGTGACCTAATTTCAACTGTGGACAGATGCTCCAACAATAAAATACATAGTACTTTTCTATTGTCATATATGGAATACTAAATAATTTCTCTGATGTCCTTTGTCAATCTCTAAAGGACGTTTTATTTCTAACCTGTCGCCACCACTTTTTAATAAATTACCAGAAAATGGGATGGAAAGACAAACTCAGATTTCGTTTTTTAATCTATGCTAAGAGACAGAGCTACCATGAAATTGTTACTTACAACATTTTGTAAAGGCATATTCTCCAGGCACTGAGCCATACTTTGAGCAATGAGGTCTGAAAAAGATTACATGATCTGGCTTGGAATTGACAGGAGACACCTAGAAGTAAAATATCTGAGACTCCCTGTGCAGAACTTTTCCTACTCCATTAGACAATCTTAAATTTGTTAGCTATCTACTGAAATTAAACAATAGATATCAAGATGTAGATAGTCATTAAGAGAAAAAAGGTAATATGCACTTTTACCACTATAAAGAAAAGCCAAAACAGCTCACAACATACCTGCCACAGTTCCATGCTGATGGCGCTGTCCAACTGAACGAGCCTGGTTTCCAAATGCATAGACTGGCTCTCTGGATTATTAAGATTGATTGCTGTACTTTGGTTATGATGGCGTTGAATCTGAGTCAAGTGCATTCTCAAATTGTCACATAACTTACGGAATTCAGCCTTCCGGGTATATTGGAGGCAAAATTTGAAAGCTATAATCATAATTGTAAAATATATTAGGTAGTTTCCATCATCACCTTTAAGTATTTAAACAGGTTTTATTTCATATATTAAGCTCAATTATTTTAACAAGATTTACCAAACTCACCATCAGTCTTTAGAAATGATGAGTCCTAACTCACTTCATGTGCCCCGACCACCTTTTAGACATAGTCCTCAGTCCTGGTCTAGGACTGAAACAGTTTTGAGTGTTTACAGAAGGAAGCTATTTAAATTCAGGTCTAAGAGGGACTCACCTTTCAGATACTTATGACTTTAAACCCTAAAAGAGCAAAAGTATTCTGGTCTGAAATACTCTCTAACTGAACAGAAAACAGTGAGCTTCTGCATTAACTAAAACTGAGTAATACAAATTGGCGGTTCATGGTGACCTAATTTCAACTGTGGACAGATGCTCCAACAATAAAATACATAGTACTTTTCTATTGTCATATATGGAATACTAAAATAATTTCTCTGATGTCCTTTGTCAATCTCTTAAAAAAGTATTTCTACTTCAACAGGCCTAAAACAAAAGGACACAGTTTAGCTACAAGTTAATATTCACCTCAATTGTTATATCAAAAAGCTCTAGTGTACGTGGGCTAAATAAAAATTCATTCTAGCCATATAAGCAAAATGAAACAAATTTGAATACTCCAAGTAAAATAGTCTTAAAATCACTTAAAAATGAATGCTGATCAGACCCATCTTAAAAAGAATGGCCACACAAGCCTGTGCCTAAGGAGGCTAAAGTAAGAGAAAGCCAGGAGCCACTCAGTCACAGACAGGTAAAGGCTGCACCAACAGCAAAATGAGTGACAGGCAGAAAGATGAGACCAGGAAAAAGGCTTGATACGGTTCCTCAGACTACAAGCACATACCATGATAACTACTGAGGACTTTTTATGATGATCCTGAGGTCTTCAATAAGGTTTAGATCTATATTCACTAACACTTTTTAAGAAAGGAAAAAAAATTTTCTCTCAGACTTATGTAAGTTTTCTGGAGCTCAAAAAGACACTAGAAACTCAGTACATGGTTACGCAGCTTGCTGAAGAATATGCTGTCAAGTCAAAAGTATTGGTAGATCCCCAATTTGCAGAAAGCAATTGAAAAGTCAAATGTATCTGTTCAGTCACTTGGAAATTTCAAAATGACTTTAAAAGGTGTTTCAGACATCAATGGAAAACAAAGAATTACGTTGACTAATGAAACAAATTTCTTATAATCGCTTTTAATATTCAAGTGAATGCCAATCATCTACAGTAAGAATTAAAACTATGTAAAGTAAGTACTATGGAGAAAAGGAGGTTAACTCTAACAGTTCATCTTTTGCGTAACCTATCCTTTAAGTCAAGTTTTTAAATCAGTTCTTGCTTTACCTTGTTGGGCAATATCATGGTAGAGACGCTCTACTCTAGAATTGTTTCGAAGAAGGTCCAGACACAAATTGGCGGTTCATGGTGACCTAATTTCAACTGTGGACAGATGCTCCAACAATAAAATACATAGTACTTTTCTATTGTCATATATGGAATACTAAAATAATTTCTCTGATGTCCTTTGTCAATCTCTTAAAAAAGTATTTCTACTTCAACAGGCCTAAAACAAAAGGACACAGTTTAGCTACAAGTTAATATTCACCTCAATTGTTATATCAAAAAGCTCTAGTGTACGTGGGCTAAATAAAATTCATTCTAGCCATATAAGCAAAATGAAACAAATTTGAATACTCCAAGTAAAATAGTCTTAAAATCACTTAAAAATGAATGCTGATCAGACCCATCTTAAAAAGAATGGCCACACAAGCCTGTGCCTAAGGAGGCTAAAGTAAGAGAAAGCCAGGAGCCACTCAGTCACAGACAGGTAAAGGCTGCACCAACAGCAAAATGAGTGACAGGCAGAAAGATGAGACCAGGAAAAAGGCTTGATACGGTTCCTCAGACTACAAGCACATACCATGATAACTACTGAGGACTTTTTATGATGATCCTGAGGTCTTCAATAAGGTTTAGATCTATATTCACTAACACTTTTTAAGAAAGGAAAAAAAATTTTCTCTCAGACTTATGTAAGTTTTCTGGAGCTCAAAAAGACACTAGAAACTCAGTACATGGTTACGCAGCTTGCTGAAGAATATGCTGTCAAGTCAAAAGTATTGGTAGATCCCCAATTTGCAGAAAGCAATTGAAAAGTCAAATGTATCTGTTCAGTCACTTGGAAATTTCAAAATGACTTTAAAAGGTGTTTCAGACATCAATGGAAAACAAAGAATTACGTTGACTAATGAAACAAATTTCTTATAATCGCTTATAATATTCAAGTGAATGCCAATCATCTACAGTAAGAATTAAAACTATGTAAAGTAAGTACTATGGAGAAAAGGAGGTTAACTCTAACAGTTCATCTTTTGCGTAACCTATCCTTTAAGTCAAGTTTTTAAATCAGTTCTTGCTTTACCTTGTTGGGCAATATCATGGTAGAGACGCTCTACTCTAGAATTGTTTCGAAGAAGGTCCAGACACTGTCTGTATGATTCCCACAGGAATTTAACCCATGGAGTTAAAAGTAATCTGTCAGTACGATCCTGAGTGTCTTCACCACTTACAGCACTTAGGAGAACACTACAAAAATATTTAAAAACGTTGAAAACAATTTTAGACATGATTTCCTATTTTTACCATATGATTATAAAAACCAAAATCAACAATGATCATTACAAAATAGTTCAAATTCTTCCTACAACCTTGGACATAAAGTTTAGTGTCAAAGTCTTTGAATTCTCAACCTGCATTATAGCCATTTAAATTAGTATACAGCCTCCTAGCTGATGGCTGTAATTTTCTACTTTTATGAACTTTGAATAGTATATGACTTGAGGTTACTATAACATTAAAAAATTCAAAGATAAGCATTCTTTCTAATAAACATCTACTTCAAATGGGGACGATGGAGACACACGTGAAGAAAAACAATGAGAAAGATTCACTTAGCAATTTAACCCACACACCTCTCAGGAGTCTGAATATTATCCAGATCTTCTATGTCTAAGACCATCTGCTGGGACTCTTCTTTAGCAACTTCCGCTTTTCTCCTCTGCCAATTTCAAGTATGCCCTAACAACATCCTCTAAAGATTTGATGTTCACCTAGCCAATAAATAAATAACAAGTAAAAGACGTTTCCCAACAAACCAAAAACTTTGAAAAGCAAACTTTATGGTATAAAGCATTAAATTTAAGAGGCAAACTTCTCCTACAACTACTAAAAGCACTTACTAAAATATAAAAACCCAGCTGTTCATACCTGTTGACAAATGTTCTTATACTGATACAAGCCTTCTTTAGCCAAATGGCTTTTGCGAAGATCCACACAAAGTTCCAAGTATTTCAACATAATTGGCTCGTGTATCTTTTGCCATGTTCTATGCTTCTTACTTTTCATAACATCATAAAGAACGTCCAAAGCAGGTTGCTTTTTGCCAACTGCAAGAAATTGTGTAAAAATAATTCAGTCGAATTAAAATTAGTTATGTACACTATTTTAAATCAGTTCTTGCTTTACCTTGTTGGGCAATATCATGGTAGAGACGCTCTACTCTAGAATTGTTTCGAAGAAGGTCCAGACACTGTCTGTATGATTCCCACAGGAATTTAACCCATGGAGTTAAAAGTAATCTGTCAGTACGATCCTGAGTGTCTTCACCACTTACAGCACTTAGGAGAACACTACAAAATATTTAAAAACGTTGAAAACAATTTTAGACATGATTTCCTATTTTTACCATATGATTATAAAAACCAAAATCAACAATGATCATTACAAAATAGTTCAAATTCTTCCTACAACCTTGGACATAAAGTTTAGTGTCAAAGTCTTTGAATTCTCAACCTGCATTATAGCCATTTAAATTAGTATACAGCCTCCTAGCTGATGGCTGTAATTTTCTACTTTTATGAACTTTGAATAGTATATGACTTGAGGTTACTATAACATTAAAAAATTCAAAGATAAGCATTCTTTCTAATAAACATCTACTTCAAATGGGGACGATGGAGACACACGTGAAGAAAAACAATGAGAAAGATTCACTTAGCAATTTAACCCACACACCTCTCAGGAGTCTGAATATTATCCAGATCTTCTATGTCTAAGACCATCTGCTGGGACTCTTCTTTAGCAGCTTCCGTTTTCTCCTCTGCCAATTTCAAGTATGCCCTAACAACATCCTCTAAAGATTTGATGTTCACCTAGCCAATAAATAAATAACAAGTAAAAGACGTTTCCCAACAAACCAAAAACTTTGAAAAGCAAACTTTATGGTATAAAGCATTAAATTTAAGAGGCAAACTTCTCCTACAACTACTAAAAGCACTTACTAAAATATAAAAACCCAGCTGTTCATACCTGTTGACAAATGTTCTTATACTGATACAAGCCTTCTTTAGCCAAATGGCTTTTGCGAAGATCCACACAAAGTTCCAAGTATTTCAACATAATTGGCTCGTGTATCTTTTGCCATGTTCTATGCTTCTTACTTTTCATAACATCATAAAGAACGTCCAAAGCAGGTTGCTTTTTGCCAACTTCAAGAAATTCTGTAAAAATAATTCAGGAGAATTAAAATTAGTTATGTACACTACGTAAAAGCCTAAATCGTGTTTTTTAACTTGGCTGTTTTAATTTCCCAACCTTTTATCATCTCTTTTGAGGTCACATTCATTTTTAATTTCTAAAGCTGTGCCAAAGTAAAGCATTAAAAAACTGATACTATCTCAAATATGACTTACAGGTAAAACTAGATTTCACTCAATTCCTCTGTACCAATTATGTCTAAGCTATTTTAAAGTTCCGGAAATTCAAGTCATGGGGGTAACAATCTCCCCCATGCACACGCAGAAAAGTCAAGTATAACTTCAGTCACAATGATCTGGCTAATGAAATTTTTGCTAGTTTATGTTAACACTTGAGGTAGAAAGTTGATTGTTCCTTTACTATCAACAGACTGTGTGGGTCTATTTCTGGCCTTTATTTTGATCATTCTCTACTCATCTGTCTAGCCTTGCCAATACACTGTTATCCTGATTACTGCAGCCTAACAGAAAATCTTGAAATCAGGTAGTGTGAATATTCCAACTTTGTTCTTCAGTATTAGCTGGCCTTACGGATACCTTTTGCTTTTCCATGTAAGTTTTAGAATTAGCTTGCAGATATCAACAAAATAGTTCTTAATGATCTTATTGAAACCATATAACAAGTTTGGAAGAACTGATAACAGTATTTAGTCTTCCAATCCATGAGCACAAAAGATCTCTCCACTTATTTACCCCAATCTAAAGAAACATACTGAGACAAATCTCAGGTAAGAGACAAAACACCTGACGAATACTACTCAAACCATCAAGGCCATCAACAATTCTAAGAAACCATGCTAACCAAGAAGAGCCTAAGGAGACAAACAAATGTAATGTGGTAAACTGGATGGGGTGATGGGGTCCTGGGATACACAGGAGAAAGTAAGGAAAACTGAGAAAATGACTGTTCATACGGATTTTCCTTAATACGATGTATCAGCACTGATTCATTAGTTGTAAATACATACCACACAGATAAATTTATTACCAGGAGAATCTGCGTGTGGTATTACCCTCTGTACAATCTTTATAATTAATTCTGTAAATCTCAAACTTCTAAAATTAAAAGTTTGTTTTTTGACTGGGGCAAAAACTTTAGACAGTAGAGCAACGAAATGTATACTACTTAAAAATTCACCACCTACACCCAATGGCATTCTGTATGTCGCAATATTTCAGATTTGTTCCAACCTCAGATTTTAGGTATACTGCTTGTTTTGAAACTCAATCAAAAACAAAGGCTCGGGGGCGAGGCTCATCTATCGCATTCTGTCCAATGAACATTTGAAAAATAATTTGGCAGAACACTAGTTTATACTATAAAAAATTGAAAAAACACATGTTCTTCAAAATCACTGTTGACTTTCCTAAGGGAAAAAAATTCTTTGACAAAAAATTCTTTTAAGCATTAACATAACAATGTATAGCATTATCTAACATGTAACTGTGCTAGGCAAACAGACCAAAATGTCTCTTATCTGGAGGTTTTACTAGACTTATAGATTTAGTGAGTAACTCTATTATTTCTTCTTCCAATTTTCAGGAATGCTGTTTCTTTCCTTCCTCTAGGAAAACTGCAAGCAATATTCCAACTTTAGCATATTATAAAAAGCCTGCACAGAAGTCACAAAACACACTTGGTGAGAAAAGCAGATCCTTCACAGGTGCTGTATGACGGCTTGGAAGGGTGGGGTGGGGGATATACATATGACTAATCTGAGAATATACATATCTGTAAACAAAACTCTGTAAAAGTTAAAAGTAAAATAAAAGTTAAAAAAAAAAAACAAAGTCACAAAATATACTGAAACAAGTATCTTTAGCACAATATCCTACATCATATAATACCAAATCATACTCCTCACATGCAAATGAATATAAACCCTTCAATATTTCAAAAGTCTCTATATCAAATCTGCCAATATGGGAGCAAGGCTGTTTTCAGTTGAGTCAGTTTTCTTAGTCTCCCCCCAAAATCCTACAGAATTAAACAAAGATATAATATTGAATACAACTAGGTCCTTTTCTATTTTAAAGAGAGGACCTACTCATCTTCTTCCTGGAGCATGTATACACGGCTATTTTAAAATTCAACAGTATTCAGTGTTTTCCTAAACTGTTCAACAAAAAGAGTTTCTATCAGCCAAAAACTGGAGCGTAAATGTTTTTAAATTTACCCTTTCTGTTAAGAATATCACAGCAGACTACCAAAATGACCTATTATACCCAATTCCCAATCTTATGTTGAGGATTTAAATCCAATACTACTGTAGAGAAGTACTATCAATATGCTGCATGCAATATAAAAGAGGCACCATTTAAGAGCTGGCCACAGTGTGATGTGATGACTAAAGTAACAAACTGTCAAAAAGAAATTCACTTTCCCAACTCCTTACTTCTATATGACTGGAGTAACAATGTCATTTAAAAAAATAGTAAGCCTTGTTTTTAATGAGAGGAACTTAAAGTACTTTTCATTTCCTCAAAAACTAGTCAAAATTTATTAATTCCAAATTCTATACTTTCCAATTCTGAAACAATCATCTTAATAGGCGAAATATTTTGAGGCTGGAGAAAACTACCACAACTAAAACCTCTACTACAATGCTTAAAGAAATGTTCATTTCCGGATTGATAGTCTTCAAAATAAAATCTGGAATTACAAACTATTCCTAGGAGAGGGGACATTCTTAAAGACACAGTGAGTAAAGCTGTATTATCTACCTATAGAAAAAAAGTTGACATCAGCCCTTCAATTTTACTAGGTTTTTTTTGTGCGACAGCCCAAGCTGATTAAGTTACATGTTACACAACTTGTGGGTTTAAAACTTTAACGTAGTGGTGATAGAGTTTAAGTTAAAAGGCTGTTATAAATTCAGAAGCACAAAACTGGCACTATCATCAATATAAACTAGGAAAAGGGCTCTTTCTAAATGACTCTGGGGTATGAATTTCTTGCCTGTTGGGCCAAGTTCTCATTTTCCTGGAAGATTGTTTTCCAATTGTTTCCAAAAATATTTCTCAGAAAAACTATTCTACACATAAATTTATTCACATTTTATTAGGATACTCTAATGGATGGGGTCTAAATGTGATCTGAGATTGCAAACGTTAGACAATGAGACTATTTCAAAAAAAATTTAAAATTGTAATCCTAAGATGTATACACGGCTATTTTAAAATTCAACAGTATTCAGTGTTTTCCTAAACTGTTCAACAAAAAGAGTTTCTATCAGCCAAAAACTGGAGCGTAAATGTTTTTAAATTTACCCTTTCTGTTAAGAATATCACAGCAGACTACCAAAATGACCTATTATACCCAATTCCCAATCTTATGTTGAGGATTTAAATCCAATACTACTGTAGAGAAGTACTATCAATATGCTGCATGCAATATAAAAGAGGCACCATTTAAGAGCTGGCCACAGTGTGATGTGATGACTAAAGTAACAAACTGTCAAAAAGAAATTCACTTTCCCAACTCCTTACTTCTATATGACTGGAGTAACAATGTCATTTAAAAAAATAGTAAGCCTTGTTTTTAATGAGAGGAACTTAAAGTACTTTTCATTTCCTCAAAAACTAGTCAAAATTTATTAATTCCAAATTCTATACTTTCCAATTCTGAAACAATCATCTTAATAGGCGAAATATTTTGAGGCTGGAGAAAACTACCACAACTAAAACCTCTACTACAATGCTTAAAGAAATGTTCATTTCCGGATTGATAGTCTTCAAAATAAAATCTGGAATTACAAACTATTCCTAGGAGAGGGGACATTCTTAAAGACACAGTGAGTAAAGCTGTATTATCTACCTATAGAAAAAAAGTTGACATCAGCCCTTCAATTTTACTAGGTTTTTTTTGTGCGACAGCCCAAGCTGATTAAGTTACATGTTACACAACTTGTGGGTTTAAAACTTTAACGTAGTGGTGATAGAGTTTAAGTTAAAAGGCTGTTATAAATTCAGAAGCACAAAACTGGCACTATCATCAATATAAACTAGGAAAAGGGCTCTTTCTAAATGACTCTGGGGTATGAATTTCTTGCCTGTTGGGCCAAGTTCTCATTTTCCTGGAAGATTGTTTTCCAATTGTTTCCAAAAATATTTCTCAGAAAAACTATTCTACACATAAATTTATTCACATTTTATTAGGATACTCTAATGGATGGGGTCTAAATGTGATCTGAGATTGCAAACGTTAGACAATGAGACTATTTCTATTAAAAATAAAATGTGTTTTGATTCCCATATTTATAAAACTTTGTAACAGTGTCATACGCTGTCCACATTCTACTCGTTGATACTAAGACTGGATCTAAGATCAGAGGTACAGAAATTACTACCTAAAAGGGATGACATCTCTACCATGTAACACCTACCCTACAGCTTAAAAGGCCTTCTACAAAAACTACACCAATAAAATCCAGTCCCCATCCCCGCCCCAGTGTCTCTTTCTCATCTTGCCCACTTCAATTTCTGATACTGTCACCAAATCACCCTTCATGAATCAAATCTATTTCAATTTAGAAATTGTGAGAAAAGACTTCAGATTTTTTACATATCATATATCCCTTCTAATTTTAAGTTACTGAAATATGAAGTTCATATAGCTTCAGCAGGGAGTGAAGGAAACAAGGCATGAACACAACAAACAGGTAGTATCTAGGCCATCAAGATTACAGTGCTTCAGCCAATTAACAAGGAAATAAACGTGCTGGTAAAGCAAAGGACTGTAAAGCAGATCTGCAGTAGCAATTACAGCTGCAATTTCACCCAAGCCCTTTGTTATACCACAATGTATAATAACTGAGTTTCAAAACATCAAAAAAAGTTTTTCCTAAATCTGCTAGTTTATCTTGTAGCGTGGGTTAAATCTCCATAAAATCTTATTTTCTCTCCTATGAATTAATCAACATCTGGAAACTTCCTGCCTGTTCTATTAACATGGAAGATCAGAATGAGTGATTAGATTCAAGTTGTAGCTTCAACTGTTTCTCAGAACACTCTACTCCGCAGAATGTGGCATCATGCTAAACTGTATTTCTCCCCGAAATTGTTACTTTTAGTTCAAATAACAAGCATATGACAAACGCCTCTCTGGCCCTGACAGATAGTCAGCAGTACCAACTGTACGTGCTGACTGAAAGTGACCTCTTCCCAAGAGGATTTTCAAACG
Organism: Tragulus kanchil; assembly: GCA_022376925.1. Taxonomy (NCBI): domain Eukaryota; kingdom Metazoa; phylum Chordata; class Mammalia; order Artiodactyla; family Tragulidae; genus Tragulus; species Tragulus kanchil. Next base: position 165,300,309 of record JAIOJX010000005.1, read on the forward strand.
AACTAACAAATTAGGCATGGTAAGCACAAACACTGTAACAGACACAGTACATCGATCTCCAACACGGGTAAGGCCCAAAACTTGTTTGACTGGAGACAGGCTGAAACTAAAAGCACAACGTAAGCCCTATCCCTAGACACCCTAAATAAGAATCTAGGTGAAGGCCAGAGACACGTGTGATACATTTGCACCCCCGGTCAATGGCAACGTAACAACACATGCCTCTTGGACAGGCAGGGACACACGGCAAGTTTTCTCCAAAGTGCCGCTGACTTTAAGTACACGAATGGAAATAAAAAACGCAAGCAGGAGCGCCATGGTGAGAAAGAAAAAAAGGAAAGAAATGAAAAGGGCGGATCTGGAAGTTAAAAAAGACCTTGGTGTTGGGCTTCCAGCTCAACTGCCAACTCCCAGAGTGACCTTGGGCAAACGGGGCTCCCGAGGCCTCGCCTTCCTAATCTTTGGAAGCGAACTTAAAACTCCCGAGTGTTAACTGCATCCCAACTTCCTGCGGCTCCGGGGACAGGCTTCGGCGCTGCCAAAAACCAACGCCAAGACAAATAGGAAACGGGGTGGAGAGGCGGCCCGGAGCGGAGAGCAGGGCCCGCGGGGGACGCGGACCCTGCCCCGGGGAAGGCGCGCCGCGGCGGCCGCTCGGCGCCCGGCCGGCGGGAGGTGGGGCCGAGGCGCTCGCGTGCATTGTCCCCGGGAGGGAGCCATGTTTCCTCCTCCCCGGCGCTCCCAGATGGCGGCCGGGGGCGCGGGGCGCGGGGCCGCGGCACAGGGCCCCGCGGTCCGGAGGGCCGAGCGGAGGCGGAGAGAGGGAGGAGCTCGGCCCGGGCCGGCCCGTCTCCGGAACCGCCACCCGCGGGGCTCGGCCGGGCGGCGGCGGGAGGCGGAGAGGCCCCCGGGTCGACGGTTCCCGGCGGCGCGCCTCCCACCCGCCCGGCGGCTGGAGCGATAAGGCACCCCGTGCCCAAGCCCGGGCCGGCCGGCCGGAGGCGGGCAGACCCCCGCGGCGGCCGGAGTCGGGCGGCAGAAGAGCGAGAACCAGGCCCGGGCCGCTCGACCTCGGAGGCCTCAGGCCGCCCCAGGCTGGCGCGCCCTGAGCGCCTCTACTCACCGTTGGCGCGTTTGAGAGCATTTTCCGGCCTCTGGAAGTAGGCCGGCATCTTGGCGGCAGGCTCAGCTCACCCGGCGTCAGCGAACTCCTGCGGGGCCCGGACCGGGAGAGGAGACCAAAGGGAACCAGCGTGAGGTTCCACGCGCCTCGCCAGCAGTCGCCCGCGCCCAGCCGGCCAGAGGCGGAAAGGAAGGAGCCACGTGACCCCCGCACGGCGGCGCCGCCGCCGCTCAGGCCCCGGATGTAGGGGCGGGCGTCGGCGGCGCCCCGCCCCCCCAGCGCGCAGGCGCGTTGACGTCACGCGCGCGGGCTGACGTGGCGGCGGCCCGAGGCTTCCTCGCGCTCCGAGTGCAGCTCGGGAGTCCGTGGGCACATGGTGGAGATCCGGTATTCGGGCCCCGCACTCCTCGAATGAGAATCGGGGTGAAGAAGGTGCGATTTGGGTCAGAGCTGCTGTCTGGCGAGAAAGCCCAGATTATTTCTTTAACATGATTTGTGCGCAGTCCTGCAAAGTGAAAATCAGGTCTCATTCGCCTAGGAAAGTGATTGATCTGTGATGGCTGAGTTACGATGCTGAATGTACTCATTTAACACAAATGCACTGAGGACCTATCATTAGGCTTGAGAAGCACTCCTTGGGAGATAGGGGTGACCTGTCACAGGGCGGACGAGCAAGGGGAGGGGACTGCAATAAACAACCAAACAAATAACTTATTTCACATCTAGATAAAATTCTAAACTTGGTGGACACAGAGCCTGCCCTCGCCCTCAGAGAAGGCTCGTGTGAGCCGATACCTGAAAGTTGGGGATAGACAGGGAGGCCTGGCGTGCTGCAGTCCATGGGCGTGGGATCTCGAAGAACTGGACACGACTTAGCTAATGAACAACAATGAAAAAAAATCTATAGCAGGCCCTTTGCTACTATCTTCTATTATTGATGAACGATTGTAATGTTCAACCATTATTACACCTAGAATTTGAAAGCCATTTAAAACTTAATCTAATTACTCAAGATGAGGTCTGGGACTTGCCTGGCAGTTGTCCAGTGGCTAAAACTCCTTGGGGTCCTGAGCGCCTCTACTCACCGTTGGCGCGTTTGAGAGCATTTTCCGGCCTCTGGAAGTAGGCCGGCATCTTGGCGGCAGGCTCAGCTCACCCGGCGTCAGCGAACTCCTGCGGGGCCCGGACCGGGAGAGGAGACCAAAGGGAACCAGCGTGAGGTTCCACGCGCCTCGCCAGCAGTCGCCCGCGCCCAGCCGGCCAGAGGCGGAAAGGAAGGAGCCACGTGACCCCCGCACGGCGGCGCCGCCGCCGCTCAGGCCCCGGATGTAGGGGCGGGCGTCGGCGGCGCCCCGCCCCCCCAGCGCGCAGGCGCGTTGACGTCACGCGCGCGGGCTGACGTGGCGGCGGCCCGAGGCTTCCTCGCGCTCCGAGTGCAGCTCGGGAGTCCGTGGGCACATGGTGGAGATCCGGTATTCGGGCCCCGCACTCCTCGAATGAGAATCGGGGTGAAGAAGGTGCGATTTGGGTCAGAGCTGCTGTCTGGCGAGAAAGCCCAGATTATTTCTTTAACATGATTTGTGCGCAGTCCTGCAAAGTGAAAATCAGGTCTCATTCGCCTAGGAAAGTGATTGATCTGTGATGGCTGAGTTACGATGCTGAATGTACTCATTTAACACAAATGCACTGAGGACCTATCATTAGGCTTGAGAAGCACTCCTTGGGAGATAGGGGTGACCTGTCACAGGGCGGACGAGCAAGGGGAGGGGACTGCAATAAACAACCAAACAAATAACTTATTTCACATCTAGATAAAATTCTAAACTTGGTGGACACAGAGCCTGCCCTCGCCCTCAGAGAAGGCTCGTGTGAGCCGATACCTGAAAGTTGGGGATAGACAGGGAGGCCTGGCGTGCTGCAGTCCATGGGCGTGGGATCTCGAAGAACTGGACACGACTTAGCTAATGAACAACAATGAAAAAAAATCTATAGCAGGCCCTTTGCTACTATCTTCTATTATTGATGAACGATTGTAATGTTCAACCATTATTACACCTAGAATTTGAAAGCCATTTAAAACTTAATCTAATTACTCAAGATGAGGTCTGGGACTTGCCTGGCAGTTGTCCAGTGGCTAAAACTCCTTGCTTCCACTGCAGCGGGCATGGGTTCCATCCCTGATCTGGAAACTATTAATAAGAGTCTCCATGCCCTGTGACTTTGCCGAAAAATATGAGTTCAGAAGAAAACTTCCAAAAAGCAGCAGTGGGATAAATTGTTGCAAATTTATCACACATTTTGTAATAGTAAAGGTTAAAGAATCCGCCTGTCAAGCAGAAGACCTGGGTTGCCTCCCTGGGTCAGGACAATCCCCTGGAGGAGGAAATGGCACCCCACTCCAGTATTCTTGCCTGGAGAATCCCATGGACAGAGGAACCTGGTGGGCTACAGTCCATGGGTCGCAAGGGTTGGACACAAATTAGTGACTTAACCCACTATCACAATAATAGGTGGAATGTGTGAATTCATCAGAGCACCGCATTAATGAGGAAACTATAGTACCTACACAGAGACAGCATTTCCTCCTCACTCCTTCTGTCTTGGCAAAGAGGTTTTTCTATTAAAGCTTATCACTAGAAAGAAAGAATATTTGGGAAATGCAGATAAATACATAAATTAAATCACAAATTCCAAAAAAAAGAAAGTTTACTTTCAGCTTAATTTCAGAGAGTTCTTCCTCCAAAATGATTAGATCACGCTGATCTTACTCCTCAAAATATAACAGCAAAGTTGAGCAGTAAGTATTAAGAAGCTGTGGGAACTGTTTTATAGGGTAGGATCAAGAGACTTATTTTTGTATATAATAACTAAGTCAAAATTAAAGAGCTAGACATAAGAGCAAATACAGCATCTAAATGCTGTAGATAGAAAACTATACCAGGACACTACAGAGACACATAACAAAATAAAATAAAAAGAGACTTGGCCTAAGTATCAGAAAAGCTTTCTAACATTCTGAACTTCCCATTGTCATAAGAAAATGGTAAAGTGACTATTGATTATTACTCATTAATTGATAAACCTGAAACAATAAAAATACTAGAAATTTGAGGGGTAAAATGAAATCCAATATTTCTATATCTTCACCCTTTTCTCTTTGCCGTTATTTTAAAAGTAGAGTCTGTCCTCTGCACTGACACCTGTGGAGTTCTGCATCCTCAGATTCAACCAGACATTGATTAAAAATATTCAGAAGGGCATTCCCTGAAGGTCCAGTGGGTAGGACTCTGCACTTTCACTGCTGAGAGTCAATTGCTGGCTGGGGAACTAAGATCCAACAAGTTTCATGGCACAGCCAAAAAATAAAATTTAAAAAAAAAAAAAGGTAAAAAAATTTCAGAAATTCCCAAAAGCCTAATTTGAATTTGTTTCTGGCAACTGTTTACATAGGTTTACACTGCATTAGGGCTTCCCAGCGGCACTAGCGGTCAAGATCCCTGGATTGGGAAGGTGCCCTGGAGGAGGGCCCAGCCACCCACTCCAGTGCTCTTGCCTGGAGAATCCCACGAACAGAGAAGCCTGATGGGCTGCAGTCCACAGAGTCGCAAAGAGTCAGACACAACTGAAACAACTTAGCAGGCACACTGTATTGTGTTATAGTAACCTAGAAATTATTTAAAGTATGCAGGAGGACATGATAGGGTACCTACGGATGCTATGCCATGAAACTTGAATATTTCAGATTTTGATATATAGTGGAAGCTGGAATCAATCCTCTGTAGATACCAAGGGAAGAGGTAATATATACCAAGTTATACCAAAAATTATACCAAATGACCATTTAAGTGCATTAAATAAAAGCACTTAGGGAGACCCCTGGTGGTCCAGTGGGTAAGAGTCTGAATTCCTAATGAAGGGGACCAGGGTTCAATCCCTGACCAGGGAACTAGATCCCGCATGCTGCCACTAAGATCTGGTGCAGCCAAATAAATAAAATAAATATTAAAAAAAAAAAAAAAAGATGGTGGTGGAATCCAGTTTTGTTTTGTTTTGTTTTTTAAAAAAAAAGCACTTAGAGTCTATTACCATATTCTTGAATGAGTAATGGTATAATGTCAATTTCCGGGATAAATTTACCTATTAAACTCACTAACATACTCAGTACCAGCTAAGAGCCATCAAGTCAGATGCTGGGGATAAAAGGATGCAAGATGCCTCCTTTCCCAAAGATGATGATTCACTGGTAAAGACAGAGGAGCACACAAAGAGGGGCAAGATGGAATCTATTCTGGGTTTGGAAAAAAGCATAATTACTTGCTGTTGATTAGCACTCACTTAGTGGAAAGCAAGCAACCTGAATATGCTAAAAGGCACTCAGGAAGTGGCCAAGGAAGTAATCAGGCTGATGAAGATTTTTTCCCCTAATCAAGCTACTTTTGTACATATATGACTGGATAATTTCTCTAATATAGTGTTTTAGAGGGTTTTTCTGGCTTGAGTGGAATAAATAAGACTCTCAAAAAAACAGTTGTAAAGGATACAACTGAAGTATTACATTCTACATATTTGCCACGCGACACGTTACAGCTTTAGAATAAGTATCACATTTTACAGTTTGCTGAAACACTTTCACATTCATTGCTGTGTTTACAAGAAGGTATTTGTACTGATGAACATAATAAATTTCAGAGTTAAACCATGGTTCACATTTATAACATTCATTCAACAAACTATAATCAACAAACCATTACTACTTGGTAGACTCAGTAGGTAGATATACTGCAGTGAGCAGGACCGATCCAGTTCCTGCCTTCTCAGACTGCAGTCTAGAGAGAGGAAGACTTTGAGCATTCATCAAAAGCTCCATGGGGGGAATTCTCTGGCAATCCAGTGATTAAGACTTCATGCTTTCAAGGGTCCAGGTTCAATCCCTGGTCAGGAAATCAAGATCCTGCAAGATGTGTGGGGCAGTCAAAAAAAAAAAAAACGAAGAAGCCACGTGAAAATAGAGACACCACTCCAGCCCAGGCCCCGGCATCTCCCTAGACCCATCTCTCACCACACTCGGTGTCTCTCCTTGCCTGAAACCTCCAACCCAAGCCATCACTTCCCCGGGAAATCCATCTCCACCCACTCCTTGCTATGGCAACAACAACCTATTTCTCCTTCATATTAAATGTCACTTCTGCCAGGATTCTTCCCTGGTCCCCAGATTAGTTTAGATGCCAAGGCATTGAGCACCAATAATATCCTGTCTTAGCACTGACAGCACTTCAGTGCAGTTACTTACAGACTGTAAGAGGGGAGGACCATATTTGGGTGTTCTCCACTAGGTCCCCCGTGCCTGGCAGAGATCCGGCAGACACAGTGCTCTCCAAAAAATGCTGGAGAAAGAAGTGAGTAAATGCTTATATAAATATGTATATGATACATTTTCCTACTCTTCCCATGGAGCAGTAGCAAGGTTTAAGTCCAATGTCTGTCACATTTCATTCACAGAGCATGTACGTATCTACACAGAGCGTTACGCCTCACACCCAAATATTAAAGGAGGAACAATAATGTTTTTCACCCAAAGCTCCAAATTGCACTGATTCTGAACCTCCAGTTCTGCCAAAATTCATTTGTGATTTTCCACGGTCAGTGTTCAAAGATATCATGTTTTCCCGCACATATATCCTCTCCCCCCACCCCCACTCCCACCATCATTTCCTAACTCCTGCTAATACTTCAAGCCTCAACTCCAAGTCTTAATCTGTAAAGCCTTTCCTGCCAGCCAGAGGCTGATCTAATTGCCCTTTGCTGTGCTCTTTGCTCAGGCCACCGCTGGCTGCACCCCCAGGCCAGCCCTGAGCACTCTGCTGCCTCTACAGCTTTGTCAGGGGGAGCTCTGTTCCTCCCCCAAACCACTGGCACCTGGAGGTGGATCAGCGACCAGCTATCTCACACTACTGGCTGCTTCCAGAGCATGCTTTCTCCATCTCCTTCTCTCTCTCCTCCCTTAAATTCTCACTTCTCACACTCACATCATTAGTCTAATCCACATACAATTCCTTCACATTGCAGTCCTCTCTCTTCAGGTATCTGCAGGTCCCAGGTCATGCCCCCTGGTTCCTCAGCTCTTAGTTCTGGCTCCCGGTCACTCTCTCCAACACCACCATCATGATGATTTGTGGACTCTCGACCCAAGTAAATGATTCTGATGGATATCCTGGCCACCTGGCCATCACCATTGTATCCTCTACCTACCAACAGCCACTCACACACATGGTAATACCTTAGAGTCTAGACCAAGAGTCAGCCAACTTTCTTTGTAAAGGGCCAGGTAGTAATTATTTTAGGCTTTGTGGGCCAGGAAACAGTGTATTCAATTCTTGGAGTGACTGTTCTTCCTAAAAAGATAATAGTCACTTTTTTATTTTTACTGTGAAAAACCATTCTTAGCTCAAGGCTGTATAAAATCAGGCCGCAGGCCAAATTTAACCCACAGGCCATAGTTTGCTGATCTCTACCCCAAACTTAGTTACACCAACGATCTCAGTTCCTAAGTCTTGATTTCAAGCATTTTACTTTCTGGCCACTCCTACGGTTAATTCTAACAGATCCCAACTCACACAGCCCTGCTGCCTGCCTGGGACTTGAAGTCCACTCATTCAGTGTGCTTCTGTTCACTGCCCTCATCGTCCATGTTCTCTCTTTCCTCCAGACCCACTTTTTCTTTCTTTTATTTTATTTATTTACTTAGGCTGCACCTGGCACTTTCCCGCCCCAAATCATTTTTTTCATCCTTTTTCCCCCCCCACCCCACTCCCACCATCATTTCCTAACTCCTGCTAATTCAAGCCTCAACTCCAAGTCTTAATCTGTAAAGCCTTTCCTGCCAGCCAGAGGCTGATCTAATTGCCCTTTGCTGTGCTCTTTGCTCAGGCCACCGCTGGCTGCACCCCCAGGCCAGCCCTGAGCACTCTGCTGCCTCTACAGCTTTGTCAGGGGGAGCTCTGTTCCTCCCCCAAACCACTGGCACCTGGAGGTGGATCAGCGACCAGCTATCTCACACTACTGGCTTCTTCCAGAGCATGCTTTCTCCATCTCCTTCTCTCTCTCCTCCCTTAAATTCTCACTTCTCACACTCACATCATTAGTCTAATCCACATACAATTCCTTCACATTGCAGTCCTCTCTCTTCAGGTATCTGCAGGTCCCAGGTCATGCCCCCTGGTTCCTCAGCTCTTAGTTCTGGCTCCCGGTCACTCTCTCCAACACCACCATCATGATGATTTGTGGACTCTCGACCCAAGTAAATGATTCTGATGGATATCCTGGCCACCTGGCCATCACCATTGTATCCTCTACCTACCAACAGCCACTCACACACATGGTAATACCTTAGAGTCTAGACCAAGAGTCAGCCAACTTTCTTTGTAAAGGGCCAGGTAGTAATTATTTTAGGCTTTGTGGGCCAGGAAACAGTGTATTCAATTCTTGGAGTGACTGTTCTTCCTAAAAAGATAATAGTCACTTTTTTATTTTTACTGTGAAAAACCATTCTTAGCTCAAGGCTGTATAAAATCAGGCCGCAGGCCAAATTTAACCCACAGGCCATAGTTTGCTGATCTCTACCCCAAACTTAGTTACACCAACGATCTCAGTTCCTAAGTCTTGATTTCAAGCATTTTACTTTCTGGCCACTCCTACGGTTAATTCTAACAGATCCCAACTCACACAGCCCTGCTGCCTGCCTGGGACTTGAAGTCCACTCATTCAGTGTGCTTCTGTTCACTGCCCTCATCGTCCATGTTCTCTCTTTCCTCCAGACCCACTTTTTCTTTTTTTCATTTTTATTTATTTACTTAGGCTGCACCTGGTCTCAGCTGCAGCACGTGGGCTCCTCAGTCTTCACTGCAGCATGCAGGATCCAGTTCCCCGATCAGGGTCAAACCCAGGCTCCCTGCACTGAGCACAGAGTTTTAGCCACTGGACCACCAGGGAAGTCCCTCCAGGCTCAACGTTGACTCCATCATTTGGTTACTTTTTTTGCTCAGCTCTCCCTTTATTTTACCCCGACCCTGGCCAACCCAACCTTCCATCCACTCCTTGCCTGCAGCCTGATAAGACTGGAGAAGACTGCACAGCCATGTTGAAAAGTCTCACTTCAGATTCATGACCACAAGCCTCAACGAGCGCCATGTTGCTGCTCACCCCTGCTACTCCACATCTCCTGACCATGCCCTTACTCTCGCGGATAACCAGTTCGCACCTCCTCCTCTCTCTAACCTCCAGGCCCTCCCTTCTGTACTCTCTGCCGCTGACCAGGAGGAAATAGTGGAGAAATGAGAGAACTTTGGCACTCTGCCATCTGCGACCGCCTCTTCAACCGTGCTCAGACTCTCTGCCTTCCCTCCTATTATTCTTTATTTAAGCTCCTTTCTAGACCTAGACCTACCTACCCATGCATTGGATTCCACCTCCTCTCACACACAGAGATGATCTCTACATCTCCCCTGAAACACTTTCTCCAGCAGGCTTCCAGGATCCCCCTTTCCTGATTTTCTTACCTCTGTTTGCTCCTCATCCCTTTGACCTCTAAGGATGAAAAGTCCCCAGGGTCAACTCCTGGACCTCGTCTCTCCTCTAGCAGCCTTTGTCTCTTGCTTCTAGCTCATGGTTCCAGATGCTTTGCCTGTAAGCATCTTTCCCACAAGCATTTTTGCCCTAGTATTTTTGCCTCATAAGTAAATGGCCATAAAAGGCAAAATAATGGGGGTGGAGGGAGCTAAAATAATGAAAAGTAAAAGAGAGACATCACCTGGTAGCTCAGTAAAGACATCAATAATTCAATAAAGACATCAGTAAGAGTCATCCCCCAATCACTCTGTCCAAGTCAGTCTTTATAATGACCTGCAAGATCCTACACAGCCCCTTCTCATCCCTCGTCCCTCCCAGGCCACGCTTATGGCACCATTTCAGTGATGTCTTCCCTCACCTCTTTAAATGATAACTTTCCTTCTTCCTAAACTTCTTAGCACCCTTGCAGTTTTTAATTTCCTCCATAATATTTATTTATTACCATTTGATCCCTGATATATTTTACGAGTTTATTTCTGTACTGTCTACCTCTCTAAAATGTGACTGTGCCGTATGGTTTGTGGGACTTTATTTCTCTGACCAGGGATCAGTTCCGGGCCCTTGGTAGTGAGAGCCTGGAGTCCTAACCACTGGAACATCAGGGAATTTCCCAAAATATAAGCTTCATAAGGGCAGGAATTTATATCTGTTTTGTTCAACTGCTATATCTCCAGCACTGGTAAGAATGTCTCATGCAAAGCAACAATGCAATAAGTCTTTGTTGAACAAATGGGTTGGCTAAAGCAAGCCTTCTGTATTATAATTGCCCATCTGCACATTTCTCCTATGTGACCCTGGAAATCCCTTGAAGGTGGTAACTGGGACTGTTCATCTTTTGGGTGTCCCGGTCTTCATCTGCCATCTGCGACCGCCTCTTCAACCGTGCTCAGACTCTCTGCCTTCCCTCCTATTATTCTTTATTTAAGCTCCTTTCTAGACCTAGACCTACCTACCCATGCATTGGATTCCACCTCCTCTCACACACAGAGATGATCTCTACATCTCCCCTGAAACACTTTCTCCAGCAGGCTTCCAGGATCCCCCTTTCCTGATTTTCTTACCTCTGTTTGCTCCTCATCCCTTTGACCTCTAAGGATGAAAAGTCCCCAGGGTCAACTCCTGGACCTCGTCTCTCCTCTAGCAGCCTTTGTCTCTTGCTTCTAGCTCATGGTTCCAGATGCTTTGCCTGTAAGCATCTTTCCCACAAGCATTTTTGCCCTAGTATTTTTGCCTCATAAGTAAATGGCCATAAAAGGCAAAATAATGGGGGTGGAGGGAGCTAAAATAATGAAAAGTAAAAGAGAGACATCACCTGGTAGCTCAGTAAAGACATCAATAATTCAATAAAGACATCAGTAAGAGTCATCCCCCAATCACTCTGTCCAAGTCAGTCTTTATAATGACCTGCAAGATCCTACACAGCCCCTTCTCATCCCTCGTCCCTCCCAGGCCACGCTTATGGCACCATTTCAGTGATGTCTTCCCTCACCTCTTTAAATGATAACTTTCCTTCTTCCTAAACTTCTTAGCACCCTTGCAGTTTTTAATTTCCTCCATAATATTTATTTATTACCATTTGATCCCTGATATATTTTACGAGTTTATTTCTGTACTGTCTACCTCTCTAAAATGTGACTGTGCCGTATGGTTTGTGGGACTTTATTTCTCTGACCAGGGATCAGTTCCGGGCCCTTGGTAGTGAGAGCCTGGAGTCCTAACCACTGGAACATCAGGGAATTTCCCAAAATATAAGCTTCATAAGGGCAGGAATTTATATCTGTTTTGTTCAACTGCTATATCTCCAGCACTGGTAAGAATGTCTCATGCAAAGCAACAATGCAATAAGTCTTTGTTGAACAAATGGGTTGGCTAAAGCAAGCCTTCTGTATTATAATTGCCCATCTGCACATTTCTCCTATGTGACCCTGGAAATCCCTTGAAGGTGGTAACTGGGACTGTTCATCTTTGTGTCTGGACAGGGCCTGGCTCCTGGTCGCACCCAGAAAGTGTTTGCTCGGTGTATGTTTCCGAGCACATCGGTGGCACCAACTTCATGATAACAAACCAGATCTGAAACCTCCCAGCCTGGAGTTTCTCACCACGGAAGTGTCCAACTGGGCTTGGAAAGCTTTTAAACATAGGTGTTCTCAAGGAAAATCTGGAGTGCACTGTGCCAGGCAGTCCTCACCTCACTGAAACTTCGGGTCCTGCGAATTTAAAGCAGGAACTTGAATGCAGATTCAGTAGAGTATACTTTTCAGCAGAAACATGTCCTGGGAATATATTGTTACTAACTGGGAAACATGCATCTTACACTCAGGAGTCTTCAATTAATATTCTGCTTACCTTGGGGCTTCCCTGGTGGCTCAGTGGTAAAGAATCCGCCTCCCAATCAATGCCAGAGACAGGGGTTCAATTCCTGGCCAGGAAGATCCCACAGTTTGAGGAGTAATTAAGTCTGTGTGCCACAACGACTGAGCCTGTGCACTCTAGAGCCCATGCTCAGCAACAAGAAAAGCCTGTACATCAAAACAAAGAGTACCCCTGCTCTCTGCAACTAAAACCCCTCGCAGCAGCAAAGACCCAGCACAGCCAAAAATAGAAAAAATTAATTAACTTTAAAAGATTTAAAAAATATATTCTGCTTGCCTCTAGAAGAAGTTGAGGGGAGAAAGGGCGGCCCTGTTTAAGGGAGCTGGCACACATGCTCACACAGGCCCATGTTGGCGGGCCATGGAGCCCAGATCCTGCTGGGGAACTTAGGAGATTATGCTCAAAGCTCCACAAACCAACTACAGCCAAGGAAGCCGAGTGAGTAAGACATGGTGCACAGTGGTTTTGGGTGCGGTTTAAAACGAGGCTTCTCTGTGAAGCTTATTAAATATGATTAGAAGGAACCTTGGAATGTGTGGGCGTTCATCTTGTGTTTGTGGGTATTAGATTATCTTCCCATGAACCTTTCATTGTGTTATCTTCTCAAGGAGCAGCTAAAACAGTCCCTCCACAGATAGCCCTTTCCTAAAGACCAGCCTGTTTTAATTCTCCACAGAGCATTCATCACTAACAGGGAGATTTCTCTGTTTTCTTTGTTACTATCTGTCTTACTACACTAGACGGTAAATTTTACGAAGTCAAGTCTTGTTCACCATTGTATCTCCAGCTCCTAGAACTATGCCTGGCACGGCAGGCATTCCATAAATATGAGATGTGTGACTACGTGAGGGAATGGAGACTGTGGTCGACAGACTTCTAAGATGTGGTGTTCACAGCCTGTTTAATGCCTGGGACAGTAAGTGTCATGGGATATTACTTCTGTGCTTCCCTGGTGGCTCAGACGGTAAAGAATCTGCCTGCAATGCAAGAGGCCTAGGTTTGATCCCTGGGTCGAAACGATCCCCTGGAGAAGGGATTGGCAACCCACTCCAGTATTCTTGCATGGAGAATCCCGTGCACAGATGAGCCTGGTGAGCTTCTCCAAGGAGTCACAGAGTCAGACCGAGCTACTGACACTTACCCTTTTTTCGTTTTTCAGGTTATATTATGTGTCACAGTTGACTTTAAGAAGGGGAGATTGGGGCTTCCTGAGTGCTTCCATGTTTCCAATCATTTTGCCGTTTTAGTTGACACTGAGCAAGTAATTTCTCTGAGTATCAGTTTTATCAGTTCTGGAATAAGCATGATGAGGTTGTGATGAGGTTCAGTGAGATGCTACATATATGGATCTTAGCACCAACCCTGACACAGCTCTCTAGAAATCATTTCGATTATAGATGCATATGAGACGGATAAAATAATCAGTGCTTGAAATATTCAAGGTCTCTTTCTGCTCCCTTGACGGCTAAACTATTCTGATGTTGACTAATGACACTTTCCCCTTTTCCTTCCCCCTGTCTTCCACATACTTTATTCGGTAGGTGCAGAAATCAATCCAGAGGATGACTGGAGAAGTTGGGTAGGAAATTCAAGTAGGAAAGGGATGAGAAGAGAGACAGAGGGAGATTAGAGGGGTCAGGGGAAAGGCTAATGGAAGTGAAAAGGAAAGAGGAGAGAAAACGAAGGCAATGGACAAGGTGATTTGTAAGAAGAGTAGAAAGAGATAGGAGAACCTGTGCCAGATGAATGAGAAAGATAGTACACGAAAATAAGAGGGAGTTGGTGCAACATAAGTACAAGATTGAATAAGTAAATAGATGCAAGTGAAGAGAGAAATTTTTCATGTAGAAGAGTTTCACATATTTTATATAGGTACTTTGTTGTCAAGAGGGTGGAACAAAACCCTCTACTCTTCAGGTGTAGGCTGCGCAAAGCCACTTCTATACAAAGAGAGCCCAACAGAAAAGGGAGGGGGAGTGACTTTGCAACAAACACAGCCTCACCCAGGACAGCACGGTTTCATATGTGATGAGAACTCCATTCAGCCTCTGTGGTCTTCCTCCCCTTAAACACACAACAGTCTTATCACAAGAAAAACCACTCCTACCTGAAGGCCAGTTTACAGAATACCTGGCCACCACGCCTCAAAACTGTCAAGATGATCGAAACCAAGGAAAGTCTCAGAAACTGACAGAGCGAAGAGGACCCTGAGGAGACAAACTGACAAAACAGAATAGGTTATCCTAAATAGGAACTGAAACAAAGAAGTCAGGTAAAAATTATGGAAATCTGGATAAAATACAGATTTCAGTTGCTAATGTATCAACATTGATTCATTGTGACAAATTTACTATACTGATGTAAGATGTTAATAATAGAAAAAATTGGGTGAAGAGTAGATAATAATCTCAATATTATCACTGCAACTTTTCTTTAACACAGAAACTGTTCTAAAACAAAATGCTTATCCCAGGTTTTAGCACTAAATTTTTTTTAAAGTAAAAATTATAAAATACAATGTTTAAAAAATATGAGGGGAAAGAAATTTTAAGACATACCACTGTAGGTAATAAATTCTATAGTCTTTAATGTTCTTTGAAAAATGCAGGTGAAGATCAGAATTCATTTTAATTTCATTTTCCTTACTGAACTGTTTCTTTTAATTCAACACAGCTCCAAAGCTGGGCTTCATGGGGCCTAGAATCTATCTACTCCGGTTCCAATATCAGCATCCTGAAACATTGGAGAATACAGAAAAGGATGACTTCCTCTTGGGAATGTCTGGAAGCTTTGAATAGGCTGGAAGCCAGTTAAATATCAAGACAGCCTCAGGGCAGTTGACAGAATCCCCTTCCAGAGATAGCTTTCCAGTCTCCAGGCAGGCCTGGAATCCCTTAAAAGAGCTGCCACCCTAAAGAAGTTCTTGGCTGACAACATGCCTCATCTCTGATTAAATCTATGGAAACAGATGAAAGGAAGAGCCACACTTGGCACACGGGACCTACACATTGGAACATTTGTGGAAAGTGTTGGGTCCCTTATCCACATGCTCAGACAGTCTGAGCATTTTCCAAATCTGTATCAGTGCCAACAACTTCTTACTCTTTTCCTGTGGAACAAGAAACAAGCAGGCTGTGCAAACCAGACTTAACAGGTCAGAGACCACCATCCTTGCAGATGTCTGCTGGGAAGGTAGGGCCATGCCTGGTGTCTGCGGACATGGACTTTGGGGTTGGTCCCACCATTTCCAGAATGGATAAGAGTGACTGCCTTTGCCTGGACTATTTGTACTCAAAGTGGGGTTCATGCTGAACACCTGTTTCCTTGTAAGAGGCTTGAAGTTTGATATGTGCTGAACAGAAGGTGCTTACCTGACCAGCCCTCAGTAAAACTCTTGCGACTCTAATGAGCGTCTCTGGTCAACAATATTTCACATGTGTTGTCACAACATATCTCTGGAGGAATCAAGTGCATCCTGTGTGACTTCACAGGGAGAGGACTCTTGGAAACTTGGGCCTGTTCTCCTTGACTCTCACCCCCTGAGCCTTTCCCCTTGCCGTTGGGCTTGTATCCTCCAGCTGTAATAAGTTACAGTCATGAATACAGCTATGTGCTGAATCCTTGAGTCCCCCCTACAAATTATTGAATCTGGGGTGGTCTTTGGGACCCTGAACACAAAGCTATTGTCTTGGGGGTTATATCATTAGTTTATTATAAAAAGGTGATGTGGAAATTACTCGCATGATCCCCCGAACTGTTTCTTTTAATTCAACACAGCTCCAAAGCTGGGCTTCATGGGGCCTAGAATCTATCTACTCCGGTTCCAATATCAGCATCCTGAAACATTGGAGAATACAGAAAAGGATGACTTCCTCTTGGGAATGTCTGGAAGCTTTGAATAGGCTGGAAGCCAGTTAAATATCAAGACAGCCTCAGGGCAGTTGACAGAATCCCCTTCCAGAGATAGCTTTCCAGTCTCCAGGCAGGCCTGGAATCCCTTAAAAGAGCTGCCACCCTAAAGAAGTTCTTGGCTGACAACATGCCTCATCTCTGATTAAATCTATGGAAACAGATGAAAGGAAGAGCCACACTTGGCACACGGGACCTACACATTGGAACATTTGTGGAAAGTGTTGGGTCCCTTATCCACATGCTCAGACAGTCTGAGCATTTTCCAAATCTGTATCAGTGCCAACAACTTCTTACTCTTTTCCTGTGGAACAAGAAACAAGCAGGCTGTGCAAACCAGACTTAACAGGTCAGAGACCACCATCCTTGCAGATGTCTGCTGGGAAGGTAGGGCCATGCCTGGTGTCTGCGGACATGGACTTTGGGGTTGGTCCCACCATTTCCAGAATGGATAAGAGTGACTGCCTTTGCCTGGACTATTTGTACTCAAAGTGGGGTTCATGCTGAACACCTGTTTCCTTGTAAGAGGCTTGAAGTTTGATATGTGCTGAACAGAAGGTGCTTACCTGACCAGCCCTCAGTAAAACTCTTGCGACTCTAATGAGCGTCTCTGGTCAACAATATTTCACATGTGTTGTCACAACATATCTCTGGAGGAATCAAGTGCATCCTGTGTGACTTCACAGGGAGAGGACTCTTGGAAACTTGGGCCTGTTCTCCTTGACTCTCACCCCCTGAGCCTTTCCCCTTGCCGTTGGGCTTGTATCCTCCAGCTGTAATAAGTTACAGTCATGAATACAGCTATGTGCTGAATCCTTGAGTCCCCCCTACAAATTATTGAATCTGGGGTGGTCTTTGGGACCCTGAACACAAAGCTATTGTCTTGGGGGTTATATCATTAGTTTATTATAAAAAGGTGATGTGGAAATTACTCGCATGATGAAATATCCCAATGGAACGGGCAGCTTCACGTGATGCCATTTCAACAGTGACTTATTTCCGTTTATGTACTTTTCAGGGGTTTCCCAGGTGGCACTGGTGGTAAAGAACCCATCTGCCAATGTAGGAGACATAGGTTAGATCCTTGGGTTGGGAAGATCTCCTGGAGAAGGGAACGGCAACCCACTCCAGTACTCTTGCCTGGAGAATCCCATGAACAGAGGAGCCTGGTGGGCTACAGTCCATAGGGTTGCAAAGAATCAGATACAACTTAGTGCACACGTACTTTTCAAGAATGTCACCATCTCTAAATAAGAAATAACCTTGGTCAACTAGATCTACCTTGGTGCCTCCATATTCTGGGAGAAGAAATGTACCTTCAACTTTCAGAATAATTGATTGAATCCACCCTTTCCCTTAGAACCAAATCCAGCGGCTACAACTGTTGCTTGCAATACTTTTCCTTGAGGTTTTTCTGGAAGCATGATGCCTCCTCTGGTTACTATTTCCACTGCACTCCTTGTGACTAATTCTCGGACAAAGAAGGGAAGAAACTTTCTAACTGCCTGTGCTGGGAGACTTTGGCCACCATTGTTTAGTTCATATCTCTACAAGGCTCCTCTTATCTATTATATTTGCATAAAGAGTTTTCTGGTTCAACCCTTATTAGAACAGGCACAAAAGAACACATGATTAGCTTCATTTGATCACTGAGAAAGCAAGCCCAGAGAAGACTGATTTAACAGCTGCAAGGCACAGAGCTAGGACGAGAACTCATGCTTACCTGTTTCCACTTCGCCTCTTTGGAGAAC
This sequence comes from Tragulus kanchil, assembly GCA_022376925.1. NCBI lineage: Eukaryota > Metazoa > Chordata > Mammalia > Artiodactyla > Tragulidae > Tragulus > Tragulus kanchil. The sequence goes on from JAIOJX010000005.1 coordinate 165,318,090, forward strand.
CTGTCTGGCAGGTCTGACAGTGCCAGGAGGGGAAAGGGGAGGAGGGAAGGCATCAATTGCAGTCATCCTTCTGCTTCACCAGAGACAGCCAAGAGGACCAATCTACTCCCTGCCTTGTGTCCCCTCCATTCCAGTCTGCCTGAGGCATCTCTATGTATCCTTCCCTCCTGGTAGCACCATCATCTCCCTCAAATCCTCTGTTTTAGTATCTATTTGTAGTATCATCTTCATCCTTATTTATTTTCTGAATGCCTCCAGAATGTGCCAGAGGCTAAGGTGATGCCAATAGGCCTTGGCCACAGGAGGCTGTCCCTGACTCACTGTTAGAGGAAATACTTAAAGTGCCCACCCTAGGTCCCCGCCCACAGCAGAGCCACCTGAACAGGGCAAGGAGAGGCAACGCCTCTGAAGCTTTTCACCTTTTTCTCTTTTCATAGGTATGGATCTCTAGGTCTCAAGCAATAGACCTGGTCATGGATTTCCTCTCTTTCTTGCTTGTTTTCCCACCTGTTGTAAGGGGATATAACCCCCAACACATGTGAACAGGCAAGAACTTTGCTGTGGATAACATCATCGTCCCAGCCGTTAGCAATGTCACAGTCTGTTTTGCAGATGCTAGCACACTGAGCAAAGGAAGTCGAGTCTTATTGATTCTACATTCTTGCTAATTTAATGGAAACTGGTTACCCAAGCCCAAATATTACATAAAATTATGACATATTTTGGGTTAAATGTGCCTTTAAGATTCAGCAAAGTGGTAAAGTGGAAAAGACAGGATATCTGGGGTCTACAGATTTAATAAATTTTCTGATTTTTTTCTATTTACCATGTTTCACCAAATCTAGAAATGTCACCAATGATTAAGCACATCATTTTATGTACCATTAAGAAAGGAAAAGAAAAAAACTCTTCTGATTATAATTATAGGATTTTAGAGATTTAAAAATCTGAACTATTGGTGCAATTAAATACAGCATTTTTTAAATTGTGAAATAAACGTAACAGGAGGAGAAAAAAATTGCTGAAGTATTATCTACCTAGAAAAACTACTGTTACTAACATTTACATATTTTTCAAATTTTTCTATATTTTTAGTTATGGGCCTTATAGACAGCATATTTAATACCTTCATGTACTAAACATACACATTTATAAATGTTTGTAAATATTTATTTAGGCTCTATACATTTTACCTGTCTCCTGAGAACCCTGTATGCAGGTCAAGAAGCAACCATTAGAACCAGACATGCAACAATCGACTGGTTCAAATTTGGGAAAAGAATATGTGAAGATTTTATATTGTCACCCTCCTTATTTAATTTATATGCAGAGTACACCATGCGAAATGCTGGGCCAGATGAAATACAAGCTGGAATCAAGATTTCCAGGAGAAATATCAATAACTGCAGATATGCAGATAATACCATTGTAATGACAGAAAGCAAAGATGAACTAAACAGCCTCTTGATAAGGGTGAAAGAGGAAAGTGAAAAAGCTGGCTTTAAACTCAACATTCATTGATCTGGGAACATACATGTCTGTGAACAACAAAACTCTGTAAAAACTTTAAAAAAAAAAACCCCGACAACTCAACATTCAAAAAAACTAAGATCATGGCATCACTTTATGGCAAATAGATGGGGAAAAGTGAAAACAGTGGGAGATTTTATTTTCTCGGGCTCCAAAATCACTGCGGATGGTGACCGCAGCCATGCAATTAAAAGACACTTGCTCCTTGGAAGGAAAGCTATGACAAACCTGGACAGGATAGTAAGAAAACAGAGACATCACTTAGCCTACAAAAGTCTATCTAGCCCAAGCTATAGTCTCCAGTAATCATGTACAGATGTGAGAGTTGAACCATAAAGAAGGCTGAGCACCAAAGAATTGATGCTTTCCCACTGTGATGTTGGAGAAGACTCTTGAGAGTCACTTGTACAGCACAGATATCAAACCAGTCAATCCTAGAGGAAATCATTCCTGAATATTCATTGGAAAGACTAATGCTGAAGCTGAAGCTCCAATACTTTGGCCACTTGATGCAAAGAGCCAGCTCATTGGAAAGGATACTGATGCTGGGAAGGACTGAGGGCTGGAGGAGAAAGGGCCCACAGAGGTTAAGACAGTTGAATGGCCTCACCTACTCAATGGCTGTTTGTTTGAGCAAACTCTGGGAGACAGTGAAGGACAGAGAAGCCTGTCATGCTGCAGTCCATGCGGTTGCAAAGAGTCTGACACAACTGAACAAATGAACTATTCTTGAGGGTGGGGCACCTGGGAGTAAAGTGAGTGGAGAGGCAGAAAGTCCTGGAGAGCGAGGTGGGGGCGGGGCCTGGAGGAAGGAGGCGGGGCGAGAGTACAAAGGGGGCGGGGCCTGCGGGCGGGTGGGGCTCCTGGATGGGCGGGTCGAGATCAGAGGCGGGGCCTGGAGAAGAGGCGGGGCCTCTGAGCGAAGAGCCAGCTCTGCAGCGGCGGCGGAAAATGGCTGCAACAGAGGCGGCGGATACTCAGCTGATGCTCGGAGTCGGATTGATCGGTGAGGACGCAGGCGCCTTGCCCCGCTGACCCGCACTCAGTTCCGTCTCCGCTTGGGCCGGGGGCGACCCCTGTTCCCGTGGCCCCCGGCACCGCCTGGGGTGAAGAGGGCGCAACCCCCTCCAAGATGGGCCTGGGCTGGGGGCTGCGGGACCTGGCCTCCTCGGCGCAAGGGCCCCGCCTGCCGTCCTGGGCCGGTGCTCCCGGGCCTGCCCGGGCTGGGAGGCAGGGCAGGGGACCTTGGAGGCCTGCAGGGTTTTGGGAGAGAGCTCCTTCTACACGCTCCGGGCTGCAGACAAACCAGGACGTGAAGGGTGACCGAGCTCCTCAGGCGGGCCCCGGTCAGGCCAAGGGCAACTTGCAGGCCGCACGTCAGTGAGGCTGCAGGGCCGGGGTCCCACTGGCCGAAGGAGAGACACGCGTGACCGTCAGGCCGGCGCCTGGCTGGCCTCGGGTCATGTGATCGGGCTATTCCAGACGCGGTGACCAACTGCAGGCCCAGGGGAGCTTCGCCTTTATGTATCGGTAGTTTCCCGTTTGATGCTCACCATACTCCAGGGGGTCTGGTTAATGTTTGATGCCCACTTTACGGAGCAGATGGCGGCCCAGAGTGTCATCTGTGCAAGAACGCACACAAGGAAGTGGTGGACCCAGGATGGGGACCTTTGCTGTCTAGCTCCAGATCCCCACCTCCTTCCAGGGAAGAATGCTGCATCCAAAGATAGAGGTCGTGCATATAACACAGGTGTCGGTATAATCACAGTGGGTGGAATCCCAGTTTCTTTTAAGAAATTAATGGATAGGGAAGTGCGTTGGATCTCTAGGCAGCTCTCAAGGCGTGCCCGAGCCTTGAGCAGTGGTTTTTACCGACAGCGACAGTGAGCACGGGGTTTCTTCAGGGGACATCTGTAGGGTCCCTGCGTGCCATTGTTTTTGAAAAAGTATTCTGAGATTTTTACATACGCCTAAACCCTAGTGCACAAGCACATTGCTTGGATTTAGCAACACTGGGGGAAATGTGGCAAAATGTTGCTGATTATTTTCACGGTCTCATAGGAGTGCATTTATCTGGGAACGGATTGTGTTCATTTCTAACGTGACCTTAAAATCGTTTCAAGGCAAAACCTAAGTACATAGGGCATCTTGGTTCTTCTTGAAGGTACTTCAGAATTAAGACTGAATTAGGCTGACTTTATCTGGTATCAGTGAAGAAAACCATGGCTTACTGCATTTTCAGTTCATTTAAAAATTTTTTTATGTTGACATGAATTTAAAAGGGATTTGTTTAAAAATAATGGAGTGAGTGGAGCTCCTTCCCCTTATGACCCAAGGCCAGTTGTTGATAATTGCTGGGCGGAGTTATGGAGGTTTATCATTCTCTACATTTTTTATACTTGATATTTTCTGTAATAAAAGATTTTTTTTTAAGCCTGTGGATCAAAAACTGGATTTTGACTAGTATATGTTCAGTTGCTATTTCTCTAAAATTTAGGCTATTTTTGCATGGAGTTGTTATTATCAAATTGTTCCTATTTTGTTACTGAGGTGTTGACTTTGGTGGTGAAACTACATATATGACCTTATTAGTAACCATTATTATTAAAACTTTATAGACTTCATACTATCAGTACATAGCATGATATGACAGAGATTTTCCCATTTTCTAAATTTCCAGTTTTCAACAAACCCTTTCTATGTATTTATCCTTCCAACTAGATCAAAAGATAAAGTGATGGTAAGTTTATGAGAATTTGTGTGGAGGAGATAGGAAAAATAAAGTTTTTATTTGGGTTTTTTCTATTATCTAGCTCCAGATCCCCACCTCCTTCCAGGGAAGAATGCTGCATCCAAAGATAGAGGTCGTGCATATAACACAGGTGTCGGTATAATCACAGTGGGTGGAATCCCAGTTTCTTTTAAGAAATTAATGGATAGGGAAGTGCGTTGGATCTCTAGGCAGCTCTCAAGGCGTGCCCGAGCCTTGAGCAGTGGTTTTTACCGACAGCGACAGTGAGCACGGGGTTTCTTCAGGGACATCTGTAGGGTCCCTGCGTGCCATTGTTTTTGAAAAAGTATTCTGAGATTTTTACATACGCCTAAACCCTAGTGCACAAGCACATTGCTTGGATTTAGCAACACTGGGGGAAATGTGGCAAAATGTTGCTGATTATTTTCACGGTCTCATAGGAGTGCATTTATCTGGGAACGGATTGTGTTCATTTCTAACGTGACCTTAAAATCGTTTCAAGGCAAAACCTAAGTACATAGGGCATCTTGGTTCTTCTTGAAGGTACTTCAGAATTAAGACTGAATTAGGCTGACTTTATCTGGTATCAGTGAAGAAAACCATGGCTTACTGCATTTTCAGTTCATTTAAAAATTTTTTTATGTTGACATGAATTTAAAAGGGATTTGTTTAAAAATAATGGAGTGAGTGGAGCTCCTTCCCCTTATGACCCAAGGCCAGTTGTTGATAATTGCTGGGCGGAGTTATGGAGGTTTATCATTCTCTACATTTTTTATACTTGATATTTTCTGTAATAAAAGATTTTTTTTTAAGCCTGTGGATCAAAAACTGGATTTTGACTAGTATATGTTCAGTTGCTATTTCTCTAAAATTTAGGCTATTTTTGCATGGAGTTGTTATTATCAAATTGTTCCTATTTTGTTACTGAGGTGTTGACTTTGGTGGTGAAACTACATATATGACCTTATTAGTAACCATTATTATTAAAACTTTATAGACTTCATACTATCAGTACATAGCATGATATGACAGAGATTTTCCCATTTTCTAAATTTCCAGTTTTCAACAAACCCTTTCTATGTATTTATCCTTCCAACTAGATCAAAAGATAAAGTGATGGTAAGTTTATGAGAATTTGTGTGGGAGGAGATAGGGAAAACCCTACCAAACCTCTAAAGCTACATTTTCATTCATGATTTGTTAGGAAAGCTTCTTACTCAGCTGGCCTAAAATTCATTATCAGGAGAGCTAGCTAATGGGACGGGGAGAGGTAGGTGATAACTGGAGGCGGAGTAGGGTCTCACGTGCTCTGGGGTGCTTTGTACAATGGGGTGTTAAAAGTGATTCCACCAAGTGCTTCTCAGTAACCAATCAATTCACTTCCTTGCTGCTGTTTGACATTCTCACAGTGACCATCTTTCCACCGTAGAAAAGGACACAAATGGAGAAGTTCTGTGGGTGTGGTGTTACCCCTCCACCACAGCTGCTTTAAGGAATCTGCTGCTGAGGAAATGCTGCCTTACAGATGAAAACAAACTGCTGCATCCTTTCGTCTTCGGTCAGTACAGAAGAACATGGTTTTATATCACAACAGTTGAAGTTCCAGATTCTTCCATTTTGAAAAAGGTATGACTACAGGATGGCCAACAAAATGGAAACTGTTTTTTTTAAGTGATGTAAGATTCTTCCCGTAACCCGTAGCTGTAGACTTCCTCCTTCACCATATGCTTTGCAAAAATAATAAATATACGATTTTCATTGGGAGTGTTCTCATTCACATTTCACTCTCATTCATTATATTGATTGTATATATTCTTTGACTGACCCATGATTGGTATAGAGAAGCCTTTCCCAGGTTATATATGGATGGAGGAGGAGCATAGAAAAGCTTTCAAAGCGTCGGCTTTGATTAAAAGTGGGAAGAAGTATTTTGCCGTAATTAAAAACTATTTTAAAGGATATAGTTATCCGGGTTAAAAAAACTTTCTTGTTGGTTTATGTTTGATAAGGATGTGTTAAGAATGGAAAGGGTAACTAAGGCAGTTCCTCTGTTCAGTAGACTGTGTGTGTTCCGTTTGACATGGACACCATCAAGGTGACAGGCTAAAAACCAGTGGGTCTTCGGTCCTTGTGGACTCTCCTATTCTCCCACACCTAGCAGGTATTTTCAGAGAAAAGAATATTGGTAGGAAGGAACTGAGCCCCTGGTCAGTTTCTAGGTGAGGGCTTCTTTTCTCATTTCAGGGCTAATTCTAGAATCAGCAGACAGTGTGAAGCATGTTCAAGATACCAGTTTAAATATAAGGAATTACATTTAATATATAACAAGAAGGTAACAATTTAGAAACCATAGGAGATGTAACATGCAACGGAGATTAATAATTAGAAATGTAAATTGCAAAAAGATACTGACGGGAATAATAGGTCTATGATTATTAATTTGAAATATGTACATCTAATGATAGAGGCATATAAATAAATAAAGGCTGTAACAGTGCCCTGTAGCCTGTGTAACATCCTACAGGTAATTGAATGAGGAGCTGTATGATTTTTACTGTTTGAATTTTACTGAAACATATTTTTGTTGTTTTCCGTCCTTTCATTTCATTAACGAAAAATAGTCACTAAGTGGTAAATCTGATACAGCGTTCCTGGTTCTGCTTTGATGAGGATAGAGAGTTTTAAATAAAAACTCACATTTCTGGTATTTGCAATATTTTTGTTTTTAAGGAAAAACATTCTAACTAAAAGGAAATTAAAGATATACGTATATTTAATTGTTTATGTGTGTATATATATATATATATATACACACACACACAAACATACACATTAAAGTATAAAGAGGCAAGTGAGGACTTGTTACATTTTGGTCTTTTCATTTTAATGCTGGTATGTTTTATACAAGAGGCTTGTTAGGATGTAGTAATAAAGCTTAATTCTGTCTTTAAAGAGTGTACCCTTTTTGTTTGTTTGTTTTGGACAGGTGACTCATTTTTCTATTGTTCTGACCGCCAAAGACTTGTTAGGATGTAGTAGATAAAGCTTAATTGCTCGTCCGTAATTAAAACTATTTTAAAGGATATAGTTATCCGGGTTAAAAACTTTCTTGTTGGTTTATGTTTGATAAGGATGTGTTAAGAATGGAAAGGGTAACTAAGGCAGTTCCTCTGTTCAGTAGACTGTGTGTGTTCCGTTTGACATGGACACCATCAAGGTGACAGGCTAAAAACCAGTGGGTCTTCGGTCCTTGTGGACTCTCCTATTCTCCCACACCTAGCAGGTATTTTCAGAGAAAAGAATATTGGTAGGAAGGAACTGAGCCCCTGGTCAGTTTCTAGGTGAGGGCTTCTTTTCTCATTTCAGGGCTAATTCTAGAATCAGCAGACAGTGTGAAGCATGTTCAAGATACCAGTTTAAATATAAGGAATTACATTTAATATATAACAAGAAGGTAACAATTTAGAAACCATAGGAGATGTAACATGCAACGGAGATTAATAATTAGAAATGTAAATTGCAAAAAGATACTGACGGGAATAATAGGTCTATGATTATTAATTTGAAATATGTACATCTAATGATAGAGGCATATAAATAAATAAAGGCTGTAACAGTGCCCTGTAGCCTGTGTAACATCCTACAGGTAATTGAATGAGGAGCTGTATGATTTTTACTGTTTGAATTTTACTGAAACATATTTTTGTTGTTTTCCGTCCTTTCATTTCATTAACGAAAAATAGTCACTAAGTGGTAAATCTGATACAGCGTTCCTGGTTCTGCTTTGATGAGGATAGAGAGTTTTAAATAAAAACTCACATTTCTGGTATTTGCAATATTTTTGTTTTTAAGGAAAAACATTCTAACTAAAAGGAAATTAAAGATATACGTATATTTAATTGTTTATGTGTGTATATATATATATATATATACACACACACACAAACATACACATTAAAGTATAAAGAGGCAAGTGAGGACTTGTTACATTTTGGTCTTTTCATTTTAATGCTGGTATGTTTTATACAAGAGGCTTGTTAGGATGTAGTAATAAAGCTTAATTCTGTCTTTAAAGAGTGTACCCTTTTTGTTTGTTTGTTTTGGACAGGTGACTCATTTTTCTATTGTTCTGACCGCCAAAGATTTTAATCCAGAGAAATATGCCGCCTTCACTAGGATATTGTGTAGGTCTGTATGAAAACTGTATCAAATGCTAATATACAAAAATGAGGATCTTGCTCAACAGTCCTTTAGCGGATTTTTGCACTGAGGAAGCGCACTCTTCCCTTCTGTTTGCACGCTGTCTTGTAAAGAGGAATTCTCGTCTTGCTTCTGTGGTACGGCTCCTTTCTCAGGGACAGGGTAGACGGGGGAGAAGAGGCAGTTGCACAACTGTGGTCACTGCTGGGTGTTCTGAGTCACTGGCCACTTTTGGTCTCTTACTTCTGTTCCTTTCCAAGCTGGAATTTCCTTAGGATGGAAGTGGTGACCTGGTTCATTTGTGTCAGGCTCTGTGTTGGGGAGTCATCTGGGGAAGGCTAACGGGCATTTTGAATTGTGCTTAAGGACAGGAAAACATTTCCTAGCTTAAAGACTGAGGAGCTGTAAAACTGAACTGGTTAATCATGATTCAAGTAGAGGCCTTCAGTTTCCTCCCAGCTGTTGAAGAAATTGATCTGAAGTATACCAGTTTGCTTTCTTGCCTTGATATATATATCTAGTGGAATTAATGACATCTCTCATATGTTTGAGAAATTAGCTTTTTCTTTAAACAAGGCTTTTACAAGGTTTGGGGTTTTGTTTCTCTTTTCTAACATTGTTATAATTCTCTGTTATGTATCACTCTCAGGTTGGGGGGAGCGGGATATGGGGAGTTGTTTTTATTTTTCGCAGTATAAGTCTGATAAATGGTTGCTTTTTACCATTCTTAGGTACGTATATACACACACATACAGACAGTGTGAGATACCATCTCATGACCTAAGTGTTAGAGTTAGGTTATATTTTGACCAAATGAAGTTTTACTGTTTTTTCAGTCAGCTGTGTTAAGAAAGATTTGTTGCTCTTCATGAGATAAATTCCAGGTGCATGGCTCACTGTGGACTATAAACAGTTGTCTACAAATAAGGCTTGGATATAAAAGAATATTATCATTGTTAGAAGGTGCACTATCATACGTATCTGTAAACAACAAAACTCTGTAAAAGTAAAAAATAAAATAAAAATTTTTTAAAAAGACAGGAAATGCACAGAAGAATAAAAGAAATAAAAGTTCTGACATCACTACTACATGAAAAAAAAAAAGAAGGGGCACTATCCAGAAGCCATGAACTAAAACTATTGCGGAGGTGTTTTTGAACAAACAAACAGTGGCCTCCCATTTCATTTGACTGAATCAAGGTTAGGTTACTCATCTGAATTCACTGGGAGCTCTTCTGGGCCCCAAAGGCCAGGATGCTCAGGACCCCACTTCCTGCCCTGGAGGAATCCCAGAAGGTTTCTCAGCTTGTGCGGTGCTGTGACACCGTCACCCTCTGGATTCTCTCCCCCTGTCACGGTTACGAGAGAAAGAGGCCTCAAGCTGATGCCAGCCGCTTCCCTGCCCGCTGACCCCTTACCGCCCCTCGAGTGTTTGCCCTGGCACCTGTCCACACCCACGTGCTCGTCGGCACTCACACTCAGTCTCCCAAGAGCCCATGCGCCTATTTACATGCACAGAGGTAAACACTTTTATTTACTTTCCCTTTATTTTCTTAATAGAGGGCCTTTTCAGTTATCCTCCCCAGCTGTTGAAGAAATTGATCTGAAGTATACCAGTTTGCTTTCTTGCCTTGATATATATATCTAGTGGAATTAATGACATCTCTCATATGTTTGAGAAATTAGCTTTTTCTTTAAACAAGGCTTTTACAAGGTTTGGGGTTTTGTTTCTCTTTTCTAACATTGTTATAATTCTCTGTTATGTATCACTCTCAGGTTGGGGGGAGCGGGATATGGGGAGTTGTTTTTATTTTTCGCAGTATAAGTCTGATAAATGGTTGCTTTTTACCATTCTTAGGTACGTATATACACACACATACAGACAGTGTGAGATACCATCTCATGACCTAAGTGTTAGAGTTAGGTTATATTTTGACCAAATGAAGTTTTACTGTTTTTTCAGTCAGCTGTGTTAAGAAAGATTTGTTGCTCTTCATGAGATAAATTCCAGGTGCATGGCTCACTGTGGACTATAAACAGTTGTCTACAAATAAGGCTTGGATATAAAAGAATATTATCATTGTTAGAAGGTGCACTATCATACGTATCTGTAAACAACAAAACTCTGTAAAAGTAAAAAATAAAATAAAAATTTTTTAAAAAGACAGGAAATGCACAGAAGAATAAAAGAAATAAAAGTTCTGACATCACTACTACATGAAAAAAAAAAAGAAGGGGCACTATCCAGAAGCCATGAACTAAAACTATTGCGGAGGTGTTTTTGAACAAACAAACAGTGGCCTCCCATTTCATTTGACTGAATCAAGGTTAGGTTACTCATCTGAATTCACTGGGAGCTCTTCTGGGCCCCAAAGGCCAGGATGCTCAGGACCCCACTTCCTGCCCTGGAGGAATCCCAGAAGGTTTCTCAGCTTGTGCGGTGCTGTGACACCGTCACCCTCTGGATTCTCTCCCCCTGTCACGGTTACGAGAGAAAAGAGGCCTCAAGCTGATGCCAGCCGCTTCCCCTGCCCGCTGACCCCTTACCGCCCCTCGAGTGTTTGCCCTGGCACCTGTCCACACCCACGTGCTCGTCGGCACTCACACTCAGTCTCCCAAGAGCCCATGCGCCTATTTACATGCACAGAGGTAAACACTTTTATTTTTTTCACTTTCCCGTTTTTATTTTATTTTTACTAAAGTATAGTTGTGTTAGTTAGAAAAACACTTTCTGATGGCGGTAATGTGCCCCCTCCCACTTCCGATGAGAGGTGCCATCCTCAGGACGCTGCTCACAGTGGCCGTGGAAACCCACAGGGAGAGTCCATTCCCTCTGAGGGGTCTGGGTCCACTACCATGACCCCTTTTTATAATTTTAAATTAAAAATTGCTATATTTTACTTTATTTTTTAAAAAATTTAATTCTTTTAATGGCGCCGCTTGGTTTTCGGCTCTGCTTTGGTGGTGGTAATATAAGCACATACGAAAAAGAAATGCAAAAAATAACACCAAGGGGCATACAGTGAAGCTGAAGTCCCTTCTTCGCCCGGTTCCCTGTCTCCAGTTCATGCTCCCACCTCCCCACCCCCGGGCAGCTCCTGGGCCTCCTTCCTCAGTCCTACTGAGCTGTTTTCCTCACATGTAAGCATGTGGATGAGTTTGTGGGGTTTCCTGTCTTACAGACATGGCCGTTCACCATGCTCCTTGTTCTCTGCCTTTGTTTCCCCCAGTGTGTGCACTCAAATAATTTTAAAACACCGACGATGGACACAATGTAGTTGAGCAGTTAAATCACATGCTTTTTTCATGTAATCTACAATGAATACAGTTTTCAAGTGATCTGTCTTAAAAGTTATTTTATGTTTGTCCCCGTTTTATATCCCTTCAGCTTCTGAAATGCCCGTCCTGCTTCTCTGGAGGTAGTTACATTCGGTTACCCACCGGAAGGGATTGCAGCGGAAGGGCCTGATTTCACATGTGAGCTGTAAATGTAGCCAGTTTCCCGTCAGCATTTTCTGGAAGTTTTAGCCCAATGAATGTCTAGTGGATATTTATCACCAGAAATTTAGAGGAGTTTGATTTCTTAATGATCTAAAATAGCTACCTCTGAGAGCTCTCATAATAAATAATAGGTTCTGCAACGAATTACCTCTTTCTCTGTGGACAATGTATACAACTCCTTTCTTGTCAAAAGAAATCCAGCAATAAAACAGAGTTGTTAGGCCCAACGACACCACTTGTGAATGTAAGACATAAAAGGAGAGAAGGATACAGTATTCTTAGGAAGCCTGTATCCTCATCCAGTGGGGCCTCAGGAAGTCCACAGTTCATTCTCCTGCCTCCCCCGTGGGACCAGAGCACTTGCGCCCGGGTTCCTCAGGACGCTGCTCACAGTGGCCGTGGAAACCCACAGGGAGAGTCCATTCCCTCTGAGGGGTCTGGGTCCACTACCATGACCCCTTTTTATAATTTTAAATTAAAAATTGCTATATTTTACTTTATTTTTTAAAAAATTTAATTCTTTTAATGGCGCCGCTTGGTTTTCGGCTCTGCTTTGGTGGTGGTAATATAAGCACATACGAAAAAGAAATGCAAAAAATAACACCAAGGGGCATACAGTGAAGCTGAAGTCCCTTCTTCGCCCGGTTCCCTGTCTCCAGTTCATGCTCCCACCTCCCCACCCCCGGGCAGCTCCTGGGCCTCCTTCCTCAGTCCTACTGGAGCTGTTTTCCTCACATGTAAGCATGTGGATGAGTTTGTGGGGTTTCCTGTCTTACAGACATGGCCGTTCACCATGCTCCTTGTTCTCTGCCTTTGTTTCCCCCAGTGTGTGCACTCAAATAATTTTAAAACACCGACGATGGACACAATGTAGTTGAGCAGTTAAATCACATGCTTTTTTCATGTAATCTACAATGAATACAGTTTTCAAGTGATCTGTCTTAAAAGTTATTTTATGTTTGTCCCCGTTTTATATCCCTTCAGCTTCTGAAATGCCCGTCCTGCTTCTCTGGAGGTAGTTACATTCGGTTACCCACCGGAAGGGATTGCAGCGGAAGGGCCTGATTTCACATGTGAGCTGTAAATGTAGCCAGTTTCCCGTCAGCATTTTCTGGAAGTTTTAGCCCAATGAATGTCTAGTGGATATTTATCACCAGAAATTTAGAGGAGTTTGATTTCTTAATGATCTAAAATAGCTACCTCTGAGAGCTCTCATAATAAATAATAGGTTCTGCAACGAATTACCTCTTTCTCTGTGGACAATGTATACAACTCCTTTCTTGTCAAAAGAAATCCAGCAATAAAACAGAGTTGTTAGGCCCAACGACACCACTTGTGAATGTAAGACATAAAAGGAGAGAAGGATACAGTATTCTTAGGAAGCCTGTATCCTCATCCAGTGGGGGCCTCAGGAAGTCCACAGTTCATTCTCCTGCCTCAGTGGACCAGAGCAGGCCTCCTCGGGTATAGCAGGAGAGCCAGCTTCACAGAATTGTTGACAGTTTCTCCCGTGTGGTTTTGTTTTTCTAATGTTTTCCAATTTTATAGAAGTGACCATGTCATGAAAAGATGCAGGCATTCAGAAGTGTGTTAGCCAGTTGGCTCAGGTTCTTTAGAATGTGCCCATGCCTGGCCTCGGTGCATTTGTTTCTCCAGGTGGTCCTTGCTAACTAGAAGCACACTTGCTCTTTGTCCTTCCTCACAGAATGTACCTCAAACACGGAAGCCCAGTTAAGATGATGGAGAGTTACATCGCGGTTCTTACGAAGGGGATATGCCAGAGTGAAGAAAATGGCTCTTTCCTTAGCAAGGACTTTGATGCCCGAAAGGCATACCTTGCAGGCTCCATCAAAGGTAAAAAAAAAAGAGAGAGAGAGAGAGGTGGGGGCTTCCCGGGTGGCTCAGTGGTGAGCAGGAGACGTGGGTTCAATCCCTGATCTGAGAAGATCTCACATGCTGTAGAGCAGCTAAGCTCATGAGCCACAACTATTAAGCCTCAGAGCCACAAATCTGGAGCCCACGTGCTGCAGCTACTGAAGCCCATGTGCCCTAGAGCCCAAGTTCCACAACAAGAGAAGTCACTGCAAGAAACAGCCTGCTCACCTCAACTAGAGAGGAGCCCCTACTCCCGGCAACTAGAGAAGTGCCTGCAGCAGCAGTGAAAGCCCAGAACAGCCAAAAATAAATAAATAAAATTTTAAAAATAAAGAAGTAAAAGCCCGTTCTAGATGAGTCCATCCCAACAACAAAACTTCAAGCCATGGACCGTCTCTCATTAGACTGTTATTTCATCTTTCCATATAGTTCCATCTGCACGGTATTTATTTCCTATGCAGGAAAGTAGTTCTTCATTTACTTATGTGGTTAGAACTCTGTCAGGAAAGCAGGCTTTTGTGCTATTTCTTTGCATGGGATTCCAGCTATCAGTGGAGGATTCTTTCATCAGCGTGCTGAAGTTCACAGGTCGAAGTCTCCACTGACTTCCATGGTTTTCCTTTCCTTAGATCTTAGCACTGAGCTCTTTCTTCTGGGGAGCTCATCCCCTGCCCCAGTTCCCCGTCTCACTCTCTGCCTCTTTCCTCGCTGGAAAGTCCAGCCTAAAGCTAAGCCCAGAGTTTCCTTAAACGAGAAGAGAGAGGACATCAAGGGGGATGCCGGCCTTCATTCTCATCCTCAGTCCCACTGTTTTCTATGGTTTCTAAACCTCTCCATGGATGTGTTAGGTATTTGTCCGGATGTCTCACAGGGACTTGCGCAGTGACGTGTACGTGGGTTTGGAGGATTAGTGAACTTCTTTTTTTTTTTTTTTAAACTTAAGCTTTCCCAACACCAAAGATGATGGTTCCCTTCATATAATTTCACTTTCTTGTGAGTCTGGCTTCAATCTCTGAACCCAGCATTCAGTCCTCGTGGGAGCAGGTGTAGCTACTGTAACACCTGTCCTGGGGAACAGATGTATGAAGAGATATTCCCATCCACTAACCAAGGTGCTTCTGTGCTCAGAACATTTACCGAAATTTATTCTCTGTGTTGAAAATAATTTTGCATTCCAGTGACAAGAATTCTTTCTTTCTTTTTTTTGCCTCTACGTCATCATGTATTTTTCATCCGTTTTTTTTATTCTTGGGCCTGTGCGGGCCTCCCATCACTGTGGCCTCTCTCATTGCAGAGCACCGGCTCTGGGCCCATGTGCTCCAGCGCATTGGCTCATAACTGGGCACAGTGGCCCAGCCATTCCTTGACACGTGGGATCTTTGCAGGCCAGGGATTGAACGGGTGCCCCTTGCACTACAAGACAGACTCTTTACCCACTGGACCACCAGGGAGGCCCCCGACAAGAATTATTTCTGATAAAAACTTGATTTCCCCATATAAGGTTGAACGCACTAACATAGTCTTTCTTTGTGTGTTAAGACATTGTATCTCAGTTTGGAATGGAAACGGTTATCTTGCACACCGCCCTGATGCTAAAGAAAAGAATCGTGGTCTATCACCCCAAAATAGAAGCTGTCCAGGAGTTCACCAGGTATGGTCTCTTCTCATTAAAACGTGTCAACTTTGTTGGCAGCCCCTTTGGGGCCTTCTGTGTCACTGTGGGCCCTGTTGCTTTGCACTTTGGTATAAATAGGACGTGTCAGCTGAGGGATGAAATAGCATTCGGGCTCAGCTTTCAGGGTCACTGAATTTGAACAGATCCTTCTTTGAATTTTGAAGTATGAGTATTTTGAAGCCAGAAGTCTACAAACGCTCCCTTGCCGGAGAGTAGATATCTTAGCCTTGCAACCATATGCCTTTTGTCCCAACTACTCAGCTGCCTCGGGTTGCATAAAAGCAGCCCGTATACAAAAAAAAAAAAAGAAAAGAAAAGCAGCCTGTATGTACATGAATGAGCATGACCGTGTTCTGGTAATGTCTTCTATACAAAGATGGGCAGCCACGGTCATGGGCCATAGTGGCCCTACCCCTGTTTTGGCATGTTGTTTCTTTCATTCCGGTTTATCACAGTCTGTTAAAATTTTATATAATAAATATAGATTTGTTTTGCTTTGTTTTCTTTGCCAAATCTTAGATGTATTCTTAGATTCTTTAGTCAAAGCAGAAAAGCTTGCATTTATACTGTATGTGAGGCACTGTATTAAGTCACCTTAAATTATTAGACTTATGAGAACACCCCTGGGAGGGAGAGTGACTGCCCTGTTTATAGAAGAGAGGATCGAGGCTAAGTGGTTAGATTCTGAGAAGAAACAAGACTTGCTTGTCAGAAAGACCTGGGCTACAGTCCTGGGAGACAACTTACTAGCCTTGTGACCGGGTAAAGGATACGTAAGGTTTCTACCCCTCAGTTTTTATCCCTGTGACCTGAAGATGGTGCTACCTACCTCGTAAGCTTGGTTTTAGGACTGGAAATCCTGTTAGTGTAGCATGCTCTGCACGTGCCTTCCTCATAGCGTGCACACTAGAAATGATTACTGTTCTTAACGATGGTGACTACCTCAGATCGAAGGTAACAGAAGTTTTACCCTGCTCTGACTCCCAAATCCTGTGTTTTTCCACCCAATTTCCTTCTTCCTCTACATTTATGCTTCTGAAATTGGAGTGGCCTCAGCTTCTGAGATGTCTGGCAGGCCACCGGGGCTTCACAAAACCACAGATGAATTTGGCACATACTTCTTCCTGAAAGAAGTAGCTGTTTTACTGGAAGTTTTTAAAGAAAACTTGTTTCTCCATAAAAACCAACACAAAGTAGTTTGCAAGTCTCGCTGGCATTTTAAATATGAAATGAGAGACTTCAAAAAAATTTCTTGCTTGCAGGGCCCACTTTGGATCTGCAGCGTGGGGCGTGGGGAGGAGCACTATTATTATCATTATTATTATTATATATAACTAATATATATTATTATTATTATTGTTATTACTGTTTTAGCTGCCCGATGAGGCATGTGGGATATTCCCCAACCAAGGGTGGAACCCATGCCCCCTGCAGTAGAAGGTGGAGTCTTGGGCTTCCCTTGTGGCTCAGTGGGTAAGAACCCGTCTGCCAATGCAGGAGGCACAGGTTCGATCCCTGATCCAGGAAGATCCCACATACCACAGAGCAGCTAAACCCACACATCAGCGAAGACCCAGCACAGCCAAAAATAAATAAATAAAAGGTTTTTTTTTAAAGGAAGGCGGAGTCTTAACCACTGGACCAATGGGGAACACTTTAAAAGCATCAATTCCTTCCCGCCATGGAGATCTTTTGAAACTTCTTCAGTTTTTTGTAGCCAATCTGACCCAAAAAGTGGTGTTTAAAACATTCAGGCTTCCTTGGTGGCTCAGTGGTAAAGAATCTGCCTGCAATGCAGGAGAAATAGGAGACTCCAGAGTGATCCCTGGGTCTGGAAGATCCCTGGGGAAAGCAATGGGAACCCACTTGAGTATTCTTGCCTAGGAAATCCCATGACAGAAAAGCCTGACAGGCTACAGTCCATGGGGTCACGAAAGACTCAGGCTCAACTTAGTGACTAAACAACAACAAAACATCGCAAAACTTTACTTCGAAGCCTCGAGATGTTGGCACATTTACTGAAGGGCCGGGGTCGTTAGGGGTGTCTGCTCTGACTCCCAATCCTGAAATGATTACTGTTCAACGACCCAATTTTTCCTTCTTCCTTTTTTCCCCTTTTTTTATTTGCTTCTGAAATTGGAGTGGCCTCAGCTTCTGAGATGTCTGGCAGGCCACCGGGGCTTCACAAAACCACAGATGAATTTGGCACATACTTCTTCCTGAAAGAAGTAGCTGTTTTACTGGAAGTTTTTAAAGAAAACTTGTTTCTCCATAAAAACCAACACAAAGTAGTTTGCAAGTCTCGCTGGCATTTTAAATATGAAATGAGAGACTTCAAAAAAATTTCTTGCTTGCAGGGCCCACTTTGGATCTGCAGCGTGGGGCGTGGGGAGGAGCACTATTATTATCATTATTATTATTATATATAACTAATATATATTATTATTATTATTGTTATTACTGTTTTAGCTGCCCGATGAGGCATGTGGGATATTCCCCAACCAAGGGTGGAACCCATGCCCCCTGCAGTAGAAGGTGGAGTCTTGGGCTTCCCTTGTGGCTCAGTGGGTAAGAACCCGTCTGCCAATGCAGGAGGCACAGGTTCGATCCCTGATCCAGGAAGATCCCACATACCACAGAGCAGCTAAACCCACACATCAGCGAAGACCCAGCACAGCCAAAAATAAATAAATAAAAGGTTTTTTTTTAAAGGAAGGCGGAGTCTTAACCACTGGACCAATGGGGAACACTTTAAAAGCATCAATTCCTTCCCGCCATGGAGATCTTTTGAAACTTCTTCAGTTTTTTGTAGCCAATCTGACCCAAAAAGTGGTGTTTAAAACATTCAGGCTTCCTTGGTGGCTCAGTGGTAAAGAATCTGCCTGCAATGCAGGAGAAATAGGAGACTCCAGAGTGATCCCTGGGTCTGGAAGATCCCCTGGGGAAAGCAATGGGAACCCACTTGAGTATTCTTGCCTAGGAAATCCCATGACAGAAAAGCCTGACAGGCTACAGTCCATGGGGTCACGAAAGACTCAGGCTCAACTTAGTGACTAAACAACAACAAAACATCGCAAAACTTTACTTCGAAGCCTCGAGATGTTGGCACATTTAGGGTTTTTCTCCTTCTGCATCTGGTAGCCGGGTTCTTCCCCCAGAAGAAAAGGGAAGAGGATGGGCCAAGTCTCAGGGGTGAGCTGGCAACCGTCTGTGTTCTCACTTTGATCCCCAGGACTCTGCCTGCCCTGGTGTGGCATCGACAGGACTGGACCATTCTCCACTCCTATGTGCATCTGGATGCCGATGAGCTGGAAGCCCTACAGATGTGCCCAGGTAGACTGCAGGGTCCCAGGGGAGGAGAAGCTCACCTTCAACCAGGGCTGTTGTTTATTTGGGGGGATTTTTTTTTTTTAATTTTAGAGCATTCCTAAGGGAGATGTTGGTCATTTATTATTGCTTTGATAAATGCAGCCAGTTTTCTTTTCCCTTGCTAGTTAAAAAAAAACCATGCAGGGCTTCCCTGGTGGTCCAGTGGGTAAAGAGTCTGCCTTGCTGTGCAAGGGGCACCAGTTCGATCCCTGACCTGGGAGGATCCCATGTGCTGCTGAGCGGCTGGGCTGGTGTGTCCAATTGTGAGCCAGTGCTCTGCAGCGCATGTGCCCAGAGCCAGTGCTCTGTAACAGAATAGGCCACTGTAGTGGGAGGCCCACACAGGCCAAAGAATAAAGATGGATGGAAAGAAATAAATTTTTAAAAAATAATAAATAAAAGAGGCCAAAATTTAAAAAAAAAAAAAAACTGTGCATCTGAAACAAATACAACATTTAAATCAACTCTAATAATAAAAATTATAAAATTTTAAAAATTGTGATAAAATACATATCACATAAAAGTTACCATCTTTTCTTTTCCTTTTTGGAGGTGGGGGCATGCTTTAAGGTTTATGAGGTCTTAGTTCCTGACAAGGGCTCAAATATCCCTGGGTCTGGAAGATCCTGGGGAAAGCAATGGGAACCCACTTGAGTATTCTTGCCTAGGAAATCCCATGACAGAAAAGCCTGACAGGCTACAGTCCATGGGGTCACGAAAGACTCAGGCTCAACTTAGTGACTAAACAACAACAAAACATCGCAAAACTTTACTTCGAAGCCTCGAGATGTTGGCACATTTAGGGTTTTTCTCCTTCTGCATCTGGTAGCCGGGTTCTTCCCCCAGAAGAAAAGGGAAGAGGATGGGCCAAGTCTCAGGGGTGAGCTGGCAACCGTCTGTGTTCTCACTTTGATCCCCAGGACTCTGCCTGCCCTGGTGTGGCATCGACAGGACTGGACCATTCTCCACTCCTATGTGCATCTGGATGCCGATGAGCTGGAAGCCCTACAGATGTGCCCAGGTAGACTGCAGGGTCCCAGGGGAGGAGAAGCTCACCTTCAACCAGGGCTGTTGTTTATTTGGGGGGATTTTTTTTTTTTAATTTTAGAGCATTCCTAAGGGAGATGTTGGTCATTTATTATTGCTTTGATAAATGCAGCCAGTTTTCTTTTCCCTTGCTAGTTAAAAAAAAACCATGCAGGGCTTCCCTGGTGGTCCAGTGGGTAAAGAGTCTGCCTTGCTGTGCAAGGGGCACCAGTTCGATCCCTGACCTGGGAGGATCCCATGTGCTGCTGAGCGGCTGGGCTGGTGTGTCCAATTGTGAGCCAGTGCTCTGCAGCGCATGTGCCCAGAGCCAGTGCTCTGTAACAGAATAGGCCACTGTAGTGGGAGGCCCACACAGGCCAAAGAATAAAGATGGATGGAAAGAAATAAATTTTTAAAAAATAATAAATAAAAGAGGCCAAAATTTAAAAAAAAAAAAACAAAAAACTGTGCATCTGAAACAAATACAACATTTAAATCAACTCTAATAATAAAAATTATAAAATTTTAAAAATTGTGATAAAATACATATCACATAAAAGTTACCATCTTTTTTTCTTTTCCTTTTTTTGGAGGTGGGGGCATGCTTTAAGGTTTATGAGGTCTTAGTTCCCTGACAAGGGCTCAAACCCATATCCCCTGCAGTGAAGCATAGATTTAAGCGCTGGGCTGCCAGGGAGTGCCCCCTCATGGTGTCTTTTGATGAATAGAAATCTTAAATGTGTTGGGATTTTTGTAGACTTAGGATTTTTTATATTTTGTTTAAGGAAATTTCTATCCCAATGGCAGGAAAATATTCTCCTTTATTTTCTTGTAAAACTTTTTAAAGTTTTTCCTTCCTGATTTAAGTCCTAGATCTACCTGGAATTACTATTCCATTTTTTTCCATCTGGATAGCGACTTGGCTTAGGAGCACTTCCTGAGTGGTGTCGCCTCTCTCCAGGGATCTGCAGTATTTTATCTGTCACATATCACATTTTCTCATACCTGAGGAAATCTCTGGGTGCTCTGTGGTAGGTTTTTGGTTTTGTTGCTGCTATTGTTTTTTGAATGGTCTCACTCAGTAAAATTCGTCCTCATAAACTTTTTTTTAATCGTACTGCTCTGTAAAATCTAAGAACTCTGAGAACCATTGTCTTCACACCAGTTCCTGAGGTCTACTAATTCTTTTTACTTATTTACTTTTGGCTGTACTGAGTCTTCATTGCTGCACTCAGGCTTTCTCTAGTTGCAGCGCATGGGCTTCTCATCGCGGTGACATCTCTTGTTGCGGCTCAGGGGCTCTGGGGCACACCGGCTTCAGTCGTTGTGGCCCACGGGCTTGGTTGTCCCGTGGCGTGTGGAATCTTCCTGGAGCAAGGATCAAACCCGTGTCCCCTGCATTGGAGGTGGATTCCTAACCACTGGACCATCAGAGAAGTCTAGGCTGCTAATTCTTGAGTTGCCCTGATTCCTTCACTATTTATTGTATCTGATCTAAAGTTGGTGAAAAGGATGCTGTTTATTCCACTCTATCCCTGAGGAGCCCGAATGTTTGACTGTGACTTCTTGGTGACAAAGCCCTAGCGGGGCACAGTGGACACCCTGCCTCCTCTGTCATGGGCCGCATGTGACCTGTGAGCTCTTAGTTCCCTGAGCGAGAATTGAACCCAGGGCCCAGCAGTGAAAGCACTGAGTCCTAATCACTGGACTGCCAGAGAATTCCCTTCTCTGTCATTTTTTTAAAATGGATTCTATTTATTTATTTATTTATTTTTGGCTGTTCTGGGCTTTCACTGCTGCCGCAGGCTCTACTCTAGTTGCAGGGAGTAGGGGCTACTCTCTAGGTGAGGTGAGCAGGCATCTTGTTGGGGTGACTTCTCTTGTTGTGGAACTCGGGCTCTAGGGCACATGGGCTTCAGTAGCTGCCGCACGTGGGCTCCATAGTTGCGGCTCTGAGGTTCTAGAGCACAGGCTCCATAGTTGTGGCTCACGGACTTAGTTGCTCCAGTGCATGTGAGATCTTCTCGGATCAGGGATTGAACCCATGTCTCTGGCATTGGCAGGCGGACTGTTTACCACTGAGCTACCAGGGAAGCCTTCTTTTGTCATTCTTGACCCAAATAGTGACAACTGGCAGGTGCTTACTTCAGACATATCACATTTTCTCATACCTGAGGAAATCTCTGGGTGCTCTGTGGTAGGTTTTGGTTTTGTTGCTGCTATTGTTTTTTGAATGGTCTCACTCAGTAAAATTCGTCCTCATAAACTTTTTTTTAATCGTACTGCTCTGTAAAATCTAAGAACTCTGAGAACCATTGTCTTCACACCAGTTCCTGAGGTCTACTAATTCTTTTTACTTATTTACTTTTGGCTGTACTGAGTCTTCATTGCTGCACTCAGGCTTTCTCTAGTTGCAGCGCATGGGCTTCTCAGCGGGGTGCCATCTCTTGTTGCGGCTCAGGGGCTCTGGGGCACACCGGCTTCAGTCGTTGTGGCCCACGGGCTTGGTTGTCCCGTGGCGTGTGGAATCTTCCTGGAGCAAGGATCAAACCCG
Organism: Tragulus kanchil; assembly: GCA_022376925.1. Taxonomy (NCBI): domain Eukaryota; kingdom Metazoa; phylum Chordata; class Mammalia; order Artiodactyla; family Tragulidae; genus Tragulus; species Tragulus kanchil. The sequence goes on from JAIOJX010000005.1 coordinate 165,340,572, forward strand.
TGTCCCCTGCATTGGAGGTGGATTCCTAACCACTGGACCATCAGAGAAGTCTAGGCTGCTAATTCTTGAGTTGCCCTGATTCCTTCACTATTTATTGTATCTGATCTAAAGTTGGTGAAAAGGATGCTGTTTATTCCACTCTATCCCTGAGGAGCCCGAATGTTTGACTGTGACTTCTTGGTGACAAAGCCCTAGCGGGCACAGTGGACACCCTGCCTCCTCTGTCATGGGCCGCATGTGACCTGTGAGCTCTTATTTCCCCTGAGCGAGAATTGAACCCAGGGCCCAGCAGTGAAAGCACTGAGTCCTAATCACTGGACTGCCAGGGGATTCCCTTCTCTGTCATTTTTAAAATGGATTCTATTTATTTATTTATTTATTTTTGGCTGTTCTGGGCTTTCACTGCTGCCGCAGGCTCTACTCTAGTTGCAGGGAGTAGGGGCTACTCTCTAGGTGAGGTGAGCAGGCATCTTGTTGGGGTGACTTCTCTTGTTGTGGAACTCGGGCTCTAGGGCACATGGGCTTCAGTAGCTGCCGCACGTGGGCTCCATAGTTGCGGCTCTGAGGTTCTAGAGCACAGGCTCCATAGTTGTGGCTCACGGACTTAGTTGCTCCAGTGCATGTGAGATCTTCTCGGATCAGGGATTGAACCCATGTCTCTGGCATTGGCAGGCGGACTGTTTACCACTGAGCTACCAGGGAAGCCTTCTTTTGTCATTCTTGACCCAAATAGTGACAACTGAAAAGCAGGTGCTTTACTTCAGCCTTCTTTCTTGACACTGAAGTAATTTGGGGACATTCTGAGTTGTGTGAGTTTTCTTTAGGCGGTTGGTAATAATATCATCTTAATAAATGCCACAGGATATGACTAAAATGCCCTGAATAAATAACGCAGAGAAGAAAGGCACCTGATGAACTCTTAGACTCACTCTAGTCTCGATATGTTCACAGTGTGATTTCCTTCTGCTCTAGTAACACTGGTCCTCTCTGTAATGCAGGTTACGTCGCTGGATTTGTGGACTTGGAGGTGAGCAACAGATCAGATCTGTACGATGTGTTTGTGAATCTGGCCGATAGCGAGATCACCATTGCCCCGCTTGCAAAAGGTTAGTCCTCTGTTCTGTTCTGTTGTTGACATAAGATGTAAGCCAAACAGTTCTATTTTTTAAGGCTGATTCTCAGTATTTAGTTGTGGCATGTGGGATCTAGTTCCCTGACCAGGGATCGAACCCAGGCCCCTTGCATTGGGAGCTCAGAGTCTTAACCACTGGACCATCAGGGAAGTCCCTGATTCTCGTCTTTAGTATTTAAATACTAAATATTCACCTGATGTGCTGGAGGGATTTTTCTGTATCTAGAACACAGCATTCATTCTCTTAGACCTAACTGTTAAGGATCCAGTTGAGTGCTTATACTGTACTGCATAGACACACACACACACACATATATAAAAATATAAAAATAAAAATATGGATGGTCTGTTCATCTTGTTTCTCCACTTTTCTATTTAAACAAGGTGTATTTGTTATCAGTTGATGCATAACCGATGACTTCTAAATGTGATATCTCACAGTTTGGGTGGGCAAGAATTGAGGAGTGACTTAGCTAGGAGGTCTTGGTTCAGGACCCTCATGAGGTTTAATCAATATATTGCCAAGGCTGCCGTCAAATGGAGATGCTGCCTTTTGTAAAGCCAGAGTGGTAGAAAACTAGCTGTGGCCAGGGCTGCTGAAGCTGCTGAAATGTTAGGACCAGAAAGCATGGCCGATGCCGCCTGCTGCTCTGAGTTCATAAAATGAGCTTATCCCTGTGGAGTCCGTCCCTCTTGAGGGTTAAACAGAAATTCCTGTTAACCTTCTTGCTGCACAAAATAGCAGTGTAGATACTGAGCTGGCCAGAAAGTTTATTACAGAAAAACCCAAATGAACTTTTTGGTCAACCCGTAATGAATGTAACTGAGGTTGTGTTGTCTCATTTCTAAGGGGCTTTACAGTGTGGGTATCAGGCTGCTTCTGCAGAACAGACCAGAAGTGCTGCTTTCACAATATTCCTGCCAGAATGATGAACATCAACTCCCAACTGTGAAGACATGGAGAGGAAAGTTAGGCCCTTGGCTTAAAATCACAACCTGTACATAGTCAGTTTTCATTCGTTCTGTCTAGAAAGAAAAATAAAAATTCTTATGAGAATTTTCGTTTGGCATTGATGTATTTTTATTTTGAACTTGAAATATATCAATCATGATCATGCCTTACTTCCTGTTGTATCGTCACTTTTCGTGTGTAGTAATAGGAGAAAAATGTGGGGGGTTGTTCAGCTGCTTTTGGAAAATTCCCTCTGTACGATTGTTCAGGTTTTCACATAGATGACTATTTTTCATGATGTAAATGTCTCAACATTCACATGACATATTCTTCTCGATCTCACCAGAAGCCATGACAATGGGCAAACTGCATAAAGAAATCGGTCAGTTAATTGTTCAGTCGGCAGAAGATCCAGAGAAGTCAGACAGCCAAGTCATACAGGTAATGACTGAGTCTTTCCACCGACTGAGTTGCAAAAAGGCATTGCTAGGCAGCAGCGAGTGGCCTGCTGTGCATGTGAACAGGGCCAAGTGACTGGAGAGGCCCGTGGGCGACTGCTCAGAGGCAGTCTGGAGGGTGGGCCTGACGGAGATGAGCCACTCTCACCAGGCTCCAGGGAGAGATGGGTACCAGGGGCTAGTGCCAAAGCCAAGCAATTATGGTGCAAGATGTCACTGCCCAGTGGTGAGAGGGGCCATAAGCTTTGGTGAGGACTCGCCAACAGTGCCTTTCTCTTCAGGGCGGGTGGCCCGTCCAGCTGTAGACAGCAGGAGTGTGTGGGTTTTGTCCTGAGAACCCAAACTTTCAGACTCTCTTTCTGGACAGATGGTCATTACCCACCTTGGTGGCTCAGACAGTAAAGAATTCACCTGTAGTATGGAAGACCTGGGTTTGATCCCTGGGTTAGGTAGATCCCTTGGAGAAGGGAAAGACTACCCACTCCAGTATTCTTGCCTGGAGAATCCCATGGCTTGTCCATGGGTCACAAAGAGTCCCATGGGATACAACTGAGCGACTTCCACTTTCCCCGTGAGCATTAGAGTGAAAACTGGGTTAGTGAAATGTGTAAGTTCCGTAGATGGATCAGTATAATGTATGATGAGAGTGCCTAGCGTGTTCTAGGGGTTCAAAAAATAATGATGTCAGCAAACCAGGAACAGACAGGAAACAGACATGACTTTAACACGAGCTCCATTGAGTCTTCTGTCACCCAAAGGGAATGTCAGTCGGTGATGGGGGAGTAAAGCCCGTGTGGCGGGCGCTGGGCTGCTCGTTCTAAAGAGATTCGTTCTAAAACAATAGAAGTTCCTCAAAAAGTTAAACTGAGCATTCATATAGATTTGGTAAGTCGATATCAAAATTCAAAAACCGGAGCTCAATAGATATTTATGTACCCACGTCCAGAGTAGCATTATCACAGTGGCCAAAAGTTCAAAACAACCCAGATGTCCACCAGCAGATGAATGGATAAACAAGACGTAGTGTGTGCACACGGTGCAGTATTGCTCAGCCATGGAATGAAGTGCTCACGTGTGCTGCACCATGAACCGTGAAAACATGTTAAGTGAAATAAGCCAGTCACAAAAGGACAAACATTGTGATTCCACTGGTACTTATTAATAGGATAGGCCTGTTCATAAAGGCAGAAAGTACAACGCTGATTGCCAGGGGCTGGGGAGTGGTGGGTGGAGAGTTGTTATTGAATGAGTATGGAGTTTTGGTTTAGGATGATGAAGCAGTTGGGAGTGGAGAGCAGTGATGGGTGCACAGCCTTGTCCTAGTACTTAAAATGCCACTGAGTTGTGCACTTTAAAAGGGGTTAAAATGCCCCTCCCACTCCACCACCATGCTGCTCAAGGTTAGCCATGAACGTTTTTTGTTGTTCTAAATTTATTTCATTTTTTATAATTCATAAATAAAGTTAGTCTGATAAACTTTAAAAATAGCAGGGAAAATTCTGGAGAACTATTCAAATTTGGGGACACTAGCATATTGTGTATTTTCCTGTTCTATTAAAGGATATCTCCCTAAAAACAAAAGAAATCTTCACCAGCCTGGCTCCGTTTTCAGAACTTTCGGATGACGGAGAAAAGCGAGTGCTCAATTACGAGGCACTAAAGCAAAGACGATTTCCACCAGCCACCGAAAACTTCCTCTACCATCTAGCAGCCGCGGAACAAATGCTGAAAATCTGAGGGTGGGACAGAATGTGTCACTAACGACCCATCTAAAGCCCGAGCACCATGTTTATCCATTAACTATGTAAAATACTGGAAGTAACCAAGAAAATATTATATTTTTAATGATTTACGTAAAAGCATTGTAATTTGACCTGAAAAAGCACTGAAACACGTAGTATGAAACACTTCTGACTTCCTCCTGTCTGATTACTTTCACGCCTGCTCTCCGTGCCTACAACGCGCGGTCCCCACCTATCTCTGTATGACGTTATCAAACAGCCCGGTGTGCCGAGGTCGGAGCAGAGCAGCTGTCAAGTTCTGCAAATCGCAGCAGATCCGAAGGCCTTCATGATTACAAGTTCCAGTCTGTCTCACTGTGTAACCACAAGCTAACGGGTTTATTTTTGAAGACTGCCTGAAATTTTGCTTTGAATTCTTCTAGGAAGAACTTCAGTTCCTCATGAGGAACTCTACTTTCTGAGCCAGACTACTAAGTTTTCTCCAGAACCATCTAGAAGATCATTCAAAAGACCCTGCTATTGCACTTTCTTGTAAACAAAATTTTGTTTTTTCTTAGTCTTTGAACATTTTGCCTGTATTAACGAGGGTTTTGCCTAGATTTTATACTTGAGTAGACAACTTTAATAATCCGTATTTATACTGTTGCAGGGGTAAGCAACTGGCAAACTTAAGCCATGAGCACTCTTTAATTAACCCAGTGGCTAGCGATATTCTTTTGAAAAAGAGACCAGTCCTTACGTGTGGTAGAGTAAAAAAAGCACATTTTGAATAGAAATGTCTGTCTGACTAAACAGACACCATATATAATTGGTAAGGGAGTGTGAGAATTAACTTCTTATAAAGGCCAAAACCAGAGAGTGTCTTCAAACAACGTCAGTAAAAATCATTTGGCCACATATGAAGGTAACCATTCTTGTTTAGTTAGGTACCTTTTTCATAATTGGAGACCTAAAAATTGCAAAATAAGCATGGAGGTCTAAACTATGTCCTTGGTATTATGTGTATTCATATTAATTACAAAAGGTTATTTTTCACTCAGTTCTGTTGTGCTCAGAAATCTTACCCAGAAAAATGTTTGCAGAAAATCTTGTCTTTCTTGGATCTTTCATTTGTCCTCAGTGGTAGACATTTGTTAAGGAAAACATTTTTTAAATAGTCCCTCCATGGGTGTGGGCAGGGGAGGATTTGAAGTGAGATGATGTTTACTGGGGCAAACGTGTGAAAATTAAATCTGCACTTTATGAAAACGAATACTAACATCTTTTTCACCCGTATTTGTATTACTGTGTTAGTTAATGATCAAAGTTGTTAAAATGACAAATTTATGGTATAGAAATAAAGTGAAATATTTTGATACTCAATAGTTCTAGGCATATGAAAAATTGTTCCCTCTTTCTCTAACCCTCCCCACTACAAACAAAAAAATCCTTTTTCAACTGCAGACCCACTGGGAGATTATCCGAAGACCTGTTTGAATGTTCAGCAACCTGGTTCCTTCCACCCCTGGCTCGACCCTTCTCTCCTTGCCCGGTCCTTCATCTTCACTTTCTGAAGCGAACTGTAAGGTCTGAGTGTCATTTTTTTTTTTTTTTTTTTTGGCCCTTTTTTTTGGTCTTTCATTTATTTATTTTCATCCATATTTGTTCTTTGGCCTGTGTGGGCCTCCCATCGCAGTGGCCCCTCTTGTTGCAGAGCACCGGCTCTGGACACATGCGCTCCAGAGCGCTGGCTCGGTAGTTGGGCACATTGGTCCAGCCGCTCCGCGGCACATGGGATCTTCCCAGGCCAGGGATCGAACCGGTGCCCCTTGTACTGCAAGGCGGTGTTTTTACCCACTGGACCACCAGGAAACCCTGAGTGTCATCTTTGAAAGATGCCCCACATGACAACTCTGTCATCTGTCAGGGCTAAAGCTTCACTTGGAGCCTTGGCACCTTTGTCAGGTTTGTTTATGCATGGAGTTGACTGGTAGATCAGTTTTAAGAAAGGTGTCTAAAAGTAAAAATCATTTGGCCACATATGAAGGTAACCATTCTTGTTTAGTTAGGTACCTTTTCATAATTGGAGACCTAAAATTGCAAAATAAGCATGGAGTTCTAAACTATGTCCTTGGTATTATGTGTATTCATATTAATTACAAAAGGTTATTTTTCACTCAGTTCTGTTGTGCTCAGAAATCTTACCCAGAAAAATGTTTGCAGAAAATCTTGTCTTTCTTGGATCTTTCATTTGTCCTCAGTGGTAGACATTTGTTAAGGAAAACATTTTTTAAATAGTCCCTCCATGGGTGTGGGCAGGGGAGGATTTGAAGTGAGATGATGTTTACTGGGGCAAACGTGTGAAAATTAAATCTGCACTTTATGAAAACGAATACTAACATCTTTTTCACCCTTATTTGTATTACTGTGTTAGTTAATGATCAAAGTTGTTAAAATGACAAATTTATGGTATAGAAATAAAGTGAAATATTTTGATACTCAATAGTTCTAGGCATATGAAAAATTGTTCCCTCTTTCTCTAACCCTCCCCACTACAAACAAAAAAATCCTTTTTCAACTGCAGACCCACTGGGAGATTATCCGAAGACCTGTTTGAATGTTCAGCAACCTGGTTCCTTCCACCCCTGGCTCGACCCTTCTCTCCTTGCCCGGTCCTTCATCTTCACTTTCTGAAGCGAACTGTAAGGTCTGAGTGTCATTTTTTTTTTTTTTTTTTTTTTGGCCATTTCTATTGGTCTTTCATTTATTTATTTTCATCCATATTTGTTCTTTGGCCTGTGTGGGCCTCCCATCGCAGTGGCCCCTCTTGTTGCAGAGCACCGGCTCTGGACACATGCGCTCCAGAGCGCTGGCTCGGTAGTTGGGCACATTGGTCCAGCCGCTCCGCGGCACATGGGATCTTCCCAGGCCAGGGATCGAACCGGTGCCCCTTGTACTGCAAGGCGGTGTTTTTACCCACTGGACCACCAGGGAAACCCTGAGTGTCATCTTTGAAAGATGCCCCCACATGACAACTCTGTCATCTGTCAGGGGCTAAAGCTTCACTTGGAGCCTTGGCACCTTTGTCAGGTTTGTTTAGTAGAAGCTTATGGCTCCATGGAGTTGACTGGTAGATCAGTTTTACTGGTTTTGTCCTTTTAGACTGTTGTGAAACACTTTTTTACCAAATTTGGAGATAACTGTCATTGTGGCCTAGGGAAAACTGAAAGCCACAGGTGCGTTGTTTTTTTTTTTTTTTTTTTAAGATTTGTTTATCTTTTGGCTGTACTGGGTTTTGGTTGCTGCATGTGGTGTTCTCTAGGGGTGGTGAGTGGTGGCTACGCTTCATTGCGGTGCAAGGGCTTCTCACTGCAGTGGTTTCTCTTGTGGAGCACGGGCTCTAGGGCTCCCGGGCTCTAGAGCACAGGCTCAGGAGTTGTGATGCACGGGTGTCGTTCCTCTGCAGCACAGCCTTAGTTGCTCCATAGTATGTGCGATCTTCCCGGACCTGGGTGCCCCTTGCCTTGCAAGGCGGATTCTTAACCACTGGACCACCAGGAAGCCCCACAGGTGCGTGCTTAGATGACGTGGGGCCGAGTGTGTTGGAAACATCCTCCATCCAGTACACAAGTGTGGGGACCTGCTCCACAGTGTGCACCGTGTGTGCCCAGGACAGTGGTTCCTACTCTCGACGTGGGCGTAGGGTCAGCAAACAGGCCGTAGCAAGACCGTGTGGCAGGTGCCAGGCAGGATACGTGTGCCATGGGGGCACACTGGAGGGGCACCTAATTCAGGCCTGGGCATCCTGCAAGGCTTCTTGGAGAAGAGTGATGTCCAAGTCAGACCTGGAGCACAGGGAGGGCTGAGCCCAGAACAGAGGGAACAGCGGGTGGGAAGGCCCACAGAAGAGAGCCCTCGTCGTCTGAGGAGCTGGGTGTCGGCCCGGAGTGAGGAGAGGGAGTGGCAAGAGAGGAATAAGGTAAATGCTCCTGCCGGCCACAGCAAGGAATTTGGACACGATCCTGATGTCCTGGATTTAAGGCCTTTAAGCAGTGCGGTTTAGAAGGGCAGGCTGCAGAGGGATTGTTGAGCGGTACCAGCAGGGGGTGCTGTTGGACCGAGACGTGCTGGCAGTGGATGCGGAAGGGTGAGTTCCGGCAATTGAACTCTACTGGGCTGAGCACCGAACGGCCTTGGGGCAGGGACAGTAAGCTTGATGCCTGTGGTCCTCACTAAACCAGGACGTGGTGGTGCCACTTCCTGAGATGGAGGGAAGCACAGTCCCAAATGGACATCTGTATGGCCAAGTGCAGGGGGCAGCTGGACACGGGCCTGTTGCTCAGGCGAGACCACGCCCCAGGATGGCGGGGAGAGGCAGTGTGAACAGCATCGGAACCACGGAAGACAGCACCCTTGCCAGTAGAAGTGGGGTGGAAAGAATGAGGGCAGAGGACTCTGAAAACCTTTGGCTACATAGAGGGGTATTTGTGTTTTCATGAGCCAGGTGACTCATGCTGTTGAAATGCTCTTGGGAAGGAGCAGAGAAGGGAGGCGGGGGCCGGAGGGGCAGTGGAGGTTAAGGAGCACGGCCCTGAGCAAGCAGGCAGGGCCAGGCCCTTGGGTCCAGAGCACAGGTGACCTTGCCTAGAGGAGCGGAGGCTGGGCATGGGTGGAGGGAGGTCAGCTGGCTTGGGGCCAGGAGGGCCAATAGCCTTGGCTTTCTGTGGAGAAGGAAGAGTCACCTGCCAGCGAGGAGAAAGAACGAGCTGGGTAGCAGCTGGCAGAGGTTTTAAGCGGCTGTCCAAACAGGATAAGCTGAGAAGGGAAACACGATTACTCTGGGGGTGGCAGGCCTTTCCTCACTCCCTACCAGTACCTGATGTGGGCTGGCAGTGTAGCGCTGTGCCTGGGCATGTGGGCATGGCAAACCTTTCTCCTTCGCTTTCAAATACTCATTGCTAAACAAGTTTATTGGTGATTGCACAGCATCCTTTCACAGGCTGACAAACAGAAAACAGTCTTCCATCACGCCCGCATCCCCTTAGCAGTCCCGTGTGGAGGCTCAGGGAGGACAGCGCCCGTCTCTTCCATCCACGCCTGTCTAACCCTAGGCACGACCAGCCTCAGGACAGCCTTGGCAGGCGCAGCCCAAGCCGTCCTGTCGGCGCACACACTGCTGGGGTTTCCAGGACACTTCTGGCAGAGTTCTTGAAACTGAAACCTTAGAGGAAGGTTTTCATGCAGGAACCAACAAATTCACCGAAAACTCACACCTACACCCCTCTGTTATAGAAGAGTTCTGTTTCTTCCGTTGCAGACTGAATTTCATTTTCAAGCTCACTGCACTGTATCTAAAAAACAAAGTTACATTCTTAATATTCATGTAAAGAAGTTCTTTTGTCTTAGAAGTTTTAAACAAACAAACAAACAATTTCAAGAGTTCCCAGTGGTCTCGTGGTCAGGAAGTTAGTATTTTTAGCTTTTACTGCCAAGGATCCGAGTTCAATTTCTGGTTGGGGAACCAAGATTGTGCAAATCATGTGGTGAAGCAAACAAAGTTCAGAAAGCATCTATTTCACAGTCAAATCTTTTTAGTGATGTTTTAAAAGAACAACAAAAAAAACCCATTAACCTGGAATTCCCTGGCAGTCTAGTGATTAGGACTACACGGTCTCACTGTTGAGAGCCGGGGTTCAATCTCTGATCGGGGAACTAAAATCCCACAAACTTTGTGGCTTAGTCCCCTGACCAGGGATTGAACCTGGGCCCCTTGCGTTGGAAGTTTTGAATCCTAACCACTGGACCATCAGGTAAGTCCCTTAAGAACTTCACGGAAAATTTCAAATATAAACAAATGCTGCAGCCCACACAATGTCTGAAGGAGGTGCCCCGGGCAGGGTTCTGGCAGAATCCCTACTAGCCGCGGGCTCTCTCTGCAAGCCGCCCCACGCAGCACAGGAGCGCCATTCAGCCAGCTCATGCCCACCTTGGATCAAAAGGGTATTTGAAAAGTCCAGCAAATGCCAAGACTTGCTTGGTGGGGGTTGGGGGTCGGAGGATGGGGTTGGGGGCGGGCGGTGACAGCAACAAGCATTTCAGCCAAAAAATGCCAGAAATCAGTATCTGCGACATCAGTCATGTCCTTGATACCAGCGACAAGCCTTTGCAGAATGGAACAGTGACCTCCATCTGCCTTAAGAGAAACTAAGCCTCAGAAGATTTAAGCAGATTGACCAGGGTCACGGAGGAGCTGGGACTCTGAGGTCAAGCGGTCTGACTCATCATAGATTATAATATATCCTGGACTATAGAGCAGCAGGGGCTTCCCAGGTGGCACCAGTGATAAAGAATCCACCTGCCAATGCATGAGACAGAAGAGACTCGGGTTTGATCCATGGGTCGGGAAGAGCCTCTGGACTAGGCAATGACAACCTGCTCCAGTATTCTTGCCTGGGAAACTCCGTGGACAGAGGAGCCTGGTGGGTCACAGTCCGTGGGGCCGCAGAGAGTCAGACACGGCTGAGTGACTGAGCACACGGAACAGCCCTCACTAGCCAGACGTGAGCACTTCAGATTAAACTAGATTGAAAATGCAGTCCCTCCATCAGGCCAGCCACACTCCCAGGGCTCATCAGTCACCTGTGATGAGCAACAACACATACTGAACAACAGAGCTGTGTACATTTCCATCACTGTGGAAAGTCCCATGGGATAGGGCATTGCTGTAGTATCTTATGAAGCGTTTCAAATATCTCAAATGTTGTTGTTGTTTTAATGTCCCAGAAAATCCGCTTTGAATATACAGTAAAGAAAAACAGAACCCAAATCTGTACAAGTGATCTGGGGGACGAGATTATGTGTAAATGATGTTATTTTGTTTTATTCTTTTATAAACTGTGCACATTTGGTGGGGGAGGGAGAATCCTGTATCTCACTCTGATAATGAGGGGAAGAAACGGTTACTTTTTTTTAGAGGAAGTTGAAGGGAGGACACTTACCCGTCCGATCTGTGGGAAGACACTAAAGGAAACGGGCACCATCAGGCCCATGACAAGGATGGTACAAGAAAGCTTCAGGGTCCACAGAGACCACGGGTTCTGCAGGAATAACTGGGTCCTGTAAGAGAAAGGTACCAGGCCCTTTTAATTAAAAAAATTTAAAGATGCTTTATTTTTATTTATTTATTTTGCTTTGCTGCATGGCATGCGGGATCTCGGTTCCCCATCCAGGGTTCAAACCCTCAGGTCCCCAACAGTGGAAGCACAGGTTCTTAACCACCGGGCCAGTAAGGAAGCCCTCGCAGGGCTTTTCTAGAGGCCGGCCCTCTGCTCAAACAGCAGCTACTTGCTCTGTGAGCAGCTGCAGGCCCCGTCCCAGTGCGGGATCTCAGTTCCCCATCCAGGGATGGCACCCGTGTCCCCAGCCGTGGAATGGCCCCATTCCCAGTCGCCCCACAAGCAGGTGACGTTGGCAGCTGCACAGATGGACGTCCACGCCACGGCAAGCCCAGGCCGAGCCCTTTCCGTGCGTTTGCTCCCTGATATCCCTGCAACCCAGTGAGATCTGGTTATCATCATCTGCTTCACACAAACAAGAGGATGAAGAGAGCCACCAAAACAAGAGAGCCACCGGCCGGCTAAGCCCCTCGTCGAACATCTCCAAATCCTCAACAGTGAGAGATCGGATTCTAGAGCCAGTGCTCTCCTCCCCTGAGCTACACTGACACAGAGGTGACATGCTGACCCTGACCTTTGAGAGTGTGGGAAGAAGGTGCCAGAAGCCCAGCTTAGAAGTCAGAGACTTGGGATCCCAGGGGCCCCAGGCCTCGCCACTGACAGACCCTGTGCTCTTGGGCAAGTCTCTTTCCCCTTTCAAGCCTCCAGACTATTCAGAGGCAAAAATGAAAGGGTTGAGTCCAAAGAGTCACCACGGCCAGTCTAACCTGGATACCATATGGAACGCGGGACGGCACGAGGGTCTTCCAGGCACTCTCAAGGTGCACCACTACACGCAGGCCATCTCGCTGCACCAGGCAGGTCGTGCCACTATCCAGGCCTTGGAGGATGAACTGTAGGACCCAGCTTTCCCAGAAGCCCCGACTCTGAGGCCAGAGAAATGCAAGGAGATCTCAACCCAGCAGAAGTCCCCACACTGGTCCAGCTGGATTGACCACAGGAGGTAAAAGCTGGACAGGACACTGCTACTATTCTGAAATGCACACCTTGTGTGGTTCCAGCAGAGGTTCAGCAGGCTGGTCAAGCACAGGGCCAACAGGATCCTTCCCTGAGAGTCTGTGAACACTCCCTACCCCCAAACTCTTCGAGAGGTTTGCTGTTTTTTTCTCTTCAGGACACTGTGAGGACTTCCCTAGTGGTTCAGTAGTTAAGACTGCCTTCCAGCGCAGGGGGCGTGGGGTCTATCCCTGGCTGGGAACTAAGGTCCCATATGCAGTGAGGTACAGCCAAAAATTAACAACAAAAAAAAAGAGGATACGAGCTGGGAGGTGGCTGCAGTCACATCCCTCAACCCAAAGAAGCCAACGTCCAATGGGAGAGAAGGAAGATGATACCCAGGAAGGAGAAGAGAGGACTGTCCTGCACAAGAGCTTTTTTTTGGCTGTGCGTCATTTGGAACCTTAGTTCCCTGGCCAGGGTTTGAACCTGTGCTCCCCGCATCAAAAGCACAGCATCTTAACCACTAGACCACCAGGGACATCCTGCACAAGAGCGTTTGATCAGCTGCCACAGGGTACACACCCTGCCCATATTCAGGATCTAAATCAAAGCATCTCTCTTCTGCGCTAAGCTACTCCCTGCAAGTGGGGCCTCTCACACTGGCTGAGCCCAGGCTCTCCTCCTAACAGGCCATGTCTTCCTTCTCAAAAGGGATGGCAGGGACGTCCTTGGTCATCCGGTGGCTAAGATTCTGCGCTCCCAATGCAAGGGGCCCGGGTTCAATCCCTGGTAGGGGAACGGCATTCCACATGCCAAAAAATTTCCACATGCGGGAGTCCAAAGAGTCACCACGGCCAGTCTAACCTGGATACCATATGGAACGCGGGACGGCACGAGGGTCTTCCAGGCACTCTCAAGGTGCACCACTACACGCAGGCCATCTCGCTGCACCAGGCAGGTCGTGCCACTATCCAGGCCTTGGAGGATGAACTGTAGGACCCAGCTTTCCCAGAAGCCCCGACTCTGAGGCCAGAGAAATGCAAGGAGATCTCAACCCAGCAGAAGTCCCCACACTGGTCCAGCTGGATTGACCACAGGAGGTAAAAGCTGGACAGGACACTGCTACTATTCTGAAATGCACACCTTGTGTGGTTCCAGCAGAGGTTCAGCAGGCTGGTCAAGCACAGGGCCAACAGGATCCTTCCCTGAGAGTCTGTGAACACTCCCTACCCCCAAACTCTTCGAGAGGTTTGCTGTTTTTTTCTCTTCAGGACACTGTGAGGACTTCCCTAGTGGTTCAGTAGTTAAGACTGCCTTCCAGCGCAGGGGGCGTGGGGTCTATCCCTGGCTGGGAACTAAGGTCCCATATGCAGTGAGGTACAGCCAAAAATTAACAACAAAAAAAAAGAGGATACGAGCTGGGAGGTGGCTGCAGTCACATCCCTCAACCCAAAGAAGCCAACGTCCAATGGGAGAGAAGGAAGATGATACCCAGGAAGGAGAAGAGAGGACTGTCCTGCACAAGAGCTTTTTTTTGGCTGTGCGTCATTTGGAACCTTAGTTCCCTGGCCAGGGTTTGAACCTGTGCTCCCCGCATCAAAAGCACAGCATCTTAACCACTAGACCACCAGGGACATCCTGCACAAGAGCGCTTTGATCAGCTGCCACAGGGTACACACCCTGCCCATATTCAGGATCTAAATCAAAGCATCTCTCTTCTGCGCTAAGCTACTCCCTGCAAGTGGGGCCTCTCACACTGGCTGAGCCCAGGCTCTCCTCCTAACAGGCCATGTCTTCCTTCTCAAAAGGGATGGCAGGGACGTCCTTGGTCATCCGGTGGCTAAGATTCTGCGCTCCCAATGCAAGGGGCCCGGGTTCAATCCCTGGTAGGGGAACGGCATTCCACATGCCACAACTAAAAGATCCTTTGTGCCACAACTAAGACTTGGTGCAGCCAAATAAATAAATGAATAGAAGTGGCAGTCGGCAGATTCTGGGCCACTTCAGCTAACATAACACATGCTTGGAATGAAGAGAGAAAGAGACCTGTGCAATATTCATAGCATATTAGAGCTGGGAGAATCCGCAAATCCTCCAAACTCATCATTCCATCAACAGAAAAGAGGACTCGAGCCTCAGTAGGTGCCGAGACAAGCCCGAGGAGCAGACGTCACTGCGAACAGGGACCGGGCGAGACTGCAGTTTGCTGGAGTGTACACGTCAGGATTTCCACACCTGCTCTAAGTCAACCCTACCATCTTAACTGTGACGAAGTGTTTAGAAGGAAGATGCCTAAAGCAGCTTCTTCCCATCTCTCCCCACGGCTTCAGTATTTGACAAGTTTTATACGATTTTGATAGTCAAAAAGTTTATTCCTACCCAGGGAGATGAGCGTACCTCTCACCTTTTAAAAAAGTAGGCAAAGGCTTCAGGGATAATCGCAGAAGTCCCAAAGAGTATGACTCTGGATGTCGCTGTATCTTTAACTGCCTAGTGGAAATGAAAACAAAGCAGCTTAGCACATGCAGTGAGACCATTTCCAGGGATCCTGCAGCTCATGACAGCCCGGCAAAGCACCGCTCTCCCTCCTCTGCATGTGCAAAGAGGTGGAGGCAGTGCCTGATGGGCACACGTACAGAAGACGCCTGGGGCTGGCGCCAGGAGTGACCTGAGATGGGATTTACCTCCTCCTGAGTCCCCAGTGGTCTCCAGCATTCCCACCAACCACTCCCAATAAAATATTAAGTATAGGGCTTCCCTGGTAGTAAAGAGTTCGCCTGCCAAGGCAGGTTCAATCCCTGATCCAGGAAGATCCCACATGCTGCGGAGCAACTGAACCCCATGAGCCACAACTACGGAGCCTGTGCTTTAGGGCCTCAGAGCCGCAACTATGGAAGCCCATGTGCCCTAGAGCCCGAGTTTCACAACAAGAGAAGTCACCACAACAAGAAGCCTGCTCACCTCAACTAGAGAGTAGCCCCACTTCCTGCAACTAGAGAAGAGCCTGCAGCAGCAGTGAAAACTGAGAATAGCCAAAAGTAAATAAATCATTTAAAAAAAATTCAGTACAAGCAGAGGCAGCTGACAGACCAATCCTTGCGTGCGTGCTAAGTCACTTCAGTTATGTCCAACTCTTTGTGACCCCATGGACCGTAGTCCACCACGGGGATTCTCCAGGCAAGAATACTGGAGTGGGGTGCCCATACCCTCCTCCAGGGATCTTCCCAACCCGGGGGTTGAACCCTGTATTTCTTACGTCTCCTGTACTGGCAGGCAGGTTCTTTACTTCTAGTGTCACCTGGGAAGCCCCGGACGAATCCTTCCTTAGAACCAAACAGCAGTCCCTTTGCTGGAGATGCTGGATTTGCCACGGAGGACATCTCCAGGTTTTTCTTTCAATCCAGGACTCTACCACCAGCCCTCCTCTCCCGAACAGCCCCCCAGGTATCCCCACCCCTTCCGGTGGAGGACGCCTAGCTCCGAGTGCACTGGACAGCATCATGTCCATGTGTCACATGTATGAGGCTGCCTGGAGGCACCCATCTTTTCCTTGTGTAATGAACAGTGTGCTATAAAATTTAGTTTGCATAGACCTGTACGTAGGGTCCATATCATTTTGTCATCTTTTCTATAATATACATTATTCTCTATATTGAACATTTAAATATAGAGTTGACTGGTTTGGCTTATAGGCACAAAATCACATGTACGCAAGGGCAACATCAGAGATGTTCAAGAGAGATGCTGACTATAGATGACACCTGCATTTGAACGTCAGAACCCAGTCCCTGGATGAGACACAACTCTACACACTCAGTGCAGACAGACAGGCACTCTGCCCGTCCTTCCCTCCCCTGAACTCTGTGCCGTGCACTTCCGGCCTCCTGTGACTCCGTGGCTACGGCTAACGGTCCAGGCCGCTCTGCTGTGCCCAGCACGCCTGTTTCCTGCCTAGGACACTAATGCTCAGCTCATCCGATCCTCTGCCAGAATGCCCTTCCCCAGTGAGGACAGAGGCACCAAGGAGGGTGGCTTTAACCCTAACTTTCAGGAATACAAGATAAAGTCACTCAGGGGCTTCCCTGGTGGTCCAGTGGGTAGGGACACTGCCTTGCAGCGCAGGCGGTGCCGGTTCGATCCCTGGCCTGGGAGGATCCCGCGTGCCGCGGAGCGGCTGGACCGATGTGTCCAATTACCGAGCTGGAGCTCTGGAGCGCATGTGCTCAGAGCCGGTGCTCTGTGACAACAGAGGCCACTGCGGTGGGAGGCCCACAGGAGCCAAAGAACAAAGATGGATGAAAATAGATAAATGAAAGATCAATAAAAGTGGCCCGCCCACCCCCCTCCCACCCCAACCCGCCCCCCAAAAGAAAGAATAACAAAAAAAGAAAAGAAAAAATAGAAAGAGAAGATAAAGTCGCTCAGCTCCGAGAAGGGAAGAGTGGTGGCTGAGCATGGTGCGTTTCGGCGTCAGTGGAGCAAGGCTGGCCTCCCTCCATCTGTCTCATGTGGAAGAGGAGACATTCCAGACTAGACACTGGTCATGAGAAGACACTGCAAGACGTGTGACGGCCTGCGACTGAGTAGCCAACAAGGCCAGTCAAAGGAAAACAGCATGGACTAGACTCCTGAAATCTGATCAAAGGTGCCCGGTTACAATCAGATAATGCCAGTTACGCAGTTTCTGAAATTTTAGTCAAAGAACAGAAACCTTCCGGTGACAGGGAAATGATGAAAGGACCCTCATGCTTACGCACAGCCGCAGACACTTTACTCTTAAGAGAAAGAAAAACTTTTTTTTAAAGCAGATCATCAAACCTTTCTTTTACCCTTAGCTGGCCTTCTTGCAAACAAGCAAGCTCCTCTCGTTGAGATGGGCTAGATAACTGGGTAGCTAGCAGGGCCAAGGCTGCCTCCCAGCCCCGGAAAGGAGGGACGCTGGCCGGTGAGGGGCAGGTCTCCAGAGTCCAGCACTGTGCCTGGCGGTGGGAGGCGGGAGGAACAACGTGGGGATCAAGCATTTCCTCTCATGCTCCTCTCCACGGCCGCGAGTTAACCCTTAGTCGAAGAGAAATGCAAACACACATCCACACGAAGAGTCACACATAAGTGGTCAGAGCGGCATCATGTGCAAGAGCCAAAGACTGGACCCAGTCCATGCCCATCGCCTGGGGACTGGACAAGCAAAATATGGTATAGCACAAAAATGGAAGACGGCTCCGCAAGAAAAAGCCACGCACTATTGATGTGCTGAGAGATGGATGAACCTCAAAAATCAAAGAGACCAGACATAAAAATACTGTATGATTCACTTGCAGGAAACTTCTAGAAAAGGTGAAATTAGGAAGAAGCAGATTAGTGTTTCCCCAGAGCTGGGAGGGGCAAGGGGAGTGACTGAAATGGGCACGTGAAAAATTCTTGGAAGAAAATGTTCTAAAATTGGACTGTGGTGGGACTTCCCTGGTGGCCCAGGGGCTAAGACTCCAAGCTCCCGTGGGACGTCCCTGGTGGTCGATAGGCTAAGACTCCACACTCCCAGTGCAGGGGGCCTGGGTTCAGTCCCTGATCAGGGAAGGAAATCTCACAGTCCGCAACTAAGAGTTCCCACATGCTGCAACCAAGACCCAGTATAGCCAAGTAATAAATAGCGCAAAAATAATCATAAAATAAATCTCTTAATATACATAGGGCTTTCCAGGTGGCAGTAGTGGTTGAGAACCCATCTACCAATATAGGTGATGTGAGAGACATGGGTTCACTCCCTGGGTCAGAAGATTTCCTGGCGAAGGGCATGGCAACCCACACCAGTACTCTTGCCTGGAAAATCCCACGGACAGAGAAGCCTGGTGGGCTACAGTCCACGGGGGTCACAAAAAATTAGACACGAAGCACAGGATATACGTGCAGACAGTAGATGGATCGGCAGATATTCTACTGGTTCTGTTTTTCGGAGAACCCAGACACAGCATCCCTTTGAACATCAGCAGGTGCAGATCATCAAACCTTTCTTTTACCCTTAGCTGGCCTTCTTGCAAACAAGCAAGCTCCTCTCGTTGAGATGGGCTAGATAACTGGGTAGCTAGCAGGGCCAAGGCTGCCTCCCAGCCCCGGAAAGGAGGGACGCTGGCCGGTGAGGGGCAGGTCTCCAGAGTCCAGCACTGTGCCTGGCGGTGGAGGCGGGAGGAACAACGTGGGGATCAAGCATTTCCTCTCATGCTCCTCTCCACGGCCGCGAGTTAACCCTTAGTCGAAGAGAAATGCAAACACACATCCACACGAAGAGTCACACATAAGTGGTCAGAGCGGCATCATGTGCAAGAGCCAAAGACTGGACCCAGTCCATGCCCATCGCCTGGGGACTGGACAAGCAAAATATGGTATAGCACAAAAATGGAAGACGGCTCCGCAAGAAAAAGCCACGCACTATTGATGTGCTGAGAGATGGATGAACCTCAAAAATCAAAGAGACCAGACATAAAAATACTGTATGATTCACTTGCAGGAAACTTCTAGAAAAGGTGAAATTAGGAAGAAGCAGATTAGTGTTTCCCCAGAGCTGGGAGGGGCAAGGGGAGTGACTGAAATGGGCACGTGAAAAATTCTTGGAAGAAAATGTTCTAAAATTGGACTGTGGTGGGACTTCCCTGGTGGCCCAGGGGCTAAGACTCCAAGCTCCCGTGGGACGTCCCTGGTGGTCGATAGGCTAAGACTCCACACTCCCAGTGCAGGGGGCCTGGGTTCAGTCCCTGATCAGGGAAGGAAATCTCACAGTCCGCAACTAAGAGTTCCCACATGCTGCAACCAAGACCCAGTATAGCCAAGTAATAAATAGCGCAAAAATAATCATAAAATAAATCTCTTAATATACATAGGGCTTTCCAGGTGGCAGTAGTGGTTGAGAACCCATCTACCAATATAGGTGATGTGAGAGACATGGGTTCACTCCCTGGGTCAGAAGATTTCCTGGCGAAGGGCATGGCAACCCACACCAGTACTCTTGCCTGGAAAATCCCACGGACAGAGAAGCCTGGTGGGCTACAGTCCACGGGGGTCACAAAAAATTAGACACGAAGCACAGGATATACGTGCAGACAGTAGATGGATCGGCAGATATTCTACTGGTTCTGTTTTTCGGGAGAACCCAGACACAGCATCCCCTTTGAACATCAGGGTGCAAATGTAAATTTCCTCTGAGCATCAGGAGAAAAGGCAGGTAAGAAAAGGCTGAAGGGAGATGTGACTCTTGCTAGCTCTCAGACAGACAATTCAGTACTTTGCCCCAGGGGCAAGTGGCTTACGGCCCCACGGTGTGCAGTCCCTACCTTTGTCCCAGCTTTTCTGGAATAACCTATGACGTTGCCGTCCTTGTCCATGACTTCAATCCCTCGAATGGGCTCCAGACTGCGGGAGGCAATCACATTTATCCCACTGAGCTGGGCTGTGGACGTAAAGAAGGAAACGGAGGGATGGCTGTCAGTCCAGAGAAGCGACATGTTTTCGAATGTCATGCCTCTTTGATGGGTGCGCTTCCTGGTTCTCAGAAGGACTACCTGACACATACAAGGTCAGCTCTCCCCAGGGCTATGGAGTAGGGGTCAGAGCTGTGGGCCTCTCGGTCTTGGATCCTGACCACAACCCCGACCCAGGTTACAACACCCCTGATGGAATTCCCGGAGAAATCCCAGGGCCCTTGAAATACGCCTGCCCTCTTTGCTGAAGCGTATTTGACCCTGTTTCTGTAACATAATTTCCCAGATTTTACCACTGACCTAATTCTGTCAACTCTTCAAGCTACTTTGATTCCCAAACCCAAATGCTGAGCATGAACAAGTGAACTTGCAGGCTGGCAAATTTAAAACAGTTGGCTCGTATCTCTGTCCCTCCCTTGGAGTCAGACCACTGGTTTGGAATCCCCTAGACCACGACTTCCTCCCTGTGTAACCCTAGAAAATTTCCCTGACTTCCCCTTGCCTCAGTCTCCTCATCTGTAAATGGGAATAATATTACCCTAAGCTGTTGTTAAGACTCAGTGAAATAATATATGGACAGGGCTTGTATGGGGGTCTTTAAAAAGAGACACAAATGTAGAGAATGAACCCTTGGACACAGAAAGGGAAGAGGAGGGAGGGTGAATTGGGAGGTTGGGACTGAGGTATATCCATTACCCTGTTTGAAGTAGAGAGCTAGTGGGAAGCTGCTGTATAATACAGGGCGCTCAGCTCGGCTCCGTGATGACGTAGAGAGGAAGGACGGAGGGGGTGCTGGGAGGGAGGCTCAAGAAGGAGGGGTGTATGTCTACATATAGCCAATTCATGCTACTGCCTAGTAGAACACACCAGTGTAAAGAAATCATGTGCCAACAAAATATACCTTTAAAAATAATCAAAATTTTATTGGCACATGACAAATAAATCAATAAAATGTAATTTGTGTTTCCAGGTTTGTGTTTATCCTTTGACAACTCAAGGGGTATCTACAGAAGAAGCGCCACTTCCCCAACCAAAGGCCTCCTCTGGAGCTGGGAGCACGGGCAAGCCGAGATGGGGCTCTCACCAGCGGCAGCACGGCCCCGGCACCGGGGCAGCCCTGAGGATGGAGGGAGGGTCCTACTTACCAAGAACGACGGCAGGAATGATGCTTCTGCTCAGAACGCTATTCACTGAATGTCTTAGTTGGAGCAAACGAGGGAATAACTAGAGAATACGAGAGAAAAATCATCGCATGGGACCCGCAGAGAGCGAGTATTGGCTGAGTTCCTGCAAGTGTTCTCTATGCATTTCTTCTTTTACTTACTGCAACACTGAGGTGTTCTCTCTGACCATCAGAGGGACACTCGGAGACCTAGGCTACAGAACCTGTCCAGAGTCACTACGACATTAAGGATTTGAGCCAAGATGTGAACCCAGGCTCAACAGACTCTGAAGTCTACATTTTCGCTCATTAGAGTGCCCTGAAAAGCCTATCTAAAGCAATACACACACACAAAACATTGAAAAAATAAAAATAAAGCAATACACAATTTGTGTCACATGTTTATAAAACATGATCTTTCTTTTTTTTTTTCACTGCCCTGTGCTGTGTATGGGATCTTGGTTCTCTGACCAGGGATCGAACGTGCACCCTCTGTGGTAGAAGTGCAGAGTCTTGGGCTTCCCTGGTGGTCCAGTGGGTAAAGCATCTGCCTTGCAGTGGAAGGGGCACCGGTTCGATCCCTGGCCCAGAAAGATCGCGCATGCTTCAAAGTGGCTGGACCAGTGTGTCCAATTATGAGCCAGTGCCCTGAAGCACATGTGCCCAGAGCTGGCCCTCTGCAGTGAGAGAGGCCACTGCAATGGGAGGCCCATACAGGCCAAAGAATAAAGATGGATGAAAATAAATAAAAAACCAAAAGAAAAAAAAGAGCCCAAAATTAAAAAAAGAAAAAAGAAGTGCAGAGTCTTAATCACTGGCCCACCAGGGAAGTCCCTAGACTAACGTTAAAATAAAATAAATAACAGTACTGAGACCATTGGGAAAAGTAAAATCACATAATTTTGGAATGATAGGATTACAGGTGACTTTGATTCTCTTCTTTATGTCTTTTTTTCCCCCTTCTTTATGTCTTAATCATACTTTCTAAATTCAGTTAGAACATAAAATTTTGATTCTGAGGAATAAAAAAGATTAAAATACATACTCCCAAAAAAGATGAAGAAGCAATCACTCCTGCCCCTAGTAATACACTCTCATAGAGGCGACGATCCTGGGGAAAAACAAAGGTTCATATTTACCAAACACCATGGTTTTACCTGGGAAAGATAATTCAAACAGACGCACAAAACCATCAAAAGAAACAATATGAAACTGCACACCCTCTGAGCTTTGTAATACTCACGTAACTTGCATTTCCATTGACGATGTTGAAGACAGTACTGTAGGTGTAGAAGGAAGCCTACAGGATGACAGAGGCTAATTAATGTCACTTTTTGGTCCCAAGCACAACAAAATTCAATACTTTTGAAATAGAAAGAACTGCTACCTGAGGTAAAATCACAGACTTCAGGCTTTTCACAGGTAGCAATGACAGAAACAGCTGTAAAGAAAGGAAAGCAGATACAGACTATGTATACAGACTAAACAACATGGATCTACTGTGTAGCACAGGGAAATACATTCAATATCTTCTAATAAAATATAAGGAAAAAGAATCTGAAAAAAGAATACATCTATGTATGTATAACTGAAGTACTTCGCTGTAAATCTGAAGCATTGTCAGCCAACTATACTTCAATTAAAAAAGAAAATAAAGCCAAGTGGGGAGTGTCTGGGGGGAGGGAGGGCTTGTGGCGCTCATCTTCCCCAGGGAGATGCAGAACTGAGCCCCCCGAAGTGGGGCGAGAAGCGGCAGGTGTGGACGCCAGGGCTATGGGCCAGTGGCCAGGTGATGCTGGACGGGCCCCGTGGGCAGTGAGCGCCCGGGGCCGCCCAGTGGCCCCTGTCTCCAGACGTGCAGTCAAACAGGGCAGCTGAGAAGCAGCGTTTGCAGGGGAAGGAGGAGCGCTGTCACTTGAGAGCACCTCGTGAGAGCCAAGTGGTCAGCCTCGCTGGGTGATTCCAGGTCCCAGGGGAGGGCCAGCAGGACGGGAGGGGGCTTGTGGAGAGACGGTGATCGCCAGTGGCACGGGCTTGTGCCACAGAACCACTTTTTAACTCATCCGTCTCCTCCACAGCGCTTTGCTCATGGGAGGTATTCAAAGAAGAGGTCACCTTGTGACACTGTGGACCCTTTAGAGGCCTGGTGCCAGGGGGACAAGCAGGGTGGGGTGGGGAGTGGCCAAGGCAGTCATGGGACAGGGGCCCAGAGCCAGAGGACACCAGCCTCAGCTTAGGAGATGGATGGACGTCCTCCTAAGCCCCTGGCTTCACAGGGGTGAACAGCATCTTTACTCACCGTGGGCGCTGTGAAAGGCAGGAGAGCTGGCAAAAAAGACAAGAGTGTCAGTGACAGCAGAAAGGGTGGAAAACCACCCACCCAGAAGGATATTTTTATGCAAATTTTTTTTCCAATAAAAATAATAACTACATGTATATGGCAAGACTTTAAACCAGCACAGCAGAGGAAGATCTGACCGGGCTCTCTCCCACCGAAGGTCAGTGGTCACTTGTTGCAAGTCCTTGTTCATTCTTCCACGTGAATTCAATACATCTGTGACATTGTGACTTATAAAAATAAAGTATATTTTCTCTCCATCCCTATTCTTGGCACAGAGATCCTAAAACCCTTCAAATTTCCTACATGAGAAGGGCAATAAAGGTGAAAGAAGGGTCTCTTCTTCTTCTTTTGTTTTAATGTATTTGGCTGTACTAAGGTCTTAGCTGTGGCACGCAGGATCCAGTTTCCTGACCAGGGATTGAACCTGGGCCCCCTTCATTAAGCGTATGAAGTCTTAGCCACTGGACCACCAGGGAAGTCCTGAGTGTTTCTTATTTTTCATAACAAGCCCCTTTCAACCACACTGGAAATAATGTCAATGCAATGACTTTGGGAAAGCACCGACGGATGGGGGCTGGTTGTGGGGCGAGTCACCCCTGTAACTAGACAGAGGCAATGTTTTCTAAAGGTTATATAACACTTGTGAAAATTAGAATCAACTCACCTGCGGGTCGAAAAGGACCAGGGATCAGCCTACTATTATCAGGATGCACTGTAGACTTCAGAAGGTAAACACAAAGGTGAGTCTGCTGTTGGTTTTGTTATTTTAGGCTATACAATCAGGATGGGGCTGAGACTTACAAGACTTCTCTTCCAAGCTTCTTGTATCTAAAAGGAGAAAAGCCAAGCAATAGCTTTTAAAGGTGGCTCAGAAGCCAAAGCAGCTCCCCTCTAGTCTCATTTCCGGTGCCACCTTTGCTCTACCTTTTCAAGAGTGACGGGTGAACTGTTTTCTATCACGTGGGCAGAACAGATCAAAACAACAGAATCAAATCAATGAGCTAACTAGAAACAACAAGAAGTTCCACATGAAAATGACCAAAACATTCAAAAGCCCCCAAGACTCTGACCTGGGAGAAGCCAGTGTCTAGTTGGTCCCTTGGTGGAGTCCCTGAACGCAGCCAACCTCCCGAGGCTTGGAGCAGGGCCGTCTGTGTGCAAAGCACGCCCTTGGCCAAGTGACTGTAACAGAGCCAGGAGCAAGCTCACAGGCCCCACAAGCTCTCAGAAAAACCAAGTTAAATAGGAGAGCTTTCCATGAGGCTGCCTCGAGGGGTTGAGGTTTGTGGCCTCCGGAAAGCCCCTTGCGCAGCAAGGTAGATAACAAACACTCAGTTTGCGACTTTGAGCAGGGCTCTAAGTCCCGCCCGGGAACACTGCCTCTAATAGGCAGTAGGTTCTGACTTCAGAGGCCTGCCAGTATTGTGAAGTTGCCATGGGGCTCCAGGAATCAGCTACAGAGAACACCCACAACAAATATTGCAACGGCAAGTATCTGTTGTACAGAAAGAACCTTACACTTTTTCTCTGTAATACTAGTTTCTAACAGTAGCAACTCCTATTTATCTGTTTACAAGAAGGAATCCTGACTATATTTTAAAAGTGAATCCAACTGAGCAGGGTTTATGATGACAAACTCCCACCTGATTTCAGACCATGCAGCTAGAACCACCTGAAGGCAGCCAGGCCCAGCCGTGAGCCAAGCACACCTGGGAACAAGAAACATACCCTTCTGAATTAGCCCTGATTATCAAAAAACGCAAATCGAAGGACCAGGGATCAGCCTACTATTATCAGGATGCACTGTAGACTTCAGAAGGTAAACACAAAGGTGAGTCTGCTGTTGGTTTTGTTATTTTAGGCTATACAATCAGGATGGGGCTGAGACTTACAAGACTTCTCTTCCAAGCTTCTTGTATCTAAAAGGAGAAAAGCCAAGCAATAGCTTTTAAAGGTGGCTCAGAAGCCAAAGCAGCTCCCCTCTAGTCTCATTTCCGGTGCCACCTTTGCTCTACCTTTTCAAGAGTGACGGGTGAACTGTTTTCTATCACGTGGGCAGAACAGATCAAAACAACAGAATCAAATCAATGAGCTAACTAGAAACAACAAGAAGTTCCACATGAAAATGACCAAAACATTCAAAAGCCCCCAAGACTCTGACCTGGGAGAAGCCAGTGTCTAGTTGGTCCCTTGGTGGAGTCCCTGAACGCAGCCAACCTCCCGAGGCTTGGAGCAGGGCCGTCTGTGTGCAAAGCACGCCCTTGGCCAAGTGACTGTAACAGAGCCAGGAGCAAGCTCACAGGCCCCACAAGCTCTCAGAAAAACCAAGTTAAATAGGAGAGCTTTCCGCAGGCTGCCTCGAGGGGTTGAGGTTTGTGGCCTCCGGAAAGCCCCTTGCGCAGCAAGGTAGATAACAAACACTCAGTTTGCGACTTTGAGCAGGGCTCTAAGTCCCGCCCGGGAACACTGCCTCTAATAGGCAGTAGGTTCTGACTTCAGAGGCCTGCCAGTATTGTGAAGTTGCCATGGGGCTCCAGGAATCAGCTACAGAGAACACCCACAACAAATATTGCAACGGCAAGTATCTGTTGTACAGAAAGAACCTTACACTTTTTCTCTGTAATACTAGTTTCTAACAGTAGCAACTCCTATTTATCTGTTTACAAGAAGGAATCCTGACTATATTTTAAAAGTGAATCCAACTGAGCAGGGTTTATGATGACAAACTCCCACCTGATTTCAGACCATGCAGCTAGAACCACCTGAAGGCAGCCAGGCCCAGCCGTGAGCCAAGCACACCTGGGAACAAGAAACATACCCTTCTGAATTAGCCCTAATGAGGTGGCTGGATCTAGAACCTATCATAAAAAGTGAAGTCAGTCAGAAAGAGAAGGACAAGTACAATGTACTAACACATATATACGGAATCAAGTAGGATGGTGATGATGGTACATGTAGTGAAGTGATGGAGAGACAGACATGGATGGTGGACATACAGACATTGTGGGGAATGAACAGTGGGTGGGAGGTGTAAAGGAAATACTATGAAGGCCTGTACTATCATATGTGAAGGAAATAGCTCTAGTCATTGCTCTGTGAGAAAAGGGGATCCTGCAGGGGTGCTGTGTGACGGTCTGGAGGGGTGGGACGGGAGGATATACATATGACTAATCTGGGAACATATCTGTAAACAAAAAACTCTGTAAAAGTTAAAAGTAAAATAAAAACTTAAAAAAAAAAAAAACTCAACAATTAAAAACCTAAAAAAAAAAAAAAACCATACCCTTCTGTCCTCCAAGTCACCTATGGATGCCTCTTCACTTGTTAACAAGAGTTGCCTCGATTTTTCTATTTTTTCCTATAATCAGATATAAAGAAATCAAGCAATGATTGATTGTTCTGATCTCAACTTCAGATTTATCCACAGATTTAAGAATCACATGCTTACTAACACCTGACTTTAATTTTTTTTTTTTTTGACTGCTCCAAGAGGCTTGCAGGATCGTAGCTCTTCATCAGGGATTGAACCCAGACCCTTGGTATTCCATTGCATAAATATACCATGTTATATTTCTCTGTCTCCCCACTGATGTACATTCAGCTTGTTTCTTGTTTTTCTCTATTATAAACAAGATAACACGGAGCATTTATTTGAGCACAAAGATGGGAGTATCCCTGTGGATCTGGCCGTAGGGGTCATTAGCGGGTCTCATGAAGGGTTCTTCTTTCTCTTCCTCCTTCAGTCACACCTGGTTCAAACTCTCAGCTTTCACTTAGACAACTGAGTCGTCCCCCGAACTGCTCATAGTCTGGGTCCCTCGGTTTACTCTCTACATGGCTAAGTACCAGTACTCCAGTCTGATTTCTGAATGACACACAAGGATCTTCCAGAACTGTCTGGTTTCCCTGAGTTAAAAGCCCCAGTAGCTGGGTGGCCTCTGCTCCCCTCACCTTTGTCTACAGTCCTGTCTTCCTGACGTCTCCTCCCTCCCTTCTTTAAAAAAATCTTCCCCAGGGCTTCCCTGATGGTCCAGTGGGTAAAAAGTCTGCCTTGCACTGCAAGGAGCGCCAGTTCAATCCCTGACACAGGAAGATCCCACAGGCCGTGGAGCAGCTGGACCAGTGTGTCCAATTACGAGCCGGCGCCCTGGAGCGCATGCGCCCAGAGCCAGCGCTCTGTTACAGGAGAGGCCACTGCGATAGGAGACCCGCATAGGCCAAAGAACAAAGATGGATGAAAATAAATAAATGAAAGACCAATAAAAGCGGCCAAAAATTTAAAATAAACAAATAAATAAAATCAAAATCTTAAAAAAAAAAAATCTTCCCCAGTTCCCTGCTACACCTTGCCGTTAGAGTTTTGGGCCAAGGACTATGACAAGCTTTGTCCGTCTGTCCTCCATTACCAGGGAGGTCTGTTTTGATTCCCTTTGAAACCACCAGCACCAGGCCCAGGGTTTGGTTGTTTGCTGTTATTTAGTTGCTAAGTTGTGTCCAACTCTTTTGCGGCCCCATGGACTGTAGCCCGCCAGAATCCTCTGTCCATGGAATTTCCCAGGCAAGAATACTGGAGTGGGTTGTCATTTTCTTCTCTGGGGGATCTTCTGAACCCCGGATCGAACAGGGATCAAACCTGTGTACCCTGCATTGCAGATGGATTCTTTACCACTGAGCCACCTGGGAAGGTAGGATTTGGTATTGCCTTTTAAACGGATGTCTACTCTTAGGTACCAACCTTCCAGTCCAACAAACTCATTCACGAGGAATAAACATGGTAATATATATGGAGTCTGTTATTTCAACTGTTTTGAGAAGGAACACAGTCTTCACATTTCAGAATAAAATATGAAATTCACTATTTTTGAAAACAAGAAAATACTTACAAT
Organism: Tragulus kanchil; assembly: GCA_022376925.1. Taxonomy (NCBI): domain Eukaryota; kingdom Metazoa; phylum Chordata; class Mammalia; order Artiodactyla; family Tragulidae; genus Tragulus; species Tragulus kanchil. Next base: position 165,368,867 of record JAIOJX010000005.1, read on the forward strand.
TGAAATGACCAAATTTGTAGGATCCAATAATTCTGTCCACTGAAGAAGTCTTTGAATAAAAGACTTAAGAGGGGCAGGAGCACCAGAGAGGTTAATGGCAGCAGAAAAACAAAAGTAGATAATAATAACAGTTACTATTATTTTGAGGATCTCATAGGGCCTTCATCTTTCAGCAGCTCCTAGAATCCTCACAACATCCCCATCTTACTGGTGAAGAAACTGGCTTCCAAGGGTTCATGGATGTACTCAAGGAAACCCACCCAGGAAATAAAATAACCCAATGGCCTGTGCTCTTCACCTCAAACTGTTCGTGAGGGTTAAAAGCCCAGACTTTGGGGTCAAATGGGCCTGTGTTCACACCCCACATTGCACCTTGAAGCACTGCCTAAAAAGGTCTCAGAATCTGCTTATTCACAGCCCTGGGGTAGTTATAAGACTTGCATGCGTGCTCAGTCATGTCCAGCTCTTTGCGACCCTACGGACTATAGCCTACTAGGCTCCTCTGTCCATGAGAATCTCCGAGCAAGGATACTGGAGTGGGTTGTCATTTTCTTCTCTGGGGGATCTTCTGAACCCCGGATCGAACAGGGATCAAACCTGTGTACCCTGCATTGCAGATGGATTCTTTACCACTGAGCCACCTGGGAAGGTAGGATTTGGTATTGCCTTTTAAACGGATGTCTACTCTTAGGTACCAACCTTCCAGTCCAACAAACTCATTCACGAGGAATAAACATGGTAATATATATGGAGTCTGTTATTTCAACTGTTTTGAGAAGGAACACAGTCTTCACATTTCAGAATAAAATATGAAATTCACTATTTTTGAAAACAAGAAAATACTTACAATTGAAATGACCAAATTTGTAGGATCCAATAATTCTGTCCACTGAAGAAGTCTTTGAATAAAAGACTTAAGAGGGGCAGGAGCACCAGAGAGGTTAATGGCAGCAGAAACACAAAAGTAGATAATAATAACAGTTACTATTATTTTGAGGATCTCATAGGGCCTTCATCTTTCAGCAGCTCCTAGAATCCTCACAACATCCCCATCTTACTGGTGAAGAAACTGGCTTCCAAGGGTTCATGGATGTACTCAAGGAAACCCACCCAGGAAATAAAATAACCCAATGGCCTGTGCTCTTCACCTCAAACTGTTCGTGAGGGTTAAAAGCCCAGACTTTGGGGTCAAATGGGCCTGTGTTCACACCCCACATTGCACCTTGAAGCACTGCCTAAAAAGGTCTCAGAATCTGCTTATTCACAGCCCTGGGGTAGTTATAAGACTTGCATGCGTGCTCAGTCATGTCCAACTCTTTGCCACCCTATGGACTATAGCCTACTAGGCTCCTCTGTCCATGAGAATCTCCGAGCAAGAGTACTGGAGTGGGCTGCCACTTCCTGCTCCAGGGGATCTTCCCGACCCAGGGACTGAACCGGAGTCTCCTGTGTCTCCTGCTCGGGCAGGCGGATTCTCCACAGTCACCTGGGAAGCCCAGTTATTAGGCTTAACTCCAGTCAAAAAGAACCGAACATCCAGTGAAGGCGTAATAAAGGCAGTTTGGTTCGCATGTGGAGAAAGGAGGCCTGGTTTACTCCCTAAAGTCCCCAAACTTGGCAGTGACTCCCGCTTTGAGGTCTGGCTCTGCTAGGACAACTTGAGTTCCCTGTCTTTGACTTTTCCACTTAAGAGAACCAAACTAGGCTCTTCTCTAGGTCAAGGCTGAGAGATCACTCTAAAATGGAACCGTGCTGTCCAATTAACCACATGTGGTCAGGCCAATTAGAGAGATGCTGTAAGCCAAACACAAAGACTTCCTATAGAAATGGATATAAAACATCTCATTCATAATTTTTTATATAGATTACATGTTGAAATGTTAATATTTTGTTTATGCAGTATATTACTAAAATTAAATTTAAAACGTCTTTTTTTTTTTTTTAATGTGACTACTAGAAAATTTGGAATAACCCATGTGACTCCATCCTGTTTCTATTGGACAGCACCACGCGGCACAGCCTGGAGGCGGGGCTTCCGGTAGCCCGGAATCCCCGTGTCGGGTGCCTGAGCCTAAGTACGCAGGGGAACCGGGGGCTCCTGGGAAGACCTGTTTTGCGTGACGTCCAGCAACGGCTTGGGCACCAGAAGCAGACCCCTCAGGGGTGGGGAGTGACTCCTAGATCGATCTGCGGGGCGACATGCGACCCTCTAGGCAAGCCTGGGGGGCGTGAAACTGCCTCGGCATTTGGCAAATGGGCCTGTGTTCACACCCCACATTGCACCTTGAAGCACTGCCTAAAAAGGTCTCAGAATCTGCTTATTCACAGCCCTGGGGTAGTTATAAGACTTGCATGCGTGCTCAGTCATGTCCAGCTCTTTGCGACCCTACGGACTATAGCCTACTAGGCTCCTCTGTCCATGAGAATCTCCGAGCAAGAGTACTGGAGTGGGCTGCCACTTCCTGCTCCAGGGGATCTTCCCGACCCAGGGACTGAACCGGAGTCTCCTGTGTCTCCTGCTCGGGCAGGCGGATTCTCCACAGTCACCTGGGAAGCCCAGTTATTAGGCTTAACTCCAGTCAAAAAGAACCGAACATCCAGTGAAGGCGTAATAAAGGCAGTTTGGTTCGCATGTGGAGAAAGGAGGCCTGGTTTACTCCCTAAAGTCCCCAAACTTGGCAGTGACCCCCGCTTTGAGGTCTGGCTCTGCTAGGACAACTTGAGTTCCCTGTCTTTGACTTTTCCACTTAAGAGAACCAAACTAGGCTCTTCTCTAGGTCAAGGCTGAGAGATCACTCTAAAATGGAACCGTGCTGTCCAATTAACCACATGTGGTCAGGCCAATTAGAGAGATGCTGTAAGCCAAACACAAAGACTTCCTATAGAAATGGATATAAAACATCTCATTCATAATTTTTTATATAGATTACATGTTGAAATGTTAATATTTTGTTTATGCAGTATATTACTAAAATTAAATTTAAAACGTCTTTTTTTTTTTTTTAATGTGACTACTAGAAAATTTGGAATAACCCATGTGACTCCATCCTGTTTCTATTGGACAGCACCACGCGGCACAGCCTGGAGGCGGGGCTTCCGGTAGCCCGGAATCCCCGTGTCGGGTGCCTGAGCCTAAGTACGCAGGGGAACCGGGGGCTCCTGGGAAGACCTGTTTTGCGTGACGTCCAGCAACGGCTTGGGCACCAGAAGCAGACCCCTCAGGGGTGGGGAGTGACTCCTAGATCGATCTGCGGGGCGACATGCGACCCTCTCTAGGCAAGCCTGCGGCAGAGGCGAAGCGTGGAAACAGCCGTGGCCATCGGCATTTGGCAAGGCTGGGTTTGCCTTCGTTCCCTCCCGGGGTCTGAGCTGGAAAGGCAGGTGCGGCGACCACGTGGCCTGCCCAAGGTCACGGCGCCAGCGGCGACTGCGTGCCGCGCGGCCCGCACCCTCCCCGCCCCCAGCGCGCCGGGCCCGGGCCGTACTTGGCGTTCGGTGATCCAGAAGCGCACGTTGGGCTCCATGCGGGCGGCGGCGCCGCTGCACCCTGGGAGCCGCCCGGCCCCCGCGCTTGCTCCTCTTCGGGCTCCTCTTCCTGGGACCTACCAGGGGCCGGGAAAGGCCTAAGCCGCGGGTCCTAGCGCGGAGGAGGAGCCGGGCGCGAGCCCCGCCCCGGGCGCGCGCGTGCCCTGTCCGGGCTCCCAGGCCCGCGCGCCCGCTGTTCGTGTTTCTCAGTTCCTGCACGCCTGCTGTTACCGTGAGGCTTCCTCTCCTACAGGTCACGTCTTCCCAACCTTGATCCCCATGTTCGGTAGGCTGATTGCCTCTAGGCCTATAGGGATCACTTCTGTAACCTCTGTATCATGGGACCTTAGGGCGAAGATCTATCGCGAGCGCGTGGCATCTTCCATGGCCTAGCCCTGCGCTCCTGCAGCGTCTCTCCAGTCCCGCATGCTAGCACAGGCTTTTTACCCTCGAAAATCCTTTCGATTGCACCTTAAGTCCAGCGTACACGGATGGGGGATTGTCAAGACGCCCTACAAAATTGGAGCATCCCAGTGAAAAATGAAAATGTGGAGCCCCTTTTCAGAAGTCGACATCAGAGCAGTAAACTAAGCCCCGGGGCTCTTCTAAGTTCCCCCGCCCTGCCTCCCGTGCAGTGTCTGCTGGAGGATTTTACCCCAGCACCGGTGCAAACCTCTATTGGATGTGAGATCGGGTAGGGACCACTAGTGAGGAAAATGTGCCTTCTGTCTGCCCTCTGTTTGTGGAAGGCTGGATGCTGAAGGTGTTGCGGGGAGCGAGAGGCTCCCTCAGGAGTGCTGGCACCACTGCCCCCCGGGGGGGGCTCCTAGATCGATCTGCGGGGCGACATGCGACCCTCTCTAGGCAAGCCTGCGGCAGAGGCGAAGCGTGGAAACAGCCGTGGCCATCGGCATTTGGCAAGGCTGGGTTTGCCTTCGTTCCTCCCGGGGTCTGAGCTGGAAAGGCAGGTGCGGCGACCACGTGGCCTGCCCAAGGTCACGGCGCCAGCGGCGACTGCGTGCCGCGCGGCCCGCACCCTCCCCGCCCCCAGCGCGCCGGGCCCGGGCCGTACTTGGCGTTCGGTGATCCAGAAGCGCACGTTGGGCTCCATGCGGGCGGCGGCGCCGCTGCACCCTGGGAGCCGCCCGGCCCCCGCGCTTGCTCCTCTTCGGGCTCCTCTTCCTGGGACCTACCAGGGGCCGGGAAAGGCCTAAGCCGCGGGTCCTAGCGCGGAGGAGGAGCCGGGCGCGAGCCCCGCCCCGGGCGCGCGCGTGCCCTGTCCGGGCTCCCAGGCCCGCGCGCCCGCTGTTCGTGTTTCTCAGTTCCTGCACGCCTGCTGTTACCGTGAGGCTTCCTCTCCTACAGGTCACGTCTTCCCAACCTTGATCCCCATGTTCGGTAGGCTGATTGCCTCTAGGCCTATAGGGATCACTTCTGTAACCTCTGTATCATGGGACCTTAGGGCGAAGATCTATCGCGAGCGCGTGGCATCTTCCATGGCCTAGCCCTGCGCTCCTGCAGCGTCTCTCCAGTCCCGCATGCTAGCACAGGCTTTTTACCCTCGAAAATCCTTTCGATTGCACCTTAAGTCCAGCGTACACGGATGGGGGATTGTCAAGACGCCCTACAAAATTGGAGCATCCCAGTGAAAAATGAAAATGTGGAGCCCCTTTTCAGAAGTCGACATCAGAGCAGTAAACTAAGCCCCGGGGCTCTTCTAAGTTCCCCCGCCCTGCCTCCCGTGCAGTGTCTGCTGGAGGATTTTACCCCAGCACCGGTGCAAACCTCTATTGGATGTGAGATCGGGTAGGGACCACTAGTGAGGAAAATGTGCCTTCTGTCTGCCCTCTGTTTGTGGAAGGCTGGATGCTGAAGGTGTTGCGGGGAGCGAGAGGCTCCCTCAGGAGTGCTGGCTTAGGGACCAGGTGCCATGGATTAAGGTCAAATCAGTATCTCCGCGTCTACTTTCTTATCTGTAAAATGATGACAGTAAATAATTATACCTGTTTTGTGTTTGTTATGGGTCCAATGAGAGAAAACGTGTGACAGCCCTAGCAGCGCTGGGTGCATAGGCAGTGCGCAGTCTAGGCTACTTACAGCCGGCTGGCCTTTACCCTCCCTGGCCTTGACTTTCTTCCCAGAACATGAAAGCAGCTCGTGTTTTTTTTCAGGCCCATGTGGCCTCAGCTCCCATAGGTCCCTTTTCCATCTCTTCCAAGACGTCACCTCCTCCTCCAGGAGGCCTTCCTTGATGTTCACAGGCAGGTAAGGAGTCCGCTTCTCCCAGAATGCACCTGCTGCCCCACAGTGTTTAGTACACCTGTATGGCCTGGCTCTGCTGTAAGCGTGTCACAAATCCAGCCCCGCTGACCTGCTGCCCTCTCTGCACTCCCAGGGTCTAGCCTTAACAGAGGCGCCAGAGTGCTCCTCTGAGAGCAAGGTGACGTAACTCTTCTCAAAACATTCCTGCCATTTCCCATCTCAGAATAGAATCCAAAGGCCTTAGCTTGCCCATAAAGCACTGTGGATCCCCATTACCATTCTCCTCCTTTACGGGTCCAATCACATGGCCCTTCAATTCTTTACCCACCCCACATCCACTACTGCCTCAGGGCCTTTGCACCTGCCAGATGCGTTGCCTAGAACATTCTTATCCCTGTACTCCCTCATCTTCTACATTTGATCTCATTTGATCACTAAAACCCTAAGATGGGTACACTCACAGTCCTCATTTTACAAATGAGCAAACAGACCTGGAGAGACTTGACTCCCTGAAATTCTATTAAAATATCTTCCCCTGCCTCCCGTGCAGTGTCTGCTGGAGGATTTTACCCCAGCACCGGTGCAAACCTCTATTGGATGTGAGATCGGGTAGGGACCACTAGTGAGGAAAATGTGCCTTCTGTCTGCCCTCTGTTTGTGGAAGGCTGGATGCTGAAGGTGTTGCGGGGAGCGAGAGGCTCCCTCAGGAGTGCTGGCTTAGGGACCAGGTGCCATGGATTAAGGTCAAATCAGTATCTCCGCGTCTACTTTCTTATCTGTAAAATGATGACAGTAAATAATTATACCTGTTTTGTGTTTGTTATGGGTCCAATGAGAGAAAACGTGTGACAGCCCTAGCAGCGCTGGGTGCATAGGCAGTGCGCAGTCTAGGCTACTTACAGCCGGCTGGCCTTTACCCTCCCTGGCCTTGACTTTCTTCCCAGAACATGAAAGCAGCTCGTGTTTTTTTTCAGGCCCATGTGGCCTCAGCTCCCATAGGTCCCTTTTCCATCTCTTCCAAGACGTCACCTCCTCCTCCAGGAGGCCTTCCTTGATGTTCACAGGCAGGTAAGGAGTCCGCTTCTCCCAGAATGCACCTGCTGCCCCACAGTGTTTAGTACACCTGTATGGCCTGGCTCTGCTGTAAGCGTGTCACAAATCCAGCCCCGCTGACCTGCTGCCCTCTCTGCACTCCCAGGGTCTAGCCTTAACAGAGGCGCCAGAGTGCTCCTCTGAGAGCAAGGTGACGTAACTCTTCTCAAAACATTCCTGCCATTTCCCATCTCAGAATAGAATCCAAAGGCCTTAGCTTGCCCATAAAGCACTGTGGATCCCCATTACCATTCTCCTCCTTTACGGGTCCAATCACATGGCCCTTCAATTCTTTACCCACCCCACATCCACTACTGCCTCAGGGCCTTTGCACCTGCCAGATGCGTTGCCTAGAACATTCTTATCCCTGTACTCCCTCATCTTCTACATTTGATCTCATTTGATCACTAAAACCCTAAGATGGGTACACTCACAGTCCTCATTTTACAAATGAGCAAACAGACCTGGAGAGACTTGACTCCCTGAAATTCTATTAAAATATCTTCACCTCTCTGCTCTAGCCTCCTTTTCCACTTTATTGACCTTTCAGACATTCTGTGTATTTTTATCATGTTTATTCCCTCTAGAATATAAGTGCAAAAAGGAAGTGGTATGTCTTTTTTATTCACTCTCACGTCTCCAAAAAGTAGGCACTCTAGGATTCTACTGTAGCCCGCCAGGCTCCAGGTAAGGGATTCTCCAGGTAAGAATACTGGGGTGGGTCGTCATTTCCCCCTCCAAGGGATCTTCCCGACCCAGGGATCCAATCCAGGTCTCCCTCTCACTGCAGGCAGATTCTTTACCATCTTAGCCACTAGGAAAGCCATTAAAATGAGTAAATGCTTCCGTTATTTCTTTTGCCCAGCTCCTTAGAGGTGGAGCCAGCATTATCCATCTTTGTAGCCACTGAGTTAAATGCTCAATAAGTGTTTGTTGATATAAGCAGAGAAGGAAAACTGGAGCCCAAACCAAGAATAAGCTGAACCAAGAATTAATGGTGTTAAAAATGCAAATACTGGGACTTCCCTGGTAGTTCAGTAGCTAAGACTCTGCTCCCAGTGCAGGGGCCCAGGTTCAATCCCTGGCCAAGGAACTAGATCCCACATGCTACAACGGAGATCCAGTGCAGCCAAATAAATATAAATAAAATATATATAAAAAAAGGAATGCAAGTACTTTAAAATATGTTTGTTTTTTATTATATTTTTTACATAGATCACTTTAGGAAAGGAAATAATTACAATGATTCAAATGCATAAATGATTCATATTCATAATGCAATCCCTGGATTCAATAAATATCCTTTATAATTATACCCAATCAATATTAGAAATATATATAAACACTAAGTCAGGTAACACAATAAGTAAAATAACTATATTAACTATAAATCTCAGGAATGGAGAACGTGCATGATCAATTAAGTCACTTTGCCACTGTTTTTTTAAAAAAACATGATTCACATTTCCTTCAACCACATACATTCATTGCAAGTGTTAAATCAGACCACTGATACTAACAACTTAAAACTATGATCTTAAAAGAAAAATCAGTTTAATATGAAGAAATTCAAGAAGAAAATTTCAGGACCCTTGATCAGAAGCTTTTGATACTTGTACTACTCTGGTGTACACAAAGTCTCAAATAAGGCTAAGAAAACAAAGACTTGTTTCCTTTTCCCATCGAAGAAATGATGCAAGAAAACAGGTGAACTACACCTTCTGCAGAAACTAGCCATCCATCCATCCATACCTTGTCTTGGACTCCTTATATTAGTAACTGACCACGTTTTAAAAGCCTTGGCCAATATTACAAAAACAAAACATTTAGAGTAATACTACTTAGGAAACAAGCATCATTGCTTTTTTGCCTTCTATAAATAATAATCTTTGAAAAACTAAAGGTGAGTTCCAGCTGTGGCTTTTTTCTGGTATGGGAACCTGCAGGTGCACATGGGAAGGTCTACTGGTTCACCTTCTCAAAGTATTCTCTGGATGCAGTTGGATGGGGCTTGATCTGAAATTACAAAAACATTTCACTGGGTAAGTGACTTTATGATCTCAAAAGTCAGCTGAAAGCCCTCAATTTTTAATCCAAACTTCTTTAACTTTTTAAAAGATTGGTCTGTTCCCTTTAAAATACACGGGTGGGGCTTTGCTGATGACTCAATGGTAAAGAATCTGCCTGCCAAAGCAAGAGACACGGGTTCAATCCCTGATCCAGGAAGATCCCACATGCCATGGAGCAACTAACCAAGCCCATGCGCCTCAACTACTGAGCCTGTGCTCTAGAACCCAAGAGCCAGCACTACTGAGCACCCCCACCACAAGAAACCCATGCAGCCCATCTAGAGAATAACTCACGCAGCAACAAAGACCCAATGAAGCCAAAAACAAATAAGTAAAATTATTACAAAAAAAAAAAACCCCACAGGTGAAGTTAACATGAACAACCTGCCTGGTGCCAGGTGCCACCCCACCCACAACAGCTCACCCCACCTCCACCCTTGTTCCAACATGATATTCCAGGTCAGCAGCCCTTGAGTCTGTAAGGACCCTTTCTACTGGGATCCCACTGCTTTGGGGAAAGAAACCTACTGTAGGAGACTCTGGTGTCCAGTTGGCCGGGCAGACTTCTCCATGGGTTTCCACAAATTGGAATGCCTTCACCAAGCGGAGGGTCTCTTCCACGCTTCGGCCCACTGGGAGGTCATTGACGCTCAAATGCTTGATGACTCCGTTGGGGTCAATAATGAAGAGACCGCTGCATGGGAATTCATCCTTGTCAACACTATCTCGTATTTCAACATTACCAGAGCTAGAAAGACTAATTCTACCCATGCCTTTGATTTTCCTGAATAGAGTGTTTATTAAACTCTATCATATGCTGAAAAAGGGAGTTTACCTTGTTGTACAAAAAACTTATCATCTCTTATTGATGACATGCTTTAAAAAAGACAGGACTGGACTAGGCTACCACAGAAAACAGGTAATATGGTCACATTTACAAATGTGACCCAGATGTCACACAGTATCTGAAGGTCAATGAACCACAGAGAGCAAAGACTTCCTATTAGTGATGCAGTTAAAACTTATCATCTCTTATTGATGACATGCTTTAAAAAAGACAGGACTGGACTAGGCTACCACAGAAAACAGGTAATATGGTCACATTTACAAATGTGACCCAGATGTCACACAGTATCTGAAGGTCAATGAACCACAGAGAGCAAAGACTTCCTATTAGTGATGCAGTTAAGCATTCTTTGGGCAGCTGTAGCAAATCCTGGCAAGAAATCAGAGGCGATTGAGAATGGACAGAGACATATTTTATCTGTACGCAGTAAATACTAAGGACATGAGTGAATTCTTGAGACAGTCCCATGGGAAAATTTACTGACCTTAAGTCTATGCAAAGCAGAAAACTAAAGGAAAAACCAATCCTATGACTTTATGTATTTCTTCTTTACGGTTACCTTGAGGCACAGTTTGTATAGGAAAGACAGACAGAGTGCTTAGTACTAGCCCATTATTAAGTTTTCAAAATAATGAACCAGTTGCCTGGAACTCTCTGAATCACAGACTTAAATATAAATTTGATGTGTTTAAATCACCTACAGCTCCTATTCTGATTCTCAGATTAAGCCCATCACTATCACGCGCAGCAGTAATGCAGTAACCCACTGCCCTGGTGTCCATGCTAATCTTCTAAGTGTTGCTGTTACTCTGACATAGGCCGGTGTCATAGAACTCAGAGGTTTTCACCAGTCCATCTTTAAAAGTGTGATCACTCAGGAAAAGGCAAGTTGGAAAAGGCTCGCCGCCCACTGGGAGGTCATTGACGCTCAAATGCTTGATGACTCCGTTGGGGTCAATAATGAAGAGACCGCTGCATGGGAATTCATCCTTGTCAACACTATCTCGTATTTCAACATTACCAGAGCTAGAAAGACTAATTCTACCCATGCCTTTGATTTTCCTGAATAGAGTGTTTATTAAACTCTATCATATGCTGAAAAAGGGAGTTTACCTTGTTGTACAAAAAACTTATCATCTCTTATTGATGACATGCTTTAAAAAAGACAGGACTGGACTAGGCTACCACAGAAAACAGGTAATATGGTCACATTTACAAATGTGACCCAGATGTCACACAGTATCTGAAGGTCAATGAACCACAGAGAGCAAAGACTTCCTATTAGTGATGCAGTTAAAACTTATCATCTCTTATTGATGACATGCTTTAAAAAAGACAGGACTGGACTAGGCTACCACAGAAAACAGGTAATATGGTCACATTTACAAATGTGACCCAGATGTCACACAGTATCTGAAGGTCAATGAACCACAGAGAGCAAAGACTTCCTATTAGTGATGCAGTTAAGCATTCTTTGGGCAGCTGTAGCAAATCCTGGCAAGAAATCAGAGGCGATTGAGAATGGACAGAGACATATTTTATCTGTACGCAGTAAATACTAAGGACATGAGTGAATTCTTGAGACAGTCCCATGGGAAAATTTACTGACCTTAAGTCTATGCAAAGCAGAAAACTAAAGGAAAAACCAATCCTATGACTTTATGTATTTCTTCTTTACGGTTACCTTGAGGCACAGTTTGTATAGGAAAGACAGACAGAGTGCTTAGTACTAGCCCATTATTAAGTTTTCAAAATAATGAACCAGTTGCCTGGAACTCTCTGAATCACAGACTTAAATATAAATTTGATGTGTTTAAATCACCTACAGCTCCTATTCTGATTCTCAGATTAAGCCCATCACTATCACGCGGCAGCCGCGTAATGCAGTAACCCACTGCCCTGGTGTCCATGCTAATCTTCTAAGTGTTGCTGTTACTCTGACATAGGCCGGTGTCATAGAACTCAGAGGTTTTCACCAGTCCATCTTTAAAAGTGTGATCACTCAGGAAAAAGGCAAGTTGGAAAAAGGCTCAGAAGATAAGAAGGTGGCTCTCCCTCCCTGGGCCTGGTCTCTGTGGAGTCTAGGCCTTGAGGCTAAGGGGCCTGGGAGCATGCTCCTGCAGGGCGGAGCCAAGGTGGAGTCCTCCAATGTAGACGTGGACACAAAGCTGGGATGGAGCGGAGTCCACAGACTCCAGAAAGGAAACCTTATCTTACAAGCCAGACTTCACTCCTCTCCCTTTGTCTGTCTTAACAGTGACACCAGGAGGGAGGTAACTGCAAAGTGAGCAAGACTCTAGAGGGAAGGAGAGCTTGGGAGGAGAACACTGGCCCTCTTCTCCTTCCCTTGTCAATGCGGTCAAAGCCAGGCTCCCGTTTACTAATGGAAGGCAATAATCCCCTTGGAGTGCAAAGGCCTACGCGCCAAGGTGGCTCTCGTGGCCAAATCCCCAAGCAGGCCAGAGATCAGCTATGAGGTGGGCAGGTGAACGGGTTCAAGCCAGCCCGCAGCAAACCTGTGAGGCCCATCAACGTCGGGTCCTTGCTTGCTTCCCGGGGGCCAAGCTCTGCCCCACCCCTCCTCATCAGCAGCCATCACGATGCCAGTCCTAAGGCCTAAGTCCTTGTCCCTCTCAGGAAGGCTGATGGTCTGGGACGGGGTCACAGCAGCTACAAGGTGCTGTGCTGCAAACTCTGTGGCTCTCTCCACAGACTCAGTCCTCCCAACCTAGCTGGTCTGAAAAACTAAAGGAAAACCAATCCTATGACTTTATGTATTTCTTCTTTACGGTTACCTTGAGGCACAGTTTGTATAGGAAAGACAGACAGAGTGCTTAGTACTAGCCCATTATTAAGTTTTCAAAATAATGAACCAGTTGCCTGGAACTCTCTGAATCACAGACTTAAATATAAATTTGATGTGTTTAAATCACCTACAGCTCCTATTCTGATTCTCAGATTAAGCCCATCACTATCACGCGGCAGCCGCGTAATGCAGTAACCCACTGCCCTGGTGTCCATGCTAATCTTCTAAGTGTTGCTGTTACTCTGACATAGGCCGGTGTCATAGAACTCAGAGGTTTTCACCAGTCCATCTTTAAAAGTGTGATCACTCAGGAAAAAGGCAAGTTGGAAAAAGGCTCAGAAGATAAGAAGGTGGCTCTCCCTCCCTGGGCCTGGTCTCTGTGGAGTCTAGGCCTTGAGGCTAAGGGGCCTGGGAGCATGCTCCTGCGGGGCGGAGCCAAGGTGGAGGCCTCCAAGGTAGACGTGGACACAAAGCTGGGATGGAGCGGAGTCCACAGACTCCAGAAAGGAAACCTTATCTTACAAGCCAGACTTCACTCCTCTCCCTTTGTCTGTCTTAACAGTGACACCAGGAGGGAGGTAACTGCAAAGTGAGCAAGACTCTAGAGGGAAGGAGAGCTTGGGAGGAGAACACTGGCCCTCTTCTCCTTCCCTTGTCAATGCGGTCAAAGCCAGGCTCCCGTTTACTAATGGAAGGCAATAATCCCCTTGGAGTGCAAAGGCCTACGCGCCAAGGTGGCTCTCGTGGCCAAATCCCCAAGCAGGCCAGAGATCAGCTATGAGGTGGGCAGGTGAACGGGTTCAAGCCAGCCCGCAGCAAACCTGTGAGGCCCATCAACGTCGGGTCCTTGCTTGCTTCCCGGGGGCCAAGCTCTGCCCCACCCCTCCTCATCAGCAGCCATCACGATGCCAGTCCTAAGGCCTAAGTCCTTGTCCCTCTCAGGAAGGCTGATGGTCTGGGACGGGGTCACAGCAGCTACAAGGTGCTGTGCTGCAAACTCTGTGGCTCTCTCCACAGACTCAGTCCTCCCAACCAGCTGGGAAGCACATTCTCACTTTAATTATGGGGAAAATGGGACTCAAAGAGACTGTTACAGATCCTGCTCAAAGTCATATAGTTATTAAGTAACTGAACTTAAGTAAACAAATTCAAACTCTCCTCTGGTTCCAGTGCAAGATCCTAATTATTCTAGGAAACTGACTTGTATCCTTGAAGGTCCATCTCCCCACCCCGTCTCCAAGCAGTCTGATGGCGTCACTGTCAGAGGTGGCTCCCACGTGCCAGGGAGAGTGCAGCAATGTGACCACTAAGACGTGCTACCGGAGACTTCCCTGGTGGCCCAGTGGCTCAGATTCCACGCTCCCACTGTAGGGGGCAGGTTCAATCCCTGATCAAGGAACCAGATCCCATGTGCCACCCTAAGACCTCATGCAGCCAAATAAAGTATATAAATATTTAAAAAAAAAAAAAAAGACATGATATCCTTCTTCAAAAATAGGCCCGGGGAACGCAGGGGGCGCATGTGTCTCTGCCATTTCTGAAGATAGGGCAGAGGCATCCACTGGTGCTTATTACAATAAAAGACAAATTAAGGATTTGGAAAATTAAGGATCCTAAAAATTCCCTACCCAGCTCTGTATACACTCCCTACAAAGTATGACAATGCTAAACACGAAAGGCAATTTTAAGATCGTTAAGAAACAGACATTACCGCAGTGCGAGGCCAGGACCTTCTAACAGCACACCATAGTCTCGGGAAATCTGTTTGGTCAAATCTGACAAAAGCGCGATGTTCATGTGGCCCAAACCGCCAGTCTGATGAAAGGCAAACAGGGCTGGTGGTTATACAGTGGCTCCCCCAGCCCCCCAGGCTCCACAGGCAGGTAACACGACGTCTGACCCACACGGGCCACAGCCAGCGGTTACCGAGCTCCGCCAACGCAACAAGCTGCGCCGCTCTGGGCTCTCTACCGACTCACTTCCCCCTCCAGCGCCCCCAAGTCGCTCCCATCAGCACCCGCACTCTACTTTACGGACAAGGAAGTGAGGCACCCTGGTCAACCTGCTCCAGGTTACAGCTAGAAAGGGGCAGGGGCCAGATGGAAACCCAGCGGATACTACAGACCTTTCTTTTCCTAATTCATACAGTCTCCATTTAGTTGCAGGTTAATTTCTGAAGCATAAAGACAGAATAATAATCATAAAAAAGAATACTTTGAATAATTTGGTATCTGATAGTCCAGCAGCACAGCTAGAAAGGCTGACTCTCCCAAGCAGGTGTATAGGCAAGACTAGTGATTGTGCAGAACAGTGAGATCAGAGAACTGAACCACGGTCCCACCTGCCTTGCAAGGTACAGGGCTCTAAGGGTGCAGGTGGGAGGGGAGGCAATGGATCCTAGCTGCTCCCCCGTCCTGCTGAGTCTGTGTTCCATTATTATTTATACTTTGGAAAATACAGGTGTCGTGGGGAGTAAATACATGCAATGTTACAAGAGACCTGGATGGAGTTTAACAGAATCTGCTAGTAGGTTAGGACTGACAGCTCATGTCAGACTAGTCACATCTGAACAACTTCTAGGTGGATCTTTCATGGGATCGGGCAGATATTAAGATCCACGCACAGAGGTGTGGTGAGTGAGGAGCGTACCTTCCTTGGCGTGTTTATCCAGGCCAGGTGGCTGAAGTGGGAGTCCACGGACACCGCGACGATGTCACAGTTCACATCATGAAACTCATTGGCTTTGTCACTGAAGGCAATAATTTCCGTAGGACACACAAAGGTGCTAGGAAGAAGAAAGGGGAGAAACTCCCATCAGAGAATTTTTTTAAAAGACTAAAAGTAGTTTGATTTGCTGAAAGGAGAAAAAGGCAAAATGGTTAATCATCCTCACTGGACTCCTGGTCACAATGATACTCCAGTTTAAAAAAAAAAAAGATTTATCAATTTTCCATTAAGAATCGAATCATATCAAAAAATGGGGGTAGGGAACGCGTACTCCAAGAATAAAGACAAAATTTTACTTAAATAAGTAGCTTATGGAAAAATCATTTTACTATCTTTATTATTCTTATTTCCCCCAGACCCTTCCCTGTCCTTCACCATCTCCCGGAATAACTGAAGTGTCACAGAAAATACACGTACAAATCCAAAGGATAGAAGAAGAGCACCAAGTATTTCCCCTTAAAGTCATCAAGGCTAATTTCTTTGAACTCTCCATTGACCACGGCCGTGCCCTTAAAATAGGGTGCATGCTGGGTGACAGCGGGGGCATGGTAGGAGGAACCTGTAACAAACAAACAAACAAACAAACATGTATAAACAGTCCATTTGTTAACCCCAGCCCTTACTTGATTTTATTTAAACCTCATAGTAATTAATTAGTAGCATATTTAAAAGATTTAGTTCAACTGTACATCTTAGGTAATTTTCTTCTCTTTCCATAGTTCTAGTTTGTACACAAATTCAAAGTGCTATGGAAACTAAAAAAGACAGGAGGGACTTTCCCAGAAGTCCAGTGGTTAAGATTCCAAGCTTCCACTTCAGGGGCACCAGTTCGATCCCTGGTCAGGGAACTAAGACCCTACATGCCATAAGGAACGGCTAATAGGGCTTCCCTTGTGGCTCAGTGGATAAGAACCCGTCTGCCAATGCAGGAGACACAGGTTTGATCCCTGATCTGGGAAGATCCCACATAGCGCAGAGCAGCTAAACCCACACATCGACAAAGACCCAGAACAGCCAAAAAATAAATAAATAAAAAAGTTAAAAAAAAAAAAAAAGAAACGGCCAATATGTAAATAAAAGACAGGAGAGAGTAGAGATGGAGAACATAGAATTAAGGACTACATGAGTCTGGAGGTAGATTCTGAGAATGGATCGGGTTTTTGCCAAGAAAAACCTTGGGCTTATGATGCAAAGGAAGGCCCAGGGCAGCTGTGGGGGACAGCCTGGAGCAGAGCTTGATGTAGAGAACAGGTGTGCGAGGAAGAAAGACGCGGGGGGACACAGCGAGGAGGGAGAAAGGCCACGCTGCAGGGCCCTCACGGGTCAGGCCGATGAGCCTTGTTCTTAAAAGGAGAGATAAAGGAATCACTGGAGGCTTTCGCGCAGGAGATGGGGGATGTGTCCGCTGTTCTTAGGAAGATTAGTCTGAGAGGAGCAGGTGGAGCCTGACGCTACGAGGTGATTACAGCCATTGAAGCGAGCGGTGAGGCAGGAGAGGTAGGGCAGAAGGAACACAAAGAAAGGAGGCAAGAGCTGCGGCAGGTCTTCCCGTGCTTCCACCTGGGAAGGTGGGACCAAAAGAGGCCAGGTGTCCAGACGCCTGGCTTCAGAGACAGGAGGAGCTGTTGGAAGCGGGGGCTTGGGACAGGGTACAAGGGATGTTTTAAATCCATGGCATCAAATGCTACTAGAAATTTCTTAAAGCTCCAGGGAAACTGTAAATTTTTTAGAACCTTTCACTCACAATGGCTTTGCTAAAGTACAGCCCCTGAGACCATTACGTGTTAAATATAGTCTTTTTAAAAGGTGAGACAGGCCTAAAGGAGGCCTTTTCAAATGCCGCTCATTATCTGAGGCCAGATAATCTGATATGCCAGAATGGAGTGGAAATCTCAAGAAACAGCTGTGCGTCGCTCAGATCGCGGAGGAGTCCAACAGACTGGCCTAATGTGCCATGTGGAGCCAGGCCAAGGTGTGGGTGCCCAAGCCTGTAGAGAAGCTGCATTGTCAGTCCCCTGTCAGCTCATCACAGCAGCAGGTCCAGAGGCCCTGCCCTCTTCCACGTTCCTTGACACAGGGCATTAAAATCTCTGGAACCAACACGGAGACATGACACCAGGGCAGTTTGCCTCAGTGATTCTCAACCCTTGGCTACACATTAGAATCCCTTGGTGAGCTTTTTTTCTTTTTTTTTTTGCCTCTAAGTCACCATTTGTTTTCATCCATCTCTTTTTTTCTTTGGCCTGTGTGGGCCTCCCATTGCAGTGGCCTCTCTCATTGCAGAGCACTGGCTCTGGGCACATCTGCTCCAGAGCGCTGGCTCATAATTGGACACACCAGCCCAGCCACTCCGTGGCACATGGGCTTTTCCTGGCGCAGGGATCGAACCGGTACCCTTTGCAGTGCAAGGCGGTCTCTTTACCCACTGGACCACCAGGGAAGCCCCCTTGGTGAGTTTTTAAAAAACACTGATGTTCTGGTCTCACCCCAGAGATGGACTTAATTTGTTTGGGGTGGGACTGGGGCAGTGGTAGGGTTGTAAAAACTCCCCATGTGAGTTCAGAGCTTCTGTTCCGAGATGATAAATGTTTCCATTATCTGGTGTAAACCAAAGCATAACAACACTTACTAGTGCTAAAGGCGAATTTTGCTTGACCAGAACCAGACCACAATGCATTTGTCAAGCCCGTTCTTCGAGAAGCAGCAGGCCTAAGGGCTGCAGAGGCAGAAATGCCCCAAGGTACGGCACTCACATGTCGGATGAGCTAAAAAGAGAAACACTTTATGTAAGAAAGCATTCCCAGAATGGTGGCTGAAACCCTGCTGAAAGGGCATCAGGCCGGTAGTGGCCTTGGCTGTCCTTGTTCTAGGAACGAAACCCACCAAACTCTAAGAGCACGGATTGAATCTCCATGGTCTTAAAATTCCCTTCTGCTTCCTCAACTTTCAAGACCGTAAAAGGGGACTGGGGAGGAGGACAGGGCGATGTTGCTCCAAGAGTACAAAGGTGCAGTTATGGAGGACGAGTGCGTATAGAGAGCTAATGTACAAGCATGTTGAGTAAATAATACTGTACTGAAGCTGGCAATACGCTGAGAGTAAACAGGGGTGCACTCATCATACGCAAAAAATGGTAACCATGTGAAAAGATGTTAAGTAGTATGACTGGTAACCATTTCGTTACTTACAGCCAATCCTGATGTACACATCAAATATATCATTATTCTTTTAAAAAATACGTAGGGAATTACCTGGCGATCCAGTGGCTGAGTGTATACATATGTAAAACATATATATAATTATTGGGTTCGCCAACCCAATATATATATATATGTACATATAAAACATATATACTTATAAATTAATTAATGAGAAACAAAAGACTGCAAGGCAGAGGGGAATTATAAGGACATGAAGACCTCATGCTTTTAAGAGGATCCCAAAGGACTCAAGAGGCCAGGAGACTGGCCAGGCGCTGCATATTAAACCCTTTACCAGCAGATATGATGAGGATATTTCTACTATGTCAAGGTTTTCCTTAGAAAAGACAAGGCCTTTCCCGTCCACAGAGAAGCAAAGAAAGTTCAGCCTCGGGGGGAAGTGTGGACAGGACTCAAGGAAAACGTACGCTCAATTTCAGGATCCAGCATGACTCGGGAAGAAAGAGCCGGAATAGAACCCCACCAAGAGAAAGGGGAGGGCCGGTAGTAGCGAAGTGACTTCTGCACTGAAGCACTTAGGTTAATTTAGCATTTTGGTCTGCATCCAGCATTTAAGTGGATGCTCACGGAAACCTGAGTTTCGGAAAGAAGTCACTTGGCCAACGTCACTGAGCCAGTTACAGAACAGGGGCCAGGTGGCCTGCATCCAGAGCCAGGTGCTTAGGTAGAGCGGACTGGGGACGCACGACTTGAAGGAGAGGGGATTTCGGGAGTGGAACGCAAGGACGCGTGGGGTGCGCGAAAGGCGGCTCTGCGCAGGCGCAGCGAGCCTTCCGCAGCGGCGGCCTCCGGTCCGTTACCCTCCGACCTCCTCCAAGAAGGGTGAAAGGCCCCCAGGCCACATGAAGCCGCGTCCTATCTGGGAAGCATGTTCTCTGAGCCACCGCAGTGTCTCTGCGCCGGTGCCCCGCCGGCAGCCACTCACCGAAGCCCGGAGCAACCTTCCTGCCGCTGCGGCCATCTTCGGTGAGCAGGCGACCCGGGTGCAGAGACGCGGACGGGGCGGAGCCTACGGGGAGGGCGTGGCCAGGGGCGGGCCCGGGCCGGAGCCGAGGCGGGGAAAACTGCAACCTCCTAGCGTTTTGGGGCCCCTCAGCCTGTAAACCGCACTGTTGTCGGGTCCCTCAGCCCCATCCGGAGGAGAAGTCCTGTTAAAGCTCCCAGGTCGCTGCATGCTTGGGAAAGCGATCTTCGTGAAAGTCGCTCCATCATGTCCGACTCTTTGCGACCCCATAGACAAGCCATGAACTTCTCCAAGCAAGAATACTGGAGTGGGCAGCCCAATCGCTTCTCCGGGGGATCTTCCCAACCCAGGGATCCAGCCTAAGTCTCCTGCATTGCAGGTGAATTCTTTTACCAGCTGAGCTATCAGGAAAGTGATACTTTGTTTGTCGCTCCAACTTTGTTATTGTTCAGTAGATCAGTCCTGTCTGACTCTTTGCAACGCCATGGACTGAAGCTTGCCAGGCCTCCCTGTCCTTCATTATCTCAGGGATTTTGTTCAAACTCATGTCCGTTGAATCGGTGATGCCATCCAACCATCTCAATCGACCCAACCTAAAAAGGTCTAATCCAGGTGGGAAGATAGCTACTTCCGTATTTGCTACTGACTTTTAATAAATCCACTTTCTGTGGATTAGTTTCTGTAAAAGGCTCCCTTTCCTATTTTGGCCAGAGCTAGAGCCTTCTGGCTTATGGATGAAATGAAATTAATCATTAATGCAGTTTTAGGGACTTCCTTGGTAGTCCAGTGTCTGAGACTCCCCACTCCCAATGCAGGGACTGGGGTTCCATCTGTGGTCAGAGAACTAGAGCCCCCATGTGCCACCTATGAGTCCTCATGCTGCAACTATAGATCCCAGTTGCTGCAGCAAAGAACTGGTGTAGCCAAATAAAGAATAGGTGTTCTTTTAAAAAGTCCTGGGCTTGCTGTATGATGGTCTGGAGATGTAGGATGGGGGGATATACATATGACTAATCTGAGAACATGCATATCTGTAAACAACAAAACTCTGTAAAAGTTAAAAGTAAAATAAAAGTTTTTTTTTTAAAAAAGTCATGGGCTTCCCTGGTGGTCCAGTGGGTAAGGACACCGCCTTGCAGTGCAAGGGACGCCGGTTCGATCCCTGGCCTGGGAAGATTCCACTTGCTGCGGAGCAGCTGGACCAATGTGTCCAATTACGGAGCCGGAGCTCTGGAGTGCATGCGCCCAGAGCCGGTGCTCTGCGACAACAGAGGCCACCACGATGGGAGGCCCACACGGGCCAAACAACAAAGATGGATGAAAAATAGATAAACGAAAGACCAAGAGAAGTGGCCCGCCCGCCCTCCTCCCTCCCCTATCCCCCCCAAATATAATAAAAAAAAAGTCATTAGTGCAGTTTTAATCTATTAATAAGCTAGGTGGATCAGACACATAAAGGTTTTGTTGTCCCAAAAATCTTTGGGATGATGTCTAGGCTTCCATTTTGGCTTTCCTTGCCAAAATTGGGAGAATTAGGACAAGTTTAAAATTTATTTCCTTTCAATTAGTAAAGCCAAGTGTGCAGCAGTGAGCATGGTACTTCAAAGCAAGTTCATCTAACATAATAAAAACCAAATAAATGTGACAAAATGTAGATCCTAAGTGGGTATTTTCCCAACACCAGGATTGTTACCAGAAAAACTGGGCTGGCGGGTGTGGAGCCAAATGACACAACCCAAGCAAAGATTAGGAAAGAAAGGATTTATTACTTTTATTACAAGTAAAATCTTTTTTTTAAAAAAAGCATTTATTTTGGTTGTTCCAAGTCCTGGAGCACATAAGATCTCAATCATTATTGCAACATGAGACCTCTTAGTTCCGGCACAGGAAGTCTATCTAGTTCCCTGAACAGGGATTGAATTCCCTGCATTGGAAGTGCAGAGTCTTAGCCACTGAACTAACAGGGACGTCCCAAGGAAGGAGATTTTTCCAAAGCAGTGTCTCCTCAAACAGGAGACACTTTAAAGCTAAGGGTACATGAGTATGTATGAAGGGGCTTGGGTGGTGGACAGAATCCAAGCTTTAGTTGATTGAAGTCACAAGGGTCAGAAGAGGTCAACATCATCCCGTAGGTTCCCATTGGCTTGGTGGTTGAACACTTCAAGCTCATCTTTATCGTTGAAACAGACCTGGAATTCTTTAAAACTGAACTACTACCCTTGCTGTAGTGACTTTTCTAAAGCCATTTGTTTCTGCAGTGTTTTGTTCCTTTTAGATCATTAATTACTGTGACATGTTCAAGGGCCAGCCCAGCACTGTGGCCAGCCTTAGATCACAAATAGCTTAGGCCCCAAACAGCTTTTCTTATACAAGAAAGCTGTGCCTGTTTTTCTTTCTCCAGGGACCTCCTACCCTACCTGCTTACAAGCCCAACATGTGCATGCATGCTAATTCACTTCAGTTGTGTCCAGCTCTTTGAGACCCTATGGACTGGAGCCCACCAGGTTCCTGTGTCCAGGCAAGAATACTGGAGTGGGTTGCCATGACCTCACCAGGGGCTCTTCCCCATCTAGGGATCAAACCCGCCCCTCATGTTTCCTGCATTGGCAGCTGGGTGCTTTACCACTAATTCTTTCCCTGGGAGCCCTTACAGGCCCAACACAGGTGCCCAGCTCCCAGATCCTCTGGCTGCTAGAGAGGACCTCTCACTGCTTATCACTTTTCCAAACAGAAAGCTGAAGCAATTGCCTGTGGTTCAAAAGCTTGTCTCAAGTCATGCAGAGTCACTGGCTGGGGGCACAGTGAGAACTGAGAACTCCTCACTGGACACGGTGGTTTGCTGATCTTTGTCTAAAGCTTATCTCCTTGGTCCTAAAAGGAATGAAATATCCTAGAATCTCAGGCCGAGAGGCCCAGAAGGAATTTCATAGGAGTCTTTCAGCGGCCTGTTCCGAATCGCAAAATGAGTGGCCTTCAGCTAATCTCAGGCGAGAGCCAAAGACCTCCTCTGGGAGGATAAATAGAGTCCTCCATTTGTTCATTCCAAGGAGAGATCACCTTAATTGGAATTGGTATTTGAGCACTGCTCTGCCAAGCCTTCTCTGACTACCTCCCCCTTGAGTCTGGGTTAGAGAAATCTTGCAGGTACCTAGAAAGCTTTTCTCGTTCTCATTTGCTCATTTCTCATTGGGGTTTCCTACAAGAAACCTTGTCTGGGGCTTCCCCAGTGACTCAACAGGTAGAGAATTTGCCTGCAGTGCAGGAGACACAGGAGACACGGGTTCAATCCCTGGGTCAGGAAGATCCCTTGGAGTAGGAAATGGCAATCTACCCCAGTATTCTTGTCTGGGTAATTCCATGGAGAGAGGAGCCTGATGGGCTACAATTCATGGGGCCACAAAGCATCAGGCATGACTGAGTGACTGAGCACGCACACACACACACAACAGTCTTGTCTAGGTCTTAACCATCAGTGAACTTCATGAGGGCAGAGCTCATGTCTTACCCAGCCTTGCAGTCCTGCTGGCTAGGCTAGCACCTGGCTCATAGAAACTGCTCAGAAAACGTTTCTCAAATGAATGAATAAGCAGTGGTTGACATGATGGCCAACACGTTCTTTCCACATTCATTCTGGGAAAAAAAAAAAAATCTCTTTATTCCATTTTCTCTAGCTGTCACAACAAGGACACAGATTTTTCCCCTGCAGGAAAAAGGCCAACTGAACTTGTCCTCATTACCAAAAGAGTAGAAAATGACTGAGAGTCTCCCTTTTGAGTTTGGGAGAAGAATTTTTGGACCTAGTCGAGGGAAAGGGAAATGAAAAGATATATGGTACTTTTTGTGATGATTAGGAAAATACCTCCCTGGAACCACAAGCTAATATTCTGGTAACTGGGACTACAATTAGAGATGGCAAACATTACTCTGGGTTTTGCTGAGTTCTTCCTCTTTCCATGGCAAAAAGCATTAATTTTTTTCTCCTTTCTTTTCCCATTGACGAAGGCCTCAAAGTCAGCTCTCTCCTGGGTTCTGGGAAAGATACAGGCTTAATTCTGAGCCCTGTCTGCTAGCAAAGGCCTCCCCTGACAGCCTTATCCCCTGGATTCCCCCGCCGGGCCTGGAGCTGCTCCAGGGCAGAGAGCACCCCCAGAGCAGGCCACAGAGGCACAGATGGAATCGACTTGTCCTGCCTTCAAACCCTCATGAATTATTTCACCTTCGTCAGTCTGACAGTCTTCCCTTCCTGCTCCCTAGCACGACTCAGCTTCCTTCTGAGCCTTTCCTCTGCTATCTTTATTGCTTGCCCCTTGTCTATTTCCCTGGTGCAGTGGTAATGAATCCACCTGCCAATGCAGGAGTCACACGAGTGTTGAGTTCAATCCCTGGGTCAGGAAGGTCCCCTGTGGTAGGAAATGACAACCCACTCCAGTATTGTTACCTAGAAAGTTTCATGGACAGAGGAGCCTGGTGGGCAACAATCCATGCACTCCCGAAGAATTGGACACAACTGAGCATGCATGCTTGCATCTGCATCTGTTCCCAACCCCTCTTTTTAATAGACTATATATGTATATTTGATTTTTAAAATAATATGTATATTTAATATATTTATATTTAAGTTTTTGAATGCACTGTAGTCCACGGAGTCACAAAGAGCTGGACATGACTGAGCAACTGAACTGCAGGGCACGTGGTATCTAACCGATACCACCTGCACTGGAAACATGGAGTCTTCACCGCTGGGCCACCAGGGAAGTTCTCAATAGACTCTATTTTTCAGAGCAGTTTCAGGTTCACAGCAAAACTGAGTGAAAGCGTAGGGATTTCCCATCGACACCTGGTCCCTCACCTGCACAGCCTCCACTACCATCTACCACGGTGGTGGGTTTGCTGTAATTTGCGAGCCTACATTGCTGAGATCAGCCTTCATTTACATTAGCGCTCACTCTGGTGTTGTACATCCTAGGGGTCAGGACAAAGTGCTGGCGTGTACCCACTGCTGTAGTACCATGCAGAACCGTCCACTGCCCTAACCGCCCCCCAGCTCCAGGCCACCTACCCCCTTTTTAGAGTAGTGTCTCCTAGCGAGCCTGCCACCATCTCCACTGGATATCTCTTACTCAGCCCAAACCCAACAAACACAAGGCCAAAGTCTTGCCCTCTCTCCGGAAGCCTGTTCCTCACAGCCCCCTCCCCACCTCCAGCCAACCAGCACCCAAAGGCTGTATGTCTTCTCTCCACCTCCAGGCCACCACCTCAGTCCAGGCCACCACTGTTTCACCCCTGGAATTTTCACAGCTTCTTAGGGCTTCTTGGGGATCAGAAAGGCTTAGATCATTTTTTTTTTCATGTGGACCATTTTATACAGACTTTATTGAATTTGTTACAGTACTGCTCCTGTCTTACGTTTTGGTTTTTTTGCCTCAAGGCATGGGGGGCCTGTTAGCTCCCCACCTAGGGATCAAAACCACAACCCTGTGTTGGAAGGGAACTCTTTCCAGTGGACGCCCAGGGAAGCCCTGAGGTCAATTTTGACAGGGAAGGAAAACACAACACAAAGTCCACGCAGTTTTGCCGCAAGTCACCATGTTCCCCAGGCCCTGCTGCTTCTCTGGACTCCAGAGATTCCCAGCTGCCCGTACCTGCAGCTCTGCGTCAAGGCCTTTCAGAACTGGGGAAGGCTGGACCACCCATCCCTGCGGAAAGACAGAACCCCTGCTCTTGCCTGGGAAATCCTATGGACAGAGGAGCCTGGTGGGCTATGGTCTGTGGGGTCACGAGAGTGGACGTGACGGAGCGGTCAAGCCACTCCCACCGCAGGAGCCCTCACAGTGGCCAGGTGGAGAGAGCTAGTGTGGAAACAGTCCAGCTCCCCTCGTCCTGGGTAGACCAGGTGGGGTGTGTTTCCTGGAGTTTCCACAGGGATTAAGTTGCAGTTACTCGTGAAGGTTACTTAACCGACCTTTACTGGCTGCTTTTTTGTATCATCTCCCCCTACCTCACCTCCCAAACAAGGTCCTTGCATTAAATCCTAGGCTTAAGGCCTAGGAGAACCCAAACTCAGACACGGCACTACGCAAACGGTAATACAAAGGGCTTTCTGCAGGCTGAAGGCAGGATTTAGGTAGAACTGTTTAGTCATAGTTCTTTCCATCCTGGGAGAGCTGGTATTGGAAACCAAGCTGAAAGGTGGAGGATGGGACTTCTCTGGTGGTCCAGAGGTTAAGAATCCACATGCCAATGGAGGGGACATGGGTTTGATCCCTGCTCCAAAAAGATTCTACATTCCTCGGGGTAACTAAGCCTGTGGCCACAACTACTAAGCCAGCACTCTAGAGCCCGTGCTTTGCAACAAGAGTAGCCAATGCAATGAGAAGCTCAGGCATTGCAACTAGAAAAGGCCCACGAGCAGCCATGGAGACCCAGTTCAGTCAAAAATAAGTAAGAATGTGATGTAATTCTAGAGTAATAAGAAAGAAAGGTAGAGAGTGAATGCCATCTTTCTCAGTCCTGTCAGTCTCCCTTTGTAACAAGCTTTATTCGGAGACATTGCCAAAGTCCACATGTGAGGTCCATCTTGGCCTTCCATGATGGGCCCAGGAGCTTCCTAACCGGTCTCTCTGCGTTCACTGACTCCTTCTGATTCATCCTCAGCAGCAAACACCGACCAGGTTTTCCATTAAAACGTCAATGGCTCCTGAAAACACAACACAAAGTCCACGCAGTTTTGCCGCAAGTCACCATGTTCCCCAGGCCCTGCTGCTTCTCTGACTCCAGAGATTCCCAGCTGCCCGTACCTGCAGCTCGGCAAGGCCTTTCAGAACTGGGGAAGGCTGGACCACCCATCCTGCGGAAAGACAGAACCCCTGCTCTTGCCTGGGAAATCCTATGGACAGAGGAGCCTGGTGGGCTATGGTCTGTGGGGTCACGAGAGTGGACGTGACGGAGCGGTCAAGCCACTCCCACCGCAGGAGCCCTCACAGTGGCCAGGTGGAGAGAGCTAGTGTGGAAACAGTCCAGCTCCCCTCGTCCTGGGTAGACCAGGTGGGGTGTGTTTCCTGGAGTTTCCACAGGGATTAAGTTGCAGTTACTCGTGAAGGTTACTTAACCGACCTTTACTGGCTGCTTTTTTGTATCATCTCCCCCTACCTCACCTCCCAAACAAGGTCCTTGCATTAAATCCTAGGTTTAAAGGGCCCCTAGGAGAACCCAAACTCAGACACGGCACTACGCAAACGGTAATACAAAGGGCTTTCTGCAGGCTGAAGGCAGGATTTAGGTAGAACTGTTTAGTCATAGTTCTTTCCATCCTGGGAGAGCTGGTATTGGAAACCAAGCTGAAAGGTGGAGGATGGGACTTCTCTGGTGGTCCAGAGGTTAAGAATCCACATGCCAATGGAGGGGACATGGGTTTGATCCCTGCTCCAAAAAGATTCTACATTCCTCGGGGTAACTAAGCCTGTGGCCACAACTACTAAGCCAGCACTCTAGAGCCCGTGCTTTGCAACAAGAGTAGCCAATGCAATGAGAAGCTCAGGCATTGCAACTAGAAAAGGCCCACGAGCAGCCATGGAGACCCAGTTCAGTCAAAAATAAGTAAGAATGTGATGTAATTCTAGAGTAATAAGAAAGAAAGGTAGAGAGTGAATGCCATCTTTCTCAGTCCTGTCAGTCTCCCTTTGTAACAAGCTTTATTCGGAGACATTGCCAAAGTCCACATGTGAGGTCCATCTTGGCCTTCCATGATGGGCCCAGGAGCTTCCTAACCTGTCTCTCTGCTTTCACTGACTCCTTCTGATTCATCCTCAGCAGCAAACACCGACCAGGCCATTTCATCTCCTACTTAAAACTCGTCAATGGCTTCCTGTTTTTTATTAGAGGAAAACCCCAATTCACACAGGGCCCTACACAGTCTGCCCCTGTCTCCTTCCAGACCACTCCTTTTGGGCCTGTCCCACCCAACTCCTGCTCCAGCCATACTGATTTATTCTTACTTCCCCAACATCCAGCCCGCACCTTGGCACCTGCTGTGCTCTTTGACTGGAAGTCTCTCCACTCATGGCTGGCTGCAGTCACCATCCGCAGTGATTTTGGAGCCCAAGAAAATAAACTCTGCAGCTATGAAATTAAAAGACGCTTGCTCCTTGGAAAAAAAAAAAGCTATGACAAACCTAGACAGCGGATTAAAAAGCAGAGATACCACTTTGCCAACAAAGGTCCATAGAGTCAAAGCTATGGTTTTTTCCAGAAGTCACGTATGGATGTGAGAGCTGGACTGTAACGAGGGCTGAGCGCCAAAGAATTGATGCTAACTGTGGTGTTGGAGAAGACTCTTGAGAGTCTCTTGGACTGCAAGGAGATCGAACCAGTCAATCCTAAAGGAATGGAAATTACACTTACTTTGTCTGTTTACTGGGTATTTGCTGGATTTCTTCCCAAGATAAAAGTCTCACCAGGGCAAAGACCGTGCCCATGTTGTTGTTACATGCCCAATCCCTAGGACCGTACCTGGCACCTTGCAGATTCCTAGCCAATGTAGAGGAATCTGGTTGAAGATCCTGCTAAAAACTCACCATGTGCAGCCACTTCTGATTACCCATCCCCTACCCCAGCTGACCTCTCCTTCCTCCAAATGCCTTTGACAGTTATCAACATAATTATCTTGGTGACCAATCCTCTGTGTTTTATCACAGACCTTTCACGGGTGCCTTGAACTGTTACTCAAGTCATGTTTAGTTTCTGAATTCTTTCTGATGGCTACTATGGCTTGTAGCGTGAATAACTGGCTAATTTCGGAGACATTGCCAAAGTCCACATGTGAGGTCCATTGGCCTTCCATGATGGGCCCAGGAGCTTCTAACCTGTCTCTCTGCTTTCACTGACTCCTTCTGATTCATCCTCAGCAGCAAACACCGACCAGGCCATTTCATCTCCTACTTAAAACTCGTCAATGGCTTCCTGTTTTTTATTAGAGGAAAACCCCAATTCACACAGGGCCCTACACAGTCTGCCCCTGTCTCCTTCCAGACCACTCCTTTTGGGCCTGTCCCACCCAACTCCTGCTCCAGCCATACTGATTTATTCTTACTTCCCCAACATCCAGCCCGCACCTTGGCACCTGCTGTGCTCTTTGACTGGAAGTCTCTCCACTCATGGCTGGCTGCAGTCACCATCCGCAGTGATTTTGGAGCCCAAGAAAATAAACTCTGCAGCTATGAAATTAAAAGACGCTTGCTCCTTGGAAAAAAAAAAAGCTATGACAAACCTAGACAGCGGATTAAAAAGCAGAGATACCACTTTGCCAACAAAGGTCCATAGAGTCAAAGCTATGGTTTTTTCCAGAAGTCACGTATGGATGTGAGAGCTGGACTGTAACGAGGGCTGAGCGCCAAAGAATTGATGCTAACTGTGGTGTTGGAGAAGACTCTTGAGAGTCTCTTGGACTGCAAGGAGATCGAACCAGTCAATCCTAAAGGAATGGAAATTACACTTACTTTGTCTGTTTACTGGGTATTTGCTGGATTTCTTCCCAAGATAAAAGTCTCACCAGGGCAAAGACCGTGCCCATGTTGTTGTTACATGCCCAATCCCTAGGACCGTACCTGGCACCTTGCAGATTCCTAGCCAATGTAGAGGAATCTGGTTGAAGATCCTGCTAAAAACTCACCATGTGCAGCCACTTCTGATTACCCATCCCCTACCCCAGCTGACCTCTCCTTCCTCCAAATGCCTTTGACAGTTATCAACATAATTATCTTGGTGACCAATCCTCTGTGTTTTATCACAGACCTTTCACGGGTGCCTTGAACTGTTACTCAAGTCATGTTTAGTTTCTGAATTCTTTCTGATGGCTACTATGGCTTGTAGCGTGAATAACTGGCTAATTCACTTTTTAAAAGCTCCTCAATACTTGAGGGTGTATTTTCTATGAACAAGGACATTCTCATATAGTAACCATATTATTCAATACAATGATCAAAATCAGGAGTGTTAACATTGACCCACTATTATCAAATCCACTGTCCATATTCAAATATCATCAATGGTCCCCAAAATGTTCTTTACAGTTAGCCCCTCCATGATCCAAACCAGAATGACACATCACAATTAGTTGTCTTTTTAGTCTCTTTCAGACTTTCTTGATCTTCCTTTGACGTTCACAGTTTTAAGGGATATCAGCTGGCTCTTTTGTGGAATGTCTGTCAGCTTGCTTGTCTGATATTTCCTTATCATTCAATTCAGGCTAAATATTTTTAACAGGAACACCACTGCAGTGTCGTTCCATAATTTACTTAACTAACCTGGTATTGTTGGAGATTTGTGTTGTTTCAAATTTTTCTTCAGGTTATAACTAATACTGTGAGCTCTGTACATCCTTGTAGTCAAACCTTTGCGCATAATCTTCCCTATTTCTTGAGAGTGTATTTCTGGAATTGTAACTGCTACGACGAAGGCTTGTGTGTGTTTTAATAATTTTTTTTCAACTCATTTCAGCCGCTCAGTCATGTTTGACCCCTTTCATTCCCATGTGCAGCAGCAGACCAGGGCTCCCTGTCCTTCACCATCTCCCGGAGCTTGCTCAGACTCATGTCCATTGGCTTGGCGATGCCAACCATTGCTGTCCTTTGTCATTTTGTTACGTGTTGCCAAGCTGCCTTCCAGCGGGGCTGTGCTAGTTCACACTCCCTCCACAATGAGTGAAAGCACTTTCCGGGAGATTTTGCCAGTGCTGAATCCAGGTGGTCTAAAGCAGCCTTCTTTCAGCAACCTGCGCTTCTCGCATTGATCTATCTTCTACTTCTTGCATGGGACTGGTCAGTCCAATACACCTAGAAGTTGTGTAAAGGCAGGGCTTTTGTGTTGACTTATCTCATTCCGTGGTGCCTAGCTATGCTTCTTACCTAACAGTCACTCAATAAATGTCAGAGGAAGGAAGTAACAAATGGTAATGATGCCACCTTATGTGATTGTTAGATTCCGCTCTGACATACTGGGCTCCTAAAAATGTCATTAAAATTAGCATCCCAAAGTCCAACCACCAGAGTCCTGCCTAGCCTAGATTAGAAAGCTGCCCAGCCTGTTGCCAGTCCCCATTCCCAGGACCTCTTGGGATGCCCGATTAGTCTTTACATCTTGTCCATGTGGATCCGATACATGCTCTTCACTTCACGCGTCAGCACTGCTCTGGGCTTCTCAGCTTCCCTCTCGTCCTTGCTCCAGAAGCTTCTCAGGGCTGCTGCTGGTCTTCTTGTATATCCTTCTGAGTGCCAGGGTGGTCACATGCCTTTCTCTCAATTCCTGGGTGCCAGCAGAAAGGAGAGATCTTATTTATTTATTTATTTTAAAAATATTTATTTATTTGGCTGCATCGGGACTTGGTTATGGCCCACCGGTTCTTCCTTGCTTGCTTGTTGCCTCAAGGCATGTGGGATCTTAGTTCCCTGACCAGGGATCAAACCTGCATCTCCTGCATTGCAAGGCCGACACTTGACCACGGGCCACTGGGGACGTCCCAAGAAATCATTTTAAATGGATGACTTGGGGATGACAGCTGGGAATTACAATGCAGACAGGCAAACATCAAGCAGGATGTGAGTGGTCCTGTTCAGACTCTCTGTCACCTTCTCAACTCCATAGGCACCCCTGAGAGATCACTTTTCCCCTTTGTGACACTCCTCCCTCCCCACGTTGCAGGCATCTGCTCACTTGGGAGACTATCGTAGGGAACACCCTTGATTGCACTTCTTTTTCCAGTCCCAGCCCTCTCCCCACCACCTTGTCTTCTCCTAGAAAGAATCCTCAGTGATCTGCCTCCCCTGATGAACACATGCTTTTACAGAGTGCGCAGCATGGCTCAATTCCTCTTTATTCCTATTCCAGAGTGGGAAGTGGCTTCTCAAGTAACTAAAAGCCCCTAAAAGTGTTTTCCCAGAACTGAAGAGAAATTCTCTCCTCTCAGATGCATTTTTCCTCCACCCTACCACAACCACAACAAAGGACTGTTTGCCTCAGTCTTGTGTGACTCCCTCTAGTCATCAATGTCTCAGAAATACTGCTACCTCCTCACGAAGCAGGGAACAGTTCCACTCAACCCCACCACTTTCAAAGTGTTATTATGGGCTCCATCTCCCTGCTCTGTTAAGGCCGCTTAGGGGAGGGCCCCCAAGTCTTGTGCAAGGAAAAGCTGCTTCTAATTTTCCGAAGGGTTGGGATGCGGAGGACCAGAGCGGGGCAAGGTTGAGTAGAGCTGGGACAACAGGTTGTGTTGAAAACAAAGATGCTTTCCTGTTTTTGTCATGTCTCTGGTCCTTCCCAAGAGGGAAACTGACATCTCAGAGGGGAGTGAGGACGAGAGGAGTGCTGGGGGGTCGGGGGGAAGCGGTGGAATGACTCCTACAGATCTGCAAGGTGGCAGAGCTCCTAATCGGCAGTGTCCTAATGGGAGAGTGCTTATGGTGCCTCAAAGCCGCTTTTCTTCCGGCAACCCCGCCCCCACGCAAACCAGCCTTCCCTCTTCTCCCCCACCCTTTCTGATTGTGTTCAGCATGCTAATGTTCCGGTCCTCCATATGTCCATTGCCTCCTCTGCCACTTCCCTCTGTCCCTTTATCTATTCTCTGGACTCTAGGTCTAGGCTTCCTGCCAATATTCTCTCTTTCCTGTGAGATCAGTGCACTTGGTAAAAACGCTGCAACTTTCCTCTCGTTCTGGAAGATCATGTGGTGGAATGGAAACAACGCTGCATAAAGATATCAGAGACTGGTCTTGGGACCAATCCTGCACCTTTCTGGTTATGTATCTTTAACTTCTCTGACTTTTTATATATCTTTAATTTTCTTATTTATAAAATTGGAATGATAATACCTACATATTCATTAGGTAGATGAAAGCACTTTGTACATTGTAATTAGTTGATATTATGAATCACTTGGTCCAACCTATTCTTCAACTGTTGCTTGGATTTAAAAGTTTTATTTTTATTAAGATAAAATTGACTATTTTTAAAATAAACAGTTCAGTGACATTCAGAACATTCACAATATTGGAATTGCCCCACTCCCTCAAGATGGGAAGTGGTTTAAAAAAGAAAGAAACGGGTCTCTCCTCTCAGATGCATTTTCCTCCACCCTACCACAACCACAACAAAGGACTGTTTGCCTCAGTCTTGTGTGACTCCTCTAGTCATCAATGTCTCAGAAATACTGCTACCTCCTCACGAAGCAGGGAACAGTTCCACTCAACCCCACCACTTTCAAAGTGTTATTATGGGCTCCATCTCCCTGCTCTGTTAAGGCCGCTTAGGGGAGGGCCCCCAAGTCTTGTGCAAGGAAAAGCTGCTTCTAATTTTCCGAAGGGTTGGGATGCGGAGGACCAGAGCGGGGCAAGGTTGAGTAGAGCTGGGACAACAGGTTGTGTTGAAAACAAAGATGCTTTCCTGTTTTTGTCATGTCTCTGGTCCTTCCCAAGAGGGAAACTGACATCTCAGAGGGGAGTGAGGACGAGAGGAGTGCTGGGGGGTCGGGGGGAAGCGGTGGAATGACTCCTACAGATCTGCAAGGTGGCAGAGCTCCTAATCGGCAGTGTCCTAATGGGAGAGTGCTTATGGTGCCTCAAAGCCGCTTTTCTTCCGCCAACCCCGCCCCCACGCAAACCAGCCTTCCCTCTTCTCCCCCACCCTTTCTGATTGTGTTCAGCATGCTAATGTTCCGGTCCTCCATATGTCCATTGCCTCCTCTGCCACTTCCCTCTGTCCCTTTATCTATTCTCTGGACTCTAGGTCTAGGCTTCCTGCCAATATTCTCTCTTTCCTGTGAGATCAGTGCACTTGGTAAAAACGCTGCAACTTTCCTCTCGTTCTGGAAGATCATGTGGTGGAATGGAAACAACGCTGCATAAAGATATCAGAGACTGGTCTTGGGACCAATCCTGCACCTTTCTGGTTATGTATCTTTAACTTCTCTGACTTTTTATATATCTTTAATTTTCTTATTTATAAAATTGGAATGATAATACCTACATATTCATTAGGTAGATGAAAGCACTTTGTACATTGTAATTAGTTGATATTATGAATCACTTGGTCCAACCTATTCTTCAACTGTTGCTTGGATTTAAAAGTTTTATTTTTATTAAGATAAAATTGACTATTTTTAAAATAAACAGTTCAGTGACATTCAGAACATTCACAATATTGGGGAATTGCCACTTTTCTCTAATTTCAAAACATTTTCTTCACCCCAAAATAAACCTCAGACCCACTAAGCGGTTCATCCGCTATTCACCCTATCACAGCCCCTGATAACCAATCCATACTTCTGTCTCTAGGAATTCTGGATATGTCGTATAAATGGAATCATACAATATTTGTCCTTTTATGTCTGGCTTATTTCACAAAGTAAAATGTTTTCAAGGTTCATCTGCTTTTTGCTTTGTAACGTGTATCAACATTTCATCCCTTTTTGTGGCTGAATAATATTCCACTGTATGGATGCATCACAATTTGCTCGTCCATTAACCTTTTGATGGACATGTGAATTGTTTCCACCTTTTGGTTGTTGTGCTAGTGTGGTGAACGATGTTCACGTACAAGTTTTTGTGTGGACAGAAGTTTTCAGTTTGTGGGTATTTGCCTAGGAATGGAACTGCTGGGTCATATATTTTGTTTAACTTTTTCAGGAATTCAGATTTTTTTTAGGAAAGAAAAAAGAATGTTAAAAAATTCAAAAGTGATAGAACTCTTCTACTTTTGGCTGTGTTAGTGTTACACAGGTATATGTGCAGCGTGCCAAGTCACTTCAGTTATGCCCAGTTCTTTGCAACCCCATGGGCTGGGGCCTGCCAGGTTTCTCTGTCCGTGGGATTCTTCAGGTAAGAATACTGGAGTGGGTTGCCGTTTCCTCCTTTGGGGATCTTCCCAGGGGTCAAACCTGAGTCTCTTATGTCTCCCGCTTTGGCAGTTGGGTTCTCTACCACTAGCGCCACCTGGGAAGCCCATACAAGTATATGCATTTTTCTAAACTCATAGAACTAAACACCAAAAAGAGTGAATCTTACTTCACTGTGTATAAATTTAAAAGAAAAATTCAAAAGAAAAAAAAATTACTCTTTGAAAAATCATCTCGGGGCTTCCCTGGTGGTCCAGTGGGTAGAGAGTCTGCTTTGCAATGCAAGGGGCACTGGTTCAGTCCCTGGCCCGGGAAGATCCCATATGCCATGGACCAGTGTGTCCAATTACAAGCCAGTGCTCTGGAGCGCATGTGCCCAGAGCCGGTGCTCTGCAACAAGAGAGGCCACTGCAGTGAGAGGCCCCAAAGGTCAAAGAATAAAGATGGATGAAAATAAATTAAGAACCAATTTTAAAAAAAGAGGCCAAAATAAAAAAAAAAAAAAGTCATCTCATTGTTATGGCAAAAGGTTGGTAATAATGAAAAATGTTCACCAGTAAACAACTAGTTAAAAGGATTACAGTCCAGCCTTTTAGTGAAATGAGTATCTTGGGTCTTTAGTAAAAACCAGCTAGCTTGGAAAGATTGAGGGCAACAGGAGAAGGGTGCAACAGAGGATGTGATGGTTGGATAGCGTCATTGACTCAATGGACATGAATTTGAGCATGCTCCGGTAGATGGTGATGGACAGAGAAGCCTGGTGTGCTGCAGTCCATGGGGTCCTAAAGAATCAGACACAACTTAGCGACTGAACAACAACCATCTTTCCCCCACTTCCATGAAACCTGCAGAGGCCAGATTCGGCCTGGAGAGGAGGGGATTCTCTGGAATCCCATCTGGATCCCCAAACACAGGAGGGTTGTGGAGCTTGAGATAAAAGTCACTGAATCCTTCTATGGCCCAATGACCATGTCATGAGCAGAATCCCCTTTGTAGCGGGTGGGATTTGAGTGGCCTGGTACACTCATGGATTCACAGTAGCCCACAAAGGTGGAACCTAGAGCTTCCTTTTGCCGTTGGGGGCTGGCTGCAGCTCTCTGGAGTTTGTGCTAGGTGGCATCCTCTCTCTATGGAGAGGCAAGTGACAGCTTGGCTCCGACCTTCCGGCTTCCTGTGCAAGCTCACGTCTATGGCAGGGAACCCATGCCTTTGCTCCTACAGGAGGAGGTTAAGCTGTTCCAAACTGTATACTCTATTTTATTTTATGTAATTGTCAAAAAAGCAATCTGTGAAAAAATTATATTTTTTAAACTGCAAGTATTTGTTAGATTCCTTTTACTCTTTGAAAAATCATCTCGGGGCTTCCCTGGTGGTCCAGTGGGTAGAGAGTCTGCTTTGCAATGCAAGGGGCACTGGTTCAGTCCCTGGCCCGGGAAGATCCCATATGCCATGGACCAGTGTGTCCAATTACAAGCCAGTGCTCTGGAGCGCATGTGCCCAGAGCCGGTGCTCTGCAACAAGAGAGGCCACTGCAGTGAGAGGCCCCAAAGGTCAAAGAATAAAGATGGATGAAAATAAATTAAGAACCAATTTTAAAAAAAGAGGCCAAAATAAAAAAAAAAAAAAAGTCATCTCATTGTTATGGCAAAAGGTTGGTAATAATGAAAAATGTTCACCAGTAAACAACTAGTTAAAAGGATTACAGTCCAGCCTTTTAGTGAAATGAGTATCTTGGGTCTTTAGTAAAAACCAGCTAGCTTGGAAAGATTGAGGGCAACAGGAGAAGGGTGCAACAGAGGATGTGATGGTTGGATAGCGTCATTGACTCAATGGACATGAATTTGAGCATGCTCCGGGAGATGGTGATGGACAGAGAAGCCTGGTGTGCTGCAGTCCATGGGGTCCTAAAGAATCGGACACAACTTAGCGACTGAACAACAACCATCTTTCCCCCACTTCCATGAAACCTGCAGAGGCCAGATTCGGCCTGGAGAGGAGGGGATTCTCTGGAATCCCATCTGGATCCCCAAACACAGGAGGGTTGTGGAGCTTGAGATAAAAGTCACTGAATCCTTCTATGGCCCAATGACCATGTCATGAGCAGAATCCCCTTTGTAGCGGGTGGGATTTGAGTGGCCTGGTACACTCATGGATTCACAGTAGCCCACAAAGGTGGAACCTAGAGCTTCCTTTTGCCGTTGGGGGCTGGCTGCAGCTCTCTGGAGTTTGTGCTAGGTGGCATCCTCTCTCTATGGAGAGGCAAGTGACAGCTTGGCTCCGACCTTCCGGCTTCCTGTGCAAGCTCACGTCTATGGCAGGGAACCCATGCTTTTGCTCCTACAGGAGGAGGTTAAGCTGTTCCAAACTGTATACTCTATTTTATTTTATGTAATTGTCAAAAAAGCAATCTGTGAAAAAATTATATTTTTTAAACTGCAAGTATTTGTTAGATTCCTTTTAGCATATAACTGACTAGCTAAGACTTTAAGTGAGGGACCAAGGATGGCCTCCTTTTTTATTGAGTCAATTAAATATTCACCGACCCACAGTGGCCTCTCTGAGGACAGTCAAAGCTTCATATCAAAGTCTCAGAGACCATTAGGCTCAGAGTCTCTGGAGCAAGGGCAAGTTTATGTTCCTGCAGCATTAAGATCAAAATTGCTGGAGTCCTCTCCTCTATGAGTCATCTGGTTTTAAAGGCTTCTAACATTGAATTTAATTCAGCTCACCTCCTTTTTCTCTTCAAGAAGCAATTCTACCTTTGGTGTCAAGATTTTATCCCCATTACCATACTTAAACAAGTGACCTGACTTGGGTGTGTCACCGCATGACAGATGCCCGTCATAAAAGGTCCATCAGTGATGGCTTGCATTCTTTCCTTATCCATATTAACAGAAAATCATTGGCTTTTAAGCAGATTACTAGGATAGAATCTGTTTTTCCTCCTTCCACTCGGAATTAATTTTTATGTTTTCGCTGTGTAATTTCCTTACCAGTTTTAGCATTTTTCCATCAAGTAAATCGATTTGATTGCTTGGCGCCGAATCAAACAAACAATGCCCATTTGGGGGGAAGCTAGCTTGTGTTTTAT
Source organism: Tragulus kanchil (assembly GCA_022376925.1). NCBI lineage: Eukaryota > Metazoa > Chordata > Mammalia > Artiodactyla > Tragulidae > Tragulus > Tragulus kanchil. The sequence goes on from JAIOJX010000005.1 coordinate 165,406,355, forward strand.
TCAAGTCTGTAAAGTGAGTTGAAATTGGTCTGCTGAGTCTTCCTTAAAATGGTGTAATGGGCTAACTCCTGGGCGGACTGCCGGAGACAGCTGAATTTGAGGACGGACGTTCAGGCAGAGGGTGGAATCATTCCAGGGACTGAGTGTCACAGCTTTTTAAATGCTGACCTCTGATCTTAGGAGGCCAGGCTCCCTATGTTTCCCTTTTAATCTCTGATCTGGCAGTGATATAGGAATTTTGATAGTTAACTAGCACAGAATAACTAATGCTCCAGAGGCCTAGAATGTACTCTGAGGCTGTGTACTCTGAGTCAGCTAATATTGCCAAATACTATGTGGAAGGTACTTACTGGGATTCCCTTGTAGCTCAGCTGGTAAAGAATCCACCTGCAATGCAGGAGACCCTGGTTTGATTCCTCGATCAGGAAGATCTTCGGGAAAAGGGATAGGCTACCCACTCCAGTATTCTTGGGCTTCACTTGTAGCTCAGACGGTAAAGAATCTGCCTGCAATGTGGGAGACCTGGGTTGGGAAGACTCCCTGGAGAAGGGGAAGGCTACACACTCCAGTATTCTTGCCTGGAGAATTCCATGGATCACAAAGAGTCGGACACGACTGAGCGACTTCACTTCAAGGTACTTCCTAGGTTCTACAGAGAATGGAATCAAAAGATGAAAAAGACACATTTCTGGCCTTTGAGTAGGGAAGGAAGTTGTTCGTTGTTGTTGTTTAGTTGATAAGTTGTATCTGACTCTTTTTCAACCCCATCGTGGGCTGTAGTCCACCAGGCTCCTCTGCCCATGGAATTCTCCAGGCAAGAATACTGGGGTGCGTCGCTGTTTCCTTCTCCTGGGTATCTTCCTGGCCCGGGGATGGAACTGGGGTCCCCTGCTTGGCAGGCAGATTCTCTACCACTGAGCCACGGGGGAAGCCCCAAGGGAAGACGGACATTCCCTTGAAAATCTAGCCTAACCACCACTTACCAATTGATCTAATAATCACCATCTCAGTTTCCTTTGGGATTGAGCCCTGCATTGGCAGGTGGATTCTTTTCCACTGTATCACCCAGCGGGGAAGTCCGCTGAAGTTTGTAATGTCAAATTAGGTCCCCACTGGATCCACGGGTGAAGGGACTTCTCAGAGAGGAGGGAACAGAACAGGAAGCCCCCTCATGCCTCCAACCCCACTGTCAGGGATCATTTTTCCTCTCTTGGATTCTTCCTAGGTGCCCCAAATCACTTCCTCTCTGTTTTCAAAGTCTTTTGTGTCCATGGAGACTCTTACTCCGTTTAGTTTCAGTGGGTTTCCTCCCCATTTGCTGGTCTTCCTAGTGATGGACTCTCCTGGGAAATCACCTTTGTATTCCCTGCGGTGCTTGGCACGTAAAGGTAAACTGAAGAAAGAGACAAAAACCTGGGAGAATGAAAGCACTGTCTCTCCAGCTGTTTCCTGATGATGAGAAAGTAGTGAGACAAAGAGAGAGAGGGAACCTCCAGCCCCAGCACTCTTTAGAAGGCCAGTTTGATTATTCAAGCAAAAGCAATCCGTATTTTAGGACAAAGATAGGTTTGTGACTTTCAGAATAGTTCCTTTCGACTTCTAAGAAACGAACCAAGGAGCTTTATTCATGCCATACAGCTGCTGACAGAAGAAGGAGAGGATGTCCTATTTCTCTGGCCTTTCTGCCTCAGCGGACCTGGTGTGGACGGGGATGTCAGTATTTGTCTATGGCATTTTCCCACCCCTCTCAAACTCACCCGCCCTCCACTTGGACTTCCATTCTTATTCTCTGCCAACTAGATTCCCATCTTACCTATTGATAGTTCATAGACTACTCTTCCGGAATCAAATCTATTTTTCAAGAGGAGTATGAGTTGTTAATGCAGCTAATGGGAAACAATGAAGCTACACTTGTGGTATTAAGGTCTGGAACGGACCGCCCCCACCCTACCACCTCCCCTTTATCGTTTAGCTGACTGCCTACTTTGCCATCTCACAATACAATTTAAGTTGACTGTGGTAGCCAAGCTGAACAATTGCAGCGCAGTTCAGCTGGCCGGCCTGTTGGCCAGAAAGTAAGCGCATAGCCTCTGAGTCGGACTGCTACGTTTAAATGCTAGGTCTTCTGCTTATTAGCTGTGTGACCTTAAGTTATAAAATGTCTCCTAACCTGGTGACTTTAATCTATAAAGTGGAGCTACGTTTCTCTCCCTCATCTGGATGTTGGGTTCAGCGAAATTAACCATGTAAAGTCCTTTCTTAGCATAGGACCTGGCCCACTGCTGGTATTCAGTAAATCTAGCCATTATCATTTCATTCTTAAATTGAATTTCTTCATAGAAGCGCAGGTATTTGAAGTACAACTATATATTTAACAGGCAGGACATATTACCTGGTACCAGAAGAGAAACAGACTTTCAGTTGCTGAATGACCATACTGAGCTCACTTATTATCCAGGGATCTATTTTTCACCTTTAAAATGGCGGAGGGGGGGGGGGGGTTCCCTGGTGGTCCAGTGGGTAAGGACACCACCTTGAAGTACAGGGGGCGCCGGTTCCTCCCTGGCCTGGGAAGATCCCACGTGCCGCGGAGCGGCTGGACCAATGTGTCCAATTACCGAGCCGGAGCTCTGGAGCGCATGCGCCCAGAGCCAGTGCTCTGCGACGATAGAGGCCACTGCGATGGGAGGCCCACAAGGGCCAGAGAACAGAGATGGATGAAAATAGACAAATGAAAGACCAATAGAAGTAGCCCACCTGATCCCTTCCATCCCCACCCCCACCCCCCAATAAATAAATAAATAAATCTTTAAAAAAAATGAGGAGGGGGAAGGGAAGACAGAGATCTTCCAGGGCTGCAAATTCAATAGTCTATAGAGGTCAGAGAGGTAAAAGTCACTGGTAACTTGGGCTGAGTACAGGACAATAGAGAGTGGTGGAGATTAGGGTTAACTGTAGAGCTTTGTGACTCAAACTGTGGTCCGTGGACCAGCAGGACTGACAGAATCTTGCAGTTTGTTACTAATAGCTGACTCTCAGGATCTACCTGAGACTGATAGGGACAGAATAGGATAGTTAAATAGTTATAAAAGTTCCAGCAGGGGACTGCAGGTAGAAAAGGAAAACCTAGGAAACTCTTGGAGGACAGTAAGTTAATGATAGCTCGAGATAGCTGTTGGAACCTTATTCGATGAAGCAGGCTCGATTAATTATACAGCTATATAAATAAAACTGTAAGATAGGCCCTGGCCACTAATATGATAGTCCTAGTTTGACCTTATGGGGTCAAACACTCTCTGGCCTAAAAGGAAGGAGGAGCCAATGAAGGAGAACTAATGATGTATGCCTTACATCTCCCTTAAATTGTTGCCCATGCAATCTTCAGGGCAGAATTTCCTCACCTGCCCGCTTGCATCCCTTATAAGTGTCCTATACGAATAAATCTACCTCTTACCTATCACTTTGCCTCTTGCTGAATTCCTTTTGCACTGAGACACAAAGAACCTGAGCCTCAGAAAGTCCAAACATGGGGTAAGTGATTTGAATTCAAGGACTGTGGGTTCGAGTCCCAAAATTGGGGTTTGGTTGGGTTCCAGTCTCAGTCACGTGGGTTTAAGTCCCAATCTTGGATTTGGGTTTAAGTCCCAAATCCAAGGTAAAGTGGTTTCAAGACCAGAGACAGAAGCATTTTAACAAGATCCCTTAGGTGATTTGTGTGCACAGGGAAACCAGAGAAGACTGTTGTGGGGACTTTCCTGAAGGTCCCTTGCTCAGGCTCTGGGCTCCCAAAGCAGGGCTGTTATCGTAAGTGGGTGGCTATGTCGCCAACCAAGATCGAGCCTGGGTTCTGAGAATGGCAATCCCTTGGGTGGGAGACGCCTACAAAATCATCTGCTCAGCTCCCTGCCCTCTGACAGGTAAACTGTTACTCCTCTACTTTGCAGACAAGTGAGGCCCCTGGAGACCCCGTGACCCAAATCCTCATGGGAGGAAGCGGCGGAGATGGATACATTCCATCAGGAAACAAGACAATCCAGAGCTGTTAGAGTTAGCGACCGTCCTAGTTTCCCAGGCCTGAAAAGTCTATTAATTTCTTTATATTCTCCAGTGCAGAATAATGTTTGTCCATTTCTCTCTGCACCTCCCTACCACTTCCTAGCAGCCCTGGAGGGGGAAGGTTTCCTCCTTTTGGATAGAGAAGGCCCAGAGCCGGCTCCTGAACGGATATCCGGCCCGCAGGCTGCGCATAAAGCAAAGACCTCACAGTCCCGCCCTTCTTCCAGATCGGAGACTTGTCGCAGACCTCCGGTGTCCCAGCTCCCATTTCCCAGGAGTGGGGCCTTCAGAGGCAGCAAGGAAGCGACGCTGAGCCAAGATCTGGGGTCCGATGTTCTGAGCATACAGTGGAAAAGCACTAGGAACCCCAAGATAAGTAAAACCAGAATTGGAAAACGAATTTCCAACACCTACTTGGTGATTCCGTCTGCGTGTTTATTGGTTGAAACGACCTGATCTGTGGGCCCCGCGTCCTGGAAGGCAGGTTGTTATATTAGCAGAACCAGCCGCATCCCACGCCCTGATCCCCCGAGCGGTAGACGGGTGTCCCAGACGCAGAGAGGACTGGGGGTGGGGCCGTCGTCCGCGTGGACCAGCCGCTGCGCTTCCACCCCGCGGCCGCCGAGGGGCGCTCAGGCTGCGCCGGTACCAACGCGGCCGCCAGCGCCGAGACGCCGCCGACTGGCAGACCCCCTTCGCGCCCTTGGAGGAAACAAAGTACACCTTTGTCATCCACCGCGCTTGTGCGACGGCGCACTTTGGCCGGCCGCGGCGTGCGGGGCCCGCGGGCGCGCCTCGCCCCCTTTGGGCTGCAGCCCCCGCGTGGGCCTGGCGTGCCTCGGAGGAAGCGGGCTGGAGTTCGCGGTCGGGCCGGCCTGACCTCCCTCCCACCACGAGCACACCACGCGGGGAGGCCACAACCCGCACCGACTCCTGCTCGGACGCAGCGCCTCGCCCGCCCTGGCCGTGGCCTGTGCACTTGGCTTTCTGGGCATTCGGCAGGGCGGGAAGCCGGCGAGCGGGAGCCTCGGGCGCGGACGTGCGAATCCGGGCCCCAGGACCGGGAGGCTTCAGCTCAGCCGGGCAGCCTTTAAATAGCCCGCTGCCCCTTGCAGCCTTGGATCGCCCCGGCTTTCACTCCGAGGGAACGTCGCGGAGCTGTTCTTGGACTCCTGCAGCCGAGCGCTCGCCCGGCCCCGGCGCCGCGCCCTGGCCAAACTACAATTCCCAGCAGGCCCTGCGCCGCGAGGGCTGAGGCAGGAGGCGGGGCCCGGCCTGGCGCCTGCGCAGTGTGGCCACCCGCGCCTGCTAGTACCACACCCCCGGGACGGACAGAGGGGAGGCAGAAGCATCCGAGGCATTAAAGCATCCGAGGGAGCTCGAGGGGAGGAGAATGGAGTGACAGAGAAACGCGCAGGGTGGGGGTGGGGGGACAGTGTTGAGGGAGGGGAGGGGGACAGAGGGAGGAAGAAGGCGGCGGCAGCTCCTCTTTGCAGAGGTGGAAACTCCGAGGATAAGAGCAAGAATAATGCGGTAGGCTAGGCGGGCTGCTCGCTCCCGGCTCCGGCAGCAGCGGCAGCTGTTCCACGACCTGATCTGTGGGCCCCGCGTCCTGGAAGGCAGGTTGTTATATTAGCAGAACCAGCCGCATCCCACGCCCTGATCCCCCGAGCGGTAGACGGGTGTCCCAGACGCAGAGAGGACTGGGGGTGGGGCCGTCGTCCGCGTGGACCAGCCGCTGCGCTTCCACCCCGCGGCCGCCGAGGGGCGCTCAGGCTGCGCCGGTACCAACGCGGCCGCCAGCGCCGAGACGCCGCCGACTGGCAGACCCCCTTCGCGCCCTTGGAGGAAACAAAGTACACCTTTGTCATCCACCGCGCTTGTGCGACGGCGCACTTTGGCCGGCCGCGGCGTGCGGGGCCCGCGGGCGCGCCTCGCCCCCTTTGGGCTGCAGCCCCCGCGTGGGCCTGGCGTGCCTCGGAGGAAGCGGGCTGGAGTTCGCGGTCGGGCCGGCCTGACCTCCCTCCCACCACGAGCACACCACGCGGGGAGGCCACAACCCGCACCGACTCCTGCTCGGACGCAGCGCCTCGCCCGCCCTGGCCGTGGCCTGTGCACTTGGCTTTCTGGGCATTCGGCAGGGCGGGAAGCCGGCGAGCGGGAGCCTCGGGCGCGGACGTGCGAATCCGGGCCCCAGGACCGGGAGGCTTCAGCTCAGCCGGGCAGCCTTTAAATAGCCCGCTGCCCCTTGCAGCCTTGGATCGCCCCGGCTTTCACTCCGAGGGAACGTCGCGGAGCTGTTCTTGGACTCCTGCAGCCGAGCGCTCGCCCGGCCCCGGCGCCGCGCCCTGGCCAAACTACAATTCCCAGCAGGCCCTGCGCCGCGAGGGCTGAGGCAGGAGGCGGGGCCCGGCCTGGCGCCTGCGCAGTGTGGCCACCCGCGCCTGCTAGTACCACACCCCCGGGACGGACAGAGGGGAGGCAGAAGCATCCGAGGCATTAAAGCATCCGAGGGAGCTCGAGGGGAGGAGAATGGAGTGACAGAGAAACGCGCAGGGTGGGGGGTGGGGGGGACAGTGTTGAGGGAGGGGGGGAGGGGGGACAGAGGGAGGAAGAAGCGGCGGCGGCAGCTCCTCTTTGCAGAGGTGGAAACTCCGAGGGATAAGAGCAAGAATAATGCGGTAGGCTAGGCGGGCTGCTCGCTCCCGGCTCCGGCAGCAGCGGCAGCAGCCCGAGCAGCGGCAGTAGCAGCGGCAGCACCCTCAGGCGCTGACAGCCCCGCCGGCCGGCTCCCTTGCTGACCGCCGACTGTCAATGGAGCTGGAAAACATCGTGGCCAACACGGTCTTGCTGAAAGCCAGGGAAGGTAAGAGGCAGGGCTGATACGTGCCTGGAGCATTCGCCGCGGGCCGGGGTATCGGGCGGGTGTGAACTGGGGCTGTGCGTGTGCAGGGTGCCCGCAATGAGTTGGCCGGGAGCAGGACCCCTCGGAGAGCTGCTCGGCAAACGCTTCAGCGTTCCTGCCCTTGGGCTCAGGGAATCTGGACTTGGGCACAGAAGGGGAAATGTCGAGGTTACAAGGACTAGGATGCTAAAAGATCCCCTAAGTTCCAGCTCTAACCTTATAGATCATGCCATCTCCGCAGCTGTTGAAAGGTCAGTTGGAAAGACATTCGTTCAGGAAGAGATGGGCAAACATGCAAATAAAACAGCTTTTCCGAGTTGGCCCGGGATGGTTCTGTGAGTGAATTCGTGTGTGTGGTGTGGTGTGGTGTTCTGTGGTGTGTGTGTGTGTGTGTGTGTGTGTGTGTGTGTGTTGGGGTTGGGGACTGGAATTAGCAGAAGCCAAGTCTTTGCGCCGGTTGAGTTGATACAGGTTATTGCTGGAAACCATCCGCTGGGAATGTTTCATAGGGAAATCCCGTCGTGTGGAAGGAAGCCTTTTAAAGGCAAAGTAAGATGTTGAGGAGTTAGCCTGTTCACGAAACGAGAGGATGGCTATACAAGTCATGTAGAAAATAATTCATGATTCCAGGGCGTTTTTCTCCCTTTGGGCAGGGAAAGAAATGAGTGAATTTTTGGGGTTAATTAAGAAAAGAAAGGTAAGTGTACCAGTGCTTAGGTGCCTTTTGGATGCCAGTCATTAGGTTTTTTCGGAGGGCTGGGGGCGGGGGGGGAACAGAGGGAGGAAGAAGCGGCGGCGGCAGCTCCTCTTTGCAGAGGTGGAAACTCCGAGGATAAGAGCAAGAATAATGCGGTAGGCTAGGCGGGCTGCTCGCTCCCGGCTCCGGCAGCAGCGGCAGCAGCCCGAGCAGCGGCAGTAGCAGCGGCAGCACCCTCAGGCGCTGACAGCCCCGCCGGCCGGCTCCCTTGCTGACCGCCGACTGTCAATGGAGCTGGAAAACATCGTGGCCAACACGGTCTTGCTGAAAGCCAGGGAAGGTAAGAGGCAGGGCTGATACGTGCCTGGAGCATTCGCCGCGGGCCGGGGTATCGGGCGGGTGTGAACTGGGGCTGTGCGTGTGCAGGGTGCCCGCAATGAGTTGGCCGGGAGCAGGACCCCTCGGAGAGCTGCTCGGCAAACGCTTCAGCGTTCCTGCCCTTGGGCTCAGGGAATCTGGACTTGGGCACAGAAGGGGAAATGTCGAGGTTACAAGGACTAGGATGCTAAAAGATCCCCTAAGTTCCAGCTCTAACCTTATAGATCATGCCATCTCCGCAGCTGTTGAAAGGTCAGTTGGAAAGACATTCGTTCAGGAAGAGATGGGCAAACATGCAAATAAAACAGCTTTTCCGAGTTGGCCCGGGATGGTTCTGTGAGTGAATTCGTGTGTGTGGTGGTGTGGTGTTCTGTGGTGTGTGTGTGTGTGTGTGTGTGTGTGTGTGTGTGTTGGGGTTGGGGACTGGAATTAGCAGAAGCCAAGTCTTTGCGCCGGTTGAGTTGATACAGGTTATTGCTGGAAACCATCCGCTGGGAATGTTTCATAGGGAAATCCCGTCGTGTGGAAGGAAGCCTTTTAAAGGCAAAGTAAGATGTTGAGGAGTTAGCCTGTTCACGAAACGAGAGGATGGCTATACAAGTCATGTAGAAAATAATTCATGATTCCAGGGGCGTTTTTCTCCCTTTGGGCAGGGAAAGAAATGAGTGAATTTTTGGGGTTAATTAAGAAAAGAAAGGTAAGTGTACCAGTGCTTAGGTGCGTTTTGGATGCCAGTCATTAGGTTTTCTGCCTTAGGATGGCAGGAAGTAGTCGTCTAAATGGAGTAGGTAAGAAGCTCTGTCGAGACTGTAAACACACTTTTAGACTCTTCCTTGAGATGGAAGGAGAGGGTGAGGGAGAGAGAGAAAGTGGCCCAGAAACTTAGATGCTTCCTAAAATGATTGCGTGCATATAAGCATACATATCTAGGAACACCTGGAATTTATGTAACATTGCTTTTGCCAAGATTTGAGCTCTGGGTGCAGCCTTTTTATGAAAGGGGAAGTGGTTTTCCCTTTCATGGGAGGAGGCTTTATTTGACACCCAAGGTTGACAGCAGTCTAGATGAGGTCTTGATTTCAGAGGCGCACGGGGAGCAGCCCGCGAAGACGCCCTGTTTACTTCTTAGTATTTTCATTCACCCACTTTGATGAATGAAGGAAGACGTTCTGGCCAACAGTAAAACGATCCATGTTTATCCAGCCGATTCCATCACCTTGTAGCACTGTACACGGTGTGTGAGTAGATGATGCAGAACTCAACGTCGTAATTTCATCTTTGTCTCTAAAGCTGCAGCCTGGAAGGTTTGCTTGGAAAACTCCAGCTGAGTTGAAATATGCAGGTCTGTTCTTCCCATTACTCAGCTTTGGTGTGAACAGACTTTTAAGACAGGCTATACCTGGTGACTTCAGGTTCTAAAGCCTGAGTATTTTCTTTTTTTCCTAACCCGACATTTTACCAAATTGGATCAAAGTAGGAGCTAGTGGGCTCTCTCCTGAACCAGGCAGTGAGTCCTGGAGGGGAAGAAGCCGAGAAAACAGCCCCCCCTCACCGCCTTTGCAGCCGCCACCTAGTGGTGGAATATGGTTGTACATCTGAAGTCTCGGGGGCTGGGAAAGTTTTCACTCTCCATTCTGAAATTTTTTCCTGGGAAATCATTGGATATGACGATACTGGAGGCTTTGCAAGTTTCATTGGTTTTTCCTGTTGGCCGGGGAATTCTGCTGCATACATTTGCTGCTCTACACATTTATTTGCCTAGAGGTTGCTTTTTTCTCCCCCTTCTCTCAGCATTTGATTGCTTCTTTTAAAATGTTTTGCTTGGAGTGGGCAGTGTATTATTAATTTTCTCCCCCAGTTTGCTTTGCCCAGATTTTTTTTCACTGAAATGAATTAACCGCTTGGTAATTTTGTCTGTCAGGTTAACAAACTGGATTTTTCAGAGCCTTAGAAAAGACAGCTAGTCTGGAGGCTTCTATGGAGTGACCGATTTACAGTGATTAAAAATTCACAAGAATGTGCTTTTCACTTCCTTTTCCTTTGAAAGTCTTTTCAGTTTCTCTTTGAGAGTTTGGTAGTCATCTCAGGGTGAGAAAATCGCTCCTGACGATTTCTTTGAAATGGTAGGGATCCTCCCTGTAAGAATAGGGAGAAACTGACACCTGAATGAGAAAAACTAATCACTTACTTGGAAATATCATTTTGAAATTTGCATTTCCCCTCTCTTTCTCTCTTAGTTCTAAAGAGGATCTATGATTTTCAGTGCCTCTACTTTCTTCTCTCTGGGTCTTTATTAAAGATTTCACCACACATCTTTTAATTACTATAGAAGCTTTTAGAAATAAAAGCAATTTATTTTTCTCTTCTCAGTTCTGACATAGTTGAAGTCATTCTTTTCAATTACATAATTCTTCAAATAATCCCATTAACCCACATATTTAGAAATGAAAGTTCCAGTCAGTATAATGAAAGACCTAGTATAAAATTTATAGTGTCTTTTAAAAAACCTGAATGGTTTAGAATGTTTCAAAACAGTCCTTACTTGAAGATTCTTATGAATGATTATAAATGAGAGATTTGATTGATGAATACAAAACTGAATTTAGTTCAGTTAACAAAATACAATGTAAACAATTTAAAATGTGGCTTTCAAGTAACAGTCACATTTGTCCCAAGCGATAGAGAAACAGGCCTTGAAGAAAGACAGACACACTTTGCAAATGCTATAAAGAAACTGGTAGTTGTCCATCTTGGTGGGTAATTTGGGGGGTTACCTTTTGTTATTGTTATGCATTCTCAAAGACAGATGTTTTCTAAATTCACTGTAGGTTAAAATTCTTATAATGCTTTGATAAAGTGGAAAAGTGAATATAGCCAAAAAAATTTTAGGTTAAAAAAAAAAAAAAAACTTTCGTCTTTGATTGCTTCTTTTAAAATGTTTTGCTTGGAGTGGGCAGTGTATTATTAATTTTCTCCCCAGTTTGCTTTGCCCAGATTTTTCACTGAAATGAATTAACCGCTTGGTAATTTTGTCTGTCAGGTTAACAAACTGGATTTTTCAGAGCCTTAGAAAAGACAGCTAGTCTGGAGGCTTCTATGGAGTGACCGATTTACAGTGATTAAAAATTCACAAGAATGTGCTTTTCACTTCCTTTTCCTTTGAAAGTCTTTTCAGTTTCTCTTTGAGAGTTTGGTAGTCATCTCAGGGTGAGAAAATCGCTCCTGACGATTTCTTTGAAATGGTAGGGATCCTCCCTGTAAGAATAGGGAGAAACTGACACCTGAATGAGAAAAACTAATCACTTACTTGGAAATATCATTTTGAAATTTGCATTTCCCCTCTCTTTCTCTCTTAGTTCTAAAGAGGATCTATGATTTTCAGTGCCTCTACTTTCTTCTCTCTGGGTCTTTATTAAAGATTTCACCATACATCTTTTAATTACTATAGAAGCTTTTAGAAATAAAAGCAATTTATTTTTCTCTTCTCAGTTCTGACATAGTTGAAGTCATTCTTTTCAATTACATAATTCTTCAAATAATCCCATTAACCCACATATTTAGAAATGAAAGTTCCAGTCAGTATAATGAAAGACCTAGTATAAAATTTATAGTGTCTTTTAAAAAACCTGAATGGTTTAGAATGTTTCAAAACAGTCCTTACTTGAAGATTCTTATGAATGATTATAAATGAGAGATTTGATTGATGAATACAAAACTGAATTTAGTTCAGTTAACAAAATACAATGTAAACAATTTAAAATGTGGCTTTCAAGTAACAGTCACATTTGTCCCAAGCGATAGAGAAACAGGCCTTGAAGAAAGACAGACACACTTTGCAAATGCTATAAAGAAACTGGTAGTTGTCCATCTTGGTGGGTAATTTGGGGGGTTACCTTTTGTTATTGTTATGCATTCTCAAAGACAGATGTTTTCTAAATTCACTGTAGGTTAAAATTCTTATAATGCTTTGATAAAGTGGAAAAGTGAATATAGCCATAATATAGAAAATCTGTAAGTGAATTAGAATAAAAATTAGTAAATAGAAAACAGAGAAAAGGAAAAAGAAAACATAGGAAGCAGATAGCACCTTTGCGTCTGTTTTTTGAAGTAAGGTGGAGATCTGGGTTCAAAATTTTAAATCATCCAAATGTATTTTGTTCTGGACTCATGAGAAAACATCAGCTTGATCACTCTTAGGAACTTCAGATTACTCTCCTAAAAAGTGGGTAGTTAAGGGGAAAAAAAAAACTTGAGACTGAATTCATGCCAGTTTATGGAAATGAGCTAAGTGATTAAGTATTTAATGAAAAGAGACCCAAGACTAACTCTATCTGTCTATCTATTTACATTTCAGAATCTCAAAAAATTGGCAGGCATGCTAGTGTTGAAATCATAGTAGTGAGAGTATTTGCAGAGGGCCTTTTGTGTGCTTCCTATTGGTTTTAGTGTTGCAGGAAAGCTTTTTGTGTTTTTGTTGTATTCTAGTGTGTTGCCTCTTCTTTAAAGAGTGGTGAGATGAAATTTTGTAAGGTCTCACCTTTCCTTTCTTCATTGGCCAGCAGTATCCATATTTGATCAATAAAGACGACAGAGAGGGAGTATTGATCACATTTTCCCGAGCGTGGTACTAGCAGGCACGACTACAGCGACGTCATGACTTTGCCCTTGTTCAGAATGTCGAAAATCAGAAAAGGCAAGAACCTTCACTCAGATGTCTCTATCTTGGTGATAATTAAGACTGAGGGCCTAGGAAGAGTTGACAGCACAGGCTGGGAAGGGCAGGGGGAGGGAGGGGACTCGCATGGAGGCCCAGCATTCCACGGCAAGGATGAAAGCCCTTGTTCCTGTTCCCTCCTTCCCTTGCACCTCTGGATCAGATGAAAGGTAAACAATTTAAAATGTGGCTTTCAAGTAACAGTCACATTTGTCCCAAGCGATAGAGAAACAGGCCTTGAAGAAAGACAGACACACTTTGCAAATGCTATAAAGAAACTGGTAGTTGTCCATCTTGGTGGGTAATTTGGGGGGTTACCTTTTGTTATTGTTATGCATTCTCAAAGACAGATGTTTTCTAAATTCACTGTAGGTTAAAATTCTTATAATGCTTTGATAAAGTGGAAAAGTGAATATAGCCATAATATAGAAAATCTGTAAGTGAATTAGAATAAAAATTAGTAAATAGAAAACAGAGAAAAGGAAAAAGAAAACATAGGAAGCAGATAGCACCTTTGCGTCTGTTTTTTGAAGTAAGGTGGAGATCTGGGTTCAAAATTTTAAATCATCCAAATGTATTTTGTTCTGGACTCATGAGAAAACATCAGCTTGATCACTCTTAGGAACTTCAGATTACTCTCCTAAAAAGTGGGTAGTTAAGGGGAAAAAAAAAAGAACTTGAGACTGAATTCATGCCAGTTTATGGAAATGAGCTAAGTGATTAAGTATTTAATGAAAAGAGACCCAAGACTAACTCTATCTGTCTATCTATTTACATTTCAGAATCTCAAAAAATTGGCAGGCATGCTAGTGTTGAAATCATAGTAGTGAGAGTATTTGCAGAGGGCCTTTTGTGTGCTTCCTATTGGTTTTAGTGTTGCAGGAAAGCTTTTTGTGTTTTTGGTGTATTCTAGTGTGTTGCCTCTTCTTTAAAGAGTGGTGAGATGAAATTTTGTAAGGTCTCACCTTTCCTTTCTTCATTGGCCAGCAGTATCCATATTTGATCAATAAAGATGACAGAGAGGGAGTATTGATCACATTTTCCCGAGCGTGGTACTAGCAGGCACGACTACAGCGACGTCATGACTTTGCCCTTGTTCAGAATGTCGAAAATCAGAAAAGGCAAGAACCTTCACTCAGATGTCTCTATCTTGGTGATAATTAAGACTGAGGGCCTAGGAAGAGTTGACAGCACAGGCTGGGAAGGGCAGGGGGAGGGAGGGGACTCGCATGGAGGCCCAGCATTCCACGGCAAGGATGAAAGCCCTTGTTCCTGTTCCCTCCTTCCCTTGCACCTCTGGATCATGATGACAAAACGGAAACATCAGTGCATTTCGTTATTAGAACACTGGAATGACTCTGAAGCCCGCAGTCCTCTTACTGCTTTCGGCAGGCGTGCTTAATCCACCCCTGGGGCTGCTTTCTCTGTTAAAGCGTCTCCGCAGAGAAAAGCAGCAGTTTTGCATCCTGGGCTCGTGCAGCTACCACGTGTGTGAAAGCTGCTGGGCCTGTTCAATACAATGCCGTCATTAAGTGAAACTGCCTTTTACTTTTTCTGAGTTTCTTTTCAATCCTGACAACTTGAAGAAACCAAGAGCAAATGTTTTCAGAGGCCTTGCTTTCTTACAGAAAGGTTTCAAGTGATGCTTTTAATTAATCTAGCTGCCTGTTTTTAAAACCATCAGATAAATGCCCACAAGACTCTCTTCTTTCAATAGCTTAGCTGCTTCTTGTCAGATTCTGAACTCCAAAAAGCTTGATTCTTCCACTCCCCAAACTAATCCTTGTTTAAATTATGCCTTCAGCAGCTATAACTCTTGTAGTGGCTTGCTAAATGATACCCTTTGGGTGTGGGCCGAAGACTTCAATAACATCCGAGTGATTTTCAGGAAAGAGCTCAATGTAGGACCAAATTCACCTTTAACAAGGGCTATTCAACCCAGACTGGGGAACTTACAGTCTTCTAATGAAATGGTTTCAGAACTGTAGGCAATATTACAGTTAATATTTGTTGCCAGTATATTTGTGGCTCAAGGGAAAGCATTATAATATCTAGATATTTTTGAAATAAACAGTTCTTACAGTTACAAAAAGATCTCATTACAGTAAATCATGCAATTTTAGGTGAAACTTGAGAAGATAATAGAAAGTGACTCAAAACAGGTGACACATGAGAAATGGAAACCAGCCATTTCTTCAGTCTTACAACCCCCAGCCCCTATACCTCACTTCAGAATAGAATACTGAAGATAATAGGTTTTAAGATGTGATTTTTTTTTTAAGATGTGATTTTTAAATGATTAAAAATAGATTATGTGGGCTTAAGTAATAGAAATGATTTTTACTTTGAAACACAGGATGTTACATTTCAGTGAATATTTGTATTTTAAAGTATCTTAAGTGTTGAAAAGATTTTAATCCACAAATAAAGCTTCTTAAAATTTTATCTTTTGGGCATAAAGACCGTATTGGTCCATTTAATACCATGCAAACACTGGGGGAAGCACCCCATTTGGTATAAATCATGCTACTTTTTTTAAAAGCAGTAATTCTTTATTGTTATCCAGTATTCAAACAGTTATTCATGCTACATTTTAAAAAGAAGGCAGTTTTGTCCTAACTAAACCTTGCTCCTTCCCCAATTTCTCATTTGAGAAACCAAGAGCAGATGTTTTCAGAGGCCTTGCTTTCTTACAGAAAGGTTTCAAGTGATGCTTTTAATTAATCTAGCTGCCTGTTTTTAAAACCATCAGATAAATGCCCACAAGACTCTCTTCTTTCAATAGCTTAGCTGCTTCTTGTCAGATTCTGAACTCCAAAAAGCTTGATTCTTCCACTCCCCAAACTAATCCTTGTTTAAATTATGCCTTCAGCAGCTATAACTCTTGTAGTGGCTTGCTAAATGATACCCTTTGGGTGTGGGCCGAAGACTTCAATAACATCCGAGTGATTTTCAGGAAAGAGCTCAATGTAGGACCAAATTCACCTTTAACAAGGGCTATTCAACCCAGACTGGGGAACTTACAGTCTTCTAATGAAATGGTTTCAGAACTGTAGGCAATATTACAGTTAATATTTGTTGCCAGTATATTTGTGGCTCAAGGGAAAGCATTATAATATCTAGATATTTTTGAAATAAACAGTTCTTACAGTTACAAAAAGATCTCATTACAGTAAATCATGCAATTTTAGGTGAAACTTGAGAAGATAATAGAAAGTGACTCAAAACAGGTGACACATGAGAAATGGAAACCAGCCATTTCTTCAGTCTTACAACCCCCAGCCCCTATACCTCACTTCAGAATAGAATACTGAAGATAATAGGTTTTAAGATGTGATTTTTTTTTTAAGATGTGATTTTTAAATGATTAAAAATAGATTATGTGGGCTTAAGTAATAGAAATGATTTTTACTTTGAAACACAGGATGTTACATTTCAGTGAATATTTGTATTTTAAAGTATCTTAAGTGTTGAAAAGATTTTAATCCACAAATAAAGCTTCTTAAAATTTTATCTTTTGGGCATAAAGACCGTATTGGTCCATTTAATACCATGCAAACACTGGGGGAAGCACCCCATTTGGTATAAATCATGCTACTTTTTTTAAAAGCAGTAATTCTTTATTGTTATCCAGTATTCAAACAGTTATTCATGCTACATTTTAAAAAGAAGGCAGTTTTGTCCTAACTAAACCTTGCTCCTTCCCCCAATTTCTCATTTGGAGAAAACCATTCTTAAATTGTCTCTTGAAGTTCTTGCAAGGGTCAAATCATTCATTCATTCAGCATTTGATCGTTGAAGGATTCTGTGAGAGGTGACATTTTGGACATCAGCCTTGGAGAGATGCAGCTGGAGGTGGGTGAACAGCTGGAGCTTGGTATCAGATTATCTTCTTAGGCTTTTAAACTGATAGACCAGTTCTGAGTAGAACCCGATTTGTCCTCCAAGGAGCTAAAGCTGACTGTGATGTGACTTGCTCAGCTGGGAACTCTGTTGACTCTGCTGTGCCTAGAACTTGGTCACTAGCCTAAGGGACCAAAACATGGTTTAAGGATAATTTAGAGGTCATACTTGAGGGATGGGCTTGAATCTGGAAGACAGTTGCTAATTTTCCAAGACACGTCTTCTTATGAAGGTCAGTTCCTACACATGGCAACTGCTCAAAACAATAGCAAGAGGACACTTTGGTTGAGGAATGAGAAGATTCAAGAGGAAACTGGTGGACAGAGGTGTCTCCCAGGTGAAACCTTGGTGGTTTTCCTAGGGCAGCAGCCTGGATGGGGCCTACAGGCCACAATTCTGGAGTAAAGATGGTGGAGGCCGCCTTCCTTTCTGGCTTTTCCTTGGGATTGCTCTGAGCACATCCTCTGGTAGAGTCCGTCACCTGAAATGACCTGAGTCTTAAAGTGTCTGTCTAGTCCTCTCAAGCTGTGCTGTCCAACCTGGTAGCTAATAAGCTGCATGTGGCTATTTACATTTAAATCAATTAAAGTAAGGGACGTCCCTGGTGGTCCAGCGGGTAAGACTCCGAGCTCCCAATGCAGGGGACCTGGGTTCAATCCCTGGTCAGGGAACTAGATCCCACTTGCCACAACCAAAAACCCGGCATGTGTAACGAAGGGCAAAGATCCTGGGTGCTGCACCTAAGACCTAGTGCAGCCAAATAAATACTTTTAAAAATTAATTAAAGTGAAACATTCCCTTCCGTAGGCATGCCAGCCACATTTCCAGGGCTCAGCGGTCCCAAGGGGCGAGAGGCTACCCTGTTGGATGGTGCAGAAGTGAAGCACCGCCAGCTCTGCAGGAAGTTCCTTGCTCGTAACTTCTCTAGGATTCTACACATTGAGTTAAATGAGGGTGAGAGCCCCATACCTTCTGATATAAAAACTGGGAGAAGGTAAGGGAGGGAAATGGGGCAGAGGGGAGAAACAGAAGAAAGGCTGGGGGAGTAGGACTGAGTCCTCTATCTGAGGAAAATGCAGTTCAAGATCAGCCGTAGATACTGGTGGTGGCGGTAAGCCACCCCTATTTCTCCCCTCCTCCACTTCATTTTCATATCTTGTGGGGAAATTTGCCTCGATTGAGCAACTGACTGTCTCGATTCAAATTAAGTGGATGTTGTAGATGCACACAGGGCCCCATGTTCCTTCTCGAAACTCCTGAGGTGAGGCTGTTTTAAAATCGTCATTTTATTAATTAAAAAAAAAAGTTTGTTTGGACAGTAAATCCACAGAAAGAAGGGAATAAAAACCCTCTTTCTGTGCACTTCAAAAAAGTGGTATAAAAATGAGCGGGGAAAATTGATAAAAACAATTTTAAGAGTTTCCATTTCTTTTGAACAGGACAGATTGCAAGAAGAAAGATGCCAAAACATACTGTTCTTGTACCCACTTTAAAATGATTTCTCCTTAAAAACTGTTTCCTGTGAGATCTGAAACGTTTTAAGGACAATTAGAAGGCACTTAGAAAGCAACGTGATTATTTGAGACAATAAAACAGTTTGTGGCTGTTCTTGGGGTCAGAAGCAAAGAACTCTATTTGAAGTTGTGCCATTTGGTAACCTCCTCCTGACAGAAGTCAGTAATAAATTATGATTTCCATTGGGCCTGTTTTGTCTCTAGGAATGTGTAGCCTGTGGAGTATCAGTATTTTTTTTTAAAAGGCAATAATGAAATAAACCTTAAAGGACCACTTCTGAGACCTGTGCAGAAAGTCAAAGAAACTGAGATAAACAGATAAGAACATTCCTGGGTTGAGAAGCGGCCCATGGGGAGGCCAGGGCCTCGCTGCCCCAAGGCCTCTCAGGGGGTCTGCTTTCCAGAATAGAAGTCACCACTGCTTACCAGATGGGGAAAGTAGGATGGGAAAAAGGGCCTCACGTATCCCAGGCTCCTTGAATTGTGGACCTTTCTGGAGAAGCCCTCCAAAATCCTTTAATGTTCCAAAAGAAATCTTTCCCTCCTTTGTGCTCCTATTAATATAAGCCACAAAATCCCACAGAAACCAAAAACCAAGCCCATTTCTTAGGGCGGTATGGTTTCTAAGTCTAAATGCCCTGAGGTTGAAATTGTGGGAGAGAAAGGTCTCTAACAGATTTCCTGGGCAAAGGGGCAAAATGGGAATCTAACTGCCCTCCCAGATCCTGAGTGCATGCTAAGTCACTTCAGTCCTGTCTGACTCTTTGTGATGCTATGGGCTTTAGCCCACCAGGCTCCTCTGTCCATGAGATTCTCCAGGCAAGAATACTGGAGTGGGTTGCCATGCCCTCTCCAGGGAATCTTCCTGACTCAGGCAACCCACATCTCTTATCTCTCCTGCCTTCAGCTAAACAGAGAACCGTTGGATAATGTCTCTCCTACTAGGCTGTGAATGACTACAATAAGGTGAGTCCTCACAGTCACTGTGTCTATTTTAAAAGTGGAACTGTTGGGACTTCCCCAGTGGTCTAGCCGTTAAGACTCTGGGCTCCCAAGGTAGGAGTCTGGGTTTGATCCCAGGTTCAGGAAGATTCCACATGCCTCAGGAAGTTAGATAAAACAATTTTAAGAGTTTCCATTTCTTTTGAACAGGACAGATTGCAAGAAGAAAGATGTCAAAACATACTGCTCTTGTACCCACTTTAAAATGATTTCTCCTTAAAAACTGTTTCCTGTGAGATCTGAAACGTTTTAAGGACAATTAGAAGGCACTTAGAAAGCAACGTGATTATTTGAGACAATAAAACAGTTTGTGGCTGTTCTTGGGGTCAGAAGCAAAGAACTCTATTTGAAGTTGTGCCATTTGGTAACCTCCTCCTGACAGAAGTCAGTAATAAATTATGATTTCCATTGGGCCTGTTTTGTCTCTAGGAATGTGTAGCCTGTGGAGTATCAGTATTTTTTTTTAAAAGGCAATAATGAAATAAACCTTAAAGGACCACTTCTGAGACCTGTGCAGAAAGTCAAAGAAACTGAGATAAACAGATAAGAACATTCCTGGGTTGAGAAGCGGCCCATGGGGTGGCCAGGGCCTCGCTGCCCCAAGGCCTCTCAGGGGGTCTGCTTTCCAGAATAGAAGTCACCACTGCTTACCAGATGGGGAAAGTAGGATGGGAAAAAGGGCCTCACGTATCCCAGGCTCCTTGAATTGTGGACCTTTCTGGAGAAGCCCTCCAAAATCCTTTAATGTTCCAAAAGAAATCTTTCCCTCCTTTGTGCTCCTATTAATATAAGCCACAAAATCCCACAGAAACCAAAAACCAAGCCCATTTCTTAGGGCGGTATGGTTTCTAAGTCTAAATGCCCTGAGGTTGAAATTGTGGGAGAGAAAGGTCTCTAACAGATTTCCTGGGCAAAGGGGCAAAATGGGAATCTAACTGCCCTCCCAGATCCTGAGTGCATGCTAAGTCACTTCAGTCCTGTCTGACTCTTTGTGATGCTATGGGCTTTAGCCCACCAGGCTCCTCTGTCCATGAGATTCTCCAGGCAAGAATACTGGAGTGGGTTGCCATGCCCTCTCCAGGGAATCTTCCTGACTCAGGCAACCCACATCTCTTATCTCTCCTGCCTTCAGCTAAACAGAGAACCGTTGGATAATGTCTCTCCTACTAGGCTGTGAATGACTACAATAAGGTGAGTCCTCACAGTCACTGTGTCTATTTTAAAAGTGGAACTGTTGGGACTTCCCCAGTGGTCTAGCCGTTAAGACTCTGGGCTCCCAAGGTAGGGAGTCTGGGTTTGATCCCAGGTTCAGGAAGATTCCACATGCCTCAGGGAAGTTAGATCCATGTGCAATACTGAGCCCAGTGCCACAGTGAAAAAGATATCTGCACTGGGCAATGACGATTCCACATACCACAAATGAGATCTGGCACAGTCAAATAAATCAAAATGGTGGCTTAAGAGAAAACAACAGGGCTTCCCTGGTGGTCCAGTGGCTAAAGAGTCTTGCAGTGCTGGGGGCACTGGTTTGATCCCTGGCGGGGAAGATCCCACGTGCCGCGGAACAGCTGGACAGATGTGTCCAATTACGAGCCAGCGCTCTGGAGCGCATGCGCGTAGAGCCGGTGCTCTGCAACAAGAAGCCATACAAACTGAAGAATAAAGGTGGATGAAAAATAAATAAATCATCAATAAAAACAGGCCAAAATTAAAAAAAAAAAAAGCATCAACAACAACAACAACAAAACCAAACTGGAACTACTTATCAGCTCAAACGAACCTGTGATTGACGAGGGTGGGGCTGGGGGGCATATACGTATGTACCTGTGGGTGCACGCGCTCCAGGCTGCAGTTCATTCTGAAGCTCCATCACCCGTGTTTTACCTGCGTTCCCCACTCCCTCACATACAAACACACCCAAAGAGCAAGGCCAGTCAGCCTCTTGGCATTCTTCTTCCTGCTGCCAGGGCTTGGGGAGAGCCTTGAGTAGCCGAGAAATTGCCCTCGAGGGACGGGGGATTAAACAGCAGGGACGGTGGGAGCCAAACCTCAGTGACAGGCAGAGCTAAGATGTGGGCACCGGGCACAAGCAGGTCACGCCTGCCCTGGGCCCCTCTTCCTGTGGTGTTTACCACTCGGGAGATCCTGGTCCCCAAGCACCACTGTCTAGGCAACCCACATCTCTTATCTCTCCTGCCTTCAGCTAAACAGAGAACCGTTGGATAATGTCTCTCCTACTAGGCTGTGAATGACTACAATAAGGTGAGTCCTCACAGTCACTGTGTCTATTTTAAAAGTGGAACTGTTGGGACTTCCCCAGTGGTCTAGCCGTTAAGACTCTGGGCTCCCAAGGTAGGGAGTCTGGGTTTGATCCCAGGTTCAGGAAGATTCCACATGCCTCAGGGAAGTTAGATCCATGTGCAATACTGAGCCCAGTGCCACAGTGAAAAAGATATCTGCACTGGGCAATGACGATTCCACATACCACAAATGAGATCTGGCACAGTCAAATAAATCAAAATGGTGGCTTAAGAGAAAACAACAGGGCTTCCCTGGTGGTCCAGTGGCTAAAGAGTCTTGCAGTGCTGGGGGCACTGGTTTGATCCCTGGCGGGGAAGATCCCACGTGCCGCGGAACAGCTGGACAGATGTGTCCAATTACGAGCCAGCGCTCTGGAGCGCATGCGCGTAGAGCCGGTGCTCTGCAACAAGAAGCCATACAAACTGAAGAATAAAGGTGGATGAAAAATAAATAAATCATCAATAAAAACAGGCCAAAATTAAAAAAAAAAACCATCAACAACAACAACAACAAAACCAAACTGGAACTACTTATCAGCTCAAACGAACCTGTGATTGACGAGGGTGGGGCTGGGGGGCATATACGTATGTGCCTGTGGGTGCACGCGCTCCAGGCTGCAGTTCATTCTGAAGCTCCATCACCCGTGTTTTACCTGCGTTCCCCACTCCCTCACATACAAACACACCCAAAGAGCAAGGCCAGTCAGCCTCTTGGCATTCTTCTTCCTGCTGCCAGGGCTTGGGGAGAGCCTTGAGTAGCCGAGAAATTGCCCTCGAGGGACGGGGGATTAAATAAACAGCAGGGACGGTGGGAGCCAAACCTCAGTGACAGGCAGAGCTAAGATGTGGGCACCGGGCACAAGCAGGTCACGCCTGCCCTGGGCCCCTCTTCCTGTGGTGTTTACCACCCCTCGGGAGATCCTGGTCCCCAAGCACCACTGTCTGACGGCAGCACGTTAGGTATATGCTAAGGTCTCTGGAAGTTTATTAATAAAGTAGGGGGCTGGGGAGAGGGAGAAGCCTACTGGAGTGATTTCTCTGCCGCATCGCAGGACATCTTCTCTCCCAAAGAGGATGTGTGAAGAAAAGCTCTCTCAGAGTTAACCCTTTCCATGTTTCAGGGGTAACCTTTTGGGTATTTGTGTTTAGAAACCAGAATGTGTGTGTGTGTGCATGTATTTTGCATTAGATTAGCAACTGTACTTTTCAAGGCTCTTTGGGAGCTGAGAGTCTCTTCCTTGGGGGTTGCTGTCATGCTGGAGAGGAGAGTATGATGTCCCTGGCACTCTGATGAGGGGGACAGGAAGTCAACCTTTGATCTGCCCCTGCAGAGAAGGTGAACTTAAGCCCTTCAGCAAGGGAAGTTGCCGGGGCGAGGGGTGGGGTGGGTGGGAGCTGAAGGATAGACTGACCCAACTACAGGGTAGAGAAAACCCAGCAGGTGTAATTGGTCTGCATATTGGAGAAAAGGTCTTATGAAAGCTCATTTGAAATGGAATCCTATCCTGGCACGGGTCTTCGCACCCCTTGTGAGATGGAAGCAAGCTGGAGGATCGTGGAAAACAGCTCTCAAAGGCTGGGACAGGAATGCACCCTGCTCCATCCTAATGTCCATTCAGGCACTCGGGAAGAGCTCTTTGGGATGCTTAG
Organism: Tragulus kanchil; assembly: GCA_022376925.1. NCBI lineage: Eukaryota > Metazoa > Chordata > Mammalia > Artiodactyla > Tragulidae > Tragulus > Tragulus kanchil. Next base: position 165,429,474 of record JAIOJX010000005.1, read on the forward strand.
AGAACATCCCCTGGGAAGGGACTCAAGCTGTAGGAAAAATAGGGGGTTATTGTTTAGTCGCTAAGTCATATTTGATTCTTTTGTACCCTCACAGACTGTGTTGCCTGCCAGGCTCCTTTGTCCATGGGATTTCCCAGGCAAGAATACCAGAGTGCGTTACCATTGCTTCCTCCAGGGGATCTTCCCGACCCCAGGATCAAACCCATGTCTCAGGGATCAAACCACTGAGCCACCTGGGAACCCCAAACAGGGAGTGGGGTGGGGACAAGGAATCGGGCTGCAGGCTTGAATGCAAAGATATCTTAAGATCCCACTTTCCTCAAGCTGAGGCCACTATGCCTGCAACCACAGGTCAGGGAGGCTGTCAGTCAGATGAGTGTGTGCGTGGAACATAACCTTGATTTGGGAACAGTTGATTGATGCTCTATATGTTACTTGAGGGAGGGGAATGAGCCGAGAAGATACAGTCCTCAAGAAATGGCCTTGGGGGACTCCCTTGGTGGTCCAGTGCTTAAGACTCTCAGTGCAGAGGGCCGGGATTTCAACCCAGGTCCCATGTGGCAACTAGAAAGTTGCATGCTGCAACTAAAGATCTTGCATGTCACAACTAAAAAAAGATCTTCCATGTCGCAACAAAGATTGAAGAACCCCAGTGTTGCTGCTAAGACCTGGCGCAGCCAAATAAATAAACAAAAAATAAATATTAAGAAAAAGAAGTAGCCTTGTTGTCTCAGTAGATGGTAAATTAGGAGATGATTCAACATGGTTAATAAAGATTAACTGAGGGTATAGGGCAAATTGGAAAATGTTTTCCAAATGTTTGTCTTAACTGTGAAAAATGTCTGGCGGATTTCCCCACCCCCACCTTCAAATTGGAAGTGGTTTGTTTTACTTGTTTTGGAAGAAATAAATGTTTGCATTAGTCCAAACATTCGGGGCAAACAGTTAGCCCCAGTTCTGAGGCTCTGTGTGGGTTGGAGATGTTTCATGCTGATAACACTCATACCTTTTTTGGCTAAATCAAAGGTAGCTTAGAACACAGTCTTCACAATGCTTTTCGCATTGCTGCTAGAACGAGGCTGAACAAATGGAAAGAAAATAGAAAGCCAGTGCTCCTTCCAGGCCCAGGGAAGGTTGATGACCTGGCATTTGAAGGTAGAATCATTATAGAAAAATGGCCTCTTTGCTCATGGGCAAAGAGGCTGGATCCAATTAAGACAAGGAAAACGTATGTTAACTCAGAGAAAAAAATGTCTAAACAGTCAATCCTGTAATCCTTGCTGGAGAGGAACGGGCTGACATGATGGGCTTTATGGGTGATGCCAAGCCTTGTGCTCTATAATAATTAGCAACCACTGCTATTCTGCCACACGCTCGCTCCCCAAACCACTAACCATTGCTTGGGTGGAATGCACCAGGCCCAGATATTTGCCCCAGACGTCCTCCCGTGAATAGTATCCAATTAGAGGGCTTTCTAAAGGTAAAGCTTAATTCTCTTATAATATAAAACAGAATACAAGTTAACGAGGGGCAAACCTGATTTCCTCAATGTTTCCACAGGTGACCCAGGTGAGGGCAAGTCTTCGGGTTTCCTTCAGTTGACAACTTGGTAGCTATTGGATGGTTAATTGTTTTATGTCCTGGTGCCTGGTAATCTTCGCTAGTCATTTTGGGCAACTTACAGACATTTCAGGAATGACTGTGAGGGGACCGAGGATTTGAGAGGTCTGTTCAGAGAAGTGGGCTTCTGTCTGCTTATAATTTCATTCTCCCGTGGTGGGCCGCTGTGTTCTCTGTGTCTGGCTTAAGTAGATGGTAAATTAGGAGATGATTCAACATGGTTAATAAAGATTAACTGAGGGTATAGGGCAAATTGGAAAATGTTTTCCAAATGTTTGTCTTAACTGTGAAAAATGTCTGGCGGATTTCCCCACCCCCACCTTCAAATTGGAAGTGGTTTGTTTTACTTGTTTTGGAAGAAATAAATGTTTGCATTAGTCCAAACATTCGGGGCAAACAGTTAGCCCCAGTTCTGAGGCTCTGTGTGGGTTGGAGATGTTTCATGCTGATAACACTCATACCTTTTTTGGCTAAATCAAAGGTAGCTTAGAACACAGTCTTCACAATGCTTTTCGCATTGCTGCTAGAACGAGGCTGAACAAATGGAAAGAAAATAGAAAGCCAGTGCTCCTTCCAGGCCCAGGGAAGGTTGATGACCTGGCATTTGAAGGTAGAATCATTATAGAAAAATGGCCTCTTTGCTCATGGGCAAAGAGGCTGGATCCAATTAAGACAAGGAAAACGTATGTTAACTCAGAGAAAAAAATGTCTAAACAGTCAATCCTGTAATCCTTGCTGGAGAGGAACGGGCTGACATGATGGGCTTTATGGGTGATGCCAAGCCTTGTGCTCTATAATAATTAGCAACCACTGCTATTCTGCCACACGCTCGCTCCCCAAACCACTAACCATTGCTTGGGTGGAATGCACCAGGCCCAGATATTTGCCCCAGACGTCCTCCCGTGAATAGTATCCAATTAGAGGGCTTTCTAAAGGTAAAGCTTAATTCTCTTATAATATAAAACAGAATACAAGTTAACGAGGGACAAACCTGATTTCCTCAATGTTTCCACAGGTGACCCAGGTGAGGGCAAGTCTTCGGGTTTCCTTCAGTTGACAACTTGGTAGCTATTGGATGGTTAATTGTTTTATGTCCTGGTGCCTGGTAATCTTCGCTAGTCATTTTGGGCAACTTACAGACATTTCAGGAATGACTGTGAGGGGACCGAGGATTTGAGAGGTCTGTTCAGAGAAGTGGGCTTCTGTCTGCTTATAATTTCATTCTCCCGTGGTGGGCCGCTGTGTTCTCTGTGTCTGGCTTAAGTAGAGACCTGCAAAGCTCTGAGCGGAGGAGCCCCAGATTGGTTTCTGCATCTTCCCTATTCTAATAAATCCAATATTCAGTTAAGTCCTACTGTGTGCCAGGCACCACGTGAGGTGCTGCACAGAGGACAGGAAACAGTGGAGCTTCCCTTTCTTTTTTAAATAAAGGTATTTTTGTTTTAATTTTGTTTATTGATGTATTTATTTTTTTGGCCACACTGCACGACTCTGGGATGAGTTTCCTGACCAGGGGTTGAACCAAAGCCCTCAGCAGTAAAAGCCTGGAGTCCTAACCACTGGACCGCCAAGGAATTTCCCCCACTACTTTCTGACAGAATCATTTAGAAATTATGGAGTAGCACGGTGGCCTTTACTCTTTACAGTCTTGTGAGGTGTATTTTATTCCCTATTTTACAGATGAAGACTCGAAGGTCAGACACAGAAATGCCTTTTCCTGGTGCATCCTGCCAGCTCCACAACCCAGACCCAGCACGAAACCCAGGCTCTGCTCTGATAGTCTTTCTGCTCTGTCATGGCTGCTGCCCTCAATAATCCTCCCAGCCAATAGGAACGTCAATATCAAGATGCACGAGACATTTATGAAAGAATCGGGTCTGGTGCTATGAGTCACAATTCAGTAGGAATCATTCTAATTTGAATGCTTTCAAACATTTGCTCAGACAGGGTGTGCCGTGGGTGCCGTATGCTTGGGCAGTCCGTCGTCTCTGACGCTGCGACCCCATGGACTGTAGCCTGCCAGGCTCCTCTGTCCATGGAATTTTCCAGGCAAGAATTCTGGAGCTGGTTGCATTTCCTACTCCAGGGGATCTTCCCGACCCAGGGGTGGAACCCGTGTCTCCCACATTGCAGGTGGATTCTTTACCACTGAGCCACCTGGAAATCCCCTATGCAAATACTCACTAGAGAACATGCAAACAGCACAGTACGTCAAGGAGAAAGTAAAAATCTTCCTCCTCTATGTGTCCCCACTACCTGTTCCTCAGAGGTAATTCCTGTCAGCATGTAGGTGACATTTTTCCATATCTCTGTGTACATGCCTGTGTGAACATACAGATACACTTGACACAAAGGGGATCCTGCGATACACGTGTTCTGCAGCTGTTTTCAGTCAACAGTAGGTTGTAGTGCCTTCCCATATCTGTGTTTATAGTTTCCCATGCAATGGAGGGGTGTTAGGAAAAATTGTGAAAGACTCTCAAAGCAGAGTGTTGTTTCATTGGAATGCTGGGTATTTTCTGGCAGACCCTTAGGGGTTATCTGGTTGCGAGTGAGTCTGTGGCATTGTTTTGGAGTAGTTTAATAATGCATTTAACCAAGCCATTTCCCATAAAGAAGGCATTGGAGAAGACCCCGATGCTGGGAAAGATTGAGGCCGGAAGAGAAGGGGGCAACAGAGGGATAAGATGGTTGGAAGGCGTCACTGACTCAGTGGACATGAGTCTGAGCAAACTCTGGGAGATAGTGAAGGACAGAGAAGCCTGGCGTGCTGTAGTCCATGGTGTTGCAGAGAGTCGGACATAATTTAGTGACTGAACAACAGTTTAGGTTTTCTAATTTCAACATATTGTAAGCTGTGGGAATGTTCTACCCATAGGTTAACATTGTTATATACTTAAAGACTTAGTTGCCTCCCCCCCGCCCCCTACCACGGTGGTTTCTGCCTAATAGGGTCTCCCATCATCCTGTGCTTCACCCCCTTCTTTGGGAAGAATAGTGGTAACTTCTGAAATGGAGCTAAGTGACCCTGGGGATGTACAGAGCACATTTTCTTATGAGGAAGAAGCATGGTGCACATGAGGACATGTGACGTGAGCAACGTTTTTGGAAACTTTAGGATTTAGCACTCCCACTCGAGTGTTTGGTAATCTTTTCCATGGTATTCAAAACTGCAGTTAGGGAAATACCTTAAGTCAAGGACGGATTAGGCAGCAGCTTCCTAACTGCTCCTGGGTTTTGCTTGTGTGAATCGGCAGGGAACAGGCTACCATATTTCTTTCTCTCTTTTTCTCTTGGCCTCGAGCTGCGCAGCTTGTGGGGTCTTTGTGCCCTGACCAGGGATCAAACCCAGGCCCCCCAATAGTGGAAGCGAGTAGTCCTAACCATTGGACTGCCAGGAAATTCCCGTGTATTTCTCTCTTTTGATCATCACCACCAGCTAGACTTGACACCTATTCTTGTTGTTATTTCAGTTTGAGAAAAATCAAGCTTAGAGAGGTGATATGATTGTCCAAGGTCACACAGCATGGACCCACTTCACCACTTTCCTCCTCTGGGGCCAACTCACTGCATCTCTCCCCATCTCTTAAGAATTTCCATGTTTGTTCCTATATTGTGTGACTCTAGGAGGGGGCATCTGAACCTGGAGTTCAGAATTCATTGTTCAGAGGGAGTCGGTTTAGAACTGTGTCTTGGGGAAGGGGGCATTCTTTCCTAAGTCTTTCGACAGGTGCTGCTGTTGGTTCCACATAATGTGATTTGCCTGTTGTCTCTTACCTCGTACAGCTTCTCCTCCAAGGAATCCCATGGGTTCTTCTGTCAGTAACTGCTTTGACTGCAGGTTTGCATGTGATTTACCTGGATCAGGGTTCTGTGGGTCCCACCTTGAGAAGCGCGAGCTCAAATAAAAACAATACAAGATAGAGCAAGTCCTGGCCCTGCCCCCTACTCTAACTCCCTCTGAGATAAGACTGGCTCGCGGGCATAGTCCAAGGTCTTGGGTCTTACACATTTTCATAGCAGTTGGAGGAGACAGTGGCATTTTCTTCCTGGAAGCATTTGTGGATGTACTGTCTCGCCTGCCCAGGGCTCACCTCCCCTGGAAGCCGCAGGGGAAGGAGCAAGGCTGCCCCTTAAGTGAAGGATGCACCTGCACAGGGCCAGGGGCTCCCTGTCAATGCAGGAAGGCACCCCAGCAACCAGAGCCCACTCCTTCCCTAGATGAGGGGTCCTAAGGACTGAAAGAAGCCCCGTGTGCCCCGAGTATAGGCAGCGGGGAAGCAGCCTTCAACGGGGACCCACGGATGCTCCTCCATGGCAGCTGGGCTGTCATACTGCCTCCAAGGCTGTGTTAGTTCTGCAGGGCCACTGAAGGCTGCCAAGGACCACAAAATGGGTGGCTTAGAACCACAGAAGTGTATTGTCTCACAGTTCTGGAGGCCCGAATCACGTTGTGGGCTGGCCACGGCTGCTCTGAAGGTTCTGGGGCCGGGTGTTTTCCAGGTCGCTCTCCTAGCTTCTGGTGGCCTCGGCGGTCCTTGGCTTGTAGATGGCAGTCTTTGCCCTCATTGTGTGTCTCCATACAGCTTTCCCTCCGTACCTGTCTGTCTCTGGGTCTAAACTTCTTGCTTTTATAAGGATACCAGTTATATATATAATTTTATATATTATATATCTAATATATATATATAATTTTATATATTATATATATATATTTTTTTTTTAGCATGCTTATTCTTTTTTTAATTAATTTTTGTTGACATCAGTCATACTAGGTTGAGGGCTGCCCTAGTGACCTCATTTTAACTGAACTCTATAAAGACCCTGTTTCCAAAAGGGTCACATTCTGAGGGTTATGGCTTCCACATATCTTTTTTTTTTTTTTTTTAGAGAGTAGCACTTAGTTTTTATTTATTTATTTTTTTGTGGGGGAATGTGGGTAGGGGAGGGAGGGCGGTGGGCAGGCCACTTCTATCGGTCTTTCATTTATCTGTTTTCATCCATCTTTGTTCTTTGGCCCGTGTGGGCCTCCCATCGCAGTGGCCTCTGTTGTCGCAGAGCACCGGCTCTGGGCGCATGCACTCCAGAGGTCCGGCTCGGTAATTGGACACATCGGTCCAGCTGCTCCGCGGCACGTGGGATCTTTCCAGGCCAGGGATCGAACCGGCGCCCCTTGCACTGCCAGGTGGTGTCCTTACCCACTGGACCACCAGGGAAGCCCCACATATCTTTTTTTGATGGGGGAAGGGAAGCAGACACAATACAACCCATAATATCAAGCCCTGCCCACAATGCTGTGAATCAGAAGTTCAAGGGAAGTGCCTGAGAATCTGTATTTTAAAATCTCCTGAGGATCCCTGTTCTGATGAACCTAGAGCCTGTAATAAAAGTGAAGTCAGAAAGACAAAAACAAATATTGTGTATGAATGCATGTATGTGGAAGCTGTCATACTGCCTCCAAGGCTGTGTTAGTTCTGCAGGGCCACTGAAGGCTGCCAAGGACCACAAAATGGGTGGCTTAGAACCACAGAAGTGTATTGTCTCACAGTTCTGGAGGCCCGAATCACGTTGTGGGCTGGCCACGGCTGCTCTGAAGGTTCTGGGGCCGGGTGTTTTCCAGGTCGCTCTCCTAGCTTCTGGTGGCCTCGGCGGTCCTTGGCTTGTAGATGGCAGTCTTTGCCCTCATTGTGTGTCTCCATACAGCTTTCCCTCCGTACCTGTCTGTCTCTGGGTCTAAACTTCTTGCTTTTATAAGGATACCAGTTATATATATAATTTTATATATTATATATCTAATATATATATATAATTTTATATATTATATATATATATATATTTTTTAGCATGCTTATTCTTTTTTTAATTAATTTTTGTTGACATCAGTCATACTAGGTTGAGGGCTGCCCTAGTGACCTCATTTTAACTGAACTCTATAAAGACCCTGTTTCCAAAAGGGTCACATTCTGAGGGTTATGGCTTCCACATATCTTTTTTTTTTTTTTTTTAGAGAGTAGCACTTAGTTTTTATTTATTTATTTTTTTGTGGGGGAATGTGGGTAGGGGAGGGAGGGCGGTGGGCAGGCCACTTCTATCGGTCTTTCATTTATCTGTTTTCATCCATCTTTGTTCTTTGGCCCGTGTGGGCCTCCCATCGCAGTGGCCTCTGTTGTCGCAGAGCGCCGGCTCTGGGCGCATGCACTCCAGAGGTCCGGCTCGGTAATTGGACACATTGGTCCAGCTGCTCCGCGGCACGTGGGATCTTCCCAGGCCAGGGATCGAACCGGCGCCCCTTGCACTGCCAGGTGGTGTCCTTACCCACTGGACCACCAGGGAAGCCCCACATATCTTTTTTTGATGGGGGAAGGGAAGCAGACACAATACAACCCATAATATCAAGCCCTGCCCACAATGCTGTGAATCAGAAGTTCAAGGGAAGTGCCTGAGAATCTGTATTTTAAAATCTCCTGAGGATCCCTGTTCTGATGAACCTAGAGCCTGTAATAAAAGTGAAGTCAGAAAGACAAAAACAAATATTGTGTATGAATGCATGTATGTGGAAGCTAGAGAAATGCTACCGATGAGCCCAGTTCTGGAGCAGGACTAGAGACACAGAGACCAAGAGCAGGCATGTGCACATCGGTAGGGAAGGGGAGGGTGGGTGAATCGGGAGATTGGGATTGGCATATACACGCTACCATGTGTGAACAGGTAGCTGTGAAACCCGGGGAGCTCAGCTTGGTGCTCTGTGGTGCCCTCGAGGCGGGGCTGGAGGGCTGGAGGGAGGTCCAGGAGGGAGGAGAATGACCGGACACATATAGCCAATTCACTTAGTTGTACAGGATAACCAGACATAACGTTGTAAAGCAGTTATACGCCAATAAAAAAATGGAAGTTTTTTCAAGTTGCTTCTGGGATGATCTTGGAGACTCGGCTCCAACCGGGCTCTCCGAGTAGGACCCTCTGTTGCTTCCCTTGAAGTAGGTCTCTGCCCTCTCCTCATATCTTTCAGTGTTAGGGAACTCATACCCTCTGTCAAGCTGGATTTAAATCTATGTGTGTGTGTGTGTGTGTGTGTGTGTGTGTGTGTGTGTATTTTTAAAAATATATTTACTTATTATTTATTTATATAGCTGTGCTGGGTCTTAGTTGCGGCATGTGGGATCTCCTTCCCTGACCAGGGATCTAACCTGGGCCTTCTTTCTTGGGAGCTTAGAGTCTTAGCCACTGGATCACTAGGAAAGTCCCTTTTTTTTCTTCTTTTTTTATAATATTCCATTTGTCTGACGGAAGGGGTGGGGTGATTTTTTAAATTTTGGCCTCTTTTATTGGTCTTTCATTTATTTATTTTCATCCATCTTTATTCTTAGGCATGTGTGGGCTTCCTATCACAGTGGCCTGCCTAGCTGCAGAGCACTGGCTCTGGGTGCATGTGCTCCAGAGCGCTGGCTCGCAATTGGACACATCAGTCCAGCCGCTCCATGGCACGTGGGATCCTCCCAGGCCAGGGATTGAACTGATACCCCTTGCACTGCAAGGTGGACTCTCTACCCACTGGACCACCAGGGAAGCCCCTTATACACACACACGCACACACACACACACACACACACACACACATGATAGGCTTTTTGCTTCACACACTTAACATTACATTCTTTGAAAGCAGGAACTGGGGTTTTTCCTTTGCTTGTATTTCCCTGGGCCTCGCCAGATGTCAGTGGCAAATTCAGGTCTGCGGTCAAACCCAGAAGAGCCTGGTGCAGTGCTGACCCACCAGGTCCTGGTTCTGCTCTTTGACAGCGTCTATTACAGAATCCATGCACCACCCTGCTGAGGGGGGCCCTTCTGATGTTTAAAGACAGCCGTGGTGCCCATGGTAGGGAGTTGGTACCAGGATTTCAGCCTTTAGATTCCCAGGTCCATGCTTTCCCGGGGCCTCCCGTTCAAGTAACAGACCCATTCCACCAAGGGACAGAATCTGCTAGCAGATGGGGCTGCTGTGTTGCTCATACCTGGTAACAGCTCGAGGAAAAGCCCTGTAATAAATTCCTAGGGACATCAAGATAGGCACTTTTTTGCCTTTCAGGGTAATATGGTATATTCTCTTGCTGTCAAGTGCGCCAAGCCAAGGTGTTCTCTTTTTATTGAAAGTGCAATTAGTGCCTCTGGGGAAAAGGGGAGGGAGAATATGCCACTGCCCCACTGGCCTTGTGAGCTTAGGCACACTGCTTGACCCCTGTGAGCTGAACTTTTCTCAGCTGTGTAAATGCACACCTTAGCCCACACATGATTTCCAGAGCTCTTTTCACCTTTCAGATATTAAGAATTTGCTGGTGCATATTCCACTGATAGAAATTTATCTGCAGGTACTTCATAATAAGATTCGATGTTAATTTGAAGAGCAGGCATTACACATTAAAGTGAAAATTATCCCACGGAAAGAATTGAGGCTGGGAGGGGTTATGTGTGTGATACAAACAAACAGTAAAAAAAAAAAACAAAAAACAAAAAACCATCACTTCTAATTTAACTGAAGCTGGCAATCTAAGAAAGGCAAATGCACGATTCTAGTATTTTCTTTAATGGATTATAGAAAGGATAATTAAAAGTAAAAAAATAAACAGTTTGATTGTTCTGCATGGTATTATCTTAATAAACAGTCTTCCTGGAAAGTTTAAAAACAGACAGTGCTCTGTCTGGCCAAAAAAAAAAAGAAAGAAAAAACAATAAGGAAATAGTGTTGAGGAAATGTAAGAGTTTTCCATCTAGGCATGAGTGATGGAAATGTTCTCATGTGGACTTGGCGACATCATAGGCATTGACTACTTTTCAGGGCTCTCGTTGGAGACACTGTTGTCAGCCGCAGGGAAAGAGGTTAGAGATGGAAATGGACACTGCCAAGCACTCTTGTGGGTTCCTGGCAAATGCAGACCCACTTCTTCATTCCTCTGCAACATACAGTCTCAGCGTCTGCTGCAGCTTGGCTGGCAACACAGGTTTCCTAGACCAGCGTGATGCTGAGAGTGGTAGTCCTCTGGGTAAGGTCGCTGCAGCTCGAACTGGTTCAAGGTGGAGACTGGTAACTAACTTGGCTTCAGTCCTTGCTTCGTTGATAATTCCTCTGAAGGTCACAAAGCTAATAACTTAGCCTTTTCTGTATCTTTATCATCATGCGGATAATGCCCTAATGATTAGAGACCAACGAAAGAATATACATAGAATACAAAGTTCAGAAACAGACCCCGTATATGCAAACATTTATTGAAAGTGCAATTAGTGCCTCTGGGGAAAAGATTGAAGGGGAGGGAGAATATGCCACTGCCCCACTGGCCTTGTGAGCTTAGGCACACTGCTTGACCCCTGTGAGCTGAACTTTTCTCAGCTGTGTAAATGCACACCTTAGCCCACACATGATTTCCAGAGCTCTTTTCACCTTTCAGATATTAAGAATTTGCTGGTGCATATTCCACTGATAGAAATTTATCTGCAGGTACTTCATAATAAGATTCGATGTTAATTTGAAGAGCAGGCATTACACATTAAAGTGAAAATTACCCCACAGAAAGAATTGAGGCTGGGAGGGGTTATGTGTGTGATACAAACAAACAGTAAAAAAAAAAAACAAAAAACAAAAAACCATCACTTCTAATTTAACTGAAGCTGGCAATCTAAGAAAGGCAAATGCACGATTCTAGTATTTTCTTTAATGGATTATAGAAAGGATAATTAAAAGTAAAAAAATAAACAGTTTGATTGTTCTGCATGGTATTATCTTAATAAACAGTCTTCCTGGAAAGTTTAAAAACAGACAGTGCTCTGTCTGGCCAAAAAAAAAAAAGAAAGAAAAAACAATAAGGAAATAGTGTTGAGGAAATGTAAGAGTTTTCCATCTAGGCATGAGTGATGGAAATGTTCTCATGTGGACTTGGCGACATCATAGGCATTGACTACTTTTCAGGGCTCTCGTTGGAGACACTGTTGTCAGCCGCAGGGAAAGAGGTTAGAGATGGAAATGGACACTGCCAAGCACTCTTGTGGGTTCCTGGCAAATGCAGACCCACTTCTTCATTCCTCTGCAACATACAGTCTCAGCGTCTGCTGCAGCTTGGCTGGCAACACAGGTTTCCTAGACCAGCGTGATGCTGAGAGTGGTAGTCCTCTGGGTAAGGTCGCTGCAGCTCGAACTGGTTCAAGGTGGAGACTGGTAACTAACTTGGCTTCAGTCCTTGCTTCGTTGATAATTCCTCTGAAGGTCACAAAGCTAATAACTTAGCCTTTTCTGTATCTTTATCATCATGCGGGATAATGCCCTAATGATTAGAGACCAACGAAAGAATATACATAGAATACAAAGTTCAGAAACAGACCCACGTATATGCAAACATTTAGTATCTAATAAAGGACACATTCAAATCAATGGGAAAAGAACAGCGTACTCAGGAAATGGTGCCGAGATAACTAACTAACCAGTCCCTGGGGAAGGTGTTTTAGATTCCAGCAAAACGATTATCTCCCTCCCCATTTCTCATTCGAAAAAATGCTAAAGAATGACTCCCATTGGTCTGCTTTCTGTCAGTGGATGGCTCTGGAGCAATTAACACTGATGGCAGGGATCCGTTCTTAGACTCTTGGCTTGCCAACCACCAAGCTGAAGTCATTGAAACATGGTGGCTCCAGAGAGGATGGGGTTGCTAGTGGGGAGGCTGTTTCTAGGAGGGAAAAAAGAGGGTCCGGGCAGCTATGCGGTATGTAGGGTTCACTCTACTAGAAAATAGCCCCAATCTCAGCAGAATCTTAGATATAGGCACATAACCTTAGACTGGCAAAAATTTTAAATATTCCTAATGCCTCCTTAAGGAAATGTGAGCAAATAAGTTCTTCAGACATTATACTTCCACTACTGATAGGAGTGTGAGGTAGTCTTTCTTAAGGACAACTTGGAATACATACATGCATAAATTGTGTAACCCTTGGCCTTGAAATGAATTCTATTTCTACAGTATTTTCTTAGAGACTTCCCTGGTGGTCCAGTGGTTAGGACTCTGTGCTTCTAAGGCAGGGGGTGCAGGTGCAATCCCTGGTTGTGGAAGTAAGATCCCACATGCTAAAAATAGAAAGGATTTTTTTCTTAGGAAAAAGGAAAAAAATCAGTGCACAAGTGCTATACAGGAGGTTATTCAATAGAGAGTGTTTATAGTAGTGTGAAATTGGAAGCAATTTCAGTGACCTTCAATAGATGCTTGATGAAATGAATTTTGGCATATTCAAGAAATGGACTCCTAGGCAACCATGAAGAAATTATAGAGATTGATTCTTATTGACCCAGAGGGATGATCATACCATAGTGAATGGAAGTTAGGAAAACCTGGATTTTGTACAGTGACCGTTCATTATACTTAGAAAAATAAAAACATTTCCATTTGGAGATGTGGGATGACAGTTTGTGCCTGTAATGTCATTTGATGGGAGCATGAAGAAATAAAATCCATTAAAAAATAAATAACATGCCAGGCCCTCTATCTCTTACCAAGCGTTGTCCTTCTTAGCATTCCACCATGATGAGTCATAAGATTATTCCAACCATCCTGCTCAAATGATTATAGAAATTTCCCCTTGGACCTATCTGTTGACTGACTAGCTTGATTGAATGTGTGAATAAATGCCTTAGTACATCACAGTAGACTTTTTTGACTCTGCTGAGTGGGGAAACATCTTTGTCTTTCAAATGTAAATTTGATTTTTGGGAAAAGTTTGCATTGTTATTGTTGGGTTTGGTGTATAAGGCAAGCAGTCAAAAAAAACCCAAAAAACAAAAAAGGGCAAGCAGTTCCTCTGGGAAGCAATTTTGTAGGTGTAGAGTAGGAGGCAAGAGTGGAGAATGGCTCTTCCCAATACCCTCGGCAGGGTTGATATTGTTCAGTCGCTAAATCATATCTGACTCTGCAACCACATAATAACGCAAATTTTAAATATTCCTAATGCCTCCTTAAATAGCAAATAAGTTCTTCAGACATTATACTTCCACTACTGATAGGAGTGTGAGGTAGTCTTTCTTAAGGACAACTTGGAATACATACATGCATAAATTGTGTAACCCTTGGCCTTGAAATGAATTCTATTTCTACAGTATTTTCTTAGAGACTTCCCTGGTGGTCCAGTGGTTAGGACTCTGTGCTTCTAAGGCAGGGGGTGCAGGTGCAATCCCTGGTTGTGGAAGTAAGATCCCACATGCCAAAAATAGAAAGGATTTTTTTCTTAGGAAAAAGGAAAAAAATCAGTGCACAAGTGCTATACAGGAGGTTATTCAATAGAGAGTGTTTATAGTAGTGTGAAATTGGAAGCAATTTCAGTGACCTTCAATAGATGCTTGATGAAATGAATTTTGGCGTATTCAAGAAATGGACTCCTAGGCAACCATGAAGAAATTATAGAGATTGATTCTTATTGACCCAGAGGGATGATCATAACATAGTGAATGGAAGTTAGGAAAACCTGGATTTTGTACAGTGACCGTTCATTATACTTAGAAAAATAAAAACATTTCCATTTGGAGATGTGGGATGACAGTTTGTGCCTGTAATGTCATTTGATGGGAGCATGAAGAAATAAAATCCATTAAAAAATAAATAACATGCCAGGCCCTCTATCTCTTACCAAGCGTTGTCCTTCTTAGCATTCCACCATGATGAGTCATAAGATTATTCCAACCATCCTGCTCAAATGATTATAGAAATTTCCCCTTGGACCTATCTGTTGACTGACTAGCTTGATTGAATGTGTGAATAAATGCCTTAGTACATCACAGTAGACTTTTTTGACTCTGCTGAGTGGGGAAACATCTTTGTCTTTCAAATGTAAATTTGATTTTTGGGAAAAGTTTGCATTGTTATTGTTGGGTTTGGTGTATAAGGCAAGCAGTCAAAAAAAACCCAAAAAACAAAAAAGGGCAAGCAGTTCCTCTGGGAAGCAATTTTGTAGGTGTAGAGTAGGAGGCAAGAGTGGAGAATGGCTCTTCCCAATACCCTCGGCAGGGTTGATATTGTTCAGTCGCTAAATCATATCTGACTCTGCAACCACATGGGATGCGGCACACCAGGCTCCCCTGCCTTCCATTGGCTCTCAGGCTTGACTCAAATTCATGTCCATTGAGTAGGTGATGCTATCTAACCAACTCACCCTCTGTCACCCCATTCTCCTTCTGCCTTCAGTCTTTCCCAGCATCAGAGTCGTTTCCAGTGAGTCAGCTCATCACATCAGGTGGCCAAAGTACTGGAGCTTCAGCTTCAGCATCAGTCCGCCAGTGCCTCTTCAGGGCTGATTTCCTTTCCCCTCCAGGGCACTCTCTTTGTTAGGCTGGGTTCTTGGGAGTGTATGGGCACTGTTTGCTTCACAGCAACCACCACCATTTGCTTATTTGATCCTCATGTGGCAGTGGGAGGGAGGCAAGCACTTGGATTCTTGTGTGACAAGCTGGGAAATTGATCAAGAGACACTTTGACTGTCTGGGATTTGTAAACAGGATTGTTCCCTGGGAACTGGGATCCTGTTAGCTTTATCTAGTGAACCAATGACCAGCTGAGAGCCGGAATACTTTGGGACGCACACAATTGGAATTAATGTCACTGGTATGATTCAAGTGTAAGGCCAGGCAAGGTGCTTTAGGAATATCAAGATGAAAGAGACTGCTTTCCTCTTCATTTGTGCGTGACACATTGACAGAAAGGCTACTGTATTTGTCCAAAGTCATGCAGCTGGTAAGCGGTGGAGCTTGGATCTGACCCTAGAGCCAGTGTTGTGGAAAGAATTCCACCTCTTGGGGTTGCAGGATGGAGTGCGGTGGGCATGGAGGTTCCTGACGGTGGGGAGGGGAGAGCCACATGGTGGTGACAGGCTGGGGGAGGTGGTGGTTGACCTGGTGTCTGGAGGGACTGCTGGGCAGTGAGGGCAGGAAGGCTGGTAGAATGGGCAGTCACGTGGGGAGTGAGGAGTCCCAGTTGACAGGCCAGGAGTTCCCCTTTTAGGCAAAATGAAGTCACGAGGTTTTAAACAGAGGAGGCTGGTATGGGCTGAGCTGGAAGATGCTGGATCTGGCGGTGGAGGCTGTGAGGCCAAGGGCCCAGTAGTTCTGAGAAGCACGTGGGGGTGAACCAAGATATTCTCCAAAAGAAGGGATGGGATAGGGAGACGGGACCTTGGAGATGCATCTACAGAACTTGGCTCCTGATGGGATATGGAAGTGTGTGAATAGAACTAGTGAGTTTGAACCCAGACCGCATCACAGACGCAGGTACAGTGTGGGCTTCCCTGAGAGGAGGAATGGCCAGCCTGGGGCCTTGAAGGTGGTAGGAGCCCCTAGGCCAGAGGGGAGTTTGGGTGAGGTGGCAGCAAAGAGCAGCTTTGAAGAAACATGGGAGCCGATGACTGTGTTGTTTTTCCCGCCCAGCACGCATTCTCTCTTCTGGTAACAGCACATCCATTTTTTCTTGGGGAACCACTCCTCCTTCATATTTAGTCCGTGATGTTAGGTGGTAGGGACTTCTCATTGGCGCTATTGGTGAGCACGGGACCTAGCCCTGGCCAATCAGAGCACTGCTTCTGTCTTTACCCTCAGGGACCAGAGATGAGGATGTGATTCATGGTCCAGAAAGGGCTGCTCTTGTGTAGCTGGGGCTGCTCAGCCAGCGGAAGGGAAGTCTGCTGGTGGTTGTTGCCACAGCCTACTTGAGAATAAACTCAGCGTGAGAGAGAGAGAGCGAGCGTGCATGCGCGAGAGATTGATTCCTCATGACGTTTATTTGATCTTGGTCTCCAGCCATCCTGGGAGCCAGATGTATCCCCCTGGGCTTCCTGTTTGGGTGACCCATGACGCGACACTAACGGTCAGAGGTTCCTGACTCACTCAGGGTTAGAAGTGTTGTCTTTAGGGGATATGTGGTCCTGGAAGCCATGCCCAGAGGGACGGGACATGGATCAGGAGGATCCCCTTGAGTTCAGGAAGGCTGGGTGAACATTAGTCCCAGGTTTGCCTGAGCACAGGGGCAGGTGCATGTGATGTTTGCCACAAACAATACAGTCTCTAACCTGGCTGCCCTTGTGGGACTCCAGTTGTAGAAAAAAAAAAAAAAAATCAGGAAACAAGTAAACAAACACGCTGGTCACCATGGAAATGTGAACCCAGGGTGTTAAGAACAATAGCTGTGTGTGAGCCCAGAAGTAAATTTGTCCACACAGACATCGGTTTGATCCCCAAATCTGTTTCCTTGTGGGAACCTGGACGTGTCCATAAACTCATTATACAGCCACTCTCCCTGGAGAGGGCAACACCTCTGATAAGCCTTTGTTTTATCATCATTAAAATAGCTATAAACTTAGTACAGTGCTTACGCCTGCCAGGGCCCTCCTCACAACTGCCTTTTGAGGCTATACTGGTTTTTAATCTCAGTTCCACCGCTGAGGCTCAGAGTGATTCCTTAACTTGTCTGAGGTCACAGTTATTAATGGAAAAGCTGGGATTTGAACCCAGGCCCCAGGGTCTGTTCCCTTTCAATCGGCACGTTCTGCTATCTCATGTTGTTGTTGAAAAAAAATACTAATAAAAGTATGTCTTATTTCCTTGAGTCCCTACCACAAACCTATGAGGCTGATACAGCTGGTTAATCCCATTTTATAAATGAGAAAACTGAGGCACAGAGGATTTAGGACTCCTAGTCAAGTCCCACAGTCAGAGGGAGGCAGAGATATAGTTTGAGGTGGGTTTTTTTTTTTTTTTTTTCCAGATGGATTTGAAATGCTAGTGTGTGTTAAATTTGATCTGGAAGCCCAGAACTATTTTCTAATCTGGCTTTCATCGATTGTGATGTTCTTCATGTATAGACTTATATTAAAGATATAAATCAGGAGAATGAACATAATGGACAGCGAATAATAGTGACTTGGTTTGTCTATCATGGTTGAAAAACTGTATCCTGAGATTGACTAATGTGTAACTAATTGGAAGATATTAAAGCAAAAAGAGTAAGGTTTAAAAACAAAAATCACACCACTAAATCTATGTAAATAAGTTTCTCGGTGAAAAAAAAAAAAGCCCAATGTACTGCTGTTTGTGGGCTCACTGGACTTGCTACGAATGCTGTGGAGCGGGAGTATGTGACATTTCTATGTGACATTTCTTTTTTTTTTTTTTTTCCATTGAGGGCCCCATTATAAGACATGCCCAGGCTGCTTCAACTCCCCCAAACCCATGAATTGGTTCAATAGCAAAAAACATGAATCATTTTAATAAGAAGGTGCAAGGACATCTGCTTGAGTAATTTCTGAAACTTTTTTTTCTTTTGGAAAATGTGTTATATTTGGGATTTACTGTTAGAAATAAAAGTGGATTTGGCCAAGGGCTGTGCCTATGTATTGCTCTTTGTCTTGCGTCTATATACAGAAGGTGCTCAATTAATACCTTGGGGATGAATTGTGAACCCAGGAGGCTCCTGAAACTGGCTGTTGGCCAAAGACTGCTGGACGGTTTCTGAGCCTCCATGGGTTCTGTTCGCACGCGGCTGTTGTTACCGCTCTTCACAGATAGGAAATCCCGGCTTACAGAGGATGAGGAACTTCTCAGCGTCGTGTGTCTTCTCAGTGGTTTACGCCAAGCAGCTGAAGACGATTCTAGAACGTGTTGGTGGTTTCGTCTTTGCTGGGTTTCAGGCCGACTCCCCTGCTTTGAGTTTGGGATTGGAGGTACAGACCTTTGTGTCGTAAGAGTGTCTGTTGGAGTTACCTGTGCCTGCTCCGTCCCAGGGGCCTGCGGGCGAGTTCAGGGCTTTGTGCGCAGGGTATCTTGTATGTTTTTATTGGGAAAAGGCTGTCACCCAGGATCACTCTTATTGACCTGTTTCAGCAAAACTGACTGTAAAGTGAATTTCGGTAAAGTGAATGTGAATGACATTGGAGTGAATCCTAGCTCCTGATTGTTTCCTTCCTAAAAAATCAGAGTTCCCAGAAGGTGTCCCCGGAGGCCAGGGCCTCTAGAGGAGCCGAACTTTGGAGAGTGGGGGTTTGGGGTCTGCCACGACCGCATGCCCACCCTCACGCCCAGCTTTCTCTGTGGGTGCTGCTCTTGGTGGTGTGTTCTTTGGCGTTGTGTTCCTTAATTTGTGTTCTTGGTTCTCAGTGAAGAAAAAACCTGACGTCGCACTGGCCCAGTGATGCTGGGCCCAGGTTGTTGCAGGGGCTGCTAATCATTTAGTCCAGGGGTTGGAGAGTCTCCGCCCACACACTACTTTTAAAAATACTTATTTATTTTATTTCTTTATTTGGCTGCTCCACACTCTTAGTTGTGGCAGGTGGGATCTTTAGTTGCAGCATGTGGGATCTCGTTCCCTGACCAGGGATCCAGCCCAGATCCCTGCACTGAGGGCGCAGAGCCTTAGCCACTGGACCAGCAGGGAAGTCCTCACACACTATTTGAAAAAATCGGAAAAGTTCACATCAGTCTCTGACTTAAGACTTCTCTCAGAACCTTGGAAGTTCTGGCAGTAAGAAGGACTTTTACACAATTACATCTGTCTGCAGTTGGCGTATCGGTTGTCTGTTTGGGGTCCAAGTTTCAGACTCTGCATTTCCCCACAGGCCCACACTCCCCTCTTGACCCAGACCAGGTCCCCCTCACTCGGTTCTGTCCCATGACCAAGCCCTGGGTTTGGGGCCTCTGGCCTTTTCAATAGTGTATTTACCTTGTAAACTTTAAGTTATAAAAACAAACAAGTTCTCTTACAGAAAAAAAAAAAAAAAAAACCAGCAGTATTGCAGGTACAGTATTTACTTAAAATATAATTTCTGCAGGCACAGATTCTATTCATTTAATGCTGAGAACTGGCGAGGACCCTGTGTGAATACTTAATGGGAGGAATGTGCTGGAATGAAGGCTATGGCAGGAGTCTTCAGCCTGCCGAATGGAAAGGTTTCCTTCAAAGAAACAAAAGTGGCGAAAGCTAAGTGGTAGAAGCCTTGTTCAAGGGAAGGTACTTAAACTTCTAGGATACTGAAAGAGGGAGGGAGCTGGGAGGGCCGGTGGAGGGGTGGAAGAGGAGAGACCCTCCCAACAGCCTCCCCACTCCCCAGAAGAATTTTTTGGTGTGGTCCCCTCTAGAGGAGCCGAACTTTGGAGAGTGGGGTTTGGGGTCTGCCAGACGCATGCCCACCCTCACGCCCAGCTTTCTCTGTGGGTGCTGCTCTTGGTGGTGTGTTCTTTGGCGTTGTGTTCCTTAATTTGTGTTCGTGGTTCTCAGTGAAGAAAAAACCTGACGTCGCACTGGCCCAGTGATGCTGGGCCCAGGTTGTTGCAGGGGCTGCTAATCATTTAGTCCAGGGGTTGGAGAGTCTCCGCCCACACACTACTTTTAAAAATACTTATTTATTTTATTTCTTTATTTGGCTGCTCCACACTCTTAGTTGTGGCAGGTGGGATCTTTAGTTGCAGCATGTGGGATCTCGTTCCCTGACCAGGGATCCAGCCCAGATCCCTGCACTGAGGGCGCAGAGCCTTAGCCACTGGACCAGCAGGGAAGTCCTCACACACTATTTGAAAAAATCGGAAAAGTTCACATCAGTCTCTGACTTAAGACTTCTCTCAGAACCTTGGAAGTTCTGGCAGTAAGAAGGACTTTTACACAATTACATCTGTCTGCAGTTGGCGTATCGGTTGTCTGTTTGGGGTCCAAGTTTCAGACTCTGCATTTCCCCACAGGCCCACACTCCCCTCTTGACCCAGACCAGGTCCCCCTCACTCGGTTCTGTCCCATGACCAAGCCCTGGGTTTGGGGCCTCTGGCCTTTTCAATAGTGTATTTACCTTGTAAATTTTAAGTTATAAAAACAAACAAGTTCTCTTACAGAAAAAAAAAAAAAAAACCAGCAGTATTGCAGGTACAGTATTTACTTAAAATATAATTTCTGCAGGCACAGATTCTATTCATTTAATGCTGAGAACTGGCGAGGACCCTGTGTGAATACTTAATGGGAGGAATGTGCTGGAATGAAGGCTATGGCAGGAGTCTTCAGCCTGCCGAATGGAAAGGTTTCCTTCAAAGAAACAAAAAGTGACGCAGAAAGCTAAGTGGTAGAAGCCTTGTTCAAGGGGAAGGTACTTAAACTTCTAGGATACTGAAAGAGGGAGGGAGCTGGGGAGGGCCGGTGGAGGGGGTGGAAGAGGAGAGACCCTCCCAACAGCCTCCCCCACTCCCCAGAAGAACATCCATGAGGAAGGAAATGGAGGCAAATGAGCTGGGAAATACCCAAGTCAAGGCTCCAAAGACGCTGTTTACAGCTTCTTACAGGAAAGACTATTACGACCTTTTAATGGGGCGCCTGTCTGTCAAGGGAAGAGAGGCTAGAGCGGGGGAGGGCTGGAGTTCAGATGGAAATGGCTCAGGCTTGCATCTTGCATTTCCTGTCTTTTCCATTTACAGTCGGCCTGGGGATTAAAAGGCCAGGAGGGGAGTCCGCTGAACTGCAGAGGAAGGGGATCTGTGTGTGTGTTTCTGTTTGTGTCCTGAGTGTTTATTTTCTGGGCCCAGAGAGGGCTTTCTGACCCGCAAGAGGCGAGGACAACCCTCACAGTGGGTGAAGGCTGCACAGATGACAAGCTGGAGGACCAGAGGTTACTGGTTTCCTGGGTGGAGGTTGGACCGGAAGGAGGGGTGCCTATCCCTGAAGATCTCAGTTAAACTTTGGACTGGCTCACCCCAGGGAGGGGGCACGATTTCCTCTGAAGCCTTTTTTTTTTTTGGTTCTTTCTTTATTTTCATCCATCTTTATTCTTTCACCTGTGTGGGCCTCCCATCGCAGTGGTCTCTCTCGATGCAGAGCACTGACTCTCGACGCATGCGCTCCAGAGCACTGGCTCGTAATTGGACACACTGGTCTAGCCGCTCCGCGGCACCTCTACCCGCTGGACCACCAGATAAGCCCTCCTCTGAAGTTTTAAAATGAAGCGATTCTACTCCATCTGGAATGACCGGTGTGGCGGTGCCTGGCGGCCCTGATGGCCCCAGCCCTCCCCTCAGCTCTCTGTGTTCAGGGACTAGAGTCTGCCCTACCCTTGTCCTCCTGAAAGATTTAGTCTCAGCACATGAGAGTTGCTGCTAGAGAATAAAGATCCTTAAACCTGGCTGCTTGGGCAGCAAACAGACAAATGCCGCCCCCTCTTCTGGTAGACACTCAAGCTCCTGTGTCAGAGAGCAGAGCAAAGAGAATCTTCTTCTTTATTTAAAAGCCGGTCGCATGGCTGTTGACTCTTCCAGGGCCCGACATTAAATAACCGAATGCAGTTTGCTGTCGGGAAGTGGTTTGACACGTCCTCCTGGGCCCTGTCGGGAAGAGGTGACCCCCACAAAGAAGGGTGATTATATGGCCGGGGTCAGTGTTCCTCGTGTCCTTTCATTCTAAAAAGGATCCCTGTTTGGACCATAAGTTACATAGTGACTCTACCCTGAAAAAGCAGAAGATGCTCAGCAGAAAACTTGTTTGGACAGGTGGTGCTGAAACCAAGGCATTGGAAAAACATGATTAAATATATATAAGCATATATATATAATATATATACATTTATTTACATATGTTTATATATATTCTGAGGAGGGAAATGGCAACCTATGCCAGTATTCTTGCCTGGGAAATCGCATGGGCAGAGGAACCTGGTGGGCTGCAGTCCATGGGGTCATGGGGAGAGGGACACGACCGAGCGACTAAGCCAGCAACCAACCCATCGTTTACATATATATGCTTCTTCTGCAATCCGAGTGACGTGTACAACCTTTAGAGACCGATTTCTTGCTGGGAAGAGAGGAAGGAAGTTTCGTTACTAAGAAAGTGTATTCAAAAAAAGAGAAGATAAGTAGTATGAAGTTAAAGAATCTAGAACTTCTTAGTAAGAGGCTCAAACCATAACAGGGGTTGTGGGGGCTGAAAGAGGGCTTGGAGCCACCTTCTGTCCACGTGGGCAGGTCCTCAGAGCAGGGTTTGGAAAGAAAAGAGGATGCAGAGAGGTACACGACTATCCAGCTAGAATATCCAGAATGCAGATGCCCAGGCCAAAGGGCCCTGCGGTCAGAGGGAGCAGGCTGGTGCCAGACTCTCAGACCTTTCCTGGGGCCACTGGTCTGTCCTTGACCACAGTTGATTGCAAGAGTGGGGATTAGGGGTTGAAAAAAAACCTGGGTTCTAGTCACTTCAGTTAAAAGATAAAACTGAGGGATATTAAAAAATGTAAGGGTTTATTGCAGCAAAATCACTTCCCATCAGACAGTACCAAACCAGAAGGTGGGTTAAAAGGGGAAAAGACTTATATAGGTCCTCCTGGTTTAGACACTCAAGCTCCTGTGTCGAGAGCAGAGCAAAGAGAATCTTCTTCTTTATTTAAAAGCCGGTCGCATGGCTGTTGACTCTTCCAGGGCCCGACATTAAATAACCGAATGCAGTTTGCTGTCGGGAAGTGGTTTGACACGTCCTCCTGGGCCCTGTCGGGAAGAGGTGACCCCCACAAAGAAGGGTGATTATATGGCCGGGGTCAGTGTTCCTCGTGTCCTTTCATTCTAAAAAGGATCCCTGTTTGGACCATAAGTTACATAGTGACTCTACCCTGAAAAAGCAGAAGATGCTCAGCAGAAAACTTGTTTGGACAGGTGGTGCTGAAACCAAGGCATTGGAAAAACATGATTAAATATATATAAGCATATATATATAATATATATACATTTATTTACATATGTTTATATATATTCTGAGGAGGGAAATGGCAACCTATGCCAGTATTCTTGCCTGGGAAATCGCATGGGCAGAGGAACCTGGTGGGCTGCAGTCCATGGGGTCATGGGGAGAGGGACACGACCGAGCGACTAAGCCAGCAACCAACCCATCGTTTACATATATATGCTTCTTCTGCAATCCGAGTGACGTGTACAACCTTTAGAGACCGATTTCTTGCTGGGAAGAGAGGAAGGAAGTTTCGTTACTAAGAAAGTGTATTCAAAAAAAGAGAAGATAAGTAGTATGAAGTTAAAGAATCTAGAACTTCTTAGTAAGAGGCTCAAACCATAACAGGGGTTGTGGGGGCTGAAAGAGGGCTTGGAGCCACCTTCTGTCCACGTGGGCAGGTCCTCAGAGCAGGGTTTGGAAAGAAAAGAGGATGCAGAGAGGTACACGACTATCCAGCTAGAATATCCAGAATGCAGATGCCCAGGCCAAAGGGCCCTGCGGTCAGAGGGAGCAGGCTGGTGCCAGACTCTCAGACCTTTCCTGGGGCCACTGGTCTGTCCTTGACCACAGTTGATTGCAAGAGTGGGGATTAGGGGTTGAAAAAAAACCTGGGTTCTAGTCACTTCAGTTAAAAGATAAAACTGAGGGATATTAAAAAATGTAAGGGTTTATTGCAGCAAAATCACTTCCCATCAGACAGTACCAAACCAGAAGTGGTTAGGAGTGTCTTGCAGACACGAGTGGGAAAAAAGACTTATATGGAGAAGGTGCAGAAGCAAAGAAAGGAAATGATTCAATTGACGGAATCTTAAGCCGAGTTGGCTGCTTGTGACTGACTGTCCTTAGCCTTTTGATGTTATAACCTCAAGGCACTTTCAGGCTTAGGTTAAGATTTGCTGATGCAGGCTGCCTCTGCCTAAGTACCTCCTTCTTTAATTAATGTGCCATTTCCTAGGCGGGGTGACCTTTGCCCAATCGTTCTCTTTCAGCCTTGGTTTTCTCATCCGTGAACTGGGTGTGTACCATCACCTAGTTTCAGGATTTCTATGAGGACAGACCTGGATGAGCCATGCTGACAGGAGGGGTTGGCCTGCAGTTCGTGTGTTGTCACAAGGAGGGCTGCTACCTGCGGGCAAGAGGTAGTTGTAACCCTCGAGCAGCTGCACACCAGGGACACGTGGCAGGTGGCCTCTGGTGCCCTCTCTTCCCAGCCCTGTCAGCAGCTGACAGGTCCCATGAGCCTTCGCCAGAACGGAGCTTTTCCTGACATGGGTGTTTCTTCAAATTCCATCCCACACTGTGGACCACCGGCTTCTCAGGGACTACCTTGTGCCAAAATGAAGCTGGGATGGCTGTTGAAAGAGGCCGTGTTATATACTGGTTTGGCCAAAAACTTCCTTCGGGTTTTTCATGTTACAGAAAAAACTGAGTAACCGTTTTGGCCAACCCAGGGTGATTGTGAAAAATGGTGCCGTGGCAGCTGCTTAGGATGCTTTTATTTATTTATTTATTTATTTTTGAGGAGAAGAAAAGAGTGGCTTTATTACTTTGCCATACAAAGGGGAAACACCATAGGCT
This sequence comes from Tragulus kanchil, assembly GCA_022376925.1. NCBI lineage: Eukaryota > Metazoa > Chordata > Mammalia > Artiodactyla > Tragulidae > Tragulus > Tragulus kanchil. The sequence goes on from JAIOJX010000005.1 coordinate 165,454,418, forward strand.
AGCACCCAAAGAACTGAGCCCCACTTAGGATGTATTCATTCATTCATTTAATTTGCCCACCCAACAAACAGGCACTAAGCCCTGCTCTGGTCCCAGGCACGGGGGTGGTTGGGGTGGCCGGGCAGACGTGGTCTCTGCCTTGACTTGGAACTTGTCTCCATGAGGGAAGAGCTTGTGAACAACACAAGTAGCTTATACTCTGTTAAAGGAAAAATGAAGACGAAGAGACCAGAGTTGTTGTTTATTCACTAAGTTGTGTCCGACCCTTTTGTCAACCCATGGACTGCAGCCCACCAGGCTCCTCTGTCCTTGGGATTTTCTGTATTATTTTCTGTATTTATTTTACAGAATTTTGTTGGTTACTGCCACACATCTACCTGAATCCGCCATAAGTAGACATATGTCCCCACCTCTCGGACCTCCCTATCCATGGGGTTTTCATGGCAAGAATACTGGAGTGGGCTGCCGTTTCCTTCTCCAGGGGATCTTCCTGACCCAGGAATCAAACCCGGGTCTGCTGCATTGGCAGCCGATTCTTTACCCCTGAGATGCCAGGGGAAGCTTGAGAGACTGAAGACTGAGCCCTTAATGGGAAAGTTTTACTGCTACGTGGGGAATCAAATGGCATGCAGTCTTGGTTGTGGGGGACAGGTCTAGGCAGGGGAAGGGTTGGTGTAGAGATTTCGGAGCTGAACACTCACAAGTTGGAGCTTAGTGATGTTGGGAAGACAGTCTCAGTAGCATGGAAGCCAGGCCAGCAGTGCCTGGGCCTCTTGGTTAGGTGGCATCTGGCTGGCTGGAGGTGGTCTGCTGCATGACAACGGCTGTCTGATTTTTATAAAATGCTGGGGGACATCCCTGGCGGTTCAATGGCTAAGACTTCCAGCTCCTGGGCTTGATGCCTGGTCAGGGAACTAAATCTCACATGTTGTAAGTAAAAATCCCATATGTACCACTAAGATGCAATATAGCCAAATAAGTGAATAAAAGTGTTAAAAAGGAAAAAAAAAAAAAAAAGTCAAAAATTTAAAAGGTCTGAAACTTCCCTGATGGTCCGGTGGCTAAGGTGCAGGACTCACACTGCAGGGGGCCCAGGTTCAATCCTTGGTCAGGGGGCTGGATCCCACAGGCCACAGCTAAGAAACACAACTTAGTTGTGGCTTAACTAAGACCTGGAGCAGCCAAATTAAAAAGCAAAGGCAACCCAACAAACAGGCACTAAGCCCTGCTCTGGTCCCAGGCACGGGGTGGTTGGGGTGGCCGGGCAGACGTGGTCTCTGCCTTGACTTGGAACTTGTCTCCATGAGGGAAGAGCTTGTGAACAACACAAGTAGCTTATACTCTGTTAAAGGAAAAATGAAGCGAAGAGACCAGAGTTGTTGTTTATTCACTAAGTTGTGTCCGACCCTTTTGTCAACCCATGGACTGCAGCCCACCAGGCTCCTCTGTCCTTGGGATTTTCTGTATTATTTTCTGTATTTATTTTACAGAATTTTGTTGGTTACTGCCACACATCTACCTGAATCCGCCATAAGTAGACATATGTCCCCACCTCTCGGACCTCCCTATCCATGGGGTTTTCATGGCAAGAATACTGGAGTGGGCTGCCGTTTCCTTCTCCAGGGGATCTTCCTGACCCAGGAATCAAACCCGGGTCTGCTGCATTGGCAGCCGATTCTTTACCCCTGAGATGCCAGGGGAAGCTTGAGAGACTGAAGACTGAGCCCTTAATGGGAAAGTTTTACTGCTACGTGGGGAATCAAATGGCATGCAGTCTTGGTTGTGGGGGACAGGTCTAGGCAGGGGAAGGGTTGGTGTAGAGATTTCGGAGCTGAACACTCACAAGTTGGAGCTTAGTGATGTTGGGAAGACAGTCTCAGTAGCATGGAAGCCAGGCCAGCAGTGCCTGGGCCTCTTGGTTAGGTGGCATCTGGCTGGCTGGAGGTGGTCTGCTGCATGACAACGGCTGTCTGATTTTTATAAAATGCTGGGGGACATCCCTGGCGGTTCAATGGCTAAGACTTCCAGCTCCTGGGCTTGATGCCTGGTCAGGGAACTAAATCTCACATGTTGTAAGTAAAAATCCCATATGTACCACTAAGATGCAATATAGCCAAATAAGTGAATAAAAGTGTTAAAAAGGAAAAAAAAAAAAAAAAAGTCAAAAATTTAAAAGGTCTGAAACTTCCCTGATGGTCCGGTGGCTAAGGTGCAGGACTCACACTGCAGGGGGCCCAGGTTCAATCCTTGGTCAGGGGGCTGGATCCCACAGGCCACAGCTAAGAAACACAACTTAGTTGTGGCTTAACTAAGACCTGGAGCAGCCAAATTAAAAAAAAGAAAGGCAAAGGACTTGAATAGACCTTTCTCCAAAGAAGACACACACGTGGCTGACAGGTATGTGAAACAGTGCTTAGCATCGCTAATCATCAGGAGAATACAAATCAGAACCAGAGTGAGAGAATACTTCATGCCCGTGAGGGTGGCCATTGTCAAAAAAGCAAAAAAATAACAAGTGTTGGCAAGGATCGGGAGATGCTGGAACCCTTGTGCACTGTTGATGGGAACGTAGAATGATGCAGCTGCTGTGAAATACAGTATGGAGGGTCCTCAAAAAAATTAAAAATAGCATTACTATATGACCCAGCAATTCCACTTCTGGGTAACTATCAAAAAGAATTGAAATCAGGATCTCAAACAGATGTTTGTGCATCCATGTTCATTGCAGCATTATTCACAATAGCCAAGGGATAGAAACAACCTAAATGTCCTTTGACAAATGAATGGATTAAGAACATGTGATACGTACACACACATATACAATGGAATAGTATTCAGCCTTAAAAAAGAAGGAAATGCTGCCACCTGTGACAGCATGGGTGAATCTGGAGAAGGGGATGCTAAGTAAAATAAGCCCGTCCCAGACGGACAAACACTGTACAATTCCTCTTACATGAGAAATCTGAAACTGTCCAACTGATAGAAAGTGAATGGTCCTTAGGGGCTGGAGGAAGGAGGGCAGTGTGGAGTTGCTGTTTAACAAGGATAGAGTTTCAGTTATGCAAGAAGAATAATTAATTCCAGAAGTCTACTATACACACTGTGCCTATAGTAACAATATGATATTATTGCACTTAAAAGAATGTTAAGAGGGTAGGTGTCATTTTAAAAAGCTCTATCTAAAGCCCCATTTCCATGGGGTCACAAAGAGTAGGACATGACTGAGCGAACTGAACTGATACGTAAGGTAGCTCGTGTATTAGTTTATTTTCTGTTCCTAACGTGGCAGGAGAGTAATTGGAAAATGTAGACTTGATCCTACAGTTAGAATGGCTGTGTTCAAAGGGGCAAGTATTGTTCCTCACAGATCAGTCAACTGAGGGAATCCTTTGAGGCCACACTGAAGAGATGGCATCTGAAGGCTGTAAGACGGTTGGCTGGGTTCAAATGCTGACTAGGATAGCTTTGTCTCGCCAGTTTCAGCGTTTCATGTTGTTGGGACAGGCGTGGCATGCGGACCTGAGGTCTAAAGCTCCTTGCCGACCGTCCCTGCCAGGTGTTGCTCAAGAGTAAATCCAGGCAGTGTTTGGTCATCGGAGGCCCTCCCAGCTCTGATGGGAATGTCACCTGAGAAGGACCGGGCTCCTCCCAGGTCTGCGTTTTAGCACCGTCAGGCTCCGTCAGGCTCTGCTTCGGCAGCTGCTGTTTAAATGGACACAGAGGGACTGGCTGAGGGCCCCACGGGATCTGTTCCTGATGAGAAGGGTCTGGAATCCTGGGGTCGGAGTGGGATTTGGGGCCTTCTTTCATTCTGCAGGCGGGATTGCGTGGTGCGTGGAGGCCGCCTGGAGCGCCGTGACTGTCCGGGGGCATCCACTCCGGGCCGCCTACCCCGGCCAGTGCAAGGCAGAAACTCTGAGAACATTCCATTTGAATGCAAAAGCAAAAAGGGGGGGAATTTTCCTATACGTACACACATATACAATGGAATAGTATTCAGCCTTAAAAAAGAAGGAAATGCTGCCACCTGTGACAGCATGGGTGAATCTGGAGAAGGGGATGCTAAGTAAAATAAGCCCGTCCCAGACGGACAAACACTGTACAATTCCTCTTACATGAGAAATCTGAAACTGTCCAACTGATAGAAAGTGAATGGTCCTTAGGGGCTGGAGGAAGGAGGGCAGTGTGGAGTTGCTGTTTAACAAGGATAGAGTTTCAGTTATGCAAGAAGAATAATTAATTCCAGAAGTCTACTATACACACTGTGCCTATAGTAACAATATGATATTATTGCACTTAAAAGAATGTTAAGAGGGTAGGTGTCATTTTAAAAAGCTCTATCTAAAGCCCCATTTCCATGGGGTCACAAAGAGTAGGACATGACTGAGCGAACTGAACTGATACGTAAGGTAGCTCGTGTATTAGTTTATTTTCTGTTCCTAACGTGGCAGGAGAGTAATTGGAAAATGTAGACTTGATCCTACAGTTAGAATGGCTGTGTTCAAAGGGGCAAGTATTGTTCCTCACAGATCAGTCAACTGAGGGAATCCTTTGAGGCCACACTGAAGAGATGGCATCTGAAGGCTGTAAGACGGTTGGCTGGGTTCAAATGCTGACTAGGATAGCTTTGTCTCGCCAGTTTCAGCGATTCATGTAGTTGGGACAGGCGTGGCATGCGGACCTGAGGTCTAAAGCCCCTTCCCGACCCTCCCTGCCAGGTGTTGCTCAAGATTAAAACCAGGCATTGTTTGGTCATCGGAGGCCCTCCCAGCTCTGATGGGAATGTCACCTGAGAAGGACCGGGCTCCTCCCAGGTCTGCGTTTTAGCACCGTCAGGCTCCGTCAGGCTCTGCTTCGGCAGCTGCTGTTTAAATGGACACAGAGGGACTGGCTGAGGGCCCCACGGGATCTGTTCCTGATGAGAAGGGTCTGGAATCCTGGGGTCGGAGTGGGATTTGGGGCCTTCTTTCATTCTGCAGGCGGGATTGCGTGGTGCGTGGAGGCCGCCTGGAGCGCCGTGACTGTCCGGGGGCATCCACTCCGGGCCGCCTACCCCGGCCAGTGCAAGGCAGAAACTCTGAGAACATTCCATTTGAATAAGATCTGTTTAATAAGAGCAATGGAAAATGGTAAACCTGGCTTGGGGAAAGGGAATGTGCTCTTTTCATGTAAAACAAACAAAAAATGTGACTGAGGGAAGCATCCAAAAAATAAGATGACCTGAAGGCTGGATTTAAAAACTGGCACTGAGGGAAATCTCATTTCCCCAGTCGATGACTCCCCCTTTGGCTGTGCTCATGCCAGTGAAGCAAACCAAAATAACTTTATAAATTAACGTTTACACAGGCCAGAGAACTAGGCCTGGACTGTCACACACCAGAGGAAAGCCTTGACGGCTTTGTTTACAGCTGATATCCTTGGATTGAAGGTTGATGATGTCGAGAGGGGGTCAGATTGTACATATGTGCAATTGCAAAAGTCACTGTTGATAGAGACATAGCTGTGTTTACTTACTATAGTTTATACCACCTTTGTTGGCTTGTTTGTTTTCCTTTCTGGAAAGAATGTCTTTGGCCTTTGGTAATTAATTATAACCAGCCTTTGTTTAGATCCAAGTACATGGAAACTTCTCAGAGAACTCAAAAGTATGTTGATAGTAGTGCCTTGTAACAAGGACTTCAATTTTTTTCTTTTTATTATACAACAAGTACAGGAATGCATTTGGGATGTAAAAGGTTGAAATTATAAAGCCACATGCCTACACAAGAGAGCTCAAAAGTCCCCCTCACTGCTCCGAACCCGCCACCCTCCCTGGCCATGAGAGTTCCCTGTTCTTTCTAGAACTATTAGGTTCACCATTTATATATCCACAAACAAGTGTGTCTTTGGGTATATACAATATACACAATTGGCTTCCCGGGTGGCTCAGTTGGTAAAGAACCTACCTGCCATGCAGGAGGTGCAGGTTCGTTCCCTGGTCGGGAAGATCCCCTGGAGAAGGAAAGGACAACTGACTCCAGTATTCTTGCCTGGAAAATGCCGTGGACAGAGGATCCTGGTGGGGTTGCAAGTCTTGGACACGACTTAGCGATTGAACCGCAATATACACAATCACTTTTATTTTTAATATACATACAGGGTCATGATGTATCTATTGATACAGAGTTTTCTTTTCCCATTTAACATGTCCAGAGCTGCTACTAATCAGTCCGTGTGCGCACGACCTGGTAATGCTGCAGCATGTCTCGTGATACGCATGTGTAATTTATGGAGCCGTTTGACTCTCCTTCTTGGTGTTAGATGACGTTATGAAAACCCGCAGTCATGACAGCCTTCTGGAGCGCTACTACCTGCCTCTGAAACAGTGTTTCACTGAGGGGTAGGGATGCAGGCTGTGAGACCCAGGGAGGGTTGGCAGACTGCAGCGCTCCAACCAAATCCACCCGCCTTGTGGTTTTGCATGGCCTGTGAGGCAAGAATGATTTTCTTATTTTCAAATGGTTGACCAAAAAAACCAAAAAAGAAAGAAAAAAGGGATAAAATGTCCTGATTTATATGACATAGCTGTGTTTACTTACTATAGTTTATACCACCTTTGTTGGCTTGTTTGTTTTCCTTTCTGGAAAGAATGTCTTTGGCCTTTGGTAATTAATTATAACCAGCCTTTGTTTAGATCCAAGTACATGGAAACTTCTCAGAGAACTCAAAAGTATGTTGATAGTAGTGCCTTGTAACAAGGACTTCAATTTTTCTTTTATTATACAACAAGTACAGGAATGCATTTGGGATGTAAAAGGTTGAAATTATAAAGCCACATGCCTACACAAGAGAGCTCAAAAGTCCCCCTCACTGCTCCGAACCCGCCACCCTCCCTGGCCATGAGAGTTCCCTGTTCTTTCTAGAACTATTAGGTTCACCATTTATATATCCACAAACAAGTGTGTCTTTGGGTATATACAATATACACAATTGGCTTCCCGGGTGGCTCAGTTGGTAAAGAACCTACCTGCCATGCAGGAGGTGCAGGTTCGTTCCCTGGTCGGGAAGATCCCCTGGAGAAGGAAAGGACAACTGACTCCAGTATTCTTGCCTGGAAAATGCCGTGGACAGAGGATCCTGGTGGGGTTGCAAGTCTTGGACACGACTTAGCGATTGAACCGCAATATACACAATCACTTTTATTTTTAATATACATACAGGGTCATGATGTATCTATTGATACAGAGTTTTCTTTTCCCATTTAACATGTCCAGAGCTGCTACTAATCAGTCCGTGTGCGCACGACCTGGTAATGCTGCAGCATGTCTCGTGATACGCATGTGTAATTTATGGAGCCGTTTGACTCTCCTTCTTGGTGTTAGATGACGTTATGAAAACCCGCAGTCATGACAGCCTTCTGGAGCGCTACTACCTGCCTCTGAAACAGTGTTTCACTGAGGGGTAGGGATGCAGGCTGTGAGACCCAGGGAGGGGTTGGCAGACTGCAGCGCTCCAACCAAATCCACCCGCCTTGTGGTTTTGCATGGCCTGTGAGGCAAGAATGATTTTCTTATTTTCAAATGGTTGACCAAAAAAAAAAACCAAAAGATAAATAATTCCTGATATATGAAAATTATATGGGATTCAAAATCCAGTGTCCATCAGTGAAGTTTTGTTGGAATACAGCCATGCTTGTATGTGTGCCTTTTGTGGCGGATAGCTTTCATGCTATAACAGCATAGTTTGTGACAGCAACCATCTGGCCCACCTGAAATATTTACCATCTGGCCTCTTACCAAAAGCATTTTCTGACTCCTGACTTACGGCAAGTTACTGATCTCTCTGTGTCTCCACTTTCTTTTCTGTAAAATAAGGATGATAATAAAACCTACTTTGTTCAACTGTAGCTAAAAAACCCACCACCACCAAGACCTACTGCTCAGTCGTGTCTGACTCTTTGCAACCCCATGGATTGCAGCACACTAGGCTTCTTTGTCTTCCACTATCTCCCAGAGTTTGCTCAAACTCATGTTCATTGAGTCGGTGATCCCATCGAACCATCTCAACCTCTATGGCCTCCTTTCCTCCTACCTTCAATCTTTCTCAGCATCAGGGTCTTTTCCAGTGAGTCAGCTCTTCTCATCAGGTGGCCAAAGTGTTGAAGCTTCAGCTTCAGCATCAATCCTTCCAATGAATAGTCACAGTTGATTTCCTTTAGGAATGGCCGGTTTGATCTCGCAGTCCAAGGAACTCTTAAGAGTCTTCTCCACCGCAAGCATTAATTCTTCGACACTCAGCCTTCTTTATGGTCTACCTACTTGGTAGGGTGAAGTTACTTAGCTGTATCAAATAAATATTACATGTAGACTATACCAGATTATAATGTATCAAGTGTCTGTGTGTAAATTACATGTAAGACATTTGCAACTTTTTAAGTGCTCCATAAATTACAGCCTCATTGTTACTGTCTTTGTCATAACTCCCTGCACACGTGCAGGGACCCTGCAGGCAGAAGATTTTCTTAATGTTTCAAATGGCTGTGAGACCCAGGAGGGTTGGCAGACTGCAGCGCTCAACCAAATCCACCCGCCTTGTGGTTTTGCATGGCCTGTGAGGCAAGAATGATTTTCTTATTTTCAAATGGTTGACCAAAAAAACCAAAAGATAAATAATTCCTGATATATGAAAATTATATGGGATTCAAAATCCAGTGTCCATCAGTGAAGTTTTGTTGGAATACAGCCATGCTTGTATGTGTGCCTTTTGTGGCGGATAGCTTTCATGCTATAACAGCATAGTTTGTGACAGCAACCATCTGGCCCACCTGAAATATTTACCATCTGGCCTCTTACCAAAAGCATTTTCTGACTCCTGACTTACGGCAAGTTACTGATCTCTCTGTGTCTCCACTTTCTTTTCTGTAAAATAAGGATGATAATAAAACCTACTTTGTTCAACTGTAGCTAAAAAACCCACCACCACCAAGACCTACTGCTCAGTCGTGTCTGACTCTTTGCAACCCCATGGATTGCAGCACACTAGGCTTCTTTGTCTTCCACTATCTCCCAGAGTTTGCTCAAACTCATGTTCATTGAGTCGGTGATCCCATCGAACCATCTCAACCTCTATGGCCTCCTTTCCTCCTACCTTCAATCTTTCTCAGCATCAGGGTCTTTTCCAGTGAGTCAGCTCTTCTCATCAGGTGGCCAAAGTGTTGAAGCTTCAGCTTCAGCATCAATCCTTCCAATGAATAGTCACAGTTGATTTCCTTTAGGAATGGCCGGTTTGATCTCGCAGTCCAAGGAACTCTTAAGAGTCTTCTCCACCGCAAGCATTAATTCTTCGACACTCAGCCTTCTTTATGGTCTACCTACTTGGTAGGGTGAAGTTACTTAGCTGTATCAAATAAATATTACATGTAGACTATACCAGATTATAATGTATCAAGTGTCTGTGTGTAAATTACATGTAAGACATTTGCAACTTTTTAAGTGCTCCATAAATTACAGCCTCATTGTTACTGTCTTTGTCATAACTCCCTGCACACGTGCAGGGACCCTGCAGGCACTGGAAGTAGACATCACAGATGCCCCGAAGTGGACTTGGTGGTGGAGAGGGGTTGATAGGTGCTCCCAAGTTGCTTTCCGGAACAACTTCACCAGTGTTTGCTCCCTGCTGTCTCACTTTCCTGACCACACTGAATAGGGGCTGATATAGCAGATGTGAAAAAAACCAAGTTTGAGAAGAGTTGGGTCCTTTAGGGCTCCAGACAGGCTCTTGAGCTGTAGAATTTCCCCTCCGAGCACTGTGCACAGACCTCTGGACCTGCCTGGAAAGCTGTCTTCTCCAATCAGCAGGGACTCACAGGTGTTGAGGGAGGGCCTCTGTCCTGAGCCCTGGGCCCAGACATTCTCATTTTTACTATTCAGAGTCACCTTTATTTTACAGATGAAGACTGAGGGGCTCAGAGAAGTGAGAAACTGGCTCAAAGGACTTCCCTGTTGATCTAGTAGTTAAGAATTCATGCTTCCATTGCAGGGCACATGAATTTGATCCCTGGTTGGGGAACAGAGGTGCTGCATGTCTTGTGGTGTGGCCAAAAAAGTAAATAAGAGGTGGCAGCAGTGGTACAGAACCCACCTGCCAACGCAGGAGACATGAGAGATGTGGGTTCGATCCCTGGGTCTGGAAGACCCCCTGGAGAAGGGCATGGGAACCCTCTGGGTATTCTTGCCAGGAGAATTCCACAGACAGAGGCGTCTGGTGGGCTACAGTCCATAGGGTCACAAAGAGCTGGACATGACTGAAGCGACTTAGCACGTACAAATTTAAGCAAGCAACTTAAAAGAGCAACAAAACTTCTCCAAGTCCAAAAACTTTCGATGGCACTGCCAGAGATCTATCATCGACAGATTATAATGTATCAAGTGTCTGTGTTTGTACACATTACAGGGGTAAGAAGCAGTCTTCTCCACAGCATTAATTCTTGACACTCAGCCTTCTTTATGGTCTACCTACTTGGTAGGGTGAAGTTACTTAGCTGTATCAAATAAATATTACATGTAGACTATACCAGATTATAATGTATCAAGTGTCTGTGTGTAAATTACATGTAAGACATTTGCAACTTTTTAAGTGCTCCATAAATTACAGCCTCATTGTTACTGTCTTTGTCATAACTCCCTGCACACGTGCAGGGACCCTGCAGGCACTGGAAGTAGACATCACAGATGCCCAAGTGGACTTGGTGGTGGAGAGGGGTTGATAGGTGCTCCCAAGTTGCTTTCCGGAACAACTTCACCAGTGTTTGCTCCCTGCTGTCTCACTTTCCTGACCACACTGAATAGGGGCTGATATAGCAGATGTGAAAAAAACCAAGTTTGAGAAGAGTTGGGTCCTTTAGGGCTCCAGACAGGCTCTTGAGCTGTAGAATTTCCCCTCCGAGCACTGTGCACAGACCTCTGGACCTGCCTGGAAAGCTGTCTTCTCCAATCAGCAGGGACTCACAGGTGTTGAGGGAGGGCCTCTGTCCTGAGCCCTGGGCCCAGACATTCTCATTTTTACTATTCAGAGTCACCTTTATTTTACAGATGAAGACTGAGGGGCTCAGAGAAGTGAGAAACTGGCTCAAAGGACTTCCCTGTTGATCTAGTAGTTAAGAATTCATGCTTCCATTGCAGGGCACATGAATTTGATCCCTGGTTGGGGAACAGAGGTGCTGCATGTCTTGTGGTGTGGCCAAAAAAGTAAATAAGAGGTGGCAGCAGTGGTACAGAACCCACCTGCCAACGCAGGAGACATGAGAGATGTGGGTTCGATCCCTGGGTCTGGAAGACCCCCTGGAGAAGGGCATGGGAACCCTCTGGGTATTCTTGCCAGGAGAATTCCACAGACAGAGGCGTCTGGTGGGCTACAGTCCATAGGGTCACAAAGAGCTGGACATGACTGAAGCGACTTAGCACGTACAAATTTAAGCAAGCAACTTAAAAGAGCAACAAAACTTCTCCAAGTCCGCAAAACTTTCGATGGCACTGCCAGAGATCCCATCCTCTCCGCTTACTTTCCCAAATCAGCATCTTGATAACTGGGTCCGAACTATGCGGAAAACTGGGAGTGGCTTAGTCACAGCGAGTTTATCTCTCGTTCTAAGTAAAGAGATTCGTCAGAGCAAACGTGACTATGTTTTTCATGCCCCTGTGTTTGAGTCTGTGCTGCTCAGTCACGCTGGGAATGATGCAGTTGTAACAGATAACCTCCTTTGGGTGAAATGTCTATTTTTAGGCGTCTCCCGGCGCTCCTGTCAAGGCCCTTTGCAGGAGCATTTCTCATGTTCCATCAGCGCATCGGCAGAACATGAAGCAAATTTACCCGAGTATTCTTGACCTTGTGCATGAGGGGAAGAATGTTTCTGGTTTTGTGTGTGTTTTCAATGACGAACATTCGCATTCTTTCCTTCTTCACTTTTTTGTTCTCACCCTGACATTAAAAAACAACAAAATGCCGCTCACCCCACAATTTAAGACTTGGGATCCTAACCTGCCCAGACAGTTGTTTCTTAGGAGGAATGGGAAACATTTGACAGAATTTCCTGAAGGAAGCAAGAGCCACGATCCGCTGATTAAAACCACGTTAGAACAAAAAGCAGGCCATACCCGAAAGCCCCTGGTAGAAGGCTGCTTGTTCAATCAAATGAAAAAGGCAGCACAAGTTGGAGGTGGATGGTACTGCCAAGGCCTTTTTGTGATGCTTAAACTTTTGAAGAACATATTGAGAACTTCCCCTTAAAGCTGTCTGTGCTCTGAATTATTTTCCCCAAGGCTGGCCTTCCTTCCCGCAGCCCCATGACTGGTAGTCGTTATAAGGGATGAGGACTTCCCTTCGGACAGGCTGTGAATGTTTATCTGACGTAATTGTCAGGCCCTCATGGTATCTCATGTTATTTTCTTGCTATCTTCTAGAGCAGTGTGGAAAGGGGCCCGGGGCAAAGAAAGTAGAAGGAAAAATCGTTCTTCCAGGAACTTCCCTCGTGGTCCAGTGGCTAGGACTCCCAGCTTCCAATGTAGGAGGCCCGGGTTCGATCCCTGGTCAGGGAACTCGATCCCACTTGCTACAGCGGAGGGTCTGTGTGCCACGATGGAAGAGCCCACTTGCTGCACCTGCCACAGGGAAGACTGAAGATCTTGCGTGCCACACGTAAGACCCAGCCCAGACCAACAAGTAAATACATATTAAAAAACCGTCAAACCTGCTTCTTCCTGAGGGTATGTGCCTGAGCAGGGTTTGTCAGCTGCAGCGTATTTACATTTGGGGCCAGATAACCCTCTGGGGTTGTGGAGGGGTCCTGTGCACCGGAGGGTGTTTAAAAGCGTCCCTAGATGCCAGGAGCATCCCTGTAGGTGTGACAACTAAAAGTGACACCAGACACCGCTGAGAGCCACTGGCCTTGATCTTGGTGGTCTGGAATGTGCACCCTGCGTGTCACCCCTTGCAGCTCTCCCACAAACAGGAGGCTTATTCTTTTTTGGGGGGGAGGGGAGCCGGCAGGCCACTTCTATTAGTCTTTCATTTATCTATTTTCATCCATCTTTTTCCCTTGGCCCGTGTGGGCCTCCCATCGTGGTGGCCTCTGTTGTCGCAGAGCACCGGCTCTGGGCACATGTGCTCCAGAGCTCCGGCTCGGTAATTGGACACATCAGTCCAGCCGCTCCGCGGCACGTGGGATCTTCCCAGGTCAGGGATCGAACCGGCGCCCCTTGCAGTTCAAGGCCGTGTCCTTACCCACTGGACCACCAGGGAAGCCTAGGAGGCTTATTTTCTTCACGCTGCTCTCACTGCCTTGAGACAGTGCTCCCTCTGGACAGGTGTGCCAAGCTCAGCTCGGGCCCAGGAACTTGGAATAAGACACGTCCCTTGAAGTGCTGCAGCCAGTATGCTCCCTGGCAAGTCCTTGTCGATGTCCGGGTGTGGGTGGAGCTAGACCATCTTGGAGACAGGTGTGTGGAAGGGAAACCACGTGGTCAGTGTTGGTGGGTGCTTCGTGGCCCCAGCCTCTGGTCCTGATGGTGGGGGCAGCTGCTGGATGATCCTGCCTTGATTCCTGGCAGCCTGGGCCTGGAATAGACAGAGAGCCGCCCTGCTGTTTCCACTTTTGGAATCTGAGGGCAGCGATGGTGAGGCTCCCAGGAGAGGCTTAGCTGGGTCCCAGGGAGCAGGAGTGTAGCCCTTTCCCAGGACCGCAGGGTGGGAGGTTCCAGAAGGCCCGTCTCTGGGACGTGAGGTTTCACTGGGCTTGGGTGCAGCCGCTACCTGGGGTTGCTGGGGGAAGAGCATGTCCAGGCGTCACAAGGCCTGAGTTGGTTTCCACTCTACCCGAGCACAGCATGGCCTTAGTCAAGTTGGGTCCTCCGTCTGTCCTTGTGTTTCCATCTAGCTACCTTCCCATGTTCCCTTGTGTTTTTCTCCTGACTTATAGGCAAAGGTGGGACTGTTCAGAGGTGGAATTGTGGCCTCCCTGAGTTTGGTTTTAGGTGTGAGTTCCTGATTAGTGGGGTCTAGTGAGGGGCTTAGGAGCCCTTCATTGGTTTTGGCCTCATGTGTACTGAGTCTTAGAGGAAGCCCCAACAAAGAGCATTTCTCTTTCTTAAAGAAGCTGGGAGATGAGGCCATGATTGAAGTTTTAAACTTTGGCACTTGCCCAGATTTATTTATCATGGAAGTCATCCTGTTTCCTTGGAGACAGTGAACCAAGTCTCAGAGGCCAAGAGCTTCTAGAGAAAGGGCTGGCCCCTGGAGGGCAGGGCGCAGGATCAGTGTGGACTGCAAAGGTCTGTTCCGCGCCTGAAAGAGGAGCTGGCCTGGCTTTCTTGACCATCTCATTGCTCCAGTCTGGCTCTCCTAACCTCTGGTGAAGAAGGTACTGCTGCCATCTTCTTTTTTCTTAATCTTATATGTTTTTGGCTGTGCTAGGTCTTTGTTGCTGTGTGAGGGCCTTCTCTAGTTGCGGCAAGTGGGGCCAATCTTCGTTGCCGTGCGCAGGCTTCTCATTGTGGTGGATTCTCTTGGTGTGGAGAAAAGGCTTTAGGGCATACAGGCTTGGTAATTTCAGAACAGGAGCTCAGGTGCTCCACAGTATGTGGCATCTTCCTCAACCAAGGATCGACCCGTACCCGCTGCATTGGCAGGCGGTTTCTTAGCCACTGGACCGCCATCCCTGGTGGTCCTTTGCCGTGTCCGCCTCTGCTTGGAGACGGCTCAGCAGGGACAGTCCAAGGACAATGCACCACCCTGTGCCCTCTGAGCCCAGTGGTAGAGTGGATCACGTTGGCCCTTGGCCAAGTCTCCAGATTCCAAGGATGATCTCGGGGATTCGGTCAGCCATGAACTACCCTGGGGTCTTGGTTACATTGGAAAACATGTCCTACCAGCTCGCTGATGCCACCTTCTCCTGCTGTGGTCTCCACGGCCCCCCGGACCCTGGCTACGGGAAGCCTGTGGTGGGAAGGGACGAGCCTGCCCTCTGTGTTCCCCCTTTAACTGGAAGTCTGGAGTTCACAATGCAGTTGCTCTGTTTTATGTGCCCCAGTAGCTGAGGGCAAGCTCTGTGTGAGCCTGGTTCCTGATATGCGGTGCTTGGCCTTTCCGCAGCTGGATCAGGATCTGGCTCTGTCCCTGGCACACACCCTGCTGCTTTGAAGGTCACAGCTCACCATAAAAACGGTGCAAGTGGCCAGCTGCTTCTCCACCGTGGCTCTGGGCAGCCCAGCCCAGCTTTAGGGTGGATGCGAGGCCCGAGAGTGAACTTCTTTGTGAATAAATGACACAATTCCAGAAAAATGCAGCATCTCCCGGATGCAGCTTCTGGAGCTTGGCCTGAGGGAGGGAGGCCTGGAGGGTTTCTGTGTTTGAGCTCTTGGCTGTTCTTTGCCCCGGGGGGGGGGGGATGTGCGTATGTGTGCATGTGTGCATGCTTTTTTCACAGGACACATTCATTTTCAGACGCTCGTGTGGATGGTGTTTCCGAGTCCCCTGGGGAAAAGGAGAAGGTACAGAACGCTGTGACACCTGATCGGAAGTATTATGCCTTAGTCAACGGGGTTGATGTGTCCCCTCTGGCTCTTGCCTTTAGCTAAACTAAACCTCAGCCAGAAGGGATGAGGCACAGGGCGGGGGGATGGGGGAGTCTCCTGGGCCTGGTGACTTGTTTCTAAGCGCCCTGGGAAAATGCTTCAGAATCCTGCAGGGCTTGAGTTGGAGGGAAGTGCCGAAAGGTCATCTTGGCCAAACAGCCCTTCTTAAAGGAAGAGGAAACTGAAGGTCAGAGAAGACCCATGACCCACCCCCCGCCCAGGGTTGCACAACTAGAACTTGAATCCTGTCTCTTGGAGCCCAGAAAAAGCTTCTGTCTGTTCTGTGCAACTGGCGTCTTAGGACAGTGCATTGTGACATTTTAGATGGGATTTTAATCTCCTCTCTGGGCTCATTCATTCAGTCACTCTAGGTGTCACATAGGCTCCAGGCACTGGGGACTCAGGGCTCACGGTCCAGTGGGGAAGACGGCTGTGAACAGGGATCTTCGCGTGGTTGTGAGTGGAAGCCGAGCCCCAGCGCCGGGAGTCCTGGTCACCCCCAGCCCCCACCCTTCCTCTTCCGGGCCCTCCCTGCTCTTTGCAGAAAGGCTCTTAGGTTCAGAGAATTTAGGGAACTTTCCTGAGGTTGGCACGGCTGGGTCGAGAGCTGTGGGTCTGGAGAGGTGGTCCGGGGCCACAGGACCCCCCACACCTCCCCACGCCCACCCTGACCCGTTCCCTGCCTTCTGCGTCACCTTCCTTGGACTCTGGGGTAGTGGCTGGGTCTCTGGGAATGAGTGTGTGGCCTTCAGGTGCCTTTCTTTTCTTTCCTTTATTTAAAAAAATTGGGATATAATTCACATAACATCAAATTTACCATTTAAAGTGTGCCCTTGAGTGAATTTTAGTGTATTCACTATGTCATGCCACCAGCAACACCATCTAATTTCAAAACAGTTTCATCGCCACAGAAGCCCACACCTGTGAGCAGACACTCACCATGTGCCCCCGCGGTGGCTCCTGTGGGTTAGTCACTCGGTGTCCAACTCTTTGATGAGACATCCATGGACGGTAGCCCACCAGGCTCCTCTGTCCTTGGGATTTGCCAGCAAGAACACTGGAGTGGGCTGCCATTTCCTTCTCCAGGGGATCTTCCCGGCCCAGGGATTGAACCCGCTTCTCCTTGACAGGCAGATTCTTTACCGTCTGAGCCAGACTGAAGGTCCAAAGGCTGGCCTGCCAGGGGTGGGAGGAAGCTGTTTTGGGATTAGACAGTTCCTGGGCCCCACTAACCTGTCTTCTCCTGCTGGCCATTGCACAGGAAGTGGTCATACTCTATGTGGCCTTCTGTGTTGGACTTCTTTCACTTGGTCTAGCATTTTCAAGATTCATTCACGCGGTGGCAGGTGTGAGTACTGGTTCCTTTTGGTGGCCGGGTAATATTCCATGGGGTGGATGTCCCACGTTTTGTGTATGTATCTGTTGATGCCCCTTTCATATTTTAATTAAATTCTTTTAAAATAGTAACAGATAATGAATTCATTGTATTTTGGGGCCACTCTGTGTGGCCTGTGGGGGTCTTAGTTTCCCAAGCAGGGATCGAACCTGCACCCCCTGCATTGGCAGCACGGAGTCTTAACCGCTAGACCACCAGAGAAGTCTGGTTGCCTCTTTTATTCAAATTCTAATCACAGCCCCCCATTCGCTTCTTTGAGTTCTCTGGTGAGTATTTGGAAGTTATTTCTAATTTGTCTAATGGAAACTTTTCAGTCGATATTCTCCTTGCATTCGGTAGACTGGCTACACTGCCTAAGAAGAAGCTAAGGAGTGATTCTGCATTGAGAAGGGGAATGTGCTCTCCCCAGCTCAGA
Organism: Tragulus kanchil; assembly: GCA_022376925.1. NCBI lineage: Eukaryota > Metazoa > Chordata > Mammalia > Artiodactyla > Tragulidae > Tragulus > Tragulus kanchil. The sequence goes on from JAIOJX010000005.1 coordinate 165,471,834, forward strand.
CGTGACTCCCCTGGGGACACTGTGGCAGGTGGGAGGATGTCATACCTTGAGAGTGCTGGGGCCGAGTGGCTCAGCCTGCGGGCGGAGGGAGCTGTAGACGGGCTAGGCTGCCTCACCAGGTTGGACGCACGTCTTTATCAATATCTCAACCTGGGCCACTGTGAAGACCTTCCAAGAGCATCTCGGACAGTGTGAAAGCATCTGGTCTGGGAGCATGTGTGGGGCCATTGCTTAGGGTATTGTCTTTATTATCTTTTCTTTTCTATTTATTCCATTAAGGTATAAAATTCACCTTTTTAAAGGGCACGGGGTCTGTCCACTTTAACAAATACGTACAGTCATAGAACTATTACCCCAATCAAGAATGTTTTCATCAGCCACTGAAATTCCCAGATTCCATTATAATTACCTCCTGTCCTGTCCCCAGCTCCTGGCAACCTTGGATTTATTTTCTATCCCTATGTCTTCTCAATATGAGTGTTACATAAACAGAATCCCCCAGGATGCAGGCTCCTGAGTCTGTCTTCTCTCACTTCGTATCGTGGGTTGGGATTCACTGTGTGGCCACGTGTATAAGCTCCCTTTATTTCTGAGTCGTATTTTCCCAGTCCCCAGTCGAAAGCCATCTGGATTATTTCCAATTTTTAGTGACTATGAATAAAGCCACTATAAACATTCATGAACAGCTTTTTGTGTGAACATAAGTTTTCGTTTCCCTTGGGTAAATATCTAGGAGTCTGTTGATGCCCCTTTCATATTTTAATTAAATTCTTTTAAAATAGTAACAGATAATGAATTCATTGTATTTTGGGGCCACTCTGTGTGGCCTGTGGGGGTCTTAGTTTCCCAAGCAGGGATCGAACCTGCACCCCCTGCATTGGCAGCACGGAGTCTTAACCGCTAGACCACCAGAGAAGTCTGGTTGCCTCTTTTATTCAAATTCTAATCACAGCCCCCCATTCGCTTCTTTGAGTTCTCTGGTGAGTATTTGGAAGTTATTTCTAATTTGTCTAATGGAAACTTTTCAGTTGACATTCTCCTTGCATTCGGTAGACTGGCTACACTGCCTAAGAAGAAGCTAAGGAGTGATTCTGCATTGAGAAGGGGAATGTGCTCTCCCCAGCTCAGACGTGACTCCCCTGGGGACACTGTGGCAGGTGGGAGGATGTCATACCTTGAGAGTGCTGGGGCCGAGTGGCTCAGCCTGCGGGCGGAGGGAGCTGTAGACGGGCTAGGCTGCCTCACCAGGTTGGACGCACGTCTTTATCAATATCTCAACCTGGGCCACTGTGAAGACCTTCCAAGAGCATCTCGGACAGTGTGAAAGCATCTGGTCTGGGAGCATGTGTGGGGCCATTGCTTAGGGTATTGTCTTTATTATCTTTTCTTTTCTATTTATTCCATTAAGGTATAAAATTCACCTTTTTAAAGGGCACGGGGTCTGTCCACTTTAACAAATACGTACAGTCATAGAACTATTACCCCAATCAAGAATGTTTTCATCACCCACTGAAATTCCCAGATTCCATTATAATTACCTCCTGTCCTGTCCCCAGCTCCTGGCAACCTTGGATTTATTTTCTATCCCTATGTCTTCTCAATATGAGTGTTACATAAACAGAATCCCCCAGGATGCAGGCTCCTGAGTCTGTCTTCTCTCACTTCGTATCGTGGGTTGGGATTCACTGTGTGGCCACGTGTATAAGCTCCCTTTTATTTCTGAGTCGTATTCCATTGTCTGCTTATCTGTTCCCCAGTCCCCAGTCGAAAGCCATCTGGATTATTTCCAATTTTTAGTGACTATGAATAAAGCCACTATAAACATTCATGAACAGCTTTTTGTGTGAACATAAGTTTTCGTTTCCCTTGGGTAAATATCTAGGAGTGGGATTGCTGGGGTCATATGGTAAGTGTATGTTTAACTTTATAAGAAACATACAAGCTGTTTCCCAAAGAGCTGTAGCGTTTTGCATTCTCACCAGTGATGAGACTACAGTCTAGTCTCCAAATTGATCTGAACCCATGTAGGCTTGGCTTTTTTTTGTTGCAAGGTACAAGGAACTACTCTGTTTACTTTACCTGTTTTAGTTCAGATTCTCCTAGAAGTGACCTCTGATTTGGAAGTGCGTGGTTTATTTGGGGATGGTCCCAAGGAAGGCCAGCAGGGGAGTAGAGAAGCGAGAACAACAAAGGAAGCCAAAAAGTGTGTTCCATCAATCCTTTACCTTAGGGCAGCCCACACCCTACCCGCCTGGGAGCTCTGCATACAGAACACACACCGAGGTCTCTCCCACCCGAGGGGCAGGTGGCGGGGTTCTGTAAACCGTCTCCCACCAGCCACTGGCTGAGGGCTGCTGCCAGGGTCTGGATCATGGCGCTTTCAGCCACCCAATCATATGTGGTTGAGTGGAGGTCAGGAGGGAGCTGGGGTCCTCTTTGGAGTCAAATGTCCTGGATTTGAATTTTCAGCCATCATTAAAGAGCTGTCTGACTTTAATAATTTCCCTAACCACCTCGTACTCAATTTCCTCATCCTCAAAATGAGAAGAATGTTGAGGCTCCATTGATTGAGATGATGCATGGAATGGGTTTAGCCCAGGGCTTGGCCTCTACCAAGCATTTAAATGCTAACCATTGCTATTAATGACCATGAACAGTAATTTGTATAGGATCTTAGGGTCCAAAGAGGAAAGTGCAGACCTATCCTATGGTGTGCAGTGTCTAGTTGAGGGGCAGACTTCGAGGTGCCTTCCATCCTTTTGTGCTACGCCATGCTGGGCGGTGGGGGCAGGGCTCACAGCAGCCTCTCTGGACCCCCAGCAGCCTTTGCTCACCTTTCCTTCCCTGCCGGGAGCCCAGGAACCTTCCCTCCAAGAATCAAGCCCATGTATCTGGTTTCCAAGTCGTCCCCTCCTGCCATAGTTTTTGTATTCCCTCCTAGTGGCTCAGATGGTAAAGAATCTGCCTGCAGTATGGAAGACCAGGGTTCAATCCTAGTTCAATCTCTAGGAAGATTCCCTAGAGAAAGGAATGGCAACCCGCTCCAGTATTCTTGCCTGGAGAGTTCCATGGACAGAGAAGCCTGGTGGGCTACAGTCCACGGGGGTTGTAAAGAGTCAGACACGACTAAGGGACTAACATACACTGTCACACTATCCTGGTCATATGTTGGGCTCTGCCTTTACTGCTTATCTGTTTCTTAGTTTCCTTAACCTTTTTTTCTTTTAAATATTTATGTTTTTGTCTGGACCGGGTCTTAGTTGCAACACGCAAACTCTTAGTTGCAGCATGTGGGATCTAGTTCCCTGATCAGGGGCTGAACCCAGGCCCTTTGTGTTGGGAGTGCAAAACCTTAGTCTCTGGACTACCAAGAAAGTCCCTCCTTCATCTTTGTAAGTGCTCTGTGAGCCAGGCATCACTAGCCTTATTTTACAGATGAGGAAACTGAGGCTCCGGGTAGAGCAGGCCTCTGCTGAGGCTCCTGGGCAGCTGAGTAGAAGAGGAAGAATTTTAATGTCAACGTTAGGGGTCTAAGTTGTATATTTGTATCCTGCAGAGTTCACATGTTGAAGTCCTAACTTCCAGTTTGTTGATATGTACGAGGTGAGCCTTTGGGAGGAGATCGGATTTAAAGGAGATTCTGAGGGTGGAGCCTCATACTAAAAGTTTGTGTCCTTCGCTGAGTCTGGGGCCACCTGAAGACAGGGGACATCCCTGGCTTCTCCTTGGAGGGGGTCCCAAGGTGGAAGAGTTGTGCCCCTTGTCTGAGGGAGGTTTATTTGAGACTGCAGAGGGCCTGAGCTGTCTGAATTCTTAACCTACTTTTAGAAACAAAGCTGGTTGTTTTCCCCAAGAAGAGCCCTTCCCAGATACTCAACTGCCATCCAATGAGCTTTTCCTTCCCTTTCATAATGTGTATGTCTAAAGGTGAGGAAGTGTACATGGTAAGGCTGTAGGGTCAGCCAAGGGAACACCCGATCTCAACCTCATGGCTGGGATAGGAAGCAGGGAAGATGAATCTACACAGAGCCAACAAGGCCTGACTGCTCTTCCTTATTGAGCAGCTGGTTAGGAAACCACAGGGCCTTTGCTGCTGCTTTCCTGTGGGACATGGGTTTAGCCAGTTTGATGGGAAGGGGTAGGGGTGGTGTGTGTGTATGTGTTAGTTACTCAGTCATGTCTGACTCTTTGTGACCCCATGGACTGTAACCCACCAGGCTCCTCTGTCCATGGAATTCTCCGGGTAGAAATACTGGAGTGGGTTGCCATTCTCTTCTCCAGGGGATCTTCCTGACCTGGGGATCAAACCCAGTCCTCCTACACTGCAGGCAGAAAAGATGTGTTTTATTTTCTGGTGCTAGTTTATGTATTTAATTTTATTTTGGGGTGTGCTGGGTCTTTGTTGCTGTACATGGGCTTTCTCTTGTTGTGGTGTGCAAGCTTCTCATTGTGATGGCTTCTCTTGTGGTGAAGCACAGGCTCTGGGGTGCAGGTTCAGTAGTTTTGGTGCATAGGTGACCTGTGGCACGTAGGATCTTTTCAAACCAGGGATCAAACCTGCATCCCCTGCATTGCAAGGTGGATTCTTCACCTCTGGACCACTAGGGAAGCCCTTTCTGGTACTGGGTTAGATGGTCTCTCCTGCCGCTTATCAGTCTTGGGGTGAGGTTCATAATTGCCTGGTAAGCTGGGCAATGGACTACCAGCTTTCTCACCTCGGCCAGACAAGAGATGATTAGGCTGGCAAGGTGCGGGTGGCTGAGCTGACTGGGCTGCAAGTCAGGGATTGAGGCTGGTGGGTAGATTCAGAGGCCGAGTTTCAGACCAGGTCACCTGTGGGTGACTTTCCCGCCCTCCCTTTTTAGCTCTGGTGTGAACGAGTAAGGCTGTTCAGGGGTCTTTCAGCAGCTGGTGGAGGTGGGAGATGTGTGTCGGGTGGCAAAGAAAGAAGTGAGTTGACTGAAGACTCAACCCAGAGCCCGAGTGCCTTAGTGAGGAGGTAAGGCGTTAGCACTGGGGAGCCCTAGAAGGTTTCAAAGGACTCCCAGATGGAGACATTCTTTGTCTGTGTCCTTTTTCTCTCTCCTGCTTCTGAAGCAACAGATGGGAAACCTGAATGAGCAGACAGAGCTTTCCAACAATCTTTGTGTTAATTAGGTAGAAACACATTTAAAACGAAGTCCGGGGGGTTCCCTGGTGGTCCAGTGGTTAAGAACCTGCCTTGCAAAGCAAGTGACACCAGTTCCATCTCTCATCTGGGAAGATCCCACATTCGTCGGAGCAACTAAGCCCAGGCACCACAACTATGGAGCCTGCCTGTGCACAAGCCTGCAACTCCTGAGCCCACGTGCCACAACGACTGAAGCCCATGCAACGAAGAGTAGCCCCTGCTTGCCGCATCTAGAGAAAGCCTGCCTATAGCAACAAAGACTCACCACAGTCAAAAAATAAAGTAAGTCTTAAAGAGTAACAACAGCCAACTCCAACTCCTACTCCAACACAGTATATGTCTGGGTTTGGATGCCCTGTTTTTCTGGGCAAGGAAGCGATTTTGCTTTAGAAGGGGTCTCCACTTAGCTCCCTTTGCCTCTGGGCAGGCCCTGTGTGGGTCAGTAGCTGTCCTGATGTTAGAGGAGCTGCCTCATTTAGCACTGCCCCATCAGTGAGCCCGACCTCCTTGGTCACTGGCAAAGAAGGGGCATGATTTTGAGGTTGGAGGAAGTCAAGTGGGCTAGGCTTTAATCCTAGCTCCTTTACCAATTAGGATGTGACCTACTTAATTTCCCTGAGCCTCTGTATTATCATCTGTAAAATAGGGATAATCATGGGACTTTTGAGATTTAAATCCTCGATGCACGGCCCATGATATGCTGCCTGCTGTCCTTGTCCTCCTGGTCATTATCAACCTCGTCATCCCAGGACATGGGGTGGGGGAGGGTGAGGGTGTACTGACTCTTTAGTCCCTAGAGAATGCTTCCTGGACCCATCTCCAGGCTTGGACCCGAAGGTAGGGTTCATCAGTTGTCTGCAGGGGCTCAGGGCCCAGCTGGCCTTACTCTTGGGCGACTTGGGAGGGGGTGACACCGTGGAGCCCTCACCTGCAGCTGAATCCCTGTGGGCCCGGAAGCCCCCTCCAGAGGGGAGAGGTGTTCAGGCTCCTCCTCAGGGTAGAGCTGGGGCCTGGGTCTCAGGCAGATCGTAACTGTACTTCATTCCGCACTCTTCTGGGCCAGTTTCTGTTTGTTCTTTAATGGAAACGGTAGAAACAAACCAGCATGATTTCTCAACAAAGAGGGACTTTTCACAGGAAGTTTGTAGACCTGACACCTTCTTGCTTGCTGTGGTGCGTGGCCTCTTTGCAGACAATTGGCGTGACTTGCTTGAGAACAGTAGACAATAGTCGTGGTCGCTTCCTGTGAGGGGGGAAGCATGGCCCAGGTGGGAGGCTGGAGGTGTCCCCAAGGAAGGGGTTTCCTGAGAGCATCCTGTAGCCCTTAATACGTTGGCCCTGGGACGAGGGCACTCGGGGCTGACGTTGTTTAGGGTCCCCGTGGACAAGCCGTGGTCTGAGACCTCACATGCTTGAATGAATTGATCCAGAGGCGGTGATCAGAGCAAATGGGAATTACCGGATTCTGCTCTACAAGCCTCTTCCCGGCACCGTCTCTGAAGGGGCTCACCAGCTCTGGGCCAATGATACTGACTTTCAGGAGGTGGGGAACTGGCTAGGCCTGCCCCTCCCCCCTTCCAGCGGCGGGGCCTGTTACTTCCTTCTGTGAACCTTTCTGGGTACTGGTCCCACTGCCTGGACCTCTAGCATTCTCTCCCTGCCCTTCACCCATTTGATTCCTTGCTGACCTTCAGGGAGGCCTTCACTAGCTGTCCTAAAGCTGGGCTGTCGCAGACCCCTGCCAGCCCCATTATTCTCACTCAGAGCCCCCTGTTCGTTTCTTCCTTTCCCAGTGCTCACCAACATTTGTGGTTGTGTGTTGGTGGGTTTACTTCTGGGTTGTCTCCTCTCTGATTGAAGTGTGTGCTGGCTGGTATGGGTCTGGTTCACGCTGCCCACAGCTTAAGTGTGCAGCACGAGGTGGCCTTTTCAGACACCTTCAGATGCTGGGTGACGGCACGGATATGTGTGTGTGTGTGTTCCGGAGGGTCTCTAGGAGATGTTCGGAGGTTTCTTCTGAGAGATATGAAATAGTTAAGTACAGTTTTCGTAAGACAACAGGCATTTTCCTTCAGCAGCTCCAAGTGCCGAGTACCTGGCATACTCATTCAAAAGGGAAAAAAAATCAGTTCTTAAGAAGGCTCTGGAAATTTCATCTGCAGATTGGCACCCGAGGGCCTCTGGAGCAATACACATGTGGAGTTTGAACTCTGCCTTGCCTCAGAGAACAAGGCTAGAGCGATAGGATGAAATGCATTTAAATGTCATGCATTATGATTAGTTGTAATCTTATCACTGTTAATAATAATAACAGGACCCGCCTAGAAGTTGCTGAATAGCAGACGGGCGCTTTCCTAAGCTCACTGCCGGACAGAACCGTGGACCCTGGGGAGGTGCCGGCTCCATAGACGCGGCTGGGAGGGTTGACGTCCTCAGCCGGAAGCTCCACCCTGGTCACATGTGTTCTGCCACATCCTCCAGGCCCTTTGGGGCGCTGGTCATTCAGAGAGGCGCCGAGGAGGCCTGGAGCCTCTCAGCCTCTGGCCTCCCATCTTGAGAGCCTCGTCCACTGGCCAGCCCCACCCCAAGCTGCTGGCGCAGTCGGGGCTGTGCAGGTCTGGGACCTTTGAGGCAGTTTCTCTTTTCAGACATTCTGCGTGGCCTTTCCCTTCTATTGTTAGCTGCCCCAGTGACTTGGCTGAAACCATGTGTTTCCTACAGATTTTGTTTGCCTGCATGGGCTTCTTTGTTTTGCTTTAGTAAACAGGCCTGTAGCATATACAGATCTGTGCACTTGACAAAGAGAAATCTGGAGCCCCGGACCGGTGGCTGCCCAGAGTCATTGAGTCTGAAGACCTTGGTTGGTTCAGACCTCGTAAATGACTCACATGATCAGTGCTGGTCCATGTTTAGAGGTTCAGTTGCCGGCTATGGGGATGGAGGTCTGCACTGAGCTTCTGAATCCAGTGAGAAAGGCTGCGTTTGAAAGCTGGCTTAGTCAGGGGTGAGTCCTAGCTCCAGCCCTTCTAGCAGCTGTGTGACTTTGGGGAAGTTGCTTACCTGATCTGTTTACTCATCTGTAAACACTTGGGCTTCCCTGGTGGCTCAGTGGTAAAGAATCCACCTGGCAATGCAGGAGACACGGGTTCCATCCCTGGTCTGGGAAGATCCCATGTGCCTCAGAGCAACTAAGCTCATGTGCCACAAACCTGTGTTCTCGAGACCCTGGGCCACAACTACTGAAGCCCGCACACCCTAGAGCCCTTGCTTCATGGAAAGAGAAGGCACGGCAATGAGAAGCCCGAGCACCGCACCTAGAGAAAGGCCTGAGCAGGAAAGAGGGCCCAGCAGAGTTCAGTTCGGTTCATTCACACAGTCGTGTCTGACTCTGCAACCCCGTGCATGGGGGACACCAGACTTCGTGTCCTTTACCATCTCCCAGAGTCTGCTCAAACTCATGTCCATGGAGTTGATGGTGCCATCCAACCCTGTCATCCTCTGCTGCCCTCGTCTCCTCCTGTCTTGAGTCTTTCCCTGCAGCAGGACCTCTTCCAATAAATCGGCTCTTTCGCTTCAGCTTCAGCATTAGTCCCTCCCAATGGATATTCTGGTTGAATTCCTGTAGGATTGACTGGTTTGATCTCCTAGCAGTCCAAGGGACTCTCAAGAATCTTCTCCAGCACCATAACTCGAAGCATGACTTCTTCAGCGTTCAGCCTCCTTTCCGGTCCAACTCTCACATCCATCCATGACTACTGGAAAAATCATAGCTTTGACTATATGGACCTTTGTTGGCAAAATGATGTCTCTGCTTTTTAAGACCCAGCAGAGCCAAAAATAAATAAATAAATTTATAAAAAATAAAATAAAATTCTCTCTGGTGCTGATGCATGCTAGCTGCTCCTGCGGTTTGTCTTTTGGGCCCTGTTTTGTGGACTCTTCTCCAAGATTGTGTTGGAAAGGCTTTCCAGTGGGCCTGCTTTACTTAGAAATGAAATCAAGGCCTTTATCACTGTAGGTTGATGTGTTCCTCCCGGATGTAGTGGCGATGGTCTGTTCATGAGAAACAGTTCAGAATGTTCTGGACTTCTGCCTTGTTGGATGCACAGGTGCTGAGTGGGCACAGACCTGGGTCTGCACGCTGGCGCCTGCGCCACCAGCGGTGTGACCTTGACGCTGCTGATCTGTTTACTCATCTGTAAACACTTGGGCTTCCCTGGTGGCTCAGTGGTAAAGAATCCACCTGGCAATGCAGGAGACACGGGTTCCATCCCTGGTCTGGGAAGATCCCATGTGCCTCAGAGCAACTAAGCTCATGTGCCACAAACCTGTGTTCTCGAGACCCTGGGCCACAACTACTGAAGCCCGCACACCCTAGAGCCCTTGCTTCATGGAAAGAGAAGGCACGGCAATGAGAAGCCCGAGCACCGCACCTAGAGAAAGGCCTGAGCAGGAAAGAGGGCCCAGCAGAGTTCAGTTCGGTTCATTCACACAGTCGTGTCTGACTCTGCAACCCCGTGCATGGGGGACACCAGACTTCGTGTCCTTTACCATCTCCCAGAGTCTGCTCAAACTCATGTCCATGGAGTTGATGGTGCCATCCAACCCTGTCATCCTCTGCTGCCCTCGTCTCCTCCTGTCTTGAGTCTTTCCCTGCAGCAGGACCTCTTCCAATAAATCGGCTCTTTCGCTTCAGCTTCAGCATTAGTCCCTCCCAATGGATATTCTGGTTGAATTCCTGTAGGATTGACTGGTTTGATCTCCTAGCAGTCCAAGGGACTCTCAAGAATCTTCTCCAGCACCATAACTCGAAGCATGACTTCTTCAGCGTTCAGCCTCCTTTCCGGTCCAACTCTCACATCCATCCATGACTACTGGAAAAATCATAGCTTTGACTATATGGACCTTTGTTGGCAAAATGATGTCTCTGCTTTTTAAGACCCAGCAGAGCCAAAAATAAATAAATAAATTTATAAAAAATAAAATAAAATTCTCTCTGGTGCTGATGCATGCTAGCTGCTCCTGCGGTTTGTCTTTTGGGCCCTGTTTTGTGGACTCTTCTCCAAGATTGTGTTGGAAAGGCTTTCCAGTGGGCCTGCTTTACTTAGAAATGAAATCAAGGCCTTTATCACTGTAGGTTGATGTGTTCCTCCCGGATGTAGTGGCGATGGTCTGTTCATGAGAAACAGTTCAGAATGTTCTGGACTTCTGCCTTGTTGGGGATGCACAGGTGCTGAGTGGGCACAGACCTGGGTCTGCACGCTGGCGCCTGCGCTCACCAGCGGTGTGACCTTGGACGCGCTGCTGATCTTCTCCGGGCACCTCTCGCCCTCTTTTCACAGGGTGGCCGTGAGCGTCAACTACACCAGTGTTTGTAAGGTGCTTAGGTGGGGCCTGTCCCAGAGCCAGCGTGCAGTGGGTCAGGGTTTGCCTTGACGGATGAGCTTCCTGAAATGGCCAGTGTTTGCTGACCTTAGAAGGGCTTTGGGGATACAAGAGAATCTCGAAGAAGGTGGAGTGGTGGGGGAAGGGGCAGAGCAAGTGGTCACGGCCTTTATTTTATTTTATTTTTAAACATTCCTTTTTAAAAATTTTGGCCTCTTTTATTGTTTTTTAAATTTATTTATTTTCATCCATATTTATTCTTTTTGCCTGTGTGGACCTCCCATTGCAATGGCCTCCCTCCTTGCAGGGCACTGGCTCTGGGCGCATGCGCTCCAGAGTGCTGGCTCGTGATTGGACACACCAGTCCAGCCACTCCGCAGCACTTGGGATCCTCCTGGGCCAGGGATCGAACTGGTGCCCCTTGTGCTGTAAGGTGAACTCTTTACCCACTGGATCACCAGGGAAGCCCTATTTTATTTTATTTTAAAATATGTATTTGGCTGCACGGGTCTTAGCTGTGGCATGTGGGATCTAGTTCCCTGATCAAACTTCTCAAAGTCTGACCCTATCAGATTGTCTAGGCCATCTGTGGGCCAACTCATAGAACCGGAGTGATAGGAGGCTAGACCTCTGCAGAGGGACCTGAGATGCCCCAGGGAGAGTCGATTCCTCTTTCCAGGGACTTCAGGCAGAAGCTGGACGGCCCCTGGGGAGGAACAGGAATGTGATGGTCCATGCTGATAGTCTTCCAAGTCCTTCCACCCTGGGCATTCTCGGATTTCTGCACAGAACCAGACATCGTCCTCCTATTCCGCACCACGCATGTGCCAGTCCTCTTGTCACAGAATATGAGGGCGAGTCCTGGGTTCACAGGCACCTTGAACCAGTTTTCAAGGCCCCGTCAGGGGACTTCCTTAGTGATCTGGTGGCTAAGATTCCACACTCCCAGTGCAGGGACCTGGGTTTGATCCCTGGTTGGGAAACTAGATCCCATAGGCTGCTAAGACCCCGTGTAGCCAAACAAATCAATATGAATAATAATAATAAAAAGACCCAGTCAGAGAGGGGATGGCAGTAGGTCGGGGTCGACTGTGGATTTCTGGAAGGGGGCCTTGGCAGCTCCACCCTAAACTCGAAGGAAGCGACTCTGAGATGTACCCACTGGCACCAGCTCTGAGGCTGGGAGTGTTGGAGGCTGGGACGGACGCCAGCGGCGTGAAGGGGACTCTGACGTGGTCTCTTCCGAATGTGCAGCAGCCCGGTGGGATCCTGCCGTTGACCGTGGTACACCAGGTGGTAAAGAGCAGGAGTGGGTGGGTGACTTCAAGAATGTGCAGACTCCACATGACCTAGTGTAAAGCAGATTTTAAGTAACATTTTAAGTAAATTTATCCAGAGCCATCCATAGGGGTCGTTACTGGATGTTGGGCAGGGTGCCAGCCACTCCGCAGCACTTGGGATCCTCCTGGGCCAGGGATCGAACTGGTGCCCCTTGTGCTGTAAGGTGAACTCTTTACCCACTGGATCACCAGGGAAGCCCTATTTTATTTTATTTTAAAATATGTATTTGGCTGCACGGGTCTTAGCTGTGGCATGTGGGATCTAGTTCCCTGATCAAACTTCTCAAAGTCTGACCCTATCAGATTGTCTAGGCCATCTGTGGGCCAACTCATAGAACCGGAGTGATAGGAGGCTAGACCTCTGCAGAGGGACCTGAGATGCCCCAGGGAGAGTCGATTCCTCTTTCCAGGGACTTCAGGCAGAAGCTGGACGGCCCCTGGGGAGGAACAGGAATGTGATGGTCCATGCTGATAGTCTTCCAAGTCCTTCCACCCTGGGCATTCTCGGATTTCTGCACAGAACCAGACATCGTCCTCCTATTCCGCACCACGCATGTGCCAGTCCTCTTGTCACAGAATATGAGGGCGAGTCCTGGGTTCACAGGCACCTTGAACCAGTTTTCAAGGCCCCGTCAGGGGACTTCCTTAGTGATCTGGTGGCTAAGATTCCACACTCCCAGTGCAGGGACCTGGGTTTGATCCCTGGTTGGGAAACTAGATCCCATAGGCTGCTAAGACCCCGTGTAGCCAAACAAATCAATATGAATAATAATAATAAAAAGACCCAGTCAGAGAGGGGATGGCAGTAGGTCGGGGTCGACTGTGGATTTCTGGAAGGGGGCCTTGGCAGCTCCACCCTAAACTCGAAGGAAGCGACTCTGAGATGTACCCACTGGCACCAGCTCTGAGGCTGGGAGTGTTGGAGGCTGGGACGGACGCCAGCGGCGTGAAGGGGACTCTGACGTGGTCTCTTCCGAATGTGCAGCAGCCCGGTGGGATCCTGCCGTTGACCGTGGTACACCAGGTGGTAAAGAGCAGGAGTGGGTGGGTGACTTCAAGAATGTGCAGACTCCACATGACCTAGTGTAAAGCAGATTTTAAGTAACATTTTAAGTAAATTTATCCAGAGCCATCCATAGGGGTCGTTACTGGATGTTGGGGGCAGGGTGCCAGCCTCCCCACTCTGGCCCCAGGCCTTCTCAAGCCCGTCCAGGGTGCCTTTGGCCTGGGTACCTCGACCACAGGCAGGGGTCGACCACGGCTCTGACCCACATGGCAGGACTTATTTCCCCAGGCTTTGTTCCCACTGGCCGCTGAGTTTTTGACTGTGGTTTGGGGTTTGTTTGATGGTGGGAAAGTGGCTGAGCTGTATACTTAATTTTTTCTAAGATTTTTTTTTAGAACTGTTTTAGCTTCACAAAAAATTAAAAGGAAACTACAAAGGGTTCTCGTATATCCCCACCCCCAAATGTGCACGGCTTCCTCCATTAGCAGTGTCCCCCACCGAGTGGCGGCTTTGTTACAACTGATGAACTTATAAGACACATCGCAGTTACACCAAGTCCATAGTCTATATTAGGACAAGTGTATTCACTGCTGTGTATCATACAGAATAACTTCACTGCCCTCGAAACCCTCTGCACTCTGCCTGTTCTACTCTCCCTACCCCAAGCGCTCCTGGCCATCACTTTTTTTTTTTTTTTTTTTTACTGTCTCCATAGTTTTGCTTTTTCTAGAATGTCCTATGATTGGAATCATGTAGTCTGTAGACTTCTCAGGTCAGTTTTTATCACTTAGTAACGTACATTGAAGTTTTGCCCATGTCTTTTCATGGCTTGGTAGCTTGTATCTTTTTAGCTGACTGATATTCCATGGTGTGAACGGACCACAGTTTCTCCATCCACTCACCTACTAAAGGACATCTTGGTTGCTGCCACTTGACCCAGTCGCTGTGGATTTCTGGAAGGGGCCTTGGCAGCTCCACCTAAACTCGAAGGAAGCGACTCTGAGATGTACCCACTGGCACCAGCTCTGAGGCTGGGAGTGTTGGAGGCTGGGACGGACGCCAGCGGCGTGAAGGGGACTCTGACGTGGTCTCTTCCGAATGTGCAGCAGCCCGGTGGGATCCTGCCGTTGACCGTGGTACACCAGGTGGTAAAGAGCAGGAGTGGGTGGGTGACTTCAAGAATGTGCAGACTCCACATGACCTAGTGTAAAGCAGATTTTAAGTAACATTTTAAGTAAATTTATCCAGAGCCATCCATAGGGGTCGTTACTGGATGTTGGGGGCAGGGTGCCAGCCTCCCCACTCTGGCCCCAGGCCTTCTCAAGCCCGTCCAGGGTGCCTTTGGCCTGGGTACCTCGACCACAGGCAGGGGTCGACCACGGCTCTGACCCACATGGCAGGACTTATTTCCCCAGGCTTTGTTCCCACTGGCCGCTGAGTTTTTGACTGTGGTTTGGGGTTTGTTTGATGGTGGGAAAGTGGCTGAGCTGTATACTTAATTTTTTCTAAGATTTTTTTTTAGAACTGTTTTAGCTTCACAAAAAATTAAAAGGAAACTACAAAGGGTTCTCGTATATCCCCACCCCCAAATGTGCACGGCTTCCTCCATTAGCAGTGTCCCCCACCGAGTGGCGGCTTTGTTACAACTGATGAACTTATAAGACACATCGCAGTTACACCAAGTCCATAGTCTATATTAGGACAAGTGTATTCACTGCTGTGTATCATACAGAATAACTTCACTGCCCTCGAAACCCTCTGCACTCTGCCTGTTCTACTCTCCCTACCCCAAGCGCTCCTGGCCATCACTTTTTTTTTTTTTTTTTTTTACTGTCTCCATAGTTTTGCTTTTTCTAGAATGTCCTATGATTGGAATCATGTAGTCTGTAGACTTCTCAGGTCAGTTTTTATCACTTAGTAACGTACATTGAAGTTTTGCCCATGTCTTTTCATGGCTTGGTAGCTTGTATCTTTTTAGCTGACTGATATTCCATGGTGTGAACGGACCACAGTTTCTCCATCCACTCACCTACTAAAGGACATCTTGGTTGCTGCCACTTTTTGGCAATTATGAATAAAACTGCTATTAATATCTGTGGGCAGGTTTTTGTGTGGATGGAGGTTTTCAACTCTGGGTCAATACCAAGGAGTGCAGTTGCTAGATCACATAGTAAGAGTATGCTTAGGGCTTCCCTGGTGGTCCAGTGGGTAAAGAGTCTGCTTTGCAGTGCAAGGGGCACCGGTTCGATCCCTGGCCTGGGAAGGTCCCACATGCTGAGGAACAGCTGGGACGGTGTGTCCGATTATGAGCCAGCGCTCTGGAGTACATGTGCCCAGAGTCTGTGCTCTGCAACAAGAGAGGCCACTGCAGTGGGAGGCCCACACAGGCCGAAGGATAAAGATGGATGAAAAATAAATAATGACTTACAGGCCAAAAAAAAAAAAAGACAAAAAAAATTGCAAAGACTCTTGAAGATGTAAAAACATACTAAATAAATCCAAGTTACAGATTTTTCATTAAAAAAAAAAAAGAGTATGCTTAATTTTATAAGAAACTGTCCAGCTATCTTCGAAAGTGGCTGGACCATTTTGCATTCCCACCTTCAGTGGCTGAGACTTCCCATAGGTCTACATCCTCATCAGTGTCTGGTAGCGTCAGTGTTCCAGATTATGGCCATTCTAATCGGCATAGTTGTTTTAATTTGCATGTCTTCCACCAGGGCTTTTCATTTAAACATGCATTTAATTTGCATGTTGTTTTAATTTGCATGTCTTCCACCATGGCTTCCCAGTTGGCTCAGTGGTAAAGAATCCACCGATCCCAGGGTTGGGAAGATCCCTTGGGGAAGGAAATGGCAACCCACTCCTGTGTGCTTACCTGGGAAATCCAATAGACAGGGGAGCCTGACGGGGTATACTCCATGGGGTTGCAAAAAAGTCAGACACGACTGAGCAACTAAACAACAAAAGCAATGACATAGAACTGGGAACAGGCCTTCATTTGCTTATGTGCCATCTGTGTAGCTTCTTTGATAATGAGACAATTAAGGTCTTTTCCCCGTTTTCTAATCAGGTAGTTTGTTTTCTTCTTGTTTAGTTTTAAGTGTTCTTTGTAAATTTCTTTCTTTCTTTTTTTGGTTGCTTGACTTGTGGAATCCCAGTTCCCTGGCCAGGGATTGAACCTGTGCCCCTGGCAGTCAAAGTGCAGAGTCTTAACCACGGGACTGCCAGGGAATTCTCAAGAGGTCTTTGTATAGTTTAGATAACAGTCCTTTATCCGTTGTGTCTTTTGCAAATATTTTCTCTCATGCTTGTCTTTTTATTCTCTTGACACCGTCTTTTGCAGAGCCAAGGCTTTTGACTTTAATGACGTCTATCTTATCTGTTCTTTCATCCTTGGATCACGTCTTTGCTATTTTATCTAAAGCATCATCACCAGACCTGAAGTCCTCTGGATTTTCTCCTGTTCTCTCCTGCTGGAGGCTTTTCAGTGGTGTTGCTATCATCTTTCGTTGAGACTTTAGGGTGGCCTTCCCTTGATCCTATGTGTTCTCTTTTTCTTCAGCGAGTTAGAGCTGGCTTCATGTCACGAATGAGAGAGCCCCGGGTGCTGAGTTTACAGCAAAGCTTGGTTAGCTTTGCTGTGATCAGGGAGTGGGTTCCAGCCAGCTCTCCTGTCCAGGAGTTGAGACGTGGGACCTGGGCTCTGGCCTCCACGAGATTCTAACACTGACTCAAGGAGTCCAGGAGTTTCCACTGGGGCCCAGGGACACACACGACACTTATCTCTGAGACGTCTGACCCTGAGTAGGCTGGGAGAGATGCGACTGGGAGCGTTAAGATTCTGGTAGGGCCCACACACTATGTACAAGGGAAAGCAGGCGAGGGGGAGACATGTGGAGAGATCCCAGGGGTGACAGTCATTGTGCGGCTTCCTTAGGCACTGACCCACGGGGCTGCCTTCTGAAGGTGATCAGCCTGTCCATGTCACCCTGGCATTGTGAGTGGCAGCAGAGTCGTGGGAAGCCTGGGGCGTCAGCGCGGCTCTCTGTACGTGGCTGTTCTAGGTGGCGACTCTCGTGTCTCCTGAAGCAAGGCTGTGTGTGTTCCTCTCCAGCCCATTGTCTGCAGCTCCGGAGGGAGGTGAGGGCGTGGGGGATGGGCTGCATCTTTGCCGCTTGAAGGAAAGTGACAGTTGCGCTTTCTCCAGCCTCTCGGTGTTGCTCCCTTGTGTTCTTTAACAGAGCTGGTCCTTCTGGATGGGCTTTGGGGGCTGGGCTGCAGCCCCAAGGACGCTCTCAGGAGAGGCAGCACCCGAAGAGTCCTGTGTCAGTTCCAGCTCTCAGCAGGTGGCCTTTGGCAAATCTCCTGACCTCGGAACAGCTCTCCTGACCTGCTGTTACGAGGGAGTCGCTGAGGAAATGCAAAGACCCTTTTCCTGTGAAATTTCTCGGAAAGCAATATTGGAAAGTGACTCAGAGCCTAGAGGATTTGGATTATGGTTTGGCTACAAGCTAGCTTCCTAGGGTCCTCAGCTTCCTTACCTGCAGAATGGGCTAATGAGCTAATGAGGTCCCCTTATCCTGCTGAACTTGGCGAAGACAAAACGAGACAGACAGCAGAGCACGGTCACTGGCACGTTGGTAGGACTCAGTAAGTGGCAGCTACGCCTTCGTATTACCGTCATCATGGGTGTGACCCTCACCCAGGGCGGGGAGCAAGCTTCCTGGCCGTTGCTGGGGACACAGCCCAGACAAACACCCGGACTGAAGTGAGGAGAGCATATGGTTGATCAGCATCTTCGGTTTCTGTTCTCCGGGCAGTGACCTGGACCAGTTGTGTGACTGTGACCTGCACTTGACCCTTCAGAAACAGCCGAGGGCAACCTGAGAGAGCTTCCTTTCCACTGGGCAGAACTGGATCTGTGACCGTGGATCATGTTACCATTTCCTGCAGACAGGCAGTCCTTTCAATTTTGTGTTTCATTTCTGTAAACTTTCCTCTAATGGAGGCTTGATACAGAGGAAGAATAACATACGGTGAACCCTTTATTTCCTGTGATAAATGATGACCTTTGGAACTGGGGTCAAGTCTGAATTCCCCAAGGTGGAGTTTTTCTTTTTTTACTGCTGCGACTTTAAGGTCACAACATGGTGTGGTTCTGGCTGCTGCTCTTCCTGGCTGCTGATCCAACTGAGATGCCAGCAAATTAGATGGGTGCCTTTGGAAGCCATTCAGATATTACTCATTGGAGTAAAAATGCAGCGTTTGCTCAGGGGGAGGATGGGCACTATGAAAATGGGTCTTATGTGCTTAGTGTCCGCATCAGACAAGAAAAGAAGGTCTGCAGGAGTTGGGGGCCATCTCACTGGGTGATGCTGAAGATGCAGACAGGGGTGCAGTTGTCCGTGGCTGTCACGGCACCACCATGGGTTTTGAGAATCCCCTGATTGGGCTTTGAAGGAAATCTCTTGTCTTTCCCCCTGTGATTGCCAGATTAACATTTCACATACAGTGAGGCCATAGGTGGGGTATGCTGGGCTTTTGCTGGAAAGACCTCCAGCTCAGAGCCTGCTGTAAATAATGAGATTTTGAGTGAAATCAGAGAGTGTTTTTGGTTTTCTCGAAGTCACCTTTGACATTTTAGCAACACAACTAGCAGATCGCGATAGAAGACTCCAACAGCATGTGAGATCCACCTGGGCTCCACCTCTGGGTTGGGAAATCCCCCTGGAGGAGGAGGGCATGGCAACCCACTCCAGTATTGCCTCAGTAAGTGGCAGCTACGCCTTCGACCGTCATCATGGGTGTGACTGGGAGCAAGCTTCCTGGCCGTTGCTGGGGACACAGCCCAGACAAACACCCGGACTGAAGTGAGGAGAGCATATGGTTGATCAGCATCTTCGGTTTCTGTTCTCCGGGCAGTGACCTGGACCAGTTGTGTGACTGTGACCTGCACTTGACCCTTCAGAAACAGCCGAGGGCAACCTGAGAGAGCTTCCTTTCCACTGGGCAGAACTGGATCTGTGACCGTGGATCATGTTACCATTTCCTGCAGACAGGCAGTCCTTTCAATTTTGTGTTTCATTTCTGTAAACTTTCCTCTAATGGAGGCTTGATACAGAGGAAGAATAACATACGGTGAACCCTTTATTTCCTGTGATAAATGATGACCTTTGGAACTGGGGTCAAGTCTGAATTCCCCAAGGTGGAGTTTTTCTTTTTTTACTGCTGCGACTTTAAGGTCACAACATGGTGTGGTTCTGGCTGCTGCTCTTCCTGGCTGCTGATCCAACTGAGATGCCAGCAAATTAGATGGGTGCCTTTGGAAGCCATTCAGATATTACTCATTGGAGTAAAAATGCAGCGTTTGCTCAGGGGGAGGATGGCGCACTATGAAAATGGGTCTTATGTGCTTAGTGTCCGCATCAGACAAGAAAAGAAGGTCTGCAGGAGTTGGGGGCCATCTCACTGGGTGATGCTGAAGATGCAGACAGGGGTGCAGTTGTCCGTGGCTGTCACGGCACCACCATGGGTTTTGAGAATCCCCTGATTGGGCTTTGAAGGAAATCTCTTGTCTTTCCCCCTGTGATTGCCAGATTAACATTTCACATACAGTGAGGCCATAGGTGGGGTATGCTGGGCTTTTGCTGGAAAGACCTCCAGCTCAGAGCCTGCTGTAAATAATGAGATTTTGAGTGAAATCAGAGAGTGTTTTTGGTTTTCTCGAAGTCACCTTTGACATTTTAGCAACACAACTAGCAGATCGCGATAGAAGACTCCAACAGCATGTGAGATCCACCTGGGCTCCACCTCTGGGTTGGGAAATCCCCCTGGAGGAGGAGGGCATGGCAACCCACTCCAGTATTCTTGCCTAGAGACCCCCATGGACAGAGGAGCTTGGCGGGCTGCAGTCCGTGGGGTTGCAAAGAGTCAGACACAACTGAACAGCTACGCACAGCACAGCACAGGATGTGAGATGAGGCCTAGAAAGTCAAAGAGAGGAGGGACTTTGGGGAGGGTGAGGTCTTCCTTTTGTACACAAGAAAAGCCCAGAGCGTGTGAGTGGAGGCTCTGGTAGCACTGACCACTCTCACAGCTAGTTAGGGCCACGTTGAGACCTGAACTCACCTCTTCTAATCTGGAGCTCTCCTCTGCTCAGTGCTGTTCACAAGTCTTATACAATGATCGACTATGATTATGCTATTTGTCACTTCTGTACCAATTCACTTTGGCAGTGAAATAAAAATGAATGTGTTACTCACTCTTGTTCAATTCTTTGTTACCCCATGGATGGTAGCCCACCAGGCTCCTCTGTCCATGGAATTCTCCAGGCAAGAATACTGGAGTGGGTTGCCATTTCCTTCTCCTGGGAATCTTCCATTTGCCTTCTCCAGGGAATCTTCCTGACCCAGGGATTGAACCTGGGTCTCCCGCATTGAGGGCAGATTCGTTACCATCTGAACCACCAGGGAAGCCCCTTTGAAAGATGAAGTTTATATTATATCCTATCTTCTTTTTAAAAAAGTTGATATGATCATACCAAAGAAAAATTTCTCCAAGGAACAAAGTCCACCAAGCTTTAATGTTTTGGCATGTTTCTTTCCTGTCTTCATTTGTGCCTGAGCCTTGTGAGTGAGGCGAGAAAGGAAAAGACCCACAAAGTAGATATACAGGCAGAAATAATTGTAATACTGTCAGACTTATCATTCACCTGATCTTGATGTTTATTAGATATTGAGCTGGAGTCCCTTGACGGCCATATTTAGGTCCCTGGTCCTTGTGACTTGCAAAAAAGTTATGATTTCTGAGCCAAATCTCTGGATTACATGAGAGAATATATTTAACCTGGGAGAATATATATAATCTGGTTGAATTTCTTTTTTTACCTAAATGTTCTCAAAGTCGGTAGTGATGGTCCAGAAGGTAGCTTATCTGGCATCCACATGGTAGACAGCTGACACCTGGATCCGTTCAGCCAGACCTCTGAGAGAGTTCCCAGAGCACCGCATCAGGGACACCATACAACCGGTCGACCGTGTGCACTTTTCCCTTCCCAGGGGTTCTCCACACTAGCTCTGGAGGACGTGGAGGGGGTTCCAGATGTCAAAATAGAAAGACTGATGTCTACACACTTCCCGGGAGGATAGCTGATGCTGTTGAGATGTGGTCCTTTTGTGCCTCCTGTAAATGGACAGAAGTGGCCAGGGCAGGACGGCAGGCTGGGGTCTCTGGGGCTCATCTGCATTGCTCTGCTCCTGGGTGTCGGGAAGGGCCTGCACCCACCCCTTTCTCTTCTCTGTAGCGCCCACTGGCCTCCGCTCTCCTGGCACCTGGAAACCCGTATTGTTTTGTTTTATTATTTATGGCTGCACTGGGTCTTTGTTGCTGCATGAGGCCTTTATCTACCTGTAGCAAGTGGGCTTCTCATTGCAGTGGCTTCTCCTAGGACCCATAGGGCTCAGTCGTTGTGGCCCATGCACTTAGTTGCTCCGTGATACGTGAAATCCTCCCAGACGAGGAATTAAACCCATGTCCTTTGCATTACACGGCTCATTCTTAACCATTGAATCACCAGGGAAGTCCCCTGTATTCTTTTAAAGTCACTTCATTGAGGTATAATTGACAGGCAGGGAACTATATGTGTTTATAATACATACGCTATTTGAAAAATTGGGGCATATCCACACACCTGGCAAACCAGCACCGCAAACACTTTAGTGAGCCTGCCGTCACCCCTGGAAGTTTCCAGATGCCTCTTTATAATCCCTGCCTCTCACATCCTCCTTCTCCCTCCACCCCCATCCCAACCGCAAGGGGCCACTCATCCTGCTTTATGTCACTGTGGATCAGTTGACGTCTTTTAGAGATTTCTGAGCCAAATCTCTGGATTACATGAGAGAATATATTTAACCTGGGAGAATATATATAATCTGGTTGAATTTCTTTTTTTACCTAAATGTTCTCAAAGTCGGTAGTGATGGTCCAGAAGGTAGCTTATCTGGCATCCACATGGTAGACAGCTGACACCTGGATCCGTTCAGCCAGACCTCTGAGAGAGTTCCCAGAGCACCGCATCAGGGACACCATACAACCGGTCGACCGTGTGCACTTTTCCCTTCCCAGGGGTTCTCCACACTAGCTCTGGAGGACGTGGAGGGGGTTCCAGATGTCAAAATAGAAAGACTGATGTCTACACACTTCCCGGGAGGATAGCTGATGCTGTTGAGATGTGGTCCTTTTGTGCCTCCTGTAAATGGACAGAAGTGGCCAGGGCAGGACGGCAGGCTGGGGTCTCTGGGGCTCATCTGCATTGCTCTGCTCCTGGGTGTCGGGAAGGGCCTGCACCCACCCCTTTCTCTTCTCTGTAGCGCCCACTGGCCTCCGCTCTCCTGGCACCTGGAAACCCGTATTGTTTTGTTTTATTATTTATGGCTGCACTGGGTCTTTGTTGCTGCATGAGGCCTTTATCTACCTGTAGCAAGTGGGCTTCTCATTGCAGTGGCTTCTCCTAGGACCCATAGGGCTCAGTCGTTGTGGCCCATGCACTTAGTTGCTCCGTGATACGTGAAATCCTCCCAGACGAGGAATTAAACCCATGTCCTTTGCATTACACGGCTCATTCTTAACCATTGAATCACCAGGGAAGTCCCCTGTATTCTTTTAAAGTCACTTCATTGAGGTATAATTGACAGGCAGGGAACTATATGTGTTTATAATACATACGCTATTTGAAAAATTGGGGCATATCCACACACCTGGCAAACCAGCACCGCAAACACTTTAGTGAGCCTGCCGTCACCCCTGGAAGTTTCCAGATGCCTCTTTATAATCCCTGCCTCTCACATCCTCCTTCTCCCTCCACCCCCATCCCAACCGCAAGGGGCCACTCATCCTGCTTTATGTCACTGTGGATCAGTTGACGTCTTTTAGAGATTTCTGTAAATAGAACCGCATAATTAGCTCTCTTTTTCTGGTTTCTTTCACACAGTGTAAGTATTTCAAGATTTATCCACACTGTTACATGTATCAGTAGTTCTTTCCTTACTTATCTCCTCCCCTGCTTGGACATTTGGATTTCCTCCAGTTTTTTTTTTCTTTTCTTTTTGCTATTACAGATAAAGTCACCGGGAACACCGTGTGTAAGTCTTTCTATGAATATATGTATTTTTCTTTCCTCTTGGGTAAATACCTCGCATGGCATGACTGGGCCCTATGGTGGGTATAGATTTTATCTTCTCTGGAAATTGACAAACTGTCATTTTCTATGTGATGGCATCACTGTACTAGGAATCGTGATTTTTTTTTTTTTTAATTTAAATATCTCTTTATTTATTTGGCTGTACTGGGTCTTATGTTGCAGGTTTAACTTCTCTGGAAATTAACAAACTGTCATTTTCTATGTGATGGTATCACTGTACTAGGAATCTGTGTGTGTGTTTTAAATATCTATTTATTTATTTGGCTGCACTGGGTCTTAGTTGCAGCACGTAGGATCTTTGATCTCTGTTGCAGAGTTGTAGGATCTTCAGTGCAGCATGTGGGATCCAGTTCTCTGACCAGGGATGGAACCCAGGCCCTCTACATTGGGAAGTACAGTCTTAGCCTCTGGACCACCAGGAAGTTCCCGGAATCTGTATTTTTAAAATAACCCTCCCCAGTGATTCTCCTTTAGCTTTTTCCACTTCCTTCCTGTGATGACCTCCAGGCCTGGGGTTGGCCCTGAGTGACAGGTTTTCTCAGCCAGTCACCCCCACTTGTTCTCTCGGGGCCAGTGGGGCCTCAGCATCCTCCTCAAGCCGCCCCTGGGGAGCAGAGGGAAGGTGCAAACTCCTTGGGTACCTGTCTCCCGCCCACCCAGGGTGCCCAGGAACCCTGATTTGCTCCGGGACTGACAAGCCATGTGACACTGCCACCGTGTCCCCCAGAGGCCTCAAAGAGGAGGGTGCTCCTGGGACTTCCCCGTGCCGTGCTTGGATGCCTTGAAGTGACTTCTCAGCTGACCTGGGCTTGACTCGAGCCCCCTGCCGGGGAGCCTGGAGTCTGACGTGCCTGAGTGGGGCATCGGAGCTCGTTCCTGCCTCTTCCCAGCCCTTCGACCCATCAGTCAGTACTTACTGACCCCCTTAGGTGCTGAGCCCTAAACTAGGTGCTCATCACAGAAAAATGAGCGCTCCTATCCCTGGTGAGCTCAGTGCATGGAGAAACGGCCAGAGGGACACATTTTCTGATGAAAGCAGGTCTGGGTGGGGCAGGCTCTGCACTCCTGGGATGGGACAAGGGAAGGCGGGCATGGTTAAGCCAGCCTTGACTCTGGTGGCGACAGCACAGGCTTCTTGCCTCTGCTCACGCATGCCCTGCACGGCACAGACGACTCTTGAGGGCTCTTGGGAAGGAGTGGTGACGGCGGCGGCACGGCATTCTGTGGCTGAGGACACCTCCAGCCCTGCGGGGTGAGGAGGAAGCAAGGTGTTCCAGGCTGCGGGCCAGGGCCCAGGCGCATGCACGTCAGAGCTGCTTGGTGGGCAGCGCGTGCTCTCGCTGGGGGCGCTCACACCCTTTTCTGGGGGCAGTGAAGTGGAAGGGAAGCGTGTGAAAAATTGAGCCACCTCGGGAGAGTGTGAAGCCTTGGTTCTGTTCCGGGAGAGGCTGCGGGCTGGTTTGCGCACACCTTGTGCAGGTGGTGGTGGGGGCGCGAGGCCCACCACCTGGCCACGCAGGCTGTTTTCATCCTGTGGCCTCCTTTTCACTTGGATTCCTGCTGTCCTGGCCCCACAGAGCCTGCGTTTGAGCTGCACTCGGGGGGGAAACAGCCCTGCATGTGGGGTAGGGACTTTACCTGGAGGCAGTGGGATGACCCTGTGCTCTGCCCAGGGAGTTTAGCTCTGGAGGTGTTTCCCTGTCTGTAAATGGCTGTACTTCACGTGAAGAAGAGGGAATCAGAAATACTGGTGCAGGGGCATTTATGTTGGTAATGCAATATCCCAAGTATGCTTTGTCTGAGTGGTGAGAACCGTTCATGGAAGGATGTACACAAATCTGTACTCCCAGCTTGTGGGCCGGCATGCTCAGGGCCCCAGCCTTTTGTTTATTTTCAGTCACCAAGTCATGTCTGACTCTTTGGGACCCTATGGACGGTAGCCCGCCAGGCTCCTCTGTCCATGGGATTCTCCAGGCAAGAATCCTGGAGTGAGTTGCCATTTCCTCCTCCAGGGAATCATTCCAGACCAAGGATTCAGCTTGTGCCTCCTGCATGGACAGGTGTGTTCTTTACCACTGAGGCACCATGGGGCTTTTCTCGGTGGTTCTGCTGCCGCCGGGATGTCGATGTGAGCCGCTATCCGCGTCATTCAGGAGCGGTTTTAGCAGCTTGACTCAGCTGTCTGTTGCTCTCCAGTCCTGAGCATTTGGGCTGGGTGGGCAGGCTCTGCACTCCTGGGATGGGACAAGGGAAGGCGGGCATGGTTAAGCCAGCCTTGACTCTGGTGGCGACAGCACAGGCTTCTTGCCTCTGCTCACGCATGCCCTGCACGGCACAGACGACTCTTGAGGGCTCTTGGGAAGGAGTGGTGACGGCGGCGGCACGGCATTCTGTGGCTGAGGACACCTCCAGCCCTGCGGGGTGAGGAGGAAGCAAGGTGTTCCAGGCTGCGGGCCAGGGCCCAGGCGCATGCACGTCAGAGCTGCTTGGTGGGCCGCGTGCCCCGCTGGGGCGCGCCCACCCTTTTCTGGGGGCAGTGAAGTGGAAGGGAAGCGTGTGAAAAATTGAGCCACCTCGGGAGAGTGTGAAGCCTTGGTTCTGTTCCGGGAGAGGCTGCGGGCTGGTTTGCGCACACCTTGTGCAGGTGGTGGTGGGGGCGCGAGGCCCACCACCTGGCCACGCAGGCTGTTTTCATCCTGTGGCCTCCTTTTCACTTGGATTCCTGCTGTCCTGGCCCCACAGAGCCTGCGTTTGAGCTGCACTCGGGGGGGAAACAGCCCTGCATGTGGGGTAGGGACTTTACCTGGAGGCAGTGGGATGACCCTGTGCTCTGCCCAGGGAGTTTAGCTCTGGAGGTGTTTCCCTGTCTGTAAATGGCTGTACTTCACGTGAAGAAGAGGGAATCAGAAATACTGGTGCAGGGGCATTTATGTTGGTAATGCAATATCCCAAGTATGCTTTGTCTGAGTGGTGAGAACCGTTCATGGAAGGATGTACACAAATCTGTACTCCCAGCTTGTGGGCCGGCATGCTCAGGGCCCCAGCCTTTTGTTTATTTTCAGTCACCAAGTCATGTCTGACTCTTTGGGACCCTATGGACGGTAGCCCGCCAGGCTCCTCTGTCCATGGGATTCTCCAGGCAAGAATCCTGGAGTGAGTTGCCATTTCCTCCTCCAGGGAATCATTCCAGACCAAGGATTCAGCTTGTGCCTCCTGCATGGACAGGTGTGTTCTTTACCACTGAGGCACCATGGGGCTTTTCTCGGTGGTTCTGCTGCCGCCGGGATGTCGATGTGAGCCGTCTATCCCGTCGTCATTCAGGAGCGGTTTTAGCAGCTTGACTCAGCTGTCTGTTGCTCTCCAGTGCCTTCTTCCAGGTGGATGCCCAGCTGACTCCTTGTTATTTTAGAGATCTCAGGAACAAGAAGGAATGAATGTGGTGTCCGGCTCCACCAGCTTGCCTGGAAGAGAATCGGGTCACTCCAGGTGCTGGACCAACGCAGAACATAGGTTTTACCATTGTTGCTGTTTAAAGCTGTGCAGGCAAGGGGTCTTAGTTACATTTACAATGTTGTACACTATTGCCGTGAGCCATTTCCAGAACGTTCTCATCATCCCAAACAGAAACTCTGTACCCATTAAGCAGTAACTTCTATTCCTTTATCCCCTTAGCTCCTAGTAGCCTCTTCTGTTTTCTGCCTCTATGGATTTGCTTATTCTAGGTGCCTCATCTTGGTGAGATCATACAGCATTTGTCCTTTCATGTCTGCCTTATTTTACTTAGCATAATCTTTTCAAGTTCATAGTGGCATATATCTATATCTATCTATCTATCTATCTGTATGTATATATGTATATATATAAAGTATCCTATTGTATGTGGGCTAAGTTGCTTCAATCCTATCCGACTCTTTGCTACCCCGTGGATTGTAGCCCGCCAGGCTCCTCTGTCCATGGGATTCTCCAGGCAAAAATCCTGGAGTGGGTTGCCATTTCCCCCTTCAGGGGATCTTCTCGACCCAGGGATCGAACCCATATCTCCTGCGGCTCCTACATTGGAGATGGGTTCTTTACCACTGACCCTCTGGGGAAGCCCACACCCCATGGTATGGATCCACCGTATTTCACTGGATGCTTGGGTTATGTCTACCTCTTGGTTGCTGTGAACGTTGGTGCACAAGGATCTGTTTGAGTTGCTATTTTCAATTCTTGGGGGTTGTCCACCTAGAAGTAGGATTGCTAGACGGTAGCAGAGTCCATGTTTAATGTTTTGAGGAGCTGCTAAGCTGTTTCCCCTGCAGAGTGCTTTGGAGGCAGTGGTAGTGGTTTCCCGTTGCCTGCAGTTGAAAGCCCAAGGCCTGCCTCTTGCATTTAGGACTTTGCTCTTTCTACCTCAGTACGAGAATCTACTCCAACCAGATGGCTTTGTCACCATGTGCTGTCTCCACGCCTGGGATGGATCATTCCTTTCATCAAGAGTATGCCTTCACCTCCCTCTCGGATTTAGTGCAAATCCTGCCTTCGCCACCTCCTCTGGAAAAAATCCACCCCTCCCTGCTGCTCCCAGGGCCGTTCTTGTGGGGCTGACTCAGTGACCCAGATCCCGATTTACAGGCTAATCTGGGTTCGTAATCTCTACCGTAAGATGACCCTTTGCCCGCTTTCCACGTGTTCTCTAGCTCCCGTGAGGTGTCAGGCGCCCCAGAGGCGGCCACAGACTGTTCGCCGTGGCTCAGCCCACGCGGCTCAGTCCATCCAGGCAGCGACTGCCAGCCTGGGTGAGCTGCCGCTCCCCAGTCAGCCTCCACGTGGCATCGTCTTCACGGGGAGGGAGCTGACCGGCCCCGGGCATGAGCGTGCGGAGCTCTGCACGCTGGCAGGCTGCCTCGGGCTCCCGGGGTGCTGCCTGGCTGCCTCCCCTCTTGGGCCCCTGCCCGTTTGGAAGTGTGCCCTCCAGTGCTGCCATCCCTGAACCTAGCCAGCAGGTCGTCTGATCCCTGACGGGGCTGGGAAGCCTGGCTGAACGAGGAGTGTGAGCGAGGGTTGGTGAAGCAGGCGGCCACTTACTGAGCTTGGTGGGTAGATCTGGTGGGTTCCAAGCCCCCGATTTCTTAGGGCCTGTCTTGTTGTGCAGAAAATGGCCTGTGTCGTCTGTCGCCCAAGCCAGACAGCCAGTGCCTTCTCTCTTGAGCCCGTCCTACTTCTCATCAGCGCTGGTGGTTCTCTCTTCCAGCTATTTGTCCGTGTCTCCCACTCGGATGGTCTCTGTTGCTGCTTGCGTGCTTCCCCCAGTTTGCCCCCACTCCAGTCTGCCTCTGTGTGCAGGCTTCCTAGAGTCAGACCTGAGCTGTGCCCTCCACCCTGGTGAGTCACCAGCAGCCCCTCCCAGGCCAGGTCCCACTTGGGCTTCAGGCCTCCGCCCTGATATCCATCGCTCCCCGGGAGACACTTCTGAGCCCAGCTCTGTCGTTCCCAAGGCTTGTGTGCGTCCACTTCCTTTCATCACCTGTGCTCACCAGCCTGCCTTATTATGGTCTGTTCTCCTTGGCCATCTTCCCCATCAACTCAGCCATGTCTCATGCCTCTGTATCCCCAGTGCCTCAGACCACAGCCAGCTGGAGAAACATGGACTAGAGGGTTAATGGTAGGTCCAGGTCTGACTTAGTGACCCAGATCCCGATTTACAGGCTAATCTGGGTTCGTAATCTCTACCGTAAGATGACCCTTTGCCCGCTTTCCACGTGTTCTCTAGCTCCCGTGAGGTGTCAGGCGCCCCAGAGGCGGCCACAGACTGTTCGCCGTGGCTCAGCCCACGCGGCTCAGTCCATCCAGGCAGCGACTGCCAGCCTGGGTGAGCTGCCGCTCCCCAGTCAGCCTCCACGTGGCATCGTCTTCACGGGGAGGGAGCTGACCGGCCCCGGGCATGAGCGTGCGGAGCTCTGCACGCTGGCAGGCTGCCTCGGGCTCCCGGGGTGCTGCCTGGCTGCCTCCCCTCTTGGGCCCCTGCCCGTTTGGAAGTGTGCCCTCCAGTGCTGCCATCCCTGAACCTAGCCAGCAGGTCGTCTGATCCCTGACGGGGGCTGGGAAGCCTGGCTGAACGAGGAGTGTGAGCGAGGGTTGGTGAAGCAGGCGGCCACTTACTGAGCTTGGTGGGTAGATCTGGTGGGTTCCAAGCCCCCGATTTCTTAGGGCCTGTCTTGTTGTGCAGAAAATGGCCTGTGTCGTCTGTCGCCCAAGCCAGACAGCCAGTGCCTTCTCTCTTGAGCCCGTCCTACTTCTCATCAGCGCTGGTGGTTCTCTCTTCCAGCTATTTGTCCGTGTCTCCCACTCGGATGGTCTCTGTTGCTGCTTGCGTGCTTCCCCCAGTTTGCCCCCACTCCAGTCTGCCTCTGTGTGCAGGCTTCCTAGAGTCAGATCTGAGCTGTGCCCTCCACCCTGGTGAGTCACCAGCAGCCCCTCCCAGGCCAGGTCCCACTTGGGCTTCAGGCCTCCGCCCTGATATCCATCGCTCCCCGGGAGACACTTCTGAGCCCAGCTCTGTCGTTCCCAAGGCTTGTGTGCGTCCACTTCCTTTCATCACCTGTGCTCACCAGCCTGCCTTATTATGGTCTGTTCTCCTTGGCCATCTTCCCCATCAACTCAGCCATGTCTCATGCCTCTGTATCCCCAGTGCCTCAGACCACAGCCAGCTGGAGAAACATGGACTGGAGGGATTCGGACGGACCCCCGGGTGGCTGGGCTGAGGCCTCTGGGGGTCCAGATGTCTCACCTGGAGCAGGAAAGGTTGGCCCTGGGGTCTGGTACGGCTTCTTGCTCTTACGTCTGGCAGCCGGGCGCAGAGCTAACGAGTAGAGACGAGTGCCCTGGGAGTTGTCAGTAGGGTCCAGGGTTGGTGGAGGCCCAGGAGGCTTTGAGGAGGCTCTCTAGAAGTGTTTAAGCTCCTGAGCAAACAAGATTGTCTAATCTTAAAGGCGAGTTCTTATAAGAAGGCAGGTCTGTGGGGCCAGAGAGAGCCGGCAGGTGCACCAGTTGGGGGAGGGGTCTGGTGCGCATGAGCAGGCTGCTGCTGGGGTCCAGTCCTTCCTCCAGGCCTGGACAGTCCCAAGTGCTCATGGAGACTGGCCCTTCAGCAGAGGTGGGCACATCCCAGGGCCTCCGAAAGGTGGCAAGGGACTTGGTCTGTCCCCAGTTGTTTCGTTCTGAGGCCAAGTGTTCATTAACAGAATTTAAAATTCCACAAGAAGGTTACAAGCATTATGGTATTTAAAATGATTTACCTTTATTAACATGGCGCTTTTTAAACAACTGCATAGCAATCTTAGGCACAAGGCAATGACAGGATGTAGAAGAAACCCTGTTTCATAGTGTGCCCTGGGCTGGGTGGAGCTGGGATCAATCAGAAATGTCCCTCTTCCTGGGGCTGAGCCTCGTCTCATTTGAAAATGATATAAAATATCTGATCTTGAGGCATCTATGAGTGAGGCCATGTCCCCCTCCCGTCCCTGCCTCCCCACTCCTGCCCCAGGCCCTGTGAGTCCTCCTCCAGCTGGAAAATGAGGATGTGGGGTGGAGCCCGGGGGAGGGAGCAGCTCACAAGCATTCCTGGGGCTGGGAGTTACCGTTTCTGGAATGCCCTGTCCCTGGGCTCCCCGGCCCAGAGCTGATGGGGCCTAGGGCACAAATGCTGTTACCCTGGGAGTCTGGTTCCTGGGTGGCTTGAGCTCCAGGCCGGCCCTCTGGAGGCCAGGCCGGTGGGGTGTTGACCTGACCCTACTGATGGTTTGCATGAGCTCTCAGTCACTGCATGTCTGTCTCAGCTTGATGTCCCACCCCTCACACTGCACATGGGACCCTGAGTGCCCTGCCTCGCCCCTGAGTGGCTCAGGGTCCGCCCCGCTCAGTTCAGTCGCTGAGTCACGTCTGATTCTTTGCGACCCCGTGGACTGCAATGAGCCAGGCTTCCCTGTCTTTCACCGTCTCCTGGAGCTTGCTCAGACTCATGTCCATCGAGTCAGTGATGCCATCTGACCCTCTCATCCGTTGTTGTCCCCTTTACTTTCTGCTTTCTGTTTTCCCCCGCATTAGGGTCTTGACGAATGAGTTGTCTCTTTGCGTCCCGTGGCCAGAGTGTCGGCACTTCTGCTTCAGCATCACGGGCACACAGCAGCGCAGCCGAGAGGTGAACCTGTTTCTTTAAGCCCTGACTTGGGGGCTGGAGGCTGGGAGGGGGCTGCCTTCAGCAGGAGAATGTTGTAAGGTCCATCTTAGATTCCACCCAAGAAAGGTCTAACAAGGGACTTGGTCTGTCCCCAGTTGTTTCGTTCTGAGGCCAAGTGTTCATTAACAGAATTTAAAATTCCACAAGAAGGTTACAAGCATTATGGTATTTAAAATGATTTACCTTTATTAACATGGCGCTTTTTAAACAACTGCATAGCAATCTTAGGCACAAGGCAATGACAGGATGTAGAAGAAACCCTGTTTCATAGTGTGCCCTGGGCTGGGTGGAGCTGGGATCAATCAGAAATGTCCCTCTTCCTGGGGCTGAGCCTCGTCTCATTTGAAAATGATATAAAATATCTGATCTTGAGGCATCTATGAGTGAGGCCATGTCCCCCTCCCGTCCCTGCCTCCCCACTCCTGCCCCAGGCCCTGTGAGTCCTCCTCCAGCTGGAAAATGAGGATGTGGGGTGGAGCCCGGGGGAGGGAGCAGCTCACAAGCATTCCTGGGGCTGGGAGTTACCGTTTCTGGAATGCCCTGTCCCTGGGCTCCCCGGCCCAGAGCTGATGGGGCCTAGGGCACAAATGCTGTTACCCTGGGAGTCTGGTTCCTGGGTGGCTTGAGCTCCAGGCCGGCCCTCTGGAGGCCAGGCCGGTGGGGTGTTGACCTGACCCTACTGATGGTTTGCATGAGCTCTCAGTCACTGCATGTCTGTCTCAGCTTGATGTCCCACCCCTCACACTGCACATGGGACCCTGAGTGCCCTGCCTCGCCCCTGAGTGGCTCAGGGTCCGCCCCGCTCAGTTCAGTCGCTGAGTCACGTCTGATTCTTTGCGACCCCGTGGACTGCAATGAGCCAGGCTTCCCTGTCTTTCACCGTCTCCTGGAGCTTGCTCAGACTCATGTCCATCGAGTCAGTGATGCCATCTGACCCTCTCATCCGTTGTTGTCCCCTTTACTTTCTGCTTTCTGTTTTCCCCAGCATTAGGGTCTTGACGAATGAGTTGTCTCTTTGCGTCCCGTGGCCAGAGTGTCGGCACTTCTGCTTCAGCATCACGGGCACACAGCAGCGCAGCCGAGAGGTGAACCTGTTTCTTTAAGCCCTGACTTGGGGGCTGGAGGCTGGGAGGGGGCTGCCTTCAGCAGGAGAATGTTGTAAGGTCCATCTTTGTGTCCCCAGGTCTTACTGTGGAGCCTGACTTGCCAGGGGGTCAGCACATCTTTGCTGAATGAGTAATAGCAGTCAACATTTATTGCGTGCCAGCATCTACGGTAACTGCCAATCTGTGTGATTTCCCTGAATCCTCCTTCAGCTCTGGGCAGTAGGTGCTTTTAGACCCTGTGTGCAGGTAGGGAAGCTGGAGTGTGGATGCAGAAAGAAGCCTGCCCGACAGCAAACAGCTAGTAAATGGAGCTGAGGTTTGGACCCAGGTAGAGGCTCACAGCCGCTGTCTAGACCAGCGCCATCCAGCAGGAAATTCATGTGAGCCTCTTGTGAAATTGGAAATGCCTAGTCCCATTTAAAAAAGTAAAAGCAAAGGAAAAAAAAAAAAAGTCAAGCACCTCCAATTACTTTATTTTTTTTTTATAAGATTTATTTATTTACTTATTTTGGTGGGAGGGGGTGGGGAGGGAGGGGAGCAGGCGGGCCACTTCTTTTGGTCTTTCATTTGTCCATTTTCATCCATCTTTTGTTCTTTGGCCGTGTGGGCCTCCCATCGCGGTGGCGTCTGTCGTTGCAGAGCACCGGCTCTGGGCGCATGCGCTTCAGAGCTCCGGCTCAGTCATTGAACACATGGGTCCAGCCGCTCCATGGCACGTGGGATCTTCCCAGGCCAGGGCTCGAACCAGCGCCCCTTGCACTGCAAGGTGGTGTCCTTACCCACTGGACCACCAGGGAAGCCCTCCAATTACTTTAATAATGTATTGTATGTAGTCTACTATATGCACAAGATTATAAACATTCCTAATAAGATATTTGGCAGGCGTTGCTCATGCCCAGTGTTGAGAATTCCAGTGTGTGTTTTGACATCTGTGTCTGGACCAGCTACGTCTTGGATGCTTAGTAGCTACCTGTGTCTGGCGGTTTCTGTGCTGGGCACTACAGCTCCAGATCACTCTGCTGGTCAGTGAATGAATGTCAGGAGTCGTTGCCCTTTGGAGCGGAGGGAGTGGTCAAGGGGAATAACAGAGAGGGTACGGCGGAACCCCCACAGTTAATCAGCTGGGGCTCTGGAAGGCGCTTCCTGAATCTCTCCGGATGTGTGTGCCCCCTCGCAAAGGGATGTCCCACTTGGGGTGCCCCTGAGAATGGAGCATCTCGCCCGCTCTCTGGGACAGGGCCTGGGCAGGGCTGTGTGGAGCGCAGACGCCCTGCATGTCCAGCCCTGCGCTGTGGGGAGGCCTTGCTCCTCGGCGTGGGGATCTGGCTCTGAGCCGTGTTGCTTTTGGCTGAAGGCCGTTGCAAAACTCCTGGAGCTCAGAACAGGTACGATGTGTTCTTTGGGAAAGGTTACGAGGTTTCAGACATAACAGAGGTTCTGAGTCTACAAATAGAGACGTCCTCGGGCCGGTGTCAGGAGTGAAGTCATCGGAGCCATACCTCCTGGGGTCAGCAGGGACTGACGCCTGTGGGGCCCCGGGGGCTTGGAGGTGATCTGTAGGCAGGGAGACTAGAAATTACAGACCCGGTGGGCAGGGTGTGGGGAGCGGGGTGTGAGCAGAAGCAGGGCCAGCAATGCATTGCAGTTTTCTCAAGTGGGTTTTGAATGAAAGGAGTTTAGACGGTCACTTAAAACGTCTCCTGGATGGTGAGGCGATACAGTGGGAGGAGAGGGCCTGGGGAGAAGAGGGCATCCTGGACCAGGCTCCCCCAAATCTCAGTTTCTGACTCGGGGCAGAGATCAATGTGTGGCCTGTCTCCCCCCGAGACAAAATTTCCGAAAAGATTGTCGGGGTTGAAATGTTTCAGGCTGGCCAAGGGAAAGCATTCTGTTACGATGACTTGACTTCTACTGCTGGAAACACTGTATCCTGAGGCCCATCCACCAGCCCAGGAAGAGTCTGGTCACCAGATCCAGCAGGCGAGATGGATGCTGGCCTGAGACGCCCCGGTGGGTGACTCAAAGGTCAGGCAGGCCTGGTGGCGTATGGAGACCGTGGCTCAGTTCTTCATATCCTGCCCTGTGACGTGGGAGCGGGATGGTGGCCTGGGAAAAGGAGCAGCGGTGGGGAAAATACTTTGGTATTGAAAAAATAACAACTGGCTGATAAGGCCACATGCCCTGAGCCAGGAGTGGAGGACCAGGGAAGCTGCTCGGGCAGGACCAGAGCCAGGGACAAAGGCCACCGCACAGGCCCTGGGACCCAGTTCAAGTCCTTACCTACAGCTTCTGGCGGAAAGCCCTCAGGCAAGACTGTTTCCGCTTCCTCATTTGCAAAATGAGACTAATGATACCTAGTTTTGACAGGTGATAGATGACCCGTATGTTACCATGAACGGTGTCAGGTTCTTGATCTTCAATGGAAAAGAATTCACACCGGGATCAAAAAGACTTGGTGATGATCACTCAGAGCTTCGTGCAGTGAAAAGTTTACTAAAGTAAGAAAGGATAGGGAAAAGCTTCCAGGACAGGCACTGGAAGGGGGATAGAAGAGTACCCCCTTTGCCACTTTAAGCATGACCATTTGTATTTTCCAGTCCGTTGTTAAAACAATAGCTTAAGGTTGTAAAGGCCTTGCAGCCCCACACCCACAGCATGAGATTAGCCAGGGGATAGTCTCCAGGCTAGGTGAGACACGCTGGTGTAAAGGCCTTTGTAGGCCCACAGCGTCAACATAAAATAATAAATTTAGTTTGGGGTTGATCTTATCATAACAAACATTTCAGGTTAGAAAAATACTTGTCCTTCTTTTTTTGTTCTTCACCTCCTCCTCCTTGGGGCCCACTGGCCTCCCTGTCAAATCTGCCTATTAATCTACCTATTAAACCCTTTCAGTTTTCTTGCAAGTTCAAGTTAGATGCTGTGTGTATAGAAGTAGTTTATAGAGCAAAGCACCCTAGAAATCCAGGTTGTGGGTTTTCTTTTTTGTATTTTTTGTTTTGTTTTTGCTGCATGGCTCCTACAATCTTAGCTCCCTAACCAGGGACTGAATCTGAGGCCATGACTGTGAAAGTACTGAGTCCCAACCACTGGGCTGCCAGGGAATTCCCATGTGGGTGATTGTATTTATTGACGATACTGTGAATATTTAATTTTTATTTATCCTATAGCCTTAAAGTATTGTGTTGTTGTTTCAGCTGGAGTTTTGAAACTTTCCATTTTGAAAAATTTCAGGTGTCCTCAGACACAGAGAAGATGGTATAAGGCAGCCTGTGCCTCTCAGCCAGCTTCAGCCATTCTTACTATTTCATCAGGGTAATCTGGAGCTCTTTGGGGTGAACTATTCCAGGAGAATCATTTCTTCAATTAGTTGAGATCCCAAAGTGCTTTAAGTCTTTTGAAGTGAAATCTGCCTCCTTGCTTGGGAGAAAGAGTGTGCTTGTGTAATATGTGTTTTGCCCTAATGTGCTTGCCCCAACCCGCAATGACCCTTTCAGTAATGTCTAATGGTTCAGTGGACAATGTGGATTCCTACCTGGGGCCTCTGGGGCCCCTCACCCTTCCTTGAGCCACAAGGGCCAGATCAGTTCTCCCAGGAGTTTACAGGCCTCTGTGAACTCTATTTTTCAACGTGCTATAGTTTGAAGGGAAAAGGTTGGTCTACAGTCTAAATGATTATTTTCAGGAGGAGATGGGGAGTGGCTGGCAGGAGTTTCTAGGGAGCCGGAAAGTCTGTTGTCTCTGCTCATTTCAGCCCTCCATGCAGTCACCCATTCCCTTGCCTGGGTGTGGCGGTTTCGGTGGGAAAGGTGGGGAGGTGGGGAGCCGGGTGGGGGTGTGGGGAGGTGAAGGCTGAAGGAGTTTTCTTTTGATCTGTCTGTGCTCAGTGCTGCTCTAAGTTTCTTAACTTGGCCAAACTGACTCTGGGTGGTCGTGAGGGTTAAATGTCAGCTCCAGGAGACATTTAACCCTGTGTCTGTCTAGTTCATCCACCTGTCCTTTGTGCCTAAAACACTGTGACACTTAGTAAGTTCTCAATAAATTTATGTTGAAGAGCAGGAGGGAGGGAAGGAAGCAGGGAAGGAAAAGGTACATCCATCCACCTATTCATCATTCATCACAAATCTTTCATTTCATAACCCAGAAATGTCATTAGCAAGCCCCCAGGAACAAAAATGCCTATTTCTTCTGGCTTAAATGTCTTTGCTATGTTTTCTTCATGTAGAAATTGTCATTCTCAGGCTTAGCTCAGGTGACATTTTATCTTTGAAAATGTCTCGGACTTTCTCTGGGAAAATCCGTGGCCACTGCACTGACTCCCACACCTCTGTTCACACCTCTGCAAAGTCCAGGAAGGAGGGAGGTCGTTCTCCGTGTTGTCAGGTGCCAGTGGCGAGCTGGTCTCTGGGAGGCTGGCTCTGCCACGTCACGTCAGAGGAGAGGACTCGGGCTCAGAGAGGCAAGGCGATGCCAGAGAGACAAGCTCGTGAACAGCGAGCCTTAGATCCAAACGGAGCCTTGTCTGATTCCAAAGTGTTGCTCGGAACCCTTCTGCTCCCTGGTGCATGTGAATCCTTGGCTTTTGGCTCCCCGTTTCTGGGCTGGGCAATTCTCACGATTAGGAATGGAGCCTGTGCCTGTGTCCCTTGGTCTCAGGGGTAGCTTGGAATTGGGATGCGAGAAGGATGCATCTTCTCTGGAGGCCTGTCTCTCTGGCTGCCCACACAGCACCCCAGGTGCCGGGTCTGTTCTCCTCCCCAGCCTGACCGCCTGCAGATCCCCCCAGGCGTTTATGAGCCTGGGGCCCAGGGGCGTGGCTTACTCCAGTCTTTTCTGATGGGGGGTTGGCCCACATCAATGCCCACCAGGTTTGTCAGGAGGTCCATCAGGGTGGGAAGGAGGGGGAGGAGAGACTGGAGGGACTCTGGACACCCAGAGGTCAGCTGTCCATGCAGACCAGGGCTTGTCTTGTTGATTGTAGTTATAGTGTCCAGTTGCTCGGCACATGCTAAGTGTTTAATAAAGACGCACCGAATGCGTGAGTCACCTTCGAGCCCTGCTTCCTGACCCTCCCCAGAGCTGGCTTCGTTGTGGTGGGCCAGGCTGAGGGGCGGGCCGGGCTGAGGGGTCACCCAGTGTAACCCTGTCCCCCGAGTGGACAGGGACTCTACCGCCGTCCCTGGGGCCGATGCTCCCGTCCACCTGCAGTGTGTCCTCGCTGTGATCAGATGCAGACCTGCCCGTGAGGCCCTTGCGTCCTCACTTTCTCACTCGGTCACGCAGCTTCTCGTCTGCTGGACACTCGTGTCCCAAGTGGTGAGCCGGCTGGTCGTCCGGAGGGGGACACAGTGTCTCAGCTACGAGTCCCCAGCCTCGGCCGTGCCCTTGAACTTTCCTTTAAACGGCTCTCTGACCCCCAGCAGCACTTCAGGTCACATTCCCAGAGAGACTGTAGATGAGGACTAAGTCTGTTTATTTTCCAAGATTTCCCAAAAAAATATGCCGTTTTCTTTCCCCTCTGACCTCAAACAAAACTTTTTTCTCTGTTACACTTGTATTTTTAACTGCATGAGAAAATATGGTAAGGGAGTATATGTTCTTTTCAGAACTGTCATTTTAAAATAGTTTTTTTTTTTTTTTAAAAGGGCTTGAGGGGTGAAGAGAGTAACACGGTGGTGGTGGTGGTGTTTGTGGTGCCGTCGGGGCTCCTTGGAGCTATTTTCTGTTCAGGAGCAGGGGCTGTGGCCCCTACTCGAAGATTCTGAGAGTTCCTGAAAATTGAGCCTGAAGCTATTTTGGTCCTTGTGATCAAGGATTTCTGAGCACCTTTTTCCTCTTCTGAAGACCTAGAACTAGCCCCACTGAAAGCTGTAAACAAGCATGTCCTCCTACAGCAGGAAGTGCTTAGTGTCTTTGCCTTGAGGAACTGGTGTTCTCTGGGGGGGACCTGGTCTGCCTCTGGCTCCCACCCGCTGTGGGAGTCAGAGATGGCAGCAGCCTGTGGGCATGCTTGTAGCTTCTGAATTCTTATCTGGTGGTTGTAGGATCTGAGGCCCAGAGAAGGTTGGTGACTTGGCCGTAGTCACACAACTTTCCAGACAGTGATGAGCAGGGGCCCAGAAGAGAGTGACTGCCCTGGGTCTGGGTCTTCAGGTGTCCCCCGGGCCTGCGTCTCCCTGTGTCTTAGCACCAGCTTGTGGATTGACGTCCTGGAGGCAGTCTCATTAAGCCCCAGCAGTGCTGTCTTTGGCCTGACAGGTATGGTTCTCTTGTTTCTATTACTTTGTGCAATCTTGCACTTTGTTATGCTCCATCAAGATTTGGCATGTCAAATACCGACATTTTGGGGATCCTTCTAGAATTTAAAACGTTGAGTTCAACATGTGCGTGTGTGTGCTCAACGCTTCGCGACCCCATGGACTGTAGCCCGGCAGGCTTCTCTGTCCATGAGATTCGCCAGGGAAGAATACTGGAGTGGGTTGCCATACCCTCCTCCAGGGGATCTTCCCAACCCAGGATCGAACCTGCGTCTCTTGCATCTCCTCCTTGCGTGTCTTCCACCACCTGGGAGGCCCAGTTCTTATCAACTGGGAGGCTGCTCTGTGCTCAAGAAAAGTAGGAAAATGGGCCACTGCTGGCGAGGAGCACTTGCTTAGCGGGGGAGGTTGAAGCATAAGAACCCCCAAGTGTTGAGCAGTTTTTGTCCCATTCTCTCTGTGTCTGACTCCCTCTCATCGCCTCCAAATACAGTGCAGTCAAAGACAATGACACTGAGCTCCAGCTCTGGGTCAGCCCTGCACCTAGTGCCAGGGGACATCAGCCCAGGTCATGTTTCTGGCAGCCTTATGAACAAGAACTGTCTCATTTTATAGATAAAGAAACTAAGGTCTAGACACATTATGTATCACTTGTAGTTTAAGGTCAACAGCCCAAGTATGGGACTTGCCTACACTCTTCTTTGACTCTTGTGAACCAGACAGGGTAAGTACTTTTATCTCTCACTTAACAGATGAGAATCAGAGGTCTGGAGAGTCATACGGAGGGACATCCAGCCTGAACCTGGGGTCCTGAGCGTGTGATCCAGTGGCTCTCTTCTGGCCATGCTGCTGTGTTATTTATTATGAATAATAGACAGATGCTGCTCTCCCATGGGTAGTTGTAGAGGTCCAGTGCAGGGTTTGCCTTCAGTGGAACAACAGCAGGTATACAGAAAATGCTCAGTGCATTTTGTGGCTGCTGGTCCCGCCCACAAGGCTTCCCAGGTGGCTTCGTGGTGGAGAATCTGCCAGCCAATGCAGTGCTGTCTTTGGCCTGACAGGTATGGTTCTCTTGTTTCTATTACTTTGTGCAATCTTGCACTTTGTTATGCTCCATCAAGATTTGGCATGTCAAATACCGACATTTTGGGGATCCTTCTAGAATTTAAAACGTTGAGTTCAACATGTGCGTGTGTGTGCTCAACGCTTCGCGACCCCATGGACTGTAGCCCGGCAGGCTTCTCTGTCCATGAGATTCGCCAGGGAAGAATACTGGAGTGGGTTGCCATACCCTCCTCCAGGGGATCTTCCCAACCCAGGATCGAACCTGCGTCTCTTGCATCTCCTCCTTGCGTGTCTTCCACCACCTGGGAGGCCCAGTTCTTATCAACTGGGAGGCTGCTCTGTGCTCAAGAAAAGTAGGAAAATGGGCCACTGCTGGCGAGGAGCACTTGCTTAGCGGGGGAGGTTGAAGCATAAGAACCCCCAAGTGTTGAGCAGTTTTTGTCCCATTCTCTCTGTGTCTGACTCCCTCTCATCGCCTCCAAATACAGTGCAGTCAAAGACAATGACACTGAGCTCCAGCTCTGGGTCAGCCCTGCACCTAGTGCCAGGGGACATCAGCCCAGGTCATGTTTCTGGCAGCCTTATGAACAAGAACTGTCTCATTTTATAGATAAAGAAACTAAGGTCTAGACACATTATGTATCACTTGTAGTTTAAGGTCAACAGCCCAAGTATGGGACTTGCCTACACTCTTCTTTGACTCTTGTGAACCAGACAGGGTAAGTACTTTTATCTCTCACTTAACAGATGAGAATCAGAGGTCTGGAGAGTCATACGGAGGGACATCCAGCCTGAACCTGGGGTCCTGAGCGTGTGATCCAGTGGCTCTCTTCTGGCCATGCTGCTGTGTTATTTATTATGAATAATAGACAGATGCTGCTCTCCCATGGGTAGTTGTAGAGGTCCAGTGCAGGGTTTGCCTTCAGTGGAACAACAGCAGGTATACAGAAAATGCTCAGTGCATTTTGTGGCTGCTGGTCCCGCCCACAAGGCTTCCCAGGTGGCTTCGTGGTGGAGAATCTGCCAGCCAATGCAGGACGTGCAGGAGGTGTGGGCTTGATCCCTGGGTCAGGAAAGACCCATTCCAGAATTCTTGTCTGAGAAATCCCATGGACAGACTGGTGGACTCCGGTCCACGGGATCGCAAACAGTCCGACATGACTTATCTACTGAGCACATTCCTGTCCACACTTCAGCCTCCCGAGCACTGCCCACGTGGCTGTCACCTCAGTGACTCTTGATGGGTGGCAACCAGTCAGTATATGTCGAATGGCCTGGGGCCCAGCACAAGCCAGGCTTGGGCTTCCTGCTGCCCTGCGGTGGAGAGGAGTGGTTGGTGCCTAGAAACTCCGGTGCAGGTGCAGCCCCATCCCTCACTGCTTAACTGTCTCTGCAGGGTGGCGCCAAGTCAGGGAGTGGGAACAATGCTCTGTTGTTATGTTAAACCTGAAATAGATACCTTCGGCTGCAGGGAGTGAGCTGTATCTATTTTGGTTTAGTCATAAGGAGAGCACTCTGTCTTTTCAGATGCTTGACAGTCACCTGCTAATCCTGTGGGTCTGGGAGCCACAGTATTTTCACACCCTCCCTTCACTTTATAGGGCGGGGAGCAGCAGAATGGGGGTGGGACTCAGGCTTCCTGTTTGAGAAGATACATTTGCACCTGCTCTTGACCCTTCCTTGAGGGGCAGAAAAGGGCCCTTGCGTCTGGGAGAGATGGCTGTATGGTGCTGGCAGGGCATTGCCCAGACCCGAGTTTGGATCCCAGGTAGCCTTTATGCAGCACTTCCTGCTCGCTTGTGCTCTGCTTCGCATTGCGCCCGTGCTGCCTTGCTGAGCTCCTCACAGTGCACGTCTGAGGTCAGCACTGCTGCTCGTTTGCTTCCTTTTTCGTTCGTCAAGATCATCCAGCTCTCTCTGTACACCAGGCGCCACGTAAGGCACAGTCCTTCCGGGAGCTTACACCCTAGTGTACGTCAGTCCTAGAGGAAATCAACCCTGACTCTTCATTGGAAGGACTGATGCTGAAGCTGAAGCTCCCGTACTCTGGCCACTTGATGCAAAGAGCCAGCTCATTGGAAGAGATCCTGATGCTGGGAAAGATGGAGGGCAGGAGGGAGAGGGGGTGACAGGATGAGATGGTTGGATGGCATCACTGACTCAATGGCCATGAGTTTGAGCAAAGTCTGGGTGATGTGGAAGCCTAGCGTGGCATCGTCCATGGGGTCGCGAAGAGTGAGACGGCGCTGAGCCGCTCCAAACCAGCAGCCTAGTGGAGGCCTCCTTGGCCGTAGCAGAAAGCGGCAGAGAGTGGGGGTTTCTTACTGAGCTCACAGTCCTAGTGAGTGGAGCAGCCAGCTCTGGGCTTGTGCTCTGAGCGCCGTGCTCCTCGTCCCACCCTGACCGCGTGGCTCTCCTCTCCAGGCCGGTCTCTCAGTGCACTGTCATCTCATAGGGTGAACGGGGAGTCTGTGAAATTGTCACATCGGCCTTTCATTTTCAGGAAATTGATAGCACCTGTCTTTTAGAACACTCTCCCTTATATTAATATTGTGACCTAGAAGTTTACAAAAGACTTCTCGGCAATTTGGGCAGAGGTATAAACTTTTGATTGAGCTGTACTGTTTGTGTAGAAAAGGCAGAAACAATGGATATACTGCTGGGTGGGATTTTGCAACACACGCACTTCGCAGAGCCAATGCCCCCAAAGCCCCCTGGGCCACCCTCCCGAGTCAACCTGCCCCAGGTGATGCTGACACCCAGGGTTGGTTTTGGCCACCTTTGAACTCTGACTGCACAAACTCTCATGCTGCCTGCTTGTTTGGGTCTGGCATCCTGGACTCACCACTCCGTTTGAGGTTCAGCCACATGGTTGGCGGCACTGGCAGTAAGCTCCTTCTCATGGTCTTCCACTGACTTCCATGCATTTGATCATCTCAGCCACCCCATGAGGATGCGGGCTGGGGACAGTTCCTTCCATTTGCTGGAGGAGGAAACCCTGAGGCAGGGAGGGAAGGTGGCCTGCGGGGTCACGCAGGTCAACCGATGTGGGCGGGATCCCCCAGAGAGCTGCGTTCCAGACCCCACAGCAGTGCACTGAGCCTCCTCCTCCTTGTTAGGGTAACACGTTGTGGAACGTTCCCCTGGACTTTCACCTCAGTGCTCTGTGCTGCAGCCTTTCCACACCTTCTTCTGTTCTGTACAAACGGATACGATCTCCTTGGCTCCTCTGGGAAATAACTCCAATTCCCTGGAAGTCACCCTGGGAGGGCTGGCTGAGGATTGTGGCCTCTTTGAACTCACCCTCCTCCCAACCCTGTAATTATCCAGCTTGCTCTCATGTCAGCCTTTCCTTAGCCGTCATTCTCAAGTCATTCTCAAACCTGGACCAGCTAGCCTCCCCTGCAGGGTCTGGTCCCCCTGGGAAGGCCCCTCAGGCCCTCATGCTGGGAGTCTTTTCCTCTGTCCTCTGTTGAGATGGAAGCATACCGGCAGAGGTGCCGCCTTTGTCCTGAGATGTAAGAGACGTGGGTTCGATCCCTGGGTCAGGAAGACCCTCTGGAGCAGGGCACGGCCACCCACTCCAGTATTCTAGCCTGGAGAATCCTGTGGACAGAGGAGTCTGGCAGGCTGCAGTCCATAGGGTGGCGCAGAGTCAGACAGGACCAAAGCGACCTAGCACATATGCATGTACACACACGTTGTATTCGTTTCCAGTGGACAGCAAAGTGATTCAGTTATATATGAAGCTGGATAAATACGCCATGATTTCCATTATTCCCATGATGGCTTATTCCCCCGGTTTTTTTTTTTTTTTTTTAATTTTTTTTTAAACCTTAATTTACTTTTAACTTTTACAGAGTTTTGTTGTTCACAGACATGCATGTTCTCAGATTAGTCACATGTATATCCCCCCCTTCCCTCCCCTCCCGACCATCACACAGCACCCCTGAAGGATCCCCGGATCCCCTTTTCTCACAGAGCAATGACTAGAGCTATTTTCTTCACTTATGATAGTACAGGCCTTCATGCTACTTCCCTTATGCCTCTCACCCACTGTTCCTTCCCCAAAATGTCCATATGTCCACTGTCCATGTCTGTCTTTCTGTTGCTTCACTGCATGTGCCATCATCACCATCCTACTAGATTCCATATATATGTGTTAATATACTGTATTTGTCCTTCTCTTTCTGACTGACTTCACTTTTTAGGATACGTTCTAGATCCAGCCACCTCATGAGGGCTGATTCTTCTGCATTTCTCTTTACAGCTGTGTAGTATTCCATTGTATATATGTACCAGAGCTTTTGGATCCATTCGTTCGTCGATGGGCATCTAGGTTCCTTCCATGTTCTAGCTATTGTATAGAGAGCTGCAATGAACATTGGGGTACAGGTGCTTCTTTCAGTTTTGATTTCATCAGGGTATAAGCCTAAGAGTGGGATTGCTGGGTCATATGGTGCTTCTATTTTTAGTTTTTTAAGAAATCTCCAGACTGTCTTCCATAGAGGCTGTATCAATTTACACTCCCACCAGCAATGCCGGAGTGTGCGTTTTTCCCCGCGGCCTCTCCAGCATTTATTGTCTGTCGATTTGTGGATGATGGCCATTCTGACGGGTGTGAGGTGATATCTCATTGTAGTTTTGATTTGCATTTCTCTAATTATTAGTGAAGTTGAGCATCGTTTCATGTGTTTTTGGGCCATCTGTATGTCATCATTCCCCCGGTTTTTAAATGGACCTCTGTCATCAAGGAGGCTCCCCAGATTCCACCACCTCCCCTCAGTGGGAGCAAACCCTGTTCTTAACTCTGGGTATTTATTTCTGCACTGTTAAAGGTCAGACACCCTTGTGTCTCGTGAGCGGCCCGGGGTTGAGTCTCTGAAG
The DNA here is from genome assembly GCA_022376925.1 of Tragulus kanchil. Taxonomy (NCBI): domain Eukaryota; kingdom Metazoa; phylum Chordata; class Mammalia; order Artiodactyla; family Tragulidae; genus Tragulus; species Tragulus kanchil. Next base: position 165,516,469 of record JAIOJX010000005.1, read on the forward strand.
AGCTGAGAGCAGATCGCAGTGACAGCTCAGATGGGGTGGCTTGGGGACATGGCCCATCCGACAGCTGCTGGGGAAGCAGCGTGATCTTTCTGGAAGTAATCGGTCCCTTTGCCCTAGAAATTGTCCGTGGCTGTCTCTCGGGTCCTCCAGAAGCTTCTGGCTTCTTTTTGTTTTTTTAACTTACTTTGACCATGCTTTCTTCCAACTGAATCCCTGGTTTTCTGAATTCCCACTGCTAGTTTTGCTCTCTAGCTAAGCCGAAAACTGCAAACATGGCAAGCGTGGCATTATTCCCCCTGTTCATGCCAGTGGCAGACATTGCTAATCAACTGCCGCACTCCTCACTATTAGCCGGCACCCTGTCTCGAGTCCTAGAGCTCCAGGCAGCCACTGCCATGTGTTTGGAGCTCGCAGGCTTAAGATCTTTCTGCCATTGCAGCTCTTGGTGGCACGAACGGAATTCTGCTTTCTGTGAAAGACGCTTGATGTCCTGTGAAAGGGGCCTTAAATGGAGGAACTCCCCCTTTTGAGACATTTCTTATCTGGACGTTTTCCCTTTGCAGGTGGAGTGGTGGGGAGCGGGTGTGAGGACCGTGTCTTTCCCAGTGTATATTTTGAATCCAGGAGTCCTCATTCCTCTAGGACGCCATTTGCCAGTTCTAAAATCACACTCTCAAGGAGACTTGAAGGTTGTAAATAAATAACTGGACTCTCTCCCAGCCTCCCAGGGTCTCACAATGGTCGGTTGTTACTGGAGTCCCCAGAGTACATCCAGCAGGATAAAAACGTGACCTGTGCAAGTCCCCAGTTGGGAAGAGACTCACTTCCTGCTTCCTGGGTGAGACACCACCTGGCGGGAGGCAGGCCCTTGCGGGGGGCAGGGGAGCCTGAAGGCCCCTCTCCTCGCTCCGGGGTACCCCTGTTCCTTGCCCCGAATGTGCATTTCCCAGGCAGGACTTCGGGGCTCTCCAGACTGCTTCCCGGTACTGTTCACAGAGTCGGTGGTTCCCTTTCTTTCCAGGCAGTTCAGGGCAGAGAGTGGGGCTGGGGGCTCCTGGGAGCCTGGGTGAGTCCCCCCTCGGTCCCATATGTTTTCCCTGCCCCCTCCGTGTGCTCTTCCCGTGCAGGACTGGCTGGGGGTCTCGGCCTCAGGCCAGCCTACCTGGTGGTTTAAAACCAGACTTAATCAAAATGTAAATACTTCTTAGAGCCAGAAAGCATGTCGGCCCAGGTATCTGAGCAGAGACCAGAGAGCTGGGAGCCTGAGGAGGGCGTGGGGCCCGTGGGGCCTTTGGGGCTCTGTCCACAGGGAGACCGGGGGATCCTTGGGGCCCCCGCTGGGGCCTCCGGAGGAGCCGCCTGTCGCCAGGTGACAACGCCCCACTGCCCGCTCTGCTGTGGCCGCTGTCACAGGGCAAAGGTTGCTCTGGCGGCGCCGGTTCCCTTCCTCCTGGCCGCCCCCCTCCCCCCTGCCCGCTCCCCTCCCCCGGCGCCACGCCCCCTCCGGGTCAGCGAGATGTCACCGAGCGGGGCTCCGGCGCGTGGGGCCTCAGTGGGCTGGAGGACAGTCACAGGCGTTCACGGAGGGCTAGGCATCCGCCCCTGCTCTGAACTCCAAGGGTCAGCAGGGACCAAGACGGATGCCATCGCTGCCCTCAGGTCAGAGGGGTGACCGGGAGTAAACCAGGAAACAAACGCGATCATGTCAGATAGAAATCATCTATCAATACGTAAACGGTGGTAATCCCTGATGGGGAGGAGGAGCGTGGAGTCCGCGTGATCAAGCGGGGTCCGAGGAGAGAGGGAGGCTGACTGCGTGGATGGGGGTGTTCGCACAGAGGAGGGGCCTGGGCAGCCTCCACCGGGGTTCGTGCCACTCGGGGGTGTCAGAAAGGGGCCCGCATGGCGTGGCCAGGCCCGAGGCGCCGCTGGAGCCGAGGCCCAGAGGTGGGCGCCGACTGGAAAAACCGCCCTGGGAACTGAATGGGGCCAGGGCGTCCGGCGGGGAGCGCGGGCCTGCGGTGCGGTGGGGGCCGAGCCGGAGGCAGGCAGGGCTGGTTGTGTGAGGCCTTTGGGCGTTACTCCATGCTGGTTGTAAGTCCCTGGAGGACTTTGGGTGAGGGAATTCCCCGCTCTGGTGTGGGTTTGGATGCTCTGGCTGCTGGGCAGAAATGGTTTGAAGTGGTGAGGACAGAGGTGGACGAGGCAAGCCGGCCCGGCCCAGGGACAGAGCGGGTGCTGGCCTGGCCCAGGTCGCAGCCGCGGAGCCGGTGGGGGTGGGGGTGCAGGCGTGCCTGTTGCAGCAGAAACCGCAGATCGGGGCGCAGACCCAGAGTGAACTGTGAGGCAGGGGAGGGAAGGTGAAGCGTCCGGTGTCTCCTGGGTCTGACTCGGCAGGGCTCCTCTGATCCGCTCTCCTGCTTTGCTGCAGGGCTGCGCTGCCAGGGCTGGGGGCCTCGCTCACCCTCGGGTGCCACGCCGCGCCCAGCTCCGGCGGGCATCCTCTGTCATACCTGGAGGGGTCGACTCCACCTGCTTTTCTGGAGCCAGAAGGCTGGACGGTGTAAGGGTACCTGGAGTCTGGGGAAGGGACAAGACTCAGCGGCCCAAGAGGCAGCCCAGGGCAGCCTGGCTGATGGGCCAGGGAGCAGGACGTGACCGGGGCTGTGGTTGGTCCCTGTGACAACTTTGTGACAACAGCGAGAGCTGTTACAGATTGAGTGCTCACCGTGTCCTATGCTGAGCACGGTATGTGCGTTTTCTCAGTTAGGCCTCACGGCCCTGAGCAGCAGACGATCTTATTCCCTTTTGGTGGATGCAGAGGCCACGGCTCAGGGGGGTGTGCTCCAAAGTCACCTAGGGAGTGGGCGGCCAAGCTCACCCACAGGCCCCTGACTCTGGGCATTAAGTCCATCGTGCCATGCTGTGCTGTGTTTAGTCTCTCAGTCGTGTCCGACTTTGTTGGACCGCATGCACTGTAGCTCACCAGGCTCCTCTGTCCATGGGATTCTCCCGGCAAGAATCTGGAGTGGGCTGCCATGCCTTTCTCCAGGGGATCTTCCCGGCCCAGGAATTGAACTGGGGTCTCCTGCACTGCAGGTAGATTCTGTACCAGCTGTCCCGTCAGGGGAGCTCATTAAGTCCGTTACCAGCATCCACATCTGTCACCAGTGTACTACTCTGTGCCCTCACCAACTGTGTGTGAGGGCCAGCTGGGGGGGTCCCTGTCTAGGGCTGAGGCAGCCACCTTGCTCCTCGTGCCTGGGGAAGAGGACCGAGGGGCGTTTGCGGAAGAGCAGCCCCTCCCTGCCTTTCTCCTTCCTTCTCAAGAGGGCTCCGCCCAGGCACAGCTGACCTGTTTCCACTTGATCTGCCGCCGCCTGTTCTCGCCAGTGGGTGGAGAGCAAAGCTCCTCCATCAGGTCTGGACAAATCAGCAGAAACCGCAGATCGGGCGCAGACCCAGAGTGAACTGTGAGGCAGGGAGGGAAGGTGGGCGTCCGGTGTCTCCTGGGTCTGACTCGGCAGGGCTCCTCTGATCCGCTCTCCTGCTTTGCTGCAGGGCTGCGCTGCCAGGGCTGGGGCCTCGCCACCCTCGGGTGCCACGCCGCGCCCAGCTCCGGCGGGCATCCTCTGTCATACCTGGAGGGGTCGACTCCACCTGCTTTTCTGGAGCCAGAAGGCTGGACGGTGTAAGGGTACCTGGAGTCTGGGGAAGGGACAAGACTCAGCGGCCCAAGAGGCAGCCCAGGGCAGCCTGGCTGATGGGCCAGGGAGCAGGACGTGACCGGGGCTGTGGTTGGTCCCTGTGACAACTTTGTGACAACAGCGAGAGCTGTTACAGATTGAGTGCTCACCGTGTCCTATGCTGAGCACGGTATGTGCGTTTTCTCAGTTAGGCCTCACGGCCCTGAGCAGCAGACGATCTTATTCCCTTTTGGTGGATGCAGAGGCCACGGCTCAGGGGGGTGTGCTCCAAAGTCACCTAGGGAGTGGGCGGCCAAGCTCACCCACAGGCCCCTGACTCTGGGCATTAAGTCCATCGTGCCATGCTGTGCTGTGTTTAGTCTCTCAGTCGTGTCCGACTTTGTTGGACCGCATGCACTGTAGCTCACCAGGCTCCTCTGTCCATGGGATTCTCCCGGCAAGAATCTGGAGTGGGCTGCCATGCCTTTCTCCAGGGGATCTTCCCGGCCCAGGAATTGAACTGGGGTCTCCTGCACTGCAGGTAGATTCTGTACCAGCTGTCCCGTCAGGGGAGCTCATTAAGTCCGTTACCAGCATCCACATCTGTCACCAGTGTACTACTCTGTGCCCTCACCAACTGTGTGTGAGGGCCAGCTGCGGGTCCCTGTCTAGGGCTGGGGGCCAGAGAACCTTGCTCCTTCGTGCCTGGGGAAGAGGACCGAGGGGCGTTTGCGGGAAGAGCAGCCCCTCCCTGCCTTTCTCCTTCCTTCTCAAGAGGGCTCCGCCCAGGCACAGCTGACCTGTTTCCACTTGATCTGCCGCCGCCTGTTCTCGCCAGTGGGTGGAGAGCAAAGCTCCTCCATCAGGTCTGGACAAATCCAAAGGGCTCCCTCAGGGCCAAGGCTTCAAGTCCTACCAGGAGGCTTTTGTGCCAGTATGAGCAGGGACGGGGAGGGGCTGCTTTTCTGATGTCCACAGAGGAGGGTGTTCTGTGTCCACACGTCCCAAACCTCCGCTCAGATGCCCAGGCCTGGCAGGTGACTGTCGGTGGGTGTCATCCTGGGGGCAAGGACCCAGGACGGAGCCGGTGGGGCGTGACTTTGCTGACTGCCACCCTCTCCGTGTCCCCTGGCTCCACAGTGTAAGCCCGTGAGGGTGGGGCGTGCGTCCTCATCATTCAGATTGTACCCTCGTCCCCCTCACCCACCTGGCCCCCTTGCCAGCCCCAGTAAATGTTGGTTGGTAGACTGGGTGAATGAATGAATGGATGGATGGGCTGCCCCTGGCCTTCCAGGCTTCTCTGTCCCTCTGGACCTGTACTGAGGTCCCAGCTGGTAGCCACTTGCCACCTACGGCCACGGAGCCCCTGAAAAGTGGCCCGTCTGGTTGAGACGTGCTCTAAGTGCATACTATTTCAAAGACTAAGTAAGACCCCAAAAGTCAAATGTCTCATGAATGATTTTTTTACTGATTACTTGAACTCTTGATAAAGAGTTGAACTCAACTCTATCAAAGGTTGAACTCTTTGATACACTGAGTTAAATGCAAAACATTAGTCAAATTAATGTCACTCATTTTCTCGTCCTCTGCCAATCCAGCGAGAACCAGCCCAGTTTAAGTTTACCAGACAGTTTAAGTTTGCCTGAGGGGCTCACGTTCTGTGCCTCTTGGAGGATGTGGGCCTGGTGTTTGTCTTGGAAATGCCCCCAGGCCTGGGCTGGAAGCCCGCGTCTCCCGCTCCTGCCTGTGGTCTCACAGCCGGGCTCTCCGAGCCTCAGTTTCCCCACCTCTGACGCACAGATGCTGAGGGGCACCCCGGCACCAGCAGGAGACAGCAGGGCCTGTGTGGGTGGAGGCTGGGCGGCATGGGTGGATGCAGGCTCTGGTGTGGGGGTGCTGGGCCTGGCCGCAACTGAGCCCGGCTCCTGGGACTCAGAGTTCGGGGTCATAATGCTGAGTTGTAGGCGAGTGAAATGAGAAGAAAATTGTGTCTTAAGGAAGCAGACATGATAGATGGAGTAAGGAAGGCAGGCAGGCAGGTTTCTCCTCCACATGCCCGAGGCTCAGGGCGAGCTGAGGGAGGAGGCAGCCCGTGATGTCACTCCCCTCCCCGGGGCCCTGGGGCACTCTCTGTGCCAGCCGGGCAGGGCCTGCACCCTCTGAGGTGCTGGGACACACACACAAGGGTGCCCTTCAGCAGCCTCTGTGTTCAGAATGAAGCCAGTCCTGTGTGTGTGTGTGTAAGTGTGTGTGAGTGTGTGTTGCAGCGGTTGCTCCTCTTACCCCATCCCCAGGGCTCGGTGTCCTGGTCCTTGAAGGCGGAGGGGCAGGACCAGGATGGAGTTTCCGAGTCTCCACCGCCCCCTCCCCCACCAAAGCCTTGGCCACCTGGGACGCTACCAGGATTCATGGGTGCTGAGTGCTTCCCCTGCGTTTCTTCAGCCGGCCCTCCCAATCCAGCCAGCACCGCCCACGCCACAGCGAAGGAAATGGAGACCAGGAAGAGAAGCCACTTGTCGAAGCCACACACCTAAGAAGAAGTGGCCGGAAGTCAAATGTCTCATGAATGATTTTTTTACTGATTACTTGAACTCTTGATAAAGAGTTGAACTCAACTCTATCAAAGGTTGAACTCTTTGATACACTGAGTTAAATGCAAAACATTAGTCAAATTAATGTCACTCATTTTCTCGTCCTCTGCCAATCCAGCGAGAACCAGCCCAGTTTAAGTTTACCAGACAGTTTAAGTTTGCCTGAGGGGCTCACGTTCTGTGCCTCTTGGAGGATGTGGGCCTGGTGTTTGTCTTGGAAATGCCCCCAGGCCTGGGCTGGAAGCCCGCGTCTCCCGCTCCTGCCTGTGGTCTCACAGCCGGGCTCTCCGAGCCTCAGTTTCCCCACCTCTGACGCACAGATGCTGAGGGGCACCCCGGCACCAGCAGGAGACAGCAGGGCCTGTGTGGGTGGAGGCTGGGCGGCATGGGTGGATGCAGGCTCTGGTGTGGGGGTGCTGGGCCTGGCCGCAACTGAGCCCGGCTCCTGGGACTCAGAGTTCGGGGTCATAATGCTGAGTTGTAGGCGAGTGAAATGAGAAGAAAATTGTGTCTTAAGGAAGCAGACATGATAGATGGAGTAAGGAAGGCAGGCAGGCAGGTTTCTCCTCCACATGCCCGAGGCTCAGGGCGAGCTGAGGGAGGAGGCAGCCCGTGATGTCACTCCCCTCCCCGGGGCCCTGGGGCACTCTCTGTGCCAGCCGGGCAGGGCCTGCACCCTCTGAGGTGCTGGGACACACACACAAGGGTGCCCTTCAGCAGCCTCTGTGTTCAGAATGAAGCCAGTCCTGTGTGTGTGTGTGTAAGTGTGTGTGAGTGTGTGTTGCAGCGGTTGCTCCTCTTACCCCATCCCCAGGGCTCGGTGTCCTGGTCCTTGAAGGCGGAGGGGCAGGACCAGGATGGAGTTTCCGAGTCTCCACCGCCCCCTCCCCCACCAAAGCCTTGGCCACCTGGGACGCTACCAGGATTCATGGGGTGCTGAGTGCTTCCCCTGCGTTTCTTCAGCCGGCCCTCCCAATCCAGCCAGCACCGGCCCACGTCACAGCGAAGGAAATGGAGACCAGGAAGAGAAGCCACTTGTCGAAGCCCACACACCTAAGAAGAAGTGGCCGGCCAGGCATTGAATGTGGGTTTGCGCTGGGTGTTTGGAGGGTGGACTTCTGACGGAGCACCTAGAAGTCTGCAGCAGCAGGGGGCCTGGATGGGCTGGGAGGAGGCTGGTGCTTCTTCTCTTTTGAAGAATTGTGTTGTTTATGTGTTGATTTAGTTCGGGCGGTGCTAGGTGTCGGTGGCTGCGTGGGCTTCTCCATAGTTGCGGTGCGCAGGCTTCTCTCATTGCGGAGCACGCGCTCTAGGCTCCTGACCTCAGTGGTGGTGCTGCACAGGCTTCACTGCGCTGCCGTGCCTGGGAGCACACCTGCGTCCCCTGCATTGGCAGGTGGATTCTCTACCCCTGAGCCACCGGGGAGGCCCCGCTCGTCCTTTTAGAAGGTCACCATTCACAGCACCATGGCCTGTTTGTCCCTCTATCTCCAGTCCACTTCACGGGCTGGCCCCTAAGCCTGCTGGGTGAAGGCCCTGCACCCCCACACCAAGGAGTGGCATGCTGGCTCCTCATCCCCAGGTGCCTCTCTGTCAACAGCTGGCCCCTCCTCGTGGAGCGGAGGGAAGAATTCCGAGAGGCTGATCAGGAACACCAGCTGACGGCTGCTTCTGTGACTGTTTCGCTGGCTGCCACCCTGGTTCCTACTTCCAACACTTTCTCTTGAAGCTTTGGGGACAGAGACCCAAAGTGATTGACAGCAACTGAAGGGGCCCTGCTTGGCCCTGGCCCTTGGCCTGCCCCAAGGCAGGTAGGGGCCGGTCTGTCTCAGCCACACGGGGATGCCAGGGATGAGGCGCGGCCTCTGGCCCAGCTAGCGGGGTCCCAGAGCAGCGGCTTCTCACGACTCAGCGTCACCACGGCAGATATGTTCCCCAAACCTGCTGAGGTGGAGCGGGACCGGGTGCCTGGCTGTGAGGAGCCCTGGGAAAGCGGTGAAGCCGCACCTGGGACGCTACCAGGATTCATGGGGTGCTGAGTGCTTCCCCTGCGTTTCTTCAGCCGGCCCTCCCAATCCAGCCAGCACCGGCCCACGTCACAGCGAAGGAAATGGAGACCAGGAAGAGAAGCCACTTGTCGAAGCCCACACACCTAAGAAGAAGTGGCCGGCCAGGCATTGAATGTGGGTTTGCGCTGGGTGTTTGGAGGGTGGACTTCTGACGGAGCACCTAGAAGTCTGCAGCAGCAGGGGGCCTGGATGGGCTGGGAGGAGGCTGGTGCTTCTTCTCTTTTGAAGAATTGTGTTGTTTATGTGTTGATTTAGTTCGGGCGGTGCTAGGTGTCGGTGGCTGCGTGGGCTTCTCCATAGTTGCGGTGCGCAGGCTTCTCTCATTGCGGAGCACGCGCTCTAGGCTCCTGACCTCAGTGGTGGTGCTGCACAGGCTTCACTGCGCTGCCGTGCCTGGGAGCACACCTGCGTCCCCTGCATTGGCAGGTGGATTCTCTACCCCTGAGCCACCGGGGAGGCCCCGCTCGTCCTTTTAGAAGGTCACCATTCACAGCACCATGGCCTGTTTGTCCCTCTATCTCCAGTCCACTTCACGGGCTGGCCCCTAAGCCTGCTGGGTGAAGGCCCTGCACCCCCACACCAAGGAGTGGCATGCTGGCTCCTCATCCCCAGGTGCCTCTCTGTCAACAGCTGGCCCCTCCTCGTGGAGCGGAGGGAAGAATTCCGAGAGGCTGATCAGGAACACCAGCTGACGGCTGCTTCTGTGACTGTTTCGCTGGCTGCCACCCTGGTTCCTACTTCCAACACTTTCTCTTGAAGCTTTGGGGACAGAGACCCAAAGTGATTGACAGCAACTGAAGGGGCCCTGCTTGGCCCTGGCCCTTGGCCTGCCCCAAGGCAGGTAGGGGCCGGTCTGTCTCAGCCACACGGGGATGCCAGGGATGAGGCGCGGCCTCTGGCCCAGCTAGCGGGGTCCCAGAGCAGCGGCTTCTCACGACTCAGCGTCACCACGGCAGATATGTTCCCCAAACCTGCTGAGGTGGAGCGGGACCGGGTGCCTGGCTGTGAGGAGCCCTGGGAAAGCCCGGGTGAAGGTCTCCTGAACCTCACTTGGTGCTTGGCACTGAGGGTCTGGCCCAGAGCCTCCGACCCTCCAGCTCCCAGGGCTCCCTGCTTCTGGTCTCAGGCACCTCTGAAGCTTCGGGAACCCTAGGTCTCCGGGGGTTCCTTGGCCCCCTGCCGTCCTTTTGAGGCAAGAGCAAGGGGCAGGGAGAAGATGTTTCCGGTCGTCTCTGAGAGTCCTGGGTGGGAAGGAGCCCCGCACAGCCTGCTTCTCGGGGGGTGCCTGACTTCCTTGTTCGTTTGTCCTCTCACTCACAGTGGGGTCTGCTGGGGGCCTGGAAGGGTGTCCTAGATACAGAGCGCTTGGGAACAGAAGGGACATGGCCTCTCTCCTCTTGGATGGGGACCTAACAGAAACATAAATCATGATGAGTGCTTTGGTGGAAAGCCTGGCGAGAGTGGGAGAGAAACACGGAGACAAAGTTCTTGGATTGATGCGGAGGGCGTTTGGGAAATGCTGTGACGCTGAGACCTGAATACTTGTCAGGGGAAATAGGGTGACGTGTTTCACAGTGCTCAGAGCAGCATGATTTGTGATGGTAAAACTCTGGAAACAACCCACATGTCTCTTAACAGAGAGTGGGTAAATGGATTATTTTCACAAAACCTGTGAATATATACATTTAAAAAAGTTTTAAACTTTCTTTAAGCTTGAAATATTTCACAAAGAAAAAAAGATCCTGGAGTGTGAATCTGGCCGGAGGAATGACATGTGCTAAGGCCCGGAGGCAGGAAATAGTCCCAGTGAGGAAGCAAGTGTAGCCTGGCTTTTGCCCTGAAGGCCACCCCACTTCCTCTCTCTTTGAAAGTCTGCTTTCAGCTGCCCCTGAGGTCCCGGGAACGGCTCTTGGAAAGGCCTGGTAGGAGTCCTGGGTGTCAGCCGGAGGACAGTGTGATGCCCGTGGAAACTGGACCGTCCGGGGCCGTGCCTGCCTGAGGCCCGCCCGGTGGGCGGGGAGCCTGCGGAGTGAGTCAGCCCTCTTTGGTTAGATGCAGTGGAGCCAAAGGCCCGTCCTGATCCTCCTCTCCTTTTGTGGAGGAAGTTGCCTTCTCGCCCGGCCAACTGTGTGGGGGGAGGCACTGTTTCCCCCGTTTTGCCAGTCCGCACACCTCCCAACACGACTGCTCAGCCTGAACTGCACACACACACACACACACCCGGGGAGGAGGGGCGGGGGACATTCGCATCTGGTCGAGCAAGCTGGGCGCGTGCTTCGGCTTTGCATCCAGGGACAGCTCTTCCAGAACTCTCTGAAATCCGAGGAAGCAGGGATTGCAGATTAAGGATCACAGATCTGGTCCAGGGCCTCTCACTTCTAACACGGAAACAGAGGCCTGAAGAGGGGAGGCGTCCCAGTTGAGGTCACACCAAGAGGGAAGGAAGCGAGGGGCCCAGCTGATGCTGGCCGTCGGTCCAGAGCTTTCCCTTGGCCCTGAACTGGGATCCTGACGTTCCTGACTGAGATGAGTCCCCTGACCTCTCTGTGGGGAGATGCGTTGCGTCTGACTCTGGCCCCCGAGCCTGGTGGGTGGGGTGGGAACCGTGGGTGTGAGATGGCCCGGGGCCCCGTGGGGTTGGGGACTCGGCGGTCTGTGAGGGGCGCTTCTAGCAAGATCCCATGATTTGTGATGGTAAAACTCTGGAAACAACCCACATGTCTCTTAACAGAGAGTGGGTAAATGGATTATTTTCACAAAACCTGTGAATATATACATTTAAAAAAGTTTTAAACTTTCTTTAAGCTTGAAATATTTCACAAAGAAAAAAAGATCCTGGAGTGTGAATCTGGCCGGAGGAATGACATGTGCTAAGGCCCGGAGGCAGGAAATAGTCCCAGTGAGGAAGCAAGTGTAGCCTGGCTTTTGCCCTGAAGGCCACCCCACTTCCTCTCTCTTTGAAAGTCTGCTTTCAGCTGCCCCTGAGGTCCCGGGAACGGCTCTTGGAAAGGCCTGGTAGGAGTCCTGGGTGTCAGCCGGAGGACAGTGTGATGCCCGTGGAAACTGGACCGTCCGGGGCCGTGCCTGCCGAGGCCCGCCCGGTGGGCGGGGAGCCTGCGGAGTGAGTCAGCCCTCTTTGGTTAGATGCAGTGGAGCCAAAGGCCCGTCCTGATCCTCCTCTCCTTTTGTGGAGGAAGTTGCCTTCTCGCCCGGCCAACTGTGTGGGGTGAGTCACTGTTTCCCCCGTTTTGCCAGTCCGCACACCTCCCAACACGACTGCTCAGCCTGAACTGCACACACACACACACACACCCGGGGAGGAGGGGCGGGGGACATTCGCATCTGGTCGAGCAAGCTGGGCGCGTGCTTCGGCTTTGCATCCAGGGACAGCTCTTCCAGAACTCTCTGAAATCCGAGGAAGCAGGGATTGCAGATTAAGGATCACAGATCTGGTCCAGGGCCTCTCACTTCTAACACGGAAACAGAGGCCTGAAGAGGGGAGGCGTCCCAGTTGAGGTCACACCAAGAGGGAAGGAAGCGAGGGGCCCAGCTGATGCTGGCCGTCGGTCCAGAGCTTTCCCTTGGCCCTGAACTGGGATCCTGACGTTCCTGACTGAGATGAGTCCCCTGACCTCTCTGTGGGGAGATGCGTTGCGTCTGACTCTGGCCCCCGAGCCTGGTGGGTGGGGTGGGAACCGTGGGTGTGAGATGCAGGCCAGGGCGGCACCTGCAGGTGGCTTCCTGCGGCTGTTAGGCTGGGGAACGCTTCCCGCCTCCTCTTGTGGCTCTCTGGCCGCGGCATCCTCCAGCACTGCTGGGTGCGGGGCAGGGTGCTGGTTGCAGGTGGGCCGTGGCCTCCGCCCTGCCGGATTCTCCTTCTGGCTAGTCTGTACCAGGTTGGTTGGTAGAGGGTGCCAGGGCTTTGCCTGAGAAAATGCTACGCACCCTGGGTGACTCACGTCTCTCTGGGCCTCTGCATCCCCAGCTGTTCCTTTCAGGGCGGGGCTGTGTGATCACAAGGCCCCTCCCAGCTCTGGCATTCATTAGTGCTGAGTTTGGCGGAGAGGAGGGACTAATTACGGCCCTTTCCCATTGAGCTTTCCTCACTGTGCTAAATGCTTTACATGCTCTTGACTCCCAGGTCTGTGAGGTCACAGAAGAGTCAGTGGAAGCAACAGAAAGGTTGAGTGATTTTCCCAGAATCACACAGCTAGTACAGGACACGGGTGGGAGGGAAACCCAGGCAGTCTGATCTGAGAATGTATGGTCTTAAATCACCACTGTGGCAGGCTGGATAAGGGCCTCCAAAGATGCTGACATCCTGAAATCCCTGCGACGTGTAAATATGTTACCTCTGTGGTGAAGGGACTTTTCAGTGAATTAAATGAATTTAAGGATCTTGAGATGGGGAGGCTTGCCTGGAGTGGCCGGAGGGGCCCAGTATAATCACAGAGATCCTTATAAGAAGGAGGCAGAGGTTGCTGTGACTGCAGAAGAGGAGGTCAGAGTGATGCAGCTTGAGAAACACTCAACCAGGGACTGTCAGCTTTGATGCTGGAGGAAGGGACCACAAGCCAAGACATGCAGGCAACCTCTAGGGGTCAGAAAAGGCATGGGGGGCTTCCCCTGGTGGTCCAGTGGGTAAGGACACCGCCTTGCAGTGCAAGGGGCGCCAGTTTGATCCCTGGCCTGGGAAGATCCCACGTGCCGCGGAGCGGCTGGACCGATGTGTCCAATTACCGAGCCGGAGCGCTGGAGCGCATGCGCTCAGAGCCGGTGCTCTTCAACAACAGACGCTGCCGTGATGGGAGGCCCACAGGAGCCAAAGAACAAAGACGGATGAAAATAGATAAATGAAAAACCAATAGAAGTGGCCCGCCCGCTCCCCTCCCTCCCCACCCCACCCCCCACCAATAATAAATAAATAAAAAAGAAAAGAAAAGGCATGGGAACTCATTCTCGCCTAGAGCCTCTGGAATGAGTCGGCCCTACCAACACGTTGGTCTTAGGCCAGTGACTCTGTTTCAGACTTCTGACTTCTAGAACTTTCATAATAAATTCTTGTTCTTTTAAGCCACTAGACGTGTGGTCATTTGTTACAGCACCAATAAGAAATTAAAATGATCATGTCCTACTCACTGATCTCCTTGAAGCAGGCTCTCCTTTCTGTATTCAAGTTAGACTCTGAATTCCTGGAGGGTAGAGCTCTAAGCTTGCTAGACAGAACTCTCTGTGGCCATTTTACTATTAAACACCTTGTTAGAGAAAGACTTTGTAAGGCCAGTCACCTTGTCCCCATTGTCTCTGCTGTGTAATGGAAACTAGGAAGGGAAATTACAGAGGGAAAGGGTCGTGGGACCGCAGCCTAGACTCTGCCTCTGTGAGTCCTCAGGGAATGCTCTGCCTCCCTAGGCACCGTCTTTGGTGTCCTGTGAGTGGTCATCGACAGTGGGCTCTGGACCGGATGGATTCTAGACATCTCTGTGGGCTGAACAAGCATGGTCAGGTGCCTGCCGAGAACACAGGTGCTCTGGTTCATCCTTGGGTAGCTGTGCTTGTGGTTGAAGTAGCCCTGTGAACTCTACTTGGTCAGGAATGTTTTTTGTTTTTTTGATCAGGAATTTTTTAAAAAATTATGTATTTGGCTGCATCAGGCCTTTCTTGCGCCATGCAGGATCTTTCATCGTGGTGCCTGGGCTCTCTGTCATGGCACATGGACTCGGTAGTTGTATCACGTGGGCTTAGTGGCTTCATGGCATGTCGGATCTTAGTGCTTTGTTCCCTGACCAGGGACTGAACCTGCGTCCCATGCATTGCAAGGCAGATTCTTAACCACTGGACCACCAGGGAAATCTCTGAGTCAGGAATTTAAATAGTCGTTAAAGAAAGCAGTTCTTCCTGTAGAGATGCTGTCTTGAGTTTAAATCCTTAAGGACATTGGGCCAGCTCCAGAGAACCCACGGTGAGGCCCTTTGGTCCTGTCCAGCAGCATGAAAAATGGGTTCTTTTACCTTCCCTGGAGTGTGGTTTAATGACTCACGTGTCCATCACAAGGACCTGCGGGACCTGAGAACTCATGGACCCAGTTCCTCACCTGAAGAAACTGAGGCCCAGAGAGAGAAGGGACTCCCCAGGGTCACAGAGGAAGTTAGTCAATGGTTTCCTTGATGGGAACGCCAAGCTCTGAAGTGATAGGGATTTTTTTCTGGGGTCACGTTAAGACAGAGGGTTCATTCACTCATTCATTTCAGAATAGTTGATTGTGGGGCTTCCCTGGTAGCTCCATGGTAGAGTCTCCTGTCAATGCAGAAGACATGGGTTCAATGCCTGATCCAGGAAGATTCCACATGTTGTGGAGCAACTGAGCCCGTGAGCCACAACTATCAAGCCTGTGCTCTAGAGCCTCGGAGCCGCAACTAAGGAGCCCGTGTGCCATGACTACTGAAGCCCTTGTGCCCTAGAGCCTGAGTCCCACAAGAGAAGTCACTGCAACAAGAAGCCTGCTCACCTCAACTAGAGAGCAGCCCCCACTCCCTGCAGCTAGAGAGGAGCCTGTGGCATCAGAGAAAACCCAGAATAGCCAAGAGAAAAAAAAGCATAGTTGATTGTGTACCTGCTCAGCCAGGCACTAGGTATAGTCACGGTGCCAGCTTTTGAGGAGTAACTTCTAAGGGGTGGGAGGGTTGGGTGACAATGAGCAAGCTTAAAAGATAAATGAATAAAATAACGTAAGGTCATTAGAGTTTATAGGGGGAGTGAGTAAGCAAGATATGATAGGAAGTATCCCTTAGAGAAGGCAACCAGTGAGGCCCTCTCCGAGGAGGCGATTTCTCAGCTGGAAACCAGAGGGGGAAGCGTTTCCGGCAGAAGAAACAGCCAAGGTGCAGACTCAGCAGGGGAGGGAGGAACGGGTGTATTGGCCGGACCAGGAGATGAGGCTGGGCAGGGAGGCAGGCGGGCTTCCGTCTGCAGGCCTCGTGGGTCGTGGTGAAGAGTTCAGGTTTCATCCCAAGGAGCATGGGGAACTGCAGGAGAGCCTGGAAGGGTGTGCTTCCATAGAAGGGCAGCCGGGCAGTGGGCAGTGGGTTGGACGGGAGCCCGATGGAGGCAGGGGGGCCAGTTGGAGGCTGCTGCAGTCGTCCTGTGAGGTGTGATGATGGCCTGGGCCAGGCAGTGGCCACTGTGGAGGGGCAGGGAGATGGCAGAGTCGGAATGTCACGGGGAAAGCGTCTGTGGGACTTGACGGATGGTTGCAGGTAAAAGGCTGTTAGTTGCTTGTCACTGGGTAAGAGGTGACTTAGCAGCTTAGAACAATCGTCAGCATTTGTTAATTCATGGTGTTTGAGTCGGGAACTGAGGACTGGCTCCGCTGGGTGGTGCTGGCTTTGGGTCGCAGGTTGTTGCCATCAAGATACTGGCTGCAGCCGCCTCGCCTGAACCCTCGCCTGGGGCTGAAAGACCCACTTCCAGGTGGGTCACGCACACAGCTGGCAAATTAAAGCTGTCTGTCCCCCGGAGGTCTCAGCGCCTGCCCACATGGACCCCTCCACTGGAGTCCTCAGAGTGAGGGATCCAGAGCAGAGGGCACGGCGACCTTCACGATCGAGCCTTGCAGGCCTGCGTCATTTCTGCCACATCCCCTTGGTTACGCGGGTTCTGGGCGGGTGGGGCTGCTCGGGCTGTGAGTCTCAGGAGGTGAGAATCCCTGGGCTGGGGCGCCCGGTGGTCCCGTGGTGAAGACTCCATGCTTCTACTGCAGAGGGTGCAGGTTTGATCCCTGGTCTGGACACCAAGATCTCACATGCCAGGCAGCATGAGGGTAATAAAATAACGTAAGGCATTAGATTTAGGGTCAAGATATGATAGGAAGTATCCCTTAGAAGGCAACCAGTGAGGCCCTCTCCGAGGAGGCGATTTCTCAGCTGGAAACCAGAGGGGGAAGCGTTTCCGGCAGAAGAAACAGCCAAGGTGCAGACTCAGCAGGGGAGGGAGGAACGGGTGTATTGGCCGGACCAGGAGATGAGGCTGGGCAGGGAGGCAGGCGGGCTTCCGTCTGCAGGCCTCGTGGGTCGTGGTGAAGAGTTCAGGTTTCATCCCAAGGAGCATGGGGAACTGCAGGAGAGCCTGGAAGGGTGTGCTTCCATAGAAGGGCAGCCGGGCAGTGGGCAGTGGGTTGGACGGGAGCCCGATGGAGGCAGGGGGGCCAGTTGGAGGCTGCTGCAGTCGTCCTGTGAGGTGTGATGATGGCCTGGGCCAGGCAGTGGCCACTGTGGAGGGGCAGGGAGATGGCAGAGTCGGAATGTCACGGGGAAAGCGTCTGTGGGACTTGACGGATGGTTGCAGGTAAAAGGCTGTTAGTTGCTTGTCACTGGGTAAGAGGTGACTTAGCAGCTTAGAACAATCGTCAGCATTTGTTAATTCATGGTGTTTGAGTCGGGAACTGAGGACTGGCTCCGCTGGGTGGTGCTGGCTTTGGGTCGCAGGTTGTTGCCATCAAGATACTGGCTGCAGCCGCCTCGCCTGAACCCTCGCCTGGGGCTGAAAGACCCACTTCCAGGTGGGTCACGCACACAGCTGGCAAATTAAAGCTGTCTGTCCCCCGGAGGTCTCAGCGCCTGCCCACATGGACCCCTCCACTGGAGTCCTCAGAGTGAGGGATCCAGAGCAGAGGGCACGGCGACCTTCACGATCGAGCCTTGCAGGCCTGCGTCATTTCTGCCACATCCCCTTGGTTACGCGGGTTCTGGGCGGGTGGGGGCTGCTCGGGCTGTGAGTCTCAGGAGGTGAGAATCCCTGGGCTGGGGCGCCCCGGGTGGTCCCGTGGTGAAGACTCCATGCTTCTACTGCAGAGGGTGCAGGTTTGATCCCTGGTCTGGACACCAAGATCTCACATGCCAGGCAGCATGAGGGTGGGAAGGGACAAGACATCAAGGCTCGTGGCCTAGGCGCCTGGGTAAGCGGTGCTGTCTACTGAGAAGGCGAGGCGCACCTTTGGGGGAAGACAAGTGGGAATCAGAACCCTTCCGGACCACAGCATGGGAGACTTCACCTCCGCACTGGAAACCCCTCTCTGCAGGGGCCGGGGTGCTCTCCTGGGTTTCGGCTTCCATGGCCTCAGACTTGAGGGGAGCTTTCTCAAGGCTGACTTCTCATCTGTTCCTTGAACGGACTCCATGTCAGTCTCGAGGCCCGGAAAGGAAGAACCAGGCATTCTTAGGTTCAAATTCCAGCTTAACCACTTGGTAGCCGTGTGACCCTGGGCCAAATACCCGGCCTCTCTGGGCTTGTTCCTGCATCGGCAAAATAAATCCACTTTGTTGTGGTGGCGTGAGACTCGGTGATTATGTGGCTGGGGCGTTTAGGCGGGGGCCTGGCTCACCCTGATCTCTTGACACCTCTGACTCCCAGCCTTCCTGTGGGCATAATCACAGCGACATCATAACGTGCCTAGGTCGCTGGGTGGATTTGTTTGGGAAGGATTTCTAAAGAGTCTGTTCAGCTTCTTTTAAGTAGATGATGCAAAAATTCTGGGGACAGCAGAAGTAGTTATTACTCACAGGGAAATGCAAATATTTTTATGAATATCTGACGAAAAATTGGGGCGTTTTTTTTTTCATGAGCAAACAGTCCTGTTTATTTCTCTAACGAAACAGCCACAGTTGCGCTGCAGGGGCCAGCTCTCGATGCCCGTGGCTTTTCTCAGGGGTCAGCGCCCCTCCCGCCTCCTCCCCAAGCTCCCCACACTTTCTTTTCTTCTTTAACCCAGAGAAAACACGGTGAAGACAAAAGTGACCAAATTTGGACTTTGCTGAGAGATGGGGATTACTTTTGCCGTGAAAAGTTAATTTTTGTGGCCAAACTTTCTCAACTGTGAAAACCAGTGTGGGCAAAAGCATCGTCAGCTCAAAAGTACATTTGGAAAATGATTTGCCTTGGAAAGGACATTTTTAAGGAGGTCATTAGTGTTTGTAAGTGGACAGGGAGATCTGTCTTCTCCTGGAGAAAGTGGTCACTAAACTCCTAACGAGAGAGGGGAGGAGAGGGAAAGGGGGGAGCCGCTGGGAGAGGATGTGTGAGGCGCCAGGATGGGGAGACGGAAGGCTGAAAACCGCGTTCAGCCCCTAGTGCCCGGCGCTGTGCTAAGCAGGCTCAGTCGGAGCCTTACAAAGGGCATTTGGTTATTATAGGACACCGGTTAGGAAACGGGCTCGGGGAGCTTGCGGAGGTGTACTGGAACTCCCTGGAGGACAGAGGACGCAGAAGTCCAGCCCTGCCCTTCTGATAAGAGCCCTGACCCTTGCCACACTGCCCCAGGAGAAGGGGCGCTTGGTCCCACGTCAGGATAACTGACCCGGTGAGATGGGCGAAGACACACCCGAGGGGCAGGGTTGGGGAGGCGATGCATGCCCTGTGCCTCCCATTTCCCAGAGAGAAAAGTGCAGGCTCAGGAAAGACTCCAGTGTGCGATGCGGTTTGATTGTTTTAAAGTCCATTTGGACACCTTCTCTTCCCTGGTGCCCTTTCCTCTCCATCGGTTTATCCTTCTATTCCTCCACAAGTGACTGAGCAGTTACTGGGCCAAAGCACCGCTCTGGGTGTTTGGGGGACAGCAGGAAACAGAGATCCCTTCTCTGGGGAAGCCTGCATTCGGACGGAAGGAGGGGTGGAAGCAGGCACCAAGCCACAGAGAATGTTGCAAGGTGATGGTTGCTGTGGAAATTAAAGCTGCAAAGTGAAAGGGAGGGAGGGGACTTCCCGGGTGGTTCAGTGACTGTGACTTCGCCTACCAGTGCAGGGGGTGTGGGTGCAACCGCTGGTCAGGGAGCTGAGATCTCACGGGCCTTGGGGCCAAAAAGCATGAAACAGAAGCAGTGTTGTAACAACGTCGATAAGGATTTTAAAGATGACCCACATCAGTGCATGTAGGAGCTGGAGAGGTAGACATTTCGGTGGGTCCAGGCTGCAGGGTTAGGACGGGGCAGCAGCAGGTGTTACTTTGGAGGGATGGAAATGCACTGGGCACAGGTGGCTTTAGCCCAGCATTGTGAATGTCTCGATGTCACCGAATTGTTCACTTTAAAGTAATGCATTGTATTCATTAGGGAAAAATTATTTCTTAGGGGAAAAAAAGTGGCCAGGGTGAGCTTCATTCGAGAAAGTCGTATTTGAGTAAAAGCCTAAAGGAGGGGAAAGTGTTCATGTTGAGCTGTTTTCTCCCAGGGAAAGAGGAGGGCTCCAGGCAGAGGAAGCAGCAATGGCAGACGAACTCAGGTGAACTATGACCCCCGGGGCCAACAGCCTGCTGTCTGTTTTTGTAATAAAGTTTTATTGGACTATAGCCACGTTCATTTGTTTAGATATTATATTGCCCGTGACCCAGGGACTTTGTGTCCGTGGTGGCTCAGACAGTAAAGAATCTGCCTGCCATGCAGAGCCCTGGGTTTGATCCCTGGGATGGGAAGATCCCCTGGAGAAAGTGAGCAGTTACCCACTCCAGTGTTCCTGCCTAGAAAATCCTATGGACAGAGGAGCCTGGTGTGGTACCCTCCATAGGGTCGTAGAGTCAGACACGACTAAGCAGCTAACACTGCTTTCAGGAACTTCCACTGGGACTTTACAGAAAAGGCCATGACTCCTAAGCTAGAGCCGAGGTCCTCAGGTGGGAAGGTACCTGGGGATGTGATGAATCTGAAGAGGAGGGTGTGGCTGGAGTGAAGGAGGGAGGAGAAGCCAGAGGGGTCAGAGAGGTCGCGGGAAACAAATCCTGTAGCCGTTTTGCATGGCTTTCCCGCAGCACCTCTGGCAGATGTCCAGGTAGAGGCTGCCATTGTGCTGATGTGGGTGTGTGTGGCGGGGGGTGGCGGGGAGAGCAGTGGCAGGGTAATGATGACTGAACTTGGGCATCAGAAGGCTTGGGATTTGGCCCTTGCTGGCTCTGGGTCCTCAGTTATCTCATTTACAGAAGTCACGACGGTGACGGTGGTGGTGATGGAGGTGGAAGCCGTGTCGATGGGGACACTGGTGAGGATGGTGGTAGTGATCACGCCCACACTTAGCCAGCCTGTACTCGGGGCTCGATACTTACACACCTGGCTGTATCCGCCCCCACAGCAGGGCAAGTTGGGTGGCACCATCTTCCTTTGCAAGAGAAAGCACGTGAGTGACTCCGGGTGAAGAGACCTCGAGGCAGTAGGCGTGAGTTAGCTGTTGTTAGTCACTCAGTTGTGCTGATGCTTTGCGACCTCATGAACTGTAGCCCTCCAGGCTCCTCTATCCATGGAATCCTCCAGGCAAGAATACTGGAGTGGATTGCCATTTTCTTCTCCAGGAGTCTTCCCCATCCAGGGATTGAACCTAGGACTCTTGTACGGCAGGTGAGTTCTTTACCATCTGAGCCGTTAGGGACGCTGGTAAATACCGCAGCTGTAACTCAAGCGCCGCAGCCTCTGGTCAGGGTGGCCCAGTGCTGCCCTTGGGATCAAGGGTTTCCTGGGAGAAACCTGGCCTCCTGGCCTCCTGCCCGCTCACCCCAACAAAGGCCCCACAGAGGCTTCTTGTCTCTTGGGCTCAGTAGGCGGGAGGGACCACGGCTCCCCATCGGCAGCCAGTCACCAGGCCTTGTGTCGGTTTGGGTTTTCCTAATTGAGGTTGGACCCTCCATAGGGTCGAACCCCTAACACTGCTTTCAGGAACTTCCACTGGGACTTTACAGAAAAGGCCATGACTCCTGCAGGTGGGGAAGGTACCTGGGGATGTGATGAATCTGAAGAGGAGGGTGTGGCTGGAGTGAAGGAGGGAGGAGAAGCCAGAGGGGTCAGAGAGGTCGCGGGAAACAAATCCTGTAGCCGTTTTGCATGGCTTTCCCGCAGCACCTCTGGCAGATGTCCAGGTAGAGGCTGCCATTGTGCTGATGTGGGTGTGTGTGGCGGGGGGTGGCGGGGAGAGCAGTGGCAGGGTAATGATGACTGAACTTGGGCATCAGAAGGCTTGGGATTTGGCCCTTGCTGGCTCTGGGTCCTCAGTTATCTCATTTACAGAAGTCACGACGGTGACGGTGGTGGTGATGGAGGTGGAAGCCGTGTCGATGGGGACACTGGTGAGGATGGTGGTAGTGATCACGCCCACACTTAGCCAGCCTGTACTCGGGGCTCGATACTTACACACCTGGCTGTATCCGCCCCCACAGCAGGGCAAGTTGGGTGGCACCATCTTCCTTTGCAAGAGAAAGCACGTGAGTGACTCCGGGTGAAGAGACCTCGAGGCAGTAGGCGTGAGTTAGCTGTTGTTAGTCACTCAGTTGTGCTGATGCTTTGCGACCTCATGAACTGTAGCCCTCCAGGCTCCTCTATCCATGGAATCCTCCAGGCAAGAATACTGGAGTGGATTGCCATTTTCTTCTCCAGGAGTCTTCCCGATCCAGGGATTGAACCTAGGACTCTTGTACGGCAGGTGAGTTCTTTACCATCTGAGCCGTTAGGGACGCTGGTAAATACCGCAGCTGTAACTCAAGCGCCGCAGCCTCTGGTCAGGGTGGCCCAGTGCTGCCCTTGGGATCAAGGGTTTCCTGGGAGAAACCTGGCCTCCTGGCCTCCTGCCCGCTCACCCCCAACAAAGGCCCCACAGAGGCTTCTTGTCTCTTGGGCTCAGTAGGCGGGGGAGGGACCACGGCTCCCCATCGGCAGCCAGTCACCAGGCCTTGTGTCGGTTTGGGTTTTCCTAATTGAGGTTGTGGGATCCTTCTGGTTGTGGGTGAGGTTTTTCTGCCCTGGAAACCCGGCTGCGATGTGGCCGGGAGGTGGGGCCGGGGGGCGCTGGGACCTGCCCGCAGGCCACAGGCTGCACATGTCCTGTGCCGCCCCACACCTCCACCACTTCAACACTGCGCTTCCTTTGAAGAACACACGGGAGGTTTTAGGTTCTCGTAGCTGACGGCTGGGGCACCGCAGAACGTTCCGTGGTCAGGATCGCAGTGTGTCTTTGCGGCCCCATGTCCGGTCCCATGGAGGGTGGAGCCGGCCCCGGGGCCCCGGCTGTGGGAATGTGCTCCTCCTGATTTCTCACCATGGTTTTCGCCTGCCCACCTCAGGCAGTCCCCGTGGACAGCGGAAGCCCCGGCTAAGCCACCAAGGTTAGCTCCCAGCAGGTTAACAGGCCCGCCCCTCCTCCTTCTCTCGCTGCATCTGGGCGCGGTGCTTCCTGACCTGGCTGTGTCCACCAGCGTCAGCCTTCTGAGTGGAGCCGGGGCTTCACCTGCTTCAGCCCGTCCCCGAGGGCTCCGCGGTGGTGGCGAGGGTCGGTGCTCCCACGTGGCGAAGATGGCGGCGGTGGCAGGCCGTGGCCTCTGGGTGGGAAGAGGCTCTGTGCCCGCGGGCTGGCCCTCCTCCCTCCCTTGCCCACCCCTGGGGCCCTGTGTCCAGCTGGACACGCCTGAAGTCACCAGGGCTTCTGGATGCTTCCTGTCCCGGGGAACCGTGCACGTGGCCACCCAGCATGAACAGCACAGTTCCCGGCCCAGGAGATGCTGGGCCAGGGGTGCCTTTGGCAGCCCCTCAAGTTGCATTTTCTTTCCAACGTTTCCATCGGCGGGTCATTCTGGGCACGTCTCCGCCAGATCCTGACCTCCCAGCCCCAGTACTTTGGGTCATGGGGTCACAGAGGAGCGGAGGGCAGGGGAGGATGGAGGCAGCGTCACATAGACTCAGGGTGCTGGACCTCACAGAGGAGGGCACCCTGAGGCAAAGACCCAGTGAATACTGGCTGTTTCGTAGAAAGTCTCTTGGGCTCAGTAGGCGGGGGAGGGACCACGGCTCCCCATCGGCAGCCAGTCACCAGGCCTTGTGTCGGTTTGGGTTTTCCTAATTGAGGTTGTGGGATCCTTCTGGTTGTGGGTGAGGTTTTTCTGCCCTGGAAACCCGGCTGCGATGTGGCCGGGAGGTGGGGCCGGGGGGCGCTGGGACCTGCCCGCAGGCCACAGGCTGCACATGTCCTGTGCCGCCCCACACCTCCACCACTTCAACACTGCGTTCCTTTGAAGAACACACGGGAGGTTTTAGGTTCTCGTAGCTGACGGCTGGGGCACCGCAGAACGTTCCGTGGTCAGGATCGCAGTGTGTCGTTGCGGCCCCATGTCCGGTCCCATGGAGGGTGGAGCCGGCCCCGGGGCCCCGGCTGTGGGAATGTGCTCCTCCTGATTTCTCACCATGGTTTTCGCCTGCCCACCTCAGGCAGTCCCCGTGGACAGCGGAAGCCCCGGCTAAGCCACCAAGGTTAGCTCCCAGCAGGTTAACAGGCCCGCCCCTCCTCCTTCTCTCGCTGCATCTGGGCGCGGTGCTTCCTGACCTGGCTGTGTCCACCAGCGTCAGCCTTCTGAGTGGAGCCGGGGCTTCACCTGCTTCAGCCCGTCCCCGAGGGCTCCGCGGTGGTGGCGAGGGTCGGTGCTCCCACGTGGCGAAGATGGCGGCGGTGGCAGGCCGTGGCCTCTGGG
Source organism: Tragulus kanchil (assembly GCA_022376925.1). Classification (NCBI taxonomy): domain Eukaryota; kingdom Metazoa; phylum Chordata; class Mammalia; order Artiodactyla; family Tragulidae; genus Tragulus; species Tragulus kanchil. Next base: position 165,540,299 of record JAIOJX010000005.1, read on the forward strand.
TGGGAAGAGGCTCTGTGCCCGCGGGCTGGCCCTCCTCCCTCCCTTGCCCACCCCTGGGGCCCTGTGTCCAGCTGGACACGCCTGAAGTCACCAGGGCTTCTGGATGCTTCCTGTCCCGGGGAACCGTGCACGTGGCCACCCAGCATGAACAGCACAGTTCCCGGCCCAGGAGATGCTGGGCCAGGGGTGCCTTTGGCAGCCCCTCAAGTTGCATTTTCTTTCCAACGTTTCCATCGGCGGGTCATTCTGGGCACGTCTCCGCCAGATCCTGACCTCCCAGCCCCAGTACTTTGGGTCATGGGGTCACAGAGGAGCGGAGGGCAGGGGAGGATGGAGGCAGCGTCACATAGACTCAGGGTGCATCCAGGGAACCTCACAGAGGAGGGCACCCTGAGGCAAAGACCCAGTGAATACTGGCTGTTTCTAGAAAGTGAGACCTACAGAAACAGAATGAGACCCTGCCCCTGGGTTTGCAAGCTCCGTCCCCTTTGCCCCCTCCCTGATCAGCTCCCTTCTTACATGTACCGATGGGATTATTAAAAAAACCCTTTTGAAAACCTGGGTTCTGGGGCCCTGACCCGGCCCACCCTCCCTCGGCCCCTCCTCCCCCTCCTGTCCCAGATGAGGAAACTGAGGCCAGAGGGGTGAGCCTGCCTCCCTTTCACAGTCGTTGCCAAGGACATTGGGTTGGAGAACGTCACCTGCTGGCGGAGGTTGCCTCAAGTACATTTGTCTGGAGTCACGTGCCTTTAGAGAAGGCTTGAGTCACCCAGAGGCGCAGGCCCGGCTGGCCCTGTAACGGGGTTCTTGCCATGTTTGAGGCTGCCCTCCCTCCTCATCAGCTTCTGCCGCGGGGCCGCTTTGGTGGGGTTGAAGGTTGCAGAGCTCTGGTGATGGGACGGGAAGGTTGGTGGCAGGAGCGGGAGCAGAGGACGAAGCAGACCCAGGGACTCCTGGCCCCTCAGGGAGACCGGCCTCATCCGGGTTGCTCCTGGCCTGGAGGACGCCCACGGCCTCCCTACGGCGAGATCTGCTGGAAAACCAGCCCTGCGGTGGTGCTAAAGAAACGGGTCCTGCAAGCTCACCTGGGTAGAAAGGGATCGAGCAGACGCGTTAGCCCCATGGATGTCACCGGCAACATCGTCTCAGCGCCTTCCACTTGACCGGCGGGAGCGGCTGAGCTGTCAGATGTGTCCGAAGCCCTGTCTGTTTCTTCAGATCCTTTTTAGAAGGAGGAAGGGCAGAAATAATAATCAGAGCAGTTTCCAGAAAGGGTGGCCCATCGTCCCATTTCTACCACATTTCCCAGTGATGCTGGTGCGTCTGGTCCAGTGACCACACTGGGAGCCACTGGTTCAAGGGCGTGAAGGAAAGTCCTTCCAACACACTCAGTCTTCGTCAGCCTCTCCCCAAGGAGCCTTTCTCTGACCAGTTGTTCATTTGTTACCAGGGAGGAAGACTGCCGGTAGACCAGGAGTCAGGAGGTCTGGGTCTGGTTTATCTATTTATCATTTAAATATGTGTATAATTTGGCTGTGTCAGGTCTTACTTGTAGCACGGGATCCTCATTGCATCATGCAGGATTTTTCCTTGAACTATGCAAACTCTCTAGTTATGGCTCAAGGGCCAAGTTGTTTCTCTGCATGTGGGCCTTTAGTTCCCTGACCAGGGATTGAACCCAAGTCCCCTGCATTGCAAGGCAGAAGTCCCTGGGACCTGGTTCACATGTGGCGCAAACTGCTCGTGTGGTTTGAAGCAAGGTTCTTGCCTTTCTGAGATGATTTCCTCACCTGTCTAATGGACCAGTAAGAGGGCCTACCTCGTGTGGTTGATGTGAGGATTAACTGGGATGTCTTACCAAACAGTTCCCTGACCCTGGGAGTACAGGCAATGCCACATTTCTTCAACTTTCAAATCAGATATACTGTCAGATTGATGAGAAGTTCAAGGTCAATTGTTTTGCAAAGCTCTGTCCCCCTAGTCCTTCCAAGGTTAGCACAAGAAGCCCTAGGGTACCATAGCGTGTGTGAGTCACTCAGTTATGCCTAGAGCCCCCCAGGCTCTTCTGTCCGTGGAATTGTCCAGGCAAGAATACCAGAGCAGGTTGCCATGCCCTTCTCCAAGAGATCTTCCACACCCAGGAATCAAACCCAGCATTGCAGGCAGCTTCTTTACCATTTGAGCCACCAGGGAAGCTCCTAGGACTCCATAGAGTCCCCAAAATAAGACCTCAGACCATCAGGGTCACTGCTATTGCCAGTTTTGTCTGTCCCTTTTGGGGGGGTCTCTGCCACAGCTACCCCATGCCAGGAGGGTCCCGGGTCCCTCACTGTTCAGAGCCCCTGGTCCCTGGAATATGGCAGGGGCAGTGCCTTCCTGGAGCACAGCCTCCTCCCTCCCCGCACTCTCCCTTTCGTTCTCATTTCAGTCCTCAGTCTTCAAAGCACGAACACCTTCCTGGAAAACAGTGGAGGCAACGAGAATAACGGGCATTTTCTTTCCCCACAATGACAGGTTTCTCATGGCAGCTTTTTGGCGTGAGCCTTTGATTCTTCGCCGGGGGTGTCCACAGGAGTGAAAGAAATGCCGATTAGTTTCTCAGTAGCTCAGCCTGTTCTGAGTGCTTAAGACACGGGAGCTCTTTATTGCTCGGCTTTCTTCCCAGGTCCTGCGCTCCGTCTCCTCTGGGGCTTGCCCGCCTGCTGCCCACTCTCCCCCGCGCCTGCCCTTCCACCCCCGTATCTCACTTCTCTCAGCCCATCTGGGCTGCACCTGCACCAGGCCAGAGCTGGCAGCCAAGGGGACCCTGGGGGCTGGAGAGGGCAGAGCGATTCGCTCGGCGACTCCCTCCCTGGAGGCTGCTCCTGGAGACCACTGCGTCTTCCTGCCGCCCACCTCTCTCCAGGTTTTGCTTGGACTCTTGTCCACCCCGAAGAGAGACCCGCTGCCTTGGTCCTTTGATGCTTGGCCCAGAGCTGCGAGTGGGTTGAGTTCAGCCCGCGTCCCCAAAGCTGACATCTTGGTCTCTTCCCACCTCTGGGGGGAGCCCTCCTGTCTGCGTCCTGGCCTGTCTTGCTGGCACCCCCTCCCTGGCAGGAGCCCTCTTCCTCTTGAGCCCCCCGCCTGCCTGGCCACACCCCCAGCAGTGTTGCTCAGCCCCGCTCTCTGAAGCACGGGCTGAGCTGGAGGTTCACAAAGGTGGACATTCTGTCCTCTTGGCCTCCTCATTTCCAGCACATGGAAGGTAAACCGTGAGCAGTAGTGGGCTGATGGGTAAAGAAAAGAAAGCCCAAGGATGCTTGAGACAGGAAGTGGCTGTGAGTCAGTGCAGGTTGGAGAAGATACGTGTTCCTGTTTGCCAGGGTTTTGTCCAAAATAAGACCTCAGACCATCAGGGTCACTGCTATTGGTTTTGTCTGTCCCTTTGGGGGTCTCTGCCACAGCTACCCCATGCCAGGAGGGTCCCGGGTCCCTCACTGTTCAGAGCCCCTGGTCCCTGGAATATGGCAGGGGCAGTGCCTTCCTGGAGCACAGCCTCCTCCCTCCCCGCACTCTCCCTTTCGTTCTCATTTCAGTCCTCAGTCTTCAAAGCACGAACACCTTCCTGGAAAACAGTGGAGGCAACGAGAATAACGGGCATTTTCTTTCCCCACAATGACAGGTTTCTCATGGCAGCTTTTTGGCGTGAGCCTTTGATTCTTCGCCGGGGGTGTCCACAGGAGTGAAAGAAATGCCGATTAGTTTCTCAGTAGCTCAGCCTGTTCTGAGTGCTTAAGACACGGGAGCTCTTTATTGCTCGGCTTTCTTCCCAGGTCCTGCGCTCCGTCTCCTCTGGGGCTTGCCCGCCTGCTGCCCACTCTCCCCCGCGCCTGCCCTTCCACCCCCGTATCTCACTTCTCTCAGCCCATCTGGGCTGCACCTGCACCAGGCCAGAGCTGGCAGCCAAGGGGACCCTGGGGGCTGGAGAGGGCAGAGCGATTCGCTCGGCGACTCCCTCCCTGGAGGCTGCTCCTGGAGACCACTGCGTCTTCCTGCCGCCCACCTCTCTCCAGGTTTTGCTTGGACTCTTGTCCACCCCGAAGAGAGACCCGCTGCCTTGGTCCTTTGATGCTTGGCCCAGAGCTGCGAGTGGGTTGAGTTCAGCCCGCGTCCCCAAAGCTGACATCTTGGTCTCTTCCCACCTCTGGGGGGAGCCCTCCTGTCTGCGTCCTGGCCTGTCTTGCTGGCACCCCCTCCCTGGCAGGAGCCCTCTTCCTCTTGAGCCCCCCGCCTGCCTGGCCACACCCCCAGCAGTGTTGCTCAGCCCCGCTCTCTGAAGCACGGGCTGAGCTGGAGGTTCACAAAGGTGGACATTCTGTCCTCTTGGCCTCCTCATTTCCAGCACATGGAAGGTAAACCGTGAGCAGTAGTGGGCTGATGGGTAAAGAAAAGAAAGCCCAAGGATGCTTGAGACAGGAAGTGGCTGTGAGTCAGTGCAGGTTGGAGAAGATACGTGTTCCTGTTTGCATGTGTGGTTCATTGGCCCCATTCCTTCCTCTCCCTAACCTCAGGTTTCTCATCTGTGAAATGGGACTAGTATTACCTTAAGGACGCCCAAGCGTGTAGCTCCTAGTTCCGCACTAAACCCAGAGGGTATGCACAGCAAATATTCATTTACCCGGTCAGTCAGCAAAACTTAAAAAAAAGCTTGCGATTGTCCAGACCAGTTGTATGAGCTGTCCCACCCTCTGGGAGGATATGGGGCAGGTCTGGGCTGAGCTGTGAGAGGGATGTGGGCCAGATGAGGGACCTGCCTTTCAAGAGCAGCCCTGGAGGGGACATTAGAATGGGGCTTGGAGGACAGGGTTTCAGCAGGCAGAGGGGTCAGTTGTAGAGGTCAGACATCTGACCTAGGTCTCACTGGGTTGAAACGAGGGGGTGGGCAAGGCTCTTTTGTTTCTGGGAGGTCTAGGAAGAATCTGTCCTGGTCTAGTCTGGTTTCTAGAGACTGCCTGTTTCTCTTGGCTCGTGGCCCCTTCCTTCTTCAAAGCCGGCAGTAGCTGGTCTAGTCTTTCTCACTCACATCGCTCCCTCCTGCCTCTGATCACGTCCGGTCCACCCAGATCATCCAGGTTAACATCCCTGTCGTGATCCTTAATTCCATCTGCAACCTAATTCCCTTTGCTGCATAACCTAACGTATTCACAGGCGCCAGGGATTAAGGGTTACTTGGGGAAGCGTGATTTTGCCTATGTGGTCCCTGCCCTGTTCTGGGGGCTGAGCAGGAAGAAGGAAGCCCCCAGCTGGCTCTGTGGTACCCACCTGCTCTTTATCCCTCCAGCCTCTGGGTCATGTCCTCCAGGTGGCCTGGACCCCCGCCCCACCACCGCCACTGCAGCTCCATGACTAGCAAGTCTCTCTTAAACCCCGCACGTCTCCTCAGTGTTGGTCGTAATGATCCCTAGATAAAGCAGCCTCTCCCCGTTTCAGCACTATTGGCACCTGGGGCAGCCTATTCTCTGCAGTGGGGGATGGTCCTGCACGTTGTAGGATGTTTACTTCTATCTCTGGCCTCCACCTGCCGGGCACTGGTGGCACTCTCATCCAGGTGTGAGAAACCCGGATGTCTCTAGACACTGCTGGACATCCCCCAGAAGACAAACTGCCCGGGGGTTGAGAACCGCTGAGATCAACACGTTGATGTTTGTCTTCCTTATTAGATGGGGCACCCCAAGAAGGAAGCCCCAAGAGGATGACACCCCATCTGTCTTGCCCGTCCCTGTGTCCCCAAAACCTGTATACTGCTCAGCATTTAAACACATATTAGTTGAATGAATTAATGAATTTGTGTTAATGTTATTTTGTGTTAACTTCCTTAATGGAGAAATTAGCCCCATAATACAGTGTCTGTGTATGTTTGTGTGTGCGTGTATGTGTGTAACATGGATTTCTGTTTCCATAGACTAGCTACCTAAGAATCACTTGGGAGGCCTTTCAAGTAGCCCCATTCCTGGGTTCCACTCTCAGAGCTGCGGTTCAGGCTGATGGGGTGCAGTCTGTGAGTCCATATGGTCAAGAGTTCTTCATCAGTTCCACAAAAAGGCAAACACAGGATTACCATATGTCCACCCGTTCCGCTCCTAGGCATGTACCCAAAGGAACTGAGAGCAGGGCCTCAGATATTCAGAGCAACAATATTCGGGATAGCCAAAAGGTGGACACCATCCACATGTCCATCCACAGACAAATGGATAAACAAAAGGTGGTGTGTACACCCCGCAGCGTGTTCTTCAGCCTGACAGTGGAGTGAAATCTGACACACACAGCCACACGGAGGCGCCTCAAAGACAGCACACCAGGTGGGATCGGCCAGTCACAAAGAGCGCATTTTGATGTGAGCCATTTTTTGATCTTTCATTTATTTATCTTTGTTATTTGGCCCATGTGGGCCTCCCATCGCGGTGGCCCCTGTCGCTGCAGAGCAACAGCTCTGGGCGCATGTGCTCCAGAGCTCCGGCTCGGTAGTTGGACACATTGGTCCAGCCGCTCCGCGGCACGTGGGATCTTCCCAGGCCAGGGATCGAACCGGCACCCCTTGCACTGCAAGGCGGTGTCCTTACCCACTGGACCACCAGGGAAGCCCCAAAGAGCGCATTTTGTATGATGGCACTGATGAGGTCCCTGGAGTAGTCGAATCAGAGACAGAAAGGAGAATGGTGGTTTCTGGGGTCGAGGGAGTGGGAGCTGGTGTTTGGTGGGTGGAGTTTCTGCTTGGGGTGGTGGAGGTTCTGGAGCTGGGTGGTGGGGAGGCGTGCACGGCATTGTGAGTATACTTAGTGCCTCTGAATTGTGTGCCTACAAATGGTTAAAACGGTATGTTTTCTGCTATGTACATTTGACGACACACACAAAAGTACTTAATCCCAGGTGGCTCTGGGGATGAAGAGTGTGGGAATGAGTGGGGTTGGGTGTGCACTAGATGAGCTGTCTTGGACCCTTAGGCCTCAGAGTGGGAGCTGGTGGGGGCGGGAGCATCAGACTTGGCTGATTTCTCCAGGGGGCGGCCCTTCCCTGGAGGACACACAAACGGAGCTCCAAGGGGCCGGGCCAGCCACCAAACAGAGGCCACATGTTCTGGCCATGGGGCAGCTGCTGCCCAGCTCCAGCTGAGCCTTGCCACGTGGGGTGCCTGGTTATGGGAGAGGAGTTCCAAATCTGGGTTCATTAGGAAAAAAATCTCAATGTTTAAATCTTTTTATTTTTGGCCACATCTATTGGTCTTTCATTTATCTGTCTTCATCCATCTTTGTTCCTTGGCCTGTTCAATGTTTAAATCTTAACACCGGATTCAATGAACAGGTGAACAAGCCAACCAGGCACATGTATGTCAAATAGAAAAGCTCTTCAGCCTCGGCCATGAGGTGGCGTCTTTTCTCAGAGGGGTGGGCCTCTGCTGGAGAGCCCCGAGGTCTGTTCCTTCTTACTGGGTAGAGTATCACTTCTGAGGTCCGGGGCCAGCTCTCTCTGCGATTCCTGAGAGTTTCTCTTGCTGTCGGTGCTCCTGAAAGGGATTTTATCGACAGAAGGGCACGCGTGAGTGCCTGGGGTCCAGATTGTGCTCAGGTTGGGGTCTGGGCTCTGCCAATTTTGAGCTGTGGAGCGTAGGAGACTTGCCTCTTTCCTGTGCCTCAGTTTCCTGGTCTGTCAAGTGGGTTAATAATAGCTCTGCCTGGGGGAGTGAGGGTGGGACCTCCGGGCAGGCCAGTGAAGGACTCTGAGGTGCGTGTGCGCGGTGATGTGTGTCGGTCCCGGCCAGAGCACCAGGCACGTGTGGAGTAGACAGTCCATCAGCCAGGAAATTACACAACCCGGGACATCTGTTGCTGATGTGATGTACCTGGTGATCTGCTCCTCCAAGGGTCATTCTGGGGATTAAATAAGATAATGTTCAAACAGTGCCTGGCCACGGCATGTGCCCCATACATATTCATGTTGTTCCTTGGAGTCCAGGGCCTTTGGCCTGTGTGGACGCTTGAGCCAGGGCTGCTTGGCAGGGAGCGAAGGCCGAAGGAGCAGAGGGCTGCGAAATGGACGGTGTCCTGCCCCTCTGCCATCAGCTGCGTCTCCTTTCAGGCTCCTTGGGTGGGCGTCCTGGTCCCGTCCTCAGAAGCCCACACACCGGCTGTTCCGAAAGTTGCCCTCGGCTTTCCAGGGCAGTTGGATGACCCGGGAATCTATTCATTGAGACCAGCTCCGTGGCCGCCCCAGCACACACACTTTGCTGGGGGTGGGCCCAGAACCGAGCTCCTCCAGGGGTCCCTGGCTGGACTGGCCAGAGAAGGGGACCTTACCCTGCCTGGACCCTCTCTGAGGGCCAGAGACTGGGGGACTGACCACCCACCCAGCTCGGGGAGCAGCCCAGGGTGCCGAGGGCCTGCCTAAGATCCCCTATCTCTTTAATGGAAGCTCAAACACCGCAGGTACTTGGGGTGTTGATCCCATGAAGGAGGGTAAAAGACCACTGCCGTGGGAGATACCGAGGAAGAACGAACAGGGCACCTGCGGTGGGCGGGGTGGGCGTGGGGGGGTAGGGGCGGTGCCGGGTGGGGAGCCTGCAGGAAGGACACACGGCTTGTCCCAGTCTCCCAGCTGGGAAGCCATGCCCTGGAGGGGCTCTGGCGCTGGATCAGCACCGGCATCAACTGCCCGTCTTTCTCCCGTCTCTGCAGGGGGCGGAGGAAAGCGCAAAGGGAAGAGCAAGAAGTGGAAGGAAATCCTGAAGTTCCCTCACATTAGCCAGTGTGAAGACCTCCGAAGGACCATAGGTAAGCCGTCCTGCCGGGAGGAGCTGGGGAGGGCCGGGGGCCCCGTCGCTGCGGAGTCGGCTGTGGGTCAGAGGCCAGTCACCCAGGCCGTGGAGTGGTGCCAGGCGGGAGCCCAAACTGAAGCCTCTGCTAGGGGGCATAAAGACGCAGCCGGCATTCGTGGGGTATTTGATGCTGGGGAGGATCATCCCCCAGTTACCCTTCAAGGCTGTTAATTTCCTCCACTTTGCATGTGGGCGTGCTGTGCGAAGTCACTTCAGTCGTGTCCAACTCTGTGACTCTACGGACTATAGCCCACCAGGCTCCTCTGTCCATGGACTTCTTCAGGAAAGAATACTGGAGTGGGTAGCCATGCTAAGCCCAGCTTTTCCTTAATGGGCCCAGGGAATGGCTGCCACTCAGCCTCAGAGCCAAAGGGCTAGTCCATGTGACCCTTCTGATGTGTTGACTTGGAAGAGAAGGCTTGATATTGGAGGAAAGACCCCTCCACTCCGGGGGGCTGTGCAGAGACGGGGCCCCCGTGTGAGGGCCAGGCTTGCCCTGGGAGGGTCCCTGCCGGTGGAGCCTGCTTACTTCTCTGCCTTGGTGTGAACTGCCCACAGGTGGTGGTGCCGGAATGGGTGCGGGGGCCCGGCTGGGTCTGAAGGCCACCTCCTCGGAGAGTTTAAATCAGCTCTGGCCATGGTCTTTCAAAGCATCCTGCTCTTTTTTCTGAGCGCCCTCCTCACTCCCTACCCCCAGTTATTACTGGATGTCTGACTGCTCCTCGAGTGTGAAAGTCTCTTTAGGGAGGGACCTTTTAAATTGTGGGGGTTCTTTTCTTTTAATTTAATTTTTTTAAAAATTTTTATTTGACTTTTTACTTTTACAGAGTTTTGTTGTTTACAGATATGTACGATCCCAGATGAGTCATATGTATATCCCCCCCATCCCACCCCTCCAGGTACTTTATTTTTTACGGAGTTTTGTTGTTTACTGCCCCATATCAACCTGAATCTGCCATAGGTATCCATGTGAGGGAGGGATCTTTTAAATTCACCATTGCGTGCCTGCTTCTAGCAGGTTCGTAAGAGCTGGATGCCTGAAGGAAGGAAGTGAGGAAGCCGTGTGAGGGAGGGCACACTGAGCTTCCACAGTGTTCTCAGTAAATGGAAGTGTATTGACAGGCGTCCCAGGAGGGGTCATGTGTCTTTCCTCAGGATTAAAGAAATTTGCATAGTTTACTCTATTTGATTTGTGTGTCTCTTAAAACTGGAACACAAACCTGAAATATAGGACTTAGCGGTTCCACAACGTGGAGTATCTGCGTTGTTTTCCATCTTCCCACCAAGAGCAGCCCAGAGCCCTGGACATCACGTGTAAAATATATCCGGGAAGATTTCTAAAGATGGAGGGAGAGGCAGGCGGGCTGGGGCCCCAGGCTGCGGGCGGTGACGTACCAGTGAGCTCCCGGCTTTCCCTCCTTACCCCCTTTCATCCCGGGGACCAGGTGCTGGAAGCACTCACTACCCAGAAATGCTAATGGGTACAAACAAAAGAGACACCTCCCCTCCAAAAGAAAATCCTGTTCTCTTTGGGCCACGACCCAGCCAGGGGCAGCTGCGCTGAGCTCCAGAAGGGTCACTCTTGAGCCACGGTTCAAGCCCAGCAACTGGACGCCTCACTTTCTACCTTCCTTCTCGCTTACCCTAAAGTGGATTCGGGGACCTGACGCTCCCTTCTCCTGCATGTTTCTCCTCTCTGAGCCTGGCACTTGGATGTGAGCGAGCTCAGCCGTGGTGCGTTCTCCGCACACCCGCCCCGGCGCTCAGGGCCCCCAGCTGCAACCCTGCTCCTCAGGAGGCCTCCGGCCGTGGCTCCAGTGCCACAAAGGCCCCTCACCCTCCCGTTGTCCTGGCCCCACCCTCTTCATTTCCGGTTTGGGGACCCCAGGCCTAGGATTCACCTCTGAGCTTCGCTCTGCCTGTGGACCCCACCTCTGGGGCCCCAGCCCCATCTGTCCGTCTGGGTCCATAAACGGGCCTCTTGGCACGGTCCACTCCCCTGGGAGGGTGTGAGAACGTGTGAGCTGGCGTGAGAAAATGAATTCTTCTGTTCTCCTCAAGGGCATTGAAAAGGCTCTGTGTGTGAGTGCAGTGTGAAGAGAGGCCGGGGAAAACAGGAAGGCCGCCATAAACCAGCCGAGGGGCTGCTGCTCGCGGCGACGGCCCCGGGCGCGGGCCTTCCTGCGTGTTTACAGTCCGTCGCCCTGGTGTTGGCCCAGCCCTGGGCTGGGGTCCTGCTGGAAGGCGTTCCTAAATAAAAATCCCATTTCTTTTCTAGACCAATATACAAACCAAACAGTGGCAAATGCTGCATTTATTTTTCTTGTGGACCCATGAGCTCATTTTCTGAAGCTTTTGAGAAGATGTCCCGGGCCAGGCTTTGGGCCAGGGTGACGTGGCCCCAGTGGGCTCAGAGGGCCTGGTGGGGAGCCTCTCGATCAGAGGGGAGGATGGCGCCCTCCAGGACTGGCCAGCACAGTGTCTGTTAAAACCACACCCTCTCTCGCCCTCGGCACTGCCCTGACGACTGCAGGCCGTCTTCCCCCGCAGCCAGGTGATTTAAGAGATGAAAACGGCACCCCATGGACTCCCTGCAGAATCCGCTGCAGGATCTCCCTCAAGCATCTCCTGGAAAGAAACACAGGCTGCTGCCCGTGGTTGATGAGCCCTGTGGCTGTTGTGTGACGCTTAGGGATCCCTTCTCAGAATAATGCTTTTACATACAGAAAATAAAATACATAGGGTTACGAAGGAAACCAGTTCTTTTCAGATAATGAGATACGAGATACTTAAAAATACTAGGATCTTGAAGTATATGAGCTTTTTTGTCTCTCAGTCGTGTCCGACTCTTTGAGGCCCCATGGACCATAGCCCGCCAGGCTCCTCTGTCCCTGGGATTCTCCAGGCAAGAATATTGGAGTGGGTTGCCATGCCCTCCAGGGGATTTTCTGAACCCAGGGATCTAGAACCTGCATCTCTTGCGTCAGCAGGCAGATGCTTTACCACTGTGCCACCTTAGAAAGTAATACTTTAATAAGGCTCAGCAACCGGTCTAATGGCTACTGTCATTTTGAATTAGTGAGGAGCGTAAGTGATATTTCCAGATGTCTGATGATGGTGATGTGATGGGTATGAGATTTCTGTTGTTGACCAGTCCCAACTTCCTAAATCCTATCCGTGGATCTCTTGGCAAGGCCCTTGCTACCCTGCCCTAGGCGAGCCTGCCTTCACCTTGGTCTCCATCACCCCCTCCTCCTCTATTCACTTTGCTGTGCTGGTTGCTTCTTCCTTGACCACTCCAAGCTTGTCTCGAGCCCAGAGCCTCTGCCCCTCCTGTTCCCTCTGCCTGGAATGCTCTTCCCCACTTTCAGGGAAACTTTGGGTCTCGGTCAGATAGCACCTTCGTAGAAAAGCCTTTCTGGGACTTCCCTGGTGGTCCAGTAGCTAAAACTCTGTGCTCCCAATGCGCACTAGAGGGGCTCCTTAAATATTAGGAGAGTCAATGAAGTGAAATACGGAAAATTAGGGCTCTGCTTAAAAAATCTGTGACATGTCCTTGGCATTCCCAAATGTTATGTAGCCCATGGTTTAAACTAAGTCAGGAAAGTTCAGGCTTAGCAGGCACCTTAGGAAGGATCTGCCTGCACACTCCTGTCCTCGCTCCCCACCAGAGAGATGAGCAAGTCAGAGAGGCAGGCGAGACCTGCTGGCTTCTGGCCCAGGCCCGTTTCCCCTGAGACTGCAGTGGGAATAATTCTTACAGTGATGCTAGACTTTTACAGACTTCTTAACTCAAGGAAGTGGAGAGCATCTTGTGCAACCACCCATTTCAGACCTGGGTCTGAATTTCAGAGCCTGTTAGTCTCTCAGAGGAGACGTGACCTGCCCTCAACAGTCCAGCCCCTGGGCCTCTTTTTTCCTTTCATCTTCTGAATGTGGGTTGCATGTTCATCTGAATATTCCACGCGTGAACCCTTATGATACGCTGTGCACTAGGGAAATGGGCCTGATTCTTGTCCCTCAGCCCTACCCCTAACTCATTCGTGGCTGAAACCAGGAGGCTGGCGGTAATAACACGGCAGTGACAAACTGAGAACATTTCACGTTGGAGAGACAGATTGCTGAGCTGGAGGGCAGCGTCTAGGGTCTTCCACCATCAAGACCTTTCCTGGAGGATGTGACATCATTCTGAGCCTCTCAGGACATCTCTGTGTGTGAAGTTTGGAACACGTTGTCCATCTTGGGTCTCTGCTGTGGCTCTGGGAGTAGCTGAATGGATGGACGGATAAACTGATCGAATGGACTCTACCCTCCCCCCTAACCTGGAAACGGTAATTAACTGTGATGGGCGGCAACGCGTATTAAGACAGAGATTCCTTGCCACGTGTATCTGCTTCAGGTTGAGCCCCAGGCACGAGTGACCAGTTTTAGATGGTCCTGGCAGAGAGCAGATGGTGAAAAGGGGAAGCATTCTCTAACATCTGCTTGATGAAACATCAAATAATTTTGGGACTTCCCTGGTGGTCCAGTAGCTAAAACTCTGTGCTCCCAATGCGCACTAGAGGGGCTCCTTAAATATTAGGAGAGTCAATGAAGTGAAATACGGAAAATTAGGGCTCTGCTTAAAAAATCTGTGACATGTCCTTGGCATTCCCAAATGTTATGTAGCCCATGGTTTAAACTAAGTCAGGAAAGTTCAGGCTTAGCAGGCACCTTAGGAAGGATCTGCCTGCACACTCCTGTCCTCGCTCCCCACCAGAGAGATGAGCAAGTCAGAGAGGCTGGCGAGACCTGCTGGCTTCTGGCCCAGGCCCGTTTCCCCTGAGACTGCAGTGGGAATAATTCTTACAGTGATGCTAGACTTTTACAGACTTCTTAACTCAAGGAAGTGGAGAGCATCTTGTGCAACCACCCATTTCAGACCTGGGTCTGAATTTCAGAGCCTGTTAGTCTCTCAGAGGAGACGTGACCTGCCCTCAACAGTCCAGCCCCTGGGCCTCTTTTTTCCTTTCATCTTCTGAATGTGGGTTGCATGTTCATCTGAATATTCCACGCGTGAACCCTTATGATACGCTGTGCACTAGGGAAATGGGCCTGATTCTTGTCCCTCAGCCCTACCCCTAACTCATTCGTGGCTGAAACCAGGAGGCTGGCGGTAATAACACGGCAGTGACAAACTGAGAACATTTCACGTTGGAGAGACAGATTGCTGAGCTGGAGGGCAGCGTCTAGGGTCTTCCACCATCAAGACCTTTCCTGGAGGATGTGACATCATTCTGAGCCTCTCAGGACATCTCTGTGTGTGAAGTTTGGAACACGTTGTCCATCTTGGGTCTCTGCTGTGGCTCTGGGAGTAGCTGAATGGATGGACGGATAAACTGATCGAATGGACTCTACCCTCCCCCCTAACCTGGAAACGGTAATTAACTGTGATGGGCGGCAACGCGTATTAAGACAGAGATTCCTTGCCACGTGTATCTGCTTCAGGTTGAGCCCCAGGCACGAGTGACCAGTTTTAGATGGTCCTGGCAGAGAGCAGATGGTGAAAAGGGGAAGCATTCTCTAACATCTGCTTGATGAAACATCAAATAATGGGATTTGTTAGTAAGCTAATTACAAGATAATTAGAGAGCCCAAATCAAAGGAGTTCTCAGAAGGTCCCAGACTCAGAAGGCTGGAACATCATTGTGAAGATAAAAGATTGTTGAGGTCTGCAGCTATTTCTCAGTGACGCAGAAAGTTCTGTTGGGCAAAAAGTGTGGCACTTTTATTTATTTAGCTCAGGCTCATTGCGTACTTTATTCTTTCATTAAAAAAAAAAAGTATATGAGGGGGCTTGAGTGAAAGAGTTGATTATTCTGCTATTTGGCAATATTTCTGCAGAAACTGTCCAAAAGCTATATAATAAATCAAGCCCCCTCCCCACCTCCTGGCGGGGCTGATGTTTATGAGGAGGCTGTTCACAGAAAGTAGATGCCGCCGTGCCCTGTACCCTCGAGGACAGACGGGATGGGAGAGATTTCATTTGCCTTGTGGGAGAGAGCCTCTTGCCAAAGTCTTAACTCTTTCCAGGAGCAGAAACTCTAGGCTATGGGGAATTCCTAGAAGAAAATGTAGACTTTTAATTTTAAAGAAGAAAAACCATGGGACTTTCCAGGCAGGTCCAGTGGTTAAGACTCCACATTCCATGGCAGAAGGTGCTGGTTCGATCCCTGGTTGGGGAACGAGGGTCCCACATGCTGCGGTGTGCAGCCAACAAATTTTAAAAATAAAAGAAGAAAACCAAAATATTGTAATAACGTGAAAACTGCCCTGAACTATCCCTGTCTTGACTCTTCCCTCAGCGTCACTCACGGTCTCTACACAAGAAATCAGCCTACAAACGTTTGTTGAGCGCCTGCTGTGTGCTGGGGTCGTGGCAGCCACAGGCCCTGTAGCACCGGCCGCAGAAGCTGTGTCAGCTTGTGGCAGGTCATTGGCATTAACATCTAACAATGCCTCTGCGGCTCCCAGATGTGCAACGTGGGGCAAGTTGCTTAATCTCTCTGGGTTGCAGTTTCTTTGTAAAATGGGAGACCCTTAAAACAACCTGATAGAATTACTGGGAGGGTCAGCAGGGTGCTTACTACACGCTGTCCTTGTCTCGTTCCTCGTCCCGGTGCTGGGAGTGTGCGGAGAAGGCCGAATGCCCTGGAGGGCGGGCTTCAGAGTTTCCTAAAGGAGCCGAATTGTCTACTAACGATGAACGGGGCTAGCCGCTTCTGGGTGGGTGTCCAGTGCCCCAGAGAAACCTGCCTTGGGGTCATCTGAATGCGGCCCTTCCTTGAGCCCTTGCAGCCAGCCTCCCCTTTCCTTGAGGCTGCCCTGATCGCTGCGGCCCTCAGCCCTCCTTCCTCCCTCCCCTGTGGAAGCCGACGACGTCACCCTGTGCCCAAATCCCTTGCCCAGTAGGCTTCTCTGCAAGGACATAAGGATGCTCTGGAAGGTTGCACCCTGGAGCCCTAACAAGGGTTGCCCCTGGGGAAGGCAGAGGTCAGAGGGGACATTAGCTTTAGCTATAATTTTTATCTATGATTTTTTTTTTTATATAAAGGGAGAACGAATTGGTTAGTCATTTGTGTAAGTCCAAGTTCAACAAATACAGACGGGGTCTGCTGCCTGGTTCCTCAGCGGGGCACTGGGGACAGTGACGCCATTTCCCTTTCTCATGGTGGATTTTGGGTCCACTAATGAGTCTGTGAGCCTGAGAGGATGGCCAGAGTCTCGCTGTCTTTGCAGATGCTGCAGCCCTGGCTGAGGGGCTCCCGCCCAGTTCTTCTGGGATGCTGGCAGGCAGGAGCCACCTGATAGCCCATTGCCTTCCGCAGGTGGGGTCTCAGGGCCTTCAGTCCTGCAAGGGTTTGGAGGAAGCCCAGGCCTGGATCAGCTCAATCTGACCCTGAGCCCCATCCCTGGAGTCTCCAGCCTCCTCCTGGGCTGCTTAGCTCTGTGCTCTGACTGTCAAGGCCTCCCTCCTCAAGCCCACGATGGTCTCCTGCCAGACACACTGTAGATGTTCCCTGAGTGAAGTGGGTGGCTGAGGTCCTTTTCCAGAGATGTGACAGGGCTGGTCTGTGCCACAAAACGCCTCCGTTTCTACTTGTCCGTGCTCACGGCCAACCAGTCCCTTGGCATTGTCAGGCACACGTCAGGGTCTCGAAAGGAGTCTCTGGGGACAGGTCTCACCCCACCCCAGGGTCTCTGTGACCCGGCCCCCTTCAGGCCTGCCAGGCTGGCACGCAGGCGCTTGATTTCATTGTCAGGGAAACCAAGTCTCTGCAGACGTCACTCCTGTCCTTGGGGTGATAAGGGCGCGTCCCGCCTGTCACTCTGCCACTTGCCATCCTCCGATAAGGCCGAGCATCTGCTCGTCCTTGGAAGGCAAGACAAATTTAGACGTGGCGGATTTAGAACATCAGGTGACTGTTCGCAGCTGTAGCTCTTAAGAGGCAGACGGTGGCCTGGCTAATCTCACAGTTTGCTGGGCATCCGTCTCGCCTCTCCACCAAGATCAGCAGCCACTGGAAGGCGAGGCTGGACCCTCAGTGCCCAGTCTGGGCTTGGGTACTAGCACCATTCTCGGGGGTCTTCACTGGTAGGTTTTGTGTTTGGAGAGTCTTAGAATGGGACATTGGGGGACGTCCCTGCCGGTCCAGTGGTTGAGCATCTGCCTCCCAGTGCAGGGCACACGGGTTCAGTCCCTGTTTGGGGAACTAAGAGCCCACATATTGAGGAATGACTAAGTCCGTGCACCGCAACTAAGACCTGAGGAGCCAAACTAATCAATAAATATATTTAAAAAAAGAGAGAGAGAATGGAGCATCGATAGGGATTTTACAGATGGTCCAAGATTGTGGTTTTCAAAGGGTGCTCTGCAGGAAACATGAAAGATCCAGAGCAGACTTGTGTCTCCTCAGGGTTTCTTTTTTTTACCGTTTATATTTGAGCTTCTGTGTAAGGTTTTATTCCAGACTTAAAAGCAAGTCTGAAACCCATGGTTCTAAGCCAACTCTCCCATTTTCCAGGTAAGTAGACTGAGTTCAAGAAAGGTGGCTTGCCAAGGTTTCCTGGTGGCCTGACTCCCTGTCTGAGTGGGCTCAGGCTGCCAGAGAAAAATGCCACCCAGCGGGGGTCTTAAACAAGACATCCGTTGTCTCCCAGTTCTGGAAGTTGGAGGCCCCAGATCCGTTTCTACTTGTCCGTGCTCACGGCCAACCAGTCCCTTGGCATTGTCAGGCACGTCAGGGTCTCGAAAGGAGTCTCTGGGGACAGGTCTCACCCCACCCCAGGGTCTCTGTGACCCGGCCCCCTTCAGGCCTGCCAGGCTGGCACGCAGGCGCTTGATTTCATTGTCAGGGAAACCAAGTCTCTGCAGACGTCACTCCTGTCCTTGGGGTGATAAGGGCGCGTCCCGCCTGTCACTCTGCCACTTGCCATCCTCCGATAAGGCCGAGCATCTGCTCGTCCTTGGAAGGCAAGACAAATTTAGACGTGGCGGATTTAGAACATCAGGTGACTGTTCGCAGCTGTAGCTCTTAAGAGGCAGACGGTGGCCTGGCTAATCTCACAGTTTGCTGGGCATCCGTCTCGCCTCTCCACCAAGATCAGCAGCCACTGGAAGGCGAGGCTGGACCCTCAGTGCCCAGTCTGGGCTTGGGTACTAGCACCATTCTCGGGGGTCTTCACTGGTAGGTTTTGTGTTTGGAGAGTCTTAGAATGGGACATTGGGGGACGTCCCTGCCGGTCCAGTGGTTGAGCATCTGCCTCCCAGTGCAGGGCACACGGGTTCAGTCCCTGTTTGGGGAACTAAGAGCCCACATATTGAGGAATGACTAAGTCCGTGCACCGCAACTAAGACCTGAGGAGCCAAACTAATCAATAAATATATTTAAAAAAAGAGAGAGAGAATGGAGCATCGATAGGGATTTTACAGATGGTCCAAGATTGTGGTTTTCAAAGGGTGCTCTGCAGGAAACATGAAAGATCCAGAGCAGACTTGTGTCTCCTCAGGGTTTCTTTTTTTTACCGTTTATATTTGAGCTTCTGTGTAAGGTTTTATTCCAGACTTAAAAGCAAGTCTGAAACCCATGGTTCTAAGCCAACTCTCCCATTTTCCAGGTAAGTAGACTGAGTTCAAGAAAGGTGGCTTGCCAAGGTTTCCTGGTGGCCTGACTCCCTGTCTGAGTGGGCTCAGGCTGCCAGAGAAAAATGCCACCCAGCGGGGGTCTTAAACAAGACATCCGTTGTCTCCCAGTTCTGGAAGTTGGAGGCCCCAGATCGAGGTGTGAGCAGTATTGTTTCCTTCTGAGCCCATCTGCTCCAGGCTTTCCTCCTAGCTTCTTATGGTTGCTGCAGTTTTCAGCACTCCTTGGGTTGTAGAAGCAGCACCTTAACCTCGTCTTCATCTTCACATGGCATTCTCGTGGGTGTCTGTGTAACCTCTGTAAATACCTTATTTTCAAATAAGATCACATTATAAAGGACTAGGAGTAAAGACTCCAACCCATCTTCTTTGTTGTTCAGTCACTAAGTCGTGTTCAACTCTTTGTGACGTCATGGGCTGCAGCACGCCAGGCTTCCCTGTCCTTCACCATCTCCTGGAGTTTGCACAAACTCATGTCCCTTGAGTCAGTGATGCCATGCAACCGTCTGATCCTCTGTCACCCCCTTGTCCTTCTTCCCTAAATCCTTCTCAGCATCAGGGTCTTTTCTAGTGAGTTGTCTCTTTGCATCAGGTGGTCAAAGTATTGGAGCTTCAGGTTAAGTATCAGTCTATCCAATGAATATTCAGGGTTGGCTTCCTTTAGGATTGATTCGTTTGATCTCCTTGCAGTCCAAGGGACTCTCAGGAGTCTTCTCTGGCACCACAATGTCTTCTTTAGGGATCACAATCCAACCCCTCAGTCCCCACCTTCTAACATGATTTCTGGAGTTCAAATTCAAGGGGCCAGAGGACCCAGAATCCTCCCAAGTCTGAGGGTAGACCCAATCCTCCTTCCTGACCCAGCTCGGAGTTAACCCCTGCAGGCCAAGTTCACTGCGTCCCCATAGGCCACGGGAATGTCTACTGGATGACTAACAGTTTTCCAAACCATGCTGCGTGGTGCATTTTTGTTCTTTTTATTGTTGTTGTTATTGTTCAAATCGTTGTCATTGGTAAATTACTTTGCTAAAAAACATAAGAAAACACACATGAAAGACCACCCATAATTTTACCACTGGGCTGTGGCCACAGTTAACACTTTCATATAATTGCTTCTAGCTTTTATTTTGTGGACATACTATGGTTTTGTTTATTCGTCTTTTTCTTAATGAAATTACAAAAATATTTTCCCACGTCATTAAAAACCTCCATAAATGTGATTTATGTTTTTCCATTTGATGCATAGTTTCTGAGTGTCAGGCACTGGGGATTCATCAGTGAACCAAACACAAAATTCCTGTTCTCGAAGGCCATCTGGAGGGGGGGTGTCTCCACCAGGGCACAGGGGGCGCTAGCCTGCCGCCCTTTCCCCAGCATCAGCCCAGCCGCCTGTCTGTCTCCACCTGTGGGGCTTCTTTATTTCCTGAGAGCAGATGCTTTCTTTACGTTATCTTGAAAATAAGTCCTCTCCTGGTGGTTGTAAATGAATCTGATTTTTAAAGACTTCCTATCTATCCCATGGGCTTCCCAGATGGCTCAATGGGAAAGAATCCACCTGTGAATGCAGGAGACACAGGTTCAATCCCTGGGTCAGGAAGATCCCCTGGAGGAGGGACTGGCAACTCATTCCAGGATTCTTTCCTGGGAAATCCTATGGACAGAGGAGCCTGGTGGGCTACAGTCCACGGGGTCGCAAGGAGTCGGACCCGACTGAGCACACACACACTTCTATTCCATGTATATATCCATGTATATATTGTAACTGAGGGTTTTCTTAGCCACTGGATGGCATGTGGGATCATAGTTCTCCAACCAGGAATCAAACCTGTGTCCCTGCATTGGAAGCACAGAGTCTGTTTTTTTTGTTTGTTTTTTTTTTTTACTTTAATTTTAATTGGAGGATAATTGTTTTCCAGTCTTGTGTTGGTTTCCGCCATACATCAGCAGGGATCAGCCACAGGTGGACACATGGCCTGTCCTCCTTGAGCCTCCCTCTGCCTCCCACCCCACCCACCCCTCTAGGTTGTCACAAGAGCGTCAGGCTGAGCTCCCGGTGTTAGACAGTAGCTTCCCACCAGCTGTCTGTTTTACACATGGTCATGTATTTATTTCAATGCTACCCTCTCAATTCCTCCCTCCCTCCCTCTCCTTCCCCAGCTGTGTGCATAAGTCTGTCCTCTATGTCTGGATCTCTATTCCTGCCCTGCAAATAGCTTCATCCGTTCCATTTTTATAGATGCCATATATATGTGTTAACCACTGTACGGCCAGGGAAGTCCCTGGGTTTTGTTCCCTCTATTTTTTGCCATTACAGTTAGTGGTCAGATCAGCCTCTTTGTACTTCATTGGGACCTTGCAGTCTCTGGCTCAGAGGTGAGATAGTGCACGCTGTCTTTCTGAATGCAGACACGTTTAGCTAAATCCTAGCAGCCTTCGCCCTGGCCTCTGCCTCCTTTGCTTCTTCTGGAATGTTCCATATCCAGCTTGCACTTGCATCCGCAGATGCCGTGAAATGTGCCACTGCTGGACAAAGCCAGTGAGGCTTGGTGAACACCTCGGGCCCGCTTGCCAGCCCCAATTCACTGCAGTCTCGGGCAGGAGAAGGGCTTTTCTGTCTATTCTGAGGCCTGTTTTTCCTAAAAATGGGAAAAAACAAGCTGGTTTATGCAGCAACCGGGACCTCAAAGCAGTACCAGAGGCCAGACGACCCGAAGCAGCCCGAGCATGACAGAGTTCTGCTCCATAAAGAGACGGTGGGACAACATGGCTGACGGTCTCTGCCCAGCCTCTGTTGACGGAATTTATTGCCCGGGCTCTGTCTCTTCAGCAGCCCCTTGGCAGCGTCGCCCCAGCCTCTGCCTGCGCGCATTAAACACCCCTGGTTCCGAGTACCCCGGCGCGAGCACCCAGGAGAGCGTGAGAAGACAAAACCGTGGGCGGAGGGATATGTGGAGGGATATGTGGGGCCAGTATGAACTTTCAAATTAAAAAAAAAAAAAGAACAGCAGCAACAAAAATGTATCCCCTAAAATGCCTCTGGACGCCTGAGCGCCTGCTGATGTCTCCCTGTGGCCCCTTCCAGCCAGTGTCAGGAAGAAAGATACAAAACTGAGAAGCTGGAAAACTCAGTGTGTCTTTGTTTTTCCTTTTTTCCTATTTCACAATTGTGCTGCCCTTGCCTCATCTTTAAAAATTATTTTTTAAATGATCTTTTCGTTCCTTTTATCTGTACCGAAATAAACCCACTGATGAAATTTCCAAAATAGAATCAAAAAGAGGCAAATAAAAATTGCCAATGAGATAATTACCGTTAACGTTTCGGTCTGTGGCCTTTTCATCGTTTACTCTGCTTGGAGAGAGAGAATTGTATCAGCGGTCTTTTGTTTCCCTGCACAGAAGTCAGGTACCATTTTAAATGGAGATACAGGGTTGTAGAGCCTCTTCAGGACCGGGAGGTAGATGACCCAGGGTCCTGTGCTGCTTGCTGCCTTGGTTCTCTGGCCTTGAGAAAGTCACTCAATCGCAATTTGCCCATCTTTTTTTTATAAGATTTTTTTTACGTGGATCATTTTTAAAGTCTTTATTGAATTCGTTACAGTATTTCTTCTGTTTCGTGTTTTGGCTGTGAGGCATGTGGGATCTTAGCTCCCCAGCCAGGGATGGAACCCGCATCCCATTCATAGGAAGGTGAAGTCTTAGCCACTGGACCTCCAAGGAAGTCCCAATTTGCGCATCTTTAGAATGGAGATCTGGTCGTCTTTCTTACCTTACTGGATGATCAAGTGTCCAGTGGAGCTGCTGGTGGAAAGTGCTTTGTACTGATCACTGGAGATTGTGGCTGGTCACTTTCAACATGGTCATGTGACCCTGGGGTTCCCTGGTGGCTTGGATGGTACCGAATCTGCCTGAGATGCAGGAGAGGCAGGTTCAGTCCCTGGATTGGCAAGATCCCCTGCAGAAAGGAATGGCAACTCACTGTAGTAGTCTTGCCTGGAGAATCCTATACACGGAGGCGTCCACGGGGTCACAAAGAGTGGGACATGATTGAGCAACTAAGCATGCACGTGTGTGACTCTTCTTCTAAGGCTCTCCCTCTGTCTGATGTCAGTGAGAATCACCACCCACCCTCTGGCTGCCCAGAGGCCAGGGAGCCTCTCTTTCCCTCTGCTCTGCGCCCCCGCCCCTGGTCAGTGCACAGAGCCGGTCCGTCTCGAAGTCCCGGTGGCGCTTCCTGCACTGTGTCCCTTGGGGCAGCCCCTCTCTCGCCATGCCCCCATTCCCCTCACCCCAGCCATCACCCTCTCCCGCCTTAACGCCTACTTCACTTGCAGTTCCCTCCGGGCTCATGTGTTTCCCACCAAGCTCTGCACAGCCGCCAGGAGGCTTTCTCTAAAACATCTTCGGCTCACCTACCACCTGCTGCATCTGAACTTTGCATGTGGTCAGGAGGGAGCCCCAAACTTGCGCTTCCTTACTGCTCCAGTTTCACTGCTCCCTACCCATGCCCCAGCTCAGCCTTTCCTTCTGGTCTCCTCCCTTCTCCAGGCCTTTGCCCAACACTTCCCTAATTCTCCCTGGTAAACCACTCAGCCTCAGCCTTCTACCTTACAGGTCACTTCCTCCGGGAAGCTTTCCCTGGTGGCCTCACCCAGTCTGAGTGTGGTCTTCACCCTTGTGGCCGTCTGATGACGGGCCTCTTACTCTGCTTGGCTGCAGAGTCAAGCCTGGATCTGTCTGCGTTGTTTCCCCAACACCCAGCGTGAGAGCCCACCTTCAGATGCTTTTAGACTCTTGATTTTCTTTCCTGCTGAGGTATTTTTGCTTTCAACCTCCGAAGTCCTGAAATGATTGCTGATGGACCTAATTTTTCTCTATGACTGGAAATGTGGTAGAGAATGACTTTCACCTTGTCAGTTCAGAAGTATAGCTGCTTTGATCAAAAATGGTTCCCTGGTGGCTTGGATGGTACCGAATCTGCCTGAGATGCAGGAGAGGCAGGTTCAGTCCCTGGATTGGCAAGATCCCCTGCAGAAAGGAATGGCAACTCACTGTAGTAGTCTTGCCTGGAGAATCCTATACACGGAGGCGTCCACGGGGTCACAAAGAGTGGGACATGATTGAGCAACTAAGCATGCACGTGTGTGACTCTTCTTCTAAGGCTCTCCCTCTGTCTGATGTCAGTGAGAATCACCACCCACCCTCTGGCTGCCCAGAGGCCAGGGAGCCTCTCTTTCCCTCTGCTCTGCGCCCCCGCCCCTGGTCAGTGCACAGAGCCGGTCCGTCTCGAAGTCCCGGTGGCGCTTCCTGCACTGTGTCCCTTGGGGCAGCCCCTCTCTCGCCATGCCCCCATTCCCCTCACCCCAGCCATCACCCTCTCCCGCCTTAACGCCTACTTCACTTGCAGTTCCCTCCGGGCTCATGTGTTTCCCACCAAGCTCTGCACAGCCGCCAGGAGGCTTTCTCTAAAACATCTTCGGCTCACCTACCACCTGCTGCATCTGAACTTTGCATGTGGTCAGGAGGGAGCCCCAAACTTGCGCTTCCTTACTGCTCCAGTTTCACTGCTCCCTACCCATGCCCCAGCTCAGCCTTTCCTTCTGGTCTCCTCCCTTCTCCAGGCCTTTGCCCAACACTTCCCTAATTCTCCCTGGTAAACCACTCAGCCTCAGCCTTCTACCTTACAGGTCACTTCCTCCGGGAAGCTTTCCCTGGTGGCCTCACCCAGTCTGAGTGTGGTCTTCACCCTTGTGGCCGTCTGATGACGGGCCTCTTACTCTGCTTGGCTGCAGAGTCAAGCCTGGATCTGTCTGCGTTGTTTCCCCAACACCCAGCGTGAGAGCCCACCTTCAGATGCTTTTAGACTCTTGATTTTCTTTCCCTGCTTAGGTATTTTTGCTTTCAACCTCCGAAGTCCTGAAATGATTGCTGATGGACCTAATTTTTCTCTATGACTGGAAATGTGGTAGAGAATGACTTTCACCTTGTCAGTTCAGAAGTATAGCTGCTTTGATCAAAAATGGTTCAGGACAGAGATGCCCAGTGGCACCCCTCAAAGGCAGCGAGCCCACTTTTCTCTCCCTTTCTGGGCCCCCAGCTGACTCAAGGAGCAGCGTTGGGAGAGCTGGAGGAAGGCGTGTGTGTTGCCCGCATCGCCGTCGCGCCAGCCCCCTCCGGCTGGTCAGCAGAGAGGGACACAGAGGGGACGCTGCTTCAGGTCTTCGACAGCCTGGCTTGAGACAGAGTGAGGGCTGAGAATGGCGTTTCCAAAAGATGACGTCATCAGGATTAGGCATCAGCAGCTCTGGGAGTTCTCGGCAGCTGTAGGCACTGTGGTTGTGTCTCAGGCAGGTCAGCTGGGACAAGGCTATCGAGGGGCTGCCCGTTTCCATCAGTTTGGCACAGAGACAACGGGGAAGAGCGTGGGGACCAGGGTTTGAGCCAGGTTCTGTTCCTCACTGACTGTGACCTTGGGCAAGTATGTAGCTTCCCAGCCCTCAGTCTCTGGATCTGCTAAAGGGGAGTGGACGTGCTGTGAGCCCTGCCTGAAGGCGTGCGGGGAGGGCTCTACACAGGGCCTGGCTCAGAGCGAGGGCCCCCGGGTGGCCGCTTCATCCCCTTCCTCTTCATTATCTCTGTTGTCAATAGTCTCATTCTCGGTTCCTGGGGTGCTGGAGGCCACATCCTGCTGGTGTGAAGTTTGTCTGTTCATTCATTCGATCACTCATCTGTTGAGTCCTCACTCTCTGCCAGGGATCCAGGGAGCTGCCAGGTGGTGGCGAGCTGGTTTCCGCAGTGGCTCCTGGCAGCACGGACCAGGCTGTGTGTATCCTTTCTGTAACCTGGATAGAACCCTTTCCTCTTAGCCCTCAAAATCTCTATTTACTTATGCTTAGCAGACTTAGAGGTTCTATGGTTACCCCCCAAACCCCTTTCCTTAAAGGCCACCTCATCCATCCCTCTGCCTCCAGGCAGGAAGGGCCTCAGCCAACCCAGGTGCATGGAGTGCTAGCCTGTTCATCCTCGAAGCCCTGATCGGCTTTCGCTCTGGGCAAGGCCCGGCCGAGGGCCCCAGGGGGCCTGTAAGGCCAGCTCCATCCCTTAAGGAGTTGTCCCTCGTCGGGGAGACGGGGCAGAAAGCACACACACGATGCTGGGTAAGAGCCACGGAATGTGGGCAGTGGTCACGCATCTGTCGTCAGCACCTAGTGCCCAGTGGTAGGAGGAGGACGGGGCCAGAGACATCCCGGTGAGACAGGAAGGTTCCAGCTGGATCGGTGGGAGAAAGGGAAGGCTTCGATCTCTTACAGCGCCCGCAGCCCCTCTCAGTGCGAGCAGCGAGCAGAGAGACTGTGGACGGAGCCGCCTGGGCTGCCTGCGTGATTGGAGACTCAGTCCCTGCTCCGGGTATTTATCCTTCACCTGCTGTGTGCCAGGGAGGACAGAGACAGGGCTTCTCAGGCACCCAGCCCAGGACCTGCCGTGTTTCAGAAACGGCCCCTCTTTCCGATGCCAGGGGACCAGGGCTCAGGTGACACCACAGGGGCAGGAGTGGCTGAAGCTGCCTCGCCTGCCGCCTCAGGCTGGGCGCAGGTTTCTCTTTGTGACTCTGGGTCACAGAATACCTTTGACATCACCTGTGAGGTCTCCGCGCCGGCTGCCGTTCCGGCTGCCCACCTGTCTCTCGCTCTTCTCATGGGGGGTGATTTCTTGCTTCCCTGCTGTCTTGCCTCTCTCCTCCTCCCCCATGGGGCCTATTAGATGGGCACGAACCTCACACTGGCCTGGGATGTGCCTGGAGTCCCGCTGGGAGGTCACTTCAGGCAGCCTTCCAGGTGGGGCTTGCAGACCTGAGCCGCTGGCTCAGAACGTGGGTGTGGGCGCAGGGGGAGCGCTCCGGCCCCCCAGGCCTCTGGCCTCCTGCTCCGGCCTGTCAGCCCTGAGGCTCAGTCTCTTGGGGCTTCTGCCATCTTCTGTACTCACTGGGCCTTAAGGTGAGAGGAATCGTTGTCCGCGTGCTCGCCACTCACCCCAGCCTGCACCCCTCCCTGTCTTCCTGTTTCCTGCAGGGGCTGCCGCAGGTAGAAGCCTGAGCTTCTGTCCCAGGGGGTTAGCTCTGCCGCTTTTTCTCCATCTCTTCCCCTTGAGGCTCAGTCCTGAGGGCTCAGGTACCGCTGGCACCTGGCTCCGCCAAGGGGCGCCCAGGCTGGTGCTGTCTGTTGCCCTCCAACTTTCCAGAAGAGTCTGCGGGGGTTCCTCCTGGAATGTCAGGGCTGGGAGACCACAGTTCCATGCTAGCCGCACCCCTACTCTGCAGGTGGGGAAACGAGGCCCCGCCAAGGGCCACGGGCAGGCTGGAGCCTGAGGACGGCAGGAAACAAGCAGGGGCCTGGGTCTGCTGGCTCGGTGGCCAGGCACCCTGGGCCCAGAAGGTGCCTCAGTGGAAGAGCCTGGAAGGCCCTAGTCGTGGCGTATTTTGGTGGAGGGGGAGGAATGTAAGAGCTGGGAGGGGCATTTCTGGACCTGTGGCAACAAGGGACCTGTTCTTCGTTCGTTTGTTTGAGAGGGAAGTAAAGATTATTAGAGTGGAGGAAGGGAGAACCAGCATGGTTAGAGTGGGAGACACTGTGAGAACAGCGGGCCGGCTCAAGGGAAAGCCGACCGACCGTAAGCAGGGGTCTTTGATCCATTTTATAGCTAGGGGAAGGGACCTGTTCTCGGCTCCTGGCGTCATGTCCTGGCAGAGAGGTGAATACTCACCGGCCGGGCCGGTTGGGTGGCTGCCACGCTCAAGGGCAACCTCCACATTCAGGAAGGGCTTTCCCTTAGGATCCCGACCCTTCCCTAGGGGGCGGGGGCAGCTCGGCTAGCAGAGAGGGCTGCCCCACAGACCCAGGGTACAGCCAGGCTGGGCCAGGTGGCGTCCCTGTCCCATTCTGTCCAGAGTCCAGCCTTTCCCCCTTCACGAGAGGGTGCAGGGCTTTACCCAACAGGTGAGCTCTTCTCTCGCCCAGCCGCCCATCTGTCGGTCCCAGGGTGGGTCCCCGCGCCTGCACCCAGTAGGTGCTTGTTGTGCATCTGGTCAACCAGTCCTGCGGGCTGGTTTTAGTTTATGCTCTGTCACTAACACCCACCTGCTTCCCTCTTTGTTCAAACTGCTGGGAAGCCCACAGCCAAGTCTGGTAGGAAAGCATTGCTCTCCTTTGTCAGTCGTCCTGAGGGAGGCTTGTTTTCGTCTCCCTTCCCTTTTGGCTGATGATTTCCTGTCCTTTGTCTTTCATTGAACAATTGAACATGTGCTTTTATTGGGAAATGTGGTGGACCCATTGGGGAAGTGAGCAAGCGATGAATGCATGACTCCATTAGCAAAAGAAAGGAGAAAGGTCCCTCTGCCCCACCTGGGAAGCAGGTGTGTTGAATTCTGTTGCTCCTCCTTGGAGATGAACACCTGCCTTGTGGACTTTGGGGAACAGTATGGGTGGAATGTGTTTTGACTGAGGTCTTTGGCTGTCCCAGGCCAGTGCCTGCCCCGGGGCTCTAGAAGATGTGGCCCCGAGGGCCAGAAGACGCCACCCTCCTCTAGGGAACTGCCTGTGGAATAACCAGCCCAGAGCGGGCCAGGGCTTGCCTGGTTTGGCACAGCTGGCCAGCTTCCTATTTTGAAGAAACCGGCTGAGAGCTTGGCCAGAGGAGCCCTCTGAGAGTGCCCTGAGGGGAATGAGGCATGCCCAGTTATAGCTGCGGCAGTGGCAGCCAGCTTTGTGCGCTTCTCTTCCTTGTTCTCCATCCCTGGTGAAGAGGTGCGGTGACGGGCCATCTGCAGGGAGCCAGGACGGTCACATTGTCCAAAAAAAAGGAGAGGTATAAATAGTGAGGAGGGACGTGGCCTGATGACAGGACTGCTTTGCTCACAACACCAAGGAGGGCGCTCTTGAGGTCCCGACCACCAAACAGGACAGCACTGTTTGCGATGTTGAGATGAGAGTTGAATAACCTCCTGTCGTCCTGCACTCTCTTCCCTTGCCCCACCTGGCCATCCTAAGGGAGAGTCTGGGAGAATGAGCTCTAGGTGGAGCAGTCACAGCCCATCTGCTGTATTTTTCAAAAAAGATCACGTGGCTTGAGACCAGACGGTGCTGGACGGGCTGGTGCTCTGTGCTGGAAGGGGGCAAGGGTGGGGGTCCGGGGAGGAGGGTCAGGCCGGTGGGCCTGGACTAGCTGTGGGCCAAGCCTGGTCCTCAGTGGGCTTCAGTGTTACGAAGAGGCGGACAAAAGGCAGGAGAGAGGTTCGGGGGGGTGGCGTGGCTTTGGGAGGTGGGCCGGGGTAGTGCTACAATTTTATTTCCGATAGTTCTGGAAGGACAGCAGTATCGTTAAATTCATACAGGATTCCATTCTTCACTCTTCTATTTGCGCCCTGGATGGTCTCGGGCAAGCCTCTCATCTTCAGCAAGTTCTTTTCTTGGACCGTGGGCATACCTCCTGGGGTCTGCTCCGTCACTCAGTTGTGTCAAACACCTGCCTTGTGGACTTTGGGGAACAGTATGGGTGGAATGTGTTTTGACTGAGGTCTTTGGCTGTCCCAGGCCAGTGCCTGCCCCGGGGCTCTAGAAGATGTGGCCCCGAGGGCCAGAAGACGCCACCCTCCTCTAGGGAACTGCCTGTGGAATAACCAGCCCAGAGCGGGCCAGGGCTTGCCTGGTTTGGCACAGCTGGCCAGCTTCCTATTTTGAAGAAACCGGCTGAGAGCTTGGCCAGAGGAGCCCTCTGAGAGTGCCCTGAGGGGAATGAGGCATGCCCAGTTATAGCTGCGGCAGTGGCAGCCAGCTTTGTGCGCTTCTCTTCCTTGTTCTCCATCCCTGGTGAAGAGGTGCGGTGACGGGCCATCTGCAGGGAGCCAGGACGGTCACATTGTCCAAAAAAAAGGAGAGGTATAAATAGTGAGGAGGGACGTGGCCTGATGACAGGACTGCTTTGCTCACAACACCAAGGAGGGCGCTCTTGAGGTCCCGACCACCAAACAGGACAGCACTGTTTGCGATGTTGAGATGAGAGTTGAATAACCTCCTGTCGTCCTGCACTCTCTTCCCTTGCCCCACCTGGCCATCCTAAGGGAGAGTCTGGGAGAATGAGCTCTAGGTGGAGCAGTCACAGCCCATCTGCTGTATTTTTCAAAAAAGATCACGTGGCTTGAGACCAGACGGTGCTGGACGGGGCTGGTGCTCTGTGCTGGAAGGGGGCAAGGGTGGGGGTCCGGGGAGGAGGGTCAGGCCGGTGGGCCTGGACTAGCTGTGGGCCAAGCCTGGTCCTCAGTGGGCTTCAGTGTTACGAAGAGGCGGACAAAAGGCAGGAGAGAGGTTCGGGGGGGTGGCGTGGCTTTGGGAGGTGGGCCGGGGTAGTGCTACAATTTTATTTCCGATAGTTCTGGAAGGACAGCAGTATCGTTAAATTCATACAGGATTCCATTCTTCACTCTTCTATTTGCGCCCTGGATGGTCTCGGGCAAGCCTCTCATCTTCAGCAAGTTCTTTTCTTGGACCGTGGGATAAATGCAGGGTACCTCCTGGGGTCTGCTCCGTCACTCAGTTGTGTCAAACTCTTTGTGGCCCTGTTGGGCTCTGGCCCACCAGGATCCTCTGCTCATGGAATTTTCCAGGGACAGGCTGCTATTTCCTGCTCCAAGGGACCTTCCTGACCAAGGAATTGAACCCAAATCTCTTATCGCCTGCAGTGGCAAGCGGATTTTTTTACCACTAGCACCACCTGGGAAGCTACAACACAGAGCATCAAGTAGGAAGGCCCTGTACAGGCCCAGCACCTGCCAGTGTGGAAAGGTTCTCCCCAAGGCTGAAATGGTCCTCGGAGGATGGTCCTCTAGGGACAGCCTTTCTGGGGTCACTGGCCAGCAGCCAGGTCCTTCTTCTGATTGGCCCTGATGGTGAAAGTCAGCTCTCCTGTCTGGGACTGATTCCTCTGAATCTTTCTTTCTTGTACTTTCTTTTTGCACCTAATTCTCTGAGGTCCCAGGAGGGATTTTTCTGCGCCTCCATATGGCCACATGCCATTGAGCATTGCTCTGAATGTGCCCGTCTACACTCCCCAGGGAGGCCATGGGCTGCCACAGTGTGCAAAGCTCTTTTCACATGCCCTGAGCTCATGTAATCCCCCAGGGACCCCAGGGGTCAGTGGGATTTCCCATCTCCTCTTACAGACCAGGCGCCTAGACGTTGCTGCCATTGCCCTACAGGCCCGTGCCTGCTCACATTTGCTTCTTGGGGCTTAATCATGGCTTTGCCACACCGCTTGCCCCAGGGTGGGGTGACGACCGTGTGCAGATGGGCCTGGAGGCTCAGGACCATTCCTGCTGAATAAGCTTTCCACCAGTGGTCCTTTGATGAAGACCCTCCACCTCCAGCGCCTTCTGCATCTAGGTCTTTGGCTCTGGGATCCCAAGCCAGCTGCCGCCTACACCTGTCTCAGTTTTTTTTTTCCAGTATGCCATTTGGCCCCAGAAAGGTGAGGTGGTGGGAGAAGAGTTACCTTCCAGTCTGAGCTGGCATGAACTGGCCAACTAAAACATTTCCATATGCCAAAAATCATTTCACTTGGTTACTTTTTGAACCAGGCCAAGTGCACGATTTTCCATAAAAACATTTCCAGCGTTCAAAAAGTATGTCTGACACAGAAGCTGGGTCCCGCAGCATCCTTATGACACCTCACATTTTACTTGGGATCCAGTGTTTTTCAGAATGTCACCACCTCTTGCTTGCGTAAGGACTGAACTCCTGATGGAAATATTGTGCAAGAATGGTTTTCACTGTCAAGGGGCACCAAACTCCTGTAGAAGGTTTTCTTTGTCTGGCTCAGAGAAGAATCTTTTCTGTAGTATTCTGGCCCTTTCACTGCCAGGATGGTCCTCTAGGGACAGCCTTTCTGGGGTCACTGGCCAGCAGCCAGGTCCTTCTTCTGATTGGCCCTGATGGTGAAAGTCAGCTCTCCTGTCTGGGACTGATTCCTCTGAATCTTTCTTTCTTGTACTTTCTTTTTGCACCTAATTCTCTGAGGTCCCAGGAGGGATTTTTCTGCGCCTCCATATGGCCACATGCCATTGAGCATTGCTCTGAATGTGCCCGTCTACACTCCCCAGGGAGGCCATGGGCTGCCACAGTGTGCAAAGCTCTTTTCACATGCCCTGAGCTCATGTAATCCCCCAGGGACCCCAGGGGTCAGTGGGATTTCCCATCTCCTCTTACAGACCAGGCGCCTAGACGTTGCTGCCATTGCCCTACAGGCCCGTGCCTGCTCACATTTGCTTCTTGGGGCTTAATCATGGCTTTGCCACACCGCTTGCCCCAGGGTGGGGTGACGACCGTGTGCAGATGGGCCTGGAGGCTCAGGACCATTCCTGCTGAATAAGCTTTCCACCAGTGGTCCTTTGATGAAGACCCTCCACCTCCAGCGCCTTCTGCATCTAGGTCTTTGGCTCTGGGATCCCAAGCCAGCTGCCGCCTACACCTGTCTCAGTTTTTTTTTTCCAGTATGCCATTTGGCCCCAGAAAGGTGAGGTGGTGGGAGAAGAGTTACCTTCCAGTCTGAGCTGGCATGAACTGGCCAACTAAAACATTTCCATATGCCAAAAATCATTTCACTTGGTTACTTTTTGAACCAGGCCAAGTGCACGATTTTCCATAAAAACATTTCCAGCGTTCAAAAAGTATGTCTGACACAGAAGCTGGGTCCCGCAGCATCCTTATGACACCTCACATTTTACTTGGGATCCAGTGTTTTTCAGAATGTCACCACCTCTTGCTTGCGTAAGGACTGAACTCCCTGATGGAAATATTGTGCAAGAATGGTTTTCACTGTCAAGGGGGCACCAAACTCCTGTAGAAGGTTTTCTTTGTCTGGCTCAGAGAAGAATCCCCCTTTTCTGTAGTATTCTGGCCACGTTTCACTGCCAGGATGGGTCTTGCCAGGGTGCCATGACGTGGATCATGTCCCATTACAGCCAGAGCTGTTTCAGGTTCATGGAAATGTTTGTGGAGGCAATTGCAGACCCCTCTGCTGACGGCTCGCTCCCTTTGTGTAATTTTTTAAATTTTTTTACACTTTTTTTGCCTCTAAGTCATCATTTATTTTTCACCCATCTTTATTCTTTGGCCTGTATGGGTCTCCCATTGCAGTGGCCTCTCTTGTTGCAGAGCACTGGCTCTGGGCACATGCGCTCCAGAGCGCTGGCTCATAATTGGACACACCGGTCCAGCCGCTCTGTGGCATGTGGGACCTTCTCAAGCCAGGGATCAAACCGGTGTCCCTTGCGTGGCAAGGCGGACTCTTTACCCACTGGACCACCAGGGAAGTCCTCCTCCTGTGTCGCCGTTTCTTTTTAAGATTTATTTATTTATTTATTTGGGGGGGTGGGGTGGAGGGAGGGAAGCAGGCGGGCTACTTCTATTGGTCTTTCATTTGTCCATTTTCATCCATCTTTGTTCTTTGGCCCGTGTGGGCCTCCCATCGCAGTGGCCTCTGTTGTCGCAGAGCACCAGCT
Source organism: Tragulus kanchil (assembly GCA_022376925.1). Classification (NCBI taxonomy): domain Eukaryota; kingdom Metazoa; phylum Chordata; class Mammalia; order Artiodactyla; family Tragulidae; genus Tragulus; species Tragulus kanchil. Next base: position 165,573,374 of record JAIOJX010000005.1, read on the forward strand.
CTGGGCGCATGTGCCCCAGAGCTCCGGCTCAGTAATTGGACACATCGGTCCAGCCGCTCCACGGCACGTGGGATCTTCCCAGGCCAGGGCTCGAACCGGCGCCCCTTGCACTGCAAGGCGGTGTCCTTACCCACTGGACCACCAGGGAAGGCCCTTTGTGTAATTTTTGATAAGACATGCACCCAGCACAGCAGAAGAATTTGGCTGGCCCTCGGAATGTGCTGGAATGGAATTTGACAGTGGTCTTTGTCCAGGTCTCTGATATGGTTGTGAGAGGATGTCCGCCTGTTCATTAAGCAAATATTCCATGAGTTCCTTCTATGTCCCTGGTTCAAGGCTCATCAGAGATAGGTGCCACGTGGGTCCTGTCCTCAAGGAGCCTGGTTGTTGGGGACTGGAAGACCCTGGTGTGTTCTGTTCCTAAGTACTTCAGAGCCACGTTAGGCAGGGCAGCAGGCACATCACTGGGTATGTGAGGTTACTTCAGATGGCATATGGATAAACCAGGGCAATGCATTTAATTTAATGTACTTCATTTTTTAAAAAAGGTAGCTCCAACAGTAGTTTCCCATATGCTATTGCTTAGGGGAGAAAAGTTGAAAAAAGGCAGGAGCAATGAGCTGTTTCAGGTTCATGGAAATGTTTGTGGAGGCAATTGCAGACCCCTCTGCTGACGGCTCGCTCCCTTTGTGTAATTTTTTAAATTTTTTTACACTTTTTTTGCCTCTAAGTCATCATTTATTTTTCACCCATCTTTATTCTTTGGCCTGTATGGGTCTCCCATTGCAGTGGCCTCTCTTGTTGCAGAGCACTGGCTCTGGGCACATGCGCTCCAGAGCGCTGGCTCATAATTGGACACACCGGTCCAGCCGCTCTGTGGCATGTGGGACCTTCTCAAGCCAGGGATCAAACCGGTGTCCCTTGCGTGGCAAGGCGGACTCTTTACCCACTGGACCACCAGGGAAGTCCTCCTTCTGTGTAATTTTTTTTTTTTAAGATTTATTTATTTATTTATTTGGGGGGGTCGGGGGGAGGGAGGGAAGCAGGCGGGCTACTTCTATTGGTCTTTCATTTGTCCATTTTCATCCATCTTTGTTCTTTGGCCCGTGTGGGCCTCCCATCGCAGTGGCCTCTGTTGTCGCAGAGCACCAGCTCTGGGCGCATGTGCCCCAGAGCTCCGGCTCAGTAATTGGACACATCGGTCCAGCCGCTCCACGGCACGTGGGATCTTCCCAGGCCAGGGCTCGAACCGGCGCCCCTTGCACTGCAAGGCGGTGTCCTTACCCACTGGACCACCAGGGAAGGCCCTTTGTGTAATTTTTGATAAGACATGCACCCAGCACAGCAGAAGAATTTGGCTGGCCCTCGGAATGTGCTGGAATGGAATTTGACAGTGGTCTTTGTCCAGGTCTCTGATATGGTTGTGAGAGGATGTCCGCCTGTTCATTAAGCAAATATTCCATGAGTTCCTTCTATGTCCCTGGTTCAAGGCTCATCAGAGATAGGTGCCACGTGGGTCCTGTCCTCAAGGAGCCTGGTTGTTGGGGACTGGAAGACCCTGGTGTGTTCTGTTCCTAAGTACTTCAGAGCCACGTTAGGCAGGGCAGCAGGCACATCACTGGGTATGTGAGGTTACTTCAGATGGCATATGGATAAACCAGGGCAATGCATTTAATTTAATGTACTTCATTTTTTAAAAAAGGTAGCTCCAACAGTAGTTTCCCATATGCTATTGCTTAGGGGAGAAAAGTTGAAAAAAGGCAGGAGCAAGAGTCGATTGAAAGACAAGTTAAAGGGATCTCCCTGGCAGTCCAGCAGTTAGGACTCCATGATCCCAATGCAGGGAGCATGGGTTCAATCCCTGGTTGGGGAACTAAGATCCCACCTGCCTCATGGCATGGTCGAAACAACAACAACAGAAAACCCAAGTTAAAAGAAAAATATCAAGTAAATACTGTAATAGTGGTAACCATGACAGGTGGTAGATTATGATGAAGATCATCATTAAACATCCTTGATGGTAGCTCACCAACAGTCACATCTGGAAAAGTTCAAGGCAGGTTCATTGCACGCTGACGGGACGCCGGGAGCTTTGGTTGTACCATCATGCAAGCTTCAGGAAGCTCTGGGAGAGGGTAGTGTTACCCTCCCAACTGAGAGCTGATGAAACCAAGGCTCAGAGAGACGAAATGATTTGCCCAAGGTCCCATGACTAGTAAGTGGCAGACCTTGAACCCCGGTCTGCCTGGCTCCTGATCATGAACTTGTCATCACTGTGCTGTATGAGAAAACACTGCAGTTGGCCAAATAAAGAAATGATGATTTCCTCCTAGGGTGTCATCCAAGAAAGCTTCCTAGAGTAGGAGGCTTTGACTGACGGCAGTTAGAGCAAAGGAAGTTGGGTGGTACAGCAGTGTGGCCCATGGACCAGATACTCATGAAAACATGCACCCAGCACAGCAGAAGAATTTGGCTGGCCCTCGGAATGTGCTGGAATGGAATTTGACAGTGGTCTTTGTCCAGGTCTCTGATATGGTTGTGAGAGGATGTCCGCCTGTTCATTAAGCAAATATTCCATGAGTTCCTTCTATGTCCCTGGTTCAAGGCTCATCAGAGATAGGTGCCACGTGGGTCCTGTCCTCAAGGAGCCTGGTTGTTGGGGACTGGAAGACCCTGGTGTGTTCTGTTCCTAAGTACTTCAGAGCCACGTTAGGCAGGGCAGCAGGCACATCACTGGGTATGTGAGGTTACTTCAGATGGCATATGGATAAACCAGGGCAATGCATTTAATTTAATGTACTTCATTTTTTAAAAAAGGTAGCTCCAACAGTAGTTTCCCATATGCTATTGCTTAGGGGAGAAAAGTTGAAAAAAGGCAGGAGCAAGAGTCGATTGAAAGACAAGTTAAAGGGATCTCCCTGGCAGTCCAGCAGTTAGGACTCCATGATCCCAATGCAGGGAGCATGGGTTCAATCCCTGGTTGGGGAACTAAGATCCCACCTGCCTCATGGCATGGTCGAAACAACAACAACAGAAAACCCACGTTAAAAGAAAAATATCAAGTAAATACTGTAATAGTGGTAACCATGACAGGTGGTAGATTATGATGAAGATCATCATTAAACATCCTTGATGGTAGCTCACCAACAGTCACATCTGGAAAAGTTCAAGGCAGGTTCATTGCACGCTGACGGGACGCCGGGAGCTTTGGTTGTACCATCATGCAAGCTTCAGGAAGCTCTGGGAGAGGGTAGTGTTACCCTCCCAACTGAGAGCTGATGAAACCAAGGCTCAGAGAGACGAAATGATTTGCCCAAGGTCCCATGACTAGTAAGTGGCAGACCTTGAACCCCGGTCTGCCTGGCTCCTGATCATGAACTTGTCATCACTGTGCTGTATGAGAAAACACTGCAGTTGGCCAAATAAAGAAATGATGATTTCCTCCTAGGGTGTCATCCAAGAAAGCTTCCTAGAGTAGGAGGCTTTGACTGACGGGCAGTTAGAGCAAAGGAAGTTGGGTGGTACAGCAGTGTGGCCCATGGACCAGATACTCATGATTGTTGGCTGAATTTGCACGACATACTTTTTCCTTGTATAAATAATGTCTTGAGGTTTAGGCTATGGGTTGGCTCTTCTGTGCCGTTAGGGACCCAGGCTCCTCTGTCTCTCGGCTCCACCAGATATTTCGTGGTCCAAAATGACCGCTACAGCTCCAGCCACCACATTCTTGTTCCAGCTGGTTGGAAACAGACAAGAAGGAAAAGGGTAAGTGTTGCTATTATTCAGTTGCTAAGTCATGTCTCACGTTATGCAGCTCCATGGACTGTAGCATGCCAGCCTTCCCTTTCACCATCTCCTAGAGTTTGCTCAAACTCATGTCCAGCGAGTTAGTGACACCATCCAACCATGCCATCCTCTGCTGTCCCTTTCTCCTCGTGCCCTCAGTCTTTCCCAGCATCAGGGTCTTTTCCAAGAAACTGGCTACTCGCACCATGTGGCCAAAGAATTGATCCTCGTCAGTCCTTCCAGTGCATATTCAGGGTTGATTTCCTTTAGGGTTGACTGGTTTGATCTCCTTGCAGTCCAAGGGACCCTCTTAAGTCTCCTCCAACATCACAGGTTGAAAGCATCAATTCTTTGGCCCTCAGCCTTCCTTATAATTCAACTCTAATGTCCGTGCATGACTTCCTTCTGGAAAAACCATAGCTTTGACTATACAGCCCTTTGCTGGCAAGGCGATGTCTCCCCTAAGCTCCTTGACATATAAGCTCCTTTTGCGAGCTGGCCGAGCTTTGGTTGTACCATCATGCAAGCTTCAGGAAGCTCTGGGAGAGGGTAGTGTTCCCCTCCCAACTGAGAGCTGATGAAACCAAGGCTCAGAGAGACGAAATGATTTGCCCAAGGTCCCATGACTAGTAAGTGGCAGACCTTGAACCCCGGTCTGCCTGGCTCCTGATCATGAACTTGTCATCACTGTGCTGTATGAGAAAACACTGCAGTTGGCCAAATAAAGAAATGATGATTTCCTCCTAGGGTGTCATCCAAGAAAGCTTCCTAGAGTAGGAGGCTTTGACTGACGGGCAGTTAGAGCAAAGGAAGTTGGGTGGTACAGCAGTGTGGCCCATGGACCAGATACTCATGATTGTTGGCTGAATTTGCACGACATACTTTTTCCTTGTATAAATAATGTCTTGAGGTTTAGGCTATGGGTTGGCTCTTCTGTGCCGTTAGGGACCCAGGCTCCTCTGTCTCTCGGCTCCACCAGATATTTCGTGGTCCAAAATGACCGCTACAGCTCCAGCCACCACATTCTTGTTCCAGCTGGTTGGAAACAGACAAGAAGGAAAAGGGTAAGTGTTGCTATTATTCAGTTGCTAAGTCATGTCTCACGTTATGCAGCTCCATGGACTGTAGCATGCCAGCCTTCCCTTTCACCATCTCCTAGAGTTTGCTCAAACTCATGTCCAGCGAGTTAGTGACACCATCCAACCATGCCATCCTCTGCTGTCCCTTTCTCCTCGTGCCCTCAGTCTTTCCCAGCATCAGGGTCTTTTCCAAGAAACTGGCTACTCGCACCATGTGGCCAAAGAATTGATCCTCGTCAGTCCTTCCAGTGCATATTCAGGGTTGATTTCCTTTAGGGTTGACTGGTTTGATCTCCTTGCAGTCCAAGGGACCCTCTTAAGTCTCCTCCAACATCACAGGTTGAAAGCATCAATTCTTTGGCCCTCAGCCTTCCTTATAATTCAACTCTAATGTCCGTGCATGACTTCCTTCTGGAAAAACCATAGCTTTGACTATACAGCCCTTTGCTGGCAAGGCGATGTCTCTGCTTTTAATATGCTATCTAAGTTTGCCATAGCTTTTCTTCCAAGGAGCAAGTGTCTTTTAGTATCATGGCTGCAGCCACTGTTTGTGGTGATTTTGGAACCCAGAAAAATAAAATTTGTTACTATTCGGTTTCCACCTTTTCCCCTTCTATCTGCCATGAAGTGATGGGACTAGATGCCATGATCTTAGTATTTCGAATGTTGAGTTTTAAGCCAGCTTTTTCACTCTCCTCTTTCACCCTCACCAAGCGGTTCCTTAGTTCCTCTTCACTTTCTGCCATAAGAGTGGTGTCATCTGTATATCTGAGGTTGTTGGTATTTCTCCCAGCAATCTTGATTCCAGCTTGTGATTTATCCAGGCTGGCATTTCGCATGATGTGCTCTTCATAGAAGTTAAATAAGCAGAGTAACAGTATAAGCCTTGACGTACTCCTTTCCCAATTTTGAAAGTCAATTGTTCCATGTCTGGTTCTGTTGTTTCTTGACCTGCATACAGGTTAATCAGGAGACAGGTAAGGTAGTCTGGTATTCCCATCTCTTTAAGAATTTTCCAATTTGTTGTGATCCACACAGTCAAAGGCTTTAGCCATAGTCAGTGTTTTCTCAATGGTCATCCAGCTTTAAGGAGCTTTTCTGGAAGCTGAGTTTAAGCCTATCTTCATCTCGGCCAGCCCTACTTATAGGGAAGGCTGTCTATTGTGTGCTAGACATATGTGCTTGGAATACAGAAGGTCCTTCTGGTAGAGTGAGCTGCTTCATGTCCCCCTTTCCCTTTCTCCTCGTGCCCTCAGTCTTTCCCAGCATCAGGGTCTTTTCCAAGAAACTGGCTACCGCACCATGTGGCCAAAGAATTGATCCTCGTCAGTCCTTCCAGTGCATATTCAGGGTTGATTTCCTTTAGGGTTGACTGGTTTGATCTCCTTGCAGTCCAAGGGACCCTCTTAAGTCTCCTCCAACATCACAGGTTGAAAGCATCAATTCTTTGGCCCTCAGCCTTCCTTATAATTCAACTCTAATGTCCGTGCATGACTTCCTTCTGGAAAAACCATAGCTTTGACTATACAGCCCTTTGCTGGCAAGGCGATGTCTCTGCTTTTAATATGCTATCTAAGTTTGCCATAGCTTTTCTTCCAAGGAGCAAGTGTCTTTTAGTATCATGGCTGCAGCCACTGTTTGTGGTGATTTTGGAACCCAGAAAAATAAAATTTGTTACTATTCGGTTTCCACCTTTTCCCCTTCTATCTGCCATGAAGTGATGGGACTAGATGCCATGATCTTAGTATTTCGAATGTTGAGTTTTAAGCCAGCTTTTTCACTCTCCTCTTTCACCCTCACCAAGCGGTTCCTTAGTTCCTCTTCACTTTCTGCCATAAGAGTGGTGTCATCTGTATATCTGAGGTTGTTGGTATTTCTCCCAGCAATCTTGATTCCAGCTTGTGATTTATCCAGGCTGGCATTTCGCATGATGTGCTCTTCATAGAAGTTAAATAAGCAGAGTAACAGTATAAGCCTTGACGTACTCCTTTCCCAATTTTGAAAGTCAATTGTTCCATGTCTGGTTCTGTTGTTTCTTGACCTGCATACAGGTTAATCAGGAGACAGGTAAGGTAGTCTGGTATTCCCATCTCTTTAAGAATTTTCCAATTTGTTGTGATCCACACAGTCAAAGGCTTTAGCCATAGTCAGTGTTTTCTCAATGGTCATCCAGCTTTAAGGAGCTTTTCTGGAAGCTGAGTTTAAGCCTATCTTCATCTCGTTGGCCAGCCCTACTTATAGGGAAGGCTGTCTATTGTGTGCTAGACATATGTGCTTGGAATACAGAAGGTCCTTCTGGTAGAGTGAGCTGCTTCCAGCTGAAGCTCTGCGAAGGACAGCCGTCGAGTGGAGAGGAAAAAGCCTCCTCGGAACTGGGACCTGCTTTTGGCATGAGCTCAGGAAGCTCGGCCTGCTTTGCCCTGTTCCGCCTGTTTGTTTGGGGTGTAATTGGAGTGTAGAGTTGCAGCAATCAGGCTGCCCCAGGCAGCCCCCTGCTCACCATCCCATCCACCCCTCTGAGGAGACAAGAGCCACTCTTGAGAGCAAAACAAACCAGCTTGCCAAGCTTCCACCCTCCAGTGCAATGAAAGCAGGAGCTGCTGAGCCAGCTTTTCACTACAGCCTGGAACGGCGCCCTGGGCTGTCATTTAGAGCCCTGCCTGGGGTGCAGAGCCCCAAGGTGGATGTGGGGTTCTGGGCAGCGAACTGCACAGTACCTGGTCACCATCTCTCTTGCCCTGCCTCTGGCATGTGGGGTCAGAGGCGGGCATGAGTTTGCTTTGCACTTCTCAGCTCAGCTCTCCAGGGTGCGTGCTGGCTAGTTGCCGGGAGAGTTCTTTAATATAATGGTGCTTTTCCGAGTTGCAGAAGTTGTCCTGGAGACCCATTCTTAGAAGATCATTCCTTGTTGGGGTGAAGCCCCCCTTCTGCCGGGATTTGGGTTCTTTTGGTTCTGAAATGCTCCCTGTTTTACTTTTTGGGGGGAAGTTTTTTCCTTTTTATCAGATTGGGGTAAGAGTGTTAGCGCTAACATGAGCACAAGAGGTGGGATTAGCCCTCGCGCCTCTGTTGGATCAGGAGACTGGTGCAGCCGGTGTGAGGCAGAGCTGGAGAGCGAGGTCCTGCGCCTCATCTGTGTTCTGTAATTACCTCCGAGCAAAGAGTATTGTAGAGACTGAAGAGCTGCTTTCCTATGGCGCTAGAAATCAAATCCTTAGCTAACGTTTAAGGGTCGTTTCCATCTCTTTGAATTTTCCAATTTGTTGTGATCCACACAGTCAAAGGCTTTAGCCATAGTCAGTGTTTTCTCAATGGTCATCCAGCTTTAAGGAGCTTTTCTGGAAGCTGAGTTTAAGCCTATCTTCATCTCGTTGGCCAGCCCTACTTATAGGGAAGGCTGTCTATTGTGTGCTAGACATATGTGCTTGGAATACAGAAGGTCCTTCTGGTAGAGTGAGCTGCTTCCAGCTGAAGCTCTGCGAAGGACAGCCGTCGAGTGGAGAGGAAAAAGCCTCCTCGGAACTGGGACCTGCTTTTGGCATGAGCTCAGGAAGCTCGGCCTGCTTTGCCCTGTTCCGCCTGTTTGTTTGGGGTGTAATTGGAGTGTAGAGTTGCAGCAATCAGGCTGCCCCAGGCAGCCCCCTGCTCACCATCCCATCCACCCCTCTGAGGAGACAAGAGCCACTCTTGAGAGCAAAACAAACCAGCTTGCCAAGCTTCCACCCTCCAGTGCAATGAAAGCAGGAGCTGCTGAGCCAGCTTTTCACTACAGCCTGGAACGGCGCCCTGGGCTGTCATTTAGAGCCCTGCCTGGGGTGCAGAGCCCCAAGGTGGATGTGGGGTTCTGGGCAGCGAACTGCACAGTACCTGGTCACCATCTCTCTTGCCCTGCCTCTGGCATGTGGGGTCAGAGGCGGGCATGAGTTTGCTTTGCACTTCTCAGCTCAGCTCTCCAGGGTGCGTGCTGGCTAGTTGCCGGGAGAGTTCTTTAATATAATGGTGCTTTTCCGAGTTGCAGAAGTTGTCCTGGAGACCCATTCTTAGAAGATCATTCCTTGTTGGGGTGAAGCCCCCCTTCTGCCGGGATTTGGGTTCTTTTGGTTCTGAAATGCTCCCTGTTTTACTTTTTGGGGGGAAGTTTTTTCCTTTTTATCAGATTGGGGTAAGAGTGTTAGCGCTAACATGAGCACAAGAGGTGGGATTAGCCCTCGCGCCTCTGTTGGATCAGGAGACTGGTGCAGCCGGTGTGAGGCAGAGCTGGAGAGAGCGAGGTCCTGCGCTCTCATCTGTGTTCTGTAATTACCTCCGAGCAAAGAGTATTGTAGAGACTGAAGAGCTGCTTTCCTATGGCGCTAGAAATCAAACTGCCATTAATATGCTAATTACAGCGGCTTTCTCTTCACTGTTTAGGCAGGTCCTGGAGAGCTGCTCCTTGGCAACACTCTGAGACATTCTGTTCTTGAAATAGAAAGTCCATATTACTTTTAAATGAAAGCTCCAAATCCAGGCTTTCCCTAGGTTCAGCCAGCCCTTTTTTTTGGATTTAGCAGGTCCAGTCGTGGCCTCCCAAAATGCAGGCTGGGTGGAGTGGGGTGAGGAGGCGTTGACGCAGTTCGGAAAGCCGGCAGCTCCCGGGAGCGGTCCTGCTGGTGGAGGCCGAGGCCGGCGGGTCCCAGCCCGTCACCCTCTGATGCCCTCATCCATCTAAGCGGGGTATCAGTGGCGTCACTCACTCCTCAACCAGTTCTGACTTTGGTTTTGGATTAGACGATGCAGGTGCTGTTTGGACATGTCTTTTTCTCCCCACGTCACCTGTGTCCGGGGAGTCCCCCGTTTATGAGGGAAACAGAACGGCAGCCACTCAACCCAGGACAGTGTAAATGTGTGTTTCAGAAACAGTAGGGGCCACGTCCCTTATTTGCTTTGAGGGTGGATCCCAGAGAATCCACACCTCGTGGCTTTCTGAGGAAGGGGCAGGAGCCCTCTCTGAGCTGGATACTTTCATTCACTGGCAAACGGGAGAGTGAGCCTTGGTTCCAATGGGAGATCCACGTTACCCTGATGAAGGGCGCAGGGCCTGCCTGAAGGGGAGCTGTAGGTTCTAGAAGAGGAGTAATATGTTAGCCAACGCGTTATAAAACTAACGAATATGTAAGCACTCACTATGTGAGAGATCTGAACCAGGCACCGGAAATACCTTGGGGAATGTTCCAGTTAGCATGGCTTTGGGTTCTTTTGTCTGAAATGCTCCCTGTTTTATTTTGGGGAAGTTTTTCCTTTTATCAGATTGGGGTAAGAGTGTTAGCGCTAACATGAGCACAAGAGGTGGGATTAGCCCTCGCGCCTCTGTTGGATCAGGAGACTGGTGCAGCCGGTGTGAGGCAGAGCTGGAGAGAGCGAGGTCCTGCGCTCTCATCTGTGTTCTGTAATTACCTCCGAGCAAAGAGTATTGTAGAGACTGAAGAGCTGCTTTCCTATGGCGCTAGAAATCAAACTGCCATTAATATGCTAATTACAGCGGCTTTCTCTTCACTGTTTAGGCAGGTCCTGGAGAGCTGCTCCTTGGCAACACTCTGAGACATTCTGTTCTTGAAATAGAAAGTCCATATTACTTTTAAATGAAAGCTCCAAATCCAGGCTTTCCCTAGGTTCAGCCAGCCCTTTTTCTTGGATTTAGCAGGTCCAGTCGTGGCCTCCCAAAATGCAGGCTGGGTGGAGTGGGGTGAGGAGGCGTTGACGCAGTTCGGAAAGCCGGCAGCTCCCGGGAGCGGTCCTGCTGGTGGAGGCCGAGGCCGGCGGGTCCCAGCCCGTCACCCTCTGATGCCCTCATCCATCTAAGCGGGGTATCAGTGGCGTCACTCACTCCTCAACCAGTTCTGACTTTGGTTTTGGATTAGACGATGCAGGTGCTGTTTGGACATGTCTTTTTCTCCCCACGTCACCTGTGTCCGGGGAGTCCCCCGTTTATGAGGGAAACAGAACGGCAGCCACTCAACCCAGGACAGTGTAAATGTGTGTTTCAGAAACAGTAGGGGCCACGTCCCTTATTTGCTTTGAGGGTGGATCCCAGAGAATCCACACCTCGTGGCTTTCTGAGGAAGGGGCAGGAGCCCTCTCTGAGCTGGATACTTTCATTCACTGGCAAACGGGAGAGTGAGCCTTGGTTCCAATGGGAGATCCACGTTACCCTGATGAAGGGCGCAGGGCCTGCCTGAAGGGGAGCTGTAGGTTCTAGAAGAGGAGTAATATGTTAGCCAACGCGTTATAAAACTAACGAATATGTAAGCACTCACTATGTGAGAGATCTGAACCAGGCACGGGAAATACCTTGGGGAATGTTCCAGTTAGCATGGCTGAGTCACGGAGTGACACAGAACCACCATTTACTCTGCTCATGGGTTCTGTGGGTCTGGAATTCAAAGAGGGGTGAAGCAGGCTTATTTCTTCTCCACATTGTTCGAGGCCTCCCTGTGGGACTTGGAGTGTGGCTGGAACTCAAAAAAGACATCAAGACGATGGCCTTGCCCCCACGCCCTCTTCTTCAGTGAGATGGAAAACCAGTGATCCATCAGGGAGCCGAGAGCAGAGGCTAAAAGTGGAATCACCTTGGAGGTTTGAGGAATAAAGTTTCAAAGCTTTATAGAATCAGTCAAGAGGCCTGGAATTTTATATTTTAAAATAGCTCCCCTGGCCACACAGTCATGTTAGATGATATCCGGCCCCACACGGCCCTGCTGGGGAGGATTTCTGGCCCGTGGAGACCTTGTTAGGGCTGCAAGGCTGCTCTCTGGGTCTCGTCTGTGCCAGTGCCCACCCCCAGCTCCTCCCCTGCTTCCTGCTCTGTCCCCGCCTCGCCTGTCAGTGGTCGGTTTTTAGGCTACAGCCCCGGACATGAGACCACGCTCGTGGCTCGCGTGTCTTCTTAATTTCTGGGGTCCTGTCTGATTTCCGTGGTTGAGTTGGCTAGAGGCAGCCCTGGTTACCCGCCTTCCTGAGGTCCTGCAGACCAGCCCCTGAGCTGTGCCTGGATTCCTACTCCCCGCATGGCCTGAATCCAGTTTCAGGCGGCTCCTTCTTTCTTCTTTGACCCCATGCTTATTTCCATTTGTGTCTGAGGAGTATCCATGGAGAAGAGCCAAGAATAAATAAAATTATCAGAAATAAGAAAACAACAGAGATTTCCCTGGTGGTTTCAACTTCCAGTGGTTAAGACTCCATGCTCCCCATGCCGGGGCCCCAGGTTCAATCCGCATGGGTGAGCTGTCCCCGGGGTTTCCAATGGGAGATCCACGTTACCCTGATGAAGGGCGCAGGGCCTGCCTGAAGGGGAGCTGTAGGTTCTAGAAGAGGAGTAATATGTTAGCCAACGCGTTATAAAACTAACGAATATGTAAGCACTCACTATGTGAGAGATCTGAACCAGGCACGGGAAATACCTTGGGGAATGTTCCAGTTAGCATGGCTGAGTCACGGAGTGACACAGAACCACCATTTACTCTGCTCATGGGTTCTGTGGGTCTGGAATTCAAAGAGGGGTGAAGCAGGCTTATTTCTTCTCCACATTGTTCGAGGCCTCCCTGTGGGACTTGGAGTGTGGCTGGAACTCAAAAAAGACATCAAGACGATGGCCTTGCCCCCACGCCCTCTTCTTCAGTGAGATGGAAAACCAGTGATCCATCAGGGAGCCGAGAGCAGAGGCTAAAAGTGGAATCACCTTGGAGGTTTGAGGAATAAAGTTTCAAAGCTTTATAGAATCAGTCAAGAGGCCTGGAATTTTATATTTTAAAATAGCTCCCCTGGCCACACAGTCATGTTAGATGATATCCGGCCCCACACGGCCCTGCTGGGGAGGATTTCTGGCCCGTGGAGACCTTGTTAGGGCTGCAAGGCTGCTCTCTGGGTCTCGTCTGTGCCAGTGCCCACCCCCAGCTCCTCCCCTGCTTCCTGCTCTGTCCCCGCCTCGCCTGTCAGTGGTCGGTTTTTAGGCTACAGCCCCGGACATGAGACCACGCTCGTGGCTCGCGTGTCTTCTTAATTTCTGGGGTCCTGTCTGATTTCCGTGGTTGAGTTGGCTAGAGGCAGCCCTGGTTACCCGCCTTCCTGAGGTCCTGCAGACCAGCCCCTGAGCTGTGCCTGGATTCCTACTCCCCGCATGGCCTGAATCCAGTTTCAGGCGGCTCCTTCTTTCTTCTTTGACCCCATGCTTATTTCCATTTGTGTCTGAGGAGTATCCATGGAGAAGAGCCAAGAATAAATAAAATTATCAGAAATAAGAAAACAACAGAGATTTCCCTGGTGGTTTCAACTTCCAGTGGTTAAGACTCCATGCTCCCCATGCCGGGGCCCCAGGTTCAATCCCTAGTCAGGGAACGGACATACTGTATCCTCCCATGAAGCCCACACACCTCAACTCGAGAAGCCCACGCACTGCATGAAGACCTAGCACAGCCACACACACAAAAGTATTCATAGATAGAACAAAGCAGAACCCAAACCAGCAGACCCAGCCTAACCACTGCTGGTTCCTTTTTTTTTTTTTTTATTGGTCTTTCATTTATTTATTTTCATCCATCTTCTTTCTTTGACCTGTGTGGGCCTCCCATCGCAGTGGCCTCTCTCGCTGCAGAGCACCGGTTCCGGGCGTATGCGCTCCAGAGCTCCGGCTCAGTAATTGGACACATGGGTCCAGCCGCTCCACGTGGGATCTTCCCAGGCTAGGGATCGAACCGGTGCCCCTTGCACTGCAAGGCGGTGTCTTTACCCACTGGAGCACCAGGGAAGCCCCACTAGTTCCTTTTCTCACAAGTTTCAACACAGTCTGCAGGAAGATTTGGCTTCTCACAATGAACGAAAGGAGAAAGACTTCGCTTGAGTGAAGCTTCCTCTGCCAGCTCTCCCTTTGTGGTGCACCAGTGCTGGGCTCTCTCGTGGTACCTCTATGGCACCATCTAAGAAAACCCAACCCAGGACAGGGAGCTTCCACGCCTGCTGAAGAACAGCTTGTGGGTGAAGCCAGGCTGGGGAGGAGACATTCTTAACAACCAGTGAGGTGTGAAAAGGGCCGAAAGGAGCTTGGAACCCAGGCGGGATGAGCAGTGTGAGATGCCTTGCCCTGTCTAAGGCAATGAAAGTGATCTGTGAGTGATTTTCCCCCCTTTTAAATGACAGAGCAGGGCTGGGTAAGGAATAGTGGTTTCACCTTTAGAAATACATAGATATGACTCTCCTGGCAGCTTAGATAGTAAAGAATCCACTAGCAATGTGTAGGCGACCCAGGTTTGATCCCTGGGTCGGGAAGATCCCCGGGAGAAGGCAATGGCTCCCCACTCCAGTATTCTTGCCTGGAGAATTCCACAGTTAGGTTGCTTTGGCTCTTAGTTGTGGCACACAGGATCTTCGTTGCCTCATTGGGAATCTTTTGTTGCAGTGCTCAGGCTTAGCTGATCTGTGGCATGTGGCATCTTAGTTCCCAGACCAGGGATCAAACCTGTTTCCCCTGCATTACAAGGCGGATTCTTAACTGGGCCACCAGGAAAGTCCCAGATTTCACTGTTTTGATGGTAAATGCAGGTGAAGCTTGTCTGTGTTCTAAAGATAAAGCGACAATTGAGGAGGCTGTGGCCTTTTCTTGCTCTGGGCATATTCCCAGGAGCCCCTCAGCGCAACCAAGAGGCGCCTTTGGAGGGAGCTGTGTGGAGTCTGCAGATCCATCCACTGGGAGACAGAGGCGGGGCCTCTCACGGGCACGTCCCACCGTGCCAGCTGGTGCTTGAGGTCAGAGAGGGGCTTGGAGGGGCCATGACGGCAGACGGGGAATGCATGTGGGGAGTGTGCCATGCCTGTGCACACCTTGACCGCGGCCTCCTGGACGCCTGCCCCTCGGGGGAAAGGATTAGAGTCTGGATTGATGCTGGCTTGGCTGCCCTCCAGAGACCTGCGTGCCCACGGGTGGCGGAGTTCTAGGGCCCCTTCAACGATCGCCATCCCAGTGCAGGCTCAGCCTGCCCCCACCCTGCTGGCCCCTTCATTGACTGCTCCACGAGCGTTTCTTTCCATGTTCTCCCCAGCTCTCACCCCCTGCAGCCCTTTTGGCCCTGAGATAACCCTTACTCCTCCTTTATGAGTCAGCCCTTCTCCGTGGTTAGTAACCACACCATCGGCAGGCTGAAAGACGGGGGATGGGGGGCATGCTTCTTAACATGGCTCCTTGGTCCCATGGGAACTGATTTTGGACAAGGTGTTGTCCGCGCTGAATGCCTGGGGAGAGTCTGCTGAGCAAATTCCGGTCTTCTTGGGGTGGCTGTGTCGGTCACACCCCACGGGGTGAGGCCTCAGTGTGGAAAGTTTGTGAGCCTTGGACAAAGCCACACGTGGCCTGGAATGGCTGGGCCTCCTCTTTCCAAGGCCCCAGCTGATTTCCCAATGGTGCACGGGTGCGGGAGCAAAGGGCCGGCTTGTCCCAGTTCCTGGAGCACCAGTGAGTGTCCGCCGGGCCAGGGGTGTGGCGAGGGCTGGGGGGCAGCCTTCTGGAGTGGCTGCCTAGCAGGCCTGGCTGGCCCAGGCCCGGGCCCTGCGCCCACCTTAGCATCGGGCTGCCACTCGCACTGGTAGCAGGATCCTGCCCTCGTTGCTCAACTGAAACATCTGATTGGTGGTGTCCAGCCTGCGGCGGGTACCCTGCTGACTGGTCTGGGGTCACTCGGGTGGTTAGTGGTGGGGCCAGGATTGACCGCGTGCCATCTCCCAGCCCAGCCCAGCCCCTCCCACCCTTAGTCTGGCTGTCTCCTGACTTCTCAGACAAGCAGGAAGGGCAGAGAGAGTTAGTACCCCATTTTACAGACCAGAAGACTGAGGCCAAGTCCTTGGTCAGAGATCGTTGGACTTGGATCGGCAGAATTGAGCTTCAGGCGGGATTCTTTGGATCGTCCACCTGTATTGGTTTGCGTGGGCTACCATAACAAAATACCAGAGTGCCCTGACAGAATAAGGCAGAGTGGCTAAAAACAGCAGAAGTGCATTTTCTCACAGTTCTGGAGGCTAGCAGTCCAAGGACAGGCGACTGGCAGGGTTGGTTTCTGGGGACGGCTCTCTTGCCGGCTCGTGGTCCGCTCCCTCCGTTCACCTGGCCTTTCCTCTCTGCACACGGAGAGCGCAACTTCCTGTCTCTGTCTTTGAGGACAGCAGTCCTTGGGCTAGGGCTCACCCCTGATGGCTGCGTTTAGCTTAATTACCTGCCTGAACGCCCTATCTCTGTACAGAGTCACATTAAAGGTTGGGGCTTCAACATGGGAATTTAGGGACATGGCACAGTTCCATCTATAACATACCCTGAGCCCTTCTACTCTTTGGGGGCCCTCAGATCACACCAGGAAATGGCTGCTACTACTCACCAGAGGAGTCATTCTGGAGTGATTGTGCCGGAGCCCAGGGGTAGGACTGGGGCAATCTGAGGAGGCTTTCTGGAGGAGGTGTGTGTGTGTTTGTGTGCGCATGCGTATGTGTCTGTGGGTGTGTATTTGTGTGTGTATGCACTAGGATTGTGTGGCTGACCCATCGGGGAATTTGGCTCCTTTCAGGGCAACCCCACATGTAGTCCAGAGAGTCATTGAGCTTGGCTACTTTCCAACAATCAGCTCCTCTCCATGAATGTGGCAAGAGGGGACCCTCTGGTCCTTGCTTGGCCCCAGTGAGGCAGCGGTACCTTGAGGCAGCCTGTCAGGGAGCATGTCCCAGTCTTTCATGTGGAAGCGGATGGAATTCCGGCTGGGCTGGGACAAGGAGGGCAGACGTGGAGCTGAGAACCCGGGGAGCCCTCCTTCAGCAGCGAGGGGCCTCTGCAGAGTGGCCGTGGGCCCTGCTGCACCGGCTCTCGCCTTCCTCACTTGCTGTCTGTCCCCACCACGCCAGACAGGGGCTCCTCGCTGCCAGGGCTGGAACCGTGGGCTTCCGGCGGCGTCTGGGCCCCTGCAAGGAGGGCGGGTCCCCCAGGCAGAGGCTCGGCTTCCCAGGCCGGGTCCTGAGTGGGGGCCAGAGCACGCGCAGGTGCTGTGCGGGGTGGAGGCAGGCGTTCAGTTAGGAGGCCAGAAAGAGGGCTGAGGAGGCTGCGGAGGCTGAAGAAAGTGCGGGAGGAACTCAGAGGAACTCCGTTCTTTCCGTGGGACTTCCTGCTTCTCAAGTTTCTTTTGTAAAGACCACGGTGCCAGCCCGGCCCCAAAGCAGAGTCGAGCCCGTCTGTCAGGGGCGTCTTCGGCTTCTTGCGTGTCTGTCCTTCAGCTGAGCACGCCTGGACGCCTCCTGGGCTCTGGACGGAGCTGAAGCCACAGCCCGTCTGAGAGGGAAGAGGCCCCTCTTGCAGGTTGTGTGGAAGGGCTTGAAGCTCTCAGCCCCCTCAATTAAAACGCGGGGGTATCCGTGCTCCCCACCCCCGCCCCTTCTCTCCTGCCTCCGCCCCTGGCCCGGGCTCTCTGCTCAGGCCCCGGGGCGCCGGAGTGCCTCTGCGCCTGCAGCCTCCTTGCTTCTCTGGTGGGAAGGGGTGGCTTGCTCTTGGGGGAGGAGCAAGTCGCTGTCCTCCCTTCCTCCAGGGCGAGTCTCTCCAGGTCGGCAGAGGGGCCTCCTGGAAGCCTTCTTCCTCCCCAGTGCTCGCCGGGAGCCCCAGGGGCTTAGGCACCAAAGGGGTGGGCTCGGGCCCTAGTTCCCCGACGGCTGCTGGGTCACCTCAGCAAGTGTCTGAAACCCGTGGAGTGGGGCTTTCGGTTCCGCAGTGGGGGAGACCTCTCCGTCCCCCAGGCTGGCCTTGAGAATGGAGCCTTCAAGCCAGGGCTGCCGGGGGTCCTGAGCACACGTGTGCAAGCCATGGTGTGCGTGGTCCCTGCCAGGCCGGGGGCTGCGAGCAGACGCCCCCACAGACGTGTCACTCTGGCCTTGGCTGCTCTGACCGCCTAGGTGCGGAGGCCTCATCTGCATCCTGATGAAAACCATTCCCTTACTCAGCAGCGGCTTCCCGGGTGGCTCGGGGTAAAGCATCTGCCCGCCGAGGCAGGAGACGCAAGAGACTCGAGTTCAGTCCCTCCGTTGGGAAGAGCCTCTGGGGGAGGAAATGATAACCCACTCCAGTGTTCTTGCTGGGAAGACCCTGCCGGCAGACGAGCCTGGCGGCTGCAGTCCATAGGGTCGCAAGTGAGTCGGCACGGCTGAGCGACTGCGCATGCGTGCGTTCACTTACTCAGCAAGCTCCACTCATTCATTCATTCTCCTGTCTCCAAGAACCTGACCAGCACTAGGCCTTACTGTGGGCGCTGGGGACCACAGCCAGGAGTAGAACAGAGCAGGCTGGCCCTCTGCTTCCAGCGCGAAGCTGGGCAGGGCCTTAACCAAGCAGTTTTAAGATTTTAAAGGTCATTTATGCCAAGTGCCTGAGAGGAGAGGTGGCAGGAGCCCAGCTCTGGGTGCGGCTCAAAGGGATTCAGAATCAAAAGGCAGCCCTTGCCTTTGGGAAGCGTGGGCGCCGGCTGCAGGCTGTCCCCACTCTGGGCTCTGTGACTGTCCGAGGCCATCACACTGCAAGGCTGCAGTCAATATTTAAAAAAAGAAAACAAACATCCTTTCTTAGGAAGCCCTTAGGAGCCCCGTTTACAATCTCATGGACAGCCACTTCACCGCAGCCTGGGGGCAGAGGCCACCTGGCGGTCTGCCCCTTGAGCGCATACACATCGCCCACCTTCCTGGCCCTTGTAGGAGAGGCGGTACCTCCCCAGGGGCTGGTGTGGCCATCACCTGGGGAGTGCCTCTCGTCTGTGCCCTTCAGTAACCCCAGAGACACTTGAGCCCGACGTGGCGGGGATGAGGCAGCGTGCACAGCTCCTGCGTGTTGGGAAAACACATGTGGTTCCCAGCATGTTGCCTGCAGTTCCTGGAACCAGAGTGTTTACTTGATGTAACATACAGCAACAAATGTTCTCTTGACTCCAGAAACGTCCAGCCTCCAAAGTATCGCTTATGAAGATCCTGGAATTTTTATCCAGTGGATAGAGTGTGGATTACCCAGGATATCACAGGGTTGTCCTTGAGTCACTCAGTTGTGTCTGATTCTCTGTGACCCTGTGGACTGCAGCACGCCAGGCTTCTCTGTCCTCCACCATCTCCCAGAGTTTCCTCAGACTCGTGTCCATTGAGTCAGTGATGTTATTCGACCATGTCATCCTGCCAGGCTCCTCTGTCCGTGGGATTTCCAGGCAAGAATGCTCGAATGGGTTGCCATTTCCTTTTATTCCTGATCCAGGGATCACACTTGGCACACACCAGGCAGACTCTTTTTTTTTTTTTTAATTGTTTTTAACATCAAAAAAAATCTGTATTGGGATATAGCCAATTAACAATGTTGTGATCATTTCAAATGGGCAGTGAAGGAGTGTGGCCATACGTGTCCATGTGTCCATTCTCCCCAAATGCCCCTCCCATCCAGGCTAGCACGTAACACCGAGCAGCATTCCATGTGCTATACATAGATTTTTGTTGGTTTTCCATTTTAAATAGAGCAATGTGTACATGATTTCCCCAATGTCCTAAACTATCCCCTCCCTACTGCAGCCATGAGTTCATTTTCTGAGTCTCTTTCTGTTCTGTAAATAAGTTCATCTATATTATTTCTTTTTAGCATCCACATGAAAGGGATGTCCTATGGTGTTTCTCCTTCTCTGTCTGACTTACTTCACTCAGTATAACACTCTCTAGGTCCATCCATGTTGCTGCAAATGGCCTTATTTCATTCTTTTTAACGGCCGAGTAATATTCCATTACACACACACACACACATACATCTTCTTTATCCATTCCTCTGTCGATGAACATTTAGGCTGTTTCCAGGTCTTCGCTATTATAAACACTGCTGCAATGAACATTGGGGAGCATGTATCTCTTCAGGCCATGTTTTTCTCTGGGTATATGCCCAGGAGTGGGATTACAGGGTCATAGGTAGCTCTATGTTTAGTTTTTTAAGGAACCTCCATAGAGTTCTCCATAGTGGCTGTACCAATTCACATTCCCACCAACAGTGCGGGAGGGTTCCCTTCTCTCCACACCCTCTCCAGCATTGGTTTTTGCATTTTTTGATGATAGCCATTCTGATCAGTGTGAGATGGTATCTCATTGTAGTTTTAATTTGCATTTCAGTAATAGCTAGCGATTTTGAACCTCTTTTCATGTGCCTGGCAGGCAGGCTCTTTGCCGCTGAGCCACGAGTGTGTGTGTGTGTGTGTGAGTTGCTCAGATATGTCCTACTTTTTGGGACCCCATGGGCTGTAGCCCACCAGGCTCCTTTGTCCAGGGGATCTCTGGCCAAGAATACTGGAGTGGGTAGCCAATCCCTTCTCCAGGATATCTTCCCAATCAAACCCAGGTCTCCTGTATTACACGCAGATTCTTTGCCATCTGAGCCACCAGGAAAGCCCCTATATCATGGGGACAGAAAACTAAAATGTGTTTACCAGAAAGGGAAAATGCTTTCCATTTTAGGTCACCGGTTTTAGAACTGAACATGTGCTTTTGAGATTAGGGTGCATTAATTCCTTAATAGGGGAACAGTCCTCTATTTCCTTAAGTCCAAGGGCTGCTGGAGGACGCTGGGAGCCTTATTACAGCACCGAGGGTCATGCTGAGCGAGGTGGGGTGGGTGCATCATGTTTAAAGAGGGAGGCCAGGCCTCGTCCTCCCTCTTGGTGGCAAAGGAGCATCTGGAACACTGTGTGATGTGGTAGATGAGCCTCAGGTGGGTGGACACTGGACCCATAGTTAATCCCTGATTGGCTGTGTGTGCTCAGCTGTCTCCTGGCTGGGCCGAGAAGTTAGGGGGTGGGTGGCGGAATTGCAGAAATCTCCCATGGCTGCTCCTAGTAATGATGATGGATAGAGACTATTACTGAGGGCCTGCCATATGCCATGCACTGGGAGGGTCCCTGCCTGCCTCTCTCTGTGCTTCTCTGTCTGTGTTCTGACTCTTCTAGAACAAACTCTCAGAGCCCCAGCCCCAGTTAAGTCGTCCTCAGGGGGCCTTCGGAGGAAGCTTAGGGGATGTGAAGAGCTCGGAGCTCGCCGGTCCCCTTTATTAGTTACAGCTTCCGAGCAGAGGGCTTCCTCCATGCAGGTGCTAATAAGGGAAAATCAGTGAGCATCCGATGTTCCAGGGTGGAATTTTTCAATCATCTGAAAATATTTCTTGGCAAGGAATGATTGAAAACAAACAGCCATTATGGGTTACGTTTTTAGACGAGTTAGAAATAGAGGTTTCACCACAATGGTATTCTTTGATCATCCCAGTGGCTTTTTGGTCTTTTTCCCAGTTCTTTCTCGCGTGCTGAGTAACTGAGGAGGATACCTATTAGGCTCGACATCAGTTAAATATCTGTCAAAATGTCTGTTTGGAGCCTGGAGGTCAGAGGGAAGAGAAAAAGTATTCCTCGAGAGGGTTGCTCCAGGCTGAGACAGAGCTTACAAGGTCTAGACAGTTATGAGATATGCGGGACTCTTAAAAAAAGAGAAGGAAGCAAAACATGTGTTTTGGGTTCTGAGTGCTTCTCTTTTGTATTTGCATAGCTGAGAAAGCTTTAGTTTAAAATAAGTGGTATTTGGCAAGAAGTCTTACTGCCTGCTGACAAATTGATTGTGCTCTTTTACTGAGATAAAAATGAAGATGCAGGAGGCATTTTGCTTTTTTTTTTTTCTCTCTCTTGATGATTAAAAGTGTCTGCTTGGCTCCACGCAGAGATGGCCCTTGAAAGCTTATAGGAGACACCTGTGTGGCATCCATCACGGGCCTTCAGGCTGGTGGCAGCAGCTATCACACTGTGTTCAGAACCCCAGGTCCTGGGAAGGACTGTTGAAAAGCGTGACCGGAAGTCTCTATGGCAGAGTGTGGGTATGGGATCCTAGGGTGAGGGTCTTTGAATTTTAATCAACAACTTCCCCTCCTTGTTCATACTGAGCCAAGGCCTTAGAGCAGCAGAGGGACTCAACAAGCCTTGCGGTGATGAATAAAACCAGACTCTCTCCTGTCTGGGCCTCTGTTTCCCCGTCTAAGCAGTGAGCATGTCTTTTCTTCAGGTGTTCTGCAGGGCCGTGTCCCTGTTCCCTCCAGCGTACCCTTCCTCTGCCCTGACAAGATTGTGTTGTGAGGAATGAGGGTGCCGGTGTCAGAAAGAGGTTCGCTTTCCTGAGAGGCACATCCATTTATTCACTTGACCCAGCTCAAGGGGAAATTAGAATGTAGCCCACAGTGAGCAAATTGACAAGATAGGTCATTCATCCATTAGACAAACGTTACTGTGGGCCAGCCTGGGCCCAACCTGCTCCAGCTGGGGCCCAGGCCTGCTTGGACTCCTGCCCTGTTGGCTTAGGGCTTCCCTGGTGGTTTGGTTGGTAAAGAATCTGCCTGCAGTGCAGGAGATGAGGGTTCAGTCCCTGGGTTGGGAAGATCCCCAGAGAGGGGAATGACGACCCACTCTAGTATTCTTGCCTGGGAAATCCCACGGACAGAGGGGCCTGGTGGGCTGCCATCCACAGAGTCGCAAGTGTCATACAAGACTGAGTGACTAAACCACCACTGTCTCTTGGCTTAAGAGCTTGCCTCGGTGTAGGTCTGAGCACAGGAATGTGCTGTGAGTGCAAGGCCAACACCCGATTAAAAGGCAGTTTAAAATAAGTGGTATTTGGCAAGAAGTCTTACTGCCTGCTGACAAATTGATTGTGCTCTTTTACTGAGATAAAAATGAAGATGCAGGAGGCATTTTGCTTTTTTTTTTCTCTCTTGATGATTAAAAGTGTCTGCTTGGCTCCACGCAGAGATGGCCCTTGAAAGCTTATAGGAGACACCTGTGTGGCATCCATCACGGGCCTTCAGGCTGGTGGCAGCAGCTATCACACTGTGTTCAGAACCCCAGGTCCTGGGAAGGACTGTTGAAAAGCGTGACCGGAAGTCTCTATGGCAGAGTGTGGGTATGGGATCCTAGGGTGAGGGTCTTTGAATTTTAATCAACAACTTCCCCTCCTTGTTCATACTGAGCCAAGGCCTTAGAGCAGCAGAGGGACTCAACAAGCCTTGCGGTGATGAATAAAACCAGACTCTCTCCTGTCTGGGCCTCTGTTTCCCCGTCTAAGCAGTGAGCATGTCTTTTCTTCAGGTGTTCTGCAGGGCCGTGTCCCTGTTCCCTCCAGCGTACCCTTCCTCTGCCCTGACAAGATTGTGTTGTGAGGAATGAGGGTGCCGGTGTCAGAAAGAGGTTCGCTTTCCTGAGAGGCACATCCATTTATTCACTTGACCCAGCTCAAGGGGAAATTAGAATGTAGCCCACAGTGAGCAAATTGACAAGATAGGTCATTCATCCATTAGACAAACGTTACTGTGGGCCAGCCTGGGCCCAACCTGCTCCAGCTGGGGCCCAGGCCTGCTTGGACTCCTGCCCTGTTGGCTTAGGGCTTCCCTGGTGGTTTGGTTGGTAAAGAATCTGCCTGCAGTGCAGGAGATGAGGGTTCAGTCCCTGGGTTGGGAAGATCCCCAGAGAGGGGAATGACGACCCACTCTAGTATTCTTGCCTGGGAAATCCCACGGACAGAGGGGCCTGGTGGGCTGCCATCCACAGAGTCGCAAGTGTCATACAAGACTGAGTGACTAAACCACCACTGTCTCTTGGCTTAAGAGCTTGCCTCGGTGTAGGTCTGAGCACAGGAATGTGCTGTGAGTGCAAGGCCAACACCCGATTAAAAGGCAAGCATTTACTTCTGGACACCCAGGACTCTAAGATTTCTGCCTTCAAGGAGTAAGGGGTTTGTTTGGACAAATGAAGTGTATACAGGATCCTAGTGAATAATATTCCTCATGGCTGCTTCTACTTGAATCAATTGTGTATTTATTGGTGACCTCATAAGTGTCTAGACTGTCCCAGGCTCCGCCGGAGAGGCAGAGATTTACAGCTCAGCTGGGGATGGGGACAGTGAGAAAGCTGAGGCCTGCAGCCCAGGGATGAGACAACACATGCGTTACTTAGTCACAGGTGTGGTGCTGGCGTGGTGCTGAGGGAGGTCTGGGGAGGGGGCCTTCTAGATGAGGAGAGGAGAGAACCCAGGCCTCCTGCATCGCAGGCGGATTCTTTTGGCATTAGCTGAACTCTACGAGAATTCCTGTCTAAAATCCTGACTCCCCCCGTGGACTGTAATTCAACTAAGTGAAGCCTGAATTGAGACTCTGCCTTTCTCTGTTGGTTTCTGCTGAAGCAACATGCCTCCCCTCTGTTGCTCATCGGGAACGTGGGCACAGGTGAACTCTGTGTGCCTGGGAATATATCCATCTCTTCCCAAACCTGGCCCCTCCGGTGTCTGGAGCTGAGCTAAGCAAAGGCGGCTTAAAGGGAGGCGTTGACATAACTTCACATTTAACTACCAGAGACCTGAATCGGTTACCAACGGGTTGAGCCCTCAGCAGGTGTTTCTTGAGGAAACAGTTCGGGTGTGTCACACGGCTGATCTTGGAGGAGCTGTGATGAGGCAGCTGGGGAACTGGATGTTTATCTGAGAGCGGTCTCCGGGAGCACAGGCGAACTGCCAGCAAACATTTGCCCTCCCTGTCCCAGGAATGACAAACCTAGACAGCACATCGAAAAGCAGAGGCATCATTCTGCCATCAAAGGTCTGTATAGTCAGAACTGTGGTTTTTCCAGTAGTCGTGTATAGACGTGCGAGCTGGGTCGTGAAGAAGACTGAGCACTGAAGTAAACCACCTGTCTCTTGGCTTAAGAGCTTGCCTGTTATTGGACAGGAATGTGCTGTGAGTGCAAGGCCAACACCCGATTAAAAGGCAAGCATTTACTTCTGGACACCCAGGACTCTAAGATTTCTGCCTTCAAGGAGTAAGGGGTTTGTTTGGACAAATGAAGTGTATACAGGATCCTAGTGAATAATATTCCTCATGGCTGCTTCTACTTGAATCAATTGTGTATTTATTGGTGACCTCATAAGTGTCTAGACTGTCCCAGGCTCCGCCGGAGAGGCAGAGATTTACAGCTCAGCTGGGGATGGGGACAGTGAGAAAGCTGAGGCCTGCAGCCCAGGGATGAGACAACACATGCGTTACTTAGTCACAGGTGTGGTGCTGGCGTGGTGCTGAGGGAGGTCTGGGGAGGGGGCCTTCTAGATGAGGAGAGGAGAGAACCCAGGCCTCCTGCATCGCAGGCGGATTCTTTTGGCATTAGCTGAACTCTACGAGAATTCCTGTCTAAAATCCTGACTCCCCCCGTGGACTGTAATTCAACTAAGTGAAGCCTGAATTGAGACTCTGCCTTTCTCTGTTGGTTTCTGCTGAAGCAACATGCCTCCCCTCTGTTGCTCATCGGGAACGTGGGCACAGGTGAACTCTGTGTGCCTGGGAATATATCCATCTCTTCCCAAACCTGGCCCCTCCGGTGTCTGGAGCTGAGCTAAGCAAAGGCGGCTTAAAGGGAGGCGTTGACATAACTTCACATTTAACTACCAGAGACCTGAATCGGTTACCAACGGGTTGAGCCCTCAGCAGGTGTTTCTTGAGGAAACAGTTCGGGTGTGTCACACGGCTGATCTTGGAGGAGCTGTGATGAGGCAGCTGGGGAACTGGATGTTTATCTGAGAGCGGTCTCCGGGAGCACAGGCGAACTGCCAGCAAACATTTGCCCTCCCTGTCCCAGGAATGACAAACCTAGACAGCACATCGAAAAGCAGAGGCATCATTCTGCCATCAAAGGTCTGTATAGTCAGAACTGTGGTTTTTCCAGTAGTCGTGTATAGACGTGCGAGCTGGGCCGTGAAGAAGACTGAGCACTGAAGAACTGATGCTGGGAGACCCTCGAGAGTCCTCGGACAGCAAGGACATCAAAGCAGTCAGTCCTAAAGAAAGTCAACCCTGAATAGTCATTGGAAGGACTGATGCTGGAGCTGAAGCTCCAGTCCTGTGGCCACTTGATGTGAAGAGCCGACTCATTGGAAAAGAGCCTGATGCTTGGAAGACTGAGGGCAGGAGGAGAAGGGGGCAACAAAGGACGAGATGGTTGGATGGCATCACCCACTCAAGGGATGTGAGTTTGAGCAAACTTAGGGAGATAGTGAAGGACAGAGAAGCCTGGCGTGCTGCTGTTTATGGGTCACAAAGAGTCAGACATGACTGAGGAACCACAACGCTAATCCCAGGAATATGGACAAAGGGCAGATAATAAAGAAAACAGATTTGATCTCCAAGTAAGAATGACTTTAGGGCTTCCCCTGGTGGTCCAGTGGATAAAGACACCGCCTTGCAGTGCAAGGGGCGCCGGTTCGATCCCTGGCCTGGGAAGATCCCACGTGCCGCAGAGCGGCTGGACCAGTGTGTCCAATTACCGAGCCGGAGCTCTGGAGCGCATGCGCCCAGAGCCGGTGCTCTGCAACAACAGACGCCACCGCGATGGGAGGGCCGCAGGAGCCAAAGAACAAAGACGGATGAAAACAGAGAAATGAAAGACCAATAGAAGTGGCCCTCCCATCCCCCTCCTTCCCCACCCCACCCCCCAAAAGATAAATAAATAAAATTAAAAAAAAAAAAAAGAATGACTTTAACACGGTCCTGGTAGAGAGTGCTGGACATCTTGTCAGTGAAATGCTTCTTGTCCCTGAAAGTGCACAAGCTAAGGTTGGCTAAGCCTCTGATGGGGACCCTGTGGAGAAGATGGGGTGTTTTTGGACCCTGAGACATCAGGACTTTGGGGAGACCATCAGTTGCTTCCACTTTCCCAGGGATTCACTTCTCAAGCCGCTTTTGGCGGGCATAGCCATGAGCCTCGCTGGGTCCTGGCCACGGGCCCAGGAAGAAGCCAGGCCGCCTCTACCTGGAGGCTGCTGTTTGCCTTGGCTCCGGCTTGCCCAGCCGCTTCCTGGCCCTGCCCTCCTGTGGCTTTTGCTTCATTAGCTCATAGCTCTAGGTGAAGTCAGGCCCCGGGGCCCTGGACGGCACGGTGGGCACAGCCTCCCAGGCGTCAGAGCCCCACGCCTCCCTGTTCTCCCATAGGCTAGGGCAGCCCCCAGCAAGAATGAGGCAGGCGCCGTCATCCAGGCTTAAACGGGAAAAACTTTCAGGATAGACTGAAGCACAGAGAGGTGTCCTGGCCTCGGACCGTGCGGCAAGCTAGCAGGGCTGTGATGGAAGCCGGGGAGCCCGGCCCCCAAGCACTGCCCTTCCCTGGCCTGCGGGAAATGCTGCCATTAAACTCCAGCCTCCTCTGGCCACAGTGCAAGGGCAGCAGCCTGAGGGGTTCAAGACCTCAACAGTCGCAAACTTTGCTTGGGGCTCTGATGCTGGAGAAAGCTCCCCCTGATGACTCCATCCCCACCGGGCGCCTGTCTGTGGACCCTCCAAGCTGGGAGGCGGGGATATTTACGCTCCCCGAGTTCATCAGCTTCATTCTGTCAAAGGGAAAACCAAGGTCCAGAGAACAGAACGATGGGTCTGGGGTCATACAGGGGTCAGAGGAGAAGTCAGAAGCAGAGTCCAGTCCCCTGACCCCATGCCCATGGTCCTGGCTGAACTCTTCAGAAGGCATTCGGGCCCACCTCGCTTCTGGGGGACTGTGGACCCACCATAGCTGCGGCAACAGCCTGGCCCAGCCTCGTCTCAGCCCGGGCACCCAGAGCTCGTCTCACGGGTTCTTCTGTTAACCTTAGACGAGAGCCTTGCTAGGAACAGCTGTTGGTCGTCTAGTTTATTTTTCAGGGAGACCTGCCCTTCTGTCAGATTAACCACTCCTGGTGGGAGGGGGCTGAGGGAGTGTGGGCCCAGGATTTCTCCTCCCCGACTTGGAGGAGGCTCCTGGCCCCGCCCCCCCGTCACATTGTTTGTTCATCTGTTTGGTTTTACAGCCGTTTGTTTTGCATACCCACCTGCGCTCTGGCTCGGCCAGGCGGTGGTCCAGGTGCTTGGGGATCAGAGGATGAACCAGTCCTCAGACTCTCCCGGGGAGCTTTAAAAACAACTGACGCCATCCCCAGAGACTTGATCCAGTTGGCCTGGGGGTGGCCTGCGACTTTCAGCTTCTAAAGTGGCCCATATCCTACTAGAAATGTCTTTTCCAGGAGGAGAGAAGCTTGCAGAAAGGCTGTGCCTCCAAGAGGATGGCTGTCGGCAGAGCCCAAGGGAAGGAAGGCCCCGGCTCGTGGGAAGAGAGCAGCAGCCACCAGCCGCCGGGCTCTCCCAGGGGCCGGCACCCCAGCGCGCCTGGCCTGGCTCCCAGGAGGCTCGGCGGCCGGCCCAGCGGGGTTCTGAGCACCTGTGTGGAGCCCAGGCCCTGCGCCCCGCGGAGGACGTATCTGGCGGCCGCAGCTCCGTTGCTTGCCAGGGCCTTCCCACACTCAGTGGTCTTGTAGCCGTGATTTTAGAAGAGCTGTTTTCTTCTCATTTGCAAATATTTAAAGTCTAAAGAAATAGGAACAACCACCGGTCACTCACTTCAGTTACCTCCTTTGTGCCTGGCGTTTTCACGAGCCTCCACTGCTGACAGACCAAATGCCGTTTCTACCGATGCCTGGTGGTTGGCATGCTTGCTCTGTGCTGCCGAGGAAGCCTTACAGTCACAGGGTGGGGGGCTTTCAGCCCTGGAGAGGGCACAGAACCCAGTGGGGGGGGGGGGACATTCAGCCCGGGAGAGGGCGCAGAGCCCAGTGGTTTGGGCTCCGGACAGAGATGGCCGGGGTTGTCCTGGTGGTTCGGATGGTAAAGGAAGCTGCCTGCAGTGCAGGAAACCTGGGTTCCATCCCTGGCTCGGGAATCCTCTAGAGAAGGGAATGGCAATCCACTCCAGTATTCTTGACTGGAGAATTTCATGAACAGAAGAGCCTGGTGGGTTATAGTCCATGGGGTTATGAGTCGAAAGCTACTGAGCGACTAACACTTTCAACTTTTCCATAAGAGAGCCAAGCATGGACCTCAGGTCCCAGGTCCGCCAGCTCTTCCCCACCGAAGGGAGCCTGGCAATTTTTTTTTTCCTTTTTACCCACCTGCGCTCTGGCTCGGCCAGGCGGTGGTCCAGGTGCTTGGGGATCAGAGGATGAACCAGTCCTCAGACTCTCCCGGGGAGCTTTAAAAACAACTGACGCCATCCCCAGAGACTTGATCCAGTTGGCCTGGGGGTGGCCTGCGACTTTCAGCTTCTAAAGTGGCCCATATCCTACTAGAAATGTCTTTTCCAGGAGGAGAGAAGCTTGCAGAAAGGCTGTGCCTCCAAGAGGATGGCTGTCGGCAGAGCCCAAGGGAAGGAAGGCCCCGGCTCGTGGGAAGAGAGCAGCAGCCACCAGCCGCCGGGCTCTCCCAGGGGCCGGCACCCCAGCGCGCCTGGCCTGGCTCCCAGGAGGCTCGGCGGCCGGCCCAGCGGGGTTCTGAGCACCTGTGTGGAGCCCAGGCCCTGCGCCCCGCGGAGGACGTATCTGGCGGCCGCAGCTCCGTTGCTTGCCAGGGCCTTCCCACACTCAGTGGTCTTGTAGCCGTGATTTTAGAAGAGCTGTTTTCTTCTCATTTGCAAATATTTAAAGTCTAAAGAAATAGGAACAACCACCGGTCACTCACTTCAGTTACCTCCTTTGTGCCTGGCGTTTTCACGAGCCTCCACTGCTGACAGACCAAATGCCGTTTCTACCGATGCCTGGTGGTTGGCATGCTTGCTCTGTGCTGCCGAGGAAGCCTTACAGTCACAGGGTGGGGGGCTTTCAGCCCTGGAGAGGGCACAGAACCCAGTGGGGGGGGGGGGACATTCAGCCCGGGAGAGGGCGCAGAGCCCAGTGGTTTGGGCTCCGGACAGAGATGGCCGGGGTTGTCCTGGTGGTTCGGATGGTAAAGGAAGCTGCCTGCAGTGCAGGAAACCTGGGTTCCATCCCTGGCTCGGGAATCCTCTAGAGAAGGGAATGGCAATCCACTCCAGTATTCTTGACTGGAGAATTTCATGAACAGAAGAGCCTGGTGGGTTATAGTCCATGGGGTTATGAGTCGAAAGCTACTGAGCGACTAACACTTTCAACTTTTCCATAAGAGAGCCAAGCATGGACCTCAGGTCCCAGGTCCGCCCCCAGCTCTTCCCCCACGCCAGGCATTCCAGGCACAGAGGCTGAGCGGCTGGCCATTCCTCAGGCCCGCCTCTGCCACCCCGCTGCTCCATCTACCCACCCAATTCTTCCTCCCATTCTCATGGAAAGGAAACATCTAAATGCTTTGCTTTTCTTGGCCACAAGGATAAGGGAGAGGTCACTGCCTGACCCTAGAGCCCCGTCACTGCCCAGAGGAGCCCGCGGTGACCGTGCAGGCTTGGTGTCCTCTCGAGCGCGGCCTTCAGCCCGTCCCCAGGCTCCAGGTTCCTCCTGGGCTTCGGCGGCAGCCCGTGGATCCAGAGCAGAGGTGGGGCTGGGAGAGCTGCTGCACCAGGGCCCCCCCAGGCACACATCAGCCCCTGCCCTTTCTTTCTCAAATCCCGGACCAGACCCTTCTCTCCTCCTTCTTTCCCCGCCCCGCCTTACCCTCCCTTCCCTGCCCGGCCATCCCGCCCTTCACCTGCGACTGCTCAGCGGTGGGTTTTATGTGTGACTTACTTGTGTGTCACTGACCTTTGTAAAACTCGGGCTGAGCGATTTGGGTCCTCAGAGAGACACGTGACAAGAACAAGACATTCAGCAGAACTCGAAACCAAAACGAGGGCGACAGGACGCACAGGAAGACGGGGCTGGGCTTGGGCGTATTTGTGTAAAGTGCCATATGTCATTTTTATTCACATGAAAACATCTTTCTTGAAGCAATAGGAACTCACTCGGCTGTTGCTAACCAAATACCAAATGTTTCCTTTTTCCTCTCCGGCTCCTTCCAAGAGGCGGACTGTGAAGAACTGCTGTTATCCGTGATGCTATCTTGCCTTTCAAACGTCAGACGGCCTTTTCCTCAGAGCGAACGCCCGATTGTTTTTCCCAGTGTTGGCAGGAATTTTGGAGAGAAAGCTGTTTATCGTCTTAGACCTGGAGGGAGGGGCTCAAGGCCTCGGTCTGATCCAGTCTCCTCCCGTCTGTTTCCCTCAGTTGCCTCGGGACCTATCAGGACCCTGGCCCCCAACAAGAGAAAAACCAAACAAGGAAACCTGGTATTTTGGTAAAATGAGGTCCGCCCCCAGCTCTTCCCCCACGCCAGGCATTCCAGGCACAGAGGCTGAGCGGCTGGCCATTCCTCAGGCCCGCCTCTGCCACCCCGCTGCTCCATCTACCCACCCAATTCTTCCTCCCATTCTCATGGAAAGGAAACATCTAAATGCTTTGCTTTTCTTGGCCACAAGGATAAGGGAGAGGTCACTGCCTGACCCTAGAGCCCCGTCACTGCCCAGAGGAGCCCGCGGTGACCGTGCAGGCTTGGTGTCCTCTCGAGCCAGCCCCCAGCCCGTCCCCAGGCTCCAGGTTCCTCCTGGGCTTCGGCGGCAGCCCGTGGATCCAGAGCAGAGGTGGGGCTGGGAGAGCTGCTGCACCAGGGCCCCCCCAGGCACACATCAGCCCCTGCCCTTTCTTTCTCAAATCCCGGACCAGACCCTTCTCTCCTCCTTCTTTCCCCGCCCCGCCTTACCCTCCCTTCCCTGCCCGGCCATCCCGCCCTTCACCTGCGACTGCTCAGCGGTGGGTTTTATGTGTGACTTACTTGTGTGTCACTGACCTTTGTAAAACTCGGGCTGAGCGATTTGGGTCCTCAGAGAGACACGTGACAAGAACAAGACATTCAGCAGAACTCGAAACCAAAACGAGGGCGACAGGACGCACAGGAAGACGGGGCTGGGCTTGGGCGTATTTGTGTAAAGTGCCATATGTCATTTTTATTCACATGAAAACATCTTTCTTGAAGCAATAGGAACTCACTCGGCTGTTGCTAACCAAATACCAAATGTTTCCTTTTTCCTCTCCGGCTCCTTCCAAGAGGCGGACTGTGAAGAACTGCTGTTATCCGTGATGCTATCTTGCCTTTCAAACGTCAGACGGCCTTTTCCTCAGAGCGAACGCCCGATTGTTTTTCCCAGTGTTGGCAGGAATTTTGGAGAGAAAGCTGTTTATCGTCTTAGACCTGGAGGGAGGGGCTCAAGGCCTCGGTCTGATCCAGTCTCCTCCCGTCTGTTTCCCTCAGTTGCCTCGGGACCTATCAGGACCCTGGCCCCCAACAAGAGAAAAACCAAACAAGGAAACCTGGTATTTTGGTAAAATGAGGTTTGAGAAAATAAAAGGAAAGGCGTGAAAGCTCCAGTTGGTAGAGATGGTTCAGGAGTCAGGAATCGCTCTGGATGCCCCCCTCCCCTCCATGGACAATAAACATGTGTTTTCATTTCCAAGGGCTCCGGTGTTAGCATTCCCATTTCCTCAGGAAGCTGCCTTTCTTGCTCTTACTTTTGAAACAGAACCTGCATTTTCCTTGGCCCAAGTTCAAGGAGTGCCTGGGGCAACAATGAACACAATCCCAGGCTGGTTTGGGGGTCGACAAGCCCTCCCACCCTCCCCAACCGTGACTTCTCCTTGTGCCCTATCCGCTGGGGACGGATGGCCAGTCGGGAGCCGGGGTGGCGGCCTCCGTCACTAGGGTCTGTAGCCACAAGGGAAGCCATGCTGTCCCGCAGCCCGAGTTCTGGCTTTCAGTTGGGAAAATCTGGTGACCCTCCAGGCATTCACATACCACAGCCTCTTAATTAAGAAAATATGTTCCCATCTCATGTCACCCGAAAAGAATGAAAACAGTGACAGCATTTATTTATCTTCACTATCAATATCATTCCTGCTTCTGAGCCCACTGGGGTTGTGAGCCTTGCAGGAATTGACTGGGTTGTGAGATTCTAACCCCAGCCGTGTGCTGTGGGGACGCGTGTGGTTCTCTCTGAGAGGAAGGCTCGGAGGCGGGGGAGGAGGGCTGCAGAGCCCTGGCCCTGCCCACCTGGGGCTCAGCGACTGGAGGAGTGGCCTTGGCTTTGATTCTCTGGTGCTGATGCAGAGGTGTACCCCCCTTTCACAGAGTACGTCCCATTTCCTTTCTGAATCTTCCGAGTCTCGTCGGGGAGAGGTGATGTCTGAATGGCTGCCATTGGTGGTGGTGTTTAGTCGCTAAGTCATGTCCAACGCTTTTGTGACCCCATGGCCTGTGGCCCACCAGGCTCCTCTGTCCAGGGGATTCTCCAGGTGAGAACACTGCAGTGGGTAGCCATTTCCTTCTCCGGGAGATCTTCCCAACCCAGGGACTGAACCCACGTCTCCTTAGCAGGCGAGTTCCTTACTGCTGAGCCACCGGGGAAAGTCTACCGCTGTATAGGACCTGCTGTGTGCTGAGAGTGGCTTGGATGCTCACATCTGTTGCTCATCCTCTGACTGCCTGAGTGATGTGTGAGGAGCTGGGCTTCAAGCTCAGAGACATGCTCAAGACTAGATAGCACCTCAGTCCGTTGGGGCTGCTACAGCAGAATGCCACAGCCTGGGTGTATTATAAGCAACAGAAGTTCTTATTTGTTTGGTGGGTTTTTTGTTTTTGTTTTTGGCCATGGGGTTTGTGGGATCTTAGTTCCCAGACCAGGGATTGAACCCAGACCCTTGGCCATGAACGCAGGGAGTCTTAACCACAGGACCACCAGGGAATTCCCATAAACAACAGAAGTTTATTTCTCAGAGTCCTGGAGACTGGAAGTCCAGGTGCCAGTTCTTAAACGACTCTCCCCTCCTTGAGTTCCCACACGGCAGGCAGGACGAGGGTTCTCTCCGAGACCTTTTTGAAAGGGGCGCTAATTCCATTCGTGAGGCTCCACCCTCATGACCTAATCACCTCCCAGGCCTCCCCTCCTAATACCATCATATTGGGCATTAGGTTTCTACAGATGGATGGGGGGAGGGGACACATTCAATCTCTGGAGAAGGAAATGGCAACCGCCTCCAGTGTTCTTGCCTGGGAAATCCCATGGACAGAGGAGCCTGGTGAGCTACAGTCCATGGAGGGGTCACAGAGTGCTGGACAAGACTTAGCGACGAAACCACCACCACCTCCACCACCAATCCTGCCCCCGGAGTTGACACATCTTTTGGTCGTGCCTCCTGGGACGCAGGCACCTTCAAGCAGGTTACTTAACCTCGTTAACCCCCTCATCTTGGCTGTTATGATTCGTGTTGTACTGGACATGGAAACACAGATTCCTCTTTGAAATCCTGATTTGAATTCTTTTGGGCAGATACCCAGCAGCGGAAGTGCTGGATCCTGTTAATTTTTCGAGGAGCCGCCGTGTGCTTTAAGCCGTTCTCGACGGTTTCCTGCCGCGGTCACAGACCTGGCCCTGAATTCTTGCCCTGACACCCTTGTCCCCGGCTCTGCCAGACGCCGGGGCTTCTCCCTGCCCCTCCCCAGCCTCTGGCCCTCTGTCTCTGGGTTTGACCTTCTCCTCCTTCCCCAGCACTCAACCTCTCTCCTGAGTATTGACGACTGGCATTGCCTTTGGCAACCCCATCACTCTCAAGCTCCAGCAAGCCCTCCGGGGCCCCCGAGACATGCTCAAGACTAGATAGCACCTCAGTCCGTTGGGGCTGCTACAGCAGAATGCCACAGCCTGGGTGTATTATAAGCAACAGAAGTTCTTATTTGTTTGGTGGGTTTTTTGTTTTTGTTTTTGGCCATGGGGTTTGTGGGATCTTAGTTCCCAGACCAGGGATTGAACCCAGACCCTTGGCCATGAACGCAGGGAGTCTTAACCACTGGACCACCGGGGAAATTTCCCCATAAACAACAGAAGTTTATTTCTCAGAGTCCTGGAGACTGGAAGTCCAGGTGCCAGTTCTTAAACGACTCTCCCCTCCTTGAGTTCCCACACGGCAGGCAGGACGAGGGTTCTCTCCGAGACCTTTTTGAAAGGGGCGCTAATTCCATTCGTGAGGCTCCACCCTCATGACCTAATCACCTCCCAGGCCTCCCCTCCTAATACCATCATATTGGGCATTAGGTTTCTACAGATGGATGGGGGGAGGGGACACATTCAATCTCTGGAGAAGGAAATGGCAACCGCCTCCAGTGTTCTTGCCTGGGAAATCCCATGGACAGAGGAGCCTGGTGAGCTACAGTCCATGGAGGGGTCACAGAGTGCTGGACAAGACTTAGCGACGAAACCACCACCACCTCCACCACCAATCCTGCCCCCGGAGTTGACACATCTTTTGGTCGTGCCTCCTGGGACGCAGGCACCTTCAAGCAGGTTACTTAACCTCGTTAACCCCCTCATCTTGGCTGTTATGATTCGTGTTGTACTGGACATGGAAACACAGATTCCTCTTTGAAATCCTGATTTGAATTCTTTTGGACAGATACCCAGCAGCGGAAGTGCTGGATCCTGTTAATTTTTCGAGGAGCCGCCGTGTGCTTTAAGCCGTTCTCGACGGTTTCCTGCCGCGGTCACAGACCTGGCCCTGAATTCTTGCCCTGACACCCTTGTCCCCGGCTCTGCCAGACGCCGGGGCTTCTCCCTGCCCCTCCCCAGCCTCTGGCCCTCTGTCTCTGGGTTTGACCTTCTCCTCCTTCCCCAGCACTCAACCTCTCTCCTGAGTATTGACGACTGGCATTGCCTTTGGCAACCCCATCACTCCCGTTCCAAGCTCCAGCAAGCCCTCCCGTGGGCACCGCCCCTGAAACCTCCCCAAGCCCGAAGAGCAGTGAGTGTGCCCCTCCACCAGGGCGTCTCCGGCCACCCTGTTCTGCAGCGTTGTTCGAGACTGGCAGTGGGAAACCCTGCCTGGGATCATGCCTCCCTCCTGCCTCAGCTGGGCTGGTAAGCAAACTGCGCGGACAAAGACAAGGCCTGGAATCGGGGTCAGCTCCTTTAAGGGGTGCCCTCGAGAAGCCCCTGCATGCGGCGCCCAGAACGGGCTCAGCAGCGTCTGTGAACTTGCTCAGAGGACGGTGGTTCTCCCTGAGGCCCCGAGGCAGGAGTCTGGTGAGCTGCAGGAGGGCGGGGCCGTCCTGTCTTCCCTGGCCAGCCGTGGGCATGCTCGGGAGGCATCGGGCCCTTGAGGAAACAAACACGTGGCTCCCTTAAAGCCAGGTCTGTTTGGCGTCTCACCAAAGCGGCATCGCAACCCCACGGGCTGCTCGCTCCGTGCCCGAAGGCCGGGCTGAGCCACGGGTGGGAATGGCTCCCCAACCAGTGGCCTCTTTGCGCAGGTCTCAGGCTGGCTGCTCCCAGCCCATTTTGGTCGACCTCCCCAGGCAGGGCACCTCCGTCGCTTGTGCTCTAAAGTCACTGGTGCCCCAGTGGGACAGCGAATCCATGCCAGTCTCCTCGGCCTTGGAGTCCAGCCCTTTCCTGTCTGAGCCCAGCCTGCCTTCCCCGAGCCCCACCCTCCTGCGTGCTGGTGGGCCCAGCCCTCCCTGGTGGCGTCCGCCCCTTGGCCAAGGACATTGTCAGTTCAGAGCTTAGAGGGGCTTTCGGGTCCCCTTTCCGTTACTCCACTCAGCACCGCGTCCGTGCTCTGTGTCCACCAGACCAACGTGAACTGCAGCCAAGGCCACAGGTCACATCACAAAGACCACATCCCTTTTCTTGGTCTTAGCTAATAGCCAGCTGTTAACCTCAAGCCTGCTTCTAACTCATTAACCTGCTGGTGGGTAGCAGATGGGTCTCTTCCCATCCATTCATCCGTATCATCCACCTGCACTGGGTGTTCAGGTCAACAAGAGTCTGACATTTGAAGGAACTTTCTAGTATCTTAAGCAGGAAAACTTGGGAGACAGTTTGATGAATGAAGGGAGGACCCAAAAGAAGAACCTGGAAGGATTCGATGATGGGTGAATACTTGGGGGCGGGGAGCCCAATGCCCCTCATAGTTACAAAACGACAGGCTCTTTGTGGCTTGGAGGGAAACCTCACTGAGCAATGTAGCCAAAAGTGGGACTTTTCGTGTTCAGGAGAACTGCTGTGCATGTGTGTATGCGGACCGTGTGTGCATGCCTGTGTGCACGGCATCTCAGGGGCCTCCCAGTCTGAGAGAGATTCAGTGACAGGGAGAACCCTTCCCCTCTGTGCTGAGTACTCCTCCCCACCAGCCCTAGTAGGACACCCTTGGGAGAAGTTCATTTCAGTTCACTCAGTCGTGTCCGACTCTGCGACCCCATGGATTGCAGCACGCCAGGTTTCCGTGTTCTTCACCATCTCCCGGAGCTTGCTCAGGCTCATGTCCATTGACTCAGTGATGCCACCCAACCATCTCGTCCTCTGTCGTCCCCTCCTGTTGCCTTCTATTTTTCCCTAAATCAGGGTCTTTTCCAATGAGTTGACTCTTTGCATCAGGTGGCCAAAGTATTAGAGCTTCAGCATCATTCCTTCCAATGACTGTTTAGGGTTGATTTCCTTTACAATTGACTGGTTTGATCTCCTTGCCGTCCAAGGGACTCTCCAAGGGAGAGGGACTTGGGAGAAGGGCTGCAGGCATTTCTATAGCATGACCAGCTTCCACAGAAACGGACCAGAAAGGACCTGCTCTGAAGATGCATTGACACTACAGAGCAACTTGTGCTTTCAACTGCAGTCTCCTCTGACTTTCCGGAAGTGGCCTGCCCCTCGGACTTGCTCTTGGCATATCAGAAACTTTGGTCTGTGCCTCTTCCTGCTGCCTTGATCAATCCCCAGATGCACATTCCTCATCCTGTGGCTCGATCTCCATCTCTTAAGGAACTGCAGACGTTGCACTTTGATTTCAGTGGTGTTTGGGCTTCCAAAGAGGATAGGTCCGTTATCTTTCTTTCGAGTTGAGAAAACACCCCAGTAGATGCTTGCTAATCCTCTTCTTTCTTCCTGGGCTGCCAGCCTGTGGCTTTTTTGCCTGGGGTCCTCTGCAGAGCCGGGAGAGGCAGGGAACGAAGGTGCTGACAGCTTGTGTTGGAATCACATGGTGTGTACTGGGCTGAGTTTACAGCACCCTTGTTTCCACACTGACAGCACACGCCATCTGGAGAGAAGGAATCCTGTCAGATGAACCCTTGAGGAATCGCGGTGTGGTACATGAAACCTCGTAATTGCGTTCCGAGATGGGGCTTCTCGCTCACATCACATCGTGACGTGGTACTCCCATGCCATAAATGAATAAAATGGGAGTCTGACACGAGGTAGTTTATTTTGTTCTCTGTGTGCTGGAGAAGCTCGGCAGGCTGGGGAAGGACAGAGAAGTTTTCTCTCCTTGGGGGATCAGGCTGAGGGGAGGCGGCGAGTGCACAGGCTGTCCGCAGGGCGGGGTGTCGCGCTAACAGGTGTGGACCCCCGGCCTGCCACCCTCAGGGCTGTCTCCAACCCAGACTCCCGCCTGTGGCTGACAGTGACTTGACATTTTATTACCGTCCCTTGGGACCTTGTCTGCTCTCCCACACACTCCCCCTTTCCAACAGAATCCAAGATCCTCGAGGGCTGGAACCACGTTCCATTCCCCCCACCCCAACCCCTGGGATCCTGCCGCACACCAGGGTGGGCTAAATGTTTGTTCAAGGGGCTCTTCCGAAGCCCCCTGTGCATGGAAAGGTAGGGTGGGTGAGGCAACCGTTCAAGGCTAGTTTTAGCCCCCAGACCACTTGAGGAGGGGGCCAAGGGGCGGCTTGCAAGGTTTAGCTTCTTAACCAGATTTAGCTGCACATAAGGCTTCCCGGGTGTCTCAGACGGTCAAGAGTCTGCCTGCAGTGTGGGACACCTGGGTTCGATCCCTGGGTTGGGCAGAGGCCCTGGAGGAGGGCACGGCAATCCACTTGAGTACTCTTGCTGGAGAAGCACATGGACAGAGGAGCCCGGCGGGCGACAGTCCATGGGGTCACCAAGAGTCAGCCACGACTGAGCGCCCTTGACTTCACGTTAGCTTCAGGCCCTTGTTCACAGCCACCCGCCTCCCTGCAGGAAAGGGCTGTGCGCCCTGTGGGTGAGGTCTTTGGGGCAGTGAGAGGACGTGATGCTCCTTCTCCTTGTGTCTTCTGTTTCTCCAGGGAAGCCTCCTCGAAGGGAATGGTTGTCCCGGCTCCTCCTCTGCATTTGGCAAGGATATAGGCTTTCCTTCCTTCTGGCTAGCTCTCCTAGCCAGGTCTACCTCACCCTCCTCCTGATTTCCCCATGAAGTCACCTGACCTTTCCTGGTACCGCTGCAGAACCAAGGGGCTCGTTTTCAGTACTCTAGAGGATCTGAAGCGATGTCTCCGCTAGGCCTTGGAGCATCTTCCCAGCCAGAGAAAACCTCTTGTAGAGTCATTGCAGAAAGAACCAGAACCCACCTTCCCTCCAATGTGCATCCTCATTTTGAAAAAGCCCAGAGAGGACAGATGTGTTTCTTAAAGTCACACAGCAAGGCACTGATGAGAACCTTGGTCTCCAGGCCCGTGGGCTTTGAGCCTTCCACTGTATTTCCTCCTCAGAACTCTCTTGGCTACTCAGTCGTTGAGGGCTGCTCACTTCCTGTCTCTGCTTCTAGCTCCTCAGCTGGAAAATGAAGGATTTGCACAGTGGGAAGCATTCTATGACTGGGCTTGGCTCCAATTGGGAAAATATGATTTTTTTTTCCCATTTCATTAGAATGTTTTGAATCATGAGTTGTTTTAAAAGTTTTCAAATTGTTCTAAACAGCGCTCATGCATAAGTGTTTCAGGTGTGGTTTGGGCCGTAGGCATAGTGTGATCCAGAGATTCCTGACTTCACGAGAGCGCCTTCTCATAATTGTTCCAGCTCCGACCTCCTCAGTGCCTGAATGGAAGCCCCCCAGCGGGCTGCTGTCCGTTGTCGTATTTCAGGAGCACGGCAGCAGAGCCTGGCCCCGCACCCCCGCACCCCCGCACCCCGCACCAGAGGATGAGAACGCACCTTGGCCTCGCGTGCCCAGGCAACGTCTGTGGTTCATGCGGATCTTACTGGCTTGGGTTGCGTGCTGGTCACCCTTATCTAGTCACTGCAGCTAAGGAATGTGACATGCTTATCAGCTGGCTAGGGACGCCGTCACAGAGCCCAGAACCGCTAACATCTCCACATACCAGTCAAGGCCTCAGATAGGGAGTGGGTTGGAGAGTAGAGGCGAGGTCATAACTGGACCTTTTTTTCAGATTGCCCTTGACCTTTGGAGTCGGCAGAGCCTGGAGATGAAGGAGCGGTCCTGAGAGGCGGCCAGTCACCTCGTGGCATCCACCTGGGACGGGGATCCGAGAGCAGGTTGACGGCTCTGCTTGGCCCTCTCTGGGTCTCACCGTATTCTTCTTTCCTTACCTCCAGATCGAGATTACTGCAGTTTATGTGACAAACAACCAATTGGGAGGCTGCTTTTCCGGCAGTTCTGCGAAACCCGACCCGGACTAGAGTCTTATATTCAGTTCCTGGACTCGGTGGTAAGTCCCGGCTCCTGGGTGCGGAGCGTTTCGGTCCTCTGTGATCAGGGATGGGTTTTGTCCAAGGAGAAAGATAGATCTTGCGGCTTAGGTGGGTGAAGAATATAAACGTATCGCTTCAGAAACGGCCAGTGCAGACTCTGAGGATGCAGACTTGTGCCCAGGTCACCTGCTGTGTGGCCGTGGCCGCGCAGGACCCCTCCCACAGCAGGCCCCGGCGGCGGCTGCTTCAACACGAGGTTCTGTTAGTCCTCTGATTCGGGGGGCTCCGGTGAGGGTGCCATAGCTCCTAGGAAATTGGGTGGTTTCCCCAGCACCCCAAAGTATTATAGGAACTTGTCTTTCAGCTGAGAACTCACTTTCTAAAATTTCGAAGCTTATTTTGCTTGTGTACTTGTTTACCATTTGCTCCTTCACTAGAATGCTAGTTCCCTGGGGCCTGGACCCTGGGCTTCCAGTTCACCACTGCCTGGCACTGTGCCCGGCCCACACAGGCATTCAGTAAATGCTTGTGGGAAGACTGTGTGTTGGCCACTTCAAGGTGCTCTGACAGCTGCTGGCCGCTCTGGCTTCTGGCATACCCAACTCTGACTGATGCCGTGGAGACTTCCTTCAGGTGTACTGGTCATCCGTTTATTCAACAAATGCAACATTAGCCATAAAAAAGAATGAAATAAGGCCCTTTGCAACAAGAGGGATGGACCTGGAGATTATTATACTAAAGGGAGAAAGTCAGAGAGAGACAAATACCATATAATAGCACTTATATGTGACATCTAAAAAATGATATAAATGAAGTTATTTACAAAACAGAGAGATATACTCATGGACACAGAAAGCAAACTTAATGGTTACCCGAGGAGAAAGGCGGGGAAGGGATAAATGGGGAGTTTGGGATGAACAGATACATACTACTATATATAAAACAGGTGAACAACAAGGATCTA
This sequence comes from Tragulus kanchil, assembly GCA_022376925.1. Lineage (NCBI taxonomy): Eukaryota > Metazoa > Chordata > Mammalia > Artiodactyla > Tragulidae > Tragulus > Tragulus kanchil. The sequence goes on from JAIOJX010000005.1 coordinate 165,614,578, forward strand.
CAGTGTAGTGCATATAACCTATGATGGGAAAGAGTCTGAAAAAGAAGAATATGTATGTGTGTGTGTATATAAGTGAATCTCATTTGCTCTTCATCTGAAACATTGTCTATACTTCAATTTAAAAAACTAAAAACACTGACTGATCTCGTGGGCTTTTAGAACAGGACGTAAGAACATGTAAGAGTTCCTCGGCACTCGCTAAGGAGGGCAGGGCACCTCACCCTGGCCCAGGGGCTCTGTCCAAGGGAAGTGGACAAGGAGTGGGGAGATGCAGAGTGAATCACGGTCCATCATGATGGAAATGGGGTCATCTGGGACCCCAAGGCAGGGGCCAAAGTGCTGCTGTTTTCTAGAGGCCCTAATACCACACTGGCTGCAGCCGTCCTGATGGCTTGGTGTGGGGCTCAGCGCTGTGGGGCCCCGTGTCTTTGTCCGCTTCAGAGTCTCAGTGTGGCTCTCTGGACCCACTGGCCAAAGCTGAATGTTTCCACCGGAAGTCACTCGGGCCCCTCAACGTCAACACCTAAAACAAACTCAGCACCTTCCCACAGGTTCCCTGGCCACCAGCCCTGACAGGTTCCCTGTTCCAGTGACCAGCACCCCGCCTTCACCCATGCGTGAGATCTGTGCATTGTCCTCGACCCCTTCGTTGCATCCTTGTCTACCAGCCAGATCAAGGATCAAGGGCCTGGCTCCTTGACCTCTCCCGGCCCAGTTCCTCCCCTCCCCGGCCCTGTCCTGGTCTTCATTGCCAGTGATTACAATAGTTCTCAACCTCAACCGAGCAGTAGAAACACCTGGGGAGCCTTAAAAAAATAACCAATGCCTGAGCTCAAGCCCAGACTCATTAATTTGAATCTCCAGGGATGGGGCCAAGTATTTTCATAACTTTTTATTATGGAAAATTTCTAGCTATAAAAAGTAAAAGTCTACAGTAGAATGGTATAATGAACCCCCACGCACCCTTCACCCGCTTCAGCAGTTATGGACTCAAGGCCCATCTTGTTTCATCGACAGCCTCCCCACACGCCCCAAAGCCCCAAACATTTTGAGGCTGATTTCATTTATCTCATTTCATCCATGAACATGTTAGTTATCCCTAAACGATGAGGGCTCTTTAACCAAAAAACCACAGGACCGTTAGCACAGCTAAAAAGTAATAATTCTTTACTATCATCAGATACTCATCAGTGTTCAAATTTCTGATTTTCTCATGCTTTTGGTAATGCATGTCTTCACAGTTTATAACCACCTCCAGGGGCGTCTCATAGTCTGAGTGTTGCGTTCTCACCCCCTACGTCATTGAAGAGGTTCCTCTGTATTTCTTGTAAGTTGCCCGGAACTCTAGAAGTTTGGTCAGATTCAGTTTCAATCTGGCGGTGGTGGGGGACTGACTTCATAAGTGGTTTTATGCTCTTCTGCAAGGGGACTTATAATATCTGGTGTCTTTTTGAGATGGCAGCAGCCATCGATATTCAATACCCAAATCTATTGATTAATTAGGGGTTGTGATATGGTGACATTCTATCATTCCTTCTTCATTTGCTCACTGGGAAATACTTCCTTTCAATTACTGTTTGGTTACCCAGTAGTCAAGTTCATGTAGAGAATGCTTGATTCTTTCCTTGTCTTTGTGTTTTCAAAGTACCGAATTGATTCATTAGCATCCTCCAGTAATAGTAATGAATTAGAGCTTTAATGCGTGGATCCAAACATTGGACATTTTTAAAAATTATTTATTTATTTATTTATTCTTGTTGGCTATTCTGGGTTTTCACTGCTGCCACAGGCTCTTCTCTAGTTGAGGTGAGCAGGCTTCTTGTTGCGGTGACTTCTCTTGTTCTGGAACTCTCGGGCACGAGGGCTTCAGTAGTTTCAGTACATGGGCTCAATAGTTGTGGCTTCAGATCATAGGCTCAATAGTTGTGGCTCACAGGCTTAGTTGCTCTGCAGCATGTGGGATCTACCCAGATCAGAGATCGAACCCGTGTCTCTTGCATTGGCAGGCAGATTCGTTACCACTGAGATACCAGGGAAGCCCCCATGGGACATTTTGAAGCAATGGTGCTCCATGGTTTCATTGTTGACCTGCGGGAGCCCTTCAGGTTGGCTTCTGAGCCCTTGCGAGGACGCCCGTGGCCATGCGTAGCCACCGTGCTGTCTGATGTGATGTGATGTTCCAGGCTTGCCTTGTATGTTTCCTGCCCTACATCCAGAGTTTGCCATTTCTCTACAGAGCCTCGGTTTCTTTTATTGGGAAAGGGTACACGGAGGTTGCAGTTTGGCAGTAGGGATGCCCATTGCCTTCCATTGTTTGAATGGGCCATTGTTTGCAGCAGACATTTATTGTTGTTGTTCGGTCACTGAGTTGTGCCCAACTCTTTGCAGCCCCATGGTCTGCAGCACCCAGACACCCCTGCCCTTCACTGTCTCCTGGAGTGTGCATACGCTTCATGGGCGTCTCGCAGCAAGAACACTGGGATGGTTTGCCACTCCTCCTCCAGTGGGCCACACGTTGTCAAAACTCTCCACTATGACCCATCCATCTTGGGTGGCCCTGCGTGGCATGGCTCATAGCATCACTGAGTTACCCAACCCCTTTGCCATGACGAGACTGTGATCCATGAAGAAGGTAGCAGACACTGGCGGTTTTCACGTCTTCTAGGATAGTACTTGGGCTTCCCAGGTAGTACTGGTGGTAAAGAACCCACTTTGTCATGCAGGAGATGTAAGAGATGCAGATTTCTGGGTTGGGAAGATGCCCTGGAGGAGGGCATGGCAGCCCACTCCAGTATTCTTGCCTGGAGAGTCCCACAGACAGAGGAGCCTGGCAGGCTACAGTCCGTAGAGCTGCAAAGCGTCAGACATGACTGAAGTGACTTAGCACAGCACAGGATAGTACTGTATACGTGTCCAGGGTTAGGAAAGATTGACACCCAGGACAAAGTACAATTCTCAGCCCTGCCTCCCTCGCTCTACCTGAAGTGCCTCCCAGGACCTCTGCCTCATGAATGCTAGCTTGCCCTCCTGCACTCTGCTCTGGGAAAGCTTCCCCATCCGCCCGCTCTCCCCCGGTGCCCTCTGCTCAAGACGCTACCTCGACACGCACCTGAGTCTCATTACTGCCTGGTCCTGGCCGAGCAGCGTGCGTGGTACTGGCGGATGGGTATATCGCGAGAGTGCTGTTTCCTGAGACGGACCCTGGTGCAATGCTAGTGCTGCCCAGCTGCCAGGGAGACCTCGGGCAAGTTCCTGACCCCTCTGTGCCCCCTGTTTTTATCTGTAAGTGGGGCATAGCTGTACCGGATGGTGGCAGATTGTGGAGGAGAGACGGAAGGCGTTCACACTGCTCAGGGCAGTGTCTGGCAGGTCGCAGGTGCCCAGTGAATGTAGCCATTCAAGCTTCCCTTGTCTGCCCACTTGCTGCAGGCTGGTTGGTCTCTTTGCAGCCCCATGGTCTGCAGCACCCAGACACCCCTGCCCTTCACTGTCTCCTGGAGTGTGCATACGCTTCATGGGCGTCTCGCAGCAAGAACACTGGGATGGTTTGCCACTCCTCCTCCAGTGGGCCACACGTTGTCAAAACTCTCCACTATGACCCATCCATCTTGGGTGGCCCTGCGTGGCATGGCTCATAGCATCACTGAGTTACCCAACCCCTTTGCCATGACGAGACTGTGATCCATGAAGAAGGTAGCAGACACTGGCGGTTTTCACGTCTTCTAGGATAGTACTTGGGCTTCCCAGGTAGTACTGGTGGTAAAGAACCCACTTTGTCATGCAGGAGATGTAAGAGATGCAGATTTCTGGGTTGGGAAGATGCCCTGGAGGAGGGCATGGCAGCCCACTCCAGTATTCTTGCCTGGAGAGTCCCACAGACAGAGGAGCCTGGCAGGCTACAGTCCGTAGAGCTGCAAAGCGTCAGACATGACTGAAGTGACTTAGCACAGCACAGGATAGTACTGTATACGTGTCCAGGGTTAGGAAAGATTGACACCCAGGACAAAGTACAATTCTCAGCCCTGCCTCCCTCGCTCTACCTGAAGTGCCTCCCAGGACCTCTGCCTCATGAATGCTAGCTTGCCCTCCTGCACTCTGCTCTGGGAAAGCTTCCCCATCCGCCCGCTCTCCCCCGGTGCCCTCTGCTCAAGACGCTACCTCGACACGCACCTGAGTCTCATTACTGCCTGGTCCTGGCCGAGCAGCGTGCGTGGTACTGGCGGATGGGTATATCGCGAGAGTGCTGTTTCCTGAGACGGACCCTGGTGCAATGCTAGTGCTGCCCAGCTGCCAGGGAGACCTCGGGCAAGTTCCTGACCCCTCTGTGCCCCCTGTTTTTATCTGTAAGTGGGGCATAGCTGTACCGGATGGTGGCAGATTGTGGAGGAGAGACGGAAGGCGTTCACACTGCTCAGGGCAGTGTCTGGCAGGTCGCAGGTGCCCAGTGAATGTAGCCATTCAAGCTTCCCTTGTCTGCCCACTTGCTGCAGGCTGGTTGGTCTCTTGGCGGCCTAGAGGTAGCTCTTCATCTCAGGATGTGCATAGCGCCGCACCTGACAGGTGGCAGAGGTTCAAGACCTGCTGGAGGCTGGTGTCCGTGGCTGGTGTGGAGGGAGCAAGGACAGACGGCTCTAGGAGAGGGGACGATCGTGCCAGACCTTGCCACGAGAGAACGCTGAAGTAGGGGAGCCGCTGGAGGGTTTTTGAGTAGAGCAGGGGCATGGTCTGATTTAAGGTTTTACGTTAATTTTTGAGGCTGTACCTTGCAGCTTGTGGGATCTTAGTTCCCTGACCAGGGATTGAACCCAGACCCTTGGCAGTGACTGGGCCGCCAGGAGATCCCCTGATTTAGGCTTTGAACGTTTTGCTCTGGCTCCTGTGTTGCAAAGAGGCTATGGGGGGCCAGGGTGAGAGTGGGGTGCTCTGATGGGTGAGAGCTGGTGGATGGTAAGTGGTAGGATTGGGGTGTGCTCTGAACCAGAGTTAACGGTGTTTTCCAATGCCATGGGGGTGAGGGAGAAGAGTTGGGGATGACTTCAGTGTTGACCTGAACACGTGGAAGGGTAGTGTGGGTATTAAGGCTGTGGGAGACTTGTTAGGAGGAAGGTCGGGAGCTTCATTCAGGCACACTCAGCTTTCTAAGTCTACCAGACCGCCCAATGGAGATGTTCAAGGGAGGCAGGTGTTAAGAGTCTGGAGTTGGTGAGAAAAGCCTGGGCTGGAAATAGGAAACAGCATATAGCTGGTACTTTCAGTCATGGACTGGATATGCTCACCAAGGAGATGAACGTGAATGGAGGGGCTGGGGACCAAGGCTCCTCCCCGTTTGGAAAAGATGACGCATCAGCAGCTTTGGGACCTGTCTGGAGAGTTGATGAGGCAGAGCAGGGCAAAGCTAAACCCAGGAGCCAGTGGAATTTTCCAGCCACGTGTTTTGTTAGACGCTTAGAGTCAGTTTGAGAAGAAGAAGGGGGAAAAAAAATCCAATGGGTGCCTATTTTCATTCTGGTCATGCGGACGTTCTCTGTTGCTGGGCTGGTACCAAGAGCTCTCTTTTGGAGAGGAAATATGAGTCTGGCTCCCTGTGTGGACCTGACACATGCCTTTACATACGCCTTAACACCGCCGCCACTCCCGAGAAGTTTTGTCTGCATCTCTGGGAATTAGCAGGCCCTTTCACTGCCCATCCTGACGTCAAATGACCAGCCTTTGGAACACCTCTTTTACGCATGAACACTTTATTGAGTTTTCCAGAGCTGGCGCAACTCTCTTCTGAAATACCTCTTCTTCCATCCTGACTGGAACGCCAAGGAGGCAGTGACGTCACTGGTGGACACGCCCCGCCGGTGCCCTCGGCTCCACCAGCGCCGTCTGCGCCGTTCCCATCTCTAGGCTGAATCTCTGCCAAGTGAAGTTTATTCAAAATAACCTGGTCTCGTTGGCTCTGACATAGCCCCCAGGAAAGACTGCTTGCCTGCACAGTCCTAACGTGTAAGAGTCTTAGGTTGAGCGGAAGACATAAGCTGTTATAACATGGGGCCTGGGTTACTAGGGGGCAGTGGAACTGTGTCATTCATCAGACTGCAGGGTAATTTGGCTCTTAGCCTTAGTTATTGAGGGGCTTCTGGGAGCCTGAGAAGGACTCCCTCATTGCCGTCCCACAGAGAAATGGAGTCAGTAACTCAAGTCAAACCTTTGAATAGATTTGGCTTCTGGAGGGCAAGAAGATTTGCCCAGCTGGTCAGGAGATCAGAGAGGGTTCCAGGCTCATGTCTACCTTCACAGGCCAGTAGAGCCTTCCATGCCTCAGGGTGCATATAGCTGGTACTTTCAGTCATGGACTGGATATGCTCACCAAGGAGATGAACGTGAATGGAGGGGCTGGGGACCAAGGCTCCTCCCCGTTTGGAAAAGATGACGCATCAGCAGCTTTGGGACCTGTCTGGAGAGTTGATGAGGCAGAGCAGGGCAAAGCTAAACCCAGGAGCCAGTGGAATTTTCCAGCCACGTGTTTTGTTAGACGCTTAGAGTCAGTTTGAGAAGAAGAAGGGGGAAAAAAAATCCAATGGGTGCCTATTTTCATTCTGGTCATGCGGACGTTCTCTGTTGCTGGGCTGGTACCAAGAGCTCTCTTTTGGAGAGGAAATATGAGTCTGGCTCCCTGTGTGGACCTGACACATGCCTTTACATACGCCTTAACACCGCCGCCACTCCCGAGAAGTTTTGTCTGCATCTCTGGGAATTAGCAGGCCCTTTCACTGCCCATCCTGACGTCAAATGACCAGCCTTTGGAACACCTCTTTTACGCATGAACACTTTATTGAGTTTTCCAGAGCTGGCGCAACTCTCTTCTGAAATACCTCTTCTTCCATCCTGACTGGAACGCCAAGGAGGCAGTGACGTCACTGGTGGACACGCCCCGCCGGTGCCCTCGGCTCCACCAGCGCCGTCTGCGCCGTTCCCATCTCTAGGCTGAATCTCTGCCAAGTGAAGTTTATTCAAAATAACCTGGTCTCGTTGGCTCTGACATAGCCCCCAGGAAAGACTGCTTGCCTGCACAGTCCTAACGTGTAAGAGTCTTAGGTTGAGCGGAAGACATAAGCTGTTATAACATGGGGCCTGGGTTACTAGGGGGCAGTGGAACTGTGTCATTCATCAGACTGCAGGGTAATTTGGCTCTTAGCCTTAGTTATTGAGGGGCTTCTGGGAGCCTGAGAAGGACTCCCTCATTGCCGTCCCACAGAGAAATGGAGTCAGTAACTCAAGTCAAACCTTTGAATAGATTTGGCTTCTGGAGGGCAAGAAGATTTGCCCAGCTGGTCAGGAGATCAGAGAGGGTTCCAGGCTCATGTCTACCTTCACAGGCCAGTAGAGCCTTGCCATCGACCTCTTAGGGACTGACACACTCCTCTAAATTATTTTCTGGGAGCCTTGATGGCATCCCAGTTCATTTGAAATGCTCTCATCCCCAAGGTTGGGTGCGAATGAAGGCTTTCAAATCCCTTCTCTGTGGGATTGGGGGAGGTTGGCACAGACTCAACCGTATTTACTCAACACACACTTAGGAGGCGTCTGCAACGTGTCCTGCTCCATTCTAGCAGTTGGAGGCTACGGAGGGAGCCGGAGAAGGAAGCACCTGTCCTCAAGGAACTTGTTTTCCGGTAAACAAAAGATTGAAAAAGAAAGAGCATTTTAAAAATATTTATTTATTTATTTGTCTGTGCTGGGTCTTAGCTGAGGCATGCAGGATATCTAGTCTTTAGCTGGGGCATGCCAACTCCTCGTTGGGACATGTGGGACAGTTTCCTGACCAGGGATCAAACCCAGGCACCCTGCATTGGGAGTACAGAGTCCTAGCTCCTGGATCACCAAGGTAGTCCCAGAAAAGCATTTTTCAATGAACTAAGAGACACTAGCTCCAAGTTCAGATAACTGCCAAGCATTCACAATCTATTGCTGGGTAAGAAATCACCTAAAACTTAACAGCTTGAGACAGCATGGGCATTTATGATCTCATGGCTCCTGTGGGTCAAGGAGGTGGGAATGGTGACTGAGGTGCTACCAGCTCAAGGTCTCTCTAAAGGTTACTTCAAGGTGTTGGCTGGGCCACAGCCAATCTGCAGGCTTGATCTGTTTCCAGGCTTGTGCACATGGCTGCCAGGTGGGTGCTGGCTGTGGGCTGGAGGCCTCAGGTGTCTTCCACATGAGCCTCTCCACGGACTGCTTGTGTGTCCTCATAGCATGGCTGACTTTCCCTGGAGAGAGCGTGGTAGAAGCTGCAGTGTCTTCCTTTTTTTGGCTGTGCTGGGTCTTTGTTGCTGCACGAGGCCCTTCTCTAGTTGCAGTGAGTGGGTGTTACCTTTTCTTGCAGGTCACAGGCTTCTCATTGTGGAGGCTTCTCTTGTTGCGGAGCTCTGGATGTGAGAGCTTCAGTAGTTGCAGTGTGTGGGCTCAGTAGTTGCAGCTCGCAGGCACTGGAGTGCAGGCTCAGTAGTTGTGGAGCGTGGGCTTAGTTGTTTCGCAGCAGGTGGAATCCTCCTGAACCAGGGGCTGGCCCCGTGTCTCCTGCGTCGGCAACGGAAGCCCTGTAATGTCTTTATCACCTGGGCTCAGAGCGTCCATGCTGCCATGTGTTTGACATCTCAGGGTTACCGAGGTGGGCCCTATTCAGTGTGGGAGGAGCCTTCTCAAGAACATGAATAGCAAGAGGCAAGGATTATTAACGTCTCCATCTTGGAGACTGGCAGCTACAGATATGAGGTTCCAACAGATGGAATCTCACATCAGGAAATGCTGAAAGTCACTCCAAGACATTCACTAGCCTAGAACTACAGAAAATCACTTGAAATGAGTGAGCTGTCACCTGATTTCAGATATGTCCAGTTATCCTGAAATTTTGTTATAAAATGACTTGACATGCCTCCCCAGGGGAACTCAGTCTTCTGCTTCCCTTGGTTTTGAATCTTCTCTAGTATTTGTTTTCATCCTGCCACTGCTGTGATCCCAAAAGGGGGAGGGTGGAGTATCGTAATCATTCTTCCGATGGGTCTAAAGACCCTCAGAGCAGTTGGTGAAGCTAGACCTTGGGAGCAGGGTCATCTTGAAAATATGCCACCTATCAAGTCAAAAACCATAGTCAAAGCTACAGTGTTTCCAGTAGTCACGTACAGTGTGAGAGTTGGACCGTAAAGAAGACTGAGTGCTGAAGAATTGACACTTTCAAACTGCAGTGCTGGAGAAGACCCTTGAGAGCCCCTTGGACTGAGAGGAGGTCAACCCAGTCAATCCTAAAGGAAATCAATCCTGAATATTCACAGAAAGGACTGGTGCTGAAGCTGAAGCTCCAATACTTCGGCCACTTGATAGGAAGAGCCGACTTATTGGAAAACACCCTGATGCTGGGAAAGATAAGGGCAAGAAGATAAGGGGGTGACAGAGGACGAGACGGTTGGATGGCATCACAGGATAAGGGGGTGACAGGGGACGAGATGGTTGGATGGCATCACCGACTCAATGGGCATGAGTTTGGGCCAGCTGCGAGAGATGGTGAGGGACAGAGACGCCTGCAGCTCTGCAGTTCACGGGGCTGCAGCGTCAGACGCAACTGAACAACAGCAACAACAAAGTGGGTGCATATAATGGCCATCTGTGAGATCGTCCTGTCTCTTGGGTGCCCCGTTCGTACTCCCAGACAACCTGGCTCGCCTAGAAGCTGGCATGTTCTCAGTGATGTCACCGGACAACCTGACACAACTGATTGGAGCAGGGATGCGCTGTGAGCCCATGTAAGTCAGTGAGTCTTTTGTCTGGGGTTTATCGAGTTCTCTGATAGAGGAGGCTTAGAATAAAACACCTGGCCACCATGTTTCCTCCCACTGAAGCAAGTCAGGCAGCACCAAGGGAGAATGAGGCCAGCACACACACATGCTCACACACACACACACACACACACACACACACTCATACTCACACACTCTGTGAGAGTGGGCCCCCAAAGTGGTCACATCCCTGGTTCTGTTGCTCTGCGCCAGGCTGCATTCCCATTTTTCCCACAGTCTGGTTGTTCAAGCCATCCTTGGAGCCCAGGGACCCAAGTGAGCACAGTTTGATCTGAGTCAGATGAGGTTGGGATTCTTTTCAGTTAGAATTGAAAGAGTAGCAGGGAGAGACCTTTGCCTGATGGCCCTATGAGCCCTGTGGGGAGTGAGGACAGAGGAAGAATTCGGGGGGCTGGGGGAGAAGGCAGAGCAGCTAGGCAGTGCAAGGCTGGCCCAGAGCCGCTCAGGCTCCTGAACTCTCGGAAGAATGACTGGGGGACAGGAGGCGACAGCACAGGCCTCTGCCCTTGGCGGCAGATACGTTACCCAGCCCCCACCACCCTGTGAGAGGGTCAGCGCCCCTTCCTCTGCCTCTTCTGAGCTCACTTCCACCCAGATGTGTCTCTCAAGTGGGGGACTGTGGTGCGGCCACCTTGGGGTCCCTCTGACCACTCTCAGCCTGAACCCCACATAGCCAGGGGTCCTCTCTTCTTCCATTCTTTCTCTGGACCCTCCTCATTGACCCTGGGCCAGGGAACCCTTCCTGACCTGGGCTCGAGAGGCCTCCTCACACAGCAGCCTGAGGTCTGAGAACACTCTGTCTGCCCAGGTGGGCACAGGCTGGGGGGCTGTCCAGGCCCATCCGATCCTGGGGCCCTGGGGTGGAATGCCCCTGTTGAAAGAACACCTTCCTTCTAGCTGGGGAACTGGAAGGGAGCAGGCGATGCCCCTCTTCTGAAGGGTTGTTCGGACGTCAGTGAGGGGCCTGGCCAGAGAGGGATGGCTGGCTCACATGTGAATGAAATAGAATTTAATGAAACCCTGGGCAGGGCAGGGCCCGTACGCAGGTGCATCGGAGTCTTAGCCACCTCCAGCTCTGCGGGGCTTGGGGCAGGGGCCCATACAGGAAGGAGTGGGAGGAGGCGGCTGCAGGAGCCAGGTCTTCATAGGTGGGGGATCCAGGAACCTGGGCGCCTGGCAGGGAGGGGACCCGCAGGGGCTCATTCTCCTCTGTCCCGAAGTGGGCGGGGAGGGACCCCAGCAGGGGCGGACAGGAACCCCTAGCCCTCAGGGTCGGCACCCGCAAGGTGGCAAGGCCGGCCTGGGAGGAGCCGGGTGGTTCTCCAGAGAGGGCCACGGGGAGCAGCCGGGCCAGTCGGGCACGTCACTTGTCCCTGCCGCGAGGACTCTGGAAAAGCTGACCACATCGGTAATTACAGAAACCAGAGGTGGCGAGACCTCAGAGTCTCTCTGACTTCATCTTCCTGCCAGGGCAGGAGAGGAGTTCCCGAGGGGCGGGGGTGACCTCGGGCTGGGAGGAATTCAGCTCAGACGCCGCTCTGTAAACCGGCGCCGGCTTCTGTGAAAACGTGGCGGGGCCCCTTGTACCAGTTTGCAACCTCCATGTTTTTTAAAAAGTCATCTGAGAGAAATGTGTTTAATAGAGGACATATTTTCATTAGCATTTTCTGAGATGGATGAAGCAATTAGAGCCCGCCAAGAGAATGAAGTATTGGCTTTATAAACGAGGATGTACACAGGTGTTTATACTCTTTGGCAGGCACAGATGCATAAATAATTCTTTTCGCCTTAAACTCAATGTAGTATTTTGCTCCTTGTGTTACAGCATCTCCTCCCCAAAGGCCATTCCCGCATTTGGCAGAGATCCCTGTGCAGGGAGAAGGCTCATTAAATGCCTCCCTCGGTTGGCACCATGGATGTATCTGGGGAAGAGAAGTACCCTCCTAGTGGATTGGCACAGGGGCCGCTTCCTCTCTGGCCGTGTGGGCCGAGCCCTGGTGGGAGAAGCTTTCCAGTGGGCAGTGCCGCTGGGAGGCGTGTGTCCCCTCTGTTGGGGGGTGGGGACAAGCCCACCACCCTCTCATTGGCAGCAGCTCTCACGGGTAGAGGTCACAGGTCATCCTGGCGTGCGGTTTGTCTCTCTGTTCATGGAAGTCACTCTCTGACTGCCATTTTTAGAGCTCTAATTGGAAAATATTAGGCTGTTGGCACAACCCAACTACTTTTTAAAATTTATTTATTTTTAATTGGAGGTTAATTGCTTTACAGGATTGTATTGGTTTCTGCCATATTCAACACGAATCAGCCGCAGGCATCCATATGTCTCCTCCTTCCTGAACCTCCCTCCCACCTCCCGCCCCGCTAGGTTGTCACAGGGCACGGGCCAACCCAACTTCTTATTCGCCCCTTTTGTTTTCTGGTTTAAGCTGATCTTGGTCCCTTTTGCCTGCTTCCTGGGTTCTCGGGTGGTCCCCCGCCTCAGGTCGTGTGATTGGCTTGAGCACTGCCCACCCGCCCAAGCCGCCATGATGGTTTTCTCCGTAGGTGGCCTCTCAGGATGGGTCCCCCTGAGCCTCACTCGGGGGTCACCGTGGAGACATGGCCTGTTGCTCCAGGTGACTTAATCGGTGTGGAAAGCCCAGCTGGAAGCCTTCTGTTGGTTTTCTTCCTCCCAACACAAATGTTCTTCAAGTGGTGGTGACCTGACATGGACTCTCAAAGAAAGGCCTTTTGATCCCGGGCTGGGGAGGCCTATTTTCATTAGCATTTTCTGAGATGGATGAAGCAATTAGAGCCCGCCAAGAGAATGAAGTATTGGCTTTATAAACGAGGATGTACACAGGTGTTTATACTCTTTGGCAGGCACAGATGCATAAATAATTCTTTTCGCCTTAAACTCAATGTAGTATTTTGCTCCTTGTGTTACAGCATCTCCTCCCCAAAGGCCATTCCCGCATTTGGCAGAGATCCCTGTGCAGGGAGAAGGCTCATTAAATGCCTCCCTCGGTTGGCACCATGGATGTATCTGGGGAAGAGAAGTACCCTCCTAGTGGATTGGCACAGGGGCCGCTTCCTCTCTGGCCGTGTGGGCCGAGCCCTGGTGGGAGAAGCTTTCCAGTGGGCAGTGCCGCTGGGAGGCGTGTGTCCCCTCTGTTGGGGGGTGGGGACAAGCCCACCACCCTCTCATTGGCAGCAGCTCTCACGGGTAGAGGTCACAGGTCATCCTGGCGTGCGGTTTGTCTCTCTGTTCGTGTAGGTCACTCTCTGACTGCCATTTTTAGAGCTCAAATTTGGGAAAATATTAGGCTGTTGGCACAACCCAACTACTTTTTAAAATTTATTTATTTTTAATTGGAGGTTAATTGCTTTACAGGATTGTATTGGTTTCTGCCATATTCAACACGAATCAGCCGCAGGCATCCATATGTCTCCTCCTTCCTGAACCTCCCTCCCACCTCCCGCCCCGCTAGGTTGTCACAGGGCACGGGCCAACCCAACTTCTTATTCGCCCCTTTTGTTTTCTGGTTTAAGCTGATCTTGGTCCCTTTTGCCTGCTTCCTGGGTTCTCGGGTGGTCCCCCGCCTCAGGTCGTGTGATTGGCTTGAGCACTGCCCACCCGCCCAAGCCGCCATGATGGTTTTCTCCGTAGGTGGCCTCTCAGGATGGGTCCCCCTGAGCCTCACTCGGGGGTCACCGTGGAGACATGGCCTGTTGCTCCAGGTGACTTAATCGGTGTGGAAAGCCCAGCTGGAAGCCTTCTGTTGGTTTTCTTCCTCCCAACACAAATGTTCTTCAAGTGGTGGTGACCTGACATGGACTCTCAAAGAAAGGCCTTTTGATCCCGGGCTGGGGAGGCCTGTCCCGGCATGCTCCCGGCTGCCTCCCTGTGGAACCCTGGCGCCCAGCTGCCCAGCCGGGCCTCTGCAGGGAGGCAGCTGACCTGAAAGTGATGTTATTTTTTTAACATGGGTTTTAGTACCCAGAGCAATAATATTTTCAGCTGGCTGTTGAGGCTGATTAGTGAGCTTCAGGCCCTCCGTTTGGTTAAATAGAGCCGCCTTCACGGAGGTATTTTAAGACGGTGCAAATCAAGGGTTCTGCGTGGGATTGAGTTACCCCCAAAAGGTAGGCAGCCATTTGCCTGTGGCCTGGGCCCTGCAAAGCAGTCTGGGTAATTTCCATAGAGCCAGACCACCAGGCGGGGTTCCCAGGGCAGCTGGCCACTGGGAGCTTCTGCCCGCCCCCTGGAAAATAGATGATCAGTTGTGCTCTGGGACTCTCAGCCCCTTAGAGATGCAGCTCCAGCCCGGGAGGTTTTTCCAGGCTGGCCTGGGGAGAAACTAGACCCTAGATACTGGGTCAAGAGTCCACTTTGGGGGCTTCCCTGGTGGTTCAGTGGATAAGGACACTGCCTTGCAGTGCAAGGGGCGCCAGTTCGATCCCTGGCCTGGGAAGATCCCACGTGCCGCAGAGTGGCTGGACTGATGTGTCCAATGACCGAGCCGGAGCTCTGGAGCGCATGTGCCTGGAGCCGGCGCTCTGCAACGACAGACGCCACCGCGATGGGAGGCCCACAGGAGCCAAAGAACAAAGACGGATGAAAATAGAGAAATGAAAGACCAATAGAAGTGGCCCGCCCGCTCCCCTCCCTCCCCAACCCGACACGCACCCAAAACAAATAAATAAATAAATCTTAAAAAAAAAAAAAAGAGTCCGCTTTGAACCAGCCGGGGGTGGGGTGGGTGTTGGGGTCTAAGGCCACAGCGAGGTGGCCGGAAAAGGAGTTTCAGTCCCTCTGTGCTAAGGCTATTTCCTGTTTCTTTGGAAACAGCGATGCTTCTGGATGGAGGCTGACAAATCCTTGGGTGGTGGATTCTGAAATGGTTATCAAACATTTGAAATTAGTTCCCTTGTTGACATGAGAAAGGCAAGCTCACCCAGCCTTTTCCTTAAGTCAAGGTGGTCTTTTATCCTCCTGGCAAGTGGGTCAAATGCCCATGAAGGAAGGAGCCTCTCTTGGGTCAAGGAAAATAAAACTGTCCATCTTTTGAGGCCGCAGTTCTCTCTGTAGAACCCACGTCCCACTGGCTTGACCAGTGAACAGGGTCCTAAATGCCTTGGTGTTGTTGAGAAAGGGGCCCGGGCTTGGAGGTCTAGGTCCCAGCCACGCTGCCTCCCTGTTAGTGACCCTGGGTGACTCTGCTGAACTGCCTGCTCTTTGTGTGTGGACGAAGGGGTGTGACGGCAGCCCTGCCCTCCCGTGTCACTCCTGGGGCTCATAACAGGTGCATGTAAGAGCATCTGAGAATCTGCGTTGCCTTTATAAACTGAAAAGCTGTCCAAGTTAGAGCATGCATATTATTGTCTTCTACTACAAGGTGTAGTGATTGCCCTGGTGGTGTGTCCAGTAGCTGTTAATTAAGGTATTTATTATGTATCCGCTTTGTCACCTTCTCTCTGCACAGTCACCCTGTACATAAAAGTGCTCTTTCCATCTCCGTTTTATGGAGGTTGCAGAAACTGTCCAAGGTTACGTAGCTTGTAAGGCCTGGGTGACCTCGGGCAGCCTCTCGAGGGCCTTCCGGGCTGGTGGCTCCGATGAATTTCCAGCCGCTTCCTTTGATTTACCTAAGTTGGTGGTTCTCCCCACAGTTGCCTAGATACCCGGTCCCATCACCAGTGGGTCTGACGCCTTAGGCGTGGGGCAGGGCTTAGGCACCTGTGTTGGCTCCCCTTGACTCTGGTGGGCTGCAGAGCCGGCTGGAGATGGGCCCCCCCCCCCCCACGCTGCACCTCCTCCTGCTCGCCAAAGAAGGCGGTCAATCCTGTGGCCTCTACGGTGTCTGCTCCAGGAACCTCTAAGTTTCTACAACGATAAGAAGCTTGTGAGCTTGTGAGCAAATGTCTTATTGTTCTTTTCTATCTTCTGTTTCAGGCAGAATATGAAGTTACTCCAGATGAAAAACTGGGAGAAAAAGGGAAGGAAATTATGACCAAGTACCTCACTCCAAAGGTAAGAGGCCCCTCAGACCCCATGGCAGGAAGAGTGCGTGGCCATATGCAGAAATAGGGCTCCCCAGGTCTGAGCCAGGCCAGCAGGGAGCACCCAGCCAGGTGCCACTGGTCTCCAGGTTCAGAATTTGAATCGTCCCAGAGGCCTCCCAGGGCCAAGGCGAGTGTGTGAACAGGGTCAAATGCCTTGGTGTTGTTGAGAAAGGGGCCCGGGCTTGGAGGTCTAGGTCCCAGCCACGCTGCCTCCCTGTTAGTGACCCTGGGTGACTCTGCTGAACTGCCTGCTCTTTGTGTGTGGACGAAGGGGTGTGACGGCAGCCCTGCCCTCCCGTGTCACTCCTGGGGCTCATAACAGGTGCATGTAAGAGCATCTGAGAATCTGCGTTGCCTTTATAAACTGAAAAGCTGTCCAAGTTAGAGCATGCATATTATTGTCTTCTACTACAAGGTGTAGTGATTGCCCTGGTGGTGTGTCCAGTAGCTGTTAATTAAGGTATTTATTATGTATCCGCTTTGTCACCTTCTCTCTGCACAGTCACCCTGTACATAAAAGTGCTCTTTCCATCTCCGTTTTATGGAGGTTGCAGAAACTGTCCAAGGTTACGTAGCTTGTAAGGCCTGGGTGACCTCGGGCAGCCTCTCGAGGGCCTTCCGGGCTGGTGGCTCCGATGAATTTCCAGCCGCTTCCTTTGATTTACCTAAGTTGGTGGTTCTCCCCACAGTTGCCTAGATACCCGGTCCCATCACCAGTGGGTCTGACGCCTTAGGCGTGGGGCAGGGCTTAGGCACCTGTGTTGGCTCCCCTTGACTCTGGTGGGCTGCAGAGCCGGCTGGAGATGGGCCCCCCCCCCCCCCACGCTGCACCTCCCTCCCTGCTCGCCAAAGAAGGCGGTCAATCCTGTGGCCTCTACGGTGTCTGCTCCAGGAACCTCTAAGTTTCTACAACGATAAGAAGCTTGTGAGCTTGTGAGCAAATGTCTTATTGTTCTTTTCTATCTTCTGTTTCAGGCAGAATATGAAGTTACTCCAGATGAAAAACTGGGAGAAAAAGGGAAGGAAATTATGACCAAGTACCTCACTCCAAAGGTAAGAGGCCCCTCAGACCCCATGGCAGGAAGAGTGCGTGGCCATATGCAGAAATAGGGCTCCCCAGGTCTGAGCCAGGCCAGCAGGGAGCACCCAGCCAGGTGCCACTGGTCTCCAGGTTCAGAATTTGAATCGTCCCCAGAGGCCTCCCAGGGCCAAGGCGAGTGGTCCACACCAGAGCAGGCCTGGGGTGATTTTGGGGGGCCCAGTCCCATCCAGGGGCAGTCTGCCCACAGCCAGGTGTTTGTGGCAGGACAGGTGGAGGTCCGACTGAGGCAGGGGTCAGAGTGCCCAGAAGAAAGGGCGTAGCAGGGGCAGGTGTGAGAGGCTGGTGGGACAGGAAGGGTCCGGGTGTGCCCAGCAGGAGGGCCGGGCGGAAGCCGCGTGGGCAGAGGCTGTGTCCACTGCACACAGAGCAGAAGGCAGAGGATTCCGAAGTGCTCCGGGGTATGCTCAAGGGCGAGGGCCCCTGGCCCCGCTCGGCAGGGGGCCGCCCCCTTGGTCTGTGCGCACTCCTGGTGGTCCTGATGCTGGCGGTGGTGAGCCAGGGCCACTGCGGCCACTCCGGTTGGCTCTGCTCAGGAGACAGAAGGAGTCCAGCTCCACACAGCAGCTCCTGGTGACGGGGCCGCTGGACGCCTGCAGCCCCTGGGCAGGTGTTCAGGGTGACGTGGGGGGTTTCAACCCACAGTTGCTCCTTCCAAGTTGACCCCTGGGCCTCGTCGTCTCCCTGCACTGGTGAATGGGTTCCGCGTAGGTTGATATGTTTGAGGCACACGGCCCGTCACTGTCCCAGGTCACAAAGCCTAGAGGCGGGGAAGCCCCACCTTGTCATTCTCAGCGGGGGTCGTTGGCGTCTCTGGTCCCCCCTCAACCCTCCATACCCCCAGGGGCGTGGGGAAGGTCCTGGGGCCCCCGGCCTGTGATGAGGACCCTCAGGTGGCACTGAGCCCTTGCAGGTGTGTTCGCCTCCAGTGCCGGCCGCCAGCGCCAGCCTCGCCCCAGAGGCATCTCCGGTGTCGCTGCTCCTGGTTCTTTGGAGCCAGGGCCCCGCCCCGCCCCCAGCCTCGCTTCCCTCTGTTGTTTCCCGGCTTCTGCTGCCACTGTAATCCCACAGGCCTCTTGAGGGAATGGCAGGCCACCGCAGGGCCTTTGCGCTTTTCGGAAGCAAGAGGATTAGCGTTCCTCCGCTCCTCCAGACGTTGGACGGGGCTGACACGCTGTGCACGGGCGTGGCCCTGGACCCACCTGGCTGCCCGCTCCATCCACAGGGCTGCCGGGAGCCGGCCCGGGGTGCCCGCTTACGGCACAGACTGCGTGCAGGCACATGGTGGACAATAGCTTCATACAGAAAGCGTGTGAGCAGGGTCTGCGCTCACCAGCCATGGCGGCTGACATGTCGATGCAGCTGCAGGCAGATGTTTCTGCTCTCCTGGCCACCACTTGACACGGGGGCGAGCACCTTGGGCATGACAGGCCTGCGGGGTGTAGATCCCCCAGGGGGTTGAGACCAGCTCACCACTGAGCGCTTGAAGCAAGCCCGACGCCAGCTGGACACGCTCTGCGACGGTTCTGGCCTCGGGGAGACGAGCCCTATGCACAGGTGGTAGCCAGGGTCCAGACCAGCGTCCGGCCCACTCTGGCTGCGCACCTGATGGACTCTGACTGCCCTTGGCCAAGGTGGTGTCCACAGGGGCTCAGCCTCGTCCAGCTCGCTCGCCATCGGGCCCCCTTTCAGGCTGCCCACCTGCTTGGGCTCCCCCCCAGACAGGGGCGGCGGACACATACGGGGGACCCACTATGTGCGGGCGCTATCTCACCTCGTCTTGCTCTCACCGTGGGAAGTGATTCTGTTGGCTCCATCTTCCGGGAAAGGACAGGGAGGCTCAGGAGGGGCTGTCTCTGTCCCTGGTCACATAGCCAGGAGCTGTCCCGATCAGGGTGACCCCAGAGCCCTTGGCCTTCCCCTGTGGTGCACTGTTCCTCCTCCCCTCGGTGTTCCCCCCGACAGTGGCCATCCCCCGCCCCCGTCCAGTGTATCTGTTAGTCTGGCTGGGATCTGCCGTGAGGATGAGGTAGTTCCTTGGCCGGCCTTGCTGGCCTCTCCAGCGCATCCTAGGGCTGCAGCAGGGGGTCGCTTCTCTCTCTCCACTGGCCAGCCTTGACCACAAGCCTCTATTGTGGACCCCCGTCTGGGCCCTCCAGACCTCACTACCCCTGCGCAGTGCTGCCTGTGTCTCCTGGGCGGATGGGGCCCAGCCCTTCTTGAGCTGAGACGGTTTTACAAGTGCTCAGAGCTTGCCAACATTTTTTTCTTAAGTACTGCTCAATTTAAAAAATGTAAACCACACCATATGTTATGGCCCAGGGGCCTGGGGGAGGTGGTCCAGGCAGTCCCGGGGTTGCCTTGTTTTCCTATCATAAATTTTGCGCTGCCTGCCTGGTCCTTCCCGCGGTCACCCTCCCGGGAACCTGTGTTCCTTCTCGGCGCTGCAGACGCCCCGGGTACAGGGAGAGGAGCTGCGTGGCGGAGGCCCCAGCCCTGGCTTTGAGGCCTTCAAATGACCCTCAGGACCTTTGTCCCCAACCCAGATAGTCTTTACTTTGCACCCTTTCTGCAAGGTGGAGCTCATGTGTCTCAACTCCAAGCAGCATTTTCTAAAGGATAGACAGTGGGACAGAGTGTCCCTGGTGGTTCAGGGGAAAGGAATCGGCATGCCAGTACAGTAGGCACGGGTTCAGTCCTGGCGCCGGGAAGGTCTCCTGGAGGAAGAAGTGGTAACCCACTCCAGTATTCTTGTCCGGAGAATCCCACGGACAGAGGAGCCTGGCGGGCTACAGTCCATGGGGTCACAAAAGAGTTGGACACAGCTGAGCGTCTCTTAAAACAGGCTGTGCGACACTGACTATTTGAGAGGATCTGTGGGAACAAACCCCTCTGTGGTCAGTTCCTAGTGGGCATTACTGTCCACCGCATCTCTCCCTTGTGAAGATTCACCTGCCACATGAGCATATTCAAGGCCCTGAGAAGTCTTGCAATAAAGAAACCTGCTCAAGTGATAAAGCATTTCTCAAACTTTTCTTCTTCCTAATTTTACATCCTGCTGAATACATCTCGGGCTGCAGAACATCCAGGGGCCTTCACAACCCAGCCTCCAGCTTCCTCTCCCAGAGCCCCCACGCTGGGCTCCAGCTGCCACCTCCCAGTCTCATCTTGATGTTCCCATCTGGTTACCTTTGTCCAGGCTGCTCCCGGCAAGGCCTCTCATCTGGTAGGCGCTGCCCCCACTCCATCTTTTTCCCTCTGTGTCTCCGTTCCGCCGCACAGAGCCTCTTCTGCCTCTGGTCAGAAGCCAACGCTCCTACCCGGGGGGCGGGGCGCTCTGCACATGCTGCTGGGTTGTGCTTCACAGGTCCCTGGGCTGGGTGCTTCCACAGCCCCAGAGGGTGGGTTCTGAGGAGACCGCCTAACAGAGCGGGCAACAGCACATCAACAGATAGGCCAAATGTGGGAGGGGAGCAGCAGACGACGGACAGGAAGGTGAGGGGCTCGAGGGCTGCTGTCCTAGACCAGCATGGGCAAGACGGGGAGACTTCTGGAAGCTGATGCAGCTGAATCAAAGTTTAACATGATGGTGAGGGGTCCCAGGTGCAAATGAAAAGAAAGAAGGGCCTTTCATGCGCAAAGGTATAGAACAGGGGCTCTTACCTGGGGAGGTGTGGCCCCACCTCCACCCCAAGGGACATTTGTCCGAGTTTGGAGATACTTTTTTTTTTTTTTTTCCTAATTTTGACCTCTTTTATTATTTGTTTATTTATTTCCATCCATCTTTATTCTTTGGCCTGTGCGGGTCTCCCATTGCAGTGGCCTCTCTCACTGCAGAGCATTGGCTCTGGGCACATGTGCTCCAGAGCGCTGGCTCGTAATTGGACACACCAATCCAGCCGCTCTGCGGCACGTGGGATCTTCCTGGGCCAGGGATCAAACTAGTGCCCCTTGCACTGCAAGGCAGACTCTCTGCCCACTGGACCACCAGGGAAGCCCTGGGGACGTTTTGGATTGACACAACTGAGGGGATTACTAGCCTCTAATGCACACGGGCCAGAGATGCAGCTGAACGTCCGATAAGGCACAGATCGCCCCCCACCACTGAGAATTACCTGGGCCGAATGTCGGTAAGGGTAGGAGGCCTTCATGCAGATGGAGGGGAAAAAGTGTGTGTTGGCAGGAGGTTAGTGTTAGAGGAGTGAAGAGGTAGGGGGACGGGGTCCTCTGGGAGGCAGGGCCTGGAAAGTCATAGTGGGGGGGTGCCATCCTAGAGCAGTGGGGAGCCCCTAGGACTCTGAATGCCATGCACATTCCGCTGGGTCTCTCTCCTCCCATGGAGAGGAGAGAGGGGTGGGGGAGGGCACAAGGACCTTGGGAAACATTTGGAAGGTGGGGCTGACAGGTACAGAAAGTGAGGAGAGGGTCAGGAGCAGTCCCTGGTGACTACCTGGCTTCCATCTTGAGTCACTGAGTAGGTGCAGGTGCTCCCAAGGAAGGCAGGGTGCCCGGGTGGCTCACTGGGCAGAGATGATGGCATCTCTTCTCTGTGTCCCTGACCCCAGCACAGCGCTGGGCACGTGGCCCTCATTCACTGAGAGTTGATTTGAATGAGACAATGAAGGGACCCAGGAAGCTTCCCCGTGGGCCCTCCCCCCTCCCCACTCAGACCTCTCTCGGGGGAGCTGACATTGGGCTGGCTTGTGTCCCCTGGGGTCTGACAGGGTGTGTTTGCTGAGAGTCTGGCTGAAATGCCCTTGCTCGACGTCAAAACTCACGCCCGGAGCCCAGTTCTGACTCCCCACGGGATGAAGCTCTTCCAACCCTGGCTGGAAGGCGTCCATCCCAGAGACTGAGTCCACTCCTTGGACGCTGCCCAGAACCCTGCATCCGTGGCCCGCACGTGGCCAGCTTTGCTACAGGGGCAGTTAGAGGACACCAGGCTGGGGTGGGCTTGGGGATGAGCTGAGTGCTGTTGGGATCTGACGCGAAGGCAGTAGAGTGCTGTGAGGAGGTGAGTTTTAGAACCGGGTAGCCGTGGGTTGGACCCAGGTGTGGCCTCTTTCAGTGGAGTAGCCTTGGGAGTTACTTCACCTCCCTTCAGGTGGACCGGGTAGCAGTGAGCGTCAAAAATACTAGCCAGGACAGAGCCCAAGGGCTGGTACACACAAGACCCTCCCTTGGCCGTGGCTCTCGTCTGATGTTTTCCTCCCTTGTCTGAGTTTTCAAAATCAGGCCATTGAATGACGAAATCATATAAACATGAACTCCAGCTGTGGAGTTGTGAGAGGCCAAGGAGGGGTCCGCAGGGCCCCCAGCCTCAGAGGGCTGGCCAGAGAGGCTGGACTCCTTCAAACACAGTACATTGGTCAGGATGATTAATGCCGGTCACCACGGGGCCATCCTGGCCCCTAGGACTCTGAATGCCATGCACATTCTGGGTCTCTCTCCTCCCACGGAGAGAGAGAGGGTGGGGAGGCACAAGGACCTTGGGAAACATTTGGAAGGTGGGGCTGACAGGTACAGAAAGTGAGGAGAGGGTCAGGAGCAGTCCCTGGTGACTACCTGGCTTCCATCTTGAGTCACTGAGTAGGTGCAGGTGCTCCCAAGGAAGGCAGGGTGCCCGGGTGGCTCACTGGGCAGAGATGATGGCATCTCTTCTCTGTGTCCCTGACCCCAGCACAGCGCTGGGCACGTGGCCCTCATTCACTGAGAGTTGATTTGAATGAGACAATGAAGGGACCCAGGAAGCTTCCCCGTGGGCCCTCCCCCCTCCCCACTCAGACCTCTCTCGGGGGAGCTGACATTGGGCTGGCTTGTGTCCCCTGGGGTCTGACAGGGTGTGTTTGCTGAGAGTCTGGCTGAAATGCCCTTGCTCGACGTCAAAACTCACGCCCGGAGCCCAGTTCTGACTCCCCACGGGATGAAGCTCTTCCAACCCTGGCTGGAAGGCGTCCATCCCAGAGACTGAGTCCACTCCTTGGACGCTGCCCAGAACCCTGCATCCGTGGCCCGCACGTGGCCAGCTTTGCTACAGGGGCAGTTAGAGGACACCAGGCTGGGGTGGGCTTGGGGATGAGCTGAGTGCTGTTGGGATCTGACGCGAAGGCAGTAGAGTGCTGTGAGGAGGTGAGTTTTAGAACCGGGTAGCCGTGGGTTGGACCCAGGTGTGGCCTCTTTCAGTGGAGTAGCCTTGGGAGTTACTTCACCTCCCTTCAGGTGGACCGGGTAGCAGTGAGCGTCAAAAATACTAGCCAGGACAGAGCCCAAGGGCTGGTACACACAAGACCCTCCCTTGGCCGTGGCTCTCGTCTGATGTTTTCCTCCCTTGTCTGAGTTTTCAAAATCAGGCCATTGAATGACGAAATCATATAAACATGAACTCCAGCTGTGGAGTTGTGAGAGGCCAAGGAGGGGTCCGCAGGGCCCCCAGCCTCAGAGGGCTGGCCAGAGAGGCTGGACTCCTTCAAACACAGTACATTGGTCAGGATGATTAATGCCGGTCACCACAACAAACAAACCCAAAATCTCAGGGGCTTCGCACACTGCACGTGTCTTTCTTTTTCATGTGCACTCCGACTGGGTCTCTTCTGGGTGAGCACTGGGGTCTGGCTGCTTTTGTGTCTCCACCACCACAGGGGAAGGGAGGAATGAGGAAGACGCACAGGCTTTAACTGCCTTGGGCCCCATGCGACACATCCCTGTCTCTCCCCAAACCCTAAACCGAAGACATTGTGCATTTGGCAGGCTTGTCTCTAGCGCTGATCAGGCCGTCACGAGCTCAGGACGGTCTATAGACGTTCTTAGGCTTGTCAGCTCAGCGTCGCTGCCCAGGAGCTGGTTGAATCTGACCTGTGTTGGGCTCTGAGAGGTCCAAGCAGCTACAGATCAGAAGTGATAGAGGTAGCCAGTGTTCAGGGGACAGGGTTGGTCTGAGCGGGAAGGGGACCAGGAAATATTCCTAATTATAAGAATAAATAATAATAATTGGTGATCCTGAAGACAGTATTACACCACCTTCATCACCACAGACAGCATTTTTAAAATGCTAGCGTGTGGGGACTTCTCTGCCGGTTTAGTAGTTAAGACTCCACATTTCCAATGCAGGGGGTGAGGGTTTGATCCCTGGTCGGGGAATTAGATCCCACACGCTGCGCTGCATGGCCGAAAAATAAAAATACGTAAAATAAAAATAGGAAAATAAAAGACTAGGTTATGGAGATATAATTCACACATTCCAAAATTCACCCTTTTAAAATCCACAGGTCTGTGGTTTTTTAAATAGTCACAGAATTGTATAACCATCACCACTCTCTGACTCCAGGATATTCTATAAATGTCCCCAGTAAAAACCCCGTTCCCATTAGCTTCACTTCCTATTTCCCTTTCCCCCTCTCCAGGCAACCGCTAAGCTACTTCCTGCCTCCATGGATGTGCCTGTTCTGGACATTTCGTATAACTAAAATCATGTAATATGTGGACTTCTGTGTCTGACTTCTTTCACTTAGCTTGTTTTCAAGGTTCATCCACATTGTAGCAAGTATCAGTATTTCCCATCCCTGTTTCTGTCAACCTCAGAGGGCTGGCCAGAGAGGCTGGACTCCTTCAAACACAGTACATTGGTAAATTTCTAAAAAAAAAGGGGCTTCGCACACTGCACGTGTCTTTCTTTTTCATGTGCACTCCGACTGGGTCTCTTCTGGGTGAGCACTGGGGTCTGGCTGCTTTTGTGTCTCCACCACCACAGGGGAGGGAGGAATGAGGAAGACGCACAGGCTTTAACTGCCTTGGGCCCCATGCGACACATCCCTGTCTCTCCCCAAACCCTAAACCGAAGACATTGTGCATTTGGCAGGCTTGTCTCTAGCGCTGATCAGGCCGTCACGAGCTCAGGACGGTCTATAGACGTTCTTAGGCTTGTCAGCTCAGCGTCGCTGCCCAGGAGCTGGTTGAATCTGACCTGTGTTGGGCTCTGAGAGGTCCAAGCAGCTACAGATCAGAAGTGATAGAGGTAGCCAGTGTTCAGGGGACAGGGTTGGTCTGAGCGGGAAGGGGACCAGGAAATATTCCTAATTATAAGAATAAATAATAATAATTGGTGATCCTGAAGACAGTATTACACCACCTTCATCACCACAGACAGCATTTTTAAAATGCTAGCGTGTGGGGACTTCTCTGCCGGTTTAGTAGTTAAGACTCCACATTTCCAATGCAGGGGGTGAGGGTTTGATCCCTGGTCGGGGAATTAGATCCCACACGCTGCGCTGCATGGCCGAAAAATAAAAATACGTAAAATAAAAATAGGAAAATAAAAGACTAGGTTATGGAGATATAATTCACACATTCCAAAATTCACCCTTTTAAAATCCACAGGTCTGTGGTTTTTTAAATAGTCACAGAATTGTATAACCATCACCACTCTCTGACTCCAGGATATTCTATAAATGTCCCCAGTAAAAACCCCGTTCCCATTAGCTTCACTTCCTATTTCCCTTTCCCCCTCTCCAGGCAACCGCTAAGCTACTTCCTGCCTCCATGGATGTGCCTGTTCTGGACATTTCGTATAACTAAAATCATGTAATATGTGGACTTCTGTGTCTGACTTCTTTCACTTAGCTTGTTTTCAAGGTTCATCCACATTGTAGCAAGTATCAGTATTTCCCATCCCTGTTTATGGCTGGATAGTTAATATTCCATTTTAGGGATAAGCCACGTTTCGTTTATCTTCTCATCAATTGGTAGACACTCTGGCTGGTCCCACTTCGGGGCTACTCTGAGTCACACTGCTTTGACCATCCCTGCGCAAGTTTCGGTATGGACGCGTATTTTGATTTCTCTTAGGTATATACTTAGGAGTGGAATTGCTGGGTCACATGGTAACGTGATATTTAATCAGCTGAGGGATGGCCAAGCTGTTTTCAAAACGGGGGGCACCATTTGACGTTCCCACTAGGAGTGTAAGAAGGTTCCAGTCTCTCCACATCCTCTCAGGACTTGGAAGTTTTCTCTTTTTTTTCATCCTAGTGGGTGCAAAGTGGTACCTCATTGTGGTTTGATTTACATTTTCCTAATGACTAATGATGTTGAGCACCTTTTCATGATTCATCCGCCATTTGTTCATCTTTACAGAAAAGTCTATTCAAATGCTTTGCCCACTTTTACATTGGGTTGTTTATCTTATTCGTGTTGCATCCTAAGGGTTCTTTTTCTGTTCTTGGTACAAGTCATTTGTCAAATAGCTGACTTGCAAATATTTTATCCCTTTCTATGGTTTGTCTTTTCTACTTTCCTGAGGGTGGCCTTTGAAACACAAAGATTTTTCATTTGATGACATTCAGATTCATTTTTGTTGTTGTTGCTTTTGGCGGGGGGGGGAGCGGGTTGGGAAGGGAGTGGGGTGGGTGGGCCACTTCTATTGGTCTTTTATTTGTCTATTTTCATCCATCTTTTGTTCTTCGGCCCGTGTGGGCCTCCCATCACAGTGGCCTCTGTTGTCGCAGAGCACCGGCTCTGGGCGCATGCGCTCCAGAGCTCCGGCTCAGTATCGGACACATCAGTCCAGCTGCTCCGCGGCACGTGGGATCTTCCCAGGCAGGGATCAAACCGGCGCCCCTTGCACTGCAAGGCGGTGTCCTTACCCACTGGACCACTAGGGAAGCCCTGTTGTTTGTTTTTTAAATGGCTTGTTTTATCAGTCCTTGTAAAAAGGCCTCAGGTTTTATTTAATAACTTTATTTATTTATTTTTGGCTGTGCTGTGTCGCTGCACAGGCTTTTCCTCTAGTCACAGGGAGCAGGGACTCCTCTCTAGTTGCGATGTGTGGATATCTTATTGCAGTAACTTCTCTTGTTGCGGAACACGGACTCTAGGGCGCGTGGGCTTCAGGATTAGCAGTTCAGTAGTTGCGGCTCATGGGCCCTAGAGCACAGGCTCAACAGTTGTGGCTCACAGGCATTCGGCTCAAAGCTGTTTTCAGCTGAGGGATGGCCAAGCTGTTTTCAAAACGGGGGGCACCATTTGACGTTCCCACTAGGAGTGTAAGAAGGTTCCAGTCTCTCCACATCCTCTCAGGACTTGGAAGTTTTCTCTTTTTTTTCATCCTAGTGGGTGCAAAGTGGTACCTCATTGTGGTTTGATTTACATTTTCCTAATGACTAATGATGTTGAGCACCTTTTCATGATTCATCCGCCATTTGTTCATCTTTACAGAAAAGTCTATTCAAATGCTTTGCCCACTTTTACATTGGGTTGTTTATCTTATTCGTGTTGCATCCTAAGGGTTCTTTTTCTGTTCTTGGTACAAGTCATTTGTCAAATAGCTGACTTGCAAATATTTTATCCCTTTCTATGGTTTGTCTTTTCTACTTTCCTGAGGGTGGCCTTTGAAACACAAAGATTTTTCATTTGATGACATTCAGATTCATTTTTGTTGTTGTTGCTTTTGGCGGGGGGAGGGGGAGCGGGTTGGGAAGGGAGTGGGGTGGGTGGGCCACTTCTATTGGTCTTTTATTTGTCTATTTTCATCCATCTTTTGTTCTTCGGCCCGTGTGGGCCTCCCATCACAGTGGCCTCTGTTGTCGCAGAGCACCGGCTCTGGGCGCATGCGCTCCAGAGCTCCGGCTCAGTATCGGACACATCAGTCCAGCTGCTCCGCGGCACGTGGGATCTTCCCAGGCAGGGATCAAACCGGCGCCCCTTGCACTGCAAGGCGGTGTCCTTACCCACTGGACCACTAGGGAAGCCCTGTTGTTTGTTTTTTAAATGGCTTGTTTTATCAGTCCTTGTAAAAAGGCCTCAGGTTTTATTTAATAACTTTATTTATTTATTTTTGGCTGTGCTGTGTCGCTGCACAGGCTTTTCCTCTAGTCACAGGGAGCAGGGACTCCTCTCTAGTTGCGATGTGTGGATATCTTATTGCAGTAACTTCTCTTGTTGCGGAACACGGACTCTAGGGCGCGTGGGCTTCAGGATTAGCAGTTCAGTAGTTGCGGCTCATGGGCCCTAGAGCACAGGCTCAACAGTTGTGGCTCACAGGCTTAGTTGCTCCGCAGCATGTGGGATCTTCCCAAATCAGGAATCGAACCCGTGTCTCCTGCATTAGCAGGTGGGTTCTTTATCGCTGAGCTACCAGGGAAGCCCCAGCGTCAGTTTTTTGAGGAACAGGAGGTATACGGAGACACGTTAGGCCCATAAATCTCCCAAGGCCCCATTGCCTGTTATAAAGAGCAAGGCCACATCTGGCCCTTCACCAGTATTCCATCTCTTCTCCTGCTTGACAGGACAATATTCTTTAGGCCCCCTGGGTCCAGCGGTGCAATGACCTGCTCTTGGATCTCCCTAGCTACTCCCCAAGATGGTGTTAATGTAACCATTTTACAGAGCAGACTCCTGAGGTTTGAGAAGGGAAGAGAGGCTGGTTTAGAATAGTGAAGGCCGGGCTTAGAAGGAGCTCCTTCGTGTCCTGCTTCGGCAGTGTTGTTTGTAGAACATGTGCCTGCAGTTCATTTTAATTAGGCCCATGAGCAACTGTCCCGGGGCTCCACCCAGGTCACTAAGGCCCGGCAGGTGACACCCAGTTTCAATGTGATTTTGTTAGAAAGTATCAATGGATTCCAGGGGAAGCTCAGACCTGGCAGAGGGGCATGTTGAAAGGACCTGCGTGGGCTTTTTGTGACAAATGAGGTGCGCAGGTGGGTTGGGGCAGGCTTCTGATATGAATCAGCTTGGCATCCCCTGTGGGATGTTGGGAATGTCCCCCCGGAACAGGCAGTGCTTAGAGGGCGCTTCTTGCGGGAGGTCCGCGGGCCGGGTCCACAGATGCAGGCCTCTTTGTTTCAGTGAACAATGACAGGCGATGCAGGGAAGTGTGCTCCTCTAAGAGGGAAATTACCCATCAGCCTGAGTTTCTGCACAAAAGAAATCTATTCCTAGTGCTTGTTTGGCTCTCTGAAAAACATCCACCTTTTATAAAGTAAGGAGCTTGAATGAAAGGAAATAATAATTATTCGCAGTTCCTCTTTCTCTGGCCCCCGGCTCTCAGCCTCACTCCACTGGCGTCTCCCCTGCCGTCCCCAGGCAGCGGCACGGCATCTGAGCTAGCGCCAGCAGGCGGGCTTCCTGGCAGGGGACAGCTCCCCCTCTCTGGGGCCATCAGAGGCTTCCGTCTTCGGCTTCAGGGGTACATGGAACCCAGTTCTGCCCCTTTCCAGCTGGCCATCCTTGGAGCCTCAGTGTCCTAACCTCAATATGGGGGTGTTAACCGTGGTCCTCACATGGGCTCATTTTTCTGTAAGTGGACTCGTCTTTTAACGTAAAAGTTTCTAAAGGACACTTTGTATCAGGAATTGCCTGGAAAGCCAGTACTGATTTGTTGTACATAAAGATAACAGGAAATTTTGACGTTCAATCCTAACTGGGCTCTCTTACTCAAGGCTCTGAGCCTCCTTTCTCTTTGTTTCGAAAGGAAAGTAGTGAGAATCAGAGACAGGTTAGCAAGAGGGCAGGTAGCAGCACTGAGAGTTTCTCCTTGATGACGGGAGACTTGGAGGGAAACTGAAAAGGGAGTACTTTTTCACCGAGGGATTCAGTATTATTTAATGGTGTCCCTATACCTCGAGGCTAAGACGACTTCATCTTCTTTGGAAAATGCTGGGCTGTCTGCTTCCTAGCTGTGACGCACTTCATAAATGCTGGCTTGTTGTTGGAAGAGAAGGCATGACCTAAGCAAGGGGCACTGGACAAGGAGTGAGAGTCACTCCCACATCTCCCTTCCTGGCGTCTGGGATCTTAAGAGCTGGCTTAAAAAGCCACCTAACCATCTAACCAAAGCTTGGTCTCCAGAGCGACCGAGGCCATGGAATATGGGCAGCTTTGGCCAAAGCCTCCCTTCCAAATGCCTGCCCCGTCTTCCATGAGTTTGAGCTCCGTGCCACGGCCACACAGCCTTTTCATCTCTGCTAAGACCACGTGGTTCTTGTCCGTCTCCCAAGCACCCAGAACAGCATTTCTGTCCTATTGTCAATGAATCTGGTGAGTTCAAGATTCATCTCTGCTTGAACCCCTCCTGGGCAGGGTTTGACTTGGGGGCCATCTGGGCTGAAAGTGCAGCTGGAGCAGTAGGGCATGCACCCTGAGTTTTCCCCCTTCCTACCACAGCACCGCAAAAAACCTCAAGGTTGGAAGAGGATTGAAAAGACAACCTGAGAAAGGAACTTCCTGGGAACAGCTCTTACTGTGAGCCAAACACTGTTCTTAGGGCTTTAAATAACTCACATCTACCCCATGAATTTTTATTTCCATTTTAAAGTGAGGAGATGAAAACACAGAGAGGTTAAGTAACTTTCTCAAAGCCACACAGCTGGGATAAAGGAAGCCTTCAGAGTCCATAGTCGGAAATTTTGAGTTCAATCCTTAACTGGGCTCTTTTTACTCAAGGACATCTGCCTGGAAAGCCAGTACTGATTTGTTGTACATAAAGATAACAGGAAATTTTGACGTTCAATCCTAACTGGGCTCTCTTACTCAAGGCTCTGAGCCTCCTTTCTCTTGTTTAAAAGGAAAGTAGTGAGAATCAGAGACAGGTTAGCAAGAGGGCAGGTAGCAGCACTGAGAGTTTCTCCTTGATGACGGGAGACTTGGAGGGAAACTGAAAAGGGAGTACTTTTTCACCGAGGGATTCAGTATTATTTAATGGTGTCCCTATACCTCGAGGCTAAGACGACTTCATCTTCTTTGGAAAATGCTGGGCTGTCTGCTTCCTAGCTGTGACGCACTTCATAAATGCTGGCTTGTTGTTGGAAGAGAAGGCATGACCTAAGCAAGGGGCACTGGACAAGGAGTGAGAGTCACTCCCACATCTCCCTTCCTGGCGTCTGGGATCTTAAGAGCTGGCTTAAAAAGCCACCTAACCATCTAACCAAAGCTTGGTCTCCAGAGCGACCGAGGCCATGGAATATGGGCAGCTTTGGCCAAAGCCTCCCTTCCAAATGCCTGCCCCGTCTTCCATGAGTTTGAGCTCCGTGCCACGGCCACACAGCCTTTTCATCTCTGCTAAGACCACGTGGTTCTTGTCCGTCTCCCAAGCACCCAGAACAGCATTTCTGTCCTATTGTCAATGAATCTGGTGAGTTCAAGATTCATCTCTGCTTGAACCCCTCCTGGGCAGGGTTTGACTTGGGGGCCATCTGGGCTGAAAGTGCAGCTGGAGCAGTAGGGCATGCACCCTGAGTTTTCCCCCTTCCTACCACAGCACCGCAAAAAACCTCAAGGTTGGAAGAGGATTGAAAAGACAACCTGAGAAAGGAACTTCCTGGGAACAGCTCTTACTGTGAGCCAAACACTGTTCTTAGGGCTTTAAATAACTCACATCTACCCCATGAATTTTTATTTCCATTTTAAAGTGAGGAGATGAAAACACAGAGAGGTTAAGTAACTTTCTCAAAGCCACACAGCTGGGATAAAGGAAGCCAAGCCTTCAGAGTCCATGCTCGTGACTCGTCCCCATCCTGCTCTCCTGATGACCCAGCCTAGCTCCCTGCTTTGGGCTCCACTCACATCTCTTTCTGACTGAAGGACTATTAATGAGCAGGGAGCTATGATGTTGTTTGGAGAGCGGGAGCCCATCCTCAGGGAGCATTCTGTCAGCTAACCCCCAAAGAAAAGAGAGGACACTGCCTAGAGCCCCCAGGGGGTCTCAGGGGCCACCTAGTCCAGGGCCTGGCCACACTTTTGGCTGTCGATTTCCAGACACAAAGGCACATGGATATGCTGTGGCTGACCCGCCTGGGGTCAGGCCCCCTTTGGCCGTCTTCCCTGTCCTGAACCAGTTTTAAAACTACTGGGCTGGGCTTCCCTGGTGGTCCAGTGGGTAAGGACACCGCCTTGCAGTGCCAGGGGCGCCAGTTTGATCCCTGGCCTGGGAAGATCCCCGTGCTGCAGAGCAGCTGGACTGATGTGTCCAGTTGCCGAGCCGGAGCTCTAGAGCGCATGTGCCCAGAGCCGGTGCTCTGCGACAACAGAGGCCACTGTGATGGGAAGCTCACACGGGCCAAAGAACAAAGACGGATGAAAATAGATGGATGAAAGACCAATAGAAGTGGCCAAAAAAAAAAAAAACTACTGGGCTAAGCCAGACTCCTCATTCCCTAGAGGAGGTGACTGAAGACCAAGAAGAGCTGAGTCCCAAGGGTCATGCAGCTGGAAGAGGAGACTGGAACATTCCTCACCTCGCTTTCCCCACCCCTGTGCTAGAAAATGGCACAGAGACATGGAAAGGAATGCTTCCTGGCCTTGTTTACCACCTCCCACCCCGGTTGGCCTGCAGCTGGGCCTGAATTCCCCTGAGACTTTCATTCTTTGGTTCTGTACTTGTCTAAATGCTGGGCCGAGCAAAGAGGGCCACCGTTTAGGTATCCACATTTTTTAATGGAGATGCCCTTAGGGCACCACTGAATTGACCCCTCTCACACTCCATTACCAAGGGTGGATATTAATGGGGCAGGTGGGGTGAAGTAACATTATTTTTTCAAAAACATCTTTTAGACTATTTTTAAAGTCTTTATTGAATTTGTTACAACATTGGTTTTGGTTTGTTTGACCATGAGGTCTGTGGGATCTTAGCTGCCCGATCAGGGATCGAACCCCCAACCTTCTGCATTGGTAGGCAATGTCTTAACCACTGGACCACCGGGGAAGTCCCAGGTAGCATTGGTTTAGCACTTACTGGATGCTATGTGTTTTGCACCTTTATCGCATGCTGTCTTCACGACAGTCCCGTGTGGTAGACGCTGTTGGGCCTGTGTCACTGTGGGGAAAGGCCTTGAACTGTCAGAAGTGAAAGCTGGGAGAACTAAAAGCAGGCCCTGACACAGGTACCTGTGTGCAGATATCCATAGCAGCGTTAGTACAATTGTTGAAAAGTGGAAGCAACCCATGTCCATCAATGGATGAACGGAAAAGCAACATGTGGTCTGTCCTACAGTGGAATAGTATTCAGCCATAACTACAAATGAGCTCCTGACGCATGCTACAGCATGAATGAGTCTTGAACACATTAAGCTAAGTGAGAGAAATCAGACATAAAAAGGCCACATTTGTATGACTCCACTTATATGGAATGTCTAGAATAGGTAAATTCACTGAGACAAAGGAAACTAAAGCTTACCAGGGACGCTGAGGGGAGGGATGACGGGCTACTGCTTACTGGATATAGAGGTTTCGTTTGGGATAATGAAGACGTTTGGGCAAAGATGGTAGTAACAGTCAGCATTATGACTAATGAATGCCACTGAATTGTCTATTTCCAAATAGTTAAAATGACAGTCTTTCTGTTATGTCTGTTTTACCACAATTAAAGAAAAAGAACAACAACAGAGCAAGAGTGACCTGAGATATTACCCCAATTTGTCTGCGTCTAGAAACTGGAGTCTTTCCTTTCCAGTGTGGCATCTTCTCAAAGGCAGACCAGAGACAAAGTACCCCCCCACCGCCCCCACCCCGGATCAGCTTCCCAGTCGCTTCATGAAGGAGCGAGTTGGGGTTGGGGGCCAGTGGGCCGTAGGGTGTGCTCACGCGCTGCTCCCTCCTGTGCTTGGCCCACTCCTGACCCCAACCCTCTGCACTGTGTCATTAGCATCCTCTCATGTCCCAGCCTCCCTGCAGAGCATTTTTAACGACTGTGTAATTGTCCTTCAAGGAGACGCATGTATTGCCAACCCCCAACTTCCCTAGAAAACACGCCCTCTTTGTCCCCAGCCTGGCACTGCAGGCTGCTCACAGCAGGCCGGGGCACGCCTGTGCACGTCCCTCTTCCTTTCTTGTGACCTTCTAGGGCAGCAAATGGGGTGCTCCTTTGATGCCGGTGGAGCGGGCTCTGCCTCTGACCCCCATCCCGGTGTGTGTGAGTGTATGGTATTTCCTTCCCAGAATTCCTTCTGCAAGAGTGGCTGGAGACAGCAAGACCAGCTGCAGGATGCCCTCCTGGCCCTCAGCGCCGCCCTGGGTGGGCAGCAGCACCGCTCTCTGCGGGCCTGTGCTCGGCTGCTCTGTGCAGACCCTCCCCGACTGCGGGTCTTGGGCAGAGAGATGACATCCTAGGGGTTTCAGCTGAATTTCCTGGGATCTTAAAAAAGCCCGACCTTCCTTCACTTGCAAGCTGCCTGGGACGAAATCTTCACTGGAGAAATGATTTCCAGGGCCAAAGTACTTGCAACAGAGCTTCCCACGGAAGCCGGTCTGGAGTTGGTGGGCCGGAGGGTGTCCTGGAAGATGGAAAGCTGGCTCGCTGTGCCCTTGCCACCCTTTCACAGGGAATGAGAGACACCCCTAGGTGTGAACATTCTGCACCCCGGCCCCGCTGGACCTAGCTTCTACTTGTGAATTACCTGCATGTGGCCGCCCTGACCTGCAGCAGAGCTGGCCGGATGCAGGTCCCTCGCTAGGAGAACACCTGCTTCCCTGCGTTCTGAGCGCCAGCCCTCGGCCTGTGTCAACACAGGTTCATCTCCCATCGCGCACTCTGGGCCGGCAGGTCTTGACCAGGGATTATCAAGTTGACAGAGTCTGGCTGGCCTCTCACTCCACGTCCAGGCACTTTTCGTTTGGTTAATTATCTCTTTTTGCTTTTGACGTAAAAAAGTCAAGGTCTGGGTCAGGGCCACTGGTGTATTTTCCTTTCTTTCTCATTAAAGTTGCCCAGCTCTCAGGGCCTCTGGCTAAATTCTGCCAGTGTTTAAAACATGTTCTCTCACTTCCTGACCCCTAAAGACCCTTCATCCTGATTTCTGTGAAGCCACTTGAACAGCAGAGGAAGTAAGAGCCAAGACCCTCTACGTCCCAGTCTGCTTTTCCCTGCTTGGTGGGTGAGGGCTGTTTCTCCACTTTTCTGATGCAGGGACGGTGACGCTTCGTGACCTGGGATGGTCAGGTCAGCGGGGGCACCCTTAGGAAGGGCTGGAACCCCCTGCAGAGCAGGCTTCTTCCGGGGACTTCCTGGCCAGGTGGCCCTTTACCCAGTGGATGGTCTCCGTGAGCCTACTCTTTGCCATCTTAACTTTGTCCAGACAAGTGTCGGTTTTGCCATAGCGTTAGGATTCTTTCAGAGCCCTCAGAATGCTTCCCAGCTCACAGATACCTGGAGGGGGCGCCTCACTGTCTGAATACACCCCCTTCACCCTCTGAGCCTCGATCAGACCTCCCCTTGGCCACGAGGTCGCCTCTCTGAGCTCACCCTTCTAGGGGCTGAGGGGCCGCACCACACCTGGCCACTCTCGTTCCTCACCAGCCTTGAACTCCTGCCGCTGGCCAAGTGAGGTGGTTTATGAGGTCGCTGGGGGTGCAGCTCATGACGTGGGCACAGAATGGACAGTCAGGGAACCTGTTGTGGCTGACTGCCGGAGGGTGTCCTGGAAGATGGAAAGCTGGCTCGCTGTGCCCTTGCCACCCTTTCACAGGGAATGAGAGACACCCCTAGGTGTGAACATTCTGCACCCGGCCCGCTGGACCTAGCTTCTACTTGTGAATTACCTGCATGTGGCCGCCCTGACCTGCAGCAGAGCTGGCCGGATGCAGGTCCCTCGCTAGGAGAACACCTGCTTCCCTGCGTTCTGAGCGCCAGCCCTCGGCCTGTGTCAACACAGGTTCATCTCCCATCGCGCACTCTGGGCCGGCAGGTCTTGACCAGGGATTATCAAGTTGACAGAGTCTGGCTGGCCTCTCACTCCACGTCCAGGCACTTTTCGTTTGGTTAATTATCTCTTTTTGCTTTTGACGTAAAAAAGTCAAGGTCTGGGTCAGGGCCACTGGTGTATTTTCCTTTCTTTCTCATTAAAGTTGCCCAGCTCTCAGGGCCTCTGGCTAAATTCTGCCAGTGTTTAAAACATGTTCTCTCACTTCCTGACCCCTAAAGACCCTTCATCCTGATTTCTGTGAAGCCACTTGAACAGCAGAGGAAGTAAGAGCCAAGACCCTCTACGTCCCAGTCTGCTTTTCCCTGCTTGGTGGGTGAGGGCTGTTTCTCCACTTTTCTGATGCAGGGACGGTGACGCTTCGTGACCTGGGATGGTCAGGTCAGCGGGGGCACCCTTAGGAAGGGCTGGAACCCCCTGCAGAGCAGGCTTCTTCCGGGGACTTCCTGGCCAGGTGGCCCTTTACCCAGTGGATGGTCTCCGTGAGCCTACTCTTTGCCATCTTAACTTTGTCCAGACAAGTGTCGGTTTTGCCATAGCGTTAGGATTCTTTCAGAGCCCTCAGAATGCTTCCCAGCTCACAGATACCTGGAGGGGGCGCCTCACTGTCTGAATACACCCCCTTCACCCTCTGAGCCTCGATCAGACCTCCCCTTGGCCACGAGGTCGCCTCTCTGAGCTCACCCTTCTAGGGGCTGAGGGGCCGCACCACACCTGGCCACTCTCGTTCCTCACCAGCCTTGAACTCCTGCCGCTGGCCAAGTGAGGTGGTTTATGAGGTCGCTGGGGGTGCAGCTCATGACGTGGGCACAGAATGGACAGTCAGGGAACCTGTTGTGGCTGACGGATGGAGTCAGCTCGGACCCCGCGGGAGAAGCAGCAGGCTTCTTGCTTCCTGACTGGTCCCAGCAACAGTACCTCTGAGTCTGCTCATAAAGGCCACTCCTGTCCCCGGCAGAGACTTCCTGGCCTGGCAGAGTAACCAGCTAACCCCAGAGTCACTCCCAAATTGGCATAAGAGACCATTGCCCAAAGACTTAAGGCGATCGCCGAGTGTGTCTGTGGGTAATGGACAACACAGGGTGAACCATGGGCCTTACAAAGGGCGCCGGCCCACTTCCTGCCAGTGTCAGTGCCATGGCCTTCCTCCCCTTCTCCAGCCACGAGAAGCCCCAGAGAGCCCCGCGAGCCCTTCGGACTCTGGTCTTTGGCTGTTCATCACAGAAAGATAAAGGCGCAGAGTGGCCATCAGGCTGGAGGGGGACCCCTGGGTGTCCCTCTGGAGAAAGCCCCTTCAGGACTGAGGGCCGTCTGTCAGAGACAAGGGAAGATCCAGGTTTTGTGGGGACTGAAGGCCTAAGCAAGGTGGGGAGGCTCCTCTTTAAGAAGAAAGAATAGGGGCTTCCCTGGTGGTCCAGTGGGTAAAGAGCCCGCCTTGCAGTGCAAGGGGCACCGGTTTGATCCCTGGCCCTGGAAGATGCCATGCACCGCAGAGCGGCTGGGCCAGTGTGTCCAATTACAAGCCAGTGTTCTGGAGCGCATGCGCCCAGAGCCCGTGCTGGGCAGTGAGAGAGGCCACTGCAGTGGGAGCCCCACACAGGCCAAGGAATAGAGATGGATGAAAATAAATAAATAAAAAATCAATTAAAAGAGGCCAAAATTATTTTTAAAAAAGAAAGGTGGGGGAAGAAGCAAGAATAGAACATTAGGTACAAAAGTGAGTATTTCCTGAGAATGAGAAAGCACAACCGATGCCTGCAAACGTGGATATTCAGTGCTTTTCATCTGCAAGCGCCATTTACTGGAAGTGTGCAGGCTTCCCACGGGGAGCACTTGGCAGCTCCCAGGGCTGCGAGGGAAAGGCCCCAGAGCTTCAGCTTCCTCTGCGTCAGGGTGAATTGCTTCCGAACGGAGACCGTGCCCACCTGATGGCCCCCAGCAAGCATCACTCCCCTTAGAGGGTGAGAGAGCTGCCACGAGACTTGTCATTTTCCCAGCTTCTACCCCAAGGACCTCCAGCCACCAGCTGCCCGTGCAGCATGTGTCTCTGCCCTCGGGGGCTGCATCAGGCATGGTGCTTGGTCAGGCCACGTGGACGCCCGGGGAGGAGCTGGTATTTGGGCCGAGAACAGCAGAGTGCAGATAGCAAGCCCAGTCTGGCCCGGGAGCCACCGCCCCACAGCCCCTGTGCTCGAGAGCGCTGGGCCGGGCTGGGTCACGCCGCCAACGGCCAAGGTGACAAGACCCTGCATTTTCCTTTGGTTCTGGTCTTGTCCGGGGCTCGTTGGATTGTGCCTGCCGCCTGGCGGGTGTGGAAGACGAGCTGGCCCAGATGGACCCAGGCTCTTGCACCTCTGGCCCGTCCACACGGCACTGAAGGTTTTGATTAGACGGTGGAAGAATGGCATTTGTTCTTCCTGTCGGCCAGACCGTAAATCCGCCCTGCAGTGAAACGCCGGCCAGGCTGCTGCTCAGTAAACGCGCCCCTCTGTTGGTTTTGATTGTACGGGCAGGCTTCATTGCCAGCCGAGATTTGGGGGTTGGAATGAACCCCGCTTTGCCCCCTCCTGTCCGTCCTGCTTGCTTTCCCCATTGCCTGTTCTTGGTGTCAGGTGGGCCAGGCCGAGTTCGTTTACGGAACTCAGAGCCTGCCAGTGTGAGCCCACAGGCCAAGGAATAGAGATGGATGAAAATAAATAAATAAAAAATCAATTAAAAGAGGCCAAAATTATTTTTAAAAAAGAAAGGTGGGGGAAGAAGCAAGAATAGAACATTAGGTACAAAAGTGAGTATTTCCTGAGAATGAGAAAGCACAACCGATGCCTGCAAACGTGGATATTCAGTGCTTTTCATCTGCAAGCGCCATTTACTGGAAGTGTGCAGGCTTCCCACGGGGAGCACTTGGCAGCTCCCAGGGCTGCGAGGGAAAGGCCCCAGAGCTTCAGCTTCCTCTGCGTCAGGGTGAATTGCTTCCGAACGGAGACCGTGCCCACCTGATGGCCCCCAGCAAGCATCACTCCCCTTAGAGGGTGAGAGAGCTGCCACGAGACTTGTCATTTTCCCAGCTTCTACCCCAAGGACCTCCAGCCACCAGCTGCCCGTGCAGCATGTGTCTCTGCCCTCGGGGGCTGCATCAGGCATGGTGCTTGGTCAGGCCACGTGGACGCCCGGGGAGGAGCTGGTATTTGGGCCGAGAACAGCAGAGTGCAGATAGCAAGCCCAGTCTGGCCCGGGAGCCACCGCCCCACAGCCCCTGTGCTCGAGGCGCTGGGCCGGGCTGGGTCACGCCGCCAACGGCCAAGGTGACAAGACCCTGCATTTTCCTTTGGTTCTGGTCTTGTCCGGGGCTCGTTGGATTGTGCCTGCCGCCTGGCGGGTGTGGAAGACGAGCTGGCCCAGATGGACCCAGGCTCTTGCACCTCTGGCCCGTCCACACGGCACTGAAGGTTTTGATTAGACGGTGGAAGAATGGCATTTGTTCTTCCTGTCGGCCAGACCGTAAATCCGCCCTGCAGTGAAACGCCGGCCAGGCTGCTGCTCAGTAAACGCGCCCCTCTGTTGGTTTTGATTGTACGGGCAGGCTTCATTGCCAGCCGAGATTTGGGGGTTGGAATGAACCCCGCTTTGCCCCCTCCTGTCCGTCCTGCTTGCTTTCCCCATTGCCTGTTCTTGGTGTCAGGTGGGCCAGGCCGAGTTCGTTTACGGAACTCAGAGCCTGCCAGTGTGAGTCAGGGCAGAGGGGAGTGGGGGCGGGGAAGCCTTTGGAGGGTCCTGGCCACCTGGCCCAAGTCCTGATTTTACACATGGTGAATTCGTCTGCATTCTTGGCGGCAAGTGGCAGATGCTTAAATCCCAGTCGCTCAGACAAAGGAG
Organism: Tragulus kanchil; assembly: GCA_022376925.1. Classification (NCBI taxonomy): domain Eukaryota; kingdom Metazoa; phylum Chordata; class Mammalia; order Artiodactyla; family Tragulidae; genus Tragulus; species Tragulus kanchil. Next base: position 165,654,117 of record JAIOJX010000005.1, read on the forward strand.
GAATTTATTGAAGGGCAGGATGGGGCGGGGAGGGGGAGGATATGATTAAATGAAATGGTGAGAGAGACATGGCTGTACTTGGGCTCTCTGACAACAAGATGCGTTCTCCCAAGGCAGCTCCTGGTTCCCCCCTCACCATTCCCCCAGCACAACCACCTCAAGCCTCCAGCCCATAGTTTCTACCCCAAACAAGCACTCCAAATGGTTACAACTAAGAAAGTCCCAAAGAACTGATTGGCCTAGTTGTTCCAAAGGCAGGGGGTAGACCAGATGACTTCATGTAGGTGCTTCTGCTGTGGACAGGTATGTGCACATGTGTGTGCTGAACAGATGGACTGAGCACCAACTATGTTCAGGGCACGTTGTAAGTTCATTTCAGCAAAGCAGAGTGGAAAGTTTGCAGGTTTGAAGCTGCGCGGGCCTAGACGTGAATCTCAGGTGTTCTGTTTACAAACTGTCCTGCCTGGTGACGTGTGTGGAGTCCAAGCTCTTTGAGTAAGAGCTTTACTCAAGTCAGACGAGGCAGGAATGAACCACCTTTCTGCCCTCAAAGAGCTCCCTAAGCCTCAGCGTCCACAAGCCCCTCCTAGGGCATCGTTCTGGGAAGCGACCAACGTAGGAATTCATGGGAAAACTCCCATGGAAGGGCCCGGACCTCCCAGCCAGCCCCTCTCCCAGGCGCCGCGATGCCACTGACCCCGGGCTTCTGCTCGAGGCTGGCTCCCGCCCCAGCCCCCGCCCCCGGCCAGGCCCGCAGCCCCGTGTGCAGAGCTTCCCGCCGCTGACGCAGATCCCCTCGTCAAGGGTCAAGGGGCAGCCGTGGCACGGGGAGGAACCAGGCCCCTCCCTGGTTCCCGTCCTGGAGGAGAAGTGGGGTAGCCCCCCCACAAACAGCTGCCTCCAACCCAATATGGGTGGGACAGGCAAACCCCCCCACCAGGAAGCTGCCTGTTTGGAAGGAAGGGGACCCCCTGGGACCCCTGTCTTCCACAGGGTCTTGCCTCTCTCTTGCTCAGTTTTCCCTGAAAGCTGAGTCCGTCCACATTGAGGAATTGCAAATAGTTTACACGGGGAATGTCAACTGCCCACATATGAAAATATACACATCATTAAGCCCTAAGTGCTTGCGTCTGGAGATAGAGCGGACGGTCTCCTGGGCTGACCTTTTGTTCAGTGATGGAACCGCTGCTAATGAGCGTGGAGCTCCTCGGAGGGATGTTTTCATATGTTGAAGCAAAGCGTATGCTGGCTATTAGCCTCGTGTGTGTGTGTGTGTGCACGCGTGTGTACAACAGCGCAATACAAACAGCACTGGCCAACATGCACAGAGCCCACTGCACCTCATTATCCAGCCCCAGCCAGCCTCCAGGGAGGGCCCGAGTCTCATCCTCCTCCCTGTTCGGGAATGACTGGCATCCGTGGAGGACCTGATGGTGCTGAGAGATAAGGCTCTCTGACCAGACTGCCTGGGTCCAGCCCTGTCTCTGCTCCCACGCTAGCTGTACGGTCTTGGGCAAGTTACTTAACTTCGCGGGGCCTGTTTCTCCATCTGTAAGATGGAGATGATAAAACCTACTTTCAGAGATTAAAAGAAGATAACCCCATATAACGTTCCTAGGACTTAACAGAGTAGGTGCTCAAGAAATCACAGCGGTGCTGAGAATGATCACAGGGAGGTGGGATTGTGGAGCGGGCCCTGCAGCCTCAGAGAATCCTCCTGGATGAGGTTGCATTGGAAACGGGTCCCGAAGACTGCATAGGATTTGGCCAATGTGTTGTGAAGGGGTAGGAAGGGCTCCTTCCGTGAGCATGTCGGAGGCCGGCTGGCGGGAAAGCCGGAGTTCGCCCAGGAAATGAGTGTGTGGAGGGAGCAGGGGGCATGATGGGGGCCGGGCAGGTTGAGAAGGCCGTCGGGGGCCGGGCTGGGAAGGTGCTGGACTTGCTCCTTTGGCAGCAGTGCTCATCTCTGCGGTGTGAAGTGGAAAAGTCCTCTTGGGGGCTGTTGCATCGATGTAAGAGCACTCTGGTGGTGGCAGGTGTGTGTGGGCCTGCTAGGCCAGGTGAGAGAAGAGGACAGTGCAACCTGCATTGGATGGAGAGGGTTTGGGTGGGTTAACAGAGCAGGATGAAGATGGCTTCGTGTGCCTCTGTGTTCTCCCTGGAGCTGGCTCAGGACACAAGCCCACATATGAAAATATACATCATTAAGCCCTAAGTGCTTGCGTCTGGAGATAGAGCGGACGGTCTCCTGGGCTGACCTTTTGTTCAGTGATGGAACCGCTGCTAATGAGCGTGGAGCTCCTCGGAGGGATGTTTTCATATGTTGAAGCAAAGCGTATGCTGGCTATTAGCCTCGTGTGTGTGTGTGTGTGCACGCGTGTGTACAACAGCGCAATACAAACAGCACTGGCCAACATGCACAGAGCCCACTGCACCTCATTATCCAGCCCCAGCCAGCCTCCAGGGAGGGCCCGAGTCTCATCCTCCTCCCTGTTCGGGAATGACTGGCATCCGTGGAGGACCTGATGGTGCTGAGAGATAAGGCTCTCTGACCAGACTGCCTGGGTCCAGCCCTGTCTCTGCTCCCACGCTAGCTGTACGGTCTTGGGCAAGTTACTTAACTTCGCGGGGCCTGTTTCTCCATCTGTAAGATGGAGATGATAAAACCTACTTTCAGAGATTAAAAGAAGATAACCCCATATAACGTTCCTAGGACTTAACAGAGTAGGTGCTCAAGAAATCACAGCGGTGCTGAGAATGATCACAGGGAGGTGGGATTGTGGAGCGGGCCCTGCAGCCTCAGAGAATCCTCCTGGATGAGGTTGCATTGGAAACGGGTCCCGAAGACTGCATAGGATTTGGCCAATGTGTTGTGAAGGGGTAGGAAGGGCTCCTTCCGTGAGCATGTCGGAGGCCGGCTGGCGGGAAAGCCGGAGTTCGCCCAGGAAATGAGTGTGTGGAGGGAGCAGGGGGCATGATGGGGGCCGGGCAGGTTGAGAAGGCCGTCGGGGGCCGGGCTGGGAAGGTGCTGGACTTGCTCCTTTGGCAGCAGTGCTCATCTCTGCGGTGTGAAGTGGAAAAGTCCTCTTGGGGGCTGTTGCATCGATGTAAGAGCACTCTGGTGGTGGCAGGTGTGTGTGTGGGCCTGCTAGGCCAGGTGAGAGAAGAGGACAGTGCAACCTGCATTGGATGGAGAGGGTTTGGGTGGGTTAACAGAGCAGGATGAAGATGGCTTCGTGTGCCTCTGTGTTCTCCCTGGAGCTGGCTCAGGACACAAGCCCATGCAGCTCAGATCCCCCCCACACACACACTCTGCCGGCTCTGGAGCCCCTCCTGGGGTGGTCTGCTCCCCCCTGGCCAGCACCGTGGCTGAGAGGGGTCCCTTCTCTCAGGTCTCCATCTGTGCCCCTGGGGCTGGAATAGGGAGGCCCTGAGGTCTTCCAGGAGAGCCCTCTGTGCTCTCCTCCTTCTGCTGCTCTCTCCCAGGCCCCGGATCTCTAAACAAAAGTGTAGGGCATGCGTTTCCAAGAGGCTCCGAGGACAAAAGCGGAGGCGCTCACCTCGGAAGTCTGGCGGCTGTGAAGGAGGTATGAAGGGTGCCTCCAGGGCCCAGCCAAGCCTCCATCCTTGGGCACCGCCAGGGACACCAGCCACATACAGTGGATGCCATTCCCCCTCTGACATCTTGATGTGAGAAACGTGGAAGCCAGGAGGTGCTTTGGGAACAAGGTCCCCAGACATCGCAGGTTCTCTCTGATGCAGTAAATGTGGTCCCTCCTCCCGCCAGTCACCTCGGTGCGGAGGGCCCAGCGGTGCCAGGGAGAGCGGGGCTAGCTGCCCCCTCAGCCCTCCCCTCGCGGTACCTCCCTTGGGCTGATGACTCAACCGTCAGAACCAGCCTGGCAAGACAGGACTGCGTCAGCCGCCGGCGTATTTAGCTTAATCTGGACGAGTCCTCCTCCCTCTGAGCAGCTCCGCTGGTGCTCCCTGCTAGCTCAGCCTCTGCCCTCGCCGTCCCCTCCCCTGGGTAACCCCCACCTCTCCCTCAAGGCCCAGCTCTCCAGGGTTTCCTCCCAAGAGTTGGGAGGGAGCAGGGGGCATGATGGGGGCCGGGCAGGTTGAGAAGGCCGTCGGGGGCCGGGCTGGGAAGGTGCTGGACTTGCTCCTTTGGCAGCAGTGCTCATCTCTGCGGTGTGAAGTGGAAAAGTCCTCTTGGGGGCTGTTGCATCGATGTAAGAGCACTCTGGTGGTGGCAGGTGTGTGTGTGGGCCTGCTAGGCCAGGTGAGAGAAGAGGACAGTGCAACCTGCATTGGATGGAGAGGGTTTGGGTGGGTTAACAGAGCAGGATGAAGATGGCTTCGTGTGCCTCTGTGTTCTCCCTGGAGCTGGCTCAGGACACAAGCCCATGCAGCTCAGATCCCCCCCACACACACACTCTGCCGGCTCTGGAGCCCCTCCTGGGGTGGTCTGCTCCCCCCTGGCCAGCACCGTGGCTGAGAGGGGTCCCTTCTCTCAGGTCTCCATCTGTGCCCCTGGGGCTGGAATAGGGAGGCCCTGAGGTCTTCCAGGAGAGCCCTCTGTGCTCTCCTCCTTCTGCTGCTCTCTCCCAGGCCCCGGATCTCTAAACAAAAGTGTAGGGCATGCGTTTCCAAGAGGCTCCGAGGACAAAAGCGGAGGCGCTCACCTCGGAAGTCTGGCGGCTGTGAAGGAGGTATGAAGGGTGCCTCCAGGGCCCAGCCAAGCCTCCATCCTTGGGCACCGCCAGGGACACCAGCCACATACAGTGGATGCCATTCCCCCTCTGACATCTTGATGTGAGAAACGTGGAAGCCAGGAGGTGCTTTGGGAACAAGGTCCCCAGACATCGCAGGTTCTCTCTGATGCAGTAAATGTGGTCCCTCCTCCCGCCAGTCACCTCGGTGCGGAGGGCCCAGCGGTGCCAGGGAGAGCGGGGCTAGCTGCCCCCTCAGCCCTCCCCTCGCGGTACCTCCCTTGGGCTGATGACTCAACCGTCAGAACCAGCCTGGCAAGACAGGACTGCGTCAGCCGCCGGCGTATTTAGCTTAATCTGGACGAGTCCTCCTCCCTCTGAGCAGCTCCGCTGGTGCTCCCTGCTAGCTCAGCCTCTGCCCTCGCCGTCCCCTCCCCTGGGTAACCCCCACCTCTCCCTCAAGGCCCAGCTCTCTCCAGGGTTTCCTCCCAAGCTGCTCTCTCACATCCCCCTAAATTCTTACTGCAAAGGCCACCCTCCTCGGGTCTGAGATGAATCACTTGGTAATTATTTCAGGTGTGCCCTCTGGCCTCCCTCCTCTGGAGCCGGGTGGATGGAGGGGAGGCGCTGGTCAGCTGTCGGGTGTCTGCGAACGCCGCCCGGCAGCTGGGCTCCACAGCGCCACCTGCTGGGTGACTGCAGATGGCCTGTGGAGGCAGAGCGGGGTGGAGGGGGCGGGCTGTCCCTCTGCCCTGGGGCTCTGTCCCTCTCGCTGGGGGTGGCTGGAGGAGGCAGGGCCTTGCGGGTGGTCGATGGTCAGCACTGACTTCCTGGCTTGAGTGCGAGATAAGCACCCACGGAGGTTTCCTGCCCAGACCAGGCCCACGCCCATCTCACCCCTGTCGCTTTCTCTCCAGCCTCGGTCTCTAAAGTGCCCCGGGGCGTCTGTTAGCCCGCTGTCACCCCAAACCCAGCACATGCTCCCGCTTCATCCATTGCTATACAGCCGCAGCTTCGCGACAAATCCTTAGTTCTTCTAACGACCCAGGCCCCCCACCCCTCCCCCACCCACCCCTATCTCCTCTTGAGGCATCCTGAGGCCTGCTTCAGGGCGCTGAACTCTCGCGGGTCACCGGCAGTGTCCACGTCCCAGTAGAGCCAGGTGTCTGCGCTGATGGAGCAGAGGAGCCTGGCCCGGGCCCCGGGTGAGGTTTAGGTTCAAGGGCAGTGAGGGCCCTGAGAGCTTAACGGGGAGGCGGAGACAAAAGGGAGGCGGGGCTTAGGGAGGTGTGAGGGTCAGAGCCCACCGGGCCCGGTACCATGTTACTGGCCGACATCGTTCGTGTTCAGGACAACACAACGGCCTCTTCTCAAGGTGCTGGGGTGCCTGGAAAAACACCCAGACAGCCGTCACCTCTTGCTGCTTCAAAGGTGCGTTTGGGTGACACCCAGCAGGATGCCTAGAACCTGCGGTGTAAGCCCCGAGAGCAGGCGGGAGTGAGTCTGGGCCGTGGGGGGCTGGAAGTACCAAGGGGCAAGTGCGCGGAGTCCAGCCCGCCATCTGGGCCGGCCGGCCACCGGGCCGCCCAAGCGTCAAGGCGAGGCTCTCATTCCACCGCGAGGGGGTGGGGCAGGTTCTTTTCCTGGTAACAGGGGCTCTTATCCAAAGGGCAGACCCAGAGAGAATGGATAAGGCGCACCTGAGCTTGAATGCTATGGCGGTTCCCAGCCTCGAGGGAGAAGAAATGGGGAGCATCTCTGGCAGAGAGGGGAGCGCGTGTGTCTTTCTGTTAGGCGTGTGATTTCAGGGACAGGACGGGCGGTCCTGCAGCCTGGGCTTCCTCCAGGAGACAAGTCATTTCTCACCCGGCGCAGGGGAGAGCTCTGCGGTCAGCCGCCCCAGCGTACATAGCTCCAGGGGGAGCGCAACTTGTGTTTTAAGCTGTCCTGGAGTTGGCCATGGAGATGCCCTCAAACGTGTCTGGGGCTCATCATGACAGCCAGCAGAGTGGACTTCTGGTGGGGCCGGCAGACCAGGCACACCAAGGGTGGCCAGCCGTGGGCTTCAGCTACCCCAGAGGCCAAGTGTTCACGGGGGGCGGGGGGGGGGGGGGGCTCCAGCAGCTGAGCACTGTCCCTGGTCCCTTCCCCAGTCCTAAGCCACACCAACACACCTTTCAAAGGACCCTTGGTGCCTATATTCACACTCTTGTGTTAAACAAGTCAGAACCTGCAGGCTGGGGCTATTGGAGGAGACCACCTGGTGCCCAAAGAAAGTGTCACTTCCAACACTGCTGGCCCGCAGGGGTCCCAGACTTTGGGGAGAATTTTACCGGTAACCTCCACCAGCGTCCCTTCTCCTGGCTGCCTTCCAGTCCAGCAAATATCTGAGGGCCTGGGGGTCTTTTCTGTTTGGTTAGAAATTAGGGAAAGATCTGTGACCTGGGGGAGAATGACCCCAGCCCTTCTGCTCCCTCCTGACCCTCGGCTTCATCCCGGAGGAGCCCTCCTGCTGGAAAGAGCCTCCCTGCCCGCCAGGGCTCTCCTGGCATTCCTGCGTCTCAGGGCACTGAAGGGTCTGTTCCTATCCAGGGCCCACCTGGCCTGGAGGAAACACCCCTCCCTTCCCCAGCCCACTTCACAGGCCTCCTGGGACCAGCAGGGATTAGCTTCCTGGAAAGAGATCTGAAACCGTGTGGAATTCTCCCACCTTCCAGCCACAGAGGACGGACTGTGGTTACGGGCCCCCAGGGCCCTCTGAGCATCTGAGGGCCCTTTTTCTTACATGACGCGCAGCCCTCGCCTGTGGGCCGGGAGAGCCTTCTCCGTGGGTCTCCTGTTGAAATCGACGTGGGGGGGTCTTTCTGTTAGGCGTGTGATTTCAGGGACAGGACGGGCGGTCCTGCAGCCTGGGCTTCCTCCAGGAGACAAGTCATTTCTCACCCGGCGCAGGGGAGAGCTCTGCGGTCAGCCGCCCCAGCGTACATAGCTCCAGGGGGAGCGCAACTTGTGTTTTAAGCTGTCCTGGAGTTGGCCATGGAGATGCCCTCAAACGTGTCTGGGGCTCATCATGACAGCCAGCAGAGTGGACTTCTGGTGGGGCCGGCAGACCAGGCACACCAAGGGTGGCCAGCCGTGGGCTTCAGCTACCCCAGAGGCCAAGTGTTCACGGGGGGCGGGGGGGGGGGGGCTCCAGCAGCTGAGCACTGTCCCTGGTCCCTTCCCCAGTCCTAAGCCACACCAACACACCTTTCAAAGGACCCTTGGTGCCTATATTCACACTCTTGTGTTAAACAAGTCAGAACCTGCAGGCTGGGGCTATTGGAGGAGACCACCTGGTGCCCAAAGAAAGTGTCACTTCCAACACTGCTGGCCCGCAGGGGTCCCAGACTTTGGGGAGAATTTTACCGGTAACCTCCACCAGCGTCCCTTCTCCTGGCTGCCTTCCAGTCCAGCAAATATCTGAGGGCCTGGGGGTCTTTTCTGTTTGGTTAGAAATTAGGGAAAGATCTGTGACCTGGGGGAGAATGACCCCAGCCCTTCTGCTCCCTCCTGACCCTCGGCTTCATCCCGGAGGAGCCCTCCTGCTGGAAAGAGCCTCCCTGCCCGCCAGGGCTCTCCTGGCATTCCTGCGTCTCAGGGCACTGAAGGGTCTGTTCCTATCCAGGGCCCACCTGGCCTGGAGGAAACACCCCTCCCTTCCCCAGCCCACTTCACAGGCCTCCTGGGACCAGCAGGGATTAGCTTCCTGGAAAGAGATCTGAAACCGTGTGGAATTCTCCCACCTTCCAGCCACAGAGGACGGACTGTGGTTACCGGGCCCCCAGGGCCCTCTGAGCATCTGAGGGCCCTTTTTCTTACATGACGCGTCAGCCCTCGCCTGTGGGCCGGGGAGAGCCTTCTCCGTGGGTCTCCTGTTGAAATCGACTGGTCTGAACGGGAGGGGAAGGACCGACACCCTCCGAGTCCACTGATGTGAAGGGCGAACGTCTCCCTCTGAGCAGTGGCTCGGCCCACCTCCCAGCAGGTGTGGGTGTCAGCTCCCGGCTGAAACCGCCGACAGCTTCTCGTTCCCTTCTTACGGGCGAAGGTGTCAGTCCCCAGAATCACTTGAGAGGGGGTTTGGTTGGAATTGCTCAGTCTCTTCAGGTCGAGCCAAAGTCGGAATTTAATCCTGTGGCTGTTAAACCAAACGCGTCATGGCCAGCTGTTAACTCTCCCCGAGGCTTGGCGTGTAGGCAGGGTCCCCAGAGCCTCCTGCCAGCCAGTTCCAAGGGATGACAGCGCTGTGACTTCACGCCCAGCGGGGCCGCCCCCGGGCCCCAGAAGCCCCTCCCGTCTGCCCCGGAGTGTGGCTGAGCCGGGAGCCCTGAGGCCACCCTCGCTTGCCTGCAGGCTGGAGAGCCCAGAAGGAGGTCTGAGGGCACATTCTGCTTTACCTCTGAGCCCGTCCTCAGAAGCTTGCCCGATGACTTGCAATGACACCCGCCTCTTCTGAGCCCAGCAGCTCCCCGGAACTGTAGCAACATCTCTATAAGCTCCTGGTCAGCCCACAGCTGCCAGGGGCCTCCCAGGAGAGGCGGGTGAGTGGCCCAGACATGCCACCCTGTCCGGCCAGCCTCCCTCTCGGCCAGCCCAACCTGGTCTACATCCGCCCGCTGCCACTTGTTGGCTGGGTGGCCTTGGGCAGATGTCTTCACCTTTCTGAACTTCAGTTTCCTCATCTGTGAAATGAGCATCGTAATAGCATCCCCCTTATACGGCTACATTGACTGGTTCCTAGAGAAACTATTCTTTTGGACCATCGTCCTAGCAACAGCGAGGCCGTGCCCAGAGCAGGGCCCACGGCTCCGGCAGCAGATGGATGCAGACCCACCAATGTCGAGCCTGTGCTGCAGCGTTCCCCTCCCCGGGTTATGGAGCCGCCCCTCCACCTCCCTTCACCGGGCCCAGACCCTCTCTCATCCGCGCACTGAGGGCGCAGCCCGTGCCCCCATGACGAAGGGACGGAGGCCGCCCGAGGCCTCCCCCACGAGACGCTCACACTCCTCCCTCAGTGCGGACCACAGCCCAGGACCCAGGATGTCATGCGGGGGTCACAGAGGAGGACCGTGGGGCTCCGAAGAGCCGTGTGTCCCTACGAGGTCACACAGACTCTCTGTGGCAGAGCCAGAAATCGGAGCCTTAGTCCAGGCCGCCTCCCCGCCTCCACCACAGCGCTGCCAGCCGGGGGCTGGGAGCAGGTGCAGGCAGGACGGCCCCTGGCAGCCCAGCCCCCTCCTCACCGATGCCTCCTCTCTTCCTCCCTCTAGTCCCCGATTTTCATCACCCAAGTTGGACAAGACCTGGTCTCCCAGACGGAGGAGAAGCTCCTTCAGAAACCCTGCAAAGAACTCTTCTCGGCCTGTGTTCAGTAAGTGCCCGGCCCCTGGCCTCCCGCCGTCTCTCCCTGCCCGGGGTCGGGCTCCTCGGCCTCCTCCGGGGTCTCCACACAGTCACCTGCAAGGGGCTGGCTCTCACCGCCCCCGGGCGCGCCGGGCACCAGGGCAGGTCTTCAGTGCCCGCCGAGGGCCCCCGCCAAGCCATCCGGCGGCTGTGTCCTTCCCACGCGGGGAAACGATACCAGGGTGCCACGTCCGAAGAGAACATCTGCTTCGGGTGGCGTGGAAAGCAAGGAGCTCCCAGGCTGCCGAGACAGGACTATGCAAAGCGCGCCCCCAGCCAGGCGGGCTGGGGACCCCTCCCGCCTCCCCCCGGCACCGCTCACCAGCGCCGCTGTGGCAGCAGGGCTGCAGGCTGCCTCCAGCCCCACCCAGCCCCTCCTCACAGGCCGCGGGCACAGGAGACGTGTCAGTGGGTGGGACGCCAGCCAGGCACCTGTTAGGCACCAACATCCCGCACAAACATGCCTCGAAGGCATAGGCAGCTGGACTCACGCGTGTTCCTGCGCCCACACGCGCCCTCCCCGTGAGCGGACGGTGCAGGTGCACGGACAGACATGCACACCAGGGTCAGAGCAGGAGTGAGGGCATCCTGTGCACACTCTGCGGCCCAGCTTTTAACTGGGCACCTGCTGCGTGTGTGGCACGAAGGCAAGACCTTGTGGGCAAGCACCCAGGCCTGCCTTCGCGGCTTGTTGCCAGCACCCCAGGCATTGTGGGAAGAGCGGGGACCTTTAGGGAAGGGTCAGTGTGAGGTCCAGCCCCGAGGCAGGGGCTGGGGAAGGACGAGCGTGAGCAGAAACCAGGCTCGGAAGTGGCTGAGGGTCAGCTCTGACAGCGGGTGAGTCCCTGGCTGCCCCCCTGACCTTGCAGGGAGTAGCCATGCTGACCCCCACGCCGGCCCGGGCCTCAGGCTTGGCAGGGCGCAGTCTCCAGGGTTCCCCTGCTCCACGCATCCCCGCCCGTCCCCCGGTCCCAAGTGCCTGGGCTTCACTGATCAGCGTGGCCGCTTTGTAAAGGAAAGAAGCCCGGCCCTGCCTGCAGCCAAGGTCAGATACCTGGCAGGGCCTGGCCCACAGCAGGTGGCTGGTAGATTCTGCGGCAGGGGTTTCACAGATTTGGAGCCTGCACCTCGTGGCCCCTTCCCAACACACCCCTTCTCCTCAGAGTCTCAATCCCGACTCCACACAGAGTTACACAGTGTTCGGTTCTCATCTCAGCTCCTGTCCCTTCGTCAGAGAGATCTCTCTGACTCCCCCCAGACCAGGGACCTCACTGACCACTAATTCGTGATAACATGCTCCTGGGGGCGTTTATTTATTGGTTCTCTGCCATCACAATGCCAGGGCTGCTCGCTGCTGGGTCCCGGAGCAGGAGCAGCGCCCGAGGCGAGTCCGGGCTCAGTGTCTGCGGGGCCAGCCCGCCAGCCTCAGACGAGCTTTCTAGAATGACGCGGGCCGCGCCCCCCGCCGGCTGGCTCTGCGGGAGGCCCCTGCGTGTCTGCGTGTCCACAGCCTGGAGGTGGAGGGCGCTGGGCTGTCAGCGCCTGGGTGCGGCTCCGCCCGCCGTCTCCAAGGTCCTGAAGGTAAACTGTCCCTCTGTTCGTACCCTCTGAGCCAGGTCTGTCCACGACTACCTGAGGGGGGAGCCCTTCCACCAGTACCTGGACAGCATGTATTTCGACCGCTTTCTCCAGTGGAAGTGGTTGGAAAGGTGAGTGCTCCCGGGGCGACACATCCCACACGCGAGTGTGTACGAGTGTGTGTGTATGGGGGCTGTGGGTTTTTCACCTGAGAAGTTACATAGAAATCAGTTACCTCCCAGGGGGGCTCATGGTTTAACTAAAATTAAGCCTTCTCTTCCTCTTAAGTTCTTTTGTATTCTAGAAATGCTCTGTGCTTATCAGGGTGCACACAGCACCCACACACACGCGCACACTCATCCACACATACACCCAGCATCCTGTTCTTGCGTTTCTGGTTCGCTGTCTTTGGGAATTCCTTCTCTACCAATAGACGAAGCGCTGCCGTATGTTCACACTGGGGCTTCCCAGGTGGCACGAGTGGTAGAGAACCCGCCTACCCATGCAGGAGCCAGAGGAGACTCAGGTTCGATCCCTGGACTGGGAAGATCCCCTGGAGGAGGGCATGCCAACCCCCTCCAGTGCTCTCGCCTGGGGAATCCCGGGGACAGAGGAGCCTGGCCGCTCCGGTCGTAGGGCCCCAGAGGGTCGGACACGGCCAGAGCGGCTGAGCACACACGCACACACGTATCCTTACCTAGTCTGACACATTCTCAGGTAGCTCACCCCGACTGACGGACGTGGAGATGGCGCTCAACTCCATGTGCAACCTTCCCTAAGTAGGAATAACTTTGTACATCCATCTTCTTAAAAATATTTATTTCTTTGGCTGCACCAAGTCTTACCTGCAGGCTACAGGCTCTTCAGTGGCATCTAGTTCACTGACCAGGGCTCACACCCGGGCCCCCTGGACGGGGAGCGCAGAGCCTGCGCCTCTGGACCCCCAAGGAAGCCCCTGGTCATGCATCATCTTTCTGTCCTTTTGCACGTACGTCTTAGACATTCCTAGCAAGGGAACCCCCGGGGCAGGGCTTTCAGCCGAGAGGAACTGCTGGATCTCCCTCCCAAGCAGCTGCCCAGTTCCGAGTCCCGCCAGGGCCCCGGTGTCCGCCTGCCCTCGGCTTCAGCCACACTAGTCTTGGCGCCTGAGAGCTGGGTTTCCTTCTTGTTTACGTGTTCGTCTTTAATCGTCGCTGAAACCGAGCCTCTTGTCATGTGTTTTATTTGCCGCCTTATTCTTTGCAAAGTGCTGCTGCACACATGGCTGTGACGTGGCCAGGCAGGGGTGGCCTCCGTGTGATGTGGAAGGCGAGGCCGTGAGGATGTGGCTTGCTGGGTCACCCAGCGGGGGTTGGTGCAGCCCAGGGGGGACCCTGACCCAGGACCCCCAGTGGTGTTCCGCCCACGGCAGCGTCCCGGGATTTGCAGGAGCGGGCAGTGCTTGAAAGCCACACGGCTTATCAGGGTGCACACAGCACCCACACACGCGCACACTCATCCACACATACACCCAGCATCCTGTTCTTGCGTTTCTGGTTCGCTGTCTTTGGGAATTCCTTCTCTACCAATAGACGAAGCGCTGCCGTATGTTCACACTGGGGCTTCCCAGGTGGCACGAGTGGTAGAGAACCCGCCTACCCATGCAGGAGCCAGAGGAGACTCAGGTTCGATCCCTGGACTGGGAAGATCCCCTGGAGGAGGGCATGCCAACCCCCTCCAGTGCTCTCGCCTGGGGAATCCCGGGGACAGAGGAGCCTGGCCGCTCCGGTCGTAGGGCCCCAGAGGGTCGGACACGGCCAGAGCGGCTGAGCACACACGCACACACGTATCCTTACCTAGTCTGACACATTCTCAGGTAGCTCACCCCGACTGACGGACGTGGAGATGGCGCTCAACTCCATGTGCAACCTTCCCTAAGTAGGAATAACTTTGTACATCCATCTTTTTAAAAAATATTTATTTCTTTGGCTGCACCAAGTCTTACCTGCAGGCTACAGGCTCTTCAGTGGCATCTAGTTCACTGACCAGGGCTCACACCCGGGCCCCTGGAGGGGGAGCGCAGAGCCTGCGCCTCTGGACCCCCAAGGAAGCCCCTGGTCATGCATCATCTTTCTGTCCTTTTGCACGTACGTCTTAGACATTCCTAGCAAGGGAACCCCCGGGGCAGGGCTTTCAGCCGAGAGGAACTGCTGGATCTCCCTCCCAAGCAGCTGCCCAGTTCCGAGTCCCGCCAGGGCCCCGGTGTCCGCCTGCCCTCGGCTTCAGCCACACTAGTCTTGGCGCCTGAGAGCTGGGTTTCCTTCTTGTTTACGTGTTCGTCTTTAATCGTCGCTGAAACCGAGCCTCTTGTCATGTGTTTTATTTGCCGCCTTATTCTTTGCAAAGTGCTGCTGCACACATGGCTGTGACGTGGCCAGGCAGGGGTGGCCTCCGTGTGATGTGGAAGGCGAGGCCGTGAGGATGTGGCTTGCTGGGTCACCCAGCGGGGGTTGGTGCAGCCCAGGGGGGACCCTGACCCAGGACCCCCAGTGGTGTTCCGCCCACGGCAGCGTCCCGGGATTTGCAGGAGCGGGCAGTGCTTGCTTGAAAGCCACACGGTGGGGGCTTGCCCGTCAGTCACGGGGTTAAGACTTTTGCCTTCCGATGCAGGGGATGTAGGTTTGAAACCTGATCAGGGGACAAGATCCCCCATGCGACAGGGTGTGGCCAGAAACAAAAAACCAACTAAACACAACATTGTACATCAGCTATTCGTTGCTCAGTCATGTCCGACTCTTTGCGACCCCATGGACTGTAGCCCACCAGGCTCCTCGGTCCGTGGGATTCTCCAGGCAGGGATACTGAGGTGGGTCGCCATTCCCTTCTCCGGGGATCTTCCCAACCCAGGGATCGAACCCGGGTCTCCCATAGTGCAGGCAGAGTCTCTATCATCTGAGCCACCAGGGAAGCAAATAAACAAATATAATAAGAAGAAACTAAAGCCACGCTGGGCAAGCAGGTAGGCGAGGATGGCCGCTCCCCTTCCCACCACGGCCTTCCTTCCCACGGCCCCACGTGGACACGGTGGTCAGAAAGCCAGGAGCCCTCCTGCTCCTGCACGTGTCTTGGATCTGTGCCGGCCAAGTCCCCTGCGGACGCCCGGGACAGGAACCTGTGGGACATGAACCCCGGAAAAGCCGCACACACCGTCCTCCCTGCCCTCTAGAGGAGACACCCCGCCCGACAGCCTGGGGGACATTTCTCTCCTCCCTGACCGATGGGGGTGACCGGGCGAGCGGTGGACGGGCTCCTCGGGTGACGCAGGGCCTGCCTCTGGCCACCCTGCCGGGGCACATTGTGGCTCCAGGAGACGGAGGGGCTGTGCACGGGCCCCCAGGAGCCCACAGCCTGATCTGGGGCCCGGCCTGCCCACTCTGGAGGGGCGGGGCAGGCCCCTCCAGACCTCGGCTTCCTCGCCCGTGACGTGGGGGCCGTAGCAGAGCCTGCCTTGGGGGCGAGGAGGCCCCGAGAGCACCCCACACCCCTCAGCAGAGCCGGCCTCGGCCCCGGGAGGCAGGCTGCTGCATGTCTTCGTTGCCGTGTGTCATCCCCAAGCAGGTGGGCATCACCGTGGCCGCCACCGCAACCTGACTGAGGTTTTGGGGGGCGTAGCTGACACTTGCGGGGGACGATCTGGTGTGGAGGGATTTGTCCGCCTGCTGCTCTGGAGCCTTGGGCTGTGACACACAGCCCCAAATGCACCCACCTTCCTGGGGTGAGGGCGTGGGGTCGGGACGCCGACTGTGGGCCCGGCCGCCGACAGTCTGGCCTCCAGTTCCAGCTGCACTGCTAACCAGCTGGGACCTTGGGCATCTCGTGTCACCTCGCAAAGGCCAAGCGGGATGACTGCAGATCTCACCTCCTGAGGCTGCTGTGAGGATTACCTGAGTCCGTGCACAGACTGCTTCGAGCAGTGGGGATTGTTACCAGAGAGACCTCCAGGAGGGGCCGTCAGAGCTCAAGTGTCAGCACCTGACACTCAGCGGATTACAAAATGCCTTCGGATATATACATACCTTTTCAGTATCTCCATTCTACTGAAGATACAAGGCTCAGAGAGGGTGATGGGTTCTCCCTGGGCCACACAGCAATGCCTGGCAAGGCTGGAATCTGAAGCCTGGGTCCCTCCTTCAAGTCCTTCACCCTCAGTTCACCCAGCATCCTGCTCCAAAGGAAGCCTGTAGCCACGGCCCCTGGCCTTCACTTTACTTGTCAGGACCAAACACATGAAATAGAGAAAGGAGACTTTTAAAATTTGAAAATTTAAATCTGTGTGCCGACCTCAAAAGAGTTGTGTCCTTTTGAGGCCTCAAAAGCTGCTGAAGCCAGCAAGGCAGGACCCTGGCCTAGAATTGCCCTGTGTGACTGACAGCACCCCCGCCGCCCCCCCTCCCTTTTTTTATCTTGCTAACACGCTCCCGGCCTATTGGTGCTGCTCTGTTGAAATATTAAAGGGATTTTTTTCCCTCCCAAGGTTAACCAAGAAATTCCTCGGAAATTGTATTACACTCACTTCCCCCAGCAGAGGAGCTCTGCGGTAATGTTGACCGACTGTTTGTTCTCCATGTATCGTAAACTGTTAGGCCCGGGCGCCTTCATGTGGTTTCGAGGGCAGCTGGAGGAAACGCTTCCCAGGGCCTCATGCTGGAGGCAGGCGCATGGCAGGTCTGCTCCAGGCTGGGCCGCTCGTGCACAAGAGGCAGAGCCAGGGGGACGTTCAGCAGCCCGCACCTCGCTTCCTAAAGAAGCACAAGAGAGAGTGAATCACACACATGAATTCCAGACAGGCCAGGGAGCGCCCGGGAGTTTTCAAGCTGTCCCGCGAGAACAGTGTGATGCTGAAGCTATGATTTCCACTGAAACCTTCTTCAGGACCCAGCTGAGAGAAGAGTTTCCATGAGAGATTCATTTGAGAACTGCCGGGTGACCACAGACTCTCTGGTCTTTCTCGGGCTGACCCAGTTCTTTGGCCCAATCTGGTCTCACGCCAATGCCCACCCTGGTAAAGGCCCTTGAGTGGGGTTTGGGGATGCACAAAGATAGTCCTTGAGAGCCAAGAGCCAGTTTTAACATCGTAAAAGCTGCTAGTTCAGACCCATTAATCGATCGATGGAGCTTTAGGCTGTTCCCATATCTTGGCTATTGTGAAGAACGCTGCCGTGAGCATGAGTCAAATAAATAGGATTGTGTTTATACAGCGGAATATTACTCAGCCTTTAAAAAGGAAGTCCTGCCATTTATGACAGCATAGATGGACCCGGAAGACGTTGTGCTAAGTGAAAGAAACCAGATGCAGTAAAACAAGTACTGCGTGACCTCATTTACAGGTGTAATCTAAACAGAGAAGCAGAGACTAGAATGGTGGTCGCCTGGGGTGGGGAGGGGATCGAGAAATGGGAGATGTGGGCCCAGGGTACCAGGTTTCAGTCACAGGAGGTGGATATGCTCGGGGGGTCTTGAGTACAGCATGGGGACAACAGTTAACAGTATTGTATCATTTAGTGAAAATTTGCTAAGAAAGTGGATCTTAAGTGTCCTTGGAAGAAAAAAAAGTGAAAGGGGAGTGTTAATTTGGGGAAGTGGCAGGGTGTTAATTACAGGACTCTGTGGCTCAGACAGGAAAGAGTCTGCCTGCCGTGCCCGAGACCCAGGCCCCATCCCTGGATCAGGAAGAGCCTCTGGAGAAGGACATGGCAACCCCCTCCCGTATTCTTGCCTGGAGAATCCCACGGACCGAGGAGCCTGGAGGGCTATAGTCTGTGGGGGTCGCAAAAAGCTGGACCCAAATGAAGTGATTGAGTACACACACACACACACACCACTTTCGACAGGATCTTCTCTTATTCTGGGGCTCAGGGGTGTCTAAGGCAGAGCCCTCGGCGGGGAGGAGGCTGGGAGCCTCGGTGAGGGAGTCACCAGGTTGGACATGGGGATCCGCAGCCTCTGTCCCCAGCTGGCCTGTCTTCCAGGGCACGTCTGCAGGAAGGAGTAGCCCGGGCGCCTGGGCACCAGAGGTGCAGCTGTGCTCCAGGCAGGTGTGGGGGGAGAGCTGCGGTTTCCTTCCTGGCCTCAGGGGCCCCTTTCCGTCTCCCTGCGTCGAGGACACAGCTTCCTTCTGAGTCCAGCCACAGGATTTGCATCTGGGAGAGAGAGGGGAACCGCAGGCAGAGGGCAGCGACGCAGCCTCCACTCGCATTTTTCAAGCCCCCAGTGCCGCACTGAGGGCGCCCAGCCCCAGAGCCAGCGCCTGAGGGTCCCATCTGCAGCGATGGGAGGGTCCCTGGGCTGGGTCCCTAGCTGTGTGCCTCGCACTGACCGGTTCCCCTCAATGCTGCTCTTACCTGTTTCTTCTTCATGCTGCGTGTGAATGCTATGAGACCCATGTTGGATTTTTGCTTTATTTTTTCCCAGGCAACCGGTAACCAAAAACACTTTCAGGCAGTACCGAGTACTAGGAAAAGGGGGCTTTGGGGAGGTGAGTCGACATTCACTTACTCATGAACCGTTTCTGGACTCCTGTGGCCCTTTCTGTCCGTGCCTTCTGATTGGCCCGAAGTGTTCTAAGCGGGGCCTCTGAGCCCATGGCTCGGTCACGCGCCCCCTGGTGGCAAAGGAGGGTGAGGCTGGGGCCTTGGGAAGGTCCGCAGGGTCTGGCCGGCCAGGTGAGAGGGAGGCGCTCTAGCAGCCAGCCTCAGGCGGGGTTGACGCCTACAGAGGGGAAACGTGCCACCTTGACTGGAGGGAGAAGAGAGGGCGTGAGGGACCTAAGTAAACTGGTCTGGCCATGCAGTTAATGCACACTCTTGTGCTTAATCTGATCTTCCCCAGCCTTGTCATTCCCATGTTTAGCGATGAGGAAAGCTGAGGTTCAGAAGGTTAGGTAACCCAGGGAAGCTGAATAGGGGCAGAACCAAGACCAGACCCAAAGGCCCCGGGTCCCCTGCCTCTGAGTTATACAGGCAGGATTCCCAGGGGCCTCATCACTGCCCCATCCCCAGACAAGCCTCTCCTACCAGCAGCTGCGCTTGAAAGTCCCCGTTATCAATGGCTGCATCTAGTTGGAAGCCTGGGACAGAAAATCTAGTTGACCCCCAGAGAGTATCGGTTCTTTCAGCTTTGGCCCGCCATAGACACTGGTATAAATAGCTGATTCTGCACCTCCAAGGGCTTGGATGTGCCAGAGATGGCATGAAGTCAGATGTCTGGGAGACACTGTTGAGTCTTGAGGCTGGGATACCCGCCGGCTGGGACAGGGCTGGCCCTGGCCCCCTGCGGTTCCCAGCCCCAGAGACACGGCATCCTGGCCTGGAGGGAGCGTCAGGCCTGCCGGGCCTCACCTGCGGCGTGCTCTTGGCTTCTTCCTGCCCCTCAGGTCTGTGCCTGCCAGGTTCGGGCCACGGGTAAAATGTACGCCTGCAAGCGCTTGGAGAAGAAGAGGATCAAGAAGAGGAAAGGGGAGTCCATGGCCCTGAACGAGAAGCAGATCCTAGAGAAGGTCAACAGTCAGTTTGTGGTGAGTGTCAGGGCCTTGGAGCAGCCCTGCTCCAGGTGACCGGAAGGGCAGCAGGTCTCCCAGGGCGTGGGAAAAAGCCGAATAACACAGATGGGTGCCAGGTAAACACAGGAGCCTCCCTCTGTGAGTAACCGTTTGGGCTTCCCCAGGGCTCAGAGGGTAAAGAATCTGCCTGCCATGCAGGAGAGCTGAGTTTGATTCCTGGATCAGGAAGATCTGATCCCCTGGAAAAGAGCATGGCAGCCCATTCCCGTACTCTCGCCTGGAGAATTCCATGGACAGAGGAGCCTGGTGGGCTGCAGTCCATGGGGTCGCCAAGAGTCGGACACGACCGACGGACTGACTTTCGCTTCACTGGATTCGTGTACAGGCTTTATTCTGTGTAGCCAATGGGATCCTGCGCACGTCTTAGGCCGCCGTGTTTCTCCCCTTACCCTGTAGCTCTTCCGCTATAACCAGGCCAATCGCTGAGCCTCTTTTTTAAAGCTGTGCACGGTTTCCCTGCTGTGCAGGGAGGAGACAACCCGTCCCCAGACAGAAATCGTTTGGGGTGTTGGGGTCACCGCCGCAGACAGGGCCGCCCCGTGTCCGTGCTTCAGCGTCCGTCCGGCACATTTCTGTGAGGTGTGGGGGATGGGCTCCCGTGGAGGCATTGCTGCATCAGAGGGTGTGTGCGTTTCCCCCAAGGACACCCCCCAGTTGTGCCTGAGGGTGAGTGGCGCCATTCACCCAGGCCCCTGGCATCCCCCGAGCCAGGTGGGTTTTGAAAGGTGAGGCTCAAAGGGGACTGAAGTTTTCCCCACCTGATGCACGCACGTGCTTTTATGACATAAAAACAGACACCTGCTGGTCAGGATCCCTAAAAGGTGCCAGCTGCGCCTCCTGGCTCTGCCGCCTGGCGGGAAACGACCGACTTAGACCGACAGGCAGCGACGGGGGCAGAGGCTGGCGGGAAGCTGCTGCTGTCCCCCCACCCGCACCCCCCTGCCCGGCTCCACGGCCCCGGGAAAGCGGAGCGGACGTGGGGTCCCCCGGAACCCCAGCTCGGGGCTCTCTTATGCTCCCAGGTCAACTTGGCCTACGCCTACGAGACCAAGGACGCGCTGTGTCTGGTCCTGACCATCATGAATGGGGGGGACCTGAAGTTCCACATCTACAACATGGGGAACCCTGGCTTCGAGGAGGAGCGCGCCCTGTTCTACGCGGCAGAGATCCTGTGCGGCCTGGAAGACCTCCACCGCGAGAACACCGTCTACAGGTGAGCGCGCACCCCCGTCCCCCCATCCGAGGCGAACCCTTCCATGCCCCGGATCGGGTGCTCATCCCCGCGCTTGGAGTCGAGGCCAGCTCATTGCCCTTGAGTCAGACAGACTCCCACCCTGGAGCCCAGAAAGGGAGCCCCCCACTTAGGGGGGACCCGTGTGCCCTCGAGGTCGATGAGGTGGGTCACTGGTCCCTTCCCACTCAGCGCCCGGGAAGCTCCGTGGAGCCTGGTGGCCTCGTTGGGAACCAAGCCCAGCCAGACTTTCATAGGACCCACCCCGGAGACATCAGAAAGCTCCCCAATCTCTGCCACCCCAGGACCAGGTGTCCCGATTCCATGAACTGTGGCCGTCAGACTCTTCTCACAGCCGCCAGTCAAAGATTTTTGAAGATCTCTGTGCCCTCATACTTCCTAAGTAGACACCTGACATAGTCCATCATACTTTAAAATAGTAGCTAATATTACTGATATTTTGAAATTGAACTTAGCTGACATCACATTTCTGAAGGTATCCAGTGGAATCTAATTGCTGTAGCAAATGGACTTCCACCATCATGCATCTAAAATAATGCATGAAAACTCTTTAATGGTGAGGAATTTTCTATCCTCTTCTTCTCGACTTCCCTTACCCCCACCCCACAGACTGTTATTATAATGTAATATATTTTTTGCATAAAAGTCAGTGATCAGCGTTCTACTCTGCAATATATATGGGTATGTATACAACATTCTTAAAAACTTCTTGTTGACCGTAACACTCTATAAGTGTTAAAATCATTTCTTCTGTTAAGTTACCCCTTTTAGTCGATCCCACTTCTAATCGGGACCTTGGAGGTTTTTCCCCAAGGAACTGGGCGTCGTAGCAATGTCCAGGGGTGGGGAGGAGCCTGCTTTTCTTCTGTCAATTGAGAGAAGAGTCCTTGAGAAAGGGCAGCGGAGAGGGGAGATCTTCCAAGATGCCAGGACAAGGCATCATGATGCTAAGGATCCAGAAATGCATGTGCTTGACGCCTCCAGCACTCGGAGGCTCTCCCACCCTCCCCACCCTGCGCTGGACTCCCCCACCCCCAGTCTGAAGGCTTTTGCCAGGGGCTCTTGGCTAAGACTGTCTTGGGAGCCCAAGGTTTTGAAAACAAGAAGGAATGGTCTTGATGACATGCCCTCCCCACCCCCCAGTTGTCTTCCAATTTATGCTTTTGTTTTGTTTTCATTTGAGTGAGAAGAAAGTCAGAAAATGTTCCCTAAGGGTTGAAAACAGAGTGCTCCACTTGATTGTTTTTCTCTTAAAAGAAAGAAAAAAGGCATTCCTCCAAGTTCTAGCCTTTCTATTAATACTAGGGAAGAGAGCATGGTGCCTCCCTGGCCCGGCCGCTTGCCATAGCCCCTCTGTGGGCGTGGGTTCTGTGCCCACCAGCCGGCTCTTTCCAACCTGGTGGTCAGTGGTGGCGGATTACTTGAAAGGATGTCTCCTGCCCGTCTTTGGAACGGCTAACACATCAAAAACGTGCAAATGAATAACAACAGCAACAAAAGTATGGTGTAGTAAGTAGCTACATGCAACCCCAATTATCCCTTCGTGAGGCTGCCCACTGGATTGGGGCGCGCGAACCACTCCCCAGAGGACAGCTGCCCTCAGCTTCATGAGCAAAGCCCTCTGGTTGAGAACCAGATCCTCAGTCCAGACACCACGTGCGTCCTCTGCCCAATGACTTCACCAAGTCACACACACTATCCTGTTGTTGGTTATTCTTTAACCCATGGAGAAGACCGATTCCGGACGCTTCTGCTGCCTCCCACACCCGGAGGAGTCAAAAAACCCTAAGGGTATGTATACAACATTCTTAAAAACTTCTTGTTGACCGTAACACTCTATAAGTGTTAAAATCATTTCTTCTGTTAAGTTACCCCTTTTAGTCGATCCCACTTCTAATCGGGACCTTGGAGGTTTTTCCCCAAGGAACTGGGCGTCGTAGCAATGTCCAGGGGTGGGAGGAGCCTGCTTTTCTTCTGTCAATTGAGAGAAGAGTCCTTGAGAAAGGGCAGCGGAGAGGGAGATCTTCCAAGATGCCAGGACAAGGCATCATGATGCTAAGGATCCAGAAATGCATGTGCTTGACGCCTCCAGCACTCGGAGGCTCTCCCACCCTCCCACCCTCGCTGGACTCCCCCCCACCCCCAGTCTGAAGGCTTTTGCCAGGGGCTCTTGGCTAAGACTGTCTTGGGAGCCCAAGGTTTTGAAAACAAGAAGGAATGGTCTTGATGACATGCCCTCCCCACCCCCCAGTTGTCTTCCAATTTATGCTTTTGTTTTGTTTTCATTTGAGTGAGAAGAAAGTCAGAAAATGTTCCCTAAGGGTTGAAAACAGAGTGCTCCACTTGATTGTTTTTCTCTTAAAAGAAAGAAAAAAGGCATTCCTCCAAGTTCTAGCCTTTCTATTAATACTAGGCGGGAAGAGAGCATGGTGCCTCCCTGGCCCGGCCGCTTGCCATAGCCCCTCTGTGGGCGTGGGTTCTGTGCCCACCAGCCGGCTCTTTCCAACCTGGTGGTCAGTGGTGGCGGATTACTTGAAAGGATGTCTCCTGCCCGTCTTTGGAACGGCTAACACATCAAAAACGTGCAAATGAATAACAACAGCAACAAAAGTATGGTGTAGTAAGTAGCTACATGCAACCCCAATTATCCCTTCGTGAGGCTGCCCACTGGATTGGGGCGCGCGAACCACTCCCCAGAGGACAGCTGCCCTCAGCTTCATGAGCAAAGCCCTCTGGTTGAGAACCAGATCCTCAGTCCAGACACCACGTGCGTCCTCTGCCCAATGACTTCACCAAGTCACACACACTATCCTGTTGTTGGTTATTCTTTAACCCATGGAGAAGACCTTGGATCCATAAAACGAGACGCTTCTGCTGCCTCCCTCTGCAGCGAAGTTCTGTTTCCCCTGCGCATGGGCATGTCGTCAGAGAGAAGAGAGACCCTGGGGACAGGAGGACGCGGCTGCCTCCACAGCTGTGCCTTGTGGCCGTGCTTTCTCCCAGGCTGTGGCTCCGCTGGAGCTGGGGCACGTGCCAGGCTTCTGGGGGGCCCGTCCCAAAGGGGGTCTTCCCTGGAGGTGACCATTCTGTCCCTTACAGTCCTCTGGCCCAATTCCAGCTGGGGCTTTGTCCTCAGTCACTTCCCTTCCTTCACTCCCAGGCTCTGCTCTGCCTTCAGAGCGTCCTGAGACCTCGAGGTCCTCCCATCCCTGGAGAGGTCTGTCGCCTTCCAGCTCCGGGGCCATCAGTGTGTGGACAGGTGCCGGACTAGCCTGCCTAACCTCATTGTCAGGCACTCTCCAGGGTCAGGAGGATGCCTATGGCAAACAGCTGGAGGGAGAGAAATCAGCCCGATTGTGTTGACCCGGAGAGAGACCTCCTGAGCCTGGAGTTGGGGAGGGAAGGCTCAGGCCTGGGTGGCCCGAGAAGGTCCACCCAGATGCTGGTGTGTCCTTGCCGCTCAGAGCATCCCCACTCACGCGCTGGTTATCTTTCCCTTTCAGAGATTTGAAACCTGAAAACATCCTGTTAGACGATTACGGTAAGTCAGGCAGTGGCCCGGGGGATCCTTGTCCCGCTCGGTAGCCCAGGTGGGCGTCGCAGCCCAACGGGAGCAGCGGGCTGGCTCGGCTAGGCCCAGGGTGGGGATCGGCTAACACATCAAAACGTGCAAATGAATAACAACAGCAACAAAAGTATGGTGTAGTAAGTAGCTACATGCAACCCCAATTATCCCTTCGTGAGGCTGCCCACTGGATTGGGGCGCGCGAACCACTCCCCAGAGGACAGCTGCCCTCAGCTTCATGAGCAAAGCCCTCTGGTTGAGAACCAGATCCTCAGTCCAGACACCACGTGCGTCCTCTGCCCAATGACTTCACCAAGTCACACACACTATCCTGTTGTTGGTTATTCTTTAACCCATGGAGAAGACCTTGGATCCATAAAACGAGACGCTTCTGCTGCCTCCCTCTGCAGCGAAGTTCTGTTTCCCCTGCGCATGGGCATGTCGTCAGAGAGAAGAGAGACCCTGGGGACAGGAGGACGCGGCTGCCTCCACAGCTGTGCCTTGTGGCCGTGCTTTCTCCCAGGCTGTGGCTCCGCTGGAGCTGGGGCACGTGCCAGGCTTCTGGGGGGCCCGTCCCAAAGGGGGTCTTCCCTGGAGGTGACCATTCTGTCCCTTACAGTCCTCTGGCCCAATTCCAGCTGGGGCTTTGTCCTCAGTCACTTCCCTTCCTTCACTCCCAGGCTCTGCTCTGCCTTCAGAGCGTCCTGAGACCTCGAGGTCCTCCCATCCCTGGAGAGGTCTGTCGCCTTCCAGCTCCGGGGCCATCAGTGTGTGGACAGGTGCCGGACTAGCCTGCCTAACCTCATTGTCAGGCACTCTCCAGGGTCAGGAGGATGCCTATGGCAAACAGCTGGAGGGAGAGAAATCAGCCCGATTGTGTTGACCCGGAGAGAGACCTCCTGAGCCTGGAGTTGGGGAGGGAAGGCTCAGGCCTGGGTGGCCCGAGAAGGTCCACCCAGATGCTGGTGTGTCCTTGCCGCTCAGAGCATCCCCACTCACGCGCTGGTTATCTTTCCCTTTCAGAGATTTGAAACCTGAAAACATCCTGTTAGACGATTACGGTAAGTCAGGCAGTGGCCCGGGGGATCCTTGTCCCGCTCGGTAGCCCAGGTGGGCGTCGCAGCCCAACGGGAGCAGCGGGCTCCCAGCAGAGACTCAGAGATACTGACCCCGGGTCCACAGGGGGGCAGAGGGCGCGGACAAAACCCCTACCTAGTGAAGGAGGAAGTGACTCAGTGGAGAGTCGGGGACAGGGAGAGAGCGAACAAGCACTGAACGCAGCATTGCAGAAGTTGAGGATTCCAGAAGCTGTTTTATCAACTGTAGCCAGCTGCAGACATGCGTGATGTTGCAGCTTGTCTACCATCGTGGTTATGGTCATATGTGCTTGTGTGTTCGTTCACACGCACGGATAAAAGCCGCCACAATAGCCCCTCATGACTATTTAGCCTCTCACGCTTGGGAAAGGGTTGTTGCCTCTTGTCTAACTAAACTGCTCCATCTCTATAGAAGGGGCAGGGCCGGTGGACCCTGTGCCCATTTTACAGATGATAAGATTGAGGCTCAGAAACACCAACTGGCCAGGGTCACCCAGCAAATATCAGTGAGGAGTGGTGACCCAAAACCAGGCCTCCCTGCCCACATGCCCCAGGCCAAGGGGAAGGAGAAGATGTTGGCGTGTGGTGCTGTTGGTGGGAGAGCAGGCAGAGGGCTGAGAGCCCGCCGTCCCTCTCTGGGTGCGCCCAGAACCCAGAGGGGTTCTTGTTCCCTGCTGGCCTCAGGACCGGGCCCACCCCTGACCTGTCACCCGGCAGCTAGAGCCTGCCTGCTCTCTTTCCCCGCATCATTCCTGCCTTTGTCGGGGCCACTGGGCCAGGGGGAGTCCACTCAGCTCCAGTTCGTGGGGGTCCCTATTGGGGTCTTGCTGAAGTCCAGGCTGAGATGGGAGTCAATGTGCCTTCTGCAGGGTCAGAGGAGGCCATGACCCCGCTGAGTGGGCCGCCGCGAGAGACAGAACCGAGGCGAGCTCTCAGTACTGGGTCATCTCTGCCTCTTGGGGGTCCGTTCTGGCCCTGGAACTCCAGTGCCACCTCCCAGTCTCTGCTGGGTCTGGGCGGCAGATTCTCCAAAGGGAGAAAAACAGACAACCCCCGAAGACCAACAAGGCAGAATAGGGAGTTGCTTCCCAAGTTACTTTATGACTTTTCCCCTTAAGCAAATTGTTGCAAAATGTCAGGAGAATCTCACATTTTCCCATGAAGCAATCGCAGAACTGGGCCACGGGCATTTTAAACTTTTGATGTCAGCCTTCCAAAAAGCCCATTAGGCCGTTTTATGAGGCAGGTCCACCATCATCCCAGCAAATCCAGGCGTCCTGTTACATCGTTATGTTTTTCTCCCCAAAAGAAGTCATTTATCCCTGACCTCTGACACCTGACCCTCCCAATGGTCTGCGGTCACGTTGCCATGGCAGATGGGGTATCTTCTTGGGAAAGATGAAAAGCTAGGGGCCCCAAGGCAAGTCTGAGGCCCTGTCCATGGTAGACCAGGTGTCCACACGTCCATCTCGGGGATCTGCTGACTCTGTTACACCCCTTTAGGCCATATTAGGATCTCGGACCTGGGCCTGGCCGTGAAGATCCCCGAGGGAGACCTGATCCGCGGCCGGGTGGGCACCGTCGGCTACATGGGTGAGTGTAGGCGCGGCCCCTTCCTGAACACGGCCCTCAGAGCCGCTGGCCTCTTTGTGCCTCTTGTGGAAGTCGCCATGGTGGGAATGGGACGATGTAGCCAGGGTGGGGAAGCCTGGACGCCGCCGAGCTCTGCGGGCCGCTCCCCCCCACCCCCTCCCCCGCGCGTCTCAAAGCCACGCCCCTCCCAGAGCGGCTGCCGAGTTAACGCGTGGTGCACAGCGCGCTGCCTGGGGTGTAGGGGTGGGAGGGGTCTGGGGAGTTGGCCAACAGCCTTTCGGGGTGACCTTGAGAAGGGGGAGGCCACGAGGAAGAGCCCTAAAGAAGAGAAGCACAGCGCCTACGGTGTCACTAAGCAGTGTTCTAAGTAGCGAGCGGCTTTGGCTCTGCTCTGCGTCCGTGAGCCTTCTCAGAGCCCCTCCTCCTGGGGCTGCAGGGAACAGCCCTGGAGCTGCCCGGCCCCCTGGGATCCGCCTTCGGGACCGGGGTATTCTTGCCCGGGCCCCTTCCTGCACATCTCAGACACATCCACCCCTCACCCCAGGAGGGAGGGGGCTCCAGAAAGCTCTAGGGGGCGGGGACATGTTGTCCTCTGCTGGGCTCATGCCAGCAGCGCACCCCCAGGGTTCTGGACGTTGGTGCCAGAGGGTCCTTTTCAGATCGAGTGATATTGGGGTACCCGGGGTCTGAGTGTACGTAGGAGGTATGTGCACCCATGTGACTGCTGACGGGTCGGTGGATGAACAGATGAGAGACCCGTGATAGACAGTGGACGGATGGTGGATGGCTGGGTTAGTACATGGCTGGGTAGATGACGGATGGATGGATGCGGGATGGATCGATAAAGCCATCTTTGCCCCGTGTGTGTGTCTGTCTGTGCATCTGGGTCCTCCTCTCTTGCACAGTGGCTGCCCCCGTGTGGATGCATTTGCTTCCCTGGGTATATGTGGCCGGCCTGTCTTTTTTTTTGCGACTTCTCTGGTGCATCTATAATGTGTTGAATTGCAGTGTCAGGGAAGTCCCAGTGAGAAGCTTCTGAAGTCCAGATACATTTAACATCATCTTTACTTTGGGTGGACACATTGAAACAGAGATGAGCAGCACCGACTGTGTGCTCACAGTCTCGCGGGAGCCTTCGAGGGAACCGGTTGTTTCCATCCACCGTGGTCAGGTTTCTGGAGCCACGGTCAGAGTCCTTTGGAAGCACAGTGAAGAGCAACCAGGGCAGGCTCCCAGGAAGAGGCGGTACAGCAGTTGGTGGGCAGGAGTGAGCAGTGGGAAGAGGTCCCAGCCGTGCAGCTCCAGGCCTCCTGCGAGCAGCGCCATCGCTGCAGGCTGCAGGACATCCTGAGGCCCCGGGAGCCTCACAGTCCTGGCCC
The DNA here is from genome assembly GCA_022376925.1 of Tragulus kanchil. Lineage (NCBI taxonomy): Eukaryota > Metazoa > Chordata > Mammalia > Artiodactyla > Tragulidae > Tragulus > Tragulus kanchil. Next base: position 165,682,335 of record JAIOJX010000005.1, read on the forward strand.
CGGTGCCCGGGCTCAGACCTCATCGCTCACCAGCCATCTCACCTCTCGTTGCTCCCTTGCTCTGCCCCCAGCTCCAGAGGTCCTGAACAACCAGAGGTACGGCCTGAGCCCCGACTACTGGGGCCTGGGCTGCCTCATCTACGAGATGATCGAGGGCCAGTCGCCCTTTCGCGGCCGCAAGGAGAAGGTGAAGAGGGAGGAGGTGGACCGCCGGGTCTTGGAGACGGAGGAGGTATACTCACACAAGTTCTCCGAGGAGGCCACGTCCATCTGCAAAATGGTGAGCCCTGGTGAGCCAGACCCTGCCCCGGGGCCGGCGTCCAGTGCCAGCGCTTCTCCCGGCCCCGAGCCTTGACCAGCAAACCGGGAGATGGGAACAAGGTCAGGGCGTGCTGGGGTGTGGGCGAGGAAGCCACCAGGTCAGAGGAGCGGGGTGCGCAGCAAAGGCTTCCGGGAGGGAGCAGGGTGGGCAGAGCGGCTCCGTGGCAAGGGACGGGCCTCAGCGAGTGATGGGAGACACCCTTACATCCAGCTTTGGGGAGGAAGTCAGCATAGGGGGAAAGGGGATGCTCCCAGCTGGTCCCCAAGATACAGAGGGATCTACTCAGCCCCTGCCCTTGACCTTGGCCCTCTTGCTCCGTCTGGCTCTGGCGCCCTAGTGCTGGCCTGAGGCCAAGGGCTGCAGGCCGTGGGGAGTAATAGTTTCAGTCTTTGAGTGTCATTTCATCGAGTTTTCCACCCACTATATGGAAAGTTGGTCACACCTGCTGAGGTCCTGAAGGACAGCGTCCATGGGCAGAGAATCTGACCCACAGACAGGGGTGTGACCTTTAGCCAGGTCGACAGGGTGGGGCCAGACTGGTGGGCCGACAGCTGGCCAGAGGAAGGGGTGGCAGGCCCTCAGAAGTGGAGCCGGAGAGACTCCGCCCTAGACGGAGGCCCTTCTCCTCGGTCTGGCAGGCTGGATTCCTTCTCTGCCTGGCTCTCCGGCTCCCGAGTCCCACCCGTGCCCCCCGGGCTCTCTTCTCTGTCTTGGTGCCGCTGTGCTGGCATGTCCACCACCGGCAGCTGCCCTCTAATGCCAGCCCCGCAGGGACAGGAAGGGCCTGAGCGCCCGATTCTTGGCACCTGCGAGCCCGCGGGTCCCCTTCCTCTGCTCTGCACCTGGAGCAGCAGACGGGCCACTGGCCCCCAGGCTCTGAATCGTAAGCAGAAACCACCAGGGCGGGGTCCGGAGAAAGGCAGGCCTGGGAAGCGGATGGAAAGTAGCGAAGTCTCTGCTTCTAGAAAACCCGAGGCTGCTTAGGGGCCCAGGAACCATCTGGCATTGCTCCCGCCCCCAGAAGGCCGCCCTCCTGGAGCCGGCCACCCGCTGCCTGACCACTTCCTCTTACCAGCCTCAGTCTGACGTCACAGAGGCACGGAGAGAAGGATTTGGCCCAGAGCTGCCATCTGACCGCTTCCAAAGAGGAACTGTAGCTCTGTCCTTTGCATGTGTGAGAGACGGGGGGAGGCAGGGTGTGTACACAGGCAGACACGTGTCCCGACCACATGCGTGGGCCAGCCTGCAGCGGGGCAGCCTCCAAGAAAACAGGTAGTCACGCGGCCAGAGCTGCGGAGAGGGGCCGAGAGCAGCAAGGCAGCAGAGGCAGGTACATGGAAATGTGGGGCCCTGGGGATGTTTGAAAACGGGGTAGGAAGGGGGCCAACAATACTTGGTTATGTAGCAACCAGGTACCTATGCAGTGGGACCTGACTGGGTGAGGTCAGGCATTCAGTCTTTGATTGTCATTTCATCGAGTTTTCCACCCACTATATGGAAAGTTGGTCACACCTGCTGAGGTCCTGAAGGACAGCGTCCATGGGCAGAGAATCTGACCCACAGACAGGGGTGTGACCTTTAGCCAGGTCGACAGGGTGGGGCCAGACTGGTGGGCCGACAGCTGGCCAGAGGAAGGGGTGGCAGGCCCTCAGAAGTGGAGCCGGAGAGACTCCGCCCTAGACGGAGGCCCTTCTCCTCGGTCTGGCAGGCTGGATTCCTTCTCTGCCTGGCTCTCCGGCTCCCGAGTCCCACCCGTGCCCCCCGGGCTCTCTTCTCTGTCTTGGTGCCGCTGTGCTGGCATGTCCACCACCGGCAGCTGCCCTCTAATGCCAGCCCCGCAGGGACAGGAAGGGCCTGAGCGCCCGATTCTTGGCACCTGCGAGCCCGCGGGTCCCCTTCCTCTGCTCTGCACCTGGAGCAGCAGACGGGCCACTGGCCCCCAGGCTCTGAATCGTAAGCAGAAACCACCAGGGCGGGGTCCGGAGAAAGGCAGGCCTGGGAAGCGGATGGAAAGTAGCGAAGTCTCTGCTTCTAGAAAACCCGAGGCTGCTTAGGGGCCCAGGAACCATCTGGCATTGCTCCCGCCCCCAGAAGGCCGCCCTCCTGGAGCCGGCCACCCGCTGCCTGACCACTTCCTCTTACCAGCCTCAGTCTGACGTCACAGAGGCACGGAGAGAAGGATTTGGCCCAGAGCTGCCATCTGACCGCTTCCAAAGAGGAACTGTAGCTCTGTCCTTTGCATGTGTGAGAGACGGGGGGAGGCAGGGTGTGTACACAGGCAGACACGTGTCCCGACCACATGCGTGGGCCAGCCTGCAGCGGGGCAGCCTCCAAGAAAACAGGTAGTCACGCGGCCAGAGCTGCGGAGAGGGGCCGAGAGCAGCAAGGCAGCAGAGGCAGGTACATGGAAATGTGGGGCCCTGGGGATGTTTGAAAACGGGGTAGGAAGGGGGCCAACAATACTTGGTTATGTAGCAACCAGGTACCTATGCAGTGGGACCTGACTGGGTGAGGGTCAGGCATTCAGAGAATCAGTTCTTCAGAGACCCCAAAAGCAACACGAGACCTTCTGAGAGGACAGAGAAGCACAGAGGGCCCCCCACACCCCCGACCACAGTCATCTGCTGTGGGTCCCAAGTCCAGGGGCACTGCTGCTCCTCTGCTGCCCTCTTGTGGCCACTGCAGGAAAGGCGGCAGCTGAGCCTGGGGCTCCAGGCAGACCTGGGCCCATAGGCGCAAGGTGAAACCAAGGTCCCCTCGTCTTACTGACAGCAGTGAAGTTAGCCCCCAGCCCCATCTTGGCAGCCACAAGACCCTCTCCACTGGCCCTGTGGTCCAGAAATGCATGCATCTCATTGCCCTGCCTCCTGGGTCCCGTCGCTAGGCCCAGACCTCAGCCCCTACCTTTCTTAGGCCCCTTCTGAGTCCCAGCACGGGTCCTTCCCCACTGGCCCTTAGCCCTCTCAGCCTCACCCATCCTTCATGCCCATCTCTAGTCTTCCTCTTCCAGGAAGCCCTCTCTGCTGGCCTCATCCACCCAACTCACACCGTCTCTCCCTCTTGCTTCTTCTGGTTTATACCTGACATAATGTTTGTAAACTCTTTACCTGATGCCCAGGTTGCAAACAGGCAGTCTGTAGGTAGGTGTTTATTTCAGCCTGAATAGTGTTTTAGAAAAAAGTGAGTAGTGGGTTAATCTCCAGGATTTTTAAAGGAGCTAAATCACCTAAAAACTCAGATTTTCTGGGTTTTTTTTTTGAGAAAACCAGAAGCACCAGGCACTAAGCATGTAGTCGTGGGCAGAATCAGACAGAATTCCTGCTCCCCTGGGGGTGCCAGGCTTCTGAGCACACTGGGATCCTGGGCCACCAGCCACGCCGAGACTCAAGAGGCCTTCCTGAGTCAGAGTCGGGCAGTGTCTGCTGGGAACCTGGGGTGGGACGAGCACTGTGGACGTGAGAGAAGGGACGCCCGGGAGGGCTCGGGACACACCTGTGAATGGGAGCAAGGTGACCGCAGGCTCGCCGAAGCCCCGCTGCCCCTCGGGCCTCCGGGCAGGAGGAAGGGCCCCCTGGATGTGTCCTCATGGGGCTCTCCTGTCACAGTTGCTCACCAAAGACGTGAAGCAGAGGCTGGGCTGCCGTGAGGAAGGGGCCGCAGAGGTCAAGAGACACCCCTTCTTCAGGAACATGAATTTCAAGCGCTTAGAAGCCGGGATGTTGGACCCGCCCTTTATTCCAGATGTGAGTAGTCGCCCAGCCTGAACTGAGTCCGCGCATTGGTTTACAACCTTCGGCTTTGCTAAACGTCTGCGTGGGGCCCTGGACCAGGGGCTGGGACTCGCGAGCAGGGGGTGGGTCCCTCTGCACCCAGCCTGGCTTCACGGAAGCTCTCGGTGACAGCCTCGGGCCTGGTGCCTCGCTGTCCCCATTTTGCAGGCGAGGGGACTGAGGCCTCCAGGGGATATGTGACTTTCCCAAAGGGCCTGAGCACCGCAGCTGGGCCCCTCGCCCAGGTCTGTGTGGCTGCTGAGCCTGTGCGCCCGGCCAGTCTCCAACATGGGAAGGGCCAGGGAGGTCCTCCTGGGACATCCCCCGTCACAGCCTGTTTGACTCAGGGATGGCAGGACGGGGTCCTGAGTCATCACCCAAGCCGGGGCCCTTGGTCCCTCTGAGCCAGGGCCGCCCAGGTGCCCACGCGAGGTGGCCCCGGGAGAGCCCTGCCGGGCCGGCTGGGGCCGTGGGAGCCACGCGTGGGGCCGCTGGTGACGAGCACCCTGCCCCCAGCCCCGGGCCGTGTACTGCAAGGACGTGCTCGACATAGAACAGTTCTCCACCGTGAAGGGCGTCAACCTGGACCACACGGATGACGACTTCTACTCCAAGTTTTCCACGGGCTCCGTGCCCATCCCGTGGCAGAGTGAGGTGAGCACAGCAGGTCCCGCTTCACCCCAGAGCAGCGGGGGTGCTCCGAGGCAGGGTGGGCGTCCCTGTGGGTGGACGGGGGCGGGAAGTGGGGCTGGGTCAGGAGCTTTCTGAGCAGGAAGAGGGGGCCTGCCTGGATGACTTAAGGAAAGGAGGCATGGGGCAGCAGCTGGAGGCCCAAGGGGTGAAGCTGGGGCAAGTGGGGCTGGTTCACGTGAGATGGAAATAGTGGGCCAGCGGGCCTGCGGCCCTGGAGCGGGGAGGGGCCCGAGCACCGGCTGGAGGAGGAGCTGGAGGACGGCTCAGTGGCTGAGCCATGAGAGTCCGCATTGGTTTACAACCTTCGGCTTTGCTAAACGTCTGCGTGGGGCCCTGGACCAGGGCTGGGACTCATGAGCAGGGGTGGGTCCTCTGCACCCAGCCTGGCTTCACGGAAGCTCTCGGTGACAGCCTCGGGCCTGGTGCCTCGCTGTCCCCATTTTGCAGGCGAGGGGACTGAGGCCTCCAGGGGATATGTGACTTTCCCAAAGGGCCTGAGCACCGCAGCTGGGCCCCTCGCCCAGGTCTGTGTGGCTGCTGAGCCTGTGCGCCCGGCCAGTCTCCAACATGGGAAGGGCCAGGGAGGTCCTCCTGGGACATCCCCCGTCACAGCCTGTTTGACTCAGGGATGGCAGGACGGGGTCCTGAGTCATCACCCAAGCCGGGGCCCTTGGTCCCTCTGAGCCAGGGCCGCCCAGGTGCCCACGCGAGGTGGCCCCGGGAGAGCCCTGCCGGGCCGGCTGGGGCCGTGGGAGCCACGCGTGGGGCCGCTGGTGACGAGCACCCTGCCCCCAGCCCCGGGCCGTGTACTGCAAGGACGTGCTCGACATAGAACAGTTCTCCACCGTGAAGGGCGTCAACCTGGACCACACGGATGACGACTTCTACTCCAAGTTTTCCACGGGCTCCGTGCCCATCCCGTGGCAGAGTGAGGTGAGCACAGCAGGTCCCGCTTCACCCCAGAGCAGCGGGGGTGCTCCGAGGCAGGGTGGGCGTCCCTGTGGGTGGACGGGGGCGGGAAGTGGGGCTGGGTCAGGAGCTTTCTGAGCAGGAAGAGGGGGCCTGCCTGGATGACTTAAGGAAAGGAGGCATGGGGCAGCAGCTGGAGGCCCAAGGGGTGAAGCTGGGGCAAGTGGGGCTGGTTCACGTGAGATGGAAATAGTGGGCCAGCGGGCCTGCGGCCCTGGAGCGGGGAGGGGCCCGAGCACCGGCTGGAGGAGGAGCTGGAGGACGGCTCAGTGGCTGAGCGATGAGAGCCCCCCGTGTCCCTCAGCCAGTGATCGGCTTCCATCTTCTGAGTGAGGGCCTCTGGCCAGGCGGTCAGGGAGAGGCGGTGGGCTGGCAGGGAGCTGGCAGGGCCTCAGCCCGGTGAGAGGGGGGCAGGGGGAGGCCCTGGCGGGACCAGGCTCGGGACGGGGCCCCCGGCTGGGCTGCTGGGATGCCTGCCCACCCAGGATGCCCTAGGCAGCCCCTCACCCCGCCTGTGTTTGGACCGCCTCTCCAGATGATAGAAACAGAGTGCTTTAAGGAACTGAACGTGTTCGGACCTCACGGTACCCTCTCGCCGGACCTGAACAGGAGCCACCCTCCGGAACCACCCAAGAAAGGGCTGCTCCAGAGGCTCTTCAAGCGTCAGGTGAGACCCCCGCCCCACCCCAGCCTGCCTGGCCTGGCCTCGGCTCCGGAAGCCCCAGGCCTGGTGCTTCCATACGACTGAGACCAACTTGCGGGCCGGGGACTCGGCAGCAGCCGCAGCCTGGAGGGACAGGCAGCCTGTCCCGAGTGCCTTGAAACCCGCTGGCTTCCAGGGTCCCCCAAGCGGAGGGGCAGCGCCCACCCAACGTTAGCTCTTCGTCAGGGTTGCTCAGCACTGTTGATGCTTTGGGTTTATTCTTTGTCGTGGGGCCTGTCCTGTGCATGCAGCGTATTTAGCAGCACCCCTGGCCTCCAGCCAGGAGACGGCAGTAGCTCCCACTCCCACGTGTCAATTAGAAATATCCCAGATGCTGTCCAATGGGCCTGGTTGAGAGCCACTGGAAAGATGACACAAGTTATGTACATAAAGAGTTGACAAAGAACAGGGGTACCTGGGGCTGGAGCGGCAATCCCCACAGAACCTCCGGGCTCCTGAGGAGGGGCCCTCTTCGTGTGACGCTAGGCCCTCCAGCTGCAGCCAGAGGAGACTCTGTCCCTCTCAGGGAAAGATATTCTTCTCTCAGAGCTGTCCTGGGGTCAAGGGTTGGTGTGGCCAAATGGAAGAAGTGTTCCATGAAGGACCAGGCAGGCCGTCTAGAGTGAGAGACCCCGAGCCTCATTCCTGCCACCGAGAAAGTGGCCGCAACAGTGCCCCCTCCTGGCCTGGCCTTTAAAGAAGGCAAGCCCCATCCCCAGGCCTGCGAGGCCCTGGCTCCTGGCTTTCCTGCCTCACAGAGGTGGAAGCAGGTGCAGCTCCTTCCCCAGCCGTGCATCCCGGCTCCCTCCCACTTAGATAACAGGGAAGAGGTGGCTGTCTGAGGCGCTCCACTGCGGGCCAGGCCCTGTGCTGGGTGCTTTTTTGAAGGCGTCTCTTATTGAATCTCCATAAAGCCCCAAGTCTTCCTTCAACTATTCATTCCACCAGTATATATACTGAGCAGCCAGGCTGTTACCTGAGGACTTAAGATGAGCAGCAAACAAAACTGCACCCCTCCTTTGGGGAGCTTAGTGGACAATGAGCCCAGGAATGTTCCCATTACCCCATTTCACAGATGAGAAAACTGAGGCTGAGAGAGGGGTTAAGAACTTAAGTTCTTGCTCAAGTGAGCCCACGCAGAGGACCTGGGTTCACAGGGCAGGGAGCACAGATCGGGCACATGGAGAGAAGATGCAGACGGAGACCCAGGCTTGGAGTTTTATCTACAAACTTCATACAGGCTTCACCCCCTGTTCCATGAGATACTCCCACTCATCTACAACAAACATATCATTTTCAAATGACTCCATCAAGTCAAATTGAAATTCCAGAAAGAAATGAGCTCCACCCCCGACCCGGATGAGCCCCCGAGGATGGCCCTAGATCCTGGGGTCGGTGCCCATTATGGAAGCTCACGGCCCGGGTTCCGATCCATCCTTGACCCTTCTCGGCTGGGCTGCCCCGCTGACCCTGCCCCAGGCTCTGTCGGCCCACCTGAAGAAGCAGGGGGAGATGCCCGCGGCCCCGGGGGGGAGGAGGGCCGAGCAGGAGGATGCAGCCTCGGTGCTGTGCCCGGGCCATGGGGGGCAGACGCCCCGCGCTCTCTTCTCTGGAGACGGGGCTGCCGAGAGGGAGCCGGGGCGCTGAGGACGGGCAGCTCGTGGTTCCGGAGCCAGGCACGCGAGAGAGCCCTTTGCACACACAGCCTGTGTCCTCCTCCCAGCAGCCCCGGGCTCCTCACCCGCATTAAAGGCCTGGCAGCCAGGGGCATCGGACTCTTGCTGAGGGTCACTTGGCTAAGCCGTGCCACATTCAGGATTTGAGCCAAGGGGTCTAACCATGTAGATTGTTCTTCGAGTGTTTTTATTTAATTTTTTTTAACACAAAAAAACAGTTTATATTGGGGTGTAGCCAATGAACAACGTTGCAACAGCTTCAGGTGAACAGTGAGGGACTCAACTACACACACACACCATGCTGTACCCACACATGTAGCCTTTCTCCCCAACCACCCTCCCACCCACATAGCATCGAGTAGAGTTCCACGTGCCATACAACAGATTTTTTGCTGGTTATCCATTTTAAACATAGCCGTGTGTACATGATCTTCCCACATGCTTACCTATCTCTTCCCCTCGACCGTGTGGTTATTACCAGAGAGACTAGCTCCTCCTTGCCTTGGGCTTCTGTGAATTTCATAGCTTCTCCCAGGGACCGGGAAAAGCCCTCCGCCCGCGGCCTCTGGGCCTGGACCTGCAGCGGGAGCAGAGAGGGCAGCAGGAGGAAACAAGAGGGAGGGCTGGTCAGCCGAGCCCCCTCCCGCTCGGATCCGAGACCCCCGTGAGGCGAGGACCCAGGGCCCATCTCTGCAGTGACTGACCTTCTCTCTCTCCCTCTCTCCTCTCGGCTCATCCCCTCTCCCAGCATCAGAACAATTCCAAGAGTTCGCCCAATTCCAAGACCAGTTTCAACCACCACATAAATTCAAACCACGTGAGCTCAAATTCCACCGGAAGCAGCTAGTTGCAGCTCTGGCCTGACGTCCACGGTGGGACCGGCCTGGACCCTTCTGCCTAGAAGCGGACGTGGGACGAGAGGCACTCCCGCCCCGGCAGGCGGGCGGGGGAGCCCCCCAGGAGCCGGGCAAGGAGGCCGTCCACCCCCGAGACCAGGAGCCTCCTGGCTCCTCCGAAGATTTCCACTCAGGTCTGTGTTCGGAGGCGGCGCTCAAGCCGAGGTAGATTGGATGTGTCTCTGGTGAACACTGCAATAGAAATCCAGGCGGACACAACAACTTGCACGTATTTTAATAGCATCGTAATAACTAGAACTGAATTTCGTTTTATACCCTTTGCACACACCAAGCCTGTGTCCTCCTCCCAGCAGCCCCGGCTCCTCACCCGCATTAAAGGCCTGGCAGCCAGGCATCGGACTCTTGCTGAGGGTCACTTGGCTAAGCCGTGCCACATTCAGGATTTGAGCCAAGGGTCTAACCATGTAGATTGTTCTTCGAGTGTTTTTATTTAATTTTTTAACACAAAAAAACAGTTTATATTGGGGTGTAGCCAATGAACAACGTTGCAACAGCTTCAGGTGAACAGTGAGGGACTCAACTACACACACACACCATGCTGTACCCACACATGTAGCCTTTCTCCCCAACCACCCTCCCACCCACATAGCATCGAGTAGAGTTCCACGTGCCATACAACAGATTTTTTGCTGGTTATCCATTTTAAACATAGCCGTGTGTACATGATCTTCCCACATGCTTACCTATCTCTTCCCCTCGACCGTGTGGTTATTACCAGAGAGACTAGCTCCTCCTTGCCTTGGGCTTCTGTGAATTTCATAGCTTCTCCCAGGGACCGGGAAAAGCCCTCCGCCCGCGGCCTCTGGGCCTGGACCTGCAGCGGGAGCAGAGAGGGCAGCAGGAGGAAACAAGAGGGAGGGCTGGTCAGCCGAGCCCCCTCCCGCTCGGATCCGAGACCCCCGTGAGGCGAGGACCCAGGGCCCATCTCTGCAGTGACTGACCTTCTCTCTCTCCCTCTCTCCTCTCGGCTCATCCCCTCTCCCAGCATCAGAACAATTCCAAGAGTTCGCCCAATTCCAAGACCAGTTTCAACCACCACATAAATTCAAACCACGTGAGCTCAAATTCCACCGGAAGCAGCTAGTTGCAGCTCTGGCCTGACGTCCACGGTGGGACCGGCCTGGACCCTTCTGCCTAGAAGCGGACGTGGGACGAGAGGCACTCCCGCCCCGGCAGGCGGGCGGGGGAGCCCCCCAGGAGCCGGGCAAGGAGGCCGTCCACCCCCGAGACCAGGAGCCTCCTGGCTCCTCCGAAGATTTCCACTCAGGTCTGTGTTCGGAGGCGGCGCTCAAGCCGAGGTAGATTGGATGTGTCTCTGGTGAACACTGCAATAGAAATCCAGGCGGACACAACAACTTGCACGTATTTTAATAGCATCGTAATAACTAGAACTGAATTTCGTCTTTATTATTTTTAAAGAAAAGTTTTGTAAATTTCTCTATTGTCTCAGTTTACATTTTGTATATTTGTATTTAAATGAGAGTCAGACTTGGAGGGTGTATATTTTCTGTGCAGCCACTGCTACGCCATGTGTTTTAAGACATTTTAGAGGGGGTGGGCGGGACTTACAACAACGAAAAATGTGACTCAAGACGTCCAGAGCCTCAAATGAGAAAATGTTTTATTAAATGTAGAAAATGATTCACACGTCACCTTTAAAGGACTGGTTGTATCCATCTCTACAAGCTTTCCCTCGTACTGGTATCCTGGTTCTGTTGCCTCGTAACCATCTGAATGAAATGCTGAAAGGCACACTGGGATGTCACCCCCGGCCTGAACGTCTTCCGTTGGGGTCCACGCAGTGACCGGGGCCCTGCTCCTTCACCACGTGCACTTTTCCTCTGGAGGTGCATGCTGCCACGATTGCTTTGGCCTAGGCTTCCTCCTCCTTCTGGAAGGCAGCTGGTACGCGGAGCTGAGGGTCTTGAGCACAGCGGTGTCGAGGCCTCTTTTTCTTTCTGAGCAGGTTCTGACTGCTAAAGCCAGTATGCTTTCAAGAGGCTTGCGTTTGGGGGTTGTTTTATTCTATTTTTAAGCAATACGTCATAATGATAAGGAGTCGGCATGGGACTCCAAGAATCTCAAGCCCTCCCGGCCCCTGGAAGCATCAGGGAGCGGCGGTCCTGGGTGTGCAGGGGGAGAGTGGCTTGCCCAGGGTCTCCAGGCAGGCCCCTTGAGTATATACGGTGCTGGAGGGTGCCGAGAGCTTCGTGGCCCTCCACAGATTCATTGGCCCGGATGGTGTGGATGGTTGGCTCGGTGGATGGGTTTGGCTCTGCGAGCACGTGGGAGAGGCTGGGCCACCAAAGACGCTCAAGACCTACTGTCCCTACTGGGAGAGGTAGGTCAGAGGCACGTTCTATCTGGGCACCTCAAAGCTCCAGGCGGACACAACAACTTGCACGTATTTTAATAGCATCGTAATAACTAGAACTGAATTTCGTCTTTATTATTTTTAAAGAAAAGTTTTGTAAATTTCTCTATTGTCTCAGTTTACATTTTGTATATTTGTATTTAAATGAGAGTCAGACTTGGAGGGTGTATATTTTCTGTGCAGCCACTGCTACGCCATGTGTTTTAAGACATTTTAGAGGGGGTGGGCGGGACTTACAACAACGAAAAATGTGACTCAAGACGTCCAGAGCCTCAAATGAGAAAATGTTTTTATTAAATGTAGAAAATGATTCACACGTCACCTTTAAAGGACTGGTTGTATCCATCTCTACAAGCTTTCCCTCGTACTGGTATCCTGGTTCTGTTGCCTCGTAACCATCTGAATGAAATGCTGAAAGGCACACTGGGATGTCACCCCCGGCCTGAACGTCTTCCGTTGGGGTCCACGCAGTGACCGGGGCCCTGCTCCTTCACCACGTGCACTTTTCCTCTGGAGGTGCATGCTGCCACGATTGCTTTGGCCTAGGCTTCCTCCTCCTTCTGGAAGGCAGCTGGTACGCGGAGCTGAGGGTCTTGAGCACAGCGGTGTCGAGGCCTCTTTTTCTTTCTGAGCAGGTTCTGACTGCTAAAGCCAGTATGCTTTCAAGAGGCTTGCGTTTGGGGGTTGTTTTATTCTATTTTTAAGCAATACGTCATAATGATAAGGAGTCGGCATGGGACTCCAAGAATCTCAAGCCCTCCCGGCCCCTGGAAGCATCAGGGAGCGGCGGTCCTGGGTGTGCAGGGGGAGAGTGGCTTGCCCAGGGTCTCCAGGCAGGCCCCTTGAGTATATACGGTGCTGGAGGGTGCCGAGAGCTTCGTGGCCCTCCACAGATTCATTGGCCCGGATGGTGTGGATGGTTGGCTCGGTGGATGGGTTTGGCTCTGCGAGCACGTGGGAGAGGCTGGGCCACCAAAGACGCTCAAGACCTACTGTCCCTACTGGGAGAGGTAGGTCAGAGGCACGTTCTATCTGGGCACCTCAAAGCTCCAGGCAGAAGTAGCCCCAGGAGGACTTGGGGGCTCTGCCAGCACAGGGCCTCTAAAGGCAGTCCCTAGGCCCAAATTGAGCAGGGCTGTCCAGCCCCAGGTTGCCACTGACCTCCCTGTGACAAGGAGCAAACCTGCCTCTGCCTCCCCTCCTGGATGGGGTGAGCAGTGCACCTCCCACGTCCCTCTGCCTGCCGGGTTGGCCTCCGTCAGACCAGGTCTCAGCCTCTGGGCTGCTGCCAGGATGTCTCCCTGCACTTCCTGCAGCGACATCTCCTGTCAAAATACAGATGCCAGGCTCCACCCCAGCCCTGCCCCAACGGGATTCTCTGGGAGTAGGGCCCAGGAGTCTGCTTCCTGAAAACACCTGGCCGGGCCATTCTGCTGCACCCTGGAGTGTGAGAACCCCTGCCTCGGGCCGTCCATGGGCTTCAGACTCTCCCAAGCTTGTTTCTCCAGGTGACCAGGCAGCGCTGGAGCCTGGACTTTGAGGAAGGAGAGAGAGGCCAGTGTGTCAGTCTTGCATACCAATTCCTATACTCCTTCCCCAAACTTTGCCGTTGGGCCAGGCACTAGACAGGTCCGTTGACCTTTGCAATGGAGTATTTTGAGGCCATTTTATGAGCAAAGAGGAGAAAAGAAACAGTTGGGCCTCTCTCAGATCCCTTTAATGTGCAGTATTATTTTCTCCAAGACCAGCTCTTGTCTCCAAGGCTGCTTCCCTTACCTTTCCTAGGCTGAGTACAAGATGAATACCAATAGCCATATTCAATTTTTGCTGAGGAGCTGGAGTTCTTTGACCTGTATTTAAAGATCCTTGGGCTCTGGCTGACCCTGCTTTCTTAATGGAAAGAGGGAGAGCCGTCTCTTTGGGATAGTCGCCAGCCCAAGCCACCACCCTTCTGTCCAGAAGTTTCATTCAATTTGCTGCATTCACGGCAACCCAAACCTCTCCCAGTGGACTGCTGTGGAGAAGCCCGTCTCTTCACACCTCAAAGCCAACGCGCTGTCTGTTTGCATTAGAACATCCTCAAGGAGCAAGAAAGAGAACACACATCTGCTCAGTGTGTTTCTACGTCGTCAGAGGAGAGAAGCTAAAGCACCGAGATTTGTGTGGCTCTTCGAATGACGGGCATCTTCCTTCACATCACTATCTTTGTCTCCCAAACCCCGCTCTTCCTTTTGGCCCATTGCTTTGTATAGAAAAGGGGTGTCTTCCTTTAGATCAGTGCCTAAAAGTCAGCCTCCTCCTGTCCAGGTCACCACAGGTCCTGCCTCCGAATTCCCTTCCTCCCCACCCCTCCCAATTTCTATTCCAGGTTTTCTATAGCTACATTTTTTTTAAGATTTTTTTTAATTAAAAAGAAAACTTCCTACCATCCGCCTGTCCAGGAGGAGGTATATTTGGACAGTGAGTGGATTGAAATCTTTTTTTACTGCTCTTGAGCTCTTCACAGAAGAGCCTTTCTTCCTCCAAGCCGGATGTTCTTCTCCCCAGACCTTCACTGACTTCGTGCCTTTGAGGTGAGATGCAGGGTCTCACAGAAACATCTTTGCTTCCACTTTTCAGAAGGCAAGCCACTGTCCCCAAGCTGGTGGGATGGGGGTGGCCTCTCTACCATAATCACCATGACCCAGAAGTGTTTCTTAAGCCCCTGGGCTGGGAGCTCCCATAATATCACTCGTAAGATAACAGAGACCCAGCCCCCACCCACGGAGGATGACACCATGTCCCACCTCCGCTCATCCTCTGACTTTCCCAGCGGGATCATCACTTTGAAAACCACAAGGCCTCTTCTAGAGCGGCCGGCTTGCACAGTAGCTAAGTCTCTGTCTAAGCACAGTTGCTGTGCCTTGAGCAGCCCCAGGAGGGCTGCTTTCCCAAAATGCACTGCTCTTAGCAAAAGGGAGCACTTGGTCTCGGAGGCCGTGGTGCCCGGAAGCAAGTTGTAGGGTGTGTGCACACTTCTCGGGCAGCCCACGGGGGCAGTTCTGAGGTCACATGTGGGACGTGGCCTCGGCATTAAAGCCACAAGTGGGATGTGGCTGCCTGCCCTTGAACTTAGCAAGCGGATGATGCGCGGGCCTGCCTCCGAGAGGCGGGAGGTATCCATGCTATTCCAAGGTGCCCAGCTCACCATGGGAGCTCTTCAACACCTCAAAGCCAACGCTGTCTGTTTGCATTAGAACATCCTCAAGGAGCAAGAAAGAGAACACACATCTGCTCAGTGTGTTTCTACGTCAGAGGAGAGAAGCTAAAGCACCGAGATTTGTGTGGCTCTTCGAATGACGGGCATCTTCCTTCACATCACTATCTTTGTCTCCCAAACCCCGCTCTTCCTTTTGGCCCATTGCTTTGTATAGAAAAGGGGTGTCTTCCTTTAGATCAGTGCCTAAAAGTCAGCCTCCTCCTGTCCAGGTCACCACAGGTCCTGCCTCCGAATTCCCTTCCTCCCCACCCCTCCCAATTTCTATTCCAGGTTTTCTATAGCTACATTTTTTTTAAGATTTTTTTTAATTAAAAAGAAAACTTCCTACCATCCGCCTGTCCAGGAGGAGGTATATTTGGACAGTGAGTGGATTGAAATCTTTTTTTACTGCTCTTGAGCTCTTCACAGAAGAGCCTTTCTTCCTCAAGCCGGATGTTCTTCTCCCCAGACCTTCACTGACTTCGTGCCTTTGAGGTGAGATGCAGGGTCTCACAGAAACATCTTTGCTTCCACTTTTCAGAAGGCAAGCCACTGTCCCCAAGCTGGTGGGATGGGGGTGGCCTCTCTACCATAATCACCATGACCCAGAAGTGTTTCTTAAGCCCCTGGGCTGGGAGCTCCCATAATATCACTCGTAAGATAACAGAGACCCAGCCCCCACCCACGGAGGATGACACCATGTCCCACCTCCGCTCATCCTCTGACTTTCCCAGCGGGATCATCACTTTGAAAACCACAAGGCCTCTTCTAGAGCGGCCGGCTTGCACAGTAGCTAAGTCTCTGTCTAAGCACAGTTGCTGTGCCTTGAGCAGCCCCAGGAGGGCTGCTTTCCCAAAATGCACTGCTCTTAGCAAAAGGGAGCACTTGGTCTCGGAGGCCGTGGTGCCCGGAAGCAAGTTGTAGGGTGTGTGCACACTTCTCGGGCAGCCCACGGGGGCAGTTCTGAGGTCACATGTGGGGACGTGGCCTCGGCATTAAAGCCACAAGTGGGATGTGGCTGCCTGCCCTTGAACTTAGCAAGCGCGGATGATGCCGCGGGCCTGCCCTCCGAGAGGCGGGAGGTATCCATGCTATTCCAAGGTGCCCAGCTCACCATGGGAGCTCCTCGTTCTTCCGCACCCCATCTTACTCCCCAAAGATTTCCCACCAAGTTTCTCATGCGAACTGCCGACCCAGGCCTCCACACAGAGGAAGCCCGACAACCTCCTGAGCCTGGTAGCCCAGGCCTCGCCAAGGGGAACAGCACGGCCTTGCAGATCACCAACAGTCCCCCGCGATGAAGAAGGAAGGCCCAGGGGTGACACAGGGCTCTCCTGGGCCGCTGTGTGCTTACATACCTGGGCAGCCCCTCTGGTTGTCTCCTGTTCTCTAGCTTCACGCTCTGATGTAGGACCTCCTAGCAGTTTAGCCTTTGTACAGAAAGCGCGTGAAACCCTTTTGCATCTCCAAGGACAGAGCTGTGAGTCACCGATGGCCAAGAGCGCGCTTCTTTCTGCTCAGGACAGACCACAATGGAGACACCTCGTCCCCCGAGGCCCCTTCTCTACCTACAACCAGCTAGCCTAGCTTTTGACACTCCAGCACGTTCGGGTCAGGCCCTACTTGGGCACAGGTGCCTAACTGGGTCTAACGTTAGAGGCTTGCACTGTGGCTACAACTTTTGAAATGCTAGCTCTCCTCAGGAGGGAAAAACACTCCCTAATAGAAGAATCTAGATGTCTTGCCCTGGTCCATCACTAAGTCATTTTCGTAAGAGATCAAAAGCAAGTGTTCTTGATGAGAAGAGCTTCGTGGCTGTTGGTAGTGTTCAAATAATAATCCTTCTAGTGTCCAAAGGTTTCCTTTTTTTTTTTCAGGGAAAGTTTAACATTGGTGAATAAAAGTAGTTCCAATTTGGAGGTCATTCCTGAAGATCACGGCTTCTGTCCTGCTGCTCCGAATCTTTGTACGTTCCCTCAAATATGTCACAGTCGCTGCTGTATCTAGATTGAACCACTGTTGTTTTTTAAGAGAAATAAATTCCCTAATGAAAGTACAGCAGATTCTTTCTTTCTGAGCTGTTCGGCGCCTTCTGTCAACACCAGCTGCCCCCACTTTGGTCTCTGAGTTAACCCTTTGTCAGGTGGACCATTCAGCCCCACCCAAAGCTGGCCCGACACGGACCAGCTGACCTGCCCACAGCTGTCTCCACTCTAGGGGCCAGCGCCTACAACCACCTGAGCCCTTTCTAGGCTGTTCGACTTCTGATCCCAAACCCAACAGATGGCTGCAGAGTGCTCCTGCCACTTAGTACCAGGCTAGAGGGCCGGAGTCGGTGCCAGCTCCCCACCATCGGACGGGGCGCCCACTCTGGCAGGCTTTAGATTAATACCTGAGGCCCTAGCCCGGAGGTGGGGTCTGCAGACAGGGCCTCTGGCCCTTTAGCTTCCACAGAGCCACACATGAGAAACCGTCACCAGCACAGCAGGACGGCCCTTGTGCCTCGGAGTACGGAGCGCTGACCTAGGACACGAGACCCCTTAGTGTCCTCGACCTGTTTGGCTTAGCAGGATAGTGAGCAGGGTTTGGGGCACTGACGACCCTTTACAGACCGTCAGCAGGACCTTGAGCGGTTACTTCACCCCGAGCCTCAGGGCCTTCATATGTAAAGCAGGATAACCTCTGCATGGGGCGGGGACTCCTGGGAGATCCAGGGGGGACACTGGGATGCCCAGGGCTGTCCTCTGGGCGGCCGCAGCATTTCCTCCTCTCCCATGGTCCCAGGAACCCCCCTGCCGGAGCCGGCCCTCCAGGCAGACAGAGGCACTGAGGAGGAAGCTCCAGCCTCAGGTTCCACTGCCCCCACGGCTCTTCCCAGGCAGGCGGGGTGCACTGGGGTCAGATGGCACCCCTCCCTCACCTCCTCACACTCCAGATAGTCATGGGTTTGCTCAGTGGGGGACAAAATGTCCTCCAACCAATTCATCTTAGGTGAAAAGTGGACACTCCCGGGCACTAAGGACCTTCAGGCCACTGTCCCCTGGAAGGGGGTCAATGGGATCATATGACCCATCTCCCACCCCTGGGGACTGTGAAGAGGAAGGAAAAGGAGCCCCTGGGCACGGGCACCACTTGGCCCAGCTGTCCCTCAAGCCAAACACTGCCCAGCCAGGGGTCAGGGAGTGAGCACAAAAAGGAGGCCTGCTCAGCTGGCTAGAGGGCGAGTACCCCCCTACTCAGCCATAACTGTGATGAAAGCCCTCTCCAGCTTGCATTCAAGAGGCCATCAGCCCCCCACCCCGTAGGTTAGCCAGGGGGAGCGGAGACTCAGGCCAGGGCCTCCCACGGGGCAGCATCGCCTCCCCTGGAGCTTTGTAGGCTATAGGCACTGATTGACCCGGCCTGGGGTGGGATCTGCATGTCTAACAAGCTCCCGGGAGAAGTTTCTGGTCCACGGGTGACCTTTGAGAGGAAAACCTCAAACGGGACCATCGGGTCAAGGTCTGTGGTCAGGCCAGGGCCTCCATTCGCACCGCTGTCCCTTCAGGCCCTGCACCGCGAGGTATCGATGTCCTAGGGCTTCTCGGGGACGTGTGCCTGAGTGGGGCTCTTAGGAGCGGTTCTCAACGTCTCCCCGGACCAGCGGCAGGAGCCGCCCTGGGAGCCTGGGCAGATTCTCACCGCCCCCAACCCAGAGCCACCGAGTCAGAAACTCTGGGTGGGACCAGGTAGCAGGTGATTCACCCAGGTGATTTAGGACACACGCAAGCTCGGGAGCCACTGATTTACAAAGTGTTTTCACCTTCCTGAAATCTCGTTGAAGCCCACGCCGCCCCCCCCACCCCCAACGTGGACGGCTGGTTCCGCTGAGATTGTGGGCGGGGCTTTCGACGTATAAATGGGAGATGGTGCGCGCCTGACTGCCTTTGTCCTCCGAAAGCAAGGAAGGGGTGTGATCCTGTTACCTAGTATTTAAAAAGAAAATAAAAGCTGACAGGTTCCACTGCCCCCACGGCTCTTCCCAGGCAGGCGGGTGCACTGGGGTCAGATGGCACCTCCCTCACCTCCTCACACTCCAGATAGTCATGGGTTTGCTCAGTGGGGACAAAATGTCCTCCAACCAATTCATCTTAGGTGAAAAGTGGACACTCCCGGGCACTAAGGACCTTCAGGCCACTGTCCCCTGGAAGGGGGTCAATGGGATCATATGACCCATCTCCCACCCCTGGGGACTGTGAAGAGGAAGGAAAAGGAGCCCCTGGGCACGGGCACCACTTGGCCCAGCTGTCCCTCAAGCCAAACACTGCCCAGCCAGGGGTCAGGGAGTGAGCACAAAAAGGAGGCCTGCTCAGCTGGCTAGAGGGCGAGTACCCCCCTACTCAGCCATAACTGTGATGAAAGCCCTCTCCAGCTTGCATTCAAGAGGCCATCAGCCCCCCACCCCGTAGGTTAGCCAGGGGGAGCGGAGACTCAGGCCAGGGCCTCCCACGGGGCAGCATCGCCTCCCCTGGAGCTTTGTAGGCTATAGGCACTGATTGACCCGGCCTGGGGTGGGATCTGCATGTCTAACAAGCTCCCGGGAGAAGTTTCTGGTCCACGGGTGACCTTTGAGAGGAAAACCTCAAACGGGACCATCGGGTCAAGGTCTGTGGTCAGGCCAGGGCCTCCATTCGCACCGCTGTCCCTTCAGGCCCTGCACCGCGAGGTATCGATGTCCTAGGGCTTCTCGGGGACGTGTGCCTGAGTGGGGCTCTTAGGAGCGGTTCTCAACGTCTCCCCGGACCAGCGGCAGGAGCCGCCCTGGGAGCCTGGGCAGATTCTCACCGCCCCCAACCCAGAGCCACCGAGTCAGAAACTCTGGGTGGGACCAGGTAGCAGGTGATTCACCCAGGTGATTTAGGACACACGCAAGCTCGGGAGCCACTGATTTACAAAGTGTTTTCACCTTCCTGAAATCTCGTTGAAGCCCACGCCGCCCCCCCCACCCCCAACGTGGACGGCTGGTTCCGCTGAGATTGTGGGCGGGGCTTGTACGTACGTATAAATGGGAGATGGTGCGCGCGCCTGACTGCCTTTGTCCTCCGAAAGCAAGGAAGCGGCGTGTGATCCTGTTACCTAGTATTTAAAAAGAAAATAAAAGCTGAAAAGCTAAGCCAAAAGCTTAGAGAAAAAAAATTATCTAGAGATCGCCAACAGGGAAATGGGGTTGGGGGAATAAGTATAAAAGCCTAGGCCTCTCTCTTGTGGACTTGACTTAGAAAGCCAGGGCTCAAATACAAAGCAAGCCTGGACATAGGGGGGGTTTTGCCCAAGAAGATTCTTGCAAAGGAGGAAAGAAAGGGTTATTGAAACAGGAGGGTGGAGGCCGCCTCAGAAGAGAGGCTGTTCGGACACTGAAGTCTGGAAGGGCTCAGGGTTGGGGGAAAAAGAGGTTTTCACTTAGGGGAGGAAACAAGCCTGTCCTCACCCTCGTTCTTTCTAGAAGATGACTCTTTACCCAGAGTGCAGCAGGTTCTCCGAGAGGTCGCGTGCTGGCTCGGGCTGAGAGGGTGGGCCAGGGTTCAGGATCTGAAGGAAGAAGAGAAACGTAACCAAAGCTGGACAGACGAGCATTTTGCTCTGATGGGCCAGTAAGGACAAGCTTTTAGCTATCGTCTAGGAGGCAAAGATGGGAACGGGGGCAGGGGGAACGGGGGTTGGGGGGGTGGGGGGCGGCCCTGTGTCTGCCTTGCCCTAGGCACACAGAGGAGGCATCCATGGGCCTTACCTAAGTAAGGAAGGCTTTTTGCAGTGAGCTGTGGTTTTTCTTTAGAACACAAAAGGGTGAGGGGTATTTCTTTAAAGTTGCTGTTTTTCAAGAGGTCAGTGCTTAGGTAGAATTCAGCACTGTCACCTGCAAATGCTTTAGGTGATTATCAAACAAAATGAAGACTTTTTGAAAGCATTCCCTAAAAACCAAAAGACAAACCTATCTGGACGTGTAGTTGGTAGTGCAATCGCACAGAACATTCTCGGGTGACTTTGAGCAGGAACCCCGTGCCCCGCACAAGTGCGGGGACTGCTTTTTTTCCTCCGAAAGGCCCACCCCAACGTGGACGGCTGGTTCCGCTGAGATTGTGGGCGGGCTTGTACGCACGTATAAATGGGAGATGGTGCGCGCCTGACTGCCTTTGTCCTCCGAAAGCAAGGAAGCGCGTGTGATCCTGTTACCTAGTATTTAAAAAGAAAATAAAAGCTGAAAAGCTAAGCCAAAAGCTTAGAGAAAAAAATTATCTAGAGATCGCCAACAGGGAAATGGGGTTGGGGGAATAAGTATAAAAGCCTAGGCCTCTCTCTTGTGGACTTGACTTAGAAAGCCAGGGCTCAAATACAAAGCAAGCCTGGACATAGGGGGGGTTTTGCCCAAGAAGATTCTTGCAAAGGAGGAAAGAAAGGGTTATTGAAACAGGAGGGTGGAGGCCGCCTCAGAAGAGAGGCTGTTCGGACACTGAAGTCTGGAAGGGCTCAGGGTTGGGGGAAAAAGAGGTTTTCACTTAGGGGAGGAAACAAGCCTGTCCTCACCCTCGTTCTTTCTAGAAGATGACTCTTTACCCAGAGTGCAGCAGGTTCTCCGAGAGGTCGCGTGCTGGCTCGGGCTGAGAGGGTGGGCCAGGGTTCAGGATCTGAAGGAAGAAGAGAAACGTAACCAAAGCTGGACAGACGAGC
This sequence comes from Tragulus kanchil, assembly GCA_022376925.1. Classification (NCBI taxonomy): domain Eukaryota; kingdom Metazoa; phylum Chordata; class Mammalia; order Artiodactyla; family Tragulidae; genus Tragulus; species Tragulus kanchil. The sequence goes on from JAIOJX010000005.1 coordinate 165,703,702, forward strand.
ATTTTGCTCTGATGGGCCAGTAAGGACAAGCTTTTAGCTATCGTCTAGGAGGCAAAGATGGGAACGGGGCAGGGGAACGGGGTTGGGGGGGTGGGGGGCGGCCCTGTGTCTGCCTTGCCCTAGGCACACAGAGGAGGCATCCATGGGCCTTACCTAAGTAAGGAAGGCTTTTTGCAGTGAGCTGTGGTTTTTCTTTAGAACACAAAAGGGTGAGGGGTATTTCTTTAAAGTTGCTGTTTTTCAAGAGGTCAGTGCTTAGGTAGAATTCAGCACTGTCACCTGCAAATGCTTTAGGTGATTATCAAACAAAATGAAGACTTTTTGAAAGCATTCCCTAAAAACCAAAAGACAAACCTATCTGGACGTGTAGTTGGTAGTGCAATCGCACAGAACATTCTCGGGTGACTTTGAGCAGGAACCCCCGTGGCCCTCCCAGCTATCAAAGCCCCCCTGTGTCCCCTGTTTGTAGAAAAATGCTCCTGGACCTTCCCCGAGGTCCAAAGAACAGGCTCAGGCAGTTAAGAGGACAGAATCGCAGGGCTTTAGTTCACCTGACAAGATGAAGATAATTATCTAAAAGATAACTCGAGTTTTGCAGAAACTAAGACCCCTGCCCTGACACAGGTTCAGGATGGTGACGACACCTGACTGCAAGCACGTAGACCCCACGCTGGTTGGAATCAGAAGGTTAAGATTCCGGGGATATCACCCAGCTACCTTACCACCCACTAATCAAAGAAAGTCACGCGCCCTGCAGCTCTCCCCCCAGATTTTGCCTTTAAAACGTCTTCCCCCAAAAGCCATCAGGAAATTTTTTTTTTTCTTTTGAACACCAGCTGCTTGTTTTCTTTGACCCCAAAGTCTTTCTCTGTTCTAAACGTCAGCGTTTTGGTCGTTAGGCCTCTCAGCTTTGGGCAGGTAATTACAATTTCCTAGTTAACCTACCTACCAGCATATTCAGGCAAGCGGTGTCTGCCCCCCACCCCACCTGATAAGCAAATACTTAGCACCTGTCTCTCTCCAGATTTCAAGTTAGTTGCTTGTCCTGCAGCCTTAGTTCTCTGATGGGTTGAAGAAAGGTGGTGGTAGTTAACCCAGCTCCTCTCCTGTCCCAGGTGTGAGTTACACGGTCTTGCTCTCGGCGGCTCTGCACTGAGGCCAGAGGCTGGAAAACACTCTGAGGGCTCCCGTGTGTGTCAGATCCTGACCACGGGTCGTGCTCCCTTGCGAGAATGCAGGTCGGGGTTCTTCCCAGCCTTCACCGTCAGGAGCGGTTCAAACAGTGACACCTGACCCCAGTGAGACTTGGACCAAACAAGAGCAGAGAGCAGCTGGGCCACAGTGCCTCTGGGCGCTGGAAGGTTCCCGGGTCAGGCAGCGTAGCTGCTGTGCCAGGCGAGGAGGAGAGGGCCCCCTTCCTCTAGTGACCCACGGGGCGGGGAGGAGGGAGAAGAGGCTTTCTTGCCCACACCTGCTTCCTTCTAATTCCTTCTCAGAAGCAGCCAGAGAGAGAGCTTTGAGCTTAGTTGAAATGAACTCTTCCCACCAGCTTTCCCCCTTGTAATCATGCCTTGAGGAAGGAGCAGCCCTCTCCCTCCAGGGTTCGCCCCGAAGTGGAGGCTCACGGTCTGCATGGAGAAACCAGGTGGGAGGGGATGCTAAGGACAATGTAACCAGCTGCAAGTAGAGAAAGCTCATTTCCAAGTTGCTGTCACGCTCTGTGTACCTGGCAGGGCCCTCCAGGGTGAGGGCTGCAGGGGGCCTCCGCCCTTCTCTCTCTACCCGTGGCTCCCGTCCGGGAGCTGGAGAAAGAACAGAGGCTGCCGAGCACCCTGTGGCAGCACCTGACCAAAGGCAGAGGGGTCCTGGCAGCTGATGATGTAGCACAAAGTCCCCTTCCTGGTTGTGGACGCAGGCGCCTGGCAGTGAGGATCAGCCTCTGGGAGACGGGGCGGTGGGGGCAGGGCTGTAAACAACAGATCACTGGTTCCACGGTCAGGCTATTTAAGATGGATGTTCTGGGGTGCCCGGTTGGGGGCCCAAGGGCCCCGTTTGGAGGAACCCGATGCCATGGAGGCCCCCAACCCCGATCCAACCCGGACCTACCTACCAGCATATTCAGGCAAGCGGTGTCTGCCCCCCACCCCACCTGATAAGCAAATACTTAGCACCTGTCTCTCTCCAGATTTCAAGTTAGTTGCTTGTCCTGCAGCCTTAGTTCTCTGATGGGTTGAAGAAAGGTGGTGGTAGTTAACCCAGCTCCTCTCCTGTCCCAGGTGTGAGTTACACGGTCTTGCTCTCGGCGGCTCTGCACTGAGGCCAGAGGCTGGAAAACACTCTGAGGGCTCCCGTGTGTGTCAGATCCTGACCACGGGTCGTGCTCCCTTGCGAGAATGCAGGTCGGGGTTCTTCCCAGCCTTCACCGTCAGGAGCGGTTCAAACAGTGACACCTGACCCCAGTGAGACTTGGACCAAACAAGAGCAGAGAGCAGCTGGGCCACAGTGCCTCTGGGCGCTGGAAGGTTCCCGGGTCAGGCAGCGTAGCTGCTGTGCCAGGCGAGGAGGAGAGGGCCCCCTTCCTCTAGTGACCCACGGGGCGGGGAGGAGGGAGAAGAGGCTTTCTTGCCCACACCTGCTTCCTTCTAATTCCTTCTCAGAAGCAGCCAGAGAGAGAGCTTTGAGCTTAGTTGAAATGAACTCTTCCCACCAGCTTTCCCCCTTGTAATCATGCCTTGAGGAAGGAGCAGCCCTCTCCCTCCAGGGTTCGCCCCGAAGTGGAGGCTCACGGTCTGCATGGAGAAACCAGGTGGGAGGGGATGCTAAGGACAATGTAACCAGCTGCAAGTAGAGAAAGCTCATTTCCAAGTTGCTGTCACGCTCTGTGTACCTGGCAGGGCCCTCCAGGGTGAGGGCTGCAGGGGGCCTCCGCCCTTCTCTCTCTACCCGTGGCTCCCGTCCGGGAGCTGGAGAAAGAACAGAGGCTGCCGAGCACCCTGTGGCAGCACCTGACCAAAGGCAGAGGGGTCCTGGCAGCTGATGATGTAGCACAAAGTCCCCTTCCTGGTTGTGGACGCAGGCGCCTGGCAGTGAGGATCAGCCTCTGGGAGACGGGGCGGTGGGGGCAGGGGCTGTAAACAACAGATCACTGGTTCCACGGTCAGGCTATTTAAGATGGATGTTCTGGGGGTGCCCTGGTGTTTCAGGGGTGAAGAATCTGCCTGCCAATCCAGGAGACGTGGGTTCAACCCCTGCTCTGGGAGGAACCCGAATTGCCATGGAGCTGCTGTGTCTCCTCTAGAGCCGGGGGGCCCCAACTGATGAAGCCCACAAGCCCTGGAGCCCTGCACCATGGGGTGGGGGGAACCCACAGCAAGAGGCCCATGCTTACCCCGTCTAGAGAGGGCCCACACAGCAACAAAGGCCCAGCCCAGCCAAAAGAATAGAATTCTTTTTTTTTTTTAATGAGGTATATTTTTAAAAAAGGAAAAAGCTGTTCTGTTATTCTCCGTACATCCCCTGCTCGCCCACCCACATGGTTATCCATTTCTCTTAGTTACGTGGCCTGGTAGCCGAGCCCACCTGATGTCAATTCCCTCGTAAACCATAGCCGCTTTCCCCGCCCGAGTCGCAAAGACGGCTGTTATGTTCTCCGCGCACGGCGGCGTGCCGCTCCAGGACGCTTTGTGCAAGATTCCCTCGTCCAGTGAGCCGTTGATGTCTCGCTGTCTCTGGGCTCTCCCGTCTCTACAGGCTTGCAGGCCCTGGGGGTGCAGCCCGACACCAGTTAATGCTCCCAAAGGCGGGAAGAAGCGTCTGGAGAAGGCACATGTGAGCAAAGGCTTGCCTGGGGGACTCCGTGGGCACCATCCAGGGCGAGTGAAAGCCCACCAGAGCAGTCATGCTAAATAAAGCCCCTTGCGGAGGTGGGACGAGAATGTTGTAAGAAGCTCAGATCCTTCTGTAGGTGCCAGGGTCTTGAATTGCCCTAGTAGGTGAAAGTAACAAGGCCAATCTTCCTTGTGGCTGAATGCACAGTAGGGGGCGGGGGAGCATGGGCTCTGGGGCCGCTGTCAGAGAAGGGTCAATTCTCTAGGCAAGGCTTGGGCTGGGGGATGCCCCTCAGGAGTGCTCTGGGAAGATCTGTGTGGATCTTTGGGTGATGGGGATATTGTTTCATTTTGGCTGTTCCGTGAGTGTTGTGGGATCTTGGTTCCCCAACCAGGGATTGAACCTGGGCCCTTGGCAGTGAGTGAGGATGTGGAATCCTAACAACTGGACCACCAGGGAATTCCCTGGTGGGGATATATTTTAAGCTCAGTTAAAAGGTGCATCCTCTGGCTCTGTGACGTCTCTCCCACCTTTAGGAAATTCTGTTCCAGGTGTAGGACCTTATGCTGGGGCTTTCCTGAGACTGCCTGGTCGAAGCGGCAGCATTCAGGTGGTCCTGGAGAGATTAAGGATCCAAAGGGACAGAGGGGCCAGGGGCTCAGGACAAGGATGGGAGGAACCTTTGGCATGAGGCATCTGCCCAGTGGGTGGCACCCCTGCAGCCCCAGCCCTTTGATTAATTTACTGAAGAAAACAAAACCTGAAGGGATGTAGACAGAGCACTGACTGGGTCCGGAGGACAGACTGATCACCCGGTTGCCTGTGTCAGACCCTCGGCGGCCTCCCTGTCTGCCCCCCCGCCACCTCTCACATCTCACTTGCAGGTCTTTGCGCATGCTGCGTCCCTTCTTACCCCACCCCTCCCTCTTTTTAAATTAATAGACCATCTTTTACTAGACTTAACACTTTTAGAGCAGCTTTAGGTTTATAGAAAAATTGGATACAATTTCCTGTTATTAGCGTCTTGCATCAGTGCGGTACTTTTTGTTACAGTGCCTCAACCAATATTGATACATCATTATAAAGACTGTAATTTATGCAAGGGCTCTGTCTGGACCTTGTGCCAATCTATGGGTTTTGACACATACATGGTGTTGTGTTTCCACCATTAGAGAATCTTACAGGAGGGTTTCACTGCCCTGAGTCCCCGCTGCGCTTCAGCCGTTCATTTATCGCTTCTTCCTCCCTCTGCCCTGAGACGTTTCTTTTTAAAGGACTATTAACACCCATCTTACTATTGCATGGGCTCTGGGGCCGCTGTCAGAGAAGGGTCAATTCTCTAGGCAAGGCTTGGGCTGGGGGATGCCCCTCAGGAGTGCTCTGGGAAGATCTGTGTGGATCTTTGGGTGATGGGGATATTGTTTCATTTTGGCTGTTCCGTGAGTGTTGTGGGATCTTGGTTCCCCAACCAGGGATTGAACCTGGGCCCTTGGCAGTGAGTGAGGATGTGGAATCCTAACAACTGGACCACCAGGGAATTCCCTGGTGGGGATATATTTTAAGCTCAGTTAAAAGGTGCATCCTCTGGCTCTGTGACGTCTCTCCCACCTTTAGGAAATTCTGTTCCAGGTGTAGGACCTTATGCTGGGGCTTTCCTGAGACTGCCTGGTCGAAGCGGCAGCATTCAGGTGGTCCTGGAGAGATTAAGGATCCAAAGGGACAGAGGGGCCAGGGGCTCAGGACAAGGATGGGAGGAACCTTTGGCATGAGGCATCTGCCCAGTGGGTGGCACCCCTGCAGCCCCAGCCCTTTGATTAATTTACTGAAGAAAACAAAACCTGAAGGGATGTAGACAGAGCACTGACTGGGTCCGGAGGACAGACTGATCACCCGGTTGCCTGTGTCAGACCCTCGGCGGCCTCCCTGTCTGCCCCCCCGCCACCTCTCACATCTCACTTGCAGGTCTTTGCGCATGCTGCGTCCCTTCTTACCCCACCCCCTCCCCTCTTTTTTAAATTAATAGACCATCTTTTACTAGACTTAACACTTTTAGAGCAGCTTTAGGTTTATAGAAAAATTGGATACAATTTCCTGTTATTAGCGTCTTGCATCAGTGCGGTACTTTTTGTTACAGTGCCTCAACCAATATTGATACATCATTATAAAGACTGTAATTTATGCAAGGGCTCTGTCTGGACCTTGTGCCAATCTATGGGTTTTGACACATACATGGTGTTGTGTTTCCACCATTAGAGAATCTTACAGGAGGGTTTCACTGCCCTGAGTCCCCGCTGCGCTTCAGCCGTTCATTTATCGCTTCTTCCTCCCTCTGCCCTGAGACGTTTCTTTTTAAAGGACTATTAACACCCATTTTACTCTTTGAACTAGTTTACTTTGTTTCTGATTCCCTTTTGAAGTTGCTTCTATATTTGCATGAAGTCATTTACTTAACTTTTTGGAGACCATGCTTTGGTAATGGAAAAACCACGGGGAAGATGACAGTGTGTCCTTTTCCTCGTACAAAGGGAGGAAGAGTCCAGGAAAGGCTGGGTTTTGTTACTGTTCCCTCAAGTGTTCAGCACAACTACCCCAGAAGGCAGGGGCTATTACCTCACAAGAGAGATGAGCAAGCCGGGGTTTGGTTGCTCAAGTCACTCATGCAAGGTCACACAGCTTTGGAAACGGCAAAGCAGGACTTTTGAACCCTGTGCCGTCTGGTCACAGAGCCCGTTCTCTTTCGAGCACAACCAGAGTCGAACATCTGTAGTGTCACCTCCTACCCGTGAGCTGTTTTCCCTCCACAGCTTCCCAAATCACAGCCTGATTTGCACCTGGACACAGCTGGTCAGAGCAGGCCTGCCCACCCAGTGCCCTGGTGGACTTTACCAGGATAACTATTGCTTCTGAAGGTTTCACTCACACTGGGGACTGAAGGGCTCCGTGGCCACGGGGAAGACGGGAATCTTGTGGGACTTTAAAATCAGAACATAAGAGGGCCTTCTGGACCAGGCTCCAAGGTAGCCCTGGACCCCCACCCCCATGTCACCGGGGACCTCTCTGCTCAGTGACACACCTCCCCCGCCCCCCTCCCCCGAGCAGTCAGCTTCTCTTCCCGCTCTCACCTGCCCGTCTCACCCTGGACCTCTAGCAGCTGCTGCTCCAATCCTCAGAGCCTCAGCTGCCACCTGGCTCTCATCTCCTCACACCCCGTGCCTGTTCTAGATCATCCAGTGCCCTCCATGCGTCCCACCTCAAATCCTGGAATGAGAGGACCTGGCACAGAGTGGCTCTGTTGGGAAGAAGTTTGTCCCCTAAGGCCATCTCATCAGCTGGCAACCTGCCCCTCAGTGGCTGGTTCTTGGTCAGTGCCCACAGCACTGTGGGAAGAGAGGGCAGGGAAAGTGGGCTGGTGTCGCCTGACGTCACATGGTTGCCCAGGGCCGCCCCTCTCCCCAGCCCTTATTACCCCTAAGTCCCCTCCCCATGTTCCCGCCTGTTGTCTGGAAGCTGGGAGGAATAGACCTTTTGCAGCCAAGAAAAAAACTGGAGTCCAGGGCTTCAATAGAAGCTTGTTTTCATTATTTTAAAATGTTTTATTAACATACTACAGGCCAGTACAATACAGGTCACAGAATACCAAATATTGGCTGTTTCCTACTCCCCTTGCCCCACCTGCCAGTCCCACACTGCGGCCCTGAGAACTTTAGATTTCTGATCTTCAGAACAGACTTGGCTTTTTAAATTGATTTTTATTGGAGTCTAGTTGCTCTATGATGATTGGTAGTTTCTACTGTACAGCAAAGTGAATCAAACACATTTTTAATTCACTCAGTCATGTCTGACTGTTTGTGATCTTATATAGACTGTAGCCCACCAGGCTCCTTTGTCCATGGAATTCTCCAGGCAAGAATACTGGAGTCGATAGCCATTTCCTTTTCCAGGGGGTCTTCCTGACCCAGGGCTTGAACCTGGGTCTTGTACATTGCAGGCAGATTCTTTACCATCTGAGCCACCAGGGAATCCTGACATATATGTGTGTGTGTGTGTGTATGTATCACCTCCCTTTTGTATTTCCTTCCCATGCAGGTCACCACAGGGCATTAAGTAGGGTTCCTTGTGCTATACAGTATGTTCTCACTAGTTATCTATTTTACGGTGTTGTTTAGTTGCTAAGTTGTGCCTGACTCTCTTTCAACCCCATGGACTGTAGCCCACCAGACTTCTCTGTTCATGGAATTTTCCAGGCAAGAACACTGGAGTGGGAGGCCATTTCCATCTCCAGGGGATCTTTCTGACCCAAAGGTCAACATATCCTGCATTGGCAAGTGGATTATTTACCACTGAGCTACCCAGGAAGTCCTACCTATCTATTCTATACATAATATCAATAGAATCAATTCCAGATTTGTATTTTTTGGGCCTTTTTTATTATTATTATTATTCATTTATCTTCATCCATCTTTATTCTTTGACCTGTGTGGGCCTCCCATCACAGTGGCCTCTCATTGCAAAGCTCTGGCTCTGGGCACATGCGCTCCAGAGCTCTGGCTTGTAATTGGACACACTGGTCCAGCGGCTCTAAGGCACATGGGATCTTTCCGGGCCAGGGTTTGAACCGGTGCCCCTTGCACTGCAAGGCGGACTCTTTACCCACGGGAAGCCCCAGATTTGTATTGTTTTAAGCCGGTCTGGTGATTTGTTACAGCAGAAATAGGAAACTGATGTAATTGGTATCACTATCTGAATCGCATCTTCTACTCCTATTGCGCTTTGCCATTTGCTAAGCACTTGGCATCCTCGTCTCCCTAACTAGATTCTACATTCCTTAAGGAAACAAGCTGTTCTTTTCCACTTCTCTTACACCCCAGTGCTGTTGGATCTGCAGGATCCACATCCTCAGATATCCAGGGCCAGCTGTGGTCTCTAATATCCAGCAGCTCTAGGAACTTTCTGAAGGAGAAGAAAAGAGGAAGACAGTGATGCTGTTCAGTATACCTGTTCTCCCAGACAGTGTCCTGGGCATGTGCATGCTTTCTCATTAAATCCTCACACGCCTTAAAAACTGGAGGGGGAAGGGTGGAAAGGAAAAGAGAATCCCTATTTTATAAGTTCAACATTTCGTAGGTCCTCATGTTTCCCTTGTTTATTTCCCTTTGGGCTTTGCGGGTTGTCCATGAAGTTCCATTTGAAAACCTCTGTCCTTTGAGCCAAGGGAAACACAGAAACAAGACTGCTTTGCCCAACGCTTGACCAGAGAGAAGAAAGAACTGGGTCTGGAAGGGAGTTGAGGGTGAAACTTTGAACCAAGCCCACCGGGTTCAGGCTTCTCTTTCAACCCCATGGACTGTAGCCCACCAGACTTCTCTGTTCATGGAATTTTCCAGGCAAGAACACTGGAGTGGGAGGCCATTTCCATCTCCAGGGGATCTTTCTGACCCAAAGGTCAACATATCCTGCATTGGCAAGTGGATTATTTACCACTGAGCTACCCAGGAAGTCCTACCTATCTATTCTATACATAATATCAATAGAATCAATTCCAGATTTGTATTTTTTGGGCCTTTTTTATTATTATTATTATTCATTTATCTTCATCCATCTTTATTCTTTGACCTGTGTGGGCCTCCCATCACAGTGGCCTCTCATTGCAAAGCTCTGGCTCTGGGCACATGCGCTCCAGAGCTCTGGCTTGTAATTGGACACACTGGTCCAGCGGCTCTAAGGCACATGGGATCTTTCCGGGCCAGGGTTTGAACCGGTGCCCCTTGCACTGCAAGGCGGACTCTTTACCCACGGGAAGCCCCAGATTTGTATTGTTTTAAGCCGGTCTGGTGATTTGTTACAGCAGAAATAGGAAACTGATGTAATTGGTATCACTATCTGAATCGCATCTTCTACTCCTATTGCGCTTTGCCATTTGCTAAGCACTTGGCATCCTCGTCTCCCTAACTAGATTCTACATTCCTTAAGGAAACAAGCTGTTCTTTTCCACTTCTCTTACACCCCAGTGCTGTTGGATCTGCAGGATCCACATCCTCAGATATCCAGGGCCAGCTGTGGTCTCTAATATCCAGCAGCTCTAGGAACTTTCTGAAGGAGAAGAAAAGAGGAAGACAGTGATGCTGTTCAGTATACCTGTTCTCCCAGACAGTGTCCTGGGCATGTGCATGCTTTCTCATTAAATCCTCACACGCCTTAAAAACTGGAGGGGGAAGGGTGGAAAGGAAAAGAGAATCCCTATTTTATAAGTTCAACATTTCGTAGGTCCTCATGTTTCCCTTGTTTATTTCCCTTTGGGCTTTGCGGGTTGTCCATGAAGTTCCATTTGAAAACCTCTGTCCTTTGAGCCAAGGGAAACACAGAAACAAGACTGCTTTGCCCAACGCTTGACCAGAGAGAAGAAAGAACTGGGTCTGGAAGGGGAGTTGAGGGTGAAACTTTGAACCAAGAGAGTTGGGTGCAAGACCAGCTCCGCAGACCCCTGGCTCCATGAACTTGGGCAACTTACTTAGATTGGGGAACCTAAGTCTCTTTGACTATAAAACTCATGCCACATTCACCTCACAAATGTGTGATGAACTGCTACTATGTGCAGGCCCTGGCCCTGGAGATGAACCAATGAATGCAAGAGGCACAAGTCCCTGCTCCCTACCTCCTCCCAGAGGGGTAGAGAAATAAGACACTTAAATATGCAATATGTTTGTCAACGGTGCTCAGGGGAAGCAGATGTCCTGCAGTAGGTGAGCGGTTAGGTCAGGGCCGTGTGCACATCCGGGGTCCGGGAACAGTAAAAGAAAATGGAAGGAAGTATTGATACACAGAACACCTCGTACGGCCCTCGAGGGCATTCTGCCAAGTGAAAGGAGCCCAGCCCTAGAAGGTCAAACGCTGCATGGTTCCACTTACATGTCGTTCTCAGAGTGCCAACACTGTAGAGCTGGGAAGAGATTAGAGGTGGCCCGGGATTGGGGGTGTAACGTGGGTATGTGGGTTGACTACAGACAGCAGCATGGGAGGGAGCTTGTGGCGATCGATGGAGCTTTCTGGGTCTTGGTTACACCAACCAACACATGTACTTAAAAGGGCCTAAGACAACACAGTCTCCAGAGTTCCTTGGACGACATGGAGGCCATCTCCTGGTGTGCAGTTTGGAGCTGCGTTTAGGGTCCGTCCCCGTGTTTCTTAATGAGTTGCTCTTAGAAAACCAGGCTCTGCACGCAGGCAGTGCCGCAGGGTAGAGGTGTGTCTCCCCCTAACTTGTGTTAGCTGCAGAAACTTTTCTCCCCCAAACAAATCCTTATGAGACCACCAACTGTATGAAACCAACAGCCTTCTACATTTCTCCTGTTTGATCTTGAAGAGAGTGCTCTCCTCTTTTGGTTTCTTTTTGAAAAACAATTTTATGTATTGATGTATCTTTGGCTTTGCTGGGTCTTCGTGGCTGTGTGGACTTTCTCCAACTGCAGCCCAACTTTGTTTCTCCAGTTGTGCTCAGGCCCTCACTGCAGCGGCCTCTCTCACAGCAAGAGGGCCCTTGGGCTCAGCAGGTGTGGCATGTGGGCTCAGCCTTTTCGGCTCCCGGATTCTAGAGCACAGGTTCCATAGCATGGGCTTAGTTGTTTCGAGGCATCTGGGATGCTCCCGGACCATGGTTCAAACCCATGTCTCCTGGATTCGCAGGTGGATTCCTCATCACTGAGCCACGAGGGAGGCCCTCCCCTGTGATTTCTTTGCCCGTACTTTACAGTTTATCAGCTCGGCTCCAAAGGTATGCAGCCTAGGTGAGGTCCCGTCTTAGAGCCAAGGAACCTGGGAGCAGAGGGTTCTGTTATTTTCTACAAGTCTCATGGCTGATAAGCAGGGGGCTGCTTCCTCCTTGAGTTCTCCACTGTGCCTGAGGAAGGCTGGGTGGGTGGTCTCGTCTCTGAAGCCCTCAGCAAGGGTCCAGTGATGCCCACGTCTGCTGTAGGCAGGCAAGCAGCTAGTCAGGCTCCAGCTGGAGAGAACCACCTAGCTCCAGCCTTCAGTCTGCCACTGATCACCCAAGGGACATTCACAGCATCCAAGTTTCTTCAAAAGAAATGACTTTGCCACACTTTCAGGCCTCTAAGAAACCACGGCCTGTGTGAGGAGTCCTCCTTCATAAAGATAATAACAGTATCCATTGGGTTGGTGCTGAACATGCCTTTCTCACTCGGGCCTCCCACCTGCCATTTGGTGTCATAATGACTATTACTCCTATTGTACAGATGAGAAAATTGAGATCTAGGGAGGTGAAACAGCCTACCCAAAGTCAGACATCTGGTGAGTGACGGAAGCCAGACCCAAAACTCAGGACTGATTCCACAGGCCTCACCTTTTCAGTTTGTTGTTTACTTCGGTAAAAAAGTATCACACAGCTCAGGAGGCCACAGCAACCCGCTCCAGTACTCTTGCCTGGAGAATCCCTTGGACAGAGGACCCTGGCGGGCTACGGTCCGGGGACGTGCAAAGAGAAATGGCTGAAGCAACTAAGCACGCAGGCTCATCTCACAGCCGTCTCCTTCCCAGTCGAGGAGGCTTTTCTTTCTGGTGCAGTCCTCTGGAGCTAGTCCCTGCATGTATATTCAGTTATCATCTTTCTCAGCGTGGGGGCTATTCCCACCCCTCTCCACCTGGCGCTTTCACTCAACGGCGCCTCCTGAAGAGGGCTCTGAATCAGCGTGTACAGATTGGCCTCATCACTTTCTACCTGCTCCGCATTCTGTGTGTGTGGCCATACCGAGTCACTTCTTCAGTCTTCTGTAATTGGTCACCCAGGCGGGTTCCGGAGGTGTTTCTCCCCAAGCCCTGCCAACGCGGCCAACACTTGAGATCGCCTCTTGTCAACGAAGTCACGACCCGGCTCTGGACTAAGATTCCTTCCAGTCCTATCACAGTGTCTGACCCTTCAGCAGGAGAAGGGCCAGAGCTGGTATTCTCGGTCCGTCCCGACGTGGGTCAGAGGCCCTGCAGCTGGGTAGGAGGGCCAGCAAAGGGTCAGCGGCTGCATCTGCCTTCTCCAGGGCCGGCAGCGTGCAGACCTCCCGGAGGAGAACCGCCCGCCCGGTGCGCTCCTTCCTTGAAAAGAAGAAACAGGCGCAGATGGCCCTCACGCCCTGCACTGTTTCCTGCCCCTCCCACTTGGGGCCCAGCCTCTGACCCCCGTTTTCTGTCTTGTCACCTCAGGCCAACTCTCCTTCCTCCCGGTCGATCTGCAGAGGGAGGAGCAGATGGCGACCTTGCTCTCCAAGGTGAGCGCTGCCTCTCCTGGGACGTGGCCTCAGATGACCCGGGGGTGACGAGGGGGTCCTGGTAGGCAGCCCGGCCGGGGGCCTGTGTCCAGCCTGCCGCAGGACAATGGGCCTACAGGTAGGCCGGCGAGTCCCCTCAAACCCAAAAGACCCTCGGTGCCCCAACTCAGTCAATGAAGCGTGAATTGAACCTCGCCTAAGCTCTAGAAATTCTATTTCCTTTCTGTTCCTCCTATAAAGCTTAAGAGAAGCAGAAAGGGAGAGAGGACCCTTCTGAGACCTCAATGTGGTGCTGAAGGACATGCATCCTGGAGGCAGAGAGGTCTGGGGTTTGCAGGAGCCTGCAACACGCCATCAACACGACCAGGGTTACCCACTCTAGGCCTCAGTTTCAATAGCTGTAAAATGGGAGTCAGAACACTAAGCAGCTGCCCTAGGCAGCCCGTGTGACATGTGCGGAGGTGGCATTTGCTTGCCAAGAAGGACACATGTCCCAAATGAAAGAAATGCTTCTGCAGCAGTGGGGACCTCCTGGCTCACTGGAGGAGAGGAGCAGGGACGAGGGGCTGCTGGGATGGCCCCGAGAGGCTAGGGGGCACCTCAGCTCTCTTCTCTTCCAGCTCCCTCTGCCTCTCTCTCTGCTGGGGGTCAAGGGTCTACCCCTGCCTTGGTGACCTCAGAGCCCAGCCCTCAGCAGGCCGTGATCCTGGCCCCGTCAGGTGAGCCCCTGAGCCTCTGTTTTCTCTGCCTGGGCTGCATCAGGAGCCTCGGAGCCACATCCCTGCTGTGGCTGCTGAGCTGAATCCCCAAGAGACGCTCAGTGCAAAGGAGACTTGGAGGAGGCTCAGAGAGCCGGGCAGAGCCTGGAGGGACACACGCCCCTCTCCCTGTGAGAGGGACTGGGGTGGCCGTCGGTGGGAGGCCCCACCACGGTCAGGTTGCCTCCCTCTGGGAAGTGCCGGGGTTGGGGGGGTGCTGTGGTCAGGCTGTGCTGCTGAACTGGAGGGGACCCGGGCATCCCTGAGCCCCTGAGTGTCCCCCCTCCCCCACCCCCGCAGTGGCCTCTGGGGAGGAAAAGAGGTCTCCAGTACCCTACGGACCCCACTGCCTCCTTAGACAGGCGCCAAAAGGGGCTGGCGGAGTGGTGGATCGGGTGCGTCTGAAGCATGCCAACATCTCTTCTCCACTCTCTTCCGCTCTTGCTTGCTTCATCTCTGTGAGTGTCATTCTCTGTCTCTGCCCACATCTTTATTTCCTCTGATTATTTCCTTTATTGATCAGTCAATGGCTTATAGATATATAAACAGAGAGAGATTGACATTGGTATCTCTTTGCCTATATATCCATCTACCTATATCTGTCTATTTCTGTTTAATTTAAAGGACCAGGATCATGTATACTGGGGAGTATTGAGGGAGGGGCTCATTCAAAAAATAAAAACAAAAAACCCTTAACACATCCTCAGTTGATCAATGGGCAAATAGAAAAAAATGAGTCAGTGGTGACCCTTAACGAAAAACCTCATAGTTCCCCTCGTGCCTAGGCACCGTGTGACATGTGCGGAGGTGGCATTTGCTTGCCAAGAAGGACACATGTCCCAAATGAAAGAAATGCTTCTGCAGCAGTGGGGACCTCCTGGCTCACTGGAGGAGAGGAGCAGGGACGAGGGGCTGCTGGGATGGCCCCGAGAGGCTAGGGGGCACCTCAGCTCTCTTCTCTTCCAGCTCCCTCTGCCTCTCTCTCTGCTGGGGGTCAAGGGTCTACCCCTGCCTTGGTGACCTCAGAGCCCAGCCCTCAGCAGGCCGTGATCCTGGCCCCGTCAGGTGAGCCCCTGAGCCTCTGTTTTCTCTGCCTGGGCTGCATCAGGAGCCTCGGAGCCACATCCCTGCTGTGGCTGCTGAGCTGAATCCCCAAGAGACGCTCAGTGCAAAGGAGACTTGGAGGAGGCTCAGAGAGCCGGGCAGAGCCTGGAGGGACACACGCCCCTCTCCCTGTGAGAGGGACTGGGGTGGCCGTCGGTGGGAGGCCCCACCACGGTCAGGTTGCCTCCCTCTGGGAAGTGCCGGGGTTGGGGGGGTGCTGTGGTCAGGCTGTGCTGCTGAACTGGAGGGGACCCGGGCATCCCTGAGCCCCTGAGTGTCCCCCCTCCCCCACCCCCGCAGTGGCCTCTGGGGAGGAAAAGAGGTCTCCAGTACCCTACGGACCCCACTGCCTCCTTAGACAGGCGCCAAAAGGGCTGGCGGAGTGGTGGATCGGGTGCGTCTGAAGCATGCCAACATCTCTTCTCCACTCTCTTCCGCTCTTGCTTGCTTCATCTCTGTGAGTGTCATTCTCTGTCTCTGCCCACATCTTTATTTCCTCTGATTATTTCCTTTATTGATCAGTCAATGGCTTATAGATATATAAACAGAGAGAGATTGACATTGGTATCTCTTTGCCTATATATCCATCTACCTATATCTGTCTATTTCTGTTTAATTTAAAGGACCAGGATCATGTATACTGGGGAGTATTGAGGGAGGGGCTCATTCAAAAAATAAAAACAAAAAACCCTTAACACATCCTCAGTTGATCAATGGGCAAATAGAAAAAAATGAGTCAGTGGTGAGCTCAGACGTGGGCAAGGATGGGGGATGGAAGTGGAAATGAACAGAAAACACCTCATAAGCAGCTTTAGGAGAAGAGAAATAGAATTCAAATCCATACTTTTTGAGGGAATAAACAGTTTTTTTTCAAAAATTCCTTTATTCCTTCACTCCTTTCAGAATGTGCACAAATTATGGTCCTTAGAGGTGTGAGGTCACAAACCCCCTCCTAGTCCTTTAGCAACGTCACGGCACCCAACTTCAAGACCAGCCGCAGAGAGGGCCAGGCCTTTGCTGAAAGTGGGGGCCTTGCACCCCAAGAGAGATGAGCTCACCACCATCTGTTGCCATTGCCCGTGTTGGCTATATTGTGTTTAAATCACCCGAGCGTTTCCTATTCACTCAGAGGAATGCTGTGTATCATTTACAAGAACATGAACACAATCCCTGAACTACTTTTCAACCTCAAACCCTCTGTTGTTTCTGGAATCTTTGGCGAATCCTGAGCCCCTGGGAAGGGGACGCCTTTGTAGCAGGGCCAGTAACTCAGCCCAGATGCTCCGTGCGGGTCACGGGCCAAGACTGAACAAAAGGACCTCTCTGGACCCTCAAGATGTGCTGGAAACAGGCATGGGGTCCGTCACATTATTGTTCTGTCCTTTCCTGTTGTTGGTTTGGGCTCCTTTCTGTGGGACTGGCATAAAAACAGCCTTCGAATCAAAAGCTAGGCGGTGAGGAAGTTGGCAGGGAGGGCTCACTGAGGGCTCTCTCCATGCCAGCCTACTTCCAGTTTAAATGGGGCCCGAGACAGCTGGAGACCTGAAGACTGCAGAGAGGTGAATGTGGAAGCTCGTGGCCAGCCTCCTCGAAAGGTGCCTGGGGTGTCGTCTACTGTGCCAAGCGGTGCCAGGTGCCAAAGATGGTGCAGAGGGAACCAACAAGACCCAACCCTGCCGACTGAATCAGGCCGGCTGTTCTATCAACCCAGGCCCAAGGGCCGAGGCTGGGCAAGACCTCCCACTGGGGGCTGCTCTTGGCTCTGAGTCCCCATGACAGCCGGGGTCTCAAATGTATTTCTGCTGATGAGCAGTCTCCTAACATCTCCCACCCCATCCTCACGGGGCTGGCATCTCAGCACACGTGACGCCGTTCCAGCCAAACCTGGCTGATTCCAAACAGAGCTGGGCTGGAGGAGTGGAGGGAAAAACCCAGAAATCCCGGCTAGCTGCCTTCAGATCTGCTGCCTGGCACCACACGCCTCTGTGCCCTCCCTGTTCTGGGGACAAGAAGCTTGGATGACAAAGTTCCCTGGAAGGACGGGACCCTGGGGGAGACGGTGATCGGGTGTCTCTCTACCTAGGATGTGTTAGAAGTGAGGAAGGTAAATGACCAAATGAAGGGGTGCTCACAGTGGCGGCTCCTGAGGCCTCGGCCTCCCAGGGAGCTGCCCATGGCTTCACTGCTGGGCTTCCAAAGGGGCCTGGCCTCTGGGTCCTCAAACCCCACCTTCCCCAAACCTCAGGGGGCTGGGGTTCTTTTCAGAGGGAGAAAAGTAAGGGTGAGCAAAAGCTAAAGGCTAAGTGGAACAGGAGGGGGAGGAAGGTCAGGGTGCCAGAAGGAAATAATCCAAGACCAGAAATTCAAGGCTCTGTCACTTCTTGGCCCAGAGACCCCTGCAGGTCTTCAGCTACATTAAAAACCATCTCTGTCCAGATGTGCTAGTAAATATTCAACAGCAGGCTCTTGGGAGAAGGGTGTGGGAAGCCCGATTGCAGCCTTTGCCAATTTCTGTGATGTAAACATTTCCACATGGCTGACATCACATTACCAGTGTGGTGTCCCTGAGTGTGGACCTGGGAGGAGATGCACACGGCTGCTCTCATGAGCTGCGTTGGCTGGAGCCAGCACACCACACAGGAGAGCATTATGGGATGGATTCAGGAGGCGTCTGAGGCCGGAAGTCCCCTGCTCCCTCCTGTCTCCATGGCAGCCCCAGGGGGTTGAGACAGTTTTCCCTCAACTGGCTCTTAGCCTTTCCCCTCAATTCCTGGCCACCTTCCACCCCTCCCCTTCCTCCAGCAAGTACAGACCAGGGTCAACAGTCCTTATCCATCTGCCAGCCGGACCAGAGCCAGGACAACCGGCCTTGATTTTCTTTAAAACAGAACTATAAACCAAACCAATGTATTTCGCCCTGCCGCCCCCAGATACGTAAAAGGAAAGGGTATACTTGTTACTGAAAGTGCAGAATGAGGGAAAGGAGAGGGTGGTGCCCGCTAAGGAATGGACCACCGAGGTGGCCAGCCCCGGAAGGTCACGGCCTGTGACTGTGGACGTTGTGGTCAATGAGGGACAAGAAGCTTGGATGACAAAGTTCCCTGGAAGGACGGGACCCTGGGGGAGACGGTGATCGGGTGTCTCTCTACCTAGGATGTGTTAGAAGTGAGGAAGGTAAATGACCAAATGAAGGGGTGCTCACAGTGGCGGCTCCTGAGGCCTCGGCCTCCCAGGGAGCTGCCCATGGCTTCACTGCTGGGCTTCCAAAGGGGCCTGGCCTCTGGGTCCTCAAACCCCACCTTCCCCAAACCTCAGGGGGCTGGGGTTCTTTTCAGAGGGAGAAAAGTAAGGGTGAGCAAAAGCTAAAGGCTAAGTGGAACAGGAGGGGGAGGAAGGTCAGGGTGCCAGAAGGAAATAATCCAAGACCAGAAATTCAAGGCTCTGTCACTTCTTGGCCCAGAGACCCCTGCAGGTCTTCAGCTACATTAAAAACCATCTCTGTCCAGATGTGCTAGTAAATATTCAACAGCAGGCTCTTGGGAGAAGGGTGTGGGAAGCCCGATTGCAGCCTTTGCCAATTTCTGTGATGTAAACATTTCCACATGGCTGACATCACATTACCAGTGTGGTGTCCCTGAGTGTGGACCTGGGAGGAGATGCACACGGCTGCTCTCATGAGCTGCGTTGGCTGGAGCCAGCACACCACACAGGAGAGCATTATGGGATGGATTCAGGAGGCGTCTGAGGCCGGAAGTCCCCTGCTCCCTCCTGTCTCCATGGCAGCCCCAGGGGGTTGAGACAGTTTTCCCTCAACTGGCTCTTAGCCTTTCCCCTCAATTCCTGGCCACCTTCCACCCCTCCCCTTCCTCCAGCAAGTACAGACCAGGGTCAACAGTCCTTATCCATCTGCCAGCCGGACCAGAGCCAGGACAACCGGCCTTGATTTTCTTTAAAACAGAACTATAAACCAAACCAATGTATTTCGCCCTGCCGCCCCCAGATACGTAAAAGGAAAGGGTATACTTGTTACTGAAAGTGCAGAATGAGGGAAAGGAGAGGGTGGTGCCCGCTAAGGAATGGACCACCGAGGTGGCCAGCCCCGGAAGGTCACGGCCTGTGACTGTGGACGTTGTGGTCAATGGGGTGGTGAGGCCTCAGGAAAGGAGGCGGCAGGCGGGCTGGGTGGCTGCAGGCTGGTGCAGAGCTCTGGGCGGTCACTCAGGGGAAGAAAGGCCACTGGATGGGCCTGCAGGGCTGGGCTGAAGGAAGGAGCTTCAAACCCAGGGTTCACCAGAAGCTCCTTTAATACAGAGGTCCAACGCAACCACAGAGAGAGAGAGAGGCGACCTTTGTAATAGTTGAGGTAATTCCAGGAGCTGTCCCACCCAGAAGCATATTCCCTGAGTAAACCTGAGATGGACATGTGGGTCTGACCAGCTGGTCTCACTGCCTTATTTGATGAGGATGTCCTGCTCTGTGTGTCATTCTTTAATTTTGGGGGCAAGGGCCACTTCTTTCTATTGGTCTTTCATTTATCTATTTTCATCCATCTCTGTTCTTTGACCCGTGTGGGCCTCCCATCACACTGGCCTCTGTTGTCGCAGAGCACCGGCTCCGGGCGCATGCGCGCCAGAGCTCCGGCTCGGTGATTGGACACATCGGTCCAGCCGCTCCGCGGCACGTGGGATCTTCCCAGGCCAGGGAGGAACCGGTGCCCCTTGCACTGCAAGGCGGTGTCCTTGCCCACTGGACCACCAGGGAAGCCCCTCTGTGTGTCGTTCTGCTGTTTAAAGATGTGCATTTTTCACCCAGCCTGGCCCCTCCACTGAGGTGTGGCTGGGACCTGTCCTCCGACCTAGGAGCCCATCCCACCCTGGAGGGAAACCCGACTGGCCTGTCTTCAATGTCGTGCCTTCCTGGGGCAGGGGGCGGGAGGGTGGAGTCCCGAGGGAAATTTGGATAAAGCACATTTTTCACCCGATGTAAAGGAGCAGAGGGAGGGGCAGGAGACAGTGAGGCCCGTGCCAGTGAAGGATGGAGAGGTTAGTAAAATGGAGTAAAGCCAGTCCTGACTGACTTGACCCTTAGGGGCTGAGCAGCCCCCACCTCCCCTTCACTGAGACCTGCAACCCTCCCCACTGTACGATGAAATGAGCAGTGTAAGGCTCCCCCTAGAAAAGCTGGGGACCCTGAGTCAGACGTGCACTGCTTCCCAGCATGTGAGATGTTTGGGGGTGATGCTCAGACACTGTCAAACAATGTTAGGTTGACATTCTAGAAAAGTGAGTTCCTTCCTATTTTTAAAATTTGTATTGGAGTGTAGTTGATTTATAATATTTTTCAGGTGTACAGTAAAGTGAATCAGTTATACATTTATCTATTTTTTTAAGATTCTTTTTCCATGTAGGCCATTACAGAGTACTGAATAGAGTTCACTATGCTACACAGCAGATCCTTATTAGTCGCCTATTAATAGAGTAGTGTCAATGCCAATCTCCAACTTATCCCTCCTCTCTGGTAACTGTAAGTTTGTTTTCTACATCTGTGACTCCATTTCTGTTTTGTAAGTAGGTGCCTTTGTGATAGGGACAGAGTGGAATAGTTAGGTAGTTGTGGAGTCCTAGCAGGGGACTGTAGGTGAAAAGGTAAAACCGGGAGAAAGTTGGGAGGCGAGTAAGCTAACGATAACTCAAGAATGCTGCTCCTTATTCAATAAAGCAGGAAAAGCTGGGGAAGGAGGAGCTAATGTTGTATGCCTTATGTCTGCATCTGCGTCTACTTAAGGAAGATGGTCTTCTACCCTCCTATATATATGTTGCTGCCCACCCAAAGAGGAGGAGCAGAGCTTTCCTGCCTGCCCACTTGCACTTCTTACAAGTGCCCTACCCTAATAAATCCTCTTCTTGCCTATCACTCTGCCTCTCGCTGAATTCCTTCTGCATTGAGGCAAGAACCCAAGCCTCAGTGGATCTAGATGTTGGGTGAGTGCTGAATTAAGTTCCAGCCACGTGGGTTCAAGTCCCAGACAGGGGTTTTTGGCTGGGATTGAGTCCTAACTATGTGGGTTCAAGTCCCAAGCAGGGTTGTGGCTGGGATTAAGCTTCAGCCACGTGGGTTCGAGTCTCAAACTGGGTTTTGGCTGGAGTTAAGCCCCAGTCACGTGGGTTCAAGTCCCAAACAGGGCTTTGGCTGGGTTCAAGTCTCAGCCACGTGGGTTCGAGTCCCAAATCGGGGTTTGGCTGGAATTCAAGCTATAGTCACGTGGGTTCAAGTCCCAAACAGGGTTTGATTAGCTCTGAGCCCCTGGGTTGAAGTCTCAAATCGAGGTAGAACCCTTTCATTTGTACCTTTTTTTTTTTTAGATTCCATATATGAGCAATATCACACGATATTTATCTTTCTCTGTTTGACCTACTTAGTATGACAATATCTAGGTCCATCCTAGTCACTGCAAATGGCATTATTTCATTCTTCTCTAGGATTGAGTAATTCCATCGTGTCTATAGGTAGCACATCTGCTTTACCCATCCCTCCATCAATGGACATCTAGGTTGTTTCCATGTCCTGGCTGTTGTCAGCAGGGCTGCAGTGAATTCTTCTCATTGGTTCTGAGTCTTTCTAGCTCCCTTACAGGGAAGTCTGCATCAGAATTCCAGGGCTGCCACACACGGTCCCATGGAGCAGGGAGCTTCACCAACAGAAATTCGTTTTCTCACGGTTCTGGAGGCTGGAAGGCCAAGAGTGCGGTGTCTGCAAAGCTGGCTCTCTCCTGTCTCCTTGGCTTGCAGACAGCTGTCCCATCTTCTCCTGGTGTCGTCTCACAGCCTCCGGTCCATATGCTCCTGTGTCCAAATCTCCTCTTAAGAGGACACCAGTCAGGGCAGTTCCCTGGCAGCCTGGTGGTTAAGACGCTGTGCGCCCACTGCTGGGGGCGTGGGCTGGATCCCTGGTCAGGGAACTAAGAACCTGAACGCTCCATGGTGCAGCCAAAGGAAGAAGATGTCAGATTGGACTAGAACCCATGCTCACAGCCTCATTTTAACTTAATTACCTCTTTAAAGATCCTGCCTCTAAATTTAGTCACATTCTGAAGTACTGGGAGTTGAGACATCAACATAAGAATTTCAGCGGGACACAGAGTGCCGGGCCAGCCGGCAATCGAACACATCCTGAAGAGAGTGGCAGATAGGCTAAGAAAAGAAAGAAGGACAGAAAAGATGGGGTTGAGAGGGACAGCAAGAAGGCAGACAACTCTACAGGTTGCTGACAACTTTATTGAATTCGCTTATACCTTTTATACTTCACACAACAAGCAATTGTGTACACGTGCTTTAGGCCAGGTGTCGATCATAAACTAGGTGTTACCTCCTGGTGTGTTATTAACATTTTCAAAGCTCTTTAGATTACAGTGGTTCTGGGTCATAATGCCCCTCAAGCCCTTTTCACCTGTAAAGAGGCTCCAGGTGTTCTTTATGATAGCTCAGGAACGTCTTCACAACACCTGGGGTGGCGGGACAGAGAGCTATGCTGTTATCAGCCCCTGTTTCCAGGGCAGCTCCCAGAGCTATGTTTCCTTAAAAGAAACCCCTTGAAACAGGGCAGCTCCCCGCAACAGAGCAGCTCATATTTTCCTCATTTAGTGCTGACATCACTCTATCTTGACATGTTCTCCTTTCTAGAAAAGAGGGAAGACCTCAGACTAACAGACTTGAAAGCAAGAGAACCCTGAGTCAGAGCTAATCATGTCACATTTCCATCAACTGTACATTGTCTTCTAGGACATCTGACACTGGCCACATATGACAGTGACTTCATTTTATTTTTCAAAGTGCACTTCAGAAGTGAGTGAACCCTTCAGTATCATGAGCTGCATCATGAAGGTGGTACAGAGAGGACCGACGTTTGGGGAAATGGGATCTCGCCTAAGAGGCTTAGCCAATGCCATCGGGTCGGTGCCCACGGCTGGCTGGGTCAGAGCAAAGACGGGAACCCAGGGCCCCCCCTCCAAGCCCAGGTCCTGCCCAGCCCGCCCAGCGCGACCCCAGTGGGCTTAGTGCTCAGGGACAGTGCAGCTCTGTGCTTTGGTGTCTGAGTCCATCTGGGCTACTATACAGCAACATGCCACAGGCTGGGTGGCTTCTAAACAACAAACCTCTTTAAAGATCCTGCCTCTAAATTTAGTCACATTCTGAAGTACTGGGAGTTGAGACATCAACATAAGAATTTCAGCGGGACACAGAGTGCCGGGCCAGCCGGCAATCGAACACATCCTGAAGAGAGTGGCAGATAGGCTAAGAAAAGAAAGAAGGACAGAAAAGATGGGGTTGAGAGGGACAGCAAGAAGGCAGACAACTCTACAGGTTGCTGACAACTTTATTGAATTCGCTTATACCTTTTATACTTCACACAACAAGCAATTGTGTACACGTGCTTTAGGCCAGGTGTCGATCATAAACTAGGTGTTACCTCCTGGTGTGTTATTAACATTTTCAAAGCTCTTTAGATTACAGTGGTTCTGGGTCATAATGCCCCTCAAGCCCTTTTCACCTGTAAAGAGGCTCCAGGTGTTCTTTATGATAGCTCAGGAACGTCTTCACAACACCTGGGGTGGCGGGACAGAGAGCTATGCTGTTATCAGCCCCTGTTTCCAGGGCAGCTCCCAGAGCTATGTTTCCTTAAAAGAAACCCCTTGAAACAGGGCAGCTCCCCGCAACAGAGCAGCTCATATTTTCCTCATTTAGTGCTGACATCACTCTATCTTGACATGTTCTCCTTTCTAGAAAAGAGGGAAGACCTCAGACTAACAGACTTGAAAGCAAGAGAACCCTGAGTCAGAGCTAATCATGTCACATTTCCATCAACTGTACATTGTCTTCTAGGACATCTGACACTGGCCACATATGACAGTGACTTCATTTTATTTTTCAAAGTGCACTTCAGAAGTGAGTGAACCCTTCAGTATCATGAGCTGCATCATGAAGGTGGTACAGAGAGGACCGACGTTTGGGGAAATGGGATCTCGCCTAAGAGGCTTAGCCAATGCCATCGGGTCGGTGCCCACGGCTGGCTGGGTCAGAGCAAAGACGGGAACCCAGGGCCCCCCCTCCAAGCCCAGGTCCTGCCCAGCCCGCCCAGCGCGACCCCAGTGGGCTTAGTGCTCAGGGACAGTGCAGCTCTGTGCTTTGGTGTCTGAGTCCATCTGGGCTACTATACAGCAACATGCCACAGGCTGGGTGGCTTCTAAACAACAAACATTTATTTCTCATGGTCCCAGAGGCTGGAAATCCAAGGTCAGGCTCCCAACAGCCTTAATTCTGGGTTACAGATTACTGACGTCCCGCTGTTCTCACAAGGCAGAAGGGGCACAGGCTTTCCCTGAGTCTCCTGCATAGGTGCACTGATTATTTTTGTAATATTTATTTTGATTTTTTTATTTTGGCCAAGTCGGGTCTTAGCTGTGGCGTACGGAATCCTGTGATTTTTGTTCCCTGGCCGGGGATTGAACCCTGGCCCCCTGCATTGGGAGCACAGAGTCTTAGCCACTGGCCCACCAAAGAGGTCCCAAAGGCATTCATTATTTATAAGGGAGGGGCCCTTCACCACCAAATCACCTCCAGAAAGCCCCCACCTCATAGTACTATGCCCCTTAGGAACAAGGATTTCAGCACATGGATTTGAGAGCCCAGGGACACAGCATTTAGAAAGCCTAATTTTGCAAGTCTTGAGCCCACCACGTCCAGGCTGCACTACCCTGGACACGTTCCTTGAACGCTCTAGTCCTCTGTTTCTTTGAGGGCTGTGATAGAATTTGAAAAGCGGACACACACATGTGCTTAGCCTAGTATCTGGTCTGCAGTGAGGCCTTGATTAGTAATAGCTATTGATCACAACCATGAAAAGAAACATGGAACACTGAAACAACTGAACCCAAGGCAATGTGTATGCATTTATTTTGTAAAGAAAAAAGTCTAGAAGCCAACATTCTGTGAGCACGTCCCATTATGACTTGAGCACATGTTAAGCACTGGCTCTGGATAATGAACAGAACCAGTGACCCATGAGTGAGTGATCAGCTTCCATCTGATCGCCCAGGGCAGGTGTCAAAATGTACATCCCTGGGTGCAGAACAGGGACTCTAGGAGGAGGGCTTGGAGACCTGCTTTAACAAGTGCTCAGTGTCACTCTGATGTGCTCTTTGTGTCAGAACCACTGACCCAGAGCCGAGCTTGTCTGCCTGTGTGGCCTGCGGGCCAGCCAGTCATTAATCTGGCCCACCGTGGGTCCCTCTTAGCTACTAACTAGAGGAAACCAACCTTACTCAGAAATGCAAGTTTGTTAGAAGTATTTGGCTACATTGTGGCTATAATATGGAGAGTATTTGGCTATAATATGGAGATGCATATTATGGAATTGATGTCTTTGAATATGTGCTGGAGAAGACTCTTGAGAGTCCCTTGGACTGCAATGAGCTCAAACCAGTCAATCCTAAAGGAAATCAACCCTGAATATTCATTGGAAGGACTGATGCTAAAGCTCTAATACTTTGGCCACCTGATGGAAAGAGACAAGTTGTTGGAAAAGACCCTGATGCTGGGGGAAAAAAAAAAGGGAGAAGGGGATGACAGAGGATGAGATGGTTGGATGGCATCACTGACTCAAGGGATGCAAGTCTGAGTAAACTCCAGGAGATGGAGATGTGCGGGGAAGCCTGACGTGCTGCAGTTCATTGAGTTGCAAAGAGTCTGATGTGACTGAGCTGATGGAGATGCAGGGAAGTTTGTTGGTTCTCTGTTTTTCAGTGAGCTCTTTTATTTTGAAATACTTGTAGATCCACACAGAGTGGTAAATAACAGAGGACCCCCATGTACCCTTTCCCCAGCTTTCCCTGGTGGTGACCTTTTACAAAACTCTAGTTCAACACCACAGCCAGGACTGTGACATGGATGTTATCAACCTACAGCACAGGGCCATCAGCCCAAGAAGCCTTCACGCTGCTCGTCTTGCCCGGCCGAAGCTTCACCCCTAGCAAGCACGAAACAAGCAGCAGGAAGGGAGGCCAGTGCAGAGGGCCGGTGCAGGACTGCTCAGGGCAGAACCTCAGCTCAGCAGCAGGAAGGGGCTTGGCAGCCTGAGCCAAGGGGGGCTCCTTTTTTTTCAAAATTATTTTTTAAGGAAAAAACTTCAGAAGCAAATCTGTTTAGGAGAAGCCTTAAACCAGGGGGGGTCTGTGAAGCTGAAATCTATAAAGACCCAAAGGATGTGGTGAGAAGGATGCAGGCATGTGGGTACCAGGGTGCCAAGCTTTCCTCTGGCCTCTCTGGGGTGGGGATAGGGACCAGAGGAGATGGGGTGGCCAGGCGTGGGGGGTAGAAGGAGGACCCGGGATGGAGGTTGTCCCAGGGGGACATCAGATGATTCCTGCTTCTCAGCATCTGAAATGAAGGCATAAAGAGGTCCACCAGTCCCTTCCCTCTCCAGACCTCTGATAGTTTTGCACAGTTAGTAGCGTCTTAGAACCTGTTTTTTCTGCATTAAATTTTTTTTAAAAAAAAGTCCAGTGAACTGGTTCCACCTCTGATGAAACTCTGTGGTTTCTTCAGCCTGAACTTGAGCAACATTGAAACAACAGAAAATTCTTTCCTTCTGTGGCATCTCTTAAAATCTCCCAGTGTGATGCCTGATCTAGTCCCCCACCCTGTTCCCACCAAGAAAGCTGGGTGAATGGGGTTGTCTCAAAAACATATTGTCCCTGTCCCCTCCCACTGCCCTTGCCTCCTCTGGGACCCACAGAAAGAGGGCTTCTGCTGGAAAGGGTGACCTACAAGCCTGTCTCTTTTTGAGATGAGCTGCCAAGGAGTCTGTTGAAACCTACAAGCCTATGTGACTGAGCTGATGGAGATGCAGGGAAGTTTGTTGGTTCTCTGTTTTTCAGTGAGCTCTTTTATTTTGAAATACTTGTAGATCCACACAGAGTGGTAAATAACAGAGGACCCCCATGTACCCTTTCCCCAGCTTTCCCTGGTGGTGACCTTTTACAAAACTCTAGTTCAACACCACAGCCAGGACTGTGACATGGATGTTATCAACCTACAGCACAGGGCCATCAGCCCAAGAAGCCTTCACGCTGCTCGTCTTGCCCGGCCGAAGCTTCACCCCTAGCAAGCACGAAACAAGCAGCAGGAAGGGAGGCCAGTGCAGAGGGCCGGTGCAGGACTGCTCAGGGCAGAACCTCAGCTCAGCAGCAGGAAGGGGCTTGGCAGCCTGAGCCAAGGGGGGCTCCTTTTTTTTCAAAATTATTTTTTAAGGAAAAAACTTCAGAAGCAAATCTGTTTAGGAGAAGCCTTAAACCAGGGGGGGTCTGTGAAGCTGAAATCTATAAAGACCCAAAGGATGTGGTGAGAAGGATGCAGGCATGTGGGTACCAGGGTGCCAAGCTTTCCTCTGGCCTCTCTGGGGTGGGGATAGGGACCAGAGGAGATGGGGTGGCCAGGCGTGGGGGGTAGAAGGAGGACCCGGGATGGAGGTTGTCCCAGGGGGACATCAGATGATTCCTGCTTCTCAGCATCTGAAATGAAGGCATAAAGAGGTCCACCAGTCCCTTCCCTCTCCAGACCTCTGATAGTTTTGCACAGTTAGTAGCGTCTTAGAACCTGTTTTTTCTGCATTAAATTTTTTTTAAAAAAAAGTCCAGTGAACTGGTTCCACCTCTGATGAAACTCTGTGGTTTCTTCAGCCTGAACTTGAGCAACATTGAAACAACAGAAAATTCTTTCCTTCTGTGGCATCTCTTAAAATCTCCCAGTGTGATGCCTGATCTAGTCCCCCACCCTGTTCCCACCAAGAAAGCTGGGTGAATGGGGTTGTCTCAAAAACATATTGTCCCTGTCCCCTCCCACTGCCCTTGCCTCCTCTGGGACCCACAGAAAGAGGGCTTCTGCTGGAAAGGGTGACCTACAAGCCTGTCTCTTTTTGAGATGAGCTGCCAAGGAGTCTGTTTGCTTTTCTTTTTCATCTAAACTCCAAATACCACAGAATCAGCACCTGCAATTTTCCCTAACACATCCTTTGAACTTGCTGTAAGTTAAACCGTTGAAGGTTTCGTGTCTCAGTTGTAACGTATGTCGCCTTCCTCCACCCCATTTGCTTCCAAGAAACGGCCCTGTTCCTCCTCCCCAAGCCCACCTCCCAACCCTGACAACAAAATGGAAATCTGAACTTCAGCCACAGCACCCTTGCGTGGCTCTCTGTAAACAGCGTGGCGAGAAGAAAGCCCAGGCTCGCCCGCCTTCCTCCCCCTGGCAGCTGAGCTGAGAGCGCCATAGACAGCAGCCTTGAGGAGGGGCAGATGGGCACATGCAGACGGGACAGATGTAATTAGGGCATCGTCCCTTTGTGTGCGATGAAGAGACACATGATGCTTTGGCAAATGTACTCTGTCACTCATTTTCACAATTCAATGGGTTCTTTTAAAAGTGCCTACAACAAGGAAACAAAGGCGGGGGGTGGAAACCACAGAGGGACAACTCACTCAGCCCATGTTCCAGAGTTACTTGAGAGCTGCTCTGAGGACAGTGAAGCCAAACCAACTGGATGACGCTTCACAACAAAGTTCAGGTAGTCAGAGAGCCTGGGGTTCCCAGGACAGACTGTGGACAAAGTGCCAGCTTCACGGTCAGAAACGTTCAGCTTATACACCCACTTGTGGTCTT
Organism: Tragulus kanchil; assembly: GCA_022376925.1. Taxonomy (NCBI): domain Eukaryota; kingdom Metazoa; phylum Chordata; class Mammalia; order Artiodactyla; family Tragulidae; genus Tragulus; species Tragulus kanchil. Next base: position 165,732,373 of record JAIOJX010000005.1, read on the forward strand.
CAGGCTGTCACACACCCCAGAGTCTTACTTTTCCCATCTCCTTAATGGGCATATTGATACCAGTGTGTTATCTCTAGACTGCTGGTGAGGCTCAAAGGAGATCCCTTGGAAGAATGCGTGGTTTGGGATCTGTAGAATGAGGTTGTGATGGGGGGAACCAGAAAGGTAGATCACAGGCTACAACATGGAGCACTAACTCCTCCCAGATGGGAGTCCTGCTAATCTCCCTTCATGAAGCACGGGGGTTAATAAACGAAACTTAGTAAACCCAGAAGCAACATGGTCCGTCTCAGGGCAGCTGCACCGTCAAAGAGGCAAAGTCCAAGGTGTTTTCATTTTATCTTCCCCAAACCCTGAAGAAGATCCAAACGCCAAGTCTAGGAACTTGGTAGCATCTCTGTTTCTCTCCCCCCTCCGCCCTCAGCCCCAGCACTCACGCTGGCCCTTCTCCAGGCACCTCCCAGCCCTCCTCTCCATCTCCGTGTCTGATGGAGCTCAATCCGGCCTCTCTGGCCTCAAAAGAACCCTTTCTGCGTTGGGGGTGGTGATCCCAACTGGTGAGGATGGGATTCTTGAGGGCAGCTGCAGAGGAAGGCTCTAGGGTTTAACATTTGTTTTTTTATGCCAAGGCGATTGTTTATTTTGATGGTGTCCTCAAAGCTCTCTGTGGCTCAAACTCAAGAGCTTGTGCAAATGTTGAAAACAAATTATGCCTTTTGGGATAAATTTTCTTTTTCTCCCAAATCTCCATTTTAAGCTCATTTCCTGCTTTCCCTCGGGGTGAAAAGGAAGACCTGAGTTCCTGCCTTTCTCAGAGCATCTTCCTGGTGGGAAACCCAGGGCCTCTTAGAGTTGAAAGAGGCTCCAGGGTTCCCCTAGGGCCATCACAGGTGATGCCCAAGGACTGCGGCCGTACCCTAGCCTCCACGTAGATGCTTCCAGGGAGGGGGGATTCTCCTTCCACCTGAGGCCCAGCAGATAAGGTCTGACTTTCTCCCAAGTGAGCGCGGTCCCCTAGGGCCCTCCAGCCTCTGTGTCCAGGCTCCGCACCTCCCTGCCCCACATGCCCAGTCTCAGGGGAGGCTGACCGAAGGCGATTTCCCAGAAGTATCCAGTGACCTAAAGGTGCCCCAGAGGTTCCAGCAAGTGCAAGTTTTGAAAGAGAATGATCGAGTCTTTATCTTTGCGTGCTCCGTCACATCAGACTCTTTTGACCCCATGGATGGTAGTAATCTGCCCGGCTCCTCTGTTCATGGAGTTCTCCAGGCAAGAATACTGAAGTGGGTAGAGTGGGTTGCCATTTCCTACTCCAAGGGATCTTCCCAACTGAGGGACGGAGCCCGGATCTCTTGTATCTCCTACACTGGTAGGCGGATTCTTCACCACTGTGCCACCTGGGACAGTATGGTATGATCAATTAGAATTCCAATGGCTTCTTCTCACATTCCAGCTGAAGTTGTCTCTGAAAAGGGGATTGGGAGAGCGCTGCCGTCAAGGGCACAGGCTGCAGCCAGGCCTGCTGGTGGAGGCCATCTCTCAACATTCCAGTTGAGAACTTGTAAGTCACCAAGATGGGCTTCCCTGGTAGTCCAGTGGGTAAAGAGTCTGCCTTGGGGCTTCCCTGGTGGTCCAGTGGGTAAGGACACCACCTTGCAGTGCAAGGGGCGCCGGTTCGATCCCTGGCCTGGGAAGATCCCACGTGCTGTGGAGTGGCTGGTCCAATGTGTCCAATTACTGAGCCGGAGCTCTGGAGTGCACGCACCCAGAGCCAGTGCTCTGCGACAACAGAGGCTGCTGCGATGGGAGGCCCACACAGGCCGAAGAACAAAGATGGATAAAAATAGATAAATGAAAGACCAACAGAAGTGGCCCGCCTGCCCCCCTCTCTCCCAACTCCCCCGCCAAAAAACAATTAAAAAAAAAAAAAGGAGTCTGCCTTGCAGTACAAGGGGCACCAGTTTGATCCCTGGCCCGGGAAGATCCCACGTGCCGCAGAGTGGCTGGACCACTGTGTCCAGTTACGAGCCAGCACTCTGGAGTGCATGTGCCAGAGCCGGTGCTCTGCTGTGAGAGAGGCCACTTCAATGGGAGTCCCACACAGGCCAAAGAATAAAGATGGATGAAAATAAATAAAAACAATAATATTAAAAATATATATATATAAATAATATTCCTTCTGTTTTCTGTTTTGGTTTTTTTGGACACAAGGCACATGGGATCTTACCTCCCTGATCAGGGATTGAATCCACATCCCCTGCACTGGAGGGGGAAGTCTCAACCACTTCGACCACCAGGGAAGTCCAAAGATGCTCCTTTTTTTTTTTTTGCTTTTACAGAGTTTTGTTGTTTACAGATATGTATACTCCCAGACTAGTCATATGTATATCCCTGACCCCTCCCTCCTGGGCCCCCTTCTAAGTTACCCCCATCCCACCCCTACAGGCCGTCACATAGCGCCATGCAAGATCCCTTAGTCCCACAGTGCGTTGACAATAGTTACCTCTTTTACATATGATAGTATAGGCTTCCATGTTACTCTTTGCATATCTCTCACCCACTCTTCCCTCCCCCGCAGTGTTCACAAGCTTGTTCTCTATGTCTATTTTTCCGGGATGCTCCATTTTTAAACAGATATTTGAAACCCCTGGTCAGTTTCCCTGAGTGGGGCTTAGGACTGTTCATTGTCATAAGATTCCCAGATATCTCTGATGCACAGTCAGGTTAGGAAGCACTGCTCTGGGTAAGAAGGGTGGTGGTCTCTGTTCTTTTAGTGGAAACAAACCTGTATCCACTCACATTGTCTTCATGACGCTTGTAATCCTTGCAGCTGAAGTGAGCAGTCGCTGGACTTAGGCTATGATTCTCAAACTGCCCACTGAGGCACCCAGAGGACAGAGCAGACTGACAAGCATGCCGGAGGATATCTCACACTTGCAAGGAAAGACACAGGGATAGCCGATGTTGAATTAGCTCAAGGTGATTCACAGCTTCAGCTCATACTATACTTTTTCTGATGAAGCCATCTCTTTCCAATGGGTTTCCAATGGTTGCTGTGAGAAAAACAAAGTCGCACGTGGAAATCACTGTGGGATAGGATCTAAAGGAGGGGACATCAATCTGATTCCAAGGATTGAGAAGCTGGCCCACAGGTGTACAGGTTCCATTAATAAGTATTTCCAGTTATTTTTGAATTAAATAGAAATATTCTCTTTAGGTTTTGATTTATGTATGTTATTTGAAAACTCAACTCTAAAATCATTGACCCTAAAGAAGGCTGAGCCATAAAGAATTGATGCATTCAAATTGCGGTGGTGGAGAAGATTCTTGAGAGCCCCTTGGACTTCAAGGAGATCAAATCAGTCAATTCTAAAGGAAATCAACCCTGAATATTCATTAGAAGGACTGATGTTGAAGCTCCATACTTTGGCCAGTTGATGAGAGGAATCGTCTCATTGGAAAAGACCCTGAAGGCAAAAGGAGGGGAGGGGGCAGCAGAGGATGAGATGGTTAAAGAACATCACTGACTCCCTGGACATAAATTTAAGAAAACTCTGGGAGATAGTGAAGGATAGTGAAAAATAGCCAGGAAAACCCGGCATGTTGCAGTCCGTGAGGTCACAAAGAGTTGGGCACAACTTAGTGACTGAATGACAACATGAAATTGTTAGGACACAAATGCTTATTAAGTTATTTGGACCTGTTTAATCAATGGAACTGTTACTTTGGGGTTCATTTGTTTAACCTAAGGACACTGAAAAAATTTATGAGATACTAAGAGCATCATGAACTGAGAAAATTCAGGAGCTTCTGGTTCCATCTTAAGGATATCTCTGATGCACAGTCAGGTTAGGAAGCACTGCTCTGGGTAAGAAGGGTGGTGGTCTCTGTTCTTTTAGTGGAAACAAACCTGTATCCACTCACATTGTCTTCATGACGCTTGTAATCCTTGCAGCTGAAGTGAGCAGTCGCTGGACTTAGGCTATGATTCTCAAACTGCCCACTGAGGCACCCAGAGGACAGAGCAGACTGACAAGCATGCCGGAGGATATCTCACACTTGCAAGGAAAGACACAGGGATAGCCGATGTTGAATTAGCTCAAGGTGATTCACAGCTTCAGCTCATACTATACTTTTTCTGATGAAGCCATCTCTTTCCAATGGGTTTCCAATGGTTGCTGTGAGAAAAACAAAGTCGCACGTGGAAATCACTGTGGGATAGGATCTAAAGGAGGGGACATCAATCTGATTCCAAGGATTGAGAAGCTGGCCCACAGGTGTACAGGTTCCATTAATAAGTATTTCCAGTTATTTTTGAATTAAATAGAAATATTCTCTTTAGGTTTTGATTTATGTATGTTATTTGAAAACTCAACTCTAAAATCATTGACCCTAAAGAAGGCTGAGCCATAAAGAATTGATGCATTCAAATTGCGGTGGTGGAGAAGATTCTTGAGAGCCCCTTGGACTTCAAGGAGATCAAATCAGTCAATTCTAAAGGAAATCAACCCTGAATATTCATTAGAAGGACTGATGTTGAAGCTCCATACTTTGGCCAGTTGATGAGAGGAATCGTCTCATTGGAAAAGACCCTGAAGGCAAAAGGAGGGGAGGGGGCAGCAGAGGATGAGATGGTTAAAGAACATCACTGACTCCCTGGACATAAATTTAAGAAAACTCTGGGAGATAGTGAAGGATAGTGAAAAATAGCCAGGAAAACCCGGCATGTTGCAGTCCGTGAGGTCACAAAGAGTTGGGCACAACTTAGTGACTGAATGACAACATGAAATTGTTAGGACACAAATGCTTATTAAGTTATTTGGACCTGTTTAATCAATGGAACTGTTACTTTGGGGTTCATTTGTTTAACCTAAGGACACTGAAAAAATTTATGAGATACTAAGAGCATCATGAACTGAGAAAATTCAGGAGCTTCTGGACTAAGGAGAAAGGTCAGCAAACATTTATTCTCAGAAGTAAAGGATATATGGGCCAGGTGACACCGCAAAGAAACACTAAAGTCAAGAATGTGGAGCATTTTATGCAAGCCTGGTTTCCTGGGAAAAAAAACAATGCCATTAAACAAAAAAGTTTGGGAGACTCATCTAAGTTGAAAGACATTGCAATGCTAGCTCTTTGATTGGATCCTGGTTTGGAAATAATGGACATTTGCAAATGTCCTATAGTTTGAGAAACTTGAATATGGAGTAGGTATTAGATGACATGGAGAATAATTGTTCATTATATTAAGTGCAATAGGTATTATTTTAAGTGAACCGTTACATCTAACTTTCTTTAGATAGACATAAAAATATAAACTATGGAGGAAATTATGGGGGCTTCCCAGGTGGCACTAGTGCTAAAGAACTTGCCTGCCAATGCAGATACAAGAGATGCAGGTCTGATCCCTGGGTCAGGAAGATGTTCTGGGGGAGCAAAATGGCAAACCCCACTCCAGGATTCTTGCCTGGGAAATCCCGTGGACAGAGGAGCCTGGTGAACTACAGTCCATGGGGTCACACAGAGTTAGACATGGACGAAGAGACCTCGCATGCATGCATGGAGGAAGCATGGCTAATAATTATTAATAATTAGTGGTAATCAACACATTAATATACAGAATGTTTCATTGTGATTGCGTTTTTCTTTTCTGAATGTTTTGAGACTCTTCGTATAAACAGTCTTCGTAAAGTAACAGGCTAGTGGCAAACTGAGCAATACAACTAAGCAAGGATGTAAAGATGTGGACAAATCCATTGAAATTCCTCCCAACTTTGCCACGAAATTGTACACACCTGGTGGTCCCGAGGTTAAGAATCTGCCTGGCGGTGCAGGGGGATATGGGTTCAATTCCTAGTTGGGGAACTAAAGTCCCACGTGCTGTGGAGGAACAAAGCCTGTCCATGCGCCTCAAAGAAAAATCCCACGTGATGCCATGAAAACCCCATGTGCTGCAACTAAGACCTGAGGCTGCCAAAATAGTTTTCAAAATTGTACCAACCAAGAATGGCACCTTAGCTGTTGATTATTTTGCAGAGTAACTAATTTCCCTCTTGAAAAAAATCAGAGGAAAGTCTCCATGAGTTCTGCACATGAAGGAGGGACCACTTTACTCTCACTCCACAGAGCTGAACAAGGAGCTGGGGACAGGATACTGGTATTGCCATCTGTGAGAACTAAGGAAATACAGAAGATAGGCTGACAAGCTGGGGCAGGGGTCCTGGGCTGCTCAACATCCCACCCCCCAGTTCTGTGGTCCCAGGCTCCTGTCACACATTCTCTGGGATGGACTTCTTGAGAAGGTACCACTTAAAAACTGTCCCCCAGATGCTGGCAGGGTTGGGTAGCTGGACCTGGTGGTGATTCTATATGCGTGTTAAGTAATCATGGACATCGACTGAGCTGCTCACTCAAGATCTGAACATTTACGAAACTTAAATGATTCCTCAGTTTTTTTTTTTTTTTAAAAAAAAAAAAAAAAAAAAGGCTCTTCCCTTACCCCTGAAATAATCCGCTCAGAGAACTGAGGAGGAAGGGGTGAAATTTTAGCCTTGCCTCTTGGAAGCTTCAGAAATAATAACTACATTTCAGAACAAACACCAGAGATAAAAGATGAGGATTTGGAGGTATACTTTTCAAATCCACCGATGAGAAAGAGAGAAATTTAATATCTGAACCATTTTAAACCTTTAAGCCTCTGTGCACAAAGCTAGCCATTTCTTGATCTCTTTGTTAATGTAGCTTTAGTACCAGGTGGTTTACTGTACAAAGTTCTGCGGTTCTTGAAAAAACTCACATCAAAACATTGTCTCCGGGCTTCCCTGGTGGTCCAGTGAGTAAGGACACCGCCTTGCAGTGCAAGGGGCGCCGGTTCAAGCCCTGGCCTGGGAAGATCCCACGCGCCGCGGAGCGGCTGGACTGATGTGTCCAACTACCCAGCCGGAGCTCTGGAGCGCATGCGCCCAGAGCCGGTGCTCTGCGACAACAGAGGCCACCGCGATGGCAAAGATGGATGAAAATGGACAAATGAAAGACCAATAGAAGTGGCCCGCCTGCTCCCCTCCTTCCCCACCCCACCCCCAGCCCCACCAAAATAAATAAATAAATAAATCTTAAAAAAAAAAAAAAAAACACATTGTCTCCAAGTGCTGTTAAAAAATGAACAGTGACTTTAGAAATGAATGAAATGAATGAAGTAGTCTTCCACGGATGGATCTTTGGGGCCAGAAGGGGCCAAGGGGCGGTGGGGGAGGGGACCGGAGAGCAGAGAGGATAAAGAAAAATCCAGTGTAAGCCCAGGAAGTGCCTTATCCTTCTGCCTAACTGGCCATGGGACTGTGGGGGCCAGGAAGGGTACCCACCTTCCTGCCACTCACACCTAGAAGCCGGGGTCCTGACCTTGGTCAGCTGACACTGACCCAAACCCAGACCCAGGCACTCAGGAAGATGATAAGCAGAAATGCTCCTTGAGAACCAGACCTGGGGAAGGGGCGCTGCAGGGTGCCTCTGGGGGTTGGGGGGGGGGGGGGCCTGTCCCAGCGGGTGGGAGTGGTGCCCAGGGCCTCGGAAGGTTCCTCCGCAGGACCCTCCCCGCAGCGAGCCCAGCTGCTTGCTCCCTCCGCAGCTCAGCAGCTCCCCCGTGAGCCCACACTGGGAACTTCAGACAGCTGGTTCCTTCTTGCAGAGTCAGGGGCATTCTGGATAGCACCAGGCAGCTTCTCCCAGGGAGTCCATCGCTCTCTGGACAAGGGAAAGTCCCCAAGAAGACAAGAAGCCCCTCAAAGGACACCTAGTGGATTCCCTTCCCTTTGGTCCAGATGCATAATACCTCCAGAAGAGACCACCAGCTGCCTGTTTTCACTGCTTTCAAGAAGGTTGAACTGATGCTTTCAAAGTGTGGCGCTGGAGAAGACTCTTGAGAGTCCCTTGGACTGCAGGGAGACCAAGCCAGTCAATCCTAAAGAAAATCAACCCTTGAATATTCATTGGAACGACTGATGCTGAAGCTCCAATACTGTGGCCACCTGAAGCAAAGAGCCAACTCACTGGGAAAGACCCTGATGCTGGGAAAGGTTGAAGGCAGGAGGAGCAGGGGGCGAAAGAGGATAAGATGGGTGGATGGCATCGCCAACTCAATGCACACGAGTCTGAGCAAACTCCAGGAGACGGTGGGGACAGGGAAGCCTGGCGTGCTGCAGTCCATGGGGGTGCCAAGAGTCAGATATGACTGAGTCACTGAACACCAGCCCTGCTCACATGCCAACCCTTCTCTGAGACCCTCTCTAAGACTTCTTGCTCTTTAACGCGGCCACTTGGCTGAGCCAGGAACCTGACTCCAAGTTGGGCTAGCAAAGCAGACGCCTCCCGACCTTGATACCCAGTTGAAGGCCTTCCCTGTTCTGCCCCTCACATTCTCTGTTGCTGACCCTCTCCTTCTCAGAGACCGACATTTTCAGTGTCAGTTATTTGAGCAATATTCAGATCCATCTCCCTGGTCCTGGGGCTCATCCCGTGGCCACTCAAATGATGTGGAAAAGGAATCCCAGCCAAGGCGGCAGGAATTAGCCCGGATTAGAAACCCTACACCTTCCACGTGTGACATTAAACAGACCACATGACTGCAGATCATGAAGGTTTATTGACCAGGAGCTGTGCTGTGCACGTTACATGTATGATCTCAGTGAACCTCACTGAGTCAATGTTACCTTCATCTAACAGGTGAAGGAATGGAGGCATGAAAAGACATGTGACTTGCTCAAGCTCACACAGCTAATAAATGTTGGGGTTTGGTTAGAATTTAGGCAGCTGAACTCCATGATGTGATCTTAGTCAGAATTTTCCTGCTAGTAAATAGTTTTTAAAAAAAAAAAAAAAAAGCAGTAAAAATAATTGACAGGCTTCCCCGGTGGCTCAGTGGTAAAGAATCCCCCGGCCAAAAGACACAGGTTCGATCCCTGATTCAGGAAGAATCCTCCAGCTGTGAACTGGAAGAGACTGTTGAGAGTCTCTTGGACTGCAAGGAGATCAAACCAGTCAATCCTAAAGGAAATCAACCAAGAATATTCATTGGAACGACTGATGCTGAAGCTCCAATACTGTGGCCACCTGAAGCAAAGAGCCAACTCACTGGGAAAGACCCTGATGCTGGGAAAGGTTGAAGGCAGGAGGAGCAGGGGGCGAAAGAGGATAAGATGGGTGGATGGCATCGCCAACTCAATGCACACGAGTCTGAGCAAACTCCAGGAGACGGTGGGGACAGGGAAGCCTGGCGTGCTGCAGTCCATGGGGGTGCCAAGAGTCAGATATGACTGAGTCACTGAACACCAGCCCTGCTCACATGCCAACCCTTCTCTGAGACCCTCTCTAAGACTTCTTGCTCTTTAACGCGGCCACTTGGCTGAGCCAGGAACCTGACTCCAAGTTGGGCTAGCAAAGCAGACGCCTCCCGACCTTGATACCCAGTTGAAGGCCTTCCCTGTTCTGCCCCTCACATTCTCTGTTGCTGACCCTCTCCTTCTCAGAGACCGACATTTTCAGTGTCAGTTATTTGAGCAATATTCAGATCCATCTCCCTGGTCCTGGGGCTCATCCCGTGGCCACTCAAATGATGTGGAAAAGGAATCCCAGCCAAGGCGGCAGGAATTAGCCCGGATTAGAAACCCTACACCTTCCACGTGTGACATTAAACAGACCACATGACTGCAGATCATGAAGGTTTATTGACCAGGAGCTGTGCTGTGCACGTTACATGTATGATCTCAGTGAACCTCACTGAGTCAATGTTACCTTCATCTAACAGGTGAAGGAATGGAGGCATGAAAAGACATGTGACTTGTTCAAGCTCACACAGCTAATAAATGTTGGGGTTTGGTTAGAATTTAGGCAGCTGAACTCCATGATGTGATCTTAGTCAGAATTTTCCTGCTAGTAAATAGTTTTTAAAAAAAAAAAAAAAAAGCAGTAAAAATAATTGACAGGCTTCCCCGGTGGCTCAGTGGTAAAGAATCCCCCGGCCAAAAGACACAGGTTCGATCCCTGATTCAGGAAGATCTCACATGTAGCGGAGCAGCTAAGCCAGGGTGCCACAGCCATTTAGCCCCATGCTCTAGAGCCCCTGGGCTGCAGCTCCTGAAGCCTGCAACAAGAGAAGGCACCTCAGTGAGAAGCCCATGCACTGCACCTAGAGAGTAGCCCCTGCTCCCCGCAACTAGAGAAAAGCCCGCATAGCAGCGAAGACCTAGCACTGCCAAAAAGAAATCATAAAATTTTTAAAGAATACTTGAGATGCTTCCACTGCTAAGACTCTGGGAGAAAGCTGCACATTCAGTAAGAGTGCACCCACGTTTTCACATCTCCAGATGGGCCGTGGTTAAGGTAACCACCTAAGAAAATTCAGAGAAAGACTCCCTGCAGAAGGAGCTATGGTGTCTGTTTAGGTAGCACATAAACTAAAATTGGAACAAAATGGAGAAGATTAGGATGGCACCTGCGCAAGGATGACACACAAATTCATGAAGCTTCCATATTTTTGTGAAATTGTTTGCAGGACAGGAATGGAGATGCATACAGAGAGAACAGACTTGTGGACCCATTGAGAGGGTGGAGGAAGGAGAGGGTGGGATGCATGGAGAGAGTAACGTGGAAATATTATCATATGTAAAATAAACAGCCAAGGGGACTTTGCTCTATGACTCAGGGAACTCAAGTCGGGGCTCTGTAACCTATGGGGTGGATACGAAGGGAGGTGGGAGGGAGGCTTCGGAGGGAGGGAGCATGTATAGACCTGTGGCTGATTCATGTTGATGTGTGGCAGAAGCCAACCCAATCTTGTAAAGCAATTATCCTTCAATTAAAAATAAATTTTAAAAAATTAAGAAGGGGAAAGGACAGCCCTCCTGGGAAACCAGGGTCTCAACTCTGGAATCACCAGGATCTCAATACAGATATTTCCAAGGCAGCCAGCGGCGCTGTGCTTCTCCCACATTGGTCTTAAGCAGGGTGACCTGTGGACCAAAAGCCGCATACTTGCAAAAACATTTTTTCTCTGGAGACCAAGAAGCAGCAAATTCTTTTCCTGGGAACATCTCTATCAAAGAGACATCTGTTACTCTTAGGCGATCTGTATGCCATAACAGTTTAAAAAAACAGAGTTTAAGTGCTTAAATAAGAAGAAAACAGTTTGCCCGCCTTGCAAAACACATATAAACTGTGCTGGAATGAACACGGGGGAACACTTATCTTCCCTAGATCATCCTGAAACTCAACTTTTTTTTTTTTTTTGATAATGTATGTCTATTGGTATGGGAAGATGATTGTGATATATCGCTAAAGGGAAGGGGGGAAGAAACACCACCACCACCCAAACTGGTTGCAAACACCAAACCAGACATTTTAAAGGAGCGTTTGACTCTAGCTCCCTGACCGGGGTGAGGGACCCTCTCTCTGCAGGTCTTGTGAAGAAAGGGAAGCACAAGTTGAGACTGGCTGGATTTTGGTAGCTATCTATAGGCCAAAGCCTTGTCTGAGCTGAAACCTGGGGCAGCCTGGTATGGAGAAAGGTGGTAGGGTGGGGTCTAAAAGACCTGGGTTCCAATCCTGACAGCACCAACCATGAGCCATGGTGACCTGGCACAGGTTCAGTGCCCTCTCTGAGGCAGTGGAAGCCACATCCACTGACCAAGTCTGATACCATCTGCAGTGTGCTTTGCACAGCGCAGGGCATGTGGGAGGTGCTCAGGAAGGGGGGCAGGCCTCGCCATTCTGCAATCACAGGGGTCGACCATGACCAAGGGGCAACAAAGAGATGCCAGGCTCTGAATGCAGTCCACCAAAATCTGAGACCCTGATCCACTCGAGATTTCTTTGCTCACTCAAGCAACATTTACAGATGGCCTACCATGTGGCTGCTTGGGGCCAGGCAAGTAGGCTCGCCTCTGGAAACTCACTGCAACCCAACCCATCCTTGTCCTTGGGGGAAAAAGGTCATAGACAGGTAACAGAAGACTCACTGTGCCTGAGCTCTAGGGGTGCTGGGAAAGAGGGTGTAAGGGCAGAGGCCTGCTTGGTAGGGTCCTCAGAAAAGACCTCTCCCAGGAACTGACATTTGGCCCAAGACAGCAAGGAGCCACAGTCGGGAGAGGGCAGCCTGTGCGGAGGCGGCGGAAAGCAGCGCTGGAGACCTGCTCCCGTCTGAGCTCCACACGTGAGCTGCAGAGGGCGGGGCTGGGCTCAGCTCTCCTGGCCTTGCAGTCAGGAGGCCATGGTCATGATCCTGAATGCTTATTTTGAGAAGAAAGGCCCAGAAAGGGGCTCGTGCAGATGAGTCACATGGTCAAGCTTGTGCTTTTTAAAAGGTGGGTGCTGGATGAAGGTGGAGAGGAGTGTGGAGTGAGGAGGACAGACCAGCGAGGAGGCTCCACTGGTCAAAACCTGGGACTCTGGAGGCGGGAAGGGTGGATGCATTCAAGCCAGATTGGGAGAAGACTCTAGAGGGTTGGCGATGGATCAGACAGAAGTACAGGAAAGGGGAGACCCTCAGGCTACGTCCAGGGACCCTGGCCTAGCGGCTCTGTGGGAACTGGGGAAATGTCCCCAGTTTCTCCAATGGATATAGCACTGTGACCCCCCTGAAAGCACCCAGCGAAGGTACAATGTGCAAGACCCCCACTCAGAGCCCCAAGGAGAGCGACCCTCGGGTTTCTGCTCAAGCAGCTTTGTAAAGCTTACAGTACCTGTGGAGAGCCCCTATCCAAGAAGAAGGGCCATTTTGATAGAGTGTATCCCTGCCCCTCATCTGTGTGTGAGCTTCCTCCCCGGCCCACCCGGGCACCAGCCCTGTCTGTGTACGCAGCTCAGCTGGAGAAGAAGCACTGTGTTAAAACCCTAGAAGCTAAACGGTACAACAAGACCATTTAGAACTTGAATAAAGGCAAGTTCTAGAACATCCGCAGCCAAGACGAAAGTAAATAATGACAGAATGTGAGTCACGACTGCGCTTGCCAGAGTATTTGCAGAGGGTATAAACAAAGTGTGCTCACAGAGTCGGAGCCGGGGACCTGGGAACGGGGGACCAGCGCATCAGCTCCCAGCTCCAGCACATGTGAGAGCACTCGAATAAGACTGCAGTCTGGGGAGGAGCCAAGAGGCGGATGCCACTGAGCGCACGCACGCACACAGAGTGGAAAACTTAGGTAACTGATTCTTCATTCTCTGGAGTTCACGTATGTCAAGCTACATATTCATTAAAAAAAGTCTTACCCCCAGGGCTTCCTTGGCAGTTCCGTTGTTGAGACTTTGCCTTCCAATGTGGGGGTGCAGGTTTTATCCCCGGTAAGGGAGCTGGGTTCTCATATGCCTTACAACCAAAAGCCCAACACACGGAACAGGAGATGTGGCAAGCTCAATAAAGACCTTCAAAAAGTGGGATGTCCCTGGTAGTCCAGTGGTTAAGACTGTGTTCCCAATGCAGGGGGCCCAGGTTCAATCCCTGATCAGGGAACTAGATCCCACAGGCCACAACTAGGACTCAGAGCAGCCAAATAAATACTTTAAAAAAAAAAAGACTTTCAAAAAATGGTATATATATATATATATATAAATCTTGAAGCTTATCCCCATAAAAAGAGTATTCTCATGTTTTTTTCAATGAAATCACTTCATTACTAAGGTCAACACGAAGCTTAAAACTGAGATTCAAGGAGAGAAAAGACGGAACACCTGAGCGTGTACACATATGAGATGAACGCCACCAGCCAGTCCTGCGCCCTCAGTCTCTCCCCCAGGGGCTGTTGCCTTCTTTCTTGTGGCAGAGTTATTGTAATGACCTCCCCTCTTCCCATCAGCTGCTCCCTTAGAGGCCTGGTGAAGATCCCTTATTCTGGGTGCTGTGCGACGCCCTGGAGGGGTGGGATGGGGGGATATCCATATGACTAATCTGGGCTCATATATATCTGTAAACAACAAAACTCTGTAAAAGTAAAAAGTAAAATAAAAATAATAAAAAAAAGGAAATAGAAAAGAAAAAAAAATCCCTTATTCTTTAATCCCACTACACTACAGCTAGGATTTGGCCTGGAAGGGGGAGTGGTTGCTCTTCAAATAGCCGCTGTGTGAGGATCTTGATCCAACTGCCAGTATTCACCCCAGCCCTGGGCTCCCCTGGGGGCCCTGTCCAGACAGAGGACAGACCTTCAAAAAGGAGCTCGGGTCAGCAGACCCCACTACTCCCAGCCCGTGCAAGTCAGGTCCTTGGTGTGGGTTTTCCTGTCTCCAGAATGGGAGAAATAGCTGGTCTCCTCCTTTGAAAGGTTTTCTGTATGAAGCAGTGGGAAGAAGCACTTGGAAGGGGGTTCTTTGGAGTGTGAGGTGATCCGTACCGTGCCTTGGAGGGGGTGGGCTTCCGTGCTTGAGAGAGGTGCCCCACGAGGGCGGTAGACTCGGGGTGAGTCAGGGTGGATCTGGAGGTGTCGGTCAGGGCTGCACGGTCACAGACGAGACTCACCGCGACAGTGCTGGCCGGCCTGCAGAGGATGGAGGTCATGGAACGCACTCTAGAGCTGGCAGGTAACAGAGAGCGTGACCGGCCTGAAGGCACGAGGACATGACTGGGCCAGGGCCTGCGGCCACTGGAGAGCCCACCTGTGCTCTGCCCAAGCATCTGCACAGAAAGCTTGAAAACAGGCCCGGTCAAGCCCAGCATCCGTGACCTGCGGGCGGAGGCGTTGAGACCTGCCGCCTGCTGTCTCAAGCGTGTGTTCTACTCTGGTGCTTTGACCTTTGGCTCCCGGCTGGCACTGGAGGCGCTCTCCTCCCAGTACCAGCTAATTCCTGGAGACAGAAAACAACTGAACAACCCAGAGCTCACGTCCCCAGGCCCTTCTTGATGGGGCGCGCACACTCTGGGCCACCTGCCCGCCTCATTCAGCCCCGGTACCAGACCATTAGGGACGCCCCCTAAGCCCCGGAACCTACGGAAATGATTCAAGCTAGCCAGTCCTACTCTTTGCCCTGCCCTTTCCAAGGAAACCACAGTAAAGGCTTTTTGCCCACATTTCCCCCTCATTCTCTCCACCTCTTGACCGACCCTGGGTGATTCCCCACCAGCCCTGCCTGGTGGGACCTGCCGCCTTCTCTAAGAAACTGTAGCAAACTATCCGACCTATGATAGTCATCTCCTAACCTGCTGGGCTAACCATATCTGACTAATAGTAAGACCTACATTTTAACATACCTGTGGACTCCGCTGGAGCATGAATCCTCATGCCTCCAATACCCCCGCCCATTGAATCTGGGTACCCAATATGATGGACACGAGTTTGAGCAAACTCTGAAAGAGAGGGAAGCCTGGCATGCTGCAGTCCATGGGGTCACAAAGAGTTGGACAAGACTTAGAGACGACCAGCAACCACCCAACACAGCCCCTGGCCTGTTACAGACACTTTTTTTTTTTTTTTAGAAATCTGGCCCCAACTGTTTGTAGTTTGTTTTTTTTTTTTTCCTTTGGCCACTTCTATTGGTCTTTCATTTATCTATTTTCATCCATCTTTGTTCTTTGGCCTGTGTGGGCCTCCCACTGCAGTGGCCTCTCTTGCTGCAGAGCAGTGGTTCTGGGCGCATGCGCTCCAGAGCTCCGGCTCAGTCATTGGACACATTGGTCCAGCTGCTCCGCGGCACGTGGGGTCTTCCCAGGCCAGGGACCGAACCAGAGCCCCTTGCACTACAAGGCGGTGTCCTTACTCACTGGACTGCCAGGGAAGCCCACTATTTTTTTTTTTTTTTAAACAGTCATTTTATTCACTTGTTTATTTTTGGCTGTGTTGGGTCTCCATTGGTGCACGGACTTTTCTCTGGTTGCAGCCCGTCGTTGCAGTGGCTTTTCTTGTGGAGCATGGGTCCTAGGGTGTGCAGGCTTCGGGAGTTGAGGCTCTAGAGCACACGCTCAGTCGTTGTGGCTCAAGGGCTTAGTTGCTCCACAGCATGTGGGATCTTCCTAAATTAGGGACAGAACCTGTGTCTCCTGCATTGGCAGGCAGATTCTTTAGCACTGAACCACCAGGGAAGCCCGGGACACAGTCTAAATACGAATCCGTAAATGGATAGGGTGAAAGTGAAAAGCAGGGCAGAAGCATCATCCGACGACACGGATTTCCTGCACTCTGGTCTCACTGCTGCAGCGGCTTTAGAAGCTGAATTCTGTACACGCCTCGGTTTTGCACTTGGCAAGAATGTAGGCAGCCCGGCGGGAGGAAGCCGGGAAGCGGTGTGAGCGCGCGCTGTGGGAGTAAGCTGTGGTCAACGGAGCGGCTCCCCCTCCCACCGGCATTCAGCTTTTCAGGCAGCTCTTGCCCGAGAGGCTTTTCTCTCGGCAATCTTCCGGCGGCAATCCTCCGGCGCGAGCTGCTGCCTTTCTAAAGAGATCACCACCTCAAAGGGGTAAAAGGGTGAAAACCAGAAAGAGGGTTCCCAGTCACCTGCAGTCTCTGGGACCTACCGAGAGAGAAGCCACAGGGGTTCCCAGGTGGCTCAGCGGGGAAAGAACCCACCTGCGATGCAGGAGACGTGGGTACAATCCTGGGGTTGGGGCGAGCCCTGGAGGAGGAAATGGTAACCCGCGCCAGTATTCGCGTCTGCAGAATCCCACGGACAGAGGAGCCCTGGCGGGTTACAATCCACGGGGTCGCAAAGAGTCGGACACGACTGAAGCAACTGAGCACACAAGACACTCGTTCGGCTCCACGGAGGCCTTGAAATTATCCAGCATCAGCGACGGTGCGGGGGTGGAGAGGAGGGCGGGAGGGTGGTTTCTGTGGCCCTGCCCTTTTCTGACTAGCAGACTGTGAGTTGAGCTAGAGAACCTTTTTTTTTTTTTTTAAAGATTCCTTACTCTAAAAAGGATGTCGATCTGCTCTACTCGAAGACTGGATTTGCCAGATGACAGGGCCCTTTTTCCCTTTTCTGGAACTAGCAAAGGGACAACCCGTGAGTTGAGCTAAAAGGCTCCCATAGAGCACACGCTCAGTCGTTGTGGCTCAAGGGCTTAGTTGCTCCACAGCATGTGGGATCTTCCTAAATTAGGGACAGAACCTGTGTCTCCTGCATTGGCAGGCAGATTCTTTAGCACTGAACCACCAGGGAAGCCCGGGACACAGTCTAAATACGAATCCGTAAATGGATAGGGTGAAAGTGAAAAGCAGGGCAGAAGCATCATCCGACGACACGGATTTCCTGCACTCTGGTCTCACTGCTGCAGCGGCTTTAGAAGCTGAATTCTGTACACGCCTCGGTTTTGCACTTGGCAAGAATGTAGGCAGCCCGGCGGGAGGAAGCCGGGAAGCGGTGTGAGCGCGCGCTGTGGGAGTAAGCTGTGGTCAACGGAGCGGCTCCCCCTCCCACCGGCATTCAGCTTTTCAGGCAGCTCTTGCCCGAGAGGCTTTTCTCTCGGCAATCTTCCGGCGGCAATCCTCCGGCGCGAGCTGCTGCCTTTCTAAAGAGATCACCACCTCAAAGGGGTAAAAGGGTGAAAACCAGAAAGAGGGTTCCCAGTCACCTGCAGTCTCTGGGACCTACCGAGAGAGAAGCCACAGGGTTTCCCAGGTGGCTCAGCGGGGAAAGAACCCACCTGCGATGCAGGAGACGTGGGTACAATCCTGGGGTTGGGGCGAGCCCTGGAGGAGGAAATGGTAACCCGCGCCAGTATTCGCGTCTGCAGAATCCCACGGACAGAGGAGCCCTGGCGGGTTACGATCCACGGGGTCGCAAAGAGTCGGACACGGCTGAAGCAACTGAGCACACAAGACACTCGTTCGGCTCCACAGGGGCCTTGAAATTATTCTGCATCAGGGACAGTGCGGGGGTGGAGAGGAGGGCGGGAGGGTGGTTTCTGTGGCCCTGCCCTTTTCTGACTAGCAGACTGTGAGTTGAGCTAGAGAACCTTTTTTTTTTTTTTTAAAGATTCCTTACTCTAAAAAGGATGTCAATCTGCTCTACTCGAAGACTGGATTTGCCAGATGACAGGGCCCTTGGGTGTCATTCTCAGTGTGACTATCTCATTCCAGGCAGAGAGCCTGCCTGGGACAACCTGGGGTAGGGGTGGGGGGCAGATAACCCCCTGTTGGGGGATCAAGTGTTTGCTCTTTCTGATGAGGGCTTAGCTGAGTAGTTTGGCTGGAGGCAGCAAATGGCTCCCAAAGACCATCCCTTCCTCAGGCCAAGAAGGGAGGACAAGGCCCATTCATCCCCAGTGAATGGACAGTAAGAATCTGGGGGACCGCCCAAGGGGTCCCTCCAAAGAGGGTGGTCAGCAAGGTGACTGTGCAAACAGGTTTCACCCAGAACAGAATCGGCTGATGCTTGTAATCCCCGTGGAACAGTTCAACCCACTGTCCTCTCTCAAGTGTCCTGGTTTGATTGATAAATCACAGTCACACTCAACAGCAGGGATTGCTGCACACGGACTATCTGAGTTGGAAGGCTCTCAAGGAGGAGTCTGGTTGCTTTGTTTGTACAAACAGGAGTTTAAGGTTTGGCAAACACGCCGGAGAAGGTCTGGCGGCAGCAGACGGCAGGAACAGTGAGCAGCAGGTAATGGGCCCGACCTGGGGCTCTGCTGGAGAGGGGGACTGGGCTGGCTGGGACCACCTGGGCCCGTAGCATCTCACTACCTCCACCCCAAGCAGGGACTCTCAAAGACAGCATGTCTATCCTCCGGTTGAAGTCTCAAGCCCAGAGTCAACGAGTCTAGCAAAGGGTAGGCACCGAGCAGACAGGGTTTCACCAGATGGGCCGCAGGAGAAGGGACCCCCTGCCCCCGTTCCATCATCGGCGCGGGCTGGGCGCCGCCATCCCATTCAGCACCACCCGCGTCACCATGGGGACCCTGAAAACTCTCCCCCTGTTTGTTTTTCTTGCCTCCTGGTAGAGCTCTTGTTTCTGTCAAAATGAACTATTTGTGTTACACGAAATGTCACGGACTGTGGGCAAAACCAGGGCAAACCCACGCACAAGAAATAAGAGCCCTCTGATGATATTCACACGCAACTCTCGGAATCTTTAGAAGCTGGGTTGGATTTTCTTTTCCCAGCACTGAACTGACTCTCTAGAAGCAAATAACCCGAGAGACATCTGTCAGACTCGGACCCAGTGGCCTGAGCATGGCAGATCAACTCATCCTTGAGCTGATCCTCCAAGTGAACCTGGGGACACGTGCGACCCACCCACAGAGGCAGGGCAAAGACCTCGAAGGGAAGACGGGCTGTACGTTTCACCTGGTGGCCTCATATGAAGTTTAATCAAGCCGTAAGATACTCAGCATGTCCAGTGTTTAAGGACTATTCCACCTTCGTGTGTGAGAGAGAGCTAGAACTTCAAAGCTACTGGTGTTTTTATGTAAGATTAGCCGTCATGCAAAACTTACTGGTCAAGCAGGTAATAAAATACACAGATCCCATGGAAGGGTTTTGTACATTTCAGTCCTTGCAGATAACAAAGCGGTTATAAACCCTGCATGGTCCAGAGAGGGAGTTCCTTCGATTCTGAAAGCTGCCCGTCCTGCCAGCCTCTACCTGGAGGGCTCAGGTGTTGTAAATTCTCGAAGCTCTTTTAGCTGCAGTCTGAGCATCGGGTGGCTCCACGTCCTCTTCCTCGGTTCGCTTGTGTTTTAAGAACAAGTCAGACTTTAAGAAGCGGCTGTAGCTGTCATACTTCATGAGGTTAAAGATCTAAGGCGAAAAGGAAAATTATGAATCATTTAACACTTACTAAATACCTATTGTGGGCTGGGGCTTCCCAGGTGGTGCAGTGGTAAAGAACCCTCCTGCAGGAGACCCAGATTTGATCTCTGGGCCAGGATGATCCCCTGGAGAAGGAAATGGCTATCCCCTTCAGTATCCCTGCCTGGAGAATTCTGTGGATTGAGGAGCCTGGCGGGCTACAGTCCACGAAGTTGCAAAGAGTCGGACACATCTGATAGGAGCACAACTGTGTCAAGGGACACACAGCATGCCAAACACAAAGCTCAGGGAGGTCCTGCGGTAGACCAGGAGAATTTCTTAGATGTTTGGGGTCATTGTGGAAATTGTCTCAACGGAATATAAGAATTTCGTCACACGAACAAACCTGTATTTTTCACAGAAGTGTAAGTTCACACAGCACTGATGCCTACCTTGTATCAAGAGGTACGTTGAGAACCACCACTTAAAAAAAAAAAAAACTCATTTTATTTGGATAGATAATATAAGGATGTAGGTCTCCAGGAACTTGGGATAGTAGAAGAGAAACCGTATTTGTAGAGATGATGAGTTAAAGACCACTACCATATCAGACGATATGTTAAGACCCCTGGAAGTCTGGCATCCAAGATCTCAAACAAATCTATTATTACGCCAAGAAATGAAATGGGGCTTATTCAGTGCAGGGCAGAGAAGTGAAACGACAGGCTTGCCGGGGAGGGGCTTCGGGAACAGGCCCTGATTAACGAAAGTAACAGTAAGCTGAAGAACGCAAATACCTGTTGGCTCACACAGGCCCAGGAGCACTTCTCTGCGAACCAAGTCATCCTAAGGTACACTTGCCAGGTGCAAGGAGAAGGAGCCCTGACCGATGAGAGCACTGCTCTCTGCCACACCCCAAGTTCTCAGCCATGGCCCCATTTCCAACACCCCCTGCCCCACTGCCCCCCATCCTTTGCCTGTCCTCCCTTGCCCTGCAGAAGGGTGGGGATAGATGGAACAAAAGGGAAGCACTTTCTGGTTGTCAACAGACAGTCTCTTTCAAGAAGCCCCTTCGTCCCTCTCAGACCTTCCAACTGACCTTTCACGACATGGTACAGACTGAAAATCCACACCATGCACCCTGGCATCTTCATTCACTGCACTCAATGCGTGGAAAGTTCCAGGGGGTGTCTAGAATACCACTCTCTGCCAGGCGAGGCTGGGCTTCCCCGGTGGCTCAGTGGTAAAGAATCAGTAGAGACACAGGTTCTCGATCCCTGAATCAGGAAGATCCCCTGGAGGAGGGCATGGCAACCCACTCTCCAGTATTCTTGCCTGGAGAATCCAACGGACAGAGGAGTCTGGCAGGCTACCGTCCTTGGGGTCGCACAGAATCGAACACAACTGGAGCGACTGAGCCTGCATGCACACCAGGCAGGGTCATCAAGAGGATGATGAAGCATCTAAATCTGCCCTCTTGCAACAGGCACATAAACGGCTCTGTAAAGGAAATGCCTGACAGTGCCCACGAAACAGCTGCCTGGGGGCTGCCACAGCTGGAACTTGTCCTTGACACCTTCAGTCACAGGAGCACCACCCATATCATTTTTCCTCAGCAGAGTGTGGACTTAGGGTTTTCTGGAAACTCTTAAACTCCTGCTTGCCCTTCCACGGGTGCCCCGTCCAGTCTGGTCCACCTGCTTAGAAAGTCCACGCCTCCAAAAGCCCCACCTTGTGCCTCTCCAGAGTGCATCTATTTTGGAGCAATCTTGTCCTCTTAGACCACAAGGTTGGAGAAACAATTCATTAAAACAAAACAAAAAAAAACCCAGAAAATACAAAAATGATAGGCAGAGGTGAGGCAGGGACTGAGAGATGCCATCCCTCACCACCTGCATTATTCAGCCCTTCCAGGCACAAGAGCCCCCAAAGGGGCCTTGGAGATGCCCACCCAGTTCACAGTTTGAAATGATCCTCAAAGAGTGCCTAATGAAACCAGCTTTGTGAGCACACCCCCCAACTCGGGCACTCACCCCCACACCGCCTCCCAACCAGGTCCACAGCAGATGGGACCCAGCACTGCCAGCAGGATGCGGTTCGACCCAAGTGTCTCGTCTCAGTCTCCGTGTGTGGGAGTGGAACATCCTGTTTGCCTTCTGTGGCTCTTCAAGAAAAGAAGAAGAAAGGCTGGGGCTGGAGGCGCCCGGGCCAGGGGTGGGGCGGGTGGGGGGGTGGGGGAGGAGGCACTGGCAGGACTCGCTCGGCCTCCAGGAGATGCCAGGGTGCTGCAGGCCCCGCTTCCCCTTCAGCACACCTGGGGCCAGCAGGCTTGGGAGGAGGGGCTCCAAGGGCCACTCCCTGCCGTGGGCAGGCGTGCGATGCCTGTGAGGACCTCCTAGCTGGGGCTTTCCGCTCCATGAGCCCTCGCCGGTCTCCTGGTGCAGCACCTGGTGCCCGCGAGTTAGCAGGCAGCAGCTGGAGTCATCAGACTGGGACGGATTTGAAGAAGAGAAGGGTTGTGGCTCCCAAGAGCCTCATCTTCAGGGGCTGTGAACTGTCTGGGATCTCTGAGAAGCTCTTCACTGCCACCGGAAAAGGGTCTCCTGAGCACTGGCCTAGGAGCCCATGGCCACAGGTGGCCCCACTGCAGGGACCCCTCTGGGTGCTCAGCAATGACGACACAGAATAGAGCATGTCCTAAAAATGTCTTTCAAGAAAGTGGCCAAAGACCAGATACCCAGCTGCTGACCAGAGCTGCTTTCACATCCAACAGCCGTGACAGGTTCATCCAGTGGTGAACAGAGCCCACCTGCCGAGGAATGACAGAGGACTAGTGGAACAATCCGAGGCGGTACCGGTCCCACCAAGAGCGCTTCAAGCCACCTGCCAAGCACGGAGCATCCTCTCTAATCCTCACCGAGTCCCCGAGGATCCTGATCACACGGGACAAAGAACTGGGCCAAGGAGATTCGCTGCTTTGTCCCAGTGGCTCGCATAGTGTCAGCCTGGCTGCTGTGACAAGTAGTACCAAGGGCTGGGTGGCTTGGAAAACATAAATTTCCTTTCTCCGAGTTCTGGAGACTGGACGTCCAAGCTGACGGCAGGGTCGGTTTCTCCCGAGGCCTATCTCCTTGCCTTTTAGGTGGCCGCTTCTGCAGGGTCTCCCTCGGGTCTCTCCTCTGTGTGTGTCTATGTCCTAATCTCCTTTCCTTATAAGGACACTGAGCGGGTTGAATCCCCCCGCCCCAAGGATTTCATTTAATCACCTCTTTGAAGATCCCTCTTGCTGATCACCTTCTGAGGTCTTGGGGCTTAGGCGTCTGAGATCTGAATTTAAGGGGAGACACAATCCAGCTCATGACAGCAAAAAAGACCAGTAGGATGCAAACGCTGGCCGTTCAGTGCTCAAGCCCACGCTCCTAACTTCAGGCGTGCGATGCCTGTGAGGACCTCCTAGCTGGGGCTTTCCGCTCCATGAGCCCTCGCCGGTCTCCTGGTGCAGCACCTGGTGCCCGCGAGTTAGCAGGCAGCAGCTGGAGTCATCAGACTGGGACGGATTTGAAGAAGAGAAGGGTTGTGGCTCCCAAGAGCCTCATCTTCAGGGGCTGTGAACTGTCTGGGATCTCTGAGAAGCTCTTCACTGCCACGGAAAAGGGTCTCCTGAGCACTGGCCTAGGAGCCCATGGCCACAGGTGGCCCCACTGCAGGGACCCCTCTGGGTGCTCAGCAATGACGACACAGAATAGAGCATGTCCTAAAAATGTCTTTCAAGAAAGTGGCCAAAGACCAGATACCCAGCTGCTGACCAGAGCTGCTTTCACATCCAACAGCCGTGACAGGTTCATCCAGTGGTGAACAGAGCCCACCTGCCGAGGAATGACAGAGGACTAGTGGAACAATCCGAGGCGGTACCGGTCCCACCAAGAGCGCTTCAAGCCACCTGCCAAGCACAGAGCATCCTCTCTAATCCTCACCGAGTCCCCGAGGATCCTGATCACACGGGACAAAGAACTGGGCCAAGGAGATTCGCTGCTTTGTCCCAGTGGCTCGCATAGTGTCAGCCTGGCTGCTGTGACAAGTAGTACCAAGGGCTGGGTGGCTTGGAAAACATAAATTTCCTTTCTCCAAGTTCTGGAGACTGGACGTCCAAGCTGACGGCAGGGTCGGTTTCTCCCGAGGCCTATCTCCTTGGCTTGTAGGTGGCCGTCTTCTGCAGGGTCTCCATCGGGTCTCTCCTCTGTGTGTGTCTATGTCCTAATCTCCTTTCCTTATAAGGACACTGAGCGGGTTGAATCCCCCCGCCCCAAGGATTTCATTTAATCACCTCTTTGAAGATCCCTCTTGCTGATCACCTTCTGAGGTCTTGGGGCTTAGGCGTCTGAGATCTGAATTTAAGGGGAGACACAATCCAGCTCATGACAGCAAAAAAGACCAGTAGGATGCAAACGCTGGCCGTTCAGTGCTCAAGCCCACGCTCCTAACTTCAGGCCATCCTGCTATTCCTATGACAGAGTGAGGAGCAGTCATTACAAACAAACATTCTAGGGACTTCCCTAGTGGTCCAGTGGGTAAAGAGTCTGCCTTGCAGTGCAGGGGGCACTGATTCGATCCCTGACCCGGGGGGACCCCACGTGCCACGGAGTGGCTGGGACCAGTGTGTCCAACTGCAAGCCAGCGCTCTGGAGTGCATGTGTCCACAGCCAGTGCTCTGTGATAAGGGAGGCCGCTGCGACAGGGGGCCCACACAGGCCAAAGAGTTAAGATGAGTGAAAAAAATGAAGGACCAATAAAAGAGGCCAAAAATTAAAAAAAAAACAACGAAGATTCTGAAAAGAGTTTAACGTGGAAAAGTGTACAGGAGTGTCAAGTGACTGAACACTGAATTTCTAAAGTGCACTAAAACCAATGGCCCCAAATACATTCCCTAGTGTGTTAGCTTGTTTAAGTGAAAAATATCCTCAAAGGTCAGTATAGTAGGCTGACCAATGCGTCCCCCTCAAACTGATATGGACCTGGGACCTCAGAATGTGGCTTTATGTGGGGATAGCCTTAACTGAGGAGCTCAAAATGAGGTCATCCCAGATTTAGGGTGGGCCCTAACCCCAAGGAGTGGTGTCCTTATAAGAAAAAGAGCACACAGAGAGACACGAGAGGAAGGCCATGTGAAGGCAGAAGCTGGGGTGATGCTCTACAAGCCAGAGACACTGAGCGTGGCCAGCAGCCCCCGGGAGCTGGAAGAGGCAAGGACAGAAGCTTGCCTCCAGCCTCCCGAGAGAGCACGGCCCGCTGAAGCCGCAGCTCAGACTTTCGTCCTCCTGAGCTGTGAGAAAAAACTGCCCGTTGTTTTAAGCCACTCAGTCTGCAATAATCTGTTACAACATCCCTTGAAATGAACACAGGCAAATTACTGACTTCACCTCCCCCTTGAGCACAGAACATGAGATGGCCCCAGGGGTTCCAGAAGGTTCCACAAAACCAGGCCTCCAATGAGGAGACCTGGCCTCACGGGGCTGGACTGTGGTCATCACCCACCCACGCTCCTAACTTCAGGCCATCCTGCTATTCCTATGACAGAGTGAGGAGCAGTCATTACAAACAAACATTCTAGGGACTTCCCTAGTGGTCCAGTGGGTAAAGAGTCTGCCTTGCAGTGCAGGGGGCACTGATTCGATCCCTGACCCGGGGGGACCCCACGTGCCACGGAGTGGCTGGGACCAGTGTGTCCAACTGCAAGCCAGCGCTCTGGAGTGCATGTGTCCACAGCCAGTGCTCTGTGATAAGGGAGGCCGCTGCGACAGGGGGCCCACACAGGCCAAAGAGTTAAGATGAGTGAAAAAAATGAAGGACCAATAAAAGAGGCCAAAAATTAAAAAAAAAACAACGAAGATTCTGAAAAGAGTTTAACGTGGAAAAGTGTACAGGAGTGTCAAGTGACTGAACACTGAATTTCTAAAGTGCACTAAAACCAATGGCCCCAAATACATTCCCTAGTGTGTTAGCTTGTTTAAGTGAAAAATATCCTCAAAGGTCAGTATAGTAGGCTGACCAATGCGTCCCCCTCAAACTGATATGGACCTGGGACCTCAGAATGTGGCTTTATGTGGGGATAGCCTTAACTGAGGAGCTCAAAATGAGGTCATCCCAGATTTAGGGTGGGCCCTAACCCCAAGGAGTGGTGTCCTTATAAGAAAAAGAGCACACAGAGAGACACGAGAGGAAGGCCATGTGAAGGCAGAAGCTGGGGTGATGCTCTACAAGCCAGAGACACTGAGCGTGGCCAGCAGCCCCCGGGAGCTGGAAGAGGCAAGGACAGAAGCTTGCCTCCAGCCTCCCGAGAGAGCACGGCCCCGCCGAAGCCGCAGCTCAGACTTTCGTCCTCCTGAGCTGTGAGAAAAAACTGCCCGTTGTTTTAAGCCACTCAGTCTGCAATAATCTGTTACAACATCCCTTGGAAATGAACACAGGCAAATTACTGACTTCACCTCCCGCTTGAGCACAGAACATGAGATGGCCCCAGGGGTTCCAGAAGGTTCCACAAAACCAGGCCTCCAATGAGGAGACCTGGCCTCACGGGGCTGGACTGTGGTCATCACCCACCCACGCACCTCGAGTTGTCTGCAGAGAAGCGAAAGAAGAAGATGGAGACCCGGGTGGGCTGGAAGTGGGGCTGTGGCCGTGGACCCTAGACCACGGGAGCAGAGCTATCCCACGCAGACAGCCCTTCAGGGAGACAGGCAGCCGACCGAGCAGAAACCCCACGCTGGCAGCTCAGTTGCATTCCCTTTTTTTTTTTTCTGCCAACACAGCTGTGGCCCCACAGGTTTCAGGTTTCTGCAGTCTCACATCTGTGAGCGGCATGCCAGGACTATACATCGTTTAGAGTCTTGGTCTTGGGATCCAACCTTCAGGCTGCCAGGGGTGGGACAGTGAAAACCGAGAAGGGAGCTTTGCTGCTGAGAGGTCCCCCAACTCAAGCCAGGGGCACTCCTCTCTCCCCTTAGAACTCAGACGGTGCGATTAATTAGGGTTCGCCTTTCTGCGAAGGGAAATACCCCCACAGGAGACCGTTCCGTCGGCTGTTCACGGACACTCAGTCGTGGAGAGACTGAGGCGCTTAGTCAGCCTCGAGGGCGCCTCCGTGGAGGCTTCCTCCTGTCCTGATCAAGTGCACCACAAGCCTAGTACACCTTCGAACCCATCCTGGCAGACAGGACGGCAGGCCAGCGGTTCGGTTTCCACCGCGGTGGGCGCGAGTGCCTTCTCTGGTCTGGTGGGGAGCTAAGATCCACATGCCATGTGACATGGTCAAAAAAAAAAAAAAGAAAAAAAACTATACAGGGGCCGTAAACACCTCAACTAAACACGCATCCTGCAAAGCCCTCCACCGGTCTAATTTCAGCAGGGTACCAGGAGGAAAAAACATGCAACCTTGCCTGCAACAGAAAATTTCATTAATGGGATTTCATATTTGCTTCAAGTACTTGATTTCGTTTTTATGTGAAAATGACTGGAAAAAAGTGCCCAAGTATCCATATGTTGCAGTTTGAGCATGTAATTCCACACCCAGAGGACAAACTTAGACCATGCAAAAACAGATGCCAAGTGTGAAGAAAGCCAGCTCTGCTCCAGCCATCAGCAGTGATCAGCTGGGTGATGCAGAGGCTCCTGGTGGGGGACAGCTGAGGACACCCCCATCCCTGGGTCAAAGATCACCTTCCCCTCAGGTGATGGGGGGATGGGAGAGAAGGCCTGAGGGCAGCTGGCGGAGAGCGAGAGAGAAGACAAAGCTCGAGTCAGTCCTTGTCCCAAATCACCAGGGAAGGCCACACAGAACGTTCCATCACTGAGACATTGTTTCTGCTTCCAGAACGGTCTCCCCTAGAGGTGGACCATGTGCCAGGGTGAGAGCAGAGCTCCAGAAAGAGGCTGAACACAAACAGATGGGGTGGAATCCCCTTGCGAGTCCATAGGCTGTCACATCGTTGGGGCTGGGGGAGCGATGGCAGTCAGTCCTCCTGTTCCTTAAGTACCTGGTACTCAAATCCAAAGCTGACATGACACGCCTTCTGCATGGGGTGAAGGTCTCTTCCTTTTGCACTTTGCCATCAGGAAGCAAGCTGAGTGGTATTCTGATACCCACCCATCCCCCCTTCTTCCCCTAAACACTATTTTAAAGTTATATATAAAAAATAAGCATTTCAAATGCCATCCTTCCTGCCCCACCCTCTGAAGCCAAAGAGCTGTGGGAAATGCCAGGATGCAACGCTTCTTCCATCTGAGTGAAAACCCACAGGCTGCTCTTCCTGGCTTTGCTCGATGGAACATGCAGTTTTCTGGACTGGGCTTGATCTCTGGGAGCAAAGGTCAGCTAGCATCCAGACTGAGGTGTCCAGGAACCCCTGCTCCAGCCACCATGGCAGGCCTGGAGAAATGAGGGGCTGGGGGACGGAGCGGACCCCTAAAGGACCCTAGGCGTGGCAGCTCCTCCCGCACCTCTGGGGCTCCAACCTTCTTACTGAGGTCGACAAAGGAAGCGACACTTACTTCTTGGGTTCTGGGGAAGTTCAAAGAAACGATGCTGCTAAAAAGGGGCCTGATGCTTGGTTCCTTTCTCTGTCAAGGCGGGAGTGCTGACATCTCACTGAAGTCTTTCAGTTTTTGTTTTTATTTTGTTTAGCCTCAGAAGTTTAGGACTTCCTTTTCAGTGGAACAAAGCTACCTCCACTTTGCCCTCCCCAGACCAGACTTCACACCCACTCTGAAGCCGGGGTGAGGGCCCCTGGGAAGCCTCAGACTCTGCAGTAAGTATAGGCATTGAGGCCCTGGGATCTGTGGAAGGAGAGTGAGCACCACGGCCCCTCAGACCTGCAGCCTTCTCTTCCACAGTCCCAGAAAACAGCGACCCTTCCCTCTCCCGTCTCCTTGCTGTGCCGGGGGACCCATCATTGTCCGCGGTGGAATTCAACCCAGAAGCTCCAGATCAAGAGAGGCGTGCGGGGCTTCCCTGGTGGCCCAGTGGGTAAAGAGTCCGCCTTGCAGTGCAAGGGGCACCGGTTCGATCCCTGGCACGGGAAGATCCCACATGCCATGGAGCATGTGGGCTGGTGTGTCCAATGACGAGCCAGAGCTCTGGAGCGCATGCGCCCAGAGCCAGTGCTCTGCAATGAGAGAGGCCACTGCAATGGGAGGCCCACACAGGCCAAAGAATAAAGATGGATGAAAATAAACAAATAAATAAGAGGCCAAAATTTTTAAAAGAAAGAAAGGAGTGTGAAAGGGTGCCCAGAAACATGTGGAGCAGAATTCTGCTTTAGCTCTTTCATCTGCCCCCCAACCTCAACATTTTAAACTGGGTGCACAACATGAGGTAGAAAGTGAGAGGGAAGAGGCAGGAGGCAAGTTTGCTCGATGGAACATGCAGTTTTCTGGACTGGGCTTGATCTCTGGGAGCAAAGGTCAGCTAGCATCCAGACTGAGGTGTCCAGGAACCCCTGCTCCAGCCACCATGGCAGGCCTGGAGAAATGAGGGGCTGGGGGACGGAGCAGACCCCTAAAGGACCCTAGGCGTGGCAGCTCCTCCCGCACCTCTGGGGCTCCAACCTTCTTACTGAGGTCCACAAAGGGAGCGACACTTACTTCTTGGGTTCTGGGGAAGTTCAAAGAAACGATGCTGCTAAAAAGGGGCCTGATGCTTGGTTCCTTTCTCTGTCAAGGCGGGAGTGCTGACATCTCACTGAAGTCTTTCAGTTTTTGTTTTTATTTTGTTTAGCCTCAGAAGTTTAGGACTTCCTTTTCAGTGGAACAAAGCTACCTCCACTTTGCCCTCCCCAGACCAGACTTCACACCCACTCTGAAGCCGGGGTGAGGGCCCCTGGGAAGCCTCAGACTCTGCAGTAAGTATAGGCATTGAGGCCCTGAGATCTGTGGAAGGAGAGTGAGCACCACGGCCCCTCAGACCTGCAGCCTTCTCTTCCACAGTCCCAGAAAACAGCGACCCTTCCCTCTCCCATCTCCTTGCTGTGCCGGGGGACCCATCATTGTCCGCGGTGGAATTCAACCCAGAAGCTCCAGATCAAGAGAGGCGTGCGGGGCTTCCCTGGTGGCCCAGTGGGTAAAGAGTCCGCCTTGCAGTGCAAGGGGCACCGGTTCGATCCCTGGCACGGGAAGATCCCACATGCCATGGAGCATGTGGGCTGGTGTGTCCAATGACGAGCCAGAGCTCTGGAGCGCATGCGCCCAGAGCCAGTGCTCTGCAATGAGAGAGGCCACTGCAATGGGAGGCCCACACAGGCCAAAGAATAAAGATGGATGAAAATAAACAAATAAATAAGAGGCCAAAATTTTTAAAAAGAAAGAAAGGAGTGTGAAAGGGTGCCCAGAAACATGTGGAGCAGAATTCTGCTTTAGCTCTTTCATCTGCCACAACCTCACATCACTGAGCAGATTCCAAAGTGTTTCATTTTCAAACCTCCAGGGATGCACAACATGAGGTAGAAAGTGAGAGGGAAGAGGCAGGAGGAACTGAAGGATGTTAGCCTTTCATGTCATCTCCTCCTGGATTGTATGATGTTTCTTCTCTCTATTTTAACAGTGCATGTAATAATTTCACAGTTTTTGTTGTTCCATCACTAGGTCGTGCCTGACTCTCTTTGCAACCCCACGGATGCCAGGCTTCCCTGTCCTTCACTGTCTCCCAGAGTTTGCTCAAACTCAGGTCCATTGACTCAGTGATGCTAACCAACCATCTCATCCTCCGTTGCCCGCTTCTCTCTTGCCCTCAGTCTTTCCCAGCATTAGGGTCTTTTCCAGTGAGTCAGCTCTTTTGTATTTTTTTCTACAATGAAAAATAACTTAAAAAACAACTCAACTTATCCAGGGGACTTCCCTGATGGTCCAGTGGTTAAGACTCCATGCTTCCACTGCAGGAAGCGTGGGTTCTATCCCTGGTTGGGGAACTAGGATCCCACATGATGTGTGGGGTGCAACCAAAAAAAAGAGTCTAAAACTGTGTAAAAGTAAAATAAAAATAATTATTAAAAATTGTCTAGGGCTTCCCCTGGTGGTCCAGTGGGTAAGGACACTGCCTTGCAGTGCAAGGGGGGCCGGTTCGAGCCCTGGCCTGGGAAGATCCCACGTGCCACGGAGTGGCTGGACCGATGTGTCCAATCACTGAGCCGGCGCTCTGTGACGACAAACGCCACCGCGGTGGGAGGCCCACATGGGCCAAAGAACAAAGACGGATGAAAATGGAGAAATGAAGGACCAATGGAGGTGGCCCGCCTGCTCCCCTCCCTCCCCAACCCGACCCCCGCCCAAAAAAAGAAAAAAAATTAAATTAAAAAAAAAAATTGTCTAGAATCCTGGGCAAGGCAGTGACAGGGTGCACTCGTGGCTAGTGCTGGCCTAGCGGGTCCTGGGCTGGCCTTCCTCCCTGGAGCTCTGGCTGAGGGGTGAGCCGCACGCATAGCTGGAGGGCCAGCAGAGACTGGCATTGCCACATCTTGTACAAAGAAAAGCACCTGAGGCTGCTGTGATCAATTTCACCCCTTTCCATTGTAGGTGATTCTTGGTGCCTTAGTGACTGCTGGGAATGTTCTAGACTCAGACAGGGCTGGAGGGACAGGAGGGCACGACTGTGCAAGGAAGGCAGAGGAGGAGAAAGAAGAAGGCGAGAGCGCCTGTTGGTCTTTAAGTGAGAAAGATTGTGCCGCTGTCCCAGAGTCTAGGACAGACGGTGGCGTAAAACGTCCATCACTAGGTCGTGCCTGACTCTCTTTGCAACCCCACGGATGCCAGGCTTCCCTGTCCTTCACTGTCTCCCAGAGTTTGCTCAAACTCAGGTCCATTGACTCAGTGATGCTAACCAACCATCTCATCCTCCGTTGCCCGCTTCTCTCTTGCCCTCAGTCTTTCCCAGCATTAGGGTCTTTTCCAGTGAGTCAGCTCTTTTGTATTTTTTTCTACAATGAAAAATAACTTAAAAAACAACTCAACTTATCCAGGGGACTTCCCTGATGGTCCAGTGGTTAAGACTCCATGCTTCCACTGCAGGAAGCGTGGGTTCTATCCCTGGTTGGGGAACTAGGATCCCACATGATGTGTGGGGTGCAACCAAAAAAAAGAGTCTAAAACTGTGTAAAAGTAAAATAAAAATAATTATTAAAAATTGTCTAGGGCTTCCCCTGGTGGTCCAGTGGGTAAGGACACTGCCTTGCAGTGCAAGGGGGGCTGGTTCGATCCCTGGCCTGGGAAGATCCCACGTGCCACGGAGTGGCTGGACCGATGTGTCCAATCACTGAGCCGGCGCTCTGTGACGACAAACGCCACCGCGGTGGGAGGCCCACATGGGCCAAAGAACAAAGACGGATGAAAATGGAGAAATGAAGGACCAATGGAGGTGGCCCGCCTGCTCCCCTCCCTCCCCAACCCGACCCCCGCCCAAAAAAAGAAAAAAAATTAAATTAAAAAAAAAAATTGTCTAGAATCCTGGGCGAGGCAGTGACAGGGTGCACTCGTGGCTAGTGCTGGCCTAGCGGGTCCTGGGCTGGCCTTCCTCCCTGGAGCTCTGGCTGAGGGGTGAGCCGCACGCATAGCTGGAGGGCCAGCAGAGACTGGCATTGCCACATCTTGTACAAAGAAAAGCACCTGAGGCTGCTGTGATCAATTTCACCCCTTTCCATTGTAGGTGATTCTTGGTGCCTTAGTGACTGCTGGGAATGTTCTAGACTCAGACAGGGCTGGAGGGACAGGAGGGCACGACTGTGCAAGGAAGGCAGAGGAGGAGAAAGAAGAAGGCGAGAGCGCCTGTTGGTCTTTAAGTGAGAAAGATTGTGCCGCTGTCCCAGAGTCTAGGACAGACGGTGGCGGAGACTTGGGGAGCTCGGTGAGAACAGACACCTCGGCTCTCGCAGGCAAGGGCCTCGCGGAGCTCAGGCCGACCATGCGGCCGCAGGGGTCCCGCTGAGCCAGAAGCTCTGGGTTCTCTCCCCGTTTCCTCTTTTCCAGCTCTGGGACCTCGGGCTACAGAACTTCTCTCCTGTAAAGTGGGCTAAGCTACCGGGTCCCACTTTCCCCCAGACCACTGGAGAGTCAAAGAAGATCCACACACAGAAGCAGTGTGCACACCTGAAGAGGTGCAGCCTGAATGTCTGCCCAGGATTCACTAAAGTGCACAAGGCTGACATGTACATTATTTGGTGCTGCTTTAAAAGGTGGCGACCTAGGGCTTAGTTGAGGGTAAGTCACATGAATTCTGCTACATTTCTAAAAGCCACATTAAGCCAGGATGTCTGCTTTTCTGGTGGTTGAAACAGTAAAGAATCTGCCTGCCATACAGGAGACTGGGGTTCGATCCCTGCGTTGGGAAGGTCCCCTGGAGAAGGGAATGGCACTTCCCTTCTCCACTCCCGTATTCTTGCCTGGAGAACCCCATGGACAGAGGCGTCTGGTAGGCCACATGCCACGGGTCGCACAGAGCTGGACACGACTGAGTGACTAACACTTTGAACACTTTTCTCCACCTCGGAACCACTGACATTTTGGAGCAAATGTCACCCCTGTGCTGGGCGGAGATGCGGCTGCCCTGTGCACTGCGGGGTCCCCAACAGCATCCAGGCCTCTACGTCAGGTGCCAGGAGCACCCTCACTCCAACTATGACAACCAAAATGTCTCCAGACACTGCCCAGGGCCAAACCTCTCTAGACTAGGACAGTGTTGCCACATCTTGTACAAAGAAAAGCACCTGAGGCTGCTGTGATCAATTTCACCCCTTTCCATTGTAGGTGATTCTTGGTGCCTTAGTGACTGCTGGGAATGTTCTAGACTCAGACAGGGCTGGAGGGACAGGAGGGCACGACTGTGCAAGGAAGGCAGAGGAGGAGAAAGAAGAAGGCGAGAGCGCCTGTTGGTCTTTAAGTGAGAAAGATTGTGCCGCTGTCCCAGAGTCTAGGACAGACGGTGGCGGAGACCTGGGAGCTCGGTGAGAACAGACACCTCGGCTCTGCAGGCAAGGGCCTCATGGAGCTCAGGCTGACCATGCGGCCGCAGGGGTCCCGCTGAGCCAGAAGCTCTGGGTTCTCTCCCGCTTCCTCTTTTCCAGCTCTGGGACCTGGGGCTACAGAACTTCTCTCCTGTAAAGTGGGCTAAGCTACCGGGTCCCACTTTCCCCCAGACCACTGGAGAGTCAAAGAAGATCCACACACAGAAGCAGTGTGCACACCTGAAGAGGTGCAGCCTGAATGTCTGCCCAGGATTCACTAAAGTGCACAAGGCTGACATGTACATTATTTGGTGCTGCTTTAAAAGGTGGCGACCTAGGGCTTAGTTGAGGGTAAGTCACATGAATTCTGCTACATTTCTAAAAGCCACATTAAGCCAGGATGTCTGCTTTTCTGGTGGTTGAAACAGTAAAGAATCTGCCTGCCATACAGGAGACTGGGGTTCGATCCCTGCGTTGGGAAGGTCCCCTGGAGAAGGGAATGGCACTTCCCTTCTCCACTCCCGTATTCTTGCCTGGAGAACCCCATGGACAGAGGCGTCTGGTAGGCCACATGCCACGGGGTCGCACAGAGCTGGACACGACTGAGTGACTAACACTTTGAACACTTTTCTCCACCTCGGAACCACTGACATTTTGGAGCAAATGTCACCCCTGTGCTGGGGCGGAGATGCGGCTGCCCTGTGCACTGCGGGGTCCCCAACAGCATCCAGGCCTCTACCCGTCAGGTGCCAGGAGCACCCTCACTCCAACTATGACAACCAAAAATGTCTCCAGACACTGCCCAGGGCCTGAGAGGCAAAATCGCCTGCAGTTAAGACCTACTGCATAAAGACAACTCAGAGGCCACACACGGTTAACATTGTGGAGGCAGACGGCACACACCAGCCACTGCACTATGCCGGCACCTCCCAGACACGAGTGCATCCTCACAACGGCCTTATCATAACTTGCATTTCACAGATGAGAACACTGAGGCTCAGAGAGGGAGGGAGGGCATCTTGGCCAAAGTTTCAGTTACTAAATTCTAAAGTCAAAGCAAAGAGAGAGATGTCGGGTCTAAGGAAACAAGGCCGTGGTCATCAGGGAGTGACTTTTTAGCACCGGGTCCTTGAAGGCTCATGGGCTGCTTTGCAGGGGAGCTGGGAGAGGCAGTCATGTTTACCAAAAGCCCCACGTTACCAAGGAGGGTTGCAGATGCCATCCGGGGCTGGGTGGAGGCGGTCCTGGAACAGGAGCCCCCACTTCCCCTCCTGCCCAACCTGACACACAGTGATGACGACAGTGAGTCTGAGCTCAGCATCCAGGAAATGACGAGCTGGAAGGAGGGCAGCGAGGAGGCAGGGAGGCAGGCCACTGAGTACAGCTGATGAGCCATGGTCAGGAGACTGCGGGGACACAACTGACTTTTCGTAGCAGAGATGGTCTGCTCCAAGTCAAACACATTCTCTTGCCCCACTGATCAGAGATGGGAGCAGAGGGTCAGAGCCCAGGGATCTGGCTTTCAAGAGGACCAAACCTTACGAGTTCTGCGGGCACATCTATAAATAGACAGCATTGAAATGAAACTGGTTACCTCAGGGCCTAACCCTAGCCAGTCCCTCCCAATTTAGCTTCTTCCATCTCCCTCCCTTCTTTCTCTCTAGCCACACTGACCTCCCCCAACACACCCAGTGGATTCCTGCCCCAGGGCCTTTGCACGTGCCATGGACGCTCCCTGGAAGGTCCTGCTCCCATCTTCTCACCGGCTCCCCCTTGCCCCGTGGATCTTCAAAGGAGCCCCTCCCTGACCACTAGACCCCAAACAGGCCCCTCCCGGTCACTCTTACCCCATTGCCTGTTGTATTTCCTTCCTAGCATGTATCTTTCTGTCCTCTTGGGTAGACAAGATGCCGGTTTCCTCACTGAACACAGTTCCTAACATAGTCCCTGCTACACAGGAGGCCCTCCATCAATATTTACAGCATACAGGAATGAAAGAAAAAGTAAGTTCACACACCAGCAAACCAACCAGAACGGAACTAGACCTCCCAGGGGATTTTCTTTTTCTTTTTCTCTAAACGCGGACCATTTTAAGTCATTATTGAACTTGTTACAGTATTGCTTCTGGGTTGGTTGGTTGGTTTTTAATGTTTTGGCTTTATGGCCCCTAGGCATATGGGATCTTAGCTCCCTGACCAGGGGTCAAATAGGCACCCCTGCACTGGAAGGTGAAGTTGTTTTTTGGTTTTTCTTTTTAAAGATTTATTTATTTTTATTTATGGGTGAGGGGGGAAGGGAGGGGAGTGGGCGGGCCACTTCTATTGGTCTTTCATTTGTCTATTTTCATCCATCTTTGTTCTTCGGCCCGTGTAGGCCTCCCATCACAGTGGCCTCTGTTGTTGCAGAGCGCTGGCTCTGGGCGCATGCGCTCCAGAGCTCCGGCTCGGTAATTGGACACATCAGTGCAGCCGCTCCGCGGCACGTGGGATCTTGCCAGGCCAGGGATCGAACCGGCGCCCCTTGCACTGCAAGGCGGCGTCCCTACCCACTGGACCACCAGGGAAGCCCAGAAGATGAAGTTTTAACTACTGTACCACCAGGGAAATCCCCCAGGGGAATTTTTAAGATAAAAAAGCCACTGCAGTGAAGGGCAATGCACTGAAGAAATCAGCTGTCTTTGTCAGATCGCCTCTTCCCCCCTCCTACTTCCTGAAACTTAAGTTGATCCAACAGCAGCCTTCCACTCGAGGCTGAAGTCCCACAGGTGCTCCCGGTGCTGCTCTGGCCTCTGCTGGCCCGGCCAGCATGCGCTGGGCCCACAACGGGGCCACCTCAGCAGAGCGAAATCCAATCAGAGGACAACCTCGCCAATTATGAATTTTCCAGATAACAAACTTGTAAGCCTTCAAACTTCTCAAGATACTATTTTTTATGCAATTCTTATGGAAACATTTAACATACTCTTCAGTGCCTGTGCTGACCACGACGTAAGTTTTGCTTGACACTTTGGGGTCGTCAGGATCACTACTGGCATCACCATCCTGCAGCGTGGGGTGCCCCCGGAGTGCGGTGTGTGGGGCTGTGGAGTCCCGTGCTCAGTGGCTTCCAGTCACTGTGCTGTGGCTGCGTGTTTGCAGTGCACTTCTTCTGCCTCCTCCTTGGCCGTTGGCCATCGCTTCTTGCTGCCCCTCACTCCACAGCCTCTACCAGAACTTCAAATAAACCATGAACTGAAACACCAGACTGTGTTAGAACTGTGTGTAAACCAAGAATCAATAGGACCAGAACGAAGACCCGAGAAGCTCTCCTTTAAATGAGATTCATGGATGTCAGGTCATCTCATCTGATGCTGAGGGAAGATCTTCCCATCCTTCTGGCACCAGCTGTGCCCCGAGGTCCACGCTGCCCTCATAGCAGCCTCTAGGGTCTGGAGCACTGCTGGCTGTGGGGAGGGGCGGGGGCTCCTTGAAGCCTTTCTGGTGAGGAGGTACTGCAAGCAGCCTGCTCACACAGCTCAGCCCTAAAGCCAAGTGGTGCTCATTGAAGCCAAAGCCTCTGATGAGGGTTGATGATTACGTGAGACCTTCAGATTCTAAATATGTTCCCCTCTGCTTCCCTCTCCTTCACTTAGGAAAACAGGGTCCTTCTGGGCGCCTTTGGGGAGCAAAGAACCATAGATGTGCTGAGCACTCCTTTTGACAGTTACCAGCAAGGCCCCTGAGAGGCAGAGTTTTCTGAAGCAAAACAGGACGCAGAGGCCTTCACAGGGACTCACTGTGGAATCAGCTCAGATTCCAAGTACCTTATGCCGGGTTCAGGCCCTCCGTCATGTCCGACTGTTTGCAACCCTATGGACTGTAGCTCGCCACACTCCTCTGCCCATGGGATTTTTCAGGCAAGAACACTGGAATGGATTGCCATTTCCACCTTCAGGGGATCATCCCAACCCAGGGATTAAACCCGCAACTCCTGTGTTGCGGGTGGATTCTTTACCATGGAGCCACCCGGGAGGCCCCTGCAAGCACCTTGTTTTCACCCAGTTATTCCCAAGGAAGACAGCACCTCTGTCTCCCCCTCAAGTGAATGACTTTTAATAACAGGATATAAAAGTACTTTCTTTACAGGAAGTAGCTTGAACTGCATTGTGCCACATTTGTTAGATGTGTGTGCACATGCTTATTTATAGAAAAAAAATGGTAGAGAGCCTAGACATCAAACGTTACTTAGTGGTTTGCTCCAAGTATAAAATTATGTATTTTTTTCATCTTTACATTTTGGTTTCCCAAGTTTCTTTTGTTGAGTATGTATGACTTTTCTAGTTAGGTAGATAAGCTTTTTTAATGATTATTTTAAAAATACTTTTAGAAAAAAAAATATGGGGGACTCCCTGGTGATCCAGTGCTTAATATTCCGGACTTCTACTGCAGGGGTGGGGAATGGGTGCAATCCCTGGTCAGGAAATGATCATCCCACATGCTGCATGGTGAGGCCAAAAAATAAAATCAAATTTTTGTTGTTGTTACTTAAAAAAGATCATCCTCAGTCCCTCGTATGTCCTCCCTTCTGCACCAGCTAAACCTCCCGAAGTCTGAATCCTATGGGGGTGCCCTGGGCACAACAGCCCGGCTCCATTTAGGACACTCGGGCGTCACAGGCCTGACTCTTGCAGGAGAGCAGGGTCCTTGGGGGGCTGGGGCGACAGCGGCCCACCTCCTTCCTGGATGCGACCTTGGCTTCGGCAGTCCGGGAAAAGGGTTGTATTCACCCGGTCATCCCTCTGGGGCAGCTCCTGGGGCTCTGAGGAGCTGTGAGGCGCTGTGTCCCTCCAGAGCACAGTCTTTCTCTTTTTCCTTGGCCGTACCTCAGGTCCTGCAGGCCTCCCTCTCCCACCAGGGATCGAACCTGTGCCCGGCAGTGCAAGCACAGAGTCTTAACCCTATGGACTGTAGCTCGCCACCGGGATGGCAAGAATACTGGAATGGATTGCCATTTCCACCTTCAGGGGATCATCCCAACCCAGGGATTAAACCCGCAACTCCTGTGTTGCGGGTGGATTCTTTACCATGGAGCCACCCGGGAGGCCCCTGCAAGCACCTTGTTTTCACCCAGTTATTCCCAAGGAAGACAGCACCTCTGTCTCCCCCTCAAGTGAATGACTTTTAATAACAGGATATAAAAGTACTTTCTTTACAGGAAGTAGCTTGAACTGCATTGTGCCACATTTGTTAGATGTGTGTGCACATGCTTATTTATAGAAAAAAAATGGTAGAGAGCCTAGACATCAAACGTTACTTAGTGGTTTGCTCCAAGTATAAAATTATGTATTTTTTTCATCTTTACATTTTGGTTTCCCAAGTTTCTTTTGTTGAGTATGTATGACTTTTCTAGTTAGGTAGATAAGCTTTTTTAATGATTATTTTAAAAATACTTTTAGAAAAAAAAATATGGGGGACTCCCTGGTGATCCAGTGCTTAATATTCCGGACTTCTACTGCAGGGGTGGGGAATGGGTGCAATCCCTGGTCAGGAAATGATCATCCCACATGCTGCATGGTGAGGCCAAAAAATAAAATCAAATTTTTGTTGTTGTTACTTAAAAAAGATCATCCTCAGTCCCTCGTATGTCCTCCCTTCTGCACCAGCTAAACCTCCCGAAGTCTGAATCCTATGGGGGTGCCCTGGGCACAACAGCCCGGCTCCATTTAGGACACTCGGGCGTCACAGGCCTGACTCTTGCAGGAGAGCAGGGTCCTTGGGGGGCTGGGGCGACAGCGGCCCACCTCCTTCCTGGATGCGACCTTGGCTTCGGCAGTCCGGGAAAAGGGTTGTATTCACCCGGTCATCCCTCTGGGGCAGCTCCTGGGGCTCTGAGGAGCTGTGAGGCGCTGTGTCCCTCCAGAGCACAGTCTTTCTCTTTTTCCCCTTTGGCCGTACCTCAGGTCCTGCAGGCCTCCCTCTCCCCACCAGGGATCGAACCTGTGCCCGGCAGTGCAAGCACAGAGTCTTAACCACTGGAGTACAGTCTCTGGAGGCAGGAGTATTGGCACCTAGACCTGTGGGACTTTGTGCTAACAAACCACGTAGTCCCCTGGACCTTCCTTTTCTCATCATCAGCATCTCACTGGAGATTAAACGATATGATACATGCCAAGGGGGCACAGAAGGGCACCCCGAAGGGTAGATACTGTTCTTACTGAGAGCACAGAGACTACGGGGATGTCAGGGCAGGGTCTCACCCTGACTGCACTTCAGGGCACCCGGGGAAGCTTGGGAATGGTCGTGAGGTCTGGGTGAGGCAGAGGCCTCCGTGTGGCTACGGTCACAAGCACTGCCTTTAGCCTCTCGTTCCTCTCCCTCCACAAGTCCATGTCCTCACATCCCTCCTATTGGCTCAACCTCAGTGCCTCCAGGAAGCCCTCAGCCAGTCTCCCTCACCAACGAGAGTCCCTTGAACACCCAAATTTCATTTCCAATTCAGGTGGAATTTGATTTTGCCACTGTATTCACTGGAAAACATTCTCAAGTTAATTCTCATACTTGTAGTTTCTACCTGTCTATTTGTTTTCTGCTGTTGAGCAGATGAAGCCTTCTGGATGCTGGGACATGCTCTGGGCTCTATGTGCACTCCAGCTGATTAAAAAAAGAAAAGACCAACTGAGGCCGCGGATGAGTGGTTTCCAAAGCCGTAGCCTCAGGACCCGCAGCACCAGCATCACTTGGGACTTGTTAGGACAGCAAGGCCTCAACCCACCTGGGAACCGTCAAGTCTGGGCTAGTTGACTCTGGGGCCCAGTTTCTCTTTTAAAGGACCCTCCAGGAGGCTCTGCACTCGCTCATGTTGGGGGATGGCCAAGTGAGGCTAAGAGCAGGTCTCCACCATCGTGTGCCAACGAAGACCTTTGCTTCCCCAGTAAGAAGAGGGCCAGCAGAAGTTTGCAACTGGTCAGCGTCCCACGGTCCCCGAGTATGTACCTTGCGTTTCATAAGAACAGAACTGCTGCGAATCCTCCCATCTGCCACCCATGTCAAACCAACCTCTGCACTGCAGTTTCTGCCTGTTGCCTATGTTACTGCTGGCATTCCTCATGTGACAATTTGCCAGAAAACCAAAGTTTTTAAACCAACATTTTTTAAACCTAACTTTTCTGCATTCAGTGGACTACGCTGGCACAGTGGACTCCGGGGCCAACTGAGGCTTGGACATGTGCACAGAAAATCCCAGGCTCCCTGCCACTTTAGGTCCCTGTGCTTGCTTTCCTAGACTTACCTGGTGGCTCCCACATCTAGCAGTTATTGTATGTTGCTTCATCAGTGTGGGCCCCTCAAATAGCT
This sequence comes from Tragulus kanchil, assembly GCA_022376925.1. NCBI lineage: Eukaryota > Metazoa > Chordata > Mammalia > Artiodactyla > Tragulidae > Tragulus > Tragulus kanchil. Next base: position 165,773,386 of record JAIOJX010000005.1, read on the forward strand.
CCGGCCTCCCTTCTCATCTGGTTGAGAAGACTGGTAACCCTGCTCAAACAGTGAGCAGACCAAGACTAGAGAGGCCTGAGGGAGGATCCAATGGGTCAAATCCTGGGCACAGCAGGCCAGCCTGTCTCTTTTGCCAACCCCCGCCCCTCTACGTGCCTCAGGTCACCCAGCTGAACGGGGAACATTCTAGGGGGTTGAGCGTTTTGTTTTGACTGAATTCTCCCAGACTGAGGGTGGGGAGGGATGTCAGTTTTCCAATCGAGGGACAGCTGGGGAAGTCAGGTCACCTGGTCCTGGAGCTTCTGGAACATCAGTGGGTGCGGCTCCTCCAGGATCTTCTCATTGAGCCGCGACTGGCCCTCGACGTTGACTTGGGATGAGGCCTTGCTGGACAGGAAGGTCATGTAGATCTCCTTTGCCTTTTCCTGCATCTGGAGGAGATACGGAGAGCCTGTCTGTCATCTGTGAGCACAGCCCTTGCAGGCAGGGGCCCCAAAGGAGCCACTGTTATAAGAGCCCTAGGATCCGGTTGCAGGTCCGGAGTGAAGCTTGGAGCATGGGTGGGTTGGTTCCCCCATGCATCGGCTCTTTAAAGGACCCTCCAGGAGGCTCTGCACTCGCTCATGTTGGGGGATGGCCAAGTGAGGCTAAGAGCAGGTCTCCACCATCGTGTGCCAACGAAGACCTTTGCTTCCCCAGTAAGAAGAGGGCCAGCAGAAGTTTGCAACTGGTCAGCGCCCACGGTCCCCGAGTATGTACCTTGCGTTTCATAAGAACAGAACTGCTGCGAATCCTCCCATCTGCCACCCATGTCAAACCAACCTCTGCACTGCAGTTTCTGCCTGTTGCCTATGTTACTGCTGGCATTCCTCATGTGACAATTTGCCAGAAAACCAAAGTTTTTAAACCAACATTTTTTAAACCTAACTTTTCTGCATTCAGTGGACTACGCTGGCACAGTGGACTCCGGGGCCAACTGAGGCTTGGACATGTGCACAGAAAATCCCAGGCTCCCTGCCACTTTAGGTCCCTGTGCTTGCTTTCCTAGACTTACCTGGTGGCTCCCACATCTAGCAGTTATTGTATGTTGCTTCATCAGTGTGGGCCCCTCAAATAGCTCCGGCCTCCCTTCTCATCTGGTTGAGAAGACTGGTAACCCTGCTCAAACAGTGAGCAGACCAAGACTAGAGAGGCCTGAGGGAGGATCCAATGGGTCAAATCCTGGGCACAGCAGGCCAGCCTGTCTCTTTTGCCAACCCCCGGCCCTCTACGTGCCTCAGGTCACCCAGCTGAACGGGGAACATTCTAGGGGGTTGAGCGTTTTGTTTTGACTGAATTCTCCCAGACTGAGGGTGGGGAGGGATGTCAGTTTTCCAATCGAGGGACAGCTGGGGAAGTCAGGTCACCTGGTCCTGGAGCTTCTGGAACATCAGTGGGTGCGGCTCCTCCAGGATCTTCTCATTGAGCCGCGACTGGCCCTCGACGTTGACTTGGGATGAGGCCTTGCTGGACAGGAAGGTCATGTAGATCTCCTTTGCCTTTTCCTGCATCTGGAGGAGATACGGAGAGCCTGTCTGTCATCTGTGAGCACAGCCCTTGCAGGCAGGGGCCCCAAAGGAGCCACTGTTATAAGAGCCCTAGGGGATCCGGTTGCAGGTCCGGAGTGAAGCTGAATGGGGAGGTCAGGGGCTGGGGTGGGGGTCGTGGTTGGCCTGCCCCTTCCCCTCCTCCCATGCATCGGCAGCCACGTCTCCTGGCTCAAAATCTACATGATTCCTTCAAAAACGATGACAGAAAGAACACCAGCCCAGAATGGTGGACATTCAGTAGCATTCATGACCATCCCATGAATTCTCCAAATTAAGGCCTTATGAGAATATATTGTTGTTAAGTCACTAAGTCATGACCCACTCTTTGCGACCCCGTGGACCGCAGCCCACCAGGCTCCTCTGTCCATGGGATTTCCCAGGCAAGAATACTGGAGTGGGGTGCCAATTCTTCCTCCAGGGGGGCTTCCCGACCCGGGGATGGAACCCAAGTTTCTTGCATTGGCAGGAAGATGCTTTTACCGCTGAGCCCCAGGGAGACCCCATGAGACTATTATTCAGCCATTCGAAGGAATGAAGTACTGACATATTCTATATCAATGAACCCTGAAAGCATGTTGCTCAGTGAAGGAAACCAGACATGAAAGTTTACACACATGTTATCTGATTCTATTCATATGAAATATTCAAAATAGGCAACCCCATAGAGACCGAGAGAAAAGTGGTCGCTGACGGCAGGGGGAAACAGAGAGTGGCTGCTTCCTGAGTAAGGGGTTTCTCTGCAGCGATGAAGCTCTGGAACCAGATAGTGGCGGCAGCTGTGTGATATCGTGAATGTATCTAATGCCACTGAACTTTAAAATACTTAAAATGGTAAACATGAGAGCACTGAAAAAAAGATTAACATGGTAAAATGTATGCCTATGTTACCACGGGTGTGTTCAGTTGGTCAGATGTGTCCAATTCCTTGCAACCCATGAACTGTAGCCCACCAGGCTCCTCTGTCCATGGAATTTCCCAGACTGGGACTTAGACCGGGTGCTGTTTCCTCTTCCAGGGGATCTTCCCCACCCAGGGATCAAACCTGCATCTCCAGGGTCTCCTCCGTTGGGAGGCAAATAATTTACCACGGAGCCACCGTGGAAGCCCATTTTATTTTAACACAGTGAAAAAAAAAAAAAAAAAATCAAGGTAAACCATGAACACACATCCCAAACAGAAATCAGGCCCCTACTAAGTGCCAGACTCATGCTAAGCATTTTACGACTACGGTCCCATTTCCCGGAGCCCAGTAAAGTGCCATTTGCTTCTTACTGCTGCATCCCTGATGAGGGCACAGAGGCCAAGAGAGCGGATGTGGCTCATCCAGGGAGCCTGCAGGGAGACATGCATGGGACCATCTGACTCCCAAGCCTTGCATTTCTGCTCAGCTCCACACCTGTAAGATACATTTCCCTCCCAGGTGATGCACTGTCAGTCTTGCAGGACTGGGGTTTGTTTTCAGGGAACTAGAGATGTGTCTTCGCAAGTGACAGAACATTCACAGCCTGCCCTGAATCTCAAGTGCTGTCAGTCTGGAAGGCACCAGCCATGAATAGGCACTGCCCTGGGAAGGCTTTTCAGCGAGGCTGGGAAAAGGTGTGCACCCCTGTGTCGTGGCACCAAAACCCAACTGTGGCTGGTGCAGGCGTGATCTCAGGGTGAACCCTGAAAGCATGTTGCTCAGTGAAGGAAACCAGACATGAAAGTTTACACACATGTTATCTGATTCTATTCATATGAAATATTCAAAATAGGCAACCCCATAGAGACCGAGAGAAAAGTGGTCGCTGACGGCAGGGGGAAACAGAGAGTGGCTGCTTCCTGAGTAAGGGGTTTCTCTGCAGCGATGAAGCTCTGGAACCAGATAGTGGCGGCAGCTGTGTGATATCGTGAATGTATCTAATGCCACTGAACTTTAAAATACTTAAAATGGTAAACATGAGAGCACTGAAAAAAAGATTAACATGGTAAAATGTATGCCTATGTTACCACGGGTGTGTTCAGTTGGTCAGATGTGTCCAATTCCTTGCAACCCATGAACTGTAGCCCACCAGGCTCCTCTGTCCATGGAATTTCCCAGACTGGGACTTAGACCGGGTGCTGTTTCCTCTTCCAGGGGATCTTCCCCACCCAGGGATCAAACCTGCATCTCCAGGGTCTCCTCCGTTGGGAGGCAAATAATTTACCACGGAGCCACCGTGGAAGCCCATTTTATTTTAACACAGTGAAAAAAAAAAAAAAAAAAAATCAAGGTAAACCATGAACACACATCCCAAACAGAAATCAGGCCCCTACTAAGTGCCAGACTCATGCTAAGCATTTTACGACTACGGTCCCATTTCCCGGAGCCCAGTAAAGTGCCATTTGCTTCTTACTGCTGCATCCCTGATGAGGGCACAGAGGCCAAGAGAGCGGATGTGGCTCATCCAGGGAGCCTGCAGGGAGACATGCATGGGACCATCTGACTCCCAAGCCTTGCATTTCTGCTCAGCTCCACACCTGTAAGATACATTTCCCTCCCAGGTGATGCACTGTCAGTCTTGCAGGACTGGGGTTTGTTTTCAGGGAACTAGAGATGTGTCTTCGCAAGTGACAGAACATTCACAGCCTGCCCTGAATCTCAAGTGCTGTCAGTCTGGAAGGCACCAGCCATGAATAGGCACTGCCCTGGGAAGGCTTTTCAGCGAGGCTGGGAAAAGGTGTGCACACCTGTGTCGAAGTGGCACCAAAACCCAACTGTGGCTGGTGCAGGCGCGTGATCTCAGGGCAAATGCTGGGTCTGCTTTGTAAACAACAGGCCTCCGTGCTGAAGTCCTGCAGGGCATCCCCTGAGAGTTCTCTGCTCTCGGACTTCCTACGCTTTGGAAAGGCTGTTTCTCTGAACATGACAGCCTCAAGATCAGCCCACTCATTAGAAACAGCCAAACAGTAAACGCCTCTGAGACGGAGCCTCGGAGCTCTGATTTGCAAAGCGGATGCCAGGGAGCTTCTGGGGGTCTGCAGACCTTGGCTTAGGAAACCCCAGGCTCGGTGGCCTCATGGAACCCACTGGAAGTCTTCAATACCTGGTGCCAAGAGGAGGGGGAAAGCAATCCTTTTGCTTCTTTTGATTCCAAGGACTCGTTGACAAAAAGCCCATGAGATGGAGGCCTGACCATCTCCCGTCCCCCAGAAAGAAAGCCTCAGGGAGACGGGTGGGAAGACCCCCCACAGTGAGAACCTTTAGATACTGCGGCTGTTCCGGGGGACAGGGCCTGGAGACCACTGAGGAGACCCGGGGAGCAGGACTTTGGGGTTGCCCACCCCCCAAAGACCAAGGAAGCTCTGAGCCTCCCTCACACCACCCCCATTCTGTCAGGAAGAAACGTTTTTGGAAAACCACTTCCTGTTTTAACGACAGTTCATAAAAGTAGACTTCTAACCAGTCATTAGCAAACTCCATGTAGGGCCCTGGAAGCAGAAATAGCTTTAGGCCTCCCTCCCCCTTGAACGTACACACACACAGAGAGAGACACAGACACACACACACACACACGTTTTCCAGATGGATGCAGGCTGTCTTGAGCCGTTCTGAAAAGAAGAAGTGTGATAAGTCGCTTGAGGCTTGGGTGGAGGGGAGAGGGGCAGGGAGGGAGGGCAGGAAGCAGGTTGGGGGAGGGGGCCTGTAGGTGTACCGGCCTCAGGCCTCTCAGCCCCACAGCCACCCCGAATCTCTGTCGCAGAAGAATGTGGGTCCCCAAGGTGCCCGGGCCACCTTCGTCCCTGGCTGATGGCTCAGGGTGACGGCTTCGTGGGCAGAGCTTATCTGGCCGGGATAGGAAGCGTGACTGAGAAGGGAAACCCTGAGAGGGCCGACCACAAGCTGATCACGGGAGGGCCTGGTGTCCACGCAGAGGACGCTTAACAAAAAAGAAGAAGCGGGTCTCTCGACTGACTCTGGTATATTTTCCAGAGCTTGGTTAACCCTGTTCTAGCTCCTGTTGGGACAGGGTGAGAACACCCCCCGACTGGCGGGGCCGCCGGGCCTGGGGCCCTGGGTGGGGCCTGGAAGGATGGCCTGCCGCTCTGCTCCAGCCCTTCCAGCCTCCGCCAGAGCCCCTGCGCCGCTGTGACAGCAGCCACGCCCGGCACCCACCTCGTGCTGGAAAAGGATTCCCCTGGGTCCAGCTGACGACGCCCAGCTTCAACCTGAGGACCCCGTGTTGGGAGCGTGTGTACCTCCCCACCCCCCCGCTGGGGCCTTCCTCCCAGCCTGGCAGGGCATCCGGCCCAGCAATGCCGGGCAGACGTTAGCACTCCAACGCTGCTCCCAGCAAGCACACGTTTAGAAGAAGCAAATTCACTTTAGCATCAGCCCCAGAAAGAGAAACCCATGCAGAACAGACGCAAAGGCATCAGCAGCCCCAGCCCGGTGGAGCACTGCTCTGCACATTCCGGCTTCTCTCCCTCATCTACTGAGTGTGCTTTCACTCTGTCCGCTGGGAAAAATAAAACCTTTGACTCCACATCTCCCTACAGTTAATGGCTTCTTACTGAAACATCTCAAAAGAAAAAAAAAATGCGCGTTGTTTCCACTTTCTCCCTCCCACCTGCTCCCCAGTCCCTGACTTCTCCCACCCTGCAGCTCGGCCTTCCGCCAGCTCACTGATGTTCTTCAGCCCCCGGCTCCACTCACCCCTGCTGCCCTCCCAGGATTCTCCAACACCTCCCTGCTTCCGACTCCTTTGCCAGCTCCTAACCCTCTGTCCCACCCGCCCCCAGAAATTCTGGGGCCCCCCAACTCTGCCCTACTATATACTTTCCCAAGATTTCAGCCCATTTCCCTCCCTCAAGCACCCTGCCGCTCACTGGATTCTAGAAATGTGGGCTTAGAGATCCCACAGACACCTCGCGCCTAACAGCAAGGAAAGGAATGGTCTCCTTCTGGCCCGGGAGTCCCACCATGTGCCCACCAGGAAGCTGGGGACCGCAATTCCCCTGACACCCCCTCATCCCCACAACCTGCCTGTCACCAAGTCCCCTCCTCTGGGCCGCCCACCCTCTGCCAGAGACAGACAGCGGGACAGGAGGCAACGAAAGGCTCAAGCCACTGCTTTTATTAATATCAGCTTCAGAAAGAGAATGAGGCAAGGAAAATGTCAAGTGAATGATTTGAGAGTATTTCTGAGAAGGGGCTCGGGAAATGGGAGCCAGCTGAGGGGACAGTGAATAACCGCAGAGAAAGAAGAAACCTAGATTGTGGGGGGCAGTGGGGATGAGGTGCAAAGAAGCATCCCCAAATACCAGGAACTCAAGGACATCTGGAAACCCAGGCGGGAGGGACGAAGTGGGCAGCGGCAAGAAGCCGTCAGACCTCCAGGTCCTGACCCCCAGCCCTGAGAAGTTATCTCAGCCCCCACCCCACGACGACCCCCTACCCCAAGCCTGGAGTGTTCTTCCCTGAAGAAACTGACTCAGGGACGCTGCAGACAGAGGAAGGCAGGAGGGCAAGGAAGTTCAGATGCCAAACTGAACACAAGGGTTAAGTTAAATTCCACACAGACACCCAGCAAATTTCTCCTGACCCAGCTGACTGGAAATATGTTTAGTTTCTAAGCACATCGGGCTTATTACCATGAGAAGGAGAGAGCTCTCGTCTACAGAAAACAGAGGCAGAAAAAAGTTCCATAGAAAGATTTAAAGATAAAGCTGAAATCTCCAAAAGAAAAACTAGGAACCAAACACCACAGAAATGAAAAACTAGGAGGGAAAGAAGAGAAAATTAAGAACTCAGTCCGGGGGAAGAGGCCCATCACTGGAAAAGAAACCAAAGAAAATAGAAGGAAAGAAGTTTCAAAATAAATAATAAAATATGATATAAGAACACTTCCCAGAACTATAAATTTCCAGACGAAAAGGCTGCAGAAAATGTCCCACATGATGAATGAAGCTCACCTCCCTCCAAAGCCTCTGACTGTACAGCTTTAGAATATTGGTGATGAGAAGACGGTCCATGGTATTTCAGAGGGAAAAAGCCAAGAAAGCAAAATAGCTTACGCATAACATACCAGGTCTTGGTTTTTTAATAAAGAAGATGGTGTTTTAGCCTTTCAGGAAAACCTTTACGATTACTTTAAATAAGAACACCAAACACTAAAATCCTGGATCAAGGTTTAGTATTAAATCAAATGCAATAAAATTAATAAATATCATAGACCCCTCCCTCCATACCACACTCTAAAACACTATAAAATGCACGGTACTATTGTTTTAAGACCAGTGAAAGTTGCTCTCAGAGCTGTGATTATTAGAAACCTTGCACCACCCCCACTTCCCCACCCACCTCCACTGTTTAGTTTTTACAAATCTGTAGGAGCTGCTGTATCTATTTCACTCAGTGTCACACAGTAAATAGACCCTTTATGCATGCACTCATGAGTGAATGAGAATGAATGAATGAATTCAGGGATAACCAAAGAATGCACATCTTCTTGGAGCTTTCTCAGAAGTTTTATAAGGCATTAATGTTGCTCTGTGCTAGATGTCTCACATGGTAATTCATGGGGAGGAGGCCCTTTAGAGAAAAATGTTAAATCATAAAGAAATTGCAAAGGGAAAGAACAGCTTTGAAAGCTGACTGTGGAATACAAACACCTGTCAGTTACTACTCCAAAAGGGGGAGGGGCCCCTAACTCCTGACCCAGCTGACTGGAAATATGTTTAGTTTCTAAGCACATCGGGCTTATTACCATGAGAAGGAGAGAGCTCTCGTCTACAGAAAACAGAGGCAGAAAAAAGTTCCATAGAAAGATTTAAAGATAAAGCTGAAATCTCCAAAAGAAAAACTAGGAACCAAACACCACAGAAATGAAAAACTAGGAGGGAAAGAAGAGAAAATTAAGAACTCAGTCCGGGGGAAGAGGCCCATCACTGGAAAAGAAACCAAAGAAAATAGAAGGAAAGAAGTTTCAAAATAAATAATAAAATATGATATAAGAACACTTCCCAGAACTATAAATTTCCAGACGAAAAGGCTGCAGAAAATGTCCCACATGATGAATGAAGCTCACCTCCCTCCAAAGCCTCTGACTGTACAGCTTTAGAATATTGGTGATGAGAAGACGGTCCATGGTATTTCAGAGGGAAAAAGCCAAGAAAGCAAAATAGCTTACGATAACATACCAGGTCTTGGTTTTTTAATAAAGAAGATGGTGTTTTAGCCTTTCAGGAAAACCTTTACGATTACTTTAAATAAGAACACCAAACACTAAAATCCTGGATCAAGGTTTAGTATTAAATCAAATGCAATAAAATTAATAAATATCATAGACCCCTCCCTCCATACCACACTCTAAAACACTATAAAATGCACGGTACTATTGTTTTAAGACCAGTGAAAGTTGCTCTCAGAGCTGTGATTATTAGAAACCTTGCACCACCCCCACTTCCCCACCCACCTCCACTGTTTAGTTTTTACAAATCTGTAGGAGCTGCTGTATCTATTTCACTCAGTGTCACACAGTAAATAGACCCTTTATGCATGCACTCATGAGTGAATGAGAATGAATGAATGAATTCAGGGATAACCAAAGAATGCACATCTTCTTGGAGCTTTCTCAGAAGTTTTATAAGGCATTAATGTTGCTCTGTGCTAGATGTCTCACATGGTAATTCATGGGGAGGAGGCCCTTTAGAGAAAAATGTTAAATCATAAAGAAATTGCAAAGGGAAAGAACAGCTTTGAAAGCTGACTGTGGAATACAAACACCTGTCAGTTACTACTCCAGAAGCCCCAAGGAGGAAGGGGGCGGCCTCCTAACTTCCTAAAGCCCCAAGATCGCCACCATAATAAACTCAAGCGTTGAGACCTGCCCGACATTAAAGGGTTGCTTTCCTGCCTGCCAGGGGGCAAAGCACAGACCTGGGGAGGTAGGGAAGGCATAGCATGGGTCCAGTGTTTGGAGTTTCTGAGAACACCAGCCCCGATAGAAGAGGCAGCACAGTCCTCTCTCTACTCCTATGACTGTGAGCACAGCTCAAGGAGAGCTGTGAGGCCAGGATCCTGCCCACTGAGGACCCTCGGACATCAGCTGACCTGAGTGGAGATCAATTAAGGACCCAGGGAGCCAGGCACTGTCCTAGGCATGCAGGCCCAGTGGGAGAGAAGACAGACAAAGACAGAACACCTTAAGAGAGCCCATGTGATAGAGAGAAAAATAAACACAAGGGACCAGACAAGTTGGTAAGCGCTCTGGAGTGATCTGGCAGGATAAGGATAGCAAAAGAATGAAGACAACACCCAGCACAGGTCCAACTGAAACAGAAGCAAAAGTGAGATCTGTATCAATCTTGAAACTGCCTGAGTTCGCTGTGAACAGTCAACAAACACCAGGCTGGATGAGACGCAACGAGTCCGATTGTGAAATGCAGTTGGGCCCAACTTCTCCCTGTGCCGTGTCCTCCTCTGCTTCTTAAAATTATGAAGCAGAACTTGCTTCTGGTTTTACTTCCCTACAGCCAGCCCCGCTAGACAGTCTGGAGCAGAGAGCTGGGCCTGCATTCCCATCTTTGGCTGAACCCAGCCGGGGGCCGGGGCGAGTTGCAGCCTCGGCTCTCAGACCGCAGCCCCAGCGTCCGGGAGGGTGGGAGCGGTCAAGACGCTGCGTGTGAGGACCCAGACCGAGATGTGGACTCCGCCAGCCTCCTGGAGGCTCCCTCCCTTCCCAGCGCCATCCACAGCCTCAAGACAGCTGATGGACGAGGCAGCATTCGTGGTCCGGAAGCAACGTCCAGGCTCAGGACACAGTGTCAGGGCTGGGGGCACGGAGAGGGGCTGCGGGATTCTGGAAGCTCGGGCTGTAGAAGGTGGATGAGCCAGTGCGTTCTAACCTCATGGCGCCCCAGAGTTCAGCTCAGCAGGCAGGTTCTTCAGCTGTGGCCCTCACCCGCCTCCCAGCTTTAGGCACAAGGGAGCCAGCCTGCCTCTCAAACACGGAGCCTCCTGCCGTTGGGTCCTGCTTCAGCTCCTCTCCCCAGGGCTTCTCCCCAAAAGGCTTCCCTCCCCCACCCCCACCCCCAAACTCCACTTAGAAGTCAGCTTCGAGTCACTTCCCCAGGGACCTTCCTGACACCCACTGCCTGTCCTCCCACAAAGCCTGCACTTCCCATTTCTGGCCTCGCCACACTTGCGAAGGCTCGGCGGACAGGCAGCGTCTGCTCTCGAGGCCTGTTCCCAAAAGAGGCTTATCTGTCTCATCCCTCTGTGTCACCCATGCTTTTCCCAAGGCTTGGCCCCAAGTGGGCACACTGGGAAGATCTGGCAAATTCGCCTGAACTGAAGGGCACATCAGCAGCACATGCAGGGAAAACTGGGAGGCTCAGGAGGCAGGTTCAAGCCCAGCCCGGCTGCGCGGGGGCCTCCACTGCCTGGTTGGTGTACCACAGGGGTGGCCGGCTGACCTGTCAGTCCCTCACCTCCAGCACACAAACTGAGGCATAGGCGTGGACATCTGCCCACCCATCCTCTGTGACTCCGAGCCAGGGTTTTAGGGTGAGGCCAGATGAATCCACTGCCCAGCTCAGCAGTTATCGATAGTTGCCCCTGGGCTCTGTGCTGGGTGCTGGCAGCCAAGGAGAGCAGTGGGTGAGACATCACCCCAGAGTGCCAGTTGCCAGCTGCATTTGACTCTTTGTGACCCTGTGCCCTACAGCCCACCAGGCTCCTCTGTCCATGGAATTTTCCAGGCAAGCATACTGCAGTGGGCTGCCTTTCCTTCTCCAAGCGATCTTCCCGATGCAGGGACTGAACCCAGGTCTCCTGAAACCAGGCTGATTCTTTACTGTCTGAGCCACCAGGGAAGCCCAAAGTGCTCAGGCAAAGTCATCGGGGGAGAGGCAGGAAGAAAGCCAATGCCAAGGGTCATGCCCAGGGTGGCGTTCTGTGCTGATCGGGAACACCCAGCTCCAGGAATCTCCGCATCCATCCATCCTTGCCCTGCAGAGGGGAAGGCATAGAGCAAAGGCCACACTGCTTCATCTTGGGGAAAGAGCATCTGAGGCAGAAAGGACTTTGAATAAACCAATGACCGGCATTTTCGGCAAACACAGGGTGGCTTCTGGCCTCATGGATTCCAGCTCTTGAGAGCCAGAGGCTTAAAAACTGGCAGGCCACAAGCCTCATCTGCTCATGGGATGTTTTGTTTGGCAGAAAAGGTTTTACATTTTAAAAAGAATTAGTTCCATCATTTATAAAATTGGATGGTTTCACATCATCCAAATGTCCCGCTTCTCTGGAAAAAACAGGCAGCACTGGACTAAAGATGTGAGAAGCTGTCCTAAGAAGCGAGGGCCCTCAAGGTTCTGGGGCAAGTGCAAGCCTCGGTGGGTAGAACCCAAGGCTGGGAAAGCTCAGCCAGCCACAGACCCCAAGGCATTCGCTGCCAGAGTCAGCTAAACCAGCAGCCACTAGAGGTAGGACAAACAACCCCCCAACCCCCCAATCCCCACCACTCCCTACAGCCTCACGCCCCAAACCTCATTCATGCACATTATTGCCAGAAGATACCCTGGATGGCAGCATGGCAGCCCACTCCTGCACGCTCGCCTGCAGAATCCCACGGAAGAGGATGGCGGGGCTACCGCCCTTAGGGCCGCATAGCGTCCGACACGGCTGAAGTGACTTAGCACGCACATGTAGGCATTTGGCCACGAGTCTTTCGGAAAGACACAAGCACAAGCCTCACAAACAGACCCAATCCCCAAGCCTCCTTGTCCCAGATGGCCTCCACCTGCCCTGACACTCAACCTGCAGGGGCAAAAGATCCGGCTGAGGTGGGAATTAAAGGTCACCTCCTGCACGCGCACACATTCACCCAGGGGAACAGCCGGAAACGCTCCGTGTGGGGTGCCTGCCAACTACAAGATGTCTTATCAAGATACACTGAATAACTGACAATCCATCTGATGTGCCTTGCGCTTTTATCACCATTCATCGGGTTGACGCCGTCCCTATAAAACGCCAGCATCTCAAGCCCTGGGGGGAGCGTTCACATAACTTATTCATGAAAAAAAAAAAATCATACTCGATGACAGACTCTCGGTGACTTAAATCATTACTTTTACTTGAAATATTTGTCCATTTGAACAGCTCCATTTAAAAACAGATCAACAGACTTTTAAAAATTGTTACTATGTGATCAACACAAGAGGCCATTTTGAATCTTTCCCCAAATCCAATATGGATTGGACTTCTTCAGGCAGTTTCAAAATGTCCTGGAAAGGCAACTGTAACTTCTTAAGAAAAGAAAAAAGTTAACAAAAACATGGTTACAGAGTGGAAGAAGTACCTGCTTTTTATCTTGTGTTTTCTTAAAATCTTCACATGCTAGCCAAAATAAAACATTTTCTTCACTGAATTCCTTTTTTAAAAATTCCTATGGATGAAGAAAAGAAGAAAACATCAAGCAGTATTCTACTTAAAAAAACAAACAAATAATGCATTTCCTTTCAAGACCTAATAATATTGTCAGAATTCAACAAGTGAGCACATTTATCCTGTTAAAGCGCCACCCCCAAAACGGTATTATGTTTATGCTAAAGCCAGAAATTCACATGCATTGTGAACTTAATGGTTTTGACTTTATGAAGAAGAGTAAAAATGAAGCAGGAATCTACTCACATTTCTCAACTGACAATAAATTACCAAAAAGTAAATTAAAGTGGAAGATGTATTAGTTCCTTCCAGACAGTGTTTAAACAAAGTACATTCCTCTAAAATCAAGCTCATTTTGTCTTAAACAAAAGAAAAGACAACGCATGGAGCATGTTTAAAAACGCCACAATGAAAATGCTTTTAAGTTGGAGGTGTGCTTTCTTTCGGCAGAGGTTGGGGTCACAAGCCGCTATCCTAAGGTGCACAGGAACGTTTTCTCCCAAGATCTAGATGGTGCACGCGCACACATTCACCCAGGGGAACAGCCGGAAACGCTCCGTGTGGGGTGCCTGCCAACTACAAGATGTCTTATCAAGATACACTGAATAACTGACAATCCATCTGATGTGCCTTGCGCTTTTATCACCATTCATCGGGTTGACGCCGTCCCTATAAAACGCCAGCATCTCAAGCCCTGGGGGGAGCGTTCACATAACTTATTCATGAAAAAAAAAAAATCATACTCGATGACAGACTCTCGGTGACTTAAATCATTACTTTTACTTGAAATATTTGTCCATTTGAACAGCTCCATTTAAAAACAGATCAACAGACTTTTAAAAATTGTTACTATGTGATCAACACAAGAGGCCATTTTGAATCTTTCCCCAAATCCAATATGGATTGGACTTCTTCAGGCAGTTTCAAAATGTCCTGGAAAGGCAACTGTAACTTCTTAAGAAAAGAAAAAAGTTAACAAAAACATGGTTACAGAGTGGAAGAAGTACCTGCTTTTTATCTTGTGTTTTCTTAAAATCTTCACATGCTAGCCAAAATAAAACATTTTCTTCACTGAATTCCTTTTTTAAAAATTCCTATGGATGAAGAAAAGAAGAAAACATCAAGCAGTATTCTACTTAAAAAAACAAACAAATAATGCATTTCCTTTCAAGACCTAATAATATTGTCAGAATTCAACAAGTGAGCACATTTATCCTGTTAAAGCGCCACCCCCAAAACGGTATTATGTTTATGCTAAAGCCAGAAATTCACATGCATTGTGAACTTAATGGTTTTGACTTTATGAAGAAGAGTAAAAATGAAGCAGGAATCTACTCACATTTCTCAACTGACAATAAATTACCAAAAAGTAAATTAAAGTGGAAGATGTATTAGTTCCTTCCAGACAGTGTTTAAACAAAGTACATTCCTCTAAAATCAAGCTCATTTTGTCTTAAACAAAAGAAAAGACAACGCATGGAGCATGTTTAAAAACGCCACAATGAAAATGCTTTTAAGTTGGAGGTGTGCTTTCTTTCGGCAGAGGTTGGGGGTCAGTGGCACAGCCGGCTATCCTAAGGTGCACAGGAACGTTTTCTCCCCAAGATCTAGATGGTGCTAAAGAGGGCCTGGGTCCAAGAACACCTCTCACCCCGTCCCTGGAGTCTGCACGAGGGCTGAAGAGCGCCTGACCCAGGACTTGGAGACAGGAGTCAGTGGGCCCCAGAGTCAAGGCACTCTTGGAATCCACACGGGTTCCTCACACCTGGAGCTTCTGGAGGCCGTCTCTTGGCAGTCTGGGTGCTTTCCCCTCCACCTGCCCTCCTCTCTGAGTTCACTTTCACTTTGCCAGCTGCTGTCCAGCCTCTTCCACTTCATTAATAACAATGTATCCTGAGAATTCCCAACACAGGAGAGAACAAACCTCCACACCAGAGAGACCCGGACCGCCCCCTCCCAGGGCCCGCAAAGCTAGAAATTCTTCATAGATTCTGCCACTGAGTACAGTACCTCTTCCCCATCCTCCCACCCCCTCACATCCAGCTATGTAAAAACCAGACGCGGTCCGCACACGGACTACCCGGAAAGGCATTCCCCTGTTGGTCATGACCGGAGAGAAGTTCTTCCTCTCAAGCTGGGGCAGACAGTGTTAAAAACGGGCCCGCGTTTCCCCCACCGGCTTCTGAACTTCACAATTCCCACCAACACGGAAAAAGGCGCACCCTAAATCTTTTCACGCCTTCTGGGTCTTCGAGCAGATTCTCCAGGGAAGACGCCCATCCGGCTGTGCTCTTGGGGTGCTGGTGGCTGCTGCTGGAGCTCTCGTCTCTGTCGTGGATGTCTGCAAAGCAAAGTCCAGACTGTGTGTGTGGTCCAAAGATCATCTTAAAAGAAGCACTGTGACCATCACCCCTGTGGCTAAGACACAGTATAGAGTTACACGTCAGAATCTACTCCCCGCACTTCACACAGTGCATTCATTCTAGCCCTGACCACAACCTTACCAAGCAGGTGCTACCACTCCCTCCATTTTACAGATGCAGAAAACTGAGGCTCAGAGCTAAGAAGGGACTTGTCGTTTTCCAACACTCCCCACGCATCCCTCCCCAACCCGCGTGTCCACTGGCTGAAGGTCCCCAAGCTGCCAGTGGCACAGCCGGCTATCCTAAGGTGCACGGGGTTTTCTCCCAAGATCTAGATGGTGCTAAAGAGGGCCTGGGTCCAAGAACACCTCTCACCCCGTCCCTGGAGTCTGCACGAGGGCTGAAGAGCGCCTGACCCAGGACTTGGAGACAGGAGTCAGTGGGCCCCAGAGTCAAGGCACTCTTGGAATCCACACGGGTTCCTCACACCTGGAGCTTCTGGAGGCCGTCTCTTGGCAGTCTGGGTGCTTTCCCCTCCACCTGCCCTCCTCTCTGAGTTCACTTTCACTTTGCCAGCTGCTGTCCAGCCTCTTCCACTTCATTAATAACAATGTATCCTGAGAATTCCCAACACAGGAGAGAACAAACCTCCACACCAGAGAGACCCGGACCGCCCCCTCCCAGGGCCCGCAAAGCTAGAAATTCTTCATAGATTCTGCCACTGAGTACAGTACCTCTTCCCCATCCTCCCACCCCCTCACATCCAGCTATGTAAAAACCAGACGCGGTCCGCACACGGACTACCCGGAAAGGCATTCCCCTGTTGGTCATGACCGGAGAGAAGTTCTTCCTCTCAAGCTGGGGCAGACAGTGTTAAAAACGGGCCCGCGTTTCCCCCACCGGCTTCTGAACTTCACAATTCCCACCAACACGGAAAAAGGCGCACCCTAAATCTTTTCACGCCTTCTGGGTCTTCGAGCAGATTCTCCAGGGAAGACGCCCATCCGGCTGTGCTCTTGGGGTGCTGGTGGCTGCTGCTGGAGCTCTCGTCTCTGTCGTGGATGTCTGCAAAGCAAAGTCCAGACTGTGTGTGTGGTCCAAAGATCATCTTAAAAGAAGCACTGTGACCATCACCCCTGTGGCTAAGACACAGTATAGAGTTACACGTCAGAATCTACTCCCCGCACTTCACACAGTGCATTCATTCTAGCCCTGACCACAACCTTACCAAGCAGGTGCTACCACTCCCTCCATTTTACAGATGCAGAAAACTGAGGCTCAGAGCTAAGAAGGGACTTGTCGTTTTCCAACACTCCCCACGCATCCCTCCCCAACCCGCGTGTCCACTGGCTGACCACATGGGCTGCCTTCCCGTCTCCCTCAAGCTGCCTCCAGGGATCTTGACTCAACTCCTCCCGTTACCTTCTGTGCCCAGTCTTATAATGACCCTGCTGTTCTATGCCTGGTGCACACTCAACTCTTGCAGTTCTGAAAGCTCCTCTCTGTCTTGATCTCGTATCTCCAGCAGGTAGCTCATCACCTGGCACATAAAGCATGTCCCGGGGCCAGGGCTAGGGTGGGGAAAGGGAGACACTGGACACAGATGCCAGGTTTAAGGGGGTGCCTAAAAACTCAGGCATCAGACAAATGAGATTTTTGTGCAATATTCTGAAAAACCAAAACTGATGCAAAAAAAAATATTCCATGACGAGCAATATACCAAAACTTTAAAGAGAGAGTCGTTATAACTGGCTTTTCCTGTGCCTCTCAGGCTCCAGTCTGGCTCAGCGTCACGCTGTTACGATGGGTACAGACTGAATGAATCAGTGAGCCTACACCTACTCATCTGATGCACCCTCTTACTCTTAACTTTAGAAAGAGCCTCTTGAGTCAATGAAAGGGGACGGCGACCTCCAACTAACACACTCTGGCTGCTTGCCTGAAGGAGGACGTGACAGCACCTCACACCTCATCTGTAGAGTATGGCCCCTTCCTGGCGTCAAGGGGAAATCATGGAGTGTCACTTCGGATGGGCCCAGGGGTTCCAAAGCTGTTTTGGCCAACTCAAATTATGGGAATGTGTGTGTGCTCAGTCATTCAGTAGTGCCCAACTCTGCGACCCTGTGGACTGTAACCCGTCAGGCTCCTCTGTCCATGGGATTTTCTCAGGCAAGAATAGTGGAGTGAGTTGCCATTTCCTCCTCCAGGGGATCTTTCTGACCCAAGAATGAAACCTGCATCTCCTGCATTGCAGGAAGATCCTTTACCACTGAACCACTGGGGAAGCCCTCGAACTGTTAACATCTGAACACGGACAAAACTCTCTGCAGGATGAAGATAATCTCCCCCATCTCTCAGGGTTATAAGAAGGATTAAAGAATGCATCAGGTACCTAGATGCTCACCGTGGACCCTGGAGAAAAACGGGTTCTTCTCTATGCTTCCTTAAAATTATGATCTATCAAGTAAATTCAAAGTACAGCTATGTTGCTCTAAAGAAAAGTTTGAATCTGGGAGAAAATAAACTTTAAATCAGGGTTCCCCATCTTCCCAGATCTAATGCCTGATGATCTGAGGTGGAGTTGATGTAATAAAACTAGAAATAAAGTGCTCCATAAATGTAATGAGCTTGAATCATCCGGAAACTATCCTCAACCACCCCGGTCCCTGGAAAAATCGTGTCCACAAAACCGGTCCCTGGTGCCAAACAGGTTGGGGACTGCTGCAAGAAATCAGCAAAACAAAGCATTTTAAAAGGATAAATTGTAAAAGCCTTTTGAATATTAATTGCTGCAGGCAGCTAGGAGGGCTGTATGCTTTCAAGTGCTTTTGGAGGAAAGTTGTATCAGCATACGCTGCACTTCGAGGTCACTCCGCTTCCGTGATCTCTCATGTGCTCTTGGGGGCTGACGCCCAGGTTCATTTCTGGGAGCAGCTGAGACGCAGTTCTCCCAGCGTCTCAGAAAACCACCCGAGTTCTGTACATCGACTGGCTGGCCTGGGCTAAATAAAGCCAAAGCAGTACACATTGGTGACAGAGCACCTAAGAGAATTGTTTGGGGCAAAGCCATGCCTTTAATTGAGGGGCAAACTGACTCAGACATCACAAATGGATCCTATGCTTCCCTAAAGTGAACCTCCAGTTCGTGGATATTAAATTAGTTCTCTGCTCTCTTGGCAAATGCTAAAATGGCAAGCTTCTGAACACTGTGTTTCTTCCCAACGAAGTATAAATCAAATTAAAAGATCATTATCATAAGGAATTTCTGCAGCGGGGTTCATTCTGCCAAGCATCTCACAAATTGACTCTCTGTTCTCTGCCCGAAGAATAGTTTGACAGTTTTCTGCACTTCCCTAGCAGGTCTTCTCTTAAGTACATAAATTAGAGCAGTTCGCTATTCCAGGAATAATCTTAGGCAGCCAGAATTTTTTCTTTTTTTTTTACATTCTTTTCAGGATGAAGATAATCTCCCCCATCTCTCAGGGTTATAAGAAGGATTAAAGAATGCATCAGGTACCTAGATGCTCACCGTGGACCCTGGAGAAAAACGGGTTCTTCTCTATGCTTCCTTAAAATTATGATCTATCAAGTAAATTCAAAGTACAGCTATGTTGCTCTAAAGAAAAGTTTGAATCTGGGAGAAAATAAACTTTAAATCAGGGTTCCCCATCTTCCCAGATCTAATGCCTGATGATCTGAGGTGGAGTTGATGTAATAAAACTAGAAATAAAGTGCTCCATAAATGTAATGAGCTTGAATCATCCGGAAACTATCCTCAACCACCCCGGTCCCTGGAAAAATCGTGTCCACAAAACCGGTCCCTGGTGCCAAACAGGTTGGGGACTGCTGCAAGAAATCAGCAAAACAAAGCATTTTAAAAGGATAAATTGTAAAAGCCTTTTGAATATTAATTGCTGCAGGCAGCTAGGAGGGCTGTATGCTTTCAAGTGCTTTTGGAGGAAAGTTGTATCAGCATACGCTGCACTTCGAGGTCACTCCGCTTCCGTGATCTCTCATGTGCTCTTGGGGGCTGACGCCCAGGTTCATTTCTGGGAGCAGCTGAGACGCAGTTCTCCCAGCGTCTCAGAAAACCACCCGAGTTCTGTACATCGACTGGCTGGCCTGGGCTAAATAAAGCCAAAGCAGTACACATTGGTGACAGAGCACCTAAGAGAATTGTTTGGGGCAAAGCCATGCCTTTAATTGAGGGGCAAACTGACTCAGACATCACAAATGGATCCTATGCTTCCCTAAAGTGAACCTCCAGTTCGTGGATATTAAATTAGTTCTCTGCTCTCTTGGCAAATGCTAAAATGGCAAGCTTCTGAACACTGTGTTTCTTCCCAACGAAGTATAAATCAAATTAAAAGATCATTATCATAAGGAATTTCTGCAGCGGGGTTCATTCTGCCAAGCATCTCACAAATTGACTCTCTGTTCTCTGCCCGAAGAATAGTTTGACAGTTTTCTGCACTTCCCTAGCAGGTCTTCTCTTAAGTACATAAATTAGAGACGCAGTTCGCTATTCCAGGAATAATCTTAGGCAGCCAGAACTTTCTCTCTCCATGGCAGAACAATTGTGTCTATAAGTTTTCAACATTGGCCTGTAATGACTCCCAAACTTTCAACATTCTTTTCAGTAATGAACCAAACCACATTTCAGTTTTCACAGTCTCATGGTCTTGTGCGTAAACACACTTGGTGGATTCCCATTGAGTCAACAGAGTGCTCTGGTTAACTGGGCCTGAGAGAGGGTAGCTGTGCTAGGATACACCATGAGACAACGGCTCCCTCCCTTCACCTTTTCATTTCATACTCTAGTCGTTTTGCATATTAAGTTGCTATCCCAGCTTTCATTTGAACAAGTTTTACAACTCAAAACCCATTCACCTGATCTAGTCTCCTTATTGAAAAGACTGAGAAATAAATATCCAGAAGATAAAGTGACCCAGTTGAGGAACTACTTGATGTAACAGAATTGGGACTTAAACGTGCAGGCAGTTGTCCCCACCAGGACCGTCTCCTCGGAACCTCGGGGTTCCTCGGAACACAGGAGTTTGCAAATGGGTAGCTCTTCCTTTCAGCTCCCTCCTAGGCTATCGCTTCCCTTCCATCGATGTCATGAAATACACATCGTGGTTGACACTGTTACAGAAGACATAGGATTTTCAGGGCTGGCTCAGGAAGTACATAGAGACGTGGGAAGTACCTCCATAACCATGGTTCTTGCCTTCCGGCGTTGGTGCCTAGACAAAGAGAAATTCCTTCTTGCCTCTTTGCTCACCTTTTCCCCTGACAATCTTCACGTATACTCTACTGTCATGTGTTTTCACTTCTCCAGAAATATTGGTCCGAATTTTAGGAAGACTTCCTGATCGTCTTACAATTTTGATTAAGGCCTTTGGCTATGCTTTCAAAAAAAAAAAAAATCCTTCTTAATTGGTACCAGTACACACAGACAGCTCTAGTTAGAGTAACATTTGCAAACTCCATTCACTTAATGGTGTCTCTCTTTTCCGCGTCATTCTCCGCAGCCTCCAGTGAGCCTGGCAGAAGTCCGTTCCACTTGGCGCGGCCCTAGAGACCGCCTCGTTACCTGAGGCGTTTCCACTCCCCGGGAGCCTCTGTACAAGGAGGCTTCCACGACCGTCCACTGTGTATAAGGAAGGGCTTCCTGAGACAGCTTGGTTCACTTTCAGTGTCACAATAAGTCCAATGACGTGCAGGAGAAAGAAACATTCTTCATAGCAAGCAGATTTACTTTAGAGCTTAAAAATAAAGCAAAATGTAGCAGTAGAAAATCCACCTGGAATGCAGGAGATGTGGCAGGAGCAGAGGTTCGATCCCTGGGTCAGGAAGATCCCCTGGAGTAGGAAATAGCTACCCACTCCAGTATTCTTTCCTAGGGAACCCCATGGATGGAGGAGCCTGGCGGGCTACAGTCCATGGGGTCACAAAGAGTCGGACACAACTGAGTCATTCAAACCACAAGAATCCCCAGCTTTCCAATTCCTTCCCAGTCCCTAACACTTGGAAACACAAAGGTCCAACATTCTTCCCTTTTTCATTAATCAAAGTTTCCATTTTCGATGAATTACATGAGAAGGCAGGTTTGAAAGCACAGGTCAAGGGACGCCCCTGGACAGGGAGAGCCCAGTGGTTGCCTCCGTGCCTCCATAGCAGGGGGCAGGGTCAATCCCTGGTCTGAGAACTAAGATGCGGCAGGGGACAGTCAAAAGAGAAAAAGAGCTAAGCCAATCTTTCTAGCAGCTCTAAGACCACTCAGTTTAATAAGGAGCTGTTGGTGGTAACATTTGTTTGTTTCAATTCTGTTCAGCTTTGCTCACTTGTTGTCATTTAGATAAACTGCAAAATATTTTTGCAATGAAAAAAAAAATTTTTTTACCTCCTGGGCTCTTCAAAGCATTTTAGATTTTCAGATTTTTGCCAGCACAATACTTACTTTTCAATAAATTCATCTTCAGATGAATCTGTCATTAGCTAGTAATAACTGTTACACTTGAATTATTCACCATGTGCTGAGCACTCACTTTTCCACAGGTTAAATCCTTTTGTTCTCATGATGACACTCTGATGGGGTTAATAGTATCCCCACTTCACAGATGAGGAAACTGAGGCACCCTAACTTGCAAGGGTCACCCAGCTAGAAAACGGGGCATCAGGGTCCAAGCCCAGGTAGTCTTGGTTTCAAAGGACGTACCATTTGCCACAGGTTCTATGACCACCTTTATTTTTGATATTTGGTGATCTTCACACTCACAGAGGCCAGAACAGGATGGCCTTGAAAAGAATGGTAACAATTATGTGGGAGGAGACTACAAAATTAAGAGTACAATTCCTCACAGACAGAAACCCACACAGGGTTCACCCAGCACACAAGCACAACAGACATACACTTTCATTTATGTCTGAGCTGCTCTGTGGGGTGTTTGACTTTGGTAAAAGCTGCTATTTCCAAGCCAGCGTCCTGGTGCGGAGGCCTGAGGCTGGCCGCTTGCACCATATTGTGTGATGCATTATTTATAGATGCTGTGATGTCATATCTACCAGAGACCTTCTCCTGACATTAATTCCTTGGAAATCCATACTTGAAAGGCATCTCTAACACTCATCAGAACTGAATGCTCACTGTACAAGCTCTTGTATTAGTCTGTAGGAAGATCTGAGTAATGATCCTGCATAGATATTTTCCCCAAATCAAAGATTTCAGTCAAATCTCAATAACCTGCTTCCTCAACAGCAGATTCAACTTACATCCTCAAAAGGTTTGTCGAACTCCCAAAATGAACAGCCTACTTTTTAAAAAGAGACATTCAAGCCCAGGAAAAGGCAAAAGCGTTCACTCTGAATTCTAAAGCAGTTTGGTAACACACACACACACAGACACCATACTCCTTTAAAACACTCAGAAAGTACACATCCCACAAACCTTCTTTAACACCTCATATCACCTATATCACATCAAACACTACGTTTCTTCAAAAAGTCGTCCCAACTTAGAAGCCGAGAACCTGTTTTTAAAGTCGGTGACCCATGGAAGGCTCCAGAGAAACTGGGTCATGGAAATCCTCTCTAAATATTACTTAAAAGTGTGTATCGGCTCCAGCATCTAGCTTCTGAGAATAACGACCCTTCAGGCATGCAATTCCCTTGGTGGGGAGGTTTGCGTGAATTGCTATCAGCAGAAAATAAAAATAAAAACGTTCTGAGACGGTCGTCCTACTAGCAACCATCAAAGACCAGAAGAGGCCAACAGGCTGGAGGGGCCAGCTCAGAAACGGCCTCCTGGCCGCGTTCCCGCGGGGCCCGAAGCCTCAGACACAGCCAAGGGCTCGGGCAGCCCCTCCAAAAGGCCCTGTGCCCCTGTGTCTGCACCACAGCCCCGGAGCTGACGCTGCCGGCCAGCGCCCAGAGATGGCTGAGCGGAGGGCACAGCCCCCCAAGGGGTGGGGACCCTTCCTTACGTGCCATGCTCTGGGGTCCACCCGGGGAGGTCCACGCAGCCCCAAACTCCGCCGTCTTCTCAGACGTTCTGTCCGAGACAGGCGGGGGCTCCGGGGCTCCTAGGCACCCTTGGGTCCAGAGGAAAAACAAGCCTCAACATCCTCTTTTGAGTGGACTAAACAACAGATGGCCATTGGTTTCCAGTTTCTACCAGAGGGAAGGAAATAAGAATGCCAGACTGTTATTTGTAGCCTCCTAGAGTCCTCACTTTCTAGGCAAAAGCCCAGAAAAAATTAAAACTCCCCAGGAGCCCAGTTCTGGAAGTGAAAGTGAAGACCCGGCAGGGTTTTTTCTCACGTTTCAGAAGCCCCTGTGCTTTCTCTGGAACCAGTTATTGCTCAGTCACGTCCGACTCTTTGCAGCCCCAGGGACTGCAGCACGCCAGGCTCCTCTGTCCTTCACCATCTCCCGGAGCTTGCTCAAACTCATGTCCATCGAGTCAGGGATGCCATCCAACCATCTCATTCTCTGTCCCTCCCTTCTCCTCCTGCCCTCAGCCTTTCCCAGCATCAGGGACTAGAGACATACATACAAATGAGCACTTGCTCTCCTCTGGCCCCTACATTGGGGCAAATGACTTTTTCCCTCCAGTGTCAGCAGGTATTTCTTGAGAGTAAGAGTTGTGCCCTCCTCGGGGTCCACAATGCCTAGCACTCATGCATAGATTTACAGTGATAACTGTTTTCAGATAGATCACTGAGGTGAGGGGAAAGGCAGAGAGGAGGGTGTGTATCGGCTCCAGCATCTAGCTTCTGAGAATAACGACCCTTCAGGCATGCAATTCCCTTGGTGGGGAGGTTTGCGTGAATTGCTATCAGCAGAAAATAAAAATAAAAACGTTCTGAGACGGTCGTCCTACTAGCAACCATCAAAGACCAGAAGAGGCCAACAGGCTGGAGGGGCCAGCTCAGAAACGGCCTCCTGGCCGCGTTCCCGCGGGGCCCGAAGCCTCAGACACAGCCAAGGGCTCGGGCAGCCCCTCCAAAAGGCCCTGTGCCCCTGTGTCTGCACCACAGCCCCGGAGCTGACGCTGCCGGCCAGCGCCCAGAGATGGCTGAGCGGAGGGCACAGCCCCCCAAGGGGTGGGGACCCTTCCTTACGTGCCATGCTCTGGGGTCCACCCGGGGAGGTCCACGCAGCCCCAAACTCCGCCGTCTTCTCAGACGTTCTGTCCGAGACAGGCGGGGGCTCCGGGGCTCCTAGGCACCCTTGGGTCCAGAGGAAAAACAAGCCTCAACATCCTCTTTTGAGTGGACTAAACAACAGATGGCCATTGGTTTCCAGTTTCTACCAGAGGGAAGGAAATAAGAATGCCAGACTGTTATTTGTAGCCTCCTAGAGTCCTCACTTTCTAGGCAAAAGCCCAGAAAAAATTAAAACTCCCCAGGAGCCCAGTTCTGGAAGTGAAAGTGAAGACCCGGCAGGGTTTTTTCTCACGTTTCAGAAGCCCCTGTGCTTTCTCTGGAACCAGTTATTGCTCAGTCACGTCCGACTCTTTGCAGCCCCAGGGACTGCAGCACGCCAGGCTCCTCTGTCCTTCACCATCTCCCGGAGCTTGCTCAAACTCATGTCCATCGAGTCAGGGATGCCATCCAACCATCTCATTCTCTGTCCCTCCCTTCTCCTCCTGCCCTCAGCCTTTCCCAGCATCAGGGACTAGAGACATACATACAAATGAGCACTTGCTCTCCTCTGGCCCCTACATTGGGGCAAATGACTTTTTCCCTCCAGTGTCAGCAGGTATTTCTTGAGAGTAAGAGTTGTGCCCTCCTCGGGGTCCACAATGCCTAGCACTCATGCATAGATTTACAGTGATAACTGTTTTCAGATAGATCACTGAGGTGAGGGGAAAGGCAGAGAGGAGGGTGACGGCTGATAGGGGATCTGGCATGTACTGAACACTGATTGCATCCCACCTCAACCTGACAACAAGCCCTGGAGGCTGGGTCCATCGTCGGCCCATTTTGCAGATAAGGAAACTGAGGCACAAACAAGGGGCAAACAAGACCTAGATGAGCTAGAACTCAATCCTCGACAGGCTGGCTGCAGAGTCTGGAAAGGGAATAGAAGGGAGAGGTGTAAGAAATAAAAGGCAGGCCTTTTTTCTCAGGAAACAAAATGAATTGAGAAGAAGAGGCCAGGCATTCCCAGATGGCCACATGCCTGCCATCCCACACACTGCCATGAAGTTCTCTTCACTCGTCCAAGAAGGAATGAGAATAAGCAGAAGGAAATATTTACTAAGTGAGCAGCATGGATCAAGTAAGGGCAGTCCTGGGTTGTCTTTTTCAAGTGGATACATCCATTTACTTACATGATACAAAAGACAAGAGCCACAGCAGGCCAGGTCTTCCTATCAACCCTGACCCTCAACAATCCAGAGTCTCTCCCTAAGGGAGAGAGTCTGTCTCTAGAAGCAGCAGCCTCTAGAAGACTCTGGTTATCAGGACAGTCCTTTACATGGTGGTGCTTTAGTCGCCAAGTTGTGTCTGACTCTTTCAACCCTGTGCACTGTAGCCTGCCCAGCTCCTCATCCATGGGATTCTCCAGGCAAGAATACTGGAGTGGGTGGCCATTTCCTCCTCCGGGGGATCTCCCTGACCCAAACCTGGGTCTCCTGCAATTGCAAGCAGATCCTTCCCCACTGAGCAGCCGGGGAAGCCCTCTTTACATGAGATGATACCTTTCCTACTATTGGGGGTATTGAAAAATCCTTCGTTTGTGGGATGATAAAAACAGTTGGTGATGGTGGTGTTGGCTTTAACGTCCTGATTGGAGACAGAAAGGAAGAAAGCGGGAAGAAGCGTGCAGCAGGGAGGCCGGGAAGGATGATTAGGAGAACAGAAATGGAAGAAAGCCGGGGTCCACAATGCCTAGCACTCATGCATAGATTTACAGTGATAACTGTTTTCAGATAGATCACTGAGGTGAGGGGAAAGGCAGAGAGGAGGGTGACGGCTGATAGGGGATCTGGCATGTACTGAACACTGATTGCATCCCACCTCAACCTGACAACAAGCCCTGGAGGCTGGGTCCATCGTCGGCCCATTTTGCAGATAAGGAAACTGAGGCACAAACAAGGGGCAAACAAGACCTAGATGAGCTAGAACTCAATCCTCGACAGGCTGGCTGCAGAGTCTGGAAAGGGAATAGAAGGGAGAGGTGTAAGAAATAAAAGGCAGGCCTTTTTTCTCAGGAAACAAAATGAATTGAGAAGAAGAGGCCAGGCATTCCCAGATGGCCACATGCCTGCCATCCCACACACTGCCATGAAGTTCTCTTCACTCGTCCAAGAAGGAATGAGAATAAGCAGAAGGAAATATTTACTAAGTGAGCAGCATGGATCAAGTAAGGGCAGTCCTGGGTTGTCTTTTTCAAGTGGATACATCCATTTACTTACATGATACAAAGACAAGAGCCACAGCAGGCCAGGTCTTCCTATCAACCCTGACCCTCAACAATCCAGAGTCTCTCCCTAAGGAGAGAGTCTGTCTCTAGAAGCAGCAGCCTCTAGAAGACTCTGGTTATCAGGACAGTCCTTTACATGGTGGTGCTTTAGTCGCCAAGTTGTGTCTGACTCTTTCAACCCTGTGCACTGTAGCCTGCCCAGCTCCTCATCCATGGGATTCTCCAGGCAAGAATACTGGAGTGGGTGGCCATTTCCTCCTCCGGGGGATCTCCCTGACCCAAACCTGGGTCTCCTGCAATTGCAAGCAGATCCTTCCCCACTGAGCAGCCGGGGAAGCCCTCTTTACATGAGATGATACCTTTCCTACTATTGGGGGTATTGAAAAATCCTTCGTTTGTGGGATGATAAAAACAGTTGGTGATGGTGGTGTTGGCTTTTAACGTCCTGATTGGAGACAGAAAGGAAGAAAGCGGGAAGGGAAGACGTGCAGCAGGGAGGCCGGGAAGGATGAAGAAAAGCTAATAATTTCCACCGACTCTAAATATGAATACATGTGAACAGGATGACAAAATGGAGGCTGTGTGGGGTCGCGCCAGCAGCTCTGGGCTCGGGTCGGACGTTTGAGTCCTCTGGTGTGCCCCTTATAAGTGACTCCAGACAGTCCCTGCCCCCTGGTGGCCTGTGCACTACCCAGGGAGAGACCAGATGGACAGACATGTCCCTGCTGCAGAGGGGGAAGGAGGCAGGAGGTCTGAAAGAGCGGGCCCCCCGGAGCTTTGGGAGAGGACACAGGACAGGGTGGGGGACGTCCTGCCACCCAGGAGCGAGGGAAGGGGCGTGAGGGGAGAGAAGGCCGGCCAGATGAGGGGTCCCTGAGCGCACCCCAGAGTGGGGGCAGCAGAGCCTGACCCACAGGCACTAGGCCGGGCCCTCGAGAACCGAGAACTTGCTCGGAAGGGAAAACGGTCCCCGGAAGCCTGGAAGGCACTGTTTCACCCAGTGGACGCCTCCTGACAGCTCTTATCGGGGAGCTGCTGTTATGGCCCCCGCACCGGGTCCCTCTGCCCCCACTGCCACCCCTGGGGTTGCTGCCACGGAGAGCTATCTGAGGGAAGCAGAAGAAACAGGTGAGAGTAAATTTAGCACAATTTAAACAGCAAGTTCCCAGAGCCCGGAGGCAGGGGCCCGAAGGGATTACTCAACCCCAAGGAGGGAAGTGACTCAGTTCACCCAGGAAGCCCAAGGACGTGCCCCAGCCCGGCACCTGCCCAGTTTCCACAAGTTTTGACAGTGAAGAAAAGAGACACTGGTTCAAATACAAAGTCTGCAAAGACGGGAAAGCGCCCAGAGCACTGGAAGCAGCCATTCTGCAAGCTGCCCGAGCTGGCGTTCAGAACTGGCCCCAAGGACTCAGCTGACATGGCCGCCCATGTACCCACGGTGCCCCTCGCCCGGTACGGCCTCTCTGTGTCTGCCTCATTCTCCCCGACCCGCAGGCCCAGTGGTGTTCCGCAGGGAAAATTCGCCCCAGTGGCCAAGCCAGTCCTGCTGCCGGGTTGTTATACCAAAGACACTAAATTATGTCAACTGTCATCTTTAAATAAAAACTTGAGCCTGGCAATAAATCTGCAACGGGTCCCAGGGGTTTAATGGGATAATGTACAACAGGCTCGGGGCAGGGTGGGGAATTCCCCCAGTGGCTCAGTCTCGGTCTGCTCGCAGGGGGCGGGCGGCAGGCTGTGGCTCTAGCGTTGTTTTTCAAGTGAAGAGCATCCCAGTTACCGTCAACAACGCGAGTGGTTGTGGGGGACAGGGTGGGTGCAGGGGATTCTTCCAGGGTCCTCACACGTCCTTGGCCTACGAATCCACTGAGCGCTTGTCAAAAGTGCAGCCAACTCTCCCTCCCAGGACTGAAATCAGGGAGGGGAGGGGGCCGGGGCATGGTCAGGAAAGCTGTATTTTACCCAGACCGCCCTCACCCCCTTGTGGTTCATGAACACGCTTTGAGAAACCTCAGAAAGGAGAATATTCACACTTTGAGTCACACTTGGAGACTTGGAATTAAGGGTTGGGAGCACCAAACCTCAGTTTAAAGGCATCGTCTCCAATAAGACTGCGCAGAAAAGGATTGGAGTCAAAGAAGCCGGGAGGCAGGACTGCAGCCAGGGCCCAGGCAGGGTCCAGCCGGGACGGATCAAGGTTTTGTGGGGCCAGACGCTTATACAGTTTGGAGAGCCACTTTAAGCAAAATAATTCAGAACCACCAAAAAAGAAAAGAAAATTCAGTCCAGGGTCCCCTGGCTCACTTGGCTGGCTTCCCGGTGCCTCTGCCTCGGGGCCCACACTGCCCCTTTCTCCCTGTGGGCTGGCGCTGACCAATCGGACGGAGGCTCGTTTGTCCTTTTCCATCCGGGGACACATGCGAAACCTACAAGTTGTACGGAACTCAGGCTCTCAGAAGCCAGACATGTACCACCAACCCATGACTTTTAGCTGCCAATCTTGCTATTCGTGACCTAGCCACATTTCATCCACCTTAAACTGTGTTACTCTGAAAGAGGTACACTTCACGGTGTCCCTAGAACTGCCCCAGCGTACAACCTGCCCGTATGCAACAGCAGCCTAAAAGCATGTGCATTCCATGATTCATTTGTCCTGGTTGGAAGACTTCAACCCCAAAGTGACCTGTGCAATTCCACAGCAGTCAACTGTCATCTTTAAATAAAACTTGAGCCTGGCAATAAATCTGCAACGGGTCCCAGGGGTTTAATGGGATAATGTACAACAGGCTCGGGGCAGGGTGGGGAATTCCCCCAGTGGCTCAGTCTCGGTCTGCTCGCAGGGGGCGGGCGGCAGGCTGTGGCTCTAGCGTTGTTTTTCAAGTGAAGAGCATCCCAGTTACCGTCAACAACGCGAGTGGTTGTGGGGGACAGGGTGGGTGCAGGGGATTCTTCCAGGGTCCTCACACGTCCTTGGCCTACGAATCCACTGAGCGCTTGTCAAAAGTGCAGCCAACTCTCCCTCCCAGGACTGAAATCAGGGAGGGGAGGGGGCCGGGGCATGGTCAGGAAAGCTGTATTTTACCCAGACCGCCCTCACCCCCTTGTGGTTCATGAACACGCTTTGAGAAACCTCAGAAAGGAGAATATTCACACTTTGAGTCACACTTGGAGACTTGGAATTAAGGGTTGGGAGCACCAAACCTCAGTTTAAAGGCATCGTCTCCAATAAGACTGCGCAGAAAAGGATTGGAGTCAAAGAAGCCGGGAGGCAGGACTGCAGCCAGGGCCCAGGCAGGGTCCAGCCGGGACGGATCAAGGTTTTGTGGGGCCAGACGCTTATACAGTTTGGAGAGCCACTTTAAGCAAAATAATTCAGAACCACCAAAAAAGAAAAGAAAATTCAGTCCAGGGTCCCCTGGCTCACTTGGCTGGC
This sequence comes from Tragulus kanchil, assembly GCA_022376925.1. Classification (NCBI taxonomy): domain Eukaryota; kingdom Metazoa; phylum Chordata; class Mammalia; order Artiodactyla; family Tragulidae; genus Tragulus; species Tragulus kanchil. The sequence goes on from JAIOJX010000005.1 coordinate 165,803,617, forward strand.
TTCCCGGTGCCTCTGCCTCGGGGCCCACACTGCCCCTTTCTCCCTGTGGGCTGGCGCTGACCAATCGGACGGAGGCTCGTTTGTCCTTTTCCATCCGGGGACACATGCGAAACCTACAAGTTGTACGGAACTCAGGCTCTCAGAAGCCAGACATGTACCACCAACCCATGACTTTTAGCTGCCAATCTTGCTATTCGTGACCTAGCCACATTTCATCCACCTTAAACTGTGTTACTCTGAAAGAGGTACACTTCACGGGTGTCCCTAGAACTGCCCCCAGCGTACAACCTGCCCGTATGCAACAGCAGCCTAAAAGCATGTGCATTCCATGATTCATTTGTCCTGGTTGGAAGACTTCAACCCCAAAGTGACCTGTGCAGGGATGTTCCAAGCAGCCCTATTTATAATAGGCAATGGGGGGAAAAGATAACAGCTAACAATTACACTCAGTTATGCCCGGCAGTGTAAATTTCACAACTGTATGAAACCCACTTTACAGATGGGAAAACAGACACATAACTGTGCTGGTAAAGCAGCGCTCCTGGGGGAGAAGAAACTTGATTTTTTAGCATCTGCTGAATTCCATAGTGGAAATGGCCACTGATAGCCAATTTTAAGGTACCTATGGTTTAGCAACTAGGTCCCAAATTTCCCAGTAATGTAGCAACTGGCTCCGAGGTCAAGTAACTGTGCCCAAGGCGGCTGAATGCTAGAGTCAGGGTGGGAACCCGGAGTGTTAACTTAGAGTGCAGGCTCTTGACCCCCACTCTCTAGGTCTGACTATCCAACAATCAGGAATGGCTAAGGTGAATGGCTCACACAGTAAAGAACCTGCGACGAGGCAGGAGACCTGGGTTTGATCCCTGGTTAGAAAGATCCCCCGGAGAAAAGAAAGGCAACTCACTCCAGGATTCTTACCTGGAGAATTCCATGGACAGAGGAACCTGGCGAGCTACAGTCCATGGGTTGCAAAGATTTGGACATGACTGAGTGACGAACACTTTCAGAGTCCAGGCGCTAACCATTACACATAAGGGCCTGCTCTGACGAACACTTTCAAAGTGAACACCCACAGGGAATCCTTTGACTCACAGGCAACACAGAAAGGTTTGGTGGTGGTTTAGTTGTTAAGTTGTGTCCGACTCTCGCAACCCCATGGACTGTAACCCAGCAGGCTCTTCTCTCCATGGGGTTCTCCAGACAAGAGTCCTGGAGTCGGTTGCCATTTCCAACTCCAAGTTATCTTCCTGACCCAGGAGTTGAACCCGGGTCTCCTGCATTGCAGGTGGATTATTTACAGAAAGGGCTCCATGACTGCTAATACTAATACTCATACAAGCAATTTACAGGAACTCTATGAAGACCATGAGTTGTTCTGAATATTAGAGGCAATAATTTGGAAAATATGATGGATGGGAAGATTTAACCCAAAGTGACCTGTGCAGGGATGTTCCAAGCAGCCCTATTTATAATAGGCAATGGGGGGAAAAGATAACAGCTAACAATTACACTCAGTTATGCCCGGCAGTGTAAATTTCACAACTGTATGAAACCCACTTTACAGATGGGAAAACAGACACATAACTGTGCTGGTAAAGCAGCGCTCCTGGGGGAGAAGAAACTTGATTTTTTAGCATCTGCTGAATTCCATAGTGGAAATGGCCACTGATAGCCAATTTTAAGGTACCTATGGTTTAGCAACTAGGTCCCAAATTTCCCAGTAATGTAGCAACTGGCTCCGAGGTCAAGTAACTGTGCCCAAGGCGGCTGAATGCTAGAGTCAGGGTGGGAACCCGGAGTGTTAACTTAGAGTGCAGGCTCTTGACCCCCACTCTCTAGGTCTGACTATCCAACAATCAGGAATGGCTAAGGTGAATGGCTCACACAGTAAAGAACCTGCGACGAGGCAGGAGACCTGGGTTTGATCCCTGGTTAGAAAGATCCCCCGGAGAAAAGAAAGGCAACTCACTCCAGGATTCTTACCTGGAGAATTCCATGGACAGAGGAACCTGGCGAGCTACAGTCCATGGGTTGCAAAGATTTGGACATGACTGAGTGACGAACACTTTCAGAGTCCAGAGCGCTAACCATTACACATAAGGGCCTGCTCTGACGAACACTTTCAAAGTGAACACCCACAGGGGAATCCTTTGACTCACAGGCAACACAGAAAGGTTTGGTGGTGGTTTAGTTGTTAAGTTGTGTCCGACTCTCGCAACCCCATGGACTGTAACCCAGCAGGCTCTTCTCTCCATGGGGTTCTCCAGACAAGAGTCCTGGAGTCGGTTGCCATTTCCAACTCCAAGTTATCTTCCTGACCCAGGAGTTGAACCCGGGTCTCCTGCATTGCAGGCGGATTATTTACAGAAAGGGCTCCATGACTGCTAATACTAATACTCATACAAGCAATTTACAGGAACTCTATGAAGACCTACTTGGAGTTGTTCTGAATATTAGAGGCAATAATTTGGAAAATATGATGGATGGGAAAGCAGCTTCGATCCAGTGTTTAAAGAGGGGTGTTTTGTTCCCATTCTGCAGTTCCTTATCTGCACGGCCACTGCACCTAGTGGGGGTGGGACAACCTTCTTTCAGTTCATCCTCTTAACCAGCATCCCTCACGAAATATGACACTCGGTGAAAAAAAAGAAAGCGCCGACATGTGCAGACTCTCGGTTCTAGCAGAAGCGCCTCTTGGACTGGGAGGTGGGAAAAAGCCTCTGGACCCCAGAATCAGGCTGAGGTGGGTTTGAACAATTCTCCTCCCATCACCTAAGCGTAACCTGGAGCAAATTACCTAACCGTGGCGTGGCCAGGGCCGAGAACAATGGCCACCCCAGTGGGTTGCCCTAAGCGTGAAGACAGAATTCGCAGAACACGTTCTGGGTCCCACTCCACGCACTCAAGTGGGCCTTAGCTAAAAGGGACGGAAAGGGTGAGAAGGTTGGACCCAAAGGCATGCTTTCCTCTTCACCGAGAGTTCTTTGTCCCATCCGATCGCTCTGAACTGTGGTTGGTCCTGAGTGACAGGCTGGTCCAGAGTGACAGCCGAGCTGAATCCTTTGTAATGTCTGCTGTTCGCGGGCGCGAGCCACAGATGCGCCCTTCACCTGATTCTCCGCCCCCACATTTCGGCTCCTCGGCGCAGAAGACATCCAGCAGCCCAGGCCTGGCCGCCCAGTCGGATGCCCTGCACCGGGCGTGCCTTCCCCGGTTTCGCGCGGGCATCTTTCGCACCGACGCCCGCGGCGGAGGCGGAGAACTCCAGAACCCGCGCGACGTTCTGCTTTCAGAGGCTAAAGCCCATACTACCTCCAAAGTTTGGAGGTGTCTTGGATCTCCTTTTTCTCCCAGACCGTCGCTAAAAAGAAAACCGTTGTTCCTCCTTTTCAAACTTCCTCCCTAGCGGACACCTCTCGGGACTCAGCGCTCCCGCCGCGGCTGGGACCGCAGGGACGCTGGACGGAGCAGCGAGAAGGGGCGCGTTCTGCCGGGGCGCTCCTCGGCGCAGCGTCCCGGAGCCGCGCCCGACCCTGGGCAGGAGGGAAGGATGCCCCGGCCGGGCAGTACCGGCCGCGGGCAACGCATCGCGGCCCCTGGGGGCGCCCCCATCCCTGCCCACGGAGGCCAGGGAGCCGCTTACCTGACGGCGGCCGCTTCCTGCTCAACCGACTCACGGCGCGGTTAAACATCGCCGAGAGCACCCCGGGGAGGAAGGAGGAGCAGCCAGGCAGGCGGCGCGGCGGCTGAGCCGGAGGAAGGCGAGCAGGAGGAGGGCCGAGGAGGAGGAGCCCGCTCAGCACCGCCCCGGCCGCGCGGCCCCCGCCCTGCCGCCCTCCTCCCCGCCAAGCGCCGCGTGGCGCGCTCCGGGCGCCCTCCCGGCCCGCCCCCTGGGGGCCCCGCGGTCCCGCCCCGGGGTGCCTGGGCGGACAGGGCGCACCCGGTGACTCGCAAACGCCGGGGCCGGGCCAGAGCCCAGGAAGCAGCGCCCGCGCTCGGAAGTAGCCCGCGCCCACCGAGCCTTAGGGACCTTGCCCAGGCGGCTCGCGCGTCCGGGGGATCCGTCGCCCCGCGGCGGGGTTCTCCAGGGAAGCCCCCCGAGCCCCTCCCTGCCCAGCCCGGCTCCCCGCTCCAGTGTCCATCCCGACCTCCCGCCCTCTGCCTGCAGCCCCGAGAAGCGGGCGCGGCGCCTCGGGCGCACTGCGCTTCGTGCTTCCGCGCGCTTGAGCTGGGTGGTAGGTGAGGGCCACGTCCTGGTTCAGAGATCTGGAAGCCTCATGGTTCTGCAGAGCCCAAGTGCCGCCCACGGCCGTCGCCCCGTTGCCCTCGGGTTTCAGGATCCCTGCGCGCCCCGGCCGGCCCGACTCCGTGCGCGCTGGGCCTTCTTCCCACTGCCGCGAAGGCCAGCAGAGGCGTTGCCTGGACCCAGGCCGCGGTGTCCTCGGGCTAAGCGAGCCGAGCCCAAGCCGGTGGGCGCCCTCTCTCGGGCCGCGCCGCGCGGGCACCGACACTTGGGTGCCTCCTGCCCTTGGTCTTAAGGATCCAAGGGAGGACCTCAGGGGGATTGTAGGAACTCCGGTTCCATCGCGGAGCGATGCCTCTGCCCGGCACACCCGCTGGCCCGAGACACTAACTTTGAGCGCCGCTCTCGTGGTGCACCTGTCCGCCGGGCCTTTGCGATCAGCCCTGGGGCGCCCCCATCCCTGCCCACGGAGGCCAGGGAGCCGCTTACCTGACGGCGGCCGCTTCCTGCTCAACCGACTCACGGCGCGGTTAAACATCGCCGAGAGCACCCCGGGGAGGAAGGAGGAGCAGCCAGGCAGGCGGCGCGGCGGCTGAGCCGGAGGAAGGCGAGCAGGAGGAGGGCCGAGGAGGAGGAGCCCGCTCAGCACCGCCCCGGCCGCGCGGCCCCCGCCCTGCCGCCCTCCTCCCCGCCAAGCGCCGCGTGGCGCGCTCCGGGCGCCCTCCCGGCCCGCCCCCTGGGGGCCCCGCGGTCCCGCCCCGGGGTGCCTGGGCGGACAGGGCGCACCCGGTGACTCGCAAACGCCGGGGCCGGGCCAGAGCCCAGGAAGCAGCGCCCGCGCTCGGAAGTAGCCCGCGCCCACCGAGCCTTAGGGACCTTGCCCAGGCGGCTCGCGCGTCCGGGGGATCCGTCGCCCCGCGGCGGGGTTCTCCAGGGAAGCCCCCCGAGCCCCTCCCTGCCCAGCCCGGCTCCCCGCTCCAGTGTCCATCCCGACCTCCCGCCCTCTGCCTGCAGCCCCGAGAAGCGGGCGCGGCGCCTCGGGCGCACTGCGCTTCGTGCTTCCGCGCGCTTGAGCTGGGTGGTAGGTGAGGGCCACGTCCTGGTTCAGAGATCTGGAAGCCTCATGGTTCTGCAGAGCCCAAGTGCCGCCCACGGCCGTCGCCCCGTTGCCCTCGGGTTTCAGGATCCCTGCGCGCCCCGGCCGGCCCGACTCCGTGCGCGCTGGGCCTTCTTCCCACTGCCGCGAAGGCCAGCAGAGGCGTTGCCTGGACCCAGGCCGCGGTGTCCTCGGGCTAAGCGAGCCGAGCCCAAGCCGGTGGGCGCCCTCTCTCGGGCCGCGCCGCGCGGGCACCGACACTTGGGTGCCTCCTGCCCTTGGTCTTAAGGATCCAAGGGAGGACCTCAGGGGGATTGTAGGAACTCCGGTTCCATCGCGGAGCGATGCCTCTGCCCGGCACACCCGCTGGCCCGAGACACTAACTTTGAGCGCCGCTCTCGTGGTGCACCTGTCCGCCGGGCCTTTGCGATCAGCCCTGGGCACCACTCAGGCCACATCGAGCTCTGCCTCTGATTCCTCCTTCCCCGTCGCCGGGCACCTGCTCAGCGCTGCCTGCTGCTCTTGAATCTATTCGCTCATTTCTTCTGCGAAACAGCCCAAGAGCGCGTATCATTAGTCCCGTTTTCTTGAGGATTTGGTTTACGGGGAATTATCTTTCTGGCGAGTCCTATTTTCCTCGTGTATCTGGCTTTGTCTCTAAATTGGTCTTTATTTTTAGCTGTACTAATTGCTATTTTTCTAAACTGCTCCCCAGTCCTCAGTCCCCCCTCCCCCATCCTTTCTCAAGATTTGCACAAGTTGCACTTTCTTTTGTCTTGCGCTCTGAGACATCCACGCCACTAATTTTTGCCTCTCTCCCTCCACCCACCCCTTCAGTCCCAATCCCCCACCCCCAGCTCTGTCCTCCTGTGGTAGCTTCTTATTTCTCACCCTCCCATCCCTTCCCCTCTCAAAGTATTTTCCTCAGAATATTTCTAAGCAACCTGCCCCTCTGCTGCAGAGAGAAGCTCTTCTAACTCGTGAAGGTTATAGGGGTTTTCAGCTGCAACTCCAAGGAGGCCACTGTGACCTGGAACAAAGTTAGAGTCACCGGAGAAGCTCGATTTTTGAAGCGTCTCCTGCTGTCAGCCTCTTCCTTCTCCCTTGTAGCAGGATTGAATCCTGATGCTTAACGATCCTGCTTAAATAGGCAGCAGGTTCAGTCATTGTAAGAGCAGGACTTCTACATTCCGCAGAGTCCAGCATCCAAATGACACTGTATTCTCACAGCAACACCCAGGGGCTTGCACAGCACCTCCCCCAAAGGCTCCTCGGAGAACAGCTTACAAGTCATCCTGACACAGGAAATAGGGAGACGGGCCATGGGTGAATGTTAGGCACAGCTAAAGGTTATGCCAATTTCCAGGTCCACCCTTGCTGTGTCCTGAAAAAGCCTGACATGGCTTAGGACATCCGTATTAAGCTGTCCTGAGCTAAGGACTGTGACCAGGCCTTTTTGAAATGAAGGGAAGCTAGAACAGCTTCAAATCAATGGCCCGAGACACTAACTTTGACGCCGTCGGGGCACCTGTCCGCCGGGCCTTTGCGATCAGCCCTGGGCACCACTCAGGCCACATCGAGCTCTGCCTCTGATTCCTCCTTCCCCGTCGCCGGGCACCTGCTCAGCGCTGCCTGCTGCTCTTGAATCTATTCGCTCATTTCTTCTGCGAAACAGCCCAAGGCGCGTATCATTAGTCCCGTTTTCTTGAGGATTTGGTTTACGGGGAATTATCTTTCTGGCGAGTCCTATTTTCCTCGTGTATCTGGCTTTGTCTCTAAATTGGTCTTTATTTTTAGCTGTACTAATTGCTATTTTTCTAAACTGCTCCCCAGTCCTCAGTCCCCCCTCCCCCATCCTTTCTCAAGATTTGCACAAGTTGCACTTTCTTTTGTCTTGCGCTCTGAGACATCCACGCCACAAATTTTTTGCCTCTCTCCTCCACCCACCCCTTCAGTCCCAATCCCCCACCCCCAGCTCTGTCCTCCTGTGGTAGCTTCTTATTTCTCACCCTCCCATCCCTTCCCCTCTCAAAGTATTTTCCTCAGAATATTTCTAAGCAACCTGCCCCTCTGCTGCAGAGAGAAGCTCTTCTAACTCGTGAAGGTTATAGGGGTTTTCAGCTGCAACTCCAAGGAGGCCACTGTGACCTGGAACAAAGTTAGAGTCACCGGAGAAGCTCGATTTTTGAAGCGTCTCCTGCTGTCAGCCTCTTCCTTCTCCCTTGTAGCAGGATTGAATCCTGATGCTTAACGATCCTGCTTAAATAGGCAGCAGGTTCAGTCATTGTAAGAGCAGGACTTCTACATTCCGCAGAGTCCAGCATCCAAATGACACTGTATTCTCACAGCAACACCCAGGGGCTTGCACAGCACCTCCCCCAAAGGCTCCTCGGGAGAACAGCTTACAAGTCATCCTGACACAGGAAATAGGGAGACGGGCCATGGGTGAATGTTAGGCACAGCTAAAGGTTATGCCAATTTCCAGGTCCACCCTTGCTGTGTCCTGAAAAAGCCTGACATGGCTTAGGACATCCGTATTAAGCTGTCCTGAGCTAAGGACTGTGACCAGGCCTTTCTGAAATGAAGGGAAGCTAGAACAGCTTCAAATCAATTTTGCTGTCCTGTTAGCGCATCAGATAGTGAGTACAAAAACAAAGACCCACGGTCCAGTGCTCACAGTTGAAGAGTTCTTTGGGGGCATGAAGAGACTGTCCTCATGACATTGCTATAAATACTTGTGTCGAGTGTCTGAAGATCCCACAGCCAGGTTTCAATGTGTGCTGTGCAGAAGACCAAGTATAGAAGTATAGAGCTTCATGGTTCCTAAGGCTTGCCGAAAGAGAGCACACACACACCCCTCCCACAGGATTCAAGTTCTGCCCATGGGTAACAGTGGCTGAAGGTACTTACTCTCTATTCAAGTAGCCTCACTCACTTTCTGTAGCTCACCTCAAGCCTTTACAGATCCAGGTAGCCAATCTGGGCAAGAAGAGGATGAGCGGTTTGGCCCCTTCTGAGCCCTGTGGGTCTCATGTTTGCTTGAACCACTTTCATTCCGACCAGGCAAGGAGCGGGAGTCTAGGACGTCTCCTAGGAAAGCAGAATCTCAGAGTGGTCATTGACTCTACAGTTTGATTGGCTGCTATTGTTGTCGTCCTCAAAAACTTAAATAAAAAAGCTTGTAAGCAAATACATTATAGTCTTTTATAATAGATTCCAGGAGGCACAGGGGTCAAGAATCGCTACCAACACCCAGGAGACCTGGGTTTGGTCCCTGGGTTGGGAAGATCCCTGAAGGAGGAAATAAACAACCCACTCCAGCGGGTTCTTGCCTGGAAAATTCCACAGACCGAGGAGGGACCTGGCGGTGCTTGGGGGTCCCCTGGGTTGGGAAGAGCAGGACTTCTACATTCCAGAGTCCAGCCTTCAAATGACACTGTATTCTCACAGCAACACCCAGGGGCTTGCACAGCACCTCCCCCAAAGGCTCCTCGGGAGAACAGCTTACAAGTCATCCTGACACAGGAAATAGGGAGACGGGCCATGGGTGAATGTTAGGCACAGCTAAAGGTTATGCCAATTTCCAGGTCCACCCTTGCTGTGTCCTGAAAAAGCCTGACATGGCTTAGGACATCCGTATTAAGCTGTCCTGAGCTAAGGACTGTGACCAGGCCTTTCTGAAATGAAGGGAAGCTAGAACAGCTTCAAATCAATTTTGCTGTCCTGTTAGCGCATCAGATAGTGAGTACAAAAACAAAGACCCACGGTCCAGTGCTCACAGTTGAAGAGTTCTTTGGGGGCATGAAGAGACTGTCCTCATGACATTGCTATAAATACTTGTGTCGAGTGTCTGAAGATCCCACAGCCAGGTTTCAATGTGTGCTGTGCAGAAGACCAAGTATAGAAGTATAGAGCTTCATGGTTCCTAAGGCTTGCCGAAAGAGAGCACACACACACCCCTCCCACAGGATTCAAGTTCTGCCCATGGGTAACAGTGGCTGAAGGTACTTACTCTCTATTCAAGTAGCCTCACTCACTTTCTGTAGCTCACCTCAAGCCTTTACAGATCCAGGTAGCCAATCTGGGCAAGAAGAGGATGAGCGGTTTGGCCCCTTCTGAGCCCTGTGGGTCTCATGTTTGCTTGAACCACTTTCATTCCGACCAGGCAAGGAGCGGGAGTCTAGGACGTCTCCTAGGAAAGCAGAATCTCAGAGTGGTCATTGACTCTACAGTTTGATTGGCTGCTATTGTTGTCGTCCTCAAAAACTTAAATAAAAAAGCTTGTAAGCAAATACATTATAGTCTTTTATAATAGATTCCAGGAGGCACAGGGGTCAAGAATCCGCCTACCAACACCCAGGAGACCTGGGTTTGGTCCCTGGGTTGGGAAGATCCCCTGAAGGAGGAAATAAACAACCCACTCCAGCGGGTTCTTGCCTGGAAAATTCCACAGACCGAGGAGCCTGGCGGGCTACAGTTCATGGGGTCACAGAGTCGAACGTGACTGAGGGAGTGAGCACACACACCGTAAGAGAGAATATTGCTTAGAGTCATAAAGATTATTCTTAGCCACTTGAAGCAGGTGAGGTACAGCAAAATAAGTAAATACTGAAGTGCCCAGCTTGGAGTCAAGGGACATGGATACTAATCCTGACCATAGAGCAGATGACCAGCCCATGTGTCTTTTTTTTTTTTTTGGCCTCACTGTGCGGTTTGCAGGATCTTAGTTCCCTTACCAGGGATCAAACCTATGTCCTTGGCAGTAAAAGCACAGAGTCCTAATGACTGGACTGCCAAGGAATTCCCCAGCTGTGTGTCTCTAAACACACTCTCCTAGGATTGGACAAGGAAAGGATGCTACCTACGTTCTAAGGGTGTGGTGTTCACGAGCAGTAAACAAGAAAGCACCTGGCACAGTACCCAGTGCACATAGGCATGAAAAATATACTGGAATTTGAATCACCACCCCCCATGCTGTTTTAATAAGTCATAAACTTATTTAACTCTCCTTTTTCGTATAAAGGAGAGTTTATATTTTTTTCATATAAACTGGGCTTATATGCAGTGAAAAGTGGCATTTAAAAAAGAAATTCTAGGAAGTTGGCAGGGTTAGTAACAGCCTAGTACAACTGACACACACCGTGAAGGCGGGAAAGTAAATTGTTACAACCTCTCTGGAAGGCAAGAGAGGCAGATGTGTTAAGAAGGCATTTGGCAACATGCCTAAGAGCCCTGAGAAAGTTTACACCCATTGGATCTGTGAATAATTCTACAACTGGTCATTTATGCCAAAAAAAAAAATAAGAAACACAAAGATACATTTTTAAAATTCTTTGTGCTGGGTCTTTGTTACTGTGCACAGGCTTTCTCTAGGTGCGGTGAGTGGGGACTACTCTCCATTGGTGGTGCGTGGGATTCCCGTTGCCACGGCTTCTCTTGTTGTGGAGCACGGAACTCTGGAGCATGGGCTCAGCAGTTGTGGCATACAGGCTTAGCTGCCCCAGGGCACAGAGGATCTTCCTGGACCAGGAATTGAACTGGTATCCCAGCGTTGCAAGGCAGATTCTTAACCACTGGGCCACCAGGGAAGCCTGAAATACAAAGATATATGTGTGAAGTTGAACACCCTAACACTTCTTTTATCAGCACTCATTATGGTAGCTATAAATGGCCATTAACAGAATGACCAAGTCACAGTGTCTTCCTAGGATGGAACGTTGCGCAGTTGTAAAAGCTAGGACGGACAGTATTTGGCGATGCAGGGAACATGCTTGTGAAGCTGTCATTGAAAAGAGCAGGCCACAATTACAGCGGCATTTCCCAGTGGGGCAAGAGAGGAAATATAGTAGTATATTTACGGACTGACAGCTTGAAGGAAACAGTTCCAAAATGCTACTAGCATTTATCTTCAGATGATGAGATAATGGGTGATTTTAATGTTCATTATGCTATTTTCATGTTTTATAAAATTTCTGCAGTGAATATGTTTCTCAGTGGGGGGATGGGATCAGTAGTTGGAAACTGATTAAAATCTCTACTAGCTTTAATCTACAAAGATTTAAACCCTCATCTTTACAACACCAGTTATGCTTTAACTCTCCTTTTCGTATAAAGGAGAGTTTATATTTTTTTCATATAAACTGGGCTTATATGCAGTGAAAAGTGGCATTTAAAAAAGAAATTCTAGGAAGTTGGCAGGGTTAGTAACAGCCTAGTACAACTGACACACACCGTGAAGGCGGGAAAGTAAATTGTTACAACCTCTCTGGAAGGCAAGAGAGGCAGATGTGTTAAGAAGGCATTTGGCAACATGCCTAAGAGCCCTGAGAAAGTTTACACCCATTGGATCTGTGAATAATTCTACAACTGGTCATTTATGCCAAAAAAAAAAATAAGAAACACAAAGATACATTTTTAAAATTCTTTGTGCTGGGTCTTTGTTACTGTGCACAGGCTTTCTCTAGGTGCGGTGAGTGGGGACTACTCTCCATTGGTGGTGCGTGGGATTCCCGTTGCCACGGCTTCTCTTGTTGTGGAGCACGGAACTCTGGAGCATGGGCTCAGCAGTTGTGGCATACAGGCTTAGCTGCCCCAGGGCACAGAGGATCTTCCTGGACCAGGAATTGAACTGGTATCCCCCGCGTTGCAAGGCAGATTCTTAACCACTGGGCCACCAGGGAAGCCTGAAATACAAAGATATATGTGTGAAGTTGAACACCCTAACACTTCTTTTATCAGCACTCATTATGGTAGCTATAAATGGCCATTAACAGAATGACCAAGTCACAGTGTCTTCCTAGGATGGAACGTTGCGCAGTTGTAAAAGCTAGGACGGACAGTATTTGGCGATGCAGGGAACATGCTTGTGAAGCTGTCATTGAAAAGAGCAGGCCACAATTACAGCGGCATTTCCCAGTGGGGCAAGAGAGGAAATATAGTAGTATATTTACGGACTGACAGCTTGAAGGAAACAGTTCCAAAATGCTACTAGCATTTATCTTCAGATGATGAGATAATGGGTGATTTTAATGTTCATTATGCTATTTTCATGTTTTATAAAATTTCTGCAGTGAATATGTTTCTCAGTGGGGGGATGGGATCAGTAGTTGGAAACTGATTAAAATCTCTACTAGCTTTAATCTACAAAGATTTAAACCCTCATCTTTACAACACCAGTTATGCTTTCTTTAAACTCTTGATTTCCCGTGGAAGAAGCAGGCAGACATTGCCTGCCTTTCCCATCTTTGATCTTCCTTGCTTTTCAAGTCGCACATTCATGCCAGATTATTGCTGGATCCTTGGAGATCCGCGTATTATGCGGCAGATCACGAACCTGAGGCCCAGCTGGCTTTGCCTAGGAGGGCTGCTATGTTTCCTGAGTCACTGGAAGGTGGGCTTCCTGGTACAACTCTCAGTGTTGCACCATGCTGCATCCATGAAGATGCACCTGAAAAGGAAGAGCTTTATGTATGTTTAAAATTCAAACTGGAATTCCTGCTAAACAAAGGCAGATTAATTATATCACCATGCAGTCATATTGGTATTTCTCCAATCTCAAGAAAAAAAAAAAAAATTCTGTTGCTCTGCTTCCCTGCAGCACTTCTCATCCAAGCGGCTCGGCTGTGTTGTCTGCACTCCCCCCCCCCACCCCCGCATCCCCCTCCTCTCCTCTCCTCTCCTGAGCCCTCTCCTCCAGCCTCCACCCCACTCAACGGCTCCCGCAGAATCGCACTGGCCATCCCCCCTGGGACAGCGAACCGCAGGCCCCATCTCAGTCTCACTTGACCGCTGTCCGCACCCGACCCCGTGGACCCGCCCTCCCTCTGGAGCCACTTTCTTCCTCTCACCCCAGGCTTCCAGGACAGGACGCTCGCTACTGTTCTTTCTTTCCACCACGTTTGCTGTCCCCACCCCCCAACCCACCTCTCCTTCCTTCCAAAGGTGGGCATCGCGGGTTTAATTTTTGGATTTCTTGTCTTGCACACTTGCTCCCTCAGCCATTTCGTCAAGTCTCATAAACAAGACAGACTTTGGTTTTCAGTACAATTTTGGTCCCACAGCACAATTCAACAGGAAGTGCCCGTGTACCCCACCGCACCCCCAAACCTCCCCCGCCATCCATCTGCTCCATCCAGGTGGCACATTGTTACGAGCAATGCACCTGATGGACGTCATTTTCACCCGAGCCCAGGCGCAACCCCATTCTTAGACTGCGGGACTCCCACGTTTCCATCTCCAGCCTGGTCTTGCCTGTCTGACTTCTCCTCTCCGATGCCAACTAAGACATCGTGTGTCCCAAACAGAACCTCCTCTTCCCGTCCACGCCCACTCCACCTGAAGCCTTCTCATCTCAACTAAAGACTGCGCCACCCTTTCAGTTGCCGAGCCAATTATCTCAGAGTCATTTCTGATCATCCCCTTTCTCACACTTCACATCAGAGTCCAAGGAACTCTACAGGTTCTCCTTTCAAAATAAATCCAGAAGGCCCATGCTTGCTCCGTCTCCCCATCACTCTCACCCAGGTCCCCACACACTGCTCTGGGGCACTGCAGCAGCCCCCACAGGCAGGTCACCCTGCTTCCAGCTGCCGTGGGCTACTTTAAACCCAGCAATCAGTGAGCCTTTCGGGGGACGTCTCATCTCACCATATCAACTCTGCTGAAAAGAGGCTCCCCATGTGACCCCAAGAGAAAGGCCCGGACCTTATAAAGACTGACAAGACCCCAGGTGACTGAGACGTCTCTCCCTCTCTGACCGCCTTTCTGCTTCTCTCCCCGCATGCGCCTGCTCCAGCAAAACCTCCCTCTTACCCCTCGACCCTCTCCCACCCACCAAAATCCAACCGCGTGACCTTTGCTCTGGCCCTTCCCTTCGTCTGGAGTTCTCTGCCCTGGGTATGCGTGGTACATGGCGTCAGTTTCTTCAGGTCTTTATTTATCCAAATGTTACCTCATCAGTGTTTAAAGTGGGAGCCACACCCCTGTCCTTCCACACTCCCTTTTCCTCCACCCCTGCCCTGTTTCTCTGTAATGTATGCACCCTCTAACATCCTGGAACTTGCCTACTTGCCTACTTGCCATGCACGTGTGCCGTGTGTTCTCCACGTAGCCCTGCACACACCCTGGCCCCATTCTCCCTAGAACCTAAGTGACGCTGTCGCAACAGTCACGTGGTGAGCACTCCACACAATGTGCTGATGAACCAAAAGCTGAAATACTTATCCCCGTCCTCCCCAAACTCCACTAAGAGGACAGAAAAGACATTACAAATAAGGGATATTTTATAATAAGGTGCAAACCTGGGCTTCCCTGGTAGTCTGGTGGTTAAGAATCCACCTGCCAATGCAGGGAACACAGGTTGGGTCCCTGATCTGGGAAAATCCCACATGCCACGGAGCAACTAAGCCCATGTACCACAACTACAGAGCCCATGCTCTAGAGCCCAAGAGCCGCAACTACTAAGCCCATGCGCCCTAGAGCCTGAGCTCTGCAACAAGAGAACCCGCTGCAGTGAGAAGCCATCACACCACGACTAGAAGTAGCCCCCACACTCCACAGCTAGAGAGACTGCACACAGCAACGAAGATCCAGTGCAGCCGAAAATAAATAAAAGGTACAAACCTGCCTGGACAAGATGTATAAGAAAGGAGCAAATAATGGAAGAGAGATTTCTTCTTCTTTTTTATTGAAGTGTAGTTAATTAACAATATTATAAAATGTCGGCCAATCTGAAAGCACATGGAGCAGCAGAAACTACTTTTAACGAGAGGAGTTTCCACCCAATGTGGTCAGCGGGGCACCAGCAGGAGGTCACTGTGCCCTGCAGAGCCACCTCTGAGCACTGGACAAAAGGCACAGGCTGCTAACTACAGGACAGGCAAGGGTTGGAAACAGGTTTTGGATCAATCTCCAAGGAGGCCTCAGGCTCCCTCCAACCCTAGCCCAAAAATTATTATGGAAAATGTGAAGACATGGAGGCCGTGGACTAAGGGACCAGGGCTGAGCAGAGGGGCAAGTGAGATTTGAGGCTCTGTGAGAGTTCAGTGAAGTTGTGCTTTCTGAATGGCATCCTCAACCAGGAGGCCCCTGCATCCAGAAAGCCAGCAGCCAGGAGTCCTTGACACATTAAATACCTCCCTCCAAATAAATATCAAAGTGTAATAAATATTAATAGTTAGGTATCCCCCCAAATGATCACATCTAAAGAACCGTCCACCTGCCTCTTTCACAAACCCACGCTTCTGAGAGGTTTTGACCTCTCCCTCTCAAATGTGAGGGGAATGTGAGGCTCACAATCAGGCAATGCCTCCAGCATGAGAGAGACCAGAACAAGCAGAAGATAAGAGCTCAGAGGAAATACAACAGGGAGAGCAGAATAAATTGAAAAAAAAACAACAACAGTGGTAATTACCTGAGAGAGAAAAGTTGCTGCATCCATAAAACCAGAAACAGAGCTTAGAATATGAATATAAAAAGAAATATTTTTAGAGAAGGTTGGAAGAAACTGAAACCTATGACACAGGAATATGGATATAGAAACTGGCTCTCAGAGAGGTCTGTTCAAGGTCACGGGTGAAACAAGAATTAGGGCTGGAAAGCAAGTATCAGGGCTCCCGATGCTTTCACATGTGCATCATACAAAGAAACGATTTTTAAAAACTGCTGTTTCTGGTGTCTACTTTGTAACACTTCCTTCATCTTATTTGTAAATATTAGAAGAGTTTGGCATTTCCAAACCCTCAAAATTAAGGGTGAAATCTTTAAACTCTTAAAATTCTGATGAAAGAAATGCTCTCTGAAAAGCCAAAAAAATTTTAAAAAGGAAAAGGAGGGAAAAAGTGCGTGTACACAAACGCACACATACACATATAAGGCATGACCAGCATAAAGAATCTTCCTGCAATGCAGGAGACCTGGGTTCAATCCCTGGGTCAGGAAGATCGCCTGGAGAAGAATAACTACCCACTCCAGTATTCTTGCCTGGAGAATCCTGTGGATAGAGAGCCTGGTGGGCTATAGTCCATGGGACTGCAAAGCGTCGGACAGGACGTGAGCGACTAACATAATAGTGGGGTTTTGAACAATCTGAGCACATTTCCTAGCAAGTGTGGTCCCTTCAGTGTGATCATGCAGACGCTCTCCTGAGGCAACTGGGTGTCGCCACTGTTCAGACCTTTTAAAACCCCTCCTTGGGCATGTCTAGTAGCAAAGAGTATGGACGCAACTAGTCTTAGGAAACAGCTAAAAGCTTCTGACGAAAGCAGAGGAATGAGGCAGTGGCAGGGGCTGCTTCAGCTAACGAAGAAACACACTCAAAAATGACAAACCCACGCTTCTGAGAGGTTTTGACCTCTCCCTCTCAAATGTGAGGGGAATGTGAGGCTCACAATCAGGCAATGCCTCCAGCATGAGAGAGACCAGAACAAGCAGAAGATAAGAGCTCAGAGGAAATACAACAGGGAGAGCAGAATAAATTGAAAAAAAAACAACAACAGTGGTAATTACCTGAGAGAGAAAAGTTGCTGCATCCATAAAACCAGAAACAGAGCTTAGAATATGAATATAAAAAGAAATATTTTTAGAGAAGGTTGGAAGAAACTGAAACCTATGACACAGGAATATGGATATAGAAACTGGCTCTCAGAGAGGTCTGTTCAAGGTCACGGGTGAAACAAGAATTAGGGCTGGAAAGCAAGTATCAGGGCTCCCGATGCTTTCACATGTGCATCATACAAAGAAACGATTTTTAAAAACTGCTGTTTCTGGTGTCTACTTTGTAACACTTCCTTCATCTTATTTGTAAATATTAGAAGAGTTTGGCATTTCCAAACCCTCAAAATTAAGGGTGAAATCTTTAAACTCTTAAAATTCTGATGAAAGAAATGCTCTCTGAAAAGCCAAAAAAATTTTAAAAAGGAAAAGGAGGGAAAAAGTGCGTGTACACAAACGCACACATACACATATAAGGCATGACCAGCATAAAGAATCTTCCTGCAATGCAGGAGACCTGGGTTCAATCCCTGGGTCAGGAAGATCGCCTGGAGAAGAATAACTACCCACTCCAGTATTCTTGCCTGGAGAATCCTGTGGATAGAGAGCCTGGTGGGCTATAGTCCATGGGACTGCAAAGCGTCGGACAGGACGTGAGCGACTAACATAATAGTGGGGTTTTGAACAATCTGAGCACATTTCCTAGCAAGTGTGGTCCCTTCAGTGTGATCATGCAGACGCTCTCCTGAGGCAACTGGGTGTCGCCACTGTTCAGACCTTTTAAAACCCCTCCTTGGGCATGTCTAGTAGCAAAGAGTATGGACGCAACTAGTCTTAGGAAACAGCTAAAAGCTTCTGACGAAAAGCAGAGGAATGAGGCAGTGACGCAGTGGTGAGACGCTGCTGGTTAGACTCAGCTGTCAACAGCCGAGCCATTTTACAGGTGTGGCTTAGAAACCACACTCAAAAATGACTTCAAGGGCTTCCCCTGGTGGTCCAGTGGGTAAGGACACCGCTTTGCAGTGCAAGGGCCACCGGTTCGATCCCTGGTCTGGGAAGATCCCACGTGCCGCGGAGCAGCTGGACCCATGTGTCCAATTACCGAGCCGGAGCTCTGGCATGCGTGCGCCCAGAGCCAGTGCTCTGCGACAACAGAGGCCACCACAATGGGAGGCCCACAGGAGCCAAAGAACAAAGATGGATGAAAATAGATAAATCAAAGACCAGTAGAAGTGGCCTGCCCATCCCTCTCCCTCCCCACCCCACCCACCAAAAAGATAAATAAATAAAATTTTAAAAAAAGAAAAAGAAAAAAGAAAATGACTTCAAGAGAGCCAACCTCTGGGAAGAGGATCATAGGTGATGACTTTTTAAGACAAACATATACTTCACATTTTGGATATATATAATCCGACACAATTAAAAGAAGTTCACTTTATAAAAGCAGGGAATTACATTACTAAAGTTTATGGCCATCACATAAACTCACAAATGCTCCTTGGTACTCAGTGAAAACAATGGACATTTTGTGAACTAACCTATCCCATTAGGCAGGATGCAAGGAAAAACAGTTAAAAAATCGTTTTTTAACCCAAGCCTAATTGACACTGAAAAATACAATCATTAAAAGTCTTCCGATTATTCCTCCACATGCATAATCTCCAGAATGCTTTTTTTTTGCATTTTATTTATTTATTTTATTTGAGGGGGATGGGGTAGGGAGGGAGGGGAACAGGCAGGCCACTTCTTTTTTTTTTTTTAATATTTATTTTTTGTAGGGGTGGGGTGGGGAGGAAGGTGGGAGGGTGGGCCACTTCTATTGATCTTTCATTTGTCTATTTTCATCCATCTTTGTTCTTTGGGCCCGTGTGGGCCTCCCACCGCAGTGGCCTCTGTTGTCACAGAGCACCGGCTCTGGGCGCATGCGCGCCAGAGCTCTGGCTCGGTAATTGGACACATCGGTCCCACCGCTCCGCGGCACGTGGGATCTTCCCAGGCCAGGGATCGAACCAGCGCCCCTTGCACTGCAAGGCGGTGTCTTTACCCACTGGACGACCACGTAAGTCCTCCAGAATGCTTTTAAAAATCATAAAATCCCACCAAGAAAGCTAGCAATCTTCAAAAGACAGATCATTTCTCAAGATGTTCCCATTTATCATTTCCAAATACCCTTTGATTAGGCATCAAGTCTCACCTCAAAGCTATTCTATAGGTGTTCTGCAGGTCATTGAAGAAAATGTTAAAGACGGGGGTAAGAAGTCCATCTGACAAAATGCGGGACTGCAGATCATGTAGTTCTTAAATTTCAGTCAGATACTTTTCTGAATTACTACTCAGATATTCACTGACTGAATTCTTAGAAAGTGTACTTCGGCTCACCAGTTTCCTATTTTTATGCGATAGTAAAGGAGCATTACATGTATTAAAATCTATAGTTACCAAGGCGGGAAGAAGGGGAGGGTCAATTGGGAGGCTGGGATTGACGTATACACACTACTGTCTATAAAACAACAGGAACCCTACGCAGAGAACAGGGAACTCAGTGCTCTGTCATGACTAGATGAGAACAGAATCTAAAAAAGAACTGGATATATGTATAGGGAATTCACTTTGCTCTACACCCGAAACAAACGTAACACTGTAAACCAACCACAATCCAATAAAAGTTAATTAAAAAATAAGCATTACATGTTTGGTTTTGCACCCTAAACTGAACCAGAAACAAGCTTAAAAAATATACAAAGTCATAACTCAGATCGTGAAGATACTTAGGGTGGAAAAATACCTACGTGTGCACCCCAGTGAGGGGGCATCCCTGGTGGTTCAGTCAATAAAGAATCCGCCTGCAGCACAGGAGACCCGGGTTTGATCCCTGGGGTCAGCAGCTCTCCAGAAGCAAGCAATGGCAACCCACTCTAGTGGTCTTGCCTGGAAAATCCCATGGACTGAGGAGCCTGGCAGGCTACAGTCCATGGGGACGCAAGCATCAGACACAACTTGGCAGCTAAACTACCACCACCAAACACAAGTGAACATGTACCGACACACGCACACACATGCATGCACATATTTAAATGCGGTTGTACGCAAGCTGAAAAGCAGTGAGCGTTGTTAGCCCAGCAGCTGGATTAATGCACTTGTCTGCACAGATACACTTCTCAAGAGTAGGCATGAGTTCCACAGAGATCTGGCAATCGTCAGACCCAAAGTTTTAAGCCCATAAAAAGGAGTTACTTTTGTAGGGAGGCAAATACCATGAATTTCTGATTATCAGGATTGTTAGATGATCTCTACCAATAAAGACAGGAGAATCTACTAACAGTACTTATTCTTTACATGCTTCCAGTCATAAATACCAAAAGATTTTCTTTAATAACTGTTAATTCTAGGCATCTATAAAAAAGGCTATCAAGGGCCACTTTGGACTGGGGCCATATTGTGAAGCGGCTCACAGACACAGGTAAAACTTGTTGCCAGGCACTGTTCACAACCTCAGTCTTTCTAGCCGAGACCATGTCTGCTCCCAGCCACCACGACCCTCAACCTTTTTTAGTCAGGATCACCAGGTTTTTTCACCCTTAACATAAACAGCAGTAAATTCTGAGGGCCAACATACCATTCTTGACTTCATAGGCTAAACGGATCCGCGCCTGTTGAGGATTCAACTGTTATCTTACAGTCTGCTGTCCTCCTAGTGTGGCTGAGCTTGATGGTCTAACTTACTTCATGTCTAACATTTTTTATGCCATTAGGTTTAGAAATGCTGGTAGATTAAAATCACCTTAAGGCAATTTACATCAAGAACAGATTCACTCATAAGCTAAGGACTAGCTGAGGCATCACCTAACTCACCTAATGTCTTGAATGTCTGATTCTGTCACATAAACGTAAACTTGACAAAGCAAAGACGTGGAAGGGCGCTGCTTTTCAAGAGGAAAAGAATCTAAGGACCATCCCTTAAGAAGAACAAAACTGAGGAGGTTCACCCAAAGAGACTCATTCTGTCAGGGACAAAATGAGAAGAGTTTGGAAAGCACAGACAAATCTGAAAGGAAAATAATTACTGCTGGAGCAGTAATTGTTCTCACTTATTAATATTTTTTAGTGTCATCTATAAAATTCAAAAGTTAGAAAATACACAACACAGAATTTTCCATCTTAGCCACGTTTTAGCTGTCCAGTTCAGCAGGGTCACACTACTGTGAAACAAATCTCCGGAACAGTTTCATCTTGCAAATCTGAAACTATCCCTATGACAGAATTTTCTTTTCCCTCTTCTTTTCAGCTCCTGGTAACCTTCATTTTACTTTGTCTCCATGAATTTGCCTAGATACCTCATATAAGTACAATTACACAGTGTTTTTCTTTTTGTGACTGCCTTATTTCTCTTAGCACATCTTCAACCTTAATCCAGGTTGTAGTGTGTGTTGAAATGTCCTTCCTTTTAAAAGGAAGAATAATAGTCCATTGTATGTTTATACATTTTTGCATAATCCATTCAGCTGGTGAATGGACACTTGAGTGGCTTCTCTTAGCTGTTGTGAACAACACTGCTATCAACATCTGTGCACAAGTATATTTTTGAGAATTTTCTTCCAGTTCTCTTGGATATACACCTGGAAACGGGATTGCTAGGTCATATGGTAAATCCAGTCTTAATTTCTTGAGGACTCTCCAGACTGTTTTTCATAGCGGTTGCATGGTTTAACATTCCCACCAACAGTGCATAAGTGTTTAAATTTCCCCACATCTTCTCAACATTTGTTATTTTCTGATTTGCTTTTGCCTTTTGGATTTAAAATAAAAATCAACTATAGGGTGGGATGAAGGGGGATATACACATGACTAATCTGGGAACATACGTATCTGTAAACAAAACTCTGTAAAAGTTAAAAGTAAAATACAAGCTTAAAATAAAAATCAACTATATACTTTTTACATCCACAGTAAAGTCTTCAGTTTAAGGAAAGGATCAAAGTTGGGTAAAAAATGGAAAGAACTGCTTAACATTTTTCAAAATTTCTAAATGTATATAGTCAACTAGATCATTGTTCCCAGAACTCAAAAAAAATTTAACTCCAAATTATTACATTTCGACTTTTTCTTTTGAACACGCCGTCCTTATTCTAATTGATCAGGAAATGTAAGATGAACAAGGGTGCATTCAACGGTAAACATAGGAACAGCTGCCAGCAGCAGAGATGGGGATGGGGGATGTGAGGACAGGGGTGATGTTTATACTCTCCATGGGGTTCTCCAGGCAAGAATGCTCAACAGGGTTGCCATTCCCTTCTCCAGTGGACCACACCTTGTCAAAACTTTCCACCACGACCTGTCTCTCTTGGGGTGACCCTCATGGCATCATTCATTGAGTTAGACAAGGCTGCGGTTCATGTGATCAGTTTGATTAGTTTTCTGTGATTGTGCATTTCATTCTATCTGCCCCTGGATACATGAGGGTTAAGAGACTTGTGCGTGCTTACTGATGGGGGAAGGGCCCGGCTGTGGAGAAAACTAGGTCTTGCTCTAGTTGGCAAGGCCACACTCAAGCAAATCTTTAATTCAATTTTCTGCTGATGGGTGGAGCTGTGTTCCCTTCCTGAGGCTAAACTATGGTAGGGGTAAAGTGACCTCTTCCAAAAGGACTTAGGCCAGAAAGCGCACCTCCCAGAACCCCAGCAGTCAGAAGTGAAGATTCTGCACCTAGACTGGCCTCCTTGAAGATTTCCTTCCAGTCACAGCCACAGGCACATTCATGAACACCAATAGCAGCTCCTGAAAAGCAGCTGTTCCCCTCAGCTGAGAACTGAGGCTCCCGTCACCAGCAGTAGCTACCTAGACCACCAGAGGAAGTTCTCAAGACCAGGTACCTTGAATCACAGAACCACCCATACTGCTTCCCAAAGCAATGCATTTCCTCATTAATAGATCTAACCAGACTGCTGCTCCCGTTTTGTACAGAACGCCCCTATTTCTCCCCTCCCTACTTTATCATCATCTGCCATTGTTGTTCAGGTGCTAAGTCGTGTCCCGCTCTTTTCGACCCCACGGACTGCAGGCGGGCTCCTTTGTCCTCCATTATCTCCTGGAGTTTGCCCAGGCCGGGCTCCTTTGTCCTCCAACTAGATCATTGTTCCCAGAACTCAAAAAATTTAACTCCAAATTATTACATTTCGACTTTTCTTTTGAACACGCGTCCTTATTCTAATTGATCAGGAAATGTAAGATGAACAAGGGTGCATTCAACGGTAAACATAGGAACAGCTGCCAGCAGCAGAGATGGGGATGGGGGATGTGAGGACAGGGGTGATGTTTATACTCTCCATGGGGTTCTCCAGGCAAGAATGCTCAACAGGGTTGCCATTCCCTTCTCCAGTGGACCACACCTTGTCAAAACTTTCCACCACGACCTGTCTCTCTTGGGGTGACCCTCATGGCATCATTCATTGAGTTAGACAAGGCTGCGGTTCATGTGATCAGTTTGATTAGTTTTCTGTGATTGTGCATTTCATTCTATCTGCCCCTGGATACATGAGGGTTAAGAGACTTGTGCGTGCTTACTGATGGGGGAAGGGCCCGGCTGTGGAGAAAACTAGGTCTTGCTCTAGTTGGCAAGGCCACACTCAAGCAAATCTTTAATTCAATTTTCTGCTGATGGGTGGAGCTGTGTTCCCTTCCTGAGGCTAAACTATGGTAGGGGTAAAGTGACCTCTTCCAAAAGGACTTAGGCCAGAAAGCGCACCTCCCAGAACCCCAGCAGTCAGAAGTGAAGATTCTGCACCTAGACTGGCCTCCTTGAAGATTTCCTTCCAGTCACAGCCACAGGCACATTCATGAACACCAATAGCAGCTCCTGAAAAGCAGCTGTTCCCCTCAGCTGAGAACTGAGGCTCCCGTCACCAGCAGTAGCTACCTAGACCACCAGAGGAAGTTCTCAAGACCAGGTACCTTGAATCACAGAACCACCCATACTGCTTCCCAAAGCAATGCATTTCCTCATTAATAGATCTAACCAGACTGCTGCTCCCGTTTTGTACAGAACGCCCCTATTTCTCCCCTCCCTACTTTATCATCATCTGCCATTGTTGTTCAGGTGCTAAGTCGTGTCCCGCTCTTTTCGACCCCACGGACTGCAGGCCGGGCTCCTTTGTCCTCCATTATCTCCTGGAGTTTGCTCAAATTCACATCCATTGAGTCGCTGATGCTACTAACCATCTCATCCTCTGCTGCCCCCTTCCTCTTTTGCCTTCACTCTTTCCTAGCATCAGGGTCTTTTCCAATGAGTTGGCTCTCCACATCCATCAGGTGGCCAAAGTGTTGGAACATCAGTCCTTCCAATGAATATTCAGAGTTACTTTCCTTTAGGATTGACTGGTTTGATCTCCTTGCAGTCCAAGGGACTCTCAAGAGTCTTCTCCAGCAAAATTCTCAATTCTTCAGTGCTCAGCCTTCTTTATGGTCCAGCTCTCACATTCGTACATGACTATTGGGAAAATCACAGCTTTGACTATATGGACCTTTGCCGGCAAAGTGATATCTCTGCTTTTTAAAATGCTATCTAGGTTTGTCAAGGCTTCTCTTCTTTTTTAAAAAGAAAAGATTTCTGGTTATATTAAACTAAATGTGGACTTTGAAGGATATCTTAATTCCATTTTACTGAAAATGCTCAAAGGCAGTTATTTTAAAAACAATAGCATGTGCCCAACATGGTAACACACAAACATACAGAAATAAAAATACACAAAGGAATTTGTTCAGGGCCAGTAAGACAAGTATGTTGGGTAACATTTTATTTCCAGTAACCTGGTTGTCTTCTTAACAAAATGGGCAGTGTGAGCTAACATATTAAATATCAGCACCCAAGTCCTGACATCATGCCTGGTTTACTGCACCTGCCCGGGATTGCCTATTCCCATGTCAACACTCTTCAGAATCAAGGACTTCTCCTGTCTTCGTGACTCTCATCACCCCTCCTGTCTCAATCTCATTAAACAGATAACCAAGGATGAGATGGACTCTCTGCCAAAATATTAATGTAACCTATCCAATTTAATTAAACATGTTCTTCCAAGTTTAGTCCTTTTCAAGAAGAAGCTAACTCAAGTTATTAAATCTGTTTTGTTTAGCCATGTTAAGACTTGTGAACTGGCTTTATTTTAGTGAGCAAAAGCAATCATATACACTGCATATGGAACAATTCAACTCACAAAATGAACTGTGAACAACCTGAAATTTATGAAATACTACTATCAATTCTCAGAACAGGCATAGTTGCGTATGACCACACATTTCATGCCCATTTTGTCCAGATGTTTGGTGGACTTCTATTTTTAAAATGTCATAATTATTCACATCATTTCCTTATTTGAAAATGGACTAGATAGTAACACAATCTGTAGTAATGTATCTGAACACAGTAAGTAGGACCTTTTATTACTATACACAGCAGAATTCTTCTTTAGCAAAACCCACTCATGTGGACCTCTTAAAGTTTATATAATAGTAAAGTCTAAGTCATTTTTGCATATTTTCAATACATGCTAAAAATGTAAATTCAATGTATATAATGTATTAAGTGGAAGCCCAAATATTTTTCAACGAATTGGTAAAATACAATTTGGGCATACTTGCTAGAATGGTGCTGAGACAATTTTTTTTTCTTTCTACTTTTTCTATGTTCATTGAGCATAATTTTTACTCATAGGCACTACCAAAAACCAATCCAGAAATGCTAAAATTCTAGTTCCCATTATTTGTGGACCTTAATGAGATTTTACTCTATTAATGTCCAACAGAGGACACATTTTTAGAAGGATGCAAATTTCTACTGCATATACACAAAATTAAGTTTTAACCCAACAGAGCAAACGGACATTAATCATTTATACAGAACACAGAAATAGGTCCTGAATATATGTATGCTCCATATATCTTACTAATAATGTAAAAGAAAATGGAATTGCTTATTTCACGGCAGCCTGGAAGGATAATTATGTAATAAACGACAATAAGAAAAAACCACTCATCGTATAGTCTAGTCTTTATTGAAAGACTTACTTCAACTGTTGTTTACAGCTTTGGCTTAAGTTGGCCAGTCATCTTAGCCTCTCACTGCCAGCAGACATAAAAATCAAGTGGTAACGGCATGAGGGGAAATACTAGTAGAGATCAGAGCAAGGAAGATGGTAGTCAGAAACACATCACCAAAAATAAATCTCAAAGTGCTTATGAAGTAAACATTTTCTTGCATGCCAAAGAATCTGCTGCTGTTTTCAATGAACATGGAAAAGGCAACGATTCTTAGGCTTAAGTTGGATCAAGATAGCACTGACTTCACTTTGTGTTATAAAATAGTCTTGAGTCTGTGTTAGCTTGATAGTTGGATTTTAAAATGGTGCATTTCATTTGGATAAGTAGCTTTATATTTTAAAAATCATTTAATAAGAAATACTAACTGAACTGAGCATGTAATCTTGTTCTTTCAGATTAAGATGAAAAGGCTTCAGTCATATGTTTACTATGCAATATTAACTAGTCTGGATCATTTTATTAAATCATAGAATATACAACCAGGAAACACCACAGCTATATTTAGCTGGTATTGTAATAAGCTACTTAATAGAAACTGGCAGACCAAAAAAGGCAATCTGAGAGTTTAGTTCAAGTTTCATATATATATATATTTAAGAAATTTTTAATTAGGGAGGCATAACTGACACAATTTTAGTGTTTACTTTATAAAATATAAAGTAAATTTTCCGTAACATTCCCCCAAAGATGCTAGCCATGAACAAAAGAAAGAAGGGTAGACTTTGTAATAGATGAGTGTAATAAATGAGAACTGTGGTTAAAACTAAAGTGCCATAAAAAATTTGGCTTGAAGACAACTTCAGACCCTGTAAATTTTCATATTTAATAAATTTCTAAATGGGGGAAGAAGGAAAATCAAAATTTTTGTGGAGGCCAATTTACAAAATCATCAGTTTTAAAGCTAATTTTAAGACTTCCAAAGTTCAAAAACCAGTAACTTCTGTGTGCCGGCTGCACCTTACTACTAGCTGTAAAGAGTTAGTTTGCATTTTGGTGCCCAGACTTCAAAACATTTCAAATACACTGCCTAAACGTTTGCACCCCCTAGCTGTCAGAATTCAAACAGAAGTTGTCTCTTGTACATTCCTGTTAGGACAGAAATTTGAGGCAGACTTTATGGCCTGAAAAATATCTCAGAAGCAAATGTCAGCCTTACCTAATCAATTCATTCACAAACTCTGCACTCGTACAGCTCAGGCTCTGCAGGCTTGTCAGCCTGTGCGCACGACCCGCAAGGAGAAAATTAATTAAAAATAAAAGTCACAACTCTGTACTATTTAAGCTGAATATCCAATTATAAACTGGTACATCAAACTGTCTAGATAAGATGTTTTAACAATCTTGTTAAAAAAATTCTCGGGCAAAATATATCTAATTTTAAAAAACACCCCGTTTTTTGTTTTTTTTTTGTTTTTTAAAAAAACACTTGTACTATACAACTTATAGGAACCTTGAAATAGGCTTACAAGGTTTTTAATCAAGGTATTTACATACCAGATGATGGGGAAAAAAAATAAAAGAAAGAAAAATCTAATTTCCAATGACATTTTAAAAGGTACTAATGCATCAAAGATTTGTATGAAATTAAAATTAAGGCTTTTTTCTGTCATTTGTATAATTTTAATCTTACATAGTAGCCAACCTTAGAAATGTCAGTCTTAATCATTCTTATTCACCCACTGCATCCAATGCAGTGGAGTGTGTTAAGTGTTACTTCAAATAATTACACTGCTGCTACTTCTATGTTGAAGCATGCTTTTTAAACACTGTATTCAATATTTACAATGTATATCATTTAAACTTCAGTAAAAGCATAGGTATGACTGTCTGACTTTAATACAAACACCGTACGTGGGATTCCCCCCACCCCCATGAAATGTAGTTTACTACAGTCTTAATAATCAACACTTTTTAACGTTTTAAAAAATATGTCTTAATGTGGACCACCAACATTTGCTCAAGTTAGACAATGCTGTTCCTTATTAAGGTTGCAAAATTTCTTTTATCAGTCTGGTTTCAGTTTCTTTAGGCACAGAGAAAGTATTTCCTCCAAAGTGACTCCAAAATCATGAATTTCTTCTCAGTATCACATTTTTTTTCTGCTGACTTCGAATATGGTCCGCCTCAGGAAGGGGAGGGGAGTATCAAGATTCAGGATGAACTTAAATGTGTTTCCCAGGTTTTCACGATCCTCCCTTTTTTGCTCTTTTAAAAACACAGTGAGTTAAAATACTGAACAGCAAGATAAAAATGGAATAGTATCTAAGAATCAAAATGTATTCCCCATTTATCCTATTATATCAAAATTTGTAGTCAGAATTTTTTATTCACTTTATTTTAGTTTTTATACACAAAGAAAAATCATGTTCATATCCATCATGAACAAAAACTTAAAAAGGCAGAACTAGAAGACATGTGTCCTTCACCAGAGCAAAGCTGTGCTAAAGGTTCCAAATATCTCAATTTTTAAAATAAATATTTTCATTTTCCGATGTCTACTTTCATGTCTTCAGAGTGTCACAAGGAAATTGAAGCTATCATGAATTACATTTTGTTTAGAGTCCAGCTCACTGTGTCTGGTAACTGGCCATGCCATACCCAGCCTGGCTGGGAGGAGGTATTACAGGGGGAGGGGCTTGTCCTTGGGGAGGCTGAGCACCAAATCCACCCATCCAAGCAGCTGAAGGTGATTGACTTGGAAGAAAGAGAGAAAAAAATATCAGCAAACACAAAGAAAAATCCACCTACACATTTATACAAAAATCAAGCAGAGCCTAATCACAGAAGAGACAAGAAATCTAGATACCTACAACAAAGAGCAAACAAAGAAATAAATGCTACATATCCACATATGCAAAATGTATATTCCAATATTAGTCTTAAATTTTTGCTAAGACAACATAATGACTTCTCTGAAAAGTATCTCAAAACTGATTTTTTAAAAAAATGACAAAGAATTCAGTACATCTACCCACCAGATACTGCACACATGGCAGCTGTATCAATTTATAAGCAATTTTAAAAACACATGTTTACATTGAAAGAGGAGGAGAACTGGTGAGATTAAAGATCTAGGCTGGCCTAGGGGGAGAAGTTCAGGGGACCAATGCAACTGACCAATAAAAGGAAAAAGATAAGCTGCTTTGATGAGATAAACCTTGGGAGACTTCTCATACAAGCCAACAGGCATAAAGCATTAAATTTCTGAACATTAAAAAAACAACCTTTTCCATGCAAAAATAAACAAGTAGATAAAATGGTGGATTAGAAATTTCAGTCAAATTCTACCAACTGCTCACAGAGATAGCAGGACACATCAAATGCGATCCCAACCTCTCCGCCTAGATTATAAAAAGCAAAGCTGCAGCATCAGAAGGTCTCTACCATGCTGATACCACCACATAATTCGATGTGTTTAGCTTAAATAGATTCTCTCTAGGAAAACACACGTTTACATTTCTCTTGTTGGAACTCTGTTTCTACACTGGAAGAAGGCAAACAACTTACTCTACTCCAAATCCCTGCTGGTTCCACGGCTGCCCGTACACTCCGTACGGAGGGACTTGCCACCCGTTTGCCATGTACTGTCCATACTGTTGTGGGTTTCCATAAACTTGGCTCCACTGGCCCCACTGACTATAGTCAACCTAGGAAAAAGCAAAGGACTGTTTTAGGGAATGAGTAAGAAACACAGTATTTGAAGAAAGTGGGAGACAAGGAAGAGAAAAACTAAGTAAGCACCCTTATGTGAATAGGACTCTGTTATTTATCATTGTCTAAGTTTATTGGGGTGGTGACACCTGTGAAAAGAAAGTATTAAGATTCAGTTAATACTGCAAAATAATCACTTTCGAAATAGCATTAACAAAATCAACTGAAAGCAGCTATACACGTTATCTTTTGTTTGCTTTCTTTTACAGTTTCTAAAGCTCTCATGTAGATATGTAAGATGGAAACCTTAAAAAGTGCTATGAAAAATTGAATTACCTGTTGGAAGTTTTTAGTCATATCAGGAGATTCTTTACCCCAATAGCATTTAACAACATGTCCTTCAATTGTAGTACCATTCACCGAAACAATCGCATGAGCTGCACTTTCATGGGTAGAAAATCTAAGAGAGGAAGAGAATGAGGTTTGGGTTTTGTTTTTTTTAACTTAGTAATACAGAAACTCCTTAGTGTATAACTATCAACTTGGAATTTTCCTAAGGCACATCATGCAGGCAGTTTAAAGTTCTATACTGCAAAGTACTAAGATAACAAACTCGGACATTCGAGGGGATCAAGTAACACACAGAAAGGAATGGATGAAGAGCAGGGTAGAACTGTACCTGACAAATGAATAGCCCTTTTCTGGGAAAACTCTGATTTCCATAATTTGCCCAAATGGAGAGAAGGTCTGTCTCATAAGCTGATCTGAAAAACAAACACACAGAGTATTTAAGGTGCATGTTATCATGAAGTTGCTACTACTACTGCGGAAGCTCCCCAGAGAAGGGGACTAAAACACAGACACACTGTACCTGTCAACCCAGATGCAATTCCCCCGCAGTATACTGTGCAGTTTTTTGGACTTGACTGGTTTACTACGTCTTCAAATCTCAACTGCTTAGTGTTATCTATATCCAGAAAGAAAAAATGTTGATAGTTACACAGCATTATAAAATTGCTAACTGTACACTATAAAAAATATGCCTCACTGTGGGAAGGAACCGAACTTTTTTCTCCTTAACACTACTGATTTGATCTAGAAAATCAGCTAGTTCACAGTTTCAAACACACATACATCAAAGCCTAGTTACTCTCAACAAGAAAAGAAAAAAAAACAGCCTAGTTACTTTTCAGACAATTAGACTGGAGATGAAATGAGTCTTGCAATGCTAATAAAATTTAAAGTTTAAGAAATTAAGACTACACTAATATGTATAATTACATAATATGATTACATCACTTCACATGATTTTGTGAAGTATCCATAAAAATGTACAAAAAGCACCCATATCTTACTTTCTTGTGTACTTTTAGGCGCAGGGGGTTTACGTGTGGCCCAGTTGGTTCTGATCTGACGACCACCCAACCACTGACCTCCCATATGCACAATTGCATTTTCTGCATCCTGTGGAGAAAAGGGGGAAAAAAAAAAGGGCGATTACAAACACAGAAAACAGTGGTAGAGAAGACTCAGTAAGATGAAATAAAACACTGGCATTTCTGGATCCAATAAATCTTACCAAACAATGTTTGTTTATACATTTTAAGACATTAGGACAGCAATTAAGCATCAAGGGAAATTTATAATTTAAACATGCAAGGAGAAAAGTCACAATCCCACTGATAACCAAAATAAAGGACACAGCTGTTTTCAAATATTTTAATTTTATAGTTGATCTGTAACATAACTTTTATTGAAGAGTATCTAAAAACTCTCGATATTATGGTTTGATCACCTAATCCTCTCCGTAATCTACATTTTAACAACAGATTATGACTATGACAGAACCACCACCTGCCAATGCAGGAGACTAAGAGAGGAGGAGGTCAGGAAGATCCCCTGGAGAGGGCATGGCAACCCACTCCAGTACTCTTGCCTGGAGAATCCCATGGACAGAGGAGCCTGGTGGGCTACAGTCCAAGGGATTGCAGAGTTAGACACGACTTAAGTGACTTAGCACACAGGCATGCACACATGACTATGACACAAGACAGAAAGCTTAAGACAGAAGATTTCTGTATTATGATTTAGAAGGCTGTAAAAAATTTTCTGTGGCCATGCCACATGGCATGAAGGATTTTAGTTCCCCAACGAGGGATCAAATCCACAGCCCCTAGAGTGGAACTGCAGAGTCCTAACCCCTGGACCATCAGGGAATTCCAAAAAATGAGTTTAGATTATAGAAGTAATGTGCATTTGCAATGAATTTTAACAACAAAAAAGAATATGGCTTCAGGGACTTCCTTGGTCGTCCAGTGGCTGGGATTCCAGGTTCCCAAAGCAGGTGGCAGGGGTTCGGTCCCTGGTCAGAGAACTAGGTCCCATGGTGGCAGGGGTTCGGTCCCTGGTCAGAGAACTAGGTCCTACATGCCTCAAACTAAAAAGCCTGCATGCTCAGGGGAGACTGGAAGTCACACGCACCACAGCTAGGACCTGGAGCAGTCAAAACCCCCAACCCTTGCCCTTTATCCTACTGCTTCAATAAAATGTAAATAATTTTAGTTGTTGAAACTGTTCCAAAATTTTAATATCAAAGCCCATTTTTATTCTCTGATGTTACAGTTAACACAAATGATTATAGATATTTTGGTGTATTTTTATTAAATATATGCAAATATCAAGATGAACTGCTTAAAATTTTATTCATATAATTTGAGGTAGTCATTAATATCTCAGCTACAAAATACGATAACAATTAAAAAGTTAAAATCAACACTTTCATGGTTAAGACAAATATAATTTAATTTCCCTCCAAATTCTAAGATGAGCTCACTTGTCCTAATTTTGAGTTTTATTTCTAACACATTTTAGCAAGTTCACAAAAGCAAACTTTAATATTCTTCCTTATAACCAGCCTATCTTTTCTCAGTTATTTCCAAGTTTATGAAAACAAAAAAAAGACCTATGTCCTATTATTATTCAAACGAAATTACACAATAATTGTGTTCTCCAGTACTCTTGCCTGGAGAATCCCATGGACAGAGGAGCCTGGTGGGCTACAGTCCAAGGGATTGCAGAGTTAGACACGACTTAAGTGACTTAGCACACAGGCATGCACACATGACTATGACACAAGACAGAAAGCTTAAGACAGAAGATTTCTGTATTATGATTTAGAAGGCTGTAAAAAATTTTCTGTGGCCATGCCACATGGCATGAAGGATTTTAGTTCCCCAACGAGGGATCAAATCCACAGCCCCTAGAGTGGAACTGCAGAGTCCTAACCCCTGGACCATCAGGGAATTCCAAAAAATGAGTTTAGATTATAGAAGTAATGTGCATTTGCAATGAATTTTAACAACAAAAAAGAATATGGCTTCAGGGACTTCCTTGGTCGTCCAGTGGCTGGGATTCCAGGTTCCCAAAGCAGGTGGCAGGGGTTCGGTCCCTGGTCAGAGAACTAGGTCCCATGGTGGCAGGGGTTCGGTCCCTGGTCAGAGAACTAGGTCCTACATGCCTCAAACTAAAAAGCCTGCATGCTCAGGGGAGACTGGAAGTCACACGCACCACAGCTAGGACCTGGAGCAGTCAAAACCCCCAACCCTTGCCCTTTATCCTACTGCTTCAATAAAATGTAAATAATTTTAGTTGTTGAAACTGTTCCAAAATTTTAATATCAAAGCCCATTTTTATTCTCTGATGTTACAGTTAACACAAATGATTATAGATATTTTGGTGTATTTTTATTAAATATATGCAAATATCAAGATGAACTGCTTAAAATTTTATTCATATAATTTGAGGTAGTCATTAATATCTCAGCTACAAAATACGATAACAATTAAAAAGTTAAAATCAACACTTTCATGGTTAAGACAAATATAATTTAATTTCCCTCCAAATTCTAAGATGAGCTCACTTGTCCTAATTTTGAGTTTTATTTCTAACACATTTTAGCAAGTTCACAAAAGCAAACTTTAATATTCTTCCTTATAACCAGCCTATCTTTTCTCAGTTATTTCCAAGTTTATGAAAACAAAAAAAAGACCTATGTCCTATTATTATTCAAACGAAATTACACAATAATTGTGTTCTAGTTAACATCATAAAATATTCACTGATGACTATATTTTGTATTAAATTCAAATTGAGCTGAAAGAACATACCAGTTTATTATAAAAAGACACAAAGCCATAGCCTTTGGACTTCCCCGTTGCCATGTCTTTAACTACTCGAGCATCCCTGCGAAGAGAAGCACAGCTCAATGAGGGAAGTAAGAGTCATCCTCAAAAGAAAAACTAAAAGGAACCACACACACTGTATTGTGAGCATTTTTTTAAATAAAATTTCAGTTAGCCCTAATTAACTACAGCCATTCCTGAACTCTCCCTAACGCTTCTTTACCTGTTAGAAAAAAGCAGTAGGACAAAAACATGTAATAAACATGCAACCTAATCAAACAGCCTGTGCTTTCTAAACTAAATGCTCAAATCTGAAGATTAACAGGAACAATAGCTTCCTTTTCTAATATTCTATTGGCTAGTGTCTTCTAAGGTTTACTGGTTCTATAAATTACTGTAACAATGCTAACTACTTTACCATGCAATCTCTAAATAGTTAAATGTTTTCTGCCTAGTGATACAAAATATATGAAATATTAAAAAATTGAAAAAGAGGAAAAAATAGGAATTAAAAAGGCATACATGGCCTGTTAACAGATTTCTTTATTTTTCTTGGTCAATTCTCTACCATCATTTTGGAGTTTGGGCAGCTGTAAATTTTGAAAATTGACATTTTCAGAAATT
Organism: Tragulus kanchil; assembly: GCA_022376925.1. Lineage (NCBI taxonomy): Eukaryota > Metazoa > Chordata > Mammalia > Artiodactyla > Tragulidae > Tragulus > Tragulus kanchil. The sequence goes on from JAIOJX010000005.1 coordinate 165,837,992, forward strand.
TAAGAAAGGAGAATAAAACTAACAACAATGCTAAGCACACCATGTTAAAATTTTGAAAAATTGACATTAATATCTCAGCTACAAAATACGATAACAATTAAAAAGTTAAAATCAACACTTTCATGGTTAAGACAAATATAATTTAATTTCCCTCCAAATTCTAAGATGAGCTCACTTGTCCTAATTTTGAGTTTTATTTCTAACACATTTTAGCAAGTTCACAAAAGCAAACTTTAATATTCTTCCTTATAACCAGCCTATCTTTTCTCAGTTATTTCCAAGTTTATGAAAACAAAAAAAAGACCTATGTCCTATTATTATTCAAACGAAATTACACAATAATTGTGTTCTAGTTAACATCATAAAATATTCACTGATGACTATATTTTGTATTAAATTCAAATTGAGCTGAAAGAACATACCAGTTTATTATAAAAAGACACAAAGCCATAGCCTTTGGACTTCCCCGTTGCCATGTCTTTAACTACTCGAGCATCCCTGCGAAGAGAAGCACAGCTCAATGAGGGAAGTAAGAGTCATCCTCAAAAGAAAAACTAAAAGGAACCACACACACTGTATTGTGAGCATTTTTTTAAATAAAATTTCAGTTAGCCCTAATTAACTACAGCCATTCCTGAACTCTCCCTAACGCTTCTTTACCTGTTAGAAAAAAGCAGTAGGACAAAAACATGTAATAAACATGCAACCTAATCAAACAGCCTGTGCTTTCTAAACTAAATGCTCAAATCTGAAGATTAACAGGAACAATAGCTTCCTTTTCTAATATTCTATTGGCTAGTGTCTTCTAAGGTTTACTGGTTCTATAAATTACTGTAACAATGCTAACTACTTTACCATGCAATCTCTAAATAGTTAAATGTTTTCTGCCTAGTGATACAAAATATATGAAATATTAAAAAATTGAAAAAGAGGAAAAAATAGGAATTAAAAAGGCATACATGGCCTGTTAACAGATTTCTTTATTTTTCTTGGTCAATTCTCTACCATCATTTTGGAGTTTGGGCAGCTGTAAATTTTGAAAAATTGACATTTTCAGAAATTTAAGAAAGGAGAATAAAAAACTAACAACAATGCTAAGCACACCAGTACGAAAACAACAAATTTACACAGAAATTTTAGTGAGTAAGTTAAAATGATTGGAAATATAGAACTCCACTGAATATAGAATGTTAAAATGTAAATACTAAAATATGTATATATAAATAATGTATAATAATAATAAATAGAAATGAGAAAAAAAATCTACAACTGAGTTCCAGTGTGCACAGTTCCTTGCAGTTAGCCTTCAAGATCCTGTCCATTCTTATGAGCAATTCTGCAAAATAACCAGAATGCTATTACTTTTAATTGTGACTTGGACTTCAGAAAAACTGCAGGTCTCAGGTATAAATAAAGATTGAAAACATCAACCTATATTATTTTTTACACTGATTTTTAAAACAGTATTACTTACCACATTTACAGATTAAAAAGCAAAGCAAATATCAAAATAGAAAATTAAGAATTACGTCTATTAAATAAAACAAATCTACGGAACCACATTGTACAGAAATACTGTTGTTCTTAGGGGAAACATATAAAGTAGTACTAAAACATTTAACTTAAATCTACAGGATACAAATACATAAAACAAAGTGATTTCAATTAGATAAATTGTAAAAAACATCTTACAGAACTAACCACTTTTAATTTTCCAATATATTAGATCAAGTAACATACAGTAAAATCTGAGCATAAACTTTGTTTAAAAAAATTAATAAATCCAACCACACTTGGGCCGTAACTAGCAGAATCAAATACCAGTAAGAAAAAAAATAACTCTACTAATTAATTCCACATTTATGGCTCAGACATCAAAATATTTTAATACTATAATAGTACTACTTTTCAGCTAAAATATTAAAACACATTTATCATTACAGTAACATGTACATTTCTAATTTCACCACAATACACCCAAGGTTTTCCCTACTTTCCCCTATAGATTCCTCCTATAAAAGTTTAATACACAGTAGAAATCACATTCAATTTTGGTTAACCTTTGGTATCCTTAACCACCAAATTTTTGAAAACTGACAAAAGCTAGATTTCATAATAGGCATTATCACCCAAATATCTGCTTTAAAGATAACAAACAGAATCACTTAATTTTTTCACATGTTACACACAGGATTAGATGAAAACAAGACCCCAAAACATTGAAATGACATTAACATTTTCAACAACATCTACTAATCAAAAAAAAAAAAACCAAACAACAAACAAACCAAAAAATCACACTAACTAGGGAAATAAACTCTCAACTCTGATACAAGTTCATCATATACAATTTTGCCTATCGCTATTGAATATAGTTATTGATCATGATACTTACGATATTTTACCAAAGGGGGCAAATGCTGATTTGATATCTTCTGTTGTAATTTCTGGACTCAAATCTCCAACAAACACGTGGAAATGGTCTGAAATCAAAGCATTTGGTAATCAAATATTTAAGAAATCAGGGACTAACCCATTTTAGGCAACACTAAAAGGAAGAAAAAACCCTAGGTGCGCCGGTGACGCTGCCAGGATAAGTTCAAACCTCTTCCGTAAAATGCAGCAGGAGTACTTACTGGAAGTATCTTTTTTCTGGCTACTTGGTGTTGTTGCCCAGTTTACTTTGACCTCCTAAAAATAAAGATTATATTTCATAAAATTATTAGGCATATCATTATGAATTGTAACACTTACCACGTATTAAATCATTTATCAAGCAGAATTATTCTGGTAAAAGCACTAGGCTGAATAAAAGCAAACCCATCCCTTGGCAGAGCTGAATATTTATTTAAAAACTTGCTAAGAAGGAATATACGCTCGTCTAACATGCAGATGGACACACTCAGAAGGTTTTTTTTAAATCCACATTTATGAAATTACAGAAAAAAACTTTTTTTGTCAACAAATATTTTAATACTATAATAGTACTACTTTTCAGCTAAAATATTAAAACACATTTATCATTACAGTAACATGTACATTTCTAATTTCACCACAATACACCCAAGGTTTTCCCTACTTTCCCCTATAGATTCCTCCTATAAAAGTTTAATACACAGTAGAAATCACATTCAATTTTGGTTAACCTTTGGTATCCTTAACCACCAAATTTTTGAAAACTGACAAAAGCTAGATTTCATAATAGGCATTATCACCCAAATATCTGCTTTAAAGATAACAAACAGAATCACTTAATTTTTTCACATGTTACACACAGGATTAGATGAAAACAAGACCCCAAAACATTGAAATGACATTAACATTTTCAACAACATCTACTAATCAAAAAAAAAAAAACCAAACAACAAACAAACCAAAAAATCACACTAACTAGGGAAATAAACTCTCAACTCTGATACAAGTTCATCATATACAATTTTGCCTATCGCTATTGAATATAGTTATTGATCATGATACTTACGATATTTTACCAAAGGGGGCAAATGCTGATTTGATATCTTCTGTTGTAATTTCTGGACTCAAATCTCCAACAAACACGTGGAAATGGTCTGAAATCAAAGCATTTGGTAATCAAATATTTAAGAAATCAGGGACTAACCCATTTTAGGCAACACTAAAAGGAAGAAAAAACCCTAGGTGCGCCGGTGACGCTGCCAGGATAAGTTCAAACCTCTTCCGTAAAATGCAGCAGGAGTACTTACTGGAAGTATCTTTTTTCTGGCTACTTGGTGTTGTTGCCCAGTTTACTTTGACCTCCTAAAAATAAAGATTATATTTCATAAAATTATTAGGCATATCATTATGAATTGTAACACTTACCACGTATTAAATCATTTATCAAGCAGAATTATTCTGGTAAAAGCACTAGGCTGAATAAAAGCAAACCCATCCCTTGGCAGAGCTGAATATTTATTTAAAAACTTGCTAAGAAGGAATATACGCTCGTCTAACATGCAGATGGACACACTCAGAAGGTCCCATCATTTTTCATCTTACCTTTCCCAAAATTTTTCTCCCATTCATAGCAGCTAATGCAGCAGCTGCATCTCTGTGTTCATAAAATTCCACAAAGCAATATGGGTCATTGCTTGTATGCTGCAAAACAGAAAATCCAACAGAAGAGTTGACCCTTCTGCTATCGGGTTGCTGAGAAGAAAATCCAGGAGAAAACATTACTGATAGCTAGGAATGTATGAGGCGAGACTGTACAGCTTATGAAAGCCTAACACTTAAAAAAAAAGAGAGAGAGAGATTTACACCTCCACCTGGTTTTGCACCTGAGAATACTGTTGTACTCAAACAGTACTCTGCTACAGAGAATCACAACTACCAGCATTAAAATAAAATACAGAATTCTGCTGAAGTATATGTTAAATACAAAACAGAAGTTTACAGTAGACTAAACAAAACCTCCAGTTCAGATTTGAGAGATAAGGACCAGTCCTTACCACTGCTCTTCTCTCCCAACATTATTTTCAAAGGGATGAATTCTATTTATGCATCATAATCCTTCATAAACTGTATCCCATGACTATAAAAGAAATACAGAAATGAACCAACTTTACAAACTTTACTCCTGATCAAAACTAGGATTATACTATACATGACAGGATTATGTCTTCCTCTGGATAAGGAAGGAATAAGAATGAAAACAGAAAATCTTGAGATTTATAACCAGCTGCTGAAATGAAGTCCTTACCTTTCAAAAGCTTTGAAAGCACTGGAGATTCTACACACTTTGAATCTGGTCTTCCAAGGACCAGAGGAATACACTAGTTATTAAGAAAAGATTTTCGGAAAATGTGTCTGAATAAAATACTCTATGACAAAGCTACACTTTTATATAAGAAAATACCAACGTAAGAGTGAGTACCTAATATAACACCAATAAATATTAAACACCAATATAAGATGAGAAAGTACCTAAGTTATAGCAACTATATCACCTATGAACCAAAATGGAAATGAAATTCTGTAAGACTGCAACTTATAATGAATAGCTACACAATTTTACAAATATATTTTATATAAGGATAAAAATATTCATCACTGTTCAGTGTAAAATACACTAAAAATCGTATTAAAAATGTGGTATTCCAGTTGCACTTACAAGGGATTAAAAATAAAAGATAAAGCTTTTTTCAACAACTACTGTTTCTTATTTCAGGAAAGTTTTAGAAGAAAAATTCAAAATAAGATGTCTAAAACAATAGTAGTGAAGCAACTAGAAGGCATTTTCTTGAGGGAAAAAAAGTACAATCATTAATACTGACAAGAAAACTATGGGCTCGCATACAAAACCCTATTGCTGTAGCCAAATGAATGCTGTTGTACTGCGAGGCAGAGAGAGGAAAACGGGGGAAGAAACTCCAAACGAAGTACCCATTCAAATTCCTCTTGAAAGAGCGTTGGCATTTACCAGTAACATTCATTGAAGAAAAGATCTAAAGGAAAATAAGAAACTAGAACTGTTGCTAGTCAGTCTTCCCTCTTACTCCTACCTCTTTTGCCCTGATGGTCTCTAAGGAAAACACTGAAAACTGTACTAAACACAGGAGTCCAGTGGGAGAACTGTAATAACTATGACAGGCTTCCTCTAACGAGTCTGCTCGTGCATGCTGGTTTCACATTTACCTAACTAGTCGTAGGCTAGGTCCAGTCAATGTACATACACGAGTGCATGTGCGCACACACACATTCTCATATATATTCGTATCGCACTGCACTTCACCTCATTTAAGACATCACTGATTTTTTTTGTTAATCACTGTCAGGGATGTCAAAAATTGCCTTAGAATTGGTAATATACATTTATTTCCAGGTGGCGCTAATGGTGAAGAAATCTGTCTGCCAATGCAGGAAACATAAGAGACTCAGGTTTAATCCCTGGGTTGGGAAGAAAGGGGTAAGAAACGGGTAACTCACTCCAGTCTTCTTGCCCAGAGAGCCCCATGCACAGAGCAGCCTGGCGGGCTGTAGTCCATGGGGTCCCAAAGAGGCAGACACAGCTTCGAGTCCGAGCGCACACATACAGGTAACATGCAGGGAAAGCCAGAACCTTAGACACAAGATCTAACGTCAAACATAAGGGCAAGAAAGGGCTTTATCACACTAAAAGGAAATTTATGAAAGGAAACTAAAAGTCTGTAGCAGAGTTCACGCCCTTAGAAAGTGTTCCATTTACATCACCACCAAGGCACACCGTGCGGACCTTCCAGTGATTAAGACTCCATGCTTCCAATGCAAGGGGCACGGGTCAGACCCCTGACTAGGATACCACACGCCACTTGGCCAAAGGAAAAAAAATAGCTTAAAATCAACTGTGACCTTACCTTGGTGGTGTCACCAATTTTTGTTGGATGACATAAACAGCAAAAGAGAGAAATATGAGGCTTTAAAACTAGTTACAAGTTCCAATGTAGGAGTTGCAGGCTACGGATAAATTACGAAAGTTCATTCCAAACTCTTCCACCCTCCAGTGGCTGACTGTGCACCCAAGTTAAAAAAAAATTTCCAGTGACTCCACTTTTCTAAGCCCTCTCTGGTCAGTTTCCAACTGAACCATGGCAAGGAGACACAGTTAGTTTCCTTCTCCTTCTGCTACTGCCCCTATAATCCACTCTATTCATACAACAGTCACTTTCCAAATAAAGTCACCTTAAAAACTCATATAAGGGGCTTCCCTGGTGGTCCAGTGGGTAAGGACACTGCCTTGCAGTGCAAGGGGCACCGGTTCGATCCCTGGCCTGGGAAGATCCCACGTGCCGCGGAGCGGCTGGACCAATGTGCCCAATTACCGAGGCGGAGCTCTGGAGCGCATGCGCCCAGAGCCGGTGCTCTGAGACAACAGAGGCCACCGTGATGGGAGGCCCACATGGGCCAAAGAACAAAGATGGATGAAAATGGACAAATGAAAGACCAATAGAAGTGGCCTGCCTGCTCCCCTCCCTCCCCACCCCCACCAAAATAAATAAATAAATCTTAAAAAAAAAAAAAAAAAACTCATATAAGGGGGCTTCCCTGGTGGCCCAGTCGGTGGAGGGATCTGCCTTGCAGTGCAATGGGCACCGGTTCAATCCCTGGCCCGGGAGGATCCCATGTGCCACAGAGCGACTAGACCAGTGTGTCCAATTGTGAGCCAGCACTCTGGAGCACATGTGCCCAGAGCCGGTGCTCAGCACTGAGAGAGGCCACTGCAGTGGGAGGCCCACACAGGCTGAAGAATAAAGATGGATGAAAAACAAAAATGAATGGAAAAAACAATGAAAAAAGCCAAATTTTTAAAAAGAAAAAACGCATATAAGGGACTTCCCTGGTGGTCCAGTGAGTAAAGAGTCCGCCTCGCAGTGCAAGAGGCACTGGTTCAATCCCTAGCCCAGGAAGGTCCCACGTGCTGCAAAGTGGCTGGACTGGTGTGTCCATTTATGAATCAGTGCTCTGGAGCACATGTGCCCAGAGCCCGGTGCTCTGCAACAAGAGGCCACTGCAATGGGAGGCCCACACAGGCCAAAGAACAAAGATGGATGAAAATAAATACATTTAAAAAAAACAATAAAAGAGAGCAAAATTTTTTAAAAATGCATATAAGACTAGAGAAAGTCCAAGTCCCGTAGTGAAGACCCAGCATATAGGAATATCTCCTCCTGACCCCAAAGCAAATAGGAATATTTTACCACTCTACTTTTAAAAGCCCAGAATAAAATCCAAACACTCTGTCATGGCCAGTACTGCCCTATGTGATTCCAGACCCTGCCTGCCTACTCCTTCCCTACCATTCACCAGGCTCCAGCCACCCTGGTCTTTAGTTCCTCAAACACACCAAGCTGATTACCAACTCAAGACTTCTGTACGGGCTGTTACCTCTGCCTCCAGCTCTGAGTGTGGACAGCATCACCTTCCTATTCCTATCTCAGCTCCAAGACGTGATTCTGATAGCAATCCACCACACTGGTCCCATACCAGACATCCATAGTACGAAACAAGACTCACTTGATCTTTTAAAATTTGGTTGAGTCAACCACCTGCCGATGAGAGAGATTTCTGGGTCACAGACCACAACCCAAAGCCTCACCATTCACTTAGGCAACTTCAGTTCCCGTCTCCTTAAGAACCTGTATTGACACTGACAAAACTAACGCCAACTGCAGCAAGAAGCCTTTCCTCACCACCTAGCCTACCCAACGTCAACTCTCCAGTCATCATCACAGAACTCTCTTCGAAGCTCTTATCCCTATCCGAAATTACCATTTACCATTTTTCACAATAGTTTACTGTGATTTATAATACTCTCATTAATATGTGACCTCTTGGGACTCTCACGGGTCAGGCTGTGCATTATATCCCAATCCTCTGAACAGTGCCTAGTACAAAATAAATGGTTTGATCAGTGAAAGAAACAGTTAACAATCAATTACAGGAAGAAAAGATGAGATAATATACTAGACAGAGTGTGATAATTATCATTAGTTAGGAAAGGAGATCAAAAGGCCACTTTGCTTTACAGGTTTGTTTATTTATTTTTTTTGGCCGGGGGGGAGGGGGGGGCGCGGCGGTGGGGCGGTCTTAGTTGAGGCATCTGGGATCTAGTTCCCTGACCAGGGATCGAACCCGGGGCCCCTGCATTGGGAACACAGAGTCTTGACCACAGAACCACCAGGGGAGTCCCCTGCTTTACAGGTTTTTAACAGTTCCCCTTTAGCTCAGAATATAACACACACTCCTCAGCACAGCGCTGGCCCCCGCTCTACAATCCCGCCTCATCTCCTGGTATCGCAGAAGACTAACCCCATTCAAAACTCCAACCAGGCTGTGGTTTTATCTTTCCCTCAATCTCACAAGAACTTCCGCTCTCTGTCTGCTGGGCTAGATCACAGTCTTCTCTCTTCCTGGATTCCCTTCTCCCTTAGATTCCTATCTAGCCAGTTCCATTACTATCCTTCCTGGTTTCAGCTGAGCCACTGAACCCTCCAAGAGTCCTCCCCAGATGAAGACTGTGAGGACCTACACGCTCCCAGAGCTCTGGAAACTGTCAGCCTACACACTATCTACCATCGCGCACCATGAGCACCATCGGAGCCGGTACCCCCTCTGTGTCCCTCATTAGACCGGAAAATTCTATGGGGCTAAGAAGTGCTTTATTCACCACTGTATCCCTAAATAGTGCCCCCTCCCCCAAAAAGGCGTCGAAAAATAAAAAGGAAGAAGAGAATAAAATGCAAGTTACTGAGCCCTGCTACAGAGTCTTAACCAGGAAAGTATAAAAAGTAAAACATGGGTGGGTGGGGGAGGGGGGCAAACAAATTATCCTAACAGTTCCATTCAAATCCTATCTTCATGAAGTTGTTCAGCATTTACTAAAGATGCTCAGGATGCCTGCGTGGCACTGTGCTCGGAGGGACCCAGAGCTCTACACACACCAACTGCTGGCTGAACTTCAACTATAACGCTCTTATCATAACTATATGAAACATCACCTTGTTTTTCAGTATTTTGAGGTAAGCTCTAACAACATTTTACAAGCAGAAATCACCTGAAGGTAGCATCATCACGAAGGAAAGTAACAGCACAGACACTCCGTCCTCTCAACTTCGAAAGCTACTCTGTCAGCCACATCAAGTCAACACAGCAAGGCTCACCTCTCCATCTAGTAACCTGAGGCTTCAAATGATACAAATCTACTCATGAATCTCAACATGTTCCAACACTAAGCTATTGCTGGCACGTGGAACTGGGAAGCTCTTACCTCAGTAATCATTTTACAGCTTTTACAGGGTCCGATCTGACTGAATAACTGAAGAATAAGAACTTCTGTCACATCTCTGGAGAGGTTGCCTACGTATCTGTACAGGAAGAAAAAAGGAGAAAAGAAACTATCAGCAATTTCCCTTCAGCTCTGGCTCTAAGGCATTATCATCTACTCATCACCTTTTATTTCATTTCAACTTCTCTCTTCAGTAAAATCTTTTCAATGAAGCCTGATCCTCTGAATGTAAGATTAACTCTCACTTAGGAAAGCAATCGTTGTTCTTAGGCCACTAAAGTATCACTTCAAATGACTTTATAAAGAGCAAATCAATGTGATCTTGCATAGCCTCCAAGGCACATTATTCTGTAACCTACATATCATTTTCTCATCTTATATGCTAGAATAAAAATAGTAATTTAAACCAGTCTCAAGATAACTATGATGTTTAGATGTGAAACACAATTTAAAATAACGTATCTCACACACAATACTACCAACATTGACTCATTAAAACACCCAATCATAGAGGGATATCAAACATAAGGTGAGTTTATCTTAGACCCCCAATCAAAGCAATTACATGGACAAAGAACAGAATTAAAGTTATAGCAAAACACACAAGAGACTGAAGGATTTTGTTCTGTCTTGCTAATAAGACTGTCACTGATGGTATGTCTTCATTGTTCTGTTTTAGGAGAGAAGGGTAAAATAACAAAATTTCCTAGTCTAAAATGCATCAGAATCAACAAAATGCATCTTTATGAAGATAACAAAGCAAACAAAGATTTCTCTAGAAATTCAGAGAAAATTTAAGACAAATCCAGGTATACTTTTGACTATGTAACATATCCAAAGATTTGGGTTTTTAACTTAAAAATCAAATATATATACTTTGCTTAAGAAATGTTAAATACGAGGTAAATTTAAAAGAATACTGCCACTCAGACGACCACCTTGTATCATGGACCTGTCTTAATTTAGCTGAATAAACTTTAAAGTCTTCTGGCACTCATAAAACTCACACCTTTTATGATCCTCATAAACCAAACAATATTTGTAAAATGTTAGCAGTTTCTTCTGGAAAGGAAAATAAGTTTTATCTTCCCAACTGTAATATATAACATCTGGAAACAATGCATTAAGATGCACAAGAGTCCTGCATCTAAAGTTGCCATAGTTTAAGTTAGTTAGGACACTCAGAAAGGAAAAAATAAAAGATTGAGAAAGGTAAGGTCAAGGCTTAAAAAAACACACCAAATCTGATTAAGAATGAAAAGCTATTTTCTTGTTCACCTAAGAATTTCTTTTAATTCTTAGTATCCATTTCTTGTACCCATTCATTGCAATGGTTACTAAAAACTTTAACATGCTCTAAAAACGAAACTCAGGTCCCATGTTACTTACACAGAAGGCTTAAACAAGTGACAAACTGGTTTAGATCCACAATGCCACCTTTTCATTACAGGTCAAGTAGAGCAGACCCATAAGTAGGCTGTCCAGGACCAGTCTCAAGATAACTATGATGTTTAGATGTGAAACACAATTTAAAATAACGTATCTCACACACAATACTACCAACATTGACTCATTAAAACACCCAATCATAGAGGGATATCAAACATAAGGTGAGTTTATCTTAGACCCCCAATCAAAGCAATTACATGGACAAAGAACAGAATTAAAGTTATAGCAAAACACACAAGAGACTGAAGGATTTTGTTCTGTCTTGCTAATAAGACTGTCACTGATGGTATGTCTTCATTGTTCTGTTTTAGGAGAGAAGGGTAAAATAACAAAATTTCCTAGTCTAAAATGCATCAGAATCAACAAAATGCATCTTTATGAAGATAACAAAGCAAACAAAGATTTCTCTAGAAATTCAGAGAAAATTTAAGACAAATCCAGGTATACTTTTGACTATGTAACATATCCAAAGATTTGGGTTTTTAACTTAAAAATCAAATATATATACTTTGCTTAAGAAATGTTAAATACGAGGTAAATTTAAAAGAATACTGCCACTCAGACGACCACCTTGTATCATGGACCTGTCTTAATTTAGCTGAATAAACTTTAAAGTCTTCTGGCACTCATAAAACTCACACCTTTTATGATCCTCATAAACCAAACAATATTTGTAAAATGTTAGCAGTTTCTTCTGGAAAGGAAAATAAGTTTTATCTTCCCAACTGTAATATATAACATCTGGAAACAATGCATTAAGATGCACAAGAGTCCTGCATCTAAAGTTGCCATAGTTTAAGTTAGTTAGGACACTCAGAAAGGAAAAAATAAAAGATTGAGAAAGGTAAGGTCAAGGCTTAAAAAAACACACCAAATCTGATTAAGAATGAAAAGCTATTTTCTTGTTCACCTAAGAATTTCTTTTAATTCTTAGTATCCATTTCTTGTACCCATTCATTGCAATGGTTACTAAAAACTTTAACATGCTCTAAAAACGAAACTCAGGTCCCATGTTACTTACACAGAAGGCTTAAACAAGTGACAAACTGGTTTAGATCCACAATGCCACCTTTTCATTACAGGTCAAGTAGAGCAGACCCATAAGTAGGCTGTGCAGGACACACGCCCAGCGTTAGTGAAAGGTACGGACTTTTGAGCTAGCCAGACCACTGCCTGTCTTCTTTTTTTAAACTCATTAGGGTTTGTGAGCCTGAATCCATGGCTCTTCTTTTTTGTACAAGGTAAAAGTAGCTATAAAGAAATGAACAGTGACCTTGGTCTCTGAAATGTTAAAATCCACTTAACCTAAAATAGTAATAGTTAGCTCATTTCTAAGAGAACCAGAGTAAGTAAAACTGATTTTCACACATCAAAGCTAACAAGTTAAAACCATCACTTTGCGAATGACTTAAGAAATCTGAAATGTGCATGAGTGTTTAAATATCTTCCCAGAAAAACTGCATGGGTATTAATTATTTTACATACCTAACAGTTACACTAAACCTGTTACTGTTTCATAGGATTCTTATTTCAAGCCAATCTATTTCTAATCAATTAGAGATTCTGAAGAATTTCTAGAGGCTCATTTAGATACATTAATTAATTTCGATATATTTACATTTCAAGCACTGATAACAAAGAGCAAAAGGTTAATTTAAGTTTAGAATGCCATGAAATATTTATAGAAGTCTAGTTTTAAGGTTTCTTATTTTTCAAATATTTCCACTAAAAAAAGTTCAGTGGTAAAGCAGCAAACTCCAAAAACTAATATAAAAATGGCCTTCCATAACATACAGAACATCTTAATCAGCCAGGATAAAAAGGATATAACTCACTCTATAATTTCACCTAAATTACATCCGCATCTCCAGACTGACTCTTCCCTTACTCAGAGTTCTGTAATTCACTCACTGACAGATTTACCTTCAGCCACCATACCACGTAATACAGAAACGTTTCACAGCTTTTAATACACTAGACTATACAGCGTAAGTACCTTTACATGATCATAAAGCTATCTTTCCCCAAATAAATATTAATAAAAATATTCAGTGCTTGACCTGGTAAAAATATCGCCTTTTGGTGAAAGCGTTAAAATGCTCAGTCACGTCCCACTCTTTGTACTGCCATGGACTCCTGCCAGGTTCCTCTGTCCATGAGACTCTCCAGGCAAGAGTACTGGGGAGGGTAGCCATTCCCTTCTCCAGGGGATCTTCCTGACCCAGGGATCAAACCCAGGTCTCCCGCGTTGTATGCAGATTCTTTACTGTCTGAGCCATTAGGGAAGCCCTGAAACAGTACCCTTTTTTCCTTCTAAATCATATGTAGTTTCTATACTTTATTTCTGCGTTGGTTATGAGATAGTCAACACATTCTAAATTTTCAAGGATTTAAAGGCAAAATTACTACTTGAAGAACACACAGAGAATAACAGAGAAAGACAAATTGCTTAAATTCTCATACTGAGATCAATTCAAAGAATAAATACTCAGGAAATTCTAAAACACCTTTTAACTCAAGGCAGGGGGAAAAAAGCATACCTCAGATCTATTTTGTTTTCTAAGAACAGGAACTGTAGGAACTAACATATTAAAAATGGAAAACAGTGTCTTTATCCCTAACATCAGGGTTAAAATAAAATTTGAAACTAGATCTTGGCAGTTTCACAGTAGGCAAAAGTCCACATTACCAAACTACTTCCTATGTCCAATGGGGCAGAATTTTAAGTTTAAGAACATCATGCCTTTCAGAAGACTCATAACACTGTTCATCACTGAATGTGCTCTCACTCTGAAAAGATTAGCCCTTCAAAGGCTACGGAACACTTTTGGTTTTGTTCTTGCAAATTCCTACATAAGAGGAGATTTTGCAACAATATCCGTGAGTGGGCCTCTGATGAACTGATCAATTTGTCAATATTTCATGTGAGGAAGGAGGCATAAGTGGGCTGACCAACTATAAGGAATATCAACACACATTCACATACATTTTAAAGAAACAGAGAATATGATTAAATTGAATGGGAGGCTTAATTACAGCCACAATATAGCCAAACCCATGGTACAGCTAATTGATTTTATAATGGGATTTAATAGTATTTACTTCTGCTATTGCCCCTGGATGTTCAGATTATAATCTGAATCAATGGTTTGTTTCCTCCCTTTGACTGAGGCTCTATCAGGAAGAAAACAGCCTTAAAGATAGCACTGAATAACAGGGTATAATTCCAGGTGCACAATTGCTGCTCACGGAGGCACACAGAATAAATGAAGGAAAAAAACCTACAATAGAACACCGTTACAACTGAAGGCTATACAACAGATTCAGATATACCATGGATCCAATCACTGCACTCAAAGCTACCCACACTACAAATCTGAAACGTGGATTCTACAAGGCAGGTGTCAGGCAGTTCACTTCCAACACCAGTTTTATACAGAATGATCTTATTTGGTTTTTTAGATCCCGTTACCCAATATATATATTAGCACCCCCCCGAAAGTATCAAATGAGAACAAAACATCAGAAAACAGATCTTCAAAACAACTATATGACAAACTTTAGGCTCAACATCAAAGCAGTTCTGTATCACTTTAAATACCATCAAATAAATTAGTAATACTGTAGGTAATGAATATTTAAAGACCTACCTAGGCTATAAACACCATATTGTTTTCTGATGATAGAACCATATGTCTTAGCTTGTGTGTGTCTGCAGGAAAAAAACCTCACTAGTAACACACAGGCATTCTAAGGAAACAGTTTAAGATAAAGTTTGTTAAGAGTACATTATTTTAAAACATACCAACCACTTTAAAGCCCAATCCAAAGATCACAACGTAAATAAAATAAAAGGTCTCCATAAATAAACGAAACCCCCACTAGATCGTAATCTCTAAGTCACCTTCACATTTTCATCATGTTACTTGTATCTAGAATGTTTTGAGAATATGTAAAATGGACACTTAAAAAACATTCATTGTTTTTATTAAAATCTGACAAAAACCCAATTGGGAAACATTTGCTTATCATCTCAAAATTGCACGTTTGAAGGTTTAACAATATATATATAAACCAACAGACCGCACCACGTATGACTGTTATGTCTGCCTATATGTAATTTGAAATCAATCAGGACTTCTTAAAAAACCGACTTAATATTCATTTAATGAAAAGAAGTAAAATCATTGTAAAAATATTTGAGTACCTCTTACGTTCCAGGCAGGGGTAAGACCTAGGAAGATGTAGCAGTCCTTGTCTAAAAAAAAGAAAAACAACAAGCCTTCCCCTGGAGAAGAGGGGGAGAAGGAAAAAGGAGGAACAATGGACACAGGCTGACATCCATATACAACCAACTCAAGATGTTTCAACACGGATGTATACACGTCACATTGCAGACAGCTGTAAACATACATTCTTTCTCTACAGAGAAAGAATAGGAGATTGGAGGATAAGGTAAAATAGTGAGAGAAATGACAGCAGTCTGTAGCTTAAGGTCTGAGAGAGATGATGCAAAGTCGTTATATGAATTAAAGGTACTGCAACAGTATCTTATTTAGTGTGACAAAAACCAGGAATTCTTCATAAGGAGCAGCCACAGTTTATGAGAAACGTGTCCAGAGAATTTACCGATGATTCAGTACCTATTATGATGCAATGATGATATTTCAGAGTTTTAAATACAATGCAACTTTTCTGTTAAATACAAGCTAGCTAGGCCTAAATCCAGCCTTCCCAGATACTTCCATCAAAGAACACACTGCTAACTAAATACCCAAGTCTTGGTTTCAACAGATGCTAGAGGACAAATTTCAAGTTTTTCCCCAGTTCTCTCTTCCTGGGAAAAGAGCAGAAACAGAAGACAGCACAAAACATAAATATAAAACATCTAGTAGGCAAGCTTTTCATTCAAGCAATTGATGTGCTTAGACTGGCCTCAAATTCTCAAAAATAGCGGATACTTTAGTGAGACGTTAAGAGAAATAAGGACAAAAAAGCATAATCTCCCCGCTCCCAACAAAATAAAAAGCCAAACTTGTACCAATATTGAACACAGATATCTACCTTCTGGGTCGAGAAAACGTTCCTTGCTAGGAGTAGTGACAAGAAACTGGCCAAGCTTCCTGAGCACCCATCCACCTCCATCTATTCCCCCCAAAGTAATTTCCCCATCACATCGCAGAGCCAAGTGGACTATGATCGTATCAATACCAGGCAGAGGCAAGAGAAAACAAAGCAGCGACCTGACTCCCTGCACTGGAGACAGGTGTGCTGAGCTTCGAGGTTAGGAAAACCCAAGGAACCCAACTAAGCACTGAGTTAGAAATTACTCACACTGCAAAAAGAAAAGAAAAAAAGAAATTGCAGGAAAAAAAGAAAGGAGTGCCACATTATTTGGGAAGGAATGCAAATGCTGAGTCATCAGTCTTCATTAGAAAGGCAAAGAAACTCGGAAAAGCAATTGGAAGATGGAATTCATTCATTACACTGAGCTTCAGGGAAAGAGCAACAGCAAGATCGAAGGAAGAGTGCTCAAAAGACACATCGAGGCGCTGATAAAAAGGACATCATTTTAGAACTCTGAAGGTTTCGACCAACAGACCCAGGAGGGGGGAATACCAACAGAGCAACAAGCAGTTTAACAACTGGTTGTCAGTTTCGCGTAGGTAGCGCTCAAAGTAAACTTCATCATCATCCAAGAAGGGAAAAGATGCTCCGGCGCAAGAGGCATTCCTCCCGCACTTTAAAAGTAGCGGGCGCTGGGCAAGTGCGTCTGACAGCGTGGGCGCGGGCACGTGGGGCAGAAAGAGAGCAGGGGCCACAGTTGCGGGCGAGTGTCCGGCTTCCGCCGAGAGCTGAACGAGGGAGAAGAGCCGGGAGCGATGGGCGCCGGGGACGCGGAGGGCGTGCGGGCTCCCTCCTCGCGACCCACACGGGATGGGGCTGCGGTCCCACCCCACGAGGCCCAGCCACCAAGGGGGACCCGCAGCTCCCCGCCCAGCCCCGGGCCCCCCGGAGCAGAGGGCGAGCCCGAGCGCTCCCGGGCCTGACAGCCTCCGCCGTGCAGAAACCCAGCTGAGAAAGAGGGTGCAAAGAAGGGCGCGAGAGGAAGAGGTCGACACAAGCCCCGGACCCCAGGAAGTGACTGTGTCTGGGGGGAAGGGAGAGCTTCCTTTCCAAGGAAAAAGGGACAGAGGAGGAATGCACTTCGCGTCCGCGCCCCGCGGCCAGGGAGCCGCCAAGAGTCCCAGCTCCGGCCCCGCTCTCCGGCGCCCTCCCACAACGTCCCCCGGCGCCCGGGCCTCCCGGAGCCTGGCACCCGCCGTCTCGGGTACTCACAGAGTCCGGGGCTGCCCGTCGTCTTCCATCATGGTGGGTGCGACGGAGCGATCCCGGGACAAGGGGGAGGGCAGGGCTGGGGAGGGGAGGGGGCGGGGAGGAAGGGGAGGGGGGCTCTGGGCACCGGCTGGGGACAGAGGAAAAAGCACCGAACCCTGCTCTCGGGCTCTCTCCTCCCAGCCCGCTCCGGACGCTGCGCTCCAACCAGGAGGAGCAGGAGGAGGAGGAGGAGGATGGACAAAATGGCCGCCGCCACCAGCCAGGCAGGAAACGGGGCAGAGCGCAGGCGCGGCCCGCCAGGTCACCGCTCGGGCCAGCCGCGATGGCCTGCTAGGGGATAGCTAAGCGGGGAGGGAAACGGGTCGGTGGGGGAGCCCTCCGCCGGGCCACGACGGACGACGTCGGAGCTGTGCGCCGGCCGCTCGACCGGCGAAGCCAGGCCAGCGCAAGAACAGAGCGTACAGAAAGCGACGTGCCGGGAAGTTGAGGGGTCTGGGAATTGCGGTCCTGGAAATGAGAGGGAACCACGTCTGCAGACGCCTTTCGGGAACTGTAGTTCAAAGAGGCGGCCGGCCCCCGCGGAGTGCCGGGACGCGGAGGAGAGACTTCTGGGTAGTGTAGTCGTGCGTGAGGCGTCGGCGTGCTGGGAAGGGAGGCGGAGAGTGAAAGCTGCCCTAAAAGGCGGGGTAAAGAGGCGGGGCAAAGCGCTGTCCCGGAGGTGGACTACAAGTCCCAGAGTGCCTCGCGCTGGGGGCCGTCCTAGGCCTGCTCCAGGAATTTTTCAGGCTCTTTGGTTGGTTCAGCGGGAGCCGCTGCTCCGCCTCCATCCTGGCCGGGAGCGGGTTCTTCAACTGCAGTTACAAGCAGAGCCCTGGCTCCGCGTGGAGTTCAAGCCCCCAGGCCTTTCTGGCCCTCCTGTGTTCGTCAAAACTGCCCGTCTTGTCCTCAACCTCAACCCCGCGCGACGGACGGAGGGGCTGGGGTGAACCTTGGGCCCGCGCTGGGCTTCAAGCCGACTCTCGCCGGGGCTCCTCCGACTTTCCCAACGACCAGCTGCGTCCTGTGGGCGCATTTTCCCTCAGATAGGTGTTCTAGCCCGGGTTGGCGACATGTAGATTCCTTTACAAGTTCCAGAGATCTGATCACTCGTTAGCTCATCGGATAAGGGGCGTAAGAAGAGCAACCCTCCGTTAAAATGCCGCCTCCTTCGGATTTTCTGCACGATGGTGCACGCAGAAATGGCCCCTCCTCTGAACCTCTGCCGTCTCAGTCACTGGCTGAAAGCAGCCTTGGGAGGGCGCTGGTCTGGCATGAATGCTGCGGTGGCTCTGGAGTTGCTGTCTTCTGCTCTGGGCGAGACCTGGAGGCCCTCCAGTAACTGTGCTCGGCGCCCGGTTTCTCTTGGAAGGAGTTCTGAGTACGGCATGGCTGCAGGCCCTCCGCTGGAGTTACTCATACGCACAGGTTTGTTTCCAGCCTGTCAGGTCAATGGCTGTGCCAATACAAAACTATTAGCTATGTCATAAGTTTGAATCATGATAGGGTTAGTCTCCTCCTTTCTGCTCTTCTCTAGAAGTATCCAGACTATTCTTGGTCCTTTTGTGTTCAATCGCTGAGTCCTGTCCGCCTCTTTGCATCGGAGCGTGCCAGGCGCCTCTGTCCAGGCAACGTGCGGGGCCCCAGTGCCGGGACGCGGAGGAGAGACTTCTGGGTAGTGTAGCGGGGAGGCGTCGGCGTGCTGGGAAGGGAGGCGGAGAGTGAAAGCTGCCCTAAAAGGCGGGGTAAAGAGGCGGGGCAAAGCGCTGTCCCGGAGGTGGACTACAAGTCCCAGAGTGCCTCGCGCTGGGGGCCGTCCTAGGCCTGCTCCAGGAATTTTTCAGGCTCTTTGGTTGGTTCAGCGGGAGCCGCTGCTCCGCCTCCATCCTGGCCGGGAGCGGGTTCTTCAACTGCAGTTACAAGCAGAGCCCTGGCTCCGCGTGGAGTTCAAGCCCCCAGGCCTTTCTGGCCCTCCTGTGTTCGTCAAAACTGCCCGTCTTGTCCTCAACCTCAACCCCGCGCGACGGACGGAGGGGCTGGGGTGAACCTTGGGCCCGCGCTGGGCTTCAAGCCGACTCTCGCCGGGGCTCCTCCGACTTTCCCAACGACCAGCTGCGTCCTGTGGGCGCATTTTCCCTCAGATAGGTGTTCTAGCCCGGGTTGGCGACATGTAGATTCCTTTACAAGTTCCAGAGATCTGATCACTCGTTAGCTCATCGGATAAGGGGCGTAAGAAGAGCAACCCTCCGTTAAAATGCCGCCTCCTTCGGATTTTCTGCACGATGGTGCACGCAGAAATGGCCCCTCCTCTGAACCTCTGCCGTCTCAGTCACTGGCTGAAAGCAGCCTTGGGAGGGCGCTGGTCTGGCATGAATGCTGCGGTGGCTCTGGAGTTGCTGTCTTCTGCTCTGGGCGAGACCTGGAGGCCCTCCAGTAACTGTGCTCGGCGCCCGGTTTCTCTTGGAAGGAGTTCTGAGTACGGCATGGCTGCAGGCCCTCCGCTGGAGTTACTCATACGCACAGGTTTGTTTCCAGCCTGTCAGGTCAATGGCTGTGCCAATACAAAACTATTAGCTATGTCATAAGTTTGAATCATGATAGGGTTAGTCTCCTCCTTTCTGCTCTTCTCTAGAAGTATCCAGACTATTCTTGGTCCTTTTGTGTTCAATCGCTGAGTCCTGTCCGCCTCTTTGCATAGGAGCGTGCCAGGCTCCTCTGTCCAGGCAAGAATACTGGAATGGGTGGCCATTTCCTACTCCAGGAGATCTTCCCGACCCAGGGCTCTAGTCCGCGTCTTGTGTCTCCTGCAGCGCAGGCAGATTCTTTACCCCTGAGCCACCGGAGTTCTCTTCCATCTGTATTCCGAGGTGCTAAGCAGAAGAGTGGCATCAGACCTATACTGTAGCTGGAGGGCTCAAGCAGTTATGCAGATTATCATCAGGATGAAAGATTTCGGGCTCAGAGAGTTTCTGGGCAAAATTTCAACAGGTTAAAGGAAGGGAGTTATGGTCGGCTCTCCCTTGAGTCAGCTGGCTGTGAGGCCCACTGTTCTCGCAATGGCTCCCACTTTCTCCCTTAATCTGGCCAGCTGTACTGGCAGCACGTCTTCTTTCCCACACTCTAATAAACTCTACTTTCCTCTCACTCTGCCTCCTGTCTGGAAATTCTTTTCCGACTTGTGCACGGACTTCGACATTTTGGTGGCCCATGCGGGGATACTTGGGGTTTCTTCCCCCACCTTTTTGCCTTTCTTTTCTCACAGGGACCCTCTGCGAACAGGCCAGTGGTTGTGGAAGCAGCCGAGGAACTCCGGCCAGGGTCTCCAAAGGCCCCACTGCTCACTGGGCCCCAGTAGCTGCTGCCCCGCCGGGTGAGGGTCTCTCCTTTTGACTTCTTTCTAACTGAGGACTAGGCCAAGTAATATTGTGTGGGCACGGGTCAGGCATTTGGAAGCCACTGGGGCGCCTGCCACTTGAAGACTCTCATGTGAGGATCAGGGGGTCACGGAATGGGTCAGGCCGCAAGGACATCCGCCCCCAGCAAGACAACGTCTGTGCATCGTGGTGGGCACACAGTGGTTGAAGCAACATAAAGAGCCAATCTTTGCCTGGCCACCGCCTCCCTGATAGGATTTTAGGCGGAATCCTCAGTTTTCTTTCAGCTGACTCTTGTTTCCTCTTCCTTGGCCCAGATCACCCTCACAGACCCCAAATCATCCTAGGAACTGCTTCCACATCCCTGAGGATCTTCTAACGGTAAGTCATTTCCTTTTTACTCCCCCAGGAGCGTGCCAGGCTCCTCTGTCCAGGCACGAATACTGGAATGGGTGGCCATTTCCTACTCCAGGAGATCTTCCCGACCCAGGGCTCTAGTCCGCGTCTTGTGTCTCCTGCAGCGCAGGCAGATTCTTTACCCCTGAGCCACCGGAGTTCTCTTCCATCTGTATTCCGAGGTGCTAAGCAGAAGAGTGGCATCAGACCTATACTGTAGCTGGAGGGCTCAAGCAGTTATGCAGATTATCATCAGGATGAAAGATTTCGGGCTCAGAGAGTTTCTGGGCAAAATTTCAACAGGTTAAAGGAAGGGAGTTATGGTCGGCTCTCCCTTGAGTCAGCTGGCTGTGAGGCCCACTGTTCTCGCAATGGCTCCCACTTTCTCCCTTAATCTGGCCAGCTGTACTGGCAGCACGTCTTCTTTCCCACACTCTAATAAACTCTACTTTCCTCTCACTCTGCCTCCTGTCTGGAAATTCTTTTCCGACTTGTGCACGGACTTCGACATTTTGGTGGCCCATCGGGATACTTGGGGTTTCTTCCCCACCTTTTGCCTTTCTTTTCTCACAGGGACCCTCTGCGAACAGGCCAGTGGTTGTGGAAGCAGCCGAGGAACTCCGGCCAGGGTCTCCAAAGGCCCCACTGCTCACTGGGCCCCAGTAGCTGCTGCCCCGCCGGGTGAGGGTCTCTCCTTTTGACTTCTTTC
Source organism: Tragulus kanchil (assembly GCA_022376925.1). Taxonomy (NCBI): domain Eukaryota; kingdom Metazoa; phylum Chordata; class Mammalia; order Artiodactyla; family Tragulidae; genus Tragulus; species Tragulus kanchil. Next base: position 165,860,076 of record JAIOJX010000005.1, read on the forward strand.
TAACTGAGGACTAGGCCAAGTAATATTGTGTGGGCACGGGTCAGGCATTTGGAAGCCACTGGGGCGCCTGCCACTTGAAGACTCTCATGTGAGGATCAGGGGGTCACGGAATGGGTCAGGCCGCAAGGACATCCGCCCCCAGCAAGACAACGTCTGTGCATCGTGGTGGGCACACAGTGGTTGAAGCAACATAAAGAGCCAATCTTTGCCTGGCCACCGCCTCCCTGATAGGATTTTAGGCGGAATCCTCAGTTTTCTTTCAGCTGACTCTTGTTTCCTCTTCCTTGGCCCAGATCACCCTCACAGACCCCAAATCATCCTAGGAACTGCTTCCACATCCCTGAGGATCTTCTAACGGTAAGTCATCCCCTGGCTGGCGCCTTGGCCAAACAGTTTCAGTTCCCCGGTGCCTTAGTCACACGGTTCCGTGGTGCCTAGTCACACGGGCACCTTAGCTGTACGATTGAAGTCTCTGAGCTGGCTGGTGTCTCTCAGTACCCCCAGTCCACGGCACGCAGACTAAGAATGGGTTCTAGTACATCTCGGCTGCCGTCAGACTCACCCCTTGGCTGTATCCTCAGGAACTGGAAAAAGTTTGACCCAGATAACCTCAAGAAAAGAACAGAGAAAATATTCTGAGGTTCCCTTTTGGTCCAGGTCTTTCTCCTATAGTCCCCTTCTAGCTACTCTTATCTCTCCGGTGTGGAGGGATCACACTTTCCTCACTCCTGAAAATTCTGAAAATTTCCACTCTAACTATTCCTGTCTCTCAGAGTGAGAAGGGACCAAGCTTCCTGACCACTGAAAATTCCCTTATTAATTTTGCATATACAGTTAAAAGTAGCTATCTTGTTAAAAGGCATACCTATGGAAAAACTTGAAGTTTGCCCTTGCCATGTCCTAGAAATACACAGCCCATTTTGCCTGAAACCTCAGCCTTGGGCAAATTAAGAACTTCAAGTCAAAAAATGGGGGTTGAGGGGTGCAAAGAGACACTTAAAATCGGCTCTATCTGTCCATTTGGATTTATGTATGTCTTAGGGTGTGGTTTTGTTTTCATTTTGATAATGCTGAAGTTGTAAATGAGCTCTAATTTAATTGGCCTAAAGAAAAGTAAACAAAACAATTATGAACACAAGAGAAATTAACCTAAAAGCATTTCAGGTTCATGTGAACTGGGAAATCCTCAATATTAAATATCTGGTATTAATGTTTATTGGTTGACCTAATTAATGTAGACATGTCTACATTAAGTATAATATTTTCTTGTGACTAGGTTTAATGTAAGTTAAATATTGTTATATCTATTAGCAAGGAATGTACCTCAAGTGAAGAATCTTCTGAAACAAATGTAACAAGATATGAGCTTTTAGAGGATTGTAATAATGTTATTTAGCACTCTTGTTTCCTCTTCCTTGGCCCAGATCACCCTCACAGACCCCAAATCATCCTAGGAACTGCTTCCACATCCCTGAGGATCTTCTAACGGTAAGTCATCCCCTGGCTGGCGCCTTGGCCAAACAGTTTCAGTTCCCCGGTGCCTTAGTCACACGGTTCCGTGGTGCCTAGTCACACGGGCACCTTAGCTGTACGATTGAAGTCTCTGAGCTGGCTGGTGTCTCTCAGTACCCCCAGTCCACGGCACGCAGACTAAGAATGGGTTCTAGTACATCTCGGCTGCCGTCAGACTCACCCCTTGGCTGTATCCTCAGGAACTGGAAAAAGTTTGACCCAGATAACCTCAAGAAAAGAACAGAGAAAAGATTCTGAGGTTCCCTTTTGGTCCAGGTCTTTCTCCTATAGTCCCCTTCTAGCTACTCTTATCTCTCCGGTGTGGAGGGATCACACTTTCCTCACTCCTGAAAATTCTGAAAATTTCCACTCTAACTATTCCTGTCTCTCAGAGTGAGAAGGGACCAAGCTTCCTGACCACTGAAAATTCCCTTATTAATTTTGCATATACAGTTAAAAGTAGCTATCTTGTTAAAAGGCATACCTATGGAAAAACTTGAAGTTTGCCCTTGCCATGTCCTAGAAATACACAGCCCATTTTGCCTGAAACCTCAGCCTTGGGCAAATTAAGAACTTCAAGTCAAAAAATGGGGGTTGAGGGGTGCAAAGAGACACTTAAAATCGGCTCTATCTGTCCATTTGGATTTATGTATGTCTTAGGGTGTGGTTTTGTTTTCATTTTGATAATGCTGAAGTTGTAAATGAGCTCTAATTTAATTGGCCTAAAGAAAAGTAAACAAAACAATTATGAACACAAGAGAAATTAACCTAAAAGCATTTCAGGTTCATGTGAACTGGGAAATCCTCAATATTAAATATCTGGTATTAATGTTTATTGGTTGACCTAATTAATGTAGACATGTCTACATTAAGTATAATATTTTCTTGTGACTAGGTTTAATGTAAGTTAAATATTGTTATATCTATTAGCAAGGAATGTACCTCAAGTGAAGAATCTTCTGAAACAAATGTAACAAGATATGAGCTTTTAGAGGATTGTAATAATGTTATTTTGCTAGAAGTTTTAATTAAGTTCTTATGTTCTATGTCACCTGTTACAGAAAATTGTCTCTTATGTTACCTAATGTGTGTCTGATCCTATGATGAAATATTGATATGCAATTCTATATGAAATCAAAGATTAGAATAACATAACTCTAGATATGGAAAGAAGCAACAAAAGGGAATATTTTTCTGGAGCAAGAGGCTAGTAAGACAGATACGGTCCAGAGACTTTTGTTACTCACAAGGCCTGGTCGAGTAGTGCACACTAAGTGGCCTATCACTGGAATTTTTGCTAGACCTGGGACTGAGCCTTCCCAGCATCGTGGGACACAATGGTCATAAAGTGGCTCCAAAGCATGGTCAGATGTGCTGTGAGGGGCCCTGCAACTGGGAGTTGGCACTTGCCAGCTGCCATGACCAACGCAAGCTGCCGAGCTCCAGTGCCCCCTGAAAGGAATTCAGGATAGAGATCAGAAATCAGGCACCCTGCTCTGGGAAAAACTGGAAGAACAGGCCTTCAGATAGTCAGATATTTTGAGGTAAAGATTTTTCTGAGCCCCAAATTCTTGTGTCTTCTCATACCTAGAGAAACACTAACATCACAGACCAATGTGTGGTCTTGGTCCTCCTGGCTGGCTAGCCTCTCAGTGGCTTTTCTAATTCTGTTAATCTTTGGGCTATGTATCTTTACCTTTCTTGTTAAGTTTGTTTCTTCTGGAATACGACTGATTAGTCGATTCCAAGTGATAGTACAACAAGAATATCGCCCAGCCAGCACCCAGACAGTGGGGCATATTGTTCCATGGAGCCACACCTTCCTCCCTGAGAGAGAGCAGGCAATGCTAAGCATTTATTCAAGGTAATTCATTGTTGAACTGGGAAATCCTCAATATTAAATATCTGGTATTAATGTTTATTGGTTGACCTAATTAATGTAGACATGTCTACATTAAGTATAATATTTTCTTGTGACTAGGTTTAATGTAAGTTAAATATTGTTATATCTATTAGCAAGGAATGTACCTCAAGTGAAGAATCTTCTGAAACAAATGTAACAAGATATGAGCTTTTAGAGGATTGTAATAATGTTATTTTGCTAGAAGTTTTAATTAAGTTCTTATGTTCTATGTCACCTGTTACAGAAAATTGTCTCTTATGTTACCTAATGTGTGTCTGATCCTATGATGAAATATTGATATGCAATTCTATATGAAATCAAAGATTAGAATAACATAACTCTAGATATGGAAAGAAGCAACAAAAGGGAATATTTTTCTGGAGCAAGAGGCTAGTAAGACAGATACGGTCCAGAGACTTTTGTTACTCACAAGGCCTGGTCGAGTAGTGCACACTAAGTGGCCTATCACTGGAATTTTTGCTAGACCTGGGACTGAGCCTTCCCAGCATCGTGGGACACAATGGTCATAAAGTGGCTCCAAAGCATGGTCAGATGTGCTGTGAGGGGCCCTGCAACTGGGAGTTGGCACTTGCCAGCTGCCATGACCAACGCAAGCTGCCGAGCTCCAGTGCCCCCTGAAAGGAATTCAGGATAGAGATCAGAAATCAGGCACCCTGCTCTGGGAAAAACTGGAAGAACAGGCCTTCAGATAGTCAGATATTTTGAGGTAAAGATTTTTCTGAGCCCCAAATTCTTGTGTCTTCTCATACCTAGAGAAACACTAACATCACAGACCAATGTGTGGTCTTGGTCCTCCTGGCTGGCTAGCCTCTCAGTGGCTTTTCTAATTCTGTTAATCTTTGGGCTATGTATCTTTACCTTTCTTGTTAAGTTTGTTTCTTCTGGAATACGACTGATTAGTCGTATTCCAAGTGATAGTACAACAAGAATATCGCCCAGCCAGCACCCAGACAGTGCTGGAGGAAGCTGTCATATTGTTCCATGGAGCCACACCTTCCTCCCCTGAGAGAGAGCAGGCATTGGGAACCCAGAGCCCCACAACGCCCCTGTATAGCCTGAAGAAGCCAGAGCAATCATCGCCCCTTTTCCCTTGAGACTGAGTACCCAAATGCCTGAGAAGGGGACTAGGTAGATAGCTAGATATGAGTAGGGCAGCCAAAGGGTAGCCAAAGAATTGGTCCTAAAAATAAAGAGAGGGAGGAATGTGGTGCCCAAGGACGAAAGAACAAGGCAAGAAGAGATAAACCAGACCCTTCCTTCCTCTCAGCTGTAGTACACCACCCAATCCTTAGGACCACTGTGCCACTCCTTGGACCCTACTGTCTTTCCCTCAGGCTGTAGTCATAATTCTAACCCACTCAGTACACTGTCCAATCAACAATGACCCTTAAGACCCCCATGCCACTCCTTATTCCCTGGCTATAAAATGGATCAAAGACCCCTGCTTGGTCGACTCCCCCTTGAGCCGGCCCGCTGTGAGGCCCGCTGTTCTCACAGTGTCTCCCACTTTCTCCCTTAAGCCGGCCGGCTGTACCAGCAGCGCCTCTTCCTTTCCCACTCTAATCAACTTTACTTTCCTCTCAAAAAGACAAAAAAGGAAAAGGAGTTACAAATTGAGTAAATTTAGGCCTTAGCAATGGAAAAGAGAAAGTTATGGATACAAGATAACAAGATGGCAGTAAGGTAGGAGAAGGGAAAAAACAAATCAACTCCTGTGTTAATAATCGCTGCCTATCTGCCCAGATTGTGGGGTTTTTCACTGAGTCAGGAAACATAGGAAGAGCAGGTTTTAGGGAAAGTGCAGTTGGTTTTATACTTGCTGATTGGGCATGTGCTTAAAGCTGCCCAGCATTCAAGTGGATACGGGAGTCAGGCGTGCGGGGACCTAGGCAGGCTATGGGAGTAAAAACTCTGTGGGTGTAACTGAGGTCCTGAAGTGACAGAAAGTGTCACACGGGGAGGGTAAGAGGGCTGAGAATATGAGAGGACACTAACACAGAAGGAAAAGCAGAGGAACTACCTTAAAAATGGGATGAGGAAGGCTTCCCTGGTGGTCCAGTGGGTAGAGTCTGCCTCGCAGTGCAAGGGGTGCTGGTTGGGTCCCTGGCCTGGGAAGATCCCACGTGCCGCGGAGCAGCTGGGCGGGTGTGTCCAATCAGGAGCCAGCGCTCTGGAGCCCATGCACCCAGAGCTGGTGCTCTGCAGCAAGAGAGGCCACTGCTATGGGAGGCCCACACAGGCCAAAGAATTGGTCCTAAAAATAAAGAGAGGGAGGAATGTGGTGCCCAAGGACGAAAGAACAAGGCAAGAAGAGATAAACCAGACCCTTCCTTCCTCTCAGCTGTAGTACACCACCCAATCCTTAGGACCACTGTGCCACTCCTTGGACCCTACTGTCTTTCCCTCAGGCTGTAGTCATAATTCTAACCCACTCAGTACACTGTCCAATCAACAATGACCCTTAAGACCCCCATGCCACTCCTTATTCCCTGGCTATAAAATGGATCAAAGACCCCTGCTTGGTCGACTCCCCCTTGAGCCGGCCCGCTGTGAGGCCCGCTGTTCTCACAGTGTCTCCCACTTTCTCCCTTAAGCCGGCCGGCTGTACCAGCAGCGCCTCTTCCTTTCCCACTCTAATCAACTTTACTTTCCTCTCAAAAAAAGACAAAAAAGGAAAAGGAGTTACAAATTGAGTAAATTTAGGCCTTAGCAATGGAAAAGAGAAAGTTATGGATACAAGATAACAAGATGGCAGTAAGGTAGGAGAAGGGAAAAAACAAATCAACTCCTGTGTTAATAATCGCTGCCTATCTGCCCAGATTGTGGGGTTTTTCACTGAGTCAGGAAACATAGGAAGAGCAGGTTTTAGGGAAAGTGCAGTTGGTTTTATACTTGCTGATTGGGCATGTGCTTAAAGCTGCCCAGCATTCAAGTGGATACGGGAGTCAGGCGTGCGGGGACCTAGGCAGGCTATGGGAGTAAAAACTCTGTGGGTGTAACTGAGGTCCTGAAGTGACAGAAAGTGTCACACGGGGAGGGTAAGAGGGCTGAGAATATGAGAGGACACTAACACAGAAGGAAAAGCAGAGGAACTACCTTAAAAATGGGATGAGGAAGGCTTCCCTGGTGGTCCAGTGGGTAGAGTCTGCCTCGCAGTGCAAGGGGTGCTGGTTGGGTCCCTGGCCTGGGAAGATCCCACGTGCCGCGGAGCAGCTGGGCGGGTGTGTCCAATCAGGAGCCAGCGCTCTGGAGCCCATGCACCCAGAGCTGGTGCTCTGCAGCAAGAGAGGCCACTGCTATGGGAGGCCCACACAGGCCAAAAAATAAAGATGGATGAAAACAAGTAAATAAAAAACCAGTAAAGGGGGCCAAAATTTAAAAAAGAAAAAAACAATGTGAAAAAGAGTCTGAAAGATTTTGTCAAGAAGATGAAACGTAGTGAATACCTAATTTGTTCACTCTCACTGAAAGGAGAGCAAACATCTGAGGGAGAATTGGAAAATATGTAAATAAGTGCATGAGAAAACAAGTCGACAGAAAATAACACATTTGTCAACTCCTTGAAAAGGAACTTAAGTAGGAAAGGAGAAGTAATTGTATTGTCCTGTTTGGCTTGGCTGTGCATAACATTTACATAGTCACAATAATAAAGGCACTGAAAATTGATTTAACCAAAATTATATTATGGTACATATTGAAGGATGGAAGGACAGAGAATATGTGTTTCTGTGGTAGATGAACGGTGAAAGAGATACATTCTTACTTTTTATAGCAGAAATCAATATATAATATCTAAAATTGAGAAATGGGAAATGACAATATAGTCAAGCTATTTAAAGGTAAGGAGGTAAATGATGAAAATAGATGATTCTGGGAACAGGAAATGGAAGAGGTTCCAGGATTTATAGTTTTCCTAACAGGCCTTATTTTTAAAAAAAATTACATATAAAGATCTGATTTTAAAAAAAGACTAGAATTTATCTACAAAGAAAATAAAAGGAAGCATCAGTATGGTTGCATCAGTGGAAAAAATTAAACCCCCCCCCTCCCCAGAGCTAAGCCCTCCTTCCCCAGGGCTAAGCCTCCCCCTCCCCAGGGCTAAGCCTCTCCTCCCCAGGGCTAAGCCTCCCCTCCCCAGGGCTAAGCCTCCCCTCCCCAGGGCTAAGCCTCCCCCCCCCCAGGGCTAAGCCCCCCCCCCCCCGGGCTAAACCCCCCCCCCCCCAGGGGTAAGCCCCCCCCCCCCCCGGGGTAAGCCTCCCCTCCCCAGGGCTAAGCCTCCCCCTCCCCAGGGCTAAGCCTCTCCTCCCCAGGGCTAAGCCTCCCCCTCCCCAGGGCTAAGCCTCCCCCTCCCCAGGGCTAAGCCTCCCCCCCCCAGGGCTAAGCCTCCCTCCCCAGGGCTAAGCCTCCCCTCCCCAGGGCTAAGCCTCCCCCCCCCCAGGGATAAGCCCCTCCCCCCCAGGGCCAAGCCTCCCCCTCCCCAGGGATAAGCCTTACACCTGAGAGTGCCCTGCGGGTGGTGGAAGGCCTTACTTTTTGTAACATCAGACAACTAAAACATATATAGCAAAAGGTAGATCTAAATTTGAAATCAGACAAATGAGGCACATAGACACAGTGAAAACCCAGCCCATAGCAGTCTCAGCCTCTAGTGCGTGTAAAGTCATTTAGAAACAATTAAAAAAGTCACAGACCTCTGATCTGATTAAAAGGGTCCTCAAATCTATGGTCTGTGACAGTTGGGAACCGGGGTCTGTTACATCCTGCAGGCGCCTGCAGTCTTTTAACTCCCTGACCTCAGGCCGTTAGATCAGGACCCTAACTAGGACACAACCATCCGTTAAGAGACTACCTTAATTTCTCACCTCCTTAGCCACTTTGGAAAACAGTTTGGTGGTCACCTATACAGTTAAACATAAAAATAACTATATGATTCAGCTATCCCACTGAGAGTTATTTAGTCAAGTGAAATAAAAGCTTACACCTACCCAAAGCCCATATCAGGAAAGTTTATATCATAGTTACCAAAAACTGAACACACCTTGTGACATTTTTTTTTTAACCTTGTGACAATTTTATCTACCAACTCAGTTAGACTATAGTGCCCAGTTGTTTGGTCAGACCTTAGTCCAGATGTTGCTGTAGGGGTATTTTTGTAGATGTGACTAATATTTACTATCAGTCAACTTTAATGAAGATTATCTTCAATAATGTGAGCGAGCCTCATCAAATCAATTGAAGGTCTTAAGAGCAATTACTTAGGTTTCCCAGAGAAGACATTCTGCCTTGAAAATGTAACAAAGTCCTGCCTGTGTCTCCAGACTGCTGGCCTACTCTTCAGATTTTGGACTTACTAGCCTCACGCTCACTTGATCGAATTCTTCACAATAAATTCTTTGTCTCCATAGATATAGATACAGATGTTGATACAGCTGACCTAGCTGGGTGTAGATGTATAGGTGCATGTGGTATGTGTATAAATGTGTATACACGTATATGTGTGTACACGTACACACTCATATATCCTACTGAATCTGTTTTTCTGGAGGTTAATACCTATCAATACTGATTGATACGCATGCTAAATGTCCTAAACTTCTGAATACACTAAATGAAACGCACATGCATTATGCTAAATGAAAGGAGCCAGGTTCCAAAGTCTACATATGGTGTAACTCCATTTATATGAAATTCTCAAAAAGGCAAAACTGTAGGAACGGATAACGGATAAGTGGTTGGCAGAGCTTTAAGGCTGGAGGAGTTGACTATAAAAGGGCTTTGGGGGAATTTTGAGGTGTAATAGAACTGTTACATAGTTTGAGTTTGTAATAGTTACTTGACTACGTATAAATTATACCTTCATAAAAGTAAATAGAAAGCAACCACGTAAAGAAACTTATTCTACTGAAAAGAAATTGTATGGTAACACAAAACTACCTTACTTAAATATAGTTAACCGGGTCTGTTACATCCTGCAGGCGCCTGCAGTCTTAACTCCTGACCTCAGGCCGTTAGATCAGGACCCTAACTAGGACACAACCATCCGTTAAGAGACTACCTTAATTTCTCACCTCCTTAGCCACTTTGGAAAACAGTTTGGTGGTCACCTATACAGTTAAACATAAAAATAACTATATGATTCAGCTATCCCACTGAGAGTTATTTAGTCAAGTGAAATAAAAGCTTACACCTACCCAAAGCCCATATCAGGAAAGTTTATATCATAGTTACCAAAAACTGAACACACCTTGTGACATTTTTTTTTTTAACCTTGTGACAATTTTATCTACCAACTCAGTTAGACTATAGTGCCCAGTTGTTTGGTCAGACCTTAGTCCAGATGTTGCTGTAGGGGTATTTTTGTAGATGTGACTAATATTTACAATCAGTCAACTTTAATGAAGATTATCTTCAATAATGTGAGCGAGCCTCATCAAATCAATTGAAGGTCTTAAGAGCAATTACTTAGGTTTCCCAGAGAAGACATTCTGCCTTGAAAATGTAACAAAGTCCTGCCTGTGTCTCCAGACTGCTGGCCTACTCTTCAGATTTTGGACTTACTAGCCTCACGCTCACTTGATCGAATTCTTCACAATAAATTCTTTGTCTCCATAGATATAGATACAGATGTTGATACAGCTGACCTAGCTGGGTGTAGATGTATAGGTGCATGTGGTATGTGTATAAATGTGTATACACGTATATGTGTGTACACGTACACACTCATATATCCTACTGAATCTGTTTTTCTGGAGGTTAATACCTATCAATACTGATTGATACGCATGCTAAATGTCCTAAACTTCTGAATACACTAAATGAAACGCACATGCATTATGCTAAATGAAAGGAGCCAGGTTCCAAAGTCTACATATGGTGTAACTCCATTTATATGAAATTCTCAAAAAGGCAAAACTGTAGGAACGGATAACGGATAAGTGGTTGGCAGAGCTTTAAGGCTGGAGGAGTTGACTATAAAAGGGCTTTGGGGGAATTTTGAGGTGTAATAGAACTGTTACATAGTTTGAGTTTGTAATAGTTACTTGACTACGTATAAATTATACCTTCATAAAAGTAAATAGAAAGCAACCACGTAAAGAAACTTATTCTACTGAAAAGAAATTGTATGGTAACACAAAACTACCTACTTAAATATATTAATGATACAGAGAGATTGAGAATAAATCTGGAATACAATAATTATGTTTAAAATAACTGTTCATTTGTAGATGACCTACTTCTGGGTCGGGGTTTCATACGTAGCAAAGTAGCTCCCTCACTGCGATCTATTGAAAGTCAGTCCTCGACACAAGGGTTTGTAAAGAAAAAAAATGAAAAATTTTAAAAAAGCAGAAAAAAAAAATGTTCAGCCATGTCCGGCTCTTTGTGACCCTACAGACTGTGGCACGCCCGGCTCCTCTGTCTTCCGCTGTCTTCTGAAGTTTGCTCAGATTCATGTCCATTGAGTTGGTGATGCTATCGAACCATCTTATGCTCCGTCTCCCCCTTCACCTTTTATTATTATTTTTTTAAAGATTTATTTATTTATTTACTTTGGGCGGTGGTCGGGTTGGGGAGGGAGGGGAGTGGACGGGCCACTTCTATTGGTCTTTCATTTCTCTATTTTCATTCTTCTTTGTTCTTTGGCTCCTGTGGGCCTCCCATCGCGGTGGCCTCTGTCATCGCAGAGCACCGGCTCTGGGCGCATGCGCTCCAGAGCTCTGGCTCAGTAGTTGGACACATCAGTCCAGCCACTCCAGTGGCACGTGGGATCTTCCCAGGCCAGGGCTTGAACCTGCGCCCCTTGCACTGCAAGGCGGTGTCCTTACCCACTGGACCACCAGGGGAAGCCCCCCCTTCACCTTTTGCCTTCCGTCTTCCCCAGCATCAGGGTCTTTTCCAGTGAGTCGGCTCTTCCCATCAGGGGGCCAAAGTATTGGAGCTCCAGCTTCAACAACGGTCCTTCCAATGAATATTCTAAGAAGTTTATATAAAAAACTCAAACACCAATAAGCTGGGACTGTTAAAAACAGCAAAAAATTTGCGTAAATCTGTGTTGTTGTTTGTGGCCTTATTTTCACTGCTGTGTTACATTCCACTGGATGACCATAGCAGTTTTTTCATTCTTTCATTAAAGTGCATTTTATTCTGTCACTGGGTTTCCATGGTGGCTCATATGGTAAAGAATCTGCCTCCAATGCGGAAGACCCAGGTCCAGTCCCTGGGTCGAGAAGCTTCCCCGGAGAAGGAAATGGCCACCCACTCCAAGGTGCATGCCTGGAGAATCCCACGGACAGAGGAGCCCGGTGGACTATAGTCCATGGAGTCACAAAGAGTCAGACACAACTGAGTGACTAACACTTTCATTATGCTCTCACAGGCAGTGTTGCTATGCATATTAAATAAAGTATTACTTGAGAAAGCACTTATCCTTTTCCTGAAAATCTACCATTGTCTCTACTACCTACAAAATAAAACCCCCAGGGACTCATGCCTGCACCAGTAGCGTGTCCTGGGCTCTAGCCTCTGTCTCGGTGTAGCCAGTGGAGAGCACTGGCTAAGCTTGCAGGTGAAACATGGGCCACACAGTTAAAGTTGGATTTCAGCAGTATTTAGCGTAGGTATTTCCCATGTAATCCAGCAACCTATGAACTGGAAGGTAGGGGGAAAGAAAAGACAGGGTTTATTCCCCCAGCCTCCTGCCCACTGGGTCGCTAACATTGGCTGCTCACGTCCCTTAAAACACAGCTGGCAGCCCTCAGCACACCTCTCGCCAGGTTCTTGTACCTGGTCCTCCAAAGTGGTAGCTGATAGCTCCCCGCTATTATTAGTACCAGGATAGTCTAGCCACCTCCTTGTGGCTGTTACTAAACCCTGCCCACACGTTTGTAAATAGATCCCTGATTCATTTCAGTTCCCCAGTTTGAGTGGGTTGTCTGAGTCCTGCAGAGAGGAGGCTGTTCCTACCTTTGTGGGACAAAATACATACATCTGTCCTTGCCTGGCACTTCCATAGCCATTTGTGTTTTAAAATCCTGGTGAGGCAGGAGTACAGGGCCTATTCTCCACCAACAACGGTCCTTCCAATGAATATTCTAAGAAGTTTATATAAAAAACTCAAACACCAATAAGCTGGGACTGTTAAAAACAGCAAAAAATTTGCGTAAATCTGTGTTGTTGTTTGTGGCCTTATTTTCACTGCTGTGTTACATTCCACTGGATGACCATAGCAGTTTTTTCATTCTTTCATTAAAGTGCATTTTATTCTGTCACTGGGTTTCCATGGTGGCTCATATGGTAAAGAATCTGCCTCCAATGCGGAAGACCCAGGTCCAGTCCCTGGGTCGAGAAGCTTCCCCGGAGAAGGAAATGGCCACCCACTCCAAGGTGCATGCCTGGAGAATCCCACGGACAGAGGAGCCCGGTGGACTATAGTCCATGGAGTCACAAAGAGTCAGACACAACTGAGTGACTAACACTTTCATTATGCTCTCACAGGCAGTGTTGCTATGCATATTAAATAAAGTATTACTTGAGAAAGCACTTATCCTTTTCCTGAAAATCTACCATTGTCTCTACTACCTACAAAATAAAACCCCCAGGGACTCATGCCTGCACCAGTAGCGTGTCCTGGGCTCTAGCCTCTGTCTCGGTGTAGCCAGTGGAGAGCACTGGCTAAGCTTGCAGGTGAAACATGGGCCACACAGTTAAAGTTGGATTTCAGCAGTATTTAGCGTAGGTATTTCCCATGTAATCCAGCAACCTATGAACTGGAAGGTAGGGGGAAAGAAAAGACAGGGTTTATTCCCCCAGCCTCCTGCCCACTGGGTCGCTAACATTGGCTGCTCACGTCCCTTAAAACACAGCTGGCAGCCCTCAGCACACCTCTCGCCAGGTTCTTGTACCTGGTCCTCCAAAGTGGTAGCTGATAGCTCCCCGCTATTATTAGTACCAGGATAGTCTAGCCACCTCCTTGTGGCTGTTACTAAACCCTGCCCACACGTTTGTAAATAGATCCCTGATTCATTTCAGTTCCCCAGTTTGAGTGGGTTGTCTGAGTCCTGCAGAGAGGAGGCTGTTCCTACCTTTGTGGGACAAAATACATACATCTGTCCTTGCCTGGCACTTCCATAGCCATTTGTGTAAACCCTTAAAACTCCTGGTGAGGCAGGAGTACAGGGCCTATTCTGTAGGCCAACATAGCAGATCCACGTAAGCCTCTGATTCTTTCTCTCCTGCTGGTGTGTCACCACCATCTCCTTTGCAGCAGGAAAAACCTAACAAAACAAGTGTTCCAGAGACCTCATGGCTTCCTTTCCTCTCTGTGCCTTTGGTGTGAGATCTGTAGTTTGAGCCCTTCAGGCTCTTGGTCTCTGGGACCTGAGGAACCCTTTCTTCTCTCAGTAAGCCCGGCTCATACAATGGAAAAGAGCAGCTCTCTAGACCAGTGTCTTAAACGTTCTAAAGCCCACGCCAAAGCTCTGTGAACTGCCACGACAGCCCCAACCCCTGACACACTCCCGCCCGAGATGATAAATAGCCTGTGTTTTGCTCAGTCATGTCCAACTCTTTGCAACCCCATGGACGGTCGTCTGCCAGGCTCCTCTGTCCATGGAATTTTCCAGGCGAGAATACTGGAGCGGGTGGCCACGCCCTCCTCCAGGGGAACTTCCCGACCCAGGGATGGAACCCAAGTCTCTTATGCCTCCTGCATCTGCAGGTAGAGTCTTTGCCACTGTGCCACCTGGGAAGGCTGAGGTGATCACTGTCACAGCCTTTATGGGTGAGGGCCAGAGGGCAGTAAGACAATACTGCAGTAGAACAAAAACCTCTGTTACCTCTAAATTTTATCTCACCATGTGGTACCTAGTACAGTGAGAGTTTAGTGCAATTGTGCTTAAGAAACATGGGGGGGAAGAAAAAGAGGGCTTCCCTGGTGGTCCAGTGGGTAGAGAATCCGCCTTGCAGTGCGAGGGGCACGGGTTCTATCCCTGGCCCGGGAAGATCCCACACGCTGAGGAACGGCTGGGCCGGAGTGTCCAGTTGTGAGCTGGTGCTCTGGAGCGCATGCACCCAGAGCCCATGCTTTGCAACGAGAGAGACTGCTGCAATGGGAGGCCACACAGGCCAAAAGGAATAAAAGATGGATGAAAAATAGGCGATGACTTAGAGGGAAAAAAAAATTTTTTTTAATTAGAAAAAAAAAAGAATTAAAAACATAAAAATAGTTATGCCTGGGACTTCCCTGGCAGTCCAGTGATTGAGACTTCTCCTTCCAATGAAGAGAGTGCGGGTTTGATCCCTAGTTGGAGAGCTAAGATCCCACATGCCTTGTGGCCAAAAAAAAAACCCAAAAAAAACCCAAAAAGAAGCAATATTATAACAAATTCAGTGAACACTTTAAAACTGGCCCACATCAAGAAAACATCTTAAAGATCGTTATCCCTTATTGAAGAGCTCACCTGGGCGGTGCAGACAGTGCCAGTCTGCCCCACGCCTGCAGGGAAGGGAGGCTGTTTCGCCCCCACCCTTCTGTCCTGTGCTGGGTGATTCATGCCAGGGCTGGGAGTCCGCAACCTACAGTTCTCCTCTCTCAGCTGGCCCAGAAAGGGCCACTAGGGGGAGTTTGGAAGGCAGAAAGGACCCCCCCTAGAAAAGGGTGTTTTGCTCAGTCATGTCCAACTCTTTGCAACCCCATGGACGGTCGTCTGCCAGGCTCCTCTGTCCATGGAATTTTCCAGGCGAGAATACTGGAGCGGGTGGCCACGCCCTCCTCCAGGGGAACTTCCCGACCCAGGGATGGAACCCAAGTCTCTTATGCCTCCTGCATCTGCAGGTAGAGTCTTTGCCACTGTGCCACCTGGGAAGGCTGAGGTGATCACTGTCACAGCCTTTATGGGTGAGGGCCAGAGGGCAGTAAGACAATACTGCAGTAGAACAAAAACCTCTGTTACCTCTAAATTTTATCTCACCATGTGGTACCTAGTACAGTGAGAGTTTAGTGCAATTGTGCTTAAGAAACATGGGGGGGAAGAAAAAGAGGGCTTCCCTGGTGGTCCAGTGGGTAGAGAATCCGCCTTGCAGTGCGAGGGGCACGGGTTCTATCCCTGGCCCGGGAAGATCCCACACGCTGAGGAACGGCTGGGCCGGAGTGTCCAGTTGTGAGCTGGTGCTCTGGAGCGCATGCACCCAGAGCCCATGCTTTGCAACGAGAGAGACTGCTGCAATGGGAGGCCACACAGGCCAAAAGGAATAAAAGATGGATGAAAAATAGGCGATGACTTAGAGGGAAAAAAAAATTTTTTTTAATTAAAAAAAAAAAAGAATTAAAAACATAAAAATAGTTATGCCTGGGACTTCCCTGGCAGTCCAGTGATTGAGACTTCTCCTTCCAATGAAGAGAGTGCGGGTTTGATCCCTAGTTGGAGAGCTAAGATCCCACATGCCTTGTGGCCAAAAAAAAAACCCAAAAAGAAGCAATATTATAACAAATTCAGTGAACACTTTAAAACTGGCCCACATCAAGAAAACATCTTAAAGATCGTTATCCCTTATTGAAGAGCTCACCTGGGCGGTGCAGACAGTGCCAGTCTGCCCCACGCCTGCAGGGAAGGGAGGCTGTTTCGCCCCCACCCTTCTGTCCTGTGCTGGGTGATTCATGCCAGGGCTGGGAGTCCGCAACCTACAGTTCTCCTCTCTCAGCTGGCCCAGAAAGGGCCACTAGGGGGAGTTTGGAAGGCAGAAAGGACTTGTTGCTTCCTGTTTGCTTGCCGGAAACTGCAGATAGTTCCAATTTCCAACTCCTTTCCATGTTCCCGGCATAGCTGGGTAGCACCCGCTTTTCAGCTGTCTGTACCCCAGCTCCATGAGGGTCCTCCTCCAAGGTCCTGAGCAGTAGCTGGGGATTCCTCCTCTAAACTCATAGGTCTTTGTGATCAGTCGTTACGCCAATGACACTTGATGGATAAGACCTCTTGGAGACAGTGCCCTCGCAGAGTCCTTTCCACCATACGTCAGCCTACACCAGGGCATCTGCTGTGGCCGATGGGGTATCAGTGAACAGGACGCAGAGGCTTGATCAGAACTTATGCTCATTTTCTTGGACTGTTGCTGCCCCCATCACCAAAGGGAGCCCCATTAGTTTCCTTGAGGGTGAACAGAGAGAGAGGGCCAACCCCTCAGGATGTCCAAGCCTACTTCCAGCAGAAGACCGCACGCAGCATGAGTCCAGCCAACCCAAGTCTCTAAGCTTCCAGGTGACTTGTTGAGCAGCAGTAGATGCCTGAAGCGGTTCTGATAACCCCAGCCTCTTTTCTCCACCAAAGGAATAATAGCTGCTGCTTGTGGTTATTATCTATAGGTTCAAAATTCCTGTTTTTGTTTTGTTTTAGTTCTCCAACACATGTAACAATTTCCCAAAGTTCTCTCTGTTAAACCAACTAGTGTAATTTCTGTTTTGCTGACTGGATTCTCATCCAGTATTTTATATCCATTGTACAGATGAGAAAATTGAGGCTCAGAAATTAAGAAATAGGTCACTGCCAGGCTGATTCCAGAGTCCTTGCTTTACTTTATGTTAGATTATTCTTCTACAGCAGTAGATAATTGTACTAGATAATAAAGTTCTTACAGTCTGTTATGGTGACAGTTATTTAAAGTTGTGATGACATAGGAAGGATTCTGTTCAACATCTGGAAGTTTCCAGCGTGTGAGCCAGCAGAGGGAGCTCTGTCCCCACCCGCTGACCCAATCGGGAGCAAGGGTAACAACACTTCCCCACCATCAAGAGGTTTAAGCAGAGGAAACTGTGAGCAACCTGAAGAGAAGAGAAAGGAAGTGAATGTAACATTTATGAAACCTCAAGAACTATGTCAATTTCACATGCAAAATATTATAAACTGGAGCTGCTCTATTTGGAGCTTGAATTCCTCCAGAGAAGGAATTCAGAGTCCTTCCTATCCTCCAGCCCTAACCCTGATTCCGCCGAGAGGTCAAGAGGAGTTTCTCTGGAACTCAATATGGGCCACACCTCCCAGTGGACAGAGTTACTTAGTTAAAGGGACCTCGGGTGGAGTGTGGTTCTTGCCGCTGTCCCTTCCTGTAAACTGATAGCGGGAGTAGGAAAGGGCAGGCCCCTCCCTCCCCAGAGCAACCAGACTGCCTCTCCTCCCTCCCTCCATTTAATTACTTCTTTAAGGCCTGATCTCCAAACACAGTCCCATTCTAAGGGACTAGGGGTCAGGACTTTAACACATATATTTTGCAGGGAGTTGGGGCCTGGGGAGGGCACATTTTAGTTCAGGGTGAACGGGGCAACCTCAGGATGCCAACTTTGCAAGCGTTCCCCCTCTAAGCTTCCAGGTGACTTGTTGAGCAGCAGTAGATGCCTGAAGCGGTTCTGATAACCCCAGCCTCTTTTCTCCACCAAAGGAATAATAGCTGCTGCTTGTGGTTATTATCTATAGGTTCAAAATTCCTGTTTTTGTTTTGTTTTAGTTCTCCAACACATGTAACAATTTCCCAAAGTTCTCTCTGTTAAACCAACTAGTGTAATTTCTGTTTTGCTGACTGGATTCTCATCCAGTATTTTATATCCATTGTACAGATGAGAAAATTGAGGCTCAGAAATTAAGAAATAGGTCACTGCCAGGCTGATTCCAGAGTCCTTGCTTTACTTTATGTTAGATTATTCTTCTACAGCAGTAGATAATTGTACTAGATAATAAAGTTCTTACAGTCTGTTATGGTGACAGTTATTTAAAGTTGTGATGACATAGGAAGGATTCTGTTCAACATCTGGAAGTTTCCAGCGTGTGAGCCAGCAGAGGGAGCTCTGTCCCCACCCGCTGACCCAATCGGGAGCAAGGGTAACAACACTTCCCCACCATCAAGAGGTTTAAGCAGAGGAAACTGTGAGCAACCTGAAGAGAAGAGAAAGGAAGTGAATGTAACATTTATGAAACCTCAAGAACTATGTCAATTTCACATGCAAAATATTATAAACTGGAGCTGCTCTATTTGGAGCTTGAATTCCTCCAGAGAAGGAATTCAGAGTCCTTCCTATCCTCCAGCCCTAACCCTGATTCCGCCGAGAGGTCAAGAGGAGTTTCTCTGGAACTCAATATGGGCCACACCTCCCAGTGGACAGAGTTACTTAGTTAAAGGGACCTCGGGTGGAGTGTGGTTCTTGCCGCTGTCCCTTCCTGTAAACTGATAGCGGGAGTAGGAAAGGGCAGGCCCCTCCCTCCCCAGAGCAACCAGACTGCCTCTCCTCCCTCCCTCCATTTAATTACTTCTTTAAGGCCTGATCTCCAAACACAGTCCCATTCTAAGGGACTAGGGGTCAGGACTTTAACACATATATTTTGCAGGGAGTTGGGGCCTGGGGAGGGCACATTTTAGTTCATAACAGTAAGAATTACAGTATATATCAGGTATGCTACATAAACAGACATCCACACCCCAACGCAATATAGTGAAATTGCTAACCACTCAAGACAGGGCTTCCCTGATGGCTCGGCAGTAAAGAATCCACCTGCAATGCAGGAGGCAAAGGTTTGATCCCTGGGTTGGGAAGATCGCCTGAAGGAGGAAATGGAAACCCACAGCATGGGTTGAAAAATCCCATGGACGGATAAGCCAGGCATGCTACAGTCCATGGGGTTACAAAGAGTCTGAGTGACAGAGCACAGAACACGAGACAGAAGATCTTAAAAGCAACCAGAGGGAAAAGCTATGCTGCACTTAACAGTAGAATAGCTCCCACCAGGCAGCCTCAAATCCAGCTTCTTAAAAGTTGTCAAAGCTCAGCGCACCCCTTCTCCCCACCCAAACTGCACCAAGGTCTTGCCCTGAGGTTTGCCTTCTTTGGATTTACTAGCACTAATTTAGTCTTGAGTCTGTAATGTAGCCTTTCTGCTCACCTGCAGCAGGGGGTTGCCAGTGAAGGTTCCCAGGTGGAGCCAGACCTTAAATCTCCTTCCCACACAGACCAAAAATGAAAAATCCCTGGAGGTCCAGTGGCGAAGACTCAGAGCTCTCAGTGCAAGGGGCCTGGGTTTGATCCCTGGTCAGGGAAATAGATCCTTCAAGCTGTAGCTAAGAGTTCTGTGCCCAAGTAAAGATCCCACATGCTGCAAACTAAGAGACCTGCCACAGCCGAATAAATATACGTGTGTGTGTGTGTGTGTATAAAACCACTGAGTGTTAAAAAAAATAAAAAACAGGTGCAAACTGGTGCTAAAGCTGGCAGGTGAGATCTGAGTAGAGGGTCAGTGTGGGAGCTGGGAGTAGATCTCTATTCCTGACCAGGGAAATGAAGGTGGCTGAGACAGGATCGAGTTCACGGCTTTGCCAGCGGGGCCCAGAGGGTCTGAGCCACTCATGGAACCGTCCCGCTGCTCCTGTCACTCGTGCCCACAGTCACCGGGGCCTGAAGCCTGGCATTTTGAGGCTGAACTTGTCATGTGGGTGTGTTTGGCCCGCCTTACTGTTTCCTGTAACAGCTCTTGCGCCAGACAGGTGACCCTGGGCCAGGCAGGCGCTCAGTGGAGGGCTGGCAGGTGGGTGATTGGAAACCCTGAAGAGTTTTGTATCCTGGAGGCTACGGGGGTTCTGGCCTGCTGCAGGTATCTGTGAACCCAACCGTGCGTCTGCTGCTGGAACCACTGCCTCCACCTGTGCGGAAACTGGGCACCGCCTCCTCCACCTCGCTCCTTCCTTCCCGTGCCTTCTCCACACAACAGTCGAGTGGACTTTTTGAAAAAGTAGAATCTAGACTTCATCACTGTTTTTGCTTAACACCTTCTGCGGCCTCCCGTGGCGCTGAGAATAAAATCCAAGCTCCTCGCAAGGGTTTATGTGACTCTGTAAGATCTAGGCCCCATCGGCAGGGTATCTTCTCTCCTTCATCACTGCGATTCAGCCACCTGGGCTTTCTCAGTTCCCCAGACACAAAGAACTGTTCTCCACCCCCAGGGCCTTGGCCCCACTTCATGCTTTTGCCCAGCATGCTCTTTCTCAGCTCTCCCCTGAGCTAGGCCCTTCTCAGATGACGTGTCCCCTTCTTAAACTCCTATGGAAAGTGGACTTCCCCAGTTATGCTCTATGTCAGCATTTTATTTCCCTCTAGGTGCCCACTGTAAGCTCTGTTCCTTTTGTCTTCTTGCTTGTTTCTGTCAGTCTCCCTAGCTAGACTCTCACAGGACAAGGACCCTGTCTCATTCTGCAGTCCACGGCACCTCTAGCTCTCAGCGTGGTGCCTGGTGCCTTCAGTAGGCTTTCCATGCTGGGTGAGGTCGGCCATGGGCTGTGAAGCAGAGCTGTTTTCCTGC
Source organism: Tragulus kanchil (assembly GCA_022376925.1). Lineage (NCBI taxonomy): Eukaryota > Metazoa > Chordata > Mammalia > Artiodactyla > Tragulidae > Tragulus > Tragulus kanchil. The sequence continues at coordinate 165,880,842 of JAIOJX010000005.1, forward strand.
ACGCCAAGGCAGCTCGAAGCTCCGCAGAATCACCTCTTTGGCTCAGTCCGGCTCCCGGCCATCCAGTCTACTGTCAGGATTTAAATGGACCCCAGGAGCCAAGAGGAGTTGAAATGCAGAGCTAGCAACAGTTTACCTCCATAAATTCGACTCCCTGTTGCTCACTGTATTAACTCTGGTTTCAGGCACTTCCACTTCAATTAAGACTTGGCACACTTCAGAATCCCTCTAAACAGCAGGACACTGATTGAATTCGAGGTGCCAGGAAGCCAAATGGAAAAATAGCAGTAAAGCTACTGGTCCTTTTACATTGTAGTGAAAAGCTTGAACAAACAACTATCACACGTCCTTTAATGTTGATTCTGTTCCAAATTAATCAGAAATAAGTATAGCAACTTCATGGTGTTTAACCGGTCCCGTGAGGCTAGACCAGTCCAGTGTGCCATGCTCTTGACCTGAGGTTCCAGTTTGTCTCTCTGTACCACTCTTAGTGCATAACGTGGGTCCAGATGATTGTAAGATTTGTAAATGTTATTGAGGATGGCTGTTTCTGTGTGTGTTCAAATATAGAAACTCTGGGCAAGTTTGTAATTATGTATTGCATCTTAAAAAAATTATTTTTGGCTGTGCTGGATCTTCGTTGCTGCTTGGGCTTTTCTCTAATTGCAGCGAGCAGGGGCTCCCCTCTAGCTGCCGTCTTCTCCCTGCTGTGGTTTCTCTTGTTTCGGAGCGTGGGCTCTAGAGCACAGGCTCAATTGTTGTCACGCTTGAGCTTAGTTGCTCCGAGGCCTGTGGGATCCTCCCAGATCAGGGATTGAGCCTGTGTCTCCCGCACTGGCAGGCTGACTCTTTACCCCTTAGCCACCAGGGAAGTCCTTAACATTTTTTTAATTAAAAGTAATTTTTTAAAGAGAGCTTAGAGATAGGCTATTTTATTTATGAATTTATTTGGGGGCCATGGTATGTGAGATCTCATTTCTCTGACCAAGGATCAAATTGGCATGCCTTACATTGGGAGCACCAAGTCTGAACCACTGGACCTCCGTGGAAGTCTCAACGTTTGTAACTAGATATTTTAAATGCTCTCCTTTGGTTATATACGTCAGGGTACCTATTTAGTGAAGTATTGCCCAGTTATTTTAAAAGAATGTGGGAAACCAATGTGCATTAATATGGAAACGTGCCCAAGCTTACCAAGTGAAAACAGCAAGGTGCAGTGCATTACTTGTAACATTTCTGTGTGTTCATGTGTATGCAGACAGTTTCTTGTAAGCTCAGAGTATTTTTGGAAAGAGACTACATCATCTCCAGAAGGAGCACGGCTCTGATGACCGTCATTAACGTATGTGAGGTGGCTGCTCTCTGCCAGGCATGGCACCCAGCATCTCTTTTTTTTTTTTAGAATTTTTTTTACATGGACCCTTTTAAAAAATATTTATTGACTTTGTTACAGTATTTCTTCTGTTTCATGTTTTGCTTTTACATTGTAGTGAAAAGCTTGAACAAACAACTATCACACGTCCTTTAATGTTGATTCTGTTCCAAATTAATCAGAAATAAGTATAGCAACTTCATGGTGTTTAACCGGTCCCGTGAGGCTAGACCAGTCCAGTGTGCCATGCTCTTGACCTGAGGTTCCAGTTTGTCTCTCTGTACCACTCTTAGTGCATAACGTGGGTCCAGATGATTGTAAGATTTGTAAATGTTATTGAGGATGGCTGTTTCTGTGTGTGTTCAAATATAGAAACTCTGGGCAAGTTTGTAATTATGTATTGCATCTTAAAAAAATTATTTTTGGCTGTGCTGGATCTTCGTTGCTGCTTGGGCTTTTCTCTAATTGCAGCGAGCAGGGGCTCCCCTCTAGCTGCCGTCTTCTCCCTGCTGTGGTTTCTCTTGTTTCGGAGCGTGGGCTCTAGAGCACAGGCTCAATTGTTGTCACGCTTGAGCTTAGTTGCTCCGAGGCCTGTGGGATCCTCCCAGATCAGGGATTGAGCCTGTGTCTCCCGCACTGGCAGGCTGACTCTTTACCCCTTAGCCACCAGGGAAGTCCTTAACATTTTTTTAATTAAAAGTAATTTTTTAAAGAGAGCTTAGAGATAGGCTATTTTATTTATGAATTTATTTGGGGGCCATGGTATGTGAGATCTCATTTCTCTGACCAAGGATCAAATTGGCATGCCTTACATTGGGAGCACCAAGTCTGAACCACTGGACCTCCGTGGAAGTCTCAACGTTTGTAACTAGATATTTTAAATGCTCTCCTTTGGTTATATACGTCAGGGTACCTATTTAGTGAAGTATTGCCCAGTTATTTTAAAAGAATGTGGGAAACCAATGTGCATTAATATGGAAACGTGCCCAAGCTTACCAAGTGAAAACAGCAAGGTGCAGTGCATTACTTGTAACATTTCTGTGTGTTCATGTGTATGCAGACAGTTTCTTGTAAGCTCAGAGTATTTTTGGAAAGAGACTACATCATCTCCAGAAGGAGCACGGCTCTGATGACCGTCATTAACGTATGTGAGGTGGCTGCTCTCTGCCAGGCATGGCACCCAGCATCTCTTTTTTTTTTTTAGAATTTTTTTTACATGGACCCTTTTAAAAAATATTTATTGACTTTGTTACAGTATTTCTTCTGTTTCATGTTTTGCTTTTTGACCACAAGGCATATGGGCTCTCAGTTCCCCAACCAGGGAATGAACCCGCACCCCCTGCACTGGAAGATAAAATCTTAACCACTCGGCCATCAGAAAAGTCCACTTGAACTACTTGAACACGGGGCTGCCTGGAGGCATGGACACACATGCATGTATGTGTCCACACACACAACTATGCTCACACTCCATGTTTCATATCTCTGGGTCCCGGCTTGCTCCTCCCTCTGCCTGAAATGCCCTCCCTTCACGTAGCTGACTGTTCACCTTGGAGATTCAGCTCAGATGTCACACCCTCAACACCAGGCTGAGCTAGGGCTTTCATAGCACCTGACTTAACCACCATGCCAGCCTCCTGCAGAAAATCATGCCTTCCCCCTTGCACTGCCAGCATTTAAGGATGGGGCAGGTTCAGGTCATCTGTGTTGCTCAGCATCTCACCTGACGTCCAGCTCTCCGCGGGCGCTCAGAGCAGGTATGTGGCCCTGTCCAGCACCTGTGTTCTGAGCCTCCAGGTGGCCTCTTCCTTGTGTTGCCACAAGGTTCCCATTGTGCAGACACATTACGTAAGCCCAGGGCTTGTAAGTCTGTGGCTTATCTGAGGTTCATCTGCAGAAGCCATAATTGAAACAGCTTCCACGATGGGAAAATCACTTCTAGAATTCAATTTCCAAGCTTGTGGCCTGGATTGCTCAAGCTGATTACAGGAAACAATCGGAGCACTAATGCTCCCCCTGCTGCTTCCAGATGAGTGTGTTTACTAGGCGGAGAAACGTTAATCCTGTTCTTTGACCCAAAAATCTGGCCAGTTAAGCTCTAGTGAAGTATTGCCCAGTTATTTTAAAAGAATGTGGAAACCAATGTGCATTAATATGGAAACGTGCCCAAGCTTACCAAGTGAAAACAGCAAGGTGCAGTGCATTACTTGTAACATTTCTGTGTGTTCATGTGTATGCAGACAGTTTCTTGTAAGCTCAGAGTATTTTTGGAAAGAGACTACATCATCTCCAGAAGGAGCACGGCTCTGATGACCGTCATTAACGTATGTGAGGTGGCTGCTCTCTGCCAGGCATGGCACCCAGCATCTCTTTTTTTTTTTTAGAATTTTTTTTACATGGACCCTTTTAAAAAATATTTATTGACTTTGTTACAGTATTTCTTCTGTTTCATGTTTTGCTTTTTGACCACAAGGCATATGGGCTCTCAGTTCCCCAACCAGGGAATGAACCCGCACCCCCTGCACTGGAAGATAAAATCTTAACCACTCGGCCATCAGAAAAGTCCACTTGAACTACTTGAACACGGGGCTGCCTGGAGGCATGGACACACATGCATGTATGTGTCCACACACAACTATGCTCACACTCCATGTTTCATATCTCTGGGTCCCGGCTTGCTCCTCCCTCTGCCTGAAATGCCCTCCCTTCACGTAGCTGACTGTTCACCTTGGAGATTCAGCTCAGATGTCACACCCTCAACACCAGGCTGAGCTAGGGCTTTCATAGCACCTGACTTAACCACCATGCCAGCCTCCTGCAGAAAATCATGCCTTCCCCCTTGCACTGCCAGCATTTAAGGATGGGGCAGGTTCAGGTCATCTGTGTTGCTCAGCATCTCACCTGACGTCCAGCTCTCCGCGGGCGCTCAGAGCAGGTATGTGGCCCTGTCCAGCACCTGTGTTCTGAGCCTCCAGGTGGCCTCTTCCTTGTGTTGCCACAAGGTTCCCATTGTGCAGACACATTACGTAAGCCCAGGGCTTGTAAGTCTGTGGCTTATCTGAGGTTCATCTGCAGAAGCCATAATTGAAACAGCTTCCACGATGGGAAAATCACTTCTAGAATTCAATTTCCAAGCTTGTGGCCTGGATTGCTCAAGCTGATTACAGGAAACAATCGGAGCACTAATGCTCCCCCTGCTGCTTCCAGATGAGTGTGTTTACTAGGCGGAGAAACGTTAATCCTGTCTTTGACCCCAGAAATATCTGGCCTCCTCTTTGGAGGAAAACAGAAAAATAGGATCGTATACCCAGCTAGGCTTAATTATAGTCCTCTAGAAGAACGTTTGTGCAAAACAAAGCTGGGGTTGGGCGTAGCCAATTCTAATAGTGTGCTACTGACACTCATTTTAAAACTTCAGAAAAACAGTTGCGAGTAGTCAGTCTCTAGGTTGGCCAAACAATGGAGAGTGGGAATACTGGCTGAATGCTGGAGGGGCGTGCCTGGAGGCAGGAGCCGAGGCCTGAACCTGCTCTCCTCCGAAGGATGGAGGTAAGAGTGTGCATGTGATCCAGTGTCTACAGGAGAACTCACAGAGCCCCGGCTTCTTACCAAGCACCATGCTAAATAGTCTACCTCCCCTACATGATTTGATCCATGACTCTTCCAGGGAAATACTTATACTAACACTCCATTGCAGCCCAAAAAAACAAGGCTCAAAGAGTGCCCTGTCCGGGACTTCCCTGGTGGTCCAGTGGTTAAGACTCACCACTCCCAGCGCAGGAGACCCGTGTCAGGGAACTAGATCCCACATGCTGCAGCTAATGATCCTGCATGTGCGTGTGCTCATTCACTTCAGTCATGTCTGACTTTGCAACCCTCTGGACTGTAGCCCGCCAGGCTCCTCTGTCCATGGAATTTTCCAGGCAGGCATACTGGAGTGGGTAGCCACTCCCACCTCCAGGGGATCTTCTGGACCCAGGGACTGAATCCATGTCTCCTGCATCTCCTACCTTGCAGGTGGATTCAACTGAGCCGCTGATCCTGCATAGGGCAGCAAAGATCCAGCTCAGCCAAGGAGGTGGGGGGTGGGGGGCAGAATGCCCGACGTAGCAGGCATTCCTACATTCTTTGCAAACACTGTTTATAACTTCAATCAATTTTTTTTAACCCAACTCCACCCGCATGGTGGCAATGCAACCAGCCCTGCTTTTGCGTGGCCACCCCTGTCTCGTGTAGGGAGATTTCAAGTTTTTCCAGCTGAAAGATTGCAGTAGGACTGCGGGTACTCTTTCCTCCCCCGAATACATACTTCCACCCAGTACTCAAGACAGGGGAGACCACAGATTCATTAACCAAATGACTGACCCACCACCTGCCTACCCTGTCCAAGCTCTTCGAGAGTCTGTCTTAGGTTATGAGTGCAAGGAGCAAGCATGGAGAGGAACAGAGCTTTTGAAGCCCTGTAGCCCTGGCATGGCAATATTCCTGAGCATCCCCTCCCAGCTTGCCACCCATGCTAGGGAGATAACTAGCGAGGAGGGAAGAGTTCCTCTTTGTCAATAAGAAGGTTACCTCCTGGGAGTCCCCTGGTGGTCCTGTGGCTGGGAGTCTGTGCTTCCAGTGTGGGGGCCGGGGTTCAATGCCTGGTCAGGGAACTAGATCCTGAATAATACAGCTAAAGATCCCATGTGCAGCTAAGACCAGGCACAGCCAAAAAAAACAAAAAAACGAAAAAAAGCCTCCTCCTGTTGCTAGTACCAGAAAAGAGTGCTGAACCTCCCTCTGGCCCCTGAACTCAGCCCTGTGACTCAGCCCACAGCCCCTGGCTCGCAGACACTGTTTGTGGAGCACTGTAATTGGTTAATGAAGCATCTCCATGATATTTCTCTAGTCATTCAACCAGCCCCCTCCTCAGGGTGGTAATTATATTTGAGGTTATTTTAAAACATTATCGTATCCAAATAGAGTTGACGTCAGCAGACAGTGTGATGTGTAATCCTGCCCTCCGAGGTTTCTCAGCTGTGCTGCGAGCTGCCTGGTGAGTCCTGCCAAAGTGGCTTCTGCCAGCTCGGGTCCCTGCTCTGAAACAACCACTCCCACCTCCAGGGGATCTTCTGGACCCAGGGACTGAATCCATGTCTCCTGCATCTCCTACCTTGCAGGTGGATTCAACTGAGCCGCTGATCCTGCATAGGGCAGCAAAGATCCAGCTCAGCCAAGGAGGTGGGGGGTGGGGGGCAGAATGCCCGACGTAGCAGGCATTCCTACATTCTTTGCAAACACTGTTTATAACTTCAATCAATTTTTTTTAACCCAACTCCACCCGCATGGTGGCAATGCAACCAGCCCTGCTTTTGCGTGGCCACCCCTGTCTCGTGTAGGGAGATTTCAAGTTTTTCCAGCTGAAAGATTGCAGTAGGACTGCGGGTACTCTTTCCTCCCCCGAATACATACTTCCACCCAGTACTCAAGACAGGGGAGACCACAGATTCATTAACCAAATGACTGACCCACCACCTGCCTACCCTGTCCAAGCTCTTCGAGAGTCTGTCTTAGGTTATGAGTGCAAGGAGCAAGCATGGAGAGGAACAGAGCTTTTGAAGCCCTGTAGCCCTGGCATGGCAATATTCCTGAGCATCCCCTCCCAGCTTGCCACCCATGCTAGGGAGATAACTAGCGAGGAGGGAAGAGTTCCTCTTGTCAATAAGAAGGTTACCTCCTGGGAGTCCCCTGGTGGTCCTGTGGCTGGGAGTCTGTGCTTCCAGTGTGGGGGCCGGGGTTCAATGCCTGGTCAGGGAACTAGATCCTGAATAATACAGCTAAAGATCCCATGTGCAGCTAAGACCAGGCACAGCCAAAAAAAACAAAAAAACGAAAAAAAGCCTCCTCCTGTTGCTAGTACCAGAAAAGAGTGCTGAACCTCCCTCTGGCCCCTGAACTCAGCCCTGTGACTCAGCCCACAGCCCCTGGCTCGCAGACACTGTTTGTGGAGCACTGTAATTGGTTAATGAAGCATCTCCATGATATTTCTCTAGTCATTCAACCAGCCCCCTCCTCAGGGTGGTAATTATATTTGAGGTTATTTTAAAACATTATCGTATCCAAATAGAGTTGACGTCAGCAGACAGTGTGATGTGTAATCCTGCCCCTCCCGAGGTTTCTCAGCTGTGCTGCGAGCTGCCTGGTGAGTCCTGCCAAAGTGGCTTCTGCCAGCTCGGGTCCCTGCTCTGAAACAACCAGCTGCCCGAGAAGGAAAGTGGTAATAGTACAAGTAACCTGTGGCCAGGAGCCAGTTGACCTTGGGTTAGAATTTTCAGAAGCGGCGCTCCACTAACTTGATCATTGTCTTTACATGTGAACTCGTTCTCCCTTTTTTTTTTTCTTTTTGACCAAACTGCATGGGGTGTAGGATCTTAGTTCATCAACTGCGGATCAACCCTGAGCCTCCTGCAGTAGAAGCTCAGAGTCTTACCCACTGGACGGCCGGGGAAACCCATCGCTTTCCCTTATCTTTACTTTACAAGAAGATGTTCTGACTCTAATCTTGGTCTACCTTCCTTTAACACCTTCTATGGAAATATCAGAGTGACACAGTTAAAAGCATACACTCATGCTTACTAAGCATCTGCAAGCCTCCATTTCTTTGTCTGTAAAATGGGGATTATCATAGTGGCTGTAACAGGGGTTAACGTTTTTACTGCTTATCATGTGTCAGGCACTGTTCCAAGTATTTGACATGAATTATCTCTTGTGAACCTCAGGATTACTCTGTGAGACAGCATGATTAGGTACCATAACTAGATAACCTACAGTGACCCTCACTTCGTGTCAAGAAACTGAGTCATAGAGAGGGTCAGTGATTTCTCCAAGATCTCTCCCCTGCAAGTTATAGAGCCTGGATTCAAATTCAGGAGGCTGATTCTAGAACCTGCACACTAACCACTCTGTTTTTACATACGGTTGTGAAGATGCAGTGAGATTCACAGAAGAAATATTCACTGTGTGTCAAGTACTGTCACATATGTTAGAATTAAGGAGCCCCCGCCCACCCTGCCATAGATGTCACATCCAAGAAGAGAAGATTACCCACTTAAAGCTTTTAGTGTAACACTCAAGAGAAGGCCAGAGCTCAGTTCCAGGTATTAAGGCTTTACAAGTTTCCACAGGCTATTTTAGTTATTCATACACACTTTATAAAAAATACTTATTTGTGTATTTATTTATTTGCCTGTGCTGTGTTTTGATTACGGCATGCAGAATCTCCCGTTGCAGTATGGAAACTCTTAGATGTGGCATGTGAGATCTAGTTCTCTGACCAGGGATGGAACCCAGCCCTCCTACATCAGAAGGGAATGTCTTAACCACTGGACCACCTGGAAAGTCCCTATATGCATTTTTACTCTAGTTCCCACTAGATTATAAATTCCTTGAAAGCAAGATTAATTTCTGATTCCTTTCTATATGTTTTCTAATTCCTTACACATAGTAGGAGTTCAGTGAATTCTCTAGACAAGAATACTGGAGTAGGAGCCTTTCCCTTCTCCAGGGGATTTTGCCAACCCAGGAACTGAACCAAGATCTCCTGCATTACCGGCAGATTCTTTACCCTTTGAGCCACAAGGGTAGCCCAAGAATCCTGGAGTGGGTAGCCTATCCCTTCTCCAGGGAATCGTCCCATCTCAGGAATCAAATTGGGGTCTCCCGGATTGCAGATGGATTCTTTAACAGCTGAGCTACAAGAGAATCCCATGTTTTCTAACTCCTTACACAATGTGGGAAGGGACGATACAAAGGCATGTGCCTGACGGCTGGCTAAACTGGAGCTCGGAAATCAGACAAGAGCTGGAGAGTATCCTGGGGCCAAGACAGCTCTGGACACTTGGGTAGCTGGTGTCCCTGAATCTTCACTCTTGTTCTCTCCCCTTCACGCGACTCAGTCACACTCTTTGTCTTCTGCCGGTTTTTTCGATGGTTCTTATTCATATTCCTGAAAGCAGAGCCTGAGGGCTCGTTTCGTCATGTCTTCCCCGCCAGGTTATTGCAAATCACATGCCAGCCAGTGAATTAGCTTCTTGGGATCCAGTGCTAGCCCAGACATGTAGGGGAGTCAAGGTTCACGCGGTCCAAGGCATAGACCCTTCAGCGTAGACATCAGTCTGTGGTCAGGACAGTCTTGCTGAGATGGTGAGGAGGTGGAGGCAGAGCTCAGGAGGGCTAATCCGCCCAGTGCTGCTCACCCAGACGCTGTGCTGGGCTGAAGGACCACAGACGTGGAGAAGGAAGAAAAATGAATACAAATAGGCTAATCCCTGGCCCTCTCTTTAAAGAGGAAGACTCCCATGACCAAATAATTATTATTTGTGTGTAATAAAGCTATGCTGGTAGTACCTGGATCGGGTGGGGACAGTTTCCTAAGAAGACCCTTCCGCTGCGATCTTGAAGAATGATGAGAAGGGAGAAGGGCCTTTCCAGCAGGAAGGGAATGTTGGATGGGAAGGAGACTGCACAGTGGGCTGACAGTTGGGAAGAAGCTGGTCCTGTAAGGGTTGGCGGCTCAGTGAAGAGCTTGAGTTCTTCCCTCAGAGTGGTGAGAAGTTCTCGAAGATTCTGAAATAGTAATAACTCCTGTGGGTGGTTCCAGGGACTGAGGGTTTAAACACATGCATATCCACCCCCTTCAGGTTCTGTTTCACAAAGGGTCGTGTATGGTTTGAGGAGAGCTGTGGTCTCCATTACACAGAGATAGACACCCATGCTTATGAGGAGTGAGGACCATGCTTCCGCTGGTTTCTTTAATAGCAATTGCTCCCAATATAGTTCCATAGGCACCCGATTTAAGCAAAGCTTTTTTCAGTACCAAGAAGACCATCTCTGCATAATGAAAAGACGTCATCAGGAGTCAGAGAAGAGTCTCCCTCTGGATTCCTCATCAAATAGCTTGTCATCCTCCTACAAAACGCCTCCCTGCCAATTCAGAAAATAACGTCTGGAATGTTACCCCTTTTTAGCAGCTCGGACCGTGCTAATAAGCAGCTTATAGCAGACTCACGATTCCTACGTAAATGAGTAAAGTCCCAAGATGCCAGTCACAGGTTTTATTATTTAAATGTCTGAGAGCCAGTTTCACATCTGGATTTTCACCAGGAGGTAGGGTTGCTTTGTAGAAGCCTGACCGTGAGTAGGAGGACCCTTACGTTACAGAAACTCCTGGAAGCTGCATGGTCCATAGTTAAGAGCCCACTCTCTGCAGCCTACCTGTTGTTGTTTACTCACTGAGTCATGTCCTTCTCTATGCGACCCCGTGGACCAGGCTCCCCTATCCTTCACTATCTCCTGGAGTTTCTTCAAATTCATGTCCATCAAGTTGAAGATGCTACCTGGCCATCTCATCTTCTGCTACCCTCTTCTTATGTTGCCTTCAATCTTTCCCAGCATTAGACTCTTTTCCAAAGAGTCAGCTCTTCGCATCAGATGGCCAAAGTATTGGAGCTTCAGCATCAGTCTTTCCAGTGAATATTCAAGGTTGATTTTCTTTAGGATTCCCTGGTTTGATCTCTTTGCAGTCCAAGGGACTCTCAAGAGTCTTCTCCAGCACCACAGTTTGAAAGTATCAGTTCTGCAGTGCTCACCCTTCTTTATGGTCCAACTCTCACGTCTGTATATGACAACCGGAAAAACCACAACTTTGACTATACGGACCTGCCTGGGCTTATATCCTGATTCTGACACTTTCTACTCTGTGACCTTGGGTGAGTTACTTGAGGTCTCAGCACCTCTGTTTCTCATCTGTGAAGTAAAGAATTGTTCTTAGTCTGTTCAGGCTGCTATAACAAAGTAACAGTCTTGTATGAACAGAAATTTATTTCTCGAAGTTCTGGAGGCTGGAATCCAACATCAAGGAGCCAGCATAGTCTCGTTCTGGGGGAAGCCCTCCCCCCTGTCAGTCGCTGGTGCTTCTTGCCTTGTTCTCATACCAGGGAGGAGGGACAGGGATCTCCCTGGAAGCTTTTTCACGAGGACTCTACCCTCTTGACTTAAGTACATCCCAAAGGCCTCACCTACTACTATGCCACGTTTGGGGGTTATAATTTCAGTATGTGAATGGTGGAGGAGGGCACAAACAGTCAAACAGAATGAATTAAACCTCATAGAAGATTATGAGTGACTGGCATATAGCTCCATACTGGTATATGCTATTATACGCTGGTAAAAATTAATTGACCTGCAACTTGTCTCCCATTGAATTATATCTATAAAATTTTTTCATTTGAGTTAGCGGTCCCAGTCATAATAAATGGCACCAATTACCCAGTTGGATTCATGGAAAAAACCATCCAATCAATCACCAAGTTCTGTTGCTTCTTACGCCTAAGTATTTCTTTCTTATCTATTTCTTTCTAGTACAGATGTTAATTAAGCTCACCAGCTCCAGATCCAGAGTGCTCAGGGTCAAATCTTGACTCTCCATTCACCAATTGTGTGTGGCCTTGGGCAACTTTCTTAACCTCTCTGAGCCTTGGTGTTCTCCATACCACAAAAATAAAAATGACTTCCCTGGCAATCTAGTGGTTAAGACTTTGCCTTCCAATACAGGGGTTACAGGTTTGATCCCCAGTCACCGAACTAAGATCTCACATGCCTCGGGGCCAAGAACTAAAACAGAAAACACAAACAATATTGTAACAAATTCAATAAAAATTTTAAAATGGTCCACATAAAAAAAAAAGTCCAAAAACAGCAGCAACCATAATAATGATACCTGCCTCACAGGTGTTTGTGAGGACTGAATGAAATCATGCAGGTGCCTGGCACTTAGTTATACATTCAATCAAACCTAATTTTCATTAATATTATCCCTACTGTAGTCCCAGCCGTACCATCTCTTACATAAATGTTCATGTTGGCCTCCTAACTTGTCCACTGACCTGTAACCTAGCTTTCTTACAAGGCATTCTCCACATGGCAGCCAAAACATTTCCTAAAAACACAAATCTAGGATGTCCCTGGTGGTACAGTGGTTCAGAATCTGCCTGCCCATACCAGGGAGGAGGGACAGGGATCTCCCTGGAAGCTTTTTCACGAGGACTCTACCCTCTTGACTTAAGTACATCCCAAAGGCCTCACCTACTACTATGCCACGTTTGGGGGTTATAATTTCAGTATGTGAATGGTGGAGGAGGGCACAAACAGTCAAACAGAATGAATTAAACCTCATAGAAGATTATGAGTGACTGGCATATAGCTCCATACTGGTATATGCTATTATACGCTGGTAAAAATTAATTGACCTGCAACTTGTCTCCCATTGAATTATATCTATAAAATTTTTTCATTTGAGTTAGCGGTCCCAGTCATAATAAATGGCACCAATTACCCAGTTGGATTCATGGAAAAAACCATCCAATCAATCACCAAGTTCTGTTGCTTCTTACGCCTAAGTATTTCTTTCTTATCTATTTCTTTCTAGTACAGATGTTAATTAAGCTCACCAGCTCCAGATCCAGAGTGCTCAGGGTCAAATCTTGACTCTCCATTCACCAATTGTGTGTGGCCTTGGGCAACTTTCTTAACCTCTCTGAGCCTTGGTGTTCTCCATACCACAAAAATAAAAATGACTTCCCTGGCAATCTAGTGGTTAAGACTTTGCCTTCCAATACAGGGGTTACAGGTTTGATCCCCAGTCACCGAACTAAGATCTCACATGCCTCGGGGCCAAGAACTAAAACAGAAAACACAAACAATATTGTAACAAATTCAATAAAAATTTTAAAATGGTCCACATAAAAAAAAAAGTCCAAAAACAGCAGCAACCATAATAATGATACCTGCCTCACAGGTGTTTGTGAGGACTGAATGAAATCATGCAGGTGCCTGGCACTTAGTTATACATTCAATCAAACCTAATTTTCATTAATATTATCCCTACTGTAGTCCCAGCCGTACCATCTCTTACATAAATGTTCATGTTGGCCTCCTAACTTGTCCACTGACCTGTAACCTAGCTTTCTTACAAGGCATTCTCCACATGGCAGCCAAAACATTTCCTAAAAACACAAATCTAGGATGTCCCTGGTGGTACAGTGGTTCAGAATCTGCCTGCCAATACAAGGGACATGGGTTCAGTCCCTGATCTGGGAAGGTTCCACATGCCTCAGAAAAACTAAGCCCACATGTCACAACTACTGAACCTGTGCTCTAGAGTTCTCAAACTGCAATTACTGCGCCTGTCTGGAACCTGGTAACCTACAACAAGAGAAGCCTGTGCTCCGCCGGGAGGAGGCAGTCCCACCCCCTGCAACTAGAGAAAGTACCTGCACAAAAATGAAGACCCAACACAACCAAAAGTAAATAAATGAAAACAAGTCTGATCATGTCATTCCTCACTTAAAATTCTGCAAATGGCTCCCATTGTCCTTGTGATAGAGCCCCACTCCCTAGAGAGAGTCCTGCAAGACTGGGCCCGGGTTACTACAGAGCAGATCCTCGTTCCACAGTAATCTAGCTACTCTGGCCTTGTTTCTTTTCCTGAAGGTTCCTTCCATAGAACGGGTCCTCCCACAGTCCTCAGTCCTGCCAACTCCTGCTCGTCCAGCAAGGGCCAGCTGTACATGCCTTCCTTGAAGAGGCTTTCCCCGCTTCTGGTCTAGGATGGCTACTCCTTCTTGGTGTTGACCATGGTGACTAAATTCCTATCTGTACAACCTTTGTGCCCATGTAGGAACTTGGTCTAGAGCTTGTGTTATTTATGGAACCTCCCCAGAGCTTGGCATGGTGCACCACCCCTAACAACCACTTTAAGAACTGTGAATGAATGAACACATGAACAAACAGAGGGGGCATTCCCCGGGCACTAACCCTCTCGGCCAGTGCCGCGCTCAGAGCCTTGATTCACTTTGGCCTCTCTTGCTCTGTATGGTCCACAGTGGGGAAGAGGGGACACACTGTTTAGAACCCAGCAGGCTGAGGACAGGCCACCCCACTGCAAAATCAGAGCAGGCCGGCCATTCAGAGGCTGGTCATGCCGTCCTCTTCCTTGTTCACATTGTCGGTGATCAAGAGCTTGCACTTGTGAGCAAGTTCTTCCCTGTCTCAGACTTCCTCCTGTCTCCTTAAAAGTTCCCATCCATGCATGAGGTTTTCATCTTCTTCTGTGACTTCTGTATTTTCCAACTTTTATACAGTTATATAGATTGCTTGTATAGTCACAGAGCAAACAAAACAAAATTTAAAATTCCAATCATGAAGCCTAGTTCTACTTTTTTCTTTCTGCTTTTTATATGAACAAGAAAGAGAGAAAGAAACCTGACTGCTGGTCTCTCCCACAGGATGATGGGGACTGAGTCCAGCTTGAGCATAGCTTGGCCGTCCTTGTCTCTAGGACCTGCCTGCTATTGGCAGGGACTGTGAACTGCTAATAACTAGCAAATGCTTTTTTTTGCTAATAGCTAGCAAAATCTTTCTCTTTTTATGTATGTTTGGTTTTTTAATATATTATTTTTTATTATAAAGTGGTGTGGAGTTTTTAGTTTGTTTTAAAAGGTTTCTTTTTGGCCACACCACATGGCATGTGGGGCTCTGGTTCCCTGACCGGGGATTGAACTTGCATCCCCTGCGTTGGAAGTTTGGAGTCTTAACCACTGGACCACCAGAGAAATCTCTTCCCAACTTTAAGATGCACCTTTACCAGTGCAGCGCTGTGAGTAAGGAACGCTATGGACTCCCAGGGGCCAGCTGTACATGCCTTCCTTGAAGAGGCTTTCCCGCTTCTGGTCTAGGATGGCTACTCCTTCTTGGTGTTGACCATGGTGACTAAATTCCTATCTGTACAACCTTTGTGCCCATGTAGGAACTTGGTCTAGAGCTTGTGTTATTTATGGAACCTCCCCAGAGCTTGGCATGGTGCACCACCCCTAACAACCACTTTAAGAACTGTGAATGAATGAACACATGAACAAACAGAGGGGGCATTCCCCGGGCACTAACCCTCTCGGCCAGTGCCGCGCTCAGAGCCTTGATTCACTTTGGCCTCTCTTGCTCTGTATGGTCCACAGTGGGGAAGAGGGGACACACTGTTTAGAACCCAGCAGGCTGAGGACAGGCCACCCCACTGCAAAATCAGAGCAGGCCGGCCATTCAGAGGCTGGTCATGCCGTCCTCTTCCTTGTTCACATTGTCGGTGATCAAGAGCTTGCACTTGTGAGCAAGTTCTTCCCTGTCTCAGACTTCCTCCTGTCTCCTTAAAAGTTCCCATCCATGCATGAGGTTTTCATCTTCTTCTGTGACTTCTGTATTTTCCAACTTTTATACAGTTATATAGATTGCTTGTATAGTCACAGAGCAAACAAAACAAAATTTAAAATTCCAATCATGAAGCCTAGTTCTACTTTTTTCTTTCTGCTTTTTATATGAACAAGAAAGAGAGAAAGAAACCTGACTGCTGGTCTCTCCCACAGGATGATGGGGACTGAGTCCAGCTTGAGCATAGCTTGGCCGTCCTTGTCTCTAGGACCTGCCTGCTATTGGCAGGGACTGTGAACTGCTAATAACTAGCAAATGCTTTTTTTTGCTAATAGCTAGCAAAATCTTTCTCTTTTTATGTATGTTTGGTTTTTTAATATATTATTTTTTATTATAAAGTGGTGTGGAGTTTTTAGTTTGTTTTAAAAGGTTTCTTTTTGGCCACACCACATGGCATGTGGGGCTCTGGTTCCCTGACCGGGGATTGAACTTGCATCCCCTGCGTTGGAAGTTTGGAGTCTTAACCACTGGACCACCAGAGAAATCTCTTCCCAACTTTAAGATGCACCTTTACCAGTGCAGCGCTGTGAGTAAGGAACGCTATGGACTCCCAGGGGGCCACTGGCCTGTTCCAGAGGGTGCAGGCTGCCTCACCCTCTAGTGGAGGGTGTAGTAGATACTGTGATAAGACCTGCCTGCTCTGGTTCAAGTAGCTTTTGGTGTCTTGTAGCCAATAAACAGTATGGGACAGCTGGATGGGCAAAATGAATAAAATTAATCTGGGAGACAGAAATTTTGGAAAATCAAAACAGGTTTTTCCCAAGTACAGGTGGGTTAAACTCTAGCCTGCATCTTGTAAGAATAACCGTAAAGAATGCCAGGAAAAAACCGATTAAGACATTGGATAAAATGCTTCATTTTTGTATGAGCTTGAAATTTAAAGCGCATTTTTCAAACAATGGTGCATCTTATTTATATACTTCAAATAACACAACTAAAATAAATCCAAACATAAACAAAGGAAATGCTGCTAATTATTCCCCTCTATTTATTGAGAATAATGCTTCTTTTTTGTGAGTGAAGACTGATAAAAAGCTAAACCACTTTGGCCTGTCAGAGTGTATAGTTGCTGCCCATAGAAGAATGTGATCTTTAAACACAAACAATAACCCCCTCAAAAAACATTCAACTAAAGAGACTGAGTTTCCAGAGAGATCCAAGGGAAACAAATGAGAAGGATCCTTCGAATTAAACACCCCATTTTGTATAAAATGGAAATGGCTCCAAAGAAATGCCCTGAGAGGTCTGTTCCCCACAGCCTTGGAAGGGGAAGGAAAATGTGTGTTCAAGCACAGCAACAAAAAAAGACTGTGCATCCAGCAGCCAAGAGGCGGCACAGAAACACCCAAGTTGGGAAAAGCTTTGCATCTGGGAGACTGGCTAGTCTGCCCAGCCCCACTGGAAGGCAGGGAGAACCCTGTCGGCCTGTGTACCTTTGTTGTCAGTAGGTGCTCAATATCTGCCAGTCCTGGTCAAGATTAAGGAAAACTCTGACAACGTGATAATCATTACACATCACATTCTACAGTGAATGGTCATTTTTTAAAAAAATTTTTATTGGACTGGGGACTTTCCTGGCAGTCCAGGGGTTAAGATTCGGCACTTCCACTTCAGGGGACTTGGGTTGGATCCCTGGTCAGGGAACTAAAAGCCCACATGCTCTATGACCAAAGAAAAAATGTGTTTTTATTGGAGTATAGTTGATTTACAGTATCCTATTCATTTCTGCTGTACAGCAAAGTGAATCAGTTACACATATAGATCCACTCTTTTAGGTTCTTTTCCCATATAGGTCTTTACAGAGTACTGAGCAGACTTCCCTGTGTTATACAGTAAATCCTCCAACTTTCACCCCTTTTGGAAACTGTAAATTTGTTTTCTACATCTGTGACTCTATTTCTGTTTTGTAAATGAGTTCATTTGTACCATTTTTTAGATTCCACATACAAGTGACATCATATGATATTTGTCTTTCTCTGGCTTACTTCACTCAATATGACATTCTCTAGGTCTATCCATGTTACTGCAAATGACATTATTTTGGCAGTTAAGGATGATTTAATGTTATTTAATTTCTATGGCATTTCTGGGAAGCGAGACTACAGATGCTCTATATTCTATTTGTCTGCATTGTCTGAATTGTTTATGAGGACGTTCTTTGAAAAGAAAGGAGTAAAATTATTTCCCCATCGGGAGAAAGTAATTCTCTTAACCATCACTGCCGATTTCTTGACCTCTTTTGGAACAAGGTTGGGCATTCATCCTTCCATAGATTATAATTCAATATGAGGACAACGTGAATGTATTCATTCCATAAATATTTATTTAACACTGACTTGTGGTAACACTCTAGGCAGGCGTGGAGAATACACATGCTCAGAAAATGCCAGTTTACGACCTGAGAGGGAGTCAGACATGAAGCATGCGCTTTCAATAACAAGGTCCCGATCAGCTCACAGGAGCACCCGTGTCTCCATCATGCATCCCCTGCGTGGGTCTCACTCCACAGCGTTCCTCTTGCTGTTTCTGCTCCCAGAAGGCCCTTCCTCCTCCTTTTACCTGTTCAGACCCGACCTGGCCTCAGACTCAAGCTCAACTCTCCAGTTCCTGCTCCAGCCCTCCCCCTGACTGCTGAGGCCCCAGCTTCCTGCCTCCCCACCCCCAGCATCCCTCTCAGCCTGTGCTAAGTCAGACACTCCCCGGAGGGTCACACAACTCACTAGTAATTGTATTAGTCAGAGTTCTGCAGAGGAACAGAACCAACAGAGTCTGTCCGTCGATCTATTGATCTGTCGATCTATCTATCTGTCAGTGGAGACAGACAGACCGAGGAGAGATGAAGCAAGAGAAAGAAGTATTTCTTTTAAGGAATTGGTTCACAAGATTGTGGAAAGGCAAGTACAAGAGCTTCAGAGTAAGCAGGCTGGAGACCCAGGAAAGAGTTTTAATCCGTCTCCAAGGGCACTCTGCTGCAGGACTCCCTCTTGCTCAGGGAGCACCAGGTTTTGTTCTGATTAAGGGCAACCTGCTTTACTCAATGTCCACTCTTTTTTGGGGGGAGGGGCACTTCTATTGGTCTTTCATTTATCTCTTTTCATCCATCTTTGTTCTTTGGCCTGTGTGGGCCTCCTATCACCGTGGCCCCTCTCGCTGCAGAGCACTGGCTCTAGGCGCATGTGCTCCAGAGCTCTGGCTCGGTAATTGGACACATTGGTCCAGCCGCTCCGTGACACGTGGGATCTTCTCAGGCCAGGGATCGAACCTGCGCCCCTTGCACTGCAAGGCGGTGTCCTTACCCACTGGACTACCAGGGAAGCCCAACGTCCAGTCTTCTTAAACCTTCATCTCATCCAAGACACATCTTTACAGAAACATACAGAATCATGTTTGACCAAGTATCTGGGTTTCAGGACCCATCCAAGTTGACACAGACAATTAAATGTCACATTCATCTTTTTCCCTTGTGGTAACACTCTAGGCAGGCGTGGAGAATACACATGCTCAGAAAATGCCAGTTTACGACCTGAGAGGGAGTCAGACATGAAGCATGCGCTTTCAATAACAAGGTCCCGATCAGCTCACAGGAGCACCCGTGTCTCCATCATGCATCCCCTGCGTGGGTCTCACTCCACAGCGTTCCTCTTGCTGTTTCTGCTCCCAGAAGGCCCTTCCTCCTCCTTTTACCTGTTCAGACCCGACCTGGCCTCAGACTCAAGCTCAACTCTCCAGTTCCTGCTCCAGCCCTCCCCCTGACTGCTGAGGCCCCAGCTTCCTGCCTCCCCACCCCCAGCATCCCTCTCAGCCTGTGCTAAGTCAGACACTCCCCGGAGGGTCACACAACTCACTAGTAATTGTATTAGTCAGAGTTCTGCAGAGGAACAGAACCAACAGAGTCTGTCCGTCGATCTATTGATCTGTCGATCTATCTATCTGTCAGTGGAGACAGACAGACCGAGGAGAGATGAAGCAAGAGAAAGAAGTATTTCTTTTAAGGAATTGGTTCACAAGATTGTGGAAAGGCAAGTACAAGAGCTTCAGAGTAAGCAGGCTGGAGACCCAGGAAAGAGTTTTAATCCGTCTCCAAGGGCACTCTGCTGCAGGACTCCCTCTTGCTCAGGGAGCACCAGGTTTTGTTCTGATTAAGGGCAACCTGCTTTACTCAATGTCCACTCTTTTTTGGGGGGAGGGGCACTTCTATTGGTCTTTCATTTATCTCTTTTCATCCATCTTTGTTCTTTGGCCTGTGTGGGCCTCCTATCACCGTGGCCCCTCTCGCTGCAGAGCACTGGCTCTAGGCGCATGTGCTCCAGAGCTCTGGCTCGGTAATTGGACACATTGGTCCAGCCGCTCCGTGACACGTGGGATCCTCTCAGGCCAGGGATCGAACCTGCGCCCCTTGCACTGCAAGGCGGTGTCCTTACCCACTGGACTACCAGGGAAGCCCAACGTCCAGTCTTCTTAAACCTTCATCTCATCCAAGACACATCTTTACAGAAACATACAGAATCATGTTTGACCAAGTATCTGGGTTTCAGGACCCATCCAAGTTGACACAGACAATTAAATGTCACATTCATCTTTTTTCCCTGATGAGGGTCCACCGTCTTGGAAGAGGCACAGGGCAGCTCCTGATGTCTGAGGGACAGGCAGGACCCTTCCTGATGTCAGGAAGTGTTCAGTCAGTCCCCAGAAAATAGAAGAATGGACCAATGAGACCGGACAGACCCTCTGGAAGTCACCTCTTGCACCTTCTGGAAACAGTAAAAGGGTGTGTGACGGCATCTGCCTGATTCTCAGAGTGCAAACCGCATCACTGCAGAAACATCAGAAGTACAGCTTGATCCTTTCTCTGTTCTGAAAACAACTCCTCAGACATACTCAGTCACACCTTCAGGAAAATAAAGACGAAAGGACAACACTAAAGCATGCAGTGGCCTTGGGAGGAATCTCGGAGCTTGGCCTCTGACTGTCTTTTAGGACACCTGTATACCTGTTTCAGGCTTCATCTCTCTCCTAAGCCTGTTATTAATTCAGGCCTCAAGCTCTGACCTCTTATGCCCACCCCCACCCCCACCTACTTTAATCAGCCTCTTGGAGATAAACCAGGACCAGAGGAGGGGCCCAGTGGTTTCTCAGACAGTTCAGGGTCCAAGCTGAAATGTGCAATTCTAAACCCAGAATCTGATTTCCAGGCTTCCCCTGGGTTCCTGAGCTGGCTGGCGCTCAGGCTGGAGGGGGAAGGGCCTGGCCCAGAAATCTCAAGCAGCTGGGGAGGTGGTAGGTCCTCAAGCCAGTTTTCAATGCCAGTCCTCATCTTTGTGTGCCCCACACTTATCTGGTGCCCTTTTAAAATTCTCTCTTTCTGCATCTGTAAAAGTCCTTTTCATTCCTCCTCAGATCCAGCAGAAAAATGGGCAAAGGATAGGTACAGGCTGTTCAAAGAAAAAGAATACCAAATGACTCTTAAACAGAGGAAAAGATGCCCAGTTATGCTCGTAATAATAGAAATGCACATTAAAAGTATGAAGGGGCAATATCAGATTGGCAAAGATTAGAAAGTAAGATATATAGTCTGGAAACATTCACTATGAGCACGATTGTGGTAAGGCTGATGTTTCCTGACCTCCTTTGAGAGCAATTTGGTAAAATCATCTCAGATTTTAAAAGCGCACTGGTTCAATGACCAAGCACTTCCACCTCCAGGTATTAATACATGTACATTCATGCAAAATGATGTGCGCCCAAGAATATACGTTGTGGTTTGGTTGTTTGTAATAAGCTCTATTAACAGGGTTCCAGTGAAATAAAGTATAGGCTACTGTACAGCCACTTAAGGAAATAAGGAAGGTCTGTGTGGACTGATGTGGAAATTTTCCCAGAGCAGTAAGTGAAAACAGTAAGGAGGTTCCCTGTGCCCATGGTGTTCCAGCATTTGTGTGTGGGAAGAATACACATGCATGCTAGGACATGGCAGAATACCCAGGAACCTGGGGATCCTGGCTTCAGGGGTCTGGGAGCCAGGGCCTGGGAGGCTTAGGAATATCAGGGGAAAAAATGTTTTTTTTTTCTGAATACTGTTACCCACAGTATTGGATTGTGACCCACAAAAGTCATTGGGCAGGAACACTTATCCTCCATATCTCAAAATGAGACCTTATTTGGTAATAGGGTCTTCACAGATGTTATTGGCTAAGTTGAAGGCATACAGGAGCAGTGCAGGCCCCTATCGAATATGCCACGTGTCCTTATACAGAGGGGACATTTGGACACAGAAAGGCACACGGAGAAGACTGAGGATGAAGACAGAGATTGAAGCCATTCTCAGTGAACTGCTAGGAGCCAGGAGAGAGGCATGGGAACAGATTTTTCCCTCTTGCAGTTTTTAGAAGCTCTCACCCTGCAAACATCTCCATCGTGGACTTCTAGCTTCCAAATCTACAGGACAGCATATTTCCACTGTTCTAAACCACGCAGTTCGTAGTCCTTTATTAGTGCACCCCTAGAAAATGAATAATTTCCTTTGGTGCCTTTGGAGGTTGGTAAGCAGGCACATGTATTACCCATTAAAAAAAATTTTTTTTTCCAACATAAATGTCCATTCCTCCCTGAAACTGTCTCAGGTTCACCAGTCTGGGTTTATTTCTCTGTCTCTTGAACTCTGAGAGTGTCTTATTTTCTACCACAGCATTTTACTGTTCTGTGATGTGTTTTAACTGTTCATGAGGTTCTCACCTCCACAGAAGGGGCTGAGCCCACATTTCACCCATCATTATAACCTAGAAACTGGCCCTCACATGTTTGCTGGAGTGAATGAATAAACAGGTAATTAGATGTTTTTCACTCCCTTCCTCTATTTCTATTTTTTGGCTTGATAAACTATCAGTTTATTGATGATTAGTCAGAATAAGATCACTGGAACCTGACCCAAAGATTTGGAGGATTTTGACAGGTGAAAGGAAAAAAAGAAAATCTCATTTGAAAACACGCATTAGAGGACTTTCCTGATGGTCCAGTGGCTAAGACTTGAGTTCCCACTGCAGGGAGCCAGGCTCAACTCCTGGTCAGATAACTATTTAAAAAAAAACAAAAACCACAGATTTAAATGTTTCCCTTCAAATAAATTGAGAATGTAGTATTTCGTGGGAGAGATCAAACCAGTCAATCCTAAGGGAAATCATCCCTGGATATTCATTGGAAGGTCTGATGTTGAAGTGGAAGCTCCAATACTGTGGCCACCTGATGCGAAGCGCTGCCTCGTTGGAAAAGATCCTGATGCTGGGAAAGATTGAGAGCAGGAGGAGAAGGGGGCGAAAGAGGACCAGATGGCTGGACGGCATCACCAACGCAATGGACATGAACTTGGGCAAAGTGTGGGAGAAAGTGAAGGACAGGGGAGCCTGGTGTGCTGCAGCCCGTGGGGTCACAGAGAGTCCGACCGACCAAGCGAGTAAACTGCCAACCACCTCTTGCCCTTCCAGTGCAGCTGCTCAGCTGGGACGCCCTGATGGTGGAGAAGCACTGGCTGTGGAATCAGAGGGCTTCATTTCAGATCCTTATGCTGCCTGCCGATCAGCCACGTGAACTTGGGTAAGTGACCGTCTCTACACCTGTCTCCTCATCTGTGCCATGGGCTTAATGCCTCCTAGAATTGCTGTGTGAAATAGATAATAGCAGGTCCTGGGGTGCTTAGCGCCAGTGCCTGATCGTTTAAAAACTTGAACTGTCTCAGGTTCACCAGTCTGGGTTTATTTCTCTGTCTCTTGAACTCTGAGAGTGTCTTATTTTCTACCACAGCATTTTACTGTTCTGTGATGTGTTTTAACTGTTCATGAGGTTCTCACCTCCACAGAAGGGGCTGAGCCCACATTTCACCCATCATTATAACCTAGAAACTGGCCCTCACATGTTTGCTGGAGTGAATGAATAAACAGGTAATTAGATGTTTTTCACTCCCTTCCTCTATTTCTATTTTTTGGCTTGATAAACTATCAGTTTATTGATGATTAGTCAGAATAAGATCACTGGAACCTGACCCAAAGATTTGGAGGATTTTGACAGGTGAAAGGAAAAAAAGAAAATCTCATTTGAAAACACGCATTAGAGGACTTTCCTGATGGTCCAGTGGCTAAGACTTGAGTTCCCACTGCAGGGAGCCAGGCTCAACTCCTGGTCAGATAACTATTTAAAAAAAAACAAAAACCACAGATTTAAATGTTTCCCTTCAAATAAATTGAGAATGTAGTATTTCGTGGGAGAGATCAAACCAGTCAATCCTAAGGGAAATCATCCCTGGATATTCATTGGAAGGTCTGATGTTGAAGTGGAAGCTCCAATACTGTGGCCACCTGATGCGAAGCGCTGCCTCGTTGGAAAAGATCCTGATGCTGGGAAAGATTGAGAGCAGGAGGAGAAGGGGGCGAAAGAGGACCAGATGGCTGGACGGCATCACCAACGCAATGGACATGAACTTGGGCAAAGTGTGGGAGAAAGTGAAGGACAGGGGAGCCTGGTGTGCTGCAGCCCGTGGGGTCACAGAGAGTCCGACCGACCAAGCGAGTAAACTGCCAACCACCTCTTGCCCTTCCAGTGCAGCTGCTCAGCTGGGACGCCCTGATGGTGGAGAAGCACTGGCTGTGGAATCAGAGGGGCTTCATTTCAGATCCTTATGCTGCCTGCCGATCAGCCACGTGAACTTGGGTAAGTGACCGTCTCTACACCTGTCTCCTCATCTGTGCCATGGGCTTAATGCCTCCTAGAATTGCTGTGTGAAATAGATAATAGCAGGTCCTGGGGTGCTTAGCGCCAGTGCCTGATCGTTTAAAAAATTAGCTTTTAACACTAGCGTCTCCATTTCCACGGCTCCTGCCATCCGTTCCAGGAAGCACATAGACAGTTAAATAGCAAAACAGCATAGTTTGTGATTAAAGGCCCAGATGCCTGGAACAGGATGTACCTGCCACGGGAGGTCAGAGAGCACAGGGCGATGGGGCTGGAACAGGCACCGACTTCAGCATTTAATAACAAACAGATGCAAAGTTGGTGCTGAAATCTGAAACTCTGAGCTAAGCCATGTGGATTTTCTCTCCCCCTCCACAGGGTTTACATGTAGAGTTTATTCTCAAGATTTCCATGGCAGAAGCAGACCAGACCTCCAGTCCTCTCTCTTCTCGACCTCCTCCTGCCTGGGGCCCCTCCCAGGGAACGCGAGCATCAGGACATTCAAAAGAGGCCAGAGCTTCCATCCTAAAGGCTCTGGCCTCCCCTTGTCTAGGCTGCCCACAGTGGAAGGGTCCCCTTGGGAGGCCTGGGTGGTGAAGCTGTGCATGGGTGCATGTGTTGATCTCTGAACACATCCCAAAGCAAACAGAAACAACTTGGGATGGTCAGCACAGGTCGGGGAGAACGGGCAGCTCATGTGTTCTATTAGAAATGGATTAAATAAAAAAAAAATGGATTAAATCATCCAAACACTTGGATCTTTCAGGTGACATTTTCATTTAGAACTCACCATCAGAGCTGGGCTTGCGTCCGCTCTCTGTAACCTGTGCTGTGAGTCAGCCAAGCCCATCCACACCATGGACAGGAGAGGCTGTGATCATCCAGAAGCCGTCTGCGACTGCCCTTGTTTCCTTGGCATTGAGAAAATTATATGCAACAGAGCTTTCTATGTGTTAGTCACTGGGCTTGGGTAAGCGACCTCCCCCTTTACACGCTGTGGACGCCCTGATGGTGGAGAAGCACTGGCTGTGGAATCAGAGGGCTTCATTTCAGATCCTTATGCTGCCTGCCGATCAGCCACGTGAACTTGGGTAAGTGACCGTCTCTACACCTGTCTCCTCATCTGTGCCATGGGCTTAATGCCTCCTAGAATTGCTGTGTGAAATAGATAATAGCAGGTCCTGGGGTGCTTAGCGCCAGTGCCTGATCGTTTAAAAAATTAGCTTTTAACACTAGCGTCTCCATTTCCACGGCTCCTGCCATCCGTTCCAGGAAGCACATAGACAGTTAAATAGCAAAACAGCATAGTTTGTGATTAAAGGCCCAGATGCCTGGAACAGGATGTACCTGCCACGGGAGGTCAGAGAGCACAGGGCGATGGGGCTGGAACAGGCACCGACTTCAGCATTTAATAACAAACAGATGCAAAGTTGGTGCTGAAATCTGAAACTCTGAGCTAAGCCATGTGGATTTTCTCTCCCCCTCCACAGGGTTTACATGTAGAGTTTATTCTCAAGATTTCCATGGCAGAAGCAGACCAGACCTCCAGTCCTCTCTCTCTCGACCTCCTCCTGCCTGGGGCCCCTCCCAGGGAACGCGAGCATCAGGACATTCAAAAGAGGCCAGAGCTTCCATCCTAAAGGCTCTGGCCTCCCCTTGTCTAGGCTGCCCACAGTGGAAGGGTCCCCTTGGGAGGCCTGGGTGGTGAAGCTGTGCATGGGTGCATGTGTTGATCTCTGAACACATCCCAAAGCAAACAGAAACAACTTGGGATGGTCAGCACAGGTCGGGGAGAACGGGCAGCTCATGTGTTCTATTAGAAATGGATTAAATAAAAAAAAAATGGATTAAATCATCCAAACACTTGGATCTTTCAGGTGACATTTTCATTTAGAACTCACCATCAGAGCTGGGCTTGCGTCCGCTCTCTGTAACCTGTGCTGTGAGTCAGCCAAGCCCATCCACACCATGGACAGGAGAGGCTGTGATCATCCAGAAGCCGTCTGCGACTGCCCTTGTTTCCTTGGCATTGAGAAAATTATATGCAACAGAGCTCTGTTCCTGGATGTGTGTTAGTCACTGGGTCATGTCTGACTGAGACCCCATGGACTGTAGCCTGCCAGGCTCCTCTGTCTATAGGGATTCTCCAGGCAAGAATACTGAAGTGGGTAGCCATTCCCTTCTCCAGGGGATTTTTCCAGCTCAGGGATAGAACCCAGGTCTCCCACATTGCAGGCAGATTCTTTACTGTCTGAGCTACCAGGGAAAGACAGGAGATAATTTTTTATTACTTAATTATTTTTATTTTGCCTTTTGCTTTTACAGAGTTTTGTGGTTTACAGATATGTATAATCCCAGGTGAGTCATATGCATATCCCTGACCCTCCTGTGCCCCACTCCCAGTCCCCCCCAGGCGATAATTTTTTTTTCCCCTTGGTGATGAGTGGGAAACAAGCCACTGATTCACTGACTGTATTTACTGTGTGCCTGGCTATAACTGTAGGCTCTAGAGTCAACGGACTGAGTTCAAATCCCACCCCTCCAAATCGTGAGTGTTGGGACACTGAGCAAGTTACCTAGCATCTCTAAACCTTAATTGCTTCATCTGTACAGGAAGAATCTTAGTAACATGCATCCATTAGGCTGCTGAGAGGATCTTTCCAGATTTGGTTCCTCGAGAAGCAGATGGTGAGACAGAAGTCGGTCAATGGGATTTTATGAAGGGCTGGCTGCTCTTAAGAGCAACACCAGTAAAAGTGAGAGCAGGAAGCAGGACTGGGCAAAGGGTGAAGCTGAGTTGGGAAGCAATCCCAAGCAAGCAGCAGCTACCCCCAGGGGGCGCTCTGGAGCTAGGAGAGCACGTCATCACTGCCTTGAGTTAGATCCCAAGGACAGACTCCTGATGCCCTGGGTCAATCAGTCACTGGATCCGGGTTTCCCCTAGAAGGAGGTGTGACCTTGGGCAAGAGAGTTTTCACCAGCTGAGCCAGTCCCCAAAGGACACCGGTAATTGGTTTCCTACAGTGTTTTCAGAATCTAGGTTCTTCATTCCTGCAAGGGGATCACAGTCACTATCGCAAAGATTAAATAAGATCAGCCACTTAAAGCTCAAACACAGTACCTGGCATGCAATAAATGGTTAATAAGTGCTCACCATTACAATCATAGCTGTTTTTATAACTGTTGTTTACTAGGTGCTCTGCTAGAAACTGGGCACTCAGTATTGACCAAGATTCTGCTCCTACCCTCAAGAAACTCAATGCACAGCAAATCAGATCATCAAGCAAGCAATTGTGACACAGAGCACTTGATAGAGTGCCACAGGCCTTCTATGGGGACATATGACCCAGACTAGGAAGGCAAATGAAAGTGATACCAAAGGTGTTACCTGGAGATGGAGAAGAGTCAGTCAGGCAAAGGGCGTGGGAGGTGTCGGGGATGGGGGAGAAGCTTGAGGAGACGTATTGTCCATCAGGGCCAGCATGGCATGGGCATCAGAGAGAGGAGGAAAGGGATGAAGGTCGATGAAGACTAGACTTGGAGATAAAAAGTGCAATGGGGAGCCGCTAAGGCATGCGAACCAGAGAAAGGACATGGCCCATTTGTGCTTGAAAATGGTCACTTTGGCCACCATTTGGGCAATAGGTTGGACATGAACAATGTCAGAGGCTGTTTCCAGGGTCCAGATGAGAGATAAGGATGACCTGGATCAGGCTGGTGGCAATGAAGAAAGAGAGGATACCCAGAGACAGGGAACACTGAGGGGCAACCATCTACAGACTTCATGATGAGTGGATGGAAGAGAAATATGGAAATTCAGGGGCACGTTTAAGCTTCCTGTCTGGGCAAATGAACTCCAAAAAGCCTCGTGTCTTAGTGCATTTGGGCTGCTATATCAAACTAACTCAGACTGGGCGGCTTATAAACAATAGAAAAGTATTTCTGACAATTCTGGAGGCTGGGATTCCAGGATCGAGGCACCAGCTGATTCGGTGCCTAGTAGGGGCCCGAGGGCCGCGGTCTTCTCACTGTGCCTTCATGTGGTGGAAGCGAGCAGGGAGAGAGCTCTCAGGTATCTTTTCAATAAACGCACCCAGCCCATGCATAAGGCTCCATCTTCATGACCTAAGCATCTCTGAAAGGACCCTCCTCCAAACAGCATCACATCAGAGAATGTGTTTCAACAAATGAATTTTGGGGACATAAGCATTCAGGCTACAGTCCCTTGGGAATGAGTGTCCTAGGAACTACAAGAAGAAAAGCCACCAAGAACAGACATGCACCTCATTATTTAGCATGGCTTAAAGGACCTTCCAGGCAGTTCTCCAAGATTTATGACACCATTGTAGACAAACCCACTTGAAACTCCTGTGGCTGTTTTAATCATCAAGCAAGCAATTGTGACACAGAGCACTTGATAGAGTGCCACAGGCCTTCTATGGGGACATATGACCCAGACTAGGAAGGCAAATGAAAGTGATACCAAAGGTGTTACCTGGAGATGGAGAAGAGTCAGTCAGGCAAAGGGCGTGGGAGGTGTCGGGGATGGGGGAGAAGCTTGAGGAGACGTATTGTCCATCAGGGCCAGCATGGCATGGGCATCAGAGAGAGGAGGAAAGGGATGAAGGTCGATGAAGACTAGACTTGGAGATAAAAAGTGCAATGGGGAGCCGCTAAGGCATGCGAACCAGAGAAAGGACATGGCCCATTTGTGCTTGAAAATGGTCACTTTGGCCACCATTTGGGCAATAGGTTGGACATGAACAATGTCAGAGGCTGTTTCCAGGGTCCAGATGAGAGATAAGGATGACCTGGATCAGGCTGGTGGCAATGAAGAAAGAGAGGATACCCAGAGACAGGGAACACTGAGGGGCAACCATCTACAGACTTCATGATGAGTGGATGGAAGAGAAATATGGAAATTCAGGGGCACGTTTAAGCTTCCTGTCTGGGCAAATGAACTCCAAAAAGCCTCGTGTCTTAGTGCATTTGGGCTGCTATATCAAACTAACTCAGACTGGGCGGCTTATAAACAATAGAAAAGTATTTCTGACAATTCTGGAGGCTGGGATTCCAGGATCGAGGCACCAGCTGATTCGGTGCCTAGTAGGGGCCCGAGGGCCGCGGTCTTCTCACTGTGCCTTCATGTGGTGGAAGCGAGCAGGGAGAGAGCTCTCAGGTATCTTTTCAATAAACGCACCCAGCCCATGCATAAGGCTCCATCTTCATGACCTAAGCATCTCTGAAAGGACCCTCCTCCAAACAGCATCACATCAGAGAATGTGTTTCAACAAATGAATTTTGGGGACATAAGCATTCAGGCTACAGTCCCTTGGGAATGAGTGTCCTAGGAACTACAAGAAGAAAAGCCACCAAGAACAGACATGCACCTCATTATTTAGCATGGCTTAAAGGACCTTCCAGGCAGTTCTCCAAGATTTATGACACCATTGTAGACAAACCCACTTGAAACTCCTGTGGGCTGTAACTCTCAGAAGTGGATATATTAATCCCAGAGGAAGCTGCTTCCTCCCTGCTTCTGTCTAGCAAATCTAACAAACATAATACCAGCAAATAATGCTCTCAGTCTTTAAATGTAGTTGTAGTGAAATTGAACAAAGGAAGAAAATAGAAATAAAAATTAACTTTGGAATCAATATCCAATAAACAGCAATATTTATTGATTATGGACTCTGGGCCCAGGCCTGTGCTTGGGGCTTCAAAAATAAGGAAAACTAAGACCCTGGAAAGACTCTGTACTTCCAATGCAAGGGATGCAGTTTCAGGCTCTGGTCAGTGAACTAAGATCCCACATGCCACCTGGGGTGGCCAAAAAACAAAATAACAAAAAAAAGGCCCACTGATTAATACACTTGAGGGTCCAGCTCTTTCAATAGTACCATATGGTAAATTGGTGCATTGACATTTGGGTTTATACCTCAGTCTCTTGTGTGTTTGCTGGTGACTTAGGTCAGTTGCTGTTGTTTAATCGCTAAGTCGTATCCAGCTCTCTGTGACCCCATGGACTGTAGCCCGCCAGGTTCCTCTGACCATGGGATTTCCTAGGCAAGAACAGTAGAGTGGGTTGCCAATTCCTTCTCCAGGGCATCTTCCTGACCCAGGGGTCAAACCCGCACCTCCTGCATTGGCCAGTGGATTCTTCACCTTTGAGCCACCTGGGCAGCCTGGCCTGAATCAGTATCTGGGCTTAATCATCTCTGCATTTTCACAAAGCTGAGGTTTTGTACTTTAAAGCTGATGAGGAGACCTATGTAAGTGAGAACCAGTTCATTGGAAATTACTGGCAGGTCTCTTCAGCATTTGCTTCAAAAGGAGTAACTTGAGGGTGGGAAGAGATTAAAAAGTGTTGTGTTGGAAGGTTCCAGAATACCCTCTGCATTTGAGCTGGAAAATCGGGCTCAATATTACTCTAGCCCAAGACACGTTGTCAAAAATGTTTCTGGGGAAGGGAACCAGTCTACAGGCCTAAAAATCTGAAATGGGACCTCCCCGTGTCCCACCTCTGAGGGCGCACTCTCTCTGCCCCCCAGAGGCATAAAGGTGCTTGGCAGAGGCTGCCAGCAGCCACCACTTCATTAGCCAGACAAAATTTGTTCATAATTTGAATTCCTTCCTACTTCCCAAAGGGCTTCCCTGGTTGCTCAGTGGGTAAAGAATGTGCCCACAATGCGGGAGATGTGGGTTTGATCCCTGGGTGGGGAAAATCTCCTGGAGAAGCAAGTGGCGACCCACTCCAGTCTTCTTGCCTGGGAAATCCCACGGACAGAGGAGCCTGGCGGGCCGCAGACCACAGGGTCCAAAGAACCAAGGCAACTGAGCGGGCATGACTTACACTACTTGCCAAATGAAGGTCGGATTAAGATAGCAAGAACCACATCCACCATTAAAAATAGACCAAAACCCCGAAGAATGTTTTTTCTTTAAAGTTGTTCACTGCAACGATAGTGTTCATATTTAAAACATGAGCTTCAACAGCATAAAACTATGCACTAATGCAATCTTTCTCTCTTTAGGTTTTGAAAGAAAGGCAGGTAAGCTTCCATTTGCATTTCCACTTTCTCCTGACTTGATTACGAGGTCGGATCAACATTCCAGAGCTCCTTCCGGAAGGCCCTTAAGCCCGTGGAAAAAAGTGTTTAAAGTAACTGAGGGTCATCAATGTCCCGGAGTGTCTCTGCATATGGGGGTGCCAAGAGGAGGTGGAAGAGACTAGTTTAAAGGGCATCTTCCTGACCCAGGGGTCAAACCCGCACCTCCTGCATTGGCCAGTGGATTCTTCACCTTTGAGCCACCTGGGAAG
The DNA here is from genome assembly GCA_022376925.1 of Tragulus kanchil. NCBI lineage: Eukaryota > Metazoa > Chordata > Mammalia > Artiodactyla > Tragulidae > Tragulus > Tragulus kanchil. Next base: position 165,912,551 of record JAIOJX010000005.1, read on the forward strand.
CCTGGCCTGAATCAGTATCTGGGCTTAATCATCTCTGCATTTTCACAAAGCTGAGGTTTTGTACTTTAAAGCTGATGAGGAGACCTATGTAAGTGAGAACCAGTTCATTGGAAATTACTGGCAGGTCTCTTCAGCATTTGCTTCAAAAGGAGTAACTTGAGGGTGGGAAGAGATTAAAAAGTGTTGTGTTGGAAGGTTCCAGAATACCCTCTGCATTTGAGCTGGAAAATCGGGCTCAATATTACTCTAGCCCAAGACACGTTGTCAAAAATGTTTCTGGGGAAGGGAACCAGTCTACAGGCCTAAAAATCTGAAATGGGACCTCCCCGTGTCCCACCTCTGAGGGCGCACTCTCTCTGCCCCCCAGAGGCATAAAGGTGCTTGGCAGAGGCTGCCAGCAGCCACCACTTCATTAGCCAGACAAAATTTGTTCATAATTTGAATTCCTTCCTACTTCCCAAAGGGCTTCCCTGGTTGCTCAGTGGGTAAAGAATGTGCCCACAATGCGGGAGATGTGGGTTTGATCCCTGGGTGGGGAAAATCTCCTGGAGAAGCAAGTGGCGACCCACTCCAGTCTTCTTGCCTGGGAAATCCCACGGACAGAGGAGCCTGGCGGGCCGCAGACCACAGGGTCCAAAGAACCAAGGCAACTGAGCGGGCATGACTTACACTACTTGCCAAATGAAGGTCGGATTAAGATAGCAAGAACCACATCCACCATTAAAAATAGACCAAAACCCCGAAGAATGTTTTTTCTTTAAAGTTGTTCACTGCAACGATAGTGTTCATATTTAAAACATGAGCTTCAACAGCATAAAACTATGCACTAATGCAATCTTTCTCTCTTTAGGTTTTGAAAGAAAGGCAGGTAAGCTTCCATTTGCATTTCCACTTTCTCCCTGACTTGATTACGAGGTCGGATCAACATTCCAGAGCTCCTTCCGGAAGGCCCTTAAGCCCGTGGAAAAAAGTGTTTAAAGTAACTGAGGGTCATCAATGTCCCGGAGTGTCTCTGCATATGGGGGTGCCAAGAGGAGGTGGAAGAGACTAGTTTAAATCCAACGACTTTAGCTAACGATGACTTTGTTTTCATACGGAGGCGCCGGTCCCGGAAACACCCAGGCGGCTCGAAGAAGACGGAGCGAGTCTGGAAAACGAAACCGGCCCAAAAGACACAGATGACGTCCCCGGGGCTCGCTCGACCTGTCGCCCGCGGCACAGGGACCCTGCGGGTGCACCCCAGGGCCTGCTCGGCCGGGGAACAGCCGCCCCGGGAGCGCGGACTGGAGAGGAGGCGGGGTGGAGGCGGGATGGAGGCGGGGCGGCCCGGCGGGTGCCCCGCCCCGCCCCGATTATAGCCCATGACTCAGGGCGGAGCTCCGCATCCAGCCCTCGCCGCCGCCAACTTCTCTGGATGGGACCAGAAGTTTCTAGCCGGCCAGTTGCTACCTCCCTTTATCTCCTCCTTCCCCTTTGGCAGCGAGGAGGCTATTTCCAGACACTTCCAGCCCTCTCCGGCCACGTCACCCCCTCCTTTAATTCATAAAGGTGCTCGGCGCCGGCTTCCCGGACACGTCGGCGGCGCTCACGACTCTTGCTCCGGCCGCGGTCAGTGCTCGACTCTGCACCTGGAGGTCCGGCACCCCGCGACCCCGTGACCCGGCACCCCGCGACCCAGCATCCTGCAGCCCGGCACTCCGGCGGCCGCCCCTCCGGGCCGACCCCGACCCAGCATGAGCGCAGCCACCCACTCGCCCGTGGTGCAGATGGCGTCCGGCAACGGCGCCGGCGACCGTGACCCCCTGCCCCCAGGCTGGGAAATCAAGATCGACCCGCAGACCGGCTGGCCCTTCTTCGTGGACCACAACAGCCGCACCACGACGTGGAACGACCCGCGCGTGCCCCCCGAGGGCCCCAAGGTGAGCGGGGACCGCGCCGAACCCTGGCCGGGGGCCCCCTCCTCCCCCGCCCCCGTCGGCGGCCAGCGGCAGGGACAGGGCCGGGCGGGGGCGGCGGGACTGGGCCCGGCTGCGGGGACGCCAGGCGCCAGGTGTCCTCGGCCGGAGCCCGTGCCCTGGAGGTCAGTGAAGGCCGCCTGGGACGCATGGATCCCCAGGAGGACGTCAGCTCTTAGAGGGTCGGCCCGCTGCGTCCCCACGAGCGCCTTTCCAGGCCCGCCCTTGCCCGGCGTCGGCGCCAGTTTTGGAAGCTCCCCGAAGGAGCCGTGCTCCCTGGGCCGTGTTTGGTTTCTGGAGGTCAGCGGCAAGTGGGACCCGCGCGGTGGCGCCAGGTCCGGTCCACCGGCTCGATTCGAGGGGCCGTGGGCCAGGAGCCGAGGGGTGGCCGCCTGCTCAGCACCGAGGCCCAGACCAGGCCTCGCCACGGTCCCCACCCGGCTTCCAGGGCCCAGATCGTGGTTTTCCTCAGCTGACCATGCTTTGGCGGTCATTGGCGTGCTTGGGTGGGGGTCCTTTTAGGGTCTCTTAGGAGTTTTACATCCTAAAATTCCTGAACTTCAGGGCATCTTCACTTGCCCATCTCAGGCAGAGTGACTCAGGAGACTGATGTAAATACACTACTTTTATTCCCCCGCTTTCTCTATTTGAAATTAAAACTGTATGATTGTTTGAAACTTGTCTTCACTAAGAATACGTTCTAGTATGACTTGTTTAAAACACGGTGTCATCTTACAGGCAATTTCTAAGCTGAATATGAGAGACAGTCCCCTAGTTGGCTATTGCCTTAGACACTGCCTCACACTGGCCAGAAAGATACATATATTTTTAATGTCAATACATTCCCTTCCTCCTTATGCTACTAAAATCTTTAGGATTTGTTTCTGTGCCCCAGTACACAAATAATTTAGTAGTAATACTTCCATATTAGAAATATGCCTTATTTACATATATACAGGGATACATACTACTTAATCCTTAGAACCTTGAAAATACAAACTTGGAATGAGGCCATTAATTTTAAAAATTATAATTGTACTACTTTTGTAGTTTTCTGTAACTTTGAGCTATTTCAAAATGTAAAGCTTGGCAGAAAGAAATAGACTTGTAGCAGTATTACATTGGGCACAATAAAAGTCATAAAGAGCTGGTAAGTTATTTTGAAGATTTAAAAATTCACAGAATTTAAAATGTTTTATAAACCATTGTTTTAGAAGAAAGATCTGTGTCATCTGCCTTCACTTTTACGCATTTTTTTCCTTTAAAATATAAAACTCTGGCCTCCAACACTGAGATATTGTATAATCAGCAGCTTATTATTTATAAGAAATTAATTGTATATTTATTCCTGAAAATAAGTTCCAGAGGCTTTTATTAGCTGGGATGGACATAGCCATGTTTATTTTTCACTTGTATCTGTTCAGCCCATTATTGAGTGAACTAAAGCTCATTTCAAACCAGCACTCTTACTGCTGCCAGCAAGGATATAGATCTTTACTGTGGCAAAAAAAAATCCTGTCATTTGGAGACTTCCTTCCTACAGAGCCAGGAACAGTCAGAATCCGCTGGCCTCCTTGTGGTGAGTGAAGATCACGTTGGAACAGAGCCACTGTGAGCGCAGGGCACGGCCACGTCAGGGACACTTTGTTTTCAACCTGAAACTCGCCCAGCAGGTTGAGGTCTTGTGCATGGTGCGTGAGTTAGGCTGTGGTTTTACAAACCTTTTCAAGGTTGGCGGGGGAAAGCAAGTTGAGTTACTATTCTTGTTCTCAACAGATAGAAAATAAGAGCTATCAAATCAGAAGTCTGATGCTGGAAAAGTCGATTTGAAAATTCAACAGTTTTAAAGCTGAAAGGTCCTTAAAGATCTTCTAGCTCGGCCTCTGTTTTTCTGAGAAAGAAACCCAGAGAGTTCACATGTGTTTCCAAAGGCCCTTCGGTTAGTACCAATAGCAAAGAGAGATCTATGCCGAAAAGTTCTACTAAGAGGCAATGTATCTGTTCAGAAGAAGGTAGAAGAGTCTTCAGTTTTTATGAAACTGTGACATGAGCAGGCTGCAGTACTTGATTATTTTGTGCCCTCTGATCATCAAGTGTTAGGTGGCTGGTTTCTGACTACTTGGATGGTGATGGCTGGATATGATCAACTCAAGAAAAGAGCTCTGTTTACCTAATTAATTACTTGAGATTTCTCAGCGTGGCATTAGAACATAGGAGAAAACTAGCATTCGCTTCATTAGCTCCGTGGGCTTCAGGGCTTTTGAGACTGTGCTTTGATGTACACAGAGCAACTATATGACTAATTCACTTTCACATCTATGAATGACACCTCATTGCAGAGTAAATACAATGGAAAACCCTATACTATCACTTTGTATTGGAAATTGGTTTCTTTTTTTTTTCCATTATTTTTTTCTGGTTTTTTTTGTGGAGGGGGCGGGTTGAGGAAGGACAGAGGAGGGACGGGGGTGGGCGGGCCACTTCTGTTGGTCTTTCATTTATCTGTTTTCATCCGTCTTTGTCCTTTGGCCCGTGTGGGCCTCCCATCACAGTGGCCTCTGTTGTCGCAGAGCACCGGCTCTGGGCGCATGCGCTCCAGAGCTCCAGCTCGGTCATTGGACACATGGGTCCAGCCGCTCTGCGGCACGTGGGATCTTCCCAGGCCAGGGATCGAATCGGCACCCCTTGCACTGCAGGGCGGTGGCCTTACCCACTGGACCACCAGGGAAGCCCAGAAATTGGTTTCTTAATGTGGAATGAGAAAAGGGCTCTGGTGAAAACAAAGGGTGATTTTAGAGAAACTGAGCTCAGAGGACCCTCTGAGCATCCTTACCTTCAAGAGAAGATGCTATTGATCAGTAAAGAGCTATTGATTGAGCATGAAAAACAGAAAGCCCTTTTCAGGGAAGGACACCTTCTGGGTGTTTAGAGTTCAACCATGAGGGTAGCGTTAGTCACTTAGTAGTGTCCAACTCTTTACGACTCCGTGGATTGTAGCCCAGCAGGCTCCTCTGTCCGTGGGATTTCCCAGGTCATAATACTGGAGTGGGTTGCCATTTCCTACTCCAGGGTTCCAATGTATCTGTTCAGAAGAAGGTAGAAGAGTCTTCAGTTTTTATGAAACTGTGACATGAGCAGGCTGCAGTACTTGATTATTTTGTGCCCTCTGATCATCAAGTGTTAGGTGGCTGGTTTCTGACTACTTGGATGGTGATGGCTGGATATGATCAACTCAAGAAAAGAGCTCTGTTTACCTAATTAATTACTTGAGATTTCTCAGCGTGGCATTAGAACATAGGAGAAAACTAGCATTCGCTTCATTAGCTCCGTGGGCTTCAGGGCTTTTGAGACTGTGCTTTGATGTACACAGAGCAACTATATGACTAATTCACTTTCACATCTATGAATGACACCTCATTGCAGAGTAAATACAATGGAAAACCCTATACTATCACTTTGTATTGGAAATTGGTTTCTTTTTTTTTTCCATTATTTTTTTCTTTTTTTTTTTGTGGAGGGGGCGGGTTGAGGAAGGACAGAGGAGGGACGGGGGTGGGCGGGCCACTTCTGTTGGTCTTTCATTTATCTGTTTTCATCCGTCTTTGTCCTTTGGCCCGTGTGGGCCTCCCATCACAGTGGCCTCTGTTGTCGCAGAGCACCGGCTCTGGGCGCATGCGCTCCAGAGCTCCAGCTCGGTCATTGGACACATGGGTCCAGCCGCTCTGCGGCACGTGGGATCTTCCCAGGCCAGGGATCGAATCGGCACCCCTTGCACTGCAGGGCGGTGGCCTTACCCACTGGACCACCAGGGAAGCCCAGAAATTGGTTTCTTAATGTGGAATGAGAAAAGGGCTCTGGTGAAAACAAAGGGTGATTTTAGAGAAACTGAGCTCAGAGGACCCTCTGAGCATCCTTACCTTCAAGAGAAGATGCTATTGATCAGTAAAGAGCTATTGATTGAGCATGAAAAACAGAAAGCCCTTTTCAGGGAAGGACACCTTCTGGGTGTTTAGAGTTCAACCATGAGGGTAGCGTTAGTCACTTAGTAGTGTCCAACTCTTTACGACTCCGTGGATTGTAGCCCAGCAGGCTCCTCTGTCCGTGGGATTTCCCAGGTCATAATACTGGAGTGGGTTGCCATTTCCTACTCCAGGGGATCTTCCCTACACTGGAATCAAACTTAGGTCTCTTGCATTGCAGGCAGATTCTTTACCGTCTGAGCCGCCAGGGAAGCCCTAATCTATATGGGTAAAGGAATGGATTTCATGGAAAGAAGAAAAAGGCTAGACCTTTGTGTTTGGTTTAGTCTTACATGCTGTTGTCTTGCAGTTGATCCTCTCCCATGTCCCTGAGCTGGGGAGTGTGGCCCTTCATCCCGTTTTTAGAGGGGCCAAGTGAAAATGTCTTGCCCTTCACTGCAGAGGCAGCATGGCCAGAGGCACGGGCTTTGGGCTTTATCCAGCTCCACCCCGAGGGCCTGGGCCTCCCCACCTGTAGTCTTCCTGGATATCCATTTTCTGCACACGTGGGCTGCCCACTCATCTCCTGGCAAGTTCCTGCCAGCCCAGGCCCCTTCTCTGGCAGAGAGCTTGGCGTCCAGGCAGTTTCCGTGCAGCCGCTCCTCTGGTTCTCCTTGTTAAGTAAACAGAGCCCGGACGCTGTGGAGTGTGGCGCTGCGCGGCTCCCTCCCACACCTCCCTGGGACTGGAGGAGCAGGGCGCTTCCAGCTCTGCCGGTCTCAGAGGTGTTCCCGGCACTGAGAAGAACACAGGTTGCCAGCTGCATACCCCCTGTCGGGTCCAGGTTGCTCAGGGTAGGGCCCAGAAACCTGTTGTCAAAAAAGCTTCCCTATCGGTTCTTGATCCTGGCGACCGGGCATTTGGGAGTCACCAAAGGACGGTGATCCCACATCCCAGAGGCGGTGCTGTGACTGTGTGTGCCTGCCTGGGCGTGGCGTCCACAAGAGCACCTGCCCAGCGTCTAACTTGCAGGGCCATCGCCCGAGCCTCCCTTCCTTCCTGGTGAAGTCAGCTGATGCGTGGCTTCTGGGGGCGAAGATGGGGGTGGAGCCCGGCAGGGTGCCAGTGCCAGCCATGAGGAGGTGGTCCCCACGCCCTTCTGAACCCCAGACAGCCGAGTATCACCATGGCTGTTTAACAGATTATCCTCAGACTCTGTACAGAGAGGCAGGAGCATCCTAGCAGGGGAAATTGGAACTGGTTTTGGCTTTTGACTGACGTAGAGACCCATTTGTTCCACATCGTGTTCAGCAGAGCTTCCTGAATTTTCTGAGTGATGAGATCATCTTGTCTGCAGATCGATCGCAACCTCTTGTGCCTCTTAGCACACAGGAGACGAGCGGACGTTCTTGCCTTTATATTTCCAGCAAGTTGCAGTGACTCTGGAACGCATTTCTGTGTGACAAGATGAATAGCCATTTGCTGAGCGTGGATACAGAGCATGACCAAATCAATGCCTTCAGAGCCCCACTCAGCCAGGACTTTCATTTTCCCCTCTGAAGAACAGTCCGTGTTTGGTTTGTGCAAGAACTGACTAGACCTTGTCTCCTCTTTTGTGGCGTGTATTTGCCCTTTACAAGGGGCAGAGCCGGTGCACGGGAACTCTGGTGGCAGTTGACATTAGCCAGGGCCGGGAAGGCTTAGCTGTGCGATGCTGTTGGGGCTGCCCATGAGTCAGAAAGCTTCGTACCACCCGTGAGGCTTGGTTAGCCCTGTCCTCATTTCTGGAATGATACACAGTCGCCTTATATAAACCACTCTACACGCTTGTTCCTTCCTATTGACATTGTCAAATGATCTGGTATTTTTCATAAAAATTAGGGAATTATCCAAACCTTCTCTTTCTCCTTCATAGTTCTGCTATTTTAATATTGCTCTTACTTAACATGTTTGAGACGCTGTATAAAGAGAAACTAGCAGCAGTAGACAAAGGCTTGCTTATTAGGAACCTCTGAGATCCTCTGGTGCTGATGATCACCCAGGAAAGCTCTCTCGTCCCTGGCTGTGCGGTTCTCCAGCCCCTCTCGGCTCCCCACGGCTCGTGTATCGAGCGTGTTCCTTCTGTGCCTCAGCTCTCAGACTCGCAGCTGGACTTCCGAAGCGAGGCTCCAGATCCCCACCTTGTGCAGATGTGGAGGTTGGTCTCCAGCCCTTGTTTGGCGTTGTGCAGGCCTTGGGAGATAGCTGGTGGTGTTAAGTGACCGCATATTTCTCTAACAATCTCTCTGGGGGACTCGGCAGCTTCTCAGCCAGCCGGGCAGCTCACAGAAGCTTAATCAGAGAGAATGTCTCTAGGAAGGGAGGAACCAGTTTTTTCCATCTGTCAACACATTTGTAGATAAGTGCCAGACACAGGTGGGTGCTTTTCCAAACCTTGTCTCTTCAAATCCTCAAAGCCATTCACTAAGGTGGAAGCTGTCAGGTTCACCTTACATACGAGGAAACAGACTTGGAGAGAGAGGAGGTGCCGGGCCTGAGGCCCGTCAGCTGTGACAAAACAGAAAGACAGTTGTGGCCGGGCTTCACCTCCACCCCAGATGTCACACTCGCTGCAGGTGGGTGGTGAGCCTGGCTGCCTCTCTGTACTCAGTCCTTGATGCTCCAGGCTCACTGGGCACAGCCCCAGCGACACACAGCCTTGAGTCCATCTCCTCCAGCGGATCACACATGTTGGCTCCTTTCCTGAGCCTGGGTCTGAACAGAGAAGACGAGCCCCAGTCTCCACGCATTCATCTCTGCCGAAATGTGTGCGTGGCTGTTCTCGGAAAGTCATGGTGTTCAGCGTCACACAGCGGACGGTTCTGCCTCCTTCAGTGCTGTTTTCCGCAAAGCCTCAAGGTCCCTGTGGGCCGAGCATCCCAGAGGCAGGTCTGCGTCTCTTTCATCTCTCTGCCTCTCAGCCTGGCAGGGTCCACAGGCTCAGTAAGAGCGATTCAGTGTGGAGACGAGGAAAACATGGCTCCGGAGTGGACAGGCAGTTGAAGAAAAGCATCCCTTACTGACGTGCGTGTCATGGGAAGTGCTCTGTTGGTTCCTAAGCTGCATGGTCCTTGCCTCCCAAATGTCTCCCGGGAGCCAGTTCATTTTTATTGAATTTCTGAACGGCCTTTTCTCCTCGGAGGACTTTGGTATTGATCCCCTAAGTTCTTCCTGGCGGGTCTGGAGACGCTGGTTTCTGTCCCCGCCAGTGACGGCATCTTAGAGCAGGCCTGCCAGGCAGCAGCCAGACGCCACTGAGCCAGCACCGTGCAAGGTGTCTCTCTCTGGTTTTTCCATGTGTGAGGCTGGCAGTAAGCGCAGACGCTGTAGAGCAGCATAGCCGCACTGTCAGTTCTGAAGAGCCCAGGATTGCAGATTGCTCACTGCCTACACACAGTGCGGGTGTGTGATCCGTCAGGTCCAACTCCTTGCAACACCGAGGACTGTCGCCCGCCAGGCTCCTCTGTCCATGGGACTCTGCAGGCAAGAAAACTGGAGTGGGTTGCCATTTCCTACTCCGGCGGATCTGCTCAACCCAGGGATTAAACCCACGTCTCTTAGAACTCCTGCATTAGCCAGTGGATTCTTAACCACTGTGCCTGGGAAGTCCTGCAAACATTAGGAGCCTGTACACTGTGTGTCTCCTGAGAGCTCCCACACCCAGAGCTACGTCCTGCGTGATAGAAACTTCCCCCTGAATGCTCCTTAGCTTCCTGTTGAAGAATAGATGTTTCCTATTTCGAAGTAACTTCTGCAGTTTCTTGAAAACTTAAGTAGGATTGGTGTTCTTTTCAATTATTTTAAAAATTTTTCTTGGACAAAGAATGAATGAAGAGTTTAGAAGTGAAAACAGCCGGAAGATAGGAAAGAACACATGTGTGGCAGAAAAGGCAGCCGCAGTGCTTCTTGAATGTTCCAGATTATTCCACAGACCCCAAGGGTCAGAGCAGGGCCTGCTCTCCTGCTCGACTGGCCCCGGGTTTGCTCCTGGCAGAGGCCCCAGGCTGTGCGGGTGTGGGGTCTCCGGGCTGTGGTGACTCAGAATTGAGTGCTGCGCTCTCACTGCCCTGCCTCGGCCAGGCGGTGACTCAGCACAGAGCCTTGGCTCCGCAGCCCAGAGCACACTTGAACTGAATGTTCCAGGTCTGCGCCTCAGCATAGCTCCACCAGGCAAGACTGCAGCGTTTCACCCCGGGAAGCTGAGAGGGTTGCAGGCGTTTGTTGTTAGCCACCCACAGTCATTGCCACAAGGGTACAGCTGGGGCAGGTGTCATGAAAGGGCTCACACATCTGTTGAGCTCAGGTAAACCACTCACCTTCCCCAAGCCTCCGTCTCCCCGTCTGAGGAATGGGCACATGCTCGCACACATCCAGCAGGGTCGTGAGGCTCTGGAAAGTGCGGAGCCAGGGCCTGATCTGATGCATGTGTGCTATCGGTGGAGACAGTCCCAGCCTCCACCAAGAAGTGGGAGGAGGTTCACAGAAAGGCACACAGTAGAGCATGCTGGTTGGACGTGGGTCTGCCAGTTCCCAGATGGGCGTGGAGTCCTGTTTCCCAAGCTCCTGAACCGCCTCAGCTGACTTTCCCTCCACCAGTGCCTGGATGCCCTCAGCACCCTTCCTGGGGTTTCCTGTGCCTTTGTGTATGTCGGGGGAGGATGGCCATAGGAGCTGGGCAGCCACTCAGCACATGCTCAGCCTCCTGGCCTCAGCCAGAGGTGCAGCCCACAGCCCCAGCAGCTTGTGGACTCGCAGATCCCTGGCCAAGGCAGGCCAGGGCAGAATTTAAAACCCTTTAGCTTCCTGTTGAAGAATAGATGTTTCCTATTTCGAAGTAACTTCTGCAGTTTCTTTAAAACTTAAGTAGGATTGGTGTTCTTTTCATTTATTTTAAAAATTTTTCTTGGACAAAGAATGAATGAAGAGTTTAGAAGTGAAAACAGCCGGAAGATAGGAAAGAACACATGTGTGGCAGAAAAGGCAGCCGCAGTGCTTCTTGAATGTTCCAGATTATTCCACAGACCCCAAGGGTCAGAGCAGGGCCTGCTCTCCTGCTCGACTGGCCCCGGGTTTGCTCCTGGCAGAGGCCCCAGGCTGTGCGGGTGTGGGGTCTCCGGGCTGTGGTGACTCAGAATTGAGTGCTGCGCTCTCACTGCCCTGCCTCGGCCAGGCGGTGACTCAGCACAGAGCCTTGGCTCCGCAGCCCAGAGCACACTTGAACTGAATGTTCCAGGTCTGCGCCTCAGCATAGCTCCACCAGGCAAGACTGCAGCGTTTCACCCCGGGAAGCTGAGAGGGTTGCAGGCGTTTGTTGTTAGCCACCCACAGTCATTGCCACAAGGGTACAGCTGGGGCAGGTGTCATGAAAGGACTCACACATCTGTTGAGCTCAGGTAAACCACTCACCTTCCCCAAGCCTCCGTCTCCCCGTCTGAGGAATGGGCACATGCTCGCACACATCCAGCAGGGTCGTGAGGCTCTGGAAAGTGCGGAGCCAGGGCCTGATCTGATGCATGTGTGCTATCGGTGGAGACAGTCCCAGCCTCCACCAAGAAGTGGGAGGAGGTTCACAGAAAGGCACACAGTAGAGCATGCTGGTTGGACGTGGGTCTGCCAGTTCCCAGATGGGCGTGGAGTCCTGTTTCCCAAGCTCCTGAACCGCCTCAGCTGACTTTCCCTCCACCAGTGCCTGGATGCCCTCAGCACCCTTCCTGGGGTTTCCTGTGCCTTTGTGTATGTCGGGGGAGGATGGCCATAGGAGCTGGGCAGCCACTCAGCACATGCTCAGCCTCCTGGCCTCAGCCAGAGGTGCAGCCCACAGCCCCAGCAGCTTGTGGACTCGCGCAGATCCCCTGGCCAAGGCAGGCCAGGGCAGCTGTGTGTCCTGTGTTCTTCAGGGGGCCCTGTGTCTACCTTCAACTCCGTGTGCCCGAGAGGAGGGTCTCCTTCCCCGTCTCTGCACAGGCCTGGGGGCGATGCCAGCGGGAGCCAGGCGCCCAGAGGTGGTGGGGAGCAGCGGAGTGCTGTTGACCCGGGGCTGACCGTGGCACTAGTGGACCCGGTCCCCGGGGCGGAAGGAGAGGAAGGGGCTTCTCACTGCCACTGCCCTCCTGGGGGGAGTGTGGCTGCTGGGAAGGGGTGCTTTGAGAAGCTGCTTGGAGAAGTCCACCTAGGAATCCCCCACAGCTGCCACCAGCTGACTATCTCCCTTTACCCGAGCTGTTGGCTGACGAACTGGGATGTTTTCTGTTGGGAAATTGGGGTTTGTACAAAATGTAAGGCCGTTGAAGCCCAGTGCCCTGGTGCCAGCAGACGCTGTGCGTAGCTTGCCTCTCACACACGAAGAGGCCCAGCGACTGACCAGTGTTCCCCCCGAGTCTGAGGCAGAGCCTGGAGAACCCCCTGGGAATGCACCTGTCAGCGTGAAGAGGTCTCCCTCCAAATTCAGTGGAGAGTTTGCTTCCTGATAAGGAGATTTCAGGTACTTTTCGGTCTGTGACTTGCGGCTTTAGGTTGATTAAAGCAGATCCCTACCTTTCTTCCTTTCCCTGAAGAGGAAGTAGGTAGCTTTTTAGTTTCCCTGAAGCCGCTGAGATCAGGAACTGAGCTCCAGTGACTGGGGGTTTCTCTTGGTTCTGCAGCCACTTCCCCTGTGAGGAGGGCTCCAGGGGTGGAGACTCTGAGCCTGGGGCGCTCTCTCCAGCGGGGACATGCCCAGCTGTGGCCTGGAGATGGCTTCCACGCCCCGGGGGACACCCTGGGGCTGTCGAGGGGACCCAGCAGGCCTTCTCCTCCCAGGCAGCCTCTCCCGCCCCAGCCTGGCGTGGCTCTTCCCCCGGCCTCGGGGCCACGTGTGCAGGCCCCACAGTCACTGCAGGTTGGGTGCTGATTGTCTGCGAGGCAGTCGGGCGCCTTCTGAAGGCAGAGGAGAGTGGAGGGCTCAGGCCCCTGGAGTTGTCTTTGGCTGCGTGTGCTTCGGCTTGTGAAATGCTACCTAACTTTCTTAGCAGAGAAAATAGCATCCCTGCTAATTAGCACTCTTAGGCCTCTCAGATGAAGGGGCTTCAAACTCTAACCGGTTCATTACCCACTTGGGTGAGACCACCGAGGAATGAAACCTAGATCCACAACTCTGAACAGCAGGCCCAGCCAGCTGGTGCTTGGGAGAAGCTGGGTCCATCAATAGCTTGCTGTGGAATGGAGGAACGTGGTTGTACAGGGCATGGGGCAGCTCAGTGTGTACGGAGACTTTCTTGCGCCTTATTTCCCTTACATCTTGCGAAAAGCCCTGGGAGACGTGGGGAGTTTTATGAGCCAGTGGACCTGAGTCTCAGTAACGGGGAGTGCTGTCCGAGGGCCCCGCAGCTGGTGAGCCGCAGGGCAGATTGGTGTCCAGGATTCCAGCCTGAGGGGTTCGTGCTGGTTCATTCCTGCCTGTGGGGACAAGCTGCGAGGAGAAGCGATTCTCCCGTGAACACGCATCGGGACCAGGATCAAGTAAACATGCTTCTTTAAAGAATATTTCTGTTGGAGTATAGTTGATTTACAATGCGGTGTTAGTTTCGGGTGTACAGCAAAGTGAATCCGTTGTACATACATCCGCTCTTTTTAAGATTCTTTTCCCATATAGGCCGTTACAGATGTATTGAGTTGCCTGTGCTATATACTGTAGGTGTTATTACTTCCCTATCTTATATACAATAATGTTTATATGCTTGCATGCTGAGTTGCTTCAGTCGTGTCCAACTCTGCGACCCCATGTACTGCAGCCCACCAGGCTCCTCTATCCATGGGATTCTCCATGGGGTTGCCATTTCTTCCTCCAGGAAATTTTCCCAACCCAGGGATCGAAGCCTCGTCGCCTCCAGCTCCTGTATTGCAGGCAGGTTCTTTACTGCTGAGCCACCAGGAAGCCCAGTAATGTGTATCTGCAATCCCCATCTTCCCGCTTATCCAGCCCTCCCTTGTCCCCTGGTAACCACAGGTTTATTTTCTTTTTCTTTTTTTTCTTTTTTTAAAAAAAACCACTTTTATTTATTTATTTTTGGTTGTGCTGGGTCTTTGTTGATGTGTGGGTCTAGCTGCTCTGCGGTATGTGGGATCTTCCCGGATCAGGGATCGAACCAGTGTCTCCTGCATTGGCAGACGGGTTCTTATCCACTGAGCCACAAGGGAAGCCCGCATAGGTTTATTTTCTGTGTCTGGAACTCTGCTGTAGATAAGTATACATACTTTAATATCAGGCATATTAGATAAAACCTCCAACGACTTAGGGCTTGATGGCTTTTACAGCACCGGCTCTCCTCTCCCCTGAGTGCTGTAAACAGATTTTGGTGGAGGTGGACTGGGCTTCTTATTCAGAATTTGCCCAGTGTCTGTCATGCGCCCCCCAGCAGGGCGGGGCAGTCCAAGAGACCCATTATCACATTTCAGTGGGAGCTTTGTGTTTGGCTTTTGGGATGTAGGTATCTGTTTAAATATCACATTGGCAGCAGTTCCTGGTTCTTTTCTGTGGCCTGTAATACCAAATGGAAAGTTTCGATAGGATCTTGACGCTCAGGTGTCTGTGTGCACTTGAGAAGGAAGTTTCCCTTTGGTTTGCTTCCTGCCTGAGAGAGGGGCAAGCCCCGGCCACTTTATTTTGATCTAGATCCTTGCTAAATGGGGAATCCCAGGATTCTTATTTCCCTCTTTTTTCCCTCTTTGTTTTAGAAGTCTTGGAAGGATCATTAGTGAAAGTCACTACCTGACAGGCGTGAGGCTCTTCTGGCCTAAAAACCCAGTTCGTGGACTCCGTGTCCTACTTAGGATCCCAGGGCTCTCAAGGCGGCCGTGGAGCTCTTCGCCTTCATTCAGCCTGTGGTTTGCAGGTGCTCAGCCACGTTGTAAGGAACACTGTACCCTGGCGCTGAGGCCGGAGCTCACGCGGGCACTGTCTTCAGGGTTTGTGGCCCCACCTTGCTTTTAAGCTGCCAGGTCAGCGGCTTCCCCCTCTTCACGTGGTTCATGGGAAAGATTGAGGGCAGGAGGAGAAGGGGGTGACAGAGGACGAGATGGTTACGTGGCATCACCGACTCAATGGGCCCGCGTTTGAGCAGACTCCAGAGATAGTGGAGGACAGAGGAGCCTGGCTGGCTATAGTCCATGGGGTCGCAGAAGTTGGACACAACTTAGCAACTGAACAATAACCACCATGAGTAAATAAGACCCGTGTGAGCCACAGGCTTGTCCAGCTCAGAAGCTGACCCCGGGCTTATCTAATACCTTGTACTCGGTAGGGCAGGTTTTGGCTCATCTGAGGCAGTGTGTCCTGCTTTTCATCCTGGCCTTCCCATGGCGTTGTTTGACCCCTGCAGAGGATTTTAATGCAACACACCAAGAAAAAGAATTAACCAGTTCGTTTTATAATTAGTGCAGTGAGATAAGCAGTGGAAGCCGCTCTGATTTCCTAATTGGATTTTGTGTGTGAGAGTATTCCTCATGGCTCTGCCCGCTGGCACGAATAATGAGCTGAGCCGACTCGAGAGGAATTCCTGTGATGCCGTCTCCGCTCCTTAGGAAGCAAGGCAGGCGCTGGTCGGGAGGCAGGGCCGGCTGTCCTCTCCTTGATCACTGTGCTGGCGCCCCATCCCTGTCACGGGGCCACACAGGAGGGAAGCCCCCAAGAGATGGAGTCCCCAGTTCCCAGTGAAGTCAGGGTGGGGCAGGTGGTGAGCCTTCGGTGAAAGGTGCCGGTCGGCATAACCAGGAGGCTTGGGCTTGAACTGGAGAACCCTCTGGCTGAGGAGACATGCTCCAGGTGTGTTCTAGACACGTTCTAGCGTTATATATATTTTAATATATATTTCTTTAAAATATATAGCTATAGAAATATAAATAATTTAATATAAATTAAAAATTTTAAGTCTTTCTTCTATGAAAAAAAGTACAGCTTTGACTGACAAAACACCACAGAAGATAGAAAGGCAGTTCAGCTCTTTGGGGCCCTGCTTTTTGGTTCGTAAAACTGAAGCACTTGCTGTTGGCAGAGCTCTAGCAAGAGCAGAGGAGAAACAGAGGTGGCATCAGCGTCCAGTGCAGCCGTTGTTGGAGTGCCCGTTTCCTTTGGGTTTAATTTTTCATTCATGTAGAAGTGTTAGTTTTCTATTCTGTAGAAGTGAAGACGGTTTTTTAGATTACCTAAGACAGTGTTTTCTAAGCAAAGCCCCCACCAGACGGCCAGGGCAGCCTTGCCTTCTTTTAGACACAGTGACCCAGAAGAGGTGTGTAGGGCTTCCCTGGTAGCTCAGTGGTAAGGAGTTCGCCTGTTGATGCAGGAGACACGGGTTCGATCCCTGATCCAGGAAGATCCCACATGCGGCAGAGCAGCTAAGCCCGTGAGCCACGATTATCAAACCTCAGAGCCTCAGAGCCACAAGTATGGAGCCCATGGGCCGCAACTACTGGAGCCCGCGTGCCCTAGAGCCGGAGTCCCACAACAGGAAAAGTCACTGCCACAAGAAGCCTGCTCACCTCCACTAGGGAGTAGCCCCCACTCCCTGCAACTAGAGAAGAGCCTGTGGCAGCAGTGAAAACCCAGGAAAGCCAAAAATAAATAAATAAATAAAAAGTAAAAAAAAGAGAGAGAAGAGATGTGTAGGTATTTTATTCGATGGTGTAAATGAGTTGTTAATTCACACGGAACCAGGGGGCAGACCTCAGGACTGCAGGGAAGCAGCCTCCAGGCCTCGCGTCGCCTTCCAGCTACCCCGCCTTCTCGCCTGGCCCCCTGACAGTCCCTCCCCGCTCCAGTGACCACAGGCGTCCCCCCTGACCCAGGCGTGGCACAGCTCCCGAGACCCAGGCCAGGTCCCGGCTGTGCCGTCGCAGCCCCTGGAGCAGGTGAGACGCCTCTTCTGCCCTCCTCCTCCTCTTCCTTTTCCTTCCCTTTCCTTTCTCATTTGAGGCACAAAACACAGTCAGTGAGATGCGTAAAATACACAGCTCTCGGCAGGCGCGCTCCAGGACCCCGTGGATCCAGGGGCTTTCCCCGAGGGGCCAGGCCTCAGCCAAGCCCTTCTAAGGCTACAGGCCCTGGAGGGTCGGCGGTGGAGGCACGGCTCTCAGCGGGCCGCGCGGGGTGGAGGTGGCCGCCCTCGCCCGCACAGCCTGGGTAGTGTGGGTGGACGGGGCCGGGCCGGGCCGGGTGGGGGTTCCGCAGGCGAGGAGCGTGCGAGGGGCTTCTGTGACACGTGAGTGCACCCGCACTTACCACCACCCCCACCCCAGGCAGAGCGCGTCCATCCCCCCGGAAGGCTTCTTCCCAGACGGTGCTCCTTCCTCCAGGGCCTCCACCATTCTACTCCAGTCAGCACCAGTCAGCTGTGTCCTTCAGTTTCTTTCCTCAGACACCTGGGGGTCTGAGCCAGGCACCCCTCCAGGCACCCCTCCGCTGTCCTTGTAAAACCTCACGACAGTCCTGGGAAGCGGTGTTGCTAGCTCCACTGTCTAGAAGGCTCGCAGAGGTCAGGAGAATTACCCCGGTGAGAGAGCTGTTACTAACAGAGGTCGAGAATGAATGTACAGCCTCTCTAGGAAGCCCCATCCTGCTAGGAAAGACCTGGGGGGCCCCAGTCTGCGGGGACCCTCGTGCTGCCCAGGCAGTCATGCTTCCTGTCTGTTTCCTTCAGACCCCAGCCGGCAGGGATCTGGCCTTGCTGGGGGGTAACCTCTTGGCACCCAGCAGCTCGGCGCAGGGCGTGCACCGGGGGCCCGTTGGCAGACAGGGGCTGCTCACTGCCCGTCTCCGCTCTTGTGGGAGGGCCGGGGGAAGCCAGCGAGTCGCCACCCCCGCCCCTGTCCAGGCCCTGCTCCAGGCTCGGGGCAGGTGCCCAGTGCAAGGATGGAGAGCCCAGAGGGCTGTGATGAGTCAGCAGCGAGCAGCACAGGCCCACGTTAGCGGCTCTTGCTGCCTCCCTTCTGGTGCCCATCTCGTGGCAGGAATTCGGTTCTGAATGTGAGGCCTGGACCCACTCCCTGCTCTTGGGTGACCTGAGTCCAGCAGGCTAAAATAATGCTGCCGCCCTGAGCACGTGGGTATTCTAATCTGAGAGTGCCTGTCTGCTGGCGTCCCCAAGGACACAGCGACACCCTGGCCTCTCCTGTGTGCTGGCGGCCCTCTGGGCGGGCTCGGCAGGCGGGGAGCCGTTCACGGATCTGAAAGGCTGAGGCCCAGGATCAGCCTTCCGCTTGTCGTCCGTGTGACCCTCTTTGCCCCAGTGGAAAGAGAGCCTCAGCCACTTGGTGTCTGCCGTTCAGGGGGGTGCCTCGTGAGGAAGGGTCATGCTCCTTTTTAGTCGTGCATCGCCTCAGATGCGTGTAAGTGAGCCCCCTCTGTAAGAGGACCAGAAGCCACAAGAGTCCCTGCCTTCAGTCGCCCAGCCTCTGCTTGGTGAGAAGTGACTTTGCCCGGTGAGTGACTGGCCAGCCTTGTTGTCTGAAACAAGATCTTCCTCTGTGGTACATCTGGAACTTGGCCTTCTCAGGGATCCCAAAATAGCCAGGCTGCTAAAGGGAGAACTTCGTGAGAGGACATGAGCAAGACCCCAGCCCCTTCTCGCCCGCCAGGCCCTGCTGGCATCGCAGGGCCAGCACAACTAATCCCCGAGGCTGTTCTCGTCCTGTGCCGCTTCTGCATTCCTAGGGTATCTCCCTTTCTTGCCGCTTGTTCTGAAAATACTCCCAAGGAGGCTGCCTCCCCACCACCACCCCTTCTCTGCAGATTTCCGAGCTGGGGCCTGTGTCGGGGTCCAGCATGAGTCAGTGCTGTCAGGAAACATGAGGAGGCCCTTTTAACCTCTTGGCACCCAGCAGCTCGGCGCAGGGCCGGGTAACAGGGGCTGCTCACTGCCCGTCTCCGCTCTTGTGGGAGGGCCGGGGGAAGCCAGCGAGTCGCCACCCCCGCCCCTGTCCAGGCCCTGCTCCAGGCTCGGGGCAGGTGCCCAGTGCAAGGATGGAGAGCCCAGAGGGCTGTGATGAGTCAGCAGCGAGCAGCACAGGCCCACGTTAGCGGCTCTTGCTGCCTCCCTTCTGGTGCCCATCTCGTGGCAGGAATTCGGTTCTGAATGTGAGGCCTGGACCCACTCCCTGCTCTTGGGTGACCTGAGTCCAGCAGGCTAAAATAATGCTGCCGCCCTGAGCACGTGGGTATTCTAATCTGAGAGTGCCTGTCTGCTGGCGTCCCCAAGGACACAGCGACACCCTGGCCTCTCCTGTGTGCTGGCGGCCCTCTGGGCGGGCTCGGCAGGCGGGGAGCCGTTCACGGATCTGAAAGGCTGAGGCCCAGGATCAGCCTTCCGCTTGTCGTCCGTGTGACCCTCTTTGCCCCAGTGGAAAGAGAGCCTCAGCCACTTGGTGTCTGCCGTTCAGGGGGGTGCCTCGTGAGGAAGGGTCATGCTCCTTTTTAGTCGTGCATCGCCTCAGATGCGTGTAAGTGAGCCCCCTCTGTAAGAGGACCAGAAGCCACAAGAGTCCCTGCCTTCAGTCGCCCAGCCTCTGCTTGGTGAGAAGTGACTTTGCCCGGTGAGTGACTGGCCAGCCTTGTTGTCTGAAACAAGATCTTCCTCTGTGGTACATCTGGAACTTGGCCTTCTCAGGGATCCCAAAATAGCCAGGCTGCTAAAGGGAGAACTTCGTGAGAGGACATGAGCAAGACCCCAGCCCCTTCTCGCCCGCCAGGCCCTGCTGGCATCGCAGGGCCAGCACAACTAATCCCCGAGGCTGTTCTCGTCCTGTGCCGCTTCTGCATTCCTAGGGTATCTCCCTTTCTTGCCGCTTGTTCTGAAAATACTCCCAAGGAGGCTGCCTCCCCACCACCACCCCTTCTCTGCAGATTTCCGAGCTGGGGCCTGTGTCGGGGTCCAGCATGAGTCAGTGCTGTCAGGAAACATGAGGAGGCCCTTTTAAGAAGCAGAGATGCTGGCCCTAACGTAGCTGGAATCGAAGCCTCCCTTGTCACTAGCTCAGTGGGTAATGAAATCTGCCTGCAGTGCAGGAGACCCAGGCTCAATTCCTAGGTCAGGAAGATCCCCTGGAGAAGGAAATGGCGACCCGCTCCAGTATTCTTGCCTGGAGAATTCCGTGGACAGAGGAGCCTGGAGGGCTACAGTCCATGGGGTCGTAAGAATAGGACACGACTTAGTGACTGAACCACCTCACCTTCTGATCTGGGTCTCTGAAGGTTTGGGAGGCTGCCAGGGACTCCCCGGTATGCGATGCTTCCTTGTCACCCAGAAAAGAAGTCTGTCCTACCAGTTTGGGAAACTGGTACTTCTCTTGTGCTCCACGGACACCTTGCTTGGCTCACCTGCTTTCTCTTGGCACTTCTGGTTCTTACATGGCTGGGCCAACAGCCTCTTCAGGAGGGGAGGGGATGTGCCTGGAAGAAGGGAGGGGTCAGGAGAGGTACCCACACTCTCAGCTTCCTGGCCCCTGGCTGGCACCGTGGGGCCCAGAGTCACCCTGAAGTTGGGGGCACCTGGCACCACGCTGCCTCCTCCTCAGGGCTGTTTCCTTCCCAGGTTCCAACAGGTCTGTGTTTCTCTTGTCTTTTAGGAAACCACATCCTCTGCAAATGGGCCTTCGCGGGAGAGTTCCAGGCCACTGGCCCCTCGAGAAGGCCATGCCGTGTATCCCCAGCTCCGGCCAGGCTACATTCCCATCCCCGTCCTCCACGAGGGCTCCCCGAGCCGGCCGCCACACCCGGTCTTCACCTACCCCCACCCCGGGACGCAGCGCTTCCCAAACCGAGGCGGGCGGGCCGGCCCCACCAAGGTCCCAGTCGCCTCTGCGGGGCGTGGCAGAAGCCAGCCAGCTGGAGAGACCGAGCGCACCGGCGGCAGCCGCTGCGGCAGCCCAGCCCCCAGCCCCCCACAGACCCGAGGTAAGGAGAGGCCTGGCCCACGGGCCTGGGGTTGTGATCTGGGTGGGAGGGCCTGAGTTTTATGCTTTCTGGGCTGCCCCAGACCGCAGATGACCCCAGACCCTGATGACAGCTGATGCGTGTGGGGCATCCGGGCCTGGCCTGCGTCACTTGACGAAGATCGCTCACTGACAGCCCCATGTCCCCCCTGCATTTCACAGGCTGGTTTTTTAGAGGAGCAGGGGTCATGGTTTGTTTCTATAGTTCAGGAATTGGGGCTCAGAAGGGTAAGCAGCTTGGTCCCAAAGCAAAACATGGGAGGTGGCATTGCAGGGCCTGGAAGCACTGAGTTCTCTGTGGACGAGAAGGAAGAGGGTCCAGGAAAGAGGAAATGAAGTGACCACAATAACTAAGACGTAGCTAGCCCTTCCTGTGGGTGGCCCTGGGAAATCCTGGGTACCTTCTGTCCACCCAGGAAAAAAAGAAGTCTGTCCTACCAGTTTGGGAAACTGGTACTTCTTGTGCTCCACGGACACCTTGCTTGGCTCACCTGCTTTCTCTTGGCACTTCTGGTTCTTACATGGCTGGGCCAACAGCCTCTTCAGGAGGGGAGGGGATGTGCCTGGAAGAAGGGAGGGGTCAGGAGAGGTACCCACACTCTCAGCTTCCTGGCCCCTGGCTGGCACCGTGGGGCCCAGAGTCACCCTGAAGTTGGGGGCACCTGGCACCACGCTGCCTCCTCCTCAGGGCTGTTTCCTTCCCAGGTTCCAACAGGTCTGTGTTTCTCTTGTCTTTTAGGAAACCACATCCTCTGCAAATGGGCCTTCGCGGGAGAGTTCCAGGCCACTGGCCCCTCGAGAAGGCCATGCCGTGTATCCCCAGCTCCGGCCAGGCTACATTCCCATCCCCGTCCTCCACGAGGGCTCCCCGAGCCGGCCGCCACACCCGGTCTTCACCTACCCCCACCCCGGGACGCAGCGCTTCCAAGCCGAGGCGGGCGGGCCGGCCCCACCAAGGTCCCAGTCGCCTCTGCGGGGCGTGGCAGAAGCCAGCCAGCTGGAGAGACCGAGCGCACCGGCGGCAGCCGCTGCGGCAGCCCAGCCCCCAGCCCCCCACGGACCCGAGGTAAGGAGAGGCCTGGCCCACGGGCCTGGGGTTGTGATCTGGGTGGGAGGGCCTGAGTTTTATGCTTTCTGGGCTGCCCCAGACCGCAGATGACCCCAGACCCTGATGACAGCTGATGCGTGTGGGGCATCCGGGCCTGGCCTGCGTCACTTGACGAAGATCGCTCACTGACAGCCCCATGTCCCCCCTGCATTTCACAGGCTGGTTTTTTAGAGGAGCAGGGGTCATGGTTTGTTTCTATAGTTCAGGAATTGGGGCTCAGAAGGGTAAGCAGCTTGGTCCCAAAGCAAAACATGGGAGGTGGCATTGCAGGGCCTGGAAGCACTGAGTTCTCTGTGGACGAGAAGGAAGAGGGTCCAGGAAAGAGGAAATGAAGTGACCACAATAACTAAGACGTAGCTAGCCCTTCCTGTGGGTGGTGCCTCCTAGCTCCCCGTTTGACGCCCCGTATTTCCCCGGAGCTTTCTGTATAAGAAACACAGAGAGACTGTCGTTCCATTAAGTTCGTGTTCACAGGGGAGTGTTAACCGCGTGGAGCTGCATGCCCGCCCTGCGGTGTCCACCGTTGCAGAGAGCTGCTTTGTTGGGTTTAAGCCTGAAGTCAGTGCTTCTTTGCAGTGACGTCCTTAATCCAGTTCTTAGCTGAGACTTTCAGGCCAGCGAACCCCAGCAGGAATCCTGAGCTCTGGGCCCATCTTGGTTTTCCTGTTTGCAGACCGCCCCGCCGTGTCCCCGCACTTCTTCTGAGCACAAACGCTCACTCCGGGAGTGGAACACATAGTTTGTGAGGGTCACCCGGAGGTGCTTTCCCTTTCTAGGAGAGACAGTATCTATGTTTGTAAGGTTTTAATTGTAAAAATTAAAAGGGATGCATCGGTCAGAGAAATCTTAACCATTCTAACCCAGCAGAGCCCTTAGAAGCCAGATGGGGAGCACCCTGTAGTTTTCCATAACAGAAAGTAAGTGGTTGGGATGCGAGAGGGACCTGGCCTTCCTCAGTCCACATGGGGACACAGCTCCCAGTGCCCACTGAGTTCTCTGTGGATGAGAAGCAAGAGAGTCCAGGAGAGGAAATGAAGTGACTACAATAACTAAGACAGAGCTCGCACTTCCTGTGGGTAGTGCCCGCACTGGACACACCCGCTGATTATTTACGGAATCTTCAAGTCAGCTCAGGAGGAGGGGTTACTCTTTTCTAGAGTTTAAATGCAGCTCTTAAATGGTAAAGAAGCTGCCTACAGTGCAGGAGACCCAGGTTCGACCCCTGGCTTGGGAAGGTCCCCTGGAGGGCGGGTGGGCGTGGTGACCTGCTCCAATAGTCTTGCCTGGAAAATCCTGTGGACAGAGGAGCCTGGACACAGTCCCTGAGGTCACAGAGGCAGACACTACTTAGCGACTAAAACAACAACAAGGAAGCTATTGAGCTGTTGAGAATTTGACCCCAGGCCTCTTGACGCCTGAGTTTCCAGTCTTAAAGACTGCAGTGTGAAACTGGCAAGGCTTATAAGCAAGAGGCAGACCTGGCGCCCTGAGCAGGCAGGTCCCGGGGACAGAGGGAGGGCAGGTGACGGTGGCTCACCAGCCGTGTGCCCGCGCTCTCTGTCCTGCAGCGGTCCCAGTCCCCAGCGGCCTCCGACTGCTCGTCGGCCTCCTCCTCGGCCAGCCTGCCCGCCGCCTCCAGCAGGAGCAGCCTGGGCGGCCAGCCGCTGCCCCGGGGCTACATCTCCATCCCCGTGATACACGAGCAGAACGTCACCCGGCCGGCCGCGCAGCCCCCCTTCCACCAAGCCCAGAAGACGCACTACCCGGCTCCGCAGAGCGAGTGCCAGACCCACCAGCCCGTGTACCACAAGATCCAGGGCGATGACTGGGAGCCCCGGCCCGCGTGGGCCTCCTCCGCCTTCCGGCCGCCCGTCCGGGGCGCGGCCAGCCGGGAGGGCTCTCCAGCCAGGAGCAGCACGCCGGTGCCGCCCCCGCCACCCCTCCGTGTGCAGACGGCGGTCGACAGGCCTCAGGTATGGGCGTCTCCGTCGGCAGCGTCTCTCTGGGGCCTGAGGGGCTCTGGGCAGGCGTCCTGGGTCCCCCGCCTCCCACCAGCCCTTCCCAGAGGAGAGCGAGCGCCTGGACATGCCGGCGGCAGCAGACATGCAGGGGAGGGCTGTGAGCCTCCAGTGCCTTCCACAGCTTTTGCTCCTGTTTTTGTTGCAGCTGCCTCGGGGCGGAGCCCAGCGTCCCTCACCTGGGGGCCCAGGTGTCTTTGTGCCCAACCAGATCCTTTCAGGGCCCTACCACACCTCCAAGGGCAAGCCAGTCTTGGCACTTCCATGAAGCCTTCTCATCTTTTCCCATGTGCATGGTCCCTTACAACATCTGATGATCCTGTGCATTTCAAAAGTGTTCATCTGCTTCTTCAGCTCTGCTCTGACTGACCGCAGGGAACATGTCTTACTCCTTTCTCCTTTGTGGTAAAAAACCGTGTTGCCTAGCCAATGCCTGGCTGGCTGGGCGACTGGGAAACGTTCCCGCCTGCCTGGTGAAAGTCATAGGCGGGGCCTGGGGGCTTCCCAGGTGGCGTGAGTGGTAAAGAACTCACTTGCCAATGCAGGAGATGTAAGAGCCATAGGTTCAGTCCCTGGGGTGGGAAGATCCCCTGCAAGAGGGCATGGCAAGTATTCTTGCCTGGAAAATCCCAGGAACAGAGGAGCCTGGTGGACTACAGTCAGAGAGTCACCGAGAATCAGACGTGACTGACGTGAGTTAGTCCAGCACCCAGCACAGAGGTGGACAGGCCTTGGGTCTGGGCAGAGGCAGTCTTCTGACTTTAGCCACAGAATACCCAGCAGACAGAGCCCCTCAGCGGCTGCGTGAACTCTTGACCACTGTTTTGAAAAGCAAAGTCCTGGAAACAAATGAAGGGCATCTTCTTTCCTACAAAGTGTGACACTGGCCAGGGCCCTCTAACAGAGCACCTTCCTTTTATTGTTTTTTTCTTTTCTTTTTTTTATTTGGAAATAATTTCAGCCTTAACCATCTACGTGAAGGTCATGAAAGGAAAGATTGAGCCATGGTCACTGTTAACATTTTGCTCCATTTGTTTTGTCATTTCTCCTCTCTCCATACATGATCTGTATTTTTTGTCTGAGATTTGGTTGTAAATATCACGCCAGCAGGTATTTTCCTAAGAGAGCGGCCTTCTCATTCGTAGCCACAGTCGAGGTACCAGCTGCAGGACAGTTCACATCCTTACAGCATTTTTGTCTCACACACCGTCTGTTTCCAGATCTCCTTTCCAGCAAGGTCCCCCTCGTTCCAGAGTCTGTTCTAGGATCATGAACACAGCGTGTGGATGTCATTTGCCTTTAGTCTCCTTTAACCTAGAACAGTTTCTCAGTCTTTTTTGCTGTCGTGACCTTGAAGAAAAGAACCTTTCTCCTTTCTGCTCTCATGACCTTGTTGAAGAGTGCACACCATAGGGCACATCCCTCTTAAGTGTTTCTAGCGTCACTTACTCGGCCATTGTTTTAAAGCTCAAGGAGAGGCGTGTGGTTGGTTCATGAGTGCTGAGGGCCGAAGTTGAGGACTTGTGGTTGGGAGAAGAGATTTGATGAAAAAGAAGGCTGGTACAAACAGCAGGCGTCTATCACATCCAGACTCAGACTCAGTCATCCTTTCAAATGGGAAAGAAGTGCCTGTTTGCAAAGCTGGTGATTCTTCCTCTCTTGTCTTTATCCCATACATTTTCTCTAATTGGTGAAACCATATTTAATCCTATTTCCGCTTAATCTTATTTGTTTGTAGTGACCTCCCTTTCACAGCTTGTTCAGAGATCCTCTGTTGGAGGCTTGCAAAGATTGGACCTAACTGAACATTATAGTGGGATTTAGTGTGTTTAACATGGAGTGTTGTACAAATAATACAGCCCAACTCAGGTTTCCCAGTTGGTGAAATCAGAGTGTGTGAGGTTTTTAAGGGGTTTTAGATACTCACGTAAATGCTAGATGGACCAAGATAGTTCTGTTTCAAGCACAGTTCATATTTTAAAACCATAGCCTATAGTCACACTAAAGGGCATCTCAGCCTCTGTAGCCACAAAGTCAGTGGGATGCTACACAGCTGAATGTTTAGCTCTGGTTTTAAGCAGAATTCTTACAGTGTTCTCCATTTGGGGCATCTTTCTTATTGTCAGAAAATACATCAATTTGGGCAGAAACCACAAGGTTGTCATAGGTTTTAAAAAAAAAAGACATTATAACTTTTCTGAAACAAGAGACGGGAAGGTCACACCCTGAGCAGACTGTCACACAGCATAATGAAGAGGGACAAGTGGCAATTATTACTCCATGGCTCCATCACCTGAAAGTCTGAGTCACCCAGGCCTTTGCTTTGGTCTAAAGTAACTCAGCAGTCAGCATGAATCTGGGGTATTTTCATTTTTGAAAAATTATGTTGGTTTTTTTCTCATTGCCGTAAGAATACTCTCTCCAGAAAAAGTCAGTGAGGGATCACAGACCAAGATACCAAGGTAACAAATGGAGGCCTGACAATGGTTTGGTTACAATACGACATCCCTCTTAAGTGTTTCTAGCGTCACTTACTCGGCCATTGTTTTAAAGCTCAAGGAGAGGCGTGTGGTTGGTTCATGAGTGCTGAGGGCCGAAGTTGAGGACTTGTGGTTGGGAGAAGAGATTTGATGAAAAAGAAGGCTGGTACAAACAGCAGGCGTCTATCACATCCAGACTCAGACTCAGTCATCCTTTCAAATGGGAAAGAAGTGCCTGTTTGCAAAGCTGGTGATTCTTCCTCTCTTGTCTTTATCCCATACATTTTCTCTAATTGGTGAAACCATATTTAATCCTATTTCCGCTTAATCTTATTTGTTTGTAGTGACCTCCCTTTCACAGCTTGTTCAGAGATCCTCTGTTGGAGGCTTGCAAAGATTGGACCTAACTGAACATTATAGTGGGATTTAGTGTGTTTAACATGGAGTGTTGTACAAATAATACAGCCCAACTCAGGTTTCCCAGTTGGTGAAATCAGAGTGTGTGAGGTTTTTAAGGGGTTTTAGATACTCACGTAAATGCTAGATGGACCAAGATAGTTCTGTTTCAAGCACAGTTCATATTTTAAAACCATAGCCTATAGTCACACTAAAGGGCATCTCAGCCTCTGTAGCCACAAAGTCAGTGGGATGCTACACAGCTGAATGTTTAGCTCTGGTTTTAAGCAGAATTCTTACAGTGTTCTCCATTTGGGGCATCTTTCTTATTGTCAGAAAATACATCAATTTGGGCAGAAACCACAAGGTTGTCATAGGTTTTAAAAAAAAAAGACATTATAACTTTTCTGAAACAAGAGACGGGAAGGTCACACCCTGAGCAGACTGTCACACAGCATAATGAAGAGGGACAAGTGGCAATTATTACTCCATGGCTCCATCACCTGAAAGTCTGAGTCACCCAGGCCTTTGCTTTGGTCTAAAGTAACTCAGCAGTCAGCATGAATCTGGGGTATTTTCATTTTTGAAAAATTATGTTGGTTTTTTTCTCATTGCCGTAAGAATACTCTCTCCAGAAAAAGTCAGTGAGGGATCACAGACCAAGATACCAAGGTAACAAATGGAGGCCTGACAATGGTTTGGTTACATACACGATGAATACCATAATTTACTTTTGTAACAAGTTTGGGTTGACTTTGAAAATCTTTTCTGCCATTAAACTTTTAAGAAGTTGTTTCTGTTTTCTTAGTCAGGACTCGCTATGAACAACAGCCTGTGACTCCTCAACCAGTTATTAAAACTGTCTCTGTGTGCTTGCCTCTTCTCCGCAGCCCATGACCCATCGAGAACCTTCGCCTATTCCCCAACCTGAAAGCAAACCAGAAAGCAGGCCGGGCCCAGCTGGACCAGATCTGCCTCCTGGACACATCCCAATCCAAGTGATCCGAAAGGAGGCGGATGCTCAGCCTGTGTTGCAGAAGCCCCCGCCTCCTTCGGAGAAGGTGGAAATAAAGCTCCCCGCTGCCCCAGTGCCTTGTCCTCCTAGCCCTGCCCCTTCTGCCGTCCCCTCTGCCGTCCCCTCTGCCGTCCCCTCTGCTGTCCCCTCTTCCCCCAAGAATGTGGCTGCAGAAGAGAGAGCAGCCCCCAGTCCTGCCCCTGCAGAAGCCGCACCCCCAAAACCAGGAGAGGCTGAGGTGCCCCCAAAGCATCCGGGTGTGCTGAAAGTAGAAGCCATCCTGGAGAAAGTCCAAGGGCTGGAAAAGGCCGTGGACAACTTTGAAGGCAAGAAGACGGACAAAAAGTACCTGATGATAGAAGAGTATTTGACCAAAGAGCTGCTGGCCCTGGATTCGGTAGACCCCGAAGGGCGAGCTGACGTCCGCCAGGCCAGGCGAGATGGGGTCAGGAAGGTTCAGACCATCTTGGAAAAACTGGAACAGAAAGCCATAGACGTCCCAGGACAAGTCCAGGTTTACGAACTCCAGCCCAGCTCCCTTGAGACGGATCGGCCACTGCAGGAGATCATGGAGATGGCGGCAGACAGGAGCAAGAAGCATGCGGGGGAGGGAGAAGACCCGCAAGCAGAAGCCCAGCCGCCGGAGGCCAAAGCAGTGGCAGCTCCGGGCCCCAGCAGCACGACAGACACAGCTGCCCACCCCGCGGCACCATAGTCTCCAGTGAGACGGGAGATCAGCCCGAGACGGAGGACTGACCCTGTGCTTTAGGGAATGTTGCGTTGCATGCACTTCAGGGATGTAAGATCGGTTGGTTTTACTCTTCATAGCCGCTTGGTACGCAGTAACTTGGGTGGAGGCACAACACTAATCAAAGGCTGAAAGGAAAATGATGCTTCTCTTGTATTCGTATTCGTACAAATAAAGAAGTTGCTTGTTACAGAGTTTAACCCCATAGCTGCTTGTTTCGGAGCCCTCTCTGCACGGGCCTCGTGTGTTAGCCCATGGATGTGAACTGTCTTTCGAGCTCTGTAGACTGAAGGAGGTTTTGGGGGGAGTTAGATGGGGAGTCAGTTTCTCATCACTAAATATGAAACCCATTTTTCAGCAATGTTGCCATTTGAACGGGATGATTTTTGTCATCTCTCTGCTAAGATACTTTAGATAGAATAAAATGTGTAAGGAGCCACAGGAATATCTGTATGTTGAATGACTTTAATGTATCGTTAAAAAAAAAAAATGAAAATAAAGTGTCAATGTACCTCAAGGTGTCTTCTGTGGTTTCTGAGTTTTAAGGAGTGGCGGCATCGAGGAGGCCTCTCATCAGCTGCAGGGCTGCAGGAGAAATAAGCAGCGGTGCCTTCACAAGCCTGCGC
The DNA here is from genome assembly GCA_022376925.1 of Tragulus kanchil. Taxonomy (NCBI): domain Eukaryota; kingdom Metazoa; phylum Chordata; class Mammalia; order Artiodactyla; family Tragulidae; genus Tragulus; species Tragulus kanchil. The sequence goes on from JAIOJX010000005.1 coordinate 165,941,853, forward strand.
TGAGATTTGTGACACCCCAGGGGTGCGGGCCATGAGAAAATGAGGCTGGGCCGTTTTTCTGTCTCAGCTTGCAGCTGAAGACCCGGGACTGTGGACTCGGGTCCTGGGAACATGCCCATCGGCCTTTTCTGATTGCCCCAGCCAGGTGCATCTCTGCCACCTGGTCCCAGACCACCTGCAGGCCTCCGCAAGCAGCTGAAAGACGGCATAGACGTCCCAGGACAAGTCCAGGTTTACGAACTCCAGCCCAGCTCCCTTGAGACGGATCGGCCACTGCAGGAGATCATGGAGATGGCGGCAGACAGGAGCAAGAAGCATGCGGGGGAGGGAGAAGACCCGCAAGCAGAAGCCCAGCCGCCGGAGGCCAAAGCAGTGGCAGCTCCGGGCCCCAGCAGCACGACAGACACAGCTGCCCACCCCGCGGCACCATAGTCTCCAGTGAGACGGGAGATCAGCCCGAGACGGAGGACTGACCCTGTGCTTTAGGGAATGTTGCGTTGCATGCACTTCAGGGATGTAAGATCGGTTGGTTTTACTCTTCATAGCCGCTTGGTACGCAGTAACTTGGGTGGAGGCACAACACTAATCAAAGGCTGAAAGGAAAATGATGCTTCTCTTGTATTCGTATTCGTACAAATAAAGAAGTTGCTTGTTACAGAGTTTAACCCCATAGCTGCTTGTTTCGGAGCCCTCTCTGCACGGGCCTCGTGTGTTAGCCCATGGATGTGAACTGTCTTTCGAGCTCTGTAGACTGAAGGAGGTTTTGGGGGGAGTTAGATGGGGAGTCAGTTTCTCATCACTAAATATGAAACCCATTTTTCAGCAATGTTGCCATTTGAACGGGATGATTTTTGTCATCTCTCTGCTAAGATACTTTAGATAGAATAAAATGTGTAAGGAGCCACAGGAATATCTGTATGTTGAATGACTTTAATGTATCGTTAAAAAAAAAAAATGAAAATAAAGTGTCAATGTACCTCAAGGTGTCTTCTGTGGTTTCTGAGTTTTAAGGAGTGGCGGCATCGAGGAGGCCTCTCATCAGCTGCAGGGCTGCAGGAGAAATAAGCAGCGGTGCCTTCACAAGCCTGCGCTGAGATTTGTGACACCCCAGGGGTGCGGGCCATGAGAAAATGAGGCTGGGCCGTTTTTCTGTCTCAGCTTGCAGCTGAAGACCCGGGACTGTGGACTCGGGTCCTGGGAACATGCCCATCGGCCTTTTCTGATTGCCCCAGCCAGGTGCATCTCTGCCCACCTGGTCCCAGACCACCTGCAGGCCTCCGCAAGCAGCTGAGTGGGTTCAGAAGGGCTCAGAGAAACCAGTTCCCAGTGTCGGCCCAGGTTGGCCCATGTGTTCTTGGAGTCCAGGTCACTGGGGATTGGGCACATGTTCTGCGGCAGTCTTGGGGTCATCTTTATCTGACACCTCTCTGAGTCACCGAGCCAATCTGGAACCAGGTTTGTCTTCCCATATTGGGTTCCTCGAAGTCACTGTGAAAGCAATCCAGTGCTCTGTGAAGTCACTGAAGAGGAGAGGAGCTGTCCGAACTAATGCCATTTAAGAGCTTTGGAAGAACCACGCCCCAGAATGTGGAGATGTGCTAGATTTTGGTTTTTTAAAGTCCTTGGTCAGATAACCTGATGTTCAGAAGGAAGCGAAAGATGGGCCTGAAGTCTCAGAGCTGCCAGGAAGCCCACTGACTTTCGAGTCCCTGAGCTGAGTTCCTTATGACTGTATTGAGTGTAATATTGGTGCCTGACAGTGTTGCACAAAAATGCACGCGGATGCGCTTGCCACTCAGCGTGGTGAGAAAGGCTGCAGTCGTTTCCATGGGAGTCCGCCAACATCTTTACGGGGTGAACTCATTTGAGGAGTGCAAGCTGACTGCTAGCAACACCGCCAATTCTAGAAAGGCAAGTGTGTAAATAAGGGGAAAAACGCCTACTGGTCTATTTTTTACTAGATGAATCAGGTAAAGAATATGACTGTCTATTTGGTGACTCGGGAATCTATTCTCAATGGTTCTCAGTGTTACGTCTTAAGTGGTTTCTGAATTAGGTGGATGTTTTATTACTGGAGGTCATCAACAGGTCCCTGAGCCTTTCCTGGGGGTGACAGGCTGGGTGTAGGGCTGGCTGGGAGATTCTTCTTAATGTGCCTGTCTTGCTCCTGTGAGAGTCAGGGACATAACAGCAGCTGTCCCCCTAGTGTCACGGGGCTTCGGCTTAATAATCATGCTACTGCTCTTTTTTTTTTTGGTAGAGAAATGCATTCTATTTATTTACTTTTGGCTGTTCTGGGTTTTCACTGCTGCCGCAGGCTCTTCTCTAGTTGCAGGGAGTGGGAGCTACTCTCTAGGTGAGGTGAGCAGGCTTCTTGCTGCAGCGACTTCTCTTGTTGTGGGACTCAGGCTCTAGGGCACACTGTGGCCCATGGGCTCCATAGTTGTGGCTCCGAGGCTCTAGAGCACAGGCTCCGTAGTTGTGGCTTACGGGCTTAGTTGCTCTGCAGCATGTGGGATCTTCCTGGATCAGGGATCGAACCTGTGTCTCCTGCGTTGGCAGGCAAGCTCTTTACCACTGAGCTACCAGGGAAGCCCCCATGCTACAGTTCTTTAAGAGAAAGTTTTAGTTTAGAACACAGACTTGATTCAGAATGACCAAGTTCAAATGGAAGCCTCGTGGAAAAGCTCTGGGACAGTGGACAAGTTACAGAACCTTTTCTTTGCTGGTTTCCTCAGTGGTAAAATTCGGGGCGGAGAGGGGTATGTGATTTAGTGTCTAAGTAGTATCCAATTCTTGGTGACCCCATGAACTGTAACCCACCAGGCTCCTCTGTCCATGGGGTTTTCCAGGCAAGAATACTGGAGTAGGTTGCCATTTCCTTCTCTGGGGGATCTTCCCACCCAGGGATTGATCCCAGGTCTCTTGCAATACAGGCAGACTCTTTACCAACTGAGCGACCAGGGAAGCCGATCAGTGGGGCCGGACGGGATGATTAAATGAACTCAGACATGGGAAGCAGTGAGCATAGTGCCTGGCCCATGACAGACGTTAGCTGTAATTGATGTCCTTGTATAACAGGCAAGGAAACAGGAAGTGTCTGGCACCCAGAGAGCCAGGACCCAGGGGCAGGATTGATCCAGACCCATGTGTATGTGCTGCTAAGTCGCTTCAGTCGTGTCCAACTCTGGGACCCTATGGATTGTGTCTCGCAAGGTTCTCTAGGCAAGAATACTAGAGTGGGTTGCCATGCCTTTCTCCAGGGAGTCTTCCCGGCCCAGGGATCAAATCCAGGTCTCCCGCACTGGAAGAAGATTGTTTATTGTCTGAGCCACGAGGGAAGCCCGAACAAGATCCAGGAGATCTCAAAGTGCACTCTGGTCTCCCCATCTTCTTTCGCACTAAGAAGGAAAGGACTCTGTGTAAATACCACAGAAATTTGAGAATAATTTCTCACCTCTTCCTTGGTCAGAGTGTTGGTCTTTTTCTTTTTTTTTAATATGTCAAAATCCTATGAGATTATTCCTGTTCCCCAGATAAAGGTAGTGACTTGGAACTGTTTTTTTCTTTTGGAACTGTTTTTTTCTTTTGGAACTGTTTTTTTTCCTTTGGGCTGCATCTTGTCAGATCTTAATTCCTGCCCATCAGTGAGAGTGAGGAGTTCCAACCACTAGATGCCAGGGAATTCCTAACTTGGAATTTTTTTGTTTCTTGGCCACTTCTATTGATCTTTCACTCATTTATCTTTGTTCTTTGACCTGTGTGGGCCTCCCGTTGCGGTGGCCTCTCTCATTGTAAAGCACAGGCTCTGGGCACATGCGCTCCAGAGCTCCGGCTCGGTAGTTGGACACATCCGTCCAGCCACTCCGCAGCATGTGGGATCCTCCCAGGCCAGGGATCGAACTGGCTTCCCTTGCACTGCAAGGCAGTGTCCTTACCCATTGGACCACCAGGGAAGCCCCAGCTTGGAACTTTTAGGTAGTAGCGTCTATACTAGGGTCACGTGCAGCCTCAACGCTGGCTGCCTGGACCCCTGGGTTTGAATTCTAAAGGCTCCTGGAGCTCCTCTCCCCCTCCCCATGCCTCTTCCGCCTGACTCTGCTCCTACCCTTGGGGCCCATGTCTCTCTGAGACTCTCCCCGCTGAGACAGAATCCTTCTCTGAATTCATTTCCCAAAACTCCCACCGGCCTTCAGTTTGTTTGCCAGGGGTCACTTGTCTTCCAGCTCTTTGGGTATCCAGTCATTTCCTAAACGAGACTGTTAAGTCCCCTGAGGGCAGGTCTGTTCTGACATTTTATACCCCCTTGTGGTCCAGACCTGGCCCACGGGCACCCTAGCTGGCCAGGAGGTCTTTCAAGTTGCTTGACTCGTTAGCATCCCAAGGCCAAAGTGATGTTGACTCAGGAATAAGCGTGAGTATTAGCCTCCAGGATATATTGTACAACACGGGGAGCATATGTAGTCAATATTTTACAATAACTAGAAATGGAGTGAAACGTTCCAGAATTGTGAATCATGAAACTGCACACCTGTAGTGAAAGTGAAAGTGTTAGTTGCTCAGTCGTGCTGACACGACTCTTTGAGACCCTATGGACTGTAGCCCACCAGGCTCCTCTGTCCATGGGATTCTCCAGACGGAGATACTGGAGTGGGTTGCCATCCCCTTCTCCAGGGGATCTTCCCAAGCCAGGGGTCAAACCCAGGTCTCCAGCATTTCAGGCAGGTTCTTTACTGTCTGAGCCACCATACTTGTATAATATTGTGCAGTAATTATACCTGAATTTTTAAAAAAGGAAAAAAAAAATTCGTTGATGAGCGTTGAGGGCTGGCTCTCCTGCCTGCTTTCTCTCATCATCCCCGGGTTATAAGTGTTGGCAGATGACTTCCCTCCCTCAGTCCGTTTCTCCACATCTATGGAAAGGAAATGCTGACCCAGGCCCCGCCCGGCGGTCTGGATGATTCTGGTGAGTCAGCACTTCTCACCGTTGTGGTCTCTGGGCTTCCTTTTCCTCCAGCCACACAGCACGGAGCTCCGTCCTGGGCTGTGCATTCCTGCCACGCCCATGTGAGCGCGGCGGCTGCTGTAACATTATACAAAACTGATCCTATGCCAAGGGACGGGATCCAGGGTTGCAGTTATTTTGGGACGAGATGGAGCCTGTGGGAAAATGCTGGAACATGTCTGAGTCACCCAGGCAAATACCTTTCTTTCCATGTTCCAGCATGTTTTGAACTTTAAGGCAGGGCCAAAAAAAAAAAAAAAAATGCCCCAGCAGGCGCACTGTGTCTTTGCGCCCGGCCTGGGCTGCGCCTCTGTGTCTGGGCGGCTCCGCCACAAACGCCGGGCCTTGAAGCGTTTGCATGTGGAGCAGTGTGAGGCGGACTTGGGTCAAGCCCTGGGAAGCCCTAAATGTTGGGGCACCTCCCAAGGCCAAAGTGATGTTGACTCAGGAATAAGCGTGAGTATTAGCCTCCAGGATATATTGTACAACACGGGGAGCATATGTAGTCAATATTTTACAATAACTAGAAATGGAGTGAAACGTTCCAGAATTGTGAATCATGAAACTGCACACCTGTAGTGAAAGTGAAAGTGTTAGTTGCTCAGTCGTGCTGACACGACTCTTTGAGACCCTATGGACTGTAGCCCACCAGGCTCCTCTGTCCATGGGATTCTCCAGACGGAGATACTGGAGTGGGTTGCCATCCCCTTCTCCAGGGGATCTTCCCAAGCCAGGGGTCAAACCCAGGTCTCCAGCATTTCAGGCAGGTTATTTACTGTCTGAGCCACCATACTTGTATAATATTGTGCAGTAATTATACCTGAATTTTTAAAAAAGGAAAAAAAAAATTCGTTGATGAGCGTTGAGGGCTGGCTCTCCTGCCTGCTTTCTCTCATCATCCCCGGGTTATAAGTGTTGGCAGATGACTTCCCTCCCTCAGTCCGTTTCTCCACATCTATGGAAAGGAAATGCTGACCCAGGCCCCGCCCGGCGGTCTGGATGATTCTGGTGAGTCAGCACTTCTCACCGTTGTGGTCTCTGGGCTTCCTTTTCCTCCAGCCACACAGCACGGAGCTCCGTCCTGGGCTGTGCATTCCTGCCACGCCCATGTGAGCGCGGCGGCTGCTGTAACATTATACAAAACTGATCCTATGCCAAGGGACGGGATCCAGGGTTGCAGTTATTTTGGGACGAGATGGAGCCTGTGGGAAAATGCTGGAACATGTCTGAGTCACCCAGGCAAATACCTTTCTTTCCATGTTCCAGCATGTTTTGAACTTTAAGGCAGGGCCAAAAAAAAAAAAGATGCCCCAGCAGGCGCACTGTGTCTTTGCGCCCGGCCTGGGCTGCGCCTCTGTGTCTGGGCGGCTCCGCCACAAACGCCGGGCCTTGAAGCGTTTGCATGTGGAGCAGTGTGAGGCGGACTTGGGTCAAGCCCTGGGAAGCCCTAAATGTTGGGGCACCTCCCACCGTAAAACTCCAGATAAAAAGAACAGTGAGCCACCGAAGAAGAGTAAGGATGATCTGTATCTACCGTGGTATATATACACTCTTGTTGCTTTTTTCAAAATCAAAAATATTCCTCCAGGGGTGGGTTGGTGTGGGTGTGTGGGTGTGGTTGGGCGTGTCCCTAACTTTCCTGAGACTCAAACTGCCTGTTGTCCTGGGCCGCCCACTAGGAACCAGGGGAGACCAGGAAGGGCAGCTCCAGTCCCGGGGGACAGTGCTGAGCAGCGGAGGATCCAAGCGCAGAGGAGAGGGCAGGCCAGGCCAGCTCCCTGTGGAAGGTAGGGTGGGGACAGCCACAGGGCATCTGCTGGGGTCCCCACACTCGGCAGCTCAGGATAACAGGAAGGGAGGGCAGAGTTCCCGATGCATCTGGAAGGCAGCCTAAAGGAGGTGCAAGGAAGTGGGGAGGGCCCTGGAAAAAGAATTCCAGACAGAAGGGACCTTTCTCTAGAACACTCCCTTTCCTGTCCTTGCCTGTCCCGGCCAGCGCTCGGCCCTGACTGTCCTGGGTGGCCCATGTGGCACTGTCCTTTCTCCTCAGCCCTGGTGCCGAGGAAGAAAGTCTGCTCTTACCCACAGAGAGAGCCCGCCACTCTGCTCCGCGTTATGCGACACCCTGGATGGGAGGGGAGTCGGGGGAAAATGGATGCATATGTAGGTGTGACTGAGTCCCTTGGCTGTCCTCCTGAAACCGTCACAGCATTGTGAGTCGGCTCCACGCCAATATAAAATTAACAGTCAAAGACGCCAAAGAGAATTCTACCGGCAAGATATGCAGTTATTTTGGGACGAGATGGAGCCTGTGGGAAAATGCTGGAACATGTCTGAGTCACCCAGGCAAATACCTTTCTTTCCATGTTCCAGCATGTTTTGAACTTTAAGGCAGGGCCAAAAAAAAAAAAAAAAATGCCCCAGCAGGCGCACTGTGTCTTTGCGCCCGGCCTGGGCTGCGCCTCTGTGTCTGGGCGGCTCCGCCACAAACGCCGGGCCTTGAAGCGTTTGCATGTGGAGCAGTGTGAGGCGGACTTGGGTCAAGCCCTGGGAAGCCCTAAATGTTGGGGCACCTCCCACCGTAAAACTCCAGATAAAAAGAACAGTGAGCCACCGAAGAAGAGTAAGGATGATCTGTATCTACCGTGGTATATATACACTCTTGTTGCTTTTTTCAAAATCAAAAATATTCCTCCAGGGGTGGGTGGGTGTGGGTGTGTGGGTGTGGTTGGGCGTGTCCCTAACTTTCCTGAGACTCAAACTGCCTGTTGTCCTGGGCCGCCCACTAGGAACCAGGGGAGACCAGGAAGGGCAGCTCCAGTCCCGGGGGACAGTGCTGAGCAGCGGAGGATCCAAGCGCAGAGGAGAGGGCAGGCCAGGCCAGCTCCCTGTGGAAGGTAGGGTGGGGACAGCCACAGGGCATCTGCTGGGGTCCCCACACTCGGCAGCTCAGGATAACAGGAAGGGAGGGCAGAGTTCCCGATGCATCTGGAAGGCAGCCTAAAGGAGGTGCAAGGAAGTGGGGAGGGCCCTGGAAAAAGAATTCCAGACAGAAGGGACCTTTCTCTAGAACACTCCCTTTCCTGTCCTTGCCTGTCCCGGCCAGCGCTCGGCCCTGACTGTCCTGGGTGGCCCATGTGGCACTGTCCTTTCTCCTCAGCCCTGGTGCCGAGGAAGAAAGTCTGCTCTTACCCGCAGAGAGAGCCCGCCACTCTGCTCCGCGTTATGCGGCACCCTGGATGGGAGGGGAGTCGGGGGAAAATGGATGCATATGTAGGTGTGGCTGAGTCCCTTGGCTGTCCTCCTGAAACCGTCACAGCATTGTGAGTCGGCTCCACGCCAATATAAAATTAACAGTCAAAGAAGACAAAGAGAAATTCCACCAGTCTTCTTGCGTTCCTTTCCACCTCCCCTGTCTTCCTTTCTCACCCAGCGCCTTCCTTGTCCTTGAGCCTACTGGAAGGGCAAACCAAAAATAGCCGTTTCCCTTCAATCTTCGGTTTACCCCTCTTATTAAATACCTGGGCAGAGCAGCAGAGGTCACCACCTGGCCTCCGTGCTCAGCTCCCCCCACGGGGATCTGCACCCTGCCCACTCCAGGCCGCTGTCTAGGTGGGGAGCAGTCATCACAGCAGAGCTGCCCAGACTCCCCTCCGCTCCACCCACTGCGACACTGAGGTCTCCCAAGCTCCCGACCTCAGCCCACGGCTCCTATCGCTGGTCCACAGCCTTCTGTGTCGGCTGGCCTAGGGCTTGGTACCTCGTTATTAGACAGACCTTAGTCTAGGTGCTGCTGAGCAGGTATTCCGTACACACAGAGGGGATCACTACCCTCGACCGTGTGGGTGGGCCTCATACAATCGGTGGAGGGCATTACAACCACTCCCAGATTTCTTGGAAAAGAAGACCTCCTGCCTCCAGACTGCAGGCTCAGCTCCCACCTGCCTGAGTCGCCAGCCTGCCAGCCTGACCCACAGATTTCCCACTCGCCTGCCCCCTCAGTCACAGGAGCTGATCCCTTCAAATAAATCTCTAAAAAGATACACACAGTCACCTAGAGGATGTTTTCGCATATGATGAGGGCTGTGCCTTTCCCATCAAAATCGCTTCCGGCTCCCTCCCGCCTGCTCTCCTCTGGCCACCTCTAGAAAGCAAAGCAAGATAAGAAAGCAAAGCACCCGTTTATTATTTCATAGTTGTCTACCTGATAAAATCTAAAGCATTGGCATCCTCTCCTCTCATCCGCTCGGTCTCAGCCTGTGGTCACCGTGGGAGGACGTGGATCCAGTGTTGTAGGAGATTTCCGACTTGTAAGAAAGCCATGCAGCTGCTTTTGTGAAACCTCTCAATTTTAAAATATTTTTAAATGATTAAAAGGCTTCCCCGGGGACTCAGAGAGTCAAGTAACTGACTGCCGTGCGGGAAACCTGAGTTTGATCCCTGGGTCGGGAAGATCCCCTGTATTTGATCTCTGGGTCAGGAAGATCCCTTGGAGGAGGAAATGACAACCCACTCAAAGGACAGCAGTCCCTGGGATCGCAGAGTCAGATACCATTGGCCGCTGAACAACAAATGCTTAGAAAGCCCCTGGAAGACCCAAAAAAGCCCATCTGCAGGCCAGATTTGGCCTTCAGCTGTCAGTTTTGCAAGGCTCAGGTCCCACTGTACTGTAAGTACTGGATTCTGTCTCGGTCTCTCTGTCCTTCCCGCGACCCCTGGGAGTTGAGAGAGCAAGCCTGTGGCCAGGGTTGGACCCCGGCGCCCTGCCTGGGAGGGAGGGGGACACGTGACCAGGGGAAATGGCAGCACAGATGGAGCTGAGCTCTCTGTTCCCTTCGGCATCTTGCTGAAATCCTGTTTTCTTTCCCCGCCACATCCAAGGCTTTCGTCTCGCCCCTCAAGACCTCCAGCGGTGCCAGCAGCGTGTAGGTCAGAGCTGGCCTACCTTCAAGGTCCCCTGACCACCCTGTTCCATAGAGGTCATTAGGCTGCCTCCAGGTCCCCTCGTGCAAACACACATTCAACTCCCCCTGCTCTTCACACACATTTCTTTAATAGTAGAATTTTTAAATTTTTTAATTTATTTATTTTTGGCTATGCTGGGTCTCCATTGTTGCATGGGCTTTTCTTTAGTTGGGCAGTGAGCAGGAACTACTCTCTAGTTGTGGTGTGCGGGCTTCTCATTGCAGTGGCTTCTCTTGTTGCGGAGTACAGGCTGTGGGGCACCCGGGCTTCAGTAGTTGTGGCACGTGCGCTCAGTAGTAGTGGATCCCAGACTCTGAGCACAGGCTCAGTCCATAGTTGTGGTGCATGGACTTAGTTGCTCCAAGGTGTGTGGGATCTTCCTGGACCAGGGATCGAACCTGTGTCTCTGGCATTGGCAGGCAGATTCTTAACCACTGAGCCATTAGGGAAGTCCTTCACACACTTTTTTTTTTTTTTAAGATTTATTTATTTATTTATTTGGGGGGCTGGGGTGGGGAGGGAGGGGAGCAGGCGGGCCACTTCTATTGGTCTTTCATTTGTCCATTTTCATCCATCTTTTGTTCTTTGGCCTGTGTGGGCCTCCCATCGCGGTGGCCTCTGTTGTCGCAGAGCACCGGCTCTGGGTGCATGCGCTCCAGAGCTCCGGCTCGGTAATTGGACACATGGGTCCAACCGCTCCGTGGCACGTGGGATCTTCCCAGGCCAGGGATCGAACTGGTGCCCCTTGTACTGCAAGGCAGTGTCCTTACCCACTGGACCACCAGGGAAGTCCCCTTCACACACTTTTTAAGGGCATTGTTTGGGAGTCAGCTCTGATGTCAGAGAGGCTGAGCCCCAATCCCAACTTTCTCAATAATTCTGCCACCTTAGGACAATTTCTTAATCTTTATGATCCTTGGTTTCTCCCTCGGGTGCATGCTAAGTAGCTTCAGTTGTGTCTAACTCTTTGCAATACCACGAACTGTAGCCTGCCAGGCTCCTCTATCCAGGGAATTCTTCAGGCCAAGAATACTGGAGTGGATTGCCATTTCCTTCTTCAGGGGATCTTCCCAACCCAGGGATCTAAACCAGGGTCTCCTGTTTTTCAATCATATTCTTTACCATCTGAGCCACCAGGCAAGCCTCTCTCCCTCCGTTAAATGGCAGCAACTAGAGTACCTATTTCTATTTCATAGTGATGTGGAGGGACCTAGAGTCTGTCCTATAAAGTGAAGTAAATCAGAAAGGGAAAAACAAATCACAGTAATATATTGATGCATGTATATGGAATCTAGAAAATGATATAAATGAACCTATTGGAAGGGCAGAAATAGAGATGCAAAGACGTAGAGAATGTGGGCACAGCCAGGAAGGGGAGGGTGGGGCAAAGTGGGAGAGTAGCTCTGATGTATACACACCACCATGGGTAAAATAGATGGCTAGTGGGCAGCTGGTGTCTAACGCTGGGAGCTCAGTTTGGTGCTGTCAGATGAGGGTGGAGGGTGGGGGAGAAGGGAAGCTCAAGAGGAAAGGGATATATGTATATATATGTATATGTGCAGCTGATTCATCTTGTACAGTAGAAACTAATACAACATTGTAAAGCAATTATGCTCCGATGAAATAAATTTTAAAAAATAGATAAGGGTACCTACCTCTACACTAAGTAACACGTTGAATCCTGGGGACAACCACTTGCCCCGTTGGGAGCACTACTTCTATCACTTTCCCTACATGCCGCCGCCTGATGAAGAAGAGGTCCAACCACAGACCTGCAGGCCCTGCTGCTCTCCAGCCTCTAAATGGGGCTGGGCAGAGTCCAGGGGAGGAATAACTGCACACACCTCGCCTTCTTCTCTCTCTGCCATTGCCATCCATCTCTGAAGCGCTCCCCCTACCACCACCACTCAGGCCTCGATGGCATCTTTTTTATTTATTTGGCTGTGTCAGGTCTTCATTGCGGTACACGGGATCTTCTCTCTTTGGTTGCAGCATGTTGGGTCTCATTTCCCAAGCAGAGATCAAGCCCAGGCCCCCTGCATTGGGAGCATGGAGTCTTAGCCACCGGACCACCAGGGAAGTCCCTGGATGGCATCTTTTTACAGGGTCTTCCAAACAAGTGTATTTACAGTTCCAAGGAACTGGAAACAGTTCCTTCCCCTCACAGGACCTCAAGCAACAGGGTTTACTGCCAAGATCTTTGATCCTGGAGCCCAGGAAAACACCCAGGCCAGGCCTTGGGGATCAGGAGCAAGAAAGGCTGGGATCCAGAGTGGCTCAGGGTCTGCCATTGGACTAGGCTCATATTCTTTCATGAGCCACCAGGCAAGCCTCTCTCCCTCCGTTAAATGGCAGCAACTAGAGTACCTATTTCAAAGTGATGTGGAGGGACCTAGAGTCTGTCCTATAAAGTGAAGTAAATCAGAAAGGGAAAAACAAATCACAGTAATATATTGATGCATGTATATGGAATCTAGAAAATGATATAAATGAACCTATTGGAAGGGCAGAAATAGAGATGCAAAGACGTAGAGAATGTGGGCACAGCCAGGAAGGGGAGGGTGGGGCAAAGTGGGAGAGTAGCTCTGATGTATACACACCACCATGGGTAAAATAGATGGCTAGTGGGCAGCTGGTGTCTAACGCTGGGAGCTCAGTTTGGTGCTGTCAGATGAGGGTGGAGGGTGGGGGAGAAGGGAAGCTCAAGAGGAAAGGGATATATGTATATATATGTATATGTGCAGCTGATTCATCTTGTACAGTAGAAACTAATACAACATTGTAAAGCAATTATGCTCCGATGAAATAAATTTTAAAAAATAGATAAGGGTACCTACCTCTACACTAAGTAACACGTTGAATCCTGGGGACAACCACTTGCCCCGTTGGGAGCACTACTTCTATCACTTTCCCTACATGCCGCCGCCTGATGAAGAAGAGGTCCAACCACAGACCTGCAGGCCCTGCTGCTCTCCAGCCTCTAAATGGGGCTGGGCAGAGTCCAGGGGAGGAATAACTGCACACACCTCGCCTTCTTCTCTCTCTGCCATTGCCATCCATCTCTGAAGCGCTCCCCCTACCACCACCACTCAGGCCTCGATGGCATCTTTTTTATTTATTTGGCTGTGTCAGGTCTTCATTGCGGTACACGGGATCTTCTCTCTTTGGTTGCAGCATGTTGGGTCTCATTTCCCAAGCAGAGATCAAGCCCAGGCCCCCTGCATTGGGAGCATGGAGTCTTAGCCACCGGACCACCAGGGAAGTCCCTGGATGGCATCTTTTTACAGGGTCTTCCAAACAAGTGTATTTACAGTTCCAAGGAACTGGAAACAGTTCCTTCCCCTCACAGGACCTCAAGCAACAGGGTTTACTGCCAAGATCTTTGATCCTGGAGCCCAGGAAAACACCCAGGCCAGGCCTTGGGGGATCAGGAGCCGAAGAAAGGCTGGGATCCAGAGTGGCTCAGGGTCTGCCATTGGACTAGGCTCATAGTGCTTCCTGAAATTTCTCTGCTGTCCTCTCCTCAACAACGATTAGGACATGAGAATCGGGGCACATGATGCCATTGGGGAAGCACTCAGCTGGCAACCTCGGGTCTTTCCAACTGCCATGAGATGGAACCTTTGGGGAAAATGACCTTGGCAAAGAGATCAGGAAACAGCATGGTTCCTGGGAGCTGGAATTTGCTGTTGGTAAACAACAGGAATACAGAAACAGGGGCTGTGTTGTAAGAGCACACTGACCCTAATGCCTCTGGCAGTTGATACCTAACCATGGCAGTCACCCTTCAGGGCCCCTCAACATTATGTTTATGGAATCGGACAGTTCGGTTCCAAAAGTGAGACACAAAAAGATTCCTCTTCATATGTTTCTAAACAACATGTAAGCAAAGTCAGTCCTAGGTGATGAGGTGTTGAGGCAGAGAGAGCATGCCTGAGGGTCTACTAGTAACCTGGAGCCTTAAAGTCATCTGTGCCCCAAACCCATGTCCATGTGCTTTCTGAGATATAATTCATGTATCAAGTACGTTGACTCATTTAAATGTACAATTCAGTTTTTTAAATATATTCACAGAGTTGTGTAACCATAACCGTGGTCAATATTAAAACATACTCATCACCCCCTAAACAAAGCTCCATACCCATTAGTGTTTGCTCCCCATTTCTTTCTAACCCTCTCCCCACCACCTCCACCCTTGGCAACCATTAATTTACTTTCTGTTTTTATAGATTTGCTTGTTCTGGACATTTCATATAAACTGAATCATGCAATATTGGATCATGTGTAACTGACTTCTTTCATTTAATGTTTTCAAGATTCATCCACATTGTAGCATAAATCAAGGCTTTGATTTATTGCTGAAAAACACCTATTTTGGTATTTATCCATTCCTTGGTTTATGGACATTTGGGTCATTTCTACTTTTCAGTTATCATGAGTAAAGCTGCTATAAAGATTTGTATGTAAATTTTTTGTGTGGACATATGTTTTTATTTCACTTGAGTATATTCCCAAGTAAATATACTTGCTGGGGCACATGGTGACTCTATGTTTAACTTTCGGAGGAACTGCCAGACTATTTTCCATAGTGGCTGGACCATTTTTTACAATTCTACCAACAGTGTAGAAAGATTCCAATTTCTCTGCATTTCCTTCTCTATGTATCTTAGTTAAAATGTTTGAGTATAGATTTGACTCTTACCACCAGGAGCTACAGTTTGCTGACTAGTCCATGGACTGGCTTAGGCTTGTTACTTAGCATTGGTCAAATCACCTAGGCCCAGGGTAATGACGCAGAGTAACGTATGCAAAGCAAGTCTGCAGAGCGTCCACACCTTCAGCACAGCCTGGAGGGAAGGGAAGAGGTTTGAAGGACATGATTCCCAAAAGGCAGAGGCCTTGAGGATCAAACCAGCTTCATCTCAGGACCATTTGCACACAGAGGGCGGCTAGCCACAGAAACAAAATGGTGTTGCTTTTCTTGGGAGTCTAAACAAGGCAAATTAGGAGGCAAAGAGAGCATGCCTGAGGGTCTACTAGTAACCTGGAGCCTTAAAGTCATCTGTGCCCCAAACCCATGTCCATGTGCTTTCTGAGATATAATTCATGTATCAAGTACGTTGACTCATTTAAATGTACAATTCAGTTTTTTAAATATATTCACAGAGTTGTGTAACCATAACCGTGGTCAATATTAAAACATACTCATCACCCCCTAAACAAAGCTCCATACCCATTAGTGTTTGCTCCCCATTTCTTTCTAACCCTCTCCCCACCACCTCCACCCTTGGCAACCATTAATTTACTTTCTGTTTTTATAGATTTGCTTGTTCTGGACATTTCATATAAACTGAATCATGCAATATTGGATCATGTGTAACTGACTTCTTTCATTTAATGTTTTCAAGATTCATCCACATTGTAGCATAAATCAAGGCTTTGATTTATTGCTGAAAAACACCTATTTTGGTATTTATCCATTCCTTGGTTTATGGACATTTGGGTCATTTCTACTTTTCAGTTATCATGAGTAAAGCTGCTATAAAGATTTGTATGTAAATTTTTTGTGTGGACATATGTTTTTATTTCACTTGAGTATATTCCCAAGTAAATATACTTGCTGGGGCACATGGTGACTCTATGTTTAACTTTCGGAGGAACTGCCAGACTATTTTCCATAGTGGCTGGACCATTTTTTACAATTCTACCAACAGTGTAGAAAGATTCCAATTTCTCTGCATTTCCTTCTCTATGTATCTTAGTTAAAATGTTTGAGTATAGATTTGACTCTTACCACCAGGAGCTACAGTTTGCTGACTAGTCCATGGACTGGCTTAGGCTTGTTACTTAGCATTGGTCAAATCACCTAGGCCCAGGGTAATGACGCAGAGTAACGTATGCAAAGCAAGTCTGCAGAGCGTCCACACCTTCAGCACAGCCTGGAGGGAAGGGAAGAGGTTTGAAGGACATGATTCCCAAAAGGCAGAGGCCTTGAGGATCAAACCAGCTTCATCTCAGGACCATTTGCACACAGAGGGCGGCTAGCCACAGAAACAAAATGGTGTTGCTTTTCTTGGGAGTCTAAACAAGGCAAATTAGGAGACCGTTATAACTAGGTTCATCTGCTTCAACCAGTGCTGTGGAGTCTACATACAGCCAGGTCTCTAATTTTTCCCTTAGTTGCTGGAGCACCTGTGTGCCCCTACGGGCATTCACTTAGGTCAGAGGGGTCCATCGTGCTGCAGATGTGGAAAGAGAGAACAAGGGGTCAGCTTTGTTCACCAAGTGGTGCCTCGGAGGCACCTCAGCATCGCCATTGAAGGCAGGCCCTTCTTTACTGGGAGACTCTTTACTGTCTCAGTCACCAGGGAATCCCCAGGAGCCTGCAATTCAAGACATCTGTCAAGTCTTGAGGAGGGGCCCTGAGATCCCACCCACTGGGCTGCTCATTGACTGTTTACCTTCCTTCCCAGGTGTGATGCAGAAGAGGTATTTAGCACCATAACAGGGCTCTTCTCAACACCTTCACCTGAACAAGAGTCTTAGCCAACTTCAACAGAACGGAGTTTTTTTTTCCGTGGACCTTCGCCTCTGGACCTCCAAGCTTGTCCTCTGTGAACCCTCGGTAAGCTCCTTGCCGCCTCCCAACCATTTCCCCTTCCTCTCACCCACATCCCTGGTCTCCAGTTGAGACCAGGCTCTCACAGAGGCTCTGTGAGGCTCTCACAGAGTTTCCCTTGGGACTTTTGGTATTCTTTTCTCAGCAACCTTTCATCTATTGCAACAGATTTTCTTCTCCTTGAATCTCAGAGAGAAAGGGCTGAGATTTGGAGATTTGGAGATTTTGCCCTGACAAATCTCCTTTACTCTTGTGTGTGTGTGTGTGTGCTCAGTCGTGTCCGACTCTGTGCAGCCCTTTGTAGCCCGTGAGGCTCCTCTGTCCACGGGATTCTAAAGGCAAGGATACTGGAGTGAGTTGCCATTGCCTATTCCAGGGGATCTTTCTGAGCCGGGGATCAAATCTGTGTCTCTTTCATTGGCAGGTGGGTTCTTTACCACCAAGTCTCCTGGGAAGCCAGTCTCCTTTACTATTGACAAGTTTATATTCTTTCTCGTTGGCTATTGGATTTGCTTATCAAGAGGTATTAAGGAGGAAGCAGACTTCATCAACCCTTTAAAAAAACTTGATGTCACCTTCCACTCAGGCCATGAGTGCTTACTTGCCCAGAGTTTTCATAACTAAAAGAATGTACACAGACCCTTGCCTAAAGATTCTACCCTCCATTGCAATAATCGTGGCATAATTTATAATTTTCTCCAAATAGGTGCCCAACTATATTTTTTAAAGATTTTAGATAATTTTGATGAGTTACTGGGTAACAAAGTTCTTCTGACAAAAAGAGACAAAATGATCATTATTCTTGATATATGTATAAACCCTCAGGATTTAAAGTACTAAAAATATATAACTTCCATTTTGTTTCATTATGCTTCATCCTAATGATCAAGATTTTATAAAATATACAGTTTGGAAATGAAACATTTTTAAATCATTTGATGAATGGTTTTAAGGAATAAGTTTCTTAGAATGACAAGAAAGGGAGAAGGAAAGGGGGAAGGGAGGAGGGAAAAGAAGGTAGAGAGGGAGGGAGGGGCATCCCAAAGAATGACATTATTAATTAGTACAAAATGTATGTCTGAGATGATTTATTCTATTATACATGTATTTTTATTTGTGGTACGTTGGAATGCAAACCTGCAAGTATTTCTTTAGAGCTAAGGCTTTACCAAAAGCTATTTGAGAGGTAGAAGTCTCCAGGGGAGGTCATTTGCGAGCACAAGCTAAAGCTGGCAGCTACTGGCCTGGGTGGATGGGCTGTGATTGTGAAATTAGGCCCTGGAGTCCCGAGGTCCTGGCTCTTCACCTCCGCATCCTCAGTAACTCTCTGTGTGTATTAGGGAGTCGCTTCCCTTGGGATCTTGACATCCTGCTCCAGTTCTATGTTTGCTAATACAGGACTCAATGCCACCAATAATTAAATCTGAGATCAGAGATTTCACCCCGTCGATCGGTAGGGGGCGACTTGTGACTGTGCCTTCCGTTTTTACCCCAATGCTAAGAAGCCCTTTTCTGCTTTCTCAGGAAGTCATTCCTGTGATTGTGGGCTCCACTTCAGAATGAATTCCTTCTTCCATTATTTTTTAAATTCTTATAACACAAGTAATACATTAACAAAGAATAAAACCAGATTTGATGAGCAAATTAAAAAAAGCAAGTACCAGGTGCTGGTCTAAGATTAGGACACAGCCATGCACTCATTCGTTACATGAATACATGAGATGCACTTGTTTTCTAAAATTGGGAAGATTTGTGAATTAGAAACAATGTAACTTATAATCTGATTAGAATTCTATTCTAATAATGGGAACTGACAGCTCCCACTTGAGATGGTATGATAAGCCAGTCAGTCCTAAAGGAAATCACCCCTGAGTGTTCATTGGAAGGACTGATGCTGATGCTGAAGCTGATGCTCCAATACTTTGGACACATGATGGGAAAAATCAATCCATTGGAAGAGACCCCGATGCTAGGGAAGACTGAAGGCAAAAGGAGAAGGGGGCAACAGAGGATGAGATGGTTGGATGGCATCACCAAGTCAATGGACATGAGCTTGAGCAAACTCCAGGAGATGGTGAAGGACAGGGAAGACTGATGTGCTACAGTCTATGGGGTCACAAAGAGTTGGACATGACTTTGTGACTGGACAACCAAAAATGATATGGCCCATTCATATCTAGCAATATAAGCCTGACTTTGGGGCAAAAGGAAAGTGTTCTTAGCACTTCTCTTGTTGTCATTCAGCCACTAAATCATGTCCAAAGTTTTGAGCCCCCAGAGACTATAACCCATTAGACTCCATGGGATTTTCCAGGCAAGAATATTGGAATGGGTTGCCATTTCCTTCTGCCAGGTTTATTCTTTCATAAGGAGCAAGGTCAACATAAAATTTATTTGTATGAGCCAGAGATATCTTATTCTTAAAAAGAAAATTAATGTCACGACTGTATTAGGGAGTCGCTTCCCTTGGGATCTTGACATCCTGCTCCAGTTCTATGTTTGCTAATACAGGACTCAATGCCACCAATAATTAAATCTGAGATCAGAGATTTCACCCCGTCGATCGGTAGGGGGCGACTTGTGACTGTGCCTTCCGTTTTTACCCCAATGCTAAGAAGCCCTTTTCTGCTTTCTCAGGAAGTCATTCCTGTGATTGTGGGCTCCACTTCAGAATGAATTCCTTCTTCCATTATTTTTTAAATTCTTATAACACAAGTAATACATTAACAAAGAATAAAACCAGATTTGATGAGCAAATTAAAAAAAGCAAGTACCAGGTGCTGGTCTAAGATTAGGACACAGCCATGCACTCATTCGTTACATGAATACATGAGATGCACTTGTTTTCTAAAATTGGGAAGATTTGTGAATTAGAAACAATGTAACTTATAATCTGATTAGAATTCTATTCTAATAATGGGAACTGACAGCTCCCACTTGAGATGGTATGATAAGCCAGTCAGTCCTAAAGGAAATCACCCCTGAGTGTTCATTGGAAGGACTGATGCTGATGCTGAAGCTGATGCTCCAATACTTTGGACACATGATGGGAAAAATCAATCCATTGGAAGAGACCCCGATGCTAGGGAAGACTGAAGGCAAAAGGAGAAGGGGGCAACAGAGGATGAGATGGTTGGATGGCATCACCAAGTCAATGGACATGAGCTTGAGCAAACTCCAGGAGATGGTGAAGGACAGGGAAGACTGATGTGCTACAGTCTATGGGGTCACAAAGAGTTGGACATGACTTTGTGACTGGACAACCAAAAATGATATGGCCCATTCATATCTAGCAATATAAGCCTGACTTTGGGGCAAAAGGAAAGTGTTCTTAGCACTTCTCTTGTTGTCATTCAGCCACTAAATCATGTCCAAAGTTTTGAGCCCCCAGAGACTATAACCCATTAGACTCCATGGGATTTTCCAGGCAAGAATATTGGAATGGGTTGCCATTTCCTTCTGCCAGGTTTATTCTTTCATAAGGAGCAAGGTCAACATAAAATTTATTTGTATGAGCCAGAGATATCTTATTCTTATATGAGAATGAAAAATTAATGACTCACGCTTATTTCTTAGATAACTAGTAAGAAACCCCACCATCCCACGAGCTCTTCCCCAGAGCTCTTGCTCGTGGCAGTAATTATGGGAAATCAGAGCATCCACCACCATTCCTCCTACAGGGACTGGAGCTGCCCCTCTCCAGGCAAATGGACAAATTTGTGAGCAGAGAGGCATCTCAACATTATGGCGGGGCCTAAAACTTGCATTTGAAAGACTGGAGAAAAGATGAGAAGCGACTTCTCCCCTCTGTGGAAAAGTAATGATTCCATAGTGGCAGACTGGCTGATCAGTCCTATCGAGAACAGCTACAAAAGCTGAACAAAACATCTAAGATGAGTATTTGAAGGTGAACTACCAAAGTAGTGAGGATTTGAGGGCCAAGATCCTAGAGAAAAGGCTAGCATGGAGAAAGACATGGCAACCCACTCCAGTATTCTTTCCAGGGAAATCCCGTGGACAGAGGAGCCTGGCAGGGTATAGTCCATAGGGTCACAAAGAGTTAATGGAGACCGTCCTGTGCATTGTAGGATGCTGAGAAGCATCCCTGGCTTCTACCTACTAGATGCCAGTGGCACCCTTGCCCAAGTTCTGACAACCAGATACATCTCCAGGCATTGCCAGTGTTCCCTGGTAAGCAGAATCATCTCTGGTTTAAAACCAGAGTGTAAGGGTATCTGCCCAGACCCTGTTGCCTGCCAGAAACAAAAATAAATCTTAACATCAGCCAGAGCCTCAAGTTATATCTGTAATTTTTTCATACATGAGATCCAGTACCTAATAAAAACATTACTTTAAAATAAATGACAGAGTTGATAGACATAAAAAGAAGTAAGTCCACAATCGTGGGGAGACAAGCTGGTGGAGGTTTTCGCATCCTTGGCACAGCCATGAGAAATCTTGGAATGAGAAATAACAGCTATGAGAAACATAACAGAAAGAGCTGAGACAAAGACAAGTTGATACCCATTAGACTCCATGGGATTTTCCAGGCAAGAATATTGGAATGGGTTGCCATTTCCTTCTGCCAGGTTTATTCTTTCATAAGGAGCAAGGTCAACATAAAATTTATTTGTATGAGCCAGAGATATCTTATTCTTATATGAGAATGAAAAATTAATGACTCACGCTTATTTCTTAGATAACTAGTAAGAAACCCCACCATCCCACGAGCTCTTCCCCAGAGCTCTTGCTCGTGGCAGTAATTATGGGAAATCAGAGCATCCACCACCATTCCTCCTACAGGGACTGGAGCTGCCCCTCTCCAGGCAAATGGACAAATTTGTGAGCAGAGAGGCATCTCAACATTATGGCGGGGCCTAAAACTTGCATTTGAAAGACTGGAGAAAAGATGAGAAGCGACTTCTCCCCTCTGTGGAAAAGTAATGATTCCATAGTGGCAGACTGGCTGATCAGTCCTATCGAGAACAGCTACAAAAGCTGAACAAAACATCTAAGATGAGTATTTGAAGGTGAACTACCAAAGTAGTGAGGATTTGAGGGCCAAGATCCTAGAGAAAAGGCTAGCATGGAGAAAGACATGGCAACCCACTCCAGTATTCTTTCCAGGGAAATCCCGTGGACAGAGGAGCCTGGCAGGGTATAGTCCATAGGGTCACAAAGAGTTAATGGAGACCGTCCTGTGCATTGTAGGATGCTGAGAAGCATCCCTGGCTTCTACCTACTAGATGCCAGTGGCACCCTTGCCCAAGTTCTGACAACCAGATACATCTCCAGGCATTGCCAGTGTTCCCTGGTAAGCAGAATCATCTCTGGTTTAAAACCAGAGTGTAAGGGTATCTGCCCAGACCCTGTTGCCTGCCAGAAACAAAAATAAATCTTAACATCAGCCAGAGCCTCAAGTTATATCTGTAATTTTTTCATACATGAGATCCAGTACCTAATAAAAACATTACTTTAAAATAAATGACAGAGTTGATAGACATAAAAAGAAGTAAGTCCACAATCGTGGGGAGACAAGCTGGTGGAGGTTTTCGCATCCTTGGCACAGCCATGAGAAATCTTGGAATGAGAAATAACAGCTATGAGAAACATAACAGAAAGAGCTGAGACAAAGACAAGTTGATTCAATTCACATGGACTTAATAGCTTGGGTCATACTGATTGCAAGAACAGGTGAGAGGTCTGCTGTGGACTTAGAAACACCTGGTGAGTGCACATAAGAACGCTGCGAGTACACACAGAGCAGACTTAGCTTCTTGCTGGTCTAGTTGCCCCTCCGCTGTCGTATGCCCCTTCCATTAAGGAGACAACGTCAACAACCTAGAATCAGGAGGGTAATTATTGACCAGGGCTGTGACTGAGTCCCAGCCTGCGCTGATTGTATCATTTCCTGCAAACACCTGGATTCTTACAATCTCAGTAAAAGCAGACTGCACAAACGTGTATGGGGCTCTTGACTCAAGTGATCTTATGCCCTCCTTTCCCATCCTTTCTCTCTCTCTGTATTTCTTAATGTCTCGCCAAACCTGCTATTCTCTATGCACTCGGCTGATATGCTGCATCACACAATCATTGTAGGATACTTAAGGACACATTTCTCAGGAATGGATAGAAAACGCAGGAAAAAAAAAATCAAGATTTGGGCAATGGGATTAATAAACTGTGAGAAGGGAGAGTTTCTGGAAGGCAGGAGGAGGGCAGTTCCACAATGGTGGGCACGGGGTTGCTGGAGGAAATGGAGGCATTAGGGAAGATGGACACAGGTGTGGAGAAAGGCACACCCTTGTGGGCCCCTTTTAGCTGAAGGCCTAATGCTGTGAGGCCTCTTCACTGTGGGTGATACAAGGAACTGCCTAAGGGCAGACGTTTCCTTTGTGCCTTTCTCCAAAGTCTTGACTAGCTGCTCTGTCAGATTTCCCTGCATCTCAGTCCACAACGCTGGTCTCCATTGTGTTCAGTGACACTGTGTTAGCGAAGACTAGGAAGGTAGGCAAAGGAGTGGTAAGCGCTTTCTGATCAACTGGGGAGCGTGTCTTCAACAGACACGCAGCTGTAATTCTCTTCCTCCTGGATCCCTGGTGGAGGTACCACCGGGTACCACCAGACCTAGAGTCATATTGTCTAAGGGCAGTTTCCAGGTTAGAGAGTAGGTAGGACCCTTTCTGAACATTCCTAAAAGGGGCCATGTTGATAGTTCCCTGGTAAAATCAAAAACAGCTATGAGAAACATAACAGAAAGAGCTGAGACAAAGACAAGTTGATTCAATTCACATGGACTTAATAGCTTGGGTCATACTGATTGCAAGAACAGGTGAGAGGTCTGCTGTGGACTTAGAAACACCTGGTGAGTGCACATAAGAACGCTGCGAGTACACACAGAGCAGACTTAGCTTCTTGCTGGTCTAGTTGCCCCTCCGCTGTCGTATGCCCCTTCCATTAAGGAGACAACGTCAACAACCTAGAATCAGGAGGGTAATTATTGACCAGGGCTGTGACTGAGTCCCAGCCTGCGCTGATTGTATCATTTCCTGCAAACACCTGGATTCTTACAATCTCAGTAAAAGCAGACTGCACAAACGTGTATGGGGCTCTTGACTCAAGTGATCTTATGCCCTCCTTTCCCATCCTTTCTCTCTCTCTGTATTTCTTAATGTCTCGCCAAACCTGCTATTCTCTATGCACTCGGCTGATATGCTGCATCACACAATCATTGTAGGATACTTAAGGACACATTTCTCAGGAATGGATAGAAAACGCAGGAAAAAAAAAATCAAGATTTGGGCAATGGGATTAATAAACTGTGAGAAGGGAGAGTTTCTGGAAGGCAGGAGGAGGGCAGTTCCACAATGGTGGGCACGGGGTTGCTGGAGGAAATGGAGGCATTAGGGAAGATGGACACAGGTGTGGAGAAAGGCACACCCTTGTGGGCCCCTTTTAGCTGAAGGCCTAATGCTGTGAGGCCTCTTCACTGTGGGTGATACAAGGAACTGCCTAAGGGCAGACGTTTCCTTTGTGCCTTTCTCCAAAGTCTTGACTAGCTGCTCTGTCAGATTTCCCTGCATCTCAGTCCACAACGCTGGTCTCCATTGTGTTCAGTGACACTGTGTTAGCGAAGACTAGGAAGGTAGGCAAAGGAGTGGTAAGCGCTTTCTGATCAACTGGGGAGCGTGTCTTCAACAGACACGCAGCTGTAATTCTCTTCCTCCTGGATCCCTGGTGGAGGTACCACCGGGTACCACCAGACCTAGAGTCATATTGTCTAAGGGCAGTTTCCAGGTTAGAAGAGAGTAGGACTGACTGTCTGATTCCTGTTCCCCTCAGTGCGTTAGCAAGACGCATTCCAGGACGTAGAAGAGGGGCCTGGTTTACATGGGTATTGTTGATAGCTGCTGTACGACAGACATTATTCTAATGGCTGCCAAGACACAGAGAGTACAAGACTGGGATACAGAGATGGGCAAGATCTGTTCACCTCCAGGGAGCTCCTCCCAGCCTAGTGGGGTTGAAGGGGTGAGCAACATCAGAACAGGTAAACCAATAGTTTGAATACAGTGTGTGGAGGCTTTGCATGATAGAACATTTGTTAATAAGATGCAGATGTAATCGGGACTCATGTGTGGTTCCTAGAGAACAGAGGACAGTAGATTAAGGAAATCTGGTTTCAGAATCTTCTGGGGAGTAGGAGTCATGTGAACAAAAGTCTGCAGATGGAAACGTGTGAAGGTCATTCAGGATATATGTTTTTTAACATTTATTATTTATTTATTTGGCTGTACCATGTCTTAGCTGTAGCATGTGGGATCTAGTTCCCCGATCAGTGATTGAACCTGGATCTTCTGCATTGGGAATGTGGAGTCTTAGCCACTGGACCACCAGGGAAGTGCCCATTCATGGAAATTGTGGTTGTTGTTTAGTCACCAAGTCGTGTCCAACTCTTTGCCACCCCATGGAGCCTGCCAGGCTCCTCTGTCCATGGGTTTCTCAGGCAAGGATATGAAGTGGGTTGCCATTTCCTTCTTTGGGGGATCTTCCTGACCCAGGGATTGAACCCATGTCTCCTGCATTGGCAGACAGATTCTCTACCACTGAACCACCTGGGAAGCCCCCAGGGAAATTTTTACTGAGTAGTTATTGAGTGCCTACTCAACACCGGGCATTGTGCTAGGAGGAGATGGACATCAGCGAGCACGACTCAGTCCTTCCTTCCGGGTTGCTTAGGGCTGATGCAGTAGGGAAGTCTGAAAAGAAAACAGATGGTTCTTGGGCCTTGATGGGGAGAAGTTCTACAGTGAGCTGTCTGGAGTAGCTGGCGTGTGGAACATCGGCCAAGAAGTAATGGGAAATAGTGGCTAACCTGCCAGGCTACATAGGGGCTATGTGTGTGCATAGTCAATTGCTTCAGTTGTGTCCAACTTTCGGGGACCCTATGGGCTACTGCCCTCCTGGCTCCTCTGTCCATGGGATTTCCCAGGCAAGAACACTGGAATGGGTTGCCATGCCTTCCTGACCCAGGGACCAAATCTGTATCTCCTGTGACCCCTGCATAGAGGGCAGATTCTTTACTGCTGAGCCACTGGCCAAGCTGCACACAGGGGCTATATTATGCCTTAAAACTCAAGGTGAGGGGCTTCCCTGGTAGCTCAATGGTAAAGAGTTCGCCCGTCAATGCAGGAGTCATGGGTTCGATCTCTGATCCAGGAAGATCCCACATGCTGCGGAGTAGCTATGCCCATGAGCCATAACTATGGAGCCTGTGCTCTAGAGCCTCAGAGCCACAACTACTGAAGCCCATGTGCCCTAGAGCCCGAGTTCCACAGCAAGAGAAGTCACCGCAATGAGAAGCCTGCTCACTTCAGCCAGAGAGTAGCCCCCACTTCCTGCAGCTAGAGAAAAAACTATGGCAGCAATGAAAACCCAGAACAGCCAAAAATAAATAAATTAATTAAATTAAAAAAAAAAAACCTCAACGTGAGCGAGTTCCTTTGTGATTTAGACTCTGTTCCCAATGCTAGGGGCTCGATCTCTGGTCAGGAAACTAGACTGCACATGTCATAACTAAGAGTTTGCATGCCACCACGAAATATCCCACATGCTGCCACTAAGACCTGGTGCAGCCAAATAAATAAAAATATTTATATACATATAAAAACTTAAGGTGCTTTTTTTCTTGCCAAATTCGATTGGTAATAGGGAGCAACTGAAGTCTATGAAGCAGAGAATTGATGTGTTATACACTTGGGAAGAGAAGAGACCTGGCTTGACAAGGAGTCAAGGCTCAGCACTGACATCCTGTTTTTACCTAGAGGAAAACGCTTTCTTCTTTTTTTTTTTTTTATTAAAGCATGATCCCTTGCTAAAACCAGTGTTTACAGCGTGTAAGTGAGCTGTATGAAAACTGACAGAATATAACCAACTCCATCTCTGAAGCTCTCTGCTGGAATCAGGTGCTGCTAACGTCCAATGGGAAGCATTCACATAGAGCCAGTGACTTAGCAAGGCTGTGAGGCATTTGACATGATATATTATACAGCAAACCCAAGCTGCTGATAGAATGGCACGGTGGATTACGACAGAGCAGAGTCTCTGTGGCGCCTCTCTTACTGGGAGGCATGGTTAGTGGGGCAGCTGAGAAGAGAGCCGCTCTGACCTGGGGAGTAGACGCCAGTCAGAGGCAGCAGTGCCAAGGACACTGGGCTCATGGGCTCTGTTTGAGGATGATCTCACCACCCACCTCTTCTGAGGCCTGTCTTTATCCATTATCTCAGTTCCCTTGTGTGTCCAGCTTCTCTCTCTCGATTGACTTTCCCCTCAGCATTAAAATATCAAGTCATTCTCACCTCTCTATTCAGTCACTCCCCTGTCTCTCTCTTCCCTTGCAGAACCAAGTTTCTGGAGGGAGTTGTTTACACTCAGCACCTCTACTTCCTCACTTCCTGTTTTGCTCAATTTTCTTTGGAATAGAGACCCATTGGGCAGGAACGAGGGAGCTTCCTCCTGCAGGGACGCACTAGAAACCATTGCTAATCTAGAGCTAAGATATGGAACCATCTCCTCCCTCACCCTCCCCTCCTCACCTCTATTTCTGCTTCTATCTGACCATCTCTTCCACTCTCTCCTCTCTCTACATCTATCCAGCACCATCTTATAATGATGACATCAGTTCCAGCCAAGCTCAGAGTCTTTAGTGCAGCTCCTACCGTCAACAGACAGATGCCCAAGAGAGATGAAACCCAATTAGTCTGGTAATTTCCTCAAGAGAGGAGACAAGTCAGGTCTCTGATCTCATATCACAGGATGTGGCTATTTAGGGCCAAAGGATCATGCATGGGGCAGGCTCCCTTAGAAGGGGCTGCAGAGATTGGAGAGCAGACCATCAGAAGGATCCTTGTTTCTTCCCATTCACTCTTCAGCCCAAGGCAATTGACTTACGTGCTCAGCCTCCCAGAAACTCCTCTCACCGAGGTTGTAAACAACATCTTTGTGGTTGAATCCAATGGCTAGTGTTCATTTATTTCTGTCTATGAATGCTCTTGGCTTTTAAAACTATTGACCCTGCTCCTGTTCCTTTTCTTAAAACTTCTGTGACATTTACAGTCCTTAATCATCCCTCTACTTTTCTGGTTGCTTTCTTCCAGCCTCTCTTGTGGACTCTTCTTTCACCATTCTCCTTTCAACATCACTTTCCTCTGGGCCCTGACTTCCTTTTTTCTCCAGAGTCCTTTCTTCTGGCTGGTCCCTCTCCAGGCAGTCTTGTTCTCTGACATGGCCCCAGGCACCTGCTCTACCCTAACATTTGAACTCACCACCTTCTTCTTCAAACTTTTTCCTGCTTGCATGTTTTCTAGTTCAGAAGATGGCACCACTCCCTGGCTCAAGTCTGAAACTGGGTCTCTACTTTCTATCTCTGCATCACTCTCCACATCTAACCAAATAGCAAGCACAAAAGGGGTTGATAATAATTCCTTAATATAGCAAATACCCAGTATTCTACTTTCTAAGTGTCTTTCTAAGTGTCTGTCCCTTTTTTCTTTTTCTCTCCTGCGTTCACCATTACTCCTAAGTTCATTCAAACAGCCTCTAAACCCAGTTCTCTACCTTCAGCTTTCCAACTTCCCAACTTCTCCAATCCAGTCACCCCACTATGGCCAGGGTGGTTTTCTTCTTCCTTTTTAAAATAAATACAGTTTTAATACTTTTATAAATATACAAAAGACTCAAACCATTATAAAGAAAATGGAGACTGAGGACAAAAAAAAAAAGAAGAAAAAAGTAGAGGCAGCCCTGCCGTAATATAAATCTGTACTTTTATTACTTTTAAGCTTTTTATTATGCAGAATTTTGAACATACATTAAAGACAATATTATAATGCTATATGTTCCTCTTCCCCCAGCACCAACAACCATCAGCCCAGGCCAGGTCTGCTGAATTTCTGTCCAAGTCCCACTCACATAATATTTTGAAGCAAACCCCATATATGGTATGATTTCATTCATAAATATTTCAGTATGGGTTTCTAAAAGGTAAAGATTTTTAAAATACCATTATCAGACTTAAAAATAATTAACAATATAATTCCTTAGTATTAAATATCTAGTGTTCAGATTTCTACTTGCCTCATAAATTTCACAAGTTTTTAAAGCCTTAGGATCTAAATTAAGTTCATACCTTGTGATTATTGTTATATCTTGATCTTTTTTATTTTTTGTACTTAAAAAATTTTTACTTATTTGGCCGTGCCTGGTCTTTGTTATGGCACGTGGGATCTTTTATCTCCATTGCAGTATGCAGGATGCTTTAGTTGCTAGATGTGAACTCATAGTTGTGGCATGTGGGGATCTAGTTCCCTGATCAGGGATCAAACCTGGGCCCCCTGCATTGGAAGCAAGGAATCCTAGCCACCGGACCACTAGAGAAGTCCTTGCTGCATTTTGGGGGGCTGGGGGGGCGGTTGGGGAGGGAGTTGGGGCGGGTGAGCCACTTCTATTGGTCTTTCATTTATCTGTTTTCATCCATCTTTGTTCTTTGGCCCGTGTGGGCCTCCCATCGCAGTGGCCTCTGTCACTGCAGAGCACCGGCTCTGGGTGCACGCGCTCCAGAGCTCCAACTCGGTATTTAGACACATCGGTCCAGCTGCTCTGTGGCACGTGGGATCTTCCCAGGCCAGGGATCGAGCCAGTGCCCCTTGCACTGCAAAGTGGTGTCCTTACCAACTGGACCACCAGGGAAGCCCCCTTGCTGCATTTTTAAATATCCTTAAGTCTGCTGATTCTCCTTTTCTCTCTTTTCCTTGCAGTTTATTTACTGAAATTAAGGAAAAAGAGGAATGTTGTCTTGTTCTGTAGTGATTCCCACATTCTGGGTTTTGTACCCCCGTAGTGTCATTTAACTAGATGCTTGGTCTTCTATATTTCCTGTATACTGGCAATTGGACTTAGAAAATATTTTAGTCAGTTCAGGCTGTTGTAACAAAATACCATAGGCTGGTTGGCTTAGATGGTAGAAATTTATTCCTCTCAGTTCTGGAAGCTGGCAAGTCCAGGATTAGGGTGCCAGCATTGCTGGGTTCTATGAAGGCCCTATTCCTGGCTTGCAGACAGCTGCCTTCTTGCTGTGTCCTCACAGGTGGGGAGAGAGCTCTGATTGCTCCCCCTCTTCTTGAGGTGAAGTGAAAGTCACTCTGTTGTGTCCAGCTCTTTGTGGCCCATGGAATTCTCCAGGCAAGAATGCTGGAGTGGGTAGTCATTCCCTTCTCCAGGGGATCTTCCCAACCCAGGGATCAAATCCAGGTCTCCCCCACTGCAGGCGGATTCTTTACCATCCGAGCTACCTGGGAAGCCTACGTGCCCCACCGTCATGACCTCACTTAAAGGGCCCACCTCCAGGCCCACCTCCAAATACCATCAAGGGAGTCAGGGCTTGAGAATAGAGGTGGACAGAGTGGAACACAAGTGTTCAGTCCACAGCAGAGAATCTCTCTTTTTTTATTAGCTGCATTATAGCATCAGACTCTTAATAGCTGGGATATTAAGGTTAGTTGGTTTTCCTTAGTAGTTTGAATTTCCAGGACAAGTAGACATTTTTTTTAACTTAATTTTTTGGCTTGTTTAATTGGTCTTTCATTTATGTATTTTCTTCCATCTTTCTTCTTTGGCCTGTGTGAGCCTCCCATTGCAGTGGCCTCTCCTGTAGCAGAGCACCAGCTCTGGACGCATGCGCTCCAGAGCACTGGCTTGCAATTGGACACACCGGTCCAGCCACTCCATGGCATGTGGGATCTTCCCGTGCCAGGGGTCGAACCGGTGACCCTTGCAGTGCAAGGCGGACTCTTTACCCACTGGACCACCATGGAAGCCCCAAGTAGACATTTCTAAATCTAATCATCCTCCCCTACTTAAAACCCTTCGGAAACACTCCACTTTTCCTCAGGTTAAAGGTCACAGGAGTGATCATGTGATTATTCTCTGGTCACTGCAATTGGCCAAGAGGAGAATATGTGACCCAAACTGGGCCAGTCAGAACATTTGTCAGCTTTTTCTGCTGGAGCTGTTGGGACTCTTTTGTGCTGTTGACTGATCCTAAGTGAGGTGCAGAGGTCTGTCTTTGTCTCTTTTCTGGCATTTCCACTGAGACTAGATGGCTAGATCCAGTGACCCTTGCCCTGGGGGCCTGCTCTGTTCAGTTCATCAGAGGACCAGGTGGACTATGTTTCCCTTAGGCCTGGGTTTAAGCACGTTCAAATCCAGCTTCTTTCGGAGCTTTGCATAAAGGCTGGTTTTCTATTTCCTCTTTGGCTGGAAATCCTCAGACATATCCTGTTCAGCTGGTGTGCAGCCTGGAAGGTGAGAGACTCTCACCCAGTGCTCCCATCAAGTGCTTGCCTTGTAAACAAGGGAGCTGACTTAGGTACCCCAGGCTCGCCCTCCTCGAGTCACAGCTACTGTTTGCCAAGTACCTTCCAAGATCTCACTGCATCTTCCCAACAGTGCTGTGGGCTTGCCAGGTGGCTCAGTGGTAAAGACTCTGCCTGCCAATACCGATGATGCAGAAGATGTAAGTTTGATTTGTGGGTCAAGAAGATCCCTTGGAGGAGGAAATGGTGACCCACTCCAGTATTGTTGCCTGGGAGATCCCCTAGACAGAGGACCATGGCAGATTCCAGTCCATGGGCTCACGAAGAGTTGGACACAACTGAGCACAAGCTTACAACAACTCTACCAAATGTGTACAGTTATTTCCATTTTATAAAAGAAAATATCCTATATACCACTATCATGTTAACTCTCCTAGAGAAAAATCTCTGTTTTAAAAAGAGCAGCCTACAGTGTGGAGAGAAGGGAACCCTCCTGTACTGTGGCTGGGAATGTAAATTGGTCCAACCATTATGGAGAACAGAATGGAGGTTCGTGGGCTTCCCTGGTGGTCCAGTGGGTAAGGACACCGCCTTGCAGTGCAAGGGGCGCTGGTTCAATCCCTGGCCTGGGAAGATTGCACGTGCTGCAGAGTGACTGGACCGATGTGTCCAATTACCGAGCCGGAGCTCTGGAGCACATGCGCCCAGAGCTGGTGCTCTGTGACAACAGAGGCCACTGCGATGGGAGGCCCACACGGACCAGGGAACAAAGATGGATGAAAATAGATAAATGAAAGACCAATAGAAGTGGCCTGCCCGCCCCATCTCCCTCCCCAACCCGCTCCGCCCCTCCCCCCAAAAAAGAATGGAGGTTCCTTAAAAAACTAAAAATAGGGCGACCATGTGATCCTGCAATCTCACTCCTGGGTATGTATTTGGAGAAAAACATGATCCAAAAGGACACATACACCCCAGTGTTCATTATAGCACTGTTTACAACAACCAAGACATGGAAGCAACCTAAATCTCCACCAACAGAGGAATGGATAAAGATGTGGTGTGTGTGTGTGTGTGTGTGTGTGTGCATATATATATATGATGGAATAATACTCAGCCATTAAAAAGAAAGAAATAATCTCTTTTGCAGAAACATGGATGTGACTTAGATTTTCATACTGAGTGAAGTAAGTCAGACAGAGAAGGAGAAATACTGGATGACATTCCTTATGTACGGAATCTAAAAAGAAACGATACAACTGAATTTATAAAACAGAAAGAAACAGAGTTAGAGAACAAATTTATGGTTGCTGGGAGAAGGGATAGTTTGAGATGGACAGGCACATACGGCTATATTAAAAGTGGATACCCAACGAGGACCTGCTGTATAGCATGTTCATTTCTTTTCAGCCTGGATGGGAGGGGAGTTTGGGGTAGAATGGATGCATGTGTACATATGGATAAGGCCCTTTGCTCTCTGCTAAGACTATCATGGCATTGTTAATTGGCTATACCCCAATACAAAATAAAAAAATTTTTTTTTAAAATAAGCAACCTCCATTCCTCACAAAACCCAGCCCCAGTGCCATCAATCTTCATTGGCCTGCTTGTTGGCAGCTTAGAATCTGCCTTGCCGTTATATTGATCTCTGTGTTACTGATCTTAATGAAACATGCACTTTACTGCCTTATTTCCTGCTTTCATTCAATCACAGATGTTTATTGAGCATTTACCATGCGCTTGGTACTGAACCAGGTGCTGGGGACACGATGGGTCATGAAGAAAGATACCGTCCTGGCTACGGTCATACCAACCCTGAATGCGCCCAATCTTGTCTAATCTCTGAAGCTAAGCAGGGTTGGGCCTGGTTAGTACTTGAATGGGAGAAAGATACAGTCCCTTCTCTCAGAGGGCTTTCCTGTATCAGGTCAACAGACTAAAGCCCAGTGAGTGGTTGTGAGACAGAGGGATATTCTGTAATTTGGCAAGCCACGAATGCTGTTGTGAAGAAATAATGGATTTAAGCATAGATTTCCATGTGCTTGTTCAGGCAACCCTGAATATCTGGTGAATGGAGGAAGTTCGAAACTGGGGACCCTGTAAACAACAAGGTCCTACTCTACAGGGAATAATATTCAATATCCTATGATAAACCATAATGGAAAAGAATATTATGTACAGCAGAAGTTAACACAACATTGTAAATCAATTATATTCCAATACAATTTTTAAAAAATAAAAATAGAAAAACTGGTACTCTGTTCTTGTTGTTGTTCAGTTGCTAGGTCATGTCTGACTCTCCCAACCCCGTGGACTGTAGCCTGCCCAGCAACTCTGGCCATGGGATTTTCCAAGCAAGAATACTGGATTGGATTGCCACTTTCTTCTTCAGGGGATCGCCACCCAGGAGTCAAACCTGCGTCTCTTAGGTTGCCTGCACTGGCAGACACTTTCTATAACACTGAGTCACCGGAGAAGTCCAGACTATTCTTAGCCGATACTATTGTTGTTGGCCAAAAAGTTCTTTCGGCGTTTCCGTAACCCGAGTGAACTTTTTGGCCAACACAATCTTTTTGTGCTGGTTTTCAAAATCAGCAATATAGGTTGTCGGCGTTAAAAGAACTCTGAGTCTAGAGTTAAGGTAATCTTCTAATTTAACTTCCTTGTAGGCACATACCCACTTGACAAGTACGTTGAGCACTTAAGATGCATCCAGAACTGTGAGGACCGTGGTGACGCCACATTGAATACAATATGGCCCCAGCCTAGAAAGTGGGAAATATGGTCTTTCCTCTGTTGATTATAATGACTTCTTTGACCTATAACCCAAATGTTTTATGATTAGACTGTGCTCATGAGGGAAATTTATGAGTATACCATGAGTATATTTTTTGTGTTGTATAATTTCACTTCCTTCTTTCTCAACACTTTTACTGTTGGTAATACTGCACAAAATTTCCCCTTTTTCCTTTTTTTAAAGCATGGCAGGGATATGAAAATCTCTTGTATGAATGTGGAATTAGGTACAAAGAAGGAATCAGTGATGGTGATCAAAGACACCTGGGTCCTAATGCTGGATTTGCCCACAAATTAACTGCATCACTTTGGGCAAAGTCCTTAAATTCTGTAGACCTGGCACTTCATATGCCAAATAAAGCTGCTAAACTAACCCAAAGTGCCTTTCCCCCTTGAATTCCTATGCTTTTATGATTCTAGAGAGAACTGTAAGGAAGGGAGAGTGAAACAGCTGGGACAATTAGGAAACCGTTCTGAGAAAGAAAAACGAAAATGAGGGGAAAGGAAAACTTCAAGGACAACAAGGCAATATAAAATAATTTAGAATAGCAGAAAGCCAAGGAGTAAGTTAAAGCAAGGTAAAAAGGAGGAAATGGAAGCTTAAATGTTTCCTTGGAATTGCGAAAGATAAATCATATGAAACTACATTTTTAAGTCGAAGAGGAAGAAGAAATCTGGTTGTTTATATTTGTCTTACACCAAGACGAAATCTTCAGAAGTTCCTGTGACTTGCCTCTCTAGAGTTTAGCAATTCCAGAGAAAATTAAAAAAGAAAAAAGCAACTGATATATAGTAACTACTCTGAGCTCCAGCTTGTTAATACTAGTACATAGTCTCTGTTGAGTGAATAAATGCTTTTTAAGGAGAAGGTAGACAGAGAATATTAAGAGCTAAAATGAGAAAAAGTGGGGTCATGATTGAATGAATCATTCAATTTTATTGGTTCCCTTCCAGACTAAGAAAGAACGATTACATTTCATGACTTCCTCTAGCCTTCCAACAAAGCACAGTACAGAGGAGGAGAATAATGCTTAGCTCCAAGCCACCTGACTCGCATGACAATGGGGCCCTGTTGTAGGTTGCTGTGTGAATGGCTTATTCTGATTCTGCCAACACTACACAAACAGAAATGGCAGTCCCTAGACAAACCATCACTTGGTACAGAAAGAGGGAAGGAAGCGTCTATTATGGGCTTCTCCCATCCCCTCTGCTCTTCTCAATTGTCCCAACTATCTTGCTCTTGTAGTCAGGAGCAGGGTGATCTGCCTGTGTCCTCCATCCTCTTAGGCCTCGGGGACCTTGGCAAGTTCCTTATGTCCTCTCCCTCTCTTCTTCCACATCCCTAATTTGGGACGGTCATGTGCATCACATTAAGTAGACTGTGATTGCCTGCCACAGAGTCTTATGCAGAATGAATGCTCAAAAATGTTCATCATCCCCATGTTTTCACTCCATGGACATTCTTTTTCCTTTTCAAAGAATAAGGCAAATCATGTAGAACAGAACACTACATTTTGGAAGAAAATTTCTCTGAAAAATGCTGTTGCCAGCTTTAGGGATGAAATTTTATAATGGAACAGTCACACAAGCTATTACAGGTAGATTCCCTGGGACAACAAGTTTTTAAGTCATAGAGTCATGAATCTTGAATATGGGAAGAATAGAAAGCTTATTCAGAAAGGAATTCAGGGTTATTTCACCAGTAAACACATTGTTAATCTCCATTTTTGCCTTGGAGAACCATGGCTTCTGGTGGTTTTGAGTAAATTTACCCTTGGGTAGCAATGTCGTGTTCTTAAAATAACTTGTGAATTGAATTGTATCTCCCCAAAACATATGCTCACATCCTTACCCCTGGTATCTATCAGTGTGACCAGGTTTGAAAATGGGGTCTTTGTAGATGTGGCTCAGTGGTAAATAATCAGCCTGCCAGTGGGTTTGATCCCAGGCTTGGGAAGATCCCCTGGAGAAAGAAATGGCAGCCCACTCCAGTATTCTGGCCTGGGAAATCCCATGGGCAGAGGAGCCTGGTGGGCTACAGTTCATGGGGTCATTACAAGTCGGACATTACTTAGCAACAAAGCAGCAATGACCTTAAAAATATGTCTTTTAAATATTTTAAGCTCTATAGAGACTGCTTTGGAAAATTAGAGGTAGCAATATCCTTTTTTTTTTTTTTTTGGTAAGCTGAATTTTCCTTCCTTGGAGCTTGCTATTCATATCTTTTCCCTCAGGACATCTTCTCCTTGACACCTGATGATAAATAATTTTTGTCCTGATGTCACTGGTGATTCCATACCTGATCAGAGGTATTATTTTTCCATTCTGTCAGAAACTCAGCTGTTTATTTGCATTCATTTATAGACATGTAGCCGAGAAGGATATTTTGGTGAATACATTCTCTTACTTGATAGATTGTAAAGATGAGTGTAAATGAAACGCATCTCTAGCACTGTGGCCTTTTTTCGAAAATGTGAAATCCTGTTTTAATATGTTAACCTTGTTGACTTTGTGCTTTTTTTCCCTTACATCTCACACCGCTTACTGTGAGTCATATGGAACCTGGAACTGCTGCTAAGTTGATGACCGGAAAAAGGCTCTGTGGCTTAATTACATGAGCCTTAATGCTAAACTCTCCGGTCTCATTTTCTAACTCCGAAAAAGGTTTTGTTTTGTCTGTTGAAGGAAGAATCCTCTCTCTGGTGTTAAGAGTAGTTTTATGTGCTTATTTTCTGGCTTCAGTACTCATCCTCCTCTGAAAGTGAAAGTGTTAGTTGCTCAGTTGTGTCTGTGGTTTAAAGTAAACATCATTGTTAATCTCCATTTTTGCCTTGGAGAACCATGGCTTCTGGTGGTTTTGAGTAAATTTACCCTTGGGTAGCAATGTCGTGTTCTTAAAATAACTTGTGAATTGAATTGTATCTCCCCAAAACATATGCTCACATCCTTACCCCTGGTATCTATCAGTGTGACCAGGTTTGAAAATGGGGTCTTTGTAGATGTGGCTCAGTGGTAAATAATCAGCCTGCCAGTGGGTTTGATCCCAGGCTTGGGAAGATCCCCTGGAGAAAGAAATGGCAGCCCACTCCAGTATTCTGGCCTGGGAAATCCCATGGGCAGAGGAGCCTGGTGGGCTACAGTTCATGGGGTCATTACAAGTCGGACATTACTTAGCAACAAAGCAGCAACGACCTTAAAAATATGTCTTTTAAATATTTTAAGCTCTATAGAGACTGCTTTGGAAAATTAGAGGTAGCAATATCCTTTTTTTTTTTTTTTTGGTAAGCTGAATTTTCCTTCCTTGGAGCTTGCTATTCATATCTTTTCCCTCAGGACATCTTCTCCTTGACACCTGATGATAAATAATTTTTGTCCTGATGTCACTGGTGATTCCATACCTGATCAGAGGTATTATTTTTCCATTCTGTCAGAAACTCAGCTGTTTATTTGCATTCATTTATAGACATGTAGCCGAGAAGGATATTTTGGTGAATACATTCTCTTACTTGATAGATTGTAAAGATGAGTGTAAATGAAACGCATCTCTAGCACTGGGGCCCTTTTTTTCGAAAATGTGAAATCCTGTTTTAATATGTTAACCTTGTTGACTTTGTGCTTTTTTTCCCTTACATCTCACACCGCTTACTGTGAGTCATATGGAACCTGGAACTGCTGCTAAGTTGATGACCGGAAAAAGGCTCTGTGGCTTAATTACATGAGCCTTAATGCTAAACTCTCCGGTCTCATTTTCTAACTCCGAAAAAGGATTTTTTTTTGTCTGTTGAAGGAAGAATCCTCTCTCTGGTGTTAAGAGTAGTTTTATGTGCTTATTTTCTGGCTTCAGTACTCATCCTCCTCTGAAAGTGAAAGTGTTAGTTGCTCAGTTGTGTCTGACTCTTTGCGACCTCATGGACTGTAGCCCACCAGGCTCCTCTGTCCATGGGATTCTCCAGGCAAGAATACTGGAGTGGGTTGGCATTCCCTTCTCCAGGGGATCTTCCCAACCCAGGGATTGAATCTGCATCTTCTGCATTGCAGGCAGATTCTTTACCATCTGAGCCACCAGGAAACCTTATCCTTGTCTAGGACATTACTAATACTTTTTTTCTTCAATCCCTAAAGAGAAATATGAATAGTTATCTGGTTTCTTTTTTTTTCCCCCCACATAACCCTTTGACTCTCATTCTGTCTGAAATGTAGGCTTTTATTTTTCTCGCCCATCATTAACCTTTTTTCACAAGTTTTAAGAAGATGCTTTCTCACATTAAGTGTTGGTTATGATTGAGGTTTTTATGATTAAAAAAAAAGGTGATATTCACACTCATCTTGCTTATTCACACTCAGTGCTATTTTTAGCATACAGAAAACTTGTTTTAGATTAAATTAATAATGGAACTGAATTTTTCAACTCTGTTTTTTTTTCCATTTTCTTAGTAAAATACTTATACTATCTCTAAAATCATCCTTTTAAATGATTTTATCCAATAACCTCAGAGAACATATCACTTCTGAGTAAACTGTTGTAAGTATCTGGTTTATATGTGTCTATTATTTCATACATTTCACATTATACTTAGAGAAAAGAGTCCACACCTTGTAGGTTGGATGGACCCCAAGAATGGTAGGGGGCTGTTGGGAAGAGAGAGAAGATAAACTGATGATGAGTGTAAATGAAACGCATCTCTAGCACTGTGGCCTTTTTTCGAAAATGTGAAATCCTGTTTTAATATGTTAACCTTGTTGACTTTGTGCTTTTTTTCCCTTACATCTCACACCGCTTACTGTGAGTCATATGGAACCTGGAACTGCTGCTAAGTTGATGACCGGAAAAAGGCTCTGTGGCTTAATTACATGAGCCTTAATGCTAAACTCTCCGGTCTCATTTTCTAACTCCGAAAAAGGTTTTGTTTTGTCTGTTGAAGGAAGAATCCTCTCTCTGGTGTTAAGAGTAGTTTTATGTGCTTATTTTCTGGCTTCAGTACTCATCCTCCTCTGAAAGTGAAAGTGTTAGTTGCTCAGTTGTGTCTGACTCTTTGCGACCTCATGGACTGTAGCCCACCAGGCTCCTCTGTCCATGGGATTCTCCAGGCAAGAATACTGGAGTGGGTTGGCATTCCCTTCTCCAGGGGATCTTCCCAACCCAGGGATTGAATCTGCATCTTCTGCATTGCAGGCAGATTCTTTACCATCTGAGCCACCAGGAAACCTTATCCTTGTCTAGGACATTACTAATACTTTTTTTCTTCAATCCCTAAAGAGAAATATGAATAGTTATCTGGTTTCTTTTTTTTTCCCCCCACATAACCCTTTGACTCTCATTCTGTCTGAAATGTAGGCTTTTATTTTTCTCGCCCATCATTAACCTTTTTTCACAAGTTTTAAGAAGATGCTTTCTCACATTAAGTGTTGGTTATGATTGAGGTTTTTATGATTAAAAAAAAAGGTGATATTCACACTCATCTTGCTTATTC
This sequence comes from Tragulus kanchil, assembly GCA_022376925.1. Classification (NCBI taxonomy): domain Eukaryota; kingdom Metazoa; phylum Chordata; class Mammalia; order Artiodactyla; family Tragulidae; genus Tragulus; species Tragulus kanchil. Next base: position 165,981,078 of record JAIOJX010000005.1, read on the forward strand.
ACACTCAGTGCTATTTTTAGCATACAGAAAACTTGTTTTAGATTAAATTAATAATGGAACTGAATTTTTCAACTCTGTTTTTTTTTCCATTTTCTTAGTAAAATACTTATACTATCTCTAAAATCATCCTTTTAAATGATTTTATCCAATAACCTCAGAGAACATATCACTTCTGAGTAAACTGTTGTAAGTATCTGGTTTATATGTGTCTATTATTTCATACATTTCACATTATACTTAGAGAAAAGAGTCCACACCTTGTAGGTTGGATGGACCCCAAGAATGGTAGGGGGCTGTTGGGAAGAGAGAGAAGATAAACTGATGATGAGCTCTTTGCTGGTGTTTTTGACTGAAATGTGCCCCCACGCCATCCCAGATTCTTATGTTGAAGTCCTCAGACTATGACTATATTTAGACATCAGGCCTTTTAAAGAGACCGTCAAAGTAAAAAATGAGGTTATCTGGGTGAGCCCAGAATGAATGGCAGCATGCTTATAAGAAAAGGACACATACTGCACACAGCAGAGAGTCAAGTGAGGGCACACCAAGAAGGGGCCAACTGCAAGCCAAGAAGAGAGACCTCAAAAGAAATGAACCCTCACGACACTTTGATCTCGGACTTTCAGCCTGCATAACTATGAGGAAATAAATGTCTGTTGTTTAAGTCACCCAGTCTGTGCTACTTTGCTATGGCAACCTGAGCTGCTACTACAGTTGAACACCGACTGCAAGTCCTTCCATCCAGGGGATCTCAGCTTGGAGCGGGAAGCCTGAAGGCGAAGGGTAGTGGGAGGGGCTGAGATGTCTATCTGGAGGTCGGCCCGTGCAGCCCTGAAAGCTCTGTCAGCATATGCAGGCTGGCTTGCAGAAATGGTTTCTTGAGGGTAGAGAAGGGGAAGCAGTGCAGATAAGAACAACATGTAATATACAAATACACACTCCTAGATCTGGGGGAGAGCTGATGGTGGGGTGGCTGTAAATATTTACACTTCAATACTTTGGTTAGGGCTTCCCAGGTGCCTCAGTGGTCAGCATCTGCCTGCCAATGCACAAGACTCAAATTCAGTCTCTGGGTCAGGAAGATTCCCTCAGAGAAGCAAATGACGATCCACTCTGATGTTCTTGCCTGGGAGATCCCATAGACAGAGGAGCCTGGTGGGCTGCTGCCCATAGGGTCACGAAAGACTCAGACACAGCTGAGCAACTAAACAGCAACAACAATAACTTGGTTGTTATTACACTCAAGTCCCTTATGAAAATAACACTAAAAAGATTTTATCCAATAACCTCAGAGAACATATCACTTCTGAGTAAACTGTTGTAAGTATCTGGTTTATATGTGTCTATTATTTCATACATTTCACATTATACTTAGAGAAAAGAGTCCACACCTTGTAGGTTGGATGGACCCCAAGAATGGTAGGGGGCTGTTGGGAAGAGAGAGAAGATAAACTGATGATGAGCTCTTTGCTGGTGTTTTTGACTGAAATGTGCCCCCACGCCATCCCAGATTCTTATGTTGAAGTCCTCAGACTATGACTATATTTAGACATCAGGCCTTTTAAAGAGACCGTCAAAGTAAAAAATGAGGTTATCTGGGTGAGCCCAGAATGAATGGCAGCATGCTTATAAGAAAAGGACACATACTGCACACAGCAGAGAGTCAAGTGAGGGCACACCAAGAAGGGGCCAACTGCAAGCCAAGAAGAGAGACCTCAAAAGAAATGAACCCTCACGACACTTTGATCTCGGACTTTCAGCCTGCATAACTATGAGGAAATAAATGTCTGTTGTTTAAGTCACCCAGTCTGTGCTACTTTGCTATGGCAACCTGAGCTGCTACTACAGTTGAACACCGACTGCAAGTCCTTCCATCCAGGGGATCTCAGCTTGGAGCGGGAAGCCTGAAGGCGAAGGGTAGTGGGAGGGGCTGAGATGTCTATCTGGAGGTCGGCCCGTGCAGCCCTGAAAGCTCTGTCAGCATATGCAGGCTGGCTTGCAGAAATGGTTTCTTGAGGGTAGAGAAGGGGAAGCAGTGCAGATAAGAACAACATGTAATATACAAATACACACTCCTAGATCTGGGGGAGAGCTGATGGTGGGGTGGCTGTAAATATTTACACTTCAATACTTTGGTTAGGGCTTCCCAGGTGCCTCAGTGGTCAGCATCTGCCTGCCAATGCACAAGACTCAAATTCAGTCTCTGGGTCAGGAAGATTCCCTCAGAGAAGCAAATGACGATCCACTCTGATGTTCTTGCCTGGGAGATCCCATAGACAGAGGAGCCTGGTGGGCTGCTGCCCATAGGGTCACGAAAGACTCAGACACAGCTGAGCAACTAAACAGCAACAACAATAACTTGGTTGTTATTACACTCAAGTCCCTTATGACTGATGTTTTACTTTCCTCGGGAGTTAATAAATCTGGACTTTCTAGAAATGTGTGTGTGTGTGTGGTGCGTGCGCTGTGTGTGTGTGTTATGTTTGCTCAGTCATGTCCAACTCTTTGTGACCCCATGGACTGTATTCTGCCAGGCTCCTCCATCCATGGAATTCTCCAGGCAAGAATACTGGAGGGGGTTGCTATTTCTTCCTCCAGGGCATCTTCCTGACCCAGGGATCGAACCTGTGACCCCTGTGTCTCCTGCATTGCCAGGCAGATTCTTTACCATTGAGCCGCCTGGGAAGCCCTTTCTGGAAATAGAAGGAAACAATACAATTAATTTGCATAGGCTTCTGTGACTCTCTGTATGGCTTTTTCTGAGTGACATGACACGCTGGTATATTAAAAGGGACAGTAATAGAAAATCAAGCTGTTCAGAGAGACATGTGACTCTTCCTTGGGCAAGTGTACTTGGTTGAATAGTGTCCAATCCTCCTCCAAATTCACATCCACAAGGAACCCGTGAGCATGACCTTATTTGGAAATAGAGTTTTTGGCAGATATAATCAGTTGTTAAGGTGATGTCATACTGAGTTATGGTGGGCCCTAAATCCCATGTGACTGGAGTCCGTGGAAGAAAAGAAGAACTGAGAGACACACAGAGGTGGAGGGGGGAAGGCCATGTGACAGTGGAGACAGAGCATATGCAGGCTGGCTTGCAGAAATGGTTTCTTGAGGGTAGAGAAGGGGAAGCAGTGCAGATAAGAACAACATGTAATATACAAATACACACTCCTAGATCTGGGGGAGAGCTGATGGTGGGGTGGCTGTAAATATTTACACTTCAATACTTTGGTTAGGGCTTCCCAGGTGCCTCAGTGGTCAGCATCTGCCTGCCAATGCACAAGACTCAAATTCAGTCTCTGGGTCAGGAAGATTCCCTCAGAGAAGCAAATGACGATCCACTCTGATGTTCTTGCCTGGGAGATCCCATAGACAGAGGAGCCTGGTGGGCTGCTGCCCATAGGGTCACGAAAGACTCAGACACAGCTGAGCAACTAAACAGCAACAACAATAACTTGGTTGTTATTACACTCAAGTCCCTTATGACTGATGTTTTACTTTCCTCGGGAGTTAATAAATCTGGACTTTCTAGAAATGTGTGTGTGTGTGTGTGCGTGTGCGTGTGCGTGTGTGTGTGTGTTATGTTTGCTCAGTCATGTCCAACTCTTTGTGACCCCATGGACTGTATTCTGCCAGGCTCCTCCATCCATGGAATTCTCCAGGCAAGAATACTGGAGGGGGTTGCTATTTCTTCCTCCAGGGCATCTTCCTGACCCAGGGATCGAACCTGTGACCCCTGTGTCTCCTGCATTGCCAGGCAGATTCTTTACCATTGAGCCGCCTGGGAAGCCCTTTCTGGAAATAGAAGGAAACAATACAATTAATTTGCATAGGCTTCTGTGACTCTCTGTATGGCTTTTTCTGAGTGACATGACACGCTGGTATATTAAAAGGGACAGTAATAGAAAATCAAGCTGTTCAGAGAGACATGTGACTCTTCCTTGGGCAAGTGTACTTGGTTGAATAGTGTCCAATCCTCCTCCAAATTCACATCCACAAGGAACCCGTGAGCATGACCTTATTTGGAAATAGAGTTTTTGGCAGATATAATCAGTTGTTAAGGTGATGTCATACTGAGTTATGGTGGGCCCTAAATCCCATGTGACTGGAGTCCGTGGAAGAAAAGAAGAACTGAGAGACACACAGAGGTGGAGGGGGGAAGGCCATGTGACAGTGGAGACAGAGATTTGGAGTCATGCTGTGAGCCAAGAAATGTCCAGGATTCCCAGAAGTCCCCAGGAGCTGCGAAGAGGCAAGGAAGGATGCACCCCTAAGCTTCAGACAGCGTGTAGACCTGCCAACACTTGGATTTTGGACTTGAAGCATGGGGAGAGAGAGATTTTTATGGTTTTAAACCACCTAGATTGTGGGACCTGATTACAACAGCACCAGGAAATGGATACAAATGGTGAGAGGGACAAGCAGAGCGATTGACAAATGCTTGATGGTTTAGGGTCCCAATGAGAAACTCCACACCGGTGGTGAGTGTTGTGTACCTGGGAAAGTGTCTAGCACAGACCCTCAGGAATAGCTTTTTCCCTTCCTTTCAACACACGTATAGTAAATGGAGACAGCCGATTGATGTTCCATGAGGACAGTCTGGGGGTATCCATTGTCTCAAATAAGATAACACATGTTAAGAATTTTAGGGGCTTTCCCTGTGGCTCAGCGGTAAAGGATGCACATGCCAATGCAGGAGACACGGGTTTGATCCAAGATTTGGGAGGATCCCACAGGTCTCAGAGTAACTAAGCCCGTATGCCACAACCATTGAGCCTGTGCTCTAGAGCCTGGGAAGCACAACTACTGAGCCCACATGCCATAACTTCTAAAGTCCGCACACCCGAAAGCCTGTGCTCCACAACAAGAGAAACCAGTGCAGTGAGAAACCAGTGCAAGGAAAAGTGGCCCCTGCTCCCCACAACTAGAGAAAGCCTATGTAGCTGTGAAGACCAAAAAATAAGTAAATATTTTTTAAAGAAAGTATTTAAGAATCAGAGAATGCCTCATAAACTAGGAGGTGATTATCATACCTCTGGTGTAAAGAATCTTCTATATTCTTGTACAGAAGAGCAGACTTGGGACATAAAGTCAGCTAACTGTTGAAAGAAATCTTTCCCTCTAGGAGAAGAATTATCATTCAGCAAAAGGTACAGAAAGGCAAGTATTGGAACTGCATTGTTTTCCTACATCTTTCAGATATAAACTTGAAATATGAAGCCCTGGTTTTAATGTTTAGTGTATGGTATGCTTGTCTTTTCTGCCAAAAGCATGCGAAGATGACTGAGGTGTGTGTTTGAAGCTAATTGTGAATGAAATAGCATGGTTCCTAGGGAGGGGATTATGGCGAGGCGAAGCCGCTTTATGGACACCATGCTACATTAGGACTCCCAAGCTTGGTTTCTGTGAGGCCTGATGTTGAAATGTGCTGTCTGATTGTCTGGTGAGCTGCTGAAACTTGCTGAGTCTCCATTAGGCTAGATGACGGCTAGAGCTCTCTGTCATTCCGCCACTGAGTGGGGAGGGGCGAGGCCCCTGTAATGGGTTGGACGTGTATGTGTGTGCTCAGTCGTGTCCGATTCTTTGGCGGCCCCTGTCGCCCGCCAGGCTCCTCTGTCTATGGGTCTCTCCAGGTAAGAAGACAGGAATGGGCTGCTCTTTCCCTCTTTAGGGGATCTTCCTGACTCAGGGATCAAATTCATGGGCAGGCAGATTCTTTACCACTGAGCCACATGGGAAGCCAGTGGGTTGAATAGTGTTCCCATAAAAAGACATGTCCAAGTTCTGGCACTTAGTACGTGTGAATGTGACCATATTTAGAAATAGGGTCTTGGCAGATGTAATTAATTAACTTTAAGGTTTAGTTTGTTTTTAAAATTTTTTATTGGAATATAGTTGATTTACAATACTGTATTCTTTTCAGATATAGAGCAGAATGATTCATATACATATACATACATCCATTCTTTTTCAGATTCTTTTGTCATATAGGCTATCACAGAATAGTGAGTCGAGTTCCCTGTGCTGTGCAGCAGGTCCTTATTGTACACATAGTGATGTGTGTATGTTCATCCCAAGCTCCTGATTTAACCCTCCTCATCACGTTTTTGTTTTGTTAACCATAAGTTTGTTTTTGATATCTGCAGATGTATGAATAATTAATTTAAACATCTCTGAGTGAGATCATCCTGAATTAGGGTGATCCTTAAATCCAATGAGTAGTGTCCTTATAAGAGACAGAAAAGGAGACGATACACAGAGACACAAGGCCACATGGTGATCCACATGAAGACAGAGGCAGTGATTGGAGTTCCGCAGCTACAAGCCTGCAGTACGCCAAAGATAATGGAATCTTCCAGAAAGTAGGAGAGAGACATGGACGAAATTCTGCCTCAGAGGCTCCAGAAGGAAGTAATCCTACCAACACCTTGATTTGGGACTTCTGGCCTCCAGAACTGTGACAGAATAAATCTCTGTTGTTTTAAGCCACCAAGTTGTGGTAATTTTTGCAGCAACCCTAGGAAACAAGTATAGTCCCCTCCAGGTCAGGGGGTCCTGGAACAGGCTATAGTTTTTCCAGTAGTCATGTACAGATGTGAGTTGAACAATAAAGAAAGCTGAGCTCCAAAGAATTGACATTTTCGAACTGTGGTGCTGGAGAAAACTCTTGAGAGTTCCTTGGACAGCAAAGAGATCAAATCAGTCCATCCTAAAGGAAGTCAAGCCTGAATATTCATTGGAAGGACTGATGCTGAAGGTGAAGTTCCAATACTTGGGCCACCTGATGCGAAGAGCTGATTCATCGGAAAAGACCCCAATGCTGGGAAAGATTGAAGGCTGGAGGAAAAGGGGACGACAGATGGCATCACCAATTCAATGGATGTGAGTGTGAGCAATCTCTGGGAGATAGTGAAGGATAGGGAAGCCTGGTGTGCTGCAGTCCATGGGGTCGCAAAGAGGTGGACATGGGGTCGCAAAGAGGTGGACATGGCTGAGCAGCTGAACAAGTCTAACATCACATGAAGCAAACACTTTCTTTTATTAATAGTATTTCAGAATCTATTCCTGGAACATCTGCAACTCTAGCATTATTAAATAAAAGAATTCTTCCTAGCTCTATTTTTTTTAATAGGATGATTATAAATATTTATTTTTATTTATTTATTTGGATGCGCCAGGTCTTGGTTGCATCTGGGTGTGGCACGCAGCATCTGTGATCTTTGTTGTGGCATGCGGGGTCTTTGGTTGTGGTGTGCCAGCTCTTAGTTGCAGCATATGGGATCTAGTTGCTGGACCAATGAACGAACCTGGACCCCGTGCATTGGGAGAGCAGAGTCTTAGTCACTGGACCCTAGCTCTATTTTCAAAATAAGGGCTCCACATTAACTGGGAATAGCTCTCTCTGAGTCATTTAGGATGAACGGTGCTATCCTTGAACACATGGTTTCCGATCTGTAAATTTATCTCTTGATAGAAGTGAGTGTGTGTGTATTCACCCAGACACATGACTTTTAGTGCATTACAGATTTAGGAGTGGGACTTTCCTGGACTTGGGTAACTAAGATCCTGGATGCCACATGACACAGCCAAAAAAAGAGAGAATTAGGGGTAACAAAAAGTATATCTGAATTTTGAAAGAAGGGAGGGGTTACTGCAATACAAGAGAATGACCAAAGAGGGAAAGATAAATCAAGAGATGACAAAGAGAAAGTCTCAGATTCTCCTGGGATGTACAGTATAGAACATTCTTTTATGGCCAGTGTTGGGATCAAGGTTTGCGGCACCTAAAGCTTTTTAACATATGGAGGGTCCTCTTCAGAAAGAATATGAAGTAATGAATACAGAATTATGCACTGGGCATTGGATGAAATCCAGAAGTCCTAAAGGTTAATGTAAAAATAAGTAAGCATATATTATACAGCCCAAGGAAACAGAACCTTTTTTTTGTGATAACTTTAAATGGAAACATTAAACCAAACAAAAGTTTTGAAGCTTAAGCTTCATTCACCCCAGGGCAAATCCTCTGTCTCTGCTGGAGAATTGTGTGGTTATATCGTTCAAGATGGCTGTCCCCTTCCTCCTGTACCTCTCTCTACCAGGTCCTGTTTCTCTCAGAAGACTGTCCAATCCTCTTAATTTCAGGGCTTAATTAGAACTGTCTATATGCTTGTCCCTTCCATTTTACACAAGAGAAACTGACTTGGAGAGCTGAGAGCTTTGCCCAAGTCCATCAGGCTTAGGTTAATAGGGAAGGTGGACGGGGCACCTAGGACTCTACTAGCTGGGGCTGGGACTGGGATGGGGGAGGTGGTAGGGAGAACAAGGCAAGAGAGTTCATCTAAACTGCCTGTCTTCTGACATGGATCCTTCCTTCCTATCTCTTTCCATCCCTCTGGATTTCTCAGCTCCAAGCTCTACAAGCAGAGCAGTAGGTAATTTGCTCCAAATAGGCCAGGTCAGCAAAAAACAAGGGGCTGGTGTTGGTTTGGGGAATGATGCCTTCAAAGCCAGAGCTTGTCCGTCTCCGCCGGCAGACACCAGCTTCCCGAAGCTTGCTCTCTTCCTCTGAGCCAGACACTCGAGTTCCACTTGTGAAATCACCACAGAAGAAATGTTCAGGTATTAGTCTGTGGTCTTTAAATGTAAGGACCCAGATAGAATTGCTTAGTTCAGTTCAGTCACTCAGTCCTGTTTGACTCTTTGCAGCCCCATGGACTGCAGCACACCAGGCTTCCCTGTCCTTCACTATCTCCCAGAGATTGTCCCTCACCATCTCTTGGAGCCTGCTCAAACCCATGGCCATTGACTCAGTGATGACATCTAACCATCTTATCTTCTGTTGTCCCCTTCTCCTTTTGCTGTTTATTTTTCCCAACATCAGGTTTTTTCCCAGTGAGTCGTCTCTTCGCATCAGGTGGCCCAAGTATTGGAGCTTCAGCTTCAGCATCATTCCTTCCAACGAATATTCAGGGTTTTTTTTTTTTTTTTAGGATAGACTGATTTGATCTCCTTGCAGTCCAAGAGACTGTCAAGAGCCTTCTCCAACACCACAGTTCCAAGGCATCAGTTGCTTATAAAATTGCTTATAGGCTGTATTTTTTCCATTCAAAAAGAAAATAATTTTACAGAATCCCAAGGGAGAGATAGACCTATGCTGGAGTGATAAGATAGACTTGTTAGTGTCCCCAGCCTGTCCCCATTTCCCCACAGCTGGAGAGCTTGCCGGCTTAGCCTTCTATGTCTTCCCCTCTCACACCCTCCTCTAGGGGAAATAGGCCTGAGTGGTCATTGTGCATGTGTGCTCGGGCGTGGTCAACTCTTTTGCAACCCCATGGACTGTATTCACTAGAATCCACTGACAATGGGATTTCCCAAGCAAAAATATGTGAGTGGATTGTCATTTCCTCCTACAGGGGATCTTCCTGACCCACGGATTGTACCTGCATCTCCTATGGACTGGGATGGGGAGGTGGTAGGGAGAACAAGGCAAGAGAGTTCATCTAAACTGCCTGTCTTCTGACATGGATCCTTCCTTCCTATCTCTTTCCATCCCTCTGGATTTCTCAGCTCCAAGCTCTACAAGCAGAGCAGTAGGTAATTTGCTCCAAATAGGCCAGGTCAGCAAAAAACAAGGGGCTGGTGTTGGTTTGGGGAATGATGCCTTCAAAGCCAGAGCTTGTCCGTCTCCGCCGGCAGACACCAGCTTCCCGAAGCTTGCTCTCTTCCTCTGAGCCAGACACTCGAGTTCCACTTGTGAAATCACCACAGAAGAAATGTTCAGGTATTAGTCTGTGGTCTTTAAATGTAAGGACCCAGATAGAATTGCTTAGTTCAGTTCAGTCACTCAGTCCTGTTTGACTCTTTGCAGCCCCATGGACTGCAGCACACCAGGCTTCCCTGTCCTTCACTATCTCCCAGAGATTGTCCCTCACCATCTCTTGGAGCCTGCTCAAACCCATGGCCATTGACTCAGTGATGACATCTAACCATCTTATCTTCTGTTGTCCCCTTCTCCTTTTGCTGTTTATTTTTCCCAACATCAGGTTTTTTCCCAGTGAGTCGTCTCTTCGCATCAGGTGGCCCAAGTATTGGAGCTTCAGCTTCAGCATCATTCCTTCCAACGAATATTCAGGGTTTTTTTTTTTTAGGATAGACTGATTTGATCTCCTTGCAGTCCAAGAGACTGTCAAGAGCCTTCTCCAACACCACAGTTCCAAGGCATCAGTTGCTTATAAAATTGCTTATAGGCTGTATTTTTTCCATTCAAAAAGAAAATAATTTTACAGAATCCCAAGGGAGAGATAGACCTATGCTGGAGTGATAAGATAGACTTGTTAGTGTCCCCAGCCTGTCCCCATTTCCCCACAGCTGGAGAGCTTGCCGGCTTAGCCTTCTATGTCTTCCCCTCTCACACCCTCCTCTAGGGGAAATAGGCCTGAGTGGTCATTGTGCATGTGTGCTCGGGCGTGGTCAACTCTTTTGCAACCCCATGGACTGTATTCACTAGAATCCACTGACAATGGGATTTCCCAAGCAAAAATATGTGAGTGGATTGTCATTTCCTCCTACAGGGGATCTTCCTGACCCACGGATTGTACCTGCATCTCCTATGTCTTCTCTACTGGCAGATCTTTACCACTGAGCTGTGTAGGAAGTCCTTTAAGTGATCAGATTTCACAGCAATGACCTGAAAAAGGGGAAGGAAGCTGGGGAGGACCCTGGAGAGGTGTGGGCGTGTCTGTGCTGTAGGATGATGAACAAAAAAGAAGTAAGACAAAAAAAAAATGACGTACAGAGGGCTTTATAGTATTTGAGAAAACACACAAGGGTTTCTCTGATTATTTTAAATTATATAGAATGGATCTTTTTTTAACTTTGATGCAGCCCTGGACTGAATCCCTTGGGTTGTAGCTTTGTAAGCATCACCCCTACAACCCAGAATTCCTACTTGGTTAAATTCTAGAACAGCAACGTGAAAAACCATGAGAAGTGATCTTCTGCTCACAAGCAACTTCATATGCCAGTATCTTGCCATGTTCAAAAAATCCGCAACTATTAGAATGATGGCCAAATCTTGAAAATATATTTGCCACACTTGTAGCTGATCTCTGGTTACCCATCATGGGTCTCATTAAAAGCATCAGCTTGGAGACTTTGCAAATCATTGTATCATCCCTCCGCCCCCAGAACCCCCCACATACCCCTACTGCACATGTACCTCCCAACTCCCTATGTTCATCTGGTCAGAAGCAGCCCAAACAGCCTTCCCCCAACTCACGCCCTTCACTGGACTTTCTCAGGCTCTTTGAAGACTTGCTGTAAAATTGAGGGAAGATCACGGCGTAGTACTGGAAAAACCAAAGCCCTACATTTCCTTGTCACTAGTGCTACTCTTATGAAAAGGTGAAACACTGTGAACTGTTATTGTTTGTCTTTAGGAGAAGAAACAATGGGTTTAAAATCCACTGGGCAGCTTTTCTAAAGATGTACCAAATTTCTACAGGAGTGACTTCACCTCCACCCCCACCCCTGCCGCCATTGCTTTCTGGCGCAGCACAAAGCTTTCTCTGAAAAGCTTCTAGAATGATTATCTAACAGCATTTTGGACAATGGTTATTGATTTACAGTGGTACAGCCCCCGATAGGCCCTCAGCTTGAGAATTACAATTGGCAGAGGATGGACCAGCCACAGCTACTGCTGTGGCTTAGAAAAGGTGCTAAAGACAAAACTCTTCCTTACATTCCAGTTAAAAGAGGATACGGGGCAGAAAACTGGCTTATATACTTAACTATAGCTCACTTTGACAGCGTTTAAGGTGTTAGGAAAGCTCAAAAATGTTAAGCAGTGTGTGCAGAATAAAAAAACAAGCCTGGACTCCTGGCTTGTCAAAGAAAAAGGTTCTAAATTCTTAGTTAATAAGTTACCCAAAAATATGTCTGTGTGTGCTGGAGGAATAAGTTTTATACACACACACATATTTAACTCTTTATTTGGAAGCATTAAAAGCACATTAAAAGAAAATCAAAACAGCATACAGGAATATAAAGTGAAAAGTCATTTTTATCCTCCTTCTGGCCCTTCCTGAGTATCCCACCACCCCAAGTCCATTCCTTAGAGGTAACTACACTTCCTGTGTTTTGTTTCAGAAACGTCCTGGGTTTATTAGAACATATCCCTCCCACTCTCCCCTTTAAAAGCCCAAATGGGATACAGCTTGGACTCTGTAGCTTGGATTTTCTCTATTTAACAGTATACCTTTTTTTTCTTCAAATTAGCTTATTTAGAATTCTCTAATTTTTAAGCTATTTTTAAAACTTAAAAGTAAATGCATAACAGAGAGGAAGTGAGAGATAGCTGGCCTTAGACAAAGATGAAATTATCACTGTAAAAGGCTAATTATCTTTCCTCTGGAAGGAGAACGATTAGATATGGAACATATATTTCATCCCCCTCCCCCACACTCCTCTCACACACGAATACCCATGCAGTATGCTTTAAACAATATTGTGGGTCCTTGACAGTTTTGTCAGACCATACAGCTAAAAAGCCAGAACTTATTAACCCCCAAGTATAACAATGAGGAGAGATGATCTCTATTAAACAAAAGTATCTCTTATTTAGGCCAATGTTAACAGTTTCCTAAGTGAGTTTCTCCCCTTTTGTCCTCTCAGTTCAGTTCAGTTGCTCAGTCGTGTCCACTCTTTGTGACCACCCTCCCCCCCCAGCCCCCGCCCATGGGCTGCAGGACGCCAGGCCTCCCTGGCCTTCACCATCTCCCGGAGCTTGCTCAAACTCATATCCATTGACTCAGTGTGCCATCCAACCATCTTGTCCTCTGTCATTCCCTTCTTTTGCCTATCCTTCCCAACATCAGGCTCTTTCCAGTGAATCATCTCTTACATCAGGTGACCCAAGCATTGGAGCTTCAGCTTCAGCATCAGTTTTTTCGTTCTGGTTAATACTTAACTAAGCTACTTTGGCTTGTTAGGAAAGCTCAAAAATGTTAAGCAGTGTGTGCAGAATAAAAAAACAAGCCTGGACTCCTGGCTTGTCAAAGAAAAAGGTTCTAAATTCTTAGTTAATAAGTTACCCAAAAATATGTCTGTGTGTGCTGGAGGAATAAGTTTTATACACACACACATATTTAACTCTTTATTTGGAAGCATTAAAAGCACATTAAAAGAAAATCAAAACAGCATACAGGAATATAAAGTGAAAAGTCATTTTTATCCTCCTTCTGGCCCTTCCTGAGTATCCCACCACCCCAAGTCCATTCCTTAGAGGTAACTACACTTCCTGTGTTTTGTTTCAGAAACGTCCTGGGTTTATTAGAACATATCCCTCCCACTCTCCCCTTTAAAAGCCCAAATGGGATACAGCTTGGACTCTGTAGCTTGGATTTTCTCTATTTAACAGTATACCTTTTTTTTCTTCAAATTAGCTTATTTAGAATTCTCTAATTTTTAAGCTATTTTTAAAACTTAAAAGTAAATGCATAACAGAGAGGAAGTGAGAGATAGCTGGCCTTAGACAAAGATGAAATTATCACTGTAAAAGGCTAATTATCTTTCCTCTGGAAGGAGAACGATTAGATATGGAACATATATTTCATCCCCCTCCCCCACACTCCTCTCACACACGAATACCCATGCGAAGTATGCTTTAAACAATATTGTGGGTCCTTGACAGTTTTGTCAGACCATACAGCTAAAAAGCCAGAACTTATTAACCCCCAAGTATAACAATGAGGAGAGATGATCTCTATTAAACAAAAGTATCTCTTATTTAGGCCAATGTTAACAGTTTCCTAAGTGAGTTTCTCCCCTTTTGTCCTCTCAGTTCAGTTCAGTTGCTCAGTCGTGTCCACTCTTTGTGACCACCCTCCCCCCCCAGCCCCCGCCCATGGGCTGCAGGACGCCAGGCCTCCCTGGCCTTCACCATCTCCCGGAGCTTGCTCAAACTCATATCCATTGACTCAGTGTGCCATCCAACCATCTTGTCCTCTGTCATTCCCTTCTTTTGCCTTCTATCCTTCCCAACATCAGGCTCTTTTCCAGTGAATCATCTCTTCACATCAGGTGACCCAAGCATTGGAGCTTCAGCTTCAGCATCAGTTTCCTTTCTAAGAATATTCAGGCTTGATTCCTTTAGGATCGACTAATTTGATCTCCTTGCAGTCCAAGAGACTGTCGAGAACCTTCTCCACCACCACAGTTCAAAGGCATCATTTTTCTTCAGCACTTAGCCTTCTTTATGGTCCAGCTGTCACATCCATACTTGAAACATGTCCTCACGTTCACTGATTTCAAGACTGGAAGAACCCTCAGTGATCATCTCTCTTTTTTTAAACATTTATTTATTTATTTATTTTGGCGGGGGTGGGGAGGGAGAGGGGTGGGCGGGCCACTTCCACTGGTCTTTCATTTGTTTAGTTTTCATCCATCTTTGTTCTTTGGCCCGTGTGGGCCTCCCATCGCAGTGGCATCTGTTGTCACAGAGCACCGGCTCTGGGCGCACGCGCTCCAGAGCTCGGGCTCGGTAATCGGACACATCGGTCCAGCCGCTCCACAGCACGTGGGATCTTCCCAGGCCAGGGATCGAACCAGCGTCCCTTGCACTGCAAGGCGGCGTCCTTAATCACTGGACCACCAGGGGAAGCCTGATCATCTCTTTTAATAAGTAAGGAAAATCACACAAAGATCCTTGTGAACACACTGAACAGGCTGGGATCCAACTTTCTAGTGGATCTTTTAAAATTAGTGTAAATGTATAATACATGTAAAGGAAGATATATAATATACATGATGGCCATTCATGTTTAAAAAATAGAACAGCATCACGTGAACTTTCTACCATAAACTGGGTGGCACCATTCAAGGGCTGGAAGGCCTTGAGCGATGAGGGCTGGCAGATAGCCACAGGCCAGGGATGGGGAGACCAGCCAGGGTGTAGAGAAGCTGTAGAGTTGGGAGCACCTGGCAGGTAAGTAGTATCAGAGGTTCAGGAGGTCCCTAGCAGGACAATGCAAGGCAGCTGTGCCAGGAGACTGAGAGACAACACCGGGCACACAGTGTTTACTCTCTCCACTCGTTCTGTGTGGCCAGGCCAGGGCTCTACCTGCCCCAAAGTCAAGCATGCATTCAGAGTGAGAGGAAGAGAGCCCTGTGCATCTGGGTCAGACAGATGCCAGGAGCGTCTTCTGGGTTTCTCCTACTGGCTCTGCTTGTTAACTCTGGATTTACAGGTCATAAACCCCACACACGGGTATTAGTTGATGTCTGACTGGTGTTTTCCACGAAGCTGCTGTCAGGCAGGTTTTTCCAATTAATTTCATTTAAAACAGTGGTTCTTAATTCTGGCTACATATCAGAATACTCTGGGGAGCTTAGAAAAAGAAAATACTGCTGCCAGAGCCCATCTCAACTAAGTTCTGCTTTAATTGGCCTGAGGTACAAATATTGGTATATTTGAAAAATTCCCTAGGTGATTCTAATAAGTAGCCAGGGTTGGGACCACTGATTAAAAACATCAGGGAAAGTTTCAATCAAATAATCAACTGCTTCAAAACAGTTTCAATGGGGGGATACTCTTCTATTCCCCCTCCAGGGTCTATACTGGAAGCTTTTCCCTATTCTTTCTTTAATAAACTTTTCACTACACGAAAAAAAAAAACCAAACAGTTCCAATGGTATTATTTTCTTCACATCTGACAATATGATTCATTAAAAAAAATAATGAAGTAATTTGCAGAATATCCTGTCTTCATCAGACTTTCTCATTATCCATTTTTGCTAAGGAAAGTCAACATATGGCTGAATTCAACAAATCTGAAAGTGATGGTTCCACCGAATCCTCTTTTCAGGAGCTTACTGACATTATCTTCTTTGTCCAACTGACTTCATTTGCCACGCTAAGCACTCCTTTTGACCTTTAGGTTGAGGTGTCTGGGCAGTCCAAAAGGCGTAGTACTTATCAGAGATTCCAGGACAGTTTGTCATCATGGGACTTTCTGTGCTAAGGAAATTCAATAAAGAAATCAGTGTGGGCTGGAATAATCAGCAACCTGGAGCTCCTTCCTACTTTTGGGCTCTCTCGCTTTTATCTAGCCGAAGTTTAAAAGTAATGCCTTTTTCTTACTGTCTTCTACCTTCGGTTTGATTGTTTTACTTGTGTTTCTTTCTTCCTTTCTAAGACATTGGAAACAGCAGGAGACAGAGCTAGAAAGGCTCATTTACTCATAAAACTGGGTGTATAACTAAAAGTCTTTTAGTTCAGCCACCCTCTGAAACCAAGCGGCCTTCCCAAAATCACACAGAGATCACCTCTGAAGTGGGACGTGGAAGTGGGGACTTGACTCCGGCCCTATTCTGTTCAACACATTTCCTGGCCTTTCAAGAGAGCTCAAAGATATTCTGGAAGGCTTCCATCTTCCACTAGAAGCTGTCCAGCCGTCTTACCCTCGGTCAAACTAGACCCCCTTTACTTTCCTGAAATTTTATTAAGTCTTCTCACATGCACCCTCCTTAACTGCAGACCCAAGTGCTTATGAACTTTGTTCTCTTCTGCCTCGTTATTAGACCCCTGTACTGCTAATACTTAATTTCTATTGTTACATGCTTCTAGTTGATTTGCATTTATCGAATGTTCGCTGTTGTCAAATGTCGCAAGGCTATAAAAGGAAATTCCAAAACAGAATCAGCGGAGAGTCTGGTTGGGGATAGACCCTGCAGCCAGACCTGTCTCTGCGGGCAGCTCAGACCCAGGCAAGAGGGGTTTCAGGCTGGGGATGTTTTAATAAACTTTTCACGACACGAAAAAAAAAAACCAAACAGTTCCAATGGTATTATTTTCTTCACATCTGACAATATGATTCATTAAAAAAAATAATGAAGTAATTTGCAGAATATCCTGTCTTCATCAGACTTTCTCATTATCCATTTTGCTAAGGAAAGTCAACATATGGCTGAATTCAACAAATCTGAAAGTGATGGTTCCACCGAATCCTCTTTTCAGGAGCTTACTGACATTATCTTCTTTGTCCAACTGACTTCATTTGCCACGCTAAGCACTCCTTTTGACCTTTAGGTTGAGGTGTCTGGGCAGTCCAAAAGGCGTAGTACTTATCAGAGATTCCAGGACAGTTTGTCATCATGGGACTTTCTGTGCTAAGGAAATTCAATAAAGAAATCAGTGTGGGCTGGAATAATCAGCAACCTGGAGCTCCTTCCTACTTTTGGGCTCTCTCGCTTTTATCTAGCCGAAGTTTAAAAGTAATGCCTTTTTCTTACTGTCTTCTACCTTCGGTTTGATTGTTTTACTTGTGTTTCTTTCTTCCTTTCTAAGACATTGGAAACAGCAGGAGACAGAGCTAGAAAGGCTCATTTACTCATAAAACTGGGTGTATAACTAAAAGTCTTTTAGTTCAGCCACCCTCTGAAACCAAGCGGCCTTCCCAAAATCACACAGAGATCACCTCTGAAGTGGGACGTGGAAGTGGGGACTTGACTCCGACGCCCTATTCTGTTCAACACATTTCCTGGCCTTTCAAGAGAGCTCAAAGATATTCTGGAAGGCTTCCATCTTCCACTAGAAGCTGTCCAGCCGTCTTACCCTCGGTCAAACTAGACCCCCTTTACTTTCCTGAAATTTTATTAAGTCTTCTCACATGCACCCTCCTTAACTGCAGACCCAAGTGCTTATGAACTTTGTTCTCTTCTGCCTCGTTATTAGACCCCTGTACTGCTAATACTTAATTTCTATTGTTACATGCTTCTAGTTGATTTGCATTTATCGAATGTTCGCTGTTGTCAAATGTCGCAAGGCTATAAAAGGAAATTCCAAAACAGAATCAGCGGAGAGTCTGGTTGGGGATAGACCCCTGCAGCCAGACCTGTCTCTGCGGGCAGCTCAGACCCAGGCAAGAGGGGGTTTCAGGCTGGATTTAGGGAGTAAGCCTGGCTTTTCTCAGAGCGGGTAAAAGTAATAACCTGCCAGCATGGGAGGGGAGGCTCCAGGAGCGGGCTTCTGCCCCAAAGGCCTCGGGGCGGTAGCGCCGCCGGCCAGACTCAACCAGGCCCGCGTTCTGACCGCGATCGCCTGGAGTCCTACCTAAGGCGGGGCCTGAAAAGAGCGGTAGGCGGAGGGGGCTAGAAACGCTGGAGTTCCTGGTGAAGAAGGCGCTGGGAGAGGGCAGGAAAAGGAACAGAAAGGAGAAAGAGGCGGGGAGGAAATGGAGAGGGGGCGGAGCCTAGGAGACGAAGGGGGAGGTCCCGGGAAGGGGCGTGGCCGGGGAGGAGCCTGAAAGACGTCGGGGGACGGCCCGGGAAGGGGCGGGACAGGGAGGAGCTGGGGGCGTGCTCGATCCAGGGGCGGGGCCGGGGGAGAGGCCTCCGAGGCCGCCGCCGCCGCCGCCGCCGCCGCTGCTGGGGCGCGTTCTCCTCCCCGCAGGTCGGGCCGCCGGGGCGCTCCGTCCGCCGCCGCTCCCCGAAGCGCGGGCTCTGGCGGCCCCGCCGACGAGGACGCCCCGTGCGAGTCGCCGCCGCTGGAGTTGGGGGGCCGCGGAGCCGCAGGCGCGCGGAGCCGCCGCCGCCTCCCTCGGCGTCCGGGGCCGGCATGGAGCTCTTCCAAGCTAAGGACCACTACATCCTGCAGCAGGGCGAGCGCGCGCTGTGGTGCAGCCGCCGCGACGGCGGCCTCCAGCTCCGCCCGGGTGAGGCTGGCGGCGCTCGCCGCGCGCGCGCGCGGGGGCGGGCAGGGGGCGCGGCCGGGCCCCTCCGCCGGGGGCTCGGCCGGGGCGCCGCCTGCGGGCCCGGCGGGCGGCTCGGCGCGCGCGAGGGCGCGAGAGCTGTCACTCTTGCCTGCGGGTGGGGAGCGCTCGCGCGGCCCCTGCCCCTCCGCGGGGGACAAAGGGCCGGCGACCCTCGCCCCTCCGCGCGCGCTTCCGCCCCGAGGTCGGCTCGGTGTCCCCGGGAGGGGGCCGCGAGCCCAGCCGCCCGCAGTCGGGCTCGAGGCGGCGCCCACCGGAAAGTTCGAGCGAGGGGCGCTGGCCTTCAAGGGCCGCCTCCTCCCTGGCGTGACCTCTGACCCGTCCTTCGGGGCAAGTTCTGGGTTCGAATCCCGATCTCCGGCGGAAAACTGGGACGTCCTGGCGGAGCTTCAGCTCCTGTGGACATCTGTGTGTTTCTGCTCCCTCATCGCTGAGAGCCTGACGCCTGACTTCATTCTGGTTGCCTCATCAGCTCTCGATTTACAGCGCCCTTTTAGCATTTTAGTCTTACAGCGAAACTGCGTTGTCAGGTTCGACTTGAGATGTTTTCTGCGTGGTTCCGTATTGTGCGTCCTTGTCTCGTGGGTCCGGGTTTGGGTGTCGCGGAGGCCGACATGTCTCAGTCCACTATGGTTCGTAAGTAGGAAAGCTGGTTCGTAAGTAGGAAATCTAGTTCGTAAGGAAAGCTAGGTCACAGTGGTGAGTTAAGCCGAAGGGCCCCTGCCTTCAGAGAGCTGACAGTCGTGGGGGTGGTTTCTCTACAGGCGGCTCCGGAGCACCTCCACCTGGAGGTTGCCAATCTTGTCTCATCTCTTCGGAGATCTTCCCTTTGAGGAGAGTTGGGAGAATAGAGTTCCTTAAGGAAACAGAGCCTTTCCAGTTTGCTTGTAATTCTTATGTGTTATCTAGACCAAGAATTAACAGCGGTATGAATTGGAAAGTATGAAAGGTACCAATCAACCTGTTGTATATGTAATTTGGCCCCTTTATGTATTATTCCCCGCCCTCACAACAGCCTTACGGAGCAGGTGGTGGTATCCTCTTTTTCAGATGAGGAGACAGGTGTGAAAGCTTGAGTAACTTGTGGGAGGTCACAGAGAGTAGAATTGGCTCCCAGAACCTTTTCTGACCGATTCCACTACTTGCCTTGGGAGGTCCAATAACTTGATTTGCTCTAAAAAAAAAATTGGTAATAATAAATTGACTTGGTAGAGCAATGAAGGAGAACTTTTTTTCTTCTTCATCTAGGTTTTGGGTGTATTTTCTTGCTATTACATTTTTTTTCCTCTGTTTAGAATAAAGAAGCTCCTGCGCCCAGATAAGGTTCTTGATAATCTGGAGACAGAAGGTGGTGTAGATAGGCTGATTTTGGCTCGCTGCCAGTGTTTTGTTATTTTCTTCTTTGCCCGAGCGAGGGGCGCTGGCCTTCAAGGGCCGCCTCCTCCCTGGCGTGACCTCTGACCCGTCCTTCGGGGCAAGTTCTGGGTTCGAATCCCGATCTCCGGCGGAAAACTGGGACGTCCTGGCGGAGCTTCAGCTCCTGTGGACATCTGTGTGTTTCTGCTCCCTCATCGCTGAGAGCCTGACGCCTGACTTCATTCTGGTTGCCTCATCAGCTCTCGATTTACAGCGCCCTTTTAGCATTTTAGTCTTACAGCGAAACTGCGTTGTCAGGTTCGACTTGAGATGTTTTCTGCGTGGTTCCGTATTGTGCGTCCTTGTCTCGTGGGTCCGGGTTTGGGTGTCGCGGAGGCCGACATGTCTCAGTCCACTATGGTTCGTAAGTAGGAAAGCTGGTTCGTAAGTAGGAAATCTAGTTCGTAAGGAAAGCTAGGTCACAGTGGTGAGTTAAGCCGAAGGGCCCCTGCCTTCAGAGAGCTGACAGTCGTGGGGGTGGTTTCTCTACAGGCGGCTCCGGAGCACCTCCACCTGGAGGTTGCCAATCTTGTCTCATCTCTTCGGAGATCTTCCCTTTGAGGAGAGTTGGGAGAATAGAGTTCCTTAAGGAAACAGAGCCTTTCCAGTTTGCTTGTAATTCTTATGTGTTATCTAGACCAAGAATTAACAGCGGTATGAATTGGAAAGTATGAAAGGTACCAATCAACCTGTTGTATATGTAATTTGGCCCCTTTATGTATTATTCCCCGCCCTCACAACAGCCTTACGGAGCAGGTGGTGGTATCCTCTTTTTCAGATGAGGAGACAGGTGTGAAAGCTTGAGTAACTTGTGGGAGGTCACAGAGAGTAGAATTGGCTCCCAGAACCTTTTCTGACCGATTCCACTACTTGCCTTGGGAGGTCCAATAACTTGATTTGCTCTAAAAAAAAAATTGGTAATAATAAATTGACTTGGTAGAGCAATGAAGGAGAACTTTTTTTCTTCTTCATCTAGGTTTTGGGTGTATTTTCTTGCTATTACATTTTCTTTCCTCTGTTTAGAATAAAGAAGCTCCTGCGCCCAGATAAGGTTCTTGATAATCTGGAGACAGAAGGTGGTGTAGATAGGCTGATTTTGGCTCGCTGCCAGTCATTCTCTTCTGTTTTTCCAGATTTGATCTTGTGCCTGGTCTTTCCCTCAGCCTCCACCCCCAATGTTTGGGGAAGGCTTCAAGTGCAAACTGAGGGAAGGTAGATTACAAAATTCCCCAGGCTGTCAAAAAAGCCAACACTTTGGCTTCTAAGAGCTTAAACTTAACTCTTTCAGCTGCATGGAACTTGACATCATCTCCAGCTCACTGGATCAGTGAGACACTTTTTTGCACTTCATTTCCCTAGCTATAAACTGAGAGTTTGACTTTTTTTGGTCTTTGTACATAATGAAACTGTTTTTGAAACAATGCCAGCTTAAGTGTTTGCTCAGTGTACCTCTCTGAGGATGAAAAACACTCAGGAAATCTCTAAGTCACCTGTGGGATGGGACAGTGAATTAAGGCGGATATAAATAGGGATGGGTGTGGTTGTCTCCATATCTAGGGCTACTCTGTCCTTTCTCTTAACCCTAAGATTGACAGAGATGGGGACTTCCCTGGTGGTCCAGTGGTTAAGAATCCGCCTTCCTAATCCAGGGGATGCAGGTTTGATCCCTGGTCAGGGAACTGAGATCCCACATACCACAAGTTGACTAAGCTTGCATGTCTCAACCAAAAAGCCCAATGCAGCCAAATAAATAAATATTAAAATAATAATAAAGATTGACAGAGATGAACCTAGCTGGTGGAACTATATGCCAGGAGGTAAGTTCCCAGGAGTCCTCCGAATAGACGGTTTTAAGTGAATTATATATCATTCTGTTTGGTTTGTGTTCATTTCCTGTACGCAGGAACTTGTGCAGTCCTAATGGCTTTAGGCGGTAAGTTGCTCCCCTCAGATGCAGTAAGTCACCTCTTCTAGGGGCGTAGCTAGTAGCCTGCCTTTCAGTGGAAGGCTACTTAAACTCATACTTCTGAGCTGAAGAAGCTCAGATGAACTCCAGGCTTAAGCCTTTAAGGAAAAGTTAGTGAAACCTGGGTGTAGATTTTGATAAGCCATGTGGTTTGAGTTACTATTTATGTATCCAAGTCTATATCAGAAGGCAAATTAACTTTTTCTGAATAAAATGGTTTTAGTGCGCCCAGATAAGGTTCTTGATAATCTGGAGACAGAAGGTGGTGTAGATAGGCTGATTTTGGCTCGCTGCCAGTCATTCTCTTCTGTTTTTCCAGATTTGATCTTGTGCCTGGTCTTTCCCTCAGCCTCCACCCCCAATGTTTGGGGAAGGCTTCAAGTGCAAACTGAGGGAAGGTAGATTACAAAATTCCCCAGGCTGTCAAAAAAGCCAACACTTTGGCTTCTAAGAGCTTAAACTTAACTCTTTCAGCTGCATGGAACTTGACATCATCTCCAGCTCACTGGATCAGTGAGACACTTTTTTGCACTTCATTTCCCTAGCTATAAACTGAGAGTTTGACTTTTTTTGGTCTTTGTACATAATGAAACTGTTTTTGAAACAATGCCAGCTTAAGTGTTTGCTCAGTGTACCTCTCTGAGGATGAAAAACACTCAGGAAATCTCTAAGTCACCTGTGGGATGGGACAGTGAATTAAGGCGGATATAAATAGGGATGGGTGTGGTTGTCTCCATATCTAGGGCTACTCTGTCCTTTCTCTTAACCCTAAGATTGACAGAGATGGGGACTTCCCTGGTGGTCCAGTGGTTAAGAATCCGCCTTCCTAATCCAGGGGATGCAGGTTTGATCCCTGGTCAGGGAACTGAGATCCCACATACCACAAGTTGACTAAGCTTGCATGTCTCAACCAAAAAGCCCAATGCAGCCAAATAAATAAATATTAAAATAATAATAAAGATTGACAGAGATGAACCTAGCTGGTGGAACTATATGCCAGGAGGTAAGTTCCCAGGAGTCCTCCGAATAGACGGTTTTAAGTGAATTATATATCATTCTGTTTGGTTTGTGTTCATTTCTTGTACGCAGGAACTTGTGCAGTCCTAATGGCTTTAGGCGGTAAGTTGCTCCCCTCAGATGCAGTAAGTCACCTCTTCTAGGGGCGTAGCTAGTAGCCTGCCTTTCAGTGGAAGGCTACTTAAACTCATACTTCTGAGCTGAAGAAGCTCAGATGAACTCCAGGCTTAAGCCTTTAAGGAAAAGTTAGGGAAACCTGGGTGCAGATTTTGATAAGCCATGTGGTTTGAGTTACTATTTATGTATCCGAAGTCTATATCAGAAGGCAAATTAACTTTTTTCTGAATAAAATGGTTTTAGTCTTTGCAATTAAGTTTATCTCACTTCTTAGGTCTGGTAGCTGGCCACAGACTAAAGTAGACCAAAACTCTACAAGGAAGAGGCTGTTAGATTTCAGAACAGACTGTTTTGATCTTCAGGTGTTCAAGTACATATAGAATCAGCAAATAAAGAGCCTCATGCACTTAACTATTGAATAGTTTATCCTATCCAATAGTCAAGAGCCTTTCTAAAGAATGACTATAGAATAATGAGCCGACTTGTTGGAAAAGACCTTGATGGAAAAGATTGAGGGCAAAAGGAGAAGGGGATGGCAGAGGATAAGATGGTCAGATAGCATCACCAACTCAATGGACAGGAGTTTGAGCAAACTCTGGGAGATAGTGGAGGACGGAGGAGCCTGATATGTTGTAGCCCCTGGGGCTGCAAAGAGTTGGACATGCCTTAGCAACTCTACAACAACTACAAAATGGAAATGGCATTTTCAGATCTTTGTAGACTCATTTATAATCTCCATTTTATTGGATCGTTCCCTCTGTTTTTACAGCTTTGCTACTGTTTGCAACTAAAGCATTGAAACTCATTCATAGTTTTTCTTTCTTTCTTTTTTAAATTTATCTGGCTGTACCGGGTCTTAGTCCTGGCACATGGGATCTTTACTTGTGGCATGTGGGATCTAGTTCCCTGACCAGGGATTGAACCCCAGGCTTGCTACACTGGGAATGGGTAGTCTTAGTCATTGAACCACCAGGGAAGCCCCCAAATCTTCCATAGTTTCTTATTGGTTATTCAGGTGAATAGATTACTAGCTAACTCTTGTTCTTTCTAAACAGCTGTATTAGAAGACCAGAAACCCTGGGAACATTGTGATTTTTATGTTTGTGGCTGTTGAACAGCCTGAAAGAGTACTCTTTTCTAGTGACATCAGAAGGATCAGTATTGATATTTAATATTAAAATGACCATGTCTTTAGCTTTGAATGTTTGTTCCTTTCGGTCTCTTCTCCTGCCTAGTTTATTTTGTAAGACGCAGTTCAGATGCCACCCCTTTTATGTGCCCACCCTAGTAGCCTGCATTCCTGGGGCAGAATTATTGGTCACTGTTTTGTGTTTCTGGGTTTTTTATACACTTGATACACACTTTGGTGATAGCCCTCACTGTTTCATGTAATAAGTTTTCTTTCTTCTTCCCCAGTGGATAGAGCATTCCTCAAGGCAAGGACTTCATTCTGCTTATCTTGATATCTCCGAGCTTCAGAGTATTAGGACACAGAAGGCATTTTTGGTTGAGTTGAGCTGAATTTAAGTTCAGGTTTTCTCTCAGTAATATCATTGTCATAAATATAGGATATTGTGTTATGCTTATTACTCATTTCAAGGCCTGTTTTGAATATCTTCTAATGGGAGTGGAAATTTTCTGTGCGGCTGAATAAGGAAATGTGAGGAAAGAAACATTTCCACTTGTAATGTTCTTCTGTCTGATTTAACATCATTAAAAAAAAACCTTTGTGATGATATTCCTGATTTTTTTTTAATGTTCACATTTTTTTCTTCTAAACTGTTGAGTATTTTTTCTGGTATTTCCATTCTTTGAAGGGTAGTGAGTAGTCTGGAGTCATACTTAGAACTGGTTTTTTTAGGTTAGGGGCTTCCCTCATGGCTCAGGTGGTAAAGAATCTGCCTGCATTGCAGGAAACCTGCATTTGATTCCTGGGTTGGGACGATCCCCTGGAGAGGGGAACAGCTACCCACTCCAGTATTCTTGCCTAGAGGACTCTGTGGATAAAGGAGTCTGGCAGGTTAACATGGGGTTATACAGAGTTAGACATGACTGAGCGACTAACCCTTTTACTTTTTCACTGTCTCTTGCAGAGTGATGGCCACCAGAGGAAAATATTTAGTTTTACTTTCAACCAGGGGAAATAGTAAAGTACTGTGTAAATATTGAGTCATCTCCTGAGAGTGGAGTTTCACTATCTGCGAATAAGGGCTGTAATTTAAAGACCTAAGGAGCAATATAATACAGTCCGCCTTGGGGAAGGGAGATAAGATCTTATCTCTTTAATCTTAAAATTGCTTCCATTTGCCCTTGTAGGTTGATCTGGGACTCAAGTGTTACATAATTTACTGCTGCGTAGTGCTTCATTCTATTCTGAGACTGAGTGACCCCAGAAAGACGGCAGAGCATCTGTCATACACATAACATTCATAAGCATGTGAACGGTATAGAGATGAAACTCTAATAATACCAGTGAACAGTTTATGAAGGGGATGTTAGTTATTTGTCAGAATACACAGAAACATAAAGAATGCATTCCTGTTTTTCCTAGTCATTTTTTGATACTGAAATTATTTTTAATATGTTATGTGAAAGCTTTTTGGAATGAGGAATTAGCTACAGGACCTTCAATCTAAATAGAACTATAACTGCATAATTGTATTTTATGAACCATTGTTTAGAGTTTTGTGTTATTCGGTATTTACTTTGGAAAAAAATTAACTTTGCCTTTTAAAAAAATGTTTGCTAAAAGATCACAAGATTATCATAACAAAATGTAATAGAGCATTTTAATTTAAAAATTAGTTGTTAAATATGTTGTAAAAGTCTTTTCAGCCATTTTTGTTGCTGTTGAGTAACTAGTGCTTTCTAGCGTCATTAGTTTTCACTTTTAAATGGCTTACCATGTTTATGCCTTGAACACTTCTAATCCCATATTTTATATTTCTAATAGGCTAGCAGTTGAATTGAACAAATCTGTAAACTTATTTTACGAATATTTATTGTTACACGTGCAAGATACAAAACACATCTTCCCCAAAAATTTCCCTCTTTCTTTGGCGTAAAAAAAAGTTTTTGTAGGGTGAATGATGACAATTTTTGGAATCAGCCTTTACGGATAGAGGGAAATTTTGTTTTCACTGTCTCTTGCAGAGTGATGGCCACCAGAGGAAAATATTTAGTTTTACTTTCAACCAGGGGAAATAGTAAAGTACTGTGTAAATATTGAGTCATCTCCTGAGAGTGGAGTTTCACTATCTGCGAATAAGGGCTGTAATTTAAAGACCTAAGGAGCAATATAATACAGTCCGCCTTGGGGAAGGGAGATAAGATCTTATCTCTTTAATCTTAAAATTGCTTCCATTTGCCCTTGTAGGTTGATCTGGGACTCAAGTGTTACATAATTTACTGCTGCGTAGTGCTTCATTCTATTCTGAGACTGAGTGACCCCAGAAAGACGGCAGAGCATCTGTCATACACATAACATTCATAAGCATGTGAACGGTATAGAGATGAAACTCTAATAATACCAGTGAACAGTTTATGAAGGGGATGTTAGTTATTTGTCAGAATACACAGAAACATAAAGAATGCATTCCTGTTTTTCCTAGTCATTTTTTGATACTGAAATTATTTTTAATATGTTATGTGAAAGCTTTTTGGAATGAGGAATTAGCTACAGGACCTTCAATCTAAATAGAACTATAACTGCATAATTGTATTTTATGAACCATTGTTTAGAGTTTTGTGTTATTCGGTATTTACTTTGGAAAAAAATTAACTTTGCCTTTTAAAAAAATGTTTGCTAAAAGATCACAAGATTATCATAACAAAATGTAATAGAGCATTTTAATTTAAAAATTAGTTGTTAAATATGTTGTAAAAGTCTTTTCAGCCATTTTTGTTGCTGTTGAGTAACTAGTGCTTTCTAGCGTCATTAGTTTTCACTTTTAAATGGCTTACCATGTTTATGCCTTGAACACTTCTAATCCCATATTTTATATTTCTAATAGGCTAGCAGTTGAATTGAACAAATCTGTAAACTTATTTTACGAATATTTATTGTTACACGTGCAAGATACAAAACACATCTTCCCCAAAAATTTCCCTCTTTCTTTGGCGTAAAAAAAAGTTTTTGTAGGGTGAATGATGACAATTTTTGGAATCAGCCTTTACGGATAGAGGGAAATTTTTGTGCATATTGTCTACTTTGTCAACTGAGATTAATAGTAGCTAACAATACTGTGTGACAACCTAGAGGGGTGGGATGGGGTGGGAGGTTCCAGAGGGAAGGGACATATGTATACTTATGAGTGATTCATATTGATGTTTGGCAGAAAGCAGTAACATTCTCTAAAGCAATTATTCTTCAATTAAAAACATGAATTTTTTAAAAAGGAGCTTATAACAGCAGCTTTTATTTATTGATCATGTTTATGATATAGACACTGTTCTAAGCCCTTGTATATATCCTGTTTCATGTCATCCCCACGATTTTTCAGACGGGCCACTTCTGTTGGTCTTTCATTTATCCATTTTCATCCATCTTTTTTTTTTTTTTTTTAAATATTTATTTACTTATTTTGGAGGGGATGGGGTGGGCAGGGAAGGGGGCGGGCAGGCCACTTCCATTGCTCTTTCATTTATCTGTTTTCATCCATTTTTGTTCTTTGGCCCGCGTGGACCTCCCATCGCTGTGGCCTCTTGTTGCAGAGCACCGGCTCTGGGCGCATGTGCTCCAGAGCCCTGGCTCGGTAATTGGACACATCAGTCCAGCTGCTCCGTGACACATGGAATCTTCCCAGGCCAGGGATCAATCCGGCGCCCCTTGCGCTGCAAGGTGGTGTCCTTACCCACTGGACCACCAGGGAAGCCCAGGAGAGTTTTTTAAATTCTTATTTTACAGGGGCAGAGAAGTAATTTGTCCCAAGTTTTAAGAATAAGAGAGACAGATTTCTAACTCCGTATTGATGCCAAAGCCAAGTTTTTTCTCAATATTGACTAAAATGTTGTATAAACTTTTCCATCTTCATGACCACAGAGTTACAGGATTTATTTATGTGTATATGAAATATTTATTTATTTATGGCTGTACTTGGTCTTCATGATTGTGTGGGCTTTTCTCTAGTTGAGGTGAGCGGGGGCTGCTCTCTAGTTGTGGCGCATGGGCTTCTCGTTGTGGTGGCTTCCCTTGTCCCAGAGCAGGGCTAGAGGCTCACAGGCTTCAGTAGTTGCAACTCCTGGGCTCTCGAGCACAGGCTCAGTTGTTGTGGCACAGGGCCTTAGTTGCTCTGTGACATGCGGGATCTTCACAGATCAGGGATCAGCCTTGTGTCTCCTGCATTGTCAGGCAGATTCTTTACCACTGAGCCACCAGGGAAGCCCTGGGATTTATATTTTTATGGGTAATATCTAAAACATATCTGTAACTAGCATACTCATTATAGTATAGCGTATGTAAAAAGTCAAACAGCCTCTCAAGTGTCAAAGTCTGCATGTTGAGGAACGATCTACGGATCAATAGATTAAAGGCTGATGATGGGAGTACTGGTTTGTTCTTTGACCTTTCACCTGTCCTGACTCTTCTTGCCAAACTGGTTTATATAGTTTCAGGGAATATTGCTTTATAACAGATTGACTAGCTTTTCCAGTTACGGTCAGTGTGTCAGGTTTCTCTTCTTAAGTTTTTAGAACATTTGTGGGTTGGAGGCAAAACAGAGGGAAGATCTTGGAGCAGAAACATTGATATGTACTGGGTGGGAACTGTTTCAGCTGGTGATGAGCAACCTGAAGCCTTCCCTGTCTAGCTTTGCAGGAGTTCCAGATCCAGTTTCGTAGACATCCTTTCAGAGCACATAAAGCGGAGAGGGAGTGGAGGAGCAAAAGTCTTTAGGGCACTCGCCTCCAAAGAGAGGAGGGACTTTTGTAGCATCACTGATTCCTAGATGCTTGTGTTCTGACCAGGCCATGCCAGCAGAGACCAGGACTTGCCAAAGGCTGGCTTCACAGGAGAGGCACTGTGTGGGTCTTGAGGGTAGAGCACGAAGGTACCAGGAACCAGGGTACCCAGAAAGCTTGGTCTTTCAGAATGTGGCTATATTGGTGCTGTTCCAGAATGTCCAGCAATACAACTTCCCTTGTCCCACCTGCTCAGTCTAACTCGGCCCATGCAGGGAGTGGGAGATGGAGATTCATTACTGTATCCGTAGCACCTGGCCCACTACGGGTCTTCTGTAAAAACTGTAAGAATGAACTGAAGTAAGTCCAGTTTCTTGGTGACCTTGTGTATCTTGGGCAGGAAGGAGGTTGTTGGGAGGATTAAATGGAGAACAGAAAAACAGAAGACTGAAATGATACCCTCTCATCAACTTCAAAACATGTGCTAATTTCCAGTTGTCATTTTACTCAGGAAAAGGGGAAATCTGAATTTTAATCCTGTGGAATTCAATAGATCTTTTTTAGAAATGAAAATGAGACCAAAGACTTTTTTCCTCCAACTTCCAAAAAAAAAAAAAAAAACCAGCTTGTTGCTGATGTTGGTTTTTGTGATTTATGACAAAATTAGCGGATGTATTTTCAGGCAGATATACGCTACTGGAAAATCAAACTAATTTGGGTGCGATATTGATTGAATGCATTCTCAGAGCCATAGTCTAACTTTGGTGTGGTTTTGTGGGGTTTAAATGTGGTAGATCTTTATAAGCTATATTACTGTCTCCCTGTGCACCTTTTTGTAAGCTGTACTATTCCTGTTCATATATGTTTTAAGATACAGCCATTTAAAATCTAACAAACACAAGTCTAAGAAGTAACAGCAGTGTCTCAGAATTGCTAACAAATTACTCATTAGCTGAGCTAAGTCATAGTCATATGTGTCAGCCGACCATAGTTGAGCTGAGAATATTTGAATAATAAGTCCATGTTTACCAAAATAGGAAATAATACATTATTATCAGTAGCTATTGATAATACATTAAGTAATATCTAGGTAGTATTTAAAAAGTGAAGGTGAACACTGAGCATTTAGCATTATAGTACTATCACACACATACTGGTAGTGTCTTAACTAAATCCCAAGTCCTGGTTGCCAGAGCAAAAGTCTTTAGGAGTGGGGGGACTTTTGTAGCATCACTGATTCCTAGATGCTTGTGTTCTGACCAGGCCATGCCAGCAGAGACCAGGACTTGCCAAAGGCTGGCTTCACAGGAGAGGCACTGTGTGGGTCTTGAGGGTAGAGCACGAAGGTACCAGGAACCAGGGTACCCAGAAAGCTTGGTCTTTCAGAATGTGGCTATATTGGTGCTGTTCCAGAATGTCCAGCAATACAACTTCCCTTGTCCCACCTGCTCAGTCTAACTCGGCCCATGCAGGGAGTGGGAGATGGAGATTCATTACTGTATCCGTAGCACCTGGCCCACTACGGGTCTTCTGTAAAAACTGTAAGAATGAACTGAAGTAAGTCCAGTTTCTTGGTGACCTTGTGTATCTTGGGCAGGAAGGAGGTTGTTGGGAGGATTAAATGGAGAACAGAAAAACAGAAGACTGAAATGATACCCTCTCATCAACTTCAAAACATGTGCTAATTTCCAGTTGTCATTTTACTCAGGAAAAGGGGAAATCTGAATTTTAATCCTGTGGAATTCAATAGATCTTTTTTAGAAATGAAAATGAGACCAAAGACTTTTTTCCTCCAACTTCCAAAAAAAAAAAAAAAAACCAGCTTGTTGCTGATGTTGGTTTTTGTGATTTATGACAAAATTAGCGGATGTATTTTCAGGCAGATATACGCTACTGGAAAATCAAACTAATTTGGGTGCGATATTGATTGAATGCATTCTCAGAGCCATAGTCTAACTTTGGTGTGGTTTTGTGGGGTTTAAATGTGGTAGATCTTTATAAGCTATATTACTGTCTCCCTGTGCACCTTTTTGTAAGCTGTACTATTCCTGTTCATATATGTTTTAAGATACAGCCATTTAAAATCTAACAAACACAAGTCTAAGAAGTAACAGCAGTGTCTCAGAATTGCTAACAAATTACTCATTAGCTGAGCTAAGTCATAGTCATATGTGTCAGCCGACCATAGTTGAGCTGAGAATATTTGAATAATAAGTCCATGTTTACCAAAATAGGGAAATAATACATTATTATCAGTAGCTATTGATAATACATTAAGTAATATCTAGGTAGTATTTAAAAAGTGAAGGTGAACACTGAGCATTTAGCATTATAGTACTATCACACACATACTGGTAGTGTCTTAACTAAATCCCATGCTCTGTTAGGATGACTCATTTTCTGGTTGCCAAGAGACCCTTAAAGGAACTGCTGTCATTCAGAAAAAAAAAATCCACTCCTGCCAGCTGTCTTTGAGACTGGTTGAAGAAAGTACAGGTTGATTTTAGGTCAGTATTCCTTGTTTTCTTTTTTGAAGTTACCTCATTTTAATTGCAGATTCTTTCAAATTTAACCTTGAATTTCTTTAACTTTATAGTGGGATATTAAAAAATACAGTGTATGATACTTTTTCTTTATGAAAATGTATGAATCTTATTCTTTGAAATTACTTTTTTACTTATACTGAACTTCAAATTCCAGTTTCTGCAGTGGTCAACATATATCATTTGAAATAGTCCTAACATCTAACTGTAATGGCATATTTTTAACATGCCACAGTGCTCTTAATTTTAGTAGTTTGCATGTATAATATTAATGATGCTTCATCTACCATATTAATGATGCTTCACGGCATATTTTGTACATTGTTTTTATGCCAGATATAAACAGTCTTCTCCCCATTTCCAGCATAATAGCCCTCTCCCTTCCCCAGGGAACAGTTGTGGTGGGCAGACCAAACAATTTGGCAAAATTTCTAGTGTGCTAGTCTGTCGCTAGGCGGTTTTTCTTGACTTCCAGGATTCGTATCCCGTAGCTGGATTCAACCCTGTTTGCACCTTGCATGTACTCCCTTTTCTCAAAGAAACAGCCCCCTGCCCCAGCAGCTAATTTAATATTCTGTTTTGTTCTCCTTCCAAGTTATATTAAGTCTGAAGTTCTGTGAAGTCATTTACTTATTATTTCAACAAACCTTTATTGAAGAACTGGCTGCTAGGCATTGTGCCTGTATAAAAAGATGTACCCTAGCCCAAGTACTGGTCCAGCAAGGGAGAGGCACACATGAGATTCTGAGTGACAGTGTGATACAGCTGAGTTCAGTGGGCAATTTGAGCTGGGTCTTGACGTTCAAAGTCTCTGCCTTTTTCCAAAATAATGAAAATCTGGTTTTCTACCTACTAAAGAAATGGGAAGAAAAGTGTTCTTTGATTTCATGAAGTTCCTTCCAGCTGTAAATAGTCTGTGATTGTTTCATATTTTATCTAAGAGTGGAAAGTCTTGGGAGAAAGTGGCTATGTGACTAGTGGGCTTCAATAGATTTTTTTTTTTTTTTTTTTGCCTTGTCAGAAATAACTTTGTATGCACAGTGCCTTAGTTCTAATTAAGTACTCAGAAAAATTTTATGAGAACGAATAGTACTAACAGGCCAGACTGAAATAGTCCAGGTTTTCCCCTGTACCTCCCACCCCCACAGGACACTCTACTGTGGCGCCTGTTTGATCTAGAAGTGGTTCTCCATTTGAGGCCAATTAAAATAGATCTGATGATGTGTTTGAAGGCAGAGCTTTCTGTTGGTAAGGACCTATGGTGTTAGAATGACTATACAGACATTCCTAGATGAAGGAGAGTAAGTTTTTTTTTTTTTTTTTTAAAAGATTTATTTATTTATTTATTTTGGGAGGGGATCGGGTTGGGGAAGGAGGGGAGCGGGCGTGCCACTTCTATTGGTCTTTCTTTTCTCTATTTTCATCCGTCTTTGTTCTTTGGCTCCTGCGGGCCTCCCATCACGGTGGCGTCTGTTGTTGCAGAGCACCGGCTCTGGGCGCATGCGCTCCAGAGCTCCGGCTCGGTAATTGAACACATTGGTCCAGCCGCTCCGCGGCACATGTGATCTTCCCAGGCCAGGGATCAAACCGGTGCCCCTTGCACTGCAAGGCGGTGTCCTTATCCACTGGACCACCAGGGGAAGCCCGAGAGTAAGTTTTGAGCAGAGTTTTCAGAAACAGCTAGGACATTATTTAAACATCATCAGAGGCAAAGGTTGTATCTATTTTATGTTCAAAGTGTTGAGTTTATGCATCTCAGTTAGCAGCTCTAAAATGAGTTAAGGGAAATACCTGTGTTGTTAGCTCCCCTGTGCTCTTATTTGGCTCTCAGGTCTAACTTCTGAAACTTATATTGAAGGACAGTTTTGGGGAGAGCAGAGGTGAGGAGTACCTCCCAACACACTGCTTTGTTTCTTGGGTGCTGCATTGTGAATTTATTATCCAGAGGTTTAGCTGATCCTTCTTTGGACTGAAAACAGTTTCTTTAGGTAATGAGTTTGGAAAGTTGTAATTTAAGCTTGTGCTTCCTTTTATTTATTCCCAAGCCATGTCTTTTCTACATTTGTGCCTTATACCGGTATTCTGAGTGTACTGTAAAATCCACATCTTTTATAATTATATATATATGTATATCTTAATCAGATCCTTTCAAGACCTAACTACATTGTCTGGCCTTTCAGGAAAGTCATTTCTTCAGTTGTCCTCTGTCCTTTTTTCAGTTGTATTGGGTCTTTCTTGAGATGTGACAGAACTTTATAATTCAGAGAGAGAATCATAACAATTTTTAGTTTGGATAGTGTATAGTTTAAAAAACAATTTTTTAAAAATAATTTATTTGACTGTACCAGGTGTTAGTTGCAGCACATGGGATCTAGTTCCCTGACCAGGAATCAAACCCCAGCCTCCCTGCATTGGGAACATGGAGTCTTAACCACTGGACCATCAAGAAAATCTCCTTAAAAAAACAATTTTTTATTGTTATTTATGCTAATTAATGCCGTACAGCAAAGTGATTCAGTTATACATGTATATTCTTTTCCATTATGGTTTAGTACAGGATATTGAATATAGATCTGTGCTATACAATAGGACCTTGTTGTTTACCCATTTTATATGTTAGTTTACATTTACTATTTCCTGGCTCCCAGTCTTTCCTTTTTCCACCCTTTCCTTGGCAACCACAAGTCTTTCTGTTTCGCAAATTTGTTCATTTGTGTTATATTTTAGATTCCACTTAAAAGTGATATCGTATGGTATTTGTCTTTCTCTTTCTGACTTATTTTGCTTAGTATGATAACTCTTAAGTCCATCTATGTTACTGGAAAAGGCATATTTCATTCTTTTTTTGTATGACTGAGTCACGTTCCATAGGGTGTGTGTGTACCACATCTTTTTTATCCATTCATCAGTTGCTGGACTTTTAGGTTGTTTCCGTGTCTTGGCTATTGTAAATAGTGCTACTGTGAACATAGGGATGCATGTATCCTTTTAAATTATAGTTTTGTCTGGGTATATCCCCAGGAGTGGATTAGTGGATCATTATATGGCAACTTTATTTTTAGTTTTTTGAGTAACATCCATACTGTTTTTCCATAATGGCTACACCAATTTACATTCCCATCCACAGTGTTAGAGGGTTCTCTTTTCTCTTCAGCCTCTCCAACATTTGCTATTTGTAGACTTTTAAATGATGGCTCTTCTGACCAGTGTGAGGTGGGACCTCATGGTAGTTTTGATTTGTAGTTCTCTACTAATTAATGATGTTGAGCATCTTTTCATGTGCCTGTTGGTCATCTCTGTGTCTTCTTTGGAGATGTGTCTGTTTAGGTCTTCTGCACAGAAAACAGTTTCTGTTATCCTTCATGATCAAAACTTTGTGGGCGGGCATAGCGGTCTGGTGATTCGTTGGGGAGACTGCACCTCGTAGCTCGGCTACTGCGGCTCTTCATTGGGCAGCAGCGGTGGCGCGGCGGTCAGAGAAGTGGCCTAAGACTTTGGCGTTGGGTGAAAGAAAATGGCCCGAACCAAGCAGACGGCTCAGAAGTCCACAGGGGGTGGTGGTGGGGAAAGCGCCCCGCAAACAGCTGGCCACCAAAGTGGCCCGGAAAAGCGCCTCTCTGTGGGCGGTTTGCAAAAGCCTCCCTGCTACAGGCCCGGGGCCAATCTGCTGTTACCAGGAATCCACCGAGCTTCTGATCCTGAAGCCGTCTGTCCAGAGGGTGGTGCGGGAGACCGCCCAGGACTTCAAGACCAACTTGAGGTTCCAGAGTGCCGCCACTGGCGCGCCTTAGGAGGCGAGCGAGGCGTACCTGGTGGGTTTGTTTGAAGACACTAACCTGTGTGCCATCCACGCTGAGAGAGTCACCATCATACCCAAAGACATCCAGTTGGCTCTCTGGATACAGGGGGAGAGAGCTTAAGTGAAGGTGGTTTTTATGGTGTTTCGTAGTAAATTCTGTAAAATACTTGGTTTAATTTGTGATGTTTTTTGTAAGAAATTGTTTATTAATATGTTGCATTTGTACTTAAGTCATTCCATCTTTCACTCAGGATGAATGCGAAAAGTGACTGTTCACAGACTTCAGTGACCTGAGCACTGTTGCTCAGGCATGACAAGTTGCTAATATGCAGAAGGGATGGGTGATACTTCTTGTTTCTCATGATGCATGTTTCTGGATGTTAATGACTTGTTGGGTAGCTATTAAGGTACTAGAATTGATAAATGTGTACAGGGTGCAATAAAACTGGTTATGACTTGATCTAATTGTTTAACAATTGGGGCTGTTAAGTCTGACCATACATCACTGTGATAGAATGTGGGCTTTTTCAAGGGTGAAGATACAAGTCTTAACCAGTGTAACTTACAGTTTCCTTAAAAAAAGGAAAAAAAAGTAAATCTGGCAGCTATAGAATACACTATGCGCATTTATTTTATTTTATTTTTTTAAAAACATTTATTTATTTATTTATTTATTGGGGGGTGGGGAGGGAGGGAGGCGGGTGGGCCACTTCTATTGGTCTTTCATGTATCTGTTTTCATCCGTCTGTGTTTTTTGGGCGGTGTGGGCCTTCCATCGCGGTGGTCTCTGTTGTCGCAGAGCACCGGCTCTGGGCACATGCGCTCCAGAGCTCCGGCTCAATAATTGGACACATTGGTCCAGCCACTCCGTGGCACGTGGGATCTTCCCAGGCCAGGGACCGGACCGGCGCCCCTTGCACTGCAAGGCGGTGTCTTTGCCCACTGGACCACCAGGGAAGCCCTCTATTGAAGTTTTTAGGTCAATTATGTATGTTGACTAAATTTACAAATAAACTTGTTTATCCAAACAAAACAAAAAACAAAACTTTGTGGCCCTATTGCTGACTGTATTAATAGATCTTTGTTTTACTAGAAAAGTCTAAATATTCTTAGGCTCCCTTTCTTAGGTAGTGTATCTCATCTTTTAACTATTCTAAGGTTTTGTTTTTTTCTTTTTCCCTTAGAGTTATTTTTTAAAATGTATTTTTTTATACTAGCTCACACCAACTTTTTGCCAGTTCACTATGTTATGAGCTCTCTCTGCAGTTTATGGTACTTAATCATATGAAATAGTTCAGAGCTGTACACAGCACAGGCATCATCTTTGAATCAGACTGGTAGGATAAAACTAAGCTGCTAATGCGGATTTCATCTAGTAAGCTATAATCACTTCGACTCGTAATTCTCAACCTGGCTGTACATTAGAATCATCTGGAAGAAATTTACAAAATATCTATGCCTGAGCCTCACCCTGACCAACAGAGTCAGACTATCCAGGTGTGTGGCCCAGGCATCAATATTTATAGCACTGCCAGATGGTAACAGTGAGCAGCCAGGTTCCAGGGCCATTGAGCTGGAGTTCGCACTGGGAAAGCAGTAGCTGCTAGAACTTCTAAATTGGATTAGCTCTTTAGCTTGCTGAATGCTGGAAAATAATTACTGTTAGAGTTGAGAGAACTGTGTATCAAATTTTGCATTTATAAGATGACAGTTCAATCAAATTATTCCTTAACCTTTTTTTCTGGCCTAGTTAAATTTTGAGAATTGAAGTATGGATGAGCTAACCTTTGGGACTTGTAGTTCCTCATTGTAGAACCCTTTTCCTCATCTGTTTGACTTTGGTGTTGGTAATTGTCTTTTCAGAGCAATAATATCCTTTTGTATTTAGCAGGAAGTGAAACTTGGGTCTGGTTATGTATGCATACCCTGGCACCTTATTTATTTTTAATTTTTTGACACAAGAGAAACTGCCTATAAACTTCGGCAGCTGTGAAAAACCCAGGCTTGTTCTTGGGCTGAGGGAGCACCATCAGTGGAATGAGTGACTCATGCTCTCTGCAAGCACACAGTACTTAATCACTTGTTTTTTTGTGTACCAGGAAGAGGAGGGCATATGAAAATAGAAGCCATGTACTGCCAAATGGGATCTGAAGTAAGAGTGGAAATGTTGACCTAATGGGTCAGATAATTGAGCTTACAACAAAATACATCTTTGGGTGTATGTTTCTTTAATGATTTCACTAATATTTGGCATTATTTCCAAAATGCTAATCTTTTGTAAGCAACTCTACTCTTTACTAGATACCTTTGATAATCCTAAATTTTAAAACCTATTTGGAAACTTCAAATGTTTCTCTTCTGAAATTGTGTACCACACTGGAATATATCTTTATATATAAAGAATATATCTTTATATATATATATATTATTTGGCTGTGCTGGGTCTCAGTTGTAGCATGTGGGCACTAGTTCTCTGACCAGGGATTGAACCTGGGCCCCCTGCGTTGAGAGCACAGAGTCTTAGCCACTGGACCACCAGGGAATTCCCCTGGAATTTATCTTTTGAAGAAAAGAATAGAAAACAGTACGTTTGTTGGAGCAGATAAATTACCTGACTTTTTTTTTTTAATGGAACGCTTAACGAATTTGCATGTCATCCTTGCACAGGGGCCATGCTAATCTTCTCTATATCGTTCCAATTTTAGTACATGTGCTGTCGAAGCGAGCACTACCTGACTGTTTTTGGAAGAATGAGCCCACTGGCCATTTTCCCTGCCATTCCCATGTCTTCTTCCTCCAAGGTAACCATTAATAACTGGAACAGCATGTCCATTATTAAGCATATGCTGTTACTGCAGACACTTCAATCAATATGGTTTGTACTTGTCCTCTATGCAAGCACTCTACTAGTGCTGTTACTTTTATTTCCTTAGTGAAGAGTAACAGATTAAAAATTACACACATATTTGAAGTGTCTGTTGTGTGCCAACGCTATGCCAGGCATAAAGTCATAGCAGCTCAGACAGACACAGTTAGCCTCCTTTCTTGGGCACTTCAGTAGCCTGCTTCAGGCCTTCTTCCACTGGCTTGTCTCTTGTCCCTTTATTGTTGTGAGAAACTGAGCTCTAGTTAAGAGATTTTAAGATAAGTTAAAGTTTCCCAGAATTGTTAAGTCTTTCATTGTGAGAAATCACATGTTCATCATTTGTTTATTGAAAGAGAAATACTTTTATTATTAAAAGTGCCCACATGTGTTTTGGGACTTTTCTTTTGTTTAATACTTTTTTTTTTTTTAATTGTCAGAAGTTTGTTTAGCTTTTATTGGTGGTGGTGATTTAGTCGCCGTATTGTGTCTGACTCTTGTGATCCCATGGACTGTAGCCCACCAGGCTTCTCTGTCCATGGGGTTTCCCAGGCAAGAATACTGGAGTGGGTTGCCATTTCCTTCTCCATGCTTAATACTTACTTTTAATTGGAGGATATGACTTTACAGTATTGTGTTGTGATTTCTTTTGTACAACAGCGTGAATCAGCTGTAAGTGTAGCGTGAGCCTCCCTCCCACTCTGTCTCACTCTCTGTTGCACCAGGCTGAGCTCCCTGTGTTATGCTGCAGCTTCCCACTGGCTGTTTTACGCAGAGATGCATATATTTCAGTGGTACTCTATGTGTCCCACCCTTTCCTTCCGCCACTGTGTCCAGAAGTTGTTTTCCTGCCTATTCCTATTCTGTGTCCCTATTCCTGCCCTGCAAATAGGTTCATCACTAGGATTTTTCTAGATTCCATATATGTTGGTGTCCCTCTTTCTGACTTACGTCACCCTGTATGACAGTTTCTAGGTTCATCCATCTTGGTTCAGTTGACTCAAATTCATTCATTTTTATAGTTGAGTAATATCCCTTTGTATATATGTATCATAACTTCTTTATCCATTGATCTTTTGATGGACAACTAGGTTGCTTCCATGTCCTGGCTGTTGTGAGTAGTGCTGCAGTGAACATTGGGGTACTGGTGAATTGTGGTTTTCTCAGGGTATATGCCCAGTAGTAGGATTACTGGGTCAGATGGTAGTTTTATACGTAGCTTGTTAAGAAGTTTCCATATTGTTCTCCATAGTGGTTGTATCAGTTTGCATTCTCATCAACAGTGCAAGAGGGTTCCCTTTTCTCCACATCCTTTCCAGCATTGATTGTTTGTAGATCTTTTGAATCATGATGGCTATTCTGACCAATGTGAGATGGTATCTCTTTGTAGTTCTGATTTGCATTTCTCTGTTCATGAGCAATGTTAGAAGGACCTTCTTTTAAAACAGTAAAAACTTAAGATATTAGTCTTATTAAAAGTCAAAGAGAATAAGAAATGCATAGGAGAAAATGTTCCCTTTGCTCTTTCATGCTTGTTTCTGTTCATGTGTTCATTTGGTTCAGTAACTATTGAATGAGTCCCTGTTGTGTCAAACCTTGTGCTAGACTGCAGGTACACACTCCATTCTTCCACAAAGACCAGCCGTGTAATTGATCTGCTGCAACAAACATATTGCTTTCTAGTCCTTCTTTTGAAAAGTATATTCCATAAACAAAATAGGCTGCTTGTAGAAAGATTGAGGCTTAATAGTCTTTTTTCTTCAAAATTATAGGGACAAACTTTTGTACAACAGCGTGAATCAGCTGTAAGTGTAGCGTGAGCCTCCCTCCCACTCTGTCTCACTCTCTGTTGCACCAGGCTGAGCTCCCTGTGTTATGCTGCAGCTTCCCACTGGCTGTTTTACGCAGAGATGCATATATTTCAGTGGTACTCTATGTGTCCCACCCTTTCCTTCCGCCACTGTGTCCAGAAGTTGTTTTCCTGCCTATTCCTATTCTGTGTCCCTATTCCTGCCCTGCAAATAGGTTCATCACTAGGATTTTTCTAGATTCCATATATGTTGGTGTCCCTCTTTCTGACTTACGTCACCCTGTATGACAGTTTCTAGGTTCATCCATCTTGGTTCAGTTGACTCAAATTCATTCATTTTTATAGTTGAGTAATATCCCTTTGTATATATGTATCATAACTTCTTTATCCATTGATCTTTTGATGGACAACTAGGTTGCTTCCATGTCCTGGCTGTTGTGAGTAGTGCTGCAGTGAACATTGGGGTACTGGTGAATTGTGGTTTTCTCAGGGTATATGCCCAGTAGTAGGATTACTGGGTCAGATGGTAGTTTTATACGTAGCTTGTTAAGAAGTTTCCATATTGTTCTCCATAGTGGTTGTATCAGTTTGCATTCTCATCAACAGTGCAAGAGGGTTCCCTTTTCTCCACATCCTTTCCAGCATTGATTGTTTGTAGATCTTTTGAATCATGATGGCTATTCTGACCAATGTGAGATGGTATCTCTTTGTAGTTCTGATTTGCATTTCTCTGTTCATGAGCAATGTTAGAAGGACCTTCTTTTAAAACAGTAAAAACTTAAGATATTAGTCTTATTAAAAGTCAAAGAGAATAAGAAATGCATAGGAGAAAATGTTCCCTTTGCTCTTTCATGCTTGTTTCTGTTCATGTGTTCATTTGGTTCAGTAACTATTGAATGAGTCCCTGTTGTGTCAAACCTTGTGCTAGACTGCAGGTACACACTCCATTCTTCCACAAAGACCAGCCGTGTAATTGATCTGCTGCAACAAACATATTGCTTTCTAGTCCTTCTTTTGAAAAGTATATTCCATAAACAAAATAGGCCTAGAGTTAACTTGATAGAAAGATTGAGGCTTAATAGTCTTTTAATTGGTAAGTTGAAACTTTACATTTATTATAATTAATATAGTATGAGCAGGAGGAGAAAGGGACGACAGAGGATGAGATGGTTGGATGACATCACTGACTCAATGGACACGAGTCTGAGCAAATTCTGGGAGATGGTGAAGGACAGGGAAGCCTGGCGTGCTGCAGTCCGTGGGGTCCCAAAGAGTCAGATACAATTTATTGACTGAACAATTACAGTTTACTCATATTTTCCATTTATTGTGCTTTTTCTTGGGTGGGGTTTTTTTTTTTTTTTCCCCCTTTGGTTCTATTACCTTTTACTATTTTCCACTGGATGGTATGAATTTTATTTTAAATAATTTTTGCTTTTTGAATGGTATGAATTTTTATCAGATGTCTTTCTTTTGCTGATTAGAACTTACTCATCCTGTTTTGTTTTGTTTTTTTCCTTCTGTGATTTCTCAGAAATTCTGACCCAGTGCTTATTTTCATATATATAATTGAAGTCTACTGATGCTTGTGTCTTTTTCCAAAACATATTTTAACCTACATTTAGACTCTACCTCTTGTAGATTTTTCCTCCCCAGTGTAGGGGGCTTTAGGGAGTGGAGAGAGCAGGCATTCATGCTTGATTTGCCATTTGGACCTGAATTGGGTTGCTAGAACTGAGGCTGCATGCCTAATTTTAAGCTGCTTCAGAGCCCTGTATCTTTTTCACATTCTGAAGAAACAGAATTGTGGGGCATATCTAACCAATGTGAGATGGTATCTCTTTGTAGTTCTGATTTGCATTTCTCTGTTCATGAGCAATGTTAGAAGGACCTTCTTTTAAAACAGTAAAAACTTAAGATATTAGTCTTATTAAAAGTCAAAGAGAATAAGAAATGCATAGGAGAAAATGTTCCCTTTGCTCTTTCATGCTTGTTTCTGTTCATGTGTTCATTTGGTTCAGTAACTATTGAATGAGTCCCTGTTGTGTCAAACCTTGTGCTAGACTGCAGGTACACACTCCATTCTTCCACAAAGACCAGCCGTGTAATTGATCTGCTGCAACAAACATATTGCTTTCTAGTCCTTCTTTTGAAAAGTATATTCCATAAACAAAATAGGCCTAGAGTTAACTTGATAGAAAGATTGAGGCTTAATAGTCTTTTAATTGGTAAGTTGAAACTTTACATTTATTATAATTAATATAGTATGAGCAGGAGGAGAAAGGGACGACAGAGGATGAGATGGTTGGATGACATCACTGACTCAATGGACACGAGTCTGAGCAAATTCTGGGAGATGGTGAAGGACAGGGAAGCCTGGCGTGCTGCAGTCCGTGGGGTCCCAAAGAGTCAGATACAATTTATTGACTGAACAATTACAGTTTACTCATATTTTCCATTTATTGTGCTTTTTCTTGGGTGGGGTTTTTTTTTTTTTTCCCCCTTTGGTTCTA
Organism: Tragulus kanchil; assembly: GCA_022376925.1. Lineage (NCBI taxonomy): Eukaryota > Metazoa > Chordata > Mammalia > Artiodactyla > Tragulidae > Tragulus > Tragulus kanchil. The sequence continues at coordinate 166,023,793 of JAIOJX010000005.1, forward strand.
TTACCTTTTACTATTTTCCACTGGATGGTATGAATTTTATTTTAAATAATTTTTGCTTTTTGAATGGTATGAATTTTTATCAGATGTCTTTCTTTTGCTGATTAGAACTTACTCATCCTGTTTTGTTTTGTTTTTTTCCTTCTGTGATTTCTCAGAAATTCTGACCCAGTGCTTATTTTCATATATATAATTGAAGTCTACTGATGCTTGTGTCTTTTTCCAAAACATATTTTAACCTACATTTAGACTCTACCTCTTGTAGATTTTTCCTCCCCAGTGTAGGGGGCTTTAGGGAGTGGAGAGAGCAGGCATTCATGCTTGATTTGCCATTTGGACCTGAATTGGGTTGCTAGAACTGAGGCTGCATGCCTAATTTTAAGCTGCTTCAGAGCCCTGTATCTTTTTCACATTCTGAAGAAACAGAATTGTGGGGGCATATCTAACCAATGAGAGAGAGATTTTCGTAAAACCTTTGTTACTCTCAGAAGGCTTTTAGATGTTATCACCTTACCCTAAAATTTAGTGCCAAAAACATTATCCAAGTTGGGTTTTTTCTTTTTTATCCGTATATATATTTAAAAAGCCATATGTAGACCCTTGAAATACAAATCTATGGGGAGATTTATTGAGTGGTAGGAACGTGAATTTTAAATGCGTATACATTTCCCAACTTGAAGTAAAAGTTATTGAACATTTATGTGCCAGACATCATACAGGGTACTTTCACATCATTCTTTCATTTAAGCTTCATAAAACTCCTATAGGTTAGATGGATTCCTGCTTCTGAAGGAGGGGCCTGAAGTCGAATATAGCTGGGGCTTTCCACTCAGGACCCAGAACTGTCCAACCTTTTGGGTCCAGACCTGGCCGCAGGCCACCCTTGTATACACTCCTGTCAGCTGGATCTCCAGCTTCAGGCTTGCCCTCTCAGGTCCACCATCTACACGCTGGCCCTAAAGTTCAATCTCTCCTGTAAATCTGCCCTCTCTGGAGGAAATGGCTCCTGTCTCTGGTCCTCCTGAGTTGTCCTCTTTTTGGTTTTTCAGCCTCATTTGTACAGCTTCCTGACTTTTACCTTCATTGTTCAGTCGCTCAGTTGTGTCTGACTCTTTGTGGCACTGTGGACTGCAGCACTCCAGGCTTCCCTGTCCTTCACTGCCTCCTGGACTTTGCTCAGACTCACGTCCATTGAGTCAGTGATGCCATTCAGTCATCTTATCCTCTGTCATCTCCTTCTGCCTTCAGTCTTTCCCAGCATCAGGGTCTTTTCCAGTGAGTCAGCTCGTCACATCAGGTGGCCAAAGTACTGGAGCTTCAGCTTCAGCATCAGTCCTTCCAATGAATATTCAGGCTTGATTTCCCTTGGGATTGGCTGGTTTGATCTCCCTGCTGTCCGAGGGACTCTCAAGAGTCTTCTCCAGCACCACAGTTTGAAAGCATCAGTTCTTTGGTGCTCAGCCTTCTTTATGGTCCAACTCTCACACCCATACATGACTACTGGAAAAACCATAGCTTTGACTATATGGATCTTTGTCAGCAAAGTGATGTCTCTGCTTTTGAATAGGCCGTCTAGGTTTGTCATAGCTTTTCTTCCAAGGAGTAAGAGTCTTTTAATTTCATGGCTGCAGTCACCATCCACAGTGATTTTGGAGCCCAAGAAAAGACAGTCTGTCACTGTTTCCATTGTTTGCCTATCTATCTATTTGCCATGAAGTGATGGAACCGGATGCTATGATCTTTGTTTTTTGAATGTTGAGTTTTAAGCCAGCTTTTTCACTTTATTTCACCTTCAGGAATATGCTCTTTAATTCCTCTTCACTTTCTGCCACAGGGGTGGCATCATCTGCATATCTGAGATTATTGATATTTTGCTAGGCAGTCTTAATTCCAACTTGAGCTTCATCCAGCCCCTTGTCTTTTTCCCTTACAGTAGCCAACCATTTAGAGTCCTCATTTCATTCCGTAAATATGTGAGTGCCTGTTATGTGTTAAACAACTTACTGGCTGCCCAGGGCTTTTTTTCATGACCCAGGTTGGGAGGTCTTGGCCCTCAGACAAGGCAGTAGCAGTGGGGATGGGAGAAGTGAAACATCATATATGAGGAGGTGGGATCAGTAGGACCTGGTAAGGAAGAAAAGCATTTTGAATGTCTCTCAGGTTCTGGCTTGTGCAGCTGGAATGATGGTGGTAAGCTGAAAGACCCTATATGAATTTAAAATGAGAGCATTATATCTGAGTAATTACGCCTGGTAGGGAAGCTTACGGTGTTAGAAATATGATAGAGCCCTGGACTGAGAGTGGGAAATGGGTTTTGATTTTCACAATATGTGTAGTTAGGATTGGACACTTTAATCTCTGCCAGCCATGATATCTTTACTTGAAATACAGCAAATGAGTTTTTCACCTTGCCTCTTCAAATACTGAACCCTTCTAATGTGATTCAGTGCCAAGTATCTGACTCCAGTCTGTTTCTTCATTCTGAGTCAGATGTTCAGTTGTCTGTGCAGTATTTTGAAGCCTCCTCTGTCTGTACATGCGCTTGGGATGTAAAGCTGAATGAGATCAGGTCTCAGTGAATTTTCTGTACTTGATGGGCTTCCTGTTCAGTCAGAGAGATGGGCAAGTCAGTAATTAGGTGTATTAAACCAAAATGGTATGTCATGATGGGTGTATGAGCAGGGTTCAAGGGGCTCACAAAGAGAGCCTCCTTAATATCTCCTCCTGATCAGCTCCACTGGGTGAGTGAAGTGGGAATTTCCTCCTTTTGTCACTCTTTTCCAAGAAAAGACAGTCTGTCACTGTTTCCATTGTTTGCCTATCTATCTATTTGCCATGAAGTGATGGAACCGGATGCTATGATCTTTGTTTTTTGAATGTTGAGTTTTAAGCCAGCTTTTTCACTTTATTTCACCTTCAGGAATATGCTCTTTAATTCCTCTTCACTTTCTGCCACAGGGGTGGCATCATCTGCATATCTGAGATTATTGATATTTTGCTAGGCAGTCTTAATTCCAACTTGAGCTTCATCCAGCCCCTTGTCTTTTTCCCTTACAGTAGCCAACCATTTAGAGTCCTCATTTCATTCCGTAAATATGTGAGTGCCTGTTATGTGTTAAACAACTTACTGGCTGCCCAGGGCTTTTTTTCATGACCCAGGTTGGGAGGTCTTGGCCCTCAGACAAGGCAGTAGCAGTGGGGATGGAGAGAAGTGAAACATCATATATGAGGAGGTGGGATCAGTAGGACCTGGTAAGGAAGAAAAGCATTTTGAATGTCTCTCAGGTTCTGGCTTGTGCAGCTGGAATGATGGTGGTAAGCTGAAAGACCCTATATGAATTTAAAATGAGAGCATTATATCTGAGTAATTACGCCTGGTAGGGAAGCTTACGGTGTTAGAAATATGATAGAGCCCTGGACTGAGAGTGGGAAATGGGTTTTGATTTTCACAATATGTGTAGTTAGGATTGGACACTTTAATCTCTGCCAGCCATGATATCTTTACTTGAAATACAGCAAATGAGTTTTTCACCTTGCCTCTTCAAATACTGAACCCTTCTAATGTGATTCAGTGCCAAGTATCTGACTCCAGTCTGTTTCTTCATTCTGAGTCAGATGTTCAGTTGTCTGTGCAGTATTTTGAAGCCTCCTCTGTCTGTACATGCGCTTGGGATGTAAAGCTGAATGAGATCAGGTCTCAGTGAATTTTCTGTACTTGATGGGCTTCCTGTTCAGTCAGAGAGATGGGCAAGTCAGTAATTAGGTGTATTAAACCAAAATGGTATGTCATGATGGGTGTATGAGCAGGGTTCAAGGGGCTCACAAAAGAGAGCCCCTCCTTAATATCTCCTCCTGATCAGCTCCACTGGGTGAGTGAAGTGGGAATGTGTTAGGGAACACCAGTGACCTTTCCTTGTTCTGAGTCTGGAATGAAAAGCTGGCTGAAGTGGGTGGGAAGCAGTATTCCAGGTCCAGCCTGCGCACACTTCTGAAGGAAGACCAGGACGCTGGGGGTGGGGTGGCAGGAAGAAGGTAGACAGGAGCAGCCCACGCACAGCCTTGCAAGCTTTTCCAAGGAATCTGGACTTTGTTTCTTGGTGCGGAGTAGAAGTAATGTGATTGGATCAACAGTGTTCTTGTGTTATATGTGCCTTTTTTTTTTTTTCTTAAATGTCTAATACATTCCTTTTACACTATTAATGTTAGACAAGCTAGACTTTATGGAAAAGAGCGTAGTTTGAAATAAAGGCATCCCGATTAACTGAGCAATTCATAAGGAAGATAAAATTATTCTGAATCTGTATGTGCCTGATAACATAGTCTCAAAAAATATAATGCAAAAATTACAAAGGCAAAATGGGGGAAAAAATGCACAAAACATGAGATTTAAAGAAAAAATCCCTCTCAAACTGTCAGTATTAGACTAAGCAGTCAAATAATTAGCAAGTACATAGAGCAGTTGAAAAAAATAATTGAGAGTTGATAATGAACCCTTAGCCCAGAGTTTTATAGTGTATTCAAATGTTTGAAGTAAGAAACACTTAAAATCCTGACTTGAATAGACACATGTATGTGTATATACCAGAAACAAAAGTTTTGTGAATTTTATAGTTTTGCATGTATTTTTAAAAATGCATTTTAGTCTGTGATTCAGTGCCAAGTATCTGACTCCAGTCTGTTTCTTCATTCTGAGTCAGATGTTCAGTTGTCTGTGCAGTATTTTGAAGCCTCCTCTGTCTGTACATGCGCTTGGGATGTAAAGCTGAATGAGATCAGGTCTCAGTGAATTTTCTGTACTTGATGGGCTTCCTGTTCAGTCAGAGAGATGGGCAAGTCAGTAATTAGGTGTATTAAACCAAAATGGTATGTCATGATGGGTGTATGAGCAGGGTTCAAGGGGCTCACAAAAGAGAGCCCCTCCTTAATATCTCCTCCTGATCAGCTCCACTGGGTGAGTGAAGTGGGAATGTGTTAGGGAACACCAGTGACCTTTCCTTGTTCTGAGTCTGGAATGAAAAGCTGGCTGAAGTGGGTGGGAAGCAGTATTCCAGGTCCAGCCTGCGCACACTTCTGAAGGAAGACCAGGACGCTGGGGGTGGGGTGGCAGGAAGAAGGTAGACAGGAGCAGCCCACGCACAGCCTTGCAAGCTTTTCCAAGGAATCTGGACTTTGTTTCTTGGTGCGGAGTAGAAGTAATGTGATTGGATCAACAGTGTTCTTGTGTTATATGTGCCTTTTTTTTTTTTTCTTAAATGTCTAATACATTCCTTTTACACTATTAATGTTAGACAAGCTAGACTTTATGGAAAAGAGCGTAGTTTGAAATAAAGGCATCCCGATTAACTGAGCAATTCATAAGGAAGATAAAATTATTCTGAATCTGTATGTGCCTGATAACATAGTCTCAAAAAATATAATGCAAAAATTACAAAGGCAAAATGGGGGAAAAAATGCACAAAACATGAGATTTAAAGAAAAAATCCCTCTCAAACTGTCAGTATTAGACTAAGCAGTCAAATAATTAGCAAGTACATAGAGCAGTTGAAAAAAATAATTGAGAGTTGATAATGAACCCTTAGCCCAGAGTTTTATAGTGTATTCAAATGTTTGAAGTAAGAAACACTTAAAATCCTGACTTGAATAGACACATGTATGTGTATATACCAGAAACAAAAGTTTTGTGAAATGTTTGTCCTTATGCACAGCAGTTTCTCACTTTTTTGTTTCATTGCTGTTAGTTCTGATCTCACTGTACGGAGCTGGTATAATGACCCACTGGTGGATTGAGTTGACATCCTTTTTCTTGAAAACCCTGAAGAAAATATACATGCTTTTCAGGCACACACAGAACATTTACAAACTGACATTTTGGATTCCCCTCACCTCTCCGAGCACCTGTTACTTCTCTGGTTCTCCCTCTGTCCTTCCCCCTGCTAAAGCAAAGATGACTTTGACTCCTGTTTTTACTGAGTCAAGGGCATTCGATACATCCATCTGCTTCTTGTCTCCATTTCTATATTTAGCCTTTTCATCTTTTCTTCCAGACTTAGAAAAAGTAATATCTTTCTTTTACCCCCAAGGTTACTTTTATACCTGTGCTTTTGATTTCATTGTCTTTTCTTTTCCTCTTTTAATATCTCCTATGGTTCGTATGCCTAGACATGTCTTTTTGACCATCTCACCATGAACTCAGTCTTAATGGACTTCAGTGGTTCTCTCTTTAGACCTCAAAGATTATCAGTAACTATTATATTTGTCAGTTAGACCACAAAACTCGGTCATCTTTAAAGTTTTTTTTTTTTTTTTAAAGGGATTTTAATTTTCTTCAATGGCTGATACAGTCACACATTTCAAAATGCCAAAGGTGCAGAAGGGTATTATTGAGTTAAGAGGTTTCCACCCACCTTTTCTCCTAGCTGCTGTATACTGTGCTTTTAATGCCTTGTTCCTTACGCATCTATGTCCTTATCTTATCCCTCTCAAGGGAGGATAGCTGTTTCACTGTCTTAAGTTTACCCTCTGCCTGTTCTTTGTGTAGCTTCCAAGGTGTTTCATGTTAATCTCCTTCTGTACATTCTTCACCTGCTGCCCACCCTGTTCCCCAACTACTATATCCTTTCAAGCCAAGACTCTTGTAATAACCTTCTAGCTCCTTCTAGCTCCTTTCCCTGTTCAGTCTCCAACTCTTTTCAGTGCTGTCAGCTAATCCCTGGCTGCCGTCTTATTTTACTTTGTTATTGTTTGCCTGCCAAGGCCTCTAGGAAGTAAGAGCCTTAGTCTTTTATTCAACCCTCTCCTTACTGGCCTTAGTTTACTTTTTCTACTCTTACCAGTAAAAATTTTCACCATACTTATTGACCTTCCGATCTGTACTGTTTGCTCCTTTATTTTGATATCCTTTCAGTGCCTGATTCCAGGAATGTTCTTGATAAGGGTTTCCCAAGTGAAGAGATGGATTCCAAAACAAGCCTTGTACTTTCTGCCACATTATTCTTCTTTCTGATTTCCTTATGCTTGAAGTTCCACTTCCTCTGTGTAACTGTCTATGATGCTTAGTCTGACTTTTCATCTTTTCTTCCAGACTTAGAAAAGTAATATCTTTCTTTTACCCCCAAGGTTACTTTTATACCTGTGCTTTTGATTTCATTGTCTTTTCTTTTCCTCTTTTAATATCTCCTATGGTTCGTATGCCTAGACATGTCTTTTTGACCATCTCACCATGAACTCAGTCTTAATGGACTTCAGTGGTTCTCTCTTTAGACCTCAAAGATTATCAGTAACTATTATATTTGTCAGTTAGACCACAAAACTCGGTCATCTTTAAAGTTTTTTTTTTTTTTTTAAAGGGATTTTAATTTTCTTCAATGGCTGATACAGTCACACATTTCAAAATGCCAAAGGTGCAGAAGGGTATTATTGAGTTAAGAGGTTTCCACCCACCTTTTCTCCTAGCTGCTGTATACTGTGCTTTTAATGCCTTGTTCCTTACGCATCTATGTCCTTATCTTATCCCTCTCAAGGGAGGATAGCTGTTTCACTGTCTTAAGTTTACCCTCTGCCTGTTCTTTGTGTAGCTTCCAAGGTGTTTCATGTTAATCTCCTTCTGTACATTCTTCACCTGCTGCCCACCCTGTTCCCCAACTACTATATCCTTTCAAGCCAAGACTCTTGTAATAACCTTCTAGCTCCTTCTAGCTCCTTTCCCTGTTCAGTCTCCAACTCTTTTCAGTGCTGTCAGCTAATCCCTGGCTGCCGTCTTATTTTACTTTGTTATTGTTTGCCTGCCAAGGCCTCTAGGAAGTAAGAGCCTTAGTCTTTTATTCAACCCTCTCCTTACTGGCCTTAGTTTACTTTTTCTACTCTTACCAGTAAAAATTTTCACCATACTTATTGACCTTCCGATCTGTACTGTTTGCTCCTTTATTTTGATATCCTTTCAGTGCCTGATTCCAGGAATGTTCTTGATAAGGGTTTCCCAAGTGAAGAGATGGATTCCAAAACAAGCCTTGTACTTTCTGCCACATTATTCTTCTTTCTGATTTCCTTATGCTTGAAGTTCCACTTCCTCTGTGTAACTGTCTATGATGCTTTAGCTCTGACTTTTTCATCCTCCTCCATATTCCCAGAGCTCATCTGCTACGCAAGGGATAGAATCTTACAAATGTGGCTGTTCGTATGAGGTCAGTGTGGGATTATGAGTAGCTGGCACTCTCTCTTGAGCAGGGGCATCTGTGTTGGCAGATGTCGAGATATGGCCTGCCTGGCAGGGATTCTGCTTATTTGAAAAGAAATCAGCATACTTTTAGTTTATACACCAACATGAATTCCAGAGTTAGGGTTAGATTTTTATAAGTTAACAAAAGAGGTAAAATTAATAAATAACTGATATTTATGAAATGATATTTACTGAAATGGATAAGGAACAACTTAGGTAATATAATGATAAGTGAAAATGGTAGGTAATTAAAAAAGGGTTTGTATAAAAATTTAAAACTGAAAATATTTTCAAATATATCAGAGTTGATGTCCTTAATATAAAAAGAACCCATAAATCCATAAGGAAGATAAGGAAAAATTCCTAGAAAATCTGAGTAAGAAAATCATAGAAGAAACATAAACAGCCAGTTTTATAATTAAATGTTTAATCTTACCAGCAATGAGAAGAAAATAAACACCATTTAAACAGTGGATGCCATCAAATTAGCAAAATTGAAAAAGAAATTCTCAATGATGGCAAGGATAAAAAGCATTTTCATATGCATCTGGCAGAAATCTTAGTGTATAAACTTTGTAGAAAGCAATTTGGTAGTATTTGAAAGCTTTAATGTTTTTGGTTTTCACCTATTAATTTCATCCCTAAGGATCTGTTCTAAAGCTGTTAATTAGGGACCGGATAAAATACTTGCATAATGTTCATCATTTATCACAGTATTTTTGATAATAGGGAAAAACTGGAAATGACTTAAATGCGTAAGAGTGAGAATCTATTTCCTTAAGTGGAAAATTAGGCATGAAGTTATAATTTTGAAGAATATTTTAAAGATGTGGGAAATACTCAAACTGTTATAAGAAAAAAGTTAGCATACAGTGCTGTATTCATAATATTGCAGTTGGATATTCAAGATGTGCGAGCAAATACTAAATGATGTTTTTTGACATTATTCTTCTTTCTGATTTCCTTATGCTTGAAGTTCCACTTCCTCTGTGTAACTGTCTATGATGCTTTAGCTCTGACTTTTTCATCCTCCTCCATATTCCCAGAGCTCATCTGCTACGCAAGGGATAGAATCTTACAAATGTGGCTGTTCGTATGAGGTCAGTGTGGGATTATGAGTAGCTGGCACTCTCTCTTGAGCAGGGGCATCTGTGTTGGCAGATGTCGAGATATGGCCTGCCTGGCAGGGATTCTGCTTATTTGAAAAGAAATCAGCATACTTTTAGTTTATACACCAACATGAATTCCAGAGTTAGGGTTAGATTTTTATAAGTTAACAAAAGAGGTAAAATTAATAAATAACTGATATTTATGAAATGATATTTACTGAAATGGATAAGGAACAACTTAGGTAATATAATGATAAGTGAAAATGGTAGGTAATTAAAAAAGGGTTTGTATAAAAATTTAAAACTGAAAATATTTTCAAATATATCAGAGTTGATGTCCTTAATATAAAAAGAACCCATAAATCCATAAGGAAGATAAGGAAAAATTCCTAGAAAATCTGAGTAAGAAAATCATAGAAGAAACATAAACAGCCAGTTTTATAATTAAATGTTTAATCTTACCAGCAATGAGAAGAAAATAAACACCATTTAAACAGTGGATGCCATCAAATTAGCAAAATTGAAAAAGAAATTCTCAATGATGGCAAGGATAAAAAGCATTTTCATATGCATCTGGCAGAAATCTTAGTGTATAAACTTTGTAGAAAGCAATTTGGTAGTATTTGAAAGCTTTAATGTTTTTGGTTTTCACCTATTAATTTCATCCCTAAGGATCTGTTCTAAAGCTGTTAATTAGGGACCGGATAAAATACTTGCATAATGTTCATCATTTATCACAGTATTTTTGATAATAGGGAAAAACTGGAAATGACTTAAATGCGTAAGAGTGAGAATCTATTTCCTTAAGTGGAAAATTAGGCATGAAGTTATAATTTTGAAGAATATTTTAAAGATGTGGGAAATACTCAAACTGTTATAAGAAAAAAGTTAGCATACAGTGCTGTATTCATAATATTGCAGTTGGATATTCACACAAATATATGATGTGAGCTGTAGCAAAATAGCCTGGTAGTTCAACTGATAAAGAACCTGCCTGTGATGCAAGAGATCCCGGTTCTATCCCTGGGTCGGGGAGTTCCCCTGGAGAAGGGAATAGCTACCTCCTCCAGGATTCTTGGGCTTCCCTGGTGGCTCAGACTGGTAAATAATTCTCCTGCAATGTGTGAGATCTGGGTTTGATCCCTTCTTTGGGAAGATCCCTCGGAGAAGGGACTGGCTACCCACTTCAGTTTTCTTGCCTGAAGAATTCCATGGCTGGTCCATGGCAAAGGGTCGGACACGAATGAGCAACTTTTACTTTCAGTGTTCTCTCTGGGTGGTGGGATGGATGTTATAAAGTATTTTTTCCAGTTTTATTGAATATACTTTTATAATGTGAATACATGTTACTAAAAATGTAAATATTGTCTTATTGATTAGTTCCATGTATGTATAGATCATGAGGATGGCACTGTGCCTGGATGGTTAAGAGCACAGGCTGTGAGTTGTGCAGACTTGGCTTTGAGTTGCAGCTCTGCCCGTGGTCCATTGTGTGGTATGGTCTCTTTACTTTTCTAAGTCTCCATTTCCTCATCTGTGAATTGGGACTCCTAGTACCTAACTCACAGAGTTGTCAGGATTAGAAATGATTATATATATGATAGCGTTTTAAAAAATTAATTCTCTGTTTTACTTTAAATTCTTGCAATAAAAACAGAAGACAACTTTTTTTGCCTCCCATTGAATGTATCATTAATAACAAAGATGTTCAAGATACAATAGTCAAAACTCAAATGAATTGAAGACTATTAAGTCTTCTATAATTACCCACATGAGTTACAGATTGATTATACATTTCATTAAAATAGAATTAAATGATAATAATTAAAATTTTCTGCTAAGAGAAATACTGCTTTCGTTCTTGCTAATCTTTTCCTGCTATTGAGCTACCACTATCTCCATGGATATAACAGCCTTTTGTAGCCTGGGCTCCACAACAGAATTCAGCCCTAATGTCCTCAGGCCTCTGCTGTGTGTGGTGAATTAGCTTCTCTTCAGTGTCTAGAATGGTACAAATGATGCACTATACTTGGAAGAATTGAGAATACCATCATCCGAGTCATCGTCTTGTTCCATGGTTCAGATGAGAAGCCCTGATCAGGATGCCTGGCACACAGTAGGCTCTCAGTATAAATGGAAGCAATTTCTTTTACATCAAAGAGAATTGGCTTTTCGAGTTTCTTCGTTTGGTGTTAGCTTCTTAGGGAAAGGGTCTTTTCCAGAGTGTTATCCTGTAAATGAACATCCCCGTGGGGGTTTCTCAGGCCTCATCTTTGGATCTGGGACTGGCTCTGGTAATAAGACCTGGCATATATCCTCTCTTCCCCTCTTGCACTGTACCAGCCTCTTTCCTCCACTGCAGGGCGCCAAAGTACTGCCTCCCATCCAAGTAGAGTTTTAGAATGTCAGTTATACCCCATAACTATCCTTATATTAGAGGACTTATTCAGGCCCTAGATTTAATACTTCTCTACAAATTGCTTGTTGGTGATGTATTCTGTCCTGAATGGTAACTGCTGTTTTGGGTTGCTGATCAATTTCTGATATACTGCTTTTTTTTTTTTTAAATCGTCTGTGATATTTCTTTTTTCAATTTTTAAAATTTTATATGGTGTTAAAGGTTACTTTCCAGTTACAGTTATCAGAAAATGCTGGTTGTTTTCCTCGTGTTGTATTGTATAATACAGTCGTGAGTATGTCTTACACCCAGTAGTCTGTACCTTCCCCACCTCGTCTTCCTCTTGCCCCTCTTCCCTCCCCTCTCCCCACTGGTAAACACTAATTTGTTCTCGATGAAGATACTGTTTTAATGTATTTTCCAGTGAATATTTTCTCACGACTGCTTCTTGTTTTATTTTAGCTACCGATCTACTTCTTGCCTGGAATCCCGTTTGTTTGGGCTTGGTAGAAGGTGTTATTGGAAAAATTCAACTTCATTCAGGTATGTTTATGTAAACTCCTTAAGCTTGTCAAATTTAATGTGGTATTCTATAACATTTTTTTCTTTGAGGATAAATGTAGATTCTATAATGGCTTTGATTCTTTTGCCTTGATTTTGGATCTGTCCAAAGTGGGTATATTTCTGTACAAGGGAAACAAAAATACAGGCATACTTCATTGTCCTTTGCAGATGTGGGGTTGTTTTTTTTTGCCTCATAAATTGAAGGTTCGATTCTGAGTCCAGCAGATATATTGGTGCCATTTTTCCAATAGCATTTGCTCACTTCATGTCTCCGTGTCACATTTAGGTAATTCTTATAATATTTCAAACTTTATATTTGTTATAGTGATCTCTGATCATTGTTACTATTACAGCTCACTGAAGGCTCAGGTGATGGTTAACATTTTTTAGCAAGAAAGTATTTTTTAATTAAGATATAGTTGCTATACAGTGTTAATTTCTGGTATACAACAAAGTGGTTCAGTTATGTGTGTGCATATATATATGTATACATGTTCTTTTTCCATGTTATTTTCCATTATAGGTTATTATAAGATACTAAATATAATTCCCTGTGTAATATAGTAGGATCTTATTTATTTATTTTATATTTATATATAGTAGTTTGTGCCTGCTAGTTCCCAAACTTCTAGTTCATCTCTCCCCTCATCCACTTCCCTTTGGTAGCCATGTGTTTGTTTTTTCAGTCTGAGTCTTTTTCTGTTTCATAAATAAGTTCATTTGTGTTTTAGATTCCACATATAAGTGATGGCATATGATATTTGTCTTTCTCTTTCTGACTTATTTACCTTACTATGATGATCTGTAGGTCCATCCATGTTGCTGCAAGTGGCGTTATTTCCTTCTTTATCGTGGCTGAGTAGTTTTCTATTGATTATACACCACATCTTCTTTATCCATTCATCTGCTGATTATATTTAGTTGCTTCCATGTCTTGGCTGTTATAAATAATGCTGCAACTTTGGTACATTGCAGTATATCTTTTCAAATTATAGTTTTCTCTGGATATATTCCCAGGGGTAGGATTGCTGGATCATGTGGCAACTGTGTCTTTGTCTTTTAAAGAAATCTCCATACTTTTTTCTGTGTGACCGACCGATCTACATTCCCACCAATGGTGCTGGAAGTCTTCCTTTTCTCCACACCTCTCCAACATTTGCTATTTGTAGACTTTTTAATGATGGCCATTCTGATTAGTGTGAGGGGTACCTCATAGCTTTGATTTGCATTTCTCTGATAATTAGCGATGAGTATCCTTCATGTGCCAAGTAGCCATTTATGTTCTTTTGACTTGATTTTGGCTCTGTCCAAAGTGGGTATATTTCTGTACAAGGGAAACAAAAATACAGGCATACTTCATTGTCCTTTGCAGATGTGGGGTTGTTTTTTTTTGCCTCATAAATTGAAGGTTCGATTCTGAGTCCAGCAGATATATTGGTGCCATTTTTCCAATAGCATTTGCTCACTTCATGTCTCCGTGTCACATTTAGGTAATTCTTATAATATTTCAAACTTTATATTTGTTATAGTGATCTCTGATCATTGTTACTATTACAGCTCACTGAAGGCTCAGGTGATGGTTAACATTTTTTAGCAAGAAAGTATTTTTTAATTAAGATATAGTTGCTATACAGTGTTAATTTCTGGTATACAACAAAGTGGTTCAGTTATGTGTGTGCATATATATATGTATACATGTTCTTTTTCCATGTTATTTTCCATTATAGGTTATTATAAGATACTAAATATAATTCCCTGTGTAATATAGTAGGATCTTATTTATTTATTTTATATTTATATATAGTAGTTTGTGCCTGCTAGTTCCCAAACTTCTAGTTCATCTCTCCCCTCATCCACTTCCCTTTGGTAGCCATGTGTTTGTTTTTTCAGTCTGAGTCTTTTTCTGTTTCATAAATAAGTTCATTTGTGTTTTAGATTCCACATATAAGTGATGGCATATGATATTTGTCTTTCTCTTTCTGACTTATTTACCTTACTATGATGATCTGTAGGTCCATCCATGTTGCTGCAAGTGGCGTTATTTCCTTCTTTATCGTGGCTGAGTAGTTTTCTATTGATTATACACCACATCTTCTTTATCCATTCATCTGCTGATTATATTTAGTTGCTTCCATGTCTTGGCTGTTATAAATAATGCTGCAACTTTGGTACATTGCAGTATATCTTTTCAAATTATAGTTTTCTCTGGATATATTCCCAGGGGTAGGATTGCTGGATCATGTGGCAACTGTGTCTTTGTCTTTTAAAGAAATCTCCATACTTTTTTCTGTGTGACCGCACCGATCTACATTCCCACCAATGGTGCTGGAAGTCTTCCTTTTCTCCACACCCTCTCCAACATTTGCTATTTGTAGACTTTTTAATGATGGCCATTCTGATTAGTGTGAGGGGTACCTCATAGCTTTGATTTGCATTTCTCTGATAATTAGCAGTATTGAGTATCCCTTCATGTGCCAAGTAGCCATTTGTATGTCTTCCTTGGAGAAATGTTTACTTAGGTAACCATTTTTTGCCCCCTGTTTTTTTTTTTTTTTTTAAGATTTATTTTTATTTATTTATGGGGGGGGTGGTGAGGGAGGGGAGCTGGTGGGCCACTTCTATTGGTCTTTCATTTGTCTGTTTTCATCCATCTTTGTTCTTTGGCTCTTGTGGGCCTACCATCACGGTGGCCTCTGTTGTCGCAGAGCACCAGCTCTGGGCGCATGCGCTCCAGAGCTCCGGCTCAGTAATTGGACACATCAGTCCAGCCGCTCCGCGGCACGTGGGATCTTCCCAGGCCAGGGATCGAACTGGCGCCCCTTGCACTGCAAGGCGGTGTCCTTACCCACTGGACCACCAGGGAAGCCATTCTATTGGTCTTTCATTTATTCAGTTTCATCCATCTTTGTTCTTTGGCTCTTGTGGGCCTACCATCACGGTGGCCTCTGTTGTCGCAGAGCACCAGCTCTGGGCGCATGCGCTCCAGAGCTCCGGCTCAGTAATTGGACACATCAGTCCAGCCGCTCCGCGGCACGTGGGATCTTCCCAGGCCAGGGACCGAACCGGCGCCCCTTGCACTGCAAGGCGGTGTCCTTACCCACTGGACCACCAGGGAAGCCCCCCCCGTTTTTTTTTTTTAAGTTTTTTTTTTTTAATTTATTTTTTATTTTTTGGGGGAGGAGTGGGTTGGGGAGGGAGGGGGGCGGACGGGCCACTTCTATTGGTCTTTCATTTATTCAGTTTCATCCATCTTTGTTCTTTGGCCCTTGTGGGCCTCCCATCGCAGTAGCCTCTGTTGTCGCAGAGCACCGGCTCTGGGCGCATGTGCTCCAGAGCTCTGGCTCGGTAATTGGACGCATCCGTTCAGCTGCTCCACGGCATGTGGGATCTTCCCAGGCCAGGGATCGAACTGGCGCCCCTTGCACTGCAAGGTGGTGTCCTTACCCACTGGACCACCAGGGAAGCCCTGCCTCCTGTTTTTTTTTTTTTAAATTATTTATTTATTTATTTTTGGCTATTTTGGGTTTTCACTGCTGCTGCGGGCTCTTCCCTAGTTGTAGGGAGTGGGGACTACTTGCTATTTGAGGTGATCAGGCTTCTTGTTGCAGTGACTTCTCTTGTGGAACTCGGGCTCTGGGGCACACAGGCTTCAGTAGTTGCGGCACATGGGCTCCATAGTTGCGTCTCCAAGGCTCTAGAGCACAGGCTCCATAGTTGTGGTTCATGGGCTGAGTTGCTCCACAGCATGTGGGATCTTCCTGGATCAGGGAACCCATGTTGCCTGCATTGGCAGGTGAACTCTACCACTGAGCTACCAGGGAAGCCCCATTTTTTGACTGAGTTTTTTTTTTTTTTTCCCTTTTGTTACTGAGTTGTATGAGCTGTTGGTATAGTTTGGAAATTAAGCCTTTGTCAGTCACATGGTTTGCAAATATTTTCCTCATTCTGTAGATTGTCTTTTCATTTTGTTTATGGCTTCCTTTGCTGTGCAAAAGCTTATAAGTTTAGGTCCCATTTGTTTATATTTGGTTTTATTTCTGTTGCCTGAGGAGACTGACCTAAGAAAGCAGTGGTATGATTTATGTCAGAGAATGTTTTGTCTTTGTCCTCTTCTAGACGTCTCATGGTGTCATGTCTTATACTTAAGCCATTTTGAGTTTGTTTTTGTGTATGGTGTGAGGGTGTGTTTTACCTTCATTGATTTACACAAGCTGGTGAGCTTTTTCCAGTACCACTTGTTGAAGAAACTATCTTTTCTCCATTGTATTCAGTATGTTCAGTAAGACAGTATTTTTAATTAAGGTTTGTACATTTTTTAGACACAATCCATTGTACACTTAATAGACTACAGTTTAGTGTAAACAAGTTTTATAGGCACTGGGAAACCAAAATAATTTGTGTGACTTGTTTTATTGTGATATTTGCTTCATTGCAGTAGTCTGGAACGGAGTCTATGGTATCTTCAAGGGATGCTTGCACAGCTTTAGAGAAAGAAGGCATAATTTTAAAATCCTTTCTTCCTCTTAAACCCAACAACTTATTAAATGCCTACTTTTGGGAATTGTGTCAGGAATTGTGTTAGTTGGTGGAATGCAATAGTGAGCAAAAACTGACCTGTTCCTGCCCTCACGGAGCTTACCGTTTAAGAGGGAAGACAGACATTAATGATTAATCACTGAAATAAATGTATAATTATTTGTTAATTGTGGTAGGTGCTCTGACAGATACACCAATGTTATTGGTTTTGTGTGGGAAGATAGTAGGAGTAAGGTTGGAGAGTAGGCAGGTGGCAGCTGAGTGTCAGCTTTGGTCAGCTGTGCATTCCTGATAGTCGCCTCTGGCCAGAGAAGAGTAAGGGTCTGTTAGTCCACAAGGCAGTGCCTTCTGGGAGTCGTGTCAAGGGCAGGCAAATTGATGGAGGATCTAGTTCATTCACCAGACCCTCCCTTGGAAGGACAGGTACCTGTGCCCTGAGTTCAGAGGGAATTGTGTTTGTGAGAAGATAGATATTACATAGCTAGGTCCAAAAATGTCATGAAAAGGACTAAATGAAATATTTTAACCACTAAATCTAAATATTATTTTCCTGTGGTATCGATTTTAATATGAGTTAAAAGCTATTGAAAACTTCGCTGTTATTGCTATGCAGTTGGTAGTGTAGCTACCTTTGTATGCTTGTAAACATTCTTTTAAAATAAAATTATTGAGCATTTGGAAGCCAGAGACAGTCTAATTTCTGGATATTATAAAGCACGAATTGCCAGAAACAGTTTAATTTCCTCTTGCTAGATTGTTTTAATTGTTAAATACTTTATAGACCAAAGAGCTATTTGTCACAGATACATAGTAGAGCTTGCTGTAAATCAAACACATTTATCTCCTACCTCAATTAAGAAATGAAACCAGTATCTTTGGAACCCTCACTGCCTCTCTCCAAGTGCATCCTTTTGTCTCCTTCCCTTCAAGAGAACCTGTGATTTTGAATATTGTACTTATTAGCCTGTTGATTTTCATTATTGGCTTTGTTGCATATATCTCCCTAAATAATATGTTGCTAAGGTTTGTGTTTTGGAAATTTTATATAAATGATATTAAGCCACTTGTGTGCTTTCACTTCTGGTCCCTACCCACCCAACTTGTAACTTTGGAGATTTATCCACCTTGATGTAGGAAATGTTAGTTTCTTATTTTTGCCATTTTCTGAATATATCATAATTTGTCCTTTTTCCTGTCATTGGGTAATTTTTGTTGTTTTTTTTGCCATTAGAAATGAGACCACTATGAGCGTTCTTGTACATTTTGTCTTTGGCAATTTTTAAATTCTTTCAATACGAAGGAGAAAAGCGTTTAGACATTGTGTAACATGCTAATAAGTATTTTAGTCACACTCTCCTGTCTGTCTGCATTTACATACATACATTTTTAATTCATTTATATGCTGACAGAATAATTTCACAGTTGAATGTTCTGAGCTAAAATTCATTTTCTATTGTTTAAGCGAAGCGTGTGAAACTTTTGAGTTATTTTTCTCCAATTTCAGTTACGTCTTGAAACAATGAATAAATCACTGACATTTGAGTCAAGAGACCTGAATTCAGGTTTTATTTATGAGAGCTTTGAGATTTGAAGAATGAAAAGGTACTTAAATGTTTTTTCCCAAAACTAAATTTTCCTAAATAATTATTTTCCTGTGGTATCGATTTTAATATGAGTTAAAAGCTATTGAAAACTTCGCTGTTATTGCTATGCAGTTGGTAGTGTAGCTACCTTTGTATGCTTGTAAACATTCTTTTAAAATAAAATTATTGAGCATTTGGAAGCCAGAGACAGTCTAATTTCTGGATATTATAAAGCACGAATTGCCAGAAACAGTTTAATTTCCTCTTGCTAGATTGTTTTAATTGTTAAATACTTTATAGACCAAAGAGCTATTTGTCACAGATACATAGTAGAGCTTGCTGTAAATCAAACACATTTATCTCCTACCTCAATTAAGAAATGAAACCAGTATCTTTGGAACCCTCACTGCCTCTCTCCAAGTGCATCCTTTTGTCTCCTTCCCTTCAAGAGAACCTGTGATTTTGAATATTGTACTTATTAGCCTGTTGATTTTCATTATTGGCTTTGTTGCATATATCTCCCTAAATAATATGTTGCTAAGGTTTGTGTTTTGGAAATTTTATATAAATGATATTAAGCCACTTGTGTGCTTTCACTTCTGGTCCCTACCCACCCAACTTGTAACTTTGGAGATTTATCCACCTTGATGTAGGAAATGTTAGTTTCTTATTTTTGCCATTTTCTGAATATATCATAATTTGTCCTTTTTCCTGTCATTGGGTAATTTTTGTTGTTTTTTTTGCCATTAGAAATGAGACCACTATGAGCGTTCTTGTACATTTTGTCTTTGGCAATTTTTAAATTCTTTCAATACGAAGGAGAAAAGCGTTTAGACATTGTGTAACATGCTAATAAGTATTTTAGTCACACTCTCCTGTCTGTCTGCATTTACATACATACATTTTTAATTCATTTATATGCTGACAGAATAATTTCACAGTTGAATGTTCTGAGCTAAAATTCATTTTCTATTGTTTAAGCGAAGCGTGTGAAACTTTTGAGTTATTTTTCTCCAATTTCAGTTACGTCTTGAAACAATGAATAAATCACTGACATTTGAGTCAAGAGACCTGAATTCAGGTTTTATTTATGAGAGCTTTGAGATTTAAGAGAAATTGCATAATATCTGTTTCAACTATTGCTGTGTAACAAGCCTCCCCAAATGTTTCAAAGCCTTAAGATGATAACAGTGTATAATATCTCAAATTCTATGAGTCTGCCACGTGGCCCTTCTGCTCTTTTATTCTGTGGGCTGGGGTCCTCCACATGGCAGCACTCAGATGGGGATTTGCCTGGGGTATCTCCTTCATGTGGCGTTTCTGCCCATGTGTCTCATCTCACAGGGCCTCTCCTTGGGGCCTCTCTGTCCCTTGGATACCTGGATAACCTTTCTGGGTGCTGAGATGACAAGTTCCAGTGTCGAAGGGTTGGTCTCTCTTCTTGTGTTGCTGAGCTTGCTGATGGTGCATTGGTCAGAGGAGGTCACATAGCCAAACCCAGAACCAACGTGGGATGGGGCTTCAAAAGGGTTTGCATCCCAGGAGGCTAGTTTGTTGTGGTCCACAGTGCCCCAGAGCCTCTTCTTTGTAAACTATAAAACAAGAGTAAAAATGACTGCCCATGTTTTTTTCCTGCTGGTATTGTGAGTCTTACGTGAGACAATATACCTAAAGGCGCTCAGTAAATTATCACTGTTTTATCAATTCTTTTGGTTGCAAATACAAGCCTTTCGCTGTTTTTTTCAAACATGTTTTTATTAGGAATTCAAGGGAACAAAACCAGGAAGTTGAATTGTTCAGGGTCTGAGACGACATTTTGTGGTGAGTGGTCTCTGGCCATCCCTTATCCCTCTGCATCTGCTGCATTCTTCTCTTCTTTTGACTTTCTCTGTTTCTCTGTACGTGGGCTAAAATTTCTGCCCTTATGTGGTACCCAAAGCAACCTCAGTCCTCCAGCCAGCCACCATCTAGTGTTCCCTACCACCTCTGAAGACTGGCTCTCTAGGTGGGATCCCTCGGAAAGAGACTCTTTGTTTTGACCTCAGCCAGGGGCCTTTTCTGGTCCCAAAGTTCACACACGCTCAGGGCTGTAACCAGGATGAGCAGTCAAAGGAGGAGGGTTTGTACTGGGTAGACACCCAAAGTCATTTCCTAAAGCAGTGTACAAATAGGCTACTGGCTTGTGAGTTTGACGAGGTCACAGTGTGGTCATCAGGTGGTGAGGGTCTAGGCATTTCCTGTGGTCGTCTTCTGTGGTGAGCCCCTGTGTACGTGCATTTTCCACGCCTTTCTTTGGACCAGAAAGAAGTTGGTAGACAATATAGATATCTGTTATATAGGATATTTTAGAAGAGGGAAAGTGTGAACTAGAGAAAATATTAAAGAAAATACTAAAGAGAAGTAAAGAAGAGCAAGGAAAGTTTTTCTACTTTTTCACTCTCCTAACCTCCATAGTATTTTTTTTCTCCATCTTGTCACCTCACTTGTAAGGTTTGGCTGTTAAGACAGGGTGAGGGGAGGAAACAAAGGAAAGTCTTCTCTAAGCCCCCTCCTGTTCTTTCCCTCACCCACAGAGAACTGCAGCCCCACCCCGTGTGCCCCCCACCCCCGGCTCCCACGCGCTGAGCATCCATCTTTCTCTTCCCGCCTTCTCTTTCTTCATTCTCTGCCCTGGGCATCTCACCTCCTTCCCTCCCTGTGCCCCCCTGAGCTCTTGCTCAGGCCACGGGAGCAGCCTGGCTGCTGGGCCGTGTGCTCGGGATCGGTGCTTGAAGCGGATAATAACTCCATGTGCGCTTCCCCAGGGGACCATCTTCCCTTCTGCAGATAGAAGGTGAGGGCAAGACAATGCCTGTACTTAAACTCTTACTCACTCCTCTTTTCCTCCTACTTACTCTCGACATATGAATGCGTGAATTTTGTTCTTGCCTAGTGAGATGGGAGCAGCAGTTTACTTGAACAGCTGTCACTGGCAGAGTCTAAAAGCGACGTGGGTGAGCCAGGACTGTCATCAGGCTCAGGGGATGCAAGCCGTCGTGACTTCAGAGAGGCATTAGTTTGCTAGGGCTGCCGCAACGAAGTTTCTCAAACTTGGGGCTTAAACAAGTGTATTTTCTTGCACTTCTGGTGGCTTCAAGGCTAAGATCAAGGTATCATCAGAATTGGTTTCTCTTCTGTTGGCTTGTGGATGGCTATTTTCTCTGTTTCTTCGCACTGTCTTCTCTCTGTGTGTCTGTCTCCAGATTTCCTAAGGACAACAGTTATATTGGAGTAGAGCCCACCCTCATTTAACTTAATTACAGCTTTAAAGATCCCGTTCTTTGAAATAGGGTCACATTCTGAGGCCCTGGAGGTTAGGATTCCAACACGGGAATTTTAAGGGGACCTAGTTCAGTCCATAATAACAACCTAACATCCTCTGGAATGTTCACTACAAAAGCATGTCAAAGAGAATTCCCACCATTGCATCTGACCTTTTTCTTGGTGGTGGATTAGGCCATTCCCCAAATATCACTGAGTAGGCGCTGGCCCCAGCACTGGACTAACCTTGAGGTCACACGGTTGCCTTGGATCAGGTCACTCATCCAAGTCTCAGTTGCTGGGTGGTGACACCTCCTAGATAGGTGATGGTAAGTTTCCTAAAACTCTCATTACCTGCTTAGCATGGCTCCTGATAATAGGAGGCTTTCAGTAGATGCTGACCCTTACTACTTTTTCCTTGGTTCTAAAGGTAAGACATATCACTAGAGAACAGTTAACTTCTGGCTATGCAGTTGTGAACAAAGTTAGACTGTTTCTTCCAGTGGTGCTAATGCTTACCGAAACTTTGATGATATATGTCACTAAAGGATGACCTGGATGACCTGGTGGGGTTTATAAAAGCAGTGTTTTTAGAAGTGAAATGTTAGTAACATTAGTGAAGGTTCTATTTTATAATCCATATGCCCGTTTAGAAAAATGTGTGGTGGAAGAATTTAAAAGTCTTACTAGATTGTGGTATCTTTTGCTGATAATTGCCTGCCCTTTTAGTAAGCTCTGCCTCTCAAATTGTTCTGTTAACCCTGGTGGCTAGAAAACAACTATTCAGAGTCATTAGCCTTTCTTCATTGGGAAGGTCTCTTCCCCCAGACATTTGCAGGCAGGTCAACTTTCAGCCAGGGTCAACTGCAGTCTGTCTTTGACAATGTGAAGGGGTCTGATTGGTTGGGGCTTATTAAGATGAGGAACAGGAAGTAGAAGGGACATGTAATGTGCTGAGTAGATGAAGGACAAGGAGAGCTCTGTGAAGAATCATTGTCTTCTATTCTTGTAGTGTCCAGGAGGAAGTCAGAATGATAGACTCTTCCCATGTTTGTAACTAGACAGTCATGTTCTATTTTCTTCTTTTCTATTTGTCCTCTTCTTCGCTGTCTAGGGGATAAGCTCCAAGACAGGGGCTGTGTTTGTTTTACTCACTGCTGTATCTTCCTGTTCAGTGGCTGTTCAAAAATACTCAGCTCGTAGTTATGTAACAGATACTTACAAAGTGCCTGTTGTGTGCTGGGGGCTTCAGGGTGAGCATAATGCAAAGCTTCCAGGAGCATAGAATTGAGCCCAAGAGAGAGCTATTAATTGCCTGATCAGAGTTTTATCATTGAAGTTAAGTTTCTGAAGAAGAAAACCGTGGGATGTTGTGAAGTACATAGCAGAGGGCTGTGAATGGTGGGGTGGGAATCCAGGACAGAAGGCATCCAACTGAGGAAGTGGTGTCTGAACTGGCACACGGTTGCCTTGGATCAGGTCACTCATCCAAGTCTCAGTTGCTGGGTGGTGACACCTCCTAGATAGGTGATGGTAAGTTTCCTAAAACTCTCATTACCTGCTTAGCATGGCTCCTGATAATAGGAGGCTTTCAGTAGATGCTGACCCTTACTACTTTTTCCTTGGTTCTAAAGGTAAGACATATCACTAGAGAACAGTTAACTTCTGGCTATGCAGTTGTGAACAAAGTTAGACTGTTTCTTCCAGTGGTGCTAATGCTTACCGAAACTTTGATGATATATGTCACTAAAGGATGACCTGGATGACCTGGTGGGGTTTATAAAAGCAGTGTTTTTAGAAGTGAAATGTTAGTAACATTAGTGAAGGTTCTATTTTATAATCCATATGCCCGTTTAGAAAAATGTGTGGTGGAAGAATTTAAAAGTCTTACTAGATTGTGGTATCTTTTGCTGATAATTGCCTGCCCTTTTAGTAAGCTCTGCCTCTCAAATTGTTCTGTTAACCCTGGTGGCTAGAAAACAACTATTCAGAGTCATTAGCCTTTCTTCATTGGGAAGGTCTCTTCCCCCAGACATTTGCAGGCAGGTCAACTTTCAGCCAGGGTCAACTGCAGTCTGTCTTTGACAATGTGAAGGGGTCTGATTGGTTGGGGCTTATTAAGATGAGGAACAGGAAGTAGAAGGGACATGTAATGTGCTGAGTAGATGAAGGACAAGGAGAGCTCTGTGAAGAATCATTGTCTTCTATTCTTGTAGTGTCCAGGAGGAAGTCAGAATGATAGACTCTTCCCATGTTTGTAACTAGACAGTCATGTTCTATTTTCTTCTTTTCTATTTGTCCTCTTCTTCGCTGTCTAGGGGATAAGCTCCAAGACAGGGGCTGTGTTTGTTTTACTCACTGCTGTATCTTCCTGTTCAGTGGCTGTTCAAAAATACTCAGCTCGTAGTTATGTAACAGATACTTACAAAGTGCCTGTTGTGTGCTGGGGGCTTCAGGGTGAGCATAATGCAAAGCTTCCAGGAGCATAGAATTGAGTCCAAGAGAGAGCTATTAATTGCCTGATCAGAGTTTTATCATTGAAGTTAAGTTTCTGAAGAAGAAAACCGTGGGATGTTGTGAAGTACATAGCAGAGGGCTGTGAATGGTGGGGTGGGAATCCAGGACAGAAGGCATCCCTGAGGAAGTGGTGTCTGAACTGAGGCCTGAAATGTGTTTTCTTAGTCCCCTGGATCTTTTTGTACACTGCTTACTCCGCCAGCAACTACTACCCTGTCACTCTCTCCCACTCTGACCCTGTGTAGATTATCCTCCTGAAATACTTCCGACCTCAACTCAGACATTACCTCCACAAGAATGCCCTCCATCCAGGAGACAGAATAGCTCACACAAATGGCCATGAAGAGATGGCTTGTGTGCTGAGTCGCTTTGGTCATGTCCAGCTCTGTGCGACTCTATGGACTGTAACCCACCAGGCCCCTCTGTCCATGGGATTCTCCTGGCAAGAATACTGGCGTGGGCTGCCGTGCCCTCCTCCGGGGGGGGAACTTCCCAACCCAGGGATGGGACCCAGGTCTCCTGCATTGTAGGCAGATTCCTCACCACTGAGCCATCAAGGAAGCCGTGTGTGTGTGTGTGTGTGTGTATAAAATCAATTGACTATATGATTCTGATGTAATTCTGGACTCTGTTTTAGTCATTGATTAATGTATATTTACACAAAATCCACATTGTCTTCATAACTAAGTTTTTTTTTTCAAATTTGCTTTATTGAGGTGTAGTTGATTTACAGTCTGTTAATCTCTACTGTGCAACAAAGTTATATACACATAATTATTAAAAAAAAATACTGGAATGGGCTGCCATGCCCTCCTCCAGGGGATCTTCCCAGCCTAAGAATTGAGCCCATGTTTCTTATGTCTCCTGTATTAGCAGGTGGGTTCTTTAACACTGGGTAAAGGCTGGAGGTGTTAAGTGGATTACAGAACTCCCTAAATTAAAATTTACAATAGTCATCCCACCCGCATCTCACCCCAGTCTAAGGTTTGAGTTTCTGAAGTTTCAGTTGCCAGCAGTCAACCATGGTCCAAAAATATTAAATGGAAAATCCCAGAAATAAACAGTTCACAAGTTTTAAGTTGCACACTGGCCTGAGTGGTGTGATGAGATCTGTGTGCCCTCCAGCCTGGGATGTGAGTCATCATCCTTTTGCCCAGTATATCCACACAGTGTGCTCTCAGCCCATTAGTCATGCAGGTAATTGGTTCAGTGATGAAGTTGGCTGTCGGTATCCCAGTGCTGTGTTCAAGTAACGCTTATTTTCCTTAATAATGACCCCAATGTTCAAGAAAGAATGTGTATGTAGGGTTTGATTCTACCTTCAGTTTCAGGCATCTTCTGAGACTCCTGGAATATATCCTCTGTGAGTATGTATCTTGAAGATGATACATGCATTCATGCTAATTTGCTTTCGTTGTGTCTGACTCTTTGCTACTCTTTGGACTGTAGCCTGCCAGGCTCCTCTGATGTGGGATTCTTCAGGCAAGAATACTGGAGTGGAGCTTCCCTGGTGGTCCAGTGGGTAAAGAGTCCGCTTCGCAGTGCAAGGGGCACCAGTTGGATCCCTTGCCTGGGAAGATCCCACGTGCCGTGGAGCAGCTGGACCACTGTGTCCAATTATGAGCCAGCGCTCTGGAGTGCATGCACCCAGAGCCAGTGCTCTGCAGTGAGAGAGGCCACTGCCATGGGAGGCCCACACACGCGGAAGAATACAGATGGATGAAAAAATAAATGAATAAATTAATTAATTTAAGAAAATACTGGAGTGGGTGGTCATTTCCTCCTCCAAGGGATCTTCCCACCCAGGGATTGAACTTGCCTGTCTTATTTCTTATGCATTGGCAGGTAGGTTCTTTACCACTAGAGCCATGAGGATAAGCTTGTTAGGGTATGAAATAACTGAATATAAAATGCAAATATATCTACAGTATATTCAGAAATAGTTTGAGGAGAGAACTGTCATGAATCTTGATTTATTTAGCAATAGAGGCTCTTAGTTTAGTAATTAAGAGAATTACTACTGCTAGTATTGAACAACTACAGACACAAGTCACTCCCATTCATTAAAATAGTATTCACCATCTGCTGTTTCTCCACTTTTAAAGTGGTGAGGATATCAAGATCATTAAAATGGTACAATGTATTATGCATATGCTTTAAGAAGTGTGACTTTAGTCTGCTGCTGTCACGGAGGCTTTGCTATGACACTCAAAGGCATGAATCCACTTGCCAGTGTGATGAGATCTGTGTGCCCTCCAGCCTGGGATGTGAGTCATCATCCTTGCCCAGTATATCCACACAGTGTGCTCTCAGCCCATTAGTCATGCAGGTAATTGGTTCAGTGATGAAGTTGGCTGTCGGTATCCCAGTGCTGTGTTCAAGTAACGCTTATTTTCCTTAATAATGACCCCAATGTTCAAGAAAGAATGTGTATGTAGGGTTTGATTCTACCTTCAGTTTCAGGCATCTTCTGAGACTCCTGGAATATATCCTCTGTGAGTATGTATCTTGAAGATGATACATGCATTCATGCTAATTTGCTTTCGTTGTGTCCGACTCTTTGCTACTCTTTGGACTGTAGCCTGCCAGGCTCCTCTGATGTGGGATTCTTCAGGCAAGAATACTGGAGTGGAGCTTCCCTGGTGGTCCAGTGGGTAAAGAGTCCGCTTCGCAGTGCAAGGGGCACCAGTTGGATCCCTTGCCTGGGAAGATCCCACGTGCCGTGGAGCAGCTGGACCACTGTGTCCAATTATGAGCCAGCGCTCTGGAGTGCATGCACCCAGAGCCAGTGCTCTGCAGTGAGAGAGGCCACTGCCATGGGAGGCCCACACACGCGGAAGAATACAGATGGATGAAAAAATAAATGAATAAATTAATTAATTTAAGAAAATACTGGAGTGGGTGGTCATTTCCTCCTCCAAGGGATCTTCCCCACCCAGGGATTGAACCTGCCTCTCTTATGTCTTATGCATTGGCAGGTAGGTTCTTTACCACTAGAGC
Source organism: Tragulus kanchil (assembly GCA_022376925.1). Classification (NCBI taxonomy): domain Eukaryota; kingdom Metazoa; phylum Chordata; class Mammalia; order Artiodactyla; family Tragulidae; genus Tragulus; species Tragulus kanchil. The sequence goes on from JAIOJX010000005.1 coordinate 166,051,012, forward strand.
CATGAGGATAAGCTTGTTAGGGTATGAAATAACTGAATATAAAATGCAAATATATCTACAGTATATTCAGAAATAGTTTGAGGAGAGAACTGTCATGAATCTTGATTTATTTAGCAATAGAGGCTCTTAGTTTAGTAATTAAGAGAATTACTACTGCTAGTATTGAACAACTACAGACACAAGTCACTCCCATTCATTAAAATAGTATTCACCATCTGCTGTTTCTCCACTTTTAAAGTGGTGAGGATATCAAGATCATTAAAATGGTACAATGTATTATGCATATGCTTTAAGAAGTGTGACTTTAGTCTGCTGCTGTCTACGGAGGCTTTGCTATGACACTCAAAGGCATGAAATATTTTTATACTTATAGTGTGAATGAATGGAGTGTTACCACCATTGCTTTCATACTTTCCTAAAAAGCCATCAGAAAGGCCCACTTCTCGAGGCGCTGGAGAAAAGGCAAGAGAAGCCTGTTAGGCTTCCTGCTGGAGGCCTGCTTCTTGGGCAAGGCCCTTAGATAGTACTTCTGCTTAAATGGGCTTCCATGGTGGCTCAGACAGTAAAGAATCTTCCTGCAGTGCAGGAGATCTGGGTTCAGTCCTTGAGAAGATACCCTGGAGAAGGCAATAGCGACCCACTCTAGTATTCTTGCCTGGAGAATGCCATGGGCAGAGGAGCCTGGTGGGCTGCAATCCATGGGGTTGCAAAGAGTCAAGTATGACTGACTTTGGTTTAAATAAAACTGTGTACAGTTGCATTGTGGGAGAAGATTGTTTTATTGTCTACTGACAACTCATAGAAACATACAAGGATTGTGATGGTTGCATAGCTCTATAAATTTGAAATCAGGGCTTCCCTGGTGGTCCAGTGGGTAAGGACACCGCCTTGCAGTGCAAGGGGCGCTGGTTTGATCCCTGGCCTGGGAAGATCCCATGTGCCGCGGAACGGCTGGACCGATGTGTCCAATTACCGAGCCGGAGCCCTGAAGTGCATGCGCCCAGAGCTGGTGCTCTGTGACAACAGAGGCCACTCTGATGGGAGGCCCACATGGGCCAAAGAACAAAGATGGATGAAAATGGACAAATGAAAGACCAATGAAAGGGGCCCGCCTGCCCCCCCCCCCCCCAACCCCAACCCCGCAAAAAATAAATAAATAAATCTTTAAAAAAAAAAAAATTGAAATCATTGACTTGTTATGCTTAAAATGAGTGAATTTTATGATGTATAAATTATATCTCAGTAAAGCCACTGAAAATATTTAAGTCAGTCATTACTTCTAATTTGATCTTAATTTGAAAATTAAATAATTACCTTTTAGTAACATAAAGGCTACTGCTAGTATTGAACAACTACAGACACAAGTCACTCCCATTCATTAAAATAGTATTCACCATCTGCTGTTTCTCCACTTTTAAAGTGGTGAGGATATCAAGATCATTAAAATGGTACAATGTATTATGCATATGCTTTAAGAAGTGTGACTTTAGTCTGCTGCTGTCACGGAGGCTTTGCTATGACACTCAAAGGCATGAAATATTTTTATACTTATAGTGTGAATGAATGGAGTGTTACCACCATTGCTTTCATACTTTCCTAAAAGCCATCAGAAAGGCCCACCTCTCGAGCCGCTGGAGAAAAGGCAAGAGAAGCCTGTTAGGCTTCCTGCTGGAGGCCTGCTTCTTGGGCAAGGCCCTTAGATAGTACTTCTGCTTAAATGGGCTTCCATGGTGGCTCAGACAGTAAAGAATCTTCCTGCAGTGCAGGAGATCTGGGTTCAGTCCTTGAGAAGATACCCTGGAGAAGGCAATAGCGACCCACTCTAGTATTCTTGCCTGGAGAATGCCATGGGCAGAGGAGCCTGGTGGGCTGCAATCCATGGGGTTGCAAAGAGTCAAGTATGACTGACTTTGGTTTAAATAAAACTGTGTACAGTTGCATTGTGGGAGAAGATTGTTTTATTGTCTACTGACAACTCATAGAAACATACAAGGATTGTGATGGTTGCATAGCTCTATAAATTTGAAATCAGGGCTTCCCTGGTGGTCCAGTGGGTAAGGACACCGCCTTGCAGTGCAAGGGGCGCTGGTTTGATCCCTGGCCTGGGAAGATCCCATGTGCCGCGGAACGGCTGGACCGATGTGTCCAATTACCGAGCCGGAGCCCTGAAGTGCATGCGCCCAGAGCTGGTGCTCTGTGACAACAGAGGCCACTCTGATGGGAGGCCCACATGGGCCAAAGAACAAAGATGGATGAAAATGGACAAATGAAAGACCAATGAAAGTGGTCCGCCTGCTCCCCTCCCTCCCCATCCCATCCCCGCCAAAAATAAATAAATAAATCTTTAAAAAAAAAAAAATTGAAATCATTGACTTGTTATGCTTAAAATGAGTGAATTTTATGATGTATAAATTATATCTCAGTAAAGCCACTGAAAATATTTAAGTCAGTCATTACTTCTAATTTGATCTTAATTTGAAAATTAAATAATTACCTTTTAGTAACATAAAGGTGACTTTTATCATGTACTAAAGTTGCTTTGAGGGAAGAATCTTAAAGAAACAGTATTATTCATCACATAACATTTCTTTCATTTATTTATCTTAGCCCTTTGGCCTGTGTGGGCCGCCTCCCATTGCAGTGGCCTCTGTTGCTGCAGAACACTGGCTCTGGGCGCATGCGCTCCAGAGCTCTGGCTCGGTAATTGAACACATCGGTCCAGCCACTCTGCGGCACGTGGGATCTTCCCAGGCCAGGGATCGAACCAGCGCCCCTTGCACTGCAAGGTGGTGTTCTTACCCACTGGATCACCAGGGAAGCCCTAATTCTGTTTTTAAAAGAAGATTCTTGATAAAAACAACAAAAAAGATAGTGACTTTCCACTTACTTAGATTAGCCAGTATCATCCATCCAGAGCAGAAAGTGAAGGTTATTTCTTTAATTGACTTTGACTTGGCTGTCAGGCTTGGGTTCCTTCAAACAGAGAGGCCAGGCACCTCCAGCCTCAAAGCATACTTGTGTCACCCCTTAGAGCAGTAGCTTATCTCCATGATGATAAACCTTCACCAGAAATAACTCCAATTATATTTATTTATTTATTTATTTTTTAAGATTATTTATTTTATTTTGGGCAGGGGTCAGGTTGGGGAGGGGGTGGAGCAGGCAGGCCACTTCTATTGGTCTTTCATTTCTCTATTTTCATCCGTCTTTGTTCTTTGGCTCCTGCGGGCCTCCCATCGCGGTGGCCTCTGTTGTCGCAGAGCGCCGGCTCTGGGCGCATGCGCTCCAGAGCTCCGGCTCAGTGATTGGACACATCGGTTCAGCTGCTCTGTGGCACGTGGGATCTTCCCAGGCCAGGGATTGAATCGGTGCCCCTTGCACTGCAAGGCGGTGTCCTTACCCACTGGACCACCAGGGAAAGCCCTCCAATTATATTTAGTATGCTGGGGCTTAATAGGTAGGAACATATGTAATATATTAACATTTAAAATAAACATGTAAGAAAGCAGCACTTTAGATAGAGAAAGATACAGTTAGGTGGAAAATATACTCTTGTAATAGAAAGTCATTTTGTCTGTTGGTACGTAGACGTTATAGTTTTTAGGACTGTTATAGAAAAGACTATATTTTTATAGATTATAATTATTTAATTTTATGGCAGGCCATTATTTAGGGGTCTTATTATTAGGCTGAGTTTGAATTCATAGGTTAAGCTGAATATACCTCTGATTCCACCATGTGGTACCTTTGAAATGGAGCCTAGTCAATGTGCCTCATGTCCTAGGTGCTCTCCTTACAAGGCGCTGTCAGTTTCTCTCTGCCGAGACTTTAGTAGGTAACAGAAGAACCAATCAAGAAACACTGAGTAATTAAAAAGAGAGATACATGAAAGAGCTCTCTTCTCCTTCTACCGTGTGAGGATATAGTAAAACGTTGAAAGTCTTCATACAGTAAGAGGAGCCTCACTGGCACCCTGATCTTGGATTTCTAGCCTACAGAACTGTGAGGAATAAATTTCTATTGCTTACACACAGTCTATGGTATTTTGTTATAGAAGCCCAGACAGACTAAGACAGGTGTCAGACTCTATGTCTGTAATTTCTTATAAAGTTGTTATATCCTGGGCTTCCCGGGGGGCACTAGTGATAAAGAACCCACCTGCAAATGCAAGACATACAAGAGACATGAATTCTATCCCTGGGTCAGAAAGGTCTCCTGGAGGAAGGCATGGCAACTCACTCCAGTATTCTTGCCTGGAGAATTCCATGGACAGGCAGGCCACTTCTATTGGTCTTTCATTTCTCTATTTTCATCCGTCTTTGTTCTTTGGCTCCTGCGGGCCTCCCATCGCGGTGGCCTCTGTTGTCGCAGAGCGCCGGCTCTGGGCGCATGCGCTCCAGAGCTCCGGCTCAGTGATTGGACACATCGGTTCAGCTGCTCTGTGGCACGTGGGATCTTCCCAGGCCAGGGATTGAATCGGTGCCCCTTGCACTGCAAGGCGGTGTCCTTACCCACTGGACCACCAGGGAAAGCCCTCCAATTATATTTAGTATGCTGGGGCTTAATAGGTAGGAACATATGTAATATATTAACATTTAAAATAAACATGTAAGAAAGCAGCACTTTAGATAGAGAAAGATACAGTTAGGTGGAAAATATACTCTTGTAATAGAAAGTCATTTTGTCTGTTGGTACGTAGACGTTATAGTTTTTAGGACTGTTATAGAAAAGACTATATTTTTATAGATTATAATTATTTAATTTTATGGCAGGCCATTATTTAGGGGTCTTATTATTAGGCTGAGTTTGAATTCATAGGTTAAGCTGAATATACCTCTGATTCCACCATGTGGTACCTTTGAAATGGAGCCTAGTCAATGTGCCTCATGTCCTAGGTGCTCTCCTTACGAGGCGCTGTCAGTTTTCTCTCTGCCCAGACTTTAGTAGGTAACAGAAGAACCAATCAAGAAACACTGAGTAATTAAAAAGAGAGATACATGAAAGAGCTCTCTTCTCCTTCTACCGTGTGAGGATATAGTAAAACGTTGAAAGTCTTCATACAGTAAGAGGAGCCTCACTGGCACCCTGATCTTGGATTTCTAGCCTACAGAACTGTGAGGAATAAATTTCTATTGCTTACACACAGTCTATGGTATTTTGTTATAGAAGCCCAGACAGACTAAGACAGGTGTCAGACTCTATGTCTGTAATTTCTTATAAAGTTGTTATATCCTGGGCTTCCCGGGTGGCACTAGTGATAAAGAACCCACCTGCAAATGCAAGACATACAAGAGACATGAATTCTATCCCTGGGTCAGAAAGGTCTCCTGGAGGAAGGCATGGCAACTCACTCCAGTATTCTTGCCTGGAGAATTCCATGGACAGGAGCCTGGTGGGCTACAGTCCCTGGGTTTGCAGAGTCAGACACAATTGAAGCGACTTAGCGTGTATTGCTGTATCACAGAAATCCTCTTAGGGTCCTTAAGGTCAAGTGGTTGGTATAAATGGACTCCAAGCCTCCACCTCCTACTAGCATCTTCCCTGAAGGAGGATAAGGTCACCAACTTATTCGCAGTGTTTCCGTTTGGAGTATTTGTGTTTACTTGTTCTGCCCTCCTTGAATGCTGTTTCAAACTCTCAAGAAGGAAGAGTAAAACAAGAAAATAAAACCTCATCATTTTTTAGTAAAAAAAAAAAAAAGAAACACTGAGTAGCTACTGCTTGGCTCTTTGGTCACTGAGAGTATTAGAAGCCCAATATGATATACTTTAAACTACACGTACCTGACAGTGGGAAAAAAAAACAACGACAACAACAACAACAGCAACAGCTTAAATAGAAAGCAAAAATGATACTAAAAATACCATCAATCTGTATTTTTTAGTAGAAATTTAAATTCACGCATTGTAGTTTCTCAGTCATGTCTGACTCTTTGTGACCCCGTGGACTGTGGCCTGCCAGGCTCCTCTGTCCGTGGAATTCTTTAGGCAAGAATACTGGAGTGAGTAGCTATTCCCTTTTCCAGGGGATCTTACTGACCCAGAGATCGAACCCAGGTCTCCTGCACTGCACGCAGATTCTTTGCCATCTGAGCGTAAATTTGCATAAAACCTAAAGACTTAGGCTTACATTCATTTAAAAGTACCATGCGTGCTTGCTAAGTCATTTTAGTCATGTCTGACTCTTTGTGACCCCGTGAACTGTAGCCCGCTCGGCTCCTCTGTCCATGGGATTCTCCAGGCAAGAATACTGGAGTGGGTTGCCATTTCCTCCTCCGGGGAATCTTCCCGACTCAGAGATCGAACCCACATCTCTTACGTCTCCTGCATTGACAGGCAGATTCTTTACCACTAGCACCACCTTAGAAGCCTTAAAAGTACTAAATGGCCAACTAATATATGCAGTAGGCATCAATGAAGTAGATTTTATGCATACATTAGGCCAAATTGAAATTCTTACCAAAGGTTTCCCTAAAAAAAGAAAAAAGCGGAATCCTTCAAACTGGAACAGAATTCATATTGAGATAAGCCATGGTGGCTCGGTAGTAAAGAATCTGCCTGCCAATGCAGGAGATGCGGGTTCACTCCCTGGGTCAGGAAGATCCTCTTGAGAAGGAAATGGCAACCCCCATTCCAGTATTCTTGTTTGGGAAGTCCCATGGACAGAGGAGCCTGGTGGGCTAGAGTCCATGAGGTCTCAAAAGAGTGGGAAACAACCCAGCAACAACAACAACAAATCAATTAAGACATTACCTAACGATTAGATTCTCTTAGAATGCATAGTGTGTTAATGTGTTATATAACAGATGAAAGATACTTAATACATTTTAAAAAATGAGTTCAAGAGAAATTAGGGATTGTTTCTGACAGCAGTTGACTAGCAGTATTTGAAGAGATAATAGCCAAGAATTTTCTAAAGCCTACTATAAGTACGAGTCATAATGTCAAGAAATACTTTGAACCGAAAGGGGAAAAATAAAAAAGAAGACCACACTTAGGCATCTTATAGTAAAACTGATGAAAAATAAAGACAAGGAAAACATACTAAAGTAGCCAAAGAACTACCACATTAAATTCAAGGACATTCAGTAAGCCTTGATAGGAACAAAGGAAGCTGGAAGAGAGTGGAATGATATCTTCAAAATGTCTGTTTAGAACTTTATACCCTCAAAAATTAAGGGAAAAAAAAGCCATTTTGAGCTAGTCAGAGAGACTTTCTCACCAGCAGTATCTGCACTAAAATAAATACTGAAGAGTTCTTCAGATAGCAGGAAAATGATTTCCAGATAGGAGTGTAGAGATACTGGAAGGAATGAAGATCAGTGGAAAGAGCAAATGTATTTAATTTAAACAAAGCTGGCTTCATATGAGGTTTAAAATAAACACTGCATGAAAACACACAATAATAGAAACAATGTGAACTAGAAAAGGCTGGTGTTCTCAGGTCCTTTCACTGTCCCTGAATGGGCAAAAGTACTTATTTACATTAGACTTTTGTAAGTTAAGGCTCATGTTATCAGACCCTACAATATAACCACTAACAGAATAATAGAAGATTGTAAAAAGCTGGTAAAGCGGGCAAATAGAATCATAATTTTAACACAATCCAGAAGAAGGCAAAGAGAGAATGTAGAATAGATGGGACAGATGTTAAGATGGTAGAATGATTCTTAAGGATATCAACAGTTACATTGCATATGAATGGACTTGTTTAGTCACTAAGTTATGTCTGACTCTTGTGACCCCATGGACTGTAGCCTGGAAAGCTCCTTTGTCTATGGGATTTCCCAGGTGGGAATACTGGAGTGGTTTGCCATTTTCTTCTCCAGGGGATCTTTCCAATCCAGTGATTGAACTCACATCTCCTGCATTAGCAGGCGAATTCTTTACCACTGAGCCAACAGGGAAGCCCATTAATGGGCTTAACAGTCAATTAGAAAACAAAGGTTTTCATAATGGAAAAATAAAATTCCTCTATAAGCTACTTCTAAGACAAATATGGTGAGTATATGTATATGTAGAGAGTGGTCAAAATAAAAGGATCGAGAAAAGAGAAATCAAGCAAATGCTAACATACTAAAGTAGCCAAAGAACTACCACATTAAATTCAAGGACATTCAGTAAGCCTTGATAGGAACAAAGGAAGCTGGAAGAGAGTGGAATGATATCTTCAAAATGTCTGTTTAGAACTTTATACCCTCAAAAATTAAGGGAAAAAAAAGCCATTTTGAGCTAGTCAGAGAGACTTTCTCACCAGCAGTATCTGCACTAAAATAAATACTGAAGAGTTCTTCAGATAGCAGGAAAATGATTTCCAGATAGGAGTGTAGAGATACTGGAAGGAATGAAGATCAGTGGAAAGAGCAAATGTATTTAATTTAAACAAAGCTGGCTTCATATGAGGTTTAAAATAAACACTGCATGAAAACACACAATAATAGAAACAATGTGAACTAGAAAAGGCTGGTGTTCTCAGGTCCTTTCACTGTCCCTGAATGGGCAAAAGTACTTATTTACATTAGACTTTTGTAAGTTAAGGCTCATGTTATCAGACCCTACAATATAACCACTAACAGAATAATAGAAGATTGTAAAAAGCTGGTAAAGCGGGCAAATAGAATCATAATTTTAACACAATCCAGAAGAAGGCAAAGAGAGAATGTAGAATAGATGGGACAGATGTTAAGATGGTAGAATGATTCTTAAGGATATCAACAGTTACATTGCATATGAATGGACTTGTTTAGTCACTAAGTTATGTCTGACTCTTGTGACCCCATGGACTGTAGCCTGGAAAGCTCCTTTGTCTATGGGATTTCCCAGGTGGGAATACTGGAGTGGTTTGCCATTTTCTTCTCCAGGGGATCTTTCCAATCCAGTGATTGAACTCACATCTCCTGCATTAGCAGGCGAATTCTTTACCACTGAGCCAACAGGGAAGCCCATTAATGGGCTTAACAGTCAATTAGAAAACAAAGGTTTTCATAATGGAAAAATAAAATTCCTCTATAAGCTACTTCTAAGACAAATATGGTGAGTATATGTATATGTAGAGAGTGGTCAAAATAAAAGGATCGAGAAAAGAGAAATCAAGCAAATGCTAACCTACTGAAAACTGATGTGCCCATAATAATATCAAAACAAATTTTAAGGCAAGAAGCATAAAGAGATACATATTTCAAAAAAAGCAAAATTTCAAGTCGCCAGAAAGATAAAGCAGTGTTAAATTCATAAGCACCTAAACCTTAAAGTATAAAAAGAGCAGTGAGTTACTTGGCATAAATGTATTAGTTTAGAGTGTCGACCTGAAATGACAGGAACACATAAGTAGTCTTACTGTCAGCTTGACACTGAGAGAAGAAAAGATGAGCCAACCATAATCCCCTTTTCTAATTCTCTTTTTCCTTCACACCAGCACATCTCCATCCTCTGATTCATCTGGTACAAATGCCGACCCTGGTACAAAGCTCTTATTAGAGGCATAATCTACAGAAGCTCTTCAAGAATTTAGATATTGGTTATTTGAATATTATGTTAGGACTTTAGAGTATGTAGTAAACAAATATGTTAGTAAATAAATACTAAGTAATTGATGAATTAGTATTTATTGGCATGTGGGTATGGCTGTAACTTCTATTGTGAAAAACCTGGCTTGAAACTCAACATTAAAAAAAGAAAACTAAGATCGTGGCCTCTGGTCTCATCACTTCATGGGAAATAAAAGGGGGGAAAGTGGAAGCAGTGACAGATTTTATTTTCTTGGGCTCCATGGTGACTGCAGCCATGAAATTAAAAGATGGTAGAATGATTCTTAAGGATATCAACAGTTACATTGCATATGAATGGACTTGTTTAGTCACTAAGTTATGTCTGACTCTTGTGACCCCATGGACTGTAGCCTGGAAAGCTCCTTTGTCTATGGGATTTCCCAGGTGGGAATACTGGAGTGGTTTGCCATTTTCTTCTCCAGGGGATCTTTCCAATCCAGTGATTGAACTCACATCTCCTGCATTAGCAGGCGAATTCTTTACCACTGAGCCAACAGGGAAGCCCATTAATGGGCTTAACAGTCAATTAGAAAACAAAGGTTTTCATAATGGAAAAATAAAATTCCTCTATAAGCTACTTCTAAGACAAATATGGTGAGTATATGTATATGTAGAGAGTGGTCAAAATAAAAGGATCGAGAAAAGAGAAATCAAGCAAATGCTAACCTACTGAAAACTGATGTGCCCATAATAATATCAAAACAAATTTTAAGGCAAGAAGCATAAAGAGATACATATTTCAAAAAAAGCAAAATTTCAAGTTGCCAGAAAGATAAAGCAGTGTTAAATTCATAAGCACCTAAACCTTAAAGTATAAAAAGAGCAGTGAGTTACTTGGCATAAATGTATTAGTTTAGAGTGTCGACCTGAAATGACAGGAACACATAAGTAGTCTTACTGTCAGCTTGACACTGAGAGAAGAAAAGATGAGCCAACCATAATCCCCTTTTCTAATTCTCTTTTTCCTTCACACCAGCACATCTCCATCCTCTGATTCATCTGGTACAAATGCCGACCCTGGTACAAAGCTCTTATTAGAGGCATAATCTACAGAAGCTCTTCAAGAATTTAGATATTGGTTATTTGAATATTATGTTAGGACTTTAGAGTATGTAGTAAACAAATATGTTAGTAAATAAATACTAAGTAATTGATGAATTAGTATTTATTGGCATGTGGGTATGGCTGTAACTTCTATTGTGAAAAACCTGGCTTGAAACTCAACATTAAAAAAAGAAAACTAAGATCGTGGCCTCTGGTCTCATCACTTCATGGGAAATAAAAGGGGGGAAAGTGGAAGCAGTGACAGATTTTATTTTCTTGGGCTCCATGGTGACTGCAGCCATGAAATTAAAAGATGCTTGTTCTTTGGAAGGAATGCTATGACAGACCTAGACATTCAAAAGCAGAGATATCACTTTAGCCACAAAGGTCCATATAGTCAAAAACTATGGTTTTTCCAGTAGTCATGTACTGATGTGAGAGGTGCACCATCAGGAAGACTAAGACCAAAGAATCAGTGCTTTCTGTTAAGCTAGAGAAGATTCTTGAGAGTCTCTGGTACTGCAAGGAGATCAAATCAGTCAACTCTAAAGGAAATCAAACCAAAATATTTATTGGAACAACTGATGCTGAGGCTCCAATACCTTGGCCACCTGATGCAAAGAGCTGACTCTCTGGAAAAGCCTGGTGCTGGGAAAGATGGAGGACAGGAGGAGAAGCTGGCAACAGAGGATGACGTGGTTAGATAGCATCACTGGCTCAATGGACGTGAATTTAAGTGAACTCCAGGAGATAGTGAAGCACAGAGGAGCCTGGCGTGCCGCGGTCCAGGGAGCTGCAAAGAGTCAGACATGAGTTCGCAACTGGACAACAATGTGCTGGCTCTTCTGTTCACAGCTGACTTCAAGTGTTAAGGCAGTGGGTGCTCTCTGCTTTGTTATTTCCCAGCTCCTCCTCGTGAATGTGAGAAGTGGACCTGGGAGAGGTGAAGGAAGTGCTTCATCCTTAGGAATAATAGTCTGCAGGATCTGAGCAGGCTAACGGAGGGAAACATGAGAGTCATTATCAGACCCACCTTTTTTATTTTTGCCTTTGGTTATAATGTGACCGTTTATAGAGAGATATAGAGAAACTGAGAAGTTTCCAAAGGAGCAGTGAAAACTGAACCTCATGGTTGTATGGTACAAAACTAAATAACTCAGTTTTTTCCTCTAAAAAAAGTCTTAAAAAAAAATCCAGATAAACCAGTTCAAATCAGAACCAGTCTTTGAGAAATATGAACCGAAAGAAAGAAAAAAAAAACAACAACAGAGAAACAAAAATCATTTTCACAGAGATATTTCACTCATTCCAAGTATCTGGCAAAGAGAATAAATACTGTGTGTATTTCTGTCAGTAAGAACTCTTTTCAGTGACTCCCACTGAACCTGATTGCCAGATTAACCAGCATGCCTCACTGCCTCTGTAGAGGGTGCTGGTGGATGTCTTGGATGCCCTAAAGGCTGTTAGAGACTGGGTAGGAAGCCCTCTGTCTTCTAGTAGATCATGGGTTGTGTTTATTTCCAAACCTGTTTATACTTGTTTTACTCAGTATTGTAATTATGTAATTAAATAAACCATCAAGTGTAAATACAAAAGGAATGACTTCCTGTTTCTATGAAGGCTAAATTGAATGCTTTGGAAAGACTAGATAAAGCTGTTGTTGCACTTAAAAAAAGAAAAAAAGTAAAATAATAGCTCCAAATGCTAGGGGTTCATTCTCAAAGAATGTGGGATCTTATTTCCTGGACCACTAATTCAACTATACCCCCTGTAATGGAAGCAGAGTCCTAGCCACTAGACTAATGGGAAATTCCCTAAATTAAGTATGTTTTAGAAGTCGTTGGTGGTACTTTCTTGGTGATCCAATACTTGAGTTCTCCTTTCAACACAGGGGTTTTGGGTTCAATCCCTGGTTGGGGAACTAATAATTATCCTACACACTGAGTCGACTGAGCCCATGAGCTAAGACTACTGAGCCTGCACACTGCAACTAAGATCTGATGCCTCTATAAGTAGATATTTTAAAAGTCATTGTTAAGCTCTCAAGTAAGATTAAAAGGATTAATAACAACAGTGGTAACCAGTTGTTCTCCATCTCTGCTAGTCTTCTTACATGTGAGAATTCACAAAGAAGGGTTTGGATTAGATTTAAAGAATTTCCATGGAATGGGGAACATCGGTGAAAGGGAACATTAATTTTAAATGTAATGTTTACATTTTTAAACATATGGAATGTATTCCTTCCTATGTAATAATATTAATAAAAATAAAAAGGATTACTAGACATGCATTGTTGGATCAAATGCTTATCTTTTCTGTTGAAATATGTCAGTAGAATGGATAGCCATATTGAGAAATATATAGATGCAATACTTAAGAGGTGAGGTGATAAGTAGGGAGGAAAGATTTTCATCCAGTTTTACAAAAAAAATTTTTAATGAAAATATTTCTCCTGCCATTGCTTACCTTCTTTTAACCGAGTCACCTATTGAATAGTGCAAACAGTTGAATCATTTCCAGGACTGTTGTTTTACTTGCCCTAACTGGTCATGCTTTTTGAGATAATCACTTCCTGTCAGTTTACTTATCTTGCTGGGGAAGTCACATTTTCGTCTGTCTCCTTTTTTAAAGAAGCCAGGGTTACAAAATTGACCTTTTTCCCCATTGTAATATTAAAAAATATTTTTATACCAAAAGACCTTGCTAGGTTAAATTGCCTTTTACCCTTAGCTATACTACATAATCAGATTTCAGTGTGGCGGCTTTAACTGAGCCAACTTTCTTTTTCTGGTGGGTGATATAAATTAATTCAGTAGCCTGCTTTGGTGCTTTTAAAAGCTTTATTACAGAATTGTGCTTGACTGGAGAGAGACTGCCTAACCATAGTCTTGCTATACTTGTACATTTTTCTTAGCTTAAAACTCAAACTAGAGAAAATATATTTGGATCGTTTAACACTGTAACTAACATGCTCATTCTTGCCAGAGTTTTATTGTTGTGTTTGTTTCACAAAAGGCAAAATAATTACAGGAGTACATATTGCTATTATTTCCCCTGAAGTTTTTTGTTTTGCTTTGTTTTCTAGAATCAGCCTAGAAATATCTTAGTGTCCAATTCAAGTTTTACATTTTCCTTACATTATAATAATTTAAATTATTCCTTTAAACACTATTTCAAGTACCTATATATCTATGTTTGGCATAAAATATACTTTTTAGTTTTGTATTCTCTGGTAAGTGAGACTCCTAGCAAGTTATTTTGTTCTTTATAAGCTTAAAAACATTTTTCTTTTTGGTATAAAATTCACATACCATAAAATACCCTCTTTTAACATTATAATTTAATGGGTTTTAGTATCATCATAAGGTTGTATTATGTAACCATCAACTATCTAATTCTTGTCTATTTTTATTATCCCAAGTTACTTAGATTATAACTAGTAAATACTGATTTCCTTGCCTGTCTTTTATTCTTGTTTTCATTAATGTGTGAGACTGGAAACTGTAAGGCAGTAAAGTGTATAGTAAAAGACTTAGGAGATGTTAACCCAGTGCAATTAGCTTAGAAAAACCTTCTTTTAAGCTCCTGCCATTGTTTCCCAACCTATTTGAATAGTGCAAACAGTTGAATCATTTCCAGGACTGTTGTTTTACTTGCCCTAACTGGTCATGCTTTTTGAGATAATCACTTCCTGTCAGTTTACTTATCTTGCTGGGGAAGTCACATTTTCGTCTGTCTCCTTTTTTAAAGAAGCCAGGGTTACAAAATTGACCTTTTTCCCCATTGTAATATTAAAAAATATTTTTATACCAAAAGACCTTGCTAGGTTAAATTGCCTTTTACCCTTAGCTATACTACATAATCAGATTTCAGTGTGGCGGCTTTAACTGAGCCAACTTTCTTTTTCTGGTGGGTGATATAAATTAATTCAGTAGCCTGCTTTGGTGCTTTTAAAAGCTTTATTACAGAATTGTGCTTGACTGGAGAGAGACTGCCTAACCATAGTCTTGCTATACTTGTACATTTTTCTTAGCTTAAAACTCAAACTAGAGAAAATATATTTGGATCGTTTAACACTGTAACTAACATGCTCATTCTTGCCAGAGTTTTATTGTTGTGTTTGTTTCACAAAAGGCAAAATAATTACAGGAGTACATATTGCTATTATTTCCCCTGAAGTTTTTGTTTTGCTTTGTTTTCTAGAATCAGCCTAGAAATATCTTAGTGTCCAATTCAAGTTTTACATTTTCCTTACATTATAATAATTTAAATTATTCCTTTAAACACTATTTCAAGTACCTATATATCTATGTTTGGCATAAAATATACTTTTTAGTTTTGTATTCTCTGGTAAGTGAGACTCCTAGCAAGTTATTTTGTTCTTTATAAGCTTAAAAACATTTTTCTTTTTGGTATAAAATTCACATACCATAAAATACCCTCTTTTAACATTATAATTTAATGGGTTTTAGTATCATCATAAGGTTGTATTATGTAACCATCAACTATCTAATTCTTGTCTATTTTTATTATCCCAAGTTACTTAGATTATAACTAGTAAATACTGATTTCCTTGCCTGTCTTTTATTCTTGTTTTCATTAATGTGTGAGACTGGAAACTGTAAGGCAGTAAAGTGTATAGTAAAAGACTTAGGAGATGTTAACCCAGTGCAATTGCTAGAGCTGGTTGGAAGTCAGTTACAAAAAGATGTTTTTATCCATGGTCCTCACATTGGCAGTGTCTAAGTCATTTCAAAGCAGGTTCCAGATGGATAGATTTGTCTGCAGATACTTCAGTAAGTATTTCAACACTAGTTATTGACATACCATACTTTCTCCCTCTTTATCATCATTTCTAGATGACCATTTTTACATGAGTCTGTGTCTGTCTTCTGTGTTCTTTTCTAGTATTCACTTCCCCATTCCTGTACTGGCACTGTATTGCTTTATTTACCATGACTTTATAGTATGTTTTGCTACCTGGTAAACATTAACTCTGAATATGGATTATAAAAATTATTTAGTCCTCATAGGTACTCTTTGAAATAGGCAATTTTATCCCATTCTGCAGGTGAGGAAACCAAGAATTAGAGCAGTTAAGTATTACACTGAAGTAATGGAGCTAAAATTTGAGTCTGAGTTCTGACCTCTTAAGTCAGAACACATTGAGGTTTCTCTGAAAAGGGAAAACTACTGTTTACAAATTTTGTTCCCTGTTGTTTGAGATCATTTAGATTGCATTTTCTCAGATTTAATCTTTATTATAGCGCCTCAGCTATATTGAACTTCACTCTATAATTTTTTAAGTGTATTTGAGCTTGTAAGTTGAATGTCTGTATTAACAGTATCAGTATCTTTGTGTATAAAGTGTGCCTTTTGGTTTCCCAAATGAGTGTATGTATGGGATACTACTTCTTTGTTTGAAATTTAGTATACTTATTATGCCATTAGATGGCATATTAGAAAGACATTTATTACATTTGATTATGCACATTTTGTTTTTGTCATTGCTGTAGGTTTTTTTTAAATCACAGTTCTTAATGTTAATAAGAAGGTAAAAAGGTGTAAGCTAGGAAGAGGACTTCCTAATGTTGACTTGTCTGATCATTTGCCAGCACTATAAATTTTTCAGTGTAAAAGAAAAATCACTCCTGTGAGGTTAAGAGACTTGTGTTAAGGGCTTCTTTTTACTCAACAGACTGTATTAACATTCGAGTTTACTATGTATTATGTACTTTACTGTGTATTAGGTTTTCTGTGTGTTAAGTGCTTGGTAACCTTAATCCATGCTTGACATACTTCCCAGCACGTGGTGGGTCCTTGGTTAGTTTCATGGTCATGAATAATGGAATGACTTGTAAAAGCCTTGAAACTTTGGAGTGAATTTCCACCTTACTTTATAAAGACCTATGAAACATTTCCAAACTCTTGCATTTATGAAATGCTTAATGCACATTTCTGAAACACTATCCCTAAAATAAAAGTTGATTAATATTTGGGGGAAAAATGGGGGAAAGTAAAATATTACATCTTTTTTTTTGAAGAATACTTTTTTTTTTTCTTGGCCACTTCTATTGATCTTTCATTTATTTATCTTTGCTCTTTGGCCTGTGTGGGCCTCCCGTCACAGTGGCCTCTCTCATCGCAGAGCACTGGCTCTGGGCGCATGCGCTCCAGAGCTCTGGCTCTATAGTTGGACACATCTGTCCAGCTGCTCTGCGGCACATGGGATCAGGCCAGGGATCGAACCGGCACCCCTTGCACTGCAAGGCGGTTTCCTTACCCCTGGACCACCAGGGAAGCCCCTATTACATCTTTTTAAAAAGTATTTTTTCATAAGTGCAGTATATAGCCACCATGCTATTTTTTTCTATAGTAAGAAATTTGTGAACCATTGTTTCAATTGTTTTTATTTTTGGTATTATTTTTTTGTAAGTTGAATGTCTGTATTAACAGTATCAGTATCTTTGTGTATAAAGTGTGCCTTTTGGTTTCCCAAATGAGTGTATGTATGGGATACTACTTCTTTGTTTGAAATTTAGTATACTTATTATGCCATTAGATGGCATATTAGAAAGACATTTATTACATTTGATTATGCACATTTTGTTTTTGTCATTGCTGTAGGTTTTTTTTAAATCACAGTTCTTAATGTTAATAAGAAGGTAAAAAGGTGTAAGCTAGGAAGAGGACTTCCTAATGTTGACTTGTCTGATCATTTGCCAGCACTATAAATTTTCAGTGTAAAAGAAAAATCACTCCTGTGAGGTTAAGAGACTTGTGTTAAGGGCTTCTTTTTACTCAACAGACTGTATTAACATTCGAGTTTACTATGTATTATGTACTTTACTGTGTATTAGGTTTTCTGTGTGTTAAGTGCTTGGTAACCTTAATCCATGTTTGACATACTTCCCAGCACGTGGTGGGTCCTTGGTTAGTTTCATGGTCATGAATAATGGAATGACTTGTAAAAGCCTTGAAACTTTGGAGTGAATTTCCACCTTACTTTATAAAGACCTATGAAACATTTCCAAACTCTTGCATTTATGAAATGCTTAATGCACATTTCTGAAACACTATCCCTAAAATAAAAGTTGATTAATATTTGGGGGAAAAATGGGGGAAAGTAAAATATTACATCTTTTTTTTTGAAGAATACTTTTTTTTTTTCTTGGCCACTTCTATTGATCTTTCATTTATTTATCTTTGCTCTTTGGCCTGTGTGGGCCTCCCGTCACAGTGGCCTCTCTCATCGCAGAGCACTGGCTCTGGGCGCATGCGCTCCAGAGCTCTGGCTCTATAGTTGGACACATCTGTCCAGCTGCTCTGCGGCACATGGGATCAGGCCAGGGATCGAACCGGCACCCCTTGCACTGCAAGGCGGTTTCCTTACCCCTGGACCACCAGGGAAGCCCCTATTACATCTTTTTAAAAAGTATTTTTTCATAAGTGCAGTATATAGCCACCATGCTATTTTTTTCTATAGTAAGAAATTTGTGAACCATTGTTTCAATTGTTTTTATTTTTGGTATTATTTTTAAAGGGCATAGTCTCATAAAATGAAAAATTGCTTTTTAAAAATTTCATTCCTTTATTATTTGATCATTAAATGTTTATTTTATTTTGCTTTTTTGCTTTTATACAGTTTTGTTGTTTACAGATATATATAATTTCAGGTTAGTCATATGTATGTCCCATTCCTCCCCCATTCTCCCCGCTGAAAAATTGCTTTTGCATACTGGCTTTCATAGGCTAGTTCTCATTTAAATAAAAATCTTTTGTGAGACGTAGAAGTTTGGATTGGAAAGATAACTGTTGGGCTTCTAGGTATTTTCTTTCTTCTTTAGCTTGTTTTCTTCCCACTTTTTTCAATTTATTTGTGTATTTGCTTAGTCCTAGTGTTCACATGAAGTAGTTTTGGAGTTTCTAGCCCATATCCTTTGGAAAAATAATTTGCTCACCAGAGTACAATATTGTGTATGGTTCTTTATGTCTTTATCTTTGCAAAATACTGTTTTCCAAAATTATTTAGATGAGTTTTTTTTTTTTTCTTTCTTTTCTCCTGCAGTGTGGTTACATTTTCCATTTGTAACAGAATTGGGTTACTCTTTCCATTTTATCTCAGGTTCCCTCCATATTCTGTTTAATTTGAACTATTTATTTTTGAAGAAATGTAAAACATTATTGTGCCTTCTAAGAGTCAGAACTACGTGAAAGGATGTACTTGGAGAGCTGTCACTTCCAGTCCCTCTTTTCTCATTCCTGTTTTCCTTCCATCTCATTTCCACCTATCCCTTGTTAGGCAACCAATCTCATTAATTTCTAATTTCTCCTTTTTTTCTATGCAAATGAGCAGATATATGCATATTTTCTCATCTTTTCTTACAGAAAGGTTAGTGTACTTTAGGTACTCTTATGTGCTTTGATTTAATACTGTATTTTATTATATAGTATTACTATATCAATAAAGATACTAATATATTAATATATCCAGTTTATCCCCTTATCAGTTTATGGAATGCTTCTAATTCATTTTTACAGCTGCATAATACTCTACTGCATAGATGTGGCATAGTTTATTCAACCATTCTCATGTGTCTGGGCATTCAAGTTGTTCCAGTAATTTGCAGTTACAGACTGCTACAGTGAGTAGATTTGAGTGTGTATAGTTTTATATTGTTGAGATGTGTCTTCAGGATAAATTCACAAGAGTGGGATTGTTAGATTAAAAGGTAAGTGGGGATGTTTCATGTTTGTTATCGCAAAGTTAACCTCTGGAGAAGTTGTGTCTGTTTGTGTTCCCGCCAGTGCTATGAGGGTGCCTGGTTCCCACAGCCTTGCCACAATGTGCTATCATATCAGTACTTTACCTTAAAGGGTGGTACTGTGTTTGATTACTCACCTTCACCTTGCCAGGACAGTAGTACTTTATAGAAACCAGACATTAAATATGACTTTTCTCTTTCAGATCTTCCATGGTGGCTTATTTTAATTCGGCAGAAAGCCTTGGTGGGAAAACTTCCAGGAGATCATGAGGTCTGTAAAGTTACTAAAATTGCTGTACTATCTCTTTCTGAAATGGAACCTCAGGATCTTGAGCTAGAGGTAAGGTGAAGTTTCAGAAAATTTTTTGGCAACTTGGTACAGGTTTAATGGCAACTGTGAGGATTTGGTTTAATAGACCAGTATCAGAGTTCTGGCTCTGGATATCTTTAGAGTAATTTAGTCCTGTGGTTTTCAGACTTTATTGTGGAACCTTTGTTTTAAAGTCTGTGACGTCCAGTATTAAGATGCACAGAAGCAGAGCTGCAGTGGCTGAGGGGGTGACGGGAAGAGCTGCTCCGTGGGGCCCTGCCTACTTTGCCTTTGCTGGAAAGCCACCTTTGCTTCAGGGGACCCCTGTGTGTGTTAGTTGCTCAGTCATGTCCAACTCTTTGTGACCCATGGACTTTAGCCCAGCAGGCTCCTCTGTTCATGGGATTCTCCAGGCAAGAATATTGGAGTGGGCTCCAGGGAATCTTCTGGACCCAGGAATCTAAACCTGAGTCTCCCACTTTGCAGGCAGGGTATTTACCATCTGAGTCACCATAGCACAGTTTGACAGCTGATTTGGGCTGAGGGGAGTCAGGAAGGTGAGATCTAACTCCTACTATATCTTCATTTGTCTATATATCTTTCTCTTATAATTTTTTTAAGTTAGATTTTTGTTTATTTTTTTTTAAAGAAGAAAAAAAACATCTATCTCTTAGAGTTTGATTTTCTAGAAAGAAGCCAAGCCCACAACTTCAGTAATTAGAGCCAAGATAATGAGATTGCCTAGGGCCAGTGTGTGTCTCCACACAGGCAGAAGTAACCCATGAAAGCTCTTGTATCATGTCTGTTCAGTGTGGGGATATGACATCTAGGGGTGCCATCAGACTGTCGTAGTCCTGGCCTATTTTGATCACTGTGTGATGTGCCAGGCAGGCCCTGAGGGGTAAATGTATAATCATATTTAATCCTTTGGGCCATCCTGTAAAGTAGGCACTATTACAGTCCATGTGGCACAGGTGAAGAAAGGAGGCTTGGCCAGGGATTAATCACACAGGTGACTTGTGGTGGTGTCCAGACCTGGACTG
The DNA here is from genome assembly GCA_022376925.1 of Tragulus kanchil. Classification (NCBI taxonomy): domain Eukaryota; kingdom Metazoa; phylum Chordata; class Mammalia; order Artiodactyla; family Tragulidae; genus Tragulus; species Tragulus kanchil. The sequence continues at coordinate 166,071,721 of JAIOJX010000005.1, forward strand.
AGGCCGTCTGGTCCTGTATCACTTTGCTGAGCTTGCCTCCCTGTTACCTGAACAGCAGTTAACAGGTAGCATAGTGACCACTGCTCCAGAACCCGGTACATGTTTTCTAGACTGAGTTCTTCGGAAGGAAATTTGGGGACAGGATTAAATTGCTTCAAAATATACATACAGACATATTTTATAGATACTATGGATTTGGTTCCAGACCCTGCAGTAAAGCTTCAAAAAATATATCATATCAGACTTTATTGTTGAACCTTTGTTTTAAAGTCTGTGACGTCCAGTATTAAGATGCACAGAAGCAGAGCTGCAGTGGCTGAGGGGGTGACGGGAAGAGCTGCTCCGTGGGGCCCTGCCTACTTTGCCTTTGCTGGAAAGCCACCTTTGCTTCAGGGGACCCCTGTGTGTGTTAGTTGCTCAGTCATGTCCAACTCTTTGTGACCCATGGACTTTAGCCCAGCAGGCTCCTCTGTTCATGGGATTCTCCAGGCAAGAATATTGGAGTGGGCTCCAGGGAATCTTCTGGACCCAGGAATCTAAACCTGAGTCTCCCACTTTGCAGGCAGGGTATTTACCATCTGAGTCACCATAGCACAGTTTGACAGCTGATTTGGGCTGAGGGGAGTCAGGAAGGTGAGATCTAACTCCTACTATATCTTCATTTGTCTATATATCTTTCTCTTATAATTTTTAAGTTAGATTTTGTTTATTTTTTTAAAGAAAAAAAACATCTATCTCTTAGAGTTTGATTTTCTAGAAAGAAGCCAAGCCCACAACTTCAGTAATTAGAGCCAAGATAATGAGATTGCCTAGGGCCAGTGTGTGTCTCCACACAGGCAGAAGTAACCCATGAAAGCTCTTGTATCATGTCTGTTCAGTGTGGGGATATGACATCTAGGGGTGCCATCAGACTGTCGTAGTCCTGGCCTATTTTGATCACTGTGTGATGTGCCAGGCAGGCCCTGAGGGGTAAATGTATAATCATATTTAATCCTTTGGGCCATCCTGTAAAGTAGGCACTATTACAGTCCATGTGGCACAGGTGAAGAAAGGAGGCTTGGCCAGGGATTAATCACACAGGTGACTTGTGGTGGTGTCCAGACCTGGACTGAGGCCGTCTGGTCCTGTATCACTTTGCTGAGCTTGCCTCCCTGTTACCTGAACAGCAGTTAACAGGTAGCATAGTGACCACTGCTCCAGAACCCGGTACATGTTTTCTAGACTGAGTTCTTCGGAAGGAAATTTGGGGACAGGATTAAATTGCTTCAAAAAAATATACATACAGACATATTTTATAGATACTATGGATTTGGTTCCAGACCCCTGCAGTAAAGCAAATATCACAATAATTATGATATCATAATGTTTTTTTTTGTTTCTCAGTACATATATGAGTTATGTTTATACTGCACTATAGTCCATTAAGTGTGCAAGAGCATTATACCTAAAAAAAATGCATACCTTAATTTTTTAAAATACTATTGCTAAAAAAAAAAAAAAGCTAACCATTATCTGAGTTTTCAGTGAGTCAGTCTTTTCACAATAACATCAGAGATCACCATACGAGAAAGTTTGAAATCTTGTGGAAAATTACCAAAATGTGACACAGACACAAAATGAGCAAATGCTGTTGGAAAAATGCGACCAATGCACTTGTTTTATGTAAGGTTGCCACAAACCTCTAATTTGTTTAAAAAAGAAAAGCAGCATCTGCGAAGCACAATAGGACAGCATATGCCTGTGATGATATAGTTATTTTTGTGTTTCAGAGCTTATTGGGAGTTTGACAGTCTGATTTTTTAAAATATTTATTTTTAATTGATTGCTTTACAGTATTGGTTTGATTTCTGTCATACATCAACCATAGGTGTATGTATGTCCCCTCCCTTTTTTTCTTTATTTGTTGTTTACTGCCATGCATAAGCCCGAATCAGCCATAGGTGTACACATCACCCCTCCCACCTGAACTTCCCTCCCGTCTCCCTCCCCGACCCGCTCCCTTCAGGTTGAGTCCCTGTGTACATAGCCAAACAGCACATGAAAAAAAATGCTCAAAGTTGCTTATTATTAGAGAAAAGCATATCAAAACTACAATGAAGTATCTCCTCACACCAGTCAGAATGGCCATCATCAAAAAATCTACTGACAGTCTGATTTTAAGAAACCAATATTAAAATGAATTTAGGAGGACACTGATACTCTGTTATAGAGAATAAAAAAAAAGATTTGAGTACTTAGTTCCTTTAATTTGTACTAGAGATAGAATGCTATTCACTATTGTTGATCCTGAGACAAATAACTTAGGTGGCAATTGGGCCTATTAAAAACAAGTGTTAAAAAGAAAAAAGTGAAGAGGCATGATGGGGAAGATAAAAAAAAAAAAGTAAAAAAAAGTGTTCTTAGTTTTAGTTTGCATTTTATTTTAGTGAAGAGCAGCCAGACTGAAAAAAAATCATATCTGTTGATTAAGCCAATAAAATTGTGTCTTTTGGATGACTGCTGACACATTGAATGATCAGTGTGGTTTTCTGTCACCAGCCTTGGCTTTGAGGGTGGGCATTCCCTATGCAGCTTGGTTTGAGCAGTAAACTGGGGACCCAGGCAGGTAGATATAGATTAGGGACCAGCTCCTCCAGCACGTGGTCACCTGTTAGTCATCAGCTTGCACATCTGGCATCCCTAATCCTGGGGAAATGAGCTGTTCTCCTCCAGAAGCCTACATGGGGCACCTGCTGGACTTTTCAGGGAGATTTTCTTATGTTCTTCATGGCCATTCATCTGTATCATTTGAGACTGTGTTACTGTTCAGTTGCTAAGTCGTGTCTGATACTTTGTGACCCCATGGATGCAGTATACCAGGCTTCCCTGTCCTTTACCGTCTCCCAGAGTTTGCTCCAATTCATGTGCCTTGAGTTGGTGATGCTATCTAACCATCTCATCCTTAGCCACCCTCTTCTCCTTCTGCCCTCTGTCTTTCCCAGCATCAGGAACTTCTCCATTGAATTAATTGGCTCTTCGCATCAGGTGGCCACAGTGTTGGGGCTTCAGCTGACTATTGTATAAATGGTGGGTGCTGGAGTGGGAGGAATTTTTAGGAAATAACATTTAATGGAATTTTATGACAAAGAAATGCTGGGATGACAGCTTTTAAAATGTCTTTATTCTGAAGACTTCCTTTTCGCTCTTGACACTCTCAAGTGAATGAAATCATCTTCAGATACAAATGAAGACGAGCTATTCTCCCACATGGCTGAGTGTTTTTACAGTACCATTGGGCAGTCTGGGTGGTGGCCCTTGCTGGTGTACTAGAAGTACAGTCCATGTGGAGAGCCGGAGATATGAATGACCCTTGCTAATTATGGGTAAATGTGATTATAGATAAAGTATTTCCAGATCCCAATTTAGTGATACTTTGACATGCTTTTCTCTTATGAGAATATAATTTTAGAAATTTACACTTAAACCTTTCTCCCCCCTCCCTCTAATCCTGTTTTCTGGTGATGGAACTTTACAACAATGAGCAAATAGAAGAAAAAGCAAAGAATAGCTCTTTTGCAAGTTACAAACTGCTTATTTTCTGACATGTTAATGTAAATATTTGGTATCCTTATTTCAGTTTCTGTGTAACTCCAGTTAAAAAGAGCATTTAGAAGCATGATCATGTTTTGTGGCCTTTTTATTTTTTTTGTAAATTTATAGGAAGGCCCCTTTTCTTTTTGGGACCTGCATGGTCAGGTAGATATAGATTAGGGACCAGCTCCTCCAGCACGTGGTCACCTGTTAGTCATCAGCTTGCACATCTGGCATCCCTAATCCTGGGGAAATGAGCTGTTCTCCTCCAGAAGCCTACATGGGGCACCTGCTGGACTTTTCAGGGAGATTTTCTTATGTTCTTCATGGCCATTCATCTGTATCATTTGAGACTGTGTTACTGTTCAGTTGCTAAGTCGTGTCTGATACTTTGTGACCCCATGGATGCAGTATACCAGGCTTCCCTGTCCTTTACCGTCTCCCAGAGTTTGCTCCAATTCATGTGCCTTGAGTTGGTGATGCTATCTAACCATCTCATCCTTAGCCACCCTCTTCTCCTTCTGCCCTCTGTCTTTCCCAGCATCAGGAACTTCTCCATTGAATTAATTGGCTCTTCGCATCAGGTGGCCACAGTGTTGGGGCTTCAGCTGACTATTGTATAAATGGTGGGTGCTGGAGTGGGAGGAATTTTTAGGAAATAACATTTAATGGAATTTTATGACAAAGAAATGCTGGGATGACAGCTTTTAAAATGTCTTTATTCTGAAGACTTCCTTTTCGCTCTTGACACTCTCAAGTGAATGAAATCATCTTCAGATACAAATGAAGACGAGCTATTCTCCCACATGGCTGAGTGTTTTTACAGTACCATTGGGCAGTCTGGGTGGTGGCCCTTGCTGGTGTACTAGAAGTACAGTCCATGTGGAGAGCCGGAGATATGAATGACCCTTGCTAATTATGGGTAAATGTGATTATAGATAAAGTATTTCCAGATCCCAATTTAGTGATACTTTGACATGCTTTTCTCTTATGAGAATATAATTTTAGAAATTTACACTTAAACCTTTCTCCCCCCTCCCTCTAATCCTGTTTTCTGGTGATGGAACTTTACAACAATGAGCAAATAGAAGAAAAAGCAAAGAATAGCTCTTTTGCAAGTTACAAACTGCTTATTTTCTGACATGTTAATGTAAATATTTGGTATCCTTATTTCAGTTTCTGTGTAACTCCAGTTAAAAAGAGCATTTAGAAGCATGATCATGTTTTGTGGCCTTTTTTTTTTTTTGATTATACAGTAAATTGTAACTGAGGAGAAGGAAAAAAGTCCTCCCACTTAGAAATGATCATTGTCAATTGTCTGGGGTTTTTTAATTTGTTTATCTTTAATTGAAGGATAATTGCTTTATAGTATCGTGTTGGTTGCTGCCATACATCAGCACGAATCAGCCACAGGTATACAAATATCCCCTTGTTTCCATTTGCTTCCAGCTCATTAGAGAAGAAGTATTTCAGACTTTCAGAAAAGTTTTTATATTTTACATCTTTGAATATTTTTGATACTTCTATTAATTTTAAAAATTCTTACTTTTCTTGGCCATATGTATCTCATGCACATAAGACTTTCTTGAACAAAACTGATTCTGCTGCCTTCTTAGTGTGTCTTTGTCATTTAGACGTCTGTGTATCCATTTGAATACCTACTGCTCTCAACCTTCTCCCACAGGACTCTTGGATTCTTTAGTGTGTGGTCACTGTTCTCAGATTTTCTGGGGCCTCATCTGTCTTCTGTTATTGAAGCATTTTATTTCAGAGTCAGGAATTAATAGAATTTCTAGTTTTCTACCTCAGTTGACTTTTTGCTTTTTTACCTCAGTTGACGTTTTACTTTAGTTATATGGCTTGTTTGCTGATTTTAAAAATAATTCTCTTGCTATACAGTGCACTCATTTGAAGCACATAATCCAGTGGTTTGTAGTGTATTCAGAGTTTTTTAATCATCGCTACAATTAATTTTAGAACATTCTCATGACTCTGAAACTAACCCTGCACTCATTAGAGGTCACTCCTCATTTCCCTCTAAACTCCAGGCAAATCCTAGGCAACCACTATCCACTTTCTGCCTGTATATAAATTTTCTTATTCTGAACATTTTTCTAAATGGAATCATAAAATATGCCTTTCTCCCACCTCCCTCTAATCCTGTTTTCTGGTGATGGAACTTTACAACAATGAGCAAATAGAAGAAAAAGCAAAGAATAGCTCTTTTGCAAGTTACAAACTGCTTATTTTCTGACATGTTAATGTAAATATTTGGTATCCTTATTTCAGTTTCTGTGTAACTCCAGTTAAAAAGAGCATTTAGAAGCATGATCATGTTTTGTGGCCTTTTTTTTTTTTTTGATTATACAGTAAATTGTAACTGAGGAGAAGGAAAAAAGTCCTCCCACTTAGAAATGATCATTGTCAATTGTCTGGGGTTTTTTAATTTGTTTATCTTTAATTGAAGGATAATTGCTTTATAGTATCGTGTTGGTTGCTGCCATACATCAGCACGAATCAGCCACAGGTATACAAATATCCCCTTGTTTCCATTTGCTTCCAGCTCATTAGAGAAGAAGTATTTCAGACTTTCAGAAAAGTTTTTATATTTTACATCTTTGAATATTTTTGATACTTCTATTAATTTTAAAAATTCTTACTTTTCTTGGCCATATGTATCTCATGCACATAAGACTTTCTTGAACAAAACTGATTCTGCTGCCTTCTTAGTGTGTCTTTGTCATTTAGACGTCTGTGTATCCATTTGAATACCTACTGCTCTCAACCTTCTCCCACAGGACTCTTGGATTCTTTAGTGTGTGGTCACTGTTCTCAGATTTTCTGGGGCCTCATCTGTCTTCTGTTATTGAAGCATTTTATTTCAGAGTCAGGAATTAATAGAATTTCTAGTTTTCTACCTCAGTTGACTTTTTGCTTTTTTACCTCAGTTGACGTTTTACTTTAGTTATATGGCTTGTTTGCTGATTTTAAAAATAATTCTCTTGCTATACAGTGCACTCATTTGAAGCACATAATCCAGTGGTTTGTAGTGTATTCAGAGTTTTTTAATCATCGCTACAATTAATTTTAGAACATTCTCATGACTCTGAAACTAACCCTGCACTCATTAGAGGTCACTCCTCATTTCCCTCTAAACTCCAGGCAAATCCTAGGCAACCACTATCCACTTTCTGCCTGTATATAAATTTTCTTATTCTGAACATTTTTTCTAAATGGAATCATAAAATATGCACCTTTTGCACCTGGCTTCTTTTATTTAGCATGATGTTTTTAAGATACATGCTTCTTGTAGTATCTGTCAATACTTACTTTTTTTTTTAAACCCACCATATGGATATACCGCCTTTTATTTATCCATTCATCAGTTGATGGACATTTGGGTGATTTTCACTTTGATGCTGTTAATGAATAATTCTGTAGTATTATTTATGTACAAGTTTTTTTTGTGGGGGGGCCGGTTGGGGAGGGAGAGGGGCGGGCGGGCCACTTCTGTTGGTCTTTCATTTATCTATTTTTCATCCATCTTTGTTCTTTGGCCGGTGTGGGCCTCCAATCGCAGCGGCCTCTGTTGTTGCAGAGCACTCTCTGGGCGCATGTGCTCCAGAGCTCTGGCTCAGTAATTGGACGCATCGGTCCCACCTCTCCGCGGCACGTGGGATCTTCCCAGGCCAGGGATTGAACTGGGGCCCCTTGCACTACAAGGTGATGTCCTTACCCACTGGACCACCAGGGAAGCCCTATGTACAAGTTTTTGACAGACATTTGTTCTCATTTCTCTTGAGAGAAACAAAAATGCTATACCTAGGAATGGAGTTTCTGAGTTTTATAGTAGCTCTGTGTCTAACCTTTTGAGGATCTGCCAGACTGTTTTTCAAAGCAGTGTGCCATTAAAAAAAAAAAAAAATCTATACAGAGATGTGAAGGATCTTTGGGGTTCAAATAAATGACAAGATAGACATCCTTTCTTTTGGAAAAAACATCCTTTAAAGTTTAATAGGGTTAGGTTCCACGTCTGCGTATCTTATTTGCTGTGTCTCATTGCCTTAGTAGATAACTGCATCATTTTCCATATTTGGTTTCCCATTAGACATCTGTTTAAAATTTTAGCTCCAGATGAACATAGATACCAACTTTTAAAGTAAAATCATTCATTTTCCTTTCCCTATACAGCAGCAACAATATCAGCCCTTAAACTTGATTGTTAACTGTAAGTTGTTAGAGTAGTGGAAAAACTAGGGAGTTCTATGGTGCTGCCTAGGCAACCACTATCCACTTTCTGCCTGTATATAAATTTTCTTATTCTGAACATTTTTTCTAAATGGAATCATAAAATATGCACCTTTTGCACCTGGCTTCTTTTATTTAGCATGATGTTTTTAAGATACATGCTTCTTGTAGTATCTGTCAATACTTTTTTTTTTAAACCCACCATATGGATATACCGCCTTTTATTTATCCATTCATCAGTTGATGGACATTTGGGTGATTTTCACTTTGATGCTGTTAATGAATAATTCTGTAGTATTATTTATGTACAAGTTTTTTTTGTGGGGGGGCGTTGGGGGGGGGAGAGGGGGGGGGGGGCCACTTCTGTTGGTCTTTCATTTATCTATTTTTCATCCATCTTTGTTCTTTGGCCGGTGTGGGCCTCCAATCGCAGCGGCCTCTGTTGTTGCAGAGCACTCTCTGGGCGCATGTGCTCCAGAGCTCTGGCTCAGTAATTGGACGCATCGGTCCCACCTCTCCGCGGCACGTGGGATCTTCCCAGGCCAGGGATTGAACTGGGGCCCCTTGCACTACAAGGTGATGTCCTTACCCACTGGACCACCAGGGAAGCCCTATGTACAAGTTTTTGACAGACATTTGTTCTCATTTCTCTTGAGAGAAACAAAAATGCTATACCTAGGAATGGAGTTTCTGAGTTTTATAGTAGCTCTGTGTCTAACCTTTTGAGGATCTGCCAGACTGTTTTTCAAAGCAGTGTGCCATTAAAAAAAAAAAAAAATCTATACAGAGATGTGAAGGATCTTTGGGGTTCAAATAAATGACAAGATAGACATCCTTTCTTTTGGAAAAAACATCCTTTAAAGTTTAATAGGGTTAGGTTCCACGTCTGCGTATCTTATTTGCTGTGTCTCATTGCCTTAGTAGATAACTGCATCATTTTCCATATTTGGTTTCCCATTAGACATCTGTTTAAAATTTTAGCTCCAGATGAACATAGATACCAACTTTTAAAGTAAAATCATTCATTTTCCTTTCCCTATACAGCAGCAACAATATCAGCCCTTAAACTTGATTGTTAACTGTAAGTTGTTAGAGTAGTGGAAAAACTAGGGGAGTTCTATGGTGCTGCGGTTTTCTTTTTAGATTGTGTGTACAGGTGTCGTCACAGGTGCCTAAGCACGTAGTATGCAGAACTGGCTTGGCCTCTGGAAAAGGAAAGGTGATCCCACCGTCCATGTTGTGTGTTGTAATCCCCTGAGCTCTCCCTAAACAAAGCATCTTAGGACCAGATGGAATTTCAAAAATAATTTATATATTCCTGTTTATTAGTAGGACCAAATTTAACCTTTTAAAAAAGTTAGTGAACCTGTTTGCAGTGCAACAGTGGAGACACAGGCATAGAAAACAGACCTTTGGACACAGGGCAGGGGAAGGGGAGAGGGTGGGTGAATGGAGAGAGTAGCATGGAAACATATACATGTATATGTATATTTACCATCTGTGAAATAGCCAGTGGGAATTGGCTGTATGACTCAGGGAACTCAAACTGGGCCTCTGTCACAACCCAGAGTGGGGCGGGATGGGGTGGGAGGTGGGAGAGAAGTTCAAGATGAAGGGCACATATGTATATATATGATTGATTCATGTGGATGTATGGGAGAAACCAATACAAATTTTAAAGCAATTATCCTTCAATTAAAGATAAGTAAACTTATTGGAAAAGACAGCCGTCATGCTTTCTTTTCTAAAGTTAACAATGTATATGGAAGATTCTAAAACATTCATTGGAAATCTTTGTGTTTCAAGTAATTTTAAATTTTTCTTTAGAGATAACAATTTTAAGAGACAGAGACAGACTTCTGGATTTGATGGTGTTGTGCTTTGCTATGCAGATCACAGTCCTTATCTGAAATCTTTGGGGCTGTATTTGTTTTTTATTTTCTTAAAGACTTATTTATTTATTTATTTATTTATTTGGGAGGGAGTGGGGTGGGGAGGGGAGCAGGTGGACTACTTCTACTGGGCTTTCATTTGTCCATTTTCATCCGTCTTTGTTCTTTGGCTCGTGTGGGCCTCCCATCACAGTGGCCTCTGTCGTCGCAGAGCACCGGCTCTGGGCGCATGCGCTCCAGAGCTCCAGCTCGGTAATTGGACACATGGGTCCAGCTGCTCTGCGGCACGTGGGATCTTCCCAGGCCAGGGATCGAACTGGCGCCCCTTGCACTGCAAGGCGGTGTCCTTACCCACTGGACAACCAGGGAAGCCCTGTATTTGTTTTATAATTCAGGTTTTGGGGGCTTTCTAAAAGGTTATTCCATGTATTTTATATATGTTCAGTGAGCCTGGGACGTTGACCTACAGTACTATACATTCATGCTTCTTAAAGAGTCATATGCATATTTATTCTGAGGAAGGTAAATGATGACTATAAATAGCCTCATATCAGTTAAGGATTACTTTATCATTAGATGACCTTGTAAAGCAAACTTTAAAAAAGAAAAAATCAGATTTCAGAGTTTTTGAAGTTATTGGTAAGGAAATTAAGGAATATTGGGCTTCTATCAACTCTGTTCCAAGCCCTGGAAGAGTATAGATTAATAAAAGAGAAAAAAAAAGAAAAACAAGACTTCTAGGCTCAGAAAGAAACTGCATCTTATCTTCATGGACCATGAATGGAATAGTTGGTCAAAGAGAGGCCATAGGCCTCCTAGGTTCTAGATCCATAAGAAGGCAGTTATTAACTTATATGTAGAGTACATCATGAAAAATGCCAGGCTGGATGAAGCTCCAGCTGGAATCAAGATTGCCGGGAGAAATATCAGTAACCTCAGACATGCAGATGAAACCTCCCTTATGGCAGAAACCAAAGAAGAACTGAAGAGCCTCTTGATGAGGGCAAAAGAGGAGAGTGAAAAAGCTGTCTTAAAATTCAACACTCAAAAAACAGAGATCATGGCACCTGGTCCTATCACTTCATCGCAAAAAGATGGACAGACAGTGGAAACAGTGGCAGACTTTATTTTCTTGGGCTCCAAAATCACTGTGGGAGCTTCCCTGGTGGCTCAGTGGTAAAGAAAACACCTGCTAATGTAGGAGGCACAGGTTCGATTCCTGAGCTGGGAAGATCCCACATGCTGCAAAACAACTAAGCCTGTGCGCCACAACTACTGAGCCTGTGTTCTAGAGCCCAAGCCCATGTGCAGAAACTACTGGAGCCGCACACCCTAGAGCCCATGTTCTGCAACAAGAGAAATCACTTCAGTAAGAAGCCCGAACACCACAACTAGAGAGTAGCCCCCACTCACCACAACTAGAGAAAAGCCCACTCAGCAGCCAACATCCAGCACAGCCAAAAATAATTAAATTATTGAAAAAAGAATCACTGTGGATGGTGACTGCAGCTATGAGAGTAAAAGACACTGCTCTTTGGAAGAAAAGTTATGATAAACCTAGACAGTGTATTAAAAAGCAGAGACTTCACTTTGCCGACAAAGGTCCTTATAATCAAAGCTGTGGTTTTTCCAATAGTCATGTATGGATGTGAGAGTTGGACCATAAAGAGGACTGAGCACCAAAGAATTGATGCTTTTGAACTGTGGTGTTGGAGGAGACTTGAGAGTCCTTTGGACAGCAAACCATTCAGTCTTAAAAGAGATCAACCCTGAATATTCATTGGAAAGGCTGAAGCTGAAGCGGCAGTACGTCGGGCGCCTGATACAAAGAGCTGAGTCATTGGGAAAGACCTGATGCTGGAAAGATTGAAGGCAGGAGAAGGGGATGACAGAGGATGAGATGGCTGGATGGCATCACTGATTCAATGGCCATGAATTTGAGCCAACCCCAGGAGACATTGAGGGACAGGAAAGCCTGGCATGCTGCAGTCTATGGGCCACAAAGAATCGCACATGACTGAGAAACTGATCAACAACAACACGATGAAAAAAAAGTGAAAGTGTTAGTTGCTCAGTTGTGTCCACCTCTTTGTGACCCTGTAGACTATAGCCGGCCAGGCTCCTCTGTCCATTCTCCAGACAAGAACACTGGAGTGGGTAGTCAGTTCCCTTCTCCAGGGGATCTCTGCAATCAAGGCAACTAGATGGAGGTCCGGAGCCATGTTCAGTTCCTTAAGCCTAGTGAGACCAGTTCACAAAAGGAGGTAAGGGTTCCTGGGGGGCACCTGCTAATGTAGGAGGCACAGGTTCGATTCCTGAGCTGGGAAGATCCCACATGCTGCAAAACAACTAAGCCTGTGCGCCACAACTACTGAGCCTGTGTTCTAGAGCCCAAGCCCATGTGCAGAAACTACTGGAGCCGCACACCCTAGAGCCCATGTTCTGCAACAAGAGAAATCACTTCAGTAAGAAGCCCGAACACCACAACTAGAGAGTAGCCCCCACTCACCACAACTAGAGAAAAGCCCACTCAGCAGCCAACATCCAGCACAGCCAAAAATAATTAAATTATTGAAAAAAGAATCACTGTGGATGGTGACTGCAGCTATGAGAGTAAAAGACACTGCTCTTTGGAAGAAAAGTTATGATAAACCTAGACAGTGTATTAAAAAGCAGAGACTTCACTTTGCCGACAAAGGTCCTTATAATCAAAGCTGTGGTTTTTCCAATAGTCATGTATGGATGTGAGAGTTGGACCATAAAGAGGACTGAGCACCAAAGAATTGATGCTTTTGAACTGTGGTGTTGGAGGAGACTTGAGAGTCCTTTGGACAGCAAACCATTCAGTCTTAAAAGAGATCAACCCTGAATATTCATTGGAAAGGCTGAAGCTGAAGCGGCAGTACTTCGGTCGCCTGATACAAAGAGCTGAGTCATTGGGAAAGACCTGATGCTGGAAAGATTGAAGGCAGGAGAAGGGGATGACAGAGGATGAGATGGCTGGATGGCATCACTGATTCAATGGCCATGAATTTGAGCCAACCCCAGGAGACATTGAGGGACAGGAAAGCCTGGCATGCTGCAGTCTATGGGCCACAAAGAATCGCACATGACTGAGAAACTGATCAACAACAACACGATGAAAAAAAAGTGAAAGTGTTAGTTGCTCAGTTGTGTCCACCTCTTTGTGACCCTGTAGACTATAGCCGGCCAGGCTCCTCTGTCCATTCTCCAGACAAGAACACTGGAGTGGGTAGTCAGTTCCCTTCTCCAGGGGATCTCTGCAATCAAGGCAACTAGATGGAGGTCCGGAGCCATGTTCAGTTCCTTAAGCCTAGTGCTGGAGTGGACTCACCAGTTCACAAAAGGAGGGTAATCTTGCCTAAGTGGTGTAATTGGTGGTATTGCCTGAGGTGGTGCATGCCAGAGAAGGAAGACGATTTGTGAGACTTTGGTCAGTTTGGGAAATGCTGAATTTGAGAGGCTAATGCTGTCAGTAGTGGGGAGATATTTTATTTTGGGATCATGAGCTTAGAGTTAAAGAGCGGAGTTAGAAATGTAGAGATAAACATACGGTAGTTAAAATGAGGAAAAAAGGTGAATGCCGCAGAGCATGAAGGATGGGAAGAGAGCTCAGGATGGAGCCTCAGGAGTCACCGTCATCTCTAGAGGTGGAGTTGCTGACAGAGAAGACAGAGAGCAGTCGGGTGGCGCAGGAGCCCAGAGAGATGGCTCTCCTGCGGATCAGAGGAGACAGCAGGAAGTGATCCTTAGTGCCACGTCCTTAGTCAGATGTGTCCTTTCCAGAGTGAAGGGATCCTCGTTTCACTCTGCCTGAGCCGCTTCATTGGGCCTTCGCTCCTTGATCTACCCCAATCAGTCCTCACAGTTCCAAGGACTGTGGCTCAGAGATTTCAGGGCTGAGGAATGATTTAAGGAAAATATTCTGTAAATTTGAACAGTGTTAAAAGGTGGTAGAAAAGGGGTTAGTAGAGAGAGGTCATGGCAGGGGAAAGGGGAATGAATGACAGGACAAGGCCCTAATCCTAAAGGGGACACAGTGGGAAGCTAGCCTTGCAGAGAAAACCAGTTTCTATCCTTTTGCAGGTGAGGTCAGTGTGGGTGCAGACTAAGTGTGCTGCTACAAGATTACTTTAGAATAGCTAGATATTTAGAGTCATCTTTGATGTATTCCTGAGGGAAAAATCTTGCTGGCTTGAATGCTGTTAAGGAATAACTGTGTCTGACAGATGCATGATATCCTGCTTGAATATTAAAATTTCAACAGTTTATAACTAGGCTTGAGGTATGTTTCAGATTTTAAAGAAAGTGCAGCAGCAGCAGGGGACTAACAGAAGAGCTTCCCTGCTGCCTGAGGAATTCTGTACCAACCAGGGCTGGTGGATGTGAGGGGTATTCATGGAAGAAAGGAATTGATGGTTTCCCAGGACTTTTGTGTGAGTCTGGAGTTTACCACTTAACATTTGTTCTTACTTATATTGGAAAGTCATCAGTGCTGTGGGAAATAGAAGTTGAGTGCAGTATGGATGTTGGTAGAGTGCCTGAGGGTGATTTTGGTGAGACATCTGGGGAGAGGATGCCTGCGTTGTAGAACAGAGGCCCTGAGGTGGAAGTAGTCCTAATGTGTGAGGAACAGCAGGAAGGCTGGTGTAGGTAGAGTGGAGTAAGGAAGGGGAAGAGAGCTGGAGGAGGTGAAGGCACTGGAGGGATGATGAGGGTCTAGTTTTGGACATGCTGAGTATGAGGTGCCTAATGGAAATCCAAGTAGAAATGTTGGGATTTGTGATTCTAGAATTTGAGGGAAGAGTGAGGCTGCAAGTGTACCGCTGAGAGGGAAAGGTTGGTATGCAGATGGTATTTGAAGCCATGAGTGAGACTGGATGAAATTGCTGAGAAAGTAAATGCAGATAGGACTGAGCCTGAAGGTGCCAAGATGTTACAAAGTCACATGATTGGGAAGGGACCAGTAAAAGAGGTACAGAGCAACCAGTGGAAGCCAAGTAACAGTGTGTCAGAGAGGATGAGGGAAAGATGAATTGTGTCAGATGCTACGGAGCAGTTAAGATGAGGATCAGGAATCTACTGTTGTGCTTAGCCAAGTAGACGACATTGGTCACACTGAAGATAGGGTAAGGTGGAGTCGGGGAGAGCCCAAGCCAAGTTGGCGTGGGCTGCAGAGAAAACAGGAGGAGACTAATTGACGGCAGTGAGGACTACAAAGAAATAGGACCCTAGCTGGCATGGGACGGTGTTAGAGGAGAGAACGGTCAGTGTGTTTCTGTGCTGGCTGGGAATGCTGATGGGGGAAAGCAGGGGACGGAGGGAATTCCTGGATCAACAGCCATCAGTTTGATCCTCTCTTCCTCCCTATCATGTCAAGATCCGGTTAGTTTTGCTTGCTTGGAGGGAAATTTAAGTTAGTTTTAGCAGGATGGCTGTAGACCTTTTTTTACTTCGGAATTGCCAACCAGGGCTGGTGGATGTGAGGGGTATTCATGGAAGAAAGGAATTGATGGTTTCCCAGGACTTTTGTGTGAGTCTGGAGTTTACCACTTAACATTTGTTCTTACTTATATTGGAAAGTCATCAGTGCTGTGGGAAATAGAAGTTGAGTGCAGTATGGATGTTGGTAGAGTGCCTGAGGGTGATTTTGGTGAGACATCTGGGGAGAGGATGCCTGCGTTGTAGAACAGAGGCCCTGAGGTGGAAGTAGTCCTAATGTGTGAGGAACAGCAGGAAGGCTGGTGTAGGTAGAGTGGAGTAAGGAAGGGGAAGAGAGCTGGAGGAGGTGAAGGCACTGGAGGGATGATGAGGGTCTAGTTTTGGACATGCTGAGTATGAGGTGCCTAATGGAAATCCAAGTAGAAATGTTGGGATTTGTGATTCTAGAATTTGAGGGAAGAGTGAGGCTGCAAGTGTACCGCTGAGAGGGAAAGGTTGGTATGCAGATGGTATTTGAAGCCATGAGTGAGACTGGATGAAATTGCTGAGAAAGTAAATGCAGATAGGACTGAGCCTGAAGGTGCCAAGATGTTACAAAGTCACATGATTGGGAAGGGACCAGTAAAAGAGGTACAGAGCAACCAGTGGAAGCCAAGTAACAGTGTGTCAGAGAGGATGAGGGAAAGATGAATTGTGTCAGATGCTACGGAGCAGTTAAGATGAGGATCAGGAATCTACTGTTGTGCTTAGCCAAGTAGACGACATTGGTCACACTGAAGATAGGGTAAGGTGGAGTCGGGGAGAGCCCAAGCCAAGTTGGCGTGGGCTGCAGAGAAAACAGGAGGAGACTAATTGACGGCAGTGAGGACTACAAAGAAATAGGACCCTAGCTGGCATGGGACGGTGTTAGAGGAGAGAACGGTCAGTGTGTTTCTGTGCTGGCTGGGAATGCTGATGGGGGAAAGAAGGGGACGGAGGGAATTCCTGGATCAACAGCCATCAGTTTGATCCTCTCTTCCTCCCTATCATGTCAAGATCCGGTTAGTTTTGCTTGCTTGGAGGGAAATTTAAGTTAGTTTTAGCAGGATGGCTGTAGACCTTTTTTTACTTCACCTTTGGTTCCCTTGTCTTCGCTGGTAGACCAGGAGGAGTGTAAAGTTGTAATCGTGTTGTGAAATCCATGTGAATCGAGTGTTTGCTAGCCATAACTTTAAAAAGGCGTAAAATCATAAGATCACATTGCATCTGAATTCTTTTTTTTTTTTTTTTTTTTTAGTTTTTAATAGAAAGTTTTATTTCTTTTAGTGGAATTTTTGAGGTGACCCTGACAGCCTCATTCTAATATACCATTTTCAGATTTCTCTGTTTATATGCATCTGAATTCTTGATTCAATTTCAGTTTCTACTTTCAATCTGATGAAACAGGAAGAGCCCCCTTCCTTTTTTTTTTTTTTTTTAATTAATAGTAAAACTTGAACTAGGGCTTCTCTATGGTCCATGGGTTAAGAATTCGCCTTGTGATGCAGGGGACAAGGTTCAGTCCCTGGTTCGGGACGAGCCCATGCACAGAGAGCCTGTGCTTTGCAACGGGAGAAGCCACCATGATGAGAAACCTACACACCACACCTAGAGAGTAGGCCCTGCTTGCTGCAACTAGAAAAAGTGCCCCAGCCCCCTGTACAGCAGTGAAGACCCAGTGCAGCCCAAAATAAATAATTAATAGAGAAAAAAACCTTGGACTAGTTTTTTTTCCTTGTTTTTTTTTTTTTCTTTTATCCTGTTATCTAGTAATAGTTATTTTGTAAGTAAGACACTACTAACAATAAGAAGTTAGTTACTATTACCTCTTAACAGGGATCTACCACTTATAAGGCACAGCAGTATATTGAAAAAATAGAATTAGTCCATATATGGTTAATAGAATCCTTGTGTCCCCTTCAGAATGTTTGATTTGTGTGTGGAGTCACATGAGTATACATAAAATGCTCGACTCTAACCAGGTAGTTGTCTCTAGAATCTCTGTGCCTTTCTAACAGCTTCCATCCTCTTCCTCCTCTTTGTGGGTTCCACTGCTTATTTCCTGCAGCCCCAACTTTCTGCTTCTTCAAATTTAATCTCTAACCCAGTGGGTGTGCTGATTTCATCAGTGTGTGTGAGGACAGAAGAGAAAGATTAATTAAAGTGTCCATATTTTAAGATTCCTAATTGAGCAGACTCTTGGCATTTTCTCACCCAAAACACTCCATTAACTAGCATTAATATTTAGCACAGATTGTTATAAAGAAATATGCCCAGAGAATAGAAAATGTGTATCTTGCACTAATTTTAATCTTGCATGCCTGTGCATGCTCATGTGCTTCAGTCATGTTCACCTCTTTGCAGCCCCACGGAGTGTAGCCTGCCAGACTCTCCTGTCCATGGGATCATCCTGGCAACAATACTGAAGTGGGTTGCTATTTCCTCCTCTACAGGGTCTTCTTTACCCAGGGATTGGACCCAAGGCACTGGCATTGACAGGAAGATTCTTTGCCATTGAGCTACCTGGGAAATCTTAGATGCTAATTTTGAAAGCATTAATGAAACCCCAACCAAAGGATTTTATTCAGTTATATTAGATAAGAAGTAATTGTAAACCCCTAAATCCTAAGTATATCCTGCCCTGGTTCTTGACTTGCCTCTCCTGTAGCTTTCTAATCCTGGAAACCACAGCTGTGTTTTCTAGCGTCGGTTGTCTCCTTGGTCATCTGACTTGCTCTTGAGGTTTTAACCACCATGCTCGAGCAGTAACTGCACTTGTGGACTCATACGAGAACATTCAGCAAGCAGATATTAGTAGTAATGAATTCTCTTTCTCTTCCTAATTGTGTAAAACTCTTTTTAAAAAAAAGTTAGTTACTATTACCTCTTAACAGGGATCTACCACTTATAAGGCACAGCAGTATATTGAAAAAATAGAATTAGTCCATATATGGTTAATAGAATCCTTGTGTCCCCTTCAGAATGTTTGATTTGTGTGTGGAGTCACATGAGTATACATAAAATGCTCGACTCTAACCAGGTAGTTGTCTCTAGAATCTCTGTGCCTTTCTAACAGCTTCCATCCTCTTCCTCCTCTTTGTGGGTTCCACTGCTTATTTCCTGCAGCCCCAACTTTCTGCTTCTTCAAATTTAATCTCTAACCCAGTGGGTGTGCTGATTTCATCAGTGTGTGTGAGGACAGAAGAGAAAGATTAATTAAAGTGTCCATATTTTAAGATTCCTAATTGAGCAGACTCTTGGCATTTTCTCACCCAAAACACTCCATTAACTAGCATTAATATTTAGCACAGATTGTTATAAAGAAATATGCCCAGAGAATAGAAAATGTGTATCTTGCACTAATTTTAATCTTGCATGCCTGTGCATGCTCATGTGCTTCAGTCATGTTCACCTCTTTGCAGCCCCACGGAGTGTAGCCTGCCAGACTCTCCTGTCCATGGGATCATCCTGGCAACAATACTGAAGTGGGTTGCTATTTCCTCCTCTACAGGGTCTTCTTTACCCAGGGATTGGACCCAAGGCACTGGCATTGACAGGCAGATTCTTTGCCATTGAGCTACCTGGGAAATCTTAGATGCTAATTTTGAAAGCATTAATGAAACCCCAACCAAAGGATTTTATTCAGTTATATTAGATAAGAAGTAATTGTAAACCCCTAAATCCTAAGTATATCCTGCCCTGGTTCTTGACTTGCCTCTCCTGTAGCTTTCTAATCCTGGAAACCACAGCTGTGTTTTCTAGCGGTTGTCTCCTTGGTCATCTGACTTGCTCTTGAGGTTTTAACCACCATGCTCGAGCAGTAACTGCACTTGTGGACTCATACGAGAACATTCAGCAAGCAGATATTAGTAGTAATGAATTCTCTTTCTCTTCCTAATTGTGTAGCTCTGTAAGAAGCATCATTTTGGAATTAACAAACCAGAGAAGATCATACCGTCTCCTGATGACTCAAAGTTTCTACTGAAGACCTTTACGCATATTAAATCCAATGTGTCTGCTCCTAATAAAAAGAAAGTAAGAGCTTAATTGATAACAGTCTTGGAATTCATCTTTGATTCATTTTAAATGGAGGGATGACTTTCCTGCTAAGAGACCTATTTTCAAACTAGTCGTCATCTTAAAGCACTGTCTCCGCATGTCCTTGGGATTATTTTTCACTTTTCTCCTTGAGAGGTGTGTGGTATCCACATAGTGCTTTCATTTAATTCCTATAGTAATATTAGATTCATTTCTTACAGGTTAAGGAAAGTAAAGAAAAAGAGAAGCTGGAGAGAAGATTACTTGAGGAATTGCTGAAGATGTTCGTGGACTCGGAGTCCTTTTACTATAGCTTGACCTATGACCTGACCAATTCAGTGCAGAGGCAGAACACTGGGGAGAAGGACCCCCGTCCCCTCTGGCAAAAGGTACCCCTCACAGCTCAGAGCAGGGTTTGCCCGCACAGCAGTTTATGGACCTGTTTGGCTTCTGTAGGAAAACTGCAACAACATGTTCCTGAAATGCTTTCTTCTACCTTTTCCAGGTTGATGACCGATTTTTTTGGAATAAATATATGATACGAGACCTTACTGAGATTGGTGTGAGTAGTTCTTTCTGAAATATTCTAAGGTAGTTACAGTTGTTAAGCAAATATTTTTCAGGTTGTACTGTAGGAAATCTTAGATGCTAATTTTGAAAGCATTAATGAAACCCCAACCAAAGGATTTTATTCAGTTATATTAGATAAGAAGTAATTGTAAACCCCTAAATCCTAAGTATATCCTGCCCTGGTTCTTGACTTGCCTCTCCTGTAGCTTTCTAATCCTGGAAACCACAGCTGTGTTTTCTAGCGTCGGTTGTCTCCTTGGTCATCTGACTTGCTCTTGAGGTTTTAACCACCATGCTCGAGCAGTAACTGCACTTGTGGACTCATACGAGAACATTCAGCAAGCAGATATTAGTAGTAATGAATTCTCTTTCTCTTCCTAATTGTGTAGCTCTGTAAGAAGCATCATTTTGGAATTAACAAACCAGAGAAGATCATACCGTCTCCTGATGACTCAAAGTTTCTACTGAAGACCTTTACGCATATTAAATCCAATGTGTCTGCTCCTAATAAAAAGAAAGTAAGAGCTTAATTGATAACAGTCTTGGAATTCATCTTTGATTCATTTTAAATGGAGGGATGACTTTCCTGCTAAGAGACCTATTTTCAAACTAGTCGTCATCTTAAAGCACTGTCTCCGCATGTCCTTGGGATTATTTTTCACTTTTCTCCTTGAGAGGTGTGTGGTATCCACATAGTGCTTTCATTTAATTCCTATAGTAATATTAGATTCATTTCTTACAGGTTAAGGAAAGTAAAGAAAAAGAGAAGCTGGAGAGAAGATTACTTGAGGAATTGCTGAAGATGTTCGTGGACTCGGAGTCCTTTTACTATAGCTTGACCTACGACCTGACCAATTCAGTGCAGAGGCAGAACACTGGGGAGAAGGACCCCCGTCCCCTCTGGCAAAAGGTACCCCTCACAGCTCAGAGCAGGGTTTGCCCGCACAGCAGTTTATGGACCTGTTTGGCTTCTGTAGGAAAACTGCAACAACATGTTCCTGAAATGCTTTCTTCTACCTTTTCCAGGTTGATGACCGATTTTTTTGGAATAAATATATGATACGAGACCTTACTGAGATTGGTGTGAGTAGTTCTTTCTGAAATATTCTAAGGTAGTTACAGTTGTTAAGCAAATATTTTTCAGGTTGTACTGTAGTAAATCTAAAATCTCACCTAGTGTCTTACCCTGTGGAATGGGGATTGTTTAGCTAGGGAAAACCAAGGCACGCTTTAAGGTGGTTCACAATCCGATTGTATAGCCAGAGGCTTATCTTTTTAGCAGGTTCCCATGGAACAATCATAATTTAAAGCTGTGGAGCAAATATCCGCAGAGTTCCTGTAAAAGATATTTTGTTTGTACCCATCAGAAATGTTGAAGCTTAGTCGTCCTTTAGTGATACGGTACCAGACCTTTAATGTTCCAGTTTCCTCACTTGGAATCTGAGTAGACAGATCTCTAAGACCATTCCAGTACTACCAATATTTGAATGTGGGAAGACAGGGAGTATGATGAAATTATTACATCAGGTTCCTTCCAGTTTAATAGTTACTTTCTTCCTTTACTCTGTCTTATATGTTGGAGAATTTGACTGTCCAAAGACAGTTCATTTATTCAATCAATAAACCAATATTTGTAGAAAGCTGGCCATATGCTGGTTACTGTTTTAGACCCAAATCGAGCAAAAAGCTGAATAAGGTCACAAATTATCTTTTTTATTAACTTTTCAGAAAGTTCAAGCTTTTTTTTTCTTTCTCTTTCTCCCTGTTGGTGGCGGTTAGTATAAATGATTTTTGACTTACCTGGTGGTGTCTAAAACCTAGGTATCTGTCCTGCCTCACTTCTCTTAAATGTTCTCCCCTGTATTTAAGATGCTGATCAGATGATGACCACCAAAACTCAATGAGAGGGGAGAAAAATAAGGGTGTTTGTAGTGAATATTTGTCCTGTTTGCTGACGTATTGAGTTCTAGTGTGTTTCTCAGGGGTTTTGTCAACACTTAGTATTACCATAAAAAACTGATGACTTACAATAAAGGTGGCATTCAGCAGCATACGTTTTCTCTGTTCTTGTCGAGACTTTTGCATTTATTGCTGGAACAAAAATACAAATAATGAGAATAGTGGTGAAAATAATGAATGTGGGACGATCCTTCACTTCACTATTTTCAGCTCTAACCGCCTCCCTGAGATCCTTTCGGTTCCGTAAAACTGAACCGTGAGACAGGAGCTGGAGGGTATGGTTGTGAAAAGAGGGGTGGATTTGAAGTTGATGCTGAGATTAAGGCTCCATACAGATATGGAGCCAGGAGAGAAAGAGGGACAAAGAACCACTTCTCTGCAGCACTTTTCATCATTTCCTGCCACTGGAGACAGCTGAGAAATCTGAGTATTCTTAGTCACAAAGACTAACAGGAAGTCTCTGCCTTGAGTTAATACTTGCCCAGTTACATTGGATGACTTTTTAAAATAAGATATTTATGGAAAGGATTTTTTTTTAGGTTCATTGACCGCTTGGATTTTAGCTTGGCAAAGCAAGACTTTTTCTAAACTAGAAAGTAGAACAGACTTCTGTGTTTCATAACAAAGTGATCAGAATTGGGTTTATTTTATTAAAGGCTTAATACAATTGTGACTTTCTTCCTTTACTCTGTCTTATATGTTGGAGAATTTGACTGTCCAAAGACAGTTCATTTATTCAATCAATAAACCAATATTTGTAGAAAGCTGGCCATATGCTGGTTACTGTTTTAGACCCAAATCGAGCAAAAAGCTGAATAAGGTCACAAATTATCTTTTTTATTAACTTTTCAGAAAGTTCAAGCTTTTTTTTTCTTTCTCTTTCTCCCTGTTGGTGGCGGTTAGTATAAATGATTTTTGACTTACCTGGTGGTGTCTAAAACCTAGGTATCTGTCCTGCCTCACTTCTCTTAAATGTTCTCCCCTGTATTTAAGATGCTGATCAGATGATGACCACCAAAACTCAATGAGAGGGGAGAAAAATAAGGGTGTTTGTAGTGAATATTTGTCCTGTTTGCTGACGTATTGAGTTCTAGTGTGTTTCTCAGGGTTTTGTCAACACTTAGTATTACCATAAAAAACTGATGACTTACAATAAAGGTGGCATTCAGCAGCATACGTTTTCTCTGTTCTTGTCGAGACTTTTGCATTTATTGCTGGAACAAAAATACAAATAATGAGAATAGTGGTGAAAATAATGAATGTGGGACGATCCTTCGCTTCACTATTTTCAGCTCTAACCGCCTCCCTGAGATCCTTTCGGTTCCGTAAAACTGAACCGTGAGACAGGAGCTGGAGGGTATGGTTGTGAAAAGGGGGGTGGATTTGAAGTTGATGCTGAGATTAAGGCTCCATACAGATATGGAGCCAGGAGAGAAAGAGGGACAAAGAACCACTTCTCTGCAGCACTTTTCATCATTTCCTGCCACTGGAGACAGCTGAGAAATCTGAGTATTCTTAGTCACAAAGACTAACAGGAAGTCTCTGCCTTGAGTTAATACTTGCCCAGTTACATTGGATGACTTTTTAAAATAAGATATTTATGGAAAGGATTTTTTTTTAGGTTCATTGACCGCTTGGATTTTAGCTTGGCAAAGCAAGACTTTTTCTAAACTAGAAAGTAGAACAGACTTCTGTGTTTCATAACAAAGTGATCAGAATTGGGTTTATTTTATTAAAGGCTTAATACAATTGTGACTTGAAAATCAACCTTTAAGCTTATTTTCTTCAATATCAACGGGAATACCATAATAGTGACATTTGCTAAATCCTTGCTATAATGCAGGCACTGTGCCCAACACAACCGCCTTGTGAGGTTGTCATCTTTCTTATTTCACAAAGCAGAGTGTCCCGAGGCATGGCGAGGGTTAAGTACTTCACCTGAGAGGGGGAGTGCGTGGGGGAGCCTGAATCTGTACCCAGCCGCCCAGCTCCTGAGCTCTGGCCCCTCTCAGGTAGCTCTTCTTGAATGACCACCATCATGGAAATGAAACTCTTTAGTCCGCCCCTCTCTCCCTCCATCCCTCAGTAAGCAGAAAATATGGTTAAAGAAAGGTTTCTGCTTCTAATGAGCCAGCAGGTGCTGTCTACTGCTTGGATTTAAGGAAGTAGCAGTGCTGTACAGAATAGAAACAACAGGATGTTCATACTATTTTCAGACACCGGATGTGGACTTTTGGATCATCCCCATTATCCAAGGTTTTGTGCAGATTGAAGAGCTTGTGGTTAATTATAATGAGTCATCTGACGATGAGAAAAGCAGCCCAGAGACCCCCCCTCAGGAGTCCACCTGTGTAGATGACATTCACCCACGATTTCTAGTGGCTCTCATTTCACGCCGAAGTAGACACAGAGCAGGTAAGTGAAGGACTGTAACTATGTGCAAATCAAATCCAGGCGGGAATGGAACATCTGCAGGTGAATTCAAATGCTAATGGAAAGTATGAATTGGAAACACTGTTGTCTTCAGAGTGCTCAGTGACGCTCAACAGTGTGATGTAATTGGGGACCAGTTTTTTTGGAGAGAAATGAAAGGGAAAGGAAAGAGGGTATATTGTGGAAGAGAGCAGACAGTCACTTGGGATGTGCTTCTAAATACCATTGTTCCTACCGACAACCTGGATCACAGTAATAAATCCTGAGTGCTAACACCTTTAGGAAAACCCTCCTCTTTCAGTTCACAGGCATTATCTCAGCTTCAGCTTTTAGAAAATGGAAGTCTCTGCCTTGAGTTAATACTTGCCCAGTTACATTGGATGACTTTTTAAAATAAGATATTTATGGAAAGGATTTTTTTTTAGGTTCATTGACCGCTTGGATTTTAGCTTGGCAAAGCAAGACTTTTTCTAAACTAGAAAGTAGAACAGACTTCTGTGTTTCATAACAAAGTGATCAGAATTGGGTTTATTTTATTAAAGGCTTAATACAATTGTGACTTGAAAATCAACCTTTAAGCTTATTTTCTTCAATATCAACGGGAATACCATAATAGTGACATTTGCTAAATCCTTGCTATAATGCAGGCACTGTGCCCAACACAACCGCCTTGTGAGGTTGTCATCTTTCTTATTTCACAAAGCAGAGTGTCCCGAGGCATGGCGAGGGTTAAGTACTTCACCTGAGAGGGGGAGTGCGTGGGGGAGCCTGAATCTGTACCCAGCCGCCCAGCTCCTGAGCTCTGGCCCCTCTCAGGTAGCTCTTCTTGAATGACCACCATCATGGAAATGAAACTCTTTAGTCCGCCCCTCTCTCCCTCCATCCCTCAGTAAGCAGAAAATATGGTTAAAGAAAGGTTTCTGCTTCTAATGAGCCAGCAGGTGCTGTCTACTGCTTGGATTTAAGGAAGTAGCAGTGCTGTACAGAATAGAAACAACAGGATGTTCATACTATTTTCAGACACCGGATGTGGACTTTTGGATCATCCCCATTATCCAAGGTTTTGTGCAGATTGAAGAGCTTGTGGTTAATTATAATGAGTCATCTGACGATGAGAAAAGCAGCCCAGAGACCCCCCCTCAGGAGTCCACCTGTGTAGATGACATTCACCCACGATTTCTAGTGGCTCTCATTTCACGCCGAAGTAGACACAGAGCAGGTAAGTGAAGGACTGTAACTATGTGCAAATCAAATCCAGGCGGGAATGGAACATCTGCAGGTGAATTCAAATGCTAATGGAAAGTATGAATTGGAAACACTGTTGTCTTCAGAGTGCTCAGTGACGCTCAACAGTGTGATGTAATTGGGGACCAGTTTTTTTGGAGAGAAATGAAAGGGGAAAGGAAAGAGGGTATATTGTGGAAGAGAGCAGACAGTCACTTGGGATGTGCTTCTAAATACCATTGTTCCTACCGACAACCTGGATCACAGTAATAAATCCTGAGTGCTAACACCTTTAGGAAAACCCTCCTCTTTCAGTTCACAGGCATTATCTCAGCTTCAGCTTTTGAAAACCATGGTGGATATGGGATGATTTGGGGTAAGTTGATGCTGTGTTGTCTAGCAATGGCACGTTAGATCCTGAAAGACACGTTTGATTAAGAAGCATATCTAGTCAGACTAATGTTTTTTTAAAATTTTTATTTGGCATTGGAGAATAGCTGATTAACAGTGTTGTGATAGTTTCAGGTGGACAGCGAGGGACTCAGCCATGCGTATACATGTATGCATCCATTCTCCCCCAGACCAGGCTAATTTTTAGAAGTTTAAAAAAAATTTTTTTTTTTTTAGGAATGCGTTATAAGCGAAGAGGAGTAGATAAAAATGGAAATGTTGCAAATTATGTGGAGACTGAGCAGTTAATTCATGTACATAATCACACTTTGTCATTTATTCAAACCCGAGGCTCTGTGCCTGTCTTTTGGAGCCAGGTTGGATATCGATATAATCCACGACCTCGGCTGGACAGAAGTAAGCCTGCCAGTTATTTGGTTTGCAAAGGATGATTTCAGAAGGGATATTTTTAAAATATTAGATACTTAATTGGTTTGAACTTGTTTTGCCAATTGCTTCACTTAAAATAGCAACTAATACAGTGAAATTTAATAGTGATAATCACAGCAGTATTAATAATAGTTGTTGATAACAATAAAAAATTAACAGTAAAAATTGCAAATTAAAAGCATAGCTTATTTAACAGATTTTAATTTGTTGTCTCTTTGAAGAATACTGTGTTGCATGCCTAATTTTGGAAAAGTGTAAATATCACCAGTATTTATAGAAGAAAAAAAAGAAGACCCACGATTTCTAGTGCTCTCATTTCACGTAGCCCAAAAAACTGTAACTATGTGCAAATCAAATCCAGGCGGGAATGGAACATCTGCAGGTGAATTCAAATGCTAATGGAAAGTATGAATTGGAAACACTGTTGTCTTCAGAGTGCTCAGTGACGCTCAACAGTGTGATGTAATTGGGGACCAGTTTTTTTGGAGAGAAATGAAAGGGGAAAGGAAAGAGGGTATATTGTGGAAGAGAGCAGACAGTCACTTGGGATGTGCTTCTAAATACCATTGTTCCTACCGACAACCTGGATCACAGTAATAAATCCTGAGTGCTAACACCTTTAGGAAAACCCTCCTCTTTCAGTTCACAGGCATTATCTCAGCTTCAGCTTTTGAAAACCATGGTGGATATGGGATGATTTGGGGTAAGTTGATGCTGTGTTGTCTAGCAATGGCACGTTAGATCCTGAAAGACACGTTTGATTAAGAAGCATATCTAGTCAGACTAATGTTTTTTTAAAATTTTTATTTGGCATTGGAGAATAGCTGATTAACAGTGTTGTGATAGTTTCAGGTGGACAGCGAGGGACTCAGCCATGCGTATACATGTATGCATCCATTCTCCCCCAGACCAGGCTAATTTTTAGAAGTTTAAAAAAAATTTTTTTTTTTTTAGGAATGCGTTATAAGCGAAGAGGAGTAGATAAAAATGGAAATGTTGCAAATTATGTGGAGACTGAGCAGTTAATTCATGTACATAATCACACTTTGTCATTTATTCAAACCCGAGGCTCTGTGCCTGTCTTTTGGAGCCAGGTTGGATATCGATATAATCCACGACCTCGGCTGGACAGAAGTAAGCCTGCCAGTTATTTGGTTTGCAAAGGATGATTTCAGAAGGGATATTTTTAAAATATTAGATACTTAATTGGTTTGAACTTGTTTTGCCAATTGCTTCACTTAAAATAGCAACTAATACAGTGAAATTTAATAGTGATAATCACAGCAGTATTAATAATAGTTGTTGATAACAATAAAAAATTAACAGTAAAAATTGCAAATTAAAAGCATAGCTTATTTAACAGATTTTAATTTGTTGTCTCTTTGAAGAATACTGTGTTGCATGCCTAATTTTGGAAAAGTGTAAATATCACCAGTATTTATAGAAGAAGGAAATACTTAACAAGACAGCGTCTTCAGGGAATAGAATGCCTTTACTCAGATGTTTTGCTGTGAAAGTTTGTTATTGTTTGAAATATTAAAGATTTAATTTCTTACCATATTTTAACTTTAGCACTGGAGTAGCTAGGTCATGTCAATCTAAATAGATTACTAAATGAGGCTGAAATTTAAAAATTATTTACAGAATATTCTTCTCTTAACTCAATTTATAATTGTGAGAATTAAGTGAAGTTCAGTGTCATACCCTTGCTTTAAGCGGTTTTATTTATTATAAACTACATGAAACCTTCTCTGACAAGTCGGTTGGATATATAAATAAATGTCATGGTTCATAGTTGACACCTTCAGTATATTTAAGTTTAGTCTAATTGGGGGAAGAAAACAAATGCAAATCTTCAGATTAGCATTTCCTTTTAAAAATACTGATTTTAGACAGTCTTATTTACGTTTGGGCTGTCAATAAGTTATGTGCAGCATGAGAGTAAGGGTGGAATAGACACTAAATTCTGCCTTAAACATGGGAAGGAAAAATAGCTTTTGTATCAATTCTTTGTAGGTGAAAAGGACACGGTTGCCTATTTCTGTGCCCATTTCGAAGAACAACTGAAAATTTACAAAAAACAGGTGGGACTTCATCTGTAGTAATAACTATTCTTTTATATTTTTAGAAATGGTTGTGTATCTGTTTAAATTTCATGAAGGTAACAACATATTCTTCATAATTAAGTAAGATGGCATTTGTCATGAAGTTAAGGAATACCTAAACTAAGAGTATTCTTAGCAGTCTTCAAGAATGATGGAGTCAGCTACTTCGATATAATCCACGTAATTGCCAGTTTTTTTAAGGATGATTTCAGAAGGATATTTTAAAATATTAGATACTTAATTGGTTTGAACTTGTTTTGCCAATTGCTTCACTTAAAATAGCAACTAATACAGTGAAATTTAATAGTGATAATCACAGCAGTATTAATAATAGTTGTTGATAACAATAAAAAATTAACAGTAAAAATTGCAAATTAAAAGCATAGCTTATTTAACAGATTTTAATTTGTTGTCTCTTTGAAGAATACTGTGTTGCATGCCTAATTTTGGAAAAGTGTAAATATCACCAGTATTTATAGAAGAAGGAAATACTTAACAAGACAGCGTCTTCAGGGAATAGAATGCCTTTACTCAGATGTTTTGCTGTGAAAGTTTGTTATTGTTTGAAATATTAAAGATTTAATTTCTTACCATATTTTAACTTTAGCACTGGAGTAGCTAGGTCATGTCAATCTAAATAGATTACTAAATGAGGCTGAAATTTAAAAATTATTTACAGAATATTCTTCTCTTAACTCAATTTATAATTGTGAGAATTAAGTGAAGTTCAGTGTCATACCCTTGCTTTAAGCGGTTTTATTTATTATAAACTACATGAAACCTTCTCTGACAAGTCGGTTGGATATATAAATAAATGTCATGGTTCATAGTTGACACCTTCAGTATATTTAAGTTTAGTCTAATTGGGGGAAGAAAACAAATGCAAATCTTCAGATTAGCATTTCCTTTTAAAAATACTGATTTTAGACAGTCTTATTTACGTTTGGGCTGTCAATAAGTTATGTGCAGCATGAGAGTAAGGGTGGAATAGACACTAAATTCTGCCTTAAACATGGGAAGGAAAAATAGCTTTTGTATCAATTCTTTGTAGGTGAAAAGGACACGGTTGCCTATTTCTGTGCCCATTTCGAAGAACAACTGAAAATTTACAAAAAACAGGTGGGACTTCATCTGTAGTAATAACTATTCTTTTATATTTTTAGAAATGGTTGTGTATCTGTTTAAATTTCATGAAGGTAACAACATATTCTTCATAATTAAGTAAGATGGCATTTGTCATGAAGTTAAGGAATACCTAAACTAAGAGTATTCTTAGCAGTCTTCAAGAATGATGGAGTCAGCTACTTCAGATTGTCTTTAGATGAGATTAGCCTGCTGTCAAGTATCACAACCTTAGATGTATCTGGAGTAAGATATGAAAGGCATCTTGGGCATTGGTACCACCTATACATAAATCTTAGAGGTAACAATTTGATATATATCCTTTAATATTTTTTTCTCTTCTCACCTCTCTTATGTATACATATACTTTGTATGTAGGTGTGTGAACATACAAACCAAAATCATTTGAGAACTGTTGGGCGAAATGTAGTTTCAATAAGATGACCAGATTTCCTATGATTAATATAGAATAATCAGTGACTCTCTGATCCATTAGCAATGACTAGTCTGCAGGTGTGATGCCATGGGGTGCATTTTTATAGCAGCAGCACACATAGGAAGAAATAGCCTAAAGTATACTGAACATACAAAAAAGATAGCCTGTATGCCTGGGGGGTGGGGAAACGGCCCTGTTGGGAGGGGAGAATTACTGAAGAACTTAAAAGAAAACCTGGATAAACGGAGAGAAGAATACCATGTTCCTGGAAGAAAAAACTCAAAGAGATTTCTGTTCTTCCGAAATTAATATATGTTGTGCATTCTCAGAGAAAGTCCCAGCAGGGAAATAAAGCAGAAACCCTCATATTGGAAAGAGATATATAAAGTTCAGTAGGAAGACATAAAGGCAAGTGATTGGGGCAATGAGAACTCCCACACATTGCTGGGAGGAGCATAAGTGGTCATGGCCATTTTTGAATGGTATTATCAACCAAAATAAAGTATACTTATATTGTTAGTCTAGTATTTTGCTTTTTAAAAAAAAAATATTTATTTTTGGCTATTCTGGGTTTTTACTGCTGCTGCAGGCTCTTCTCTAGTTGCAGGGAGTGGGAGCTACCCTCTAGTTGAGGTGAGCAGGCTTCTTGTTGCAGTGACTTCTCTTGTTTTGGAACTTGGGCTCTAGGGCACACGGGCTCCATAGTTGCAGCTCTGAGGCTCTAGAGCACAGGCTCCGTAGTTGTGGCTCACGGGCTTAGTTGTTCTGCAGCATGTGGGATCTTCCCGGATCAGGGATTGAACCCATGTCTCTGGCACTGGCAGGCAAACTCTTTACCACTGAGCTACCATGGAAGCCCTAGTAATTTGCTTTTTGACTCTACATGCCATATATAGAAATCATTTCCAGATAGATGTGGGTGAATGTGTAAGGTTAAACGATAATCGTTTCAAACAAAAATACTGGATATATAGCGTCTTTTGACCCTGAATCTTAAACAAGGTTTTAAAAGACCTAGTCATAATAAAATGACTTCAGTTAATTTTTATTAAAATTTTATTATTTATTGAAACTTCATTGAATTATCAGATATTTTGAATGTTAAAATGCTACATTGTTATATTCTTTATTAAAATGAAATAAAATTTAAAAGCACCATTCATAATGAAAAATTGATAAATTTGAGTCTGCAGGTGTGATGCCATGGGGTGCATTTTTATAGCAGCAGCACACATAGGAAGAAATAGCCTAAAGTATACTGAACATACAAAAAAGATAGCCTGTATGCCTGGGGGGTGGGGAAACGGCCCTGTTGGGAGGGGAGAATTACTGAAGAACTTAAAAGAAAACCTGGATAAACGGAGAGAAGAATACCATGTTCCTGGAAGAAAAACTCAAAGAGATTTCTGTTTTTCCCGAAATTAATATATGTTGTGCATTCTCAGAGAAAGTCCCAGCAGGGAAATAAAGCAGAAACCCTCATATTGGAAAGAGATATATAAAGTTCAGTAGGAAGACATAAAGGCAAGTGATTGGGGCAATGAGAACTCCCACACATTGCTGGGAGGAGCATAAGTGGTCATGGCCATTTTTGAATGGTATTATCAACCAAAATAAAGTATACTTATATTGTTAGTCTAGTATTTTGCTTTTTAAAAAAAATATATTTATTTTTGGCTATTCTGGGTTTTTACTGCTGCTGCAGGCTCTTCTCTAGTTGCAGGGAGTGGGAGCTACCCTCTAGTTGAGGTGAGCAGGCTTCTTGTTGCAGTGACTTCTCTTGTTTTGGAACTTGGGCTCTAGGGCACACGGGCTCCATAGTTGCAGCTCTGAGGCTCTAGAGCACAGGCTCCGTAGTTGTGGCTCACGGGCTTAGTTGTTCTGCAGCATGTGGGATCTTCCCGGATCAGGGATTGAACCCATGTCTCTGGCACTGGCAGGCAAACTCTTTACCACTGAGCTACCATGGAAGCCCTAGTAATTTGCTTTTTGACTCTACATGCCATATATAGAAATCATTTCCAGATAGATGTGGGTGAATGTGTAAGGTTAAACGATAATCGTTTCAAACAAAAATACTGGATATATAGCGTCTTTTGACCCTGAATCTTAAACAAGGTTTTAAAAAAAGACCTAGTCATAATAAAAATGACTTCAGTTAATTTTTATTAAAATTTTATTATTTATTGAAACTTCATTGAATTATCAGATATTTTGAATGTTAAAATGCTACATTGTTATATTCTTTATTAAAATGAAATAAAATTTAAAAAGCACCATTCATAATGAAAAAATTGATAAATTTGACTTTACTAAAACAAAGAACTTCTTGATTATTAAAAAGAATGGAAAAGCAGTTCATAAAGTTGGAGAAGACATGTGTATGATAAAGGGCTTGTATCTTGAGTACATTAATATCACTCACACACCAGGATGACTAAAATTAAACAGATGGGAAGTACAAGTTTTGTTGAGGATGTGGAGCAGCTGTAACTTTAATACAAAATGAAGAAATTTAAATCTCCCTGAGAGAAACATGTTCAGTCAAGGAGCCATGTACAAGCCTGCTTTATAGCAGCATAAAAAAAAACCCTAATTGTTCATTAGGCGGTCAGGATATAGAAACTATTGAATACAAATGGTTAAAAATGATGAGATTCATCTGTGTATACTAATGCGAAAATATCTTAAAATCATATAGTTGAGTGAGAGAAAAACTGTATGACAGCATATGGCATGTTACCATTTAAAAAATCCCACAAAACAAAACTGTGCTGGGCTTCCTTGGTAGTCCAGTGCATAAAGAGTTTGCCTTGCAGTGCACGGGGCACTGGTTCGATCCCTGGCCTGGGAGGGTCCCACGTGCTGAGTAACCACTGGACCGGTGTGTCTAGTTAGGAGCCAGCATTCTGGAATGCGTGCGCCCACAGCCAGGGCTCTGCAACAAGAGAGGCCGCTGCGATGGGAGGCCCACACAGGCCAAAGAATAAAGATGGATGAAAAATAAATGATGACTTAGAGGCAAAAAAAAAAAAGTAAAAGAAAACATCCCAATTCTGTTTAAAAAAAAAAAAATTGTGCTATTTATATGTAAGTAGTTCTCTTCCGTGTATTCATGGATTCTTACCTACCTACATATGGCATGCCCTTTTTTTAGGGATGTGCTTAGGTAGCCTGAAAGGGTACACATCAAACTTGTAACAGGAGTTACCTTCAAGGAAAGCTCTGGACTAGGTGTGGTCAGGAAGTATTTGACCTTTATCCACTTTCCAAGTTTTTGCAATGTAATAAATTTCATGTTGTCACAATGTGTGTAGTCATAAGTAGTATTGTGGGCTTCCTAGGTTGTGCTAGTGGTAAGAACCCTCCTGCCAGTTCAGGAGACATGAGAGCGGGGTTTGATCCCTGGAGAGCGGGGTTTGATCCCTGGATCGGGAAGGTCCCCTGGAGGA
The DNA here is from genome assembly GCA_022376925.1 of Tragulus kanchil. Lineage (NCBI taxonomy): Eukaryota > Metazoa > Chordata > Mammalia > Artiodactyla > Tragulidae > Tragulus > Tragulus kanchil. The sequence continues at coordinate 166,105,091 of JAIOJX010000005.1, forward strand.
GGAAATGGCAACCCACTCCATATTCTTGCCTGGAGAATCCCAGGGACAGAGGAGCCTGGTGGGCTACAGTCCATGGGGTTGCAAAGAGTCAGACACGATGGAATACATCAGAGCCAATAAGTAGTATCACCTACTTACAGGAGTAACACCTGATCATTATAAAAATTGAAGTAATACTGAGGTATGTAAAGGAAATAGAAGGATTAACCTGGCCACCCTCGTTCCCGCTCACTCTTGACTTTCACGACCTGTTTGTACACATCGACTCTATGGGCGTAGGTATTGAGGAAAGACTTGTTCCTTTCTAACAGTACCCCAAGAGGATCCTTTTATCCACCCCTGCCTGCTGAGTGATAGCTGTCTGGGAGATGGGCTTGTGGTTGATCTGACTCGGTCCTGGTGGTACGACTGTTGCTCTTGCCTGCGTTGGTGTAAGTGTGGGCCAATGTGTGTTCTTGGCACTTAGGCCAACAAGGTCTGATGTGAAGAGAAATCTGCTGGGTAGCTCAGGGCAAGATTTCCTGCTCTAATAAAGTGAGATACAGGAACCCACAGTCCCTCTGTGGTGGTTGTGTCTGGATTTGATTGGTACTGCTCCTAGTATGTCCAGGCTAGCTTATTAACCTGAGGGCAGATCAGTTTGCCAAGAATGGTGGAACACAAAGAACTGGTGTTGGGAACTACTGAATAAAGCAGTTCTGGAGCCATGCAACCTCCAGCCTTCTGGGTTTCAGATCAGACTTCTGAGATGTGAGTCAGTGATTTGTCATTTGTAGCAAAAAACATCTTGACACATGCATATATACACATTCAAAATTTAAGTCAAAAGAGGGCGATAAGCTATGCCATGTACACTGTACTGTAACCCTCTTCAGTTAGTAGCTGATGGCTGTTACTCAGTGGTGGGCCTCTCCCACTGGTGGACCTTGAGGATACAGGTTCTGCTTCTCTGAAATTCCCCAGAGGCCACCTTTTACATGTTTTGAAAGATGCATATGCTTTATAGAGTAGATTTGTAGAAGTGAAGTAGCTGTATCAAACACAGTTGCCCTAGGTTGATGCTCACCACTCAGTTGCTTCCAGAAAGGTCTCACCAGTTTATGCTTTTAGCAACAAGAGCAACTGTCCGTTTCTCCACCTAGTCAGCATACTGTCTGTATTCAGTGTTCAGTGTTTCCCTGTCTGTAGGTGAGAAGTGGTTTTCTGTTTTGAAATTTACATTTCTGTATTAACAAAGTTATGGTCTTGTGTTTATTGGCTATTTGTTTTCTCTTGTGAATATCCTCTGACTCCTTGCCCTGTGTTTTTCTTACTGAATTTTATAGCATTCTGTATATTCATGGTTTTTGTGTTGCAGGTGTATTCCCCTAGGTAGTGCTCTGTTTCTCGTAACCTTTGTTTATACTGTCATTTGGTACACAGAGGTTTTTAGTTTTCATGTTGTCCCGTCTGACCTTCTTTCTCTTTATGCTCTCTCGGTTTTATTATGCTTAGAAAGTCGTGTGCTATCCTACAGCTAGGGAAAAATCATGCTAACACCCTTGCCTTTTTGTAACTTGAAAAAAATTTAGATCAATAATACATCTAGAATTTCTTTTATAGATAATGAAGTGTAAGTGGCAAATTTAAGTCCCCCCCTCATGAAAATAGACAATTATCTCCATACCATTTATAGTATACCACTATAGTATATTATAGTATAGTCAGTATATAGAATCTATTTATAGTATAGTCTAGTACAGCCCAGATTCTCTTAGAATATTACCACAGCTTAGATTCCGTAGTATTCATAAGTCTGCCTCTGGACCACCTGTTCTGTTGAGTCATTCATTTTTCTGCACTCGTACCACAGTTGTTCTTTTGGGTTTTTTTTTAAAAAGAGCCTTTTTGGTTTTTAAATTAACTTATTTATTTTTGGCTATTCTGGGTTTTCACTGCTACCACAGGCTCTTCCCTAGTTGCAGAGAGTGGGGGCTACCCTCTAGTTGAGGTGAGCAGGCTTCCTGTGGCAATGACTTCTCTGAAATTCCCCAGAGACCACCTTTTACATGTTTTGAAAGATGCATATGCTTTATAGAGTAGATTTGTAGAAGTGAAGTAGCTGTATCAAACACAGTTGCCCTAGGTTGATGCTCACCACTCAGTTGCTTCCAGAAAGGTCTCACCAGTTTATGCTTTTAGCAACAAGAGCAACTGTCCGTTTCTCCACCTAGTCAGCATACTGTCTGTATTCAGTGTTCAGTGTTTCCCTGTCTGTAGGTGAGAAGTGGTTTTCTGTTTTGAAATTTACATTTCTGTATTAACAAAGTTATGGTCTTGTGTTTATTGGCTATTTGTTTTCTCTTGTGAATATCCTCTGACTCCTTGCCCTGTGTTTTTCTTACTGAATTTTATAGCATTCTGTATATTCATGGTTTTTGTGTTGCAGGTGTATTCCCCTAGGTAGTGCTCTGTTTCTCGTAACCTTTGTTTATACTGTCATTTGGTACACAGAGGTTTTTAGTTTTCATGTTGTCCCGTCTGACCTTCTTTCTCTTTATGCTCTCTCGGTTTTATTATGCTTAGAAAGTCGTGTGCTATCCTACAGCTAGGGAAAAATCATGCTAACACCCTTGCCTTTTTGTAACTTGAAAAAAATTTAGATCAATAATACATCTAGAATTTCTTTTATAGATAATGAAGTGTAAGTGGCAAATTTAAGTCCCCCCCTCATGAAAATAGACAATTATCTCCATACCATTTATAGTATACCACTATAGTATATTATAGTATAGTCAGTATATAGAATCTATTTATAGTATAGTCTAGTACAGCCCAGATTCTCTTAGAATATTACCACAGCTTAGATTCCGTAGTATTCATAAGTCTGCCTCTGGACCACCTGTTCTGTTGAGTCATTCATTTTTCTGCACTCGTACCACAGTTGTTCTTTTGGGTTTTTTTTTAAAAAGAGCCTTTTTGGTTTTTAAATTAACTTATTTATTTTTGGCTATTCTGGGTTTTCACTGCTACCACAGGCTCTTCCCTAGTTGCAGAGAGTGGGGGCTACCCTCTAGTTGAGGTGAGCAGGCTTCCTGTGGCAATGACTTCTCTTGTTTTGGAACTCAGGCTTTAGGGCACACGGGCTTCCATAGTTGCGGCTCATGGGCTCCGTAGTTGCAGCTCTGAGGCTCTAGAGCACAGGCTCAGTAGTGTGGCTCACGGGCTTAGTTGTACCGCAGCATGTGGGATCTTCCCGGATCAGGGATTGAACTGGTGTCTCCTGCATTGGCAGGTGAACTCTTTACCACCGAGCTACCAGAGAAGCCCGTTGTACCACAGTTTTAACCACTAGGTTTAAAGTGTGTTTTGCTCTTCAACAGGCCAAGTCTATTACTAGTTTTCAAAAAATGTTCCCATATTAATCACTTTTCCAGAAAAGCTTTAGAATTAACTTGCCAAGTCTGAGGAAAGATCGTGATAGAATTTTGACCGGGATTGTTGAGTATGTAGATTGACCTGCGGAGTCCTGACATCTTCACAGTATTGAATCTTGCTGTCCGGCACCATGGTGTCTCTCTTCATTTATTCAAGTTTTCTTTTACGTGTTTCAGTGATGTTTCATAGTGTCCAATATGTAGGTCTTGTATATTTCTTTAAAAATCATTCTAAAGAGTTAGAGTATCTATCATAAAGGAACTTGTTTCCTTTATGTATTCTAGTTGTAACAATGAAAATTTTATAGGAGAAAAAAGCTGATGCTTGAGTGGATTAATTTCGAAGCCTGTCTATAAGCTTTTCTGAAATATAATTCTGAATAAGTTCAGTAAAAATCATGAGTCTAAGTTGTGAGTAAACTGAATTTTTTCTTTTTCCTCACTCTCACAGGTTATTATTAATTTGGTAGACCAGACAGGAAGAGAGAAAATAATTGGTGATGCTTACTTGAAACAAGTGTTGCTCTTTAACAGCTCACACCTCACCTATGTTTCCTTTGATTTCCATGAGCATTGGTAAGATGACTTCCTGAAAAATTGTATATATCTTAATTATATTGAATTGGTTCATAGTGCTTCTCAGGTCTACTCTATCCTTCTACTTTTCTGTCTGTTCATTCTATTAATTTTTGAGAGTTTGATATTGAAACTCCAACTAAAGGTCTTAATTTATCTACTTAAAAAACAATTGTAATATATAGTAGAACAGTATGTAACTTTGTTTTGTGTTTTCCAGGTCTCCTGTCAATGTGTTATCATACTTTCATAATTAAAAAAAAGGCTTCCTGAGATGAGTTTTGATCGGTTGAGTATTTGTAGTAGTTGTTGCCATGGGGGCCTTAATTTTCTTTATTGGGAAGAAAATCTTTTTCTCCTCATTCTTAGAAAGGAAAACACTATCATTTGTTTACTTGGTTCCATTTGCATATTGGTTTTATTTTGCCTAAAAATTTAATTGTTTTTGAAACATTTATAGTCTTTTTGTTCCAAAACGACTTCGAGACTTAGAGTTTCTTTTTTCCTTTTATCTTTCACTTAAAGAATTAATGGAGCTTTTTCTTTCTGCTTGAGTTCAAGCTTGGCAGGAGTAATAGTGTTCCCTTACTTAAAAATCATCCTCCTGGCTCATCTTCATACTGTCAGTAGTAATGCTCTCCCTTGGGATAACTTCACTAGTTATCTGGAAAACAGCAATCATTTGGATGGTGGTTTTAACTTGTGTGTATTCTGAAAGCACGTTTCTTTTGTTATAACCCTGGCTCTAATGTGGATTCGTTTACCTAGGTATTGTAAATTTTGGTAGGGAAATAAACTTCTGATTGCTGTAATATATTTTTCTTTCAAAAATTGCCTTGATAATTTAATGTAGTGTTCATCTCATTTCTAGTAATGATTTTCTTTAATTTTTCTAAGCAATCTTAGATCTGACAGTAAGTTCAAGTAAATTTCATGAGTCTAAGTTGTGAGTAAACTGAATTTTTTCTTTTTCCTCACTCTCACAGGTTATTATTAATTTGGTAGACCAGACAGGAAGAGAGAAAATAATTGGTGATGCTTACTTGAAACAAGTGTTGCTCTTTAACAGCTCACACCTCACCTATGTTTCCTTTGATTTCCATGAGCATTGGTAAGATGACTTCCTGAAAAATTGTATATATCTTAATTATATTGAATTGGTTCATAGTGCTTCTCAGGTCTACTCTATCCTTCTACTTTTCTGTCTGTTCATTCTATTAATTTTTGAGAGTTTGATATTGAAACTCCAACTAAAGGTCTTAATTTATCTACTTAAAAAACAATTGTAATATATAGTAGAACAGTATGTAACTTTGTTTTGTGTTTTCCAGGTCTCCTGTCAATGTGTTATCATACTTTCATAATTAAAAAAAAAAAGGCTTCCTGAGATGAGTTTTGATCGGGTCGAGTATTTGTAGTAGTTGTTGCCATGGGGGCCTTAATTTTCTTTATTGGGAAGAAAATCTTTTTCTCCTCATTCTTAGAAAGGAAAACACTATCATTTGTTTACTTGGTTCCATTTGCATATTGGTTTTATTTTGCCTAAAAATTTAATTGTTTTTGAAACATTTATAGTCTTTTTGTTCCAAAACGACTTCGAGACTTAGAGTTTCTTTTTTCCTTTTATCTTTCACTTAAAGAATTAATGGAGCTTTTTCTTTCTGCTTGAGTTCAAGCTTGGCAGGAGTAATAGTGTTCCCTTACTTAAAAATCATCCTCCTGGCTCATCTTCATACTGTCAGTAGTAATGCTCTCCCTTGGGATAACTTCACTAGTTATCTGGAAAACAGCAATCATTTGGATGGTGGTTTTAACTTGTGTGTATTCTGAAAGCACGTTTCTTTTGTTATAACCCTGGCTCTAATGTGGATTCGTTTACCTAGGTATTGTAAATTTTGGTAGGGAAATAAACTTCTGATTGCTGTAATATATTTTCTTTCATAATGCAGATTACTTATATAATTGCCTTGATAATTTAATGTAGTGTTCATCTCATTTCTAGTAATGATTTTCTTTAATTTTTCTAAGCAATCTTAGATCTATCATATCTTAAGCTTAAAAAATACTCTTAAAAGATTTTTCTTCTTTCTTTTGGCTTGTATTTCAGCCGAGGAATGAAGTTTGAGAATGTTCAGACACTAACAGATGCTATTCATGACATTATTCTTGACATGAAGTGGTGTTGGTAGGTATTTTGTAAGAAATCAGTTTGACAAGCTCTTGGTCTGTGAAATTGTATGTGTTTGTCTAGTACCCCTAAATGTTAAAATAATAGCAGGTTGGGAAAGAATTTTTGTTTTTCTTGTTTTGCTTCCAGATTCCTATTTTCCTTTTCAAGAAATTGTTAGTCATTAAGCATTGTTAGCTTTGAGCAGGAAAAAGGTATCAAATTATTGGCACAGTGGAGCCCTGTCTATAGAATGGAGCTCTGTTGGCATGTGGTGCTCTATGACTGTTCTTTTTTAAATTTTTGTCTTAAGCAATAGTCTTTATTTTTACACTGAGTAGTGCAAAATGAGACAGTTCCCCAAAAGGTGACTTGGAGCTAGAAGATCCATCCTGAGCATGAAAAGTGTTAGTTGCTCAGTCATGTCTGACTCTTTGCAACCCTGTAGACTGTAGCCCACCAGGTTCCTCTGTCCATGGAATTCTCCAGGCAGAAATACTGGAGTGGGTTGTCACTTCCTTCTCTGTATGACTATTGTTTAATTTCTTTGAATGCTCTTTGTTCTCCATTTCTTCTTGGTCCCTGACTTGGGAAGGCTTATAGGTATTTGGTCTCAGTTTTGAGACATTTAAAAATTGCTGGAGAAGGAAGATGATTCCCTTAGGAGGGAGATGTAGCAAGAGGAAATTTGTTTAAAGACAGAAGAGAACATTTGATTAAAGTTTAAGGCCACAGGTGGCCAGAGAAATTAGATGAGTGAGGCATACAGTGAGGCACGATTCCTCACTGGGTGGTAGAATGAGTTAGTTTGTACAAGCTCATTTGGATGCATTTCTACTAGAAGTCAGAAAGGAGGAACACGATGCTGTTTTAAAGTGCCTTCTGGTTTTAAGCATATAGAAAAACATAGGGGCTTGTGTTAGGTGTGCCTAGTGATTGTGTACTCTTTTTGCATCTCAGTTTTTTGTTTTTGTTATTGTTTTTTCAAAACAAGGGTACTATCTTCCTTGTCAAGTTATTGTGTAAATTAACAATAATGTCTACAATGGTCTCAGCCGAGGAATGAAGTTTGAGAATGTTCAGACACTAACAGATGCTATTCATGACATTATTCTTGACATGAAGTGGTGTTGGTAGGTATTTTGTAAGAAATCAGTTTGACAAGCTCTTGGTCTGTGAAATTGTATGTGTTTGTCTAGTACCCCTAAATGTTAAAATAATAGCAGGTTGGGAAAGAATTTTTGTTTTTCTTGTTTTGCTTCCAGATTCCTATTTTCCTTTTCAAGAAATTGTTAGTCATTAAGCATTGTTAGCTTTGAGCAGGAAAAAGGTATCAAATTATTGGCACAGTGGAGCCCTGTCTATAGAATGGAGCTCTGTTGGCATGTGGTGCTCTATGACTGTTCTTTTTTAAATTTTTGTCTTAAGCAATAGTCTTTATTTTTACACTGAGTAGTGCAAAATGAGACAGTTCCCCAAAAGGTGACTTGGAGCTAGAAGATCCATCCTGAGCATGAAAAGTGTTAGTTGCTCAGTCATGTCTGACTCTTTGCAACCCTGTAGACTGTAGCCCACCAGGTTCCTCTGTCCATGGAATTCTCCAGGCAGAAATACTGGAGTGGGTTGTCACTTCCTTCTCTGTATGACTATTGTTTAATTTCTTTGAATGCTCTTTGTTCTCCATTTCTTCTTGGTCCCTGACTTGGGAAGGCTTATAGGTATTTGGTCTCAGTTTTGAGACATTTAAAAATTGCTGGAGAAGGAAGATGATTCCCTTAGGAGGGAGATGTAGCAAGAGGAAATTTGTTTAAAGACAGAAGAGAACATTTGATTAAAGTTTAAGGCCACAGGTGGCCAGAGAAATTAGATGAGTGAGGCATACAGTGAGGCACGATTCCTCACTGGGTGGTAGAATGAGTTAGTTTGTACAAGCTCATTTGGATGCATTTCTACTAGAAGTCAGAAAGGAGGAACACGATGCTGTTTTAAAGTGCCTTCTGGTTTTAAGCATATAGAAAAACATAGGGGCTTGTGTTAGGTGTGCCTAGTGATTGTGTACTCTTTTTGCATCTCAGTTTTTTGTTTTTGTTATTGTTTTTTCAAAACAAGGGTACTATCTTCCTTGTCAAGTTATTGTGTAAATTAACAATAATGTCTACAATGGTCTCAGAAATGCCTGCCACATAATAATATTCCAAACAAGTTGAATAACCAGTGTTGCTGTTGTTACTGTTGAACTGTAAAGAATTGTCAGCTTTGAAAAATGTTAAGTATTTCTCATTGTAAAGTAATTCCATACTGTTTTTGAAAAGGGTTGATCAAGCTGGAGTAATATGTAAACAAGAAGGAATTTTTCGCGTTAATTGCATGGACTGCCTGGATCGCACCAATGTGGTCCAAGCCGCCATTGCCCGAGTGGTCATGGAACAGCAGGTAATTGGGAGACCACTGGATTGTAAATATTTATCTCTAATCTTTCCACTTGTAAGCAAGTAACTGAAATCTTCATACCATAGAACATTTACAGCCTATAAACACAAGGATGTTTGTTTATTGTTTACAAACACAAGGATGTTTGTAGGCTGTAAATGTTCTATGGTATGAAGATTTCAGTTACCTTTGCTAGAGATCAGTTGAATCAAGTGGCATTTTTCTTAAGTACTCATTTCAAAAATGTGAGGCCCAAAATTTAAAAATGTACTGGGTGGCTATGTGTAGTGATTTACTTTTTTCTCTCAGCTGCACACCCTCTTGTCTGTGTTTGGGGCACGGGGTCTGCATACCACCTTTCTACGAGACTGCCTGATGCCATGTCAGGCTTGGCCAGCATGGGGTTTAAAGGAAGACTCTGAGGCTGAAGGAGGTAAAAGGGACACATTTTTTCATCTGTGATATATTCCCATCATCAGCACCGTCTATGGGGCTGTGGGTCCTTTGGCATCACAGACACAGCCGCTTCCCTTTGTGCCTAATGACGGCTTCTGTTTCCTGTAGTCATTGTATCTCTTACCCCCGTTCTCCTTTTAGATCTTTGAGCCTCCCAGCATCTGGATAGCAAATTCCCAAGGCTGACATTCTAGCATAGATTTTCTTTTTTCCTGGTGAAGTCTTGTGACTATCCTTTGAGGAGGCTTTCTAGTGTTGCATTGAAGCAGCCATTGGCCCTTTCCGCATTCTCATAGATTCTTTGCACTGTGAAGTCAAAACAAGGGTACTATCTTCCTTGTCAAGTTATTGTGTAAATTAACAATAATGTCTACAATGGTCTCAGAAATGCCTGCCACATAATAATATTCCAAACAAGTTGAATAACCAGTGTTGCTGTTGTTACTGTTGAACTGTAAAGAATTGTCAGCTTTGAAAAATGTTAAGTATTTCTCATTGTAAAGTAATTCCATACTGTTTTTGAAAAGGGTTGATCAAGCTGGAGTAATATGTAAACAAGAAGGAATTTTTGCGTTAATTGCATGGACTGCCTGGATCGCACCAATGTGGTCCAAGCCGCCATTGCCCGAGTGGTCATGGAACAGCAGGTAATTGGGAGACCACTGGATTGTAAATATTTATCTCTAATCTTTCCACTTGTAAGCAAGTAACTGAAATCTTCATACCATAGAACATTTACAGCCTATAAACACAAGGATGTTTGTTTATTGTTTACAAACACAAGGATGTTTGTAGGCTGTAAATGTTCTATGGTATGAAGATTTCAGTTACCTTTGCTAGAGATCAGTTGAATCAAGTGGCATTTTTCTTAAGTACTCATTTCAAAAATGTGAGGCCCAAAATTTAAAAATGTACTGGGTGGCTATGTGTAGTGATTTACTTTTTTCTCTCAGCTGCACACCCTCTTGTCTGTGTTTGGGGCACGGGGTCTGCATACCACCTTTCTACGAGACTGCCTGATGCCATGTCAGGCTTGGCCAGCATGGGGTTTAAAGGAAGACTCTGAGGCTGAAGGAGGTAAAAGGGACACATTTTTTCATCTGTGATATATTCCCATCATCAGCACCGTCTATGGGGCTGTGGGTCCTTTGGCATCACAGACACAGCCGCTTCCCTTTGTGCCTAATGACGGCTTCTGTTTCCTGTAGTCATTGTATCTCTTACCCCCGTTCTCCTTTTAGATCTTTGAGCCTCCCAGCATCTGGATAGCAAATTCCCAAGGCTGACATTCTAGCATAGATTTTCTTTTTTCCTGGTGAAGTCTTGTGACTATCCTTTGAGGAGGCTTTCTAGTGTTGCATTGAAGCAGCCAGGCTTTGGCAATCAAGCCCTGGCCTTACCGCATTCTCAGGGTTGACCCTATGTAAAAACCTCAACCTCGGGGCTTCCCTGGTGGTCCAGTGAGTAAAGAGTCCACCTCGCAATGCAGGGGGCACTGGTTCAATCCCTGGCCGGGAAAGATCCCATGTGCTGTAGAGCCGCTGGGCAGGTGTGTCCAATTATGAGCCAGCGCTCTGGAGCGCATATGCTCAGAGCCGGTGCTCTGCAGCGAGAGAGGCCACTGTGATGGGAGTCCCACACAGGCCAAAGAATAAAGATGGATGAAAATAAATATAAATAAAAGAGGCATGATGGGGGTAAGGAAAAAACCCCTCAACCTCTTCAAATGTCTGTCTTCTCATCCATAAAACAGGGGTACTAAGAGTGCTGATTGCATAGAGTTGTTGTGAGGAGTAAATGAAATCATTTATTTTAAAAAACTCTTTGTATGTGGCACCACACAGCATTTATTGGGCACCTACTGCTCTGCTACTGCTAATGTTATTGTTATTTCTATATGATTTCTTAATAGCTTTACTTCATAGCCAAATTTTACAAAGGATATAACAGTATGAATCTATACATTAAAAATGACACTAAAACAGTATAAATTTTTTAATTCTATTTATTCAGATACAGCAATTCATAAAGCTGTCTCTCAAGTGGTGCTTAATTTTGAAAAAGTCTGAAATATACATGCACGTGCTTCCTCTGTCTGCAGTATATGTTTTATGTTGTGGTTTCCTGGCTTAGCTGCAGTTAATCTACCAATGTGTTCATTTTAGCTGAAAAAATTAGGTGTGATGCCCCCAGAACAGCCATTACCGGTGAAATGCAATCGGATTTATCAGATAATGTGGGCCAACAACGGGGACTCCATCAGCAGACAGTATGCTGGAACAGCTGCTCTGAAGGTAAGTATCTGCAGCCAGCATCTGTGGGTCATTCTGTGGGACGTGGTGTGGTTTAAAACCAACTTGGTGTTTGAGAGAATAGCATGTGGGTTTCAAGTGGTCTGTGCGATTGACTCCTTTCTGGAATGTTTGGATAAGGCAAAGGTCACAGTTGCAAATTCCTGCAGGTGTCAGGTCGTGGGTCTTTAACTGGCCACTCACGAGCGCAGAGAGAGAGATGGGCCGTGTGTGCGTGAGGAAGAGCACGTGTTGTCTCAGGAAGGTGTTCTGCGACTTCCTAATGGGGCCGGAGGCCCAGCATTGCTCCCAGTTTTCAAGGGAGTTTGGAAATCTGGAATTTATGTGTAATAGTTGGTTTTTAAAACTTTATACAGGCAAAATAAAACACGTCTGTTGGTGGGGTTTGGTTCCCTTGTATAATTTGCCTTCTCTACATTTGAATCCCAGCCCTGCCTCTTTCTAGCTCTGTGACTGCAGACAAGTCACTTAACTTCTCTGTGTCTGTCTCTTCATTTATGAAACAGGAAAAATTCTAGGCACTTCAACAAAGTTGTGTGAGATCATATGAGTTAATACATGTTAGAACTTCGTCCATTCCCTGACATATAGATAGTAAATGATGAAGAAATATTTTACTATCTTTTTGTGATTCTTATACATACAGTCTTCTGAGGAGCCTATGAAGATCCTCACAGAATTTAATGTCAATGTAAAAAATAAAACACAGTCAGTGGGGGTTCCGTGGTGGTCCAGTTGGTAGGGACACCACCTTGCAGTGCAAGGGGTGCCAGTTTAATCCCTGGCCTAGGAGGATCTCGCGTGCCATGGAGCAGCTGAACTGATGTGTCTGGCTACCGAGCTGGAGCTCTGGAGCGCATGCGCCCAGAGCCGGTGCTCTGCGACAGGAGAGGCCACTGCAATGGGAGGCCCACACAGACCAAAGCACAAAGATGGATGAAAATAAATAAATGAAAGACCAATAGAAGTGGCCAAAAGAAAAAAAAAGTAGTCACGGTACTGAATACTCCCTCTGTGAGCAATAGGCAGTGGTTGAATTAATTTAAATTAAGTTTATATTAATTTTCCTTCAAGATAATAGTTTACTCCAGAATACCTGTTACAACAAATCCTAAAGAAAATCCTAAAGATTCCACTGGAAAACTGTTAGACTAATAAATGAATTTATTACAAACCAACCTATGAAAATCAGTTGTTTCTATACAATAATAGAAATTATCTAAAAAAGAAATAAGACAATCCCATTTATAATAGCATTAGAAACAAGTACTAATGAATAAATTTCATCAAGAAGGTGAAATATCTGTACACTAAAATCTAAGACACTGATGAAAGAAATTGAAAGCACACGTAAGTGGAAGATAGCCCAGGCTGATGGCTTAGAACAGTTAGTTTTAAAATATTACCCAAAGCCATGTCCAGAGTCAGTGCAATCTCTAGCAAAATTCCATTGGGGGCTTTCCTGGTGGTCCAGTGGGTAAAGAGTCCGCCTTGCAGTGCAAGCGGCGCCGGTTCAATCCCTGGCCTGAGAACATCCCACACGCTGCAGAGCAGCTGGACTGGTATGTCCAGTTACGAGCCAGCACTCTGGAGCACATGTGCCCAGAGCTAGTGCTCTGCAACAGGAGAGGCCACTGCAATGGGAAGCCCACACAGGCCAAAGAACAAAGATGGATGAAAATAAATAAATGAAAGCCCAATAAAAAATGAGGCCAAAATTAAAAAAAAAAAAATTCCATTGGCATTTTTACAAGAATAGAAAAAACAATCCTAAAATTCATGTGGAAACACAAGAGACCCCTAATAGCCAAATCAGTTCTGAGAAAGAACAAAATGGGATGCATCCTATTTCCTGATTTCAAACTATATTACAAAGCCATAGTTATCAAAACAGTATAGTACTGGCATAAAACAGGCACAAAGACAAGTGGAATAGAACTGAGAGCCCAGAAATAAACGCACACATATACAGGCAACTAATAATTTGGCAAGGAATCCACGAATGGTCAACAGGGAAATGATAGTCTCTTTGTTAAATGGTGTTGGGAAACTGAGGTATTCACATGCAAAATAATTAAACAGGACCCCTATCTTTACACCATTCACAAAAGTTGATTTAAAATAGAAAGACTTAAATGTAAGACCTGAAATTTAACTTTACTTCTACAAGAAAATATAAGGACAAATTTCATAACATTGTTCTTGGCATAATTTTTGGACTTAACATCAAAAGCACAAGAAAAGTAAAAATCCTAAAGATTCCACTGGAAAACTGTTAGACTAATAAATGAATTTATTACAAACCAACCTATGAAAATCAGTTGTTTCTATACAATAATAGAAATTATCTAAAAAAGAAATAAGACAATCCCATTTATAATAGCATTAGAAACAAGTACTAATGAATAAATTTCATCAAGAAGGTGAAATATCTGTACACTAAAATCTAAGACACTGATGAAAGAAATTGAAAGCACACGTAAGTGGAAGATAGCCCAGGCTGATGGCTTAGAACAGTTAGTTTTAAAATATTACCCAAAGCCATGTCCAGAGTCAGTGCAATCTCTAGCAAAATTCCATTGGGGGCTTTCCTGGTGGTCCAGTGGGTAAAGAGTCCGCCTTGCAGTGCAAGCGGCGCCGGTTCAATCCCTGGCCTGAGAACATCCCACACGCTGCAGAGCAGCTGGACTGGTATGTCCAGTTACGAGCCAGCACTCTGGAGCACATGTGCCCAGAGCTAGTGCTCTGCAACAGGAGAGGCCACTGCAATGGGAAGCCCACACAGGCCAAAGAACAAAGATGGATGAAAATAAATAAATGAAAGCCCAATAAAAAATGAGGCCAAAATTAAAAAAAAAAAAATTCCATTGGCATTTTTACAAGAATAGAAAAAACAATCCTAAAATTCATGTGGAAACACAAGAGACCCCTAATAGCCAAATCAGTTCTGAGAAAGAACAAAATGGGATGCATCCTATTTCCTGATTTCAAACTATATTACAAAGCCATAGTTATCAAAACAGTATAGTACTGGCATAAAAACAGGCACAAAGACAAGTGGAATAGAACTGAGAGCCCAGAAATAAACGCACACATATACAGGCAACTAATAATTTGGCAAGGAATCCACGAATGGTCAACAGGGAAATGATAGTCTCTTTGTTAAATGGTGTTGGGAAACTGAGGTATTCACATGCAAAATAATTAAACAGGACCCCTATCTTTACACCATTCACAAAAGTTGATTTAAAATAGAAAGACTTAAATGTAAGACCTGAAATTTAACTTTACTTCTACAAGAAAATATAAGGACAAATTTCATAACATTGTTCTTGGCATAATTTTTGGACTTAACATCAAAAGCACAAGAAAAGTAAAAATAAGTAGGACAACATCAAGAAAAGCTTTTGCGCTCGCAAAATCTACAAAATGAAAGATAACCATGGAATGGGAGAAAATATTTGTAAAGCATATATCTGAGAAAGGGCTAATATCCAAAGTATTAAAGAAGTAATGCCACTCAATAGTACAAAAAAAAAAGCCACCTCATTTTAAAACAGGGAAAAGGCTTGAACATTTTTCTCAAGAGGACATACAAATGGCAAACAGGTACATGTAAAGGTGCTCAGTGTCAGTAATCATCAGGGAGATGCAAGTCAAAACCATAATGAACTATCACCTCTCACCTGTTGGAATGGCTGTTATCTAAAAGGTAAGTGATAACAAGGTTGGGAGAAAAGCTCACCTTTGTACATTGTTGGTGGGAATGTAAATTGTCATAACCATTATGAAAAAGGGTAAGGAAGTTCCTCAAAAAATTAAAAACAAAACTACCATATGATCCAGCAATCCTATTTTATGAATATATATCCAAAGGAAATGAATCAGTATCTGGAAGAAATGCCTGTACTCCTGTGTTCATTATAGCATTATTCACAATGGTCAAAACCTGGAAAGAGCTAAGTGTCTGAGACTAAAGAAAATGCTATGTGTATGCATAAAAATTTATATATACATATACATATATATAGATACATAGATATATATAGATATATATGAAAGTAATGAAATGGTCAGCCATAAAAGGAAGAAAATCCTGGGATTTCCCTGGTGGTCCAGTGGTAGGGAGTCCACCTGCCAATGCAGGGGACACAGGTTTGATGCCTCGTCCAGGAAGATCCCATGTGCCAGGAACAGCCAAGCCCATTTGCCCCAACTCCAGAGCCCACTCTGTAGAGCCTGCAAGCTGCAGCTTCTGAAACCTGGGTACCCTTGTTGCTCCACAAGAGAAGCCACTGCAACGAGAAGCCTGTATGCAGCAGTGAAGATGCAGCACCGCCAAAAATAAATAATTAATTAATTTAAAAGAAGAAGGAAATCCTGACTTCTGTAGCAACATGGATAAACCTTGAGGATATTAGGTTGAGTGAAATAAGGTAAAGAGAGAAAGACAAATAATGCATAATTTCTAGTCGTCCCTGGTGGTCCAGTGGTTAAGAGTCTGCCTGCCAATGCAGAGGACTGAGTTCAATTCCTGCTGCAGGAAGATCTCACATGCCATGGAGCAACTGGGTCCACAACTACTGGCCCTATCCCCTGTAGCCCGTGCTCCACAACAAGAGAAGCCCGTGCACCAACACTGGGGAAGACCTGCGCACAGCAATGAAGATCCAACCCAGCCAAAATAAATAGATTAATAAAAGTAGTGCATGATCGCACTCATATGTGGAATTTTAAAGTCAGACTCACAGAAACACTGAGTAGTCTGGTGGTTACCAGAGGATGAGGAAAATGGGGGGAGGTTGGTCAAAGAGTACAAACTTTATAAGTTCTGGGGATCTAAATTACAGCATGGTGACTATAGTTAACAATACTATACACACACACACACACACACACACACACATATATACACACATACACAGACATATATATGTACACACATACACAGTACATCATCACATTGTGTACATTAAACTTACACAGTACTACTTGTTAATTATACACAGCTGAGGGGGAAAAAGAGAGATACTTATTTCCTTTGATATTAAAATTGTTTGAACGCAGCATTCGTGTCTCTCCTGTAGTAGATTTCTTTGCTAAAGTAATATTTCCTGTGAATAACCTAATTGACAACATGTTCTTCCTAAATTCTCAGTTTTAGGACAAGGCCTGTGTCCAAGATTGCCTTGGACAGAAATAGTGGGGTGGGGATGCAGGAGAAAGAGACTGTGCTTTCCCTGCTTCTCTAGGGACTTTCTCTGGCAGCTCTGTTGTGAAAACCAAGAGAAACAAAACAATTAAATCTTCAAGGGCTCATTCTATAGGGATTGTAATGTGCAGCAAGGTATGGAAACTTCTGCACTCTCTGTATATACACACAACCACATACACAGGTTAAATACTATTATAATAAGCTCTGAGGAACTGTCCGATCAGAAATGTGTGTGTTAATATCGTACCAGTTGGAGGCTTGAAAATCTTTTTCCTGACTTCTGTAGCAACATGGATAAACCTTGAGGATATTAGGTTGAGTGAAATAAGGTAAAGAGAGAAAGACAAATAATGCATAATTTCTAGTCGTCCCTGGTGGTCCAGTGGTTAAGAGTCTGCCTGCCAATGCAGAGGACTGAGTTCAATTCCTGCTGCAGGAAGATCTCACATGCCATGGAGCAACTGGGTCCACAACTACTGGCCCTATCCCCTGTAGCCCGTGCTCCACAACAAGAGAAGCCCGTGCACCAACACTGGGGAAGACCTGCGCACAGCAATGAAGATCCAACCCAGCCAAAATAAATAGATTAATAAAAGTAGTGCATGATCGCACTCATATGTGGAATTTTAAAGTCAGACTCACAGAAACACTGAGTAGTCTGGTGGTTACCAGAGGATGAGGAAAATGGGGGGAGGTTGGTCAAAGAGTACAAACTTTATAAGTTCTGGGGATCTAAATTACAGCATGGTGACTATAGTTAACAATACTATACACACACACACACACACACACACACATATATACACACATACACAGACATATATATGTACACACATACACAGTACATCATCACATTGTGTACATTAAACTTACACAGTACTACTTGTTAATTATACACAGCTGAGGGGGAAAAAGAGAGATACTTATTTCCTTTGATATTAAAATTGTTTGAACGCAGCATTCGTGTCTCTCCTGTAGTAGATTTCTTTGCTAAAGTAATATTTCCTGTGAATAACCTAATTGACAACATGTTCTTCCTAAATTCTCAGTTTTAGGACAAGGCCTGTGTCCAAGATTGCCTTGGACAGAAATAGTGGGGTGGGGATGCAGGAGAAAGAGACTGTGCTTTCCCTGCTTCTCTAGGGACTTTCTCTGGCAGCTCTGTTGTGAAAACCAAGAGAAACAAAACAATTAAATCTTCAAGGGCTCATTCTATAGGGATTGTAATGTGCAGCAAGGTATGGAAACTTCTGCACTCTCTGTATATACACACAACCACATACACAGGTTAAATACTATTATAATAAGCTCTGAGGAACTGTCCGCATCAGAAATGTGTGTGTTTCGAATATCGTACCAGTTGGAGGCTTGAAAATCTTTTTGTTGTTTTGTTTGTTGCATAGTAAGTTCTGACTTGTCAGTTCGAGATACTCTGCACATTTCCAAGAATGGCTTTACCTTAATGCACAGTCTTAACCGTGAAGACCTGCCACCAACAGTAGCATGTTGAGTTATTTGACATACTTGGATCTGAGTCAAATACTAGGAGATATTTTAATTACATTATTTGGAAATTTTAAAGCCTATAGAATTCCAGTCTGGAATCGAAAGCCCACATTGCCTTTAGGAACATTTTTGTGTTTGCCTGAATTGTCAAAGTGACTTTTTTCTTGACAGGGTGACTTTACAAGGACAGGAGAAAGGAAGTTAGCAGGAGTTATGAAAGATGGTGTCAACTCGGCAAATAGGTATTACCTGAATCGATTTAAGGATGCTTATAGGCAAGCTGTTATAGGTAAGGAACACCAATGCCCTTCGTTCTTTAAAATTTGTTATTTCTGTGACTGACATTTTACAGTAACCAACTTTATTAGCATAATTCATGTTTTATAATACGCTTGTGTTTCTGTATTGAACATCCTAACCCAATAAATCAAATTTTACAAGATTAGTGTCTGACAAGTTTTTTGGCTGGAGCAACAAAAGAAATTGCTCATTTCCATACATATTAGTCAATTTGTTATTCATGTAACAGAAGGCAGGGTTGAGCCTCCTAGATTATGGAATATGGTATCCTAAAACCTCATCAAGTAAGAACTCCATATTCTGTTTTCCCATCAGTCAAGGCTGAGGATAAAACAAGATGATTTTCTTTGTTTGTCTAGTGTTTATTATGTGTTCTTCCTGTGGACAAATATACCATCCTTTTTAAAAGCATGATATAATAGAATATTAGGGTACCAGATTATCCTAACTAAGGACAGAAATGGGGGGAAAAACTTTTCTGTTATTTATTTGGAAAACCAAGAGAAACAAAACAATTAAATCTTCAAGGGCTCATTCTATAGGGATTGTAATGTGCAGCAAGGTATGGAAACTTCTGCACTCTCTGTATATACACACAACCACATACACAGGTTAAATACTATTATAATAAGCTCTGAGGAACTGTCCGCATCAGAAATGTGTGTGTTTCGAATATCGTACCAGTTGGAGGCTTGAAAATCTTTTTGTTGTTTTGTTTGTTGCATAGTAAGTTCTGACTTGTCAGTTCGAGATACTCTGCACATTTCCAAGAATGGCTTTACCTTAATGCACAGTCTTAACCGTGAAGACCTGCCACCAACAGTAGCATGTTGAGTTATTTGACATACTTGGATCTGAGTCAAATACTAGGAGATATTTTAATTACATTATTTGGAAATTTTAAAGCCTATAGAATTCCAGTCTGGAATCGAAAGCCCACATTGCCTTTAGGAACATTTTTGTGTTTGCCTGAATTGTCAAAGTGATTTTTTTCTTGACAGGGTGACTTTACAAGGACAGGAGAAAGGAAGTTAGCAGGAGTTATGAAAGATGGTGTCAACTCGGCAAATAGGTATTACCTGAATCGATTTAAGGATGCTTATAGGCAAGCTGTTATAGGTAAGGAACACCAATGCCCTTCGTTCTTTAAAATTTGTTATTTCTGTGACTGACATTTTACAGTAACCAACTTTATTAGCATAATTCATGTTTTATAATACGCTTGTGTTTCTGTATTGAACATCCTAACCCAATAAATCAAATTTTTACAAGATTAGTGTCTGACAAGTTTTTTGGCTGGAGCAACAAAAGAAATTGCTCATTTCCATACATATTAGTCAATTTGTTATTCATGTAACAGAAGGCAGGGTTGAGCCTCCTAGATTATGGAATATGGTATCCTAAAACCTCATCAAGTAAGAACTCCATATTCTGTTTTCCCATCAGTCAAGGCTGAGGATAAAACAAGATGATTTTCTTTGTTTGTCTAGTGTTTATTATGTGTTCTTCCTGTGGACAAATATACCATCCTTTTTAAAAGCATGATATAATAGAATATTAGGGTACCAGATTATCCTAACTAATTCTTATCATGTAAGAGAAAAAATGGAGGGTAAATTTCCCAGTGGAATATTTTAAATTCAGTTTTCATGAAAATGTTACCTTTTTCGATTAAAGTAAATGTAGAGTACTTTGGATTAGAACCAAACATAATAGCTTGTCATATGGTCTCTAGGAATATTTTTTAAATCCTGTTCTTTTAGCCTGATTCATTATACATGAAATAGTAGGGCCTACACACAGGCAATTTAGGAATTTGAGAAGTCTGGCATAATTAAGTTTAATTCATTTGCCACAGATAAGGTGCTGATAGGAAAATTGGATTTTGGCCGTTTATTCAAGGAAAAATAAGATGCCTTTCTGTCTATTGGTTGGTCTGACAACTCAGTTATGTTACTGAGGACCCAGGTTCTGTTACTGTCTCGTTTTTTGTTTTTTTTTTTTAAAGATTTATTTATTTATTTGTTTAGGGTGAGGGTTGGGTTGGGGAGGGAGGGGAGTGGGCGGGCCACCTCCATTGGTCTTTCATTTCTCTATTTTCATACATCTTTGTTCTTTGGCTCCTGTGGGCCTCCCATCGTGGTGGCGTCTGTCATCACAGAGCGCCGGCTCTTGGCGCATGTGCTCCAGAGCTCCGGCTCGGTAATTGGACACATTGGTCCAGCCACTCCGCGGCACGTGGGATCTTCCCAGGCCAGGGATCGAACCGGCGCCCCTCGCACTGCAAGGCGGTGTCCTTACCCACTGGACCACCAGGGGAAGCCCTACTGTCTCGTTTTGACCATCAGTAGTATCTGCTTCAGCCTAACTCTGAAACTAACTCTCTTGGGAGAGAAGGGCCAGGAGCAGTCTGGGCTCACTATTTCTCCATCAAAGGCCAGTGGTAGGCAAATCTCTTCCAGAAGCCGCTCATCTTACTGTCCCAAACGAGTGGAGGGACTGGGATTCCCAGGGTTTGTTTAGTCCTGGGCTTTCTCCTGTCCCAGAAAGAAGTTAGCTTGTCTGTTCAGTTCCTTGGCTTATTTTTAAATTGGCTTCTTTGTCTTGTTATTATTGAGTTGCAGGAATTCTTCCTATATTCTTGGATGCAAGTCCCTTATCAGATAGATGATTTTTAAATACTCACTCTTATTCTGTGGGTTGCCTTTTAACTTTCATGACACTGTCCTTTGAAACACAAAAGGTTTTCAGTTTGATGGTGTCCAGTTTGTCTTTCTGTTACTTGTGATTTTAGTTTCATATCTAAAAAAATTATGGTTAGTCCAAGGTCACAAAGATTTATGCCTATTTTTTTTTTAAAGTAAGTGTTACTGTTTTAGGTCTTGTATTCTTTTGCTTTTTAAAAACGTATTAGTAAACTAAAATGATAGATATTGACACTTTCTACTCTAGATTTGATGCAAGGCATTCCAGTGACCGAAGATCTTTATTCCATATTTACCAAGGAGAAAGAGCATGAAGCTTTGCACAAGGAAAATCAGAGAAGCCACCAGGAGCTAATTAGCCAACTCTTACAGAGTTACATGAGGTTACTGCTGCCTGATGATGAAAAGTTCCACGGGGGCTGGGCCCTGATTGACTGTGACCCCAGGTGAGTTGGAGTGGTGTCCTGGTACCTAACATGCTTACATTTCTGATAGTCAGTTGTCTTTGTTCTTTGGCTCCTGCGGGCCTCCCATCGCGGTGGGGTCTGTTGTCGCAGAGCGCCGGCTCTGGGCGCATGCGCTCCAGAGCTCCGGTAATTGGACACATGGGTCCAGCCGCTCCGTGGCACGTGGGATCTTCCCAGGCCAGGGATCGAACCGGCGCCCCTCGCACTGCAAGGCGGTGTCCTTACCCACTGGACCACCAGGGGAAGCCCTACTGTCTCGTTTTGACCATCAGTAGTATCTGCTTCAGCCTAACTCTGAAACTAACTCTCTTGGGAGAGAAGGGCCAGGAGCAGTCTGGGCTCACTATTTCTCCATCAAAGGCCAGTGGTAGGCAAATCTCTTCCAGAAGCCGCTCATCTTACTGTCCCAAACGAGTGGAGGGACTGGGATTCCCAGGGTTTGTTTAGTCCTGGGCTTTCTCCTGTCCCAGAAAGAAGTTAGCTTGTCTGTTCAGTTCCTTGGCTTATTTTTAAATTGGCTTCTTTGTCTTGTTATTATTGAGTTGCAGGAATTCTTCCTATATTCTTGGATGCAAGTCCCTTATCAGATAGATGATTTTTAAATACTCACTCTTATTCTGTGGGTTGCCTTTTAACTTTCATGACACTGTCCTTTGAAACACAAAAGGTTTTCAGTTTGATGGTGTCCAGTTTGTCTTTCTGTTACTTGTGATTTTAGTTTCATATCTAAAAAAATTATGGTTAGTCCAAGGTCACAAAGATTTATGCCTATTTTTTTTTTTAAAGTAAGTGTTACTGTTTTAGGTCTTGTATTCTTTTGCTTTTTAAAAACGTATTAGTAAACTAAAATGATAGATATTGACACTTTCTACTCTAGATTTGATGCAAGGCATTCCAGTGACCGAAGATCTTTATTCCATATTTACCAAGGAGAAAGAGCATGAAGCTTTGCACAAGGAAAATCAGAGAAGCCACCAGGAGCTAATTAGCCAACTCTTACAGAGTTACATGAGGTTACTGCTGCCTGATGATGAAAAGTTCCACGGGGGCTGGGCCCTGATTGACTGTGACCCCAGGTGAGTTGGAGTGGTGTCCTGGTACCTAACATGCTTACATTTCTGATAGTCAGTTGTCCTCATTATTGCTAGCAGTCGTCCATACAGCTGTGGGCATGGATGGAGGCAAAGCGCAGGGCAGTTCTTGGATACACGGCTAGTACTAAGGCAGGCTGACAGGGTGCTCACTTTGACTGTCAGATTCAAGGGGCACTAAAAAAGACAGTAATGAAGTAAAATCCCATAATGCAGTGTCTGTGAAACTACAGTTCAAAGGTTGTTTTGTGAGTTCTCCCCTGCCCCCAACCCTGCCCCGTGCCCTAGAATCTAGGTTTATTGTACTAATGATGCTGGTTACTTCTGAGGGTTGGGAGGTGGTCCTGGTCTTTCATAAAATAAATAGGTCAACTAATACTTAACATTCTTTTTTAAATAAAAACTGTCCAGTTTCAAGCGGTTCTTTAAAATATCGGCTGAATTGCTGGATATAAATTTATCAACCAGATTGAATACTTGCTTTCAGGCTAAAATATAAAATTATAATTTTCAATATTATGAATGAGAAACACTTCAGAAAATTCTTAAACTAAGCTCTGAGAGTAAAAGGCTGTATAGGTTTGGTCCTAATTTGCATTTCATATGGTTTTTTTAAATAAAATGGGCATAAAACAAGCTTGCAAGAACAATAGAATGCAAGGTAATATTTGCATATATTATAATGAATAAAAACCAATACTGACCATAGGTTCATAGGGAGACCTTCCATGACTTTAATTTCATGCATTGTTTTGCTTTGATAGTCAGTACTATATGTGTGGATGCAATTTTTGGACTCTTATTAAAGAGATGAGGTTTTCCGCCCATTTGAATTTCCAACGTTAATTGTGTGTCTCCATCTTTGTTGTTATTGTTTAATATGTATTAGACTTCCTCAGGTCTTAGATTCGACTCAATTTGTCAGGATTTTAGCGACTCTTTTGCACTCGTAGTTGATAGAGCATGAACTTTGCACAAGGAAAATCAGAGAAGCCACCAGGAGCTAATTAGCCAACTCTTACAGAGTTACATGAGGTTACTGCTGCCTGATGATGAAAAGTTCCACGGGGGCTGGGCCCTGATTGACTGTGACCCCAGGTGAGTTGGAGTGGTGTCCTGGTACCTAACATGCTTACATTTCTGATAGTCAGTTGTCCTCATTATTGCTAGCAGTCGTCCATACAGCTGTGGGCATGGATGGAGGCAAAGCGCAGGGCAGTTCTTGGATACACGGCTAGTACTAAGGCAGGCTGACAGGGTGCTCACTTTGACTGTCAGATTCAAGGGGCACTAAAAAAGACAGTAATGAAGTAAAATCCCATAATGCAGTGTCTGTGAAACTACAGTTCAAAGGTTGTTTTGTGAGTTCTCCCCTGCCCCCAACCCTGCCCCGTGCCCTAGAATCTAGGTTTATTGTACTAATGATGCTGGTTACTTCTGAGGGTTGGGAGGTGGTCCTGGTCTTTCATAAAATAAATAGGTCAACTAATACTTAACATTCTTTTTTAAATAAAAACTGTCCAGTTTCAAGCGGTTCTTTAAAATATCGGCTGAATTGCTGGATATAAATTTATCAACCAGATTGAATACTTGCTTTCAGGCTAAAATATAAAATTATAATTTTCAATATTATGAATGAGAAACACTTCAGAAAATTCTTAAACTAAGCTCTGAGAGTAAAAGGCTGTATAGGTTTGGTCCTAATTTGCATTTCATATGGTTTTTTTAAATAAAATGGGCATAAAACAAGCTTGCAAGAACAATAGAATGCAAGGTAATATTTGCATATATTATAATGAATAAAAACCAATACTGACCATAGGTTCATAGGGAGACCTTCCATGACTTTAATTTCATGCATTGTTTTGCTTTGATAGTCAGTACTATATGTGTGGATGCAATTTTTGGACTCTTATTAAAGAGATGAGGTTTTCCGCCCATTTGAATTTCCAACGTTAATTGTGTGTCTCCATCTTTGTTGTTATTGTTTAATATGTATTAGGCTGCCTCAGGTCTTAGATTCGACTCACAGGATCTTTGTTGCCTCAGCTGGGATCTTCTGTTGCAGCAGGCAGACTCTCTAGTTGTAGAGTGCAAGCTCAGTAGTTACGATGAGAAGGCTTAGTTGCCCCAAAGCGTGGGGGATCTTAGCTCCTGGACCAGGGATCAAACCCATATTCCCGCGTTGTAACGTAGATTCGTAACCACTGGACCACCGGTGAAGCTCCTCTGTCTCCATCTTGATTAGACAGTTCAAGAACTGTCCTTTTTATTAGAGATACTTGGTGGTTTTCTTCCTTTCTAATACTGTTAAAATTTCTTTAAATTTGCTACTGATGTTTATCTCCATTTGTAAGGCTTAAAGATTTTCTAGATGGTGGATAGTTTTCCTTTTCTCTTGATGGGAGATGTTTGGAACCCTGCCCTTGGACTGTCTGAGGTTGCTAGAGAGCCTTTGTACACTGTCTGCTGAGCCGGAGTTGTGGATCCAGGACAGGTGGTCCCTGGTGGAGGGACAGAAAGAGGTAGCTCTGGAAGTGGCTTTGGGGGCTCGGGTCTC
Organism: Tragulus kanchil; assembly: GCA_022376925.1. Classification (NCBI taxonomy): domain Eukaryota; kingdom Metazoa; phylum Chordata; class Mammalia; order Artiodactyla; family Tragulidae; genus Tragulus; species Tragulus kanchil. The sequence goes on from JAIOJX010000005.1 coordinate 166,130,292, forward strand.
AGCCAGCCAGCGGTGGCCTCAGTCCCTTAGGCTTGTGGGTGCAGCAGTTAGCACCTCTCTGCCTCTGGCTGTGTGTATGATTTTTAAAAATACCTTTGTGTGTGTACGTTATGTCCCTTCAGTCATGTCTGACTCTGCAGCCCTGTGGACAGCAGCCCCCAGGCTCCTCTCTATGGGATTCTCCAGACAAGAATCCTGGAGTGGGTGGCCACGCCCTCCTCTGGGGGTCAGACTCGAGCCTCCTGTGTCCTCGCATTGGCAGGCAGGTTCTGTACCACTGGTACCACCTGGGAAGCCCCAAACACCTTTATTGAGGTGTAACTCATACAGCATACATCTCATCCCTTTAAAGCAGACAGTTGGGTGTTTTCTAGAATATTCTCAGAGTTGTGCAGCCACCACTTTGGTCAGTTTTAGAACATTTTTATCACCACAAAGAGATTCTCATAGTCTGTTTCCCCACCCTCACCCTTATCCTACGGATCTTTTCTGATTGCAGTAAAAGTGGATGCAATTTTTGGACTCTTATTAAAGAGATGAGGTTTTCCGCCCATTTGAATTTCCAACGTTAATTGTGTGTCTCCATCTTTGTTGTTATTGTTTAATATGTATTAGACTGCCTCAGGTCTTAGATTCGACTCACAGGATCTTTGTTGCCTCAGCTGGGATCTTCTGTTGCAGCAGGCAGACTCTCTAGTTGTAGAGTGCAAGCTCAGTAGTTACGATGAGAAGGCTTAGTTGCCCCAAAGCGTGGGGGATCTTAGCTCCTGGACCAGGGATCAAACCCATATTCCCGCGTTGTAACGTAGATTCGTAACCACTGGACCACCGGTGAAGCTCCTCTGTCTCCATCTTGATTAGACAGTTCAAGAACTGTCCTTTTTATTAGAGATACTTGGTGGTTTTCTTCCTTTCTAATACTGTTAAAATTTCTTTAAATTTGCTACTGATGTTTATCTCCATTTGTAAGGCTTAAAGATTTTCTAGATGGTGGATAGTTTTCCTTTTCTCTTGATGGGAGATGTTTGGAACCCTGCCCTTGGACTGTCTGAGGTTGCTAGAGAGCCTTTGTACACTGTCTGCTGAGCCGGAGTTGTGGATCCAGGACAGGTGGTCCCTGGTGGAGGGACAGAAAGAGGTAGCTCTGGAAGTGGCTTTGGGGGCTCGGGTCTCAGCCAGCCAGCGGTGGCCTCAGTCCCTTAGGCTTGTGGGTGCAGCAGTTAGCACCTCTCTGCCTCTGGCTGTGTGTATGATTTTTAAAAATACCTTTGTGTGTGTACGTTATGTCCCTTCAGTCATGTCTGACTCTGCAGCCCTGTGGACAGCAGCCCCCAGGCTCCTCTCTATGGGATTCTCCAGACAAGAATCCTGGAGTGGGTGGCCACGCCCTCCTCTGGGGGTCAGACTCGAGCCTCCTGTGTCCTCGCATTGGCAGGCAGGTTCTGTACCACTGGTACCACCTGGGAAGCCCCAAACACCTTTATTGAGGTGTAACTCATACAGCATACATCTCATCCCTTTAAAGCAGACAGTTGGGTGTTTTCTAGAATATTCTCAGAGTTGTGCAGCCACCACTTTGGTCAGTTTTAGAACATTTTTATCACCACAAAGAGATTCTCATAGTCTGTCCCCACCCTCACCCTCTATGCAACCAGCATTCTACTTTTATCTCTCTGGGTTTGTGTATCCTGGACACTTCATGTAAATGTAATCATGTAAGATGTGACCTTGGTGACCGGCTTCATTCACTTCGCGTGCTGTTTTCATGGTCTATGGATGTTGTGCCACGTAACAGAACTCCATTCCTTTTCATGACTGAATAATATTTCATTGTATGGATAGACCATATTTTCTTCATTCTTCCTTTGGGCATTTATGTTTCCACCTTCTGGCTATTCTGTTGTAAATAGTGATGCTGTGAATACTTATAAACAGATTTTTGTTCGAACACGTTTTTCTTTTCAGCATATACCTAGGAGGGGAAATTGCTCTGCCGCGTGTAGTTAGTTCTATTCTTAACTTTTGAGAAACTACCATACTACTTTCTTTTGTGGCTGCACCATGTTACATACCCACGAGTAAAGTAGGAGGGTTCCAGTTTTTCCATGTCCTCACTCACACTTATTTTTTTCCATTTATTTTTTTAAATTGTAGTCATCCTAGTGGGTGTGAAATAGTATCACACTGTGGCTTTGATGTGCATTTCCCTAGTGATACTGAGGATTTTTTTGATGCTGAGGATTTTTCTTGGACTTGTTGGGTGTTTGTATGTCTTCCTCAGGAAAAAGTCTCTTCACATCCTTTGCTCATTTAAAAAATTGGGTTGTGTCTTTTTGTTGAGGTGGGCCACGATTTTTGTAAATAAAGCTTTATAGGAACAGACTGGGATTCGGGTGAGGCAAGTGAGACAGGATTGCCCTGTGGACAGCAGCCCCCAGGCTCCTCTCTATGGGATTCTCCAGACAAGAATCCTGGAGTGGGTGGCCACGCCCTCCTCTGGGGGTCAGACTCGAGCCTCCTGTGTCCTCGCATTGGCAGGCAGGTTCTGTACCACTGGTACCACCTGGGAAGCCCCAAACACCTTTATTGAGGTGTAACTCATACAGCATACATCTCATCCCTTTAAAGCAGACAGTTGGGTGTTTTCTAGAATATTCTCAGAGTTGTGCAGCCACCACTTTGGTCAGTTTTAGAACATTTTTATCACCACAAAGAGATTCTCATAGTCTGTCCCCACCCTCACCCTCTATGCAACCAGCATTCTACTTTTATCTCTCTGGGTTTGTGTATCCTGGACACTTCATGTAAATGTAATCATGTAAGATGTGACCTTGGTGACCGGCTTCATTCACTTCGCGTGCTGTTTTCATGGTCTATGGATGTTGTGCCACGTAACAGAACTCCATTCCTTTTCATGACTGAATAATATTTCATTGTATGGATAGACCATATTTTCTTCATTCTTCCTTTGGGCATTTATGTTTCCACCTTCTGGCTATTCTGTTGTAAATAGTGATGCTGTGAATACTTATAAACAGATTTTTGTTCGAACACGTTTTTCTTTTCAGCATATACCTAGGAGGGGAAATTGCTCTGCCGCGTGTAGTTAGTTCTATTCTTAACTTTTGAGAAACTACCATACTACTTTCTTTTGTGGCTGCACCATGTTACATACCCACGAGTAAAGTAGGAGGGTTCCAGTTTTTCCATGTCCTCACTCACACTTATTTTTTTCCATTTATTTTTTTAAATTGTAGTCATCCTAGTGGGTGTGAAATAGTATCACACTGTGGCTTTGATGTGCATTTCCCTAGTGATACTGAGGATTTTTTTGATGCTGAGGATTTTTCTTGGACTTGTTGGGTGTTTGTATGTCTTCCTCAGGAAAAAGTCTCTTCACATCCTTTGCTCATTTAAAAAATTGGGTTGTGTCTTTTTGTTGAGGTGGGCCACGATTTTTGTAAATAAAGCTTTATAGGAACAGACTGGGATTCGGGTGAGGCAAGTGAGACAGGATTGTATAGGTGGCAGAGTAGGAGCCTGTCTTTTTTTGAAATGTTGATGTTTTATCATATTTGAATCATTTTTTGATTTTTTTAAATAATGCATTAAAAACGTTCCTTGATGGCAGGGTTTTGGGGTTTTGGGTTTTTTTTTTTTTTGGCACCCCCATAGATTTTGTGCCAGAAACCAGTGCCTCACTGACTTCCCTGCATTCATGGCCCTGTTTAAACATATGGCAGAAAAAGAGTTATTGCGACCTGTTTACAAATGCGCTGTGCTGCGCCGGTAGGAAGAATGGCTGTCTTTCCCTTTTCCTTAGCCTCCCAGAGCTCCAGTTGGAGCTGTCCAGCCCTGCGCCATTTGCTTGGTGTCTGCCCTTTTTCCTGCTCACCTGGAGCCCACCCCCAGGCCCGAGCTGACAGCCGCTGGTGGATACGGATCAGACCTCTTGGGCCGTCCAGCATCCTTTTCCATCCCTGCGGCCGCTGCTGCCACAGGGTGAGCTGACTCGAATGACGGCCTATACGCACTAGGTAGTGCACTGTGGTCAGAGGAGGCATCTTTAATGTGACAGGAAATCGGGGGGCCGTCCAGGTCCTCTTCAGTATCTGCACAAAGCTCACTCTCTGTTTTGTCCAATTCGGACTCGCGTTTTTCTTAAATCAAGAGCAGACGACCCCTGGTATGCATGCTAATTGACTCGCGAGGCGCGCGGCAACTCGGTGCCAGGACCGCGGCAGTGCGGGGATGCGCTCAGTCGCGGTGCGGCAGCCCCCGGCCAGCGGCCTGCCAGGCAGGAGGGATGGCTCTCTGAAAAGGCGAGCATGTACTCTCTCGGGAGCCGGGCCGGGGGCCGTGCCTTCTTTGGGACGTGGGCGGTACCGGACTGGCCGCGCCTGCGCACTGGCCGCGCGCCGCGGTGGGCGTGGGCGGCGGAAGTGTGACGAGTTTGTGGGCTGGACTTGGTGCTGCCGCGCCGCCGCTGCCGCAGTCCCCGCAGTTGGTGCAGGCGTTAGGTCTAGCGCAGGTGGCTTTGAGCTTCAACTTGTTGACGGACGGACAGACTGACTGACGAGATGCCTCGCTCCCACCGGCCGCCTCCGACCGCCCAGCGGCAGGCGAACGCCACGGGCAGTGCCGCCGGCAACGCTGCCGAGCCCAAGCCCGAAGGCGGCAGTCTGGCGACCACTTTCAAGATTTTTCTCCTTTTTGCAGGACTTATGGTTAAAGTGCCTGTCGGGTTGTATTTTTCCTGCAAACTGTTGCTTTTCCAAAGCCTCCTGTTAATGTCTCCTGATGACAGTGGCTTTTACGCGACCATTGTCGCGGTGGTGGGGCTGCATGTGGTGCTGGCGGTGTTTGTGTTCATCGTGTGGAAGGAGGGGATGCCCGACTGGCGGGAAGAGAAGAACGAGTAGTGGGCCCTTCCCTCCGAGCTGCAGGCGCGGGGCGGGGGAGCACCGACAGCGGGTTTCTTTCTTTTCTTGTCTGTGCTTTAAAAAAAGTGGGGGCGAGGGGATTATTTTGTTTTTCTGCTTAACTAGGGTGGAGGGTGGTGGGGAGGGACATTTAAGTATTTACTGCAGCCTATATACTTCGGTAAAAACGCGGGTGGGGGGAGGGTTGACATTCTTCTCGATTGTGACGTGCCAGGTGCTTTTCGTTCTAGACATAGTGATGATCATGTTTGACCAGTGTAAATATCATTGTCAAAATAGACACTGGATAAAGTACTGCTAATTAGTAGGTGTAGAATTTTTTTTCATATTAAACTGTGTGTCGTGACGTAATTTTTATGGCTCGGCTCAAGCAACAGTTTTACGAGTGCAGGTAAGCACCAGTGCGCAATAACTACATTCTGTCTTACAGTGTTGCTCTGTGGTATTCTCAGGCTGCCAAGATCGTAGACGAGGGTTTTCTCTTTGCTGTTGGTTGGTTATTGCTTGTAGTTTGGATCATTCTGCGTATTAATTGGGTTTTAACTTCTTCCCTAATTAGCTGTATTTTGGGAGCAAGTTTTTTGTGAAAATGGAGGTACATTTGTTATTTTAGATTAAGATTGTTCCAGTTTATGCTGCAACAAGATGCCCCTGACGTAAAATACTGCACTTTAAAATCTTGGTAAAATTTTCTCTGCAGTACTTGGTAAACAGTGACCTCATTCTTAACGCAGATTTTGTATGTGACTTATTTACATTCCACCTACTTGTCATCCCTCCTACTGTTTTCATTTTTTACATCGCAGTTTTTGCAAATAGCTGTAAAATTCCATGCCGCCGGCAACGCTGCCGAGCCCAAGCCCGAAGGCGGCAGTCTGGCGACCACTTTCAAGATTTTTCTCCTTTTTGCAGGACTTATGGTTAAAGTGCCTGTCGGGTTGTATTTTTCCTGCAAACTGTTGCTTTTCCAAAGCCTCCTGTTAATGTCTCCTGATGACAGTGGCTTTTACGCGACCATTGTCGCGGTGGTGGGGCTGCATGTGGTGCTGGCGGTGTTTGTGTTCATCGTGTGGAAGGAGGGGATGCCCGACTGGCGGGAAGAGAAGAACGAGTAGTGGGCCCTTCCCTCCGAGCTGCAGGCGCGGGGCGGGGGAGCACCGACAGCGGGTTTCTTTCTTTTCTTGTCTGTGCTTTAAAAAAAGTGGGGGCGAGGGGATTATTTTGTTTTTCTGCTTAACTAGGGTGGAGGGTGGTGGGGAGGGACATTTAAGTATTTACTGCAGCCTATATACTTCGGTAAAAACGCGGGTGGGGAGGGTTGACATTCTTCTCGATTGTGACGTGCCAGGTGCTTTTCGTTCTAGACATAGTGATGATCATGTTTGACCAGTGTAAATATCATTGTCAAAATAGACACTGGATAAAGTACTGCTAATTAGTAGGTGTAGAATTTTTTTTCATATTAAACTGTGTGTCGTGACGTAATTTTTATGGCTCGGCTCAAGCAACAGTTTTACGAGTGCAGGTAAGCACCAGTGCGCAATAACTACATTCTGTCTTACAGTGTTGCTCTGTGGTATTCTCAGGCTGCCAAGATCGTAGACGAGGGTTTCTCTTTGCTGTTGGTTGGTTATTGCTTGTAGTTTGGATCATTCTGCGTATTAATTGGGTTTTAACTTCTTCCCTAATTAGCTGTATTTTGGGAGCAAGTTTTTTGTGAAAATGGAGGTACATTTGTTATTTTAGATTAAGATTGTTCCAGTTTATGCTGCAACAAGATGCCCCTGACGTAAAATACTGCACTTTAAAATCTTGGTAAAATTTTCTCTGCAGTACTTGGTAAACAGTGACCTCATTCTTAACGCAGATTTTGTATGTGACTTATTTACATTCCACCTACTTGTCATCCCCCCTCCTACTGTTTTCCATTTGTTTTTCAGTAGCATCCGACTAGTTTTTGCAAATAGCTGTAAAATTCTAAGGGATTGATAGACATAAATATTCCACCAGTGAAATTTTGAGAAGAAATATAAAAGTGCATATTAATTTTTACCATTTGATTGGAAAAGCTGTTTTAATAGTAGATGAATGTTTGATTGAAAGGTTGAGTTCAGATTCTTCCCGTGTTACCTGCTATTTGTAATTTTACATGTTGACCTTTTACAAAAATTAGTATTTAGTTTAATAGTTCATCAAGTCACTTAAGTTTCTAATCCTTATTCTGATATTTGATTTTAAAATAGAGATAAAATATATATAGCAAAATGGGCTTAGAATAAGGGAATGTTTACTCATTCCCTAAAAGCTGAGTAAATCTGTAGTAAAAAAAAAAAGCAAAATAGTTTTGGCTCAGTTCTGTCTTTGCACATAAATGTCTTGTTTACGTGAAAGTCTTACAGAGGGTGCATTCTACATGAGTGTAAACATACGCCAAATGTGCAGTGTCATTTTGAGGATCAGTTGATGTGAGATGCTCTAGACAATTTCTTTTTTCTCAGTCTGATATTTTCCTTTCTTCACAGTCCTTAACCCTGCACCATCATCCAGTTCCTTCTCCCCTCCTTACCCTGTTCCCCCTAAACTCCCCCTTCTCCTTGGCTACTCCTCAGCTCCAGTACTTCCATCTACCCCAGCTAAACTGTGTTCTTTTTTTTTTTTTTTTAATCTCCAATTGGATAGATTGCATACGTTTAACTTCAGAAGTAGGATTCATTGATCACTTGATTTTTTTTCCCCACCCTATCTCCCACCAGTCTTTTATCATAAGGGGATCTGCTATAGAAAAAATGTAGATGAAAACGAACAGATTTAATTCCCTGTGTTGTGTTTGTTTAGCCTCATTGATGCTACTCACAGAGATGTGGATGTGCTGTTCCTGCTTTCTAACTCTGCCTACTACGTGGCCTAGTAAGTTGCTTATTTATTTATTTATTTTTTTCATTTAATTTTTTTTTTTTATTCTTTATTTTAAAGGTTTTACAGGGTTTTGTTGTTCACAGACATGTATGTTCCCAGATCAGTCATATGCATATCCATGGTCCCCACCCGCCCAGATCCCCCCATTCCACCCCTCCAGACCTTCGCCCCAAGCCATTGTAAGCACTCCTATTGTAAGTTGCTTATTGACTTAAAGCTATAATTTCTTTTTAGTTGTTTATAGTCAGTGTTTTTATAATAGTTTTATTTGAGTGTTTAAAATTATTTTTTATACATCTCAAGTTTTGATGTATCCTATGTATTTTTATTGTAATTAACTATATACCATTGTTTTTATTACTACACTGTGTTTCCCCATTCTTAGGCATTAATATACTTCCATCTTTTTTTTACTATAATGAATGCACAGCTGTTTGTGCAGATAATTGTGTGTGTGTGTGTGCACATACATTTCTCTGGTTATAAGGGTATGATGATTTATATGACTTTTTATGTGTTACTGCAAGATTGATCTCCAGAAATGACAGGCAGTTAACAAGGTCACTAGCAGAAACACAAGGCTTTCCTCAGAGCCTTAACCAGAATTATTTTTTTCAAGTGTGTATTCACTTTCTTTCTGGCCTTGTATGAACTGTCATTTTTCAGTCATTGGCTCAGGTGCCTGCTGGCACTGATCATATGGATTTCTCATTTTGGATAACAAATTTATCTGCCAGATCAGGAATACATAGCTTTAGTATGTGTTTTGCTTTCCTTTTAGGTTAAGTTTCAGGCTCATTGGCTTTAGTTGTTTTTTTAAGAGCTTTTGTAAAACTGAATTTAACATTTCTTTGTAATTGATTTCTTTTAGTGTCAGATCTAAAAGCTGATTTTCATTTATCTGTTAGACTGTATGTATTAACTCTTTACCCCAGAATGTATTGTGTTGTGGAAGACTTTACCTGCATGATGGCTGTTGCTGTTAATGCTCAGCTGACAAGCTAAATATGCTTTTGATTTTAATTCTCTTCTCACTCTTCCCCTTTGTCTAGTTATGATGATGAAGTTGACAAAGTAAACCAGTATCAGCGACTAAGTCTAGAAGACCTGGAGAAAATAGAAATAGGTAAACTTAACACACGAGAGTGGGTCACTATTTAAGCAACCAGTTTAACATCCTCCTGGAATCAGAAAGGAATAGCCCAAGTAGTCCATTGCTTAAGATTCTTCTCTATATTTTAGAGCTTAGTGGAGGAAGAATAACTGTTTCTTTCATTACTTGCTTTGTGAGGATTAATCCTGAGATTTATAAAGTTTAAATATTTGAGACTGAAGAATTTTTATTTATAGTCTCATTAGCCCAAATCATTATGCATGATAAGTATGTTTTCATTTAGATTATCAAGGAAAAAGAAGTGCTAAGTAATGAATTGATGAATGTTTGTTAGTATTTTGAAGATACAGAAGAAAGTGAATGTTATGGGAAAGATGTACATATATTCACTTGGGTCCTTAGGTCCTGAACCCACTCTTTTTGGTAAGCCAAAGTTCTCCTGCATGCGGCTGCACTACCGATGTAAAGAGGCGAGTGGCTATTTCCATACCCTGAGAGCTGTCATGCGCAATCCAGAAGAGGATGGAAAAGGTAATGGAGGAATGGAAGTAGTCTGAGATAACTTTCATTTGCTCTTATAAGCCCAAGTAGAACTGGACACTGTAAATACTGTTACAGTCCTGAGTGATCCAGGAAAACAGCTTTGTGATTTGAGATCTTGAAATAGAAACTTTGTTCCCAGCAATGCTGAGACACTATTTGAATTGATGATATAGTTGAGAATCTATTGTGGGAATTCTCAGTATGTTGGCCACATGGGTGTCATGGCTTTTCCCATCACATGCTCCTCTCATGGATGGTAGTCAGGGACAGTGCCTGTCTTGTCCATGGCTGTTGTCTCAGCATCTGGCACAGTGTTTGGACAGACTAGAGTTTCAGAATAAACTTTTTTTGCCTCTAAATCATCGTATATTTTTCATCCATCTTTATTCTTTGGCATTTAAGAATAAAGGCCATCCCTTCACAGTGGCCTCTCTCATTGCAGAGTACTGGCTCTGGGTGCATGTGCTCCAGAGCGCTGGCTCGCAGTTGGACACAACAGCCCAGCTGTTCCTCGGCACGTGGGATCTTCCTGGGCCAGGGATCAAACCGGTGCCCCTTGCACTGCAAGGCGGACTCCTTACCTACTGGACCACCAGGGAAGCCCGAGAATAAACTTTTAATTCCAGTTGATTTGGGTTTTTTTTGTCTTCATTTTGTCTTGGGTTAAAATTTTAGAAACATTTTGAATTAGGGGAGTAAAGAGCAAATAGCATTCTTCTGTAAATTATAGCAAATAAACTTGTATTTAGTTATAACATTAAAATTTTCATTTCAAGTTCTGAGTTAGAACTGCTCATTTTTAAACTTGTGTTGGAGGAAGTGGCAAGTAGTTCTGTTTGGTTTCAGATACCCTCCAGTGCATTGCAGAGATGCTGCAGATCACCAAGCAAGCCATGGGGCTAGACGTGCCTATACTAGAGAAGAGGCTTGAGAGGTAAGATACTGCTCTGGGTAGGGGCATTTGAGAGAAACTCTTTTGGTAAGCCAAAGTTCTCCTGCATGCGGCTGCACTACCGATGTAAAGAGGCGAGTGGCTATTTCCATACCCTGAGAGCTGTCATGCGCAATCCAGAAGAGGATGGAAAAGGTAATGGAGGAATGGAAGTAGTCTGAGATAACTTTCATTTGCTCTTATAAGCCCAAGTAGAACTGGACACTGTAAATACTGTTACAGTCCTGAGTGATCCAGGAAAACAGCTTTGTGATTTGAGATCTTGAAATAGAAACTTTGTTCCCAGCAATGCTGAGACACTATTTGAATTGATGATATAGTTGAGAATCTATTGTGGGAATTCTCAGTATGTTGGCCACATGGGTGTCATGGCTTTTCCCATCACATGCTCCTCTCATGGATGGTAGTCAGGGACAGTGCCTGTCTTGTCCATGGCTGTTGTCTCAGCATCTGGCACAGTGTTTGGACAGACTAGAGTTTCAGAATAAACTTTTTTTGCCTCTAAATCATCGTATATTTTTCATCCATCTTTATTCTTTGGCATTTAAGAATAAAGGCCATCCCTTCACAGTGGCCTCTCTCATTGCAGAGTACTGGCTCTGGGTGCATGTGCTCCAGAGCGCTGGCTCGCAGTTGGACACAACAGCCCAGCTGTTCCTCGGCACGTGGGATCTTCCTGGGCCAGGGATCAAACCGGTGCCTTGCACTGCAAGGCGGACTTTTTACCTACTGGACCACCAGGGAAGCCCGAGAATAAACTTTTAATTCCAGTTGATTTGGGTTTTTTTTGTCTTCATTTTGTCTTGGGTTAAAATTTTAGAAACATTTTGAATTAGGGGAGTAAAGAGCAAATAGCATTCTTCTGTAAATTATAGCAAATAAACTTGTATTTAGTTATAACATTAAAATTTTCATTTCAAGTTCTGAGTTAGAACTGCTCATTTTTAAACTTGTGTTGGAGGAAGTGGCAAGTAGTTCTGTTTGGTTTCAGATACCCTCCAGTGCATTGCAGAGATGCTGCAGATCACCAAGCAAGCCATGGGGCTAGACGTGCCTATACTAGAGAAGAGGCTTGAGAGGTAAGATACTGCTCTGGGTAGCGGTGTCTTTATTCTGCAGAGAAAATTTTACTTCTTTTAAAGTATCTGCAAAAGGGAGAGAAATCACATTATGATACTGTATTGGTAGAGGAGGAAGGATCATACCTTTGTGGGTCAGAAAGTAATACTTTTGTTTAAATTATGACTCCAAGTGATAGATTTTAAAAACTCTTATTAAATATCCTCTTGAGAGGGAGCAATCAAATGTAAATAACTTTTTAGAAAAAATAACCAGCCAATATGTTTTAAACACTAGGTTTTTCAATTTGGAAAAAGAATGCCTATAAGCAGATTATTTTACATTTAAAATTTGTGGACTCTCCATCTAATAAGCAGGTTTTAAGGTCTAAATTCTACTAGAAAGGAGAGCTATCTGGTGAAATTGTTCAGTCTTATATTAGTAGAAATAATTATTTCAGTAGCTTTTTTTGTTTATTGAGATTCTTTAAATTTTATAGTACTGTACTCAATAGCTCTTTAACATAATTTTTAATGAAATATTCTCATGACCAGTGATCCTGTTTAACCAACAAGTGTCAAACAATGTATTGAGATGTGTGGTAAATAGGACTGACTTTTTTCTCATTTTTAGCAGCCGGATGGATACCAAAGGGGAAAACACTAAGTTATTTAGGTTGAATGTTCCAAGGGTGTTCTCAGAATAACGCAGAAAGAGGTTGAGGCTACTGTTAGGCTTCCCTCCCTCTTCCCCCTCTTCTCTCTCCTCTCTGAATGCCAGGGAGAACCGTTGAAGGAAACGTGGCAGTAACAGACTATGGTCAGCTCTGAAGACAAAAGATCTGGTCCATGAGAGCATAATTCATCTGTTACTGTGAAGAGCTTAGATAAGTAGGGTTAAGGGACTGCAGATGTAGTGTTCCCCCAGGACGGCTCTTAGTGCCTCAGGTGGCCGACTTGAGAAAGAAGACAGCTCCTAGGGGAGACATCTGCTTGCTGGACTTGAGGTTAAAAGTCACACAGCCGTGCCACCCATTCCCACTTGGTACCTGGGCGTGACTCATCAGTGTCGTTTACAAAGGCTTCTGCTATCGTGTTACAAAACAGAAAATACTCTGCTTTGGTGGTTCCGAAGACTTAATTTGAGAAAGATGAAGTTATCTGATTAATCATCTCCTAATGCTATGTTGAAATGACAATATTTTGTATATAAAGTTGTATTTAGCCCCTAGGTTTGTACTGGACAGTAATGCTCTAGCATCAAGCCTAAGGGGTTATGTAGATTTATCATTTAGCAGTATAAGTATACTATTTTTAAGAAATTGAGGCCAACTTAAGGGTTTTCACTTTTGTTAGTAATTGGACTTGGTATACTGGATTCCATGGGAAATTAACTTATTTCTTCTTTAATCTGTAGGAAGAGCAGTAAACCTCATGAAGACATCATTGGCATCAGATCTCAAAACCAAGGCTCTTTGGCCCAGGGAAAAAAATTCTTAATGAGCAAATTTTCATCTCTAAATCAAAAAGTGTAACATACCAAATCCAACGTAAACATTGGCAATCTACGAAAGCTAGGAAATTTTACAAAACCTGAGATGAAAGTTAACTTCCTAAAACCAAACTTAAAAGTCAATCTCTGGAAATCAGATAGTAGTCTTGAAACCCTGGAAAACACAAGTGTGATGGATAATAAAGCCCAGGCAGACTCAGAAGGGGAAATGTCTTCAGACAATGACTCGTACCACTCAGATGAATTCCTTACAAATTCCAAGTCTGATGAAGACAGGCAGCTAGCTAACTCTTTGGAGAACGTAGGGCCAATAGACTATGTTCTTCCCAGTTGTGGTATTATTGCTTCAGCACCTCGATTAGGTAGTCGGTCGCAGTCTGTTAGCAGCACTGATATTAGCATTCATGTTCCTTCAGAGGGTCCTCCCACTCATGAAGGGGGGCCTGTGAAAGGCCACGAGTCTTCTTTGAAGAAGAGTCCTTCTGGGACAACATACACATACTGCTGGGCTCTGCCAAGCCTGTGGATGTTTACTGCCACAGATTTGTTCAGGACGCACAGAACAAAGTGACCCAGCTACCAGAAACCAGGTCTCTTTCTCAGCAGGCTAGTGAGGAAGGTCTGCTTGCTGGACTTGAGGTTAAAAGTCACACAGCCGTGCCACCCATTCCCACTTGGTACCTGGGCGTGACTCATCAGTGTCGTTTACAAAGGCTTCTGCTATCGTGTTACAAAACAGAAAATACTCTGCTTTGGTGGTTCCGAAGACTTAATTTGAGAAAGATGAAGTTATCTGATTAATCATCTCCTAATGCTATGTTGAAATGACAATATTTTGTATATAAAGTTGTATTTAGCCCCTAGGTTTGTACTGGACAGTAATGCTCTAGCATCAAGCCTAAGGGGTTATGTAGATTTATCATTTAGCAGTATAAGTATACTATTTTTAAGAAATTGAGGCCAACTTAAGGGTTTTCACTTTTGTTAGTAATTGGACTTGGTATACTGGATTCCATGGGAAATTAACTTATTTCTTCTTTAATCTGTAGGAAGAGCAGTAAACCTCATGAAGACATCATTGGCATCAGATCTCAAAACCAAGGCTCTTTGGCCCAGGGAAAAAAATTCTTAATGAGCAAATTTTCATCTCTAAATCAGAAAGTGAAGCAGACCAAATCCAACGTAAACATTGGCAATCTACGAAAGCTAGGAAATTTTACAAAACCTGAGATGAAAGTTAACTTCCTAAAACCAAACTTAAAAGTCAATCTCTGGAAATCAGATAGTAGTCTTGAAACCCTGGAAAACACAAGTGTGATGGATAATAAAGCCCAGGCAGACTCAGAAGGGGAAATGTCTTCAGACAATGACTCGTACCACTCAGATGAATTCCTTACAAATTCCAAGTCTGATGAAGACAGGCAGCTAGCTAACTCTTTGGAGAACGTAGGGCCAATAGACTATGTTCTTCCCAGTTGTGGTATTATTGCTTCAGCACCTCGATTAGGTAGTCGGTCGCAGTCTGTTAGCAGCACTGATATTAGCATTCATGTTCCTTCAGAGGGTCCTCCCACTCATGAAGGGGGGCCTGTGAAAGGCCACGAGTCTTCTTTGAAGAAGAGTCCTTCTGCGGACAACATACACATACTGCTGGGCTCTGCCAAGCCTGTGGATGTTTACTGCCACAGATTTGTTCAGGACGCACAGAACAAAGTGACCCAGCTACCAGAAACCAGGTCTCTTTCTCAGCAGGCTAGTGAGGAAGGAAATCAAATGACCAATCCAGTTTCTCGTGAAGAAAGTCAAATTGAATCAACGGAACAGATGCCTTCTCGACCTTCTCAGTTAGACGTGTCTTTTTCTGCAGCAAGCTCACAGTTCTTGTCTGTTGAATCAGTGCATTCCGTTGTATCTCAAAAGACCCCCGGCTCCGAATCCGGCCCACTTGAACTTGAGAGAGGACTTCGTGTAACTCCTTCTCCTTCAGAGAGCTGTAGCAGCAGAGCAGTCTCTCCCTTTGCAAAGATTCGAAGTTCCATGGCCCAGGTGGCTAACATTACCCAAGCTGGATTAACCCAGGGGATAAACTTTGCAGTGGCAAAGGTTCAGAAGAGCCCTGCAGAACCCGAAGGAGTTCATGAAGTCCAGCAAAATGAACTGAAACATATGTTTACACAATGCCAGACACGAATAATTCAGATTTAGTTTTTAGTCACACAGAGTCCTGTGGCTTTTACTTAATCCAAAATAAAAGAGGTGTCACATAGCCTGTACTGTATCTGAATCTAGGGATCACAAATTCTAATTATGTTAATGTGGAAAGGTTTTAAAAGGAGACTGAACATGAGCAGATTTTCCAAAATTTGAGAGCTAGGATAATGGAAGTGCATCATCCTAGAGTAGGACCTTAAGTAGTTATATAGACTACAATTTGTCTCTTCAGCAGTAATTCAGGAATAGATTACTTTGGGACGTAATAACCTGAACCTTTTTTGGAGTGGGGTGGTGGGTACAATGTATGAAGTAGACACAAAGGTGGGGACATGGATCCTTCTAGATGATCATAATTGTTACTGTCCTGTCAGTTCATTTCTGTGTGTGACCTCTGCAAGGTAAAATCTTAAGTGACTTTAATAAAAGTGTTACTTGGTTTAATAGCAGCACTGATATTAGCATTCATGTTCCTTCAGAGGGTCCTCCCACTCATGAAGGGGGCCTGTGAAAGGCCACGAGTCTTCTTTGAAGAAGAGTCCTTCTGGACAACATACAAATACTGCTGGGCTCTGACAAGCCTGTGGATGTTTACTGCCACAGATTTGTTCAGGACGCACAGAACAAAGTGACCCAGCTACCAGAAACCAGGTCTCTTTCTCAGCAGGCTAGTGAGGAAGGAAATCAAATGACCAATCCAGTTTCTCGTGAAGAAAGTCAAATTGAATCAACGGAACAGATGCCTTCTCGACCTTCTCAGTTAGACGTGTCTTTTTCTGCAGCAAGCTCACAGTTCTTGTCTGTTGAATCAGTGCATTCCGTTGTATCTCAAAAGACCCCCGGCTCCGAATCCGGCCCACTTGAACTTGAGAGAGGACTTCGTGTAACTCCTTCTCCTTCAGAGAGCTGTAGCAGCAGAGCAGTCTCTCCCTTTGCAAAGATTCGAAGTTCCATGGCCCAGGTGGCTAACATTACCCAAGCTGGATTAACCCAGGGGATAAACTTTGCAGTGGCAAAGGTTCAGAAGAGCCCTGCAGAACCCGAAGGAGTTCATGAAGTCCAGCAAAATGAACTGAAACATATGTTTACACAATGCCAGACACGAATAATTCAGATTTAGTTTTTAGTCACACAGAGTCCTGTGGCTTTTACTTAATCCAAAATAAAAGAGGTGTCACATAGCCTGTACTGTATCTGAATCTAGGGATCACAAATTCTAATTATGTTAATGTGGAAAGGTTTTAAAAGGAGACTGAACATGAGCAGATTTTCCAAAATTTGAGAGCTAGGATAATGGAAGTGCATCATCCTAGAGTAGGACCTTAAGTAGTTATATAGACTACAATTTGTCTCTTCAGCAGTAATTCAGGAATAGATTACTTTGGGACGTAATAACCTGAACCTTTTTTGGAGTGGGGTGGGTGGGTACAATGTATGAAGTAGACACAAAGGTGGGGACATGGATCCTTCTAGATGATCATAATTGTTACTGTCCTGTCAGTTCATTTCTGTGTGTGACCTCTGCAAGGTAAAATCTTAAGTGACTTTAATAAAAGTGTTACTTGTATGGAGAAACATTTTAATATAAACTGTTGGTTTAATTTTTGATGGCTTAACCATTCCCTGTAGAGTTGAGGGCTAACAGCACTGTAGTCAAGAAATGTATGCCCACGTTGACCCTCATCTTCCCCACGTTGTACTTTCCCTAAGTCTAGCAGCTTTAAGACCTGTCAGTCGTGAAACCTGAGATATCAGATGTGATAACCAGCACCTATTAATTTTACTCTTTTCAGAAACATTAAGAATGTCCACATCGGATACTGGAAAAGTTTGAAAGTTATCAAGTTGTAACTTGTTGCAGGGGGCAGTCCGTAACATCTTGTATAGGCTGTCAAAACTACTGAGAATTTTAGTCTGAAGCCTGACTCTAAAACTAGGTTTTATGACTGACGACCAAATGGAACCAGGGCCTTACTTATCTGTTAAGCCCCCAGAGTAAGAAAATTGCACATCTTATTCCAAACAAGTGTTAGTTTGTCTGGTATCTTTAGAGCCTTACTTTGTTGGAGTAATTCTCAGCTAAACATGATGTCTGTTGTAACTTTGATAAGTATTTCCACTTTTGTTATTTATTAGTGGTATCTTTTTTTGAAGTGTCAAATGTTGTGACTATTTAAAATAAAATATCATTATAATTTAAAGTGACAATGTGTATGAGAAGTCCTTCAGTAACATTTTGAAGATAAGGGTTTGATTTTTTAAGCCAGACTTTAGAATTCAGAAGCAAAGGTAAGTTAGCTATAACTGAAACCTTTGGTTCCAGCCTTTCCAAGTAACTTCATTCTTAAAAGTATTACCATTTTAAAAATCCAGTACTGAATCTGAACACATATTCTCTTACCATCTTTTCCTGAAACTTAGGTGTCCTACGACACGAGAGAATATAAAGTCAAGGTCAGGTGATAAAAATGTGTTTTAATGTGTTTTGGAATTAAGGAAATTAATTAATTAATGAATTCCAAAGAGTTTTTTGGAAACTAAGCAGGGTGATGTTTAATTCCAGTCAGGGTAATAGAGTTGTCTGTTCAGTTTCCCAGTGCTTCAAATAGGATTCATGTTGCATTAGATCCACAAACTTCATTGTCCATGGAGAAAAGCACTTCTGAAGCCTAGAGTACCAGTCTCCTACCTGAGTGGGACTTCAGAGAGAGGACATCATGCTGTACCGTCGCTTACCAGAGTCTACCTCTGGTGGTGGTTTTCCACACAGAAGATCACACGGGGAGACGCTCATAAGTCATGAACAACAGCCCAAGTACTTGTAATTTGGTAAGTTTTATTTATTTGAAAGAGGGTTTTTCCTTTCAAGGGAACTTCTCTGTAAGACCAAGCAAATTATGTACTTCTCTTTGGTAAATTACAATTCACATTGGCACAATAAACACACAATAACTAATCTACTCTGTTGAATTTTAGTCTCACAAATCCAGTTGAGCCTTTACTTCTAAAAGTATAAGGAAAGTCTAATCTACCTGTTATAAAAATGAAAACCAGTTAGAATTCTAAGTATAAACAGATTATTTACATTAGTTTATAAAAATAGATTTGAGTGTAGGAAAAGTTCAAGAACTAGTAATTTCCACTTCAGTTCATGAGGCATAGTTAAGTTCCTCCATTTTCAAGGCTGACCCTGTTTTCTTGGTTACCAGTGTCGGTTTAGGCCTTGGGGGCAAGGGGATGCCGAATTTAAGTAATCATTTAACTGATCTCTAATGTTTCCAACTAAGTAAGTTACTGACTAAAGAAACTAATCTTCACATATAACCAGTGGTAGCTTAAAAAGGTAATATTCTAACCTTTCCAAAGATTCTCAATGTCACAATTATACTACTATACTGTATCAATTTGCTTTCTAGCTATGGGTAGTAGTTTTGTTCCTTTAATAATTTGTTAAGATTAACTTGGCGAAAACCTACCTGCATACAACTTTATCAGGGCATTCCTGGACTAGCAGATAATGTTAGTTTATTTCATACATCTGGAACTAATTGATAAACATATAAAAAGTTCAGAATGCAAGGTAATCATCAAAGCAACTAAATATGACATTTATTAGACAAAAGAATTAAAGACCACTTTTTCTAAAGAAGGCATGTTTTAAGAAGTTATTTTGTTCTCTTCCTCTTTGGGCAAAACAACTTCACAGGGCAGGCAGCATTCCCTTTAAGTAAGTCCCATAAATAGTGGTTCCCAATGCATTAGAGTGAAATAAGAAAAATAATGACAGTGTTGGCTTTTTTTTTTTTCTTTTTCCCCCCAAACATCTACATTTATTCCATTTAAAGGACTACCTCTTATTCTGAGATGACTGTCCTTTTATGAAAAAAAAAGGGGGCGTAATGATACAATAAGTTCTGATTGCTTGGCAAAATAAATTGGCAACTCTTTCAGTTCCCACAATTTTTAGAAATAGTACTGGTTCATGAAACCCAAAAGTCTGGGAACCACTGCCATTTAAAGGCTTGCTTTGCATGTTGTTAACAACTATTAAATGGAGAAAGAGGTGTGGGTCAAATGTCTGGGAAAGTATACTACAGAATTTCACGTGATCGTGTGAATTAATGGCAAGTATGTTCCATTCCCCAAACCTGGACCACTATACATGTTCAGACGCACTTTCACTGGAAAGATAAAAATCTAAAGTGAACAACTGCTGACTTTGGAATTCCAACAGTTTTCTTCAAATGCTGTTCACATTTGTATTTCAACAGAGTCTGGCCAGTGACTTAGCTAAAGCTAAGGAAACTAAGGAAATGGTGTGATCAGCAACATTATCAATATTAAACTTTTAATATCAAATACATTTTTGTACATTGTTACTAATTTATATAATTATAAAACAAAATTCAAAAGCTCCATAAAATCAGTAAGGTAAAAGCCCTTACTGAATATTATATAAACTTTAGATGTTAACAGTTGTGATCTCAGGAAAAGTGACTGGTTTCTTTGATACAAATTATCTACAAAACAACGTGGTATAAACGATACTTGAATTTTACAACAATGTGGCTATAGTTTGCCCATGACTTTCTTAGATGTCAGACCCTCACAGTTCATTTCCGTTCATACATTTCCGCTGCTGAAGTCTGGCTCTTCTTAAAGACTCCAGCTGCTTGGCTCTCAGCCACCGTTCTCTTGACAGCGTTGTCTGACCAGCGCTGAGAGACAGAAACCTGGTTGAAATACAGAACAAATTTAAGTTATTTTGTTCTCTTCCTCTTTGGGCAAAACAACTTCACAGGGCAGGCAGCATTCCCTTTAAGTAAGTCCCATAAATAGTGGTTCCCAATGCATTAGAGTGAAATAAGAAAAATAATGACAGTGTTGGCTTTTTTTTTTTTCTTTTTCCCCCCAAACATCTACATTTATTCCATTTAAAGGACTACCTCTTATTCTGAGATGACTGTCCTTTTATGAAAAAAAAAGGGGGCGTAATGATACAATAAGTTCTGATTGCTTGGCAAAATAAATTGGCAACTCTTTCAGTTCCCACAATTTTTAGAAATAGTACTGGTTCATGAAACCCAAAAGTCTGGGAACCACTGCCATTTAAAGGCTTGCTTTGCATGTTGTTAACAACTATTAAATGGAGAAAGAGGTGTGGGTCAAATGTCTGGGAAAGTATACTACAGAATTTCACGTGATCGTGTGAATTAATGGCAAGTATGTTCCATTCCCCAAACCTGGACCACTATACATGTTCAGACGCACTTTCACTGGAAAGATAAAAATCTAAAGTGAACAACTGCTGACTTTGGAATTCCAACAGTTTTCTTCAAATGCTGTTCACATTTGTATTTCAACAGAGTCTGGCCAGTGACTTAGCTAAAGCTAAGGAAACTAAGGAAATGGTGTGATCAGCAACATTATCAATATTAAACTTTTAATATCAAATACATTTTTGTACATTGTTACTAATTTATATAATTATAAAACAAAATTCAAAAGCTCCATAAAATCAGTAAGGTAAAAGCCCTTACTGAATATTATATAAACTTTAGATGTTAACAGTTGTGATCTCAGGAAAAGTGACTGGTTTCTTTGATACAAATTATCTACAAAACAACGTGGTATAAACGATACTTGAATTTTACAACAATGTGGCTATAGTTTGCCCATGACTTTCTTAGATGTCAGACCCTCACAGTTCATTTCCGTTCATACATTTCCGCTGCTGAAGTCTGGCTCTTCTTAAAGACTCCAGCTGCTTGGCTCTCAGCCACCGTTCTCTTGACAGCGTTGTCTGACCAGCGCTGAGAGACAGAAACCTGGTTGAAATACAGAAACAAATTTAAGTCTAGACGTAGAATAAGGCCTTTTTTTTCTTTTTTTAAACCACTAGAAGCTTTTTAAAAAACTTAAATAAAATGTTGTATGGGAGACAAGACCATCTAGTAACTCCCCAATTCAACAGCCAAGTTAGATTTCTACAGAGGAATTCTTTCAGAGTCATGTTTGGATGGGGGATTTCCTCTTTGAGATGGGCGTCCCTGGTAGCTCAGGTGGTAAAGAATCTGCCTGCAGTGCAGAAGACTGGGGTTTAATCCCCGAGTCAGGAAGATCCCATGTATGGTGGGAATGGCCACCCACGCCAGTGTTCTTGCCTGGAGAGTCCCATGGACAGAGGAGCCTGGCAGGCTACAGGCCATGGGATTGCGAAGAGTGAGATTCGACTGAGCAGTGGCTAATACTTTCATCCCTCTGAGTGGAAAACAAGGAGCATGCCTGGTTCACTGGGGGGTCTCTGGCCAGAGGTAATTCCTCCTCAGGGAGCCATTTCTCAAAGGACTTTTGGTAGGCAAAAGTTCATTTCCCCTTTCTCTAGTATGCTTCAGTTACCCTGAAGAAGGAGAGTGACCCACAGCGTGCTGAGAAGGCCGTCGAGGACGTGCACACTCACCGAGCTACAATGAGCAACTGGTGCAGGTCGTCGGCAGTGATGCTCTGAGGATCGTTCTTGCGCATCTCCACGAAGTCATCTTCCACTGCCTCTAACAAAACAGCAAATGCACTTCAAAGTATTCCTTACGAGGAAATGACATGTGCATCTTCTAGGAAAAGGGAAGTAAGATGGTCCCTTGCCTGATGTGAAAGTGACGTCAGCCCTGCACTTTAGACAACTTGGGTAAAAGGACCCCAAACCAAACTTCACACGTAAGTTACACCACTGAGGAGGGTGCTATGAACAGAGAAGAGAGGTTAGCAAAAACGGCCAAGTTTCTACAACAATGTGGCTTATAGTTTGCCCATGACTTTCTTAGATGTCAGACCCTCACAGTTCATTTCCGTTCATACATTTCCGCTGCTGAAGTCTGGCTCTTCTTAAAGACTCCAGCTGCTTGGCTCTCAGCCACCGTTCTCTTGACAGCGTTGTCTGACCAGCGCTGAGAGACAGAAACCTGGTTGAAATACAGAAACAAATTTAAGTCTAGACGTAGAATAAGGCCTTTTTTTTCTTTTTTTAAACCACTAGAAGCTTTTTAAAAAACTTAAATAAAATGTTGTATGGGAGACAAGACCATCTAGTAACTCCCCAATTCAACAGCCAAGTTAGATTTCTACAGAGGAATTCTTTCAGAGTCATGTTTGGATGGGGGATTTCCTCTTTGAGATGGGCGTCCCTGGTAGCTCAGGTGGTAAAGAATCTGCCTGCAGTGCAGAAGACTGGGGTTTAATCCCCGAGTCAGGAAGATCCCATGTATGGTGGGAATGGCCACCCACGCCAGTGTTCTTGCCTGGAGAGTCCCATGGACAGAGGAGCCTGGCAGGCTACAGGCCATGGGATTGCGAAGAGTGAGATTCGACTGAGCAGTGGCTAATACTTTCATCCCTCTGAGTGGAAAACAAGGAGCATGCCTGGTTCACTGGGGGGTCTCTGGCCAGAGGTAATTCCTCCTCAGGGAGCCATTTCTCAAAGGACTTTTGGTAGGCAAAAGTTCATTTCCCCTTTCTCTAGTATGCTTCAGTTACCCTGAAGAAGGAGAGTGACCCACAGCGTGCTGAGAAGGCCGTCGAGGACGTGCACACTCACCGAGCTACAATGAGCAACTGGTGCAGGTCGTCGGCAGTGATGCTCTGAGGATCGTTCTTGCGCATCTCCACGAAGTCATCTTCCACTGCCTTTAACAAAACAGCAAATGAACTTTAAAGTATTCCTTACGAGGAAATGACATGTGCATCTTCTAGGGAAAAGGGAAGTAAGATGGTCCCTTGCCTGATGTGAAAGTGACGTCAGCCCTGCACTTTAGACAACTTGGGTAAAAGGACCCCAAACCAAACTTCACACGTAAGTTACACCACTGAGGAGGGTGCTATGAACAGAGAAGAGAGGTTAGCAAAAACGGCCAAGTCAAGAAAATCCCCTACTATTAAAGGGACCAAGAGCACTGGCCAAAAAAAAAAACAACAAAAAAAATCCAAATCAGCTTCTTCAAAACTCTAGAAATCAACCAGACCCCTGAAACAATCCGGGGATGATTTTTTTCAAGAAAGACAGCTTTAAGGCATTTACATTTAAATTTGCCCTATTCCCTTCCCCATCTCTAAGCAGCCATGAAAGCAGTCAGTCTGGCAACTAGTGGAGGCGGTGGTGGGGCTGGAGCTCTGTCAAAGCGCCATTCCCAGAGAGCTGTTGTCACGACTGCCTGGCGGTTCCCAGGAAGAACCCATCAGCAAGGCTGGCTTCATTGTACCTGACTTGGAGCTTGCCTGGTGTGAACAGCCTACTTCCCCCAGAGTGTTTATCAAAAACCATCAGAAACAATTACTGACCATCGTAGCTGCCCCAGACACTGGATAATAGCAACAGGCAGCTAACCAAAACCGTTAAAGAGAAAAATCTAGGGAAAGAAATGTCCATGGGGCTCTGGGGATAGAATATATATATATATATATATATACACACACACACACAGCATATACATATTATATATATGTTCTATACACGCAGAGATTTAAGTGTCCACATACAAGTAAGAACAAAGACTATTAGAAATCAATTCAGAAAAGTCACTAAACAAAACAACAGAAATAACAACAAACCCTGGTTAAGGGGGAGAATCTGCCAGAGCAGAGCCGCCAAATTATATTATTTAAAACACCTGGTTACGTGAGGAGCCACAAAGACACAAGAATGTGCAGCCCACTTCGTAGGAAAATAACAAGTCCTTGCGTGCTTAGCATTAGTCAGTAAGTCTCTTCCGACGTCTGCCTTTAACTGCCTTTAAAAAACAGCAAATGAACTTTAAAGTATTCCTTACGAGGAAATGACATGTGCATCTTCTAGGGAAAAGGGAAGTAAGATGGTCCCTTGCCTGATGTGAAAGTGACGTCAGCCCTGCACTTTAGACAACTTGGGTAAAAGGACCCCAAACCAAACTTCACACGTAAGTTACACCACTGAGGAGGGTGCTATGAACAGAGAAGAGAGGTTAGCAAAAACGGCCAAGTCAAGAAAATCCCCTACTATTAAAGGGACCAAGAGCACTGGCCAAAAAAAAAAACAACAAAAAAAATCCAAATCAGCTTCTTCAAAACTCTAGAAATCAACCAGACCCCTGAAACAATCCGGGGATGATTTTTTTCAAGAAAGACAGCTTTAAGGCATTTACATTTAAATTTGCCCTATTCCCTTCCCCATCTCTAAGCAGCCATGAAAGCAGTCAGTCTGGCAACTAGTGGAGGCGGTGGTGGGGCTGGAGCTCTGTCAAAGCGCCATTCCCAGAGAGCTGTTGTCACGACTGCCTGGCGGTTCCCAGGAAGAACCCATCAGCAAGGCTGGCTTCATTGTACCTGACTTGGAGCTTGCCTGGTGTGAACAGCCTACTTCCCCCAGAGTGTTTATCAAAAACCATCAGAAACAATTACTGACCATCGTAGCTGCCCCAGACACTGGATAATAGCAACAGGCAGCTAACCAAAACCGTTAAAGAGAAAAATCTAGGGAAAGAAATGTCCATGGGGCTCTGGGGATAGAATATATATATATATATATATATACACACACACACACAGCATATACATATTATATATATGTTCTATACACGCAGAGATTTAAGTGTCCACATACAAGTAAGAACAAAGACTATTAGAAATCAATTCAGAAAAGTCACTAAACAAAACAACAGAAATAACAACAAACCCTGGTTAAGGGGGAGAATCTGCCAGAGCAGAGCCGCCAAATTATATTATTTAAAACACCTGGTTACGTGAGGAGCCACAAAGACACAAGAATGTGCAGCCCACTTCGTAGGAAAATAACAAGTCCTTGCGTGCGTGCTTAGTCACTTCAGTCATGTCCAACTCTGCGAACCCATGGACTTGTAGCCCAGCAGGCCGCCCTGTCCATGGGATTCTCCAGGCAAGAACACTGCAGTGGGTTGCCATGCCCTCCTCCAGGGGATCTTCCCAACCAAGGGACTGAACCAGCATCCCTTTATGCCTCCTGCATCGGCAGGTGGCTTCTTCAACACTAGAGCCACCTGGGAAGCAAGAAGTCCTTGAGGAACCTACATATCGGAGTTATTACACAAAGACTAAACCAGCTATTTTAAATATATTCAAAGAACTAAAGGAAACCAGGAATAAAGAATTGAAGAGAATGCTATCTCACCAAGTAGAAAATAAACAATAAAGAGAGATTATTTAAAACACAAATAAATTCTTAAGTTGAAAAATACAGCTTAAATTAAAAAAGAAAAAACTGAGAAATACGAAAGTCTTCCAGGCTGAAGTTAACTCTGACCCACTGGTGAGGATAACTACGCAGGGAAATATAAAAGGTATAAATGTCTTTAAAGACAACTGCATGAAGCAATAATTGTAAATGTGTTGACAGACACACAGTATAAAGACGTAATCTGAATGATGATAAAGCACAAAGGAAGGAATGGAATTACAAAGGAGCAAAGCTTTGGCATACTACTGTAATTAAACTGGCGTGAATCCTAAATTAATCCCAGATTATTGTAAGTAAGATGTTAATATACCTCCCCAGGTGACTTACTGAAGAAAAAAATATATATCATAAATGATAAAAGGCACGACAAACTTGTACTCTAGTAATACCCATTTCAAACAAAAGACAGTAACGGAGGAATAGTGGAATAAAAGACATATTCCACAGAAAACAAATAGCAAAATTACCTTATCAGTAGTTACAGTAAATGTAAATGATTAACTATCCCAATTCAACACAGAAGCCCTTTGTTAGAAGCCAAACACACCTTGGTTATTTCATCAGAGATGCTGTAATCCAGGAACCTCAGAAGGGTCAAATAAATGCGGAACTTGTTCAGCACGGAGGGCAGCAGGGCCGAAAGCAGGCTGTCCGTGTACTCCTCCATGTTGGGCGGACTGAGCTGGGGCTGCAGGTGGACCTGGCAGTCTGCCTAGAGAGACAGGACACAGTATTTTCCAGGTTCCTAAAGGAAGCGCAGTTTTCAGGGGAGGCCTCAGCTCTATCAGACCCCTAAAGGAAATACGAAATACCATGCATTCTTAGGGGGCAGTCCCTTTTTAATATTAATCGATAGGCACTGTAACTATCCAACAAGAATTACAAAAGCGCTATAGCCTTTTCTTGGTTACTTGTGTTTCCTCAATGGTATCAGTAAACACAAAGGCACTGAATCTGGATTATGTACTAAACCAGCTATTTTAAATATATTCAAAGAACTAAAGGAAACCAGGAATAAAGAATTGAAGAGAATGCTATCTCACCAAGTAGAAAATAAACAATAAAGAGAGATTATTTAAAACACAAATAAATTCTTAAGTTGAAAAATACAGCTTAAATTAAAAAAGAAAAAACTGAGAAATACGAAAGTCTTCCAGGCTGAAGTTAACTCTGACCCACTGGTGAGGATAACTACGCAGGGAAATATAAAAGGTATAAATGTCTTTAAAGACAACTGCATGAAGCAATAATTGTAAATGTGTTGACAGACACACAGTATAAAGACGTAATCTGAATGATGATAAAGCACAAAGGAAGGAATGGAATTACAAAGGAGCAAAGCTTTGGCATACTACTGTAATTAAACTGGCGTGAATCCTAAATTAATCCCAGATTATTGTAAGTAAGATGTTAATATACCTCCCCAGGTGACTTACTGAAGAAAAAAATATATATCATAAATGATAAAAGGCACGACAAACTTGTACTCTAGTAATACCCATTTCAAACAAAAGACAGTAACGGAGGAATAGTGGAATAAAAGACATATTCCACAGAAAACAAATAGCAAAATTACCTTATCAGTAGTTACAGTAAATGTAAATGATTAACTATCCCAATTCAACACAGAAGCCCTTTGTTAGAAGCCAAACACACCTTGGTTATTTCATCAGAGATGCTGTAATCCAGGAACCTCAGAAGGGTCAAATAAATGCGGAACTTGTTCAGCACGGAGGGCAGCAGGGCCGAAAGCAGGCTGTCCGTGTACTCCTCCATGTTGGGCGGACTGAGCTGGGGCTGCAGGTGGACCTGGCAGTCTGCCTAGAGAGACAGGACACAGTATTTTCCAGGTTCCTAAAGGAAGCGCAGTTTTCAGGGGAGGCCTCAGCTCTATCAGACCCCTAAAGGAAATACGAAATACCATGCATTCTTAGGGGGCAGTCCCTTTTTAATATTAATCGATAGGCACTGTAACTATCCAACAAGAATTACAAAAGCGCTATAGCCTTTTCTTGGTTACTTGTGTTTCCTCAATGGTATCAGTAAACACAAAGGCACTGAATCTGGATTATGTACTCTGTATCCTACCTGCATCTCTAGAAACCACAGAGAGTGAATCACCTTCCCACGGGAACTTACCATCGGGCCATCTCATTCTCTCTCACAGGCAGCTCCTCTCAGATCACGGGTGAACCATTGTACAGAAATAACCAGAGGCCTTTTAAGCCGATGGGCATCTTTCTCATCATTAAATGACTCAGAGGTAAAAGTGCTCTTCATCAGTCAATGGCGATTTACCAGAGCACTTCACCAAGCACTGAGGTAACTACCAGGTGAGTGGGGACATTTTAAAGGGAACTCCCAAATATTTCTCATGGAAGATTGGCAGAACAGAGACAACAAGAACAAAGGTCTGGATGCTAATGAGAAAGCTTCTACTTTCTCTCCCCACACGTGGGAGTTTCTGCTGTCAATAGTTTTCTTCTCCTGTCTTGTGATTATTTTTAATAGATAAGAGGTTTTCATCCCAGAGAACAAAATAATCAATTCCCTTATTAACAGCAGACACAATCTTGAAATGAGTTTAACTTCTTACTAATAAGCAGTGCCAAGAAACAAAGCAAAAATACAGATCTCTTTCCAGTTTAACCTCCCTCCATTTTAAAATGACCCTTCGTACCGGCAGGAGGGATCTCCCCTCTGAAGTAATAAAAACATTGATATTGCATGGAAATTCCATCTGGTGGTAGCTAAAGTCATAATCCACCTTCTGCCAAGTTATTAGGTTGCTCAGGGCAGTCACGTTATGAACACCTACAAAAGCAAGAAATAATTTTTCAGTCACTTGATTTTAATGACCTAACCACATCAGTTTTGCTGACATTGATAAGACATGAGATTTCTGCTGCTTTAAGAAAAAAGCATGAGAGGCACTGTCCAATGTTCTAAATGGCCATTAATTAAGAGGCTTCACAGACAGTATTTGTCAGGATGGATAAACGCATTTTCAATCTTGGTTACCATGCATTCTTAGGGGGCAGTCCCTTTTTAATATTAATCGATAGGCACTGTAACTATCCAACAAGAATTACAAAAGCGCTATAGCCTTTTCTTGGTTACTTGTGTTTCCTCAATGGTATCAGTAAACACAAAGGCACTGAATCTGGATTATGTACTCTGTATCCTACCTGCATCTCTAGAAACCACAGAGAGTGAATCACCTTCCCACGGGAACTTACCATCGGGCCATCTCATTCTCTCTCACAGGCAGCTCCTCTCAGATCACGGGTGAACCATTGTACAGAAATAACCAGAGGCCTTTTAAGCCGATGGGCATCTTTCTCATCATTAAATGACTCAGAGGTAAAAGTGCTCTTCATCAGTCAATGGCGATTTACCAGAGCACTTCACCAAGCACTGAGGTAACTACCAGGTGAGTGGGGACATTTTAAAGGGAACTCCCAAATATTTCTCATGGAAGATTGGCAGAACAGAGACAACAAGAACAAAGGTCTGGATGCTAATGAGAAAGCTTCTACTTTCTCTCCCCACACGTGGGAGTTTCTGCTGTCAATAGTTTTCTTCTCCTGTCTTGTGATTATTTTTAATAGATAAGAGGTTTTCATCCCAGAGAACAAAATAATCAATTCCCTTATTAACAGCAGACACAATCTTGAAATGAGTTTAACTTCTTACTAATAAGCAGTGCCAAGAAACAAAGCAAAAATACAGATCTCTTTCCAGTTTAACCTCCCTCCATTTTAAAATGACCCTTCGTACCGGCAGGAGGGATCTCCCCTCTGAAGTAATAAAAACATTGATATTGCATGGAAATTCCATCTGGTGGTAGCTAAAGTCATAATCCACCTTCTGCCAAGTTATTAGGTTGCTCAGGGCAGTCACGTTATGAACACCTACAAAAGCAAGAAATAATTTTTCAGTCACTTGATTTTAATGACCTAACCACATCAGTTTTGCTGACATTGATAAGACATGAGATTTCTGCTGCTTTAAGAAAAAAGCATGAGAGGCACTGTCCAATGTTCTAAATGGCCATTAATTAAGAGGCTTCACAGACAGTATTTGTCAGGATGGATAAACGTATTTCTGGAGCCAAGATTCCCCACCCACCCGCCCAAATACTAATATCAAGCATCTGGTGTGCAATTAGACATAAAATAATTCCCAGTAAAAGAAAGATTACTTTCTACATGATGTGTTCACATGGCTAAAAAAATATCTGGTAGCACCAAAATTATTTTTATACACAGATGAGGTTATTGAATTTTACCAAATTTATTTATACTCATCTTTGCCTTAATCCTGCCAAGTCTTAACACTAGTTTTTCTACCTTTACTTCTTGAACTTATCACCAGCAAAGTGTCTTCTTAATTCTTAGTTCAGCACAGACAAAGCAATCTTTCTTATAATTTTATAACATGTCCCATATTTAGTTCAAGCCATTGAATCTACTAAATACTGATTCTTGAAAGAAAATTTTCACCACAATTATTGGTAAAAAAAAATGTCTTGTTAGATCTTTTTTACACTTGTATATTGAGATAATATAGAACTAAAGGCAAAACCTCCTCCCATTCAGCCTTTTAAAAGCTACCTGTTACGTACTTGGATCACTGGCCAATTTTCATACCTACCGTCACAAAACCCAGCTGATGGACACAACCTGTTTAAACAAACAAGCTTTAACCAAGTTCACAGAGCAAGCTCTGCTCTTAAGTATCCGTGAAGTGTGGGTCTGCCCCGGCTCAGTTACTCTTTTAGAAACCCACTGCCCAGCCTGGCTCTGTGGAGGCAGGACGGCGGGAAGGTGGGCGCACACACCTGCGGCGTCCAGCTGCCCCTGCTGCAGCAGCGTCTCGTCGATGACGAGGGAGGTGTTGCTGGGCAGCTGGAGGAGCCCGCTGACCAAGCGGTTGGCTGCGTAGTCTTTGTGGGGAATGAACTTCAAGTGGTTCATGTTCTCTATAGTCATCTGCAGACGAAAGGACTGCAAAGAGAAATGTTCAAATGAGCAACTTTCCCGCTTTTAAGAAAATACATATTGGGAGTTAAACACTACTTTTCATATGGAAAGATCTTATCAATTTCTAAGGGGGTAAGGTCACGGCTTCCGGAGCTCTCAGGAGCAAAAATATCTACATCCTAAGTAAGAATTTCTCTGATTCTATGAGCAGCTTTATTCCCAACTGTCTTGTCTGGTATTCCTGAAGAATAATTGTTATTTACCAGTGAACCAGAAACAAATCATAGACAACTGAGATATATATTAATATATGTATGTACCTCAAACACCCAGAGGCTTAAGAAAAGATATATTCAGAGGCTTGCTGAAATCATTTATAGGCCCGTTTAGAGGGTCCCATGAGGTCAAAATCAGGGATAAAAGGTCCATTCAATGTACAAAATGGACCAACAAATTTACAACATCAGAGTATACAAATTTCACTGACGAGGGCTTCCCTGGTGGTCCAGTGGGTAAAGAGTCCACAGTGCAAGGGGCACCAGTTCCATCCCTGGCCCAGGAAGATCCCACATGCCGTGGAACGGCTGGACCGGTGTGTCCAGTTACGAGCCGGTGCTCTGTAGCGCATGCACCCAGAGCCTGTGCTCTGCAATGAGAGAGGCCACTGCAATGGGAGGCCCACACAGGCCAAAGAATAAAGATGGATGAAAAAATAAATAAATATAAAATCAATAAAAGAGGCCAAAATTAAAATATACATGTATATATATAAAAAAAGTTCGCTAACGTGATCTCAGATTTCACACTTGCAACTCTCTTTGAAGAAAATATCACATGGACAGTTTTGATCTAGTATCAGAAGAACATCAAAAAAAAAAAAAAGCCACCCAAAAGAACAATACCTATGGTTATCTGAGAAGGCTGTTTAAACACTCCTTTCTTTGCCAACTACTTTTTCATCTGTGTGAGACCAGCTTTCTATCATATACTTCAGTGAAAACATCATATTACAGTAGACTGAATGCAGAAACAGATATGCCAGTCCAGCTGTCTATTAATCCAGACATTACAGGGACTGGCAAAAGCTTAAAACAATGTCACTTTTATCACTAATTTGGGGGAGGGCGGAATAACTATTTTTCCCAAAACATTTTACTTATGTTCATACAAAATTGGTACTTTCAATGACTACTTTAATATATTTTTAGTGTTAATTCTAACATGATAAATTGATGATACAAACAACCCACGCAAACAACATCTCTTTCAGTCCTCAATAATTTTTTAAGACTGTAAAGCGAGTCAAGAAGAGTCAGATTTGCTGGTCTCTTTAGTCTATTGCTGTGTCTTAAGGGCCCAGAAGACACTCAATAAACACCAGTTAAATAAATGATCTACTTCAATCTCTTAAATTTCCAGAGTAGTAAGTAATCAGCATTGGCAGGCACAAAACTAATCAAAAGCTATTCCCTTAAGATCTTAACAGCATATAAATACCTCACTCCAGATGCCCTGGAAAGTAAAGGTAGCTGGACTTTCCAAACAGGAATTAAAACTGGGGCAGCAGAGATAAAGTTATTTCCTCAATTAAAAAGAATTATGCTATTATTTAGAGTCAATTTACATTAAAATTTTAAAGGATACAAAGGAAACCAAATTGTACAAACGAAGTGGCATCCAACCAGAGTATGTTAAAGGACTTAACTATTGTCGTGTTAACTTTTGCTCAAAGAAATTGATGCTAAGGCAACAAAGGAAAAGCAGAAAGTTTAGAGGTATTTTAAATTATGAAATCAGGCAGGCCTTATTTCTCCTAAATGAGATCTATTAAAATCTCAAAGTTAAATATTTGGGTTGAATTAAAAGACAGCAGATGGACTTTAAAAAGTGTGCTTTAGGTTTATATTGCTCTTACTGCTGGAACCAGATGTTGTATAATTCGATATAAGTGCTCCGTGAAGGTACTATTCCGTGGACAACCGCTGGTTATCTGAGAAGGCTGTTTAAACACTCCTTTCTTTGCCAACTACTTTTTCATCTGTGTGAGACCAGCTTTCTATCATATACTTCAGTGAAAACATCATATTACAGTAGACTGAATGCAGAAACAGATATGCCAGTCCAGCTGTCTATTAATCCAGACATTACAGGGACTGGCAAAAGCTTAAAACAATGTCACTTTTATCACTAATTTGGGGGAGGGCGGAATAACTATTTTTCCCAAAACATTTTACTTATGTTCATACAAAATTGGTACTTTCAATGACTACTTTAATATATTTTTAGTGTTAATTCTAACATGATAAATTGATGATACAAACAACCCACGCAAACAACATCTCTTTCAGTCCTCAATAATTTTTTAAGACTGTAAAGCGAGTCAAGAAGAGTCAGATTTGCTGGTCTCTTTAGTCTATTGCTGTGTCTTAAGGGCCCAGAAGACACTCAATAAACACCAGTTAAATAAATGATCTACTTCAATCTCTTAAATTTCCAGAGTAGTAAGTAATCAGCATTGGCAGGCACAAAACTAATCAAAAGCTATTCCCTTAAGATCTTAACAGCATATAAATACCTCACTCCAGATGCCCTGGAAAGTAAAGGTAGCTGGACTTTCCAAACAGGAATTAAAACTGGGGCAGCAGAGATAAAGTTATTTCCTCAATTAAAAAGAATTATGCTATTATTTAGAGTCAATTTACATTAAAATTTTAAAGGATACAAAGGAAACCAAATTGTACAAACGAAGTGGCATCCAACCAGAGTATGTTAAAGGACTTAACTATTGTCGTGTTAACTTTTGCTCAAAGAAATTGATGCTAAGGCAACAAAGGAAAAGCAGAAAGTTTAGAGGTATTTTAAATTATGAAATCAGGCAGGCCTTATTTCTCCTAAATGAGATCTATTAAAATCTCAAAGTTAAATATTTGGGTTGAATTAAAAGACAGCAGATGGACTTTAAAAAGTGTGCTTTAGGTTTATATTGCTCTTACTGCTGGAACCAGATGTTGTATAATTCGATATAAGTGCTCCGTGAAGGTACTATTCCGTGGACAACCGCTCAAGTTAACCGTAAATTTTCCTAGTGGAAGAACATCTCTTCTTGTGTATCTAGAAAAAAAAAGCATCAACCAATGAGACACTCAGGTGATTTCCTGATCTCCATCAAAAGGCGAACAAAGAAAAATAAGTTTAATATTGTCATTAAAAATAAAGCAATGGCTTTAATCAGTTATTTTTTATATCAGAACCAATAATAATAATAGACAATACTCAAGTGTAGGGGACGTACCAGGTACCATTCTAAGTATTTTATCATTTAATCCCCAAACACTGGGAAGTAGGCATTATTATTTTCATTTTACAGATTAGAAATCTGAGGCATTTTAAGTAACATGCCCAGGTTCATATAGCCAGGAAGGGGCAGGGCTAGATTTGAATCCAGGTAGTTTGGTTCCAAAGTCTATGCATTCAACCATGTACTGTCTCAAATCCTACCTGAGGAAGGATTTATAGGACAAATGTGTTTACTCCAGTTATTTAAACAGAGAAAAACTAGGAAGACCTAACATTTAAGGAAAAAGTACAACTGTCTATAATGAAATACTATACAGCCATTACAGGGTCAAGGAGAATTACGATGGGAGAATGTTTACTATTTATTAAATGAAATGATGATTTGTTAAATGAAATGAAAAGAAAATGATCTATTTAGAGTATAACTGAGACCTAAGTAGCAATGTATACATATGTACACAAAGTAAGATGACATCATCATCAGCTACCAAGATCTGTTAACTGAAAGTATCTCTAAGTAGAGAGATTACAATTTCTACTTTCTTCCTTATGCTCCGGGAACTTGTTGAAGGCACATGTGTTACTTTGAAACTGGAATACAATAAGCTACCGTGCACCCACTGGGCCTTACTGATTGTAGACACAGCCTCAGACATCTAAACACAGAGCAAAAAAGACAAAACAGCTCATTTTACTCATCCATCAGGTTCTTTATATCATTTTGGTTCTAAATGTAAGGAGATACAATCAAAATGTGGCACTGAGAAAAGCTGAAAAAAGGAGTGTCTGTGACTTGGTGTAACACCTGCTACACTGAACAGGACACAGCATCTGGTGGCGAAGCCCGAGAAAAGAAAGTTAACTATCTCATGAAACTTCCTGTTCTTCTTCCTCAATAAAACACCAGACTCCCTTGCTCTCAGCAGGCAACGACACTTACACTGTAGAGATGAGGTGTAATATAAGGTATTCAGCAGCCAGACTATCTCCCAGAAGAGCATGCGTGAGGAACCCAGTTCTGCTCTGACTGGAGACAATTCAGACATGCGACTAAGGGCATTATTATTTTCATTTTACAGTTTTTTATATCAGAACCAATAATAATAATAGACAATACTCAAGTGTAGGGGACGTACCAGGTACCATTCTAAGTATTTTATCATTTAATCCCCAAACACTGGGAAGTAGGCATTATTATTTTCATTTTACAGATTAGAAATCTGAGGCATTTTAAGTAACATGCCCAGGTTCATATAGCCAGGAAGGGGCAGGGCTAGATTTGAATCCAGGTAGTTTGGTTCCAAAGTCTATGCATTCAACCATGTACTGTCTCAAATCCTACCTGAGGAAGGATTTATAGGACAAATGTGTTTACTCCAGTTATTTAAACAGAGAAAAACTAGGAAGACCTAACATTTAAGGAAAAAGTACAACTGTCTATAATGAAATACTATACAGCCATTACAGGGTCAAGGAGAATTACGATGGGAGAATGTTTACTATTTATTAAATGAAATGATGATTTGTTAAATGAAATGAAAAGAAAATGATCTATTTAGAGTATAACTGAGACCTAAGTAGCAATGTATACATATGTACACAAAGTAAGATGACATCATCATCAGCTACCAAGATCTGTTAACTGAAAGTATCTCTAAGTAGAGAGATTACAATTTCTACTTTCTTCCTTATGCTCCGGGAACTTGTTGAAGGCACATGTGTTACTTTGAAACTGGAATACAATAAGCTACCGTGCACCCACTGGGCCTTACTGATTGTAGACACAGCCTCAGACATCTAAACACAGAGCAAAAATGACAAAACAGCTCATTTTACTCATCCATCAGGTTCTTTATATCATTTTGGTTCTAAATGTAAGGAGATACAATCAAAATGTGGCACTGAGAAAAGCTGAAAAAAGGAGTGTCTGTGACTTGGTGTAACACCTGCTACACTGAACAGGACACAGCATCTGGTGGCGAAGCCCGAGAAAAGAAAGTTAACTATCTCATGAAACTTCCTGTTCTTCTTCCTCAATAAAACACCAGACTCCCTTGCTCTCAGCAGGCAACGACACTTACACTGTAGAGATGAGGTGTAATATAAGGTATTCAGCAGCCAGACTATCTCCCAGAAGAGCATGCGTGAGGAACCCGAGCAGTTCTGCTCTGACTGGAGACAATTCAGACATGAAACCGGACACAACTGGAGAGAGAAAGGAGAGCACGTTTAGGACACACCCCAGGTCCTGTCGTGTCTCTGTGGCTAAGAGTAACTATGGAACAAAGCACTGCACTGGTAGGGACTTCAAATACTGGTCTGTAAGTGAGGTCAACTGTCAAAACAAGACAGAGTGGATCCCTTTTGGTATCATTTTAATGAAGAGAATTCACCCAAGGAAAATGAGGCAAAGTGGTGGTGAGCGCTGGAGGCACTTATCCTGATGACTGAGCTCCTGACCGACAGCTCCTCGCGCGCCTCCGCACACTGGAGAGTCTCCGGGCTGCGAGGCGTCCGCACTTACACTTACAGGTCTTGCTCTCCTCCTTGTTAAGACAAGCAGGCAGTAACGGGTTGATGTGCTGTAACTTCTGGGCTAACACCACGTGGATTCTTGGCACTAAGGAGGCAGGGGGGCTGTGCACCCTCTGCTCTTCGGCTGTGTCCGTGCATTCCATCGGATCTAACAGCGAAGAGGTGTCCCTGGCAAGAGACAGAGCTTCAGTTCACAGAGGCAGCTGCTGTACAGATGTGAAAATAATATCCATCTCTGAAAATAAAATGAGAACTCAAGCCGAGGACAGTTCTACCTGCATGTCTCCTTGGGGAACAGAAAAGGCTCCGCCTCACTGTAAACTGTTATGTCACAGATTTCAGGCTGCACAGGTCATATTACGATAAAGATATCTGGACATGTGTGTGCCAAATGTAACCAAGTGACCAGCAGGAGGGCACTGTACCTCCCAATGCGATGCCCTGAGGACACATCATTTTGTAGTTTTCTGCCCAACATGTGTAACTGGAACCTCATCACTACGAAGCATCAGATAAACCTGAACTGATACATGTCCTACAAAGTAACTGGCTTGTACTCCTAAGTATCCGTGGTCTACTCTGCCCTCTGAGGACACAGCGAGGAGACAGCCGTCTACAAGCCAGGAAACAGGCCCTCACGAGACGCTGCTGTCTCAACCAGGGGAGTCCCAGTCTCAGTAACTGTGAGAAGTTAATTTTTTGTCTAAGTTGAAAAAAAGAAAAGTGTTGAGGCCTCGAAGAACAACTAAGAGCTGGTGACTGCTCCAGGTTAATGCAACGAGAGATCCTATGGACCAAGGACCAAGAAAGATTGTCAGAAAGAACAGCACTGAGACACTTAGTGAAATTAAGTGTGGACTGCGGTTAGTGTGCGTATTCATAGCAGATCTCCAAACCTTGTAGCTATACTCTGATTATATATGAGGAGGTCTCTGTTCTCAGGAAATACGGATGCAGCAAGTATTTAGAATATGACATACACAACTCACTCTCAAGTGTTTCCAAAAACCGTATGTATGTATAAGATGTGTATATAAAAATAAGCACAGATGACAAGACAAATGGAGCCTAAGTGCTACCAACCTACAAATCTGAGGGAAGGGCAAAGGGGGATCTTTGTACAACTATCCTCCAACTTTTCTGTTATGTCCAAAGAGACTCACCTTTCATCATTATTCAGTATACTTAGCACAGGATCCACAGAGAGTATGCCATATAGCTCAAGAACATCGTTGACTTTAAAACAATCCCAGTCTTCATAGACCTGACAAGAGGTCACACACACACAAGGTTAAGACTGAATAACGCCAAAAAAGCACAAGACGTCAGCCCTGAAGTTAAAGTAATAGTAATACCATAGCACTCTGAATCAGAAAATGAACCTTAACACCTCTCCTTTATATGACAAACTGGACTCAAGAGAGGCAAGGCACGTAGCTGAAGTCATGTTGCTAGTGAGCAAGTAAGTTAACAACATAGGACCCGTGGTCAGTGTTTGTTTTCCCACTACTTCAAGAGCAAAGGCTTTCCCCAAAGGATGGACTAAAACTAGAAAGCATGCATGATCTCAAAATCTGTTAACGACATCAAGAGCAGGGAGACTTTATTACCTTCACCAGGCATGCAGGACCCTTCTCTCCAGGCAATGGAAAATTCAGATCAAAAGGAGAAGACAGGTTTAGGGAGTTGAGCTGTTGTCCAGAAGAGGCTTCAGTTTCTAAACGTTTGGGCTCTCCACACCACTGAAGACCACCAACGTTCCCTAAATCCGAGGAGACAGCATTGCACATTGTCATTTCTAAGGTTTCCTGGAGGTAAAGAACATCCCTAAACAGCCTTTTTGAGTTTGATGGAAATGATGCTTCTGAGCTCGCAAGTGTCAAGTTGCTATCGTTTTAAAGGAAATAACACATACTAGAAGCCCTTTGACCTATGAAGAGAACAAAGATTATGAAGATCTGAAAGTGAAATCATTTTCCTCCTGCAATAAAATGGCAACAAATGCCCCCATCAAAATCTTTTGAGTAACTTTAAAAGTTAATATTTAATATGGTTACCTGACATGTTTGACCCAAGAAGTATATGGGTCTACGGACAACAAAAACACCTGGATAGAATATACTTATTTCTACTTACTAAGCAGAATAAAACTATATAGCAATACACACCTATTAACTTTTACTATGTACTAGGAATCAGACTACCTATTGGGGTTACAAAGATCATTTAAAGACAGCCTGTATCCCTAAAGAGGTTACAGTTTAGGACGGATAACTAATTAGAATTAAAATATAGCTTGCCATACCACCATACTGCTTGGCAGTAAAAAGAATAAACTTCTGATATACGCAAACACTTGGATGGATCTCAAGGGAATTCTGTTAAATGAAAAAAGCATGTCTACAAAGTCTGCATACATTCTTTTTTTTTAAAGGTTATGTTCCATGTTTGTTTATTTATTTTATTTTTGGCTATTCTGGGTTTTTACTGCTGCCACAGGCTTTCTGCTAGTTGCAGGGAGCAGGGAGCAGGGGCTTCTCTCTAGTTCAGGTGAGTATACTTCTTGTTGCAGTGACTTCTCTTGTTTTGGAACTTGGGCTCTGGGCACACGGGCTTCCGTAGTTGCGGCTCTGAGGCTCTAGAGCACAGGCTCCATAATTGTGGCTCACAGGCTGAGCTGCTCCACAGCATGTGCGATCTCCCTGGATCAGGGATCAAACTTGTGTCTCCTGCATTGGCTGGTGAACTCTTTACCACTGAGCTCCCAGGGAAGCCCCCTATATACATTCTTAAAATGACAAAATTATAGGGCTGAAGAACAAATTAGTCACTACCAGGGGGAAGGCAGAGAGGCAGGAGAGGTAGACGCGATTATAAATGAGCAACATGAGAGATCCAGGAAATGAACTGATGTAGGTCCTGACTGTGGTAGTAGTCACAGGAATCTACACATATGATGAAATGGCACAAA
This sequence comes from Tragulus kanchil, assembly GCA_022376925.1. NCBI lineage: Eukaryota > Metazoa > Chordata > Mammalia > Artiodactyla > Tragulidae > Tragulus > Tragulus kanchil. The sequence continues at coordinate 166,169,567 of JAIOJX010000005.1, forward strand.
CTAATGCACAAAAATAAGTGCATGTAAAAATGTGGATTCTGAGTGAGGTCTATGGACTATTTCAATATCCATTCCATGGTTGTGATATTCTGCTATAATTATGCAAGATGCTATAATTACGTAAAATGTTGACCCACTTGAAACTGCATCAAGGATACAAAGGATCTCTCTGTGTTATTTTTTTGTAACTGCATGTGAATCTAGACTTATCTCCAGAACAGCTTACACAAGCCAAATCACTGCCAGCTCCAATACAGAACTGTGAATTCTGAACATGAATCTACTCCAAGTAAGCAAAATCTATGGAAAGCCAGTGACACACACTACCTGCTTGTCTGGCCCCCACAGGCTGGTCTTTCTGCTTACTGGGCTGTAGGTCCATATCTTCATCATCTTCGTAACTCCTCTTGTGACGACTGGGAGTGTAGGATGTGGAAGGGCTGACTCGAGCTTGGTTTGCATTCACATAGGCGTTAAATGAAGGGTTAAGGAAAGAATCCCAAGAGCTGCAGAATATCCTAAAGTCATGTTACCTATATGACTAATAAAAGACTACTAATCTGGCAGTTTGGCAAAAATAAAAAAATATTTTTAAAAGAAGGCTGATGTGTACAGAAAATAAGCTGTAAGAATATATTGCATGTCACTGCAAATACAGGCAATATTTTATAATCAATATGGAATATAACCTATCAAAATTTTTGAGTCATTATGTTGTACCTGAAATTAATACACTACGGTCAATCAACTACACCTCAAAGTAAAAAAAAAAAAAAAATTTCCAGCCGACTTCACTGAGGTAAAAGACAAAGTTTAAAAGAAAACAATCAATGTAAACTGTGGTCTCTTTAACTAAGAAAATAATCAGGAAGCATTCAACTCATAAGAAGGTTCACATAAAGGATATTTCTTTCACCCATGTAGATTCTCCAGGCACTGGAACACAATAAAAAGTCTGTCTTTCCAAAGTGGTAGCTCGTGGAGAATTTAAATCAACTTCTTGCTGAGGCTGTGATGGACAAAAAATTTAATTTTAAGAATTAATTTTATTAAATAACTAAAAATAAGGAACCATATTTTCAGGTTGTTTATAAAATCGCAGTAAACACTTCATGCTCAGTTAACAAGCAACTACTAAATCCAAATTATCATTTTTGAAAAGCAAACTGACATAAAATCACTCTAAATGAAGTCGCTTTTAGTCCTGCCCGACTCTTTGCAACCCTATGGACTAGAAGCCACCCGGCTCCTTAGTCCGTGGAATTCTCCAGGCAAGAATGGGTTTGCCATGCCCTCCTCCAGGGGATCTTCTCGATCCAGGGATCAAAGCCATGTCCCTTACATCTCCCTCATTGCCAGGTGGGTTCTTCACCACTAGTGCCATCTGGGAAGCCCCAACCAATATAGTACCTTCCTTCAAATCCAATTAAGCACATGCCCAGCCCTAAATTAATCTTTCATTTTTCTTCCACTTTTCATTTCAAAAGAACTTATCAAAGCCTGTAATTTTTAAATGTGAGTATATAGATATTAGGAAAAGAAAGGAATTAATTTTGTTATTTATAATATTCTACCTTCTAAGAGATTTTTAGAAGATCAAAACAAATCATATCAGAGAAATACAAGTAATAGGCAAATAAAACATTTCACATGACTTCTTTGAACTAACTTGTATACAAGACAGATAAATGCATGATCAGTCAAAGGAAAGTAATATTCCCTGCTTAGGGAAAAATTCTCATTAAAAAGTTTGGGTTTTTTTGGCCACTTCTATTGATCTTTCATTTATTTATCTTTGCTCTTTGGCCTGTGTGGGCCTCCCATCGCAGTGGCCTGTCGCTGCAGAGCACTGGCTCTGGGAGTATGTGCCAGCCGACTTCACTGAGGTAAAAGACAAAGTTTAAAAGAAAACAATCAATGTAAACTGTGGTCTCTTTAACTAAGAAAATAATCAGGAAGCATTCAACTCATAAGAAGGTTCACATAAAGGATATTTCTTTCACCCATGTAGATTCTCCAGGCACTGGAACACAATAAAAAGTCTGTCTTTCCAAAGTGGTAGCTCGTGGAGAATTTAAATCAACTTCTTGCTGAGGCTGTGATGGACAAAAAATTTAATTTTAAGAATTAATTTTATTAAATAACTAAAAATAAGGAACCATATTTTCAGGTTGTTTATAAAATCGCAGTAAACACTTCATGCTCAGTTAACAAGCAACTACTAAATCCAAATTATCATTTTTGAAAAGCAAACTGACATAAAATCACTCTAAATGAAGTCGCTTTTAGTCCTGCCCGACTCTTTGCAACCCTATGGACTAGAAGCCACCCGGCTCCTTAGTCCGTGGAATTCTCCAGGCAAGAATGGGTTTGCCATGCCCTCCTCCAGGGGATCTTCTCGATCCAGGGATCAAAGCCATGTCCCTTACATCTCCCTCATTGCCAGGTGGGTTCTTCACCACTAGTGCCATCTGGGAAGCCCCAACCAATATAGTACCTTCCTTCAAATCCAATTAAGCACATGCCCAGCCCTAAATTAATCTTTCATTTTTCTTCCACTTTTCATTTCAAAAGAACTTATCAAAGCCTGTAATTTTTAAATGTGAGTATATAGATATTAGGAAAAGAAAGGAATTAATTTTGTTATTTATAATATTCTACCTTCTAAGAGATTTTTAGAAGATCAAAACAAATCATATCAGAGAAATACAAGTAATAGGCAAATAAAACATTTCACATGACTTCTTTGAACTAACTTGTATACAAGACAGATAAATGCATGATCAGTCAAAGGAAAGTAATATTCCCTGCTTAGGGAAAAATTCTCATTAAAAAGTTTGGGTTTTTTTGGCCACTTCTATTGATCTTTCATTTATTTATCTTTGCTCTTTGGCCTGTGTGGGCCTCCCATCGCAGTGGCCTGTCGCTGCAGAGCACTGGCTCTGGGAGTATGTGCTTCAGAGGTCCGGCTCGGTAGTTGGACACATTGGTCCAGCCGCTCTGCAGCACGTGGGATCTTCCCAAGCCAGGGATCGAACTGGCGCCCCTTGCACTGCAAGGCAGTGTCCTTACCCACTGGACCACCAGGGAAGCCCTAAAAAGTTTTTAAATACACTTTAAGTATACATACCCCACACTCTGCTACATCTCTATATTTTCCAAAATGAAGAACCTGTGGCCAAAACAAAAAACAACAGTATATATCAATATGACGGAATCAAAACTGCCATAGACAACACAAGGACAAATTTAATCCTACTAATTTGTAAACAGTTTCATGAAAAAAGCAATACATACACGTGCTTTTGTGTTTCGGTTAACAGTTTCATAAACTCCCATGTAAAATTCAGGGTCAAACATATCCTGAACCATGCAACGAAACTTCACAAAACTGTTGGGTTTCAAGTAATGAAGAGGAACTTCATTCAGTGATGGTACCTTAAAGGAAAACAACCAATCGAAACAGTCTGTGTATAAGACATTAAGCACATATATGTAAGACTATATATATATATATATCTGTCTATATATATATATCCAGACAAACTGCAATTCCACTCCCCCTCCTGCCCCACATTCAAAATCAAGTCCCGTCAGGGAGCCTAATGATCTCAATGGTCAACAACACAATTGATGAACTAAAGTACTTTCTGCGTTCTTGCAAGTTTGTATGATGCCATTTGATTATAATGTAAAAGGATGCTTTTCCTTCAGGATATTTTCCAATTAGCAGAAAGGCATTTGCTTTGTTGAGCTCTTCTCTTAAAACTCATACAAGCAGTTCTTTAAAATGAAGATGATAAAGGTAACTGACGTTCTCACCAATACTTTTTTCTCATGGTCAGTTAGTGCCACCTAGAGGCGCCAGTATAGAAGCATTTATTTGCCTGAACTTAAGTTGTACAAGAGACCAAAATCTTTTAATACATAAGCACTTAGAACAGAGGGCAGTATACATTATTTATTTTTACATTATATGTGGATCATGACTGAGAAATTGGAAGTGCGCCTGACCCTCAGTCCCACCCCCCCAACAGCAATAATAAGCTTACCCATTTAGGAGCATTATTTTCCTTCAGCTTTTCTTTAAAATATTCAATTACTTTCTTCTCCCAGTCAGGATTAACTCCATTTTGAGCTGGACCAAAAAAAAGAAAATACACTTTTCAAAGCTGAAGGCACAATCCACAATAAAAGACGATGCTGACACATTAGTTAAGTGTGCCTTATCAGGAGCTGCCCAGCTTGGGGAAGGGTCCTGCAATCCGGGCAAGGGCGATGGTCTGCAGGCTCTCGGGCATGACAATGTCCTGAGAAGCTGCACGCGGTGAGACAGGAAGCCCCAGACAAGGCAGCACAGGAACCACACTTTGAAAAGCATACTGCTCCTTGAAAAGATTTCTATCCAGAGTTTTAAATTTTTTATAATTACCCTGAAATGAAGAGCGAAGCGTGTTCTCTTTTAACTTTTTATTTGGGAATAATTTCAAAGTTTCATAAAGTCACAATGAAAATTACAAGGAACGCCTGCGTCCTTGCCCCTACTTTATTACTTGCTTGAGCGAGCACTCTCTCCCTCTCCCACATTTTCACTTGAGATTACATTACACACATCATTTATTTTACCTTTAAATAATGCAGTGTGTTTCCTAAAAGGAGATTATCTTAAGTGACTATGGTACTTGTTATCAATCTCAGGAATTTCGAAATTGATATCATACTTTTAAGTAATCAGTTTTCTGACCCTACTCCCGTCAGGGAGCCTAATGATCTCAATGGTCAACAACACAATTGATGAACTAAAGTACTTTCTGCGTTCTTGCAAGTTTGTATGATGCCATTTGATTATAATGTAAAAGGATGCTTTTCCTTCAGGATATTTTCCAATTAGCAGAAAGGCATTTGCTTTGTTGAGCTCTTCTCTTAAAACTCATACAAGCAGTTCTTTAAAATGAAGATGATAAAGGTAACTGACGTTCTCACCAATACTTTTTTCTCATGGTCAGTTAGTGCCACCTAGAGGCGCCAGTATAGAAGCATTTATTTGCCTGAACTTAAGTTGTACAAGAGACCAAAATCTTTTAATACATAAGCACTTAGAACAGAGGGCAGTATACATTATTTATTTTTACATTATATGTGGATCATGACTGAGAAATTGGAAGTGCGCCTGACCCTCAGTCCCACCCCCCCAACAGCAATAATAAGCTTACCCATTTAGGAGCATTATTTTCCTTCAGCTTTTCTTTAAAATATTCAATTACTTTCTTCTCCCAGTCAGGATTAACTCCATTTTGAGCTGGACCAAAAAAAAGAAAATACACTTTTCAAAGCTGAAGGCACAATCCACAATAAAAGACGATGCTGACACATTAGTTAAGTGTGCCTTATCAGGAGCTGCCCAGCTTGGGGAAGGGTCCTGCAATCCGGGCAAGGGCGATGGTCTGCAGGCTCTCGGGCATGACAATGTCCTGAGAAGCTGCACGCGGTGAGACAGGAAGCCCCAGACAAGGCAGCACAGGAACCACACTTTGAAAAGCATACTGCTCCTTGAAAAGATTTCTATCCAGAGTTTTAAATTTTTTATAATTACCCTGAAATGAAGAGCGAAGCGTGTTCTCTTTTAACTTTTTATTTGGGAATAATTTCAAAGTTTCATAAAGTCACAATGAAAATTACAAGGAACGCCTGCGTCCTTGCCCCTACTTTATTACTTGCTTGAGCGAGCACTCTCTCCCTCTCCCACATTTTCACTTGAGATTACATTACACACATCATTTATTTTACCTTTAAATAATGCAGTGTGTTTCCTAAAAAGGAGATTATCTTAAGTGACTATGGTACTTGTTATCAATCTCAGGAAATTCGAAATTGATATCATACTTTTAATCAAGTCTACCACCCGCATTCCAGCTTGTCTCCTGACCCAACACTACTCTTTATTGTAGTTTTTCCACTTCAGTACAGATTCAGTCTAGGATCACATGCTGCTTTCGGCTATCGTGGGGATTTTTTTCATCTTTTTATTCTGAAACAGTTTCTCCACTTTTATCTTTTATGACACTGATAACGAAGAATACAAACCTTTTATAAATATAAAAAAAAAACCCCAGAACACTCCTCACTGGTTTGTTGATGTTTCCTCTTGAGCAGATTACTTGTTTTGTAAGTAATTCATCTAGAGACAAGATGTTCCTCTTCCCCCATGCATGCCCTTAATTGTCACCACCCAAGTGACAGCCAACTTCTCCACTGTAGTCACTTTTCCCCTCTCTTCTAATAAGTAATCTACAGGAGGTACCTCCACACAAGTAATTTTCATGAAACTTGCCTGCTCCCAAGATTCAGCACCTATTTATGCTTATTGCAAAATGAAAGGTGTTTTTAATGTCATATTAAAGATAAGAAAACTAGATTTTGAAAGATTATGGGAATTTCCCAAGACTAAAGAGTCAGTCTTCAAAAAAATTAGGAATATATATATGTCTTCATGAACTACAGCTACCTAGGGTAAAGAATCCAGCTGCAATGCAGGAGCTGCGGGTCCAATCCTGGAGGCGTGCATAAGCACAGGAGAACTAAGAGAAGCTATGGATTGAATACAGGCAAAAGCACAGAGGAGAAACTAATGAAGGGAGAAGGTTTCTGAAAGAGGTGATGTTTGAGTCAGGCCTGGAAAGAGGGCAGAACTACTGAGGTATGAGGGGTGGGCATACTCCAGATGTAGGGCCCTCTGGGGGAACAAACAGTGTTAGTAAGCCAAGGACAAGGGTGGACATACCAGAAATTCAAATACACGGAACACAAAGTACCTGGAAAAGAGCAAAGCTAATGAACAAAAGCAAGAAAATCAACGCATCACAAAGTGTTCAACGCCAGGCTACAGATCTGCTCTTTAATGAACAAAAGCAAGAAAACCAACATATCACAAAGTGTTCAACGCCAGGCTACAGATCTGCTCTCTGCTAACAATTCACCTTCCCCCCGCCATTATGCCTCTTTTTTAAAATTTACATTTATTTTCATCCATCTTTAGATTTTTGGCCTGTGTGGGCCTCCCATCACAGTGGCCTCTTTTGTTGCTGAGCACCAGCTCTGGGCACATGTGCTCCAGAGCTCCGGCTAGGTAGCTGAACACACTGGTCCAGCCGCTCCGCGGCACGTGGGATCTTCCCAGGCCAGGGATCGAACCGGCGCCCCTTGCACTGCAAGGCAGTGTCCTTACCCACTAGACCACCAGGGAAGCCCAATAATTCACCTTTACGTTCCCACTTCTAGCAATGGCCGGGCTCACAGCTACTGGAGCCACAGAAATAAACACCGAACAAGAAAACCCAGAGAAAAATACATTGTTTTGCAAGACTAGCACCCGCTTCCCTTTTTCTCATGATGGTGCCTCTTCTGAGGAAGCAAGCAGTCTCACTCTTAGCCCCAGGGCAGACCTGACCCAGGCCTCCCGGTAGTTCTGATGATCAGTTCAGGGGTGCCTCACTAGAGGACAACCCCGAGTACAAGCCGAGTAGCTGGACCCAATATCATAGGTCATAATCCCGTAGCTGCACATGGCCACAGTGACCAAGGTCTGTCTGAAAATGAAGCCATTCCAGAAGATACTGGAGTAGAGAGGCTGATTTCTACAGAGACAGCCTGAAGTATCTGGCTGTAGCTACAGTGAAATACCACTGTTTGGTATTTCAAATATTTCACTGTATTCCAAATAGTGGTATTTCACTGGGTTTGAAAGTACATTTCCCTAAGGACTAGTGATGTATACCTCTTCATAAGTTTATGACCACCCTAATAAATGCTTTTGTGAGGTGTCTGCTTATAATTTTGTCCATTTTTTGAAAAAACGACTTTGTTGCGAATTTCCTGGATGTCCAGTGGTTAGGACCCCAAGGACCACTGCTGAGGGCCTGGGTTCATTCCCTGGTTGGGGAACAAAATGCCACAAGCCATGCAGCAGGCTCAATAAAAAAAAAAAAAAGTTGCGGCATCAATGATTTGTACAAGTCTTGTGTATTCTGGATGCCAGTCTTTTATTAGATACACATAGGGCAGTATTTTCTCCTAATCTGTAGCTTGCTTTTTGACATTCTTCATGATGTCTTTTGATAAGAAGTTTTCAATTTTGATGAAGTCCAACTTTCAATTATTTCTTTTATTGTTACTGACACCAGGTCTTGAAGACATTCTCCCATTTTCCACTTTTCACATATAAGTCTGTAATCTATATCAAATCCATGTTTTTGTTTATAGTCTGACATAGACATCAAGGCTTATTTTTTCCAGAAGGATATCTATTTATTCCAGCCTTATTTAGATGATTTTCTAGCAGTAAACTGCTATGACAGAGTAATAATTAATTATCACACACCTATCAAAGAGAAAGATGCAAAAACGAAAAACAAGACACTCATTAAACGTAGGCCAAAAACTCATGGTCAAAGACCAGGAACTTCACTCATACACTGCCCATCTGTCCTGCTATAGAATTAGCAAATGATCATGGGTCCAAGTTCATAGTTGATAAGAAACAGATGTTGTGACGGGACAAAGTCTTCTGGTTGGTCCTCAGCAGCAACATATGATAGATTTCTTAAATAATAATAAATTGTTTTGGCACAACTCTCACACTCAACGCCTGTACTTGCACTCATGTAGTTCTAGATAGTCTATTCTGTCACACTGATCAAGCTGTCTCTCCTGAGGCCAACACCTTACTGTCTTAATCACAATAGCTTGATGGTGACTCTTAAAATTAGGTAATGTTCTTCGTCTTCATCTTCAAGTTTGTCTGGATTATTCTAGATTCTCAACATTTCTAAATAATGCTGAGGAACACTTGACAATGTTTATGTTAAGTGCTGAAATTTCAACTAGATTACATTTCGATGTTTAAACTTTGATTTGATTATACACTGCATGTATAGATTTGAGGAAAACAATGTGTTTTTTGATGTAAGAACAACGTGTCCTGCTCTTGCCGGCTTTGAAGACAGAAGGCAGCCACCACCCAAGAAACGTTGGCAAACTCTAGAAACAGGAAAAAAAAGACAGGCAATAGGTTCTCCCCTAGATCCTCCAGAAAGGAATGCAGTCCCGTGGACAACTTGATTCTACACCAGTGAGACCCACATCAGACTTCTGGCCTCTGGAACGATAAGATCATAAATTTGTGTAAGAAACGCTGGGAAAGGTGTGGATAAAAGGAAGCGCTCTTACACTGTTGATGGGAATGTTAAGTTGATGCAGCCACTATGGAAAACAGCATGGAGTTTTTAAAAATACAGTTGCCATACGATCCAGCAATCCCACGCCTGAGCATATACTTGGATAAAACTATTAGTTCAAAAAGATACAATGTGGGGTTTCCCTGGTGGTCCAGTGGGTAAAGAGTCCACCTTGCAGCACAAGGGGCACCGGCTTGATCCCTGGCATGGGAAGATCCCACACGCCGCAGAGTGGCTGGACTGGTGTGTCCAATTATGAGCCAGTGCTCTGGAACACATGTGCCTGTGCTCTGCAGTGAGAGAGGTCACTGTGATGGGAGGCCCACACAGGCCAAAGAATGAAGACAGACGAAAATAAACAAAATGAAGGACCAATAAAAAGAGGCCAAAATCAAAAAAAAAAAAGATACAATGCCCCACCTATGTTCACAGTAGCACCATTCACAATAGCTAAGACGTGGCAATCAGCCTAAATGTCCACTGACAGATGAATACATGCAGTACATATGAAGATGTACATGTATCAACCATAATGGAAAAGAATACAAAAAAGAATATATGTGCATGTGCCTATATATATATATATATATATATATATATATATATAACATATATAACTGAACCACTCTCCTATATAGCACATGTTCATAGTATATACATACACATGATATATACACATGTATATGTGAAAAAAAACCCCACTATAATTAGAAAGTTAGTGACCTCAGTGGGAGAGGAGTATACTCTTATTCTTCATTTTACACTATTATACTGTTTCTTTTAACCATATCCAAGTTACTATTTAATAATAATATCTTGTTTAGTGGTAAAGAACCCACTTGCCAATGGAGGAGACGTGGGTTCGATCTGGGTCAGGAAGATCCCTGGAAGACAGAAGGCAGCCACCACCCAAGAAACGTTGGCAAACTCTAGAAACAGGAAAAAAAAGACAGGCAATAGGTTCTCCCCTAGATCCTCCAGAAAGGAATGCAGTCCCGTGGACAACTTGATTCTACACCAGTGAGACCCACATCAGACTTCTGGCCTCTGGAACGATAAGATCATAAATTTGTGTAAGAAACGCTGGGAAAGGTGTGGATAAAAGGAAGCGCTCTTACACTGTTGATGGGAATGTTAAGTTGATGCAGCCACTATGGAAAACAGCATGGAGTTTTTAAAAATACAGTTGCCATACGATCCAGCAATCCCACGCCTGAGCATATACTTGGATAAAACTATTAGTTCAAAAAGATACAATGTGGGGTTTCCCTGGTGGTCCAGTGGGTAAAGAGTCCACCTTGCAGCACAAGGGGCACCGGCTTGATCCCTGGCATGGGAAGATCCCACACGCCGCAGAGTGGCTGGACTGGTGTGTCCAATTATGAGCCAGTGCTCTGGAACACATGTGCCTGTGCTCTGCAGTGAGAGAGGTCACTGTGATGGGAGGCCCACACAGGCCAAAGAATGAAGACAGACGAAAATAAACAAAATGAAGGACCAATAAAAAGAGGCCAAAATCAAAAAAAAAAAAGATACAATGCCCCACCTATGTTCACAGTAGCACCATTCACAATAGCTAAGACGTGGCAATCAGCCTAAATGTCCACTGACAGATGAATACATGCAGTACATATGAAGATGTACATGTATCAACCATAATGGAAAAGAATACAAAAAAGAATATATGTGCATGTGCCTATATATATATATATATATATATATATATATATATAACATATATAACTGAACCACTCTCCTATATAGCACATGTTCATAGTATATACATACACATGATATATACACATGTATATGTGAAAAAAAACCCCACTATAATTAGAAAGTTAGTGACCTCAGTGGGAGAGGAGTATACTCTTATTCTTCATTTTACACTATTATACTGTTTCTTTTAACCATATCCAAGTTACTATTTAATAATAATATCTTGTTTAGTGGTAAAGAACCCACTTGCCAATGGAGGAGACGTGGGTTCGATCCCTGGGTCAGGAAGATCCCCTGGAGAAGGAAATGGCAACCCACTCCAGTAACATTGCCTGGAGAATCCCATGGACAGAGCAGCCTGGAGGACTACAGTCCACAGGGTCACAAGCGTTGAAAACGACTTAGCAACTAAATTACCACCATCTATACATATAAAGATGGATGAAAAATAGACGATGACTTAGAGGCAAAAAAAAAACCACAACCAATTTCAAAACTACTAAAAAAAAAGTAAAAAAAAAAACACAACACACACCAATGACCTTTTTTACATGAGGTAGTCTAGTTCTAGTTCTGTTAGATATGATCAAAGGGCTTTGACTATAACCAAAAGTAATGATCTCGACCCATCCAACCATCTGAAAAGAACATAAAGAAACCCGAGTTGATAAGCATTTGTACTTCTTATGAAAATTAAGAGCAGTTATTAATTCAAACGGAAAAAATCCTTTGAATCATTAGCATTATGCACATAATATAGCTCAATAAAATATTCCTAAATCTTAAGTCTTTGGACTCAATGTTCTGTATATAGAATCTTTTAGAAACTGGAACGGAAACCTAAACGGCATTTTATGAAGGCTTATAGGAAAAAATTTTAGATTTGGGGTGACGGTAACCACCACTGTTTATACCATTTCTGATCGATTAATCAGTCTTTTCATTGCCTCTGCTCAACAAATGTTCACAGAGAACTTTTTTAAAAATTTTATTTGATTTATTGGCCAAGCAGCATGTGGGACTTTTGTCTCCAGCCCATGGAAGCACGGAGTCTTAACCACTGGACTGTCACAAAGCCCCTCACAGAGCATTTTTTGATGTACAGGTGTATTCTAGCTAAATAAAACAGACACATATTCTAAATCCCAAGGGTTAAAATACAGCCAAGGACCCTGAGAAACAAGTGACTTCAACAACATGCTTAATAAGCTAATTTCCAGGCCACACCAAATCCTGTAATTACATGCAGCAGGAAGTACCTAACATAGGTTCCCACTGTTTCTTTTAACCATATCCAAGTTACTATTTAATAATAATATCTTGTTTAGTGGTAAAGAACCCACTTGCCAATGGAGGAGACGTGGGTTCGATCCTGGGTCAGGAAGATCCCCTGGAGAAGGAAATGGCAACCCACTCCAGTAACATTGCCTGGAGAATCCCATGGACAGAGCAGCCTGGAGGACTACAGTCCACAGGGTCACAAGCGTTGAAAACGACTTAGCAACTAAATTACCACCATCTATACATATAAAGATGGATGAAAAATAGACGATGACTTAGAGGCAAAAAAAAAACCACAACCAATTTCAAAACTACTAAAAAAAAAGTAAAAAAAAAAACACAACACACACCAATGACCTTTTTTACATGAGGTAGTCTAGTTCTAGTTCTGTTAGATATGATCAAAGGGCTTTGACTATAACCAAAAGTAATGATCTCGACCCATCCAACCATCTGAAAAGAACATAAAGAAACCCGAGTTGATAAGCATTTGTACTTCTTATGAAAATTAAGAGCAGTTATTAATTCAAACGGAAAAAATCCTTTGAATCATTAGCATTATGCACATAATATAGCTCAATAAAATATTCCTAAATCTTAAGTCTTTGGACTCAATGTTCTGTATATAGAATCTTTTAGAAACTGGAACGGAAACCTAAACGGCATTTTATGAAGGCTTATAGGAAAAAATTTTAGATTTGGGGTGACGGTAACCACCACTGTTTATACCATTTCTGATCGATTAATCAGTCTTTTCATTGCCTCTGCTCAACAAATGTTCACAGAGAACTTTTTTAAAAATTTTATTTGATTTATTGGCCAAGCAGCATGTGGGACTTTTGTCTCCAGCCCATGGAAGCACGGAGTCTTAACCACTGGACTGTCACAAAGCCCCTCACAGAGCATTTTTTGATGTACAGGTGTATTCTAGCTAAATAAAACAGACACATATTCTAAATCCCAAGGGTTAAAATACAGCCAAGGACCCTGAGAAACAAGTGACTTCAACAACATGCTTAATAAGCTAATTTCCAGGCCACACCAAATCCTGTAATTACATGCAGCAGGAAGTACCTAACATAGGTTCCCAAAGGAAAATTAAGATTTAGCCAGGAAAGTAGAAGTGGGAGAGGATGGTGACCAGGCAAAGGAAAGAGCCTATACAGAAAGCCTGGAGGCAACGTTCAAAATCAAAGAACTGAAAGGTTTACTATGAGGGGGATACAGTGATGAGGTCTGAGAGCCAGGCAGCACGCACGCTCAGTCCTGTCTGACTCTCTGCAGCCTGCCAGGCTCCTCAGCCTGTGGGATTTTCTCAGCAGGAATACTGGAGTGGGTTTCCATTTCTTCCTCCAGGGGATCCTCCCAACCCCAGGATCGAACCTGCATCTCCCAGCTCTCCTGCACTGCAGGTGGATTCTCTACTGCTGAGACACCAGAGCTGTGCAGGGGTGGGGCCAAAAGGCCTCATAAACCACAACAGATGAGCATTATTTTTCTCTCTAAGGGAAAAGATGGATTTAAAATAATTTCCCATTAGACCAAAGACAGTCTACAAGTTTAACACCTCACTTCTCACACAAACATACCTATAATGCTGTTATTATAAAGTTATTCAATCCTATATAATCACAGTGATAGGAAAATATAGCAAAAATATACACTATATGTCAAAACAGCTTCTACAAAAACATCAAGACTATAAGACAGGATTAGTTTCTTCTCTGTAAGACACGGCTACCTAAGAATAAGACATTCTGGAGGTAAACACGTCAAGGTCCAGATTACCACAACAATACACAAACTGTGTGAAGCTGGCATTTTACACCCAAATTACACCTTTTGCACCTTAATGAGTCATTTGCCTCTTAGGGTCATACACACACAGGAGAGAAAATCTGACACAAATACATTCAAATAAATACCAAGTATAAAATCATCTCATTTATCTAGCAAGACTAGGACAGGAATATTTCTCATAAACTTTCTAAGCTGGAACTTCACCCTTTAAGCACCAAAACTTACTTCTGAGTGATTTTCCCTAAAACAGTATCTAAGCATCCGCACCCTCTTAAACTGACTTTTGTTTGCGTTTTTTAATTCAGATCGCCCCATTGCCAAGACCCTATAAACCATAGGTGGACTTCAACAACATGCTTAATAAGCTAATTTCCAGGCCACACCAAATCCTGTAATTACATGCAGCAGGAAGTACCTAACATAGGTTCCCAAAGGAAAATTAAGATTTAGCCAGGAAAGTAGAAGTGGGAGAGGATGGTGACCAGGCAAAGGAAAGAGCCTATACAGAAAGCCTGGAGGCAACGTTCAAAATCAAAGAACTGAAAGGTTTACTATGAGGGGGATACAGTGATGAGGTCTGAGAGCCAGGCAGCACGCACGCTCAGTCCTGTCTGACTCTCTGCAGCCTGCCAGGCTCCTCAGCCTGTGGGATTTTCTCAGCAGGAATACTGGAGTGGGTTTCCATTTCTTCCTCCAGGGGATCCTCCCAACCCCAGGATCGAACCTGCATCTCCCAGCTCTCCTGCACTGCAGGTGGATTCTCTACTGCTGAGACACCAGAGCTGTGCAGGGGTGGGGCCAAAAGGCCTCATAAACCACAACAGATGAGCATTATTTTTCTCTCTAAGGGAAAAGATGGATTTAAAATAATTTCCCATTAGACCAAAGACAGTCTACAAGTTTAACACCTCACTTCTCACACAAACATACCTATAATGCTGTTATTATAAAGTTATTCAATCCTATATAATCACAGTGATAGGAAAATATAGCAAAAATATACACTATATGTCAAAACAGCTTCTACAAAAACATCAAGACTATAAGACAGGATTAGTTTCTTCTCTGTAAGACACGGCTACCTAAGAATAAGACATTCTGGAGGTAAACACGTCAAGGTCCAGATTACCACAACAATACACAAACTGTGTGAAGCTGGCATTTTACACCCAAATTACACCTTTTGCACCTTAATGAGTCATTTGCCTCTTAGGGTCATACACACACAGGAGAGAAAATCTGACACAAATACATTCAAATAAATACCAAGTATAAAATCATCTCATTTATCTAGCAAGACTAGGACAGGAATATTTCTCATAAACTTTCTAAGCTGGAACTTCACCCTTTAAGCACCAAAACTTACTTCTGAGTGATTTTCCCTAAAACAGTATCTAAGCATCCGCACCCTCTTAAACTGACTGTGCGTTTTAATTCACAGACGCCCCCCATTTTGAAGTCATTATTTCTGAAATCAATTTTGGGGTCCAGTATTCATTATGCGCATCAATGAATAGGATTTAGTGCAGAGATACATGCCCCATCTTAAAAAGCACCCTGGATGGGCATACAATGATTAAAAAAACACACACACAACATACACACACCACGATTTTAAATTTCTCCTTTAACAGGCCATCTGGGTTCACTGGCTGCAATCTGAATGTCTGCTCAGGCCTTCTTCTAATTTGCTGGCTCTAGTTTCAGCCTGGGAAACCAGATAGCTGAACCAGTTCAAATTATAAGGAAAATGAATAAAGAGTTGCTGAGTGAGCCTTCCCTTTAAGAAATACATTTTCTGCATCAGCTTGGGCTGCTGGGGACTAGTTAGCTTCTTAACAGGCGTTCACACTAATATTCTACAACGTCTCGAGGAAGGAAAGCCACTCTGCAAGTTTAAGTTACCTCCGGACGACGAGTCAGGTGTTCTGATCTTACACACCGATTCCTGGTTGGGTTTGCCTCCACCACTCCTAAGTGCAAAAGACATGCCGGGTGGGGCCAACGTGCCCAGATAACTGCAAACAAACCTAAATCTTCCTTAGTGTACCCTAGGAGCAAAGTGCCACTAACAGTGACTGCAACTAAAATTTACTAAGCTTGCCTGCCACGTTCGAAGCTCTTTCTATGCAGGAACGCATTTGAGCAGTTCAACATTCCTTGCCAGCTTTGGCCCAAGAGGAGACGGGAGACGAGACGGGTTTCAAAGGTATCCTAACAGAAAAATGGAAGGTCTCACGCTACGTCTTATCTCGCAAAGAGAGAACGTGTGTAACACAGGAGTTAGAGCCAACTTCTGCGGCGAGCGAGCACTCCCTTACACCTTTTGCACCTTAATGAGTCATTTGCCTCTTAGGGTCATACACACACAGGAGAGAAAATCTGACACAAATACATTCAAATAAATACCAAGTATAAAATCATCTCATTTATCTAGCAAGACTAGGACAGGAATATTTCTCATAAACTTTCTAAGCTGGAACTTCACCCTTTAAGCACCAAAACTTACTTCTGAGTGATTTTCCCTAAAACAGTATCTAAGCATCCGCACCCTCTTAAACTGACTGTGCGTTTTAATTCACAGACGCCCCCCATTTTGAAGTCATTATTTCTGAAATCAATTTTGGGGTCCAGTATTCATTATGCGCATCAATGAATAGGATTTAGTGCAGAGATACATGCCCCATCTTAAAAAGCACCCTGGATGGGCATACAATGATTAAAAAAACACACACACAACATACACACACCACGATTTTAAATTTCTCCTTTAACAGGCCATCTGGGTTCACTGGCTGCAATCTGAATGTCTGCTCAGGCCTTCTTCTAATTTGCTGGCTCTAGTTTCAGCCTGGGAAACCAGATAGCTGAACCAGTTCAAATTATAAGGAAAATGAATAAAGAGTTGCTGAGTGAGCCTTCCCTTTAAGAAATACATTTTCTGCATCAGCTTGGGCTGCTGGGGACTAGTTAGCTTCTTAACAGGCGTTCACACTAATATTCTACAACGTCTCGAGGAAGGAAAGCCACTCTGCAAGTTTAAGTTACCTCCGGACGACGAGTCAGGTGTTCTGATCTTACACACCGATTCCTGGTTGGGTTTGCCTCCACCACTCCTAAGTGCAAAAGACATGCCGGGTGGGGCCAACGTGCCCAGATAACTGCAAACAAACCTAAATCTTCCTTAGTGTACCCTAGGAGCAAAGTGCCACTAACAGTGACTGCAACTAAAATTTACTAAGCTTGCCTGCCACGTTCGAAGCTCTTTCTATGCAGGAACGCATTTGAGCAGTTCAACATTCCTTGCCAGCTTTGGCCCAAGAGGAGACGGGAGACGAGACGGGTTTCAAAGGTATCCTAACAGAAAAATGGAAGGTCTCACGCTACGTCTTATCTCGCAAAGAGAGAACGTGTGTAACACAGGAGTTAGAGCCAACTTCTGCGGCGAGCGAGCACTCCCCGACACACCGGAAGTTTTGAAATATCCTGCGGGCATCCCATAGGCGAAGTGCTTTTCGCTTGCCCCGTCTCCGCGGGTCCTCCCGAAGGTTCAAGGACCTCCCCGAGCTCTGCCGCACGCGGGGCCACCCGGGGAAGCGAGGCCGTCAATCACGGCCGGCCGCGCGGTCCTCGCGGCGTAACCTTGGCCGCCGGCGAATCGCGAATCGGGCAGGTGGGAGGCACCTGCAGCCGGGCCCGGGAAGCCGCGGCCCGGAGTCCGGGGCGCTGAGCGCCGGCCGCCGCAGGCCCGGCCGCCCGTCTCGGCCGCGCGAGCCCTCGAGGTGGCCTCGCTTGGGGCCGCGCGGCAGGTCCGGGCCCGGGGCTCGGTTCACTCGGCGGCCCGCCCGGCCCGCCCCCGGCGCCGCTGCTCACCGAAGAAGCCCTGCACGATCCCCAGCGGGTGGCTCAGCCAATCCTCCCCACAGGGCATCTCGCCGACGGGCCGGAGCCGGCGCGGCCCGGCGTCCCGCGCCGCCGCTCCTCTTCGGGGGCTCGGCCGCTTCTCGCCCGCGCCCTCCCACGCAGGGTGAGCCTCGCGGCGCGGGCCGTCTGGCCTCCCCGCGCCTCGAAGAACCGCGGCGGTGGCGGCGGCAGCAAGAGGCTGCCGGCGATGGGCAGGCGGCGCGTGCGAGCCCCCAGCCTCCACTTTGCACAATGGCGGGAAATAGGCGCCGCCGACCGCGCTGCCTGCGACCTGGGTGGAGCTCGGGCGGGGAGGGGCGGCGGGAGCGCGCGGCGCGGCCCCGCGGCGGGGGGCGGGGCGGGCTCGCTCCAGGGGCGGGGCGCGGCGCGGCGGGGCGGGGCCAAGGCGGCGGCGCGGCGGCCGCCATCTTGGAGACGGGCGCAAGGGTGGCCTCGGAGCGTGGAGCCACGTGACCGCCCGCGGGCTGCTTTCTGCTGCTGGTCCCTCTGCAGGCTCGAAGGGCAAAGGCCCGAAGTTTGGTTTATCGGTTTATAGTGCGAGGCCTTGCCCGGGTCGGAGACAGCAACAGCCCCCAGGCACAAGCGCAAAGAGACCTCAGAGTTATCCCTGGGCAGGTTAGAAGGTAAGGTAGCCTTTGGTGTCTGCCCACCTGATCCCTCCTCCTGTGTGCTTTTTTTTTGGCGGATGGCAGCTCTTTGGTTTGGGTCCCTGATGGAAACCGTATGTCGCGACCTTCCCTCTACTGGGACATGTCTTCCTTCAGCTGGATCCTAACAGTGGCAGCAGTACACAGAAAAGATCTAGTCAACAGTAACCTCTGAGTGAGGGAAACTGGAAAATACCCATGTTGTGTAATGAAACAGTCCCTAGATAAGGACTATATCTGAGAAAACGTAGTCTCATAAACTAAAATATGGCCTGGTAATGTAAGAGTTAGGGAAAGGGGCAGGGCACAATTTTTGAAAAAATGACATAGCCCAAGGACACGGCGTAAACCCATTAGAATCACATGGGTCTAAGAAGGCAGACTAGACCTTTAGCCTCAGTCAGCAAACTAAATGACACACCCAGAGGCGCCATGACAGTTCGGCCCCTTCCCCGAAAGAACTGGAATAATTTAACCACTCATTAGCATATGGAATTACCCAGCCCATAATGGCTGAGAATCCTATGTTTTCTGGCCACTGAATTTGTTCTGTGATGGCCCACACTCTGTGGAGTGTGCTTTTCTCTGAATCTGAATAAATCCATTTCTTACCTATTACTTTGTCTCTCACTGAATTTTTTTCAGCAGAGACCTGAGCAACCTGAGCTCCATTATGTCCTGAAACCAGGTATGGTGGATTTTGCCTGGGTCTGAGTCCCAGTCACATGAGTTCAAGTCCAAAGTAGGGTCTTGGCTGCATTCGAGTCCAGCCACGTGAGTTCAACTCCCAAACTGGGTTTTGGGTTTAAGTCCCAATCCAAGGTAGAACGCCTTCAATAATGGAAGATTTAAATGAGGAATGGGGTCTAGAAAGTGGGGAACTGGAGAACTGAGCTTAGCTCTCAAGCCTTCCTGAGGGCAAAAGAGTTTCTTCTGTATTTGTCACTGAATTAATTATGTTCCTCCCCATCCAGGGGTCAAGGTCTGTTGAATCCCAGGATGTGGAAAATGGGCCCACAGTGTAGTATTTGGTGCCACTTTATGTAAGAGACGCGATTGTCCACAGATAGCTGTGTGTTCCCCAGAGCCAGTTCCCTGCAGCTGATTTTGAGGGATGCCTGTGGCGGGCATAACTGTTGTGTACATCCGTCTCTTGTGCGTTTTTGGGTGAGCTGAGAAAACGGTTTCCAATCTTTGGCCTTACCATTTCTCTCGTTCATTTAGCACAGATTTTGAGGTCCCTGGTACTGAATGGAGAAATCGCCTATTTAGCTTTGTGACTAGTAAAATGCAAATTAAAGGTATGTCACGAACATCTGCTTTTACACTGAAATAATTTCCAGTTTGCTTTATATGAAGTCGCAGCTGGACACCAATTCAGCAGTGGCTAGGAACATTTCAGCTTCTCATTTCTCCCTCTGGATTCAGTGATTTGTAAATATTTGTTCAGATTTTAATTGAAGAGACACTGTGATCCTACTGAAATGTAATTACTTCATAGTGTGAATAATTTCACCCTCTAATTTTCCTGTAGCAAGATGTTTTGACACTACTAATGAGTGGTTATAAGAACTTAAAAGGCCAAGGGAAGGTCCGGAAGAATACTTCTCTATGGCAAGGTATTTTCTCCCACTGCTGGCAATGAACCCCTCTCACTTTTAAACTAACCCTTGCCCCGGTGCGATTTCTTACCTATTACTTTGTCTCTCACTGAATTTTTTTCAGCAGAGACCTGAGCAACCTGATCTCCATTATGTCCTGAAACCAGGTGTGGTGGATTTTGCCTGGGTCTGAGTCCCAGTCACATGAGTTCAAGTCCAAAGTAGGGTCTTGGCTGCATTCGAGTCCAGCCACGTGAGTTCAACTCCCAAACTGGGTTTTGGGTTTAAGTCCCAATCCAAGGTAGAACGCCTTCAATAATGGAAGATTTAAATGAGGAATGGGGTCTAGAAAGTGGGGAACTGGAGAACTGAGCTTAGCTCTCAAGCCTTCCTGAGGGCAAAAGAGTTTCTTCTGTATTTGTCACTGAATTAATTATGTTCCTCCCTATCCAGGGGTCAAGGTCTGTTGAATCCCAGGATGTGGAAAATGGGCCCACAGTGTAGTATTTGGTGCCACTTTATGTAAGAGACGCGAGTGTCCACAGATAGCTGTGTGTTCCCCAGAGCCAGTTCCCTGCAGCTGATTTTGAGGGATGCCTGTGGCGGGCATAACTGTTGTGTACATCCGTCTCTTGTGCGTTTTGGCTGAGCTGAGAAAACGGTTTCCAATCTTTGGCCTTACCATTTCTCTCGTTCATTTAGCACAGATTTTGAGGTCCCTGGTACTGAATGGAGAAATCGCCTATTTAGCTTTGTGACTAGTAAAATGCAAATTAAAGGTATGTCACGAACATCTGCTTTTACACTGAAATAATTTCCAGTTTGCTTTATATGAAGTCGCAGCTGGACACCAATTCAGCAGTGGCTAGGAACATTTCAGCTTCTCATTTCTCCCTCTGGATTCAGTGATTTGTAAATATTTGTTCAGATTTTAATTGAAGAGACACTGTGATCCTACTGAAATGTAATTACTTCATAGTGTGAATAATTTCACCCTCTAATTTTCCTGTAGCAAGATGTTTTGACACTACTAATGAGTGGTTATAAGAACTTAAAAGGCCAAGGGAAGGTCCGGAAGAATACTTCTCTATGGCAAGGTATTTTCTCCCACTGCTGGCAATGACATTACCCCATCGTCAAGTCTGTGTTTTTAAGAAGGGCATTAAGGGATTTCGCTGGTGGTCCAGTGGTTAAGAATTCACCTTCCAATACAGGGAATGCGAGTTCGATCCCTGGTTGGGAAACTGAAATCCCACATGCTGAGGAGGGCAGCTCAGCTGGTGGGCTACAACTGCTGAGTCCATGCACTCTAGAGCCTGTGCTCCATAACAAGAGAAGCCCCACGAGCTGCGACAGAGACCCACTGCCCTCATGGTACCTATAGTTCAGTGAGAGACTTTCTCCTGAATTACAATCCTGATAGGTACCTGGCAAGAAAAAGTGAAGCTCTGTAAGAGGAATGAACGACCTCATCTTGTCTAGTGAGGGAGGTTGTGGGGGAAGCAGCCTTCAGGGTTTTCCTGAAAATGTGACATTTACACTAGGACTTGTTGTTCTTGTTGTGGAGCACGGACTCTAGAGTATGTGGGCTCAGTAGTTGTGGGCTTAGTTGCCCCGTGATATGTGGAATCTTCGTGGAGCAAGTACTAAACCCATGTCCCCTGCATTGGCAAGTGAATTCTTAACCACATGCACAGGGAAATCCACATTAGGTGTGCCCTATTCCAAGTTCTGTGTCCTATTGCAATCTGGACTTTCTTGTCCTCTACTTCGGGTACAAAGCTGTCTTCTTAGGATCTCCTACCACCATTATCCTAAAGATTCTCTTCTCTAGGATTCATTTTTCATTGAGACTTCAAAAACATCTGTTTTCTCCTTTCAGGGTGTAGAAAGGTTACCCTGGGAAGAACTGCATTTCCTAGCTACAGAAGTGTAGGGAGATGAAAGATTGTTTGCCTAGCTAGGGACTACATTACCAGGCCTTCTTTGATGCTAGGCAGGGCTGTATGATTAGGTTTATGAAAAAAAACCATGAAGGAGAGTGCGTCTGGAACTTCCACTTCAGTCTGTTCTTGGATATGTTCTTTGTTCTTTCCTGATGGATGAGAGGGTGATATCTAGAATGACCTTGTGCTAAAGCCAGCCTGGATTTTTATATGAACGTTGCATTCTGAGATATCTTACAGCTGCTAGTGTTACTCTAAATAATACAGAAATTATTATCAGAAGTGATGTGCTGGGAAAATTGGAAGAACAGGCCTTCAGATAGTCAGATATTTTGAGATAAAGATTTTTCTGAGCCCCAAATTCTTGTGTCTTCTCATACCTAGAGAAACACTAACATCAGAAACCAATGTCTGGTCCTGGTTCTCCTGGCTGGCTAGCCTCTCAGCAGCTTTTCTAATTCTGTTACTCTTTGTGCTATGCATCTTTAACTTTCTTGTTAAGTTTGTTTCTTCCAGAATACAACTAATCTACAAGTGATAGTACAACAAGAATATCGCCCAGCCAACACCCAGACAGTGCTGGAGCAAGCTGTCATATTGTTCCATGGAGCCACAGCTTCCTCCCTAAATGTACCCTGACAGAGAGTAGGCATTGGGAACCCAGAGCCCCACAACGCCCCTGCACAGCCTGAAGAAGCCAGAGCGGTCATCGCCCCTTTTCCCTTGAGACTGAGTACCCAAATGCCTCAGAAGGGGACTAGGTAGATAGGTAGACATGAGCAGGGTATCCAAAGGGGCTAAAGAATTGGCCCTAAAAATAAAGAGAGGGAGGAATGTGGTGCCTGAGGACGAAAGAATAAGACAAATGAGGAGCGTCTTGGAGTGCAAGAAGAGAGGAAACAGAAAATACATAACGTGGCTCTAGTTTAGTGGTTGGATAGTGAATGACAGTAGGTGAAAGACAACATGCCCCAGAGAGTTTTTTAAAAGATTCTCTTCTCTAGGATTCATTTTCATTGGTTTTTTTTGGTAGAAAGGTTACCCTGGGAAGAACTGCATTTCCTAGCTACAGAAGTGTAGGGAGATGAAAGATTGTTTGCCTAGCTAGGGACTACATTACCAGGCCTTCTTTGATGCTAGGCAGGGCTGTATGATTAGGTTTATGAAAAAAAACCATGAAGGAGAGTGCGTCTGGAACTTCCACTTCAGTCTGTTCTTGGATATGTTCTTTGTTCTTTCCTGATGGATGAGAGGGTGATATCTAGAATGACCTTGTGCTAAAGCCAGCCTGGATTTTTATATGAACGTTGCATTCTGAGATATCTTACAGCTGCTAGTGTTACTCTAAATAATACAGAAATTATTATCAGAAGTGATGTGCTGGGAAAATTGGAAGAACAGGCCTTCAGATAGTCAGATATTTTGAGATAAAGATTTTTCTGAGCCCCAAATTCTTGTGTCTTCTCATACCTAGAGAAACACTAACATCAGAAACCAATGTCTGGTCCTGGTTCTCCTGGCTGGCTAGCCTCTCAGCAGCTTTTCTAATTCTGTTACTCTTTGTGCTATGCATCTTTAACTTTCTTGTTAAGTTTGTTTCTTCCAGAATACAACTAATCTACAAGTGATAGTACAACAAGAATATCGCCCAGCCAACACCCAGACAGTGCTGGAGCAAGCTGTCATATTGTTCCATGGAGCCACAGCTTCCTCCCTAAATGTACCCTGACAGAGAGTAGGCATTGGGAACCCAGAGCCCCACAACGCCCCTGCACAGCCTGAAGAAGCCAGAGCGGTCATCGCCCCTTTTCCCTTGAGACTGAGTACCCAAATGCCTCAGAAGGGGACTAGGTAGATAGGTAGACATGAGCAGGGTATCCAAAGGGGCTAAAGAATTGGCCCTAAAAATAAAGAGAGGGAGGAATGTGGTGCCTGAGGACGAAAGAATAAGACAAATGAGGAGCGTCTTGGAGTGCAAGAAGAGAGGAAACAGAAAATACATAACGTGGCTCTAGTTTAGTGGTTGGATAGTGAATGACAGTAGGTGAAAGACAACATGCCCCAGAGAGTGAAGGAGATCATTTTATTCAGGCTATTGGATCTGAGAGAACACACATTCAGGAGCGTTTTTTTTTTTCGATGCACTGGGTGTTTGTTGCTGTACACCAGCTTTCTCTAGTTGCAGTGAGTGCGGACTACTCTCTAGTTGTGATAAACAGGCTTTTCACTGTTGTGGTGACTTGTCTTATTACAGAGCACGGGCTCTAGGGTACGTGGGCTAAGTAGTCATGGCGCGTGGGCTTAGTTGCCCCAAGGCTTGTAGGAACTCCAATCCCTGCATTGGCAGGTGGATTCTTAACCTCTGGACCACCAGGGAAGTCCCTCACGAACATTTTAAAGGGTTCAAATTTGAGATTTTCTAAAACAAAGGTGTCATTGCGGATAGGTGAGGTCAGTCTTATTTTGGAGTGTGGAAGAGCAAGATGATAGTCCTTTACAGTTACCCCTTTCTTAGAGAATAGAAGGGAGAATTATTTTTTTTTTTAAAGATTTATTTATTTATTTATTTTGGGCGGGGGTCGGGTTGGGGAGGGAGTGGAGCGGGCGGACCACTTCTATTGTTCTTTCATTTCTCTATTTTCATCCGTCTTTGTTCTTTGACTCTTGTGGGCCTCCCATCCCGGTGGCCTCTGTTGTCGCAGAGCACCGGCTCTCAGCGCATGCGCGCCAGAGCTCCGGCTCTTTAATTGGACACATCAGTACAGCCGCTCCACGGCACGTGGGATCTTCCCAGGCCAGGGCTCGAACCGGTGCCCCTTGCACTGCAAGGCAGTGTCCTTACCCACTGGACCACCAGGGGAAGACCTTTTTTTTTTTTTTGATCATGCTGTATGGTTTCCATTTTCTTAGTTCCCTCACTGGGGGTTGAACGTAGGCCCCCCTCAGTGAAAGCGCCAAGTCCTAACCACTGGACCACCAGGAAGTTCCTGAGCAGGAATTTCTTAACCATTCCTGTTTTCTGGAGAGTGAGGGAAACAAACAGGAGAATTGGCATTTATCAACCCACTGCTCTCCTGTTAGAGGATACGAGTCAGAGTTCAACTGTTAAATATGATCTGGCCATTGTTCATGTTCATTGTTCATTGTTCGTGTATTCAGTCACTCAGATATATTGTGCAAGTCACCTGCATGTTCTGCCTCTTTCAGCAGAGCTCTTAAAATTCAGATATGGATTTTCTTGCCTGGTACTCTGATTTTCTTAGGTTTCTCTCCTAGGCTTCCATCTGTTTGTCTTTATGGTTTCCTTTTTGAGAAATTTTCTCGTATTTATTCTCCTTATACTCTCTTTTTTTTTGTTCCCTAAATACTTCTTTTCTCTCTTAAATAGCATCCTGATCCTGTTTCTTGGTCTCAGATACCTCTGGAGATATTATTGATAGTTTTTTTTTTTAAAGTTCTTGCCTTCCTGTGTGGGTTATCTCTAAATTGCCATTTCCTGTTCCTCTGTGGGCTATGTTTGGATCGCTGTCTCTCAGGCTAATGAAGATTGTGTGGTCAACAGATTTAAGGTGTGGAGACCACCTCCCAGCTATGCTTCTTCGGATCAAACCTGCCAGCTTGAATTAACACCCAGCAGGTCACCTTGTATAGAAAGTCACACAACCCTCCTCCAAAAGAATGACCCTTTCCGACAGTGACAGAGCATGAGGCGCTTTGCCGCCCCTCCCCAATTTCCGAATCACTTACACGTGAGCCAGTGCCTCCGCCACCTCATTGTAAGCCCCGAGTTCTTCAGTTTCAGAGTCCTATATCTAACTGCTGGGTATCTCCATTTTTTCCCCTTAGTTTATTTTTTACAGAGTTTTGCTGTTTACTGCCACACATCGGCCCGAATCCCCCATAGGTAGACACGTGTCCTCCTCCCCCGCGAATCCCTCCCCCATCTCCCTCTCCATCCCACCCCTACCTGCTGGGCATCTGCATCTCTGTGTTCCACTCTCCCTCTAGTCGCCTCTGTCTCCTCCTGCCCGTCCACCTGCCTTGCCGGGTGGCGGTGGATGTGGAAGAGAGGGTCACTCTTCCCGAGGGTGTGAACCGCCCTGGCTCTGCTGGTCTGGCCACTCCTGTCTCCCCCGTGTCCGGCACAGGGGAGGCTCACATAGAAATATTTGCTGAATGAATGCCTGAAAAACAGTAAGCGTGGGGACTAAAAAGGTGAAATGGGTCTTACTATTGTTTTTTGTCTAAATGCGTTTATGTTTATATGATTAGCTTATGAAAATGGGAATGTAGCAAGAGGGTCAGGGCAGTAGCAAGAAAAATTTCAGTGCAGATTTGTAGGTGTTGCTGTATTTACGTCTGGAATCAGGCTTTCCCAACGTCGGGGTCAGCAGCAGCCCTGTCTGCTCTCCATTTGCAGATGCAACCCTGGGCACACTGGGCACAGCCCGTGGGCAGCAGCTCTTCCTGAAGGAGGTGCAGGAGCAGTACAGAGAGTGTGGGCAGGCGGAGGAGCCGCGGCTCACAAGCACTTGGGGTTCATTTTGAGGCCAGACATCCAAACCAGCGGTCACGAAGAGCTAGTTGGGCTAGTGGCCGATGTGTTCCGGGGCTAGCTGATGGTGAGGTAAATCATGTGGAGATTTGCCTGGGCTTCCAAGGTGCTCAGTGGTAAAGAATCTGCCTGCCAACACAGGAGATGCAGATTTGATCCCTGGGTCAGGAGGATCCCTTGGAGGAGCAAATGGCAACCTACTCCAGTATTCACGCCTGGAAAATTCCATGGACAGAGGAGGCTGGTGGACTGTAGTCCATGGCATCACAAAGAGTCGGACATGACTGAGCACATGAGCACAGCACATGCTGCCCAGGCGGACTGGAGAGCCCTGATTTAATTATCTCTAGGTCTTCTGTTCCCACGACCCCAAGAAGATGCTTCTAATCTTCTGCCGAGAGGTTGAAGACCTGGTAGCTAGTGTTTTGGAGATGAGTGAAAAATCGGGCACCTTGTTTACAGAGTTTTGCTGTTTACTGCAACACATCGGCCCGAATCCCCCATAGGTAGACACGTGTCCTCCTCCCCCGCGAATCCCTCCCCCATCTCCCTCTCCATCCCACCCCTACCTGCTGGGCATCTGCATCTCTGTGTTCCACTCTCCCTCTAGTCGCCTCTGTCTCCTCCTGCCCGTCCACCTGCCTTGCCGGGTGGCGGTGGATGTGGAAGAGAGGGTCACTCTTCCCGAGGGTGTGAACCGCCCTGGCTCTGCTGGTCTGGCCACTCCTGTCTCCCCCGTGTCCGGCACAGGGGAGGCTCACATAGAAATATTTGCTGAATGAATGCCTGAAAAACAGTAAGCGTGGGGACTAAAAAGGTGAAATGGGTCTTACTATTGTTTTTTGTCTAAATGCGTTTATGTTTATATGATTAGCTTATGAAAATGGGAATGTAGCAAGAGGGTCAGGGCAGTAGCAAGAAAAATTTCAGTGCAGATTTGTAGGTGTTGCTGTATTTACGTCTGGAATCAGGCTTTCCCAACGTCGGGGTCAGCAGCAGCCCTGTCTGCTCTCCATTTGCAGATGCAACCCTGGGCACACTGGGCACAGCCCGTGGGCAGCAGCTCTTCCTGAAGGAGGTGCAGGAGCAGTACAGAGAGTGTGGGCAGGCGGAGGAGCCGCTCACAAGCACTTGGGGTTCATTTTGAGGCCAGACATCCAAACCAGCGGTCACGAAGAGCTAGTTGGGCTAGTGGCCGATGTGTTCCGGGGCTAGCTGATGGTGAGGTAAATCATGTGGAGATTTGCCTGGGCTTCCAAGGTGCTCAGTGGTAAAGAATCTGCCTGCCAACACAGGAGATGCAGATTTGATCCCTGGGTCAGGAGGATCCCTTGGAGGAGCAAATGGCAACCTACTCCAGTATTCACGCCTGGAAAATTCCATGGACAGAGGAGGCTGGTGGACTGTAGTCCATGGCATCACAAAGAGTCGGACATGACTGAGCACATGAGCACAGCACATGCTGCCCAGGCGGACTGGAGAGCCCTGATTTAATTATCTCTAGGTCTTCTGTTCCCACGACCCCAAGAAGATGCTTCTAATCTTCTGCCGAGAGGTTGAAGACCTGGTAGCTAGTGTTTTTGGAGATGAGTGAAAAATCGGGCTGGGATTGTAAAAGAGAGAGTTTTATCATTCAGTTTGTACATAGTTGCTCAATCTTTGTCCTGCTTTGAGATCCCTGGCAGCTCAGACAGTAAAGAATCTACCTGAGGACTTCCCTGGTGGTCCAGTGGGTAAGGACACCGCCTTGCAGTGCAAGGGGCGCCGGTTCGATCCCTGGCCTGGGAAGATCCCACGTGCCGTGGAGCAGCTGGACCGATGTGTCCAATTACTGAGCCGGAGCTCTGGAGCACATGCACCCAGAGCCGGCGCTCTGTGACAACAGAGGCCACCGCGATGGGAGGCCCACACGGGCCAAAGAACAAAGATGGATGAAAATAGAGAAATGAAAGACCAATAGAAGTGGCCCGCCCGCTCCCCTCCCTCCCCAGCCCGCCCCTCCCCCGTCTGTAAAAAAAAGAATCTACCTGAAATGCATGACACCCAGGTTTGATCCCTGGGTTGGGAAGATCTCCAGGTGAAGAGAATGGCTACCCTCTGCCTGGAGAATCCCATGGACAGAGAAGCATGGCAAGCTACAGTTTGAGGTTGTGAAAGAGTGTTTTATTACTCACATGTACATATTCGCTTAATTTTCCTTCTGTTTCACCCAGTTCAAAAGGGAACATTCAATCTGTTTCCTTGAAGTGGGATAGTTAGTAGTCCCGTTACTGAGAGTGGGGAAGGGAATCTGTTTAAACAGTGTTAACCAATCCTCCTAATTCCAGGACCTCTATTTTCCACTAGACCATCACTTCTAGAAGGTGCCTGAGGTTGTCAGATCTTAAACCTTTTGGTGATCCTATGGTGCAAAAGTGTCGCCCTTGGAGGAGCAAATGGCAACCTACTCCAGTATTCACGCCTGGAAAATTCCATGGACAGAGGAGGCTGGTGGACTGTAGTCCATGGCATCACAAAGAGTCGGACATGACTGAGCACATGAGCACAGCACATGCTGCCCAGGCGGACTGGAGAGCCCTGATTTAATTATCTCTAGGTCTTCTGTTCCCACGACCCCAAGAAGATGCTTCTAATCTTCTGCCGAGAGGTTGAAGACCTGGTAGCTAGTGTTTTTGGAGATGAGTGAAAAATCGGGCTGGGATTGTAAAAGAGAGAGTTTTATCATTCAGTTTGTACATAGTTGCTCAATCTTTGTCCTGCTTTGAGATCCCTGGCAGCTCAGACAGTAAAGAATCTACCTGAGGACTTCCCTGGTGGTCCAGTGGGTAAGGACACCGCCTTGCAGTGCAAGGGGGGCCGGTTCGATCCCTGGCCTGGGAAGATCCCACGTGCCGTGGAGCAGCTGGACCGATGTGTCCAATTACTGAGCCGGAGCTCTGGAGCACATGCACCCAGAGCCGGCGCTCTGTGACAACAGAGGCCACCGCGATGGGAGGCCCACACGGGCCAAAGAACAAAGATGGATGAAAATAGAGAAATGAAAGACCAATAGAAGTGGCCCCGCCCGCTCCCTCCCTCCCCAGCCCGCCCCTCCCCCGTCTGTAAAAAAAAGAATCTACCTGAAATGCATGACACCCAGGTTTGATCCCTGGGTTGGGAAGATCTCCAGGTGAAGAGAATGGCTACCCTCTGCCTGGAGAATCCCATGGACAGAGAAGCATGGCAAGCTACAGTTTGAGGTTGTGAAAGAGTGTTTTATTACTCACATGTACATATTCGCTTAATTTTCCTTCTGTTTCACCCAGTTCAAAAGGGAACATTCAATCTGTTTCCTTGAAGTGGGATAGTTAGTAGTCCCGTTACTGAGAGTGGGGAAGGGAATCTGTTTAAACAGTGTTAACCAATCCTCCTAATTCCAGGACCTCTATTTTCCACTAGACCATCACTTCTAGAAGGTGCCTGAGGTTGTCAGATCTTAAACCTTTTGGTGATCCTATGGTGCAAAAGTGTCGCCTTTGAGCGTTCCCCATTTCTGGTTTGCTAAATCATCTACTGCTTGCCGGCCCACCCTACACCCTCTTTTTGGTTCCTTCCAAAATCTTGTCGCTATCAAATCTTCCCTCATTCTCCTCATCCTTAGGGGTGTATGCCTAAACAAACAAACAAAACCGCCTGTGCTTTCAGCAGAGTTTTAGGAAGAAAAAAATGAAGATCCAGCTGCTCAGTCTGACATCTTTCCCCAGAAATCACACCCATTTCTGTTCGTTCCTCCTTTGGTCCCTCTACTTTGAGTCACCGTCATTGCTCAGTTGATCACTGCAGCAGCCTGCCAACTGTTCTTTCTGCTCGCAAGCCTTGTTCTCCCCTATTTTATTACACTGAAGTCAGAGTGAACTTTCTACAGAATAAATATTATTTCTCCACCCTCCTTTAAACCTCCTTTCAGTCCCTTTTGCTCTTAACCTGTAAGGACCCTGTATCAGCTGGCCGTGGTCTACTTTTCATTCTTACCTCGCAGCTTTCTCCCACTTGCTCACTGGGCCCAGCCATGCTGTAGCTCATGTTTATCAGGTAACACTCAAATATGGCATCTTAAGGCATTCCTAAATACTGTAATTGTCTCTTACCTCTTCCTCCAAACCTCTAGGCTTTTTTGTTAACTTCTCATTCACTTTCAGGTGTTAGCTTAAATAGGTCTTCTTCAGGAAAGCCTTTCGTGTTGTTCCAGACACAGTAAGTCCTTTGTTGATGGTCTGATTGTTCTAAATACTAAATATTAGAAGGGTTACACCTTGCTCTCCTGATGGTGTCAATATGCCACATAAGACACTTCGGGAAATTCTACATTATCACTTTAATCACACCTTCATTTATCGTTGTTGTGTGTTTAGTTGTCATTCTTCTTGACAAGTCTGGCAATTGCAAGAAGGAAAGGCTTGTGTCTAGTATATACAGTGGTATGCCCAGTGTTTAGTACACTGCCTTGGCCACCTGCAGTAATGGCAAAGACCCCTTGACCAAACTCTAGAATGGCTCCTAATAGCTTAAGGTTTCCAGGGTGAACCCTGTCCCCCTTAAAATGTCTGCATGAGAAAGCTCAACATTACCAGAAGAATTGACTGTTTATTCCAATCCAAACTAGGTGATGCAGCCCATGAGGTCGCAAAGAGCCGGACACAACTGAGCAACTGAACTAAAGCTAGGTGATAGGCGATAGAAAGTCTGCCCTCTTTTGCCCACCCTACACCCTCTTTTTGGTTCCTTCCAAAATCTTGTCGCTATCAAATCTTCCCTCATTCTCCTCATCCTTAGGGGTGTATGCCTAAACAAACAAACAAAACCGCCTGTGCTTTCAGCAGAGTTTTAGGAAGAAAAAAATGAAGATCCAGCTGCTCAGTCTGACATCTTTCCCCAGAAATCACACCCATTTCTGTTCGTTCCTCCTTTGGTCCCTCTACTTTGAGTCACCGTCATTGCTCAGTTGATCACTGCAGCAGCCTGCCAACTGTTCTTTCTGCTCGCAAGCCTTGTTCTCCCCTATTTTATTACACTGAAGTCAGAGTGAACTTTCTACAGAATAAATATTATTTCTCCACCCTCCTTTAAACCTCCTTTCAGTCCCTTTTGCTCTTAACCTGTAAGGACCCTGTATCAGCTGGCCGTGGTCTACTTTTCATTCTTACCTCGCAGCTTTCTCCCACTTGCTCACTGGGCCCAGCCATGCTGTAGCTCATGTTTATCAGGTAACACTCAAATATGGCATCTTAAGGCATTCCTAAATACTGTAATTGTCTCTTACCTCTTCCTCCAAACCTCTAGGCTTTTTTGTTAACTTCTCATTCACTTTCAGGTGTTAGCTTAAATAGGTCTTCTTCAGGAAAGCCTTTCGTGTTGTTCCAGACACAGTAAGTCCTTTGTTGATGGTCTGATTGTTCTAAATACTAAATATTAGAAGGGTTACACCTTGCTCTCCTGATGGTGTCAATATGCCACATAAGACACTTCGGGAAATTCTACATTATCACTTTAATCACACCTTCATTTATCGTTGTTGTGTGTTTAGTTGTCATTCTTCTTGACAAGTCTGGCAATTGCAAGAAGGAAAGGCTTGTGTCTAGTATATACAGTGGTATGCCCAGTGTTTAGTACACTGCCTTGGCCACCTGCAGTAATGGCAAAGACCCCTTGACCAAACTCTAGAATGGCTCCTAATAGCTTAAGGTTTCCAGGGTGAACCCTGTCCCCCTTAAAATGTCTGCATGAGAAAGCTCAACATTACCAGAAGAATTGACTGTTTATTCCAATCCAAACTAGGTGATGCAGCCCATGAGGTCGCAAAGAGCCGGACACAACTGAGCAACTGAACTAAAGCTAGGTGATAGGCGTATAGAAAGTCTGCCATTATAAATTTTCTCTCTGCCCCTTTAAGATATAAATCTTTTGTCACCCAGAGTATCTTCTCAAGAACTTGAGAGCTGTCTCCTCCCAGCCTGGTAGATTGAGTGTGTGTGTGAGTGCTGCATCACTTCAGTTGTGTCTGTCTTTTGCAACCCTATGGATTGTAGCCTGCCAGGCTCCTCTGTCCATGGGATTCTCCAACAAGAATGTGCTCCTCCAGGGGATCTTCCCCACCCAGAGATGGAACCCACGTCTTTTGCGTCTCCTGCACTGGCAGGTGGGTTCTTTACCACTAGTGCCACCTGGGAAGCCTGATGGGTACCTTGCCCTAATTTGTACCACTGCCTGTCAGAAAGAAATGAGAAGTTAATTCTTCCTCCATATGAGTGCCAATTAACAAACCTGGGTGGCCTAGTCACATGGACCAACACCCTGTGGCACCCTTCAATGTTTTCCTTAGTTGTGTTTTTTTTTTTTTTTTTTTTGACAGTAGGCATACTGGTTATTGAATTAATTAATAAATAATTGCTATGTAAGTGTGAACAGCTTGGGGACACAGCAGTTTCATTATTTCAAAGCTTTCTTTGGGGTTTCTTTTATCCCTTTCTCCTCCAGAAGTTGATTATGTTATTTTTTCTTTCCTAATCTCTAACTACATGAAAGATGACAATCATATCCACATTATCCACAGTGCATTTTAGGATTAAACTAGTTATCATTGTAGGTGGGTGAAGAGTGGGACACAATTTAGCGACTAAACCACCACCACCACCACCGCCATATAAAGCTATTAAAAAAGTCACACACCTAAATGTCAATTCCCTCAATTCCCTGTTTTCTCTTTTAAACTTTTTTTCCTTCCTTTTGAGTTAAAGGCTTTGAAAGTTTTACCGTTTCTTTTTTTTTTTTAACTTTTATTTTACTTTTAACTTTTACAGAGTTTTGTTGTTTACAGATACGTATGTTCCCAGCGTTTCTTTTTTTTGTAAAGAACAAACAAAAAACATCCAAATGCATTCTCCAACAGACAGACAGCATCAGCAGGTAAAGACTAGAGGTGTTTCTCTGCAGATTATTCATTCATGAGGCATTAATAGCTTAACAAGTACGAAAACCTCTGGTGTATTTTCTGTAACAGTATCCACTAAATTATACCATTTCAATTTCTGGACCAAAGACAAGCGTTAAGTTTAGTGCAGAAAGACGTGTGGGCAGGCGGGTGTTTGGTCAGAGTGGGTGAGTCGGTCTAGACTTTGGCTGCCAATGGCCCACACACCTCTTCCTCCCTCGGTCTGCTGCTAGCAATGTTGCCTGCACCTGCGGGCTTTCGTTGTTCCTCCAAAATCTTACCTAGTTAAACTCCCCTATGGGTGTGTTATGGAGGCCCAGAGCGTCCCCCGCAGCCCGAGACTTTCACTGTCGATTTAACAGCAGCACCCAGTGGCGCACGTTCCAACCCAGCCTCGGCCTCCACCCGCAGTCCCGCCCCGGCAGGGACCGAGGGTGTCACGTGCTAGGACCCAGGCGTGAAGCCGGCGCCACCATGTTGCTTTCTGGCGGCCCCGTAGGCGAAGGCAGGGCGAAGCTGACCTGACGCCCGGAGTTCCGGCTTTATGCGCAAGTGCGGAAGTGTGTTTGCCCTGACTGTGATCAAGTTCCGGCCGGTGGTTTCGCACCGGCCGCCTGCAGACGTGTAACGGACGGACGGTGGGCCGCAGCCATGGCCGAGAGGAAACCCAACGGCGGCGGCGGCGCCGCTTCCACGTCCTCGTCGGGCACTAACTTACTTTTCTCCTCCTCCGCCACGGAGTTCAGCTTCAACGTGCCCTTTATCCCAGTCACCCAAGCCTCCGCTGTCTCGGCCTCCCTGCTCCTGCCCGGAGGTAGTAAGGAGATGGAGATCCGGTGGGGCAAGGGTGGGCGGGGGCCGGGGGTGAGGGGCCGGACAGCAGGCTTCCCTTTGCCTGGATCCGACCCTCTGCTACCTTGCCAGGGCTGTTGGTGGCCAGGCGTCAGCAGCCTGGGGACTTTGGGGGAATTAGGGGGCGGAGGCCAAGCTCTTCGTCGAAGAAACCGTTTGGAGTGCTGGCCACCCCTGCACTGGCGTTCCACACATTTTTGTTGAACATCTACTGGTCAGCCAAGTGCTTGCAGGGAATGCCAAATAAATTCAAGACAGTGCCCCCTTACCTAGAATACAGTAGGATATCGCCTAGGATAAACCCGTAATACTTCCAAAGCAGAGGTAGAGAACACAGTCATCTTTCAAGGCAGTGCATCTTCTTCAGTAAGAAGCTCTTGCTTGTTCTCTGACTTACTCAACTGCTATGTGCGCCTTATCTCTTTGTACCTTTCTTTGTTAGTAGATTGCGTCTTAATGATTATGTGGCATAACCCAGAGCTGATGTTTAGGGGCACAGACTGTGTTCCAGCCCTAATCCAGCCGGTAACTTGCTGTGTCATCTCTGGCATGTTACTTTACCTCTCTGTGCTTCATTTTCCATATACGTACAGCCTTACAGCGCTGTCCTGAGAATTGACCTTTGCGAAGCACTGAATATAGTGCCTGGCACATAGTGTTATATACATGTTTGTAAGTCACCAGGTCTGCCTGTTCACTTGGATTGTGAGCTGTGTGAAGTTTGCAGCTACGACTTACTTTCCTTTTTATGTCTAGGATCGTGTGTAGTGCCCAGCACATAGCTCCTCAGTAAATGCTATTTTCTGTTGAATAATTTATTCTTATTTGGGGGACTAAGGAACGTTTCTTGGGGAGAGGCAAACTGCACCGGCCGCCTGCAGACGTGTAACGGACGGACGGTGGGCCGCAGCCATGGCCGAGAGGAAACCCAACGGCGGCGGCGGCGCCGCTTCCACGTCCTCGTCGGGCACTAACTTACTTTTCTCCTCCTCCGCCACGGAGTTCAGCTTCAACGTGCCCTTTATCCCAGTCACCCAAGCCTCCGCTGTCTCGGCCTCCCTGCTCCTGCCCGGAGGTAGTAAGGAGATGGAGATCCGGTGGGGCAAGGGTGGGCGGGGGCCGGGGGTGAGGGGCCGGACAGCAGGCTTCCCTTTGCCTGGATCCGACCCTCTGCTACCTTGCCAGGGCTGTTGGTGGCCAGGCGTCAGCAGCCTGGGGACTTTGGGGGAATTAGGGGGCGGAGGCCAAGCTCTTCGTCGAAGAAACCGTTTGGAGTGCTGGCCACCCCTGCACTGGCGTTCCACACATTTTTGTTGAACATCTACTGGTCAGCCAAGTGCTTGCAGGGAATGCCAAATAAATTCAAGACAGTGCCCCCTTACCTAGAATACAGTAGGATATCGCCTAGGATAAACCCGTAATACTTCCAAAGCAGAGGTAGAGAACACAGTCATCTTTCAAGGCAGTGCATCTTCTTCAGTAAGAAGCTCTTGCTTGTTCTCTGACTTACTCAACTGCTATGTGCGCCTTATCTCTTTGTACCTTTCTTTGTTAGTAGATTGCGTCTTAATGATTATGTGGCATAACCCAGAGCTGATGTTTAGGGGCACAGACTGTGTTCCAGCCCTAATCCAGCCGGTAACTTGCTGTGTCATCTCTGGCATGTTACTTTACCTCTCTGTGCTTCATTTTCCATATACGTACAGCCTTACAGCGCTGTCCTGAGAATTGACCTTTGCGAAGCACTGAATATAGTGCCTGGCACATAGTGTTATATACATGTTTGTAAGTCACCAGGTCTGCCTGTTCACTTGGATTGTGAGCTGTGTGAAGTTTGCAGCTACGACTTACTTTCCTTTTTATGTCTAGGATCGTGTGTAGTGCCCAGCACATAGCTCCTCAGTAAATGCTATTTTTCTGTTGAATAATTTATTCTTATTTGGGGGACTAAGGAACGTTTCTTGGGAGAGGTGAAGAAGGGCAAACTGGAGGCAACACATGATGGTTCCTCTTCCCTGGTGTTGTGTTTCTTCTCGGTGC
Source organism: Tragulus kanchil (assembly GCA_022376925.1). NCBI lineage: Eukaryota > Metazoa > Chordata > Mammalia > Artiodactyla > Tragulidae > Tragulus > Tragulus kanchil. The sequence continues at coordinate 166,206,132 of JAIOJX010000005.1, forward strand.
GTCTCACCTGACATGTCCACGTATTTGTTTATCTTATCCCACTAGCGTGTGAGCTCAGTGAGGGCAGGAATTTACACCTAGGACACTGCCAGGTGTGCTGTAGACAGAGCTTTCCATAGACACCTGTGGAATGAGTGAAAGGGTGCGAGTCAGAAGTTTGTTTGTCTTGTTTTGTTTCTGGGCCTGAGAGGTTTGGCATTGCCATTTTTGGTGGAGGGCCAGCAGGAGCTGAATGCAAGAGGAGATTGCAGGAATAAATAAGGCTGTATGTGGCATTCTCATACCATCCGCTGCTTCACAGATGTTTGGTTTGTGCCCATCTTCATTTATAATATTTAGTTTGTATATGTAACTGTCAATAAATGGTAAACATCTTCATTGTCAAGTACAGGATAGCTGACCTGTCTTAAAAGCTGTTGTTTCTTTGGAGATGGTTTATTTTTTTAATAAGAAAATTAGACAAACATTTTTAGTTCTTTAACAAATATTTTTCCGCCTTTAAAAAAGATTTGATCGTTTGAAGTCCATTCAGAGAATTCCCAGCGGCAAAAAGGGGAACCTGTCACCTTGGAAGCAACAGGAAATCACCCTCAGTGAGAGAGCCATACAGGAAGCCGTTTCATTCATTCAGCAAACCTGGACTGTGCAGCTTCTGTATGCCCGGCCGTGCTGCGGCTGTCAGAGAGACACAGAGGCGCAGGTAGCACTGCCCGCAGTGGCTGCACAGTCTACACAGACACCCTGTCCCCAGCTGTGGAAGTGGCTGTGGACCAGGTGTGTGACAGTTGGGGAGAGGAATTGGTGGGCTGCTGTGAGGCCGTGGCTGTCTGGTAAGCGAACGATAGTGTTATATACATGTTTGTAAGTCACCAGGTCTGCCTGTTCACTTGAGTGCGGGACAGACAAGGGATCGTGTGTAGTGCCCAGCACATAGCTCCTCAGTAAATGCTATTTTCTGTTGAATAATTTATTCTTATTTGGGGGACTAAGGAACGTTTCTTGGGAGAGGTGAAGAAGGGCAAACTGGAGGCAACACATGATGGTTCCTCTTCCCTGGTGTTGTGTTTCTTCTCGGTGCGTCTCACCTGACATGTCCACGTATTTGTTTATCTTATCCCACTAGCGTGTGAGCTCAGTGAGGGCAGGAATTTACACCTAGGACACTGCCAGGTGTGCTGTAGACAGAGCTTTCCATAGACACCTGTGGAATGAGTGAAAGGGTGCGAGTCAGAAGTTTGTTTGTCTTGTTTTGTTTCTGGGCCTGAGAGGTTTGGCATTGCCATTTTTGGTGGAGGGCCAGCAGGAGCTGAATGCAAGAGGAGATTGCAGGAATAAATAAGGCTGTATGTGGCATTCTCATACCATCCGCTGCTTCACAGATGTTTGGTTTGTGCCCATCTTCATTTATAATATTTAGTTTGTATATGTAACTGTCAATAAATGGTAAACATCTTCATTGTCAAGTACAGGATAGCTGACCTGTCTTAAAAGCTGTTGTTTCTTTGGAGATGGTTTATTTTTTTAATAAGAAAATTAGACAAACATTTTTAGTTCTTTAACAAATATTTTTCCGCCTTTAAAAAAGATTTGATCGTTTGAAGTCCATTCAGAGAATTCCCAGCGGCAAAAGGAGAACCTGTCACCTTGGAAGCAACAGGAAATCACCCTCAGTGAGAGAGCCATACAGGAAGCCGTTTCATTCATTCAGCAAACCTGGACTGTGCAGCTTCTGTATGCCCGGCCGTGCTGCGGCTGTCAGAGAGACACAGAGGCGCAGGTAGCACTGCCCGCAGTGGCTGCACAGTCTACACAGACACCCTGTCCCCAGCTGTGGAAGTGGCTGTGGACCAGGTGTGTGACAGTTGGGGAGAGGAATTGGTGGGCTGCTGTGAGAGCCGTGGCTGTCCGGCTGGCTGGTCAGAGAGACGACAACCCTTAGCCCTTCAGAGGTTTACAGGCGAGGTGATTCTTGAGCTGATAAGATAGAAGGAAACTGGGGAGTCTGGGGAGAAAGGTATATGTCAGAGTCGGGAGGTGTCAGGGAAAGGCTGACTGTTGCAGAGGCATTCCGTCTAGAGGCCACTGTGAGTCAGGCGGGAACGGGCGGCACTCCAGCCTTGGTCAGCCACGCAGGGTGTGAGGAGCAGGAAGCAGGTGTGAGAGTTTTGCACCGTCAGATTGTTGGGACTTAGTGACTTCTGGGGGCGAGGCTGTCCAGTTGTAGGGATCTTTCCTCTATTCAGTTTCAGCCCCAAGATACAGCTCTACCTAGCATATAATGGATCCTGTGTACTTGTTTTGTTAATTGAAGATCTAGATGATTAAATGAAAGAGAAGGAGGAGTCTGAGAGAGGAGGTTTCTCATTTGCGTGGCTGGCTGGATGTGGGCAGACATCCTTGAAGTACTGAGATTGTAAAAGGAGAACATGAAGGGAGAACATGAAGGGGGCCGGTAAAGACGGCAGAGTTAATCTGGGTTTACCAAGCTTGAGATGTCGTGGCTGAACCTGCCAGAAGTATTGAGGAAGCAGGTGGAAACAGGTTCTGGGACTCAGGAGATCAATTCTCAGTTTGAGACAGAGTTGGGAGTGTCAGAAGTATACAGGTGTGCATGAAAGGTGTGGGTCTCACCAGAGATGTCCACATGTAATTACAGAGGGCCCCTGGGTTGAGACTGGCAGCTTGTTGAGATGAGTATTTCATTTGTAAATGAGGCGAATCGTTTGAAGTCATTCAGAGTCCCACGCAGAGTCCTTGGAAGCAACGGGAAAACACCCTGTGGGCCCTTCATTCATTCAGCAAACCTGGACTGTGCAGCTTCTGTATGCCCGGCCGTGCTGCGGCTGTCAGAGAGACACAGAGGCGCAGGTAGCACTGCCCGCAGTGGCTGCACAGTCTACACAGACACCCTGTCCCCAGCTGTGGAAGTGGCTGTGGACCAGGTGTGTGACAGTTGGGGAGAGGAATTGGTGGGCTGCTGTGAGAGCCGTGGCTGTCCGGCTGGCTGGTCAGAGAGACGACAACCCTTAGCCCTTCAGAGGTTTACAGGCGAGGTGATTCTTGAGCTGATAAGATAGAAGGAAACTGGGGAGTCTGGGGAGAAAGGTATATGTCAGAGTCGGGAGGTGTCAGGGAAAGGCTGACTGTTGCAGAGGCATTCCGTCTAGAGGCCACTGTGAGTCAGGCGGGAACGGGCGGCACTCCAGCCTTGGTCAGCCACGCAGGGGTGAGGAGCAGGAAGCAGGTGTGAGAGTTTTGCACCGTCAGATTGTTGGGACTTAGTGACTTCTGGGGGCGAGGCTGTCCAGTTGTAGGGATCTTTCCTCTATTCAGTTTCAGCCCCAAGATACAGCTCTACCTAGCATATAATGGATCCTGTGTACTTGTTTTGTTAATTGAAGATCTAGATGATTAAATGAAAGAGAAGGAGGAGTCTGAGAGAGGAGGTTTCTCATTTGCGTGGCTGGCTGGATGTGGGCAGACATCCTTGAAGTACTGAGATTGTAAAAGGAGAACATGAAGGGAGAACATGAAGGGGGCCGGTAAAGACGGCAGAGTTAATCTGGGTTTACCAAGCTTGAGATGTCGTGGCTGAACCTGCCAGAAGTATTGAGGAAGCAGGTGGAAACAGGTTCTGGGACTCAGGAGATCAATTCTCAGTTTGAGACAGAGTTGGGAGTGTCAGAAGTATACAGGTGTGCATGAAAGGTGTGGGTCTCACCAGAGATGTCCACATGTAATTACAGAGGGCCCCTGGGTTGAGACTGGCAGCTTGTTGAGATGAGTATTTCATTTGTAAATGAGGCGAATCAGGAAAAAGTTTCTTGGAATAGAAGATCCCAAGTTGTTTTAAAGGATGAAAGGTATCACAGAGACTTGCCCCCTGCTTTCAGGTATTGAGAGATGAACTAAAATCTGAGTCCAAGTGAAGTTCCTGGGACTGAAGAGAGACGGTAGGAATCCGAAGAGTAGAGTGATAGAAACACAAAGAGGGCCTTGAGCAGGCAGTGACACTTGTAGTTACGTAGAAACAACTCAGAGGACTGTTTTAAATAGTGGAGGATCTCAGTTAAATTGATGCGTGTGAACTATCACTGGGAGCAGCCTAACAGTTGAAGACCACATTCCATAAAGGTAAAGAAGGACTTCAGAGCTTGAAAGGCCACGCTTTGGCAGATCACAAGGACAGGGACCACAGCCTGCCTGTGTGCTGGAAGGGGGTCCGCCCTTCTGATCTGCACTAGACCTCCAGCAGTGGGAATACGAGAGAACTGGAGACAAGGGGTTGAGATGGGAGAAGGAAAGTATTAGGAAGAGGAAGACTGTGTTCTGAGCCAAGGGCTCGTCAAAGTTTACTAAGGAAAACTGGACTTTTCAGGCCATGTAGAGGAAAATATATTTTACAGCTTGGTAGCAGAAGAGAGGATAAAATAGAATAGTTTGGTGCCAAGAATATCCAGTGAAGATCGAGTTTGGCGAAGGGAAGTGAGGAGAACTTTCCTTGGTTAGAAATGACGTGATTAGTGATTTGGCATTCTGTGATCACCTAGTTGTGACACGGTGTGGTTTTAGGGATGGTAATGGATGGTTGACCTACTTTGGCTTGGGAATGCAAACACCTCCTGTTTACCTGTATAATGAGTGCTTTGTAAGAGGCCTGACACACCTCTTCTTGCCAACAGAGTTAATATCTGTCCCTTAGTTTCTTGTTGTTACTGTGTAAATTAAGTTCTGTATGTTTCGTTAGTGGAATAATATTTGATTATTTCTTGCTAGGAAAAAGAGCATTCAAAATAGCATGTAAAACTGGTAGGTACAAGTTTTGTTTCCTGTACCCAAATAAGGGCTTTCCTGGTAAGAATAGGACACACAGTTGTTTGGTTGAGACTGGCAGCTTGTTGAGATGAGTATTTCATTTGTAAATGAGGCGAATCAGGAAAAAGTTTCTTGGAATAGAAGATCCCAAGTTGTTTTAAAGGATGAAAGGTATCACAGAGACTTGCCCCCTGCTTTCAGGTATTGAGAGATGAACTAAAATCTGAGTCCAAGTGAAGTTCCTGGGACTGAAGAGAGCGGTAGGAATCCGAAGAGTAGAGTGATAGAAACACAAAGAGGGCCTTGAGCAGGCAGTGACACTTGTAGTTACGTAGAAACAACTCAGAGGACTGTTTTAAATAGTGGAGGATCTCAGTTAAATTGATGCGTGTGAACTATCACTGGGAGCAGCCTAACAGTTGAAGACCACATTCCATAAAGGTAAAGAAGGACTTCAGAGCTTGAAAGGCCACGCTTTGGCAGATCACAAGGACAGGGACCACAGCCTGCCTGTGTGCTGGAAGGGGGTCCGCCCTTCTGATCTGCACTAGACCTCCAGCAGTGGGAATACGAGAGAACTGGAGACAAGGGGTTGAGATGGGAGAAGGAAAGTATTAGGAAGAGGAAGACTGTGTTCTGAGCCAAGGGCTCGTCAAAGTTTACTAAGGAAAACTGGACTTTTCAGGCCATGTAGAGGAAAATATATTTTACAGCTTGGTAGCAGAAGAGAGGATAAAATAGAATAGTTTGGTGCCAAGAATATCCAGTGAAGATCGAGTTTGGCGAAGGGAAGTGAGGAGAACTTTCCTTGGTTAGAAATGACGTGATTAGTGATTTGGCATTCTGTGATCACCTAGTTGTGACACGGTGTGGTTTTAGGGATGGTAATGGATGGTTGACCTACTTTGGCTTGGGAATGCAAACACCTCCTGTTTACCTGTATAATGAGTGCTTTGTAAGAGGCCTGACACACCTCTTCTTGCCAACAGAGTTAATATCTGTCCCTTAGTTTCTTGTTGTTACTGTGTAAATTAAGTTCTGTATGTTTCGTTAGTGGAATAATATTTGATTATTTCTTGCTAGGAAAAAAAGAGCATTCAAAATAGCATGTAAAACTGGTAGGTACAAGTTTTGTTTCCTGTACCCAAATAAGGGCTTTCCTGGTGGCTCAGATGGTAAAGAATCTGCCTATAATGCAGGAGACCTGAGTTATATACAAATATGTCTACATGGTTATATACGAATATGTCTATATGATTTATACATATCCATAAAATAAATGACATGTAACTTTATATTTATTTTAAAAGTATGGAAAGGTATGTATCAAAATATTAATGGCTTTAACAGTGACTGTCTCTGGAAGGGGAGCTTATGAATGAGTTGTAGTGTTTGCCTCCTTTTGTTATTTCTTACTGGTACTTTCTAGTTTTTCATTTCAAAGAGGAAAGAAAACCAAATTTTTCATTATTGCCTGTAAGGCAGACATGTAAGTTTGAACAACAGAGTAAGAGGTATAATCGCTAGATCTGCCATCTAGAGTCTTATCTCCAGAGTGACAGCGTGCCTTCCACCCATGTGCCCTTCTGTTCCTTTGCAGAGGACTCCACAGATGTGGGTGAGGAGGACAGCTTTCTTGGTCAGACTTCTGCTCACACATCCACCCCGCAGACATTCAGTTACTTCTCTCAGGTATCAAGCAGTAGCGATCCTTTTGGGAATATCGGACAGCCCCCATTGGACTGCGGCAGCATCAGCTGGACAATCTCGTTCCCCAAGCCCCAGCTGCGCTCCCTTTACGACTGGACCCCAAGATAGGTCAAGTGCGTTTCACCATCCGTGTCGAAGGCTCAGTATGGTGCTCCACCTGCCAAGTGGGAATAAATTTCGCTCGCCTCTTTTACAACCCCATGTTAGAAATGACGTGATTAGTGATTTGGCATTCTGTGATCACCTAGTTGTGACACGGTGTGGTTTTAGGGATGGTAATGGATGGTTGACCTACTTTGGCTTGGGAATGCAAACACCTCCTGTTTACCTGTATAATGAGTGCTTTGTAAGAGGCCTGACACACCTCTTCTTGCCAACAGAGTTAATATCTGTCCCTTAGTTTCTTGTTGTTACTGTGTAAATTAAGTTCTGTATGTTTCGTTAGTGGAATAATATTTGATTATTTCTTGCTAGGAAAAAAAGAGCATTCAAAATAGCATGTAAAACTGGTAGGTACAAGTTTTGTTTCCTGTACCCAAATAAGGGCTTTCCTGGTGGCTCAGATGGTAAAGAATCTGCCTATAATGCAGGAGACCTGAGTTATATACAAATATGTCTACATGGTTATATACGAATATGTCTATATGATTTATACATATCCATAAAATAAATGACATGTAACTTTATATTTATTTTAAAAGTATGGAAAGGTATGTATCAAAATATTAATGGCTTTAACAGTGACTGTCTCTGGAAGGGGAGCTTATGAATGAGTTGTAGTGTTTGCCTCCTTTTGTTATTTCTTACTGGTACTTTCTATTTTTTCATTTCAAAGAGGAAAGAAAACCAAATTTTTCATTATTGCCTGTAAGGCAGACATGTAAGTTTGAACAACAGAGTAAGAGGTATAATCGCTAGATCTGCCATCTAGAGTCTTATCTCCAGAGTGACAGCGTGCCTTCCACCCATGTGCCCTTCTGTTCCTTTGCAGAGGACTCCACAGATGTGGGTGAGGAGGACAGCTTTCTTGGTCAGACTTCTGCTCACACATCCACCCCGCAGACATTCAGTTACTTCTCTCAGGTATCAAGCAGTAGCGATCCTTTTGGGAATATCGGACAGCCCCCATTGACGACTGCGGCAGCATCAGCTGGACAATCTGCGTTCCCCAAGCCCCCAGCTGCGCTCCCTTTTACGACTGGACCCCAAGATAGGTCAAGTGCGTTTTCACCATCCGTGTCGAAGGCTCAGTATGGTGCTCCACCTGCTTCGCAAGTGGGAATAAATACTTACCTGCCTTCTCAGCCTCCTAGTTTCCCTCCTTCAAATTTTGGAAGCCCACCCCAAGGAACGCCCCCACAAGGATACAACCCCTATCGCCACACGGCCGTCAGCAGCAGGGCTAACCCTTACATTACGCCGCCTCAGCTGCAGCAGTGCCAGACGCCAGCCCATGCCAGCCATCCTCCGCCCTCCGCGCCCCCCGTGCAGATGTACCAGGTGCCTCCAGGATCTTTGCCGCCGGTATGGAGACGTGTTTTTATATCCCATTTATTCACTGTGATTTTAATCTCTCCCTCACTTTGACCTGTGCATTTGAAAACACTGACTTTTAATTATAGGAGGACAGATTATTTTTCAGAGGTTTTTTCCTTTTTTGTAAGATACATGTTTTGAAGTTAACACTTTTTCAAAGTAGCTTGTTGAATGGTTCATGTTTTAGGTTATATTTTCTATTTATGGAAGTGATAATTGATTTGAATGTACTAACCATATGCTGCTACTATCGATCGAATGAGATACCAATAGCAAAGGTCATCTAAGGATGTTGAGAGTTGAAGCAATTATTAACAGACTGACAACTTCTCATTTTTTAATTATACTATTCAATCAAAATGCTCAATTACTAGGACTAAAATTGATTGTTCCAACAATTTATTTACTTTCATGGAGTTTGGATCTAGACAGACTATCTCAGGGGGGTGCATTGGGTAAATTTTATGAGATCCCCTCCCATTGTTCAGCTGACTTCCAGAGGGAAGTGACCTGAGTCAGAAGAAGAGAGAGCACTGAAAGGAAGAGTTAAGAGCCCACCCCCTGTGACAGGGACAGCAGTGTGGCAGTCAGCGAGTAACCTGACTTCTCTTGTGGCAATGGAGAATGGGTTCCATTTTACCATTGAATCTAAATCTAAATCGTACCCATACACAGACTCTTGGTAACGCTGGATTTCAGCATGTTGGAAAGTTGTATGTAGATCTGTAGCATGTAATGTAAGTTAGTATACTTGTTTGATGCTGAAATTTTGAAACGATTTCTAATTAAGAATTTTAAAAGTGATAATTTTAAGTGTAAAGAAACGTAGCAAAAACAGAAAAAGGACAAAGGACACCCCAGTACCCTAACCCAGATCTGCCAGTCATGCACACTTTACCCCGTTTGTGTTGTCCTTTGTGAGGGTGTGCACCCACATGTGCTAGAGGCCCCCCACCCCCCCAGCCACTCTGTCTGTGCAGTGTTGGGGGAATGTTTGAAGTTCAGTTTAGTACATTGTAATTCTTTACTCCTAGATACGCTAGTGGGTGTTAGTATTTCCTAAGAGAAAGGATTTTCTTTGGCTTAACGACAGTGCAGTTTTCAATCTCAGTAAATTTAACATTGATAGAAATTCTGAACTGTTTTTTAATAAAATAGAAAAGATTGTATTCTGATTTTAAAAAAATATATATTTATTTGTCATTGAGGCATTCAGGATCTTTAGTGGGAGCATGCAAACTCCTAGCTGTGGCATGTGGGGTCTAGTTCCTTGACGGGCATCGAACTCAGGCCCCGTGCATTGGGAGCACAGTGACTTAGCCACTAAACTACCAAAGAGGTCCCTGTACTCTGATTTTAAAAGCATTTTTACTGCAGAAAATTTGAAAAATGACTAACAGCCAAATGAATAATAATTGCCACTAGAAAACCTTGTTTATAGTTTGTCTTATCTTTTTTCTGAATAAATTTGTACTGTTTTCTAGACACATGTTATATATGATTTTTATGTGATCATGTTTTAGATATTAAGATTTTTTTTTTTCTAAAACATTTTTAATGGTTCTAGAGAATTCTAGTGTATGAGTAAAAGATGATTTCTTTAACCAGGTTTCTGGTAGATATTTAGATTGTATGCAGTGATGTGTATTATAAATTTTGGTATACATCCTTGTGGGTGAATTTTTACAATTGTATCTTTAGAATGAGTTCTTAGAAAGGGAATGTCTAGGTTAAGGAATATTCATTATTTTTAATTTTCTTATTTATTTGGCCGTGCCTCATGGTTGTGGGATCTTAGTTCCCCGACCAAGAATGAACCCAGACCCTCAGCAGTGAAAGCACCAAGACCTAGCTACTGTACTTCCAGGGAATTACCAAGAATTATGCACAGTTTATAGATTAAATAAATGACAGGAGAGGTACTGCTGGATTGATTTTTATAAAGCTGTTCGTTTGCTTTGCCAAAAGAAAAGAAAAAACAAAAAAAAGGACACCCCAGTACCCTAACCCAGATCTGCCAGTCATGCACACTTTACCCGTTTGTGTTGTCCTTTGTGAGGTGTGCACCCACATGTGCTAGAGGCCCCCCACCCCCCCAGCCACTCTGTCTGTGCAGTGTTGGGGGAATGTTTGAAGTTCAGTTTAGTACATTGTAATTCTTTACTCCTAGATACGCTAGTGGGTGTTAGTATTTCCTAAGAGAAAGGATTTTCTTTGGCTTAACGACAGTGCAGTTTTCAATCTCAGTAAATTTAACATTGATAGAAATTCTGAACTGTTTTTTAATAAAATAGAAAAGATTGTATTCTGATTTTAAAAAAATATATATTTATTTGTCATTGAGGCATTCAGGATCTTTAGTGGGAGCATGCAAACTCCTAGCTGTGGCATGTGGGGTCTAGTTCCTTGACGGGCATCGAACTCAGGCCCCGTGCATTGGGAGCACAGTGACTTAGCCACTAAACTACCAAAGAGGTCCCTGTACTCTGATTTTAAAAGCATTTTTACTGCAGAAAATTTGAAAAATGACTAACAGCCAAATGAATAATAATTGCCACTAGAAAACCTTGTTTATAGTTTGTCTTATCTTTTTTCTGAATAAATTTGTACTGTTTTCTAGACACATGTTATATATGATTTTTATGTGATCATGTTTTAGATATTAAGATTTTTTTTTTTCTAAAACATTTTTAATGGTTCTAGAGAATTCTAGTGTATGAGTAAAAGATGATTTCTTTAACCAGGTTTCTGGTAGATATTTAGATTGTATGCAGTGATGTGTATTATAAATTTTGGTATACATCCTTGTGGGTGAATTTTTACAATTGTATCTTTAGAATGAGTTCTTAGAAAGGGAATGTCTAGGTTAAGGAATATTCATTATTTTTAATTTTCTTATTTATTTGGCCGTGCCTCATGGTTGTGGGATCTTAGTTCCCCGACCAAGAATGAACCCAGACCCTCAGCAGTGAAAGCACCAAGACCTAGCTACTGTACTTCCAGGGAATTACCAAGAATTATGCACAGTTTATAGATTAAATAAATGACAGGAGAGGTACTGCTGGATTGATTTTTATAAAGCTGTTCGTTTGCTTTGCCATCGACGTGAGAAAGTCCTGTTCACTTTCCAACTGGCATGGGATTTTGTTAAGTTTTTTAAAAATTGTAATTGCTCTAGAGTCTAGTTAGTAAGTAGCTGTCTGGAGAATATTAAGGATAATTATGACTCATGTCAGCTTGGGTCTGAAGCATACGCAGACTTGTTCCTTTGGACAGACCGATCACCCCGACTTTTGCCCCCAGGGTCCTCCTGCAGCGCAGTCAGGGCTGCCTGCTGCCGCACAGCCGCCGGCACCCGCCAGACCTGCGGGCCCCCCTGTGCAGGTGCCACCTCCTTTTCTCCTTCAAAACCAGTATGAACCCGTCCAGCCCCACTGGTTTTACTGCAAAGAGGTAGAAGACAAACAGCTGTGGATGCCTTTCAGTGTTTTGGACTCTCTGAATCTTGAAGAAATCTATAATTCAGGTAAGTGGATCCTCTGTCTTTTGTGTCTGATTTTAGGAAAAGTGGAATGAAAAGTAATTACCCATGGCCTCCTTTTTATGAATGTCACATTCTTTAATCTTGTAGAGCCCCACCAGCCTCTGTACCTTAAGATGATGATGCTATTAATAATAAAGTCCTGGGTTATTAAGTAAGGTATTTGAAGAAATGTTTTAGTAATTTTCTGTTTAAAGGTATTTTAAATCCAATAAATAAAATAGTTCATATAATACAGGTGTCTGTTTTCTTATTTCTTTTATTTGTCTGTAGCTAGAGGGCATTTATAAAGCATTTTCTGTGGAACTCTTGTTCCTGTAGATACTGAATTTTGGAAATACTGTAGCTACATCCATCTCTCTCTCTCTTTCTTTTCTTTATTGGAGCAAATACATCCATCCCTTGAGGTGGAGCACAGGAGTGTGTTAAGATGCTGAGAAGTCTTCACTGTAGAAACAGGTTTCTTTGTTTATCCTCAAGATGTTTTATTTTGGGACTTAAAATTTTATCACCTCTTCTTTAGAAGTATGCTTGTGGAGCATTGCTGCTTTGAACCCGACCAGTTATTTGAATTATTTCATGATGCTTTTATATTTTACTCTGGTTATGTCTTCTCCTCTTAAAAGAGTCATCATTTTGAGCAGCACAGATTAATCTTAAAATTCTATTTTTGAACAAAAATTACTTTGGGGTTTTTAAGTTTTTTAAAAATTGTAATTGCTCTAGAGTCTAGTTAGTAAGTAGCTGTCTGGAGAATATTAAGGATAATTATGACTCATGTCAGCTTGGGTCTGAAGCATACGCAGACTTGTTCCTTTGGACAGACCGATCACCCCGACTTTTGCCCCCAGGGTCCTCCTGCAGCGCAGTCAGGGCTGCCTGCTGCCGCACAGCCGCCGGCACCCGCCAGACCTGCGGGCCCCCCTGTGCAGGTGCCACCTCCTTTTCTCCTTCAAAACCAGTATGAACCCGTCCAGCCCCACTGGTTTTACTGCAAAGAGGTAGAAGACAAACAGCTGTGGATGCCTTTCAGTGTTTTGGACTCTCTGAATCTTGAAGAAATCTATAATTCAGGTAAGTGGATCCTCTGTCTTTTGTGTCTGATTTTAGGAAAAGTGGAATGAAAAGTAATTACCCATGGCCTCCTTTTTATGAATGTCACATTCTTTAATCTTGTAGAGCCCCACCAGCCTCTGTACCTTAAGATGATGATGCTATTAATAATAAAGTCCTGGGTTATTAAGTAAGGTATTTGAAGAAATGTTTTAGTAATTTTCTGTTTAAAGGTATTTTAAATCCAATAAATAAAATAGTTCATATAATACAGGTGTCTGTTTTCTTATTTCTTTTATTTGTCTGTAGCTAGAGGGCATTTATAAAGCATTTTCTGTGGAACTCTTGTTCCTGTAGATACTGAATTTTGGAAATACTGTAGCTACATCCATCTCTCTCTCTCTTTCTTTTTCTTTATTGGAGCAAATACATCCATCCCTTGAGGTGGAGCACAGGAGTGTGTTAAGATGCTGAGAAGTCTTCACTGTAGAAACAGGTTTCTTTGTTTATCCTCAAGATGTTTTATTTTGGGACTTAAAATTTTATCACCTCTTCTTTAGAAGTATGCTTCGTGGAGCATTGCTGCTTTGAACCCGACCAGTTATTTGAATTATTTCATGATGCTTTTATATTTTACTCTGGTTATGTCTTCTCCTCTTAAAAGAGTCATCATTTTGAGCAGCACAGATTAATCTTAAAATTCTATTTTTGAACAAAAATGAGCTTCGTTTTTTGTCTTTAATGATCAACGAGTCACCGTGTCTATTATTATTACTTTTAAATGTACCTGTAGCCGTCGAGTGACAATGTGGGTTTTGTGCTGCAGTCCAGCCGGACCCTGAGAGCGTGGTTCTGGGCACGGACGGAGGGCGCTACGACGTCTGCCTCTACGACCGGGTGCGGAAGGCCGTGTACTGGGAAGAGGAGCCCGCCCAAGTGAGGCGCTGCACTTGGTTCTACAAAGGTGACGCAGACAGCAGGTTTACCCCCTATACCGAGGAGTTCAGTGAGAAGCTGGAGGTATGTGGGCTGCGTTCCTTTACACCTTTCTCTGACTGTGTGCGTTGGAGCCTCATCTAGCACCTCTCCCAGCGGAGCAGACTTTATTTACACGACAGCCCATCTTGATCCTGTTCACAAAACCAGTGGCTTTTTTAAATGGTGTTGTCTTGTGTGAAGTGTTAATTGTGGCCTTGGTGTCTGAAGGTGGAATGTTTTTCAGAGGAACATTGCAGAACTAACATTATAAGGTACCTGTATCAAACTTTCAGAAGAGCATAGGCTGCTGGGACGTTGGGTAGGTTACCGTGAACGATGTCAGATTCTTGATCTCCAAAGAAGAATTCACACTGGGATCAAAAAGACTTGACTTTGGTCACTCAGAGCTTTGTGCAGTGAAGTTTATTAAAGAAAAGGGACAGAAAGCTTCCAGCGTAGACAGTGGAAAGGGGATAGAAGAATGCCCCGGGGCCAGTATAGGCGTGGCATTTTATTTTTCAGTTCGTTATTAATATTAGTTCAAAAGAATATTTTAAGGTGATAAAGGTTTTTACAAGATCCATCCCTTGAGGTGGAGCACAGGAGTGTGTTAAGATGCTGAGAAGTCTTCACTGTAGAAACAGGTTTCTTTGTTTATCCTCAAGATGTTTTATTTTGGGACTTAAAATTTTATCACCTCTTCTTTAGAAGTATGCTTCGTGGAGCATTGCTGCTTTGAACCCGACCAGTTATTTGAATTATTTCATGATGCTTTTATATTTTACTCTGGTTATGTCTTCTCCTCTTAAAAGAGTCATCATTTTGAGCAGCACAGATTAATCTTAAAATTCTATTTTTGAACAAAAATGAGCTTCGTTTTGTCTTTAATGATCAACGAGTCACCGTGTCTATTATTATTACTTTTAAATGTACCTGTAGCCGTCGAGTGACAATGTGGGTTTTGTGCTGCAGTCCAGCCGGACCCTGAGAGCGTGGTTCTGGGCACGGACGGAGGGCGCTACGACGTCTGCCTCTACGACCGGGTGCGGAAGGCCGTGTACTGGGAAGAGGAGCCCGCCCAAGTGAGGCGCTGCACTTGGTTCTACAAAGGTGACGCAGACAGCAGGTTTACCCCCTATACCGAGGAGTTCAGTGAGAAGCTGGAGGTATGTGGGCTGCGTTCCTTTACACCTTTCTCTGACTGTGTGCGTTGGAGCCTCATCTAGCACCTCTCCCAGCGGAGCAGACTTTATTTACACGACAGCCCATCTTGATCCTGTTCACAAAACCAGTGGCTTTTTAAGTGGTGTTGTCTTGTGTGAAGTGTTAATTGTGGCCTTGGTGTCTGAAGGTGGAATGTTTTTCAGAGGAACATTGCAGAACTAACATTATAAGGTACCTGTATCAAACTTTCAGAAGAGCATAGGCTGCTGGGACGTTGGGTAGGTTACCGTGAACGATGTCAGATTCTTGATCTCCAAAGAAGAATTCACACTGGGATCAAAAAGACTTGACTTTGGTCACTCAGAGCTTTGTGCAGTGAAGTTTATTAAAGAAAAAGGGACAGAAAGCTTCCAGCGTAGACAGTGGAAAGGGGGATAGAAGAATGCCCCCGGGGCCAGTATAGGCGTGGCATTTTATTTTTTTTCAGTTCGTTATTAATATTAGTTCAAAAGAATATTTTAAGGTGATAAAGGTCTTATCAAGTCTATACCCACAACATACATCTTTAGATAACATAGGTAGAAGTTAAGGAGAAACGTGTCTTTCAGTGAGATACACTGTTGTTTTAAACATTAGCTCTGGGCTTAAATAAAGTCTTAAGTGAAATAGATTATTGTCATAGGCATGGCAATCAGGGTGAAAGCACCTTGCCTAAAAATGTTTGTTCCTCCCTCTCCTCCTCCTCCTTGGAACCCACTGGCCTCCTTACCAAGTCTTCCTGTTCACCCCTTTCATGCTGATAACGTGTCAAGCATATGAATGTTTTTCAAATTAATATTCAGTAAAAGGCTTGAAAGTAGCGTCTGGTTTATGAAAATAAACGTAAGAATATGAACAAATGTTGTGAGACATTTTAGCCATCCTTAAAGTGGTGATTAATATTATTTCACATAGTAGTATTGGTTTCTTATTATAATTTTCCTAAATAATTGAGGAAACATTTGAAATGAGTTAATTCATCTGCATACGTGGGTATGATAAAGGACAGAAACAGAAAAGACCTAACAGAAGCAGAATAGGTTAAGAAGAGGTGGCAAGAATACACAGAAGAACTATACAAGAAAGGTTTTAGTGACCTGGATAACCATGATGGTATGGTCACTCACGAGAGCCTGACATCTTGGAGTCTGAATTCAAGTGGGACCTTAGGAAGCATTATTACAAACAAAGCTAGTGGAGATGATGGAATTCCAGCTGAACTATTTAAAACCCTGAAAGATGATGCTGTTGAAGTGCTGCACTCAGTATGTCAGCAAATTCAGTGGCACAGACTGGAACTAGTTTTCAAACCCAGAAAAGGAAATGGGGCGTTGGGTAGGTTACCGTGAACGATGTCAGATTCTTGATCTCCAAAGAAGAATTCACACTGGGATCAAAAAGACTTGACTTTGGTCACTCAGAGCTTTGTGCAGTGAAGTTTATTAAAGAAAAGGGACAGAAAGCTTCCAGCGTAGACAGTGGAAAGGGGGATAGAAGAATGCCCCCGGGGCCAGTATAGGCGTGGCATTTTATTTTTTTTCAGTTCGTTATTAATATTAGTTCAAAAGAATATTTTAAGGTGATAAAGGTCTTATCAAGTCTATACCCACAACATACATCTTTAGATAACATAGGTAGAAGTTAAGGAGAAACGTGTCTTTCAGTGAGATACACTGTTGTTTTAAACATTAGCTCTGGGCTTAAATAAAGTCTTAAGTGAAATAGATTATTGTCATAGGCATGGCAATCAGGGTGAAAGCACCTTGCCAAAAAATGTTTGTTCCTCCCTCTCCTCCTCCTCCTTGGAACCCACTGGCCTCCTTACCAAGTCTTCCTGTTCACCCCTTTCATGCTGATAACGTGTCAAGCATATGAATGTTTTTCAAATTAATATTCAGTAAAAGGCTTGAAAGTAGCGTCTGGTTTATGAAAATAAACGTAAGAATATGAACAAATGTTGTGAGACATTTTAGCCATCCTTAAAGTGGTGATTAATATTATTTCACATAGTAGTATTGGTTTCTTATTATAATTTTCCTAAATAATTGAGGAAACATTTGAAATGAGTTAATTCATCTGCATACGTGGGTATGATAAAGGACAGAAACAGAAAAGACCTAACAGAAGCAGAATAGGTTAAGAAGAGGTGGCAAGAATACACAGAAGAACTATACAAGAAAGGTTTTAGTGACCTGGATAACCATGATGATGTGGTCACTCACGTAGAGCCTGACATCTTGGAGTCTGAATTCAAGTGGGACCTTAGGAAGCATTATTACAAACAAAGCTAGTGGAGATGATGGAATTCCAGCTGAACTATTTAAAACCCTGAAAGATGATGCTGTTGAAGTGCTGCACTCAGTATGTCAGCAAATTTGGAAAACAGAGCAGTGGCCACAGGACTGGAAAACGTCAGTTTTCTTTCTAATCCCAGAAAAGGGAAATGGCAAAGGATGCTCACACTACTTGACAATTGTGCTTATTTCCTGTGCTAGCAAAGTAAAGCTCAGAATCCTCCAAGCTAGGCTTCACCAGTATGTGAGCCAAGAACTTCCAGACATGCAAGCTGGGTTTAGGAAAGGCAGAGGATGCCAACATTCGTTGGATCATGGAGAAAGCATGGCAATTCCAGAAAAACATCTACTTCTGCTTCATTGACTGTGATAAAGCCTTTGACTTTGTGGATCACAGCAAACGGTGGAAGATTCTTAACAAGGTAGAAATACCAGACCACCTTACCAGTCTCCTGAGAAACCTGTAGCAGGTCAAGAAGTGGGCCTGTAAGCAGGTCAAGAAGTGGAGCAGCTGACTGGTTCAAAACAGGGAAAGGAGTATGACAAGGCTGTGTATTGTCTCCCTGCTTATTTAACTCCTGTGCAGGGGACATCTGAAATGCTGGGCTGGATGAATTACAAGCTGGAATCAAGATTGCCAAGAGAAAGAACTTCAGATATGCAGATGATACCATTCTAATGGCAGGAAGTGAAGAGGAGCTAAAGACTCTTGATGAGGGTCAAAGAGGAGAGTGAAAAAACTGGCTTAAAACTCAACATTCAAAAAATTAAGATGGTGGAATCCTGTTCCATCACTTCACACAGAAGGGGAAAAAGTGGAAGCAGTGACAGATTGTATTTTCTTGGCCTCTGAAGTCATTGCAAATGGTGACTACAGCCATGAAATTAAAAGATGCTTGCTCCTTAGAAGGAAAGCTATGACAGAGAAACCACTTTGCTGACAAAGGTCCATGTAGTCAAAGCTGTGGTTTTTCCGGTAGTCATGTATGGATGTGATAGTTGGACCATAAAGAAGACTGAGCACCAAAGAACTGATGCTTTCGAATTGTGGTGCTGGAGAAGACTCTTGAGAGTCCCTTGGACTGCTAGGAGATCAAACCAGCCAATCCTAAAGGAAATCAGCCTGAGTATTCATTGTGAAGGGCTGATGCTGAAGGGGCAGCTCCAATATTTCGGCTACCTGATGCAAAGAGCGGACTCATTGGAAAAGACCCTGATGTTGGGAAATATAGAAGGCAAAAGGAAAAGGGGGCGGCAGAGGATGGCATGGTTAGATAGCATCACTGACATGAATCTGAGCAAACTCCAAGAGATAGTAAAGTGCAAGGGAGCCTGGTATGCTGCAGTCTATAGGGCTGCAAAGAGTCTAACACGACTTAGCGACTGAACAGCAACAACACAGAAGTTAGTAGACACTCTGAACTTTGGTTTTCACTTCTCTGTAATGGGGATGTCTATATTTAGGGCTGATTGAGAACAGTTAATTCAATGGGATACTATATGTAAAATGGTAAGTATGGTAACCACTTAGTACATGAGAGCTGCTATCACTATTATTTTTATTTCTATCATAGTTACAGTTTTCTTCCACACTTTCTCTTAATGTGATACACATTTGTCTTACTGGATTGTGTGTTGTTTCCATTGTAGGCTGAATATAAAAAAGCCGTAACCACGAATCAGTGGCACCGGAGACTAGAGTTTCCAAGTGGAGAGACCATTGTTATGCACAATCCAAAGGTAGTGATATTGTTTTAAGATCTTAAAGTGTTTACGTTCTGAGAAAAAATTTTGCTGACTGTGTTTGATAAGTGTTCATTTTTATTCTGCAGTAGGGATATATGCAGTAGAGATATATGCATATGCATTTCCCAGATGATAAAAACAGAAATGAAGTTTAAATTTCTCTCATGAAGTTTCTGTTTATGGTAACACATTAGCTAAAGCTTAGTATGCATCATTGAAATTAAGCTTGATAAATTTTTTTCTTGACCCAAGGTCAGTAGGATTTTCTGTGAAGGGGTAGAGAGTAAATATTTAAAGCTTTGTAGACCATGTAGCTTCTGAAAGCATATGGTTCAGGCAATGTGTAAACCAGTGGCCATGGCTGGTTTCAATATACTGTTGTTCATAAAAACGAGGTGGTGGGCCAGGTTGGGCCTGCAGGCCATAGGTTGCCTACCTTGCCCTTGATGAGGGTTTGTTTCAACCTTTACAGTGAAAATGCGTTCTTTTCTTTCCATTTGCATTGTCTTCAGGACCCTTTCTTGTTTCTTTAAAGATATCAAGTGTGGTGTTCAAGTTCTTCCATTCGCTGTTTTTAATCTGAGCTCCAGGTCCCTCACCTGCAGTAGGATTTGTCTCCTAGGATCATATTTTAGATGACGTGAGGTAATTTGTGCAAAAGCATCTAGCGTAGTGCCTATGCAGTTTCTCAGAACATAGGCTATTTATTACAGAGAAGTATAAAAGAAAAGCAAAAGTAGGCCACTGGATTTGCTCTGCCATGGCCCACACTCTGTCTGTGGAGTGTGCGTTCTCTGAATCTGAGTAAATCCATTTCTTATCTAAAAAAAAAAAGAAAAGCAAAAATAAAGCTATATTCTAACCAACTCTGTAGTCCTTAAATAAATAAAACATATTCATGAATTTTATCTAAATGTAAACAGTGTGAGAAGGTATTCAGTGAAAAAGAAAAACCTCTAACCTCTGCATTCCCCTAGTTTTGCTTTTTAATGGTAATCACTTTTATTGTTTTAATTGTTTTTAAAAACTTGTTTTTATATAAACACACGTAAAAGTTTGCATACCATTGTACATGGATTCACTTTTTTTTTGTTAGTAGGGGGAAATTGAGGTTAAACTATTGTTTTACTTTTTTAATTGATGTTTAGTTGATTTACAGCATATTAGATTTAGGTTACAGCATTGTGATTCATTATTTTTATAGATTATACTCCACTGACCAGTTTTACTGGTCATAATTTCTCCTATTTTGTTTCTTGTTGTGTTTATTTGGGTGCGTTTCTTGGTAAGCCTGGTAAAAGGTTTATCAGTTTTATCTTTTTCAGTAAAGCATTTTTTCTTGACCCAAGGTCAGTAGGATTTTCTGTGAAGGGGTAGAGAGTAAATATTTAAAGCTTTGTAGACCATGTAGCTTCTGAAAGCATATGGTTCAGGCAATGTGTAAACCAGTGGCCATGGCTGGTTTCAATATACTGTTGTTCATAAAAACGAGGTGGTGGGCCAGGTTGGGCCTGCAGGCCATAGGTTGCCTACCTTGCCCTTGATGAGGGTTTGTTTCAACCTTTACAGTGAAAATGCGTTCTTTTCTTTCCATTTGCATTGTCTTCAGGACCCTTTCTTGTTTCTTTAAAGATATCAAGTGTGGTGTTCAAGTTCTTCCATTCGCTGTTTTTAATCTGAGCTCCAGGTCCCTCACCTGCAGTAGGATTTGTCTCCTAGGATCATATTTTAGATGACGTGAGGTAATTTGTGCAAAAGCATCTAGCGTAGTGCCTATGCAGTTTCTCAGAACATAGGCTATTTATTACAGAGAAGTATAAAAGAAAAGCAAAAGTAGGCCACTGGATTTGCTCTGCCATGGCCCACACTCTGTCTGTGGAGTGTGCGTTCTCTGAATCTGAGTAAATCCATTTCTTATCTAAAAAAAAAAAGAAAAGCAAAAATAAAGCTATATTCTAACCAACTCTGTAGTCCTTAAATAAATAAAACATATTCATGAATTTTATCTAAATGTAAACAGTGTGAGAAGGTATTCAGTGAAAAAGAAAAACCTCTAACCTCTGCATTCCCCTAGTTTTGCTTTTTAATGGTAATCACTTTTATTGTTTTAATTGTTTTTAAAAACTTGTTTTTATATAAACACACGTAAAAGTTTGCATACCATTGTACATGGATTCACTTTTTTTTTGTTAGTAGGGGGAAATTGAGGTTAAACTATTGTTTTACTTTTTTAATTGATGTTTAGTTGATTTACAGCATATTAGATTTAGGTTACAGCATTGTGATTCATTATTTTTATAGATTATACTCCACTGACCAGTTTTACTGGTCATAATTTCTCCTATTTTGTTTCTTGTTGTGTTTATTTGGGTGCGTTTCTTGGTAAGCCTGGTAAAAGGTTTATCAGTTTTATCTTTTTCAGAAAAGCAGCTCTTGGCTTATTGGTCTTTCCTGTGGCTTATTTTAGTCTCTCTATATTTTCTCTCTGATCTTTATTAGTTTCTTCCTTCTGCTGACTTTAGGCTTTGTTTTTTCTTTTTCTGATTCCTTTAGATGGTAGATTAGGTAGCTTGAGAGTTTTATCTATGACATCAGACTAAAGTTAATAGAGTTGTTTTAACAGAATAATGTATGTCTTCCTGAAAAGTGGTAGCTAATTCCACTTTTGGCTTTGAAACTGAATTTGCACTTTGTTATTTAGAGATTTTGCCTTATATATATTTATAAAACAGACTCCTCTACTGCAGGTAACTTTAATTTCTTATGTGTAAACTTGGAGGTTTGTTATATTTTTAAATTAAGACATACTACTTCAGATTTAGTCCTATTATTTTTCAGCATAAGCATTGGGAATAATGATACTGATTTGCTTAGTTTTTTGTGGGGGGAGGGCACTTCTATTGGTTTTTCATTTATCTAGTTTCATCCATCTTTGTTCTTTGGCCCGTGTGGGCCTCCCATTGCAGTGACCTCTGTCGCTGCAGAGCACCAGCTCCGGGCGAATGCGCTCCAGAACTCCGGTTCGGTTGTTGGACACATTGGTCCAGCCACTCCGTGGGATGTGGGATCCTCCCAGGCCAGGGATTGAACCGGCACCCCTTGCACTGCAAGGCAGTGTCTCTGCCTACTGGACCACCAGGGAAGCCCCTTGATTTGCTTAGTTTTAATCATTACTGAACGCTAGCAGGACTGTTAGAAAATTGATTTTGGAAGCGCAGTATAAGTATTTGATTTATAAGCTATGCTATGAAGTAGTTTATTGTATATTGAAATAAATTATTTAGCTTGTAGTGGAAATAAATTTGGTAGTGAGCTTTGTCATAATCCTTCTCTTGTATCTTGAAGGTTATTGTTCAGTTCCAGCCTTCATCGATGCCAGATGAATGGGGGACCACACAAGATGGACAGACAAGGCCCAGGGTTGTAAAGCGTGGAATTGATGATAGCCTTGATGAAATTCCTGATGGTGTGTATAATTCATTTAGGATCAAGATAATTTTTCAACTTCGCTATTTTAGAATGATAAAAAAGCAAACAGTTACTAGGATTACCTGATATAACAGGCAGAAATCAATTAGGTTGGTGCATATCTTTCCTTTTAGTTTAATTACTTTTATATCTGTTTTTCTTCTTTTCTTTTCTTTTGTTTGTTTTTTAATTTAGAATCCTGTTGAAGATGCACAAACCATGTAATGTAGATTCTGAAATGCATATTATTTTGAAGAAGCACTTTGCTGGTTGAAACTAGGCTTTTGGCACTGTTTGCAGGCTTACTTGTTTTTATTGTGCCTCAACTAATTTGCATTTCTTTAGTGAAGGAGTGGCAGTGTTTTTCTGCAGAGGGCCAAATAGTTGATGTTTTAGGCCTTGTAGGCCAACCGGGCTTTGCTGTGTCCACTCAGCTCTTCCCCTGGAGTGTGACAGCATTTGTGGACAACTTGTAAATAAATAGGCCTCGCCATGTTGTAATAAAACCCTATTAAAAATAGACAGCAGGATTTGGAAATAGATATACTCGTTATGAATCTGAATGAAATTCTCAGAGTCACATAGTAGATTTAACTTGGAAATATTCATGTGTAGTGAGAAGGATTTGGGGAAGAGATTGTAAGTTTTATATTGGCAAATTGCTTCTCCACATGGGACTTGGGGCCCTGGGGAGTTCTGGAAAAATGACAAGATTGTGGTACAAAATTGATGGTTGTCTTTGGCTCATAGCTTCTGGCATGAGCCTGCTTCCTCCCCTCCATGGTCTGGTTTACTGTTCTTTGCCAAGATGTGCTCTGAGCTTTGTTCATTTAATTTTGACAAGTTTGTGATGACAAAAGGGATATTGAATATTGCTCTTAAGAAAACCTAAACCAGTCCCCAGCTTGTGTGTGTGTGTCTGTCCGTCCATGTCTGTCTCTCTTTTGCAGGGGAAATGCCTCAGGTTGACCATTTGGTGTTCATGGTACATGGCATTGGACCTGTGTGCGACTTGCGGTTTAGGAGCATTATTGAATGTGGTAAGTGTTAGTGAAATGATTTGAGAACTACTAGAAGAACTTTATAAGCCTTCATTTAAAGAGAATTTCCAGCTGTATGCTGTTGGCTAGTGGACTATCAGAGGAGACTTAGCTGCTCAGTGAGCAGTGTGTACTTGATTTGTTCTTACGACATTTATAACTGATAGAATCCTAGACGGTGAAGAATTAGCAGGTTATCTTGAAAATAATTAGCCCTTCTGATGCCTCTGCTGCCTCAACACTTCCAGCCACTAGGAACACCTATGTTGAACTGATTTCTGGTGAATTGGTTGTGACATGTTGTTTATGTCTATTTTTTTTTTCTTTTGCTACTTCTATTGGTCTTTCATCATCCATCTTTGTTCTTTTGGCCTGTGTGGGCCTCCCATCGCCGTGGCCTCTTTCACTGCAGAGCACCAGCTCCAGGCGCATGCACTCCAGAGCGTTGGCTTGGTAATTGGACACATCCGTCCAGCCACTCCGTGGCACGTGGGATCTTCCCAGGCCAGGGGTCGAACCAGCGCCCCTTGCACTGCAAGGCGGTGTCTTTACCCACCGGACCACCAGGGAAGCCCATGAGATGTCGTTTAAAGGAACTATGGCTTTGTCTAGTTTACTTTAATTTTTGAAGTGTTATTTTTTTGTTTGTAGTAATAGTCCATATTTATTGAATACTTGGTATGTGCCAAGTATCTTGCCTGTTTTGTATCGTTTAACCCTTGTAATAACCCTTTGGGGTGTAGGTGCTGTTATTGTTACCTTTACTATTAGGTGGAGAACTGAGGCCTGAGGATGTTCACCCCTCCCGTGTCGTGGTCTGTAGGTTCTGGAGCAGGTAGTTTGATTCCAGAATCTACCCAGAGTGCATTCTGCCTGCCAATAGTGGTAGTTGAGCTGTTTTCGTTCATTTATATATTTCTGTAAAATGATGAAAGAACTTCCTATGGGTCAGGTTTTTTTCTTTCTTGGCCTAATTTTGTCATTGTTTTCTTGAAAAGTTTGTGTTACAAAAATTACTGGCATAACTGAGGTGATTGCTGTCTGACTTACCAAGCTAGAAAAGTTTAATCAAGTTCTAATTTGTCTTCTCTGATTTTTTTTTTCTTAAGTGGATGATTTTAGAGTGGTTTCTCTCAAATTGCTGCAGACGCATTTCAAGAAATCGTTAGATGAGCGGAGAGTAAGCAGAGTGGAATTCCTTCCGGTTCACTGGCACAGTGCCTTGGGCGGGGATGCCACAGGGGTTGACAGGTTTGTGGATTTTGATAACTTGGTTTCAGATCAGCGAAGCTCAGATTCAGATTTTAAACTATAGTATAAGGTAGTTTATTATTTTGTGTATTGTAGGCTATTCAGTATCACTAGGTTGAATGCCACTAAATGTCAACAGCTCTTACCAAGCACTGTGCCAACTAAAATTGCCTCCAGTCAATTTCAAATGCTTCCATTTGGGTGCTGGAGAAGACTCTTGAGAGTCCCCTTGGCAGCAAGGAGATGAAACCAGTCAATCCTAAAGGAAATTAACCCAGTATTCATTGGAAGGACTGGTGCTGAAGCTCCAATACTCGGCCACCTGATGCAAAGAGCCGACTCATTGGAAAAGACCTCGATACTGGGAAAGACTGAGGGCAAGAGGAGAAGGGGGCAGTAGAGGGACGAGATGGTTGGATGGCATCTCTGACTCAGTGGGCGTGAGTTTCAGCAATCTCTGGAAGACAGTGAAGGACAGGGAAGCCTGGCATGCTAAAGTCCATGGGGTCACAAGAATTGCACTTGAGTTAGCAACTGAACAGCCAAACAAATTGGGAACCACAGATTTAGGAAATACTTATGCTAGGGACGGAGATAATAACATACTTGGATTTTACTGACATCATAATGTTCAGGGCACAGGTTTGAATAAAACTAACCCTCACACATTCTGTTTTATCATGCCAGGCCCTGTTATGGGGGGTTTCTTTGCTTGGGTGTTCCTGGAGTATGTCATTGTTTAGTTGCTAAGTTGTGTCCAACTCTTTGCAACTCCACGGACTGTAGCACTCCGGGCTTCCCGGTCCTTCACTGTCCTGAAGTACGCCTTTCTCAGATCAGGAGTCATTCTGTGAAGCTCCTTTCTTAGTTTCCTGGTACATTCTGTGTGTCCTTGCCTCCCATAGTAAAACTGTCTATTAAATCAACTCTTAATTAGTCTGTGTAATTTTTTTTTACTCAGTGTGTTTTCAGGATTCAGAATTTTCAGAAAGTTTTACAAACCCCTAATTTAAAGTGGTTACTGACTGAACGTGCCTTTTTTTCCCCCTAAACAGGAATATTAAGAAAATCACTCTGCCAAGTATTGGTCGATTTCGTCACTTCACCAACGAAACCTTGCTCGACGTGTTATTCTACAACAGCCCCACCTACTGCCAGACGATGGTGGAGAAGGTGGGCTCGGAGATCAACCGTCTGCACGCGCTCTTCAGGAGTCGGAACCCAGACTTCAAAGGAGGGGTCTCTGTCGCTGGTCACAGTTTAGGTAAAACTTTAAGTTTCCGGATTTAACATGCACTTTTTGTTGAGCCATCACTGTTTTCATTGTGTGTGACGTGGTTCATTAAAGATTTAGAATTATAGATTTTAAATTTTATAAAGGGTGGAAATGAATGCTTTGTTTACATTCTGCCTTTTGCTATTTACCTTTCATGTTGCCTAGGAAAGCATTTTAATGCATTCTGCTCTTTGGTAAAATAGGAATTTTGATGATCAGATCTTGATTAGTATCTAGCTTTGCATGACTTATGCTTGGGACTTTGAACACAAAGAGTAGTAGGAGAATTAAAGAAACACCTAGTGCATTATAAAAAAAATGCTTCTCTCTTTTTTTAAGGCTCTTTAATCTTGTTTGACATCCTGTCTAATCAAAAAGATTTAAACTTATCAAAGTCCCCTGTGCCTTTTGCTGTTGCCAATGGAGTTGTGAAGCCATCACATCTTCAGGAAAAGCAGGTACGGCCCACTAACAGCTAGATGCAGAGTTGAAGCCAAAGAGCTTTTCAAAATCCGAGCTGTTTCTGTGAAACAGAATGCCCTGAGGTTTACCAGTATAATGGGACCTAACGGGACTGTAGAGCTCATTATTTGAGTTTCTCACTTGTCTTCCTTATAGAGTATAAATTTAAATCTGAGAGAATATTAATTTTTTTTAATGTGAAGTAAATTCTTGTAGAAAATGGGAGTATGAGTGGTGTACTGAATTCATAATGCTTCTTCAGAATATTCAAACTTTTAATAACAAACTGCCAAAAATTATGATTTATATATGGAACAGAATTAAGATGTTTCCATAGATCAGAAGATGTTTTAAGGGACTTATTTTATTTTTCTTAATGGGACTTTGTAATGTTCTCCCAACTTTTTTTTAAAAAAGACACCTGAAGAGCCAAAGCCGACGTTGGATGAGTCTTGTGACCTTGATGTTGAAAATGAAGAAGTCCTGACTTTGCAAGAAACTCTGGAAGCCCTTAGCCTGTCTGAATATGTCAGCACTTTTGAAAAGGAGAAGATTGACATGGAATCTCTGGTACTGATGATAGTTAGATTCTTTTTTGTCTGCCACAGATTTTCCTGTATGTGAGATGGAAAATTAATCCCTTTTACATCACAATATGTTCAGATAAGGCAGAGACTAAAATGTTTAAAGAACTGAAAAAATCAGGAGAACATTTTTTTTTAATAACCTGAGAAGGCTTTTGTAAGTATTATATAAAACTCATAAGCCATAAAGGAAAAAACTGCATAACAGGGGACACCATAAAGAACATCTAAAGGCCAGTGATAGATTAAGAAGACAATTTGGAACACATCTTATAGACAAAGCATTTATTTCTTTACTGTTTAGTCTCTACAAATTAACTATATAAGAGACATCCATACAATAGGAAAACAGGCAAAGGATATGAACAGATAAATATAGAAAATAAATAACAAGACTTCTTATATGAAAACTCAAGAAAAATATAAAAAGTGCAGTCAGGTTTTTTTGAATCTGTCAGTTTGGCAAGAATATTATACTATGTGATTAAGATGAGGGGAAATAGGCATTGTTGTATACAGTATGTAGCACAAATTGGTACAACCTCCATGGAGGGCAGTCCAGCAGTGTTTTTTATATTATTATTACTATTCTTTAAATATTTGTTTGGCTCTGCTAGGTTTTCATTGCCATGTGAGGGATCTAGTTCTCTGACCAGGAATCAAACTCAGGCTCCTGCACTGGGAGTGTGGTCGGCCACTGGGCCACCAGGGAAGTCCTGTCTTTTAAATATGTAAAAAATACATACACTTGGCCCAGCAATTTCCCTACTGGGGATATTTCCTATAGAAAAATACTTACATAAGGGTATGTACGAGGATACTCACTGTGGCACAGTTTATAACCATAGAGCCTTAGGAATACCTTCTGTGTCCACTAGCAGGGTGCAGTGAAGAGCTGTATGGTGCACCCACACGGCGGCGCCCCTTGCAGGCTGAATGGACAGGGCAGTGCCAGAGGAATTGGTGTGGGATGATCTCTAGCATATGTTATGTGGAAAGACCAAAACACAGACCTGTAACCTTAGATTACACACACGTGTGCACACACGCACAGAACCTGGGATGCTCGGTATATATAAGCTATCTCTAGAAAGAAAGAGAGAGGTTGTCAGGAGTTTCTGCTCAGAGAACTGGGTGGTTGGGGTGAGGTGGGGGAGACTTCATTGTATGCTTGACATAACTTTTGATACTGCAAACATGCATATATTTTAAATAGTAAGAGAATGATTTAGACATGAAGGCCCAAGATTTTACCACCTGCATAATTCATGATTAAAAAGTACTTGAGGGCAGAAGTGAAAAACATTAACTTAAAAAAATTGACTTGGATAATCAGTTGTCTTAGATGCTATGGTTTCTTTTCATAATTTACTTTTTTTCAGTTTCGGTTCAGGTATCGTTCGATTGACTAATGGGCTTGTTTGTTTTGTTCTAAAGCTTATGTGTACAGTGGATGACCTGAAGGAAATGGGGATACCGCTTGGACCCAGAAAGAAGATAGCTAACTTCGTAAAACATAAAGCCATCAAACTGGTGAGGTTCATTTCTGCCTCTGCAAACACACACAGTGCATCTGTGACTAGCTTGTTTATATTCTGGAAATTTTTGCTCTGCCATTAGGGTTAGGCCAGGTACTGTGCTCCCTGCCCAGGGAAGCAGTGATGGAGGGGAGGGAGCCCAGATGGAGTCAGGCAGAACTGGATTTAAATTCTAACAAAATCCCAATTCCTGGTTTTCCTAGGGCTGACCACAAAGTCCAGGATGAAGGACTTTAATTTTAAAGTTGATATTTGGGTATTTCCCAGTGCAACAATGGATTAAGTCCTGGACAGATAAATGAATTGATTCACTGTGATTTCCATTTTAACTCCTTATTAACTATATATTCGTGAACAATTTACGTAACTCTTCTGGTCCTTAGTTTTGTTCATTTCTATAATGGGAGTGTTAATGCCTTCCTTAAAGGATTGCAGTGTGAATGAACCCATTTATGTATAGCTGATCACCCAGTAAGTGTTACCTCATTTTCCGTCTTCCCAATCCTTCTCACCATCTAAAGAGATAAAAAGTACACACATATCTCATTAAATACTAACCAGAAAGCAAAAATGATTAACAATCCAAAACAGCAATGATAGCACCAACTAAAAATTGTTGAGAAAGAAGTAAAATGGTAATAACTCACTTGTTTTACTAATTTTCATCAAGTTACCTTTACAGACATACTTAGAGAAAGTAGGTAGCACTGAGTGTGGCTGTTTTATTTTTATTGTATGTTAACATGGTCTTCATTGATCCTTCCATCTTTTGAACTTCTGTGGTTCTTTAATTTGTGTTACTTCTTTGGAACTTAACGTATGTGCCATTTTATGTGTAATATGACTATAAAGTCACAGGACTGATTTGTTCTGATTAGCTTAAGCAGACGAGTCGTTTAGCAGTTTATGAGTATATCTTTTGGATCAGGCTTGTGCTGGATTCTTGGGACTTGGAGGTGAGCTGAGGGTGTGCTGTCTGGTTGGGCGGGGGGGCCTTGACCACGAGTGATGGGTCGGTCCTCTAACAGAGCGGTCTGTGCTGTCAGACCCAGGGGAGGCCTGGCCAGGGGAGAAGGGGCTGGGCTTGGTGAGAGAAAAATTCCCCTAGGTGTTGGTGCCTGAGCTTGAAGGGAGGGGTGGGGTCAAGGGAAATGGCCTTCCAGGAGTGGGAAAGTGTCTTTCTGCAATGGAAGCAGCAATTGGGCTGAGAATAAGGTAGGGCAGAGGGTCCCGAAGGCCTGGATGGTGTATGTGGCTCGTTGGTCCTCAAACATATTCTCATGGCCGTGAAAGTCATGGTGCTTTTAAACTAACACTATGAAATGCTGAGTTGCTTATTAATTTTTGTGACAAATTACGATTTAGCACCAGATCATCTGTTTAGACTAATTTTTTACTTTAGAAATGTTAAAATTTAAAGCTATGTGCTATAAGCTGCCTTATAAAATTTTAGCCACAAGCAAATGTGCTTATAATAAATGAGATTTTAGACATTGATTCCTTCCTGGTTTTTCCATTAATATTTGTGTCTTTTGCTGCTGGTTAGGGCCTACTACTGGCTGGTATGGAGCTCTAAAGGAAAAAAACAGTTGGAGCAAATCTTAAAGTCGAGACAATTCCATTATCAATCTGAATTTTATGTTGATTTGTGTATATGTGTGTGTGTGTGAACTGGGCCACCTTTTAGCAGCTGCGTAAGCCACTGGTTCAGTTTTAAGGGACACAGTGTGAGAGCCACTGCCGTAGGTCAGTGGAGAAGTCAGGGCACTTCCATGACAGGGCCGTGTTTTAAAGAGAGCACTTGGTTACAGAGTGGGGCTGGGGTTGGAAGGGCTCAGTGAGAGGTGGTCGGGGTGTAGTAGGAAATGGAAAAGAAGTGGGCAACTCAAAACACATTTTAGACACAGCATAGTGTTTGTGCTGGTTGACGGAAGGTGGTGGTGAAGGTCGGGTTGAGCACAGCGGTCACACCAGACCAGGACCCAGGTGTGCTCACGCTGTTCCTTTCCACCAGCCGGGCTCTCCACGTGGAAGCAGGGTCGTCTCCAGGTGCACGTCAGTGAAGCACGGGCCTGTAAAAACAAAAACAGCACACGAGAAGCTGTATGTCCAGGCCCTCCATCTGTCCTTGATTTTATTTTTTAATACAAGGAATAAAAGAAACTTTCTATCTATAGTTCTTAAAGTCTCTAGAAGGAGCCTAGTTAGGCTCTTATAGTAGCTTGGATATATAAGTTACGACGCTATAGGAATGTTTTGAAAGGAATAAAAACCTATAAAGTCATCTTTATTTTTTAAATTAAAAAATAATTGCCTCTGGATGAATCGTGAAATTTTTTCAGCAGTGTTATCATTGATTGCTCTGTTTTTCATATTACCAAGGTGCTGCCAGATTAATAAGATAAAACGGTGCATCCTATTGATTTACTGTAACTGAAATAATGGAACCAAAGTTAGCCCATTATTTTTAATAAGGAGATCAAATATTTGTGACATGAACTTTTCTTTCCCTTTTGTAAGCCATCTTATTCATTTTCCTTTGAAAAAAAGGTACTCTTAGTGCTGGTAATATTGATTGTCAAGTATGTGTATGTTGGCTTACTTTGTTTTAAAGTTTCTGCATGTATAAAATAGCAGTTTTCAGTAGAACAGTCTAGGATCTGTTTAGACAGTTCTCTTAGCAATTTAGATTGTTAAGTTGTATGACTGTAATGGGAGGTACTTCCAACCGAGAAAGCTAATTTAAACTGAAGAACAATGAACATGTTCTTCACTTGTGGTGCTTCCACAGGGCAGGGTCACCCAAGCCGATCCGACCGTCATGGTGGGACCAGTTCCCAGCTGGCTGGTGGAGAGTTTTCTTTTTTCTGTTTTGCCTTTTGAATTAACCAGCTGGATTTGTTCCCGGATTTCCTGGTATTTGGAATTCATTGATAGACACGAGCAGTTTGACCAGCTCAAACAGAGACTTACACAGACAGTCACAGCTTGGGGAACGAGGGCCGCTGAGACCCGTGCCGGTGGGACGTCAGCAGACCCACCGTGACGGTGGTTCACCTCCCCCGGCATGGCGGCTGCTGGACGGGGTGTGGTCACAAGCCACCGTGAGCAGACTTGTCTCATGGCTACAGTGGCACACCTGTTCTGTTGGTGCGCCCAGGGATTTTCTTTACTTATGAAATGCATAGATCTTGAGTGTTCAGTACGAGACGTTTTGACAGTTCCTGCACCCGTGTAACCACCAGCCAAAACCATTCTGTCGCTCGGTTCTCTCGTGCTTCTTGCCGGTCACCTCCTCCTGCCACAGCGCTCCTCCTGTGCATCTGAGCTCTCTAGGGCGAGTCCGCCTGCTTCCGGAGTTCATGTACAGGGAACAGCACTGTGAGCTGTTTGGTGTCTGGCTTCTTTGACTCAGTGGTTTTTGAAATCCATACAGTTGTTGTTTTATTTGCCGTTTACTCATTTTTATTTCTGAGTAAGTAGTTATTCCATTATATACCACAGTGTGTTCTTCCCAGAATGCTTTTGAGGAAACTTGCCACTGGCTTCATATAGTCATAAGAGAATAAACATATTGACTGAATACATTTCTCTTAAGTTGCACATCTTTACAGGAAGCATATATTTTACAGTTATATAAAGTACTTCTAAATTGTCTGTCTAAAGTTGAAATCATAATGGAAGAAGTTGGCATGTTTTTAAACTTTTATTAAAAGTTTAAATTATATAGAAAGTACAGGTCAAAGAGTACAATAATAGCTAATATTTAGATTTAATTATAAATGCTTTGCCACATTTTTCTTTGTTCTTAACTTTAATAATTTTAAAGTAGGTTATAGAAATTTTTATTTGGTATTTAACAGCAGGTCACAGCCGTTTTTTCCCAAACCGTCATGTTCTTCACTTGTGGTGCTTCCACAGGGCAGGGTCACCCAAGCCGATCCGACCGTCATGGTGGGACCAGTTCCCAGCTGGCTGGTGGAGAGTTTTCTTTTCTGTTTTGCCTTTTGAATTAACCAGCTGGATTTGTTCCCGGATTTCCTGGTATTTGGAATTCATTGATAGACACGAGCAGTTTGACCAGCTCAAACAGAGACTTACACAGACAGTCACAGCTTGGGGAACGAGGGCCGCTGAGACCCGTGCCGGTGGGACGTCAGCAGACCCACCGTGACGGTGGTTCACCTCCCCCGGCATGGCGGCTGCTGGACGGGGTGTGGTCACAAGCCACCGTGAGCAGACTTGTCTCATGGCTACAGTGGCACACCTGTTCTGTTGGTGCGCCCAGGGATTTTCTTTACTTATGAAATGCATAGATCTTGAGTGTTCAGTACGAGACGTTTTGACAGTTCCTGCACCCGTGTAACCACCAGCCAAAACCGTTCTGTCGCTCGGTTCTCTCGTGCTTCTTGCCGGTCACCTCCTCCTGCCACAGCGCTCCTCCTGTGCATCTGAGCTCTCTAGGGCGAGTCCGCCTGCTTCCGGAGTTCATGTACAGGGAACAGCACTGTGAGCTGTTTGGTGTCTGGCTTCTTTGACTCAGTGGTTTTTGAAATCCATACAGTTGTTGTTTTATTTGCCGTTTACTCATTTTTATTTCTGAGTAAGTAGTTATTCCATTATATACCACAGTGTGTTCTTCCCAGAATGCTTTTGAGGAAACTTGCCACTGGCTTCATATAGTCATAAGAGAATAAACATATTGACTGAATACATTTCTCTTAAGTTGCACATCTTTACAGGAAGCATATATTTTACAGTTATATAAAGTACTTCTAAATTGTCTGTCTAAAGTTGAAATCATAATGGAAGAAGTTGGCATGTTTTTAAACTTTTATTAAAAGTTTAAATTATATAGAAAGTACAGGTCAAAGAGTACAATAATAGCTAATATTTAGATTTAATTATAAATGCTTTGCCACATTTTTCTTTGTTCTTAACTTTAATAATTTTAAAGTAGGTTATAGATATTATGGTATTCTTTTCCTTAAATATTTAGTGTATGTCTCTAAAAGGACATTTCTCTAGTAACCACAATGCCATTACGCCTAAGAGATTACTAATCAGTCCTTAATATTGATGTGGATATTTTGTAGGAATAGGTGATAACCTTTTTCTCTCAATTATATTATGAAATTTTGGTCTTTCACAGGAAGAGAAAAAAGCAGCATCAGAAAAGAAGGCAGTGATGGCTGCTTTGACAAAAGGACAAGAGGAAAATGCTCAGAAAGCTAAAGACACGACTGCTCCTGCCTCAGAGTCTAATGAGTCCAGGAGGAAACTCCCGCTCGGAGCTTACGTGTCTTCTGTGCATGTTGATTACGAGTCTTTTGAAGTTGGCACTGGACAGGTAAGATAACATACTGATTTGGACCATGTATTTTATGTTGGAATCACTTAACTGTATTATTTTCATGACTTAAAATTCTTTAAATATTTGTTCAGCAGATTTTTTGGGGAGAGGGGTGGAGAGAACTGGTTTCCTCTCAATAGAAATGGCATGGTTCTTTCATAATGTTAGAAATAAGGGATTGAATGTGTACTGAACATAATCACCTCGCTTTTGAAATTGTGGAGTCAGAGTGCAAACCCAGGCAGGTTGATTCTAGAATCTGCAGTTTTGACCACATTTATAGCTAACATAGAAATGATACTTCTGTACACTGTATATTTTAGGCATTATACAGTGAATGAAAGTATAATCAGAGGATGTAACAGTGTATGAAGATTTCTAAAGGAAAATTTTTGCTAGCAGCGGCTGTCCAGTATGGTGATTATCAGCATCGTAAGCCACACCTTGAAGGGCATGATCTGTAGTGAGGTGCCTTTAATTAAGTGCAGTTCCAGTTGAACTCTTAAATTTTGTATTTCATGACACTGGAATGACTGTCTCATTTTCTGATTCTTCTTAGGTTTCTATTATTTACAACTCATTAGAGTTTGAACCAGAGATTTTCTTTGCCTTGGGATCTCCAATTGGTATGTTTCTCACTATTCGAGGAGTAGATAGGATAGATGAGAACTACAGGCTTCCTACCTGCAAAGGATTCTTCAACATTTACCATCCGGTGAGTGAATGGCGTTTACTTCTGTTTTGAAGGAGATGAAGCGCCAGTCCTCTTTATCCTGGTAGAGTCTCAGATTCTTATTTCTTAGGAATTAATACTGATCCTGATTTTGTACAACTCAGCTCTCTGACCTAAAAAATACAGTCTGATTCTTTCTGATTCACTTTCCTACCAGAAAGCCTTTGTTCAAGAAAATAATTCTCTTGCTTTGCTTACCAAGTAATTTTATCCACAAACTTGAAAATCTTCTTAAAATTACTAGTATTTGAATAAGGTGTGAAAAAAAAATCCTCTGGTTTGCCAGTTAACTGTTTTTTTTTTCTTCCACTTAACTAAGATAAATAAAACATCTTTTCATAAAATTTCTAATTCTTCTATTTATATAGCTTGATCCAGTGGCGTATAGATTAGAACCTATGATTGTACCAGATTTGGACCTAAAAGCAGTTCTCATTCCACATCACAAAGGCAGAAAAAGACTTCATTTAGGTAAAAAGCAAAGACCATAAAAAACTCATTTCCTTCCTGTCATTTTGTAATCTGTCTTTTGTAATGATGTTTGTGCTTCCTGTCATTTGTATTGAGTTACGAACATTTTGACACTAAGTTCTTATTTAAGTATGTACTATGTTCAGAAATTGTTGACTAAATATTTGGGGGAGCTATCAAGTTATGAATGAGTTTCTTCTCCTTAATGATTTCTTGATAGTGTGCTAGTTGTTAATATAAGAAGAAATGGGGGAGGTTGGTGATCAAGTGGTGAGATGCATAGATTTTGATAAAATTTGGCTTTAATTTTTTTGAAATTGAGAAGCAGAATGACTTTTGAACTAATGACCAAACTGTCAAGAAATAAATTTCATGCCAAGTCAAGTGAATTGTTCTTGTTTCCTAACTAAACAAACTCTTTCTATTAAACAACTGTATTGAACAGAATAGATTGTAATGATTCCAGGTAGGGTTTAGGTTTCTTTTATGCCCACTAATGATGTGTATTACTTCTCATCCATAGATAAGAAGGAAAAGTGATCATGCCCTCTCATTTACATTTTTTTGTTTTTTTCCTTTCAACTTGCATCATGCTTTTCAAACATAATTAACTCTTTTGAAGTTCAAATGGGAAATTTGATACTCTTAGGACTTTGAATTAAAATATGATTTCTACTTTATATAAAAGTAGAAAAAGTGACGGGGCAGGAGTTTCTTCTTTTAAGAATTAGAAATTTAAATTGTGTTTATATCATAATCTCAAATCCATTCACCAATACATATTAGAAAAACAGTCATCTTTTTAGTCTCATGGGCCCATTTTTTAACTTTACAGTAACAAAAAGACATGTAAACATGTTTACATTTTTTATAGTATTTGAATTTTTTGTTTGAGAGAAGAAATGTATAGGTTTAGGCTGGATCCAGCTTAGTCATTAAAAAAAGAAAAGAATAAGACTCCTCTAACATTTTGACATGTAAGGATTCTTGGCTAAGAAACACCATGTATTTGACATTTAAGAGAAGAGAGAGGTCTTATCCAGTCTGAGAATAGCATCACTTTTGTTCTGATTTTCAGAACAACTTTACCCAGTAACTAATGACTTGTTATGTCCTCTTAATCTCTTTTAGAGTTGAAAGAAAGTCTCTCTCGTATGGGATCTGATTTGAAGCAGGGTTTCATTAGCTCTCTGAAAAGTGCATGGCAGACGTTAAACGAGTTTGCCCGAGCTCATACCTCTTCAACTCAGTTGCAAGAAGAATTGGAGAAGGTAGCCAATCAAATCAAAGAAGAAGAAGAAAAGCAAGTAGTTGAAGGTAAATTGGACATTTGAGGCATTCTCCAGTTCAAATACTGTTTGTGAACAAAGAACACATAAATTATTTGATGATAGTTTTCCATTGTAGTCTTTTTTGAAATATAGAGGCTCTTCCTATAAAGGAGAATATGTTAGGATAAACTGTACCTCAAAATGCATGTCATCCTTTCTTTTTTTTAAACCAGGTTTTGGGCTGATAGTTGCAGGTTTTACTCTGCTGCTGGTTAGTTGCTGAGTCGTGTCTGACTCTTTGCAACCTCATGGACTGTAGCCCACCTGGCTCCTCTGTCCATGGAATTCTCCAGGCCAGAGTACTGGAGTGGGTTGCGATGCTGTCCTCCCGGAGGTCTTCCTGACCCAGGGATTGAACCCATGTCTTCTGCATCTTTTGTAGTGGCGTGCGGATTCTTTACCACCGAACCACCTGGGAGGTTTTCCTGTACAAGCTTTAAATTTTGTTGAGATTCATAAGGCCAGGATGGAATGTCAGAGTTGAGAACGAAGTTATTATTCAGGCATCTGAATGACTCACTGGGAGGAAATCGCTCCTGGTTCTGGGCCTGTGTCTGTTATAGACTGTATGTGCAATGTCAGGTCGTTATGCCGTGATGTTTTTGATTCTTTCAGGTTCTAATTCTATTTCCTTTCTCTCTACAATGCTCTCTCACCCCTTTTCTTCAAAACTCCTGTCAGCTCGTTGGCTCTCTCTCTCTCTCGGGCAGCCAGCCCCTCTCCCCTTGGCTCTTTGGAGGAATGGCAAGTGAGCCTGGCAGCTACCCAGGCTGCTGCGTGTGTCAAGCGATATTCTCTTGAGTCCAGAAAGTCAGCTAAAGTCAAAGGATAATGATTAAATGATTGACTTTGATATTGAAATGGTTTAAATTCTAGCAGAAAAGATTGTTGAAAGTCCAGATTTTTCCAAGGATGAGGACTACTTAGGAAAGGTTGGAATGCTGAACGGAGGCCGCCGAATTGACTACGTTCTTCAAGAAAAGCCAATAGAGAGTTTTAATGAATATCTTTTCGCTCTTCAGAGTCACTTATGCTACTGGTAAGTATTTTCACCTTTGGTAACGTTCATGTGGCTCTTAGATGCCAGCATATACAGCAGTTTAGTGAGATTCTTGCTGAGGTAACCATTTGTTAGGGAATTTTAATTTGAATGTCCATGCATTCAAAAATCAGTATCCCTCCTCCGCCCCAGCTTAGCTATCCACAGGATGGCAGTGTGGCACCTGCCTTTGACCAGAGGCCTTTGGTGCTCACACAGGGGTTTTGTAGGGACACCTTTCGCCAAGTGGGGATGGTCGGGCCTTTGAACGCTGTTCTCTCCTACACGAGCTGTCCCGGGAGGCTGTAGCCCACCTGGCTCCTCTGTCCATGGAATTCTCCAGGCCAGAGTACTGGAGTGGGTTGCGATGCTGTCCTCCCGGAGGTCTTCCTGACCCAGGGATTGAACCCATGTCTTCTGCATCTTTTGTAGTGGCGTGCGGATTCTTTACCACCGAACCACCTGGGAGGTTTTCCTGTACAAGCTTTAAATTTTGTTGAGATTCATAAGGCCAGGATGGAATGTCAGAGTTGAGAACGAAGTTATTATTCAGGCATCTGAATGACTCACTGGGAGGAAATCGCTCCTGGTTCTGGGCCTGTGTCTGTTATAGACTGTATGTGCAATGTCAGGTCGTTATGCCGTGATGTTTTTGATTCTTTCAGGTTCTAATTCTATTTCCTTTCTCTCTACAATGCTCTCTCACCCCTTTTCTTCAAAACTCCTGTCAGCTCGTTGGCTCTCTCTCCTCTCTCTCGGGCAGCCAGCCCCTCTCCCCTTGGCTCTTTGGAGGAATGGCAAGTGAGCCTGGCAGCTACCCAGGCTGCTGCGTGTGTCAAGCGATATTCTCTTGAGTCCAGAAAGTCAGCTAAAGTCAAAGGATAATGATTAAATGATTGACTTTGATATTGAAATGGTTTAAATTCTAGCAGAAAAGATTGTTGAAAGTCCAGATTTTTCCAAGGATGAGGACTACTTAGGAAAGGTTGGAATGCTGAACGGAGGCCGCCGAATTGACTACGTTCTTCAAGAAAAGCCAATAGAGAGTTTTAATGAATATCTTTTCGCTCTTCAGAGTCACTTATGCTACTGGTAAGTATTTTCACCTTTGGTAACGTTCATGTGGCTCTTAGATGCCAGCATATACAGCAGTTTAGTGAGATTCTTGCTGAGGTAACCATTTGTTAGGGAATTTTAATTTGAATGTCCATGCATTCAAAAATCAGTATCCCCTCCCCTCCCGCCCCCAGCTTAGCTATCCACAGGATGGCAGTGTGGCACCTGCCTTTGACCAGAGGCCTTTGGTGCTCACACAGGGGTTTTGTAGGGACACCTTTCGCCAAGTGGGGATGGTCGGGCCTTTGAACGCTGTTCTCTCCTACACGAGCTGTCCCCGGGAGAGCTGCAGCACAGCTGTTTTGTTGCTGATTGGTTTCATCCAGCTCTGAGATTAGGCTACCTGGTTTTCATTTGCCCTTCTTAGAGTTGAACAGAACCGAAGCTGCATTTTCCAACTTTATGCATAGAGGTTAATTTTTCATTATCTTGTAAGTAAATATGGATTTCTTTTTAATAGGGAATCTGAAGATACTGCTCTGTTATTACTTAAAGAAATATATCGAACAATGAACATTAGTCCAGAACAGCCCCAGCATTGATTGGACTTCAGCTTCACTGTGTGAGTATCTTTATTGTGTGTATAAAGTCTGAATACTTCATTCAGAAGCTTTTTTTTTTTAAAATTGGG
The DNA here is from genome assembly GCA_022376925.1 of Tragulus kanchil. Lineage (NCBI taxonomy): Eukaryota > Metazoa > Chordata > Mammalia > Artiodactyla > Tragulidae > Tragulus > Tragulus kanchil. Next base: position 166,245,301 of record JAIOJX010000005.1, read on the forward strand.
GCTCATTATGGGGCATATAGCCTCGTAGCTCCTGAACCAGGCATTGAACTGGGGCCCCTGGCCTGGGAGCACAGTCTTAACCCCTGGGTTACCAGGGAAGTCCCATATCTTTCTCTGTCTGTCTTGCTTGGCAACATCCTAATCCTAGTAAACCCAGTTATCTATTACTCTGAACTCATCAAATAGCAGCACATGGCCAGAGCAGAAGTCAGGCAGCTGTGCTAACCGTGCTTCACGTCTGTGGTCACAGCATCGCGTGGGCATCCAGTCCTGCAGTGCAGCCCTGCTGGACTTTGCTGGTAGATTCCCTTCCTCACGCTCTGAGGTGCGGGTCATTCTGCTCTCCTTTCTCCCTGACCGTGACCTGCCCTCACACTTCAGAGAGAAGCCAGGGAACCTCAGTCTACTCGCTGCCCACCTGACCCACTCTTCCTACCTTCATTTCTTTGCGATTTTCCCTTATCTGTCCATCTGTTCATCATCTCTCCATCATCCGTCCTTCCGTCATTTGCTGAGCACCTTACTTACTTGCTAAGTGTCTAGGCCTGGGAGGGGGGGGGGTCACATCAGTAACTACATGGTCTGTGCCCTCACGGATCTTCTTTTCTCTGGGGAAGGACAGACAGTAAGTAAACAAGGAAAATGTGTCAGATGGTTGAAAATAGAGCAGCAGGGTAAGGGGGAGAGGGAGTATATTTGGGCTGGGAGCAAGTTGCTATTGTATATAAAATGGTAAGGGACATACTGGCTGATAGAAGTCATTTGAGCTGGGTGGATATCTCGGGGAAGAAGATCATCACAGAAGAATGTGAGTCAGGACGAAAGAGCTGCCTTGTTCTTCTAAGTGATTGTGTCGTATTCCATTGACTGTTACACCATAGTTTGTTTAACCATTCCTTCCTGATGAGCATATAGGTTATCTAATCTTTCACTGGTTTGAACAATGCTATGAGATGTGTTATGTGCTAAGGCACTTCAGTTGTGTCCCAACTCTTTGTGACCCAGTGGACTGTAGCCCACCCAGCTCCTCGGTCCATGAGATTCTCCAGGCAGGAACACTGGAGTAGGGTGCCATGCCCTCCTCCAGGGGATCTTCCTGACCCAGGGATTGAACCTGTTGTCTCTTGCGTCTCCTGCGCGGGCAGGCGGATTCTTGACCACTCGTGCCACCTGAGAGGCCCAGAAGTGATATCATCGTTTTATTTTACATTTCTCTGACCAGTGAAATTAAGCATGTTTAGTATTTTTTACTGGGTATTTCTCTTTTGTCAAATTTCTGTTTTATGACCTTTATGGATTTTTCTGGAAGTATGGGGTAGGATATTTTTTGTTTCTTACTGTTCTGTAATTATGATGGTTAAAGATACTAATCTTTTGTCATGGCAAATTATTTTCTGAGTCTAATATTTGCCTCTTATTTTTATGCTTTGAATTTTCAGGGGGTAGGTTGGGGGAGCATGTTTTAAAAATACGTAGACCAGTCTTTTAACATTACTATTTAGAGAATGACATTTATTTTCTTTTAGTACTTTTATAGTTTTTTTCACCTGAATTTATAGTTTAGAAGGATATGGTACAGAGGAATTTAACTTTTTTCTTAAATAGTTAATCTTGCCTATGCCATATATTGAATAATGTACCCTTTTGTTGATGGTTTGATGTTTTTATCATGCATTGTTGTTCGACTTTGTTTTTATCATATGCCCAGTATTTGCTTTTTAGGTTTTTTGACATCTCTTCTATTGACTTATTTATCTGTTTACCATATTTCACTGATTTCACGTTATATATTTTTCGCATTTCAGCATCTAAAAATTTGGAATGCATCTAAAAAAAAAAATTGGGAAAGCATCTAAAAAGTGGCTATTGCCTACGTGGAAGTTGAGTTCCCCTGAGAGGGTTTGTGTTTTCCTCTACCAGCCACTGGGGGGCACTACCAGTCCAGTCTTTTGAAACTAACTTCTCTGCTTGAGATTCTCTTGGCCTGTGCTGGTAGTGTGCACTCAAAGAGTACAAACTTGGCAGGCTGGTGGGGGTGGAGCTACCAGTTCAAATATGGAGAAATTTTTCCCCCTCTTACTTTGTCAGGGAAGTGGTGTGCAGGTATCTTGGCTTTCTCTTCTGGAGGAAGGTTTATTACTATATTTTTACCCCTCATTGAGGTTGTTTGGGATTTGATATCCCCACTTTTTGTGAAGGTCTCAGTCTCAATTTAGACTTTGCACCCTGCATCTTTTCTTTGCATGGTGCATAAAGCAGTGTTGCATCTTACAATTGATGCTGTCTTACATTCAGTGAGTTTTTCATATCTGATAGTCCACGTTCTTAGTACACCATCGTCTCAGCTGTTATTCCATATGAATTATGAAATGATTTAAATTCCCCTGACACTCTCTCTGCACAAAACAAAGCAAAACCAACAAAATCCAAACCATAGTGGTTCTAGGATTGTGACATCATCTGCTGTGAAAAATTAAGAACCTTCCATCTAAGACATGATTTGTTCACTTTATTAGTTTATTTAGGGGTAGGTTGGGGAGCATGTTTTAAAAATCGTAGACCAGTCTTTTAACATTACTATTTAGAGAATGACATTTATTTTCTTTTAGTACTTTTATAGTTTTTTTCACCTGAATTTATAGTTTAGAAGGATATGGTACAGAGGAATTTAACTTTTTTCTTAAATAGTTAATCTTGCCTATGCCATATATTGAATAATGTACCCTTTTGTTGATGGTTTGATGTTTTTATCATGCATTGTTGTTCGACTTTGTTTTTATCATATGCCCAGTATTTGCTTTTTAGGTTTTTTGACATCTCTTCTATTGACTTATTTATCTGTTTACCATATTTCACTGATTTCACGTTATATATTTTTCGCATTTCAGCATCTAAAAATTTGGAATGCATCTAAAAAAAAAATTTGGAATGCATCTAAAAAGTGGCTATTGCCTACGTGGAAGTTGAGTTCCCCTGAGAGGGTTTGTGTTTTCCTCTACCAGCCACTGGGGGGCACTACCAGTCCAGTCTTTTGAAACTAACTTCTCTGCTTGAGATTCTCTTGGCCTGTGCTGGTAGTGTGCACTCAAAGAGTACAAACTTGGCAGGCTGGTGGGGGTGGAGCTACCAGTTCAAATATGGAGAAATTTTTCCCCCTCTTACTTTGTCAGGGAAGTGGTGTGCAGGTATCTTGGCTTTCTCTTCTGGAGGAAGGTTTATTACTATATTTTTACCCCTCATTGAGGTTGTTTGGGATTTGATATCCCCACTTTTTGTGAAGGTCTCAGTCTCAATTTAGACTTTGCACCCTGCATCTTTTCTTTGCATGGTGCATAAAGCAGTGTTGCATCTTACAATTGATGCTGTCTTACATTCAGTGAGTTTTTCATATCTGATAGTCCACGTTCTTAGTACACCATCGTCTCAGCTGTTATTCCATATGAATTATGAAATGATTTAAATTCCCCTGACACTCTCTCTGCACAAAACAAAGCAAAACCAACAAAATCCAAACCATAGTGGTTCTAGGATTGTGACATCATCTGCTGTGAAAAATTAAGAACCTTCCATCTAAGACATGATTTGTTCACTGTAATTGTTTGATTTCTTTTTATGTATGGTTGTAAAACTTAGCTAAGAACTTAGTTCCTAACAATAGCCTGATAAAATAACTTGAAATATTAATAGTCCTCTGTGCTTGGTTCATTCAAGCATCAAGTTTTGCTGAATAATTTTTTTCTGTCCTTTAGCCCCTTTTAGACTCATTCTTTAAAAAGTCTCAGATTAACCTGACAGATAATTCACTTTACATTTTGTCTTTTATTTTTTGTACTCATTTTGTTATGAAGATTATCAAGCTAGTTAACCTCACTGAACACTCGCTGAGGTCCATTCGTCCTCCCAGAAAGCTGTCTGAGGACTTGACTTTGTGGGCCGTGTTCTTGCCAGGCAGTCTGCAGTGTTTGTTTGGTACTTAACAGCGTGTTCTTTGACTTCAGAAAGGAACCACAATGGATTTTTGTGTTATTTCTGTAAGTTTGTAAAGTTGACCAAGGATTCTTTCTTTTAAAGACTCTCTTGTCTTTGTAGAAACTTGTGGTGTAAATTACATTGCCAAGAAAATCCTCGAAGACACCCCCAGTCTGCTCCTGTGATGGATGACAGAAAAGTGATTCATCGACAGTTACTGTGGGTCATTTTCAGCTGTATGGGGTTCATTAAAAAAAGAAAAAAAAAGAACAAAAGACAGTGGAAAAATCAGTACCACATTTGGACTGTGTAGATGAGAAAAAGTGATTGAAATGATGCCGTTAAAAACTCATCAGATCTGTTTAATTGTACAGTTGTCAAAGTATTGTTTGGGATTTGATATCCCCACTTTTTGTGAAGGTCTCAGTCTCAATTTAGACTTTGCACCCTGCATCTTTTCTTTGCATGGTGCATAAAGCAGTGTTGCATCTTACAATTGATGCTGTCTTACATTCAGTGAGTTTTTCATATCTGATAGTCCACGTTCTTAGTACACCATCGTCTCAGCTGTTATTCCATATGAATTATGAAATGATTTAAATTCCCCTGACACTCTCTCTGCACAAAACAAAGCAAAACCAACAAAATCCAAACCATAGTGGTTCTAGGATTGTGACATCATCTGCTGTGAAAAATTAAGAACCTTCCATCTAAGACATGATTTGTTCACTGTAATTGTTTGATTTCTTTTTATGTATGGTTGTAAAACTTAGCTAAGAACTTAGTTCCTAACAATAGCCTGATAAAATAACTTGAAATATTAATAGTCCTCTGTGCTTGGTTCATTCAAGCATCAAGTTTTGCTGAATAATTTTTTTCTGTCCTTTAGCCCCTTTTAGACTCATTTTTTTAAAAAGTCTCAGATTAACCTGACAGATAATTCACTTTACATTTTGTCTTTTATTTTTTGTACTCATTTTGTTATGAAGATTATCAAGCTAGTTAACCTCACTGAACACTCGCTGAGGTCCATTCGTCCTCCCAGAAAGCTGTCTGAGGACTTGACTTTGTGGGCCGTGTTCTTGCCAGGCAGTCTGCAGTGTTTGTTTGGTACTTAACAGCGTGTTCTTTGACTTCAGAAAGGAACCACAATGGATTTTTGTGTTATTTCTGTAAGTTTGTAAAGTTGACCAAGGATTCTTTCTTTTAAAGACTCTCTTGTCTTTGTAGAAACTTGTGGTGTAAATTACATTGCCAAGAAAATCCTCGAAGACACCCCCAGTCTGCTCCTGTGATGGATGACAGAAAAGTGATTCATCGACAGTTACTGTGGGTCATTTTCAGCTGTATGGGGTTCATTAAAAAAAGAAAAAAAAAGAACAAAAAGACAGTGGAAAAAATCAGTACCACATTTGGACTGTGTAGATGAGAAAAAGTGATTGAAATGATGCCGTTAAAAACTCATCAGATCTGTTTAATTGTACAGTTGTCAAAGTAATATGTGATATCAATGAAGAATATTTGTCGCATGCAAACGGTTGTTTCTGTTTCTTAAAAAACTTGTTAGTGGGCTTAGTAAACTTGCATTTTCAAATTAATGTAGTATGTTCTAGAGACTTCTTGAGAAACTATAATAATACAGTTGTTTTTTTTTTTAATGTTCAACTTTAAATGTGAATTATAGTTCTCAGCTGCTTTAATGCAGGATCCTTTGTATTTGTTCAGCAGAAGTAACCAAGATCACTTCTATTCCAAGCTGAACTGTGGTCTTTATGGAGCCTTCCGGCTGTTGCTGGGAGGAGAGCTGAGAAGGCAGGTCGGATGCTGCTCACGTTGGAGGTCCTGGGGAGGCTCTCCCGCATCGCTTCCGCTAGCAGCGGGGAGCAGGCAAGAAGTTTCTCCATTTTGTCATCTAAGGTAGCTGTGCAATCGCCTTATTGCTGAAGTTGCAATCAATATGAGAACCACAGTGGAATTTTTTTTGGATTTTGGTTTTTTTGCCTTGTATTGATTTCACTTATACCAAAGTATTGAAAAGTATGAACTGTATTGGCTTCTAGACTCTAGCTCTACTTCAGTGAAAAGACTGTTCGGTGATATTTTACTTTGTTTTACTGTAACTTCAGATTATCCAAATATTTTCCTAATACTACATGAGAATGCTGACTTGCTTTTGTTATGCAGTAGGAACATTTTACACTGTTTACATAGTTCTCATGGAACATAGAATTTTTTGAAAGCCCCATCTGATACACATTTTTTGTGTATATTCTGATTAGTGTGAATAAAACAGTAATCATTGCATTTTCTAGAGCAGAAAACTTCTGTATTTTCTTGTCTTCCTTAAAAGTATTCCTTTGAGTTCAAAGGGAAAATCCTCGAAGACACCCCCAGTCTGCTCCTGTGATGGATGACAGAAAAGTGATTCATCGACAGTTACTGTGGGTCATTTTCAGCTGTATGGGGTTCATTAAAAAAAGAAAAAGAAAAAAAGACAGTGGAAAAAATCAGTACCACATTTGGACTGTGTAGATGAGAAAAAGTGATTGAAATGATGCCGTTAAAAACTCATCAGATCTGTTTAATTGTACAGTTGTCAAAGTAATATGTGATATCAATGAAGAATATTTGTCGCATGCAAACGGTTGTTTCTGTTTCTTAAAAAACTTGTTAGTGGGCTTAGTAAACTTGCATTTTCAAATTAATGTAGTATGTTCTAGAGACTTCTTGAGAAACTATAATAATACAGTTGTTTTTTTTTTTAATGTTCAACTTTAAATGTGAATTATAGTTCTCAGCTGCTTTAATGCAGGATCCTTTGTATTTGTTCAGCAGAAGTAACCAAGATCACTTCTATTCCAAGCTGAACTGTGGTCTTTATGGAGCCTTCCGGCTGTTGCTGGGAGGAGAGCTGAGAAGGCAGGTCGGATGCTGCTCACGTTGGAGGTCCTGGGGAGGCTCTCCCGCATCGCTTCCGCTAGCAGCGGGGAGCAGGCAAGAAGTTTCTCCATTTTGTCATCTAAGGTAGCTGTGCAATCGCCTTATTGCTGAAGTTGCAATCAATATGAGAACCACAGTGGAATTTTTTTTGGATTTTGGTTTTTTTGCCTTGTATTGATTTCACTTATACCAAAGTATTGAAAAGTATGAACTGTATTGGCTTCTAGACTCTAGCTCTACTTCAGTGAAAAGACTGTTCGGTGATATTTTACTTTGTTTTACTGTAACTTCAGATTATCCAAATATTTTCCTAATACTACATGAGAATGCTGACTTGCTTTTGTTATGCAGTAGGAACATTTTACACTGTTTACATAGTTCTCATGGAACATAGAATTTTTTGAAAGCCCCATCTGATACACATTTTTTGTGTGTATATTCTGATTAGTGTGAATAAAACAGTAATCATTGCATTTTTCTAGAGCAGAAAACTTCTGTATTTTTCTTGTCTTCCTTAAAAGTATTCCTTTGAGTTCAGTGTTCATTTACTTTTCATTGTGAGCACCTGCTCTATAGTTAATGCCGAACTATAGCATTTGCTCCTAATAATAGAATTAGGACAGTAGGGTTTTGAGCTACAGTCGACCCCAGTCAGCACATATCCCAGCCACCTCAGTCTGCGGCCGAGGACGTGACACTACATGCCTTTCGCAGGCTGCTGGCGGCAGGGTGGGGCTGGCACGTGTGTCCAGCCTCTCCTCTTGGCCTTCATTCTCAACACCAGTGCTGGTACTTTTCACGTAATTTCCTCCTGACTTCCCCAAACTGATGAAATAAAGAAAATAAGGGTTATTTATGTATATTTTAATAAAACCTAATTTGATTTTTCAACTTACAACTGGTTTTGTCTGTATTATTCAGCCTTATGTCTTCAGATACTGAGCAAAGGAAAAGAACCCACGAGCCAGTGCCCGTAGTAGAAACGTGTACCAGCAGTTTTAGGAACTTGTGAATTTAACACTTTAGCAAACATAAAGTAGAATTTTGGGGGTAACTTTTTTTTGTGGACATACATTTATATCCGTCTTCAATTTCTTTTAAAGAAATCCAAAATGCAATGTCAAAACAGTAAGCAGTTCAGAGGGCGCAGTCTGTTTATTAGCGTATTTTTCACTGTTGTAACCTTTATGCCTAACTCAGAGTCTTATCGCAGAGTAAGACATTTTCCAAATATTTGTTGAATAAAACAAAAAAATCATAAATAGCGTTAAATACTTAGAGACCTTAGAATGACCATTCAGATCAAACACTTTTCAAATTTTCTTTTTCTTTTAATTTTGCATTGTTTTTAAACATTTTTATTTGTTTGTTTTTGTCTGCACTGAGTCTTCGCTGCAGCTCTCGAGCTCTCTCTACTTGTGGTGTGCAGCTTCTCATCACGGCGGCTTGCCTTGTTGCAGAGCCTGGGCTCTAGGTGTTCAGGCTCCGGTAGCTGTGGCTTAGGGTCTAGTTGCCCTGAGGCACGTGGAGTCTTCCCAGACCAGGGATCGAATCCATGTCCTGTGCATTGCAAGCCAAATTCTTAAGCTCTGGACCACCCAGGAAGCTCCCCATTTTCAAATTTTAGCAGTCAAGTAAAGCTTGATGTCCTTTTTCCTCAGCAGCTCGTCCCCTCCTGGGACCCTCCTACCTGGTTCATTTTCTTCAGGTGAAGGAAGCCGTGTCTCTAGTGATTCTGAAGTTGTTTCTTACGTGGAATTTGGGACTAAAGTTACCAAGCGTCAGTGTCTGAAATAGAAGGTTGGAGACTTGTCATAAAACCGATGAGAACAACCCAAATCTGGTTTGTTAACACGGTCATAATGAGAAGAATCTGTCTTCCAAGTCTGATGGGCCTGTGAGTTTTGTGAATTCACCGGCCTAGGATGTTTCTCAAAACCAGAGTGTGACTATAGTATTGATACAAGGAAACTTTACAGATTGTATTGATTTTTGAGGAAAGTATTGAATATGTTATTGGAAAGGTGTGCTTTACATTTTGACCCTTGAAAATAGGACATAGAGTACCATCCTGGCAGGAATGATCGTCTGTTCAAAATAGCGACTCACGATGTTATAAATAACAGATGTGGTAGATCAGGGCTGTCCCGGAAATCCCAGAATTGTAACTCTCAGTATTTATATTACTGATGTTTCAGGTTTTTGACTTGAGGCGTCTAATTCTCTTAGTGCTGAGCCTCATTTTACCCGAGCAGCATTCTGGTGGTGACTTCTCCAGTGTAGATTGCCATCTGGGAAGAGGATGCATTGAGCTGCAGACACTGAATGCTCTGATTTTCCTCCAAGTCACTGGTTCTTATTGTATTAATAATTTGGGACCAATAGCTCCCCAGGGTGGGTCCCTAAGGTGACTTGATAGAATTCAGTTCCTTTAAGAGCTGAGGGCTTGACATGGCGTTCCTGCTGTTGTCCTGCATGGACCCTCATTTGCAAGTCAAATCTCCTTGGTGTTTCTGTAGGACTTCCAACAGGTATTTTTGTGGTATTTCACCCCTTACCAAACTCTTGATGGTATGTTAAAGAGCTCTGGTGCCCACCTGCCTTTGTGTCCAGGCTCTCTACCTCTTAGTTGTGGGTCCCATGCAAGATTGTTTTCTCCTAAGCGCTTGGTAGAGTGTTTCTCATCAATTTCCTCTTTCATGCAGTCCCTCAACCTCATAGAGCTGTGAGGCTTAAATAAAAATATGAGTAAAGAAGAGCTTCCCTGGTGGCCCAGTGGGTAGAGAGTCTGCCTTGCAGTGCATGGGCGCCCGGGTTTGATCCCTGGCCCAGGAAGATCCCACGTGCCGCAGAGCAGCTGGACTGGTGTATCCAATTACAAGCCAGCGCTCTGGAGCGCATACACCTAGAGCCTGTGCTCTGCAAAGAGAGAGGCCACTGCAATGGGAGGCCCACATTTGCCAAAGAATAAAAGATGGATGAAAATAAATACATAAAAAAACTGTAAGAGGCATGATGGAGAAAAAAAGTTAAAAAAAAAAAAGTGGTGAATAGCGGCTCTGGGCACATAGTAAGCACTCAGAATGTTAGCTAATTATCACTACTGTTATTCTTATTATCAGGAGCATTCAAGACTCAGGGAAGACCCAGGTCCTTATTGCTGGGTCACTGCTACTTCCAGTCCTCACAGGGTTGTACTTGGCTGGGTTTCTTCTCCTTAAAGATGCATAGAGATACCATCCTGGCAGGAATGATCGTCTGTTCAAAATAGCGACTCACGATGTTATAAATAACAGATGTGGTAGATCAGGGCTGTCCCGGAAATCCCAGAATTGTAACTCTCAGTATTTATATTACTGATGTTTCAGGTTTTTGACTTGAGGCGTCTAATTCTCTTAGTGCTGAGCCTCATTTTACCCGAGCAGCATTCTGGTGGTGACTTCTCCAGTGTAGATTGCCATCTGGGAAGAGGATGCATTGAGCTGCAGACACTGAATGCTCTGATTTTCCTCCAAGTCACTGGTTCTTATTGTATTAATAATTTGGGACCAATAGCTCCCCAGGGTGGGTCCCTAAGGTGACTTGATAGAATTCAGTTCCTTTAAGAGCTGAGGGCTTGACATGGCGTTCCTGCTGTTGTCCTGCATGGACCCTCATTTGCAAGTCAAATCTCCTTGGTGTTTCTGTAGGACTTCCAACAGGTATTTTTGTGGTATTTCACCCCTTACCAAACTCTTGATGGTATGTTAAAGAGCTCTGGTGCCCACCTGCCTTTGTGTCCAGGCTCTCTACCTCTTAGTTGTGGGTCCCATGCAAGATTGTTTTCTCCTAAGCGCTTGGTAGAGTGTTTCTCATCAATTTCCTCTTTCATGCAGTCCCTCAACCTCATAGAGCTGTGAGGCTTAAATAAAAATATGAGTAAAGAAGAGCTTCCCTGGTGGCCCAGTGGGTAGAGAGTCTGCCTTGCAGTGCATGGGGCGCCGGTTAGATCCCTGGCCCAGGAAGATCCCACGTGCCGCAGAGCAGCTGGACTGGTGTATCCAATTACAAGCCAGCGCTCTGGAGCGCATACACCTAGAGCCTGTGCTCTGCAAAGAGAGAGGCCACTGCAATGGGAGGCCCACATTTGCCAAAGAATAAAAGATGGATGAAAATAAATACATAAAAAAACTGTAAGAGGCATGATGGAGAAAAAAAGTTAAAAAAAAAAAAGTGGTGAATAGCGGCTCTGGGCACATAGTAAGCACTCAGAATGTTAGCTAATTATCACTACTGTTATTCTTATTATCAGGAGCATTCAAGACTCAGGGAAGACCCAGGTCCTTATTGCTGGGTCACTGCTACTTCCAGTCCTCACAGGGTTGTACTTGGCTGGGTTTCTTCTCCCTTAAAGATGCATAGAGAGCTGAGCGTCCTCCACAGAGGCCCAGGTGTGTCTGCAGGGGTGGGGCTTGGAGCTGCAGGTGACTGGGGGGTAGGGCAGGAGCTCTGGAGCCAGTCGCGGTGGGGCTGGGGCGGGGTGGGGGTGGTGGTAATGCTCACGAGTCTCCGTTTTCATGCCAGTCAGTGGGACTCCTGCACCTTTTAGTAACTTCGACATGCTCTGATTCTCAATGCTCCTTTTGGTATAAGGATCAAAGCCATGTTTTTCTTCCTAGCTTTTGCCTTCTTTTCTCCCTGGTATTTTATTTTCATGCTTTAAAACACCAACTCTGTTGCAGGTTTTCCCAAGCCTGTTGGCCCCGTAGAGCTCTGAGAAAACGACTTCATGTTGTTAAAACACTAGTGGGCGCCCGTGAGACAGTGCAGCCTCTTCATTTAATGCTCCCTTCTTTCAGGTCTCAGTGCAAGGGAAATGTGTTTGGACAGTATTCACACTTAATGACACTGAACTGTCACAGTATAGGTTCAGTATAGGAAACCTCAAAGTGGCCTGTAGAACAGACCAGGGGTTAGTACGGCCGCGTCCTTGGGAGCGTCGCCGGTGCTGCATACGCGCTGGGCGTGAGCCGCAGCTCAGGTTCAGGCGCAGGTGGAATCGGTTTTCCTGGGATTTTCACTTATGCTATTCAAGAGAGACTTTTGACAGGCTTTATGGTAGAAATTTTCACATACTCGTAAGTGTGGAGACTGGTGTAATGAGTGGACCCCTGTCCTCGCCGCTGCTGGTGCCAGGGCCCGCCTAAAAGACAGGTGAGCAGCGGCAGCCAGGGACAAGGGCGCGAGAAAGTGCACACACGACGTGGCAAGACCCGAGGTGGGAAGTTGCGTCACACACTGAACAACCGGGAGAGATGAAGGCGCGCGTGAAACACAAGAAGAGCTGTTTGAATGTGCTCAGTACGGTTTCCATTTAAAAATTGTTTTAAAAGACAACATTTCTTGTGGTGCCTTTTTTGTTTGTAAGCCATGTACTAATGTTCACTTCTGCTGAAAGGAACGTGGTTTGGAATATTGGAGAGTGCGCACTACCAACCAAGAGGCATTGCTTCCCCGTGCCTCTTAAAGCTATGCCCAGCCGGATCTCTGAGACCGGCCTGCTGCTCTTTCCAAAGTATATGGGTTCATCAGGAGTTGAAAAGCTGTTCTGAAGGGCACTTCTTACTCTTGGAGAAGCTTCAAGTGAGCGAGGCTGTGGCAGTGCTGCATGTTACTCCCTGGAATAGAGCTGGGGAGAGGCATCCGTGCTCTTGGGGTGTCGACTGTGTTTCAGGCACTGTGAAAGCTCTTTCATGTAACCTTTAGAGAATCTGCATGGGAATAGGTTTGTGCCCCCCATTTTACAGATGAGAGAACCGAGGCTCACAGAAGCTAGCCATCCTGCCTGGGCCATGCAGTTAATGGCAGGGGAGAATAAAGCGTGGTTTAGACTCAAAAGGAGACCTCTTACTATAGAAAGATACTTACAAATTGCCTCTCTTTGAAACACCTAGGTGGTCACAACATTACCTCCCCCTGCCTTTTTTTTAAAACAAGTAAAACCATTTTCAAAGGATACCTTTGAAAGAAAAGGATAAGTTTTAGGAGATGTGAGTTATAACTTGCTTTGTTGTTTTTGCCTGAAGTGCTCTTTTTTTTTTTTTTTTTTTTAAATGTGAGTTTCATTTTTTTAAACCTCTTGTTAATGGAGATTCCCAAATACTGGTCTAAACAGAACCTGGATGTTTGCATAACTACCCTGTGAACTGAAAAGGGTGGAATGAACGCAAAGATGGTCTTTTGTCCTTGCAAAAGGGTGTACAGGTGTCCTAGCCTGGGCACCCCCCACTCCGAGTATCTCAGTGACCGCCCCAGGTTTTATCCCTGGGCTGGTTCTCCACGCTCACTGCCATCGCCTTGCCGTCACCCCAAGCCCAGGCCGCCGAGGCACCCTGCCGGCTCTGCAATCCCTCCTGCTCCTCAGTCCTCCCAGCTCTCAGGAGCCGCCCCACCTCCCCTCTACCTCTCAGGGGCTTCCTCTGGTTCAGAGTTTCCTGTCCTTGCTCTGCCGCCCCAGCCCCAGCCTCTCTCCGGCCTTTTCTGCGACTCTCTCCGTGTGCACCAAGCTGGCTGTTCATTCTCCCAGTTTGCTCTTCCTTTATCGTCCTTTCCCGGCTGCTGCAGGAGGCCAGGGCCTCAGCTCCCACCTTCTCCGCAAAGCCTTCGCCCTCCAGAGACCCTACGTGGGACTGCTTCCCCCATGCTGCTCGCTGATGTTGAATTGACATTTTACCCTGGTTTGGTCTCAGGTGTTTTAACTCATGATTCCAGCCTCCACGTGTGAGGGAGGCAAAGCCCCAGGGCATAGAAACGCCAGGAAGAACCCCTTTCCTCTCCTCTTCCTTGAGACCGGCAGCCTTTGCCAGCCTGTCCTCAGCCTGCACCCTCTCCAAGCACAGCAGGAGCGGAGTTTCTCACAGCTACATCTCGACCCTCGTAGACAACCATCAGGTAAGGGGAAGGCCCTGGCGTGTGTAGATTTCAGCAGGTGGTTGGCAAGGGAAGGAGGCGCCTGGTTCTGAACAGGCAGTTATCTGTGAGGTGTCCTTTTTAGGCTGAAAGTCCACATTGAGAATCTGGATTTAGTGCTTTCTGTTGCTATTATAATAAAAAAAGAACTTTGTTACAAAGCTTTTCCTGTGAAAAGGTGCATATAAGATCCCCGCCCCCACCCCCCCTGCCCAGTATCATCTTGGGTCAAAATTCTTTGTTTCTTTAAAAAATGTCTATGATAGCTTTTATTAGATAGATTTTGCTGGATACCATCCAGAAATTCTGACTTTGTTTTGGCGTGTTACGTTATTTTCGTTAGAAATTGGGAGGCAGGTCGTGTGTGAGCTGGAGAGGGTCTGTTAGCATTCGGGTGGGCCGTTTCAGTCATATTCAAAACATACAGGTGTAATTCAAAGTTGTTTATTTTTTGAGACTGTGTCTCATTTCTTTTAGCTTAAATGTCTTCCATTGAACTTCTGTTAAAATTCATTTTCTGATGCCGCTTTTCATTTTCCAACAAATCTCAGAATCGAGCCCTGAAGGTTGCCACGTGTCTTGCTCCGTCCCGGTCAGTGCTGTCACCCCTGAGTCTAGTCAGGCTTGGCCTTTGGATGACGGTGTGATTGTCTTCCTCTGTCATTACTGCTTATTGCCTGGGGCCTGTGGAGGTTTATTCTCTATAAAATGACAATATTTTGCCAACCGAAAATTATAGTTTACCTCAGCTGCGCACGATGAATTTTGAATTGGTGAATTTGAGTCTCAGTCCCCTCCAGACGAAATAACGTAAAGATGCAGGTTTTGAATTCTTGAGAGTCTAGCTGAACCTGAGGTGCTTATCTGCAGAAAATTAAATCCAGGCTGCAGGCTGGATGGCAGAATCACATCGGTCATCACTTTCTTTGGGGCTGAAAGAGGGACATGAAGTCTCTACTTGGAGAATCTTAAAGTTCTGCAAAGAACATTCTGGAATTGCAAGAGTGATCGTGTGCAGGAAGCTGGAACTAAATTCCCATCTGCCAGGCCCCAAAGGGAAATGAATATTTAAAGAAGTTCTTATTTTATAGCTCTTGTTTAGTTTTGCAAAGTGCAGATCCCAACCAACTTTAAAGTGGTCAGTTTTACTTTTGAATTTTATTTCATTTTAAGAATGTCATGCCTAAAGAGAAGTCACCGTTTTTCATAAGGCAGATTTAGTATGGCAAATTAGAGAAAAAGATCAATTTTCCTTAAAATTGCTTTAAGGCATTTTTCACAAAAATGGAAGTATATATGCTTTAATTTCTATAAACAATGTGTGTTAACAATATTTGGCTAAAATTTTCATTTCATGTAAGTTCATACATTGCTAGCAGAAATATCAATGGATACTTCTTTTCCAAAAGACAATTTGGTGTAATATGTATCAAGAGCCTTAAAATGGACTGTACCTTTAAACCCAGTAATTTCACTCTGAGAAAGAGAGTCTTTAAAAAATGGGAAAAGATTTATATATTCTGGATTGTTCCTCCTGGGAGAGTTACACAGTGAAAGTATGAAAATTACATGTTCAGTTTGGGAAGAAGTTGGTAGAGAAGTGGGAGGAAGACTTGGAAATTCACAGATTTCTAGCTTTGGCCGTGAAGAGTCTTATAGGACAGTAAGAGCCTGTGGACAGGTTGATGTGAGTCTATACTTCTGTAATGATAAAAACAGCCCGATTGCATGACAGCCCGTGGCAGGCTGGCAGAGCCGTCTGTACGAGGCCAGCTGGCCAGACCAGGGCGCCCTCCTAGCACAGATGCCCTTGGCTAGAAACAGCGGGGCTGAGAGATCAGTGGACATGCATATAGCTTGAATTGTGGCTGGAGCTGGGGCTCAGGACACCTGCTAACAAGTCTTCAGCAATCTGAGGATCAGAGGGAGGCTGTTCAGGGTCACAGATGGTGACAAAGCCTGTTGGCGTCTCCTGAGCCCAAGGGTCCATTTGAGTCCAAAATGGTTGACAGAATCACATCGGTCATCACTTTCTTTGGGGCTGAAAGAGGGACATGAAGTCTCTACTTGGAGAATCTTAAAGTTCTGCAAAGAACATTCTGGAATTGCAAGAGTGATCGTGTGCAGGAAGCTGGAACTAAATTCCCATCTGCCAGGCCCCAAAGGGAAATGAATATTTAAAGAAGTTCTTATTTTATAGCTCTTGTTTAGTTTTGCAAAGTGCAGATCCCAACCAACTTTAAAGTGGTCAGTTTTACTTTTGAATTTTATTTCATTTTAAGAATGTCATGCCTAAAGAGAAGTCACCGTTTTTCATAAGGCAGATTTAGTATGGCAAATTAGAGAAAAAGATCAATTTTCCTTAAAATTGCTTTAAGGCATTTTTCACAAAAATGGAAGTATATATGCTTTAATTTCTATAAACAATGTGTGTTAACAATATTTGGCTAAAATTTTCATTTCATGTAAGTTCATACATTGCTAGCAGAAATATCAATGGATACTTCTTTTCCAAAAGACAATTTGGTGTAATATGTATCAAGAGCCTTAAAATGGACTGTACCTTTAAACCCAGTAATTTCACTCTGAGAAAGAGAGTCTTTAAAAAATGGGAAAAGATTTATATATTCTGGATTGTTCCTCCTGGGAGAGTTACACAGTGAAAGTATGAAAATTACATGTTCAGTTTGGGAAGAAGTTGGTAGAGAAGTGGGAGGAAGACTTGGAAATTCACAGATTTCTAGCTTTGGCCGTGAAGAGTCTTATAGGACAGTAAGAGCCTGTGGACAGGTTGATGTGAGTCTATACTTCTGTAATGATAAAAACAGCCCGATTGCATGACAGCCCGTGGCAGGCTGGCAGAGCCGTCTGTACGAGGCCAGCTGGCCAGACCAGGGCGCCCTCCTAGCACAGATGCCCTTGGCTAGAAACAGCGCGGTCTGAGAGATCAGTGGACATGCATATAGCTTGAATTGTGGCTGGAGCTGGGGGCTCAGGACACCTGCTAACAAGTCTTCAGCAATCTGAGGATCAGAGAGGGGAGGGGCTGTTCAGGGTCACAGATGGTGACAAAGCCTGTTGGCGTCTCCTGAGCCCAAGTCCATTTGTGTCCATTTTGAGTCCCAGAGAGAATAGCTTCTTTATACGTAACTCTGACATTTGTGGCCTGGGAATGGCATTGGCTCATTTTTTTAAAAGATTTATTTGTTTATTTATTTTTGGGTGCGGGTTGGGGAGGGAGGGGAGCGGGCGGGCCACTTCTATTGGTCTTTCATTTCTCTATTTTCATCCATCTTTGTTCTTTGGCTCCTGTGGGCCTCCCATCGCGGTGGCGTCTGTTGTTGCAGAGCGCCGGCTCTGGGCACATGCGCTCCAGAGCTCCAGCTTGGTGATTGGACACATCGGTCCAGCCGCTCCGCGGCACGTGGGATCCTCCCAGGCCAGGGATCGAACCGGTGCCCCTTGCACTGCAAGGCGGTGTCCTTACCCACTGGACCACCAGGGGAAGCCCACATTGGCTCATTTTATTCATAAGAAAACTGAGATCAGAAACATGGATTGACCTGTCCAAGATCGCATTATAAGTAACTGGTGGCATTGTGGTCAGAGTAGAGAAACAAAATTTTTAAAAATGAGATGAAAGTTCAAGCTTTTAGTTTTCCTCCAACGTTTGGACAGTCTTCCTGGCTGCTGATCAATATTCTTTTTTTTTAAGTGGATTTGGAAGAGAGATGAGTGTGTTACCATCTAAAAAAATGTTCCTATTCTTTCCGTGTGGATGTGTCTCCCACAGCATCCTTACCATGTCTTTTTCTGCCTCATGTAACTGTCAATAAGATACCACTGGGGGCCTGGGGCAGCTGTTTCTTCACTCTAGTGGCTTGTGAAAACATTTTGTTTTTCTCTTTCTATGGGCTGATACTACCCACCTGTCCAACACTCCTGCTTTAGTGCTTTGTCAGGAGCCCACATTTGTCTCATCTGAGGGGGCAGGCATGTGGTGACGATGGATACTTTTTTCCGATGCAAAATACGAAGTCTTTATAAGCTTAAGTCAGACCCGCAAGATCTTTAAGAGCATCTTTGATAGTTACTGTTATTCCTTTTGTTGAACCTCACTTTCCTCTTGGCAGAAGGCGTTCATGAACTTTTTGCGTTTGATCTCTGCATTAATTAAGGGAGGAAGACAAGACAGGGATGAGCATCTCTGTCTTTAATTAGATGAGAGAGCTGAGATTCCTAGAGGTGCGGTGACTTGTCCAAAGTGACCCAGAGGAGTGAGCGGGGAGGCTGGGGCTGGAGCTCCTGTCTTCTCCCTCCAAGTCCACTTCTCTTTCTGTGGCATCATTTTGTTTCTGTGTGGAAATACATTATTTATCAATATAGATGACTCTGAAAGACCATAAAACATATACATATGAGTAGTTCTTGGCATTTGTGTTGGATTGGAAAATGTGGAGAAGCATAAGTGAGAAAATAAAAATCACACATATTCCACTCTCACCATTTTGCATTTTTCCTTAGGAAAATGAGATCACATTATGATATTTGGAATTTGCTTTTCTGTTTCTTGAATTTTTTCTGTGTTATGGAAACAATCTTCTATAAAACTAAATCAGTTTTTACTTAAATGAGATCAGAAACATGGATTGACCTGTCCAAGATCGCATTATAAGTAACTGGTGGCATTGTGGTCAGAGTAGAGAAACAAAATTTTTAAAAATGAGATGAAAGTTCAAGCTTTTAGTTTTCCTCCAACGTTTGGACAGTCTTCCTGGCTGCTGATCAATATTCTTTTTTTTTAAGTGGATTTGGAAGAGAGATGAGTGTGTTACCATCTAAAAAAATGTTCCTATTCTTTCCGTGTGGATGTGTCTCCCACAGCATCCTTACCATGTCTTTTTCTGCCTCATGTAACTGTCAATAAGATACCACTGGGGGCCTGGGGCAGCTGTTTCTTCACTCTAGTGGCTTGTGAAAACATTTTGTTTTTCTCTTTCTATGGGCTGATACTACCCACCTGTCCAACACTCCTGCTTTAGTGCTTTGTCAGGAGCCCACATTTGTCTCATCTGAGGGGACAGGCATGTGGTGACGATGGATACTTTTTTCCGATGCAAAATACGAAGTCTTTATAAGCTTAAGTCAGACCCGCAAGATCTTTAAGAGCATCTTTGATAGTTACTGTTATTCCTTTTGTTGAACCTCACTTTCCTCTTGGCAGAAGGCGTTCATGAACTTTTTGCGTTTGATCTCTGCATTAATTAAGGGAGGAAGACAAGACAGGGATGAGCATCTCTGTCTTTAATTAGATGAGAGAGCTGAGATTCCTAGAGGTGCGGTGACTTGTCCAAAGTGACCCAGAGGAGTGAGCGGGGAGGCTGGGGCTGGAGCTCCTGTCTTCTCCCTCCAAGTCCACTTCTCTTTCTGTGGCATCATTTTGTTTCTGTGTGGAAATACATTATTTATCAATATAGATGACTCTGAAAGACCATAAAACATATACATATGAGTAGTTCTTGGCATTTGTGTTGGATTGGAAAATGTGGAGAAGCATAAGTGAGAAAATAAAAATCACACATATTCCACTCTCACCATTTTGCATTTTTCCTTAGGAAAATGAGATCACATTATGATATTTGGAATTTGCTTTTCTGTTTCTTGAATTTTTTCTGTGTTATGGAAACAATCTTCTATAAAACTAAATCAGTTTTTACTTAAATAATCATTTACTTTTGTTGTTTCTAATTTTCCATATACATAGGTATATGTGTGTGTGTGTATATATATAAAGATACATCAGATAGATTCTCTTTTAGTGTTTTTTATAAAATTTATATTTGGCTGTGCTGGGCTTCCTTGCTGCATGGCTTTTTCTTCAGTTGCAGCGCTTGAGTGTTTCATTGTTGTGGCTTCTCTTGTTGTGGAGCACAGGCTCAGTAGTTGTGGCACATGGGCTTAGCTGCCCCGAGGCATGTGGGATCTTCCAGGATAAGGGATCAAACCCGGTCTCCTGCACTGGCAGGTGGACTCTTTCACCACTGAGCCACCAAGGAGCCCCTGGGGATGAACCTTCTGATGAACCTTCTTTCAGAGAAAGCTTTGTGAACATGAGAATTAGATTTTAAATTCAGTTAGTGAACAAGTATAAGGTTTCTATAAGGTCAAAGGAAATAGGAAGTTGCTGAGGAAACAAAACTTTCTTCACTTGATTTTATCTGTGTCTTTGTACAACTTCTTTGCAAGCTCAAAATCACCTACCACCAAGGAGTTTCCATATTGCCTATCTGTTCCACCACTTCTCATCACGTAATCTCACTTCGTGAAGATTTTAAGTCCTGAAATGTACAAGAAAGATTGTAACAGTTATTTATACTTCTTAGGGTTGTTATGAGAATTAGATGAGTTCATGGATGTAAAGTGTTCGATGTACAGGAATTAACAGAATTAGTGAATGAATTTATTTTTAAATCTCCTCGACTCATGTCGTCAGTTTGACTGGCATCCACATCTTTCTTCCTTAATAATGGCTGAGGCTTCTTCAGATGTTCGCGCCTGGCTCGCCCAAATGGGGACTAACATGAAAGGAGAGGAAGCGGTGTACATTTTACATCAAGGAGAGAGCTTAAAAATTAATCTCCTTAAGGATGTACAAGAGTTGGTGAATTTCACCTTTCAAAGGAAGAAGTGAACATTGAAGTTAGAAGAGTTTCTGAAGGACCAGAGAAATCAGATTCTGATAGGATCAAATAAACCACCTGGATTGATAAAGACTGACACTCTTACTACCCTGACCCAAGTTAAATTTGATTCCTATTTTTGTCTTAAAACAATCAGTGAAAAAAATGCACCATTTTCCTCTATCATAAAATTTTTTAATAACATTCCCATTAATTGGTTCCTATACTCCCGATTCTATTGCTTTCTGTTAACTCTTTGGTTGATGCATTTTTCATACATTCATATGAACTAATCCACATTTAAAAAAATTATTTATTTTACTGCAGAATATTTTATTGTGTTCCATCTCCTTGGGTAAGTATATAGTTATACAAGTCAAATTGTAATTTTAACTACATTGCAGAAAATTGGAAATAAAACTAAATCTTCGTCAAAGAGTATTTCCAACCACTGTTAGCATTGTGCTGTCTTATATTTGGCTCGCCTTGCTGCCACTGAGGAGCACTCTCAGAGCTAAGAGGAATCCCCACCCACAGGGCACTGACTGTGCCAGGCACTGGGGGAAGCCATCTCCACGCAGGATCTCATCCAGTCCTCACAGCAGCCTGCAGAGGGCTTTGCTTTAGGCCTGGGGCATCATTTATTTTTTTCACTAGGCAGAAATTTCATTTCAATACAAATATAAAATTATTATTATTTTTAGCTGCACTGTGCAACATGATCCTACCCGGTGGGATCTTAATTCCCCAACCAGAGAATGGACCCATGTCCCCTACAGGGGACGCATGGAACCCTAACTGCTAGATCACCAAGGAAGTCCCACCTGCTTTCTGATTTATAGGCAGCTGTCTTCTCACTGTGTCCTCACGTGTCAGAAAAGGTGAGGGAGCTCCCTAGTCTTTTTCATGAGGGCACCAATCCCTTTTGTGAGGACTCCACCCTTGTGACTTAATCACCTTCTAAAAAGGTTCCACCTGCTAATACCACCAAGTTGGGGATATGATGTCACCATACAAACCTGGGTGGGAGAGGGGTGGAGAACATACATGTTTAGTCTGTTGCACCAGGCAAAAAGTGAATTTTTCACTCTATCCCAATCACCCTTTAATTTCTATTTCTAAAGTAGATTTTTTTTTGCAATGTTTCCCCAGTATTTTGTAATTTTTGTTGTTGCATGGATGAATGGGATGGGGTTTTTTTTGTTTTTTTGTGTGTTTTTTTTTTTTGTAAAGGAAAAAAAAAGTTCAAGTTGGATATTATTAGTACGTGGGAAAATATTGATTATTCATGATCTCATGTCTGTTGCCTGTCTTCTCTCTTTTATGAGTGCTAATCATTTTCAGCTGTCTTTCTTTCAGATTTACTCAACATCGATTTTCTCATCTATGAAATGAAGATAGTGTTGCAGGGCTTTAATAAGAATCAAATGAGAAAAAGAAGCTGAGCTTAGTGCCCAGCTCAATGGGGGTTTGATTAATATTAACTTACAGTCTCACTTACCACTGTCCTTGTGATAAGATCTTTTCTGCTCGACTCCCTTCACTGATTGTGGAGAAATGAATCACAGAGAAATGATTTGATCAGACAAGGCTCTGCTGACAGTTGCTCATACAGAAAGACTGACATCAATCAAGGCGCTAAAGTTCTTTCTTTTTTTTTTTTAATTCTTTGCATGTTTAAAAAATTGTGATGAAATTCATATAGCATAAAATCTTAACCATTTTTAAGTGCAACGTTGTCTCATGAAGTGCTTTCACATTATTGTGCCGCCATCAGGTCCATCCGTCTCCACAACTCTTTTCCTCATGCAAAACTGAAGCTCCATACCCATCAGCAGTAACTCCCCATTCCCTTCCAAACCCTGGCAGCCACTGTTCCACACTTCCTGTGTCTATGAATTTTATGACCCCAGGTACCTCATGTAAGTGGAGACATACAGGATTTGTCCTTTTTTTTAAAAAAACTTTTATTTTACTTTTAACTTTTACAGAGTTTTGTTGTTTACAGATAGGATTTGTCCTTTTGTGTCTGGCTTATTTCATTGGCTCCCCGGTGGCTCAGATGGTAAAGAATCCACCTGCGGTGCAGGAGACCCGAGTCCAATTTGTAGGTCAAGAAGAGCCCCTGGAGAAGGGAGTGGCTCCTCACTTCAGTACTCTTGTCTGGAGAATTCCATGGACAGAGGAGCCTGGTGGACTACAGTCCATGGGGTTGCAAAGAGTTGGATATGACTGAGTGACTAACACTCTAATGTCCTTAAGGTTCATCCATATTTTAGTATTTGCCCGAATATCCCACCTTTTTAAAGCTGAGTAGCATCCCAGTGTATGAATATGTACATACTACATTTTGTTTATCCATTCATCTGTCAGTGGACACAGGCTGCTCCCTCGCCGTGGCTATTGTGAATAGGCTGGCGTAATGTCCTTAGGTTTTAAAAAGTAATCATTTTCAGCTGTCTTTCTTTCAGATTTACTCAACATCGATTTTCTCATCTATGAAATGAAGATAGTGTTGCAGGGCTTTAATAAGAATCAAATGAGAAAAAGAAGCTGAGCTTAGTGCCCAGCTCAATGGGGGTTTGATCAATATTAACACAGTCTCACTTACCACTGTCCTTGTGATAAGATCTTTTCTGCTCGACTCCCTTCACTGATTGTGGAGAAATGAATCACAGAGAAATGATTTGATCAGACAAGGCTCTGCTGACAGTTGCTCATACAGAAAGACTGACATCAATCAAGGCGCTAAAGTTCTTTCTTTTTTTTTTTTAATTCTTTGCATGTTTAAAAAATTGTGATGAAATTCATATAGCATAAAATCTTAACCATTTTTAAGTGCAACGTTGTCTCATGAAGTGCTTTCACATTATTGTGCCGCCATCAGGTCCATCCGTCTCCACAACTCTTTTCCTCATGCAAAACTGAAGCTCCATACCCATCAGCAGTAACTCCCATTCCTTCCAAACCCTGGCAGCCACTGTTCCACACTTCCTGTGTCTATGAATTTTATGACCCCAGGTACCTCATGTAAGTGGAGACATACAGGATTTGTCCTTTTTTTTAAAAAAACTTTTATTTTACTTTTAACTTTTACAGAGTTTTGTTGTTTACAGATAGGATTTGTCCTTTTGTGTCTGGCTTATTTCATTGGCTCCCCGGTGGCTCAGATGGTAAAGAATCCACCTGCGGTGCAGGAGACCCGAGTCCAATTTGTAGGTCAAGAAGAGCCCCTGGAGAAGGGAGTGGCTCCTCACTTCAGTACTCTTGTCTGGAGAATTCCATGGACAGAGGAGCCTGGTGGACTACAGTCCATGGGGTTGCAAAGAGTTGGATATGACTGAGTGACTAACACTCTAATGTCCTTAAGGTTCATCCATATTTTAGTATTTGCCCGAATATCCCACCTTTTTAAAGCTGAGTAGCATCCCAGTGTATGAATATGTACATACTACATTTTGTTTATCCATTCATCTGTCAGTGGACACAGGCTGCTCCCTCGCCGTGGCTATTGTGAATAGCTGGGCTTGGACTGTAAGTAAATGAGTATCACTTTCAGTCCTTGCTTTCAATTCTTTGGTGTATATATGCCAGTAGGCTTTTGAAAACTAGAGCACATTAAGGAAAAAATTCGTGTGTGCCTTCTCTGGTTTCCGCCGCCCTTGAAAGAACGGCCTGACCAGCACAGCCTGGCCTTCTTAGACTCCTGTGGCAGAAAGCAGGTGTCTGCAAGCTGACTGTCACTGTGTGTTGAGCTCTCAAAGCCGCCACCAGCTTGTGGTCTCAGCACTTGCAGCTGCAGAAGGTGCTGGACAAATGCAAGGTTTGCTGCTGCTGTTGCTACCCACACATGCACGTTTTTCTATTTAATCGTGTAATGCCAACCACTAAAATGACCCTGCACAATGTGGAAGCTGCAATCGGACATCAACATGTGGCTTCCAGGAAAATAAAAATGCAGCAGGAAGAAACAGCAGCAGGAGAAAGAAGTTACTGAGAAAGACTCACAGAATGAAATGCCTTGGCTGCTTTTTCACTCTCCAGTCCCCAAGCAGCCCCCTTCATTTAAACGCCCTGGAGTATTCAATGCTGCATTGTTTGTAATAGCAAACAAAGCCTGTAAGCAACCTCCATGTCTATCAGTGGGAGATCCTTATTTAGATCATAGTTCTCCACACAGTGTGAACCTGTAGAACTGGAAAAAGGATGCTCGACCTTTCTGAAGAGAAAGACCTATCAGGTAGTTAAGTGAGAATAACATAGGTGCAATTCTGGTTAGATGGTACTGTATGCTGTGCTTTGCAGAGAAAGTGAACACTAAAACCGTGTTGTGTATTTATACATGTAACATTCTTATGCTTGTGTGTATGTGTGTGTGTGTGTGTGTGTGTATATATATATATATATATATATATATATATATAATGAAACTCTGGAATGATAATAAACCAATATCAGGTGGGAAGGAGATTTTCACAGCATCATTTTTTAGACATACAGTTTTTATTCTTGAGCCTTGTGACTAGGTCATCTTTAGAAAATCAAGAAAGGGCTTGTATTTTCCCATCAGCTTGACCATGGGCAAGGCTAAATATGTAAATTAAGTTGATTTACCAGCAACAAACAGTTGCACAATTTCTTGCAAGAAAAACAAATCTCTGTTATAGGCTATTGAGAATTTATTTTCTGATCAAGAAAGCCCACAACTTCTGATTCTGACCCTGGATACGCTAAAAGGCATTAGGGGAAGGATTGGTGCTGAAAATCTGCCTCTACAGATGACCCTAAACTCTTGGGAGAAAGAGGAGAGGTGGGTTTAAGGCAGGAGGTCAAAGCCATGGTGGACAGGGACTGGTTATTCTTGAACCTTTTTCTCTGTCTTACATGAATCCTGAGTGAAGGCGGGCAGCAGCGAACCTTCAGTTGTATGGCTGGGCCAGAACTCAGGTTGCTTGGAACCCTAACATCTAAAGCAGCTCATAAACTAGCAGGCAGATGAGCATGCTGATGGAGTGCTCGCTTCCACGTGTCCAGTGCTCCTATCACGGCTCACGCTGCAGGGGGGCCAGGCAGGGACTGCTTGAGCTTGGAAAGTCCGAGGTGGGGCTTTCTGTGTCAGTATCCCCAGCTCACCTGGAGAAGCAGAAGGTAGGGCTGCTTCTCCCTACTGGAGAGCTAGCCCTAGGTAAGGAACAGTTGGTCTTAAGGGAATAATGGTGAACACAGAAGAACAGCTAAGAGCCCTCTGAGGAGAAGCCACCTCAGTGTCCATCAACAGAGGAATGGGTAAAGAATATCCTATGATGTCCCTTATATGCAGAATCTAAAAATAAATGATGCCAATGAACTTATTTACAAAACAGAAACAGACTCACAAACAGAATGAACTTACCTTTGAGGGGAGGGAAGAATGGGGGGAAGGGATAGTCAGGGAGTTGGGGATCGATATGTACATACTGCTTTATCTAAAATGGGTAATCAGAGCTTCCTTGGTGGTCCAGTGGGTAAGGACACCGCCTTGTAGTGCAAGGGGTGCCGGTTGGATCCCTGGCCTGGGAAGATCCCACGTGCCGCGGAGCAGCTGGACCGATGTGTCCAATCAACGAGCCGGAGCTCTGGAGCGCATGCGCCCAGAGCCGGTGCTCTGCGACAACAGAGGCCACTGGATGGGAGGCCCACACGGGCCAAAGAACCAAGATGGATGAAAATAGACAAATGAAAGACCAATAAAAGTAGCCCGCCTGCTCCCCTCCCTTCCCAACCCCATCCCCCCAAAATAAATAAATAAATAAATCTTAAAAAAAAAAAGAAAATAGAAAACCCAGGAAAAATAAAAATAAATAAATAAATAGATAAATAAAATGGGTAATCAACAAGGACCGACTGTGTAGCACACGGAACGCTGCTCAGAGTCACGTGGCAGCCTGGATGGGCAGGGAGTGTGGAGAACGGATGCACGCATGCGCGTGGCTGGGTCACTTTGCTGTGCACCTGAAACGGTCACCGCATTGTTCGTCAGCTATACTCTAATATAAAAATTTTAAATAATAATAATAAAGTGAGATCTCTGAGAGGCAAGAGCCCTCTCAAAGAGGGACGACTGGCAAAGTCAGAGCCTGAATGAGAGAATCCTGAGATCTGGTGACTTTTTATCTACTATGTTACACTTGAAGCAAAAGGATACAGAAGCACTGAAGATAAAGAGATGAAAAGAGATACACGAAGCAAATAAGGCTCAAGGAGCAATTTCAGTATCAGACCAAACAATTTTGTGGAACAAAAAGCAAAGACAAAACAAGGTGTTGTACGCTGTAGAAAGTCACAATAAACCAAGATGATCTAATGATAATAGACATATGCCCTAATATTACACCCTTGAAATACACAAAGCAACATATGGCAGAATTAAGATGAGAGGTAGATAAATCAAGAATTATAGTTGGGGCTTCCTGGTAGCTCAGTGGTAAAGAGCTCACCTGCCAATGCAGGAGACATGGGTTTGACCATGATAGAAACAGACTCACAAACAGAATGAACTTACCTTTGAGGGGAGGGAAGAATGGGGGGAAGGGATAGTCAGGGAGTTGGGGATCGATATGTACATACTGCTTTATCTAAAATGGGTAATCAGAGCTTCCTTGGTGGTCCAGTGGGTAAGGACACCGCCTTGTAGTGCAAGGGGTGCCGGTTGGATCCCTGGCCTGGGAAGATCCCACGTGCCGCGGAGCAGCTGGACCGATGTGTCCAATCAACGAGCCGGAGCTCTGGAGCGCATGCGCCCAGAGCCGGTGCTCTGCGACAACAGAGGCCACTGGATGGGAGGCCCACACGGGCCAAAGAACCAAGATGGATGAAAATAGACAAATGAAAGACCAATAAAAGTAGCCCGCCTGCTCCCCTCCCTTCCCAACCCCATCCCCCCAAAATAAATAAATAAATAAATCTTAAAAAAAAAAAGAAAATAGAAAACCCAGGAAAAATAAAAATAAATAAATAAATAGATAAATAAAATGGGTAATCAACAAGGACCGACTGTGTAGCACACGGAACGCTGCTCAGAGTCACGTGGCAGCCTGGATGGGCAGGGAGTGTGGAAAAGCGGATGCACGCATGCGCGTGGCTGGGTCACTTTGCTGTGCACCTGAAACGGTCACCGCATTGTTCGTCAGCTATACTCTAATATAAAAATTTTAAATAATAATAATAAAGTGAGATCTCTGAGAGGCAAGAGCCCTCTCAAAGAGGGACGACTGGCAAAGTCAGAGCCTGAATGAGAGAATCCTGAGATCTGGTGACTTTTTATCTACTATGTTACACTTGAAGCAAAAGGATACAGAAGCACTGAAGATAAAGAGATGAAAAGAGATACACGAAGCAAATAAGGCTCAAGGAGCAATTTCAGTATCAGACCAAACAATTTTGTGGAACAAAAAGCAAAGACAAAACAAGGTGTTGTACGCTGTAGAAAGTCACAATAAACCAAGATGATCTAATGATAATAGACATATGCCCCTAATATTACACCCTTGAAATACACAAAGCAACATATGGCAGAATTAAGATGAGAGGTAGATAAATCAAGAATTATAGTTGGGGGCTTCCCTGGTAGCTCAGTGGTAAAGAGTTCACCTGCCAATGCAGGAGACATGGGTTTGATCCATGATCCGGGAAGATCCTACATGCTGCAGAGCAGCTAAGCCCGTAAGCACAACTATTGAGCCTGTGCTCTAGAGCCTCGGAGCGGCAACTATCGACCTTGTGTACTGCAACTACTGAAACCTGTGTGCCCTAGAGACCAAGTTCCACAACCAGAGGAGTCACTGCAAGAAGAAGCTTGCTGACCTCAAATAGAGAGTAGCTCCGACTCCCTGCAGGTAGAGAAAAACCTGCAGCAGCAGTGAAAACCCAGAATAGCCAAAAATAAATTTTAAAAATTTAAAAACGTCTACTAAAAAAAAAAAAAAGAATTCTACTTGGAGATCTTAATACATTCTCAAAAGCGGATAAATTAAGCAGGAAAAAATAACCAAGGATACAGAAGAGTTTAATAACATGATTAGTTAACCCAGATTAGCAGAGATAAATTTAAGCAATACAGAAGATGCACACTTTTGAGCACCCGCAATAAATAATGCAAAGTGATTTATGTATTGTGCCACAAAGAAAGTCTCAGGGATTTTGAAAGAAATGGGATACAAAATCAATATTAATAACATCTTTTTACTCTGGAAGTAACTCACTATAAAATGAAAAAGAAAATGCAATTAAAAGAGAAACTCCATAAACCCATACATTTTCTAGGAATTAACATAATAAAAGTCTCAAGACCTTTATGAACAAAAGTTTGAAACTCTATTAGACAATATCAAATAAAATGTAAATAAATGAAGAGCTGTGAATAGGATGACGGCATTATAAAACTATTGATTTCTGCTGAGTTACTCTGTAAATTCAATGCAGCTCCAATTAAAATTCCAAGAGTATCTTAAGGGGACTTAATAAACTGATTCTGCAAATTAAACAGTTAATCTTAAAGAATAACTAAGGCATCTTGGGTACAAAAGAGAGCAAATAAAGATAAGTTACACTATCCGCTATTAACATATATTACAGAACCAGGCATAACGCCAGGACCAATGGCACAAAAGAGCATCCAGAAATACACCCTGTATAAATGGGAGTTGGCATGTTACAGAGCTAGGGAAGAGAAGGATTGTTTGGTGAATAATCTTGGGTTGTGATCTGGAGATAAAGTTGGATCCTCATCTCTACTGTATCCAGAAGTAAACTCCTGGTGGATTAAAGACCTAAATTTAAAGAAAGAAGTTTTGCAAAATGTTCAGACTAGAATAGCATGTGCCCCAAGAAAAGGATAGGCAACTATCGACCTTGTGTACTGCAACTACTGGAACCAAGTTCCACAACCAGAGGAGTCACTGCAAGAAGAAGCTTGCTGACCTCAAATAGAGAGTAGCTCCGACTCCCTGCAGGTAGAGAAAAACCTGCAGCAGCAGTGAAAACCCAGAATAGCCAAAAATAAATTTTAAAAATTTAAAAACGTCTACTAAAAAAAAAAAAGAATTCTACTTGGAGATCTTAATACATTCTCAAAAGCGGATAAATTAAGCAGGAAAAAATAACCAAGGATACAGAAGAGTTTAATAACATGATTAGTTAACCCAGATTAGCAGAGATAAATTTAAGCAATACAGAAGATGCACACTTTTGAGCACCCGCAATAAATAATGCAAAGTGATTTATGTATTGTGCCACAAAGAAAGTCTCAGGGATTTTGAAAGAAATGGGATACAAAATCAATATTAATAACATCTTTTTACTCTGGAAGTAACTCACTATAAAATGAAAAAGAAAATGAAATTTAAAAAGAGAAACTCCATAAACCCATACATTTTCTAGGAATTAACATAATAAAAGTCTCAAGACCTTTATGAACAAAAGTTTGAAACTCTATTAGACAATATCAAATAAAATGTAAATAAATGAAGAGCTGTGAATAGGATGACGGCATTATAAAACTATTGATTTCTGCTGAGTTACTCTGTAAATTCAATGCAGCTCCAATTAAAATTCCAAGAGTATCTTAAGGGGACTTAATAAACTGATTCTGCAAATTAAACAGTTAATCTTAAAGAATAACTAAGGCATCTTGGGTACAAAAGAGAGCAAATAAAGATAAGTTACACTATCCGCTATTAACATATATTACAGAACCAGGCATAACGCCAGGACCAATGGCACAAAAGAGCATCCAGAAATACACCCTGTATAAATGGGAGTTGGCATGTTACAGAGCTAGGGAAGAGAAGGATTGTTTGGTGAATAATCTTGGGTTGTGATCTGGAGATAAAGTTGGATCCTCATCTCTACTGTATCCAGAAGTAAACTCCTGGTGGATTAAAGACCTAAATTTAAAGAAAGAAGTGCTATATTATAGAAACAAATATATATAATCCTTTGTGGTGTTGAGTGGGGGAGGATTTCTTAATAGGATGCTCAGAGCATATATAATAAAGAAAACAGTAGATTTGAATGTATTAAGGATAGACTTTTTTTGTTAAAGAGGAGCGTGGCTAGGCTATGTCTGCCATGTTCCACAATGGCAGGATCCTGTGTCTGGGTGTGCGTCCCTTTGCATCTGTTGTCAGTTGGCCCTTTCAACGTGTGGACTCTTTCTTTAAATAATGGAACATGTTCTTGACACATGAATAAGTTATTTTTCTTCCCTTTGGTTTTTCTGTACTCAGCTTCTGGGGATACCTTTTATTTGGATGGTGACCCTCTTGGGCTGGTCTGCTATTCTTTCTCTAATATTTTTCATCCCTTTGGGTTTTTGTTTTTTGAGTTTTTCATTTTGGCTGCTAAAAATTAAATTTCCCAGAGCCTCCCTCCCTTTTTCCTTTTTTATTTTTTGTTGTACTCATTTTTAGCAATAAGAGAATAGTTTATCTCCATGAAATTAGAACAGGGTGCCCCATTTTTATAGCATCCTGTTCTAATTTCATGGAGATAAGCTATTCTCTTACTGCTCTGAGAATATTAAATGTGGCTTTGAAGCTTTTGTTCCTATAGAACCTATTTCTTTTAAATTGCTTTTTCCTGTTTTTGGTGTCTTTCATGTTAAGGATTTTACTCAAATATCTGGTAATTATTTTTAAGATTGAGACACTAAGAATCTCTGTGGGATTTGGCTTGTTGATTGAGAGTCCCACCATGGGCCGAGAGATCATTTCATTGGGGAATTCCTCTTACTCTCCTGTCTTTATGCTTTTTCACTTGAATTGGCTAGAGAAGAATTTTACATTCTCCTTCTTTGGGTTAGAAGCCTGGCTTCCCCTGGGTTCTGAGTCAGGGAGGAGAGCTGAGTATTTCAACATATTACTGTAAATTGATCTTATTTTCGGTATCTTGTCCTGTCCTTCAACGAGGATTGATGCCCCCATCTTTTTATACCTATTCACATGAACAAAGCTCCCACTTTCTGTCAAGGTGAGGCAGGGGTAACAGCTGAAAAGCACCATGCTGGGGAGAGCATCCAGGGGCTCTCAGAAGAACTGAGGAGATGTGCAGTGTTCCACATCCCCGCACTCAGTTTCCATTATTAAGGGTGTGTTACATTTGTTACAATTAATATACTGATACTGGTGCATTATTATTTAAAAATTTTGGCCACGTATCTCAGCATATGGGACCTTAGTTCCCTGATTAGGGATCAAACCCATATCCCCTACATTGGAAGTCTTAACCACCGGACCACCAGGGAAGTCCCATAAGCATTATTTTAAATGGTTTTGGTTTATTTTTGTTTCTGACCAGGTTGGGGCTTTGTTACTGCGTGGGTTTTTCTCTAGTTGGAGTGCACAGGCTTGTTACTGCAGTGGCTTCTCTTGTTGCAGAGCTTTAGGGCATGTGGGTCCAATGGCTGTGGCACACGGGCTCAGTCCTTGTGGCTTCTGGGCTCCAGAGCAGTTGTGGCACATGGGTTTAGTTGCTCCGAGGCATGGCAGGTGGGATCTTCCTGACCAGGAATCAAACCTGTATCTTCCTGCATTGGCAGGCAGATTCCTTATTCCTCAGCCACTGGGGAAGCCCTATAAGCATTTTAAAGAAATTAATGAATCTCCATAGTCTGCAGAGGACTTAGAATTCTGTCTTATTATAGTAAGCCCTAAACAAATAATAACTGCTTGCCACACACACTGCTAAATGCTTTACTACTACAGCTGAATAAATAAGCATACAATTAAGTCACATAAGATGAGAACCGCAAAATTCGAAGACATAGTTCTCTGCTTCCTCCAGATGAGGAGCTCTTATTTCATGCTTATGAAAAAAGCCCCGCAGGGGTTTAAACTCCTCCTGTCTTTATGCTTTTTCACTTGAATTGGCTAGAGAAGAATTTTACATTCTCCTTCTTTGGGTTAGAAGCCTGGCTTCCCCTGGGTTCTGAGTCAGGGAGGAGAGCTGAGTATTTCAACATATTACTGTAAATTGATCTTATTTTCGGTATCTTGTCCTGTCCTTCAACGAGGATTGATGCCCCCATCTTTTTATACCTATTCACATGAACAAAGCTCCCACTTTCTGTCAAGGTGAGGCAGGGGTAACAGCTGAAAAGCACCATGCTGGGGAGAGCATCCAGGGGCTCTCAGAAGAACTGAGGAGATGTGCAGTGTTCCACATCCCCGCACTCAGTTTCCATTATTAAGGGTGTGTTACATTTGTTACAATTAATATACTGATACTGGTGCATTATTATTTAAAAATTTTGGCCACGTATCTCAGCATATGGGACCTTAGTTCCTGATTAGGATCAAACCCATATCCCCTACATTGGAAGTCTTAACCACCGGACCACCAGGGAAGTCCCATAAGCATTATTTTAAATGGTTTTGGTTTATTTTTGTTTCTGACCAGGTTGGGGCTTTGTTACTGCGTGGGTTTTTCTCTAGTTGGAGTGCACAGGCTTGTTACTGCAGTGGCTTCTCTTGTTGCAGAGCTTTAGGGCATGTGGGTCCAATGGCTGTGGCACACGGGCTCAGTCCTTGTGGCTTCTGGGCTCCAGAGCAGTTGTGGCACATGGGTTTAGTTGCTCCGAGGCATGGCAGGTGGGATCTTCCTGACCAGGAATCAAACCTGTATCTTCCTGCATTGGCAGGCAGATTCCTTATTCCTCAGCCACTGGGGAAGCCCTATAAGCATTTTAAAGAAATTAATGAATCTCCATAGTCTGCAGAGGACTTAGAATTCTGTCTTATTATAGTAAGCCCTAAACAAATAATAACTGCTTGCCACACACACTGCTAAATGCTTTACTACTACAGCTGAATAAATAAGCATACAATTAAGTCACATAAGATGAGAACCGCAAAATTCGAAGACATAGTTCTCTGCTTCCTCCAGATGAGGAGCTCTTATTTCATGCTTATGAATTACTCCTTTCAGACAAGCCTCCTGCAGTTGGAGGGAAGAATAATGCCCACATGGGCACAGAGGCTGCCCTCCTAGAAACAGCACAGCAAATAAGCATGGCGTGTCTGTGCACCAAGGAGAGGAAGGAGAAACGAAGTCAGGTCTCAGGAGCAGGGTATGCAGAGAAGAAACATCGCAAGTTAACAACATGAGGGAAACACATGAAATTCCTAGGTCTCACCTCTGCCTCTTTGAAACCTAAAACCTAAGCACAGGAAACTTTATTCTCATTAAATGCATCTTCATTTTAATTCGCTTCAGAATTTTCATCCATCTCTTTAACATTTGAATTTTAAGACTTCATGCCTCCATCGTACTATTCATATTACAACTCCTATTTTAGTTAAGAGCGAGTGCTAACTGCAAGTCCTTTGCTAGACTTTTTTATGGTGGGGAGAGGCGGAGGGCAGCATTTGGGAAGTTCCATCTTAATGGAACTTGGGAAGTGAGCTAAGTCGAGTTGGTGATGTCTGAGGTTGGAAACGATCATGCATTCCAGTGGCAGCCCAACTGACGCTGTTATTAAAGCCTTTATGTGGTGCTTTATGTATAATTTAGAAATAATAGCAAATTGGAGTTGAACTTTTGGCTCCTCTCCCAGATCAAATACCTCCAATGTTTATCTTATAGAAGATACAGAAAGAATTCGGTTTTAGACCTGTATATTTATCTAAAATGTGGTGAGTGACCATTTTTTGTTGTTGTTGTTTATTTTCTATAAGGAAAAGGTAAAAAGAAATGTGCTTCAGAGCAAAACACAGAAAAGTCATTAAAGTAAAAATTCAGGATTGGGACTCTGTAATATATTTTGCTAGTGGCAGCATAGCCCAATAAATCAGGTCTATTTGTTCACTTTCTTTATAATTGATTTTCCATATTTTCAGCAAGTCATGGAAAATTCAGCTTTAAATATCCCTAAACAAAAATTCGAAAGAATCTTACTACAGCTGAATAAATAAGCATACAATTAAGTCACATAAGATGAGAACCGCAAAATTCGAAGACATAGTTCTCTGCTTCCTCCAGATGAGGAGCTCTTATTTCATGCTTATGAATTACTCCTTTCAGACAAGCCTCCTGCAGTTGGAGGGAAGAATAATGCCCACATGGGCACAGAGGCTGCCCTCCTAGAAACAGCACAGCAAATAAGCATGGCGTGTCTGTGCACCAAGGAGAGGAAGGAGAAACGAAGTCAGGTCTCAGGAGCAGGGTATGCAGAGAAGAAACATCGCAAGTTAACAACATGAGGGAAACACATGAAATTCCTAGGTCTCACCTCTGCCTCTTTGAAACCTAAAACCTAAGCACAGGAAACTTTATTCTCATTAAATGCATCTTCATTTTAATTCGCTTCAGAATTTTCATCCATCTCTTTAACATTTGAATTTTAAGACTTCATGCCTCCATCGTACTATTCATATTACAACTCCTATTTTAGTTAAGAGCGAGTGCTAACTGCAAGTCCTTTGCTAGACTTTTTTATGGTGGGGAGAGGCGGAGGGCAGCATTTGGGAAGTTCCATCTTAATGGAACTTGGGAAGTGAGCTAAGTCGAGTTGGTGATGTCTGAGGTTGGAAACGATCATGCATTCCAGTGGCAGCCCAACTGACGCTGTTATTAAAGCCTTTATGTGGTGCTTTATGTATAATTTAGAAATAATAGCAAATTGGAGTTGAACTTTTGGCTCCTCTCCCAGATCAAATACCTCCAATGTTTATCTTATAGAAGATACAGAAAGAATTCGGTTTTAGACCTGTATATTTATCTAAAATGTGGTGAGTGACCATTTTTTGTTGTTGTTGTTTATTTTCTATAAGGAAAAGGTAAAAAGAAATGTGCTTCAGAGCAAAACACAGAAAAAGTCATTAAAGTAAAAATTCAGGATTGGGACTCTGTAATATATTTTGCTAGTGGCAGCATAGCCCAATAAATCAGGTCTATTTGTTCACTTTCTTTATAATTGATTTTCCATATTTTTCAGCAAGTCATGGAAAATTCAGCTTTAAATATGTCTCTTTTTATCTATGACCTTCTATGGGAAGAAATTACTTGTGTCTATATTTTAAATTATTTGCTCTCATGAAATTTTCATGGCCTTTCCTCCAGATTGCTCTTCCATAAAAGGGCTCATTCATTTATTCACCCATTGCTTGTAAACGCCTTGTGCTGGATTCCCAGGAGCTAGCTCAGTGTCTGACATATGGCGGCATATTATACATATTTGATGGATGAAGTAATGTTGTCTGCATGCACACAGCATCATTTTGAATGTATTTTCTTAGACATGGTCACTCAAGATGCTAATTTTCTTTCACTACAGGCTCTCCCTTTCTTTATTAAAAAAAGAACTTAAAAAATATTATTGTTATTATCTTTTTAAATTTTGGCCTCCTTTATTGGTTTTTTGTTTATTTATTTTCAACATTCTTTTTTTTTTTTTTTTAAAGATTTATTCATTTATTTATTTTGGGCGGGGATTGGGTTGGGAAGGGAGGGGAGCGGGCGGGCCACTTCTATTGGTTTTTCATTTCTCTATTTTCATCTGTTTGTTCTTTGGCCCGTGTGGGCCTCCCATCGCGGTGGCGTCTGTCGTCGCAGAGCACTGGCTCTGGGCGCATGCGCTCCAGAGCTCCGGCTCGTTGATTGGACATATCGGTCCAGCCGCTCCACGGCACGTGGGATCTTCCCAGGCCAGGGCTCGAACCGGCGCCCCTTGCACTGCAAGGCGGTGTCCTTACCAACTGGACCACCAGGGGAAGCCCTATTTTCAACGTTCTTTATTCTTCCACCTGTGCTGGCCGCCCAGTACGGCAGCCCCTCCCCTTGCAGAGCACCGGCTCTGGGCGCATGCGCTCTAGAGTGCTGGCTCACAATTGGACACCACCGGTCCAGTGGCTCCACGGCAGGTGGGATCCTCCCGGGCCAGGAACTGAACCAGTGCCCCTTGCACTGCAAGGCGGACTCTTTACCCACTGGACCAGGGAAGCCCTAAAAAAATTATTTTTAATTGAAGGATAGTTGCTTTAGAATATTGTATTGGTTTCTGCCACATATCTACATACATCAGCCATATGTATACATATGTCCCATCCCATTGGAAGCTCTCTCCCACCTCCCATCCCATCCCACCCATCTAGGTTGTCACAGAGCCCCGGTGTGAGCTCCTGAATCATGATAGTGAAAGGACTTTTAAATATGCCTATTGTGTCTATATTTTAAATTATTTGCTCTCATGAAATTTTCATGGCCTTTCCTCCAGATTGCTCTTCCATAAAAGGGCTCATTCATTTATTCACCCATTGCTTGTAAACGCCTTGTGCTGGATTCCCAGGAGCTAGCTCAGTGTCTGACATATGGCGGCATATTATACATATTTGATGGATGAAGTAATGTTGTCTGCATGCACACAGCATCATTTTGAATGTATTTTCTTAGACATGGTCACTCAAGATGCTAATTTTCTTTCACTACAGGCTCTCCCTTTCTTTATTAAAAAAAGAACTTAAAAAATATTATTGTTATTATCTTTTTAAATTTTGGCCTCCTTTATTGGTTTTTTGTTTATTTATTTTCAACATTCTTTTTTTTTTTTTTTTAAAGATTTATTCATTTATTTATTTTGGGCGGGGATTGGGTTGGGAAGGGAGGGGAGCGGGCGGGCCACTTCTATTGGTTTTTCATTTCTCTATTTTCATCTGTTTGTTCTTTGGCCCGTGTGGGCCTCCCATCGCGGTGGCGTCTGTCGTCGCAGAGCACTGGCTCTGGGCGCATGCGCTCCAGAGCTCCGGCTCGTTGATTGGACATATCGGTCCAGCCGCTCCACGGCACGTGGGATCTTCCCAGGCCAGGGCTCGAACCGGCGCCCCTTGCACTGCAAGGCGGTGTCCTTACCAACTGGACCACCAGGGGAAGCCCTATTTTCAACGTTCTTTATTCTTCCACCTGTGCTGGCCGCCCAGTACGGCAGCCCCTCCCCTTGCAGAGCACCGGCTCTGGGCGCATGCGCTCTAGAGTGCTGGCTCACAATTGGACACCACCGGTCCAGTGGCTCCACGGCAGGTGGGATCCTCCCGGGCCAGGAACTGAACCAGTGCCCCTTGCACTGCAAGGCGGACTCTTTACCCACTGGACCAGGGAAGCCCTAAAAAAATTATTTTTAATTGAAGGATAGTTGCTTTAGAATATTGTATTGGTTTCTGCCACATATCTACATACATCAGCCATATGTATACATATGTCCCATCCCATTGGAAGCTCTCTCCCACCTCCCATCCCATCCCACCCATCTAGGTTGTCACAGAGCCCCGGTGTGAGCTCCCTGAATCATGATAGTGAAAGGACTTTTAACTCGGTCCTGCCTTTAGAAGGGAGGGACTTTCCCTGTCCTTGCCACCGTCCCTCCTTCTTACTGGTTGGAGTGTAGACAAGGTATAGAGCCATTGGAGACAGATACAGGCGGTGCTCTGAGGCTGGTAAAGTCACAGATGGCGGGTGCCTGGATTCCTGCCTGGCACAGTGGCGCAGAGTCGCTCTTCAGCTCCGTACACTGTCCCATCATGTGAGAGAGAAACGAACTCCCATCTTTTTTAAGCCATTGTTATTTGGAGATGTTTCTTACACAGCAGACAGGTCTGTCTTTGAACCATACAGTCATCAAGGCACTTAACTCTAGAAGGGTGGAAAGTGTTAGTCGCTCAGTCAAGTCCGACTCTTTGTGACCCCATGGACTGTAGCCCACCAGGCTCCTCTCTCCATGGGACTCTCCAGGCAAGAATACTGGAGGGGGTGCCCACTCTTCTCCCTAGGGGATCTTCCTGACCCAGAGATCAAACCTGGATCTCCTGCATTGTTGGCAGATTCTTTACCCTCTAAGCTCCAGGGAAACCTGTAAGGGTTGAGATGTTCTTAAATAACCATAATGTAAGCCAAGGTATGATAAACTCTGTGAAACAGTTTAATAAATGCTCTGAGGGTTTGAAGGACGGGAAGATTTACTTTCACTAGGAGAGCAAATTAGGTGTGCTTTAGGTATTAGGATGTCTGAATTTTTTTAAGTTTTTTTTTTTTTAACTTTATTGGGAGTTCCCTGGCAGTCCAGTGGTTAGGACTCAGTGTTGTCACTGCCAAGGGCCTGGGTTCAGTCTTTGGTCAGGGAACGAAGACCGCACAAGCTGCGTGGCGTGGCCAAAATAAAAAACAAACAGGAAAAAAGAAGCTGTATTTATTTACTTATTTAGCTGTGCTGGGTCTCAGTTGTGACACGTGGGATCTAGTTCCCTGACCATGAATTGCACCCAGGCCCCTTGCACTGGGAGCATGGAGTCTTAGCCACTGGACCACCAGGGAAGCCGCAAGGCTGTCTGGAGAGCAGCATTACTCTAGAGTCTGGTGGCCGTGGATAGTCTTGTTTGCATTAACTGCTTGCCTTACCTTGTCTGTCTGGCACAGGGTTGCCACCTTCAGATTTTCAAAATGCAGACTGACATTCCAGAGGGCCTGGAGAGGGACAGGAGTCAGTGTGCACTGAGCCTGCACCGGTGTCAAGAGGCTGATGGAACTTTCTCTAGGGCAATGAGTTGTTGTTGTTGTTGTTTTTTTTAATTTTTATTTTACCTTTTACAGAGTTTTGTTGTTTACAAATATGTATGATCCCAGATTAGTCATATGTATATCCCCTCCATCCCACCCCTCCAGGCCATCGCACAGCACCCCTGTAGGATCCCTTTTTCTCACAGCGCAACAACAATAGCTATTTTTTTTCACATATGATAGTATAAGTTGTCATGCTACTTCCTTCACACCTCCTACCCACTGTTCATTCCCCACAATGTCCATATGTCTATTCTCCATGTCTGTTTTTCCATCACTTCACTCCTGTGTTATCATTACCATCCTACGAAATTTCATATATATGTGTTAGTATATTGTACTTGTCTTTCTCTTTTTGACTTATTTCACTTTTTATGATAGGTTCTAGATCCAACCACCTCATTAAGACTGATTCTTCTGCATTTCTTTTGACAGCTGTGTAGTATTCCATTGTATATATGTACCAGAGCTTCTTTATCCATTCATTTGTCGACGGACATCTAGGTTGCTTCCATGTTCTGGCTATTGTATAGAGAGCTGCAATGAACATTGGGGTACAGGTGCCTCTTTCAGTTTTGATTTCATCAGGGTATAAGCCTAAGAGTGGCATTGCTGAGTTGTATGGTGCTTCTATTTTTAGTTTTTGAAGGAATCTCCATACTGTCTAGCGGCTGTATCAGTTTGCATTAAAACGGGCTGCATTTATTGTCTGTCAATCCCAAGCTCTGGAAAAAGCAAAGCTGCTGGGTCTCAGTTGTGACACGTGGGATCTAGTTCCTGACCATGAATTGCACCCAGGCCCCTTGCACTGGGAGCATGGAGTCTTAGCCACTGGACCACCAGGGAAGCCGCAAGGCTGTCTGGAGAGCAGCATTACTCTAGAGTCTGGTGGCCGTGGATAGTCTTGTTTGCATTAACTGCTTGCCTTACCTTGTCTGTCTGGCACAGGGTTGCCACCTTCAGATTTTCAAAATGCAGACTGACATTCCAGAGGGCCTGGAGAGGGACAGGAGTCAGTGTGCACTGAGCCTGCACCGGTGTCAAGAGGCTGATGGAACTTTCTCTAGGGCAATGAGTTGTTGTTGTTGTTGTTTTTTTTAATTTTTATTTTACTTTTTACTTTTACAGAGTTTTGTTGTTTACAAATATGTATGATCCCAGATTAGTCATATATATATCACCTGCATCCCACACCTCCAGACCATCGCACAGCACCCCTGCAGGATCCCCTTTTCTCATAGCACATGACAATAGCTATTTTTTTCACATATGACAGTATAGGTTGTCATGCTACTTCCTTTACACCTCCTACCCACTGTTCATTCTCCACTGTGTCCATATGTCTGTGTCTGTTTTTCCATTACTTCACTGTGTGTGTTACCATTACCATACTACTAGATTCCGTATATATGTGTTAGTATATTGTACTTGTCCTTCTGCTTTTGACTTATTTCACTTTTTATGATAGGTTCTAGATCCAACCACCTCATTAAGACTGATTCTTCTGCATTTCTTTTGACAGCTGTGTAGTATTCCATTGTATATATGTACCAGAGCTTCTTTATCCATTCATTTGTCGACGGACATCTAGGTTGCTTCCATGTTCTGGCTATTGTATAGAGAGCTGCAATGAACATTGGGGTACAGGTGCCTCTTTCAGTTTTG
The DNA here is from genome assembly GCA_022376925.1 of Tragulus kanchil. Classification (NCBI taxonomy): domain Eukaryota; kingdom Metazoa; phylum Chordata; class Mammalia; order Artiodactyla; family Tragulidae; genus Tragulus; species Tragulus kanchil. The sequence continues at coordinate 166,286,082 of JAIOJX010000005.1, forward strand.
ATTTCATCAGGGTATAAGCCTAAGAGTGGCATTGCTGAGTTGTATGGTGCTTCTATTTTTAGTTTTTGAAGGAATCTCCATACTGTCTAGCGGCTGTATCAGTTTGCATTCCCACCAGCAATGCAAGAGGGTTCTCTTTTCTCTGCACCCTCTCCAGCATTTATTGTCTGTCAATTTGTGGATGATGGTCATTCTGACGGGTGTGAGGTGATATCTCATTGTAGTTTTGATTTGCATTTCTCTAATTATAAGTGAGGTTGAGCATTGTTTCATGTGTTTTTTGGCCATCTGTATGTCCTCTTTAGAGAGGTGTCTGTTTAGGTCCTTTTCCCATTTTTTGGTTGGGTTGTTCATTTTTCCGATGTTGAGTTGTCTGAGTTGCTTGTAGATTTGGAGATTAATTCTTTGTCTGTTGTTTCATTTGCTATGATTTCTTCCCATTCTGTGGGTTGTCTGTTCACCTTTTTTGTAGTTTCTTTTGCTGTACAAAAGCTTTTAAGTTTCGGCCAATGAATTTTGACCCTCACTAATTATCAAGGTGTATAGAAGGTTTGAGGTCAGATAGACGTTGGGATTTGGGTTCTACCTATACCATTTCCAAGCTGTGATCAAAAGACTGTAGTAGTTGAGATTTGAACTCTTTAGGTGCAAATCTCTATTCCATCCCTTAGGACCTGTGGGACCATGACAATTTGTTTTCCCTCTCTGTGACCTTATTTGCTGTGGAATAAGAGTACCCACTTCTTAGGAGGGGTTGAGGCATGTTGAGGAAATTAAGCTCCTGGTAATACTGACTCTTTAACACACATTTAATGCTTAGTGTGTGCCAGGCGTTTGAATGTATTTATGTATCTAATGTATATACAAAAATAGTGTCTGATATATAGTAGATATTTAACAAATATTACCTATGATTGTTGTTTTTAAGGACACAACTTCCTGTGACTTAATGACCTCAGTTTACGTATATGTAAAAGAGGTGGTAATATTTATCTTCTTGTCCTCATTTGTAAAATAAGGACCCCTTAGGGTCATGAAAATGTGTCTGTAAAACACCTTCAAAATGCCGGGTAAACAGTAAGATTAACACATTATTAAGCATCTTTTGAAGTAAGTCTCTTAAAAAATATTTCCTCATACATTTCCTATCCACTTCTAAGGCAAACAAAGAGGTGCAGTTTTGATATGAGCATAAATGAAATAGAAAATATTTGGCCGGGCTTCCCTGGTGGTCCAGTGGGTAAGGACACCGCCTTGCAGTGCAAGGGGCACCAGTTCCATCCCTGGCCTGGGAGGATCCCACGTGCCGCGGAGCAGCTGGACCAATGTGTCCGATTACTGAGCCAGAGCTCTGGAGCGCATGTGGCCAGAGCCGGTGCTCTGCGACAACAGGGGCCACTGTGATGGGAGGCCCACACGGGCCAAAGAACAAAGAAGATGAAAATAGACAAATGAAAGACCAATAGAAGTGTCCCGCCCACCCCCTCCCTCCCCAACAACCCGCCTCCCCTGCCAAAAATAAATAAATAAATAAATATTTTAAACAAAAAAGAAAATATTTGGCCAAACACTGCTGCACTGGTGATGTTTATAAGGATTTTGTTTGTAAGGATGGAGAATTCCAATAGGTGTCCAGGATGGGAAATAGGAGTAGCTGCCATTTGGGTTCTACCTATACCATTTCCAAGCTGTGATCAAAAGACTGTAGTAGTTGAGATTTGAACTCTTTAGGTGCAAATCTCTATTCCATCCCTTAGGACCTGTGGGACCATGACAATTTGTTTTCCCTCTCTGTGACCTTATTTGCTGTGGAATAAGAGTACCCACTTCTTAGGAGGGGTTGAGGCATGTTGAGGAAATTAAGCTCCTGGTAATACTGACTCTTTAACACACATTTAATGCTTAGTGTGTGCCAGGCGTTTGAATGTATTTATGTATCTAATGTATATACAAAAATAGTGTCTGATATATAGTAGATATTTAACAAATATTACCTATGATTGTTGTTTTTAAGGACACAACTTCCTGTGACTTAATGACCTCAGTTTACGTATATGTAAAAGAGGTGGTAATATTTATCTTCTTGTCCTCATTTGTAAAATAAGGACCCCTTAGGGTCATGAAAATGTGTCTGTAAAACACCTTCAAAATGCCGGGTAAACAGTAAGATTAACACATTATTAAGCATCTTTTGAAGTAAGTCTCTTAAAAAATATTTCCTCATACATTTCCTATCCACTTCTAAGGCAAACAAAGAGGTGCAGTTTTGATATGAGCATAAATGAAATAGAAAATATTTGGCCGGGTTTCCCCTGGTGGTCCAGTGGGTAAGGACACCGCCTTGCAGTGCAAGGGGCACCAGTTCCATCCCTGGCCTGGGAGGATCCCACGTGCCGCGGAGCAGCTGGACCAATGTGTCCGATTACTGAGCCAGAGCTCTGGAGCGCATGTGGCCAGAGCCGGTGCTCTGCGACAACAGGGGCCACTGTGATGGGAGGCCCACACGGGCCAAAGAACAAAGAAGATGAAAATAGACAAATGAAAGACCAATAGAAGTGTCCGCCCACCCCTCCCTCCCCAACCCAACCCCCGCCAAAAATAAATAAATAAATAAATATTTTAAACAAAAAAGAAAATATTTGGCCAAACACTGCTGCACTGGTGATGTTTATAAGGATTTTGTTTGTAAGGATGGAGAATTCCAATAGGTGTCCAGGATGGGAAATAGGAGTAGCTGCCATTTTTGAGGCCTTTTATGATTCACCAAGGCCCTGGGAGGCAACTAACTTCTGATGGTCAAGAAAAGTGAGGTTCAGAGAAAATAACTTACATGTTCAAGGTCACCCAGCTATCCTGGAGCCTACTGAGCACACCCTCTGGTTTTCTGTTCAGTCCCATTCTGCCAGTGGCAGGGCCAATGAGCCAGGGAGGAATGGCAGATGGTGAGCTTGACTCACCTGGAGGTTCCTACCCACCTGTGAGTGTCAGCAGACCCCTGACAGCCCCCGACTGTCCCAGAAGGTGCCCAAGCAAAATAACCCCAGACCCTGTGGTGGTCCCTTGGGGGCTTTTCTCTTGGATCTTCCAGGCCCCAGTCATCTCTCCATCACTAGGAATAAATCCCTCTTTCCCTCCTCAGCTGGAGAGTGAGAATTTGTACCATGGTGCCTCTGGTCTTGTGGTGTCAGAGGGAGCATTGAAATTGTAGGGAAGAGCGCTCTGAGTTGATCACTCATTTTGGAGGCTCTCTGAAACCACCATTCTCTTTCTCTTGCCTTTCTGGGTCTCTGGAAGGGTTGTAACCAACTGTGAGGACTCTCTCAGTTCCTGAACATTCTTACTGTTCTCCCTTGAGCCACAAAGACCAGGGACAAGGCACAAGGTACTCACGGCTCCAGGTGGGACATGGGAAGCTCAGTTCTCTCCACTCTGGGATTTCTAATCCATCTGGGTCCCTGCCTGCAGCCTTCAACACTTTCTCTTCTGAGAGCAGAGCCCAAAGCTAGACTGTTTCGAATCCCTTGCTTCCTGTTTGACTGTCTGCCTTTCTTTTATAGCTTCAGGGTAAGAGAAGGTAGGTGGAGAGGCCACAGGATGGGAACTGCTTCTACCAGATGGCACCTCTTTTCAGACTTTCTTCTTTTACTTGTACTTTTGTACTGAGAAGCAAGTAATCTGTTGTCTGTATTCTCTGAACAAGATCTGGTCACAGCCCCTGGGACAAGAACATGGCCCACTTTTTATGATCCAAACATCTGTGGGTAGTGGGAGTATGGGGTCAAAGGGCACGATGTCACAAGGTCATCCTACTTCATGTCTTTGCTTGAAGTGAACATGTGTTTCTGTGTGTGTGTGTGTGTTTCCATCCTTCCTTTACTTCACACATCCTTAATGTGATGAGACAAATTCCACCGAGTCCCTTTGTGCAGAAACCATCTTGGCTGTGTGCTTCTGTTACTTGGTAACTATTAGGACTTAGCATATGTGAATTTCTCTATGTTAAAGCTTTTGCGGGCCATTTCCACAAGAACCACAGGCCGTCTTTCATACCAAGAACATTATCAGAGGTTCATAGGATTTAGGACAAACCCTAGCAACAGGTTTCAAGCATGAGGTCAGTGGGTCTTTCAGCCATATTGTCTAGTGCAAGATTATCATATAACTCTACTGAAAATCTACTGTAGATAAAATCACGTGAAACTCCAATAGCCCTTGACTGGGGGCTCTCACAAAATAGGACTCATCTGGGAGTGGTCTGCTCTTTACCCGATGGTCTGTAGTCGTGTTCCGAGGACATATGATTTGAGTTGTGATCTGAACACAGTGGATGCGCTATGGACACTCGGACAAGGAATGGAGCCAGATGAGCCCTCCATTCAGGAGCCAGCTGCCTCTAAATGTTTGCTTCTTAGCTAGTCTTAACACTGAGATTCTGTTTGAAAGTTGCACTTATTGGGCCTGTCAACAGATGTTGTCACGCGACAGAGAGCTGTGAGTGATGGCATGTTGTGGGGTGACACAGACTGGAGAATCGCTGGACTGGGACCAGGGGAAGCAAATGGGTGCTTCCTGTTTGAGTGAAAATTTTTACGGGTGAGAAGATGAAGTTGAGAGATGATTTAAGATATAAAATGCACCGTTGAGTTTACTGTTAATGTTTCTTATTTTTCTCAGATAATAAAATTAGAAAATTTGGAGGATACAGGCAATTATAAAGAGTAAAACAATTCCTCGCCATTTCTCTACCCGAAGATAAGCTCTTATTCATGTACTTATTCCTACATGTAGCATATATTTAAGGATATCTTATATTTTATGTTTTATAAAGTTTCATTTGGAAACTTTTTATAATTTTGACAGCAATGATGCTTGCTGTAGAAAACTTGAGCAGAGCATACAGCCTTCCCAACCACCTCATGGAAGGTCAATGTGGACATCCAGTGTGTATCCTTCTAGACAAGTTCTTCACACACGCACTCTCTATAAATTACTTTGTTCACTTATCTATTCTTTTTCACAACCACTTGGCCATAGATTCCCCGTATCTTATTTATTTATTTAGCTTTTACAGAGTTTTGTTGTTTACTGCCAAAGATCAGCATGAATCAGCCATGGGTATATATATGTTTTCTTCCTCTTAAAAACCCTCCCATTTCCCACCCCTCTAGATTGTTACAGAGCCCCTGTTTGAGCTCCCTTAGTCTTACAGCAGATTCCCATTGGCTATCTATTTTACATAAGGTAATGTAAGTTTCCATGTTACTCTTTCTATACATCTCACCCATTCCTTCTTCCCCACAATGTCCATAAGTCCGTTCTCTATGTTTGTTTCTCTATTGCTGTTCTGCACATACATTTATCGGTATCGTCTTTCTAGATTCCATGTATATGTGTTATTATATCACATACCTTCTTCCTGTTCCCTGTGCTGGTGCCTGATTGGCTCAATTAATGAGCTCACCCTGCTGAACACACCAAGGCCTCTGGGTCAGTATTCGTCTAGTGCCCTTCTGTGTCATAGTCCCTAAGGGCATGCTCACTGGACTGGCTGCTGAGCATGGATGGGATGGTTTCCAGAGCCCTGGATGAGAGCAACAGTCCCATTTCCTTTCTGGGAGGAAGAACTCACACGGAGGTCTGTAGAGGACCCCGGGAATAAGGTTGTTCCTCCACCCTCATCCACAGGGGTGCATGGCATCATGCTCAATAATTCCCACCCGGTCACGCTGAGCCTCTGTGTTGTGACCTTGGCTTGCTTTGCAGATGCCACCTGCATTTAAGGTGATTTAAAGAAATGAGAGCTATGTGATACCTTAACATTGCATGTTTGTACGTATTCCAAACCTGCGCGTGAACAGCTTCCCAGAAACTCTGGAAAGATAGCTTCTGAGCTGGCTTCTGACGAGTCTGAAATGCTTTGGTGGCATCTGGAAGCTTGAAGAGTTGGCCAGTATCGTCTCTCCTGGCAGCATGTTGTTGGGGAGAGTTACCCACCTAAGAAGGACTGATGGCAAGCACTAACGCTGGCTTGGCTACTTACAGGAGAATTGGGGCTTGCCAGCACTCTCTTAATTTGTCACCAGCTGGCCTTGTCCCCCACCTCCCCCTGCCTCGTGTCACCCTACCCTCCCCGCTCCCTACTCTTCCTCTTTCTGATAGTTTGGAGGGTAGTGTTGTTGGAAATCCACATTTTTCTGTGTGCTCTCCCAATTTTTAAATGCAGCTAATTAACTTAATTTTCCAGAAGCTCTACGCAGGTGGAGAAGTCCCCATCTGTGGGCTACACTAAGTGTCCATGGCATTGTAGGGCTACATCCCAGCCCACCCATCGGAGCTACGTTGTTTTTCCATAATTTCGAACAATCTCTCTCTGAAACCCTGAAGTCCTTACCTTGCCTATCTCATGTGATTTATAGATGAGTAGTTATTTTAAATACCCTTTACTCTGCTCTTTAAGAGAACTAGAGGGCTGACTCTAAAACACTTTAAGGGGACTGTTTTGAAGATACTTCTAATGCATGCCAAAAGATTTCGCTCAAGGAACAAATTCTGTGGTTTTGTAAAGAGAGGCTAAAAGGAAATTAAACTTCTTATGGAAATATCAGTGGGCTCAATTAATGAGCTCACCCTGCTGAACACACCAAGGCCTCTGGGTCAGTATTCGTCTAGTGCCCTTCTGTGTCATAGTCCCTAAGGGCATGCTCACTGGACTGGCTGCTGAGCATGGATGGGATGGTTTCCAGAGCCCTGGATGAGAGCAACAGTCCCATTTCCTTTCTGGGAGGAAGAACTCACACGGAGGTCTGTAGAGGACCCCGGGAATAAGGTTGTTCCTCCACCCTCATCCACAGGGGTGCATGGCATCATGCTCAATAATTCCCACCCGGTCACGCTGAGCCTCTGTGTTGTGACCTTGGCTTGCTTTGCAGATGCCACCTGCATTTAAGGTGATTTAAAGAAATGAGAGCTATGTGATACCTTAACATTGCATGTTTGTACGTATTCCAAACCTGCGCGTGAACAGCTTCCCAGAAACTCTGGAAAGATAGCTTCTGAGCTGGCTTCTGACGAGTCTGAAATGCTTTGGTGGCATCTGGAAGCTTGAAGAGTTGGCCAGTATCGTCTCTCCTGGCAGCATGTTGTTGGGGAGAGTTACCCACCTAAGAAGGACTGATGGCAAGCACTAACGCTGGCTTGGCTACTTACAGGAGAATTGGGGCTTGCCAGCACTCTCTTAATTTGTCACCAGCTGGCCTTGTCCCCCACCTCCCCCTGCCTCGTGTCACCCTACCCTCCCCGCTCCCTACTCTTCCTCTTTCTGATAGTTTGGAGGGTAGTGTTGTTGGAAATCCACATTTTCTGTGTGCTCTCCCAATTTTTAAATGCAGCTAATTAACTTAATTTTCCAGAAGCTCTACGCAGGTGGAGAAGTCCCCATCTGTGGGCTACACTAAGTGTCCATGGCATTGTAGGGCTACATCCCAGCCCACCCATCGGAGCTACGTTGTTTTTCCATAATTTCGAACAATCTCTCTCTGAAACCCTGAAGTCCTTACCTTGCCTATCTCATGTGATTTATAGATGAGTAGTTATTTTAAATACCCTTTACTCTGCTCTTTAAGAGAACTAGAGGGCTGACTCTAAAACACTTTAAGGGGACTGTTTTGAAGATACTTCTAATGCATGCCAAAAGATTTCGCTCAAGGAACAAATTCTGTGGTTTTGTAAAGAGAGGCTAAAAGGAAATTAAACTTCTTATGGAAATATCAGTGGGCATGTTTGCCTCCCTAACATAAATTCAAGCCTACATTGATCTTGAGTGTTATGATGCTATTTACCTCTTTGAACAGACTGAAATGGTCGTATACGTGACAAAATGACAAGGTGGTACAGTTCTTTTCTCCATTATTAGAGTCTAAAGCTCCTTTTTCTATGTGAAATAAGGGTGACAAGTATAGAGAAAAACATCAAATGCTTTCCCTAGTACCCACTCCCCACCCCCACTGTCTTTCTCCTGCTTCCTCACTACATTCTAATGTATGGCAAAAGCCATCACAATATTGCAAAGTAATTATCCTCCAATTCAAGTAAATATTTTTTTTTAAAGGAAAACAAAATAAAATAAAACTGCCTGCAAGGTTCATTGGAAATATATTGTGGCCTCAAAGCTGTCAATACTAACAACTGATTCAACTATTTTTTCTGGTTCATCACCTCCTTTTTCTTCTGAGCGATTAATCAGCTCTCAGGACTCTCAGACCTAAGAATAAGTCTAATTCTGTAAGGATGAGAGGAAAAATGAGAAATCTGGCCATGGTTCTGGCTTCCTGCCTTTATGTTCTTATCACTGGGGTGACCACTATGATAAAATCCATTTCTTTTATGGGAATTTCTTTTTACAGGAGTCCAGAGATGCCATGTGTCAGTAATTTAGTTCCCAGATCAGTGGAGACCTTCAAATCTTGTTCTCTGTAGAACAGTGGGAAGTTTTTGCTTCCAAAGTCAAATATCTGACAATTAGAAAAAATTTCCAATGGGGGGATGGGAAGGAGCAGAGCTTATTAAGAGCTATTTCTGAATGCTATGCAGTATTATGTTTAACGTTAAGACAAACTATACCTTAGAGGATCACAAGAATAGTTCTTTGGAACCATATTTATTTCTTCACAGTTCTTCGTGACAATCAATTGTGGTTTCAAAGCCCCAGATGGTTGGATTGAACTTGTACTCACACTTGTGTCTATTGATAAAGACCTTCTCGAAATATAAGGTTCCTCTCAGCAGCCAATGAAGACCTTGTTGCCATCTTTGATCTCTATCATAGTTCCACAAACCACAGGATTTCAACGGGGCAGTGTGTTCCTGCTGGGGTATATATTTCCACTAATATAGCAAGAAACAATTTTAGGAGATATATGAATGGCTTTTAAAATTTAGGTGGCTATGTATTTATTTAAAATAGTTAACAATACAACTAGCACCCCAAACCAATGAATTCAGATATTGAATAACTCTTTTGAAATAAAGTAGATGATTTAAATGAAAGTATTAAGTACATAATAGTGTGGGGGGTACATGAATATGGCAAAAGTCATACAGATGGTACAGAAATGACTAAAGCATGAGAAACCGTGAATTAATGGAGTCTCCCTGGGTCCTCAGGGTGACACTATTTATCTACTTGGCTGTGTTGGGTCTTAGTTGAGGCTTGTGGGATTTTTTGGTGGGGCGTGTGAGCTCAGAGATTGCTTGACTCTGCTTTAGTTGCCCTGTGACATATGGGATCTTAGTTCCCTGACCAGGGGTTGAATCTTTCCCCCTTGCATGGCAAGGTAGATTCCTAACCACTGCATCACTAAGGAGGTCTGAGGGTGATAACTACTTTTTAACTTTAAAATTTCAAGGGGGGCTTCCCTTGTGATCCAGTGGGTAAAGAATCTGCCTTGCAGTGCAAGGGGCACCAGTTTAATCCCTGGCCCAGGAAGATCCCATGTGCCGCAGAAAGGCTGGTGAGTCAGTGCTCTGGAGTGTGTGTGCCCAGAGCCAGTGCTCTGCAACAAGAGAGGCCACAGAGATGGGAGGACCACACATGCCCAAAAATAAAGATGGATGAAAAACAAATGATGACTTAGAGGCAAAAAAAAGAGAAGTTCAATCTGATTAGGATTAGATGGATCTTAAAGATTAACATAGATAATCCCAATGATTTAACATCATGAGGAGCCCGAAGAGAATGTTCAGTCGGTTATTGGCCTTAGTCTCTATTTTAACACTTGTTGAATCTTAGGTTCTGTTGTATAGGCATCTTAATTTATATAATAGTGTAGGTTCTGGACTCCTGAATGTACCCCTTTATTTTTGTGTGAGCTCCAATTTACTTAGTCACTATGAGCCTATTTTTTTCACTTGTCAAGTGGGGAGAAACTAGTACGTGGCTTGAGAAGTTCTTAAGATTACTAAACCAAAATACATCGCGGATTTAGGCTGTTACCTCATGAAGCACTGAATAAATACTATTGTTGTTTCGGGTTTTTCCTGTGGCTCAGCTGTGAAGAATCTGCCTGCAGTGCTAGAGCTGCAGGAGGCTCTGGTTCGATCCCTGGGTTGAGAAGATCCCCTGGAGGAGGGTATAGCAACACTCCAGTATTTTTGCTTGGAGAGTCCCATGAATAGAGGAGTCTGGTGGGCTACAGTCCATGGAGTTGTAAAGAGTCAGACATGAATGAAGCGATTTAGCATGCATGCATGCACACATTATTGTTTCTATGTTTCCGAAAAGTTGTGTAAAGATAGTGGGTTATACATAAAATTTCATCGATCACACCACAAAAGATCCTACTTAAAAGAAGTGCTTGGTGAGTCCCATTGTGAAGCAACTAATAACTGTGAAATGTTCTGCTTTTGAAGATCTGTCTTTTGGATAGAATGGGCTAAAAGTGAGACTTCCTAGAAAGAGTTAAGTTCTGTAAGGTTTTTTTTTTTTAAACATCTATTTATTTATTATTTTTGGGTAGGGTGGGGTGGGGAAGGAGGGAGAGGGGCAGGTGGGCCCTTCTATTGGTCTTTCATTTGTCCATTTTCATCCATCTTTGTTCTTTGGCCCGTGTGGGCCTCTCATCGTGGTGGCCTCCATTGTCGCAGAGCGCTGGCTCTGGGCGGATGCGCTCCAGAGCTCCGGCTTGGTAGTTGGACACATCGGTCCAACCGCTCCGCGGCACGTGGGATCTTCCCAGGCCAGGGATTGAATTGGCGCCCCTTGCACTGCAAGGCAGTGTTCTTACCCATTGGACCACCAGGGAAGCCCTCTGTAAGGTTTTAAAGGTGTTTCTTTTCACTGCTTTTCACTATGACTTGGCACACACAACAAGGTACTTTAAAAGGTCATATAAATTACCTCAGGATTCTTGAAGGCAAATGTTCCCAACTGTGTGTGTAAGACTTCAGGATGATGGTCTGTATATTGAGAAAAAGTACTTGTGCATATTTCTCCTGGGAATATTTTAAAGGAATTCTGAGTTATGGCACTTGAAAATGAGGTTTTGGTTTCCATTGTGTTGAGCATCACGTGCACAAGATGCAATTTCACTCAAAGGTGTGCAAGTTGTCAAACTGTCTGCAATTAAGTAGGTCATAGACTCTTACTTTTACTCAAATACTTTGGCTACCCGATGCAAATATCCAACTCATTGGAAAAGACCCTGATGCTGGGAAAAATTGAGGTCAAGAGAAGAAGGCCTGAGTTTGAGCCAGCTCTGGGAGATAGTGAAGGACAGGGAGGCCTGGCGTGTCACAGGGTCGCAAAGAGTTGAACATGACTTAGTGACTGAACAACAACAACAACATGTTCTTACTTGGAAGAGTTCTTTTTTAAATTACTTACCTAATTAATGATGTAATCTTTGGCCGTGCTGGGTCTTCATTGCTGCTTGCGGACTTTCTCCGGTTTTGGCGAGCAGCAGCTACTCGCGAGTTGTGGTATTCGAGTCTCTCACTGTAGCGGCTTCTCTGGTGGAGCACAGTCTCTAGGGTGCTTGGGCTTCAGTAGCTGTGGTGGTCTTCCTGGACCAGGGATGGAACCCATGTCCCCTGCATTGGCAGGTGGATACTTAACCACCAGATACCAGGGAAGTCCCTGAAAGAGTTTTTTGATTGTAGCTGTTTCGGTAGGGTTACCTGCAGAATCATAGAATTTTCAGAGTTGGAAGAAACCTTAGTTTCTTGTTGAGTCATCTTCTCCTTCTTAGTCTTTCTCACACAGAGCCCTACAGAAGTTCCTCAACTTGTCCATGTTGCCCAGCTAGGTAGTAATTCTTTTAATGTACCACCCCACATCCAATTCTGTTTAGATTCTTCACTCATTAAGCCTCCAAACCCTAAGTTTCTTAGTCCTATCTATTCCTTACAAATTTGTTATTTATTTGTCTGAAAAATATAAAAGCTGCCTGCCTTGGTCACTTGGTAGGCGCCGTTTCTATAAGACCTCCATGTGCACAAATTAAAATTAGTTTCTTTTTCTCTTATTAATCAGTCAGTTAATGCAGCCACAAGAACTTAAGAAGGGTAGAAGGGGAAATTTCCCCTCCTTGACCACACATAAAGGGCGAGAGAACCTTAAAACCATGTAGAATTGGCTAGAGACAGGACTGGCATGACTAGGGTGTTCAAGAATTTTCTTTTCCTAACTGACTGTCAGTGATAGTGGGAAACTCTCCCAGTGAGAATCTGAAACAAATAAGTTATAGAAAAATTATCCCGGTACTTCTTTTCATAGACTCTTACTTTACTAAATTTGGGAAAAAAAAACCCTGATGCTGGGAAAAATTGAGGTCAAGAGAAGAAGGCCTGAGTTTGAGCCAGCTCTGGGAGATAGTGAAGGACAGGGAGGCCTGGCGTGTCACAGGGTCGCAAAGAGTTGAACATGACTTAGTGACTGAACAACAACAACAACATGTTCTTACTTGGAAGAGTTCTTTTTTAAATTACTTACCTAATTAATGATGTAATCTTTGGCCGTGCTGGGTCTTCATTGCTGCTTGCGGACTTTCTCCGGTTTTGGCGAGCAGCAGCTACTCGCGAGTTGTGGTATTCGAGTCTCTCACTGTAGCGGCTTCTCTGGTGGAGCACAGTCTCTAGGGTGCTTGGGCTTCAGTAGCTGTGGTGGTCTTCCTGGACCAGGGATGGAACCCATGTCCCCTGCATTGGCAGGTGGATACTTAACCACCAGATACCAGGGAAGTCCCTGAAAGAGTTTTTTGATTGTAGCTGTTTCGGTAGGGTTACCTGCAGAATCATAGAATTTTCAGAGTTGGAAGAAACCTTAGTTTCTTGTTGAGTCATCTTCTCCTTCTTAGTCTTTCTCACACAGAGCCCTACAGAAGTTCCTCAACTTGTCCATGTTGCCCAGCTAGGTAGTAATTCTTTTAATGTACCACCCCACATCCAATTCTGTTTAGATTCTTCACTCATTAAGCCTCCAAACCCTAAGTTTCTTAGTCCTATCTATTCCTTACAAATTTGTTATTTATTTGTCTGAAAAATATAAAAGCTGCCTGCCTTGGTCACTTGGTAGGCGCCGTTTCTATAAGACCTCCATGTGCACAAATTAAAATTAGTTTCTTTTTCTCTTATTAATCAGTCAGTTAATGCAGCCACAAGAACTTAAGAAGGGTAGAAGGGGAAATTTCCCCTCCTTGACCACACATAAAGGGCGAGAGAACCTTAAAACCATGTAGAATTGGCTAGAGACAGGACTGGCATGACTAGGGTGTTCAAGAATTTTCTTTTCCTAACTGACTGTCAGTGATAGTGGGAAACTCTCCCAGTGAGAATCTGAAACAAATAAGTTATAGAAAAATTATCCTGGTACTTCTTTTCATGAAGAAACAGACAGATTCTAGCATGCTAAAAACCAAACACCTGATTTATAGAGGGGTTGAAGTATACTTTGCTATTGCAAAGAAGAAAGGATAAACTATTCGTGTTGATTAAATCTCTGTGTATTGTGCTCCATTTCTCCTTTCATCTCTTGCCTGCGGGTTTATGGGCCCAGCAGCCTTGATTAGTTCATGATGCTCATTTTATTTGTTTATTTATGTTGAGCTCCACTCTGTACCACTCGCTGGCCCAACTTGTTTGATGCATCATAAATATTAATGACTAATCTTTCCTACTGACAGCAAATAAAGAACAAGAAGTCTTTGGGTCCCTAAATGTCTCCCCAAATGATCTCAATTCACCAAATAGAGGCTTTGGATTAAAACAAGCCATCCTTACCTATATGAGAAAAGAATCTAAAAATGAGTGGTGTCTGTATAACTCACATTGCTGTCCAGCAGAAACTAACTCAACACTGTAAATCAGCTGTGCTTTAATAAGAATTTAAAACAACAACAACAAAAACAAGTCATCCTGAGACAGTTCTGAAAGGGGAAATATCAGACACTCCCTTATTAGTGTGAAATACTTATATTACTTTTCTTCCAACACCAAGTTGAAAGCTACAGTTAGGAAGAGATTCACCTATTTGGGGGTGGAAAAGGAAGCAGGAGTCGGAAGAGAAAGGGGCCCTGGGGTTCACAGGGAGCTCTGGACAGTTCAGAACACAGGAGGCTGTTACTGGTGAGGCCTGGAGGCTGGCTCTGGGAGGGGAATGAAGAAGCTGGTGATTTAGTCCTGAGTAAGTGGAGCTTCTTTAATTAAGGAATGATTGTATGGACATTATAATATCTGCTCCTTTGTATTTATTAGATCCTGTGTAGAATAATCCAATGTGTTTATTAATGCAGACAAAAGGTAGAAGGAAATTTCCCCTCCTTGACCACACATAAAGGGCGAGAGAACCTTAAAACCATGTAGAATTGGCTAGAGACAGGACTGGCATGACTAGGGTGTTCAAGAATTTTCTTTTCCTAACTGACTGTCAGTGATAGTGGGAAACTCTCCCAGTGAGAATCTGAAACAAATAAGTTATAGAAAAATTATCCTGGTACTTCTTTTCATGAAGAAACAGACAGATTCTAGCATGCTAAAAACCAAACACCTGATTTATAGAGGGGTTGAAGTATACTTTGCTATTGCAAAGAAGAAAGGATAAACTATTCGTGTTGATTAAATCTCTGTGTATTGTGCTCCATTTCTCCTTTCATCTCTTGCCTGCGGGTTTATGGGCCCAGCAGCCTTGATTAGTTCATGATGCTCATTTTATTTGTTTATTTATGTTGAGCTCCACTCTGTACCACTCGCTGGCCCAACTTGTTTGATGCATCATAAATATTAATGACTAATCTTTCCTACTGACAGCAAATAAAGAACAAGAAGTCTTTGGGTCCCTAAATGTCTCCCCAAATGATCTCAATTCACCAAATAGAGGCTTTGGATTAAAACAAGCCATCCTTACCTATATGAGAAAAGAATCTAAAAATGAGTGGTGTCTGTATAACTCACATTGCTGTCCAGCAGAAACTAACTCAACACTGTAAATCAGCTGTGCTTTAATAAGAATTTAAAACAACAACAACAAAAACAAGTCATCCTGAGACAGTTCTGAAAGGGGAAATATCAGACACTCCCTTATTAGTGTGAAATACTTATATTACTTTTCTTCCAACACCAAGTTGAAAGCTACAGTTAGGAAGAGATTCACCTATTTGGGGGTGGAAAAGGAAGCAGGAGTCGGAAGAGAAAGGGGCCCTGGGGTTCACAGGGAGCTCTGGACAGTTCAGAACACAGGAGGCTGTTACTGGTGAGGCCTGGAGGCTGGCTCTGGGAGGGGAATGAAGAAGCTGGTGATTTAGTCCTGAGTAAGTGGAGCTTCTTTAATTAAGGAATGATTGTATGGACATTATAATATCTGCTCCTTTGTATTTATTAGATCCTGTGTAGAATAATCCAATGTGTTTATTAGAAAATTATCCAGAAATAGCCTGGTGGGACCTCTGGTCTTTCATTTAGAGAGCTGTCTGGTGGGAGAAAAATGATGTGTAGAAAATTGGAGGTTTGCACAGGGCAGCGTTCGCTTTGGCCAGCTGTGCTCTTCACCTTTCACCTGGTGGCTAATTGCCTGTGGATCTCAGAAACTGAAGCTAATTAGAAAATAAGAAATTAGAAATTTCAGTAACTGGGACATTCCAAAGGTCTTTAGGAAACTTGTTTCCCTTCCAAAGCAAATTTTGCTTACATTTACCTTTTGCTATCATGAAGCAAGTATTACCTAAATAAGTGTCCTAGCATGAGTAAGTCTCCAAGATATATTTTGCCTTATTAATATTATCATCAGGGCTTCCCTGGTGCTCCAGTGGTTAAGGACACTGCCTTGCAGTGCAAGGGGCGCCAGTTTGATCCCTGGCCTGGGAAGATCCCACGTGCCGCGGAGTAGCTGGACCGATGTGTCCAACTACCGAGCCGGAGCTCTGGAGCGCGTGCGCCCAGAGCGGGTGCTCTGCGACAACAGAGGCCACCGCGATGAGAGGCCCATGTGGGCCAGAGAACAAAGATGGATGAAAATGGACAAATGAAAGACCAATAGAAGTAGCCCGCCTGCTCCTCTCCCTCCCCACCCCTCCCCCACCAAAATGAATAAATAAATAAATCTTAAAAAAAAATTATCATAATTTTTTGGCCATACCATGCAGCATGTGGAATCATTTTATTTTAATTTTATCTCTTTATCTTTTGGGGGGTGGGGTGGGGAGGTAGGGAGATGGGCGGGCCACTTCTATTGGTCTTTCATTTATCTGTTTTCATCCGTCTTTATTCTTTGGCTCCTGTGGGCCTTCCATCACGATGGCTTCTGTCGTTGCAGAGCGCTGGCTCTGGGCACACGCGCGCCAGAGCTCTGGCTCGGTAATTGGACACATCAGTCCAGCTGCTCCGCGGCATGTGGGATTTTCCCAGGCCAGGGATCGAACTGGCGCCCCTTACACTGCAAGGCGGTGTCCTTACCCACTGAACCACCCTGGGAAGCCCAGCATGTGGAATCTTAAATCTCCAACCAGAGAGAATGGAGTCTTCACCGCTGAACCAGCACAGAAGTCCCTTCCCAGATATGTTAAGGGAACAAAATAGGTTTCAGGACTAAGCCTTAAACATGATACAGACACACTGCTACAGATCCTCTATAAGTAAGTACATGAATATATATATGTAAAGCAGCTGTCTCATGAAGTTGTTATGAGGATTCAAAAAAGATGATGTGTATAAAATTCCTAGAATGTCTTCAGCCAGTGCAAATATATCACAAGTGTTAACTATGATGTAATGCATTTAGAAAGACTTGTACTGAACTTGTTGTCAACAGTGGGGTAGGGTGGATGGATAAGTTGGACTGTAGCATGATCTTTAATATTTAAATACTTCTGCAATAAAGAGATATGCTCACAAATTACTTATATAATTAAAAAGGAATTTAATAAATCTTAAAAACAGATATATTGACTAAAATTTTAAGATAGATATCACAAGCAGGGCCGCCACTGGACCTGGGCAGGGGAGATCCTGCCCTTAGCCTTGTGTTTCAGAGTCCTGCATCTCAGAGAACACATGGGCAGCTCTCTCACTTGGGCATTGGTACCCAACCTGGGCATGGTATGATTTACCGCTAATTAA
Source organism: Tragulus kanchil (assembly GCA_022376925.1). Classification (NCBI taxonomy): domain Eukaryota; kingdom Metazoa; phylum Chordata; class Mammalia; order Artiodactyla; family Tragulidae; genus Tragulus; species Tragulus kanchil. The sequence goes on from JAIOJX010000005.1 coordinate 166,303,185, forward strand.
AAACCCAAGCATCTGTTTTGTGACGAGCTCCGTTTACGTCCTGGGGAATTGCTTCTGCAGCTCTCTTGCCCTTGAACAAAGGCAAGTGCCCCCAAATGCCAGGAAGGGGGAGGCTTGTCCTGCTGCCTGTGTGGGAGCTGCTTTATCGCATAAGGGGATTTGAGCAGCAGAGCACTGAGGTAAAGAAGAGACAATTTAATTAATTTATCATTAATTAACTTACAATGGATTCTTGCATAAAGAGTTATTGTTTACCAGTAGTGCCAATGTTCATTTTCTTGCTTCTCTTGTGTTCCAATTCTTGGTTCCAGGGTATTATAAATTAGCGTGGTAGTTGCAGGCCGGTCGAACTGTCCAGCTGCCCCATGTGGGATTTTCCCAGGCCAGGATCGAACTGGCGCACACTGCAAGGCGGTGTCCTTACCCACTGAACCACCCTGGGAAGCCCAGCATGTGGAATCTTAAATCTCCAACCAGAGAGAATGGAGTCTTCACCGCTGAACCAGCACAGAAGTCCCTTCCCAGATATGTTAAGGGAACAAAATAGGTTTCAGGACTAAGCCTTAAACATGATACAGACACACTGCTACAGATCCTCTATAAGTAAGTACATGAATATATATATGTAAAGCAGCTGTCTCATGAAGTTGTTATGAGGATTCAAAAAAGATGATGTGTATAAAATTCCTAGAATGTCTTCAGCCAGTGCAAATATATCACAAGTGTTAACTATGATGTAATGCATTTAGAAAGACTTGTACTGAACTTGTTGTCAACAGTGGGGTAGGGTGGATGGATAAGTTGGACTGTAGCATGATCTTTAATATTTAAATACTTCTGCAATAAAGAGATATGCTCACAAATTACTTATATAATTAAAAAGGAATTTAATAAATCTTAAAAACAGATATATTGACTAAAATTTTAAGATAGATATCACAAGCAGGGCCGCCACTGGACCTGGGCAGGGGAGATCCTGCCCTTAGCCTTGTGTTTCAGAGTCCTGCATCTCAGAGAACACATGGGCAGCTCTCTCACTTGGGCATTGGTACCCAACCTGGGCATGGTATGATTTACCGCTAATTAAAAACCCAAGCATCTGTTTTGTGACGAGCTCCGTTTACGTCCTGGGGAATTGCTTCTGCAGCTCTCTTGCCCTTGAACAAAGGCAAGTGCCCCCAAATGCCAGGAAGGGGGAGGCTTGTCCTGCTGCCTGTGTGGGAGCTGCTTTATCGCATAAGGGGATTTGAGCAGCAGAGCACTGAGGTAAAGAAGAGACAATTTAATTAATTTATCATTAATTAACTTACAATGGATTCTTGCATAAAGAGTTATTGTTTACCAGTAGTGCCAATGTTCATTTTCTTGCTTCTCTTTTGTGTTCCAATTCTTGGTTCCAGGGGTATTATAAATTAGCGTGGTAGTTGCAGTAGTTACACATGGCAGCTGGAGAATATTCTGCCATATTAAAACAATGCATGAAGAAAAAGTGAAAGTCACTTTCACTTAGTCACTTGGTTCTGTCCAGCTCTTTGCAATCCCATGGACTGTAGCTCGCCAGGCTCCTCTGTCCATGGAATTCTCCAGACAAGAACACTGGAGTAGTAGCTATTCTCTTCTTCAGGAGATCTTCTCTGTCAAGGATTCGAATGCAGATTCTTTACCATCTGGGCCACCAGGGAAGCCCAACACAATGCATGCTATTCTTCAATTTGTATATAGACAAGTCTGGATATAACACACATGAAGCATGGTGTATTTTTTATATAGGCAACTGCATGAATGCTAGAATTATGAGTAGCATTGCTTCTATCATATATATTTTATATGTCTTGATCATATTTTCAAAACCTTAAATGGCTTCAGTTTTAAGCCCTTTTGATTTAAAGCCTTTATCTTCATTAATTAAAAATTTTATTTTGCTCATATATATCCTGTGGTGAGCCCCCTCACCACTTTGGAATATTTTAGAAAAAATAACCTATTTTAAGGCATAAAAATAATTTTAATTTAAACATTTTAATGTTTTCTTTTAATTTATATTTTTAATAAAAAGTTACTCCAATGTTATGCATTAGAATATTATTAATTTTTGATTATTTAACCATTTAGGTCATTGCTATCAATAGCACACAGATTACGTGAAAATTGTAGAAATATAATTATGATTTCACTGAAATGAAGTCCAGAGAAACAATTTATGAAATAAATGGAATTTATAAATGATATCTATCTTTTGTCACTTATTAGTTGAACACCCTGATTTGGACAATAATACATTTAATTGTATTGGACATTTTGGCAACCTTCAGTTATATAAAAAGCTGACTTTGAGGCTTCCCTGGCATTCCACTGATTGAGACTCTGTGCTTCCATGGGGTAGATATAAGTTTTGTAAATATTTTTTTTCCAGCCTATGGCTTGTCTTTTCATTGTTTTAAGAGCTTTTTTTTTTTTAAACATTTATTTATTTATTTATTTTGGCAGGGGTGGAGAAGGAGGGGGGTGGGTGGGCCACTTCTATTGGTCTTTCATTTGTCTAGTTTCATCCATCTTCGTTCTTTGGCCCATGTGGGCCTCCCATCGCGGTGGCATCTGTTGTCGCAGAGCACCTGCTCTGGGCGCATGCGCTCCAGAGCTCCGGCTCGGTAGTTGGACACATCGGTCCAACCGCTCCGCGGCACGTGGGATCTTCCCAGGCCAGGGATCGAACCGGCGCCCCTTGCACTGCAAGGCGGTGTCCTGACCCACTGGACCACCAGGGAAGCCCTAAGAGCATTTTTTGAAGCAAAAGATTTAAATATCTATGCAGTCCAATTTATCAATTTTAAAACATTTTAATGAGCAGACTACTGAAATACTTAGAAATGAAAAGCCATAATGTAATTTTACTTCTAATACAGCTAAAAGAAGGTTATACACACAGGACAGTCAGCAGCTGTTAAATCCTGGTGATAAGTAGGCACTGTGTACTTGACTTTTTTTTGTGCATTGAACAGATTTCCTTTAAACGTTTCAAAATATACAGTATATAAGAAAAGAATGATTGGCTAGAGACAACCCCTAAAATAATCCCATCACCATAAAACCCAAGACTGTGCACCATGTGACAGAGTGGTTCCCTTGGGTTCCCTTCCTCTTCTGCTCTCTGCCTGGATGCCCTTCCCAATAAAGTCTCTTGCTTTGTTAGCAAACTAAAATAAAAAAGTAAGTGTTGGTTTTTGTCTCTTACTTGATAAATATTTGCCTAACTGAAACCCTAAACTTTTCTTTTGTTTTCTTTTATAAATTTTATGGCATTATTAGCCCTTGTGTGTGTGCTCATCCGTTCAGTGGTGTCTGACTCTTTGCGACCCTCTGGACTGTAGCCCACCAGGCTCCTCTGTCCGTGGGATTCTCCAGGCAAGAGTACTGGAGAGGGTTGCCATGCCCTCTTCTAGGGGATCTTCCTGACCCAGGGATCAAACCCTTGTCTCCTGGGCCTCCTGCACTGGTAGGCGAATTCCTTACCGCGGTGCCATTAGGGAAACCCAACCCTCATGTTTAGCTCTGTGCATATTTTGAATTGTCTTATTCTGAGTGGTCTGAGGTAAAATCTGAAGTATGTGGGTTTTTTTCCCTTAATATATGAATGATCAATTACTCCAGGACCATTTATTGAAAAGATTGTTATTTTTGTCCATTGAATTACCTGGCACTTTTGTTAAAATCCACCTGATCATATATGTATGTGTCTAATTCTAACAGTATTTTATTGCATTGATATCTGTGTTTACCCTTTTATAAATGTTACCCTGTTTTCATGACTGAAGTTTTGGGACGATATTAAAGAGGAGAACAAAATGCCCTAGGGACCCCAGAAATAAAACTCTGATGAAAGAGAGATTGGGGGCTGGCTGGTGTATACTTGGGGTGTCCCAATTCACACGGGTGATTCCATGTGCACTGAAGAGAATTTATAGTCTGAAATTAAACTTTCAGGTAAAAAAGAAAGTTTTTTTTTTTTTTTTGAGAAAATTCAAAGTTCTCTATGAGTTTGCGACATTCAAACTCAGGGGTGCTTCTCTATTTAAGGGCTTCTTAAATAATTCAGGGGCTTCCTCCATGCAGGAGATGCAGGTTTGATCCCTGGATGGGAAAGATCCTCTGGAGAAAGAAATGACGACCCATTACAGTATTCATGTCCAGAGAATCCCATGGACAGAGAAGCCTGATGAGGTCACAGAGGAGTCCGACACGACTTAGTGACAAACAACACAACAAAATAAATTAGACCTTAGACACTGACACTGAACTTGGAGGTATGAGATGGCAGAAAGTTAATACTTGCTGCCCATCAGAGATGGCATGCTAGGGGTTAAACTGTAATCTCTCTGCAGGACTAGTTTTTATTTATAAAGTAAAGACGAGGTATCTCTTGCTGATATGAAAAGAAAAATATATTTATTGCTTTTTTAACCAAACACCCTAGATCCAATCCTGTTGTCTTTGATTGACAGCGTGACCCTTACCTGCAATACATCCCAGTTTCAGTGGATAAGACAACATAATTGGGCATTTGTTTGCCACCTGCCTTCCACAGAAGCCGGTGGAACTCAAGAGCCAAGTACGAAGCTGAGTCAGGTCAAAAGGGCATCTGTACTCATGGTCTGAATCTATTCCCCAGAGCATACAGTCTATTTTGGGAATCAGAGACATGAGTCACCAAGCTGGCCTGGGTTCCTTGGAAAACTCAGAGCAGCGGCGTCACGGCAGCGCACAGAGGCAAGGTAGATGTGTTGTCTGATATAGACTACTTGACAAGGTACCTGAGCGTCAGCTGCCTCCTTCCCCAACGTCAGCAAGGAAAATGGAGCATTCACAACCATTTTTTCCACTTATTGAAGTTGAGGTGCTTATACTTTAGTCGGATTTGTGAGCCACGTCTCCTTTTGGCCTATGTGCTGACAGATTTCTGTTGGCTTGAATTGTCCTGTGCTGCATTTCTTCAGCAATGAATCCCTTACACAAATTCTAGTCCTTCCCTTTCAAGTGGCAATATTGTAGCACAGTTAGCAGGGGCTGTGTTCTTTGGAATAGCATTCCCGTTGTTGCTTGTCTATGTCCTAGCTAATCTCAGCTTTCCACCCTGCAGGTCTGGGAGATAAGGGCTGTTATTCATCAAAACTAGCTTCTGATTGTTACCAATCAGCTTATTCTGAAGGCATTCTCATCGCCCCCCTCCATTGTTTGTGAAATCGATTAAGACAGACTAAGTAAAATTAAGAAATGTTAAACCTCTGAAAGAATTATGATGAAAAAAGAAGACCCCAAGTACTAAATTTATCATAGAGTGCATTTCCAATGAATACATATCTCAGATGAAAAATAATGAGTTACATGAGATTCTTTTCCCCCTAAATAAAACTTTGTATAATGCATAGGTATGAGATGGCAGAAAGTTAATACTTGCTGCCCATCAGAGATGGCATGCTAGGGGTTAAACTGTAATCTCTCTGCAGGACTAGTTTTTATTTATAAAGTAAAGACGAGGTATCTCTTGCTGATATGAAAAGAAAAATATATTTATTGCTTTTTTAACCAAACACCCTAGATCCAATCCTGTTGTCTTTGATTGACAGCGTGACCCTTACCTGCAATACATCCCAGTTTCAGTGGATAAGACAACATAATTGGGCATTTGTTTGCCACCTGCCTTCCACAGAAGCCGGTGGAACTCAAGAGCCAAGTACGAAGCTGAGTCAGGTCAAAAGGGCATCTGTACTCATGGTCTGAATCTATTCCCCAGAGCATACAGTCTATTTTGGGAATCAGAGACATGAGTCACCAAGCTGGCCTGGGTTCCTTGGAAAACTCAGAGCAGCGGCGTCACGGCAGCGCACAGAGGCAAGGTAGATGTGTTGTCTGATATAGACTACTTGACAAGGTACCTGAGCGTCAGCTGCCTCCTTCCCCAACGTCAGCAAGGAAAATGGAGCATTCACAACCATTTTTTCCACTTATTGAAGTTGAGGTGCTTATACTTTAGTCGGATTTGTGAGCCACGTCTCCTTTTGGCCTATGTGCTGACAGATTTCTGTTGGCTTGAATTGTCCTGTGCTGCATTTCTTCAGCAATGAATCCCTTACACAAATTCTAGTCCTTCCCTTTCAAGTGGCAATATTGTAGCACAGTTAGCAGGGGCTGTGTTCTTTGGAATAGCATTCCCGTTGTTGCTTGTCTATGTCCTAGCTAATCTCAGCTTTCCACCCTGCAGGTCTGGGAGATAAGGGCTGTTATTCATCAAAACTAGCTTCTGATTGTTACCAATCAGCTTATTCTGAAGGCATTCTCATCGCCCCCCTCCATTGTTTGTGAAATCGATTAAGACAGACTAAGTAAAATTAAGAAATGTTAAACCTCTGAAAGAATTATGATGAAAAAAGAAGACCCCAAGTACTAAATTTATCATAGAGTGCATTTCCAATGAATACATATCTCAGATGAAAAATAATGAGTTACATGAGATTCTTTTCCCCCTAAATAAAACTTTGTATAAATGTGCATAGGTGTATGTTGTGTGTTTGCATAGGGGTGTGTGTGTGTGTGTGTGTTTATGGTCAGGGTACTGTCTCCAACACTGATGTTGTTATCAGGCTGGGAGTTCCCTGCTGATCCAGTGGTTAGACTCTGCTCTTTCAATACAGGGCGTGCAGGTTCGATCCCCAGTAAGAGAACTAGGTCCCGCATGCTCTGTGACCAAAAAAGGCAGACAGACAGAGAGACAGACAGACAGACAGACAGGAAGGAAGAATTTTAGGCTCTTTATTGACCTTGAAATCCACACAACTTCAAACTTTAAATTTTACAGGTAGGGAAACTGGGCTCAGAGTGATGAGGAGACCGCTCTGAGGTCCCACAGCTTCTGTGTAGCAGTGACCAGAGTAACTCAGATTCCACGATTTTAATCCATGAGAGGTTTCCTTACCTAGTGTAAAACATGCATGGTGCAGGCTTTGTTTTAAACGGTTTCTTTTCAAAAAGCTCTCTTTCTCTGATTAGAATTTGCTTTACCATCCTTATTTGCCCAGGACCCATAGGGTCTCTGGGACTCAGGGGTTTGGCTAAAACCAGGGAAGTCCAGAAAAACCAGGATTAGTTTATGACCCTAGTGCATAGGGCTAACTTCCTTACCTTTAACTTTGCCTTGCAAGCTCTGCACTTTAAAAGTGAACCTGTGGGCTTCCCTGGTGGTCCAGTGGGTAAGGACACTGCCTTGCAGTGCAAGGGCCGCCGGCTCCATCCCTGGCCTGGGAAGATCCCACATGCCGTGGAGCGGCTGGACCCATGTGTCCAATTACCGAGCCGGAGCTCTGGAGCGCATGCGCCCAGAGCCGATGCTCTGCGACAACAGAGGCCACTGCGATGGGAGGCCCACATGGGCCAAAGAACAAAGATGGATGAAAATAGACAAATGAAAAAGACCAATAGAAGTGGCCTGCCCACCCCCCTCCCTCCCCAACCCGCACCCCCCTCACCCGATAAATAAATAAATAATTTTTTTTTTTTTTTTAAAAAGTGAACCTGGGGCTTCCCTGGTGGTCCAGTGGGTAAAGAGTCTGCCTTGCAGTGCAAGGGGCGCTAGTTCAATCCCTGGCCTGGGAAGATCCCACGTGCCGTGGAGCGGCTGGACCTGTGTGTCCAGTTGTGAGCCAGGGCTCTGGAGTGCATGCGCCCAGAGCCAGTGCTCTGCAACAAGAGAGGCCACTGTGATGGGAGGCCCACACAGGCCAAAGAAGAAGAACAACAAAAAAAGGTGGATGGAAATAAATGAAAAAAAAAAAAGCGAGCCTGATGACCTAGAGGGATGGGATGGGAGCAGGGAGGGAGGGGATGTACATATAATTATGGCTAATTTGCCTTGTTGTATGGTAGAAGCCAACACAATATCATAAAGCAATTATCCTCCAATTAAAAAATAAATATTCTGAGATAAATTGCAATGGAATTAAAAAAGAAAAAAGCCTGATTGTGGAGAACACTCCTAGCTGCCTGGGCTGTTTAAGGATTCTGTGTGGTTTGTTAGCATTCTAAGGGCACATCTGAGAGTGTCCGCTTGAAGATGACCCTTTGTAAGTCATACTTTTACATCTTTGAACTGACCATTAGATATCAACACGTTGTCAATTAAAAACAGTTTGCATGTGTTAAAAGAACAACTAATTTTAATTCGTTAGAAAGGATCTTGATTTGATTTGATTATATAGTTTGAATTTTATGGCTGAAATAAAAGGTTAAAGTGGATAGGTAACTGAAATAGAACGTGTGCATCATGGGAACTTAGCTTTAAATTTTTTATATACCTTGGTGTAATTAATAAAACATCTCTTAGCGCCGAATTGCGTGATTGCATGAATCCATGAACTCCCCGAGTGTCAGAGCCAGTCAGGTGACTTTAGTCCTTATCTGAAGAATAAACCTGTTCCAGCTGCAGTGGCTGGTGAATTCCTGACTATAGAAAATGGAATCTGTACTGTCTTTGAAGAGGGAATGAACGTTTTCTGCAGTTCTCTTCACCTGCTGGAAATCCAGCCAAAGATGAGGAGCGTGTATATTTCTGTAGTGGATGGTGGACTTGCCTGCCCAGTCTCCTTCACCCTCTTCCTCTGTTAGCGGGGCGCCTCCCCCTTCTTTGGGGCACGGCCCTTTTCCCCTCCAGCTGTGTTTCAGGGGCTTCCGTCATAATACCCCACATTCCTGCCCCCTGCAGTGGGTACCTGATCCGCTTGGGTCCTACACGTCTGTATGACTTTCTCAGCACTGCTGTAACAAACTATCACAAAGCAGGTAGCTTACCATAGCAGAAACCTACCCTTGCACCATTAGGAGTTCAAAATCAAGATGCTGGCTTGGTTGGCGTCTCTGAGAGGCCCTGAGGAGAATCTGTTCGCCCACACAGGCCAAAGAAGAAGAACAACAAAAAAAGGTGGATGGAAATAAATGAAAAAAAAAAAAGCGAGCCTGATGACCTAGAGGGATGGGATGGGAGCAGGGAGGGAGGGGATGTACATATAATTATGGCTAATTTGCCTTGTTGTATGGTAGAAGCCAACACAATATCATAAAGCAATTATCCTCCAATTAAAAAATAAATATTCTGAGATAAATTGCAATGGAATTAAAAAAGAAAAAAGCCTGATTGTGGAGAACACTCCTAGCTGCCTGGGCTGTTTAAGGATTCTGTGTGGTTTGTTAGCATTCTAAGGGCACATCTGAGAGTGTCCGCTTGAAGATGACCCTTTGTAAGTCATACTTTTACATCTTTGAACTGACCATTAGATATCAACACGTTGTCAATTAAAAACAGTTTGCATGTGTTAAAAGAACAACTAATTTTAATTCGTTAGAAAGGATCTTGATTTGATTTGATTATATAGTTTGAATTTTATGGCTGAAATAAAAGGTTAAAGTGGATAGGTAACTGAAATAGAACGTGTGCATCATGGGAACTTAGCTTTAAATTTTTTATATACCTTGGTGTAATTAATAAAACATCTCTTAGCGCCGAATTGCGTGATTGCATGAATCCATGAACTCCCCGAGTGTCAGAGCCAGTCAGGTGACTTTAGTCCTTATCTGAAGAATAAACCTGTTCCAGCTGCAGTGGCTGGTGAATTCCTGACTATAGAAAATGGAATCTGTACTGTCTTTGAAGAGGGAATGAACGTTTTCTGCAGTTCTCTTCACCTGCTGGAAATCCAGCCAAAGATGAGGAGCGTGTATATTTCTGTAGTGGATGGTGGACTTGCCTGCCCAGTCTCCTTCACCCTCTTCCTCTGTTAGCGGGGCGCCTCCCCCTTCTTTGGGGCACGGCCCTTTTCCCCTCCAGCTGTGTTTCAGGGGCTTCCGTCATAATACCCCACATTCCTGCCCCCTGCAGTGGGTACCTGATCCGCTTGGGTCCTACACGTCTGTATGACTTTCTCAGCACTGCTGTAACAAACTATCACAAAGCAGGTAGCTTACCATAGCAGAAACCTACCCTTGCACCATTAGGAGTTCAAAATCAAGATGCTGGCATGGTTGGCATCTCTGAGAGGCCCTGAGGGAGAATCTGTTCCATGTCTCTCACATAGCTTCTGGGGTGTGTGTGTGTGCTCAGTCGTGTCTGACTCTTTGCGATCCATGGACTGTAGCCCACCAGGCTCCTCTGCCCATGGGATTTTAAGGCAAGAATACTGGAGTGGGCTGCTATTCCATTCTCCAGGGGATCTTCCTGACCAGAGGATTGAACCCGTGTCTCTCACACCTTCTGCATTTCCAGGCAGACTTTACCACTGTGCCATCTGGGAAGCTGTAGGTTCTAGCAGTTGCTAGAGATCCTTGGCATTCCTTGGTTTGTAGATGCATCGGTCTAATGTCAGCCTCTGTCATCACGTGGTTTTCTCTGTGTGTGTGTATGTCTGTGTCCAAATCTCCCTCATCTTATAATGAAGGCACCAGTCACTGGATTAGAGACCGCTCTGATCCAGTGTGACTTCATCTTAACTTGATTACATCTGCAAAGACCCTGTTTCGACGCAAGATCACAGTCACTTGATATCCAGAACTAGGGCTTGAATATGTCCTTGGGGAGACAGAATTTAACCCACCACATCTTCTTTCCCATAGCGACTGACCTAGTGATAATCATGGTACCCAATCTGGGCCAGTCAGAGTACCCCCAACCTTGAAGCTTGGGGGACATCCTTTTTTCTCTCTTCCTTTTTTTCTTCAATATTTATTTATTTATTTACTTGGCTGCATTGGGTCTTAGTTGCGGCACACAGGCTTCATTGCCCCGAGGCATGTGGAACCTCGGTTTCCCAAAGGTGGAACTAATATCCCCTACATTGGGAGGTGGATTCTTAACCACTGAACCATCAGGGAAGTCCCCATTCTTGCTCTTTGCTTGAGAGAATCGTGGAGGGGCTGCTGGCCATTATGAGTCCAGACTCATGGAGAAGTTTGCTTGAAAAAGAGGAGCCCAGGAGCAGAGAAAAGCAGAGAGAGAAGGGTTCTGATGACATTCAGATTGTGACTTGCTCACACGAGTCTTGAGACGTATTTGAGATACTTTTTCAGTCATTAGCAGCCTAAGGATCCTAAATAATACAATTTAAAGATATTCTAGGATGTTGGGAGAAAGGACCCTGAAATGGGAACGCTGCCTTCCAGAAAGTGAGGACTTGGCCAAGTTCATTCCAAGGTGCCTGTGTTTACTTGGCAGGTCGGGGTGTGTGTGTGTGTGTGTGTGTATCTGCAGAGAGGAGGGCACCCTCCAGGCCACATGGAGATGCTAGCTTGCTTTGGATTGACACAGAGGTGGGCACAAGCTCTGACTTCATTTATTTTTCTTTCCATTATTCTGATCCTCTATCACTTTCATATGAATTTACAAAAGGAAACTTTTCTTGAGATCCTAAGAACAAAGGAACAATGTGCCATCTGGGAAGCTGTAGGTTCTAGCAGTTGCTAGAGATCCTTGGCATTCCTTGGTTTGTAGATGCATCGGTCTAATGTCAGCCTCTGTCATCACGTGGTTTTCTCTGTGTGTGTGTATGTCTGTGTCCAAATCTCCCTCATCTTATAATGAAGGCACCAGTCACTGGATTAGAGACCGCTCTGATCCAGTGTGACTTCATCTTAACTTGATTACATCTGCAAAGACCCTGTTTCGACGCAAGATCACAGTCACTTGATATCCAGAACTAGGGCTTGAATATGTCCTTGGGGAGACAGAATTTAACCCACCACATCTTCTTTCCCATAGCGACTGACCTAGTGATAATCATGGTACCCAATCTGGGCCAGTCAGAGTACCCCCAACCTTGAAGCTTGGGGGACATCCTTTTTTCTCTCTTCCTTTTTTTCTTCAATATTTATTTATTTATTTACTTGGCTGCATTGGGTCTTAGTTGCGGCACACAGGCTTCATTGCCCCGAGGCATGTGGAACCTCGGTTTCCCAAAGGTGGAACTAATATCCCCTACATTGGGAGGTGGATTCTTAACCACTGAACCATCAGGGAAGTCCCCATTCTTGCTCTTTGCTTGAGAGAATCGTGGAGGGGCTGCTGGCCATTATGAGTCCAGACTCATGGAGAAGTTTGCTTGAAAAAGAGGAGCCCAGGAGCAGAGAAAAGCAGAGAGAGAAGGGTTCTGATGACATTCAGATTGTGACTTGCTCACACGAGTCTTGAGACGTATTTGAGATACTTTTTCAGTCATTAGCAGCCTAAGGATCCTAAATAATACAATTTAAAGATATTCTAGGATGTTGGGAGAAAGGACCCTGAAATGGGAACGCTGCCTTCCAGAAAGTGAGGACTTGGCCAAGTTCATTCCAAGGTGCCTGTGTTTACTTGGCAGGTCGGGGTGTGTGTGTGTGTGTGTGTATCTGCAGAGAGGAGGGCACCCTCCAGGCCACATGGAGATGCTAGCTTGCTTTGGATTGACACAGAGGTGGGCACAAGCTCTGACTTCATTTATTTTTCTTTCCATTATTCTGATCCTCTATCACTTTCATATGAATTTACAAAAGGAAACTTTTCTTGAGATCCTAAGAACAAAGGAACAATGTAGAATGACAGGCTTTTCCCAGGATGACATGGGTGCTGTAATACCATGGGAGCATCTTGTCCAGTTGCCTGATTCATTGCAAGCATTCAAAGGTCACATTACAACATCACTGAAAAACTCTTTGCCAACAAGTGACATTCAGCAGGCAGGAGGCTCATGTTGCACCTGCTGGACAATTTTGGCTGCAAATAACAGAGCTTAAATATTAAGCACTTGCTTATCTTAGGCTTCCCTTGTAGCTCAGCTGGTAAAGAAGCCGTCTGCAATGCAGGAGACCCTGGCTGAACTCTTGGGTCGGGAAGATCCCCTGGAGAAGGGAAAGGCTACCCACTCCAGTATTCTTGCCTGGAGAATTCCATGGTTGGTCCATGGGTCGCAAAGAGTAGGACATGACTGAGTGACTTTCACTTTCTTACATAACAAAGGATGCAGACATAGGGCTTCAGTGGCATCATAAGTGTCTGTGGCTTCCACCTTAAGGGCGCTAGCCTGCTGTGGACCCTGTTGCCTGGCAAAGCAATAAAGCTATTCTCTTTTAACTTCACCCCAAACTCTGAGACGTATTTCCATTTTGGGGTGCAGAGGTGAGGCCCGATTTGGCTTTAATTGTCGTGGGCATATGAAACTGGCAGGAGCCTCTTCAATCACCGCCAGCTTCCTGATGATGTTGCATCTGTCGCCTTGGCCGCCTGGCTTCCTCGTTATGTGCAGCTGCTGCTGGCTATGGGCAGACCCTCTGGGGCCACGTCCTAGCTCTTCGCAGCCTAAGGATCCTAAATAATACAATTTAAAGATATTCTAGGATGTTGGGAGAAAGGACCCTGAAATGGGAACGCTGCCTTCCAGAAAGTGAGGACTTGGCCAAGTTCATTCCAAGGTGCCTGTGTTTACTTGGCAGGTCGGGGTGTGTGTGTGTGTGTGTGTGTATCTGCAGAGAGGAGGGCACCCTCCAGGCCACATGGAGATGCTAGCTTGCTTTGGATTGACACAGAGGTGGGCACAAGCTCTGACTTCATTTATTTTTCTTTCCATTATTCTGATCCTCTATCACTTTCATATGAATTTACAAAAGGAAACTTTTCTTGAGATCCTAAGAACAAAGGAACAATGTAGAATGACAGGCTTTTCCCAGGATGACATGGGTGCTGTAATACCATGGGAGCATCTTGTCCAGTTGCCTGATTCATTGCAAGCATTCAAAGGTCACATTACAACATCACTGAAAAACTCTTTGCCAACAAGTGACATTCAGCAGGCAGGAGGCTCATGTTGCACCTGCTGGACAATTTTGGCTGCAAATAACAGAGCTTAAATATTAAGCACTTGCTTATCTTAGGCTTCCCTTGTAGCTCAGCTGGTAAAGAAGCCGTCTGCAATGCAGGAGACCCTGGCTGAACTCTTGGGTCGGGAAGATCCCCTGGAGAAGGGAAAGGCTACCCACTCCAGTATTCTTGCCTGGAGAATTCCATGGTTGGTCCATGGGTCGCAAAGAGTAGGACATGACTGAGTGACTTTCACTTTCTTACATAACAAAGGATGCAGACATAGGGCTTCAGTGGCATCATAAGTGTCTGTGGCTTCCACCTTAAGGGCGCTAGCCTGCTGTGGACCCTGTTGCCTGGCAAAGCAATAAAGCTATTCTCTTTTAACTTCACCCCAAACTCTGAGACGTATTTCCATTTTGGGGTGCAGAGGTGAGGCCCGATTTGGCTTTAATTGTCGTGGGCATATGAAACTGGCAGGAGCCTCTTCAATCACCGCCAGCTTCCTGATGATGTTGCATCTGTCGCCTTGGCCGCCTCTGGCTTCCTCGTTATGTGCAGCTGCTGCTGGCTATGGGCAGACCCCTCTGGGGCCACGTCCTAGCTCTTCATGGTTCCCCCACCCACTTTAAGCACTTGCCCTGGTGGTAGGCAATTCAGTGCTGAGGCCTGAGTGCCTGAGTGTTGGGACCCCTGGCACCCCAGGACCCAGCACAGCAGTTGCCCAGGGCAGGCACCCCCAAATCTTGGTGGGACAGATCTGGTACATATCCATGGACCACTGAATGTATATATATATATATATATTACCTTACATACAACCTCTACACTTTCTTGCTGTGGAGGGGTGTATTAGTTTTTTTTTTTTTTGAGGGGTGTATTAGTTTTTGAGGAATCAATTAGCATGAACTGGGTGGCTGAAACAACCAGAATTGTCTCAGTTCTGGAGCCCATAAAACTGAGAAGGACCCTGTAGTGCTTTCCTGGGTACAAAAACCCACCCTGAGTTTCCTGTTTGTGAAAAAATGGCTTTTGTCTCCTGGGTCTTCCCAGAGTTTCAGAGAACAGACTCGAACAAGGAGCTAATTAGGGCAGTGAGGGAATACTGAAACAAAGGGAAATCAGTCAAACAAGAAAAGTAATGATATCATGCTTCAACAATAGTTCAGATATATAGAAGATAAAGTAAATTTTAAAATTAAATACAAAAAAATTAAAAAATAGTTCCGATTGTGAAACAAAGTCCAAGCTCCCCCTCAAGGGCTATTCTAACAATCTGATGCATAGTTTTGAGTTGTTCTGAAGACTCTCAGACCCCGTCTAGCTGGAGGGTGGTGATACAGGCTGACCACCTAGACCCCAGGCTGGCTGGGACCCGGCCGATGATTACGCTTCCCTAAACACCAACCCTCTGACCTCTCTACCAGCCAGTCGTGCACCCAGAGGCCTCACCCTAAATGCTGCCTTTAAAAACCTTTCCCTGAGGACATACGTACGTATGCCTAGGACTGATTCATGTTGATGTGTGGCGGAAACCGGCATGCTGCAGTCCACAGGGCTGCAGAGTTGGACACAACTGAAGACTGAACTGAACTGATGGCAGAAACCAACAAGACATTGTAAAGTCATTCTTCTTCAATTAAAAATAAGCAAATGAGGGGCTTCCCTGGTGGTCCAGTGGAAGGAGAGTCCACCTTGCAGTGCAAGGGGCACTGGTTTGGTCCCTGGCCCGGGAAGATCTCACATGCTGAGGAATGGCTGGATTGGTGTGTCCAATTATGAGCCAGTGCTCTGGAGCACATGTGCCCAGAGCCAATGCTCTTCAATGAGAGAGGCCACTGCGATGGGAGGCCCACACAGGCCAAAGAATAATAATTAAAAAAAAAATGGGTAAAAATAAATAAATAAATCAAAAAGAAAAGAGACCAAAATTAAAAAAAAAAAAAAATAAGTAAATTAAAAAAAAACCCTTCCTTGTAAGCCTCTGGAAGCTGGGTCTTTTGCGTGCTAGCTGCCTGCTCTCCTTGCTTGGAATCTGACTTTTTCTTTTTTTTTTCTTTTGGCCTCTTTTATTGATTTTGTATTTATTTATTCTCATCCATCTCTATTCTTTGGCCTGTGTGCACCCCTCCTTGCAGCAGCCTCTCTCGCTGCAGAGTGCTGGCTCGCAATTGGACGCATGGGTCCAGCCACTCCACGGCACTTGGGGTCCTCCCAGGCCAGGGATCGCATCGGCGCCCCTCGCACTGCAAGGTGGACTCTCTACCTGCTGGACCACCAGGGAAGCCTGGAATCTGACTTTTAACTCCTTACATCCGCAGTGCCTCTCTTTCTAAGTAAGGTCCCATTCTGAAACACTGGGTTTAGGACTGGAAATATGAATTTGGTGACGGGGGAAATGATTCAACCCATAACAAGCGCTTGCCACATGGTATGGTTACTGTCCCCTGTTCTCAATTCGGTTGCTCTTTATCCATTTATTAATAAGTTAGAAAAGGTTGAAATGTATATAAATTCCTTTAAAGTATGGATTTAACTTTCCTTAATGAGGACCAAGGAAATACATGTTCCTCAGATAAACAAAACTTCTAAAATTCTGGGTTTTATCTGAAAATGGCAACTGAGGTTACTGCTGCTTAGTTGCTTCAGTCATGTCTGACTCTGTGTGACCCCCATGGACTGTCGCCCACCAGGCCCCCCTGTCCATGGGATTCTCTAGGCAAGAATATTGGAGTGGGTTGCCATGCCCTCCACCAGGGGATCTTCTTGACCCAGGGGTGGAACCCAGGTCTCCTGCGTTGCCGGCAGATTCCTCACCACTGAGCCATCAGGGAAGCCCTATACACTATACACACACACACACACAAGACCCCATGGACTATAGCTCGCCAGGCTTCTCTGTCCATGGAATATTCCAGGCGAGAATATTGGAGTGGGTTGCCATTTCTTTCTCCATTAAAAAGAAATATTTGTGTATTTAACCTGGCTGTGCTGGATCTCAGTTGTGGCGTGGGGGATCTAGTTCTTTGACCAGGGATTGAAGCCAGTCCTCCTGCTTTGGGAGTATGGACTCTTAGCCACTGGACCATCAGGGAAGTCCCACGAATCTTAGTGATCAGACAGATCGTGCTATTTCATCTCGGCCTCGCATATCTGTGAATAAACCACATCTTCCTTTGGAATCAGTGACTTGTATGCATGAGAATACCTTATTCTTAGCTGCGTGCCTTTAAGTAAAATGTAGCTCTGTCTTGTGACTGCATGGACCCAGATGACACAGGGTCTGTTAGAAGAAACTGGAAAAGATAGAAATAGCAAATCTTTTTCTCTGGTGTTTGCTCTGACACGCCTGCTGTAAGCGCAGGACTCGTTAACCGCTCCATCACCGCACCGTGGGCCTGCTGTTAGCCATCATCCCATTTACAGCTGCAGAGACGGGCGATGCACTGATCGCAGATGGCGCGCCTTGACTTTAACTCCTTACATCCGCAGTGCCTCTCTTTCTAAGTAAGGTCCCATTCTGAAACACTGGGTTTAGGACTGGAAATATGAATTTGGTGACGGAAATGATTCAACCCATAACAAGCGCTTGCCACATGGTATGGTTACTGTCCCCTGTTCTCAATTCGGTTGCTCTTTATCCATTTATTAATAAGTTAGAAAAGGTTGAAATGTATATAAATTCCTTTAAAGTATGGATTTAACTTTCCTTAATGAGGACCAAGGAAATACATGTTCCTCAGATAAACAAAACTTCTAAAATTCTGGGTTTTATCTGAAAATGGCAACTGAGGTTACTGCTGCTTAGTTGCTTCAGTCATGTCTGACTCTGTGTGACCCCGTGGACTGCAGCTGCCCAGGCTCCTCTGTCCATGGGATTCTCCAGGCAAGAATACTGGAGTGGGTGGCCATGCCCTCCTCCAGGGGATCTTCTTGACCCAGGGGTGGAACCCAGGTCTCCTGCGTTGCCGGCAGATTCCTCACCACTGAGCCATCAGGGAAGCCCTATACACTATACACACACACACACACAAGACCCCATGGACTATAGCTCGCCAGGCTTCTCTGTCCATGGAATATTCCAGGCGAGAATATTGGAGTGGGTTGCCATTTCTTTCTCCATTAAAAAGAAATATTTGTGTATTTAACCTGGCTGTGCTGGATCTCAGTTGTGGCGTGGGGGATCTAGTTCTTTGACCAGGGATTGAAGCCAGTCCTCCTGCTTTGGGAGTATGGACTCTTAGCCACTGGACCATCAGGGAAGTCCCACGAATCTTAGTGATCAGACAGATCGTGCTATTTCATCTCGGCCTCGCATATCTGTGAATAAACCACATCTTCCTTTGGAATCAGTGACTTGTATGCATGAGAATACCTTATTCTTAGCTGCGTGCCTTTAAGTAAAATGTAGCTCTGTCTTGTGACTGCATGGACCCAGATGACACAGGGTCTGTTAGAAGAAACTGGAAAAGATAGAAATAGCAAATCTTTTTCTCTGGTGTTTGCTCTGACACGCCTGCTGTAAGCGCAGGACTCGTTAACCGCTCCATCACCTCACCGTGGGGCTGCTGTTAGCCATCATCCCATTTACAGCTGCAGAGACGAGAGACGATGCACAGAATGATCAGCAGATGGCGCCAGAGCCAAACTTGAATGCAGGCCGCCTCCCCCCTAGCAGGAAAGGCGCGGGGTGATTCTGATGCTGTAACCCAGCAAGGGCTTGTGTGTCTGCGCGTACAAAGCCAGACTCCCAAGAGCCATAAAGTAAGTCTACAGCAGCGTAAAGATTTATTGCAGTAGACCAAGCAGGGAAGTGGGACACAATCCTCACATCCACTCCAACTTGGTCTTTGAGTTAGGGTATTTTTTTCAAAAAGGAAAGGAACAAAGAGACTGGGATCAATCACGTGACATTGATTTCTGTGACTTTCTTTAATTGAGGTTTCAGAGTGAGGATGTCTGGGGTTTATGATTCTCTGGCCTCTTGGTTCATGGGCTGGGGATCTCTGTTAGTTCATCCTGCCCTGGAGAAACAGCCCGAGTTTCTGGTTAAAAGTGGTATCTACAATAGCAATTTCAGCACATTAGCAATGTTATTGACAACAGGAACTTCGATACAATAATGGTGGTATTGACAAGAGCAACTTTAGTTCATCTGACTCGTGGATTAGGTTCAGTTAGCTCTAGATTGACGTCAGAGAGGACAAGAAAGGGAATGAAATTTTAGTCAGGGAGGCGAATCATAAACTCAGCTTTGGGGGAGACTCAGTTTCAACACTTCACCCTATTCCTGGCCATCACCCATAGCCTCTGGGGGAATTCACAGCCCCCAAGGGAGCACAGCAACTTTGCAGGAGGCTTTTGAAGAGCAGTGGCGTTGGGAGTGGAACCCGACATGAATTACAGTTAATTTTTGCCGCCTACACTTCTGGCTAAGAATCTGTCCTGGTGAGATGCTAAACTCAGTCACGCACCTGACAACAGTGCCAGAGCCCTGGGCTGCCTGGCCGCTGAGGCACTGTCCCTGTCCCACACTGTCCCTGGAGGTTTCCCCTCTCCAGGTGCTCGGTGGGAGCCTGTCCCCTTTGGAAGTCCTCCACCTCTATTCCCCCAGGACTCGTTAACCGCTCCATCACCTCACCGTGGGGCTGCTGTTAGCCATCATCCCATTTACAGCTGCAGAGACGAGAGACGATGCACAGAATGATCAGCAGATGGCGCCAGAGCCAAACTTGAATGCAGGCCGCCTCCCCCCTAGCAGGAAAGGCGCGGGGTGATTCTGATGCTGTAACCCAGCAAGGGCTTGTGTGTCTGCGCGTACAAAGCCAGACTCCCAAGAGCCATAAAGTAAGTCTACAGCAGCGTAAAGATTTATTGCAGTAGACCAAGCAGGGAAGTGGGACACAATCCTCACATCCACTCCAACTTGGTCTTTGAGTTAGGGTATTTTTTTCAAAAAGGAAAGGAACAAAGAGACTGGGATCAATCACGTGACATTGATTTCTGTGACTTTCTTTAATTGAGGTTTCAGAGTGAGGATGTCTGGGGTTTATGATTCTCTGGCCTCTTGGTTCATGGGCTGGGGATCTCTGTTAGTTCATCCTGCCCTGGAGAAACAGCCCGAGTTTCTGGTTAAAAGTGGTATCTACAATAGCAATTTCAGCACATTAGCAATGTTATTGACAACAGGAACTTCGATACAATAATGGTGGTATTGACAAGAGCAACTTTAGTTCATCTGACTCGTGGATTAGGTTCAGTTAGCTCTAGATTGACGTCAGAGAGGACAAGAAAGGGAATGAAATTTTAGTCAGGGAGGCGAATCATAAACTCAGCTTTGGGGGAGACTCAGTTTCAACACTTCACCCTATTCCTGGCCATCACCCATAGCCTCTGGGGGAATTCACAGCCCCCAAGGGAGCACAGCAACTTTGCAGGAGGCTTTTGAAGAGCAGTGGCGTTGGGAGTGGAACCCGACATGAATTACAGTTAATTTTTGCCGCCTACACTTCTGGCTAAGAATCTGTCCTGGTGAGATGCTAAACTCAGTCACGCACCTGACAACAGTGCCAGAGCCCTGGGCTGCCTGGCCGCTGAGGCACTGTCCCTGTCCCACACTGTCCCTGGAGGTTTCCCCTCTCCAGGTGCTCGGTGGGAGCCTGTCCCCTTTGGAAGTCCTCCACCTCTATTCCTCCAGCTCCATGGTCCCCCTGGCCTGAGGCTGCTGCTCTCTGGGCTGTTCTCCATTCATTAACAGTTCCCTCAGGGGCTGAGGCAGAGAGGAAAGAAGCTGATACCTCGTGTGGAATTTGGCGGAGTTGAGGCTGGCAGGAGCAAGGTTGAAACCAGTGGCTGAGACCCATGGAGGGTATGTGCTGCCCGGCTTGGCTGGCGTTGGCGCCCCAGCACCTGGCCTGGCAGCATCTGCAGCGCCTTCAGGAATGGTAAGGACAGACAGACACTCCTCTGCACTGGGAAACAAGCATGAAAAAACCATGGTCTCCAAGGTCATGGCAAAGATGCGCTTATTTTACTTGGGGAGAGGGAGGGAAAAGGGCTGGTTGTGGAGGGCACTTTTGTTTCCCGTGAAGTTTTTGTAGGGAGAAGGGTGGGACAGGGGAGCTATTAGCAAAAGTAGAGCGAGGACTGTTTTTAGGCCAGGACATCTTTTTTGTGTGTGGCAAGTGGGGAGGGATATGGCAAAGATTTTATGGTGCAGATTGCCTCTTCTGCCAGGTGAGGGGAGGGATGGATCAGACTGACCTGGGCACCCACATACCAGACTACCTCATTGGTGCCTACCAGAACATTCCTGATGGGTTGATTAAGATTACATTTCTGGGGGAGATTGAAACTGTAATGAAGTCAGGTATTCAGTGTAAGTTTGGTATCAGGGGTTTTAGTACAAGTGAGGCCATTTTGACCCTGTGGTTTTCTCTTTAACACTAGGTTAAACTCAGGGAAGATTGAGGGATTTAAGAGGTTTATTTCAGCTAAAATCCATCTGAACTCAAGTCTCCAGTGGGCCAGGTCAGCTTGAGCAAGCACTGTCTTTGTAAAACATTCCTGATGTGGCTTCCTATTGTGAATTCTCCTGTACAGTGTTTGCCTATTTTTCTGGGACCTGGTTTTAAGTTTTACAGTGGTTCTCTCTGGCAGAAACAGTACCCTCTGTTGTGACACATAGTGGGCTAGCAAAATTTGGTTGAATGGAATGAAATTATAAGAATGGTGAAGATGGTCACAACTCTGGGGCTGAATCAAAATCAGATTCTGCTCAGTTATTCATCTGTCATGGGAACCTTTGTTTGTTTGTTTTTTAAAAAACATTTTATTTTTGACTGTGCTGGGTCTTCATTGCTGCTCAGGCTTTTCTCTAATTGCGCCCACAGAGGGCGACTTTGTCGCTGTGGTGCAAGGGCTTCTCCTTGCAGTGGTTTCTCTCACTGCAGAGCAAAGGCTCCAGGAGGTCAGGCTCTGGCAGTTGTGGTTTCCTGGCTTTACAGCACGGGCTCAATAGTTGTGACACATGGGCTCAGCTGTGGGGTATTCCTGGACCACACCCAGTCTGTGTCTCTTGCATTGGCAGGTGGATTCTTTATGACCGAGCCACTAGGGAAGCCCTCCTGTGGGAGCCTTTTCAAATGAAAAGTCTGGAGTTTTTCTGGCTCAGGGGCCTTTCTAAGAGCCTGATGAAACTTTAGATGGTCTCTTTAAATGTTGCAATTAAATACAACATTTTGTGAAATAATTCTAGAGAGTTTATAAACTCAGGTTGTCCATCTGTGTTTAAGTATCGAAATGCAAACTTCTGTTGTTCTTAGGTTCTTTGATATGAAATGCAGGTGTTTTAAGAGAAGAATGCTATGTCCATGGTTGGAGGCAAGTAGGGATGGACCGTCAGTGTCTTATTATTTTTTGATGGATTCCTTCCTGTGACAGTGATGTGCAGAAAATTCTGGGGTGAGTGGAGGAAGACAAATATAATGATATGCAATCTTTAGGGCTTGTTCTGGTTACAGATTTTGCAGTTATCAGTTTGATATACAAATGTTTATTTTCTTGGTTTATTTCCTTCCTGCTTCTCAAGGAAGATAACAGTAGGAGATTTGGTCAGAAAACCCAAACAGCTCAGAGTGTGTATTATAGTGAATCTTGTGCCTGCATCTGGCCCCAAGGTAGAGTCTTTAGAATACTCACATGGGTTTGCCTATCTAAGCGGATAAATTAGATCCCGCTCCCCACCCCACTCCCCATATCTAGGAATTCCTAAATGAATATGTGGCACAAATGAGGTTTGCCTATTCTGGGAATGAAATTATAAGAATGGTGAAGATGGTCACAACTCTGGGGCTGAATCAAAATCAGATTCTGCTCAGTTATTCATCTGTCATGGGAACCTTTGTTTGTTTGTTTTTTAAAAAACATTTTATTTTTGACTGTGCTGGGTCTTCATTGCTGCTCAGGCTTTTCTCTAATTGCGCCCACAGAGGGCGACTTTGTCGCTGTGGTGCAAGGGCTTCTCCTTGCAGTGGTTTCTCTCACTGCAGAGCAAAGGCTCCAGGAGGTCAGGCTCTGGCAGTTGTGGTTTCCTGGCTTTACAGCACGGGCTCAATAGTTGTGACACATGGGCTCAGCTGTGGGGTATTCCTGGACCACACCCAGTCTGTGTCTCTTGCATTGGCAGGTGGATTCTTTATGACCGAGCCACTAGGGAAGCCCTCCTGTGGGAGCCTTTTCAAATGAAAAGTCTGGAGTTTTTCTGGCTCAGGGGCCTTTCTAAGAGCCTGATGAAACTTTAGATGGTCTCTTTAAATGTTGCAATTAAATACAACATTTTGTGAAATAATTCTAGAGAGTTTATAAACTCAGGTTGTCCATCTGTGTTTAAGTATCGAAATGCAAACTTCTGTTGTTCTTAGGTTCTTTGATATGAAATGCAGGTGTTTTAAGAGAAGAATGCTATGTCCATGGTTGGAGGCAAGTAGGGATGGACCGTCAGTGTCTTATTATTTTTTGATGGATTCCTTCCTGTGACAGTGATGTGCAGAAAATTCTGGGGTGAGTGGAGGAAGACAAATATAATGATATGCAATCTTTAGGGCTTGTTCTGGTTACAGATTTTTGCAGTTATCAGTTTGATATACAAATGTTTATTTTCTTGGTTTATTTCCTTCCTGCTTCTCAAGGAAGATAACAGTAGGAGATTTGGTCAGAAAACCCAAACAGCTCAGAGTGTGTATTATAGTGAATCTTGTGCCTGCATCTGGCCCCAAGGTAGAGTCTTTAGAATACTCACATGGGTTTGCCTATCTAAGCGGATAAATTAGATCCCGCTCCCCCCACCCCCACTCCCCATATCTAGGAATTCCTAAATGAATATGTGGCACAAATATAGCTTTCAGGTTTGCATTCCTGCTTCCAACTTTGCATGATTGCTTATGGATTACTTTGTGTATGTTCTCAGATATGTCTGTTTTCCAACCTCTGTCCTGTGCAAATATTCAGCTCGAAAGGAGTGTGTATGAGGAATGACTGTGAGTTCTAATAACGCTCCCAGATCATTCCATGTGGGAAGAGTTCCCCTGGAAAACATACCCACTGTTTCTTCCATGGATTCAGCTGTGAACTGCTTAAGTCCATTAGATGCCATTCTGATCATGGTCGGCAGCGTTCTTTTAAAGTCTCGATGAATCACTTCTGAAGACACGCAGTTTGCTCTGCAGCGTGTTTCTTTGTGGGGAGAGAGGAGATGAGAGGAGAAGCCTGGGATTTGTGACTGACGCATTTCTCCTGTATAGAACTTTCCTGAGAGTAGGGTTTTGTGTAGGCATGCTATAAAGCCAATCTTATGAAGCCTGAAACAGCACAAAGTGAACTTTCCCAGGTTCTCAGATTCCCCAATTTAGTTTGAAGCTCAGGCGTCTCTCTGTGGGGAGGTTGGCCCCTGAGTAGAGAGGCAGGTTTATGCCTTGAGGTGAGCTTATGAGTGCGGTGGTGCCCAGTGCTTATGAGAACCCACGGAGCCATCTGAGGGGGGGAGACAGCTTCGACCTCCCACCCCCAGCTGGCTCCCCAAGAGACAGAGCAAAAGAAAGACTTTTCTCAGAGGTGTTTCCATTTGCTTTTTTTTTTTTTTCCTTGCATAGAGGGTGGTGGGTATTATATTGTGGCTGGGAGTTGTCCTGCTCCACGAAGCTCTTGGTTCTTTGATTGAATTCATATTGCCTCTGAAGATTATGACCCTTCCAGAAGATTTTATGCTTCACTCTTGAGTGCTGTGGAGGGTGGCAGGCCTGTGCTCATAGTTTTGGTTTCCTTAGAAGCATTTGTCACACTGTCTTCCTACTTTTGTATTAAAATTTCCATATGACTTTCTTAAAAGACATCAAGTAAAATCGTGGCAATGTTTTTTTAATTTTCTTTTTTTAATTAATTGAAGTGAATTTCACAGGACGTAAAATTAACCACTTTAAAGTGAAAAATTCAGTGGTGTTTCGTATATACACAGTGCTGTGCACTAACTGCCTCTGTTGAGTTCCAAACATTTTCTCCATCAGCCCGCAAGGAAGCACTGGACGCATTAGCAGCTGCTTCCCATGCCCTCCTCTCCCCAGAGCCTGGCAGCCCATGCTCTGCATTCTGTCTCTATGGATTTACCTATTATGATATGCCATAGAAATAAAAGCATATACTATGGGGTATTTTTGTGGCTTATTTCACTTAGAATCATATTTATTCTAATATTTTATTGGAAGTTTCTCCAGAGTGGCATGCATTAAAACTCCATTCATTTTTATGATTTTTCCACATAGTAGCATATATTAAAAGTCCATTTGTTTTTATGGATGAATGATATTCTGTCGCGTGGATCTGCTGCACTTGGTTTATCTGTTCATCTGTTCATGGACATTTGGGCTGCTCCCACTTTTGGCCAGATGCTTTGTTTTGAAAATAGACACAAGAGCCTAGGGCACTGCTGTGGCCACTCGTATGATGGCAGGATTCTTTGATGGAAAGAGTCACTCCATGGTACACATAGCAAGAGAGTAATGATAATTCTTTAGATGGAAAGAGAAGCACATTCCTAGTAATTGGCTAGTCGGTGATGAAGGCTGGAATGACTCTGCCCTGACTCACCTTGGTTCTCTAGACTGATTAGACAAGGCGTAATATACACTGATTAGTAATTTTTCCAGCCTGTCTTGCTTCATGAAAAGTGAGTGTTAGTCGCTCAGTTGTGTCTGACTCTTTTGCAACCCCATGGACGTAGCCCGCCAGGCTCTCTGTCTATGGGATTTTCCAGGCCAGAATACTGGCGTGGGTAACCATTTCCTTCTCCAGGGCATCAGCTCAACCCAGGGATCAAACCCGCATCTCCTGCATTGGCAGGCAGATGCTTTACCATCAGAGCCACCAGGGAAGCCTTGCTTCATAGTTACCATGAAAAAAAAATCATCCATAGTTCAGTGGAATGGTAACATTTATTTTCATATGTGTACTTGCCTGCCACAAAACAACTGTTTTTATTTCAACAGATTTTTAAAATAGATTTTTATCAAGTCAGCTTTGAAATTCTACACATCAACCACTTAATGAAATCAGGGGCCTCTGTTAGGAGTTCCAAACATTTTCTCCATCAGCCCGCAAGGAAGCACTGGACGCATTAGCAGCTGCTTCCCATGCCCTCCTCTCCCCAGAGCCTGGCAGCCCATGCTCTGCATTCTGTCTCTATGGATTTACCTATTATGATATGCCATAGAAATAAAAGCATATACTATGGGGTATTTTTGTGGCTTATTTCACTTAGAATCATATTTATTCTAATATTTTATTGGAAGTTTCTCCAGAGTGGCATGCATTAAAACTCCATTCATTTTTATGATTTTTCCACATAGTAGCATATATTAAAAGTCCATTTGTTTTTATGGATGAATGATATTCTGTCGCGTGGATCTGCTGCACTTGGTTTATCTGTTCATCTGTTCATGGACATTTGGGCTGCTCCCACTTTTGGCCAGATGCTTTGTTTTGAAAATAGACACAAGAGCCTAGGGCACTGCTGTGGCCACTCGTATGATGGCAGGATTCTTTGATGGAAAGAGTCACTCCATGGTACACATAGCAAGAGAGTAATGATAATTCTTTAGATGGAAAGAGAAGCACATTCCTAGTAATTGGCTAGTCGGTGATGAAGGCTGGAATGACTCTGCCCTGACTCACCTTGGTTCTCTAGACTGATTAGACAAGGCGTAATATACACTGATTAGTAATTTTTCCAGCCTGTCTTGCTTCATGAAAAGTGAGTGTTAGTCGCTCAGTTGTGTCTGACTCTTTTGCAACCCCATGGACGTAGCCCGCCAGGCTCTCTGTCTATGGGATTTTCCAGGCCAGAATACTGGCGTGGGTAACCATTTCCTTCTCCAGGGCATCAGCTCAACCCAGGGATCAAACCCGCATCTCCTGCATTGGCAGGCAGATGCTTTACCATCAGAGCCACCAGGGAAGCCTTGCTTCATAGTTACCATGAAAAAAAAATCATCCATAGTTCAGTGGAATGGTAACATTTATTTTCATATGTGTACTTGCCTGCCACAAAACAACTGTTTTTATTTCAACAGATTTTTAAAATAGATTTTTATCAAGTCAGCTTTGAAATTCTACACATCAACCACATTTCCTGTCATTTAATGGAGTTAAGTCAAAGATGGAGGAATCTTTAGGCTTCAGTTTTAAGTCCTCCAATGGCAAGATTTTTCAGTGCGGGAGATATTCCAAGAGTTTACCGCTGAGATCTTTTCCTTGTAAAAACAAAAAGATAGGAGTTGACCTATTTTCTGCCATCAAAATTTGATATACTCTTTTGATTCATTTAAAATACCTGGACTCAGCACTTTTAAAACTTTTTCCTTTTCTGACCCAATGGAGAAATCCACCTCAATAAGAACCAGTCAAGCAAATCGTATGTTCAGACTCGGATACATATATATATTTTTTGGGCTCTTCTATTGGTCTTTTTCATCCATCTTTGCCATCTTTGTTCTTTGGCCCGTGTGGGCCTCTCATTGCAGTGGCCTCCCTCGCTGCAGAGCACCGGCTCCGGGCACATGAGCTCCAGAGCTCCGGCTTGGTAGTTGGTCACATTGGTCCAGCCGCTCCGCGGCTCCTGGAATCTTCCCAGGTCAGGGATAGAACCGGCGCCTCTTGCACTGCAAGGTGGTGTTCTTACCCACTGGACCACCAGGGAAGCCCCGACTTTTTTTTTTTTAATCACTCTATGTCAGTTTATCAGAAGAAACTCTTCTCTGGGCATCGATGTAGTTTTTAGGCCTGTGGCCACAGGAAGTGCCCATGGGGTTGCATAGAATAGTGCCTCTCTGCCTCCAGAGGCAGTCCCCATGGACTCGTCTTGATCTTCTCAGGTCTTGGTGATTTACAGTCTAGTCTCAGAGAACACAGACCTCATAGACTCTAAGGTGGTTGGCTATGCTGCTGGCAATCTAGTTTGCAAAGTTATTGCTTTCAGGAGATTCCTGATGTAGTCCTAGACATATGGCCTTGTGTCAAATTGCAAGATGCTCTCCCAGTCACCATCAGAGCCACCAGGAAGCCTTGCTTCATAGTTACCATGAAAAAAAAATCATCCATAGTTCAGTGGAATGGTAACATTTATTTTCATATGTGTACTTGCCTGCCACAAAACAACTGTTTTTATTTCAACAGATTTTTAAAATAGATTTTTATCAAGTCAGCTTTGAAATTCTACACATCAACCACATTTCCTGTCATTTAATGGAGTTAAGTCAAAGATGGAGGAATCTCTAGGCTTCAGTTTTAAGTCCTCCAATGGCAAGATTTTTCAGTGCGGGAGATATTCCAAGAGTTTACCGCTGAGATCTTTTCCTTGTAAAAACAAAAAGATAGGAGTTGACCTATTTTCTGCCATCAAAATTTGATATACTCTTTTGATTCATTTAAAATACCTGGACTCAGCACTTTTAAAACTTTTTCCTTTTCTGACCCAATGGAGAAATCCACCTCAATAAGAACCAGTCAAGCAAATCGTATGTTCAGACTCGGATACATATATATATTTTTTGGGCTCTTCTATTGGTCTTTTTCATCCATCTTTGCCATCTTTGTTCTTTGGCCCGTGTGGGCCTCTCATTGCAGTGGCCTCCCTCGCTGCAGAGCACCGGCTCCGGGCACATGAGCTCCAGAGCTCCGGCTTGGTAGTTGGTCACATTGGTCCAGCCGCTCCGCGGCTCCTGGAATCTTCCCAGGTCAGGGATAGAACCGGCGCCTCTTGCACTGCAAGGTGGTGTTCTTACCCACTGGACCACCAGGGAAGCCCCGACTTTTTTTTTTTTAATCACTCTATGTCAGTTTATCAGAAGAAACTCTTCTCTGGGCATCGATGTAGTTTTTAGGCCTGTGGCCACAGGAAGTGCCCATGGGGTTGCATAGAATAGTGCCTCTCTGCCTCCAGAGGCAGTCCCCATGGACTCGTCTTGATCTTCTCAGGTCTTGGTGATTTACAGTCTAGTCTCAGAGAACACAGACCTCATAGACTCTAAGGTGGTTGGCTATGCTGCTGGCAATCTAGTTTGCAAAGTTATTGCTTTCAGGAGATTCCTGATGTAGTCCTAGACATATGGCCTTGTGTCAAATTGCAGTGGGGAATTGAGGAATAATGCTCTCCCAGTCACTCCTAGCCTCAGGTTCCAGTTTCCAGTTTTATGACAGGTAACAAGAGAATAACAAAAGGCACAAATATTCTTAGTGCTCTGTAAAGGTGCATGGGGACATAATGAAATGTAGCCCTTTGTTTTCATTCAAATTTCTCACTATCCTTTTGGATCCTGATCACACCATTCTCAAGCCATCTTTTTCACAGGCACCCATTGATGAGAATTGTGGGTGATTTTGAATCTGATGCCCTTGGCTCTGGGTTCTACCACTTACCATCTGCATCACATTGAGCAAGTTATTTAGCCTCTCTAAATATCAACCTCATCTGTAAGGTGGCAATAATTCCTAGGGGTTCATGTGAGGATTAAGTGAGATCGTACATATAAAATGCTCAGCCCAGGCCTAGCTACTTACCAGCGTAGTAAAAGGTCCTTATTATTGTTATTTAAATAAATGCCAAACATGTCCCTCAAGTTCAGTTCTTTGAGAAAAAAACCCGTCTGAAACATGAGTTGCTTTACAATTAATTATACATGTCACCAGGTAATATCAAGACCATGATAATGAGTGCAGCTTAGTATTTCAGAGCAACATAATGTTGATAAATGGAGCAATCCCAAATTCAAATGGAAAAACCTACTTTGCAGGAGAAGAGGATGCTAGAGATTCTAGGCAGGATGAATATATGTGAAATTGACTGAGACAGACTGCTGAGAGACAGAAGTTCATAGGCAAGAACATTTTAAAAAATTTAAATGAAATAAAGAAAATATGGTTGACAATGATCAGATATTAAAAATAATATGGTTGACAATAACGAACATCGATTACATAGGTTACCAGCAGGAATTTACCTTTTTGACAGTTCATGTATGTGTCCAACAGACGTCTATTGAATTTCTAAGAGCAGGCACACAAAGCAATGACTCTGGGTGTGGAGTCCCTATCCTCAAGCAGCTCATGGTCTGATTTTGTGCAGAATACATTGGGAACAGAGTTAGTACACCCAATCCAGAGAGATTAACAGGAGAAAAAGAAACTAATTTTGATTCTTGCATGTGGAGATCTTATAGAAATAGGACCTAAGAAGTGGCCAGAACAGGCAACTTTTATACTTTTTGGACAAAGAAACAATAAATTTGAGAGGAATTGACAGGCCAAAGAAGAGGCAAAGTTGATTGTTAGAGAAAATTGAAGTGAAAAGACCAAAGTTGACCCAGAGAGAGAGAGAGAGAGAAAGAGGCAAAACACCACACATGTGCATCACCAGGGAGGGAGATGCACTGGAAACAGGTGAGGACCACTGTGGTGAGCAGGTATAGTATAGCACCTATAGCATTTGCTGTTTCTGGTGCCTATGGGGGAAAGACTGAAGTGTTGACAGAGGATGTGGACCAAGAGGCAGGGACCATACATTCAAGTCTTGGACTTCCATCTGTAGGTGACAGGAAACCACAGAGAAGCTTTAAACAAGGAATCATGGAGTCAGACTTCTGGGCACTGAATTTTTTGCTCAGTCTTAGAACATTGGTTCTCTTTCATCAGGTTCCATTGTTATTTAAATAAATGCCAAACATGTCCCTCAAGTTCAGTTCTTTGAGAAAAAAACCCGTCTGAAACATGAGTTGCTTTACAATTAATTATACATGTCACCAGGTAATATCAAGACCATGATAATGAGTGCAGCTTAGTATTTCAGAGCAACATAATGTTGATAAATGGAGCAATCCCAAATTCAAATGGAAAAACCTACTTTGCAGGAGAAGAGGATGCTAGAGATTCTAGGCAGGATGAATATATGTGAAATTGACTGAGACAGACTGCTGAGAGACAGAAGTTCATAGGCAAGAACATTTTAAAAAATTTAAATGAAATAAAGAAAATATGGTTGACAATGATCAGATATTAAAAATAATATGGTTGACAATAACGAACATCGATTACATAGGTTACCAGCAGGAATTTACCTTTTTGACAGTTCATGTATGTGTCCAACAGACGTCTATTGAATTTCTAAGAGCAGGCACACAAAGCAATGACTCTGGGTGTGGAGTCCCTATCCTCAAGCAGCTCATGGTCTGATTTTGTGCAGAATACATTGGGAACAGAGTTAGTACACCCAATCCAGAGAGATTAACAGGAGAAAAAGAAACTAATTTTGATTCTTGCATGTGGAGATCTTATAGAAATAGGACCTAAGAAGTGGCCAGAACAGGCAACTTTTATACTTTTTGGACAAAGAAACAATAAATTTGAGAGGAATTGACAGGCCAAAGAAGAGGCAAAGTTGATTGTTAGAGAAAATTGAAGTGAAAAGACCAAAGTTGACCCAGAGAGAGAGAGAGAGAGAAAGAGGCAAAACACCACACATGTGCATCACCAGGGAGGGAGATGCACTGGAAACAGGTGAGGACCACTGTGGTGAGCAGGTATAGTATAGCACCTATAGCATTTGCTGTTTCTGGTGCCTATGGGGGAAAGACTGAAGTGTTGACAGAGGATGTGGACCAAGAGGCAGGGACCATACATTCAAGTCTTGGACTTCCATCTGTAGGTGACAGGAAACCACAGAGAAGCTTTAAACAAGGAATCATGGAGTCAGACTTCTGGGCACTGAATTTTTTGCTCAGTCTTAGAACATTGGTTCTCTTTCATCAGGTTCCCTCTCTCTCTTTGTCCTTCTAGATGAGCAATAAGAGAACAGGGCGATGAAAGTAACATGTTATTTTATCTCCCTTGCACTGGAGGAGCAATTGCAACTTTGTAAAGCATCTTCCCATCACCGTGCCATCTCAGACTCCTCCCAAGAGTGGTGGTGGTAGTGGAGAGATTTGGAAATGAGCTTTTGAGCTGTGGGGCTTCCCAGGTGGCATTGGTGGTAAAAAAAAAAAAAACAAAACTCGCCTGCGAATGCAGGAGACATGAGACATGGGTTCAGTCCCTGAGTCAGGAAGATCCCCTGGAGGAAGGTATGGCAAACCACACTTCAGAGTTCTTGCCTAGAGAGTCCCTTGGACAGAGAAGCCCAGCAGTCCATGGTCCATAGGGTCGCAGAGAGTCAGACAGGCCTGAAGTGACTTAGCAGGGATGCATTTTGAGCTGTGAGGAAGGGAGGCCACCCCTCAGACAGTACTGTTGACTGGATTTATGTGAGTCATGGCGGGTGTGTAGGAACAAGGTCAAATACCATTTATTTGACTCTTTGCTTTCTTGGAAGCAGGTCAGTTACTATACGGAAGTTACTGATTCCTTCCCAAGCCTTAGTTTTAAAAATTGACCCCTTCTGCATGTTCCCAAGACACTTGTAAAGTGCCAGTTTCCTTTCTTAGGATAACTTTTCTTTTCTGTCATCTTGACATTTCTAGTTTTGGGGGAGAATTCTGTGCCAACGGTCCTCTAGCATCTCTGTTTCCTTTAGCCACAGAGAGAGAGAAAGAGGCAAAACACACACATGGGCATCACCAGGGAGGGAGATGCACTGGAAACAGGTGAGGACCACTGTGGTGAGCAGGTATAGTATAGCACCTATAGCATTTGCTGTTTCTGGTGCCTATGGGGGAAAGACTGAAGTGTTGACAGAGGATGTGGACCAAGAGGCAGGGACCATACATTCAAGTCTTGGACTTCCATCTGTAGGTGACAGGAAACCACAGAGAAGCTTTAAACAAGGAATCATGGAGTCAGACTTCTGGGCACTGAATTTTTTGCTCAGTCTTAGAACATTGGTTCTCTTTCATCAGGTTCCCTCTCTCTCTTTGTCCTTCTAGATGAGCAATAAGAGAACAGGGCGATGAAAGTAACATGTTATTTTATCTCCCTTGCACTGGAGGAGCAATTGCAACTTTGTAAAGCATCTTCCCATCACCGTGCCATCTCAGACTCCTCCCAAGAGTGGTGGTGGTAGTGGAGAGATTTGGAAATGAGCTTTTGAGCTGTGGGGCTTCCCAGGTGGCATTGGTGGTAAAAAAAAAAAAAACAAAACTCGCCTGCGAATGCAGGAGACATGAGACATGGGTTCAGTCCCTGAGTCAGGAAGATCCCCTGGAGGAAGGTATGGCAAACCACACTTCAGAGTTCTTGCCTAGAGAGTCCCTTGGACAGAGAAGCCCAGCAGTCCATGGTCCATAGGGTCGCAGAGAGTCAGACAGGCCTGAAGTGACTTAGCAGGGATGCATTTTGAGCTGTGAGGAAGGGAGGCCACCCCTCAGACAGTACTGTTGACTGGATTTATGTGAGTCATGGCGGGTGTGTAGGAACAAGGTCAAATACCATTTATTTGACTCTTTGCTTTCTTGGAAGCAGGTCAGTTACTATACGGAAGTTACTGATTCCTTCCCAAGCCTTAGTTTTAAAAATTGACCCCTTCTGCATGTTCCCAAGACACTTGTAAAGTGCCAGTTTCCTTTCTTAGGATAACTTTTCTTTTCTGTCATCTTGACATTTCTAGTTTTGGGGGAGAATTCTGTGCCAACGGTCCTCTAGCATCTCTGTTTCCTTTAGCCACAGATTTGGTTTATTAATCATATATTTATCAATCTAATCATCTCTCATATATCATTCGTTTATTTATTATCCTTTGCTCTTTTCCTTTCAAGGTCCTCTGACAACCATCTTTGGCTCACCAGGTATCTTCTAATTAATACTCTTTTGGCTGCAAGTAACAACACTCATTTGAGCTGGTTTCAGCAGATAGAATTCTTTGGAAGGGTCTTGGAGTCTGTGGAAGAACCCAAGAAGAGGGACCTAACTGAGTCTCAGCAGAGACTAGAGCCAGGAACTGAGTATGTTGAAAGCTGTTGCCAATAGTGTCTGTGATGTCTAGCTCCCCACACCCCCCCTAGTAAGGCTAGCTGGCCTCCCGGGGGCAGAGGCTTTTGGTCTGTGGTCAGGGAACAGGAGGGAGGCCATTCTGTATGAACACGACTGTTGCCAGGTCTATGGATGGAGAGGAGGGGACAGTCCTTCAAGAGTGATTCTAGGCAGAAACCATTTAGACAATGAATTGGACCGTAAGAGATTACAGTTTGGTTATGTTTTTAAATAGAGGCACGATATTTTTTGTTGTTGCTAGATTTGAAGAAAAGAACTTATTGTCCTTTTTAGCTATCATAAAAGTCATTCAAGTTATTCTGTTTATCCTGTTCATTCTCTTTGCATGGATCTCCTTCCTCTTGTCCTTCCAATCAAAGCATTCTGCAATTCTTTCCTTGGTTCTCTTGGTTCTCATTAATTCTCATAGGGTCGCAGAGAGTCAGACAGGCCTGAAGTGACTTAGCAGGGATGCATTTTGAGCTGTGAGGAAGGGAGGCCACCCCTCAGACAGTACTGTTGACTGGATTTATGTGAGTCATGGCGGGTGTGTAGGAACAAGGTCAAATACCATTTATTTGACTCTTTGCTTTCTTGGAAGCAGGTCAGTTACTATACGGAAGTTACTGATTCCTTCCCAAGCCTTAGTTTTAAAAATTGACCCCTTCTGCATGTTCCCAAGACACTTGTAAAGTGCCAGTTTCCTTTCTTAGGATAACTTTTCTTTTCTGTCATCTTGACATTTCTAGTTTTGGGGGAGAATTCTGTGCCAACGGTCCTCTAGCATCTCTGTTTCCTTTAGCCACAGATTTGGTTTATTAATCATATATTTATCAATCTAATCATCTCTCATATATCATTCGTTTATTTATTATCCTTTGCTCTTTTCCTTTCAAGGTCCTCTGACAACCATCTTTGGCTCACCAGGTATCTTCTAATTAATACTCTTTTGGCTGCAAGTAACAACACTCATTTGAGCTGGTTTCAGCAGATAGAATTCTTTGGAAGGGTCTTGGAGTCTGTGGAAGAACCCAAGAAGAGGGACCTAACTGAGTCTCAGCAGAGACTAGAGCCAGGAACTGAGTATGTTGAAAGCTGTTGCCAATAGTGTCTGTGATGTCTAGCTCCCCACACCCCCCCTAGTAAGGCTAGCTGGCCTCCCGGGGGCAGAGGCTTTTGGTCTGTGGTCAGGGAACAGGAGGGAGGCCATTCTGTATGAACACGACTGTTGCCAGGTCTATGGATGGAGAGGAGGGGACAGTCCTTCAAGAGTGATTCTAGGCAGAAACCATTTAGACAATGAATTGGACCGTAAGAGATTACAGTTTGGTTATGTTTTTAAATAGAGGCACGATATTTTTTGTTGTTGCTAGATTTGAAGAAAAGAACTTATTGTCCTTTTTAGCTATCATAAAAGTCATTCAAGTTATTCTGTTTATCCTGTTCATTCTCTTTGCATGGATCTCCTTCCTCTTGTCCCTTCCAATCAAAGCATTCTGCAATTCTTTCCCTTGGTTCTCTTGGTTCTCATTAATTTCAAAAGTACACACATGCATGTGTGTCTGTATGTGTGTGTGTGTGTGTGTGTGTGTGCAGACTGAGATGAACCTGGTGTTTAGACATATCTGGGTGTGTTGGAAGTCATTGTGTGCTTCCCGTGTTCCTGATGTCATGGAACATCTTTTACAGAATGGATGTAAAACTCAGCCCCACTACGATGGGCTTCTTAGTGGGGCTGAGTTTTAGTAGTTCTGGGCTGACTCTG
Source organism: Tragulus kanchil (assembly GCA_022376925.1). Taxonomy (NCBI): domain Eukaryota; kingdom Metazoa; phylum Chordata; class Mammalia; order Artiodactyla; family Tragulidae; genus Tragulus; species Tragulus kanchil. The sequence continues at coordinate 166,338,812 of JAIOJX010000005.1, forward strand.
GGAACCTCAGAGCCAAACCCCAGGATGCTGCAAGGTCTGTATTTTAAGTCAGGCCACCCAAATGGGCCCCTGCATCACTGTTTTTGTGTAATGTGGTAGCAACCAGCCAAAATCTTAACTTTTTTTTTTCTTAATTGAGATGCTGTCTCCTGAGCTTGAAATCCTAAACATTCCCACCCACTGAAACATAACTGTCAATTTTTAGGTTGTGAATATTTTTTATTTTGATTTATTTTGGCCACTTCTATTGGTCTTTCATTTGTTTCCGTCTTTGTTCTTTGGCCTGTGTGGGCCTCCCATCGCAGTGGCCTCTCTCGTTGCAGAGCACTGGCTCCGGGCGCATGCGCTCCAGAGCTCCCACTTGGTAGTTGGACACATCGGTCCAGCCACTCTGTGGCACGTGGGATCTTCCCAGGCCAGGGATCGAACTGGCGCCCCTTGCACTGCAAGGCGGTGTCCTTATCCACTGGACCACCAGGGAAGCCCTTAACTTTTTTTTTTTTTTTTAAATATTTATTTATTTATTTATTTAGGGCAGGGGACAGGTTGGGGAGGGAGAGGAGCGGGCGGGCCACTTCTATTGGTTTTTCATTCATCCGTCTTTGTTCTTTGGCTCCTGTGGGCCTCCCATCGCGGTGGCCTCTGTTGTCCCAGAGCACTGGCTCTGGGTGCATGCGCTCCAGAGCTCCGGCTCGGTAATTGGACACATGGGTCCAGCCGCTCTGCGGCACGTGGGATCTTCCCAGGCCAGGGATTGAACCGGCGCCCCTTGCACTGCAAGGCGGTGTCCTTACCCACTGGACCACCAGGGGAAGCCCAGCCCTTAACTTTTTAAATGTAGATTCCTTGCCTTATTCCGGGAAAGATATTAGAACCTCTATAACAATACATTTAGTTTAATAAGGCTAAAAAAAAGCTAAGTAAAGAAATTGAGGTCAAAGAAGAATCAGGGTGTGAAAGATCCAGTGAGGCCTAAGGTGAGGTTCGCCTATCAAGTGACCTTGTTAGGACCCCAAGTGTGTGACTGAGCTTCTCATCCCCCAAGACTCAGGAATAAATAAGACCCATGGCATGTAAAAGATGAAAAACAAAACAGTGGTTCAGAGAAGTGCCGCTATTTTTGTTACTGGGAGCGGAGATATTTCCCCTGTGGGCCTTCAATAGGAGGCCCAGTGTGATGCAGCAAATAATATCCTCGGAAACATCCATATGAAATATATAATAATACACAATGATGCACTTCCCAGGGTTGTCTTTCACAGTATCTTTCAATGTAGGTTAGATATAATGAAAAAAACATAGTTTAGTAAAAGCGTATATGAGAAGTAAAAAAATGGTTCAGTTATTCCTGTTAAAGGTATGGCTGACTTAAAGGCTGCATTTAAAATTAGAGGAAAGAATGGGTGGTGTGTTCTCTAGTCAGTCTCTCATCAATATTATTTCTTGCAGTCAAGTTTGAGCAGCTAATTGTAGGCTAGCAGTGAGTTTGATGGTCTGTTCTCTGACAAATAGGGACATCATATCGACGAAGGCATCCTTCAGGGGCAATTTTCTTGAGATGGAAATGAGATGGCATCCTCTTAAGAAAACTGGAAGTCTGACCAGGACATGTGTAAGGCTAAGTAAGACTGGCCCGGCGGCCCATGGAGGTGGGTCACAGAAGAACCTGGGGCAGGGTCAAATTTGTCCTTAAGAGCAATTCAGGATCTATTGTAATACATGGATAATAGCTGATTAAAGCCCCAAAGGATTTCTTTCATGGTTATTTTTATTTGCTTATTTGGCTATGCTGGGTCATCACTGTGGCGTGTGAGATCTAGTTCCCTGACCAGGGATCGAACCCAGGCCCCCCATAGAGTCTTAACCACTGGACCATGAGGGAAGTCCCTAAAGCTTCACAGTTTTGTGTCAGTCTTAGCTAGGAAAACCTTTAAAGCAGATTCATGCATTGTGTGCATTTTTGAGGTCCTATGTTGTGCTAAGGGTTAATGACAGAGGTGAATTCCTGGTCTCCCTGGAGTTTCCTTTCTGGTGCGTGGGACATGGAGTGCATTGATGTAAATGAATGAATAAATAAAAAGATAATGATAAACTGTGCTAAGCACTTAGAGGGAAGGAGATGAGGTGAGAGGGGAAATCACTTCATTAAACAAGGTGAGAAGTCCTTTTGGGGAGGGGATGTTTAGGCTGTGATCTGAACAAGACACTGACCTTGCAAAGGCCTGGGAAAGAGCCTTCAGCAAGAAGCAATGACAGGAGCTGGAAATGAAGCAGGAAGGGCCTGGTGGGAAAAACCCTGAGGGCAGATCTGTGCAGTGAAAGCCCAGGAGAAGGCTGAGACAGGGCTAAAGGGAGTGGGTCCCGGTGGAGAACACAAGACAGTCTTGTTTGTCTCAACTTGAAGCATTGTACTTCTTGTGTCTTCTTTAAAAACATAGTCCTGGAAGTTCTAGCAACAGCAATAAGAGAAGAGAAAGAAATCAAAGGAATCTAGATTGGAAAAGAAGAAGTCAAACTCTCTCTTTTTGCAGATGACATGATATTATACATAGAAAATCCCAAAGACACTATTACAAAACTACTAGAGTTAATCAGCGATTTCAGCAAAGTTGCAGGATACAAAATCAATATACAGAAATCACTGGCATTCCTATACACAAACAATGAAAAATCAGAAAATGAAATCAAAGAGGCAATCCCCTTCACCATCGCAACCAAAAGAATCAAATATCTAGGAGGTGGGTCACAGAAGAACCTGGGGCAGGGTCAAATTTGTCCTTAAGAGCAATTCAGGATCTATTGTAATACATGGATAATAGCTGATTAAAGCCCCAAAGGATTTCTTTCATGGTTATTTTTATTTGCTTATTTGGCTATGCTGGGTCATCACTGTGGCGTGTGAGATCTAGTTCCCTGACCAGGGATCGAACCCAGGCCCCCCATAGAGTCTTAACCACTGGACCATGAGGGAAGTCCCTAAAGCTTCACAGTTTTGTGTCAGTCTTAGCTAGGAAAACCTTTAAAGCAGATTCATGCATTGTGTGCTTTTTTGAGGTCCTATGTTGTGCTAAGGGTTAATGACAGAGGTGAATTCCTGGTCTCCCTGGAGTTTCCTTTCTGGTGCGTGGGACATGGAGTGCATTGATGTAAATGAATGAATAAATAAAAAGATAATGATAAACTGTGCTAAGCACTTAGAGGGAAGGAGATGAGGTGAGAGGGGAAATCACTTCATTAAACAAGGTGAGAAGTCCTTTTGGGGAGGGGATGTTTAGGCTGTGATCTGAACAAGACACTGACCTTGCAAAGGCCTGGGAAAGAGCCTTCAGCAAGAAGCAATGACAGGAGCTGGAAATGAAGCAGGAAGGGCCTGGTGGGAAAAACCCTGAGGGCAGATCTGTGCAGTGAAAGCCCAGGAGAAGGCTGAGACAGGGCTAAAGGGAGTGGGTCCCGGTGGAGAACACAAGACAGTCTTGTTTGTCTCAACTTGAAGCATTGTACTTCTTGTGTCTTCTTTAAAAACATAGTCCTGGAAGTTCTAGCAACAGCAATATGAGAAGAGAAAGAAATCAAAGGAATCTAGATTGGAAAAGAAGAAGTCAAACTCTCTCTTTTTGCAGATGACATGATATTATACATAGAAAATCCCAAAGACACTATTACAAAACTACTAGAGTTAATCAGCGATTTCAGCAAAGTTGCAGGATACAAAATCAATATACAGAAATCACTGGCATTCCTATACACAAACAATGAAAAATCAGAAAATGAAATCAAAGAGGCAATCCCCTTCACCATCGCAACCAAAAGAATCAAATATCTAGGAATAAACCTACCCAAAGAAACAAAAGAACTGTACACAGAAAATTACAAGACACTCATGAGAGACATTAAAGAAGAGTTAAACAGATGGAGAAATATTCCGTGTTCCTGGGTCGGGAGAATCAATATTGTGAAAATGACCATACTACCAAATGTCATCTATAGATTCAATGCGATCCCTATCAAACTTCCAATAACATTCTTCACAGAACTAGACCAACGAATAACACAGTTCATATGGAAACACAAAAGACCTCGAATAGCCAAAGCAATCCTCAGGAAGAAGAATGGAGCTGGGGGGATCAGCCTCCCCAACTTCAGACTCTACTACAAAGCAACAGTCATCAAGACAGTATGGTACTGGCACAAAAACAGAAATATCGACCAATGGAACAAGATCGAGAACCCAGAGATCAACCCACGCACCTATGGGTACCTTATTTTTGACAAAGGAGGCGAACATATAAAATGGGACAAAGACAGCCTTTTCAACAAATGGTGCTGGGAAAATTGGACAGCTACATGCAAGAAAATGAAGTTGGAACATACCCTGACACCATACACAAAGATCAACTCAAAATGGATTAAAGACTTAAATGTAAGGCCAGAAACCATCAAACTCTTAGAGGAGAATATAGGCAAAACCCTCAAGGACATCAATCAAAGCAAGATCTTCTCTGACCCACCTACTAGAATAGTGGAACTAAAAAGACAAATGAACATGTGGGACCTCATGAAACTTAAAAGCTTTTGTACAGCTAAAGAAATTACAAAAAAGCTGAACAAACAGCCCACAGAGTGGGAGAAAATCATAGCAAATGAAACAACAGACAAAGAATTAATCTCCAAAATCTACAAGCAACTCAGACAACTCAGCACTGGAAAAACGAACAACCCAATCAAAAAATGGGAAAAGGACCTAAACAGACACCTCTCCAACGATGACATACAGATGGCCCAAAAACACATGAAGCGATGCTCAACTTCACTAATAATTAGAGAAATGCAAATCAAAACTACAATGAGATATCACCTCACACCTGTCAGAATGGCCATCATCCACAAATCGACAGACAATAAATGCTGGAGAGGCTGCGGAGAAAAGGGAACCCTCCTGCATTGCTGGTGGGAGTGTAAATTGATACAGCCTCTGTGGAAGACAGTCTGGAGATTTCTTAAAAAACTAAAAATAGAAGCACCATATGACCCAGCAATCCCACTCTTAGGCCTATACCCTGATGAAATCAAAACTGAAAGAAGCACCTGTACCCCAATGTTCATTGCAGCTCTCTATACAATAGCTAGAACATGGAAGGAACCTAGATGCCCATCGACGAACGAATGGATCCAAAAGCTCTGGTACATATATACAATGGAATACTACACAGCTGTAAAGAGAAATGCAGAAGAATCAGCCCTCATGAGGTGGCTGGATCTAGAACGTATCCTAAAAAGTGAAGTCAGTCAGAAAGAGAAGGACAAATACAGTATATTAACACATATATATGGAATCTAGTAGGATGGTGATGATGGCACATGCAGTGAAGCGACAGAAAGACAGACATGGACAGTGGACATATGGACATTTTGGGGAAGGAACAGTGGGTGAGAGGCGTAAGGGAAGTAGCATGAAGGCCTGTACTATCATAAGTGAAGAAAATAGCTCTAGTCATTGCTCTGTGAGAAAAGGGGATCCTTCAGGGGTGCTATGTGATGGTTGGGAGGGGAGGGAAGGGGGGGATATACATGTGACTAATCTGAGAATATGCATGTCTGTGAACAACAAAACTCTGTAAAAGTTAAAAGTAAAATAAAGGTTTAAAAAAAAAAATAAAATAAAATGGCTTGATTGTAAAGTAAACCATTAGGGAGCTCAGTGAGTAAAGTCACTGTCCAAATTGGTTAGTATACTAGTTACAGTTAAAGCAGGGGACAGCACAGCGATTTCTATGCTGTGTGAATTAGATCTCAATTAAAAGAAATTGTGAGGGCAAGGGTCACACTTGTTAATCAGTGTGACACAAGTCCAATTGATCTTCAATTAATTATTTTCATGATTAGAAAAAAAGGTTGACTTGGAAGGGTTGACATTCAGTCCTTTGGATAGTCCTCGTCTAGAGTGGTTCGTTGTCTGTTTTGACACCTTGTTTGTGACAGAACCCAGTTCATACAGGGAATGCTGTCTTTTGGTTTTGTAGTCAAGGGCTGTTCTGAGGCTTTCAGCTATTCATAAGGTAGCAAGCCATAGGGGAACAGGTAGAAAAAAAGAGTGATGTGGTGGGAGCAGCTACTCCTCTATCATTCTTCTGGAACAAATCTGCTTTTTGAAAGGGAAATTCTTACCAGTGCTAATTGTGGGGGTCCTGATAAGGAAAACGATACAGCACTGAGTTGTAATAACCCAAAGCTGACACTATAGACTGCCTTGCAAAGGGAGAACTTCTCTTCTTTATGTAGGCAGTTGGTGTCAGGAGTCCTACAAACAGTTTCTTTGAAGTAGTTTGAAACAAGTTCCCTGCTTTATTGATTCTAGCATAATTTTGTTAAACGAATTTGGTTCTTCTCAATTGGTTTAACATATAGGGATGCTTTAGCTGGGAACAATTCAGGATCACAGATGTCCAAGGAGAGGCCTTTGTACTTCTCAGAGGCTGGAGTAGGCCTCTGGCTAGTTCCTTCTTTTTTGCATTGAATCTCTTCTCTGTGAGAATGATAAAAGCCCCATTGTTCACCTAATTCCCAAGAGTTGGTTTGTGAAGTGATGGTCTTGAATTTCAGACATTCCCTTCTTTTCTTCAGTTCAGTCACTCAGTCGTGTCTGACTCTTTCCGACTATGGCATGTCAGACTTCCCTGCCCTTTTCTTAACCTGCTTTTATTTATTCATTTTTAAAAATTTATTTATGTGGCTGTGCTAGGTCTCATTTGTGGCATGCAGGATTTTTAGTTGCAGCTTGTGGGGATCCGGTTCCATGACCAGGGATGGAACCTAGGCCCCCTGTATTGGGAGTATGGAATCTTATTAGTCATTGGACCATCAGGGAAATCCCTTAACTTGCTTTATTTTATTTTATTTTATTTATTTTTTTTGAGGGGGAGGGGAGGGAGGGGATGGGGTGAGAGATGGGGGAGAGAGGGGGATGGGTGGGCCGCTTCTATTGGTTTTTCATTTATCTATTTTTCATTCATCTTTTTGTTCTTTGGGCCGTGTGGGCCTCCCATCGCAGTGGCCTCTGTTGTCGCAGAGCACCGGCTCTGGGCGCATGCGCTCCAGAGCTCCGGCTCGGTAATTGGACACATGGGTCCAGCCGCTTCGCGGCACGTGGGATCTTCCCAGGCCAGGGATCGAACCGGCACCCCTTGCACTGCAAGACGGTGCCCCCACCCACTGGACCACCAGGAAAGCCCTTGCTTTATTTTAAATTCTAGAATGGAAAACGAAATTTAGTGCTCTTCCTCAAAGATGAACCGATAGTGGGCTCTTTGGAAGATGTACAATTTTTTTGGGAAAGTGTAACTTTAAAATATTCTATCAGTATTAAAATTCATAGAGTTATAGAGTAAAATGCCTTACTCTCCATTCTTCTCCTAAGATTAAGGAATATTGACCATAGATGGCTATGCTTTCAGTTTCCTGTGCATTCACAGACACTCAGATCCATATGTGTATGTTCTTGTCATAATTTTGTTAAACAAATTTGCTTCTCAATTGCATATAGGGATGCTTTAGCTGGGAACAATTCAGGATCACAGATGTCCAAGGAGAGGCCTTTGTACTTCTCAGAGGCTGGAGTAGGCCTCTGGCTAGTTCCTTCTTTTTTGCATTGAATCTCTTCTCTGTGAGAATGATAAAAGCCCCATTGTTCACCTAATTCCCAAGAGTTGGTTTGTGAAGTGATGGTCTTGAATTTCAGACATTCCCTTCTTTTCTTCAGTTCAGTCACTCAGTCGTGTCTGACTCTTTCCGACTATGGCATGTCAGACTTCCCTGCCCTTTTCTTAACCTGCTTTTATTTATTCATTTTTAAAAATTTATTTATGTGGCTGTGCTAGGTCTCATTTGTGGCATGCAGGATTTTTAGTTGCAGCTTGTGGGGATCCGGTTCCATGACCAGGGATGGAACCTAGGCCCCCTGTATTGGGAGTATGGAATCTTATTAGTCATTGGACCATCAGGGAAATCCCTTAACTTGCTTTATTTTATTTTATTTTATTTATTTTTTTTGAGGGGGAGGGGAGGGAGGGAGGGATGGGGTGAGAGATGGGGGAGAGAGGGGGATGGGTGGGCCGCTTCTATTGGTTTTTCATTTATCTATTTTTCATTCATCTTTTTGTTCTTTGGGCCGTGTGGGCCTCCCATCGCAGTGGCCTCTGTTGTCGCAGAGCACCGGCTCTGGGCGCATGCGCTCCAGAGCTCCGGCTCGGTAATTGGACACATGGGTCCAGCCGCTTCGCGGCACGTGGGATCTTCCCAGGCCAGGGATCGAACCGGCACCCCTTGCACTGCAAGACGGTGCCCCCACCCACTGGACCACCAGGAAAGCCCTTGCTTTATTTTAAATTCTAGAATGGAAAACGAAATTTAGTGCTCTTCCTCAAAGATGAACCGATAGTGGGCTCTTTGGAAGATGTACAATTTTTTTGGGAAAGTGTAACTTTAAAATATTCTATCAGTATTAAAATTCATAGAGTTATAGAGTAAAATGCCTTACTCTCTCCATTCTTCTCCTAAGATTAAGGAATATTGACCATAGATGGCTATGCTTTCAGTTTCCTGTGCATTCACAGACACTCAGATCCATATGTGTATGCATCACAGGTATATAGTTTTTATTATTTTTCTAATGTTCTATATAAATTTTACATTTTCAAGTTTTTAAAAAACTGGAAATAATTACAGATTCATAGGAAGTTGCAGAGACAGTCTCCTGTACCTTAACCCAGTTTTCCCTGATGGGGAATTGAATAGGCCACCGCAAAATATGCCACTTTGGCATATTGATTACACTGATTACTTTGAATTAAAGTTATTAGGAAACAGCTGGTGCAAGAAACACACTCTTACTTGCTTAGTCTCCCTGGAAACAGGAAGTCCATCTCCCCTGTGAAAGGTGCCAATCCTTTAACCTGGGGGTGAAGGCATCCTCATCACCAGGGACTGGAAGTGAGGACAGGGAAAGCTGTAGGAATAGACCTTGTTATTTCTTCACTAATTTACTCCTCCAAACCCAAACCCCTTTGTCTTGTTAGCTCTTCACAAATTTATTGTTTCTCCGTCTAAATGATTTATAAAAGTTCCCTGCTTCAGTCATTTCTTTGAGTCTTGTATTTTTATAGTGCTACCATATTTGGAAAATTAAATTTATTTTACTTCTGTTAATCTGACATATATTCAGTTATTAAATTAGTCCAAGAACCTAGAGGGGAAAAAGGAAAAAGTTTCCACCCTAAACTATATCAAAGCCAGGCAATTGGCATTAGTACAACATAGTTCTATGTAGATTTGTGTAACTTCCACCCCAGTCAGATACTGCCCGTCACCACAGAAATGTCTCTTGTGCTGGGGGGCCCCTCCGGCTCGGTAATTGGACACATGGGTCCAGCCGCTTCGCGGCACGTGGGATCTTCCCAGGCCAGGGATCGAACCGGCACCCCTTGCACTGCAAGACGGTGCCCCCACCCACTGGACCACCAGGAAAGCCCTTGCTTTATTTTAAATTCTAGAATGGAAAACGAAATTTAGTGCTCTTCCTCAAAGATGAACCGATAGTGGGCTCTTTGGAAGATGTACAATTTTTTTGGGAAAGTGTAACTTTAAAATATTCTATCAGTATTAAAATTCATAGAGTTATAGAGTAAAATGCCTTACTCTCTCCATTCTTCTCCTAAGATTAAGGAATATTGACCATAGATGGCTATGCTTTCAGTTTCCTGTGCATTCACAGACACTCAGATCCATATGTGTATGCATCACAGGTATATAGTTTTTATTATTTTTCTAATGTTCTATATAAATTTTACATTTTCAAGTTTTTAAAAAACTGGAAATAATTACAGATTCATAGGAAGTTGCAGAGACAGTCTCCTGTACCTTAACCCAGTTTTCCCTGATGGGGAATTGAATAGGCCACCGCAAAATATGCCACTTTGGCATATTGATTACACTGATTACTTTGAATTAAAGTTATTAGGAAACAGCTGGTGCAAGAAACACACTCTTACTTGCTTAGTCTCCCTGGAAACAGGAAGTCCATCTCCCCTGTGAAAGGTGCCAATCCTTTAACCTGGGGGTGAAGGCATCCTCATCACCAGGGACTGGAAGTGAGGACAGGGAAAGCTGTAGGAATAGACCTTGTTATTTCTTCACTAATTTACTCCTCCAAACCCAAACCCCTTTGTCTTGTTAGCTCTTCACAAATTTATTGTTTCTCCGTCTAAATGATTTATAAAAGTTCCCTGCTTCAGTCATTTCTTTGAGTCTTGTATTTTTATAGTGCTACCATATTTGGAAAATTAAATTTATTTTACTTCTGTTAATCTGACATATATTCAGTTATTAAATTAGTCCAAGAACCTAGAGGGGAAAAAGGAAAAAGTTTCCACCCTAAACTATATCAAAGCCAGGCAATTGGCATTAGTACAACATAGTTCTATGTAGATTTGTGTAACTTCCACCCCAGTCAAGATGAAGAACTGCCCCGTCACCACAGAAATGTCTCTTGTGCTGCACTTTATAGTCACACCTCTGGCCTTCCTGCCTCCCACCATTTTTAATCTCTTTTACTGTTTTTTTTTTTTTGATCCTGCCAGAGCTTGCAGGATTTTAGCTTCCTGATCAAGCATTTAACACCAGCCCATGGCAGTGAAAGTGCAGAGTCCTAAGCACTGGACCACCAGGAAATTCCCATGTTTTTTCAAAGCATGAGTTGCTACATACTATACTTACTGATCTACAATTTTTTTCTCTTCTTAACAGTCAGGCCTGCAGAGTTTTCCACATGAGCATAGAGGTCGTCCGGAAGTGCCTATTCACTGCATATTACTCTGTGTGGTTGGGTCCTAATTACCAAAGGACCTGGAGGTCCCCCCACCATGCTTTGGCTGTTATCAACAAATGCTCCGTTGAATATCTGTGTTCACAGATCTTTGTGCAATTAATGTAAGTTTGTGTATAGGATCAAGTCCTGTGCATGAAATTTCTGTGTCAAAGGGATGTTTATGTTTTTGATAGATATTGTCTAACTGCCCTTCGACATGACTGTATAAGGGCACATTTCCTGAACAATTTATAGGAGCAGGAAGTCCTGCTTTGCGGGGGGTTTATGAAAGGCTTCTGACAAGTTTTATTTCATGTTTTTATTAATTCTCTCCCTGTGAGTGGAACAGAGTCTCAAACAGTACATTATGACACTGCAGGCAGATTCTTTTTTGCAGTAATCTAGCTTTTCTCAACCCTGAATATTCATTGGAAGGACTGTTGCTAAAGCCAAAGCTCCAATACTTTGGCCACTGTTGTGAAGAAGTCTGAGTTAAGGCCAACAAACTCATACTCTGAAATAGCAATGGGAACAGACCACTGGTCTGTGCTAGACACTCACCTAAGCTCCTGACCTGAACTCACTTAGTTCTCACAATGACCCTACAAAATAGTATCTATTAATGGGTCAAAGAGCCAAGTACATTGGGGTATGTTTTTAAGTCATGGTCAGTTCCCGGTCCTTAATCAGCTGGTGAGCCCAGTTCTGCTTTTCTCTACTCATTAAAAAATGCATTTATTAGTACAACATAGTTCTATGTAGATTTGTGTAACTTCCACCCCAGTCAAGATGAAGAACTGCCCCGTCACCACAGAAATGTCTCTTGTGCTGCACTTTATAGTCACACCTCTGGCCTTCCTGCCTCCCACCATTTTTAATCTCTTTTACTGTTTTTTTTTTTTTGATCCTGCCAGAGCTTGCAGGATTTTAGCTTCCTGATCAAGCATTTAACACCAGCCCATGGCAGTGAAAGTGCAGAGTCCTAAGCACTGGACCACCAGGAAATTCCCATGTTTTTTCAAAGCATGAGTTGCTACATACTATACTTACTGATCTACAATTTTTTTCTCTTCTTAACAGTCAGGCCTGCAGAGTTTTCCACATGAGCATAGAGGTCGTCCGGAAGTGCCTATTCACTGCATATTACTCTGTGTGGTTGGGTCCTAATTACCAAAGGACCTGGAGGTCCCCCCACCATGCTTTGGCTGTTATCAACAAATGCTCCGTTGAATATCTGTGTTCACAGATCTTTGTGCAATTAATGTAAGTTTGTGTATAGGATCAAGTCCTGTGCATGAAATTTCTGTGTCAAAGGGATGTTTATGTTTTTGATAGATATTGTCTAACTGCCCTTCGACATGACTGTATAAGGGCACATTTCCTGAACAATTTATAGGAGCAGGAAGTCCTGCTTTGCGGGGTGGTTATGAAAGGCTTCTGACAAGTTTTATTTCATGTTTTTATTAATTCTCTCCCTGTGAGTGGAACAGAGTCTCAAACAGTACATTATGACACTGCAGGCAGATTCTTTTTTGCAGTAATCTAGCTTTTCTCAACCCTGAATATTCATTGGAAGGACTGTTGCTAAAGCCAAAGCTCCAATACTTTGGCCACTGTTGTGAAGAAGTCTGAGTTAAGGCCAACAAACTCATACTCTGAAATAGCAATGGGAACAGACCACTGGTCTGTGCTAGACACTCACCTAAGCTCCTGACCTGAACTCACTTAGTTCTCACAATGACCCTACAAAATAGTATCTATTAATGGGTCAAAGAGCCAAGTACATTGGGGTATGTTTTTAAGTCATGGTCAGTTCCCGGTCCTTAATCAGCTGGTGAGCCCAGTTCTGCTTTTCTCTCTACTCATTAAAAAAATGCATTTATTTATTTATCTTAGTGCCATGTCTTAGTGCAGCATATGGGATCTAGTTTCCTGATGAGGGATGAAACCTGGGCCCCCTGCATCGAGAGTGTGAAGTCTTAGGCACTGGACCACCAGGGAAGTCTCTCTACTAATTTTTAAAATTTATTTATTTATTTGGCTGGTTTTGGTGTTAGTTGCAGCATATGGGATCTAGTGGTCTGACCAGGGATCGAACCCAGGACCTCAGCATTAGGAGCCCAGCGTCTTAACCATTAGACCACCAGGGAAGTCCCATCTCTACTCATTTTTTATTCTCTACTCATTTTAACTTAGGTGAAGCGGCAAAGACTTAATTTCACAATCAACTGCTTATGCTGGTGTAAAAATAACTCAAGAAAATGTGGCCTTTGCATAGGTGGGTATTCGTAAAGGGCTAGAGGGAGAGATGTCTCTTAGCCACATCAAAGCACTTACTTTCTTTTAATTTTTAAATTTAATTATATTTATTGGGCTTCCCTGGTGGTCCAGTGGATAAAGAGTCCTCCTTGCAGTGCAAGGCGCTGGTTCGATCCCTAGCCCAGGAAGATCCCACGTACTGCGGAGCGGCTGAACCAATGTGTCCAGTTATGAGCCAGTGCTCTGGAGCGCATGTGCCCAGAGCCAGTGCTTTGGAACAAGAGAGGCCACTGCAATGGGAGGCCCACACAGGCTGAAGAATAAAGATGGATGAAAATAACTATTCATGCAGGCAAGATTTTTTTTTTTGGGCAGTAAATCTAGCTTTTTTCTCAACCCTGAATATTCATTGGAAGGACTGTTGCTAAAGCCAAAGCTCCAATACTTTGGCCACTGTTGTGAAGAAGTCTGAGTTAAGGCCAACAAACTCATACTCTGAAATAGCAATGGGAACAGACCACTGGTCTGTGCTAGACACTCACCTAAGCTCCTGACCTGAACTCACTTAGTTCTCACAATGACCCTACAAAATAGTATCTATTAATGGGTCAAAGAGCCAAGTACATTGGGGTATGTTTTTAAGTCATGGTCAGTTCCCGGTCCTTAATCAGCTGGTGAGCCCAGTTCTGCTTTTCTCTCTACTCATTAAAAAAATGCATTTATTTATTTATCTTAGTGCCATGTCTTAGTGCAGCATATGGGATCTAGTTTCCTGATGAGGGATGAAACCTGGGCCCCCTGCATCGAGAGTGTGAAGTCTTAGGCACTGGACCACCAGGGAAGTCTCTCTACTAATTTTTAAAATTTATTTATTTATTTGGCTGGTTTTGGTGTTAGTTGCAGCATATGGGATCTAGTGGTCTGACCAGGGATCGAACCCAGGACCTCAGCATTAGGAGCCCAGCGTCTTAACCATTAGACCACCAGGGAAGTCCCATCTCTACTCATTTTTTATTCTCTACTCATTTTAACTTAGGTGAAGCGGCAAAGACTTAATTTCACAATCAACTGCTTATGCTGGTGTAAAAATAACTCAAGAAAATGTGGCCTTTGCATAGGTGGGTATTCGTAAAGGGCTAGAGGGAGAGATGTCTCTTAGCCACATCAAAGCACTTACTTTCTTTTAATTTTTAAATTTAATTATATTTATTGGGCTTCCCTGGTGGTCCAGTGGATAAAGAGTCCTCCTTGCAGTGCAAGGGGCGCTGGTTCGATCCCTAGCCCAGGAAGATCCCACGTACTGCGGAGCGGCTGAACCAATGTGTCCAGTTATGAGCCAGTGCTCTGGAGCGCATGTGCCCAGAGCCAGTGCTTTGGAACAAGAGAGGCCACTGCAATGGGAGGCCCACACAGGCTGAAGAATAAAGATGGATGAAAATAACTAAATGAAAGACTAACAAAACGAGGCCAAAATTTAAAAAAAAATTATGTTTATTTATTTGGCTGTGCTGGGTCTTAGTTGCTGCATAAGGGATCTTTAGTTGCATCGCCTTTCCAGCTTCTAGAGCTTTCAGTATCCCTTAGCTTCTGGCCCCCTTCCTCCATTCATAGCAGCTTTAAGATGGGGAGGGGTAGGACTGTATGGATCAAAGTCTACATATGCTCTTGAAATTATTGATGTGTTACAATTTCACAACAGGCCAATGAATCTGAGATGAGGAGTTGAGTCAAGGAAGAGACTTTTAATAGAAGCCAGCTGCCCAAGAAGATGGCAGCTTAGCGCCTAAAAATAACCATCTTGTCCAGACCCCTTCCAGTACTCTTGCCTGGAGAATTCCATGGACAGAGGCACCTGGTGGGCTACAGTCCATAGAGTTGCTCAGAGATGGAGACAGCTGAAGTGACTAAGCAGCAGCAGGAGCCAGACGTGGGTTCCAGGTTGGTTGGAGACAAAGTAAAAAAACTATTCAGTCCTTGCAAATGTCCCCTAGGATGGCAAGCCTCAGGCAGGGGGATGTGTTAGTTTCACTTCCTTACCATCCTTCACAGGTGGGCGGCTCAGGTTGTCTCCCTGAGTCAGGCCATCATGTATGTTTATAATAACAAAAAAGGGTTGAATCACAGAAGCAGATTCAGGGTATATTTATTTATTATTTTTTCCACCAAAAACATTTTGATTGGGGTAGAGCCAATTAACAATTCTGTGATAGTTTCAGGTGAACAGTGAAGGGGCTTGGCCGTACAGATACATCAGTGTATATTTAAAATTATCCCTTCCTGGTTGCAGTCGTTGTTCAGTTGCTAAGTCATGTCTGACTCTTGTGTGACCCCATGGGCTGTAGCCTGCCAGGCTCCTCTGTCCGTGGGATTTCCCAGGCAAGAATACTGGAATGTTTTGGCATTTCTTACTCCAGGGGATCGTCCCAAACCAGGGATCAGACCCTTATCTCTTGAGTCTCCGCATTGGCAGGCAGGTACTTCACCAGCTGGGAAAGCTGGAAAGAATGAAAATAACTAAATGAAAGACTAACAAAACGAGGCCAAAATTTAAAAAAAAATTATGTTTATTTATTTGGCTGTGCTGGGTCTTAGTTGCTGCATAAGGGATCTTTAGTTGCATCGCCTTTCCAGCTTCTAGAGCTTTCAGTATCCCTTAGCTTCTGGCCCCCTTCCTCCATTCATAGCAGCTTTAAGATGGGGAGGGGTAGGACTGTATGGATCAAAGTCTACATATGCTCTTGAAATTATTGATGTGTTACAATTTCACAACAGGCCAATGAATCTGAGATGAGGAGTTGAGTCAAGGAAGAGACTTTTAATAGAAGCCAGCTGCCCAAGAAGATGGCAGCTTAGCGCCTAAAAATAACCATCTTGTCCAGACCCCTTCCAGTACTCTTGCCTGGAGAATTCCATGGACAGAGGCACCTGGTGGGCTACAGTCCATAGAGTTGCTCAGAGATGGAGACAGCTGAAGTGACTAAGCAGCAGCAGGAGCCAGACGTGGGTTCCAGGTTGGTTGGAGACAAAGTAAAAAAACTATTCAGTCCTTGCAAATGTCCCCTAGGATGGCAAGCCTCAGGCAGGGGGATGTGTTAGTTTCACTTCCTTACCATCCTTCACAGGTGGGCGGCTCAGGTTGTCTCCCTGAGTCAGGCCATCATGTATGTTTATAATAACAAAAAAGGGTTGAATCACAGAAGCAGATTCAGGGTATATTTATTTATTATTTTTTCCACCAAAAACATTTTGATTGGGGTAGAGCCAATTAACAATTCTGTGATAGTTTCAGGTGAACAGTGAAGGGGCTTGGCCGTACAGATACATCAGTGTATATTTAAAATTATCCCTTCCTGGTTGCAGTCGTTGTTCAGTTGCTAAGTCATGTCTGACTCTTGTGTGACCCCATGGGCTGTAGCCTGCCAGGCTCCTCTGTCCGTGGGATTTCCCAGGCAAGAATACTGGAATGTTTTGGCATTTCTTACTCCAGGGGATCGTCCCAACCCAGGGATCAGACCCTTATCTCTTGAGTCTCCCGCATTGGCAGGCAGGTACTTCACCAGCTGGGAAAGCTGGAAAGAATGAAGACCACCCGAATGAGAACAAAGGCTACTTCCTCAAAGTTTGCCACAGGCAGGGAGTCAGCCTCCATCCCTGTATCTGGATGAGACTCCAGGGCAGGCTGGGGCATGGAAAGGTTTTGCGGTAAAAAGAGGGAGAAGGATTTAGGGGTACTCTGACTGCAGGCTGCTGGCCCTGGGAAAGGCTGAAGGTGGGCTAACTAGAAGAACACATCCTCGTGCTTCCCTAGTGGCTCAGATGGTAAAGAATCTGCCTGTAAAGCAGGAGACCTGGGTTCAGTCCCTGGGTGGGGAAGATCCCCTGGAGGAGGGCATGGCAACCCATTTCAGTATTCTTGCCTGGAAAATCCCTGTGTTCTGCAGAAGAATGGGACACAACTAAGCGTGCACACGCACACACACAAACACACCCCTTAAGTAATTGGTTTGAGAAGCTTTGTAAGAGAGGAGGAGAAATGTTTTCCCTCTGATCCAACTTAGATTTTTCTGATTGGGCTTCTGTAAATGAGACCAACCAAAGACAAATTAACAAGAGAAAAATAAACAGTTTATTAATGCCTACAGGACACACTGTGTGGGAGAAGCTTCAGTGAAGAGTAACTCAGCGGGGTTGGAATTTGGACTTAGACACCATCTTCGCAAGAAAACAATAAATATGTGGAGAAGTAACAAGACAAGGGAGAAGGGTTTCAGGCTTCTAAGGGCATCAAGCTGTGGGAAGGTAAATATATGGGGAAATTAATGGAAGATAAAGGGCTGTAAGTACAGATAAATCTTGGCACCTACTTTATATCTTCTTCATGGCCATAAAACTTCCTTGGCAGAAGAGATTTATGGCATCCTCAAGTTCTCACAAGTTTCTGCATTTTGTCAGATAAGGGAAGATCAGGGAAGGCTTTGTTCTGAATCTGTTGATTCTCATTTGTCTCTAACTCAAAATAATGATTATGCCAAAGTGGCATATTTTAGGGTGGCATATTCTTTTGAATATTTACTTATTTGGCTGCACTGGGTCTTACTTGAGTCATGCAGTGTCATTTTAATATTGTTGTGAACTCTTTGTTGTGAAGGGATCGTTTCCCCAACCCAAGGGATCAGACCCTTATCGCTTGAGTCTCCCGCATTGGCAGGCAGGTACTTCACCAGCTGGGAAAGCTGGAAAGAATGAAGACCACCCGAATGAGAACAAAGGCTACTTCCTCAAAGTTTGCCACAGGCAGGGAGTCAGCCTCCATCCCTGTATCTGGATGAGACTCCAGGGCAGGCTGGGGCATGGAAAGGTTTTGCGGTAAAAAGAGGGAGAAGGATTTAGGGGTACTCTGACTGCAGGCTGCTGGCCCTGGGAAAGGCTGAAGGTGGGCTAACTAGAAGAACACATCCTCGTGCTTCCCTAGTGGCTCAGATGGTAAAGAATCTGCCTGTAAAGCAGGAGACCTGGGTTCAGTCCCTGGGTGGGGAAGATCCCCTGGAGGAGGGCATGGCAACCCATTTCAGTATTCTTGCCTGGAAAATCCCTGTGTTCTGCAGAAGAATGGGACACAACTAAGCGTGCACACGCACACACACAAACACACCCCTTAAGTAATTGGTTTGAGAAGCTTTGTAAGAGAGGAGGAGAAATTTTTTCCCCTCTGAGCCAACTTAGATTTTTCTGATTGGGCTTCTGTAAATGAGACCAACCAAAGACAAATTAACAAGAGAAAAATAAACAGTTTATTAATGCCTACAGGACACACTGTGTGGGAGAAGCTTCAGTGAAGAGTAACTCAGCGGGGTTGGAATTTGGACTTAGACACCATCTTCGCAAGAAAACAATAAATATGTGGAGAAGTAACAAGACAAGGGAGAAGGGTTTCAGGCTTCTAAGGGCATCAAGCTGTGGGAAGGTAAATATATGGGGAAATTAATGGAAGATAAAGGGCTGTAAGTACAGATAAATCTTGGCACCTACTTTATATCTTCTTCATGGCCATAAAACTTCCTTGGCAGAAGAGATTTATGGCATCCTCAAGTTCTCACAAGTTTCTGCATTTTGTCAGATAAGGGAAGATCAGGGAAGGCTTTGTTCTGAATCTGTTGATTCTCATTTGTCTCTAACTCAAAATAATGATTATGCCAAAGTGGCATATTTTAGGGTGGCATATTCTTTTTTTGAATATTTACTTATTTGGCTGCACTGGGTCTTACTTGAGTCATGCAGTGTCATTTTAATAGTTGTGCTTGTGAACTCTTTGTTGTGGTATGTAGGATCTCATTCCCCAATCAGAGATTGATCCTGGGCCCCCTGCATTGAGATTTCGGAGTCTTAGCCACTGGACCACCAGGGAAGTCTAGTTACTGCAGAGACTGTGGGTCAGAGTTTTAATGTCAGATTTGGTCCAGCCCTCATCTGGTGGTGTATTCCATCTTGCAAATGCTCTATGGTGGGATCTGATGGTGCATTCTGGGAGTTCTCCTTACTGAGGTGTACAGACAATAATCCTTATGGCCTGTGTGGTTGAAAAAACAATTTGAGTCTAACTCAGACTCTCTTCTTGTCCCAGTGGTCTTATCTCATGACATTTTCTATGTTTGTCTTCAGGCTCTGACTACCGTGGGGTGGCTGGAAGGACAGTGCTTGTACTGATTGTTGTTGTTCAGTCACTAAAGTTGTGGCCAACTCTTTGTGACCCCATGAACTTCAGCACGCCAGGCTTGCCTGTCCTTCATGATCTCCTGGAGGTTGCTCAAACTCATGTCCATTGAGTTGGTGGTGCCATCTAACCATCTCATCTTCTCTGTTGACCCCTTCTCCTCTTGCCTTCAGCTTTTCCAAGCATAAGGGTCTTTCCCAATGAATCAGCTCTTTGCATCAGGTGGTCAAAATACTGTAGCTTCAGCTTCAGCAACCAATGAATAGTCAGGGTTGATTTCCTTTAGGACTGACGAGTTTGATCTCCTTGCAGACCGAGGGACTCTGTGCTTTCTTTGACGGGCGTGGCTTTCTTCCAGCGTTCTCTGTATG
This sequence comes from Tragulus kanchil, assembly GCA_022376925.1. Lineage (NCBI taxonomy): Eukaryota > Metazoa > Chordata > Mammalia > Artiodactyla > Tragulidae > Tragulus > Tragulus kanchil. The sequence goes on from JAIOJX010000005.1 coordinate 166,358,511, forward strand.
TGAATCTTTGCTATGACCATGTGATGACGGAGCTGCCTGCCTCTCTCATCCAAGCCCACAGTGGCTACTGGCAGCCTCTTTCTTTCCACCTGGGACAACATTCTCCTAGATACGGTACTTGCTTGGAGGGTGATATTAGAACCCCTCAGGCATTCTCATCTTGTCCTAAGGAACCACAGATGCCTAAACCCTGGGTTTTACACATGGGCTTTGTGGGTCAATAACACCACACTGAGACCTAGAGAGCCTCTACTCCCACTTTTGTTGTGGATTTTTCCTCCTACTTTTGCCTTTGCTGTGATGTAAGTGAGTACTTCTCTAACCCTCAGTGTAGACCTGCTCAGAACCACGTGTGGGGAGCCAGGGAAACTTGGGCACATCAACAGCCCTCTGGATAGTGTCTCTTCCCAGGATGGAAGGTTTGAGTACATTGATGAATTGGAAATTTTCAGAGCTGGAAACTATTTGAAAATGATTCTGCTTGATGAAGACATGTTAGATTTATGTCAAAGAATGTTCTAACTCAGCTGGCATTTACTGAGGGCTCCCTGGCTCTGTAGTAAGAATGGTGGGTTTGAGACTGGCAAAGGCAGGTCAGGACCCACAACGGCTTCAGCGTTTGCTTCCCAAAAAAAGGGGGATCCAGAATGGTGGGGTTTAAAAGACGACTGGCCAAATACTCTGACTACCCTGGGGTGGCTGGAAGGACAGTGCTTGTACTGATTGTTGTTGTTCAGTCACTAAAGTTGTGGCCAACTCTTTGTGACCCCATGAACTTCAGCACGCCAGGCTTGCCTGTCCTTCATGATCTCCTGGAGGTTGCTCAAACTCATGTCCATTGAGTTGGTGGTGCCATCTAACCATCTCATCTTCTCTGTTGACCCCTTCTCCTCTTGCCTTCAGCTTTTCCAAGCATAAGGGTCTTTCCCAATGAATCAGCTCTTTGCATCAGGTGGTCAAAATACTGTAGCTTCAGCTTCAGCAACCAATGAATAGTCAGGGTTGATTTCCTTTAGGACTGACGAGTTTGATCTCCTTGCAGACCGAGGGACTCTGTGCTTTCTTTGACGGGCGTGGCTTTCTTCCAGCGTTCTCTGTATGTGAATCTTTGCTATGACCATGTGATGACGGAGCTGCCTGCCTCTCTCATCCAAGCCCACAGTGGCTACTGGCAGCCTCTTTCTTTCCACCTGGGACAACATTCTCCTAGATACGGTACTTGCTTGGAGGGTGATATTAGAACCCCTCAGGCATTCTCATCTTGTCCTAAGGAACCACAGATGCCTAAACCCTGGGTTTTACACATGGGCTTTGTGGGTCAATAACACCACACTGAGACCTAGAGAGCCTCTACTCCCACTTTTGTTGTGGATTTTTCCTCCTACTTTTGCCTTTGCTGTGATGTAAGTGAGTACTTCTCTAACCCTCAGTGTAGACCTGCTCAGAACCACGTGTGGGGAGCCAGGGAAACTTGGGCACATCAACAGCCCTCTGGATAGTGTCTCTTCCCAGGATGGAAGGTTTGAGTACATTGATGAATTGGAAATTTTCAGAGCTGGAAACTATTTGAAAATGATTCTGCTTGATGAAGACATGTTAGATTTATGTCAAAGAATGTTCTAACTCAGCTGGCATTTACTGAGGGCTCCCTGGCTCTGTAGTAAGAATGGTGGGTTTGAGACTGGCAAAGGCAGGTCAGGACCCACAACGGCTTCAGCGTTTGCTTCAGAAGAGGGAAAAACACCAGTGTCTGTGTGATCCTGAGACCATTGTGTGGAAGAGGCCCCACTTTCTAAAAGCCACTTTGCTGATAAACCATTCTCAGGGTGGCCAATTAATTAGCCAAAGGCCCCAAGGAAAGGTAACTTCAGAACCAGCCCAAACTGGCTCTATCCTGTTGATAACAAGATAGTGAGTTGTTTCTCAAGGGCAACAGAAGAAAACTGCAAGTCATGCAGCCAAAGCAGGTGCAGAGGAGAAAGTTTTGCTCTTAACAAATACCTAGAACCACGTTTCTCATCCCAGAAGAACCAAAGGACCAGGCCTTTGCTGAAACCTGAAGCTCAGTCCCTTTCAGAAGCAAAGGGTCTGTGGTCCAAGAAGATCTGGTGCTTTGCTCCTTTCCCACACTGACTGTAGACAGCCAGGCTCCTAAGCCCTCCCACTGTAACTAGCCCACCAGGGCTTCCTCAGTCCAGCCTCCCTCCCTAACTCACAAAGTTTGACCGAACCTCAGATGGGACACAGAATGGAGCCATGCCTCCTGTCTCCTTGCTGCTCTACCTCTCAGTCAAGCCTTTTCTTTTTTGAAAGCTAGGGCTATAGTGTTGATTGCTAAGTGCATTGGGCAACAGACTCTTCGCCTGGTAACAAAAAAGCAGGGCTGTCTGATGGTTGGCATTTTTGTTTTTAAAATAATTGTTTTTGCTTTGGCCCATGGAAGCCTGCAAGGGGATTGACAGAGTTGGGGCTTAGTTTTTGGTGAGATGGTGGAGACTCTGTGATGATGTTGAATTTTATCTGAGTCCTGGGCTTCCATAAAGCAGTGCTGACTGAGGAATCTCCCAGTATTTTGTGTTCTGAGAAAGGCACAACTGTAAAGGACCACTCTGCTCTTGCATAGTCCCAGGCAAGAGCCACCTCCTTTCCTCCCACGACTCCCTGGAGTATAGGGGATGATTCTGTGGCCTGCTTTCCTCTAGAAAACCCTGGGGCCTCCTTCCTTTCCTTAGAGATGCTTCTTATTAGTGGACATCTTCTTTATAACAATAGCTTGGATAGAGTTATTGCCTTAATTGTTCTGAGGATTCCATCTTTCATACCAGACAGACATCAGGGGGGGCGTCAGATGGCCACATAGTCACCAGGGGGCCTCGGCAGCACATCTTTTGGAGTAAACCTGAGCAGGTAAGGTGTACCATAAGCAAGTCGGCCAGGAAGTGGCAGGCGTCCACACCAGAAAAGGGCGTTAACCTGAAGGACTTGTGTCTTTGGTTCTAGTAAGATCAGACAGTGCTCTGCTCCAGTTTTGGAGGAACCAAGAACTGAGCTTTCTAATAGGCTGCATGTGTGTGTGCACGTGTGCATGTGTGTGTGTGTGTGTCTGCATATGCTCAGGCTGTCTGACTCTTTGTGACCCTGTGGACTGTAGCCTGCCAGGCTCCTTTGTCCGTGGAATTTTCCAGCCAAGAATACTGGAGTGCCATTTCCTTCTTCAGGGGATCTTCCTGACCCAGGCATTGAACTCGTGTATCTTGCATCTCCTGCACTGGCAGGCGAATTCTTTACCATTGTGCCACCTGGGAAGCCTGTACTCACAGCTAAACATCCATCTGGAAAGTGATCGCACAATTTGATTAGGTGTCACCACTGATCAGTCAAGCCTTTTCTTTTTTGAAAGCTAGGGCTATAGTGTTGATTGCTAAGTGCATTGGGCAACAGACTCTTCGCCTGGTAACAAAAAAGCAGGGCTGTCTGATGGTTGGCATTTTTGTTTTTAAAATAATTGTTTTTGCTTTGGCCCATGGAAGCCTGCAAGGGGATTGACAGAGTTGGGGCTTAGTTTTTGGTGAGATGGTGGAGACTCTGTGATGATGTTGAATTTTATCTGAGTCCTGGGCTTCCATAAAGCAGTGCTGACTGAGGAATCTCCCAGTATTTTGTGTTCTGAGAAAGGCACAACTGTAAAGGACCACTCTGCTCTTGCATAGTCCCAGGCAAGAGCCACCTCCTTTCCTCCCACGACTCCCTGGAGTATAGGGGATGATTCTGTGGCCTGCTTTCCTCTAGAAAACCCTGGGGCCTCCTTCCTTTCCTTAGAGATGCTTCTTATTAGTGGACATCTTCTTTATAACAATAGCTTGGATAGAGTTATTGCCTTAATTGTTCTGAGGATTCCATCTTTCATACCAGACAGACATCAGGGGGGGCGTCAGATGGCCACATAGTCACCAGGGAGCCTCGGCAGCACATCTTTTGGAGTAAACCTGAGCAGGTAAGGTGTACCATAAGCAAGTCGGCCAGGAAGTGGCAGGCGTCCACACCAGAAAAGGGCGTTAACCTGAAGGACTTGTGTCTTTGGTTCTAGTAAGATCAGACAGTGCTCTGCTCCAGTTTTGGAGGAACCAAGAACTGAGCTTTCTAATAGGCTGCATGTGTGTGTGCACGTGTGCATGTGTGTGTGTGTGTGTCTGCATATGCTCAGGCTGTCTGACTCTTTGTGACCCTGTGGACTGTAGCCTGCCAGGCTCCTTTGTCCGTGGAATTTTCCAGCCAAGAATACTGGAGTGCCATTTCCTTCTTCAGGGGATCTTCCTGACCCAGGCATTGAACTCGTGTATCTTGCATCTCCTGCACTGGCAGGCGAATTCTTTACCATTGTGCCACCTGGGAAGCCTGTACTCACAGCTAAACATCCAGCTGGAAAGTGATCGCACATATGTTGGTTTAGAGTTAGGTCGATACACCACTGAGATGACTCACTGAATATAACCTTCAGCTTTGTAGTAATACCTTCATGACCCCCCCCCCCCTTTTTTAAAAAAATTTTGGCCTCTTCTATTGTTTTCTATTTATTTATTTTCATCCATCCCTAATCTTTGGTCTGTGTGGACCTCTGCATCGAAATGGCGTGACTCCCCTATTTTAAAGAACCCCAATCTGGTGCCTGATACACACAGACTTAACAACTTAATGATTTTCAGTTGGGTAGAGGGATTTCTCCTCTTTTCTCAAAGTTCCCTGGACAACTGAGGTGGTTTTATTTAGGATATTGCAATAGGGAGAGTGTTCATTAATGAGGGTAAGAAGAGGGAGAAAAACTGCAATTTTATAGAACAGGGGAGTCACGGAGGAAGGGTAGAGGTGGGGTATCTTGGAATATGCTAGAGAATAGTAGATCTTTGGAATCAAGCCTTTCTCAGAACAAGGAGGGGAGGGGGCGGGAGGTGCAGGTTTCTCCACCATGGCTGCTTCCTGGGAGTGCAGGGCTCACACAAGGTTTGGTATTGTTACCTCCAATCTATATCCTTTGAAATGGAAAACTGATTACTATCTCCTTTTCTGGTACTTTCAATTCCAAATGTCTGGACCTTCTTTAGAAAGGTATAAACATTTCCACTGCTGTGATAAATATTTTAAAAAGTAGAATTATGTTGTTCCCTACAAATTCAGTTCTGGCTCCTGTATTATCTGCCAGCAAATGAATCCTTTGTCTCCAAATGCATAGTGATTAAACCTTTTCTCTACGCATGTAATGATTTCTTTACAAAAACTACCTTTATAATGAGCATTTCTTTAGAATGGAGTGAAAGTAATTATGGTTAAATTTACAAATCTTATCTCTGTAATGATTTTAAACAAAAATTCAGTCTCTAAATTCTTTGGTGCAGCAAATTCAAATTCCTTTATAATTAGGAGCATTTTAATTCTCCTTGTTGCTTTAGGTGAGCTACCATCTATTCATCTTGAACCTCTGAGGGCATTCACAAAGAAGTCAAATTAGCCCACAGTACAGGATGACAAAGATGAACCACATCAGTGGCCTGGGAGTCAGTTTAGAAAGCTCTAGACCTTTATCTTCCTGGAAGGGGATTATTTTACCTGGGATAACTTAACTTTTAGTTCACACCTGTGTTGAAAATCACCATGTCCTCATATGGCTTTCTCCCTTCTTACATTGAGAACTAGACTTGCTGCCTCTTGTAAATCTGATTTAAAAGAGCTGTAAGACCAGGAGACAATGTCCACAAAGAGACTTCAGTCTCACAAATGTCTCTGCTTCGCCTTTCCATGACAGGCACTGGCGGGGAGTGGAGACGGAGGGGGGTTAGGCTGCGCTTACTGGTCATAATGACCGGAGGCCTCAGTTCTGCTTCAGAACACCACTCGTATTGTCACTAATTATTAGAGAATTGCAAGTCAAAGCTATGATGAGGTAGACCCCGCATTGGCCAAAATGGCCGTGATCAAAAATTCTACAAACAAGAAATGCTGGAGAAAGTGTACAGAAAAGGGAAGCCGCCTGCACTGTTGAGGATGTCGTTGGGACAGCTACTGTGGAGAACTGTGTGGAGGCTTCTTCAAAAACTAAACAGAGAACTGCTGTATGACCCAGCAATCCTACTCCCAGGCATATATTCAGAGAAAACGATAATCTGAGAAGATACGTGAACCCCAATGTTCATTGCAGCACTATTTACAATAACCAAGACATGGAAGGAACCTAATTGTCCATTGACAGGGGAATGGATAAAGAAGATATGCTATATATGTATATATACACGCTGTATATGTATATAGTCCTAACCACTGGACCGCCAGGAAATTCGCACTTGACCTTAAATCTTGCCTCACATGTATCCGTCCACACCCCTTGCCATGTGACCTTGAATTTCTTCCTTGAAGGTGGAACACAATTCCTTTGGCTCTGGGTTTTTCTGTGTGCTTTGATTTGGCCAAGAGAATGAGGCAGAAGTGACAATGCTAGGCCTAAGCTGAAGCCAAGTGATCTTGGGTTTCCACTTGACCTCTTTGGCCAAGGCCAAAGAGAAGACCGTGTCTGGCTGGTGGACTGGTCCAAGGAGAATGAGGGACATGTGCAGCAGAGCCATCTCAGCTAAGTATAGACTATACTAACCTTCCCTCAACCCCCAGGTGCATAAGCAAATAATAGCCTATGTTGTTTCAGCCACTGGCTTTTGGGATGGTTTGTTTACTCAGCAATGGCTTACTGATGCTTCCTCTTTAAAATATGGATGTGATTTGCATGTATTTTTTAGGCTACCTTATCAAAACACCAAATTTGTTGTTTCTTTTTCTTTGTATAAAAAAATTCTAAATGACATTTGTCATGTTTGCAAAGTTGCTGATCATCTTCTGCAAAACATCTAGCACCTCACTGAGACAGTGCCTTTTTAAGAGGACCTGTTGTGTCCCTTGGGCTTTTTTTCAACATCTTCCTCTGTGATTTCCTTGATTTCAGACTCAGGAAGAACCTTCTCACTTGGCTGGGATTTATTCTTGATGGTTCTAATGAGGAGTGCATTATGCTGTCAGCTCACTGATTAAGAGTGTCTTCAGTGTGAGAGAGGATCCTTGACATGGAAATTTCCCTGTTCCTGTCTATCTTTTCTAATAAACTGGGTGCAAATGAGAACCTGAACTTGAGAAAAGAATAAAGAGAATTGTTAAACTAAACAATGGTTCAGGCCAAATAGTTTAACATTTACAAAACACTGCATGTCTGACTTTTTTGTGACCCCATGGACTGTAGCCCTCCAGGTTCCTCTATCCGTGGGATTTTCCTAGGCAAGAATACTGGAGTGGAGTGGGTTGCCATTCCTTTCGCTAGGGGATCTTCTGAACCCAGGGATTAAACTTGCATCTCCTGTGTCTGCTTCATTGGCAGGTGGATTCTTTACCAATGAACCACCAGGGAAGTGATGGTCTATGTTAGGTTTATGGGCTATTAAAGGGTTAACACTGCAGCTGCGAACTTGCTGGCCCTGAAGGGTCAGCGGCCTGTTGCCGATCTGCTGGTGCCTGAGAGTCTCTCAAGGCCTGCGATAAAGAGTTCGCCCTGGCCATAAAGATTCTTCACTGCATCTAGAAAGTAATAAGAACTGCACATCTCCCTGCCCACAGACAACTCAAGGACAGCAGACTCATCACTAATTTCCCGCCTAGCTTAAACAGGTTTCTGCGCTTGCTCTGAAGAATCCCCCTCCCCTTTTTTCTTCTCCCCTTTCCTCCCAAATAAAACCTCCTCGTCGTCCCATCTCTGGGGCGTGATTTCCCTGGCCCATCTCTCGGACTTGTGGATTTCGCCCGGGGAACTCTTCCCAAATGGGCTCTTTCCCTAACAGCTTGCTGTCCATCGTGACTTTGTGATTCTTACAGTCTACAGATCTCATTTCAAATAGTACAAGTCTATCTGTCTTCAGAATTTAAAAAAAAAAATTTTGGCCTCTTTTGTTGGTTTATTTATTTACTTATTTTCATCCATCTTTTAATTCTTTGGCCTGTGAGGGCCTCCATTGCAGTGGCCTTTGTCATTGCAGAGCACTGGCTCTGGGCTCATGTGCTCCAGAGTGCTGGCTCGTAATTGGACAAACTGGTCCAGCTGCTTTGCCTGACGTGGGATCTTCCCAGGCCAGGGATCGAACCAGTGCCCTTTGCACTGCAAGGCAGATTCTTTATCCACTGGACCACCAGGGAAGCCCTGCCTTCTGAATTCTTACCCCAAATTCCTTCTTACTCAGTTCTCTGAGCCATTTCCTTCCCATGCTCACATCCAAACCCATTTCCTTCCCATGAGCTCACATGCTCATCCAAACCCGTTTCTGTTGGAGGAGACTCTAACTCAGTTGGCTGTTTAACTCTGAGTAGATTCTCAGTCAGCCCTCTTAGCAAGCATCAGTGGGGTAACGGCCTCCATTGTAAGCATTTTTCTTCTTTGTAGAAAAGCCTCCAATCAGGGCACACCTGAAAGCCTTCTTTTCTTTCTTCCACTATAAAGCTTCCTGCACATTTTCCTGTTTTTGAGTCTCTGCCAACTGTGAGTGACGATGGCTGGCTTTCTTGGTATAGCAAGCTCTAAAAGAACAGTCTTTGCTTTTTCTGTTTGATTGGTCTTCATGTACTCACACCTAAGTTATAGTCTCCATATAATAAAAAGCAGCCATTTGAAGTGTACCTTCTGTTTTGCTACGTAACCACCATTCCCACTGATAGGTGATAGACGACCGTAGGTTACCATGAACAGTGTCGGATTCTTAATCTCCAGTGGAGAAGAATTCACACTGGGATCAAAAGACTCAGTGATGGTCACTCAGAGCTTCGTGCAGTGAAAAGTTTATTAAAGTAAGAAAAGGATAGGGAAAGGCTTAAGGGAAAGGATAGAAGAGTATCCCCCTTTGCCAGTTTAAGTAGGACAATTTGTATCTTCCAGTCAGTTAATAAAACAATAAATCAAAAGAATATCTTGAGGTTGTAAAGGCCCTGTGGACCCACACCCACAACATTAGCATGAGATTAGCTAGGACAGTCTCCAGGCCTCAGGGCTGGGTGAGACATTCTAGTATAAACGCCCAGATTAACATAAGACTAGAAGTTTTCAGTTTCAACATTGAAGATCTTTGCCTTTATTTCTCCTTGTCCTTCCTCTTCTCCTCCTTGTCCTTGGAACTGGCTGGCCTCCTTGCCAGGTCTACCTATGTACCCCTTTCACCACCAAGATATACAACATTTCATCACTCTGAAAAGTTCCCTTGTGCCTCTTTGAAATGAATCCCCACCTTCCTCAACAGCTCCAGGCAAGCACCGATTAGTTTTCTGTCACTGTGATTCTGAATGCAGTTCTTTTTGAAAAAGAAGTGTTTATTTATTTTCCTTCCCTGGGTCTTAGTTAGGACTTGCAGGATCTTCGTTGTGGCATGCATGTGGGATCTAGTTCACTGACCAGGGATCAGACCGGAGCCCCCTGCATCGGGAGAGAGGAGCCTTACCCTTGGGCCACCGGGGAAGTCCCCTGAGTGCTGTTCTCTGACAAATCTCTCTGGTCATGCCCGCCACTTGCCACATGCCAACTCCTAGACTTGGTTTTTCTTTTCTTCACTTGGAAATTTTCTATGGCTTTTGGGGTGGGCCTCACTCGGGACTCTTGGGAGTGCATGTTCTCAGTTCTGATTTTTACTGCTATAACTCTGCCTGCTATCTTCCTGGGCTTAGAAAAAAATTATAGTCTTTAGATCGCCTTTCTTGCTTTCCTGTGCTATCGTGGTTTTATTGTTAAAATAAAAAAATGTGTAATCTGTCAAAATCAGTGGGGATATCAACAAGAAATTGTTTTTATGTTCTTTCATCACTGCCTCCAGCCATACTTTGTCAGTTTCTTCTTTCCTGCCCTTTAATAAAATCTTGGGCAAATTCTTTAACTATACTGTCAGCTGGTCTGATCCTGGGTAGAACTGTATGATTGATTTAAGCTTTTAGCCTTCCTCCATCCTGTGGCTCCAGGGACCTGTCCAGCAGTGGGGCTGGAGACTTAGTCTGACCAAGAAGTATACCATCTTTTCCTTTCTCTACATCTGGTTCTTTTTGATTTGGATCAGGGAGTGAAACTGAGTTACTCTAAACCTGTGTTCCTCTGCTGAGTTTATGATTACCCCCCTTATCCCCTTATGTTATTCCCTTTTTTGTCCAATGCCTGTTCCCCTCAAGATTGAGGAATATCAAAGAAAAGGGGAAATTGAAAGTGATCAAGACCCCTGAAGCCTCCCTGGGCATGAAAGGCTTTCTGTGTCTTCCATTTCTTATTTATAGGAAAAAGGTTTCAGGCTCCCAGGCCTTCCCTGAGTTCCAAAGGACAGATTGAAACAGTTATTTTAACACTGATTAGAGGAGTGAGGGAATGCAGAAACAAATGAAAGGCAGTCAAGAAAGGGTAGCACTTTTTTGCAAAAGATTTTTAAAGTGTTTATTTATTTTCCTTCCCTGGGTCTTAGTTAGGACTTGCAGGATCTTCGTTGTGGCATGCATGTGGGATCTAGTTCACTGACCAGGGATCAGACCGGAGCCCCCTGCATCGGGAGAGAGGAGCCTTACCCTTGGGCCACCGGGGAAGTCCCCTGAGTGCTGTTCTCTGACAAATCTCTCTGGTCATGCCCGCCACTTGCCACATGCCAACTCCTAGACTTGGTTTTTCTTTTCTTCACTTGGAAATTTTCTATGGCTTTTGGGGTGGGCCTCACTCGGGACTCTTGGGAGTGCATGTTCTCAGTTCTGATTTTTACTGCTATAACTCTGCCTGCTATCTTCCTGGGCTTAGAAAAAAATTATAGTCTTTAGATCGCCTTTCTTGCTTTCCTGTGCTATCGTGGTTTTATTGTTAAAATAAAAAAATGTGTAATCTGTCAAAATCAGTGGGGATATCAACAAGAAATTGTTTTTATGTTCTTTCATCACTGCCTCCAGCCATACTTTGTCAGTTTCTTCTTTCCTGCCCTTTAATAAAATCTTGGGCAAATTCTTTAACTATACTGTCAGCTGGTCTGATCCTGGGTAGAACTGTATGATTGATTTAAGCTTTTAGCCTTCCTCCATCCTGTGGCTCCAGGGACCTGTCCAGCAGTGGGGCTGGAGACTTAGTCTGACCAAGAAGTATACCATCTTTTCCTTTCTCTACATCTGGTTCTTTTTGATTTGGATCAGGGAGTGAAACTGAGTTACTCTAAACCTGTGTTCCTCTGCTGAGTTTATGATTACCCCCCTTATCCCCTTATGTTATTCCCTTTTTTGTCCAATGCCTGTTCCCCTCAAGATTGAGGAATATCAAAGAAAAGGGGAAATTGAAAGTGATCAAGACCCCTGAAGCCTCCCTGGGCATGAAAGGCTTTCTGTGTCTTCCATTTCTTATTTATAGGAAAAAGGTTTCAGGCTCCCAGGCCTTCCCTGAGTTCCAAAGGACAGATTGAAACAGTTATTTTAACACTGATTAGAGGAGTGAGGGAATGCAGAAACAAATGAAAGGCAGTCAAGAAAGGGTAGCACTGTGTTGGGGCAGGGTTCTAGTTTCTCCTCAATGGGAAAGGTAATAACATCCTTGGCACTTGGGCCAGTCTAGACCTGGGTTATTGAGTCCAGTAACTGGATATAACTCAACCAGGACAAAATACCAGTTTTTTTTAAAAAAATCTGCCCTTTGGAACTCAGGGAAGGTCTAGGGCACTGAAGCTTCTTTCCCACAAATAAGAAACAAAGGGCATGGAATGAATTTGTGTCCCGGAGGGTCCCACAGGGTCCTGCTCAGTTTCACAGAGAACGGGGCCTTTTCTAACCTAGAGGACCTCCCTGTAGAAAGTATGTGGTTTTCTTGAGGAGCAGAATGAAGGCAGGGACAGTGAGGTGTCGCCTTAGTCCCTCCTGGTGGTCTAGCTGTATTGCTAAAGGGAAGATGGTGTTGAGGGGTGTGCGTCATTTTTGCCTAAATCGCATGACTCAGAATTAACCTCTCAGAACTGGAGATGTACATCTCCTCATGGGAAATTTGGGGCATTCTTTTTTTGGGGGTATTCTTAGCATGAACAGGAGAAAATAAAAGAGGCTAAATCAGCAGATGTTTAACATGTTTTTAAAGACTGCACTCTATGAACAATTGTATGTAGGAAACAATGCTCTTCTCCTTTCCCCCCAAGAGAACGGTATGGTCTAGATTAAAGTCTTGATATTTAATCTGCCCTGATACGTATTTTGCTTTTCTGGGGAGAGTTCCCTGGTGGCTCAGACAGTAAAGAATCTGCCTGCAATGCAGGAGGCCTGGGTTCCATCTCTGGGTAGCGAAGATCCTCTGGAGAAGGAAATGGCAACCCATTCCAGTGTTCTTGCCTGGAGAATTCCATGGACAGAGGAGCCTGGCGGGCTACAGTCCATGGGGTCACAAAGAGTCAGACACAACTGAACGACTAATACTTTCCCTTTTGTCATGCCTCAAGAGGCTTTCCTGAAGCCTCCCTGGGCATGAAAGGCTTTCTGTGTCTTCCATTTCTTATTTATAGGAAAAAGGTTTCAGGCTCCCAGACCTTCCCTGAGTTCCAAAGGACAGATTGAAACAGTTATTTTAACACTGATTAGAGGAGTGAGGGAATGCAGAAACAAATGAAAGGCAGTCAAGAAAGGGTAGCACTGTGTTGGGGCAGGGTTCTAGTTTCTCCTCAATGGGAAAGGTAATAACATCCTTGGCACTTGGGCCAGTCTAGACCTGGGTTATTGAGTCCAGTAACTGGATATAACTCAACCAGGACAAAATACCATTTTTTTTAAAAAATCTGCCCTTTGGAACTCAGGGAAGGTCTAGGGCACTGAAGCTTCTTTCCCACAAATAAGAAACAAAGGGCATGGAATGAATTTGTGTCCCGGAGGGTCCCACAGGGTCCTGCTCAGTTTCACAGAGAACGGGGCCTTTTCTAACCTAGAGGACCTCCCTGTAGAAAGTATGTGGTTTTCTTGAGGAGCAGAATGAAGGCAGGGACAGTGAGGTGTCGCCTTAGTCCCTCCTGGTGGTCTAGCTGTATTGCTAAAGGGAAGATGGTGTTGAGGGGTGTGCGTCATTTTTGCCTAAATCGCATGACTCAGAATTAACCTCTCAGAACTGGAGATGTACATCTCCTCATGGGAAATTTGGGGCATTCTTTTTTTGGGGGTATTCTTAGCATGAACAGGAGAAAATAAAAGAGGCTAAATCAGCAGATGTTTAACATGTTTTTAAAGACTGCACTCTATGAACAATTGTATGTAGGAAACAATGCTCTTCTCCTTTCCCCCCAAGAGAACGGTATGGTCTAGATTAAAGTCTTGATATTTAATCTGCCCTGATACGTATTTTGCTTTTCTGGGGAGAGTTCCCTGGTGGCTCAGACAGTAAAGAATCTGCCTGCAATGCAGGAGGCCTGGGTTCCATCTCTGGGTAGCGAAGATCCTCTGGAGAAGGAAATGGCAACCCATTCCAGTGTTCTTGCCTGGAGAATTCCATGGACAGAGGAGCCTGGCGGGCTACAGTCCATGGGGTCACAAAGAGTCAGACACAACTGAACGACTAATACTTTCACTTTCATGGTTAGCAAAAAATCTGGGAATTAAACTTTCAGAAACTGCATTTTTAAAAAAACTAGCAGTCTTTCTTTCATAAAGGTGAAGGTGAGAAAATGTCTGGATTTTGTTTTTACAGCTTGAGAGTAATCTCATGTTTGTATTACAGCTAATCTCTTCCTGGATATATTATTCTCTCTGGAGTCGACTTGTGAAATTGCCTCTAACTGTCTTTCATATCTGAGACCCTGAGTAATCTTCATTTCTCTGGCCCCTGTCTTAGAAGAGCTTTAGGAGAGACTCAGCAGTTTTCTTTCTATAATTCTCGGGCTGTCATTAAATGCAAGACCGGAAGGCTATGGGGTCAGCCTTATGAACCACGGATGAATATCTTTTCCCTTGAAAATGAATTATCATGAAACTTTGTGTATATGACTTTACTGATACTAGAAATAAATTTATTAAAGGGGCTTCTCCAGACAGTTGAAGGTGGATGATTTTACATTTAGAACTTTTTGTTGTAATTTCAATACCATATACAGATTTAAGCCAACACATAGGGTAGCTGACAGATGAGATGCACTGCAGTCTGCTACTGGGCATTGTGGTCACTAGGTTTAATTGCTTTAGAAATGGAATAATGAGTATTTTTTGAAGTGATAATTATTTTTATCTTTGCCTATAAATATTTTTCTAAAATTAGTTGCATGCATATTGAGAAAATTCAAGCATTATAGAAAAAAGTGTAAGTATTCCATTAATGTATCAATGAATATTGACTCATCTCTTTAATCATACATACACACACAATTATCACTGTAATTTAGGTAAGGGTCATTCTGTACATCCTGCCCTGCATCTGGCTTTAAAATTTAAAAAAAATTTTTTAAATTATGAAAGGATGATAACACATTTGCAGGAGACTTGGAAAATACAGAGCAAGGTTAATATAGTTCTACTATGTATTACAATTGTTTTTTTAGGAAGATAAATTAAGAGTTTTTAGTTGGAGTTTCAGACTTCCTCTGTAGCTCAGCTGGTAAAGAATCTGCCTGCAATGCAGGGGACCCTGGTTTAATTCCTGGATTCTTGAGTTGGGAAGATCCCGTGGAGGAGGGATAAGCTACCCACTCTAGTATTCCTGGGCTTCCCTGGCGGCGTGGATGGTTTAGAATCTGCCAGCAATGTGAGTCATCTGGGTTGGGAAGATGCCCTGGAGAAGGGAAAGGGAAAGTCTACCCACTCCAGTATTCTTGTCTGGAGAATTCCGTGGTTTGTCCATGGATCACAAAGACGTGTACAATTATTTTTTTAAGTAGATAAATTAAGATTTTTTTAGTTGAAGTTTCAATATCAAGCTCTCAAAAATTAATGGAATGCATGTACAGAGAAGTAAAAGGATATAATAGACCTGAAAAGCACTGTGAACCAATTCAAGATAATTAAGATTTATATAATTTTCACATAACAGCAGAATACAAATTCTATTCCACATTCTCATAGACTGTAAATTAGGAGACACTTGAACATATCCAGGGACATAAAACAAGGCACAAAGATTTCATAATTTAAAGGTATTGAAATCATACAGAGTCTCTTCTCTTATCACTGTGAAATACTGTTAGAAATCAGTATCAAAGATATTTGAAAATAGGGCTTCCCTGGTGGTCCAGTGGGTAAGGACACCACCTTGCAGTGCAAGGGGTGCCGGTTTGATCCCTGGCTTGGGAAGATCCCACGTGCCGCGGAGCGGCTGGGCCCATGTGTCCAGCTACCAAACCGGAGCTCTGGAGCGCGTGCGATGGGAGGCCCACACAGGCCAAAGAACATAGATGGATGAAAATAAATAAAAATTAAAGACCAATAGAAGTGACCAAAAAAAAATAAAAAAGATTTTTGAAAATAATCCACATATTTTCAAGTGCAATGTGAGATTCGCTAAGAGGGACCTTCAGCTCAGCCATTGAAGGCAGCAGTGGCGTAATGACTGTTGAAAAGCACTCCTTGTGTGCAGTTGAGTGTGATAGAAGAACGCAATTCATTTGTTCTGCCCCCAGTCCCTGTTTCACAAAGACAATTTAGAGGACGTAAGAAAATAATCACATATTGTTCTTTTTTTTTTTCACATATTGTTCTAATCACCATGATATTTGCATATTATTTTTCCTCAGTCAAAGGGTATTTTGAATAATTTTGTTGACATTTCAGATCCCTGGTAAAAGTAGCAAAATGCTGTGGGAAGAGCAAGGGACTGAATTTGGATTCCAGTTTTTATCCAGCTTCTTATAGACTTTATGTACATAGATTGTTCAAACTTCTGGGTAACAGTTTCATTTTCTTCTTTCAATTACTTGGAATTTTTATGCAATGCTTTTCTGGTACTCATCAAAATAGAATATTTCTTCTTTAATCTGCTGATATAATAAATTACATTAATAGATTTCCTAATGTTAAACCAATGTAGAATATTAAATCATCATAACATTCTGTAATCAACCCAAATTGATCACTGGGCTTTAAAAATGTTCTTTTAGATTCCATTTGTTAATACATTATGTAAGGTTTTGTAACTTGTATTGCTAGTCATATAGGTAAAATACATTTTTTGTACTTTAAAAAATTATATTTTGAATCAGGGCTATGTTTATTTCCCAAATGTTTTGGAAAGGTTTTTCTTCTTCTTTTGTGTGTACATGCTAAATTGCTTCAGTTGTGTCCAACTCTTTGCTACCCCATGGACTGTAGGCCACCAGGCTCCTCTTTCCATGGGATTCTCCAGACAAGAATACTGGCATGCGTTGCCATGTCCTCCTCCAGGGGATCGTCCCGATCCAGGGATTGAAACCATGTCTACTGTGTCTTCTGCATTGGCAGGTGGATTCTTTACCACTGAGCCACCGGGGAAGGCCCTCTATGTCATAATTCGAACATCACAGGAATGAACTGTTCTCTGAAGGACAGACTTTATGGGGAAACCATCTGAGCTTGTTTCTATCGCAGTGGTAGATGTTTGACAATTTCTCCCAGATTCTTCTGTCTTTTCTGAAGTCTATTTTGGTAATTTACATCCTAAGTAGAGGGTCAAGACTCAGGATAAAAACATAAACAGCACCTGGTCAGTGTGTTGCTTGGAGGGTAGGTAGACTTTGTGACTTTATTATCATATAACGTATGGTCTACAGCTGACTGCTAGCGAGAGCCGGTGCTCAGCAGCTTGAAGGGAGTGTGTTATAATTAAGGTTAAAGGCTTGGACAGACCTGTGCTTAAATCCTGACTCTGACACTTACAACTGGGGCCTCTTGGGGTCAGTCCCTTGGCTCCTGAGTTTTCAAGTGCTTGTTTGCTGAGGGAGGATTAGATAAAACATAGGAAATAGTCTAGCTCAGTGCCTGACACATAACTAACCTCAGTGGGTAGGAATAGTGGTGGTAATTCTTCTTGATCTACAATCTGGTCAGAGCATAGAGTCTCAGTCTCTTATTCCCAAAAGGTAAGGTTCTGTCTTCTTCAGGATCTCTCTGGATGCAGACATGGTCTAGCTGATATAATAAATTACATTAATAGATTTCCTAATGTTAAACCAATGTAGAATATTAAATCATCATAACATTCTGTAATCAACCCAAATTGATCACTGGGCTTTAAAAATGTTCTTTTAGATTCCATTTGTTAATACATTATGTAAGGTTTTGTAACTTGTATTGCTAGTCATATAGGTAAAATACATTTTTTGTACTTTAAAAAATTATATTTTGAATCAGGGCTATGTTTATTTCCCAAATGTTTTGGAAAGGTTTTTCTTCTTCTTTTGTGTGTACATGCTAAATTGCTTCAGTTGTGTCCAACTCTTTGCTACCCCATGGACTGTAGGCCACCAGGCTCCTCTTTCCATGGGATTCTCCAGACAAGAATACTGGCATGCGTTGCCATGTCCTCCTCCAGGGGATCGTCCCGATCCAGGGATTGAAACCATGTCTACTGTGTCTTCTGCATTGGCAGGTGGATTCTTTACCACTGAGCCACCGGGGAAGGCCCTCTATGTCATAATTCGAACATCACAGGAATGAACTGTTCTCTGAAGGACAGACTTTATGGGGAAACCATCTGAGCTTGTTTCTATCGCAGTGGTAGATGTTTGACAATTTCTCCCAGATTCTTCTGTCTTTTCTGAAGTCTATTTTGGTAATTTACATCCTAAGTAGAGGGTCAAGACTCAGGATAAAAACATAAACAGCACCTGGTCAGTGTGTTGCTTGGAGGGTAGGTAGACTTTGTGACTTTATTATCATATAACGTATGGTCTACAGCTGACTGCTAGCGAGAGCCGGTGCTCAGCAGCTTGAAGGGAGTGTGTTATAATTAAGGTTAAAGGCTTGGACAGACCTGTGCTTAAATCCTGACTCTGACACTTACAACTGGGGCCTCTTGGGGTCAGTCCCTTGGCTCCTGAGTTTTCAAGTGCTTGTTTGCTGAGGGAGGATTAGATAAAACATAGGAAATAGTCTAGCTCAGTGCCTGACACATAACTAACCTCAGTGGGTAGGAATAGTGGTGGTAATTCTTCTTGATCTACAATCTGGTCAGAGCATAGAGTCTCAGTCTCTTATTCCCAAAAGGTAAGGTTCTGTCCTTTGAAAGCTGTTAATACTCAGCCGGCAGATCTAGCAACACTTTCCTCCTGACAGCATGAGCCATTTCCCATCCTCTGCCAGAGCAGGGCAGGTTGGATGACCAGACATGGTCTCTGCCTCTTCCCAGTTAGCTCATCATGTTGGGCTACATCTGTTAGACAACCTTGTTTCCACATCTGAACACACCAGTAATACCTGCATAACAAAGCTGTAAGGGGGAGAAGGTGGTACAGATATTACTGATATTATACACCTATATTATACATTTAGAGTTTTTAAGGTTTGACTGTGGCAGTTTAAGGATTCCATTACAGTCTCTATGGAATGATCAAGGACAGCACAAGGCTGCCTGCTCTCTAAGACAGAAAGATGAGGTGAGACCAAGTTTTGTCTCCTGAAAGGTCTCCCACCCTCGGTTTCCTTCCCATTTTAATAGGGATGGTTACTGTGCTGTATCTGAAAGGAGAGAAATTGGGAGAGGGGTTGGAAGCAGGTTTTCCTGTTGGAGACACATTGTTTTTCATCTTTGTAAAAGCTTAGCTCCTATTACAACAAAATCTTCATGTTTCTCCCATTGTTTCTATCCCTTAGGGGTTGTTAGGCCTGTGACCATTGAGGGGGTGAGTCCTAGGGCCGTGGAAGCTTGTACATGTCCCTTCCGCGTCTCTTGCCAGCACCAACATTGTTTACTTGCTTCTGAGAACAACCAGACGAGGCCAATAGCACAGGTAGAATAATCACCTCCATTTCATAAGTGAGGAAGCTGAGACCTGGGGAGCCTAGGAACGCTGCCCCAGGTCACACCTCGAGGACCTGAGGACTTAGGAGGGTTTAAAGCAGGCAACCTTTGTTAGCATGATATTTTGGGGTCAGAATTGTAACTTTTTTTGTCTTACTACTTAAAAAACATTTGCCAGTGATGCATGCTTATATTCTTTCTGCAAAAGATTCAGACCATACAGGAGTGAAGAGAGCAAAATACTCCTCTTTCTACTCAGTTCTCCAGGTCTAGGTGCCTTCAGTGGATGGACACACTTTTTTTTTTTCTTACATAAATGGGGCCATGACCTGTACACTCTTTTGTAACCTACATTTTTTCACTTAACATGTTTATTAAAAAAACTTCCGGGCTGATCAAAGTCTCACGATGAAAAGATAGTCTCCTATCGTCAAAATAATAGAAGAAGCATTTTATGGCACTCTATGTCGGGCAGGATTCCATAAGCTTTGCACATAATTCATTGAATTCTGAGAAATGCTATGGGTTAGGTGCTCTTTTATTCCCATTTTATGGATCAGGAAACTACACATTCAGAGGTAGTCTGGCTGAGTTCTTGCTTTTTACCCTTGCACTATCTTGTCTGTCCAGAAAATGATGATCTGGGTTTCAGCTGGAAAATTCTGGTGGCATCTGTGGATGTGATATTATAATGTAATAATAGATATGTATTTGGTATTTGTTCCTGGCGCAGAGCTCATATAACTTTTTGATTTCCCAAATGGGAGGGGTAATGAGGGAAAGCTGCTCAGTTGTGTCTGACTCTTTGTGACCCTATGGACTGCATCCTGCCAGGCTCCTCTGTCCTTGAGATTCTCCAGGCAAGAATACTAGGAGCACTGGTTTTTTTTTTTTTTTTTTTTTTTAAAGGGTTACTGTTTAAAAACGGGTATGCCTTAAAAAAATTTTTTTTTTTTAGTGTTAAGCTGCACTATGTAACATGTGGAATCTTAGTTCCCTGACCAGGGGCTGAACCCAAACCCCCCGCACTGGCAGCTCAGAATCTTAACCACTGGATCACCAGGGAAGTCCAGTAGGAGCATTGTTTGTTCTAATATTTGGTCTTGGATTATAGTCCTCGAAGCTTGACACGAGAACTTGTAAGAACCTTGGAGTCTCCAGAGCGGAAAGATCTCTATGACCACGGAGGGACTGCTGGCAGGGTTCCTTAGATGGTGTCAGGATGGGAGCTGTCTCCAGAAAGACCAGGACAGGATTAGAAATTTGGAACTTAAACAGGCTTTATTGGAGTGTAGCTTGCCTATAATGTTGTGTTAGTTTCAGGTGTACAGAAAAGTGATTCACATATATATATATTCATTTGTTTTTAGGTTCTTTCCTCCTACAGGTTGTCACAGAGTACTGGGTAGAGCGCCCCGTGCTGTACAGGAGATTCCCATCAGCCGTCTGTCTTACATAGAGTAGAGTGCATGCATTTGAATTTGGGATGAACATCCCTGATTTATTCCCCCCCATCCCCATGTCTCCCTTTTGATAACTGTAATTTTATTTTCTATATCTGTAAGGCAGCTTGTTGTAGATGAGTTCATTTATATATTTTTAAAAATTAGACTCTACCCATGAGTGGTATCACATGATAGTTGTCTTTGTCTGACTAACTTCACTTAGTATGATACCCTCTAGGTCCATCCATGTTGCTGCAAATGGCACTCTTTCATCCTTTTTTATGGTTGATTAATATTCCGTTGTATACATAAAGGACATCAGTCCGTGGACATTTAGATTGTCTCCATGTCCTGGCTCTTGTAGCCAGGGCTGCAGTGAGCACTGGCGTGCCTGTATCTTTTTGGATTATGGGTTTCTCTGGATATGTGCCCAGGAGTGGGGTTGTGGGATCATATGGTACCTCTATTTTTATATTTTTAAGGAACCTCCATAGTGTTCTCCATAGAGGTTGTACCAATTCACATTCCCACCAACAGTGCAGGAGAGTTCCCTCTAGAAATTTGGAACTTTCATTTTAACCTTTGACCTCTTGGGAGAGGGGCTAGAGACTTCAGTCAGTCTCAAATAGTGAATGATTTGATCGATTGTACCCGTGAATGGAGCCTCTTTAGAACCCCTTAAGCTGTGGGTTTGGGGCAGCTTCTGGATTGGTGAATATAGTGAGGTCTTGGAAGGGTGGTGTACCCAGAGAAGGCATGGAGGCACCCTGCCCATATCTTGACTTGTGCATCTCTTCTGTTTGGTTGTTGTTGAGCTCTAGCCTTTATAATAAGCCAGTAATAGTAGAAGAAAAGAGCCTGTGAGTTCTGTGAGCTGTTATATCAAATTAGTGAGCCTGAGGAGAGTGTGGTGGGAATCTCTTGACTTTATACTAATGGTCAATCAGAAGGACAGATGGCCTGGACTTGTGATTGGCCTCTGAAGTGAGGGCAGTCTTGTGGAACTGAACCCTTAACCTGTGGGGTCTGTGCTTGGTGTCAGGATTGAACCGAATTATGGGATATGCAGTTGGCGTCCAGGGAGTTAGCTTGGTTTGTGTGAAGAAAAAACACAGGGACTTCCTTGGAAGACCAGTGGCTAAGACTCTGCACTTCCACTGCAGGGGCATGGGTTTAATCCCTGGTCAGGGAACTCAAATCCCACAGGCCAACTGATCCCAGAGCTAATATTACATGAACCCAACAATTACTAGTCAGAGTAGAAACTACAATCACACAAAACAATACAGAAATGCTGGTACTTGGAAACTGAAACTCCCTCTCCTAAATCTTGGGTTGATGAGAAATCAAATACACAATAATAGAATGGAAGAAAAAAATTATATGACCATCTCATGTTAAAAAGCAAATTGATGTCATTATATTGTGCCATAATAATAAAAGAAAAACCCCATATATTTGGTGTCAGAGGTCCTGTGAATAAAAGACATCTCAGAATGGATAGTCATTAAATGCCAGCCACCGCTCGGCACTTTGCCAGGGTCCCCGCGCTCCAGGAACTCCTGGGCTCAGAGCGATAATGGACAAGTCGTCAGGTGGCAGCGGGTCACAGCAGCTCAGCGTGCGACGTGCAGCAACAGGATGGCGACCGTCACCGCTTGATTTCAGCCGCAATTCCAGGAGGGCAGTCCAGAGCCATTCTTAATTAAAAGTGATCTGTGCTTATTAGTCAGCTTTTGTGTCTTAAACTTTTGAAGCATGCCAAATCCTAATTTGCTTTATAATCTTATAGCAGGAGGTGCCAGTAGGCAAAATGACGCTTCAGGCGTTGTAAGATGGCAGGGTTTGAAATGTCATGGTCTGTTTCATATCTGGACTAGCACTTTAGACACCTCTCATTTTCCCAACTTTCAAATGTGTTTTGCTAAATATGCCACTCCTTTCTCTCACGACCCTGCAATGTCATTGTTCTCTTTTGACCAAGGATGACTTTTCAATAGTTTATAAAGTCCAAATCCATGGCACCGACTAGGATATAATCTGTTTCAAGAAGTCCTTAGTTGTGTCTAGAAGGGTGCCAGTCACTGTGACACGTGCAGGGAGGAGCTCACAGGTGTGTTCACAATCGATGCAGACAATGAGATGAAAGATAAAGATCCCAAGATAACACATGAAGGTTTGGAAGAGTCCAGAGTAGGACCGGGATGTCTGTCTGGGTGGTAGGACTGCAGCACATGAGGCATAGTCCATTGCACAGACAGGTTACTGGAGCAGGGAGTAGTGCTGCCTGTGGTGTACAGCCTGTTCTCATTTGTTATGGATTTTCTGCATGGTATTGTGAATATTTCATTCCCAATCTCCGAATCCATCCCCCCTCTCCTGCCTCCGCTTGGAGTCCATGTGTTTGTATTCTATGTCTGTGTCTATTTCTGCTTTGCAAAGCCAATGGCCTTGTGTCATCTGATCTTGTCGTTCCTCGGGAGTGGCAAGTCCATTCATTCTAGGGCAGATATTTATCAAATAGACAGAGACTTCATCGTTTTCCTTCTTCCTGAGGCTCTGAGGAACCTCTCATCTCTCAGACAAGCCCTTGGAGAACTCAGCTTTAATGAGTAAGAATGAGGATTGGGTTTCCCTGGCACCCGGTGACTGGAGACGATTTTTTCATATATATTTCGAATCACTGAATACTTACTGTGGGCAAGGTGCTAATTACATTTTGATTAAAAAGTTGTGAGTCTCCAATTTCCATGAGTTTACAAGAGAGAGAAAGTGCAAATGACACATCCAGAAGCCCTATTTTCCAAGATCTCTTTGAATTTGCTCGATTTTTCCCTTGAAGTTTCATTTAATTGCTTCAGATAATGGTTACTTTTAGATCAGAGCTAGGTTTGCCTGAATGTAGGAAACAACAGGAAAGGCAAAGCCTGTGAAGTCACTTATTCTAGATTTAAGACTGAAGTGAGCCATTCCAGTGAAGTCTGGACTCGTATCTCTTGTGAGCCAGTGGACAGTCTTGAAGTCTCCTGAATCCATAATGAGGCTGAGGTTCATGAACTCTTTGACCAAGGATGACTTTTCAATAGTTTATAAAGCCAAATCCATGGCACCGACTAGGATATAATCTGTTTCAAGAAGTCCTTAGTTGTGTCTAGAAGGGTGCCAGTCACTGTGACACGTGCAGGGAGGAGCTCACAGGTGTGTTCACAATCGATGCAGACAATGAGATGAAAGATAAAGATCCCAAGATAACACATGAAGGTTTGGAAGAGTCCAGAGTAGGACCGGGATGTCTGTCTGGGTGGTAGGACTGCAGCACATGAGGCATAGTCCATTGCACAGACAGGTTACTGGAGCAGGGAGTAGTGCTGCCTGTGGTGTACAGCCTGTTCTCATTTGTTATGGATTTTCTGCATGGTATTGTGAATATTTCATTCCCAATCTCCGAATCCATCCCGCCTCTGCTGTCTCCGCTTGGAGTCCATGTGTTTGTATTCTATGTCTGTGTCTATTTCTGCTTTGCAAAGCCAATGGCCTTGTGTCATCTGATCTTGTCGTTCCTCGGGAGTGGCAAGTCCATTCATTCTAGGGCAGATATTTATCAAATAGACAGAGACTTCATCGTTTTCCTTCTTCCTGAGGCTCTGAGGAACCTCTCATCTCTCAGACAAGCCCTTGGAGAACTCAGCTTTAATGAGTAAGAATGAGGATTGGGTTTCCCTGGCACCCGGTGACTGGAGACGATTTTTTCATATATATTTCGAATCACTGAATACTTACTGTGGGCAAGGTGCTAATTACATTTTGATTAAAAAGTTGTGAGTCTCCAATTTCCATGAGTTTACAAGAGAGAGAAAGTGCAAATGACACATCCAGAAGCCCTATTTTCCAAGATCTCTTTGAATTTGCTCGATTTTTCCCTTGAAGTTTCATTTAATTGCTTCAGATAATGGTTACTTTTAGATCAGAGCTAGGTTTGCCTGAATGTAGGAAACAACAGGAAAGGCAAAGCCTGTGAAGTCACTTATTCTAGATTTAAGACTGAAGTGAGCCATTCCAGTGAAGTCTGGACTCGTATCTCTTGTGAGCCAGTGGACAGTCTTGAAGTCTCCCTGAATCCATAATGAGGCTGAGGTTCATGAAGCTCTTCTGATATGTTAGGCATTGGTGCTAAGTACCGATGTGTGTTATATCCTTTAATCCCACAACAGCTTTAGGTTGAAGTACAGTTTCTGGACACATTTTACAGATTGGGGAACTGAGAGTCAAGTCAGAAGTAGCAGGGTCAGACTTCAGGCTTAGAAAGTCTGACTTCATAGGTGGCATGTTTGAAGGTCTTACTGGACAAATAAGTGGCTCTTGTTCCTGGCCTTATTCTCTGTTGAATTATCTGAATGAACTCATTGTACAAGCTCCAGAGTGAACAGTAGCATTTTATTCTGGAATGTTAGGAACTTACGGCTCTGCAAGGGGAGTCAGCTCTTACTGAAGGAAACAGACTTGTTAAGAGCGAAGCTGGGTCCCTTCCTGAGCTTCACTCTTGGCTGTAGCGCTGCTGTGCTTGCAGCTGGCCACGCCTCTCCTAGAGCACCAAAATACAAAGAAACTATGGGACTAAAAATAACAGTGCATTTGGGGCAAGCTTTGAATGCAAAAGATAAGAGAGGCCAAAAAGAAGGAGCCTAGAGCAAAAAACAGGGGGCTGGGAGCAAAAGCAGGGTAGTGCGCATGCCCCCTGCACACAATACCACCTACTGGGTGGGCAAAACACGTGAACCACTCTTATGGCTTGACCCGTGGTCACACCCCTGTGTCTAAGTTGCTTCAGTCATGTCAGATTCTTTGCGACCCTATGGTGCATAGCCCACCAGGCTCCTCTGTCCATGTAATTCTCCTGACATGAGTACTGGAGTGGGTTGCTGTGCCCTCCTCCAGGGGATCTTCCTGACCCAGGGGTCAAACCTGTGTGTCTAAAGTTTCCTGCACTGGCAAGCAGGCTCTTTACCCCTGGTGCAGGAACAAGCTTGCTCCCCACTGGGGCGTGAGAAAGCAAGGGAACCTTCTGCTGCAATGGGGGCCCCGTAAAGCTCTGCCTGAAAAGAGTGAGGTTGGGGCTGGTATAAATACAAATGAAATATAACCCTTCTCAAACACCTATGGGGCTGGAGGGATAAGTCATTTAAGACCATGCAAGCGAGGATGAAATCACTGAGGAGCCAAAGTGCTTTCAGGCAAAGATTCTGCATGACCAGATGCAAATTCTCCAAATGGCTCCAAAACGCATTAGTTATGCTTCAGGGTTAACCATTTGGCTTAACTGTCTGCTGGGAGGCTCAGCTGGAAGCAGAATGCCTAACAAGTCCTTTACTGGTTTGGATGGAGGGTGTCCTCCCCAAGGCCAGAATGAGAAACAGTGGGTTGTTATTTACATCCTAGTGCCAAGGAGAGACGAGCTGTGAAATGTCAGTGGTGGCAACCTTGAGAAGATGCAGGTCTTTGGTGCCTTTGAGGGTGTTTTTTGAGTTTGGAAAAGTAAGTAGTTCCTTCTCAACCCTTTCAATTCAGTTCACAGCTTACTTTTTTAACGGCTTCCTGGATGGCGCTGGTAGTAAAGTATTTGCCTGCCGATGCAGGAAATGCACGAGACTCAGATTGGATCCCTGGGTTGGGAAGATCCCCTAGAGAAGGAAATGGCAATCTGCTCCAGTCTTCTTGCCTGGGACATCCCATGGACAGAGGAGCCTGGTGGGCTACAGTTTATGGGGGTGCAAAGAGTTGGATGTGACTGAGCACATACGCACTTTTTTAAGTCCAGCATATTCTAATAACTGCATGCTTAATCCTAAGCATTCCTGAGACTGAAAGATGTATCCAATGAGGAAACTAGTATGTCATCCCACACAGTTTTGGAGAACTGCCTTGTCAGCTTGTTTGAGCAAGCACAATGACCAGACCTTGATCTGGACACTGCTGGATACTTGTGGACCCGCTGAACACTATGTTCAAAACCTTTATAGTGTCAAAAGGCATGTGGTCGTCTATCCCCTGTCCCTGGATTCAGGTTGTGCATTTCTTCATTCTTTATATAGTCCCACCCAATTTGATGGCCTGATTGGAATTTGTTTATTTTTGCCTGTGCTGGGTCTTCAATGATGCTTGGATTTTTTTTCTAGCTGCAACGAGTGGGGGCTACTCTTTGTTGCAGTTTGGGGCTGGTATAAATACAAATGAAATATAACCCTTCTCAAACACCTATGGGGCTGGAGGGATAAGTCATTTAAGACCATGCAAGCGAGGATGAAATCACTGAGGAGCCAAAGTGCTTTCAGGCAAAGATTCTGCATGACCAGATGCAAATTCTCCAAATGGCTCCAAAACGCATTAGTTATGCTTCAGGGTTAACCATTTGGCTTAACTGTCTGCTGGGAGGCTCAGCTGGAAGCAGAATGCCTAACAAGTCCTTTACTGGTTTGGATGGAGGGTGTCCTCCCCAAGGCCAGAATGAGAAACAGTGGGTTGTTATTTACATCCTAGTGCCAAGGAGAGACGAGCTGTGAAATGTCAGTGGTGGCAACCTTGAGAAGATGCAGGTCTTTGGTGCCTTTGAGGGTGTTTTTTGAGTTTGGAAAAGTAAGTAGTTCCTTCTCAACCCTTTCAATTCAGTTCACAGCTTACTTTTTTAACGGCTTCCTGGATGGCGCTGGTAGTAAAGTATTTGCCTGCCGATGCAGGAAATGCACGAGACTCAGATTGGATCCCTGGGTTGGGAAGATCCCCTAGAGAAGGAAATGGCAATCTGCTCCAGTCTTCTTGCCTGGGACATCCCATGGACAGAGGAGCCTGGTGGGCTACAGTTTATGGGGGTGCAAAGAGTTGGATGTGACTGAGCACATACGCACTTTTTTAAGTCCAGCATATTCTAATAACTGCATGCTTAATCCTAAGCATTCCTGAGACTGAAAGATGTATCCAATGAGGAAACTAGTATGTCATCCCACACAGTTTTGGAGAACTGCCTTGTCAGCTTGTTTGAGCAAGCACAATGACCAGACCTTGATCTGGACACTGCTGGATACTTGTGGACCCGCTGAACACTATGTTCAAAACCTTTATAGTGTCAAAAGGCATGTGGTCGTCTATCCCCTGTCCCTGGATTCAGGTTGTGCATTTCTTCATTCTTTATATAGTCCCACCCAATTTGATGGCCTGATTGGAATTTGTTTATTTTTGCCTGTGCTGGGTCTTCAATGATGCTTGGATTTTTTTTCTAGCTGCAACGAGTGGGGGCTACTCTTTGTTGCAGTTCTTGGGGCTTCTCATAGTGATGACTTCTCTTGTTTTGGAGCATGGGCCTTAGGGCTTGTGGGCTTCAGTGGTTGTTATTCCCAGGGTCTAGTACACAAATTCAGTAGTCATGGAGCATGGACTTAGTTGCTCCATGGCATGTGAAATCTTCCTGACGCAGGGATCCAACCCATGTCTCCTGCACTGGCAGTCAGATTCTTTACTATTGAGCCATCAGGGAAGCCCTCTAATTGGATTTTGTATTTCCTTGGCTACTATACACATGTCTTTCCCATCTAATCCTAAAGACTTTGACCTTCATATTATAGAATATTGTCTTTTTTCATATAATTCCTAAAATCCAGTTCTTGCAGATTTTAAAATGATCTCTGGCTGGCTCTGTCTACTTGATCACTGCCTCCATCTTACCGATATCAGAGAAAGGCAGGGTGTAAGATGTACATTGTAGACTTGAAAGCGATGGTTTCACAAAGTTTAGAGAAAGAATAGGTGCAGTTTCTTGGTCAACAGAAGAAGGCGGCTCCTGGTCAATGTAGGAAGGAAGGAAATGGAAACGTAAACGAGATCCCAGAGAGGGTTAAATTTTGCTGACACAGCATTTGAATGGATGCCCATCCATAAGGGAGGAAAGGAAAGGCACACAATCGAATATGACACTAGAAAGATAATATCAGAAAGGTCAGAGTTGAGCACTTTTTTAAGTCCAGCATATTCTAATAACTGCATGCTTAATCCTAAGCATTCCTGAGACTGAAAGATGTATCCAATGAGGAAACTAGTATGTCATCCCACACAGTTTTGGAGAACTGCCTTGTCAGCTTGTTTGAGCAAGCACAATGACCAGACCTTGATCTGGACACTGCTGGATACTTGTGGACCCGCTGAACACTATGTTCAAAACCTTTATAGTGTCAAAAGGCATGTGGTCGTCTATCCCCTGTCCCTGGATTCAGGTTGTGCATTTCTTCATTCTTTATATAGTCCCACCCAATTTGATGGCCTGATTGGAATTTGTTTATTTTTGCCTGTGCTGGGTCTTCAATGATGCTTGGATTTTTTTTCTAGCTGCAACGAGTGGGGGCTACTCTTTGTTGCAGTTCTTGGGGCTTCTCATAGTGATGACTTCTCTTGTTTTGGAGCATGGGCCTTAGGGCTTGTGGGCTTCAGTGGTTGTTATTCCCAGGGTCTAGTACACAAATTCAGTAGTCATGGAGCATGGACTTAGTTGCTCCATGGCATGTGAAATCTTCCTGACGCAGGGATCCAACCCATGTCTCCTGCACTGGCAGTCAGATTCTTTACTATTGAGCCATCAGGGAAGCCCTCTAATTGGATTTTGTATTTCCTTGGCTACTATACACATGTCTTTCCCATCTAATCCTAAAGACTTTGACCTTCATATTATAGAATATTGTCTTTTTTCATATAATTCCTAAAATCCAGTTCTTGCAGATTTTAAAATGATCTCTGGCTGGCTCTGTCTACTTGATCACTGCCTCCATCTTACCGATATCAGAGAAAGGCAGGGTGTAAGATGTACATTGTAGACTTGAAAGCGATGGTTTCACAAAGTTTAGAGAAAGAATAGGTGCAGTTTCTTGGTCAACAGAAGAAGGCGGCTCCTGGTCAATGTAGGAAGGAAGGAAATGGAAACGTACACGATATCCCAGAGAGGGTTATATTTTTGCTGACACAGCATTTGAATGGATGCCCATCCATAAGGGAGGAAAGGAAAGGCACACAATCGAATATGACACTAGAAAGATAATATCAGAAAGGTCAGAGTTGAGAGCAATTTGAGATTCGAAGCAAAAATGCCAAGAACATTTTTGTTTCATTTTGAAACAAAAACAACCAGGGCTTCCTAGTGATATGCAGAATGACCAAGATAACTTGGGCTCCAGGGTAGTGTTGGTCATATCCTGTGCTCTAGGGGACCCACTTGAGGACTCTTTTTCAGGTACAGCTCTTTGGTGTCAACCTGAACTGAAGAGGAACACTTAGGAGCATGAAACAGCATCCTCATTCTAGGAAGATGAGGTTTTGGGGAGGGAGAGAAAGAATTTCAAGTAAAATTCTGACAAATCACTTCTCTTTTGTGAGTCATTCTTGTCCCTTTTTCCTTATTCTCTTTGATCTAATGCTGCTGGGTAAGTAGGGTCTGAGGATTGAGAGACAGCATAGGATGTCGTTGAAGGCAATGCTCTGACATTGGTGCATTACTCACTCAGGACCCAGGTCAGATACGAACATGATGCTGCAGTCCTAAAAAGAGTGTTTGTAAAGGGTGTGAAAGTGTTAGTGTGTCTCTTACACACATTCCCCAAGAAGCTGGAGGTGAGCTGGGACACAGAAGGAAGTTGTAAGGACTCAAGGCAATAGGAACCTACCATATCTTTCCAAAAGCAACAGTTGGGTGCTCTGAGAGATGCCCAAGGTCAACAAAATTGACACAGACGAAGTAGAATGACTCTATTCTTACTTTGCATCTCTTCTGTCTTATAAAAGAGGTTCTCAAAACCAATGGTAGAATACATCCTGATAAAAAGGGAGTTAAATCTAGGAGGCTGAGTTATTGATTTGATTTCAAGTACCTTGCCAAGGCAAAGGAAACACTTTTCAGGGAATCTGCAAGTGGGGACACCCAACCACTGGGATCAGATCTGAGGAACTAGTGTTAGAAGTTGGAACCCTATAAAAATAGTTTTGGTTTTTGAAAAGGGAAAGATGGCTTTTCTCCACATAAATGATAGAATGGTGTGCTTGACAGTCAAAACCAAAGAAGATTCTAGAATAAATTATTAAAGGGCTTGTGATCACTTAGAACTGAAAGAGATCAATAGAGTTAGTGTGGATTTACTAAAAATAAATCAAATCTGATCTTATTTCCTTTTTTCTAACAGTTAGTAGGCCTATCTGTCAATTACCTAGTTAGAGTTTAACAAGGCATCTGACAGACACATGATAATCTATGGACAGAACTGAATGCTATGTCAGGGGTTAGTATAACTAAGTGGATTCATAGCACAGTCACTGCTCATGGGTATCGATTAATTGACTTGGTCTCCCTGTAGAAGGTTCCCAGGGCTGGCTTCAGGGCATCATCCAACATTCAGAAATGCTGTACTTGGTGTTTTCATTTCAAAGCCCCAGTGCTAGCATGCACAGAGAGCAAAGGAACGTAATTGGAATAAAAGAACAATTTTGAAACGATCACATGAGTTTAGCTATGAACCAAGGCCGACGTATTGATTGCTATATTTTATGTGTAGAGTAGGTTGTGGAAACAAATAAATCTGGAATGATATAATGGTACACACACAGTTGATATTTATTTCTTGATTATATAACAGTCTGAGATGGATGTCCATGGTTAGTCCATGACAGGCTCCTTCCATCTCGTGGCTCCTTCCATGCCTAAAGGTCTCATTGACATCTTCCTCTAGATGTGCAGCCAGAAGGAGGGGGAGCACATGTTTTTCTTTTTTAACTTCATTTTTTACTGTGGAATGTTTCAAACATACACAAAAGGAGGGAGATACTAAAGTTCATCCCCAAAACTCATCATTCAAACTCTGCAGTGATGGGTTTGGGACCACACTTGTTTCTCTGGTCCAGATCTTTTGGGCTAGTTTACTTCACAGATGGTGTTATGACTATTGGTGATCAGTTAAATGTTTGTATGTGGTGATATTCTATTTTTTCTTGCTCAGTTTGTTAGCCAGAGTTCCTCCAAAAAAGAGAGAAACATTTCTCATTAGCGATTTGGTTACTCTGATGTCACGCTTGTTTCTTAAATACTTTGTCCTGTGTTCACAGTATGTTGGCTACAACCAAGTCACCTGACCACACCAGCTGCAAGGGAGTCTGGGAAGTGTAACCTAGCTGTGTTGTGCCTGGGAAAAAGAGGAAATGGATTTTGACCAATAGCTAGCAGTCTCTCCTGCAATTACTGAAACAAAGTCGGTCCATAAATCCAGCTGCCCCATTTAGAATGAGAGGAATATGACTTAGCAGAGAGAAGACTCAGAGGAGATGGTTGGCCGTGAGCTCTGTGAGGGAATGCTGAGCTGTTGTAGCTGCTAAAAGAGTTAATCAAATTCTGCTGTACCAATAGCAACAGTCTATGGCATTTGGGGAGTTGTGGATAAACCACACAGTTGCTGAGAAGGCAGCGAGACTGTTAACAGAGCTGGCAATATTTAATCCAAAGACTCAGTGGCACGTGAGAGGATTCCAAAGGGCTGTTTTCTGGGAAAGGGATTAGGCTGGATCTGAGTGGGCCTGGGGATAAAGGGGATATATTGGGGAGGAATTACAAGGAAGCAGGTTATGGTTAAATACAGAATCCCATCTCTTGTTGGCTATGATTTACTTTAGGAGTTATGGCAGAAAGAATTGCCTTGGAGAGGCTGTGACTTCTTGGTCCCAGGTGGATGTGAGGAGAGATTTGGGCATCGTTTGACAGAGACGGGTGTGGGGAGCTCAAGAGTGGATGTGTGGCCGTGCTTGTCCCTGAAGAGGCTGAACTTCTGATGAGCTATGGAAAGTCTTGTGTGTTAGGTGAGTGGAGTTTCATGTCCAAAGGTTGTGCAGTCCATGGACAAAAGTATCTCTCTCTCTACATATATATATTTAATATTTTTATTTTTTAAAAATAGTTTTACAGAGTTTTGTTGTTTACAGACATGTTTGTTACCAGATTAGTCATATATATATCCCTGCCCCCTCCCTCCTCCACCCACCTCCCAATCCCCCAGGATCCCCTATTCCCACAGCGCAATGACAATAGCTATCTTTTTCACATATGATAGTATAGGTTTCCATGTTACTCCCTCTATGCCTCCCACCCACTGTTCATTCCCTTCAGTGTCCATATGTCTGTTCTCTGTGTCTGTCTTTCCATTGCTTCACATCTTACTAGAATCCATATATATGTGTTAGTATATTGTACTTGTCTTTCTCTTTTTGACTTCATTTTTTATGATAGGTTCTATATCCAGCCACCTCATTAAGACTGAGTCTTCTGCATTTCTTTTGACAGCTGAGTGGTATTCCATTGTATACATGTACCAGAGCTGGTTTATCCATTTGTTGACGGACATCTAGGTTGCTTCCATGCTCTAGCTATTGTATAGAGAGCTGCAATGAACATTGGGGTACAGGTGCCTCTTTCAGTTTTGATTTCATCAGGGTATAAGCCTAAGAGTGGGATTGCTGGGTCGTATGGTGCTTCTATTTTTAGTTTTTTAAGGAATCTCCATACTGTCTTCCATAGTGGCTGTATCAATTTACATTCCCACCAGCAATGCAAGAGGATTCCCTTTTCTCTGCACCCTCTCCAGCATTTATTGTCTGTCGATTTGTTGATGATGGCCATTCTGACGGGTGTGAGGTGATATCTCATTATAGTTTTGATTTGCATTTCTCTAATTATAAGCGAAGTTGAGCATCATTTCATGTGCTTTTGGGCCATCTGTATGTCCTCTTTGGTGAGATGTCTCTTTAGGTAAAAATATATATTTAATCATTCTGTTTTGGTGACTTTTTTCTTATAATAAACAATGACTATTTAACTTTTGAGTGAACTATTTACTTGAAAAGAAAAAACAGAGAAGTTCAAAATGTACATAATAGCCATTTTATGAATTAGGCCAAATATGAGGGCTGATTTGGAATCAGAGAAATGGCATTCAAATCCTGCTTCCAGTGCATTAAAATGTGTACCACTTAATTGGTAAATGGGAATAATAATGGTACCCACCTCAGAGGGTATGATGTTTGTTACCAGATTAGTCATATATATATCCCTGCCCCCTCCCTCCTCCACCCACCTCCCAATCCCCCAGGATCCCCTATTCCCACAGCGCAATGACAATAGCTATCTTTTTCACATATGATAGTATAGGTTTCCATGTTACTCCCTCTATGCCTCCCACCCACTGTTCATTCCCTTCAGTGTCCATATGTCTGTTCTCTGTGTCTGTCTTTCCATTGCTTCACATCTTACTAGAATCCATATATATGTGTTAGTATATTGTACTTGTCTTCTTTTTGACTTCATTTTTTATGATAGGTTCTATATCCAGCCACCTCATTAAGACTGAGTCTTCTGCATTTCTTTTGACAGCTGAGTGGTATTCCATTGTATACATGTACCAGAGCTGGTTTATCCATTTGTTGACGGACATCTAGGTTGCTTCCATGCTCTAGCTATTGTATAGAGAGCTGCAATGAACATTGGGGTACAGGTGCCTCTTTCAGTTTTGATTTCATCAGGGTATAAGCCTAAGAGTGGGATTGCTGGGTCGTATGGTGCTTCTATTTTTAGTTTTTTAAGGAATCTCCATACTGTCTTCCATAGTGGCTGTATCAATTTACATTCCCACCAGCAATGCAAGAGGATTCCCTTTTCTCTGCACCCTCTCCAGCATTTATTGTCTGTCGATTTGTTGATGATGGCCATTCTGACGGGTGTGAGGTGATATCTCATTATAGTTTTGATTTGCATTTCTCTAATTATAAGCGAAGTTGAGCATCATTTCATGTGCTTTTGGGCCATCTGTATGTCCTCTTTGGTGAGATGTCTCTTTAGGTAAAAATATATATTTAATCATTCTGTTTTGGTGACTTTTTTCTTATAATAAACAATGACTATTTAACTTTTGAGTGAACTATTTACTTGAAAAGAAAAAACAGAGAAGTTCAAAATGTACATAATAGCCATTTTATGAATTAGGCCAAATATGAGGGCTGATTTGGAATCAGAGAAATGGCATTCAAATCCTGCTTCCAGTGCATAGTAGCTGTTATTTAAACTGTGTACCACTTAATTGGTAAATGGGAATAATAATGGTACCCACCTCAGAGGGTTATGATGAGAATTAAATGAGAAAATCCTTGTAAAGTGGTTACTTTGTACACTGCTGGGATTTCATTGAGTATTCGTTGCTCAACACCTGGTAGCTGTTACTTAAACTTAGTAATTAATGTTAATAGGTACCGTGGGCCGCAGTTTCCAGTTAATGTGGAGGAGTCTCAGGTTCTTGGACACCCTGAGGGGCTGCCCCGCTGGGGAGCAGGTGGGCAGAAGGTGGCACGTCCCTCTGTGGTTATTAAAGCAACTCTCCTTTTAATTGTTTTAAACACTAGGTAGCACAGGCTTCCCTAGTGGCTCAGATGGTGAAAAATCTGCCTGCGATGCAGGAGACCTGGGTTCCATCCCTGCGTAGGGAAGATCCCCTGGAGGAGGGCATGGAAGCCCACTGCAGTATTTTTGCCTGGAGAATCCCATGGACCGGGAGCCTGGCGGGCACAGTCCGTGGGGTCGCCAAGAGTCCGACAAGACTGAGCGACTAATATTTTCACTTTTCTTTTCCAGCATTTATGTGAAAAGTCAGTTGCCAATATACCTTAAAAACCATTGTACTAGATGATATCTAGGTTTCCTGATGGCTATACAATTTTGTGCTTTAAAATTAAAAGAGAATATGTTACCTTTGGCTCCTCACTCCCGTTTATAAATTTTTCTGTCTGCTTTTATCTCTTCCCTTCCTTGTTATGTTCACTCTTTGGGCTCTCACTGCCCCTTTTCGCCAGAATGTCTCCCTTTAAAAATATGTCTTCACCTATAGCTGCAGTTACCGTGAGGACCTTTAGGTCAGCCTGCTCATAAAATCAGTTCCCACAAAGATGTTCTTATCTGTTAGCAGCTAGGTGTTTGTTTTTGACTCTTGAGAAAGGAGGTCTGGAGAGGCAATGCTTTCTCAGCCTGGCATTTTGATGAAAAAAAAAAAAGGGTTCAAAATGAAAAAGCCATTTTATGAATTAGGCCAAATAGGGGTATTTGGAATCAGAGAAATGGCATTCAAATCCTGCTTCCAGTGCATAGTAGCTGTTATTTAAACTGTGTACCACTTAATTGGTAAATGGGAATAATAATGGTACCCACCTCAGAGGGTTATGATGAGAATTAAATGAGAAAATCCTTGTAAAGTGGTTACTTTGTACACTGCTGGGATTTCATTGAGTATTCGTTGCTCAACACCTGGTAGCTGTTACTTAAACTTAGTAATTAATGTTAATAGGTACCGTGGGCCGCAGTTTCCAGTTAATGTGGAGGAGTCTCAGGTTCTTGGACACCCTGAGGGGCTGCCCCGCTGGGGAGCAGGTGGGCAGAAGGTGGCACGTCCCTCTGTGGTTATTAAAGCAACTCTCCTTTTAATTGTTTTAAACACTAGGTAGCACAGGCTTCCCTAGTGGCTCAGATGGTGAAAAATCTGCCTGCGATGCAGGAGACCTGGGTTCCATCCCTGCGTAGGGAAGATCCCCTGGAGGAGGGCATGGAAGCCCACTGCAGTATTTTTGCCTGGAGAATCCCATGGACCGGGGAGCCTGGCGGGCACAGTCCGTGGGGTCGCCAAGAGTCCGACAAGACTGAGCGACTAATATTTTCACTTTTCTTTTCCAGCATTTATGTGAAAAGTCAGTTGCCAATATACCTTAAAAACCATTGTACTAGATGATATCTAGGTTTCCTGATGGCTATACAATTTTGTGCTTTAAAATTAAAAGAGAATATGTTACCTTTGGCTCCTCACTCCCGTTTATAAATTTTTCTGTCTGCTTTTATCTCTTCCCTTCCTTGTTATGTTCACTCTTTGGGCTCTCACTGCCCCTTTTCGCCAGAATGTCTCCCTTTAAAAATATGTCTTCACCTATAGCTGCAGTTACCGTGAGGACCTTTAGGTCAGCCTGCTCATAAAATCAGTTCCCACAAAGATGTTCTTATCTGTTAGCAGCTAGGTGTTTGTTTTTGACTCTTGAGAAAGGAGGTCTGGAGAGGCAATGCTTCTAGCCAAAGAAACGAGTCCCTAATGGGGACTTTTCTGACTCAGACTTGGGTGGGGGGCATTTTGGGGGCAGAATAGTCATTCAAATATCTTCAGCAGCCGCTGCCTCTGCTGAGATTTGTCCCCTTTTCCCTCTGCCTTTGTGTGCAGAGGGTGTGAGTGATCCAAGCATCAGTGTTTACTGCAGGGAGAAGCTCTGAGCCTCATTTAATTAAGTGTCTGATTGTGTTTCCCAAATTGTTACTGGGGAAGAAACATCAGCTAAAGCAAGAGAGCGCAACCTCCCTCAATAGACTGCAGCCTTTAGCCTGATGATAATTCTGGTTGTACCTATGGGTGGGCTCTTCTTTCCAGAAGCAGATTCTGGGCCAAAGACTCAGGCAGAAGCGATTCATGAAGATGCAGAGCTGCCGCCGCCGGAGCTCTGCTGCCTTTGAATTTGCTTTGCTTTGCTGGGAAGGTACTGGCTAATCCTCCTTCCTCAAGTAAGAATCACTGGACTCCTGGGCCTTAGTTTTCCCATCTGTAGAAAGGATCAATGAGCTGCAGAGTCTCTTTAAGGATTGCAGTTCTGCTTCTAATATTACCTTCTGAGCAGGAAACACACACACTAAGGGAATTTTGTTGTCCATTTTCTAGGAGAGGGATAAGCCAGGTAAATTGTAATTGAATGACAGATCTAATAATGACTGTGGCCTATTGATTACCTGGGGCTATGCTAGGCATTTTATACAGAGCGTTTCCATTTTAAATAGCAGCTTTAAGACGTGTGCCTGCTTAGTCATGTCCAACTCTTTGTAACCCTGTAGACGGTAGCCCTCCTGGCTCCTCTGTCCATGGGATTTCCCAGGCAGAATTACTGGAGTGGGTTGCCATTCCCTCCTCCAGGGAGATCTCCTGGGCCCAGGGATCGAATTTGCATCTCCTGCATCTCCTGATTGGCAGGCGGATTCTTTACCACTGCGCCCCCTGGCAAGCCCAAATAATAGCTTTATTGAGATATAATTTACAAATCAAACAATGCATTCACCTACAGTGTAGGACTCAACAGTCACAGATATGTGCAGCTGTCCCCACTTTTGGTTTAGCTCAGCCCTCAAGCTCTCACCCTCCCCAGTCTTAAGAACCACACAAACGTGGCTCCATAGAACCACCTGCTCAGGATCTTTCATCCGGATGGAATCATAAAATATGTGGCCTTTTGTGTCTGTCTTGTTTCGCTTCGCATAATGCTTTCAAGGTTTCTCCACGTTGTAGCTTGTACTTTGTTGCTTTTTATTGTTGAATCATATCCCAGTGTTTGCATATAGCACATTTTGTGTATCCTTTCCTCAGGGGATGGACAGGTTGTTTCACACAGTGTTTGTTTTCCTTTTTCATAAAATAAAAAAATGGTAGCTGGCTTAGGCTTGCTATATGGCGATTCTGCAATATAAACAATATCCAAGTTCCTGTCTTTCAGCTTTTTGACTATTTTGAATAATGCTTCTGTTAACATTCACATACAAGTCTTTGTGTGGGTAGACACCTGTGAGTACAGTTGCTGGGTCACGTGGTAATATGTATGTTTACCAATGTGATTTCTGATTCTCCTAAGAATCCTTGATATTATTTGGCTCTACGTACATTACTGCAGAGTCTCTTTAAGGATTGCAGTTCTGCTTCTAATATTACCTTCTGAGCAGGAAACACACACACTAAGGGAATTTTGTTGTCCATTTTCTAGGAGAGGGATAAGCCAGGTAAATTGTAATTGAATGACAGATCTAATAATGACTGTGGCCTATTGATTACCTGGGGCTATGCTAGGCATTTTATACAGAGCGTTTCCATTTTAAATAGCAGCTTTAAGACGTGTGCCTGCTTAGTCATGTCCAACTCTTTGTAACCCTGTAGACGGTAGCCCTCCTGGCTCCTCTGTCCATGGGATTTCCCAGGCAGAATTACTGGAGTGGGTTGCCATTCCCTCCTCCAGGGAGATCTCCTGGGCCCAGGGATCGAATTTGCATCTCCTGCATCTCCTGATTGGCAGGCGGATTCTTTACCACTGCGCCCCCTGGCAAGCCCAAATAATAGCTTTATTGAGATATAATTTACAAATCAAACAATGCATTCACCTACAGTGTAGGACTCAACAGTCACAGATATGTGCAGCTGTCCCCACTTTTGGTTTAGCTCAGCCCTCAAGCTCTCACCCTCCCCAGTCTTAAGAACCACACAAACGTGGCTCCATAGAACCACCTGCTCAGGATCTTTCATCCGGATGGAATCATAAAATATGTGGCCTTTTGTGTCTGTCTTGTTTCGCTTCGCATAATGCTTTCAAGGTTTCTCCACGTTGTAGCTTGTACTTTGTTGCTTTTTATTGTTGAATCATATCCCAGTGTTTGCATATAGCACATTTTGTGTATCCTTTCCTCAGGGGATGGACAGGTTGTTTCACACAGTGTTTGTTTTCCTTTTTCATAAAATAAAAAAATGGTAGCTGGCTTAGGCTTGCTATATGGCGATTCTGCAATATAAACAATATCCAAGTTCCTGTCTTTCAGCTTTTTGACTATTTTGAATAATGCTTCTGTTAACATTCACATACAAGTCTTTGTGTGGGTAGACACCTGTGAGTACAGTTGCTGGGTCACGTGGTAATATGTATGTTTACCAATGTGATTTCTGATTCTCCTAAGAATCCTGTAAACAAGAATTATTGTTCCCATTTTACTGAGGCTAAAACTGAGGCTGGGGGAGGTTAAGCATCTTGTCAATGAAACACAGCTAGAAAGTGGCTGAGCATGGATTCGAACCCAAAGTCTTTCCAATTCCAAAGCCTGGGGTTCTTTCCGCTCTGCAGTCAAGAAAGGCTTAGCTCTGCTTCCGGTTTGCGTGTGTGGATGCAGGAAGGTCACCACGAGCTTGTGGAATCAGCTTCCTCCATGTGGCTCTCGCCGCCTTCCCATCACAAGACTGTTTCTGATAGGAGGCCCACGATGTAAAGTCCAACGTGAACTGGGCTCACATGGAGTTCTCCCTCTACGGTGATGTTCAGGTTTTTAAAACGTGACTGGACCACCACCTAAAGTGTAGATGCTTTCCTTACAAATATCCGAGTTGTAAGCTCCCCATTGCCACCTGTTGCTTGTACTTTTATCCTCTCCTCCCTGTTAGTCCTGATCCAGCATCGGCTGTGCCCTGACTATGAGAACAGACTCCTGTGTTCTCTGCTCCATGGCTGCCACCAGATTGTTATCACAGTAACGCGTACCTCTGCTAACTTGGCAGCTTTGTGGGCTGCTCACTGACTCATTCGGACTTCCACATCTGGAGAGCACGCCACAGGTGGCGTGACGGACAGTGACTCTCTAATCATGTGTTTAGGAGTCACTGAAAGGAGGTTCCAGCCATGGGAGCAACGCTGGACCCTGTGTAGGGGGCAGTTGTAGAGGTGAAGAGACTTCACTGCATTGATTCCCGCCGCCCCCCACCACGCCCCCCGCCACCCCCTGAATATTGCTCTGTGTCAGCAAGTGATCTCGCTGAAAGCACTTCAAAAACAAACGCATAACCATATGTTACATGTATTTATGTTAGCAGCCCTCTCTAAGGAGCCAGCTGCTTTGTTACTATTTAGGAACCATTAATTCTATGGGCTGAGGCAGAGAGCAGACTGGGTTATTAGGCAACCATGTTTTCACTCTGAAATTTATTTGAGAGAAGAAAAATTTGCATAAGTCTTCCCCAACATAGTCATTTTAGTAATTTGATGCATTTCTGTCCCATCTTTTTTTCTTTATGCACAGAATTAAAACCAAATCTAGTTCTAGGCACGTGCTGTGCTGTGCTCAGTCATGTACAACTCTGCTCCTCTGCCCATGGAAATTCCCAAGAACGGATTGCCATTTCCTTCTCTAGGGAATCTTCTCGACTCAAGGATCGAACCTGAGACTCTTGTGTCTTCTGCGTTGGCAGGCAGATTCTATACCACGGTGCCACCTGCCAAGTTCTAGGCCTACTGCATACACAACTTCGTGTCACCCCAGAGCTTACTATAATTAAACAATATTATATGTATTATAATTTTCGTATTATTGTATTATTTTTATGACCATTTTAAAAGGTGCCATACTTGATCAGATAAAATTTCTTTAATTATTTGTTTATATCAGACATTTAGATTGTTCTTCTGCATTACAGTTGGTTTCTTAGGAGGAATTCCCAGAGGTGGAATTTAGAGGAATCTGTACTATCTGTTGTCAAATTGTGTTCCAAGAACAGGTGAGTTTGTGTACGTGCCTCTGGGCAGGATGAGAGTGTAGGTTTCACCCTGTCGTCCCCAGTCTAGCCTGGCTGGTGTTGGGAAGTTCAGGTGCCTGGGTTGAAGTTGAACTCAAAGAGAAGATAAAAACTGCCTGTTGGGCTTCCCTGGGAGGGCCTCATTCGGACTTCCACATCTGAGAGCACGCCACAGGTGGCGTGACGGACAGTGACTCTCTAATCATGTGTTTAGGAGTCACTGAAAGGAGGTTCCAGCCATGGGAGCAACGCTGGACCCTGTGTAGGGGCAGTTGTAGAGGTGAAGAGACTTCACTGCATTGATTCCCGCCGCCCACCACGCCCCCGCCACCCCTGAATATTGCTCTGTGTCAGCAAGTGATCTCGCTGAAAGCACTTCAAAAACAAACGCATAACCATATGTTACATGTATTTATGTTAGCAGCCCTCTCTAAGGAGCCAGCTGCTTTGTTACTATTTAGGAACCATTAATTCTATGGGCTGAGGCAGAGAGCAGACTGGGTTATTAGGCAACCATGTTTTCACTCTGAAATTTATTTGAGAGAAGAAAAATTTGCATAAGTCTTCCCCAACATAGTCATTTTAGTAATTTGATGCATTTCTGTCCCATCTTTTTTTCTTTATGCACAGAATTAAAACCAAATCTAGTTCTAGGCACGTGCTGTGCTGTGCTCAGTCATGTACAACTCTGCTCCTCTGCCCATGGAAATTCCCAAGAACGGATTGCCATTTCCTTCTCTAGGGAATCTTCTCGACTCAAGGATCGAACCTGAGACTCTTGTGTCTTCTGCCGTTGGCAGGCAGATTCTATACCACGGTGCCACCTGCCAAGTTCTAGGCCTACTGCATACACAACTTCGTGTCACCCCAGAGCTTACTATAATTAAACAATATTATATGTATTATAATTTTCGTATTATTGTATTATTTTTATGACCATTTTAAAAGGTGCCATACTTGATCAGATAAAATTTCTTTAATTATTTGTTTATATCAGACATTTAGATTGTTCTTCTGCATTACAGTTGGTTTCTTAGGAGGAATTCCCAGAGGTGGAATTTAGAGGAATCTGTACTATCTGTTGTCAAATTGTGTTCCAAGAACAGGTGAGTTTGTGTACGTGCCTCTGGGCAGGATGAGAGTGTAGGTTTCACCCTGTCGTCCCCAGTCTAGCCTGGCTGGTGTTGGGAAGTTCAGGTGCCTGGGTTGAAGTTGAACTCAAAGAGAAGATAAAAACTGCCTGTTGGGCTTCCCTGGTGGTCCAGTGGGTAAGGACACCGCCTTGCAGTGCAAGGGGCGCTGGTTCGATCCCTGGCCTGGGAAGATCCCACGCGCCGTGGAGCAGCTGGACCGATGTGTCCAATTACCGAGCCGGAGCTCTGGAGTGCATGCGCCCAGAGCCGGTGCTCTGCGACAACAGAGGCCACCGCGATGGGAGGCCCACATGGGCCGAAGAACAAAGATGGATGAAAAATAAATAAATGAAAGACCAATAGAAGTGGCCCGCCCACCCCTCCCTCCCCAACCTGCTCCCAAAGAAACCATTAAAAACAACAACAACAACAACAAAA
The DNA here is from genome assembly GCA_022376925.1 of Tragulus kanchil. NCBI lineage: Eukaryota > Metazoa > Chordata > Mammalia > Artiodactyla > Tragulidae > Tragulus > Tragulus kanchil. Next base: position 166,400,926 of record JAIOJX010000005.1, read on the forward strand.
AACTGCCTGTCATCTTTGAGGAGGATGTCCTAGGAAGGCAGAAAACTCATCTTGAGTAAAAGAAAATTGGAATATGTATATAATAAAAAACAACTTGTATCAATTATGCTAGTGGAAAGACTGAAAACTTTCTTTTCTCCCTGTAGAAAATGATAGAAATCATTGGCCTGCGGAAAAGTGAACAAAAATTATGCAGCCAGCAATGTTGAGAAAAAATGTTTTTATTTAGTTACTAAAAAAATGGAGTTTTATAAGTTGGTTCTAGTGATTCAGGTCTTATTTCTATTTTATTTATTTGTTTTAAAGTTTTTATTAAAATTTATTTTTAAATTTGTCATTTCTAACTCTAAATATTCAATTTGCACTGAAATTTGTGTTTGCATTTTTATATTGTGGTGAAAAAACACATAACACGAGCTCCATCCTCTTAACAAATTTTTAAGTTATAGTACTTTATTGTTGAGGGTTTCCCAGGTGGCACAGTGGCAAAGAATCTGCCTGCAATGCTACTTGATCAGATAAAATTTCTTTAATTATTTGTTTATATCAGACATTTAGATTGTTCTTCTGCATTACAGTTGGTTTCTTAGGAGGAATTCCCAGAGGTGGAATTTAGAGGAATCTGTACTATCTGTTGTCAAATTGTGTTCCAAGAACAGGTGAGTTTGTGTACGTGCCTCTGGGCAGGATGAGAGTGTAGGTTTCACCCTGTCGTCCCCAGTCTAGCCTGGCTGGTGTTGGGAAGTTCAGGTGCCTGGGTTGAAGTTGAACTCAAAGAGAAGATAAAAACTGCCTGTTGGGCTTCCCTGGTGGTCCAGTGGGTAAGGACACCGCCTTGCAGTGCAAGGGGCGCTGGTTCGATCCCTGGCCTGGGAAGATCCCACGCGCCGTGGAGCAGCTGGACCGATGTGTCCAATTACCGAGCCGGAGCTCTGGAGCGCATGTGCCCAGAGCCGGTGCTCTGCGACAACAGAGGCCACTGCGATGGGAGGCCCACATGGGCCGAAGAACAAAGATGGATGAAAAATAAATAAATGAAAGACCACTAGAAGTGGCCCGCCCACCCCCCTCCCTCCCCAACCCGACCCCCGCCCAAAGAAACCATTAAAAACAACAACAACAACAACAAAAAACTGCCTGTCATCTTTGAGGAGGATGTCCTAGGAAGGCAGAAAACTCATCTTGAGTAAAAGAAAATTGGAATATGTATATAATAAAAAACAACTTGTATCAATTATGCTAGTGGAAAGACTGAAAACTTTCTTTTCTCCCTGTAGAAAATGATAGAAATCATTGGCCTGCGGAAAAGTGAACAAAAATTATGCAGCCAGCAATGTTGAGAAAAAATGTTTTTATTTAGTTACTAAAAAAATGGAGTTTTATAAGTTGGTTCTAGTGATTCAGGTCTTATTTCTATTTTATTTATTTGTTTTAAAGTTTTTATTAAAATTTATTTTTAAATTTGTCATTTCTAACTCTAAATATTCAATTTGCACTGAAATTTGTGTTTGCATTTTTATATTGTGGTGAAAAAACACATAACACGAGCTCCATCCTCTTAACAAATTTTTAAGTTATAGTACTTTATTGTTGAGGGTTTCCCAGGTGGCACAGTGGCAAAGAATCTGCCTGCAATGCAGAAGACATAAGAGGCACGGGTTCGATCCCTGGGTTGGGACAATCCTCTGGAATAGGAAATGGCACCCTGCTCCACTGGTCTTGCCTGAAGAATTCTATGGACAGAGGGAGTCTGGTTAGCTACAGTTCATGAGGTTGCAAACAGTAGGACTTGACTGAGCATAACTGTATTGTTAACTATATGGGAATTGTCATACTGTGTATTGGCATTTATAAAATAATTTTTCTTGAAGAAGGTTTCCCAAATTGCATACATACAAGGCTGACAAAGCCTGAATTCATTCCTGTCCTCAGACTTTCCCCAAGTGGCGTTTTGAAAACTACGTATTTAAAAAAAATATTTTTCTTTTCTCTTCATTTTTAAAGAACTGCTTTCCTGAGATATAGTTTACACATGGCATATTCACTCTTTTTTCAAGAAGAGATGTATTTTTTAAACATTTTATTTATTGATTTATTTTTGGCTGCACTGGGTCTTATGTGGCCTTATGTGAAGTGCACAGACTTCTCATTGTGGTGGCTTCTCTTGTTGTGGAGCATGGGTTCTAGTGAGTGTGGAATTCCGGAGCTGCCGCGTAGGAGCTCACTAGCTGTGGGGCAGGGACCTAGTTGCCCCAAGCCATGGGGAATCTTCCTGGACCAGGGATCAAATCCATGTCACCAGTGTTGGCAGATGGGTTCTTAACCAATGAACCACCAGGGAAGTCCCCACATGTTCACTCTTTTAAAATATGCAACTTAGTGGTTTTTTGTGTGTTGACAGAGTTGTGAAATTATCGTAAGACAATCTTCAGAACATTTTTATTACCTCCCCAAAGAAATCTTTGACCTAGTAACAGTCACTGCCCACTTTCCTCTCCCTTGGGAACCATTCATCTAATTTCTGTCTCTATGACTTTCCTTACTTTGGATATATCATAGAAGTGGAATAATATAATGTGTGGTCATTTGTGACTGGCTTCTTCACTTGTAATGTCTTTAAGGGTTATCATATCATAACATGTATCAGTACTTCATTTTTTATTTTTTGTTTTCTTTTTTCACAATCCCAAGTTTTTTTTATTTTGCTTTTTTGATTTTACAGAGTTTTGTTGTTTACAGATATGTATAATTCCATATTAGTCATATGTATATCCCATTCCTCTCCATCCCACCCCTCCAGGTCATCACATAGCCCCCATGTACGATCTCTTAGACCCACAGTGCATTGACAATAGTTATCTCTTTTACATAAGACAGTATAGGGTTCCATGCTGCGCTTTCCGTATCTCTCACCCACTTTCCTCTCTCTCCAATGTCCATAAGTCTGTTCCCTGTGACTGTTTTTCCATCAATGCTCCGCTCTTTTTTGTTATTGAAATAAGATTGCATTGCATGGCTACACCACAATTTGTTCATTCATTAATCAGTTGGTGGATATTTGGGTCATTTCCACCTTTTGGCTACTACAGAGACTATTGATGTGAATATTTATGTGCAGTTATTAGTGTGGATGTGTGTTTTCATTTCTCTTGAGTAGCTGTCTCAGAGTGGAACTGATGGTTGTATGGTTGCTGTATATTTAGTATTTTGAGGACCATCCAGACTATTTTGCAATGTGACTGTACCATTGCACAGCCTCACCGATACTTGTTAATGTCTATCACTTTGGGTTTAGCTGTCTTGATGGGCATGAAATGCTGCCGCCTCCATATTTAATTGATGTTTCATATATACACTTACATCTATCTAATGTTAATGTCATTAGCACACAGAAGGGCTTTCGTGACACTGTGACTATAGGGATAAGAACATATAGATTCATAAGTGGGTCTGGATCCATAGAAGTTTAACATGTGTAACTAATTTAAACTTGTGTTTAAGCCCATTTTGAGCACTTGGGTCGATTACTTAAGATGCAAACTAAATTTTTTGGTTTTAAACATCCAGACCATATGTAGACCCTCCTTTCATTTCACTGTATGACAGTCTTTTTGAGCAGGGACTATTCCATCCACCTCCACCCAAATTTCCAGTCCAGTATATATCTTCTTTTCAGTAGTACCAGCCTCATAGGAGTGTTGTCAGGATTAAATGAGATTATATATGTCAGATACATAACAGAGCAAATCTTCAACAAATAACAACAACAACAAGAATAAAAACAGATAGAATGTGTTGGTTGTGAGGATAGAAGTCTCATTTCAGGTCAGTTCCTAGTGTTTTGCACTCAGATTACAACAACTATGTTGAGATAGGAAGTATTTCCATAAACTTCCTCCTATGACTGGTTTGTTTCATTGGTTGGGGTCTAAACATCATCTTAGTGATTTTTGAAAAAACATTTTTATTCTTTAAGTTTATTCATTTATTTATTTCTGGCTCTTCTGGGTTTTCCTCTCTCTCCAATGTCCATAAGTCTGTTCCTGTGACTGTTTTTCCATCAATGCTCGCTCTTTTTGTTATTGAAATAAGATTGCATTGCATGGCTACACCACAATTTGTTCATTCATTAATCAGTTGGTGGATATTTGGGTCATTTCCACCTTTTGGCTACTACAGAGACTATTGATGTGAATATTTATGTGCAGTTATTAGTGTGGATGTGTGTTTTCATTTCTCTTGAGTAGCTGTCTCAGAGTGGAACTGATGGTTGTATGGTTGCTGTATATTTAGTATTTTGAGGACCATCCAGACTATTTTGCAATGTGACTGTACCATTGCACAGCCTCACCGATACTTGTTAATGTCTATCACTTTGGGTTTAGCTGTCTTGATGGGCATGAAATGCTGCCGCCCTCCATATTTAATTGATGTTTCATATATACACTTACATCTATCTAATGTTAATGTCATTAGCACACAGAAGGGCTTTCGTGACACTGTGACTATAGGGATAAGAACATATAGATTCATAAGTGGGTCTGGATCCATAGAAGTTTAACATGTGTAACTAATTTAAACTTGTGTTTAAGCCCATTTTGAGCACTTGGGTCGATTACTTAAGATGCAAACTAAATTTTTTGGTTTTAAACATCCAGACCATATGTAGACCCTCCTTTCATTTCACTGTATGACAGTCTTTTTGAGCAGGGACTATTCCATCCACCTCCACCCAAATTTCCAGTCCAGTATATATCTTCTTTTCAGTAGTACCAGCCTCATAGGAGTGTTGTCAGGATTAAATGAGATTATATATGTCAGATACATAACAGAGCAAATCTTCAACAAATAACAACAACAACAAGAATAAAAACAGATAGAATGTGTTGGTTGTGAGGATAGAAGTCTCATTTCAGGTCAGTTCCTAGTGTTTTGCACTCAGATTACAACAACTATGTTGAGATAGGAAGTATTTCCATAAACTTCCTCCTATGACTGGTTTGTTTCATTGGTTGGGGTCTAAACATCATCTTAGTGATTTTTGAAAAAACATTTTTATTTTTTTAAGTTTATTCATTTATTTATTTCTGGCTCTTCTGGGTTTTTCACTGCTGCTGCAGGCTCTTCTATAGCTGCAGGGAGTGGGGGCGACTCTCTAGTGGAGGTGAGCAGGCTTCTTGTTGTGGTGGCTTCTCTTGTTGTGGAGCTTGGGCTCTAGGGCATGGGCTTCAGTAGTTGGGGCCCATGGGCTCAGTAGTTGTGTCTCCGAGACTCTAGAGCACAGGCTCCATAGTTGTGGCTCATGGGCTTAGTTGCTCCACAGCATGTGGGATCTTCCTGGATCAGGGATTGAACTCATGCCTCCTGCATTGGCAGGCGAACTCTTTACCATTGAGCTACCAGGGAGCCCCATCTTAGTTATTTTTAACTTAGTTTCTCTGATTAACTAAGTCCCCCAGAGCTGGAAAACCTGCAGTTGTAAAATATGTGTGTGTCCCCAGTGTTCTAGTCACCCTCTAAACATTTCCTGAGCTGGAAAAATTATTGGGCTTATCATAGGGAGTAGTTTTTGCAGCTTGCAGGGGAACACTGCCTTCATGCTCTGAGTCTATTGCTTTCTGAAGATTGCCAGCCATATTGTTCGATAAAATGAACTTTTAAGGCAAACTTTCCTGCAAAGGCAGTTCACCAAATATCACCATTAATGACCCTCACACTATAAAAATATAACAATACCCATGTTGAAGCCTGTTACAGTGAGGACAAACTAAAAAAGTTGGTTGATATTCTTTTGAAAGTGCATACACATACTTCTACTCAACAGAAATCCAGGTTTCACCTTTCAAATGTACCATCTCCAAATTAAACTTGTAAACGCTTTAAACCTGGTCATTATTTGTTGACCACATTCCACAGGCAGAGCTCAGTGGTGGCTTTATTAAGAGGGCTAGAGAGATGTTGCTTGTATAAAAGCAATGGAATCTTGTGATCTTGGCCTGCAGAGAATCATGGGTGAGACATAACAGCCAGGCAGGAAAACGTAAGTGAAGGCAATTCAAATCTTTACACTGTCTCTTGAGAAAAAAATGTCAAAGGGGAGAGAAGAGTCTTGATGTGTAGTAAAATTTTAAAAATCTTTTTTAGAGGTCTTTTTCATGCACAGTATTTCACTTATGCCAGATGGTGGTTCCTGAAAAGCCTCTCTACCCATTGTCCAGACCTTTCCTGGAAGTCAAGTGCATCCCTTGTCTCACCATAGCAGTCATAAGAATTTCTGCTCCTCTTTCTATGTTCTGTCTCTACTTTTAACTGTTTTCCCTGGTCATTCTCATAGATTGTTGTTGTTCAGTCACTAAGTTGTGTTTGACTCTGTGACCCCATGGACTGCACCCAGCCAGGCTTCCCTGTGCTTCACCATCTCCCAGGGTTTGTTCAGATTCATGTGCATTGAGTCAGTGATGCTCTCTAACAATCTCATCTTCTGTCCACCCCCACCCAACCCCCACCTTCCTCCTTTTGCCTTCTGTCTTTCCCAGCATCAGGGTCTTTTCCAGTGAGTCAGCTCTTTGCATCAGGTGGCCAAAGTACTGGAGCTTCAGCAACAGTCGTTCCAATGAATATTCAGGGTCAATTTCAAAGGGGTCGCCTTGCTGTCCCAGGGACTTTCTGAAGATTGCCAGCCATATTGTTCGATAAAATGAACTTTTAAGGCAAACTTTCCTGCAAAGGCAGTTCACCAAATATCACCATTAATGACCCTCACACTATAAAAATATAACAATACCCATGTTGAAGCCTGTTACAGTGAGGACAAACTAAAAAAGTTGGTTGATATTCTTTTGAAAGTGCATACACATACTTCTACTCAACAGAAATCCAGGTTTCACCTTTCAAATGTACCATCTCCAAATTAAACTTGTAAACGCTTTAAACCTGGTCATTATTTGTTGACCACATTCCACAGGCAGAGCTCAGTGGTGGCTTTATTAAGAGGGCTAGAGAGATGTTGCTTGTATAAAAGCAATGGAATCTTGTGATCTTGGCCTGCAGAGAATCATGGGTGAGACATAACAGCCAGGCAGGAAAACGTAAGTGAAGGCAATTCAAATCTTTACACTGTCTCTTGAGAAAAAAATGTCAAAGGGGAGAGAAGAGTCTTGATGTGTAGTAAAATTTTAAAAATCTTTTTTAGAGGTCTTTTTCATGCACAGTATTTCACTTATGCCAGATGGTGGTTCCTGAAAAGCCTCTCTACCCATTGTCCAGACCTTTCCTGGAAGTCAAGTGCATCCCTTGTCTCACCATAGCAGTCATAAGAATTTCTGCTCCTCTTTCTATGTTCTGTCTCTACTTTTAACTGTTTTCCCTGGTCATTCTCATAGATTGTTGTTGTTCAGTCACTAAGTTGTGTTTGACTCTGTGACCCCATGGACTGCACCCAGCCAGGCTTCCCTGTGCTTCACCATCTCCCAGGGTTTGTTCAGATTCATGTGCATTGAGTCAGTGATGCTCTCTAACAATCTCATCTTCTGTCCACCCCCACCCAACCCCCACCTTCCTCCTTTTGCCTTCTGTCTTTCCCAGCATCAGGGTCTTTTCCAGTGAGTCAGCTCTTTGCATCAGGTGGCCAAAGTACTGGAGCTTCAGCAACAGTCGTTCCAATGAATATTCAGGGTCAATTTCTTTTAGGATAGACTGGTGTGATCGCCTTGCTGTCCCAGGGACTTTCAAGAGTCTCCAGCACCATAGTTCGAAAGCATCAATTCTTCAGCACTCTGCCCTTTTTATGGTCCAACTCTCACATCCATATGTGACTATTGGAAAAGCCACAGCTTTGACCAGATGAACCTTTGTTGCCAAAGTAATATCTCTGCCTTTTAATATGCTGTCTAGGTTTGTCATAGCTTTCCTTCCCCCTCCCGCTTTTGGCTTCCACTTTTCCCCTTCTATTTGCCATAAAGTGATGAGGCTATATGCCATGATTTTAGTTTTTTTAATGTTGAATTTTAAGCCAATTTTTTCACTCTCATCAAAAGGCTCTTTAGTTCCTGTTTGCCTCCTGCCATTCTGCATAGAAGTTAAATAAACAGGGTGATAATATATAGCCTTGTCATACTCCTTTTCTAATTTTGAAACCAATGTTCTATTGTTTGAGTCCATTGTTCCATGTCCAGTTCTAACTGTTGCTTCTTGACCTGCATACAGGCTTCTCAGGAGATAGCTTCTCATAGGTGCTGGTCTCTAAGTATGATCCCAAGGGACCATACTTCTAGTATTATGCCCTGTGTGGCCTCTTCTTGTTAAATCAGAGCTTGTCCTGTTGTACACTTATGATCAATACAAATGTTTCATGCTGTGTTCAAAAAAGCACAGAAGACTGCATGCCCCAATGGCCCCTGGACATCTCTACCATGTTCCTAAAGCCCTGATAACACATCTGCTCCTCTTTCTATGTTGTTACTGCCATCTCATTTTGCCTATTTTTCTGTGACCCCATGGACTGCACCCAGCCAGGCTTCCCTGTGCTTCACCATCTCCCAGGGTTTGTTCAGATTCATGTGCATTGAGTCAGTGATGCTCTCTAACAATCTCATCTTCTGTCCACCCCCACCCAACCCCCACCTTCCTCCTTTTGCCTTCTGTCTTTCCCAGCATCAGGGTCTTTTCCAGTGAGTCAGCTCTTTGCATCAGGTGGCCAAAGTACTGGAGCTTCAGCAACAGTCGTTCCAATGAATATTCAGGGTCAATTTCTTTTAGGATAGACTGGTGTGATCGCCTTGCTGTCCCAGGGACTTTCAAGAGTCTCCAGCACCATAGTTCGAAAGCATCAATTCTTCAGCACTCTGCCCTTTTTATGGTCCAACTCTCACATCCATATGTGACTATTGGAAAAGCCACAGCTTTGACCAGATGAACCTTTGTTGCCAAAGTAATATCTCTGCCTTTTAATATGCTGTCTAGGTTTGTCATAGCTTTCCTTCCCCCTCCCGCTTTTGGCTTCCACTTTTCCCCTTCTATTTGCCATAAAGTGATGAGGCTATATGCCATGATTTTAGTTTTTTTAATGTTGAATTTTAAGCCAATTTTTTCACTCTCATCAAAAGGCTCTTTAGTTCCTGTTTGCCTCCTGCCATTCTGCATAGAAGTTAAATAAACAGGGTGATAATATATAGCCTTGTCATACTCCTTTTCTAATTTTGAAACCAATGTTCTATTGTTTGAGTCCATTGTTCCATGTCCAGTTCTAACTGTTGCTTCTTGACCTGCATACAGGCTTCTCAGGAGATAGCTTCTCATAGGTGCTGGTCTCTAAGTATGATCCCAAGGGACCATACTTCTAGTATTATGCCCTGTGTGGCCTCTTCTTGTTAAATCAGAGCTTGTCCTGTTGTACACTTATGATCAATACAAATGTTTCATGCTGTGTTCAAAAAAGCACAGAAGACTGCGCATGCCCCAATGGCCCCTGGACATCTCTACCATGTTCCTAAAGCCCTGATAACACATCTGCCTCCTAGCCCTGAAAATTCCCTCACTCCCCTCCCTTCAGGGAGGTGCTTTTAGAGCAGAAACCCTCCCTTCTTCATCCTTGATCAATGAATAAAGTTTCTCCTCTGCTATTCCCAACCTGGTGTCACTTGACTGGCATTTGTGACTTGGGGCAAGGAACCCATTGAGGGGTCGCCAACCTGTTGCAGACTGTAGGGCACCACACATTATAAAGAGGCAAAGAAGTCTACTTTCAGGGGCTTCCCTGATGGTTCAGTGGGTAAAGAGTCCACCTTGCAGTGCAAGGGGCGCCGGTTCGATCCCAGGCCTGGGAAGATCTCCTGTGCCAAGGAGCTGCTGGACTGGTGTGTCTAATTATGAGCCTGTGCTCTGGAGCACATGTGCCCAGAGCCAGTGCTCTGCAGTGAGAGAGAGAAGCCATTGCAATGGGAGACCCACACAGGCCAGGGAATGAAGATGGCTGAAAATAAATAAGTAAATAAATAAATAAAACAATAAAAGAGCCCCCAGAAAAAGAAGCCTACTTTCAGAACTTCCAGAAGGACATTCAGTTGCTTAAGCCACACCGTTTGTGGTAATTTATATGGTAGCTCTAGGAAATGAAGGTATTACAGAGCAAAGGGTCCACATGTCTTGAAGCCAGTAGTCTGGAACTTGCTTTCGAGAAAGGGAAAAGCTATATTGCCACAAGGAGATAGGAGGCAGGGTTCAAATCTGTGTACCCAGTAGAAAGATGAGGGGGATATTTAAGAGTCAGGCTATGGGGGCGGTGAATCAAGGAGAAACATGGTTGTTTACAAAGTTTAGGCAAGCGAGGAGCTCTTATGCACAGGTGCAAACAGGCAGCTTGTTTCTTCCTGGGTCGCAGGTGCCCATTTGTGGAGCGCTAGTATGAAACTCCAGGTGGAAATCCTAGCGGTGATGTCAGAAGGCCAGCCCCCCACGTGTAAGTCTCTTCTGCTCAGACTCTGCTCTCGGCTCCAACCGGTTTCAACCACTTCTAGCCTGTTAAAAGTGAAGGGGATTTCAACGAGCTGCTTCTTTATTTGTCCTCCTGGTAGATATCGCAAGAATTTGTTAGTCACCAGTTTCTTTCACCCTCTGGGCACGGTTTAAGGACAGCAGCTGTCGCGTAAATGGTCACAGTACTCCACAATACTCTGAAGATGCCCAGGCAGGCTGGATTCAGAGAGACGGGTGCCTGGCTGGGCAGCCACCAGCGGAGGGCATTAGGAAGTCGTCTGAACTTCTGTCCCAGTGGACCCTTCAGCCCACCCCAGGCAGTATCTGAGTGCAAGTGGAGCTGAGGTTTTGGAGAAGATTCCTGAGAGTCCCTTGCACAGTAAAAAATCAAACCGGTCAGTCCCAAAGGAAATCAACCCGGAATATTCTTTAGGAAGATGACTGCTGAAACTGAAGCTCCAATTTGGCCACCTGATGCAAAGAACTGCCTCATTGGAAAAGACTCTGATGCTGGGAAAGATTGAAGGAAGGAGGAGAAGGGGATGACAGAGGATGAGATGGTTGGATGGCATCATTGACTCAATGGAGGTGACTTTGAGCAAACTCCGGGAGATAGTGAAGGACAGGGGAGCCTGGTATGCTTCATTTTGTGGATTCACAACGAGTCGGTCACGACTTACCAACTGAACAACAACAAGAACAAGAGACCTACTGAAGAGCAGCTGGGCGGAGACTGGTAAGTGCACAGAACTCTGTAAGGTAATGCCAGAAACAATGGTTTTCAGCCACTCATTTCTGTGGTGGTTTGTTATGTAGCCAAGGTCTTGACACAAGGCCTTCCCACTGACCACTGGCTCTTGGAAATGGGATTCATCTCTCCTTATCTTTCTCATGAGAATCAGCTCCCACCGCCCCTGCCACTCTGAAATCCAGATCAATAACATGCTATCAAGAAATGTTCTTTGCCTCTTCCCACATATATCATAGACTGGTCCCTCTCTTCAGGTTTACAGACTGATTGTGAGGGTAACCCTGACTTAAGAACACTAATCATTTCCAAAAAATAATAATCACGGTAACAAATTCAAAAATTATGTGTAGTACAGGTATGGAGAGGACATATGGTAAAGATGAAGAAGAAGTCCCCTGGGAGGACTCCTGGAGTTTTGAAGGAGGTGCTGGGTGTGAATAAGAGGAGCTGGGAGAGCTTTGTCCTCCTGGTAGATATCGCAAGAATTTGTTAGTCACCAGTTTCTTTCACCCTCTGGGCACGGTTTAAGGACAGCAGCTGTCGCGTAAATGGTCACAGTACTCCACAATACTCTGAAGATGCCCAGGCAGGCTGGATTCAGAGAGACGGGTGCCTGGCTGGGCAGCCACCAGCGGAGGGCATTAGGAAGTCGTCTGAACTTCTGTCCCAGTGGACCCTTCAGCCCACCCCAGGCAGTATCTGAGTGCAAGTGGAGCTGAGGTTTTGGAGAAGATTCCTGAGAGTCCCTTGCACAGTAAAAAATCAAACCGGTCAGTCCCAAAGGAAATCAACCCGGAATATTCTTTAGGAAGATGACTGCTGAAACTGAAGCTCCAATTTGGCCACCTGATGCAAAGAACTGCCTCATTGGAAAAGACTCTGATGCTGGGAAAGATTGAAGGAAGGAGGAGAAGGGGATGACAGAGGATGAGATGGTTGGATGGCATCATTGACTCAATGGAGGTGACTTTGAGCAAACTCCGGGAGATAGTGAAGGACAGGGGAGCCTGGTATGCTTCATTTTGTGGATTCACAACGAGTCGGTCACGACTTACCAACTGAACAACAACAAGAACAAGAGACCTACTGAAGAGCAGCTGGGCGGAGACTGGTAAGTGCACAGAACTCTGTAAGGTAATGCCAGAAACAATGGTTTTCAGCCACTCATTTCTGTGGTGGTTTGTTATGTAGCCAAGGTCTTGACACAAGGCCTTCCCACTGACCACTGGCTCTTGGAAATGGGATTCATCTCTCCTTATCTTTCTCATGAGAATCAGCTCCCACCGCCCCTGCCACTCTGAAATCCAGATCAATAACATGCTATCAAGAAATGTTCTTTGCCTCTTCCCACATATATCATAGACTGGTCCCTCTCTTCAGGTTTACAGACTGATTGTGAGGGTAACCCTGACTTAAGAACACTAATCATTTCCAAAAAATAATAATCACGGTAACAAATTCAAAAATTATGTGTAGTACAGGTATGGAGAGGACATATGGTAAAGATGAAGAAGAAGTCCCCTGGGAGGACTCCTGGAGTTTTGAAGGAGGTGCTGGGTGTGAATAAGAGGAGCTGGGAGAGCATCTCAGAATGAGAAGTGATGTGGGTGTGAAGCAGCATGGCTTAATGCCACTTGAATGGAAGTCCATCAGACTCGGAGTGGCTGCCATGACCATGTTTTGGGGGGAAGACGGGTCACAGAAAGCTCTCTGTATGCAGTTCCTGTTTTGTGCCCTGTGACCCTGACTTACTGGCTACTCCTGATCAGATGAAGCTTTCCTGTCAACCCGAGTTCCTGATCCTCAGGGGTCCTTAGTTGACCTTAGCATGTGTGAACACCTTACCATTGTGTGCAGACTTTTCTATTTCCCCTCGTGTGTTTTTCTGGTAAGAGTATCTATATTGGTAAGACTATCTCTCACATTCATAAAGGTGGTGGGGCTTGACCCTGAAAGCTTATAACCAGCATTTCAGGAGACAGAATGAGAAATACAGAGTGCTCATAAGGAGCTTTTATGAAAATGCACACATAATTATGCTAATTATGAAATGCGTATTAAGCAGTTTAGATTGCTTGCCTGTGGCAGTGGTGGGAAGCAGGGAAATGGGAGTGTGTCTGGAGATAAATGAGGATGACAAGAGAGAACGAGTGTGTAGGTCAGTAGTGACTTCAGGTGACCTGGCTCAAGAACTCCAGCCAGTCAGGCACTCTGTGTTGGAAATGACAAGTTGACACATCGAATCCTTTCTCCAGGGAAGTTTTTAATGTGAGACGTGGAGAGGGACACGGGCTTCCCAGGTGGCTCAGTGGTAAAGGATCCACCTGCCGCACAGGAGACATGGGTTCCAGCCGGAGTCGGGAAGATCCCCTGGAGGGGGGAATGGCAGCGCACTCCAGCATTCTTGCCTGGAGAATCCTGTGGAGCTACCAAGAGTCAGACATGACTGAGCAACTGAACAGCACGTAGAGAGGGGCCTGAGTGGAGGCCGTGGTAGGATGAGGGCTGGGTGTGAATAAGAGGAGCTGGGAGAGCATCTCAGAATGAGAAGTGATGTGGGTGTGAAGCAGCATGGCTTAATGCCACTTGAATGGAAGTCCATCAGACTCGGAGTGGCTGCCATGACCATGTTTTGGGGGGAAGACGGGTCACAGAAAGCTCTCTGTATGCAGTTCCTGTTTTGTGCCCTGTGACCCTGACTTACTGGCTACTCCTGATCAGATGAAGCTTTCCTGTCAACCCGAGTTCCTGATCCTCAGGGGTCCTTAGTTGACCTTAGCATGTGTGAACACCTTACCATTGTGTGCAGACTTTTCTATTTCCCCTCGTGTGTTTTTCTGGTAAGAGTATCTATATTGGTAAGACTATCTCTCACATTCATAAAGGTGGTGGGGCTTGACCCTGAAAGCTTATAACCAGCATTTCAGGAGACAGAATGAGAAATACAGAGTGCTCATAAGGAGCTTTTATGAAAATGCACACATAATTATGCTAATTATGAAATGCGTATTAAGCAGTTTAGATTGCTTGCCTGTGGCAGTGGTGGGAAGCAGGGAAATGGGAGTGTGTCTGGAGATAAATGAGGATGACAAGAGAGAACGAGTGTGTAGGTCAGTAGTGACTTCAGGTGACCTGGCTCAAGAACTCCAGCCAGTCAGGCACTCTGTGTTGGAAATGACAAGTTGACACATCGAATCCTTTCTCCAGGGAAGTTTTTAATGTGAGACGTGGAGAGGGACACGGGCTTCCCAGGTGGCTCAGTGGTAAAGGATCCACCTGCCGCACAGGAGACATGGGTTCCAGCCGGAGTCGGGAAGATCCCCTGGAGGGGGGAATGGCAGCGCACTCCAGCATTCTTGCCTGGAGAATCCTGTGGAGCTACCAAGAGTCAGACATGACTGAGCAACTGAACAGCAGCGTAGAGAGGGGCCTGAGTGGAGGCCGTGGTAGGATGAGGGCTGGGTGTGGAGGATCCCTGAGGGGACAGAGCAGGTGCCTGCTTCTGGGTGGATGGGCTGCCTGGCTGCTCTCTGGTCACTGCAGCAGCTGGGGCTAATGCAGAGAGAAGGTGCCTCAGTGTGCTTCTTTCAGAGCAGTGCTTGGAGGACTTCCATTCCAGGTGACTCCCATCAATAGCAGCACGAGGGATGCTCAGGCAGTGGGAAAACTGTGAGCCTGTGAGCGTAGGAAGGGCCCAGGAGACTCGGGAAGCCAAATGCCCTGTGATATGGTCTCTGTTCCCTGAGCCTCGGCCAACTGAGGGGCAGGTGGTTCGGTCATCCCCCCTGGGCTAACGCGGCTGGTTAAAACGCCTTGGGCCGAGCAGCTGCTGAAATAATAGCCTTCTCTCAGGGCGCCTCCAAGCAGCACATCGGCTCGCTGCTGGCAAGAGGTCTGGGGATGTATCCAACATGGGGACGTTGTTGTTAAATGTGCTCTAGGTCAAAACAGACGTTAGACCATTATGGGAACAGCGTTTCTCTATGATGGGGCTGAAGGGCACAGCTGGGGCTCCGTGCTGGCGCTGTTTTAAAAAGAGACGAAACACATTTTATGCTCACATAAATTATACATCAAGTTCACGACACAGTACTTGTTTCCAGGCTCGATGGAACGCTGTGGTTCCTGCCTGCGGCGGCCCCCTGAGATACAAGCTGCCATTTAAGCATCCTTAATTGGTGCTGGGCTGTGATGCGGTATGTTGCCATTTCTGGTTCCCTCGGGCGAGTTCATGTTCCGTAACACTTGTAATTCTCTGCAATTTTATTTTTAAGTCGAGGAGTAGATTGATCTCTTTCAGGCACTCTGTGTTGGAAATGACAAGTTGACACATCGAATCCTTTCTCCAGGGAAGTTTTTAATGTGAGACGTGGAGAGGGACACGGGCTTCCCAGGTGGCTCAGTGGTAAAGGATCCACCTGCCGCACAGGAGACATGGGTTCCAGCCGGAGTCGGGAAGATCCCCTGGAGGGGGGAATGGCAGCGCACTCCAGCATTCTTGCCTGGAGAATCCTGTGGAGCTACCAAGAGTCAGACATGACTGAGCAACTGAACAGCAGCGTAGAGAGGGGCCTGAGTGGAGGCCGTGGTAGGATGAGGGCTGGGTGTGGAGGATCCCTGAGGGGACAGAGCAGGTGCCTGCTTCTGGGTGGATGGGCTGCCTGGCTGCTCTCTGGTCACTGCAGCAGCTGGGGCTAATGCAGAGAGAAGGTGCCTCAGTGTGCTTCTTTCAGAGCAGTGCTTGGAGGACTTCCATTCCAGGTGACTCCCATCAATAGCAGCACGAGGGATGCTCAGGCAGTGGGAAAACTGTGAGCCTGTGAGCGTAGGAAGGGCCCAGGAGACTCGGGAAGCCAAATGCCCTGTGATATGGTCTCTGTTCCCTGAGCCTCGGCCAACTGAGGGGCAGGTGGTTCGGTCATCCCCCCTGGGCTAACGCGGCTGGTTAAAACGCCTTGGGCCGAGCAGCTGCTGAAATAATAGCCTTCTCTCAGGGCGCCTCCAAGCAGCACATCGGCTCGCTGCTGGCAAGAGGTCTGGGGATGTATCCAACATGGGGACGTTGTTGTTAAATGTGCTCTAGGTCAAAACAGACGTTAGACCATTATGGGAACAGCGTTTCTCTATGATGGGGCTGAAGGGCACAGCTGGGGCTCCGTGCTGGCGCTGTTTTAAAAAGAGACGAAACACATTTTATGCTCACATAAATTATACATCAAGTTCACGACACAGTACTTGTTTCCAGGCTCGATGGAACGCTGTGGTTCCTGCCTGCGGCGGCCCCCTGAGATACAAGCTGCCATTTAAGCATCCTTAATTGGTGCTGGGCTGTGATGCGGTATGTTGCCATTTCTGGTTCCCTCGGGCGAGTTCATGTTCCGTAACACTTGTAATTCTCTGCAATTTTATTTTTTAAGTCGAGGAGTAGATTGATCCTCTTTCACAAGAGAAGAGACATCATGGTGGACTTAATTTAGTCAAGGAAAGACATGATTGTTAGTGTCACTTTTTAAGGGGTCAGACAATACGCTTCTGTCAAGATGGGATAGGAATTCATGGTGTGACCTTATCTCCCCCTCGAGGAGAATGATACCTCCTGGCCTTTGGGGTCAGTCAGACTGGGGTTCAGTCCTTGTGTAATTTTCTGGCTGTGTTGGCTTGAATTCGTGCTGTGCAGTCCATGGAATGCATCATGGGTTCAATACATGTTGGTCATTATTACTGCTCATTTGCAAAGTACTTAGTACCGTGTCTGGCATGTACTGGACATCCTGATAGTTTCCTCTCTCTTTCTCTTGTATCTCAGACAGTTGGCTCTCTTTTTCTCATAGGAGGAATCACAGACTCTTGAGGTTGGACGGAAGTCCAACCTTCTACTTGAATATAAATTGTTTAAAATATTTTTAAATTTATATGTATTTATTTGGCTGTACCAGGCCTAAAGTTGTGGCATGTGGGATCTTTAGTTACAGCATATGAACTTCTTTGTTGCAGCATGTGACCTCTAGTTCTCTGACTAGGGACCAAGCGTGGGCCCTCTGCAATGGGGGCATGGAGTCTTAACCATTGGACCACCTGAAGTATGCATTCTTGAATCCTTAGCATCGCCACCTGCTATCAGGCTGCAGGGTGGAGCTGAGTGGTCACGACAGAGACCAGGTGGCCTGTTGGACCTGAAATGTTTACTATCTGGCCATTTACAGAGAAGGCTTGGTAAGAAAGTGGAGAGTAGTGAAAACCGTGGGGCAAGAGAATTGAGAGAGGCAAGCAATGACGGTAAATACAAGCTGATGTTTGACGGAGTGGGTCAGCGTCTGTATGGAACACAGCAGGGCAGGACGTCACTGGAACAGGGGCACAGAATCGCAGCAACTCAGAACCATCCAGAACGGGGAGGAAGAAGGAGGAGTTTACCAGCCGGCTCCTTCCTGTCTCGACTGCTGGGTGTTAACCCTCCTGCGTTTCTGAGTTCTGTTTCCTGGCCGATCCAGGGAGGTGCTGGGAGAGACAGAACTTCTGGGGTTGGGTCCGGCCAGTGTGTCAGTCATGCTACAGGAAGGGCATCAAAGGCGGTGGCAGGGCTTCTTCAGTGCCTCAGTGATGAGGACTCCCTCTGCAATGCAGATGAGCCAGTAGACACAGGTTTAATCCCTGTGTGGGGGTAGATCCCCTGGTAGATCCCCTGGTAGAGCCTCCTGTGTTCTTGCTGGGATAAGTCCCATGGACAGAAGAGCCTGGCAGGCTGCAGTCTATAGGGTCACAAAGAGTCAGACACAACTGAAGGGACGAAGCACGCAAAGGTGGTGGTGTGGCAGTCGGGGTTTACAGTTAAGAGAGTGGTGTGAACCCTCCCCAGGAAGGCTCTGGGGAGCAGGAGGGGAGGGGTGGTTGGAAAGGGAGGGAGGTGGGTGGGAAGGTGGGAAGCGGTGCATAAACCGAGACTAGCACAGGAAATCAGATCTAGTTCCCAGCCTCTTGTCAGTTGTACGAAAGAGATCAGGTGATGCTAGAATTAAAACCAGGAGAAATCTGGCCACAGGGTGATACTTAGGATGTTGGGTGAGATTGAGGTAGGGAGATCTTGAAGAATCTGGAAAAACTCCTTTTAAAAAATTTGACCTCACCAGCACTCCAGGCCCCAGGGATGTCAGAAGGAAGAAGCAAGCTCTCGCCATGTGGAATTTGTTTACTTTTAAAAATTTGTCTTTATAGAAACTTCAAAGCGCCAATAGGCTAGCTGAGAAGAAGGGATTAGATTAGGGGCAAAATCTGTAGCTATGGAAGTGGTAGTTGGAGGAGGGTCCAGCTTTTTGCCTCTAGGGACCAAGGAGTAGTGCTGTACTGATTATCAGTGATTAGATATATTGGGTTTTGCTGTGATATGTTACAAGCTTTTTGGCCACCCCCAAATATAGCAATGTACAATGTAGTTTGTTTGTTCGTTTGTTTTGTTTTCAGAGACTACTTTTTTTAGAGCTGTTTTCAATTCCCAGCATTATTGAGCAGAAGGTACAGAGATTTCCCGTTTTCTATCCCTACATGCTGTCTGTCTCGACTGCTGGGTGTTAACCCTCCTGCGTTTCTGAGTTCTGTTTCCTGGCCGATCCAGGGAGGTGCTGGGAGAGACAGAACTTCTGGGGTTGGGTCCGGCCAGTGTGTCAGTCATGCTACAGGAAGGGCATCAAAGGCGGTGGCAGGGCTTCTTCAGTGCCTCAGTGATGAGGACTCCCTCTGCAATGCAGATGAGCCAGTAGACACAGGTTTAATCCCTGTGTGGGGGTAGATCCCCTGGTAGATCCCCTGGTAGAGCCTCCTGTGTTCTTGCTGGGATAAGTCCCATGGACAGAAGAGCCTGGCAGGCTGCAGTCTATAGGGTCACAAAGAGTCAGACACAACTGAAGGGACGAAGCACGCAAAGGTGGTGGTGTGGCAGTCGGGGTTTACAGTTAAGAGAGTGGTGTGAACCCTCCCCAGGAAGGCTCTGGGGAGCAGGAGGGGAGGGGTGGTTGGAAAGGGAGGGAGGTGGGTGGGAAGGTGGGAAGCGGTGCATAAACCGAGACTAGCACAGGAAATCAGATCTAGTTCCCAGCCTCTTGTCAGTTGTACGAAAGAGATCAGGTGATGCTAGAATTAAAACCAGGAGAAATCTGGCCACAGGGTGATACTTAGGATGTTGGGTGAGATTGAGGTAGGGAGATCTTGAAGAATCTGGAAAAACTCCTTTTAAAAAATTTGACCTCACCAGCACTCCAGGCCCCAGGGATGTCAGAAGGAAGAAGCAAGCTCTCGCCATGTGGAATTTGTTTACTTTTAAAAATTTGTCTTTATAGAAACTTCAAAGCGCCAATAGGCTAGCTGAGAAGAAGGGATTAGATTAGGGGCAAAATCTGTAGCTATGGAAGTGGTAGTTGGAGGAGGGTCCAGCTTTTTGCCTCTAGGGACCAAGGAGTAGTGCTGTACTGATTATCAGTGATTAGATATATTGGGTTTTGCTGTGATATGTTACAAGCTTTTTGGCCACCCCCAAATATAGCAATGTACAATGTAGTTTGTTTGTTCGTTTGTTTTGTTTTCAGAGACTACTTTTTTTAGAGCTGTTTTCAATTCCCAGCATTATTGAGCAGAAGGTACAGAGATTTCCCGTTTTCTATCCCTACATGTGCATAGTCTTCTCTGTCAGCAACACCCCCTGTCAGAGTGTAAATTTGTTATAATTGATGACTCTACATTGACCTATTATTATCATCACCCAAATCCCACAGTTTATGTTAAGTTTCGCTCTTGCTGTTGTGCAATCTGCTGGTTTGGTTGAAGGTACAACCACATGTATCCATAATTATAATATTACAAGAGTATTTTCACTGCCCTAAAAATCCTATGTCTTCTGCCTTATTCAGCCCTCCCTCTCTCCTGGACTCTGATAACCCTTGATCTTTTTATTAAATCTATAGTTTTGCCTTTTCCAGAATTGACATAAAATTCCAGACTGGGAATTATATAATATCGTTGCTTTGGGGTTGGCTTTTTCCACTTAGTAATATGCACTTCAAGTTTCCTCTGTGTCTTTTCATGGCTTGACAGCTCATTTCTTTTTAAAGCACTGAGTAATATTCCATTGTCTGAATGTACCACAGGGAACTTCTCTGTTCACCTACTCAATGGCATCCTGTTGGTGGTGGTTCCGCAATGAGTTGTGATGTTGGCGTTTCTGTAAGAAGGGGTGAGCTCGTCCTTCTGCTCTGCTGTCTTGTCTCTGAAAACAGTATTCGTGGTTTTGATATGTAGTGATGTTGACCCTTGAAAATTAGCTTCTGCCGCTCATAACTTCAAGTCAGACTCCTGACTGGGGGCCAGATGTTTCTTCTTTTTTCCCTTTGTGCTCTGTCTAGTTTCACTTGTTCATAGGGTACCGTGTGCAGAGGTCTTGCACTGGGCACATCAGATCCGGCTTCCCAGTGTAACACGGCTGCATTTATGCCTCAGCAGGCTGTGTGCAGAGACAATGTGCCTGACACAGTTATCTGGAGCCTGGTTGAAGGACACCTTGGTTGCTTCCAACTTTAGGTCCCTTCTTCCTCATAGCCTCAGTTTCCTACCTGTTAAATGCTAGCTTGAACAGGTCATCTTTACATTTATTTCCAGCTCGAATCTGTTTCTTCCAGAATGCCCATACTACATGTGGTACCCACATTTAGGGTAGTTCCTTGACCTCGGTAGTTCCTTAGGAATGGGAAATGTTGATAATGGGACAGATAACTGTGGATGCCTTTTCAGTACAACTTGAACCGCTTGGATGGTGATTGCTGTTTTCTGAATTTCCTAAGGGAGCCCCTATGCCTAGGGAACTCTGTGTTGGCATCTTCATTTCTTTAGTGTTAAGGTTTTTGTTAAAAAACACAAAACAAATAAGAGCAAAGTCAAGTTTAAACAAAAAAAGGATATAAATCACCACCGGCAATGTGTATTTTCACTGCCCTAAAAATCCTATGTCTTCTGCCTTATTCAGCCCTCCCTCTCCTGGACTCTGATAACCCTTGATCTTTTTATTAAATCTATAGTTTTGCCTTTTCCAGAATTGACATAAAATTCCAGACTGGGAATTATATAATATCGTTGCTTTGGGGTTGGCTTTTTCCACTTAGTAATATGCACTTCAAGTTTCCTCTGTGTCTTTTCATGGCTTGACAGCTCATTTCTTTTTAAAGCACTGAGTAATATTCCATTGTCTGAATGTACCACAGGGAACTTCTCTGTTCACCTACTCAATGGCATCCTGTTGGTGGTGGTTCCGCAATGAGTTGTGATGTTGGCGTTTCTGTAAGAAGGGGTGAGCTCGTCCTTCTGCTCTGCTGTCTTGTCTCTGAAAACAGTATTCGTGGTTTTGATATGTAGTGATGTTGACCCTTGAAAATTAGCTTCTGCCGCTCATAACTTCAAGTCAGACTCCTGACTGGGGGCCAGATGTTTCTTCTTTTTTCCCTTTGTGCTCTGTCTAGTTTCACTTGTTCATAGGGTACCGTGTGCAGAGGTCTTGCACTGGGCACATCAGATCCGGCTTCCCAGTGTAACACGGCTGCATTTATGCCTCAGCAGGCTGTGTGCAGAGACAATGTGCCTGACACAGTTATCTGGAGCCTGGTTGAAGGACACCTTGGTTGCTTCCAACTTTAGGTCCCTTCTTCCTCATAGCCTCAGTTTCCTACCTGTTAAATGCTAGCTTGAACAGGTCATCTTTACATTTATTTCCAGCTCGAATCTGTTTCTTCCAGAATGCCCATACTACATGTGGTACCCACATTTAGGGTAGTTCCTTGACCTCGGTAGTTCCTTAGGAATGGGAAATGTTGATAATGGGACAGATAACTGTGGATGCCTTTTCAGTACAACTTGAACCGCTTGGATGGTGATTGCTGTTTTCTGAATTTCCTAAGGGAGCCCCTATGCCTAGGGAACTCTGTGTTGGCATCTTCATTTCTTTAGTGTTAAGGTTTTTGTTAAAAAACACAAAACAAATAAGAGCAAAGTCAAGTTTAAATAAAAAGGATAAAACACCACCGAGCCAATGTATTTTGCTAGATGATGTATAATCCCACAGCCATCTGAATGGATTTAAAAGCTTCATGGAGGCAATTTATGGTATTTGCGAACACTCCTGCCAGCACTTGTAAAGTTATGAAATTTAGCAAGGAAAAATTTGGTTTGCCTGTTTAGCAAATAATAAATCAAATAACTCCCACTCTAAGCCAAAAGGCAACGAAGAGAGAGAGCAGGCAATGCAGAGAAGAAAACAAGGGATAATGAAGAAGGCTCTGGGCAAGCACACAAAAAAGCAGAGAGATGAGATTTCCTGCAGGAGCTCCTGTTCTTCAGTGAGGGGTGGGAGTTGGTGATGCCATGGTGGTGGCTGTTCAGTCATGCAGTCGTGTCCGACCCTTCGTGACCCTGTGGACAGTAGCAGGTCAGACTTCCCTGTCCTTCCCATCTTTGCTCAAACTTATGTCCATTGTGTCGATGATGCCACTCAACTGTCTCATCCTCTGTCACCCCCTTCTCCTCCTGCTCTCAATCTTTCCCAGCATCAGAGTCTCTGAATATTCAGGGTAGATTTCCTTTAGGATTGATGGTTTGATCTCCTTCCAGTCCAAGGGACGCTCAAGAGTCTTCTCCAGCATCACAATTAGAAAGCATCCGCTCACTGGTGCTCAGCCGTCTCCATGGTCCAGCTCTCACACCCACACATGACCACTGGGAAAACCATCGCTTTGAACATTTGTGGGCAAAGTGATCTGGGGACGCAGGACCCCTCACCTCTGCCGTGGGTGACAGGGATAACAAGGATGGCCTACATTCCCGGGGGACCTGTTCCAGGCCCGGCCCTGGGCTGAGCTCTTCCAGTATGTTAACTTCCCTGAAATTTCCAGCTGTCCTCCCTGGTCTCTGATCTCCACAGTCCTGGCTCTGTACCACACAGCATCCCTGCCTGTTCTCCTGCTCCTTCATGGGTGCCAGTGTGCTTCCTTGGTGACACCATTGTCACAGCAGGCAAGAAGCTGAGTATGAGCAGAGAAATGGGACCAGGGCCCAGGTGGCAGGAAACCACGCAGCCTGTAAACAGTGGGAGTTCCTAGACAGACAAAGGAAAGCAGGAACCTCCGTGTGTGTGTGTGTGTGTGTGTGTGTGTTTGAGAGAGAGTGTGAGTGTGAGTGTGTGTTTGAGAGAGTGGCTCAGTTGTGTCCACCTCTTGGGACCCCGTGGACTGCAGCCTGCCTGGATCTTTGGTTTATGGGATTCTCCACGAAAGGATACTGAAAGGGATTGCCATTCCCTTCTCCAGGGGATCTTCCTGACCACTGACAGGATACCACACATCTTGGTTGATAAGTGTCCTGGAAGCAGACAAAGAAGGGTGGGAACCTTCTGTGTCCCAATGTAACCTTTGCTCATTATGGTCTCATTGCAATAAGATTAGCCTTACAGATAAGAAGAAGCCATCATGCACCAAAGGCATGACGCTTCTAATCTAAGTTACATAAAGACAAAAGCCCTCCTTCCCAGGACAGAGGAGCCTGGCAGGTCCATGGGGTGGTCCATGAGGTGGCCAAGAGTCAGACATGACTGAACAACTGCAGACACACACACTCCCTCTTCCCCCTTCTTGAAAATGGAGCTAGGATGAACATCAGGGAATATGAGCCTCAAACGCCTCCTTCCTCATGAATGTTCTGCCCCTTCACGTGCGTGCCCCTTGTACGTGGCTTTCCCCAGAAGCCCAGGGCAGCAGCTCCGCCCCTCGCTGCCTGCACTTCCTCTCAGCGTGTGCCTTCACGCTCTGTCCTTTCAGACATGTCCATCTGGTTGCGATCCGTGGACCGTAGCCCGCCAGGCTCCTCTGTCTGTGGGGGTCTCCAGGCAAGGCTACTGGGGCGGGTGGCCATGCCTTCCTCCAGGAGCTCCTCCCCACCCAGGGGTCAGACCCACATTTCCTGCATTGCAGGTGGATTCTTTTTTGTTGTTGTTGTTTTGGGGGATGGGTTGGGGAGGGAGGCAGGGGGCGGGCAGGCCACTTCTATTGGTCTTTCATTTATTTATTTTCATCCACCTTTGTTCTTTGGCCCGTGTGGGCCTCCCATCACAGTGGCCTCTGTTGTCACAGAGCACCGGCTCTGGGCGCATGCGCTCCAGAGCTCCGGCTCAGTCATTGGACACATCGGTCCAGCCGCTCTGCGGCATGTGGGATCTTCCCAGGCCAGGGATCGAACTGGTGCCCCTTGTACTGCAAGGCAGTGTCCTTACCCACTGGACCACCAGGGAAGCCCTGCAGGTGGATTCTTTACTGCTAAGCCACTGGGGAATATTCTTGCTTAAATAAACTCTCACCTTCCTTGCTTAACCACCTTGCTTTATTTCCAAATTCCTTCACAAGGAAGAAAGAACCTTAATTTCACCGGAAACACTGGGAACAGTCTGAGGGGAGAATGCATTTATCTCATGTGTACCGTCCCTGGCCCTGAGTGGAGAGTCAGGCCAGAAATGCAGACTCAATATGGCCTTGATGGAGTAGCTCGCAGACTCCTTTGGTCTAATAATGACACCTGACGTTTGTGAAGGGCTGTGCACCATGCCCCGTGCTTGCTGCCTTAAGAGCAGGATGTGTTCTCATCCTCACAGCAGGCCGGGAACCTGGCAGTCTTATCTCTGCTTCCGTGTAGGGGCTGAGGACCGAGGCAGGTATGCTACTTTCCCAGGATCATAGCCAGAAAAGGAGGGCGGTGGGTTTTGGACAGGGCTCAGCCTGAAACCCCAGTTTAGATGCTTCGCCAGTGCATACATGCTTTGCTTGGAAAGGCCCCCAAAGCCAGGAGTAGAGAGCTCTTTCACAGTTGATGTGGGACTGGGGTACATAGGCAGGACTACTTTCCCAGGATCATAGCCCGTGTGCCTTCAACCGCCTCTGTCCTTTCCCCAGACATGTCCATCTGGTTGCGATCCGTGGACCGTAGCCCGCCAGGCTCCTCTGTCTGTGGGGGTCTCCAGGCAAGGCTACTGGGGCGGGTGGCCATGCCTTCCTCCAGGAGCTCCTCCCCACCCAGGGGTCAGACCCACATTTCCTGCATTGCAGGTGGATTCTTTTTTGTTGTTGTTGTTTTGGGGGATGGGTTGGGGAGGGAGGCAGGGGGCGGGCAGGCCACTTCTATTGGTCTTTCATTTATTTATTTTCATCCACCTTTGTTCTTTGGCCCGTGTGGGCCTCCCATCACAGTGGCCTCTGTTGTCACAGAGCACCGGCTCTGGGCGCATGCGCTCCAGAGCTCCGGCTCAGTCATTGGACACATCGGTCCAGCCGCTCTGCGGCATGTGGGATCTTCCCAGGCCAGGGATCGAACTGGTGCCCCTTGTACTGCAAGGCAGTGTCCTTACCCACTGGACCACCAGGGAAGCCCTGCAGGTGGATTCTTTACTGCTAAGCCACTGGGGAATATTCTTGCTTAAATAAACTCTCACCTTCCTTGCTTAACCACCTTGCTTTATTTCCAAATTCCTTCACAAGGAAGAAAGAACCTTAATTTCACCGGAAACACTGGGAACAGTCTGAGGGGAGAATGCATTTATCTCATGTGTACCGTCCCTGGCCCTGAGTGGAGAGTCAGGCCAGAAATGCAGACTCAATATGGCCTTGATGGAGTAGCTCGCAGACTCCTTTGGTCTAATAATGACACCTGACGTTTGTGAAGGGCTGTGCACCATGCCCCGTGCTTGCTGCCTTAAGAGCAGGATGTGTTCTCATCCTCACAGCAGGCCGGGGAACCTGGCAGTCTTATCTCTGCTTCCGTGTAGGGGCTGAGGACCGAGGCAGGTATGCTACTTTCCCAGGATCATAGCCAGAAAAGGAGGGCGGTGGGTTTTGGACAGGGCTCAGCCTGAAACCCCAGTTTAGATGCTTCGCCAGTGCATACATGCTTTGCTTGGAAAGGCCCCCAAAGCCAGGAGTAGAGAGCTCTTTCACAGTTGATGTGGGACTGGGGTACATAGGCAGGAACTTCCTGTTAGGCCTCAGAATATAATCCTAAACAACCTTCTCTGGTTTTGCTGAAAACCTATTACCTCAGGTGTTTAGGAGGCACTTGAAGTAGAAATGACACCAGTGGCTGGAAAGGTGGAAGGATGATGTGACAGATAAACAGAAGTAGAGGGACATTGCAGAAGCGATGGTGTGCTCCTTCCCTGGAAAATCAACAACCAGCAGATGCAAAGCATGCTAAGGGGCTCCCGTAAAGCATGCACATAAACGCATGTTTCTATGCAATGGATGGCAAAAAAGCTTGTGGGTTCTAGAAACAATCCACATGATAAATGGTCTCTGTCTACATGTATTGGAGGCAACGGTGCCGGATTATTTGGATAAGTTTGCTAACAGATGCGCTGTGTTTAGCTAAACAGATACTAATTTTCCAGCTCTTTGACCTGCTGATAAATTATATCTGTTGGAGATACATTGCAAGTTACAGTAAAAGCTGATGTCGCGTGTGATCATTAAGACATAATTCAAATTGGGTGAAAGCTCGGGTGTCCTGCCATAATTCAAATCGGGTGTCCTGCCACATGACATGTTCTTTGGTTAGAAAATATCCACGAGGCTTTTTGATATTCTAGATGTTAGAAGGACTATTTTATATAACAGTGTTAAAGGCATTTCTTATACTTAAAGATTATATGTTAGTCCCAATTTTTTTTTTCAGTATTTTGAGCTATTTGTCAGTTTTGGGACAGGGTCTGGAATTTGTGATCTGCCTTTTGGAAAGGTGTTTTCTCTAGCACTTCTGCAGAATCTTCTGAGACTGGGTACCTGGCTTAAAAAGTTGCTAGGTTACAAAATAAAGTCATGTGCGGTATACCGTCTGAGCTACATACTGCTTTTGTGGGATGATCATGATATGATCATGATTTGGCATTCCCGGTGCTTTGAAAAGTTGCTGTCAGTCTCAGCTGAAACTCTTTTTTATCTATGAAAAGCCTATTTCTCAACCAGGACACCACTGACACTTTAGGTCATTTTTTTCTTTTGACACGTGGGTCTGTCTTGTGTATCGTAGCATATTGAGCATCATCTGTGACCTTTGTGGGCTAGATGCCAGTAGTGCTTCTCCAACTGGGACAATGAAAACATCTCCAAAGGTCGCCAACATGGCTTCCCTTCTCTCTTGTCTGGTTGGGAACTGTTGATAGAAGGCTTCAGAATTCAGATATTTGCCAAGCTCTGTGTGTTGCCCTGATTTTATGGATGGTTACCGAGCATTTTACATGCGTTTTCTCTTTGCAGCTGCTATTAACATAAATATTCTTATTTGTAATTCTGGCAAGTGCTTGGCAGCTGAGATTAATGGAGGGAAAAAAGCACAAACATCTTCCTGCAATGCTGCCATGGACTGAAGTACATGCTGTTGAGATGTCAATAAAGGAGACAATGATAAACAATAACTTCCAGTAAACACTGTGCTGCCTGCTTCCTGTTCATAGTGTCCCTCACTAGAGTTTATCCTTGTGGATCAATTAATTATATGTTTCTCTTTAACCTTCATTGATATCACACAGGGTTGCCTCTCTAGTATTTTATTTTTTATTCTTGCAATCAATAAAGCTTTGCTATCTCCTTGTCATCGAAAGTGACAGTTTGCTTTCCATTTCATATATCTGAATGACTTCTTGCTTGGATGGATGGGAAAAGGTCTATTTGACTTTGATGGAGCTAAGATTCTATCGCAGTGTCTTGCGTGGCAATTCTAGTACAAGTGAAATCATAGAGGTTTAGCTTATGCAGGTGAGCAGTACTACTAAGGACAGGAAATGCATAAAAGATTGAGAATAATCTCTTCAGTTACACTTCAGAACCTACCATCTGATTTATAGGCTGATATAATGTGGACCATGAATATAAGAGTTTTATAGTTCTAAAGAATTACTCCAACCCCCATCGCTCTGTAAATGGAAAAGTTAAGGTCAGGTGAGAAAAAAAGGCGAGGCTGTCAAGACCGTATGACCAGCTAGTTCTAGAACTAGGACTAGAACCCTCTGTGGACGACGGTGGTAATTCAGGGGTTGGCAAACTCCAGCCTTGGAGCAGATCTGGCCTGCTGTCTTTTTTTCTCAACACATTTGTATTGGAACTCAGCCACATCCATCTGTTTACTTAAGATGTATGACGACTTTCATGCTGCAATCACAGAGTTGAGTATGGCCCAGAAAGCCAAGAATATTTACCATATGGCCTTTGACAGAAAGAGTTTGGATAGGCTTGGCCTAATTCTTCATTCCCTTTGCTGTGTAATATTATAGTGCATCCCCTCATGACTCCTTGACTCTGGACTCAGCGCGATGACTTGCTTTGGTCCTGCCTGGTCTCGTGCCTTTGCTGTTGCAATGAAAGATGCCCAAGCTAGCTTGCTGGAGGATGACGGACATGTGGGGCAGAGTCAAGTCATCTGAATCCTCCCAATCAAGGCCAGCTTCCATCAGCTGTCAGCTGGGCAAACCCTGGACAGGTGAATGCAGTCAACCAACAAGCCATAAATGCTTCTTGGTCATGCAAAAATAATTGTGTCTTGTAAAATGGAAATACTTCTCTTGAGACTTACATGTTAGTTAAGGAGTCAGATTCTAGAGACAGATAAGCCTGGTCTGGGTCCTGCCTCTGCCACTTTGTAATTGCATAGCCTTGTTACTTCTTAAATCATGTTGCCTCTCAGAGCTTTCGTTTTCATATATCTGAATGACTTCTTGCTTGGATGGATGGGAAAAGGTCTATTTGACTTTGATGGAGCTAAGATTCTATCGCAGTGTCTTGCGTGGCAATTCTAGTACAAGTGAAATCATAGAGGTTTAGCTTATGCAGGTGAGCAGTACTACTAAGGACAGGAAATGCATAAAAGATTGAGAATAATCTCTTCAGTTACACTTCAGAACCTACCATCTGATTTATAGGCTGATATAATGTGGACCATGAATATAAGAGTTTTATAGTTCTAAAGAATTACTCCAACCCCCATCGCTCTGTAAATGGAAAAGTTAAGGTCAGGTGAGAAAAAAAGGCGAGGCTGTCAAGACCGTATGACCAGCTAGTTCTAGAACTAGGACTAGAACCCTCTGTGGACGACGGTGGTAATTCAGGGGTTGGCAAACTCCAGCCTTGGAGCAGATCTGGCCTGCTGTCTTTTTTTCTCAACACATTTGTATTGGAACTCAGCCACATCCATCTGTTTACTTAAGATGTATGACGACTTTCATGCTGCAATCACAGAGTTGAGTATGGCCCAGAAAGCCAAGAATATTTACCATATGGCCTTTGACAGAAAGAGTTTGGATAGGCTTGGCCTAATTCTTCATTCCCTTTGCTGTGTAATATTATAGTGCATCCCTCATGACTCCTTGACTCTGGACTCAGCGCGATGACTTGCTTTGGTCCTGCCTGGTCTCGTGCCTTTGCTGTTGCAATGAAAGATGCCCAAGCTAGCTTGCTGGAGGATGACGGACATGTGGGGCAGAGTCAAGTCATCTGAATCCTCCCAATCAAGGCCAGCTTCCATCAGCTGTCAGCTGGGCAAACCCTGGACAGGTGAATGCAGTCAACCAACAAGCCATAAATGCTTCTTGGTCATGCAAAAATAATTGTGTCTTGTAAAATGGAAATACTTCTCTTGAGACTTACATGTTAGTTAAGGAGTCAGATTCTAGAGACAGATAAGCCTGGTCTGGGTCCTGCCTCTGCCACTTTGTAATTGCATAGCCTTGTTACTTCTTAAATCATGTTGCCTCTCAGAGCTTTCGTTTTTCAGTATTTGTGGTAGATAGTCCTGCTTTCTTGACAGCTTTTTTTTTTTCACCCTTTGTCCAAACAGAAGGGCTCTATTTCTCTGCCTTCTTGAAAATGGGCATGGCTACATGACTTTCTATGGCCAACAGCCTCTGGGTGACAGTGTGTCACCTCTGGGTGGAAGCATTAATTGCCAGTGCTCACTTCCCATGAATTCCTTCCCCTGTGTGGCATGTATGGAAGAATGGGTTGTGGGATGTGGATGCTGAGCCACTGCATGGTGGACAGCTTCCCTGGGGAGTCATCTGGATCCATAGCAGTCTTGGCATAGGTGAGAACTTAACTTTTGTTTGGTTAAGCCACTAGAATTTGGAGGGTGCTTGTTAAGGCAGCTGAGCAAATGATTTTTTTAGAATTTTATTTTTTTTCTGAAATGGAAAAAGTTGTGGTGGAAAGAATGAGGTCACTGAGTTTATCAGTGACCATCTATCAGAGATCAACTAGGGGCCAAAGAGCAATGGGGAAAACAGTGTAACTCCTGGGATGAAACTGAAAAGTCACCACTAGATAAGCTGCATGGCCTGAGGTGCAACTGACTTCTGCCTTTTGAGCTTCAGTTTCTAAAATGACTGGGACAAACCTATTCCTCCTTTTCAGGATGTGATATAATGAGGAAGTTTCAGAGTCTTGAATGAACGGTGGGGACTGTTGTGTGCAAGGTAGACAGGATGGAATATTCTGGGATCTGAATCAGGCTCCCTTGCTGTTGCAATGAAAGATGCCCAAGCTAGCTTGCTGGAGGATGACGGACATGTGGGGCAGAGTCAAGTCATCTGAATCCTCCCAATCAAGGCCAGCTTCCATCAGCTGTCAGCTGGGCAAACCCTGGACAGGTGAATGCAGTCAACCAACAAGCCATAAATGCTTCTTGGTCATGCAAAAATAATTGTGTCTTGTAAAATGGAAATACTTCTCTTGAGACTTACATGTTAGTTAAGGAGTCAGATTCTAGAGACAGATAAGCCTGGTCTGGGTCCTGCCTCTGCCACTTTGTAATTGCATAGCCTTGTTACTTCTTAAATCATGTTGCCTCTCAGAGCTTTCGTTTTTCAGTATTTGTGGTAGATAGTCCTGCTTTCTTGACAGCTTTTTTTTTTTCACCCTTTGTCCAAACAGAAGGGCTCTATTTCTCTGCCTTCTTGAAAATGGGCATGGCTACATGACTTTCTATGGCCAACAGCCTCTGGGTGACAGTGTGTCACCTCTGGGTGGAAGCATTAATTGCCAGTGCTCACTTCCCATGAATTCCTTCCCCTGTGTGGCATGTATGGAAGAATGGGTTGTGGGATGTGGATGCTGAGCCACTGCATGGTGGACAGCTTCCCTGGGGAGTCATCTGGATCCATAGCAGTCTTGGCATAGGTGAGAACTTAACTTTTGTTTGGTTAAGCCACTAGAATTTGGAGGGTGCTTGTTAAGGCAGCTGAGCAAATGATTTTTTTAGAATTTTATTTTTTTTCTGAAATGGAAAAAGTTGTGGTGGAAAGAATGAGGTCACTGAGTTTATCAGTGACCATCTATCAGAGATCAACTAGGGGCCAAAGAGCAATGGGGAAAACAGTGTAACTCCTGGGATGAAACTGAAAAGTCACCACTAGATAAGCTGCATGGCCTGAGGTGCAACTGACTTCTGCCTTTTGAGCTTCAGTTTCTAAAATGACTGGGACAAACCTATTCCTCCTTTTCAGGATGTGATATAATGAGGAAGTTTCAGAGTCTTGAATGAACGGTGGGGACTGTTGTGTGCAAGGTAGACAGGATGGAATATTCTGGGATCTGAATCAGGCTAGAATGCCCAGTAACCCAGGGGGCCATGGAATCTGGATTGTAGCTGGGGAGAGCCAGGGTACCTTTCATGAGGCCTGTGAAGGGGCAATCAGGAACCTCAAGAAGCAGAGTAGAGCGAAAAGGAGGGCTTTGGAGTCAGAGAGGCCTGGGTCTGTACCATGGGTCTGCTCTTCACTTGCTCTTGCGATCATGGGCGATTTATGGAACCTCTCTGGGCCTTTATGTCTTCATCTGTGAAATAGAGATAGCAATAGTGTCAACCTTGTAGGGCTTTGGGGCAGGGGAAGAGAGGATAACTGTGTCGTAATAAGTACTTAATTACTGAATGCCATTCTTTTTTATTGGTGTCTATCTACAAAGTTAGAGGATGTTCAGGCCTGCCTAGTTCAAGTGGTGTCCATCTAGTGCATATCTACCCAGCACACATGACCAGGGCTTCTTAAAAGGAGTATCTGTGGGAGACAGGTGGAGTGGGCTACCAGCCTTTTACTTGGTTAATGTGATGGTTAGCCTGCATGGCCAGAATTTAGACCTTAGCGGAATAATATTTTGGCAATAAACCGAACTTGCCAAGTTATAATAAGTTCCTTGCCTGACAATGATAAACAGAATTAAGCCCTGCGGGGGCCATGAAAGCCAAACAACCTAATTTGATCCTGCCTGAGTGTCTGTCTGCTCATGATCTCCTGTATCTCTTAGCCCAGATGAATTCAGTGTGAACTTGAAATCTCTTAATGGCTTTAAAGTTTTAACCTCTTTTAGGGAGAGAAAAAAGAATAAAACCTTCTTAACTTATTCTCTTCTAGTTGTATAAGGTAGGGGGAAACTTAACTTTTGTTTGGTTAAGCCACTAGAATTTGGAGGGTGCTTGTTAAGGCAGCTGAGCAAATGATTTTTAGAATTTTATTTTTCTGAAATGGAAAAAGTTGTGGTGGAAAGAATGAGGTCACTGAGTTTATCAGTGACCATCTATCAGAGATCAACTAGGGGCCAAAGAGCAATGGGGAAAACAGTGTAACTCCTGGGATGAAACTGAAAAGTCACCACTAGATAAGCTGCATGGCCTGAGGTGCAACTGACTTCTGCCTTTGAGCTTCAGTTTCTAAAATGACTGGGACAAACCTATTCCTCCTTTTCAGGATGTGATATAATGAGGAAGTTTCAGAGTCTTGAATGAACGGTGGGGACTGTTGTGTGCAAGGTAGACAGGATGGAATATTCTGGGATCTGAATCAGGCTAGAATGCCCAGTAACCCAGGGGGCCATGGAATCTGGATTGTAGCTGGGGAGAGCCAGGGTACCTTTCATGAGGCCTGTGAAGGGGCAATCAGGAACCTCAAGAAGCAGAGTAGAGCGAAAAGGAGGGCTTTGGAGTCAGAGAGGCCTGGGTCTGTACCATGGGTCTGCTCTTCACTTGCTCTTGCGATCATGGGCGATTTATGGAACCTCTCTGGGCCTTTATGTCTTCATCTGTGAAATAGAGATAGCAATAGTGTCAACCTTGTAGGGCTTTGGGGCAGGGGAAGAGAGGATAACTGTGTCGTAATAAGTACTTAATTACTGAATGCCATTCTTTTTTATTGGTGTCTATCTACAAAGTTAGAGGATGTTCAGGCCTGCCTAGTTCAAGTGGTGTCCATCTAGTGCATATCTACCCAGCACACATGACCAGGGCTTCTTAAAAGGAGTATCTGTGGGAGACAGGTGGAGTGGGCTACCAGCCTTTTACTTGGTTAATGTGATGGTTAGCCTGCATGGCCAGAATTTAGACCTTAGCGGAATAATATTTTGGCAATAAACCGAACTTGCCAAGTTATAATAAGTTCCTTGCCTGACAATGATAAACAGAATTAAGCCCTGCGGGGGCCATGAAAGCCAAACAACCTAATTTGATCCTGCCTGAGTGTCTGTCTGCTCATGATCTCCTGTATCTCTTAGCCCAGATGAATTCAGTGTGAACTTGAAATCTCTTAATGGCTTTAAAGTTTTAACCTCTTTTAGGGGAGAGAAAAAAAAAAAAGAATAAAACCTTCTTAACTTATTCTCTTCTAGTTGTATAAAGGTAAGACTCCTGCACAGATTAAATAATGTGGCAGTTTCCATTTCTAGTTGGGCACTATTAGCAATATGGTGATCATGAAAGAGAACAATTAGATTTTATCCATGATGTACATGTTCCAAATGAATACCTCTGGTCTCTTAATTGCTAAGTGCCTCTGGGGTTTTAGCTTATTGGAAGGATCAGGAAGCAATATTCTAAGTGGGCCAAGTTCCAGAAAGGGAACTTGCATTTGCCTGGCAGGTACCATGTGGGATGTACATAGATTAAACGACCAACTTAGATGTTAGCAAGGATGAACAGATGAACTGATGAGCGTCTGATGAGAAGGCAGGACACACTGCTGAAGGCTCTGAAATGGTCCTCAACTCAAGAGCTACTAGTTGGCATTTAGGGGCCCCTTTCCAATTCTGGGCAGCAGAGTTATTAGACTATTTGACTAAAGATGTTGCAGTCAAATGTGCTTGAAACGAACAATGAATGTGTCATTTCTTTAGGAGGAAAAAACCCCATTTTCATAACAAGAGAAAAATACCCTGTGAATTAATTTTCTAATTCATTCTTTTTATGGATTTCACTGATTTCTGAGAACCAAGGTATACAACTCAAAGAACTGAAATAAAGAAACAAAACCTTTTTTTTTTTTTTTGCAATTTTTGAGCTCATAATGGGAGTAATGGGATTGTATTCATTTTGGAAGTCTTTGAGTCTAGGAGCGTTCCTCCCCATTGCCACGTTGATAACACATTCAGAGTAGGTGTGAAAATACTTTCACGCTTAAAACATAAAAGCAGTTGTGGCTCCAGTGGTGTCTTGGGTTTGTAAGTTGAACTCCTACTGTCAGCCTCAAAAGAACCTTGCTATCACCTAGGAATTCAGATAGCTATTTTAAAGAGTATTCCAGAAAAGTAAGCAATATTATCAAATAAAAATACCTCATGTTTGGAGAAATGACTTCTAAGGACAGAGTTTACTTTTTGTCCTTGTATTTTTCTTCTCCTTTTTATGTCTTTTCAGTTATTTGGGGATTTGTGATCTTTTTGAAATATTTTTCTAACTTAGTTTAAATTTTAGATGAAATTATTTTGCTTTGGGGACCTTAAGAATGGTCTCGGGGTACAACTTTCTTTTGTTCTGGCTTCAGAAAAATTCAGAAGATATTTCAGCATTGCTTTGAAGTCCAATTAATGCAATTACATTGCTTTTAAACTCCAAGACAAAAGTGTCTAGATAAATGCAAAATTGTGAGCCGAGTATTTGTTCCTTATAACTCAGTGGAAGTATCTGTACACATTGACACTGGAAAACCATCTGACTTTCAATAGAAAATCCTGTCAACTGCCAGGCTTTATCTATTTGCAGCCATGACATTAAAGTGTGTGTGTATGTGTGTGTGCATTTGCATATTTTCAAGCAAAATTTGGTTATACTAAGACAGAAATTCCTTGGATCTCCTTAACTAGCCCCAAGCTATACCATTGGGATTGTTATAGGCGTTATCCTTGGTTTCCATATTCTGTATATACGATCACACAAAAAAATGTTCAAAGCAGAAAAAGCCAAAGCAATTTGTGATTCTAGGCTTGATGAACTAGTTTTGGAATGAGATCTGAGGGAAGGGAAGTGGGATTTATATTTTGAGTAGCTTTGAGACCCAAATGCTGAGCCAGCTTGGGGAAAGGCATTGGGGCAAAGGCCTGGGGACCCCTCGGCTCTTATCATGGCAGCTCCGGAGGGCCTCCCAGTGGTTTCCCAGACCTCCAGGGGCCAGAGGCAGCTCAGAGGAAAACCAGGGCAACTGTGCATAAAAATGAATACCAACCTAAAATCTGTGATGAATACAGTAATTAAGCGACTTTTTGGTGTAAAACTTTAAGCTTAAAAAATGACTGTGCTATTGCTCTGTGAGAAAAGGAGATCCTTCAGGATTGCTGTGTGACAGTCTGGGGTGGGGGAAGGGGGGGTATACATATGACTAATCTGGGAACATACATATCTGTAAACCACAAAACTCTATAAAAGTTAAAAGTAAAATAAAAGTTAAAAAAAGATAATAAAAAAATAAAACAGTCCTGCCAACTTAAAAAAAAATGGCTATGCTGGAAAGACTTGGATTAATGAATATATGCAAATATAAAAAGTAACAGATTCTGAATGGCTGCTTTCCCTAACACAATGGATGCTTTAGTCTCAACACAGGTACTGAATTGGTGTTCAGTCCTTCCTTTGGAAGCCATCACAAGGCTTCTTTCATGGCCCCACATTAACCTTAGTGAAGATTTTCTTTCCCAAGGGCTTAGCTTTTGATGGCCTTAAGAAAGCTGCCAGTCAGCCCAGGTCTCATCACAGGCGAGGTCATTTATCCTCAAAGGAAAGCCATCTTTCCAGTGTGGTTGGATCTGACTTCATTCTGGTTGGTCGGGTTTGACTTTGTGGGTGTCTTGCTCTGCCGTCTCCTGAGCCTTCTCAAGAAAATGCCTCATGTGACCTGTTTTAAACCTTCAAATTAATTGAAATTACATTGAGTTCTAGCTTCTAAGTATGATTCCTTTTCATGTGATTTTAAACATGCTAGAGTATCATAAACCTAGGAGTAGACTCACTGAATTGTGGAGGGGGATTGTATTCTTTTGGGGAGGGGGATTTTGTATCTATTTGTCCTTGTGATACTCTGAGTTTTTTTTCCCAAGAATTTGTAGTTTTTTTCTATTTTAAGAATTATACCTTTGAGACTCCTTTATTTGGGAATTGTTACAGTATTTACTATTAGACCCAAATTAGTCTTTAATCTTGAGGGCAAAGACAGTGCCTTTAATTTTTTTCAGTGAGTGAGGTAGCACATGTTCCGTGATGGATGATCTGTGTGTGGGGTGGGGAGGGGCAGGAAGGGGCAACGGCATTTATTTCTTCTTCAGACATGGTAGTATACCATGTCTTTCCCCACAAGCACAGTACTCTGGGGAAATTGAGGCTCCTGGCTGCCTGCTGAGGTCAAGGGCAGATAGATGCCTAGGATCTTTGTGCACGAGTGCCAGGCAGGGATGCCAGCTGCTCACCATAGGACTGGAGACCAGACCTGGAAAAGGATAGGTGACAGTGCCTCTGGTCCTGCTGTCTTTCCCTCTGTTTTAGATGTTTCCACCCTACACCCCCAGGACCTCAGGGCTCTTGAGAGGGGCTCAGGCACCTGAATAGCTCAGGCGTTGAATGACAGGTTGTGGAAAGAACTTGAGAAAATTAATAAATGGAAGAACAGCCTGCAACTCTCATTTGTTTTTACCTGAGAGGAAACACAAATTCTTGTCTCAGAGAATTCTCAGAGAATTTGTGGCAAATATGACCTCCTCCTGAAGGAAAGCCATGACAAGCCTAGACAGTGTATTCCAAAGCAGAGACATCGCTTTGCTGGCAAAGGTCCCTCTAGTCAAAGTTGTGATGTTTCCAGTAGTCATGCATGGATCGGAGAGTTGGACCATAAAGAAGGCTGGGTGTCGAAGAATTGATGTTGTGAATGATCTTCAGTTGAGGGAGTTCAGAAGTGCATCTGCTCACAAAATTACTATTTTCGTGTGTGTCTAATGAGATCTAGTCTCTTAGCAAATTGGGATACTTTCTATGAATTTTTGACCCAAGTGAACCACTCTGAATGAACTTTATGTCCATGGAACAATGCTTACAGAACATTTAATCTGAGGAAAATACTGCAGGAGACAAGGAGAAACAAGATCTATTCAAGGAGGGTATTGTCTCAGAGGTACTGAAAGATGAATAAACAGAACCCTTCAGTCCAAAGAGGTGTACGAGATTCAAGGCCCTCATATGCCAATAGGGAATCAGGCTGGTTTCAAGGATGAGAGCACTTGGCATTGAGCCTGTGGGGCTGTGTGAATGTTCAAGAGGTGGAGGTGATGGTGGGGTGGTCCTAGACCAGAAGGAGCCTGTGTGAAGAAAAGCTCAGGGAGGCATATGAAAGGAAAAGCAAACAGAGACTGAAGAGTCCATTTTATAATATTCCCATTTACAATCTATTCTAGAGCAGCTTTAAAATAGGGAAATAATGTGAGATAAGACTGGGAGACTGGTGTCTTTATTTTGGAGGTTCTTGAATTCTAAGCTTCCCTGGTGCCTTAGCTGTAAAGAATCCACGTGCAGTGCGGGAGATACTGAAGACGTGAGTTTGATCCCTGAGTCGGGAAGATCCCCTGGAGGAGCGGATGACAACCCACTCCAGTATTCTTGCCAGGAAAATCCCATGGACAAAGGAGCCTGGTGGGCTACAGTCCATAGTGTCACAAAGAGTCAGACATGACTGAAGCAACTGAGTGTGACCATGAATTATGGGGGAGAGGGAGGAGAGTTTAGTCAGTAGGTAATGGAGGCTGGTGGAGGGTGTTTAATGGGTATTTTGCAGCCCCAAGTAACCTCAAACAATGCAAGCAGCCATCCTGGTTTATCCTTCTGATCTGTCGTCTAGGTTTAAGTGCAGCCATTCAGGGATGGCTTAGAATGACCAGAAGACCAGTCAAGAAAAGGAGAGCAGGCTGGGGCTCCCTGTGGCCTAGGGCAGCTGGCATGAAGGCGGTGGGAATAAAAGGGGGAGGTGTTAGAACAGGTATGCTGGGAAAAGGATCTTGAGGGAGAAGCCAAGATCCAGTGGGCCCTTGGGCATTGCGTCTGGGAGGATGGGGAGGCAAATGCTGGGGAGCTTGGTGGTGCTGTTTGGAGGGAAGGCAATGAGCGAAGCTTGCGCAGTTTAAAGGCTGGAGGGACACTGAGAAGAGCTGTCCTTGGGTTTCTAGGGAAGAGATGAGACTGCGTGAGTGAACTGGGGAGAGAACAGAGAAAGAGCCCAGAGAGATGATCCGTCAGAGCCCCTGTGGGAATGTCTTCCTGCAGAAAGCGGGGCAGGGAAAATAAATGAAGGAGTGTGAAGAGGTAGAGAGCCAGGCAGCAGCAGGGAAGAAGCCTTTGAAAGCTCAGTGCTCAGCTGTGGCTGACACTTTACAGCCCCCCGGACTGTAGCCCACCGTGCCAGGTTCCTCTGGGTATGGAATTTTCCAGGCAAGAACACTGAAGTGGTTGGCATTTCCTACTTCAGGGGATCGACTTAATCCAGGGATCAAACCTGTGTCGGCATCTCCTGCAGTAGCAGGCTGATTCTTTGCCAGTGGAGCCACCTGGGAAGGTAAAGGTGGAGAAAACATGGGAAAGAGATGGTGTGTGAAGGCCCTCCAGCGCTGTTGAAAGACTCGGGAGAGTGACGTGGACACTGGCTTTCCGGACCGGGGTTTAGTAGGCCGCTGGGAGCTATCCTTAAGAGAGCTGAGTTTCAGAGTTAAGTTTCAGCCAGACTGAAAGGGCTAAGAGAGTGGTTAAGTCCTCTTTTGATCTTTCTCTTTAAAAATGCTTTCTGTTTTCATAACGTCATTTAAAATATCTGGGTGGCATATTGCAGTGACAGAAACGGGCAGTGTGATATCCTAAATGTGAATAAGTGCAGTTTAGTGGATCCTGGGGTTAGTTTAATGAACTGGAGAATTAGTTTTCCGGCATTCCGTGGTGTCCAACTTGGGTTAATGTACCCTGAAAAAATGAATCAGTTACTCCTTGCTGACCAGTAAATTTAGATCAACTGTTCCTGAAACCTTAGGATATATAACTGACTATATACTGCTGTTCATAATGTCTGTTTTCTGGATCAGTATGCTTTAAATCCTGAAATTTCAGCCCTAATAACTCCTCACAGCTGCAAAAGAAATATATACCATAACTTACAAGTTAGTTAAGTAAAAGATATTGAGTGCCTTGTCTTACGAAAGTGGTCTTTGATATAATGGTAGCATTGACGAGTAGGCACCCGCGTTCAGAGACTCACACCCTGCAAAACATTGTGTCTTGTAATTGTCAGCCTGGTAATCAGCAGCAATGACTTCTTTAGAGACGCACATTTTGTGGTTAATTGAATGTGCCTTTTTTTTCCCCCCTTAAGTCATGGAAAAAATCTAATTATGGCATTCTTGAGCCTTAGGTCTTAAAATTATTTTTTAGAAAATGTAATTATTTCAAGAGGTCTTGAATTAATTTTCTTCTGGTCTCCATGTAAGTTAGATCTTTGAGGTGCTCTTTAGTAATAATATTAAAACAATAATTTATAAGAATAACCTTCATTCCTGATCCTTCTCTCCTCCTTGTCACTCCTCAACTTTAAAGCAGTTACAGTTTTAATGGGAACTTTCAAACAGTTGGTGGCAAGGTGTGAAGAAATAGGACTGAACTGTTCTCCACCTTCCACCCATTGGACATGGTGGGCCTGGTGGCACAGGATGAAGGATGAGATTTAGTCTATGGTCCTTCATACCCTTTCCAAGTGACCTCTCTTACTCTCCTGAAGTGGATTACCTACCATGAACTCCCTCCCAGCAGAGGGAGTCCAGCCAATGAACATGAAGCCCTGTTTTTGTTTTAAGCAGAAAAGGACATCATTCTACAAAGACTGAACCCATAGCAGCCAACATCACAGATCTTTACATCGCTCTACCCACAACACTTTTATGGTTATTTAGCATCAGTCTTTCCTGCTAGATATGTAACTGTGTATGAATAAGGACCTGTGGTCTATTTAGCATCAGTTCTTTCCTGTAGATTGTCAACTGAAAAAATGAATCAGTTACTCCTTGCTGACCAGTAAATTTAGATCAACTGTTCCTGAAACCTTAGGATATATAACTGACTATATACTGCTGTTCATAATGTCTGTTTTCTGGATCAGTATGCTTTAAATCCTGAAATTTCAGCCCTAATAACTCCTCACAGCTGCAAAAGAAATATATACCATAACTTACAAGTTAGTTAAGTAAAAGATATTGAGTGCCTTGTCTTACGAAAGTGGTCTTTGATATAATGGTAGCATTGACGAGTAGGCACCCGCGTTCAGAGACTCACACCCTGCAAAACATTGTGTCTTGTAATTGTCAGCCTGGTAATCAGCAGCAATGACTTCTTTAGAGACGCACATTTTGTGGTTAATTGAATGTGCCTTTTTTTTCCCCCCTTAAGTCATGGAAAAAATCTAATTATGGCATTCTTGAGCCTTAGGTCTTAAAATTATTTTTTAGAAAATGTAATTATTTCAAGAGGTCTTGAATTAATTTTCTTCTGGTCTCCATGTAAGTTAGATCTTTGAGGTGCTCTTTAGTAATAATATTAAAACAATAATTTATAAGAATAACCTTCATTCCTGATCCTTCTCTCCTCCTTGTCACTCCTCAACTTTAAAGCAGTTACAGTTTTAATGGGAACTTTCAAACAGTTGGTGGCAAGGTGTGAAGAAATAGGACTGAACTGTTCTCCACCTTCCACCCATTGGACATGGTGGGCCTGGTGGCACAGGATGAAGGATGAGATTTAGTCTATGGTCCTTCATACCCTTTCCAAGTGACCTCTCTTACTCTCCTGAAGTGGATTACCTACCATGAACTCCCTCCCAGCAGAGGGAGTCCAGCCAATGAACATGAAGCCCTGTTTTTGTTTTAAGCAGAAAAGGACATCATTCTACAAAGACTGAACCCATAGCAGCCAACATCACAGATCTTTACATCGCTCTACCCACAACACTTTTATGGTTATTTAGCATCAGTCTTTCCTGCTAGATATGTAACTGTGTAAGAATAAGGACCTGTGTCTTTTTCATCATTTTTCCAAGCCTAACATATCTTAGGAGCTCTGATGTTTGCTGAATAATTAATCGTTGGAGAGATATTCAGTTTGGGTACCCGAGAAGAAGCTGAGAAGTAATTTCAACATGCAAAGAAGATCCAAGAGTAAAAGCCAAATCTAAGAAGGCAACTCTTGTCAGTGGAGAGTTGGTGAATCACATCTATGAGACAAATTAATTTAATTACCTGGTATGACTGCTTCATTTGCAATAATTATTTATTCACTGAGCTGGCTAAATTAGACTGTTTTCATTCACCTCCTCATTTCACTACCCTGGAGATCAGAGATTGGATTCTTTGTGTGTTCACAAGAATGAATTAAACCGCTTTTCTAATACAATGTGAGCCTTCGTGCATGGACAGTTTATTCATCCCCTCCCTCTCCTGGGATGCTGTTTTGGGAGAAGCAGAGCCAGCACTTACGTGGTTCCTTTTGTATTTCCTTTGTGAGTTGAAGATTATTGCCTGGACCTCTCCCATTCCTTTGCTTCATTTCATAAATTGTAAAGAAAAGATTCAAGGCACTGAAGGTAAAACTGAATCTATAATTGTAATGTTTCTTCCTCTGGGAGTTGGGCTGGTCTTAGATGCTATGAGGCCCTCGGCACTGCACGTGTGGGCAGTGAGGTTGGTGTTGTTCAGTTTCTCTGTCCTGTCTGACTCACTGTGACTCCATGGACTGCAGCCTGCCAGGCTTCCCTGTCCTTAGCTATCTCCTGGTGTTTGCTCAGACTCATGTCCATTGAGTGAGTGATGCTGTCAAACCCATTCTTCAAAGTTCTCCCCTCCTTTCTTACCCACTTCTGACTCCACAGACAGAGATAGCCATGCGTATTGAACCTGGCTCTTCCTAATCTGAAGGAGTTTGACAGCTTGGTTTGGGTCGGGTGGAAAGGATCATGTTATACAAACTTGGAGTTTGAGGAAAGCATAGTAAGTTCTCCAGCCCAAGTGCTACCCACAGGAAGAGTCCCAGTGTTCCTGGCTCTGAACTCTCACCAACTGGAAGCCGTGCCAACTGGACTTTGCAGTATGTAGCAGTACCGTAAGATGCTCCTAGCAGTAAGACTCTCCTTCCCTGGCCACCCTCCATGGCTTATTAAAATCACCATACATTCCCCTGGCTCTTCAGGCTATTACTGTGGTCTTTGGTGTTCTCTCTTTGAATCAGCCAGCTACAACTTTGATGGAGCCCCATTTGCCCTCTGGAAGGTATGACTGGCACCTTGTGGGTTGGGCCAGGGATGTTGCTGAACATCCTCCAATTTATAGGACAGCCGTTTATAACGAAGAACGATCCAGCCCCAAGTATTGGTCGTGGTGAGGATAAGAAATTCTTCTCTCATGCTGTGTCTTAGATACATCATGAAGCATAGTTTAGTATTTGCATGAAGGTGAATGGAGCAGATCTGTTGTTTTGATCCCACTATGTAAGCACTGGGAATCTTTCAGAGCTGATGTTTCCCTGATATTTCTATTGTTAACTGTTTTCAATGCCTTTGGAGAGGGAAATAACTTTTTTTGCCTTCGAAAATAGAAGAAAAAATTAAAAGTTTCTTTTTTTCTTTTGGTTCCAAAGACTGTGATTTTCTGCAAGTCAGTAAAGCTGAATGCTCTTGTTATAAAATCTATATTTCCACTGTG
The DNA here is from genome assembly GCA_022376925.1 of Tragulus kanchil. NCBI lineage: Eukaryota > Metazoa > Chordata > Mammalia > Artiodactyla > Tragulidae > Tragulus > Tragulus kanchil. Next base: position 166,444,222 of record JAIOJX010000005.1, read on the forward strand.
CAACATTTTTTTTCTTTGCATTTTTAAGGAGACTCCCAGAGCTATTGTTTAGTGAAATGCAAACATGCTGGTCTTCGTGTTTTGATCTAGAGATCCGCTCTGGGAGTCCAGGTGCTTGGGGCTCTGACGGGGCCTCTTCTTGTCTTCTCAGGGAGAGATAAGTAAGTCTACATCTGTAAATTATGCTCAAAGACTAAGGAAAGGGAGGGATGCATAGCTGTTATTCTAGATTGTTCGGAACCCAGGTAGATATTAAAAATATTATGGAAGGGTTTAAGAGGGCAGAGAGCCTAGCAGGTGTTTAAGAATCACTCTGCTTTAAAAAAAAAGTAGATATGGTGGTTTAATTTACAGCTTTTGAAAGCTAAGCTTCCCAGGTGACAATTGACAACATTACTTCCTTGCCAAGTGGATTAAAAATCAAATTAAACTTTCTGCTTGCTAAAATTAGGTCTTCCCTGGCTAGGAAACCCTAGATTTCTGAGAACATTACATCTCATATTCTGCATTTCCTTCTGTGACAGTCAGGTGTGAAGGCTTTATCTTTCCAGTGGAGAGTTTCATCCCCTCCCAATGGTGAGGGCACAGAGAGTCAGCTGAGGCAATGAGCCCCATGGGAGTCTGTCTCATAGTGAATGAGGACTGATATAGAAAAAATAGGAGGGAACTTCCCTGGTGGTCCACTGATTAAGACTTCGCCTTCCCATGCAAGGGGTGCAGGTTCGATCCTGGGTCAGGGAGCTGAGATCCCACACATCTTGTGGCCAAAAAACCAAAAGATAGCACAGAAGCAATATTGTAACAAACTCAGTAAAGACTTTAAAATGCTAAAATCACCTTAAAAATAATAATCAGAAAAACAGGAGAGTGTTTGAAGAGCTATGTGGTCATTAGTATTTCAATGAGCATGGGTTTTTTTTTTTTTTTTCTGGAAAAGGCAATTTAAGGGGAGGTGAGGTACAAAGAAAGGCAGGAGTATGGGTTTTGGTGTGATGATGAGGTCAGCTTTAGTATTATTTTTAACAGCTTTATTGATATATAATTCACATATTGTATGATTCATCCATTTAAAATTTTAATTCAGTAGCTTTTTGTCTGTTCACAGAGGGATAAAAACTATTACAGCAGTAGATGTTAGAACATTTTCACCAGCCTGAAAAAAAACGCTGTAGCCGTCACCTATCACCGTCCATCCTCCCAAGTCCCTAGCTACCCAGCCCCTGGCAACCACTAATTCTGTCCTTTTGAATTGGCTTATTCTGTACAGTTTCATTTAAATGGAGCATACAGTATCTGGTTTCTTTCACTCTGTATAATGCTCTCGACGTTCATCCGTGTAGCAGCATGGATCAACACTTCATTCCTTTTTGTGGCTGAAAAATATTCTATTGTGTGGCTGTAACATATTCTGTTTATCCATTCATCAATTGTATGCACAGCACTCAGAAACCCCCCTTCTCCCACCCAAGTGCCTGATGAGTGCTCAGTGAACGGAAGGCTGAGCCCATTCATTCAATGGTGTGTTTGTGGATGACCTACTGTGTGCAAGCAGTTGGGGATTCTGAAGAGAACAGAACAGGCTTTACTCTCCTGGGACTTCATGGTGCCTGGAGAGACAGACAGGTGACAAGTGAACTTGTAATATACTGGCTGATGGCAAGTTCCATGAAAACCATAAAGCAGGGTTAGGAGGACTGGAGAGAATCATAAATTTACATATCCCTGATGACTCAAAGAATCCGCCTGCAATGCAAGAGACATGGGTTTAGTCCCTGGGTCTGGAAGATCTCGTGAAGGAGGAAATGGCAACCCACTTCCGGTTTCTTACTGCGAAATCTCGTGGACAGAGGAGCCTGGCAGACTACAGTCCATGAGGCTGCAGGGAGTCAGACATGACTGAGCGACTGACGCACTATGAGTTCCTTTCCTCTCCTCAATCCCAGTACTTCCAGGGATGCGAGGGCAGAGCCGGGAGAGGAACCAGACCTCCTATAGCCTGAATGGCCCCTCTGACATTGAGACTGGCCTGGATACTAGTGGAGAGCAATCTGGTCCATATTTCTCTGCTTTTCACACAATTTCCGTTGTCCCTGGCAAAGGCACTGACCTTCTCCCTTTTCCTTCTGCATACACTTTATAGTGTAAACTCTAATATACATGAAAAGCTCACTGTCATTTTGCTGTTTGGTGCTTTGGTGGACATTGAATAGTCCCTTTTTTATTAATCATATTTAATTTTTATCAATTAACCAGAAGCTCGCCTGTGCTGCCTCCTCTGCGGCTGGTGTTTGCAAGCGCCTAGAGCCGTGAGAGTCTGCCTCCCTCCTGTGCAGGCGGGAGCAATAGCTGCTCATTGGGTGGCTTGAAGGCAAAGACACCCCACACTGTTCTCCAAAGAACTCCTCCCGTCAAAACCCAAAGCTAGTAACATATCTGGTTTCTTTCACTCTGTATAATGCTCTCGACGTTCATCCGTGTAGCAGCATGGATCAACACTTCATTCCTTTTTGTGGCTGAAAAATATTCTATTGTGTGGCTGTAACATATTCTGTTTATCCATTCATCAATTGTATGCACAGCACTCAGAAACCCCCCTTCTCCCACCCAAGTGCCTGATGAGTGCTCAGTGAACGGAAGGCTGAGCCCATTCATTCAATGGTGTGTTTGTGGATGACCTACTGTGTGCAAGCAGTTGGGGATTCTGAAGAGAACAGAACAGGCTTTACTCTCCTGGGACTTCATGGTGCCTGGAGAGACAGACAGGTGACAAGTGAACTTGTAATATACTGGCTGATGGCAAGTTCCATGAAAACCATAAAGCAGGGTTAGGAGGACTGGAGAGAATCATAAATTTACATATCCCTGATGACTCAAAGAATCCGCCTGCAATGCAAGAGACATGGGTTTAGTCCCTGGGTCTGGAAGATCTCGTGAAGGAGGAAATGGCAACCCACTTCCGGTTTCTTACTGCGAAATCTCGTGGACAGAGGAGCCTGGCAGACTACAGTCCATGAGGCTGCAGGGAGTCAGACATGACTGAGCGACTGACGCACTATGAGTTCCTTTCCTCTCCTCAATCCCAGTACTTCCAGGGATGCGAGGGCAGAGCCGGGAGAGGAACCAGACCTCCTATAGCCTGAATGGCCCCTCTGACATTGAGACTGGCCTGGATACTAGTGGAGAGCAATCTGGTCCATATTTCTCTGCTTTTCACACAATTTCCGTTGTCCCTGGCAAAGGCACTGACCTTCTCCCTTTTCCTTCTGCATACACTTTATAGTGTAAACTCTAATATACATGAAAAGCTCACTGTCATTTTGCTGTTTGGTGCTTTGGTGGACATTGAATAGTCCCTTTTTTATTAATCATATTTAATTTTTATCAATTAACCAGAAGCTCGCCTGTGCTGCCTCCTCTGCGGCTGGTGTTTGCAAGCGCCTAGAGCCGTGAGAGTCTGCCTCCCTCCTGTGCAGGCGGGAGCAATAGCTGCTCATTGGGTGGCTTGAAGGCAAAGACACCCCACACTGTTCTCCAAAGAACTCCTCCCTAAATGCCTCAAAGAATGCTCATTTCCCTTAACCCAGGGCCCCTGGCCATGCTGACTATCTGGTGTTTAAGACATGAAGTGGGTCATCGCTAAAATTATGAGTAAGTGTTACAAAGCAGAGAATTTTCGAAAAAGTGATTACTTCTTCTCTGACTCTCTCAGAAATCTGTGCCTGGAATAACTGGCAATGAGGCATTGAAGTCCACTTAGGAGAAAACTTGGTCACCATAGTGTTCCTTTTTCATGGAGATATCTTTTCCTCTTTAAAAATGTAGTGCCGAATCCACTGGGATTGGGATGATGTGACATCTGACATTTGGACCGACTAATAGGAGCCCCTCGAGCAGGAGAAGAAGATGGAAGGCTCTGCCAGTGGGGCTGGGATGCAGGGTGAGGCCTCGTGCCTTTGCCTTGGAGCACCCCCCGGGGGCAGGTTATGCTTTTAAGTAAGATCCTACTGCCTCAGGGAGAACGAGGCCCTGGAGCTCGTGGAAAACCCAGGCTCCACAGGCCTTTCCTCCTTATCCAGCTGGTTGAGTCCGTTCAGTTCAGTTGCTCAGTTGTGTCTGACTCTCTGCGACCCCATGGACAGCAGCACGGCAGGCCTCCCTGTCCTTCCCCTTCCCTTTAACCAGTTAGGGCTCTTGAATGACAAAGTGAGGCTATGTTCACAGGCTGTCAGCAACTGAGAACAGTGCTCTGAAGAAGGACACTCCCTCCAGCAAAAAAGAAGGAAAATCCGCATATTTAATAATAGGGCTTCTCTGGCTCAGATGGTAAAGAATCCACTTGCAATGCAGGAGACCTGGGTTCGATCCCTGGAAAAGGGAACGTCTACCCACTCCAGTATTCTTGCTTGGAGAATCCCATGGACAGAGGAGCCTGGTGGACTACAGTCCATGGGTTCCCAAAGAATTGAACACGACTGAGTGACTTTCGCTTGCATATAGATTGCCACTATTTTTGATAAAGCACCAAGGCTGATGAAAATCTGTTTACCCAAATTGGATATTGCAACAGTCTTTGTTTGGGGCTTGATTTTATTTCAATGAAAATAATTATGTAGGTTATCCATGTACATTGTTTTTAAAAATGATTCAAACAGTTAGAAGCAATGAAAAATAATTCTCTCTCTCATCTCTGATTCTCAGTTTTCTCCCCAAAGACAGAGTCCGTTGCATACTGTTCGAAAGCTATTTGATACATTTTCAATATCTCAGTAATTTGTGAATAATAAGTAGCATGTAGTCATCCTGACCTGGACTTCTATCTTAGCATCACTGCTCTCCAGCCCAGTGTTTCACTTCTGGAAGCTTCTGTGTTTACTTCCTTCATGAGGCTGTTAGCGTTAAATAAGATAAAGCCTTGTATATCCGAGTTCCTCGTCTGAGTCAGTGCTCCGTGAGTGGGGGCCTATATTAATGATAATGTATGATTTATCCACTAAGTTATGGTTTCCAGATAAAAATATAGGACTCCGAGTTAAATTTTCAGGTAAACAATAAAGAATTTTCTAAGTATATCCCAAGTATTGCATGTATTTTTATTTGTTAAATTTGGCAACCCTACAGTAAATGCCAAACCCTTGAGCCAAAGGACATGGAGCGAACAGCATTCTAGAATGTCAAAATATTACAGCTGGAGGGAACTCTGGTTTAATCCCCTCACATTCTAAGGTCCATCTTCAGCACTCTGAGTGTCAGCCCATCTAGCCAGATTATTTTTTTGCTTTTGGTTGTGCTGGGTCTTCGTTGTTATGCATGGACTTTCTCTGGTTACGGCGAGCAGGGACTTCCCTAGTTGTGGAGCATGGGCTCTAGGGCACTTGGGCTTAATCGTAGCTGTGGTGCACTGGTTAAGTTGCTCCATGGCATGTGGAATCATCCCAGATCAAAGTTGTGGAGATCCTGGAAGGGAACGTCTACCCACTCCAGTATTCTTGCTTGGAGAATCCCATGGACAGAGGAGCCTGGTGGACTACAGTCCATGGGTTCCCAAAGAATTGAACACGACTGAGTGACTTTCGCTTGCATATAGATTGCCACTATTTTTGATAAAGCACCAAGGCTGATGAAAATCTGTTTACCCAAATTGGATATTGCAACAGTCTTTGTTTGGGGCTTGATTTTATTTCAATGAAAATAATTATGTAGGTTATCCATGTACATTGTTTTTAAAAATGATTCAAACAGTTAGAAGCAATGAAAAATAATTCTCTCTCTCATCTCTGATTCTCAGTTTTCTCCCCAAAGACAGAGTCCGTTGCATACTGTTCGAAAGCTATTTGATACATTTTCAATATCTCAGTAATTTGTGAATAATAAGTAGCATGTAGTCATCCTGACCTGGACTTCTATCTTAGCATCACTGCTCTCCAGCCCAGTGTTTCACTTCTGGAAGCTTCTGTGTTTACTTCCTTCATGAGGCTGTTAGCGTTAAATAAGATAAAGCCTTGTATATCCGAGTTCCTCGTCTGAGTCAGTGCTCCGTGAGTGGGGGCCTATATTAATGATAATGTATGATTTATCCACTAAGTTATGGTTTCCAGATAAAAATATAGGACTCCGAGTTAAATTTTCAGGTAAACAATAAAGAATTTTCTAAGTATATCCCAAGTATTGCATGTATTTTTATTTGTTAAATTTGGCAACCCTACAGTAAATGCCAAACCCTTGAGCCATAGGACATGGAGAGAACAGCATTCTAGAATGTCAAAATATTACAGCTGGAGGGGAACTCTGGTTTAATCCCCTCACATTCTAAGGTCCATCTTCAGCACTCTGAGTGTCAGCCCATCTAGCCAGATTATTTTTTTGCTTTTGGTTGTGCTGGGTCTTCGTTGTTATGCATGGACTTTCTCTGGTTACGGCGAGCAGGGACTTCCCTAGTTGTGGAGCATGGGCTCTAGGGCACTTGGGCTTAATCGTAGCTGTGGTGCACTGGTTAAGTTGCTCCATGGCATGTGGAATCATCCCAGATCAGGGATCGAACCCGTGTCCCCTGCACTGGCAGGTGGATTCCTATCCACTATACCACCAGGGACGTCTCCTAGCTGGATTCATAACCGAAGAAGTGGTGTGAAAATGGGAGATTCTGTACCCAATTCTACCCTCAGGACCAGTCTTTTGCCAGCTGTACTCGTGCATTCTCTGCTTTTCTGCTGCTCCCCACACCATCTGTCTTTGGAAAGTCTGAAACCAAGAAAGAATCTTCCTTCAGTCACAGCTGTGGGGTTATACATGGAGGGGAAGGGAAGTGAATGGTGAGGAAGACTATTAAGCAAGCCCTGGGGCAAACTGATGGGTCTCAAGACGAGTGAGGTGGAGACTGTGGGGCCGGGGCAGAATTTTTACCGAATCAATGACAAATGTCTGGACACAAAGGGAACGTTTTGTTTAGTGTCGTAGGTTTTGTGGAAGTCAGGACTGTCTTAGTTAATGTGTGGACCCTCCTGAGTGGTACCCTTGCCTTCTCTTTCTTGGATAGAATAAAACATGAAATGATGGTGACGGTTGCCTGTTGAGTAGAGGAGGAAGTTTTTGACATTTGGCCGCTGATAGCTAAGCCTGCTCTTAAAAGATTATAGTTTTCATGAATAATATGGATACTAGGTAAACATCTTAAAATGGAAAAGAACATAAGTTATCCTGTGATTTAGATTTCAAAATATTTAGGGGATCTGATTTTTAAAAATACTTATTTATTTATTTGGTTGAGCCAGGTCTTCGCTGCAGCATGCAAGATCTTTAGTTGCTGCATACAAACTCTCAGCTGCAGCCTGTGGGATCTAGTTCCCTGACCAGGGACTGATCCTGGGCACCCCTACTTTGGGAGTGCAAAGTCTTAGCTGTTGAACTATTAGGGAAGTCCCTGGGGGACTCACTTTAACGAGAGTGACCATTCTCTTTCCTCTGCTGTCTGGCTTTCTCTATCAGAGTCTGTGTTTCCTGTCTCTCTACCATTGCAGAAGCCCCCCCTTCCTTGTCTCCCATTCCACTCTGGGTCATTTCAGAGCACCTCCGGGATTCCCATAAGCTTCAGTTTTGATAATGTCCAGGAAAAATTTGTCACTATATTCTGTGTACGGTATTCTTACCAAGTGGCAACCCAGAGGGGTAGACAGTAGAGGAAAGTGGTTTGGACATGGTTACCATCCCCATTTCCCCCAGTTATGAGAGGACGCTGATGGTTGCCCACGGAAGGCATCAGGAGGAGAGTGCCTATAGCCAGAGGGGAAGTGTTTTCTAAGCAAGTGGCTGCCTGGCTTGCATTGGTGAAGGCAAATGAGAGGAGAGGTCAGATTTAGGGCATGAAACAGAAAGGAAAAATAAAAGACATCTCACGGTGCTAAGTCTGGGAATGGTTCGTGAAGTTATTTTGATTTTGTAAATTGTTTTCAGAACTTACTTTCTGAGATATTTAAAGGTTTTCTTCCTACTTCCTTCCAACTATAATTATTATTGGGGAAATGGCTTCTATACAGTAATTCACAAAATAACAAGGTTAGTTGGATCTCTTTTTTCTTTTTTCTTTTAATTTATTTGTTTGGCCATGCCATGCAGCAGGATTTTAGTTCCCTGACTAGGGATCAAACTCATGTCCCCTGTGTTGGGAGCGCAGAGTCTTAACCACTGGATGGCAAGAAATTCCAGTTTAGTCTCTTAAGGGGCTTTTACTTTGTTTGGTGTGTGTTTGTGTCGCACTTTTCATCAGACTTTTTTTTTTTTAGAATGCATAAAAAACAAAAAAACCTCTTTAGGAATAGTAAATGCAAAGAAATGGGCAAAGTGAAATATAATCTATCTTTGTGAATTCTGAAAGAAAAATCTGACTAATCAGCATGGGGTTTGATATATTATAAAACATTCAAAGGCCTTTAGGTGAGGAAGACATAAGAATCAGAGGCCTGAAATATTACCATCAGTAAGTTGGAGTTTAATGAAGTAAAACAGTCTTCACGTAAAGCTTCCAGCTAATTAATCTTTGACATATTCAGTGAATTTAACTGTTGCTTAAGTCATGATTTTCTTCTCTAAGAGTCAGGACAAAGCTTGACCATCTTACTTTCTAATTTATCTTTGATTAAAAAATAAAATCAAGTGGAAAACATTTATTTCTTGCATGTTAGTCATTCATGAAGTAGAGGGTGCATTTGCATGTGACAATGCACTTATCTGTTTAAGAATTGGTTTGCATGATAACTACTGGTTATGTGACTGCCGATGTATCATGTAAAAAATTAACAAAGGTATTAATAAGAATTGTGAGCTACTTTGTGCGTTAAGAGATGAGTCATCAATTCCTTGTAAATGTAGGATACAGAAAGTAGGGGTTGGGCTTATCCTTATTTCGTTACAAGAACTCAGATATAGATGCATTATTGTCCAAATATTTTTACTCTGAAACTTGTAAACATTTATAATTTATACCCCAAGATAATTTAGATCTAGCATACATACTTTACCTTGGCTTGTTAGATATGCTTGCTTTTTAAAATTAATCTTCAAATGTACAAAAAAAAAGAATAAAAGAATAAAAGAAGTTGACCTAAATTAAAGGGAAGAAAAACAATAAGCAAAAGATGATGGAAAACTTAAAACTGTTTGTATGTTGTCTATCTGGATTCTTCGGACTTTGTATCACAGTTATTTTAAAGTTCACATCTGACAGTTTCAACTAGTGGCCCGTCTTTCAACATCTATTGACTATTTTTTGATTTAATTGTATGCATTGTAATTCTTTGGATGTATGCTAGGTATTTTGTATACAATAACTAGAGAGACTGAAATAAACAAAATTTGCCTCCAGAAAAGGACATGTTCTTTCTTGTTGCAGGCTGCTAGTGTAAGTTGATGGAGGGAGGTCTTGAACCAGGTATGGACTTTTCTGTAGCTTTGATTCTGTTCACCCCTTGCTTCACTATTTTGAGAGGAAAATTAGGGCATTTTCTATGAGGCTAGGACTCTAAGTGCTGTGAGATCCAGAGGTCTCTGTGTTTATTATAGCTCAACTGATTGCTTTCCTAGTAGTAGGAGGACTCTACAGTGCATACCTAGCTTTGTGGATATAGATAGTTCACTTTGTTCTCCAATCCTACCCTAAGCATTTTGCACCTTGGGAGATTTCTCTCTGCTTTCCAGAATGCTCTAGGGAGGTTTCTCTCAGCTCTTTCCAGCTGAGAAACCTTTGTGTCTTCCTCAACGAATTGCTTCCTCTCAGCTAGCCTTCTCTTCTGCCCACCTTTCTGGGGTTGACCCTCTTGCAAGAGGAGGTTCTGTGGGTCTTGGGGGACTGTCTCTCAATTCTGCTGAGTACCCAGCTTCGGTTCCCAGCCCTGAGCACTGTAGGAGTAACAATGTAAAAATTAACAAAGGTATTAATAAGAATTGTGAGCTACTTTGTGCGTTAAGAGATGAGTCATCAATTCCTTGTAAATGTAGGATACAGAAAGTAGGGGTTGGGCTTATCCTTATTTCGTTACAAGAACTCAGATATAGATGCATTATTGTCCAAATATTTTTACTCTGAAACTTGTAAACATTTATAATTTATACCCCAAGATAATTTAGATCTAGCATACATACTTTACCTTGGCTTGTTAGATATGCTTGCTTTTTAAAATTAATCTTCAAATGTACAAAAAAAAAGAATAAAAGAATAAAAGAAGTTGACCTAAATTAAAGGGAAAAAAAACAATAAGCAAAAGATGATGGAAAACTTAAAACTGTTTGTATGTTGTCTATCTGGATTCTTCGGACTTTGTATCACAGTTATTTTAAAGTTCACATCTGACAGTTTCAACTAGTGGCCCGTCTTTCAACATCTATTGACTATTTTTTGATTTAATTGTATGCATTGTAATTCTTTGGATGTATGCTAGGTATTTTGTATACAATAACTAGAGAGACTGAAATAAACAAAATTTGCCTCCAGAAAAGGACATGTTCTTTCTTGTTGCAGGCTGCTAGTGTAAGTTGATGGAGGGAGGTCTTGAACCAGGTATGGACTTTTCTGTAGCTTTGATTCTGTTCACCCCTTGCTTCACTATTTTGAGAGGAAAATTAGGGCATTTTCTATGAGGCTAGGACTCTAAGTGCTGTGAGATCCAGAGGTCTCTGTGTTTATTATAGCTCAACTGATTGCTTTCCTAGTAGTAGGAGGACTCTACAGTGCATACCTAGCTTTGTGGATATAGATAGTTCACTTTGTTCTCCAATCCTACCCTAAGCATTTTGCACCTTGGGAGATTTCTCTCTGCTTTCCAGAATGCTCTAGGGAGGTTTCTCTCAGCTCTTTCCAGCTGAGAAACCTTTGTGTCTTCCTCAACGAATTGCTTCCTCTCAGCTAGCCTTCTCTTCTGCCCACCTTTCTGGGGTTGACCCTCTTGCAAGAGGAGGTTCTGTGGGTCTTGGGGGACTGTCTCTCAATTCTGCTGAGTACCCAGCTTCGGTTCCCAGCCCTGAGCACTCAGTGGGGACCCATGGAAAAGAATGGGCTCAGAGAAGCAGATCTGTTCTGGGGTCAGGACTCTTGGAATCCACATCTGTCCCTGGAATTCACATGTGCCCGTCAGAAGCTCATTCAAGGTTTGGCTAGTTCCTCTTTGCTCCCACCCTTGGAGGATTCATCCTCTTCCTGTTGCTCAGCGAGTGAGGAGAGCAGCCTTGGGTTTCTTTTCTCTGCTGGTATTAACTAGAGTTAACATTTAGTTTAGTATGCATTCCTAGCTTGGCCATTTCATTTGGTTGTTAGACAGAAGGCAATGGTCTCTTCCAACTTTCTGCATAGTACCCAGAAGTTCACATTATCTTTAAATATATAAAAAAAAATTCTGCCTTGACTCGTAGAGTGTTCTGTCATCCATGTTGAGTACTTCCTCCTCTCTGCCTATTAAGATCCTAATGGATTTTTTAGAACGAGATCAAGTCCATCTCCTCTGTGAAGACTTTCCAAATCACCTAAGGACTCCAATTAAAAAAAAAATTAAACCTCAGTGAGATGGGTAGAAATTTACTCCAGAGTTTGAGATTTTATTAGATACTTATTGTTCTGGACTATCAAATCTGTACCAACTCGTTAATTTGATTGCTAACCCACTCAGATGGGGAAAAATGGTGACAAGCCCAGGATGGGAAAGACAAGGAGAGAATTTAAACAACCCAGGGGTCCATAATTTAATAATCGCCTTGAAAGGGCAAGAAGAATATATAGTGTATTCCATTCAGAAGTCTTTCCTAGTAGTAGGAGGACTCTACAGTGCATACCTAGCTTTGTGGATATAGATAGTTCACTTTGTTCTCCAATCCTACCCTAAGCATTTTGCACCTTGGGAGATTTCTCTCTGCTTTCCAGAATGCTCTAGGGAGGTTTCTCTCAGCTCTTTCCAGCTGAGAAACCTTTGTGTCTTCCTCAACGAATTGCTTCCTCTCAGCTAGCCTTCTCTTCTGCCCACCTTTCTGGGGTTGACCCTCTTGCAAGAGGAGGTTCTGTGGGTCTTGGGGGACTGTCTCTCAATTCTGCTGAGTACCCAGCTTCGGTTCCCAGCCCTGAGCACTCAGTGGGGACCCATGGAAAAGAATGGGCTCAGAGAAGCAGATCTGTTCTGGGGTCAGGACTCTTGGAATCCACATCTGTCCCTGGAATTCACATGTGCCCGTCAGAAGCTCATTCAAGGTTTGGCTAGTTCCTCTTTGCTCCCACCCTTGGAGGATTCATCCTCTTCCTGTTGCTCAGCGAGTGAGGAGAGCAGCCTTGGGTTTCTTTTCTCTGCTGGTATTAACTAGAGTTAACATTTAGTTTAGTATGCATTCCTAGCTTGGCCATTTCATTTGGTTGTTAGACAGAAGGCAATGGTCTCTTCCAACTTTCTGCATAGTACCCAGAAGTTCACATTATCTTTAAATATATAAAAAAAAATTCTGCCTTGACTCGTAGAGTGTTCTGTCATCCATGTTGAGTACTTCCTCCTCTCTGCCTATTAAGATCCTAATGGATTTTTTAGAACGAGATCAAGTCCATCTCCTCTGTGAAGACTTTCCAAATCACCTAAGGACTCCAATTAAAAAAAAAATTAAACCTCAGTGAGATGGGTAGAAATTTACTCCAGAGTTTGAGATTTTATTAGATACTTATTGTTCTGGACTATCAAATCTGTACCAACTCGTTAATTTGATTGCTAACCCACTCAGATGGGGAAAAATGGTGACAAGCCCAGGATGGGAAAGACAAGGAGAGAATTTAAACAACCCAGGGGTCCATAATTTAATAATCGCCTTGAAAGGGCAAGAAGAATATATAGTGTATTCCATTAAGCTATTTCAGAAGTCTTTCCCAAAGAGAAGATTGGACAAAGATTCAAAATTGCAAACAAAATGAAGATGAATCAATAGGAGACTGAGAAAATAGACTCTAGGAAACTTTTAAGCAGTACTCTGGCTATTCCTAGCAGATTGAGTAAAGGGAGCCTTTTCCTCTCTTTTTGTAAGCAGGTTTAGACTTGAAATAGAGGATTTAGTCATAAATAAGTAAATTGGAATGGAAAATTACCAATTTAAAAAATATAGAGAGTAAATACGCTAAAAATGAAAACAGATTTCTGGATCTCAAGTCAAAGCAGCTGACCTTCGAAATAAGGACAAAATGAGGATTGAAAGTTTATGAATAAAGATCCCTGTAGATATTTGCAAGAAGAAGAACCATTAGAAGAAACAATGTTCCGTATTATCAAAGAAATAAAAGCTCAAACATGGTGTCATGCAAGAGAACCATTAGTACACCCAAATATCCTCTCCTTGCTCTGAACTTCCAGGAGGAACTGTCTAAAGACATAAAGAAAATAATCAAGTTTCTTGTTAATATAGTTACGGCTAACTGTATCTGTCCTTCACTGCTTTACAACATTTGGTTCTCCAGAATGAAATGGTAAAGTTGTCTGAAAAGTAAAAGGACATGCACATGGATGGATAGTAAGTACAAAAGAACAGTTTTTAAACAGCAGTAATATTGATTTGTAACATTATGTCAGTTTCATGTGTATCACATTATGCCTTCTGTATACAGTGCAGTGTGCTCATCACCAAAAGTTTAGTCACCGTAGGACTTTCTCAGTGGTCTGATGGTTAAGAATCTGCCTGCCAATGCCAGCGACACAGGATCGGTCCCTGGTCCAGGAAGATGCCATGTGCCTCTGGGCGACGAAGCCCATGCACCAGAGCTGCTGAGCTCATGCTCTAGAGCGTGTGCTCCTGAGCAGAAGAGGCCACCATAATGAGAAGTCCACGCACTGCAATGAAAGGTAGCCCCCACTCCCTGCAACTAGAGAAAGCCCTCCCATAGCAACAAGAGCCCTGTGTAGCCAATAAATGAATAGACAAAAATAAAAAACCCAGAAACTTAAAAAAAAAGTTTAGTCACTCACTGTACACTTGACCCCCTTTGCTCATTTTGTCCATCCCCACCCCTCTCCCCTGTGGTACACTCTACTCTGTTTTCTGTATCGACTGTCTGTTTTTGTTCTGTTTGATTGTTTATTGATTTACGTACTTATTTATGTTCCACACATGAGTGAAATCATCTGGTATTTGTTTTTCTCCGTCTGACTTATTTCACTTCACATAATACCCTCAAGGCCCATCCATGCTTTTGCAAGGGGTAAGATTTCATCTTTATTTTTTATGTTGAGAAATATTCCATGTCTGTATACATATATATATATATATATATATTATACCACATCTTCTTTATCCATTCATCCATCCACAGACTCTTCATTTATTTCCATATCTTGGTTATTGTAAATAATGCAGTGATCTACATAGGCGTGCGTGCATGCTAAGTCACTTCAGTCATGTCTGACTCTTTGCAAGACTTTGCGACTATAGCCCGCCAGGCTCCTCTGTCCATGGGGTTCTCTAGGCAAGAATACCTGAGTGGGTTGCCATGCTTTCCTCCAGGGGGTCTTCTGGACTGAGGGATTGAACTGGTATCTCTTATGCCTCCTGCATTGGCAGGCAGGTTCTTTACCACGAGTGCCACCTGGGAAGCCCCGAACATAGGAGTGTATATATCTTTTTGAATTAGTATTTTTGTATTCTTTGGGTAAGTACCTGGAAGTGGAAATATTTGGAGCATATTATAGTTCTATTCTTATTTTTTGAGGAGTCTTCATACTGTTTTCCATTGTGGCTACACTTAATTACATTCCCACCAACAGTGTACAGTGGTTTCCTTTTCTTTACATTCTCTCCAACAGCTGATATTTCTTGCCTTTCCAGTAATAAGTATTTTAATGGTCATAAGGTAATATCTTATTGTGGTTTTTAAAAATGTATTTATTTTTAATTGAAGGATAATTGTTTTACAGTATTGTGTTTGTTTCTAGCAAAACTTATTTTTGATTTACATTTTCCTAATAATAAGTTGTTGAACATCTTTTCATGTGCCTGCTGGTGTCTACATGCCTTCTTTGGAAAAACTGTCTTTTTAGCTCCTCTGCCTACATTAAAATCTTTTTGTTGCTGTTGAGTTATATCAGTTTTTTAAAACATATTTTGAATATTGACTGAGTACTTTAATGTGTATGTCTGTTTGTACTCAGTTGCTCAGTCATGTCCGACTCCTTGAAGTCTCATGGGCTATAGTCTGCCAGGCTCCTCTGTCCATGATATTTTCCAGGCAAGAATACTGGAGTGGGTTGCCATTTCCCTCACCACGGGCTCTTCCCAGCCCAGAGATTGAACTCACATCTCTTATGTCTTCTGCATTGGCAGGCAGATTCTTTACCATTAGTTTCATGCAGCTTCGTACCAGAATACAGACTAAATTCTAAGAGGCAAACTTGAAGGCATGTGGTAAATTGTAGAAGTCTAGAGAAGATATAAATTTTATTTGCCTTGGTTTACTAATGCCATTTAGTAGGAATTTCTAGTAATTTTGAGTCTTAGTCCATGTTCCAGCAATAATTTGGGGATCATAATCAGAAGAATGCTCATTTGTCTTTGGTGACACAACCACTACAAGTTTAATAAAAGATCTACTTCATATATAAAAACAATAGATATAATTACTGAGAAAGGCTTTATTTTGAGAAGTCTCTTAAAATTCTCTCATACATCCTATTGTAGATGACTTAGACCAAAGAAAACACACATTCTGTATGATCTGAGAAATAACTGAAGTATGAACTGTAGCCTCAGAATTCCTATGGGCAAAAGACTTCATGACTTACACAGAAAGTTGAATACAGTCCAGAGCCCAGATTGATGAGATGGGAGGGGCACACCTCAGCTGTTACATCAGGGTAGGATGGTGGTCCCGCGGAAGAGCCCGATGCTGGTTCCTGGAGTCGTGAGCTGACTGAGCTTGTTTTCAGGGAACTCCATTTTCAATGGAAAGAAATAACAGATGGGCAAACCAGCTGTTTAGACTTGGGTGTTTGGCATATATTTGCTCAAAAATGAACCAAGGGAGTTTGTGTCTTAAAGGAAAACATCTGACCAAATTGTTATCAGAGCTAAAAATCTGAGTTTTCAAGGAAAAGTTAGAAATTTGGAAAACTTCATGATCTTGCCAGGCTTCTCACACTTAAACACTTTCCTGATAGCATCAGTGAAGATGTTAACAAATGTGATTTTGATACTGTATGATTGTATGATTGTGGTAGCATTCGTAATATCTGTATTACTCTGTGAAGTAATATTTTCCAAATTACCAAAGTGTGAAATGACAAAATCACGTATAGATAAAATATCCATTCAATTGTAGGACAGATCAATGAATTTTAATATAGCAGATTATGAAAAGGTCATTGACATGATATCAGATTCCACTTTGCAGTTAACCTTTAAGAAACAATTGGTTGTCAAGTTGGGTGTGGTATCAAGAGAGAAAATCCATGGGTACGTAAAAAGACTATGAGAATATTTCTCCTCTTTCTGATTATTTGTATGAGGCCAGATTTTTTTTTTCACATGCTTTAATGAAAGCAACATATTGCCACAGATTGAATGCAGGCACAGGTAGAATCTCGTGTCTTTTTTTAAGCCAGTTATTTAAGAAGTTTGTAAAAGTGAAAAGCAACACCATTCTTCTCCCTAATTACCTTATTTGTAAAATACAGTTACTTTCATAGAAGAGGTGGCACAGTGACAAGCAGCCCATCTGCAATGTAGGAAATACTCGGCAGTGTAGGAGAGGTGGGTTCAACCCCTGGGTTGGGGAGATGCCCTGGAGAAGGAAATGCCAACCCACTCTAGTATTCTTGCCTGGAGAATCCCAGGGAAAGGGGAGTCTAGTGGGCTTACAATCCATGGGGTCGCAAGAGTTGGACATGACTTCGTGACTAAACCACCACCACTGTTATTTAAAATCAAGCAAATACTTACCAAATAGCTCAATTTTAATTTGTAATACACTAGATATCAATGAATATAAAAAAGTTTGAGAACCAAAAAAAAATGACTGAGCTTGTTTTCAGGGAACTCCATTTTCAATGGAAAGAAATAACAGATGGGCAAACCAGCTGTTTAGACTTGGGTGTTTGGCATATATTTGCTCAAAAATGAACCAAGGGAGTTTGTGTCTTAAAGGAAAACATCTGACCAAATTGTTATCAGAGCTAAAAATCTGAGTTTTCAAGGAAAAGTTAGAAATTTGGAAAACTTCATGATCTTGCCAGGCTTCTCACACTTAAACACTTTCCTGATAGCATCAGTGAAGATGTTAACAAATGTGATTTTGATACTGTATGATTGTATGATTGTGGTAGCATTCGTAATATCTGTATTACTCTGTGAAGTAATATTTTCCAAATTACCAAAGTGTGAAATGACAAAATCACGTATAGATAAAATATCCATTCAATTGTAGGACAGATCAATGAATTTTAATATAGCAGATTATGAAAAGGTCATTGACATGATATCAGATTCCACTTTGCAGTTAACCTTTAAGAAACAATTGGTTGTCAAGTTGGGTGTGGTATCAAGAGAGAAAATCCATGGGTACGTAAAAAGACTATGAGAATATTTCTCCTCTTTCTGATTATTTGTATGAGGCCAGATTTTTTTTTTCACATGCTTTAATGAAAGCAACATATTGCCACAGATTGAATGCAGGCACAGGTAGAATCTCGTGTCTTTTTTTAAGCCAGTTATTTAAGAAGTTTGTAAAAGTGAAAAGCAACACCATTCTTCTCCTAATTACCTTATTTGTAAAATACAGTTACTTTCATAGAAGAGGTGGCACAGTGACAAGCAGCCCATCTGCAATGTAGGAAATACTCGGCAGTGTAGGAGAGGTGGGTTCAACCCCTGGGTTGGGGAGATGCCCTGGAGAAGGAAATGCCAACCCACTCTAGTATTCTTGCCTGGAGAATCCCAGGGAAAGGGGAGTCTAGTGGGCTTACAATCCATGGGGTCGCAAGAGTTGGACATGACTTCGTGACTAAACCACCACCACTGTTATTTAAAATCAAGCAAATACTTACCAAATAGCTCAATTTTAATTTGTAATACACTAGATATCAATGAATATAAAAAAGTTTGAGAACCAAAAAGTTAAATTGAATGAAAAGTTTTGGTAATTTATTATATAGCATTAGATTAAAAAAACACAAGTATAGGAATATTATTTTGGAGAGATGAGTTGCTACTAAACATTTGCTTGAAGGCTCCTACTAAGGGAAATTACAAAGGTTGAAGTAATGAGTAGATTCTTTGTCCTAAAAGAAGCCATGATTTTTTGTCCCCAGATGTGCTTTATGAATATATCATTATATGAGAAGGAAATAGAAAAATACCAAGAGCAGTCCTCTATGTTTGAAGTTTGATATCATTTAGAGCATCCATTATAATCCTCTTGGTATTTAAGTCTCATGAACTTTCACAAAAGAGCTAGAAGAAAAATTGTGAGAAAACCTACTGAGATATAAAAAGGTTAATTTGCTTCAATACTTTGGATGGATATAATGTTGGAAACAGGATGGAAGATAACACAAAATGGCTAGACCTTTTGTGAAACAGAGTAATTTAACCTTTGGAAGCATATGGTTTTGAACTCATATTACTAAAACTAGAAAGTGCAGTCCATGTCTTACCTAGTGGTTTCCATGTCTTAAAATCCTCTTGCCCTGACTGAGAACATAAAGTTCCTGTTATTGCTGATCCCTGCAACTGATTCAAGTGTCCACCTACAGCATCATATGAGTTCATGTGTCTACTGAGTTCAGCAACAGCCTGGCTGTGCATGAAAATCCCCCAGGATTGAGACCCAAGTAAAAGTCAGCACTGAATTCAGGTTACCTTTGTAACCTTATCTCTCCTAAGCTTATACTGAAGCCTCATCTATAATGGCATCACAGAATGTGAACTAAATGAATGTTTTAAAAAAATACCTTGAATGTGATAAAATGTACATTTCCCTTCTTTTGCAAAGAAATAATATCCTGTCATTTACTTGATCCACCCAAGAGGAATTCCCTTCTGTGCCATTTTGTAAGACATTAGCTTCACTCAGCTTTTAAAATTCATGTGCCTTCCAACATTCATTTTGCTACAGAACAACTGCACCTCTTGTGATTGCAATCTTGGTCAGCAATTTCTTTTTTCCATTGCTTGTTATTAACTTGATGCTTTTATTTAAAGGCGATTCTGCTGAAGCTGCTTCTCGGTGATTTAATTCAGCATTGACAGATAATGCTGGAGGTCTCAACAAGGCTCTGATGAGTCCTACTTGCTCAAGACCCACACTGGAAACACCCATGGACTGGCAGGAAATTTTTCCTAGGTCAATTAACCCAAGTGCCTTAAAAGTGGAATTTCACCTGATGGGAAATTCTAGTCAAAAGAAGCCATGTTTTTCCCCAGATGTGCTTTATGAATATATCATTATATGAGAAGGAAATAGAAAATACCAAGAGCAGTCCTCTATGTTTGAAGTTTGATATCATTTAGAGCATCCATTATAATCCTCTTGGTATTTAAGTCTCATGAACTTTCACAAAAGAGCTAGAAGAAAAATTGTGAGAAAACCTACTGAGATATAAAAAGGTTAATTTGCTTCAATACTTTGGATGGATATAATGTTGGAAACAGGATGGAAGATAACACAAAATGGCTAGACCTTTTGTGAAACAGAGTAATTTAACCTTTGGAAGCATATGGTTTTGAACTCATATTACTAAAACTAGAAAGTGCAGTCCATGTCTTACCTAGTGGTTTCCATGTCTTAAAATCCTCTTGCCCTGACTGAGAACATAAAGTTCCTGTTATTGCTGATCCCTGCAACTGATTCAAGTGTCCACCTACAGCATCATATGAGTTCATGTGTCTACTGAGTTCAGCAACAGCCTGGCTGTGCATGAAAATCCCCCAGGATTGAGACCCAAGAAAAAGTCAGCACTGAATTCAGGTTACCTTTGTAACCTTATCTCTCCTAAGCTTATACTGAAGCCTCATCTATAATGGCATCACAGAATGTGAACTAAATGAATGTTTTAAAAAAATACCTTGAATGTGATAAAATGTACATTTCCCTTCTTTTGCAAAGAAATAATATCCTGTCATTTACTTGATCCACCCAAGAGGAATTCCCTTCTGTGCCATTTTGTAAGACATTAGCTTCACTCAGCTTTTAAAATTCATGTGCCTTCCAACATTCATTTTGCTACAGAACAACTGCACCTCTTGTGATTGCAATCTTGGTCAGCAATTTCTTTTTTCCATTGCTTGTTATTAACTTGATGCTTTTATTTAAAGGCGATTCTGCTGAAGCTGCTTCTCGGTGATTTAATTCAGCATTGACAGATAATGCTGGAGGTCTCAACAAGGCTCTGATGAGTCCTACTTGCTCAAGACCCACACTGGAAACACCCATGGACTGGCAGGAAATTTTTCCTAGGTCAATTAACCCAAGTGCCTAGTGGAATGAACTGAGTTGTGAAGTCTTACATCTAGTGCTGATGGGATATGGCATGCGGCTATATGACTTCTAAGAAAGACACAAATGCATCCTCATTTTGTGATGGGAAAAAGTCTCTGTGTGGCCTCCCCTCTGACGTTGTTGTCAGGATCTGATTGCATAAAACTGCCTCCAGCTTCCTAATTAAGGGATTGGAAGGTCTCTCAAGAGTTCTAAGAAGTGAGAGAAATCAAAAGGAAGGGGGGCAGAAGTGTGATTAGGAATGGCGTGTTCTCATGAAACACGCTCTGTTTTGGCCTTAGAGATAGGCTCCTGGACTCTCAGATCAAACTTAAGATGTTTTCAAGGCGGAGAAGAGCTCTCTGTGATCTAACATCTTGCTTCTCTGTTAGCTCTTCAGTGCCAGCGCCAGAGATAGCAAAGACCATCACGTCTTGCATGGTTTCCTCTGTGCCAGGCAGGCTGCTAGGCAGTCAGAGTTACTTATTTTTCCAACCCTGTTTTGTGTAGCAATGCCAGGGGGTCTCTCTTCACCTTTGTGTAGCTCAGAATGCCTACAAAAGAGGAAAAGATCAGATCAACTCAAAAACTGCCAACGATCCCACCTGGAAGAAAGGGAGGCAGCTTTAATGAGCCACTGCCCCGTGCCTGGCACTGTGCTCAGGGTTTGCTTACATCATCCAATCCACGCAGCAGCTCTGAGAGCTGAGGTGTTTGTCCCCTTTTACAGAAGATGAAACAGAGCTCTGCCAGCTGGGGTCACTTGCCCAAGGTCCAACAGCTTTCAAGTTCAGCGTTCAAAGCCAAGCCTATCACTCTCCCTTCTTTCTGCTGTTACATGTCTCCAAGAGTTCCACAGGTCAAGTGCTGCTGTGCCCACGAACTAATGTCAGCACTGTGGTTGGGACAGTTCTTGCTCAGGCGTGGAGACATACATTCTTTTATGATAGTAAATAAAGAGCAAATGGTACAGTCACTTCTTCTATTATTTGAGATGATTTGTTGTTGTTGTGTGTGTCGCTTGGTTGTCTCCAACTCTTTGCAACCCCATGAGCCAGCCCACCAGGTTCCTCTTGCCATGGAATTTTCTAGGAAAAATTACTGGAGTGGGTTCCCATGCCCTTCTCCAGGAGATTTTCCCAACCCAGGGATGGAACCTGTGTCTCCTGAGGCTCCAGCATTGGTGGGTGGACTCTTCACCAGCGAGCCACCTGAGAAGCCCCATTATGGCCTGATTAAAGGAACCTAAAACAGGCTGAAAGGGACTCTGGAGCTTTGGAACTGAGGGGGTTAGAATCCAGGACATTTAGGTCAGAACCTTGCCCAACAAGGGGGCTAAAAACAGCTATAGTGCATGGGGTCACAAAGAGTCAGATACAACTGAGCGACTGACATTTCCCTTAGAGTCAGAGAAGGTCTATGATACAAGTTTCTCCAAAGTTCCTCTAAGTTTTGAATTATCCTTAGAGCAATTTTGATGACCCTGAACACTAGCAGTGAGAGAGAATTTTCCAGCTCTTAGGTTGTTGTTTAGTTGCTAAATTGTGCCTGACTCTTTGTGACCCCTATGGATGATAACTTGCCAGGATCCTCTGTCTATGGAATTTTCCAAGCAAGAATATTGGAGCGGGTTGCCATTTCCTTCTCCAGGGGATCTTCCTGAGCCAGGGATCAATCCCATGTTTCATGCACTGGCAAGCGAATTCTTTACCACTGAGCCACCAGAGAAATCCAATGAAAGCTCCCTTAATCTTTGTGCAATTTTGTTAGAAAGCTGAAATCACACTCTGACCCATTTGTCCTATTGTGATTCAAAGGATTATGCCAAGTGATCAGTGGGCCTGTGGATGGATAAAGTCATGTTTCCCATCCTGTACATTTTTGTCATCAAATTGTTTCATTTGAATATTACTTTATACTTCCTTTCACTTAATTTTGTCTAAAATGAGGTGGGTAGAGATGAGCTAGTTGACATTAAAGCCAAGCAAGTCATCTGTTAAATGCAGGAGACTTAGGTTCATAAATCTTTCTGACTGCCTGAATACAACAGAATTTCCTTTGAAAAAAATTTTCCCTTTGAAGTCTTTTTCTGTAAATCAATGTGTTTTGAAGTCACTGTCATGGTATTAAGTTGGTTAGCTGTTTCTGATCTGTTGTCCACATAAGAATTATTTAGAACATATGTTCTTCTTACTAATCTAAATGAAGGACATTTTTAAAAAGAACCCAGGAGAATGCAAATACAAAATCTTTGTACATTTGGTATAAAACTTTATTCTTGTTAAATTCAAGGCAACAGAGACTAGCTAGTAAGGCAACTGATGCCTGACTGTTGTCTTCCCTTAGGATTTTATGGTCTTTTGTTAAAAAACTAACCCTATGACTCTTCACCAGCGAGCCACCTGAGAAGCCCCATTATGGCCTGATTAAAGGAACCTAAAACAGGCTGAAAGGGACTCTGGAGCTTGGGAACTGAGGGGGTTAGAATCCAGGACATTTAGGTCAGAACCTTGCCCAACAAGGGGGCTAAAAACAGCTATAGTGCATGGGGTCACAAAGAGTCAGATACAACTGAGCGACTGACATTTCCCTTAGAGTCAGAGAAGGTCTATGATACAAGTTTCTCCAAAGTTCCTCTAAGTTTTGAATTATCCTTAGAGCAATTTTGATGACCCTGAACACTAGCAGTGAGAGAGAATTTTCCAGCTCTTAGGTTGTTGTTTAGTTGCTAAATTGTGCCTGACTCTTTGTGACCCCTATGGATGATAACTTGCCAGGATCCTCTGTCTATGGAATTTTCCAAGCAAGAATTTTGGGAGCAGGTTGCCATTTCCTTCTCCGGGGGATCTTCCTGAGCCAGGGATCAATCCCATGTTTCATGCACTGGCAAGCGAATTCTTTACCACTGAGCCACCAGAGAAATCCAATGAAAGCTCCCTTAATCTTTGTGCAATTTTGTTAGAAAGCTGAAATCACACTCTGACCCATTTGTCCTATTGTGATTCAAAGGATTATGCCAAGTGATCAGTGGGCCTGTGGATGGATAAAGTCATGTTTCCCATCCTGTACATTTTTGTCATCAAATTGTTTCATTTGAATATTACTTTATACTTCCTTTCACTTAATTTTGTCTAAAATGAGGTGGGTAGAGATGAGCTAGTTGACATTAAAGCCAAGCAAGTCATCTGTTAAATGCAGGAGACTTAGGTTCATAAATCTTTCTGACTGCCTGAATACAACAGAATTTCCTTTGAAAAAAATTTTCCCTTTGAAGTCTTTTTCTGTAAATCAATGTGTTTTGAAGTCACTGTCATGGTATTAAGTTGGTTAGCTGTTTCTGATCTGTTGTCCACATAAGAATTATTTAGAACATATGTTCTTCTTACTAATCTAAATGAAGGACATTTTTAAAAAGAACCCAGGAGAATGCAAATACAAAATCTTTGTACATTTGGTATAAAACTTTATTCTTGTTAAATTCAAGGCAACAGAGACTAGCTAGTAAGGCAACTGATGCCTGACTGTTGTCTTCCTTTTAGGATTTTATGGTCTTGTTCTCTAAAAGACAACTATACTGGAAGACCAGTACATGGTCTGAACACCAGTTGTCATTAGTAGCCATATGATAGCACTTGACTATCCTACGAGCACTCAAATGCTTAGTCTTCCTCACTGATCCTTGAGAACTGACTTGGAAATTCCAGCACCGAGAAGGGGACAGAACACAAGATGACCTTAGGGAGTCTCATAGAGATGCCTGGTCTCAGTTTATTTTCATTGGTAAAACTGAAATGACCCTGTAACTCACCTTTACAATGTGAGTCTTACAAGGACAGGTTGAGATGCACATTGACACAAGTGATACATGCTAACCACATTGTTACCATCTTTAAAATTCATGATCCATCCATGGACTCCATGACAACCCCCTCCAGTATTCTTGCCTGGAGAATTCCATGCACAGAGGAGCCTGGCAGGCTGCAGTCCAGGAGGCTGCAAAGAGTCAGACACGACCTAGTGTATGTATGTTTATCTCAGTCTCCTAGCGCGTCTCCCCAGCCCCTGAACCTGACCTGTTTAGAAAAGGCAGCCACTGTTTGGTTCTGGCTAGTACTTGCCAGATGGGAGTGTGGGTCCATGCTAGTCAGATCATTTATTTTTCCAAGAGAAACTATAAAGTCCTGTTTGGATGGAAGTGATAGCTGCAGGTCAAGTGTGTGTGAGTCGGGGGGTACTAAGAAAAGAGAGAAAACTTTTCTCAGAAGACAACTGTTCAAGCAGTGATATAGTATAACATGGCCAAGACGGTCAAGAATCCACCTGCAATGCAGGAGACCTGGGTTCAATCTCTGGGTCAGGAGGATCCCTTGGAGAAGGGAATGGCAACACACTCCAGTATTCTTGCCTGGAGAATCCCATGAACAGAGTTTATAGTCCATGGGGTTGCAAAGAATTGGACATGACTAAATGACTAATAATTTTGCTTTCTTTCATAGTATAAAGAAGCTGGCAGGTAAAGATTAGGGAACTAGATAAAAAATACATGGGAAGTCTGAAAACCCATTCTAAGAAAAAGTCTTGCCTTTGAACAACTCTAGATAACATTATGGATCAAGTGGTCTTTGGAGACAGACCTGAGCTTTTAACCCATCTATTTGCTGTATGGTCTGGGAAAATGACTGTTGTCTTCCTTTAGGATTTTGTTTTCTAAAGACAACTATACTGGAAGACCAGTACATGGTCTGAACACCAGTTGTCATTAGTAGCCATATGATAGCACTTGACTATCCTACGAGCACTCAAATGCTTAGTCTTCCTCACTGATCCTTGAGAACTGACTTGGAAATTCCAGCACCGAGAAGGGGACAGAACACAAGATGACCTTAGGGAGTCTCATAGAGATGCCTGGTCTCAGTTTATTTTCATTGGTAAAACTGAAATGACCCTGTAACTCACCTTTACAATGTGAGTCTTACAAGGACAGGTTGAGATGCACATTGACACAAGTGATACATGCTAACCACATTGTTACCATCTTTAAAATTCATGATCCATCCATGGACTCCATGACAACCCCCTCCAGTATTCTTGCCTGGAGAATTCCATGCACAGAGGAGCCTGGCAGGCTGCAGTCCAGGAGGCTGCAAAGAGTCAGACACGACCTAGTGTATGTATGTTTATCTCAGTCTCCTAGGGGTCTCCCCAGCCCCTGAACCTGACCTGTTTAGAAAAGGCAGCCACTGTTTGGTTCTGGCTAGTACTTGCCAGATGGGAGTGTGGGTCCATGCTAGTCAGATCATTTATTTTTCCAAGAGAAACTATAAAGTCCTGTTTGGATGGAAGTGATAGCTGCAGGTCAAGTGTGTGTGAGTCGGGGGGTACTAAGAAAAGAGAGAAAACTTTTCTCAGAAGACAACTGTTCAAGCAGTGATATAGTATAACATGGCCAAGACGGTCAAGAATCCACCTGCAATGCAGGAGACCTGGGTTCAATCTCTGGGTCAGGAGGATCCCTTGGAGAAGGGAATGGCAACACACTCCAGTATTCTTGCCTGGAGAATCCCATGAACAGAGTTTATAGTCCATGGGGTTGCAAAGAATTGGACATGACTAAATGACTAATAATTTTGCTTTCTTTCATAGTATAAAGAAGCTGGCAGGTAAAGATTAGGGAACTAGATAAAAAATACATGGGAAGTCTGAAAACCCATTCTAAGAAAAAGTCTTGCCTTTGAACAACTCTAGATAACATTATGGATCAAGTGGTCTTTGGAGACAGACCTGAGCTTTTAACCCATCTATTTGCTGTATGGTCTTGGAAAATGACAGTTTCTCAGAGCTTCATTTTGTAATCTCGTAGAAGAGTGAAGGGATCAGAGGTAATGATTTAAAGGACTTAATCCAGTCCCCAGAGCTGTTCTGCTCAGCTTTGGATGCTCACAGAAGCCCTGGGAGCCTTTGAACATCCGATGTTGAAGCTCCAGCCCAGGTCAGTTACACCACACTCTTCAGGGGCAGGACCCAGGCACCCGAGATGGTTAAAGCTCCACGGGAAATTCCAGCCTGCATCCAGAATTGAGAGCATCTGGCTGAGCACTTGAGGCCCAGCTCCACAGCTCAGAAGCTTCTGTACCAACTGTTTGAAAACCTGGAAATGACTGACTTTCCAAAGCCTAAATTTTGCTTTGTCTCTCAGTCCCTCCTGGCTTCTGGTCAGTTGATCCACTATGGCTGTAGCTTGAAGTTTTGCATTCACATTGTGAATTTCTGAAAAAGCTTTTCATTGCAGTATAATCTACATATTTACATATCCTCTGTCTCCTAAGCTTGAAGAGCTGTTATGAAGTAAATACACCTGTGTAGCCAGCAGCCAAGTTAAGAATCAAAGCAATACCATTTCCCCAGAAGCCCTTGCATGGCCCTGGTGGTTTTACCCTACCTTTCCAATTTCCAGGGTGGTCTTCACTGAAGGTGTATTCCATTTATCCATCCATCTGTTGAGAGGCACTGGGTGGCTTTTATTTATTTGACTTGCTATGAATTTGAATATACAAATATCGGTAAGAAATTGGACATGACTAAATGACGGTAATCAATCTTTCTGGGTCAGGAGGATCCCTTGGAGAAGGGAATGGCAACACACTCCAGTATTCTTGCCTGGAGAATCCCATGAACAGAGTTTATAGTCCATGGGGTTGCAAAGAATTGGACATGACTAAATGACTAATAATTTTGCTTTCTTTCATAGTATAAAGAAGCTGGCAGGTAAAGATTAGGGAACTAGATAAAAAATACATGGGAAGTCTGAAAACCCATTCTAAGAAAAAGTCTTGCCTTTGAACAACTCTAGATAACATTATGGATCAAGTGGTCTTTGGAGACAGACCTGAGCTTTTAACCCATCTATTTGCTGTATGGTCTTGGAAAATGACAGTTTCTCAGAGCTTCATTTTGTAATCTCGTAGAAGAGTGAAGGGATCAGAGGTAATGATTTAAAGGACTTAATCCAGTCCCCAGAGCTGTTCTGCTCAGCTTTGGATGCTCACAGAAGCCCTGGGAGCCTTTGAACATCCGATGTTGAAGCTCCAGCCCAGGTCAGTTACACCACACTCTTCAGGGGCAGGACCCAGGCACCCGAGATGGTTAAAGCTCCACGGGAAATTCCAGCCTGCATCCAGAATTGAGAGCATCTGGCTGAGCACTTGAGGCCCAGCTCCACAGCTCAGAAGCTTCTGTACCAACTGTTTGAAAACCTGGAAATGACTGACTTTCCAAAGCCTAAATTTTGCTTTGTCTCTCAGTCCCTCCTGGCTTCTGGTCAGTTGATCCACTATGGCTGTAGCTTGAAGTTTTGCATTCACATTGTGAATTTCTGAAAAAGCTTTTCATTGCAGTATAATCTACATATTTACATATCCTCTGTCTCCTAAGCTTGAAGAGCTGTTATGAAGTAAATACACCTGTGTAGCCAGCAGCCAAGTTAAGAATCAAAGCAATACCATTTCCCCAGAAGCCCTTGCATGGCCCTGGTGGTTACTACCTCCATTCCAGCTGGTCTTCAGGGTTCATCCATGTTGTAGCATGTGTCAGATTCCCTTCCTTTTCAAGGCTGGCTAATACTTCACTGAATGTATAGATCGTATTCCATTTATCCATCCATCTGTTGAGAGGCACTGGGTGGCTTTTATTTATTGACTTTTGTGAACAATACTGCTATGAATTTGAATATACAAATACCTTTGTGAGACCTGGCCTTCAACTGTTTAGGATATACACAACCAGAAGTGGGATGCTGGATCATAAGTTAGTTCTGTTTTTAATTTTTAAATTTTAAATATTACTCTATGTTTATTCATCTCACTTATGGATGTGCTTTCACTGCAGCAGCAGCAAGGGGTGAAAAAAAACCACCACAAAACTTTCCTGATGCATGCATAAACGTTGAGATATGGACCCAAAATGATGGTGAAAATTTCTCAACGTGTTTGAGCTAACTGAGGGTAGGCTACCATGAACCTTGGAAGCAAATTCTGGTGCTAGGAACCAGCCCAGCATGGGGAGGGAGCGATCTGCCCTCTTGTTGGCAGTCATATCTGGGCCAAGGATGTTGGAGAAAAATGTTGCTAGGTCTGGTTCCTGTTCCCTGTTCTCTGGTCTGTGGTCTGTGGCCCTGAACAGGCAAATGATCACCAATAGGAGCGAGTGGGCAGAGAGTCCCCATCCCCAGGGACACGTCCTGCTCACTGGTCTACCAATTGTAGCTATTTTTTTTATTTTTTAAGGAATTACCATACTGTTTTCCGTAGTGACTGCACCATTTTACATTCCTATCAACAGAGCACAAGAGTTCCAATTTCCTCACCTCCTAGCTAACACTTGTCATTTTCTGGTTGTTGGTAGTAGCCAGCCTAATGGATGTGGATGTGGTACACTGGTTTCTTTCTTTTTTTTAAAGATTTATTTATTTATTTATTTATTTTGGGCGGGGGTCGGGTTGGGGAGGGAGGGGAGTGGGCGGGCCACTTCTATTGGTCTTTCATTTCTCTATTTTCATTCGTCTTTGTTCTTTTGGCTCCTGTGGGCCTCTCATCGCGGTGGCGTCTGTTGTTGCAGAGCGCCAGCTCTGGGCGCATGCGCTCTAGAGTTCCGGCTCGGTGATTGGACACATGGGTCCAGCCGCTCTGCGGCACGTGGGATCTTCCCAGGCCAGGGATCGAATTATGACCATGTTGTAGCTGCAACCCAATAACTAGGAAATCGTATTCCATTTATCCATCCATCTGTTGAGAGGCACTGGGTGGCTTTTATTTATTGACTTTTGTGAACAATACTGCTATGAATTTGAATATACAAATACCTTTGTGAGACCTGGCCTTCAACTGTTTAGGATATACACAACCAGAAGTGGGATGCTGGATCATAAGTTAGTTCTGTTTTTAATTTTTAAATTTTAAATATTACTCTATGTTTATTCATCTCACTTATGGATGTGCTTTCACTGCAGCAGCAGCAAGGGGTGAAAAAAAACCACCACAAAACTTTCCTGATGCATGCATAAACGTTGAGATATGGACCCAAAATGATGGTGAAAATTTCTCAACGTGTTTGAGCTAACTGAGGGTAGGCTACCATGAACCTTGGAAGCAAATTCTGGTGCTAGGAACCAGCCCAGCATGGGGAGGGAGCGATCTGCCCTCTTGTTGGCAGTCATATCTGGGCCAAGGATGTTGGAGAAAAATGTTGCTAGGTCTGGTTCCTGTTCCCTGTTCTCTGGTCTGTGGTCTGTGGCCCTGAACAGGCAAATGATCACCAATAGGAGCGAGTGGGCAGAGAGTCCCCATCCCCAGGGACACGTCCTGCTCACTGGTCTACCAATTGTAGCTATTTTTTTTATTTTTTAAGGAATTACCATACTGTTTTCCGTAGTGACTGCACCATTTTACATTCCTATCAACAGAGCACAAGAGTTCCAATTTCCTCACCTCCTAGCTAACACTTGTCATTTTCTGGTTGTTGGTAGTAGCCAGCCTAATGGATGTGGATGTGGTACACTGGTTTCTTTCTTTTTTTTAAAGATTTATTTATTTATTTATTTATTTTGGGCGGGGGTCGGGTTGGGGAGGGAGGGGAGTGGGCGGGCCACTTCTATTGGTCTTTCATTTCTCTATTTTCATTCGTCTTTGTTCTTTTGGCTCCTGTGGGCCTCTCATCGCGGTGGCGTCTGTTGTTGCAGAGCGCCAGCTCTGGGCGCATGCGCTCTAGAGTTCCGGCTCGGTGATTGGACACATGGGTCCAGCCGCTCTGCGGCACGTGGGATCTTCCCAGGCCAGGGATCGAACCGGTGCCCCTTGCACTGCAAGGCGGTGTCCTTATCCACTGGACCACCAGGGGAAGCCCTGGTTTCTTTTTAAAAGCATATATTTGTTATCTGGTTGCAAAGCTCCTGGGCCCAAGTTACATGCCACCTGTATTGGATGGAGGAGGAAGGCAGCTGATGATCATTGCAGAGGCTTCCAGAATGGCCCCTGGAGTGGACTTTGGAAGAACTGAAATCCTGCCATGGGGTGTCTTCAAGGGTGATGGAGTGCCCAGAAAACTATGCGAGTTGTTAGGAATTGATTTGCTTACATGTTTGAGTTCAATTTTCACAAACTATGCCATAGGGAAGAACATTGTCAAGCAAAACTGAAATGATCAAGCCCAGAGGCTGTTAACTTCTGTATAGATGTTACTTTTCAAGGTTTAAAAATAGTTAAACTAAACCAAATAGTTCCTTGGGATCACACATTTGCTAACTATAAAACAAGAACTTAAGATTGGTTTGCAGTCACACTGAGTGTGTTTGTCTGAGTGGGTGTGCATTTATTTATTAAATGTATCATCTCTCTCTCTGCTTTCTAAGATGTATTAGTCAGCTCCAGCCATCTTAACAAAATACCATTGACTGTGTGACTTAAACAAAAGACACTTATCTTCTTACAGTTCTGGAGGCCAGGGAGTCCAAGATCAAGATGCCAATTGAGTTGGTGAGAGCTCGCTTCCTGGCTTGCAGGCAATTTCTTTTTTTGTTATCTTTTAAAAAAACTTTTATTGAAATATAGGTAAGTTGCAATGTTGTGTTAATTTCTGCTGTACAACAAAATGATTTAGTTATATATATATTCTTTGTCATATTCTTTTCCATTATGAGTTATCACAGGATATTGCATGTAGTTCTCTGTTGCAGACAGCTTCTTGCTGTGTACTCACATGGCAGAAAAAGAGTGAGCTCTGTTTCTCATCATCTTTTTATAAGGACAGCAGCCCCACTGGACTAGGGCTCCACCCATCAGTTAGCCTTTTTCCCTTGTTCTTAGCTCTGTCTCCAATACATTCCGCTCGGTGATTGGACACATGGGTCCAGCCGCTCTGCGGCACGTGGGATCTTCCCAGGCCAGGGATCGAACCGGTGCCCCTTGCACTGCAAGGCGGTGTCCTTATCCACTGGACCACCAGGGGAAGCCCTGGTTTCTTTTTAAAAGCATATATTTGTTATCTGGTTGCAAAGCTCCTGGGCCCAAGTTACATGCCACCTGTATTGGATGGAGGAGGAAGGCAGCTGATGATCATTGCAGAGGCTTCCAGAATGGCCCCTGGAGTGGACTTTGGAAGAACTGAAATCCTGCCATGGGGTGTCTTCAAGGGTGATGGAGTGCCCAGAAAACTATGCGAGTTGTTAGGAATTGATTTGCTTACATGTTTGAGTTCAATTTTCACAAACTATGCCATAGGGAAGAACATTGTCAAGCAAAACTGAAATGATCAAGCCCAGAGGCTGTTAACTTCTGTATAGATGTTACTTTTCAAGGTTTAAAAATAGTTAAACTAAACCAAATAGTTCCTTGGGATCACACATTTGCTAACTATAAAACAAGAACTTAAGATTGGTTTGCAGTCACACTGAGTGTGTTTGTCTGAGTGGGTGTGCATTTATTTATTAAATGTATCATCTCTCTCTCTGCTTTCTAAGATGTATTAGTCAGCTCCAGCCATCTTAACAAAATACCATTGACTGTGTGACTTAAACAAAAGACACTTATCTTCTTACAGTTCTGGAGGCCAGGGAGTCCAAGATCAAGATGCCAATTGAGTTGGTGAGAGCTCGCTTCCTGGCTTGCAGGCAATTTCTTTTTTTGTTATCTTTTAAAAAAACTTTTATTGAAATATAGGTAAGTTGCAATGTTGTGTTAATTTCTGCTGTACAACAAAATGATTTAGTTATATATATATTCTTTGTCATATTCTTTTCCATTATGAGTTATCACAGGATATTGCATGTAGTTCTCTGTTGCAGACAGCTTCTTGCTGTGTACTCACATGGCAGAAAAAGAGTGAGCTCTGTTTCTCATCATCTTTTTATAAGGACAGCAGCCCCACTGGACTAGGGCTCCACCCATCAGTTAGCCTTTGTCCCTTGTTCTTAGCTCTGTCTCCAATACAGTCACACTGGAAGTTAGAGGTTCAACATTTTTTAAGGCTTTTTTAAAGAACCCAAACATTGCAGAAATAATGTACAAAATGAAAGCCCTAGTAATTCTGTCCTCCACAAAAAGCCACTGATGATGGCTGGTGTATGTTCTTCCAAGTAGTGCGTGTGTATGTGTGCGTGTGTGTTTCACACACTAACAGTTTCTGGAAATACACGCTTAAACTCTGAGCATCAATGTGGCTTTTTAAAACCATCCTTTTTACTGTGACTTCCTGGGATACAGCTTCTCAATCTGCTTTTCTTGCAAGAGTCAAAGACTAGTGCCACTGTCAAGGTCATGGGAGTTTCAGCTAAAAGAAAGCCCTGAGTGAATTCCAGCAGCATTTGTAGGAGTGAATCTCCAAGGCAGAGAGGTTAACGTACACGTTGGCTGCTATTCAGCTCTCTTGAATTTCTAGGCTTGCTTCTGTTTGCTCTCATCATCCATCATTCATTTTCTAATAGGGGCATCTCACATGCTCAGTAATATGCACATGATGCTAGTAGACAATGCCCAGTTGAGGGACCTGCTTCTGCCCAATAAGCATTTATAAACCAAGAGTCACTGATAAGAGGGAGCACCCATAGACTGCCTCATCTCCCAGATTCACCTGCCCATGACCTTGAGATATTCCTACCTTTCCTCTGTTGTTACAGCGTTTTTAGCCTGTGGTCTGCCTGTCTGTATTGATGGCCTAGTCAAATATACAGGTGATTCTCACTCTTTATGGTAGTTATGGTCTATAAAGTTGCCATGAGCACTGAATGAGTAAATACTGAACCATCACACCTATAGGAAACACAGAATTGGGTTCCTAGTAACCTCTAGTCATAAGAGCTTTGTCAACCAATTAATACATGACCTTGCTTTATATGTATTTCTGTTTAAAGGCATCTTAATTAATATAGACTGTTGATTAAGTAAGACTGAACTCAGTCAACAGCATTGTAACTCATGCCTGAAGGAAGCTTATCTCACACCTGTGTTTTCTCTGAGTCTCATCACAACCTTCTTACACTTAGAAACACTAGACAGTGCTTCAGCACTGATTTCAGTGAAATTATCAGCGAAAAAACACAAAAATATATGAAAGTGGAATGAAACAGGTTACATAAAAGACATTTGTTAAGAGCTACAACAAGGAGGCAGAGGATAGCTTTGCTGGACTTTGGCTGAGAACATGCATATCAGGAGACTCAAAACTTTTTGCCATTCTCTGTTTCTGTTCATGAATGATTATGAATGTGCTGCAGGCATTGATTTGAGGTTCCAGCTACATTTTAGAAAGTAGGTGAAATCTGCAAATGATGAGTGTTGTGCTGTATCTCCAGCTTGGGGAGGGAAGACCTTTGAAAGAGGAGCAGGTGGGCAAAAAAGGCACTGGACCCAGAAGCAGGTGATGACCCGGGATCTTGGCTGGCTCTGCCCCAGTTAGCTGTGTGCTGATGGGCAAAACCCCTGTCCACTATGAGTCTTTTTCCAAGGCAGAGAGGTTAACGTACACGTTGGCTGCTATTCAGCTCTCTTGAATTTCTAGGCTTGCTTCTGTTTGCTCTCATCATCCATCATTCATTTTCTAATAGGGGCATCTCACATGCTCAGTAATATGCACATGATGCTAGTAGACAATGCCCAGTTGAGGGACCTGCTTCTGCCCAATAAGCATTTATAAACCAAGAGTCACTGATAAGAGGGAGCACCCATAGACTGCCTCATCTCCCAGATTCACCTGCCCATGACCTTGAGATATTCCTACCTTTCCTCTGTTGTTACAGCGTTTTTAGCCTGTGGTCTGCCTGTCTGTATTGATGGCCTAGTCAAATATACAGGTGATTCTCACTCTTTATGGTAGTTATGGTCTATAAAGTTGCCATGAGCACTGAATGAGTAAATACTGAACCATCACACCTATAGGAAACACAGAATTGGGTTCCTAGTAACCTCTAGTCATAAGAGCTTTGTCAACCAATTAATACATGACCTTGCTTTATATGTATTTCTGTTTAAAGGCATCTTAATTAATATAGACTGTTGATTAAGTAAGACTGAACTCAGTCAACAGCATTGTAACTCATGCCTGAAGGAAGCTTATCTCACACCTGTGTTTTCTCTGAGTCTCATCACAACCTTCTTACACTTAGAAACACTAGACAGTGCTTCAGCACTGATTTCAGTGAAATTATCAGCGAAAAAACACAAAAATATATGAAAGTGGAATGAAACAGGTTACATAAAAGACATTTGTTAAGAGCTACAACAAGGAGGCAGAGGATAGCTTTGCTGGACTTTGGCTGAGAACATGCATATCAGGAGACTCAAAACTTTTTGCCATTCTCTGTTTCTGTTCATGAATGATTATGAATGTGCTGCAGGCATTGATTTGAGGTTCCAGCTACATTTTAGAAAGTAGGTGAAATCTGCAAATGATGAGTGTTGTGCTGTATCTCCAGCTTGGGGAGGGAAGACCTTTGAAAGAGGAGCAGGTGGGCAAAAAAGGCACTGGACCCAGAAGCAGGTGATGACCCGGGATCTTGGCTGGCTCTGCCCCAGTTAGCTGTGTGCTGATGGGCAAAACCCCTGTCCACTATGAGTCTTTTTTTCCAATTGGAGTATAATTGCTTTACAATGTTGTATTAATCTCTGCTGTACAATGAAGTGAATCAGCTACACGTTTACATATATCCGCTTCCTCGTGACCTCCTCCCGCATTCCATCCCATCCCACTAGATCATCACAGAGCACCGAGCCGAGCTCCCTGTACCATTCAGCTCCTTCCCACGAGCTCTCTATTTACACATGGTAGTGTACAATATCAAGCCTACTCTTCCAATTCGTCCTGCCCTCTCCTTTACCTTCTGTGTCCACAAGTCTGTTCTCTATGTCGGCGTCTCTGTTTCTACCCTGCAAATAGGTTCATCAAGGCCATTTTTCTAGATTACATATATATGTGTTAATAGTCTTAATTTAGATCAAACCTCCTTACTTATAAATGAGGTTTGATCTAAAGTACATCTAAGATCATCTTTTTGCCTTGGATGGTTCTGAGTTGTGCTCTCAGGTAGAAGTCTGTGGATATAACATGAATCATTATGTTCATCTGCTGCTTTGTGTTAATGGGATCATCGTCCTTGTGTCTGTGCAAACCCCATGGCACTGCGTTTTCTCATGTCAATATCTTGGACTTCACAATGAAAAAAAGGTTTTCATATGTTGACTTGTAAAGAAGTAGCCCAGACTGCAATTGAGTCAAGACCACAGTGACAAAAGAGACGTTATCATACAAAAGGAATATGCAGTTCTAGGACCGAGGGTGCCTTTTCCAAGAGAAGCAGCAATCAAAGGTATGTAGCATGACTTCAAGTTAATAGAGGTGAGTGGTCTGGTTAGCTCTTTGTGGTGGAATCTATGTAATTTTGCTTAGCAGGTAAGATGGCAAGAATAACTTGGCAACATTTTTAGATGGAGAATATCCAAAACTAGGACTACAGTGCTGTGTTTGTTGGTTGTAAAATGAAATTATTTATTGGAGGAATTAATGGACACCCAGTATGTGGATATTCAGACAGTACTTTTTTTTTTTATTTTTGGTCTCTTTTCATTGATTTTTTTATCCATTTATTTTCACCCATCTTTGTCTTTTGGCCTGTGTGGGCCTCCCATCGCAGTGGCCTCTCTCGCTGCATAGCACTGGCGCATGTGCTCCAGGGCACCAGTTCCTAATTGGACACATTGGTCCAGCCACTCTTTGGTACATGGGATCTTCCATGGAAGGGCTAGGGATCGAACAGGCGCCCCTTGCACTGCAAGGCGGACTCTCCACCCACTGGACCACCAGGGAAGCCCCAACCAATAATTTTTAATTAGAGTGGGAAATGTCACAACAAACACAGGTTTACCAGATCATTCACTAATTAAATAAAATATTATGTAGTAGGGATTCCCATTTTTCCTCATAATGGTGAGAGAAGGTGTTGAGGATGGGCTGAAGAGGAAGGTAACCCCTCCAGGTAGGCAGGTGAGAAAACTACCAGGGGACATCCTGAAATTCATGCTTTCTACCATATTTTTAATTAACTTGGTTCAGTTCCCACTGGAAGGTGATGGAAACACATAATGTGTTAGAGGGCTTTATTTTTCTTCTCAAATCAGAACCCAATTTATCACTGCCAGATAAGAAGTGAAAAGGTCATCTTCTCACTTTGAAATTTCAGAATCACTTAATAGCCAATTTGTACTGCTAATTACTACCTTTCACTTCTGTAATTATTTTGAATTATTGTCCTCCTGCTATTATTAATGAGTATGACAGGCGACAATAAAACATGGCTCTAAGTTCCAACTGGTTGGCCTGGCAACTGTGCCTCTTTGAAGTGACTGGCAGAAAAAGAGTTGCTATTTCCCTCAGCTTTGCTGGGTGGGTGACAAAAAATCAACAGCTGAAACATTATTTGCGTTTTCCTGTTCTGGAACAACTTTTCATTAATATTGTGTATGGCAACTCTCTTGTTGGCTGAGCACCAGCAATAATGAAGTTAATCAGACTTCCTCTGCTATTCTAATTGCTTTTGTGGTCCCCAGACAAGTCTGCAACACCTGTTGGCTTAATCAAATATCTACGGGCCTTCTGGAACCAGCTGTGTGGCCAAAGAGCTTAGGAGAAACCTTGGTCAAAACAGGACTAATTCAATGGCATCTTGCGAAGATTTTCAGTGTTATGGTTCCAGAATGGATTTTTTTGTGACTGTAGCTATGGTGGCCTGGGCTTTTAAGGCATTTTGGTGAAATTTTACAGCTTGACCTTAGATAGACAATCATGTTGGTATAATGCAGAAGATATCAGATTTCTTCCAAGCAGGAGACAGAGAACTAGATTTCTTAGAATCCTTAGTATTTCCTTAAAAATCCTTAAATTCTTAATCATTCTTTGTAATCCAAGGGCTCCTTTGGTTCTTAAGAATGCCCTGCGTGCATGCATGCTCAGTCACTCAATTGTGTCTGACTCTTTGCGACCCCATGAACTGTACCCCTTAAGGCTCCTCTGTCCATGGGATTCTCCAGGCAAGAATACTGGAGTGAGTTGCCATGCCCTCCTTCAGGGGATCTTCCAGACCTCAGGGACTGAACCTGGGTTTCCATGTGTCTCCTGCATTGCAGGGAGATTCTTTACCCACTGAGCTACCTGGGAAACCCAATAATGCCCTATTTATGAGCAGATATCTCCAGAAAGTCTGGCATTATAAGTGTTTTCAGCTACCACCTCACCAGGGCATCTAGTCTTGATAGAGCTCTGGGGAGGGAGGAGTGACCCTTGATAAAGGGGAAAAGTTGAGAACAAACTTGTCATTTTGCTCAGGGTAAGCAGTATGCACTTCTCATAACGTTGGAGGGGGTTATGGTAGTGTCTTTTATTGATGTGCTTTGTATCTTATATACATTCATGGATTTTATTCACATAGATTGAGGTGCCTGCTATTGGGTATATGTGGGAAGACAAATTTGATATAGAGATGCCAAATGGAGGTTTGAACGTATAGAATTTGAGAAGTGTAGTTTGGGGTACCTTAGAAATGACAGGCTGAAGGGTTAATGTGGTATGAGATTCATTTGCTGTGAGACAGAAGTGACAGCATCAGGGACCACGATATCTTTGATTGTTTTCCAGCATTAATCATTACCATCTGTCAGCTGCAGAGAGGCTTCATGGCACTGGAGAACAAGTATAGGATTTGGAATAATAAATATAATAGCATCCACTTATTATGCTGTTGCTTCTAAGCTGTTGCTGGACCCAGTTTTTACATACATTATCTCATTTTCCCCCTTAGATGGAGGCACCATGATGATTCCCTCTTATAGATGAGGTAGTTAAGTAAATTGTATGTGGTCATGCAGCTAGGGAATGGCAGAGTTATTGAACTCAATTTCAGACTCAAGTTTCTTCTTTTTCTTTTTTTAGTGTTTATTTGGTGAGGTCTTAGATAGACAATCATGTTGGTATAATGCAGAAGATATCAGATTTCTTCCAAGCAGGAGACAGAGAACTAGATTTCTTAGAATCCTTAGTATTTCCTTAAAAATCCTTAAATTCT
Organism: Tragulus kanchil; assembly: GCA_022376925.1. NCBI lineage: Eukaryota > Metazoa > Chordata > Mammalia > Artiodactyla > Tragulidae > Tragulus > Tragulus kanchil. Next base: position 166,482,783 of record JAIOJX010000005.1, read on the forward strand.
TAATCATTCTTTGTAATCCAAGGGCTCCTTTGGTTCTTAAGAATGCCCTGCGTGCATGCATGCTCAGTCACTCAATTGTGTCTGACTCTTTGCGACCCCATGAACTGTACCCCTTAAGGCTCCTCTGTCCATGGGATTCTCCAGGCAAGAATACTGGAGTGAGTTGCCATGCCCTCCTTCAGGGGATCTTCCAGACCTCAGGGACTGAACCTGGGTTTCCATGTGTCTCCTGCATTGCAGGGAGATTCTTTACCCACTGAGCTACCTGGGAAACCCAATAATGCCCTATTTATGAGCAGATATCTCCAGAAAGTCTGGCATTATAAGTGTTTTCAGCTACCACCTCACCAGGGCATCTAGTCTTGATAGAGCTCTGGGGAGGGAGGAGTGACCCTTGATAAAGGGGAAAAGTTGAGAACAAACTTGTCATTTTGCTCAGGGTAAGCAGTATGCACTTCTCATAACGTTGGAGGGGGTTATGGTAGTGTCTTTTATTGATGTGCTTTGTATCTTATATACATTCATGGATTTTATTCACATAGATTGAGGTGCCTGCTATTGGGTATATGTGGGAAGACAAATTTGATATAGAGATGCCAAATGGAGGTTTGAACGTATAGAATTTGAGAAGTGTAGTTTGGGGTACCTTAGAAATGACAGGCTGAAGGGTTAATGTGGTATGAGATTCATTTGCTGTGAGACAGAAGTGACAGCATCAGGGACCACGATATCTTTGATTGTTTTCCAGCATTAATCATTACCATCTGTCAGCTGCAGAGAGGCTTCATGGCACTGGAGAACAAGTATAGGATTTGGAATAATAAATATAATAGCATCCACTTATTATGCTGTTGCTTCTAAGCTGTTGCTGGACCCAGTTTTTACATACATTATCTCATTTTCCCCCTTAGATGGAGGCACCATGATGATTCCCTCTTATAGATGAGGTAGTTAAGTAAATTGTATGTGGTCATGCAGCTAGGGAATGGCAGAGTTATTGAACTCAATTTCAGACTCAAGTTTCTTCTTTTTCTTTTTTTAGTGTTTATTTGGTGGCACCCGGTCTTAGTTGTAGCACGTGGCATCTTCGATCTTTGTTGTGACATGTGAAATCTTGAGTTGCAGCATGTGAGATCTACGTCCCTGACCAGGGATTGAACCTGAGCCTCCAGGGCCCGCATCCCTAACCAATATGCTGCTATTTTGAGGGGTCCAGAAGGTTCTTCCTCTAGGTAACAGGAAAAGGGATATTCACATTGTAAGTAATAAAAGGAAGGCTTGTGACAAACCAAAAAAGTGTTGAGGAATAAAGGGCTTTGAACTGGTTGCTGCTGTCTTAGAATACATACAGATCTTCCCAGTATCCTACCTTGATCTCCCTGGTACTTCTAATCCCGACATCAGCAACTGTTTCCTTCTCCATCCTGCTAACTCTCAGTAATCAGTTCCACCTGACTCTGGGGAAAGCCCTCGCAGGAGGGCTTTGTTATTGAAGTTAAGAGAAGGACACCCTAATCTAAGTCCCTTCCACCTGTCCTTCTAATACTTCTCCGCAACACTGTGGTGTGGTCATGAGCGTGTATGAAGTGTGTTGGGAAGAGCCAAGCTCCATGGGTGAGAGCCTTTGAAAACAGCTGCTCTGGTCCCACTCCTTTATAAAATCAATAGTTTTTGTTTTTTAGAGAAGTTTTGGATTTATAGAAAAATTACCTTTATACCTGGCTAATCTGGGTAACTCTCAGCTCTAACAAAGTATGGACTGGTAGTCACTGTTGTTCTACTTTTAAGATTATATCAAGGTGCTCTTGACTCCCCTTTCCTTGGTTTTCTTTTTAAATTTTGGCCTCTTTTTATTACTTTTTTACTTATTTATTTTCATCCGTCTTTATTTTTGGCCTGTGTGGCTCCCCATTGCAGTGGCCTCTCAGTTTAAAAAAACATCCACTTATTATGCTGTTGCTTCTAAGCTGTTGCTGGACCCAGTTTTTACATACATTATCTCATTTTCCCCCTTAGATGGAGGCACCATGATGATTCCCTCTTATAGATGAGGTAGTTAAGTAAATTGTATGTGGTCATGCAGCTAGGGAATGGCAGAGTTATTGAACTCAATTTCAGACTCAAGTTTCTTCTTTTTCTTTTTTTAGTGTTTATTTGGTGGCACCCGGTCTTAGTTGTAGCACGTGGCATCTTCGATCTTTGTTGTGACATGTGAAATCTTGAGTTGCAGCATGTGAGATCTACGTCCCTGACCAGGGATTGAACCTGAGCCTCCAGGGCCCGCATCCCTAACCAATATGCTGCTATTTTGAGGGGTCCAGAAGGTTCTTCCTCTAGGTAACAGGAAAAGGGATATTCACATTGTAAGTAATAAAAGGAAGGCTTGTGACAAACCAAAAAAGTGTTGAGGAATAAAGGGCTTTGAACTGGTTGCTGCTGTCTTAGAATACATACAGATCTTCCCAGTATCCTACCTTGATCTCCCTGGTACTTCTAATCCCGACATCAGCAACTGTTTCCTTCTCCATCCTGCTAACTCTCAGTAATCAGTTCCACCTGACTCTGGGGAAAGCCCTCGCAGGAGGGCTTTGTTATTGAAGTTAAGAGAAGGACACCCTAATCTAAGTCCCTTCCACCTGTCCTTCTAATACTTCTCCGCAACACTGTGGTGTGGTCATGAGCGTGTATGAAGTGTGTTGGGAAGAGCCAAGCTCCATGGGTGAGAGCCTTTGAAAACAGCTGCTCTGGTCCCACTCCTTTATAAAATCAATAGTTTTTGTTTTTTAGAGAAGTTTTGGATTTATAGAAAAATTACCTTTATACCTGGCTAATCTGGGTAACTCTCAGCTCTAACAAAGTATGGACTGGTAGTCACTGTTGTTCTACTTTTAAGATTATATCAAGGTGCTCTTGACTCCCCTTTCCTTGGTTTTCTTTTTAAATTTTGGCCTCTTTTTATTACTTTTTTACTTATTTATTTTCATCCATCTTTATTTTTTGGCCTGTGTGGCTCCCCCATTGCAGTGGCCTCTCTTGTTGCAGAGCACCAGCTCTAGACACGTGTGCTCCAGAGTGCTGGCTCGTCATTGGACACACTGGTCCAGCTGCTCCACAGCACGTGGATCTTCCTGGTCCAGGGATCGAACCGGTGCCCCTTGCAGTGCAAGGCGGACTCTTTACCCACTGGACCACCAGGGAAGCCCTTGATTCCCCTTGGGCAAAGGATGTGGCTTCTTGTTCAGTTTTTCAGTAACTCTATGTATTTTTGTATTGTCTTCTATTGGCAAATAAAAGGAAAACTAGTAAACCGATCAGTCACTTATGATTAGCAAAGAATGCGCTGTTCATTCCTATGTCCAAAATACTTATATTTGAGATTTGAATCTTTAGGTGGGGTGAATTCACACAGTATTAAACCTGGAATGGATGTCTGCCTATGGCAGATTCAGGTCGATGTGTGGCAGTAAACAACAAAACCCTGTAAAAAAAAAATTTTAAATGTGTCTAAGAAACCCCTTGAAATGGCTAAATTATGAAATTTGTTGCCTTAGTTGTTGGGGATGGGTTATATCGGGTAACACCATGGTTTCCAGGTTAGCACTAGTAGGTGAGCCTATTTTGAGCAACAATATATTTGTCGTGTGCACAAATGTGTTCTGTGTGTGTGTGTGTGTGTGTGTGTGTGTGTGTGCACGCTCAGTCTTGTCTGACTCTTTTCCACCCCATGAACTGCAGCCCACCAGGCTCCTCTGTTCATGAAAAATTTCAGGCAAGAATACTGGAGTGGGTTGCCCTTTCCTTCTCCAGGGGATCTTCTCAAACCAGGGATCAAAGGTTTTTCTGCATTGGCAGGAGGATTCTTTACCACTGAGCTACCTGGAAAGCCCCATGTATATATACATATTTATCTGTATAAGTGGTCCCACTCCTTTATAAAATCAATAGTTTTTGTTTTTTAGAGAAGTTTTGGATTTATAGAAAAATTACCTTTATACCTGGCTAATCTGGGTAACTCTCAGCTCTAACAAAGTATGGACTGGTAGTCACTGTTGTTCTACTTTTAAGATTATATCAAGGTGCTCTTGACTCCCCTTTCCTTGGTTTTCTTTTTAAATTTTGGCCTCTTTTTATTACTTTTTTACTTATTTATTTTCATCCATCTTTATTTTTTGGCCTGTGTGGCTCCCCCATTGCAGTGGCCTCTCTTGTTGCAGAGCACCAGCTCTAGACACGTGTGCTCCAGAGTGCTGGCTCGTCATTGGACACACTGGTCCAGCTGCTCCACAGCACGTGGATCTTCCTGGTCCAGGGATCGAACCGGTGCCCCTTGCAGTGCAAGGCGGACTCTTTACCCACTGGACCACCAGGGAAGCCCTTGATTCCCCTTGGGCAAAGGATGTGGCTTCTTGTTCAGTTTTTCAGTAACTCTATGTATTTTTGTATTGTCTTCTATTGGCAAATAAAAGGAAAACTAGTAAACCGATCAGTCACTTATGATTAGCAAAGAATGCGCTGTTCATTCCTATGTCCAAAATACTTATATTTGAGATTTGAATCTTTAGGTGGGGTGAATTCACACAGTATTAAACCTGGAATGGATGTCTGCCTATGGCAGATTCAGGTCGATGTGTGGCAGTAAACAACAAAACCCTGTAAAAAAAAAATTTTAAATGTGTCTAAGAAACCCCTTGAAATGGCTAAATTATGAAATTTGTTGCCTTAGTTGTTGGGGATGGGTTATATCGGGTAACACCATGGTTTCCAGGTTAGCACTAGTAGGTGAGCCTATTTTGAGCAACAATATATTTGTCGTGTGCACAAATGTGTTCTGTGTGTGTGTGTGTGTGTGTGTGTGTGTGTGCACGCTCAGTCTTGTCTGACTCTTTTCCACCCCATGAACTGCAGCCCACCAGGCTCCTCTGTTCATGAAAAATTTCAGGCAAGAATACTGGAGTGGGTTGCCCTTTCCTTCTCCAGGGGATCTTCTCAAACCAGGGATCAAGCCTATGTCTCCTGTGTCTCCTGCATTGGCAGGAGGATTCTTTACCACTGAGCTACCTGGAAAGCCCCATGTATATATACATATTTATCTGTATAAGTTATGATTGGATATGGAAGAATTTATAGCATATATAATAGCATATTATTTATTATATTATAAAACAATTTAATTAAAAGTTATAAAATAGATGTGCTTAAATATAGTTACAATATACTTATAGGGCTTCCCTGGTAGCTCAGAGGGTAAAGAATCCGGGCACCTGGCCTGGTTCAGTTCCTGAGTTGGGAAGAATCCATGGAGAAGGGAATGGCAACTCACTCCAGTATTCTTGCCTGGAGCATTTGATGGACAGAGAAGCCTGATGGGCTACAGTTCATGCGGTTGCAAAGAGTTGGATACAATAGATCAACTTTCACTCACAATACATTTGTATAATAATTATATGTCCATAAAATAATATATGCTAGAATATATAAACTATACATATATCCAGTTGCAGCTCCCGCTCCTTGGTCCTTCAGCTAAGCTGCTATTATATTACTCCTCTTGGTTGCCTTAGTCATACCTCTGTAAGTAGAACCTTTGTAAAGAAACTCTTCTCAAATCCTATTCTGAGAGTGCTATTTCCTTGTGGGACATTTGCCCTGTGAGCTGATATTTGGGCCTGTTTCCACTGGATTTTCCCAAGAAAGGGCAAAGACGATAGTGTCTTCATGTGAACTCAGTATCCCTGTGTGAGCTGTTCTTCTTTTCCAGACCTTGTGATAAGTTAGAGATCAGCATGATTTTTCAATGTTTTAACACTGGGGGGGTTCTGGAACACACAAGTTGTATGGGACCAAAGGCACTGTATTGGGCAGGAGAGGGAAGCCTGGGAGAAATCCTGATCACTACTTGCAAACGGGGGTCATTCTAGGTAATGGGATGGTCTGAGCTAGGGAGTCAGGGCAGAGCCTGAGGCATTTGCTGGGTTATTTCCTCTGGCATGTCCTGCCGACTCCTTGGGCAGACTAAGTCTAGGTTATGTGACGTGGATGTGGTCATCTTTGTTTTTCATTTTTGCTGGCTGGAAGGTCTTTTTCTTGTTTTCTCATCTTCTTTCAAAAGGATTATCTTTAATCTGGGTCATGGTGACAAATATTTTTCCAAATCTTTTGGAGCAGTAAATTCAATAAATCAAGGATTAGTCAGAGCTGGGAAAGGCTGTGGTGACTCATGCAATGGCTCTCAGGCTTGGCCAACTGCAAGAGCTACAGGAGGTACTTTCAGAAATCCCCCTGTGGGCTGACCTGGTGCAGAAACTCCAAGCTAGAGGTGACCCCAGGAACACAACCCCACAAGTCCCGCAACTCTGAAAATGTCTGGAAATCTTAGGCATAGCTTTGGACTTGCCATACAATTTGTAGGCAGGAAAATCCCAGTTTGCATCTGGATCCAATACCCTCCTTTGACTTATAAGGAAACCAAGGCCCAAAGAACAAGATCACATCCTTGGACACATGTCACAGCTTGGACCAGAGCCCAAATCTCCCAGCTCCAATGGGCTTCCTCAAGGTGCCGCAGAGGTAACAAATTTTGAGGTGCAAGCTGGTGTGACGGGCGTTAGGCACTCTCAAGTATCAGGTAATTTATCCTGCTCAGTCTGGCAGAATCCAGTCCCGAGAGGAGGGGCAACTTCAGCTCCTCCCACTTCTGGTGCGGGGTGTGTGTCTCCCCCTCTCAGAAGCCAAGAGCAGGGTAGAATGCACGGCAGAGACCCGGTGGCACAAGATGGGTGGAAATGTGGGGGAAGCCATCCGGGCTACATCCCTCCACTCTTTTTTATGTATGTTGCTGCTGTCTAATCACTCTCCTTTCTAGCAACCTGCCAAGCGTGTTACCAAGCAGAGCAGCAGCACTTTTTGGGAAAATGAAAAAAAAAGCCACCTTTGAATGAAACCCTTTGACTATATATGCTTTTCAGAAAGGGTAGTCGTTCACTGGCTAATGATATGTATTTGATCAGTGAATTTTGCACTGTTAATGAGGTGGGTCAGAAGAGCCGTTTTAAAAAATGCATTGTTATGAATATGATCTGCATATTTTGGGAGATAAAACGGCTTTATGTTGAAAAATTGAAATGGGAAGAGCCTGGGCAGATACACTGATGACCCCAAAGAACTCCTGATATGGTATAAATGTTACTGCTTTTTCTTGTTTTCTCATCTTCTTTCAAAAGGATTATCTTTAATCTGGGTCATGGTGACAAATATTTTCCAAATCTTTTGGAGCAGTAAATTCAATAAATCAAGGATTAGTCAGAGCTGGGAAAGGCTGTGGTGACTCATGCAATGGCTCTCAGGCTTGGCCAACTGCAAGAGCTACAGGAGGTACTTTCAGAAATCCCCCTGTGGGCTGACCTGGTGCAGAAACTCCAAGCTAGAGGTGACCCCAGGAACACAACCCCACAAGTCCCGCAACTCTGAAAATGTCTGGAAATCTTAGGCATAGCTTTGGACTTGCCATACAATTTGTAGGCAGGAAAATCCCAGTTTGCATCTGGATCCAATACCCTCCTTTGACTTATAAGGAAACCAAGGCCCAAAGAACAAGATCACATCCTTGGACACATGTCACAGCTTGGACCAGAGCCCAAATCTCCCAGCTCCAATGGGCTTCCTCAAGGTGCCGCAGAGGTAACAAATTTTGAGGTGCAAGCTGGTGTGACGGGCGTTAGGCACTCTCAAGTATCAGGTAATTTATCCTGCTCAGTCTGGCAGAATCCAGTCCCGAGAGGAGGGGCAACTTCAGCTCCTCCCACTTCTGGTGCGGGGGTGTGTGTCTCCCTCTCTCAGAAGCCAAGAGCAGGGTAGAATGCACGGCAGAGACCCGGTGGCACAAGATGGGTGGAAATGTGGGGGAAGCCATCCGGGCTACATCCCTCCACTCTTTTTTATGTATGTTGCTGCTGTCTAATCACTCTCCTTTCTAGCAACCTGCCAAGCGTGTTACCAAGCAGAGCAGCAGCACTTTTTGGGAAAATGAAAAAAAAAGCCACCTTTGAATGAAACCCTTTGACTATATATGCTTTTCAGAAAGGGTAGTCGTTCACTGGCTAATGATATGTATTTGATCAGTGAATTTTGCACTGTTAATGAGGTGGGTCAGAAGAGCCGTTTTAAAAAATGCATTGTTATGAATATGATCTGCATATTTTGGGAGATAAAACGGCTTTATGTTGATGAAAAATTGAAATGGGAAGAGCCTGGGCAGATACACTGATGACCCCAAAGAACTCCTGATATGGTATAAATGTTACTGCTGGTGACAGAAAGTTAAATGAGTTTGAAATAAAAATAATTTATTTCATTGCATCCTGGTTAAAGAGACTGAGTGCACAGATGCTCCGTGACCACTCTGAGATCTGTAATTTAGTTGTGACAGATTTCCATAAATGGGGTTTAGAGCTGGATTTTATATATTAAAAACTGAGTGCGACAGATAAAAAGCCATTCCAATTTCAATTACTTGAGCCTTTATGGTCCATGTGGTGAATATTTAATGGCCAGGAATGGAGAACTGTTTCCACAGGTACAATATATTTACTTAACCTGACTGGCTGGATGCCTTGGGGGATCTTTTTCTTCCAGTTAGAAATCTTGTTGAGAGCACAGACTCTTCTGTTGTCCCCAAAGTCTGGTTTGTCGCGGTCACTGAGGCCAGCATTTCCCATGAATCAGTTATAGCAAAGACATCTCTTGCTTTCCAGAAAGGAGGTGAGGGATATGGTGCATCTGGGTATTGGTACTTGAAATTACATAGTGGACTTATTGCTCTGAGCATAGTTCTTCCAGGAACGTGTGTGCTGTTGTTCATCTTTAGCTTTCTATTTTTTTTTTTTAAAGTTTTCAGCAAATTCCAGGGCAAATGGCTCTAAATTTTTTGGATGATAAAAAGCACCCATTGGCTTTCCACCCGAAGATATCGGCTGTTAATATTTTCTTTATGTATTGGTTGCACTGGGTCTTCAACGCTGCCTTGAGTCTTCATTGCTGGGCATGAGCTTTCTCTCACTGTGGTGAGCGGGGTCTACTCTGTAGCTTTGGTGCAAGGGCTTCTCCCTGCAGTACCTTCTCTTGTTGCAGAGCATGGCTCTAGGGGGTGGGATGATACACTCTTTTGACTATATATGCCCTTTTCAGAAGGGTAGTCGTTCACTGGCTAATGATATGTATTTGATCAGTGAATTTTGCACTGTTAATGAGGTGGGTCAGAAGAGCCGTTTTAAAAAATGCATTGTTATGAATATGATCTGCATATTTTGGGAGATAAAACGGCTTTATGTTGATGAAAAATTGAAATGGGAAGAGCCTGGGCAGATACACTGATGACCCCAAAGAACTCCTGATATGGTATAAATGTTACTGCTGGTGACAGAAAGTTAAATGAGTTTGAAATAAAAATAATTTATTTCATTGCATCCTGGTTAAAGAGACTGAGTGCACAGATGCTCCGTGACCACTCTGAGATCTGTAATTTAGTTGTGACAGATTTCCATAAATGGGGTTTAGAGCTGGATTTTATATATTAAAAACTGAGTGCGACAGATAAAAAGCCATTCCAATTTCAATTACTTGAGCCTTTATGGTCCATGTGGTGAATATTTAATGGCCAGGAATGGAGAACTGTTTCCACAGGTACAATATATTTACTTAACCTGACTGGCTGGATGCCTTGGGGGATCTTTTTCTTCCAGTTAGAAATCTTGTTGAGAGCACAGACTCTTCTGTTGTCCCCAAAGTCTGGTTTGTCGCGGTCACTGAGGCCAGCATTTCCCATGAATCAGTTATAGCAAAGACATCTCTTGCTTTCCAGAAAGGAGGTGAGGGATATGGTGCATCTGGGTATTGGTACTTGAAATTACATAGTGGACTTATTGCTCTGAGCATAGTTCTTCCAGGAACGTGTGTGCTGTTGTTCATCTTTAGCTTTCTATTTTTTTTTTTTAAAGTTTTCAGCAAATTCCAGGGCAAATGGCTCTAAATTTTTTGGATGATAAAAAGCACCCATTGGCTTTCCACCCGAAGATATCGGCTGTTAATATTTTCTTTATGTATTGGTTGCACTGGGTCTTCAACGCTGCCTTGAGTCTTCATTGCTGGGCATGAGCTTTCTCTCACTGTGGTGAGCGGGGTCTACTCTGTAGCTTTGGTGCAAGGGCTTCTCCCTGCAGTACCTTCTCTTGTTGCAGAGCATGGCTCTAGGTGGATGGGCTCAGTAGTTGTGGCGAGTAAACAGTTGCTCTGAGGCAGGTGAAATCTTCCCAGACCAGGAACGGAACCTGTGTCCCTTGCATTGGCAGGCAGATAACTAACTACTGGACCACCAGGGATGTTCCTGCTGTTAATATTTTTATGCATAATAATTCAGAACTTTTTTAATGCTTAAAGATATCTGAATCTACACATACAAATTTAAATATAAACATGGTGCCATGTAAAATACACACTTTTAAAACCTGCTCGTTTTGTGGAGATACAGTGTTAATGCTATGGTTTTTTAATGCTTGCATTGTATTTCGTTATATGGATAGTCTGTGATTTATTGAATCAGCATCTTGGTAGATGTTTGGGCTATTTTCAGTTTTTCATGTTCAAAACCAGGCTGCTTAGACCTGTATCTTTATAGGCTTTTGGAGGACAGCTTCTTATAAGAGGAATTTCTGGGGAATAAGTGTGCAGTCTTTCAAAGTTCTAGAACATTTTGTTCTACTGCCCTTTACACCATATTTTAATTTTTGCCAAGAGAAGTGGGAACTCACTGTTGTTTTAATTTGCATTCCTTAATTGCTAAGGTTTCTGTTTTCCCCACTTGTATTTATTCTTTATTTACTAGAAGATCAGCTCACACAGGTTGAGATGTTCATTTGTTTTGTTTCTTTTCAATCTTTCATTCCTAGAAGAGTGCTTGACACAGAGAAGGAGAAGGAGCTCAAATATTTGTTGGATGTGGAGTGAATTGCCTTTCCTGTCCTTTTGCTCATTTTTTTCCCTAAAAATGTGCTCGTCTTTTTTATCACTGCTTTTGAAGGGCATTTTATATACTAGAGATGTTAGTTCTTTGTCATTTGTAGGGAAGATTTTTTTTTCCAGTTTGCTTTTCATGTTTTGACTTCAAGAATTTAAAATTGTGCCTATGGAAATAATTTGTGTTTTAACAGGGCCAACTGTATACAGATTTTCTTTAGTTTTACCTTTCCTTTGCAGCTTGAGAAAGGAATTTCTCATTCTAGAATGATAAAACTGGAACCTTGACTTTTTTCTAGTTACTTTTAGTGGCTTCATTTCAAACCTTGAAGTAGCTCATTTACCTGAACATGTTTTAATAAAAAATAGAGGTTTACCTGGAGTTTTTTTCCTCCCACGTGATTTATCATAATCTTTCCTTCCCCCATGGTTGTCAGACCCTTAATGCTAGGCAACTGGAAGGAGGGAACTAAGATTCAGTTTTCATTTTTCACATTTTCCAGATGTGTGATGTTTGCTCTATAGTTTTCCTGACCTAGCTGTGCCAGGTAGATGTGATCTCCAGTTTGCAGATCCAGTTTGCAGAGGAGACTGAGGCAAGAGGTAAGACATTTGTCTTCCCAGGTAGCACTAGTGGTAAAGAACCTGCCTTCAATGCAGGAGACATAAGAGACATGGGTTGACCAGTGGGTCAGGAAGATCCCCTGGAAGAGGGCATGGCAAACCACTCCTGTATTCTTGGCTGGAGAATCCCATGGACAGAGGGAGCCTGGTGGACTACAGTCCATAGGGGAGGAATTTTATAAGAGGAATTTCTGGGGAATAAGTGTGCAGTCTTTCAAAGTTCTAGAACATTTTGTTCTACTGCCCTTTACACCATATTTTAATTTTTGCCAAGAGAAGTGGGAACTCACTGTTGTTTTAATTTGCATTCCTTAATTGCTAAGGTTTCTGTTTTCCCCACTTGTATTTATTCTTTATTTACTAGAAGATCAGCTCACACAGGTTGAGATGTTCATTTGTTTTGTTTCTTTTCAATCTTTCATTCCTAGAAGAGTGCTTGACACAGAGAAGGAGAAGGAGCTCAAATATTTGTTGGATGTGGAGTGAATTGCCTTTCCTGTCCTTTTGCTCATTTTTTTCCCTAAAAATGTGCTCGTCTTTTTTATCACTGCTTTTGAAGGGCATTTTATATACTAGAGATGTTAGTTCTTTGTCATTTGTAGGGAAGATTTTTTTTTCCAGTTTGCTTTTCATGTTTTGACTTCAAGAATTTAAAATTGTGCCTATGGAAATAATTTGTGTTTTAACAGGGCCAACTGTATACAGATTTTCTTTAGTTTTACCTTTCCTTTGCAGCTTGAGAAAGGAATTTCTCATTCTAGAATGATAAAACTGGAACCTTGACTTTTTTTTCTAGTTACTTTTAGTGGCTTCATTTCAAACCTTGAAGTAGCTCATTTACCTGAACATGTTTTAATAAAAAATAGAGGTTTACCTGGAGTTTTTTTCCTCCCACGTGATTTATCATAATCTTTCCTTCCCCCATGGTTGTCAGACCCTTAATGCTAGGCAACTGGAAGGAGGGAACTAAGATTCAGTTTTCATTTTTCACATTTTCCAGATGTGTGATGTTTGCTCTATAGTTTTCCTGACCTAGCTGTGCCAGGTAGATGTGATCTCCAGTTTGCAGATCCAGTTTGCAGAGGAGACTGAGGCAAGAGGTAAGACATTTGTCTTCCCAGGTAGCACTAGTGGTAAAGAACCTGCCTTCAATGCAGGAGACATAAGAGACATGGGTTGACCAGTGGGTCAGGAAGATCCCCTGGAAGAGGGCATGGCAAACCACTCCTGTATTCTTGGCTGGAGAATCCCATGGACAGAGGGAGCCTGGTGGACTACAGTCCATAGGGGTAGCAAAGAGTCGGACATGACTGAAGAGACTTAGAATGTGCGCATGCGCTTAGCAAACTCAGGTCCTCAGCCCAGAGACCCTGCTCTTCCCACAGTATTCGGCTGCTTCAGCCATGCTTCTTCCCTCAACCTCTGTGTGTCTCCATGGCTAAGTATTCTGCTAAGTAGTGGGGCCACAGGTACTTAATGATGTTACAGCCGACCTGCTAAACCACTAAAAAGTTGAAATTCTCAAGTTAAGATTAGAGAAAAGTAGTATTTTGGTGGAGGAAGTAAAGATGTATTTTTAGCCTCTCTTTCTTTTCCTAAAACCTGACAGAGTCTTTCAAACATCTTTTCTTGGCTCCTGGACTTGATGTTGCCAAAGACAAGTGCAGTAATTGGCAGCAGAGAGTTTGAGTTTTAAGTACTTAGCATGGAATGAAGGTTACTGTGTGGAAAATGAGGATAATGATTGTTATTTCAGATATGTAAAATGCATTCAAAGTCATAAGTGTTTGGTAATTCTAGGATGGCAAACATTATTATTTTATTGTTGAAATACAATTTGCTCCACTGAGTTGCAGCACTGCACTTAAAGTGATGCTATTAAAGAACGATGTTTTGTTCAATAGTTGTGCTTTGTGTGTATTTCTTGTGCAATAGCAGCATTGATCATATTGCTTTTTCTAAACTGTGAGCTAAATGTGAACAATCACTTGAGTATACTTTTAATGATGCTGAGAATTTAAATTCTGCAGCAATGTTAATCTGGCAAGGCAATGCACTGACACCTAAAGCAATGAAAAACAATCATGCATTTTTAGAGGCTTTTGTCCATGCATATTGGCACATGAATTTGCATTTTTATATTAATTCATTTTAATTATTGGTCACAGTTTGATACATAAACTTGGACAAAAGTAATAATTTTAGGTTTATAAGAATATAATCGGTTATGCATTATCATCTTATGCCCATAATTATAAAATTAATTAGAATACCTAAAATATATAATAGAAAATAATACTTAGTAAATATCTATATTATATACTAAGTGTGTTATGTAATTATTATTGTGTGTTCAGAAGCTCTCAGGCTGATCCCATGCTGTCTTCCCTCGACATGACTGAAGAGACTTAGAATGCATGCGCTTAGCAAACTCAGGTCCTCAGCCCAGAGACCCTGCTCTTCCCAGTATTCGGCTGCTTCAGCCATGCTTCTTCCCTCAACCTCTGTGTGTCTCCATGGCTAAGTATTCTGCTAAGTAGTGGGGCCACAGGTACTTAATGATGTTACAGCCGACCTGCTAAACCACTAAAAAGTTGAAATTCTCAAGTTAAGATTAGAGAAAAGTAGTATTTTGGTGGAGGAAGTAAAGATGTATTTTTAGCCTCTCTTTCTTTTCCTAAAACCTGACAGAGTCTTTCAAACATCTTTTCTTGGCTCCTGGACTTGATGTTGCCAAAGACAAGTGCAGTAATTGGCAGCAGAGAGTTTGAGTTTTAAGTACTTAGCATGGAATGAAGGTTACTGTGTGGAAAATGAGGATAATGATTGTTATTTCAGATATGTAAAATGCATTCAAAGTCATAAGTGTTTGGTAATTCTAGGATGGCAAACATTATTATTTTATTGTTGAAATACAATTTGCTCCACTGAGTTGCAGCACTGCACTTAAAGTGATGCTATTAAAGAACGATGTTTTGTTCAATAGTTGTGCTTTGTGTGTATTTCTTGTGCAATAGCAGCATTGATCATATTGCTTTTTCTAAACTGTGAGCTAAATGTGAACAATCACTTGAGTATACTTTTAGTGATGCTGAGAATTGAAATTCTGCAGCAATGTTAATCTGGCAAGGCAATGCACTGACACCTAAAGCAATGAAAAACAATCATGCATTTTTAGAGGCTTTTGTCCATGCATATTGGCACATGAATTTGCATTTTTATATTAATTCATTTTAATTATTGGTCACAGTTTGATACATAAACTTGGACAAAAGTAATAATTTTAGGTTTATAAGAATATAATCGGTTATGCATTATCATCTTATGCCCATAATTATAAAATTAATTAGAATACCTAAAATATATAATAGAAAATAATACTTAGTAAATATCTATATTATATACTAAGTGTGTTATGTAATTATTATTGTGTGTTCAGACACTAGTCATGTCTGACTCTTTGTGATCCCATGGACTGTAGCCTGCCAGGCTTCTCTGTCAATGGGATTCTCCTGGCAAGAATACTGGAGTCGAGTGCCATTTCCTCCAATTATAATTATTATAAATTATGTTAAGTTGATTATCAACAATAATTATATTTTAGAATTAAAACATGATATAGTATCATTTTGAAATGTTTTCTCCTGTGCGACTTGTTTTCCATTTTCTTGAGTCTTTCTAAGAGCATACATTTTAATTTTGATGAAGTTAGTTTATCGTTTTTTTTCTTTGTAGTATGCTTTTTGAAATTGATTGTTTATACCAAAGTTTTGAAGATTTTCCCATATATTTTCTTCTACAAGATTATTGGTTTAATTTTTACCTCTAGGCCTATGATTGATTTCAAATTAATTATTGTGTATGATGTGAGGATCATTGAGATGCATGAGGGTTCATTTTTTTTCCATATGGGTATCAAATTGTTCTGTTATCATTTGTTGAAATATTCTATTTTCTCATCAAATCACCTTGGTATCTTTATAAAAAATCAGTTACGTGTATGTGTAGGTACATTTCTGAACACTGTACTGTGTTACATTTCTTTATATGTAAGTCTTATGCTAAAACCAGTGCACCAATCTGAAGGTTATTTTCAGTGGGTAAAGAATTCTCAGTTGACACTATTTTTTTTCTTTTAGCACTTAAAGGTCTCATTCCATTGTTTGGGAAATCCCATTATTTCTAATGAGAAGCCAGTTTGTGTTATTATCTGATTGTATATAATGAGTGTGTTCCCTCTAGTTGTGTTTGGCAGTTCTAGCTATAACTGGCTCCCAGTAAGATGTGTGTCACTCACCCACCGTCTTAGCTGTTCCAAAGATTGTTTTTTTTGTTTGAATATATAAATTCATTTAATTAGGTAATTATACTCTGACAAAGTAATTTTATTATAAAATCGGTTATGCATTATCATCTTATGCCCATAATTATAAAATTAATTAGAATACCTAAAATATATAATAGAAAATAATACTTAGTAAATATCTATATTATATACTAAGTGTGTTATGTAATTATTATTGTGTGTTCAGACACTAGTCATGTCTGACTCTTTGTGATCCCATGGACTGTAGCCTGCCAGGCTTCTCTGTCAATGGGATTCTCCTGGCAAGAATACTGGAGTCGAGTGCCATTTCCTCCAATTATAATTATTATAAATTATGTTAAGTTGATTATCAACAATAATTATATTTTAGAATTAAAACATGATATAGTATCATTTTGAAATGTTTTCTCCTGTGCGACTTGTTTTCCATTTTCTTGAGTCTTTCTAAGAGCATACATTTTAATTTTGATGAAGTTAGTTTATCGTTTTTTTTCTTTGTAGTATGCTTTTTGAAATTGATTGTTTATACCAAAGTTTTGAAGATTTTCCCATATATTTTCTTCTACAAGATTATTGGTTTAATTTTTACCTCTAGGCCTATGATTGATTTCAAATTAATTATTGTGTATGATGTGAGGATCATTGAGATGCATGAGGGTTCATTTTTTTTCCATATGGGTATCAAATTGTTCTGTTATCATTTGTTGAAATATTCTATTTTCTCATCAAATCACCTTGGTATCTTTATAAAAAATCAGTTACGTGTATGTGTAGGTACATTTCTGAACACTGTACTGTGTTACATTTCTTTATATGTAAGTCTTATGCTAAAACCAGTGCACCAATCTGAAGGTTATTTTCAGTGGGTAAAGAATTCTCAGTTGACACTATTTTTTTTCTTTTAGCACTTAAAGGTCTCATTCCATTGTTTGGGAAATCCCATTATTTCTAATGAGAAGCCAGTTTGTGTTATTATCTGATTGTATATAATGAGTGTGTTCCCTCTAGTTGTGTTTGGCAGTTCTAGCTATAACTGGCTCCCAGTAAGATGTGTGTCACTCACCCACCGTCTTAGCTGTTCCAAAGATTGTTTTTTTTGTTTGTTTGTTTTTTTAAAACTTTGGCCTCTTTTTGTTGGTCTTTCATTTAGTTATTTTCATCCATCTTTGTTCTTTGCCCTGTGTGGGCCTCCCACTGCCGTGGCCTCTTTTTTTGCCAAGCACTGCCTCTGGGCACATGTGCTCCAGAGTGCAGGCTTGCAATTGGACACACCTGTGCAGCCGCTCTGTGGCACGTGGGATCCAGGCCAGAAATCGAACTGGTGCCCCTTACACGGCAAGGCAGACTCTACCCACTGGACCACCAGGGAAGCCCTGTTCTAAAGGTTTTTATGGAGCACTAACCATGTATGCCAGGCACTGTTCTAGTTTCTATTTCAAAAGGGCAGCATCAAAATGGGGAATATCTGGATAAGCTTTATAAATGACAATAACCACTCATGGTAATTGCAGTACTTTTCGTAGAGCAGATGCTCAGCACACATATGACTGGTTAATGAATGCATTTAGTGGTTGATTTTGGAACACTAAGGATGACACTTTACCTCTGTTGTCCTTGGGGTCCTTACTCACCATTCATAGTTTGGTGCTAAAACTTTATTTTCACCTGGTCACGTTTTAAGATAACCCTTAAATTTGGAACTTTTTTTTTTTAAACTTTTATTTTGCTTTTAACTTTTACAGAGTTTTGTTGTTTTCACATATGGGTATCAAATTGTTCTGTTATCATTTGTTGAAATATTCTATTTTCTCATCAAATCACCTTGGTATCTTTATAAAAATCAGTTACTGAAATTTTTTTGTGTTTTACATTTCTTTATATGTAAGTCTTATGCTAAAACCAGTGCACCAATCTGAAGGTTATTTTCAGTGGGTAAAGAATTCTCAGTTGACACTATTTTTTTTCTTTTAGCACTTAAAGGTCTCATTCCATTGTTTGGGAAATCCCATTATTTCTAATGAGAAGCCAGTTTGTGTTATTATCTGATTGTATATAATGAGTGTGTTCCCTCTAGTTGTGTTTGGCAGTTCTAGCTATAACTGGCTCCCAGTAAGATGTGTGTCACTCACCCACCGTCTTAGCTGTTCCAAAGATTGTTTTTTTTGTTTGTTTGTTTTTTTAAAACTTTGGCCTCTTTTTGTTGGTCTTTCATTTAGTTATTTTCATCCATCTTTGTTCTTTGCCCTGTGTGGGCCTCCCACTGCCGTGGCCTCTTTTTTTGCCAAGCACTGCCTCTGGGCACATGTGCTCCAGAGTGCAGGCTTGCAATTGGACACACCTGTGCAGCCGCTCTGTGGCACGTGGGATCCAGGCCAGAAATCGAACTGGTGCCCCTTACACGGCAAGTGTTCTAAAGGTTTTTATGGAGCACTAACCATGTATGCCAGGCACTGTTCTAGTTTCTATTTCAAAAGGGCAGCATCAAAATGGGGAATATCTGGATAAGCTTTATAAATGACAATAACCACTCATGGTAATTGCAGTACTTTTCGTAGAGCAGATGCTCAGCACACATATGACTGGTTAATGAATGCATTTAGTGGTTGATTTTGGAACACTAAGGATGACACTTTACCTCTGTTGTCCTTGGGGTCCTTACTCACCATTCATAGTTTGGTGCTAAAACTTTATTTTCACCTGGTCACGTTTTAAGATAACCCTTAAATTTGGAACTTTTTTTTTTTAAACTTTTATTTTGCTTTTAACTTTTACAGAGTTTTGTTGTTTTCACATATGTATGTTCCCAAATTATGTATATCACCCCCCTCCCACCCCTCCTGACCATCACACAGCACCCGTGAAGGATCTCCTTTTCTCACAGAGCAATGACTATAGCTATTTTCTTCACTTATGATAGTACAGGCCTTCATGCTACTTCCTTTATGCCTCCCACCCTCTGTTCCTTCCCCACAGTGTCCATATGTCCACCGTCCGTGTCTGTCTTAATTTGGAACTTCTTGAGAGTAACAGTTGTATTGCCACAAAACCTCTAACACATTTGCTATATTCCTATAAATTCAGGTTGCCAAGAGTCAGACATGACTGAATGACTGAACTGAACTATAAACTCAGGAGAATCTACTCCACCTTTAAAAGTTTATTGGAGCATATTGATTTACAGTGTTCTGCTAGTTGCTGGTGTACAGCAAGGCAAATCAGTTATGCATATAATATATCCACTCCTTTCTAGATTATTTTCTCATATAGGTCATTACAGAGTATTGAGTAGCGTTCCCTGTACAATACAGTAGACCTGTACTAATTATCTATTTTATATATAGTAGTGTGTTTGCCAGTCCATTTTTAAAATAGATGACAATGATGTTACTGATCTGGGACAGAAAGACCTCTGAAGAGTGACTAAATAGTGTGTGTAGGTAAATGTTTATAAGCACAAAGGCTTTTTGCATTGGTGAGCCAGGTAGCATAAGAGGCTCATTTACCAGACATTTTGTTGTGGTTCATTTATCTTTCATCAGTTTTGTTTTTGCACTCTGATTCATTTTCGTTGCTTTCTTCTGGGTGCTTTCCGTATCTCTTAAACATCTTGCTGCATATTTTGTTGATATCCCACTGATAATAGTCTGAATTCAATCAGAAGAGAAACATTCTACATTCAAAAGGGGGAAAAAAACCCATTTCTTGGGATGTGACTAGCTCCCACGTAAAATACTGGATCATTTCTTCAATAGCGTGAAGATAAACAAGTCACATAATACCTTCAGATATATAGCTCATCTCGCCATTAACCAGGCCGTGTGTGCGAAGTGGGAGATAGGGCACACTATCTGGAGTGTAAATCTTGAGATGTGTCAGTGATGTGAGTTAAATGGAGTGGAGCGATGCTGTTTATCCTCACAGTAAAGGAGGCGGCATAGTGAAGCAGGCCTGTTTAGAGCTCTTCAGCGATTTATGAGTTTTTCTACACCAGGAGGTGAGGCAAGTACTTAAAATTACTGAGGTATGTCCTAACCAATTACAGAATTCTCAAGTGAGAAGCTCCAATTAGTTACATTTGGAAGAAGAGCTGGCAATTAAACTATCCGGTCAGGCAAACAGAAGATGGAAACTTAGAGCTGCATCAGACAAAAATACAGTATTTATACCAATCTACTCTGAAAGAACATTGTCCGAATATAAAATCTCTCTCTCAGCACAGAGAACAGACCTAATAGGATTTCCTCCTAAGAAAGCTAATGAGTAGTTTGAAAGATAGAGTAGGAACATGGAGAATGGTCAGTAGTGACTCGAGCATAGGTTGAAATACGGTAAGGAGGGCTCGGGCAAGCCACGGTCTGGAGAAGCAGCCGTGGCATATACTAAGAGGCCAGTGATGTTTTCTTGAAGTGTAACATGTCATCTGGGGTCCTTTCCAAGCTACTTTCTACAAGATTTCATCCAGGAGAGGGGAGGAGGGCAGTTCTTTCTACCTGGGCTTTGAGTTCCATGAGGAACATGTTGACTAACCTTGTCTCAAGGCATGATCAGTGTTTTTTCCTTCCAGTCTTCTAGAACGTTGTCAGTTTTCTTCCTACAAAGGCTTTTGCATTGGTGAGCCAGGTAGCATAAGAGGCTCATTTACCAGACATTTTGTTGTGGTTCATTTATCTTTCATCAGTTTTGTTTTGCACTCTGATTCATTTTCGTTGCTTTCTTCTGGGTGCTTTCCGTATCTCTTAAACATCTTGCTGCATATTTTGTTGATATCCCACTGATAATAGTCTGAATTCAATCAGAAGAGAAACATTCTACATTCAAAAGGGGGAAAAAAACCCATTTCTTGGGATGTGACTAGCTCCCACGTAAAATACTGGATCATTTCTTCAATAGCGTGAAGATAAACAAGTCACATAATACCTTCAGATATATAGCTCATCTCGCCATTAACCAGGCCGTGTGTGCGAAGTGGGAGATAGGGCACACTATCTGGAGTGTAAATCTTGAGATGTGTCAGTGATGTGAGTTAAATGGAGTGGAGCGATGCTGTTTATCCTCACAGTAAAGGAGGCGGCATAGTGAAGCAGGCCTGTTTAGAGCTCTTCAGCGATTTATGAGTTTTTCTACACCAGGAGGTGAGGCAAGTACTTAAAATTACTGAGGTATGTCCTAACCAATTACAGAATTCTCAAGTGAGAAGCTCCAATTAGTTACATTTGGAAGAAGAGCTGGCAATTAAACTATCCGGTCAGGCAAACAGAAGATGGAAACTTAGAGCTGCATCAGACAAAAATACAGTATTTATACCAATCTACTCTGAAAGAACATTGTCCGAATATAAAATCTCTCTCTCAGCACAGAGAACAGACCTAATAGGATTTCCTCCTAAGAAAGCTAATGAGTAGTTTGAAAGATAGAGTAGGAACATGGAGAATGGTCAGTAGTGACTCGAGCATAGGTTGAAATACGGTAAGGAGGGCTCGGGCAAGCCACGGTCTGGAGAAGCAGCCGTGGCATATACTAAGAGGCCAGTGATGTTTTCTTGAAGTGTAACATGTCATCTGGGGTCCTTTCCAAGCTACTTTCTACAAGATTTCATCCAGGAGAGGGGAGGAGGGCAGTTCTTTCTACCTGGGCTTTGAGTTCCATGAGGAACATGTTGACTAACCTTGTCTCAAGGCATGATCAGTGTTTTTTCCTTCCAGTCTTCTAGAGCTGTTGCTCTTGATCTTCCTGTCTCTGACTTGCACATTTTCCTGAGACACTCCTTGAATTACAATGGCAAAGACATTTAAATCCTCAACAAATGTCATTTGAGCATACAGGTCAGTTTTCCACAGGTTTATAAGAACTTACATTTTGGAAGGAGGGCTGTAACCTTAAGGAGATTTAGGCTGCACTTGACCTCTGGAGAGCTCTCATTTTGTGAGGTCTTCAGGTCCCTGTGATGCCTGGAGATAATATTACAGGTTTCATAGTTACAGCCAAAGAGGTTTATAATCAAGCCTGGAGGAAACATTAAGTTCTAGATCACAGAACTTCATTTTAGAAAGTCTCTACATCCTTATTTATTTTCACTCCCAGGAAATACCCTTGGAAATTCATTCTTTAGGTAGGAATTGCTGCTCTAGGAAACTGGCTAGGGGTTGTGACTTTTGCTGACTGTCGTCCTGTTTTTCCAGTGATTCTCAAGGATACTGGGGGCCGATGGCCAATGAGTCAGAGCTTGGGGTTGAAAGGAGGTTTTGAGAACAAAAACATTGTGAAAAAGTTTATGAGAACCAAGCAGTCCATTTTCTTCATAGTGTTTCATTACTGTGTCAAGTAATGGGACTGTATCTGTGGCTTTACATTAGCTCAGAGAATTGCTGTCATCTTGCATTTGAACAGGTTTGTGGTAGTGTTGTTTTACAGATGCCCACATGTGTCTCAGTAGGTACCCTAGCAATGGAGGTATTAAAAAATATTTTATTAAATTTATTTTTGGCTGCACTAGGTCTTCCTTGCTGTGCTCGGGCTTTCTCTAGTTGTAAATAACACTTCATTGCACATGCTGATGACTTCAGTAGGTGTGGTGTAAGAGCATAGTTTGAAAGTAGGTGACATGGAGAATGGTCAGTAGTGACTCGAGCATAGGTTGAAATACGGTAAGGAGGGCTCGGGCAAGCCACGGTCTGGAGAAGCAGCCGTGGCATATACTAAGAGGCCAGTGATGTTTTCTTGAAGTGTAACATGTCATCTGGGGTCCTTTCCAAGCTACTTTCTACAAGATTTCATCCAGGAGAGGGGAGGAGGGCAGTTCTTTCTACCTGGGCTTTGAGTTCCATGAGGAACATGTTGACTAACCTTGTCTCAAGGCATGATCAGTGTTTTTTCCTTCCAGTCTTCTAGAGCTGTTGCTCTTGATCTTCCTGTCTCTGACTTGCACATTTTCCCTGAGACACTCCTTGAATTACAATGGCAAAGACATTTAAATCCTCAACAAATGTCATTTGAGCATACAGGTCAGTTTTCCACAGGTTTATAAGAACTTACATTTTGGAAGGAGGGCTGTAACCTTAAGGAGATTTAGGCTGCACTTGACCTCTGGAGAGCTCTCATTTTGTGAGGTCTTCAGGTCCCTGTGATGCCTGGAGATAATATTACAGGTTTCATAGTTACAGCCAAAGAGGTTTATAATCAAGCCTGGAGGAAACATTAAGTTCTAGATCACAGAACTTCATTTTAGAAAGTCTCTACATCCTTATTTATTTTCACTCCCAGGAAATACCCTTGGAAATTCATTCTTTAGGTAGGAATTGCTGCTCTAGGAAACTGGCTAGGGGTTGTGACTTTTGCTGACTGTCGTCCTGTTTTTCCAGTGATTCTCAAGGATACTGGGGGCCGATGGCCAATGAGTCAGAGCTTGGGGTTGAAAGGAGGTTTTGAGAACAAAAACATTGTGAAAAAGTTTATGAGAACCAAGCAGTCCATTTTCTTCATAGTGTTTCATTACTGTGTCAAGTAATGGGACTGTATCTGTGGCTTTACATTAGCTCAGAGAATTGCTGTCATCTTGCATTTGAACAGGTTTGTGGTAGTGTTGTTTTACAGATGCCCACATGTGTCTCAGTAGGTACCCTAGCAATGGAGGTATTAAAAAATATTTTATTAAATTTATTTTTGGCTGCACTAGGTCTTCCTTGCTGTGCTCGGGCTTTCTCTAGTTGTAAATAACACTTCATTGCACAGCATGATTCTGTGACTCCTGAGCTCTAGAGCACAGGGTCAGTAGGTGTGGTGTATGGGCTTTGTTGCCCCACAGTATGTGGGATCTTTCCAGATCAGAGGTGGAACCCGTGTCCCCAGCATTGACAGATGGGTTTTTAGCCTCTGAACCACAGGGAAATCCTAAATGGAATTCTTATCGGAAACATAATCTCAGTGCAATTTGGAGATTAATGTGTATTGGATCTATTGATTTTGCTATATACTTACCTCTTTTTCATATTTTTATAATATATCTAAATGCAGTTTTTTAGTTAAAAGTTCTTTCCCCCACACAAGGTTTAACTTTTACATTTCCTAATATTTGAATCTATAAAATTAGTAGTTTTGACCATGTTTTTCAGTTTACCTGGTTTCCAGCAGAGTGTGTGCTTATGTGTGAAGGCATTCTGACCTCATATCTGATGGGGGTGGACAAAGAACAGGACTTTGGCCATCGCAACAGAGTGGGTTTATGGAAAATTCTGGACACGTAATAGGCAGGACCTATTTCATTTTTATTCCCATTGACATTCCAGTGACAGCAATTGTGTATCTTCCTTAAAAATGAAAACAGTTCCATAAAAATCCTAGAATATGATAATATAGACATGGTTTTGGCAATAAATTGAGTAAGAAGGTAAAGTTTTGCTTTCTGGATTAGGGTTCATTGGAGAAACAGAATTAATAGGAGATATATCTATACATGCATACCTATATCTCTCTAGATCTGTGTATGTATATCTATATCATCTATGTCTATCTGTATATAATGGCGAGTTGGCTCATGAGACTATGGAAGCTAAGAAGTCCCTTGTTCCTATGAGCTGCCATCTGCAAGCAAGACCCAGGAAAGCTGGTGGTATAAATCCTAACAGGAGGGTGGGAAATGAGATGAGAGTCCCCAGATCAACAGTGGAAAAAGAAAGAAAGGTTAAATCCCTCCTTTCTCTGCCTTTGTTCTATTCAAACCCACAGCGAATTGGACGTGCACCCACACTTGGGGAGGACAGGTCAAATTTACTGAATCTGCCAACTCCAATGGTTAATCTCATCTAGAAATACCTTCCCAGACACGCATAGAAATACCTGTAACCTGGACACTCCATGACCAGTGAGGTTAACACAGAAAACTATCCATCACAACATCTTTTTGATGGTCTAAAGTAGTGTTTTGATTTCAGTTTATTGGAAGTTTTCTTTTGTAAGCCTCTCTTGGTGCTGAACTTCCATTGCATGGTAATTGGCAAACCCTTGTTAGTTATTTCAGGTGGATTATAATGAAAACATTCTTCAACTCAGGCTAAAAATTTTTTCTAGGCTGTGTACACTTGGCATATAGAGAGGTAAAGTGCTGTATACTTAGTTAAATAGGTCACTGTAAACAGCCAATGTAAAGAGTTTTTAGTTAAAAGTTCTTTCCCCCACACAAGGTTTAACTTTTACATTTCCTAATATTTGAATCTATAAAATTAGTAGTTTTGACCATGTTTTTCAGTTTACCTGGTTTCCAGCAGAGTGTGTGCTTATGTGTGAAGGCATTCTGACCTCATATCTGATTGGGGTGGACAAAGAACAGGACTTTGGCCATCGCAACAGAGTGGGTTTATGGAAAATTCTGGACACGTAATAGGCAGGACCTATTTCATTTTTATTCCCATTGACATTCCAGTGACAGCAATTGTGTATCTTCCTTAAAAATGAAAACAGTTCCATAAAAATCCTAGAATATGATAATATAGACATGGTTTTGGCAATAAATTGAGTAAGAAGGTAAAGTTTTGCTTTCTGGATTAGGGTTCATTGGAGAAACAGAATTAATAGGAGATATATCTATACATGCATACCTATATCTCTCTAGATCTGTGTATGTATATCTATATCATCTATGTCTATCTGTATATAATGGCGAGTTGGCTCATGAGACTATGGAAGCTAAGAAGTCCCTTGTTCCTATGAGCTGCCATCTGCAAGCAAGACCCAGGAAAGCTGGTGGTATAAATCCTAACAGGAGGGTGGGAAATGAGATGAGAGTCCCCAGATCAACAGTGGAAAAAGAAAGAAAGGTTAAATCCCTCCTTTCTCTGCCTTTGTTCTATTCAAACCCACAGCGAATTGGACGTGCACCCACACTTGGGGAGGACAGGTCAAATTTACTGAATCTGCCAACTCCAATGGTTAATCTCATCTAGAAATACCTTCCCAGACACGCATAGAAATACCTGTAACCTGGACACTCCATGACCAGTGAGGTTAACACAGAAAACTATCCATCACAACATCTTTTTGATGGTCTAAAGTAGTGTTTTGATTTCAGTTTATTGGAAGTTTTCTTTTGTAAGCCTCTCTTGGTGCTGAACTTCCATTGCATGGTAATTGGCAAACCCTTGTTAGTTATTTCAGGTGGATTATAATGAAAACATTCTTCAACTCAGGCTAAAAATTTTTTCTAGGCTGTGTACACTTGGCATATAGAGAGGTAAAGTGCTGTATACTTAGTTAAATAGGTCACTGTAAACAGCCAATGTGAATAATGGAGTAGGTGCTGAGAGAGAGAGCGGGAAGGATCGAAGGGTCCCTGAGATCAGGAAAGGGGCAGAAAATGCAAAGTCAGCTTAGTGTAAGGCCACATGTTAAGTCCCCCAAACTCCTCATTTCAGCAGGTTTATCTGCCTGCAGATCTCAGTGAGCCATGTTCTAGGAAATAAGAGGTTTCTGGACCAGAATGGATTTCCTTAAAAGTGTTGGTCTCCCCGATGCCGCTAACTCACACTGATTCTCCGAGCATCTTGTCTTAGTTTTATAGCTCAGGGGGAACTGTTACAATGTCCTTCCTGCCCATTCTGATTTCATCTGCTTTTGCTATTTCAGACACATTGCCCTGGGCTGATGCCTAACTTCATTTTGTTCACTTGGACTCTGACTTGTTCCTTCTGGGAGATCTTTGATATCCTGTGCACACCTGGGCTCGAGTGTGTACATGCATACCCATTACTACCGCTTGCCATCCATTTGCTAACCCCCCAATTTAACCCAAACAATGAGTTTTTCATATTTCCTGGTATCCTGTTATGTGCCTCTCAGGCACCCCAAGATCCTAGTGCGTATGATGTAAATAGTGAGCAGTTGCGTGTAGTTACGGCATCTTGCCAATGTCCTTTCCAAGTGCTTCCATTATTTGCAAAGACAGTGCCTGAAACAGCCTCATCTCCTTCCTAATGGACCTAGTTCTTCTCTATCACCAGACTATGTCTTCACTCATAACCTCTTGACATCTGAGTGAAGTGAGACAGTCACATCAAATCATACGTTGTTGCTTGCTCTCTAGTGATAAGCCAGTGAATCCCAGCCTGTCTGATGAGAAGCAGGTGCAGAGAAAGCTGCTCTAATCAAAGCTCAGTGCACATTTCTTACTAAAATCTGAGTGTGCCATGCTTTGTAATACGATGGTTTGATGGTAAGAGCAAATAATAAGAGAGAATATTGTATGCATTCGTTAAAAATGTGTTGAAACCTGGTCATAACTAATGATAATGATAATATCAGCTAAACCCCAAGAGCTAACACCTGGTTGAACTAGAGAGCTACCAGATGTCTCTGGTATTCTAGGACAATCGAAAATAGATGAGATTTTCCTTAAAGAGTGCTAGGACTCCAGAGAAGAATGCTTTGTTGAGATATATGTGA
Organism: Tragulus kanchil; assembly: GCA_022376925.1. NCBI lineage: Eukaryota > Metazoa > Chordata > Mammalia > Artiodactyla > Tragulidae > Tragulus > Tragulus kanchil. The sequence goes on from JAIOJX010000005.1 coordinate 166,510,171, forward strand.
CAATATTCCTGGATGATATGAATAACATCTTAGTTTGATATGTTCATGTTGAAATATGTATGAATGTTAATTTTGATAATGTATTCTGAGGTATGCATGGTATGGGGACTTACTATTTTCTACCAGTCATTCTTTGGTATAGTTAATTTGTGTTCATTTAAGTGATTAGAAGTTTCCATTTTGATTGAGTTACATAATTACGAAAAAAGATTCTACGGCTATAGGGTAGAGGTTAAGATGTGGAGGGTGGGGATGTCTTCCTCATTAGTATAGCGTTGACTTTGCTTTTTTGTCACCCAGGAGGCTGGGGTTCATTTCTCCCTAATGGTAAGGCTGCTTTCCTAATTTATAATACAACATTGTAAACCAAGTATGCCTCAGTGAGAAAAAAAGAAGATATGAAAGTTGGGGTTATCCTGTGCACACCTGGGCTCGAGTGTGTACATGCATACCCATTACTACCGCTTGCCATCCATTTGCTAACCCCCCAATTTAACCCAAACAATGAGTTTTTCATATTTCCTGGTATCCTGTTATGTGCCTCTCAGGCACCCCAAGATCCTAGTGCGTATGATGTAAATAGTGAGCAGTTGCGTGTAGTTACGGCATCTTGCCAATGTCCTTTCCAAGTGCTTCCATTATTTGCAAAGACAGTGCCTGAAACAGCCTCATCTCCTTCCTAATGGACCTAGTTCTTCTCTATCACCAGACTATGTCTTCACTCATAACCTCTTGACATCTGAGTGAAGTGAGACAGTCACATCAAATCATACGTTGTTGCTTGCTCTCTAGTGATAAGCCAGTGAATCCCAGCCTGTCTGATGAGAAGCAGGTGCAGAGAAAGCTGCTCTAATCAAAGCTCAGTGCACATTTCTTACTAAAATCTGAGTGTGCCATGCTTTGTAATACGATGGTTTGATGGTAAGAGCAAATAATAAGAGAGAATATTGTATGCATTCGTTAAAAATGTGTTGAAACCTGGTCATAACTAATGATAATGATAATATCAGCTAAACCCCAAGAGCTAACACCTGGTTGAACTAGAGAGCTACCAGATGTCTCTGGTATTCTAGGACAATCGAAAATAGATGAGATTTTCCTTAAAGAGTGCTAGGACTCCAGAGAAGAATGCTTTGTTGAGATATATGTGACAATATTCCTGGATGATATGAATAACATCTTAGTTTGATATGTTCATGTTGAAATATGTATGAATGTTAATTTTGATAATGTATTCTGAGGTATGCATGGTATGGGGACTTACTATTTTCTACCAGTCATTCTTTGGTATAGTTAATTTGTGTTCATTTAAGTGATTAGAAGTTTCCATTTTGATTGAGTTACATAATTACGAAAAAAGATTCTACGGCTATAGGGTAGAGGTTAAGATGTGGAGGGTGGGGATGTCTTCCTCATTAGTATAGCGTTGACTTTGCTTTTTTGTCACCCAGGAGGCTGGGGTTCATTTCTCCCTAATGGTAAGGCTGCTTTCCTAATTTATAATACAACATTGTAAACCAAGTATGCCTCAGTGAGAAAAAAAGAAGATATGAAAGTTGGGGGTTGGGACTTCTTGGGTGTGAAATGCAGCCCTGCCACTTTTTGGTTGTATGATCTTAAGCCTTAGTTTCCTCTTCTATAAAATTGGGTTTATAACAAAGCCTTCCTTCTGCAGCTGTCATGAAGATTAAATTAACAATGCATCATCGCTGTAATGACTGCAGGAGTACTGTACCTCCCAAACTGGGTTATTCTGGTCTATCTAAATATGACCTGAGGAAAATAAACCAGAAACTTCTGCACTAGACATTTAAATCTAGAATGACTCTGAAAATGGTGTTAATGTCTCAGATGAAGTCCCGTCCAGTGTTAGGTGATAATAACACTTCCGATTCAATGCGTTCTTTAGATTCCACTGTTTTTGCTTGTGTTGCGTTAATACCTATCATAGTACTTGGCCTGTGTGGAAGTGTTACTCAGTCGTGTCCAACTCTTTATGACCCCGTGAACTGAAGCCTGCCAAACTCCTCTGTCCATGGGACTCTCCAGGCAAGAATACTGGAGTGGGTGGCCATTCTCTTTTCCAGGAGATCTTCCTGACCCAGGGATCTAACCTGGGTCTTCCACAATGCAGGCAGATTCTATACCACTAATCCTACCTGGAAAACCCCTGCCTATAAGTAATTTAGTTTCTTTAGTTTATAATGCCCACAGTAACCCACTCCAGTATTCTTGCCTGGAGAATCCCACAGGCAGAGGAGCCTGGTGAGCTGTAGTCCATAGGGTTGCAGAGTTGGACACAACTGAAGCAACTTAGCACACACATATATTTCAGAGTCTATTTTTAGCTATTTTTCATATCGTCTACCTCCTATAGGTAATTTATAGCACTTAGTATTAAAAATTACCTACTGAATATTGTAGTTCTTAGATCCATCTCAGGTAAACCTCTGGATATAATTTTATGTCTCTGGTGTCAGATTTATATTTTTCTCTTTGGGTCCTTATGTGCTCTCTTTTATAGAGTTTTAAGGTCACAGCTGATGGACTTTCATAGATATCTAATTCACTCAATCATTTCTCCTTGTACAGAGAGAATTAATCTGCTGAATTTTCTAGACATTAGCAATACATAAAAATTCTATAATAAAGTATGCTATCATCTCTTTTTGAGAATGAGTAATGAGGCATGACAGTTTCTTTCTAAAGCAATAATCAAGAAAGAGAGCCCTGCATTTAATTCATTATGTGAGTCCATAGAAAGAGCAAAGGAAAAATAAATATTTTCACCCAGTTGAGTCAACCTCAAGCCTAAAATTATAGGTCCTTCTTACTTGTACTTAATCGCTATCACAAAGAAATACAAGTTACCGTGATCAAATATCTCATGGGACACAAAAGCACAAATCTTTGACATTTTCGAAAATAATAGAATTATCTTTAACCCAACTCTTTATTTGAAGTCCCGTCCAGTGTTAGGTGATAATAACACTTCCGATTCAATGCGTTCTTTAGATTCCACTGTTTTTGCTTGTGTTGCGTTAATACCTATCATAGTACTTGGCCTGTGTGGAAGTGTTACTCAGTCGTGTCCAACTCTTTATGACCCCGTGAACTGAAGCCTGCCAAACTCCTCTGTCCATGGGACTCTCCAGGCAAGAATACTGGAGTGGGTGGCCATTCTCTTTTCCAGGAGATCTTCCTGACCCAGGGATCTAACCTGGGTCTTCCACAATGCAGGCAGATTCTATACCACTAATCCTACCTGGAAAACCCCTGCCTATAAGTAATTTAGTTTCTTTAGTTTATAATGCCCACAGTAACCCACTCCAGTATTCTTGCCTGGAGAATCCCACAGGCAGAGGAGCCTGGTGAGCTGTAGTCCATAGGGTTGCAGAGTTGGACACAACTGAAGCAACTTAGCACACACATATATTTCAGAGTCTATTTTTAGCTATTTTTCATATCGTCTACCTCCTATAGGTAATTTATAGCACTTAGTATTAAAAATTACCTACTGAATATTGTAGTTCTTAGATCCATCTCAGGTAAACCTCTGGATATAATTTTATGTCTCTGGTGTCAGATTTATATTTTTCTCTTTGGGTCCTTATGTGCTCTCTTTTATAGAGTTTTAAGGTCACAGCTGATGGACTTTCATAGATATCTAATTCACTCAATCATTTCTCCTTGTACAGAGAGAATTAATCTGCTGAATTTTCTAGACATTAGCAATACATAAAAATTCTATAATAAAGTATGCTATCATCTCTTTTTGAGAATGAGTAATGAGGCATGACAGTTTCTTTCTAAAGCAATAATCAAGAAAGAGAGCCCTGCATTTAATTCATTATGTGAGTCCATAGAAAGAGCAAAGGAAAAATAAATATTTTCACCCAGTTGAGTCAACCTCAAGCCTAAAATTATAGGTCCTTCTTACTTGTACTTAATCGCTATCACAAAGAAATACAAGTTACCGTGATCAAATATCTCATGGGACACAAAAGCACAAATCTTTGACATTTTCGAAAATAATAGAATTATCTTTAACCCAACCTGAACTGATTTGTATTCACAGTGAATTTTTTCTTTTTTAAGTATCAGAGATGGAGGCAAACTCAACCTCAGGAAATTTAAATGGAAGTCTTGTTGGTGAAAGAGACAGTTTGCAATGAATGATAAGAACTTAGGTCATGCGCTTTCCCAGGATTCACATTTATAATAAGTAACGAATATTCCTATTAACATCAGAACTTGGTTAATGTGAAAGTGATACACTTTCTTAATACCCCAAATTTTAAACTTTGGTCTTTCTGGCCTTTTGTTAGTCAGTTTGGTAGGAACATGGCTCCCCAAACTGCTGCAGACTGGGCAGGAAAAAGGCGCCCTTACAAGGTCATGAATAACCCAGGGGATAAAGCAAGGTAGAGGCCACTGGGGTGGGGAGGGGAGGTGATTCTGCCCCGCGCCCCCTTCAGCTGTATGCCCCAAGGGAATTGCTCCTGCATCTTGGGGTCCTCTTCTGACTCTGTTTTTATTGTCATCATTTCATTCATTTTTCATCATTTATGAGTATTATAATAATTATAAAATATTTTAAACATGCAAAAAAATTCAGAAAATAACATACTTGTGCCCACCATACAATTATTTTCAACCGTCTCTCTTCTTTGGCCTGTGTAGGCTTCCCATTGCAGTGGCCTCTCTTGCTGCAGAGCACCGGCTCTGGGCACATGCGCTCCAGGTTGCTGACTCGTAATGGGACACACTGGTCCAGCTGCTCTGGGGCACTTGGGATCTTCCCAGGCCAGGGATCAAACTGGTGCTCCTTGGGCTGCATGAAGGACTCTACCCACTGAGCCACCAGAGAAGCCCCAAGCTTCTTAAATATTATATTTTGCTGTGGTTGCTTCAGATTTTTTTTTTTTTAAAAGAAAGAAAAGGTCATTGTATGCCTGAAAGGGTAGCTGGGGGAGAGCAAGGAGGACCTCCCTATTGCCACTTCCTGAGATGATACATAACCATGTGAGGGGCCTTTCTCCTGCTCTATTGTTACTGTAAGTTACTGTGACTGTTGTTATTGTTTCTGGGACTCAGCCAGTCCAAGTTGTTGACCACACTCTATCTCCTGGATGTCATTTGCTGGCCCCTGAGTGTTAGTGGAGGTGAACATCTTTTCTTATAGTTTTTGGCACTTCAGGTTCTCTTCTGGGTTGTGTGTGTATTTCAATCATTGATTTGTAGGGATTTGTAAGGATAAAGAGTCTATAAAGGATAAAACTTTTTTTAAAGGATAGATTCTTTATCCTTCTAAATCAGCATCTATAAGCAATAGGCACTGGCTGTCAGTGAAATAAGTTGCAATTATCTTGAGCTGTGGCTTGCTTTTTAACCATATTTATAGTGTCTTTTTCCATAAAGACCTTTAAAGTCATAATGTATTAGATTGGCCCAAAAGTTCACTGGGGTTTAAGAAACTTGAATGAACTATTTGGACAACTCCGTATTTAACTATACCAGTCTTTCCTTTGGTGACGTATTGTCTTTTTTTTTTTTTTAAGATTTATTTATTTATTTATTTGAGGAGGGTGTGGTGAGGAGGGAGGGGAGAAGGTGGGCCACTTCTATTGGTCTTTCATTTGTCCATTTTCATCCATCTTTGTTCCTTGGCCTGTGTGGGCCTCCCATTGCGGTGGCCTCTGTTGTCACAGAGCACCAGCTCTAGGCGCATGCGCTCCAGAGCTCCGGCTTGGTAACTGGACACATGGGTCCAGCCGCTCCGCGGCATGTGGAATCTTCCTAGGCCAGGGCTCAAACCGGCGCCCCTTGCACTGCAAGGCGGTGTCCTTACCCACTGGACCACCAGGGAAGCCTGGCAAAGGTGTTTAAGTTAAGTCCATGCTCTGGGCTAAGTCCACTCTCCGGCTGGGAGGTGATCTCTGAGGCCAGGCTGCTCTGGGCAGCGCACAGGCTGGCAGCCTTAGTGTGTTTTTTTTTTTTTAAAGATTTATTTATTTGTTTATTTAGGGCGGGGGTCAGGTTGGGGAGGGAGAGGAACAGGCGGGCCACTTCTATTGGACTTTCATTTCTCTATTTTCATCCGTCTTTGTTCTTTGGCTCCTGTGGGCCTCCTATCGCGGTGGCCTCTGTTGTTGCAGAGGCTCTGGGCACATGCGCTCCAGAGCTCCGGCTCGGTAATTGGACACATCGGTCCAGCCGCTCCGCGGCACGTGGGATCTTCCCAGGCCAGGGACCGAACCGGCGCCCCTTGCACTGCAAGGCGGTGTCCTTACCCACTGGACCACCAGGGGAAGCCCAGCCTTAGTATCTTTTACTGCCTTGGCCTGGTCACCTCGCGGCAGGAGGTGAGGATACTGCAGCAGGTTTGAAGCAGAGGCCTGTGTCCTGTGCCGCCCTCAGATCCCTAGGACAGGCAGAGATGGCAGGCGCTCAGCCCTCTAACCTTGGCGCAGAGCCCTCGAGAGAGGGGCCTGCCCTCCTGAGTGGCTCCCAGGGCCGCCCCCTTCCTCAGGACTTCCTCCTGCTGCTCGCTACCCCCTACCCCGTGTCTCCATGCCCCACTGCTCCCCACCACTCTAGCAGGAGTTCAAAGCACTGACGGACCCGGAACCGTAATTCCAGTCCACACAGGGGTGGACGTGGATTGGGGGCCAAACTTACTTCTGGGGGGCTCCTGTAGTCCTCAACCAGTAAAAAACAAGGCAGACCACACTTTCTGGAAGCAGTAAGATAGAGTCAGGTGTCCTTGGGAGACAGTCTTTATAAAAAAGCCAGCAATGAACCTATACTGATAATATGACTTTGCAAGGCAGTCCTAAGAAAGCCATTTATGTAATCAGCGGATGGTTTTCCCCCTTCTAAGCAGCTCTGGGTTCATGCAGTCTGCATACTCCATAGAGAAATGATAGCCTCAAATCAGTGCTTCCAGCCAGGGTGCCCAGGGTCATTGCTCTGTCTTCTCAAGCATTCAGGTAACTTTCTTATTGAGAGCAGTGAGGGACTTTCTCTCCTTTCCCTGCTCTGTAGAGGATCTGTGCATAACAAGGATTTCATTTATCAGCTGGCTTGTCCCCACAGGCCCTGCCCAGGCCAGGGCCAGAGGTGTCACAGCTGTAGCTGGTCAGGCTCCCTCTTAGATTTAAGAGCACAAGCAGCTCATCCCTGCTGGTAAATAGTGTGTCCTGGTTATGATATGCCCTGGGCATTTGGGGCTGTTTGTTCCATGTCTGAGAACAGACCTGAGGTGTTTCCAAATGAGATCGTGGGATAGTTCAGGCTGGAGGCCTGGGATAGTCACATCCTGTGGTTTGCTTTTGTTTCAATCAGTAAAAGGAACTGAACCTTTGTTTGCATATTCATTTTTCAGAAGGGGGCATTGGGCTTCTTTTCTCTTTGTAAATTAAATTTTTCCTTTTTAAGTCAACGTACATGTTTTTTGAAAGTCCAGTAGTGCAACAAGGCATGTTATAGGAAAAGCAGCAGTCTCTCGTCAGAAGCTCCACCCCAGAAAGCCCTCCTTTTAGCTGTTGCTCTTTTTCATTCTTCTATCTTCCTACACACCCTGCCTGGCAGATACTGTTTGTACCCACCATATGCGCCTCGTCCCCAGACAGGAGAGATGGCAGGCGCTCAGCCCTCTAACCTTGGCGCAGAGCCCTCGAGAGGCCTGCCCTCCTGAGTGGCTCCCAGGGCCGCCCCTTCCTCAGGACTTCCTCCTGCTGCTCGCTACCCCTACCCCGTGTCTCCATGCCCCACTGCTCCCCACCACTCTAGCAGGAGTTCAAAGCACTGACGGACCCGGAACCGTAATTCCAGTCCACACAGGGGTGGACGTGGATTGGGGGCCAAACTTACTTCTGGGGGGCTCCTGTAGTCCTCAACCAGTAAAAAACAAGGCAGACCACACTTTCTGGAAGCAGTAAGATAGAGTCAGGTGTCCTTGGGAGACAGTCTTTATAAAAAAGCCAGCAATGAACCTATACTGATAATATGACTTTGCAAGGCAGTCCTAAGAAAGCCATTTATGTAATCAGCGGATGGTTTTCCCCCTTCTAAGCAGCTCTGGGTTCATGCAGTCTGCATACTCCATAGAGAAATGATAGCCTCAAATCAGTGCTTCCAGCCAGGGTGCCCAGGGTCATTGCTCTGTCTTCTCAAGCATTCAGGTAACTTTCTTATTGAGAGCAGTGAGGGACTTTCTCTCCTTTCCCTGCTCTGTAGAGGATCTGTGCATAACAAGGATTTCATTTATCAGCTGGCTTGTCCCCACAGGCCCTGCCCAGGCCAGGGCCAGAGGTGTCACAGCTGTAGCTGGTCAGGCTCCCTCTTAGATTTAAGAGCACAAGCAGCTCATCCCTGCTGGTAAATAGTGTGTCCTGGTTATGATATGCCCTGGGCATTTGGGGCTGTTTGTTCCATGTCTGAGAACAGACCTGAGGTGTTTCCAAATGAGATCGTGGGATAGTTCAGGCTGGAGGCCTGGGATAGTCACATCCTGTGGTTTGCTTTTGTTTCAATCAGTAAAAGGAACTGAACCTTTGTTTGCATATTCATTTTTCAGAAGGGGGCATTGGGCTTCTTTTCTCTTTGTAAATTAAATTTTTCCTTTTTAAGTCAACGTACATGTTTTTTGAAAGTCCAGTAGTGCAACAAGGCATGTTATAGGAAAAGCAGCAGTCTCTCGTCAGAAGCTCCACCCCAGAAAGCCCTCCTTTTAGCTGTTGCTCTTTTTCATTCTTCTATCTTCCTACACACCCTGCCTGGCAGATACTGTTTGTACCCCACCAATATCCCCTGGCCTTGCCACTTTAGGCCACAAGGCCTGACTCCTAACTGCCAGCACCTAGGTTTCTTTGCTGGGGATATTTCTCTTGCCCGGAGCCTACTTTGTCATCCACAGAACAGGTGGAAAGTTCTTGAGAATTAATGCCCTTGGGAGATGCCTCACCAGTGACTGATGGGCTTTCAGTATCAATACCCCAACCCTATAGCCTCTTGGGTGGGATACCTCTGCGGTCTGAGTTTACACCTGCTATCCACATTCCCATCGGGGTTCCTGGGGCTCCAGGGACCTGAGTGGGAGAGGCGACATTGCACCTTGATTACTGTGTTCTGGTGGCCACCCTGGCCTCCTGCACTGCATCTCCGTTAATTATGTGCAAGCCTTGATTTCTTCTGAGGTTGGAAATGTGTTTGGTGCAGGGACCGTGTTTTCTCCACAGGGCCTGGCACAGTGCTGGTCATTTAAGAGCCAGTCAAATATTTGCCTGTGGAATGAAGGGTGGGTTGTATTATGAGGACAGAGTGATTTCCTGGGCTGGTTTGTGTCTGCTGGCGGATGGTGCTAAACCAGTGTCGGCAGCCCGGAAGCTTTTGTCTATAATTGTGTTTTAGTTAAACTCCTTTGATGGCAAGCCACAGGAACCCACTTGGAATAACTTAAGACAAGGGGATGTATTGGGGGGCTGCTGTGAGAGCTCACAGAACTGATGGAAAGGCAGGAGCCGGGTCAGCTCCACCATGGAATGTGGATAACAACTGGGCTACTAGTAGCTGACATCTACTGAAGCATGGCCCAAACTACTTCTTATTTAATTTAGTTCAGGCTGGAGGCCTGGGATAGTCACATCCTGTGGTTTGCTTTTGTTTCAATCAGTAAAAGGAACTGAACCTTTGTTTGCATATTCATTTTTCAGAAGGGGGCATTGGGCTTCTTTTCTCTTTGTAAATTAAATTTTTCCTTTTTAAGTCAACGTACATGTTTTTTGAAAGTCCAGTAGTGCAACAAGGCATGTTATAGGAAAAGCAGCAGTCTCTCGTCAGAAGCTCCACCCCAGAAAGCCCTCCTTTTAGCTGTTGCTCTTTTTCATTCTTCTATCTTCCTACACACCCTGCCTGGCAGATACTGTTTGTACCCCACCAATATCCCTGGCCTTGCCACTTTAGGCCACAAGGCCTGACTCCTAACTGCCAGCACCTAGGTTTCTTTGCTGGGGATATTTCTCTTGCCCGGAGCCTACTTTGTCATCCACAGAACAGGTGGAAAGTTCTTGAGAATTAATGCCCTTGGGAGATGCCTCACCAGTGACTGATGGGCTTTCAGTATCAATACCCCAACCCTATAGCCTCTTGGGTGGGATACCTCTGCGGTCTGAGTTTACACCTGCTATCCACATTCCCATCGGGGTTCCTGGGGCTCCAGGGACCTGAGTGGGAGAGGCGACATTGCACCTTGATTACTGTGTTCTGGTGGCCACCCTGGCCTCCTGCACTGCATCTCCGTTAATTATGTGCAAGCCTTGATTTCTTCTGAGGTTGGAAATGTGTTTGGTGCAGGGACCGTGTTTTCTCCACAGGGCCTGGCACAGTGCTGGTCATTTAAGAGCCAGTCAAATATTTGCCTGTGGAATGAAGGGTGGGTTGTATTATGAGGACAGAGTGATTTCCTGGGCTGGTTTGTGTCTGCTGGCGGATGGTGCTAAACCAGTGTCGGCAGCCCGGAAGCTTTTGTCTATAATTGTGTTTTAGTTAAACTCCTTTGATGGCAAGCCACAGGAACCCACTTGGAATAACTTAAGACAAGGGGATGTATTGGGGGGCTGCTGTGAGAGCTCACAGAACTGATGGAAAGGCAGGAGCCGGGTCAGCTCCACCATGGAATGTGGATAACAACTGGGCTACTAGTAGCTGACATCTACTGAGCACTCCCTACATGCCAGGCCCTGGGCCCAAACTACTTCTTATTTAATTTCACAGCAACCCCATGAGGTTGGTCTGATTGTTGTCACCTCTGCTTTGGCAGTGAGCTACCTGGGGCACAGGGGCTAAAATCAGGCAGGCTGATTACAGAGCCTCTGCTCTTAACACACAGCGATGCTTCAGCGGCCGGAGTTCTGGAGCCGCTTTCTAGCCCAATCCTTTAAGACTCAGCTATGGTGATGTCTAATCTCTCTCTTCTAAGTTCAAGTTATTGGAAAAAAACACTGAATTGGGACAACTCTGATCAATTCTGAGTAAATGGCAGAGTCAAGTGGCAGAAATGTGGCCCTGGGGGGCCCACCCTGGGTATTGGGACCTGAGAAGGGAAGATAGACTCTGGGGATGAGCCTATACCGTCCCAAACTGGTATCTTCCACCTTTGTGTTCGGAGTGCTAATGTACAGCATCATCTGGGATAGAAATTCATATTCACAGCTCCATCCCAGACCTTGTTGTTGCTGTTTTTCAGTTGTTCAGTTGTGTCCAATTCTTTGCAGCCCCATGGACTGCAGCACACAAGTCCTTCACCATCTCTTGGAGTTTGCTCAAACTTATGTCCATTGAGTCAGTGATACCAGCAAACCACCTCATCCTCTGTTGTCCCCTTCTCCTCCTGTCTTCGGTCTTTTCCAGCATCAGGGTCTTTTCCAGTGAGTTGGCTCTTCACATCAGATGGCCAAAGCATTGGAGTTTCAGCCTCAGCATCATCCCTTCCAATGAATATTCAGGGTTGATTTCCTTTAGGATTGACTGGTTTGATTTCCTTGCAGTCCAAGGGACCCTCAAGAGTCTTCTCCAACACCACAGTTTTTTAAATTTTTTTTCTTTTTTTATTCTTTATTTTAAAGATTTTACAGAGTTTTGTTGTTCACCGACATGTATGTTCCCAGATCATTCATGTGCATATCCCTGGTCCCTCCCCCCAGTTCCCCCGCTCCTACCCCTCCAGACCATTGCCCCAAGTGATTGTAGGTACTCCTATTCCCTTAGTGCAATGACCATAGCTATCTTTTCCACACGTGCCAGTATAGGTTTCGATGTTACTTCCTCTATGCCTCCCTCTCACTGTTTGGTCTCCACAATGTCCTTATGTCTATTCTCTGTTTTACCATGAGTTCACTGCATGTGTTATCATGATCATCTTACTAGATACCATATATATGAGTTAGTATACTGTACTTGTCTTTCTCTTTTTGACTTACTTCACTTTTTATGATAGGTTCTAGAGCCAGCCACCTCATTAGGACTGAGTCTTCTGCATTTCTTTTAACAGCTGAGTAGTATTCCATTGTATATATGTACCAGGGCTTCTGTATCCATTCATTCGTCGACGGACATTTAGGTTGCTTCCATGTTCTGGCTATTGTATAGAGAGCTGCAATGAACATTGGGGTACAGGTGCCTCTTTCAGTTTTGATTTCATCAGGATATAGGCCTAATAGTGGGATTGCTGGGTCATAGGGTGCTTCTATTTTTAGTTTTTGAAGGAATCTCCATATTGTCTTCCATAGAGGTTGTAACAGTTTACATTCCCACCAGCAATGCAAGAGGGTTCCCTTTTCTCCGCACCCTCTCCAGCATTTATTGTCTGTCGATTTGTTGATGATGGCCATTCTGACGGGTGTGAGGTGGCATCTCATTGTGGTTTTAATTTGCATTTCTCTAATACTAAGCGAGGTTGAGCATTGTTTCATGTGCTTTTGGGCCATCCGTATGTCCTCTTTGGAGAGGCATCTCTTTAGATCTTTTTCCCATTTTTTGATTGGGTTGTTCGTTTTCCCTGTGCTGAGTTTGTCTGAGTTGCTTGTAGATTTTGGAGATTAATTCTTTGTCTGTTGTTTCATTTACTATGATTTTCTCCCACTCTGTGGGGTGTCTGTTCAGCTTTTTTGTAATTTCTTTTGCTGTACAAAAGCTTTTGAGTTTCATGAGGTCCCACGTGTTGACTTTTCTTTTCAGTTCCACTATTTTAGTAGGTGGGTCAGAGAAGATCTTGCTTCATGTGCATATCCCTGGTCCCTCCCCCCAGTTCCCCCGCTCCTACCCCTCCAGACCATTGCCCCAAGTGATTGTAGGTACTCCTATTCCCTTAGTGCAATGACCATAGCTATCTTTTCCACACGTGCCAGTATAGGTTTCGATGTTACTTCCTCTATGCCTCCCTCTCACTGTTTGGTCTCCACAATGTCCTTATGTCTATTCTCTGTTTTACCATGAGTTCACTGCATGTGTTATCATGATCATCTTACTAGATACCATATATATGAGTTAGTATACTGTACTTGTCTTTCTCTTTTTGACTTACTTCACTTTTTATGATAGGTTCTAGAGCCAGCCACCTCATTAGGACTGAGTCTTCTGCATTTCTTTTAACAGCTGAGTAGTATTCCATTGTATATATGTACCAGGGCTTCTGTATCCATTCATTCGTCGACGGACATTTAGGTTGCTTCCATGTTCTGGCTATTGTATAGAGAGCTGCAATGAACATTGGGGTACAGGTGCCTCTTTCAGTTTTGATTTCATCAGGATATAGGCCTAATAGTGGGATTGCTGGGTCATAGGGTGCTTCTATTTTTAGTTTTTGAAGGAATCTCCATATTGTCTTCCATAGAGGTTGTAACAGTTTACATTCCCACCAGCAATGCAAGAGGGTTCCCTTTTCTCCGCACCCTCTCCAGCATTTATTGTCTGTCGATTTGTTGATGATGGCCATTCTGACGGGTGTGAGGTGGCATCTCATTGTGGTTTTAATTTGCATTTCTCTAATACTAAGCGAGGTTGAGCATTGTTTCATGTGCTTTTGGGCCATCCGTATGTCCTCTTTGGAGAGGCATCTCTTTAGATCTTTTTCCCATTTTTTGATTGGGTTGTTCGTTTTCCCTGTGCTGAGTTTGTCTGAGTTGCTTGTAGATTTTGGAGATTAATTCTTTGTCTGTTGTTTCATTTACTATGATTTTCTCCCACTCTGTGGGGTGTCTGTTCAGCTTTTTTGTAATTTCTTTTGCTGTACAAAAGCTTTTGAGTTTCATGAGGTCCCACGTGTTGACTTTTCTTTTCAGTTCCACTATTTTAGTAGGTGGGTCAGAGAAGATCTTGCTTTGATTGATGTCCTTGAGGGTTTTGCCTATATTCTCCTCTAAGAGTTTGATGGTTTCTGGTCTTACATTTAGGTCTTTAATCCATTTTGAGCTGATCTTTGTGTATAGTGTCAGGGAATGTTCCAACTTCATTTTTTTGCATATAGTTGTCCAATTTTCCCAGCACCACTTGTTGAAGAGGCTTTGTCCCATTTTATAGTTTCTCCTCCTTTGTCAAAAATAAGGTACCCATAGGTGTGTGGGTTGATCTCTGGGTTCTCTATCTTGTTCCATTGATCCATAGTTCTGTTTTTGTGCCAGTACCATACTCTCTTGATGATTGTTGCTTTGTAGTAGAGTCTGAAGTTAGGGAAGCTGATTCCTCCAGCTCTGTTTTTCTTTCTCAGGATTGCTTTGGCTCTTCGAGGTCTTTTGTGTTTCCATATGAACTGTGTTATTGTTTGGTCTAGTTCTGTGAAAAATGTCAATGGTAGTTGGATAGGTGTTGCATTGAATCTGTAGATGATATTTGGTAGTATGGTCATTTTCACAATATTGATTCTTCCAACCCAGAAACATGGAATATCTTTCCATCTGTTTAAGTCTTCTTTAATTTCTCTCATGAGTGTCTTGTAATTTTCTGTGTATAATTCTTTTGTTTCTTTGGGTAGGTTTATTCCTAGATATTTGATTCTTTTGGTTGCAGTGGTGAAGGGGATTGCTTCTTTGATTTCGTTTTCTGATTTTTCATTGTTTGTGTATAGGAATGCCAGTGATTTCTGTGTGTTGAACACCACAGTTTGATGGCATCAGTTCTTCAATGCTCAGCCTTTTTTACTGTCCAGATCTTACATCAATACATGACTACTGGGAAAACCATAGCTTTGACTAGTTGGACCTTTGTAGGCAAAGTGATGTCTCTGTTTTAAGACTGTTCCAAACCTTCTTAGTCTGAAACCCTGGAGTAAAGAAGGGTATTTCTGATCCAGAGGTCCTAATGCTTAGAATGTATTCAACTTTTTGCATTTTGTGTATCTGTATATTGAAAACAGAGTTTCCCCTAAGGCAGAACCTTTGCATTAATAGATGTACAGTTAGGTTGCATTTGTTTGCTCTGTTCCTTCCATTTTCCTCCTGGCAGAAGGCTGACAATATTTGCTTAATAAGAACAAAAGCTAGATCAGAGCCCAATGGTCTGTTTAAATTCTACTAAGAAAAGAATGTAGGTCAGAAAATTTTAAGTTACAAAGAATAGAGACAAAGAACTTGAAGTTTGTCAAGCCCCAAAGGAATTTTTTCACTCATGTATCTGAAAACTCCAGAAGTTGTTCTAATTTCAGGTGCAGCTTGATCAAGATGCTCGAATGATGTCTCAACTCTTCCCCCTTCCCCACAGCCTTGTCTCCCTCATTCTGGTTTCCTTTTGTGTGGCTTTGTTTTTCAGCCAGATTCCCTCCACATGAAGATTCTCCAATAGCTCCAGGCTTAAATGTGCCTCCAGGTTGCAACCTCAAAGAGAGAAAAGTCCTTATTCTGCCATTATTCACACTGAACTTCTCTCCAGAGGTCTCTGATTGGCCCTGTCTGGACTATATGGCTTTTCCTGAGCCCATCCCTGTCTCCAGGAGCTGTGCCCGCTCTGAGGAGGCTGTGAGGCTCTTGATGGACAGCTCTACACTGGAAGTGAGTGAGAGCCGGGACTGCGGCCCTGGACGTTCAACAGCCTCTTCTGGTGCAGAGTGACGGGAAGCCCTAATTTGTGTCATTTTACTGATTTCTATGGTGTAGTTATTCTCACCGGCCAGATTTTCAAGCTATCAACCTGCTATCCTTCATACTGAAAATCTGCCTCTGTACTCCAGCACCAAATTGAATCTCAGAGACAGAGATTGGTTAAAGTAGAAGAGTTTTATTGTTTTCTCAGCCGAAGAGGCCACAGCTGGCTAACTCCCTCAAAACTGTGTCCCACCCTGGCGTGGGTATTTGTGAGGACTCTTATAGTTAAGGGGTGGGGCTGCTGATAAGGATCAGGGTGCGTGCCGGGTCTGCATTTCTTCAATCTAGAGATCATCTGTTATCAAGTGGTCTCATGATGGGCTTCTGTGGTTCTTGAGGTTATCGAATTATGACCGTCTCTCTGGAATGAAGAGTGCTTCATCAAATAGTTGACATCTTTCATTTGGTGGGGGTTTTAGTTCTGCAGAAGAGCTCAAAGATCTTGTGATGTAAATCCCTTGCAGGGGTACAAGGACCCTGTCCCAAACTGCACTAATGTTTCTTGACTTCTCCTGTCTCATCTCTGCATCTCCTTCCTTCTCTGATTAGCAACTATTTGAATTGGCCCTTTGGAACTCACAGAGAAGGTCATGGAGGCTGAATGAGATTATTTCCTACAAACAAGAAACAGAGGACATAGAAATGTTTTTGTGCCCAGGAGCCCTACAGGGTCCTGCTCAGTTTCATCTCTAAGATGGAGTTGGGAAGAAATGCACAGTAGCACACCCTTCTAGAGCATTCTGTCTGTGCTGGTATGATAGCTGCAAGTAGCCCCAGAAACACAAATGATTATAAAGGATAGTAAAATCTTTAGGAAGGGATGTATTTTCGGGAGTCATTGCCTTTATGTGTGTGTCTGTGATTCATTTAATTGTAAATTTCTATAACTTTGTTTTATATATTTATTTATTAAAAACGCATTTTACTTATTTATTTATTTATGGCTATTTTGGGTTTTCACTGCTGCTGCAGGCTCTTCTCTAGTTGCAGGGAGTGAGAGCTACTTTCTAGTTGAGGTGAGCACCCTTCTTGTTGCAGTAACTTCTCTTGTTATGGAACTTGGGCTCTAGGGCCCACAGGCTTCAGAACTTGCTGCACATGGGCTCCATAGTTGGGGTTCCAAAGCTCTAGAGCACAGGCTCCACAGTTGTGGCTCATGGGCTTAGTTGCTTTGCAGCATGTGGGAACTTCCTGGATCAGGGATCAAACCTGTGTCTCCTGCATTGGTTGGTGAACTATTTACCATTGAACTACCAGGGAAGCCCCTATAAGTTTTTTTTTAATTTTGGCCTCTTTTACTGTTTATTTATTTTCACCCATCTTTATTCTTTTGCCTGTGTGGGCCTCCCATCGCAGTGACCTCTCTCATTGCAGAGCACTGGCCCTGGGCGCATGCACTCCAGAGCGCTGGCTCATAATTGGACATACTGGTCGAGCCTCTCCATGGCATGTGGGATCTTCCGAGGCCAGGGATCAAACCTGTGTCCCCTTCACTGCCAGGCAGACTCTCTACCCACTGGACCACCAGGGAATTTCTATAACTTTGTTTTATATATTTATTTATTAAAAACGCATTTTACTTATTTATTTATTTATGGCTATTTTGGGTTTTCACTGCTGCTGCAGGCTCTTCTCTAGTTGCAGGGAGTGAGAGCTACTTTCTAGTTGAGGTGAGCACCCTTCTTGTTGCAGTAACTTCTCTTGTTATGGAACTTGGGCTCTAGGGCCCACAGGCTTCAGAACTTGCTGCACATGGGCTCCATAGTTGGGGTTCCAAAGCTCTAGAGCACAGGCTCCACAGTTGTGGCTCATGGGCTTAGTTGCTTTGCAGCATGTGGGAACTTCCTGGATCAGGGATCAAACCTGTGTCTCCTGCATTGGTTGGTGAACTATTTACCATTGAACTACCAGGGAAGCCCCTATAATTTTTTTTTTTTTTAATTTTGGCCTCTTTTACTGTTTATTTATTTTCACCCATCTTTATTCTTTTGCCTGTGTGGGCCTCCCATCGCAGTGACCTCTCTCATTGCAGAGCACTGGCCCTGGGCGCATGCACTCCAGAGCGCTGGCTCATAATTGGACATACTGGTCGAGCCTCTCCATGGCATGTGGGATCTTCCGAGGCCAGGGATCAAACCTGTGTCCCCTTCACTGCCAGGCAGACTCTCTACCCACTGGACCACCAGGGAAGCCCTATAACTTGGTTTTTAAAAAATATTTATTTATTTATTTACTTTTGGCTGTGCTGGATCTTTGTTGCTTTTGCGATTTTCTAGTTGCAGCAAGTTGGGCTACTCTCTAGTGGCCTCACATAGGCTTCTCATTGTGGTGGCTTCTCTTGTTCCAGAGCACAGGCTCTACTGGGTGTGGGCTTCAGTGGCTGTGCCTTGCAGGCTCTAGAGCACAGGCTCAGTGGTTGTGATGCATGGGCTTTGTTGCCTGTGGAATTTTCCCAGATCTCCTGCATTGGCAGGCAGATTCCTTACCACTGAGCCACCAGAGAAGCATCTAATTGGAGTTTTTCAATAATGGCCATGTTTAGAATTTAGCTTCAAAAATTCCTGAAAATGTAACATTCTCTTCTCTCATGTGGTACAAGCGAAGTCCAGCATATCCCTTGTCAGAACCCAAGAGGGTAGAACTTGAGCTGTGTTTGCAGCTTAGGGGACCTGGGGCTGGCAGTAGAGGATCCTGAAGGAAGCCGCTGCATCCGTCTAGACAAGACAAAATGGAGGCCTCAACTTGTGGAAGTGGGGAGAGAGGGGCAGGGAGTGGTTTGAGCCAGAGCAGTGACCCAGTGATCTAACTTTTAGCTGGAAGAGCAGAGCACAGTGCTCTGTGTGCTTAAAAAAATATAAATATCATTTGGGTATGAACATATGCATTCCAGAATATTTAGCACATTTCTTGGGAAAAGCTAGTTAACAATGAGAACTAAAGGAGCTATTTTGTCCACTCCAGCCTCTCCTCTGCTGCATGAGAATGTCTTTGTGCAGGTGTACTGAGGTGGAAAGAGAATGAAGGATAGAGAATGAAGCATTATGAGGTGAAAAGAGAATGATGCATTCGTTTGCTGTGGGTATTTTCAAGAAAAAAAATTGAGGAAATTTGTGTGCACACATAGTAGGTGGTATATCTTGGTAAATATGGGACCACTTGGAGGTGGTCTATTATTTACAAGATACCTGCTAAAGGTCAACATTTAGACAGTAAATATGTTTTAGAGGCTGTAATCAAAGAAAGCTCCTAGGGCAGCTTGCTAAAAAAAAAAAAAAGAATATTAATGTAACAAAGCTATATTGCTTTCCTCTTGAATTAGTTGAAGCCAAGAGATCATTTCTTTTATGGAGATTGGGTCACCTTTGCATCTGGAGAACAAAGTGGTCAGGCAGGGACCAACCTAAGGTATAAACTCAAAAAGGAAACCCAGCATTACTATCAGAAGCAACATGGCTCCAGATAAGTGATGGTCTCATGATCTCTATTAAAGAGAAGTTGAAGGATGAAAGAATAATCCTTTAGTGCCTTTGAGAAATTGTTGAAAGCCTTTTTAATGTCAGTCAAAGGCCCTACAATGTACGCTACTGTTCGCCACCAGCACATACCCTTGTTTCTAACAAGTTAATAAATTAGTGTCAATGTTCTATTGTCAGATTTGGCTTTGGGGTTCCCGTAAATTCTGCTCCTAAAGCAACCTGGTCAGTTATTGGTGCTAGTTTGTGCTTATGATGACAGCTTTCATTGGTTGTCACTGGCTGGGTACCAAGAAGTGTGTTAGAGCTTTATAAGCGTGTTATCTGTGCCAGACATGACAAATTTCAGGTATGAGGTCACTGAGTCTTACACTGCTATCCCAGGAGTGAACTCCCCAGTACTGTTGCTGTGTTCACTTTATAGATGAGACATCTGAGGCACGTAGAGATTAAGTGACTTACCTAAGGTTGAACTGTAAATGGGAAAGCTGGCTACGAAACCATGTAGTCTGAGTTCTAAGTTTGCTCTGGGCTGACAGGAAGGAAGTTTCTGAAGGAGATGGCACATTCATGTCTTCAGGTGGAAGAGAGGATCTAGAATAATTCTCGGGAATTGTAACACTGATGCCCATCCAGACACACTTGTGTGTGGATTCCTGTGCCACTTCATGGTAACTTTCTTTGATCAGTCCCAGGGCATCCTCAGAGGAGCTGGTGTGTGGATCTTCCTGGCCGGCAGTGGAAATGGATTCTGCCTAAGCCGCTATTCCTGCCCTTCTGCCAGATGAAAAACACCTCACAGAAATCTCAGGTGCTTTGCTTGAATTGACATCTTTGTCTCTGTGACAGGGATTTAGGCTGAACAGAAGGTGGTTTGGTACAAGTCTTTCAGGCAGACCCTAACTGACAGTATCCTTCGGAGGTGCCCCCCTCTCCAGCCACCTTGCAGGGCCTGCCCTGGCCTTGTAGTTCATCATCAGAAATGTCCTTATGCCTTCCTCCCGCCCTCCTGGCTCACAGCCTCCTCAGCAGGCAGACCTTTGACCTTCTCTGTTGGTTTATTCTTTGCTTCTCAACATTGGCAAGGATCCTAGATGGCCCTGAGTTGGTAGCGGGTAGGTGAGGTGACAGTATTAGTGTCTCAGCTTGAAAACCGTGATTAACCAAACTCAGAACGCTTGTTTGCAGATACCACCTAGTTACTTCATAGAGGTGAAGCCACCCAAACCTTTGATGCATCTGTTTATCTTTATGGACAAAAAAGTTGTATTTGCTTCATAATGGGATTGTGTAAATTAAATTAGTTAGTAGATAGTAAGCGTTTAGATCAGTCTCTGGCTCATAGTTAATGTTCAACAAATGTTAGTTTGTGCTTATGATGACAGCTTTCATTGGTTGTCACTGGCTGGGTACCAAGAAGTGTGTTAGAGCTTTATAAGCGTGTTATCTGTGCCAGACATGACAAATTTCAGGTATGAGGTCACTGAGTCTTACACTGCTATCCCAGGAGTGAACTCCCCAGTACTGTTGCTGTGTTCACTTTATAGATGAGACATCTGAGGCACGTAGAGATTAAGTGACTTACCTAAGGTTGAACTGTAAATGGGAAAGCTGGCTACGAAACCATGTAGTCTGAGTTCTAAGTTTGCTCTGGGCTGACAGGAAGGAAGTTTCTGAAGGAGATGGCACATTCATGTCTTCAGGTGGAAGAGAGGATCTAGAATAATTCTCGGGAATTGTAACACTGATGCCCATCCAGACACACTTGTGTGTGGATTCCTGTGCCACTTCATGGTAACTTTCTTTGATCAGTCCCAGGGCATCCTCAGAGGAGCTGGTGTGTGGATCTTCCTGGCCGGCAGTGGAAATGGATTCTGCCTAAGCCGCTATTCCTGCCCTTCTGCCAGATGAAAAACACCTCACAGAAATCTCAGGTGCTTTGCTTGAATTGACATCTTTGTCTCTGTGACAGGGATTTAGGCTGAACAGAAGGTGGTTTGGTACAAGTCTTTCAGGCAGACCCTAACTGACAGTATCCTTCGGAGGTGCCCCCCTCTCCAGCCACCTTGCAGGGCCTGCCCTGGCCTTGTAGTTCATCATCAGAAATGTCCTTATGCCTTCCTCCCGCCCTCCTGGCTCACAGCCTCCTCAGCAGGCAGACCTTTGACCTTCTCTGTTGGTTTATTCTTTGCTTCTCAACATTGGCAAGGATCCTAGATGGCCCTGAGTTGGTAGCGGGTAGGTGAGGTGACAGTATTAGTGTCTCAGCTTGAAAACCGTGATTAACCAAACTCAGAACGCTTGTTTGCAGATACCACCTAGTTACTTCATAGAGGTGAAGCCACCCAAACCTTTGATGCATCTGTTTATCTTTATGGACAAAAAAGTTGTATTTGCTTCATAATGGGATTGTGTAAATTAAATTAGTTAGTAGATAGTAAGCGTTTAGATCAGTCTCTGGCTCATAGTTAATGTTCAACAAATGTTAGCAATACCACTCACACTATTACTATAGCTATTATTGTATAATTGGATATCAGGCTTTTCAACTTGATATAGACATTTCCATGTGCTTACATTTTGGTAGTTATAATATTTGTTTTAGTTGACTATTTTTAATCAGGTTTCTCATTATTCTAAGTAAAATTTAGAAAATTACCTTACAGTAAATAATTGAAGACATTTAAAAATCTTCCAACATGATGGATTTTTAGAGGTAAAAATGGGTAAAAAAAGAGTTTAATGCTTTTTCCAACTTGTCCTTCCAAACAGGAGAATATCTGACTATCGTTGTTAACATACACCCATAAATTTTTTTTTCAGCCATAAAAATTTTTTTTAAAATGTTGCAATATTGCTTTTCTTGTATGCTTAATCTGTATTTAATTTATGCTGTCTCTGTGAAATCACTGCAAAATTTATTAATTTTATTTCTTTTGTGTCCTGGAGATTTATGTTTGCTTACTTTTCTATTGTTTATCTTTTTCTTGACTTACAGAACTGCTTTATTTATAATACATTTTATATATTTATGTTTTATAAATTTTAATTCTTTGCCATTATTTTCTCTTCATCTTTCTCTAATATTTTAATGTTGCCTATAGGATCTTTTGTTAAGTTTAAATTTCCATGTAAGCAAATAAGCCAGTCTTTTCCTTTATAGTTTCTGGGATTTGTATAGTTTTTACTCTGTCAAGATCATGAAAGCAGTGGTCTAGAGTTTCTGCTACTGTTTATAATCCATCTGAATTTTGTGGGTGAGTAGTGTGGGATAGATAAATTTTAATTTTTTCACAAATGACTATTAGATTTCTCTAGTAACACTTATTGAATTGTCTGTTTCATCTCCATTGATCTGAAGAGCCAACAATAGCAGGTATGAAATGGATCTGCTCCTGATGTCCCTGTTTAATTTCCTTTTGTTGTTATTCGGTTGCTAAGTTGTGTCCAACTCTCTGAGATCCAATGGACTGCAGCATGCGAGGCTCTTCTGTCCTGCGCTATCTCCTGGAGCATGCTCAAACTCATGTCCATTGAGTCAGTGATGCCATCCAACCATCTCATCCTCTGTTACTCCCTTCACCTTTTGCCCTCAGTCTTTCCCAACATCAGGCTCTTTTCCAATGAGTCAGCTCTTCACATCAGGTGGCTAAAGTATTGGAGCCTCAGCTTCAGCATCAGTCCTTCCAATGAATATTCAGGGTTGATTTCCTCTAGGATTGACTGGTTTGACCTCCCTGTGTATTTGCTCATTGCTCTTCTAGAGTTATACAGTTGTATTCCTGTAACTTTATTAGCACATTTGATAAGGAAATTGCATTCATTGTTTTTAAAAATGATTTCTTTTTGAAAATTCTTAGGCATTTAGATATGAATTTTAGTATTAGCTTGATATAATTGATAAATTATTGGGATTTTGATTGAAATTACTTTGAATTTATAGATAATTTTTAAAAGTAAAACATTAACAGTATTAAATCTTACCATTCAGGATCACTGTAATTTTTCTAGTAAAAATATTGTAGTTTAATCACTTTTGCCTTGTATGTTTCCTGATAAATTTATTCCTAGATATCTGATAATTCGGTTCACTTCTGGGAATGAAATCTTTCCTCATAATTTCTTTCTTTGATAAAATACCTTTCCTTCTTTCTTTATTATTATGTAAGCTCTGCTAGGTCTTGGTTGCTGTGTGGGCTGTTCTCTAGTTGTGGTGCCTGGGCTTCTCAGTGCCATAGCTTCTTTTGCTCCAGAGCACATACTCGAGAGAGAGCAAGCTTCAGTAGTTGCAATGTATGGGCGGTGCTCTCAGGCATGTGGGATCTTCCAGGACCAGTGATTGAAGACTGGTGTCCCCTGCATTGCATTGCAGACTCTTAACTACTAGACCACCCTGGAAGCCCCTCCATGATTTCAAATTATCTTTCTAGTGACTCCATTGGCCTTGGATAGGTCACTTTCTGAAGTGTTCTTTGATTCTAATGATTATAATTAATTCTCCTATTATTTAATTTCACTGGATTTTCTAAGTTGATGAACACATTTTCTTAATTAAATGACAGTTCTTTTTCTGATACATTCTTTCACCCCCTAATTCTTCTTGCATTGGCGAGGACTTCTAGTAAAATACTGCCTAGTAGGGCTAGTGGTAGGCATCTTTCTATAACTCCTGATTTAACTAGATTTGCTCCAAGTGGTTTTTTTTTTTTTTTTCTGGCCATGAGGCACAGCTTGTGGAGATTTTAGATCCCATGGAGCCAGGTACAGCCATGTTGGTAGTTTGGGCCAATGAGTTGAAAGTGCAACTAATGTCACAATTCTGAACCAAAAATTTTATTGTTACAGCAAGATGTCCAGGGCTATTTTTTTCCTCCCTTTGACTTACCAGCAGCATTGAAAGCCAACCTGGATCTTTGAGTAGCTGTGATGAGCATAGACTCTTGCCAACCAGCAGTGGACCTTCAGCATGAGTGAGAAGATGAACTGTGCTTGTTCATTTATTTATTGAAAAAGGTTTTGGGGCATACTGTGTAGCATATGGGATCTTAGTTCCTGGACCAAGGATCGAACCTGTGCCCTGACTCCCTGAGGAGTCAACCACTAGACTGCCAGGAAAGTCCCTGCACATGCCTTTTTTTTTTTTGGCCACTTCTATTGATCTTTCATTTACCTTTGTTCTTTGGCTTTTGTGGGCCTCCCATCACAGTGGCACCTCTTGCTCCAGAGCTCTGGCTCAGTAGTTGGATACATCGGTCCAGCTGCTCCACGCATGTGGGATCTTCCCAGGCCAGGGGTCGAACCGGCACCCCTTGCCCTGCAAGGTGGTGTCTTTACCCACTGGACCACCAGGGAAGCCCTGCACATACCTTCTTACTGGGATTTGGTTTCAGAGTTAACTTTGAAGATACAATTGGGAGTTTTGAGATCATTCTGCACTTTGCAGTTTTTTCAGGCGTATAATTATATGCAGTCTTTAAGAAAATAAATCCAGATAGAGAGATTTAAGTTATGTTGTTTTGTATTTCTAATGTTTATTTATATCTTGTCTCTACCTTTTTTGCCCAGTTAGAAATTAGAAATGCCAAAATTTCTTCTATTTTATTATTATTTAAAACATTAGCTTTATATTCTGCTTTATATTACCAACCCCTTCTTCCTCTTCAGAGTGTATTATTTTTTGGTTCTTTTCACCTAGTTTCTTAAGTCAAATGCTCAGTTTGTTTCCTTTCCGTCTTTCCTGGTTTCTAATAAACACTAGATTTTTAAGCTAGAAATATTTCTTAATGTATTTGGCTACATACCATGGGTTTTGAAATGTAGTGTTTTCATTTTCATTCATCTCTCAACAGTTGATAATTTCAGTTTGACAGCCTTCTTAATCAAGAATTATTTACCAGAGTTTAAAAATGTTTAAGAAGGTTTGTCATTAAGATTTAATTGTGTTGCTTTCTGGTCAAGCAAAGTAGATTGTATACATTTCAGTTTGCAGACATTTTTATCCTAATGGCTTAGGTATTATCTACTATTGTGTGACAAACTGACACCCAAACTTAGTAGTTTAAAACGACAAACATTTATTACCTCAGAGTTTCTGAAGATAAGGAATCTAGGAAAAGCCTGCCCACGTGGTTCTGTCTTAGGACCTCTCATGAGGTTTCAACAAGTTGTTTTTGGGGCTCTGGGTATCTAAAGATTTGACTGGGGGTGGGGAAGCAGCTCCATGGTTCACTCACATGGCTGTTGGCGAGAGGCCTCAGTTTCTCATTTCATAGGTTTCATCACGTGGCAGCTGGTTTCTCCTAGAAGGAGTGTTCAGAGAGAGAAAGAGAGAGAGAGAGAGAGAGAGAGAGAGAGAGAGAGAGACAAAGCAACACCAGATAGCCTTCTATGACCCAGTCTCTGAGTCACAATCGTCACATCTTATTCTGTTCACAAAGTTCAACCCATATTCTATGGGAGGAGACCATACAAGGGTGAGACTGCTGAGAAGTGAAGATCCTTGGAGACCATATTGGAAGTTGCTTACCACAGTTAGTTTAGGTACATGATCAGTTTTTGATACCGGTTCATGTGGTTTGAAAAGAATGTTTTGTCTGTATTTGCTGAGATGTGTGCCATGTAGGTCTGCTGGATCTTACTTGTCAGTTGTATTAAGTCAAAATTATGTGTCATTGTTTCTTGCTTCATCAACTGGTTTGGGTCTGGAATAAGGGTCTATCTCAAGGACTGTTTCATGTGCACTTGAAAAGACTGTGCATTCTACAGATGTTGGGTGGGATGTTCTAGAAACGCTAGTGAGGTCGAATTGTTAGATGGTATTTTTCAAGTCTTTATATCCTTAGTGATTATCTGTCCATTTTTTTTCCATCAGTTACTGAGAAGAGAATGGCAAAATCTTCAACCATGATTGTGGATTTATTTCTCCCTTCAGCTCTGTCAATTTTTGCTGCATGTGTTTTGAAGCTCTATTATTAGGTGTCTCACATTTAGAATTATGTCTTGATGAATCGGCCACCTTATCATTATGAAATGATTCTCATTTCTCTGTAATGTTCCTTGCCTGTTTTAGCTGATTCTTATATTCACTGTTTGCATGGCTTATCTTTTTCCATCTTGTTGTTTTCTACCTGTCTGCATTTTTAAAACTTAAATTCCATTTCTAATAGCATGTAGTTGGGGGTGGTACTTTTTTATCCAGACTGATAATTTCTGCCTTTTAATTGTAATGTTTTAAATCAGTTGATTTTAGAAACAGATGTATTAAAATATATCGCTGATTGTTGATGTGGTAGTTTTTTTTCCTCTATCAGATTTTGCTTTATATATTTCAGAACTAAATAATCCTGTACCTTTTGAGTTAGAAACTGTAGTTAGTCCAGATTATAGAATAAGGATTTATTTTTCTTTTACAGAAAAGCAGCCTGAAGCTGGTTATCCAGGCCTGGTATTTGTTGGTTTTTTAGTCACTTAGTTGTGTCCAACTCTGCAACCTCATGGACTGTAGCCTTTCAGACTCCTCTGTCTATGGGATTTCCCAGGCAAGAATACTGGCGTGGGTTGCCATTTCCTTCTCCAAGGGATCTTCCTGATTCCGGGATCCAACCTGGGTCTTCTGCCCTGCAGGCAGATTCTTTACCATCTGAGACAACCAGTGAAGCCTGAGCTGAGGGAATGCTCCATCTCAACTCTAGAGGTCGTGGCTTCTCTCTACATCTGCTAGTCTTATGTTCTTTGAAGTCCTTTCCACCTATTAGTAGCTGGTCTCTTGTAAATCTAAATCCCCTTTTATAGTTAATACGTCTTTATACTGACCATTTGCTGTTCAAATTGCTGTATAGTTTCTCTCTCCTGATTTCCCTTGGGTGACTGAATCTGTGACGGTTGTGATAGAGGTCTCTGGCAGTTTGGAAAGGAGAAAGTGACAAATGCATGGAATGGGAGGAAGACAAAGACATGGCCTCTTTATTTCTCAAAGTCAGTTTCTGAATTTAGGTCATTTTTCACAGGATACTGTTAGCCACTCTTATTGGTTTCAGATCTGCAAAAGAAACCAAAACAAAGATCCAGTCAGAGCGCTGCCTCTGGATTCCACCTCCACTGTCTGCTCTCGTTTCCCAGGCTGCCACTATCAGTCCCAAATTTCAGTCTCATGAATTTCTGTCTCCAGCTCTGAATATTCTTCTCGGTCTCTGCCCTGCATCACCCATCTCCTCTAGGAAACTTGAAAGTTGAATGCAGAACCATGGTCTGGGTTCAATCTTCCACTCACCCTTCACATGACCTCGGCCTCAGGTCTCTGGTTTGTAAAAGGAGGTAATATACCCATCTCTGGGAACTTCCATGACAGTTCCATAAGCGGACCCATGGCAAGCCCTGAGTAAGTGTGAGTCTTTTCATCCTGGACATCTTCCATCCAAAGTCAGCAGCTGTCTTATTTATTTCCCTTGAATCTGTCATGTTTTGATTAATGATACCAGTTATTTGGACCTAAAAATATAGTGTTTTCTGTATCTGTCCTCCTTACTCAATTAGCCTCTGAACCCAAACATTCTTTTCGGCACCTCTTACCTTCCTCCTTCCTTCGTATTCCCTCCTTCCCCAGCCTGGCTTATGCTGATCTATTTCAGTGCACTTGCACTGGTCGTCCATGTTTTACTCCCTCTGCCCCCCACTGTGTCCCCTACTTTCCACAATGCAGGGCCATTAATCTTTCAAATCTTCCTGGTCTCAGCTGTCTCTATTATCTTCCAGTTGCCTCAGAAAAACTATCTAGACTCTTCAGCTTGGCATCCAAGGTCTTGATTCATTCTCTGCCTCTACTTGTGTCTCTAATTACATCTCTACCTAAGTCTTCCACTCTGAGTAAAAGTTCTGCTTTCTGCTTCTCCATGAAGGTGCAATGCTGCCTTTTTTCTTAAGCTTTCTCCTCTTTGTTCAACCCAGCTGGAAGTCCTCTTCCTACCTCCTCTTTCCACCTCCTGTCCTTTCCTATTCCTGCCCATTCTGTGCTATTCCGCCAAAGTCTACCAGCCTCCTGATCACCCGAGAGGAGAAAGATTGTTCATCCACTGTGGTATTTTCCCTGGATATGCTTTTATACAGCTATCCATTTTCCTAACAAGTTTCATAGGACTTTGACAGCAGAAACAGATTTTCAACTTTGTGTCTTCCAAAGTGCCTCACTTGTTTTTGGTGAGATATACAAACTAGGTGGAATTAAAATGTTCTCTATATCACATTGATTTTTTTTTTTTTATAGAAGGCATTTTATTTATTTATTTATGGCTTCTTTATGTGGACTTTCTCTAGGTGTGGCAAGCAGTGTATTCTTTTCATTGCAGAACACAGGTTCTAGGTCTGTGGACTCAGCAGTTGGGACGCAGGGGGTTAGCTGCTCTGTGGCACGTGGAATCTTCCCAGGCCAGGAATCAAACCTATGTCTCCTGCATTGACAGGCAGATTCTTATTCACTGCGCCACCAGGGAAGTCCTATCACATTAATTTTTAACTGTCTGATTGAAGCATTATTTCTCAGTATTTGGTTTTTAGTAATTCAGTAACTTGCTATTTTAATGATACCAGTTATTTGGACCTAAAAATATAGTGTTTTCTGTATCTGTCCTCCTTACTCAATTAGCCTCTGAACCCAAACATTCTTTTCGGCACCTCTTACCTTCCTCCTTCCTTCGTATTCCCTCCTTCCCCAGCCTGGCTTATGCTGATCTATTTCAGTGCACTTGCACTGGTCGTCCATGTTTTACTCCCTCTGCCCCCCACTGTGTCCCCTACTTTCCACAATGCAGGGCCATTAATCTTTCAAATCTTCCTGGTCTCAGCTGTCTCTATTATCTTCCAGTTGCCTCAGAAAAACTATCTAGACTCTTCAGCTTGGCATCCAAGGTCTTGATTCATTCTCTGCCTCTACTTGTGTCTCTAATTACATCTCTACCTAAGTCTTCCACTCTGAGTAAAAGTTCTGCTTTCTGCTTCTCCATGAAGGTGCAATGCTGCCTTTTTTCTTAAGCTTTCTCCTCTTTGTTCAACCCAGCTGGAAGTCCTCTTCCTACCTCCTCTTTCCACCTCCTGTCCTTTCCTATTCCTGCCCATTCTGTGCTATTCCGCCAAAGTCTACCAGCCTCCTGATCACCCGAGAGGAGAAAGATTGTTCATCCACTGTGGTATTTTCCCTGGATATGCTTTTATACAGCTATCCATTTTCCTAACAAGTTTCATAGGACTTTGACAGCAGAAACAGATTTTCAACTTTGTGTCTTCCAAAGTGCCTCACTTGTTTTTGGTGAGATATACAAACTAGGTGGAATTAAAATGTTCTCTATATCACATTGATTTTTTTTTTTTTATAGAAGGCATTTTATTTATTTATTTATGGCTTCTTTATGTGGACTTTCTCTAGGTGTGGCAAGCAGTGTATTCTTTTCATTGCAGAACACAGGTTCTAGGTCTGTGGACTCAGCAGTTGGGACGCAGGGGGTTAGCTGCTCTGTGGCA
Source organism: Tragulus kanchil (assembly GCA_022376925.1). Lineage (NCBI taxonomy): Eukaryota > Metazoa > Chordata > Mammalia > Artiodactyla > Tragulidae > Tragulus > Tragulus kanchil. The sequence continues at coordinate 166,539,788 of JAIOJX010000005.1, forward strand.
CGTGGAATCTTCCCAGGCCAGGAATCAAACCTATGTCTCCTGCATTGACAGGCAGATTCTTATTCACTGCGCCACCAGGGAAGTCCTATCACATTAATTTTTAACTGTCTGATTGAAGCATTATTTCTCAGTATTTGGTTTTTAGTAATTCAGTAACTTGCTATCCTTTAAGCAGTAGGACTTCTGATAGTTTTAATTTGGAATGGTAAAATTGGGGAAATTGTGCCTGATTTTATCTTCCTCATTGTGAATTAGGAAAAGTTTGTTAACAGTAGAAGCATTTTAGTCTGAATCTCAGAATACCTGGGCTCTAACAGACAAAATTTTAAAGTCACTGGTATAGATATAGATTTTAGAAAAAAAGGATTAATAATTGTAAAGAACATATTTCAAGTTATGAGGTAAAAATGAAATGACATAAAATAATTCTGGACTTGTGGCAGTAGAGTCCTTTGAATTTCTGCTGGCTTGTACTCATGCTGGCTCATAATTGGACACACTGATCCAGCCGCTCCATGGCACGTGGGATCTTCCCGTGCCAGGAATCGAATTGGTGCCCCTTGCACTGCAAGGTGGACTCTTTACCCACTGGACCACCAGGGAAGCCCCTGTGTGAGCATTTAAATAAACATAATCACTGAGCAGGAGACCTAGGTTCGATCTCTGGGTTGGAAAGATCCCCTGGAGAACGCCATGGCAAGCCACTCCAGTATTCTTTTTTTTTATTTTTAAAATTTTATTTATATTTTAGGAGGTGGGGTGGGGAGGGAAGGGGATGGGCGGGCCACTTCTATTGGTCTTTCATTTCTCTATTTTCATCCATCTTTGTTCTTTGGCTCCTGTGGGCCTCCCATCACAGTGGCCTCTGTTGTCCCAGAGCGCCGGCTCTGGGCACACGGGTGCCAGAGCTCGGGCTCCGTAATTGGACACATTGGTCCAGCCACTCTGCGGCACGTGGGATCTTCCCAGGCCAGGGATCGAACTGGCACCCCTTGCACTGCAAGGCAGTGTCTTTACCCACTGGATCACCAGGGGAAGCCCCACTCCAGTATTCTTGCCTGGAGAATTCCATGGACAGAGAGCCTGGTGGGCTGTAGTCCAGAGGGTCGCAAAGAGTCAGACATGACTGAGTGACACACACACACACACACACACGCACACACGCACACATGCACACACAATCACTGACCAAATGACTGATACAAAGGTAGTGAGTGTATTTGGAATACTAAGAATTGTCTGTTGTCAAAACGATTCTTTTTTTAATGTCATCCTCTTATGATGTTCAAAAGCTGCTTTTCCAAGGCAATAACCAACTTCAAATTGAAAAGCCATTTATGTAGAAAAAAATTATTTAAAACAATATAGGCATACCTCAAAGATATTGTGGGTTTAGTTCCAGACCACCACAGTAAAGCAAATCTTATTAGTGAGTCATATGAATTTTTTGGTTTCCTAGATTATATAAAAGTTATGTTTACACTACATGGTAGTCTGTTAATTGTGCAGTAGCATTCTAAGAAAACAATATACAAAAAGATAGCTATGGTCATTGTGCTAAGGGAATAGGAGTACCTACAATCACTTGAGGCGATGGTCTGGAGGGGTGGGTTGGGGGGAACTGGGTGGGGGAAGGGTCCAGGGATATGCATATGAATGATCTGGAAACATACATGTTGGTGAACAACAAAACTCTGTAAAATCTTTAAAATAAAGAATAATAAAAAAAACCCTTAAAAGTAATAATATCTTATTTCTAAAAAATGCAAACCATTATCTGACAATGCACGTGCTTAGTGGCTTAGTTGTGTCCAAGTGTTTGAGACCCCATGGTCTGTAGCCCAGAAGCCTCCTCTCTCCATGGGATTCCACAGGCGAGAGTACTGGAATGGGCTGCCATTTCCTCCTCCAGGACAGGATCCACCTGACATCTCCTGTGTCTATTGCATTGGCAGGTGGATTCTTCTACCACTGAGCCACCTGGGATGTAGCCATGAAACTTCAATTTAAAAAGATCGATTTACAAAGCACAGTAAAGCAAGAGTGCAATAAGAGGAAGTATGCCTGTATATGTCTAGATATAAAATATGCAACTCAATATAACTTCATGTATAAAAACTATGCATTTGTTGTTTCAGAAGATCTCAAATTTAGTCGTTTGTTTTGAAATCCTCATTTCTGCTTTTATCTCCTCCAAATAAAATGCCTCATGTGCCATATGCCAGGGGCTCGGAAGGTCACAGTGTCCTTTAAAATAATGATTTGGAATAACCTGTGTTGTCCTTCAGGCCACACATCTAGGGGACAATAGGAAAGTGAGAGGACTTGAATCTTGGCTAAGAGATAGTTTATAAGCGTCCTTGGTCATGGTCTAGAGACCAATGTCCTGGCCACAGTGTATTCATACACTTGTAGCTGGTTAGGCTTGAATTTCATCTGTAGAATGGTCAACAGTGAGGACCAACTGTCGGCAGTGGGTAGACAGTGTCCTAGCGCTACCCAGGTCCCCACTGATACTCTTACCAGCATAACTGTATCTATTCAGGAGGCAGCCATACTTTGGGAAGTCACAGTTTTTGAGTCTAAGGGGTGCAGTTCACTTTCTTGTCGAAATTTTCAGTAATTATCACATACTTCCAGGTAAGAGCACACATTCTAAGTGTCCAACTCAAAATTCTTCTGAACGTATCACTCTTTCTTGTGCACCCCGTTGAAATAAGACAACATTACTATCATCAAAGGTGACTGTTTGATGCCTCCAGTCATTATCCCCCAACAGGAACCAACTCTGGACAGTGCAGACTAGAACAGGGTGGCCTGTTTTCGTACATCATGCAGACAGGATCATGCCCTGAGCCCTCTTTGGTTATCTGGTTTCTCTTGTCAATGATGTGCATGTGAGATTCACCCGTGTGGCTGTAGTTAGTTCATTCTCACTGTGGGCTAGTTGTCCATCGGTGAGGGCAGCCGTGTGTTTTACTCTCCTGCTACTGATGGAGTTGTCAGTTTCTCTACCTTATTATTGATGGCTGGGTACTCTCTGTTTTCCTCTTTGGGTGGTTTCCAGTGTGGAGATATTACAAAAGTGCTGCTGTCCACATTCTTGTATGAGTCTTTTGGTGAACATCTGTATGCTTCTGTTGGGGACATATCTAGGAGTGATCTTGCTGCCATTGTGTGTGACTGTGGTCAACTTCAGTAGATGCTTGGTCCTAAGGTTCATGGCAGCATGAATGGGACCTCTCAGCAAGACTCAATGTAAAGGGAGAGAAGATGAAAAGTAAGCTTGAAAAATGCAGTCTCTCCTTCTTTCTTATTGTACAGAGATTTTCATTCCTGTTGCTAAAAGTTTCTGAGCACTTGCCATGTGCCAGGGACTCCACAGACCATTATTCTGTTCAGTCTTTGCAATAACTCTATGACTCAGGTACTGCTGCTTTTTTTAAAAAAGAAAAAGAAAATATTTTGGCTGTGCCAGGTCTTAGTTGTGGCATGAGGAATCTTTGATCTTTGTTGCAGCATTCAGGATCCCTTAACTGAACTCTTAGTTGTGGCATGTGGGATCTAGTTCCCTGATCAGGGATCAAACACCAGGACCCGTGCACTGGGAGTGCCGAGTCTTAGCCACTGGACAGCCAGAGAAGTCCCTCAGGTGCTATTTCAAATCTCCATTTTATAGAGGAAGAAGCTGAGGCTATGGTTAATGGTGCCAGGTTCAAATGCAGCTGTTAACACTTATGTTTATGATGTTGCCTCTTATTCCATGTGTGCTCCTTAACAAGCTCACGAGTCTCCTTGGAGGAGTCTGGGGTGTATACACACCAGGGAATTTCCTTCTTTTATTGTCCTCCCAGTATCCTTAAATGTGTCTATGTAAAGATGACATGGAAGTCAGGTTGGGTTTATTTTATCAACTCATTCAGCATATGTCAGTTTTTAAAAATAAATTAAAACTGTGACATGAGCCCATGGGACTTTTCTTTTCATCCATCGATCTGTTTTCCATTATAACCACCATCCGTTTTTCTGTACATACCCTCTAGAATGATGGACATTAAACTGCCATGCCAGTTTGATTACACAACAGCACATGGGTGAAAGGAAGCCTTCACCTGCCCTCTACATCCTCTGGAAAATTTGCCTTACAGTATTTTGAGCTGGGAAGTGAGAAGATAATTACCTACCTAATAGAGTGCAAATGTTTCAGCAGTGCCTGTTTCATAAACAAGCCACTGAGGAGATTTCTGGAGTTGAGCAAAAGTCACACTTGCCTTGATGCAATTAAAGTGGAATTATACTTGAAACTTATTTATTAAAATTTGGCAAGACTTAACATGTTGTGAGTGACAGCCGCTCAGTTGTGTCCAACTCTTTGTGACCCCATGGACTGTAGCCTGCCAGGTTCCTCTTTCCATGGAATTTTCCAGGGAAGAATACTGGTGTGGGTTGCTACTTTGTTCTCCAGGTACAGGCTGTTGTATGCTGCAATATCTCTTATTGAGTTTGCAATGCCAGGCTTTTGTGTGCTTGTAGTATCTCGTGTCTAGATGGTGCTTGCAAATGAAACATGTCATTGGTGTTTTAAAAAGGCAGTAGGTTCATAGGCGTATCTAGAATAGACTAGCCTAGTTAAGAATCCTAAGATCCCTGTAAGAGAGTGAGGAGAGACTCATGGAAGACAGTAAAAGGTGTGTTAAGCAGGCTGATGCCATAGGCTTGATTCTACCGGGCAGTTCTGGCATGGTGTGGAGAGCCCCCCACATCGTTATCCCCATAGAGCCAAAGAGCTGAGTTGTTTAGTGGCACCAATTAGTCATTGGTTGAGAGTTTTGAGGGGGCATTAAGTCCCTAGCACACCTGAGCTTCTCTGTGAGACAGCTAGAGAAATCCCCCAGGAGAGGGTTTCAAGTGCATACAGCAAGATACCATTGGGTTGGTGTGTGCAGGGATGGTTGAAAGGGGAGGCATGGGCAGAGCCCCCAGAGGGCTGATGGGCTTGTCTCAGAACGCCACCCAGTAGCCATGGTTGACTCAACCAAGGGTGCAGCTGATCCAAGAGAAGGCAGCATTGGTGGCTGAGAAAATGGAATTCTTTGTGAACTTGCATAAGTGACAGAGAGACATACGTGGTCAGGTGGTACAGGAGTGTCCCAGGGGAGGGGGACCTAGACTGAAGACCACAGGAGGACAAAGCACCTCGCACCTGCTTTCAGGTGGAAGTTATAAATGGGCAAATAAATGAAGTATTCGTGAGTTTGCAATGTGAGGCTTTTGTGTGCTTGTAGTATCTGTTGGCATGTCAGCCGAGTATTCTGGGTTGGGTCCTCTCAGGGGCTTTCTTACTTGTTTCTGTCAGGATTTCACACAGATTCTCTGAAAGGTGTCGGCTTTACAGAGGTCAGCAGTAACAGAGTAGACTCTCTGGGAAGATCTGTTCCCTCCATGTAAATGGAGCTTTGGTGTGGGCTTTCGAGAACAGTCTGAGTGCTTAATGTGTTCTCATAAATCATTATCTGGCACCTGAATGGTCTGAAGAAAGAGACTCTGTTTTCAAAAGATCAGGGAATAATTTTTCAGTGGTTGAAGTCCTAAGAGCCCTGAATGAGGACTCTAAAGGCATGACTCTAGCCCCGATTTTATCACTGGCCAGCACTACTGTATGGCAAGACTCTCAAGCTCTCTGTGCCCCACTTTTCCGTGTGCAAAACAACAGCAATGAACTGGATTTTTAGTGACTCTCAGCCCGTGCTTCCTAGGTTAAGAATCCTAAGATCCCTGTAAGAGAGTGAGGAGAGACTCATGGAAGACAGTAAAAGGTGTGTTAAGCAGGCTGATGCCATAGGCTTGATTCTACCGGGCAGTTCTGGCATGGTGTGGAGAGCCCCCCACATCGTTATCCCCATAGAGCCAAAGAGCTGAGTTGTTTAGTGGCACCAATTAGTCATTGGTTGAGAGTTTTGAGGGGGCATTAAGTCCCTAGCACACCTGAGCTTCTCTGTGAGACAGCTAGAGAAATCCCCCAGGAGAGGGTTTCAAGTGCATACAGCAAGATACCATTGGGTTGGTGTGTGCAGGGATGGTTGAAAGGGGAGGCATGGGCAGAGCCCCCAGAGGGCTGATGGGCTTGTCTCAGAACGCCACCCAGTAGCCATGGTTGACTCAACCAAGGGTGCAGCTGATCCAAGAGAAGGCAGCATTGGTGGCTGAGAAAATGGAATTCTTTGTGAACTTGCATAAGTGACAGAGAGACATACGTGGTCAGGTGGTACAGGAGTGTCCCAGGGGAGGGGGACCTAGACTGAAGACCACAGGAGGACAAAGCACCTCGCACCTGCTTTCAGGTGGAAGTTATAAATGGGCAAATAAATGAAGTATTCGTGAGTTTGCAATGTGAGGCTTTTGTGTGCTTGTAGTATCTGTTGGCATGTCAGCCGAGTATTCTGGGTTGGGTCCTCTCAGGGGCTTTCTTACTTGTTTCTGTCAGGATTTCACACAGATTCTCTGAAAGGTGTCGGCTTTACAGAGGTCAGCAGTAACAGAGTAGACTCTCTGGGAAGATCTGTTCCCTCCATGTAAATGGAGCTTTGGTGTGGGCTTTCGAGAACAGTCTGAGTGCTTAATGTGTTCTCATAAATCATTATCTGGCACCTGAATGGTCTGAAGAAAGAGACTCTGTTTTCAAAAGATCAGGGAATAATTTTTCAGTGGTTGAAGTCCTAAGAGCCCTGAATGAGGACTCTAAAGGCATGACTCTAGCCCCGATTTTATCACTGGCCAGCCTTACTGGTATGGCAAGACTCTCAAGCTCTCTGTGCCCCACTTTTCCGTGTGCAAAACAACAGCAATGAACTGGATTTTTAGTGTCTTTTCTAGCTCTCAGGTGTGATGATTCTATAATCCTGTTGCTTTTCTTAGCCATAAAAACTTCACCTGGGAGAACTGAGTGCTAAGTAAATGCAAGATATGGGCTGTTTGATACACATACCGTCGAAAAAGAACAAAAGGTTGTTGTGGAAAGACACAGCCCTTAATGTTCCTCTGTGAGCTAATGGTGCAGCAAAATTACTGTGTCTGTATCTATTTAGAAATAAATATATTCACTAGCCAAGGAGCTAATGGATCTGAAACAAATTTATGCACATGAGAAGCATGTTATTCCTGAGGACATGGAAAGGTGCCCATTACTGAAGAGTGATGGAGGAATTACTACTAGCATGAGATCCATCAGGAGGCCACATTTTGATGCAATGTGCTTGCAGTCCTGTTAAATTGCTTAGATTTCAAAGATGTTATGGAGAAAACAGTCTCTTGGGATGTTTCCTCCTCCCTGTTTTTTGATTATGACATGGCTCCTGGGTGGGGAAAATCTGACACGGTCTGACTCACCTAATTTGGATCTTATCAAGGTGGGCATGAAATGGTTAATGGTAAAAGTGTAGGTCGTGGTATCTCTGGTTGTGGTCAAACAACACTAGAGGTTTGATTAAGTCCATTGTTTCTTTTGTTGGGGTGACATATAATTTGGATGTTCACTCTTGCCAAAGACCAAGGACACAGAGAATAGGACTGCTCAGAGGAGAAGTCAGTTTCAATGAGAAGCATGCAGTTTACAAAGCTCCCGTGGACAGATTCAGTGATTGCAGAGATCCTTCAAATGTGGATGCTAAAGCTAGAGAGAAGTTAGTTGTAATGTCTTTGTAATTAAAGTCTAAATGTTGAGAAACTGAAATCAGAGATGAAGCATTTCTGTCAGCTGTTGTGAGAAGTTCAACTATGAGGAAGAACACAGACCAAAATGCTGCCATGAATCTTTTTCTCCCTCCCTTCTTTCCATCCATCCATCCCATTTGGTGATTCATTTTCAGACATGTTAGGTTTGAGTTTCCTCTCACACATTCAAATAGAGATGACAGGGCTTCCCTGGTGGTCCAGTGGGTAGGGACACAGCCTTGCAGTGCAGGGGCACCGGTCCAATTCCTGGCCTGGGGGGATCCCCCGTGCCACAGAGCAGCTGGACTGATGCGTCCAACTACTGAGCTGAAGCTCTCGAGAAATTGTTGGAAGCCTTTTTAACGTCAATCAAAGATCCTACAATGTACACCACTGAATGCCACCAGCACATACCCAGAGCTGGTGCTCTGCAACAGGAGAGGCCACTGCAATGGGAGGCCCACACAGGCCAAAGAACAAAGATAAATGAATGAAAGAGCAATAGAAGTGGCCAAAAAAAAAAAAAAAAAAAGAGATGACAAATAGCTATAAAATAGCTATTCCTGCCATTTGGTGTGGGCCTGTCAAATAGTGCAGTAAGGTCCAAGCCTCTTGAAAGTTGACCCTTTGCCAAGCCACATTATCCCCACTTCTTAGAAGAAGGTACAGAAACTCACAGAAGTTAGATAGCTTGCCCCAATCACACAACTAGGAAGATGGAAACCCAGGTTTTTAGTTTTTATTTTTTTATTTTTTGGGCAGAGGTCGTGTTGGGGAGGGAGGGGAGTGGGCGAGCCACTTCTATTGGTCTTTCATTTGTCTATTTTCATCCGTCTTTGTTCTTTGGCTCCTGTGGGCCTCCCATCACGGTGGCATCTGTCGTCGCAGAGCGCCGGCTCTGGGCGCATGCGCGCCAGAGCTCCGGCTCAGTAATTGGACACATCAGTCCAGCCGCTCCGAGGCACGTGGGATCTTCCCAGGCCAGGCATTGAACCTGTGTCCCTGCACTGCAAGGCTGACTCTTTACTCATTGGACTACCAAAGAAGCCATTTCTCTTCTCTTATTGTAGACACGATAGAAATAACAGCCATTAGTAGTTGTTAAGTGCTTTAATCTTTATTCAATTTTTTCATCCTTTTCTGATAGAACTTCATGACTTAGGAGTTAAAAAATATTTCTCTTGCTCATTGGAGAGTAGGCTTGATATAGGAATGAAAATTCTATCTTTACTTTATCACTGCTCCAATTTATTCTGAAGCATTTATTTACCCAACCTGTAATTGTATCAGTAGTTTCCTGGTGGGACCCTCCTATGGGAAAGATGTACTGCCATCCAAGAGCACAGTGGGCAGGGAGCAAACTGGCAGTGAGAAGTATACAAGCTAGAAACAAGGGGCAGAGGTCAATGCTGGTCATGTTTGGCAAGAACCAAGGAAGGAGATGGTTTACTCTTGGAGAGCCTAAAGACACACAGGTCTAATCAGTTCAGGAGCCAAAGCTGGGAACACTGAGGCTTACTCTGCCTCTCCTAAACTCTTACTGTAGGGCTGCATTCCAACCCATCCCCACAACCAAGGTCTCAGATGGTGTTCCCATGATCCAGCTTGAGCCACCTGATGGTATCTGCCATGTGCAAGGAAGAGCAAGAGTTAGTCTAAAGTACTGACAATCCTGACTGGTATCTTACTAATATAATGTTGTATGAGATTGAACCATGTGCGATTTCCACCATGTCTATTTTTGACCTACAAAAGTATCAAGTTTGTTTTTTACAGCATATCTATCTATCTATCTATCTATCTATCATAGAATACTACCATATGGCTGAACCTTGAGGACATTAGGCTAAGTGAAATAAGCCACTCTCCAAAAGACAATTTCTCTATGATTCCACCTATGTGAGATTCTTAGAGTAGTGAAAATCACAGAGACAGAAGGCAGAGGGGTCTAAATGTATTTAGCACCACTTACATGCTTAAATCCTTAAGATGGTAACTTTTGTTAACGTGTATTTTTCAATAAAAATTGTGCCAGATTTCATATTTAGTATATTTCTAAGAACAAGGAATTACTTACACCATAGCCATTTCCCCCCTAGATATATATAGGCTAGCTATTTTAGCTAGTAAGTAGACTGAATTTAATGACTGGAAAAGACTGAGTTATCACATTTATTCTCTGGAGTTAGTAGCTCTGAAGTGCCAGAGATACAAACACATAATTGGTACTTGAGTAGTTTTTTCTTTGTGTACCTATGACCTTGCTAAAGGAAAACCAGCTTAATTGTTGTCTGTAAAATGGGGATAATACTTTGTGGTATAAGAATATGTACTCAGAGTCTGACAATAGTAACACCTCCGATGTATCAGTGATGGAAAAATAGTCCAAATCTGAACTGCTCGTTGAGGAAACTCTGCCGTGAAGCAAATCATTAAATCAAACTCTCTGAGCATGATGGTAACAGTATTTAAAAGACCCTTTGAAGAGACAGAGTTCTTAAAAGACGATGGAAGCATGCTAAGTGTATTATTCACAGACTTTTCTAGAGATATGATTAAAAGTGTTTCTCGTGAAATTAAGGTTGTGGACTAAAATTGCACAAGAGGTAAGGGGTCAAAATGGAACGTATTTGTGGTACAGAACACATTTACATCTTAATTAAGTTTCAGAGGCTGTATGAGAAGATCTACCAGCCTGAGGTGCCTTTCTTTTTCTTTTGGACTGTGAGTTTCTGGGCTGTTTTTTTCCTCTGATCACCCCGTCCAATCTTTGTGTTGTGTATATGGAATAGAATCATTTCCCTGCTTCTGTCTTTTAATCTTTCAAAGTGTTTTCTAAAGTCACAATGACTTTAAATAATGTAATTCTCATCATTACTCTCAGATAATGTGGTTTATCAATACCCATACAGCACTCCTGAAGCCTTTACCTCTGAATCAGACCTTCTCTCCTCTTGCAGCTGAGGGGGTCAAAGAGTCTTGTCTACGGAGCCAGTCTGCCGTGTTATTTGAGAGAAGAGCTCATGCCTGGCATGAGGGAAGGATGCGGTGTGATTCAGTTGTCACGATGGTCTGGCTTCAGCCTACTTTCATTCTCATTTCCATCCTTGACCCTTGCACATAATCCATTATCATCTTTATACCTCCTAGGCATGAAGCATTTATTACTCTACTTAACCTTCATGATAACCCATGGGGTTAGATATTAAAAATTAACTTCTTTTTACAGTGAGTCCTGGAGTTCATACCACATTGGAACCAATTGGGACACTTCACACTTGATCTTAACTGCAAGGCCGAGAAGTGATGGCGTTGCTTTAAAAAGTGCTGATGTTTGGACCAGACCCTGGAGCTAGAGATTCCAATATAATTGGTTTGGAATGGGACCCAAGTGTTGGCTTTTATTTTTCAAGCTTTTGGGATGAGGGCTAATGTTCAGGCAGAGGTGTAGATGACTGAGTTTGGGAATTTGCTTAAAATTCTCATATAGATCATAAACTGATTGGGGGCTCTAGGTGATTTGCTCAGACTTGTCACAGATCATAAGTTGGTAATGACCCTAGGGCAGACTCAGAGCCTGCTTTCCTCTCTTCTGAACTGCTCACTGTTCTGCCTTCGTGCTGCCTGTGTATGGCACAGGTCCTCCTACTCCATGGAAACCTCCTTCCCTCACTTCTTTGCCTAATGAACTGTTTTCCTCTTTCAAATGCAAGCCCATGAGTTACTGCCTTCCCAAGTTGTAATAGTCATCCCTGGTTTGGGGCTGCTGCCCTCAACTCTTGAGCACGTATCACATTAAACTGTAATTTATTTGCTAAGTCTGGTCCTCCTCCGGGACTGTGAGCTCTTTGCAGATAGGCCTGTAATCAAGCTTTTCAGGATTGGCATAGAGAAAGATGTCAAGAAGTGCTAAGTAACTGAATGAGCCATTTTAAGTCAGACTCTTGCTATAGAGGAATTGGACACTGGATAACTTTTTCTTCTAGGTGATTAGTTTTTCCCTCCTTTTATTTGTAAGTAACTGGCCTTGTTCTCTCTCTCTTTCTTTTTTTTTTCTTTTTTTCTTTACTCTATAGAACTTTTGGGAAGAGGAATACTTTGGATAATATCGGATACATTCTCTCCACTTGAGTACTTTGTGGGTTTCTTACTGTGTCGTTTAAGAAAAAGTCTGATCATCTTTCCTGAGAATTCCAGGGTCTCAGAGAGGACAATTGAACCTGTAAATTAAGGCAATGATTGGGAACAGGGACTGTTTTTGGGGGGGGAGGGGGGCGGGCATGCCACTTCTATTGGTCTTTCATTTATCTATTTTCATCTATCTTTGTTCTTTGGCCCCTGTGGGCCTCCCATCGAAGTGTCCTCTGTTGTCGCAGAGCACCAGCTCCGGGCCCATGCGCTCCAGAGCTCCGGCTCGGTAATTGGACACATCGGTCCAGCTGCTCCGCGGCATGTGGGATCTTCCCAGGCCAGGGATCGAACCGGCGCCCCTTGCACTGCAAGGCGGTGTCCCTACCCACTGGACCACCAGGGAAGCCCAGGGACTGGATTTTTACCCTTGAGGACTGTGTTGGAGCTTTTGGCGTGTACTCCCTGGTTTTTGTACTCTCAATCTCTCCTAAGCAGTACCCTGAGCGTCTCCCAATTCTGAGAGGGTTGCTGACTTAAGGGTCTCTGATCAAGGGGGTCCCTTGCAAAGTTAAGGTGAGAACTCTCTTTAACCCAGTTAAAATAGTCCATATATCTGAAATCAGATTTCCCCAAATCAATGGCACATTTTTGTCTCTTGTAATAAATTGCAAGATTTATTGTTGTTAGTTTTTTTAAGGAAGAGTTGAAATAGGGACATGCAATAATGATGATCGTAGACTGTATCTCTGGAAGAGAAATTACATTGTGCTCAAGTTTTCATCAAGATAAGTTGCTTATTTTTTCGTGTGTTGAATATAGGGAACATGCAATAATGTAATCAGCTTTTCAGGATTGGCATAAAGATGTCAAGAAGTGCTAAGTAACTGAATGAGCCATTTTAAGTCAGACTCTTGCTATAGAGGAATTGGACACTGGATAACTTTTTCTTCTAGGTGATTAGTTTTTCCCTCCTTTTATTTGTAAGTAACTGGCCTTGTTCTCTCTCTCTTTCTTTTTTTTTTCTTTTTTTCTTTACTCTATAGAACTTTTGGGAAGAGGAATACTTTGGATAATATCGGATACATTCTCTCCACTTGAGTACTTTGTGGGTTTCTTACTGTGTCGTTTAAGAAAAAGTCTGATCATCTTTCCTGAGAATTCCAGGGTCTCAGAGAGGACAATTGAACCTGTAAATTAAGGCAATGATTGGGAACAGGGACTGTTTTTGGGTGGGGGTGGGGGCGGGTTGGGGAGGAGGGGGCGGGCATGCCACTTCTATTGGTCTTTCATTTATCTATTTTCATCTATCTTTGTTCTTTGGCCCCTGTGGGCCTCCCATCGAAGTGTCCTCTGTTGTCGCAGAGCACCAGCTCCGGGCCCATGCGCTCCAGAGCTCCGGCTCGGTAATTGGACACATCGGTCCAGCTGCTCCGCGGCATGTGGGATCTTCCCAGGCCAGGGATCGAACCGGCGCCCCTTGCACTGCAAGGCGGTGTCCCTACCCACTGGACCACCAGGGAAGCCCAGGGACTGGATTTTTACCCTTGAGGACTGTGTTGGAGCTTTTGGCGTGTACTCCCTGGTTTTCGTACTCTCAATCTCTCCTAAGCAGTACCCTGAGCGTCTCCCAATTCTGAGAGGGTTGCTGACTTAAGGGTCTCTGATCAAGGGGGACCCTTGCAAAGTTAAGGTGAGAACTCTCTTTAACCCAGTTAAAATAGTCCATATATCTGAAATCAGATTTCCCCAAATCAATGGCACATTTTTGTCTCTTGTAATAAATTGCAAGATTTATTGTTGTTAGTTTTTTTAAGGAAGAGTTGAAATAGGGACATGCAATAATGATGATCGTAGACTGTATCTCTGGAAGAGAAATTACATTGTGCTCAAGTTTTCATCAAGATAAGTTGCTTATTTTTTTTTCGTGTGTGTGAAATCATTAGGGAATATAGTTTTGACATGATAAAGAATATTTTCTCACTGTGTTAAATATTCACTTTAAAAATTACCATAAACAATGAATAAACATTAAGGGATGTTAGAACGGTTATTCTCTCAAATCCTCAGGGTGTGTTTGTGGAAAGCTAATTATTCTAACCACCTTAATAAGCTTTAATTCTTGTGATGAAACAAGGTGGTTGAGAGAGTGGCTTGAGACAAGTTTTAAATAAATGACTTGGATTTCTATGAAGGTTTTAAAGGATAATTTTTTGGGATTCAAATTTTGAAAGCCTGTTAGAGATCTCCAGTGGCACCATGGGTTTCTTTCTTTTGCATTAAGACATTTTGGTTGATTTCCTAGAGGGATGTAGAGTAGAGAGACATGCACATATTGACATGTTTCTACAGGTGAAATTAAATATCTCTAGTATGTATGCATGTATCCTAAGTCGCTTCAGTCTTGACCGACTCTTTGTGATCCCATGGACTGTGGCCTGCCAGTCTGCTCTGTCAGTGGAATTTTCCAGGCAAGAATACTGGAGTGGATTGCCATGCCTTCCTCCAGGGGATCTTCCTGACCCAGGGATAGACCTACATCTCTCATGTCTCCTGAATTGGCAGACAGATTCTTTATGATATGAGCCACCAGGGAGGCCCCTAGTAGGTGAAGGAGAGGCCAAATTTTGTGTACCTAGGCTTCTCCATACTTTTCATGGGCCCATTTCCAGCTATGAGATATAGGCCTAGGTGGACATACTCAGTCTGAAATATTCTCCATGGCCTATTTTGTGTTGATTTTCCTTTTATGTCTTTTAGGGGGCTGACGGTTATTCCTAGGTGGGTAACATTAGCTCCCAGACATCTACTGCTAGAATTCCAGTGAGTTAGTGTTTTGCCACTAGTAGACTGGGGCCAATTTTATTTCAACTTTATGGCTAAAGAAGAGTGGTTATGCTTGAATCTCATGAAAGACATAAGAAAAAACTATTCAAGGAACAGCAAGTTTGACTGATGGATTTTCCACATGCCATAATAGGACCCAAAGAGTACATCTTAACCAGAGCTCTGCTTCCCACTCCTGCCCAGGGACTAGTTTGCTCATCAGGAAAAAGAATTTCAGAATGAGCCTCTTGGGTTTCTATCATTGATAAATTGTTGTGATTCTTTTGGTAACCTTCGTTGCACCAGGCTTCTGTATCTTTTTTTTTTTTTTTCCCAAAGCCAAACACCTAGTCTAGTTCCCTTTTGCACATTATTTACCTTAAGATGATAGTGGCAATAGCATCTAGAATTTTCTAATCTTTAATCAGAAATGTGGTATCAGTATTTAGTGATACTTTAATAGTAGAAAGCTTGGCTCCTGACTATAGACTTATTGAGAGGAGCCCTTTTTATCTTTGATTTCTCCATATTTCACAGTTTCTGAAATCCTTTAGGTATGTCGCAGGTGTTTGCTGAATGCAGCAAATTAATTGTAACGCTGATCTAGGGGAAGAATTAACAATTTTAAAAAGAGAGACATATAAATGAAATAGAAATGTCTCTATGGGGATTTTCTTTTGTCTGCAGCATGATAGAATCTGTGATGGAAAACAGGAGGCACATTATATGAGGTTGCATGATCCTTCTTCCAATAGCACATCTCTTCAATTCTCTGGTAAAGAGAGAACTGTAACAGAAAATCAGTCAGGAACTGGCCTGTCAGCTGTGTGCTGTGAAAGGCAGGCATATGACTAATTGTCACTGCTTCATAGTCAGCATGTTTCAGACCAGGCTCCTCCAGAATGTGTCAGGTGCCCCAGAGGTGCGTGTGTTCCTGTGGAAGGTCCTCACCTCTGTAATGGGGAACTGAGGAACTCCAGGTGAGGTAGAATCCAATGTTCTTCAGTAACTTAAAAATAATGTGACTTTCACCAGTTAGAATGGGCAACATCAAAAAAATCCACAAGTTATAAATGTTAGAGAAGGTGCGGAGAGAAGGGAGCCTTCATCTATGGTTGTTGGGAATGTAAATTGGTACAGAACAGTATGAAGGTTTCTTAAAAAACTAAAAATAGAGCAACTATATAACCCTGTAATCCTACTCCTGGATATATATCCAGAGAAAAACATGATCTGAAAGGATACATAAGCCCCAGTTGTTCATTGCAGCGCTGTTTACAACAGCCAAGACATGGAAGACATGTCTAAATATCCATCATCAGTGGAGTGGATGAAAAAGATGTGGTACATATCCAGTGAAATATTACTCAGCCATTAAAAGGAATGAAGCAATGACACTTACAACAACATAGATGGACCTAGAGAGTCTTATACTGAGTGAGATTCTTATACTAAGTCAGAAGAGAAGGAGAAATATTGTATGGCATCCTTTGTATGGAGAATCTTAAAAAAATGATACAAATTAATTTACTTACAAAACAAAATGTGACTCACAGACTTTGAGAATGAACTTAGAGTTGCAGCGGGGAAGGTTGAGGGAAAGGAGAGTTAGGGAGTTTGGGATGGATGTGCACACACTGCTATATTGAAAATGGGATAGCCAACAAGGACCTATGGTATGGTACATGAAACTCCTCTCAGTGTTAGGTGGCAGCCTGGATGGCAGGGGAGTTTGGGGGAGAATGGATCATGTATGTGTACAGCTGAGTCCCTTCACTGTTCACCTGAACTATCACAACACTGTCAATCAGCTATACCCCAATATAGGATAAAAATTTTTAAAAATAATGTGACTTTATTGTTCTGTAGATATTATAGAGAAACTCATTAAACTGAAAAGTCAGGCAATGCAGAACAATACAAAGATGAAAGCTAACAAATCATTAAAAAAATCTCACCACCTAGAGATAACCAACTTTTGTGAATATCTGGTGGACATCATAGGTGCAAACAGATGGGCAAAAATAGCTTGGGAAAATGAGATTATAGTAAAGTAGTTTTTATTTCAAAAACTATTAAATTTCAGTCTACTTAAATTTGGCTGAAAGTGAAATTAAATGAAAAGGACTTACTGAAAGGGACTTTAGAAAATGTCTCTAAAATCCCACCATTGATGGGATTCTGATAGGTGTGTCCTTGTCCAGAGTGATAGCCTTACAAGTATTTGTTAAATGAGGATATGAATACGTTTCTGTGTTATTTGTTTTTGAGAGTGGATTTTTCTCAAACTGAGGTAATAATTCAACCTTGCGTGGCTTTGAACTCAAGGTCAATTTTGTCTCTTCATGAAGTATTAATTCTATGGCAAACATTTATTGAGACATTATTTCTCAGGCACATGTTCTGGGATGGAATATATGCCTGCGGGTCACCCCTAACCCCTGTGACCTGCTCCAGGCCTAAAGCCTCCTGCTCTGGATGCTCTGTCCCTTTGCAGCCTCATCTGTGATTCCCAGCTCCTTGCTCTGGGACCACAGCCCTGCTTGCCTTCTGTTCTTCCCTTAAATACTCCTTTCCTTGAGGCTTTCAAGTGGAGCCAAATTTTTTGGGAGAAGGCCTATACAAATTAATTTACTTACAAAACAAAATGTGACTCACAGACTTTGAGAATGAACTTAGAGTTGCAGCGGGGAAGGTTGAGGGAAAGGAGAGTTAGGGAGTTTGGGATGGATGTGCACACACTGCTATATTGAAAATGGGATAGCCAACAAGGACCTATGGTATGGTACATGAAACTCCTCTCAGTGTTAGGTGGCAGCCTGGATGGCAGGGGAGTTTGGGGGAGAATGGATCATGTATGTGTACAGCTGAGTCCCTTCACTGTTCACCTGAACTATCACAACACTGTCAATCAGCTATACCCCAATATAGGATAAAAATTTTTAAAAATAATGTGACTTTATTGTTCTGTAGATATTATAGAGAAACTCATTAAACTGAAAAGTCAGGCAATGCAGAACAATACAAAGATGAAAGCTAACAAATCATTAAAAAAATCTCACCACCTAGAGATAACCAACTTTTGTGAATATCTGGTGGACATCATAGGTGCAAACAGATGGGCAAAAATAGCTTGGGAAAATGAGATTATAGTAAAGTAGTTTTTATTTCAAAAACTATTAAATTTCAGTCTACTTAAATTTGGCTGAAAGTGAAATTAAATGAAAAGGACTTACTGAAAGGGACTTTAGAAAATGTCTCTAAAATCCCACCATTGATGGGATTCTGATAGGTGTGTCCTTGTCCAGAGTGATAGCCTTACAAGTATTTGTTAAATGAGGATATGAATACGTTTCTGTGTTATTTGTTTTTGAGAGTGGATTTTTCTCAAACTGAGGTAATAATTCAACCTTGCGTGGCTTTGAACTCAAGGTCAATTTTGTCTCTTCATGAAGTATTAATTCTATGGCAAACATTTATTGAGACATTATTTCTCAGGCACATGTTCTGGGATGGAATATATGCCTGCGGGTCACCCCTAACCCCTGTGACCTGCTCCAGGCCTAAAGCCTCCTGCTCTGGATGCTCTGTCCCTTTGCAGCCTCATCTGTGATTCCCAGCTCCTTGCTCTGGGACCACAGCCCTGCTTGCCTTCTGTTCTTCCCTTAAATACTCCTTTCCTTGAGGCTTTCAAGTGGAGCCATGGCAGAAAAGTTTGTTGCAGAAGGCAAAGCTATAATTAAACCTGTGGTAAACGGCATTTAAAAATCAAATTTTAGGCAACTAGCCATAGAGACAGTGTGGATACCCAGATAAAAGGCAAAAGTAGAGGCTAAAGATAATGATTTTCTTCATGCAGGAATTTTAAGAAAAAAAATTTCCTTTTGCATCACATGGATTCTTGATCATAATAATTTAGAGGATTATAGCATTAGGAAAACCTTTGTATGAAGGAACATAACACAGGAAAGTAATGGCCTGTAGTGCATGGTTATTTTTCATCACTTGTAATTGGTGGACTGTTAAATCATACCTTACTCTTCTTCTGTTGACTGAGAGAGCACGTTTCATGGAGGTATAAATTGCTCCCCAGTATTTTCTGCTATTAACATTCTCTTGGGAAATACAGCTTCTCATCCTGGCTCTACAAAGCACTAGGATAGCTAGACCCAAGGAACATGATGGATAGATTCCTGGGTCCCACGTTCAAAGTTCTGGTTCAGAAGGTCTAGAATGGAGCTTAGGGATTTTTAGAAGACCTCTGACTCAGGTGGAGTTTTAGCATCTATTAGCACATAGGAGACAAGGTCTCAGGCTCATGAAAAATGAAGCAGTTGGTAAGGGGGCATCGGGTGAGAAAATATAAGGCGAATTTTTTTTTAAAAAAAGCACTGCAAGTGGACACTTCTGCTTAAATGAGGTTTGATGTTCCTTGTCCAGAGTGATAGCCTTACAAGTATTTGTTAAATGAGGATATGAATACGTTTCTGTGTTATTTGTTTTTGAGAGTGGATTTTTCTCAAACTGAGGTAATAATTCAACCTTGCGTGGCTTTGAACTCAAGGTCAATTTTGTCTCTTCATGAAGTATTAATTCTATGGCAAACATTTATTGAGACATTATTTCTCAGGCACATGTTCTGGGATGGAATATATGCCTGCGGGTCACCCCTAACCCCTGTGACCTGCTCCAGGCCTAAAGCCTCCTGCTCTGGATGCTCTGTCCCTTTGCAGCCTCATCTGTGATTCCCAGCTCCTTGCTCTGGGACCACAGCCCTGCTTGCCTTCTGTTTTTCCCCTTAAATACTCCTTTCCTTGAGGCTTTCAAGTGGAGCCATGGCAGAAAAGTTTGTTGCAGAAGGCAAAGCTATAATTAAACCTGTGGTAAACGGCATTTAAAAATCAAATTTTAGGCAACTAGCCATAGAGACAGTGTGGATACCCAGATAAAAGGCAAAAGTAGAGGCTAAAGATAATGATTTTCTTCATGCAGGAATTTTAAGAAAAAATATTTCCTTTTTGCATCACATGGATTCTTGATCATAATAATTTAGAGGATTATAGCATTAGGAAAACCTTTGTATGAAGGAACATAACACAGGAAAGTAATGGCCTGTAGTGCATGGTTATTTTTCATCACTTGTAATTGGTGGACTGTTAAATCATACCTTACTCTTCTTCTGTTGACTGAGAGAGCACGTTTCATGGAGGTATAAATTGCTCCCCAGTATTTTCTGCTATTAACATTCTCTTGGGAAATACAGCTTCTCATCCTGGCTCTACAAAGCACTAGGATAGCTAGACCCAAGGAACATGATGGATAGATTCCTGGGTCCCACGTTCAAAGTTCTGGTTCAGAAGGTCTAGAATGGAGCTTAGGGATTTTTAGAAGACCTCTGACTCAGGTGGAGTTTTAGCATCTATTAGCACATAGGAGACAAGGTCTCAGGCTCATGAAAAATGAAGCAGTTGGTAGAATGCTGGGAGCCATGAAACGGGATATGAGAAATTCCACTCACCTGTATGGAGAAGTGGCAAGAAATGTGGGCCTGTCTCTGTCTGGGTTGAGAGAAGGGAAAAGAAGCCACTGTGAGCAAGTGGACACTGCCCAGAGCCATAGGGTACTTCTGGAAAATGATGTCACTAAAGATAAGATTCTTATTAACAAAATTAAAATCTCACAGAAAAAAACACCATGAAGGAGAATTATCACACTGGAGAATTCACACCATAAGAACTAGAGATAATAGCATAATCAGCTATCTAAAAAGATAAAAGAAGAACTAGAAACTTGAAGGCAGAAGTAGAACAATAAGATACATGAATAGACAGAATTGAAAAAGAACCAAGTAGAGATGATAGAAAATGATGTAAAGCCATGGCAGTGGGGAGAATCCCTCAAATGATGAGTCTAAATGTAGGTTAGACACAGCTGAAAAGAGACTCACTTACCTGGAGAAAGAGCTGAGGAGATTAGGGTATAACACAGAGGGATAAAGAGAAGAAGATAAAAGAGAAATTATAAGACATGAAGCAGAGATGGAGGGTATTTCTTGCTAAATCTCTAGCAGGAAAAATAAAAAAATACACTGATGCATACATTAACATAGTGAAATGGCATAACATGAATATCAAAACAGCAATCAAAAAAGCTGCTAGAGATGAAACATAGATTGTCTACAAGGAATTTCAATAAGCTGGGAGTAAGTTTCTTCTCAGAAACAAGGTGCTGGAAGACAAAAGAATATAAGCAATCATCATTCCTATGATGAAAACAGAACCCAACCTAGAATTTTATACTCAGATTACTATTTGGGAGAGATGATGAAATAAAGATTTCCACAGATACCCATAAAAGAAATGCAGCAAAAATATAACTACAGCAATGAAAATGAAGTGCATCTTCATGTATCAATGTGGACAAACCTAAAATATTGAGTGAAAAACCCCAGTTACAGAATAGATCTCAGTAGTGTATCATTTATGCATATTTTAAGACATACAACGACAAAGTGTGTTGTTTACAGACACACATCATATACTAAAACTCTAACAATACATACAGGAAGGGAACATATTATCTTCAAGAGGATAGTTATCTTTGGATAGTAAGACTAGGGAGGAGTACAAAGCATAGTTGAAATGTATCTGTAGTGTCTTTTATGTAAAAAAAAATCCAGATGAAGAATTCAACAGAAATTGGGCCTGTCTCTGTCTGGGTTGAGAGAAGGGAAAAGAAGCCACTGTGAGCAAGTGGACACTGCCCAGAGCCATAGGGTACTTCTGGAAAATGATGTCACTAAAGATAAGATTCTTATTAACAAAATTAAAATCTCACAGAAAAAAACACCATGAAGGAGAATTATCACACTGGAGAATTCACACCATAAGAACTAGAGATAATAGCATAATCAGCTATCTAAAAAGATAAAAGAAGAACTAGAAACTTGAAGGCAGAAGTAGAACAATAAGATACATGAATAGACAGAATTGAAAAAGAACCAAGTAGAGATGATAGAAAATGATGTAAAGCCATGGCAGTGGGGAGAATCCCTCAAATGATGAGTCTAAATGTAGGTTAGACACAGCTGAAAAGAGACTCACTTACCTGGAGAAAGAGCTGAGGAGATTAGGGTATAACACAGAGGGATAAAGAGAAGAAGATAAAAGAGAAATTATAAGACATGAAGCAGAGATGGAGGGTATTTCTTGCTAAATCTCTAGCAGGAAAAATAAAAAAATACACTGATGCATACATTAACATAGTGAAATGGCATAACATGAATATCAAAACAGCAATCAAAAAAGCTGCTAGAGATGAAACATAGATTGTCTACAAGGAATTTCAATAAGCTGGGAGTAAGTTTCTTCTCAGAAACAAGGTGCTGGAAGACAAAAGAATATAAGCAATCATCATTCCTATGATGAAAACAGAACCCAACCTAGAATTTTATACTCAGATTACTATTTGGGAGAGATGATGAAATAAAGATTTCCACAGATACCCATAAAAGAAATGCAGCAAAAATATAACTACAGCAATGAAAATGAAGTGCATCTTCATGTATCAATGTGGACAAACCTAAAATATTGAGTGAAAAACCCCAGTTACAGAATAGATCTCAGTAGTGTATCATTTATGCATATTTTAAGACATACAACGACAAAGTGTGTTGTTTACAGACACACATCATATACTAAAACTCTAACAATACATACAGGAAGGGAACATATTATCTTCAAGAGGATAGTTATCTTTGGATAGTAAGACTAGGGAGGAGTACAAAGCATAGTTGAAATGTATCTGTAGTGTCTTTTTATGTAAAAAAAAAAATCCAGATAAAACCTAGAAAAATGACAAAAGTGCATAAATGGTCTATGCTGGGTACTTGGTTATTTAGATACATGCCTTTTCTCTGTGTTTGAAATTTATAGGACTGTTTCTAAGCTCTGGGGTGATTCTTTGTGCTACTCGGGCTGGGAATGAATACAGCCAATGACCCTGTGTCCTCTTCTAGCTCAAATCTTGTTCAGTTCCTCATTTTATTTGAAAAGTGCCTTGTTGGCACTTCTGTAGACCCACATCTCTTTGTATTTCTGGAGAAGTTAATAAGGACTGGACTACAAAACGGCTGAAGACTTAAAGGGAGCAATTTAATCTCGGGTTGTCACGTTGAGTTGGTGGCTTCTGTTCAAGCCATCTGTTGCAGTCATAGCTCACCGCATCCCATCCTGCATGCTTGGCAGGGTCTCATTCCCATCATTATCCTTCAAAGAGCTCTAGATTAGAAGTAAAGCATTTCAAATCAGATGTGAGAGAGAAATGGCCGTGGGAGGGAACAGTGAAAGGCTTTAGATGATATGTTTTCACCGCTGGCATTTTTCATGGGGAAAGAAGTGGGGTATAAAATGTAATTAGATGATACTTCAAAGTTTTGTCCAATAGAACTCAGTAGGCAACTTCCCCCCTTCCCAAGCTGAATTATCCATGTTTCTTGCCAATGTGTTCTTTTCAGTCACCCTTCCCCAAAAAAAGTTTTGTCCAGATCGATGAATGTGTAGATATTTAAGAAAGGAGAGATGATGAAATAAAGATTTCCACAGATACCCATAAAAGAAATGCAGCAAAAATATAACTACAGCAATGAAAATGAAGTGCATCTTCATGTATCAATGTGGACAAACCTAAAATATTGAGTGAAAAACCCCAGTTACAGAATAGATCTCAGTAGTGTATCATTTATGCATATTTTAAGACATACAACGACAAAGTGTGTTGTTTACAGACACACATCATATACTAAAACTCTAACAATACATACAGGAAGGGAACATATTATCTTCAAGAGGATAGTTATCTTTGGATAGTAAGACTAGGGAGGAGTACAAAGCATAGTTGAAATGTATCTGTAGTGTCTGTTTATGTAAAAAAAAATCCAGATAAAACCTAGAAAAATGACAAAAGTGCATAAATGGTCTATGCTGGGTACTTGGTTATTTAGATACATGCCTTTTCTCTGTGTTTGAAATTTATAGGACTGTTTCTAAGCTCTGGGGTGATTCTTTGTGCTACTCGGGCTGGGAATGAATACAGCCAATGACCCTGTGTCCTCTTCTAGCTCAAATCTTGTTCAGTTCCTCATTTTATTTGAAAAGTGCCTTGTTGGCACTTCTGTAGACCCACATCTCTTTGTATTTCTGGAGAAGTTAATAAGGACTGGACTACAAAACGGCTGAAGACTTAAAGGGAGCAATTTAATCTCGGGTTGTCACGTTGAGTTGGTGGCTTCTGTTCAAGCCATCTGTTGCAGTCATAGCTCACCGCATCCCATCCTGCATGCTTGGCAGGGTCTCATTCCCATCATTATCCTTCAAAGAGCTCTAGATTAGAAGTAAAGCATTTCAAATCAGATGTGAGAGAGAAATGGCCGTGGGGAGGGAACAGTGAAAGGCTTTAGATGATATGTTTTCACCGCTGGCATTTTTCATGGGGAAAGAAGTGGGGTATAAAAATGTAATTAGATGATACTTCAAAGTTTTGTCCAATAGAACTCAGTAGGCAACTTCCCCCCTTCCCAAGCTGAATTATCCATGTTTCTTGCCAATGTGTTCTTTTCAGTCACTCTTCGTGTCCCACCCAGAATTAGAGATGGAGGGAATAATTGGGTCAGCTCGGCTTTGCTTTGCCAGAGCAGGTGTCTTCCAGCATGTTTTCCATGGTGGTGCCCAGTTCTTAATAACAAGGCTGTGCACTGTGCAATTATTTTGATAGTAGGGAGAAGATGATAAACAGCGCCTGTTTCGTGCTATGAGGGCCCTTCATCACAGCTGTCATACACAACATTGTTGGGGAACCTGATGGATTTCCACATCTGCACTGAATACTCTTGACAAACTCCCCTGCAAATCTGGAGATTGCCTTGTCTGTGAAGGCTTAGCCCTAACCAGATGTGGCATAGCCACAGGAAGCAGTATAACCATAATCTTAAGAGTTTTCAGGGAGCCTTGATTAGACAGAGTTTTTCTTGTAGTTCTCATATTATGCAACTGATAATGTTCATTTTAACTGTAATTCCTTCTGAAACAGAACCAGCCCTCTGCAGTTTTAGGTACCAGCCCTCTGCAGTTTTAGGTTGTGTTCTTCTTATCATCTGTATTGATTCTTTGTGTGTGTGTTTGTTTTTTTGTTTGTTTTGTTTTTGTTTGGCCACTTCTATTGGTCTTTCATCTATCCATTTTTGTCCATCTTTGTTCTTTTGGCCTGTGTGGGTCTCCCATCGC
Source organism: Tragulus kanchil (assembly GCA_022376925.1). Classification (NCBI taxonomy): domain Eukaryota; kingdom Metazoa; phylum Chordata; class Mammalia; order Artiodactyla; family Tragulidae; genus Tragulus; species Tragulus kanchil. The sequence continues at coordinate 166,564,732 of JAIOJX010000005.1, forward strand.
AGCGGCCCCTCTTGTCGCAGAGCACCAGCTCTGGGTGCATGTGCTCCAGAGTGCTGGCTGGGTAGTTGAACACATCTGTCCAGCCGCTCCGCGGCACATAGGATCTTCCCAGGCCAGGGAAGGCCCTGTATTGATTCTTATTGGAGCAACATTAGGATTTTTTTTCCTGCATGCTTGGCAGGGTCTCATTCCCATCATTATCCTTCAAAGAGCTCTAGATTAGAAGTAAAGCATTTCAAATCAGATGTGAGAGAGAAATGGCCGTGGGAGGAACAGTGAAAGGCTTTAGATGATATGTTTTCACCGCTGGCATTTTTCATGGGGAAAGAAGTGGGGTATAAAATGTAATTAGATGATACTTCAAAGTTTTGTCCAATAGAACTCAGTAGGCAACTTCCCCCCTTCCCAAGCTGAATTATCCATGTTTCTTGCCAATGTGTTCTTTTCAGTCACTCTTCGTGTCCCACCCAGAATTAGAGATGGAGGGAATAATTGGGTCAGCTCGGCTTTGCTTTGCCAGAGCAGGTGTCTTCCAGCATGTTTTCCATGGTGGTGCCCAGTTCTTAATAACAAGGCTGTGCACTGTGCAATTATTTTGATAGTAGGGAGAAGATGATAAACAGCGCCTGTTTCGTGCTATGAGGGCCCTTCATCACAGCTGTCATACACAACATTGTTGGGGAACCTGATGGATTTCCACATCTGCACTGAATACTCTTGACAAACTCCCCTGCAAATCTGGAGATTGCCTTGTCTGTGAAGGCTTAGCCCTAACCAGATGTGGCATAGCCACAGGAAGCAGTATAACCATAATCTTAAGAGTTTTCAGGGAGCCTTGATTAGACAGAGTTTTTCTTGTAGTTCTCATATTATGCAACTGATAATGTTCATTTTAACTGTAATTCCTTCTGAAACAGAACCAGCCCTCTGCAGTTTTAGGTACCAGCCCTCTGCAGTTTTAGGTTGTGTTCTTCTTATCATCTGTATTGATTCTTTGTGTGTGTGTTTGTTTTTTTGTTTGTTTTGTTTTTGTTTGGCCACTTCTATTGGTCTTTCATCTATCCATTTTTGTCCATCTTTGTTCTTTTGGCCTGTGTGGGTCTCCCATCGCAGCGGCCCCTCTTGTCGCAGAGCACCAGCTCTGGGTGCATGTGCTCCAGAGTGCTGGCTGGGTAGTTGAACACATCTGTCCAGCCGCTCCGCGGCACATAGGATCTTCCCAGGCCAGGGAAGGCCCTGTATTGATTCTTATTGGAGCATATATCATTTTGTATTCTGATGACCTGTCCATTTGCCTTTCCCTCTCTGTTGGGCCCCTTGAGAACAGAAATGGGGTCTATTTCCCTAGGCTGTTAGCATGGTACCTGGTACTTAGTTGGTGTTAGATGGTTATTTTTACTATTTTTTAAAGATTTATTTATTTATTTTATTTTTTGGGGTGGGGTGAGGCGGGGTGGGGAGGAGGGGAGGGTGGGTCACTTCTATTGGTCTTTCATTTCTCTATTTCATCCATCTTTGTTCCCATCACAGTGGCCTCTGTTGTCGCAGAGCACTGGCTCTGGGCGCATGTGCTCCAGAACTCTGGCTCGGTAATTGGACACATTGGTCCAGCCACTCCACGGCACGTGGGATCTTCCCAGGCCAGGGGTCGAACCAGTGCCCCTTGCACTGCAAGGCAGTGTCCTTACCCACTGGACCACCAGGGAAGCCCCCAGATGGTTATTTTTGATTGGCCTTGATCTTTACTCATCATGAAAAAGAGGTCATTATGATGCCCTAATCTGTTAGGAGTGTCATGGCTAGGCAAAAAATTAGTTCTGGCAAGTAATTTCAGAAAATGCACAAGTTTTAGTAATCATCTGTTCCTCTGATAAGAATTAAAGTGGTTTTGAACTAGTAAGGTATAGTTTAAAAAGTCATGCAGGGCGCAAAAGAGAAGACATGTTTCGGGTCTCCTATGTTGTAGATGGAGTCTTTATTGTCTGAGCTACCAGGGAAGTGCTTATGATTTTTAGAGCAGTAGAAAAGTGAGGCATAGGTTCTCCCTAATGTGAACCCCAAATTGGGCAGACTTAACCACCTAGATCAGGACATACAGGAAAACTGAAGGTTTTCTAAACTCTAAAGCTACAACAAACCTAGACAGCATATTAAAAGGCAGAGACATCAGTTTGCTGACAAAGGTCTGTCCAGTCAAAGCTATGGTTTTGCCAGTAGTCGTGTATGGATGGATGTAAGTTGGACCATAAAGAAGGCTGAGTGCTGAAGAACTGATGCTTTTGAATTGTGTTGCTGGAAAAGGCTCTTGAGAGTCCCTTGGGCTGCAAGGAGATCAAACCAGTCAACCCTAAAGGAAATCAACCCTGAATATTCATTGGAAGGACTGATGCTGAAGCTCAATACTTTGGCCACCTGACGGGAAGAGCCGACTCATTGGAAAATATTCTGATGCTGGGAAGGTTAGAGGGCAGGAGGAGAAGGGGGCAACAGAGGATGAGATGATTGGATAACATCACTAATTCGATGGACATGAGTTTTAGAAAATTCAGGGAGATAGTAGAGGACACGGAAACCTGGGTGCTGCAGTCCATGGGGTCACAAAGAGTTGGACATGACTTAGCAACTAAAGAGCAATGGTAAAACCCAGAAAGCTTGACACTGCTATTCGCATGTTCAGTTGAGTAGCCTGAAGATACTCTGTACCATTTTCCTTTGCTTGGTTTGTGTGGTATAATTTAAAACTGTAAGTTCTGGCTCATCTCTTCCATGTTGGGGCATGTAAGGTGGGGATGGAGCAGCCTTGAGAGCATTGCCTCACTGGAGGGTGTGTTCCTGTTCACATGCTGCATGTCTAGCATGATCTCAGGAAGGACTCGCCATGTTACACGTGGGTTCTGTTGGAAATCTCCTGCTCTGTGAGTAGGTAGGTGGCGAGGGGTGCGGTACATATTCCTTCTTGTCCTCTGATAAGTTGGTTTTGAACTAGTATAGGTATAGTTTAAAAAGTCATGCAGGGCGCAAAAGAGAAGACATGTTTCGGGTCTCCTATGTTGTAGATGGAGTCTTTATTGTCTGAGCTACCAGGGAAGTGCTTATGATTTTTAGAGCAGTAGAAAAGTGAGGCATAGGTTCTCCCTAATGTGAACCCCAAATTGGGCAGACTTAACCACCTAGATCAGGACATACAGGAAAACTGAAGGTTTTCTAAACTCTAAAGCTACAACAAACCTAGACAGCATATTAAAAGGCAGAGACATCAGTTTGCTGACAAAGGTCTGTCCAGTCAAAGCTATGGTTTTGCCAGTAGTCGTGTATGGATGGATGTAAGTTGGACCATAAAGAAGGCTGAGTGCTGAAGAACTGATGCTTTTGAATTGTGTTGCTGGAAAAGGCTCTTGAGAGTCCCTTGGGCTGCAAGGAGATCAAACCAGTCAACCCTAAAGGAAATCAACCCTGAATATTCATTGGAAGGACTGATGCTGAAGCTCAATACTTTGGCCACCTGACGGGAAGAGCCGACTCATTGGAAAATATTCTGATGCTGGGAAGGTTAGAGGGCAGGAGGAGAAGGGGGCAACAGAGGATGAGATGATTGGATAACATCACTAATTCGATGGACATGAGTTTTAGAAAATTCAGGGAGATAGTAGAGGACACGGAAACCTGGGTGCTGCAGTCCATGGGGTCACAAAGAGTTGGACATGACTTAGCAACTAAAGAGCAATGGTAAAACCCAGAAAGCTTGACACTGCTATTCGCATGTTCAGTTGAGTAGCCTGAAGATACTCTGTACCATTTTCCTTTGCTTGGTTTGTGTGGTATAATTTAAAACTGTAAGTTCTGGCTCATCTCTTCCATGTTGGGGCATGTAAGGTGGGGATGGAGCAGCCTTGAGAGCATTGCCTCACTGGAGGGTGTGTTCCTGTTCACATGCTGCATGTCTAGCATGATCTCAGGAAGGACTCGCCATGTTACACGTGGGTTCTGTTGGAAATCTCCTGCTCTGTGAGTAGGTAGGTGGCGAGGGGTGCGGTACATATTCCTTCTTGTTTACACGGTGTGGCTGAGGCATTTAGAACATGGAGGTGGGGTCTGTTTTTGGTTTAAATTCTCCAAAGGCAGTCTGACACATATCTATGCTTTTAAATATTTTGCATAAAGAAGGGCAGTGCTTTAAGGAATATAAAAGCTAGTATATTTAAGAATTCTAGACTCCAGGGCTTCCCTGGTGGTCCAGTGAGTAAAGAGTCTGCCTTGCAGTGCAGTGGGCACTGGTTCTGTCCCTGGCCCGGGAAGACCCCACATGTCTTGGAGCTGCTGGACCGGTATGTCCAATTAGAAGTCGGCACTCTGGAGCGCATGTGCCCAGAGCTGGTGCTCTGCAACGAGAGAGGCCCACATGGGCCAAAGGATAAAGGTGGATGAAAATAAATAAATTTTAAAAAAGCAATAAAAAAGAGGCCAAATTAAAAAGAATTGCTCCCCCCAAACTGTCATATAAGATCCCATGCTTCTGGTGAGCCTGCCTCCAGCTTCCCCATGCAATACTCTCAGATCAGTGCATACGTGAAATCTTCCCTTAAAAAAGAACTCCAGACTCCAAAAGAGCTTAAAGAAAATATTTCCATGTTTTCCTCCAGATTGGAATATTATTAAAAACTGAACATTTTCAATAATGTTTTATCACAAATATGAAAAATTCATACCCAGAACCTGAGGAGAAGATTTTAGATTTTTATAAAGTTCTATCTTGAAATCTATGATTTTTTTTCTACTTATGAAAGTGGAAACTCTAGAGAAATGTGTAAAGGAAAGAGTGGAGTTGGAACTTTTTTTTTTTTTATGCTTGACACTGCTATTCGCATGTTCAGTTGAGTAGCCTGAAGATACTCTGTACCATTTTCCTTTGCTTGGTTTGTGTGGTATAATTTAAAACTGTAAGTTCTGGCTCATCTCTTCCATGTTGGGGCATGTAAGGTGGGGATGGAGCAGCCTTGAGAGCATTGCCTCACTGGAGGGTGTGTTCCTGTTCACATGCTGCATGTCTAGCATGATCTCAGGAAGGACTCGCCATGTTACACGTGGGTTCTGTTGGAAATCTCCTGCTCTGTGAGTAGGTAGGTGGCGAGGGGTGCGGTACATATTCCTTCTTGTTTACACGGTGTGGCTGAGGCATTTAGAACATGGAGGTGGGGTCTGTTTTTGGTTTAAATTCTCCAAAGGCAGTCTGACACATATCTATGCTTTTAAATATTTTGCATAAAGAAGGGCAGTGCTTTAAGGAATATAAAAGCTAGTATATTTAAGAATTCTAGACTCCAGGGCTTCCCTGGTGGTCCAGTGAGTAAAGAGTCTGCCTTGCAGTGCAGTGGGCACTGGTTCTGTCCCTGGCCCGGGAAGACCCCACATGTCTTGGAGCTGCTGGACCGGTATGTCCAATTAGAAGTCGGCACTCTGGAGCGCATGTGCCCAGAGCTGGTGCTCTGCAACGAGAGAGGCCCACATGGGCCAAAGGATAAAGGTGGATGAAAATAAATAAATTTTAAAAAAGCAATAAAAAAGAGGCCAAATTAAAAAGAATTGCTCCCCCCAAACTGTCATATAAGATCCCATGCTTCTGGTGAGCCTGCCTCCAGCTTCCCCATGCAATACTCTCAGATCAGTGCATACGTGAAATCTTCCCTTAAAAAAGAACTCCAGACTCCAAAAGAGCTTAAAGAAAATATTTCCATGTTTTCCTCCAGATTGGAATATTATTAAAAACTGAACATTTTCAATAATGTTTTATCACAAATATGAAAAATTCATACCCAGAACCTGAGGAGAAGATTTTAGATTTTTATAAAGTTCTATCTTGAAATCTATGATTTTTTTTCTACTTATGAAAGTGGAAACTCTAGAGAAATGTGTAAAGGAAAGAGTGGGAGTTCTCCCCAGTCCCAAAACTCAGAGATAATCTTTCACATATAGTTTGGTATGGAGCCCTTCAACTTTTCTTCCTGTTTTCTCTCTGGCTGTTCTTTTATTACAGCTGAGTTGCTCAGTCACATTTCTTTTCCTTGGGTTGTAAGAATCAATAACCTTTTCTTTTTTGCCTCAACCTAGTTTGAATTGTGTTTCTTGCTATTAATACTCAAAAATATCTTTACTAATACATGTTTTTATGCTAATAAATGTTATTCATGTATTTTATTGGGTACATTCCATTGATGTATAAGTTCATACATATATTTTAAATCTCTTTTTTATAATCACCTGTATTTTGAAATTTTGAGTTTAGATAATGCTGCAGTAAGCATTCTTGGAAACTTGTACTAGTAGTTGAATGTATCTCTAGAGAAAAAAAATCCCAGTAGAAAAATGGAAAAGATTCACACATTTTGATTTGAGTAGATTATATACAATTATCATGCAAAATTGATTATATACAATTATTATTGGATGATTGGAAGGATCATCCAATTTATCCTTCCACCAATAGTGGCAGATAGTGAATCACAACTAGATGCTGTCAATACTTTAAACCTTTACAACTGTAATAGAAAAACGTTTTGTAATTTTAACTAGTATTTTAAGGTTATTCCTGTGAAGGAGTACCTTTAAGCATATTTATTACATTCAGAGGGCGAAAGATGAATGGCAGTGGATTTCTTGTTGGAAGCAATAGAAACGAGAAGACAGTAAAGCAGCATCTTAAAAGTACTGTGAGAAAACCGCTCAATCTAGAATTCTGTACCCAGTGAAACCATTCTTAAGAAATGGAAGTGAAGAGTTTTGAGACAGCTGAAAGAATCCATCAGCAGGAGACATGCACTGCATGAAATGTTGCAGGAGGTTCAATGAGCAGAAGGAATGCTACCAGAGGAAAATCTGGACCTACACAAAAGTCCCTTAAAAAGAACTCCATAAAGAGCTTAAAGAAAATATTTCCATGTTTTCCTCCAGATTGGAATATTATTAAAACTGAACATTTTCAATAATGTTTTATCACAAATATGAAAAATTCATACCCAGAACCTGAGGAGAAGATTTTAGATTTTTATAAAGTTCTATCTTGAAATCTATGATTTTTTCTACTTATGAAAGTGGAAACTCTAGAGAAATGTGTAAAGGAAAGAGTGGGAGTTCTCCCCAGTCCCAAAACTCAGAGATAATCTTTCACATATAGTTTGGTATGGAGCCCTTCAACTTTTCTTCCTGTTTTCTCTCTGGCTGTTCTTTTATTACAGCTGAGTTGCTCAGTCACATTTCTTTTCCTTGGGTTGTAAGAATCAATAACCTTTTCTTTTTTGCCTCAACCTAGTTTGAATTGTGTTTCTTGCTATTAATACTCAAAATATCTTTACTAATACATGTTTTTATGCTAATAAATGTTATTCATGTATTTTATTGGGTACATTCCATTGATGTATAAGTTCATACATATATTTTAAATCTCTTTTTTATAATCACCTGTATTTTGAAATTTTGAGTTTAGATAATGCTGCAGTAAGCATTCTTGGAAACTTGTACTAGTAGTTGAATGTATCTCTAGAGAAAAAAAATCCCAGTAGAAAAATGGAAAAGATTCACACATTTTGATTTGAGTAGATTATATACAATTATCATGCAAAATTGATTATATACAATTATTATTGGATGATTGGAAGGATCATCCAATTTATCCTTCCACCAATAGTGGCAGATAGTGAATCACAACTAGATGCTGTCAATACTTTAAACCTTTACAACTGTAATAGAAAAAAACGTTTTGTAATTTTAACTAGTATTTTAAGGTTATTCCTGTGAAGGAGTACCTTTAAGCATATTTATTACATTCAGAGGGCGAAAGATGAATGGCAGTGGATTTCTTGTTGGAAGCAATAGAAACGAGAAGACAGTAAAGCAGCATCTTAAAAGTACTGTGAGAAAACCGCTCAATCTAGAATTCTGTACCCAGTGAAACCATTCTTAAGAAATGGAAGTGAAGAGTTTTGAGACAGCTGAAAGAATCCATCAGCAGGAGACATGCACTGCATGAAATGTTGCAGGAGGTTCAATGAGCAGAAGGAAACTGCTACCAGAGGAAAATCTGGACCTACACAAAGTAATGAGGAGACATGAAAACAACAAAATAATACAATACGGTGTGGTCCAATTTATATAAAATCTGAGAAAATGTAGACTAACAGCATGGAATGACGAGAAGGCCAGCGGTGACAGGTGGTGGCCGGTGGGGATGGTGGAGGTGGGAGACAGGGCAGAGGTGAGAGAGGGCTACAGAGGGGCGAGGGGAACTTCAGTGGTGCGTGGATACATTCACTGTTTTGATCATGGTGTTGGTTTCATGAGTCAGAACTTACATGTGGAATCTGAAGAACCTAACTTGTAAAACAAAACAAACTGAGAAGAATGGTGGTTCTCAAGAGCTTTGCAGGTGGAGAAATAGGGGAGATGTTGTTTAAGAGTATAGATTTGAAAATGGGAGACAGATTCTCAAGATTTAATAAGTAGTACAGTGATTCTAGACAGAATACTGTATTCTACATATCACATTTGTTAGGAGACCAGGTCTTAATTATTTTTGTCACAAAAGAAGTAATGGTTCTGTGATGCGATGAAGACATTAGCTAATAGTAAAATGGCGATCATATCGCAATATATAAATGTGTCAAATCAACGTGTTGACACCTTAAACTGACACAATGTTCTATGTTAATTATATTTTAATGAGAAATTATTTCCATTATAGTAACTACTCAACAATTAGCTCTTTTTGTTATTATTAGCAGAGAATTAGAAACCAGAGGACTAATTCTTAAGAAATATACTTTTGACTCAGTGTAGTGAACTGGAATGCAAGGACCTAGGAGGCTGGTTTTTTTAAGTGATCACACTACATTTTGAAATTAAGCCTTCTCACTTCTACTCAGAGACAAGACTGCAAATGTGCCTTGAAGTTTTGCTTTCACAAAATGACAACAACTCTTCTTCCAGTAGCCATTCCTTTGGAATCTTTGCAGGGCTGGGTTGGTTCCTGAGCATTCAGTAAATAAATTGTCAATAGGATTCTCTTTCAGTGGCAGATTCTTGTCAACCACAATTAAGACCACCTTCGACAGCCTGGTGTAGATACCAGGCTTCCTCTGCTCCTCTAATCTTGACTTGTTCCAGAAGAAACGTCCTGTGATAATGGGTTTGGGGAGGTTGGTTGAAGCAGCATTTAACACAATGGGGAGGGAGATGTCAGTTCATTCAAGCCTGACCTCAAAGGGCCTCTGGGGCTGTCTGTACTTTTCCATTTTAGAAATTGCAGTACTCAAGATGATGTTTTGGATAGGGTACCATTTGTGCTGAATTTGTAGAAATGATAGTCATACATCACTTAAGAATATTTAACTTGAATACATTGTGATCGAATTTTGATCCTGGTACCAAAGAAAAATCAGGGCTATGGAGGAGAAGGTGAACTTTTTAAAAGAAATGATGGACTTTTTAAAGTGTGTAAGGACACCATCATGTTGTTCCTCTTGTGTTTTGTTTTCCACTGATAATTGAGCCAATAACGCATGTCCTGCTCACTCCCCATCAAGAGCACGGTGACTTGACCACGTCAGTTATCTGGAGACCCCGTGCTTTCTGGGACGGTTGCATGAGGGCTCTGTGACAGTAAGAACCAGGCTGGACCGTTCCTGACGATGTCTGTGGCAACAAGCCCAGAGCCTCTTCCTAGGTGTTAAATCAGTCACAGTTGATCTCTGAAGTCTGCTAGTCTTTTAACTACTACTAAAAATACCCTATGCATTTTCTATGTATCCATCTGTTATATCCCTTCTTCTGATAAAAGTGCTCAGATATTCATTCATTCAATTCTTTAAACAACCCAAAGAGATCAGTACTGTGACTATTCACATTTTATAGATAAGAAAATTTGTGACACAGAGAGGTTAAGCCATTTGCCTGAGGTCACACAGCTTACCAATTGTACGGCATGCATTATCTTATGGTATTTCCTATGCCTCAGCCTCATTCATTCATTCATTCCTTTTCACAAAGACTGTCTTTCTCCAAGTCTTTGGGATGTGGGAAGAATTGGTGTATAATAGATTTTTCTCTTTTGTATACTTTTCTGAATCTCATGATTCTGATCAAAGCAGAAGCCAGAAAAGGTAAAGGCCCAGGAAATTCAGCTTTGTGTTGTGTGTGCACAGATGTGAGCCCTGCGCGGGAGGGCAGGGTGGAGAGGCGTGGAGGCCGCCTCAGGGTCCCAGCGAGGACTTGGCAGTGACGCTTTCTGGAAATCGAAGAATGAGACTTTTCCCAAGTTTAAAAAATAGTGTTTGTATTTCTCGGTTCATGGCATTCCCCTTGAAGAAGAGTAACAGAACAACATACTGCAGCTACCAAGATGGTGTTTTGGATAGGGTACCATTTGTGCTGAATTTGTAGAAATGATAGTCATACATCACTTAAGAATATTTAACTTGAATACATTGTGATCGAATTTTGATCCTGGTACCAAAGAAAAATCAGGGCTATGGAGGAGAAGGTGAACTTTTAAAAGAAATGATGGACTTTTTAAAGTGTGTAAGGACACCATCATGTTGTTCCTCTTGTGTTTTGTTTTCCACTGATAATTGAGCCAATAACGCATGTCCTGCTCACTCCCCATCAAGAGCACGGTGACTTGACCACGTCAGTTATCTGGAGACCCCGTGCTTTCTGGGACGGTTGCATGAGGGCTCTGTGACAGTAAGAACCAGGCTGGACCGTTCCTGACGATGTCTGTGGCAACAAGCCCAGAGCCTCTTCCTAGGTGTTAAATCAGTCACAGTTGATCTCTGAAGTCTGCTAGTCTTTTAACTACTACTAAAAATACCCTATGCATTTTCTATGTATCCATCTGTTATATCCCTTCTTCTGATAAAAGTGCTCAGATATTCATTCATTCAATTCTTTAAACAACCCAAAGAGATCAGTACTGTGACTATTCACATTTTATAGATAAGAAAATTTGTGACACAGAGAGGTTAAGCCATTTGCCTGAGGTCACACAGCTTACCAATTGTACGGCATGCATTATCTTATGGTATTTCCTATGCCTCAGCCTCATTCATTCATTCATTCCTTTTCACAAAGACTGTCTTTCTCCAAGTCTTTGGGATGTGGGAAGAATTGGTGTATAATAGATTTTTCTTTTGTATACTTTTCTGAATCTCATGATTCTGATCAAAGCAGAAGCCAGAAAAGGTAAAGGCCCAGGAAATTCAGCTTTGTGTTGTGTGTGCACAGATGTGAGCCCTGCGCGGGAGGGCAGGGTGGAGAGGCGTGGAGGCCGCCTCAGGGTCCCAGCGAGGACTTGGCAGTGACGCTTTCTGGAAATCGAAGAATGAGACTTTTCCCAAGTTTAAAAAATAGTGTTTGTATTTCTCGGTTCATGGCATTCCCCTTGAAGAAGAGTAACAGAACAACATAGCTGAAAATTCTCTTGACGCTGAGAAAAAGTATTTAACATTTAATAACAAAATTTGACACTTGAACATTAAAATATGTCAGCAACTTTGCATAATAAATCCGATTTTGTTTTTCCGTGAACCATGGGGATGTTTGGGGAAAAAAATAATTAAGGTAAAAGTGGGGGTGGTAATTGTTATCCATATTCCAACTTACTAAAACTTGCCTTCACAGAGATGAACTTTCCTTAACAGAGATGATTTGGTTTTGCTGATGGCATAATTTAACTAATGAATAATTCAAAGAAGCACGCAGTGAATGTTAGCTGAAGACAGAAAGGCATCTTTGAATTCCTGTTCCTTGTATGGGCTTCTGGAACAGCTATCTATCTATGTAGAGCTGCTCTATGAGGAGGAAACAGGCACTGTTTTTAGGTTAACAGGGAATAATGGGGTAAGCAGTGAAGTTCTTCTCTTGCCAGCCTCAGACAGGGCTTAGCTACCTAGAGCTCTTCACATCACTGCTCTGGCATCTGGGATATTACACATGAGGGATGTCCAGCAGGGCAGCTTTTGGGGGCACTTTGGCAGTCCACCTGAAGCCGTGCTCGGGGCTCCGGCATGGAGATGTGGGAGCAAAGCTAAAGTGAAACCTGACAAGGCAACAGACAGTGAAGAACAGATTCCAGCTTGGGCTGCTGTTTTCCAGTTTCTCCATGCCCAGAATGAAAATCCTCTTGCCTTCTGGATTCTGAGACCGTTAGGCAGCCGTCCTCGCTGCTGGAGTCGAGCTGATAGGGACTGTGTGTCATAAATCAAGGAGCCCAACCGCCTTCTCCATTAATGAGGGGGCAACAGAGCTGCTCGCATTTCAGCTGTCCCCACTCTGGCGGCTGGTTGCTGCAAGCCCTTTTGTAAGCGATGTCCTTGCACTTTGTTGAAAACACACATAGAAACCGACAGAGGGGAATGTGTGCAAGTAAATCAAATGGATGAATGTCTCTCTCTCTCTCCACATGTCCCTGCTTCCACCTTTGTTACCAAGTCCCTCTTCGCTCACCTCCAGGATATTTTAGGAGCCTTTTAATCTGATGCATTGGCACGGACTGAGAGGAAATGGCAGGGGCGATGAAAGCTTGAGGGGTTGAGGCAGCGACACAGGATGTGCCCGTTTTGTTCTCCGAGCCGTTGTATTCAGATGGGCTGGATGCTCCCTCCCCCATAGTGTGCCTTTGAAAACATGGAGGGGTTTCTGGTTGTCACCTGATTGTGGGGGCACTGTGCAGAACCCACTGGGTGGGAGTCTTGGATGGAGCGTGTCCTGTAATGTGGAGATCATCTTATAAAACAAAGACATGCTATGCTGGTTTCCCATGGCTGCTGTAGCAAATTGGCACAAACTGACTAGTGTAAAGGGAAAGTCATTCAGTCGTGTCTGACTCTTTGTGACCTGTGGATGAGCCATGGAATTCTCCAGGCAAAACTACTGGAGTGGGCAGCTGTTCCCTTCTCCGGGGGATCTTCCCAACCCAGGGATCGACCCAGGTCTCTCCTGTTGCAAGTGGATTCTTTACCATGTGAACCACCAGGGAAGCCTGACTAGCTCAAAACAGCCTGGTAAATTATTAGCTTGTAATTCTAAGTCTGCCGTGGGTCTCACTGGACTAAGGTCAACGGGTCAGCAGGGCTATATTTCTGTTGCGTACATTTCTACTCCACATGGAACTCACAACCTACAATGGGAGACAGAAATGTAAACAATATATTAATATATTATCAGGGTGACAACACAGGGTCTGTCCCATAGCAGGCACTCAATTAAAAACTAGCTAGAGGAGAATCTGTTTCCTTCTCAAGCTTCTAGAGGCTGCTGGCATTCCTTGGTTCATGGACCCTTCCACCATCTTCCTAGACAGCAGCATAGCATCTTCAACTTCTGTCTGAATGCTGCCTTCTATTGTCACATACCCTTCTGACCTCCCTCTACCTCCCTCTTTTTTAACTTATGAGGACCCTGTGCTTACATTGGGCCCACTGATAATCCAGCATAATCTCCCCATCTCAGGGTTTTCAATTTAATCACATCTACAAAGTCCCTCTCACTATATAGGTCATGTATACATGGTTTCCCAGAATCAGAGCATAGAAATCTTTGGCAGTTGGCATCATTCTGCCAACCAAATGTGCCCTCCACACGCTCTCCAGGTCTAGAGTTGGGCAGCATCCATCGTCAATACCCCTGTGCCCATCTTTCTCTTTAGAGAGTCAGTCTGAAGTCCTGGGTGTTTCTGAAGTCTCAACAGTACACTTTGACTGAAGGCTCCATGGCATGGCCAGCTGAATTTCTCATTCATTCTGGGAACAGCTCCTATGCCTTCCCCTCATCCACCAGCCCAGCCCAGGCCAATTTCCTTAATGGCTTCATTTCCATCCCTGGTCAGCCACTTCTTCCACATCTACTCAAATTTCATCTGTCTGTCTAAATTGTGGATGCATTTTGTCTTCTTTAAGCTTCATTCAAAAATCCAAGTTTTTTTCCAATAAGCACTTTAATGATGAAAACCTCTCTACCAAATTCCCAAAATAACAACTCAAGTGTGTTTTACCTGTCTTCAATGACTGAACTTTCCAATACGAACTGTACCTTTTCTTATTGCCCCAGCAGATCTTGCATCCCATCACTGCTGTGGCATCCATCCATCCATTCATTGGCAACTAACTTTTTTTTTTTTTGGTATGGAGGGGGCGGGTTGGGGAGGGAGAGGGGTGGGCGAGCCACTTCTATTGGTTTTTCATTTGTCTATTTTCATCCTTCTTTGTTCTTTGGCCCGTGTGGGCCTCCCATCGCAGCGGCCTCTCTTGTCACAGAGCACTGGCTCTGAGCGCATGCGCTCCAGAGCTCCAGCTTGGTAATTGGACACATTGGTCCAGCCGCTCCTTTTGGCAGCTAACTTTTAACTGAGTGCCTGCTACGGGATAGACCCTGCGTTGTCACCCTGATAATGTATTCGTATATTGTTTGCATTTCTGTCTCCCCGTATAGATTGTGAGCTCCATGTGCAGTAGAAATATATGCAGACTGAATCTCTGAAAGCTACGCTGATACATAGATACATTGACTCCTAGGCAGGAGAGAATACATTTTCTAGGAGGAAAACAATATTTATCACTGCTCACAGAGTCGGCCTGCTGGTTCTCTGAATAAGAACATGACTGTGTAATTGCCTCATGGTTGTTATGAATCACTGAACTTGAACTGTCCAGCCAGGTTTTGTTTTCTCTGCTGAGGTGTTTTTGTATCAAAATGAGGTCAAAATGGCCAGAATGACGTTGAACCCCTGCTCATCAGTATTCTCAGTTCATTTTTGGGGAACCAAAGGCCCCCCCTTAGGTGGTGGCCTTCGCCCCTGCCCATCTTTCTCTTTAGAGAGTCAGTCTGAAGTCCTGGGTGTTTCTGAAGTCTCAACAGTACACTTTGACTGAAGGCTCCATGGCATGGCCAGCTGAATTTCTCATTCATTCTGGGAACAGCTCCTATGCCTTCCCCTCATCCACCAGCCCAGCCCAGGCCAATTTCCTTAATGGCTTCATTTCCATCCCTGGTCAGCCACTTCTTCCACATCTACTCAAATTTCATCTGTCTGTCTAAATTGTGGATGCATTTTGTCTTCTTTAAGCTTCATTCAAAAATCCAAGTTTTTTTCCAATAAGCACTTTAATGATGAAAACCTCTCTACCAAATTCCCAAAATAACAACTCAAGTGTGTTTTACCTGTCTTCAATGACTGAACTTTCCAATACGAACTGTACCTTTTCTTATTGCCCCAGCAGATCTTGCATCCCATCACTGCTGTGGCATCCATCCATCCATTCATTGGCAACTAACTTTTTTTTTTTTTGGGGTGGGGGGGGGGGGTTGGGGGGGGGAGGGGGGTGGGCGAGCCACTTCTATTGGTTTTTCATTTGTCTATTTTCATCCTTCTTTGTTCTTTGGCCCGTGTGGGCCTCCCATCGCAGCGGCCTCTCTTGTCACAGAGCACTGGCTCTGAGCGCATGCGCTCCAGAGCTCCAGCTTGGTAATTGGACACATTGGTCCAGCCGCTCCTTTTGGCAGCTAACTTTTAACTGAGTGCCTGCTACGGGATAGACCCTGCGTTGTCACCCTGATAATGTATTCGTATATTGTTTGCATTTCTGTCTCCCCGTATAGATTGTGAGCTCCATGTGCAGTAGAAATATATGCAGACTGAATCTCTGAAAGCTACGCTGATACATAGATACATTGACTCCTAGGCAGGAGAGAATACATTTTCTAGGAGGAAAACAATATTTATCACTGCTCACAGAGTCGGCCTGCTGGTTCTCTGAATAAGAACATGACTGTGTAATTGCCTCATGGTTGTTATGAATCACTGAACTTGAACTGTCCAGCCAGGTTTTGTTTTCTCTGCTGAGGTGTTTTTGTATCAAAATGAGGTCAAAATGGCCAGAATGACGTTGAACCCCTGCTGGAAGGGCCAAGTGCTGAGACCTTGATGTAGTGGTGGGGGTGAGAGTCAAGGCTATGTCTTGAGTTCAGTTCTGGTTCTACTCCCACCCTCCTTGGGGAGAGCCCTTCTGCTGGATGGACAGCTTATGGATAAGTGGACCTGGGGGAGCAGAGCTCTCTTGGACACCCTGGACCACCTGGGACTTGGGTGAGCTGAGATCTGTCAATGGGAGCCATCTCATGTGACTGGTCAAGGTCTCAAGACCCCCAGTCTATGGCAGCTGTTGTCTCCCTGACTTTGTCCTTTCCTAACCCAATGCTCAACCCATCAGATCTGCTGATTGGTAACTGATCTCTTTGGCATCTCACCAGCCAGCATACCGCTTGTCTTCTGTTCCCTTCCTCTGTCCCTCTCTTTCCTCATCTCACCTCTCTTCGTTTCCTTCAGACATTTACAGAGAGGCTACTCCTGTGTTGGGCAGGCCAGGAATAGGCAGCTAGTGGCCCAATAATTAGCTGGTTGATGTGTCTGTTTACCACATGAGTAATATGATGGGATCCATGAATGTTTGGGACCAGGGGAAACGCTATTTTGAAAATCTCAGAACTTTCTTTAATCTATGATAGAAACAAAGCTGTCCCTGAGGAAGATGCCCCCCTTTTGGGGGCCGATTCCTTTGGTGAGTCACTACCAGTAGCCAGAATTCTAGGACTGGCCCTGGGCTGCTGGAGGAGCTTCACTCACCCGTTGGACCGAAGAGTCTTGCAGTCTCATAGCATTTGCATTCCTTGTGTTGCCAGAGATGGAGGCCTGATGCGGGCTCAGGGCTTCCCTCTTTGGGGGAAATGACTGCTCAATGCAGCTGGCTATGCAGAAGACGAAGCCACAGACTGATCTGGGATGGGCCACGAGGTGCCCTTTGTACAAGGGCAACGACTCCATGGAGGGCAGGGATGGCTGCAGAGATTCTATCACTTGGTCAAGGGACGTGCCCATGGAGGCTTTGTGTGGGAATCACGAGTAAACCCGGCAACCTGGCAGCTGTCTCGGGGCTTAGGGAAAGGAGCCCATGAGGAGGCCCCCTGAAAGAGGACGGTAACACGACTTCTTAAGCTTTGGTAACAGCTCTGTGTCTGCGGGTTCTGAGGCTGTGCTCACAGATGCAGGTGGGCTTCCCAGATGGCTCAGCGAGTTAAGAACCCGCTTGAAATGCAGGAGACAAGGGAGCCTCAGGTGTGATCCCTGGGTCGGGAAGATCCCCTGGAGAAGGAATGGCAACCCGCTCCAGTATTCCTGCTTGAAACATCCCATGGACAGAGGAGCCTGGCGGGCTATAGTCCAAAGGGTCACAAAGAGGCAGACACGATTGAGTGACTCGGTGAGCAGAGCAAAGCAGGTGAGAGGCAGCCAGGTGTGGCAGGTGAGAAGTTGGGGCAGCGTGGAGCTCTGGGACCTGCACGTGCTTCCTGGGTGCTCTGGGAAACGCCCATGGGGGCCTTTTCGTAGTGGTGTGGGAGGGAGCTCTGGTTATTATCATTATTATTTGTGACCCATGGACAAGTCATGGAATTCTCCAAGCAAGAATACTGGAGTGGGTAGCCTCTCCCTTCTCCAGGGGATCTTCCCGACCCAGGGATAGAACCCAGGCCTCTCGCACTGCAGGCAGATTCTTTACTGTCTGAGCCATGAGGGAAGCCCAAGAATACTGGAATGGGTCATCTACCCCTTCTCCAGGGGATCTTCCCGACCCAAGGATCAAACTGGGGGTCTCCTGAATTGCAGGCAGACTCTTTACCACTGAGCTACAAGGGGAACCCCTTGATTATTTTATTTATTTATTTTTTAAAAGATTTATTTATTATTTATTTTGGCGGGGTGGGGTGGGGAGGGAGGGGAGCAGGTGGGCTACTTCTATTGGTCTTTCATTTGTCTATTTTCATCCATCTTTGTTCTTGGGCCCATGTGGGCCTCTCATCGCAGTGGCCTCTGTTGTCACAGAGCACTGGCTCTGGGTGCATGCGCTCCAGAGCTCTGGCTCAGTAATTGGACACATCAGTCCAGCCGCTCCGCGGCATGTGGGATCTTCCCAGGCCAGGGCTCGAACTGGCGCCCCTTGCACTGCAAGGCGGTGTCCTTACCCACTGGACCATCAAGGAAGCCCCACCTTGATTATTACTACTTGGTTATTGAAGGAAAAGTGGTCCCTCGAGGACTGTGAGACTTAGTTCTCAGATGTCACATAAGACTCCCAGGTGACAAGAGGAAGCGGTCACTGATTCTGCTGGAGACAGGCTGGCAAAAGTGCCAGTTGGGTTCCCAGAGGGGGAGGTTTCTGGCTAGGCCCCGCTGTTTGTCTTTTACACGAATACAGGCCCTCAGGACCAACTCAGTCTTCCAGCTGTTGAAGACTTGCAGCTCCAGGGGCCAGCAGCCGGCTCGGAAGCAGTACAAGTAGAGAGGGCAGATCATGGAGAAGTCCCTTGTGTTGAGTGCGTCTGTGCCATATGCCCTCTGGGTGTCCCTAATGACCTAATGAGACTCGTGCTGTTACCTGTCCACGCAGGGGGCACGTGGAGGCTCTGCAGAGGCAAGAACTGCCTGGCCGTTGAGCCAGGAGTGTCTCCCTTGGGACCCTGAGGGCAGGGGTAAGTCAGGGGAGCTGACCTTAATGAAATGCTTAGGATTTGGAGGAGTGGCCCAAGACCAAGGGGCCCCAGCTCCAAACCTGGGGTCAATTCATTCATCACTGAGAACTGAGCCCCAGGGTCCTCTCTGTGACCCTCGTGGTCCCCATCTTCTGTTGCCACCACTGACTACCTGCCGCTCAGGCTAAACCCTGGTCAAAGAGAACTGTTCCATGGATGGGATCAGCCCACGCTCCTCACAGAAGGTGTCCTCCGGGAGGCCCACTCTTCAGGAACCCCATTACACATTTGAGCTTGAGTTTCACCTCCCGTGCTCTGAAGACACAGGGGCCTGCGGAGGCACAGCCCAGGTAAAGCTCGCTCCTGCACAGATGGCGATCCACGAAGGCTTTCCAGCTCCTACGTGAAACAACCCAGTCTTACTGGGATGTCATAAATTGGGACCCATAGGTGCCTTTGTGAAAAAGACAGACTCTGAAAAGTTGGCAGATTGTACCATACGGGAGCTGATTTACACCTATAATGCTTACTGCAAAATTAATGGACCCAGTTAAAAGACATGCCTGTAAAATATAGATAACCACCGTCCCACGGGTGGAGATGGGAAGTGATCACTGCCGTGGCCCTATGTAATTTACTGAGGCTCTAAGTTCACAAGACGCTTTGCAGAATGTATAAAAATGGCCTGAGCAAAGAGTGCAAAAGCCCTGGGGGTCACTGATTCTGTTGGAGACAGGCTGGCAAAAGTGCCAGTTGGGTTCCCAGAGGGGAGGTTTCTGGCTAGGCCCCGCTGTTTGTCTTTACACGAATACAGGCCCTCAGGACCAACTCAGTCTTCCAGCTGTTGAAGACTTGCAGCTCCAGGGGCCAGCAGCCGGCTCGGAAGCAGTACAAGTAGAGAGGGCAGATCATGGAGAAGTCCCTTGTGTTGAGTGCGTCTGTGCCATATGCCCTCTGGGTGTCCCTAATGACCTAATGAGACTCGTGCTGTTACCTGTCCACGCAGGGGCACGTGGAGGCTCTGCAGAGGCAAGAACTGCCTGGCCGTTGAGCCAGGAGTGTCTCCCTTGGGACCCTGAGGGCAGGGGTAAGTCAGGGGAGCTGACCTTAATGAAATGCTTAGGATTTGGAGGAGTGGCCCAAGACCAAGGGGCCCCAGCTCCAAACCTGGGGTCAATTCATTCATCACTGAGAACTGAGCCCCAGGGTCCTCTCTGTGACCCTCGTGGTCCCCATCTTCTGTTGCCACCACTGACTACCTGCCGCTCAGGCTAAACCCTGGTCAAAGAGAACTGTTCCATGGATGGGATCAGCCCACGCTCCTCACAGAAGGTGTCCTCCGGGAGGCCCACTCTTCAGGAACCCCATTACACATTTGAGCTTGAGTTTCACCTCCCGTGCTCTGAAGACACAGGGGCCTGCGGAGGCACAGCCCAGGTAAAGCTCGCTCCTGCACAGATGGCGATCCACGAAGGCTTTCCAGCTCCTACGTGAAACAACCCAGTCTTACTGGGATGTCATAAATTGGGACCCATAGGTGCCTTTGTGAAAAAGACAGACTCTGAAAAGTTGGCAGATTGTACCATACGGGAGCTGATTTACACCTATAATGCTTACTGCAAAATTAATGGACCCAGTTAAAAGACATGCCTGTAAAATATAGATAACCACCGTCCCACGGGTGGAGATGGGAAGTGATCACTGCCGTGGCCCTATGTAATTTACTGAGGCTCTAAGTTCACAAGACGCTTTGCAGAATGTATAAAAAATGAAGTTCCAGGCCCCAGGGGCTACAAACCGCACTGAGACTGATATCATTTGAGGAGCGGAGTTCAAATACACGACAACCTGCGATCGCATCGGAAATACTTTAGGCAGAAAGGCTAAAGATGGCTGTTCGCTTTCATGAAGTGTTTAAAGGAGATTAAGAATGATGATCTTGGAAGAAAGGCATAATGTTACCTTAGAGTGAAAAGGAAACAAATATATGCCTTGGAATGCCTCGGAGACAAGGCGTGGTATTAAACATCAAATTAAAAGACAAGTAATTAATGAAAATAAAGCCATGCATCTATTGAAATACAGTCGAGGTCTGCTGTGGGTTTAGTGAGGCTACGGTTTCTGTTCTCCATTTGAATTACCTTGGTTATATACCTTCTCTGGGAGCAAAGGGTCTACATTTGCAAAGGTTGTGGTTAGTCACTTAGGCGAACCTCCTAACAGGAGGTAAGACTTTTACACGTGGAAGGGAGCTGTTCTTGGCAAACACCCCTCGCCCTGAAAACACACACATGTACAGAACGGAGCTGTTGTATTCACAATCTGACAAAACCACAAACTCCCCACACCCCTCACGTCCACATCATCTCCCTTCTAGAAGTTTTGCAAAATTAACTGACACTTGATCCCCCATCATCTAATAAATGTGACACTTTTTCAAATTGTACTGCAAACCCTCAGAGTATATTCAGACTCTGTATTAGTTGTGCTTCTCATTGTCTACCTAAATCCAGGTTTCCACGTTGAAAGCTGTAGTTTTCTAGCAAATCGTGCCAGAGGACACAACGGGGCCTGCGGAGGCACAGCCCAGGTAAAGCTCGCTCCTGCACAGATGGCGATCCACGAAGGCTTTCCAGCTCCTACGTGAAACAACCCAGTCTTACTGGGATGTCATAAATTGGGACCCATAGGTGCCTTTGTGAAAAAGACAGACTCTGAAAAGTTGGCAGATTGTACCATACGGGAGCTGATTTACACCTATAATGCTTACTGCAAAATTAATGGACCCAGTTAAAAGACATGCCTGTAAAATATAGATAACCACCGTCCCACGGGTGGAGATGGGAAGTGATCACTGCCGTGGCCCTATGTAATTTACTGAGG
The DNA here is from genome assembly GCA_022376925.1 of Tragulus kanchil. NCBI lineage: Eukaryota > Metazoa > Chordata > Mammalia > Artiodactyla > Tragulidae > Tragulus > Tragulus kanchil. The sequence goes on from JAIOJX010000005.1 coordinate 166,586,182, forward strand.
CTCTAAGTTCACAAGACGCTTTGCAGAATGTATAAAAAATGAAGTTCCAGGCCCCAGGGCTACAAACCGCACTGAGACTGATATCATTTGAGGAGCGGAGTTCAAATACACGACAACCTGCGATCGCATCGGAAATACTTTAGGCAGAAAGGCTAAAGATGGCTGTTCGCTTTCATGAAGTGTTTAAAGGAGATTAAGAATGATGATCTTGGAAGAAAGGCATAATGTTACCTTAGAGTGAAAAGGAAACAAATATATGCCTTGGAATGCCTCGGAGACAAGGCGTGGTATTAAACATCAAATTAAAAGACAAGTAATTAATGAAAATAAAGCCATGCATCTATTGAAATACAGTCGAGGTCTGCTGTGGGTTTAGTGAGGCTACGGTTTCTGTTCTCCATTTGAATTACCTTGGTTATATACCTTCTCTGGGAGCAAAGGGTCTACATTTGCAAAGGTTGTGGTTAGTCACTTAGGCGAACCTCCTAACAGGAGGTAAGACTTTTACACGTGGAAGGGAGCTGTTCTTGGCAAACACCCCTCGCCCTGAAAACACACACATGTACAGAACGGAGCTGTTGTATTCACAATCTGACAAAACCACAAACTCCCCACACCCCTCACGTCCACATCATCTCCCTTCTAGAAGTTTTGCAAAATTAACTGACACTTGATCCCCCATCATCTAATAAATGTGACACTTTTTCAAATTGTACTGCAAACCCTCAGAGTATATTCAGACTCTGTATTAGTTGTGCTTCTCATTGTCTACCTAAATCCAGGTTTCCACGTTGAAAGCTGTAGTTTTCTAGCAAATCAGTATTCCAGAGCACGGGCTGGGCTGATAGCCCATGACTTCCCTCCAGCAGAGATCTTTAGCGTCTCCAAAAAAAATAAAAGGAAAGCAGAGAAAAGCTCACTTCTCCGCACTCATTCGCTCAGAGAAAAATGCATGTTAAAATTCTGGGCACAGGGTTCTTTGCATTGCCTGCATCCTGCCGTGTTGAACTTTGAATTGGAATTACTCATGTTTCAAAAGCTCTGTGGGGAAATGGTTAAAAAGAAAACGGTGTTGGCTAGCGGTCCCCGGCATCCTCTCCTCCGCGTGCGGGTACTGTGGCTGTGATGCTTCGAGGGGCGCTGCTGGGGTCCGCCTGTGGCCGGAAAGGTGGCTCAGACTGTGTGAGACGCCCATGGCCGTCAGGCTGACTGGCCACCGCTCCGAGTGATTCTGTTTTGCCTCTCTCCTTCCCCTTCCCTTTCTCTCTTCTTTTTCCTCTCTCCACATCTTCCCATTTCCCTCTTTTTTTCAGATATTATTTACAGTTCCTGGGTAGGTTGGATAGCTTCTGGAGCTGCTCATGGTCCCAGGATTTCCCTGAATCAGTCTTTGCCTCCCCCTCACCGTTTCCCTTCTCACGATTTCTGCAGGCTATTGGAGCACAATGAGGAGGACACTTTGAATATTGGTTCAGTTTATGTGTCAGCCTGGCTGGGCTAAGGGCTGCCCAGAGAGTATAAAACTCTTCTGGTCACGTCTGGGAGGGTGACTCTCAGCCCTTGCTGACTGTTTGAGTGTCCTGTCACTGCTGTAATAAATGCCCACACACTGAGGGGCTTCAAGCAGCACAGAGTTGGCATCTCACTGTTCTGTAGGTCAAAAAGCCCCTGTGGGTATCACCGGGCCGAGGTCAGGGGCTCAGCAGGGCTGCCTTCGTTGCGGAGATTCGAGGGGAGAAGCCTTGCCTTTCCGGCTTGTAGAGGCTGCCCACATTCCCCTTCTTCGGACTTCAAAGCCAGCAGTCGTCCGTCATGTCCTGGCCACCCTGCATTTTTCCTCTCTCTCCTTCCACGTTTAAGGACCCGTGTGATTAGATGGACCCCACCTAGATAGTCCAGGCTAACCTCAAAGTCAGCAAAGTTCACTGCATCGGCAGCCTTAATCCGCTTTGCCACCAAAGATAATGTATTCACAGGCTCTGAGATTAGGATGTGGGCACCTGTGGTGTGGGGGGAACTTGTTTGGCCTTTCACACCGACCTAGGCCTGCCCAGGCTTCGCTTTGAGATCCTGGGTCCTCCATGCGGCTCTGTCTACCTGTATGGGTCGTCCAGCTTCCTCACTTCTCAGGTGAAGGTCACCCTCTCTACCAGGCAGGAGAATTCTCTCAGACCTGGAGCAGGAGTTGCTGAAGCCTGGGGAAGCAGGGTGAACTTGAACAAGGTCCCAAGGCTGGAACAGTGGAGGGTTCTGGGCCTTGACTGGGAAGGTGGGAGGTGGTCCAAGGCTGTGGCTGAGGGAATGGGAGTCGGGGATACATGCCGGGGCCCTGCAAAGCCCCTGAGGAATCTGCAATGCCTGCTGCAAGAACCTGCTGCACATCACGATGCTTTCACTGGGCTGGTCCCAATTCAGCCACGCCAGTCCACCTATCTGTTGCCACAGACGCACACGAAGTTCCATGCAGATTGTCAAAAAGGCACAGCAAACGTTCAGATGATAAAGTATTGCCTGGCAGCAATGTAACCCAGGAGAATAATTTACTTAACTCTGGATGACTCGGGGCTGGGTGCTCCCCCTTTCCAACACTTACAAGAAAATCTCTTCTTGGCTGAAATTGATATTTGATTTTTCCTTCTATGTTCTGACATTCCCGCAGGTGATAAATAGTCTTTTGGCAAGTACCGAATCTCTCTGCCATCCTGCTGACTGCAGCCTCGTTTCCTCCTTCGCACACACTGATGAGACTCCCCACAGCAGAGATTGATCCAGCTTGTTTACAGTGGGGTTAAGCAATAGATTTTAATTAAATCTTCTTTTTTAGAAATCAGCAGAATGTGTCCATTTGGGGCCCCTCCTTTCTCAGGACATTAATCAACTCGTTAAGTAATTTCTTTCAATTTATGGGTCCCAATTAGCCTCTCTCTGGAGACACAGTAGTAACTGCTGGCCAATTTAAAGCCAGCAGTCGTCCGTCATGTCCTGGCCACCCTGCATTTCTCTCTCTCCTTCCACGTTTAAGGACCCGTGTGATTAGATGGACCCCACCTAGAGCCTAACCTCAAAGTCAGCAAAGTTCACTGCATCGGCAGCCTTAATCCGCTTTGCCACCAAAGATAATGTATTCACAGGCTCTGAGATTAGGATGTGGGCACCTGTGGTGTGGGGGGAACTTGTTTGGCCTTTCACACCGACCTAGGCCTGCCCAGGCTTCGCTTTGAGATCCTGGGTCCTCCATGCGGCTCTGTCTACCTGTATGGGTCGTCCAGCTTCCTCACTTCTCAGGTGAAGGTCACCCTCTCTACCAGGCAGGAGAATTCTCTCAGACCTGGAGCAGGAGTTGCTGAAGCCTGGGGAAGCAGGGTGAACTTGAACAAGGTCCCAAGGCTGGAACAGTGGAGGGTTCTGGGCCTTGACTGGGAAGGTGGGAGGTGGTCCAAGGCTGTGGCTGAGGGAATGGGAGTCGGGGATACATGCCGGGGCCCTGCAAAGCCCCTGAGGAATCTGCAATGCCTGCTGCAAGAACCTGCTGCACATCACGATGCTTTCACTGGGCTGGTCCCAATTCAGCCACGCCAGTCCACCTATCTGTTGCCACAGACGCACACGAAGTTCCATGCAGATTGTCAAAAAGGCACAGCAAACGTTCAGATGATAAAGTATTGCCTGGCAGCAATGTAACCCAGGAGAATAATTTACTTAACTCTGGATGACTCGGGGCTGGGTGCTCCCCCTTTCCAACACTTACAAGAAAATCTCTTCTTGGCTGAAATTGATATTTGATTTTTCCTTCTATGTTCTGACATTCCCGCAGGTGATAAATAGTCTTTTGGCAAGTACCGAATCTCTCTGCCATCCTGCTGACTGCAGCCTCGTTTCCTCCTTCGCACACACTGATGAGACTCCCCACAGCAGAGATTGATCCAGCTTGTTTACAGTGGGGTTAAGCAATAGATTTTAATTAAATCTTCTTTTTTAGAAATCAGCAGAATGTGTCCATTTGGGGCCCCTCCTTTCTCAGGACATTAATCAACTCGTTAAGTAATTTCTTTCAATTTATGGGTCCCAATTAGCCTCTCTCTGGAGACACAGAATTAAGTGAGACGTACTGTTCATTTCCAATATCCTTGAATCGTTAATTTTGAATCCTCACATCCAAAGTTTAGGGAAATCATTCAATAAGACGTTAGACCATTTCTCAGTGTTTCTATTTTGCATGTCTTGTGTCGATGATCAGCTTACAGTGGGCGGGTGGAAGTGCTTTGGACCAGAAGCTCTTCGTTGGAAAGGGTCATGAAGGGAGAGCTCTGGATCCTTCCGTCTTCTCCATTGCTGGAATTTTCTCTCTGATGGTGTCCCTTAGTCAGTCATCTTCAAACTTTAATGTGCGTAAGAACCACATGGAAAGCTTGTAAAAATGGTGTCACGGGTCCTGATTCTAATTCAGTGGGTCAAGGTGGGGCTTGAGAATTTGCATTTGTAAAGAAATTATTTTAAAACACAAATTGTGTATATTTCACGAGTATATGATGATTTGATATATGGATCTGAAGTGAATGGGTTTCCCTAGTGGCTCAGACGGTATAAAGAATCTGCAATGCCAGAGACCCAGGTTGGATCCCTGGGTCAGGAAGATCCCCTGGAGAAGGGCACGGCCACGCACTCCAGTACTCTTGCCTGGGGAAATCCATGGACAGAGGAGCCTGGTGGGCTACAGTCCAAGGAGCTGCAAAGAGTCAGACCCCATTGAGTGACTGACACTTTTACTGTGTAGCGAAGTGATTGCTATAATCAAGCTAATCAACATTATCCTGCTCTGTACACTGTTGACCACTTCTTTTTCTTTTTGTGGTGAGAGCACCTAAACTCTGTTAGCAAAGTGCCAGCATTCAATACAGTATTTTTCCCCTTGGACTTTGGTATCTATTGGGGCTCCTGAAACCAATCCCTGGTGTATACTGTGGGACAACTGTAAATCTACTAACATATGATGAGAAAATGATCTATAGTGTTGTGGACTACTTTTTACTTTTCTACTTTCTATTCCACTTGACTGGAAATGACCAGCTTTTGTTATCACAGTGCTGTTAAAAGAAAAAACCATTTGGGGCCCCTCCTTTCTCAGGACATTAATCAACTCGTTAAGTAATTTCTTTCAATTTATGGGTCCCAATTAGCCTCTCTCTGGAGACACAGAATTAAGTGAGACGTACTGTTCATTTCCAATATCCTTGAATCGTTAATTTTGAATCCTCACATCCAAAGTTTAGGGAAATCATTCAATAAGACGTTAGACCATTTCTCAGTGTTTCTATTTTGCATGTCTTGTGTCGATGATCAGCTTACAGTGGGCGGGTGGAAGTGCTTTGGACCAGAAGCTCTTCGTTGGAAAGGGTCATGAAGGGAGAGCTCTGGATCCTTCCGTCTTCTCCATTGCTGGAATTTTCTCTCTGATGGTGTCCCTTAGTCAGTCATCTTCAAACTTTAATGTGCGTAAGAACCACATGGAAAGCTTGTAAAAATGGTGTCACGGGTCCTGATTCTAATTCAGTGGGTCAAGGTGGGGCTTGAGAATTTGCATTTGTAAAGAAATTATTTTAAAACACAAATTGTGTATATTTCACGAGTATATGATGATTTGATATATGGATCTGAAGTGAATGGGTTTCCCTAGTGGCTCAGACGGTATAAAGAATCTGCAATGCCAGAGACCCAGGTTGGATCCCTGGGTCAGGAAGATCCCCTGGAGAAGGGCACGGCTACGCACTCCAGTACTCTTGCCTGGGGAAATCCATGGACAGAGGAGCCTGGTGGGCTACAGTCCAAGGAGCTGCAAAGAGTCAGACCCCATTGAGTGACTGACACTTTTACTGTGTAGCGAAGTGATTGCTATAATCAAGCTAATCAACATTATCCTGCTCTGTACACTGTTGACCACTTCTTTTTCTTTTTGTGGTGAGAGCACCTAAACTCTGTTAGCAAAGTGCCAGCATTCAATACAGTATTTTTCCCCTTGGACTTTGGTATCTATTGGGGCTCCTGAAACCAATCCCTGGTGTATACTGTGGGACAACTGTAAATCTACTAACATATGATGAGAAAATGATCTATAGTGTTGTGGACTACTTTTTACTTTTCTACTTTCTATTCCACTTGACTGGAAATGACTAGTTTTGCTGCTTCAATTGTGCGAGGCACTAAAAAAGGATTGTATTGAAAATTTCAAAAACAATTATTGGGGGCTTCCTGGTGGTCCAGTGGATAAACAGCCTTGCAGTGCATGGGGCGCCGGTTTGATCCCCTGCTTAACAATGCTGTGTTGGTTTCTGCTGTACATCAACCAGGGGAATACATAGGTGCCCTCCGTCTTGAACCTTCTTCCCACCTCCTACCTTATCCTGTCCCTCTAGGTTGTCACAGAGCACCATGATGAGCTTCTTGTTATATAGCAGCTTCCCATTAGCTATCTATTTTTATGGTAATGTACATATTTTGGTGTTACTCTCTCAATTTAAGACCATAGTTTTGGTAATGTTGCTATGGAAAGAGAAGTTCTGATGGGCTGTGAGAAGGAGGGCAAGGTAATTCTGTGTCAGCAGACATTTTAATATCACAAACAATTTGTCTAAATGGCTCCTTCTGGGGAACTCCAGGTAGAAATACAAGATAGTGGGTCTAAAGGGTGGGAAAGAGAAATGGCGGTGAGGTGAAAAACAAAGGAAATAGATAACCTTCCCTAGACAAGGTTTCTCTCCCTTCAGGAAGAGCTCCTGGGTGTTATCTCTGGTTCCTTCTTAAAGTTTCTTCGTAAAACAAAAATTGCTACACATTCTGTGTCTTCACCAAGAGCTTCCCTGGTAATGCAACTTCATTTCAATTCAGGGTTTTTTGTACTGTTTTCAGGGGTGATTATAAATTTAAAGCAAAATTGCCTTTGGGCTACAGTCCAAGGAGCTGCAAAGAGTCAGACCCCATTGAGTGACTGACACTTTTACTGTGTAGCGAAGTGATTGCTATAATCAAGCTAATCAACATTATCCTGCTCTGTACACTGTTGACCACTTCTTTTTCTTTTTGTGGTGAGAGCACCTAAACTCTGTTAGCAAAGTGCCAGCATTCAATACAGTATTTTTCCCCTTGGACTTTGGTATCTATTGGGGCTCCTGAAACCAATCCCTGGTGTATACTGTGGGACAACTGTAAATCTACTAACATATGATGAGAAAATGATCTATAGTGTTGTGGACTACTTTTTACTTTTCTACTTTCTATTCCACTTGACTGGAAATGACTAGTTTTGCTGCTTCAATTGTGCGAGGCACTAAAAAAGGATTGTATTGAAAATTTCAAAAACAATTATTGGGGGCTTCCTGGTGGTCCAGTGGATAAACAGCCTTGCAGTGCATGGGGCGCCGGTTTGATCCCCTGCTTAACAATGCTGTGTTGGTTTCTGCTGTACATCAACCAGGGGAATACATAGGTGCCCTCCGTCTTGAACCTTCTTCCCACCTCCTACCTTATCCTGTCCCTCTAGGTTGTCACAGAGCACCATGATGAGCTTCTTGTTATATAGCAGCTTCCCATTAGCTATCTATTTTTATGGTAATGTACATATTTTGGTGTTACTCTCTCAATTTAAGACCATAGTTTTGGTAATGTTGCTATGGAAAGAGAAGTTCTGATGGGCTGTGAGAAGGAGGGCAAGGTAATTCTGTGTCAGCAGACATTTTAATATCACAAACAATTTGTCTAAATGGCTCCTTCTGGGGAACTCCAGGTAGAAATACAAGATAGTGGGTCTAAAGGGTGGGAAAGAGAAATGGCGGTGAGGTGAAAAACAAAGGAAATAGATAACCTTCCCTAGACAAGGTTTCTCTCCCTTCAGGAAGAGCTCCTGGGTGTTATCTCTGGTTCCTTCTTAAAGTTTCTTCGTAAAACAAAAATTGCTACACATTCTGTGTCTTCACCAAGAGCTTCCCTGGTAATGCAACTTCATTTCAATTCATCTGTGTGTGTTGCCTTTTTTTCTCTGTACTGTTTTCAGTGAGTATATTTTGGGGAAGAAATGGAATTTCATTTGAAATTTTAACTAGCTTAAAAAATTGCCTTTGAGGTAGGCAAAATTATAGTTGGCTTAAATTTCAGAAGGGCCTTAAGAAATCATCCTGTCACCAGTTGATTTCAGTGATTAAGGAAACCCCTCCAAGGTCAAAATATCCTGCGTGCACTTTCTGATTCTTCTAGAACTTTGGAAGCAGGTATTGTCTTGTTGTGTTTGTAAGGGAGCATTGATTTTATTTTTTTTTAATTTTGTATTGGAGTATAACTGATTTTTAAAATTTTAATTTTGTATTGGAGAAGAGCTTACCAATGTTGGGATAGTCTCAGGGGGACAGTAGAGGGACTCAGCCATACATATCCATGTATCCATTCTACAGAGCATTGATTGTGAGGGCTTGAAGTTCAAGGTTTGAGATTAGTGATAATCATCAGTTAATATGTATGACATGCTTATGCAAAATCTTAGGTATTTAGAGAGTGGTATTCTGATTTTTTAACATGCTTAAAATGCAACTTAAAAAGTGAATTTTAAGGAGGCAAACATTTATAGAACATTCTGTTTGCTTTAGAAAATATTTCACCAAGGATTTTGCCTAAGTAAGAAAAATCCCCATCTATAACTTAAGATATGATTTACTTAAAAAAACATTGAGTAGCAATATTTTTGGAACAAAATCAATGTTAAAAAAAAGAAGTAAGGGCGTGCCGGGCATTCTGAGAGATGAGGTAAACAGAAAATTGTAATTATGAATTTGTTGTGTCAAGGTTTCAAGGTTTTCACTTAGGTTGGCAATGACTGAACACCATTCTTTCCCCAGTAAACAGAGAGTTCAAATATAAAACCTGAAAAAAATGGGCCAGGGACTCTCAATGGACGGATTATGAAAGTTCTTGGAAAATTTGCAGATGGTCTCGGGACATGATAAGGAATGAACATGAGAAACAAAAGGAAGAAGTTTATAGAAGGCTGCATCAGCTTGATAACCTGTTGCCAAAGATTACTGCAAAGTGATTCTCGCTGTACGGTGTGGCTCAGTTCTCTTGACTCTGAGGCCTGATTTTAGTTTTCTTTCCATATAGTCTTTTTTTTTTTTTTTTTAACAGTCATAGTTTATCTTTAAGATAATTCCAGATTTTCAAAACCTCCCCTACAGGGCTCTGTGTAAATGCAGGAAGAGCTGGGCCATGAACCATGGAGGGTTCTTTAGTTCAGGTTGTGACTTCCTCAAAGGCTTCCCCAGTGGCTCAGTCATAAAGAATCTGTCTGCCAACGCAAGAGATACAGGAGACATGGATTTGATCCCTGGGTCAGAAAGATCCCCTGGAGGCGATCATGGCAACCCACTCCAGTATTCTTTCCGGGGAAAATGACAGAGTCAGACAGCACTGAGCACACGTGAAAGGTCTTTCTTAATTCCCTCCCCGATGGTTCACTTCCAAGCTTCTACAGTCTTCCTTCTTCATCCCCAGCTCCAACCTCCCTGCCTTTTTTTTTTTTTTTTTTTTTGACTTTTGAGAGCCATATCTGGAGCAGGAAGCTTCTGAACTCCAAATATGATTGGCTGAGATATAATTCCAATTAGCATGTTAAATGCTCATGGACCCCTTTCTTCTTGGCTCTCAAAGAATACAAGATGACTGCCCACATGTTCATGACTGGACAGTTTTTGAGTCACCGCAGGCAGGTAGAAAAGCTGTTATCCATGCTCAGTTCCTTCCAGGGCCCCACAGGGCCACAGGGGCCTCACCTCAGTATGGATAGCTTACTTCACACCACACAGGAGCAGACTGGATGTCAGTCTGGCCTATTAAAGAGAAATGGAGCAGTCCCAACACCAACCAACCACAGGGCAGTGGTTTTCAGATTCTCAGGACGCAGGGAAGCCAAATCTGGTACTCTCAGATCTTCCCTCATTTCCTAAGGTTTTACCTTAAATGCACTTCCCCTCTGCTTTCCTTCAGTAGTGAGTTCCCACTGTGCTTTTTCTTGGGAGGGGTGAGGGCAGGGTGGAGAGGGAGGCGGTGGGCCACTTCTATTGGTCTTTCATTTGTCCATTTTCATCCATCTTTGTTCTTTGGCCTGTGTGGGCCTCCCATCGCAGTGGCCTCTCTCACTGCAGAGCACTGGCTCTGGGCTCGGTAATTGGACACATCAGTCCAGCCGCTCCGCGGCACGTGGGATCCTCCCAGGCCAGGGATCGAACCGGCGCCCCTTGCACTGCAAGCCTGTGTCCTTACCCACTGGACCACCAGGGAAGCCCTCCCACTGTGCTTTGAGACTCATTTCAAAGCAAGTCTTCTCTAAGGAGACTCAGAAGTTCACCCAAGCACAATTTAGCACTCTGTCATCCAGATCACCCTGAAATTTCCACACGTGTCTCTAGTGCAGCAGTGGCCTCTTTATGTTGTTTGAATTTCTGTGCTTCCAGTTCCTACCAGCACAGAGTCAGGCATGTCGTATTTATTCAGTAAATGTTACTGTGTGCACCTGGTTCATCCACATTCAGTATGTATAACATACAGCTCAACACACTCTTCCAACCTGACCAAAGTCAATGTTTAGTGGCACAAATACTCAAGTTAATTCAAAGGTTAATTCTTTAAAAAAAAAAAAGGAACAAAAAAGGCCAGTGTTAGTAGACAGGACAGAGGGGTCTAAAGTTAGACCTGGATTCAAATCTCAACACCTTCCCTTAACCATGTGCTTCAGGCCAATTTCAAATCTTCAAAAAACCTTCCTTAACCAAACTGGCTCTCAAAGAATACAAGATGACTGCCCACATGTTCATGACTGGACAGTTTTTGAGTCACCGCAGGCAGGTAGAAAAGCTGTTATCCATGCTCAGTTCCTTCCAGGGCCCCACAGGGCCACAGGGGCCTCACCTCAGTATGGATAGCTTACTTCACACCACACAGGAGCAGACTGGATGTCAGTCTGGCCTATTAAAGAGAAATGGAGCAGTCCCAACACCAACCAACCACAGGGCAGTGGTTTTCAGATTCTCAGGACGCAGGGAAGCCAAATCTGGTACTCTCAGATCTTCCCTCATTTCCTAAGGTTTTACCTTAAATGCACTTCCCCTCTGCTTTCCTTCAGTAGTGAGTTCCCACTGTGCTTTTTCTTGGGAGGGGTGAGGGCAGGGTGGAGAGGGAGGCGGTGGGCCACTTCTATTGGTCTTTTTCATTTGTCCATTTTCATCCATCTTTGTTCTTTGGCCTGTGTGGGCCTCCCATCGCAGTGGCCTCTCTCACTGCAGAGCACTGGCTCTGGGCTCGGTAATTGGACACATCAGTCCAGCCGCTCCGCGGCACGTGGGATCCTCCCAGGCCAGGGATCGAACCGGCGCCCCTTGCACTGCAAGCCTGTGTCCTTACCCACTGGACCACCAGGGAAGCCCTCCCACTGTGCTTTGAGACTCATTTCAAAGCAAGTCTTCTCTAAGGAGACTCAGAAGTTCACCCAAGCACAATTTAGCACTCTGTCATCCAGATCACCCTGAAATTTCCACACGTGTCTCTAGTGCAGCAGTGGCCTCTTTATGTTGTTTGAATTTCTGTGCTTCCAGTTCCTACCAGCACAGAGTCAGGCATGTCGTATTTATTCAGTAAATGTTACTGTGTGCACCTGGTTCATCCACATTCAGTATGTATAACATACAGCTCAACACACTCTTCCAACCTGACCAAAGTCAATGTTTAGTGGCACAAATACTCAAGTTAATTCAAAGGTTAATTCTTTAAAAAAAAAAAGGAACAAAAAAGGCCAGTGTTAGTAGACAGGACAGAGGGGTCTAAAGTTAGACCTGGATTCAAATCTCAACACCTTCCCTTAACCATGTGCTTCAGGCACACATTTCTCCTGCTTAAGGCTGTCTCCACATCTATGGAATGGGACATAAATAACACCTGAATGAGCTTAATGTGAGGGTTAGATGAGAAAATGCATGTAATATGCTTGGTCTGGTGACTGAGATCAGTTAATGGGGCCCATTCTTTTTTCTTTTTCTCCTATAAAAACTTAAAAATTTTTTTTTTTTATTTAAAGGTTAATAACTTTACAGAGTTGTGTTATTTGCTGCCAAACATCAAGCTGACCCAGCCACAGGTAACAGGGGCCCTTCTTAACACGGGAACCATGGAGCTTGGATGCTTGTGTACACAGCATATGTGCATCTCTTAGTCACATCTTTGCACCTCCATGGACTGTAACCCACCAGGTTCCTCTGTCCCTGGGATTCTCCAAGCAAGCATATTGGAGTGGATTGCCATTTCTTCCTCTGGGAGATCTTCCTAACTCATAGATTGAACCTGCGTTTCCTGCATCTCCTGCGTTGGCAGGCGGATTCTTTACCACTAAGCCACCTGGGAATCCCCCGTCTTAAAATCTCTGCAGAAAACACACACTCAAGACTCACCCCTCAGCCCTAACCCTTGCCCCCTCCCAAACACACATATATCCCTTGCTTCTTTTGGCAATGTGTAGCTCAAGCCATTTGCTCTTCTACACAGATGACTTTCAACTGATTTGTTGTTAGTTCAGTCCTAAAAATGTTAAACATCGCACGCCCTTTCATTTTATTCAGTCTACAGTGTTTGTTCTGATCTTGAGAATACTTTGTCAGAAGCCCTTTCTGTGTTAAGTGAATCTGTTTTTCTAATGTAGGAAGGATCCCATCAATGATAGTTTGGGGATATAGCTCCCACTGAGGATGATGCTCTGTAGCCAGGGCTGGGTCAGAGATCTGGTTCTCTTGGCTCTGGCCTGGGAGCTCAGATGGAATGTGATTTCAGCCATCTGGTGGCCTTGAGGGAAAATGGCAGACGAATGGTGGATCTGGTTGAATCTGTCACTGACACTGAAAAAACAAAAAAACCTCCCCCAAACCATGAAGGAATACAGACCAGTCAGGACAGAGCAGTAGCAGCATCCTCAGCTCCATGATTTAGCATCAACAGTGTGCTTTCTGAGTGGTGGTTAGGATCATTCCTTTTTGTATAAAAAAATCTAGTGTCATAGAATCCTAGATTGTAAGGACTTTAGAAGAAAATCCTCAGGAGCACCGCTCTATTCCATTTTATAGATAATAACACTGAGACCTAGAGAAGAATGGAAGTAGATCCCCCAGTGAGTTTGAGAGAAGCAGGAAGATGGGACCCCTGTCCCATGACTCCCCTGGTCATTGTTTTTCCTAGATTTCTATGAAATATAAAAAGTGAAGAGAAAGGAAATCAAGCTAAGGTGGCCTTGCTTTCTTCACTAAGCTCTTGTTCACTTGATTTTTTTTTCTTCTTTTGGTCACTAGGTCTGTCTTGCTGTTATGGCTTCTAGCAGGGAGATGCTGTGCTTCTTCTCTCGATACTTTATCTTCCTTTGTAGATGTGACACCCTGGTGAGGCTTTAGTGTCTTTTATGCCCACAGCCACTTACCCATACAGAGCTGTTTCCAAATATTAGCTAAAGAAGTGAGTGAAGAAATGTGTAAATATACATTTCTCTGGCCTTGTTTTTATAACACTTAATCTGCTGTACTTTAATGTTGCTCTCATAGCTTACATGGCTCGAATACAAATATATTGTTCTATGTCATAATGTTTTTTAAAACAAGTGCTACAATCTTAGCCCCCTGTTGCAATTTCAAGCAAGTTGCGGTACCCTCTGGATTAAGTTATGAGTGATGTATCATTTAGATTTTTATGATTATCAATATTCTTGATATTCAAGAATCAAAGTGTTCCTTTTTCTTCAAAACCAGATTTATAGAGAAACTTCATGCTTTTCTTTTGTGTTAAGATCTTTATTAATATTTGAATCCTGTTTGAAGTTAGAAATATTACAGCTTATGGTAAGAAAAAGGATGCTGGAGTCAGACCGACTGTTCAGATACTTGCCCTGCCTCTTACGCTCTGTATGATCTTGAGAAGCACTTTCATCTCTCCTCAGCTTTAATTTTCTCATTCTGAAATAGGACCCACCCATAGGATGACTGTGAGAATTAAGTGAATTAAGGATGCAAGGGAATCGACTAGAATCTGTCACATAATAAATGTGCAATAAATATTAGCTGTGATGATGATCATAGTAGTCAAACATAACTGCTGTCCAACGAGCATGAGGATCAAAGAAGCAAAAAGAGACACTGAATAGGAAACTTATTCCTGAAACATTGTTCTCAGAGATCTCCAGCAATCTATGATTTCCATACTTATGTTGCCTCTTTTCTTTGTCAAGGCAGGTGCAACTATATTTCTGAGGATTCCTTGCTGTCTTTTGTTCTGGGTCAGTGTTGGCTACAAGAGGACTTTGGACAGTATGTAGGAGCAGAAGTGAACGGGTGGGCCTTGCCCTCTGAAACTCAGTGTAGGGAGCATCTGGGAGCCCCATACCTTGTGGCTGGCTCCCCTGTTGTCATAAGACTGCAGATGAGCCCACAGTTCCTCCTGTTCCCGCAGGCCTCCTCCTCCAGGCCCTGGGCCAGGTGTGTGTGGACCTCTGTGAAAGGGGACACCGGATTCTTCAGACAGCCACCACGTCCTCAAGGTTAGTCTGGTGAAAGACAGACACATGTTCTGGCTGTGTTGCGGTGTCAGGTTTGTCCTTGTGTGTTCTCGATCATTTTCATAGGCTCCATTGCATCCTTGATTTCTCCCTCCTCCTGCCCAGCTTTTCTTCCTGACTTCCATCCCTGCCACTGTACAGGGACTTCAGGCCCATCACAGATTCAAAGTCGACAACCTGCTATAAACTTCTTCCCTTGCTTCTATAGGTTTATAGGTGACCATTTTTATGATTATCAATATTCTTGATATTCAAGAATCAAAGTGTTCCTTTTTCTTCAAAACCAGATTTATAGAGAAACTTCATGCTTTTCTTTTGTGTTAAGATCTTTATTAATATTTGAATCCTGTTTGAAGTTAGAAATATTACAGCTTATGGTAAGAAAAAGGATGCTGGAGTCAGACCGACTGTTCAGATACTTGCCCTGCCTCTTACGCTCTGTATGATCTTGAGAAGCACTTTCATCTCTCCTCAGCTTTAATTTTCTCATTCTGAAATAGGACCCACCCATAGGATGACTGTGAGAATTAAGTGAATTAAGGATGCAAGGGAATCGACTAGAATCTGTCACATAATAAATGTGCAATAAATATTAGCTGTGATGATGATCATAGTAGTCAAACATAACTGCTGTCCAACGAGCATGAGGATCAAAGAAGCAAAAAGAGACACTGAATAGGAAACTTATTCCTGAAACATTGTTCTCAGAGATCTCCAGCAATCTATGATTTCCATACTTATGTTGCCTCTTTTCTTTGTCAAGGCAGGTGCAACTATATTTCTGAGGATTCCTTGCTGTCTTTTGTTCTGGGTCAGTGTTGGCTACAAGAGGACTTTGGACAGTATGTAGGAGCAGAAGTGAACGGGTGGGCCTTGCCCTCTGAAACTCAGTGTAGGGAGCATCTGGGAGCCCCATACCTTGTGGCTGGCTCCCCTGTTGTCATAAGACTGCAGATGAGCCCACAGTTCCTCCTTTTCCCCGCAGGCCTCCTCCTCCAGGCCCTGGGCCAGGTGTGTGTGGACCTCTGTGAAAGGGGACACCGGATTCTTCAGACAGCCACCACGTCCTCAAGGTTAGTCTGGTGAAAGACAGACACATGTTCTGGCTGTGTTGCGGTGTCAGGTTTGTCCTTGTGTGTTCTCGATCATTTTCATAGGCTCCATTGCATCCTTGATTTCTCCCTCCTCCTGCCCAGCTTTTCTTCCTGACTTCCATCCCTGCCACTGTACAGGGACTTCAGGCCCATCACAGATTCAAAGTCGACAACCTGCTATAAACTTCTTCCCTTGCTTCTATAGGTTTATAGGTGACCAAGTAGTTACTGCCACAGAATGTTTTAGTGAAAATATGGAATATAATGGATTTGGTTGGTTGTTTCTAAGTGCACTGGCAACTTGAGGGAAATGGTTCTTTATTACAGGTGTCTACAAGTGCTACTGAAAGTGAAAGTGTTAGTCTCTCAGGCTCCTTTGTCCATGGGATTCTCCAGGCAAGAATATTGGCGTAGGTTGCCGTGCCCTCCTCCAGTGGATCTTTCCCAACCCAGGGATCAGACTCATGTTTCTTATGTCTACCTTCATTGACAGGTTGGGTTCCTTACCACCAGAGCTACCTGAGGAGCCCACCCCAATACAAAATAAAAAGTTAAAAGTAAGGAAAAAAAGTCAGTGGAAGGTCACAGTGTTATAATTCAGTCAGGGCTTCTAGCAGCCTAGACTCTTCAGAATCAAAGGTTTGGGTCACCTCCCCAGGCAAGGAATATGACTCCTTGACATACCTGCTGAAGGCAAAAGGCATGTAGAATGGACAGTGGAAGAAGAATATTATATAAGCAAGCTCTTATCAGTGGCAGAAAGAAGTTGCAGAAGCTGTAACAGTTGTGAGCACTTTTTCTTTAGTTTGCTATGTTTATATTTGTGTACATATTTAATTATTTTCTATCTTTTATTCCCATTCCCCTACCATTTTATGGAAACCATGTTGACTGCAGTTAACTTTATATCTCAGTATTTAAATTACAGGGTATCAAAAGTGGGGTATAATTCAGTTAAAAGAAGAATCAACATGACTCAGAGATAAAGAGGCTCTGTATCCTCTTTTAGGCAGTGTGCTTTCAGCTGTTCAAGGTATAAGTATGTGAAGTGCATGGCATGAGGTGGAATGCATGATTTTGCTATTGTTTCCATTTGTAAGTTAAGCGTGATTAAAAGGGGTTCCCAGGCGGCACTAAGGTAAAACACCTGCCTGCCAATGCAGGGGACACAAGAGACTCAGGTCGATCCCTGGGTTGGGAATATCTCCCAGAGGTGAACAGGGCAACCCACTCCAGTATTCTTGCCTGGAAAATCCCATGGACGGAGGAACCTGGCCGGCTACAGTCCACAGGGTCACATAGAGTTAGGCACAACTGAAGCGACTTAGCACGCACACACACATGGTTAAACAACACATGTATGGATGCCCAGTTGATGAGGATTGGCTTTATACTCTATGAGCTTAACTGAGTTAACATATCACTAGCCTTTCAAGAAATGAGATGCATTACAGGTTTTTTTTTTTCTACAAGGGTGTTTTACTGAAAGTGAAAGTGTTAGTCTCTCAGGCTCCTTTGTCCATGGGATTCTCCAGGCAAGAATATTGGCGTAGGTTGCCGTGCCCTCCTCCAGTGGATCTTTCCCAACCCAGGGATCAGACTCATGTTTCTTATGTCTACCTTCATTGACAGGTTGGGTTCCTTACCACCAGAGCTACCTGAGGAGCCCACCCCAATACAAAATAAAAAGTTAAAAGTAAGGAAAAAAAGTCAGTGGAAGGTCACAGTGTTATAATTCAGTCAGGGCTTCTAGCAGCCTAGACTCTTCAGAATCAAAGGTTTGGGTCACCTCCCCAGGCAAGGAATATGACTCCTTGACATACCTGCTGAAGGCAAAAGGCATGTAGAATGGACAGTGGAAGAAGAATATTATATAAGCAAGCTCTTATCAGTGGCAGAAAGAAGTTGCAGAAGCTGTAACAGTTGTGAGCACTTTTTCTTTAGTTTGCTATGTTTATATTTGTGTACATATTTAATTATTTTCTATCTTTTATTCCCATTCCCCTACCATTTTATGGAAACCATGTTGACTGCAGTTAACTTTATATCTCAGTATTTAAATTACAGGGTATCAAAAGTGGGGTATAATTCAGTTAAAAGAAGAATCAACATGACTCAGAGATAAAGAGGCTCTGTATCCTCTTTTAGGCAGTGTGCTTTCAGCTGTTCAAGGTATAAGTATGTGAAGTGCATGGCATGAGGTGGAATGCATGATTTTGCTATTGTTTCCATTTGTAAGTTAAGCGTGATTAAAAGGGGTTCCCAGGCGGCACTAAGGTAAAACACCTGCCTGCCAATGCAGGGGACACAAGAGACTCAGGTCGATCCCTGGGTTGGGAATATCTCCCAGAGGTGAACAGGGCAACCCACTCCAGTATTCTTGCCTGGAAAATCCCATGGACGGAGGAACCTGGCCGGCTACAGTCCACAGGGTCACATAGAGTTAGGCACAACTGAAGCGACTTAGCACGCACACACACATGGTTAAACAACACATGTATGGATGCCCAGTTGATGAGGATTGGCTTTATACTCTATGAGCTTAACTGAGTTAACATATCACTAGCCTTTCAAGAAATGAGATGCAATTATTAAACATTAGGTTGCTGCAGATATTTTTCACAAGGAGAGTTTAAACAAACAAATATAATTTTAAAAAGAATACCACATGTATTTTGCTGGCATTTCCCAAACATTAGGAAAAGGAAAAATGCCTCAGCTATGATTAGTAAGTACTAAGAAGATGAAATGAAATCTGGCCAGTTAAGTTTTGGCAAAGGAAATTGTCTTCTCTGGGTTATGGATTGAATGGAGGATTGTCTCAGAAGTCACTGAGAAACAAATGGAGCAAACCTGATTCCCTGTGGTCAGAATGTTGAACTGGGAACAGTGAGTGGAAGAAAGTCAGGGCTGTGGCTGAAAGAGCAAGTCTAACCATGACCATGAAACAGAGGCTCAGAGAGAGAGATGGGTAGGAATTAAATTCTTTTCTTCCTTGGCTGACTGAGCCTTCTTGCATCTATTGGGAGAGCTGTAGCAGCCTTCCTGATCCCCTCTCTTAATAGGGAAAGTCAAAAGAAGAGAAAGAATCTTCAACACATGGTTCTCAGAAGCCTGGATTTCCTAAAAGCAAAAGAATGAGATGAACATTGTCTTACACCATATACAAAAATGAATTCGAGTGAATTAAAGACCTGCATGTAAGACCTCACTTTATAAAATTCCTAGAAGAAAATATTGGGAGAAACTTCATGACATTGGACTTGGCAATGATTTCTTGAATGATCACCAAAAGCACAGGCAACAAAAGCTGAAAAGAGAAAAGGGGCTACATCAAACTTAAAAACCTTTGTGCATTAAAGGATGCAGTCAAAAAAGTGAAAAGGTAACCTATGGAGTAGGAGAAAATATTTGCAATCCATGTGTCTGATAAAGGATTAGTATTCAGAATATATAAAGCACTCTTGCAACTTGACAACAACAAAAAGATCAACTAACTCAATTAAAATATGGGCTTAAAATGGAATAAATATTTCTCCAAATATGATACACAAATGGTCAATAACCATATGAAAAGATGTGCAACATCACTAATTATCAGAGAAATGTGAATTGAAACCACATGGGTTAACCACACAATTATGATGGCTACTGAAAAACAAAAAATAACTGCCTTGGTAAGGTTGTGGGGAAATTGGAACCCCTGTGCACTCTGGTGTGTATAATGGTGCAGGCACTATGAAAACAATATGGGGGTTCCTTAAAAAAATAAAATATGCCTCAGCTATGATTATTTTGCTGGCATTTCCCAAACATTAGGAAAAGGAAAATGCCTCAGCTAAGTAAGTACTGAAGATGAAATCTGGCCAGTTAAGTTTTGGCAAAGGAAATTGTCTTCTCTGGGTTATGGATTGAATGGAGGATTGTCTCAGAAGTCACTGAGAAACAAATGGAGCAAACCTGATTCCCTGTGGTCAGAATGTTGAACTGGGAACAGTGAGTGGAAGAAAGTCAGGGCTGTGGCTGAAAGAGCAAGTCTAACCATGACCATGAAACAGAGGCTCAGAGAGAGAGATGGGTAGGAATTAAATTCTTTTCTTCCTTGGCTGACTGAGCCTTCTTGCATCTATTGGGAGAGCTGTAGCAGCCTTCCTGATCCCCTCTCTTAATAGGGAAAGTCAAAAGAAGAGAAAGAATCTTCAACACATGGTTCTCAGAAGCCTGGATTTCCTAAAAGCAAAAGAATGAGATGAACATTGTCTTACACCATATACAAAAATGAATTCGAGTGAATTAAAGACCTGCATGTAAGACCTCACTTTATAAAATTCCTAGAAGAAAATATTGGGAGAAACTTCATGACATTGGACTTGGCAATGATTTCTTGAATGATCACCAAAAGCACAGGCAACAAAAGCTGAAAAGAGAAAAGGGGCTACATCAAACTTAAAAACCTTTGTGCATTAAAGGATGCAGTCAAAAAAGTGAAAAGGTAACCTATGGAGTAGGAGAAAATATTTGCAATCCATGTGTCTGATAAAGGATTAGTATTCAGAATATATAAAGCACTCTTGCAACTTGACAACAACAAAAAGATCAACTAACTCAATTAAAATATGGGCTTAAAATGGAATAAATATTTCTCCAAATATGATACACAAATGGTCAATAACCATATGAAAAGATGTGCAACATCACTAATTATCAGAGAAATGTGAATTGAAACCACATGGGTTAACCACACAATTATGATGGCTACTGAAAAACAAAAAATAACTGCCTTGGTAAGGTTGTGGGGAAATTGGAACCCCTGTGCACTCTGGTGTGTATAATGGTGCAGGCACTATGAAAACAATATGGGGGTTCCTTAAAAAAATAAAAAAGAAAACTACCTTATGATCTAGAAATCCTATTTCTTGGTATACACCAAAAGAATTGAAAGCAGGGTCTCAGGTGTTTGTACACCAGCAGCAACAATATTTGCAGTCGTGAAGAGGTGAAGTAACTCAAACACTGTTCAGCATAGATGAGTGTATAAACAAAATATGGTAGAACATACAATAAATTTTTTTCAGCATCAAAGAAGGAAAGAAATACCATCATATGCTGCAAAATGGATGAATCTTGAGGACATTATACTAGGTGAAATAATTTACTGTGAAAAGGCAAATACCATATGATTCCATGTGTATGAGGTTTTTAAAGTAGTCATTCACAAAGCAGAAAGTAAAACGACGGTTGCCAGGGTCTAAGCTGGCAGGGAGGAGGGAAATAGGAGAATCATTGTTCAATGGTAGAGACGTTCAGCTTTGCAAAATGATAAAGTTCTGGATCACTCTTATAACACAGCAAATACCTTAACACTACTGAACTCTGCTGTCAGAAGTGATTAAGACAATAAATTTTACGGTATGTGGGTTTTTTTTTTTTTTTTTGCCACAATAAATTGTACAAAAAAAAACTACAGAGAAAGATAGTATTCTCTGGATTTTTTTGCTCTGCAGTATCTCCTAAACAGAAAGCTTTACAAGTCTTCCCTGGTAAGCCTCAGGGAAACTTGATCAGAATGCAACAATTCATATGCAAAACAACTCTCTGGGGGGATTTCACCTTCCTTTCCCAGCTGCTGCTCCTCTTGAAGGGGCTGTTTACCAGGTACCATCTGCTGGCTCCCGGAGCCCTTCTGTCATCTGTGCCCGAAGATTTCACTGCCTCAAAGTAAATTAGAGGTAGGTGTCACTTCTTTTGTACTTAGGCCAAGAAATAGCTGAACCCCCATGATCAAAGCATTTCAAGATATTTGATTCACAGGAAACCCCATGATCTCACCTCCCATCAGGTTGAGTAGACCTGGAAGAACATGAGCCTTAAGAGTCTTCTGAAATCCAGCTTTGAAGAATGATCAATCATGAATCCAGAAGTAAAAGTAAAATGGAGAAAATCTTGTTTAACTGCTGTCCTTTTATCTGTTGTACACAGAAAAGGCAAAAAAGAAAATACCTATGTCAAATTTTTTTGGTATACACCAAAAGAATTGAAAGCAGGGTCTCAGGTGTTTGTACACCAGCAGCAACAATATTTGCAGTCGTGAAGAGGTGAAGTAACTCAAACACTGTTCAGCATAGATGAGTGTATAAACAAAATATGGTAGAACATACAATAAATTTTTTTCAGCATCAAAGAAGGAAAGAAATACCATCATATGCTGCAAAATGGATGAATCTTGAGGACATTATACTAGGTGAAATAATTTACTGTGAAAAGGCAAATACCATATGATTCCATGTGTATGAGGTTTTTAAAGTAGTCATTCACAAAGCAGAAAGTAAAACGACGGTTGCCAGGGTCTAAGCTGGCAGGGAGGAGGGAAATAGGAGAATCATTGTTCAATGGTAGAGACGTTCAGCTTTGCAAAATGATAAAGTTCTGGATCACTCTTATAACACAGCAAATACCTTAACACTACTGAACTCTGCTGTCAGAAGTGATTAAGACAATAAATTTTACGGTATGTGGGTTTTTTTTTTTTTTTTGCCACAATAAATTGTACAAAAAAAAACTACAGAGAAAGATAGTATTCTCTGGATTTTTTTGCTCTGCAGTATCTCCTAAACAGAAAGCTTTACAAGTCTTCCCTGGTAAGCCTCAGGGAAACTTGATCAGAATGCAACAATTCATATGCAAAACAACTCTCTGGGGGCATTTCACCTTCCTTTCCCAGCTGCTGCTCCTCTTGAAGGGGCTGTTTACCAGGTACCATCTGCTGGCTCCCGGAGCCCTTCTGTCATCTGTGCCCGAAGATTTCACTGCCTCAAAGTAAATTAGAGGTAGGTGTCACTTCTTTTGTACTTAGGCCAAGAAATAGCTGAACCCCCATGATCAAAGCATTTCAAGATATTTGATTCACAGGAAACCCCATGATCTCACCTCCCATCAGGTTGAGTAGACCTGGAAGAACATGAGCCTTAAGAGTCTTCTGAAATCCAGCTTTGAAGAATGATCAATCATGAATCCAGAAGTAAAAGTAAAATGGAGAAAATCTTGTTTAACTGCTGTCCTTATCAAGAAGTCATGTCTGGAAGCTAGTTACCTGGATGTATTAATACCAGCTCATCAGAAAGTGCCCCTGCATTCTGTTTCGTAAACTTAAATAGTACTTACTGTGAATTGGGTCTAATTCTTTTAAAAAAGTAGTAGTTTATTTAATCCTTACAACAATCCTATATGTTAAGTACTAACCTGATTGCATCTTGCAGATGAATAAATTGAAGTACAAAGAAGTTAAATGTTTGCACAAGATCATGAAGCTATTGAGTGGTGAATCCAGATTCAAACCCAGGCAGTCTCATTCCAGAATCCACGTTCTATAGCAAATCTCACAGAAAGCAGGACTTCCTGGGTGGCTCAGAGTTAAAGAATCCATCTGCCAGTGCAGAAGACACGGGTTTCATCCCTCTGTGGGGAAGACTCCCCTGGAGTAAGAAATAGCAACCAGTTCCAGTATTCTTGCCTGCAGGCTACAGTTCACAGGGTTGCAAAGAGTTGGACATGACTAAGTGACTGAACACACAAGGAAAGCAAGCACCAAGCAAACAGATCTGCTTTAAAAATAAATGACTGCTTTGAGATTCATTTACTTTCATCTATTTTCTTGACCAACTACGATGTCATCCTTAGTAATGATTCTTAAGTACTGTTATAATTTTGGCTAATATTGACTGATCTCCAGCTATGTAATGAGAATTGATTGTGTTGCTTTTACCATGCATTTCCTCACATAACTATACTTACAAATGCTGAATTGTTTATCTTTATTCCCCTTTTGCATATTGCAAAACTGAGTCTCAGAGAAAGAAAAGTATTATCCCAAGTCCCATAGAGAGGAAGCATAAAGAGTCACAGTTGGAGCCAGATTGCCAGCTTTTGGAGCCCATGACACACACACACTCTTCAAGAAATCAGAGAAAGACTGGTAGTCCTGTGCTTTCATATGTAATGAATGCATTTGCAGGAAATGGGGATGGGGCCATTGCTCTATGTAAGGGACACCATCTAGGATGGTGGCCCCATGAGGGGCGAGGAGTGCACCTCCTTCATTGCAGACCCCAGACCCTATCCATGCCCAGCACTCCCTTGACCCACAGGTGCTGGGCAGGTATAGGGTCTGGGGTCTGCCTGGAAGGGGTGGGATCCCCACCTATGCAGACCATCACCCACAATTTTGGCTGACGTGGTTGGCTGTCACCTCACCATGTGTTTCATTCATTTATTCACCCGTTCACTTGACGTTTTGTAGCACTTCTTATTTTCCAGGCAAGGCATCAGACACAGGAGGTCTCAGTAGATCTCTTTTGAAAATTAAATAAGCCAATGCAAATAAAAGGGTTTATATTGTTTACCCGTTGTAAGTGCTCAGTAGATCTACTAATTAAAGCACACAGTCCTAATTCCAGTGACACATTCAAGATCCCAACAGTATTAAACACCAGCTGCAACTGCAAGATGCATTCACAATAGCTCCTCCAGGACAGAGGCTATGACCATGTTCATTTCGCAGGTAAGGAAACTGACTTGTGAAGAGGTTAAGTAACTTGCTCAGGGTTGTATAGTTTCGTGGAAGATGTCCCCTTCCTCCACCATAGCTAATTGATTGAGGGGTGGATCTACCCTTCTTGGCTAAGCTGGTCCAGCGACTCCTCCTGGGAGACATGGTGATTTATAAGTAGGGGAGGCAAAGGGGGTGAGCCCCCCAAAGCTTGCAGAAGGACCTTAAGCTCTGGCTGCTGCATTTCCTGCAGTGCCCCAGTTCTGCAGTTGGCCACGTCCTGACAACTCAGTTCTGTTAGCTTCCTAGCATCCTTCCAACAACCCTCCCCCTTCTGCTTTTCGAGTAGCAACAATCAGATTCTTTATTTGCAACCACAGTCATCCTAATAGGTATACTTTTGTTGAATTAGACATTTAGAGGATCAGCTCGGACATTGATTTTGGAAAAGTCTGCTGGAATGACTCCTGCCCATGTTTAAGAAACACTGCCCATAATGACTGAGAAACAATCTCATGCATATTTAAAGTTTTTTCACTGCAAGATGACATCTCTGCATAAATTGAGTTTGCCTTATTATTTGCATTGAAAATATATTGGTCTTACTTATAAATGTTCTACATCACATATAGATATAATTTCATTTACTTGACTCTGCTTGTGGAAGGAAATGACCTTTAGATCAATGGAATTTTGTTGGCAATGGTCTGTTTACCAAAGTTCATAGCCCAATCACCACAAAGCAAACCAGGCCTTAATGACACTTATTTTGAGATGAGAATTACTGGCAGCAGTCAGGGCTGCTACAGTAAATTAATTCTTTGAGGTTAAAAAGGTAAGACAAACAATCAAAAAACAACCTTGGTTCTTGAAGATAGCTAAGGCCCTGTGCAGGTCCTAGCCATGTCACTTGGTTATGAATTGTGCAAATAGATTTCTATATCTAATACAGTTTGATGGTGCTGAGCTCTGTGGGCCATGTGGCAGAATTGTTTGCTCTTCAGCCTCCATCCCCTTGTCGCCAACCCCACCCCATGTATCTCAGACCCGGACTCTTAGGTTTGTTATTCTGGCCAGTGGCTCATGAGCATTTATAAACTGGTGTGCAATTGCTCACTCTTGCACCCTAGAAACTGTGTGCTGACATGGTTGTGTCACATGACGGGATGATCTGGGTTGCAAGTCACTACAGAAGTGAGAGCTACCAGTAGACTTTCCAACAGCAAGTGGCATGCTTTTGATGGGTTAAGTGTTAGGCTTTGTTGAAAACTTGGATTTCTTTGTTTCCTTTTTTGCCATTGCCTGGTGCGATCCAGACTCATATGCTAAACAACTCCATTTTCTTTGGATCAAGTTTTCTAAACATTGGTATTACTGACATTTTTGGGCAGATAACTATTTTTCTGGGGAACGGAGCTGAGGGGCTGTCCTGTCTGTTGTAGGATGTTTATCAGCATCCATGGCCTCAGCCAATAGCCAGTAGCAGTCCCCTATCAGTTGTGACAACCAGAAGTGTGTCCTGACATTGCCACTTATCCTTGGGGAGTTGTAGTGGGGTAAAATTATCGCTGGTAGATACCCACTCTAATCTTTTAAAATGTTGACTAACATCATGCATATAGACTATGACATCTCTGCATAAATTGAGTTTGCCTTATTATTTGCATTGAAAATATATTGGTCTTACTTATAAATGTTCTACATCACATATAGATATAATTTCATTTACTTGACTCTGCTTGTGGAAGGAAATGACCTTTAGATCAATGGAATTTTGTTGGCAATGGTCTGTTTACCAAAGTTCATAGCCCAATCACCACAAAGCAAACCAGGCCTTAATGACACTTATTTTGAGATGAGAATTACT
Source organism: Tragulus kanchil (assembly GCA_022376925.1). Classification (NCBI taxonomy): domain Eukaryota; kingdom Metazoa; phylum Chordata; class Mammalia; order Artiodactyla; family Tragulidae; genus Tragulus; species Tragulus kanchil. The sequence continues at coordinate 166,612,305 of JAIOJX010000005.1, forward strand.
GGCAGCAGTCAGGGCTGCTACAGTAAATTAATTCTTTGAGGTTAAAAAGGTAAGACAAACAATCAAAAAACAACCTTGGTTCTTGAAGATAGCTAAGGCCCTGTGCAGGTCCTAGCCATGTCACTTGGTTATGAATTGTGCAAATAGATTTCTATATCTAATACAGTTTGATGGTGCTGAGCTCTGTGGGCCATGTGGCAGAATTGTTTGCTCTTCAGCCTCCATCCCCTTGTCGCCAACCCCACCCCATGTATCTCAGACCCGGACTCTTAGGTTTGTTATTCTGGCCAGTGGCTCATGAGCATTTATAAACTGGTGTGCAATTGCTCACTCTTGCACCCTAGAAACTGTGTGCTGACATGGTTGTGTCACATGACGGGATGATCTGGGTTGCAAGTCACTACAGAAGTGAGAGCTACCAGTAGACTTTCCAACAGCAAGTGGCATGCTTTTGATGGGTTAAGTGTTAGGCTTTGTTGAAAACTTGGATTTCTTTGTTTCCTTTTTTGCCATTGCCTGGTGCGATCCAGACTCATATGCTAAATAACTCCATTTTCTTTGGATCAAGTTTTCTAAACATTGGTATTACTGACATTTTTGGGCAGATAACTATTTTTCTGGGGAACGGAGCTGAGGGGCTGTCCTGTCTGTTGTAGGATGTTTATCAGCATCCATGGCCTCAGCCAATAGCCAGTAGCAGTCCCCTATCAGTTGTGACAACCAGAAGTGTGTCCTGACATTGCCACTTATCCTTGGGGAGTTGTAGTGGGGTAAAATTATCGCTGGTAGATACCCACTGCCCTAGATAATGAATGAGGTCTATGTTCAATTGTATCAACCCTACTGTCTTCTCTTGGTTAAGGTATTAGTATTACTTATAACTTGTTCCATGTCACAACACAAAGGTTGGGTTAAGGGACCTGTGTTCAAGTCTGAGAGCCTGGGCAAATTACAAACGTGTTGCTGAGTGTTTTGATTGCGAGTGGCATAAACTAATTTTGATTAAGGAAAGAATGGGAAGAATTTGGTAGAAGGTAAGGGAGGAAAGGGAGATTTGAGTAACTGGGTCTCTCCAGGGATCTGGGCATCAGATATTGTGGGCTGTCTCTCTGTTCCAACAACCTGAAAGTTCTCTTTGTTTCAAATTTCCAGGAGACAGAGAGTCTCACTGGCTTTTCTTAGTCATGACTCTTTTACCTTTGGGAGGTGGTGGCGATATAGGAAGTAGTGGCAGCTGGTGCAGTGTCGTTTGATCAAAGCTTCATCCAAACCAAATGTGATGTGGGGAGAGGTGTCTCCTAGGGGAAAGGGAGATGCCAGTATCAGAAGGAGAGGAGGTGGGAGGCTGGGCAAGCAGAAGGAGCAGGTGTCTATCGCAGGGCCCTTGTGTCTGTGTCGCTAAGCTGGGTATGATAAACCCGGTCCTGCTTACTGCACAGGATGTTAAGGATCGGATAAGACAACTGTGAAAGCACTAAATATCAAAGAGGAACCTTGGGATGTCAGAAACAAACATGACCTAGTGCTAAACATGTGGATTTGAGAAAAGCTGATGCTGGCTTCATTTATACCTCACTTGGATTCTTTTTTGCCATTGCCTGGTGCGATCCAGACTCATATGCTAAATAACTCCATTTTCTTTGGATCAAGTTTTCTAAACATTGGTATTACTGACATTTTTGGGCAGATAACTATTTTTCTGGGGAACGGAGCTGAGGGGCTGTCCTGTCTGTTGTAGGATGTTTATCAGCATCCATGGCCTCAGCCAATAGCCAGTAGCAGTCCCCTATCAGTTGTGACAACCAGAAGTGTGTCCTGACATTGCCACTTATCCTTGGGGAGTTGTAGTGGGGTAAAATTATCGCTGGTAGATACCCACTGCCCTAGATAATGAATGAGGTCTATGTTCAATTGTATCAACCCTACTGTCTTCTCTTGGTTAAGGTATTAGTATTACTTATAACTTGTTCCATGTCACAACACAAAGGTTGGGTTAAGGGACCTGTGTTCAAGTCTGAGAGCCTGGGCAAATTACAAACGTGTTGCTGAGTGTTTTGATTGCGAGTGGCATAAACTAATTTTGATTAAGGAAAGAATGGGAAGAATTTGGTAGAAGGTAAGGGAGGAAAGGGAGATTTGAGTAACTGGGTCTCTCCAGGGATCTGGGCATCAGATATTGTGGGCTGTCTCTCTGTTCCAACAACCTGAAAGTTCTCTTTGTTTCAAATTTCCAGGAGACAGAGAGTCTCACTGGCTTTTCTTAGTCATGACTCTTTTACCTTTGGGAGGTGGTGGCGATATAGGAAGTAGTGGCAGCTGGTGCAGTGTCGTTTGATCAAAGCTTCATCCAAACCAAATGTGATGTGGGGAGAGGTGTCTCCTAGGGGAAAGGGAGATGCCAGTATCAGAAGGAGAGGAGGTGGGAGGCTGGGCAAGCAGAAGGAGCAGGTGTCTATCGCAGGGCCCTTGTGTCTGTGTCGCTAAGCTGGGTATGATAAACCCGGTCCTGCTTACTGCACAGGATGTTAAGGATCGGATAAGACAACTGTGAAAGCACTAAATATCAAAGAGGAACCTTGGGATGTCAGAAACAAACATGACCTAGTGCTAAACATGTGGATTTGAGAAAAGCTGATGCTGGCTTCATTTATACCTCACTTGCCTTGAAGGCAACAATGGCGCTGCCGTGCATGATAAGGCGGGACTCTGGGACACGCTAGAACTTTCTCATTTCAGTGGTGGGATGCTGTTGGAAACTTTGGTTTTATGTGGAGTTTTATGGGATTTGGGACTCCTTGGGGTATCTCTGGGAAAAATAAGGAGTATGAGGAACTTGTATCTGCTCTTTCTCTTCTCTGTGCCCCAACTTTAGGTCAGAGAAGCAGGCTGTGGGGAGGTCAGAGGATGGGAAGTGAACCTTTGCCCCTTCTTTTTGGGAAACCTCTATCCCAGCCCATTCTGCTTCTACCTCCTGTGAACAGTGTTTACAAATGGCATTAGAGAAAAACGAGAGATTGCTTGAAACATACAGTCTAATCCCTTACAATAAAGAGAAGGAAAAAATAAACACAGATATCAACAGAAGGAAGTTAATTTAAACCCAAATCTTGAAAGCTATCGGAACTAGATGAACCTATAAGACTCAGGAGAGGAGGCTTGGGAGCTCGTGAGATTGTAAGGCCATGGCCCTTGCAGAGTCTGATCTGGGGTTGGTGCAGAACAGAGAGTGTTTACCTGAAATCTCTTTGGCTGAAGGCTTTTTATTTCTCAACAATGACAAAATTAAATGAATGAAAGTCCTATTGTTGCCTTTGAGGCAAGTGAGGTGTAAATGAAGCCAGCATCAGCTTTTCCCAAGTCCACCTGTTTATACTCATGTGGAATGCTCACTTTGATTCAATTGTGCTTGGTGGCCCATCGGGAATCCTATCAGTCCAATTTTATGTCCACAAATCTCGAGATTCAGGGAGGATGTGCTTTGTAAATGCATTTAGTCACAGAGGTAGACAGGGGACCGTCACAAGAAAACTACACTGGTGCAACCATGCCAAACGTCAAAACTACAAGTATTTGGTCAATTTAATGTGAAATCAAAGAATAACTGTTAAAAGAAATCATGTGTGTGTGCTCAGCTGCCTCAGTCATTTCTGAGTCTTTTGCGACCCTCTGGATGGTAGGGCGTCAAGCTCCTCTGCCCATGGGATACTCCAGCCAAGAATACTGGAGTGGGCTGCCGTGTCCTCCTGCGGGGGATCTTCCTGATTCAAAGATCAAACCTGCTTCTTTTATGTCTCCTGCATTCCAGATGGATTCATTACCACTGAGCCACTGGGGATACCCCAAATAAATCATGATCAAAATAGGTGGGGATTGTGTCTCTCTGAGAATTCAGACTGAAGGATGCTTCCTCAGCCCTTTGATTTCTCAGACCCAGCAGGAGGCTTCCTGGGAAAGAGAGAAAGGTCCAGTGGAAGATGAGAAAGCCGACACTGGTATTTTATAGTCTGAATCATTTATGTGGCAGCTGGGTCACCAGGCTCATTCAGTCGTTCATTGGCAAATGCTGTTGAGGGCCAACCTATAAGCAACATGCTAGAGATGCAAAAACGGGCCGAGTAACTGCCCTCAAGGAATTCATAGTCTAGTGGAATACAACCACACTAATAAAAACTCATACAGTGAGTACAATACTGTAATTGTGACCAAAGTTATGAAAGAGTAGACCTGTAACACCCTTGGAAATTATAATGGAGGAATGGCTCATTGGGCAGGTCAGGTGTTATTTTCTGGAGGAAGAGAGGATTTAGCTGAAATCTGAAGGAAGAGTAGGACTTGATAGGAGAAGAGCTTTAGAGGTGGGGATGCAGAGGGAGGTTTGTAAGTCTGGGTTCCGTAGGGTCAGTAAGCGTTGCTGTGAGATGAACCCCAAGAAAAGGGTTTTAGTCTTTATCCTGCTGGAAAGTATTAAGCTGGAAGTGACACCATGAGGTTTGCACTGTGAAAGGGCCACTTTGTGATATGGTGAGTGTCACATGTAGGCTGGTACCAGGGAGGTGTGGGAGTCATGGTCAGACTGTGCAGAGCATCAGGAATCCAGGTAGAGGAGAGAGGATCCAGGAAGAGTAGGGCAATCTCAGCTTAGGTGGCAGGAAAAAAGAGTGGAGGTGACCTCCTTATGAGAGCTCTCTAGGTGGCTCAGTGGTAAAGAGTACACCTGCCACTGCAAGAGATACAGGAGTTGCAAGTTCAATCCCTGAGTCAGGAAAATCTCTTGGAAGAGGAAATGACAACCCATTCCAGTGGTCTTGCTTGGAGAACTCTGTGGACAGAGGAGACTGGCAGGCCACAGTCCATGGGGTCGTAAAGAGTAGGACACCACTGAGTACAACACAGCAGTATGGAAAATATCCTAAAAGAAAATGCAGAAGGCCAAACTTGCATAATAGAAACATCATCTGAAGTAATATGCTAAGAACTTGCACCTTTTTGTCTGGTGCTGACAACACAAACTGAAACCTGGATTAAGCTAGAAATGGTGTTTTCCATAGTGCTTTGCAAACACTAGGGAGCACATGCCCTCAGAGTTGGAGCCTGGGGGGCTCATCTGAAGCAGCCTCAGGGGGCCCTGCAGCGGCTGATGGCTCGAGATTCTGTGGACTTACATAATCTCAAAGGGGTTCTGGACGGCTGTTCTTGGTTAGACAACATTTGAGGATATTTCCCATAAGTAATCGCTAGATTTTATTCACATATATTTGGAAACTTTGTGAATAGCAGAGAATATTTTAGGCTTTCAGGAAGCAAATCTCCAAATGTGCTTATCACAAAGCCTTTGAGTTCTCAAGTCACTTTGGAATGAGAATATGTTTCTCCCAAACTACAAAGTCTAAATCCAGCTGGGGTTTTTGCATTGGAACACTGTGTTACCCCGAGTTACTGATGTGCTTAATGCTAAAATAATATATGTGGGATAATAAAGTAAAGTGGGGGAATAAAAAAGCACAAGGCATAGTTGAATAAAGCCAGTCTTGAGAAAAAGTTCCCTTCCCACTTTGAAGAACTCAGGCTGAAATGAAATCTGTGGTTGTGTGAGAAATAAAGATCAGAGAATATTAATCAGTTAGTGTGGGAGAAAGGATGTTGAGACCTCAGAGTGTTCATACTCTGGGAGAACAGTCCTGGTCCTGAAGGTCCTCTGTGATCAGGTATGAAGATCATCGAGAACAGGGATGTTAGCAGCCAAGGGCTGTGTGGCAGCTTCCCCTCAGGGTAGGAGCCTGAGGACAAAGCCACACCTTCACCTTCAATTCCTGTAGGTTTCAGGATGACTTACAGACCACCCCCCAAAATTCTTGCTGATAACCCCAAAAGGAGACCGTCAGGTAATATAAACACAAACCCTTTACAAAGTGAATGTCAGCCAGAAACACAAGTTACTTTTGGAGAAGGTTAAATCCAGGAAAGATGACCTGTTATTTCTCAAACATTTGAATACAATATAGCTACTGGAGAATTATTTTTAGTATAAAGAGGGAAATGGGTAATTAAGGTGGCTGGAGGAAGAAGAAAGACAGAGAGTCTGGCTAAGTCAGTGAAGATGGTATAAAGAAGAAAATCCCTTACCTGCGTTTGGTGTGGTAGTTGATAAGGGATGTCTGACTACCCCAATAAATGCTTGGTTAGCTGCTTTACAGCATTGCTACAGAATTGTTATTTTCAGTGTGGTGTTTCTGGGCTTCCAAGGTGGCATGGTGGTAAAGAATTTACCTGCCAATGCAGGATATGCAAGAGATGTGAGTTCGATCCCTGTGTGGGAAAGATCCCCTCAAGTAGGAAATGGCAACCCATTCCAGTATTCATGGCTGGAGAACCCCATGAACAGAGGAGTCTGGCAGACTACGGTCCATGGGGTCACAAAGAGTCACATGCAACTGAGCCAGTGAGCATGAACACAGCAGGCATGGGCAGTGCTTTTAAGGCTGGAATGGTGAACTGGCTTCCTTTTAACAGTATGAACTCCCTTTTTATCCTTGCTGGTGCCTTTGGACATCATGTTTGGAGACTGGCTTGATGGTTACAGCTTTGGCTGTTTAGAGGGCCATTCTCATTCTTTGGGGACCCAATTCTACTTATTTAGTCCTGGTAAGTAGCAGCCAGGATCCCTAACCTCTGCCACAGGAATGGGTATTTGACCCAGACTGGCCAATTAGGAATCTTTCATGAAAAGGTTAGTGGGTGAAGGATAGGTCACATGACCCAAGTAGGACCTTTCAGACTCTTCCCTGTGTGGGCACATAGATGCTGGGAGAGAAAGTTCCCCATTCCACCGAGGGTTACTAGATGGGCAGGGTATAAGTCAAGTTGTTGGCTGAATGCAATTGAACAGAAGGATGCCACCAGGGAATTGCAAACGGTGGAATCAGAACCTCTTTCTGTAATTTTGTTAAGTGCCTAAATGAGGCCTGTTTCATGACAGATGGAGGATTTTAGGGATTAATGGTTTTTTAAAACAGCTTCATAATTGTAGATGCTTATTTTTGATACAAATATGCTTTCTATCACGTGGATGAAAGCCATCACTCAATTCCTTTCCAGTCCTCCTGTCAAGATGAAAAATGACCCATATCAGAAAAGTACCAGCTGGCAGAGGCTGTCAGCTCATAATTTCACCACCATCAGAAAGGGTGGCAGCAGTGGCTGCTGTCTTTTCTTTTTTCCCCCAGAAACTGGATTTCCATGTGAATAGTATCCCCAGACACTTCCTGTACGTGGATAATGTGAACAAGAAGCTATCCTCTTAACATCATGGAAACTGGATGCCCATCCAGTGGTTGGCTCTTCTTCATGGACAGCGTTATCTGGGAAGAAAAGAAAAGTCTGCCCTTCCTGAGTAGCTGGAATTTAAATGCAGCTTTCCTATACAATCAGAATTGGCCAACCCTCTTCCTAAGCAAAGCTAGGAGAAAGATTGTTTACAGCTTGGTTTCAGCATTGAGTTTGTATAGGGATGCAGTGATCTCAGGCCAGGTCTTTGATTCCTGAGGAAACGAGAACCCTGGCAGGGATTATTGGAAATCCCTGTGCGTCACTAGAGGAAAGACACAGATTCATTCTCTTGTTGTTTAGTTGCTCAGTCGTGTCCAACTCTTTTGTGACCCCACGGACTCTAGCCCACTTGGTTCCTCTGTCCATGGGATTTCCCAGGCAAGAATACTAGAGTGGGTTGTCGTTTCCTCCTCCGGGAGATCTTCCTTACCCAGGAATCGGACCCGCCTCTCCTGCATTAGCAGGTGGATTCTCTACCACTGGGCCACTAGGGAAGCCCATTCTCTCATGAGGCCCATCAGAAACTGTGAACTTGGTGACCCAGGATCCTTCCTTTTCTTGGTTGGCTAAACATTCCCATGAAAAGTTTCTCAGAGTACACCCCCTTTCATTATCGTTGTCGTGAGATAGATCTCTCACATATGTGCATACACATAAGCAGAATCACTTTCCTACTGTGAGGTAGCATGGGGAAGAGTAAGAGAATTTGGAAGATGTCAGAAAAAGCAATTATTCAGGGCTGGGCTAACTTTTTCCATGAAGAACCAGACAGTCATTCTTTCAGGGTGGGTAAGGTATGCTAGGTTGCAGCTACTCAGCTTTGCCGTTGAAACACAGAAGATACAGACAGTATGTAACAAAGTGATGTGTTCCTGTTCAACTTTACTTGCAAAAACTGGTGGCAGCTGGATTTGGTGCTTGGGCCCTGGTGTTTTACCCCTGGCTAGTCCTAGGCCATGAAATTCAAAGACACTTGCTCCTTGGGAGGAAAGCTCTGACAAACCTAGACAGTGTATTCAAAAGCAGAGACATCACTTTGATGACAAAAGTCTTTATTGACAAAAGCCCAGCAGTACAATGGTTGAAGAAGCTATCCTCTTAACATCATGGAAACTGGATGCCCATCCAGTGGTTGGCTCTTCTTCATGGACAGCGTTATCTGGGAAGAAAAGAAAAGTCTGCCCTTCCTGAGTAGCTGGAATTTAAATGCAGCTTTCCTATACAATCAGAATTGGCCAACCCTCTTCCTAAGCAAAGCTAGGAGAAAGATTGTTTACAGCTTGGTTTCAGCATTGAGTTTGTATAGGGATGCAGTGATCTCAGGCCAGGTCTTTGATTCCTGAGGAAACGAGAACCCTGGCAGGGATTATTGGAAATCCCTGTGCGTCACTAGAGGAAAGACACAGATTCATTCTCTTGTTGTTTAGTTGCTCAGTCGTGTCCAACTCTTTTGTGACCCCACGGACTCTAGCCCACTTGGTTCCTCTGTCCATGGGATTTCCCAGGCAAGAATACTAGAGTGGGTTGTCGTTTCCTCCTCCGGGAGATCTTCCTTACCCAGGAATCGGACCCGCCTCTCCTGCATTAGCAGGTGGATTCTCTACCACTGGGCCACTAGGGAAGCCCATTCTCTCATGAGGCCCATCAGAAACTGTGAACTTGGTGACCCAGGATCCTTCCTTTTCTTGGTTGGCTAAACATTCCCATGAAAAGTTTCTCAGAGTACACCCCCTTTCATTATCGTTGTCGTGAGATAGATCTCTCACATATGTGCATACACATAAGCAGAATCACTTTCCTACTGTGAGGTAGCATGGGGAAGAGTAAGAGAATTTGGAAGATGTCAGAAAAAGCAATTATTCAGGGCTGGGCTAACTTTTTCCATGAAGAACCAGACAGTCATTCTTTCAGGGTGGGTAAGGTATGCTAGGTTGCAGCTACTCAGCTTTGCCGTTGAAACACAGAAGATACAGACAGTATGTAACAAAGTGATGTGTTCCTGTTCAACTTTACTTGCAAAAACTGGTGGCAGCTGGATTTGGTGCTTGGGCCCTGGTGTTTTACCCCTGGCTAGTCCTAGGCCATGAAATTCAAAGACACTTGCTCCTTGGGAGGAAAGCTCTGACAAACCTAGACAGTGTATTCAAAAGCAGAGACATCACTTTGATGACAAAAGTCTTTATTGACAAAGCTATGGTTCCTCCAGTAGTCATGTACAGATGTGAGTGTTGGACCGTGAAGAAGGCTGAGCTCCAAAGAACCAATGCTTTCAAATTGTGGTGCTGAGTAAGACTCTTGAGAGTCCCTTGGACTGCAAGAAGATCAAATAAGTCAATCCTAGAGGGAATCAACCCTGAATATTCATTGGAAGGACTGATGCTGAAGCTCCAATGCTTTGGGCACCTGATGGGAAGAGCTGACTCACTGGAAGAGACCCTGATGTGGGGTAAGATTGAGGGCAAAAGGAGAAGGGGATGCCAGAAGTTGAGATGATTAGATAGCATCACTGACTCAATGGACATTAATCTGAGCAAACTCTGGAAGATAGCGGAGGAGGGAGGAGCCTGGCATGATGCAGTCCATGGGGTCAGAAAGAGTCAGACACAGCTTAGCGACTGAACAACAAGTTCTACACCCCTGATGAGGAAACATAAAGTCAAAATGATCCACTGGCCTTATTGTTAGTAAGGAGTCCATATTTCAGACCCCCAGAGCCCAATTACTTCTTTTCCCACCATTTCACACTGCAACCTTTGGTTCTTGAATGCGAATAGGAGAGCTCTTTTATCTGGAGGGCTACACACAGACACAAGGAATGAATTCTTTAAAACAAGGTTTCTCAACTCAGGTTTGCTGTTGCTACCTGGGTGCTTATGGCTCTGTCTCCACGCGTGTTGGTGACTGGGCCATGTGAGGTCACTGCACAGTCTTTAAGGGAGACTCAAGTGCCTGGTGACCGTGAAGATTGCCTTTGGGTCATCTGAGGATTGTCTGTGGGTTGCCTTACAGGAGAGTATCTCACCCTGGGAAAATTATCCCAGGAGATCTGGAGTCAAGAGGACTAGAAGAAGGTTAGATGGAAACAAAGAAACTTTATGGGACTAAGAGGGTTCCAGCATCTTCGGAGAAGGATCACCATTTTCTTTGACCAAACAAACCAAAGGCTGCCTGTTACCCACTGTCTTGGAGCAGCACCAGCAGGAAAACATCTTCTGACGATAATAAGCTGGACTAGTGATGGAGAAGAAAGAATGTAGTATTGAAAATCTGTGAAAAGACTAGAGGACGTATGAAAGGAATTTTATTTTTTCAATTAGATGCATTAATAAAGATGAATAGCTATAAAGACAGAATAAAAGCAAACCACATCTTGTTCCTGCTTATCCAGACTAATCTCAAAAACAACACAGTTAATTCTGAAGATAATTCTGCAAATTTCTGCAAAGGGATAATTCTACCTTCTAATGAAATTAGCAACATTCAGGACGCTTTACTGAGCCTGCCTGCTGTCTTCTTACCTAACGCACCTCACCACCATTCCCCAAACCTCATTACTGAGTTGTTTACACTATGTAGGAAGTCAGACATGCTTAGCTCTTCACCTTTACTCTTTATTTAGCTTGCCTGGAACATTCATTATTTTAATCTTGTCTTATGAATCACACTCCTCAGATCTTGCATCACTAGGTTAACTTTGCACTGAATATTCTCTGATTCACTTTCTATTCTAGAAGTGGAATTTGACCCATAAACAGTTGTGTAAAAATACATATAAGCCCAAATCATCTTCTTCCCACAAATTGGAGTTTTGTCTTATTTTATTGATTAAAGAATTTGTGGATTAAATTACATTCCAGGACTCAGGCACCCCATTTGAAGTCTCTTTCAGCATAAGCTGGACAGAATTGAAAGGTCATTAAATCTAATTCTGGGCTAATTTGTTTAGGGATTGTTTAGTTGTAGAGAACAGACACCCAGCCAAGTTAAATTGAGCAAAAATCAAAATAAAATTTATTGGAAGAAAACTCAGTGGCAGACTCCAGAAGTCCAGCTGAGCATCTTCAGGGACCCAAGCCAGAGCCCGGCATCAGGGTCAAGGCCATCTTCTGTCTCTCTGAGGCGCTGCCTCTCATCATCTCATATCTTTGCAGTTTCCAAAGAAATTGGAGAGTCTGGTCTAGAGCTCAGGTCTCAAACTCTGAGCTTCATCCTCTGAGCTCTTCACCGGGGCTTGTCACATTCTGCAAGAGTGCTGCAGGACATCTCCAAACACTCAAGAAAATATCCACACCAGAAAAGTTCCTTGATTTTATATGTCAGGTTCTGTGTAAGAGGGTGAATGAAAGTCACTCAGTCATGTTCAACTCTTCGTGACTCCTGTACTTTACCCTGCCAGGCTCCTCTGTCCATGGAGTTCTCCAGGCAAGAATACTGGAGCAGGCTGCCATTTCTTCCTCCAGGGGATTGTCCTGACCCAGGGCTCGAACCGGAGTCTCCTGGATTGCAGGCAGATTCATTGCTGTCTGAGCCACCAGGGAAGCAACATGTGAAAAAGTGGTTCTACTGTCTCCTTTATGCTCCTGTGGAACTGAATCCTAGGAATACTTGTTCAAAACAAAGAATGAAACAGCAAGAACTGTAACTTGTGGGGTGATTATACTTGATTGGTGCACAGGAACTAGTTGCCTTATTACCTTAGAAGAGGTTTCCTTTTGCTTTCTCAGGACAAAAGAGCCCGTTGACTTTTTGGACTCTAAACATGGCACAGAACAGAAAGCAGGGGCTAGACAATTCAGGCTGCTTGCAAGAGTTGCCTGTGTTGTCAGCAAAGTTTTATTGTAACCCAGCCATTCCTTCTCATTTACCTATTGTCTTTGGTGATAATGGCAGAGTTGAGTTGTGACAAACACCATCTAGCACACACAAGCCTAAAATATTTACTACCTGGCCCTATTACATTCCAGGACTCAGGCACCCCATTTGAAGTCTCTTTCAGCATAAGCTGGACAGAATTGAAAGGTCATTAAATCTAATTCTGGGCTAATTTGTTTAGGGATTGTTTAGTTGTAGAGAACAGACACCCAGCCAAGTTAAATTGAGCAAAAATCAAAATAAAATTTATTGGAAGAAAACTCAGTGGCAGACTCCAGAAGTCCAGCTGAGCATCTTCAGGGACCCAAGCCAGAGCCCGGCATCAGGGTCAAGGCCATCTTCTGTCTCTCTGAGGCGCTGCCTCTCATCATCTCATATCTTTGCAGTTTCCAAAGAAATTGGAGAGTCTGGTCTAGAGCTCAGGTCTCAAACTCTGAGCTTCATCCTCTGAGCTCTTCACCGGGGCTTGTCACATTCTGCAAGAGTGCTGCAGGACATCTCCAAACACTCAAGAAAATATCCACACCAGAAAAGTTCCTTGATTTTATATGTCAGGTTCTGTGTAAGAGGGTGAATGAAAGTCACTCAGTCATGTTCAACTCTTCGTGACTCCTGTACTTTACCCTGCCAGGCTCCTCTGTCCATGGAGTTCTCCAGGCAAGAATACTGGAGCAGGCTGCCATTTCTTCCTCCAGGGGATTGTCCTGACCCAGGGCTCGAACCGGAGTCTCCTGGATTGCAGGCAGATTCATTGCTGTCTGAGCCACCAGGGAAGCAACATGTGAAAAAGTGGTTCTACTGTCTCCTTTATGCTCCTGTGGAACTGAATCCTAGGAATACTTGTTCAAAACAAAGAATGAAACAGCAAGAACTGTAACTTGTGGGGTGATTATACTTGATTGGTGCACAGGAACTAGTTGCCTTATTACCTTAGAAGAGGTTTCCTTTTGCTTTCTCAGGACAAAAGAGCCCGTTGACTTTTTGGACTCTAAACATGGCACAGAACAGAAAGCAGGGGCTAGACAATTCAGGCTGCTTGCAAGAGTTGCCTGTGTTGTCAGCAAAGTTTTATTGTAACCCAGCCATTCCTTCTCATTTACCTATTGTCTTTGGTGATAATGGCAGAGTTGAGTTGTGACAAACACCATCTAGCACACACAAGCCTAAAATATTTACTACCTGGCCCTTTATAGAAAGTCCATTGATTCATGGACTAATGAGATGACATAAAAGCTATTTGTACTTCAGTATGTCACAGAGAGAGATCTCAGATGATTCTGAAGTTAAAAGACAACTAGAGCAGGAGCCTACATAAGGAAATGACTCCTTTGCAGTCTCAACTTCATGGTGGAATCTGATCATGGGATTGTTTCAGAGAGTGTTCTTCAACCAGGGGTTGCCCAGGTGATTGCTCGATTTTCCAGTGAAAGCTGCAGTCCAAATAGCTTGACAAGAAATAAACAAGCTGTAGGGAAGTGTGAATTATGACCAGGATCTGGATGTGGTAGTTGTGACCTTGCCGACTATGGACTGAACAATCTCCTCTCAAGCCTTGCTGGAACTGTGGAGTGGTTCCCAGGTAAAACCTGATGAAACGTCAAGAGAAAAACAGGCACTTGACGGGAACTGAGAATTCAGCTTTGAGATGGCAAACTGGGTGATTCAGAAGAGAATTTTGGTACTTGAAGTGAAGGAGTAAAACTTGCTTGAGGCTGGCAGGGAAGGGCTGTGTTGGTTGCCGTGACTCCTCTTCTGGTGCCCCTTGAGGTGCTGGGGAAGCGAGTGGAGAGTCTGAAGGAGACTGTTGCTTTGGTCATTCTTCCTTCGAAACCTGGTCGGCACCCAGCCTCTTCTTCCTTCAAGAGAAGTCCCCTCGCCTGCTTGTCTATGCCTTCACTTTGATCTGATAGGCCTCCCATCTTACTAAGCATGTTTTCAAATGTCTGTCTCTCTCTCTCTTTTTTTTTAATAAATTTGATTTATTTATGCTTGGCTCCACTGGCTCTTTGGTGCTGCGTGGGCTTTTCTCTAGTTTTGGAGAGCAGGGACTGCTCTCTAGTTGTGATATGTAGGCTTCTCATCGTGGTGGCTTCTTTTGTTGCAAAGCACAGACTCTAGGGCACGTGGGCTTTGGTAGTTGTGGCACGTTAGCTCAGTAGTTGTAGCACACAGGCTTAGTTGCCCTGTGTCATGTGGGATCTTCCCAGATCAGGGATCATACCTGTGTCTCCTGCATTGGCAGGTGGACTCTTTACCACTGAGTCACCAGGGCGGCCCCCCACTCAAATGTTTCTTTGTCATGTGGTTCACCCTTATAATCTTGCTCTAGCTTTTGTTTTTCTTTAATATTTGAATAAATTAGCTCTTGTGTTGATAATAATGTCAATGATGATGATACTTGTTATGACCTGGTACTCATTAGTTACTGAATACCTCTTTATGAGTCGAGCATTTGAAATACTTTCACTTATTGGACCCTTGTATCGGCCCTTGGGAAGATAAAATCACTATCGTTCTTATTTTATAAATGACAAAACAGAGGCACTGGGAGATTAAGTACTTAAAATAATTCATGTCTTCATTCATTCAGCCAGTACATGCTGGCTGACTGCATATGCCAAGTCCAGCGCTGGGTGTAAGGCAGTGAGCACCTCGTCATGAAGAGTGAAACTTGTTCTGAGCAGAGCCGCCAGAGAATACAGGAAATAAACACATGATTCCAGAGTGGGATAGGGATCAGTATGAAAGGACAGCAGGAAGAGTATTAAGTGGGCACCATAGGCACAGGGCTGCCTGGCCCACAAATTCATCTAAAGTCTCCCTCTGAGATCTATATTCTTGAGCATGTTTTTTCTGTCCTGCCTGCCTCAGTGGAACATTGTGTACTAGAGTTGGATGGGACCCCAAGATCCTGTGGTCCTGCCTAATGCATCTTACAAGGTGAATTTCTCCATTATCTATTTTCATCTCAGTCTTCTTCAGGTGAAGAGACCCTACAACCTTCCCCAGAAGACTTTTCTGTTTTTCCTTTCTCATTGTAAACAAAGAGCAAATCTGTTTCTTTTACCTTCTTTCCTCTCCCCCTCTTTCCCTTCCTCCCTCCCTCCATCGTTCCCTCCCTTCCTTCGTCTGGTTTACACCATTTTATTTCTACCAGGGAATGTTCTGTATTTAATTCAGTTCAGGAACTATCTATTAAGGATGCCTGGGGCTTAGCAGAGTGCTCTCCATAAATATTTATTGAATAAATGCATGTACTAGGATGAAAAGAAAACTAATGTAAATCAGACCGGATCCCTGGCCTCAAGATGTTGCCCACTGGCTAAGTAAACTGACAGGAAACACAGCTCCCCACAGTCCAAGGCAGGGAGAAGCAGGCACTAATGAGGTGATTCACTTGATGTGGCTTGCCATGAATTCTATCCTGCAAAATTCCAAGAGATTGGGTTTGTTTCATGATTCTAGTAGGAGCTCACTTCAGTGATCAGCTTATCGTAAAACACTGATTTTAGTTTGTCCTGAACGGTGTCTAATGATCTTTAACTCAAAATAAAGACATTGTTTTCAAAAGTCAGAGAAGGTTCTGCAGGTCCTTGTTCAGGATGGATTTCATAGCACTGTTCCCAGGGGCCTGAATTTGTTAGGGTGGCATTGCTGGCAGCAGTGAGCAGAGATGATGAGGTTACAATGGCCGACATGATCTTATTCATTTACTTTAATTAGATGTTGTCTATCTCTGCTGCCCTTTACAATGTGAATCCCACCCCCTTGGTGTCTCATGGTCCCTCTGTGTCACCAGTGCCTGGACAGCATCTAGTACAAGTAGGTACTCAAAATGATCTGTTGAGAGACTGGATAGAGGAATGGAGTGACTACATATTATTTTTTTGACCACAGAAGAGCCTGGCAAATAAGTTGATGACATTTGGCTTTCTGGTCTCCGAGACTTGGAAGATTAAAAGAAGGAAGAGGTGCCGTGACAGTGAGAGAGGAATTCAAGACTGGCCTAAAAGCATCACCAGAGCTCAGACATGTAGTGTGTTTGGGGGACATTTCATGCGGGGGCAGATGGAGCTCGTCCCTCAAGAGCCCACAAAAAAGTGTGTGCACACAGGGGAAGCTTGGTGAGCAGCAGGAGCTCTGACCCCAGTCCCTCTCCCCTCTGAGATCTGCCGTGTCCCCGCTCCCAAGGCTTTCTTGTTTCCTCTGGAGTCGATGCCACAAACTGTGGGAAATCCCCTCTGTGGGTCGGAAAGTCTCCATGCCCAGTGGCCCTCTTGATGCTGCCCAAGTCACTCTCTGCTGGGTCCCCTCAGTGGGGAAGGCTGGGGGGGGGGGAATCACTCCTCTTGGCTCTAATGACCACAACAAACATTCCTCGTCATTCTCTGTACCACACTTTATATGTGTAAACTCATCATGTTTCACTCAAGATAGTTTCCTCCCCTCCCTCACAGTTTAACGTCTCTCAAATTGGGATGTATGGTAGAATCCATGTGAGAGACCCCCTGAATCCAGCCTCCAGTCCTGCCAGCAGCCCTGTGAGGAGGAACTAGCATCTCCACTTAAGGGAAGGGCATGGGGCTTATGTCATGGGGGGTATGTAGTCAAGCTGGGAATGTGCTGGAGCCCTGAGCCCACGTTCTTCATGGCTGCATGTTATTCCATGCCTTGTTACCTGGACACCAGGGTATCTGCCCCTCTTTCTTTTTCTTTTTAAATTTTTTGGCCTCTTTTATTGGTTTTTATTTATTTTCATCCATCTTTATTCTTTGGCTTGTGTGGGCGCCCCATCGCAGTGGCCTCTCTCGTTGCAGAGCACCGGCTTTGGGCATGTGCGCTCCAGAGCACTGACTCACAATTGGACACACCGGTCCAGCCTCTTCGCGGCATGTGGGATCTTCCCGGGCCAGGGGTCGAACCGGTGTTCCTTGCACTACACGGCTGACTCTTTACCCACTGGACCACCAGGAAAGCCCTGCTTCTCCTTCTTGTCCATTACTTTGGTGACCTAGAAGCCTATGATCACACATTTGTGTTAAAAGTTAATAAACAAGAAGCCTCGAAAAATCGAGTTGTGAGGCCAGAAGGGGGAGCTCTTATGCCCTCTGTGAATAGCAGAGCCCAACAGGAAGAGGAAACGTTCTTCTCCCTTCCTAACAAGGACTTAGCCAACAAAAAGCCACAGATCCTTCGCAGACTGCATCTTCCCAACTTCCTTGTCCCCTCTGTAAAAGAGGTTTCCTACTCTTCTCTTACTGTGCAGAGACTTGCAGGTGTCTCACCCTGGTTGCAGACCCCATGTTGCAATTCTCTGCTGATTCTGAATAAACCCATCTTTGCTAGAGAGATAGCTGGAAGTCTTTTGGTTCTAGATCAACACCTGCAAACACTCTCTTTCATACTTCTTACCGACAAAAGAGCACTGTCAATATCTGCTTATGTAGATATACACTCACAAGGGCCACTGGGTCACCTGTTCTGCAGGAGGCTGGCTCTTCTAACAAGGTCCTGGAGACCTTACCTATAAGCTAAGTGCTTTTAGATGCACGAAGAGGCTTTCTGGCCATCACTGACTTCACAAGAGGACTTCTCACTTATCCAGAGAAATCCAGGGTAGGGAAGGTGGGGGTCCTGAAAGTAAAAGTGTTGGTCGCTGAGTCATGTCTGACACTTTGTGACCCCATGGACTGTAGCCCACCAGGTTCTTCTGTCCATAGAATTCTCCAGGCAAGAATACTGGAGTGGGTTGCTATGCCCTTATCCAGGGAACCTTCCCAACCCAGGGATGGAACCCAGGTTTCCTGTATTGCAGGCAGATTCTTTACCATTTGAGCCACCAGAGAAGGCTGGCCAAGCTTAATTCAGTAGCTTAGTGGTGCTTCCAAGGGCCTGGTATCTGACATATTCAGGGTGTCCTGGCTCCCCTCATGGTGGACACAACTGTGTCCCAAAGAGAAGAAATCATTATTTCCTTCTTGTCTCTGTTAATTTGGACACCAAACCAAACCAAACCAAAATAAATTGAGAAAAAGAACAAAAGACCATCCCTCCACCACTCATTCCTTGAAGTCCTCCACAGTGTCTCATTGGGTGAATTTGGGTTGCATGTTCAGATTTAGCTGCAAAGTAGGCTGGAAAAGGCTGGGAAATCTAGTGCCTGTCCATGTTGGGCCTCGAAAAATCGGACCAGAAGGGGAGCTCTTATGCCCTCTGTGAATAGCAGAGCCCAACAGGAAGAGGAAACGTTCTTCTCCCTTCCTAACAAGGACTTAGCCAACAAAAAGCCACAGATCCTTCGCAGACTGCATCTTCCCAACTTCCTTGTCCCCTCTGTAAAAGAGGTTTCCTACTCTTCTCTTACTGTGCAGAGACTTGCAGGTGTCTCACCCTGGTTGCAGACCCCATGTTGCAATTCTCTGCTGATTCTGAATAAACCCATCTTTGCTAGAGAGATAGCTGGAAGTCTTTTGGTTCTAGATCAACACCTGCAAACACTCTCTTTCATACTTCTTACCGACAAAAGAGCACTGTCAATATCTGCTTATGTAGATATACACTCACAAGGGCCACTGGGTCACCTGTTCTGCAGGAGGCTGGCTCTTCTAACAAGGTCCTGGAGACCTTACCTATAAGCTAAGTGCTTTTAGATGCACGAAGAGGCTTTCTGGCCATCACTGACTTCACAAGAGGACTTCTCACTTATCCAGAGAAATCCAGGGTAGGGAAGGTGGGGGTCCTGAAAGTAAAAGTGTTGGTCGCTGAGTCATGTCTGACACTTTGTGACCCCATGGACTGTAGCCCACCAGGTTCTTCTGTCCATAGAATTCTCCAGGCAAGAATACTGGAGTGGGTTGCTATGCCCTTATCCAGGGAACCTTCCCAACCCAGGGATGGAACCCAGGTTTCCTGTATTGCAGGCAGATTCTTTACCATTTGAGCCACCAGAGAAGGCTGGCCAAGCTTAATTCAGTAGCTTAGTGGTGCTTCCAAGGGCCTGGTATCTGACATATTCAGGGTGTCCTGGCTCCCCTCATGGTGGACACAACTGTGTCCCAAAGAGAAGAAATCATTATTTCCTTCTTGTCTCTGTTAATTTGGACACCAAACCAAACCAAACCAAAATAAATTGAGAAAAAGAACAAAAGACCATCCCTCCACCACTCATTCCTTGAAGTCCTCCACAGTGTCTCATTGGGTGAATTTGGGTTGCATGTTCAGATTTAGCTGCAAAGTAGGCTGGAAAAGGCTGGGAAATCTAGTGCCTGTCCATGTTGGGCTGGACAGTACCATGTGATAAATCAACACAGTTTCATTCAGTCATCAATATTCAGTGGTGCTGAACTTGAATCTCAAAAAGGATTTAATTGAATTCATTATCCTCAGTATAAGCAGCTGGGGAAGTAGGTTATCTGTTTTAGAAAGCGTTCTATCCGTCAAGCTTAACAATAAAAGTTTTCATCTTTATGCATCAGTTTTCTGGAAAATTCTTGAAGTAGACCCTCTCATCTTTTGACAAATCCATATCAATTAGGTATTCTTGTAAGTGAATAACTTGGTCTTCCAATTAGCCATTTGTGTCAAAAAAATCTTGGTGAGTGACTGCAGTGTTTTGAGGTCTGACAAATTTTTACAGTCTGGCTGATTTTTAAACAGACTTTATGGATTGCTTTTCTCTTGATTTTTCTAGCAGAGTAGAGAAAAATGGAGAAAAATTGGAATTTAAGTAATGCCCAGGCATTTTTGCTCTGGGCAGAGTATTGGTGGAATGAGACACTCGAGATTCATGTTTGAGAGAATTCTGAGCTTATTCTTTAGCAACTGAATAAAACAGGTCCATTTTTTTTCTTGTAATTCTTTGATGTCCTTCATCAAGTTGATAAAACCATTATGTGTTAGGGTGGGAAGGTGTATCAGAAGTCCAGAAATAATTTTGTTTATTAAACGGATAAATGGATAATAAATTGTGTCAGCAGTGCTTAATATTCATATAATCTTAAATATATGTATGTATACACACACGCGCAAACACACATTACTACTGAAGAAACTGATGCCCAGATAACTTATTTAAAATCACAGGTAGTTACTGGCAAAAGTTCATAAGCCTAACCACAGCACACAGCCACCTAGCTGGAACATTTAACAAGCAATATAGTTATGTTGAGCTTCCCAGGTGGTGCAGTGGTAAAGAATCTGCCTGCCAGAGAAACTAGTCTGTAATTTTCCTTTTTTGTGTTGTCTTTGCCTGGTTTGGGTAGCAGGGTGATGGTGGCCTCGTAGAATGTGTTTGGAAGTTTTCCTTCTTGTGCAATTTTTTGAAAGAGTTTTAGAAGGACAGGCATTAGCTCTTTTTTAAATGTTTGGTAGAATTCGGCTGTGAAGCCATCTGGCCCTGGGCTTTTATTTTTGGGTAGATTTTTAATCACAAATTCGATTTCTGAGCTTGTGATTGGGTTGTTCAGAGTTTCTGTTTCTTCCTGGCTCAGTCTTGGGAGATTGATCTTCCCCAAGAAACTGTCCATTTCTTCCAGGTTGTCCATTTTGTTGCCATATAGCTGTTCATAATAGTCTCTTAGAATCCTTTGGATTTCTGCATTATCTGTTGTAATCTCTCCTTTTTTGTTTTTGATTTTGTTGATCTGGTTCTTCTCTGTCTTTCTCTTGATGAGTCTGGTCAGTGGCTTGTCAATTTTGTTTACCTTTTCAAAGAACCAGCTTTTTGTTTTACTTATCCATACTATAGTTTCTTTCAATTCTTTCTCATTTATTTCTGCTCTGATCTTTATAATTTCTCTTCTTCTGCTGGCTTTGGGGTGTTTTTGTTCTTCTTTCTCCAATTGTTTTAAGCGGAGGCTTAGGTCATCTGCTTCATATTTTCCCAGTTTCTTGCTATAAATTTCCCTCTTAGAACTGCTTTTGCGGTATCCCATAGGTTTTGCACGGTTGTATGTTCATTATCATTTTCTTCTAGGAATTGTTTAATTTCTCCTTTGATTTCCTCAATGATCATTTGGTTTTTAAGGTATGTGTTGTTTAATCTCCATGTGTTTGTGTTTTTAGCGGTTTTTTTCCTGTAGTTGATCTCTAGTCTCATTGCATTGTGGTCCGAGAAGATGGTTGATATACTTTCAGTTTTCTTGAATTGACTGAGGTTAGATTTGTGGCCCAAGATGTGGTCTATTCTGGAGAATGTTCTGTGAGCACTTGAGAAGAAAGTGTATTCTTCTGCTTTTGGATGGAACATCCTAAAGATATCGATGAGGTCCATTTTTTCTAGTGTGGCATTTAAGGCTTGTGTTTCTTTATTAATTTTCTGTTTTGATGATCTGTCTATTGGTGTGAGAGGAGTGTTAAAGTCTCCTACTATTATTGTGTTACTGTTGATTTTTTCTTTTAAGTCTGAAAGTATCTGTCTTATGTATTGAGGTGCCCGTGTGTTGGGTGCATAGATATTCATGACTGTTATGTCTTCCTCTTGGAGAGATCCCTTAATCATGATGTAGTGACCTGCCTTGTCTCTTAGAATCTTCTTTACTTTAAAATCTATTTTGTCTGATATGAGGATTGCTACTCCAGCTTTCTTTTGATTTCCATTTGCATGGAATATCTTTTTCCAGCCTTTCACTTTCAGTCTCTGAGTGTCTCTAGGTGTGAAGTGGGTCTCTTGTAAACAGCATATATATGGGTCTTGCTTCTGGATCCATTCAGCCAGCCTGTGTCATTTGGTTGGAGCATTTAATCCATTTACATTCAAAGTAATTATTGATACGAATGTTCCTATTGTCATCTTCTTAGAAGTTTGGGGTTTGATTTGTAGGACTTCTCCTACTCTTGTATTTATCGGCTATATCAGGCCCAAGACTGAGCCAGGAAGAAACAGAAACTTTGAACAACCCAATCACAAGCTCAGAAATCGAATTTGTGATTAAAAATCTACCCAAAAATAAAAGCCAAGGGCCAGATGGCTTCACAGCCGAATTCTACCAAACATTTAAAAAAGAGCTAATGCCTGTCCTTCTAAAACTCTTCCAAAAAATTGCACAAGAAGAAAACTTCCAAACACATTCTATGAGGCCACCATCACCCTGCTACCCAAACCAGGCAAAGACAGCACAAAAGAGGAAAATTACAGACCAGTTTCTCTGATGAATTTAGATGCCAAGATCCTCAACAAAATCCTAGCAAACAGAATTCAAAGACACATCAAAAAACTCATACATCATGATCAAGTCGGGTTCATCCCAGACATGCAAGCCTTCTTCAACATCTGCAAATCAATCAATGTGATACACCATATCAACAAATTGAGAGACAAAAATCACATGATCATCTCAACAGATGCAGAAAAAGCCTTTGACAAAGTACAGCATCCATTTATGATAAAAATTCTTCAGAAAATGGGCATAGAAGGAACCTATCTCAACATAATAAAAGCCATCTATGAGAAGCCCACAGCAAACATTATCTTTTTCTAGTGTGGCATTTAAGGCTTGTGTTTCTTTATTAATTTTCTGTTTTGATGATCTGTCTATTGGTGTGAGAGGAGTGTTAAAGTCTCCTACTATTATTGTGTTACTGTTGATTTTTTCTTTTAAGTCTGAAAGTATCTGTCTTATGTATTGAGGTGCCCGTGTGTTGGGTGCATAGATATTCATGACTGTTATGTCTTCCTCTTGGAGAGATCCCTTAATCATGATGTAGTGACCTGCCTTGTCTCTTAGAATCTTCTTTACTTTAAAATCTATTTTGTCTGATATGAGGATTGCTACTCCAGCTTTCTTTTGATTTCCATTTGCATGGAATATCTTTTTCCAGCCTTTCACTTTCAGTCTCTGAGTGTCTCTAGGTGTGAAGTGGGTCTCTTGTAAACAGCATATATATGGGTCTTGCTTCTGGATCCATTCAGCCAGCCTGTGTCATTTGGTTGGAGCATTTAATCCATTTACATTCAAAGTAATTATTGATACGAATGTTCCTATTGTCATCTTCTTAGAAGTTTGGGGTTTGATTTGTAGGACTTCTCCTACTCTTGTATTTATCGGCTATATCAGGCCCAAGACTGAGCCAGGAAGAAACAGAAACTTTGAACAACCCAATCACAAGCTCAGAAATCGAATTTGTGATTAAAAATCTACCCAAAAATAAAAGCCAAGGGCCAGATGGCTTCACAGCCGAATTCTACCAAACATTTAAAAAAGAGCTAATGCCTGTCCTTCTAAAACTCTTCCAAAAAATTGCACAAGAAGAAAACTTCCAAACACATTCTATGAGGCCACCATCACCCTGCTACCCAAACCAGGCAAAGACAGCACAAAAGAGGAAAATTACAGACCAGTTTCTCTGATGAATTTAGATGCCAAGATCCTCAACAAAATCCTAGCAAACAGAATTCAAAGACACATCAAAAAACTCATACATCATGATCAAGTCGGGTTCATCCCAGACATGCAAGCCTTCTTCAACATCTGCAAATCAATCAATGTGATACACCATATCAACAAATTGAGAGACAAAAATCACATGATCATCTCAACAGATGCAGAAAAAGCCTTTGACAAAGTACAGCATCCATTTATGATAAAAATTCTTCAGAAAATGGGCATAGAAGGAACCTATCTCAACATAATAAAAGCCATCTATGAGAAGCCCACAGCAAACATTATCCTCAACAGTGAAAAGCTGAAAGCATTCCCTCTAAGATCAGGAACAAGACAGGGGTGTCCACTTTCACCACTACTATTCAACATCGTCCTGGAAGTTCTAGCAACAACAATAAGAGAAGAGAAAGAAATCAAAGGAATCCAGATTGGAAAGGAAGAAGTCAAGTTCTCTCTTTTTGCAGACGACATGATATTATACATAGAAAATCCCAAAGACACGGTTACAAAGCTACTAGACCTAATCAACAAATTCAGCAAAGATGCAGGATACAAAGTCAACACACAGAAATCACTGGCATTCCTATACACAAACGATGAAAAAGCAGAAAACGAAATCAAAGAGGCAATCCCCTTCACCACTGCAACCAAAAGAATCAAATATCTAGGAATAAACCTACCCAAAGAAACAAAAGAATTGTACACAGAAAATTACAAGACACTCATGAGAGAAATTAAAGAAGACTTAAACAGATGGAGAGATATTCCATGTTCCTGGGTCGGAAGAATCAATATTGTGAAAATGACCATACTACCAAATATCATCTACAGATTCAATGCAATACCTATCCAACTACCATTGACATTTTTCACAGAACTAGACCAAACAATAACACAGTCCATATGGAAACACAAAAGACCTCAAATAGCAAAACCAATCCTGAGGAAGAAGAATGGAGTTGGAGGGATCAGCCTCCCTAACTTCAGACTCTACTACAAAGCAACAGTCATCAAGACAGTATGGTACTGGCACAAAAACAGAACTATGGATCAATGGAACAAGATTGAGAACCCAGAGATAAACCCATGCACCGATGGGTACCTTATTTTTAACAAAGGAGGAGAAACTATAAAATGGGACAAAGACAGTCTCTTACAGCATTTCTCGATGAATTTAGATGCCAAGATACAAAATCCTAGCAAACAGAATTCAAAGACACATCAAAAAACTCATACATCATGATCAAGTCGGGTTCATCCCAGACATGCAAGCCTTCTTCAACATCTGCAAATCAATCAATGTGATACACCATATCAACAAATTGAGAGACAAAAATCACATGATCATCTCAACAGATGCAGAAAAAGCCTTTGACAAAGTACAGCATCCATTTATGATAAAAATTCTTCAGAAAATGGGCATAGAAGGAACCTATCTCAACATAATAAAAGCCATCTATGAGAAGCCCACAGCAAACATTATCCTCAACAGTGAAAAGCTGAAAGCATTCCCTCTAAGATCAGGAACAAGACAGGGGTGTCCACTTTCACCACTACTATTCAACATCGTCCTGGAAGTTCTAGCAACAACAATAAGAGAAGAGAAAGAAATCAAAGGAATCCAGATTGGAAAGGAAGAAGTCAAGTTCTCTCTTTTTGCAGACGACATGATATTATACATAGAAAATCCCAAAGACACGGTTACAAAGCTACTAGACCTAATCAACAAATTCAGCAAAGATGCAGGATACAAAGTCAACACACAGAAATCACTGGCATTCCTATACACAAACGATGAAAAAGCAGAAAACGAAATCAAAGAGGCAATCCCCTTCACCACTGCAACCAAAAGAATCAAATATCTAGGAATAAACCTACCCAAAGAAACAAAAGAATTGTACACAGAAAATTACAAGACACTCATGAGAGAAATTAAAGAAGACTTAAACAGATGGAGAGATATTCCATGTTCCTGGGTCGGAAGAATCAATATTGTGAAAATGACCATACTACCAAATATCATCTACAGATTCAATGCAATACCTATCCAACTACCATTGACATTTTTCACAGAACTAGACCAAACAATAACACAGTCCATATGGAAACACAAAAGACCTCAAATAGCAAAACCAATCCTGAGGAAGAAGAATGGAGTTGGAGGGATCAGCCTCCCTAACTTCAGACTCTACTACAAAGCAACAGTCATCAAGACAGTATGGTACTGGCACAAAAACAGAACTATGGATCAATGGAACAAGATTGAGAACCCAGAGATAAACCCATGCACCGATGGGTACCTTATTTTTAACAAAGGAGGAGAAACTATAAAATGGGACAAAGACAGTCTCTTCAACAAGTGGTGCTGGGAAAATTGGGCAGCTACATGCAAAAAAATGAAGTTGGAACATTCCCTGACCCCATGCACTAAGATCAACTCAAAATGGATTAAAGATCTAAATGTAAGACCAGAAACCATCAAATTCTTAGAGGAGAATATAGGCAAAACCCTCAAGGACATCAATCAAAGCAAGATCTTCTCTGACCCACCTACTAGAATAGTGGAACTGAAAAGAAAAATGAACATGTGGGACCTCATGAAACTCAAAAGCTTTTGTACAGCAAAAGAAATTACAAAAAAGCTGAGCAGACACCCCACAGAGTGGGAGAAAATCATAGCAAATGAAACAACAGACAAAGAATTAATCTCCAAAATCTACAAGCAACTCAGACAACTCAGCACAGAAAAAACGAGCAACCCAATCAAAAAATGGGGAAAAGATCTAAAGAGACGCCTCTCCAAAGAGGACATACAGATGGCCCAAAAGCACATGAAACAGTGCTCAACCTCACTTATTATTAGAGAAATGGAAATTAAAACTACAATGAGATATCACCTCACACCCGTCAGAATGGCCATCTTCAAAAAATCTGCAGACAATAAATGCTGGAGAGGGTGCGGAGAAAAGGGAACCCTCTTGCATTGCTGGTGGGAATGTAAATTGATACAGCCTCTATGGAAGACAGTCTGGAGATTTCTTAAAAAACTAAAAATAGAAGCACCCTATGACCCAGCAATCCCACTCTTAGGCTTATACCCTGACGAAATCAAAACTGAAAGAAGACTTAAACAGATGGAGAGATATTCCATGTTCCTGGGTCGGAAGAATCAATATTGTGAAAATGACCATACTACCAAATATCATCTACAGATTCAATGCAATACCTATCCAACTACCATTGACATTTTTCACAGAACTAGACCAAACAATAACACAGTCCATATGGAAACACAAAAGACCTCAAATAGCAAAACCAATCCTGAGGAAGAAGAATGGAGTTGGAGGGATCAGCCTCCCTAACTTCAGACTCTACTACAAAGCAACAGTCATCAAGACAGTATGGTACTGGCACAAAAACAGAACTATGGATCAATGGAACAAGATTGAGAACCCAGAGATAAACCCATGCACCGATGGGTACCTTATTTTTAACAAAGGAGGAGAAACTATAAAATGGGACAAAGACAGTCTCTTCAACAAGTGGTGCTGGGAAAATTGGGCAGCTACATGCAAAAAAATGAAGTTGGAACATTCCCTGACCCCATGCACTAAGATCAACTCAAAATGGATTAAAGATCTAAATGTAAGACCAGAAACCATCAAATTCTTAGAGGAGAATATAGGCAAAACCCTCAAGGACATCAATCAAAGCAAGATCTTCTCTGACCCACCTACTAGAATAGTGGAACTGAAAAGAAAAATGAACATGTGGGACCTCATGAAACTCAAAAGCTTTTGTACAGCAAAAGAAATTACAAAAAAGCTGAGCAGACACCCCACAGAGTGGGAGAAAATCATAGCAAATGAAACAACAGACAAAGAATTAATCTCCAAAATCTACAAGCAACTCAGACAACTCAGCACAGAAAAAACGAGCAACCCAATCAAAAAATGGGGAAAAGATCTAAAGAGACGCCTCTCCAAAGAGGACATACAGATGGCCCAAAAGCACATGAAACAGTGCTCAACCTCACTTATTATTAGAGAAATGGAAATTAAAACTACAATGAGATATCACCTCACACCCGTCAGAATGGCCATCTTCAAAAAATCTGCAGACAATAAATGCTGGAGAGGGTGCGGAGAAAAGGGAACCCTCTTGCATTGCTGGTGGGAATGTAAATTGATACAGCCTCTATGGAAGACAGTCTGGAGATTTCTTAAAAAACTAAAAATAGAAGCACCCTATGACCCAGCAATCCCACTCTTAGGCTTATACCCTGATGAAATCAAAACTGAAAGAGGCACCTGTACCCCAATGTTCATTGCAGCTCTCTATACAATAGCCAGAACATGGAAGCAACCTAGATGTCCTTCGACGAATGAATGAATCCAGAAGCTCTGGTACATATATACAATGGAATACTACTCAGCTGTTAAAAGAAATGCAGAAGAATCAACCCTAATGAGGTGGCTGGCTCTAGAATCTATCATCAAAAGTGAAGTAAGTCAAAAAGAGAAGACAAATACAGTTTACTAACACACATATATGGAATCTAGTAGGATGGTCTTGATAACACACGCAGTGAACTCATGGCAAAACAGACAAAGCATAGACATAGGGACATTGTGGGGAAGAAATAGGGAGGGGGAGGCATGGAGGGAGTAACATGGAAACCTGTACTGTCATGTGTGGAAAAGATAGCTATGGTCATTGTGCTAAGGGAATAGAAGTGCTCATGGTGGCATGGGGCGATGGTCTGGAGGGGTGGGATGGGGGGAACTGGGGGGGTGGGGACCATGGATATGCATATGACTGATCTGGGAACATACATGTCTGTGAACAACAAAACTCTGTAAAACCTTTAAAATAAAGAATTAAAAAAAAAAGAATCTTCCTGCCGATGCAAGAGACACAAGAGATACAGGTTCTATCTCTGGGTCGAGATGATCCCCTGAGTAGAAAATGGCAACTCATTTCAGTATTCTTGCCTGAAGAATTCCATGGTTAGAGGAGCCTGATGGGCTATAATCCATGGGGCCACAAAGAGTCGGATATTACAAGAGAAATGGAAATTAAAACTACAAAATGATGGCCCAAAAGCACATGAAACAGTGCTCAACCTCACTTATTATTAGAGAAATGGAAATTAAAACTACAATGAGATATCACCTCACACCCGTCAGAATGGCCATCTTCAAAAAATCTGCAGACAATAAATGCTGGAGAGGGTGCGGAGAAAAGGGAACCCTCTTGCATTGCTGGTGGGAATGTAGATTGATACAGTCTCTATGGAAGACAGTCTGGAGATTTCTTAAAAAAAAACTAAAAATAGAAGCACCCTATGACCCAGCAATCCCACTCTTAGGCTTATACCCTGATGAAATCAAAACTGAAAGAGGCACCTGTACCCCAATGTTCATTGCAGCTCTCTATACAATAGCCAGAACATGGAAGCAACCTAGATGTCCTTCGACGAATGAATGAATCCAGAAGCTCTGGTACATATATACAATGGAATACTACTCAGCTGTTAAAAGAAATGCAGAAGAATCAACCCTAATGAGGTGGCTGGCTCTAGAATCTATCATCAAAAGTGAAGTAAGTCAAAAAGAGAAGACAAATACAGTTTACTAACACACATATATGGAATCTAGTAGGATGGTCTTGATAACACACGCAGTGAACTCATGGCAAAACAGACAAAGCATAGACATAGGGACATTGTGGGGAAGAAATAGGGAGGGGGAGGCACGGAGGAGTAACATGGAAACCTGTACTGTCATGTGTGGAAAAGATAGCTATGGTCATTGTGCTAAGGGAATAGAAGTGCTCATGGTGGCATGGGGCGATGGTCTGGAGGGGTGGGATGGGGGGAACTGGGGGGGTGGGGACCATGGATATGCATATGACTGATCTGGGAACATACATGTCTGTGAACAACAAAACTCTGTAAAACCTTTAAAATAAAGAATTAAAAAAAAAAGAATCTTCCTGCCGATGCAAGAGACACAAGAGATACAGGTTCGATCTCTGGGTCGAGATGATCCCCTGGAGTAGAAAATGGCAACTCATTTCAGTATTCTTGCCTGAAGAATTCCATGGTTAGAGGAGCCTGATGGGCTATAATCCATGGGGCCACAAAGAGTCGGATATGACAGAGCACACACACATACGTAGTTATGATGACTTCTTTGCCTCTTCTCTCATTTTCTTCTTATGTTAAATCAGGAAATGCATCTGAGAAGTGGAAAGATCATAACTCAAATAATATTTAATGATGAATAAGAATCACAGTGGCCTACTCGCCAGTGAAGCTCATTTGCACCTTTCCACATGCACCGGCCAGAATAAATGCGACTCTGGATAGCTCTGCACAATCATATTTAGTTACCTTTGTGACCTTATCCTAGAAAACATTATAAAGGCATGTTTTTTGGTGTGCAGGGATTGTGTAGAATATAAGATTTCTGTCTAAAAGTACTTGAAGGATCTTGAAACAATTGATGTTCAAATATGACTGTCTGCTGAGGATCATAAATATTTATAAGGCTGACATTTGATTACTTTTTATGAAAGTAGGGAAAACACTTTAGCTGCCATTTAAGCTTTGAGAGGAATTTTCTCTTTCTTTTTCTTTTTTGGAGATAAATGTGTTTGCAATAGTCCTTGTTATTGATTGTCTCCTTGTGAGCTTTTAGGAGATTTCTATCTTGAGTAAATAAAAATGTCATTAATATCTTAGAAAATATGCTGGTATAAGCTCCTTGTAGGTCAGCTGAATATCTTACTCATTCTCAAAAACCTGCAGTACTAATCACTCTGTCTAGTTAGCATAGTTGTTTATTGAGCTCTTCTATGGGCTGGACCCACACTATGCTGGGGACACAGGGTTGAGTGAAACACCCGAGTCCTCTTACTCTGCATGGTCATTGTGCTAAGGGAATAGAAGTGCTCATGGTGGCATGGGGCGATGGTCTGGAGGGGTGGGATGGGGAACGGGGGGGGGGGGGACCATGGATATGCATATGACTGATCTGGGAACATACATGTCTGTGAACAACAAAACTCTGTAAAACCTTTAAAATAAAGAATTAAAAAAAAAAGAATCTTCCTGCCGATGCAAGAGACACAAGAGATACAGGTTCGATCTCTGGGTCGAGATGATCCCCTGGAGTAGAAAATGGCAACTCATTTCAGTATTCTTGCCTGAAGAATTCCATGGTTAGAGGAGCCTGATGGGCTATAATCCATGGGGCCACAAAGAGTCGGATATGACAGAGCACACACACATACGTAGTTATGATGACTTCTTTGCCTCTTCTCTCATTTTCTTCTTATGTTAAATCAGGAAATGCATCTGAGAAGTGGAAAGATCATAACTCAAATAATATTTAATGATGAATAAGAATCACAGTGGCCTACTCGCCAGTGAAGCTCATTTGCACCTTTCCACATGCACCGGCCAGAATAAATGCGACTCTGGATAGCTCTGCACAATCATATTTAGTTACCTTTGTGACCTTATCCTAGAAAACATTATAAAGGCATGTTTTTTGGTGTGCAGGGATTGTGTAGAATATAAGATTTCTGTCTAAAAGTACTTGAAGGATCTTGAAACAATTGATGTTCAAATATGACTGTCTGCTGAGGATCATAAATATTTATAAGGCTGACATTTGATTACTTTTTATGAAAGTAGGGAAAACACTTTAGCTGCCATTTAAGCTTTGGAGAGGAATTTTCTCTTTCTTTTTCTTTTTTGGAGATAAATGTGTTTGCAATAGTCCTTGTTATTGATTGTCTCCTTGTGAGCTTTTAGGAGATTTCTATCTTGAGTAAATAAAAATGTCATTAATATCTTAGAAAATATGCTGGTATAAGCTCCTTGTAGGTCAGCTGAATATCTTACTCATTCTCAAAAACCTGCAGTACTAATCACTCTGTCTAGTTAGCATAGTTGTTTATTGAGCTCTTCTATGGGCTGGACCCACACTATGCTGGGGACACAGGGTTGAGTGAAACACCCGAGTCCTCTTACTTCATGGGGCTCAGAGTCCAGCATGGTGTTCACCACGCCCCATTCAATTCCTTATCAAAGTCAATAGGGAAGGAAAGACATCTTCCCAACTCAGCATCTAATGACTTCATGTCCATGGTTGAAAGTAGCCTTGGTAGGAGTATCTATATCCACCTTGAATATTCATTGCAAGGACTGATGCTGAAGCTCCAAAACTTTGGCCACCTGATGGGAAAAGTTGACTCATTGGAAAAAAGACCCTGATGGTGGAAAAAGACTGAAGGCAAAAGAAGGGGGAGGCAGAAGATGAGATCATTAGACAGCATCATCCACTCAATGGACATGAATTTGAGCAAACTCCAGGAGATAGTGGAGAACAAATGAGCTTGGTGGGCTGCAGTTTAGGGGGTTGCAAAGAGGTGAACATGACTTAGCCAATGAACAACAACAAAAGAAGTATTTACACTGTAGAAATCAGTAAACTCTACAGGTCAGACCCTCCCCTCCTCCAGAGCCAATAGTTAAACAATTACTAGCACATGCCTGGAAAAGACCCCAAGTCATCAATTAACTTTAATTTCCTCCCAATCAACAGGATGTCCCTGCTCTGGAGTCAGGCTCCCATATCTTAGCCTCAGTCACTGCCTCGCTCCACTGGTTTATTTTCCGTTCTTAATCTCTCCTTCTGAAATTCCATCCTACAGGTGTCTCTGTCCTTTTCCATCTCAATCCGAAAGCTCAGACAAAATTCTGATCTCTCCTTTGGACTATGTTAACAGGTTCCTATCTTGTATTTCTGGACCAACCCTTGCCCTGTCCAGTAACTGTCTGCTTCCTGCTAACCAACAGAGAGTGAGCTCTCTTAAACATACCTTGATCTATTTATTGCTGGTCATCTATTGTTATTTACTTATTTGATTTTATTCTTTTTCTGTTTTAATTTTTTTTTAACTATGTGTACTGTGTAGAGTCTAAGGAGTGTTTTTTTTTTTTTTTTTTTTTTGGCCACACTGTCTGGCACCTTAGTTCCCAGGTCAAGGATTGAACACACACCCCATGCAGAGCAAGTACAGAATCTTAACCACTGACCTGCCAGGGAAGTTCCTAGTGACCTATTTTAAAAGAAACACCTTTATTTGTTGTTGGCTTTTAAGATCTCTTTCTACTCTTTCTCTCCAACTTCATCCTGGCTTGTTCTCTCTACCCCACTGTACATTCCGCTTCTGGAAAGGGTTGCTCTGAATCTCCACAGGACTTTGTATAGGCTATGATCATCACACTCATCCAGTGTGTTGAAATCTGTGAATTCCTGTCTCTTCCTCTGGTCTCTGTGGTCCTTGGGTGCCAGGAAGTTGCGTTACTTGGTCACTGTTGTAGGTATCTCTTGATTTCTATACTCATCACCACGCCATCTTTTCTGGGGGAGCTGATCACTTCAACCCAACAGCTCCTCTGTTTCTGTGGTTCTGTGTGGCAGCACTTACGAGTCCCCAGGCACAACAGTATATGACCTTGGCTCAAGATGGACTAACGCTATCTTCTCTAATATCTTAGAACTAAAAGACAGCAAAAGCAGAAGAGAGAGCAGGCAAGAGAGTCTGCTCTCTCTTAGTGCCTGGATGGTGGAAGATGAAATTCTGCAGACCGCTGGCAGCCATATTCTGAAGTGTGGATCCAGATTGAAAGGAATCTTGTCTTCAGTGGAAGACAACCTGCTGATGGATAAATAGCAAAGCAGAGTTGAGTAACCGGGAAAGAGGGATTCCTAGTTGTGTTCCATCCTCGAGGCCGGGCTGCCATTAAAATACTGTGACATCACAGTATCTTTCCAATAAAGAGCCCTGCTTAGTTTATCTAGTTTGGGCTGGCATTCTCTAGCAGTCCTGATAAGTAGACAGAATAATGCCAGCTTGAGATAGCCACATCCTAATCCTTGGAATCTGTGAACATTTTACTTTACATTGTTGTTGTTGTTCACTTGATAAGTCATGTCTGACTCTTTGTGATCCCATGGACTCCATCACACCAGGCTTCTCTGTTCTTCACTATTTTCTGGAGCTTGCTCAAACTTACATCCATTGAGTCGGTGATGCTATCTGACCATCTCAGCCTTTGCTGCCCCCTTCTCCTTTTGCCTTCAATCTTTCCCAGCATCAGGGTTTTTCCAATGAGTCGGCTCATCCCATCAGGTGGCCAGAACACTGGAGCTTCAGCTTCAGCATCAGCCTTTCCAGTGAATATTCAGGGTTGATTTCTCTTAGAATTGACTTATTTGATCTCCTTGCAGTCCAAGAGACTCTCAGAAGTCTTTTCCAGCATCACAGTTCAAAAGTAGCAATCCTTTGGCGCTCAGTCTTCTTTATGATCCAACTCTCACATGTGTACATGACTACTAAAAAAAACATAGCTTTGACTAGACAGACCTTTGTTGCTGAAGTGAGGTCTCTGCTTTTACTATGCTGTCTAGGTTTGTCATAGCTTTCCTCCCAAGGAAGAAATTTCATGACTTTTAATTTCTTTTGATTTCATAGCTTCAGCCACTGTCTGCAGTGATTTTGGAGCCCAAGAAAATAAAATCTCTCACTGCTTCCAGTTTCCCCTTTTACTTACCATGAAGGGATAGGACATTACATATGTTATGTTACATTATATAGCAAAGGGAAATTAAGGAAGCAGATGGAATCAGAGTTGCTAATCAACTGACTTTAAGACAGGGAGATTATCCTGGATTATGTGCATTAACCCAACAGTACCATAAGGGTCCTTAAGCGTGGAAGACCGAGGCAGCAAGGGAGGTCAGAGTCCCCTGTGTGGGAAGGACTCAGTCTGCTGTTGCTGACTGTGAAGATGCAGGAAGAAGACATGAGGAACACCGGGCTGCCATTAAAATACTTGTACACCACAGTATCTTTCCAATAAAGAGCCCTGCTTAGTTTATCTAGTTTGGGCTGGCATTCTCTAGCAGTCCTGATAAGTAGACAGAATAATGCCAGCTTGAGATAGCCACATCCTAATCCTTGGAATCTGTGAACATTTTACTTTACATTGTTGTTGTTGTTCACTTGATAAGTCATGTCTGACTCTTTGTGATCCCATGGACTCCATCACACCAGGCTTCTCTGTTCTTCACTATTTTCTGGAGCTTGCTCAAACTTACATCCATTGAGTCGGTGATGCTATCTGACCATCTCAGCCTTTGCTGCCCCCTTCTCCTTTTGCCTTCAATCTTTCCCAGCATCAGGGTTTTTCCAATGAGTCGGCTCATCCCATCAGGTGGCCAGAACACTGGAGCTTCAGCTTCAGCATCAGCCTTTCCAGTGAATATTCAGGGTTGATTTCTCTTAGAATTGACTTATTTGATCTCCTTGCAGTCCAAGAGACTCTCAGAAGTCTTTTCCAGCATCACAGTTCAAAAGTAGCAATCCTTTGGCGCTCAGTCTTCTTTATGATCCAACTCTCACATGTGTACATGACTACTAAAAAAAACATAGCTTTGACTAGACAGACCTTTGTTGCTGAAGTGAGGTCTCTGCTTTTTACTATGCTGTCTAGGTTTGTCATAGCTTTCCTCCCAAGGAAGAAATTTCATGACTTTTAATTTCTTTTGATTTCATAGCTTCAGCCACTGTCTGCAGTGATTTTGGAGCCCAAGAAAATAAAATCTCTCACTGCTTCCAGTTTCCCCTTTTACTTACCATGAAGGGATAGGACATTACATATGTTATGTTACATTATATAGCAAAGGGAAATTAAGGAAGCAGATGGAATCAGAGTTGCTAATCAACTGACTTTAAGACAGGGAGATTATCCTGGATTATGTGCATTAACCCAACAGTACCATAAGGGTCCTTAAGCGTGGAAGACCGAGGCAGCAAGGGAGGTCAGAGTCCCCTGTGTGGGAAGGACTCAGTCTGCTGTTGCTGACTGTGAAGATGCAGGAAGAAGACATGAGGAACATTCTGTGGTCTTAGCAAGTTTCTTTACTATTATTTATATTCCTCAGGCTCTGCCTCCACACACACATATTTCATTTTCCTTGTAATTATGCGAATCTTGTAACAGAGTTGCTGGCCCATGGAGAGATATCCAGCAATAGTAGTGGGGTTTTTTTTTGCTATTATCATAGCAAAGAGTTTTCTCATCTCTGCAGAATCCAGTACAATGCTTCTCTTATAAGAAAATATTTCACAAATGTTATAAGTTATTTATGAAATTAAGCTGCAAGTATGTTGACGAAACACATAAAAAGGATTTCTCATAATTTATGGCTAGTTTTAACTATGAAAAACTTTAAAATGTTAAAATAAAATTGGCCAACCGCCCACTGTTCATATTTTTAGTTAAAACTACATAATAGCATCAACGCACATGTCTTACCTCTCCTGTGTGTTTCTTTTTGAGAACTCAAATGTTTGATATTTATCCTTCTTCTTTGGTTTTTCATCTTTAAATACAAAATATATTGGTTTCTGTCTTATGATGTTTCAACGACAAACTGAAACCAGTTGTGCTTCTTAAAAGATGAAACGAACCTGTCAGCACATACAAATTGTTTAATTAAGAGCTCCTCCTGATTTACATTCAGTTGACCAAGTTACATGTCTTAAGACCTTCATATTGATTTTACTTTTCTTCGATATTTTAAATGAATGACACACCTCAGGAGACTTAGTAGCTGTTCCATCCCTTGAGTTTTATTGTCTCCTGAAGTCTATCTATAAGGTCTAGTGTGGGGTTTTAGTTGTTATTTACAGCATTTAATTATATTCTGAGTTCTCATAAGCAACTAAATTTTTATAGTAAAATAAGCATTTTGTTTACATTTAATTCTGAACTCTGCATAAACTGCTACAGACAGGATTAAGTTCATTCGACTGGGCATTAATTAGCACACTACTGAAAAGAAATGACACATAGTGGTGTTTGTAGCCAGACTTAGGAGCTGGAGTTCAGATCATGGTTTGCTGTAAGAAATGAAACATTGCAGGTCTATGTAAAACCACTCTTTCTGCCTGCCCTCATCCTATTTCTCTTCTTCTTTGTAAAGAATAACTCTGTCATGAAGTTGGTGAGTGTCAATCTCATGCTTTAAATATTAAGCTTACATGTTTTTCAACTTTGCAGAAGTAGTATCCTAACATGCCTATATCTTTTCAGCTTCATTGTTATATAACATTTTGTTTTTGAGGCTTATCAATATTGATGCAGCTCTTATTTACTCATTTGAAATGCATTGCCATGATCGCTTTTTTTTCCACTTCCCTGTCAATGAGTTTTGAAATTGTGTCCAGTTTTTCAGTTTTGGCAACAATGCTCCAGGGAACTTTCCTGGTAGTCCAGTAGTTAAGACTTCACCTTTCAGTGCAGGGGAGGCAGGTTCAATTTGTGGTGGGGACAGAAGCCATATTGTAACAAGTTCAATAAAGACTTTAAAAAGAAAGAAGGAAGGAAACAGTGCTGCAGTGAACATTTTTGTGCATGACCTTGAGAGAAAGGCTTTCTAGATTGGGAGCATAGGTGTGAAATTGCTAGACTTGAGCACATGTCCATGTTAACCTTCAATGTGGTCAAGTTGTCCTCCAGAATGACTGGCACACCAGCTGTGTGTAAGTCCTGTCTCCACATTCTCATGTTTTCCGGGATCCCAAGTCACTCCTTGGTTCACTGATCTCTTAGAAGGATGCACCAACCCCAGAAGTAGTTTTTGCTCCTTTGATCAGTTGCTTAGTCATGTCTTAAGACCTTCATATTGATTTTACTTTTCTTCGATATTTTAAATGAATGACACACCTCAGGAGACTTAGTAGCTGTTCCATCCCTTGAGTTTTATTGTCTCCTGAAGTCTATCTATAAGGTCTAGTGTGGGGTTTTAGTTGTTATTTACAGCATTTAATTATATTCTGAGTTCTCATAAGCAACTAAATTTTTATAGTAAAATAAGCATTTTGTTTACATTTAATTCTGAACTCTGCATAAACTGCTACAGACAGGATTAAGTTCATTCGACTGGGCATTAATTAGCACACTACTGAAAAGAAATGACACATAGTGGTGTTTGTAGCCAGACTTAGGAGCTGGAGTTCAGATCATGGTTTGCTGTAAGAAATGAAACATTGCAGGTCTATGTAAAACCACTCTTTCTGCCTGCCCTCATCCTATTTCTCTTCTTCTTTGTAAAGAATAACTCTGTCATGAAGTTGGTGAGTGTCAATCTCATGCTTTAAATATTAAGCTTACATGTTTTTCAACTTTGCAGAAGTAGTATCCTAACATGCCTATATCTTTTCAGCTTCATTGTTATATAACATTTTGTTTTTGAGGCTTATCAATATTGATGCAGCTCTTATTTACTCATTTGAAATGCATTGCCATGATCGCTTTTTTTTCCACTTCCCTGTCAATGAGTTTTGAAATTGTGTCCAGTTTTTCAGTTTTGGCAACAATGCTCCAGGGAACTTTCCTGGTAGTCCAGTAGTTAAGACTTCACCTTTCAGTGCAGGGGAGGCAGGTTCAATTTGTGGTGGGGACAGAAGCCATATTGTAACAAGTTCAATAAAGACTTTAAAAAGAAAGAAGGAAGGAAACAGTGCTGCAGTGAACATTTTTGTGCATGACCTTGAGAGAAAGGCTTTCTAGATTGGGAGCATAGGTGTGAAATTGCTAGACTTGAGCACATGTCCATGTTAACCTTCAATGTGGTCAAGTTGTCCTCCAGAATGACTGGCACACCAGCTGTGTGTAAGTCCTGTCTCCACATTCTCATGTTTTCCGGGATCCCAAGTCACTCCTTGGTTCACTGATCTCTTAGAAGGATGCACCAACCCCAGAAGTAGTTTTTGCTCCTTTGATCAGTTGCTTAGTCATGTCCAACTCTTGGCAACCCCATGAACTTCAGCACACCAGGCTTCCCTGTCCTTCACTATCTCCCTGAGTTTGCTCAGATTCATGTCCATTGAGTTGATGATGTCGTCCAACTATCTCATCCTCTGTCATCCCTTTCTCCTCTCGCCCTGAATCTTTCCAAGCATCAAGGTCTTTTCCAATGAGGCATCTCTTTGCATCAGGTGGCTGAAGTATTGGAGTTTCAGCTTCAGCATCAGTTCTCCCAATGAATATTCATGGCCAATTTCCTTTAGGATTGACTGGGTTGTTCTCCATGCTGTCCAAACCACTCTCAAGAGTCTTCTTCAGAACCACAGTCCAAAAACATTAATTCTAAGGCACTCAGCCTTCTTTAGGGTCCAAGTCTCACAGCAATACATGACTATGGAAAAAAACATGGCTATGATTTATTACAATGAATGAATACAAAGCAGTATCAATAAATAAAAAGGACACTTGTGGTGAACTCTAGTGAGACCAGAGCTTCCACGAATTACTCCCAATGGAGCCATACAGAACATGTTTATTCCTTTGCCAGCTAATGGCAGCAGCATGTATGGAATGTTGTATGTCCAGGGAAAGTTAACTGGAGCCTGAGTGTCTGGAGATTTTAGTGAAGGCTGGTCATATAGGAATATATTTCTTC
This sequence comes from Tragulus kanchil, assembly GCA_022376925.1. NCBI lineage: Eukaryota > Metazoa > Chordata > Mammalia > Artiodactyla > Tragulidae > Tragulus > Tragulus kanchil. The sequence continues at coordinate 166,651,435 of JAIOJX010000005.1, forward strand.
CTTAAAAATGTTTTATTGATAGGGAGCATTTTTTAAACATTTTCTCCCCGTCATGCCTCTATTTTTATATTTCTTTTCATTCATCTTTTATTCTTTGGCACATGTGGGCCTCCTGTTGCAGTGGACTCTCTCACAGCAGAGCACCGGCTCCGAATACATGCGCTCCAGAGTGCTGGCATGCACTTGGACACATCTGTCTAGCGGCTCTGTGCAACCCGGGATCTTCCGGGGCCAGGGATCGAACTGGTGCCCTTGCACTGCAAGGTGAACTCTCCACACACTGTAGCACCAGAGAAGCCTGATAGGGAGCATTTTTAAAGTCTTTATTAAATTTGCTACAGTATTGCTTGTTTTATGTTTTGGTATTTTTGGCCATGGCACATGGGATCTTAGCTCCCTGACCAGGGATCAAACTTGCATCACCTACATTGGAAGATGAAGTCTTAATCATGGAGCACCATGGAAGTCCCACATGTTTCCTTTGTGATTATCCATAGTTTCTGAAATTCTAGAGCAGGCAGAAGGAAAGTAGCTATTCACCATAAATCAGCCTTTATAAAAATTAGCTAAACAAGCTGGTACAGCATACTTCAAGTATATAAAATGCCCTTATCAGTTAGTAGCACAGGGAATAGTCCAGTAACCAATAGCTCAGTTCCCAGGAGCCAGCCAAGGGCTAGTCATATGAGCAGCACCCTCTGAGAATGCACAAGATGTGAGCAGTCAGGTCTGCTGAGTTAATTTTTCTGCACACTTGCCAACATTGAGAATTTTCATTTTAAACTTATACCCAATTTGATGAGTGTGAAGTAGAATCTCATTAGTATTCCAGTTTGTATTTTCTTGATTACAAGTGAGACTGAAGGAATTGTTTCCTCTTCTATGAATTGTCTACTCATATTTAGTATGTTTTTTCCCCATTAGGATTTTGGTCTTTTTCCTTATTGACTTGCAATTTTTTCCACATTCTGAATATTAATCTTATGTTGGTATATGTTTTGAATATCTGCTCCACTTGTAAGTTACTTTTTTATTATATTTCTAGTTTCTAAAGATATTCTATGAACTAGTGTTGCATGTTTGAGAAAGATTTATATTCATTCATTGATTTATTAGTTTCTTGTGGCTGCTGTGACAAACGGCCCCAAACCAGATTACTCCAAACAATACAAATGTATTCCCACATAGTTCTGGGGGCCAGAAGTCTGAAATTAAGGTTTCAGCATGTTGGTTCTTTTGAAGCCTCTAAGGAAGAATCTATTTCATGCCTCTCATCCAGCTCCTGGTGTCAGCCAGCAATCCTTGACATTTCTGGGCTGGCAGCTGACTTACTCCAATCACATCATATCTATCTTCACATCATTGTCTCTGCTCTGTCTTTCTTTCCAGTTTGTCTCTTGTGAGGACACATCATTGAATTTAGGACCCACAAGATAGTCCAGGATAATTTATTCCTCTCAAAATCCTTAAATTAATTATATATGCAAAGACATAAATGCATATGTTATATGTTATATGCAAAGACTTTTCCCAAGTAAAGTGACATTCAAAGGCATGGGGATTAGGACTAGTGAGTGCTTGACAAAGGTTGGCCATTTGTATCAAAGGTGAGACCTGCTTTGCAGAACACCTGACTACAGTTGTTGATGTCTCCTGAAACTGTCCTCTCTGGAGATTTCGCTGATATTAACCCAAGCTCCAAGTGGGAAGCAGCTGGTTTAGAGGAAAGAATATTGGACAGGTTGTCAAAAAACCTGGCATGGTGGCTTATTACTTGGTTCCTTTTGATGAAAAAGGTATTCCTTTCTTTGCTGTTTTTGAAGAGTTTTGTGTCTACTGTTCCCTGTGTAGGGTCAACATGAGTATTTTTTAAAGTTCCAAAGAGATTTTGTTTTACAAAAAGAGCTCTAAATCCCACAAAATGTTCCCAAGAGGCCTTGCTACTCTCTAAGTCTTAGCCTAGGCTCTCCTTGGCTGAAGAAAGAACCTCATAGTTCACTATGTCCCCATCCACTCAATTCCATCGACTCGAGAAAAGGGATTTACCTTATCCCAAAGAGATGAGGATCTTTGTCTATTAATGGACCAGACAGATTAAATTTGGCTTCCAAAAGGATTCACGTTGATTAAGAATGATATTCAATGAATAGGAAGAGCCAACTCTTAATTGAATATCTGCTCCACTTGTAAGTTACTTTTTTATTATATTTCTAGTTTCTAAAGATATTCTATGAACTAGTGTTGCATGTTTGAGAAAGATTTATATTCATTCATTGATTTATTAGTTTCTTGTGGCTGCTGTGACAAACGGCCCCAAACCAGATTACTCCAAACAATACAAATGTATTCCCACATAGTTCTGGGGGCCAGAAGTCTGAAATTAAGGTTTCAGCATGTTGGTTCTTTTGAAGCCTCTAAGGAAGAATCTATTTCATGCCTCTCATCCAGCTCCTGGTGTCAGCCAGCAATCCTTGACATTTCTGGGCTGGCAGCTGACTTACTCCAATCACATCATATCTATCTTCACATCATTGTCTCTGCTCTGTCTTTCTTTCCAGTTTGTCTCTTGTGAGGACACATCATTGAATTTAGGACCCACAAGATAGTCCAGGATAATTTATTCCTCTCAAAATCCTTAAATTAATTATATATGCAAAGACATAAATGCATATGTTATATGTTATATGCAAAGACTTTTCCCAAGTAAAGTGACATTCAAAGGCATGGGGATTAGGACTAGTGAGTGCTTGACAAAGGTTGGCCATTTGTATCAAAGGTGAGACCTGCTTTGCAGAACACCTGACTACAGTTGTTGATGTCTCCTGAAACTGTCCTCTCTGGAGATTTCGCTGATATTAACCCAAGCTCCAAGTGGGAAGCAGCTGGTTTAGAGGAAAGAATATTGGACAGGTTGTCAAAAAACCTGGCATGGTGGCTTATTACTTGGTTCCTTTTGATGAAAAGGTACTCCTTTCTTTGCTGTTTTTGAAGAGTTTTGTGTCTACTGTTCCCTGTGTAGGGTCAACATGAGTATTTTTTAAAGTTCCAAAGAGATTTTGTTTTACAAAAAGAGCTCTAAATCCCACAAAATGTTCCCAAGAGGCCTTGCTACTCTCTAAGTCTTAGCCTAGGCTCTCCTTGGCTGAAGAAAGAACCTCATAGTTCACTATGTCCCCATCCACTCAATTCCATCGACTCGAGAAAAGGGATTTACCTTATCCCAAAGAGATGAGGATCTTTGTCTATTAATGGACCAGACAGATTAAATTTGGCTTCCAAAAGGATTCACGTTGATTAAGAATGATATTCAATGAATAGGAAGAGCCAACTCTTAATTAAAATCCTGTCTGACTCAAGGAACCCTGCTGAGGTCACTAGATGTATCCCACCAGCTCTTTGAGTCTGGTACTTTCTCATTCTCACTTTATTGATGAGGACACCAGCATTTGGAAAGATCCAAGTAATTTGCAAAAGGTCATAGAAATGCAGACACTTATCTAATTCTTATGTTTAGTCCCAAATTTGAGCACGACACAGACTTGTCAAAGAGTAGGTGATGGAAATCCCAGAAAGTCCCCTTCAAAGAAGAAGAAACTGGGAGCCGCAGGCATCTCTGAACAGCCAGTGTGGTGAGCCGGAGTCTGACCAGGTGGTGGCTGGAGCGTCATGGGGCCTGCTGGATGACTGATCAGTGTTTACTATGTGCCATTCCCTGTGTAGAGTGCTCTCATGTACATCAGTTCTTTTGATCTGAGCATCAGTGGTAAAGAAATACAGACAACCAAACTCATCCAAGAGGACCCAAAGCACAAGTTCGGCTATTTGTCCCCAGTAGTCATTGTTGTTCTTGTTTAGTTGTTAAGTCATGTCTGACTCTCTTGCAACCCAATGGACTGTAGCTTGCAAGGCTCCTCTGTCCATGGGATTCTCCAGGAAAGAGTACTGGAGGAGGGTGCCATTTCCTCCTCCAGGGAATCTTCCTGACCCAGGGATTGAACCTGTGCCTCCTGCATTAGCAGGCAAATCCTTTACTGCTCAGTCACCAGCAAAGCCCCTAGTAGTCATTGCTCTACTCAGAAAACAGGAGGAAAGTAAACAGGCGATGAGTACACTGTTAGTAAAATGTGAGTTAAGAAAACCTAACCAAAAATGCCCCCTTGCTACTCTAAGTCTTAGCCTAGGCTCTCCTTGGCTGAAGAAAGAACCTCATAGTTCACTATGTCCCCATCCACTCAATTCCATCGACTCGAAAAAAGGGGATTTACCTTATCCCAAAGAGATGAGGATCTTTTTCTATTAATGGACCAGACAGATTAAATTTGGCTTCCAAAAGGATTCACGTTGATTAAGAATGATATTCAATGAATAGGAAGAGCCAACTCTTAATTAAAATCCTGTCTGACTCAAGGAACCCTGCTGAGGTCACTAGATGTATCCCACCAGCTCTTTGAGTCTGGTACTTTCTCATTCTCACTTTATTGATGAGGACACCAGCATTTGGAAAGATCCAAGTAATTTGCAAAAGGTCATAGAAATGCAGACACTTATCTAATTCTTATGTTTAGTCCCAAATTTGAGCACGACACAGACTTGTCAAAGAGTAGGTGATGGAAATCCCAGAAAGTCCCCTTCAAAGAAGAAGAAACTGGGAGCCGCAGGCATCTCTGAACAGCCAGTGTGGTGAGCCGGAGTCTGACCAGGTGGTGGCTGGAGCGTCATGGGGCCTGCTGGATGACTGATCAGTGTTTACTATGTGCCATTCCCTGTGTAGAGTGCTCTCATGTACATCAGTTCTTTTGATCTGAGCATCAGTGGTAAAGAAATACAGACAACCAAACTCATCCAAGAGGACCCAAAGCACAAGTTCGGCTATTTGTCCCCAGTAGTCATTGTTGTTCTTGTTTAGTTGTTAAGTCATGTCTGACTCTCTTGCAACCCAATGGACTGTAGCTTGCAAGGCTCCTCTGTCCATGGGATTCTCCAGGAAAGAGTACTGGAGGAGGGTGCCATTTCCTCCTCCAGGGAATCTTCCTGACCCAGGGATTGAACCTGTGCCTCCTGCATTAGCAGGCAAATCCTTTACTGCTCAGTCACCAGCAAAGCCCCTAGTAGTCATTGCTCTACTCAGAAAACAGGAGGAAAGTAAACAGGCGATGAGTACACTATTAGTAAAATGTGAGTTAAGACCCTAACCACACCTAACTTCCTTAGAAATGTGACACATAAAATGTGACAATGACTGTGCAGTCTGCTCCAAAAGTCAACAGACCCTTCAGTGGTATTCCCCAAAGCTACAAGGACTGATTAATGGTCCTCATTAGCCAGTGTAATCGGGTGTTAGGAGTGCTGCAGTTTCTGCCCCGATGGGAATAACAGTTGCCAACTCAAATGTGCAGATCAGCCCTGTTATTAATGAGGCTCACAAAAGTTTTAAGGCACTTTAAAAAATTATAACTTGGCTCCTATTTGGGGTGGTTAAAAGAAATGAAAACAAATTGGACTGTCAGATTGGGTAGTCCCTTACGACTGGTGTAAAGGATTCAGAGAAAGGAATTATCTCAGTTGCAGAAGGCGTTCCTGTTCAATTTTTTAACGATGGTAATGAGGAAAACAAATGTGAAAGGAATGGCTTAGCGATGATATATGTCATCCTGAAGGCATTTTATCACAGGGCGCCAGGATGTCTCAAAGCCTGACACTATTGCTTCTGGAAGGCAATTCATCAAGGAGCAAGGACATTTTAATTGTTATTTGTTAAAAATAGCATCTTGCACTTAACTAACCTAATTTATGGGGCTACCACTTGACCTTCCAGACTGACCCATACATAATTTCTTTGGAATCAATGCTATAATATATGCTTTCATCAGAGTTGGTCTCATAACTGTTGAATGACTCTAAAATTCTGGCGATTGAAGACAAGTCAATCTGGTTCTATATTCCCACATGCTTGGGGAAGGTTTGATGAATATATGTGAAAGTTCTGGAATGGAAAATCATTCTAGGGTGCTTTCTGTGTCTGAGACAGGGGGTAGATAGTGTATGGAATATAGAGATGCAGAAGACAGGGGCCCTGCCCTTCAAAAAGGTGACCATCGGAATTAAGATGTAAGACAGGCTTTGTGTCACATGCCATCACCTTTTGGATGGTTGGTAGTTACAACATCTGTCATGGGTGAGTGGGGAAGATGGCAGAGTGTTGCATATTTTCCATCCCTGGTTAAAAGAGAACAGCAGATATAATACAACAGAAGACTCTTGAGAGTCCCTTGGATTTCAAGGAGATCAAACCAGTAGTCAGTCCTAAAGGAAATTAACCATGAATATTCATTGGAAGGACTGAGGCTAAAGTGGAAGCTCCAATACTTTGACCACCTGAGACAAAGAGCCAATTCACTGGAAAAGACTCTGAGGGTGGGAGAAGGGGGTGACAGAGGATGACATGGTTGGATGGCATCACCAACCAGCCATCAATGGACATGAGTTTGAGCAAACTCCAGGAGATAGTGAAGGACAGGAAGGCCTAGTGTGTTGCAGTCCATGGGTCACAAAGAGTTGGACATGACTGAATGGCTGAACAACAACATAGCAAATGTCAAGGAGCATAAGAATCATAAATAACACCTTGTGTCAGTTCTTTTGAGGGTAGAAATGCCTTCCCTTCTCAGGACCAGTGGTGGTCCTGGCCCACTGTGGACAGACTGTATGCACTTCTTGAGGAAAGTGACAAGTATTGCTGTGCAGCTCAGATATAAGTGATGGGAGCAGGTCTAAGGACACGTTCCTGAAAGCATGGCAGAATAGTGTCGTGGTCACCTTGTAAGTGACCACACATCCTCCTCCTGATGCTGCAAACCCCACATGTTCCTCAGTCTTTGGAAATTTCACAGAATTTGCCACACAGCAGAGCTTGCCCTTTCGAATCAGATGAAGCAGTTTCATTTTTTATGCCTAAATTGTAACTTTGAGAAGCCCTCCAGGTTGTATTGATGGAAACACATTAGAAACTCCATAGACTGAAAAGCTTACCATGGCATTGACATATGAAATTCAGAGTAAGACTGCCACTAAACCACAAAATAGTTTATTTTTCAGAATGACGTGAAGTTTACATACATGCTGAGGTTTAAATGCCATCTTGCTGGGCTTTTTTTTTTTTTTTTAATTTTTTGGCCTCTTTTATTGAATTTTTTTATCCATTTATTTTCATCCATATTTGTTCTTTGGCCTGTGTGGGTCTCCCTTCGCAGTGGCCTCTCTTGTTGCAATGCACCAGTTCTGGGCACATGCGCTCCAGAGAGCTGGCTCATACTTGGACACACCAGTCCAGCCACTCCGCGGCATGTGGGATCTTCCCAGGCCAGGGATCGAACTGGTGCCCCTTGCACTGCAAGGTGGACTCTTTACCCACTGGACCACCAGAGCAGCCCCTCTTGCTGGATTTAAAAATCTCCTCTCTTCCCCTGTTTTGCTGGTGCCTTTGCTCATTGGATAATCCAATCCTTACTGTGGTCCTCTGTCTCAGACAGGCATGGGGGCAGGTGGGACAAAGAACAGCACCTTATGTCATTCTTGGGCCAGGCCCACATTCATTCCATGCTTTACCTGTTCTAACTCCAACTTCAGTGGCTTTTCACTCTGCCCTCAGAGACAGAAAAGGATCATCAGTGGACAAAACTGAACAGGGTCATAGGACGTGCTTTGCATCCAGATGGAGATAGATGTAATTCATCTTGATGCCTCTGCTTTCAGGAGAGCCAAGGTTTCCAGGGAGGGGCTTCTCCTGGCAGTCCGCTGGGTACCTTGGCACTGCTCCCACCTGACATTAAAGCCTTCTGGAGTCCTCATAAGATCCAATGCAACCAGCCTGCTCAGCTGAAACTAGACTTTGGGGAAATTCCTTGGCTTTACATAATTCTGATTGTAACACTCTGAAAAGACAGATGTTTGCCCCTAGGTCTCAGCAGATATAAAAGTTTGCTCCATCTGCCATCACATCCTAGTCCAAAGAGGGCATTTGTAGCCAGCACTTCCCACATCACCCTGGAAGAACAGTGTTGATGGTGTCTGGCGACTACCATCCAGAGAGGAGAAGTTGGATGGAGAGTCTTCCTCCTCCTCTGACTTGTCTTCCCAAGTGATGCCAAAAGCCTGTCTCGGTTCATTAATAAACTTCATGGCTGAGACACACTCATTTTGACTATCAAACTCAACACACATTTCTTGCCTATGAGTGCTGCCCTAGGCTGAACATTGGGAATCCAAAGACAGCTTCTGTCCCACTCAAGTCACTGTCCAATGAGGGAGAAATACACATAGTTAAACATGTGTAACCCAGTGTGATGGGGGCTGTCATGGTGGAATGACCATCCTTTATCATATTTTATAATCTATCCAGTAGGAAGTCCTGATATTTAGAATCTGATCACCTCTGCCCAGAATCCTTTACTGTCTCCCCATTTCTCTTATTGCAAAACCCCAAATGTCTTCAAAATGGCCAACCAAGCTGCCGTAGCCTGGTCCCCACAGACTTTGTGAACAGTCTTGCTTATCATTTTTTCCAGACAAAGGGGTTTTCTGCCCTAAACACTTGTTACTTATCTGGTCTTCAGTCTGGAATGCTCCTCCCCAGCATGGGTAACTCCCTATGCTGCCTCAACTTTGTGCTCAAGTGTTATATACTCAATGAAGTCTACCCTGACCCCCTATGTTAAACTGGAAGCCTCTTCCTTATGCCCATGCTCTACTTCCATCTTGCCCTGCTCTAAAATTCCCCATGGCCTTCACTTGTGTCCAGTGTTCTCTATTTTATTTGTGTGTTGTTACTTGTGGTCCACAGTGGAATTACCATCTCTACAGGGCAGGAGTTTTGTCTATCGATTCCTGGATGTATCCCAGAGTCTAGGGTGGTACCTGGCACATGGTAATTGTTGTTGTTCAGTTGCTCAGTTGTGTCCAGCTCTAAGTGATCCCATGGACTGCAGCACTCCAAGGTTCCCTGTCCTTCACCATCTTCTGGAGCCTACTCAAACTCATGCCAATGAGTTGATGATACCATTCAACTATCTCATCCTCTGTCACCCCCTTCTCCTCTTGCCCTCAATCTTTCCCAGTATTTGGGTCTTCTCCAATGAGGCACATGGTAGATTTTCAGTGAATAATTTGCTGGGTGAATGTGTGATAGCAGGCATGTGCGAGATGCTGTAGAAACAGGGAGGAACTATTACAAAGGACTGGTGTGATGTCTAAAAGTATCAGTCACGAGGATGCAGCTTCTGAACCGTGAGCTCTACTGGCAGATGGAGCCATGATGAGGAGACAGGCTATCCAAAGCCTATGAGTGCTGCCCTAGGCTGAACATTGGGAATCCAAAGACAGCTTCTGTCCCACTCAAGTCACTGTCCAATGAGGGAGAAATACACATAGTTAAACATGTGTAACCCAGTGTGATGGGGGCTGTCATGGTGGAATGACCATCCTTTATCATATTTTATAATCTATCCAGTAGGAAGTCCTGATATTTAGAATCTGATCACCTCTGCCCAGAATCCTTTACTGTCTCCCCATTTCTCTTATTGCAAAACCCCAAATGTCTTCAAAATGGCCAACCAAGCTGCCGTAGCCTGGTCCCCACAGACTTTGTGAACAGTCTTGCTTATCATTTTTTCCAGACAAAGGGTTTTCTGCCCTAAACACTTGTTACTTATCTGGTCTTCAGTCTGGAATGCTCCTCCCCAGCATGGGTAACTCCCTATGCTGCCTCAACTTTGTGCTCAAGTGTTATATACTCAATGAAGTCTACCCTGACCCCCTATGTTAAACTGGAAGCCTCTTCCTTATGCCCATGCTCTACTTCCATCTTGCCCTGCTCTAAAATTCCCCATGGCCTTCACTTGTGTCCAGTGTTCTCTATTTTATTTGTGTGTTGTTACTTGTGGTCCACAGTGGAATTACCATCTCTACAGGGCAGGAGTTTTGTCTATCGATTCCTGGATGTATCCCAGAGTCTAGGGTGGTACCTGGCACATGGTAATTGTTGTTGTTCAGTTGCTCAGTTGTGTCCAGCTCTAAGTGATCCCATGGACTGCAGCACTCCAAGGTTCCCTGTCCTTCACCATCTTCTGGAGCCTACTCAAACTCATGCCAATGAGTTGATGATACCATTCAACTATCTCATCCTCTGTCACCCCCTTCTCCTCTTGCCCTCAATCTTTCCCAGTATTTGGGTCTTCTCCAATGAGGCACATGGTAGATTTTCAGTGAATAATTTGCTGGGTGAATGTGTGATAGCAGGCATGTGCGAGATGCTGTAGAAACAGGGAGGAACTATTACAAAGGACTGGTGTGATGTCTAAAAGTATCAGTCACGAGGATGCAGCTTCTGAACCGTGAGCTCTACTGGCAGATGGAGCCATGATGAGGAGACAGGAGTCAGGCTGCTTCTCAGGCAGTGGGAATAGTGATCACAAAGGCAAGGGTCAGAAAGAAAATTTAGAGAGCACACTTGTTCCAATGACAATTTTATACCATCTTAGTATGTTTTCCCCAGACTCTTTATCTTAAATGATTCATCTTGGTCTTATAAAGTTCTGATGTTTTGTAGGCTTAGCTAAATCTGAGTCAAAATTCCTTGGGTTTACAGTTCTGCTTTGAAAATCAAATTCCTATCAGAAGATTGAAATTTGAAACCTGAAAATGTAGGGTATCCTCACCCATTCCAGACAGATTTCTAAGTTATTCAAAAGCATGATTCTATGCATTTCAAGCTGTGTAGCCGAAATCCAATTGATTGGTATTGATTTTCACAGGGAAAGGAATGAAAACATCAGTCAAGGCAACTGATTGGTGGTAGAAACCTCTCCACATTGTCTTTTAGGGCAGAAGTCAGTCAAGTTTGACTACACCTAATGTGTATCTCTGAGGAACTTGATAAGATACTATATGACATGCTGGCTTGCTTTTCACTCTTTGTGATTGTGCTTAATTGTTCAGTCATTTCCAACTCTTGTGACCCCATGGACTGTAGCTCACCAGGCTCCTCTGTCTGTGGGGATTCACCAGACAGGAATACTGGAGTGGGTCGCCATGCCCTTCTCTATGAATCTTCCCAACCTGGGAACTGAACCCAGGTCTCCCACATTTTAGGCAGATTCTTTACCCTCTCAGCCACCAGGGAAGCCCAGTTTTCACTCAGGGGAATCAAACAGTATAGATGAAGTGGGATACCATCCAAATTTCTTCAGAATTATAAAGAAAATTAAATCAAAATTTAGGAATTATATATGCAAAGCTTATAAAACAACAAAACTCTACATGGTGTGTAGAGTTGGGGGTGTGGTTTAGTAGAAAAAGCTCTAGATTTTGAGGTCTAAATCCAGCATTAAAGTACTGGCTTCATTGCCGGGACCTTGACCAGAAGCAATGTGTATACATCAGGATGTGATGTGTAACCAAAGCTGGTGTGATGTCTAAAAGTATCAGTCACGAGGATGCAGCTTCTGAACCGTGAGCTCTACTGGCAGATGGAGCCATGATGAGGAGACAGGAGTCAGGCTGCTTCTCAGGCAGTGGGAATAGTGATCACAAAGGCAAGGGTCAGAAAGAAAATTTAGAGAGCACACTTGTTCCAATGACAATTTTATACCATCTTAGTATGTTTTCCCCAGACTCTTTATCTTAAATGATTCATCTTGGTCTTATAAAGTTCTGATGTTTTGTAGGCTTAGCTAAATCTGAGTCAAAATTCCTTGGGTTTACAGTTCTGCTTTGAAAATCAAATTCCTATCAGAAGATTGAAATTTGAAACCTGAAAATGTAGGGTATCCTCACCCATTCCAGACAGATTTCTAAGTTATTCAAAAGCATGATTCTATGCATTTCAAGCTGTGTAGCCCGAAATCCAATTGATTGGTATTGATTTTCACAGGGAAAGGAATGAAAACATCAGTCAAGGCAACTGATTGGTGGTAGAAACCTCTCCACATTGTCTTTTAGGGCAGAAGTCAGTCAAGTTTGACTACACCTAATGTGTATCTCTGAGGAACTTGATAAGATACTATATGACATGCTGGCTTGCTTTTCACTCTTTGTGATTGTGCTTAATTGTTCAGTCATTTCCAACTCTTGTGACCCCATGGACTGTAGCTCACCAGGCTCCTCTGTCTGTGGGGATTCACCAGACAGGAATACTGGAGTGGGTCGCCATGCCCTTCTCTATGAATCTTCCCAACCTGGGAACTGAACCCAGGTCTCCCACATTTTAGGCAGATTCTTTACCCTCTCAGCCACCAGGGAAGCCCAGTTTTCACTCAGGGGAATCAAACAGTATAGATGAAGTGGGATACCATCCAAATTTCTTCAGAATTATAAAGAAAATTAAATCAAAATTTAGGAATTATATATGCAAAGCTTATAAAACAACAAAACTCTACATGGTGTGTAGAGTTGGGGGTGTGGTTTAGTAGAAAAAGCTCTAGATTTTGAGGTCTAAATCCAGCATTAAAGTACTGGCTTCATTGCTGGGACCTTGACCAGAAGACTTCATTTTTCTGAGCCCAGGTTGCCTCAGTTACAAACAGTAGGGTTTACTGTGTGAGAAAGCCCCACATAGATGCTCAAAACTTATTAGTGAAATTGCGGTATTGAAGTTATAATTCAGACAGACATTCACAAATATTTTGTAAATAAAAAGGAAGCTAACTCTAGCATTTTTTAGTCAAAATGATAGAATACACAGATTACAGAAAGAGATGACAGTGGTTTAGAGAACACTGTTTTGTGTTCTCTAATGTTATTGATGAAGTTGGTATTCATTACTACAACACTGATTCACGTGGAAGTGAAATGGAATGCCATATGCCTTGCTGAAGGAACAGAGCCATAATTCATTACTGTTATAATAAAATCATTAGAATTACATATTGCCAACATAATGAACACAGTCACAAAGCTTTGGAAAAAAAACAGCTCATAAGCAAGCTTCCATTGGTAGGAATACTTGAGTGATCCTAATCCTGTGGCCCTTTCTTTATCCCAAAGCCATCACCAGACATTGGATGAAGAAAACAAGAAGAGAAAGATTGTATTCGGGGAGAAAAGGCTGGAACACTGAGTCCTTAACTGACCTATTTATAGTCTCTTTACTGGACAACTTGTCCTTACGTTTGGCTGACCAGTATCCACACTCCTTTTCATGTTTGAGGACCCCCCACCTGCTGTGGCTTAGGAGGAGTCAGGGTCCATGGGGAGAGGATGACAGCGCCACAGTTTTCCTTTTGATGACACCACCCATGACAGAGAATAGGCTCTGGTTTCATATGCTTTGCCAAGACATGGAACAAAGCACACTCATGACTGAACAGGGTTTGGGAAATATTTGGGACTATACTTGAGGTGGACAAAGACACTTGACCTTGTATAAAAGTGTGAAACAGCATGCAAGATTTAGAGAATAAATACATGGTTCTTTTCTTTTTTTTTTTTAAGATTTATTTATTTATTTATTTTGGGTGGGGTGGGGAGGGAGGGGGACGGGCAGGCCACTTCTATTGGTCTTTCATTTCTCTATTTACATCCGTCTTTGTTCTTTGACTCCTGTGGGCCTCCCATCGCGGTGGTGTCTGTTGTTGCAGAGCGCCGGTTCTGGGCACATGTGCTCCAGACCTCCGGCTCGGTCATTGGACATATCGGTCCAGCCGCTCTGCGGCATGTGGGATCTTCCCAGGCCAGGGACCGAACCGGCACCCCTTGCACTGCAAGGCGGTGTCCTTACCCACTGGACTACCAGGAGAAGCCCAATACATGGTTCTTTGAGTATGACTTGCAAGGAAATTCATGACAGAATTTTAGCATAAAATGAGGTACACAATGCAAATGAAAAGGGTTTGCAAATTGTAAAATACTACAAATTTGTTGCCTTGTTTTAGTCTTCACCTACCAGGATTATTTACAAACTGCACGAGACAGTACTTACCTAACATTGCTCTGTAGGTAATGCCAAGTGCTGACAAATATGTTGGAGAATGAATGGGAAACCTCATCCCCTTGTAGAAGGATAGTCCATTAACCTTGCTATTTGGGAGAGCAATTCTGTCAGCCTTTAGGGAAACTATATATGCACACACTCTAAGATCCAGCCAGCCCACTTCAAAGAAAATCTCTTAGCTCACAAAGAGGCTTGTGCAAGGATGTTTACTACATCCTTGTTTGTAATAACGAAGGTTTGGACAAAAGCTAGATAGGCAGCAGTAACAGGAATTAATAAATGTGATGTGTAAAAAGGAATATCATACGGCTGTGAAAACAAACATCTATGTACCAATCAAGCCCAACAAGCCCAACGGGAGAAAGATGAAAGCCTCAACCAGTCTCTTTTGCAAACTCTGAATGAACATATAAAAACAGTGTCAACTCATTGGTTAGCAGAGACAACTGAGGTCATGTTTTACAGCTACAACACCAGCACAAGTGTAACGCTGACAGTATCAAAGCTTTGAGAAGCCTGCTGCCACTGGAAAACTGATTCTTTGCTGGAGGGAGTGCCAATCTCTGCAGACACTTTGGACATAAATTAGTGAAGTGGACGACGTGTGTACTCCTAACCCAGCGACTCTGTTTTGCGGCATAGAGACACTCCTGTACATACGCTTAAGGATGCTCATACCAGCTTTGTGATAGTAAAAAGCTGCAGACAACCCAAATGTCTAAGGGTGAAAAATGGATAAACAATGATGCACAGCTATGAAAATGTTATTATAGCAATTATGACCATCTGCTGGAAAGAATCTCACATACATAATGTTGAATTTTTAAAAATTGCATAAGAGTACATATAATTCTCCCTACTCAATGCTCTGTGATAACCTGAAAAAGAATAGATATATGTATATGTATAACTAAATCACCTTGCTGTATGCCTGTAACTAACAAGGTTGTAAATCAACCATACTCCAATATAAAATCAACACTAAAAAATAATACATGTAATTCTACTTCTGTAAAGTTGAAAATCACGCAGAACTAGAGAACATACTATTTTGGAGTATATAGTATATATGGCAAGAGCCGTAAAGGAAGTTAAGGAAAGCATAAACACAGATTTGGGATTCCATTATCTACTGGTGAGGAAATGTGGTCGAATCAGAGGGCACCTTATTTTGAGGGTACTGAGAATCTAACAGCAGGTGATGGACACTGGTGTTCCTTTTATTTTTTAATCTCAATACTCTTTATATATTAACATCAATAAATATTAGGCATGTAATAGTGAATGAAAAATGAAAAAAACCAAATGATACACCTAGTGCAGTACTGTTTGGAGAACAAGAATAATCCACACTAGCAAAGAATGCTAAGAATGCCTCTGTTGCTGTTGTTTAGTCACGAGGTCATGTCTGACCCTTTTGTGACCCCATGAATTATAACCTACCATCTCTGTCTGTGGGATTTCCCAGGCAAAAATAATGGAATGGGTTGCCATTTCCTTCTCCAGGGGATCTTCCTGACTCAGGAATCCAGCCTGCATCTCCTGCATTGCAGGAGGTTTCTTTAACAATGAGCCACCTGGGAAGCCCCCCAAATGCCTCTAGGTGTAAATAAAGCCACACAGCCCCTGGAGGAGGAAGTGGCAGTCCACTCCACTATTCTTTCCTGGAGAATCCCATTGACAGAGGAGTGGCCATTCTCCCCCATCATGCCATCGTGAAGTGGACGACGTGTGTCCTCCTAACCCAGCGACTCTGTTTTGCGGCATAGAGACACTCCTGTACATACGCTTAAGGATGCTCATACCAGCTTTGTGATAGTAAAAAGCTGCAGACAACCCAAATGTCTAAGGGTGAAAAATGGATAAACAATGATGCACAGCTATGAAAATGTTATTATAGCAATTATGACCATCTGCTGGAAAGAATCTCACATACATAATGTTGAATTTTTAAAAATTGCATAAGAGTACATATAATTCTCCCTACTCAATGCTCTGTGATAACCTGAAAAAGAATAGATATATGTATATGTATAACTAAATCACCTTGCTGTATGCCTGTAACTAACAAGGTTGTAAATCAACCATACTCCAATATAAAATCAACACTAAAAAATAATACATGTAATTCTACTTCTGTAAAGTTGAAAATCACGCAGAACTAGAGAACATACTATTTTGGAGTATATAGTATATATGGCAAGAGCCGTAAAGGAAGTTAAGGAAAGCATAAACACAGATTTGGGATTCCATTATCTACTGGTGAGGAAATGTGGTCGAATCAGAGGGCACCTTATTTTGAGGGTACTGAGAATCTAACAGCAGGTGATGGACACTGGTGTTCCTTTTATTTTTTAATCTCAATACTCTTTATATATTAACATCAATAAATATTAGGCATGTAATAGTGAATGAAAAATGAAAAAAACCAAATGATACACCTAGTGCAGTACTGTTTGGAGAACAAGAATAATCCACACTAGCAAAGAATGCTAAGAATGCCTCTGTTGCTGTTGTTTAGTCACGAGGTCATGTCTGACCCTTTTGTGACCCCATGAATTATAACCTACCATCTCTGTCTGTGGGATTTCCCAGGCAAAAATAATGGAATGGGTTGCCATTTCCTTCTCCAGGGGATCTTCCTGACTCAGGAATCCAGCCTGCATCTCCTGCATTGCAGGAGGTTTCTTTAACAATGAGCCACCTGGGAAGCCCCCCAAATGCCTCTAGGTGTAAATAAAGCCACACAGCCCCTGGAGGAGGAAGTGGCAGTCCACTCCACTATTCTTTCCTGGAGAATCCCATTGACAGAGGAGCCTGTGGGGCTACAGTGTCTGGGTCTCAAAGAGACCCAACGGAGTGATTAAGCATGCATGCACACATGCATCTTTATACTAAAGGATATTAGAATAATTTAATACTGGCCAAGTGGGCTTCCCTGGTAGTCCAGTGGGTAAGGACACCGCCTTGCAGTGCAAGGGGCGCCAGCTCAATCCCTGGCTTGGGAGGAGCCCATATGCCGAGGAGCGGCTGGACCGATGTGTCCAACTACCAAGCTGGAGCTCTGGAGCACATGCACCCAGAGCCAGTGCTCTGCGACGAGAAAGGCCACTGTGATGGGAGGCCCACAGGGGCCAAAGAACAAAGATAAATAAATGAAAGATCAATAGAAGTGGCCCCCCAAAATAAAATACTGGCCAAAGTGATATGACTGAGTGCCAAAAAATGGATGCTTTCAAATTAATTTGATGCTTTCAAATTATGACTTTGGAGAAGCCTCTGTAGAGTCCCGTGAACAGCAAGGAGATCAAACCAGTTAATCCTAAAGGAAATCAGCCCTTAATATTCATTGGAAGAACTGAGGCTGAAACGCCAATATTTTAGCCACCTGATGTGAAGACTGTACTCATTGGGAAAGACCCTGATGCTGGGAAAGTTTGATGGCAGTAGGCGAAGGGGCAGCAGAGGATAAGATGGTTGGATGGTATCACTGACTCAATGGGCATGAATTTGAGCAAACTCCATGAGATAGTGAAGGACAGGGAAGCCTGGCATGCTGCAGTCCATGGGGTTACAAAGAGTTGGACCTGATTTAGCCATTGAACAACACCAATAACACAATGATAAGGCAGGGGAAAAAGCAAGGTAGTGATTAGAAAAGAAAAAGTAAAAGTGTTATTTTCAGAAGATATTATCTAGACATCACCTAGCAAGTCCTGCTGGATTACTGGAAAGCTACTATTACCAGTAAGACAACACATTCAATGAGGTGATGAGACATGAAATAAATATACATATATCATAAGGCTTCCCTGTATGTCAGCAACACATTATTTAGGAAGTTTGATGAGAAAACATGCCATTCATGTAGCCACCCTTGAGGGGATGCTGGGTTCCCTTGTCTAAGCCCAGAGTGTCACAATGTCTCTCCTAAAAAGGATCCCCTCTTCTTTTTGCCCTCAGCCACCTGTACCCCCTTCCAGAGGGCTTGGGGAGAGCTAAGGTCTTTGGAACTCCTCTACTGTCCTTGACACACTTTCCCTACGACACAGAAGAACTGCAGCCCTGCCTCCAACACAGACACCTTCAAAATCATTCCTCCCAGTACAGTGTCAGCTACTCTGAACCACATTTCCAATCACATTGCCAATTCAGAAGGTTCTGTATTTGCATCACTAAGAGGTCCATTTGGCTGGTTTTCCTGGGAAAAATGGAATAATCCCCTCAAATGCACTAATGAAGTCTCTTCCTCCTGCCAGACAGAAAGGGCTTGTTTAGAGCTCTCAAGTGACAGATTTCTTTCTTTTTGCTTTTTTTAAACCTCCCTCTTTCAAAAGCAATAGTTCTGGACAGGATTATCTATGATGGTAGAAACTCAAAAGCCGTGAGTTCTGGGCGTGGGGCTTAACTGGACGGGCAAGAGGATGTTCTGCTCAGATGGTGAAGAGTCTTCCTGCAATGTGGGAGACCCAGGTTCAATCCCTGAGTTGGGAAGACCCCCTGGAGAAGGGAATAGCAGCCCACTCCAGTATTCTTGCCTGCAAAATTCCATAACAGAGGAGCCTTGTGGGCTACAGTCCTTGGGGTCACAAAGAGTCAGAACACGACTGAGCGACTACACTTTCCGCAGGTGTACACAACTGTCAAAAATCACTGACTAGAACATCTACATTTTATTGTATGTAAGTCATACAAAAATAGCTATAGTTCTCAAATGTTAAGGTGCCTCACGGGTCTTGTTTACAGGCTTCTGTGCATTCTGTAGGACTTCCCAGGTGGTACTAGTGGTAAAGAATCTGCCTGCCAAGTCAGGAGGTGTTAGAGACGTGAGTTTGATTCCTGGGTCAGGAAGATCCCCTAGAGGAGGAAATGGCAACCCACTCTATTTTCAGAAGATATTCAGCATCATGCAAGTCCTCTACCAAAAAAATTTTCAATGAGGTGATGAGACATGAAATAAATATACATATATCATAAGGCTTCCTGTATGTCAGCAACACATTATTTAGGAAGTTTGATGAGAAAACATGCCATTCATGTAGCCACCCTTGAGGGGATGCTGGGTTCCCTTGTCTAAGCCCAGAGTGTCACAATGTCTCTCCTAAAAAGGATCCCCTCTTCTTTTTGCCCTCAGCCACCTGTACCCCCTTCCAGAGGGCTTGGGGAGAGCTAAGGTCTTTGGAACTCCTCTACTGTCCTTGACACACTTTCCCTACGACACAGAAGAACTGCAGCCCTGCCTCCAACACAGACACCTTCAAAATCATTCCTCCCAGTACAGTGTCAGCTACTCTGAACCACATTTCCAATCACATTGCCAATTCAGAAGGTTCTGTATTTGCATCACTAAGAGGTCCATTTGGCTGGTTTTCCTGGGAAAAATGGAATAATCCCCTCAAATGCACTAATGAAGTCTCTTCCTCCTGCCAGACAGAAAGGGCTTGTTTAGAGCTCTCAAGTGACAGATTTCTTTCTTTTTGCTTTTTTTAAACCTCCCTCTTTCAAAAGCAATAGTTCTGGACAGGATTATCTATGATGGTAGAAACTCAAAAGCCGTGAGTTCTGGGCGTGGGGCTTAACTGGACGGGCAAGAGGATGTTCTGCTCAGATGGTGAAGAGTCTTCCTGCAATGTGGGAGACCCAGGTTCAATCCCTGAGTTGGGAAGACCCCCTGGAGAAGGGAATAGCAGCCCACTCCAGTATTCTTGCCTGCAAAATTCCATAACAGAGGAGCCTTGTGGGCTACAGTCCTTGGGGTCACAAAGAGTCAGAACACGACTGAGCGACTACACTTTCCGCAGGTGTACACAACTGTCAAAAATCACTGACTAGAACATCTACATTTTATTGTATGTAAGTCATACAAAAATAGCTATAGTTCTCAAATGTTAAGGTGCCTCACGGGTCTTGTTTACAGGCTTCTGTGCATTCTGTAGGACTTCCCAGGTGGTACTAGTGGTAAAGAATCTGCCTGCCAAGTCAGGAGGTGTTAGAGACGTGAGTTTGATTCCTGGGTCAGGAAGATCCCCTAGAGGAGGAAATGGCAACCCACTCTAGTGTTCTCATGTGGAGAATCTCATGGGCAGAGGAGCCTGGTGGGCTGTGGTTCATAGGGTCACAAAAAGTCAGACACAACTGAAGTGACTTAACAGGCACACAGGTGCCATGTGTGTCAGGTAGGTCTCATCATTTCCCCACATACCTTTGATACTACGGGGCCTGGAAGCTTCTATGGGCACATTCTAGTGACATGGGCCTGGAGCCATCATCTATCTCTGTTCTGGGAAGAACAGAACCATAGCCTTAGCTAAGTCAAGAGAACTGTGTTGCCATCAGGAAAGATCGTGTTGATTTCCTTTAAGTGTCCAGAAGATGCTATTGTCTCTGCAGGTATCCCTACCCTTCCTCTGAGGTGGAATTTGAAGTTTACCCACAAGCTTGCCCTGAATCATGAATCTTTCCAACTTTTTCTACATCCTTGTGGCATGGCTAGAAGTTTCTATGACGAAAGTCACAGCTATGGGGGGAGATGCAGTTTCTTTCTGGTAGATCTCTGCTAGAATTCAGAAAAGTGACAGGGAACATGAAGAGGTTAAAGAACTTAGATTCAGAAGGAGATGCCAGGGTATCAAAAAGAAAGCTAAAGAAAGCACAAGAAAGGAGGAGGGTTGCCACATAATGGACCAGAACCATCAATAGATTCTAAGTACAGAAAGAAAATGGATTAGGTTATCTCCAATTTTGCAAAGTAAAACCGAAGTCAGTGGGCCCCAGACATCCAAGCCATTCTACGAGGAATTTCTATTAGCTGTGTTTTGCTATACAGTAAATTGCCCCAAACTAATTGTCTTAAAACACCCAAACATCATTTCCTAGTTTCTATGGGTTGAGAACAAAGAGTCAGAACACGACTGAGCGACTACACTTTCCGCAGGTGTACACAACTGTCAAAATCACTGACTAGAACATCTACATTTTATTGTATGTAAGTCATACAAAAATAGCTATAGTTCTCAAATGTTAAGGTGCCTCACGGGTCTTGTTTACAGGCTTCTGTGCATTCTGTAGGACTTCCCAGGTGGTACTAGTGGTAAAGAATCTGCCTGCCAAGTCAGGAGGTGTTAGAGACGTGAGTTTGATTCCTGGGTCAGGAAGATCCCCTAGAGGAGGAAATGGCAACCCACTCTAGTGTTCTCATGTGGAGAATCTCATGGGCAGAGGAGCCTGGTGGGCTGTGGTTCATAGGGTCACAAAAAGTCAGACACAACTGAAGTGACTTAACAGGCACACAGGTGCCATGTGTGTCAGGTAGGTCTCATCATTTCCCCACATACCTTTGATACTACGGGGCCTGGAAGCTTCTATGGGCACATTCTAGTGACATGGGCCTGGAGCCATCATCTATCTCTGTTCTGGGAAGAACAGAACCATAGCCTTAGCTAAGTCAAGAGAACTGTGTTGCCATCAGGAAAGATCGTGTTGATTTCCTTTAAGTGTCCAGAAGATGCTATTGTCTCTGCAGGTATCCCTACCCTTCCTCTGAGGTGGAATTTGAAGTTTACCCACAAGCTTGCCCTGAATCATGAATCTTTCCAACTTTTTCTACATCCTTGTGGCATGGCTAGAAGTTTCTATGACGAAAGTCACAGCTATGGGGGGAGATGCAGTTTCTTTCTGGTAGATCTCTGCTAGAATTCAGAAAAGTGACAGGGAACATGAAGAGGTTAAAGAACTTAGATTCAGAAGGAGATGCCAGGGTATCAAAAAGAAAGCTAAAGAAAGCACAAGAAAGGAGGAGGGTTGCCACATAATGGACCAGAACCATCAATAGATTCTAAGTACAGAAAGAAAATGGATTAGGTTATCTCCAATTTTGCAAAGTAAAACCGAAGTCAGTGGGCCCCCAGACATCCAAGCCATTCTACGAGGAATTTCTATTAGCTGTGTTTTGCTATACAGTAAATTGCCCCCAAACTAATTGTCTTAAAAACACCCAAACATCATTTCCTAGTTTCTATGGGTTGAGAATTCTTGAGCAGCTTAGCTGGATGGTTATGGCTCAAGGTGTCCATGGGTCTTATGCTGTAGTGATCATTAGAAGGATAGTGTAGGATGCTAGTGATCATCAAAAGGCTTGACTGTGGCTGGAGAATGCACTTCCAGGCTGTGGGCAGAGGGCTCGAATTCCTTCTTTGCAGATTGCTTCCCAAGATACTTTAGTAATCACAGCATGGCAGTCAGCCTCCCGTAGAGGATGTTATCCAAAAGAGAACAGCAAGGAGAAGGCCATATTGTCATTTATGACATAGTATTGAAAGATACACAGCATCATTTCCTCCACATTCTGTCGGTTAGAGATGAGTCACTGCATGGTCCGTACTCAAGAGGAGCAGAATTGAGCTTTGGTTTTTCAATGGAGGAGTATTAGAAAATTTGTGGATATATTTTATTTTATTTTATTATTTTTTTTCTGAGTTCTTTTTTTTTTAATTTTATTTTTTTTCCTTTATTTTAAAGATTTTACAGAGTTTTGTTGTTCACCAATGTGTATGTTCCCAGATCATTCATATGTATATCCCTGGACCCTCCCCCCACCCAGTTCCCCCCCTCCCATCCCTCCAGACCATCACCCCAAGTGGTTGTAGGTACTCCTATTCCCCTAGCACAATGACAATAGCTATCTTTTCCACACATGACAGTATAGGTTTCCATGTTACTCCCTCCATGCCTCCCTCCCACTGTTCGGTCTTCACAATGTCTTTATGTCTATTCTGTTTTTTCATGAGTTCACTGCGTGTGTTATCATGACCATTTTACTAGATCTCATATATATGAGTTAGTATACTATACTTGTCTTTCTCTTTTTGACTTACTTCACTTTTGATGATAGGTTCTAGAGCCAGCCACCTCATTAGGACTGAGTCTTCTGCATTTCTTTTAACAGCTGAGTAGTATTCCATTGTATATATGTACCAGGGCTTCTGTATCCATTCATTTGTCGATGGACATCTAGGTTGCTTCCATGTTCTGGCTAATGTATAGAGAGCTGCAATGAACATTGGGGTACAGGTACCTCTTTCAGTTTTGATTTCACCAGGATATAGGCCTAATAGTGGGATTGCTGGGTCATAGGGTGCTTCTATTTTTAGTTTTTGAAGGAATCTCCATACTGTCTTCCATAGAGGCTGTGTCAATTTACATTCCCACCAGCAATGCAAGAGGGTTCCCTTTTCTCCGCACCCTCTCCAGCATTTGTTGTGTCGATTTGTTGATGATGGCCATTCTGACAGGTGTGAGGTGATATCTCATTGTGGTTTTAATTTGCATTTCTCTAATAGTAAGCAAGGTTGAGCATTGTTTCATGTGCTTTTGGGCCATCCATATGTCCTCTTTGGAGAGGTGTCTCTTTAGATCTTTTTCCGATTTTTTGATTGAGTTGTTAGTTTTTCCTGTGCTGAGCTGTCTGAGTTGCTTGTAGATTTTGGAGATTAATTCTTTGTCTGTTGTTTCATTTGCTATGATTTTCTCCCACTCTGTGGGGTGTCTGTTCAGCTTTTTTGTAATTTCTTTTGCTGTACAAAAGCTTTTAAGTTTCATGAGGTCCCACATGTTCACTTTTCTTTTCAGTTCCACTATTCTAGTAGGTGGGTCAGAGAAGATCTTGCTTTGATTGATGTCCTTGAGGGTTTTGCCTATATTCTCCTCCAAGAGTTTGATGGTTTCTGGTCTTACATTTAGGTCTTTAATCCATTTTGAGCTGATCTTTGTGTATAGTGTCAGGGAATGTTCCAACTTCATTTTTTTGCATGTAACTGTCCAATTTTCCCAGCATCATTTGTTGAAGAGGCTGTCTTTGTCCCATTTTATAGTTTCTCCTCCTTTGTCAAAAATAAGGTACTCATAGGTGCGTGGGTTGATTTCTGGGTTCTCTATCTTGTTCCATTGGTCTATAGGTCTGTTTTTGTGCCAGTACCATACTGTCTTGATGACTGTTGCTTTGTAGTAGAGTCTGAAGTTAGGGAGGCTGATTCCGCCCCCAGAGGATTTGAGGTCTTTTGTGTTTCCAAATTTTTTGAGTCTTCTGCATTTCTTTTAACAGCTGAGTAGTATTCCATTGTATATATGTACCAGGGCTTCTGTATCCATTCATTTGTCGATGGACATCTAGGTTGCTTCCATGTTCTGGCTAATGTATAGAGAGCTGCAATGAACATTGGGGTACAGGTACCTCTTTCAGTTTTGATTTCACCAGGATATAGGCCTAATAGTGGGATTGCTGGGTCATAGGGTGCTTCTATTTTTAGTTTTTGAAGGAATCTCCATACTGTCTTCCATAGAGGCTGTGTCAATTTACATTCCCACCAGCAATGCAAGAGGGTTCCCTTTTCTCCGCACCCTCTCCAGCATTTGTTGTGTCGATTTGTTGATGATGGCCATTCTGACAGGTGTGAGGTGATATCTCATTGTGGTTTTAATTTGCATTTCTCTAATAGTAAGCAAGGTTGAGCATTGTTTCATGTGCTTTTGGGCCATCCATATGTCCTCTTTGGAGAGGTGTCTCTTTAGATCTTTTTCCGATTTTTTGATTGAGTTGTTAGTTTTTCCTGTGCTGAGCTGTCTGAGTTGCTTGTAGATTTTGGAGATTAATTCTTTGTCTGTTGTTTCATTTGCTATGATTTTCTCCCACTCTGTGGGGTGTCTGTTCAGCTTTTTTGTAATTTCTTTTGCTGTACAAAAGCTTTTAAGTTTCATGAGGTCCCACATGTTCACTTTTCTTTTCAGTTCCACTATTCTAGTAGGTGGGTCAGAGAAGATCTTGCTTTGATTGATGTCCTTGAGGGTTTTGCCTATATTCTCCTCCAAGAGTTTGATGGTTTCTGGTCTTACATTTAGGTCTTTAATCCATTTTGAGCTGATCTTTGTGTATAGTGTCAGGGAATGTTCCAACTTCATTTTTTTGCATGTAACTGTCCAATTTTCCCAGCATCATTTGTTGAAGAGGCTGTCTTTGTCCCATTTTATAGTTTCTCCTCCTTTGTCAAAAATAAGGTACTCATAGGTGCGTGGGTTGATTTCTGGGTTCTCTATCTTGTTCCATTGGTCTATAGGTCTGTTTTTGTGCCAGTACCATACTGTCTTGATGACTGTTGCTTTGTAGTAGAGTCTGAAGTTAGGGAGGCTGATTCCTCCAGCTCCGTTTTTCTTTCTCAGGATTGCTTTGGCTATTCGAGGTCTTTTGTGTTTCCATATGAATTGTGTTATTGTTTGGTCTAGTTCTGTGAAAAATGTCAATGGTAGTTGGATAGGTATTGCATTGAATCTGTAGATGATATTTGGTAGTATGGTCATTTTCACAATATTGATTCTTCCGACCCAGGAGCATGGAATATCTCTCCATCTGTTTAAGTCTTCTTTAATTTCTCTCATGAGTGTCTTGTAATTTTCTGTGTATAATTCTTTTGTTTCTTTGGGTAGGTTTATTCCTAGATATTTGATTCTTTTGGTTGCAGTGGTGAAGGGGATTGCCTCTTTGATTTCGTTTTCTGCTTTTTCATTGTTTGTGTATAGGAATACCAGTGATTTCTGTGTGTTGACTTTGTATCCTGCATCTTTGCTGAATTCATTGATTAGCTCTAGTAGCTTTGCAACCGTGTCTTTGGGATTTTCTATGTATAATATCATGTCGTCTGCAAAAAGAGAGAACTTGACTTCTTCCTTTCCAATCTGGATTCCTTTGATTTCTTTCTCTTCTCTTATTGTTGTTGCTAGAACTTCCAGGACGATGTTGAATAGTAGTGGTGAAAGTGGACACCCCTGTCTTGTTCCTGATCTTAGAGGGAATGCTTTCAGCTTTTCACTGTTGAGGATAATGTTCGCTGTGGGCTTCTCATAGATGGCTTTTATTATGTTGAGATAGGTTCCTTCTATGCCCATTTTCTGAAGAGTTTTTATCATAAATGGATGTTGTACTTTGTCAAAGGCTTTTTCTGCATCTGTTGAGATGATCATGTGATTTTTGTCTCTCAATTTGGTGATATGGTGTATCACATTGATTGATTTGTGGATATTGAAGAATCCTTGCATGTCTGGGATGAACCCGACTTGATCATGATGTATGAGTTTTTCGATGTGTCACTGAATTCTGTTTGCTAGGATTTTGTTGAGGATCTTGGCATCTAAATTCATCAGAGAAACTGGTCTGTAATTTTCCTTTTTTGTGTTGTCTTTGCCTGGTTTGGGTAGCAGGGTGATGGTGGCCTCGTAGAATGTGTTTGGAAGTTTTCCTTCTTGTGCAATTTTTTGAAAGAGTTTTAGAAGGACAGGCATTAGCTCTTTTTTAAATGTTTGGTAGAATTCGGCTGTGAAGCCATCTGGCCCTTGGCTTTTATTTTTGGGTAGATTTTTAATCACAAATTCGATTTCTGAGCTTGTGATTGGGTTGTTCAGAGTTTCTGTTTCTTCCTGGCTCAGTCTTGGGAGATTGATCTTCCCCAAGAAACTGTCCATTTCTTCCAGGTTGTCCAGTTTGTTGCCATATAGCTGTTCATAACAGTCTCTTAGAATCCTTTGGATTTCTGCATTGTCTGTTGTAATCTGTTGTAATCTCTCCTTTTTCGTTTTTGATTTTGTTGATCTGGTTCTTCTCTCTCTTTCTCTTGATGAGTCTGGCCAGTGGCTTGTCAATTTTGTTTACCTTTTCAAAGAACCAGCTTTTTGTTTTACTTATCCATACTATAGTTTCTTTCAATTCTTTCTCATTTATTTCTGCTCTGATCTTTATAATTTCTCTTCTTCTGCTGGCTTTGGGGTGTTTTTGTTCTTCTTTCTCCAATTGTTTTAAGCGGAGGCTTAGGTCATCTGCTTAGGTCATCTGCTTCATATTTTCCCAGTTTCTTGCTATTAATTTCCCTCTTAGAACTGCTTTTGCGGTATCCCATAGGTTTTGCACGGTTGTATGTTCATTATCATTTTCTTCTAGGAATTGTTTAATTTCTCCTTTGATTTCCTCAATGATCAGTTGGTTTTTTTAGGTATGTATTGTTTAATCTCCATGTGTTTGTGTTTTTAGGTTTTTTTTTCTAGTAGTTGATCTCTAGTCTCATTGCATTGTGGTCCGAGAAGATGGTTGATATAATTTCAGTTTTCTTGAACTGATTGAGGTTAGTTTTGTGGCCCAAGATGTGGTCTATTCTGGAGAATGTTCTGTGAGCACTTGAGAAGAAAGTGTATTCTTCTGCTTTTGGATGGAACATCCTAAAGATATCGATGAGGTCCATCTTTTCCAGTGTGGCATTTAAGGCTTGTGTTTCTTTATTAATTTTCTGTTTTGATGATCTGTCTATTGGTGTGAGAGGACTGTTAAAGTCTCCTACTATTATTGTGTTATTGTTGATTTCTTCTTTTATGTCTGAAAGTACCTGTCTTATGTATTGAGGTGCCCCTGTGTTGGGTGCGTAGATATTCATGACTGTTATGTCTTCCTCTTGGAGAGATCCCTTAATCATGATGTAGTGACCTGCCTTGTCTCTTAGAATCTTCTTTACTTTAAAATCTATTTTGTCTGATATAAGGATTGCTACTCCAGCTTTCTTTTGATTTCCATTTGCATGGAATATCTTTTTCCAGCCTGTCACTTTCAGTCTCTGAGTGTCTCTAAGTCTGAAGTGGGTGTCCTGTAAACAGCATATATATGGGTCTTGCTTCTGGATCCATTCAGCCAGCCTGTGTTGTTTGGTTGGAGCAACTAGTCCATTTACATTCAAAGTAATTATTGATACGAATGTTCCTATTGTCATCTTCTTAGAAATTTGGGGTTTGATTTGTAAGGCTTCCCCTACTCTTGTATTTATTGGCTATATCAGGCCCTTTAGCACTTGTTGTAGGGCTGGTTTTGTGGTACAGAATTCTTTTAGTTTTTGCTTGTCTGTGAAGCTTTTGACTTCACCATCAATTCAGAATGAGATTCTTGCTGTGTAGAGAATTCTTGGTTGGACGTTATTCTCTTTTAGCCATTTGAATGTATCTTGCCATTCTCTTCTGGCTTGTAGGGTTTCTGTTGAGAGATCTGCAGTTAAACGTATGAGATTTCCTTTATATGTTATTTGTTGTTTGCTCCTAGCTGCTTTTAGTAATCTGTCTTTATATTTAGTCTGCGTTAGTTTGGTTAGAATGTGCCTTGGTGTGTTTCTTCTGGGGTTTCTCCTGTATGGAACTCTTTGTGCTTCTTGGACTTGGTTGACTATTTCCTTTCCCATGTTGGGGAAGTTTTCAACTATAAGCTCTTCAAGAATTTTTTCATAGTCTTTCTTCTCCTCTTCTTCTTCTGGAACTCCTATAATTCTAATGTTGGTGCATTTGATATTGTCCCATAGGTCTCTGAGGCTGTCCTCAGTTCTTTTAATTCTTTGGGGTTTGTTCTGTTCTTCAGCACTTATTTCCACCATTCTGTCTTCCAGCTCACTTATCCATTCTTCAGCCTCTGATACTCTACTGTTGAGACCGTCTACAGTATTTTTCACTTCAGCAATTGAGGTAGTTTGTCTCTATTTGCTTATTTTTCATTTCTTGCATGTCTCTTCTCAATGCACTAATTTCCTCTAATATTCTGTTTTCGGTGTTTTGCATCCTCATTAGTACTGCTTTTCTGAATTCTCTTTCAGATAGTTTGTCTATCTCCTCCTCTGTCATTTGAAGTGGTGTTTTTCTAGCTTGGTCCTTCATTTGTACAGTGTTTCTCTGATGTTTCATTATTAGGTTAATTTTTGTTTCTTTGTGTGTGTCTGTGTGTGTGGAGTTCTTTTGCCCCCACCAGGCTTCTTGGTTGAATTCTCCCTTCCTTTGGGTTTCTGTCCTTGTAGAAGGGTTCAGTGGTTTGTGTCTTGGGTGGTGTTAGGTCTTATTTACAGGTGATTAATCTCTAGTGTTGTATGTTCTTTGATAGTGTGGGGTCTTGGAATCAGGGCTTCCGCTCCGAGGATCCTTGGTTTGATGATTGGTCAGGGGGTGTAGGGCTGGTTTTGTGGTACAGAATTCTTTTAGTTTTTGCTTGTCTGTGAAGCTTTTGACTTCACCATCAATTCAGAATGAGATTCTTGCTGTGTAGAGAATTCTTGGTTGGACGTTATTCTCTTTTAGCCATTTGAATGTATCTTGCCATTCTCTTCTGGCTTGTAGGGTTTCTGTTGAGAGATCTGCAGTTAAACGTATGAGATTTCCTTTATATGTTATTTGTTGTTTGCTCCTAGCTGCTTTTAGTAATCTGTCTTTATATTTAGTCTGCGTTAGTTTGGTTAGAATGTGCCTTGGTGTGTTTCTTCTGGGGTTTCTCCTGTATGGAACTCTTTGTGCTTCTTGGACTTGGTTGACTATTTCCTTTCCCATGTTGGGGAAGTTTTCAACTATAAGCTCTTCAAGAATTTTTTCATAGTCTTTCTTCTCCTCTTCTTCTTCTGGAACTCCTATAATTCTAATGTTGGTGCATTTGATATTGTCCCATAGGTCTCTGAGGCTGTCCTCAGTTCTTTTAATTCTTTGGGGTTTGTTCTGTTCTTCAGCACTTATTTCCACCATTCTGTCTTCCAGCTCACTTATCCATTCTTCAGCCTCTGATACTCTACTGTTGAGACCGTCTACAGTATTTTTCACTTCAGCAATTGAGGTAGTTTGTCTCTATTTGCTTATTTTTCATTTCTTGCATGTCTCTTCTCAATGCACTAATTTCCTCTAATATTCTGTTTTCGGTGTTTTGCATCCTCATTAGTACTGCTTTTCTGAATTCTCTTTCAGATAGTTTGTCTATCTCCTCCTCTGTCATTTGAAGTGGTGTTTTTCTAGCTTGGTCCTTCATTTGTACAGTGTTTCTCTGATGTTTCATTATTAGGTTAATTTTTGTTTCTTTGTGTGTGTCTGTGTGTGTGGAGTTCTTTTGCCCCCACCAGGCTTCTTGGTTGAATTCTCCCTTCCTTTGGGTTTCTGTCCTTGTAGAAGGGTTCAGTGGTTTGTGTCTTGGGTGGTGTTAGGTCTTATTTACAGGTGATTAATCTCTAGTGTTGTATGTTCTTTGATAGTGTGGGGTCTTGGAATCAGGGCTTCCGCTCCGAGGATCCTTGGTTTGATGATTGGTCAAGGGGTGTAAGCTCTATGTCTGGTTTGCTATGGTGTTCCGTGATCTTAGTTCACATACTAGCATCTGAGGAACAAGAGGTGCATCCCTGATGGGTGACAGTCATAAAAGCATGCAGATGTTTTCTAACATAATCGTAAGATATACATACATACACAGCAATCCCCACAACTGACCAGTTTTACAGAGATAAGGCACAGGAAATCTTTCTGGCAATTCCTGCAATCATAGATGATACTTGCCCGTTAAACTTTGAATTAATTGAAATAGTGCCTGAATAATAGATCTAGCAGAAGGTCCTGGCTTGGATAATTACAATGAGAGCAATTTTTAATTAGGACATGTTTTGGGGGTGACGAGGAGGAGAATCTATAGGTAATAAAAAGGAAAAGATTCGTCTTGGAAGTATTTTATAGGATTAGGTAGCAAAGATTAGTGTGTGTATTGTTAAATGTATTTGGAAGAGCATAGTGGAGACAGGAAGATAGGAAATAATTTATCTAGAGGATATTGGTAGATAGGAAAATGTTTTACATTTAGAATATAGAGGAAGAAAGCAGTGGGAAAGAGGAAAGAGAATTAGAGGTTTTCAAGAATTAAAATTAAAATTAAAAAAATACAATAAAATAAAAGTCAAAAAAGAAATTAAAAAGGGCAGAAAAAATTAATGAGACCAAAAAACAAAGAAAAAACACAAAAAACAAAACAAACAAATGAAAACAACAACAACAAAAAACAGATAAACAAATAAACCCCAAACCAGACCAATCAATTGAATAAACAAAATAGTCCACCACAAACAAGCAGAAGAAAAGGAAAAAAAAAAGAAAAAGAAAAAAAAAGGTAAATACTGTCCTTGGTTTTTATCTTCTCATCTGCCTGTTGGAAACCAATCTGCTCTTGATGGTGGTGTCTTGATGGCGTAGTCTTTCCCTTATAGTGCCAGTTGCTGTGGTTTCTGTTTTTGTGTTCAGGAAAATGAGGGCTTTGCTGCCATACTGGGTGCTGGCCGGGACGGTGGGCTGATCCCAGTACATCGGGCAGAGGCCGAGGTGCGCGCAGTCCCGTGTTGGAGGGGGGCGCCCCGGCTCTACTGCGCACCCGCCAGTAGTCTCCAATTCCTGCTTTGTCCCCGGCTTCCTCCACTGCTGCTGCAGCTCTAGGGGTGCGCGGGCTCCTCCGCCGCTGGCACACGTGCACTGCTGGTTACGTGTCTAAGTCCCAAAGGCGGGTGCGAGCTTTCCCGTCCAGCTCATGCCCGGTCCCCGGTCAGCAGCCTGTGGGTGACTTCCCCTCTCCGTTCAGCAAGCCCTCCAGTTGGAGTGGTTGAACTTACCCGCGCCGCGGCTCCTCGTGGCGGCGGCTTCCGGCCTTGTGGCTATATTTTAAAGCCTGCACAGCAAATCACTCTTTCCTCCATCCCCCACAAAGAGAGAGAAAAAAGTAAAAGAGGAAGTTTATCTATAGAGACAAACATCTCAATTAAACCTTTTACTAGTTTTTTATTTTATATTGGAGTATGATGATTAACAAGGTTTTATCAGTTTTAAGTATATAACAAAGTGTTTCCTTTATGCATATGCATCTATCTATCCTTTTTCAAGTTTTTTTCCCAGATAGGTTGTTACAGAATCTTGAGGCATTCCCTGTGTTACACAGTAGGTCCTCAGCCCTTACATGTAACACTTGTTATGATATGAGCCAAAAAAGCCTCCTCATTGTTGAAGACATTTTGGGTAAGAGTTTTTTGTCCTCATAAATGAGAAACATCCTAATTCTACAAAAGGTAGCATGTTAGGGCTCATCATGCAGGTCAGCAGGTAGGATGGAGGTCAGTGAGGCAAGATCCTGTGCCCAGGAGAGGCGATACTATCCACTCTCAGGGAAATGGACCATGATTAGTCTAAAGTCAACCGTGGAAATTCCATTCCCTTTGTGAAGCTGGTTGGTTGAAGTCATTGGTTCTCAAACTGGAGCAAGAGAGTCACTTACTTGAGGATTTCAGATTCAGTAAGTCCAGGTGGGCTGAGAAACAGCATTTCTAAGAAGTTCCTAGGTGGTGTTGGTGCTGCTGAGCAAGGAGCACACTTCAGAGAATCACTAAATCAGGCCAATTTCAGGTAGAGTTGAAGATTTTATTAAAGAAACCAAAAACTAGGTAGGGGGCAGTCCCGTGTTGGAGGGCGCCCGGCTCTACTGCGCACCCGCCAGTAGTCTCCAATTCCTGCTTTGTCCCCGGCTTCCTCCACTGCTGCTGCAGCTCTAGGGGTGCGCGGGCTCCTCCGCCGCTGGCACACGTGCACTGCTGGTTACGTGTCTAAGTCCCAAAGGCGGGTGCGAGCTTTCCCGTCCAGCTCATGCCCGGTCCCCGGTCAGCAGCCTGTGGGTGACTTCCCCTCTCCGTTCAGCAAGCCCTCCAGTTGGAGTGGTTGAACTTACCCGCGCCGCGGCTCCTCGTGGCGGCGGCTTCCGGCCTTGTGGCTATATTTTAAAGCCTGCACAGCAAATCACTCTTTCCTCCATCCCCCACAAAGAGAGAGAAAAAAGTAAAAGAGGAAGTTTATCTATAGAGACAAACATCTCAATTAAACCTTTTACTAGTTTTTTATTTTATATTGGAGTATGATGATTAACAAGGTTTTATCAGTTTTAAGTATATAACAAAGTGTTTCCTTTATGCATATGCATCTATCTATCCTTTTTCAAGTTTTTTTCCCAGATAGGTTGTTACAGAATCTTGAGGCATTCCCTGTGTTACACAGTAGGTCCTCAGCCCTTACATGTAACACTTGTTATGATATGAGCCAAAAAAGCCTCCTCATTGTTGAAGACATTTTGGGTAAGAGTTTTTTGTCCTCATAAATGAGAAACATCCTAATTCTACAAAAGGTAGCATGTTAGGGCTCATCATGCAGGTCAGCAGGTAGGATGGAGGTCAGTGAGGCAAGATCCTGTGCCCAGGAGAGGCGATACTATCCACTCTCAGGGAAATGGACCATGATTAGTCTAAAGTCAACCGTGGAAATTCCATTCCCTTTGTGAAGCTGGTTGGTTGAAGTCATTGGTTCTCAAACTGGAGCAAGAGAGTCACTTACTTGAGGATTTCAGATTCAGTAAGTCCAGGTGGGCTGAGAAACAGCATTTCTAAGAAGTTCCTAGGTGGTGTTGGTGCTGCTGAGCAAGGAGCACACTTCAGAGAATCACTAAATCAGGCCAATGGAATGGTACAGGAGATAGTCTTCCAGGGAGTTCCTGTAGAAGACTTCTTACATGTTAAAGAAACCAAAAACTAGGTAGGGTTCTGGGACTTCCTTGGTGGTCCCGTGGCTAAGACTTCACACTTCCAATGCAGGGAACTAGATGCCACATGCTGCAACTGAAGATCCTACATTCACAATGATTGAAGATCCTGTGTGCTCACAATGAAGACATAGCACAGCTAAATAAGTAAATATATATATATGTGTGTGTGTGTGTGTGTGTGTGTATGTATGTATATTCAATTCTGGTCTCTTTTATTGTTTTTTTTTTTAATTTATTTATTTTCATCCATCTTTATTCTTTGGTCTTGTGGGCCTCCCATTGCAGTGGCCTCCTGTTGCAGAGCACCAAGAGCATGAGCTCCAGAGTGCTGGCTCCTAATTGGACACACTGGTCCAGCTGCTCTGCAGCACATGGGGTCTTCCTGGGCCAGGGATCAAACCAATGTCCCTTGCATTGCAAGGCGGACTCTTTACCCACTGACCGTCAGGGAAGCCCAGTAAATATTTCTTTAAAAAGAGATAGAGTTATGCTTGTTTGTTGCTTTTGGATGTTGGCATGTGAAAGTAGGCTGCCAGGAACCTTCTTATGTTGCTGAGGACAGGAGCCAACAGACTGAGGCTAGCAGGACAGAAAGATGGAAAAGTACTGAGTTTCTGAATTGACCAGCCCTGAAGCTCTTTTACAATCACACTTGATTTGTGAGATAGTAAGCTTTTTGTCCTCATAAATGAGCATCCATTCTCAAAAGGACATGTTAGGTCTATGCAGGTCAGCAGGTAGGATGGAGGTCAGTGAGGCAAGATCCTGTGCCCAGGAGAGGCGATACTATCCACTCTCAGGGAAATGGACCATGATTAGTCTAAAGTCAACCGTGGAAATTCCATTCCCTTTGTGAAGCTGGTTGGTTGAAGTCATTGGTTCTCAAACTGGAGCAAGAGAGTCACTTACTTGAGGATTTCAGATTCAGTAAGTCCAGGTGGGCTGAGAAACAGCATTTCTAAGAAGTTCCTAGGTGGTGTTGGTGCTGCTGAGCAAGGAGCACACTTCAGAGAATCACTAAATCAGGCCAATGGAATGGTACAGGAGATAGTCTTCCAGGGAGTTCCTGTAGAAGACTTCTTACATGTTAAAGAAACCAAAAACTAGGTAGGGTTCTGGGACTTCCTTGGTGGTCCCGTGGCTAAGACTTCACACTTCCAATGCAGGGAACTAGATGCCACATGCTGCAACTGAAGATCCTACATTCACAATGATTGAAGATCCTGTGTGCTCACAATGTAGACATAGCACAGCTAAATAAGTAAATATATATATATGTGTGTGTGTGTGTGTGTGTGTATGTATGTATATTCAATTCTGGTCTCTTTTATTGTTTTTTTTTTTAATTTATTTATTTTCATCCATCTTTATTCTTTGGTCTTGTGGGCCTCCCATTGCAGTGGCCTCCTGTTGCAGAGCACCAAGAGCATGAGCTCCAGAGTGCTGGCTCCTAATTGGACACACTGGTCCAGCTGCTCTGCAGCACATGGGGTCTTCCTGGGCCAGGGATCAAACCAATGTCCCTTGCATTGCAAGGCGGACTCTTTACCCACTGACCGTCAGGGAAGCCCAGTAAATATTTCTTTAAAAAGAGATAGAGTTATGCTTGTTTGTTGCTTTTGGATGTTGGCATGTGAAAGTAGGCTGCCAGGAACCTTCTTATGTTGCTGAGGACAGGAGCCAACAGACTGAGGCTAGCAGGACAGAAAGATGGTAAAAACCGGGGCAGTGAGGACGTCCTCGAGTTTCTGAATTGACCAGCCCTGAAGCTCTTTTACAATCACACTTGATTTGTGAGATAGTAAGTTTCCTTACTGGTCAAATCATGAGGATTTAGATTTTTTTATTATTTTTTTTACAATTGGAAACAACTCCGAAGTCCATGCATATACACAAATTTAAGTAAATAATGCATGTTGGCACATTGTCTTCCAAAAAAACTGCACCAATTTACACTCCCTCCAACAGAATGTCAGAGTGCTTGCTTCCCTACATCCTTGTCAACACTGGGTAATAGCATTTTTAAAATCTGTGCTAGTTTGACAGGTGAAAAATGACATCTCTTGGTGTTAATTTGCATTTCCATGATTACTAGTGAGACTGAAGTTTTTTTTTTTAATATTCGTTCTTGAAGCAGATGCAGCGTAGGCAAGAGACTGAGCTCTAAACATAGTGTTTCCATGATAATCACCATTCATTGCTTTTGCTTACTCAGGTGGGACTGAAAATATGTAGCTTAGGCTATTAACTCTGATGCAAGCTTGAGATCACTGTTGTACTTGGCAATTGCTGTGTCTGGGATGAGGCTTCAAATCTGGCCTGGTCACCCACAAAAAGCAGAACCTCAGTTCCAAGTTTTATCTTTTCCCTTTGGATCTTTTTGCCTTGAGTTATATGCTTCTGTGGCTGCCACTTCTCTCTTCTCCAAAGTGGTCAAGAGTATAAACAGTGCTGACAAATTCCTTTCTAAAGATGTGTTAAAAATTCACTCTAAAAAGCAAGGGAAATCCTCAGACATTTTGCTGCTTCATAAAGCAAAATGCAGCAGATGACTAAGGCCAGACTCAAGTCAACTTGAAAATCATTACTCACAGCAGGCTGTTTGATTCAACGTTTCTCCAGCATCATGCATGAGAATGACGGAGGTTTAGAAATGATGTTTCTGACCAGGATGGGTAGAGTCTTGGAAACTGGTACAGTTTCTGCCGGTTCCCCGAAACAATGAATTGTCAGGATTCTCACGCAAAGTCGGTTTCAGATGCATTTTTCTTCCTGTTTGTGTTTGCAATTGGAGGCTGCTTGGTGAACAAAAATTTTTTTAAAAATGTGATTCTTCATTGGAAAGGTCAAGGTGTTGGATTGAATAAGCCACAGTGAGGGCCTAACTTGTGTTTGCTTTGTTACACACACGCGCGCGCACACTGCCTGGCACACACCCAGTGCTCAAGCCTCTATGCTGAGTGAGGGAATAAATGTACACAGACATCTCTGGGCATTGGCCTCTCTTATTGATCTTTAGTATAATGCCATCTCTGTTACTGGTTTTGAATGGCTCACCATTAAATGAATAATAAGATAATTAAGTTGACATTTTTCCATGATATTCATGGGAAACTGGGATTCCAGCCTGGCTAGAAGAATGATTTGGGGGTGATTCGTTGCCTATGGAGGAAGGTTAGTGGGCTGGCTATTAAAATCTGTGCTAGTTTGACAGGTGAAAATGACATCTCTTGGTGTTAATTTGCATTTCCATGATTACTAGTGAGACTGAAGTTTTTTTAATATTCGTTCTTGAAGCAGATGCAGCGTAGGCAAGAGACTGAGCTCTAAACATAGTGTTTCCATGATAATCACCATTCATTGCTTTTGCTTACTCAGGTGGGACTGAAAATATGTAGCTTAGGCTATTAACTCTGATGCAAGCTTGAGATCACTGTTGTACTTGGCAATTGCTGTGTCTGGGATGAGGCTTCAAATCTGGCCTGGTCACCCACAAAAAGCAGAACCTCAGTTCCAAGTTTTATCTTTTCCTTTGGATTTTTTTGCCTTGAGTTATATGCTTCTGTGGCTGCCACTTCTCTCTTCTCTAAAGTGGTCAAGAGTATAAACAGTGCTGACAAATTCCTTTCTAAAGATGTGTTAAAAATTCACTCTAAAAGAAAGGGGAAATCCTCAGACATTTTGCTGCTTCATAAAGCAAAATGCAGCAGATGACTAAGGCCAGACTCAAGTCAACTTGAAAATCATTACTCACAGCAGGCTGTTTGATTCAACGTTTCTCCAGCATCATGCATGAGAATGACGGAGGTTTAGAAATGATGTTTCTGACCAGGATGGGTAGAGTCTTGGAAACTGGTACAGTTTCTGCCGGTTCCCCGAAACAATGAATTGTCAGGATTCTCACGCAAAGT
The DNA here is from genome assembly GCA_022376925.1 of Tragulus kanchil. Taxonomy (NCBI): domain Eukaryota; kingdom Metazoa; phylum Chordata; class Mammalia; order Artiodactyla; family Tragulidae; genus Tragulus; species Tragulus kanchil. Next base: position 166,688,756 of record JAIOJX010000005.1, read on the forward strand.
CGGTTTCAGATGCATTTTTCTTCCTGTTTGTGTTTGCAATTGGAGGCTGCTTGGTGAACAAAAATTTTTTTAAAAATGTGATTCTTCATTGGAAAGGTCAAGGTGTTGGATTGAATAAGCCACAGTGAGGGCCTAACTTGTGTTTGCTTTGTTACACACACGCGCGCGCACACTGCCTGGCACACACCCAGTGCTCAAGCCTCTATGCTGAGTGAGGGAATAAATGTACACAGACATCTCTGGGCATTGGCCCTCTCTTATTGATCTTTAGTATAATGCCATCTCTGTTACTGGTTTTGAATGGCTCACCATTAAATGAATAATAAGATAATTAAGTTGACATTTTTCCATGATATTCATGGGAAACTGGGATTCCAGCCTGGCTAGAAGAATGATTTGGGGGTGATTCGTTGCCTATGGAGGAAGGTTAGTGGGCTGGCTATTTCAACAGGGCTCGCAGCATGGCTATTGTGTTTTACGAGAAGGAGTCCGTGGGCATCAGCTGTGTAAATGAAAATCCCTGGTGTGAGGAGGCTCCCAGGATGACTGCCTGTCAGGGTGACTTACATCCATCAGGCGCACAAAAGCTGATCTACAAAAGCAGAGTCTTTATGAATTTACACTGAGCAGCGTCATTGTGAAGGGGTATCAGGCAATTGAATGGTGTGCCCAGAATGTTCTATCTCTCAAGGTGAAGGCACAATGAGAAGTCACTCTATCATCAGGAAAGTTGCTTGTCAGGTTAGCAAATTAAAGATGGACATGTCAGGCAAAGACAAAAGCGCCTAGAAAGTATGGAGGTATGAGGGAGCGCTCCTGTCTGAAAGGCTACAGTTATTCCTGTGTTACTGATGGGTAAAGGACCAGGGCGGGCAACCAGGGAGTGAAACCGAGGAAGGCGGGCAGAGATTGATCAAGAACGACCTGCATCGTGTGTACAAAGACAGCCATCAGGAGGCTGCTGTGCACACGGGGAGTGCAGCTGGGTGCTCTGTGATGACCTAGATGGCTGAAATCAGGGGGTGTGAGGCCTCAGAGGGAGGGGACATATGTGCATATATCACTCTCACACTTCATTATGCAGCAGAAATTAACACAACATTGTAAAGCAATTATATTCCAATAAAAATAAAGTTATTATAACATCTTGAAAAGTTGAATTTTCTTTTTCACTCCCCCTCTCCACATAAATTCCTTATTTATGTCTATGATAAAAGCAATATTTGTTCAATACAAAAATATCAATAAGCAAAGGGTACAGAAAAATCACCAACCATTCCTTCCACTCAAAGAGGACCCATCTTATGTCTTGTTACTTCTTATTCTATGTCTGAACAATCGAATACTATTTTCTTTTTTTTTTTTTTTTAAGATTTATTTATTTATTTATTTTGGGCGGGGGTCATGTTGGGGAGGGAAGGGAGAGGGCGGGCCACTTCTATTGGTCTTTCATTTCTCTATTTTCATCCATCTTTGTTCTTAGGCTCCTATGGGCCTCCCATCGCGGTGGCATCTGTCGTTGCAGAGCGCCGGCTCTGGGCGCATGCGCTCCAGAGCTCCAGTGCTCCGGCTCGGTAATTGGACACATGGGTCCAGCCGCTCCGCAGCACGTGGGATCTTCCCAGGCCAGGGATCGAACTGGCGCCCCTTGCACTGCAAGGCGGTGTCCTTACCCACTGCGCCACCAGGGGAAGCCCTCGAATACTATTTTCTAATTAAACTTTTCATTTAACAGTATATCCTAAATACCTTGTGTATGCCATTTTATCTGTTTCTGCTATATCTTATAAAATGATACTAAACATCCCTTGTGTGAACTGATACAAGTGAGTGGTGGTCATTTAAGTTATTCCAACTTTTTCCTGGTATAAATAATGCTGGCATGAATCACTCTTTGCCTTTATCTTTGGCCTGTCACTACTGATTTCCACAGGATGAATTTCCATAATGTGATTGGTGTATCAGAAGGCATGAGTTCAGACTTTCTGTCGTATCCAAACCTTGTCCAACATTTTCTCAGAAATAGCCTCACAGCACAGAATAGTCAACACATTCTGAAGGCTGAATCCAGACATCCAGCCAGGCATAACTCTATGAAAGCCTTAGGTTTCAGCCCAAGGTTTCATATCACCTTTTCAAAGCAACTCTTTGTTGTGTGTGTGCTTGTGTGCTCAGTTTGTCTTCAGCCCATCAGGTCTTGTCTTGCATACACAACATTGTAAAGCAATTATATTCCAATAAAAATAAAGTTATTATAACATCTTGAAAAGTTGAATTTTCTTTTCACTCCCCTCCACATAAATTCCTTATTTATGTCTATGATAAAAGCAATATTTGTTCAATACAAAAATATCAATAAGCAAAGGGTACAGAAAAATCACCAACCATTCCTTCCACTCAAAGAGGACCCATCTTATGTCTTGTTACTTCTTATTCTATGTCTGAACAATCGAATACTATTTTCTTTTTTTTTTTTTTTTAAGATTTATTTATTTATTTATTTTGGGCGGGGGTCATGTTGGGGAGGGAAGGGAGAGGGCGGGCCACTTCTATTGGTCTTTCATTTCTCTATTTTCATCCATCTTTGTTCTTAGGCTCCTATGGGCCTCCCATCGCGGTGGCATCTGTCGTTGCAGAGCGCCGGCTCTGGGCGCATGCGCTCCAGAGCTCCAGTGCTCCGGCTCGGTAATTGGACACATGGGTCCAGCCGCTCCGCAGCACGTGGGATCTTCCCAGGCCAGGGATCGAACTGGCGCCCCTTGCACTGCAAGGCGGTGTCCTTACCCACTGCGCCACCAGGGGAAGCCCTCGAATACTATTTTCTAATTAAACTTTTCATTTAACAGTATATCCTAAATACCTTGTGTATGCCATTTTATCTGTTTCTGCTATATCTTATAAAATGATACTAAACATCCCCTTGTGTGAACTGATACAAGTGAGTGGTGGTCATTTAAGTTATTCCAACTTTTTCCTGGTATAAATAATGCTGGCATGAATCACTCTTTGCCTTTATCTTTGGCCTGTCACTACTGATTTCCACAGGATGAATTTCCATAATGTGATTGGTGTATCAGAAGGCATGAGTTCAGACTTTCTGTCGTATCCAAACCTTGTCCAACATTTTCTCAGAAATAGCCTCACAGCACAGAATAGTCAACACATTCTGAAGGCTGAATCCAGACATCCAGCCAGGCATAACTCTATATGAAAGCCTTAGGTTTCAGCCCAAGGTTTCATATCACCTTTTCAAAGCAACTCTTTGTTGTGTGTGTGCTTGTGTGCTCAGTTTTGTCCAACTCTTTTTGACCCCATAGACTGTACTGTAGCCCATCAGGCTCTTCTGGTCTATAAGCAAGAAGCGGTGGGTTGCCATTTCCTGCTCAAGGGGGTCTTCCTGACCCAGGGATCAAATCTGTGTCTCCCACACTGTCAGGAGGAGTCTTTACCACTGGCATCACCTGGGAAGCCCGACTTCATGTTATAGATGCCTTAAAAATGAGCTTTCCCTCCCAAGTTTTTAAGTGAAATTACAGGTTCAGAAAGATGTGCTGTGTTTATTTTTCAGCTTCCTGTAGAACTCAGAGTTAACACTTGGTACCTGTTGGGGGGATGCCCCCCAATATTACAAGCTTGGTGTGCATGCTGAGGCTGCTGCAATACTGAGGATGTCCACTGGGCAATGCTTTGATCAGATGGTCAGATTGGCAGGTGGAGAAAAAGCATCTGGAAGGCCCTGAGGCAGGAGGCTTGGGAAGTGGCTATGGAAGATTGAAGGAGAGCTGTGCTGAGCCCGAGTTGGAGGCAAGGCGGTGGAAATGGAGGGGAGGTATGGAAACGGAGAGGATTGTTAGGCTTTGCCCAATTGGTTATGAAGAATGAAGGACAGTGAGGAATCGAGGATGATGTGTATATGTCTTCTTTTAATTTGACAGATGATCACATGAGAATTGTGTTCTTTCTCATCATGTTCTACCTTGACCAACAGAAAAGTTCCTTGGTGACTTAATGGTCAGTGCCGTATTTATATTATTCTTGCTGGTTGACTTCACTGATCTTGATTTTCTGTTTCTTAAAGATGTCTTTCTGAAATAGATGATACATGCGAGTGCATGCGTGCTGAACCCTCTTTTTTTGGAAAGTTTCCATAATGTGATTGGTGTATCAGAAGGCATGAGTTCAGACTTTCTGTCGTATCCAAACCTTGTCCAACATTTTCTCAGAAATAGCCTCACAGCACAGAATAGTCAACACATTCTGAAGGCTGAATCCAGACATCCAGCCAGGCATAACTCTATATGAAAGCCTTAGGTTTCAGCCCAAGGTTTCATATCACCTTTTCAAAGCAACTCTTTGTTGTGTGTGTGCTTGTGTGCTCAGTTTTGTCCAACTCTTTTTGACCCCATAGACTGTACTGTAGCCCATCAGGCTCTTCTGGTCTATAAGCAAGAAGCGGTGGGTTGCCATTTCCTGCTCAAGGGGGTCTTCCTGACCCAGGGATCAAATCTGTGTCTCCCACACTGTCAGGAGGAGTCTTTACCACTGGCATCACCTGGGAAGCCCGACTTCATGTTATAGATGCCTTAAAAATGAGCTTTCCCTCCCAAGTTTTTAAGTGAAATTACAGGTTCAGAAAGATGTGCTGTGTTTATTTTTCAGCTTCCTGTAGAACTCAGAGTTAACACTTGGTACCTGTTGGGGGGATGCCCCCCAATATTACAAGCTTGGTGTGCATGCTGAGGCTGCTGCAATACTGAGGATGTCCACTGGGCAATGCTTTGATCAGATGGTCAGATTGGCAGGTGGAGAAAAAGCATCTGGAAGGCCCTGAGGCAGGAGGCTTGGGAAGTGGCTATGGAAGATTGAAGGAGAGCTGTGCTGAGCCCGAGTTGGAGGCAAGGCGGTGGAAATGGAGGGGAGGTATGGAAACGGAGAGGATTGTTAGGCTTTGCCCAATTGGTTATGAAGAATGAAGGACAGTGAGGAATCGAGGATGATGTGTATATGTCTTCTTTTAATTTGACAGATGATCACATGAGAATTGTGTTCTTTCTCATCATGTTCTACCTTGACCAACAGAAAAGTTCCTTGGTGACTTAATGGTCAGTGCCGTATTTATATTATTCTTGCTGGTTGACTTCACTGATCTTGATTTTCTGTTTCTTAAAGATGTCTTTGATATGCAACTGAAACTAGGCAGTGCATAGCATGCGAGTGCATGCGTGCTGAGTCACTTCAGTCATGTCCAACTCTTTGAGACTCTGTGGACTGTAGCCCACCAGGATCCTCTGTCCATGGGGTTCTCCAGGCATTGGAGGGGGTTGCCATTCCCTTCTCAAGGGGATCTTCTCAACCCAGGGATCAAATCTGCATCACTGTCTTGGGCATTGGCAAGTGGGTTCTTTACCACTAGCGTCACCTTGGTAGCCTGCATATAGTATGTAGGTAAGTAACAAATACAGCCTGGTCCTTAATCTAGGCAAGTCCTTTCCACTGGTGATATGAACCTAGGAGAAAGAACAACTAGGCATCTGGGTAAAAGTCAGGCATGATGGGGCAAAAGGGGGAGAGTTGATTATGAATTGAATATACAGGCCTCTAATCTCAGATACATTGGTCTGATTTATTCATACGCTGAAAGTAATTAAATTTTTAAATTACCAAGCAGTTCTTTCCTCCATTCTCCCTGTTTATCATTACCAAATAGCCAGTTTTACCAACCTTTGACACTTCTTTAAAATATATTAGATAAGCTCGTTGGAAATCTGCTTTTAGTCCTAATTTAATTTTATTTTAAACAGAAACTTTGAGTTGGCATTCTGGAAGCTTTCAGCTTTACTTTGATTGGATTTAATTCCTGTGGGGGTGGCCCTCTCATTTACTTGTGCCTTTTTTTTTTCACTTATGCCTTTTTAACCTTCATTTTTATTTACTCTTTTCTTCTGCTAACCTCTGCAAACAGAAGGCAAGGCTCCAGCTCAACACTTGTGTCCTCAAAACCTGAGACATGGTGAAGAAGCTGCTTGTTCGGAGGCAGGCTTAGGATTTTCATTCTTTATTTCCTTTTATTAAGAAATGTTATCCTGAATTTTATTTTCAAAATTGCAAAGAGTAAATTGGATTTCCTCCAGTGATCATGCAAACGATGGTACTGTGCCTTTCTCCTCTTCCCTCTCTTGCTTCCTTCCCTTCGTTCCTCCATTTTATGTGATAGCTGTAATGCTGCTTCTTTGAGCTTTCATGTTTTCTTAGGAGGATACCAGCTGCCCACTAAACGCTTCTATGTAACCTTAAAGAAAGATCAACCCAGCCGCCGCTCAACCGTGTATGAGCTTCCCTACCACTAGCTGTGTTTCTTTCCTGGGATCTTTCAGGAAAAGTCATTGTGATTCACAGTGTTTGCGTTCCGTTGTGCCTGCAGAGATGGTTGGATAGCATCACTGACTCAATGGACATGAATGTGAGCAAACTCGGGCAGACAGTGGAGGACCGAGGAGCCTGGTGTGCTATCGTCCATGGGGTCACAAAACGTTGGGTTCTACTTAGTGACTAAACAGCAGATCAATTCAACTGTTGAAAATCAGCAGCTAGTTATTTGTAAACAGCATCTCTGTGTCTTAACCCCATGTGCTGGAGAGGAGACTATTCTAGAAAATGTAGATTATTGCTCAGATGATTCACATACTGATCTAATGATAGCTACAAAGGAAGAACTCTTTATGTGTCTCTAAGGTTTCTAGGAGTGTGAACAGCTCATTGGTTACTAAAGTGCAATTTATCCATAATAGCAGTTCTTTCCTCCATTCTCCTGTTTATCATTACCAAATAGCCAGTTTTACCAACCTTTGACACTTCTTTAAAATATATTAGATAAGCTCGTTGGAAATCTGCTTTTAGTCCTAATTTAATTTTATTTTAAACAGAAACTTTGAGTTGGCATTCTGGAAGCTTTCAGCTTTACTTTGATTGGATTTAATTCCTGTGGGGGTGGCCCTCTCATTTACTTGTGCCTTTTTTTTTTCACTTATGCCTTTTTAACCTTCATTTTTATTTACTCTTTTCTTCTGCTAACCTCTGCAAACAGAAGGCAAGGCTCCAGCTCAACACTTGTGTCCTCAAAACCTGAGACATGGTGAAGAAGCTGCTTGTTCGGAGGCAGGCTTAGGATTTTCATTCTTTATTTCCTTTTATTAAGAAATGTTATCCTGAATTTTATTTTCAAAATTGCAAAGAGTAAATTGGATTTCCTCCAGTGATCATGCAAACGATGGTACTGTGCCTTTCTCCTCTTCCCTCTCTTGCTTCCTTCCCTTCGTTCCTCCATTTTATGTGATAGCTGTAATGCTGCTTCTTTGAGCTTTCATGTTTTCTTAGGAGGATACCAGCTGCCCACTAAACGCTTCTATGTAACCTTAAAGAAAGATCAACCCAGCCGCCGCTCAACCGTGTATGAGCTTCCCTACCACTAGCTGTGTTTCTTTCCTGGGATCTTTCAGGAAAAGTCATTGTGATTCACAGTGTTTGCGTTCCGTTGTGCCTGCAGAGATGGTTGGATAGCATCACTGACTCAATGGACATGAATGTGAGCAAACTCGGGCAGACAGTGGAGGACCGAGGAGCCTGGTGTGCTATCGTCCATGGGGTCACAAAACGTTGGGTTCTACTTAGTGACTAAACAGCAGATCAATTCAACTGTTGAAAATCAGCAGCTAGTTATTTGTAAACAGCATCTCTGTGTCTTAACCCCATGTGCTGGAGAGGAGACTATTCTAGAAAATGTAGATTATTGCTCAGATGATTCACATACTGATCTAATGATAGCTACAAAGGAAGAACTCTTTATGTGTCTCTAAGGTTTCTAGGAGTGTGAACAGCTCATTGGTTACTAAAGTGCAATTTAAAAAATTTTTTAATGTGCACTCTGACCAACCTGAAGAAGTCTTAAAATTTTGTGAAAAATATTTGGAAGTTACATTATCTTTTCGTTTCTCATAAAACTTAGTTGTCTGATGCTTTGCTTCTTTTGAGTTAGTGATGCATCTCTCCGGGATGAGGGGAGGGGGCAAAACATAGGATAAATGTAACACGTTTGAGCAAAAAAAAGGAAGCAGTTTGTCCTGGTTAGATACTTATCTTAAGGGTTTCCGGAGCCATTCTATTTTTAGATCCATCCTTTAGTCATTTAAGCCCTTAAAACTAGAGACAAACATTATTTAAACTGGTAAATTTTCTAAATATTGCCTTTACAGTAGACTCTCATTCGTTATGTTTCGGATCAAGTGGAAATAATTAGATACAATAACGACATTGTTACAAACACAAACAAAACTTCTAAATATCTGGACTATTCCCTGGGAAAGCAAAAGAACACATTCATTCTTGAGAGCAAATTACTTGTTTTCCCGCAAAACAGCTCAGAGGCAGAATACGACTGGATCTGCACTAGAACACTTTTTATTCTGATGAAAAAGACCTATGTAAATGCCAATTCAAAGGAGGGAAATGTGTTTTTGGGGAAAAAACCCAGAAAGTTTGTTTCTGAGACAGTGTCACTTTGCTGAGTATCAGCTGGATCCAGACAGGGTGTCATTCATCACCTGGCAGGAGGTTGAGGGAGAGGAAGGCAATGGAATTTGAAGATGGAAGAGGCTGGTGATATTTCATTGATTTTATGAGATTCAAGAGGTGAGAGTTATAACCAGGCATTCCCTGTTGCAGACATCTGCCAACTTATGCCCGATGTTGCAATGAATCTCCAAAAGGACCAAGCATGGACAGGTGTTATTATTAAAACTAATTAAATCATCCCGAGTTATGGCTTATCCCAGGTATTATCTAAAACGAAACCAATGATGCATGTATTTTAAACTAGATTATTGCTCAGATGATTCACATACTGATCTAATGATAGCTACAAAGGAAGAACTCTTTATGTGTCTCTAAGGTTTCTAGGAGTGTGAACAGCTCATTGGTTACTAAAGTGCAATTTAAAAAATTTTTTAATGTGCACTCTGACCAACCTGAAGAAGTCTTAAAATTTTGTGAAAAATATTTGGAAGTTACATTATCTTTTCGTTTCTCATAAAACTTAGTTGTCTGATGCTTTGCTTCTTTTGAGTTAGTGATGCATCTCTCCGGGATGAGGGGAGGGGGCAAAACATAGGATAAATGTAACACGTTTGAGCAAAAAAAAGGAAGCAGTTTGTCCTGGTTAGATACTTATCTTAAGGGTTTCCGGAGCCATTCTATTTTTAGATCCATCCTTTAGTCATTTAAGCCCTTAAAACTAGAGACAAACATTATTTAAACTGGTAAATTTTCTAAATATTGCCTTTACAGTAGACTCTCATTCGTTATGTTTCGGATCAAGTGGAAATAATTAGATACAATAACGACATTGTTACAAACACAAACAAAACTTCTAAATATCTGGACTATTCCCTGGGAAAGCAAAAGAACACATTCATTCTTGAGAGCAAATTACTTGTTTTCCCGCAAAACAGCTCAGAGGCAGAATACGACTGGATCTGCACTAGAACACTTTTTATTCTGATGAAAAAGACCTATGTAAATGCCAATTCAAAGGAGGGAAATGTGTTTTTGGGGAAAAAACCCAGAAAGTTTGTTTCTGAGACAGTGTCACTTTGCTGAGTATCAGCTGGATCCAGACAGGGTGTCATTCATCACCTGGCAGGAGGTTGAGGGAGAGGAAGGCAATGGAATTTGAAGATGGAAGAGGCTGGTGATATTTCATTGATTTTATGAGATTCAAGAGGTGAGAGTTATAACCAGGCATTCCCTGTTGCAGACATCTGCCAATTTATGCCCCGATGTTGCAATGAATCTCCAAAAGGACCAAGCATGGACAGGTGTTATTATTAAAACTAATTAAATCATCCCGAGTTATGGCTTATCCCAGGTATTATCTAGCACAATGATCAGAATAAAGTCTGGAGGAAACAAATAGATGAAGATTGGTTACGTAGCGAGTTCCAGTGATTTTTTCCCCACTTTATGAACAAACTCTCCCCCCAAACCAGAAATTATGAAGTTTCACAGAGCTTTGAATTTTAGTGATCATGTGTAATTGCAGTCTGACCTGTGTTTACCTTGGAGAAGCAGGAACTGATTGGCTTGTGTAGTTTTTTTTAAGTCACATTTGTCAAGGTAATTAAATAAGAGATTAAATCACAATAAGTGTCCTGGGGCCCTGTGGTTACAGCTTAGATGTGAAATAGCAGTGTCCCTCTTTTTGCGTCTCAATATAGCAGAGTCATTGATGGCTGAGGGACAGCCAGGGAGCAGATTAGTTTTCTAAGCCCTAAACAATAACTACATAATTATTATTACTATTATTTTAGACTTCATTCTCTTTTTTTAAATTTATTTTATTTTATTTATTTATTTTGGCGGGGGTGGGAAGGGAGCGGGGTGGGCAGGCCACTTCCACTGGTCTTTCATTTGTCTATTTTCATCCATCTTTGTTCTTTGGCTCCTGTGGGCCTCCCATCACGGTGGCCTCTGTTGTCGCAGAGCACCGGCTCTGGGCGCATGCGCTCCAGAGCTCTGGCTCGGTAATTGGACATATCAGTTCAGCCGCTCTGCGGCACGTGGGATCTTCCCAGGCCAGGGATCAGACCGGCGCCCCTTGTACTGCAAGGTGGTGTCCTTACCCACTGGGCCATCAGGGAAGCCCCTACATAATTATTTGATGTGAAAATGCAAGTTAAAGATCATCATTGTAACAAAAAAAGTGAGAGGTAAAGAACTCAAAAGCATCATCCTTAGAAAAGTAATTGAAAATGTTCACTTAAAACATAGGCAGAGGCTTCCCTGATGGTCCAGTGGGTAAAAACTCCACCTTGCAGTGCAAGGGGCAGTGGTTTGATACCTGGCCTGGGAAGATCCCACGTGTTGTGGAGCAGCTGGACGGATGTGTCCAATTACTGATCCAGAGCTCTGGAGCACATGTACCCGGAGCCAATGCTCTGCAACGAAAGAGGCCACTGCAATGGGAAGCCCACACAGGTCAAAAAACAAAGATGGATGAAAATAAACAAAAATGAAAGACCAATGAAAGTGGCTAAAAAAATTTTTAAAAAAGTATATATATATAGCCAGTTTGGGGAGGAAATGAGCAGGAAAAGAGTTTTGCAGCAAACATTTTTTACTGAGGTATAATGAGCATTATATTAGTTTCAGGTGTACAACGTAATGATTTGATACTTGTATATAATGTAAAAGGGTCATTACAATAAACCTACTTACCACCCATCACCATTCATAGTGATAAAATTTTTTTTTCTTGTGATGAGAAATTTTAAGATCTCCTCTCTTAGAAACTTTCAAATATGCAATACAGTATTATTAACTATAGTTGCCATGCTGTGTGGAGCAAACATGCTTGAAAGTTATGTAGCATCACCGTAGCCATGAAATTAAAAGACGCTCGCTTCTTGGAAGAAAAGCTATGACAGACCTAGACAGTGTTTTAAAAAGCAGAGACCTTACTTTGCTGACAAAGATCTGTCTAGTTGAAGCTACGGGTTTTCCAGTAGTCATGCGTGGATGTGAGACTTGGACCATAAAGAAAGCTGAGCACCAAATAATTGATGCTTTTGAGCTTTGGTGTTGGAGAAGACTCTTGAGAGTCTCTTGGACTGCAAGGAGATCAAATTGGTCAATACTAAAGGAAGTCAGCCCTAAATATTCATTAAATATTCATTGGAAGGACTGATGTTGAAGCTGAAGCTGCCTGATGGGCAGAGCCGACTCATTGGAAAAGACCCTGATGCTGGGAAAGACTGAGGGCAGGAGGAGAAGGGGACCACAGAGGATGAGATGATTGGATGGCATCAATGAATCAATGGACATGAATTTGAGCAAGTTCCTAGAGATGGTGAAGGACAGGGAAGCCTGATGTATTGAAGTCCATGGGATCATGAAGTGTTGGACACAACTGAGTGATGGAATAATAACAACCAGCATTCTGGGAAGTCCTATGGGCAGAGGACCCTGGCAGGCTCCAGTCCACGGGGCTGCAAAGAGTTGGACACAATTTAGCGACTGAACAACAACAACAACAACACAGTGCAAGTCAGTCTAAGAGGAGGAATAGAGCATTTCATTCATGGAGGAGGGGGAGGGCTGCATGGAGGTGGTGTCATCGGTGCAGGATGAGCGTGAGCAAGTCGTCCAGAAGTCACCACAGTGGAGAGAGCAGGAGTGACAAGCATGGAAAATATTGCTGTATTGTTGTAACTGGTTTTAGCTTATATGTCTGAAGACAGTGGAGATGAATGGGCATTGAGAAGCCTAGTACCTGGACTAGAGGCTGTGAAAGAAGCACCATTCAGCATGTGGCCAGCTGCGCTGACCAAACCCTGGGCCAGCTGCTCTCGGGTCTTTACTCACATCACCATGGCAGCCAACCTGTTGCCCACAAGGTCTCAGGGCTGACAAAGAGGACCAAAAAGCCATGCTTTCTAATTCAGTTTTCTCAGAAGAGAAAGGATAAGAATGCTCTCCCAAAGAAGGGGTGTTGGACAAGAATCTGTGACCTCTGGAATGTCTGGGTTCTGTCTTTCGAGGGTAGGACCATGAGGGGGTGCTTAGTCACTCCATCATGTCAGACTCTTTGTGACCCCATGGAGTGTAGCCCACCAGGCTCCTCTGACCATGGGATTCTCCAGGCAAGAATACTGGGGTGGGTTGCCATTTCCTCCTCCAGGAGATCCTCTGGACCCAGGGATCGAACCTGGGTCTTCGGCATTAAAGACAGATTCTTTACCATCTGAGCCACCGGGGAAGCCCGAGCACTCTTGATGTTTGCAGGGAGCATGTGAGCACTTTGCCTGAGGTGGGAGGATGGGAATTCTTCCAGTTCCACCATGCTCCAGACCTCAGAGGGTCTCCAGACTTATGCACACATACCTCAGAGAGAAGAGCAATTTCTCTGTCAGGTCCCTGCACTGGCTTTGAAATTAGACAGGTGCTCTCCTGCTGGTCCAACTGATTTTCAGCTTCAATCCCAGTAACCTAACGCTACCCCTTGGGATGCTGACCAGTTGCTCCCAGAGTCTTACTTACCTGCTTAACTTCCATCTGAGAGATGTATGTGTGGGTTTGGACACAATATGACCCTGTACCGGCATTCAGCAGTGTTTGCGAATTATGATTGATCTGATGGGTAGCCACTTACACAAATTGCTTGTGTGCGTGTGTATGTGTGTGTGTGCGTGCGTGTGCACACGTGTGTGTGCATGGGTGTGCACTCAGTCTTTCTGTAGTGTCTGACTCTTTGCGATCCCATGAACTGTAGCCCACCAGGCTCCTCTGTCCACGGGATTCTCCAGGCAGGAATACTGGAGAGGGTTGCCATTTCCTTCTCCAGGGGATCTTTCAAACCTAGGTATCAAACCTGCATTTATATTGTATATAATTGTTTAACATTGGCCAGTTATCTTCTGTCACATCTGACTGGTCCTAGGACTCTCCCCAGGATGTGTGTACAGCAACTTTTTGTTAAGATGAATCCAACTACAGAAGCTTGTGGGTGCTTGTCCATACTTATTATGGGGTTACCCTCCCTTTTATGACCCCCCTGATAAGGAGCATTCCTGCATATGTGCAGAAGTTTTCCTTGACTTCAGGAAAGGTCATCTTAATATTTTTACTTCAACAGAGCTCAGCTTCCACCACTAGCTTTGTCCTTGGAATGTCTGAGTAAGAACAAAGCTTCAATTTTACTCCACTTGACAAATACCAGCTGTCCAGTCCAGGGTCCCATCTACCTCCTACTTCACTACTGACACCTAATGTGTACCCTTGCTCTTATTCCCAGTGAATTTACTGTTCTCACAGGGGGAAGTTTCATTCCTCAGGACGGTTAACCAAAAGCATGCAGGGTCATGTCCAAAGTGGACCATCTGAGCCACCGGGAAGCCGAGCACTCTTGATGTTTGCAGGAGCATGTGAGCACTTTGCCTGAGGTGGGAGGATGGGAATTCTTCCAGTTCCACCATGCTCCAGACCTCAGAGGGTCTCCAGACTTATGCACACATACCTCAGAGAGAAGAGCAATTTCTCTGTCAGGTCCCTGCACTGGCTTTGAAATTAGACAGGTGCTCTCCTGCTGGTCCAACTGATTTTCAGCTTCAATCCCAGTAACCTAACGCTACCCCTTGGGATGCTGACCAGTTGCTCCCAGAGTCTTACTTACCTGCTTAACTTCCATCTGAGAGATGTATGTGTGGTTTGGACACAATATGACCCTGTACCGGCATTCAGCAGTGTTTGCGAATTATGATTGATCTGATGGGTAGCCACTTACACAAATTGCTTGTGTGCGTGTGTATGTGTGTGTGTGCGTGCGTGTGCACACGTGTGTGTGCATGGGTGTGCACTCAGTCTTTCTGTAGTGTCTGACTCTTTGCGATCCCATGAACTGTAGCCCACCAGGCTCCTCTGTCCACGGGATTCTCCAGGCAGGAATACTGGAGAGGGTTGCCATTTCCTTCTCCAGGGGATCTTTCAAACCTAGGTATCAAACCTGCATTTATATTGTATATAATTGTTTAACATTGGCCAGTTATCTTCTGTCACATCTGACTGGTCCTAGGACTCTCCCCAGGATGTGTGTACAGCAACTTTTTGTTAAGATGAATCCAACTACAGAAGCTTGTGGGTGCTTGTCCATACTTATTATGGGGTTACCCCCCTCCCTTTTATGACCCCCCTGATAAGGAGCATTCCTGCATATGTGCAGAAGTTTTCCTTGACTTCAGGAAAGGTCATCTTAATATTTTTACTTCAACAGAGCTCAGCTTCCACCACTAGCTTTGTCCTTGGAATGTCTGAGTAAGAACAAAGCTTCAATTTTACTCCACTTGACAAATACCAGCTGTCCAGTCCAGGGTCCCATCTACCTCCTACTTCACTACTGACACCTAATGTGTACCCTTGCTCTTATTCCCAGTGAATTTACTGTTCTCACAGGGGGAAGTTTCATTCCTCAGGACGGTTAACCAAAAGCATGCAGGGTCATGTCCAAAGTGGACGTGGGCTACATACAGCATAGAAAACAGAACAAGAAATTGCTAAAGGGGCTTCCCCTGGTGGTCCAGTGGGTAAGGACACCGCCTTGCAGTGCAAGGGACGCCGGTTCGATCCCTGGTCTGGGAAGAGCCCACGTGCCGTGGAGCGGCTGGACGGATGTGTCCAATTACCGAGCCGGAGCTCTGGAGCGCATGCGCCCAGAGCCCGCGCTCTACAAGTACAGACGCCACCACGATGGGAGGCCCACAGGAGCCAAAGAACAAAGACGGATGAACATAGAGAAACGAAAGACCTATAGAAGTGGCCCGCCCATCCCCCTCCCTCCCCAACCCGACCCCTGCCCAAAATAAATAAATAAATAAATCTTAAAAAAAAAAAAAGAAATTGCTAAAGAGACCTCTCAACCCTAATGCCAGCCAAGGGCATTCCAGCTCTCACACTGATTGCTGCTTTGTCTGCTTCCCAGCCTTATTAGACAGTAGGAGGTAGAACTGAGAATAAATTCCTTGGTGATGGTTCCTACTGGAGGTGGCAGGAGAAGTTGTACTTGAAAATCCTGCCAGGGGTCTCCCATCAGCAGCTCTGCCCACATCCCCTTTCTTCACCCTCACTTCACCCTTTACCCCACTCCCCTCTCTCTTAGTGCTTTTTACATCTTTGCCAAGCCCTTAAGACTGATTAATTTATAACTTCAATTATATGGTAAAGAACCTGGAGCTGTTTTGCCCAGAAGAGGTGTTTAAAGAAAGCTGCATCAGTTTTGTTCGTGTTTCTCTGTAAGCAGCCATCTGCTTACTCAGCGTTGCTTTTGAAATTTTAGCCTTTGCATTGGAAACGTGTTCCAATTACTTTTAGTTTCAGGGATAATTAAGTCTATAAAATGCAGGTTTGTTGCTTTGGGGTTGAAAGTAGTAAATAGAGGGGAAAAGTGAAAAATGGGATGACAATGTTCTAGAAAATTAAGGTAGATCTGTTAAAAATTCTGTAAGGGTATTAAGATACAGTTTCCTAAGGCAGCTTCTGAATAAGGAAAAATAGAACACATTGTGGTAATTCGAACAAGGAATCTTCTTGTTGAAGAAAACATATGCTTTCTGACTTTTAAAATTTATTTTTAACTTTCCAATAAAATGCCCAACATACAACACACACGTGTGTACACACACACACACACACACACACTGAGAGACCAACTGGGGAAAATTCTGCCAGATAAAACAGCCAAGATCCTATACTCTATTAAGATTTCAAATTCACATTCAGGAGATTTGTCTTAAAATGTAACTGAATTCTTTACTTGAGCTTGAATAAATTGGAACAATTTTAGAATTAAGATTGGAAAACCATGCTTCTTTCCTTTAGATCAAATTCAGACTTGCTTTGAATGGAGCAGTGAACAGTCCCATAATGTAGGTTTTAGTTTATGCCTTACAAACTGCTTTCCCATTTATTGTAGCTTTGGGTTTTCCAGAATTCCAAGTCATGTACTGCAGTGATCATGTGTGCTTTTTTCTCTTTGTGTTACAGATGAGGGGACAGTGGTCCAGAGAAATGGATGACTATTCAGCATGAAGCAGCCAGTAGTGGTAAGTCTGGGCATTGAACCCATATTATTGTCACATTTGTTTGTTATTGTTGAGTATTAAGTGTTTGCTCTGGGTTGGGCATCAGGCTGGGTAGAGGGGTCAAAGGCAATAGAAATAGTCCTTGGTGAAAAGGATCTCTTGACAGTAGACGTACAGAGCATGCAAACTATGCGAAACTGCAGGGTTGGAGAGGATTTGCTGATTGAGTCTGCCCAAGGGGAGCGGAAGGTTCTATAATAGTTCCCGGAGTGGTAATCCACCCAGAATTGATGATAAGTAGGGGCAGTGAGTGGGGTGATAGAAGACAGAGGGCAAAGGAAGGGAGATGCAAATGTCCAGTGGCTGGGAAGACACACAGTCCAGTGTGACTCGGTTCACAGTTTTGTGCCTTTTGAGTACTTTTAATCACTAAAAGATTAAAATATTTTAAAATTAATTTTTATTGGAGTATGGTTGATTTACAGTGTTGTGTTATAGATGAAATTATTATTGAAATCTATCCTTATGTTGTTGCCACTCCAAACTATACAATGGAACTGGGAATCCCTAAGAACTGGAGTTTCTCACTGACTTCAGAAAGACTAGTTTTCGTGAGGTCAAGCTGTATGATTAGACTTCTGGCTCTTCCTGATGTGTCAGAGAAGAACACTTGTCTCTGCAAAGTTTCAGTTCAGTTTTTGCTTATTTTCTGTGACATAAAAAGATAAAATCCCCAGGAGAATATGCCAAAAAGGTCAAAGCTGTATTTGGGTTTTAGTTTTACTTGCTTGAATAAATTGGAACAATTTTAGAATTAAGATTGGAAAACCATGCTTCTTTCCTTTAGATCAAATTCAGACTTGCTTTGAATGGAGCAGTGAACAGTCCCATAATGTAGGTTTTAGTTTATGCCTTACAAACTGCTTTCCCATTTATTGTAGCTTTGGGTTTTCCAGAATTCCAAGTCATGTACTGCAGTGATCATGTGTGCTTTTTTCTCTTTGTGTTACAGATGAGGGGACAGTGGTCCAGAGAAATGGATGACTATTCAGCATGAAGCAGCCAGTAGTGGTAAGTCTGGGCATTGAACCCATATTATTGTCACATTTGTTTGTTATTGTTGAGTATTAAGTGTTTGCTCTGGGTTGGGCATCAGGCTGGGTAGAGGGGTCAAAGGCAATAGAAATAGTCCTTGGTGAAAAGGATCTCTTGACAGTAGACGTACAGAGCATGCAAACTATGCGAAACTGCAGGGTTGGAGAGGATTTGCTGATTGAGTCTGCCCAAGGGGAGCGGAAGGTTCTATAATAGTTCCCGGAGTGGTAATCCACCCAGAATTGATGATAAGTAGGGGCAGTGAGTGGGGTGATAGAAGACAGAGGGCAAAGGAAGGGAGATGCAAATGTCCAGTGGCTGGGAAGACACACAGTCCAGTGTGACTCGGTTCACAGTTTTGTGCCTTTTGAGTACTTTTAATCACTAAAAGATTAAAATATTTTAAAATTAATTTTTATTGGAGTATGGTTGATTTACAGTGTTGTGTTATAGATGAAATTATTATTGAAATCTATCCTTATGTTGTTGCCACTCCAAACTATACAATGGAACTGGGAATCCCTAAGAACTGGAGTTTCTCACTGACTTCAGAAAGACTAGTTTTCGTGAGGTCAAGCTGTATGATTAGACTTCTGGCTCTTCCTGATGTGTCAGAGAAGAACACTTGTCTCTGCAAAGTTTCAGTTCAGTTTTTGCTTATTTTCTGTGACATAAAAAGATAAAATCGACCCAAGGAGAATATTGGCAAATTCAAACATGTCCATTTCATTAGTACATCTGTTTGAATAAGTAGTTGCTGATTATTTTGTGACAGGACCACCAAAAGGTTATATATAATATTCTTAAGTTATAATGAAATTACTGTCAATTCTCAAGGGTTCAATATTCTTTGAATAGCAGGTGATAAAATTCAGAAGATCAGTGTATGCAATTTTCTGGGCTCTGCTGGAATGATTAATGGTTTGGCCTTGATTAGAATTAGGAAAGAGGTGTAAGGCAAGATCATTCATAGGTGAATGTGAGCTTCATTACCATGGAGGAGTTGGTAATTCAGAGCTGTTCTTTGAATACATGGAGGCATAGAAAGGGGACAGGAAGTGGAAAAGCTGTGGTCTGGGTTATCGCGCTCCATCTGGGGTTTGGTGGTGGTGTTTAGTTACTAAGCCATGTCTGACTGTTTGCGATACCATGGACTCTACTGGAGTGGATTGCCATTTCCTACTCCAGGAGATC
Source organism: Tragulus kanchil (assembly GCA_022376925.1). Lineage (NCBI taxonomy): Eukaryota > Metazoa > Chordata > Mammalia > Artiodactyla > Tragulidae > Tragulus > Tragulus kanchil. The sequence continues at coordinate 166,707,667 of JAIOJX010000005.1, forward strand.
TTCCCAAGCCAAGGATCTCCTGCATTGGCAGGTGGATTTTTTACCTTGGAAACCCACCAGGGAAGCCCCCATCTGAGCTTAGGTGATGCTTCCTGGCACAATGCCTTATAATTGTATAACTGATACTGCAGTATAAACTCTTGGCCTTACTAGCAGCTTCCTTTGTTTATTTTCTGCTAACCAAATATATATATATATATATATATATATATATATCCTCACTGTTAAGCTTTTACATATTATGAAATGTCTGGCTTGCTACATGAGAATTCTCTGGAATCATCACTCCTCGACCCATCTCAGAGAAAGTCATCATTATGGACTGGATATCTTTCAATTATTTCTTTTAAAAAATGTATTGATGTGTAGTTAATTTACAAAGTTCTGTTATTCTGTGCAGCAAAATGACTGAGTTGTACCTATGTATTCTTTTTTTAAAAATTTTTTGGTCACTTCTATTGATCTTTCATTTATTTATCTTCATCCATCTTTATTCTTTGGCCTGTGTGGGCCTCCCATCACAGTGGCCTCTTTTGTTGCTAAGCACCAGCTCTGGGCACATTTGGCCTGTTGGCTGTGACATAAAAGATAAAATCGACCCAAGGAGAATATTGGCAAATTCAAACATCTCCATTTCATTAGTACATCTGTTTGAATAAGTAGTTGCTGATTATTTTGTGACAGGACCACCAAAAGGTTATATATAATATTCTTAAGTTATAATGAAATTACTGTCAATTCTCAAGGGTTCAATATTCTTTGAATAGCAGGTGATAAAATTCAGAAGATCAGTGTATGCAATTTTCTGGGCTCTGCTGGAATGATTAATGGTTTGGCCTTGATTAGAATTAGGAAAGAGGTGTAAGGCAAGATCATTCATAGGTGAATGTGAGCTTCATTACCATGGAGGAGTTGGTAATTCAGAGCTGTTCTTTGAATACATGGAGGCATAGAAAGGGGACAGGAAGTGGAAAAGCTGTGGTCTGGGTTATCGCGCTCCATCTGGGGTTTGGTGGTGGTGTTTAGTTACTAAGCCATGTCTGACTGTTTGCGATACCATGGACTCTACTGGAGTGGATTGCCATTTCCTACTCCAGGAGATCTTCCCAAGCCAAGGATCTCCTGCATTGGCAGGTGGATTTTTTACCTTGGAAACCCACCAGGGAAGCCCCCATCTGAGCTTAGGTGATGCTTCCTGGCACAATGCCTTATAATTGTATAACTGATACTGCAGTATAAACTCTTGGCCTTACTAGCAGCTTCCTTTGTTTATTTTCTGCTAACCAAATATATATATATATATATATATATATATATCCTCACTGTTAAGCTTTTACATATTATGAAATGTCTGGCTTGCTACATGAGAATTCTCTGGAATCATCACTCCTCGACCCATCTCAGAGAAAGTCATCATTATGGACTGGATATCTTTCAATTATTTCTTTTAAAAAATGTATTGATGTGTAGTTAATTTACAAAGTTCTGTTATTCTGTGCAGCAAAATGACTGAGTTGTACCTATGTATTCTTTTTTTAAAAATTTTTTGGTCACTTCTATTGATCTTTCATTTATTTATCTTCATCCATCTTTATTCTTTGGCCTGTGTGGGCCTCCCATCACAGTGGCCTCTTTTGTTGCTAAGCACCAGCTCTGGGCACATGTGCTCCAGAGTTCCGGCTCGGTAGTTGGGCACATTGGTCCAGCCGCTCTGCGGCACGTGGGATCTTCCCAGGCCAGGGATCGAATGCACGCTGGTTGCACTTCAAGGTGGTGTCTTTACCCACTGGGCCACTAGGGAAGCCCTATACCTATATATTCTTTATCATATTCTTTCCCATTGTGGTTTGTCACAGAATACTGAATGTAGTACCCTGTGCTATACAGTATGACCTTGTTCTCTATCCATTTTATATATTGGTCCCTGCAATGGAGGGAGACCACCCAGAGGCTGGGGGAGAAGTGTGTGGAAGTCTCTTGTCTCCACCTGAGGAGAGTCTAGATGAGCTGTTGGCCAGAGGGTGGCATTCAAGAAGAAAAACGGGATGCACTTTGAGGGGAGAGTCAGGATGAACTGAAGCCTGCCTGCATCTCTCTTCTTGCATAACCCTGACTACCTTTCAAAAGGGACAGTGGTGGCTTCTCTGGGAGGGGACGTCTTCCCGACCCAGGGATCAAACTCAGTCTCTGGCATTGCAGGCAAATTCTTTGCCACCTGAGCCACTTACCGGACAAGGAAACTGAGGCTTACTGAAATCAAGAAACCAGCTGCCACCAACTCACAAATTCTGCTCTTCGGTCTCTTTGTGCTGGAAGACCTCCCTACCCCTGCCCAGGAGAAATAAAATCCCTCTGTGATGGAGGTCACAGGCAGCTCTTGCCTCTGGCCAACTCCATAAATGTCCCAGCTCAGCCGAGTTGATTCTGTCCATGAAACCCATTTGTGTGTCAGAGTAAAACACAACACATTGGCCATCAAACTGCTGGTGAATTCCACAGCTTTTTGCCATGGTGTGCAGGATGGTGCTCAATCGCCGGCTCTATCACACTAGATCTCCTTTCTCCTGTGAATGGAAGAGCCAAGGGTCCAGGACGTGTTTGCTCAGATGCCCATCGTGTGGGGCTCTCTCTGAGTATAATGATGCTGAAGCTTATTAGCTGTAGTAGCAGCGAGGTCTTCTGGGATTTCTCTAGTCTATAATTGGCTTTTGCTGTTGTGGGTTCTGTGTCAGAAATAATGAGCTGACATTTGGATCTGACATGGCATCATTAGAGGACTGGTAATGTAGATTATGAACATGCATTCATAGGAGGGAGAATAATAAATCAAGTGGAAAAATGCTTGAGAAGTAATGAGGGTTGTGTCCAAATACATACTCTTTTGATGTACATTAGTGCCAGCAATGAATAATTCATGAACTTATCCTCCAGAGGCTTGTAGGTGCCCAGCTAAAATACCATTTCTCTGGTTATCAGAAAAACCTATGATGGGGGCCTTTGTTAAGAAGTGTGAAGATCATTTATGCCACTGATGGGATTGGGTGGGATTCTGGAGGCAGGACCTAGCTTTCCAAAATGGAATTATCCTGAGCCCAGTTTTATATGTCTCTACACAATTCCAGTTTTGGGGGAAAAGTATTTAGCAATTTATAATCATTAAATTGCTATGACTTATGAATGAGCGTCACTTTTCCCCTCCAAGAAACACAAGGTATGTATTTTACTGCACTCAGGAATAAACCAATGCAAATGTTTGTCTCTGGATATAGAAGCCCTTTTCTTGTGCACTGGGTTTTAATGAGAGTTTGCACAGCTCTGCTCCTTGTAAAATTGAGAACTTTTAGCTTTGTTGTTCAGAGGAAAGGGAAGACTGAGAGCTACATTGGTTGGTTGCCAGTTAACAAGACAATTTTTCTTTCAAATAGAATGCCAGTCCAGATGAAGTGTTTTCAGATGTCATACCTTTCACCCCTAAACCTCTTACTCAAGCCAACATATTTAGTATCCCTTTCCTGGGAGTGCTAGTGATAAAGAACACACTTGCCAGTACTGATGATATAAGAGACAAGGGTTTGATCCCTGCTTTGGGAAGATCCCCTAAAGGATGGCATGGCAACCCACTCCAGTATTCCTACCTGGAAAATTCCATGGACAGAGGAGCCTGGTAGGCCATACTCCATGGGGTCGCAGAGAGTTGGGCACTCCTGAAGTGACTGAGCATGCGTGCACGATAGCCATGCACCACAAGCTTTGGGGGAGAGGGCGTGCCCATCAGTGCTGGCCCGTCCTATTCCTGCATGCCTTCCCTGTCCCACTGTATTTTTCCTTCTAGTTCATATTATTTTTTTTTCCATAATCTCTATTTAATTGGCTTTTGCTGTTGTGGGTTCTGTGTCAGAAATAATGAGCTGACATTTGGATCTGACATGGCATCATTAGAGGACTGGTAATGTAGATTATGAACATGCATTCATAGGAGGAGAATAATAAATCAAGTGGAAAAATGCTTGAGAAGTAATGAGGGTTGTGTCCAAATACATACTCTTTTGATGTACATTAGTGCCAGCAATGAATAATTCATGAACTTATCCTCCAGAGGCTTGTAGGTGCCCAGCTAAAATACCATTTCTCTGGTTATCAGAAAAACCTATGATGGGGGCCTTTGTTAAGAAGTGTGAAGATCATTTATGCCACTGATGGGATTGGGTGGGATTCTGGAGGCAGGACCTAGCTTTCCAAAATGGAATTATCCTGAGCCCAGTTTTATATGTCTCTACACAATTCCAGTTTTGGGGGAAAAGTATTTAGCAATTTATAATCATTAAATTGCTATGACTTATGAATGAGCGTCACTTTTCCCCTCCAAGAAACACAAGGTATGTATTTTACTGCACTCAGGAATAAACCAATGCAAATGTTTGTCTCTGGATATAGAAGCCCTTTTCTTGTGCACTGGGTTTTAATGAGAGTTTGCACAGCTCTGCTCCTTGTAAAATTGAGAACTTTTAGCTTTGTTGTTCAGAGGAAAGGGAAGACTGAGAGCTACATTGGTTGGTTGCCAGTTAACAAGACAATTTTTCTTTCAAATAGAATGCCAGTCCAGATGAAGTGTTTTCAGATGTCATACCTTTCACCCCTAAACCTCTTACTCAAGCCAACATATTTAGTATCCCTTTCCTGGGAGTGCTAGTGATAAAGAACACACTTGCCAGTACTGATGATATAAGAGACAAGGGTTTGATCCCTGCTTTGGGAAGATCCCCTAAAGGATGGCATGGCAACCCACTCCAGTATTCCTACCTGGAAAATTCCATGGACAGAGGAGCCTGGTAGGCCATACTCCATGGGGTCGCAGAGAGTTGGGCACTCCTGAAGTGACTGAGCATGCGTGCACGATAGCCATGCACCACAAGCTTTGGGGGAGAGGGCGTGCCCATCAGTGCTGGCCCCGTCCTATTCCTGCATGCCTTCCCCTGTCCCACTGTATCTCCTTCTGTATCCATCTTTATCTTAGTTCATATTATCCGGAATCTTCTTCTTACCTTGAATTTTTTGTGCAGAAGGGTAATATAAGCACAGAAAATGCTCAGATCATGAGAACTTGGCTCAGGGCCTTCTCATAAATTCTAATCAGCATCCTTGAAGTCTCCTTCTAGTCCCTGCCTCTGCACAAGGACAGCCATGCCCTTACCTTCTACCAGCATAGACGTGTGGACTCACATAGCTGTTTTCCAGTTGGCCCTTTGCTCATGTGGCTCGTCCACTTTGCATGTGGCTGTCAACTACTCATCCTCACTACAGGCGCTGTGGCACAGAGCATACACTGTGGTTTATTGATGCTGTCAGGAGGACCTGGGAGGTTTCTAATGGGGGCCTGTTGAGGAGAGAGCCCCTAGGAACATCCTAGAACTTGTCCTCTCTTCTGCATGTGCCCACATTCCTGCCATTCATGTATTCAGAAAAAGAAATGTTGGCTTCCTGTTAATTCACCTGCAGAGTCTATCTATCCTTCAACCTTCTCAGTCCTCACTGAAATGAAGAGGGAGAAAATGCTTCTTAGGCCATAGACTCAGGTGTACATGAAATATCACTCTACTTTTTAATCCAAATCTAAACCTAAGTCCTCACATACCAAGCTGGAGGAATACCATCCCATTATTTAGGGATTCGTTCCATTCCCAGGGTTGTGACCAGAGCCAAGAAAAGAGGATTTCCAGCCACCGTCAGTCCCTCCACTGACCAAGTCACCATTCAGGCCAAAGGCTTGTTCTGCACTGTGCTTGGGGCATAGAATTGAGGGAAGGCTGGGACTCTTGCTGCCTCTGTTCGTTTCCCTCAGAGCCCCCCTGTGTCTGACTGTTTCTCTATGGGGGTGCCAGATCAATCTTCTCCTCATCTCAAGAAATCTCTTCTTCAGTGGGTGGACCCTCTATACATTATCCTGCTTCTCTAGACCCCTCTGCCACTTCCTCAAGGTCTGCCCAACTTGGTGGTCTCAGGATTTGGGAAAATGAAATCCAAGAAGGTTCATGCTGCTTCATTCCTGCCAGCTGCTTCAGTGAGGAAAAGACAACACTTTGGGAGAAAAATAGAAATCATCCCAAGGTGCCACAGTCTTTGCCTGGCTAACATGTTGGGACAGTCATAGCTGCAGGTTCATGTGACGTGAGTGCTACCCTTTGACCAGAGCTGCTGTCTGTGGCTTCAGGGAACTGAGCATTGCCCAGGCACGGTGGTTTCTCTTTAATGGGACTCTCGAGATCCCTGTCTATCCTCTCCTCAGAAGTGGGGAAAGGGTCGTGGAGAGAAGGGAGGCACAAGAGGCTGGGCATGAAGAGAGAGAAAGATGGAAGCTGTTGGGGACACAGGCACAGAGAGATGGTCAACAAGACACAGTTGTCAAAATACAACCATTATGAATCCGGGACACATGCTAAAATGGCTGAAATGTTGCCAGTCTGTGTATCATGTCCTAAGATATGCCCACAAGCTCCCGTGGTGGGAGAACGCTCACCCCCATATTCATTTTTAAGGACTTCCAGAACAAAGTGCCACAAACCAGGTGGCTTGAAACAACAGACATTTATTCTCTCATGTTCTGATGTCTATAAGTTCAGGTTCCAGGTGTGGACAGGGCCATGCTTCCTCTGTAGGCTCTGGGAAAGAATCCTTCTTTGTCTCAACCTAGCTTCTGGTGGTTGCCAGCAGTTCTTGGCCCTCCTAGGCAGGCAGCTGTGACCCTCCAGTTTGTGCCTCCATTGCAAGTGGCCATCTTCTCTATCCATGTGTCTGTTTTCTTTTCTTCTAAGAATAGCAATTGTTAGATTAAGGTCTACCCTAACCTAATATGACTTCCTCTTAACTATTATATCTGTAAAGATCCTATTTCCAAATGAAGTCCCATTATTCTAAAGTATGGACTTCCTAGTTGGCACAGTGGCAAAGAATCTCCCTCAGAGCCCCCTGTGTCTGACTGTTTCTCTATGGGGGTGCCAGATCAATCTTCTCCTCATCTCAAGAAATCTCTTCTTCAGTGGGTGGACCCTCTATACATTATCCTGCTTCTCTAGACCCCTCTGCCACTTCCTCAAGGTCTGCCCAACTTGGTGGTCTCAGGATTTGGGAAAATGAAATCCAAGAAGGTTCATGCTGCTTCATTCCTGCCAGCTGCTTCAGTGAGGAAAAGACAACACTTTGGGAGAAAAATAGAAATCATCCCAAGGTGCCACAGTCTTTGCCTGGCTAACATGTTGGGACAGTCATAGCTGCAGGTTCATGTGACGTGAGTGCTACCCTTTGACCAGAGCTGCTGTCTGTGGCTTCAGGGAACTGAGCATTGCCCAGGCACGGTGGTTTCTCTTTAATGGGACTCTCGAGATCCCTGTCTATCCTCTCCTCAGAAGTGGGGAAAGGGTCGTGGAGAGAAGGGAGGCACAAGAGGCTGGGCATGAAGAGAGAGAAAGATGGAAGCTGTTGCGGGGACACAGGCACAGAGAGATGGTCAACAAGACACAGTTGTCAAAATACAACCATTATGAATCCGGGACACATGCTAAAATGGCTGAAATGTTGCCAGTCTGTGTATCATGTCCTAAGATATGCCCACAAGCTCCCGTGGTGGGAGAACGCTCACCCCCATATTCATTTTTAAGGACTTCCAGAACAAAGTGCCACAAACCAGGTGGCTTGAAACAACAGACATTTATTCTCTCATGTTCTGATGTCTATAAGTTCAGGTTCCAGGTGTGGACAGGGCCATGCTTCCTCTGTAGGCTCTGGGAAAGAATCCTTCTTTGTCTCAACCTAGCTTCTGGTGGTTGCCAGCAGTTCTTGGCCCTCCTAGGCAGGCAGCTGTGACCCTCCAGTTTGTGCCTCCATTGCAAGTGGCCATCTTCTCTATCCATGTGTCTGTTTTCTTTTCTTCTAAGAATAGCAATTGTTAGATTAAGGTCTACCCTAACCTAATATGACTTCCTCTTAACTATTATATCTGTAAAGATCCTATTTCCAAATGAAGTCCCATTATTCTAAAGTATGGACTTCCTAGTTGGCACAGTGGCAAAGAATCTGCTTGCCAGTGCAGGAAATGCCAGTGATATGGGTTCAATCCTTGGGTGTAGAAGATCCCCTGGAGAAGGACATGGAAACCCACTCCAGTATTCTTGCCTGGGAAATCCCATGGTCAGAGGAGCCTGGCGGGCCACAGTCCATGGGGTCTCAAAGAGTTGAACACAACTGAAATGACTTAGGGTGCACACACACATACACGCTCTAAGGTATTGGCTCATGTGATTGTGGAGGCTAAGAAGGTTCAGAATCTGCCATCTTTGAGCTGGAGACTCAGGAATGCTAGCAGCGAAATTCAAAGGCCTGAGAGCTGTGGTGCTGATGGTGTAGATTCTAGTCCAGGTCTGCAGGCCTGAGGACCAGGAGCAGTGAGGACAAGAGAAGTTTGATCTCCTGACTGCCATCAGGCAGAGGGAGGGCACGTAACACTCAGCGAATGATGCCCCTCGACATTGTGGAGCTCCATCTGCTTTATTCAGTCCAGATGCTAGTCTCTCCTAGAAACACTGTTGTAGACACACAGAAATTTTGTAATTATTAAATAATCAGATATCTGGGCCAGTCAGATAACATAAAATTAAACACAGAGGCTGTTTATAGCGGTGTGAGCAGGATTAGGAGGAAACCCCAGTGGAAAGTGCAGAATACTGGGATGTTTCTGTCCCTCCTTGAGTTGAGGGGGAAACTGCTAGACCCCGAAAGGAGGAGCAGGCTTCCCAGCAGGAGCCACGGCCTTTGTAGAGGGACCTGGTCAAACTGCAGAGACCCAAAATGTGCCAAGGCGCATGGGCACTCCAGCCTCACTTTACCTCTTCCTGGTTTTCCTGGCAGGGCCTCTCATGGGCACGGTCCACGAGAAATAAGTGCAGGACCAGTGGGCACGGTCCCTGGGGAACTTCAGGACACAGTGCAGGGTGAAGGAGGACGCAGTGGAAGAAGGGGATCGGTAGACACTGTCTAGAAACTAAGCTGAGGTTCTTCTGCTGCTTTGAACAAGGAAGGAAGGAGACTTGCTCCTCTAGCATCCTGGCCTAAGGAGAAACAAACCTAGAAAGTGGGCAGAAATCCCCACCACTGAAAAAGACTGTTCACAGTTAATGAGTTGTAATTCATTACGGGCAAGTTCCTCAGGGCAGTTGCTAGTTTTCAATCAGCAGGATCAGTTTAGTTCTTTCCAAGAAAGAAAAAGCAATATAGACCTTTCTGGATACAGAATTAAGAAAACACCAAATTCTAATGGCCACTGGTTTTGCCAAGAGTGGACCACTCATAGAACAGAGAATGATGAAGACATCGAGAGGACAGTCAATGTGATATTATATGAGTAATTCCAGCCACTGCACATCAGATTGAATCTAATAATCTAAATATTTCAAATGGACATTAATTTAATTTAAATTATCTGGATACTTAACTCACATTTTCTCCTCAAAGCACGGTCTGCCTTTTTGTATAAAACAACAAATTTATGAGAGTAAAATTAAATCAATAGATTTTTCAGTAATTTCTCTTCTCCTTTCCTCCTTTTGACAAATGAACGTGAAGGTGGCATACATGGATTTTTGCCCTCCATAGGCATTTAAAACACATTTCTCTTGTGTAAGTCAAATGAAACATTACATATTAATTTGTACAGTGAGATTTATTGAGGCTTCTGGAGCTGTTAGGAGTTTTCAAATATGTGCTTAAAAACTTCTGGATCATTCCTGTGATTTATTGTGAGGTAATGCATAAATACGCATTCAGGTGCCCATTAAGAGTAGATTTGAGTTTCATAGTCTGGAAATGACTCTGTCCTCCATACTTTACAATACATCACATTAGCTGGTGGTATAGAACCATTATAACATTAATGTAGATTTGAGCAGTAATAGAAATATACTTACAGGAAGGTTAAAAGAACAAGATCCACTTGTAACAACTGTTTGAGCCACTTGGAGCAAGTTAATGCTTTGTTGGCATATTTGTAAAATTTTGAATAATGAGATTATAAGAGTTTAATATTGCTGAGTGCTATTATAAACTAACATTTCTTGTAAAATATTTTAAAATGTAAGCGTTCAAAATGGGTTTCTTTCTTTCTTTCGTTTTTTTTCTTACTTATCCATTGTGAAGAAGACAAGGAGGCTGTGAAATGTGTATGTGAAGGGAATCGCTAATAAACCATGCCCAGGAGGCTCTTTTGCCCTTCTCAGGGTGGATGGATGCCCTGAGGAAACTGGTAGCTGCATCTACAGACGCCATGGGAATAATGGTGTGGGGTCAACATATAGCCCTGTTGGGAGTTTCCCGGTGGCCCAGTGGTTAGAAGTTGGAGTGTTCACTGCTGTGGCTTGAGTTCAGTGCCTAGCTGGGGTACCGAGATCCTGCAGGCTGTGTGGTGTGGCCGAAACAAAATACAGCACTGTTGAGGATCTGACCAATGGCAGAATCCACCAACCTCCTGGCTTTCTGCAATCGCATGCTTTTCCTCAACGTGTATTTTGCTTTCTGCATGTATATACAGGTTAGAACCAGCTTGTCCACGAAAAGGAAACAGTGACATGACTGTGTCTGTTTGAAGATAAAGCCCACTCACTGTGTAATGGTGGCCTGAGGCCATACTAAGACAGTGCCTTCCTGCCCCCTTATTTCTTCTTCTCTGGTCCTCACTCCACAGCTCTCCCACCTGGCCACCTCTCAACCAGTCAACAAATGACTGAACATGTAAAAAGAGAAACCTGATATTCATTCCTCATAATTAGAATGAAGGGGAAAACCTAGGTGGTCTTCTAACCACAGCCTTGGAATAGAAGCTGCCCAGATCCCATGTGTTTGCTAAGTTTGATGGGGTTTGCTCAGGTCAAGGTTAGATAAGCCAGTGCAAAGGCCGAGGAACTCATGAGGCCCCACATGGGATCACTTCCAGGTGGACTTGACAAGCTGGGAAAGGAAAGTGTGTCATAAACATAACAAGATTCAGAGCAGCCATGGGTTTTGTGCCCAGTTGCCTCTGAAAGGGAAATACTGCTTCCTTATTGACTCATTTTGTGGGCTGACCATGCACAACAGTTTCTGTGGGACAAATGACTGACAAGAGTTGAATCATAAAAAACCTTCTGTCCTCCGATATTAGCATTTTCAGAGACTTCTCCATCCTTGTATGATATTAGTCTCTGTGTTTTCATGCAGGACAATGCCATCTCACAGTTTTAACTATTTTTTATAAATTCACACAAATTTATTTCAAGAGTTCAAACATACCATCTTTTCCCTTCATCCTTAGCTGTTTTTGAATTGAGATTCTTCAGAGTAATGGGTGTTTCCTTAATATATATTTTCCTAAATCACTTTATAAAATTGAGGACCAAATATAATTTCTGAACTTGACACAATCAATACATTCTTGCTACTGCTATAGCAAGATTGAAGGAGGCTTCAATTACCTGAAGAAAATGTCTTCATTTTAATGAAATACCTTGTTTCATATAAAGTTCTAGCCTCTGCAGTCTTCTCTATCACACTTCTGACATGTTTTATAATGGTTGTTTCAACTCTGACAGGGTTCTAAGGATATATTTAAATCTTTCATTAAAAATATATAAACTACCCCTTTATTCAAGGAATAACTGAGGCTAGAGCCTTGATGTCAGACTTCTGGATAATTTATTTGGTGGTATTCATCGGTCTAGTAGACATCCATAAGGAGAGAGGATCTACCTGACCCTTTCTCTCTAGAATCTCCCCTGTAGCATTTTACTGTAGCCCCTTTGTTTCTGCCTCTTGGGTCTCTGGTTTATTAAACAAAGACTGAATTCCAGACCCAAGCTGGCCTGGTTAGATTTGTTCTCTTGAAAAAAAAACAAATGCAGAGTCAAAGTCAGGGCATGGGGAGATGTTATGTAATAGGGAATTTGGCATCTATCCCCAGTGAGAAAGAGCCCTCCAATGCAGGAGACTTAAGAAACTCTGGCTCAATCCCTGGGTCGTGAAAATCCCCTGGAGGAGGACGTGGCAATCCACTCTAGTATTCTTGCCTGGAGAATCTCATGGACAGAAGAAACTGGCAGTTTATAGTCCGTAGGGTTGCACAGAATCGGACACAATTGAAGCAACTTAGCATGCATGCCCAGGTAGTGGAAGGGAGCTTCTACCCTCCTAAGGGACCCCAGGTGGCAAGAATGTGTTCATTATCTGTGGTGAACAAGTGGACCACACCTGAGTTTGTACTCAAATGACTACAGGTGCTGAAGACTCAGCCGTGTGATTAGAAGGTTGGGCATTGAGTCAGGTGATAGCATCCTAGCCTCTGGGGAGCTGGGCTGGTGATCAAGTTCAGTCACGTGACTGATGATTCAACTAATCATGTCTGTGAGAGGCAACCCCAACAGAAACTCTGGGCACCCAGCTTGGATGAGCTTTCTGGTTGGTCAACACAGATATGGGGCAAGGAGGATGTGCCCTGACCTTCAGGGGGAGGACCCCAAAGCTCAGCATTGAAAATCCTCACCGACCTTGCCCTGTATGTAGTTTTCATGTGGTTTGTTCTTTAAAATAGAACTGCAGTTGTAAGCATAGTGCTTTCCTGAGATCTGTGAATTATTCTAGTGAATTATTCACCCTGAAGGGTTCTAAGGATATATTTAAATCTTTCATTAAAAATATATAAACTACCCTTTATTCAAGGAATAACTGAGGCTAGAGCCTTGATGTCAGACTTCTGGATAATTTATTTGGTGGTATTCATCGGTCTAGTAGACATCCATAAGGAGAGAGGATCTACCTGACCCTTTCTCTCTAGAATCTCCCCTGTAGCATTTTACTGTAGCCCCTTTGTTTCTGCCTCTTGGGTCTCTGGTTTATTAAACAAAGACTGAATTCCAGACCCAAGCTGGCCTGGTTAGATTTGTTCTCTTGAAAAAAAAACAAATGCAGAGTCAAAGTCAGGGCAGGGGGAGATGTTATGTAATAGGGAATTTGGCATCTATCCCCAGTGAGAAAGAGCCCTCCAATGCAGGAGACTTAAGAAACTCTGGCTCAATCCCTGGGTCGTGAAAATCCCCTGGAGGAGGACGTGGCAATCCACTCTAGTATTCTTGCCTGGAGAATCTCATGGACAGAAGAAACTGGCAGTTTATAGTCCGTAGGGTTGCACAGAATCGGACACAATTGAAGCAACTTAGCATGCATGCCCAGGTAGTGGAAGGGAGCTTCTACCCTCCTAAGGGACCCCAGGTGGCAAGAATGTGTTCATTATCTGTGGTGAACAAGTGGACCACACCTGAGTTTGTACTCAAATGACTACAGGTGCTGAAGACTCAGCCGTGTGATTAGAAGGTTGGGCATTGAGTCAGGTGATAGCATCCTAGCCTCTGGGGAGCTGGGCTGGTGATCAAGTTCAGTCACGTGACTGATGATTCAACTAATCATGTCTGTGAGAGGCAACCCCAACAGAAACTCTGGGCACCCAGCTTGGATGAGCTTTCTGGTTGGTCAACACAGATATGGGGCAAGGAGGATGTGCCCTGACCTTCAGGGGGAGGACCCCAAAGCTCAGCATTGAAAATCCTCCCCGACCTTGCCCTGTATGTAGTTTTCATGTGGTTTGTTCTTTAAAATAGAACTGCAGTTGTAAGCATAGTGCTTTCCTGAGATCTGTGAATTATTCTAGTGAATTATTCAACCTGAAGGGTTCATAAGAAACTTCGGAATTTGGAGCCAGTTGTTCAGCAGTGCAGGTGGTCTGGGGCCCCTGGAGCTTGTGACTGATGTCTGAAGTGAGAGCAGTCTTGTTGGGGACTGAGCCCTCGACCTGTGGAGGCTGTGCCAAACTCAGATGGTGAACATCAGAGTTGCATTGCAGTATAATATGAACCACTTTGTATGAATGTAGAAATTTAGAAAGAAGACCTCAGGCTCCTCAGCTGTACCACAGCCCATGAGATGCTCCAGAATCCTTCCATGAATGCCCTTTCATCCTCTAGTGGTAAAGAACTTACCTGCTAATGCAGGAGATGTGAGAGACGTGGATTCGATCCCTGGGTCGGAAAGATCCACTGGAGGAGGAAATGGGAACCCACTCCATTTTCCATATGCACAAAGGAGCCTGGCGGGCAGCAGTCCATGGAGTTGCAAAGAGTCGGACTCGACAGAGCACGTGGAACATCTGGTATGCCCCCCTCTAGCTAGAATGGGTCTGCCATGTTCAAATCAAAGAAACTCTGTGGGCAGGAAAGGAGGCCATCAGAAGCCTGTAGTTCCCTGTCCCTGCTGGTTTCTTGTTACCTGTCCCTGGTTCCCCAAATCTGACCAGATCTAAGACCGTGGTCCCTGTGTGATCTCATCCCTTCTTGCATCCTCTTCCCAACTCTGGTTCAGGGTGCAGCCTGAGTCTGCTTCTCCTCCTGGGCAGCTCCACTCCTGGCCTGTGTTCCTCTTCCCCAACTCTGGGGAGCTGGGCTGTGATCAAGTTCAGTCACGTGACTGATGATTCAACTAATCATGTCTGTGAGAGGCAACCCCAACAGAAACTCTGGGCACCCAGCTTGGATGAGCTTTCTGGTTGGTCAACACAGATATGGGGCAAGGAGGATGTGCCCTGACCTTCAGGGGGAGGACCCCAAAGCTCAGCATTGAAAATCCTCCCCGACCTTGCCCTGTATGTAGTTTTCATGTGGTTTGTTCTTTAAAATAGAACTGCAGTTGTAAGCATAGTGCTTTCCTGAGATCTGTGAATTATTCTAGTGAATTATTCAACCTGAAGGGTTCATAAGAAACTTCGGAATTTGGAGCCAGTTGTTCAGCAGTGCAGGTGGTCTGGGGCCCCTGGAGCTTGTGACTGATGTCTGAAGTGAGAGCAGTCTTGTTGGGGACTGAGCCCTCGACCTGTGGAGGCTGTGCCAAACTCAGATGGTGAACATCAGAGTTGCATTGCAGTATAATATGAACCACTTTGTATGAATGTAGAAATTTAGAAAGAAGACCTCAGGCTCCTCAGCTGTACCACAGCCCATGAGATGCTCCAGAATCCTTCCATGAATGCCCTTTCATCCTCTAGTGGTAAAGAACTTACCTGCTAATGCAGGAGATGTGAGAGACGTGGATTCGATCCCTGGGTCGGAAAGATCCACTGGAGGAGGAAATGGGAACCCACTCCATTTTCCATATGCACAAAGGAGCCTGGCGGGCAGCAGTCCATGGAGTTGCAAAGAGTCGGACTCGACAGAGCACGTGGAACATCTGGTATGCCCCCCTCTAGCTAGAATGGGTCTGCCATGTTCAAATCAAAGAAACTCTGTGGGCAGGAAAGGAGGCCATCAGAAGCCTGTAGTTCCCTGTCCCTGCTGGTTTCTTGTTACCTGTCCCTGGTTCCCCAAATCTGACCAGATCTAAGACCGTGGTCCCTGTGTGATCTCATCCCTTCTTGCATCCTCTTCCCCAACTCTGGTTCAGGGGTGCAGCCTGAGTCTGCTTCTCCTCCCTGGGCAGCTCCACTCCTGGCCTGTGTTCCTCAAGGTGCTTGTGGGGAATACAGACAGGGAGGACCTTGGGCTACTTCCTCCATCTGTGAAGTCTAGAGGTTGCCCTGGGCTGTTTTATGTGAAGCGCTTCCATCTGCCATTGATAGCATTCTCCGTTTGCCCATCCATTTAGCCTGTATATTCATGTTTTTGGTTTTATGTCATGATGGAATAGAAGAATTTTATTGTCTCTATTATTTCTAAATATGAAATGCTGATTTATGGGTTTCTAAGGGAAAGCTAATAAGCTGTATTTCCAATATATACTCATGGATGATAAATTAATACTTAATTAGAATATTCTTTGGAATAGTTTCTAAAACATTTCAACTTAATTTTAGGCATAAAAAGTTACTTTTTTTTTTTTTTTTTACCATTTTGGCCTCCACTTATTTCCTGCTCTGTTCAGACTCCTATGGTTTTACTGGAAGGCAGTTCATTGGGCTGTCAGTACTGTTTTAGCTTTCTGCATTGGTGAATTAAAAAAATCTTCCAGTGATTTCACTAATCTGAATTACATGTGAAAATGTTTTAAATGTACATGAAACATTTTTATGTGAGCATGTATCAATGTTAGGAGTCTTTAGGGATGGGGATTTTGACAAGCAACTAGAGCCTAAGTCCTAAAGTTGGAACCACTGGTTAATGATTTTGTAATTCCCCTAAGTACGTAGTTTTATAACACTCTATTTGTCCCTTATAATTGGCAATGTGTCCCTGTGTGCTCAGTCGCTTCAGTCCTGTCCGACTCTTTGCAACCCCGTGGATCGTGGTCCTCCGAACGCCTCCTTCCATGGGATTCTTCAGACAAGATACTCAAATGGGTTACCATGCCCTCCTCCAGGGGATCTTCTTGACCCAGGGTTCAAGCCCATGTCTCCTGCACGGCAGGCAGTTTCTTTAGCACTGAGCCACCAGGGAAGCCCCTTAATTGGCAAAAGACTTCTTCAAATGAATGAAAGGAGGGCTGTAGTATACTTAAATAGTCAGGAAGTTACCAGCTAGTATTTGATGCCAGAGCCTATTGTGGAAGGAGGAAAAGAACCCCAGGTGATTTGGAGGATGTCACTAAAAAGGAAGGAGCAGAGCAGTGAGGCCCTTCAACAGGTTTGCAGGGTTTATATCAGAGAAAAGAAGGGAAAGGAGGTGGGAGGTGCCTCTACGGTCGCCTGTTATGGCCCTGACACCCTTCACAGCACTCGCTACAGTTTGCCGCGGGGCCTCCCAAGTGAGAAAACATTTATCACAAGAAGCCCTTCCCCAGTGGATAGAAGATGTTCACTATGGCACTTTTGGGGCTTTGCAGGGGGTGCTCATGATAAAGTACCTACCCGCCAATGCAGGTTAGACATACGAGATGCTGGTTTGATCCCTGGCTCGGGAAGATCCCACGGAGAAAGAAATGAAAACCCAGTCCAGTATTCTTGACTGAGGAATCCCATGGACAGAGGAGCCTGGCATTCTGCAGACTGTGGGATTGCACAGAGTCAGACTCAACTGAAGTGACTTAGCAAGCGCACACACCTGGCATTTTTGGTCAGGGTCACTCACCCCAGAGCTTCATCTGACAATTCCAGTGACAGGTCACCTGCATGATTTTTTCCAGTTATGTCAGGTGGATGAATTGATTTCTGATGCTCCAGGCAAAGTGATGAGCCAGGACTCAGCCTCGTGTTTTGTAAGCCTCCATCCCTCCCTATGCATCACCCTTGTCCGGGCCAACAGCCAAGCTTGGCTGACATTCAAACCTGATACCCCAGGAGCCCTGGAGAGAAAAATCAATGCCAAAGGATGCTGTAGTTTCAGAGAACTGGAAACTTGGTAGCCTGTACAGCTGATATCTCAGTCGATAAGTCAACAGGCATCAGATTTAACTTTGTGCACTGTTGACAGGCTTTTAATCACAAACTTAATACAGATTGATTGCTAAAATGGACACCCCACGGGAGAGTGTAAACAGTGGAAAGCTTTCATTCCCTCAACCGCTTTTCTTTCCAGTCCCTAAGTATAACATTGCTCACAGTTTGGTGTGTGTTTTTCCAGACCCTTAGCTGTGCCCACAAACAGGGGTGTGCCCACAAACAGGCGTGTAAGCTGTATATGTCAGGAAGTTACCAGCTAGTATTTGATGCCAGAGCCTATTGTGGAAGGAGGAAAAGAACCCCAGGTGATTTGGAGGATGTCACTAAAAAGGAAGGAGCAGAGCAGTGAGGCCCTTCAACAGGTTTGCAGGGTTTATATCAGAGAAAAGAAGGGAAAGGAGGTGGGAGGTGCCTCTACGGTCGCCTGTTATGGCCCTGACACCCTTCACAGCACTCGCTACAGTTTGCCGCGGGGCCTCCCAAGTGAGAAAACATTTATCACAAGAAGCCCTTCCCAAGTGGATAGAAGATGTTCACTATGGCACTTTTGGGGCCTTGCAGCGGGTGCTCATGATAAAGTACCTACCCGCCAATGCAGGTTAGACATACGAGATGCTGGTTTGATCCCTGGCTCGGGAAGATCCCACGGAGAAAGAAATGAAAACCCAGTCCAGTATTCTTGACTGAGGAATCCCATGGACAGAGGAGCCTGGCATTCTGCAGACTGTGGGATTGCACAGAGTCAGACTCAACTGAAGTGACTTAGCAAGCGCACACACCTGGCATTTTTGGTCAGGGTCACTCACCCCAGAGCTTCATCTGACAATTCCAGTGACAGGTCACCTGCATGATTTTTTCCAGTTATGTCAGGTGGATGAATTGATTTCTGATGCTCCAGGCAAAGTGATGAGCCAGGACTCAGCCTCGTGTTTTGTAAGCCTCCATCCCTCCCTATGCATCACCCTTGTCCGGGCCAACAGCCAAGCTTGGCTGACATTCAAACCTGATACCCCAGGAGCCCTGGAGAGAAAAATCAATGCCAAAGGATGCTGTAGTTTCAGAGAACTGGAAACTTGGTAGCCTGTACAGCTGATATCTCAGTCGATAAGTCAACAGGCATCAGATTTAACTTTGTGCACTGTTGACAGGCTTTTTAATCACAAACTTAATACAGATTGATTGCTAAAAATGGACACCCCACGGGAGAGTGTAAACAGTGGAAAGCTTTCATTCCCTCAACCGCTTTTCTTTCCAGTCCCTAAGTATAACATTGCTCACAGTTTGGTGTGTGTTTTTCCAGACCCTTAGCTGTGCCCACAAACAGGCGTGTGTCACACACATACATATACACACACATCCAGGGCTTTTGTTCTTTTCAGTGTGGCACGTATTTTACAACTGACCTTTGTCCCGAGGTCTTGCTCTGCCATACTGTATTTGAACATTCCCTTTTGATGGATATTTGAGTTGTCTCCACTTATTTGGCCATTCCATAAATACTTACTGACATTTATTAAATGCCAGCCTCCACCTGAGGCCAAGATTCCTGCCCTCATGGAGTTTCCTGAAGTGAACATGTGCACCCTCTTGCTGATGATGGGGCAAGTTTTGGGGTATAGTGTGCCAGAGAGTATGAGGATTTTATACATTGAGGTCCTCCCCAAATACCACATCTCCAACTCTTTTTAAAAATTTTTATTTATCTGTTTCATTTTTGGCTGTTCTGGTTTTCACTGCTGTTGCAGGCTCTTCTCTAGCTGCAGGGAGTGGGGGCTACTCTCTAGTTGAGGTGAGCAGGTTTCTTGTTGAGTGACTTCTCTTGTTGTGGAACTTGGGCTCTAGGGCACACGGGCTTCAGTAGTCGTGGCTCCGAGGCTCTAAAGCACAGACTCAATAGTTGTGGCTCATGGGCTTAGTTGCTCAGCAACATGTGGGATCCTCCCGGATCAGGGATTGAACCCCTGTCTTCTGCATTGGCAGTTGAACTCTTTACCACTGAGCTGCCAAGGAAGTCCCACATCTCTAACTCTTGATTGTATCTTTTAAATATCTGTAACTTTTATTTCTATGTAGTCATTTCTTTTTCAGCATCTTGTCTCCTGTGGACTCATGGGGAAGTGATTATATTTTCATCAGAAATGCTGAAAGAATAATTGAAGTCAAAACGGAAAATATGGAATTTCTCTTTTTCCTGATACCCCAGGAGCCTTTCAGCCAAAGGATGCTGTAGTTTCAGAGAACTGGAAACTTGGTAGCCTGTACAGCTGATATCTCAGTCGATAAGTCAACAGGCATCAGATTTAACTTTGTGCACTGTTGACAGGCTTTTAATCACAAACTTAATACAGATTGATTGCTAAAAATGGACACCCCACGGGAGAGTGTAAACAGTGGAAAGCTTTCATTCCCTCAACCGCTTTTCTTTCCAGTCCCTAAGTATAACATTGCTCACAGTTTGGTGTGTGTTTTTCCAGACCCTTAGCTGTGCCCACAAACAGGCGTGTGTCACACACATACATATACACACACATCCAGGGCTTTTGTTCTTTTCAGTGTGGCACGTATTTTACAACTGACCTTTGTCCCGAGGTCTTGCTCTGCCATACTGTATTTGAACATTCCCTTTTGATGGATATTTGAGTTGTCTCCACTTATTTGGCCATTCCATAAATACTTACTGACATTTATTAAATGCCAGCCTCCACCTGAGGCCAAGATTCCTGCCCTCATGGAGTTTCCTGAAGTGAACATGTGCACCCTCTTGCTGATGATGGGGCAAGTTTTGGGGTATAGTGTGCCAGAGAGTATGAGGATTTTATACATTGAGGTCCTCCCCAAATACCACATCTCCAACTCTTTTTAAAAATTTTTATTTATCTGTTTCATTTTTGGCTGTTCTGGTTTTCACTGCTGTTGCAGGCTCTTCTCTAGCTGCAGGGAGTGGGGGCTACTCTCTAGTTGAGGTGAGCAGGTTTCTTGTTGAGTGACTTCTCTTGTTGTGGAACTTGGGCTCTAGGGCACACGGGCTTCAGTAGTCGTGGCTCCGAGGCTCTAAAGCACAGACTCAATAGTTGTGGCTCATGGGCTTAGTTGCTCAGCAACATGTGGGATCCTCCCGGATCAGGGATTGAACCCCTGTCTTCTGCATTGGCAGTTGAACTCTTTACCACTGAGCTGCCAAGGAAGTCCCACATCTCTAACTCTTGATTGTATCTTTTAAATATCTGTAACTTTTATTTCTATGTAGTCATTTCTTTTTCAGCATCTTGTCTCCTGTGGACTCATGGGGAAGTGATTATATTTTCATCAGAAATGCTGAAAGAATAATTGAAGTCATAATGGTAGAGATCTTTTGTCAGGGAAATATGGATGGAATTTCTCATTTTTATTTTGATGATTCTCCTTTCTCAGGAGATGTAACTCAACCTCTCAGAAAGCCATCATTCTGAGGCTTTCTTGGGCTCTGAGATGTCTGGGGATGGAGGTCTGCAACAGAACCTGACATCTTTCTAGTACCGTCAGAATTTAGAAATCTGGAGGGCAGTGTCAGCCTCCCAGCAGCAGTAGTTTCAGCTCACTTTTCCAGGTTGTGTCATGGGATAAGCCTGCTCTGGGAACAGACAAAGCAGATTGGCGAGGGTAGATCCTGTTACAGTTTCTGATCTCCTGAATAGAGAGATAGATTATAGAGAATTAATGTAAATCAGACCTGTGATTTTAATACAAAGTCTTTGTTTTGCTAAGTGATCTCTGACTTGACATGTGAATGTTTTCTAAGCCCCTGGAAATAGAGCAGAGTAATTATTACAGTCAGCACCTGCCATGAATGCCAAGAAAGCAGACTGGTTTAAAAAATACTAGGCATGAGTGTCTCCATTCACTTGAACCTCAGTTCTCTAATCTCTTTTTTGGAGGTGTTCCTGGGAACACCTGCTTGGAACTGAGAGGGATGGATACTGACTACAGGATATGTTATACAGGAGAAGGGACCAAATGAGCAGAAGCCCCAAGCCAGAGTCTTGCGTTCAGTCACCAGGGTAGGCACTCACCAATTATGCAACAGTAGGTGCATTACTACCCTCTCCAGACCTCCATGTTTTATCTTCAAAATTGGATAATAATGCTGTACTCCAAGGGCGATTGTGAGGATTAACCAGATTTCTAGGCACATGATTACCATTCAGATATGGATTCTGTTCACTAATTTGACTGTAGGAGAGCTGACTGAGCTCCATGGTGGGAGAGGTGGGGCAGTAGGTAGGTGATTTACAGAGTTTGCAATCCACATGCTACCAAAGTCATACAGACCCTGGTCTGAGGCTGTGGGCTCCACGCTAGGCTATGCTTTCCTTGATGCAGATCTTGGCCAAGTCCTTCAATCTCTTTAAACCACTCATTCCTCAGTCAGTCAAAGAAGATGATAATGGTACCCCATCTGAAGGGTGTTTGTGAGAATTAAATGAAAGTATACCTGGAGGGTGTTTTGCACTGAGCCTGCCCATAAGGAGAGCTCAGTAAATGGTAGCCTCATGCCTCAGCATTATCCTCATCATCATTTTTTTTTACCTTTCCTCTTTTTCACTTTAACCTGACATCTTTCTAGTACCGTCAGAATTTAGAAATCTGGAGGGCAGTGTCAGCCTCCCAGCAGCAGTAGTTTCAGCTCACTTTTCCAGGTTGTGTCATGGGATAAGCCTGCTCTGGGAACAGACAAAGCAGATTGGCGAGGGTAGATCCTGTTACAGTTTCTGATCTCCTGAATAGAGAGATAGATTATAGAGAATTAATGTAAATCAGACCTGTGATTTTAATACAAAGTCTTTGTTTTGCTAAGTGATCTCTGACTTGACATGTGAATGTTTTCTAAGCCCCTGGAAATAGAGCAGAGTAATTATTACAGTCAGCACCTGCCATGAATGCCAAGAAAGCAGACTGGTTTAAAAAATACTAGGCATGAGTGTCTCCATTCACTTGAACCTCAGTTCTCTAATCTCTTTTTTGGAGGTGTTCCTGGGAACACCTGCTTGGAACTGAGAGGGATGGATACTGACTACAGGATATGTTATACAGGAGAAGGGACCAAATGAGCAGAAGCCCCCAAGCCAGAGTCTTGCGTTCAGTCACCAGGGTAGGCACTCACCAATTATGCAACAGTAGGTGCATTACTACCCTCTCCAGACCTCCATGTTTTATCTTCAAAATTGGATAATAATGCTGTACTCCAAGGGCGATTGTGAGGATTAACCAGATTTCTAGGCACATGATTACCATTCAGATATGGATTCTGTTCACTAATTTGACTGTAGGAGAGCTGACTGAGCTCCATGGTGGGAGAGGTGGGGCAGTAGGTAGGTGATTTACAGAGTTTGCAATCCACATGCTACCAAAGTCATACAGACCCTGGTCTGAGGCTGTGGGCTCCACGCTAGGCTATGCTTTCCTTGATGCAGATCTTGGCCAAGTCCTTCAATCTCTTTAAACCACTCATTCCTCAGTCAGTCAAAGAAGATGATAATGGTACCCCATCTGAAGGGTGTTTGTGAGAATTAAATGAAAGTATACCTGGAGGGTGTTTTGCACTGAGCCTGCCCATAAGGAGAGCTCAGTAAATGGTAGCCTCATGCCTCAGCATTATCCTCATCATCATTGCTGCCTTGCCTTTCTTCTTTTTGACTTCTGCCTGCCTTACTTGAGTTTTAGTTGAAAGGCTGCATGCCCACTTGGCAGAGTGAATGAGGAAAAAAGGAGGTCCATTTCTATTTGGTGGGCATCATTTCTCTGTGTTCAACCAGGTGCCTGGAGAGGCAGCCAAGCCTGTTTGGCAATTTTCTTAGAAGAGACACTACTTGTGCTGAAATGGAAACCATGATTCTTGGAAGACATCCCCTCCGTGTTCCAATGAATGAATCAGGGCAAATCACTTCTCTCAACAGTTTCATCTAATTGGCTGGAGAAGCTTTGCCCACTCGTGCCAACTGGGGCGGGGTCCAGCCTGAGAGGTTTGTTCACTTACTGTCCTTGCAGGTGCAGTGGTTGCCCTGCTGAGATTACTTTATGACAACTTGAGTGATCAGTAATATTTTCCTTTATGCATTCCCTAAGACAAATGGTCTCCTCTGCTGTTTGGTGCCGAATGCTGGAATTGCAATCAAGTGGGCACTGGGGCAAGTACCCAGTGGCTTGAGATATGTTCTTCATTTACAATTAGTCACCGATCCATTCAACAAACATTTATTATGTCCCTGTTACCTGATCTCAGTCATGAGAAGGAAGCTCATTGCTTGCCCTTTGGAGCCTATATCGTAGTATTGTATAGTGTACAGTATAGTATTAATGTATAGTATAGTGAGAGCCATGCTTGAGATAATTAAACAATGAAACACTAACACAAAAACAATTTATAGTTTGTGCTAACAATAAGAGGCTCATGGTAATGGAGAGACTATAAAGGGAAATCTGACTTATTTAGGAAGGTTAAGGATGTACTGAGGAAGTGATAGTTGAATGGAAATCTGATAAAGGTGAGCTTTGAACCTGGTTTAAGATTAGAGAAGAGCATTCCAGAGAGATGAAACAGCAAGGTCAAAGGGTCTTAGGTGTGAGGGAGCATGCATGTGAGAAAGTGAGGAAAGGCCAGTGTGACATTGAATTCGGGTGGGATGAACACATCGGGCTGGGTGTGAAGAGGAGGCGCTTACGTGGGTAGAGCCTGGTAGGCGTTGCTGGAATGCCTGTGTTTTTATCTTAATGCTAATGTGAAACTGCTAAAGGATTTTAAAAACAAGTGTCTCTCTGTGTGGATGTGTGTCATATACATGGTTTGCTTTCTATTTGGAAGGCTCTCTCAGCTGCATTGTGGGAAGGTGGGAATGAAAATGAGGGAGCAGTTAAGTAACCAGTGAAAAATGATGGAAATTTGGACTGAGATGGTGATAGAAATACCTGGACCTTTGAATGCAGTTCAGGAGATAAACTAATAATACTTTGGCCACCTGATGTGAGGAGCTGACTCCCTGGAAAAGACTCTGATGCTAGAAAACAGTGAAGGCACCAGGAGAAGGGGGTGGCAGAGGATGAGGTGGTTGAACAGTGTCACTAACTCAATGGGCATGAATTTAAGCAAACTCCAGGAGATAGTGGAGAACAGAAGAGCCTGGCGTGCTGCAGTCCATGGCATGGCAAACAGTCAGACATGACTTAGTGATTGAAGAGCAATAGCAACAGAAGATAAACATGCCAAGATGTAGTTTTGAACTTAGAAATGGAGGTGGTGGAGAGCTTACGGGTGAAGGGTAACAGTGAGGCTGCTGACGTGTCTATAAGTTGGACAGGGGAGCCGTTCACTGAAATGGAAGACACTGAAGAGAACCAGGGTGATGGGCCGGAGGGAGGGTGCACGAAACCGTGAGCTCTTCGTTACGGTGATTTCTGGGTCTGGCAGGCCCCTCCACACAAAGAAGAAGCTACTCCTGAATTCTGTACCACCAGTACCTCTGGGAACAAGCTCTCAGGTTTCTCCTCAATTAGCATCACCAAATTACTCTATTTTTATATCCTGTCCATTGAGTGGGTGGTACTGTCTAATCATTTCTGCCATACAGCAAACGGGCTCAGTGATATATAAATACATTCTTTTTCATATTCTTTTCCATTATGGTTGATTACAGGATATTGAATAGAGTTCCCTGTCCTGTATGGTAGAACATGTTGTTTATCCATTCTGCATGTAATAGTTTATACCTGTTAACAGCAAACTCCAAATCCACCCATCCCTTACAACCCCTCCCACTTGGCAATCACAGGTCTGTTCTCAATGTCTGAGAGTCTGTTTCTGTTTAGTTAATACGTTCATTTGTATCATATTTTATTATTTTGTGATTTTTTTAAAGTTTTTTTGCCTCTAAATCATCATTTATTTTTCCTTCATCTTCATTCTTTGCCTTGTGTAGGCCTCCCTTGGACTGTCTTTCTCACAGACCGTCCTCTATGGAGCAGTCCTGAGCCCAGGGGAGGGGAGTGGAGGAGCCCCACAGAGCTGCTGGCCTCCCTGGGCCTGGGGTGCTTGGTCCTCCCCAGAATCATATGACGGGCGGGGTGGGAGCAGGCTGACTGCTAGCCTGGAGTGAGCCAAGCCCAGGGGCCTGAGGCTCCGGTTTGGTGAAACAAAGTATTCACCTTTGTTTTGTATCGTGGTTTCAATAATAGATGAAAGGCCCCCGTGCATTTATGGAGGCACCTTGCCTGAGAGAGTGAGTGAGAACGAGTTGCGTCTTTGAACAATCATCTGTTGTATATTTAACGCCTGCAGCTCACCCATGTGAGCAGAATCAGGTTACCTGGAAGCACTAACCCACCCTCTGAGATGCGCTTGGCCCTTGCAGAGGCTCAGTGGGGCTGTTTCTGCTAGCTTCATGGTGCGGCGTAAGGCATCGTCCCCTCTAACCTGTGACAGTGGTGACGATGGAGTGGGGCCCCATGTCCCCTCCCTGCTCTCTCTCGTTCTGGTTGTTGAGTCACCAAGTCGTGTTCAACTCCTCTGCAACCTTGAGGACTGCAGCTGGCCAGCCTCCTTGGACCTGAGCTACTTGGTTCAAGGAGTTGTTTGCTAAAAGTATATCACAACCTGCCGGGAGAGAAATCCCACATTTTCCTAGAAACTCAAGGAGTCTGGCTGTTACTTGTGTAGGACAGTGGTCAGACCGGTTGTTCCCCTGAACTTTTTGAGTGTTTCACACTGTCAAGTGGCCCTGAGAGACACAAACAGATGTCACTCTGAAACCCCAAGGATGAGGTTTTATTGAAACACTTGATCACTAAGAAGTTTCTCATTGACTCAAAAGTTTTACTTCCCTTCAGAGGAGGGCTGATCATTTTAGAAACTCAAGTGCTACTAAGTGGGAACAGAGTCAAGTTTTTAAACAGTAAAATTCAGAGCCGGAATAAAACCATTTTGTTGCTCCCGCAGAATCTCTACATGATATCAGTGAGGAGTCTTTCAGAGCTCGCAGTAAACCCCTGGGGTAGGATTTGCCATTTCCCTGGCAATCTTTGTTTCTAGCCAGATCCTCCTAGAGGCTCCAGCCTCAGTTCAATGAGCTGCTTCCATGAGGATGGTTAATAACAAGAGCCAACATTGTCGAAAATCCTGGGAGCTGTTGCTTCTTTGCAGGAATCTTTTCTATTAGGAAGGCAGCGCTCGCTCGTTTCATTTGAGGAGGCATATAAACTCGAAGTAACGATCCTCTCTCCAGTTCCCCTCAACAGGAAGGGTGTCTCATCATGGCTAATTCCTTCGGTGTCTGCGCTGTGGCGCCAGCTCTGTGACGAGCACGTTGAGGATTAATCTGGTGTAATGTGGCATCCCTGTCATTAGCACTGGTTAATCTCCTCTCAAAACCAGAAGCTCCCAGGGTACACTCGCTATGCTAAGACAGAGGGAACAGACTTGGCATCCGCAGCACCTGGGGGAGGCAGGAAGGCAACACAAAACCAGCTGTGTGAGGCTCGGTGCCTCGGAGGACGTCCTCAACTGCATCCTCCCATCCCTAGGAACAGAGGTCCCCCGTCTCCGGGGTCTGATGCCTGATGATCTGAGGTGGAGCTGATGCAATCATCATAGACATAAGAGTGCACAATGAATGTAATTCTCTTGAATCATTCCGAAATCATTCCTCCTCCCTCCAGCCTATCGCCCTGCCTGTCCGTGGAAAAACTGTCTTCCACAAAGACGATCCCTGGTGTCAAAGAAAGTTGGGGACAGTGCCTAAGAACACAGTCCAGATGAGATGGGAAGAAGGCACTGGGTAAGCGGGGCTGCGGAGAAGGCCGGGAGATGCACCTGTAAACCAGGCCCCATGGCTTTCCTTTTCAGAGCCGTGCTCTCCAAAGTTGAGCTCCTCTGTGATGAGACGAGCACAGTGGGCCTATTAGCAGATGTAAATTAGACTCATGTGGCTGTCTGCCAGTGCTTTTCAGGAGCTCTACCAAGACGGACATAGTGTAGCCTTTTTTTTAGTAGAATACTCTAGACACAAATCATGATTCATATTTCCCCCTCTACTGCATCTGAGAAGCCATCATGTGCCTCATTTCCTTGTTTTCCCTAGCCCCGTTTTATTTTAGACTCAGCAGTTTTGTCTGCTTACTGACTCAACATTTTCCCAAAGAAGAAAGAAGGGCAGGTCCCTCCAAGGTTTGGATCCACAGGTGCTGAGCGAGGGGCCATGGCCCTTGTTCCCCGCCAGTGCCTTTCCTGGGATCAGTGTCACCCCCGTGTCTTTGCACACAGTGATGGCCTGAAGAGCCCATCCTCACCAAGCCCCTCTGGAAACCTGCTCTTCCTTCCAGTGTCTTCCCTGTGGAGCCTCCCCTGCCTCCCCCCAGAGAGCTCTTCATTCACAAAATGCTGGAGATGGTGTAACAGGCATGGCGGTTATAGCAGACCTGGCACCTATCCTTTGGAACTCAGCTTCATGAGGGTGTAAGAGAAACATCATAAATGGTTTAACCTGGGCAGGAACAAAATTGTGCCATTTTCAAAGACGTGGATGGGCCTAGAGACTTTCATACAGAGTGAAGGAAGTCAGAAAGAGAAAAATGAATATTGTACTTTAATATTTGTATATACCTGGGATCTAGAAATATGGTACAGATGAACCTATTTGCAGGGAAGGAATAGAGACGCAGACACAGAGGACAAATACACAGACACCAAAGTGGGAAAGGCGGAGGTGAGGATGAATTGGGAGATGGGGATTGGCATTGGATTTCCCAATGGCTAAGTGGTTAAGGAATTCTCCTGCAACGCAGAAGAGGCAGGTTCTATCCCTGGGTTGGGAAGATCCCCTGAAGGAGGAAATGGCAACCCACAACAGGATTCTTGCCTGGGGAATCCCACGGGCTGAGGAGCCTGGCGGGCTACAGTCCTTAGGGTTGCAAAGAGTCGGATGTGACTGGAACAGCTGAGTGAGCATGCATGAAACAGGTAACTACTGCAAACCTCCTGTATAGCACAGAGACCTCCACTCGGTGCCTCTGGAGACCTAAATGGGAAGGAAATCCAAAAGAGGAGATATGTGTATAGAAATAGCTGGTCCCCTTTGCTTTACAGCAGAAACTCACTCAACATGGTAAAGCAATTATACTTCAACAAAAATTTTAAAACGTGTGTAGCTGGGTGCTAGGATGGAGGATGATTATGGAGCTCAGAGGTAAGGCGTGGAGGAGGCTCTTTGAGAAGGTGACTTGTAATCTGCCCCTTGGAGAATGAGAGGGAACCCGCTGTCCCTGGAGCAGGGGAGGAGCCTGTCGGAACCTGGGGCAGCAGGAGGAAGGGGCTTGGTGAATCTGAGGGACCCAAGGAAGCCAGCAGGACTGGGAAGAACACGGACTAAGATTCCCCATCTAGGTCCTCAACACTTTGGCTCGGGCTCCCGTCAGGGCGTGTTCCAGGTCCCCAGGCTGGGTGTCTGTGGCCTGCCTCTGGCCTTGTCGTCTGCCGTCATCAGCGCTTGGGTACACGGTAGGTACACAGCAGGTTCTTGAAGGGAGAGGTCGACTCAGAGTCTCATCTGTGCTCGGGCCGGGTTGTGTGCCTCCTTGTAAGCCATTTCCTGTAAAATCGGGCTTTGCAAATCCTCTGGGCACCCACAAGTCGTGGAGCCACAGTTTCTGATGGCTGGGACCATCTCTGGTGCCCTCCATGGACATAGAATTGCTCCAGCAAAAAGGAAAAGTGAAAAGGCAGAAAGAGAAATGAATATTGTACTTTAATATTTGTATATACCTGGGATCTAGAAATATGGTACAGATGAACCTATTTGCAGGGAAGGAATAGAGACGCAGACACAGAGGACAAATACACAGACACCAAAGTGGGAAAGGCGGAGGTGAGGATGAATTGGGAGATGGGGATTGGCATTGGATTTCCCAATGGCTAAGTGGTTAAGGAATTCTCCTGCAACGCAGAAGAGGCAGGTTCTATCCCTGGGTTGGGAAGATCCCCTGAAGGAGGAAATGGCAACCCACAACAGGATTCTTGCCTGGGGAATCCCACGGGCTGAGGAGCCTGGCGGGCTACAGTCCTTAGGGTTGCAAAGAGTCGGATGTGACTGGAACAGCTGAGTGAGCATGCATGAAACAGGTAACTACTGCAAACCTCCTGTATAGCACAGAGACCTCCACTCGGTGCCCTGCGGAGACCTAAATGGGAAGGAAATCCAAAAGAGGAGATATGTGTATAGAAATAGCTGGTCCCCTTTGCTTTACAGCAGAAACTCACTCAACATGGTAAAGCAATTATACTTCAACAAAAATTTTAAAACGTGTGTAGCTGGGTGCTAGGATGGAGGATGATTATGGAGCTCAGAGGTAAGGCGTGGAGGAGGCTCTTTGAGAAGGTGACTTGTAATCTGCCCCTTGGAGAATGAGAGGGAACCCGCTGTCCCTGGAGCAGGGGAGGAGCCTGTCGGAACCTGGGGCAGCAGGAGGAAGGGGCTTGGTGAATCTGAGGGACCCAAGGAAGCCAGCAGGACTGGGAAGAACACGGACTAAGATTCCCCATCTAGGTCCTCAACACTTTGGCTCGGGCTCCCGTCAGGGCGTGTTCCAGGTCCCCAGGCTGGGTGTCTGTGGCCTGCCTCTGGCCTTGTCGTCTGCCGTCATCAGCGCTTGGGTACACGGTAGGTACACAGCAGGTTCTTGAAGGGAGAGGTCGACTCAGAGTCTCATCTGTGCTCGGGCCGGGTTGTGTGCCTCCTTGTAAGCCATTTCCTGTAAAATCGGGCTTTGCAAATCCTCTGGGCACCCACAAGTCGTGGAGCCACAGTTTCTGATGGCTGGGACCATCTCTGGTGCCCTCCATGGACATAGAATTGCTCCGAGTGAGTTTCAGGGTTGGTGTGTGGATATTCCCACCTGCATTCCTTGCTCTGGTGAATTCTGGCTGCTTGTATAACTCTGCCGTAGCTTTGGCTTAAGGCTGCAAATGAGTTCCACAGCCGGGATGTAGTATTGTGGATATTCCAGGCTTTGGGGCTTGAACAGCCATGGGAGATCATCAACTCAGCCTTCGTACTTTACGAAAAGCAGAGAGTTCTCATAAACTTATCCAAGGTCACACAAAGAGGTACTGGCAGGAAGGAGCCTCAAGGACCTGGTGCCCTTGATCCCCCGGCTCTGCTATTTCCACTGTCTCCAGTTAAGCCTCGACTTTCCAGGTAATACAGTAGGGTGAGAGCATGGGCTCTGAGGGCACTCCTCCAAGATGCCTATGCTGGGCTATGACATTAAACAATGCCTAGTTTCCCCATCTGAAAAATGGGGTAACAGCTAAGTTTATCCTTTAGTGCAGTGATAATTAAATAAAACAAGGCATGTAAAGAACCTGGCCATTAGTCAGAGCTTTGTAAATGTCAGCTATAACCAGCCTTCCTTCAAGCACTGCACCAGAGAGAGTTCAGGCTCAGTGTGTATTTTCAACAATCCTTTTTTGTATTTATGCACTTCTTTCTAGCTACTAAACTGGATTTTATTTATCCAACCCCCTTGGGCAAATGTCTGTCCTGTTGGAAAACTTATAAATCCCAAGCTGTTGTTTCCTTATTAAATTTTAGGAAATGACACAATGCTTTCGATGTGTTCTTGCTTAACACCATCAGTGTTGGGAGGAGGCTTATGATGATTAGAGAAGTTAATTAGTCATTCACAGGCATGTGAATAGCGCAGAGGAGAAGGGGCCTCTGTAGGGAGAAAAATCGCTCAAACCACGTGGTCTTGAAGATGAAAATATAAATGAGATGAGGGATTTACATGCATAAAATCGTGATAAAGAGAAAGGGAAAAAATGCGATTGGAAATGAAAAAGCATGAAAAGGCTTCAGTTGTCTAAATGAAATGCTAATCCTTTCATTTATCAGGTATTTCAGGGTGTAGAGAGTTAGGTACACAGGTGGGAGTTGGCAGGTGGGTTGGTGGCTGGATGCATAGCTGGGTAGATGGATTTGTGGGTGACTTGCTGGATGAGTGCACAGATGGGTGGAGATGGATGGACAGAGAGAGGCAGGAGGGGGAATTAAAACAAAAGAGTCACCTGATTTTTGACTCTAAGCCACTGGAGCACCATGCCTCAGGCTGTGCCACTGTCCAAGGTACACTGTGACTGCCAGAAGGACCTTCGGAGGAGGCCGTGATGACCATGGGGGCCTACCTGCCCCCCGGAGGCCCTCAGCCTCCTCACACTTTCATGCCCTCTTCTCTGGTGTGCCTCAGTCACTACCAGACGTGTGAGCTTCCCAGGGCAACATGACCACAGCGATGCTTCTCTGGGCAAGGCTTTGTCATTTGACCCAGTTCTCCTCCACACCTGCCTCCCAGGTCTTCCTTTGGACTTTCTGGGACACTGAGATTACCATCAGCAAGATTCCATACCACATCAACCTCTTCTCTAAGACCTTCTTCCATCAGCAGAAACGAAGTGGTGCCCTATGTGTCTGGCTTCCCTTGTGGCCCTCTCAGTGCCCTCTACCCGATGGTATTGTTTCCACCACCACGCTTGGGGCCCAGAGAAGGGTTAGGTGCCTTGCTCGCTGCCCTTGCAGGCTCTGCCCTACTGGCTTCAACATCTCACCTTACTGCTTTCAACATCTTCCAGAGTAGCGTTGTCCAATAGCATAATCTATCACAGGAATGTCCTATCAATATATCTGAGTATTCCAAAAGAATAGCCAGATATACTCATCAGACATGGGTATTGGACCCTTGAAATGACTTCTTATTTTATTTTTTTCTTTTGTTTTTGTGAAATGAAATTTTAGTTGAATTATTTTAAGTATGACTTAGCCAAATGCCACATCGCTACCTCACTGGACCGTGTAGCTCTGGAATTCATGCAATACCTGGCTTTTGTGTGTTAAAAATGCGATTGGAAATGAAAAAGCATGAAAAGGCTTCAGTTGTCTAAATGAAATGCTAATCCTTTCATTTATCAGGTATTTCAGGGTGTAGAGAGTTAGGTACACAGGTGGGAGTTGGCAGGTGGGTTGGTGGCTGGATGCATAGCTGGGTAGATGGATTTGTGGGTGACTTGCTGGATGAGTGCACAGATGGGTGGAGATGGATGGACAGAGAGAGGCAGGAGGGGGAATTAAAACAAAAGAGTCACCTGATTTTTGACTCTAAGCCACTGGAGCACCATGCCTCAGGCTGTGCCACTGTCCAAGGTACACTGTGACTGCCAGAAGGACCTTCGGAGGAGGCCGTGATGACCATGGGGGCCCTACCTGCCCCCCGGAGGCCCTCAGCCTCCTCACACTTTCATGCCCTCTTCTCTGGTGTGCCTCAGTCACTACCAGACGTGTGAGCTTCCCAGGGCAACATGACCACAGCGATGCTTCTCTGGGCAAGGCTTTGTCATTTGACCCAGTTCTCCTCCACACCTGCCTCCCAGGTCTTCCTTTGGACTTTCTGGGACACTGAGATTACCATCAGCAAGATTCCATACCACATCAACCTCTTCTCTAAGACCTTCTTCCATCAGCAGAAACGAAGTGGTGCCCTATGTGTCTGGCTTCCCTTGTGGCCCTCTCAGTGCCCTCTACCCGATGGTATTGTTTCCACCACCACGCTTGGGGCCCAGAGAAGGGTTAGGTGCCTTGCTCGCTGCCCTTGCAGGCTCTGCCCTACTGGCTTCAACATCTCACCTTACTGCTTTCAACATCTTCCAGAGTAGCGTTGTCCAATAGCATAATCTATCACAGGAATGTCCTATCAATATATCTGAGTATTCCAAAAGAATAGCCAGATATACTCATCAGACATGGGTATTGGACCCTTGAAATGACTTCTTATTTTATTTTTTTCTTTTGTTTTTGTGAAATGAAATTTTAGTTGAATTATTTTAAGTATGACTTAGCCAAATGCCACATCGCTACCTCACTGGACCGTGTAGCTCTGGAATTCATGCAATACCTGGCTTTTTGTGTGTTAAAAAATGATTGCTTCCATCCGGAGTAAGCCCCGTGGTTCCACTGTAGTTCTTACTTCTGTTGAAATGTCATGAAATCCAAGATCTTGTGTTCAAGCATTTCAGCCTGAGACCTACCTCACCTGTATTTCCAGTGCATGGACCACAGGACCACCCCCCTCAGTAATTTTCAACATGATCCACACCTTCTATTAATAACATTTACCTTGCTATGTTTCTATTGCCCGATGCCCCTTTCCTCCCCACTTCTCATCTGGCTTATAAATAATTAGATGACCTATTATTACAAGTATACCTTAAAGAGGTATTTGTGTAGCTAGTGGCACCTAGGTCTTGGGGTCCCCATTTGCAGGAGATCCTCCCAGGACCTTGCAAGAGGCATTAGAAAGGTCAAAGGATCACATGCTACTGCAACATTTGCAAACGTGAGCTATTTAAACCACAATCAATTGAAAATCACTGTCTCTTTCTATTCAAACTTTCCTTCTGTTCCATATGCCTTTTCATTGTGTACGGTTGAATCTGCCAGAGACAGTTCTTGGAATGGCTAAGAAGAAACTGAATTGAGGATACGTTTATTTTAGGGTTAGTGGGATAACATCTGTGTATAGTTAGGACAGCACTAGCTGTCCTCACAGAGACCTCGCTTCCAGAATATTCCTACTGCCTTTTAAGCTGACCCATCTGTCATCATGACACAAGGGGGTCAGAGCTTGGGGCCATGTTGTAATATAAGCATTTCCTATAGTTCTCCGCATGGGAAGTGTCTGGAAAATGGGAAGAACTTAAGACTCCAAGTGTGAGAACCCAGAGGGTGGTCTGTGGGATTTCTCATAGATAACTTTGGAGAAAAGAATATCCTCGATGATGCAGCATTTACACTTTTATTTTGATGGGCATGTTGTATGATAGAATCTACCAGTGTTTCCGTATTTGCAGCATAAAACCTGTAGCGGTGTGTCACACAGCAAATATTTTGTGTGAAGTCTCATGCTTTATTTCTGCAATTATCAGTAAGGAAAAAATGACTTAGCCAAATGCCACATCGCTACCTCACTGGACCGTGTAGCTCTGGAATTCATGCAATACCTGGCTTTTTGTGTGTTAAAAAATGATTGCTTCCATCCGGAGTAAGCCCCGTGGTTCCACTGTAGTTCTTACTTCTGTTGAAATGTCATGAAATCCAAGATCTTGTGTTCAAGCATTTCAGCCTGAGACCTACCTCACCTGTATTTCCAGTGCATGGACCACAGGACCACCCCCCTCAGTAATTTTCAACATGATCCACACCTTCTATTAATAACATTTACCTTGCTATGTTTCTATTGCCCGATGCCCCTTTCCTCCCCACTTCTCATCTGGCTTATAAATAATTAGATGACCTATTATTACAAGTATACCTTAAAGAGGTATTTGTGTAGCTAGTGGCACCTAGGTCTTGGGGTCCCCATTTGCAGGAGATCCTCCCAGGACCTTGCAAGAGGCATTAGAAAGGTCAAAGGATCACATGCTACTGCAACATTTGCAAACGTGAGCTATTTAAACCACAATCAATTGAAAATCACTGTCTCTTTCTATTCAAACTTTCCTTCTGTTCCATATGCCTTTTCATTGTGTACGGTTGAATCTGCCAGAGACAGTTCTTGGAATGGCTAAGAAGAAACTGAATTGAGGATACGTTTATTTTAGGGTTAGTGGGATAACATCTGTGTATAGTTAGGACAGCACTAGCTGTCCTCACAGAGACCTCGCTTCCAGAATATTCCTACTGCCTTTTAAGCTGACCCATCTGTCATCATGACACAAGGGGGTCAGAGCTTGGGGCCATGTTGTAATATAAGCATTTCCTATAGTTCTCCGCATGGGAAGTGTCTGGAAAATGGGAAGAACTTAAGACTCCAAGTGTGAGAACCCAGAGGGTGGTCTGTGGGATTTCTCATAGATAACTTTGGAGAAAAGAATATCCTCGATGATGCAGCATTTACACTTTTATTTTGATGGGCATGTTGTATGATAGAATCTACCAGTGTTTCCGTATTTGCAGCATAAAACCTGTAGCGGTGTGTCACACAGCAAATATTTTGTGTGAAGTCTCATGCTTTATTTCTGCAATTATCAGTAAGGAAAAAACAGACACTCATCAACTTTGTTAGAGAAAAGGCAGAATTATCTTTCTGTTCTCTAAGATTATTGTCACATGAGTAGGCAAGAGAGGGCAAGAAAGAAAGTAATACAGAGTTGTATCAGCTAATAAAAAAATCGTGTTATTTTTCTGGATTTTGTGATGTCATTTAAAGAGAATCGCTGTTATATTTAGTTTCACATTTGTGGCTTGGTACACTTTCTCTTAAAGAGGGTACCTGAAAGTGTTCAACCTCAATTTGAGACCTAAACCCAGGGCCCAGTCTTAAACCCTGCTTGGGACTTGAACCCCTGTAGCCGGGACTAGAACCCAGCCAAAACCCTGATAATTAAAATCACTCACCCAATGTCTGGACCCACTGAGGTTCAGGTTCTTCATGTTTCTTTGCAGAGAAGAATTCAACAGAGACAAAGTGAGAGGTAAGAAATGGATTTATTCAGATTCAGAGAAAGCACACTCCACAGACAGAATGTGGGCCATTGCAGAGCAAAATCCAGCAACCCCGAAAACCGGGTGTTCTTATCGTTTATGGGCTGGCTAATTCCATATGCTAATAAGTGGGAGGATTATTCCAGCTCTTTTAGGGAAGGGGCGGAACTGTCATGGCGCCTCTGGGTGTGTCATTCTTTTCAAAAATTGTGCCCTGCCCCTTCACAGATCCACAGTGTCAACATTTTAGGCCCCCAGGAACCTACATTTCTCCTGATGCCAAAGCCTAGTCCTTAACTCTCTGGTCCCTTCCCCTCTTAACACACACCTGACAACATCCCAGCCCTAATTAAACCAGACATCCAGCTTGTTGCCTCCTGGGTGTAGCTGGAAGAAGACACAACCAGGATGGCAGTTTCTGATCCCGGAAAGGCGCTCAGCTCTGTTCCACCGCATGCTCTTTCTTGGTAAATGCTCCTCTGCACTCTTTTCATCTGACCATTTCACATCTTCACTTTCCTCCAGCCTCCAGACCTTACCCTCTGCAGATGGGCATGTTGTATGCTAGAATCTACCCGTGTTTCCGTATTTGCAGCATAAAACCTGTAGCGGTGTGTCACACAGCAAATATTTTGTGTGAAGTCTCATGCTTTATTTCTGCAATTATCAGTAAGGAAAAAACAGACACTCATCAACTTTGTTAGAGAAAAGGCAGAATTATCTTTCTGTTCTCTAAGATTATTGTCACATGAGTAGGCAAGAGAGGGCAAGAAAGAAAGTAATACAGAGTTGTATCAGCTAATAAAAAAATCGTGTTATTTTTCTGGATTTTGTGATGTCATTTAAAGAGAATCGCTGTTATATTTAGTTTCACATTTGTGGCTTGGTACACTTTCTCTTAAAGAGGGTACCTGAAAGTGTTCAACCTCAATTTGAGACCTAAACCCAGGGCCCAGTCTTAAACCCTGCTTGGGACTTGAACCCCTGTAGCCGGGACTAGAACCCAGCCAAAACCCTGATAATTAAAATCACTCACCCAATGTCTGGACCCACTGAGGTTCAGGTTCTTCATGTTTCTTTGCAGAGAAGAATTCAACAGAGACAAAGTGAGAGGTAAGAAATGGATTTATTCAGATTCAGAGAAAGCACACTCCACAGACAGAATGTGGGCCATTGCAGAGCAAAATCCAGCAACCCGAAAACCGGGTGGTGTTATCGTTTCTGGGCTGGCTAGTTCCATATGCTAATAAGTGGGAGGATTATTCCAGCTCTTTTAGGGAAGGGGCGGAACTGTCATGGCGCCTCTGGGTGTGTCATTCTTTTCAAAAATTGTGCCCTGCCCCTTCACAGATCCACAGTGTCAACATTTTAGGCCCCCAGGAACCTACATTTCTCCTGATGCCAAAGCCTAGTCCTTAACTCTCTGGTCCCTTCCCCTCTTAACACACACCTGACAACATCCCAGCCCTAATTAAACCAGACATCCAGCTTGTTGCCTCCTGGGTGTAGCTGGAAGAAGACACAACCAGGATGGCAGTTTCTGATCCCGGAAAGGCGCTCAGCTCTGTTCCACCGCATGCTCTTTCTTGGTAAATGCTCCTCTGCACTCTTTTCATCTGACCATTTCACATCTTCACTTTCCTCCAGCCTCCAGACCTTACCCTCTCTGCTCCCTTGGCAAATGACCTGTGTTCTCGTGTCACTGAGAAAATTGGTGAGCCCTTCACATCTCTGCCATCTGTCAGCCCAACTTCTCTGTGTTCTTTTCCCTCCCGTTGGGCTGGTGATGGTCTAAGGCAGCCACTCCATGTGGGTGGCAACCCAACAGTTCTGAAAAGTGCAAGACCCGTGAGCCTGGTAACAGGGGCTGTGGGTATCCCTCCCATTCTCTCAGCCCACCCTGGACTGGAGGCCATGCGGAACAGCTCTCTAACCCACCAATGCCTCCTGACTGTCCAAGGCCGTTCATGGCTGTAGGTGTGGAGATGTTGTGGAAGAGCAGGGCAGCCCTTTGGCAGGAGATGGGAAACGCTCCAGTTTCTGGCTTGTCCTGTGAAGTCAGCTTCATGAGTGCGGGAACTCGCTCTGCTCCCAGCAGGACATGGAGGTAGGATGGTGGCTTTGCACATCTGTGTGGTCATGTGTGGCCCTGCCCATTCCATGCCTGACGTCACTCACTGAATGCCTGATGCAGACCATTTTCCAGTATGACCACTGAACTATGCGCTTCTTTACCTATGGAGACAGCCCCTTCCTCCTTTGACTGCACCTACATGTGAATGTTTTTTCTCACCGGAATTGGTTGGTTTGCCCTGATCTAGCCGTACCTGCCACCCGATCTCCTCACAAGACCATGACTTTGGCTTATATCTACTTTCCATTCAGGTTATCCCCAGTGGGGATGATGATAAACCCACTTCCCAATTGAAAGATAAATCAGTGGTAGAGCTGAACCTCCCAGGGGGACTAGGATGCCATTTGGATTCCAATGTCATTCTCAAGGTCACATTATGAATCTCCCACTCAAGATGATCATTCAGTTTTCCCTTTTCTGGAGTTCAGCCCACAGGGTAACAATACTTTCTGCCTATTTTTGTTACTGCTGTGAATGTCTTTTCTCTTCTGCCCTTTGATTATGCTTCCTTATACCTTCTGTGCCCATGGAGTTTCTAATTCATGGTTTCCATCACCTCTGATTCCTACACTCTACCCTTCAGAGAGGAGTAAATGCCTGGTTTACATACATCAAGTGGGTTCCCTGTTGTCAATAACAATGAAGGAAAAGCAAGTTTGGTGGTTTGCGGTGTAAACTATTCTTGATCAAATTAACACAAATTAGCGAGGCTGTGAACTGAACACTGAACTGTTTACAGTGGGAGTCAGAAATGTACCAAGTCATCTCCTCCTTAAAGGAGAAATCACCTTGAAAAGCCACCACCATAGCCTTGGTGAAATTAGCATTTTAAAACAATTGAATGCATTCTTTCATCCTTTATGCTCTTTTAGACTTTAATGGAGTAAATAGAGGAGGAAAAAAGTTAGTAAAATATGAAAAGGAGAAATTAGGCAGACTGCTAATCCTTTAGCAGAATTAAACACAGATGCCTCAAAGGTATTTCTAGACTGCTTTACAGAAAATAGCTAAATAATTAATTCACTCTGTGAATCCTCTTGTGGCAGCAAAATACCAAAGCGCTTTAAAATGTTGTAACATTTCTTTCTGAGTTTCTCTGGAAATTACACGAGGAAGGGCTTTTAGGCGGCAATGTTCAGAATCTCTCAAATATTTTCTGTGTGTGTGTGCTTAGTTGTGTCTGACTCTTTGCGATGCCGTGGACCGTAGCCCGCCAGGCTCCTCTGTCCGTGACATTTTCCAGGCAAGAACCCTGGAGTGGGTTGCCATGCCTTCCCTGAGGGAATCGTCCCAACCCAGGGATGGAACGTGCCAGGCAGATTCTTCACCACTGAGCCACCTGAGAAGCCCCTGAAATGTTTCAGCCCTGTCATTTATAGGTGGAAATTGTCCCAGGAACAGTACCACGACTCCTCTCCCTTGGGGGCATCCTAAGTGGAGGAGGAGGAAGCAGATCTCTATCACTCTGGCTTTCTGGGAGAAATGTCTTCCGATGACAGAAAGGTGAAGACGGTGGGTCCGTAAACCTGTAGCCTTGGTTCTGGGATTGTGGGTCTTTAAGCGGGACAAGCAGAATCATCAGAGGCAGCCCTGGGGAGTGGGGGGGCCTGGCACTCTGAATCATTTCCTTAAGGCAATGCGTTGTTCATCAACAACTTAATATAGTAATAAACCCGCAAGAAAGAATATAGAATAAAGAAAATAAGAGAATAGGGAATTCCTTGGCGGTCCAGTGGTTAGAACTCTGTGCTTTCACTGCAGAAGGCAGGGGCTCAGTCACTGGTCTGGAAACTAAGATCCCACAAGCCGGAAGTCATCATGCATACAGAGAATAAAAACAGATTTTTAAAAAAATAGTTATTTATTTGACTGCCTTGGGTTTGAGTGGAGGCACACGGGATTTTCACTGAATCATGTGGGTCACAGCCATGCACTGACTCTCTGGCTGTGGTGCACAGGCTCAGTAGCTCCTTGGTATGTGGGATCTTAGTTCCCTAACCAGGATTTGAACTCACCTCCCTGCTGTTTCTTCACGAACCTAAAATATGAAAAGGAGAAATTAGGCAGACTGCTAATCCTTTAGCAGAATTAAACACAGATGCCTCAAAGGTATTTCTAGACTGCTTTACAGAAAATAGCTAAATAATTAATTCACTCTGTGAATCCTCTTGTGGCAGCAAAATACCAAAGCGCTTTAAAATGTTGTAACATTTCTTTCTGAGTTTCTCTGGAAATTACACGAGGAAGGGCTTTTAGGCGGCAATGTTCAGAATCTCTCAAATATTTTCTGTGTGTGTGTGCTTAGTTGTGTCTGACTCTTTGCGATGCCGTGGACCGTAGCCCGCCAGGCTCCTCTGTCCGTGACATTTTCCAGGCAAGAACCCTGGAGTGGGTTGCCATGCCTTCCCTGAGGGAATCGTCCCAACCCAGGGATGGAACGTGCCAGGCAGATTCTTCACCACTGAGCCACCTGAGAAGCCCCTGAAATGTTTCAGCCCTGTCATTTATAGGTGGAAATTGTCCCAGGAACAGTACCACGACTCCTCTCCCTTGGGGGCATCCTAAGTGGAGGAGGAGGAAGCAGATCTCTATCACTCTGGCTTTCTGGGAGAAATGTCTTCCGATGACAGAAAGGTGAAGACGGTGGGTCCGTAAACCTGTAGCCTTGGTTCTGGGATTGTGGGTCTTTAAGCGGGACAAGCAGAATCATCAGAGGCAGCCCTGGGGAGTGGGGGGGCCTGGCACTCTGAATCATTTCCTTAAGGCAATGCGTTGTTCATCAACAACTTAATATAGTAATAAACCCGCAAGAAAGAATATAGAATAAAGAAAATAAGAGAATAGGGAATTCCTTGGCGGTCCAGTGGTTAGAACTCTGTGCTTTCACTGCAGAAGGCAGGGGCTCAGTCACTGGTCTGGAAACTAAGATCCCACAAGCCGGAAGTCATCATGCATACAGAGAATAAAAACAGATTTTTAAAAAAATAGTTATTTATTTGACTGCCTTGGGTTTGAGTGGAGGCACACGGGATTTTCACTGAATCATGTGGGTCACAGCCATGCACTGACTCTCTGGCTGTGGTGCACAGGCTCAGTAGCTCCTTGGTATGTGGGATCTTAGTTCCCTAACCAGGATTTGAACTCACCTCCCTGCTGTTTCTTAACCACTGGACAACCAAGGAGATCCCTAAAAACACAGATATTGAAAGAGAATGATTCAGCTTGACAGAGAATCCAATATATGAAAATAAATATTACTCAAAGATACACTGGGGGAAAAAAGCTCATTTGCTTCCTAAAATGAAGCCTTTCCTGATTGAAAAGCAGTATTGGTCACTGTCTTTTTTTTTATAGCCCCGAATGAAAAAGGTACAGAGTGATCGAAACGAAAGACATATCCCAATAAAGATAATGAAATGCGAAAGGAAAGAAAGAGTTCTTCAGGTATCTGACGGGGCAAAGCTGGTCACATTTGACAGAACTTGGGTAGAAATAGATAAGTGGGGACAGTAGCAAAAGAGCTAGGTGAGGGCTTCCCTGGTAGTCTGGTGGGTAAACAGTCCTCCTTGCAGTGCAGATGGGCGTTGGTTCGATCCCTGGCCCAGGAAGATCCCGTATGCCATGGAGTGTCTGGACAGGTGTGTCCAATTACAAGCCCGCACTCTGGTCCGGGAAGATCCCACGTGCCACGGAGTGGCTGGACCAATGTGTCCAATTAGGAGCGCATGCCCTCCAGAGCCGGTGCTCTGCAACAAGAGAGGCCACTGCCATGCGAGGCCCACACAGGCCAAAGAATAAAGATGGGTAAAGATAACTAAATACATAACCAATAAAAGAGAAAAAGATTTTAAAATAAAAGAGCTAGGTGAGCGTTGAACTAGAGATTATCATGAAAAGGATCAACCTGCATATCTTAATTATAGACAGCAAATGTCATAAACCTTTGAAGTATGCTCAATCCTGTGACAATGGCAGCAGTAAGAAGTATGAAAGAAACAAGTGAGAGATTAAGCGGTACAGACTTCCAGTTGCAAAGTAAATGAGTCACAGGTACGAAATGTACACTGTGGGGTATGTATAGTCAGTAATATCTTCATATGGTGACAGGTTGCAACTAGATTCACTCTGGTGATCGTTGTGAAATGTATAGAAAT
The DNA here is from genome assembly GCA_022376925.1 of Tragulus kanchil. Classification (NCBI taxonomy): domain Eukaryota; kingdom Metazoa; phylum Chordata; class Mammalia; order Artiodactyla; family Tragulidae; genus Tragulus; species Tragulus kanchil. The sequence goes on from JAIOJX010000005.1 coordinate 166,749,937, forward strand.
ATAGAATCACTGTGTTGTGTTAACAGGAGCTAACATAGTTTTGTAATAATATTGTAAGTGAAAAGTAGGGCTGTACTTCAGTAATAAATGAGAGGAAGGATAGATAAATGTTTTCATTCATGGAGAAGATTCAATAGATATATCAAATATTGGTAAAATGACAGACTCATTTACTTAAAAATGTATAATTATAATCATTATAAGAACAAAAATCAGATGAATAAAACTTTAAAAATATCAGAAGAAAAAGCAGGTACCCTAAATAAGACTGAGAAAAGATAACCCATATAGCAAAAAGAAACCCATGTAGCAAAAGTGTTCAGTTTTAACTGAAAATTTTAAAAGAAGCACACACACAAAAGACGATGACAAAATGGGGCAAAACAATGCCAGTAACTGTAAAACAGCCAAACTCATTCACTGAAAAAAGAAAACTTCAGGCTCAGGTTTTTAAGAACTCAATTTCTGAATGAAAGACGTTTAAGATAAATGATTGAATAAGGTTAAAAGCTAAAGGCTTGACAAAGGCATATTCAAGGCCAAGGGTTAAAATAAGGCAAAAGAGTGGCCCTTTAAGGTTATAAAAGATATTGTCCATAACAAGATCATAATGATCGACCTGTCTGGAACTTCCGATTCTGTGGTGAGCAGAATAATGGTTTCCCCAAAGAGGTCTGTGTACAATTTCTGAAACCTGTAAATAAGGGACCATGATGAAAGGGACTTTACAGATGAATTTACATTAAAGGTTTTGAGATGGGGAGATTATACTGGATTAACCATATGGGGCCCAATGTAATCATAAGGGTCCTCATGAGAAAGAGGAAGGCAGTGGAGTCAGAGAATGAGATGCGATGGTGGAAGTTGGGGTTGCAATGATGGAATCTCTGTCTTGGAAGATGAAAGAGGCCCCTAAGCTAAGGAATAAGGGCAGCCTCCAGAAGCAAGGAAGGCGAGGAAAGCAGCCCTGCCAGCATGCTGGTGTGAGTGAGTCTTCAGATTCCCAGAGCTGTAAGGAATGCATCAGTGTGGTTCATGACACTAGTAACATATGACTTTGAGCAAAGTCTTGGAGACAGTGGAGGACAGAGGAGCCCAACATGCTGCAGTCCATGGGGTCACAAAGAGTCAGATGTGACTTAGTGACTGAACAAAAATTGAAATTAATTGAGTCACTCTAATACACACTAGCATGTCAACTGATGAAGACCACTCCGATTTCCAAATAGTTGCTTCATATTTATAAAAATTGACTCTATGATAATCGTGGGGAAAATCTCAATAAATTCTATTACGTCAAAAGTGTAAGACTACATTTCCTAACTACTCTGCAGTCAAGCAAAAGGATCTGGCAAAATAGGATCCCACTTTTCCTTCCAACTCCAGAACTTCCAAAAAGAAAGAAATTATTTCTTAAAGTATCCTTCATCTCTCCTTTCATAATATTTGAAATTTCTTGCTTGATTTTTGGGTTTCTCAGGTCGTGCTGGTGATAAAGGGCTCACCTGCCAACACGGGAGACATAGGAGACACAGGTTTGATTTCTGGGTCAGGAAGATCCCCGAGAGGAGGGCATGGTAATCAACTCCAGTATTTTTGCCTGGAGAATCTCTATGGACAGAGGAGCCTGCAGGGCTACAGTCCATGGGGTCTCAAATAGACACTGCTGAAGTGACTGAGCACACATTTGATTCTTAAATTATTTCTTAAAAATTAAGGCAAAAAGTGTAGCGGCAGAAATTGGGTTAGTGATTTTCAGCAACCAAGGGTGGGGAAAGGAGATGAGCCACACAAAGACATGAAGGAACTTTTGGTGCATAATGAAAATGTTCTGTATCTCAGTTGGGATCATGATTACACAGCCTTATCCAGACTCACTGAACTGTACCCTCAAAAGGATAAATTTTGCTGTGTGTAAATGATACCTCAATAAGTTTGGTTTTAAAAAATAAAGTGAAAGTAAATTGAGATGATAGAGGACATTTATTGGTAACAGAACAGTGGGTTATTTTTTTCTTTTTTGTATCAAAAAAAAAAAAAACACTGATAGATGCAATTTAGAATGTCTGACTTTAGTATAGTCGGCCCTCCATATTTCATATCACAGATTGAAAATATTTGAAAATTCCAAAAATAAAACTTGAATTTGTTGCATGCAAGCAACTATCTATATAGTGCTTATGTTGTGTTTGCAACTATTTATATCATATTGTAAAAGTAACTTAGAGATGATCCAAAGTGTATGGGAGAATGTAGGTTATACACAAATACTACACCACTTTATATAAGGAACCTAAGCATTCTGGATTTTGGCATCTGAGGAGGGAACCAATCCTCTACAGAGACCCAGGGACAACTGTAGTACATGGAATTATCTGGTGTTCAAATCTGGCTGTGCCGCATTTGGAATTACCGTGGCAAGTGGACACCACATTAGTACCCTTGCATGTACTACAATACCAATATCCAGGCTGTACTACAAAATCCTGGCATCAAGGAAGCATCTGGTTGTTCTCTCTCAAAGAGAGGGACAAATACCCTCTGCATCAGGACCTTCCAACACAAGATTCATTAGGATGGAGCGATAGGCTTTAGGGCACATCCTGAGACTGGCATGACCACCAAACTCTGCATTCATCTCATGAGTGTGAGCCATATCAGGATGTGGAAGGCTGGCCCTAAAAAGCAATTGTTCTGGTACTCATTGTCTAGAACCTTCTAAAAGTGGACCATTTTATTTTAGAAAAGAATGTCAAATACAGTTTACATCAATATTTAACCAATATGAATCCCTCTTCCCCAACCCACTGAAACATAATACAGACTCCATATAAAGGTGCTGAAATCATAGTGGTTGGGAGGGTCACTACTGAAATGCCAGTTGGCGTGTTCTGATGCAATGGACATGGGGTGAGTTGGATTCCAGGCCCTTTATTGTCTGGGCGCTGCCTATCTCTCCTGTGCCATCTCCTGCCACAGCCACATCAGTCACTGCTAATCTTTGCCACAGTGTCAATCTGTTCGTTTTAAATCTCCATGTGCTCACTCATATTTTCCCTCTGCTTCTTCTTCTTTCTCTGCCAAGATACTCTTACTCACCCATCTGTCTACTCCAGGACACCTTCCCAGAATTTTCTGGCTAAGTTAAGGACCCCTAATCTTTGTACCATAGCTCTTTATGTCTATGACTACTTTTACCACTCACCAGATAGTTTTGAGACTATGTGTTTATGTGTCAAGCTCCTAAACTGGACTAGAAATTCCAAGAAGGCAAGGTCTCTGAGAAGTAGTCACTACTTTGCCAAGGATCCTAGATTATTAAGACATTATATATATATTTAATGTTGGCCCCTTTTATTGTTTATTTATTTATTTATTTATTTTCATCCATCTTTATTCTTTGGCCTGTGTGGGCCTCCCATGGCAGTGGCCTCTACCGTTGCAGAGCACCTGCTCTAGGCAAATGTTCTCTAGAGCGCTGGCTCATAATTGGACACACCAGTCCAGTCGCTCCACAGCACATGGGATCTTCCCGGGCCAGGGATTGAACCAGTGTCCCTTGCAGTGCGAGGCAGACTGTTTACCCACTGGACCACCAGAGGAGCCCAAGACATTATTTTATTAATGCAACTAAAACTTGAACCAACCAAAAGTGATTTTGCCTGCTGGTATGTTGAGCTCCTCTATTACAGCATCTTGGAAAGAGAATAGAAACCGCATGAACAATTCAGCATCACAGCAGAGAAAAGGAACATTCCAGTGGAGTTAACCTTATAGCCAGGTAATACTAATAATGCCACTAGAGAAAAAATGTCAAATACAAGTGTGAAGGCTGGCCCTAAAAGCTTTTCGGTACTCATTGTCTAGAACCTTCTAAAAGTGGACCATTTTATTTTAGAAAAGAATGTCAAATACAGTTTACATCAATATTTAACCAATATGAATCCTCTTCCCCAACCCACTGAAACATAATACAGACTCCATATAAAGGTGCTGAAATCATAGTGGTTGGGAGGGTCACTACTGAAATGCCAGTTGGCGTGTTCTGATGCAATGGACATGGGGTGAGTTGGATTCCAGGCCCTTTATTGTCTGGGCGCTGCCTATCTCTCCTGTGCCATCTCCTGCCACAGCCACATCAGTCACTGCTAATCTTTGCCACAGTGTCAATCTGTTCGTTTTAAATCTCCATGTGCTCACTCATATTTTCCCTCTGCTTCTTCTTCTTTCTCTGCCAAGATACTCTTACTCACCCATCTGTCTACTCCAGGACACCTTCCCAGAATTTTCTGGCTAAGTTAAGGACCCCTAATCTTTGTACCATAGCTCTTTATGTCTATGACTACTTTTACCACTCACCAGATAGTTTTGAGACTATGTGTTTATGTGTCAAGCTCCTAAACTGGACTAGAAATTCCAAGAAGGCAAGGTCTCTGAGAAGTAGTCACTACTTTGCCAAGGATCCTAGATTATTAAGACATTATATATATATTTAATGTTGGCCCCTTTTATTGTTTATTTATTTATTTATTTATTTTCATCCATCTTTATTCTTTGGCCTGTGTGGGCCTCCCATGGCAGTGGCCTCTCCCGTTGCAGAGCACCTGCTCTAGGCAAATGTTCTCTAGAGCGCTGGCTCATAATTGGACACACCAGTCCAGTCGCTCCACAGCACATGGGATCTTCCCGGGCCAGGGATTGAACCAGTGTCCCTTGCAGTGCGAGGCAGACTGTTTACCCACTGGACCACCAGAGGAGCCCAAGACATTATTTTATTAATGCAACTAAAACTTGAACCAACCAAAAGTGATTTTGCCTGCTGGTATGTTGAGCTCCTCTATTACAGCATCTTGGAAAGAGAATAGAAACCGCATGAACAATTCAGCATCACAGCAGAGAAAAGGAACATTCCAGTGGAGAACTTGGTCTTAACCTTATAGCCAGGTAATACTAACAATGCGCTCTCATCTCATCTGCAGATGCGCTGAACATCTTTTCGTCTGTGAGGTTAGGGGGCTTTTACTTTACTTCCGCAGGAGGGTGCAGAAGCCTGTAGACAAGCAAAGTGAAGCTACACTGATTGGTGCAAATCAGGGACACAGCAGAATGGTGGACGGACAGGAGGGCATCCTGAACCCTGGATGAAGTTCAAATGCCGAGTTAGGAATCAGCCAGGGGTCGGAATCCAAGAAATGCTCACCCAAGAGAATGAAGAAGCAAATCAGGAGCAGCTAGGAATTCTGGGAAAGATGGTCTAGATCAAGCCGTGTGGCTGGGAGGGTTTTGGCTGGATGGGGCCTCTGAGGTGCCTTGTAGGATACTCTCAGGGCATTTCTATGTATAGTACTGCCTCTTTATCTTTTTATTTTCAATATGAGATGTTTAAACATCTCTTCAATATATGTCTACATTTTCATTATATAAATTCAAACATTTTAGATGCTTTACTTTTTTTAAGTCAGAATCTTTTTTCTCCTTTTTTACCCTCTCTCAGGAAATCACAGATAAGAATTTGTTGAATGGTTTTCACTAACATTTCAAAATATTCATGGATATCTGTGTGTATGTGTTGTGTGTGGTGTGCACACACATACAACTTCCATTACTTTTTTGTAATATAAATAGGATCATTTTGTACATAGTGAAGTGTTACTGACATTTTGCACTTGGCACTATGTATTGTAGATCTTAAAGTGCTATAGTGTCTTGACAAAATTGTTGGTGAAATCATTGAAGAAATTGTTCTGAAATGTTCCTCACAAGATGGTGCTACCTGTTGATACGGACTTGGCTTTCATGATTCAGTTTGGGGCTGTGTCCATGGCTACCCTCCTTATGCATGCTCCTCTTTACAGATAGGCAGGAATATGGGTCGTATTTTATTAATGCAACTAAAACTTGAACCAACCAAAAGTGATTTTGCCTGCTGGTATGTTGAGCTCCTCTATTACAGCATCTTGGAAAGAGAATAGAAACCGCATGAACAATTCAGCATCACAGCAGAGAAAAGGAACATTCCAGTGGAGAACTTGGTCTTAACCTTATAGCCAGGTAATACTAACAATGCGCTCTCATCTCATCTGCAGATGCGCTGAACATCTTTTCGTCTGTGAGGTTAGGGGGCTTTTACTTTACTTCCGCAGGAGGGTGCAGAAGCCTGTAGACAAGCAAAGTGAAGCTACACTGATTGGTGCAAATCAGGGACACAGCAGAATGGTGGACGGACAGGAGGGCATCCTGAACCCTGGATGAAGTTCAAATGCCGAGTTAGGAATCAGCCAGGGGTCGGAATCCAAGAAATGCTCACCCAAGAGAATGAAGAAGCAAATCAGGAGCAGCTAGGAATTCTGGGAAAGATGGTCTAGATCAAGCCGTGTGGCTGGGAGGGTTTTGGCTGGATGGGGCCTCTGAGGTGCCTTGTAGGATACTCTCAGGGCATTTCTATGTATAGTACTGCCTCTTTATCTTTTTATTTTCAATATGAGATGTTTAAACATCTCTTCAATATATGTCTACATTTTCATTATATAAATTCAAACATTTTAGATGCTTTACTTTTTTTAAGTCAGAATCTTTTTTCTCCTTTTTTACCCTCTCTCAGGAAATCACAGATAAGAATTTGTTGAATGGTTTTCACTAACATTTCAAAATATTCATGGATATCTGTGTATGTGTTGTGTGTGGTGTGCACACACATACAACTTCCATTACTTTTTTGTAATATAAATAGGATCATTTTGTACATAGTGAAGTGTTACTGACATTTTGCACTTGGCACTATGTATTGTAGATCTTAAAGTGCTATAGTGTCTTGACAAAATTGTTGGTGAAATCATTGAAGAAATTGTTCTGAAATGTTCCTCACAAGATGGTGCTACCTGTTGATACGGACTTGGCTTTCATGATTCAGTTTGGGGCTGTGTCCATGGCTACCCTCCTTATGCATGCTCCTCTTTACAGATAGGCAGGAATATGGGTCGTATTGATAGCGAGTTGAAGCTGAAGTTGCCGGGTTGAAAAGTGCATATCTTTTATGGTCTGTAAGCTGTTCATAGATGGCATGGATTCCACAAATTGCTTTTTAAAAACTGTAACCAGTTTTCACTCTTACCTTGCTAGATGCCCTGCCTGTGTCTCCACACCACTACAAACAGATATTGCTCTGAACCTGAGGTCTGATGCCTGTGTTCAGCTGTCACCAGAAAATTCCCTGATGAATGGCCCTCTTCTCTGGCTACCTCCGATCCATACTCCACGCTGTCTTAAGTGCCATTTCTCTTGACTGATGGGCTAACTAGGCTTGATCTCTCTATCAGAAACTCAGATCATAGTGTACATTTCTTTGCACTTATGTAGCTGTCAAATAATTATCTGTTTAATGTTTTTCTTAGATTTGTTCATGCATTTATTCTTACATTATTTATTCGAAACACTGTGTGATAGATTCAGTACCTGTTTGGTGTAGGGATTAGGAAACTAACCACTGAATTCAAGCTTTCTGGGTTCAAAAACCAACCTTGTTTTTTACTAACAGTATGGCTAAGGTACATAAAATTCAGTGCAAAGGCTTGTGGAATGATTAATTGGGAAAGTGTATAAAATAACCTAAAGGGCAACTGGCATAGTGAAATGGGTTGCCATTTCCCTCTCCGGGGGATCTTCCTGACTCAGGGATCGAACCCAGGTCTCCTGCATTGGCAAGTGGGTTCTTTACCACTGAGCCACCAGAGAAGCCCAACTGGCATTCAGTGAGTGCTAGATAAATTTTATTTATTGTGTCGTATTGTATGCCAGGCAGTGTGTCAGGTCTTGGGGATCTAGCAGGAAAGAAGACAGAACTGTCCCAAAAAATCAGAATAATTTCATATCAGTTATGAAGGACATGAATGTAGGCTGATGGGGAAGGAAGATTTTTCTTACATGGTGTTGATCAGGGGAGGCCTCTCTGGAAAGGTGAGGTGTGAGCTGAGGCCAGATGGGTAGGGGAGGCATGAGCTCTACAAAGAGTTGGGGAAAGAACATTTTAGGCCCAGGAAACAGCAAGTGCAAACGTCCTGGAGCAGGAACATGATATGTAAGAAGAGAGCCCATGAGAGGGGAGAATGAAGAGCAAGGGTGAGAGGTCCTGTTCACTGTAGGATTCCAGGGCCTACTATGAGGCCTCTCACTGTGTGGGTGTCCAGCAGCTTCACAGAGTAAGTACATTTGTGCTTGAAGCTGAAGTTGCCGGGTTGAAAAGTGCATTCTCTTGAACTGTTTTGGGCCTTACCTTGCTAGATGCCCTGCCTGTGTCTCCACACCACTACAAACAGATATTGCTCTGAACCTGAGGTCTGATGCCTGTGTTCAGCTGTCACCAGAAAATTCCCTGATGAATGGCCCTCTTCTCTGGCTACCTCCGATCCATACTCCACGCTGTCTTAAGTGCCATTTCTCTTGACTGATGGGCTAACTAGGCTTGATCTCTCTATCAGAAACTCAGATCATAGTGTACATTTCTTTGCACTTATGTAGCTGTCAAATAATTATCTGTTTAATGTTTTTCTTAGATTTGTTCATGCATTTATTCTTACATTATTTATTCGAAACACTGTGTGATAGATTCAGTACCTGTTTGGTGTAGGGATTAGGAAACTAACCACTGAATTCAAGCTTTCTGGGTTCAAAAACCAACCTTGTTTTTTACTAACAGTATGGCTAAGGTACATAAAATTCAGTGCAAAGGCTTGTGGAATGATTAATTGGGAAAGTGTATAAAATAACCTAAAGGGCAACTGGCATAGTGAAATGGGTTGCCATTTCCCTCTCCGGGGGATCTTCCTGACTCAGGGATCGAACCCAGGTCTCCTGCATTGGCAAGTGGGTTCTTTACCACTGAGCCACCAGAGAAGCCCAACTGGCATTCAGTGAGTGCTAGATAAATTTTATTTATTGTGTCGTATTGTATGCCAGGCAGTGTGTCAGGTCTTGGGGATCTAGCAGGAAAGAAGACAGAACTGTCCCAAAAAATCAGAATAATTTCATATCAGTTATGAAGGACATGAATGTAGGCTGATGGGGAAGGAAGATTTTTCTTACATGGTGTTGATCAGGGGAGGCCTCTCTGGAAAGGTGAGGTGTGAGCTGAGGCCAGATGGGTAGGGGAGGCATGAGCTCTACAAAGAGTTGGGGAAAGAACATTTTAGGCCCAGGAAACAGCAAGTGCAAACGTCCTGGAGCAGGAACATGATATGTAAGAAGAGAGCCCATGAGAGGGGAGAATGAAGAGCAAGGGTGAGAGGTCCTGTTCACTGTAGGATTCCAGGGCCTACTATGAGGCCTCTCACTGTGTGGGTGTCCAGCAGCTTCACAGAGTAAGTACATTTGTGATGAATGGAGCAACGAGTAAAGAAAGGAAAGGGTCATATGAATGGTTAGAGCCCTCCTTTGGCTCAGGTACCATCTGCCCATCTTCACTCACTCCACAGCCTCTGGAGAAGAAACAGGTGGGCATGGTCAGTTGGAGAGCTGGAGAGATGGGTAGAGAGCTCCATCTGGATAGGATCTGAAAGCCCCTCAGATCATGCATGGCAGCTAGGTGTGTCACCTGCCAAAAAATTGAGAGGCATCTGGAAGAAGGAATTTTTGTGAATCACATGCACAGAAAAGGTGACAATGGATGTTTCCTCCAGACAGACCTGGAAGGGTATTCATAGAAGCCTCCCATTTCCAATGGTGAGTTTGCCTGAAAACAGACTCAATGAATGCTCAGAGTTCAGTCCCCAGGAATTTGCTTCCTGTGCCAGAATGGCCAGGGGATCCCCCTCTGTGAGACTGGTGTCCTGACTGTGTTCACCCACACACCAAGTGCCCACAAGTGCATCCCCCTGTAGGTGGCATGTGGGTCTAACCCTTGGATGTGGCAGCCTAATGCAGCAGAAAAGTATTATTTGCTAACCATGTAAAAGAGAAGTAAGGTCTAAATTAGCAGAAATACAAGAATCTGAGCCTGGTGAGATGTGATTAACCAAAAAACTATTAGCCTTGTTTAGCATTAGCTTTTCCAAGCTGTTTTGAACCACATGCATGCTTGCCTGCTAAGTTGCTTCATTTGTGTCTGACTCCTTGGAACCCAATGGACTGTAGCTTCACGAGGCTCCTCTTTCCATGAGATTCTTGAGGCAAGAATACTGGAGTGGGTGCCACACCCTACTCCAGGGCACCTTCTTGGTCCAGGGATCAAACCCACATCCGTATGTCTCCTGCATTGGCAGGCAGTTCTTTTTGTTGTTGTTGCTGTTGTTTTACCACTAGAGCTACCTGGGATGACCCTTTTAAGCATATACTGTTCTATTTATTATCATGACCACCTCAAATGAGAAAATTAGCTTCCTAGTAGACGATGATCATAGGCCTATAACCCAAGCTTTTCCACTGGTCAGTCTTTATGTTCTAATTGTAAATTACAGTGCATTGATTATCTAGCTTTCAGAGTCAGGCAGTTTTTCTGGACAGTAAATAAATTTTAAATTGTCAATATAAAAAATATTATTATAAATGTGAATAATAATATTTTATTTTATCAAGTCAGTATTTTAGAATATTCTTTGGTTCACTCATACCTTCAACATGCAGTATTTGAACCAGCGGCATGCCAGGGCAAAGGTTTTTGATTTTCAGAAATCCTTAACAAATGGGATGAACACTAAAGCAGTTTCTATTATTTCCCTCTTCATATATGTTAGGTTAGTGCAACTTCATTGCAGTTTTTGCTTTGTTGAAACTTTGTTTGATGTTGGAATGCATTCTTAATAAATGTGGTTGTGTCATACATTATTTTAATGCACATTTCTTGCTTTATGTTTTTGCTAATGACTTAATTCCTTGCTATTTATATGTATTTGAGACTATGGAAATGATGTTAGACAAAAAGCAAATTTGAGTGATTTTCTTATTGGATTTTCAAACTGGGTAGAGCAGCAGAGACAGCTCACAACATCAGGAATACATTTGGCCTAGGAACTTTTAATGCGTATACAGTGCAGTGGTGGTTTTGCAAAGGAGACGAGAGCTTTGAAGAAGAGGAGTGCAGTGGCTGGCTGTCGGAAGGTGACGACAGCCCGTTGAGGACAACCAGTCCTCAGAGCTGGTCCTCTTACACCTGCACAAGACGTCGCCCAAGAACTCTCCGTCAACCATTCTAGAGTCACTCAGCATTTACAGCAAATTGGAAAAGTGAAAAAGTTCGATACATGGGTGCCTCATGAGCTTGCTGAAAATAAAAAAAAAAATTGTTGTTTTGAAGTGTCGTCTTCTCTTATTCCACACAAGAACAAGCCGTGTTTTGATCGGATTGTGATGTGTGATGACAAGTGCATTTAATGAAAAGTGCTCAATGGATGGACGAAGAAGAAGCTCCAAAGCACTTCTCAAAGCCAGATTTACACTAAAAAAGGCCATGGTCACTCTTAGGTGGTCTGCTGCCGGTCTGGTCCACTAGAACTTTCTGAATCTTGGCGAAACCATTATATCTGTGAAGTATGCTCAAGAAACAGATGCGATGCACTGAAAATTGCAATGCCTGCAGCCAGCACTGGTCAACAGAAAGGGATGGCTCTTCTGCATGACCACACCTGATGGCACAACCTTCGCTTCAAAAGTTGAGCAAATTGAACTCTGAAGTTTTGCTTAATCCACCGCACTCATCTGACCTCTCACCAACCGACTACTGCTTCTTCAAGCATCTCAACAACATTTTGCAGGGAAAACACTTTCACAGCCAGCAGGAGGCAGAAAACGCTTTCCAAGAGTTCATGGAATCCTGAAGCACGGATTTTTATACCACAGGAATAAGAAAGCTTCTTTTTCGTTGGTCAGAATATATTGATTGTAATGATTCCTATTTTGATGAAGAAAGATGTGTTTGAACCTAGTGATAATGTTTTAAAAATCACGGTCCAAAACGACAATTTACCTTTGCACCAACGTAATACCAGCCTTCAGAGTCCTTTTGCGGGCTTGACGGGAGAAGCCCTCCAAAGAAAGTGCACCCGCTCCCTGGGGCTGAGTTGGCCAGTTTTTTTTTTTTTTTTCATGAAATCTTTAACACCAGGGTGATCTTCTTCATGAAACTTGCTGAATTGAAGGGCAAGGTTACCATGGCAACTAGTATACACGGACAGCTCCTGTAACTAGATGAGCAGCTGCTTGGAACAGTTCTCCCACTGGGGCTGCCTCTGTCTCCCTGCAGTCAGAGCTTTATTGAGGCTTCGGGAGAGCTCAGCTCTATATCCCAACTCCGGGACGGGTCACCCCGGAAGCCCCCGCCATCTTGCCTCAGGGCCAAATCCGTGAGTGGCTGACATCTTCTTGTTATCTTCCTCACCATCTTTATTCACATCATCATAGGACTTGCCAATAGGAGTGAGAGACCTTTGTGATGGTAGAATTCCTGTTCTATCTAGAGAGAGAAAAAAATCTTGTCTAGACCTATCAGAGCCTAAAGAACTAGGGAAGAAAGGATAAAAGCTCATGTTTTTTATGCTTTGTCTTTTTTTTTTTTTAATAATTTTTTTTTTTTGGCGGGAGGGGGGAGCGGGTTGGGGAGGGAGGGGGGCGGGTGAGCCTCTTCTATTGGTCTTTCATTTCTCTCTTTTCATCCATCTTTGTTCTTTTGGCCCGTGTGGGCCTCCCATCGCAGTGGCCTCTGTTGTCGCAGAGCACCGGCTCTGAGCGCATGCTCTCCAGAGCTCCGGCTCGGTAATTGGACACATGGGTCCAGCCGCTCACGGCACGTGGGATCTTCCCAGGCCAGGGATCGAACCGGTGCCCCTTGCACTGCAAAGCGGTGTCCTTTCCCACTGGACCACCAGGGAAACTCTATGCTTTGTCTTTTACAAGACAAATGACTCTAGAAGTGCAACAAACTATGCTCCCTAAAACAGGAAAAAGAATGGACACTCTTTCACTTGCCAAATATTTATTGAGCATTGTCTGCGTGCTGAACGCTGTCCTAGAGGCTGGGGATTCAAGGTGCAAGGGTCGAGTGGCCTCTAATTGGTACCTTGGTAGCTGCACGAACGAGGATGCTTTATGACTTGCTCAGGGAGAGAATGCCCTAGAGTGTACCTTGCATGTTGCTCTGTATACAGTAGGTGCTTAACAAGCACTGTCAGTGACGGTGATGAGGATGGGAAAGAGGAGGGTGCAATGAATTTTGAACCAAGAGGCCTGGTGACTCCAGGCAGGTCACTTTGGCCTCTTTTTGCTGCGTCACTTCAAAAGTGGGAATAGAAATCTCTCCCTTGCAGAGACATTGTGAGAATTCAGCAAGATAATGTCCCTCAAAGGGCATGGAGTAGTGGTGGGCAGTAAGGAGTGCTCTGTTCTTCGTTCTCCCACAGCCCACCCTCACATCTACGCTGGCACATAACGTTGAGCAGAGTCTCATGTGCTATACAACAGGTCTTTGTTGGTTACCCATTTTAAATATAGGAGTGAGCACCAGATCGTGGATACATGTATATGTATGACTGAGTCCTTTCATTCTTCACCTGAAACTATCACAACATTTTTATTTGGCTATACTCCAGTACAAAATGTTTTTGGTGTTAAAAAAAGTAAAATAATCAGAAAAAAGAGGTTTTTTAAAAGGAGCACTCTGAAGGAATGTCTGCAAGGCTGGAGTGTGGTGTTGGGGGCAGAAGATAGGAAAGCAAAGGGAGCCAGATCAAGGAGACTGCAAATGGGTCCTAAGAGTCATTTTGGACTTCCTCAAAAATGCCACAAGGAGCCCTGGAGGGTTCTAAGGCAGCGTGGCTCTCCTTGTGGGAGGCCCCTCTGGTTGCAGCTGGGACAGCAGCCCAGAGCTGGGAAGGACAGGCTCTCCCTCTGGTTGCAGCTGGGACAGCAGCCCAGAGCTGGGAAGGACAGCTGGCAGGCTTCTGCCCTAATGCACGTGATTCATGATGATGACCTGTGTGAGGGAACACGGCCCGGAATAGAGCAGTGGGTGCATCCAGGTGGGCAACTTGGGAGGTCGAATTAGTGGGCCTTGGTAGAATTAGTGGGTAGGAGATGAGGGCACTGTTCACATGCAGTGGAGGCAAGACGATAACCTGATGCTTTGCTTGTACAGCGGGGAAGAGAATTGTGCCTCTCAGGTGCCTCCAACCTAAGACGTGGGATAAAGGAAGAGAAATGAGTTGGTGTGACAAAGCGCAGAGTCACCCGTGCACACAGGAGTCTGCAGACGGAGCCAAGCGGGCTCCAGGAGCTGACGCCAAGCCAGCAAGCCCCGAGGGAGAGTGCGCTTCCCCAGGGAGGCTGCAGTCAGCCGGTCTGTGCTTGTGTTTCGGGCTCGTGCTTTACGCGCACGGGTTCCATGGATGCTTCCTTTTCGGACTGGATTGTTCGCAGGCTGCGAGCTTACGGCAATAATTGACAGAGTCTCAGGCAGGTCTTTGTTGGTTAAAAAACCCAAATTTTCAAATATTAAGGGCATGGAGTAGTGGTGGGCAGTAAGGAGTGCTCTGTTCTTCGTTCTCCCACAGCCCACCCTCACATCTACGCTGGCACATAACGTTGAGCAGAGTCTCATGTGCTATACAACAGGTCTTTGTTGGTTACCCATTTTAAATATAGGAGTGAGCACCAGATCGTGGATACATGTATATGTATGACTGAGTCCTTTCATTCTTCACCTGAAACTATCACAACATTTTTATTTGGCTATACTCCAGTACAAAATGTTTTTGGTGTTAAAAAAAGTAAAATAATCAGAAAAAAGAGGTTTTTTAAAAGGAGCACTCTGAAGGAATGTCTGCAAGGCTGGAGTGTGGTGTTGGGGGCAGAAGATAGGAAAGCAAAGGGAGCCAGATCAAGGAGACTGCAAATGGGTCCTAAGAGTCATTTTGGACTTCCTCAAAAATGCCACAAGGAGCCCTGGAGGGTTCTAAGGCAGCGTGGCTCTCCCTTGTGGGAGGCCCCTCTGGTTGCAGCTGGGACAGCAGCCCAGAGCTGGGAAGGACAGGCTCTCCCTCTGGTTGCAGCTGGGACAGCAGCCCAGAGCTGGGAAGGACAGCTGGCAGGCTTCTGCCCTAATGCACGTGATTCATGATGATGACCTGTGTGAGGGAACACGGCCCGGAATAGAGCAGTGGGTGCATCCAGGTGGGCAACTTGGGAGGTCGAATTAGCGGGCCTTGGTAGAATTAGTGGGTAGGAGATGAGGGCACTGTTCACATGCAGTGGAGGCAAGACGATAACCTGATGCTTTGCTTGTACAGCGGGGAAGAGAATTGTGCCTCTCAGGTGCCTCCAACCTAAGACGTGGGATAAAGGAAGAGAAATGAGTTGGTGTGACAAAGCGCAGAGTCACCCGTGCACACAGGAGTCTGCAGACGGAGCCAAGCGGGCTCCAGGAGCTGACGCCAAGCCAGCAAGCCCCGAGGGAGAGTGCGCTTCCCCAGGGAGGCTGCAGTCAGCCGGTCTGTGCTTGTGTTTCGGGCTCGTGCTTTACGCGTCACGGGTTCCATGGATGCTTCCTGGGGTGTGGGTGAACGGGACAGGCTGGACCCGCTGGCGTCTCCCGTCTAGTGGGAAGGGCGGAGAGCCAACATTTGGCCATCTGCAGACACGGAAGCAGAGAGGCTTGACGGTAGCTGGTGCGGATGTGCTAGCGTGCCCTTACACTGGAGGGCCAGCGAAGACGCTTAAAGGCAGGAAATCATTTAAAATCAGGAAGAAGCGACGTTTAAGATCAGGTGGAAGGATAAAGAGCTTGGGGCAAATCACATCGTCTTCTGGAGCCTCAGTTTCAGTGTCTCCGGGAAAGATGGTGTTTTCTTTATAGATAAAATGATGCTATCAATGCAATTCTAAAGTTCCATATAAGGGAGGCGCTATTTCTGGGTAGCAGTGGAGGTGTGGGAAAGTCTGGGCCCTGTCCCAAGGTCCTTGATGATACCAGAAAGAAGACAGGCATTTGCCTGCTGTCCAGCAGTCTCCTTGAGTCAGGGGTCCTGGTCTGATGGAGGGATTAGACCTCAAATCCCACACTCTGGCCCATAGCTCCACCTTTTCCAGGACTCGGGAGCTGGGAGGGAGGCCTTGACCGCACTGTGCTTTGTGGCCACCAGAGGGCTCACCGCTCACAAGCTTTTTAAAGATTTATTTATTTATTTACTTTGGGCGGGGGTCGGGTTGTGGAGGGAGGGGAGTGGGCGGGCCACTTCTATTGGTCTTTCATTTCTCTATTTTCATTCGTCTTCGTTCTTTGGCTCCTGTGGGCCTCCCATCGCGGTGGCGTCTGTCGTTGCAGAGCACAGGCTCTGGGCGCATGCGCTCCAGAGCTCTGGCTCGGTGATTGGACACATCAGTCCAGCCGCTCCGCGGCACGTGAGGTCTTCCCAGGCCAGGGCTCGAACCGGCGCCCCTTGCACTGCAAGGCGGTGTCCTTACCTACTGGACCACCAGGGAAGCCCACAAGCTTTTCTTCTAATAAATGTTCCTTGTTCTCTTTCAACAGTTTCTCGGAATGGGGCCGGTCCTGTAATGTTCGAAACAGCTATTTGATGATGGATGCGTGTCAGACAATTATAAGCACTTTTATAATAGCTCTCCATTAATGTTTAAAAAGAATTGTGGATGCTTCCTGCAGTCAGCCGGTCTGTGCTTGTGTTTCGGCTCGTGCTTTACGCGCACGGGTTCCATGGATGCTTCCTGGGGTGTGGGTGAACGGGACAGGCTGGACCCGCTGGCGTCTCCCGTCTAGTGGGAAGGGCGGAGAGCCAACATTTGGCCATCTGCAGACACGGAAGCAGAGAGGCTTGACGGTAGCTGGTGCGGATGTGCTAGCGTGCCCTTACACTGGAGGGCCAGCCAAGACGCTTAAAGGCAGGAAATCATTTAAAATCAGGAAGAAGCGACGTTTAAGATCAGGTGGAAGGATAAAGAGCTTGGGGCAAATCACATCGTCTTCTGGAGCCTCAGTTTCAGTGTCTCCGGGAAAGATGGTGTTTTCTTTATAGATAAAATGATGCTATCAATGCAATTCTAAAGTTCCATATAAGGGAGGCGCTATTTCTGGGTAGCAGTGGAGGTGTGGGAAAGTCTGGGCCCTGTCCCAAGGTCCTTGATGATACCAGAAAGAAGACAGGCATTTGCCTGCTGTCCAGCAGTCTCCTTGAGTCAGGGGTCCTGGTCTGATGGAGGGATTAGACCTCAAATCCCACACTCTGGCCCATAGCTCCACCTTTTCCAGGACTCGGGAGCTGGGAGGGAGGCCTTGACCGCACTGTGCTTTGTGGCCACCAGAGGGCTCACCGCTCACAAGCTTTTTAAAGATTTATTTATTTATTTACTTTGGGCGGGGGTCGGGTTGTGGAGGGAGGGGAGTGGGCGGGCCACTTCTATTGGTCTTTCATTTCTCTATTTTCATTCGTCTTCGTTCTTTGGCTCCTGTGGGCCTCCCATCGCGGTGGCGTCTGTCGTTGCAGAGCACAGGCTCTGGGCGCATGCGCTCCAGAGCTCTGGCTCGGTGATTGGACACATCAGTCCAGCCGCTCCGCGGCACGTGAGGTCTTCCCAGGCCAGGGCTCGAACCGGCGCCCCTTGCACTGCAAGGCGGTGTCCTTACCTACTGGACCACCAGGGAAGCCCACAAGCTTTTCTTCTAATAAATGTTCCTTGTTCTCTTTCAACAGTTTCTCGGAATGGGGCCGGTCCTGTAATGTTCGAAACAGCTATTTGATGATGGATGCGTGTCAGACAATTATAAGCACTTTTATAATAGCTCTCCATTAATGTTTAGCATTTTAATTTTATAAATGTTTAAGTGTGCTGCTTTCCTGGAGCTATTCAACAGCAGATGGTAAAATCAAAAGACGGCATTTGTCATCTTCTGGAGTTTTTTCTTTGAAATTCAATGTCCCTATTAACAGTTTTCTTTTGCTGTCATCCTCAGTCAGGGTTGGGTTCCATTCATAGCGGTGATTGTTCTCTCTCTACCATATGCATGTTAATGCCTAGATTTCAATGGACAGATCTGTTAGGTAGGGGGCGGGTGTGACTCCTGCTTATTGGCTCAATGGCTGACCCCGCCCTGTTGAGCTGGAACTAAGCAAAAAGAGGAATCTCACATAAGGGTAGCTCTGGGAGCTAGGACAGCTCATCTCTGTGCAGGGAGTTCATGTGCTGAGATTTTCAGGTCAGCACAAGAACTACTTGGATGCCAGCCTTTGCACAGATGGAAAAAAATTCCACGCTCATGGTGACTCCCTCTGTTGATAGGAGGTCGGCGCATAGCTGTGAACGCCCCCCTCCAGAGGGCACTTCCCCTCTAGGGCTCCTCTGAGCGTCAATCAATCACAGAGAAGAATAGTGTGTCCCAGGGGTCATTGGCAGGGGGGAGCATTTCCAGCCTCCTGACACCGGGAGCACTTGGTCATCGTCTTCGGCCACTGCAGGGCCATTGCACATGATAAGGACCTTGTCACCTGCAGGGCACTGGGACCTCGAGTCTTTTTTTTTTTTTTTTTTAAGATTTATTTATTTATTTACTTTGGGCGGGGGTCAGGTTGGGGAGGGAGGGGAGTGGGCGGGCCACTTTTATTGGTCTTTCATTTCTCTGTTTTCATCGGTCTTTGTTCTTTGGCTCCTGTGGGCCTCCCATCGCAGTGGCCTCTGTTGTTGCAGAGCACCGGCTCTGGGCGCGTGCGCTCCAGAGCTCCGGCTCCGTGATGGGACACATCGGTCTAGCCGCTCTGCGGCATGTGGGATCTTCCCAGGCCAGGGCTTCGAACCGGCGCCCCTTGCACTGCAAGGCGGTGTCCTTACCTGCTGGACCACCAGGGGAAGCCCGGGACCTCGAGTCTTAAGCCCTCCTGAGTAGAGTGAATCTTTTCACAAAGCTGGTGATACTGGGACTAAGGAAGACGGCTTCAGAGTCTCAGGCTCTTCTGTCCATGGAATTTTCTAGGCAAGAACACCAGAATGGGTAGCCATTCTCTTCTCCATGGGATCTTCCTACCCCAGGGCTCAAACCTGGGTCCCCTGCATTGCAGGCAGATTCTTTATCATCTGAGCCACCAGGAGGTCCCAGATGGGAAGAGGCATGTGGTTTCAGCCCTATCTTGGACCCCCCACCAGCTCTTTTTACTCCAGGCTCGCTGGTCTTCAGCATCTCTGTGGCCCCGGCACATCATGTATCTTTCCAAGTCGGCCTGGGCAGCTGTTGTGCATGGTGTGGATTTGGGAGGAAAAGGAAGGGCATTCTCTGTTGGGTGAATCTTGGTGGCAGAGAGGATTCTGTCAGAGATTCTAGAAGCTGAACGAGGGTTTGTCCCTGCTCCAGACGCAGCCATTCTGATGCCCCCGCCTGAGAGCCCAGCACAGCAAGGAAGGGACACAGATGCCTGAGAGCCAGCAGGGGCTGAGGCGGGGACAAAGGCCCAGCCAGGGGTCCAGGGACAGAGTCCTCACTGGTTGCTCTTGGGTGTGTGGCCACAGTTTTATTTCTCATTTGTTCATGCTTACTTTTGTTTTCAAGTCTGGTTCTTTGTCTTCTCTGTTGATGTAAAATCCATGCAAAGAATTGCTATTAAGAACTTTGATTTCTTTTCTGAAACCCTTGACTGATGTTGCTACTGAGAGCCAACAGCTCAGCCTCTTCATTTGCAATTCTTTTGCTTTCATTCGAGACTGAGTTTTCTTTCCCTGCACACGCTGTGGGCTCAGGTTCCACTTTACTTTTTTTTTTTTCCTTCTCATGCAAATCATTTCCTGAAGCTAAAATGACCACCCTTTCCCCGCACCCAGTGACCCTGCCAGCCATCACCACCCACCATCTCCCTCTATGACTGCTGCTCTCTCTTCTTAGGAACAAAGAGGTAGGGACAATGGGTTTTCTGGCAGCCCCTGGGTTCAGCACCAACCTCTGCTATTTATTCTTGTGGGACTTCCGGTCCAGCTCTTAATTTCTTGGTATCTCTGTTTCCTCATTTGAAAAATGGGCAAACAATGGTCTATGCTTATACAGTTATAATAAGAACTAAATGTGTGAAGACTTTATATAAACTACCTAGGCCAGTACTTGGTACACAGTGAATGCTCAATCAATCACAATAGATACATTTTTAAATTTGTTTATTATTTGTTTGCCTCTGCTGGATCTTAGTTGAGGAATGTGGGCTCTTTGATCTTCATTTTGCAATGTGGGATCTTCAAATGCAGCATATGGAAGCCAGTTCCCTGCCGAGGGATCTGACCTGGGCCCCTTCACTGAGTGTGGAGTCCTAGTCATTGGACCAGCAGGGAAGTCCCACAGTAGCTATTATTATTGCTGTAGGCCATTTGTTAGGAGGCTTTGCGGAGAGGGTGGGTGTTATGAGCTTAGCGTAGTTCCTGGCATTGCCTAGGTGCTCAGCTGTGGTTTATTAACTTTGTCCTCCATATATATGACGGACTCTTTCTCTTCGGCTGTGGTTCAACTCACCTCTGACCTAACTTGCTGGCCTTATCTGTTGTCGGTTAGCAAATGTCCTGACCTCACTTGCTGTTGGTTGAACCTACCCCTGAGGGGCAAATGAGAGGTAGGTTAGGGTAAGGAATTCCGATGCCCTGGGAAAGAAGCATGCAAATCAGGGAGGGCTCCCATGGGCTGGTGGCATTTTCCTTGGGATGACCTGTGATTCCAGTTTAATGAGAAATACCAGTTCATGGGAACTTGTGGAGGTGCTGTAGTTCGGTCAGAGCCCAGTCCCTGGTGTCTGGGGTTTGTGTTTGTTTCTGTGCTGTGTTTGTTTCCTTCATGCTTATTTTCCCGCCAACTCTTCTCCCCTTTTGACCTAGTAGTTTAGGTTGGAAAATGCCTGTCTGTGTGCAAGGCTTTGTGTCCAGGGGCAGATGAGCACATTTTCATGGCTGTCCACAGTGGCTGCACGGGTGAGGGGCTTTGGGAGGAGTGGGGAGGAGACGAGCTGGCTGTGCCCAGGGTGCTCCATCTTCCTCCTCCCCACGTCCCTGTCCGTCTCGTCCTCCTTGCAACCCCGTGCCCTCTCCCATCCACCGTCTACACATACTTCCTTGGTTGGAGAAGCGTCTGGCTGTCTAGGTCTAGTGAAAGGACCTTCTCTGGATTGTAGAGATCTTCAAAGTCAGGGATGCTGATTCTCTAGGCTAATAGGCCAGCGGGAAAAGAGTTCGGCCAGACGGGCACATAGTTTTTAATTGTAGAATCATTGCTTTACAATGTTGTATTAGTTTCTGCTGTACAACAAACTGGATCAGCTCTAAGTATACATATGGTCCCTCCCTTGGGAGCATCCCTCCCACCCCACAACCCCAGCTCACCCCCTCTAGGTCAGGCACGTATATTGAACAAAATTGAATCTGTCTACAATCTCTGCCTGGATTTTCTCTGGGAATTCCCACCCATGATACAGTCCTTCTCCTTTTGAAATATTCCATAATGCATGCTCTTGCATCTGTAAGGATGATGACAGCAATAAATGCAACACAAACATATCCTGAGTGTTCATCATGTTCTCTGTGCTACCAGGCTTCTGGATGCTTTTTTTTTTCCCATTTAACCCAGGTAACATCAAGTCTCATTACTCCCATCTTGCAGAAAAGAAAACTGAGGTTTACAGAGGTTAAATGGCTTGCCCCAAACCATATAGGCAGTAAAATATAGATCCAGTATTTAAGCCTAGATTAACTTAGAAACCTAACTCATAGTAAAAAAAAAAAAAAAAAAAAAAATTGACATTATTATTTAATTAGTGTATGCACGGCATCTGGTTATTTTTTCTAGACTAGTTTTCTCAAATTTGGAGAATGGTTAGAATGCAGAGCCTAGGGCTCTAGTCCACAGTTTTTGATTCAGCAGCTCTGGAGTGGGACAGAGAATTTGTGCTTCTAACACCTTCCGTGGTGATGCTGTTCCTGCTGGTCCAGAGACCTCCTGCTGTCCTAGACCAGCTGATGGCCGTGTGTTGACTGGAGATATTCTGCTATCAAGGTGTGGCTGATTTAGACTCAACTTGCACAGATTACAATCACACTGCTGGGGCTAAGATGTCAGTCTGCACAACAAAAGATATGATCTTTTCAATGAATCCACAGCATGCATAGATATGAAGAAGAGGTTTAAACTATAAGAAAAGAAACTAAAAAGGTGGGCTAAGTTCAAAGCAATAATTCATCAGCAGGTTGTGTCCCTAAAAGATGCCATCAGCGGTGCCTTTGGGGCTGTGAGAAGCACTGATGTCCAAAATGAGAAAGTTACTTGTTTTCCAGCTCTCTTTTAAGCGATGCTGATGAGATAGCTTCAACTCTGTGGTTTTTCCTTTAACACTTCTCAAGAATGCTCTTTAATTCCCTCCTTCAACAAAGCCTCAAGACAGGGAACACTAACCAGAATGTAATACCTTGTGTGTTTGTATGGATGTGATTTATTTTGCCTTTAACTCACATATACCCTATTCAAACAACTTGGCACAGATTATGAAGATAGCTTGAATCAGTTCTTCCACTTTTGTGGGCAAAGTTCTGAACCTCTCTGTGCTTCAGTTGCCCCAGTTTTAAATCAGGGTAGAATCTCCGGGGCTTCCTAAGTGGCGTTGGTGGTAAAGAATCCACCTGCCAAGGCAGGTGATGCAAGAGACACAGGTTGGATCCCTGGGTCCGGAAGATCCTAAATGCAACACAAACATATCCTGAGTGTTCATCATGTTCTCTGTGCTACCAGGCTTCTGGATGCTTTTTTTTTTCCCATTTAACCCAGGTAACATCAAGTCTCATTACTCCCATCTTGCAGAAAAGAAAACTGAGGTTTACAGAGGTTAAATGGCTTGCCCCAAACCATATAGGCAGTAAAATATAGATCCAGTATTTAAGCCTAGATTAACTTAGAAACCTAACTCATAGTAAAAAAAAAAAAAAAAAAAAAAAAATTGACATTATTATTTAATTAGTGTATGCACGGCATCTGGTTATTTTTTCTAGACTAGTTTTCTCAAATTTGGAGAATGGTTAGAATGCAGAGCCTAGGGCTCTAGTCCACAGTTTTTGATTCAGCAGCTCTGGAGTGGGACAGAGAATTTGTGCTTCTAACACCTTCCGTGGTGATGCTGTTCCTGCTGGTCCAGAGACCTCCTGCTGTCCTAGACCAGCTGATGGCCGTGTGTTGACTGGAGATATTCTGCTATCAAGGTGTGGCTGATTTAGACTCAACTTGCACAGATTACAATCACACTGCTGGGGCTAAGATGTCAGTCTGCACAACAAAAGATATGATCTTTTCAATGAATCCACAGCATGCATAGATATGAAGAAGAGGTTTAAACTATAAGAAAAGAAACTAAAAAGGTGGGCTAAGTTCAAAGCAATAATTCATCAGCAGGTTGTGTCCCTAAAAGATGCCATCAGCGGTGCCTTTGGGGCTGTGAGAAGCACTGATGTCCAAAATGAGAAAGTTACTTGTTTTCCAGCTCTCTTTTAAGCGATGCTGATGAGATAGCTTCAACTCTGTGGTTTTTCCTTTAACACTTCTCAAGAATGCTCTTTAATTCCCTCCTTCAACAAAGCCTCAAGACAGGGAACACTAACCAGAATGTAATACCTTGTGTGTTTGTATGGATGTGATTTATTTTGCCTTTAACTCACATATACCCTATTCAAACAACTTGGCACAGATTATGAAGATAGCTTGAATCAGTTCTTCCACTTTTGTGGGCAAAGTTCTGAACCTCTCTGTGCTTCAGTTGCCCCAGTTTTAAATCAGGGTAGAATCTCCGGGGCTTCCTAAGTGGCGTTGGTGGTAAAGAATCCACCTGCCAAGGCAGGTGATGCAAGAGACACAGGTTGGATCCCTGGGTCCGGAAGATCCTGGAGAAGGTAAATGGCGACCCACTCCAGTATTCTTGCCTGGAAAATCTCATGGACAGAGGAGCTTAGCGGGCTACATCCATGGAGTGGCAAAGAGTCAGACAGGACAGAGCAACTGAGCACAGTCTACTTGAATGTTTTTATAGGAGTTGAATGAGTTAATATTTATAAAGCACTTAGAAGATTGTCTGGAACATAGAAAGTGCTATGTAAGTACTTGTAAATAAATAAATGAGTAAATAATTCACAGAGGTATGAAAAGTATTGTCGTAAAGCAGCAGGCCCCAACCTTTTTGGTACCAAGGATGGGTTTCCTGGAAGAAAAATTTTCCATGGACTTGCAGAAGGAGGGTGGGGATGGTTTGGGGATGATTCAAGCACATTACATTTATTGTGTACTTTACTTCTATTATTACCACATCAACTCTGCCTCAGATCATCAGGTATTAGGTCCCAGAGGTCAGGGACACCTGTCTTAAACCAGTTAAAGGGCATAGAGGGCGTGCTGGAAACTGGATACTACCCTATCCCTCTCAACCTGTGCTAGACAGCTCAAATCTAACGAGGCCACAAGCAACGGTTGAGACTTAGTACTTAAGACCAAGATCCATTTGCTCCCCCTGGTCCAGCCACTCCAGCAGGTCTGGATAGGGAATCTAGTTGAATGAGGTGTGGTCTGGCAGCAGCTCTGGTCAGGAAAATGCCCACAGTGGTGAGGCCAGTCAGGGAGGCTGAAGGAGGGCTGTTGAGGCTCCTGCCCAGACTGGCTGTTACTTTTTTGTGAATATTAACTAAGGGTGCCGAGGGGCCAGTGTCTGCTGTCCACTTGAAGCCAACCAGTGGTTATGTCTAAGGCTGCTGGAAGTGGAGGGTTGAGGTCATGAGACACATTGGAGGGGCATCTGGGTAGGGAGTCTGTGGAGCCAGTCAGGCTCTGGGCTCCTTAACCACACTTTTACATGCAGCCTTTTGAGCAAAAACCAATTGCGTCTTGTCCACCATCTTGCCTCGGTCCAGCCTTCCCATAGTTACCAGGAACCTTGATAAAGAGTCTAAGAAGCAGGTCCAGGGCTAGCACCCCAGGGATTATGGTTCAGTGGGGTCTATATCTTTAATCAGCAGATCCGTGATTCTAATAGTTCAGGGAACTCACTCTTGGAAATTCTACTTCTGTCTCTTTTTAAAAGAGGCTGTTGTTTGTCTTTATCATTTTAGAATTTTCTGTGTAACTTTGCTGGCACCAAGTCTATTCTGAAAGGAAGAAAATTTAAAAATGCTGCCAGATAGACATGAGTGATGGAATTAAAGTAAAGGATGAATTTATGAAGTGCAGAGAGCTTCAGAAATATTAAGTCATTTTCTCCATTTGACCTTTTCATTCCTTGCTTGCTAGATAATTGCTCTGAGGTTATTAAGCAGAAGTTATGCGGCTAAAACAAGAAATAGGGGGATTCAAGCACATTACATTTATTGTGTACTTTACTTCTATTATTACCACATCAACTCTGCCTCAGATCATCAGGTATTAGGTCCCAGAGGTCAGGGACACCTGTCTTAAACCAGTTAAAGGGCATAGAGGGCGTGCTGGAAACTGGATACTACCCTATCCCTCTCAACCTGTGCTAGACAGCTCAAATCTAACGAGGCCACAAGCAACGGTTGAGACTTAGTACTTAAGACCAAGATCCATTTGCTCCCCCTGGTCCAGCCACTCCAGCAGGTCTGGATAGGGAATCTAGTTGAATGAGGTGTGGTCTGGCAGCAGCTCTGGTCAGGAAAATGCCCACAGTGGTGAGGCCAGTCAGGGAGGCTGAAGGAGGGCTGTTGAGGCTCCTGCCCAGACTGGCTGTTACTTTTTTGTGAATATTAACTAAGGGTGCCGAGGGGCCAGTGTCTGCTGTCCACTTGAAGCCAACCAGTGGTTATGTCTAAGGCTGCTGGAAGTGGAGGGTTGAGGTCATGAGACACATTGGAGGGGCATCTGGGTAGGGAGTCTGTGGAGCCAGTCAGGCTCTGGGCTCCTTAACCACACTTTTACATGCAGCCTTTTGAGCAAAAACCAATTGCGTCTTGTCCACCATCTTGCCTCGGTCCAGCCTTCCCATAGTTACCAGGAACCTTGATAAAGAGTCTAAGAAGCAGGTCCAGGGCTAGCACCCCAGGGATTATGGTTCAGTGGGGTCTATATCTTTAATCAGCAGATCCGTGATTCTAATAGTTCAGGGAACTCACTCTTGGAAATTCTACTTCTGTCTCTTTTTAAAAGAGGCTGTTGTTTGTCTTTATCATTTTAGAATTTTCTGTGTAACTTTGCTGGCACCAAGTCTATTCTGAAAGGAAGAAAAATTTAAAAATGCTGCCAGATAGACATGAGTGATGGAATTAAAGTAAAGGATGAATTTATGAAGTGCAGAGAGCTTCAGAAATATTAAGTCATTTTCTCCATTTGACCTTTTCATTCCTTGCATATTATGAAAAACTAGATGAATTGCTCTGAGGTTATTAAGCAGAAAGTTATGCGTGCCTAAAATCTTTAGTCAAAGAGAAATCAGAGCTTTTACCATTCTATATTAAAAAGTTTAACGCAATGTGAGTCTCTGTGACAAGCTTTTGAAATAGCAAATCTGGAGTGTTTGTGTTAGGATATTACAACCCGATGAGTTTTTCTATCTTTTTTTTTTTTATGTTTGTTTTTTACATCCAGTAAAAAGTGTCCTCCATGGTGCTTCCAACTTAGAAAAAATCAGTTGCCAAAAACCTTTTTAGGTACAGAAAAGATGAAGTGAAAATGCAGATGAGAATGGAAATGAGAACACAATGGTAAACAATATGAGTTTTGAGGGATGATGGGAATCATTGCTGTGCACGGTTCTTTGGTTGATGGAAAAACACCAAGATGGGAAATTCTTCCAGCAGGGGATTCTTTTCACTGTGATAAAAGAGAAATAACATAAAATTTACCATTTTTAAGTGCAAAGTTTTGTAGTATTCAGTGTGTTCTCATTGTTTAATAACCATCACCACCTTCCACCTGCAGAGTTTTCATCCCTCCAAACTGAAACTCCACGCCCATTAAATTGTAACGTTCCTTTCTTTTCCCCAGCCGAGATCGCGCAGCAGTCTTCTCTGTTGCAAGAGAAGTCAATTGTGACTCCATGGTGAAACTGTTGCTTTGACTTGCTTTCCGCAGCTTTTGCTATTATAATCATACACAATGTACACAATGTCCTGCCTCAGAGAATGCTACCCTCTCCTGACCCTTGTACTAAAGTGCCTTTGTTCTTAACCCAGTCCACTTGGTAGATTGCAGTAAGAAATGAACACATTGCCGGCCTGAGGCTTGCCATTGTAGGAGATACTAGCAAGATTAAATGGCCTTTTTGCTTTGTTTCCTCACCTCGCCCTACCTCTGATCCGTAGAAGAGCCAAAAGCCAGATAGACATGAGTGATGGAATTAAAGTAAAGGATGAATTTATGAAGTGCAGAGAGCTTCAGAAATATTAAGTCATTTTCTCCATTTGACCTTTTCATTCCTTGCATATTATGAAAAACTAGATGAATTGCTCTGAGGTTATTAAGCAGAAAGTTATGCGTGCCTAAAATCTTTAGTCAAAGAGAAATCAGAGCTTTTACCATTCTATATTAAAAAGTTTAACGCAATGTGAGTCTCTGTGACAAGCTTTTGAAATAGCAAATCTGGAGTGTTTGTGTTAGGATATTACAACCCGATGAGTTTTTCTATCTTTTTTTTTTTTATGTTTGTTTTTTACATCCAGTAAAAAGTGTCCTCCATGGTGCTTCCAACTTAGAAAAAATCAGTTGCCAAAAACCTTGTCAGGTACAGAAAAGATGAAGTGAAAATGCAGATGAGAATGGAAATGAGAACACAATGGTAAACAATATGAGTTTTGAGGGATGATGGGAATCATTGCTGTGCACGGTTCTTTGGTTGATGGAAAAACACCAAGATGGGAAATTCTTCCAGCAGGGGATTCTTTTCACTGTGATAAAAGAGAAATAACATAAAATTTACCATTTTTAAGTGCAAAGTTTTGTAGTATTCAGTGTGTTCTCATTGTTTAATAACCATCACCACCTTCCACCTGCAGAGTTTTCATCCCTCCAAACTGAAACTCCACGCCCATTAAATTGTAACGTTCCTTTCTTTTCCCCAGCCGAGATCGCGCAGCAGTCTTCTCTGTTGCAAGAGAAGTCAATTGTGACTCCATGGTGAAACTGTTGCTTTGACTTGCTTTCCGCAGCTTTTGCTATTATAATCATACACAATGTACACAATGTCCTGCCTCAGAGAATGCTACCCCTCTCCCTGACCCTTGTACTAAAGTGCCTTTGTTCTTAACCCAGTCCACTTGGTAGATTGCAGTAAGAAATGAACACATTGCCGGCCTGAGGCTTGCCATTGTAGGAGATACTAGCAAGATTAAATGGCCTTTTTGCTTTGTTTCCTCACCTCGCCCTACCTCTGATCCGTAGAAGAGCCAAAAAGCCAGACTTTGAGAAGATGGTTATTTTGAGATACTAGTCTGCCATCTTCTCAGTCAGCTGGCTTTCCAAATAAAGTTATATTCTTTGCCTCAACACCTCTTCTCTCAGATTCTTTGGCCTGTTGCACAGCAAGCAGAGCGAGCTTAGTCTCAGTAACATCTCCATGAATTTGACTCTTCAAGGCACTTCTTATGTTGGCTGATTCCACTTTGCATAATGTCCTCAAGATTCATCCATGTTGTAGCAACTTTCAGCCTTTCCTCCTCTCTAAGGCTGAATAACATTCCATTTTATGTTCAGTCACACTTTGTCCATTCATGCATCTGTGGGCACTTGGGCTGCTTCCTTCTTTTGGCTGATGTGAATAATGCTGATGCAGACATTGTGTACAAGTCCTCCAGCAGGAGATTTTAATACTAAAACGCAATGACTCTTTCCCATCTCCCCCTGCCAAGTCTGACCTGATACTCCAGAAGGCGAATGGCCCCTGCTGTTTGAGTGACACGCAGCTTGAGATGCATGGAGCAAAAACCTGAAATCCTGGAGTCACTGGGCAAGGTCTTCACAATTCCTTTGAAGGCTGAATTTGCTCTTGCAGTCCATCAGTTTAGAAGTTCTCACATTTTTCCCCAGAAGGACATGCTTCATAAATACTTTAGGTAGAGGTGTTTTATTTTTTAATTGAGTGCAACTGAAAAATTCCATCAGATGATTTGAAATAACAGGAAATAATGACGACAGTGGAATGGAAGATGAAAACATTACCAGCTTCAAGCTTTTGCATTAAATGTTACTAGTCTGTGTGTTGCATTTGTTTTATTTATAGTATGTCATCGCAGTTGGCTAAACCAAGGCAGAGCAGGAGAGAATTCTTGGTGAATTTTGTGTGCTGTCAGGTGAGAGGCAGGGGTGTGTGTGTGTGTGTGTCAGTCACTCAGTTGTGTCCAACCCTTTGTAGCCCCATAGACTGTAGCTCACCAGGCTCCTCTGACCATGGAACTTTCCAGGCACCAACACTGGAGTGGGTTTACATTCCCTTCTTCTGGGGATCTTCCTGACCAAGGGGTTGAACCTGGGTCTCCTGCATCATAGGTGAATTCCTTATGGCCTGAGCCACCAGGGAAGCCTGAGAGGCAGGTCTTGCTAGTAATTTTCTGACAATTAATAGAAAGTCACTAGGCAGCATGACCGGCACCATGGAGGCAGCGGTTCATAAGAACTGCCCCCTCCCAAATGGACAGGGAGCAAAGAGGTAGGAGTGTGACCGGCTGTGACTCAAGGAAACAGTCATCGGTCTGTTCTCTTTGAAGGCGGTTTTCAAAGTTGTCGCCTTCTTGGGAGCAGCGGCAGGTGGTCAGACCAGAGCACTGCTTTAAAGGACGCCTCTTGCTTGGTTCCGGCCCCTTCCGGGTGCCTCCATCTCACGGCTCCTTTAAAAACGGGCCGGCAGAAGCCCTCCCGCGCTGTGCTTCCCAGGAGGTCTGTCTGTTCTCAGATTCAGTTTTTGCAAAGGGCTTTGAAGATAAAAGGAGGTGCTTTCTCTACGTGCCGTCCCCCTTAATTTAATCTGGTGCGCAGCCTCTCCTGAAAACTGGCCCTCCTTCCGGTCCTGTCCCCGCGGCGGCGGCGTCAGGGTGTCCCCGAGCTGTCCGCTGAGATGCCGCGCGGTGCCTGCCCTCCCGGCCCGCCTCCTCCCGCAGCGGGGCCTTGCCAGCCCCCTCCCCGAGGCTGCACAGCCTTCCTCCCCAAACGACCCCCTTGGCTCTTCAGCCCTTTCCCGCTGTTTCAAAGTCATCTCACTGTTGAGAAATTCTGCTTCTGGGGACTTAGTTGGCCAGGGTACGAATAATCAGAGCGTTGAAACAAGACTCTTCTGAAGCACAAAGCTGGGCATAGTTTGTGACTCTTTTACTTTTAAACATTTTTAAATTTTATGTATTTCTTTATTTTCATCCATCTTTATTCTGTGACCCGTGTGGGCCTTCCACTGCAGTGGCCTCTCTCCTTGCAGAGCACCAGTCTGGGCCCCAGCGCTCCAGAGCGCTGGCTGTTAACTGGACACACCCGCCCAGGTGCTCCAGGGCATGTGTAATCTTCCCGGGCCAGGGATTATTGAACCGGTGCCCTTTGCATTGCAAGGCGGACTCTTGACCACTGGACCACCAGGGAGACCCTAGTTTGTGATTCTTGATGAACTCTTTCAGAAACGTCATGGCCTTCTTAGGTTCCATTTGTGAGGTACTGGCTTCCCAGGTGGTGCTGGTGGTAAAGAACATGGCTGCCAATGCAGGAGATGTAAGATACACAGATTCAATCCCTGTGTCAGATGTGAGAGACACAGGTTTGATCTCTATGTCAAGAAGATCACCTGGAGGAGGGCATGGCAACCCACTCCAGTCCTCTTACCTGGAGAATCCCCATGGACAGAGAGCCTGGCAGGCTTCAGGTCACAGGGTCACACAGAGTCGGACACAACTGAAACGACTTAGCATGCACGTATGCATGGACATAATTTAGGCTTTATATGATTACCTGCGTTGGGTATTCGTCATTAGGCTGAGCCATTCCTCAATGAGATTGCTCCATCATCCCCAAGTGCTGGCACGGCAGCAGCCACATGTCTGTCTGACATTTTCTGATTCTAATCTGCTATGAGACAGAAATTAGAATAGCCAATAGTTATCATCATATGTGAGAATGAATTAAGACGGAAACTCAGTGGCAAGATAAAAGGCAAAAATTCTGAAGCTGGATAGCTCCAGGTTCGAGTGCTGTTGTTGACTGTGTTGATAGATGTATTGATAGATGTTGTCACAGGATAGTTATGTAATCTCGCCAAGTCTCTGTTTCCTCTTAAAATGGGTACAAGAATAGTATCTTTTTCATGAAGTGGCTGTGAAGATCATTCCAAGGACCGTAGGTGAGGTGCCTGGCACCCTGAGCCATTATTAAAATTGGTGGAAGGAGGGAGGTACGAGACATTGTTCATGCCTCACTCACACCCCTGAGTATTCCATACCTCTTATGTAAGGGGACCCTGGCTTTTGACTGCAAACACCTGTAACTTTTTGCTGGGACTTTCTCTGGTCATTGTCCTGGATGGAGCTCAGAGGGGGCTGAACAGCAGAAGTGCCCCTTGACTTCCCAGGATGAACAGTAGCAGTAGTTGGTGGATAAGGACCCTGGCTCTGGGGTCGGGGTGCGGGTGGGCGTGATTCTGAGATGCTGTGTGCTCCAGCTCCCCTCATGGAGGTTCCTTCGTGGCTCAATCGGTAAAGAATCCTGCACCTACAGTGCAGGAGACCTAAGAGACCTGGGTTCAATCCCCGGGTCCAGAAGATCCCCTGGAGAAGAAAATGGCAACCCACTCCAGTATTGTCTGGAAAATCCCATGACAGAGGAGCCTGGTGGGCTGTCGTCCATGGAATCGCAAATAGCTAATGATTTAGCACGTAAACAACAACAGCCCTTCGGGTGGGGTCTCTTTCTGGCCCTCTGTGTGTGGGAGCCAGTTGTAGGTTTCACCTGGGGAGTGCCCTGATTTAAACCATTGTTGATTCTGAAAACCTTAGTCAAGCTAAGGAGCAGTATACCTTTGAGAAAAGCAGCACCTCTCCCGGCCCAGCATATAAGAATGTTTTGACCAGTCAGCTGCACCATGTGCAGGGCGTAAATGCCCCGGCGTTCACATGTGCGGTGCCACTGACTGCTCCGAAGTGACGAGAGCAGGCACTGGGCCGTTGCTGGTGTCCTTGCTTGTGTATTACACACGAAGAATGGCGCTGAAGCTGGACTTGGCAAAACAGCCCATCAGAGCACAGGGGCGCCCGCTTGGTGCCACCTCCCCGTGAAGGTCAGACCAGTACAGAGTTGGAAGATGAGTTCTTTCCCACAGGTGGCACAAAAATGAGGTTTCCCGTGGCTGTACCAGTTCCCACTCTAGCAAGTTTGGATATGCTAAGATGCAGTATGCCACCCCAGTAGGTGTGTATGCTTTTTTTTTTTATTGCAGTTTCTGAGGTGGTTAAAATATCTTTTAAAACAGCACCCATTTGACTCACAGCACCTTGAAGTAGAGCCAGGTTTGAAGCCGCTCTATTCTGGTGCTCAGCCTGCAAAACTCCCGGCCCTCCTTTCAGGCTGCAGCCAGGTTACAGAGACTGCTTGACTCAAAATGAACTGTGGCTTGGTCATTGTCCTGGATGGAGCTCAGAGGGGCTGAACAGCAGAAGTGCCCTTGACTTCCCAGGATGAACAGTAGCAGTAGTTGGTGGATAAGGACCCTGGCTCTGGGGTCGGGGCGGGTGGGCGTGATTCTGAGATGCTGTGTGCTCCAGCTCCCCTCATGGAGGTTCCTTCGTGGCTCAATCGGTAAAGAATCCTGCACCTACAGTGCAGGAGACCTAAGAGACCTGGGTTCAATCCCCGGGTCCAGAAGATCCCCTGGAGAAGAAAATGGCAACCCACTCCAGTATTGTCTGGAAAATCCCATGACAGAGGAGCCTGGTGGGCTGTCGTCCATGGAATCGCAAATAGCTAATGATTTAGCACGTAAACAACAACAGCCCTTCGGGTGGGGTCTCTTTCTGGCCCTCTGTGTGTGGGAGCCAGTTGTAGGTTTCACCTGGGGAGTGCCCTGATTTAAACCATTGTTGATTCTGAAAACCTTAGTCAAGCTAAGGAGCAGTATACCTTTGAGAAAAGCAGCACCTCTCCCGGCCCAGCATATAAGAATGTTTTGACCAGTCAGCTGCACCATGTGCAGGGCGTAAATGTCCCGGCGTTCACATGTGCGGTGCCACTGACTGCTCCGAAGTGACGAGAGCAGGCACTGGGCCGTTGCTGGTGTCCTTGCTTGTGTATTACACACGAAGAATGGCGCTGAAGCTGGACTTGGCAAAACAGCCCATCAGAGCACAGGGGCGCCCGCTTGGTGCCACCTCCCCGTGAAGGTCAGACCAGTACAGAGTTGGAAGATGAGTTCTTTCCCACAGGTGGCACAAAAATGAGGTTTCCCGTGGCTGTACCAGTTCCCACTCTAGCAAGTTTGGATATGCTAAGATGCAGTATGCCACCCCAGTAGGTGTGTATGCTTTTTTTTTTTATTGCAGTTTCTGAGGTGGTTAAAATATCTTTTAAAACAGCACCCATTTGACTCACAGCACCTTGAAGTAGAGCCAGGTTTGAAGCCGCTCTATTCTGGTGCTCAGCCTGCAAAACTCCCGGCCCCTCCCCTTTTCAGGCTGCAGTCCGTGCAGCTCTGTTTTTCCAGCACTGGCCAGGTGCCATGCGTGGTACTCAGAGCTTCATCTAGCTGGGCACCCCAAATGCTCTGCAAGGCAGGTAGGATTACCATCACCATTTTATAGGCAATGACGCACAGAGAGGTTAAGTCATTTGCTCAAGATCACACAGTGAAAGAGGGGCAGAGCTGGGGTTCAAATCTATCCGTCCAACTCCAGAAACTTCTCTGTTGGCCTGTCTGTGTTAGTTATTCAGTCGTGTCTGACTCTTTGCTACCCCACATACTGTAGCCTGCCAGGTCATCTGTCTGGAATTCTCCAGGCAAGAATGCGGGAGTGGGTTGCCACTCCCTTCTCCAAGGGATCTTCCCAATCCAGGGATCAAACCTATGTCTCCTGCATTGCTGATGAGCATAATTCCAGTGTACCAGTTGTGCCTCCTTCATTCCACAAATGCATTAACTATTCCTAACGGCATGGATGAGGTCATGCTGAAAATAAGGGACTTTCTCCTCTTGAAAGAGGGCATCTTTTTGTCTACACAGTGTTGGTAGGACTCAGTAAAAATGGATGAAGAACCATATACAGTCATGTTCCTTATTTTTCTCTTTCTAATTTTGGCCTCTTTTATTATTTTATTTATTTATTTATTTTTGTCCATCTTTATTCTGTGCCCTGTGTGGGCCTCCCATTGCCGTGGCCTCTCTCACTGCAGAGCACTGGCTCTGGGTGCATGCACTCCAGAGCGCTGGCTTGTAATTGGGCACACCTGTCCAGTTGCTCTGGGGCACGTGGGATCTTCCCAGGCTAAGGATCGAACCAGTGCTCCCTGCACTGCAAGGCAGGCTCTTTACCCACTGGGCCACCAGGGAAGCCCTATTTTCCCTATTTTAAAACAAGCCATTTGATGTGTAGCACACACAGCACCTGTCACCCACAGATACCCAACTTACGTAAATTTTTATCTACTACCAATAGGTCTTTGGAACTGTGTTTGCAATAAAAACCACAGTGTGGTTTTTGTCAGTGTAGGCTCGTCCCCTCTGGGGTGTTTCTCTTAGTGAACAGCTGAGCCACTCATCTGACCATTCCCCTATCCAGGGGACCCTGCGCTGGAGACTCTTACTGACTGATTGCAGGCCTGTCTGGCTGTCCTGCCCAGTGGGGCCACTAAGACTTTGACCTAGTATCAGCTTGCTAGAATCAACTCACCAGGACAAAATCAAAGGAACTCTCCTGGGCTGTTGGCTCTCTATTTTGCTTTCTCTCCATGTAGATGAAGGACACTGGTTGTGTAGATCTACTGCTGATGAACTTGAAAGGAGGGAGGACTATCACCTTACTCCTTGGACAAAGGCTCGGAAGAGGGAGGTGTGGCACTCGTTCTCATTAGCACCCTTGGCATGGAGAAAGGAAAACATCTTGTGAATATCACTTATTACTCAAGTGTCAGAACATTGTGGGTCCTGGAAAGTTATAAAACGGACCTGTGAATTGAATAAGGAGATGAGCTGTGTCCTGGTGACATCACCCTCATTGAAAGAGGTGCATCTTTAACTATTCCTAACGGCATGGATGAGGTCATGCTGAAAATAAGGGACTTTCTCCTCTTGAAAGAGGGCATCTTTTTGTCTACACAGTGTTGGTAGGACTCAGTAAAAATGGATGAAGAACCATATACAGTCATGTTCCTTATTTTTCTCTTTCTAATTTTGGCCTCTTTTATTATTTTATTTATTTATTTATTTTTGTCCATCTTTATTCTGTGCCCTGTGTGGGCCTCCCATTGCCGTGGCCTCTCTCACTGCAGAGCACTGGCTCTGGGTGCATGCACTCCAGAGCGCTGGCTTGTAATTGGGCACACCTGTCCAGTTGCTCTGGGGCACGTGGGATCTTCCCAGGCTAAGGATCGAACCAGTGCTCCCTGCACTGCAAGGCAGGCTCTTTACCCACTGGGCCACCAGGGAAGCCCTATTTTCCCTATTTTAAAACAAGCCATTTGATGTGTAGCACACACAGCACCTGTCACCCACAGATACCCAACTTACGTAAATTTTTATCTACTACCAATAGGTCTTTGGAACTGTGTTTGCAATAAAAACCACAGTGTGGTTTTTGTCAGTGTAGGCTCGTCCCCTCTGGGGTGTTTCTCTTAGTGAACAGCTGAGCCACTCATCTGACCATTCCCCTATCCAGGGGACCCTGCGCTGGAGACTCTTACTGACTGATTGCAGGCCTGTCTGGCTGTCCTGCCCAGTGGGGCCACTAAGACTTTGACCTAGTATCAGCTTGCTAGAATCAACTCACCAGGACAAAATCAAAGGAACTCTCCTGGGCTGTTGGCTCTCTATTTTGCTTTCTCTCCATGTAGATGAAGGACACTGGTTGTGTAGATCTACTGCTGATGAACTTGAAAGGAGGGAGGACTATCACCTTACTCCTTGGACAAAGGCTCGGAAGAGGGAGGTGTGGCACTCGTTCTCATTAGCACCCTTGGCATGGAGAAAGGGAAAACATCTTGTGAATATCACTTATTACTCAAGTGTCAGAACATTGTGGGTCCTGGAAAGTTATAAAACGGACCTGTGAATTGAATAAGGAGATGAGCTGTGTCCTGGTGACATCACTTTCTCCTGCTCTACTCTGCCAACAATTCCTGGTCATGTGTGTGTATCACTAGAGGAAAGAGGGAGTCATTCTGAAATGGAACTTGATTCTACCCCTGGTGGATGGACGGAAGAATCACTCTGAATGATCCTTCCCAGTTCAGCACCACTGAATGTAGCCCTTAGTCATTAGCTTTTTCTTCATGGGTGTCGATTTTGTTCACTAAACCTTTCTGGCCCCAATATCTCAGTGCCCCCAACCCTCATCCCAACATATCTCTTACCGGGGCATGGCATGTGGTAGCTGTTTAGCCAACACTCCATGATTGATACAATAGATTTTAATGATTCAATCAGGTCTCCATGACAAAAAAAAAAAAAAGAAATCCTAATCTATCTTAATCAAAACAGGAATGTTAATGACTTAGAGAACTGGAAAGTCCAGCATCTTTAGGCATAACTTCCTTCAGGGCTCCTGACAATGTCATTGAGGCCTGATCTCTCTAAATTGTATGCCTTCTCTCCTCTATGCTGACTTTAATTCTCAGGATCTTTGTGGTGAAAAGTTGGCAGTTCCAGTCCTACTTTTGGAAAATCTGAGCTGACATGAGAAGAAAAGTGCCTTTCTCAGCAGTGTAAGGAGATGGTGTGTTGAATCTCATTGGTTCTGAAACAGTCATGTGTCCATCCCTGACTGGTCACTGTGGCTGAAGAACGCGTACTCTGATGAGCCAAATCCAAGTCAAAGGCACATCTTTGAGGCTGGGGTGAGGTCAGCCTGGAAGCCCAAGATATGAGGGTAATGATTGTCTTAATCACCTCCTAGTCCCCTCTTTGCCAAGGGAGGCATTCCTGACCAGAGTTATAGGGACAGAAAACAAAACATAGGACCTATGACAGAGGACATAGGGGACAGAGGGGACAGAGGGGACAGACAGTAATTTATTAGTCACATGAACTCACAGTCCCAGGAAGAAGGACACTGCCTGGCTTGCAGGGTCATACAAGGAGGGCACTCAGGAATAGCATGACTAGGAGGGCTGACCGCGGGTTTCTATGGGAAGATGTGATCAGTCTGTTTGAATAATTGTATGGGCTGATAGGGAACAGAAATCTGGCTCTTGAAATAAGCAGAAACTGTGCCTGGTTCTGTTGTGACAAGGAACAAGATGGGGGCCTTATCCACAAGAGCCAAGTGGAGAGGGAGATTAGCAACTAGGTCACTTGAGGCCCCCCTGGTTTCACCAGATTTCCAGGCAACACACACTATTGCATCTTAATTTTAGGCTTTTATGCCACAGTTGTCTCTAGACGAAAATGAGGGACAGTTAACATAAGAAGGACAACTTGACGCTGGCTAGTAAAACAATGGCCATCCACTGTCCCTGAGTCAAGAGACTCCCAGAAAGTGGTCATTGCCAACTGGTCATCAAATGCAGTTCTTTGGTTTGTCTGGACAGGTCATCCTTGTGCTGACCTAGTCTTGGGAATCTTATATAAATGCCTCTAAAATCTTAGTGAGGAGGTTAGGCAAGAAAGTGTGGAAGCTAGGCTTCAAAGTCCAGCATCTTTAGGCATAACTTCCTTCAGGGCTCCTGACAATGTCATTGAGGCCTGATCTCTAAATTGTATGCCTCTCTCTATGCTGACTTTAATTCTCAGGATCTTTGTGGTGAAAAGTTGGCAGTTCCAGTCCTACTTTTGGAAAATCTGAGCTGACATGAGAAGAAAAGTGCCTTTCTCAGCAGTGTAAGGAGATGGTGTGTTGAATCTCATTGGTTCTGAAACAGTCATGTGTCCATCCCTGACTGGTCACTGTGGCTGAAGAACGCGTACTCTGATGAGCCAAATCCAAGTCAAAGGCACATCTTTGAGGCTGGGGTGAGGTCAGCCTGGAAGCCCAAGATATGAGGGTAATGATTGTCTTAATCACCTCCTAGTCCCCTCTTTGCCAAGGGAGGCATTCCTGACCAGAGTTATAGGGACAGAAAACAAAACATAGGACCTATGACAGAGGACATAGGGGACAGAGGGGACAGAGGGGACAGACAGTAATTTATTAGTCACATGAACTCACAGTCCCAGGAAGAAGGACACTGCCTGGCTTGCAGGGTCATACAAGGAGGGCACTCAGGAATAGCATGACTAGGAGGGCTGACCGCGGGTTTCTATGGGAAGATGTGATCAGTCTGTTTGAATAATTGTATGGGCTGATAGGGAACAGAAATCTGGCTCTTGAAATAAGCAGAAACTGTGCCTGGTTCTGTTGTGACAAGGAACAAGATGGGGGCCTTATCCACAAGAGCCAAGTGGAGAGGGAGATTAGCAACTAGGTCACTTGAGGCCCCCCTGGTTTCACCAGATTTCCAGGCAACACACACTATTGCATCTTAATTTTAGGCTTTTATGCCACAGTTGTCCCTAGACGAAAATGAGGGACAGTTAACATAAGAAGGACAACTTGACGCTGGCTAGTAAAACAATGGCCATCCACTGTCCCTGAGTCAAGAGACTCCCAGAAAGTGGTCATTGCCAACTGGTCATCAAATGCAGTTCTTTGGTTTGTCTGGACAGGTCATCCTTGTGCTGACCTAGTCTTGGGAATCTTATATAAATGCCTCTAAAATCTTAGTGAGGAGGTTAGGCAAGAAAGTGTGGAAGCTAGGCTTCAAGGTCCAGTCTTCATAAAAGTCATATAGACTTGTGAAGCTCATCAGTGTCATTTGCTCCATGATAGAAAGTAGCATGTATTGTCTTCTGTAAGCTCAGGTGGCAAATGGACTTTCAGACAGAGGGATGTAACACCAACAGGCATAGCTGCTGGCAGTAGCTCTGCATCTAGTTTTTTCCTGAAATTTTAGTTTGGGCCAAGTAAGTGATAAACAAAACAAACCATGTGATACTGTATTTAGCAGTTTCCCTGAAAGCTTGAGTTCCACTCATTTATTTACTTGTATGATAAATATCACTATTTATTGAGTGTCTATGTGTCAGGTAGTTTTCTAGGGGACACAGCACTGAACACAGAGGAAACTCTGGTCTGTTGGTGGTTAACTTCTCTTGAGATCTCTGTGGTCAACATCTTATGTGGTGAGCCATTGAAATTGGCCTTCTCCATATCCATTCACCCTTCTTTGGTCATAGTAACTGACTGTAGTTCAAGCTTCTATCCCTTTTCCACTCTCAGATCCTTCTGGTTTAAGAGAGAAATTTATGACCCAGAATTACCCCTATCAGCATATAGTTCCCTGCTACCATGGACTCATGACCCAAGCTGGTCTAATCAGAGCATATATGAAGAGTTTTTCAAGAGCTATTAGAAAACTAACACACACACACACACACACACACACACATTTTTCGTCTCTGCTGAATTTTAATTTGAAAGGCTGTAAGATGGAGCTGCCTAACATGGGAAGAAAGGATCTGAATTTGAAGACAACAGAGAAGTGATATTGAGTGATGTGCAAAAATACTGAGTTTTCATGACACTGTTTTGAATCTCGATCAAGCTATACCTGAACCCAGAGTTCCCCTCTGGTCACTGTCCAAGTGAATTTGAGTTGAATTTTCTATCAGTTGCTACTAGAGGAATTGTAATTGATTCACCTGCAGGCTTGGAAGACTCAGTGAAGTAGTTTTTGCTAGAGACATATTCTGAATTTCTGGTATATTTAGTATTCTTTGGGTATGGATATGGACTTCCCAGGTGGCTCAGCGGTGAACAATCCACCTGCCAATACAGGAGATGCAGGAGACATGAGTTGAATCCCCGGATCAAGAAGATCCCCTGGAGGAGGAAATGGCACTCCGGTATTCACTCTGGTATTCTTGCCTGGAAAATTCCATGAACAGAGGAGCCTGGAGGGCTAAAGCCCACGGTGCCACAAAGAGTTGGACATGATTGAGTAACTGGACACCCACACATGGAGATGGCTATGCTAAAGCGTGGAGCAGGTGAAGGCAGGCCTGGCCACCCCTCCCTTTCTGTCATCAACCACCCTGCTCACACCCCAGCATCCCACCCCATGCAGTCTTCCTGCCTTCCCCAGGCCCTGGTCCTGCATTCCCTTTCTCCTCTCCCACCAGCCCATCAATCCCTACTTGGATAGCGAGGGCTGGGGCCTGGGCATGCTGGAAAGGACACGGACACAGTTACTGGAAGACTTGCTCCTTAGTTCTGCTCTGCCACGGCCACCTAGGTGGTCTGGGTGAGCCACATACCCACGAAAGAAAGAGGTGGAGATATTATTAATAATAAGGATGCCTCTTCTTCCACGTGATATTGTGTGAGGATCGAGGAGGTGGTGCATGCGGACGGTGCTGTAAGCAGCAAGCTATCATATGAAAAATAAGACAGTGCTGTTAATACACAGCCTAAGGTGTGACTCTGCTTGGGAGAATGTCTACTTTAAAAGGAGAGCTTTGAAGACAAAAGATTTCCTGGCTACACAAAATGATGAAATAACAGCCTCTAAGCCAGGGTTGATTTTTTTTTTAAGGCACTTTATTTTCCCCCATCATGCCTCTTTTATTTAGATTTTTATTTTCATCTATCCTTTTTTTTTTTTTATTCTTTGGCCTGTGTGGGCCTCCCATTGCAGTGGCCTCCCTCACTGCAGAGCACCGGCTCTGGGCACATGCGCTCCAGAGCGCTGACTCATAATTGGACATACCCATCCAGCAGCTCCACGGCATGTGGGATCCTCCCAGGGCCAGGGATGGAACTGGTGCTTCCTACATTTCAAAGTAGACTCCTTACCCACTGGACCACCAGGGAAGCCCCAGAGTTGATGTTTTGAGAGGAAAGGGCTGGACTTAGCTCAGTTATCTAATGAAAGCACACGCTGTCCAGCACAGCCCTGCAGCTGACTTCATTCCCAGGACAGCAGTTAGGACCTGGAGGAATCTGGTTCATTAAGGAGAATGTTGCTCTTTTCCTCGGTGGATATTTTTGCAGCACTCATGGGGCAGGAGGTGGTGTTGAGGAGCAAAGACTGGGCAGTCTTGTTTTCCTGATAAACAAGAATGCACGAGAGCTGTGTGGAGGTAAAAAGCCCACCAGCAGGAGAAGATCCCAGGAGGAAGATGCCTGGCTAACAAAGGCTAGAATTTTGAAAACAAATCAAGAGCTGACCTGGAAGAATGCGCTGGAGTATTGAGTTCATCAGTCTGGTGAGGTCAGCAACCAAACAGCCTCTACTGTTACCTGACTGCCTCCTTGCAAGGAGCATTTGGTCAGCTTCCAGATTCCTCAGAAGAGATGTTTCTGTTTGAGTCTCTGAAAGCCAAGCACAGCAGTTTTGCTGAGTGTACCTGACCCTGTGGCACTCAGAATATTGGGACGAACTGAGGAGGTGGCATTGTTTGCTTGGGGGGATCCCACTGAGAATTTCCTCCACATCTTGTGACCTAATTTTCCCCTGTGCTCTTCCTCTTCTGACAAAGTTAAGACATAACTTGCACACAGTTAAATACACAGATTTAAAAGATGAGTATATGTGCTAAGCTGCCTCCATCGTGTCTGCTGGGCTTCTCTGTCCTTGGGAATCTCCAAGCAAGAATACTTGGGAGTGGGTAGCTGTGCCCTCTTCCAAGGGATCTTCCCAACCCAGGGAGCAAACCCGCCTCTCTTGTGACCCCTGCACTGACGGCCAAGTTCTTTACCACTAGCACCACCTGAGAAGCCCAGTACAACTGGATGAATACAGACAAATGTATCCACCTGCGTAACCAGCATCTCAAGTAAGCACAGAATATTTCTAAGACCTCAAGAAGTTCCGCTGGGTCATCTTCTCAACTCTGCCCAGAGGTAACCTCCTGTCTTGGGCAGACTCTAGAAATTCTTAAGAATATACTGGGTCTTAGGGTATAGAACAATTCTCAAATCCCAGACAAGCTCTTGAGACCTAGAATCCGTCCTCCAGTGATTAGCAATTTGTAACTCACCGCCAGCCACCTCAGCAGAGTTCTGCCCGCAAGCGAAAAGCTGCTAGTCAATAAGAAAAGCCCTAATGGCAGCATTCCAACCTTATCTGCTTACTTTCCTAAGAGCAAGTTAGCAAGATTCTTGACCAGAGTAACCTGCTCTGGTCTAGCTCAAGTTGTGGGCTCACATAGAAGCCAGGAGCAGCGTTTTTCCTTTAATTTCTTAGGATTGTAAGTGGAAGCAGAAGTAAAGTATATGCAGCTGTGTCTGAGGTTTTTCCTTTAAAAGGGGGAGAGTACATTGGGCGGAAGCTCCCTCCCAGAACTCAGTTGCGTCGGAGGTGAGGTTGAAGCTCCCAGCTCTGGGGTAAGATCTTTCTCTTTGCATTTCGATTGAGTTCTGTTTAATTCTGATTAATTCTGATTATTTGTGCTTGCCTAATAAACCCACTCTTGGTTTAACAATACTTGAGACCACGATACTTTATTGTCGAGGTCCGAGGCTCACACCCTGAGGGGACCACGCCGTGTTCGCGAAAAGGTCTCTGAGCTATTCAACATAGTATCTCTTAGTGAGAGCCAGTGAGAATAGTCATCAGAGTAGCTCCGACAAGGCGCCCGCGACACTCCCTTTCCCTCTCAATTGCCACAGCCCACTTTGCCTATTCTAGAAGCTCATGTAAATAGAATCCTATGATATGCTCTCTTTTATGTCTAGTTCTTCTGCTCAAATGCGTTTTTCGGTTTTATTCATGTGTTTGCAGGTTCAACTAGCTCATTCCTTTTTATCACTGAGTAGCATTTCATTGTGTACCATTTATCCACTGTCTGTGTTTATGTTAAAATATATTTGGGTTGTTTCTAGTATTTAGATAGCATGCATAAAGTTTTAATGAACACTGGTACACGTTCCTTGATGGTGGCGAGCACAGAGTAGGGTCCCAAAGAGATGGTTAGAGAAAATGAAAAGAATTGAGGAGACCCATACAAACGGTCAGTTTTTGACAAAGCCATCAAGGCAGTGCAGCCTGAAAAGATCATACTCTTAACAAATAATGGTGGAGTAGCCAGATATCCTTACAAAAAAAAAAAAAAAAGAATCCCTACTTTATTTTATTTTTTAGTTTGGCTACAGGGTCTTTGTTGCAACGAGAAGGCTTCTCTTGTAGCCCTGCAACACATGGGATCTTACTTCCTCGACCAGGGAGTGAATCTGCAGCCCCTGCATTGTGAGGCAGATTCTTAACCCCTGGACCACCAGGGAAGCATCACACGTGGAAATTAATTTGAGACCTAACCAAGACCTACATGTAAAAGTTAATACTATAAAGCTTCTAGAAAAAAACACAAGGGGAAATCTTCACAGATTCCGAACAGGCAAAGATTTCTTAGCATACAAAAGGCGCAACTGTAAAAAAGGAAATTGATAAATTGGATTTCATCAAAATTAAAAACGTGTGCTCTCCAGAAAGAACTGTAAAGAAAAAGTTAAGGCACAGGTAGGAGATATTACATACATCTAAGAAAGAACTAGGGTTGAGAATATATTAAAAATGCCTTCAAATCCATAATAAAAATCAAAGCTCCAATTTAAAAATAGGCAGCAGACATGCAGAGGTACCTCATACAAAAAGGTGAAAGAGTGACCGAAACTCATGTGAGAAGATGCTCAATATTCTTAACCACTAGGGAAGCACACATCACAGTCAGGATCAGATGTCACGCAAGATGCAGTGTAGTCCCTTTCAAGAGTAAGGGACTGTGAATGAGGGACGTGGGTTCCGGTCCTGCTCCTGGTCCGGCCCGGCCTCCCCGGGGATCCTGGCAAAGGCCAGGGACCACCCACCA
Organism: Tragulus kanchil; assembly: GCA_022376925.1. Lineage (NCBI taxonomy): Eukaryota > Metazoa > Chordata > Mammalia > Artiodactyla > Tragulidae > Tragulus > Tragulus kanchil. The sequence goes on from JAIOJX010000005.1 coordinate 166,793,937, forward strand.
GCGACAGAGCAGAGACAGCTGCACCCCAAGAGCAGAGGTTTCTTAATATTTTGTTTCTCTCCCTTGCACTAATGTTCCAGAATTCTAATTATGAGTATTAGTGAGAATCCTATTGGTGGCTTCCGTTCAAAGATTCCTTTCTCGATAAAGGTAGTGATACTCAGACTTTTCACATGAGGAATTTTAAAATGAGACAAAATCCTGGTTAAAAAAAAAGAAAGTTTCTAACTTAAGAAACTTAAGAACTGAGGTAACATTTTCTCCCGAGGACTTTATTAATTCATATGTTTTCTCCTTTGATGGCCTAACAGCTGCTCTGAAGACGGAAAAGAATTATATCACTTTCAGTGTGCTTTATCTCCTTCCAGGAAGTAGAAAAAAGTCCCTTTTACTATGTGACATTTGGCTTAATACACTTCAGTGTTGGATCTGCAGAACTGTGCTCTTGGAGGTCTTAGAAATAGTACTACTAGAAGGTAAAAGAGCTGAGAATATTTAACTTGGATAGGAGAAGACCCACTCTCTCTTTTTCCCTCTCTCCCTTCCTCCATTCTCATCTCCGTCTCTCTCTCTCTCCATCTGAAGAATAATCACATAATTTGAGGTTCTTTCATTACAAATATTTATGTCCAAAAATATCATTTGAAAAGCAAATATAATTCAAACATGTTTTCCAATTATGAAAAGGAATAATTAAAGTGCCATAATGTAGAAGAATAGGCATTAAATATATTCTTTGTGGCCCCCAAAGCACAATCGGACCCATGGATGTCGGCTATAGGCACTTCTGTTTCAACTCAAACATCAATGACAATAAATCTCTTCAGAGACGGAGTGGGCAGGGAATGAGGTCCCCACTGCCGGAGGGGTTCAAGCAGACAGGTATTTACTGAGACCCTTGTGGAGCATATTCATGGACCAAGGTGGACTTGATGCCTTCTTCAATGTTCCTCTTCAGCCTCCAGTGTTTTAGGCACAGGAGGAAGTTCATGGGTTTCCCTTGTAGCTCAGCTGGTAAAGAATCTCCCTGCAATGCAGGAGACCCCAGTTCTATTCCTGGGTCCAGGAGATCCCTTGGAGGTGGGATAGGCTACCCATGCCAGTATTCCTGGGCTTCCGTGGTGGCTCAGATGGTAAAGAATCTGCCTGCAGTGCTGTACCAGGCAACCACCGTGGAAAGCCTGGGTATGTGTGAGTCTCCATAGAGAAGGCTCACCATGTTGGCTAGGTGGATGTTAATGAGACACAATATATAACTTTTGACTATCACTTTTGACGATGACTTTTTGACTTATAAGAAATCCTTGCAGATTTGTGTTTTCTGAAAGTGGTTTTGGTTTTTAGAAATAGCCCCAAATCTGATTAATATGGGATCATCACATTGCACATCATTTAGGGGAAAAAATTTCAACAGTAGAGGCATGACTATGGAGAAACAAGGGTGATTTCCTTGGCATGAACTTAAACTCAGCATGAAACATGAGAGATGTGCCCCACCTGGCACTTTGCAAAGGTGTACAGCCACAGAGGCTCTGAGTGAAGCTGTACTCGTTCACGTGTCTGCATTCTGCAGTGATTTTTCAAAGATCCATCTCACATTTTGCAGTCACAGTGCTTACTTTATCTTGGTAAAAGATTGGCACATTTATGTCTTATGAAAGAACATTTCTGAGACTGCTAGAACCTCTGACCCACGCTTCTTCCACTGGAGCACTCATCACTCAGATGGTAAAGAATCCATCTGGATTCCATGGGGTTGTTCCGAAGACCCAGCAGGTACTGCTAAGCTGGGTACCTGGGTGGATGGCTTTCTCTAACCTGCTTTACTTCACTGCTCCGTCGACGGCTGTATCTGCTGCTGCTGCTGCAGCGTGGACTTTGAAGGACTGTACTATTTGGCACATGTTCACAGCTAGATGGGGCTTCCCTGGTGGCTCAGACAGTAAATTACCTGCCTGCAATGTACGAGACCTGGGTTTGATCCCTGGGTTGGGAAGATCCCCTGGAGAGGGGAATGGCTACTCACTCCAATATTCATCCTTGGAGAATTCCATGGAGAGAGGAGCCTGGCAGGCTACCAAGGGCTCAAAGAGTAGGCTAGACAGGACTTCCCAGGGGGCGCCAGTGGTAAAGGACCTGGCTGCCCTTGCGGAAGATGCAAGAGACTTGAGTCTGATCCCTGGGGTTGGGAAAATCCCCTGGAGGAGGAACTGGCAACCCACTCCAGTATTCTTGCCTGGAAAATCCCGTGGAGAGAGGAGCTGGAGGGCTACAGTCCATGGGGTCACAGGACTTTGCAGGCCAGCCACCTGCACACCCAGGGGAGTGGCCTCCTGTTTTGTGTGATTTGGGACACAGATGCCATCTTCAGGCCATTTCTGGGAACTGCCCTTCAAGAGAGCCCTGCCTTACACGATGGATTCTTTCGATGGATTCTTTTCGTGTGTGTGTGAGAGTGAGCCCATGGAATATCCTGATCCAGGACATGCAGTGAAGAAGCTAGAGCTTTCCCTTGACAGCTGACTTTGGTAAACGAGAAAGGAGATTATTGGGGCAGATGACAGAGTTGCCAGAGGGAGTGGAGAAGGAAGAGACTGGGCAGCTGAAGAGGAGCCTCTGGGTGACATCACCGCTTTGTGTAAAGGCATTTCTGTCAGTCTGCCTCACAAAGCCAAGGTGAGGCAGTTTTGCCATGTAGAACTCTTCTACTGGTTAAAGATCGAGGAGCTGGCTAAGCACTCAGGGAAGTATGCCAGTTTTCTTCAATCTGCATGGTTGTGGCATGGAAGGGGGTATCCTGGCCCATGTTTGTTTGCTCTACATCAAACATTTTCCCTCCTCCATAGCACTGGCCCTGTAATTGTGGGTCTACCTTCCCTCTTCTCTCAGGAGCTTTGGGTGAAGGTTCTATTGCCAGCTTAGGGATGAAGCATGTGACCGAGATCTGAGACAATCAATCCATCATGATTCCCAGACCATGGTGCCTGGTTCAGGACTGGGCAGTGACAGTGACAGTCAATGGCCCTTTTGTTAGGACTGCTAGCATCAAGGCAGAGGTCTTTCCCATCGGATTTGATCCTGAGTGCATGGAAAGCAGGAATTCTTCCAATCACCTTATAACATCTGGAACCCAAGACTGAAGCCAATACAAGTACAAACAGAGTGTAGAGGTAGAAAGAATCAAGACCTGGTGACATGGCTTGGATCCTGAATCCAGCTGTGCCCTAAGCCCTATCTTCTAATGAACTTTCCAATTTTTTTTTCTTAATGGGGCGCCAGTGGTAAAGGACCTGGCTGCCCTTGCGGAAGATGCAAGAGACTTGAGTCTGATCCCTGGGGTTGGGAAAATCCCCTGGAGGAGGAACTGGCAACCCACTCCAGTATTCTTGCCTGGAAAATCCCGTGGAGAGAGGAGCTGGAGGGCTACAGTCCATGGGGTCACAGGACTTTGCAGGCCAGCCACCTGCACACCCAGGGGAGTGGCCTCCTGTTTTGTGTGATTTGGGACACAGATGCCATCTTCAGGCCATTTCTGGGAACTGCCCTTCAAGAGAGCCCTGCCTTACACGATGGATTCTTTCGATGGATTCTTTTCGTGTGTGTGTGAGAGTGAGCCCATGGAATATCCTGATCCAGGACATGCAGTGAAGAAGCTAGAGCTTTCCCTTGACAGCTGACTTTGGTAAACGAGAAAGGAGATTATTGGGGCAGATGACAGAGTTGCCAGAGGGAGTGGAGAAGGAAGAGACTGGGCAGCTGAAGAGGAGCCTCTGGGTGACATCACCGCTTTGTGTAAAGGCATTTCTGTCAGTCTGCCTCACAAAGCCAAGGTGAGGCAGTTTTGCCATGTAGAACTCTTCTACTGGTTAAAGATCGAGGAGCTGGCTAAGCACTCAGGGAAGTATGCCAGTTTTCTTCAATCTGCATGGTTGTGGCATGGAAGGGGGTATCCTGGCCCATGTTTGTTTGCTCTACATCAAACATTTTCCCTCCTCCATAGCACTGGCCCTGTAATTGTGGGTCTACCTTCCCTCTTCTCTCAGGAGCTTTGGGTGAAGGTTCTATTGCCAGCTTAGGGATGAAGCATGTGACCGAGATCTGAGACAATCAATCCATCATGATTCCCAGACCATGGTGCCTGGTTCAGGACTGGGCAGTGACAGTGACAGTCAATGGCCCTTTTGTTAGGACTGCTAGCATCAAGGCAGAGGTCTTTCCCATCGGATTTGATCCTGAGTGCATGGAAAGCAGGAATTCTTCCAATCACCTTATAACATCTGGAACCCAAGACTGAAGCCAATACAAGTACAAACAGAGTGTAGAGGTAGAAAGAATCAAGACCTGGTGACATGGCTTGGATCCTGAATCCAGCTGTGCCCTAAGCCCTATCTTCTAATGAACTTTCCAATTTTCTTTGTTCTTCTTCTTTTAAATCAGTTTGGTTTGAGCCATCTGTTTCTTGCTCCACAGAAGTTCTGACTGTATCAGTTCTGTGCAGCCGGCAGGCATGGGGTGGGAGCAGGTGGAGCAGGACTAATCCATCCGTGTGAGTTACAGGCTGGTGTGTTGTTGCAGTTCCCTGTAAGGAGGAGATTTCAACAGAGCTGTCTGGAGAGGGTACAAGTTCCCTTGAGGGTGAATTCATTATCAGTAGCAGAAATTCCAGTATGCACAGGATGACCATGTTCAGGGGAGAGTATAGGGGAGAGTATAGGATTAACTCTAGCATCACAAAAGGGGGTTGAATCAAGCAGCTCTTCAGATCTGTGTTTCAAAGTTACATTTTTTCTTTTTTTGGCCACTTCTATTGGTCTATCATTTGTATCTTTTGTTCTTTGGCCTGTGTGGGCCTCCCATCGCAGTGGCCCCTGTTGCTGCAGAGTGTTGGCTCTGAGCGTGTGCGCTCCAGAGCTCTGACTCAGTAGTTGGACACATCGGTCCAGCTGCTCCGCGGTACGTGAGATCTTCCCAGGCCAGGGATCGAACCGGCGCCCCTTGCACTGCAAGGCGGTGTCCTTACCCACTGGACCACCAGGGAAGCCCTCAAAGTTACTTTTAAATGATGAAGACAGTGCAGTGACATGCCTTTTCAAACTCCTTTTCTAGGTATCTCTAATACAAGCAAGAAATGACCAAGAAAATGTGGCACAGGGATTCTAAATCTCGAGTCTTGATAACAGTCCCTGGTGGGCAGGATCAACACAGGTCTTCACCATGAACTTGACCTTGGTCTGCCCTTCTGCTCTGCCAGAGAGGTCGGTCAGCCCCACCATCCAGACCATTTCCATCTCTCCTCCCTTCATCTGTTTACGCTGTTGCTCTCACTTGGAACTTCTTTTGCCTTTTAAGAACCAACTCTCCTTGACAAGGATGTGTGCCCTGGCCACCCCAGACCAAGGGCATGACTCCAACCTCTGATCTCTGAGGGATCCAGTTTTCAGAAGCATTCCTGTGGGACTGATTGGTACTGCTTTGCCTAGTTCCTTACTGTTTCTTCATGGTTCCTTGCCTTTCTGTCTTCCTGAGGTCAGATTTGGAGTAGGAATCCCCATACCCAACACATAGCTTTGCAAAAGCTGTGCTCCGTTGATGCTTACAGGTAAGTGATGTGTTCGTATCATTGGCTCTTGTTAGTAATCTGAAATCTGGCCGCCTGACAGTCTTGGATTTGGGTCGCTAGCATTCACTGGGTTAGCCACAGGCTCTCCAACATCCAAATCCAGTCCAGCTGTGTTCAGGGTAGCTGCAGGCCTGAGGCACAGAGGGGACAGATCCACACGTGCTTCCTCCAAGTCCTTCCTACGTCACCCACGTAGTCATTCATTCAGTGAATTCTTTCATTCACCAAATACTTCACAAGCAGTGCGTTTGGCACCATGTACACAGTGACAAGCTAACTAGTCGCAGTTCCTGCCTCCGGTCTTCCAGGCTGGAGACTCTTCCACACAGAGCCAGGACTGTTCCTTGTCTGTCTGACTTTCTCTGCCTAGTCCCTGAGATCTCTTGCCTCAGGATCACGTCCCTTTGGAAGCAGGGTCTGTTTGCCCTCTGCAGATGCCTAAGCCCTCCTTCTAAGGTCTTCCTTCTTCCTACTCTCCTTGTCAAGGCTGAGCTCTGACTTCTCGTTCCCAGGAACCACCTGCTGATCCATTTCACCAGATCTCTAAAGCCGGGAGCGACTTGGGTTCTCCAGAGACGACCTGATGGTCCTGGGTAATATGAGTTTTGCATCTGGAATGTCCATTTGTTTTAAATTAGTAAAGACAAGAAGTCCACATTCTCAGAAATATATCATCCCCCGACAGGTGATGGGAAAGCAAACCTAACCCCTGCTAGGCTCTGGTTTGAGGTCCTCACCCTCCGGTCATGGTGTCTATCTGGCCTTTGACTCTCAGCCTTTTGGATGATGTTGGCTTTGGCAGAGCCAGCAAAAGAGAGAACCTGACCACCTGCTGGGGTGGGGGTTGCGCCAGTCTCGCTCTCTTTTTGGAAAAACAAACAAACAAACAAACATTCACAGAGCAGTCCAAAGCTGCCTGGGGCTGGGCGGGGTGGGGACAGGGGGATGGTTTCCCTTGCCCTGGTGCTGGTGGCTTGGCGAGGAGGCAGACTCCCCTTTGCTCTCAGTCTGTGCCAGGACCCTGGAAACTGGCCGGCTCTTCTGAGAGCAAAGTAAAGCCTGCGATTAATCCCGGGGAACTTCTTAGGGACAAAAAAACCCCCACAAACCAATTCTAGGTTAGAAAGATGTAGGAAGGGCAGAGAACCGACGGGAGGGAGCGCTGCGCGATACGATCAGTGGGTGCCGGGGCTGTCTGGAGCTCGGGAGAGTCCCCAGGCGCTCCCCTTCTACCTGCCCACGTGCGGGCGTGTGCCAGAGCCCAGAGAGCGAGAGGCTGAGGCCGAGCGAGGAGGCGCAGAGGGGCGGCGGGCGGAGACTCGGCGAGCGCGCCGCCCGGGTGCCCAGCCCAGGGTCCGCCCACTGGCGGGGGCGCGGTGGAGCGCGCAGGGGAGGCGGCGCGGCCGGGCTTTCCCGGGCTTCCCCTCGCCGGCCGCGAGCGCACGGCGCGGGCCCGGGGCGTGGAGGCGGTGCCGGGCGCGGGGGCGTGGGGAGTCCCCGAGGCTCCCTCCTCTCGGCGCAGGGCAGCGGGGCGGGCGGCGCGGCGTCGGCGAGCCCGGGCGCCTGGAGCGGGAGCGCGGGGCTGAGCCCGCCCCTCCCGGCGCCCGCCCCCGCCCCCGCCCGCGGCCCGACGCGCGCCGCCCTCGCCGCCCCGGGTCTGGCGAGCCGGCAGCGGCCGAGCTGCGGGCGCCGCCGAGAGCACCAGCCGCCGCCGCGGGAGCCGGTCCGGCCGCACCATGCGAGAACTGGCCATCGAGATCGGGGTGCGAGCCCTGCTTTTCGGGGTCTTCGTGTAAGTAGTGGCGTGCCGCGGGACAGGGCGCGCGGACTCGGGGCCCCACGGATCGAGCGTCTCGGCACCCCAAGTTTGTGTGCGTCCCGCCGGGGCCTGGATTGGAGGGCTCCTTTCTCCTAGGGATGTGCCCTAGGGGATCCTTCTGGCCCCCCTCCCGGGACTCTGCGCACGAAGGGACCTCGGCGCGCGAGTCTGAGCCGGCTCCCGTCACCCTGGTCGCGCCGGCGAGCGGCTCCGGCCGCTGCTCGGGTGCCCTCGCCGGTGCTTTGCCCGGCCCTGCGCCACCTGCCAGGAGGTTCTGACTGCTCCCCTGGACGCAGATGCGCACCCTCGTTGACGCCCTCGGGAAGTTTCTCCTTGTGTGTGATCCCCCGAGCCCGCTGTGTGCAGTCTCCGCGCCTGGCTGCGTCCCTCCTGGAGCCGCCGCCGTTCCCAGGGCCGAGCGGGGTCTCCTTCCGGGACCCTGGCTTTGGCGCCGGGGGTCCCTGTGAACGTTTTCCCCGGAGGCATTTGCGGTGCTTCTCGGGCTGGAAAACTGTTGCTGCGGCGGCTGAGAGGTCGGGCCGCAGCCCGGGCTGTGGGCTTCCTACGCCGGGCTGAGTCCGCGTCCACTCAGGGCAGCAGCGGCATGCCCCGGGGCCTGAGCAGCCGGTGCTTGGCAAGAGGAGGGGGCTCTGGCGCACGTTCTTTCAGAGATATCTGAGCTCCAAGGTGCCCGGGGGGGGGGGGGCCCTCCGCCCTCCCTCCCCGGGGCCCCAGCTGCAGGGAGCTGTCGAGCCTCTGCCACTCAGAGTCAAGCCCAGAACCTCAGCTCAGACCCACTTGCCAGCCTTCTGTCATTTCCTGTCCCCACGTCTACATTTGTCCCTCCTTTAGGGGCTCAGGTTCTCTCTCCAGTTTGCATGGTTGTTTTCAGACACATTTTCAATATTTAAGTTGAGTGAAGTTTCTGGATTGGCCTTCTCCTTTTTTTAGAAGCCCACTGAGCTATTCCAAACAGGAGGACGTCCCTCTCTGGATGTCTGCCCCGAATCTGGAGCCCTTGGTGCCAGGTGGGAGGCTGTGAGATGACTTTGTGCCATTCAGCCCAGGGTATACACAGCCAAAGAAATGCCCTTTCTTGCATGTTTTTCTTTCCGAGGACTAAATTCATCGCGATTCACACCACCAGGATAGACCCGTAGCTTTCCCCAGATGTGGATCGAGCGTCTCGGCACCCCAAGTTTGTGTGCGTCCCGCCGGGGCCTGGATTGGAGGGCTCCTTTCTCCTAGGGATGTGCCCTAGGGGATCCTTCTGGCCCCCCTCCCGGGACTCTGCGCACGAAGGGACCTCGGCGCGCGAGTCTGAGCCGGCTCCCGTCACCCTGGTCGCGCCGGCGAGCGGCTCCGGCCGCTGCTCGGGTGCCCTCGCCGGTGCTTTGCCCGGCCCTGCGCCACCTGCCAGGAGGTTCTGACTGCTCCCCTGGACGCAGATGCGCACCCTCGTTGACGCCCTCGGGAAGTTTCTCCTTGTGTGTGATCCCCCGAGCCCGCTGTGTGCAGTCTCCGCGCCTGGCTGCGTCCCTCCTGGAGCCGCCGCCGTTCCCAGGGCCGAGCGGGGTCTCCTTCCGGGACCCTGGCTTTGGCGCCGGGGGTCCCTGTGAACGTTTTCCCCGGAGGCATTTGCGGTGCTTCTCGGGCTGGAAAACTGTTGCTGCGGCGGCTGAGAGGTCGGGCCGCAGCCCGGGCTGTGGGCTTCCTACGCCGGGCTGAGTCCGCGTCCACTCAGGGCAGCAGCGGCATGCCCCGGGGCCTGAGCAGCCGGTGCTTGGCAAGAGGAGGGGGCTCTGGCGCACGTTCTTTCAGAGATATCTGAGCTCCAAGGTGCCCGGGGGGGGGGGGACCCTCCGCCCTCCCTCCCCGGGGCCCCAGCTGCAGGGAGCTGTCGAGCCTCTGCCACTCAGAGTCAAGCCCAGAACCTCAGCTCAGACCCACTTGCCAGCCTTCTGTCATTTCCTGTCCCCACGTCTACATTTGTCCCTCCTTTAGGGGCTCAGGTTCTCTCTCCAGTTTGCATGGTTGTTTTCAGACACATTTTCAATATTTAAGTTGAGTGAAGTTTCTGGATTGGCCTTCTCCTTTTTTTAGAAGCCCACTGAGCTATTCCAAACAGGAGGACGTCCCTCTCTGGATGTCTGCCCCGAATCTGGAGCCCTTGGTGCCAGGTGGGAGGCTGTGAGATGACTTTGTGCCATTCAGCCCAGGGTATACACAGCCAAAGAAATGCCCTTTCTTGCATGTTTTTCTTTCCGAGGGACTAAATTCATCCAGCGTGTTTATTCACACCACCAGGATAGACCCGTAGCTTTCCCCAGATGTGGAAGCCCCCTCTCCTAGCTTCTGACTAAACACTAGTGTTATTCAGTGAGAAGGAGGAGGAAGAACCTCGTGTGGGTCCTAATGGATGCATTTAGGAGAAACCAGCAAGCACTTTTCCCTCCTCCTCGTCTGTTTGTCTACCTCTGGAATATACATTCAAATGAGTACTTGCCTTGTGGGGACAGCTCCCAGTTGGCAGATAGGCTGAGCCCCGTTATCGTATTGTGTGATAGAAATGATTACAATCGTGTTCCGTGTAAAGCGAAATTTACCGTTTGTGGGGTGAATGTGCCAGTAATGCTGAGATAAAGTGAGGTAGGTTCTTTGACTGTGTTGAGTGCTGCTGGGAATCCTCAGATAAAAGAAGGGATCCAGTGATATGTAAATATTTGTATTGTTTTCAGACATGCCTTTAAATGCCCCCCAACATTTATGCGGTGTTTACAAATTTGGAAATGTGATAATGATCATTTTATGTGCTTCTTGCTTCCTCTAAAGTTGTTATGTAAAAACCAGGCAGAGTTTATTATTATTTTTTATCCAACTTCCTCTTTGTATTAATTACTTAATGGGGTATCAGCGGTCACCCAAAGGGATACTCTTGGGCGCTGATGGTATTTTTGGATGATTCCCTGGTTTTTATAAAATTGGAAATATTAACAGTGTGTCCAACTTGTGGCTCTTTTACCTGCCAAGGCCAGCTGCGGTCTCTGGGCTAGACTGCCTGGGTGAGAGGCTTGGTGGCTCAGATGCTCGGATGCTGTGATTATCAGGACTTCCGGAAAGGCTGGTTTGGAGCACAAGACACAGATGCTCCTTTGTTTTCTTAGATAAGTTTCTGGCGAGATGACTGAGGAGGCTGAGTTTGGGGGAGACTTTTGTTCTTCCTTTTGCTGGTCTGGTCTGATGGCCAGCTTCACTGGCTTGAACCCACCTCTGCTCATGAAAGCAGTGGTCTCAGGAGTAAGGCTTCATCCCCATGAGGTTTAGAAAGTCCCTTTGGGCAAGCCGAATTCATTTGCCTGCTGTTGGGTATACACAGCCAAAGAAATCCTTCCAGGAGGGACTAAATTCATCCAGCGTGTTTATTCACACCACCAGGATAGACCCGTAGCTTTCCCCAGATGTGGAAGCCCCCTCTCCTAGCTTCTGACTAAACACTAGTGTTATTCAGTGAGAAGGAGGAGGAAGAACCTCGTGTGGGTCCTAATGGATGCATTTAGGAGAAACCAGCAAGCACTTTTCCCTCCTCCTCGTCTGTTTGTCTACCTCTGGAATATACATTCAAATGAGTACTTGCCTTGTGGGGACAGCTCCCAGTTGGCAGATAGGCTGAGCCCCGTTATCGTATTGTGTGATAGAAATGATTACAATCGTGTTCCGTGTAAAGCGAAATTTACCGTTTGTGGGGTGAATGTGCCAGTAATGCTGAGATAAAGTGAGGTAGGTTCTTTGACTGTGTTGAGTGCTGCTGGGAATCCTCAGATAAAAGAAGGGATCCAGTGATATGTAAATATTTGTATTGTTTTCAGACATGCCTTTAAATGCCCCCCAACATTTATGCGGTGTTTACAAATTTGGAAATGTGATAATGATCATTTTATGTGCTTCTTGCTTCCTCTAAAGTTGTTATGTAAAAACCAGGCAGAGTTTATTATTATTTTTTATCCAACTTCCTCTTTGTATTAATTACTTAATGGGGTATCAGCGGTCACCCAAAGGGATACTCTTGGGCGCTGATGGTATTTTTGGATGATTCCCTGGTTTTTATAAAATTGGAAATATTAACAGTGTGTCCAACTTGTGGCTCTTTTACCTGCCAAGGCCAGCTGCGGTCTCTGGGCTAGACTGCCTGGGTGAGAGGCTTGGTGGCTCAGATGCTCGGATGCTGTGATTATCAGGACTTCCGGAAAGGCTGGTTTGGAGCACAAGACACAGATGCTCCTTTGTTTTCTTAGATAAGTTTCTGGCGAGATGACTGAGGAGGCTGAGTTTGGGGGAGACTTTTGTTCTTCCTTTTGCTGGTCTGGTCTGATGGCCAGCTTCACTGGCTTGAACCCACCTCTGCTCATGAAAGCAGTGGTCTCAGGAGTAAGGCTTCATCCCCATGAGGTTTAGAAAGTCCCTTTGGGCAAGCCGAATTCATTTGCCTGCTGTTGGGTCCAACTTAGCTTACACTATCTGGTTCTGCTCAATGTGTCCACCCTCTTTCTTAGGATAAGGGAATAACCTTTTGGGAGGGACACTTCACTTCTTGGCAAACTTGTGCTCTGGGAGAGCATTACTTGTAGATGCACCTGATCTCATTAGATTTGCTCTGTGTGAGACTAGAATCTCAATTCCTGGTGTCACATGCTCCTACAGATTTGTTGTTGTTATTGTTTAGTTGCTACATCGTGTCTTACTCTTCTGCGACCCCACGGACTGTAGCCTGCGGGTTCCTCTGTCCATGGGCTTTCTCAGGCAAGAATACTGGAGTGGGTTGCCATTCCCCTCTCCAGGGGATCTTACCGACCCAGGGATTGAACCCATGTCTCCTGCATTGGCAAGTGCATTCTTTATCACTGAGCCACGAGGGAAGCCCCCTAGAGATGTGAGGTGAGTGCTGATGTAATACATTTGTGGATCCATCCATATCCCCAAGCAAAGTGGGGATAGACGCTTTCCCTTGTTCTCTTAAGGGGTCAGTTCTCTGCAGACCGGGTGTAGTGCTGGAGTTTGATAAATTCAGGATTCCAAGAGGATGCTTTGCATGGACCACTCTCCACAGAGCGCCCAGGAAGTGCTCGGTCCTGCCTAAGAAGCTCCAGTCACTGAGGAGAAAATTAGTAACAAGTAGTGCACATCAGGGCCGCCATGTAAGGTTTAACCTAGCAGGAAAGAAATTGGTTTGAGGAATCAGTGTTTAGTAAAAATCAAAGTATGATGTGCAGCTTTGAGGCTGCATTGAGCACTGGGAGGCCAGTAGGCCTAGAGGCCCCTTTGCTCTTAAGGACTGTGGGAAAGACAGACGGAAGGAGCGCCCATGCACTTCCTCCCTTCTGCTGGCATCCAGGGTGCTTGCAGGGATGTTGTTCCTGCACCTGCTAAAGCCAGCAGTGGACCTTGCTGAGCCAGCGCAGTGTGGAATCAGGTGGCCCCTTGATGGCCGCATACCCCACGGTGAGTGTAGCCTTAGTGTGCACTGCTTCCACTTTCCTACCATCGCCACTACAATAACTGCCGTTTACTGGGGGCTCACTGTGCACCCAGCACCAATGAAGACAATCACATGGACTCTGTAACTGTCCTACACGTGCACCTGATAAAGTGGGTGTATTGACATTTCTAATCATGGATGAAGAATCCGGAGCACAGATTAAGGCACAGCCGCACAGCTGATAAGGACCCAGAGACCTAAATCTCGATGCTCCCCGTGTGTGATCTCGACTCAGTCACCTCGCTGTACTGCTTCAGAAAAAAGCAGCTGCCAGCAGTGATCAGCTGGCTGTCTGCGAAAGGGACTGCATGTGATTTCTCTCTGAAGCCTCCTTTTCCTTGAGGGGATCCTCTTAATTTTCCCCACTTTACAAATAAGGAGACCAAGGTTTAGAACGGCTAAGTAACGGCCTGCGGATACTCAGCCAGCAAGAGGTATAACATGGTTTCAGGCAGTCGACTCCCTATCCCTCAACTGCTAGGATGGACTGTCCAGCATCAGCTTCCAGTCGGGAACCAAAGTGGCTGCCTCTTAGAAGCCATCCCGGTATGTGGCCCTTATCTTCAGAAGCCAGTACGTGGGCTTAACTAAAGCGAGGTGAGAAGTGTCACTCTAGTTCTAAAACCTGACTCTCAGGCTGACATCTCAGGGGTGGAGGGGGCCAGCGATGGTTCACTTTCCCTAAGGGGAGGGATTGGGCTTGATACAGATTTTGCGGGTGTTCCTTAGGTCTTTGGAGCCCAGAGGGTCCGATGTGGAGAGGAACTTGCTGGTAAGAACATGGAAGAATGAGCGCTGATTTCCCTGACTGTTGTTGGCCATTGCCCTCTGAGACATCAGTTAGATGGGAAAATTTATTTAGAGCGCCACAGAAAGGAGCTGGAAATACGGTGGTGACCTGAAATGTTGACTGGGGAGCAGGGGAGCGGCCTGTTTCATTGGTGAGCCTGCAGTCTTCAGTCCCTGCCTTCAGCCCCATGTGCCTCAGTGCTCGCTGTCTCCCTCCCTCAGGCTCCTGGAGGCTCCCTGTCTGGGGCTGTCCTTCCTGAAACTGGGGGTCTGCTCAGGATGCCAGGCTGCTCAGGGAACAGTGTTTGCCCCCCCCACGCTTCTGTCCTACACTTTTTGCACCTGTTACTGGGGCTCACTGTGCACCCAGCACCAATGAAGACAATCACATGGACTCTGTAACTGTCCTACACGTGCACCTGATAAAGTGGGTGTATTGACATTTCTAATCATGGATGAAGAATCCGGAGCACAGATTAAGGCACAGCCGCACAGCTGATAAGGACCCAGAGACCTAAATCTCGATGCTCCCCGTGTGTGATCTCGACTCAGTCACCTCGCTGTACTGCTTCAGAAAAAAGCAGCTGCCAGCAGTGATCAGCTGGCTGTCTGCGAAAGGGACTGCATGTGATTTCTCTCTGAAGCCTCCTTTTCCTTGAGGGGATCCTCTTAATTTTCCCCACTTTACAAATAAGGAGACCAAGGTTTAGAACGGCTAAGTAACGGCCTGCGGATACTCAGCCAGCAAGAGGTATAACATGGTTTCAGGCAGTCGACTCCCTATCCCTCAACTGCTAGGATGGACTGTCCAGCATCAGCTTCCAGTCGGGAACCAAAGTGGCTGCCTCTTAGAAGCCATCCCGGTATGTGGCCCCTTATCTTCAGAAGCCAGTACGTGGGCTTAACTAAAGCGAGGTGAGAAGTGTCACTCTAGTTCTAAAACCTGACTCTCAGGCTGACATCTCAGGGGTGGAGGGGGCCAGCGATGGTTCACTTTCCCTAAGGGGAGGGATTGGGCTTGATACAGATTTTGCGGGTGTTCCTTAGGTCTTTGGAGCCCAGAGGGTCCGATGTGGAGAGGAACTTGCTGGTAAGAACATGGAAGAATGAGCGCTGATTTCCCTGACTGTTGTTGGCCATTGCCCTCTGAGACATCAGTTAGATGGGAAAATTTATTTAGAGCGCCACAGAAAGGAGCTGGAAATACGGTGGTGACCTGAAATGTTGACTGGGGAGCAGGGGAGCGGCCTGTTTCATTGGTGAGCCTGCAGTCTTCAGTCCCTGCCTTCAGCCCCATGTGCCTCAGTGCTCGCTGTCTCCCTCCCTCAGGCTCCTGGAGGCTCCCTGTCTGGGGCTGTCCTTCCTGAAACTGGGGGTCTGCTCAGGATGCCAGGCTGCTCAGGGAACAGTGTTTGCCTCACCTCTGATCACCCCAGCTTCCATCCTTGAGCATTTCCTATGCAGGAAGCCTGAGCAGTGCCAGGGATGGTTGGGCACGGAAGGCCAGGGGCCCTCTAGGGAGCGCGCAGCCTGGCCGAGCAGGCGTTGAAGGCAGTGCTGTTTGTTACTCGCCCCAGCGTCTGCTGCTCCACGGTGCAATCATCGCTTTTGAAAGTTTTGCCTCCAAACATTTCCCTTTTATTTTCCATGCACCTGTAGATGCGTATTTGACATCTAATAGGCGCCTACAGTTGGAATGGTTATTTTTTTCTTCTTCGTCTTAGGTTATTTTCTTAAACTTCAGTTTGTGTAATCCCAGACAGACAAAGGGAAACTTGGCGCTTTAGTTGATCCAGGTGACTTGCTCGAGGGCCCTCGCTATGTGGTGGATTTTTGAAATATTGGCAATAGCTCACAGATCTTTATTATCCTTAAGAGTCTGGTTTAGGGCTTCCCCTGGTGGTCCAGTGGCTAAGGACACCGCCTTGCAGTGCAAGGGGCGCCGGTTCGAGCCCTGGCCTGGGAAGATCCCACGTGCCGCGGAGCGACTGGACTGATGTGTCCAATCACCGAGCCGGAGCTCTGGAGCGCATGCGCCCAGAGCTGGTGCTCTGCAACGACAGACGCCACCGCGATGGGAGGCCCACAGGAGCCAAAGAATGAAGACGAATGAAAATGGAAAAATGAAAAACCAATAGAAGTGGCCCGCCCACTCCCTTCCCTCCCCTACCCGACCCCCGCCCAAAGTAAATCAATCAATCAATCAAAAAAAAGAGAAGAGTCTGGTTTAAGACTCTAGATGGGGGAAGGGTTATGGTCGTCGGAGCAGAGTGCTCAGTTTTAATTAGAAGAAAGAATTTACAACTCCTGGGAGGAATGACAAGGAGGAGACAGGTGTCAGGGAAGGTTACTTCCAGCTGGCATCTCTCACCTGAGTCTTAAACAAGGCATGGAAAGTGTAGGCACCCGGGCCCCAGAACATTCCTGCAGAGCAAACACCCAGGTTCATCCTAGGGTCTTTGAAACTGGGGTCTGCTCAGGATGCCAGGCTGCTCAGGGAACAGTGTTTGCCTCACCTCTGATCACCCCAGCTTCCATCCTTGAGCATTTCCTATGCAGGAAGCCTGAGCAGTGCCAGGGATGGTTGGGCACGGAAGGCCAGGGGCCCTCTAGGGAGCGCGCAGCCTGGCCGAGCAGGCGTTGAAGGCAGTGCTGTTTGTTACTCGCCCCAGCGTCTGCTGCTCCACGGTGCAATCATCGCTTTTGAAAGTTTTGCCTCCAAACATTTCCCTTTTATTTTCCATGCACCTGTAGATGCGTATTTGACATCTAATAGGCGCCTACAGTTGGAATGGTTATTTTTTTCTTCTTCGTCTTAGGTTATTTTCTTAAACTTCAGTTTGTGTAATCCCAGACAGACAAAGGGAAACTTGGCGCTTTAGTTGATCCAGGTGACTTGCTCGAGGGCCCTCGCTATGTGGTGGATTTTTGAAATATTGGCAATAGCTCACAGATCTTTATTATCCTTAAGAGTCTGGTTTAGGGCTTCCCCTGGTGGTCCAGTGGCTAAGGACACCGCCTTGCAGTGCAAGGGGCGCCGGTTCGAGCCCTGGCCTGGGAAGATCCCACGTGCCGCGGAGCGACTGGACTGATGTGTCCAATCACCGAGCCGGAGCTCTGAAACGCATGCGCCCAGAGCTGGTGCTCTGCAACGACAGACGCCACCGCGATGGGAGGCCCACAGGAGCCAAAGAATGAAGACGAATGAAAATGGAAAAATGAAAAACCAATAGAAGTGGCCCGCCCACTCCCTTCCCTCCCCTACCCGACCCCCGCCCAAAGTAAATCAATCAATCAATCAAAAAAAAGAGAAGAGTCTGGTTTAAGACTCTAGATGGGGGAAGGGTTATGGTCGTCGGAGCAGAGTGCTCAGTTTTAATTAGAAGAAAGAATTTACAACTCCTGGGAGGAATGACAAGGAGGAGACAGGTGTCAGGGAAGGTTACTTCCAGCTGGCATCTCTCACCTGAGTCTTAAACAAGGCATGGAAAGTGTAGGCACCCGGGCCCCAGAACATTCCTGCAGAGCAAACACCCAGGTTCATCCTAGGGTCCGCAAGATCCCCTGGAGGAGGAAATGGCAACCCACTCCAGTATTCTTGCCTGGAGAATCCTAGAGACAGAGAAACCTAGTGGGCTACAGTCTATGGGGTTGAAAAGAGTCAGACACAACTAAACGACTAACACTAACTAACTAAGGTCACCATGTGTGGTCTCAGGCCAAAGTGTGGTGAGGAATTCCTTCTGTGCAGGAATCTGCACCTCAGTCTTTGCTTTCCTCACTCTCTCACCTGGGCCTTGTGGGTTGGCACTTGGTTGGTGATGATTGTGTTCATAGACCTCAGAGTGTTCTGCATCATTCAGATCAAGGCTTCCTGAAGGGCAGTCCGCTGACCATCTGTGCCTGAATTACTTGGGGCTCAGTTCAGACCTAACTGCGTCAGTCTGTGGAGTGGAGCCTGAGGAGTCTGCGTTTTCAAGAGGTGATCCTTCTGTCCACCATGTTTAGGAACTACTGATGTCCAGTTACAGTAGCTTGAGACCCTCCTGTGGTCAAGGGTCACCTCTGGTTCTTTTCTCCTTTTGGGCCACGCAGGAGACTCATGTTCCAAACTCCTGCCATTAGGAGGGGCCGTGGCAGCAGCATCGATCCCCTTTGGTGACCTCTCATTGTCCTTCTCTTTTGGTGGCGAGCACGCAGCTCTGGGTTGAGAGGGCAGGGCTACCAGATGCCACAGCAGACAGCTGCTACTGGGGGTGGACTTGGAGGCAGAAGGACACTTTTTCTATTAACAGATTTGGAAACTGATCAGCTCAGACGGTAAAGAATCTGCCTGCAATGCAGGAGACCTGGGTTTGGTCCCTAGGTTAGGAAGGTCCCCTCAAGAAGGGAATGGCAACCCACTGCAGTATGCTTGCTTGGAGAAGTCCATGGAAAGACCATGGGTCACAAAGAGTCGGACACGACTGAAGGACCAACACTGGCGTGTTCACTAGCTGCTGTAGCAAAAGTCTTGTTTATCTAACAAATACACCTGTAATAATTTTGCTCTATGTTTAGAAACCAAGAGTTGTTTGAGGCAAAGTGTAAATGACAGACCATGGGCTTTGGAACTAGATGGGTCGGGGTTGAGATTTTGGCTGTGGCACCGACTAGCAAGTTTCCCAAAGTCTCTGAACCTCAGTTTTTTCATGAGTGAAATGGGACTAATTCCTACTACACTGGCTTTATTGAATAAGGTGCTGTAAATGCCAACAGAGAAACCTAGTGGGCTACAGTCTATGGGGTTGAAAAGAGTCAGACACAACTAAACGACTAACACTAACTAACTAAGGTCACCATGTGTGGTCTCAGGCCAAAGTGTGGTGAGGAATTCCTTCTGTGCAGGAATCTGCGCCTCAGTCTTTGCTTGCCTCACTCTGTCGCCGGGGCCTTGTGGGTTGGCACTTGGTTGGTGATGATTGTGTTCATAGACCTCAGAGTGTTCTGCATCATTCAGATCAAGGCTTCCTGAAGGGCAGTCCGCTGACCATCTGTGCCTGAATTACTTGGGGCTCAGTTCAGACCTAACTGCGTCAGTCTGTGGAGTGGAGCCTGAGGAGTCTGCGTTTTCAAGAGGTGATCCTTCTGTCCACCATGTTTAGGAACTACTGATGTCCAGTTACAGTAGCTTGAGACCCTCCTGTGGTCAAGGGTCACCTCTGGTTCTTTTCTCCTTTTGGGCCACGCAGGAGACTCATGTTCCAAACTCCTGCCATTAGGAGGGGCCGTGGCAGCAGCATCGATCCCCTTTGGTGACCTCTCATTGTCCTTCTCTTTTGGTGGCGAGCACGCAGCTCTGGGTTGAGAGGGCAGGGCTACCAGATGCCACAGCAGACAGCTGCTACTGGGGGTGGACTTGGAGGCAGAAGGACACTTTTTCTATTAACAGATTTGGAAACTGATCAGCTCAGACGGTAAAGAATCTGCCTGCAATGCAGGAGACCTGGGTTTGGTCCCTAGGTTAGGAAGGTCCCCTCAAGAAGGGAATGGCAACCCACTGCAGTATGCTTGCTTGGAGAAGTCCATGGAAAGACCATGGGTCACAAAGAGTCGGACACGACTGAAGGACCAACACTGGCGTGTTCACTAGCTGCTGTAGCAAAAGTCTTGTTTATCTAACAAATACACCTGTAATAATTTTGCTCTATGTTTAGAAACCAAGAGTTGTTTGAGGCAAAGTGTAAATGACAGACCATGGGCTTTGGAACTAGATGGGTCGGGGTTGAGATTTTGGCTGTGGCACCGACTAGCAAGTTTCCCAAAGTCTCTGAACCTCAGTTTTTTCATGAGTGAAATGGGACTAATTCCTACTACACTGGCTTTATTGAATAAGGTGCTGTAAATGCCAACAGTATCTGAACCAACAATTAGGTATCTGCTTCCCACTCTTCTGAGTCCCTGCACCTATGTGCGTGCTGAGTCGCTTCGGTCATGTCTGACTCTTTGTGGACCTTATGGACCCCCAAAGCCCGTCTATCTAGGAGGAGGATTCTCCAGGCAAGAATACTGGAGTGGATTGCCATACCCTTCTCCAGGGGATCTTCTTGGCCCAGAGATTGAGCCTGTGCCTCTTACATCTCCTGCGTTGGCAGGCAGGTTCTTTACCACTAGTGCCACCTGCGAAGCCCTTCCTATCACTTGTATGTAGTGTCCAAGCATGGCAGTGTAGTGCAGTGGTCACATTCATGGTTCTTGACGTTGGGTGATGGGCTTGAATCCTGGTTTTGCTGCTTAGTTGTGTGAACCTTTTAGCAGAGATTGTCCCACTTAAGTCCGTGCCTCTCCATCTGTACAATGGGAGTATTAACAGCATCAATGGACGTAAGGTTTGGGAGTATTAAGAGTTTCGACAAATGGTGATATGATTATTATTATGCTTTTATTAAGATGAATCCATAATGTACACTGAGGAAAATGCCATAGGTAGCTAGAGATACTCTTTTTTGTTGTTGTCTTGTTTTGGCCACTTCTGTTGGTCTTTCATTTATCTATTTTCATGTCTTTGTTCTTTGGCCTGTGTGGGCCTCCCATTGCAGTGGCCTCTTTATCGCTGCAGAGCACCGGCTCTGGGCGCATGCGCTCCAGAGCTCCGGCTCGGTAGTTGGACACATCGGTCCAGCCGCTCCGTGGCACATGGGATCCTCCCAGGCCAGGGATCGAACCAGCGCCCCTTGCACTGCAAGGCGGTGTCCTTACCCACTGGACCACCAAGGAAGCCCAGCAAGTGATACTCTTATTGCAAATGATTTACTACAGGATTTCTATAAAACAGTAAACTCCTTTGTATTTCAAGGGGTTCTCTTTAGCCTCCTGAAGTGAGGTGCATAGATTGCCATGAGTTCACTCAGTGAGCTGTACCCCCAGATTCACCTGTGGGGTGCTGTCTCTCTGACGGTGTCTCAGCCCCGTGGCTTCTCAGTGGTGACACTTTGCTGGTCTTTTACAACCGTACTTCTAGGACCTTGAATCAGAAGGGTTACCAGCACAGCCGCATCCGCTGATGTGTGAGGAAGAGGCTGTGTTCCCGTCACTCACTTCTGAGTCTGTGTTCGTCACACAGGGTTCTGCTGGAAACCTGGTGTAGACGCCTTCGTCCGTCAGACACCCCTCCAGCCCCAGTCTGTGCATGCTGGACCAAATATACCCAGCGCTTCTCCCTCTCGCAAGAAGGCATCAGCTTTACCGTCTGATAAATGGAGCATCCTTCTGTTTGAAATATTATTTGCTACTGTAAAAGGCAAATTCTGGGTCAGCTGTACCCAGAATTCTGAGAATTGATGATATATGTTTTCCCATAGGGAGGTAAATGCTTCCAATGCCACAAAAGGAGATCATTAGTATTATAGCTTTAAGATAAAGTTATCTCAATTAGCTATAAAGTTTATGCCTTTTATGACCCACACAAGACTCATAAAAGCTCCCTGTTTCTATTTTTTCTGTGGTAGTGTTTTTAACTATGAAAATTGTCTCAGTAATATTGTTTCTTTAAAGAAATATAATCTCGGTATTCTGTGGATGAATTAGACACCCTGGTTCTCTGTGGGGAGATGAATTTGTCCAGGACTGGACAGTGCCTGGCATGGGTGAGCAGGAAGCCAGGAGGGGCTGGCCGGTGGAGCCTGGTAACATCTTCATCGTGTCCTTTGCTATGTGACTGTGAAAAATTATCCCATCGAGGTAAGGCACAAGTTATTAGTCTGTCTCCATCGAAAATAACGGAGTGAGAAACAGGGTCAGAAGTGGCAGGAGCATCTGGGTGGGTTTTCAGAAAGGGAGCAATCCTGCCCTTCACCCACTGACCCAAGGAAGCCCAGCAAGTGATACTCTTATTGCAAATGATTTACTACAGGATTTCTATAAAACAGTAAACTCCTTTGTATTTCAAGGGGTTCTCTTTAGCCTCCTGAAGTGAGGTGCATAGATTGCCATGAGTTCACTCAGTGAGCTGTACCCCCAGATTCACCTGTGGGGTGCTGTCTCTCTGACGGTGTCTCAGCCCCGTGGCTTCTCAGTGGTGACACTTTGCTGGTCTTTTACAACCGTACTTCTAGGACCTTGAATCAGAAGGGTTACCAGCACAGCCGCATCCGCTGATGTGTGAGGAAGAGGCTGTGTTCCCGTCACGCACTTCTGAGGCTGTGTTCGTCACACAGGGTTCTGCTAGAAACCTGGTGTAGACGCATTCGTCCGTCAGACACCCCTCCAGCCCCAGTCTGTGCATGCTGGACCCAATATACCCAGCGCTTCTCCCTCTCGCAAGAAGGCATCAGCTTTACCGTCTGATAAATGGAGCATCCTTCTGTTTGAAATATTATTTGCTACTGTAAAAGGCAAATTCTGGGTCAGCTGTACCCAGAATTCTGAGAATTGATGATATATGTTTTCCCATAGGGAGGTAAATGCTTCCAATGCCACAAAAGGAGATCATTAGTATTATAGCTTTAAGATAAAGTTATCTCAATTAGCTATAAAGTTTATGCCTTTTATGACCCACACAAGACTCATAAAAGCTCCCTGTTTCTATTTTTTCTGTGGTAGTGTTTTTAACTATGAAAATTGTCTCAGTAATATTGTTTCTTTAAAGAAATATAATCTCGGTATTCTGTGGATGAATTAGACACCCTGGTTCTCTGTGGGGAGATGAATTTGTCCAGGACTGGACAGTGCCTGGCATGGGTGAGCAGGAAGCCAGGAGGGGCTGGCCGGTGGAGCCTGGTAACATCTTCATCGTGTCCTTTGCTATGTGACTGTGAAAAATTATCCCATCGAGGTAAGGCACAAGTTATTAGTCTGTCTCCATCGAAAATAACGGAGTGAGAAACAGGGTCAGAAGTGGCAGGAGCATCTGGGTGGGTTTTCAGAAAGGGAGCAATCTGCCCATCAGCGCTTGACAGATCTCTCCTTCAGCAGAGAGGTTTTAAAACATGCTTTATTGAAGTATTAGTTTGAACCCTATGAAATTGCTGATATTTGATGGTTTTGATCTATGGGAATTTCATTTCGGGCCAACCTAGAAATCATATCTACAAAGAAAAGTACACGATTCATAATTGTGCAGCTGTCGAGAATACCCACGACCCTCAGAGCCCCTGTGGCCTCCCTGAGGGTCTCCATCAGTCTGACTTCTCACAGCAGTTGTGAACTTTATGGAAATGGCTTCATACCGTGTGTACTCAATTCTGTGGCTTTTTGGGGGGCTTTTTGCTCAACATGCTTTTGAGACTTATCCGTGTTGTGCATAATTATACTTTGTTAATTCTTGTTGCCATTGCATTGCGGTACCTTTGTCTTTACTCATTATGTGGATATCATTTATGGATATTTGGATTATTTATTGTCTCTGGCTATTAAGCATGATGCTGCTATTGTTTTCAATTAACATATTGTTAATTCCTGTGGGGTGTATACTGAAGAGTGGAAATGCTCGGTACCTTATCTGAGGTTTTTAAAGAGGATTTGGCTTCTTTTTGTTGGGCTTGAATTCGGAAAGAGAGTGCTTGTCTGTGTGTTGCGTTAATCTCCATCCATTGATGCATTAGTTTGTGTTAAGCACATGGAGAGTGACAGGAGGGTCCTAGAACTGGGTCCCTGTTCTGCGCGAGTAGGGGCTGCGTGGCACCAAAGTCGGTTCTTGGGCTCTGGAGTTGAATCCTGACTGCCGATGGTAGAGATGTGCTCCAGCTTCCTCACATGTAAAGTGGGGACAAGATATCCCTGCCGAAGAGGCTTAGAAGTGAAGGGGTGGAGTGTCTGACATGTGGTCGGGGTTAAAGCCAGTCTCCTGTCCTTTCTCCATCTCTCTACCCTCCAACGGGGAGGTCAAGATAGCGGTCCATAAAAGATAACTAATGTCACAAGCAAGGTTATTAGTCTGTCTCCATCGAAAATAACGGAGTGAAAACAGGTTGGCAGGAGCATCTGGGTGGGTTTTCAGAAAGGGAGCAATCTGCCCATCAGCGCTTGACAGATCTCTCCTTCAGCAGAGAGGTTTTAAAACATGCTTTATTGAAGTATTAGTTTGAACCCTATGAAATTGCTGATATTTGATGGTTTTGATCTATGGGAATTTCATTTCGGGCCAACCTAGAAATCATATCTACAAAGAAAAGTACACGATTCATAATTGTGCAGCTGTCGAGAATACCCACGACCCTCAGAGCCCTGTGGCCTCCCTGAGGGTCTCCATCAGTCTGACTTCTCACAGCAGTTGTGAACTTTATGGAAATGGCTTCATACCGTGTGTACTCAATTCTGTGGCTTTTTGGGGGGCTTTTTGCTCAACATGCTTTTGAGACTTATCCGTGTTGTGCATAATTATACTTTGTTAATTCTTGTTGCCATTGCATTGCGGTACCTTTGTCTTTACTCATTATGTGGATATCATTTATGGATATTTGGATTATTTATTGTCTCTGGCTATTAAGCATGATGCTGCTATTGTTTTCAATTAACATATTGTTAATTCCTGTGGGGTGTATACTGAAGAGTGGAAATGCTCGGTACCTTATCTGAGGTTTTTAAAGAGGATTTGGCTTCTTTTTGTTGGGCTTGAATTCGGAAAGAGAGTGCTTGTCTGTGTGTTGCGTTAATCTCCATCCATTGATGCATTAGTTTGTGTTAAGCACATGGAGAGTGACAGGAGGGTCCTAGAACTGGGTCCCTGTTCTGCGCGAGTAGGGGCTGCGTGGCACCAAAGTCGGTTCTTGGGCTCTGGAGTTGAATCCTGACTGCCGATGGTAGAGATGTGCTCCAGCTTCCTCACATGTAAAGTGGGGACAAGATATCCCTGCCGAAGAGGCTTAGAAGTGAAGGGGTGGAGTGTCTGACATGTGGTCGGGGTTAAAGCCAGTCTCCTGTCCTTTCTCCATCTCTCTACCCTCCAACGGGGAGGTCAAGATAGCGGTCCATAAAAGATAACTAATGTCACAAGCAAGGAGGTCCAACCAGTCCATCCTAAAGGAAATCAACCCTGACTGTTCATTGGAGGGACTGATGCTGAAGCTGAAGCTCCAGGACTCTGGCCACCTGATGTGAAGAGCCAACTCTTTGGAAAAGAGCCTGATACTGGGAAAGATTGAGGGCAGGAGGAGAAGCAGGCGACGGGGCGTGTGATGGTTGGATGGCCTCATCGACTCAATGGCCATGCGTTTTGAGCAAGCTCCGGGAGATAGTGAAGCACAGGGAAGCCTGGCGTGCTGCCGTCCGTGGGGTCGCAGATAGTCGGATACAGTTGAGCTACTGAACAGCAGTGTCACAATGTGATAATAATAATGAGTGTGCTGTCCGTGCCACGGCAGAGATGAACCTGGACCTGGGATCTAGGAAGTCTGGAAATGGCATTCTGGATTACTGTCCAAGAAGCCATTCAGAAACAGAAGAGGCTGATATGCGTGTAGAGGGACTTCCCTGGTGGCTCAGTTGGTAAAGAATCCTCCTGCGATGCAGGAGACCGCATGTGTGTGTGTGTAGGTATCCTTGAATCGACCTGTGTCTCCAGCTTCATACTGGGCATTTATCACACCCTAGATGACTTAATCTTTGCAGCCCCCTACAGTAGGAGATGATACTGTTGTCCTAATTTACAGTTTAGAGTTAATGCTCCTCAAATACAGAGCACTCTTACCCATCAGTATGAGAAGAAAAGAGCTCTTCCAAAAGAAAAATAAAAAGGACAGTGGCCAGGAATGGGGAACTAACAAATATACAAATCATCTATTTTAAATCGTTGATTTCCATAGAAGTTCAAGATATGCATCTAAAAATAATAAAGTACATTGCATATAGATTAGCACAAGCTTTTTATGGGCTGTGGTGAATGAATGCAGCCATTGAAGTTAGTTTTGTAGATAATGTAGATAACTATTTGTTAGCTTGGAAAATATCCATGTGTACTGGTAAGTGGTAAAAGCAGTTTACATAAGTGTGCATAAAGCTTTTGTAATGTGGTAATATAATAAAATCAATTTGTATTTATGTCTGTAAGGAAATTGCTGTAAAGATAAACAACAAAATCTTAATGGTGGTTATTTCAGGCTGATGGGATTATATAATATTTGCTTTTTTTCTTTATACCATTTATTGTGTAGTTATTTTTACAGTAAACATTTATTTCATACATAATTAGAAATTGACTTAATTGTTTCCTGTTATGGAGATGAAAAAGAAGCCAATGAAATATCCTTAGATGGGGCACTGGATGATTGTTCTGTGATTACTTTAGATATAACTGAAGTGGGAATATGTCAGAAGTCAGCCTTAGTATGTTAAATATTTAAAGGGAAATCAGAAGGTAAGGACCAGCACACAGGATGTGGAAGATCATGGTGAAATGGATATGATCAAGGAGCTGCAGATGGAATTGCCAATGGATGTAACCCTTTTGAAGAGCAAGACTAGTGTATAGGCAGCCATAAACATTATTCCTGTCCTTTGACTTAGAATACTTAAAAAATATGTTGAAACACTGATGTAAAAGATGCAAAATCCTCATGTATAGTGATGTGTATTGCTGTGTTCCATATAAAGCAGATATGCTTGTCAAATATAAATAAATTCAAATTCAAATGGTCGATATTTGGAGAAAGGTTGCATAAATTATGCATACAAAATATACTATATAATTATTAAAATAATCATTTGGAAAATTGTGAAGAAATGGGGTCAAATGTAAGGATATAATAGTTGAAGAAAACACTGTACAAAAATATGTATTTCTAGACTAATGGAAATATGTCCAATTTGGGCAAATGTTAGAAAAAAATATAAAGAATATGATGGGAATAAATGTTTTCTTTCACTTGAACCTTAAGATTAAAAAATAGTTTTAAAAATTAAAACAATACAAAAGGTGTAAGTTTCCCTGAACTCCTGCAGTCCTCTTTGTCAATTCCGTTCTCTTCAATTTTAAAAAATTTTTTGACCTCTTTTATTGGTTTTATTTATTTATTTTCACCCATCTTTATTCTTTGGCCTCTGTGGGCCTCCCATTGCAGTGGCCTCTCTCGTTGCAGAACACTGGCTCTGGGTGCATGTGCTCCAGAGCGCGGGCTCTAATTGGACACACCCGCCCTGATGCTCCATGGCACGTGGGGTCTTTGTGGGCCAGGGTTCAAACCGGCGCCCCTTGCACTGCAAGGTGGATTCTGTGCAGGGTGTAGAATCTTAATTCCCTGACCAGGGACTGAACTTGCACCCACTGCAAGGTTTAAACATTTATTTCATACATAATTAGAAATTGACTTAATTGTTTCCTGTTATGGAGATGAAAAGAAGCCAATGAAATATCCTTAGATGGGGCACTGGATGATTGTTCTGTGATTACTTTAGATATAACTGAAGGGGGAATATGTCAGAAGTCAGCCTTAGTATGTTAAATATTTAAAGGGAAATCAGAAGGTAAGGACCAGCACACAGGATGTGGAAGATCATGGTGAAATGGATATGATCAAGGAGCTGCAGATGGAATTGCCAATGGATGTAACCCTTTGAAGAGCAAGACTAGTGTATAGGCAGCCATAAACATTATTCCTGTCCTTTGACTTAGAATACTTAAAAAATATGTTGAAACACTGATGTAAAAGATGCAAAATCCTCATGTATAGTGATGTGTATTGCTGTGTTCCATATAAAGCAGATATGCTTGTCAAATATAAATAAATTCAAATTCAAATGGTCGATATTTGGAGAAAGGTTGCATAAATTATGCATACAAAATATACTATATAATTATTAAAATAATCATTTGGAAAATTGTGAAGAAATGGGGTCAAATGTAAGGATATAATAGTTGAAGAAAACACTGTACAAAAATATGTATTTCTAGACTAATGGAAATATGTCCAATTTGGGCAAATGTTAGAAAAAAATATAAAGAATATGATGGGAATAAATGTTTTCTTTCACTTGAACCTTAAGATTAAAAAATAGTTTTAAAAATTAAAACAATACAAAAGGTGTAAGTTTCCCTGAACTCCTGCAGTCCTCTTTGTCAATTCCGTTCTCTTCAATTTTAAAAAATTTTTTGACCTCTTTTATTGGTTTTATTTATTTATTTTCACCCATCTTTATTCTTTGGCCTCTGTGGGCCTCCCATTGCAGTGGCCTCTCTCGTTGCAGAACACTGGCTCTGGGTGCATGTGCTCCAGAGCGCGGGCTCTAATTGGACACACCCGCCCTGATGCTCCATGGCACGTGGGGTCTTTGTGGGCCAGGGTTCAAACCGGCGCCCCTTGCACTGCAAGGTGGATTCTGTGCAGGGTGTAGAATCTTAATTCCCTGACCAGGGACTGAACTTGCACCCACTGCATTGGAAGGCAGAGTCTTAACCACTGGACCACCAGGGAAGTTCCTGCAAGGAGGATTCTTTACCCACTGGACCACCAGTGAAGCCCGTTCTCTTCACTTTTTAAAGTTAAACTTTTAAACACATATTTATATAATAAAAAAAGAGAATGCATTTTATCTATAGCTTACCTTTCTTAAACAATACCTAGAGGTATTTTCTATCTCTATAGATTTACTTGATTCTTTTTGCTGGCTGTGAGATGTTCTACTGTGTTAAGGGATTTTTGAGTGTTTTCATTTTTTGTTGTGACAAACAGCCTTGGAATTGTGCATATATTGTGATGTATCTGTTAAATTATTGTGGTGGGGCTTCCCTTGTGGCTCAGTGGATAAGAACCCGTCTGCCAACGTGGGAGACCCAGGTTCGATCCCTGATCCGGGAAGATCCCACATACCACAGAGCAGCTAAACCCACACAACAACAAAGACCCAGCACAGCCAAAAATAAATAAATAAAAGTTTAAAAAAAAATTATTGTGGTGATCAACCTGTACAAATGAAATCTCTGGGCCAAAGGCCACATGTATTTTAAATTCGGATGGGTTTACAGCCAAATTGCAAACCAAGGGGCTCTGCATACTTATATTCTACCAATAGTGCCAAGGTATCTGATTTTTGACATCTTTGCCAATGCTAGATGTTATAATGTTTTATACTTATGGCATGGGAGGGAATGTAACTTTTCAATCATGTGTTGGAAATTTATACTTTTAAGTGAAATACCTGCCATCTTTCTTTATTCATGGTTTTATTGGATCTTCACATTTATCTTACTGGTATGTAGGAGTGTTTTATTCCTAAGAGGTATTGACCTTTTATTTCTTAAATTGCAAATAATTTCTTGGCACCTTCTATTATTACACACAATTCAATGGTATAGTTAAATCTATCAATCTTTTCCTTTATAGTTTCAGAGTTTCTATCCTATTTAGAAAATCCTTGGTTATCTAAAACAGAAATATTTCCCATTATTACCTAGTCTTTCATACTTTTACTCTTTAATTTTAATTCTTTAATGTATGAGAACTTTTAAAATTTATGGAGTGAGGTAGAGGATTTAACTTTTTTCTTACCATGTGGTTTGTCATTTATGAAATAGACTTTGTTTTTTCCATGACATCTTTATCATGTACAAGCTTCTATATGTCCATAGATTGCAAGTGAATTCTATTCTGGTTATTTGTTTGCCTGCTTGTAGCTCAATATAACATTTTAATTATTGTAGCTTTATAGTTTATTGATATATCTGAGAGGAAATGACCCCTTCTTCCTGAGAAAACTTAGACTGCGTGATCCAGAGCCACGATGTCTGGGCTTCAAAACACTAATCTGCTGTTGGCTAATTATATGAACCTGGCAGTTTGCTTTTATCTCTGTTTCTGTTCCCTACTCTTAAATGTGGAGATAATGATAGTGCTAAAATAGTTTCATTGAGTTGAGATCAGAGACTGTGGCTTGTGTGATTTCTGTTTTTTAAAATCTGTTATGATTTTTTTGTATGGTCACATAGTCAATTTTAAATTTACATACAGTGTAAATTTTTGTAAATTTACATAGTTTCAACATAATGAATAGTTTCTGTTTGGTGGACGTAAAGCTCTAACTATATTAAAGCAAGTTAGCTGTGCTGTTCAAATCTTCATATTTTTACTCTTTTAATTTTTTTTTTAATGTGAAGATATGCACCCACTGTCAAACCAGCGTAACTAAAGCTTTCACATTTTTCGAGATAACTAATATTTAATATGTACAGCTGCCAACTTATTCTGTTTTCTTTAAGTGGTGCTTCATTTTTGTGGTTTTCTCCCCGCTTCTGCTTCTTGCTTTGCTGGGTAGCTCAACTTTTCTTTTTTCCCTTCGTGATTTGGAAATCAGATAACCATGTCCATTTCTAGGTAGTGTCCTTAAATTTTCCTTCATTCTGATGAATTGAATATTTTATTATTATGAAGTTGCTCTCTTTAACATTCTTTATCTTAAAATCTACTGTACCTAATATTAATATGTAGCTGCATTATCATTCTTGAGATTAATGTCTGAACCAGAATGTATTTTTCAGTCTTTTGATTTTCAGCTTATTTGTATTTTTATGTTTAATATATAAAACTATGACTCTTATAAACAGCTTTTATTTGTATCTTTTAATTTGATCCACCTCACTCTTTTTTTTTTAACTTTTATTTTACTTTTAACTTTTACAGAGTTTTGTTGTTTACAGATATGACAAAGTCCCTGCCATTCAATTGGAATAGTTAATCCATAAGGCAATTGATATGGTTTGGTTGAAGCTGTCCACCTTGTCATTCGATTTTTATTTGTTCCATCTGATCTTATTTCTCTTGCTCTGTCTTCTGTTAGTCTAATCAAATACTTGTTAGCATTTCACTTTATCTCCTTTATTTTAGTTATACCATTTAAAAAATTTATATAGATTCCCTTTAATATCATTTATCTTTGAAACTGGCTTCAGACCTGTGGAAAACACTTTCTGTTTTTAAAATCTGTTTTTGACTCTTAAATGTGGAGATAATGATAGTGCTAAAATAGTTTCATTGAGTTGAGATCAGAGACTGTGGCTTGTGTGATTTCTGTTTTTAAAATCTGTTATGATTTTTGTATGGTCACATAGTCAATTTTAAATTTACATACAGTGTAAATTTTGTAAATTACATAGTTTCAACATAATGAATAGTTTCTGTTTGGTGGACGTAAAGCTCTAACTATATTAAAGCAAGTTAGCTGTGCTGTTCAAATCTTCATATTTTTACTCTTTTAATTTTTTTTTTAATGTGAAGATATGCACCCACTGTCAAACCAGCGTAACTAAAGCTTTCACATTTTTCGAGATAACTAATATTTAATATGTACAGCTGCCAACTTATTCTGTTTTCTTTAAGTGGTGCTTCATTTTTGTGGTTTTCTCCCCGCTTCTGCTTCTTGCTTTGCTGGGTAGCTCAACTTTTCTTTTTTCCCTTCGTGATTTGGAAATCAGATAACCATGTCCATTTCTAGGTAGTGTCCTTAAATTTTCCTTCATTCTGATGAATTGAATATTTTATTATTATGAAGTTGCTCTCTTTAACATTCTTTATCTTAAAATCTACTGTACCTAATATTAATATGTAGCTGCATTATCATTCTTGAGATTAATGTCTGAACCAGAATGTATTTTTCAGTCTTTTGATTTTCAGCTTATTTGTATTTTTATGTTTAATATATAAAACTATGACTCTTATAAACAGCTTTTATTTGTATCTTTTAATTTGATCCACCTCACTCTTTTTTTTTTAACTTTTATTTTACTTTTAACTTTTACAGAGTTTTGTTGTTTACAGATATGACAAAGTCCCTGCCATTCAATTGGAATAGTTAATCCATAAGGCAATTGATATGGTTTGGTTGAAGCTGTCCACCTTGTCATTCGATTTTTATTTGTTCCATCTGATCTTATTTCTCTTGCTCTGTCTTCTGTTAGTCTAATCAAATACTTGTTAGCATTTCACTTTATCTCCTTTATTTTAGTTATACCATTTAAAAAATTTATATAGATTCCCCATATATTGCAATATGCATTTTTTACTTGTCACTGTTGAGTCAATAGTACACCATTTTATGTACAATGTAAAAAATCTTTACAAAGCATGTTTTTCTCATGCTTTTGGTACATTGTCTTAAATTTCACTTTTTTGCATAAGTGCCATGAAGTATTTACATTGTTCTGTCTTAGCAATCAATATACTTTTACAGAAATGATCATTTTAAAGTAGCTACCATTTCCAGTACTCTTTATTACTTTCATATTTGTTTTTGCTTTGGAATTAGATCCCTTTAGCCTAGATAACTTCCTTTATTTCTTTTTGTAGGGCAACTTTGCCAAGAATGAATTCTTTTTGCTTTATTGAAATTGTCTTCCTTTTGCCTTTACTTTAGAAAGGTATTTTTGTGAGTTATGGAATTCTTTTTTTTGTTTGTTTTTGTGCCACTTCTATTGGTCTTTCATTTATCTATTTTCATCCGTCTTTGTTCTTTGGCCCGTGTGGGCCTCCCA
The DNA here is from genome assembly GCA_022376925.1 of Tragulus kanchil. Lineage (NCBI taxonomy): Eukaryota > Metazoa > Chordata > Mammalia > Artiodactyla > Tragulidae > Tragulus > Tragulus kanchil. The sequence continues at coordinate 166,826,131 of JAIOJX010000005.1, forward strand.
TCACAGTGGCCTCTGTTGTCGCAGAGCACCGGCTCTGGGCACATGTGCTCCAGAGCTCCGGCTCAGTAGTTGGACACATCAGTCCAGCCACTTTGTGGCACATGGGATCTTCCCAGGCCAGGGATTGAACAGGCACCCCTTGCACTGCAAGGCGGTGTCCTTACCCACTGGACTATCAGGGAAGCTTGGTTATAGAATTCTTGATTGACACTTTTCTTTCAGCACTCTAGAGGTGACTTTAAATTGTCTTGTAGATTTTAATATGTCAGTGAAAAGTCAGCCATCACTCTTACTGTCATTTTTCTGAATGCCATATACTTTTCTGTTGGCTGATTTTAAAACGTTCTTTTCATTTTTTTTGCATGATGTGTCTACGTTGGTCTCAGTTTTTGAATGACAAAGTCCCTGCCATTCAATTGGAATAGTTAATCCATAAGGCAATTGATATGGTTTGGTTGAAGCTGTCCACCTTGTCATTCGATTTTTATTTGTTCCATCTGATCTTATTTCTCTTGCTCTGTCTTCTGTTAGTCTAATCAAATACTTGTTAGCATTTCACTTTATCTCCTTTATTTTAGTTATACCATTTAAAAAATTTATATAGATTCCCCATATATTGCAATATGCATTTTTTACTTGTCACTGTTGAGTCAATAGTACACCATTTTATGTACAATGTAAAAAATCTTTACAAAGCATGTTTTTCTCATGCTTTTGGTACATTGTCTTAAATTTCACTTTTTTGCATAAGTGCCATGAAGTATTTACATTGTTCTGTCTTAGCAATCAATATACTTTTACAGAAATGATCATTTTAAAGTAGCTACCATTTCCAGTACTCTTTATTACTTTCATATTTGTTTTTGCTTTGGAATTAGATCCCTTTAGCCTAGATAACTTCCTTTATTTCTTTTTGTAGGGCAACTTTGCCAAGAATGAATTCTTTTTGCTTTATTGAAATTGTCTTCCTTTTGCCTTTACTTTAGAAAGGTATTTTTGTGAGTTATGGAATTCTTTTTTTTGTTTGTTTTTGTGCCACTTCTATTGGTCTTTCATTTATCTATTTTCATCCGTCTTTGTTCTTTGGCCCGTGTGGACCTCCCATCACAGTGGCCTCTGTTGTCGCAGAGCACCGGCTCTGGGCACATGTGCTCCAGAGCTCCGGCTCAGTAGTTGGACACATCAGTCCAGCCACTTTGTGGCACATGGGATCTTCCCAGGCCAGGGATTGAACAGGCACCCCTTGCACTGCAAGGCGGTGTCCTTACCCACTGGACTATCAGGGAAGCTTGGTTATAGAATTCTTGATTGACACTTTTCTTTCAGCACTCTAGAGGTGACTTTAAATTGTCTTGTAGATTTTAATATGTCAGTGAAAAGTCAGCCATCACTCTTACTGTCATTTTTCTGAATGCCATATACTTTTCTGTTGGCTGATTTTAAAACGTTCTTTTCATTTTTGGTTCTCAGCGATTTGTCTATGATGTGTCTACGTTGGTCTCATTTGCATTTTCTCTGCTTAGGTTCAGACAGATTCTTGGAGCTACGGTTTGATGTCTTTCATCAGTTGATTATTCTCAAGGCATTGTTTTTTCAAATATTTTGTTAGCCCCACCTTGGCTCTCCTCTCACTCTGATTCTTCAGTTACATTTATATTAGACAAGTTGATATTATTCCATAGGTCTTGGATAGTTTGTTCTTTCTTTTAATCCCCTCCCTGTGACTTAGTTTAAGATAGTGTCTATTGACTTTTTTCTTTAAATTCACTAATTCTTTTTTCTATTCTATCTGTTACTTTGGTAAGTCCATGTAGCAAATGTTTTATTGCAAGTGTTTATGTTTTTCATTTACAGATTGCTAATTTTCCTTTGATTCTTTTTTAGTTTTAATTTCTTTGTGATGTTTTCCACCTATTTACCTATTCATCTTTTCCCTAGAATTGAACTTATTTTACAGTAGAGCATCCTTTTCTGCTATATATCCATTGTTAGGATGATCCATGGTTCTGTTTTTCTCTCTTGATTACGGATCACATTGTCTGTTCCCTTGCTTGTGTCATAAGTGTTAATCATATGTTGGACATTGTAAATCATACATTGTGGAGATTCTTGACTGTTATTGTCCTTTAAAGAGTGTTGAGTTTTATTCTTGTATGCAGTTAATTTACTGTTGAGTTACCTTCATCCTTGAAGCCTTGGTTCTAGGCTGTGTTTCAATAAGTCTTTGTTGGTTTTGCCTTAGATCTTAGGGTGAATCCTTAAGTCTTAGGGTGTGTTTCTTACTCCTGTGGTTTGACCTTTTTGAGGTTTCAGTAGAAAGTGCAACTTGGTGAAACTTCAACTCCAAGCTTGATCTCCTGGCTGCTGAAGTCTCTCCTTCACTCTTTAGACGGAAGCTGTTTCTTTCTTTCTTTTTGCAAATACGAACATATATATTAATTATGCTAAATGTACCACAGAAACTCTGGATTGCCCACTTTGTGGAAGAGAGCACTTAACAAGACCAAACCTTTAATGGAGATGGGGCAATTCCTTATTATTTAAGTAATAATATTTTGCAGAAGAAGAATCCACATGCCCAGCCATATTTACAATTTTGCCAGTCAAAACTGTCCACACTGAGATTTCTGAATATTCCACTTACAGAAATCTGGTCACTAACAGGTGTACCCAAACAATAGCACTAGTAAGTATTATTCCTACAACCAGTTACCTCAAATATTGTTTTTCACAACAACAGAAAATTTGAAAACTTAGTTAAACCCCAATCTACAGTTGCTAAAACAAATGCTACATGGGGATTTTCAATTAAATTGGAGTTTCCATGGGACAAATCTTTTTTTTTTTTTTTTAAAGATTTATTTATTTATTTATTTTGGGCGGGGTTTGGGGAGGGAGGGGAGCGGGCAGGCCACTTCTATTGGTCTTTCATTTCTCTGTTTTCATCCGTCTTTATTCTTTGGCTCCTGTGGGCCTCCCATCGCAGTGGCGTCTGTTGTCGCAGAGCGCCGGCTCTGGGCGCGTGCGCTCCAGAGCTCCGGCTCGGTGATTGGACACATGGGTCCAGCCGCTCCGCGGCACGTGGGATCCTCCCAGGCCAGGGATCGAACCGGCGCCCCTCGCACTGCAAGGCGGTGTCCTTATCCACTGGACCACCAGGGAAGCCTCCATGGGACAAATCTTAATTAACTTAAGGTAGCAAACTTAGTTCTGTGGTCAAAGGCCAATGTTTATAGGTTTCTTCTGCTGCTGCTTTTTAAAAACAAATTTGGCCTCTTTTATTGTTTTTTTTTATTTCTTTATTTTCATCCATCTTTATTCTTGGGCCCGTGTGGGCCTCCCATTGCAGTGGCCTCTCTGGTTGCAGAGCACTGGTGCATGCGCTCCAGAGCACTGGCTCGTAATTGGGCCCACCGGCCCAACCCCTCCGCAGCACATGGATCTTCCCGGGCCAGGTATCGAACCGGTGCCCCTTGCACGGCAAGGCGGGCTCTTTACCCACTGGACCACCAGGGAATGAGTTGTCTCACTTTTGCCTGAGATGACTCATTACTAAAAATCTGCATTACCCTGAAACACAAAGTAAACGTTATACGGAGTTTGATCTACTAGTTAACTAGGTTGTTGTTGCTTAGTTGATACATTACAAACAACTCTTTCACAGCCCCACTGTCTGTAGGCCTCCAGACTCCTCTGTGCAGGGGATTTCCCAGCAAGAATACTGGAGTGGGTTGCCATTTCCTTGTTTATGAGGCTGTTTCTTCCCATTGGTGCAATTTGTACTCTTCTCCATGTTGCAATCTCTGACTTTGCCAATGATTTGAAGGAAATTTGTGCATGAGATTTTGGGTTCCCCCTCTCTGTCTAAACTTCTGAACAGGGATGGGCCGCCTTTCTTGTATTATCCAGTATTTTCTTCCCATATACTTTATCTTTTCCATAATTATTTTCATATTCTGCTTTGCTAATTGGTACCCCTTGAAGCTTTTCAGCGTTGGTATGGATTTTACATTTTTCATTCTTTTTAGTGTAATTTTGAGAGGAGAGATAGACAAAACATATGAGTTCAATTAGTCTTTGTGAACTAGATGTTCTATCTTTAAAAAATATTTTTCAAATTTTTCTTTGATATAATGTTTATATTTTTATATTAAAAATCCATTGATTCTTTCCCTCGTGGATATTTTTATGGTTTCCTGAGTCATAATGTAAATGGTCTCTTCTTTGCTGGTCTAAAATCCCACCTATTTTCCAAGACTCGGCTCAGAATTTGCTTTTTTGTGAAATCTTGTCTAAATATATTAGCTCTCAATGTATGTAATACTGATGATAGAGTTCATAGAAGTCCCACATAAATCTTTTCTTAATGATGGAAATGCTTGGTTTTTTGGATGTATTCTATTTTAGTTTAGTCTTGTAGACTAGTAAAAATGTCTTCATTCATGTAATGAGAACATATTAGATTTAAAAAATACTCATACCTTCTTTATGAAAAACACATAAGAAACAGAGCCACTTAGGATTTGTTTTTTTTTTTCAGATGCAAAATGTCCTTTTATTGTTTCCCAAAAGTAGCAGATTGGGGCTGTTTGGCTCCATGAGTGGTGATATTGATGGTAGTGATACCTAATATTGATTGAACACTTACTGTGTGCCATTATGGCAGTCTACCCTTTAAATCCTATGAGGTAGGAGCTTGATAACTCTTCATATTTTTGGATGAGAAATCCAAGGCTTAGAGAGGTTAAGAACTCACCCAGTGTCACACTGCTAATAAGTGGAATGAAAATGCCTTCCGCGAAACATTTAAATTGAGTGTTTAATGCGATGCAACAGTTGACATCAGATTTCGGTAGAGAGGGGAGAGAAGGGGCTGGTGGTGCGGCTTTCTGATAATTAAATGACCCTGACAACCTCACTGAAGCCATGGACATGAAGGGGTTGATGTACGCTGAGCAAATGGAACTCTGACATTTTACCAGAAGGCACCACGGAGTGAATTATATCCTACCCATGTCTGGCCTGGGAGAGTCTTGAGGCCTCGTCTCATCTGTCTTCCCCTCCTCTTTTTTTCTCTCTTTAGCAGAGGGCCTCAGTCATATCCTCCTTTTTGGTCAGAGGCAGAGGCAAACCTAGACCCTCAGTCTCTTGACTGTTCTTGGCCCCAGGGTCTGCTCAGCACGTGACTTCCTCTGCTCCCAAAAAGACACAAGGCCTGCGCATTTGCGTTTGGGCTCCTCTTTCCCCATCACATCCGAATCATTCGACTGCAGCTATGTGTCTTGATGGCCTCTGGGGGGTGCTAGTTGGGAAGCCGCTGTTCCTGAGTCATAATGTAAATGGTCTCTTCTTTGCTGGTCTAAAATCCCACCTATTTTCCAAGACTCGGCTCAGAATTTGCTTTTTTGTGAAATCTTGTCTAAATATATTAGCTCTCAATGTATGTAATACTGATGATAGAGTTCATAGAAGTCCCACATAAATCTTTTCTTAATGATGGAAATGCTTGGTTTTTTGGATGTATTCTATTTTAGTTTAGTCTTGTAGACTAGTAAAAATGTCTTCATTCATGTAATGAGAACATATTAGATTTAAAAAATACTCATACCTTCTTTATGAAAAACACATAAGAAACAGAGCCACTTAGGATTTGTTTTTTTTTTTCAGATGCAAAATGTCCTTTTATTGTTTCCCAAAAGTAGCAGATTGGGGCTGTTTGGCTCCATGAGTGGTGATATTGATGGTAGTGATACCTAATATTGATTGAACACTTACTGTGTGCCATTATGGCAGTCTACCCTTTAAATCCTATGAGGTAGGAGCTTGATAACTCTTCATATTTTTGGATGAGAAATCCAAGGCTTAGAGAGGTTAAGAACTCACCCAGTGTCACACTGCTAATAAGTGTAATGAAAATGCCTTCCGCGAAACATTTAAATTGAGTGTTTAATGCGATGCAACAGTTGACATCAGATTTCGGTAGAGAGGGGAGAGAAGGGGCTGGTGGTGCGGCTTTCTGATAATTAAATGACCCTGACAACCTCACTGAAGCCATGGACATGAAGGGGTTGATGTACGCTGAGCAAATGGAACTCTGACATTTTACCAGAAGGCACCACGGAGTGAATTATATCCTACCCATGTCTGGCCTGGGAGAGTCTTGAGGCCTCGTCTCATCTGTCTTCCCCTCCTCTTTTTTTCTCTCTTTAGCAGAGGGCCTCAGTCATATCCTCCTTTTTGGTCAGAGGCAGAGGCAAACCTAGACCCTCAGTCTCTTGACTGTTCTTGGCCCCAGGGTCTGCTCAGCACGTGACTTCCTCTGCTCCCAAAAAGACACAAGGCCTGCGCATTTGCGTTTGGGCTCCTCTTTCCCCATCACATCCGAATCATTCGACTGCAGCTATGTGTCTTGATGGCCTCTGGGGGGTGCTAGTTGGGAAGCCGCTGTTCTTAATCAACACACTCTTTGCTCAAAAGGAAGTCCTTGCTCCAACATCTCTCCCCTGCTACCACCACTTCCAGTTACAAGACGAAGCAATCTGGATGTCTCATGTACAGCATGGTGATTATGGTTAACGATACTGTGTTATATATTTGAAAGTTGTTTGGAGAGTAGATCTCAAATGTTCTCTTCACAAGAAAGAAATGGTGGTCCTGCGGCGTGATGGAGGTGTGAGCACTCCTGTAGGGAGCGGGTTGCAGTCCATGGTACCAAGCCAGAGCATCTGCATCTTCGACTTGCATAGTGTCCACTGTATCTTGGTCAAGTTGGGAAGAAAGAAGTCCTCACAGTTCCCTCCCAGGTACTTGTCACACGTCCATAGGCTATGAAACAGGGGTGTCTTCAGGCCACGAGAACGTGAGGTGACGAGCCAGCCATGCCTGAGGGTGGTGTCCGCTCCTCATGGTCAGCTGGACCGGAGGCTTCCTGTGCACTTGTTCTGAGTGTCAGGACAAGGGATGAACCCTGAAGTTCTGGGGTGGTTTTACTGGAGGTGCCTTCTCTGCACATTCCAGCTTTAAACACTGAGGATCACCATGTGTCCCCCTCGAGTGTGCGCCCCTTGGGCAGCGTGTCTGCAGCTGGTGTGGCACTGCTGTCTTTGGTCTAGTTCCCTGGTCCTTGGAGCAGACATGGGTGACATAACGGGCAGGGAGCCACTCCCCTCACTTAAGATAGCATTGCAATCCCCTCCATTCCTTCCCTCCCAGAGCCTCGGCCGCGCCTGCACTGAGCCCCACTGTGCCAGAGGAAGGATGCCACACGCCTGCCTTGCCAGCCCTGGTCACGCCTCCAGTGGAAAGCAGGGCTCCTGGATGTTGGGTTCCATCCAGGCCTGTCTTTCTGGCCTGGGAACTTGCCAGTGCAAGAGGACTTGCCAGGAATTATGGGGTGCAATGGAGTCAGGGGCATGGGGGGAAGAGCGGCAGTGCTCAGAGCAAGGCGACAAAGTAGAGTGGAGGACACCAGGGAGCAGCTTGGCCTGGGGCCATCCGTGCCCTCATCTAGGTCGACCTTGCCGCTGGCTCTCCAGCCCCAGGGCCTGCCCTTGGAACGGCTTTGCCACGAGAAATAGCAGCTTCTTTCTTTCTGCATGCTTACCTTGTGCCAGGTGACAGTCTCATGCTTTGTGGGCAGTTAGCTCTTCTCACCCGTACAACATGATGAGGGTCCTGCGATGTTTTTTTTTTTTTTTACTTTACAGGGAGCAGGTGTGCTGAAGTGTGGGGAGGGGCATGACTTGTCCATGGTCATGTCCTCATGGGTGGGGAGGTAGAATTGGAGTCCAGGTCTGCCTGGCTCTGATCTCTCTGTGTTCCTGTTGCTCTGTACCTCCGGTTGGGTGGGGGGTTCTCTTTGTCCTGAGCCACTCACATGATTCTCTGGTGGCTCTGTTGATAAAGGATCACCTGCCATACAGGAGCCCCAGCTTCAATCTCTGTGTCAGGATGATCCTTTGGAAAAGGAAAGGGCAGGCTGCTTCTGTATGCTTTCCTGGGAAATCCCATGGACAGAGGAGCCTGGTGGGCTACAGTCCATAGGGTCACAAAGAGTTGGACCTGATTGAGCGACTATACCACCACCCACATGATGGCCTGCTGCCAGCTGTGCCTCGTGTGGATCTTGGTCATGACAAGCCTATAGTCAGATGTGCCTGAATCTGTCACGGAGGCTCCCAGAATCTGGAGCCAGACTGCCTGGCAGCCAGTGCTGCCCCACCTCGGCTTAGGTTACTTTAACCTCTCCTTTCTCAGTTTACTGACCTGCAAAATGGCGATAGAAATCGTACCTGCTAGAACTTGTCAGGGGATAAATACTTGCAGAGCGGTGTCTGGCACCCAGGGAGCACGAATGTAAACAATTTTTTTCTTGCTAAAATGTATTTTATTAATTTTATTGAAGTATAGTCACTTTACAGTGTTGTGTCAGCTTCTACTGTATGCAGAGCAAAATGAATCACCATATATATACATTAGAACCCCTCACTGTTAAGTTTCCCTCCCATTCAGGTTGCCACCCTGTGTTAAGGAAGAGCGGCAGTGCTCAGAGCAAGGCGACAAAGTAGAGTGGAGGACACCAGGGAGCAGCTTGGCCTGGGGCCATCCGTGCCCTCATCTAGGTCGACCTTGCCGCTGGCTCTCCAGCCCCAGGGCCTGCCCTTGGAACGGCTTTGCCACGAGAAATAGCAGCTTCTTTCTTTCTGCATGCTTACCTTGTGCCAGGTGACAGTCTCATGCTTTGTGGGCAGTTAGCTCTTCTCACCCGTACAACATGATGAGGGTCCTGCGATGTTTTTTTTTTTTTTTACTTTACAGGGAGCAGGTGTGCTGAAGTGTGGGGAGGGGCATGACTTGTCCATGGTCATGTCCTCATGGGTGGGGAGGTAGAATTGGAGTCCAGGTCTGCCTGGCTCTGATCTCTCTGTGTTCCTGTTGCTCTGTACCTCCGGTTGGGTGGGGGGTTCTCTTTGTCCTGAGCCACTCACATGATTCTCTGGTGGCTCTGTTGATAAAGGATCACCTGCCATACAGGAGCCCCAGCTTCAATCTCTGTGTCAGGATGATCCTTTGGAAAAGGAAAGGGCAGGCTGCTTCTGTATGCTTTCCTGGGAAATCCCATGGACAGAGGAGCCTGGTGGGCTACAGTCCATAGGGTCACAAAGAGTTGGACCTGATTGAGCGACTATACCACCACCCACATGATGGCCTGCTGCCAGCTGTGCCTCGTGTGGATCTTGGTCATGACAAGCCTATAGTCAGATGTGCCTGAATCTGTCACGGAGGCTCCCAGAATCTGGAGCCAGACTGCCTGGCAGCCAGTGCTGCCCCACCTCGGCTTAGGTTACTTTAACCTCTCCTTTCTCAGTTTACTGACCTGCAAAATGGCGATAGAAATCGTACCTGCTAGAACTTGTCAGGGGATAAATACTTGCAGAGCGGTGTCTGGCACCCAGGGAGCACGAATGTAAACAATTTTTTTCTTGCTAAAATGTATTTTATTAATTTTATTGAAGTATAGTCACTTTACAGTGTTGTGTCAGCTTCTACTGTATGCAGAGCAAAATGAATCACCATATATATACATTAGAACCCCTCACTTTTAAGTTTCCCTTCCATTCAGGTTGCCACCCTGTGTTAAGCAGAATTCTCTGTGCTATACAATAGGTTCCCATCAGCTGTCTGCTTTATACACAGTATCATTGACACAATGTGTATATGTGTCAATCCCTATTATTATCATATTCACAAGTGCTCATCTAAACATTTACCTACCCTTCTTCCTGCCCTGTTGTCAAAACAAAATGTCTTTTTCAGTGCCATTCTCCAATGGTCCTCTTGTCACCCTGACCTTATCTTGCCTGTGAGAGCCATTTGTTTATAAGAATTATGTGTCTCACTTCACGGTAGTCATTGTTTCCTTCTTGACCAAGTGGAACCTCTCCCTGGATGTCAGCAGGCATTGTTGGAAAACAGTGCCTGCCAATAACAGTCAACATAAAAAGCATCCAGTGACATTTGGTTAATTATCTGTGCTCTTTATGCCTAAAGTGTGACTTGTAGTTTTCATTTTGCTTCTCAAGAATGGGAATTGCTTGCTTTGAATTAATCTGGGAGCAATGTTTTTAAAAGTCTCCCTACTGCTATGTCAGCACGCAGAATTATTGCCTGAGGGTTTTCTTTTAACTTCTTAGAGGATCTGAAGGTGTGTTGAATAATTTTTGGATTCAATTTAATTATTTCAACTTTGAAACAAAGAAAGGAAGAGAGCTTTGTGAAGACCGTGCTCAGGAAAGAGGTGTCCCCTTGTCAGTTTTGTTCGCATGTGCCTGAATCTGTCAGGGAGGCTCCCAGAATCTGGAGCCAGACTGCCTGGCAGCCAGTGCTGCCCCACCTCGGCTTAGGTTACTTTAACCTCTCCTTTCTCAGTTTACTGACCTGCAAAATGGCGATAGAAATCGTACCTGCTAGAACTTGTCAGGGGATAAATACTTGCAGAGCGGTGTCTGGCACCCAGGGAGCACGAATGTAAACAATTTTTTTCTTGCTAAAATGTATTTTATTAATTTTATTGAAGTATAGTCACTTTACAGTGTTGTGTCAGCTTCTACTGTATGCAGAGCAAAATGAATCACCATATATATACATTAGAACCCCTCACTTTTAAGTTTCCCTTCCATTCAGGTTGCCACCCTGTGTTAAGCAGAATTCTCTGTGCTATACAATAGGTTCCCATCAGCTGTCTGCTTTATACACAGTATCATTGACACAATGTGTATATGTGTCAATCCCTATTATTATCATATTCACAAGTGCTCATCTAAACATTTACCTACCCTTCTTCCTGCCCTGTTGTCAAAACAAAATGTCTTTTTCAGTGCCATTCTCCAATGGTCCTCTTGTCACCCTGACCTTATCTTGCCTGTGAGAGCCATTTGTTTATAAGAATTATGTGTCTCACTTCACGGTAGTCATTGTTTCCTTCTTGACCAAGTGGAACCTCTCCCTGGATGTCAGCAGGCATTGTTGGAAAACAGTGCCTGCCAATAACAGTCAACATAAAAAGCATCCAGTGACATTTGGTTAATTATCTGTGCTCTTTATGCCTAAAGTGTGACTTGTAGTTTTCATTTTGCTTCTCAAGAATGGGAATTGCTTGCTTTGAATTAATCTGGGAGCAATGTTTTTAAAAGTCTCCCTACTGCTATGTCAGCACGCAGAATTATTGCCTGAGGGTTTTCTTTTAACTTCTTAGAGGATCTGAAGGTGTGTTGAATAATTTTTGGATTCAATTTAATTATTTCAACTTTGAAACAAAGAAAGGAAGAGAGCTTTGTGAAGACCGTGCTCAGGAAAGAGGTGTCCCCCTTGTCAGTTTTGTTCGCCTGTGTCTGAGATGTTTTGAAAATCGCTCTGGGGTTTTCTGCTGGCTGTGCTGGAAATCTCAAGTCCTTGCTCACATCAGGAAATCAGGAAGCAGGGCTCACTCCGGACTGAGCGGGGTGGGGTTTCACGCTGAATGGAGCAAGCCCTAAGTACAAATCAATGTCAGATATAAACAAGTCCGGGCACAACTTCTCCATGTGGCCTTGGGTTATGAATGCATTCCCTACTTGACTACAAGCTTCTCAAGAGGAGGACCCTGGACTTTTTTGTCCACTCACTTTCCCTCCCTGATCTGTACTTGGTACGTGGTAGATGCTCAGGAAACATTAACTGAGTGAATGATGTACCCGTAGGGAGGTGACCTGAGGTGACACTGTCACCTACTGGAGGCAGGAGCTCTTCCAGCTGGGACCTCCCGGGCCTGCATACAGGAAGACACAAATCAAGGCGTGCCCTTCCCACGTACTGAGCAGCATGGAGAGAAAGTTGCAGGAGGACACGGGTCACTAAAGGAACACAACTCTTCATCCCCAGGAAGAAATGCCTCGAAGGCCAGGAGCTGCACTGAGATGCCCTGCGGATTTGAAACGCTGTCAGCTCCCTGGGGAGCATGGCAGATCTCTGGTCCACCCTCGCTGGGCTCTGTCCTTTAGGGGCTGTGCATGGTGGGACCAGCAGGGAGGTGGCAAAGGTGGCCGTGGGGTAGGGCGGCCATGTGTGCATTTTGATTAAATGTCCAGACGCATGCTGGGCTTTGCTGGGTTTCCATCTCCTGCCCCGGCCTCCCCGTGGCCACGCCCATGACTTTCTGCACCACCTTCTGCTCAGGGGCCCTTAGTGGGAATTGCTTGCTTTGAATTAATCTGGGAGCAATGTTTTTAAAAGTCTCCCTACTGCTATGTCAGCACGCAGAATTATTGCCTGAGGGTTTTCTTTTAACTTCTTAGAGGATCTGAAGGTGTGTTGAATAATTTTTGGATTCAATTTAATTATTTCAACTTTGAAACAAAGAAAGGAAGAGAGCTTTGTGAAGACCGTGCTCAGGAAAGAGGTGTCCCCCTTGTCAGTTTTGTTCGCCTGTGTCTGAGATGTTTTGAAAATCGCTCTGGGGTTTTCTGCTGGCTGTGCTGGAAATCTCAAGTCCTTGCTCACATCAGGAAATCAGGAAGCAGGGCTCACTCCGGACTGAGCGGGGTGGGGTTTCACGCTGAATGGAGCAAGCCCTAAGTACAAATCAATGTCAGATATAAACAAGTCCGGGCACAACTTCTCCATGTGGCCTTGGGTTATGAATGCATTCCCTACTTGACTACAAGCTTCTCAAGAGGAGGACCCTGGACTTTTGTGTCCACTCACTTTCCCTCCCTGATCTGTACTTGGTACGTGGTAGATGCTCAGGAAACATTAACTGAGTGAATGATGTAACCGTAGGGAGGTGACCTGAGGTGACACTGTCACCTACTGGAGGCAGGAGCTCTTCCAGCTGGGACCTCCCGGGCCTGCATACAGGAAGACACAAATCAAGGCGTGCCCTTCCCACGTACTGAGCAGCATGGAGAGAAAGTTGCAGGAGGACACGGGTCACTAAAGGAACACAACTCTTCATCCCCAGGAAGAAATGCCTCGAAGGCCAGGAGCTGCACTGAGATGCCCTGCGGATTTGAAACGCTGTCAGCTCCCTGGGGAGCATGGCAGATCTCTGGTCCACCCTCGCTGGGCTCTGTCCTTTAGGGGCTGTGCATGGTGGGACCAGCAGGGAGGTGGCAAAGGTGGCCGTGGGGTAGGGCGGCCATGTGTGCATTTTGATTAAATGTCCAGACGCATGCTGGGCTTTGCTGGGTTTCCATCTCCTGCCCCGGCCTCCCCGTGGCCACGCCCATGACTTTCTGCACCACCTTCTGCTCAGGGGCCCTTAGTGGAGTCAGACCCATTTTCCCAGGTGCAGATCCCACACTCCCATCCCTTCTCAGGGGTTAGGTGCTTCGTCTGGTTGTGTTATGTCTGACCCTGAGGTTTATGTCTTCTGGAACATCAGCTTTTAAACACGTTAGCTTTGCTAAAGTTCTTTCATTTTACTTTAAAGAAGTGATTTTTTAAAATTGTAAAACAAATACAGGCCCGGGGCAGAAAACTTAATAGCAAGAAAAAAGTGAAAGAAAATTGAATTATCTGTGATCGTATTGCCCCAGGAAAGGCAGAGTTAACATTTTGGTCTGCATTTTTAAATTTTTCTGCCACTCATACCATGATACATAAGACATTTTTTTCTGCAGAAGAGGTGTGCCCTGTCGGAAATAAAATTTTGTAAGCTGCCCTTTTCACTTGGCATCATGCCCTCAACCTCTTTCTGTACCTATAAGGATTCTTCCCCAACTTGCTTTTTTAAGAACTGTAAATGCTGGCAAGATACGCTGCCACCAAATATGCCACTTTGACATGAAGACTTCTGGGGGCTGAGAGCAACTCAGAGGAAGCCAGTGCAGGAGAGGCATCCCCCTCCTACCCTTGCCCTATTTTCCTAAAAGCACAGCATTGACTTTCAGGGGTGTCCTTCCTCCCCTCTGTACCAAGAAGGACTGAGATTGGTCACTGGAGACGTCACAGAAGAGTCTACGTAACAAACTCTACAATTAGGCTTTATCCACTGTTATTTTCCTTCTACCTGTTAACCTCCCAGTGGCTTGCTGCCCTTGGAAGCCTTGCACTTCTTTCATTTGTCCCGTAATTTCTTCACTAGTCCGTTGTTCTCTCTTGGGGGTGCTGTATAAGCTGGAGTTGGAAGCCACTGCTTTGAGTTACTCATTTTCCCTTGGGTATCCACCATATATACACGAAGTATCATGTTAGTAGACGTCTAGTTCTTTTTCTCTTGTTATATTTGTTGTCTTTCGTCCTAAGAGCCTCAGCCAAGAACTCAGACCGTTAGAGGGCACATTGCTCTTACCCTCCCCTCCAGCTGCAGCAAGGTCCATTAACTTGGGCAAATAATCTAATAGAGTAAACAGACTGGAGCTGGACGTTAGTGGTCTGTCTCTGGTTTCTAGTTGATGTACATGCCCCTGTATTGAACAGTGTGACTCATTCTTGCCATACACATCTCTGATTAGACTCTTAGGTTTAATTCCTGGAGGAGGGATTTCTGGGTCAAAGCTTTTTTTCCCCTCTTCTTTCATTAGCTTGCCCTCCAGAAAGGTTGTACCTAGTAACATTGCTCCTTGCAGTGTGTTCTCTGTTGGTTTTTCTTATCATTCTTGCTCAAATGTCTCCTGATGGGGAAACCTCCCTGAACTTTCTGTTCAATGCCTCATGCCCCATCCTATCACCGTATCGTATCACCCTGTTTTATTTTTTAATAGCACTTACTTTAAACTGAAATGATGTTGTCCATTATTTATGGACGTCCCTGTTTATTGGCAGCTCACTCGGCAGGTTGTAAGCTCTGTGAGTGCTGAGCCCTTGCCTGCTGGGGGGGGTCACTGCTGTTCGGCCGTGCCTTTCAGCTATCAGTCATTTCCGTTATACTTGTGCCTCCTTGTGTGCAGCATAAATTTGCTGAATGAACATATGTTCATCCATAATGCCAATGACCCTTGTGTTATCCTGCATTTAAAAAAAGTTGTTGCTTTTATTCTAAACAAAGTGATGCCAAGCATCACTTTACCCACAGCTGGTGACCAGTGGCCTCAGGCGATCCTGTGAGTCCATTTGGTGGCCTAAGGGGTAAGGCCTTTTTCCCAAGCACTGACTAGGGCTTACAGTTGTTGTGGTTTGTTTCTTTTGGCTTAATTCTTTCTTTCTTCTTGAAAGTCTGTAGAGATAGTTTATCTAAGTTAGATTTTCACTTCTGATTTGCAGCCACTAATCTGCTAAAGGTTTCAAAGGAGAGAGCCACCTCATTAAAACTGTGGATACAATAAGAGTGAATAGTGGGTTTTTTGGCTGTGGTTTGTTTCTTATAGGAGGATGGTGTTGATCAGTTCAGTTCAGTTCAGTCGCTCAGTTGTGTCTGACTCTTTGCAACTCCACGGACTGTAGCACGCCAGGCCTCCTCATCCTCCACCGTCTCCTGGAGTTTGCTCAGACCCGTGTCCATGGAGCTGGTGATGCCATCCAACCCTCTCATCCTCAGTCGTCCCCTTCTGAATGAGCAAGGTACTGCAGTTCTTGTTACTGTGGCTGTTCTTCCCTTGAGTCCAGGGGGAAGGATGGTTAACATAGTAGTTAGATGTTGAACAACTAGCATACCTAGAAATGACTGGCCGTGGCTGTGCATCTGGGACACGGCTGGGACTGCTGTCTAGGACCGTGCCTCTGGACTATGAATCAGGCTTCTGTCCAAGGGTTTTATCAGCAGCTTGGATAAGGACCCAGAAGGTAGGCTTATCAAATTTGCGAATAACACAAAACCAAGATGGAAGGGTAATATGTAGGATAATAGAATCAAGATTCATAAAAATCTTGGCAGGAGTGATGGGTCTGAAACTAACAAGGTGAGCGCTAACAGGATTACATGTGAAGTCCTGCATCTCCCTTCGCGAGAGCCGGCTGCAGCTGCCAGTGGTGGGAGGGGCCTGCTTTGAAGGCAGTTTGTGTAGCGAAGGCCTGGTAAGGCCCGTGGGTTTCCTAGATGCTCACTTACAAAATTCATTATGCTTAACATACTATTAATAGCAGCAGGGTCTGCCTCCAGATCTCAGGATGGCAGACTGCTCATAGCAGTCCGTCCTGGAGAACTTCTCCCCGTTGCTCATCTCCCCACAGCCTCAGCCAACTCACATGGTGTTCAGACCCCAGCTGGGCTCCTTCTCTGAGGCACCTTCTCTGAGCCTGTACGGTGGACTGAGTTGTGGCCTCCATGTTTTCCTTGTTACAGTCTCCCCAAACTGAGTGGCTGTTGTCTCTCGGTGCATTTTCCTCTTTGGACGCAGGGCTCCTGGAAGGCAGGGACTGTGGCTGCCTTTCTGAATGCTCCATTCCGAGCACACAACGGAGGCCAGTGCACGCCCTGGTTGGGGCTATGTCCGTTCTCGAAATATGGGTGAGGGTTTTGGACTCCACATGGTTGGATCTCGTGTGCCCCTTTCCACCAGGTAGTGACTGGTTTGGAGAATGGTGGCCGCTCAGCCGTAGCATGTTCAGGTGTGGGCTGCCAAGAAATGAGGGTGCGGGCCACCCCAGGAGTTTCCGGGAAGTGCGGGGAAAGGCAGGGAGAAGAGTCGCCTCAGGTTACGTGAACGCGAGAATGAAGACAGCTTGGAGCCATCCAAGCACATACGGCCACTAAATTGGTAGGAGCCGAGTCATCGACCATAAATGCTGAACTGGGGAGAGAGTTTTTAAATTACAAGTGGAAAAGCTGAAAGATAATGCTAAAAACAGCTGTAACAACAGCTAACCCGCACAGGACCCTCCCTGGATGTTGCTTTGTGTCACCAAATCCTCACAGCCTCCCCAAGCAGGGATTGGTGCTCCTCCATCTCCATTAAGCAGATCAGACTCCAAGAGCTTGGTAAGCAGCCGATAACCAAAGCCTGTTCCCATGTTAAGGGCCTCTGATGCTGGGAATCTTCTGTCTGAAAGTTAAGCAGCATTTCTTCCTGGATCTGGGACGTGTGGGAGTTCAGTGGTCGTGGGGTTGTGCCTGCTTTCTAGAGTCCTTCCCACCTCCCCCATCTGTGGTTTGATGCCAGTGCTCACTGGCTCATTCAGCTGCTGTGCTAACACGCAGACATTGGTCATGGTTGAGCCTCGAGGCATTGTGGGGTGAGGGAAGACCTCACAGATCTGGAAGCCCAAAATACTGGAGTGGGTTGCCATTCCCTCTCCAGGGGATCTTCCCAACCCAGGAATCAAACCCTGGTGTCCTGAATTGCAAGCAGATTCTTTACCGTCTGATCCACCAGGGAAGCTGTGGTGGTTGTGGTCGAGGTGGTTAGAAATCTGTTGTCCAGATAAACTGAGCGTGTCCAAGAAAACAAAATTGACTTAATCTTTTCACACTGTGCATGTGCTATGTGGAGCTTTTCCTACCTAGTAGGTGTCAGGGCAGAGGGAAGGGGCAGAACCAAATTGTTCTAATTTTTCAAATTGTTGAACTCTACAGGCCTCCTACTGCCAGAGGGTTCAGTATCCAGGCCTTGCTGCCTTTTGTCACGCTGACTGCCCTTGGCTTTGTCAGTCGTCTGTGTGTGTGTGTGTGTCTTCAAGGTAGTTTCTATAACTCTCTTGGATAGCCAGGAATATGCTTACAGACCATTTGCTAGAGGAAATGTGAGTAAACAGGTCCGTGGCATTTTCCTCTGAGACTACAGAGAAGGATGGTTCATTCCTCAACACATTCTTGGGAACACCTGTTAGACGTCAGGCAGAATTCCAGACCGTGGTGACGTAGCAGTGGCCGAAACAAGAGACCGCACCCTCACGCAGCTTATATTCTACTCGCGTGAGAAATACCAGATTAAATGAGTGCACAAGTAAATGTACAGTCTGTTGGGTGGTGATGATAAGTAGAGAAAAATACATGGGTGAGGAGGAGAGAGAGGGCACATTTGGGATGCAGTGTTGCTCTTTCAGGTTGAAATGTTTGAGAAGACCTGGCGGACAGATGTTCAGCTCAGTTCAGTTCAATCGCTCAGTCATGTCCTACTCTTTGTGGCCCCCTGGACTGCAGCACGCCAGGCTTCCCTGTCGTTCACCATCTCCCGGAGCTTGCTCAGACTCGCGTCCATTGAGTCGGAGATGCCGTCCAACTGTCTCATCCTCTGTCGTCCCCTTCTCCTTCTGCCTTCTGCTTTTCCCAGCATCAGGGTCTTTTCCAAGGCGTCATCTCTTCTCATCAGGAGGCCAAAGTGTTGGAGCTTCAGCATCAGTCCTTCCCATGACTATTCAGAGTTGATTTCCTTTAAGATCGACTGGGTTGAACTCCTTTCAGTCCAAGGGACTCTCAAGGGTCTTCTCCAACATGACACTGTGAACAGGACAGATGTTACTTGAACAGAAACTGAAGGAAGTGAGGAGGGAGCCCGGCAGGTGTCGGGGAAGAGCGTTCCCAGTAGAGGGAACAGCCTGGACACGACTCAGGTCAGGCTTGCTCGGCAAGTTCAGGGAACCTCAGGGAGGCCAGTGTGGTCAGAATGGAGTGAGTGAGTAGTGTCCGGATCACTGGGCAGTCGATTCCAGGCCCTGGGTCCAGCTGCCTTGTGTCCATCCGCTAGTCCCCACTGTCCAGAAGCCCCCGTTTGCCCCTGAGAGACAGGGTGGGGAGGAGACACACCCAGAATCATAGCTCTGGGTCGAGAGCCCACGTTCTAACCTCGATCCAAATGACTCCAGAGTCTCTGCCCCTCCCACTGTGCGGGGCGGGCGGCGACTCCACTCTCCCTCTGCTCTGCAGAGCCACCCTCCTGGTTCCCTGGGCGCACGCCGAGCTCGGGGGGCCCGGTCCTGCAGAGGTGTCCACGGTTCACCAGGAGCGGAGCTTCTCTCCCTCTCCTCCCTGAGGTGCTCCCTGTCCAGGTTTCAGCCTCTTCCCTGTGGAAGCTCTGCGGGGAGAGTGATTAAATGAGTGCACAAGTAATACAGTCTGTTGGGTGGTGATGATAAGTAGAAAAATACATGGGTGAGGAGAGAGAGGGCACATTTGGGATGCAGTGTTGCTCTTTCAGGTTGAAATGTTTGAGAAGACCTGGCGGACAGATGTTCAGCTCAGTTCAGTTCAATCGCTCAGTCATGTCCTACTCTTTGTGGCCCCCTGGACTGCAGCACGCCAGGCTTCCCTGTCGTTCACCATCTCCCGGAGCTTGCTCAGACTCGCGTCCATTGAGTCGGAGATGCCGTCCAACTGTCTCATCCTCTGTCGTCCCCTTCTCCTTCTGCCTTCTGCTTTTCCCAGCATCAGGGTCTTTTCCAAGGCGTCATCTCTTCTCATCAGGAGGCCAAAGTGTTGGAGCTTCAGCATCAGTCCTTCCCATGACTATTCAGAGTTGATTTCCTTTAAGATCGACTGGGTTGAACTCCTTTCAGTCCAAGGGACTCTCAAGGGTCTTCTCCAACATGACACTGTGAACAGGACAGATGTTACTTGAACAGAAACTGAAGGAAGTGAGGAGGGAGCCCGGCAGGTGTCGGGGAAGAGCGTTCCCAGTAGAGGGAACAGCCTGGACACGACTCAGGTCAGGCTTGCTCGGCAAGTTCAGGGAACCTCAGGGAGGCCAGTGTGGTCAGAATGGAGTGAGTGAGTAGTGTCCGGATCACTGGGCAGTCGATTCCAGGCCCTGGGTCCAGCTGCCTTGTGTCCATCCGCTAGTCCCCACTGTCCAGAAGCCCCCGTTTGCCCCTGAGAGACAGGGTGGGGAGGAGACACACCCAGAATCATAGCTCTGGGTCGAGAGCCCACGTTCTAACCTCGATCCAAATGACTCCAGAGTCTCTGCCCCTCCCACTGTGCGGGGCGGGCGGCGACTCCACTCTCCCTCTGCTCTGCAGAGCCACCCTCCTGGTTCCCTGGGCGCACGCCGAGCTCGGGGGGCCCGGTCCTGCAGAGGTGTCCACGGTTCACCAGGAGCGGAGCTTCTCTCCCTCTCCTCCCTGAGGTGCTCCCTGTCCAGGTTTCAGCCTCTTCCCTGTGGAAGCTCTGCGGGGAGAGTGTTTATCTAGGTCAGAATTGGAATACATTAGAAGTTGTTGTTTGGGGACAGGACATGGAGCAGGACTGGCCTCTGTTAGCAGGGGCGGGTGAAAGTGCCAAGTGGCCCTTTCCAGGGCCCTGGGGTGGCGCAGGGAGAGGCGGGCTCTTGTGCAGACTGTGGGGCTTCATAGCACCGTGCTCCGAGGGGTCTCCGTGAGGCCTGAGTGAGTTAATGCATGTAAAAGCACTCAGGTGCTGGGAATAGTGTGGCTCCTTGGTCAGGTGTCCGCTGTGGTCACCACCATGGGGCTGGCCCTGCTCTGGCCCCAGGATGGAGGGAGAGACAGACAAGGGCTACATTCCCCATCCTAGCAGGGCCGAGCAGCAGTGAGCAAATATGTGCATGGTGATCGTGCCACACAGGGCATTTACAGTGTGATGTAATTGTGCCCGAGCAGATATAACTGTGTTAACATTTGAGGGGATCTTCTTCTCATGTCTCTTCTTCTCCTGTGTGTGTTTGCATGTGGTATACCTAACAGCATCAGCAACAAAAATGGGAGTGCACAGGGCTCCGCTTCGCCCCACAGTGCAGTGTCACCGCCGGAGTGTGGCAGAACAATGTCCCCAGAGACGTCCCCATCCTAGCCCAGGATCTATGAGGAAGTCCCTTTACATGTTGAAGGGAATTAAGTCGGCAGTTGTAATTAAGGTTGTTAACCAGTCAGCCTTGAGATGTGGAGATTGTCCTGGATGATCTGGCTGGAATTGGTCTAATTCCCTGAGTCCTTAAAAGTGGAAAAAGAGGGCTTCCCTGGTGGTCCAGTGGGTAAGGACACCGCCTTGCAGTGCAAGGGGCGCCGGTTCGATCCCTGGCCTGGGAAGATCCCACGTGCTGCGGAGCGGCTGGACCCGTGTGTCCAACTACTGAGCCGGAGCTCTGTCGCGCATGTGCCCAGAGCTGGTGCTCTGCAGCGATGGAGGCCACTGTGATGGGAGGCCCACACAGGCCAAAGAACAAAGATAAATAGATAAAACACCAATAGAAATGGCCAAAAAAAAAGTGGAAAAAGAGGCAGAAGATAAGGCAGAAATAGTTATTGTGGATAGGACTGGACCTACGGTGCTGGCTTTGAAGATGAAAGAAGGCAGGCACTGTCCAGAAGCTGGGAAAGGTAAGGAGGTGAATTTTTTGTTAGAGCTTTTAAAAATGAATGCAGCCTGGCCAGCACTTTGATATTCACTCGATGAGATCTGCATCAGACTGACCTCTGGAACGCATGTTGTTTAAAACTAAGAAGTTTGTAGTTATTTGTTACATTGCCAAATGGAAGGTAATACTAGAGGTGTTTTGTGGGGGGCTGCACCTCTCAGCTTTCCGGATCTCAGTTCTCCAACCAGGGATTGAATCCAGGCCTGTGGCCCCCGCAGTGGAAGCACAGAGCCATCACCACTGGGCCACCAGGGAATCCCCTGTGGTGGTTTATTAAGCCTGTGCCTTCTTCCCTAGACTGTGAGCTCCCTGAGGGCTGGGGAGTGCCTGAGTCACTCTGGATTCCAGTGCTGGGCACAGCCCTCAGGTTGAACAAACATTTGCTGAGCTCTGCACCTGATCAGGAGCTGCCCCTTAGTGTTAAGGCTGCAGTGGCCTCTGATTCTCTTCCCTAAATGCACACTCTAGTCTTGATGCTGCCCATTGGGAAAGGCCTCCAAGACTCAGGGAGGTGCTGCCAGGCCAGGCCACCCTCAGCCCCAACCACTGGCACAGGATGGGGGTGCTGCAGGCCCAGGATCTATGAGGAAGTCCCTTTACATGTTGAAGGGAATTAAGTCGGCAGTTGTAATTAAGGTTGTTAACCAGTCAGCCTTGAGATGTGGAGATTGTCCTGGATGATCTGGCTGGAATTGGTCTAATTCCCTGAGTCCTTAAAAGTGGAAAAAGAGGGCTTCCCTGGTGGTCCAGTGGGTAAGGACACCGCCTTGCAGTGCAAGGGGCGCCGGTTCGATCCCTGGCCTGGGAAGATCCCACGTGCTGCGGAGCGGCTGGACCCGTGTGTCCAACTACTGAGCCGGAGCTCTGTCGCGCATGTGCCCAGAGCTGGTGCTCTGCAGCGATGGAGGCCACTGTGATGGGAGGCCCACACAGGCCAAAGAACAAAGATAAATAGATAAAACACCAATAGAAATGGCCAAAAAAAAAGTGGAAAAAGAGGCAGAAGATAAGGCAGAAATAGTTATTGTGGATAGGACTGGACCTACGGTTCTGGCTTTGAAGATGAAAGAAGGCAGGCACTGTCCAGAAGCTGGGAAAGGTAAGGAGGTGAATTTTTTGTTAGAGCTTTTAAAAATGAATGCAGCCTGGC
Organism: Tragulus kanchil; assembly: GCA_022376925.1. Taxonomy (NCBI): domain Eukaryota; kingdom Metazoa; phylum Chordata; class Mammalia; order Artiodactyla; family Tragulidae; genus Tragulus; species Tragulus kanchil. The sequence continues at coordinate 166,848,505 of JAIOJX010000005.1, forward strand.
CAGCACTTTGATATTCACTCGATGAGATCTGCATCAGACTGACCTCTGGAACGCATGTTGTTTAAAACTAAGAAGTTTGTAGTTATTTGTTACATTGCCAAATGGAAGGTAATACTAGAGGTGTTTTGTGGGGGGCTGCACCTCTCAGCTTTCCGGATCTCAGTTCTCCAACCAGGGATTGAATCCAGGCCTGTGGCCCCCGCAGTGGAAGCACAGAGCCATCACCACTGGGCCACCAGGGAATCCCCTGTGGTGGTTTATTAAGCCTGTGCCTTCTTCCCTAGACTGTGAGCTCCCTGAGGGCTGGGGAGTGCCTGAGTCACTCTGGATTCCAGTGCTGGGCACAGCCCTCAGGTTGAACAAACATTTGCTGAGCTCTGCACCTGATCAGGAGCTGCCCCTTAGTGTTAAGGCTGCAGTGGCCTCTGATTCTCTTCCCTAAATGCACACTCTAGTCTTGATGCTGCCCATTGGGAAAGGCCTCCAAGACTCAGGGAGGTGCTGCCAGGCCAGGCCACCCTCAGCCCCTAACCACTGGCACAGATGGAAAGAGCATGGCCAGCTTGCTCAGCTCCCAGCTAAGGCGGCTTCCTTACCGAGAGAAGTCCTCATAAAGTAGAGGGATTCATGGGCAGAACTCAAAACATGCACACTTCTTTTTTGATGCTGGATACTGTGGCTCCCTTGTAACGTTTTTTAAAGGACCATTATTGATTCATTCAGCAAGGACATAAATGAAGCAAAGACAAACCAAAGAGAAAATTCAAACAAAAGAGTAAAGAACAGGAAAAGCTAAAAGAACGAAAAAAAGTGTCCCATTGACCTTCTGAGCCAGCCCCTGCCGGCCTGCCTTTGTAGCAAGGCTCTGGAGCAGGGGTGCCCCACCTGGGATGCCCAGAGAGTCTGATTTAATTGGTCTGGGGCAGGGCAAGGGCAATGCAATGTTTGAAAGTTCCCAGAGTGAGTGTCCTCTGCAGCAGGGATTGAAAACCACGGCCCCGGGGCATTCTTGCTTTTCTCTGTTCTCCCTTTAGAAGCCTCCAAACTCATTAAGTGGTGTGACTTGGAGACCTCGCAGGTGTTTTACAAATGGAGAGACCAAGGTCACACGGCCAAGGCCGCCACCTGTGGACTTCTCCTGCCCTCGATAGATCCAGTTGGTGCTGCTGGCGGCCTCAAGTCATGATCCCGCCGACTTCTAGGCGTGAGTGACTTTCTTTCAAGTTTTCACACCTTCTCTGACTTCTTCCCAAAGACTCCTTCATCTTTTAAAACTTTTTTTTTTCAATTGGAGTATAGTTGATTTACAATGTTGCATTAGTTTCTGCTTAACAACAAAGTGAATCGGTGTTACACATGCATATATCCATTTTTTATTTTCAGATGTCTTTCCCATCTAGGTCATTACAGGGTACTGAGTAGACTTCCCTGTGCTCTACAGTAGGTCCTTATTAGTCCTCTGTTTTATATACAGTGGAGTGTATGTGTCAGTCCCTATCTCCCAATTTTTCCTACCCCTCTTCCCCTCTGGTAATCAGAAGTTTGTTTTCTGCATCTGTGCCAAATGCTCCTTTAAAAGATCAGCTGACAGAAGTCGTACAGATGGCTGATAAACACATGAAAAGATGCTCACCATTGCTTAGTATTAGAGAAATGCAAATCAAGACTGTAATGAGGTATCACTTGACACTGGTCTGAATGGTCATCCTCAAAAAATGTACAAACAGTAGATGCTGGAGAGGGTGTGGAGAAAAAGGAAGCCTCTCGCACTTTGGGGGAGAATCTGAATTGATCCAGCCCTGAGGGAGAACAGTATGGGGATTCCTTTAAAAAGCTAGGAATAAAACTGTCGTATGACTACTGGACATATACCTTGAGGGAATCACAGATGAAGAAGACATCCGTGCCCCGTGTTCATTGCAGCGCTGTTTGCAGAGCAACCTAGATGTCCCTCAGTTCTAATGAGGTTGGTGAACCTACAGCCCGCTATATAGAGTGAAGTAAGTCAGAAAAACAAATATCGTATATGAGTGCATGTATATGGAATCTAGAAGGATGGTGCTGATGAACCTATCTGCAGGGCAGCAGTGGGGGCGCAGACCCAGAGAACAGACTTGTGGACACAGTGGGGGAAGGAGTGGGTGGGACAAATTGAGAGTGGCTTGGAAGCATATACATGACCATATGTAAAATAGTGGGAACTGATGTATGACTCAGGACGCTCAAACTGGTCTGGGTGACAGCCTAGAGAGGGGGACGGGGTGGGAGGTGGGAGGGAGGTTCAAGAGGAAGGGGACATACGTATACCTGTGGCTGATTCATGTTGATGTGTGGCAGAAACCAACACAATATTGCAAAGCAATTATCCTCCAATTCAAAAGAAGAAATTAAGAAAATTAAATACTGTTAATTAAAAAAAGATCAACTGACGCTTTGGTGCAAACATGGCCCGTCTGTCTCCACCCTTCCCTTGATGAGGCAGGACAACTTGGTGAGCATGAGCGCAGGCTCTGAGAGCTGGCCGCACTGAACTCTGTGGCCTCTGAGAGCCTCAGCTTGACCGTCTGTAAAATGGGGATAGTCCTAGTAATACTCCGTTGCAGTTGTGAAGCTGAAAAGATGTACAGTGCATTCACAGTGCCCTGAACTGTGTGTGGTATGTGAAAGCTAGGTGCTATAGATAATATTATTGTATTAAATTACTGTTAATAGAGGGAATGGAATGGGAGATCAAGTGTCATAGTTAGTCCAAGTGTCAGTGGATGCATCATTTGTCACTGCTGCTTTTCAGCTTTCTTTGGACAGTGCCTGGTGGTGGTCACTCCTTGACTGGACAAGAGAATCTTCTCTTGGAGGAAGTAATTGTGAGTCTCCAAGCAAGTGTAAGCGAGGGCTCACTGGGCATTTGCCCTGTTTATCCTCCCAGCCTTGAGGTCAGCCTTTTCAGGGCCCTCTCCTGTAAGGGCCCAGGCTCCTCGGACAGAGCTGAGCCCCTCACTCACTGTAGCATTCAGAAGGGACCTGCTCCCTCCTCCTGTGTGTCTACTACATGAAAACCTTCCATGCAAGCAATTGCAGAGTGGGGTAATAAGGAGGATAACAGGGGGAGATAATTGTGGATAAATCAGCTTGATTACACGCTTTCCCAAACTTGATTATCCGAATTTGCACGGCTGTGCAAAATCCCAAAAGCCAATTAAGACCTTCCAGTAAGGACTGTGGATCTGGGGGAAGAAGCTCTCGTGAGTCTAACAGGTTGGCTGAGACGCTGAGGATATTGAGAACAACTCTTCTGCTTTGTATTTTTTAATACGTATTTCAGAGATAGCCAGAGAGATTTATTGTCCTGTTTTTAAGCAAAGCAATGACATGTACAGGAGGGAAGCTCCCCCTCTTCTGCTGCCTGGGCCTACGGTGATGTAGACTCCCTGCTGCTGTATGGTGAGGTGACCTCTCATGCTGGTTGGTAACACTGCAAGCTGCACTGGGCGCTGATCCATTTGAAGACACAGGATGCCGCTGATAAAAGAAAAAAGTTCAAGGAACTGTGGGAAGCCCTTTAAGGCAAGAAGCTGATGGTTTAGGTAATACCCTTCCCTTGATGAGGCAGGACAACTTGGTGAGCATGAGCGCAGGCTCTGAGAGCTGGCCGCACTGAACTCTGTGGCCTCTGAGAGCCTCAGCTTGACCGTCTGTAAAATGGGGATAGTCCTAGTAATACTCCGTTGCAGTTGTGAAGCTGAAAAGATGTACAGTGCATTCACAGTGCCCTGAACTGTGTGTGGTATGTGAAAGCTAGGTGCTATAGATAATATTATTGTATTAAATTACTGTTAATAGAGGGAATGGAATGGGAGATCAAGTGTCATAGTTAGTCCAAGTGTCAGTGGATGCATCATTTGTCACTGCTGCTTTTCAGCTTTCTTTGGACAGTGCCTGGTGGTGGTCACTCCTTGACTGGACAAGAGAATCTTCTCTTGGAGGAAGTAATTGTGAGTCTCCAAGCAAGTGTAAGCGAGGGCTCACTGGGCATTTGCCCTGTTTATCCTCCCAGCCTTGAGGTCAGCCTTTTCAGGGCCCTCTCCTGTAAGGGCCCAGGCTCCTCGGACAGAGCTGAGCCCCTCACTCACTGTAGCATTCAGAAGGGACCTGCTCCCTCCTCCTGTGTGTCTACTACATGAAAACCTTCCATGCAAGCAATTGCAGAGTGGGGTAATAAGGAGGATAACAGGGGGAGATAATTGTGGATAAATCAGCTTGATTACACGCTTTCCCAAACTTGATTATCCGAATTTGCACGGCTGTGCAAAATCCCAAAAGCCAATTAAGACCTTCCAGTAAGGACTGTGGATCTGGGGGAAGAAGCTCTCGTGAGTCTAACAGGTTGGCTGAGACGCTGAGGATATTGAGAACAACTCTTCTGCTTTGTATTTTTTAATACGTATTTCAGAGATAGCCAGAGAGATTTATTGTCCTGTTTTTAAGCAAAGCAATGACATGTACAGGAGGGAAGCTCCCCCTCTTCTGCTGCCTGGGCCTACGGTGATGTAGACTCCCTGCTGCTGTATGGTGAGGTGACCTCTCATGCTGGTTGGTAACACTGCAAGCTGCACTGGGCGCTGATCCATTTGAAGACACAGGATGCCGCTGATAAAAGAAAAAAGTTCAAGGAACTGTGGGAAGCCCTTTAAGGCAAGAAGCAGCAGTTGATTGGTTTAGTAGCATACTATTAGCCTCCTTTTACCAATATTACTTGACTTTTAAACTCAAATTGTCTCCTTTTTTAGCTTTCTTGAGATACAATTGACATATGAATGTGATAATCACTCAATCGTGTCTGACTCTTTGTGGCTCCGTGGACCATAGCCCACCAGGCTCCTCTGGCCATGGGATTCTCCAGACAAGAATACGGGAGTGGGTAGCCATTCTCTTCTCCAGGGATCTTCCTGACCCGGGGATCAAACCCAGGTCTCCTGCACCACAGGCGGCTTCTTTACCGTCTGAGCCACCAGGCAGCTGACTCAGATAGCTGACATGTAACATTGTGTGCAGTGTGTTGATTTGATATACTGGGAAGTATCCCATAATTAATATTTCTTTTCTTTTTGTGGTGAAATCTTTTAAGGTCTCCTCTCTTAGCAAACTTCAAGTGCATAATGCAGTATTATTAACTGTAACCACTGTGCTGCATGTTAGATTCCCAGAACTTACTCATCGTAGTAGATGGAAGTTTGTACTCTTTGACCAGGCTTTCCCAGTGGTAGAGAATCTGCCTGCCAGTGCAGCAGACGTGGGAGACCCGGGTTCGATCTGTGGGTCAGGAAGATCCCCTGGAGAAGCCAATGGCTGCCCACCTCAGTATTCTTGCCTGTAAAAATTCCATGGACAGTGGAGCCTGGCAGACTGCAGAGAGTCCAGCTGGACATGGCTGAGTCACTCAGCATGCACACATGCGGAACGCACGTCTCCCGATGTCTGCAGAGTGGCTCTGAGAGGTCCTGGGCTGAGTGGTCCCCACCTCAGGCTGACCAGCAGCCAGCCTGAAGCAGCTACGAGAGGGGAACACAGATGCCCGGCTGCCCAGCTGGGATGAGGGAGTCCCACACGGATCGGGGGGCAGGGCCCCAGACAGGACTCTGCCTGCCCGAAGTGGGGGCTGCTTCTCAGCTCCTCGGACTCCCTGTTGCCTTCCAGGGGTGCGAACCCGAGGTTGTCAGACCAAATTGTTCCGTGGAAGCCAGAAATCCAGATTGTGCAGTAAGACCTCCTGGCTTTTAAATATTGGTCACAAATCACACATTTTTAAAAAGCGTTGGTCCAAGGGTGACCAGCTACCAACCTGACCTGGTTCAGGGATGGGTATAAGAGTGTCGTAGAGTGCTATAAGCTCTGGGTAAGTTCCTAAAGACTTCTACTTAACTCAGGAAGAAACGGGTCACTGGGCATTGTAGCGCTGTAGATTGACTGGAGACCGAGGGCGCTTAGCCAAGAAACGTGCACTTTTCTCCCTCTTCTATGTTTTACCAGCTTTTTTGTTGTTGTTGTTGGAGTGACTTTTGTTTGCCTCTGTCTCAGATAGCTGACATGTAACATTGTGTGCAGTGTGTTGATTTGATATACTGGGAAGTATCCCATAATTAATATTTCTTTTCTTTTTGTGGTGAAATCTTTTAAGGTCTCCTCTCTTAGCAAACTTCAAGTGCATAATGCAGTATTATTAACTGTAACCACTGTGCTGCATGTTAGATTCCCAGAACTTACTCATCGTAGTAGATGGAAGTTTGTACTCTTTGACCAGGCTTTCCCAGTGGTAGAGAATCTGCCTGCCAGTGCAGCAGACGTGGGAGACCCGGGTTCGATCTGTGGGTCAGGAAGATCCCCTGGAGAAGCCAATGGCTGCCCACCTCAGTATTCTTGCCTGTAAAAATTCCATGGACAGTGGAGCCTGGCAGACTGCAGAGAGTCCAGCTGGACATGGCTGAGTCACTCAGCATGCACACATGCGGAACGCACGTCTCCCGATGTCTGCAGAGTGGCTCTGAGAGGTCCTGGGCTGAGTGGTCCCCCCACTCTCAGGCTGACCAGCAGCCAGCCTGAAGCAGCTACGAGAGGGGAACACAGATGCCCCGCTGCCCAGCTGGGATGAGGGAGTCCCACACGGATCGGGGGGCAGGGCCCCAGACAGGACTCTGCCTGCCCGAAGTGGGGGCTGCTTCTCAGCTCCTCGGACTCCCTGTTGCCTTCCAGGGGTGCGAACCCGAGGTTGTCAGACCAAATTGTTCCGTGGAAGCCAGAAATCCAGATTGTGCAGTAAGACCTCCTGGCTTTTAAATATTGGTCACAAATCACACATTTTTAAAAAGCGTTGGTCCAAGGGTGACCAGCTACCAACCTGACCTGGTTCAGGGATGGGTATAAGAGTGTCGTAGAGTGCTATAAGCTCTGGGTAAGTTCCTAAAGACTTCTACTTAACTCAGGAAGAAACGGGTCACTGGGCATTGTAGCGCTGTAGATTGACTGGAGACCGAGGGCGCTTAGCCAAGAAACGTGCACTTTTCTCCCTCTTCCATGTTTTACCAGCTTTTTTGTTGTTGTTGTTGGAGTGACTTTTGTTTGCCTCTGTCTCAGATATATCACAGTGGTCTCTGCACCCCGCGTCATTTTCTATTAGGAAATGTGTCTGGCGCGTAGAGTATTTAGTCCTAGAGGCCTCTGTGCTACTGGCCCCCCTGGAGAGGCGGGGCTCGTGCTGCCCAGGGGCTCTGGGCTCTAGGATGGCTTGGCAGCTGGGTTTCCCCGAGTCCCAAGTCCAGTGGTTTGGCTCTGCCCCTAGCCGCTGGCTGCTGCAGGGCTCACTTCCACAGGCTTCTCCTTACTCTTGTTCCAGTGCACCTACTGGCCGAAGCAGCATCTGAGCCAGGGAGAGGGGTTCTGATCACCCCAGACTCTGGGGTGCCTTTAACAGGAGCGTTTCCAAGTATGCCCAGGTGTGGCCACTCATTTTATGAATGACCTGACCTCCTTCTGCTTCTCTCCTTTTCCCTTTCTAATTTTTTTTTTTCATTACATTTCCCATTGTCACACTTTACTGAAATCCACTCAGAGCTAATAACACTTTCCAGGAGTATGAGCTGCTTTGGCTGATAAGACAGTTTTGTTAAGTGGCTTTATAGCCGGTGAGTGAAATCATTAGGAAAAATGGAAAACAAAATCCCTTTTTGTTGTGGAATTTTACCACACCATCCACTAGTTATCAGCACTTTTATTTATGGTTTTCCCCCACTGCCTTCCTTTTTTGTCTTTTGCTGGAGTATTTTAAAGCAAATTTCAAACATTATGTCATTTCACATCTAAAGACTTCAAAAGGTAACTTTAACCAGTGAGAATGAAGACAGTAACAAGCCCTCTCCTCGCCCGCTCTCCCCAAGCCCCAGTACCATTTGCATAAAGCTACTGTTAATTTCTTCAAATCAGGATCCAAGTAAGGTCCACTCATGGATATTTGGCGTGCGATATTTTAGGAATGTTTTTGCTTTGGAATTTTCCAGTGATGATGGTGTCATTGCTAAGTTGTTGATTGCTGAGTTCTTGAGGGCTCTGCTGACGATCCCAGATTCTCACTACATCCCAGCAGGGTGTTCTGCCCATTTTACAGATGTGGAAAAGGATGCAGCGATTTGCCCAGGGGCTATGAAGCCCTGACTGGACCCAATGTGTTAGCTTTTGCAGCTTGAGTGTAGGGAGACCAGGATTTTCTGTTTGAGTGCAGGCAATGAAAGCATATTCTGTCTTTTGTTGCTTCCTTCCAAAGGGAAGGCACCCTCTGCAGAAATGTTTCAAAATAATGTCTCTGAATGTTTGGCCTTTGGGGTGATCGTATGGCTTCTGGACACTGTGCTTCAGCAAAACAGGCTTCTGTTTACGCCTGAGCTCCATCGCAGGCATGCCCGAGTGTGTTCTGCTTTTCCTGAGAAGCAGAATTGCTGTTGAATGTGCCTCTGCGGTTGGAGATGACGCCTGTGGGGCGGTGACCACTGAGCAGAGAACAGCCTGGTCTGATATTGAGTCCATGCTAAGTCCTCATGTTCATTCCTCATCCTGGCCCTTCAGGGAGGTGGTGTGGTTCTCTTCACTCCCACAGGTAGCAGTGAGTCCCAGAGAGGCGATGTCACTTGCCCAAGGTCACAGCTAATACATGGCAAGGGTAGAGGGCAGGCTTTTCACTCCACAGCTCTGGATGCCACCGTCCAGCACTTCCATGACGACACTACCTTCTACACAGTTTCCCCCAGGGTCCTGCTCTGGGCTCTCACTGTGCCATGGCAAGTGTACAGTAAAGAGGGAAACCCCAGTTGCCACACCATCCACTAGTTATCAGCACTTTTATTTATGGTTTTCCCCCACTGCCTTCCTTTTTTGTCTTTTGCTGGAGTATTTTAAAGCAAATTTCAAACATTATGTCATTTCACATCTAAAGACTTCAAAAGGTAACTTTAACCAGTGAGAATGAAGACAGTAACAAGCCCTCTCCTCGCCCGCTCTTCCCAAGCCCCAGTACCATTTGCATAAAGCTACTGTTAATTTCTTCAAATCAGGATCCAAGTAAGGTCCACTCATGGATATTTGGCGCGATATTTTAGGAATGTTTTTGCTTTGGAATTTTCCAGTGATGATGGTGTCATTGCTAAGTTGTTGATTGCTGAGTTCTTGAGGGCTCTGCTGACGATCCCAGATTCTCACTACATCCCAGCAGGGTGTTCTGCCCATTTTACAGATGTGGAAAAGGATGCAGCGATTTGCCCAGGGGCTATGAAGCCCTGACTGGACCCAATGTGTTAGCTTTTGCAGCTTGAGTGTAGGGAGACCAGGATTTTCTGTTTGAGTGCAGGCAATGAAAGCATATTCTGTCTTTTGTTGCTTCCTTCCAAAGGGAAGGCACCCTCTGCAGAAATGTTTCAAAATAATGTCTCTGAATGTTTGGCCTTTGGGGTGATCGTATGGCTTCTGGACACTGTGCTTCAGCAAAACAGGCTTCTGTTTACGCCTGAGCTCCATCGCAGGCATGCCCGAGTGTGTTCTGCTTTTCCTGAGAAGCAGAATTGCTGTTGAATGTGCCTCTGCGGTTGGAGATGACGCCTGTGGGGCGGTGACCACTGAGCAGAGAACAGCCTGGTCTGATATTGAGTCCATGCTAAGTCCTCATGTTCATTCCTCATCCTGGCCCTTCAGGGAGGTGGTGTGGTTCTCTTCACTCCCACAGGTAGCAGTGAGTCCCAGAGAGGCGATGTCACTTGCCCAAGGTCACAGCTAATACATGGCAAGGGTAGAGGGCAGGCTTTTCACTCCACAGCTCTGGATGCCACCGTCCAGCACTTCCATGATGACACTACCTTCTACACAGTTTCCCCCAGGGTCCTGCTCTGGGCTCTCACTGTGCCCATGTTTATCCAGAAAATTTCAAGTGTACAGAAAAATTGAAAGAGCCAGAATGATTCCCCATACACTCCACCTAGATTAAGCAATTAATGTTTTATCCTGTTTGCTTTGTCTCTGTATTTATGTGTTATAGATATGCTTTTCTGAACTATCTGAAAGTAAGCTGCCGACATAGCAAAGTCCTAAACTCCCTAAATGTTTTAGCTGCTTCTCCAGAAATTTTCTACATGTCTGTGTTGTGACCACATTGAAGGAAATTATAATATTTCCTTGCTGTCATCCAATATCCAGCTCATTCTCTAGTTCCAAAATTTCCTGAGCCATCCTAAAAGTTTCTTTTTAATAGTAAAAAAAAAAACCAACCCTTTTTTTTTTGACCCCAAGATCCAGTCAGAGCACAATGGTTCCATTTTGTTGTCATGTCTTCAGATTCTTATAATATTGAATATTACAACTGTATGTCTGGACTTATCTGTTCCTCTGCCCTTGGATTTCTGACCAGCTGGAAGTTGAGTCCAAAATCTTGATTAGGTTCAGAGCATACACACTTGGAAGAATGCTTCATGGGGATGCCATGCACTCCATATGGCCTATGTCAGGGTTCTGCAGGGATCCGTGGTCCCAGCGTGACTACAGGTAGCGGATACAGGTTATTTCCACTTAAAAAAAGAACTGACGAAGAGCTGGTATGAGCAGAGCATCTTTGAGTCAGGAGCTTTCCCTTTGCCTTGCTGCCCGTTGCTGGTCCTCTCCCTTCCTCGCCTCTGGATGGATAGAGGCGTCTCCAGGCTTGACCCACTGTGTCCTCTGCCCCACCCCTCACCCCATCCTGCCCCGTCATAGTTAGGAGGACATAGCTGAGGAGTACATGTTTTAATCACCTCCTATTTTCCCCCTTGATGAGGGAGAGATTTCTGCACACTGTTCATGACAACCCACACTGGGCAGATGAGATTGAAGCAGTTTATTAGTTACTAATAAACTGTTACTAATAAACAGACTCACAGCCCAGGCAAAGAAGACACACGGGGCCACCCAGAGGCACGACGGACCACCAGGGGCGAGGCGAGGCGTGCTTTGTCATATCTGGGGGGTGGGGTGCTGCCTGGTTTCCACAGGAGGCTGTGATGGGCTTGTGGAGCCCATGGGCTGGCAGGGCGCTGAAGCCTGCTGCTCTGGGATAAGCAGGCCCTACACCTGGTCTCCTTGAGGAGGAGGGGTGTCTGGCTGAGGGAGCCGAGAGGGAAGGGGACTGGTGGGTAGGACATTTGAAGCCTTTGTGGTTGGAGGTGTGTGACCAGGGCATCATATCGGGCCTTATTTTTTGACGTTTCACTGTGGTACAACACACACCTACAGCACCCTCTCCCCGCGTGGGCACCCCCTTGGCACGTCATCTTATGGTGTGTTCTCACCCGTCACGACGGTCGTCTGAGGCAGGGCTGCTGCCAGCAGCACTGTATAGATGAGGAAACTGAGGCCAAGGAGGTGACGCGCCTTGACCAGGGTCCTGTGGCTGGAGGAGGCGACTGGAAAGCTCATCCAGGCCTCCCTCCGGAGTCTGCCCACTTGATTGAAAAGGACACGAGATTTAGAGTGAGGAGAGGAGGGTGAGAATCCAGACTCTGCCTTGAGGGGGCAGGTGCACTCGCTAAGCCCCGTCTTTCCATATGTTGTGAGTTCACTGCAGGGCAAGTGGGACCATCCTAAGACGAGGGTGGTGCTTCCAGGAGCTGTTTCTTACCTGGGCCATGACTGGTCTCCTGGATGCAATTCTCCTCCATCCAGGTGGAGGGTGGGTAGCTTTGATTAAGTCAACTGCCACGAGAGAATCTGCTTTTCTGAAGCACAGGGAAGATGGAGGTGGTGGGAGCAGCTTCTTGGGGTCTTCATTTTTCTTTTCACATCCTTCCTGGTGTGTTCGTCTTTCTCGTTCTCTTTCACAACAAACAGCAAACTGCTCTTTGCAGGGGTCTGACCTCAGTTGTTCACACTGCGTGAGAACTGAGATCGACATCCTCTGTTTTCCAAGAGTGAGGCCGTATTTCTAATTGTGGAAAATTTTGTCTCTTTTTAACATAATTGGAGATGCCATTACTTTGGTGGGAGGGGTGTGTGTGTGTGTGTGTGTGTGTGTGTGTGTGTGTTCCTCGACCTCCTTAGAATTCCAGAATATATGCTGAGGAGGATATGAAAACGTGGGCATTCTGTGACAGATAACGTCAATGTTTTGGTGGGCCCAGTGTTCACATCTCTAAAATGGGAACAGCAGTAATTTCTACCTCGTAGGATTTTTGAGAAGATTAAATAAAGTGATGTTGGAGAACACCAAGTAAAGCACTTGGCACAAGATGACTCCACATACGATAGCTCGTTACTGTCATTTTAGTTGTTACCCTTGTCTTTGGGGGTGGCCAAGTTCCCCTACCCAGGGTAAAACCTGTCTGGTGGAGGTCTCTGCTTACCAGCTCAAAGAGAGAATTCATCAAGGTGTTCTCTCAATGGCCTCTCCGTAGAACTGATGGAAAATCCAGAACGCCTCCTCCCTGCCGGAGGAGCTGCCTGCTGTTCTGTTGACCGTTTGTAAGTGTATTCCCTCTTGCCTGAGCGAGACCCGCTGGAGAGGAAAAGTCAATAGTGCAGTTAAGAAACACGCTCAGTGCTTTACTCTTGCATGGAAAGCTTTATCACATGTCTTGTGTTTTCCTCCTTCGGATATCGCAAGGTTCAAAAGGGACTTTCTAGGTGGTTGTTTGCTTATAGAGCCGCCAAAGGATATGGTAGTTGTTGGCATTCGTCTGTCCTGTCTGATCTCCTTCCCACGACATGAACCCTCATGGTCCCGGGTGGGGCCGAAGCAAGGAGGGGAGCTTGGTAGACCCGCCGTCCTGTCGGTCGTCAGCATCCTTCTTACTCACATTTGCAGGAACAGCAGCCAGTAGAATCAGCCTTGCCTGGACTCTCCGGTGCTCCAGGCGCTGTGCCAGATCCTGGCATTTATTCCTGCAGTATTATTACTCAAGATTTGTTATTGCCCCGCGTTGGCCATCCTGGGAGGCAGGGAAGGAGATCTGAAGTCACAGAGGTTAAGTGACTTTTTTCAAGTCACCCAGCTGGCAAATACCAAATCCGTGATACAAACCAAGTGTTATGGTCTTAAGTTCATATTTACATATAATTTTGTGTTATTTATGATGGAGGGAAAGGGTGTTGAAATTGGAGTCTAGTATATGGCAGAAATGTTAACCTATCTTGAAGAAAAGCATGTGATCAGTATCAAAGACCGTGAGTTAAAGGTCGTTGACAAAGCCGTGGAATCTTTTAAAGCGGATGGGGAGACCTTGGGGCTCGGAGGAACTGACTCTGAGTCCGAAGAGGGCAGAGGACAATGGCGTCATAGTCCCGTGGGCAGGGACCTGCTATTCCTGCTGCTGTGAGATCAGGATGGGCCATTCCTCCGGATTCCCAGCTTTGGGCTGAGTTCTTGCCACATTCAACAAGTGGACGGTAACAGATGCACACCCTGGGCTGGCGAGCGTCTGTGTTGTCCGAGTTCTGACACCTGTAACGAAAGGCCCAGACATCTCGTTGCCCAGTCAGGTGGCCCTTAGCATCCCACGACTGTAGTCTCCCCAAAGCAGAACCATGTATGTTTTATACACCAGGGTTCATAGGACAGTACCTGGCACATCCCAGGCACTCCGGAGGAGCTGCCTGCTGTTCTGTTGACCGTTTGTAAGTGTATTCCTCTTGCCTGAGCGAGACCCGCTGGAGAGGAAAAGTCAATAGTGCAGTTAAGAAACACGCTCAGTGCTTTACTCTTGCATGGAAAGCTTTATCACATGTCTTGTGTTTTCCTCCTTCGGATATCGCAAGGTTCAAAAGGGACTTTCTAGGTGGTTGTTTGCTTATAGAGCCGCCAAAGGATATGGTAGTTGTTGGCATTCGTCTGTCCTGTCTGATCTCCTTCCCACGACATGAACCCTCATGGTCCCGGGTGGGGCCGAAGCAAGGAGGGGAGCTTGGTAGACCCGCCGTCCTGTCGGTCGTCAGCATCCTTCTTACTCACATTTGCAGGAACAGCAGCCAGTAGAATCAGCCTTGCCTGGACTCTCCGGTGCTCCAGGCGCTGTGCCAGATCCTGGCATTTATTCCTGCAGTATTATTACTCAAGATTTGTTATTGCCCCGCGTTGGCCATCCTGGGAGGCAGGGAAGGAGATCTGAAGTCACAGAGGTTAAGTGACTTTTTTCAAGTCACCCAGCTGGCAAATACCAAATCCGTGATACAAACCAAGTGTTATGGTCTTAAGTTCATATTTACATATAATTTTGTGTTATTTATGATGGAGGGAAAGGGTGTTGAAATTGGAGTCTAGTATATGGCAGAAATGTTAACCTATCTTGAAGAAAAGCATGTGATCAGTATCAAAGACCGTGAGTTAAAGGTCGTTGACAAAGCCGTGGAATCTTTTAAAGCGGATGGGGAGACCTTGGGGCTCGGAGGAACTGACTCTGAGTCCGAAGAGGGCAGAGGACAATGGCGTCATAGTCCCGTGGGCAGGGACCTGCTATTCCTGCTGCTGTGAGATCAGGATGGGCCATTCCTCCGGATTCCCAGCTTTGGGCTGAGTTCTTGCCACATTCAACAAGTGGACGGTAACAGATGCACACCCTGGGCTGGCGAGCGTCTGTGTTGTCCGAGTTCTGACACCTGTAACGAAAGGCCCAGACATCTCGTTGCCCAGTCAGGTGGCCCTTAGCATCCCACGACTGTAGTCTCCCCAAAGCAGAACCATGTATGTTTTATACACCAGGGTTCATAGGACAGTACCTGGCACATCCCAGGCACTCCGTAAATGGTTGTTGAGTGAATAAATTACAGGCAAAGATGGAAGGTTACTATCTGCCTCCTGATGTGCTCCATCCTGTATAAGCAGACATGTATCCTAGGCTGCCTAAGGACAGGGAGCAATGAAAACAGGGCCACTAGCAGGAGAGAATGTGTGTGTATGTATGCGCGTGTGTGTGTTTGCGAGCCTGTGTGGACGTGCTCTGTATCTGTCACACTCTGAATGCTACCCTGGCTCGCCCCGGTCTGAGGATCCTCCGAGGGGTGAGGTGATGTTTTTATTTGCTGCTGGGCTGGGTCTGGAGAGACCCCTGTGATACAGTGCGTGACCCTGGAAATGCCTCTCCTCCTCCTGGCGGAGGGCTCAGGGGACCGCGGAAGAGTGGCAGGCTGCATGTCTGTCATCTGGCGGGAAGTAGTCACGGGCCGCCTACCGGAGAGAAAAAGGAGCATTCCAGGACGTTTTCATCTGTTTGACTTTGGCTTTGTTTCTCCTTTAGCTTTCTGCCTGCGCTTCACTCTGTCAGCATGCAGTCTCCCTCTGCCTCTTCTCTATTTCTGTCCCTTTTGGTGGGTTCTCCCTGTATCTTAAGAAATGCCTGCTTCTGCTTGTCTTCTGCTCGCTGAAGTTCTGGTTTGGTGTGGGTGTGTGGTGTGCATGAGAGAGGGAGGTAAAAATCTGGTTTAAGGAGGCTTAAAGCATCTATGCTCTGCATAGACTGGTGGTTCGGATGGTAAAAAATCCACCTGCAATGCAGGAGACCCAGGTTTGATCCATGGGCTGAGAAGATCCCTTGGAGAAGGGAATGGCTACCCATTCTATTATTCTTGCCTGGAGAATTCCATGGCCAGAGGAGCCTGGTGGGCTTCAGTCCATGGAGTCGCTGAAAAGAGCCTCATGGCTGTTTTATTCTGTATGAATGCCCCCTGATTGCTGTGCTTTTGAATCATCATTTTTACTTTTGTTCTTTTTTTCTGCCTCTCCTGTGACACAAGAGGTACTGGAGAAGATGATGGCAGGAGCCGTGCCAAGTGAGTTTAGATTATCCCTCGACATGACCCACCTGACTTCAAATCACGGAGGAGGCACGTGCTTCCATCACCCCTCCTGCAGGGGAAGGTCGTTTTGACCTCACAGAGAAGGCTGCCCTCTGCTCAGGCACAAGCATCAAGGGAGAGTTTAACAGCATGCTTTTGTTTAGATGTTTACCCGCTGTTTGTAGAGGGAATGCCGACTCCATAACTCAGCAGTGACATGAACTTTCTTCTAAAATAAACTCATTACAGTTTACAAAGTCTGAAGAAAAGTCACCATGCAGGTAGAGGGCAGATCAGGCAAAACTGGCCCCTTGGTTCTTACGTGGCCGGAGTTGGGAGGCACTGGCTTTCCCCGAGAGCTCTGTCTTTAGCGCTACAGCACTTTACCACAATCTTGTGAGAAATGAAGATTCTGAATCAGCGAATCTGGGATGGGGCCCGAGTTACTGCATTTTTAAAAAATAATTTATCTATTTATTTATTTATTTTTAAAGATTTATTTATTTATTTATTTTTGGCGGGGGCGGGGTTGGGGAGGGAGGGGAGCAGGCGGGCCACTTCTATTGGTCTTTCATTTATCCATTTTCATCTGTCTTTATTCTTTGGCTCCTGTGGGCCTCCCATCGCGGTGGTGTCTGTTGTTGCAGAGCGCCGGCTCTGGGTGCATGCTCTCCAGAACTCCGGCTCGGTGATTAGACACATCAGTGCAGCCGCTCGGCGGCACGTGGGATCTTCCCAGGCCAGGGATCGAACCGGTGCCCCTTGCACTGCAAGGCGGTGTCCTTACCCACTGGACCACCGGGGAAGCCCTATCTATTTATTTTTGGTTATGCTGGGTCTTAATTGATGCACGGGCTTTTCTCTGGTTGAGGCAAGTAGGGGCTGCTCTCTAGTACTGGTGCATTGCGGGCTGCTTATTACAGTGGCTTCTCTTTTTGCAGAGCATGAGCTTTAGGGTGTGCGGGCTCCAGTCGCTGGGGTGATGGGCTCAGTAGTTGTGGTTTCTGGGCTCTGAGTCAGCGGATCTGGGATGGGGCCCGAGTTACTGCATTTTTAAAAAATAATTTATCTATTTATTTATTTATTTTTAAAGATTTATTTATTTATTTATTTTGGGCGGGGGCCGGGTTGGGGAGGGAGGGGAGCAGGCGGGCCACTTCTATTGGTACTCTACTCTCTAGAGTACAGGCTCTATAGTTGTGGTACATGGGCTCCCACTGCAGTATTCTTGCCTGGGAAATTCCATGGACAGAGGGGCCTGGAAGGCTACCAGGAGTCCATGGAGTCCCCAGAGAGTTGGGCACAGCTTAGCATGCACACATGATTGGGCTTAGTCACTTTGCAGCATGTGGGATCTTCCCGGACCATGGATCAAACCCATGTGTCCTGCATTGGCAGGCAGACTCCTTACCACCGAGCCACAGGGAAGTCCGGTTTCTGTACTTTTAAGCAGCTCCATCCTGTGCCGATGCCCTGGTCTCTTGTGACCAGGTTTGGTCCGCAGACCAGCAGCATCCTCATCCCTGGGGAGCTTCCTGGAGATGCCAGCCCTGGACCTGCTCACCTGCAGTCCCCGCGAGGTTCCTGGGCACATTGTCCTTGGAGAAGCCCTGATCGTGCATGGTGCAGGGGAGTCAGGGGGGTCCTCTGCGTAGCGCGCCTTGCTGAGCTGGCGTTTGAATCTCACAGCTGAATTCCTCCCCTGGAAGCAGAGTTCCCACTTCTTGGTTTCCAAACTACGTTACAAAGAGTTCCTGGAAGAATGTCTCCAGACCTGGCATGCCCTCTCTTGGGATCACCCTTTCGTGTTTCCAGAGCTTTCCATTTCACCACCTGCCTACCTCTGCTCCCATCTGCATTTTGAGACCCATGTCCTCTGCGTAGCTGCCTCACTGTCTGGGTTCTCGGAGTTAGACACCCGTGGCTGGTGCGTGGGCAGAGGGCGCATCTGTCTTTCTTGGTGCTGCTGCTCCCATAGGGTACAGTTTGCCTGACAGATGTGCTCTGGCCGCAGCTGCTCAGGGTGGGGTGAGAATCGTGTGAAAGGCAGGGTACACAAGGCTTTAAAAAATGGCCGTGAGGATCGTGTCCCCTGGGAGACAAACGAGCTGAGGAAGGATGGTGCTCAGTGCCAGCTCCTCAGCCTTCTGACCAGACGTGTGCAGAGGCAATGGGAGTCAGGGTTCTGGGGTCTCTGAAAGTCTGACCTGCAGGACCAGTGAGTATGATGATGACAGCCTGTGGGGGACAGATAGTACCTGAGAGGTGGCTGCGGCCATCTCTCTCATCTTGCCTGCTTTTCATGGGTCTCTGCCCTGGCACTGCTGAGAGGTCAAGTCAGCCTGCCCCCCTTGAATCTGGGCCGACCTTCTGTAACCCAGCGATGCTACAAGACTTCGGAGGCTGGGTCAGAAAAACCATTTGTCTTCTGCCTGGTCCTCTTGGGATCCACATGTGGGATGAAGCCAGCAGCCATGAAGAATTCTGAGTCTGCTAAATGTTTCAAAATCCACATACCAAGCCCAGGCCCTACCCAGGTTGTCGGTCTGGGGTAAGGTGTCTCCAGTGGTTCAGACCCTCCTTCCCTTGTCACCTCTGACCTAGCCCAGCCTCCCATGATGCAGGTGAGGACACTGAGGCCCAGTGAGAAATGGCTTGTTCTGAGGCCCAGAGCAGCTTAATGGCAGCGCTTGGGTAGAGAGCAGGTTTCCCAGCACCCAGACGTCATGTGCTCTTGGGTCTTGGAGGAGGCTTGGAGGACTGTTAGCGGAACTTACCGTACACATCCATACAGGAGTCTTAGGCAGGCCTGCAGGCTCTGTTGTTCTCCCCCCGGGTTTTCTCTTGGTGGTGATTCTTTCCACCCAGCTGGGTGCCGTGGGTGCCGGGGGTGAGAGAGGTGAGAGAGAGGTGGGGAGGTGGATGCTGGAGCCGTTTGGTTCCTTGGGAGCGGCTCCCATCCCCCTCTCCCTTCCTGCTTTCCTCTCCTCTCCTCGCCCCAGTCTCAGCCTTCTCTTCTCCGGAAGCGTCTCTTTCTCGCTCTGCCCCCTGGTGGTGGTGATGGTGGAGGGTCTGGGGTAACGTGGCGGAGGAACGCGAAGGTTCTTGAAGGTTCTTTCTCTAGTCCTGTCTGCTGCTCCATCACCTTCGCTCCAGCTCAAGTCCATTTAGCCCTCAGAGACTGGGGACAGCCTGGCGAGACAAACGAGCTGAGGAAGGATGGTGCTCAGTGCCAGCTCCTCAGCCTTCTGACCAGACATGTGCAGAGGCAATGGGAGTCAGGGTTCTGGGGTCTCTGAAAGTCTGACCTGCAGGACCAGTGAGTATGATGATGACAGCCTGTGGGGGACAGATAGTACCTGAGAGGTGGCTGCGGCCATCTCTCTCATCTTGCCTGCTTTTCATGGGTCTCTGCCCTGGCACTGCTGAGAGGTCAAGTCAGCCTGCCCCCCTTGAATCTGGGCCGACCTTCTGTAACCCAGCGATGCTACAAGACTTCGGAGGCTGGGTCAGAAAAACCATTTGTCTTCTGCCTGGTCCTCTTGGGATCCACATGTGGGATGAAGCCAGCAGCCATGAAGAATTCTGAGTCTGCTAAATGTTTCAAAATCCACATACCAAGCCCAGGCCCTACCCAGGTTGTCGGTCTGGGGTAAGGTGTCTCCAGTGGTTCAGACCCTCCTTCCCTTGTCACCTCTGACCTAGCCCAGCCTCCCATGATGCAGGTGAGGACACTGAGGCCCAGTGAGAAATGGCTTGTTCTGAGGCCCAGAGCAGCTTAATGGCAGCGCTTGGGTAGAGAGCAGGTTTCCCAGCACCCAGACGTCATGTGCTCTTGGGTCTTGGAGGAGGCTTGGAGGACTGTTAGCGGAACTTACCGTACACATCCATACAGGAGTCTTAGGCAGGCCTGCAGGCTCTGTTGTTCTCCCCCCGGGTTTTCTCTTGGTGGTGATTCTTTCCACCCAGCTGGGTGCCGTGGGTGCCGGGGGTGAGAGAGGTGAGAGAGAGGTGGGGAGGTGGATGCTGGAGCCGTTTGGTTCCTTGGGAGCGGCTCCCATCCTCCTCTCCCTTCCTTCTTTCCTCTCCTCTCCTCTCCCCAGTCTCAGCCTTCTCTTCTCCTGAAGCGTCTCTTTCTCGCTCTGCCCCCTGGTGGTGGTGATGGTGGAGGGTCTGGGGTAACGTGGCGGAGGAACGCGGAAGGTTCTTGAAGGTTCTTTCTCTAGTCCTGTCTGCTGCTCCATCACCTTCGCTCCAGCTCAAGTCCATTTAGCCCTCAGAGACTGGGGACAGCCTGGCTTTGCCCCAGTCCAACTATCATTCTGGACTTCAACTCCTAGTTCGCTCTGGAGTCCTTAGAGTCTGTACATCCTTCTCTTAGTTCTTCCCTTATGCCCGCAATTGATCTTAGCAGGTGCGTATGGAGAAAAGATGCTTCGGTCTTGTTAATTCTTCCATCTTTCCCCATTTGGAACTGGCCGAGAACTATCTGCTGAGCAGCCTGTCTTCCGCTCTCCAGAGGCCGGATCGTCCACCAGAGTGTGGGCAGAAGCCACCTCCTCCCGTGCTCTGCCCTTACACCTCTTTTTTTGTTTTTTTTTTTTTTCAGTTTTACAGAGTTTTTGGATCCCTTCCAGAGAGTCATCCAGCCGGAAGAGATCTGGCTCTATAAGAATCCTCTGGTGCAGTCAGACAACATCCCCACCCGCCTCATGTTTGTAAGTACCATGACTTCATGGCTGATCGGACCTCTCTCCCAAGTGAGCCAGATGAGTTTCTATTTCTGCTTTCCCAACCCCTGCTGATGATGGCGAGCAGACTGAAAAAAAAAAAAAGGCGAGTGACCTGACAAGTTAAAATTCAATTCCAGATCAGGATGGTTGCCGCATGGTCACGTGAGAAGCAATTGCCGGATGCTTTGGAAAAGAAGGCCCTGCGTACCTGAGCAAAACCGGAGTTGTTTCCAGACACTTAGAATGGGAAAAGATGAGGAGCCAGTGAACAGAGTTGCTGCTCCATCTTCTTTTAAACTAAACCTCGATTTAGCTGTACTCAGACACCACGGGTAGCTCTGTTAACAACTTTTTCTGGACTTGGCTGGTCAGCTAAGCAGTGATGAGACCAGTATGTGCGACCCGACCCTGGATGGTGTCTCTGATCCTAGGGTAAATGGGCAAACACCCAAATACCTGGTGGTCATATTGGGACTGTTTTTACCTCTTCATTCTGCCCAATGTGGATGACAGCCTTTTACACTTTCCCTCTGATAGGCTTTCCTGTTGGTTCAGGAGGTAAAGAATTCCCCTGCAATGCAGGGATTGAGCCCTGGGTTGGGAAGATCCCCTGGAGAAGGAAATGGCAACCCCTGTCCCCAAGTATTCTTTCCTGGAGAATCCCATGGACAGAGGAGCCTGGTGGACTACAGTCCACGGGGTCACAAAGTGTCAGACATGACCGAGGGGCGAACAGGACTGTGTGCTGGTGCCTTGTTTGGGAAGGGCTGTTTCATTTGGAGCCACCCAGGATCCCAGTGAGGAAGAGGTCATTATTGCCTGAATTTTGCAGGTGCAAACCTGCACCCCAGAGAGATGAGGGAACTTGTCCAGAGCCCCAACAAGCTAGAGAGTGACAGAGGATTCGCTCCTGAGCAGCCAGCGCCGAGCCCCACTCTCAGCCGGGAGGCGCCCCTGCAGTCTGGAGCTGAGTGTCCCGGACTCCTTGCTGAGGCTGACCAGCTCCTGGAGAATTGCCTTCAGGCCTTTCTGTAGCCGAGGAAATATTGAAGTTCCTTCTTCTTACACGGCAAGAATGTAGCTTTGGAGTGGGCAGTCTTATAGCTCAAAGCTTATACCTATTGACCAGCCATTGTGTGTCCTGCCTTTGGGAACTCAAGTGTGTATTCCTGAGCTTTTATAGAGCACAGAAAGAATATTTTTGCAGTTTTAAAGAAATCCCCCCTATTTGAGCGGGGAGGGGCAAATCTTGTTCATCAGTGATGACTGGAAAAATTTTGGTGTTTCAGGCATCCCCAAGTGCCTAGTATACTATGGGCATTACAGTCTTGTTTTTAATTGCTTTTTCATAATTACTTTTCTGCTATAAAATAAACTGGGTGTCTGTAAATACCAGGAAAATTGAAAAATGTAGGGTGCTCGTGAATAAGGTATTCTCTTATACTCGTATATTAAAATCAGGTTTTTCCATTTATGGGTTTTCATAAATCCTTGGAATAAGCAGTGATGAGACCAGTATGTGCGACCCGACCCTGGATGGTGTCTCTGATCCTAGGGTAAATGGGCAAACACCCAAATACCTGGTGGTCATATTGGGACTGTTTTTACCTCTTCATTCTGCCCAATGTGGATGACAGCCTTTTACACTTTCCCTCTGATAGGCTTTCCTGTTGGTTCAGGAGGTAAAGAATTCCCCTGCAATGCAGGGATTGAGCCCTGGGTTGGGAAGATCCCCTGGAGAAGGAAATGGCAACCCCTGTCCCCAAGTATTCTTTCCTGGAGAATCCCATGGACAGAGGAGCCTGGTGGACTACAGTCCACGGGGTCACAAAGTGTCAGACATGACCGAGGGGCGAACAGGACTGTGTGCTGGTGCCTTGTTTGGGAAGGGCTGTTTCATTTGGAGCCACCCAGGATCCCAGTGAGGAAGAGGTCATTATTGCCTGAATTTTGCAGGTGCAAACCTGCACCCCAGAGAGATGAGGGAACTTGTCCAGAGCCCCAACAAGCTAGAGAGTGACAGAGGATTCGCTCCTGAGCAGCCAGCGCCGAGCCCCACTCTCAGCCGGGAGGCGCCCCTGCAGTCTGGAGCTGAGTGTCCCGGACTCCTTGCTGAGGCTGACCAGCTCCTGGAGAATTGCCTTCAGGCCTTTCTGTAGCCGAGGAAATATTGAAGTTCCTTCTTCTTACACGGCAAGAATGTAGCTTTGGAGTGGGCAGTCTTATAGCTCAAAGCTTATACCTATTGACCAGCCATTGTGTGTCCTGCCTTTGGGAACTCAAGTGTGTATTCCTGAGCTTTTATAGAGCACAGAAAGAATATTTTTGCAGTTTTAAAGAAATCCCCCCTATTTGAGCGGGGAGGGGCAAATCTTGTTCATCAGTGATGACTGGAAAAATTTTGGTGTTTCAGGCATCCCCAAGTGCCTAGTATACTATGGGCATTACAGTCTTGTTTTTAATTGCTTTTTCATAATTACTTTTCTGCTATAAAATAAACTGGGTGTCTGTAAATACCAGGAAAATTGAAAAATGTAGGGTGCTCGTGAATAAGGTATTCTCTTATACTCGTATATTAAAATCAGGTTTTTCCATTTCTACTCTAGCTCGGTTCTTCCATAAATCCTTGGAATAAAGTGACTAGTGCATTTCTCTCCAGTTTACTCCATGGTTTTAAGTAGGAGGAGCTTCTGCTTATCACTTCTCCCCATTTTCAAAGATTTCACATTTTGTGTGCTGCAAAACCCAGTTTGGAGATGGCTGTTCATGTGGGGTGTTGTGATGAGTTTGTGGCTGTGTCCTAGATTTATGAACAATGGATTGTTTTGAAGTCTAGATACAAATGCTGCAAATATTCTGGCTGCAGACGCGAATAGGATGGAGCACATTTGCATGTTGGCCTTGCAGGAAAGGAGGCTGTAAAGGAGTTGCTCAGTGCTGTGATTCTCAGAGAATAGGATATTCAGCCACAAACACTGTCTCCTAATGAAAAAAAGTTCAACCTTTTGTTTTGTTAATAGTCGTTTATGAATTTCATTCATTCGGTCACAAACTTTAGTGCAATTCCATAATAACACAAGGAGAGCAGTAGATACATTATTTAGGGTATGTCCATGCAATATGAAAAGTGGTTTGTCACCATGTAAATTAGATTTGTTCTCCTGAGTTTTATTGAGAGTTTAATGCAAGACATCATTTGTCTGCATTTGATCTCTACAAACCTTCTGGTGTTTATAGAAGAATGTATAAGAGAACATATTTTCAATGTTTTTTAAACATCACTTGGTTTCCTTAGAAAGCTCCAATTTCATTCTTTAATGCATAAAGAATCCTGGAGTTGCCACTATTTTTATTTAGCGGTAGTATTAGTCTCTCAGTCGTGTCTGACTCTTTGCGACCCCATGGACTGTAACCAGCCAGGCTCCTCTGTCCATGCGATTCTCCAGGCAAGAATACTGGGGTGGGTTGCCATTTCCTTCTCCAGGGAATCTTCTTGACCCAGGGATCAAGCCTGCGTCTCCTGCATTGCAAGCAGACTCTTTACCATCTGGGCCACCAGGGGAGCATGTTTAGCCTGTTTTAATCTAAAGGCAAAATTGCTAACTTTCTAAAAACCAAAGTGTTTTTTTAAAGGCAGCTGTTATTAATCCAGATGTTTCTTTGTGAACTCCATACCTCTGTAGTTACGCTTGTCCGTGTGTGTGTCTGCTTTTAAAGAGCTAGCTGGTCAAATGCTACAAAAATAATGTCAGAAGGCTAGGGAATTAAGTACAGAGTAAATGGTAATGATATCACCAGGAAGCTATCACCTGGCATTTTCTCTGTCTTTGGCACCACTAGCTGAGGTGACTCTGTCTATCAGCATGAAACTTGGGTGTGGTTGGACCATTTGATTCTGAGAGCTCATTTCCCTTGATGCCTGTAGCCTCTTGTGGATCAGCGAATAGGATGGAGCACATTTGCATGTTGGCCTTGCAGGAAAGGAGGCTGTAAAGGAGTTGCTCAGTGCTGTGATTCTCAGAGAATAGGATATTCAGCCACAAACACTGTCTCCTAATGAAAAAAAGTTCAACCTTTTGTTTTGTTAATAGTCGTTTATGAATTTCATTCATTCGGTCACAAACTTTAGTGCAATTCCATAATAACACAAGGAGAGCAGTAGATACATTATTTAGGGTATGTCCATGCAATATGAAAAGTGGTTTGTCACCATGTAAATTAGATTTGTTCTCCTGAGTTTTATTGAGAGTTTAATGCAAGACATCATTTGTCTGCATTTGATCTCTACAAACCTTCTGGTGTTTATAGAAGAATGTATAAGAGAACATATTTTCAATGTTTTTTAAACATCACTTGGTTTCCTTAGAAAGCTCCAATTTCATTCTTTAATGCATAAAGAATCCTGGAGTTGCCACTATTTTTATTTAGCGGTAGTATTAGTCTCTCAGTCGTGTCTGACTCTTTGCGACCCCATGGACTGTAACCAGCCAGGCTCCTCTGTCCATGCGATTCTCCAGGCAAGAATACTGGGGTGGGTTGCCATTTCCTTCTCCAGGGAATCTTCTTGACCCAGGGATCAAGCCTGCGTCTCCTGCATTGCAAGCAGACTCTTTACCATCTGGGCCACCAGGGGAGCATGTTTAGCCTGTTTTAATCTAAAGGCAAAATTGCTAACTTTCTAAAAACCAAAGTGTTTTTTTAAAGGCAGCTGTTATTAATCCAGATGTTTCTTTGTGAACTCCATACCTCTGTAGTTACGCTTGTCCGTGTGTGTGTCTGCTTTTAAAGAGCTAGCTGGTCAAATGCTACAAAAATAATGTCAGAAGGCTAGGGAATTAAGTACAGAGTAAATGGTAATGATATCACCAGGAAGCTATCACCTGGCATTTTCTCTGTCTTTGGCACCACTAGCTGAGGTGACTCTGTCTATCAGCATGAAACTTGGGTGTGGTTGGACCATTTGATTCTGAGAGCTCATTTCCCTTGATGCCTGTAGCCTCTTGTGGATCAGAGAAGAAGGTTGAGAACTTTTTTTTTCTCACATGCTGTGTCTTGATGGTAACATTTTCTGAATATTCCCAAGTGTTTCCTTATTCAGAAGAGGTCATGTTTCCTTTTGGGACACGTGGAGTTGATCAGCGCATCTTTGAAAGCCTACTTTGGGGTATAGGAAGGCTACTCAATTGGTGCTGGATGTTGCTTGTTAGTACCCTCTCTGTTGTTGTCTGTAGTGTCTTTGTGTGTCCAGAGAATACTTCCAGGGTGAGGAAAGCCATAGGAATTGCAGGTGATGTGATGTCAAATTAGACTTGACCCTTGCATGCCTCTGG
The DNA here is from genome assembly GCA_022376925.1 of Tragulus kanchil. Taxonomy (NCBI): domain Eukaryota; kingdom Metazoa; phylum Chordata; class Mammalia; order Artiodactyla; family Tragulidae; genus Tragulus; species Tragulus kanchil. The sequence continues at coordinate 166,874,393 of JAIOJX010000005.1, forward strand.
GGGAGATGGTACCCTGATGCTAAGTGGAATTTGGGAGAAAAGCCAGAGGAGAGGCCTGGGTACACTTCTAGAGACGTTTATTCCCATCTTCCTCCTCATCATTCTCCTCCTTCTCATGACCATGGTAGTAAAAACAACAACAGCCAGTATCCCCTGAATACAGGAAGTGTGCTCATCACTTTACAAACAGTATCTCAGTGAATTCTCTCAGAATCCTTTGAGGTTGACACTTTTGTGATCCCATCATTTCAGTGGAGAAAATGAAACTGTCATGAGATTTAATAACTTATCCAGGGTTTAGGTTTATCACCATCAGTGACTGGACCCACGTCTGAATGTTGATGGTCAGCGCAGACCCTCTTGGGGCCATTCATCCCTGCTGCCTCCTTGAGGACACTGCTGAAGTGGATGGCATGTCACACAGAAGGGCAGATGTAAAGGCAGAGACACAGCAGAGCCAGGGCCATGGGGGCCCCATGAATGGGAATTTGCTTGGAGTGCTGTGAGGTGAAGGGGTCAGCGGGAGGCAGGGTTACAGGCTGAGTGTGGACAACTTCGGGTTCATTATTACTTAATTCAACAGGAAGTTAATGAAGCACCTTCCTTGAGCCAGGCACGGTAGTGGGTCATGGAGGTGCAGAGCTGAATACGTGTGGTTTCTAGTCTAGTGGGAACAGACGTGAACATGAGTAAGACTGTTTAGCATTGCAGGAAACCCCCCAAAGGCCAGGCAAAATTCAGGGAACTGAAGGAATCGTAGGTGTTTCCCAGTTTCTTAACGTGGCTTAAAAAAATCTGCCGAAGACCTGTCCTTTGCCCTTGTTTTTTCCCCTTTTTCTCCGGCCACTTGGTTATCAAATTTCTACTGGGACACGTTGTGATTCAGAAGAGGTCATGTTTCCTTTTGGGACACGTGGAGTTGATCAGCGCATCTTTGAAAGCCTACTTTGGGGTATAGGAAGGCTACTCAATTGGTGCTGGATGTTGCTTGTTAGTACCCTCTCTGTTGTTGTCTGTAGTGTCTTTGTGTGTCCAGAGAATACTTCCAGGGTGAGGAAAGCCATAGGAATTGCAGGTGATGTGATGTCAAATTAGACTTGACCCTTGCATGCCTCTGGGGGAGATGGTACCCTGATGCTAAGTGGAATTTGGGAGAAAAGCCAGAGGAGAGGCCTGGGTACACTTCTAGAGACGTTTATTCCCATCTTCCTCCTCATCATTCTCCTCCTTCTCATGACCATGGTAGTAAAAACAACAACAGCCAGTATCCCCTGAATACAGGAAGTGTGCTCATCACTTTACAAACAGTATCTCAGTGAATTCTCTCAGAATCCTTTGAGGTTGACACTTTTGTGATCCCATCATTTCAGTGGAGAAAATGAAACTGTCATGAGATTTAATAACTTATCCAGGGTTTAGGTTTATCACCATCAGTGACTGGACCCACGTCTGAATGTTGATGGTCAGCGCAGACCCTCTTGGGGCCATTCATCCCTGCTGCCTCCTTGAGGACACTGCTGAAGTGGATGGCATGTCACACAGAAGGGCAGATGTAAAGGCAGAGACACAGCAGAGCCAGGGCCATGGGGGCCCCATGAATGGGAATTTGCTTGGAGTGCTGTGAGGTGAAGGGGTCAGCGGGAGGCAGGGTTACAGGCTGAGTGTGGACAACTTCGGGTTCATTATTACTTAATTCAACAGGAAGTTAATGAAGCACCTTCCTTGAGCCAGGCACGGTAGTGGGTCATGGAGGTGCAGAGCTGAATACGTGTGGTTTCTAGTCTAGTGGGAACAGACGTGAACATGAGTAAGACTGTTTAGCATTGCAGGAAACCCCCCAAAGGCCAGGCAAAATTCAGGGAACTGAAGGAATCGTAGGTGTTTCCCAGTTTCTTAACGTGGCTTAAAAAAATCTGCCGAAGACCTGTCCTTTGCCCTTGTCTCTTTTTTTCTCCGGCCACTATATGCCTGGAAGGTTGACTTCCATAGTGTGTTACTGACACTGTGTTGATATAATAACAGGAGTTTCTGTTCTGGAATAGGATGCTTCAAGGAAGACAAAATAAAATCAGTTTGGGGGGAAGAGGGAAGGAAAAGTGACACAGCTGGCTGATGATAGACTGTTTAATTTTTAGACACTTTTGACGCTTTTAGACACTTTTGACACTTTTAGACACTTCACGCCCAGCTCTGTGATGGGATGTTGTTGTTTGCCCACCGTAGGGCCTATCCCAGGTGGCTGAGAATCCTGCGTTGTCGGAAGCACCATGTAGCACACACTCCTTTCTGTCAGTTGCTGGAAATAAAGCCACTTTGAGCCCATTGTTTTGACTCATGTGGATGAACCTCAGTGTTTTTTTTTAAAAGAGAAATATCTTCTAGCCATGCATTGGTCCACGTTATGAAAGCCCCTTTCCAAAAAGCAACGTCAGTTAGAGCCCAGATGCAGACTTCCCAAAGCGTGAACACTGTTGGTTAATAATTACCATCCCCCATCCTCGCCCTGACTCAATGGACCTGAACTTGAGTAAACTCCAGGAGACAGTGGAAGACAGGGAAGCCCGGTGTGGTGCAGTTCATGGGGTTGCAGAGTCGGACACAACTTAGCAACAGAACAACAACCCTCACCCCTCCTACCACTGTCTGTGGGGCCCATTGTAGATTTGTGAGATATTTAGTCCCTTTTGATTATTATCCTGAGAATTTATAATCATAAGGAAGTAACACAGTTGGGGTGGCCAAAAAGTGTGCTGGGGTTTTTCTGTAAGCTGGGATGGAAAACCCCGATGAACTTTTGGGCCAACCTTTTTCTTGATTTTTTTTTTAGAATGTTGAAGACAATTATAAAATGCTATTACACGATATGGGAGACATAAAACTTGGCTTCTGAAGGCTGTCTTGCTATTTCCCAGCTATGTGTCCTTGGGCACATTGTGTAGTCCCCAAGCCTAGCAAAGATTGTCTCAAAACCCACATGAGGATTTAGGAGACTCTAGTAATTGATGGTACACAAACATGGTTCCTGCTTCATACAAGGTTCTTTGATGAGTGGTGTTTGCACCTGAATCCCACCAGCTTGATTCTGTTGTGGTCCAGGTGAGAAAAGGGGATGGAGGAAGAGGAGAGACTTCATGCAAAAGGACTAACCTCTCCTTTGCAACGGAAATGAATATTCAACAAAAGAACACCAAGGGGGAATGAATGAGTTGACTCTAAGCAGGTCCCATGTGCTTTTATGTTGCCAGAGCGCTGAGGATGGGAGGCCAAGGGTTTTTCCAACTTCTCTGCAGGGGAGGATGGGAGGAGGGTTACTGGCATAGATGAGTCACTGTAATTATAGATTCTTCTGTTTAAAAAGCCTCCACTTTAAACGTGGCTCCCAGCAATTACAAATCAATTATAACCCATCATCAAACCTCTGATTCTTCACATCTGTGGAGTCTCTTAAGTATAGATATAAATCCTTCTTAGTGTGAGGTCAGGAGTCCATAAGATTATTCAGCTAGTGAGTCCAAACGAAGCTAACTGGAACTAATTATCAATTAGCCCTCTGATAGCAAACTACTGTCTTCATAAGGGATTATTTGTTATTTCTTCCAGGCAATTTCTTTCCTCACACCTCTGGCTGTTATTTGTGTGGTGAAAATTATCCGGCGGACAGACAAGACTGAAATTAAGGAAGCCTTCCTAGGTAGAGTATTCCCAGCTCCTGCTTTAGGGGATAGGGCTGAACTTGTTTAGATGCCTAGATTTCAGAAATCTCAGTTGCACCCAGTTGATTTTTCTCTCGGTTCAGTAAAGCTTGGGAGACACCAGACAAGGTAAGCTTGTAGCCCTTAGCAGAGCTGAGGCATGGGTGGTAAGTGTTGCCCAGCCAGCCCATTGCAGCTGTCTCTTGGGCTGAAGTGTGCCTTCCAGGCACACTGGAAGGGTGGGTCTTGGCTCTAAGGCAAAGTAAACCTCAAACTTTGTCACCACTGACTGGCCACCCCTACATTTGTGCCTAATAGGCCCCCATTAGGGGGAAATGAAAGGAATCAACCACAGACTCCTTGACCAGTCACCACTGACTAGAGGCAAAAATGTGGAAACGCAGATATAAAACTTAGTATAGATTGGAAACAAGCTCCATAACTCAGCTCCCATTTGGGGACATTTTGGCAGTTGATCAATTGTTATTATGTAAAGAATGCTGCAATCTTTGCCATTGAGTGTAACACCACGGTTATACATTCTCCCTAAGCTGAGCCATATCTGCATGTGACGGGAGTTTGATATTTTTAGGGTTAAATCCATTTTTTTCTGATCTGCCTGTTAATCAAAAGACAAAGTAAACGACAACATTAAGAGAAAGCAAAACTGTTTGACTTGTTTAGCAACCAAAAGAAACTCCCCAGAAGCCAGATTTTTAGCTTTTTGATCATCAGCAAGACTGAATTGGGTTTATTTTTTAACACGACACCTTGAAGTTGCCTAAATCCTTGCGTGCATCGTGTGGTTGGTGTGCGGGATAGGCTCACCGTTCAGTTCGGTTGCCGATCTGGAGCTGGGAGATTCTTCACTAAAGGTAGTATTTGTTAATTATTGGGCTTTGAGGAAACGAAAAATGTAGCAAAATATGGCCTTCCCTGCTCTTTGTAAGGGAAGGTGATGCGGGGCAGTCGTAGCGTGTGCAGAGCGTGGAAGAACCATTTCTTACACAGCCAGGCTGCCGTTAGGCTCTGTACAGTTGAAAAGAACAGAATTCTTCTCAAATTGAATCAAATAAGTTAGAGGTTTGTTTACAGGGCTCTCACAAGCAGTCGTCCAGATCTTCCAGAATCAGAGGGAAAGAGACAGAGGAGGCTCGTGCGGGTGGAGTAGAGATCCAGGCCGCGAGGGGTGATGGCACCCTTGTTACCACACGACCGCCTCCTCTCTGATGTGTCCTCCCTCTCCTCACTCCTGTGTGCACGTGGTCTCTGCTGCCTGCTCTGGTCTGTGCAAGGCATGTGCATGCAGGGGTGGGTGCCCTTGGCCCACTCCTGCATGACCGGTCAGCTCCAGGGGCGCCTCCAGGTGCCACTGCCTCTGGTGGTCCAGACTTCCCTGGCGGGGAGACTCTGGGCTCGACTCACTTCTCGAGCCTGGACGCAAAGGTCCCGAGTCTCTGGCCAGCCTGTAGGTGCCCCGCCTGAAGTCAGGTGTGTACGGCCGGCTGCTCACCTGTGGTTGGAGGCCCTGGTCATCGCATGGTCCCTGTCTCTTCAGTGGAGGTGGTGGAAAGGTCAGGTTTTCCAGGAAGGGTGTAGACGCCCTCCCTCACATGGCTTAAGCGGCTAGGTCAGCGTTTGGACAGATATTACTGTGGTTCCCAAACGTCCCATTGGGAGCCCTCTCAGTTGACCTGGAAATCCCCTTTTCTCACTTGTTATTCTAGCCACTCCCCTGACACTGAGTCCCAAAGTATGCGCCTTTGGGCAGGAACTGTCTCTCATGGTTACGGTTCTATTTTACTGGCTGCTCTTGGAGCTGGGCTGTTGTTATGGCCAGGAGGAGCTTACCCTTACTTTCTCTAGACCTCTTCATGCTCAGCTAAATCTCCCTTGGGATGACATTTCAAAATTGGACACCATACCTGTTAACAGAGAAGGTGGAGTTATTGGATGTTCTGTTGGCCTGAATAAATGAGAGCCTGCCTTGTTAAAATGATGAAGAACTTCCCATTGTACAGTTATCTTTCTTTTGTTTAAAAAATTACTGCTTTTAGGAAGCCTTGAAGTGAGTGGAGGGAATGATCTTTAAAAACCAAGGACAGAAAACGAGGTGTTGCTTTTCCTGCATGCTCTGGAATTCAGGACTTTCTCCGTGAGAGTGGTTGGGTCTGAAGTCCCTTCTTTACCCAGGCATCTTCTGCAGATGGGGCCCCCGGAGCCCCCCTTATCTGCCTGTCCCCAGCAGCCTCCTTTGTGTATCTGTCCGTGGACGAGTAAGGCTCACCCACTCAGGGCTTTGGCTGCAGAATGGCCAGGTCTGTATAATAGAGAACCCTGATTTGGAGGGACTGCGGTGTTGAATTTTCAACAGCAAAAGTGACAACAACAGAAGCCCTCTCATCCTCTGGGGAGTTGTAAGCGGACGTCCCTGCAGTCTGCTTTCAGGCCACCTCACATGACAACGCTGCGTGGCATTTCTTTATCAGACACAGTCTGGTTTGTGTTTCTGATTCTTCTCTCAAGCCCGCGGGGCTGTGGGATGCTGTAGATGCAGCCCTAATGAACCAGACACCCTGGGTTCTTGTTCATCAACAAGCCAGCACCCCACTTTTGGGGCCATGCGTTTCCTGCTTGGCCAGCCTTTCATGCATCTCATCTCAGCCCAGCCTTCCCTCTGGTGTCAGTGAGAGGTCCCCTGTCTGTCCCCTGGAGGTTGTGGTATGCAAATGAGCAGAATCGTTGGTTCATTGTACTTTTGGAAGGCTGCAGTAACTTCCACCCAGCTCATCGCTGTCTTCTTTAGGCTTTTGAATCAGGGAGGGTGAAGCTGCCAGCGACTGGTGCTTCTATCACAGCCACACGTTTTCTAGTGCTGTTCCTTGAAGCTTTTTCAGAGGACGGCTCTGTGCTCCCGTAAACCCAGCTGGGGCAGAGGTTGGGGACGTGTATGGCGTTCTGGATGGATGTCGTGGTCTCTGAAGTTCCCCAAGGGCATTGGGAGGTCAGTCAGTGATGCATGTTTCTGGAGACCTCTGTGCGGAAGCCATGCTAGGACCAGACTGAGAAGGAGTGAGCCCCGCTGGGGAGACATAGCAGTGAGCCTGCCGGACCAGCCCTGACAGGAAAAGACACCTGTCCTCTCAGGGTGATCTCACAGCCTGTTCGTGGTCGTGGCTCTGGGAAAATGCTGCAGCAAAGACGGCCCAGGAACTTCTTCCTCCTCTCTGCAAAGGAAACCTCTCAGCCCTGCTTGTGAGAGAGAAGAGAAGCCAGCATTTTAGGAAGGAAGGGTCTGTGCATGCTGAATGTCGTCAGCAGATCTCTCCAAGATCCCCCCTGCTTGTTTCCGGCTCATATACCCCCGTTGCATGCTGGGTGTTTTACTCACTCCACTCAGGGCTTTGGCTGCAGAATGGCCAGGTCTGTATAATAGAGAACCCTGATTTGGAGGGACTGCGATGTTGAATTTTCAACAGCAAAAGTGACAACAACAGAAGCCCTCTCATCCTCTGGGGAGTTGTAAGCGGACGTCCCTGCAGTCTGCTTTCAGGCCACCTCACATGACAACGCTGCGTGGCATTTCTTTATCAGACACAGTCTGGTTTGTGTTTCTGATTCTTCTCTCAAGCCCGCGGGGCTGTGGGATGCTGTAGATGCAGCCCTAATGAACCAGACACCCTGGGTTCTTGTTCATCAACAAGCCAGCACCCCACTTTTGGGGCCATGCGTTTCCTGCTTGGCCAGCCTTTCATGCATCTCATCTCAGCCCAGCCTTCCCTCTGGTGTCAGTGAGAGGTCCCCTGTCTGTCCCCTGGAGGTTGTGGTATGCAAATGAGCAGAATCGTTGGTTCATTGTACTTTTGGAAGGCTGCAGTAACTTCCACCCAGCTCATCGCTGTCTTCTTTAGGCTTTTGAATCAGGGAGGGTGAAGCTGCCAGCGACTGGTGCTTCTATCACAGCCACACGTTTTCTAGTGCTGTTCCTTGAAGCTTTTTCAGAGGACGGCTCTGTGCTCCCGTAAACCCAGCTGGGGCAGAGGTTGGGGACGTGTATGGCGTTCTGGATGGATGTCGTGGTCTCTGAAGTTCCCCAAGGGCATTGGGAGGTCAGTCAGTGATGCATGTTTCTGGAGACCTCTGTGCGGAAGCCATGCTAGGACCAGACTGAGAAGGAGTGAGCCCCGCTGGGGAGACATAGCAGTGAGCCTGCCGGACCAGCCCTGACAGGAAAAGACACCTGTCCTCTCAGGGTGATCTCACAGCCTGTTCGTGGTCGTGGCTCTGGGAAAATGCTGCAGCAAAGACGGCCCAGGAACTTCTCCTCTCTGCAAAGGAAACCTCTCAGCCCTGCTTGTGAGAGAGAAGAGAAGCCAGCATTTTAGGAAGGAAGGGTCTGTGCATGCTGAATGTCGTCAGCAGATCTCTCCAAGATCCCCCCTGCTTGTTTCCGGCTCATATACCCCCGTTGCATGCTGGGTGTTTTAATGGTGGTGCAATGCTGCTAACTCATGCTCTGCTCTCCACCTGGGGCCCCATCCCTCCTGTCCAGCCAGAGTCAGATAGGACAGTGTGGCCCATTCTGCATGTAGGGGCCTAGTTTCCCTTTGAAAAAGGTGCTCATTTGAACTAGTCCCTCACATTCTTTCTGCTTCCCATGACTTGATAAAAGCAGGTGAATTTTGCCTCCATCTCTGACGCCTGTGCCCTTGGTGACTGCGTTGATGGTTCACAGTGTTTTCTGTTTGTAGAATAACACATTTGTCTCCCATGATGGCCACGAGTTGCTCTAGGCAGTTCCTTCTCTAAAGTGGCCCTATGCCGGTATTTCCTTACATAAATCTCAGCTAGTATTGAACAGTTAATACTTGCTAAAGGGAAATGGTAACAACTCACATGCTTTAGTATTCAAAAAAGAAATGGAACAGGACATCGAAAGATTTTTATTGCTTATGCAAAGCGTTTGACCTTCCATCGCATTGACTTGCCTTTTGTGCAGTCTGATAAACACAAAAGAAGAGATGCAAGGGACTTGCAGGGAAAGCTCTGTGACTCACTTCACCTGCACCCTTTGGACAATCTGTGCTTCATCCAGAAAAATCCATCCAAGCTGCTTGGAGAAATTCTCCAAGCTGTCATTTTTGAAGAATGTAATCCAGAAGTGCCTGCTGTTTTAGGTAGCCCCGGATTGGGAGGTCAGTCAGATGCATGTTTCTGGAGACCTCTGTGCGGAAGCCATGCTAGGACCAGACTGAGAAGGAGTGAGCCCCGCTGGGGAGACATAGCAGTGAGCCTGCCGGACCAGCCCTGACAGGAAAAGACACCTGTCCTCTCAGGGTGATCTCACAGCCTGTTCGTGGTCGTGGCTCTGGGAAAATGCTGCAGCAAAGACGGCCCAGGAACTTCTCCTCTCTGCAAAGGAAACCTCTCAGCCCTGCTTGTGAGAGAGAAGAGAAGCCAGCATTTTAGGAAGGAAGGGTCTGTGCATGCTGAATGTCGTCAGCAGATCTCTCCAAGATCCCCCCTGCTTGTTTCCGGCTCATATACCCCCGTTGCATGCTGGGTGTTTTAATGGTGGTGCAATGCTGCTAACTCATGCTCTGCTCTCCACCTGGGGCCCCATCCCTCCTGTCCAGCCAGAGTCAGATAGGACAGTGTGGCCCATTCTGCATGTAGGGGCCTAGTTTCCCTTTGAAAAAGGTGCTCATTTGAACTAGTCCCTCACATTCTTTCTGCTTCCCATGACTTGATAAAAGCAGGTGAATTTTGCCTCCATCTCTGACGCCTGTGCCCTTGGTGACTGCGTTGATGGTTCACAGTGTTTTCTGTTTGTAGAATAACACATTTGTCTCCCATGATGGCCACGAGTTGCTCTAGGCAGTTCCTTCTCTAAAGTGGCCCTATGCCGGTATTTCCTTACATAAATCTCAGCTAGTATTGAACAGTTAATACTTGCTAAAGGGAAATGGTAACAACTCACATGCTTTAGTATTCAAAAAAGAAATGGAACAGGACATCGAAAGATTTTTATTGCTTATGCAAAGCGTTTGACCTTCCATCGCATTGACTTGCCTTTTGTGCAGTCTGATAAACACAAAAGAAGAGATGCAAGGGACTTGCAGGGAAAGCTCTGTGACTCACTTCACCTGCACCCTTTGGACAATCTGTGCTTCATCCAGAAAAATCCATCCAAGCTGCTTGGAGAAATTCTCCAAGCTGTCATTTTTGAAGAATGTAATCCAGAAGTGCCTGCTGTTTTAGGTAGCAGAAAGAACCACCTGGGGAAACCCTTTTAAAAGCCATTGCGGTATTGGGACACTCCACCTTCTTAGAAATGGTGATGTGTTTGCTGACACATGGACAGCCATCAGCAGGGGACAGATCAACAAGGAAGTGATGGCCAAATGAGCATACCTACTTGAAGAAAGCTTCCAGCAGCTGCTCCAATTAGAATTAAGTCTGAGAAGGTTGCCAGAAGGAAATAAAAAAATCATGTTTCTTGCTACCAGTAAAAGAAATCACGTGTGCTATAGTATTAAACGTGTTCTATCAGATCAGAACATGATACATAGGCTTCTCTGTGATACTGACAATTTCAGTCAAGGAGGAGAGGTACATTTCATGTCATAGTGCTTGGAATTTTGTGAGTCATTCTCCGAAGTCCTGCTCTAATTATATTTTACTCTAGCCACTTACTCAAACTTCCCTCCTTTTAAAAGAGTATTGGTGGGCTTCCCGTGGTGGTCCAGTGGGTAAGGACACCGCCTTGCAGTGCAAGGGGCGCCAGTTCGAGCCCTGGCCTGGGAAGATCCCACGTGCCGCGGAGCGGCTGGACTGATGTGTCCAATTACCGCGCCAGAGCTCTGGAGCGCATGCGCCCAGAGCCGGTGCTCTACGACAACAGAGGCCACTGCGATGGGAGGCCCACAGGAGCCAAAGAACAAAGACAGATGAACATAGAGAAAGACCAATAGAAGTGGCCCGCCTGCTCCCCTCCCTCCCCAACCCGACCCCCGCCCAAAATAAATAAATAAATAAATCTTTAAAAAAAAAAAAAAGAGTATTGGTTCATATTTCTGTGGTCATAAATTAAATCGTGGTATGATGGAATGGTGATGGTGATGGCAATGATTTTGATTTGAGAGCCAGCTGGTTATTTTTCTGTCTGTTGGTTTTGTTTTGTAGCCGTGTCCTTGGCTCTTGCTTTGAATGGAGTCTGCACAAACACTATTAAATTGATAGTGGGAAGGTAAGTTCCAAGAAGAAACAAGGAGTGACTTAGAATCTCCAGGTCATCTGTGCTTCATCCAGAAAAATCCATCCAAGCTGCTTGGAGAAATTCTCCAAGCTGTCATTTTTGAAGAATGTAATCCAGAAGTGCCTGCTGTTTTAGGTAGCAGAAAGAACCACCTGGGGAAACCCTTTTAAAAGCCATTGCGGTATTGGGACACTCCACCTTCTTAGAAATGGTGATGTGTTTGCTGACACATGGACAGCCATCAGCAGGGGACAGATCAACAAGGAAGTGATGGCCAAATGAGCATACCTACTTGAAGAAAGCTTCCAGCAGCTGCTCCAATTAGAATTAAGTCTGAGAAGGTTGCCAGAAGGAAATAAAAAAATCATGTTTCTTGCTACCAGTAAAAGAAATCACGTGTGCTATAGTATTAAACGTGTTCTATCAGATCAGAACATGATACATAGGCTTCTCTGTGATACTGACAATTTCAGTCAAGGAGGAGAGGTACATTTCATGTCATAGTGCTTGGAATTTTGTGAGTCATTCTCCGAAGTCCTGCTCTAATTATATTTTACTCTAGCCACTTACTCAAACTTCCCTCCTTTTAAAAGAGTATTGGTGGGCTTCCCGTGGTGGTCCAGTGGGTAAGGACACCGCCTTGCAGTGCAAGGGGCGCCAGTTCGAGCCCTGGCCTGGGAAGATCCCACGTGCCGCGGAGCGGCTGGACTGATGTGTCCAATTACCGCGCCAGAGCTCTGGAGCGCATGCGCCCAGAGCCGGTGCTCTACGACAACAGAGGCCACTGCGATGGGAGGCCCACAGGAGCCAAAGAACAAAGACAGATGAACATAGAGAAAGACCAATAGAAGTGGCCCGCCTGCTCCCCTCCCTCCCCAACCCGACCCCCGCCCAAAATAAATAAATAAATAAATCTTTAAAAAAAAAAAAAAGAGTATTGGTTCATATTTCTGTGGTCATAAATTAAATCGTGGTATGATGGAATGGTGATGGTGATGGCAATGATTTTGATTTGAGAGCCAGCTGGTTATTTTTCTGTCTGTTGGTTTTGTTTTGTAGCCGTGTCCTTGGCTCTTGCTTTGAATGGAGTCTGCACAAACACTATTAAATTGATAGTGGGAAGGTAAGTTCCAAGAAGAAACAAGGAGTGACTTAGAATCTCCAGGTCGTCTGTGTAGAAACCTTGGCCACAGGACAATGGATGGGACAGATTTGAGCTCTTCTGGTTTTCCCTTAAATTGTTGTCCTTCTGGGGTTTTTGTCCTCAACTCAGGTCTTTCCCCTCTTGAATGATGAACTCATGATTTCAGTAAGCAGGACATCTGTAGTGAAGAAATATCCGCTGACTATTGGAGATGGAAATGGCCACCCACTCCAGTATTCTTGCCTAGAGAGTCCCATGGACAGAGGAGCCTGGCAGGTTACAGTCCACGGAGTTGCAAAGAGTTAGGCACAACTTAGTGACTAAAACAGCAGCATTCCACTGACTCTACTTTCTTGGGGACCAAAGCCCACTGCTGGCATTTCCATTCCATCCACTGCTGTTCCAGGGCCTCACCAGACATCCACGCACTTGTCAGTTTGAGTCTCCAAAAAGTAATCTTGCTTATTTATTTTTCTCTTTGGGATAAGCAATATGGATTAGCATTTGAGCTTAGGCTCATGGCACCTTTCTCTTATCCTCCTGGGAGATGCCTTCTGTTCATTTATCTTGCCTTCTCCCACAACTGCTCTGAAAGTGAGCTAGTCTCTGTAGAAAAAAACAGTCAAAAGATCTGAATTCAAGTCCTAACCATAGCCCTGCCTAGCTGTTGACCTTGGAAAAGTTGATTTCCCTCTTGGAGCCTCTTATTTAGTGATCACGTTAGTATTAGTATTTAGTGATCAGGTACTTGGTGTGGGGTTCTGATCAGGCACCGAGAGGGCAGAAGATGGATCCGGGTTGGTCAGTGAATGACCTTGGGCTGCACTGTCCTTCCAGATGTAGAGTTTCTGTGGGGCCTGGGAAAATGCTGACTCCCAGAGCTTGTTCTCTCTGAGGTTCTGGGTTAGTAGGTGAACAGCCACACTTAGGGAAACATTAGTCATGTAGGGGAGAGACAGTACACCAGCAGTTCTGATAGATTATTGATAATCAATATGTTATAGATATTGATAGATTCTTATTGGGCCCAGATCCCAGAGCTGGAGGACCAGTGAGCCTTTACAGTTCTTGGTGAGGACCATGTGAACTGAAAGCCAGTATGTGCAGAAAAGGGGGACTGTGTTTACACTCTTAGCAAAACCTTGTCTGCGGCAGGCATGCAGTCAGGCTTAGCTGAATTCATGTATAGAAGTCACCATCACACGTCTGCGGGAGAAACGCATTGAGTGAGGCAGACATGCTGAGGTGAGGTATGTAGGGGCAAGAATCCAATTGCCGCGGTTCAGAGCTTGTCTTTGCCCCTTACTGGTTGTGTGTGACCTTGGGCGGGCATGTATTTTCTAAGCCTTCATTTTCATGCCTGTGAAATGAAGGAAGTCCCAGGGTCTGTCGCAGGGTGGTTGTAAGAATTGCATGATATGACCCATGGGTGGGGCTTAGCGCTGGGTCTGGTATGCAGTTGGTTCTCAGTACTTGTTAGCCATGATTATGGCAGGCGGCTCAGCCTCAGAGACAGCTTGACCCCCAGTTTCCCGTACAGACTCTCCCAACGCCTGAACCAGGAGTCGCCCTGGTGATCCTGTGCCCTGCATCTTGGAACTGAGCTTTCAGGTCTTCTCCGGGAGGTTAAGTGAGGCCTGCTGTTAAAGGAAGTGCAGGAAGTTGCCTGTCCAAATTTGAGATACAGGGCCATGAGGAGCCTGGGAGCTTGGATCCTGGAAGCAGCCTCCAAGTAGCAGAGCCATAGATGGAGGCAGGACCTACCCTTTTTTCCACCAGCGCTGTGCCCAGGTGGCTCCCAGAAGTCATCTCACTTGGTCCTCAGTACCTAACCTTTGGGCAGGTATTGATGTCCCTCTTTTACAGATGCGAAAACTGAGGCTGGGGTGGTCACATGACTTCCCAAGGTCATAAAACTAGTCTGTGGCAGCCCAGATCTTTCTGACCCAGAAAACTGAGCTTTGCCCAAGCCCCCGGTGTCTTCCCAGCGAGGGGGCTGCAGTGTTGACGGCAGAAGAAGGAGCTGGGGCAGCAGCAGGGCACGGCAGGGTCAGCTGGGGGTTTGTTTGCGATGGCAGCTAGATTATTGATAATCAATATGTTATAGATATTGATAGATTCTTATGGGCCATCCCAGAGCTGGAGGACCAGTGAGCCTTTACAGTTCTTGGTGAGGACCATGTGAACTGAAAGCCAGTATGTGCAGAAAAGGGGGACTGTGTTTACACTCTTAGCAAAACCTTGTCTGCGGCAGGCATGCAGTCAGGCTTAGCTGAATTCATGTATAGAAGTCACCATCACACATCTGCGGGAGAAACGCATTGAGTGAGGCAGACATGCTGAGGTGAGGTATGTAGGGGCAAGAATCCAATTGCCGCGGTTCAGAGCTTGTCTTTGCCCCTTACTGGTTGTGTGTGACCTTGGCGGGCATGTATTTTCTAAGCCTTCATTTTCATGCCTGTGAAATGAAGGAAGTCCCAGGGTCTGTCGCAGGGTGGTTGTAAGAATTGCATGATATGACCCATGGGTGGGGCTTAGCGCTGGGTCTGGTATGCAGTTGGTTCTCAGTACTTGTTAGCCATGATTATGGCAGGCGGCTCAGCCTCAGAGACAGCTTGACCCCCAGTTTCCCGTACAGACTCTCCCAACGCCTGAACCAGGAGTCGCCCTGGTGATCCTGTGCCCTGCATCTTGGAACTGAGCTTTCAGGTCTTCTCCGGGAGGTTAAGTGAGGCCTGCTGTTAAAGGAAGTGCAGGAAGTTGCCTGTCCAAATTTGAGATACAGGGCCATGAGGAGCCTGGGAGCTTGGATCCTGGAAGCAGCCTCCAAGTAGCAGAGCCATAGATGGAGGCAGGACCTACCCTTTTTTCCACCAGCGCTGTGCCCAGGTGGCTCCCAGAAGTCATCTCACTTGGTCCTCAGTACCTAACCTTTGGGTAGGTATTGATGTCCCTCTTTTACAGATGCGAAAACTGAGGCTGGGGTGGTCACATGACTTCCCAAGGTCATAAAACTAGTCTGTGGCAGCCCAGATCTTTCTGACCCAGAAAACTGAGCTTTGCCCAAGCCCCCGGTGTCTTCCCAGCGAGGGGGCTGCAGTGTTGACGGCAGAAGAAGGAGCTGGGGCAGCAGCAGGGCACGGCAGGGTCAGCTGGGGGTTTGTTTGCGATGGCAGCATTTTATATTGAAACTGTCCATGGTGTCTTTTGTAGACCTCGCCCCGATTTCTTTTACCGCTGCTTTCCAGATGGAGTGATGAACTCAGAAATGCACTGCACCGGTGACCCTGATTTGGTGTCCGAGGGCCGCAAAAGCTTCCCCAGCATCCATTCCTCCTGTAAGTTCCCTGGTTGGGGTGCTCCGATGCCTGGGTCGTGTCTCCTGATTACTGTCTTTGGGAGTTTATGTGGAGGGAAAAGTGTTGATACGTGAATGTCAAGCGTAGTTTGATTTTCTTCCCTGTAGCGTGGTTGACTTAGAAACAAGATATTTCCCAGAAAGAAATAAGCCTGAGCCCAAGACTCTGGCGTTTACAGAACACTGTATGTGTTCCTTTTGGGAACTCGGCAGAGTGTAACATGTGACCCTTTACCCTCTGGCAGTACCGTTTGGGATCTTGACCATGCAAGGAAGTTAACTGTGTTCCCTGGGAAGCCAGCTCACTGGAAAAGACCCTGACACTGGGAAAGATTGAGGGCAGGAGGAGAGGGTGACAGAGGATGAGGCAGCTGGATGGCATCACCAGCTCAATGGACATGAGTTTGAACAAACTCTGGGAGATAGTGAAGGATAGGGAAAACTGATTACAGTCCATGGGGTTGTAGAGAGTTGGACACGACTGAGTAACTCAACAGCAAAGACAATCTGGGATTTTAATGCCTTTTGGCTTGGTGTTCTCTCTAGTTTAGTCCGTCAGTGAGAGTGTGTGTTTGTGTGTGTGTGTGTCCTGTACCAGCATATAGCACATATGTATATATATGTGTGTGTGTGTGATTGTAGGTGTGTAAACTGGGACCAACCTAAAACTAGATAATGTGAAGCAGGTGCAGTGTGGTGTAGTGGACGGCACACAGGTCTGTGAAGTGTGACAAGTCCTGGCTGTGCCAGGCAGTAACCCTCTGACTTAGCCTCTCTGTACCTCATTTCCTGCTGTGTCAGCTGGGAATGATGAGGCCTCCACTCGTGGTTGGAGTGAGGGTTAAACTGAGGGAGGGTGATCACTGACATTTCTGGAGTCACACCATACCAAAATATTTCAGTGCATTATCTTATTTAATCCACTCAACAGATGCCAGGTCCATAGACAGTGACAGGCTGTATATTGAAGTTGGTGAGATCCTTGGAGAGGAACCAGGCCCGCAGGCGAGCACTTGAGAGAAGACAGGCTGCTCTCATGACCTTGATTCCCCTCAGGTCTGATCGTTGTGTACGTTGCTCAAGTTTGCTACCCTCATCCTTTGTCTTTTTTTCTAAGTAGCTAATATACAACTTGAGAGTGGCTGGATCAGAGGGTCACTGGACAGCCTTTCCTGCAGAGTAGTCGTTGGCTATTTTGCTCAGAGTCACTAGGCATTAGGGCCTTTTAGCAGGATCGAGGTGCCCGGCACTCTGAATGAATCTTCTATCAGCCTGTGCCACAGCCCTACCAGGTCCGATTGTTCCCACTGTGTGCACAGGGACAGGGAGGCTTAGACAGAGTCAGCAGACTTTTCATGGACACTAGGTGACCTTCCTACCAGCCTCTAACCTGATAGTGTCTTGGGCTTTTGGTGACTCAATACAGCAAGGGATTCACAGTCCATGTTCATTTAAGTAAAAACTCTTTCTTGCTTAGTTTGCTGGAGATATTAGTGGGTTAAATAATAGCACCCAAATTTTTTTTGTCCAGATCCTAGTCCCCAGGACCTGTGAATGTGACCTTATTTGGAAAAAAAAGCCTTTGTAGATGTTATTAAGTTAAGCATCTCAAGATGAGACCATCTTGACTTTATTTAGGGTGGGCCCTAAATTCAAAGACAGATGTCCTTATAACAGAAAGGCAGAGGAATATTGAGACTTAGAGACACAGGAAGGAGGCCGCATGAAGACGGAGGCAGGAAGTGCAGTGATGCAGCCATAAGCCGTGGAACCCTGGAGCCACTAGAAGCTGGATGAGCAGGAGTCCCTCCAGAAGCCTTCAGAGGGACCCTGGGGAGGCCAGCACCTTGATATTGGACTTCTGGCCTGTAGAACTGGGAGGGAATACATTTCTTTCATTTTCAGCCACCAGGTTTGTGGTAGTTTGTCACTGCGTTGCTCACTAGGCCTCTTGGCCTTCTTCCCCAGTCAATAGGAATTGACTGGAGGCCAGACAAGGATACTCCCTGAGCACCCCTCAAGGATGAGGGTAGCAAGGCTTTATAGGGGTCCCTGCTGCAGCAGCGGGCAGAGAGAACTCGTACCACGTTTCCCTTGCCCCCTGAGACGGGGGCCAGCTTGTTCTTTCTATGGGGTGAGAGCAGGGGGTGTCTACGGGTCGGGCTGGTGGTCTAGGTGTTTTGCCCACCCCTTGGGGGTGGCGTGTGCAGTACCCTGCTTTTGCTCCCAACGCCCTGTTTGTGCTCCAGGCTCCTCCAAAGTGGCAGTTGGGTTTTTTGGTCTTTTTGTATCTTTTGTCCAGAATTTGCCCCCACTGCCAGGCACACGGTTGTTTTTAGTCCCATACAGTTTCTTGTATTTTGTTCAAGAAGAGCTGTGTCCAAGGGTGTGCTTCGCAGCACCGCAGTGAAGGGTCCCGGGCCCCAGACCTCTCTCAACAGCAGCCCTGAGGAAAGAATGAGGAGACTTAGATTGAACACTTCTTGGTTAATGGAGAAGATCCGGCCTGAGAGTGGTGGGGGCGGGGAGATTGAGAGGAGGCACATTCCTGAGGGTAGGATGGCCTGGGGCACAGCAGGCTTGAAGGCGTGGGGTTCACAGAGCTTGTAGGCTCCAGTCGTTCCTGTCACTTACAGATGTGTGTCCATTTGGAAAAATCACGTCATCTCTGAGTTTGTTCTTCCTCTCTGAAGGTTTTTTAAGTGAGTCTCTGTTTTTCAGGCAGTGTAGGTGCCAGTTGGAGGGATGCCTGCTGTATCGATTTCCTGTCTCCTTATTGTCGGGAATTCCTGGGATGGCATTATTTAGGTGTACTTGGGATGGGATTCACCCCGGGCTGGCTTCCATCTGTTCTCTATCTTTATCCTTGTGGGGCCACACAAGTCCTCCATGGTTTTTTTTATTATTATTATTTTTTTGAGGCGGGGAGTGGGTTCGGGAGGGAGGGAGGCGGGCAGGCCACTTCTATTGGTCTTTCATTTGTCTGCTTTCATCCATCTTTGTTCTTTGGCCCGTGTGGCATGTTCTTTGGCCCATCACGGTGGCGTCTGTTGTCGCAGAGCACCGGCTCTGGGCGCATGCGCTCCAGAGCTCCGGCTCTACAATTGGACACATCGGTCCAGCCGCTCCACGGCACGTGGGATCTTCCCAGGCCAGGGATCGAACCGGCGCCCCTTGCACTGCAAGGCGGTGTCCTTACCCACTGGACCATCAGGGAAGCCCTCTCTGTTGTTTTAAGACATGTTCTGGTCTTCCAGAGACCAAGTGCTGAGCTTTAAGGGGTTTCCAAAATTATTAGCAGTACGAAGTGAAACCCTGTGGGGGAAACCTTCATCCTTGTTTTCAAATGGTTAACTGAGGACAGCAGCACCATTTTGTATCTACCATTACATTTGAGCTTTGGAGGTAGAGAGCTCTCCTGTGAATAACGCAAGCTAGAAAACTGCTGGACCCAAAGAGTAGCAGTCAGGACCCACAAAAGTGTTTCTTTTAGAGAGGCATACCCTCCTTGTCAAATGCATTTCCTGATAGGTCTGTGGACCAGCTGCTTTGTCCCCATTTGTGCTTGACAGGCTTGCTGACAGAGGCTATTACTACCTTTTGCTTAAGATGTGCTTTAAATGTTACGGATTTTTACTACAGGGTCGTCCCCAGCCTCTAGGCTTTCGTGAATATTTTCGTCTGCTCTTTTTCTTTTTATGACAGATCAGTGATTGCCTTGCAGCCAGCTGCCATATCCACTTAGAAAATTCATCCATGCTGTTTTCTGGATTTCTTACTGTAGCTAATAGGAAGCCGAGTGGTTGGTGTGACTCACTGTTCCCTAGAGGAGCTGGTGGACCTCAGAAGGGATGACCTCAGTGAACTCCCACATTGATACACAGGCTCTTTCTCCCCTCAGTAAAACTCAGTTTTATGGGTTACACTTGGTGAGCGAGTTACATTTGGTGAGTGGACACAGGGGTTGTGGGCCACGGGATCTCTGGGAGATCTCATGGGAGATGAATCCCCCATTCTGGGTGACATGGATTGGCTTCTGTTCTGTTTCACTGGTAATTGGTGTTTGGAAGTTCCTCAACATCGACACATCATCCTGCAGAACAGTTGGTTTTCTTTGAACATAAAAACAAACGCTAATGTCTTTTGGAAACAAAAGATCTTTCTCTTAGTTTACCACAAGCAGTCAAACAGCACTGCCCTGAAGGGCTCGTGTGACAACCTTTCAGCAAAAGGCTCATCCCATGGCAGCCATGTTAGGGGACTGGTTCTGAGAGGCACAGCTTCAAAGAATGAGTGATTTCCTTCAGAGTTTTGAAAAGCTTAGTGTTTAAAGTGGAGAAAAGCCATGTGGCTTCAAAGCAAGCATATTCTGAAAAGGACTCTCATCACATGATCTCAGCTGTTGATTGGGTGTTTTTTCAGCTTCCAGAAAGAGGATAGATTTCAGATAGAAAAACTGGGAAAAAAAAAAAAGAACGCTTGGTTTTTTTTTTTAATCAAGTCAAAGTATTAGGAAACTTTTTTTTCCCTATAAAATGGAGGGAATGGGTAAAGTGTTACTGTTGTGTGGGGTTGGCAAATGACAGCATACGAGCTGCCAGTTTTTGTAAATAAAGTTTTATTGGAGCACAGAGGTATACATCACTTACATATTGTGTCCATAAGTGGCTTCACTTCATAATGGAAGGGTTGAGTAGTTGCAAAGGAGAACTGGCCCACAGCGCTACAAACATATTGTCTCCACTCCAAACAAATAGTGCTAAAAAGCATTACTTGGGGTCCTGCTGGGGCCAACACAGAACTGAGACTTGTATGATTGCCTTGCAGCCAGCTGCCATATCCACTTAGAAAATTCATCCATGCTGTTTTCTGGATTTCTTACTGTAGCTAATAGGAAGCCGAGTGGTTGGTGTGACTCACTGTTCCCTAGAGGAGCTGGTGGACCTCAGAAGGGATGACCTCAGTGAACTCCCACATTGATACACAGGCTCTTTCTCCCCTCAGTAAAACTCAGTTTTATGGGTTACACTTGGTGAGCGAGTTACATTTGGTGAGTGGACACAGGGGTTGTGGGCCACGGGATCTCTGGGAGATCTCATGGGAGATGAATCCCCCATTCTGGGTGACATGGATTGGCTTCTGTTCTGTTTCACTGGTAATTGGTGTTTGGAAGTTCCTCAACATCGACACATCATCCTGCAGAACAGTTGGTTTTCTTTGAACATAAAAACAAACGCTAATGTCTTTTGGAAACAAAAGATCTTTCTCTTAGTTTACCACAAGCAGTCAAACAGCACTGCCCTGAAGGGCTCGTGTGACAACCTTTCAGCAAAAGGCTCATCCCATGGCAGCCATGTTAGGGGACTGGTTCTGAGAGGCACAGCTTCAAAGAATGAGTGATTTCCTTCAGAGTTTTGAAAAGCTTAGTGTTTAAAGTGGAGAAAAGCCATGTGGCTTCAAAGCAAGCATATTCTGAAAAGGACTCTCATCACATGATCTCAGCTGTTGATTGGGTGTTTTTTCAGCTTCCAGAAAGAGGATAGATTTCAGATAGAAAAACTGGGAAAAAAAAAAAAGAAAGCTTGGTTTTTTTTTTTTTTTTAATCAAGTCAAAGTATTAGGAAACTTTTTTTTCCCTATAAAATGGAGGGAATGGGTAAAGTGTTACTGTTGTGTGGGGTTGGCAAATGACAGCATACGAGCTGCCAGTTTTTGTAAATAAAGTTTTATTGGAGCACAGAGGTATACATCACTTACATATTGTGTCCATAAGTGGCTTCACTTCATAATGGAAGGGTTGAGTAGTTGCAAAGGAGAACTGGCCCACAGCGCTACAAACATATTGTCTCCACTCCAAACAAATAGTGCTAAAAAAAAGCATTACTTCTGGGGTCCTGCTGGGGCAGAATGAACAGACCAAGCACAGAAGAGTGTTAGGACAGTGAAGCCACTTTGTATGCCACTAGAATGGTGGCTGTTGGATGTGGTTGATGTATTATACGTTTGTCGAAACTCATGACTGCACAGCACCAAGAGTGAACTCTCATATAACCTGTGGACTTTGGGTGACCATGAGATGTCAGTGTAGGCTCCTCAGTTATAACCGCTGTTGAAGGATGTTGATAATGAGAGAGGCTGTGCAGATGTGGGGGCTAGACATTGATGGGACGTCTCTGTGGTGTTTAAAATTGGCTGTGACCCAAAAACTGCTCCAAGAAACTCAAGTCTAACAAAAAGGCATTCCCAAAGCAAGTCCATTGTGGTTGAATTGTCCCGAAAGATGCTTCATTTTTAAATAACTACACTACACAATAAGAAGGAGGCATTTAAAGGTTTTTGCTGTTGTTCAGTTGCTAAGTCACGAAGGATAATTAGTGCTTATGGGATGCATTCTTTTCAGTGATAGAGTGAACTTCAAGATTATCTGTCTGATGGTGATTAACAGACTCTTCTTGGTACTTCTTGTTTTGCCGGTACAGACATGCTCTGGGGGAGGGTACAGGATGCTCAGATATGGCCAAGTTCTGTTTGGGGTCAGGACAAATAGCAGCTGCTTTCACACAGTGCTTGGGGACTGGGGAGTTGGGAATTCCAGTGCAGGGACAGGGACGGGGACAGTCTTTGGAGGAAAGAAAACTCTTTCTCCTGTCATTTCCCAGGAGAGTACATGTGAGCAGGTGTTTTGGGTCATTTATGTTTGAAGTATGTTTATTCTATTCTCTAGCTGAGTGTAGAATTTAGGTTGAAAATCTCTTCTGTGCAGGATTCTAATTTATCCTGTGAGAGACTCTATGATCTCTTCTGCTTTTGTTTTGCTTTTCTCTTTCTCTCCCTGAAACTTCTTAGGCGCCTTTATCTCTGGTCATCTGAAGTTTCACCATGATGTGCCTTCCTAGGATTCTTTTCTTTATATTGATTGTTCTGGTCACTTAATGAGCCCTTTTACTCTGAAACTTTGTGGCGCTCCCTCTGTATCCCTGTTTCTTTTCTCTGGATCCGGTATTAGGCAGATGTTGAATCTCCTGAGTTGATTTTGTCCTTTAATTTTATTTCCTACTGTCTTTCTCTTTGTCCTTTCGTTGATCTCTCTAAGAGAGTTTAAAATTTTTATTTACTAACCCTTCTATTGAATTTTGTATTTTTAACTTCCCAGAGCTCTTTCCTGAATCTGATTAAAAAAAAATAACATCAGATTCTTTTTTATCATTAGGCTCCTCAGTTATAACCGCTGTTGAAGGATGTTGATAATGAGAGAGGCTGTGCAGATGTGGGGGCTAGACATTGATGGGACGTCTCTGTGGTGTTTAAAATTGGCTGTGACCCAAAAACTGCTCCAAGAAACTCAAGTCTAACAAAAAGGCATTCCCAAAGCAAGTCCATTGTGGTTGAATTGTCCCGAAAGATGCTTCATTTTTAAATAACTACACTACACAATAAGAAGGAGGCATTTAAAGGTTTTTGCTGTTGTTCAGTTGCTAAGTCACGAAGGATAATTAGTGCTTATGGGATGCATTCTTTTCAGTGATAGAGTGAACTTCAAGATTATCTGTCTGATGGTGATTAACAGACTCTTCTTGGTACTTCTTGTTTTGCCGGTACAGACATGCTCTGGGGGAGGGTACAGGATGCTCAGATATGGCCAAGTTCTGTTTGGGGTCAGGACAAATAGCAGCTGCTTTCACACAGTGCTTGGGGACTGGGGAGTTGGGAATTCCAGTGCAGGGACAGGGACGGGGACAGTCTTTGGAGGAAAGAAAACTCTTTCTCCTGTCATTTCCCAGGAGAGTACATGTGAGCAGGTGTTTTGGGTCATTTATGTTTGAAGTATGTTTATTCTATTCTCTAGCTGAGTGTAGAATTTAGGTTGAAAATCTCTTCTGTGCAGGATTCTAATTTATCCTGTGAGAGACTCTATGATCTCTTCTGCTTTTGTTTTGCTTTTCTCTTTCTCTCCCTGAAACTTCTTAGGCGCCTTTATCTCTGGTCATCTGAAGTTTCACCATGATGTGCCTTCCTAGGATTCTTTTCTTTATATTGATTGTTCTGGTCACTTAATGAGCCCTTTTACTCTGAAACTTTGTGGCGCTCCCTCTGTATCCCTGTTTCTTTTCTCTGGATCCGGTATTAGGCAGATGTTGAATCTCCTGAGTTGATTTTGTCCTTTAATTTTATTTCCTACTGTCTTTCTCTTTGTCCTTTCGTTGATCTCTCTAAGAGAGTTTAAAATTTTTATTTACTAACCCTTCTATTGAATTTTGTATTTTTAACTTCCCAGAGCTCTTTCCTGAATCTGATTAAAAAAAAATAACATCAGATTCTTTTATCATGGGTACACTCTCTCTTTTTTATTTGTCTGCAGGTGTCATCTGCTCATCACCTTCTCTTTACCTGCGTGGTTTTTGGTACCTAGCTTTCCTTAAATATCTGGCTGTCTTTGGCTGGATGTTTTTACTTAAGATGGGAGTGTTGAAGCTGACTGGATGGAGCCTATTAAGTGGGTGAAAAGTGAGTTGGGTTTCACTGGTTGACCTTGATTATAGCATCTGGCCTTTACTTAGAGGCAGTTCTGTTCCCCGGAAGGAGTCCCCTCTTGCCCCAGTCTGTGGCCAGGCACACATGAACCTGGCATTCTGGAAACCAAGCTCAGGGGCTTGGTTTCTCACAGGTCACCTTGCGGACGTTCCCTCAGCCCCCTGTTTTCAGTCTGCTTGTTCAACCTTGTTCTCCACGTGACAGCTTTTTCCAAGCGCGTAAGCTTGGCTTGGATTGTTAAAACTTCTAGCTCCTTCGAGAGTTGGGGGAGGTGGCAGTTTACTGTTTGGAGGGCAGGATAGGACCTGGAGAGCGTACTTGCTTTCTGGGGACTTTCCTCTGACTTTTCTGTCCAACCCATGGCTCACCCCGGCCCCTGCGGTACCTCCAGTTCACCTTTCGGGCCCTGCCTGGTGACTTTGGGCTTCTTGCCAGCACTGCTGTCCACAGGCGTGGACATGCACTTTTCCTCTCTGAGTCTGCATGCCAGCATCTTCCCATCCTCATCTATTGTAGGGTGGAGGTGAGGTGCTTCTGGTTCCACTGAACACAGAATTTGTCTCTCTGTGTGCATACTCAGGGTTCTCCAGAGCAACACAACCAGCAGGACGTGTGCATGCACAGAGGGAGAGGAACGGTTATTTTAAAAAGGAATTAGCCCATAAGATGGTGAGGGCTGGAACACGTGAAGGCCTGCAGGCTAGAAATTTGGGTGGGATTCCTAGGCCGCAGTCTCCTTTATATTATTTATTTATTTATGGCTGGGTTGGGTCTTTGTTGCTGCATGCGCGTTCTCTAGTTGTGGTGCATGGGCTCCAGAGCATGCTGACTCAGTAGCTGCCCTGCGGCATGTGATGTCTTAGTTCCCCGAACAGGGATTGAACCGGCATTTCCTGCATTGGAAGGCTGATTCTTAACCACTGGACCAGCAGAGAAGTCCCTATGTTGCAGTCTTGAGGTAGAATTTCTTACCTGGAAAACCTCAGTCTTTGCTCCGAAGGCCTTCAACTGACTGAATGAGATTTACCTGTATTATGGAGGGTGAACTCCTTGGCTTAAAGTCAACTGATTGTAAATGCTCATCACATCTGAAAAGTGACTTCGAAGCAACTTCCAGAATGATGTTTGACCAAACATCTGGGCACTATGGCCTGGCCAAGCTGACACACAGAGTTAGTCATCAGGCTCTTGTTCATTCCTTCCCATATTGTTTTTTTTTTTTTTTTTAAACATTTATTTTATTTATTTATCTTTTTTGGGGGGTGGGGTGGGGAGGGAGGTGGATGGGTGGGCCACTTCTATTGGTCTTTCATTTGTCTGTTTTCATCCGTCTTTGTTCTTCGGCTCCTGTGGGCCTCCCATCGCGGTGGTGTCTGTCGTCGCAGAGCGCTGGCTCTGGGCGCATGCACTCCAGAGCTCCGGCTCGGCAATTGGACATATCCGTCCAGCCACTCCGCGGCATGTGGGATCTTCCCAGGCCAGGGATCGAACCGGCGCCCCTTGCACTGCAAGGTGGTGTCCTTACCCACTGGACCACCAGGGGAAGCCCCCATATCGTTTTTTTTTTTTTTTTTTTAAGATTTATTTATTTATTTTTGGGCGGGGGTCGGGTTGGGGAGGGAGGGGAGCTTGGTCTTTCGTTTTTCTCTGTTCATCCGTCTTTGTTCTTTGGCTCCTGTGGGCGTCCCATCGCGGTGGCGTCTGTCGCTGCAGAGCACCGGCTCTGGGCGCATGCACTCCAGAGCTCTGGCTCAGTAATTGGACACATCAGTCCAGCCGCTCCGCGGCACGTGGGATCTTCCCAGGCCAGGGCTCGAACCGGTGCCCCTTGCATTGCAAGGCGGTGTCCTTACCCACTGGACCACCAGGGGAAGCCCCCCCATATCGTTTTAAATTCAGAAATGCCTTCACGAGGCTCTGACGCCTTAGTTGCAGGGACACCATACGCTAGAAGGTTCTCATGCAACCACACAGTCCTTGAGAGTGGAGTGCATACAACAAGAGGTCTTTATGGGCTGAGTGTCTGGGAATTCGCTTTTGTGGAACAAATCTAAATGGTTTGTAATTATGGATTGAGAAATTATCATAAGATAGCTTCTGTGCTAAGATGTCAGGTTTCACTCCATCAAGCATGAATATTTAATATTTTAAACCAGCTGGTGTTTGGAGTGGTTAGACAGACTTTTGCATAAAGAAACAGGAAAACAGGAGAGCAGAAAACATTGCAAGATTCATTTGTTTTGTATCAGTTAATGAAATGAAACTGTTATCCAGTGTCTTTGCTGCTAGATGGGAAGCTTGTAAAAAACTATCTTCTTCTTTTAAAAATGGTATAAAATGGCCTCAGCTGATGGGGTCATTGGTTCAACTGGGACAAATGGGTGATCACTCATCTGAGGTCGGTTCCATTGTGTGGTTCGTCTTATAACTGACAAAGCTTCCAGACTCACTGTTATGTCAAGGGACATTGTCACACTTGCCAAGAGCCTCTCCTGGCTTTTTCCCCCTAAACTTGTATTACATCCTTCATCTCAAACTTCCAGACAGTTTCAGAGGTTCTGGGAAACAACGACACTTTGCAGCTTTTTCATGATTATAATTAAGACTCCCCTAAAGACTGGAAAGACTTGCTTTGGGGATGCCAAATCCTTGGGGGGAATAGTTACTTTAAAAAGAATTAGACCGGGCTTCCCCTGGTGGTCCAGTGGGTAAGGACACCGCCTTGCAGTGCACGGGGCGCCGGTTCGAGCCCTGGCCTGGGAAGATCCCACGTGCCGCCGAGTGGCTGGACTGATGTGTCCGGTTGCCGAGCCGGAGCTCTGGAGCGCATGCGCCCAGAGCCGGCGCTCTGCAACGACAGACAACACCACGATGGGAGGCCCACAGGAGCCAAAGAACAAAGATGGATGAAAGTGGAGGTGAAATTGCAAGGCGGTGTCCTTACCCACTGGACCACCAGGGAAGCCCCCATATCGTTTTAAATTCAGAAATGCCTTCACGAGGCTCTGACGCCTTAGTTGCAGGGACACCATACGCTAGAAGGTTCTCATGCAACCACACAGTCCTTGAGAGTGGAGTGCATACAACAAGAGGTCTTTATGGGCTGAGTGTCTGGGAATTCGCTTTTGTGGAACAAATCTAAATGGTTTGTAATTATGGATTGAGAAATTATCATAAGATAGCTTCTGTGCTAAGATGTCAGGTTTCACTCCATCAAGCATGAATATTTAATATTTTAAACCAGCTGGTGTTTGGAGTGGTTAGACAGACTTTTGCATAAAGAAACAGGAAAACAGGAGAGCAGAAAACATTGCAAGATTCATTTGTTTTGTATCAGTTAATGAAATGAAACTGTTATCCAGTGTCTTTGCTGCTAGATGGGAAGCTTGTAAAAAACTATCTTCTTCTTTTAAAAATGGTATAAAATGGCCTCAGCTGATGGGGTCATTGGTTCAACTGGGACAAATGGGTGATCACTCATCTGAGGTCGGTTCCATTGTGTGGTTCGTCTTATAACTGACAAAGCTTCCAGACTCACTGTTATGTCAAGGGACATTGTCACACTTGCCAAGAGCCTCTCCTGGCTTTTTCCCCCTAAACTTGTATTACATCCTTCATCTCAAACTTCCAGACAGTTTCAGAGGTTCTGGGAAACAACGACACTTTGCAGCTTTTTCATGATTATAATTAAGACTCCCCTAAAGACTGGAAAGACTTGCTTTGGGGATGCCAAATCCTTGGGGGGAATAGTTACTTTAAAAAGAATTAGACCGGGCTTCCCCTGGTGGTCCAGTGGGTAAGGACACCGCCTTGCAGTGCACGGGGCGCCGGTTCGAGCCCTGGCCTGGGAAGATCCCACGTGCCGCCGAGTGGCTGGACTGATGTGTCCGGTTGCCGAGCCGGAGCTCTGGAGCGCATGCGCCCAGAGCCGGCGCTCTGCAACGACAGACAACACCACGATGGGAGGCCCACAGGAGCCAAAGAACAAAGATGGATGAAAGTGGAGAGGTGAAAGACCAATAGAAGTGGGCCGCCCGCTCCCCTCCCTCCCCAACCTGACCCCTGCCCAAAGTAAATAAATAAATAAATCTTAAAAAAAAAAAAAAAGAATTAGACCTCTATATGGGACGATGTTTCTCAATCTGTTTTGCATTATCACCCATCCTTATTTTTGTATGGACCCCTCGCCCCACTGCCACCCAATTGCTCTTCTCTACCATGAAATGTTAATTCTATAAATATCTTGCATATATACACATATGTACATATATATGTATATATAGTGACCCTTTGGAAGGCCACAAAAATTGTAATATCTAGAATTTTCTCGTCTCCCCAAGGACCAATTTTTATTCCATTGGGGCTGATACTGTCTTGGTTGGGAATGCGTGTTCTTGGGCAATCGTTCTCAACTGGACAGTTTTACTCCCTTGGTGACATTAGCAAAATCCAGAGACGTTTTTTGGTTGTCACAATCATGTGTGCATAGAGTTCAAGAATGCCGTTCAACACCCAGCAGTGCAGAGGACACGCCTCGTGACCAAGAAGGACCCAGGCCCAAATGTCAGTGATGTCCAGGCAGAGAAACCCCATTCTAGGATAATTAAACAACTAATTTATCCACTCTCCAGGTTCTTGGTCTGAATAAATAGAATATTTTTAGAAGCAGTTACTGTTCAATTAATTAAAAATACTCTCCCTCAAAGACTTGGCTCACTATTTGACTTCCATGAAAAAAAGATCACAGTCAGATTAAAGATTGTAATTAAAGCCTAATGTCTTTTTATTTCTCTTTCTTTTTAAATGTTTTATTATAAAGAAATTCAGACATAGAAAATAGAGCTAATGAATCCCCATAGGCCCCAAGGACAACAGTATATCCTTCTTCCTTTCTGTTTTTCTCTGCCCATTTCCTACCACCACGGAATAATGTTGACCATTTAAAAAAAATCTTTTTTTTTTTTGAATTACAAAGCCACTTTTAATACTTTGGGGTGAGCCCCGTAGGGATAAAAAACACTGGGAAGGGGTAACCCCCCCTCACCCCCGGGAGTGGCCCAGGGGGAGAGAAGGGAAGGAAGCACGAAGGTGACCTGCTGCAGACTCAGGACAAAGAGAATGCCATCAGTGCTGAGGCCCCTGAGCACTACAGGAGAAAATGTGAGCGCGGTGGGACTGGCTCCAGGCACGCAGGTGAAGGGCAAGAGGGTTGGACACGAAGCCACAAAGCTACTTGGGTTCCTCCTTCTTCTCATGTGCCTTTTTCTGCTTCTGCTGCCTGATCTCCAAGTCCCTCTCTTGCGGGCAGCAGTGGGAAGCCCGGCATCTCAGCACTTTCCCTTAACTGAGTCGTTCTGCTTTTTTGTATTCTTCTGGCGGGCGAGCTCGCGCTGGGTACCGCCGTCCTGGTGATGGCAGCGGCTCCGGCCTGCCTCCCCTGTGTCCCCTCATTCAGTATGATGTTGTGGGCTCATTCTTTTGAATTTTTTTGGAGTATAATTGCTTTATGATGTTGTGTTAATCTATGCTGTACAATGAAGTGAATCAGCTGTGTGTGTGTGTGTGTGTATATATATATATATATACACCCTCCTCTTGGATGTCCATCCTGCAGTCCCTGACCCACCCATCTAGGTCATCACAGAGCACCAAGCTGAGCTCCCTTTTCTTTCTAGTAGGTTCCCACTGGCTATCTATCTTACACATGGTAGTATATGTTTTTTATAAATTATTTTATCATTTTAAGGTAAAATTTACATCGAAATGCCATCAAAATCCACATTCCTATCAAAATACAAGGTGGTTCTATCACCTAAGAAAATTCTTTGTGTTCATTTTCAATTTTCATTCCCTTGAAATAGTCACTGTGTTGCTTGCCTTAATCTTTAGGTTAACTTTTTCTACTTTAGAGCTTCACACAAATGGAATCATACAGTATATTCTTTTGAGTCTGGCAGTTTTTGCTCAGTGTAATGAAGTTCATCAATGTTGTTATAGGTAAGCATAATTTTTTTTTTAAATTACTGAAATGTATTTCATTATAATGAATATTCTACAGTATCCTATTTGAATATTGCTTATCTTTCTCATTTTTTGAATAGTGAATAAGGGTGCTATGAACATATTTTGCTGTACAGTATCTTTTGCACACTGGGAAGGGTAACCCCCTCACCCCGGGAGTGCCCGGGGAAGAGGAAGGAAGCACGAAGGTGCCCAGACTCAGGACAAAGAGAATGCCATCAGTGCTGAGGCCCCTGAGCACTACAGGAGAAAATGTGAGCGCGGTGGGACTGGCTCCAGGCACGCAGGTGAAGGGCAAGAGGGTTGGACACGAAGCCACAAAGCTACTTGGGTTCCTCCTTCTTCTCATGTGCCTTTTTCTGCTTCTGCTGCCTGATCTCCAAGTCCCTCTCTTGCGGGCAGCAGTGGGAAGCCCGGCATCTCAGCACTTTCCCTTAACTGAGTCGTTCTGCTTTTTTGTATTCTTCTGGCGGGCGAGCTCGCGCTGGGTACCGCCGTCCTGGTGATGGCAGCGGCTCCGGCCTGCCTCCCCTGTGTCCCCTCATTCAGTATGATGTTGTGGGCTCATTCTTTTGAATTTTTTTGGAGTATAATTGCTTTATGATGTTGTGTTAATCTATGCTGTACAATGAAGTGAATCAGCTGTGTGTGTGTGTGTGTGTATATATATATATATATACACCCTCCTCTTGGATGTCCATCCTGCAGTCCCTGACCCACCCATCTAGGTCATCACAGAGCACCAAGCTGAGCTCCCTTTTCTTTCTAGTAGGTTCCCACTGGCTATCTATCTTACACATGGTAGTATATGTTTTTTATAAATTATTTTATCATTTTAAGGTAAAATTTACATCGAAATGCCATCAAAATCCACATTCCTATCAAAATACAAGGTGGTTCTATCACCTAAGAAAATTCTTTGTGTTCATTTTCAATTTTCATTCCCTTGAAATAGTCACTGTGTTGCTTGCCTTAATCTTTAGGTTAACTTTTTCTACTTTAGAGCTTCACACAAATGGAATCATACAGTATATTCTTTTTGAGTCTGGCAGTTTTTGCTCAGTGTAATGAAGTTCATCAATGTTGTTATAGGTAAGCATAATTTTTTTTTTAAATTACTGAAATGTATTTCATTATAATGAATATTCTACAGTATCCTATTTGAATATTGCTTATCTTTCTCATTTTTTGAATAGTGAATAAGGGTGCTATGAACATTTGTGTACAGTTCTTTTAGCAAACTGTATAGACATTTCTCTTGGCTACATATCTGTGAGTGACATTGCTAGGTAAAACGTTAGGTGTATGTTCAGCATTTGAAGAAACTGCCCAGTATCTACACAAAATGTTTGTGCTGGTTTACATTCCCATTGGCAGTGTATGAAATTTCAAGTACTCTGGGTCTTCACCATTTGGTGTTACTGGTCTTTTTTAAGTTTGTTCAGTTGTTTTGGTGGGTGTGTACTAGTGTCTCATTGTATTTCCTTCATACTAATGATGTCATTGACATTTTCCTTTGCCTACTGGCTGTTCCCATATTTTTCTTGGTGCAATGTCTTTTCAGATCCTTTGCCTATGAATTATTTTTGTCCATTAATTGGTGGTATTTCTTAATCTGTTTACAAGCCTCTTTGTCAAATAAATGCTTTGTAAATATGTTCTCCTGTGAGTGGCTTGCCTATTCATTTTCTTAATGGTATCTTTTGATGAGCAGTAGTTTTAAATTTCGATTAAATCTTAACTTGTCACTTTTTTCTTTCATGGTTACTGCTTTCTGTGTTCTATTTAAGAAATCTTTCCCACCCTCCAATTATAAACCTATCTTCATATGTTTTCTTCAAAAGATTTATGGTTTTGGTTTTGTACGAAGGCCTTCCTCAAATTGATTTTTGTTCACTGTGTGAGATAGGGTTAGAAAGTTAATATTTTTAAAAATATGGATATCCCATTTTTTAGCACCATTCATTGAAAAGATTTTTCCTTTCACCATCAAATAGCTTTAGTGCTTTTGCAAAAATTAATAGGCCATACAAGTGTGGGTCTATTTCTGCACTGTCTATAGTGGTCATTAATCTATCTGCTTATCTTTTTTCTGGAACTGCACTATATTGATTACTGTAGCTTTATGGTAGGTCTTGAAGTCAGGCATTTTGAGCCCTTCATCTTTGTTCTTTTTTTCCTCAAGGTTGCTCTGGAAATTACAGGTTCTTACTTTTCCACATATACTGTGGAATTGATTTATGACTATCCATAATAAAGGACTTCTGGCATTGTAATTGGGATTGCACTCAGTCAATGTGAAGAGGAGCTGGCACCTGTCATCTGGGCTATACCTCTAATGAAGCTACCATTCTCCTCTTAATTGCTTTCATCACAGCGTCCAGTGTTTGTGAGTGCACCCTTAGGCTTGAACTTCACCATGTTCAAATGAAATCAGTTCTTTAAGAAATGCTCCGGAGTTCTCTATTTTAAGGTCTGTCCTTAAACAGAACTCTCTGAACCTTGTCTCTGGAGCTGAAGACAGGGACAGTGGCGAGTTTCTTCTGAGTGATGCTCATGCCTAGGACTTGACCACTGGAAGGAGGGGAGCACAGTAGCTTCTGATCTTCATTGGGGTGACAAATGCCAACAGCCTGTCTCTCTCCGAGCAAGATACCATTGCCCTTGACTAACAGCTGGGAGAAGAGGGAGAAGGAGCCTTGGTGTTCTGGGCTGTATCCATCTGGAATGGACGTTTCATCACACTAGGCTGGGAAGGAAGGAGGAAGAATGTATCAAGGTTCAGATGCCAGAGAGTCTCACTGTCCATACTGAGTTTTAGTATCTTCTTTTTTCTATGTTTTAAATTATTCTTCAGTGAATTTTTCTTCATTTGCTGTATGCTCTTAGGACCACTTCCAGAGTTGATTATATTTTTTAGTAGTTTTTTCCAATTTAGTTTGGGAGTGGAAACAAGGAATCAGGGCTTCCCTGGTGGTCCAGCAGGTAAAGAGTCTGCCTTGTAGTGCAAGGGGCACCAGTTCGATCCCTGGCCCAATTTATTTAAGTTTACTTAAAATTATCAATTTTATTAAATTTTCAAAAAAAGAACTTTTGGGGCTTCCCTGGTGGTCCAGTGGATAAAGAGTCCACTTTATGGTGCAAGGAGCACCGATTCGATCGCTGACGTGGGAGGATCCCACATGCCTCATGCCAGGCTGGTGTGTCCAATTATAAGCCAGCGCCCTGGAGCACATGCACCCAGAGCCAGTGCTCTGCAACAAGAGAGGCCACTGTGATGGGAGGACCGCACAAGCCAAAGAAGAAAGATGAATGAAAAAAAATAAAAAGAAGCCAAAGTAAAAAAAAAAAAATACTTTTGTCTTTATTTTCTCTATTTTTGTGCCTTTTCTATTTTGTTGATTTTTGTTCTTATCTTCATTGTTTCCTTGTTTTGTATTTATTTATTTATTTTCATCCATCTCTCTTCTTTGGCTTGTGTGGTCCTCCCATCGCAGTGGCCACTCTTGTTGCAGAGCACCTGCTCTGGGCACATGTGCTCCAGAGCGCTGGCTCATAATTAGACACACCGGTCCAGCCACTCCACCACATGTGGGATCTTCCTAGGCCAGGGATCGAACCGGTGCCCATTGCACTGCAAGGCAGACTCTTTACGCACTGGACCACCAGGGAAGCCCTGTTTCCTTTTTTTTAATGTATGCTTTTAATGTATGCTCATAATTTTCTAGCCTCTTAAGATGGAAATTTAAATAGTAGTTTTAAAAAGTTTTTTCCTTTTTTAATGTAGGCATTTAAAGCTATAAATTTCCTTATTTTAGCTGTACCCAACAGACTTGTTGTATTTTATTATGTTCAAAATGTGTTATAACATCCCTGCAGTTTCTTCCTTGATCTATGCTTTATTTTGAAGTGAATTTTTTATTTTCCAGATATTGAAGACTTTTCTAGCTATTTTAGTATTAATGAATTGTTAACTTAGTTTCATTGTGACTTGAGCAGATGTTAATGAAAATTTCAGTCTTTTGGAATTTATGAAGATTTGTTTTATTTTATTGCCTCATATATTCTTTATCTTGGTTGCTATTTCATTCAAACCTGAAAAGATATTCTGAATTTGTTGCATGTGTCATTCCATATGTGTCAATTAAGAAAAGATGTTGTTCGGAGATTTCTAATTC
Source organism: Tragulus kanchil (assembly GCA_022376925.1). Taxonomy (NCBI): domain Eukaryota; kingdom Metazoa; phylum Chordata; class Mammalia; order Artiodactyla; family Tragulidae; genus Tragulus; species Tragulus kanchil. The sequence continues at coordinate 166,908,576 of JAIOJX010000005.1, forward strand.
TTTTTTTGTCTCATTGTTCTGTCAGTTTAGAGTTTGCTAGTGTTCACTATGATCAGAGGTTTTTCCTGTTTCTCCTTTTAGTTTTGCTAGTTCTGCTTCATGTGTTTTGGCACTCTTTTCATAGGCACTCACACATTGATCACGGCTGTGTATTCTTGTTTTCTGACCCTTTGATCATTATGAAATGTCCCCTGCCCTTGATTCTCCCTTCTATTTCATGTAATGATTTCTTGTGGATGTGAGGCCCCTAGCCCAACAGAGATCTTGTCCTTGGCCCGTGGTGGTAGAATGGACTTGAATTATAAAGGAATACTTGTTGGATAGGCAGCAGTTTGTGTGGGTTCCTTTTATCACGGTTTCAAATCATTGACTTTGAACTCAGTCTTCCAAATTTGGGCCTAGGGGTCATTCAGGATGTTAGATGTGTTCTAAAACTAGAAATTCAGGTAACCACATCTTCTGCAGCGGGCATCTTTGGGGATATAGATAGATGAAAGGAAGGAAGGGACGTAAGTAGATAAATATGAGGTAACATTGTACTCTAATCCCGTTTTCTTAAATTGTCCCAGCACTGAGGTGGGTACCCAGCCTCAGCTGGGACATCTACCATAAAAACATTTTATTTTGACTTCAAAACCACCCCAGGTCCTTTCTTTGTGTTTTCTAGTGTTCATAGTCTTAGAACCAGTGTGCTTTCTTTTCCCTTTTGGATAGAACTCATAAATGTACATAAGTCATTCCCATGCGGGTCTCCACAGCCCATATTTCATCTCAGACTTGCTTCCTCATTATTCCCACTGGGTCTGGGGCCATCTCTCTGGCTTCTTTTGGGATCTACTTGGAAAATACAAAGTCATTTGAATGTTGTCTGGCTCCAACTTAATTAGGAAATTAAGTCTGTTGAAGGAGAATGAAGCAGGTCATTCCACAGCCAAGTGTGTGCAGTTGTTGGGTGATTCAAACCAATGCTTCTTTCCGCCCGTCAGCCTCTGGAGTCTGCCAGTTGGTGCTAAATAGCACCTTCCTTAGGGCTTCTCTGGTGGCTCAGAGTGTAAAGAATCTGTCAGCAATGTGAGAGACCCAGGCTCGATCCCTGGCTTGGTAAGATCTCCGAGAAAGGGAATGGCAACCCATTCCACTATTCTTGCCTGAAGAATCCCCTGGACAGAGATGCCTGGTTGGGCTCACATGATGTTGTTGCACTCTTCTACATTTGATCACGGCTGTGTATTCTTGTTTTCTGACCCTTTGATCATTATGAAATGTCCCCTGCCCTTGATTCTCCCTTCTATTTCATGTAATGATTTCTTGTGGATGTGAGGCCCCTAGCCCAACAGAGATCTTGTCCTTGGCCCGTGGTGGTAGAATGGACTTGAATTATAAAGGAATACTTGTTGGATAGGCAGCAGTTTGTGTGGGTTCCTTTTATCACGGTTTCAAATCATTGACTTTGAACTCAGTCTTCCAAATTTGGGCCTAGGGGTCATTCAGGATGTTAGATGTGTTCTAAAACTAGAAATTCAGGTAACCACATCTTCTGCAGCGGGCATCTTTGGGGATATAGATAGATGAAAGGAAGGAAGGGACGTAAGTAGATAAATATGAGGTAACATTGTACTCTAATCCCGTTTTCTTAAATTGTCCCAGCACTGAGGTGGGTACCCAGCCTCAGCTGGGACATCTACCATAAAAACATTTTATTTTGACTTCAAAACCACCCCAGGTCCTTTCTTTGTGTTTTCTAGTGTTCATAGTCTTAGAACCAGTGTGCTTTCTTTTCCCTTTTGGATAGAACTCATAAATGTACATAAGTCATTCCCATGCGGGTCTCCACAGCCCATATTTCATCTCAGACTTGCTTCCTCATTATTCCCACTGGGTCTGGGGCCATCTCTCTGGCTTCTTTTGGGATCTACTTGGAAAATACAAAGTCATTTGAATGTTGTCTGGCTCCAACTTAATTAGGAAATTAAGTCTGTTGAAGGAGAATGAAGCAGGTCATTCCACAGCCAAGTGTGTGCAGTTGTTGGGTGATTCAAACCAATGCTTCTTTCCGCCCGTCAGCCTCTGGAGTCTGTCAGTTGGTGCTAAATAGCACCTTCCTTAGGGCTTCTCTGGTGGCTCAGAGTGTAAAGAATCTGTCAGCAATGTGAGAGACCCAGGCTCGATCCCTGGCTTGGTAAGATCTCCGAGAAAGGGAATGGCAACCCATTCCACTATTCTTGCCTGAAGAATCCCCTGGACAGAGATGCCTGGTGGGCTCCAGTCTATGGGGTTGCAAAAGAGTCGGTGACAACTGAAATGACTTAGCACATTGCACAGCACCTTTCTTCTGTGCCAGTGGTAGAGTTAGGATACACAGAAGCAGAAATTATGTGGAAGGCCCAGGTTGTGGAGCAGGACAGCATGATGCTTTGCTTTGCCCAGCACCTCCTCCTGCCACAATGGTTAAACCTGGTAATGACCACATGCTTTGCCCAGCACCTCCTCCTGCCACAATGGTTAAACCTGGTAATGACCACAGGGACCAAGAAGGCACTGAAGGTGAGGGCCCTTTCGGTCTGGAAACCTGGCGTGGGGTCTGGGGAATCCTGGGAAGAGAGACCAGTGAGCTTCTTTACTCCAGAGCTTTGACATTCCTGGGTCTTTGTTTGTTAGTTTTTGTAAGCAAGCATGTGCAGAAGTTTAAACTTATTTGGAAGCGTCTTTGTGCTTATTGCCACCAGTAAATGGATTCAATTTCAGTTGGTTGTCTCTCATAAGATGGTACCCCCCAGTCTTCCAGGCCATGAGAATCTCTACAATTTTCCACCAGAAAGAAAGGAAGGAAGGAGGGAAGGAAAGGAGGGGAAGAAAGACATGTTACTTTGTTTCTGGCTCGTTTACTAGCTAGAGGCTAGGGGAAACTTGGCAAATTCCAGATGCCGATGATTAGTAACTTTGTAAAAAAATATATATATGGCTCATATTTTTGTCCTTCACTAATAAGGCATTATGATCAAATGTTCAAGGATTATGACCTGGGTATTTTTTTTTTTTTAAAAAAGATTGATTGATTTATTTTGGGGGGAGGTGGGGAGGGAGGGGGCTAGTGGGCCACTTCTGTTGGTCTTTCATTTATCTATTTTCATCCGTCTTTTTGTTCTTTGGCCCGTGTGGGCCTCCCATCGCAGTGGCTTCTGTTGTCACAAAGCACCGGCTCTGGGCGCATGCGCTCCAGAGCTCCGGCTCGGTAATTGGACATATCAGTCCAGCCGCTCCACGGCACGTGGGATCTTCCCAGACCAGGGATCAAACCGGCGCCCCTTGCCCTGCAAGGCAGTGTCCTTACCCACTGGACCACCAGGGAAGCCCCCTGGGTATTCTTTACCACACATTTTTCGAAATTATTCCCTTCTGGAAAAGAAGAAAAGTGACTGGTATTTGCTGATTGGCTAGAGCCAGTAAGCCCAGTGAAAAACTGCCCGTGTCTCCTCATTACTTGATCTTGTTAAGGTCAGAGGGCTGTCTCCTCCTGGTGTTAGGATTTAACTGTAAAATCCAGAGGGACTTCCTGGCAGTCCAGTGGTTAAGTACGGCGATGGATGGAGCGTAGTCTTGATCCCTGGTTCCGGAAACTAAGATTCCACATGCTGCATGGCATGACCGAACAAAGAAAAGTAAGATGTTGCTACATATTTCACAATGTGGCCTTGTCACAGTATCTTAGGTAAAACTCCCAGTACTGTGTAAGTGCTTTGGAAAGTGTTCATTTGTACATTTATTTAGTGATGCAGTCATTTATTCAACCTGTGTTTCGTGGAGACCTACTATGTGACAGATCTGCTTGTGTGCGAGAGGAGTCAGACGCCCGCCATTCCCATCTCAGCAGGGTTTACAGGGGATGGCCTCCGGGAGCCGTCTGGTGCCTTTAGCCCATTAGGATAAGGTGTGCCTTGCTCCCAGCAGATGTAGTCTCTGGTACAGAGCATCATCAGCAGACATCCCTTATCAGGTGGAAGCCCTTGGGCAGTGAGTATTCTGAAGAACTATTCTTGGCAGCCCTGATGGACAGCAATGGACATTAAACAAATCAGTAGATAGATGTTTAATTACAAGCCTGACATATACAAGTAGGAAAAGTACCTAATACATGATAATTAAGTGGTCTCTCTTGCATAACCAGAGATATCTGGAACAATTAATTCTGAAGGAGGAGCGCATGAGAACATTTCTCACCAGAAGAACCCCCAGGCATCCCCATCCCTTGTCTTAGTGCCTGTGGGGAAGAGAGGCAGGGTGTTTAGATAATTTTAAGACTTTGGGATTTCTGATCTAATCACTTATTATATTAGAGCATTCATTTATTTTTTCTTATATGTTCATAGCTATTGCTGGGTGGCAAAAGGATGCTATTCGGAGACCTATCATGGGGCCAAAAATGATCAATTTGCTTTTTTTTTTTTCTTTTATTTATTTATTTATTTATTTATTTATTTATTTATTTATTTATTTTTGTACATGTATGTTCCCAAATCAATCAGATGCACATCCCTTGGCCCTCCCCCCCAATTTGCTTTTGTAGTCATTAGATTTCTCTACCTAAATAATTTCATACTTAAGAACATTTCAATGTTAGTTATGATAGAGAAGAATTATTTTGGGATTCAGACAGATTAAGTTTGGCCTGTCTCCATTACTTAGTAATGGTGTTGATGTAATCTTGAGCAAGTTGCTTTGTCATATTCTGTCTCAGTTTACTCATATGTAAAATGGGATTTCTAATCTCTACCTTTCAAGGTGTGGGGGAAATTACGTATGATGAGTTATGATTTCCCCTTGAACTGTGACTCTGGGAAAGATCAGAGAGGCTCGCTTCTGTCCCCTTTGGCAGCAATGGGAAAACAAGAGTGAGACAAAACAAATTCTTTTTTTTTTTTTTTTTTTTTTAAGAATTCTTCTTCTTCTTTTTTAAACATTTATTTATTTATTTATTTATTTATTTATTTATTTGGACGGGGGTGGGCTGGGAGGGGGGTGGTGGGCGGGCCACTTCTATTGGTCTTTCATTTGTCTATTTTCATCCATCTTTGTTCTTTGGCTCCTGCGGGCCTCCCATCGCGGTGGCGTCTGTTGTCGCCGAGCGCCACTCTGGGCACATGCACTCCAGAGCTCCGGCTCGGTAATTGGACACATCAGTCCAGCTGCTCCGCGGCACGTGGGATCTTCCCAGGCCAGGGATCGAACTGGCGCCCCTTGCACTGCAAGGCGGTGTCCTTACCCACTGGACCACCAGGGAAGCCCGACAAAACAAATTCTGACCAACACGTGTTGATTCAGATGTGTTTGTTTCTAGCATAGTAAGACAGCAGGCTACAGATATATCCAGTTGACTTCCCTACTGAAGGATGTGTCTTTGATTATTGCATTCTTAGTAATGTCTTTCATAGTGTGTGTTTTGCTGTGAGAGTCACGCAGTATGTTCAGTCAACACATGGTGGTTTGCATGCCTGCACCTTTGGTATTAATTTGATCCTACGTACAGGTCTATATGCACTTCCCAGGTGACTCAGTGGTAAAGAATCCCGCTGCAGTGCAGGAGACGCAGGTTTGATCGTGGGTCAGGAAGATCCCCTGGAGAAAATAAAGGCCAGCCATTCCAGCATTCTTGCCTGGAGAATCACATGGACAGAGGAGCCTGGCGGGCTGTGGTCCATGGGTTCGCGTGGAGTCGCACACGACGGAGTGACTAAACAACAGCAACAGATGTATATGCTTCACAAAGTCCCTGTCTTATAATTTTTTGAAACAAAAGTTAAAATGCTGAAAAAAGATTTCTCTGATTATAACCTGCTGTGTATGTAAAAATTATGGAAGGCCTCTTAGGATCCTTCTTAAAAACCAGTGTGTTTCTAAGAGCCTCCCTTGAGTCAGGCTTATGGACAAGGCCAAATCAATGACCGCGGCATGGCACCCTTGCTGGTCAGCTGCAGGCTGAGGAGTGGGAGGCCTGCTGGAGATGCATTTTCCGGAAGGTTGGTGAATAGTTGCATCCACACCTAGAAAGGTTCGAGCAGTGGGAACACCCAGAGTGCGGTCAGCCAGAATGCAGCCATCGAGGGCCCAGATACAAACGGCCAGAGACATAGCCTGACCTTAAACCATGAAAGTCATCCCCTGCTACGTCATGTGTTGTTTCCTCATTGGATGGTGGCTAAAGTCGAAAAACAAAAGTACCAGTCAGTTGTCTAAGTGAATAACTGAATTTGTGGAGACAATTGCTAGAGGACAGCTGGGGTGGTTCTCCCACCCATTTGGAGGCACTCTGGGAACCGATGGTTCCTGGGCCTCCTCCAGCCTGTTTATGACAGATGGGGTTTTCAGTAGCACAGATGCAGCAGTGCAAGGTCGTTGCTGAGGAGCTGGCCACCTCCCGAGTGTGCCAGACCAACACTTTTTCAGATGTGTTTGTTTCTAGCATAGTAAGACAGCAGGCTACAGATATATCCAGTTGACTTCCCTACTGAAGGATGTGTCTTTGATTATTGCATTCTTAGTAATGTCTTTCATAGTGTGTGTTTTGCTGTGAGAGTCACGCAGTATGTTCAGTCAACACATGGTGGTTTGCATGCCTGCACCTTTGGTATTAATTTGATCCTACGTACAGGTCTATATGCACTTCCCAGGTGACTCAGTGGTAAAGAATCCCGCTGCAGTGCAGGAGACGCAGGTTTGATCGTGGGTCAGGAAGATCCCCTGGAGAAAATAAAGGCCAGCCATTCCAGCATTCTTGCCTGGAGAATCACATGGACAGAGGAGCCTGGCGGGCTGTGGTCCATGGGTTCGCGTGGAGTCGCACACGACGGAGTGACTAAACAACAGCAACAGATGTATATGCTTCACAAAGTCCCTGTCTTATAATTTTTTGAAACAAAAGTTAAAATGCTGAAAAAAGATTTCTCTGATTATAACCTGCTGTGTATGTAAAAATTATGGAAGGCCTCTTAGGATCCTTCTTAAAAACCAGTGTGTTTCTAAGAGCCTCCCTTGAGTCAGGCTTATGGACAAGGCCAAATCAATGACCGCGGCATGGCACCCTTGCTGGTCAGCTGCAGGCTGAGGAGTGGGAGGCCTGCTGGAGATGCATTTTCCGGAAGGTTGGTGAATAGTTGCATCCACACCTAGAAAGGTTCGAGCAGTGGGAACACCCAGAGTGCGGTCAGCCAGAATGCAGCCATCGAGGGCCCAGATACAAACGGCCAGAGACATAGCCTGACCTTAAACCATGAAAGTCATCCCCTGCTACGTCATGTGTTGTTTCCTCATTGGATGGTGGCTAAAGTCGAAAAACAAAAGTACCAGTCAGTTGTCTAAGTGAATAACTGAATTTGTGGAGACAATTGCTAGAGGACAGCTGGGGTGGTTCTCCCACCCATTTGGAGGCACTCTGGGAACCGATGGTTCCTGGGCCTCCTCCAGCCTGTTTATGACAGATGGGGTTTTCAGTAGCACAGATGCAGCAGTGCAAGGTCGTTGCTGAGGAGCTGGCCACCTCCCCCAGGTGAGAAGAGGTGCTTTTGGGGGCCTTTGGCCCAACACAGGGATGCATGAGCCTCATGACTTTGTTAAAGTATTTTCAGCTCCTTTCGTGCATCCAGCCCATACATGCTCTTATTCAATTGCTGCTGAGAAATTAACTGCTAAAAGCTTCTCATGTGGTAACAACAACCACAAAACTCACTTCTAAGTGGCTGTCCACAGTGCTTCATCTTGCCCCCAACACGGGGGACAGTAAGACCCCTGACTAGCTTCCCTGGTGAGTCAGTTGGTAAAGAATCCGCCGGCAGTGCAGGAGATCTGGGTTCCATCCCTGGGTTGGGAAGATCTCCTGGAGAAGGAAATGGCCACCCACTCTAGTATTCTTGCCCGGAGAGTCCCATAGACAAGGAAACCTGGCGGGCTACAGGCCACAGGGTCGCAAAAGTCGTCCAACCTGTAGTGACCAAACCTCCACCACTAGACCCTTGATTGTTGGTAAAGGATGTCTTCATGTCCCAAAGTCTTCAAAAATTCTTCTGTGCATCCGCAGCTCTCCCTTGGATGGAGTTCTTCTTCCCCCAGAGGCAGTCTCTGTGCCCTTCCTGTTCAGGAAGGACAGTGTCCTTCCCTGTAGATGCTGGAGGCAGAGGGGAGAGGCAGAGGGCAGGACTGGAGCCCAGGTGGCCTTGGCGCCCTCCCAGCTGCCTGGCACCGGGTGGTTGCACTGTGGTTAGCGGGCTGCAGGTCTTTCCAACCACCACAGGTCTGTTCTCGAGGTCTCTGTGAACTCTGATATTTCTTGCCCAAGAGCAAATAAATGTCTTTCCAAAAAATGTCAAGAAATTAGAGGAGAAAGCATAACTCTAGGAGGACCCATTATTAGGTAAACAGAAATGGCCTGAGTTTTATTAAATACAGCATGACATGAGCTTGCAAGTGACATTTCCCAGCCTTATCAATCATAATTTTAGAAGTGAAGGTTAAAAATTGTAGTAAAAAAAAAATAAACAATTGGCAGTTTGGAGAAGAGAATGATGGATCATCATTAAGTAAAAAAAAAAAAAAAAAACTACATTTCTTTAGATTTGGCCAAAATATTGCTTTTTATAATTTTCATCAATAGTAGCATTTTTTTTGGCCACTTCTATTGGTCTTTCATTTATTTCCATCTTTGTTCTTTGGCCCGTGTGGGCCTCCCATCGCAGTGGCCACTCTCGCTGCAGAGCACTGGCTCTGAGCGCACGCTCTCCAGAGCTCCGGCTCGGTAGTTGGACACATCGGTCCAGCCACTCCATGGTACGTGGGATCTTCCCAGGCCAGGGATCAAACTGGTGCCCCTTGCACTGCCAGGCGGTGTCCTTACACCCTGGACCACCAGCAAAGCCCCCAGTAGTAGCATTTTATTCAATACTGTGTGATGCTTCTTAGCCATGTGAAAAAAACTGGGGGACTTTTTTTTTTCCCCTGTTACTTTCCTTTGTCCAACTGCATTTGGCCCTGTTTCACGAGGACAATAACTTTCCAAAGGCAGGCGGCTCAAGTATTGATAACACGATCCTGAATCACCTGTGCATGGAAACTTCTTGGTGAAGTGGAAAGTTCATGGATGTTAGAGTCAAAAGTACATGACTGTGAACCCAAACTAGCTTTTGTGACCTTGGCAATTGCTTAATTTCTCTAAGGTTGGGTTTCTCATCTTTGACATGGATACAGTAGTATTTCATAATATTACTGTGAGGATTCTGAAATTGAACTTTCAACATACATTATTTTAAAATTCGCTTTAGCTGCATTCTATTAAATTTAAGGATAAACAGTACATATGATCCTTTATTAGATGATTTAAGGTCTGTTCTCGAGGTCTCTGTGAACTCTGATATTTCTTGCCCAAGAGCAAATAAATGTCTTTCCAAAAAATGTCAAGAAATTAGAGGAGAAAGCATAACTCTAGGAGGACCCATTATTAGGTAAACAGAAATGGCCTGAGTTTTATTAAATACAGCATGACATGAGCTTGCAAGTGACATTTCCCAGCCTTATCAATCATAATTTTAGAAGTGAAGGTTAAAAATTGTAGTAAAAAAAAAATAAACAATTGGCAGTTTGGAGAAGAGAATGATGGATCATCATTAAGTAAAAAAAAAAAAAAAAAACTACATTTCTTTAGATTTGGCCAAAATATTGCTTTTTATAATTTTCATCAATAGTAGCATTTTTTTTGGCCACTTCTATTGGTCTTTCATTTATTTCCATCTTTGTTCTTTGGCCCGTGTGGGCCTCCCATCGCAGTGGCCACTCTCGCTGCAGAGCACTGGCTCTGAGCGCACGCTCTCCAGAGCTCCGGCTCGGTAGTTGGACACATCGGTCCAGCCACTCCATGGTACGTGGGATCTTCCCAGGCCAGGGATCAAACTGGTGCCCCTTGCACTGCCAGGCGGTGTCCTTACACCCTGGACCACCAGCAAAGCCCCCAGTAGTAGCATTTTATTCAATACTGTGTGATGCTTCTTAGCCATGTGAAAAAAACTGGGGGACTTTTTTTTTTCCCCTGTTACTTTCCTTTGTCCAACTGCATTTGGCCCTGTTTCACGAGGACAATAACTTTCCAAAGGCAGGCGGCTCAAGTATTGATAACACGATCCTGAATCACCTGTGCATGGAAACTTCTTGGTGAAGTGGAAAGTTCATGGATGTTAGAGTCAAAAGTACATGACTGTGAACCCAAACTAGCTTTTGTGACCTTGGCAATTGCTTAATTTCTCTAAGGTTGGGTTTTCTCATCTTTGACATGGATACAGTAGTATTTCATAATATTACTGTGAGGATTCTGAAATTGAACTTTCAACATACATTATTTTAAAATTCGCTTTAGCTGCATTCTATTAAATTTAAGGATAAACAGTACATATGATCCAAGATGATTGGTATTAGACTTGGAGGATTGACTTAGATGCCAACAACTGTTCGGAGTGGCAAAACTTCTGGGTAATGGATTTCCAGTTCTAGTCATGGGGGAGAAACTGGTATTGGACTTACCCTTATTGTTGTTTTTAAGGTTAATAAAACTGATAAACTTCCAGCAAGACTAATCAAGGGAAAAAGAGAGAACACACAAATGATCAGTATCAGGAAAGAAGGATGAGCTATTCTTATAGATTCTAAACACATTAAAAGGATATCATGGGGATATTGTGAACAGTTTTATGCCAGTAAATTCAACAATGTACGTAGAATGGTCAAATTCCTTGCAAACCACTGCTCACAAAGATTTAAAGATGAAATAGGAATCAAATTTGTAATTAAATGCTATTGTAGAAAGAAACCTCCAGGCTCAGATGGCTTCACCCGTATCTTTCATCAAATGTTTTAGAAGTATTATCAGTCTTACGCAAACCTTAAAAAAATTCAGAAGAAAAGGGAACACTTCCCAACTGGATCTGTAAGACTATACAGATAAGCTTATAGACTAATTCTGATAACAACATCTGCCAAAGATATTGCGTAGAATAAAAGTCATAGGCCAATATCTCTCATGAACGTAGGCACAAAATTCTTTGATAAAATTTCAGGTTAAGTCCAGTAATGTATAAGAAGGAATTCGAATTTATCCTAGGAATGGAAAGTTGATTTAAAAATTGAAAATCAATCATTGCTATTAACCAAATTTTAAAAAGTATGAAAAATCATATTATCAACAGACATAGCAAAAGCATAGAAAAAATCATATTATCAACATAGAAAAAGCATAGAAAATATCCATTCATAATAAAACAAAAATTAAAGTAGAAATAAAATGGAAATTCCCCAGTCTGATGAAAGGCAGCTGTAGAAAACCTACTACTAGCTTCATACTTAATTGTCAGAAGCTTTCCTTTTTTGATTGGTAGCATCAGAAAGAGATATTCATTTACTATAATTCTTCATTTAATCATTTTATCTATGTAAAAACATAAAACTTTATCTATTAAAAATTGTGATGGTAGTCCTGGGCAGTAAAATTATGCCAAAAAAAAAAAAAAAAGGTAAAAGTCAAAGAAGAAGTAGTATTTATTTGCATATTTCATATTATTTATTTAGAAAACCTTAAGAAATAGAGAAAATATTTGAATCCACAATTGAATTTTGGAAGATCATAGGGTAAAAAGTGAATATAAACATAATCTTATTTCTATATAACAAATCAATTACAATAGAAAATTCATATTTTAAAAATATTATTTGCAGTAGCATCAACTTATGAATACATAGGAATAAACTTTTTGACAAAGGTGCCAAGGCAATTCATTGGCAAAAGGAAGAGTTTAAAATCAGTGAACCAGAAAACCTAAATAAAATTTTGAAAAAATTTAACCTTGACCTCTACCTCACACTATATGTAAAAATTCAAAATAAGTTATATATTAAAACTTAAATATAGAAGATAATGTAGAAGAATGTCTTTGGTACTTTGAGATAGTCAGAGACTTGTTGTTGTTGTTGTTTAGTCACTAAGTTGTGTTCAGCTCCTTTGTTACTCCATGAACTGTACCTTGCCAGGCTCTTCTGTCCTTGGGGAGTTCAAGGCAAGGCTACTGCACTGGGTTGTCATTTCCTTCTCCAGAGTTCTTTGTGAACCAGGGATCGAACCCATGTCTCCTGCATTGGCAGGTGGATTCTTTCGCACTGATCCACCAGGGAAGCCCCAGAGATTTCTTAAAAGGAACATAAAAGCACCAACAATTACAAAAAAAAGATAAATTGAACTTCATCACAATTTAAAAGTTCTCTGCAAAAGATATAATTATGAAAGTGGCAAGGCAAGTCACTGACTGAAGGAAAATACTTGTAACTCATATATCTCACAAAGGACTTTGTGTATTCATATCCAGAATATATAAAGAGCCCTATACCTAAGCAATAGAAAGACAGTCCAGTAAACATGTAGGCAAAATACCTGAAGAGAGATTGTATAAACGAAGATGATATGAATGGCTGGTAAGCATATGAAAAGATATTTAATTGTTGTTCATTAGGGAAATGATTGCATTTAAGTGGTATTCGAAATGACACTATGACACAGCAGGATGCCCTGAGGTCGGTTGCTGTCCACTGATATGGTTGTCCAGACCAGAGGGCTCCTATTCTGTCTTCTTCCATTTCACCTCCTGGTCATTCACGTAACAGCCAGTTGATTTTCTGCTAGACTTCTCTTTAAAAGTCTTAGCATAAAATTCCAGCTCTTGGAATAAAAGTCAAGTGCCTTTTCATGTTCCACAAAGCCCTGTAAAAATCTCGCTGCTGCCTACTCCTCCAGCGTCTTCTCAGCTGTGCTCCGCTGCAGCCTGCTGACGTGACAGTGCCTTGATTGGATGCCGCTCTTCCTCTCTGAGGTCGCCATTGCTATCCTCTGCCTGTGTGTATGTGTTGCCCCGTCCTGTCTGATTCTTTTGCAACTCCATGAGCTGTAGCCCTCCAAGCTCCTCTGTTCATGGAATTCTCCAGGCAAGAATAAGGGAGTAGGTTGCCATTCCCTGCTCTAGGGGATCTTCCTGACCCAGGGATTGAACTTGGGTCTCCTGCATTGCAGGCTGATTCTTTACTGTCTGGAGCCACCAGGGAAGCCTGTTTTCTACCCTGAATACTCTCTAATGCTCTGCATACCTAGATGCTTCTCATCTTTCAGATTTATATAAAGTGGTGCCCCGCTCCTTGGCGTTATCAGCTGTTCTCTCTCCCGAAACCCTGTTTATTCCTTTCCTAACACTTTTGGTAGTTTGTTATTATTTCTGTTTCTAGATTCCGTAAGGCCAAGAACCAAATTTGTCTCATTATTCCCCACACCTGAGAATTAATACTTGATCAGGGACATAGAAGGGACTGAATAAATATTTGTTGAAATAATGTCTCCATTGTAAAACTCTTAACTGTATCATGTCAGGTGGTGGTGTTTTGAGTAAGTGTGTGTGTGTGTGTGTGTGTGTCTCATGAAGTCCATGTATTTTTTTTTCAAAATCCTGGCAGGTCCAGTTCTTATTTATTGACAAAAACATGCACTATCGTCGAGAATAAAGTCATCTTTCTCTAAACTCGGATATTTGTCTGCCTGCAGTTAGATGGACTTTCCCTGTGGCTCAGTGGTGAAGAATCCACCTGCCAATGCAGGAGACCCAGGTTTGATCCCTGGGTTGGAAAGATACCCTAGAAAATGGAATCGCAACCCACTCCAGTATTCTTGCTTGGAGGATTCCATGGACAGAGGAGTCTAATGGGCTATAGTCCACGGGGTCATAAAAGAGTCAGACATGACTTAGCGACTGAACAACAAACAATAGTAGATGACCCTTCAGCTACTTATCTACTGGATGAAACATTGAAGCTGAAATTGGGCAATACATCATCATTCCTCCTCTGAGTGGAAAGTTGAAATCTGGTTTGACTGTAGATCTTTGACATCTTTCTTCATTCTGTCACCATTGGCCATCAAAGAGTATCGTGGGAAGTCTAGGACCTTAATCATTTCCTGCATTCCAAATGTACATACTTTTCTGCTCATTCTCAGGAAAGCAGTCTGGCTAGTGGACCAGATGGACCATTTTTAACTGAATTAAGGAGTAAGTACTGCAGTGTTTTTCTTCTTATTGTTGTTTTTCCTTTTTTTAAAACTCAACTGACTAACTCCATGACCTACTTCAGTGGTGCAAAACACCAACCAGCTTTCACCTCTGAGCTTCATTTCTTCAAACCCACAGGCTTGCATCAGTGATTGAAAAGACATATTGGTTATGTTGATTTCCAGATCTCTTGAAGGAGCTGAGTGACAAAGACCAGACCTGATGGAATCAAGATAGGAAAAAACATTCAAATGCTACATTGAAGGAAGTTGGGATCCCACCTGAGAAATTCTCGTTTGATGATTGATATGGTGTAACAAACCTCCACTGCATTTGAGAAGGGTGCGGGCATTGGAATTCTTAGTATTTACATTATTATCTGATTCTTTGCAGTTACAGAGTTCCACAGGGGAGGTAAAGACAGTATGCCATGAAAGGACATACATAGTCATGGGCCAACCATTTCTCAATAGAACTTGCTCTCAAACATCTGTCTCTTCTCTTTCCTACTCCCTGCTCACTTTTCACTAATTACTGGGTGTTTTAATATAACAGTACAACACAAACACATTGCAAGTTGATGATCAAGTCAAACTGTACATCTTGAAAAACATACAGGCTTCCATGGAGTCAGTGAGAGAGACGCTGCAGAGCTGCTGGGTCAGACAGTGAGACCAGTTACCAGTTCAGTTCAGTCGCTCAGTCACGTCCAACTCTTTGTGACATCAGTACATCAGGCTTTCCTGTCCTTCACCGTCTCCTGGAGCTTGCTCAAACTCATGTCTATTGACTTAGTGATGCCATCCAACCATCTCGTGCTCTGTTTTCCCCTTCTCCTTTTGCTTTCTATGTTCCCCAACATCAGACTCTTTTCCAGTGAGTCATCTCTTTGCCTCAGGTGGCCGAAGTATTGGAGCTTCAGCTTCAGCATCAGTCCTTCCAGTGAATATTCAGGGTTGATTTTCATTAGGATTGACTGGTTTGATCTCCTTTCAGTCCAAGGAACTTTTGGGTCTTCTTGAACACCACAGTTCAAAGGCATCAATTCTTCGGTGCTCTGCCTGCTTTATGGCTATGCTCTCACATCCATACATGGCTACTGGGAAAACCATAGCTTTGACTATACAGATTTTTGTCAGCTGAGTGATATCTCTGTTTTTGAATACGCTGTCTAGGTTTGTCAGAGCTTTTCTTCCAAGGAGCAAACGTCTTTTAATTTCATGGCTGCAATCACCATCTGCAGTGATTTTGGAGCCCAAGAAAATAAAGTCTGTCACTGTTTTCATTGTTTGCCCATTGATTTGTCATGAAGTGATGGGACTGGATGCTATGGTCTTACTTCTTGAATGTTGAGTTTTAGGCCAGCTTTTTCACTCTCCTTATTCACCTTCATCAGGAGGCTGTTTAGTTCCTCTGCTTTCTGCCATAAGGATGGTGTCATCTGCATACCTGAGGTTATTGATATTTCTCCTGGCAGTCTTGATTCCAGCTTGTGCTTCATCCAGACTGGCATTTTGCATGATGTACTCTGCATATAAATTAAATAAGCAGGGTGACAATATACAGCCTTGACATACTCCTTTCCCAGTTTGGAAACCATCCATTGTTCCATGTCCAGTTCTAACTGTTGCTTCTTGTCCTGCATACACTTAACAATTGGAAGGAGGTAAATCCAGTAGGACGAGGCCAGTAGAGTTGTTTCAGAAGAGACTGATATGAATGTCAAAGGGTTATGAGATATAATTGAGAAAAATAGTGAAATATTTTGGGTCTAAATTGACTTAGTCGATGCCAGTCCCAACTCTTTGTGATCAGTACATCAGGCTTTCCTGTCCTTCACCGTCTCCTGGAGCTTGCTCAAACTCATGTCTATTGACTTAGTGATGCCATCCAACCATCTCGTGCTCTGTTTTCCCTTCTCCTTTGCTTTCTATGTTCCCCAACATCAGACTCTTTTCCAGTGAGTCATCTCTTTGCCTCAGGTGGCAAGTATTGGAGCTTCAGCTTCAGCATCAGTCCTTCCAGTGAATATTCAGGGTTGATTTTCATTAGGATTGACTGGTTTGATCTCCTTTCAGTCCAAGGAACTTTTGGGTCTTCTTGAACACCACAGTTCAAAGGCATCAATTCTTCGGTGCTCTGCCTGCTTTATGGCTATGCTCTCACATCCATACATGGCTACTGGGAAAACCATAGCTTTGACTATACAGATTTTTGTCAGCTGAGTGATATCTCTGTTTTTGAATACGCTGTCTAGGTTTGTCAGAGCTTTTCTTCCAAGGAGCAAACGTCTTTTAATTTCATGGCTGCAATCACCATCTGCAGTGATTTTGGAGCCCAAGAAAATAAAGTCTGTCACTGTTTTCATTGTTTGCCCATTGATTTGTCATGAAGTGATGGGACTGGATGCTATGGTCTTACTTCTTGAATGTTGAGTTTTAGGCCAGCTTTTTCACTCTCCTTATTCACCTTCATCAGGAGGCTGTTTAGTTCCTCTGCTTTCTGCCATAAGGATGGTGTCATCTGCATACCTGAGGTTATTGATATTTCTCCTGGCAGTCTTGATTCCAGCTTGTACTTCATTAAGACCGGCATTTTGCATGATGTACTCTGCATATAAATTAAATAAGCAGGGTGACAATATACAGCCTTGGCATACTCCTTTTCCAGTTTGGAATCAGTCCATTGTTCCATGTCCAGTTCTAACTGTTGCTTCTTGTCCTGCATACACTTAACAATTGGAAGGAGGTAAATCCAGTAGGACGAGGCCAGTAGAGTTGTTTCAGAAGAGACTGATATGAATGTCAAAGGGTTATGAGATATAATTGAGAAAAAATAGTGAATACTACTATTTTTGTTCAGAAAAGATCTTCTTGGTCATTTTGAGGGATATGTGTTGTATTTTATGGCTGCAGGACAGGGAAGCCTGGCATCCTGCAGTCCATGGGGTCACAAAGCACTGGACGTGACTTACCGACTGAACAACAGCTTTTAATTATATCAAAATCCTGAAAACTTGATTTCTTCTGTTCTAAAAATTAGCTTAGTTGTAATTAGAACCCATATTTTATTAAAGATCAAATTATTTTTATAAGTTTTCAGATTTTTGAGTTGAATCTCAAGAAAAGCTTTTTTGTACTGTTTAATATGAAAGGTTGCTCTTGGTTTGGGGTAACTTTCTGCTATATCAGGGATTCCTGTCTCTGAAGGTAACCTGGCTACTGTGTACCTGGGGCCTCCTGATGTCTGCAGGTGTCTGAGGCTCCTGGAGAATGACAGAGGTAAAGAGGGAGGCCCGAGAGGCCCAGTGCAGTGGCCTGAGCTGCGATCTAGACATGGCCATTCCCCTAGCACCTGCCCACCCCTAGGTCCATCCATAGCTGACAGCTCTGCCTGCCCACTCTGGGCAGCATAGCACCAGTGCCTGCCCTTAGGTCTGTCTTCTAGAAGTTCTGGGAATGCTGATCACCTCTCAGAGGCTGGCAGCTGAACTGAGTGCCAAATCTGAGGAGTAGGAAAGAATGGAGATTAGTTCTAGAAAGGTATAACCTAACTCAGTACACCAAAACCAAGTAGAACCCAGATGACAAAGCATTCATCTTTGCCTCTGAAGAAGGAAAGGGAAAACCTAGCTCCAACCTTTACTCTCGTAGTTGAACTGAAAAAAAAAAAAAAAAAAAAAGGACTCTGTACTGTAATTGACCTGAATAATATAGAAGCTTCCAAATGGTGAGCTGGCCCCAATCGGCCTTTTCCTGAGTGTTTGAATCAGATTTTGTATTGTCCTCGCATTGTACCCAGGGCGTGGGGACCTGCTTGGGCAGAAAGAACTTTGACTTCTCATCACCATCACAAGGACCTTATCTGAAACCTTCTTTTCCCATCTCCTTTACCCAGTCATCCAGAAAGACCCTAGATAGAACTAAGACCAAGAGCTCCTGCTTAGGTTGGCATCAGCACTTTTTTAGTTCTGTTTTTCAGCTAAACAGACTCCAAAACAGCACTCTCAGGTATGACTTTGGCAAATGCCTCACTAGAATGAAGATCCACTGAGTGTCACTGGCAGGCAGTAAAAGCTTGGAACTGAGGTCTGACTGACTTCGTACCTATTTGCCTGAGTGGATGGATAGGTGGATGGATGGATGTAATGTTGAGTCTTATATCTATCACTTCCAGCAGTGACCTTGAGCGGATTATTGACTTCTCATTTATTCACTCAGGAGACACTTATTGATTGCCTCCTGGGTTCCGGGCACTAAATTCGCGTTGAGGCTCTAAAGGTGAATAAGACAGTATCGGTCCTCAAGGTCTTGTAAGGTGGTAAAGACAGTAAAGGAGGGATTCATCCAGCAGAGTGACTGGCCCTGTGTCGCGGGAGACTAAGTAATAGGTGTAGTCATCCCAGATCGGTTGTTTCTGGGGAGGCTGATGGCTTGCATGCCTGACACCCTCACCCGTTCTTGCCTTAGGAAAGTGGTGAGCACTGTGAACAAAGAGCACTCCCTCCTGTGACTGTTTCCAGAGATGGATAGAAAATATTTCAGTCCTTAGCTTCTAGAATCTCATCTCTTCCTTAAGAGTTAAAAATAAATTTTTGTTTATTTATTGATTTAGGCTGCACTGGGTCTTCATGGCTGTGCTGGCTTTCTCTAGTTGCAGCGAGTGGGGGCGACCCTCTGGCTGTACTACTTGGGCTTCTCTTTGCGGTGGCTTCTCTTCTTGTGAAGCACAGGCTCTAGGCCTGAGGGTTCAGTCGTTGTGATGCAAGGGCTTAATTACTTCCCCGCAGGTGGCATCTTCCCCGTCTCCTGTATTGGCAGGTGGATTCTTTACTCCTGAACCACTAGGGAAGCCCCAGGCCTTTTTAGAAAGACAAATTATGGTATTTCCCTGCCATTGGGCTTACCTTCTCTTTCCTGCAGTGGCATCGGAAAACTTTGACTTCTCATCACCATCACAAGGACCTTATCTGAAACCTTCTTTTCCCATCTCCTTTACCCAGTCATCCAGAAAGACCCTAGATAGAACTAAGACCAAGAGCTCCTGCTTAGGTTGGCATCAGCACTTTTTTAGTTCTGTTTTTCAGCTAAACAGACTCCAAAACAGCACTCTCAGGTATGACTTTGGCAAATGCCTCACTAGAATGAAGATCCACTGAGTGTCACTGGCAGGCAGTAAAAGCTTGGAACTGAGGTCTGACTGACTTCGTACCTATTTGCCTGAGTGGATGGATAGGTGGATGGATGGATGTAATGTTGAGTCTTATATCTATCACTTCCAGCAGTGACCTTGAGCGGATTATTGACTTCTCATTTATTCACTCAGGAGACACTTATTGATTGCCTCCTGGGTTCCGGGCACTAAATTCGCGTTGAGGCTCTAAAGGTGAATAAGACAGTATCGGTCCTCAAGGTCTTGTAAGGTGGTAAAGACAGTAAAGGAGGGATTCATCCAGCAGAGTGACTGGCCCTGTGTCGCGGGAGACTAAGTAATAGGTGTAGTCATCCCAGATCGGTTGTTTCTGGGGAGGCTGATGGCTTGCATGCCTGACACCCTCACCCGTTCTTGCCTTAGGAAAGTGGTGAGCACTGTGAACAAAGAGCACTCCCTCCTGTGACTGTTTCCAGAGATGGATAGAAAATATTTCAGTCCTTAGCTTCTAGAATCTCATCTCTTCCTTAAGAGTTAAAAATAAATTTTTGTTTATTTATTGATTTAGGCTGCACTGGGTCTTCATGGCTGTGCTGGCTTTCTCTAGTTGCAGCGAGTGGGGGCGACCCTCTGGCTGTACTACCTGGGCTTCTCTTTGCGGTGGCTTCTCTTCTTGTGAAGCACAGGCTCTAGGCCTGAGGGTTCAGTCGTTGTGATGCAAGGGCTTAATTACTTCCCCGCAGGTGGCATCTTCCCCGTCTCCTGTATTGGCAGGTGGATTCTTTACTCCTGAACCACTAGGGAAGCCCCAGGCCTTTTTAGAAAGACAAATTATGGTATTTCCCTGCCATTGGGCTTACAGCACCTTTAGTGTTAGCCATTCTGTTACAAAGATTCCTAGAAGTAGGGCTTCCCTGGTGGTCCAGTGGGTAAGGACACCGCCTTGCAGTGCAAGGGGCGCCAGTTCAATCCCTGGCCTGGGAAGATCCCACATGCCGTGGAGCGGCTGGACCAATGTGTCCAATTACCAGGCCGGAGCTCTGGAGCGCATGCGCCCAGAGCCGGTGCTCTTCGACAACAGAGGCCACTGCGATGAGAACAAAGATGGATGAAAATAGACAAATGAAAGACCAGTGGAAGTGGCCCGCCCGCCCCACTCCCTCCCCAACAACCCCCCAAAAAAGATTCCTAGAAGTCATTTTTTTTCCCCATTATGCCTCTTTTATTTATTTATTTATTTTTTAAACCTTTATTTTGCTTTTAACTTTTACAGAGTTTTGTTGTTTACAGATATGTATGTTCCCAGATTAGTCATATGTATATGCCCCCCTTCCCACCCCTCTCAACCATCGCACAGCACCCCTGAAGTATCCCCTTTTCTCACAGACCAATGACTATAGCTATTTTCTTCACTTATGATAGTACAGGCTCCTAGAAGTAATTTTTGATCACAGTGGGGAGAGCTCCTTTGTCCTGGGGAGAAATTCTTCTCTTTCTCATGTAGGAAACCACAGAGAGTAGGAGGACAGTTGAACTATTTCTGGCCCAAGCTTCTGTTCGTAGATGTAGGATGTGTTCAGATTTCATGAGCAGAATGTCAAATGGTGTGGACATGAGAAGGAAATGTAAGCTTGCTATTTGCAATTGTGGGGACTCAGAGAAAACTCAGTCTCCTGTAGAGCATCTTCAACTAAGCACTGAGTCTTCCTACTGACTTTATATAGCTGTTTATTGAGCTTTTACTATATTCTGGCCATGCACCAGATGTTTTACATGCATTATTTTATTTAATCCTCAGGAAAGACTCGTGAAGTAGATATTCCTATTAATCCTGTTTGCAGGTGAGACTCAGAGGATTGTGTCTTGCCCCAGGTCACAGCTAGTAAGCAGTGAAGCTAGGATTCAAAGCCAGGCACTTAGATGCGACTTTGCCTCTCAGTCTGGTATTTAATTCACAGTATTAGTGAAGAAATCTCCAATTGTTGATTCTGGCAGGTAGAAGCTGTTTCTTTCTTTGAAAACTTGGTAACCAAAGTATTTTATGATCATGCTTATGGGGCATGCTTCCTTGGTCATAATTTTCAAAGAAAATAAACAACCCAAGTCCTTGGCTTAGCATGTTTCTGAGCCCATGCAAATCACATAGAACATCACAAGAGATGACACGGAGTCATAGGCTTTTGTTGCCTTGAACAGGAGTAAATGAGATGAAGTCTGTCTTTTCCCCTTTAAGAAATAGCCACATTAGGAAAGTAAACTATCAGCGAAGTTTGAAATGTGTCCTGGTGTAAGATCTGTAACAGACAGCCTGGCCAGGGTCATTTATTCTGTTTATTCCCGTCAGAAGCCTTGAGTGTTCCCTGGGCACGCTCTTGCTAAATCAATGTTTTCAGAATTCTCAGTGGCTTGCATTTTGTAATCTGAGAAATCAATCAAGTGCCTGGGGAGACTGCCATGTCTTATTCCGCTCAGAGCCTCCACACGCCTCTTGTAATTAAGTATTAGTCGGAGTTCATTGCACTTGAATAATGAGGTGATGTTTGGGTAGGCTTCTTTGTTGTTTCTTCTGGAGGAGCATTGCTTCTGTTTTCCTGGTTAAACAATCACTGTCATCATAAAAATGCAGTTTAAAGCCTGCGTAATCATGGCACCTAGCATCTCCTAAAAGCAAAGCCAGGACTTATGGTTCACTTGCCTGTGAGCTGTTCGAGCCAGCACACGTAGCCTTGGAGCGCAGAGTGCCTGCCGGCCATTCTGGAGCTGTTAAGCTTTACAATGAAAGGAAACTAGGGCTGGGGGACTTGAACCTGTTCCTTTTCTAATGGTCTGACTTGCTTGATGACCAGATGAATGGCTGAATAGTCTCTGTTACAGCGACTATTGCTGTTTGGTGACTAGTTCTAATGCTGCATCTCCTCCTGGACCATATAAATTTCTTGATCTCCTGCAATTGTTTTACAGGGATAATTTAGTTAGCAGTGAAAGGTATGTACCAAATTACACATACACTATAACCTGTAATCATTAGTATCCACAATAATATTTGAAAGTCGATTGTGTCTTGCCCCAGGTCACAGCTAGTAAGCAGTGAAGCTAGGATTCAAAGCCAGGCACTTAGATGCGACTTTGCCTCTCAGTCTGGTATTTAATTCACAGTATTAGTGAAGAAATCTCCAATTGTTGATTCTGGCAGGTAGAAGCTGTTTCTTTCTTTGAAAACTTGGTAACCAAAGTATTTTATGATCATGCTTATGGGGCATGCTTCCTTGGTCATAATTTTCAAAGAAAATAAACAACCCAAGTCCTTGGCTTAGCATGTTTCTGAGCCCATGCAAATCACATAGAACATCACAAGAGATGACACGGAGTCATAGACTTTTGTTGCCTTGAACAGGAGTAAATGAGATGAAGTCTGTCTTTTCCCCTTTAAGAAATAGCCACATTAGGAAAGTAAACTATCAGCGAAGTTTGAAATGTGTCCTGGTGTAAGATCTGTAACAGACAGCCTGGCCAGGGTCATTTATTCTGTTTATTCCCGTCAGAAGCCTTGAGTGTTCCCTGGGCACGCTCTTGCTAAATCAATGTTTTCAGAATTCTCAGTGGCTTGCATTTTGTAATCTGAGAAATCAATCAAGTGCCTGGGGAGACTGCCATGTCTTATTCCGCTCAGAGCCTCCACACGCCTCTTGTAATTAAGTATTAGTCGGAGTTCATTGCACTTGAATAATGAGGTGATGTTTGGGTAGGCTTCTTTGTTGTTTCTTCTGGAGGAGCATTGCTTCTGTTTTCCTGGTTAAACAATCACTGTCATCATAAAAATGCAGTTTAAAGCCTGCGTAATCATGGCACCTAGCATCTCCTAAAAGCAAAGCCAGGACTTATGGTTCACTTGCCTGTGAGCTGTTCGAGCCAGCACACGTAGCCTTGGAGCGCAGAGTGCCTGCCGGCCATTCTGGAGCTGTTAAGCTTTACAATGAAAGGAAACTAGGGCTGGGGGACTTGAACCTGTTCCTTTTCTAATGGTCTGACTTGCTTGATGACCAGATGAATGGCTGAATAGTCTCTGTTACAGCGACTATTGCTGTTTGGTGACTAGTTCTAATGCTGCATCTCCTCCTGGACCATATAAATTTCTTGATCTCCTGCAATTGTTTTACAGGGATAATTTAGTTAGCAGTGAAAGGTATGTACCAAATTACACATACACTATAACCTGTAATCATTAGTATCCACAATAATATTATGTAATGATATTACTAAGTCTTCTGAGGTGGTGCAGTGGCAAAGAATCCCCCTGCCGATGCAGGAGATGAGGGTTCAGTTCCTGAGTCAGGAAGTTACCCTGGAGAAGGAAATGGCCATTCCAGTGTTGTTGCCTGGGAAATCCCATGGACAGAGGATCCTCCTGGTGGGCTACAGTCCATGGGGTCGCAGAGAGCGAGACACGACTAAACACACAGACACACACACAACACACAAAAAATATAGTAGCATTACTGTTAAATAATGTTAGTAATTTTTTTTTTTTAGTAAATGTGAAGTAATAATAAAAAACAGACCCTCATGTACCCACCACTTGGATTAAAATATAGAATTTAACTAGAGCCTTAGAAATCCTGTCTAATACCCCCCCACCATCTCCTACCCTATGGCTTATTATTTTTACTCCTGCTATAGCCATTGTCTTTAAATGTTAAAAAAATTTATCTACTTTTCTAGATAGATTTATGCACACCCAGATACGCACATATTCCTAAATAATATTGCTTGGTTTTGGCTGGTTTTGAACTTAAATGGAATCATACAGAATGCATTTTTGTGATCTTCTATTTTGCTCACCATTGTTTTTGAAGTTCTTCTATTTATTGATGTATGTAACAGTTGATTCATGTTCATTGCTATATAGTACTCTGAGACATGATCATACCACAGTTTTTTACAAAATAATTCTAATGTTAATGAAAACTTGGTTCATCTTTAGTTTGGACCAGTCATGAACAGTGTTGCTATGAACCCTTTTCTTTTTGCAAAAATAATTCTCAGATGTATTCCTGGGAATGAGATTTCTGGGGCATTTGCTTATCTGCAGCTTTAACAAATAATGTCATTTTTTTTTGTATTCTTATCAGCAAGCTATGAGACTGCCCATCACCCTCAGCCTTATCACCACTTGGCATCATCAGAATTTTGTTTTTGCCCATTTGCAGGATGTGATCGTAACTCCCAGGGATTGCGATATGTATCTTCCTGATGACTAATGAACCAGACCATCTTCTCATAAATTTAATGCAATTTATATTTCTTATTTATATTCTTTGTGTCTTTTGCTGATTTTTCAAATAGGTTGTCTACCTTTATATCATTGATAACAGGATTAAAAAAAATTCTCCGTATTAGTTATTTGTTGGTTATATGTGAGGTAAACATCTTTTCCTTCTCTGTGCTTATTTTCTCGTTATCCTTATTTGTTGGTTTTCACCTCTCACAGTTTTTGTATTCATTATTTCTTTTATTTACTTACTCATTCATTTATTTTTAATAATTTTTTGTTATCACAGAAGCAGTATATGCATACTATAGCAAGTTAGGAAATACAGAGAAGCAAACTTTTTTTTAAAGAACTTTATATTCCTATTGCTCAGAGGTCACTAGCCTGAACATCTTAGTATGTATTTTACTAAGTTCCTTGTGTGTGTGCGTGTGTGTATGTGTGTGTGTGTGTTTGTGTGTGATCAAAACAAAAATTCAGTCAACAGTTCCCATCTTTGCATTTCAGTAAATTTTCATCTCCTGGCATATTCAAACCATCTTCAGTACTTGCCTTTAACTCTCAATAGCCTTTACAGCTGTGGTCAAACCAATATCCAATCCAGGATTTATGGTATATTTGGAAAAGAACGGCAGTCTTTCAGTACTTGGCAGACTTCTCTCCCAGTCCTAACGTTTCTCAAGAATACATTTTTGTGATCTTCTATTTTGCTCACCATTGTTTTTGAAGTTCTTCTATTTATTGATGTATGTAACAGTTGATTCATGTTCATTGCTATATAGTACTCTGAGACATGATCATACCACAGTTTTTTACAAAATAATTCTAATGTTAATGAAAACTTGGTTCATCTTTAGTTTGGACCAGTCATGAACAGTGTTGCTATGAACCCTTTTCTTTTTGCAAAAATAATTCTCAGATGTATTCCTGGGAATGAGATTTCTGGGGCATTTGCTTATCTGCAGCTTTAACAAATAATGTCATTTTTTTTTGTATTCTTATCAGCAAGCTATGAGACTGCCCATCACCCTCAGCCTTATCACCACTTGGCATCATCAGAATTTTGTTTTTGCCCATTTGCAGGATGTGATCGTAACTCCCAGGGATTGCGATATGTATCTTCCTGATGACTAATGAACCAGACCATCTTCTCATAAATTTAATGCAATTTATATTTCTTATTTATATTCTTTGTGTCTTTTGCTGATTTTTCAAATAGGTTGTCTACCTTTATATCATTGATAACAGGATTAAAAAAAATTCTCCGTATTAGTTATTTGTTGGTTATATGTGAGGTAAACATCTTTTCCTTCTCTGTGCTTATTTTCTCGTTATCCTTATTTGTTGGTTTTCACCTCTCACAGTTTTTGTATTCATTATTTCTTTTATTTACTTACTCATTCATTTATTTTAATAATTTTTTGTTATCACAGAAGCAGTATATGCATACTATAGCAAGTTAGGAAATACAGAGAAGCAAACTTTTTTTTAAAGAACTTTATATTCCTATTGCTCAGAGGTCACTAGCCTGAACATCTTAGTATGTATTTTACTAAGTTCCTTGTGTGTGTGCGTGTGTGTATGTGTGTGTGTGTGTTTGTGTGTGATCAAAACAAAAATTCAGTCAACAGTTCCCATCTTTGCATTTCAGTAAATTTTCATCTCCTGGCATATTCAAACCATCTTCAGTACTTCGCCCTTTAACTCTCAATAGCCTTTACAGCTGTGGTCAAACCAATATCCAATCCAGGATTTATGGTATATTTGGAAAAGACAGGTTTTCAGTATTAAGTATAGTTTTATCAGTGCTTTCCTTTATGGTTAGTACTTTTTGTGGCTTTTTAGACTTCTCTCCCAGTCCTAAGACTGTGTTACCTTCTAATTGCCCTTCAGTTTTGCTGGTCTTTTTTAGGTCTGTAATCCATCTGGAATTGTTGATGGTGAATAGTGTCTGGTCCTGGTCCAGTTTTATGTTCCCTATGGATGCCTGTCTTTCCCAGCACTATTTATTGGTGTATAGCACAGACCCTGCCATGTTTTATGTCCACATGAGGATGGGTCTTTGTCTTGACTGTCTCTATTTTGATCCATTGGTCAGTTTGTTTATTTCTGTACCAACACTGCTGTGTTTTTATTGCTATAGCTTTATAAAACTTGAGATTTAGTAGGACAAATCTCCCTAGTAGTCAGCATAGGTGGGCTCTTTTTGAATATAAATCTCAGTAGCTTAAAACCAAAAGGGTTGTTTTTTGCTTATGTTACGTGTATAATTGTGGTCACTTGGGACCCAGACAGACAGAAGCTCTTCTGCCATCTCGACATGTGGCCTCAGAGAGGAGAAGAGAGTGTGAAGAGTTAGCTGTTAACGCTTTTTTCTGAAAGTGACACCTGTAGGTTCTACTTATGTTTCATTGGCAGAACTAGTCACATGACCGCACTTAATTGCAAGGGTGTAAAGGAATTCAATTGGAAATAGAGGATGGTCTGCCCTCTTTGACTTTGTTCTTCTTCAGTGGCATTTTGGCTATTTTCAGCCCTTTGCTCTTTTAAAGGTATTTTAGAATCAGCTGGTCAAGTTTCATAAAAATCCTTATTGAGACTTTGATGACTGATTGAATCTAAGGTTTAATTTGGGGAGAAATGATATCTTCCTATCTAAGTGTGTGTGGTATATTTGTCAATTGAGGGTATAATATCTTTTAGTCATTTTATACTTCTTCCTTAAAAGTCTCACCCATTATTTATTGCAGTAATTCATAGATACTTTATATTCTTTATGCTATTATTAGTTTTATTCTTAAATTACATTTTCTATCTGATTTTTTTTTAGTATCCAGTAATATAGTTAACTCTGGTATATTGATTTTTTATTGCAGAAATGTTGTGAAACTTTCCTAGTAATTCTCATTACTTATTCATTGATGATTTGGTAAAATCATAGATGGTTTGATGAAAATCATATTACCTATAAATGATAGTTTTATCTTTTCCTTTCCAGTTCTTAAGCTTTTTACCTAATTTTGTTATCACTTCACCAGCTAGGACCTCCCCATAAAAGGTACTAGAAGTGGATTTAGCAAGCATCTATGTCTTATTGCTGATACAAAAGGAATGCTTTAAACATTTTCCCATTAAGTATGACTTTTTTGGGGTAGACATTCTTCATCAAGGTTCTTTTATTTCTAGATTGCTAAGAATGAATTTTGAGTTTGGTGCATCTGACAAGTTTTTTTTTTTTTTCCCTTGAATATGTGAACATGGTGAGTAACTTTAAAAATATTAAACTAGTGTTAATGTCTGTAATTAACATACTTTGGTGAAGATGCATTCTCCTTTTAACTTACTGCTGGATTTGGTTGATAATGTTCTCTTTATGATGTTTATATATATACATGTATAGATGTGTGTGTGTGTGTGTGTGTGTGTATACATATTTTTGAGTGATACTGGCTGATAATTCTCATTTCTTATGCCACACTTGTCTGATTTTAATCACTATTATCAAACAAGGCAGAAATATGAAAAAGAAGTACAGGACTTAAAAAATTCCCCCAAATGACTGGAAATTTTAAATATTCATTTTACTGATTAACAAATCAAATATAAATGGGAAAATATATAAGATTTGACCAGCACAGTTAATGAGCTTCATTAAAATAAGCATCCCCTTATTTTTAATTCTCTATAAAGAGTCTGTGTAAGATGATTTATTTCCTTTTGGGATGCCCAGCAGATATGCCCATAAATTATTTGATCCTAGAATTTAAAATACTGAATCAGTTTACTTGGAGTTATAAAACACTTGTGTTTAAAAAAACTTTATTGAGAAATTTTTGGTAATTTCTATTTATTTTTAGAACTTAGTTCTTTCACATAAACTTTCAAGTGTATTGACCAAGTATTTCATACTTTTTCACTTGTTTTCAATTTATATCTCCATTGTTTATCTCTCTATTGCTTATATATACACCTTCTCTCTCTGTCTTCTAAATTTTATTCTTCTAATCTTGCCAGAGGTTACTCCTTTAGTTGTTTTAACGAGCCACCTTTTGCCAGGAGCCTCTTAACCGTGTGTTTATTTTATTTTTTATTATTTCTGCTGTTATCTTTACTATTTCTATCAACTTTAAGTGTATTCTGTTCTTTTTTTTATCTTATTAACTTAAAGCATTGCTTAGTCATGCTAGCCTTTCTTCTATTCTTGAAAAAAATGTTTTTTGATGACTTTTTGGGGTAGACATTCTTCATCAAGGTTCTTTTATTTCTAGATTGCTAAGAATGAATTTTGAGTTTGGTGCATCTGACAAGTTTTTTTTTTCCTTGAATATGTGAACATGGTGAGTAACTTTAAAAATATTAAACTAGTGTTAATGTCTGTAATTAACATACTTTGGTGAAGATGCATTCTCCTTTTAACTTACTGCTGGATTTGGTTGATAATGTTCTCTTTATGATGTTTATATATATACATGTATAGATGTGTGTGTGTGTGTGTGTGTGTGTATACATATTTTTGAGTGATACTGGCTGATAATTCTCATTTCTTATGCCACACTTGTCTGATTTTAATCACTATTATCAAACAAGGCAGAAATATGAAAAAGAAGTACAGGACTTAAAAAATTCCCCCAAATGACTGGAAATTTTAAATATTCATTTTACTGATTAACAAATCAAATATAAATGGGAAAATATATAAGATTTGACCAGCACAGTTAATGAGCTTCATTAAAATAAGCATCCCCTTATTTTTAATTCTCTATAAAGAGTCTGTGTAAGATGATTTATTTCCTTTTGGGATGCCCAGCAGATATGCCCATAAATTATTTGATCCTAGAATTTAAAATACTGAATCAGTTTACTTGGAGTTATAAAACACTTGTGTTTAAAAAAACTTTATTGAGAAATTTTTGGTAATTTCTATTTATTTTTAGAACTTAGTTCTTTCACATAAACTTTCAAGTGTATTGACCAAGTATTTCATACTTTTTCACTTGTTTTCAATTTATATCTCCATTGTTTATCTCTCTATTGCTTATATATACACCTTCTCTCTCTGTCTTCTAAATTTTATTCTTCTAATCTTGCCAGAGGTTACTCCTTTAGTTGTTTTAACGAGCCACCTTTTGCCAGGAGCCTCTTAACCGTGTGTTTATTTTATTTTTTATTATTTCTGCTGTTATCTTTACTATTTCTATCAACTTTAAGTGTATTCTGTTCTTTTTTTTATCTTATTAACTTAAAGCATTGCTTAGTCATGCTAGCCTTTCTTCTATTCTTTATAATGTTTTTATTTATCTTTTTAATACCAAAAGCATTTTGCATTGGGATATAGCCAGTTATCTCTCTCTCCTTTTTCACTTCAACAATTTGGGCTATAAATCTTCTTGTAAATGTTTCTTTAGCTACAGTTTATAAATTTTAATTCATTTTTAAAGTTTTATCATTATTATTTTTCAGTGTTGGGTCTTAGTTGCCAAAAGTGGGATCTTCCATTGCGGTGTGTGAGCTCTCTAGTTGTGACTCATGGGCCGCAGTAGTTGGTGGCACTCAGGCTTAATTGCCCTGCAGCATGGGGGAATCTTAGTTCCCCAACCAGGAATTGAACCCATGTCCTCTGCATTGTAAGGCACATTCTTAAGCACTGGCCCACCAGGGAAGTCCTCATATTGTTTTCATTAGACTAACTTCTGAGAATTTTCAAATTTTGATTTTTCTTCTATGACTTATAAGTTGTTTTAAAAGCTTTTTTTTTTTAAAAAAAAATCTAAGCATGATATTTTTCTTGTTATATATTTTTAAATGGTTTGTAGTTTAATTACTTGGTGGTCAGATAATGTGAGCTACAAAAATGATCACTCTTTTGATCTTGAGGCTAGCTTTGTGGCTTAGCCTATGTTCCATTTTCGTAAATGTTCCGTATGGTTAAAAAAATGTAAATTTTTACACTGCTGGAAATAAAGTCGTATATATGTCCACTGGCCTAAGGTTGTTACTTGTGCTCTTCAGATCTTACATATGTGCTCTAAATTTTCTGTTTATTATTAATTAATTAATGCTTATCAATGAAAGCATTCATACTAATTTATGCTTAATTTATTTAAATGTACATTAAGCTTTTCAACTCTTACAGTAAATGTTGTAGTTCTGTGGCCTTTGTAATTTTGCCCATTTTTGATTTGTATATTTTGAGGTGATGAGTAAATATAGTTTAGAATTGTCATGCTTCTTATGGTGTTAGTTGCTCAGTTGTGTCTGACTCTTTGCAACCCTATGGACTGCAGCCTGCCAGGCGGCTCTGTCCATGGGATTCTCCAGGTAGGAATACTGCAGTGGCTTGCCATTTTCTTCTCCAGTTATACTTTCTCATACCTTTATAATTAAGTTCATGTTCATCTTTATTTCTAGTGCTGTTTTTTACAGTAAAGAACATTTGACTCTATTATTGAGACAAACTTTCTGTTGGTTAAATTCTGCTTCTTATGTCTTTTTCTGTCCTTACTGGTTATGCTCTGTAATTTTTTAATATTTACCTGGGGAGCTTTTTTCAATTATAGTTGCTGTTATTACTCATGTATTAGGATTTATTTGTATCATTCATTATATACTGTTCTCTCCTTACACCATTTTCATCTCCTGATGCTGGTATTTTATTTTTTGTTTGCAAGTTCTATTAAGACTCTTGGTTAACACAAGTAATTAATGAAATCTCAATCTTAGTTTAATAAATTAATTTTTTGTTTTTCTTCTTCTGAGCAACATAGAGACTTTAAATGTTTTAGCTCTGATAAATGCACTCTAACATATCTGGTAGTTTTCTTTGGTGTTTTCATTCTAGCTTGATTCTTCCTCTCTCCCCTCAACAAAACCACCAACTTGTGCATAGCCGTATACCTACCATTCTCTTTTCCATCTCAGTCTTTCCACTGTCTGTCAAAAATATATCCTTTACATTTCATTCTTTGATATATCTTTTGTGGTAAATGCTCTGTTTTTGATATTTCTAAATTTTCTTTGACCTCATTCTTTTTTTTTTTAAACTTTCATTTTACTTTTACAGAGTTTTGTTATTTACAGATATGTATGTTCCCAGATTAATCATTGACCTCATTCTTGAAAGAGCTTTACTAACTATGGAATTCTAACTTGACAGTTACTGTGTCTCTGAACTTTGAAGATATTGTGTGGCTGTTTTCTAGCTTCCGTTTTGGGGGCATGTTTGAAGTCAGTTATGTTACTGTTGCTCCTTTGTTGGCATTATTCTCTTCTTCCTTTCCGGATGCTTTTAGCATCTTGGACTTTTGTGTGTCATAAAGTTTTATTACTATGTGTCTTGGTTTGAGTTTCCTTTAATGTCTCTCATAGGAGATTTACTGGGCTTTTTTCTTCTCCAGTTATACTTTCTCATACCTTTATAATTAAGTTCATGTTCATCTTTATTTCTAGTGCTGTTTTTTACAGTAAAGAACATTTGACTCTATTATTGAGACAAACTTTCTGTTGGTTAAATTCTGCTTCTTATGTCTTTTTCTGTCCTTACTGGTTATGCTCTGTAATTTTTTAATATTTACCTGGGGAGCTTTTTTCAATTATAGTTGCTGTTATTACTCATGTATTAGGATTTATTTGTATCATTCATTATATACTGTTCTCTCCTTACACCATTTTCATCTCCTGATGCTGGTATTTTATTTTTTGTTTGCAAGTTCTATTAAGACTCTTGGTTAACACAAGTAATTAATGAAATCTCAATCTTAGTTTAATAAATTAATTTTTTGTTTTTCTTCTTCTGAGCAACATAGAGACTTTAAATGTTTTAGCTCTGATAAATGCACTCTAACATATCTGGTAGTTTTCTTTGGTGTTTTCATTCTAGCTTGATTCTTCCTCTCTCCCCTCAACAAAACCACCAACTTGTGCATAGCCGTATACCTACCATTCTCTTTTCCATCTCAGTCTTTCCACTGTCTGTCAAAAATATATCCTTTACATTTCATTCTTTGATATATCTTTTGTGGTAAATGCTCTGTTTTTGATATTTCTAAATTTTCTTTGACCTCATTCTTTTTTTTTTTAAACTTTCATTTTACTTTTACAGAGTTTTGTTATTTACAGATATGTATGTTCCCAGATTAATCATTGACCTCATTCTTGAAAGAGCTTTACTAACTATGGAATTCTAACTTGACAGTTACTGTGTCTCTGAACTTTGAAGATATTGTGTGGCTGTTTTCTAGCTTCCGTTTTGGGGGCATGTTTGAAGTCAGTTATGTTACTGTTGCTCCTTTGTTGGCATTATTCTCTTCTTCCTTTCCGGATGCTTTTAGCATCTTGGACTTTTGTGTGTCATAAAGTTTTATTACTATGTGTCTTGGTTTGAGTTTCCTTTTATGTCTCTCATAGGAGATTTACTGGGCTTTTTAATTCTCAGGTTTGTGCCTTTCTGCATACTGAGATATCCCCGGCCATTAGCTGCTGGACTAGTGCTTTTTCCTCCTTTTCTTAATCATCTTTTCCTCTCATTTTAAATTTCAGTTAGACATTTGTTGGAATTTTTCACCATAACCTCTCTTCATAGTTTTCATCTCCCTCTTGCTCTCCTTCCTTCTTCCTCCTCCTCCTCCTCTTCTTCCTGCTTTTCCTTTTCAGCTCCTCCTCCTCCCCTCCTTCTCCTCCCCATTCTTCTACTGCATTCTAGAAAAATTTTGCATCTGTCTTCCAGTGTCCTAATTATCTATTTAGCTTTGTCTCACCTGCTATTTAATCTGTCTAGTTACCATTTAATCCTATTTTAAGTTCCATTTTTTATTTATAGAAATTTTATTTGGTCTTTTAAAAAATCTGTTTTTTTTATAATGCTTCTTCTTTGTCTTCATTTTCATGTTTCCTTATCAATTCCTTAAATGTATTCATTATTTTATATTCCATGCCTTTAAAGTCATTGTGAATCAGTTTTTCCTGCATATGCCCTGAAATATTTTGTGTTTGAGTTTTCTTACACTGGGTTTTTAAGTTTTCTAGAACTTTATTTGGGGGAGTATTTGGTGTCTGAGTTGAAGATGAATTCCTCCAGAGAGCACTGCCCACTCCAGGGCCATCCAAAATTAATACTTCACTTAAGGTTTTGGGGAGCCATGTGAGAATCATGAATGGGACAGCAAAAATCTACAACTCGTGTTTCTGAAATCTCTCCATGAAGCAGAAAAATGGAGCAGAAAAATGGAGACAGACAAGTTTCCTTGCCTTTTTTTTCTGGCTCAGTCTCTTGTGGGGTCACTCTCCTTCCCCTGGGTCCTGGGATGCAAAAGACTTTGTGCCCTCCAGGAGACTCTCTTTCTCCCAGTCTTATGGACACTCTGGAATCAAATCCCACTGACCTTCAAAGTCAGATTCCTGAGGGATTCTCAGTCCTTTGGTCAAATCCTGAGACTGGGGAGCCTGATGTGGGGGCCTAGAACGTTCACAGCAGTGCGAAAACTTCTTTGGTGATTTTGTTCTTTAGCTTGTGAGTCGCTCACCTGGCAGGCAGAGGATTTGATTTTTATCGCAGTTGTTCCTCTCCTATTGGTCTGTTGTGGCTTGCCATTTGTCTTTGGATGTTAGGTATCTTTTTGGGTGAGTTCCAGCGTCTTCGTGTCAATATTTATTCAGCCTCCAGTTGTGATCTCGACACTTTTTTCCTGTAAATCAGGCTTCTGTTCTTACTCTAAAACCTTGAGCAACTAAGGTTTATTCAGGAGTCTTCTGTTATATTCTCCACCTTGAATAGGCTTGAGATTCTGTCTCTTCATTCTTGTGTCCCAGAGAGACATGGAAGCAAAGTCCAAGGTCTGCAGGTTTTCACAGACATAGTCAAGGCTCAATCTGGCTTTGCTGTTTCCTTGTGTCTAAGACCCCGAATTCCCACTCATTTAGAGAAACCTTGCTTCCATTCATTCTTCTCTTAGTGCCAATTCAGTGATAAATTGAAAAGCTTGTTTATTTTATATTCCATGCCTTTAAAGTCATTGTGAATCAGTTTTTCCTGCATATGCCCTGAAATATTTTGTGTTTGAGTTTTCTTACACTGGGTTTTTAAGTTTTCTAGAACTTTATTTGGGGGAGTATTTGGTGTCTGAGTTGAAGATGAATTCCTCCAGAGAGCACTGCCCACTCCAGGGCCATCCAAAATTAATACTTCACTTAAGGTTTTGGGGAGCCATGTGAGAATCATGAATGGGACAGCAAAAATCTACAACTCGTGTTTCTGAAATCTCTCCATGAAGCAGAAAAATGGAGCAGAAAAATGGAGACAGACAAGTTTCCTTGCCTTTTTTTTCTGGCTCAGTCTCTTGTGGGGTCACTCTCCTTCCCCTGGGTCCTGGGATGCAAAAGACTTTGTGCCCTCCAGGAGACTCTCTTTCTCCCAGTCTTATGGACACTCTGGAATCAAATCCCACTGACCTTCAAAGTCAGATTCCTGAGGGATTCTCAGTCCTTTGGTCAAATCCTGAGACTGGGGAGCCTGATGTGGGGGCCTAGAACGTTCACAGCAGTGCGAAAACTTCTTTGGTGATTTTGTTCTTTAGCTTGTGAGTCGCTCACCCGGCAGGCAGAGGATTTGATTTTTATCGCAGTTGTTCCTCTCCTATTGGTCTGTTGTGGCTTGCCATTTGTCTTTGGATGTTAGGTATCTTTTTGGGTGAGTTCCAGCGTCTTCGTGTCAATATTTATTCAGCCTCCAGTTGTGATCTCGACACTTTTTTCCTGTAAATCAGGCTTCTGTTCTTACTCTAAAACCTTGAGCAACTAAGGTTTATTCAGGAGTCTTCTGTTATATTCTCCACCTTGAATAGGCTTGAGATTCTGTCTCTTCATTCTTGTGTCCCAGAGAGACATGGAAGCAAAGTCCAAGGTCTGCAGGTTTTCACAGACATAGTCAAGGCTCAATCTGGCTTTGCTGTTTCCTTGTGTCTAAGACCCCGAATTCCCACTCATTTAGAGAAACCTTGCTTCCATTCATTCTTCTCTTAGTGCCAATTCAGTGATAAATTGAAAAGCTTGTTTGTTTTATAGTTCATCCAGCGTTTAATCATTTCCATCAGGATATATCATCTGCCAGGTAGCTCACCTGGTAAATAATCCACCTGCAATGCAGGAGACCTGGGCTTCATCTCTGGGTAGGGAAAATCCCCGTAGAGAAGGGAACGGCTACCCATTCCAGTGTTCTTGCCTGGGAAATCCCTTGGACAGAAGAGCCTGGTGGGCTACAGTCCATGGGGTTGCAAAGAGTCAGGCGCGATTTAGCGACTAAACAGTAACAACAAATCCCTTATCACTTAGGGATTTGTAAGGATTTTAGGAGCTCTGTGTTGTGAGCAATACATTTCTGTTATTTCACACATTCCCTTCCTGTTCAGGTGAGAGCCCCAATCAAGGCTGCTAGGGGCAAGTTAGAAGGTTGTTTTCCCTGACAAATCACACTGCGGGTGATAGAACATTTTACAAAAGGCAGATGCCCTTGAGACCACTTCCTTAGAAGATTCACTGGGCAGTAGCGGTCCCTAAGACTTCCAGGGTAAAAAAAAAAAAAAGGAAAAAAAAAGAAAGACTTCCAGGGTTTTTCCTAAAGACCATACACCTTGAGAAGAGGTTAATCAGATGAGGACCTTGGGCCAATTAATGGCTACTGCCTTTCTAATTGTTTCTCACATGTGTACATTACTATTCAGATTTCACCATCAAATTTATGTTCTGCTAAGGCCATCCGTCAGAGGTAAAATAAAATGATTTTCCATTAAGATGTTATCTTAATCTCAGTCCGGTCCATGCTTTTATTGGCTCCCCTAATGCTGTTATGGAAAGAGATAATCTCTTCCTTTTGAAGGCTTATTCTCATATTTATGTTTCAGATAATTGTGGTGTATAATCAAGACTGAAAAGAGTGAACGTTCTCCTGGGGCTTTAGGCCTTTGATAGATTAGGGTGGCGTGATACGCAGAACTACATCCCACCTTGGGGCCTGTTCTTAGCTCTCTCTGGGGCCGGGAGTAACATTTATGACTCCCATCGCAAAGTCCAAGGTCTGCAGGTTTTCACAGACATAGTCAAGGCTCAATCTGGCTTTGCTGTTTCCTTGTGTCTAAGACCCCGAATTCCCACTCATTTAGAGAAACCTTGCTTCCATTCATTCTTCTCTTAGTGCCAATTCAGTGATAAATTGAAAAGCTTGTTTGTTTTATAGTTCATCCAGCGTTTAATCATTTCCATCAGGATATATCATCTGCCAGGTAGCTCACCTGGTAAATAATCCACCTGCAATGCAGGAGACCTGGGCTTCATCTCTGGGTAGGGAAAATCCCCGTAGAGAAGGGAACGGCTACCCATTCCAGTGTTCTTGCCTGGGAAATCCCTTGGACAGAAGAGCCTGGTGGGCTACAGTCCATGGGGTTGCAAAGAGTCAGGCGCGATTTAGCGACTAAACAGTAACAACAAATCCCTTATCACTTAGGGATTTGTAAGGATTTTAGGAGCTCTGTGTTGTGAGCAATACATTTCTGTTATTTCACACATTCCCTTCCTGTTCAGGTGAGAGCCCCAATCAAGGCTGCTAGGGGCAAGTTAGAAGGTTGTTTTCCCTGACAAATCACACTGCGGGTGATAGAACATTTTACAAAAGGCAGATGCCCTTGAGACCACTTCCTTAGAAGATTCACTGGGCAGTAGCGGTCCCTAAGACTTCAGGGTAAAAAAAAAAGGAAAAAAAAAGAAAGACTTCCAGGGTTTTTCCTAAAGACCATACACCTTGAGAAGAGGTTAATCAGATGAGGACCTTGGGCCAATTAATGGCTACTGCCTTTCTAATTGTTTCTCACATGTGTACATTACTATTCAGATTTCACCATCAAATTTATGTTCTGCTAAGGCCATCCGTCAGAGGTAAAATAAAATGATTTTCCATTAAGATGTTATCTTAATCTCAGTCCGGTCCATGCTTTTATTGGCTCCCCTAATGCTGTTATGGAAAGAGATAATCTCTTCCTTTTGAAGGCTTATTCTCATATTTATGTTTCAGATAATTGTGGTGTATAATCAAGACTGAAAAGAGTGAACGTTCTCCTGGGGCTTTAGGCCTTCGATAGATTAGGGTGGCGTGATACGCAAAACTACATCCCACCTTGGGGCCTGTTCTTAGCTCTCTCTGGGGCCGGGAGTAACATTTATGACTCCTGATAAGAATTGGTCATCAAGCAATAGAGTTGGGGGATACAAAGTGACCTCTGTATTTAGAAATCCTTAATCCTGCTCTGCTGAGGTTTCTCCCCTTCCAAGGATTGGTGGCTCCGTGGCTTGACCTAAGGACGGCCACCTTATTCTCCCTAAGTCAGTTTCTTCCCTACCAGCTGTGCTTTCTCTGCACTTTTTGTACATTTGGGCCTGAGTTGGTCCCCCCTTATTTTTTTCAGAACAAATTCCTCTTTGGAGATGCAAACCCAGGTTATGCAATGAGGTTACAGTCTGCTTTTCTCCGTTTGCATTTCCTGCCTCTGGCACTTGCTTTCAGACTAATTACCAGCTTTTCAGTTCCTTTTCCTTTTCCCCATAGCTCATTCTCAAACAAGGCTTTGTGATCCTTTCCATTATGAGATTCAAGTCATCTTCAGGCTCAAGTAGCTGAAGAATCACCCTGCCTAGAAACAGGAGTTGGAGGGCATGACCTTTCATGGCCATGTATATCTTTCTGTCCCTAAGGAGTTTGGCCTCTTGCCAGAGTACTTAATCCAGTGAAGTTATGTTTGTGAAAGGAATAAATCGTCTCTGCCCTTTATATATTCATTCAGTCACCATATGTCGCTGACTTCTCCTCTCAGGCAGTGTGCTGGGTCCTAAGGTTTGAACAGTGATCCTGATAATCACATGCCTACAGGGAATATAAAACAAATAGGCAGCTAGCAGTGCTCTGACTATAACTATGCTAAGAAAATATGTGATTTTTTTTTTTTTTTTGCTCTATTTGGAAATAATTCACAGTTTCGGAAGGACTGCATTAACCTTTGGTAGATAAATTTGACTGGAGCCTCCATTTCTCATTCATATAGTGGATGCTATCTATGTCACTGTGTTTTTCTGGGGATGCGGGGAAGCCTGGAAATGAATGCGTCTAGCACAGAGTCCAGAAGGAGGCTGTCCGTGCTTAATGGTCTTGTCCTCCTTCGGGTAAAGCCCTCCGGTACCTCTCTGGTAGACAGTTCCTACTTTCCCTCACTGACACACCACTCCACCTGCCCTTCTTCAGACCCTTAGGATTTCATTGCTTCCTTTTGTAGGATTTTTTACATTGTTCTGCAGAAAGTAGCCCAGATATCTGGGAGGTGGCTATCAGTCTCTGAAAAACATAGAGGAACCCCTGCTATGGAAGACTGATGCTGAAGCTTAAGCTCCAATACTTAGTTTACCTGATGTGAAGAGCTGACTCATTGGAAATGATCCTGATGCTGGGAAAGATTGAGGGCAAGAGGAGAAGGGAGCAGCAGAGGATGAGATGGTTGGATGGTATGACCAGCTCAATGGACATGTGTTTGAGCAAACTCAGGGAGATAGGGATGGACAGGGAAGTCTGGTGTACTGCAGGTCATAGGATCGCAAAGAGTTGGACACGACTGAGCGATTGAAAAACAGCAACAACGCTGCTATGAAGGCTCCAGGAGAACTCTGGGTTCATTCTTGTAGAAGGAGGGTAGGGAAGTGTCTGTGTGTGTGTGTGTGTGTGTGTGTGTGTGTATTTAAAAGAGACATACGCATACTCTCTGTGTATGGCTGGAGGGTGGGATAAGGAAGAATTCAGTGAAGGCCCAGCTCTCCTGTCTCCCACATGCAATCCTGAACCAGTGCAGTTCCAAGCCTGACTCTAACCCTTCTCTCCCCTGTCTTCTTCTTCTCTGATTATCCATTCTTCAGCCATTCATTCAGGATGTCTGTTGATCGAGCACCTAGTGAGTGCAGGCACAGGACACAGCCTCTGCCCCACAGAGCTGAGAATCTAGCAGAAGGGGGAGAGCTGCCGGAGAGCCACGAGGGAGGTGGTGTTAAGTGTTATGAAGACAGGTCCAGAGGGCATCAGAGCCCATTACACCTGCTGCTGGGGTCAGGGAACACCTCTGAGGAGGTGACATTTAAACCAAGACTTGCAGGGTGAGTAGAAGTTAGTTGGGCAGAAAAAGAATGCTCATCACTCTGTTTCCTTGGAGCCTCCAAGAGTATATTCCCCCTTGTCCAGTTTTCATATTATCCTTCCTGTCATTATGTTCACTCACCTCTCTTTATTGAGCACCAGTGCTGTGCCTGGCACTCTTCTTGATGTGAGGCATATTGTGTGACAGACAAAGACACCGTCTTGGTGTCTTGGTCGCAGAGCCATCCTGGTCCATGGAGCTCACATCCTTTTAGTCTTTGTATGTGCATTTGCTTTGTTTCCTCCTCCATGTTCTCAGAGTTGCTGTGGGGAGGTAGCATGGTTTTGAGAAAAGGCGTAAGTAGAAAAAGCAGATGGAAAGGAAAGAGATCAGATTTTAACAGAGCCTAAGACAGGCAGAGTGCTTTGTCCAGTGTACCTTGGATGCTCTAACACTGGTTCTTTCAGTGGCTCTGTGAGAAACTGTCGGCTTATCCGTTTTAGAGAGGGCAAGCCTGAACTTTAGCAGTTAAGCACCTCACCTAGGTCACACAGGTAAGAGGTGGTGGGTCAGGATGCCTACAGAGGCCATCCAGCTATGCACAAGGGCATTTCTCACCTGTGGTGAGTCTCCACTTTATATCTGCCTCACTGTAGGTTCTCAATTCATTTTCCTTCTCTGGAGTTTTAGCTACTAGTTCTTCTTGGCTCCCTGGCCCTCTTCTGAATCAGGCAGTCAAATTTTGGCAGTCGAGATTTGGCTTCAGCAACCTCAAATTCCACCTGCCTTCCCTAAGATGCTTAGGACCTATCCAGCCTCTTTCATCCCAGCAGATGGCTTTCAGCTTCTCACCAGCAGAGCAATTCTTATTATTTCCTGCAGATGATGGTACTAGGATAACTAGTTTTATCTGAGGCTGTTGGCCACTTGAACTGCTCCTAGAATCACAGGCAGCTTTACAGCAGGGATGAATAAATTTAATTTCCCCCACTCCTGGATCATATCAGTTGCAAGGAACTCTTGTTTTCTTTTTTCTTTTTTTTGACCCTGCTGCATGGCATGCAGGATCTTAGTTCCCCAACTAGGGATTGAACCCCCACCCCCTGCATTTGAAGTGCACAGTCTTAACCACTGGACCACCGGGGAAGTCCCTGAACTCTTGTTTATAGAAGAAATTTTAGAGAAATCATTGGTGTAAGATTCAGAAATTTCTGGGATTTTGAGAATTCTTTTCATTACAGCAAAGAGAAACTTTTTAAAAAATCTCCTGCATCATAGCAAAACAATTTCATTGCTGCTGAATTAGAGAGAAGGGATTGAAAAAAAATCACTGTGGGTTCTGAGTCTATTCTGTAATTTTTATCAAAATTTCCCCTTGAAATTATGACTCTGATTTGGTAGCTATGTCAGATGCTAATGATCTTCTGTCAATCATTTCATGAGAAATAAATACCTGCTTTTCTGTTCAGATGAATGGTTTAGACAATAGATGCACTGTGGACCCACATTCTCTCTAAGATTTATAGTAGCCTTCTTTCATCCTTTTTTGAAAGTGAAACCTCTTAATAACTCAGAATATTAATAAATACAGCTGATCATCTAAAGAAAACAGAATGAGCATCTTAGCTAGAATGAATATGAATTAAGAAACTAGGAAACTGAAACTGTGAGTGAGAAATTAGTCCTCTTAAGTAACCTGGGAGGGCACAGAAAAGGTTTCAACCCAGTGAAATGGGTGCCTACAGTACCCCCTGGTCACACAGGTAAGAGGTGGTGGGTCAGGATGCCTGAGGCCATCCAGCTATGCACAAGGGCATTTCTCACCTGTGGTGAGTCTCCACTTTATATCTGCCTCACTGTAGGTTCTCAATTCATTTTCCTTCTCTGGAGTTTTAGCTACTAGTTCTTCTTGGCTCCTGGCCCTCTTCTGAATCAGGCAGTCAAATTTTGGCAGTCGAGATTTGGCTTCAGCAACCTCAAATTCCACCTGCCTTCCCTAAGATGCTTAGGACCTATCCAGCCTCTTTCATCCCAGCAGATGGCTTTCAGCTTCTCACCAGCAGAGCAATTCTTATTATTTCCTGCAGATGATGGTACTAGGATAACTAGTTTTATCTGAGGCTGTTGGCCACTTGAACTGCTCCTAGAATCACAGGCAGCTTTACAGCAGGGATGAATAAATTTAATTTCCCCCACTCCTGGATCATATCAGTTGCAAGGAACTCTTGTTTTCTTTTTTCTTTTTTTTGACCCTGCTGCATGGCATGCAGGATCTTAGTTCCCCAACTAGGGATTGAACCCCCACCCCCTGCATTTGAAGTGCACAGTCTTAACCACTGGACCACCGGGGAAGTCCCTGAACTCTTGTTTATAGAAGAAATTTTAGAGAAATCATTGGTGTAAGATTCAGAAATTTCTGGGATTTTGAGAATTCTTTTCATTACAGCAAAGAGAAACTTTTTTAAAAATCTCCTGCATCATAGCAAAACAATTTCATTGCTGCTGAATTAGAGAGAAGGGATTGAAAAAAAATCACTGTCGGTTCTGAGTCTATTCTGAAATTTTTTATCAAAATTTCCCCTTGACATTATGACTCTGATTTGGTAGCTATGTCAGATGCTAATGATCTTCTGTCAATCATTTCATGAGAAATAAATACCTGCTTTTCTGTTCAGATGAATGGTTTAGACAATAGATGCACTGTGGACCCACATTCTCTCTAAGATTTA
Organism: Tragulus kanchil; assembly: GCA_022376925.1. NCBI lineage: Eukaryota > Metazoa > Chordata > Mammalia > Artiodactyla > Tragulidae > Tragulus > Tragulus kanchil. The sequence continues at coordinate 166,950,985 of JAIOJX010000005.1, forward strand.
TAGTAGCCTTCTTTCATCCTTTTTTGAAAGTGAAACCTCTTAATAACTCAGAATATTAATAAATACAGCTGATCATCTAAAGAAAACAGAATGAGCATCTTAGCTAGAATGAATATGAATTAAGAAACTAGGAAACTGAAACTGTGAGTGAGAAATTAGTCCTCTTAAGTAACCTGAGGCCAGAGGGGCACAGAAATAGGTTTCAACCCAGTGAAACACAGACTCATAGGAGACAAGCTACATGGTGGGTCACGTGACGTAAGAATGACTTCCTGGCTGTCTGACCCTCTCTGAGCGCTTAAGGCATCTGCCAGGTGGAGTGGGAACAGTGTCTCTGCTGGGCCTGCAAGCTTGTTCCTTTTACCACCTAAGATCATTTTGCATCTGCTGAGAGCCGCAGGGGCTGTAGAATGCTTCAAGAGGCTGGGAGCTCAGGTCCAGAATTCTCTGTAAGCAAGCAGGCAGTTATATAACTGAGGAGCTGCTGATTGCCAGAGTAGAGCTTGGGAAGGCTTTTCTTTGAGGCTGGAACTTTCCAGACCAGACAGGACTCGACAGCAGCTGTGGAGGCAGCAGTGTTAGGAGAGCAGTCGCTCAGCCCTGACTGAAGATGCTCAGCCTGTTACAACTCCTTGTGAACTCATCCTCAAGATGGGTTTGTGAGTTGAGCACTACTGACCCCACTGTACAGATGAGAAAACTGAGGAGCTTGGAAATGAGCTCACAGGGGAGAAAGTGGCAGAACTGAGTCCTGGTAGATCTGCTTTTCTTCAACGGCACATAGTACGCCCTCCTGCTGAACGGAATAGTCAGTCTCTGAAGCTCCTATGTCACTTAATTTGTTGTTGCTATTGGTTTAAGCAAAACCAGCTCAAACTTTTCAAGTGCTTCTTTGCTCTAGTGTGGAGAGAAGGGATGAATTGATGTCCATCCTGTTTAACACAGACTTAGGGGGTCATTTAAACAGTGGACCAATAGCACTGGACGGCAGGACTCAAGTGAGCCCTCAGGTTGGCAACCCACAGACCCAGCCCTGTGGGCACATGGATGAGTTTTGTCTGGTCTGTACTGTGTTCATTTTTGATGAACTGTTGACATTTAAAATGGAGGTATTTCCCATGAACATCAGCATTTTCCCCTTCTCTTTGAAGATCAAAATTTCTGAGAACTCTGAGCCCGTGTGGCCCACACCCACCTCTTTCTTGAACAGAAAGAGGGAGCTGTGTTTTTAAATAGCTGAATGTTCCCCAGCTCGCCTCAGTCCTCACCACTCCCAGGTGTCTCCCAACAGCGAGGCCAGGTATTAGTTGCTGTTTATTATCACACGTAAATCATTGATTTTTTTCTGGAAATGAAGTATTTCTTGGATCTGAGTGTTTAGCAACAAAGAGTGTTTTCTGTTGCAAAAGAGTTGACTCAGCATTCAACTACTTAACTCATCCTTCCTATCTGCCTGGTTTCCCATGGCATGGTGTGGATGAGTTTCTTATTTTACAGAGCTAACTGAGGCCCAGCACAAGAAAATGACATGTCCAGGATCATGCATTCGGTTAATGGCAGAGCCTAAATGGGAGTCTCTATCCCCCTGCCAACAGCGCTCTCTTACTTGTTAGGAGTCTGCAGGGACTGACCAGGTATGTGTGCTCCACATCCTTCGTTTTGGGCAGTCTTGTGGAAATGTACTGGCAAATTCATCAAAACATCCTTTAAGATTTATTTAGAGACTTCCCTGGTGGTCCAGTGGTTAAGAATCCATCTGCCAGTACTTGAAACATGGGTTTGATCCCCAGTCTGGAAAGATCCAGACAAAAGTCCGTATAGTAAACTGACTATATGTTTACATATAGTGAATGTATGGTTTTCCAAGTAGTCATGTATTGATATGAGAGCTCGACCATAAAGAATTCTGAGTGCCTAAGAATTACTGCCTTTGAGCTGTGGTGTTGGAGAAGACTCTTGATAGTTCCTTGGACTGCAAGGGGATCAAACCAGTCAATCCTAAAGGAAATCAACCCTGAATATTGATTAGAAGGAATGAAGCTGAAGCTCCAATACTTTGGTCACCTGATGGGAAAAGCTGACTCACTGGAAAAGACCCTTATGTTTGGGAAAATAGAAGGCAAAAGGAGAAGGGGGTGACAGAGGATGAAATGGTTGAATGGCATTACTGAGTCAATGGACTTGAGTTTGAGCAAGCTCCAGGAGATGGTGAAGGACAGGGAAGCCTGGTGTGCTGAAGTCCATTTTCCCCTTCTCTTTGAAGATCAAAATTTCTGAGAACTCTGAGCCCGTGTGGCCCACACCCACCTCTTTCTTGAACAGAAAGAGGGAGCTGTGTTTTTAAATAGCTGAATGTTCCCCAGCTCGCCTCAGTCCTCACCACTCCCAGGTGTCTCCCAACAGCGAGGCCAGGTATTAGTTGCTGTTTATTATCACACGTAAATCATTGATTTTTTTCTGGAAATGAAGTATTTCTTGGATCTGAGTGTTTAGCAACAAAGAGTGTTTTCTGTTGCAAAAGAGTTGACTCAGCATTCAACTACTTAACTCATCCTTCCTATCTGCCTGGTTTCCCATGGCATGGTGTGGATGAGTTTCTTATTTTACAGAGCTAACTGAGGCCCAGCACAAGAAAATGACATGTCCAGGATCATGCATTCGGTTAATGGCAGAGCCTAAATGGGAGTCTCTATCCCCCTGCCAACAGCGCTCTCTTACTTGTTAGGAGTCTGCAGGGACTGACCAGGTATGTGTGCTCCACATCCTTCGTTTTGGGCAGTCTTGTGGAAATGTACTGGCAAATTCATCAAAACATCCTTTAAGATTTATTTAGAGACTTCCCTGGTGGTCCAGTGGTTAAGAATCCATCTGCCAGTACTTGAAACATGGGTTTGATCCCCAGTCTGGAAAGATCCAGACAAAAGTCCGTATAGTAAACTGACTATATGTTTACATATAGTGAATGTATGGTTTTCCAAGTAGTCATGTATTGATATGAGAGCTCGACCATAAAGAATTCTGAGTGCCTAAGAATTACTGCCTTTGAGCTGTGGTGTTGGAGAAGACTCTTGATAGTTCCTTGGACTGCAAGGGGATCAAACCAGTCAATCCTAAAGGAAATCAACCCTGAATATTGATTAGAAGGAATGAAGCTGAAGCTCCAATACTTTGGTCACCTGATGGGAAAAGCTGACTCACTGGAAAAGACCCTTATGTTTGGGAAAATAGAAGGCAAAAGGAGAAGGGGGTGACAGAGGATGAAATGGTTGAATGGCATTACTGAGTCAATGGACTTGAGTTTGAGCAAGCTCCTGGAGATGGTGAAGGACAGGGAAGCCTGGTGTGCTGAAGTCCATGGGGTTGTAAAGAGTTGGACACAACTGATTGACTGAACTGAACTGAAATGGGAAGATCCCACATGCCATGGAGCAACTAAGCCTGTGTGTCCCAGAGTCCATGCTCCACAACAAGAGAAGCCACTGCAGTGGGGAGCCTGTGCACCACAACTAGAGAGTAGCCCCCACTTGCCACAACTAGAGAAAGCTCACACGCAGAATGAAGACCAGCATACCCCAAAATAAATATATTATTTACTTTTAAGAAAAGGTTTATAGGTTTATTCAACCACCTGGTATTGCCTTTCTCCCTCTTGGAGAAGAAAATACTCTTTGAGCATCTTGAGAAAAATTTGTACAATTTACCTCATTAAATCAATTTTATTTTTGATGTCAGGAATAAAGAGTTTGGGGAAATTCATTATAATTAGCAAAGAGTAAAAAATACGACCCAGAAATGCTGGGTCTGTACCCTTTGTTCTTACCTCATTTGTTTTTAAAGCTTTTGCTTTGTTGCCAGTTTTCTCATTTCTCACAGTCATTGGGGTCCAAATCTCTTCCACTTGTTTTAAAAATCAGCTGGAAAGGAAAAAGCTAAATGACATTATTTTCACCTAAACTGACTCAGTAAATAGACCTTTCTTGAAAAGGGGATGCTGTACACCTGTGACAGTTGATCTGTGGAGTTGGAGAAGTGAATCATGACTCCCTTTCAGAATCCCCAGGTGGGCAGAGAGCCCTGTTCATGCCACGTGCCTGGCATCACCATCCGGACCCGCAACTTGAATTGTGAGGTTTTGCTTATCATAAGACTCTCAACGCTGAGAGCTAAGTGAGTCCTGAAAGTGCCAGAAACAGAGTGGGGAAGCCACCCACCTTCATCTGCTTCCCAGTTTAGAGGCACCCAGAGTATTTTTACTTTTCACAGCCAGATGAACATAGAAATATTTACAGACAACTGCTTCCAGTTAAGAAAAGCCGCTACAGGTTCTGAAAGCAAGGGCCAGATGCTCTTCCCACAGTCACTGCTGAGTGGTGTGTGTGTGTGTGTGTGTGTGTGTGTCTGTGTATGTGTGTGTGTCTGTGTGTCTGTGTGTGTGTGTGTCTGTGTATGTGTGTGTGTCATCTGTGCTTGTGTTCTGAACTTTGGAGAGCAAATAAACACATTCTGAGCCCTGAGGAGACGTGGACTCTCAGTGTTCTCTCATGCAACAGACCTGGGACTATTCTAATCATATTTCTCTTGTTAATAAGGTTAGCAAAATATGAAATTTATCATGCTTTCTCATCCCCATCTTCCAAAATGTCCAGTTCTCTGCCTGCATCTTTGAATGCTCAGTTCTTGGTTTTATCTCCTGATCGTGCTGGAGGCTGGCTCCATATGTTTCAGGGGGAAGACAGTCCCTTGAAACTAATGTCATCTCACCGCTTCTCACTAGCATAGAAGTTTCTGACCCTCAGTGTCTCACATGCATGTTTCTTTTGAGAAGAGATGTTGTTTGGCTCGAGCTGGAATGCATTTCTGTAAACAACCTTTTGCTTTCTTTTTCTCCCATTTGAACTTGAATCGGAGCCTTGGTAACTCTTGGGATCTTAGAGCTGGAAGGCTCACAAAAGATTACTTCCCTGTTCCCAAAATACCAGTAGAAAACTGTGGGATCCTAGGAGTTCAGTATGGTTTGGTAGAATATAATTTTCATTCAGTTAGTATTTGAGAAAACAGGAGTTTTGGCAAAGCACCTGAGCTGCCCGTGGGTGTGCCAGGACCAGGTGCCTCAGAAGTTCTTTGTCAGGGGACACATGCTGGTTCAATAACTGTAGGTGTATCTGTGAGGAAATGACAAGCATGAGGGTCGGCGTGGAATCGGGGTGCATTGTGTCAACGAGACAAGTCAGGGCACACGGTCCTGCTTTAAACATGCTGCCTGGAGGACCAGTACAGTGTGTTGAAGGGGACTGCCTGCTGTGGGATGCCCGCAGGATCTAGGTCGTTGAACTCAGCCTTTAAAAAGCCTTTGAATCTCTCTCTTTTCCAAGAAGTAGATAACTCTCCATTGTGGAAGACCTGCAGCTCAGGCCCCACTGTGCGGGAAGGAATAGGCTTTGCCTGCTCTCCAGGGAGCCACAGCCCCCACCGTCAAAAATTGGCCAACTTTGAGTTCCTGGGGTAGGACAGTGACCAAGTAGAGGTCTTAAACCACATGCCCCGGGACTTAACCTTGGGGGATGGTCATCAGCCCCTTCTCTTGTCCATCTTGTGAATCTGCCCAGAGGCTCAGGGCTGTTGGCTGTTGAGTTTGGACTTATCTGTCTTAAAGTTTCCAAACCATTTTTTATGGAAACACATACGAATTCCTGCTCAATATCCACCCAGCACTTGCTGACCTTCTTTTCAATGTTGACAACTTGGTAACACCCAGGGCTGTCTCTCCTCTGATTCAAATCTTGGAAACTTTCATCCATAACCCTACAAAACCCCAGGGCAGATCTTTTATGCGCATCACATTCAATGTACAGTCATCCCTTGGTATCCTTCAGGGGACTGGTTCCAGGACCCCCATGGATACCAAAATCCATGGATGCTCAAGATCTTTACATAAGTGGAGTAACAGTAATTATTAGGCAGGTAGACTGCGAGGTTGTCAGATTGGAACGATATGTATTACTCCTTCTGTAAGAGCTCAGAATACGGCCAGTACCCACCAGAGCCAGTGTCCAGCCTTCCCATCCACTCTGATTCCTCCAGGTAGAGTGTGAACGGAGAGACAAAAAAGAGCTAAATGGATGGGAGTGGGGATTTAAGAACCCATTGTACTTGCTAGGATGGTGGCCAAATGGGGCTGCTTTGGAACATGCTGTAAATCATTTATTGATAATACCCTTCATCTTAGCAAAGAGTTTAAAACTGGCCTGGGCGATGCAGTTTTACACATAGTTTTACTTTAAACAGAATATTCAATACATGTTGGCACTGCTTTACTGTTTGAGTACAAATCATTATTCAAAATATTTAAGTGCTTCATTTTTTATTCCTAAGATAAACTGGCTTAATATTCTGTTCTGGGCTTCCCTGGTGGTCCATTGGGTAAGGACAGCAGTGCAAGGGGCGCCAGTTTGATGCCTTGCCTGGGAAGATCCCATGTGCCGCGGAGTGGCTGGACCGATGTGTCCATAGGGCTGAGCTCATGCGCCAAGAAGTAGATAACTCTCCATTGTGGAAGACCTGCAGCTCAGGCCCCACTGTGCGGGAAGGAATAGGCTTTGCCTGCTCTCCAGGGAGCCACAGCCCCCACCGTCAAAAATTGGCCAACTTTGAGTTCCTGGGGTAGGACAGTGACCAAGTAGAGGTCTTAAACCACATGCCCCGGGACTTAACCTTGGGGGATGGTCATCAGCCCCTTCTCTTGTCCATCTTGTGAATCTGCCCAGAGGCTCAGGGCTGTTGGCTGTTGAGTTTGGACTTATCTGTCTTAAAGTTTCCAAACCATTTTTTATGGAAACACATATGAATTCCTGCTCAATATCCACCCGGCACTTGCTGACCTTCTTTTCAATGTTGACAACTTGGTAACACCCAGGGCTGTCTCTCCTCTGATTCAAATCTTGGAAACTTTCATCCATAACCCTACAAAACCCCAGGGCAGATCTTTTATGCGCATCACATTCAATGTACAGTCATCCCTTGGTATCCTTCAGGGGACTGGTTCCAGGACCCCCATGGATACCAAAATCCATGGATGCTCAAGATCTTTACATAAGTGGAGTAACAGTAATTATTAGGCAGGTAGACTGCGAGGTTGTCAGTTTGGGAAAGCGATATGTATTACTCCTTCTGTAAGAGCTCAGAATACGGCCAGTACCCACCAGAGCCAGTGTCCAGCCTTCCCATCCACTCTGATTCCTCCAGGTAGAGTGTGAACGGAGAGACAAAAAAGAGCTAAATGGATGGGAGTGGGGATTTAAGAACCCATTGTACTTGCTAGGATGGTGGCCAAATGGGGCTGCTTTGGAACATGCTGTAAATCATTTATTGATAATACCCTTCATCTTAGCAAAGAGTTTAAAACTGGCCTGGGCGATGCAGTTTTACACATAGTTTTACTTTAAACAGAATATTCAATACATGTTGGCACTGCTTTACTGTTTGAGTACAAATCATTATTCAAAATATTTAAGTGCTTCATTTTTTATTCCTAAGATAAACTGGCTTAATATTCTGTTCTGGGCTTCCCTGGTGGTCCATTGGGTAAGGACAGCAGTGCAAGGGGCGCCAGTTTGATGCCTTGCCTGGGAAGATCCCATGTGCCGCGGAGTGGCTGGACCGATGTGTCCAATTACCGAGCTGGAGCTCTGGAGCTCATGCGCCCAGAGCCGGTGCTCTGCGACAACAGAGGTCACCGCGATGGGAGGCCTACACGGGCCGAAGAACAAAGATGTATGAAAATAGATAAATGAAAGACCCATAGAAGTGGCCCGCCTGCCCCTCTCCCTCCCCAACCCGCCCCTCCAAAAAGTAAACTTCAAAAAAAAAAAAAGAGGATGAATGTGCTGTAGGCCAGGCTTGCTCAGACTTTGGGGTGCACATAGCTTGCTTGTGAATCTTGTAAAGTCCTTTTCTAACCTAGTGCATCTATCTGGAGTAGGTCTGAGGCTTTGTATTTGTGATAAAGTCATGGATGCCGAGGCTGCTGCTCAGGCTTCAGGTGGTCTTGTCAAGTCTTTGGTGTCCTAGCCGTAGCCCCGTTCTACCAAATCTACCAAATCACCTTGAAGGCTGGTTACTTAGGAGCCCTGCCCCTCAGGAATATTTTCTCATCAAGAGGAAAGTTTTGAGGAGGCTGGGGTCTGGAGGAGATGGGAGCTGCCGCCCCTGCCTTCAGCAAGAGCATCTGAACTCCACCCTGGCCGCCATTGGAACCCCCTGGGTTGTCCAGGCCTACACACACACACTCAGACTCGTGTGCAGCGTTATGAGTCACTCCAAACTAGTGCAGAGAGGTGTGATAATGAGGCCTGACTACCAGTATTGTTGAAAACTTCCCCGGTTTTAAAGGTGACTTCCGAGTGTAGCCCGGATTGAGGACTTGTCATAAGCTCACAGAAGACCCACCTTCGATTTCACTGATTTCACCTGTGTGTTAAACCTGGTAGATGAAAAGCTCGGGGCTTACCTGCTCCACCCGACTTCACACTTTTGACAATGAACCCAGCACAGCTGTGAGTTGTTTCTTCAGTTCAAAAAAACAATAACCATAATTTCTAAGCGAAAATAAGGAATTTGTCACCACTGGCTTCTCCATCAAACCCACTCTTCCACAGCGTTTGCTGCTTCCGTCTTACCGAGGGCCAGCAAGCTAAAAATCCCTTACTCCCCCTCACTTTTCAAAGCTCGGCTCTCATCAGTCATTTGTTCTGCGTGCACCTTTTTCCTTATAGAACTCAGCATGTTGTGTTAAAGCTCTCTAGTAGCACAACCGTGACCTTCCACCAGTCCATGACCCCTAGAGAGCATACACAGCCTCTGATGCGTCTTTTTATTCCCCTCACCTTGAACGGTGCCTGTCTAGCACACGGTAGCTACCCTGCACATCGTCGTTGAATGAATGAATGAATGAGATTGAGTTTTGATCGCATGCCAGCCTGAAAGGTCGTTCTCATTGTTGAAAGACTCATACCAGCATGATTCTAGCAGGAGCACAGATTGCCGAGATGCTGTCTGGTGCCATCATGGCCTCGACCCCAGGGGTGTGCAGAGGGGCAGACAGGATGCTCAGGGTGCCTGGTGTCCCTGCCACTTCCCATCTGCTAGGCTAACACCTGCTGTTTCTTTTCGGCAGTTGCCTTTTCAGGCCTTGGCTTCACAACGTTCTACTTGGCTGGCAAGCTGCACTGCTTCACCGAGAGTGGGCGGGGGAAGAGCTGGCGGCTCTGTGCTGCCATCCTGCCCCTGTACTGCGCCATGATGATCGCCCTGTCCCGCATGTGCGACTACAAACATCACTGGCAAGGTGAGTCCCCACCCGGCATCTGCCGGGTCCTCACGCCATCCGCTACTCTCCTGCAGGGATGGGGGAGATGTGTACCTCCTGGGAGAAAAGTAAGTGCACATCACGAGAAACTAGAGTTAGCCGAAAGGACGGAGCAGACACAGTTTTAAAGGAAATGCAGCTGTTCAGGCCTTTCTGCTGTCCTTGCTGGGAACAGACCTGGAGCTTCTCCCCTTCCTGCATGCTCAGCTAAGTCTGCCAGGAGGGCAGGGCCTCAGTCGCAGACTCAGGTGTGACTCCGCTGCTGGATTTCTTGCCTCTGTTCTCAAACTTGGTTCCAAGTGGTTGTTGGCTCCTGTCCCATAATTTCTAAGCGAAAATAAGGAATTTGTCACCACTGGCTTCTCCATCAAACCCACTCTTCCACAGCGTTTGCTGCTCCCGTCTTACCGAGGGCCAGCAAGCTAAAAATCCCTTACTCCCCCTCACTTTTCAAAGCTCGGCTCTCATCAGTCATTTGTTCTGCGTGCACCTTTTTCCTTATAGAACTCAGCATGTTGTGTTAAAGCTCTCTAGTAGCACAACCGTGACCTTCCACCAGTCCATGACCCCTAGAGAGCATACACAGCCTCTGATGCGTCTTTTTATTCCCCTCACCTTGAACGGTGCCTGTCTAGCACACGGTAGCTACCCTGCACATCGTCGTTGAATGAATGAATGAATGAGATTGAGTTTTGATCGCATGCCAGCCTGAAAGGTCGTTCTCATTGTTGAAAGACTCATACCAGCATGATTCTAGCAGGAGCACAGATTGCCGAGATGCTGTCTGGTGCCATCATGGCCTCGACCCCAGGGGTGTGCAGAGGGGCAGACAGGATGCTCAGGGTGCCTGGTGTCCCTGCCACTTCCCATCTGCTAGGCTAACACCTGCTGTTTCTTTTCGGCAGTTGCCTTTTCAGGCCTTGGCTTCACAACGTTCTACTTGGCTGGCAAGCTGCACTGCTTCACCGAGAGTGGGCGGGGGAAGAGCTGGCGGCTCTGTGCTGCCATCCTGCCCCTGTACTGCGCCATGATGATCGCCCTGTCCCGCATGTGCGACTACAAACATCACTGGCAAGGTGAGTCCCCACCCGGCATCTGCCGGGTCCTCACGCCATCCGCTACTCTCCTGCAGGGATGGGGGAGATGTGTACCTCCTGGGAGAAAAGTAAGTGCACATCACGAGAAACTAGAGTTAGCCGAAAGGACGGAGCAGACACAGTTTTAAAGGAAATGCAGCTGTTCAGGCCTTTCTGCTGTCCTTGCTGGGAACAGACCTGGAGCTTCTCCCCTTCCTGCATGCTCAGCTAAGTCTGCCAGGAGGGCAGGGCCTCAGTCGCAGACTCAGGTGTGACTCCGCTGCTGGATTTCTTGCCTCTGTTCTCAGACTTGGTTCCAAGTGGTTGTTGGCTCCTGTCCCGTCTCAGATCCATCCCACAAGGGCGTGTTTCTCACCTGGGATGCTCTTCCGAACGAGGTGTCCCGCCAGGGATGGATGCTAGCAGCTGCTGCGAGGCTGGGCGAGGCTCACCTGTCTGTCTCAGTCCTGAGGTATCTGTGCAAAGTCGGAATAGCACAGGACAAGCGAGGGCCAATGAAACCATGCCGCGCCCCTTGGCAGAGCCGCTGCCACTCTCATCCCGCCTGAGCCCCCGCAGCATCTGCCACAGCAAGAAAAGGAGCAGAGGCAGCTGCCCACAGGACGTGTGCCCTCCAGGAGCGCAAGGCTTAGGGCGGTGTTTCCTAAACACAATCCTCAGATCACCTTGACCAGGCCACTCGGAGCTAGGCATTGGACTCTCGGGGGTGGGTTTGGAGTGGCGGCCGGGAGTCTGCGTTGTTAACAAGGCAGTCCGTTAATTCTGATGAAGTCTGAGGAGCAGCATGGAGGGCTCCACTGGGTCCGCTTTCAGCAAACACACTGAAGTGAATGTGTCTCATCGGGCTTCCCTGGACCCGTGGCCTTCCACGATCTGTCCAGCCGGCCCTTGGTCGTCCTTTTCTGTACTCCTGTTGTCCCTGATGTTTCCCCGCTGCCCCCTTTTCTGACCACCCTCTTTTCACTTGTTCCTGGGTGTTTGCCCCAGTGGTAGTGAGGCAGCTGCTGAAGCCAGAGGAGGGGGGCACTCCTAGTTGGAGGCACCTTTACTCCATCTTCTCCGGGGCCTTCTGCTCCTCCTCTGGCTTCAACTCCACCTTCTGCCTCCCGGAACACAGTCTGGGTGTCACGAGGCTCCAGCAGCAGCTTCGGCCTGAGGGGTGGAGAGTGCTGCGGAAAAGCAGGCTGATGCACCGTCTAGACAGGTGGAGGCATCAGGCCCTGATCAGGGTCTTGAGGCCATGCTGATGGGGGTGGGCAATAGAGGCTCATCAGGCTGGACCCTGAGACTTCCCTTGTTCTCTGCTTTTATCAGTGACTTGCATGAAGTTCTGAATAATGAGGCCACATAATGAGATGTGGGCAGGGAGTGAAACACTGAACCAACTGCACAAGGGCAGACCCATTGCACCCTGGGAACTAGGAATATTTTCCAGTACAACCATGGTGGCACATATGATGAGAGCATTTCCCCGTGAGGACTGTTACGAGTTGGATGACATTTCCTGGACTGCTTCTCATTTATCCCTTGTAAACTGTAGTTTCTTCTTCTGAGCATGGGAACAGTGATCCCCCAACATTTCCCAGAGCTGTTTCATAGACTAAATGAAGTCAAGGATCTGAGTGTACTTTGTAAATGAAAGCAACATGCTTTCAAAGTAAAAGCGGTATTGAAGTTGCTTAGTGCATCATTTCTAAGAAGGGGATGTTGTCTTTCCAAAACCACTGATTTTGAGACAGGCATGCTTTGGGCACACCTGGTTTCCACTTTTATTCCTCCACATTGGATCTGAGAGATGATGAAAGATTTCAGGGTTACGAGGTTGGCTTCCTTTTGGAAGGCAGTACAAACCTTTGTGAAGTGATCTTGTCCTGAAAACCTAAAACGTGAGGTTGGCCTCTCTTCAATGCTGTTTTGTTACTCACTATTGAGCTGTGGCTGGTGCATCGTGAAAGGAGGAAGAGGCACAGTTCTTGGCTTTGGGGAGATGCTGGACTCTTGCTGCAGCTGGTGCCCTCGAGCCCTGCTGGCAGCAAGGCTTCATGCCCATCCTAGCCAACTGGCACCGAAGGGAACTTGGAGCAGTGGAAGGAGAATACTAATGCTCTTTGGCTGATGGGAAAGCAGAGCAAGAGAATGTATGATCAGTGGTGTTAATGGCTGTACCTGGGGAGACAAATCAAAATTGCATCATCGTAGACCCATCCTGCAGTCCAAACTGAATGTGCCTCCATGGGTACAGATCATGGATATGGCCCAGCTGTGCCATCATCAATTTAGCTTCTACCTCAAGTCAGCCAGGAGCAGAGTTTGCCTTTCTTTAGATCCTCTGATGGGGTCTGAATTGGGCTCATTTTACCTGAATTCCCCTTTAGAAGGCCATCTGTCACTGTCTGTACCAGTGGTTTCAGTGGGGGAACAACTGAACCTCCCAGGGGACGTTTAGCAACGTATGGGGACATCTTCACAAGTAGGAGTGGTGGTGGCTACTGGCGTCTAGTGGGTCCAGGCCAGGGGTGCTCCTCAGCAGCCTGCAGTATACAAGATAGCCCCTCCCCCAACAGCAGAGTCTCATCAGTTCCTCATGTCTAAGGCCGAGGTTGAGAAAACCTGACCGACCCTGCATCGCGGGCTTCCCAGGTGGCGCCAGTGGTAAAGTGCCAGTGCAGGAGACATCCAGGTTTCGTTCCTGGGTTGGGAAGATCCCCTGGACGGGGTAAATGGCAACCCACTCCAGTATTCTTGCCTAGAGAATCCCATGGACAGAGGAGTCTGGTGGGCTATAGTCTATAGGATCACACAGAGTCAGACACAGCTGAAGCGACTTAAAACGCACACACACCACTCTATCTTTCTTTCCCTTATTACATGCTAAGAAGCAGCATGTTCAGTGCAGCTTGGAGATGGCATAGACTGTGAGGCCTTTGGCTGCTGTGTGGGAGGGTGTAGGAGGCAGGACGCTTGGCTGAGATTAATGAGGTGCTGTTCATTGGTGGACCGAGCTGCCCAGTGACCGTGGGCGGGGACCATCCATCACAGTGAGAATTCGCGGGGAGACCCATAGACAGCAGCACAACCTGAGAACCTCTCATTATAGACTTTAGTTAACAGCATTAATATTATGACATTTTTATGACTCCGTTTCAATTTTGACTTAAGCCACTGTGTCTAATGTGAAAGTATATCCAGTTACTCGATTACATATTCATATCCAGTAAATAGCCCGTAGTCTCAAATGCTTTGCTCTGTTCATTATCGTGATGGCTTTCTGTTATCGACGCCCTTCTGGTCTCCTCTGCCTTCCCAGCTCTGCTCCACACACACGAGTCTGTTGTTTTATTAAGTGAGGGACACGGAGGGCGGAGGCCATGGTCTGGAGGGGCACTGAGACAGTGAACGGGGCTTCTTCAGAAACCCAGCTGTGCCATCCATCAATTTAGCTTCTACCTCAAGTCAGCCAGGAGCAGAGTTTGCCTTTCTTTAGATCCTCTGATGGGGTCTGAATTGGGCTCATTTTACCTGAATTCCCCTTTAGAAGGCCATCTGTCACTGTCTGTACCAGTGGTTTCAGTGGGGGAACAACTGAACCTCCCAGGGGACGTTTAGCAACGTATGGGGACATCTTCACAAGTAGGAGTGGTGGTGGCTACTGGCGTCTAGTGGGTCCAGGCCAGGGGTGCTCCTCAGCAGCCTGCAGTATACAAGATAGCCCCTCCCCCAACAGCAGAGTCTCATCAGTTCCTCATGTCTAAGGCCGAGGTTGAGAAAACCTGACCGACCCTGCATCGCGGGCTTCCCAGGTGGCGCCAGTGGTAAAGTGCCAGTGCAGGAGACATCCAGGTTTCGTTCCTGGGTTGGGAAGATCCCCTGGACGGGGTAAATGGCAACCCACTCCAGTATTCTTGCCTAGAGAATCCCATGGACAGAGGAGTCTGGTGGGCTATAGTCTATAGGATCACACAGAGTCAGACACAGCTGAAGCGACTTAAAACGCACACACACCACTCTATCTTTCTTTCCCTTATTACATGCTAAGAAGCAGCATGTTCAGTGCAGCTTGGAGATGGCATAGACTGTGAGGCCTTTGGCTGCTGTGTGGGAGGGTGTAGGAGGCAGGACGCTTGGCTGAGATTAATGAGGTGCTGTTCATTGGTGGACCGAGCTGCCCAGTGACCGTGGGCGGGGACCATCCATCACAGTGAGAATTTGCGGGGAGACCCATAGACAGCAGCACAACCTGAGAACCTCTCATTATAGACTTTAGTTAACAGCATTAATATTATGAGATTTTTATGACTCCGTTTCAATTTTGACTTAAGCCACTGTGTCTAATGTGAAAGTATATCCAGTTACTCGATTACATATTCATATCCAGTAAATAGCCCGTAGTCTCAAATGCTTTGCTCTGTTCATTATCATGATGGCTTTCTGTTATCGACGCCCTTCTGGTCTCCTCTGCCTTCCCAGCTCTGCTCCGCACACACGAGTCTGTTGTTTTATTAAGTGAGGGACACGGAGGGCGGAGGCCATGGTCTGGAGGGGCACTGAGACAGTGAACGGGGCTTCTTCAGAAATAAAACCACTGGATGGATCATAAACCTTTCTGTGGCTGAAGTTCTCTTTGTCTTTGTGACATGCTGGCTTTCGGGTCAGCTGGAAGCTAGTGTCTGTGGCTGATGTCAGCGCTTCACAAAGAAGCGCACCATTGTGATTAGCCCTGTGCTTTCAGCATTACAATTTGTAGAATCCCCGTGCTTGGGAGAACGTTTATGGAGAAAAGGGCACAGAAAGAACAGAGCATCTTGCTGAAGCCTTTTCTGCCTCTGTTCCTAGTCTCGTGTGTTTACGGTTGCAGGCAGTGGACAGTTATAGTGGAAGGGGCAGGCGTGTGTTGTTTTTTCCATGAACGGACATTATAACGAGCTCCCTCTGCCCTCAGATCCCTGTACCTGGATCCAGGGTTTCCTCATGTGACTCCAGCTTGCAGGTAACTTTCTAACCAACACTGACTCTCTGCTCATAGGTCATTTTAAGCAGCCCTGGATGCCTTAGGTAGTGTTTCATCATAAGAAAGAATACCTCACTCTGACTATAATCGAGAAAAACAGGTCTCAAGGGACAAAGCAGTCATCTGTTCCCACTCAGCCTGAGGCTGGAACCCACCCCTGTCCGTCACAGACGCCATGTTGGACGGGGCTGGAAAATTTCAAGATGGCCCCACCGCCTTTGCCGGGTTTCCCCGACTGGGCCGTGACGGGTCTGTGACGTGAAATGAGTTCTTGAGGAGTTTCTGGTCTGTGCGCATGGGGTGTTTGGGGACAGGAGTGCTGCCTTTAGTTGGAGAAGGAAATGGCAACCCACTCCAGTGTTCTTGCCTAGAAAATTCCATGGACAGAGGAAGCTGGTGGGCTACAGTTCATGGTGTCGCAAAGAGTCAGACATGACTAAAGCAACTGAGCACACATGCAGTAAATGACTGAGTGTGTCAGAAGGTGGCGGCTGAGCAAGGTGAACACCTCACTGTCCCAGAGCTACACAAGAAAGCCAGGCAGGGACTGCTCCCTCCTTCCCTCACCCCGTTTGCCACCTCCCCTTGCCACCTCCCTGGCACACCCACAGCAGAGGGGCGCACCCTGCTCGCCACGCCTTCCTCTGCTGTCTGAAACAATCTCCAGATTTCTAAATGAAGTGACTCGAAGAGGAAGCTTTAGAATGAAATCATTGTTTCCCGCAAACTCACCAGCCTTACATAGAACAGGAGCGTTGAGATCTTTCCTCCAAGATGCTCCTCCCAAGTGAACTGATTTCATCCCTTCTTCCTCCCACAGTTGCCTGCACGCGCGGTGGGTCTGCATTTACATTTATCGTCAGCTGGCAAAGGCTCCTTGGGGGCTGGGACCTTGGAGCCTTGGCTGCCTGAGTGCTGCCCCTCCTGCCTCCATACGAGGGCAACCACGGAAGGGTTTGAGCAGCCCCAGCTCACCCCTCCCCTCTGGTAGGAACACACTGCACAGGGGCTTTCCTGGACAGGCCAGTGTTTAAGAATCCACTTTCCAGTATAGGTTCGATCCCTGGGTGGAGAACTAAGATCTTACCTGCATCTCAGCCTGAGTGCCACAACTGCTGAGCCCGTGTGCCTCCGTTAGAGAGAAGCCCACACATCACAACGAAGATCCACATGCTGCAGCTAAGACCCAACACAGCCAGATAAGTAAATATTTAAAAAAACAACAACTTACTGAACAGACAGCTTTGGGTCTCTAGAGGCTTCCCCAGCCAGGTCCTCTGCCCTCTGCCTTGGCCTGCCTCATGGCTTAGTTCCCAGGGAAGACAGGTGCCAGCTACTCCCAAGTCTCTTGACAGCCTGGTTTCATTTTGCTCTGGTTTCTCCTGTTGGCTTTATGTTCAAGACAGTTCCAGAAGCCAGCTTCCTCTTCCCACTGTAGTCCAGACCACCATCACCTACTGCCAAAGCCTGGGTCACTGCCAAAGCCGTGCTATTGTCCCACCTCCTTCCTCCTGTGCCCCTCACACTGAAGCCAGGTGAGCCTTTAAGCCCTGTCCCATGTGGTGCCTGCTTCTCTGCCCCTGGGGGCTCTTTATGTCTGTCACCATCGAGCCCAGGTCCTGTAGCGGCTGTGGGACCTGGTCCTGCAGTTCCTGCCTCTCTGATGGTGGTCTCCACCGGCCCGCCTTGTTCATCACACCCACAGCAGAGGGGCGCACCCTGCTCGCCACGCCTTCCTCTGCTGTCTGAAACAATCTCCGGATTTCTAAATGAAGTGACTCGAAGAGGAAGCTTTAGAATGAAATCATTGTTTCCCGCAAACTCACCAGCCTTACATAGAACAGGAGCGTTGAGATCTTTCCTCCAAGATGCTCCTCCCAAGTGAACTGATTTCATCCCTTCTTCCTCCCACAGTTGCCTGCACGCGCGGTGGGTCTGCATTTACATTTATCGTCAGCTGGCAAAGGCTCCTTGGGGGCTGGGACCTTGGAGCCTTGGCTGCCTGAGTGCTGCCCCTCCTGCCTCCATACGAGGGCAACCACGGAAGGGTTTGAGCAGCCCCAGCTCACCCCTCCCCTCTGGTAGGAACACACTGCACAGGGGCTTTCCTGGACAGGCCAGTGTTTAAGAATCCACTTTCCAGTATAGGTTCGATCCCTGGGTGGAGAACTAAGATCTTACCTGCATCTCAGCCTGAGTGCCACAACTGCTGAGCCCGTGTGCCTCCGTTAGAGAGAAGCCCACACATCACAACGAAGATCCACATGCTGCAGCTAAGACCCAACACAGCCAGATAAGTAAATATTTAAAAAAACAACAACTTACTGAACAGACAGCTTTGGGTCTCTAGAGGCTTCCCCAGCCAGGTCCTCTGCCCTCTGCCTTGGCCTGCCTCATGGCTTAGTTCCCAGGGAAGACAGGTGCCAGCTACTCCCAAGTCTCTTGACAGCCTGGTTTCATTTTGCTCTGGTTTCTCCTGTTGGCTTTATGTTCAAGACAGTTCCAGAAGCCAGCTTCCTCTTCCCACTGTAGTCCAGACCACCATCACCTACTGCCAAAGCCTGGGTCACTGCCAAAGCCGTGCTATTGTCCCACCTCCTTCCTCCTGTGCCCCTCACACTGAAGCCAGGTGAGCCTTTAAGCCCTGTCCCATGTGGTGCCTGCTTCTCTGCCCCTGGGGGCTCTTTATGTCTGTCACCATCGAGCCCAGGTCCTGTAGCGGCTGTGGGACCTGGTCCTGCAGTTCCTGCCTCTCTGATGGTGGTCTCCACCGGCCCTCCTTGTTCATGCCAGTTCTTTGCCACCCCAGGACTTTTGCACTGGCTCTCTCCCATGCCTAGAATGCTCTTCTCTCAAACTTGTGTGTGGCTCCTTCCCTTCGCCTCTCCTAATCTCAGCTAAAGCGAGGCCATCCTATAGTGACCACTCTGTTGACATCACAGCTCAATCCCCACACCTTCTGTGGCCCTCACCTTGCTCATCTACTGCCTTCTGACAGACTCAAGTCATTTCTTGTGCGTGTTCAATTGCTTTACTTGTGTCCTTAAACTCTTGGCGACCCTATGGACTGTAGCCCACTGGCTCCACTGTTCATGGGATTCTCCAGGCAGCAGTACTAGAGTGGGTTGCTGTGTCCTCCTCCGGGGATCTTCCTCACGCAGGTATCAAACGTGCATCTCCTGCATTACAGGCAAATTCTTTAGCTGGGAAGCCTCAGTCATTTCTTGAGTATTGGTTATTGTCTGTTTTTATCTACTTGAACAGGAGTCGGCACACTTCCTCTATAAAGGGTCAGAGAGTCCCTGTCTTGGGCCATGCTGCCTCTGTTGTAACTACTCGACTTGGTGATAGTGAGAGCACCAACGGAAAAATGAATGGTTCACATAATTTGCCGTACTCTGTACTAGAATATACTTTCCCCGTGGGCAGGGATTTGTGTCTCTTGCTGGCATGGCACATAGTAGGTACTCATGTTAGTTTCCCACAAACGGAGTGGCTTAGAGAAGTCATCTCACAGTTCTGGAGGCCAGGAGCCCAACATCAAGGTGCTGGCGGCCACATGTCCTCTGACACCTGCACGGGAAGGAGCCGTCCTTGTGTCTCCCAGCTGATTAGCCCCAGGCAGTTCTCGGCTCCTGGAAGCATAATTCCAATCTCTGCCTCTATCTTCACATGGCATTTTCTTTGTGTTTCTTCCTGTCCCCTTCCCTCTATGTGTGCCTGTCTCTGTGCTCAAATTTCCCTTTTAGAAGGACGCCAGTCGGATTAGAACCCATTCTACGGAGCTCATTTGAACTTGATTATCTCTGGACAGACTCTGTGTCCAAATAAGGCTGCCCTCTGAGGCTCTGGGGGTCAGGCCTGTCAGGCTACAGTCCATGGGGTCACAAAGAGTCAGACATGACTTAGTGACTGAACACACATGTGTACACGCAGCTTCTGGACTCTGCGGAGATGAAGGTGAGGCAGTCGAGGGGGAGTTGATGCTGACAGGTAGATGTGAGCCGAGAGGTGCACAGACCACAGCCCAGACAGCTAGCGGAGCCCCTGGTCCAGGCTGAGGACTCAGCAGAGCCCCGAGGGGATGTGGAAAACCGTCATCTCCAGCCCACACCAGTGGGCACCTGTGTCCTATAGAACTATAAAGACACGCCCTTCTGAGGGAAGATGGACCTCCTTTCAGTTTCTCAGACTTGCCATGCCCCTTCCTTCCTCTGTCTGGAAGACTGGCTGTGGTCCCGGCCTGCACGTCCCTTGGTCTGCACCTGCTCGTCCTGCGGGGGCTGGCTCAGTCCAGACGAGCCAGGCCATTCCGCTGACTGGCCTCCCAGACCCCCTTCTCCTTCACCGTGCACATCACAGCTGCTGCTCCTGCTATGGCTGGTTCACTCTCATGAGATTTTAATCTACTTGAACAGGAGTCGGCACACTTCCTCTATAAAGGGTCAGAGAGTCCCTGTCTTGGGCCATGCTGCCTCTGTTGTAACTACTCGACTTGGTGATAGTGAGAGCACCAACGGAAAAATGAATGGTTCACATAATTTGCCGTACTCTGTACTAGAATATACTTTCCCCGTGGGCAGGGATTTGTGTCTCTTGCTGGCATGGCACATAGTAGGTACTCATGTTAGTTTCCCACAAACGGAGTGGCTTAGAGAAGTCATCTCACAGTTCTGGAGGCCAGGAGCCCAACATCAAGGTGCTGGCGGCCGCATGTCCTCTGACACCTGCACGGGAAGGAGCCGTCCTTGTGTCTCCCAGCTGATTAGCCCCAGGCAGTTCTCGGCTCCTGGAAGCATAATTCCAATCTCTGCCTCTATCTTCACATGGCATTTTCTTTGTGTTTCTTCCTGTCCCCTTCCCTCTATGTGTGCCTGTCTCTGTGCTCAAATTTCCCCTTTTTAGAAGGACGCCAGTCGGATTAGAACCCATTCTACGGAGCTCATTTGAACTTGATTATCTCTGGACAGACTCTGTGTCCAAATAAGGCTGCCCTCTGAGGCTCTGGGGGTCAGGCCTGTCAGGCTACAGTCCATGGGGTCACAAAGAGTCAGACATGACTTAGTGACTGAACACACATGTGTACACGCAGCTTCTGGACTCTGCGGAGATGAAGGTGAGGCAGTCGAGGGGGAGTTGATGCTGACAGGTAGATGTGAGCCGAGAGGTGCACAGACCACAGCCCAGACAGCTAGCGGAGCCCCTGGTCCAGGCTGAGGACTCAGCAGAGCCCCGAGGGGATGTGGAAAACCGTCATCTCCAGCCCACACCAGTGGGCACCTGTGTCCTATAGAACTATAAAGACACGCCCTTCTGAGGGAAGATGGACCTCCTTTCAGTTTCTCAGACTTGCCATGCCCCTTCCTTCCTCTGTCTGGAAGACTGGCTGTGGTCCCGGCCTGCACGTCCCTTGGTCTGCACCTGCTCGTCCTGCGGGGGCTGGCTCAGTCCAGACGAGCCAGGCCATTCCGCTGACTGGCCTCCCAGACCCCCTTCTCCTTCACCGTGCACATCACAGCTGCTGCTCCCTGCTATGGCTGTCACGTCTCAGTGTCCACCTTGCCCCCAGGACTGGCAGCACGTCTGTCTGTTCAGCCCCATGTCCTGGTACGGGGCATCCCACCTGACTCCCAATCCCCTTGCCGTATACATCATGGGTGGAGGCCATGGATGCCGAGTGAGGAGACGGCACATGTGTGCTCTGGGGACACGGAGATCCACACGCATCCCCTTTGAACATCGCCCACACCCCAAGTCCCATGTTACCGTATTTGGGGTGAAGTCAATCCCGAGCAGATTTTTTCCCTAAAAAGGCCCACTTGTCCCCTGCCTACTTTCCTATCAGCACGCACCCTACAGGGTGTGAATGTGATTTCATCAAGTGACACTTTATGACATTCTCCCTCTTAAAGGAGGTCATTTTTAAATCTTACTCTAAGAAACAAAGCCCTGAATACCTGCTGAGAAGGCTCCTTTGCCTGATCTTCCATGGCCTTGATTGCTTCTAATAACTATGACAACACCTACCATACCACATTTTGCTCATTCCATTCAGTGGAGAAACAACATGGATGGCAGTCCCCAAGTCTGGCTTGCTGCCACCGCCGCAAGCCTGGGAAACATATACTTGGAATGATCTGACATCTTTTGGTCCGTGATGCACCTGGTATGTGTGACAAATGCCTTGTCACAGAAAATAGAAATTTGAACGGCGTGATGGGTAGGTTTTGCTGTGTGATCTGCTCAACAGTGAGTGACTCAAACGCAGATATCCTGGGTCACCAGATACTTATGAATGACACCCCATGGGGCTGTTCTCTGGGGTTATTGGAATAACAAACGACCATGTGTCTCTAAGACTTTGAATTTGGAAAACGCCTGGCACCTCTCATAGATTCCTGCCCCCAGGCTGTATGAAGGTTCTTACTTTGAGGAATTTGGTTTAATCACAGTTTACACCTCATGACCCCCATGGAGGAATTCATAGTAGGTATTACTTTACAATTTCTTGGTGACAGATGTTTCCTAAGTCCGTGAGTTTATTTAAAATGCTGTGAGAGTGTGGCCAAGCTGAAGAGATGACAGCTGTTGACCGCTGAGCTGCTACGGCATGAGAAGGATGGGGAAGGATGGGGAAGTTTCCAGTCGTGCTGGAGAGACACAGAGCAAGAGGGAGCGGCACTGTTCTTATAATTAAAAATTTTTGTCTTTGGCTACATAACCCAGCTTGTGTGTGAGGTCTTAGCTCCCCCACCAGGAATCAAACCCATGCCCGCTACCTTGGAAACACGGTCTGAACCACTGGAGTGCCATGGAGGTCCGAGACTATTTTTTTAGATACTGTATTTTAAGGTCTTATCTTGGGGCATGCTCTGGCATATACTGCTCTGAAGCAGACCTCATTAAATCTTTGTCACGGTTAAATGACATGGATGTTGAGATTTCCGTTTGAGAGCTGGGGAAACCGAGGTTCACAGGCACGGTGACTTGCTCTAGTGGGGGCTGCAGTGTCGAGGCTTCGTCCGCCAAGAGGATTCTGGGGTCCGGGGTGAGAGTAGATGCTGGATAACATATTGCGGCCCAAGACACCTGCCCTGGGAGCAGCGAGGGGCCCCTGGGCTTCACAGCGGTCTCTCAGGTGGTCCTCTCCTCCGCTCTTACCTTGGTGGCTGCTATTCGGGGCTACATGACCATGGCAGCCCTGTTCTGCTCCTCTTTCTGCCAGGGGGTGGCCACAGTGGCACCACGTTTGCACTCCTGTGGAGAGGAAGCAGCCACAGTTACTCAGTCTCTCTGGCCTGTTAGGATTTTTATTTGCAAGTGATATTTTATCCCAGTCAAGGATACGACCTACTTTCTGAAGATGCTCAGCAGAGTTTCCTAATGGTTTCAGTAGGTTGACCCTGGAGACCAAATTCCTAGAACACTCACCTGAGAAAGCATCCCAGCTGCCGTCCACTTGTTCCTGGTGAGGGGACCGAGGTCCTGAGAGGGGAACGGGATCCCCACAGGACAGCAACCAGAGCCTAGCTCCCAATTATGTGCACCTGTTCATTCATCCGGGCTTCCCTGGTGGCTCAGCAGTAAGAGATATGCCTGCCAATGCAGGAGACACAGGTTCGATCCCTAGGCCAGGAAGATCCCCAGAGAAGGAAATAGCCACCCACCTCTGATTGTTGCCTGGGAAATCCCATGGACAGAGGAGCCTGGCAGGCTGTGGTCCATGGGGTCGCAAAGATTCGGACACCACTTAGCAACTGAATGAGAGCATATGTTCACCTACTTCCCTCCACCAACTTAAGTTTGGTTCAAGATGAGCAAAGAGCTATTTCAGGTCTTGAGGATCAACCGCCAACAAGCCTCACAGAGCCCCTGCCCTGGAGGAGCAGAGACCCAGGGTTAACATTACATCACCACACGCTCGGCTCCGCTTGCTGCTCTCCTCCCTGGGAGATGGTGGACCTGTATCCCAGCCCAGAGCAGATGTGGGCAAGTCATCAGGATAACTGCTCTGAAGCAGACCTCATTAAATCTTTGTCACGGTTAAATGACATGGATGTTGAGATTTCCGTTTGAGAGCTGGGGAACGGGTCCGCCACTTGCTCTAGTGGGGCTGCAGTGTCGAGGCTTCTGCCAAGAGGATTCTGGGGTCCGGGGTGAGAGTAGATGCTGGATAACATATTGCGGCCCAAGACACCTGCCCTGGGAGCAGCGAGGGGCCCCTGGGCTTCACAGCGGTCTCTCAGGTGGTCCTCTCCTCCGCTCTTACCTTGGTGGCTGCTATTCGGGGCTACATGACCATGGCAGCCCTGTTCTGCTCCTCTTTCTGCCAGGGGGTGGCCACAGTGGCACCACGTTTGCACTCCTGTGGAGAGGAAGCAGCCACAGTTACTCAGTCTCTCTGGCCTGTTAGGATTTTTATTTGCAAGTGATATTTTATCCCAGTCAAGGATACGACCTACTTTCTGAAGATGCTCAGCAGAGTTTCCTAATGGTTTCAGTAGGTTGACCCTGGAGACCAAATTCCTAGAACACTCACCTGAGAAAGCATCCCAGCTGCCGTCCACTTGTTCCTGGTGAGGGGACCGAGGTCCTGAGAGGGGAACGGGATCCCCACAGGACAGCAACCAGAGCCTAGCTCCCAATTATGTGCACCTGTTCATTCATCCGGGCTTCCCTGGTGGCTCAGCAGTAAGAGATATGCCTGCCAATGCAGGAGACACAGGTTCGATCCCTAGGCCAGGAAGATCCCCAGAGAAGGAAATAGCCACCCACCTCTGATTGTTGCCTGGGAAATCCCATGGACAGAGGAGCCTGGCAGGCTGTGGTCCATGGGGTCGCAAAGATTCGGACACCACTTAGCAACTGAATGAGAGCATATGTTCACCTACTTCCCTCCACCAACTTAAGTTTGGTTCAAGATGAGCAAAGAGCTATTTCAGGTCTTGAGGATCAACCGCCAACAAGCCTCACAGAGCCCCTGCCCTGGAGGAGCAGAGACCCAGGGTTAACATTACATCACCACACGCTCGGCTCCGCTTGCTGCTCTCCTCCCTGGGAGATGGTGGACCTGTATCCCAGCCCAGAGCAGATGTGGGCAAGTCATCAGGATAATGAAGGTGCAAGTGGAAACCCCAGATGGAGGATGGCAGTTCAGCCTGGCAGCGAGCTTTAGGAGAAATCAAAGTTTCTCTTGACGGGAGAGGTTTTTCCATTGCGGTAGGATGTTTTTGGCAAGAATAAACTCATCGACACAGTGTAAAGGGCATACAGAGAGAGAGAGAGAGAGAGTTCTTGGGGTGGGCTTCTTTCATGGGGTCTCTATTGGGCTCCAGCTGAATGCCTTCTTTAGCACGGAGCACCCAGAGGTGGTGGAAGGGCCTGTTTGGCTGGCAGGTTCCCTCTTCTATCTCATCAGCACCCCTCCCCCGCCACGCCCTCTGACTTCATAAAATCTGCAGCTTGGTGGAGGGTTTCGCCTCCTCCCACTGGGAGCGATGAACTAGCCCATTCCTGGTGCAGTATAAAATGTTGTATTCACTTTGTGCCTCACAAGTTGTATTGCATCCCTGGGAAAGCACTTCCTGGGAGGCGGAGACCAGTGTGCCTGCTGCCTTTCCATGGTGCACCAGCAACACGGCAGGACTCCAGCAGAAACTTGATAAAGAAAAGGAAATAACAGCCCGAGGGTGTTCACATCCCATGGAGATGGCTGGAATTCTTCTTCCAGAATTTAGAATTGATTTTCAAAGTCAAGAATGCAGTTCTGAATTGGTGCCATGCTCAGCTGCGTCTCGTATTCCCAAAGAGAAGAATCAAGTACACACTGGA
Source organism: Tragulus kanchil (assembly GCA_022376925.1). Classification (NCBI taxonomy): domain Eukaryota; kingdom Metazoa; phylum Chordata; class Mammalia; order Artiodactyla; family Tragulidae; genus Tragulus; species Tragulus kanchil. Next base: position 166,976,285 of record JAIOJX010000005.1, read on the forward strand.
GAGAGATGTTTAAGCTCTAGAAATGGTAAGAATTTGCAGAGCCCACCAAGATGTCTTCTCTCCCCTTTAGTCTTTGGGGGGGTCTGAGCAGCAAACCGATCACTGAAGCCAGTGGGAAAGTGCTTTCTGGAAAACAGAACTGGCCACATTTGAATGATAACGCGTTTCTCCCGGTTCTGCTCTTTCGTCCTAGATTCTTTTGTTGGCGGCGTCATCGGCCTCATTTTTGCCTACATTTGCTACAGACAGCACTACCCGCCCCTGGCCAACACAGCCTGTCACAAACCTTACGTCAGCCTCCGAGTCCCGCCCTCGCTGAAGAAGGACGAGAGGCCCACGGCGGACAGCGCACCCAGCCTGCCCCTGGAGGGGATCACCGAGGGCCCCGTATGACCCGGACCTCAGGGGACGGACGCTGAGCCCAGGCCACGCCCTTCCACCCCGACCTCGTCACCCAAATAGAAGAGGTTTTCTCTAGTGTGTTTCTCATCCGTTGTTCCTCCGAGTTATCCTTCTGCTTACAGTTTGCTGATGGTGATCCTGCTACGTTTCATGTCTACTTTCAACTCTCCTGAACTGGCCAGGGAAGGGCCCAGGACCATTCTATGAGAGACATGTGGAAGGAGGCGTCCGGGGTGGGCGGGTGCGGCTTGGTGGATTCCTGCATCTGCTGGGTTTGCTCTCAAGGCCACCATCCTGTGGTTTCATGGTTGTCAAACATAATAAAAATTTGTCCCACCTGGAAGATGTGGCGTTGGCCATTCAGTGCACAGGTCGTTCGGGGCTGGGTGAGCCTGTCCAGTGCCGGCTCTGACTGTGGTCTCCCAGATGCTGAGCTGGGGCTGGAGGCTGGGAACCTTTCAGACCTGTCAGCTGATCACGGTGCTGAGGTGGAGTTGCAACCTGGAGCTACAGCCTTAGTATCTCTAGGGCTTTCTGAATCAGTGACCAAGTCCAATCTCAGTCTTGGTCATCACAAAACAGGCCAATAATTGGGAGACAAGGTGTTGGGACAAGGAGTGGCAACTTAATTTGGAAAGTCAGGCTTCCGAGGAGATGAACTAATGCCCTGCAGCACCTTCTTATGGGGTCTGGATGGTGGTTCCTTTTATAGAACGGAGAGGTGAAGGAGGTGAGACGTCATGTAGAACAGTTATAAGTCTTGCAAAATATCTCCTGGTTTGGCCAGCCTCGGGGAGGGGATGTATTAATTTCTTCTTTCTTTCCTGCAATCGTTCACACATGGGCAAGGTCAGGGTGTTTCCTTACGAGCTAAACAAAGGCACTTTAGTTTCACATTCAGGCAGAGGGGCAGGGTTCCCAGAGGCAGGCCATTATGTCTGCTTATAGCTATAGACGGTGTTCTTTCAAAGATCATGGTAACAAAAGCAACAGAAAGTGAGGATCAAGGTAAAAGAAACATCCAACATGGAGTCAGATTTTGTTCTTTCCTCTTACTAACCTAGAAGGAAGTGAAATGAATAGTCCCGTGCATAGGTTTCCACCAAACACGAGGAAAATCAAGATGGCAAGTATGGGGAGGGGGTCACTACAGTAGCCCAAGGGCCGAGGGTCCCGGGTCCTTTCAAGGGAACTTCTGGTTGAGGCTGGAGTAAGAAGGCACCTCAGGGGAGGCGTTTTTCCCTTTTAGGTTCCCAGTGCTCGAAGGGTTCTTCAAGGGGCAGCGGCGGGTCACCATTCCTATCTGGCAGGTGGCGTTTCAGCACGCTAGGGCTCCTGCAGAAGGTGCCGGAATGGAATCAGGAGTGTGCTGTCTCTGTGTCAGCTCTTCTCACCGTTGAAAGGCGGCCAGTCAGGAACTGTTTTCAGTCTGAGTGCCGAGCCTGCCGCTCCTTTGTGAGCTTGTTCTTTTCAAAGCCGCGAACAGCCCTCTGTTTGCTCCTGATCAGACACACCAAGTCGTTCTCCAGATCTTCCTGTGACGGGATGCCCTTCTGATGTCTGAAGCCCGTCGCCTTCCAGCAGTCCATGTAAGAGGCTGCATTCGTAGAGACTCGCGGGGGTGTGGATGTGGTCGCTTGTGTGGCTCTCCCTCGGGCAGGCCGTTAGCACCATCAGGATATCTGTGGTCAGCCACCTCGGCTGCAGCGTCAGCCTGGGGGTGCCTAGCATCACCTCGTAGAGATCTAATCAGCGGAGCCCCAGTGCAGCCCTCTCTAGCTTCGGTCCTTCCAGCCCTGTGTCTGCACCCAGCCAGGGAGCAAGCATCCTGTTGCGGGCTGGGGGGAAGGAACGTCTTGAATTGAAGTCCTTCCCAAGTCAGATGCTTTTACACTGCAAGGCAGTGTCCTTACCCACTGGACCATCAGGGAAGCCCAGTCAGATATTTTTAAATCGCAGCAGTTACATTCACAAGCAACGTTGAAAATGCATGTGAGATACTTTGAAAGGTAAATCATAGCAATTCATAAGACAATTTTAAATTTGACTTCCTGATGACTTAGTGATAAAGAATCCGTCTGCAGTGCAGGAGACACAGGAGATGAAGGTTTGGTCTCTGGGTCAGGAAGATCCCCTGAAGTAGGAAATGACAACCCATTCCAGTCTTCTTGCCTGGAAAATCCCATGGACGGAGGAGTCTAGCAGGCTCCAGTCCATGGGGTCGCGAAGAGTCGGACATGACTGAGTGACTAAGCATGCAGCAATTTTAGATCAAGAGCCCAAATTCATATGAAATATAAATATTCAAACAATATTCTGATCTAACTAAATATTCTGTAATTTTCAAAATAAAGTCAAACATAAAAATGCAAGAAAAGGATCTTTTACTACCTACTGTTAGAAAAACATCCCACCCAGGGCACTTCCCTGGTAGCCTAGTGGTTAAGAATCCTTCCAAGGCAGGCGATATGGTTCAGTCCCTGGTTGGGGAACTAAGGTCCCACATACCTGGAAGCCCCCCAAAAAATAATAAATAAAATTTAAAAAAGAAAGAAAGACATCCCACCCAATCCAGCCCCTCTGTTTCTTTGGTTCTAGTTTTCCCATACTCTGCGTAGCAAGTGGGAGGAAAGTGAGAGAGCCACACTCAGTTAATGATGACTTAAAAATTCTGGACCATGAAATGTACATCTAATGTAAAAACTTACATTTAAAGATAAATCGAAGGACACTGAAACGTAACAAAGAACAGAGCGTTGTTAATGCTGATGATTATGAACTTGAAAGTCCTAAGACAGGCCATGTAAAAGCTTTCATTAAATTGTAATTAAAATCACACAGGACGTAATAACATGAAGTGTGTGGCAGGATCCTTAGGAGACATAATTAACAGGATGAGCTGGTTCACAAAAGGCAGGTGTTTTTGTGGTTCCATATATTTTAATTTCATGCTCTATTAAGATGAAGGAAATGTAGCATCGCAAAGCGCTAATAAAACGGCCGAGAATGAAGTCATTTGTTCCCAGCCCCTGGTCGTTTTGGATGTGAGGGGTTACTCATTCAGTCTCTGGCAAGGCAGGTTGCAGTTGAGGCATGTGGAGCCCTGCCTAACGATATGGTCGGTGAGGCTCTTCCTCCCTCCCCGAGAGAACGTGCTCAGAGTCCACCTGCACTGGCCAGAATTCTGTCTTCTGCCCTCTCTCCTGTGGTCAACCCAAAAGTCAGGGGGTTAGAAGGGAGAACCCCCATCATTTTACCCTGCCCCCCTTTCTCCAGGTCCTCAGGTTACCTGCATATGAGGGTGAGGTGGTTTTCTGGTTTGTCTGATTCCTGATTCCTGAATGAGACTCTAGGAACCAGGACCTGGAGTCCATCATGAGGGCTCACAAGCAATTGATTCTCAGGCCCCCTACCCGAGGGTCTTGCTCCTGCCTTCTTTTCTCCCAGAAGGACAGGCTGGAAGGGAGCGGGACTAGTCCGTGGAGCTGTTCTCAGGGCATCCTCTTCTCTGGGAGGGAAGGGTCTCAGAAATGGTCAGGTTATTTTATTTTCGGTTGGCATGTCAGTTTGTGCTGTGCGTCGTGTCCTGTGGGGCGTCCTCTGAAGCCCAAATCCCCAGCGTCTCCCTTGATGTCGTCTTTTCTCCGATTCCCTCCGTCCGATGCATAAGCAGTTCCTCTTGCTTTTATCTTCCAAATACATCTCACACCTGCCCATGCCTCACTTGCCTATTCCCTCCAGTTCTGCTGTTGTCATCCTAGTCCGAGGGGTTGCTCTCTCTCGACTGAACGGCTGTGATGCCCCCTACCTGCCTCACCACACCTGCCTTTGCCCCCTAATCCACGACCCACTCAGGAGCCAATGTCCATGTGTGTGCGTGTGCGCGTGTACGTGTGTGTGTGTGTGTTGCAAGGCCCAGCCTTGAGCCCAGGTAAGAATCATGGGACTGGAGATGTACAGAATACAGTCAGTATATAACGTACAGTGTTCACAGTTGATTGCACCCAATTAGCACATGACACAGGTTAGACAGAATAGGGGCAATAGAGCAAGGGGTAACGATCCCTCCTGGGAGAAGTCGCAAAGCGCTAATAAAACGGCCGAGAATGAAGTCATTTGTTCCCAGCCCCTGGTCGTTTTGGATGTGAGGGGTTACTCATTCAGTCTCTGGCAAGGCAGGTTGCAGTTGAGGCATGTGGAGCCCTGCCTAACGATATGGTCGGTGAGGCTCTTCCTCCCTCCCCGAGAGAACGTGCTCAGAGTCCACCTGCACTGGCCAGAATTCTGTCTTCTGCCCTCTCTCCTGTGGTCAACCCAAAAGTCAGGGGGTTAGAAGGGAGAACCCCCATCATTTTACCCTGCCCCCCTTTCTCCAGGTCCTCAGGTTACCTGCATATGAGGGTGAGGTGGTTTTCTGGTTTGTCTGATTCCTGATTCCTGAATGAGACTCTAGGAACCAGGACCTGGAGTCCATCATGAGGGCTCACAAGCAATTGATTCTCAGGCCCCCTACCCGAGGGTCTTGCTCCTGCCTTCTTTTCTCCCAGAAGGACAGGCTGGAAGGGAGCGGGACTAGTCCGTGGAGCTGTTCTCAGGGCATCCTCTTCTCTGGGAGGGAAGGGTCTCAGAAATGGTCAGGTTATTTTATTTTCGGTTGGCATGTCAGTTTGTGCTGTGCGTCGTGTCCTGTGGGGCGTCCTCTGAAGCCCAAATCCCCAGCGTCTCCCTTGATGTCGTCTTTTCTCCGATTCCCTCCGTCCGATGCATAAGCAGTTCCTCTTGCTTTTATCTTCCAAATACATCTCACACCTGCCCATGCCTCACTTGCCTTTTCCCCTCCAGTTCTGCTGTTGTCATCCTAGTCCGAGGGGTTGCTCTCTCTCGACTGAACGGCTGTGATGCCCCCTACCTGCCTCACCACACCTGCCTTTGCCCCCTAATCCACGACCCACTCAGGAGCCAATGTCCATGTGTGTGCGTGTGCGCGTGTACGTGTGTGTGTGTGTGTTGCAAGGCCCAGCCTTGAGCCCAGGTAAGAATCATGGGACTGGAGATGTACAGAATACAGTCAGTATATAACGTACAGTGTTCACAGTTGATTGCACCCAATTAGCACATGACACAGGTTAGACAGAATAGGGGCAATAGAGCAAGGGGGTAACGATCCCTCCTGGGAGAAGTCTGGAAGGGGGCATCTCAGCACGGGTGGTCAGACAACAGATCACAGGACCTCAGGCAGGTTTGTCTGCGGCACCTGCCAGCAACCTGGAGTTGGGTCCTTTCAGCAGAAGAGCCTGCCAGCTGCTCAGCCCTGAGGTCTTTTGTTAAGGAGCACAGGGGAGGGATCTTGGCTCTAACAGTGTTCCTTCTGCTCCTGTGATGTATGTAGCCCATCAAACCTCTTATCTCAGCTTCCCCTCTCAGTTTCTCTCTCTAGGACACCTGCAGTCCTACGGCAGGTGTTTCAAAACAACTCACATGGACGTGCACATTGACCACCTGGACTTTGTTTTGGGCTACTTAACATGTCCTAAAAACATGGCTTAAATCCTGTAAGTTTCATACAAAACAAAGTATATCATAACTGTTCTTTTTTTATTCAGGTATTATTTACGTTGGGCTTCCCAGGTGGTTCAGTGGTAAAGAATCTGCCTGCCAGTGCAGGAGATGCAAGAAACTCAGGTTCAGTCCCGGGGTCAGGAAGATCCCCTGGAGCAGGAAATGGAAATCCACTCCAGTATTCTTGCCTGGGAAGCCCCATGGACAGAGGAACCTGGTGGACTGCAATCCATGGGATTGCAAAGAGTAGGACATGACTGAGCAAACCTAGATACTTCAAAGGAGGTTGTTTACATTAAACAAAGCAGACCAACCAACTTAACCAAAGCCTTCTTTTCTTATCCAAAATATTGATCATCATACCAATACCTCAACCCATTCTGATGATGTAATTATTACAATTTCATTTTTAATTTTTATTGAAATATAGTTGAGGTAGAATTTTTTTCTTGCTGGAATCAGTTATCATGATGGTTTCCAAATGGTCATTTTCTGTTTCTATCATTTCTTCCACATTTTTTCCCCATCATGCCTCTTTTAAAATTTTTTAATATATATTTTCATCCATCTTTTATTCTTTGGCTTGTGTGGGCCTCCCATTGCAGTGGCCTCTCTCGCTGTAGAGCACTGGCTGTGGGCGCATGTGGCTCACAATGGGACACATGGGTCCAGCTGCTCTGTGGCATGTGGGATCCTCCCTGGCCAGGGATCGAACAGGTGCCCCTGCACTGCAAGGCGGACTCTCTTCCCACTGGACCAGTAGGGAAGCCCAATGTAGAATGTTTTGTCAATTTCAGGTGTAAAATGATTCAGTTATATATGTATGTAAATCTGTATACTCTTTTTTTACACTCTCTTCCATTATAGGTGATTACAAGATACTGAGTCTTGTTTCCTGTGCTATAGAGTAGATCCTTTTGGTTATCTATTTTATGTTTAGTTGTGTGTATATTTTAATCCACCCACCAGCTTTGGGAACCATAAGTTTGTTTCTATGTCAGTGAATCTACTTCTGTTTTATAAATAAGTTTATCTGTATCCTTTTTTTAAGATTTCACATATAAGTGATAACATATGATACTTGTCTTTCTCTGGCTTATTTTATTTAGTATGATCATCTCTAGGTCTATCTTTGCTGCTTCAAATGGCATTGTTTCATTCTTTCTTACGGAGGAGTAATATTCCACTGTATATATGTACCCCATCTTCTTTACCCATCCGTCATTGGCCTCTTCAGTTGCTTCCATGTCTTTAAAATTATTTTTAAATGGAAGAGAGTGTAAAAAAAGAGTATATAGATTTACATACATATATAACTGAATCATTTTACACCTGAAATTGACAAAACATTCTACATTGGGCTTCCCTACTGGTCCAGTGGGAAGAGAGTCCGCCTTGCAGTGCAGGGGCACCGGTTCGATCCCTGGCCAGGGAGGATCCCACATGCCACAGAGCAGCTGGACTCATGTGTCCCATTGCGAGCCGCATGGCTTTTGTAAATAGTGCTGCTATATTATAACTTGATTTACAAAGATCTTTCAAAAAGCTGTCTACTGCACACTTGCCTGTTGGTTAAAATGTGCCTGTAAGCTGTTGATCTGAGCCAAATACTCCACCAGATATTTCTCCAACAAAGATGTGTTTATTCGCAATCAGGAGAAAACTGCATTCAGGGTCTGCGACCATGGCAAGCAAGTTGCTCCATGGCAAGAGAAGGAGAACACTTCTATAGCGAGAGAAAGGATGCTGGGAGGACTACCATAAACAAAGTTGTGCTTTCCACTGACTGAGTCCTTGCCAGGAATGAAGTCTTTCTTTTTTCTATTGGGCATGAGAGCTCCCCCTTGTGGTCTCCCTACTGAACTTTATTGAAGCTTCTGTTTATTGAGGCAACTCCTTGCGACCTCATGGACTGTAGGGCCTCCAGGCTCCTCTGTCCATGGAATCTCCCAGGCAAGAACAATGGAACAGGTTTCCATTTCATTCTCCAAAGGATCTTCCTGACCCGGGGATCGAACCCTTGTCTCCTGCTTGGCAGGTAGATTATTTACCACTGAGCCACAAAGGCGGCCCCTGAGTAGACTCCAGGATAGTGCAAGTGTAACTTTTATAGGCACCGGGAAACCAAATAAAAAAACTGAGGGACCTGCAGTATTTTGATACTTTATTACAGTGGTCTGGAACTAGCCCACAGTGTCTCTGAAGTCTGCTTGTACGCGTGAAGCATCTGGGAAATGAGGACAGGCAAAGAATAACAAATACATTATTTCTCTAAGTGGCTGCACCTTGAAGCATGTTTGCAATGAGACAGCTCATTAAGTGAAATCATTGTTCTCAAGATGCCTAAGTGAAATAGCTACCACTTTAATGAGAAATTAGTTAAATTTAGGGAAAGATGGAGCATTTAATTTGCAGTTCAGCAATGGTGTGCTCTGACTCTGGGTGTTTTCTTGTCAGTGGCTCCTTCTCTATGTCTTAGTCCTTGCAAGTGTCTTTTCTGGGTTTCTGTACACTGATGCATGTCTGTGACTTCTACACTTATCTTTCCTTTTGCCAGTGTATCTCAGCTCCCTCCCTCTCCGTCTCTTTCTCTGGCCGCCTGCACGGATGGTGCAGAGCCTGGCAGTCCATGTAGAACTTCATCAACCTCCCCAGCACTGAAAGTTGAGCTCATTTTTGTTCCACCAGAGAGAGAGAGCGAAATGCCTTTAAGTGTGGGAATGCTATCTCATTATCCTGGGGCTGGAGAGGGCAACGTTTCAAACTTGGCCATTTCAGTAAGAAAGACCTTGGAAATCTTTATAATTATTGGCACACTCCTGTCTTCTTTTTCCCCAGCAGCCAAAATGTGAGTAAACAGTGCTGAATGCCCACTGGCTGGTCCATGAAGGGGAGAGTGATCTGTTGAGACATTAGTTTGGGTTCTGTCTTTGCTGCAGGGGAAATCAAAAAGATGAGAGCCTTTATTGTCTGTTCTCTGGGTTTCTCTCTTCCAGGCCCTGAGAACCTACTTCTTTTGATGGCCTGGGGTGACTGTGGGAATGGTTCTGGGTGTTCTAGGGGGCCGGGGAGCCGGAAAGGCTTTCTGGTCTGGGGACGGGGTGGGGGCAGAAGCAGCAGAAGTCCACGTGTCAAGCTCTGACTTAGGCATTGAGGAGACATCTGTACACGAAACAGACAAATGTTCCTCGCGTGTGGAGTGCACAGTGGGTGGAGATTGAGAACATTGGTCTTAGTGCCAGGAAGAGGGCCTCCCAGGTATTTGGGAGAGAAGGGGAGGTGTGGCTGTGTGATCTTCCTGGGGAGGGGGGCCCCCACATCTTGGAGCCCTCAACCTCAACCAAGATTGACAGACAACAGAGCTGCAAGAAGGCAGCAGGATCACTGGTGGATGGATGGCTTTGGGCAGGGAGGGGCTTGTCAAGGACTGGAAACCATGGCTCCCCCACCCCTGAGTTTTTTTCTCTGTGTAAGACCCCCCGAGCCCTTCCCAGAGCTGGGTAAGGATAGCCCCCAGTTCACTCAGCCTGGATTCCTTGCCAGACCAGAAGAGCTGGGTTGGGAACTCAGAACCAAAATTAATTGGATTTAAAGAAAATAAAACAATGGTATGTGTTACCTCACTTAAGTAAATAACTTTAAGTCTCACTCAGACGTAAGTGGGAGGTATGTGCTCCATGATATTGTTCAGGTACCTGATTTTTTTGCTCTTTAGACTATTGTCCCTTACTCCCTTTATATTTGTTAACTCAGTCCTTTTTTTTTGTTTTGGTTTGAAAAATATATATAGATGCCTTAAGTGTGGGAAAAAATGCTATCTCATTATCCTGGGGCTGAGAGGGCAACGTTTCAAACTTGGCCATTTCAGTAAGAAAGACCTTGGAAATCTTTATAATTATTGGCACACTCCTGTCTTCTTTTTCCCCAGCAGCCAAAATGTGAGTAAACAGTGCTGAATGCCCACTGGCTGGTCCATGAAGGGGAGAGTGATCTGTTGAGACATTAGTTTGGGTTCTGTCTTTGCTGCAGGGGAAATCAAAAAGATGAGAGCCTTTATTGTCTGTTCTCTGGGTTTCTCTCTTCCAGGCCCTGAGAACCTACTTCTTTTGATGGCCTGGGGTGACTGTGGGAATGGTTCTGGGTGTTCTAGGGGGCCGGGGAGCCGGAAAGGCTTTCTGGTCTGGGGACGGGGTGGGGGCAGAAGCAGCAGAAGTCCACGTGTCAAGCTCTGACTTAGGCATTGAGGAGACATCTGTACACGAAACAGACAAATGTTCCTGCGCGTGTGGAGTGCACAGTGGGTGGAGATTGAGAACATTGGTCTTAGTGCCAGGAAGAGGGCCTCCCAGGTATTTGGGAGAGAAGGGGAGGTGTGGCTGTGTGATCTTCCTGGGGAGGGGGGCCCCCACATCTTGGAGCCCTCAACCTCAACCAAGATTGACAGACAACAGAGCTGCAAGAAGGCAGCAGGATCACTGGTGGATGGATGGCTTTGGGCAGGGAGGGGCTTGTCAAGGACTGGAAACCATGGCTCCCCCACCCCTGAGTTTTTTTCTCTGTGTAAGACCCCCAGAGCCCTTCCCAGAGCTGGGTAAGGATAGCCCCCAGTTCACTCAGCCTGGATTCCTTGCCAGACCAGAAGAGCTGGGTTGGGAACTCAGAACCAAAATTAATTGGATTTAAAGAAAATAAAACAATGGTATGTGTTACCTCACTTAAGTAAATAACTTTAAGTCTCACTCAGACGTAAGTGGGAGGTATGTGCTCCATGATATTGTTCAGGTACCTGATTTTTTTGCTCTTTAGACTATTGTCCCTTACTCCCTTTATATTTGTTAACTCAGTCCTATGTTTTGGTTGAAAAAAATATATAGTTGAGTGTATTCAAGAGTGACAGCTCTAGAATTATTCAGTCTTAAACACAGATTCATATCCATAGATTTAGATCTCATTTTCTTCATGTGTGCTCGTCACGTAGTTGTGTTTGACTCTTTGTGACCCCATGGACTATATTCCACCAGCTTCCTCTGTCCATGGGACTCCACAGTCGAGAACACTGGATTGGGTTGCCATTCCCTCGTTTAGGGATCTTCCTGGCTCAGGGATCGAACTTGAGTCTCCTGTGCCTCCTGCACTGAAGGCAGATTCCTTACCTCTGAGCCACGGGGAAACCCCTTGTATCCTGTGACCTTGGGCAGGTAAGCGAGATTCTCTTACCTTCAGTTTGTTCATCTGAAAAATGGTGATCATGATAGTATTCATCTTAGACATTGCAGGAGAATTAAGCAAATCAGTATATGCAAAACATGGAGGTAAAAGTGCTTGGCATCTGACAAGTACCTGAGAAATAACTGACTCTAAATTTACTTTTTCTTACTGACCAGTCTTGAAGAAAGGGACCATTAGATATCATCCATCATGAAGTTTATTTTTAATTTTTTTGGTTCTACTTGTTTATTGCTACCAACCCATCTCCCTCCCCACTCCTCTTGCACGCTTGCTCAGTTGTGTAGCCCAATAGACTGCAGCCCACCAGGCTCCTGTGTCCATGAGATTTCCCAGGCAAGAATACTGGAGTGGGTTCCCGTTTCCTTCTCTACCTCATGAAGTTTTGAACTAGACAATGTCTGAAATTCTGTCATTCTCTAAATCCCAAGGACAATGGTCCTCTCCAATGGCTTAGTCTCCTCTCTTCCTTTAAGTAACACTGGGTTAAAGCTTTATGTTTTAATAGCCCCAGTTCACTCAGCCTGGATTCCTTGCCAGACCAGAAGAGCTGGGTTGGGAACTCAGAACCAAAATTAATTGGATTTAAAGAAAATAAAACAATGGTATGTGTTACCTCACTTAAGTAAATAACTTTAAGTCTCACTCAGACGTAAGTGGGAGGTATGTGCTCCATGATATTGTTCAGGTACCTGATTTTTTTGCTCTTTAGACTATTGTCCCTTACTCCCTTTATATTTGTTAACTCAGTCCTATGTTTTGGTTGAAAAAAATATATAGTTGAGTGTATTCAAGAGTGACAGCTCTAGAATTATTCAGTCTTAAACACAGATTCATATCCATAGATTTAGATCTCATTTTCTTCATGTGTGCTCGTCACGTAGTTGTGTTTGACTCTTTGTGACCCCATGGACTATATTCCACCAGCTTCCTCTGTCCATGGGACTCCACAGTCGAGAACACTGGATTGGGTTGCCATTCCCTCGTTTAGGGATCTTCCTGGCTCAGGGATCGAACTTGAGTCTCCTGTGCCTCCTGCACTGAAGGCAGATTCCTTACCTCTGAGCCACGGGGAAACCCCTTGTATCCTGTGACCTTGGGCAGGTAAGCGAGATTCTCTTACCTTCAGTTTGTTCATCTGAAAAATGGTGATCATGATAGTATTCATCTTAGACATTGCAGGAGAATTAAGCAAATCAGTATATGCAAAACATGGAGGTAAAAGTGCTTGGCATCTGACAAGTACCTGAGAAATAACTGACTCTAAATTTACTTTTTCTTACTGACCAGTCTTGAAGAAAGGGACCATTAGATATCATCCATCATGAAGTTTATTTTTAATTTTTTTGGTTCTACTTGTTTATTGCTACCAACCCATCTCCCTCCCCACTCCTCTTGCACGCTTGCTCAGTTGTGTAGCCCAATAGACTGCAGCCCACCAGGCTCCTGTGTCCATGAGATTTCCCAGGCAAGAATACTGGAGTGGGTTCCCGTTTCCTTCTCTACCTCATGAAGTTTTGAACTAGACAATGTCTGAAATTCTGTCATTCTCTAAATCCCAAGGACAATGGTCCTCTCCAATGGCTTAGTCTCCTCTCTTCCTTTAAGTAACACTGGGTTAAAGCTATGTTTTCAAGTTAGACTAGGAATTCAGTGCAATAAGGGAGATCTGGGGTTCACAGAAGACCCATCAACCATCTGAGTCATGTCAGGGAGAAGATAAGGCAGGGTTTGGGTTGTGTACATGGCAGCATTCTCAGCACAGTTCATAAATACATCTTAAGCCTTCCAGTAGGTAATGAAAATTTTCCCGAAGAGTGAGTGGCTACTTTGACAAATAAGTGAAAAAGAAAGAGTGGAAAAGACATTGAAACAAAGTTGGCTTATCTCACTCCCCAAAAAAAGTTTGTTAGAAGGAGGCTAGAACTTTCACAAGGCTTTTCACTTGAATGAACTCTGGGTTTTTATTGAGATTGGTTCATTCAAGGCCCTTTGGCTACATTATGTTTTGGCCTCTTGGAAGGGATGAAGGACAGTGGCTTCAAATATGCCTAGAGCTTGAGACTGAACTCTAGGAAGAGGTGGAGGGCAGGAGTAGTACCTGTCCTTCACACACAGATGATCTTGATCGACAGGTGTCTGCAGCCTGGATGTTCCATCTCTTCAATCCCTTTGAGACGGATTCCTCAAGCACCACTAGGTAGTGGATCAAAGATGGCCCCCTGGTACAAGCCTCAGGCTTCTTATCTGTAACAGGACAATGATACCTGCCCTAGTAGACTCAATGAGGTGATTACCAGAGTTATAAGGGAGGGGAAGATCTTTCCCTTTTCCCTTTCTAGGTTCTCAGATGGGGCCCTGAAACAAAACACAGATTAAGAAGAGAAAAACAAGTCGATTAACATGTGTGCTGCGCATGTAGCACATGGGAACATCCATAGATGAGTAATTCAGAGAGGTGGCTTGGAACTTAGGTGGAAGTAACATCTTCACTGACAGTAAATTTACAGAGAAATGACAGGACATGGAAAGGGATTTTAGGCTTCCAAGGATGGTAAACTGTGAGAAAGTAAATATATTGGAAACCAGTGGCAGATCAAAGCTAGTTAGTAAAGTTTATTACGTAGATTCCTGTGGCACTGTCTCCAGACTGATAATGAAATTGACTGAAGTTGTGTGTAAACAGTACAAAGCTGTGTCTAGTGAGAGAGGTCATCCTTCTGGATAGAAAGGTATGCTTTTCGGTAAATAGTGAGAAAGCAGAAAACCTTTTATTTTATTTTTTTGGTAACTTCTGTCTCAGTTCCTTTCCTTTCGAAACAATCTTTTTGCCAAAGTGTTGTATTTGGGTTGTGTACATGCAAAGATTCATAAATACATCTTAAGCCTTCCAGTAGGTAATGAAAATTTTCCCGAAGAGTGAGTGGCTACTTTGACAAATAAGTGAAAAAGAAAGAGTGGAAAAGACATTGAAACAAAGTTGGCTTATCTCACTCCCCAAAAAAAGTTTGTTAGAAGGAGGCTAGAACTTTCACAAGGCTTTTCACTTGAATGAACTCTGGGTTTTTATTGAGATTGGTTCATTCAAGGCCCTTTGGCTACATTATGTTTTGGCCTCTTGGAAGGGATGAAGGACAGTGGCTTCAAATATGCCTAGAGCTTGAGACTGAACTCTAGGAAGAGGTGGAGGGCAGGAGTAGTACCTGTCCTTCACACACAGATGATCTTGATCGACAGGTGTCTGCAGCCTGGATGTTCCATCTCTTCAATCCCTTTGAGACGGATTCCTCAAGCACCACTAGGTAGTGGATCAAAGATGGCCCCCTGGTACAAGCCTCAGGCTTCTTATCTGTAACAGGACAATGATACCTGCCCTAGTAGACTCAATGAGGTGATTACCAGAGTTATAAGGGAGGGGAAGATCTTTCCCTTTTCCCTTTCTAGGTTCTCAGATGGGGCCCTGAAACAAAACACAGATTAAGAAGAGAAAAACAAGTCGATTAACATGTGTGCTGCGCATGTAGCACATGGGAACATCCATAGATGAGTAATTCAGAGAGGTGGCTTGGAACTTAGGTGGAAGTAACATCTTCACTGACAGTAAATTTACAGAGAAATGACAGGACATGGAAAGGGATTTTAGGCTTCCAAGGATGGTAAACTGTGAGAAAGTAAATATATTGGAAACCAGTGGCAGATCAAAGCTAGTTAGTAAAGTTTATTACGTAGATTCCTGTGGCACTGTCTCCAGACTGATAATGAAATTGACTGAAGTTGTGTGTAAACAGTACAAAGCTGTGTCTAGTGAGAGAGGTCATCCTTCTGGATAGAAAGGTATGCTTTTCGGTAAATAGTGAGAAAGCAGAAAACCTTTTATTTTATTTTTTTGGTAACTTCTGTCTCAGTTCCTTTCCTTTCGAAACAATCTTTTTGCCAAAGTGTTGTATTTAGGGCTTGTATATTTTGATCTTCTTCTAGCTCATCTGAGATAATGATTGTGGAAGCTTACAATATGATTGGAAAATATTTCATGTTCTCTCTTTTGCTCCTTTATGCCCTTCCATTCCTACCAAGCATTTGTGGGTTGTCATGAAGCAGAGTATGGAAGTTAAAAGGATACGCTTGGCAGTGACAGCCAGGGCTATGCTCAGTAGTCAAGCCTGTTCTCTTCCACTCGGCAATGATCTGCTGCCCGGGAGTCACAAGCCCTCTTTGCTTTGCAAGCACAACTTTGAATTCTTCCATTAGTCAAAACGGCCACAGGTTGGGGACTTGCCTTAGGGAAGCTTCTGATCTAAGAAGGAGCTACTGTGAGTCACTAGGAATAACTAAGAGAGATTCTGGAGGGAAGGCATTGACATGTTGAAGCCTCATAATGAACTCATCACTCAGAAGGCCGCTCACTATGACTTTCAGAACAGTCTCTCCTAGTTGTTTAACACTAAGTGTAATAGAACACTTGGGAGAGACATCAACGTAACAAACTTAGAAATGATGATCGCTGCACTTTCAATAACACAGAAGATAACAGAGAAATGTTAGAAAGAAATAACAAGTCAAAAATAATATGATCCCCACCCCCACTTCCACCCCCATGACCGCAAAAGTGAAAGTCACTTAGTCATGTCTGACTCTTGGGACCCCACGGACTGTAGCTAGACAGAGTCCTCTGTCTATGAAGTTCTTCAGGCAAGAATACTGGAATGGGTAACTAGTCCCTTCTCCAGGGGATCTTCCAGACCCAGGAATCAACCTGGGGTCTCCAAGACTTAATTGCAGTTTCAGTCCCTCCCAGAAATGACCTTTAAATCAGTCAATCTGAAATTTCCTGATCAAGGACCAACACCAGTGAGGTAACAGCACAGTAAAGATGCCAGCTGTTCCCTCCCCACCCAAAGGTGACCTGGCTTGGAGCAATCCTTTCTTTTCTTTTGCTGATAGCTTCTTGCCCTATCCTGTAAAACCTTTCATCTTGTAGGGCTCCTCTGAGCTCCTTTCTGTTTGCTAGATGGAATGCTGCCTGATTCACGAATGCTTGAACACAGTTGATTGAAACTTCAGATTTACTTGGTTGAATTTTGGTTTTTTAGTGAAACATATGTGACTTTACAAATTCACATAGGAGACATTAAGAGTCGGTATTTCATTAAGAGTCAGTAAAGGAAACATGGAAGCTTACAAGAATAAGTTTGTCAAGACTAATTCAAGGAAATCCCTGTGTATTTTAAACATTATCAATCTGAGAACAAATTAATTTCTAGCTGTCCTAGGTAATCTCGTGCTTTTATCCTCAGACAAGACCAAAATGGGCACCATCGTTCTTCAATAATGTCCATGGTCAAAATGGCAGTTGGGAAGAGCAGCCCCCTAACCTGTTACAGAATCCCCAGAGGGTGTAGCCTCATTTGAGATAATGGCAGATAAAGTCACCATCTAATCTTATATTTAGCAGTTTCATGTAATCCATAAACTCTGCCCCAGTCCCTTTCATCACTTTTGTTACCTCGCGGTGTTTACCTACTTTTGTGTTCTGGCCTGCAGCCTTTCTCCTTGAAAGGGTTCAACTTTAGAGAAAAACTACTCATTCTTCTTTCTAAGTGGTAAATGAGGGACTGACCCCACCTTTGCTTCTGAGGTGAAGCTTGTGACCATTCCTGGCCAATCACAATATCACATGCTTCTGATTGGTAAAGGGATAAACATGGGACCCAAAGCAGACCAATCAGAGCTGTTGACAGTCAGTTTCAGAACTTCCGTGGGAAGCGCTGAAAAGGGGAAGTTCTCTTCTGTTTGACACTGCTGTGAGGATGGAGTGGAAGCCTCAGACAGCTGCAGCCATCTATCCTGGTTCAGAAGACCCTTTTCCATCAGAAATGACCTTTAAATCAGTCAATCTGAAATTTCCTGATCAAGGACCAACACCAGTGAGGTAACAGCACAGTAAAGATGCCAGCTGTTCCCTCCCCACCCAAAGGTGACCTGGCTTGGAGCAATCCTTTCTTTTCTTTTGCTGATAGCTTCTTGCCCTATCCTGTAAAACCTTTCATCTTGTAGGGCTCCTCTGAGCTCCTTTCTGTTTGCTAGATGGAATGCTGCCTGATTCACGAATGCTTGAACACAGTTGATTGAAACTTCAGATTTACTTGGTTGAATTTTGGTTTTTTAGTGAAACATATGTGACTTTACAAATTCACATAGGAGACATTAAGAGTCGGTATTTCATTAAGAGTCAGTAAAGGAAACATGGAAGCTTACAAGAATAAGTTTGTCAAGACTAATTCAAGGAAATCCCTGTGTATTTTAAACATTATCAATCTGAGAACAAATTAATTTCTAGCTGTCCTAGGTAATCTCGTGCTTTTATCCTCAGACAAGACCAAAATGGGCACCATCGTTCTTCAATAATGTCCATGGTCAAAATGGCAGTTGGGAAGAGCAGCCCCCTAACCTGTTACAGAATCCCCAGAGGGTGTAGCCTCATTTGAGATAATGGCAGATAAAGTCACCATCTAATCTTATATTTAGCAGTTTCATGTAATCCATAAACTCTGCCCCAGTCCCTTTCATCACTTTTGTTACCTCGCGGTGTTTACCTACTTTTGTGTTCTGGCCTGCAGCCTTTCTCCTTGAAAGGGTTCAACTTTAGAGAAAAACTACTCATTCTTCTTTCTAAGTGGTAAATGAGGGACTGACCCCACCTTTGCTTCTGAGGTGAAGCTTGTGACCATTCCTGGCCAATCACAATATCACATGCTTCTGATTGGTAAAGGGATAAACATGGGACCCAAAGCAGACCAATCAGAGCTGTTGACAGTCAGTTTCAGAACTTCCGTGGGAAGCGCTGAAAAGGGGAAGTTCTCTTCTGTTTGACACTGCTGTGAGGATGGAGTGGAAGCCTCAGACAGCTGCAGCCATCTAACCAGCAGAAGAACGCATCTGCTTGCACGTGGAGCCCACACAGAGGAATTTACAGCCAAAAGATAGAGCAAGTGACACGGATGACGTTGACTGGGCCTCTTGATCCAGCTGTTCCGGAAACCAGCCCTGCCCTTGGCTTTTTGGTGACTTGAACCAATGAATTCCCTTTCTGCTTTAGTCAGGTTCAGGTTCATTCTGCATCCCAGGGGACCAAATGAAACAGACACTGCTTCCAGCAAGCACCAGTCACCAGGAATGCAAGCCCTAAGGCACAAACAATACCCACTTCCTCCTTGTTCACTGGTCCCCGTTTCTTGAGTGAGAGTCTGAACCTTGCACTGCCTTTATGTTTCATTCACGCCTAGGCCTTTTTCTGGCTCACCGTCAGCGCTTGAGTCAGCCTGGACACCCCGTTCTTCTGGCTGCTGCCTGGAGCCTGCCCAGTGGAACTTTGTGTTATTCAGCTTTCTCCCTCATCAGCACACTGTTTTCTGTCTCCAGTGATGCGGGCTGAATGCAGAGCAACTCAGCATGCTGGTTAGAATTCCACAGCCTTCCTTCATCAGCCTGAGTGTGTACACGCAGCTGGGCTGTGACTTCCATTTCTGTCTGACGGCTCAGAGTCACATTTTCACCCTGTTATCCATGCCCACTATGTCATTTTAGAAAATGTAGGGAAATACCATCTGATTTTTCCAAATATGTGTATACAAATCAATAACTACCTCTTTAAATCCACTCGCACTTTGATGTGACATGAAGAGAAAAGGCAGTCCTTGTCATTTGTTTCCCAAAGAAACAAGAAGAAAGTAGGTTAATACACCATCAATATTACAAGGAATAATGAAACATTAAATATTATTTTAGAATTATTTTTACAATTATGGCGTTCATTTTCCATGAAGCATTGGGACAACGGCCTTGATCTGTGAATGACATATCTCCCTTCAGGCAGGTTGGAAGTTTCTAGAGTCTCAGGTTATGGTTGTGAAAAGAGAGGTTTCACATTTACCATGCAAAGGAGTCCCTAAGCTGTGTGTGCACCCAGAGGCTGTGTCTTTACATGGTATGAGAATGTGCAGGCTAAGGATGCTCACCAAAAGCCTCATGTTTGTCAGATTCTTTTTTCTTCTATCAGCAGCTGCATAGGACCAAAAATTTGTCATCTGAATTGAACCAAGTTATTATCTTGACTCTCAGCTCTATTTTGTGCTTTGGAGATGTGTAGTGAAATGAGAAGTGGGACCCTGAGGCTGGTAGATATAGGCATTCTGGAAAAAATAAGACCCCAAAGCAAAATTTTCACTGTGATTCTTTGAATAAGTAGGATCCAAGAGTCTACTTTTGTGGAGCAAAAGAGCTACCATATCAGGAGCAGATGTGAGTCGAATACTTCCAAAGAGACTTGGGGAATACTGGAGGCATGTGATTGTTGTTTCCAAAAAATCTTTCAAATTGTGTACATATTTTTTATGTGTGTCTGTATGTTTTATTTAAGTATAGTTGATGTACAATATTATAGAACTTACAGGTGTACAATAGACTTTGTGTTATTCAGCTTTCTCCCTCATCAGCACACTGTTTTCTGTCTCCAGTGATGCGGGCTGAATGCAGAGCAACTCAGCATGCTGGTTAGAATTCCACAGCCTTCCTTCATCAGCCTGAGTGTGTACACGCAGCTGGGCTGTGACTTCCATTTCTGTCTGACGGCTCAGAGTCACATTTTCACCCTGTTATCCATGCCCACTATGTCATTTTAGAAAATGTAGGGAAATACCATCTGATTTTTCCAAATATGTGTATACAAATCAATAACTACCTCTTTAAATCCACTCGCACTTTGATGTGACATGAAGAGAAAAGGCAGTCCTTGTCATTTGTTTCCCAAAGAAACAAGAAGAAAGTAGGTTAATACACCATCAATATTACAAGGAATAATGAAACATTAAATATTATTTTAGAATTATTTTTACAATTATGGCGTTCATTTTCCATGAAGCATTGGGACAACGGCCTTGATCTGTGAATGACATATCTCCCTTCAGGCAGGTTGGAAGTTTCTAGAGTCTCAGGTTATGGTTGTGAAAAGAGAGGTTTCACATTTACCATGCAAAGGAGTCCCTAAGCTGTGTGTGCACCCAGAGGCTGTGTCTTTACATGGTATGAGAATGTGCAGGCTAAGGATGCTCACCAAAAGCCTCATGTTTGTCAGATTCTTTTTTCTTCTATCAGCAGCTGCATAGGACCAAAAATTTGTCATCTGAATTGAACCAAGTTATTATCTTGACTCTCAGCTCTATTTTGTGCTTTGGAGATGTGTAGTGAAATGAGAAGTGGGACCCTGAGGCTGGTAGATATAGGCATTCTGGAAAAAATAAGACCCCAAAGCAAAATTTTCACTGTGATTCTTTGAATAAGTAGGATCCAAGAGTCTACTTTTGTGGAGCAAAAGAGCTACCATATCAGGAGCAGATGTGAGTCGAATACTTCCAAAGAGACTTGGGGAATACTGGAGGCATGTGATTGTTGTTTCCAAAAAATCTTTCAAATTGTGTACATATTTTTTATGTGTGTCTGTATGTTTTTATTTAAGTATAGTTGATGTACAATATTATAGAACTTACAGGTGTACAATAGAGTGATCCATAATTTTTTAAAGTTTATACTCCACTTGTAGTTATTATAAAATATTAGCTATATTCATCGTGATATGCAAGATGTCCTTGTAGCTTATTTTATACCTGACAGTGTCTCTTCTTAATCCTCTACCCCTCGGTTGCCCCTCCACTCTTCCCTCTGCTCCCTGGTAACCACTAGTTTGTTCTCTTTATCTTTGAGTCTGCTCCTTTATGGTTCTAGTCACTAGTTTGTTGTATTTTTTTAGATTCCATGTATGAGTGACATTATATATATTTGTGTTTGTCTGATGTTTTTTAACTAGGAAGGAAGGAAAGAAAAAAGATGAGAGGAAGGAAGGAAGAACAAAGGGAAAATAGAGAAAAAAGGGAAAAGAAAAAGAGACCGAGGAGGTCAGAATGCTATTCCGTGTCACTGTCTTGAGGGAAAGATGCAGTTGAAGGGTTTGGAACAGAGAATGACCCAAGAGCCATCACTTGGAAACCTGAGGAGACTGTCCTAGCATGGCAGAAGGAAGAATTAGAACCAACCAGGAGGAGAAAGGCTTCAGTTCAATTTTAAGAGCTTTCTTAGTAGAGAAATGGGGTTCCAAGTGAGAGAGCGAGTTCCCTCTCTGGAGATGCATAAGCGGAGTATGATACAAATACATATAGAATGTTGATGGAGGAATTCGGAGAAAATGAAAGACTGCTTAGGGTCTGTGTTTCATGTTTGACTCTTGAAAATGAAAGTGATCTTAATGGGATTCCTAAGAGAAACTCAGGCCTCTTGGGAACAAATTTAAGCAGACCTGAGTGATCCTGTACGTTTGGTTCCAGACCAATGCAGTAAAGTGGACATCACAATCCATAAATTTTTTAGTCTCTCAACACATATAAATATTGTTTATACTATACTGTGGTCTATTAAGTGTGCATTATATCTAAAAACAATGCACATACCTTAATTTAAAAATAAAATATTGCTAAAACTGCTAACCATTATCTGAGCCTTCAGTGATCTTTTGAAATAACATTAGAGATCATAAATCAAAGATCACCATAGAAAAAATAATAATGAAATTTTTGAAATATTGTGAGAATTACTGAAATGTGACACAGAGACAGGAAGTGCGCCAACACTGTTGAAAAAATGGCACCGATAGACTTGCTTGGTTCAAGGTTCCCACAAACCTTCAATCTGTGAAAAATGCAGTGTCTGTGAGGTGTGATAGAATGAGGTCTGCCTGTAACTTAGGCGCCTGGAGAGTTCAGAAGAAGAAACAAATATGGCAGCAACGGCAAAGCACACATCAAGTAACACTTTGCAATAATGAGGAGGTGATTACTTCCCCTTTAAAAAACCCCCCAGGGAACAATAGTAGGTACAAGCTAAATCACAGGCATTTCCCCTCATTATCCAGTCAATTACTAAAGTTGTCTTTCTAATTAGCCCTTTGCTGTCAGCTCTGGAGAGCTCTCAGAACCCACTAAGATGGTTATAAAAGTCAGTCAGTCCCAAACTGTGCATGATCATTGTTGGCCAGAACCCCACCACCCACACAATGACATGACTAAGTCACTTCAACTCCAGGGCATATAGGATAGTAACATTTGGAACTATTGAATGGCCCTGCAATTCGTGAGCTGAGAGTACTCAAAGAGTGGACAAACATCTGTCTAAGTTCACCACTAACAGTGACAACGGAGAAATCAGTTCAATTGGGAAAATTCCAAGTGAGAGCGAGTTCCCTCTCTGGAGATCTGCGGATAAAAATTATGAATGTTGATGGAGGAATTCGGAGAAAATGAAAGACTGCTTAGGGTCTGTGTTTCATGTTTGACTCTTGAAAATGAAAGTGATCTTAATGGGATTCCTAAGAGAAACTCAGGCCTCTTGGGAACAAATTTAAGCAGACCTGAGTGATCCTGTACGTTTGGTTCCAGACCAATGCAGTAAAGTGGACATCACAATCCATAAATTTTTTAGTCTCTCAACACATATAAATATTGTTTATACTATACTGTGGTCTATTAAGTGTGCATTATATCTAAAAACAATGCACATACCTTAATTTAAAAATAAAATATTGCTAAAACTGCTAACCATTATCTGAGCCTTCAGTGATCTTTTGAAATAACATTAGAGATCATAAATCAAAGATCACCATAGAAAAAATAATAATGAAATTTTTGAAATATTGTGAGAATTACTGAAATGTGACACAGAGACAGGAAGTGCGCCAACACTGTTGAAAAAATGGCACCGATAGACTTGCTTGGTTCAAGGTTCCCACAAACCTTCAATCTGTGAAAAATGCAGTGTCTGTGAGGTGTGATAGAATGAGGTCTGCCTGTAACTTAGGCGCCTGGAGAGTTCAGAAGAAGAAACAAATATGGCAGCAACGGCAAAGCACACATCAAGTAACACTTTGCAATAATGAGGAGGTGATTACTTCCCTTAAAAACCCCACAGGGAACAATAGTAGGTACAAGCTAAATCACAGGCATTTCCCCTCATTATCCAGTCAATTACTAAAGTTGTCTTTCTAATTAGCCCTTTGCTGTCAGCTCTGGAGAGCTCTCAGAACCCACTAAGATGGTTATAAAAGTCAGTCAGTCCCAAACTGTGCATGATCATTGTTGGCCAGAACCCCACCACCCACACAATGACATGACTAAGTCACTTCAACTCCAGGGCATATAGGATAGTAACATTTGGAACTATTGAATGGCCCTGCAATTCGGTGAGCTGAGAGTACTCAAAGAGTGGACAAACATCTGTCTAATGGTTCAGTTCATTTCAGTTCAGTTGCTTAATAGTGACCAACTCTTTGCGACCCCATGGACTGCAGCACTCCAGGTTTCCCAGTCTGTCACCATCTACTGAAGTTTGCTTAAACTCATGTCCATTGACTCAATGATGCCATCCAACTATCTCATCCTCTGTTGTCCCCTTCTCCTTCTGCCCTCAATCTTTCCCAGCATCAGGGTCTTTTCCAATGAGTCATAGCTTTGCATCAGGTGACCAAAGTATTGGAGCTTCAGTTCAGCATCAGTCCTTTCAGTGAATATTCAGGATTGAATTCCTTTAGGACTGACTGGTTTGATCTCCTTGCAGTCCAAAGGACTCTCAGGAGTCTTCTCCAACACCACAGTTCAAAGGCATCAATTCTTTGGTGTTCAGCATTCTTTATGGTCCAATTCTCGCATCATGACTACTGGGAAAACCATAGCTTTGACTATTCAGACTTTTGTCAGTAAATGGTTATATATTTGCTTTCATACTCAGATCTACATATTAAGAGCCTTGGGTGTGAGGTGGTGTTGGTGTTGGTTGGGGGTGGTTGACATTTAATGTAAATGCTTAAATTTGGATCATCTGTTTAAATGACGCTAAGTTCCTAAACTACTACATAGAAGCTGAGATGGAAGACCTGTTCAGCTCCCACCCGTTCTTGATGCTCTGTATTCTGTGTACTTGTAACACCATTCTTGATGCTCTGTATTCTGTGTACTTAGTAACAGCCATGTCTGCAGACTGTGCTAGGTAGCTATTTGTAAAATCACATTGATTGAAAGTTGGGTTGCTTTTTAATGTGCTTCTTAAAGAAAAGAGATAATTTGGCATAATTCCCGAAGAAGAATAGAGAAAACCCAGGCACCATCCAAATAGAGTATCATTTTTCATTTCTCTACTTTCATCTTTTGGAATCTTGCCAGTGTTTGCTGTGTGTTCACATTCAATGGCTTTGAGATCACCGTGGGCGTGGAGATGGGGAAGGAGGAATGGGAGACAATTTTACAAAACCCAGAGAAGCTAAAAAGGAAATTGGCACATCACCTCCCTGGAAAGAGTTTATCTAGTGTTTTATTATTCTCTCATGTGCTGGGGGTGAGCAACTTCCCTTTATCTCACTCAAGCAAGGCCAGCCTTTGTTTTTTTCCAAGGCAGAAGCTATCAACCGGCCTCTGAGGATTCGTAAATTTTTAGTTAATTAGATGTCAAGCACATCAGATGGTAGGTAAGCAGGAGTAGCTTTGTACTCAGAGTCTGACAGGAGTAAAATAAGTTGCTAATTATGAAAAGAAAAACTTGGACAAGAGAGACAAAAATACCTAAGTTAGGCTTTTACTCTCCATTTCTACAAACTAACTTTTTTCTCCTGGTTATATACCCCCATTCTTGCATCATAGCATGTTTAGTAATTTTTAATTGTATACTGGACACTGTGCATTTTGCCTTGTTGAGCATATAGATGTTGTTGCTTTCTTTCAATGAGATTTGGCCTTTTCTCTGGCAAGCAGTGAATTCATTTGGAGAGCAGACTGTTCCTTTGGAAGATCCTTTGTGTTTAAGCTCTGTTAGAGTGACTCTAAAGTAAACCTTTATTCTAAGTAAGTCTAGTTAGACCTGCTAAATATGTGGCCCTTTTGAAATCTCTGTTCAATGCCCTGGGTATTCGCTGTGGTCTTCTCACTCTGGCTGGTGGAACTGAAGTGTCTCCTAGCCCTATGGAAGCTCTGGAAATTGTTCAGCTCATAGTTCACAGGTTGCTGTTCTTTACCCTGTCCTATGGACTTACACTTTAAAAATGTACAGCTTAAAAAAATGTTCAACGTAAATCATTCAGCTGTGCATGAATCCAGTCAGGGCTTCAAAGGAATGCCTAAGGAGACCGCTGGAGCTCTTGGTTGGCAAAGCTCCTTTAAGTGGGTGCATGCCCTGTCCTGCCTGATGCTTCACAATCCCATGGATGATAGCCCGCCAGGTTCTTCTGACCATGGAATTTTCTAGGCAAGAGTGCTGGAGTGGGTTGCCATTTCCTCCTCTAGGGGATGTTCCCAACCCAGGAATAGAACCTGTGTCTCTTCCATCTCCTGCATTGGCAGGTGCATTCCTTACCCCTGCATCACCTGGAAGCCACACTCTACTCTGAAAAATTGCCTCAGTCTTTCTGAACTATCATCGCCTCAATTTAAGAAGCTAAAAGGAAATTGGCACATCACCTCCTGGAAAGAGTTTATCTAGTGTTTTATTATTCTCTCATGTGCTGGGGGTGAGCAACTTCCCTTTATCTCACTCAAGCAAGGCCAGCCTTTGTTTTTTTCCAAGGCAGAAGCTATCAACCGGCCTCTGAGGATTCGTAAATTTTTAGTTAATTAGATGTCAAGCACATCAGATGGTAGGTAAGCAGGAGTAGCTTTGTACTCAGAGTCTGACAGGAGTAAAATAAGTTGCTAATTATGAAAAGAAAAACTTGGACAAGAGAGACAAAAATACCTAAGTTAGGCTTTTACTCTCCATTTCTACAAACTAACTTTTTTCTCCTGGTTATATACCCCCATTCTTGCATCATAGCATGTTTAGTAATTTTTAATTGTATACTGGACACTGTGCATTTTGCCTTGTTGAGCATATAGATGTTGTTGCTTTCTTTCAATGAGATTTGGCCTTTTCTCTGGCAAGCAGTGAATTCATTTGGAGAGCAGACTGTTCCTTTGGAAGATCCTTTGTGTTTAAGCTCTGTTAGAGTGACTCTAAAGTAAACCTTTATTCTAAGTAAGTCTAGTTAGACCTGCTAAATATGTGGCCCTTTTGAAATCTCTGTTCAATGCCCTGGGTATTCGCTGTGGTCTTCTCACTCTGGCTGGTGGAACTGAAGTGTCTCCTAGCCCTATGGAAGCTCTGGAAATTGTTCAGCTCATAGTTCACAGGTTGCTGTTCTTTACCCTGTCCTATGGACTTACACTTTAAAAATGTACAGCTTAAAAAAATGTTCAACGTAAATCATTCAGCTGTGCATGAATCCAGTCAGGGCTTCAAAGGAATGCCTAAGGAGACCGCTGGAGCTCTTGGTTGGCAAAGCTCCTTTAAGTGGGTGCATGCCCTGTCCTGCCTGATGCTTCACAATCCCATGGATGATAGCCCGCCAGGTTCTTCTGACCATGGAATTTTCTAGGCAAGAGTGCTGGAGTGGGTTGCCATTTCCTCCTCTAGGGGATGTTCCCAACCCAGGAATAGAACCTGTGTCTCTTCCATCTCCTGCATTGGCAGGTGCATTCCTTACCCCTGCATCACCTGGAAGCCACACTCTACTCTGAAAAATTGCCTCAGTCTTTCTGAACTATCATCTCCATCGCCTCAATTTAACAAGCAGATTGTGTTCTGCTTGGACTCTCTTTACACTCTGAGATCTGCAAAGGGCCTTCAAGCAGGAAAACAAGATAATTAGAGAGCTTATCTTGTTCACCTTGTTTATCTCCCTTCTCTAGGGTTACCCAGTATCTGAAAGCAGTTGTTTCAGATATGCATCTTGGTTTTCTAGTAGTTCTTGGTGGGAAGATAAGTCTGCAATCAGTTCCTTTGTCCTGACCAGAAATGGATGTGCTCAGTTTCCTAGTCTCTGGGTAATTTTTGCCCTGTTTCTGCCAATAGCAGTTTATCAGAAAATAACCAGTGGAATGGAAAATAGGACCCTGTAGTGGGAGGAGATGGCACCTTGATGGGAAGACGTAGCGACTGAGCAACAGGAGCCTAGACAACATGTATGTGAAAGATGACACCTTCTGCAGCAGGGAAGGTCGATGGGAGAGATGGTCATCAGAGAGGCTTTGCTTAGGGTAGGCTATACTCCTTCCCCAGCCATCATCAAGAAGCCCCCTCTGTCCTCTCTGCCTACCTATTGTCTAGCCTTCAATCCCAGCTCCTGCTCAGCCCCACTGTAGTCTCATCCTATCATAGGTTCCAGGATCCTTGCTGGAATATAGTGTTTCTTGCCAGCATCTGTGTTGCTCCTGGAACTGATTGCTAGTCAAGTCAGAGGATGGACCCCTGGAGTGTCATGAACTTACACAAGTTGGAACAGGAACATGAACACTGTCGGTGGAGAATAAAGAGAAGTTAGCTCAAAGTGTGGGGCCAGTGGCAAAGAACCTGACTGCCAGTGCAGAGGCACAGGAGACTCAAGTTTGATCCCTGGGTTGGGAGATCCCCTGGAGCAGGGCATGGCAACACACTCCAGTATTCTTGCCTGAGAATCCCATGGACAGAGGAGCCTGGTGGGCTACTGTCCGTGGGGTCGCAAAAGAGTCAGATACGACTGAAGCAACTTGGCACACACGCGCGCACACAGCTCAAAGGATGAAAATAAGTCTGAGGAAATCCTACAAATAGGTAAAAATAATAAATATTAATTACCATCAGATGGAATTACACAATAGCTATGAGTTCTCTGCAGTTTAAGCTATAAGCATTAGGGTTCTGTCCTTTTAAAGAAGGTCATTGCCACTTCCATTTCTGGGGTGCATTTGCACTTCCTAAGGGTGGATGAGGAGTGTTGTAGCATGTTCACATTAAGATAGCTTTTCAAAGAGTTTCCCTGGGAAAAAATAACCCTGGGGGGTGATGCCTGTATTGACACAAAATCTGGTGTCCAGTGGCACTGAGCCGCCTTTGTTCATGTGGCCCGTAGATATACCATGTGCTTCGTCGCTCAGTTGAGTCTGACTCTTTGTGACCCCATGGACTACCGCCCGCAGGTGCCTCTGTCCATGGGGATTCTCCAGGCAAGAAGACTAGAGTAGGTTGACATTCCCTACTCTAGGGGAGCTTCCTAACCCAGGGATTGAACCCAGGTCTCCCACATTGCAGGCAGATTCTTTACCATCTGAGCCACCAGAGCAGCATGGATATACTTGCCCTGAATTTAAAACCATAGACAAAACAGAGAAGAGCTATACTTTCTCTTCATATCTTGTACTCCAGTCAGGAAAAAAGAGACCTTAATAAGCAGTATTTGTAACAGCCTGGTTTAAGCCACTCTGACTGTCAGGATCTTGATTTAATAGACCTCAGAGGGTTCACCCACATGCTGTGTCCACACACTCATCTCGTTGCTAAAGACATCTTGGAGATACCAGGAGAACGTCCAAGCCTGCACTCTGGAAGGAGAGCTAGATACAGGTCAACAGGCTACTGATGTGCCAGACTCTGTGTGTGAGCTCTAAATCGGACTGGTTTTCCCTTCCTAAGAAGCTGGTTAAAATGTGCACACGCACATATGCATACACACATACACACACTGCTTTCTTAAGAATTTATAGAGCCCGTAGACAAAATCAGAAATAGTTAAGGATAAAGAAGGTTTGAATAATGCTATCAATCAACTGCCAAAATCAGAGATGCATTTCAGCACTAGGGGCTGGAGGAAGAGAGGGTGGAAAGAGCATGGAAATATACCAACCAGAAGGAGCCTCAGTCTATGAGTTCTCTGCAGTCCTACAAATAGGTAAAAATAATAAATATTAATTACCATCAGATGGAATTACACAATAGCTATGAGTTCTCTGCAGTTTAAGCTATAAGCATTAGGGTTCTGTCCTTTTAAAGAAGGTCATTGCCACTTCCATTTCTGGGGTGCATTTGCACTTCCTAAGGGTGGATGAGGAGTGTTGTAGCATGTTCACATTAAGATAGCTTTTCAAAGAGTTTCCCTGGGAAAAAATAACCCTGGGGGGTGATGCCTGTATTGACACAAAATCTGGTGTCCAGTGGCACTGAGCCGCCTTTGTTCATGTGGCCCGTAGATATACCATGTGCTTCGTCGCTCAGTTGAGTCTGACTCTTTGTGACCCCATGGACTACCGCCCGCAGGTGCCTCTGTCCATGGGGATTCTCCAGGCAAGAAGACTAGAGTAGGTTGACATTCCCTACTCTAGGGGAGCTTCTAACCCAGGGATTGAACCCAGGTCTCCCACATTGCAGGCAGATTCTTTACCATCTGAGCCACCAGAGCAGCATGGATATACTTGCCCTGAATTTAAAACCATAGACAAAACAGAGAAGAGCTATACTTTCTCTTCATATCTTGTACTCCAGTCAGGAAAAAAGAGACCTTAATAAGCAGTATTTGTAACAGCCTGGTTTAAGCCACTCTGACTGTCAGGATCTTGATTTAATAGACCTCAGAGGGTTCACCCACATGCTGTGTCCACACACTCATCTCGTTGCTAAAGACATCTTGGAGATACCAGGAGAACGTCCAAGCCTGCACTCTGGAAGGAGAGCTAGATACAGGTCAACAGGCTACTGATGTGCCAGACTCTGTGTGTGAGCTCTAAATCGGACTGGTTTTCCCTTCCTAAGAAGCTGGTTAAAATGTGCACACGCACATATGCATACACACATACACACACTGCTTTCTTAAGAATTTATAGAGCCCGTAGACAAAATCAGAAATAGTTAAGGATAAAGAAGGTTTGAATAATGCTATCAATCAACTGCCAAAATCAGAGATGCATTTCAGCACTAGGGGCTGGAGGAAGAGAGGGTGGAAAGAGCTTACTTTGTCCCTTGGGATTGCCTACATTTGCTACGTCTGGCCAGTGGGGCCTGGGCAGGTCATGTGACTGTGTGAAGTGCTGGGTAAGGTGGGGCCATGGCAAAGAGAGAATGCACTTGCCATCAGCAGCCCCTTGCTGCAAAGTCCCTTAGACCATACCACAGCATAGACCCAGAACCGCCAGACCTTCTGATTTATCTCAATACCAGTAATCTGGCTTTTTAAATAAAGCCTCTTGATTCTTAAATATTGGCACTAACTTAAACCTGTTAATAAAACACTCTGAGCGCTCCTTCCTCTCCCGTTCTTCTACACAGAGCTCCCTATTCGACCTTTGAGAGCACTGCTTGTGGTATCTCCTTGCAGGGGGTGATAGGTGCCTAGTGTCACTTCTCTTTCCCTCCCACTCCTCTGCTGTACACATTCTGCAGGCCCGTGCTCTCCTCCTGTACTGCCTTCATTTTTTATTCACTCACTATCTTTGATCAGCCTGTTTTTCCCTCCCAGAACATACTCCACCCTCTCAAAAATACACCTCTAGGATGAACTCATTCTTGATGAGACCTGATGAACACATCCTGTATCCTCATGGTGGTGGCAGTGGAAGAGGGAGATGGTCTAAATTTCTGCCCAACACGAATTCCCAGGCAGTGCACTTTCCTGCACGCTGGGCACATGCCCAGAAATCTCCTTGTGACTTGTCATCAGCCCCAGCTCAGGATATGGGCAGGTACCCATTCTGTTAGTAGGTGGCATCCTGAATGGGAAGTTCAGCCTTCCTAGGGCTTCTCCTACTCATCCCCCCCCCCCCCCCCCCCCATAAAACATGCTTATTTAACCACTCAGCATGCGGGATACACATACTCCCTTTATAATTACAGCCTCTCTCCCTCTGTCCTCTAAAAGAGTAGTTTCTCCACTTCAGTCCTCCTCCTAAACACACAGCAACACCCTCCATTCATCTTCCATAATAGCAGTAGTCATTTTATTTTAAAGCCAGTCCTCCGTCCATGTCTTTCCCAGCTCTCCGTCTTATCTTTTCTCTCCTCCTTTCAAATACATTCAATGGACTCTTCTCTCCCAAATATCCTCTCTCCCTGCTTCTTCCCAGAAGAGAGGCCATCGTCTCTTTCTGAAACGCCCACTTCTAAAAGTAACTTCCCATCTTCTTCTTAACCAGTCATTAACTTGGGTGTCCAACCAACTTCTAATAATAAAGTCGCAACAATAACCTAACATTTCTCCAGTGCTGATCATGTGCCAGATGCTATGTGGCTGCATATCATTTCATTTTTACAACCTTGTAAAATAAATATTACCATCCCACTGCCCAGATGGGGAATAGTGAGAAATCATATGAAATAGAAAATGACAGAGACACAAATAAAATCCAGATTCAGGTACTTGTGACTCCCAAACGAGCACGAGACCCTACTGCCCGTGTCCCTGTGACCCTCACTTCCATGCATATTACAGGAGCTTCCTGTGGTTGGCACAACAAATCTCCGTGAAGTGGGTAGCTGAAGACAGCACATTTATTCTCTCCCAGGCTGCAAGTCAGATGTCTGAAATCAAGGTATTGGCAGAGCTGGTTTCCAGGGAGAGTTCGTCCCATGTCTCTCCTCTAGCCCCTGGTGGCTGCTTGGCAATTGATGAGTCCCTTGGCTTGTGGACTTGTGTGTGCAGGCATGCATGTATGGTCAGTCATGTCTAACTCTTTGCAACGAGTATGGACTGTAGCCCGCCAGACTCTTCTGTTCATGGAATTTTCCAGGCAAGAATACTGAAGTGGGTTGCCATTTCCTCCTCTGGGGGAAATCTTCCTGACCCAGGGATTGAACCTGCGTCTTCTACCTTGGCAGGTAGATTCTTTACCCCTGCGCCACCTAGGAAGCTTGTAGTTTCTCCTTTTAGTTCTTTTTTTCTAAATTTTTTTTGATGTGGGCCATTTTTAAAATACTGAATTTATTACAATGCTACTTCTGTTTAATGTTTTGGTTTTTAGTTTCTCCACTTCAGTCCTCCTCCTAAACACACAGCAACACCCTCCATTCATCTTCCATAATAGCAGTAGTCATTTTATTTTAAAGCCAGTCCTCCGTCCATGTCTTTCCCAGCTCTCCGTCTTATCTTTTCTCTCCTCCTTTCAAATACATTCAATGGACTCTTCTCTCCCAAATATCCTCTCTCCCTGCTTCTTCCCAGAAGAGAGGCCATCGTCTCTTTCTGAAACGCCCACTTCTAAAAGTAACTTCCCATCTTCTTCTTAACCAGTCATTAACTTGGGTGTCCAACCAACTTCTAATAATAAAGTCGCAACAATAACCTAACATTTCTCCAGTGCTGATCATGTGCCAGATGCTATGTGGCTGCATATCATTTCATTTTTACAACCTTGTAAAATAAATATTACCATCCCACTGCCCAGATGGGGAATAGTGAGAAATCATATGAAATAGAAAATGACAGAGACACAAATAAAATCCAGATTCAGGTACTTGTGACTCCCAAACGAGCACGAGACCCTACTGCCCGTGTCCCTGTGACCCTCACTTCCATGCATATTACAGGAGCTTCCTGTGGTTGGCACAACAAATCTCCGTGAAGTGGGTAGCTGAAGACAGCACATTTATTCTCTCCCAGGCTGCAAGTCAGATGGCTGAAATCACGGTATTGGCACAGCCGGTTCCCGGGGCGAGTTCGTCCCATGTCCTCCCTCTAGCCCCTGGTGGCTGCTTGGCAATTGATGAGTCCCTTGGCTTGTGGACTTGTGTGTGCAGGCATGCATGTATGGTCAGTCATGTCTAACTCTTTGCAACGAGTATGGACTGTAGCCCGCCAGACTCTTCTGTTCATGGAATTTTCCAGGCAAGAATACTGAAGTGGGTTGCCATTTCCTCCTCTGGGGGAAATCTTCCTGACCCAGGGATTGAACCTGCGTCTTCTACCTTGGCAGGTAGATTCTTTACCCCTGCGCCACCTAGGAAGCTTGTAGTTTCTCCTTTTAGTTCTTTTTTTCTAAATTTTTTTTGATGTGGGCCATTTTTAAAATACTGAATTTATTACAATGCTACTTCTGTTTAATGTTTTGGTTTTTTAGACCATGAAGCATGTGGGATCTTAGCTCCCGAACCAGGGATTGAAACTGCACTCCCTGTGTTGGAAGGCAAATCCTTAACCACTGGACTGCTCAAGAAGTTCCTTCCTTTCTTATTTCTTCTACATACTTGTCATTTAATTTAGGATCCATCCTAATCCAGGGTGAGTTTCTTGAGATCTTCATTAGTTCTGAAAGACTTTTCCCAAATAAGGATGGATGTAGCCCGAAGCAGGAGGGGAGTGGGGGACGGGGCACCCACATGAAAGGGAAAGTGGATGCGAGGCACGTGCTCACCAGCTGTTTCCAGTCCAGGCTGCCAAGAAGTCATTCCAAATGCAAATTGCATTCATGACTTCATCTTAACAATATCTGAGGTGATTCCTTTTAATTCCAGCATTTTATAAAGAAAACAGATGGAGTGGTTGAAATATAAATTTACATTGTAGAATAAGCACACACACACACACACACACACACACACACACACACACACACACACACACACACACACACACACACACACACACACACACACACACACACACACCCCCCCCCCCCCCTTAAAGCAGATATGTAGCAACTTTCAAATGCCATGCAGATTTAATTAATTAGTCTGGTTAGCAGTCTCTCTGCCCAGTTGCATGTCCAATCCTGGCACCAGGTCTGCTCCCTTGCAGGTGCCAGATCTCACACCCTTACTCCTCAGTTCCCTGAGCGTCTCTCAACTTGACAACACAAACCTTATAGACGGTTTTTCCATGTCATTGTCACTGCAGCGCTGGTGACTCATTCCCAAAACCCTGCCATGGAAACAAGAGCCAGAGGTGCGCTCTGGGCTCCTGTGCTGTTGCCTCTGTGCCACCTGCCACGGCAGCCAGAGAGGGTTATGGCCCACTGGGGCCAGCGCGGGAGATGAATTCCTCCTCAGTTCTGTGCTGCGGCTGGATTGAGTTTTACAATTTAATTATAGCTGTAGTTAGTGCCTGATGAATTGTTACAGAGGCAGATCATGCAGAAATGTCTGTAAAGTTTGGCAGCAGGATCGAGGAGTTAGTGGCCTGGACTGTATTATTAGGCTTTTCCTAAAAGTGCCAAAGCATTTATACTGAATTTATTACAATGCTACTTCTGTTTAATGTTTTGGTTTTTTAGACCATGAAGCATGTGGGATCTTAGCTCCCGAACCAGGGATTGAAACTGCACTCCTGTGTTGGAAGGCAAATCCTTAACCACTGGACTGCTCAAGAAGTTCCTTCCTTTCTTATTTCTTCTACATACTTGTCATTTAATTTAGGATCCATCCTAATCCAGGGTGAGTTTCTTGAGATCTTCATTAGTTCTGAAAGACTTTTCCCAAATAAGGATGGATGTAGCCCGAAGCAGGAGGGGAGTGGGGGACGGGGCACCCACATGAAAGGGAAAGTGGATGCGAGGCACGTGCTCACCAGCTGTTTCCAGTCCAGGCTGCCAAGAAGTCATTCCAAATGCAAATTGCATTCATGACTTCATCTTAACAATATCTGAGGTGATTCCTTTTAATTCCAGCATTTTATAAAGAAAACAGATGGAGTGGTTGAAATATAAATTTACATTGTAGAATAAGCCACACAACACACACACACACACACACACACACACACACACACACACACACACACACACACACACACACACACACACACACACACACACACACACACCCCCCCCCCCCTTAAAGCAGATATGTAGCAACTTTCAAATGCCATGCAGATTTAATTAATTAGTCTGGTTAGCAGTCTCTCTGCCCAGTTGCATGTCCAATCCTGGCACCAGGTCTGCTCCCTTGCAGGTGCCAGATCTCACACCCTTACTCCTCAGTTCCCTGAGCGTCTCTCAACTTGACAACACAAACCTTATAGACGGTTTTTCCATGTCATTGTCACTGCAGCGCTGGTGACTCATTCCCAAAACCCTGCCATGGAAACAAGAGCCAGAGGTGCGCTCTGGGCTCCTGTGCTGTTGCCTCTGTGCCACCTGCCACGGCAGCCAGAGAGGGTTATGGCCCACTGGGGCCAGCGCGGGAGATGAATTCCTCCTCAGTTCTGTGCTGCGGCTGGATTGAGTTTTACAATTTAATTATAGCTGTAGTTAGTGCCTGATGAATTGTTACAGAGGCAGATCATGCAGAAATGTCTGTAAAGTTTGGCAGCAGGATCGAGGAGTTAGTGGCCTGGACTGTATTATTAGGCTTTTCCTAAAAAGTGCCAAAGCAGGTGCTCTATGGAGAGGAGACCTGCAAGGGGAGATCAAGGTGTGGTTATCGCTGGGCCCCACCTCCTCCAAAAGTGTGTGGATCACTAGCTAGAATTTGAATTGCCCTCAGGACCTGTTGAAAGCTACAGATGCTTCTGTGGGTTTACAAGAGCCCAGCAGAGTCGAACTGTACGATATCTGGGTCTGACAGCCACTGGGAAGACCCCACCAGGGGTGAAACCTTGAAATATTCCTGTGCCAGTAGAGACGGTCCCCAGCACCCAGCACCCAGCACCTCCGTATAATCCAGCCACTAGTGAACTCACACCTGACCCAGCAGGAGGCCTCCAGGCACCTCTCCTGGTTAGTTGGTGCATCATGCATCCGTGTATGCTCAGTCACTTCAATCTTGTCCAACTCTGCCACCCTATCCCTATGGACTGCAGCCTGGCAGGCTCCTCAGTCCATGATATTCTCCAGGGAAGAATACTGGAGTGGGTTGCCATGCCCTCCTCCAGGGGATCTTCCCAACCCAGGAATCGGATCCACACCTCTTGCATCTCCTGCATTACAGGCAGATTCTTTACCACTGAACCATTTGGGAAGCCACTCATTGGTGCATTATCATTGCTTCCTAGATGTTTGACTGTTGCCCATGAGGAGCAGGAAAGATGGGAACCTCTGAAGCTGGTGATTTCCCTGGACTGGAGCAAAGGAGGGGACCCACGGTGGGGTTGCAGCCAGAAGTCCAGGGAGGAGAAACGTGTTAATGGTGGCTTCTGAGCATATGTGCCATTGGCTGCAGCTTCTGTTAACCCTATCATGCGTTTGTCAGGATTCTCGCTGGGACCATGAGACGGGTGAGCCCTGAAGGTTAAGCCCTGGGAAAAGCATTTGGGCCTCAGTTCGGGGAATGAATTCCTCCTCAGTTCTGTGCTGCGGCTGGATTGAGTTTTACAATTTAATTATAGCTGTAGTTAGTGCCTGATGAATTGTTACAGAGGCAGATCATGCAGAAATGTCTGTAAAGTTTGGCAGCAGGATCGAGGAGTTAGTGGCCTGGACTGTATTATTAGGCTTTTCCTAAAAAGTGCCAAAGCAGGTGCTCTATGGAGAGGAGACCTGCAAGGGGAGATCAAGGTGTGGTTATCGCTGGGCCCCACCTCCTCCAAAAGTGTGTGGATCACTAGCTAGAATTTGAATTGCCCTCAGGACCTGTTGAAAGCTACAGATGCTTCTGTGGGTTTACAAGAGCCCAGCAGAGTCGAACTGTACGATATCTGGGTCTGACAGCCACTGGGAAGACCCCACCAGGGGTGAAACCTTGAAATATTCCTGTGCCAGTAGAGACGGTCCCCAGCACCCAGCACCCAGCACCTCCGTATAATCCAGCCACTAGTGAACTCACACCTGACCCAGCAGGAGGCCTCCAGGCACCTCTCCTGGTTAGTTGGTGCATCATGCATCCGTGTATGCTCAGTCACTTCAATCTTGTCCAACTCTGCCACCCTATCCCTATGGACTGCAGCCTGGCAGGCTCCTCAGTCCATGATATTCTCCAGGGAAGAATACTGGAGTGGGTTGCCATGCCCTCCTCCAGGGGATCTTCCCAACCCAGGAATCGGATCCACACCTCTTGCATCTCCTGCATTACAGGCAGATTCTTTACCACTGAACCATTTGGGAAGCCACTCATTGGTGCATTATCATTGCTTCCTAGATGTTTGACTGTTGCCCATGAGGAGCAGGAAAGATGGGAACCTCTGAAGCTGGTGATTTCCCTGGACTGGAGCAAAGGAGGGGACCCACGGTGGGGTTGCAGCCAGAAGTCCAGGGAGGAGAAACGTGTTAATGGTGGCTTCTGAGCATATGTGCCATTGGCTGCAGCTTCTGTTAACCCTATCATGCGTTTGTCAGGATTCTCGCTGGGACCATGAGACGGGGTGAGCCCTCGGCCAAGGTTAAGTCGACCTGCAAGAGCAAGGGAAACGGCATGTGTTTGGGCCAAATGCCTACATGCTGAGGTTCCAGGAGGTCAGTGGGTTCAAAGGTCCAGAGCCTGGCTTGTCCAGGCTTGGGGAGGTCAGGTTCAACTGCTGAGTCCAGGGTAGGTGGGTGCAGCCGGGCTCGCCAGGGCAGGCGGTGACAAAATGCAACTTGCTTTATCACTTTTAGTGGGTGGATCACCTGGAGGAGGGAAGATGTCATGCTCAGCCATGCTTTCTTAAAGACAGAGAGGAGAACTCTCCGAGGGTCAAGGAGACGGAGGCTGTGGCTTCTTGGGACATTCGCCTCCTGGACTGCATCTCTTTCTGCTATGTGGCCTTCCTGTTTCTGCCTCTGTGGTCTCCACAGTCAACAGCGTTTTACCCAGGCTTGTGTTTTTCTGTGCTTCTGCTCTGTGCCAGTATCAGCCAAAATGAACCCAAGGCCACAAAGGTGAGCCAGTCCCCGGTCTCAGTTTCGAGCTGATCCCAAGGCTACAGTGGCCACCAGCACATTCTTCTCCAGGGCCATTTTTCTGGTGGTCCGTTACATCCCATTCCTCCTGTCTACACCACGTTTCACATGAAAGGTTGCGCCTTTGTCTTGAATCTGCCTCTAAACTGGCTTGTGCTTCCTCCCCAACCCATGCAAGGGCCCGTCTCCAAAATGTACGTTAGATTTTCAAGCTTGATGGCTAAGCTCCCTAAAGTATAATTAGTTTCTTCCTTTTAGTCCCCAGTTTTCTGTCTAAATTAGAGGCTGAATACATTTCTCAAAGTTATCCTTCCAGATTTCCCTGGTCCTGGGTTTTCCAATCCGTGAGACTGAAGGCGCTGGGCTAGATGAGTTTTGCATCTGCCATTGTAGTCTTCCTATTACTAGTTAATATTGCTACTCTAAGGTAGCCCTCAAGGCGGCTTCCCTAGTGGTCCAGTGGGTAGTGGGTCTGTCTTGCAGTGCAAGGGGCACCGGTTTGATCCCTGGCTGGGAAAGATCTGATGTGCCATGCAGCAGCTGGATTGGTATGTCTAATTATGAGCCAGAAATCTAGAGCGCATGTGTCCAGAGCCAGTGCTCTGCAATGAGAGAGGCCACTACAGTGGGAGGCCCACACAGGCCGAAGAATAAAGATGGATGGAAATAAATGATGACTTAGAGGCAAAAAAGAGAAAAAAACTAATTAAAAAGAAAAAGATAGCCCACAAGGCATCGATATGTGAGTTCTAAAGAGGTCTCATCCTCCAAAACAGAGACCCATTTCAGGGCTTATGTCTTGGCAGCCAGAGCATGGGCTGGATTTGGGCTTTCCCTTCCATCTTTGACCAGCTGCCCTTATGTAGTGAATAACCTGGCAGTTTCATTTTCTAAGTACCGTGGGACATACAATTGCAAAGAACAAGTGGATGATAAATCCAAATCTTTGTTCATAAGTGTTTCTGAGCCATCTTGTCCTCCTCCTTCAGAGGGCATTTGGAATATCTAGAGACATTTCCGGTTGTCACAGTGCAAGGATGGGGTGAGAGACTGGTAAGGGCGCCGCTAGCATCGAGTGCATAGAAGCAGAGCTTCTAATCATCCTCAATGTACAACACAGCCCCAGAGCAAAGAACTGTTCAGCCCCAAATGTCGATACTGCTGAGCTTGAAAACTCTGATTCAGAATACTAGCCACAGTAATAATTAAGCATTGCATTAAAAATAAATAAGTATTTATTCAGGAAATGGTAGCAAAAGGTTAAACCAGGAGCAATTTTAGCAGTTATTTTTAAGCAGTATGTTTGAACCCGTGACTCTGTGCCTCTTTGAGTTACATTTCTGCTACTGTAGGACTTTCATTTGGCGAGAAGACTGCATTTGCATTTGGGAAACCAAAGGAAAGCCTGAGACCTGTAGCCTCTAAAGATACTCTTTCAGTTCATTCTTTCTTATATCTTTTCAAACTTATAGTAACCCCTTGCTAAATTGCAGGTTAAAATTACAAGAAAAATTTTAAATTAATACTTAGGTTTTATGCAGTGAATTCAACTATAAATTAACCTCCAATCTATGATCTGAATATTCACTCTACACAAAAGCGCTAGGTAAATTGTCTTAAATCTTTATTGTCTTTAGCTTCAACCATGACTGAAAGGTTATTGACCTTGAAAAGACACTGAAGAATGGCAGTATTTGGCATTTTATTACTAAAATTATATGGGTTTTTTTGTGTGGGTATTTCTCAGTTTTTTCTGGCTCTTATACATTTACATAAATATAAATGTGGATTAAGTAGATCTTTTAATTGTAAAATGGAAATCAGGTTGACTTGTGTGTTTTCCCTGTTGGCCTTGACTTGAAAGAGATTCAAGAGTCACATTCCACTTAGGATATAGAAATATACACTTAAGTGTGAGGAAAATGTGAATTAGTATCAAGTATCCACAGACAGGAACTTCTGTCTTAATCAATGTCATATCTTTAGCACTTAGAACCTGGCCCAACATATGATAGATATTCAGTTAAGTTTTAGCTGGGGAAATAACTTAATGGATTAACTAATGAATCTTTCATTATTTTTAACAGTTGCCTGCTAAAAAGACATTTGGATGATCCCAAGATTTTGTGATTATCACTATACTATGAATTACTTCCTTACACACATTTTCCCAATAATTGAAGCATTTAGAATATGAAGGTTAGCATCAGTGGAGCCATTTAAAATAGAGCTGGAGCTGCAATTACTAAGCAGCCAACCAAGTGTCATGTTAGAAGACAGACTTTTTCAGACTTTCAGTACCTCAAAAAATATACTTTAAAGGCACCTTTTTAGGAAGATACCCAAGAATGTGTTTTTCCAAAACAGGGCCATAAATCAAAGAAGAGGAAAACATGGGATGCAGAAAGCCGTCTGGTACACAGGACAGAGGGGAGGGGGCCCTGAGGATGCTTATACAAGGATATCCATGTGCTGGGCACATAGGGTCACCAGGCCAGCTGAAGCCCAGCTGAAGGGCCTGGGAAAGAGCTTCCTTAGGGAGATGGACTTGAAAAAGTACTGAATGCATCTAGACTTCTTGGGAGAATATATAGACAATTGTCTATGAGGTTCCTCTTATATTAGTGATGATAACATGGTGCATTATGCAATTTTTGAAAAAAGAAAAAAGATGTCAACTTTGGGGAAAGATATTCATATTAGCTATGCTGCAAAATCGTAATGGTGTGAACAATGGATATTGATCAAACCAAAACCACAATACGAGTCTACCAGGAGGATGTAAGACAGACGGAGAAGACATGTGCAGCAGGACGAAAGTCTTAACCTCCTCTACTGCGAAGTCAATACAAAATGTTGAAAGCTGAAAAATCAAAGATAGTGGTTCAAGTATTTATCAAAAGACATGGAGGTTAAAACTACAAATACTCAATTAAAAGGGAGTGGATGTGGCTGCTTTACCATTGAAATGGTGTGGGGAAGATGTGTTCTCATAGCGCATCTTCAAAGCAATTTGACCTTTTACACTATGTGTTTCCGTTGATGAAAAAAAAACAAAAAAAATACAGTAAAATACTGCACGTGCAAGTGTGCTAAGTCACTTTAGTCATGTCTGACTCTTTGTGACCCCATGGAATAGAATGTTGCCTACCAGGCTCCTCTGTCCGTGGGATTTTCCTGGCAAGAATATTGGATTGGGTTGCCATGGCCTCCTCCAGGGATTTTCCTGACCCAGGGTTTGAACCCTCACTTCCTGCATTGCAGGCAGATTCTTTGCCGTTGAACCACCGGGAAGGCCCCCATGCTTGAACATCAGGGATTTCCAAAGCCGATTTCTCATCAGAATCACCCGTGGAGCATTTTGGAATGCATGTCCTTACGCCCCACCCAAGAAATCATTAGCCATAGCTCTGTGATTGGAGCCAGGAAACTGTTTGTCAGAAGATGACCAGATGGCAGAGGTAGGGGACAAGCTTGGGGACAGGGGACTTAGTTCAGGTGGTATAACAGATATACGACACACCAGGGGTCTTAAGCACAACTCACTGATTTGTCAGTTTGGAGACTGGAAAGTTTAAGATAAAGGCAGCAAGGTGCTGGCAGATCCCGTGTCTGGTGAGGACCTGCTTCCTGATTGCAGTTCTGTATCTACACGTGGTAGAGAGCAGAGTGTGGGGAGGGGCGGGGAAATCTCTCTTCTGTCTCCTGTTGCTTCTTACTAGGGCACTAATCCCATTTATGAGTTCTACCCTCATCCCTACCCAAATGCCTCAGAGCATGATTTCATCACTTTGGGGATCAGGCTTTAACCTATAATTTGGTGGGAGGGACACACACGTTCATCCCAAGTGAGGGAAAAAGACAGGAAGAGCCAAATCTGGGCTTTAGAGTCAAGAAGCACATTAGAGACTTTTACTAAAATCCAAAGTGGATGTAGTTTAACCAATATGAATCAGAATAATATGAGTAACTTATGTTAGCTTAAAACACAATCACTACAAAAGAGTTACTTCGTGAGCCCTTCATCATTAGTAAATCTACCTTGTTGTTGCTGAAATGAAGTGATTTAAATAGGGAAAATTAAGATCAATTTCCAGATGACCTACTTTCATTACTGGAATTTAAAACGTTCTTTACTTTTCTTTCTTCTGTAAATGAGTTACAATGAAATAAATTCTAACTTAAGCTAGTGTATTTCACATCTAACATGTGATGTTGATATTGTTTAAAATATCCATTTTTATGGAGGAGTAATGCCTTAAATACCCTCAGGAAACCTGCCTCCTAAATGTGCATAATTTGTTTCCTATCTTGATGTTCATTTATTTTAGTCTTAATTTTACTTAAAAATCAACCAGTATGCACTGAGTTCCTACTCTGTGCAAGGTCCTGATTTAGAAAACAAGGAGATTAACTGCCGTAGGGAATACAGGAGAACATGAGCCATGAGCTTTGTTCAAAAGGAGTTTACAAGCTGGCTGGGTAGATAAGACTAAAGCACATGACAGAATTACTAATGATTCACTATATCCACATGGCTCTGATGCTAAGATCAAGTGAGGACATGAGCTATAGGAACTCAGATGAAGGGAAAACAGCTGTGGGCTCAACTGGTTAGGGAAGGCTTCCTGGAAGAGGTGTGATCTGTGCTGACCTGGAAGGCTGGGTGAGAGTTCACTGGACAGAGTTGAGGAGAGAGACTCCTCGGGGAGGGACAGGAGAGGACTTAAGTCCTGATAGGGGAGGATGTAAAACATGTTCAGGAAATAATGCTGGGTCAAAGCAAGATTCTATCTGGGAAATCTCTGGTGGTGTGAGTGGACAAAATATTTAAAGGCTGACCGTGGAGAACTCTGAATGCCAAGGTTCACAGCAATAGGCTTTAAGAGAGTAGCAGATGAATTTTGATTAGGTTAGAGAAGTGGAAGATGAATAAAGAACTTGGGGAATGCTGATCTGGAGGAAAAGTGTTCGATGAATGAGCAGAGAAATGAAACCAGTTAGAAGGCTATTGTAAGAAGGTAAATCTGGATGCAATTCAAAAGGGGGAATGGGAGAGTCAAGAAGCACATTAGAGACTTTTACTAAAATCCAAAGTGGATGTAGTTTAACCAATATGAATCAGAATAATATGAGTAACTTATGTTAGCTTAAAACACAATCACTACAAAAGAGTTACTTCGTGAGCCCTTCATCATTAGTAAATCTACCTTGTTGTTGCTGAAATGAAGTGATTTAAATAGGGAAAATTAAGATCAATTTCCAGATGACCTACTTTCATTACTGGAATTTAAAACGTTCTTTACTTTTCTTTCTTCTGTAAATGAGTTACAATGAAATAAATTCTAACTTAAGCTAGTGTATTTCACATCTAACATGTGATGTTGATATTGTTTAAAATATCCATTTTTATGGAGGAGTAATGCCTTAAATACCCTCAGGAAACCTGCCTCCTAAATGTGCATAATTTGTTTCCTATCTTGATGTTCATTTATTTTAGTCTTAATTTTACTTAAAAATCAACCAGTATGCACTGAGTTCCTACTCTGTGCAAGGTC
The DNA here is from genome assembly GCA_022376925.1 of Tragulus kanchil. Taxonomy (NCBI): domain Eukaryota; kingdom Metazoa; phylum Chordata; class Mammalia; order Artiodactyla; family Tragulidae; genus Tragulus; species Tragulus kanchil. Next base: position 167,019,699 of record JAIOJX010000005.1, read on the forward strand.
CTGATTTAGAAAACAAGGAGATTAACTGCCGTAGGGAATACAGGAGAACATGAGCCATGAGCTTTGTTCAAAAGGAGTTTACAAGCTGGCTGGGTAGATAAGACTAAAGCACATGACAGAATTACTAATGATTCACTATATCCACATGGCTCTGATGCTAAGATCAAGTGAGGACATGAGCTATAGGAACTCAGATGAAGGGAAAACAGCTGTGGGCTCAACTGGTTAGGGAAGGCTTCCTGGAAGAGGTGTGATCTGTGCTGACCTGGAAGGCTGGGTGAGAGTTCACTGGACAGAGTTGAGGAGAGAGACTCCTCGGGGAGGGACAGGAGAGGACTTAAGTCCTGATAGGGGAGGATGTAAAACATGTTCAGGAAATAATGCTGGGTCAAAGCAAGATTCTATCTGGGAAATCTCTGGTGGTGTGAGTGGACAAAATATTTAAAGGCTGACCGTGGAGAACTCTGAATGCCAAGGTTCACAGCAATAGGCTTTAAGAGAGTAGCAGATGAATTTTGATTAGGTTAGAGAAGTGGAAGATGAATAAAGAACTTGGGGAATGCTGATCTGGAGGAAAAGTGTTCGATGAATGAGCAGAGAAATGAAACCAGTTAGAAGGCTATTGTAAGAAGGTAAATCTAAGGGAATGCAATTCAGAGTTAGACCAGGGGACTGGGATTGATGAAAAGCGAAGGTGGTTGGAAGCCTGGCGGTGAACCGGTAAGCAGGCTTTAGGATAAGCTGTGATTCGCAGAAGGAGCGGGGGCAGCCTCACACGGAAGTCTGGTGTGGGAGTTGTTGAGTGAATGCTCGTTTTCCTGGCATAAAGAGGAAGGTAAAACAGGGAGGCTGGTTAGGAGAAAAAGGCAAAGATTTTTGTTGCAAGCATGTTGACTGTGTGCAGTCAGACTGGGAGCAGAAGGAAATGCAAACAGCTGGAGACATAGGACTTTGTTTAGGGGGAACTTTGAGGCTGGAACTGTCCCCATGGGGTGAGTGCTGAAACTGAAGAGTAAAGAAGAGCCACTCATTCATTCAACAGCTATTTGGTCTCTTCTGCTAGGTGCTGGGTACTTCTGGACGTGCTGGGGTGCAGCAGAGGACAAAGGAGACACTTTTGGAACCGTATATTTGATTGTAGGAAGCTGACCTTAAACCATAGGTCTGGGGGAAGGTAGGTGAGAGAGAGAGAGAGAGAGAGCAAGCAGAGAGCATCCCACTTATACGGGATGGGAAAAGAAAACAGGAATATTGTGGAAATCAGGATTATTCTGAACTTTTTCACACAGAGAAGAGGAGTGATAAAAAGGGAGAACACTCTGTCCTCAGCCAGGGCCTCTCTGGAGTCCTGCCTGACTGTCCCCCGCGTGTGTGTTTGCAGGCAGAGGCCTGAGAGCCAGACGCAGAGGCAGCCTGCCTCTCTGCAGTCCATTCCCACCTCAGGCTGTGGTTTCAGTAGGAAACCTCTAACCTCTGTCTCCATGTGGGCTGCCTAAAGGGGGCAGGAGAAAAATCACTGAATGGCAAGCACTTCTTGTTGGCCTCATGTGTTTAAAACGAATTCATGAGGAGGCAGTTGGAAAATGAATTAATTAATGACGTTGCCCACATCAACTCCTCACAGGGTCCAGCAAACGAATTCATGAGGAGGCAGCTGGAAAATGAATCAATTAATGACGTTGCCCACATCAACTCCTCACGGGGTCCAGCGATTGCTTCAGGGCAGCCGAGCGTGCTTCCTGATGAAAGTGGGGCTTATGGTCCCATCAGCTAAATGAGGCCTCTCATCCCATGGTTCCTCTCAGAGGGAGAGTGAGGGATGTTGACGTGACTGATCTATATGTATCCTCTGATTAATCATCATGGCAGAGAGCCGAGCTTCTTGCTTGAATTTTGCATGAATTGGTAGCAGTGATAGGAATCAGTGATGGATGGTAGCTCTCTGTGTAGCACAGCTGGCCCTCAGCAGGTGCGTGGGGCACACGCACAGCAGAAGAGGTAGATTTCTCCAGAACTCCAGAGTCCCCCAGCCTCTCTGCAGCCTGTGCGACAGGATCCCCGACACACATGGTCACAGTTGTGCAATTAATCCTTACTTGCCTCTTATGCTTCTTGGGCTTGGGGTTCTTTTTTTAAAAGTCTTCATTGAATGTGTTGCAATATTGCTTCTGTTTTATATTTTGGAGTTTTGGCCTGAAGCATGTGAGATCTTAGCTCCCCAACCAGTGATCGAATCTGCACCCCTTGCATTGAAAGGCAAAATCTTAGCTCCTGGACCACAAGGAAGTCCCCTGGTCTTGGAGTTCTTGAAGTCAGGGACCATGTTTTAATCAACTCTGGCATCTTCAGTTCCGTACCTGGCACTCGGGATGGGTGCTAAGGATACACCTGTAACACATGTGGGCATGGCTGGCTACTTCTCCAGGTGGAAGGGAAGCGTGTGGAGCAGCTGCAGATACTGCCAAGCTGTCAGACCCACCAAGGGTCCCTTGGAGCAGGAGGAACCAGTTCATCTTTTCAGATTCAAGAGTTACCTTCCAGCCCACCTGGAGGAATAAGTGAGAGAGTGTGCACCTGTGCAGAAAAGTCTCAAATGCTCTTGAAGCCTGGGAGAACTTGGCTTCTCAGATTCTGCTGGGAAAAGGGTATAAAGTCTGGGAAGTGAAAAGGCTTAGCAGTGTGCAAAGGATGCTGGGTAAATCAGGGTCAGGCATCCTGCACGGGCCGGTGATACCAGCGGTGATGCAGGAGATGCCAGGACCCTCTACAACTTTCTTCCTATTTGTTACTCCAACTCCCGACCACATTCCAGAGCACTGAAATAGCCTTGCATAGGCCATGTGCTTCGCCCCATCCCAGCTCAGGTGCCTGAGTCTCAGGAGACCAATGAGGCTGGAGACCCTGGTGAGAGTGACTAGCTCCGGAGGCCGTGTGAATGGAAGGAAGCAGGTCATTCTTGGCAGGAGCTGGAGAAGACAAAGAGGACACTAGGGGACAGGCTGCAGGCTGGAGGACGGTCTGCTCAGGGCTTTTGAGCAGGGTCTCCAGGAGACCCTACCAAGGAGATCCTACCAAGGAGCCCCTGGGGAGTGAGGCAAAGCACTAAGGGATTTAGCAGAAAAGGCAAACAGAATCAAATATCCCCTCCCCAAGTGTATCTTCCATTCTGTGTCTTGGGCTTAGCAAAGAGTCAGCCTAACTTACTGCGCCTTTTATGTTCATTTTTAGGCAACCCAGATTCTCTCATTACATAATATACAATGTTGACATGTTCACTATTGAAGGTAACAACCAGAGATGTGGGTGCTATAGATCTTAGAAAGTTATGAAAATGATGGATATTTTAATGCAAAACAAAGGGTTCCTTGTAATAGTGATGGATAATTTAGATTCTTTGCTTACAAGTACAAACAAAACCGATTTAAAGAATTTAAGACAAAAACAGGGATGGGGTAAGAGTTCCCATCATTGGAAGGAAGGAGTTGAAGGACCAGGGGCAGAAACAAGACTGAGGAGGATAAAGTCCATAGCTGAGCCTCAGGGGTCTGGAGGTGGGAACTCAGGGGCTGGTTTTGAGGGTCATGCCCTAAGAGAGATTTACCCCAGTTGGCTTCTTGTTTGTGTTAAGTTTGCCCCAGAGTTGGGACAGAGAGCTAGTGGTTTAACTCAGATTAAATGGTCCTCCTTTGGTCATTGACATTGTCCGGGGAAGAGGCCAGTGTGGCCGGCAGTGCCCCAGCCAACGTCAGGGGTTGTCCTCCCCGTGGAGAGCTGGGGAGAGGGGCAGGAGGAGGCTACCATCCTAGAGGCCTGGGAAGTGAAAAGGCTTAGCAGTGTGCAAAGGATGCTGGGTAAATCAGGGTCAGGCATCCTGCACGGGCCGGTGATACCAGCGGTGATGCAGGAGATGCCAGGACCCTCTACAACTTTCTTCCTATTTGTTACTCCAACTCCCGACCACATTCCAGAGCACTGAAATAGCCTTGCATAGGCCATGTGCTTCGCCCCATCCCAGCTCAGGTGCCTGAGTCTCAGGAGACCAATGAGGCTGGAGACCCTGGTGAGAGTGACTAGCTCCGGAGGCCGTGTGAATGGAAGGAAGCAGGTCATTCTTGGCAGGAGCTGGAGAAGACAAAGAGGACACTAGGGGACAGGCTGCAGGCTGGAGGACGGTCTGCTCAGGGCTTTTGAGCAGGGTCTCCAGGAGACCCTACCAAGGAGATCCTACCAAGGAGCCCCTGGGGAGTGAGGCAAAGCACTAAGGGATTTAGCAGAAAAGGCAAACAGAATCAAATATCCCCTCCCCAAGTGTATCTTCCATTCTGTGTCTTGGGCTTAGCAAAGAGTCAGCCTAACTTACTGCGCCTTTTATGTTCATTTTTAGGCAACCCAGATTCTCTCATTACATAATATACAATGTTGACATGTTCACTATTGAAGGTAACAACCAGAGATGTGGGTGCTATAGATCTTAGAAAGTTATGAAAATGATGGATATTTTAATGCAAAACAAAGGGTTCCTTGTAATAGTGATGGATAATTTAGATTCTTTGCTTACAAGTACAAACAAAACCGATTTAAAGAATTTAAGACAAAAACAGGGATGGGGTAAGAGTTCCCATCATTGGAAGGAAGGAGTTGAAGGACCAGGGGCAGAAACAAGACTGAGGAGGATAAAGTCCATAGCTGAGCCTCAGGGGTCTGGAGGTGGGAACTCAGGGGCTGGTTTTGAGGGTCATGCCCTAAGAGAGATTTACCCCAGTTGGCTTCTTGTTTGTGTTAAGTTTGCCCCAGAGTTGGGACAGAGAGCTAGTGGTTTAACTCAGATTAAATGGTCCTCCTTTGGTCATTGACATTGTCCGGGGAAGAGGCCAGTGTGGCCGGCAGTGCCCCAGCCAACGTCAGGGGTTGTCCTCCCCGTGGAGAGCTGGGGAGAGGGGCAGGAGGAGGCTACCATCCTAGAGGCCTGGGGTGAAGCCCTATTCTGCATTGATTCTTGGGATGAATGAACATCCCTGTGTGATTGAATGCTGCCCATCAGAGGGTCTGTGTGAAGATGGTGTGGACATAGTGCTTGGGAAATGTCTACTACAGCTCCTGACATGAAAGAGGTACCCCAGAATGGTAGCTTATTAATCGTGCAATAAAAGTGCTGTACACTCGAATTAGATTAAACTCCCCATTCCCTAGGATTGCTGGCAAATCAGGGCTTCACTTTTCTAAGCTGTTTTAATTTCTAGCAATTAATTGCAATACCCAAACCACACATGGGATCACACACACAAAAAACCATTTAAGATTCTTTGAAGTCAAAATGTATAAGTCGCTGGAAAAAAAAAAAAAAAGAATTGTCCTCAAAATCATTGTGTGGTCTACACAGAGAAGAGCTCGGTCTGGAGGCCCGGACTGGCCCTGGAGCCCCACCTTCCTGTCGTGGCTCCGCCATTCTGCTGGTGACTTCTGCTGGCAGCCCCTCTCTGGGTTCACTTTCTTCTTCTGTTAAGAAGGGGTTTGAACTTGAATGGCCGCAAGTAATGACTACTGTCTGAATGCTGCTTTTTGGGATGAAAAGTTCTTTGACATCAATCAGGACATTTAATTCTTCAAGTATAACACTTAGTCACCACATCAACTTCTTTTAAACCTCTGAGGTTTTAACTCATCATATATCACTGAGAAGAGCCTGTGTCTTGCTGTTCTGACGGTCTGTGAGCACGTGGGCCAGTGTCGTTCTTCGTTATAAATCTGCCCACTGGACAACCTCATCACAATCTCATAGAAAAGTAACCGAGGCAAAATGAAGCCAAGCGTGACACAGTCCTGGGGAATTCGGTCTGAACTAATCAGCTCTCCAAGCACACCCTCATCAGGAAAGAGGCTTTTATGCCTGTGAAAGCTCAGGAGCAAGCCTCTTCACCTTCCCTCTCTTAAAAAGTAATAAGAGGTTCATTCCCAACAGGATCTGTTTCTTTTTCTAGTGAGGAAAGCCATATCACATTTACCTCCTATTCCCTATCAAAATTAGTTTACTCTTGGAGCTTTGCACATTCCTGATTTAATTGTACGATGGGAAATGGTCGTATGAACTTGCCAGATGTTTTTAGGCACCTGGGTTTAAAACTGTTTAGCAAGGCACTGGCTGAGAGTTACTCAGAGTATGCTGGGCTCCTGGCCATCCTGTCAGAGGTGGTTCTTTCTCTCCTGGGCCGATAGGCAGCATAGAAAAATGGCTCCTGTGGATCTCTTTTCTGGTTCCAAGAGGAGAAGGTGTGGGCTTGTCTCCACCCAGTCCTGCCTGAGGGCCCCATTTCTATGGGAACTCCTTTTGGGAAGGAGAGAAGAGGAAGAAAACAAAGTCAAGTCCTCGTTCCTGTGCTCAAGAACCTTGGGGCTTTGCACTTCAGGGGTCCTGACGGGGCTCAGTAGTTGCAGCACAGGAGGAATTCACCGCCCAGGCTAGGTCTCCTTCCCATCCTTGCCCTCTTGACCAAACTCCCTGGGGATAAGTTAGGGATCCTGGGCACCTGAAATCAAACTTGGACCCCCGGTTACTATGCATTCTTTCATAGGGACTACCTCTGCTTCATTGCACAGCATAGGAGATTAACACATGGTGAAACTCCAAAGGTTTGAGTCTGTAAAGAACACATTATGGACCATCAGACCAACTGGGGTCTTTTTTGCCACAGGATGTCATCTTTCTGCAGCCTGAAGCCTGTCCTTCTGAAGCCTGACCCCAGATGGTGACCCAAACAGCCCCCTGCCTCAACTCAAAAATATGAAACGTTTCTTATCACGCTTTCAGAAGAAGCTACTTTTCCTTTTTACAAAATACAAAAATTTACAATCAGTAGAAATGCTTAAATACATAAATGACTTAAGAATCACTTGTAATCAAGCCCTTTATACTTGAATATGCAGTTCCTACCAGGACACATCTTGAAACCTCACTGTAAATAATTTGTCTACAGTGATCAGGCCTGCTGGTGGGGAGAGACTCTCTGCTCAGTTGTTGAGCTTCTGCTATGTTCTGGGCCCCAGACTAAGCGGCTTAGCACTGTGGCCGGATGACTAGCTGTCCATTCACAGAACAGCCTCCTCCCCAAACCTGCCCCAGGGTGAAGTTACTTCTGGGAGGTTAATGCCCAGCGCGGTGTGCAGTGTGCTTCGGCCAGCCTTCATTCTGTGCAGCTGTAGTCACAAGATTAGTTTTGTCACTACAAGTGTTTGTATAATGTGCCGAGTCCAGGCCCAAGTTTTAAGTGGATGTCCCTTTTCCACTATGTTTTTCTCCTGTGTAATTCCAGCAGGAAGCAAAAAAGAAGAAGAAAAATGATTTTATCTACCAGTCATTGAATCCAAAAGTCACCCACAGCTCAGAGGGTAGAGAAGCCCACCTCGTTCCACATGAGCTTGGAGTCGTCTTCTAGCTGATATGGGTCACACAGCTTTGGCTGAGGAGCTCTCATTTAGGCTCCTAGACCCTAACTTGTTTTTTTTTTTTTTTAAAGATTTATTTATTTATTTATTTAGGGCAGGGGTCGGGTTGGGGAGGGAGGGGAGCGGGCGGGCCACTTCTATTGGTCTTTCATTTCTCCATTTTCACCCATCTTTGTTCTTTGGCTCCTGTGGGCCTCCCAACGCGGTGGCATCTGTCGTTGCAGAGCGCCGGCTCTGGGCGCATGCGCTCCAGAGCTCCGGCTCGGTGATGGGACACATTGGTCCAGCCGCTCCGCGGCACGTGGGATCTTCGCAGGCCAGGGATCGAACTGGCGCCCCTTGCACTGCAAGGTGGTGTCCTTACCCACTGGACCACCAGAGGAAGCCCCCTAACTTGTTTTTGTAGAAGTTTTCTGGAACATGGCTCACATAGAAGAGAGTCAAATTTTTAAATGCAGAAGAAAGATAAATTGAGAGTAGAAATGTCGGCGGGGAGGGACTTCCCTGGCAGTCCTGTGGTTGAGACTCTGCTTCCAATGTAGGAGGCAGGGCTGTGATTCTTGGTCAGAGAACTAAGACCTCCCATGCTGCAAGGCGTAGGCCCCCCTCCACCAAAAAAACAAGGAAAAAAAATGTGTGTGTGTACCTCCTTACACATTCTCCTTTTTTCTTTATAGCCCACCTCTGTTTAAGTCTAGTGTCCATTTTTTTTTAACTGACTTATTTTCTAAAAAATGCATCAATTTACTTAAACAAAACAAGCAACAATTCATTTGTTTCTTCTGCTTCCCAACCCCCATTTCCAAGCAACCACCAGTCTGTTCTCAATAGCTCTGACCTTGCTTGGTTGATTCGTTTATTTTAGATCCCATACTTTATAACAGGTGAAGTTTAAACCATTTACAAATACTTAAACAATTTCTGTATGTTTGGTCTTCACTCTTTCATCTTTTTCTCTATTCTTTGGAGGATGTTCTTGGGTGAGGAGAGGTTCTAGTTCTGTCTTTGCTATTTCTCTGATCTTATATTCTGTGTCATATTCATTGTGGTTTGTTTGACTTTATTTTCCAGTATGAATGAAAGTCCTATGTCCTGTTTTTCAGTCTTTTAAGGAATAAACTATAATATCTGTTATCAAAGTCAATAGTAAAGTCATGTCAACCTTTTAACTTGATCTGGTATAAAAAGGAAAATTAGGTGTGTTTTACTCACTCCACTCAGGTTTTGGTAATGTAACTTACAGATGAGAACCATTATTTTTCTCTTTCTTTTTTCTTTTTTAAATTATAAAAATATGATAACACATTTACAGGAAATTTAGAAAATATAGAACAAAGTTGCATATAGTTCCACTATTATTACAATTATTTTTTAAGTAGATAAATTAAGATTTTTAGTTGGAGTTTCAATATCAAACTTTCAAAAAGTAGTAGAATGAACAGATAGAAAACTACAAGGGAATAGTAGACCTGAAAAGCACTATGAACCAATTCAACATAATTAAGATTTATACAGTTTTCACACACAGAAAAGTGCAAATTCTGTGGGGTTCCCATAGACTATCAATCAGAAAACACTGGAACATATCCAGGGACAAAGCAAAGTGCAAAAATTTCATGGTCTACAGGTATTGAGGACTCCGTTGGTAGCTCAGTGGTAAAGAATCCGCCTGCAATGCAGGAGTCACGGGAGAGGAGGTTTGATCCCTGGGTCAGGAAGATCCCCTGGAGGAGGAGATGGCACCCCACTCCAGTGTTCTTGCCTGGAGAATCCCATGGACAGAGGAGCCTGGCAGGCTTCAATTCATAGGGTCTCAAAGAGTTGGACACAACTGAGTGACTGAGCTTAGCACTATATTCCAAAAATGACCAGCTCACCTACAAAACGATATCCAGTGCTAGCCCAGGAGGTCAGCTTGTGCTGTCATCGCTGTCCTGGTTGTCCTCGATGTCCGAGTGAGGTGTAAACATTTTATGAAATTAGTCCAGTGCTGAGCATCTGTGCATCGTCTCTTTTCCTCCTCTCACACACAGTGAGATAGATACTATCAATCTCCCAGTGAGTTTAAGTTACTTGCCCAGGATTACACAACTGGTGGACCAAAAATTCTATCCCATTTCATCTATCTGAAGCACAGGTTTTGAAACATCCTGCGGTGGCATCTCTCCTAGTTTTCTGATAATTCCTCTATGTATCTTTTGAATCCTAATAAACCCACTGTTGTTCTCCATCTGGCCATGACATCATTTGCAAATTTAGCACCTGTGGCTTTCACTGACTTCTTCTTTCTCCTCTGTCTTAAGCATGCTTTGTCCCAGGGCCATCAGTCTGCTTCTACAAAAATCTTGTTAGTCATGTGATAGTCTTTGTCCAAGGTTTCAAGGAAACAAAAATGAAAGAGCATGCCAGAAATAACTCTTCAATACCCTGACAATCATCTGTGGCAGGAAATGTCATTTCTAAGTGGATCCCATTTCAAGCAGTTCTCTCGTGATGCCAACTCAGAAAATTGGATTATACTGTCCTCCCTAGGCTATCATCTTTTCTAAAAAAGTATCAAATGCCAGAGATTCCTTTTCTATCTTACTTTGTGTTGTCAGTGGCTTTGTATGATTATTTGCCGTATCAATATAGCCTTAAATTTCTAGTGTCATTTGAGGAACATAGTTTCTATTTAATATAGTGCAACTTTCTCCCTCTCTCCAAAGAGAGACTGCAATTTTTCAGCAGTGTTCACAGTCTCTCTTGATTTTATATCACAAGGAATATTCATGAGTAAGCTATCAATATCCAAACAGGCTACATTAAATTTTGCTCTTGGGGGAAAGCTGTGTGAGGGTCAAACAGGCAATTAAGATCTTGTCTGCTGTTAAAAAGGATGATGTTGACTTCCCCCCTGCAAAAGAGACTCCAGATGGAAACTGAAATTTACCAAAGATAAAACCATTCTCTGTTTCTTCAGGGCTGAAGTTTAGCATTCGTTAAACTCTTAAAATGTTCAGAAGATGCTTGTTCAGGTCCTTCAAAGATTTATGATGCTACCAGCTACTGTCTGCCTCCTTCTCCCCAAATCTGAGATGAGTAAGTGAATATTTTCTCTGCCGAAGCATTTAGAAAGGGCGGTTGCTTTCATGCCAGGCATTTTTATAAAATCAAATAATAAAGTGGGTCTTAAATTTTTTGTTTCTCTCAAATTTCATGAGCTTAAAAGAATTTCCATTGAGACTTTTATTTCTTATGCTGAAGCTTTAATAACTCCATTAAAGCTCTTACTTTTCCCCCTTGATACCCAGCTGTGTATATTTGGGTGTGGAATGTAATTTTCTTTGGCCACAGCTAAAAGGAAGCTTCTTGAAATGTTCCATTTCTTCCAAAATGTGAAACACAAACAAGCTTCTTTTGGGAAAACAAGTGACATGTATTGACTAGTTCAGACTTGTCCCATCTCCTTGTATTACAGGGTGCTGCGGGGCCGTAGGGGAAGGGTATCTCTTATCACTCAGTGATTTTGTAAATATCGACCATGAGATTTTAGTTTGGGGTCTAATTTCTTTCATGTATTTTTCTGGTGAAGATTCAGGTAGATTCTATGACTGTCCCACAGTGTTGCTGTCCTCCCTAGGCTATCATCTTTTCTAAAAAAGTATCAAATGCCAGAGATTCCTTTTCTATCTTACTTTGTGTTGTCAGTGGCTTTGTATGATTATTTGCCGTATCAATATAGCCTTAAATTTCTAGTGTCATTTGAGGAACATAGTTTCTATTTAATATAGTGCAACTTTCTCCCTCTCTCCAAAGAGAGACTGCAATTTTTCAGCAGTGTTCACAGTCTCTCTTGATTTTATATCACAAGGAATATTCATGAGTAAGCTATCAATATCCAAACAGGCTACATTAAATTTTGCTCTTGGGGGAAAGCTGTGTGAGGGTCAAACAGGCAATTAAGATCTTGTCTGCTGTTAAAAAGGATGATGTTGACTTCCCCCCTGCAAAAGAGACTCCAGATGGAAACTGAAATTTACCAAAGATAAAACCATTCTCTGTTTCTTCAGGGCTGAAGTTTAGCATTCGTTAAACTCTTAAAATGTTCAGAAGATGCTTGTTCAGGTCCTTCAAAGATTTATGATGCTACCAGCTACTGTCTGCCTCCTTCTCCCCAAATCTGAGATGAGTAAGTGAATATTTTCTCTGCCGAAGCATTTAGAAAGGGCGGTTGCTTTCATGCCAGGCATTTTTATAAAATCAAATAATAAAGTGGGTCTTAAATTTTTTGTTTCTCTCAAATTTCATGAGCTTAAAAGAATTTCCATTGAGACTTTTATTTCTTATGCTGAAGCTTTAATAACTCCATTAAAGCTCTTACTTTTCCCCCTTGATACCCAGCTGTGTATATTTGGGTGTGGAATGTAATTTTCTTTGGCCACAGCTAAAAGGAAGCTTCTTGAAATGTTCCATTTCTTCCAAAATGTGAAACACAAACAAGCTTCTTTTGGGAAAACAAGTGACATGTATTGACTAGTTCAGACTTGTCCCATCTCCTTGTATTACAGGGTGCTGCGGGGCCGTAGGGGAAGGGTATCTCTTATCACTCAGTGATTTTGTAAATATCGACCATGAGATTTTAGTTTGGGGTCTAATTTCTTTCATGTATTTTTCTGGTGAAGATTCAGGTAGATTCTATGACTGTCCCACAGTGTTGCTGTCATCCTATGGCATAATCACCTTCTTAATCATATTTTAAAGTATTTTCCAAGGGAGGGATAGATTATAAAATTCACATTGTCATGATGAATTTTCTTGAGTGAAACAGCGGAGGAAAGAAAGGTATGCCTGTATTCTAAGAAGTTTGTCTAAAGGCACTTTCTATGATGATGCTAAAGCAGAAGGCAGCTGTGGGCCATCTGACCCCAAATGCCCAGTGAGTTATTCACTGGAAAATGAAATTTGATCGATTTGTGAACAGTGGACCAAACTGTTACTGAGTAAATGGAGGCGTTCCTTGGCAAGTTCTGAAAAGAGATGTGGCATTTTGAATGAACTTGAAATTGATTTATCAGAATGCCTTTCCAGGACAGAAACTCATGGGGAAGAGAAACATATGGGAGTGGAATCAAAATTGAACAGGAGGGCTTCCCTGGTGGTCCATTGGGTAGACAGTCTGCCTTGCAGTGCAAGGGGCACCAGTTCGATCCCTGGCCCGGGGAGATCTCACGTGCTGCGGAGTGGCTGGACTGGTGTGTCCAGTTACGAGCCAGAGCTCTGGAGTGCATGTGCCCAGAGCTGGTGCCCTGTAATGAGAGAGGCCGCTGCAATGCGAGGCCCGCATGGGCCGAAGAATAAAGATGGATGAAAATAAATAAATAAATAACCAATAAAAGAGGCCAAAATTAAAAAAAAAAAAAATTGAACAGGATATGGGCAATAGAGAAAAAGGAGAAAGTCCAGATAGAAGTAGAAGAGAGGAGGGCTTCCCTGGTTGCTCAGTGGTAAAGAATCCCCCTGCCAATGCAGGAGACATGGGTTCGATTCCTCATCTAAGATCTCACATGCTGAGGAGCCCATATGCCACAGCTACTGAGCCTGTGCCCTAGAGGCCAGGAGCCACAACTACTGAAGCCCACGCACCCTAGAGCCCGTGCTCTGCAAGGGGAGAAGCCACTGTAATGAAAAGCCAGGGTACAGCAACTAGAGAAAAGTCCTGGCAACAACAAAGATTCAGCACAGCCATAAATACAAGTAAATAAAAATTTTACAAAGAAGTAGAAGAGGGGGAAGCACCAAGAAAATTTAGGAAGTCAGCTGTCAGATTTTTGCACATTTCATAAAACAAGCAAGCAAAAACAAAAGAAGTAGGAACTCAGAAATGAGAAAAGCTGTTCTGAATCTTGGGTTTTACTAAGTTCAGGAAAAAATAAATTCATATAAATATGAGCAACAAGTACAACTCAGTCATGTCCATTCAGAGTTAATACTAGAAAGAATAAGGATCAAGGTAATATCCTTGAAGATGATGAATGCACGCCAGAAATGCAAGCCCAGAAAACTATAGCCCACTATTTCAAAATGAGCAAAATGACGTTTGGAAAATGATACATGACATGAAATAACAATATGCATTCAAACTGGAAAACCTTAAAAGGAAACACCAATTCAGGAAAGATTTAGAAATAAAATAACTATAAAGAGTGCAATGTATTATCAACAAGCAAGAACTCAGTGAACATTGTTTACATGCTCCTTACTGAAAAATATACCAGAGCATGAGCTTTAGATCCTCGAAGGAACTAGAGAGACATTTACATAAAGCCTTCTGGGGAGCATTATGTTTGCCGTTATTTGTAGAATGAATTCTGAATGGAGGTTAAAAAGAGAGAGTGTTTACAGGTGTGTATCTGCTGTGACCCTGTAGATATGGTACAATAATTTTAAAAAGGGAAGTAGTGAGAAAGGCATATGAAAGAAACTTTTAACTTGTTTTTAATAATAATACTTATATTTGTAGCATTGGCACTGGTATTCTGAAGTTGGTGTATACTGTGAACTGAAGCAAATGAATAATCCTCTGGTTCTGAGGATTCATCGGGATTCTTAGTGGGAGCAAAGGAGATCTGACACAGAAAAGGGAGGTATAGTCCTTCATTTAAATTAGACATAGCTGTATCATCTCATGAAGTATTTTATCTTTTAATTACATACATATAAATGAGAACATAGGAATATAACTATATAACTATATAACTATATAACTATATATATATATATATATATATATATATATATATATTAACCCTTCCCTCAAAAAGCCTAGAAACAATGACCTACCCACAAGTGGTCTTAAGATTTCATTTCCTATTCAAAGAAATCATGATTGATGCCAAATCTGAGACAGAGAAAAAGGCCAATAAGCCTAGAATATTCTGGACCACTAAAGACCACTAAAGCTATGTCAAAAAGATTTGTTGACCAACCTGAATAGGCTCCCAGTCCACCCATATGGCACAATATTTGCTCCAATAAGACTAACAATTGAAAGGACTTAAAATCCATCAAATATGTTTTAGGTCCATGAGTGAATAGTAATAGTTTTAACCCAAACTAACTGGCTAACTTCAAGGGCTTTCGTTATCATAAAAGCTAAAAAGATGGATGTATATATTCTATTTTTCCTATAGGAACTGTCCTACTGGGTCACCAAAGAGTGCATGAGGGACAACATTCTCCATCATAAAAGCATTCCAATTAGAAGTGAAAAAGAAATGTGGAATTAGAACATCACCAGCTTGAAATCCCCACGGAATGAACAGACCTAGGCATTATGGATTAATAACTGCAAACATCACAAAAAAGAGACAGTAGCCATGGTCTCCTAATGAGAGAGCATGGCACACCGATAGTCTTGCCAGTGCAAATTGGAGTCCATTCAAGCTTTTGGCTCTGGCTGGAATTTTCAAGAAACATATAAGAAAGGGGGATGTCCTGATAGCAAGATAAGCACACAACCAACAAAATCCACACTGTTGGAAGCCACAGGTTAGACTGCATGGGTTTTTCAATGCATGAATATAAGGAAAAGAGAGATGGAGGTAATTCTGAAAATTAAAAGAGATTTAAAAGATATGTCGAATAACTTTTTAAATGGCAAGATGAAACCAGTGTGTAGGCATACATAAATATGAAAAAACTAAACGAAACCGAAGCAGTGATTACTGTAAAAGTCAAAGTGGAGGGGGGCTGTGATTGAGAAGGGGTATCTGGGTGGCTGATGGAGTTCAGTTTCTTGACCTGTCTGGTGGTTACAAGGACGCTCAGCATTTAATAATCTGCAGCGCTCTGCATTTGTTTTGTGTGCTTCTCGGTTTTTAGTCTTTAAGGGAGGTGCTAGTGTCTCTTTCGGAGAGGCGAGGCAGGTTGCTCTGTCTCCTTTAGCCCCGACTGAATCAGGTACAGGAGGAGGAGCTCAGGGCTGTGGGTCTCAGAGACCCCTCAGGGAGCTCTAGGGTGCAGCCAGGGCGGGGCAGTCTCAGGCGCACCATCGTTCTCCAAGTATTGGACCAGCAGTTTTAGACCACCTGGGAAATTGCAAGAAACACATTGTCCTCATGTGAGAACACACTAGAAATGCCAATTCTTAAGCCTTACTTTACCCTTGAAATTAGAAACCCTGGTGGTGGGCATAACAACATGGTTTTAACAGGTCTTCCTGGCGATGCAGAGGCAAGCTCTAGTCTGAACACTTAATAAAAACCTACCTCTCCTCTTGTTCTGAGTTGTAGCTGCACAGATTTATATGACTGTCAAAGCTTACTGACTAAGTACTTATAGTTGGCACATTTTATTTTGTAGGTCCCAATAAAAAAAAAAAAAAAAAAAAACCCTACCTCTCCTAGGGGTAGGGGTATAAAAATATTAATTAGGGGTTCTATTGACAACAAACCATGAATCGATGCTCATTTGAGTTCTTAGGACATGGTCACCTCTGAGCCCATTAGGAGGAGGTAAGCACAGTGGAGGCTTATGCCCCAGAGGCTTAGGTCTTGGCCCTGAAGACTATTTCTTACTTACCAGGGCAGGTTTTTTCACGGTCTTCATCTGTGCTGTGTGTAAGTTAAAAAGTCTGAAAGGTGCTGTTTTTCCTCTCAAAGTACCTTGTGGAAGATCTGGCTTTAAAATGGGGCAGCGTTATTCCATGTGTTATTATTTGCAGAGGGAGGTATTTCCTAAGTGGCGTCAGAGAAAAAAGGATCGTTGTTCTCCCTGGGATCGCCTTGGGCCTCCGGAGGCACTCACTAGCAAGAGCAGGGTGTGTTATCTTGGCCAGGCCCTAGGAAGGCACAGCTGTTGCTCAGTCGTGAAGTCGTGTCCGGCTCTTCGTGACCCCATGGACTGCAGCATGTTTCTTGACTTGGTGGTTCCCTCTTTTGCAGCGCTCTGCATTTGTTTGTGTGCTTCTCGGTTTTTAGTCTTTAAGGGAGGTGCTAGTGTCTCTTTCGGAGAGGCGAGGCAGGTTGCTCTGTCTCCTTTAGCCCCGACTGAATCAGGTACAGGAGGAGGAGCTCAGGGCTGTGGGTCTCAGAGACCCCTCAGGGAGCTCTAGGGTGCAGCCAGGGCGGGGCAGTCTCAGGCGCACCATCGTTCTCCAAGTATTGGACCAGCAGTTTTAGACCACCTGGGAAATTGCAAGAAACACATTGTCCTCATGTGAGAACACACTAGAAATGCCAATTCTTAAGCCTTACTTTACCCTTGAAATTAGAAACCCTGGTGGTGGGCATAACAACATGGTTTTAACAGGTCTTCCTGGCGATGCAGAGGCAAGCTCTAGTCTGAACACTTAATAAAAACCTACCTCTCCTCTTGTTCTGAGTTGTAGCTGCACAGATTTATATGACTGTCAAAGCTTACTGACTAAGTACTTATAGTTGGCACATTTTATTTTGTAGGTCCCATTAAAAAAAAAAACCCTACCTCTCCTAGGGGTAGGGGTATAAAAATATTAATTAGGGGTTCTATTGACAACAAACCATGAATCGATGCTCATTTGAGTTCTTAGGACATGGTCACCTCTGAGCCCATTAGGAGGAGGTAAGCACAGTGGAGGCTTATGCCCCAGAGGCTTAGGTCTTGGCCCTGAAGACTATTTCTTACTTACCAGGGCAGGTTTTTTCACGGTCTTCATCTGTGCTGTGTGTAAGTTAAAAAGTCTGAAAGGTGCTGTTTTTCCTCTCAAAGTACCTTGTGGAAGATCTGGCTTTAAAATGGGGCAGCGTTATTCCATGTGTTATTATTTGCAGAGGGAGGTATTTCCTAAGTGGCGTCAGAGAAAAAAGGATCGTTGTTCTCCCTGGGATCGCCTTGGGCCTCCGGAGGCACTCACTAGCAAGAGCAGGGTGTGTTATCTTGGCCAGGCCCTAGGAAGGCACAGCTGTTGCTCAGTCGTGAAGTCGTGTCCGGCTCTTCGTGACCCCATGGACTGCAGCATGTCAGGCTTCCCTATCCTTTGTCATCTCCCGGAGTTTGCTCAGATTCATGTCCATCGGGTCAGTGTAACTATCCAGCCATCTCATCCTCCGTCACATCGTTCTCCTTGAAGCTTTGCCCCGATTGAACGAGAGTACCCGTGTCATCCTCCCTCAGCCCCTAGGGACCTCCATTCTACTCTTGGTGTCTATGAACTTGACTGTTTCAGATTCCACATGTAAGAGAGGTCCTGCAGGGCTTTTTCCTTTATCTTATTTATTTAACTTACTATGATGTCCTCTGGATTCATCCATGTTGTCACAGATGACAAAGTTTCTTCTTTACTGAGACTGAATAATATTCCATTGTATGTGCATATCACATGTCAGTATCCATTCATTTGCTGATGGATATTGACTTATGTCTATATCTTATTAAGAGGCCATTTAGAGGCCTTTCTCCTTTTCAGTATGGCTTTACGTGAGGAAAAATAGACTTGGTGGTGCAGGGAGATAAAAGACATGGGAAAAACAGATAGAAACAGGGAAATTTGTACAACGAGCTGTAATTTGGCCCCACTAGCCATCACCCAGAGATTACTATTTCGTTAATATTTTGATACATTTCCTTCTAATATTAGTATATATTTTCTATACTTGGGAAACATTCTTCCTATATCACTAAAAATTGTTAACTTTATTGCTTAAAGAAAGACAGAATATCAATGTTTGGTGAAGATGCAGGAATGTGGCAGCACAGCCAGTAGGTGTATGACTTAATACAACCACATTGGAAAACAATTTGGAAATCTTAAGAGAAGCTAAATTTGCACAAATGTTTTGACCCAGCAATTCCATCTTTAGATTTATGCTCTAGAAAAACTCTAATGTTCCTAAAAATAAGGGGTTAAGTACAAAAGTGATTTTTAGAACATTGTTCAAAAAATTCAGTGAGCAACTGCTATGTTCTCGGTGTTAAATACATGGCAATGTATTTTTGAAGCAAAACCTTGTCCTTATAAGGTCATGCATACAGGCAGAGAAAAGACAAATGAACAACAACAAAAAGAAAGTATGTGATTGGAGGTGTTAATAAGTGACATTTAGAAAAACAAAGCCAGTTAAGAGGAATGGGGAGAGATGGCGATTTGGTCTAAGGTAGCCATCTGAAGGCCTCACTGAGGAGATGTCAAGTTGACATTTAAACAGAGACTCAAAGGCCGTGAGGGAGTCAGTCATGCGGGTGCCTGGGGGAGGGCTCTCCTGGCAGGGGGACCAGCCTCAGTCCCACCCATTTTCTTACTGCTACCTGAGTGGTCTTCATAGTGTGCAGACCTCCTCACATTTCTACTTTTATGCAAGTTTGTGTCTTTGATTACGTGGCATTTAGGAATAAGAGGAGTCCTGGATGGTTCTGGGTTCCAAATGCCAGTCACTACAAGAATGGTGGTCATGTTCAGTGGGAAGTAGGGGTCAGGGTTGGAATGGGGCGTGATGTC
This sequence comes from Tragulus kanchil, assembly GCA_022376925.1. Classification (NCBI taxonomy): domain Eukaryota; kingdom Metazoa; phylum Chordata; class Mammalia; order Artiodactyla; family Tragulidae; genus Tragulus; species Tragulus kanchil. Next base: position 167,038,594 of record JAIOJX010000005.1, read on the forward strand.
AGTTGATTTGGGCTATGTAACCAGGACTGCTAGTATCCTATACAGGGTGGACAAGAGGTGGGTAACATGGTGGAAGGAAGAACAAGACCATCGTAGGAACACTTGAAAAAGAGTTGAAAAATCCAAATTTTATTTCCATCTTAGCTATCAACTTGCTTCCCCTTTCTAGGTGTTTCCTCATGTGTACGATTTATGGTTTGTATCACATGGACTCCAGGGATCACTTCAGGGCTAGAATTGTACATTGTATGGGATTCTCTGTATGGGATTCTACATCAGGCTTTTGTTAGTGATTCTCAAGATGGTACTTGGGGAGTAGGCAGTGGTTTGGTCAGAGAGGTGGATGTAACAGTGACCAAGAGTGAACTCAGGTTCCCTTGGAGTGACCCCATGGCCAGCCCCCTCTCCTGGCTGTTGCTCCTAGGCAGCACATGGGACTCTAGAAGTGGGATGTTAATGGGGATTTCACACGACACACACCCACACAGACACGAGTCTATATTCAAATGTTCAAATAAGTTTGAAAAAAACTATACTAAATAAAGTTAGATGACACTTGTATAACTTTGCAAGCTTTTAATATGCTCATTTTCTCTCTAGGATGTTAAGTTATTGGATATAGTTTTTAAAAGAAAGGCAATGTATTTTTGAAGCAAAACCTTGTCCTTATAAGGTCATGGCAGAGAAAAGACAAATGAACAACAACAAAAAGAAAGTATGTGATTGGAGGTGTTAATAAGTGACATTTAGAAAAACAAAGCCAGTTAAGAGGAATGGGGAGAGATGGCGATTTGGTCTAAGGTAGCCATCTGAAGGCCTCACTGAGGAGATGTCAAGTTGACATTTAAACAGAGACTCAAAGGCCGTGAGGGAGTCAGTCATGCGGGTGCCTGGGGGAGGGCTCTCCTGGCAGGGGGACCAGCCTCAGTCCCACCCATTTTCTTACTGCTACCTGAGTGGTCTTCATAGTGTGCAGACCTCCTCACATTTCTACTTTTATGCAAGTTTGTGTCTTTGATTACGTGGCATTTAGGAATAAGAGGAGTCCTGGATGGTTCTGGGTTCCAAATGCCAGTCACTACAAGAATGGTGGTCATGTTCAGTGGGAAGTAGGGGTCAGGGTTGGAATGGGGCGTGATGTCAGTTGATTTGGGCTATGTAACCAGGACTGCTAGTATCCTATACAGGGTGGACAAGAGGTGGGTAACATGGTGGAAGGAAGAACAAGACCATCGTAGGAACACTTGAAAAGAGTTAAAAAATCCAAATTTTATTTCCATCTTAGCTATCAACTTGCTTCCCCTTTCTAGGTGTTTCCTCATGTGTACGATTTATGGTTTGTATCACATGGACTCCAGGGATCACTTCAGGGCTAGAATTGTACATTGTATGGGATTCTCTGTATGGGATTCTACATCAGGCTTTTGTTAGTGATTCTCAAGATGGTACTTGGGGAGTAGGCAGTGGTTTGGTCAGAGAGGTGGATGTAACAGTGACCAAGAGTGAACTCAGGTTCCCTTGGAGTGACCCCATGGCCAGCCCCCTCTCCTGGCTGTTGCTCCTAGGCAGCACATGGGACTCTAGAAGTGGGATGTTAATGGGGATTTCACACGCACACACACACCCACACAGACACACGAGTCTATATTCAAATGTTCAAATAAGTTTGAAAAACACTATACTAAATAAAGTTAGATGACACTTGTATAACTTTGCAAGCCTTTAATATGCTCATTTTCTCTCTAGGATGTTAAGTTATTGGATATAGTTTTTTAAAAAGAAAGGCAGGATGTTGTAACCAGGCAAATCTCAGCATGCAGAATGGGGAGGGGGCAGCCGACCCCCTGCAAGCTTGTTGAGAGCCTTCAGGGACCCCTTCCGTGAGATGTCTCTTGGTGAAGCCATTGAGGATGAAGATCAGGAGGGAAATCCACTTTTATCTTCTGCACCTAAGTGCCTCTCAAAGGCTGAAGGATGTTTCTGTGGACTGGGCATGCCCATCTGCCCCCTGCATCCTAAAAAGAGAGCTGACTTCCGAGTCCACTTGGCTCCCATGAGCTAGGTGGTGGTAACCACTTGGGCATTCACCACCCAGCACACATCTTCCTTACTCCTCTTCTGTCTCCTTGGTTCATTTCTTTTTCTGTGGGCACTTAGGCTTTTGCAGCAAAGAATAATGAGGACCCTGAGGACTTTTAGCTCTAAACGCTGGGATTGATTCAGAAGGTTTGTCACCAAGCAGCAAAATGCCTGAGTGCTGTGGTTGCTGTCCACATCGTTTCAGCCAAAGGCAGGCTCGGGTAGTGGCCTCTTATGCCTCTAGCACCAGGGGGTATGTGGGGACTGATTGCTGACTGTGTCCATGGTTCCTGGTTATTTTGTGCATGGGATGAATGCCATTAGTCAGAAACAAAACTTCCTCCCTGCGAGCTCTTTGTTAAATCCAATCAACGCACACTGGCCGAGCACTTAGGAAAGTGGATGCCTGCTGTTTTGTCTCTCTCTTGTCCCTTCCCTTGGTGAAACTGTACCTCTCCACTTAATGAATTCCAAAACCTACTTATCATAATTCTTATAGGACTCTGGGAGGGCAGAAAGCCCTTGGATAAAGGATTTCCTGAAGCCAGGAGAGCAACTAGCAATTATAGAGAGGGCCATGGCTGTGCCATCCTGGGTAGGACACACCAGGTGGGCAGAGGCATGGGGTGGGAAATCGCACACAGTGCCTGAAATCTTGTATTAGGACTTGTTTGAGGACTTGTATTAGGCATGGAGTCACTTGGGAACTGGGGTCTCTCTGGGGGATGACTGCCTAATTCATCTCTGTGTCCCCTGGCATTAGTAGGAGGCCAACAGATATGAAAACCCTCAATAGGTCAACAATCAATAGCTGCCACTGCTCACATACTGTACACTAGACTTAGTGCTAAACACATCGTCCCCTAGGCAGTAGGTACTGAAATCATCTTTCCTGTTAGACAAGAAAAGAGGGGAGAAGAGAGCTGAAGTTGCTTTCTGCGGGTGCCATAGCTACAGGTGGCAGAAAAATAATGGAGTCCAGATCCCACAAACTCTTGACTCTAGGCTGTGGGGAGAGAAGGTGAAGAGGAAATGCCTTAGAGAATTGGGTGTGGAGGGAAATTCCTTCCTGCCTGCCAGAATCCTTGTCCTCAGCCTGCCTCTGGGGCCCCTTTGAAAACTGTCTCCTCATCCTAGAACTCCAGGACCTTGGTGTCCTGGCTGTGGTCCATGCCTTTCCCCATCCTCTTGTTATTCAGTAGCTTAGTCTTGTCCAGTTCTTTGCGAGCCCATGGACTGCATCACCCCAGGTATTCCTAGCCTTCACGACCTCCCGGCATCTGCTCAAACTCACGTCCATTGATTTAGTGATGCCATCCAGGCATCTCATTCTCTGTCTCACCTCCTTCTCCTCCTGCTCTCAGTTTTTTACCATCTTAAGTCAGAGCAGATAACCGCATGGTATTTTGTCCCCAAGGATATGGCCCTTAGAGACACTGAGAGGCAATGGGGTATCAAATCTTCTCACATTTTATCATGGAAGGCAGTGTTTTTCCTGGGGTTTCTGGGCAAGGTCTTTCCAGAAGGGAAACTGTTAATAACATGCCTGATATACTGATGAATGTTTTTCTTCACCTTTGATGTAGTGTATTTTGTAGTTGATCTTCTCAGGTGGTACTAGTGATAAAGAACTTATTTGCCAATGCAAGAGATGTAAGAGACACAGATTTGATTCCTGGGTTGGGAATATCCCCTGGAGGAGGAAATAGCAATCCACTCCAGTAGTCTTGCCTGATAAATCCCATGGACAATGGAACCTGGCTGGCTACAATCCTTGAGGTCTCACAGAGTTGGACACCACTGAATGAGCACATTTTAGCCAGTATTTTCAGCAGCAAATATCAAATAAAATTTAGCAAAGCTGAGATTTCTATCTATAGACTTAATACTTGTCAACTGGCAACCATCTCTTGAATTACACAAACACAAATTCAGCAATTCGTTTTTCTCAATCAATAATATAAAAATAGCAGTGAAATAATTGCCTTTATCATTCTCACTGAGTTTAAATGAGGGCATTCAGGTTTTTCCAGAATTATTTTCTTCATCCGTGTGTCTTACCTGCCTTTGAGAAATATCCCTCCACCCCAAATGTTTTTCATTTGTTATTTTCATTAACACTTTTAGTTTAACTTTACATTAAATAAAGTAGTCTTAAATAAAAATAGTTTTAGTTTCATTAAAACTTTTCATTTAGCTCATTAACTGGGTCCTTTCCCTACTGGGGAAAACACGTTGAAAATGATAATTAAAAGCTCCAAAGATGTAATAATAACCTGGAGCTTTTCTGGTCTAGGATATAATAGCGATTTTCCTCCTCTTGTCAGGGTTGGCAGCAGAATACCAATGTGAAGTGCTGAAATTTTCTATTTGCATCACCTCTGTGGGTAAGGGCCTTCTGTTCTGTTCTGGGCGAGTATCTTCCTGTTTTGGAGGGGGGGAGAGAAAATGATTTTGTTCTTTTTGTTTTTGTAGTGGGGAGCGGGTTGGGGAGGCGGGGGGTGGGCGGGCCACTTTTATTGGTCTTTCATTTATCTATTTCATACATCTTTGTTCTTTGGCCTGCGTGGGCCTCTCATCGCAGTGGCCTCTGTTGTCGCAGAGCACCGGCGGTGGGCACATGTGCTCCAGAGCTCCAGCTCGGTAATTGGACACATCTGTACAGCCGCTCCACGGCCCGTGAGATCTTCCCAGGCCAGGAATCGAACCAGCGCCCCTTGCACTGCAAGGCGGTGTCCTTACCCACTGGACCACCAGGAAAGCCCTGAGAAAATGATTTTGATACAAGTATATCTCCATACTTTAATTTCAGAGCTTACATCCTGTCCTGTCCCCACTTTGAAATGTATTTGGCTCAAGAAGATGCCACCAAAATGAGTTACATTAATTTATCTTTCTGGATGAAGGTGTTTCTAACAGAGCAATTATTTATTTGCCTAGACTAAACATTCACCTCATTTCCATCCAAAGCCTCTTCTACTTTGCTTGCAAAATGGACAATACGAAATTGGTTATCTCAGTTCTGAGAACAGAGAATGTGTTTAAATTACATAAAAGATCCTTCAAGCCAAGGCATCTAGAGTGACTAGAGATATTTTAAAAAAGCAGTGAAATAATTGCCTTTATCATTCTCACTGAGTTTAAATGAGGGCTGCCAATTTTTTTGTTGTTCCCAGAAATATCCCTCCACCCCAAATGTTTTTCATTTGTTATTTTCATTAACACTTTTAGTTTAACTTTACATTAAATAAAGTAGTCTTAAATAAAAATAGTTTTAGTTTCATTAAAACTTTTCATTTAGCTCATTAACTGGGTCCTTTCCCTACTGGGGAAAACACGTTGAAAATGATAATTAAAAGCTCCAAAGATGTAATAATAACCTGGAGCTTTTCTGGTCTAGGATATAATAGCGATTTTCCTCCTCTTGTCAGGGTTGGCAGCAGAATACCAATGTGAAGTGCTGAAATTTTCTATTTGCATCACCTCTGTGGGTAAGGGCCTTCTGTTCTGTTCTGGGCGAGTATCTTCCTGTTTTAGAGGGATGGAGAGAAAATGATTTTGTTCTTTTTTTTTTTGTAGTGGGGAGCGGGTTGGGGAGGCGGGGGGTGGGCGGGCCACTTTTATTGGTCTTTCATTTATCTATTTCATACATCTTTGTTCTTTGGCCTGCGTGGGCCTCTCATCGCAGTGGCCTCTGTTGTCGCAGAGCACCGGCGGTGGGCACATGTGCTCCAGAGCTCCAGCTCGGTAATTGGACACATCTGTACAGCCGCTCCACGGCCCGTGAGATCTTCCCAGGCCAGGAATCGAACCAGCGCCCCTTGCACTGCAAGGCGGTGTCCTTACCCACTGGACCACCAGGAAAGCCCTGAGAAAATGATTTTGATACAAGTATATCTCCATACTTTAATTTCAGAGCTTACATCCTGTCCTGTCCCCACTTTGAAATGTATTTGGCTCAAGAAGATGCCACCAAAATGAGTTACATTAATTTATCTTTCTGGATGAAGGTGTTTCTAACAGAGCAATTATTTATTTGCCTAGACTAAACATTCACCTCATTTCCATCCAAAGCCTCTTCTACTTTGCTTGCAAAATGGACAATACGAAATTGGTTATCTCAGTTCTGAGAACAGAGAATGTGTTTAAATTACATAAAAGATCCTTCAAGCCAAGGCATCTAGAGTGATGGCTGCAAGCGTAGAGCAGCCAGAAGAAGGAGTTAGCATCGGGTCATTTGCTATCTCGGAGTGAATTTTATTCTATTTCCTCTTCTTAGTATAACCTTTCTCATGAAAATGAGTCCATTGAATCTTACTGTTTGATCTGTTCTCATTCTAATTGTGTGACTTTCTCACGTGACAAAAAAATTTGCAAATGGAAAATAGAAGTCAGGTATATTGTTTCTTAACAATATTGGGACTGAAAATAGTATAGGATGCTTCAGTTTTTAAGATCTTTTAAATTATACCCAGAACCGTGGTTAGGGAAAAATGAAATTGGCTTGGGGGACAATATAGAATCTCCATTTCATAGTTATCTCGCACTTGGTAAATTGTTCCGTAAAGCTAACAAAATTAGATTTCACCACTTCAACACAGGAACGCCATGGTAGTCGATATTCCCTGGCTCTTGTAAGATGGGATGGTAATAAAGTACAATTTGACATCTTACAATTACTGCTTAAAGATATTGAATGCAAACTTAATATCAACTATCTTCATTGGGTGATGACACTTATTGAATAGTTCAGGCTACAGTGCATTTAGAGGATATGACATTTGGGAATTTCACTGTTCTAACTAATACATTCACAGTACTATTTTCTCAGGTATCAGTGTTAGGCAGTACTTGTTGGTGTTTTGCTGTAGTATAAAGGACTACCACCTCTTTTACCATCACTACCAATTAGCCAGTAGAGCTGGACCACCAGGAAAGCCCTGAGAAAATGATTTTGATACAAGTATATCTCCATACTTTAATTTCAGAGCTTACATCCTGTCCTGTCCCCACTTTGAAATGTATTTGGCTCAAGAAGATGCCACCAAAATGAGTTACATTAATTTATCTTTCTGGATGAAGGTGTTTCTAACAGAGCAATTATTTATTTGCCTAGACTAAACATTCACCTCATTTCCATCCAAAGCCTCTTCTACTTTGCTTGCAAAATGGACAATACGAAATTGGTTATCTCAGTTCTGAGAACAGAGAATGTGTTTAAATTACATAAAAGATCCTTCAAGCCAAGGCATCTAGAGTGATGGCTGCAAGCGTAGAGCAGCCAGAAGAAGGAGTTAGCATCGGGTCATTTGCTATCTCGGAGTGAATTTTATTCTATTTCCTCTTCTTAGTATAACCTTTCTCATGAAAATGAGTCCATTGAATCTTACTGTTTGATCTGTTCTCATTCTAATTGTGTGACTTTCTCACGTGACAAAAAATTAGCAAATGGAAAATAGAAGTCAGGTATATTGTTTCTTAACAATATTGGGACTGAAAATAGTATAGGATGCTTCAGTTTTTAAGATCTTTTAAATTATACCCAGAACCGTGGTTAGGGAAAAATGAAATTGGCTTGGGGGACAATATAGAATCTCCATTTCATAGTTATCTCGCACTTGGTAAATTGTTCCGTAAAGCTAACAAAATTAGATTTCACCACTTCAACACAGGAACGCCATGGTAGTCGATATTCCCTGGCTCTTGTAAGATGGGATGGTAATAAAGTACAATTTGACATCTTACAATTACTGCTTAAAGATATTGAATGCAAACTTAATATCAACTATCTTCATTGGGTGATGACACTTATTGAATAGTTCAGGCTACAGTGCATTTAGAGGATATGACATTTGGGAATTTCACTGTTCTAACTAATACATTCACAGTACTATTTTCTCAGGTATCAGTGTTAGGCAGTACTTGTTGGTGTTTTGCTGTAGTATAAAGGACTACCACCTCTTTTACCATCACTACCAATTAGCCAGTAGAGCTGGATCACAACTCCTGGTAAATATGGTATATTTAGAATGCTTATATTGTGATCATCTACATTGTTTGCTATTGTACTGAGTGATTACATATGACTGTCGTCTCTCATACAGAGTTCTGTCTTCCTGACAGTTGTTAATTTGCATAATTTTCTATTGTTCTATTGCCGTTTCCCTCCTAGACTCACCTAAGGGTTTGTCATATTTAAAGAAAAGATCCATACCCATTGGATATTTGTCTTAGTCTGAGCTGCTGTAGCAAGGTACCAGAGACTGGTGGCTTATAAACAACAGAGATTAATTTCTCATAGCTCTGAGGTGCCAATTCTGATGAGGGCCTTCTTTCAAGTCACAGCCTGCTGACTTCGCATGGTGTCCTCACAGGGCAGAAAGGGTGAAAGAACTCCTGTGGGCACCCTTTCATTAGGACACTGATCCCATTCATGAGGGCTCCCTCCTCGTGACCCAAATGCCTCCTGAAGGCCCCTACCTCCTAATGCTGTCACACAGGAGCCTGGGACCTCAATATGTGACATTTGGAGGAGGGGACACAAGCGTTCAGCCCCTAACAAAAACCTGTCAGTCCGTTTTATCTGGGGACCTTTCACCCACTTCCCTCGATGTTCTTGCCCTAGTGTCCATGGATTGTTCTCTAGGACTCTGGCCAGAGGATCCTTGACTGCCCTTTACCATCTCCTGGATTGAATTTCAGTTTCCAATGTCTTCTTTGGTTTGCACTGTCATTTTGTGAAAGCATACTTTTCAGTAACTTTCTAAAGAAATGTGCATTTTGAGTAAACCTTTGAGTCCTTGCACTTAAAAAAAAAGTCTTTATTCATTCTCATCCTTAAGTCAGTGCAGAATTCTAGGTTGGAAATAACCTTCCCTGTTCATCTTTTACAGGACTTTCTCACCATTGTCTAGCACCCAGGGTTGCTACTGGAAAGTCTGATAACATTCTAACTCCTGCTACGTGGCATATAATATGCTATTTTTGCTCCCTGGAAGTTTTTGGTTTTCTTTTTGTTGTAGTATTCAGAAATATTATCGTGATGAGTTTTGTTATGGGTGTTTTGCTGTCCATAAGGCTGGACACTCAACAAACCTTGGTAGTCAGGAGACCCAGATTTAGTCCTGGGAAATTTTCTTGTGTTCTTTTCTTAATAATTTCTTTCTATCTAGTTTCTCTGACATCACACTTTAAACTCCTATTGCTTGGGGTCTCAGATATACACTGTCATTGCATTTCTCCTCTCTTCTATTATTCATATTTTGGTTTTATTTTCCTAGGTGACTTCTGGTTTATTGTTTAAAGCTATCTTCAAACCTTTCTCAGATTAAAAACCAATAGGTCCATGTAGGGCTTCCCTGGTGGCTCAGTGGTAGAGAATCTACCTTTAATGCTGGAGACACAGGTTTGATCCCTGGGTGGAGAGGATCCCTTGGAGAAGGAAATGGGAACCCACTCTAGCATTCTTGCCTGGGAATCCCGTGGACAGAGGAGTCTGGCTGACTTCAGTCCATGGGGTCTTAAAGAGTCAGATGTGACTGAGCAACTGAACAACAGAAAATTTGTATTTTCAAGAATTGTATCTTATTTTCAATTTGCTATTTTCTAAAAACATTTTGTTCTTGTTTTATGGCTATGAAAAGATGAAGAATGGCTTCTTCACCTCCCCAGTGACCATAAAGTAATAATTGTATTTTAAAAAAAACCTTTCTAAATCAACTATAATTCAATTAGAAACACTTTTACGACTGCTTCATCCTGTTTCCTTTCACCTTTATTTTCCTCAGATTACTTTCTTTGGTATTTCATTTTCCTCTATTTTCACTCCTTTTCTTAAGGGATGGACTCAGTTGGATCTCTGCTTAGGTAGTAGGGGCAGAAGGCTGGCTAACTGGTAAGTTCCAATGTGGGTGATCAGCTGGCTATCGCTGGGGAAACTCAGAATGTTTGGTAGGTGACAGTGTTTTCTCTGGGACATATGAATGTTTTCTTGAGTGAATCTGCAAACCTTCAACTTAGTGAAGGGTATATCTTGCTTTAGGGTCTTTGGGAGCTGAATTACGTGATGGCATATAATATGCTATTTTTGCTCCCTGGAAGTTTTTGGTTTTCTTTTTGTTGTAGTATTCAGAAATATTATCGTGATGAGTTTTGTTATGGGTGTTTTGCTGTCCATAAGGCTGGACACTCAACAAACCTTGGTAGTCAGGAGACCCAGATTTAGTCCTGGGAAATTTTCTTGTGTTCTTTTCTTAATAATTTCTTTCTATCTAGTTTCTCTGACATCACACTTTAAACTCCTATTGCTTGGGGTCTCAGATATACACTGTCATTGCATTTCTCCTCTCTTCTATTATTCATATTTTGGTTTTATTTTCCTAGGTGACTTCTGGTTTATTGTTTAAAGCTATCTTCAAACCTTTCTCAGATTAAAAACCAATAGGTCCATGTAGGGCTTCCCTGGTGGCTCAGTGGTAGAGAATCTACCTTTAATGCTGGAGACACAGGTTTGATCCCTGGGTGGAGAGGATCCCTTGGAGAAGGAAATGGGAACCCACTCTAGCATTCTTGCCTGGGAATCCCGTGGACAGAGGAGTCTGGCTGACTTCAGTCCATGGGGTCTTAAAGAGTCAGATGTGACTGAGCAACTGAACAACAGAAAATTTGTATTTTCAAGAATTGTATCTTATTTTCAATTTGCTATTTTCTAAAAACATTTTGTTCTTGTTTTATGGCTATGAAAAGATGAAGAATGGCTTCTTCACCTCCCCAGTGACCATAAAGTAATAATTGTATTTTAAAAAAAACCTTTCTAAATCAACTATAATTCAATTAGAAACACTTTTACGACTGCTTCATCCTGTTTCCTTTCACCTTTATTTTCCTCAGATTACTTTCTTTGGTATTTCATTTTCCTCTATTTTCACTCCTTTTCTTAAGGGATGGACTCAGTTGGATCTCTGCTTAGGTAGTAGGGGCAGAAGGCTGGCTAACTGGTAAGTTCCAATGTGGGTGATCAGCTGGCTATCGCTGGGGAAACTCAGAATGTTTGGTAGGTGACAGTGTTTTCTCTGGGACATATGAATGTTTTCTTGAGTGAATCTGCAAACCTTCAACTTAGTGAAGGGTATATCTTGCTTTAGGGTCTTTGGAGCAGAATTTGGGAGGCAGGCTACGAATTCCAGTGTTTAGAATGCAGACCTCTTTTTATTCCTATGCCTTCTTTCCTCCCTCCTGATGTCCCCAAGCTTGTAGATTTCTGGATACATTTCTTCACAGACTAAGCAGTCCATTTTCTATGGAAGGGAGACAGGAGAAGCTGGTTTGTGGCTGTGCAGGGTGGCAGAGGGAGGCTAGCGGTTTTAGGTGGTGGGGAAATTGCATTTTACAAAGACAACCAACAACCCTCTTTGGGATATACCTCCTCCCTCTCCTTCCCACAGTCCGTGGTGCCAGACTTGAGCTTCCTGTGGTTCTGTAGGAAGAACAGAATCTCTTACCAACAACGTCCTCCCCTCTCTGTCCGTCTCCCCTGAAACACACACACACACACACACACAAGTGGAAACTTCCTGTCCTTTGCTGTTACTATTTCATCTGCATTCTATCTGCCAGAAAAACACGGAGATCTTTCAACAGCTGTTTTCTCCTTCCCAGTTTCTCAGAACTTGTGGGTTAATACCTGCAGTTTTAGTGGGACTTGGTGAGAGGAGTAAAAATGGAAAGTTTATGTGTTGTATTTTCAAAAAGTCTCTTTAGTTTTCTAAATCAAATTAACACTGACTAGAAGGCATCCTAGGTGGTGAAATGAGTAATCTCGGTTTGTGTTAAGGTCACAGTCCCTTCCTTGCGGCCTAACGAGGGAGGACTCAAGGACTTAGTTAGCACCTGAAAAATAGAAGACGCTTATAGATTTATGTTCTTTGGGATCACCACCAGGATTTTCTTCTTTCATAGCAACATCATAATGTGCAATTGCTTTATTTACTTTTTTATTATGACAGTTTTTACTTTAAAAAAAACCTGGTCTCTTTTATTGGTTTTCTATTTATTTATTTTAATCCATCTTTACTCTTCAGCCTGTGTGGGCCTCCCATTGCAGTGGCCTCTCCTGGTGCAGAGCACTGGCTCTGGGCACATGCGCTCCAGAGCGCTGGCTCGCGATTGAACACACTGGTCCAGCTGCTCCGCGTGAATGTTTTCTTGAAATCTGCAAACCTTCAACTTAGTAAAGGGTATATCTTGCTTTAGGGTCTTTGGAGCAGAATTTGGGAGGCAGGCTACGAATTCCAGTGTTTAGAATGCAGACCTCTTTTTATTCCTATGCCTTCTTTCCTCCCTCCTGATGTCCCCAAGCTTGTAGATTTCTGGATACATTTCTTCACAGACTAAGCAGTCCATTTTCTATGGAAGGGAGACAGGAGAAGCTGGTTTGTGGCTGTGCAGGGTGGCAGAGGGAGGCTAGCGGTTTTAGGTGGGGGGGAAATTGCATTTTACAAAGACAACCAACAACCCTCTTTGGGATATACCTCCTCCCTCTCCTTCCCACAGTCCGTGGTGCCAGACTTGAGCTTCCTGTGGTTCTGTAGGAAGAACAGAATCTCTTACCAACAACGTCCTCCCCTCTCTGTCCGTCTCCCCTGAAACACACACACACACACACACACAAGTGGAAACTTCCTGTCCTTTGCTGTTACTATTTCATCTGCATTCTATCTGCCAGAAAAACACGGAGATCTTTCAACAGCTGTTTTCTCCTTCCCAGTTTCTCAGAACTTGTGGGTTAATACCTGCAGTTTTAGTGGGACTTGGTGAGAGGAGTAAAAATGGAAAGTTTATGTGTTGTATTTTCAAAAAGTCTCTTTAGTTTTCTAAATCAAATTAACACTGACTAGAAGGCATCCTAGGTGGTGAAATGAGTAATCTCGGTTTGTGTTAAGGTCACAGTCCCTTCCTTGCGGCCTAACGAGGGAGGACTCAAGGACTTAGTTAGCACCTGAAAAATAGAAGACGCTTATAGATTTATGTTCTTTGGGATCACCACCAGGATTTTCTTCTTTCATAGCAACATCATAATGTGCAATTGCTTTATTTACTTTTTTATTATGACAGTTTTTACTTTAAAAAAAACCTGGTCTCTTTTATTGGTTTTCTATTTATTTATTTTAATCCATCTTTACTCTTCAGCCTGTGTGGGCCTCCCATTGCAGTGGCCTCTCCTGGTGCAGAGCACTGGCTCTGGGCACATGCGCTCCAGAGCGCTGGCTCGCGATTGAACACACTGGTCCAGCTGCTCCGCGGCAGGTGGGATCTTCCTGAGCCAGGAATCAAACCGGTACCCCTTGCACTGCAAGGCTGACTCTCTACCCATTGGACCACCAGGGATAGTTTTCACTATTTTCCTGCAGGGCTTCCCAGGTAGCTTAGTGAGAAAGAATTCACTTGCCAAGCAGGAGACATGCATTCGATCCCTGGGTCAGGAAGATCCCCTGGAAAAGGAAATGATAACCCATTCCAGTATTCTTGCCTGGGAAATCCCACGGACAGAGGAGCCTGGTGGGCTACAGTCCATGGGGTCACGAAAGAGTAGGATGTACCTTAGCAACTAAAGAATAACGAATTTCCATCACTAACTGGAATGTTCCAAGAGATCAAGGATGGTGTCCACCCTGTTTACTATTTTGTTCTTAGCTCCTCAGACTATGCCTGTCACACACACGAAATCAATATCTATTTGTTCAATGAATGAATAAATGAATGAATGTTTTTTTAAACAAGACTTCCAGGTGAGTCTGATGCAATTTGTCCACTGAGCACGCTTTGATAAACACTACAGTGTATTTTCTTTGCCTTTTTTTGAAATCAATAATTCAATCCATTTTAGTCCATTCAATTCAACCACACGAGAGCTGCATCACAGGGCAGGGCTTTGACCCTGCTTCCCTCCTAAGAAGAGGGGGCCTGGCCATATTGCCTCCCCCAGGAGTCTCTCCCTGGCAGCACTCAGCACACACGCACATTCTAACCCTGATGGCGGCAAGGCAGGTGTGCAGTAAGTGTGCACGTGTGTGGTTTCTGACCTCTTGATGTCACTATTCCTTCCTACTGGTGCCACGGAGTTGTTTTGGAGGAGAGACGTGTTCCCTGCTAGCTCCTGTAGACCTGGTTTAGCAGATCCATCAAGTGCTGTCTGTCTAAGCCAGGAGCATCCTTGGTGTCCACACGTGCTCCTTGGACTCCTCTCCTGGCCTTAATATCTTGAGCTGAGCGATGCCAGGACAACCAGAGCTGGCTCCACGCCAGCGCTGGCACTAGGGCAGAGGGTCCAGGAGTTCTTCCTGTCCTAGCACCACAGACGTCCCTGCCTCTCATCTTGTCACTGTGCCTTCTCCTGAGTCGAGGCTCTGGTTTCCCAATCCTGCCTTCACTTTCTCTTCAGTGGGGACTTCTAGCTAGGTCCTCAGTATCTTTCTGCATAAGGAATAACTTATTTACTTGGAAATGAAAAATACATGCTCCAAAAGGTGACATTTCCCCACTTCCCTTGCCATGTGCCGTGGTTCTAACCGAGGAACTGTGAGCAGAAGTTGTAGGTAGGATTTTTACTAATGTGTATGAAAGAAGTGGCCTTCCTCTCTTGGGGGTTCATATGTCTGCCTCCTTAACAAAAGACTCCTAGCTGAGGACATCCCTCCGTTTAGCCCTGGCCACACGGGCATGCCCATCATGAGAAAATTGGACAGATGCAAAGATACTGACTTACGCAAGAGATGATCTGATTCATCACATCACAAAGTGTTTCATTTTACCCCAAATGCTCCTCACTTTTTAAAAATTATTTTAATGTTTTCTTTTTGCCCTCTTTTATTGGTCTTTCATTTATTTATTTTCATCCATCTTCATTCCTTGGCCTATGTGGGCCTCCTATCGCAGTGGCCTCTCTTGTCACAGAGCATGTGCTCCAGAGCGCTGGCTTGTAATTGGGCACACTGGTCCAGCTGCTCAATGGCATATGGGATCTTCCTGTGCCAGGGATCAAACTGGTGCCCCTTGCACTGCAAGGCGGACTCTTTACCCACTGGACCACCGGGGAAGCCTTGTTTTTTTTTTTTTTTATGAATATCAAGATTCCCTCCCTAACTCAGTTACATTTAAAATAAAATTTCAGAAGTTTTTTTTTTTTTTTTTTTAATTTCAGTGTCACAAAGGGGGTATTTGACCTCTGGACACAGGCAGAGATAGACTTGAGCCCTGGATCTGTTATTTTCCCCAGGCAAATATTATATCCATTCTGAGTCTCAGGCTCCTCACTGTGAAAATGCCATTACAAAAATGCCGTTACTTCAGAGGCTCATAATGAGGATGAAACGAGATAATATTCTTGAAATGCTTGGCTTATAGAAGTGGTAAATAATGTTAGCTGATCAAAATGTATAATATTAGCACTAGGGCAGAGGGTCCAGGAGTTCTTCCTGTCCTAGCACCACAGACGTCCCTGCCTCTCATCTTGTCACTGTGCCTTCTCCTGAGTCGAGGCTCTGGTTTCCCAATCCTGCCTTCACTTTCTCTTCAGTGGGGACTTCTAGCTAGGTCCTCAGTATCTTTCTGCATAAGGAATAACTTATTTACTTGGAAATGAAAAATACATGCTCCAAAAGGTGACATTTCCCCACTTCCCTTGCCATGTGCCGTGGTTCTAACCGAGGAACTGTGAGCAGAAGTTGTAGGTAGGATTTTTACTAATGTGTATGAAAGAAGTGGCCTTCCTCTCTTGGGGGTTCATATGTCTGCCTCCTTAACAAAAGACTCCTAGCTGAGGACATCCCTCCGTTTAGCCCTGGCCACACGGGCATGCCCATCATGAGAAAATTGGACAGATGCAAAGATACTGACTTACGCAAGAGATGATCTGATTCATCACATCACAAAGTGTTTCATTTTACCCCAAATGCTCCTCACTTTTTAAAAATTATTTTAATGTTTTCTTTTTGCCCTCTTTTATTGGTCTTTCATTTATTTATTTTCATCCATCTTCATTCCTTGGCCTATGTGGGCCTCCTATCGCAGTGGCCTCTCTTGTCACAGAGCATGTGCTCCAGAGCGCTGGCTTGTAATTGGGCACACTGGTCCAGCTGCTCAATGGCATATGGGATCTTCCTGTGCCAGGGATCAAACTGGTGCCCCTTGCACTGCAAGGCGGACTCTTTACCCACTGGACCACCGGGGAAGCCTTGTTTTTTTTTTTTTTTTATGAATATCAAGATTCCCTCCCTAACTCAGTTACATTTAAAATAAAATTTCAGAAGTTTTTTTTTTTTTTTTTTTTTTAATTTCAGTGTCACAAAGGGGTTAGTTGACCTCTGGACACAGGCAGAGATAGACTTGAGCCCTGGATCTGTTATTTTCCCCAGGCAAATATTATATCCATTCTGAGTCTCAGGCTCCTCACTGTGAAAATGCCATTACAAAAATGCCGTTACTTCAGAGGCTCATAATGAGGATGAAACGAGATAATATTCTTGAAATGCTTGGCTTATAGAAGTGGTAAATAATGTTAGCTATCATTATAATATTAGCTGTCAGTATTATTGATCACAAAATGAAAACTATATATTGATTCAGCTCAGTGCATGCACAGAGAGATTCCTAATTTGCACCAATAAAGGGAGAATTAATGGTGATTTTCCAGCTTCTATATGCATTTTTAGAATCATACTTGGCAAATAAAAACCTTGTATTACTCTTGCTTTTAAACCTTATAATTCTGGCTGCCCCTAAAGACTGTAGTCATGTTTGTCAATAGAATGCCTAATTAATATTTTTATAGTTCCTATGAAACATAGGTTTATTTTTATGCATTTGGATACATAAAAGAAAATGCACCAACTATAAATATTCGGTTCAGTGAGCTTTGACAACCATATAAAATAGTGTGTGACCACAATTCAAAACAAGAGAAGAGGAAGACTTTTATTCTCTTGACTTTTTTTAAAAAAGATTTATTTAAATAGTTTTAAAACTTTTCGGCTGTGGTGGGCCTTTTTAGCTGCATGCAGGCTTTCTCTGGTTGCGGTGAGTAGGGCGGCTCTTCATCGCATTGCGTGGACTTCTCTTTGCGTCGCTTCTCTTATTGTGAAGCGTGGGCTCTCGGTATGCCAGCTTCAGTAGTTGCGGCATGTGGACTCAGCAGTTGTGGCTTGTGGGCTCCAGAGCTCAGGCTCGGTAGTTGTGGCACATGGACCTAGTTGCTCTGCAGCATGTGGGATCTTACCAGACCAAGAATGGATCCATATCCCTTGTACTGCAAGGCAAATTCTTGACCACTGGACCACCAGGGAAGCTCCTCTCTTTTGACTTTTAAATGTTGTTTTGCCCTGTTCATTATGCTATTCTTAAGTGACAGATACTAGAGAGTGACAAGTAGGCAGCAATCACTCAGATGAGGCTCAAGAGTGACTCTGAAAAGTGGGTTTGTTGATCCCATTTTCTCACACTCTTCCCAGCATCTCGCTGCTCAGATCTCGCTGGGTCTTACCACTTCAGCCTTTCTCTGCTGCCCAGCTTCAGAGGTTAATACTGAGGATGAAACGAGATAATATTCTTGAAATGCTTGGCTTATAGAAGTGGTAAATAATGTTAGCTATCATTATAATATTAGCTGTCAGTATTATTGATCACAAAATGAAAACTATATATTGATTCAGCTCAGTGCATGCACAGAGAGATTCCTAATTTGCACCAATAAAGGGAGAATTAATGGTGATTTTCCAGCTTCTATATGCATTTTTAGAATCATACTTGGCAAATAAAAACCTTGTATTACTCTTGCTTTTAAACCTTATAATTCTGGCTGCCCCTAAAGACTGTAGTCATGTTTGTCAATAGAATGCCTAATTAATATTTTTATAGTTCCTATGAAACATAGGTTTATTTTTATGCATTTGGATACATAAAAGAAAATGCACCAACTATAAATATTCGGTTCAGTGAGCTTTGACAACCATATAAAATAGTGTGTGACCACAATTCAAAACAAGAGAAGAGGAAGACTTTTATTCTCTTGACTTTTTTTAAAAAAGATTTATTTAAATAGTTTTAAAACTTTTCGGCTGTGGTGGGCCTTTTTAGCTGCATGCAGGCTTTCTCTGGTTGCGGTGAGTAGGGCGGCTCTTCATCGCATTGCGTGGACTTCTCTTTGCGTCGCTTCTCTTATTGTGAAGCGTGGGCTCTCGGTATGCCAGCTTCAGTAGTTGCGGCATGTGGACTCAGCAGTTGTGGCTTGTGGGCTCCAGAGCTCAGGCTCGGTAGTTGTGGCACATGGACCTAGTTGCTCTGCAGCATGTGGGATCTTACCAGACCAAGAATGGATCCATATCCCTTGTACTGCAAGGCAAATTCTTGACCACTGGACCACCAGGGAAGCTCCTCTCTTTTGACTTTTAAATGTTGTTTTGCCCTGTTCATTATGCTATTCTTAAGTGACAGATACTAGAGAGTGACAAGTAGGCAGCAATCACTCAGATGAGGCTCAAGAGTGACTCTGAAAAGTGGGTTTGTTGATCCCATTTTCTCACACTCTTCCCAGCATCTCGCTGCTCAGATCTCGCTGGGTCTTACCACTTCAGCCTTTCTCTGTGCCCACGTTGCTCCCTCTCGGCCTAGAAGCACACAGCTCTCTTGTTCCAAACAAATCCTCCTCTGAACCACGTCTGTCCTGCCGCAGTTACCAGCCAGTGTCTCTCTTCCGCTTCTCCAAAGAGACGTCTGTGCTTCTGCCGCCTCCACTGTGGTCCCATGAAATCCTCTCTCAATAGAAATTGGCTCTTCTGACCCCTCCTGTCCCCACCCAGGGGGAGCGTGTACCCCTGATTAAGACTCTGACACCCCATCGCTAGGAATCAGCAGACGTCCAAGCGCAGTGGACAGACAGGGGAGAGACCAGAGTATTGGGGGATCGTGTATGTTCACATTAGCGGTCAGAATAACTTGACCTTGAGAATACGTCCCTGAACGGGACTATTTTTTTGCTGCTGGTTTGTGTTTATTTGCTGTTTCAACTCCAGCCAGCATCGTAGAGTGGGCGTCTCACCGGGTGACATGGGAGCAGGACGCTCTCACCATCAGGGGGCTGCCCCCGGTGCTGCAGTCCTGCAGCCTGTGCAGCAGCCCACAGGCGTGCGGAGGAGCTGCTGTCTCCCGGCGGAGGTTTACCATGACCTGAGAGAAGGTGGTGGTTGTGTACGTGCTCCGTCATGTCCAACTCTCCGTGATCCTGTGAATTGTAGCCCACCGGGCTCCCCTGACCGGGGGTTTCCCAAGCACGAACACTGGAGTGGGTCGCCATTACTGAAAGGGAGGCTGCCATAATTGCAATCGTATTTTCACGTGGTGACGAGTGAGCACTCTCTACCCTGAACACAGGTTCCCTCAGGTGGGGGCTCCTGACTGTCCTCAGTCCACTCTGGGACGAGGTGTCTGCTGATGCTGGGAGCTTGTCTTCAGAGCCTGTCTCTGGACACAGCGTCTTTTCTCATCTGCAACCACCTCTTCGGGCTCTGCTCTTACAGAGCCCAGAGGCCTCGTAACGTCCACCCCTTCCTCCCTCCACCTGTCTCTTCCAGACTCTCCTTCACCTCCTGTGCCCCTCGGACCCACCTGACATGTGCCCCTCAGTGGGCTTAGACCTTCAGAAGCAAATTCCAGGACAGAAATCTTTTTTTATATATAAAACAAAAGTAATTTTTATTTATTTTTAGCTATTCTGGGTTTTCACTGCTACTGCAGGCTCTTCTCAAGCTGCAGGGAGTGGGGGCTACTCTCTAGTTGAGGTGAGCAGGCTTCTTGTTGCGGTGGCTTCTGTTGTTGTGGAACTTGGGCTCTAGGGCACAGGGGCTTCAGTCATTGCAGCCCGTGGGCTCAATAGTTGTGGCTCCGAGGTGCTAGAGTACAGCTCAAGAGTTGTGGCTCAGGGGCTTAGTTGCTTCACAGCATGTGGGCTCTTCCTGGATCAGGAGTTGAACCTGTGTCTCCTGCATTGGCAGGCAGATTCTTCACCACTGAGCCACCTGGAAGTATATATAAATGTCTAGAGGAAAGGTGAGAAGGAAATCCACCTGTGTTTTCTATAGGGAGTAGCACAGCACATTCTTCTTTTATTTTGACTTGACTGTATTTTTTAAACTTTTCCATGGCGAGCTTCCTTTAGTTGCAAGATAAAACAGAACAGATAAGACCAGGTAAATATATATATTAGAGAAGAAGGGAAGATGGCTTTATGATACCTGCTCTTTTGTTCTGTGTCCCCTACACATCTTTCTGGGAGAGGATTCAGGAGGCGAGTCGGGGGACTGTTCCTGGTGGGTTAATGTCCTGGGTTTCGGGGGCTCTGAATTTCTGCTGGTGAGGTAAAGGACCCGTGGGTCCCTGCACATCAGTCCAGTCTCTCCACCCAGGTCTAGCCTGTCTTCCTGTGCTTCCCACCGTCCCTACCACCTGCTCTGCCGGCCAAGTGTAGTGGCCTGGGCTGGGAGGGGAGAGTGGGCTGTGCTCCCTCCATGGTGAGGACCACCCTGAACCAGCTACTGAGTCGGCATAAACATGGCAGCCAGCATTTGACTCTAAGAGTGTCTAGTACCCGCCCATGGGCATGCTGTCCTTTTAGGGTGGCGAGGGTGCTTAGGACAGAGAGCAGGAAGCCTGCCATGCACTGCTCCCAGCTTCACCTGCTGGCCCCAGAGAGCCATGCAGCGAAACACTAGCTTAAGCTCTGTGAAAACCCTCTTTCAGCTAAAAACTAAAGTGGCCTCCAGAAGACAGTGATGGGAATAATAGGCAAATCGCTCTTACACTGCGCCTTGGAGCAGAAGCCACTAATGAGCCTAATCCATTCACCGTCCAGTCGCCTAGCCGTCTGCGTCTCCCCTCAGAGAAGCAGAGCCACACCACCCCCTCTTTGGCGTTCTGTTCATTTACCATCAAACCCCGCTCCCCAGATTATGTTTCAAATGATGGAGTGTTCCAGGATGCACTCTACAAACCAAACCAGGCTTTATAAATGCGAGAGATGATTGTGGTTGGCGCCCAGAGCTCTGAGGACACGTCCCCGTGTTGTGTGAGATTCACTGTATTTCAGGCAGACTTTGCACTCTTCCACTGCAGCCGGGCTTCTGACCGCAGGCAGCATGATTAATGGAAGCTCTGATGAGAAGTAATGTCTTTGAGAAGCACCAGAGCTTCTCCTCCCTCCAGCTTGGACGGAAGTGCAAAGAAAGCAGTAGCTCGCTTACCTTTTTTTTGGCAATTTGGCATTTTTGTGATCTCTCAAAATTGATTTCCTTTCACCCTAAACCCTGTTGCCTCCCTGATAGTCAATTTCAAGTAACTATCTATCTGTTCATCGTGTGATATGATTGTCCACAGCATATTAGCAATTGCTTGGAGCCTGGGGGCCACTGAGGGTTTAAGGGGGAAAACCCGTGGGTCCCTGCACATCAGTCCAGTCTCTCCACCCAGGTCTAGCCTGTCTTCCTGTGCTTCCCACCGTCCCTACCACCTGCTCTGCCGGCCAAGTGTAGTGGCCTGGGCTGGGAGGGGAGAGTGGGCTGTGCTCCCTCCATGGTGAGGACCACCCTGAACCAGCTACTGAGTCGGCATAAACATGGCAGCCAGCATTTGACTCTAAGAGTGTCTAGTACCCGCCCATGGGCATGCTGTCCTTTTAGGGTGGCGAGGGTGCTTAGGACAGAGAGCAGGAAGCCTGCCATGCACTGCTCCCAGCTTCACCTGCTGGCCCCAGAGAGCCATGCAGCGAAACACTAGCTTAAGCTCTGTGAAAACCCTCTTTCAGCTAAAAACTAAAGTGGCCTCCAGAAGACAGTGATGGGAATAATAGGCAAATCGCTCTTACACTGCGCCTTGGAGCAGAAGCCACTAATGAGCCTAATCCATTCACCGTCCAGTCGCCTAGCCGTCTGCGTCTCCCCTCAGAGAAGCAGAGCCACACCACCCCCTCTTTGGCGTTCTGTTCATTTACCATCAAACCCCGCTCCCCAGATTATGTTTCAAATGATGGAGTGTTCCAGGATGCACTCTACAAACCAAACCAGGCTTTATAAATGCGAGAGATGATTGTGGTTGGCGCCCAGAGCTCTGAGGACACGTCCCCGTGTTGTGTGAGATTCACTGTATTTCAGGCAGACTTTGCACTCTTCCACTGCAGCCGGGCTTCTGACCGCAGGCAGCATGATTAATGGAAGCTCTGATGAGAAGTAATGTCTTTGAGAAGCACCAGAGCTTCTCCTCCCTCCAGCTTGGACGGAAGTGCAAAGAAAGCAGTAGCTCGCTTACCTTTTTTTTGGCAATTTGGCATTTTTGTGATCTCTCAAAATTGATTTCCTTTCACCCTAAACCCTGTTGCCTCCCTGATAGTCAATTTCAAGTAACTATCTATCTGTTCATCGTGTGATATGATTGTCCACAGCATATTAGCAATGGCTTGGAGCCTGGGGGCCACTGAAGCTTTAAGACCATCTGGAGGAACTTCCTGGATTGGTGATTCCAAGTCTCCTCGCAACCACTTGGTTGAAAATGCAATGAGAAAGTTAACCTGGGGGCTTCCCCTGGTGGTCCAGTGGATAAGGACACCGCCTTGCAGTGCAAGGGGCGCCGGTTCGCTCCCTGGCTTTGGGAAGATCCCACGTGCCGTGGAGCGGCTGGACTGATGTGTCTAATCACCGAGCCGGAGCTCTGGAGCGCATATACCCAGAGTGGCGCTCTGCGACAACAGACGCCGGGTGGCCCGCAGGAGCCAAAGAACAAAGACGGATGAACATAGAGAAACGAAAGAGCAGTAGAAGTGGCCCGCCCGCTCCCCTCCCTCCCCAACCCGACCCCCGCCCAAAATAAATAAATCAATAAAAAAAAAAAGAAAAGAAAGTTAACCTGGTGCTAGGACGGCTGGTTTCAGGGAATTCAGTTTGTTGAGAAGAAAGAAGTGGATTCACTACGGATTCCTCAGTCATTCAAGGGATTTTAAAATTATTTCTAGGATGTCAAAGGATGAAAATTTTCACAGATTCCTGAAGCAGCTGCTGACATTTATGTCATGAATTACACCTTACATGACACCCTGACTTCACCCTAGGTGACCCCAGTGTCTGTAGTTCCATCTGATGGTTGGCAGGTGTCTTTCTGTCCTACTAGCTGTTGACAGGACGTCTGGGGCAACTAGAATCTGTGGAAATAAATTGAGGGCGGACAGACAGATCACTTCTTCAGGGTTGCCCATTGTCTCTGGCAATGGTATAATGTGCCTACAGTGTCAAGAAGATGGAGCCCATCATGGACAAGGTTTGTGTCAAATTCCAGCTTCTCACATCCTTCACATAACCTCCGGGATGCAGCAAGCATCTTCTCATGAGGGTTCTTGTGTCTGGACCAGCCAGCGCAATTTGGCATTTTGTGATCTCTCAAAATTGATTTCCTTTCACCCTAAACCCTGTTGCCTCCCTGATAGTCAATTTCAAGTAACTATCTATCTGTTCATCGTGTGATATGATTGTCCACAGCATATTAGCAATGGCTTGGAGCCTGGGGGCCACTGAAGCTTTAAGACCATCTGGAGGAACTTCCTGGATTGGTGATTCCAAGTCTCCTCGCAACCACTTGGTTGAAAATGCAATGAGAAAGTTAACCTGGGGGCTTCCCCTGGTGGTCCAGTGGATAAGGACACCGCCTTGCAGTGCAAGGGGCGCCGGTTCGCTCCCTGGCTTTGGGAAGATCCCACGTGCCGTGGAGCGGCTGGACTGATGTGTCTAATCACCGAGCCGGAGCTCTGGAGCGCATATACCCAGAGTGGCGCTCTGCGACAACAGACGCCGGGTGGCCCGCAGGAGCCAAAGAACAAAGACGGATGAACATAGAGAAACGAAAGAGCAGTAGAAGTGGCCCGCCCGCTCCCCTCCCTCCCCAACCCGACCCCCGCCCAAAATAAATAAATCAATAAAAAAAAAAAGAAAAGAAAGTTAACCTGGTGCTAGGACGGCTGGTTTCAGGGAATTCAGTTTGTTGAGAAGAAAGAAGTGGATTCACTACGGATTCCTCAGTCATTCAAGGGATTTTAAAATTATTTCTAGGATGTCAAAGGATGAAAATTTTCACAGATTCCTGAAGCAGCTGCTGACATTTATGTCATGAATTACACCTTACATGACACCCTGACTTCACCCTAGGTGACCCCAGTGTCTGTAGTTCCATCTGATGGTTGGCAGGTGTCTTTCTGTCCTACTAGCTGTTGACAGGACGTCTGGGGCAACTAGAATCTGTGGAAATAAATTGAGGGCGGACAGACAGATCACTTCTTCAGGGTTGCCCATTGTCTCTGGCAATGGTATAATGTGCCTACAGTGTCAAGAAGATGGAGCCCATCATGGACAAGGTTTGTGTCAAATTCCAGCTTCTCACATCCTTCACATAACCTCCGGGATGCAGCAAGCATCTTCTCATGAGGGTTCTTGTGTCTGGACCAGCCAGCGCAATTTGATCTGCCAAGTTCTTAGTTACAGGTGCTCAGCCTACACCCACCACAATTACATGGCCAATTAAACAGTTCTTTCCAAGCATAGCTTTGAGTCCATTAGAGTCCCATTAGATTCTGCTTGTGGCCTCAACCAACTCATAGTGCAGATCAAGCCCTTCCCCCCAAAGGCGCATCTCCTACAATCAGAGGAACTTGATAACCCACAGCTGTCTGGGAAGGGCTTTCCTAGCCTCTCACCTGTGCTCTGGGATATAGGTAGCAGCTGGGCCCACGGGGCCAAAGAGAAGACCATTTCAGAATACAGGAGGTTGTGATCAACAGGCCCTCCAGGGGAAGACACGCCAAACCAAGCTCTTCGCTTAGTCTGATTCAGAGAGCAGAAAGCAGTGGGGAGAGGAGCACCTTAAAACCGCACTGGACTTCAGTGATGAGCTTGTAAGGTCGAGAAACCAAGGAAAATGATGAGAGAGCCCTGGAAGGGACGGGCTGCTAGGACTTTTGCTGTTTTGTGCACTGATTCCCAGAGGCCTTGGAGGTGGAAAATGCTTACCAAGCAACTTCTGGGAATGTGAAAACCACATCCCACTCAGACTCTGCTAAGGGGGCTTTTTCCACCAACAAAAGGTAATTAAGTTATTTTTTTTTTCCATTTGGGGTGGGAAGGTGAGTGGCTGAGAAATAATCAGGATCTAACCACACATAGAGTTTATAATTATTTTCTGAAATTATTTTTATTTTGCATAGTTTATGATTGAAGAAAACATGTGTTTGCCCCTAATCTGTGCAGCCAGGAAATCAATTTAGTGGGAAAGGATTTTCTTTTTCTTTTCGCTGTGCCCTGCTACTTGCAGGATCTTAGGTCCCCAACCAGGGATTGAACCCGTGCCTCCTGCAGTGGAAGTGTGGAGTCCAAACCACCAGACTTCCAGGGAATTCCCAGAAGTTTTTAAAATGGGCTGAATTCTATTTCTAGAGGATGGTTTTCACAAAGCAGGATCACTGTCATCATCACCATTGTCAATATAATTTTCCCTTTAGCCTCTTGGAGATCCATGGTAAATGAGCTGATACATGTGAAAGACTGTATTAAACTCTAAAATATCACTTACATGCAGAAGTTATGTCACAGAGTCAGGCCTTCTTCCTCAGTGTGCCCCTGTGTACGCTAAGAGACTAACAAAAGATTTTGGGGGACTTTTCAAGAAAATACACTGATGCAGCATTAGTCCTGGGCATTAGAGTCCCATTAGATTCTGCTTGTGGCCTCAACCAACTCATAGTGCAGATCAAGCCCTTCCCCCCAAAGGCGCATCTCCTACAATCAGAGGAACTTGATAACCCACAGCTGTCTGGGAAGGGCTTTCCTAGCCTCTCACCTGTGCTCTGGGATATAGGTAGCAGCTGGGCCCACGGGGCCAAAGAGAAGACCATTTCAGAATACAGGAGGTTGTGATCAACAGGCCCTCCAGGGGAAGACACGCCAAACCAAGCTCTTCGCTTAGTCTGATTCAGAGAGCAGAAAGCAGTGGGGAGAGGAGCACCTTAAAACCGCACTGGACTTCAGTGATGAGCTTGTAAGGTCGAGAAACCAAGGAAAATGATGAGAGAGCCCTGGAAGGGACGGGCTGCTAGGACTTTTGCTGTTTTGTGCACTGATTCCCAGAGGCCTTGGAGGTGGAAAATGCTTACCAAGCAACTTCTGGGAATGTGAAAACCACATCCCACTCAGACTCTGCTAAGGGGGCTTTTTCCACCAACAAAAGGTAATTAAGTTATTTTTTTTTTCCATTTGGGGTGGGAAGGTGAGTGGCTGAGAAATAATCAGGATCTAACCACACATAGAGTTTATAATTATTTTCTGAAATTATTTTTATTTTGCATAGTTTATGATTGAAGAAAACATGTGTTTGCCCCTAATCTGTGCAGCCAGGAAATCAATTTAGTGGGAAAGGATTTTCTTTTTCTTTTCGCTGTGCCCTGCTACTTGCAGGATCTTAGGTCCCCAACCAGGGATTGAACCCGTGCCTCCTGCAGTGGAAGTGTGGAGTCCAAACCACCAGACTTCCAGGGAATTCCCAGAAGTTTTTAAAATGGGCTGAATTCTATTTCTAGAGGATGGTTTTCACAAAGCAGGATCACTGTCATCATCACCATTGTCAATATAATTTTCCCTTTAGCCTCTTGGAGATCCATGGTAAATGAGCTGATACATGTGAAAGACTGTATTAAACTCTAAAATATCACTTACATGCAGAAGTTATGTCACAGAGTCAGGCCTTCTTCCTCAGTGTGCCCCTGTGTACGCTAAGAGACTAACAAAAGATTTTGGGGGACTTTTCAAGAAAATACACTGATGTTTCCACATAGAGAGCTTACACTTGAGTGTGGGTTTCCTGAACACAGAGCCTGATTCTTTTGGCATGACTCTGGTGGTTGGTTCCCAGTCCTTCCCACCCAGGTAGGAAATCACAGAGCACTGACTTCTTAACTTGAGTTTGGAGGCTTCCCTGTAGCATGAACGGTAAAGAATCTGCTGGCAATGCAGGAGACCTGGGTTTGGACCCCTAGGTCAGGAAGATCCCCTGGAGGAAGGCATGGCAATTCACTCCAATATTCTTGCGTGGAGAATCCCATGAACAGAAGAGCCTGGTGGGCTACATACAGTCTACGGCATGGCAAAGAGTTGGACATGACATAGCGTTGTAACACTACTAGGCTGACACATTCCATTCAAGCAGCAGTTTTCAACCAGGGGCAGGTTTCCCCCAGGGACAGTGGCAATGTCTGCAGACCTTTTTGGTGGCTGGGTGCTCCTGGCCTCTGGTGTGTAGTGATCAAGCTCCCGCTTAGTCACTCAGTTGTGTCTGATTCTTTGCATCCCTCTGGACTGGAGCCCACCAGGCTCCTCTGTCTATGGATTCTTCAGGCAAGAATACTGAAGTGGGTTACCATGCCCTCCTCCAGTGGATTTTCCTGACCCAGGAATCAAACCCACATTTCTTGCATCTCTTGCATTGGCAGGGGGATTCTTTACTACTGACACCTGGAAAGCCCAGGTGTAGGCACTGTGGATGTAGCTTAGCATCGTATGATGCACAGAACAGCTCCACATAACAAAGAATGATCCACTCCACCTGCCAACCATGCCAAGGTGAAAAATTCCTGTTTTAAGACATGAAGCTCTCTGCCCAGGCAGTCCCTCACAGAATGCAGACCAGGAGAGAATCTAGCCTTCTCCTGGAGAGCAGCTGGCTGGCTACACTGGGACAGAGTAGAGAACTATGCTGTGGGAAAACAAACATGAGGATCAATTAGAGCCTTGAGCTAACGGGTGTGACGAGCCAGCCAGCAGGGCAAGGGAGACACCGAAGTTACTTAAGAGAGATGATGTTTCCAGAGGATTGAATATAAACAAGAGGCTTGTTGTGGGCGAGAAGGCAGCCCACCCTCTTCCAGAAGAGAGAGGGTTCGCTGCCCTGGGAGCATTATCTTTAGCACTGACAGGAAAAGGAAGGTGGTGAGGTCAACAATCTGATAAGAGGGCAGAGTGTTGCCTTTCGATGAGAATTCGCTGGCTTATCAGAAAGGAGAAAAGAAGATCCCAAAAGACAAAAAGGAATGGTAACAAATGGTAGCAAAAATTGTGTTTTAAGGGTTAAAAACATTGCTCGAGGAGAAACTGCAAAGTTCCTCTCGTGGGAGGAGCCATGGACTTGGGCAGCTGCAGGCACTCCTCAGAGGCAATGGAGCTTCAGCTGAATCTTGGAATAAATATCACCCCTAGCAGGGCGGACATTGAATGCACTTTTGCTTCATTAGTCTGCTGAAGATTTTTTTTGATCTTTTGAGCCTAATATCCTCCTTTATCAAGAGCAATTGTGGGAGAAAATCTGATTTAGAAAACTTGTGAGCATTAGCTTTAAGCAGGGGGTTGTGAACGATGCATTACCGGATGATACCACTTTAATGGCAGCAAGTGAAGAGGAATTCGCCTCTTCATGAAGTTGAAAGAGGAGAGTGAAAAAGCTGGCTTAAAACTCAACATTTGGGCTTCCCTGGTGGTCCAGTGTGGGTAAGGACACCGCCTTGCAATGCAAGGGGCTCCGGTTCAATCCCAGGGAAGATAACATGTGCCTTGGAGCAGCTGGACCGATGTGTCCAATTACCGGGCTGGAACTCTGGAGCGCATGCGCCCAGAGCCGGTGCTCTGCGACAACAGAGGCCACTGCGATGGGAGGCCCACACGGGCCAAAGAACAAAGATGGATGAAAATAGATAAATGAAAGACCAATAGAAGTGGTCTGCCTGCCCCCCTCCCTCCCCAAACCAGCAAAAAAAAAAAAAAAAACCCTCAACATTTAAAATATCAAGATCTATGGCATTGAGTTCCATCACTTCATGGGCAAATAGATGGGGAAAAAATGTGGAAGCACTGTCAGATTTCATTTTCTCAGGCTCCAAAATCAATGTGGATGGTGACTACAGCCACACAAGTAAAAGATCCGTGCTCCTTAGGAGAATAGTTATGACAAATCTGGACAGTGTATAAAAAAGAGACGTCACTTTGCCAACGAAGTGTCCACATCATCAAAGCTATGGCTTTCCCAGTGGTCGTGTGTGGGTGTGAGAGCTGGACCGTCAACACAGCTGAGGGCTGAAGAGTTGAGGCTTTTGAACAGTGGTGCTCGAGAAGACTCTTGAGAGTCCCCTGGACAGCAAGGAGATCAAACCAGTCAGTCTTAAAGGAAATCAACACTGAATATTCATTGGAAGAACTGATATTGAAGCTGAAGCTCCAGTACTTTGGCCACCAGATGTGAAGAAATGACTCATTGGAATAGACCCTGATGCTGGGAAAGATTGAGGGCACAAGAAGAAGGGGGCGGCAGAGGATGCTACTCTCTCAGTTCGTCCCACCCTCTCCTTCTCCTGCTGTGTCCACAAGTCTGTTCTCTGCGTCTGTGTCTCCACTGCTGCCCTGAGAATTGGTTCGTCAGTACCGTCTTTCTAGATTCCATATATATGTGTTAATATACAAAAGCAAAAGACAGGCTGATCTTATTGCAGGAGTGATGGGCATGGACTTTACAGATTGGTCCCATTGCCAGCCACTCAGACATTCAAGGCCCTGGGTCCCAGTAGCCCATCAGTGAAATGTTCCCATAAGTGACCAGAAGGTCTGTGTGGTTACCACATGGGATCAGGGGGTGGGTCCAGGAGGCACTCACCCATCAAGGGGAGGGCTGACTTCCTCTTATAACTTAGACTTGTGCTTCTGAATTGTAAAGCCTTGGTTCTCTTCCAGCTTCACCTCAAGCTGAAGAGCCAAAGCCAATGACAAGGAAAATGACCATCAGAGAGGAATGAACAAGCCTGGGAGTTCCCATTTCTGTGCAAATGAACTTGAATCCAGGAGACCATGGTCAGTCCACTTTATAGGCCTCTTAACACACATCATAAAATTGATGAGTTTTCCTTGCTAATGAGAGACAAATTGAAGCAGTAAATTGTGACTGTGGTAGAGTTCTTAAGACCCATCAGGCTCTGTGCCCACCTTTCTTCGAAGTATAAATTTCTCATTATTGTACCAAATGGATCCATGATGTTTGCAAAGTTCATATGAGAAATCACGGCAAAGCTGTGCCAGCTGTTTGCCAGGAAGGATGGAGCAGGACCTGCCCTTTGTCTGTCTCTCAGGAGGTAATAGAGCTGTCGTTTCTGACATTGTCCTACTGTCCAGTAGCTCACTAACCCTCTGTCCAGCCCTAAAAATGAGTAGGTTGAGCTCTGTTGGGGCATAAGAGAATATTTAACTCACTATCAGAGGGCTGAAGTGTATACAGTATAGAACCTGGATCGTATTGTTTTATTAACAAGAAGTGGGCAGCAGAACAACCCTTTGAGGGTTCTGCAGGTCTAGTGTCATGGAATTTCCTTCTTTTTTGCTTATTTCAAGCAAAAGCAGCAGGAGCCAATTTTGTGAAG
Source organism: Tragulus kanchil (assembly GCA_022376925.1). NCBI lineage: Eukaryota > Metazoa > Chordata > Mammalia > Artiodactyla > Tragulidae > Tragulus > Tragulus kanchil. The sequence continues at coordinate 167,069,195 of JAIOJX010000005.1, forward strand.
TGTCTGATGCAGTAAAAGTTGAATTGCCCTTTTGGTATTTCCCTGTTTGACTCTTCTCCCAGCTGAAGTTAACATTAGATGATGCGAAGAATCATTTATGACTCAAAGATTTTATGGTTTTTCAAGGTCTGATAATTAATGTGAAGCTTATGGTGACGCTTGAGAGAAGTGACTACTTTTTTAAAAATTCCAGTTAAAATTAATTACATACATATTAAAACAAGTACCTAGAAATCTGGGTGTGGGACAAACTGTTTTCCCAGAGTGCGAAACAGCAAGTTGGGGGAAGACTGTGATGTGTGTTGTACCCCTTCATCTTTATGACAGTGTGAGACCAGCACAAGGCATCATGCACATGAGGTGGTTAAAGGAATCTTGAACTCAGAGCTTTGAGCCCAAGTTTTGCTTGGGTAAGGACCACAAGACAGAAATTTCTGAGAATTTGCAAATATTGGGACAGGGGAGGTATCAGGACTCACATAAATTGTGAAATCAAGGGTTTAAATCAAGTAAGCAAAACTCCTGAGAGGTAAGGATGCACCAACTAAACTCTGGGTAAGAACTACTAAAGTCCCACAGAGTCTGTCTTTGGTGGGACAGGGTTTAGGCACCCCCGCTTCTAGCTTTGTCATAATAGAGTCCTTTAAAAAACCATTTATTTGTTTAGCTGCACCGGGTCTTTGTTGCAGCTCGTGGACGTTTTAGGGCACCGGGTTCTCTATAGGAAAAAGTCACGGCAAAGCTGTGCCAGCTGTTTGCCAGGAAGGATGGAGCAGGACCTGCCCTTTGTCTGTCTCTCAGGAGGTAATAGAGCTGTCGTTTCTGACATTGTCCTACTGTCCAGTAGCTCACTAACCCTCTGTCCAGCCCTAAAAATGAGTAGGTTGAGCTCTGTTGGGGCATAAGAGAATATTTAACTCACTATCAGAGGGCTGAAGTGTATACAGTATAGAACCTGGATCGTATTGTTTTATTAACAAGAAGTGGGCAGCAGAACAACCCTTTGAGGGTTCTGCAGGTCTAGTGTCATGGAATTTCCTTCTTTTTTGCTTATTTCAAGCAAAAGCAGCAGGAGCCAATTTTGTGAAGTGTCTGATGCAGTAAAAGTTGAATTGCCCTTTTGGTATTTCCCTGTTTGACTCTTCTCCCAGCTGAAGTTAACATTAGATGATGCGAAGAATCATTTATGACTCAAAGATTTTATGGTTTTTCAAGGTCTGATAATTAATGTGAAGCTTATGGTGACGCTTGAGAGAAGTGACTACTTTTTTAAAAATTCCAGTTAAAATTAATTACATACATATTAAAACAAGTACCTAGAAATCTGGGTGTGGGACAAACTGTTTTCCCAGAGTGCGAAACAGCAAGTTGGGGGAAGACTGTGATGTGTGTTGTACCCCTTCATCTTTATGACAGTGTGAGACCAGCACAAGGCATCATGCACATGAGGTGGTTAAAGGAATCTTGAACTCAGAGCTTTGAGCCCAAGTTTTGCTTGGGTAAGGACCACAAGACAGAAATTTCTGAGAATTTGCAAATATTGGGACAGGGGAGGTATCAGGACTCACATAAATTGTGAAATCAAGGGTTTAAATCAAGTAAGCAAAACTCCTGAGAGGTAAGGATGCACCAACTAAACTCTGGGTAAGAACTACTAAAGTCCCACAGAGTCTGTCTTTGGTGGGACAGGGTTTAGGCACCCCCGCTTCTAGCTTTGTCATAATAGAGTCCTTTAAAAAACCATTTATTTGTTTAGCTGCACCGGGTCTTTGTTGCAGCTCGTGGACTTTACTGTTTTAGGGCACCGGGTTCTCTCTCGTTGCAACGCTACATGTAGGATCTTATTTCCCTGACCGGGGATCCAACCTGCATTGGAAGGTGAATTCTTAACTACTGGGCCCAAGAGTCTTTTATTGATATGCCGGGCCAGCCGGCAGTCGAACAGATCCTGAAGAGAGTGGCAGATAGGCTAAGAAAAGAAAGAAGGACAGAAAAGATGGGGTTGAGAGGGACAGCAAGAAGGCAGACAACTCTACAGGTTGCTGACAAGTTGCTGACAAGTTTATTGAATTTGCTCATACCTTTTATGCTTCACACAACAAGCAATTGTGTACACTTCGATCATAAACTAGATGTTATCTCCTGGTGTGTTATTAACAGTTTCAAAGCTCTTTAGATTACAATGGTTCTGGGTCATAATGCCCCTCAAGCCCTTTTCACCTGTAAAGAGGCTCCAGGTGTTCTTTATGATAGCTCAGGAACGTCTTCACAACACCTGGGGTGGCGGGACAGAGAGCTATGCTGTTATCAGCCCCTGCTTCCAGGGCAGCTCCCAGAGCTATGTTTCCTTAAAAGAAACCCCTTGAAACAGGGCAGCTCCCCGCATTGATAGGTCAGAGAAAGGGAAGCATGAGAAATTTGAAGACAGTCATTTAAAAGAAGTGGTAGATGGGGTGACTGGGGTCTCGGTATTTTGAAATCAATACTTTATCTCAGTTATCACAAGGGACATTGCAGCCTCCACCTTTAGATTTGGTTCATAAGAAGAATCTTGCAGAATAAATTCTTCTTCCTGGAATAGTGGACTTTTTCAAAGAGTGGGCTGTGGGCAGGGAAATGAAGATGGGCGATTGGAAAGGATACCCGTGAACACCCCGCTTTGCTCTGATGACATTGACTTTACCAGCACCATATAGTCCCAGAAAACAGAGATGGTTGAGAAAGCCCCACCCCTGTGTGTTCCAGCACTGACTGGCTGCAAGGCACCTTCCCTCCCCACAGCTCACAGATGCTCCCCTTGTTTGCCTGGGAGAAGATTAGATGGACACCCTCCAAATTTCCATTCTTTGCTTCATGTTAACTGAACTATCTGTGATCGGAACAAAAAGCTCATTAACCAAATTTTGGTTAGGATTGCTTTGGTGCCCTAAGCCCCTGAATGTGACCCCACCATAATCCTGAACTATGAGACAAGGCTCAGCCTGGGAAATAGGCTGACCTCAGGGTAAAACAGCCTCTGATCGACTGACCAGTCACACTGTCTCTGCTCATCCCACTGCCCCACAGCTACCTTTTCTAGATTGGCTGGTTTCTCCCCATAGAAGAAAAGTTCCTTATGGTACAATCTTTGAGATGCTTGTAGATCTGGGCACCTCTCCCTTATGGTGGTGAACGATGTTTGCTCGTGTGGATGTGGATCTGTAGTACACTGAGCTGTGGCTTTCCTAGTGTGGAAAGGGAAGTCCTCTGGTGTGTGAGGCACATTTGCTTTTCTTACTTAGGTCACAGTGCTAGAGTCCCCTTCCACCTCCAGGCAGCCACCACTCTTGCTCAGCTCGTCTTCTTCATGTGGCCCCAGATCCTCTTTGGAAAACCTCTGGACACCCTGGGTGTACCTTTCTTGTGCAGTCCCCTAACCCCACTTACTTTTAAGCTGGATTGTTCCCTGGTAGCTCATTGATAAAAGAATCTGCCTGCCAATGCTAGAGACATGGTTCATTCCCTGGGTCAGGAAGATACCCTGGAGTAGGAAATGGCAGCCCTCTCCATTGTTCTTGCTTGGGAAATCCCATGGACAGAGGTGCCTGGCAGGCTACAGTCTATGCGGTTGCAGAGTCAGACATGACTTAGTGACTAAACAACAAACAATTCTAGAAGAAAGAGATGAAGGAAGAGAGGTATGGAAGAAGGTCATTTTTTGAAAGATGTTGAAAACAAAATTTTAGCTATCTAAGCCTCTCTAACATTCTGAAAATGCAGTTTACAGAAATATGAAAGTGATGTTTGTTGATTGAAAAAAACATTGTTTTAAGGTGAGATTTCAATCCATTTTAAAACTGGGTTTTTGTTTCAGAGACAATAAATTCTATTTCAGAATTATCAGGATCTCTCTGAAGCATCCCAGAGTATAGATATGTAAGAATTTGAATAAAAATTTAAGCCCCAAATTACATCATTAGGAATATGCCCCTGCAGGCGACTGTGAGTTGGTGGTGAGACATACATCACTGCCAGGACATTATGAAGTGAAGAAGAGGCAAACATTTTGCAGCCTGGTGGATTAAAGAAATTTATCAAGCTGATTTAGTATTACTCTCCAGAGAGACTTGAAGCCATTAATATTTAAACTTACTGTGTTTGGCTTGAATGTGCCAGTTTTATAAGATGGTTGCACATAAGATCCATTTCTTCTGCCTCCAAAACCCAAGGATGCAGAAGCCATATTATTTGCCAGGGCCTCCAAGGGCCCCCTGGCTTCTCTTGCTTCCTGTGTAGGGAGGTCGCGACCATGTGACTAGCTTGGGCCTTAAGAGGGAACTGTGGGTGTCACTCCGATCTGAGCTATTGAACAGGAAGGAGGTGCTGATGCCATTTCTTTCACAGGCACTCGGGGAGTTCTGCATGGAGGTGGAAGCATCAGTCGATGAAGACTGCAAAGGTAAAGTGCCATTTTCATTACGTCATAGCAGGGGTACAAACTAAGCATTACTTACCGCCTTGGTGTTGACCTTGATCGCTTGGCTGACGAAAAGTGTATCAGTTCCTCCACTGCTATGCTGCTCTTCCATATGCTGTGCTTGGGGAAAAAAAGGAATACATTCTCTTCCATTTATTTATTCAATCATTTGTTTCTGTCAGTGTGGACTTGTGGATATATATTTAATGCTTTGGGCTATCATCTGATACTACTTTATTTTGTTTCTCAGATTGTTCTAGCTCTACCCACGAGAGCTCTTTCATTTGGCTCTTTTGACATACCCCACCATGGTGGGTTTTGTTGGTCTTCTTTAAGCTCGCTCTTATATTTCGGCACTGCAGTGTTCTAGGCTCATCTTGTGTATTCACTGCCTCAGTCCTCACTTCAGCATTTTTCAAAGGCTCTTTGGTTCCTTTCATTGGAAAATGGGATCAAAAAATCAAGATCTGGTTGCTGCCTGTGCTTGTTGCTTGTTCAGTTACTCAGTCGTGTCCAGCTCTTTGCAACCCCATGAAGTTCAGCACACCAGGTTTCTCTGTCCTGTGTTTCTCAAACTCATGTCTGTTGAGTCGGTGCTTGATGCTATTGGATGCCATGGCTTTTAGGCTCTTTCTGCTTGTGGAGCAAGGAAATGTAAGTGTATATGTAAGCCATGTATAAATATATCTATAAAGACCACTATGTAAAATACTTCCTTAATTTTATTTTTTTGATTTTTAAAAATAACTTACTGAGATGGCTATTTAATGTCTCAATTTTAAAACGTTTTTGCTTTTGTAATAATCTGTTTTAGGACTATGAAATTCCCTCTGCATGCTATTAGCTGTATCCTCCAAATTTTACATGCGTTTTTAATTATCATACAATTAAAACTCTTTCGTAATTTGGGGGGCTTTTCTTCTTGGGTTATCTAGAAGTCAATTTTTAGAGTTTCAAACATGCAGAGTTTAGAGTTGTGTATTTTATAATTGATTTAAAGCTTTACAGCTTCATTATATTATGATCAGAGAACATAGTTAATAATGATAATTATTTGAAAGTGATAGATCCTTGCTCATGGTGCAACTTATTTTAATTTTTAGTAATGTTTTGTATGTACTTGAAAAGAATATGGATTCTGAAGTTCTTCCATATGATGTTCTATGTGTATACCTTAATCCTGTTTTTTAATGATATTATCGAAGCCTTCTAAATTTTTTGTGAAGTTTGGTTTCCTTGTTCTGTTGGTAACCAAGAGAGTTATATTCATTTCTCCCCCTTGATTGTGGATTTGAGTTTTGCTCTGTGGCCTTGTCAAGTTTTACTTTATGGTTTATGAATCTATCTTATTGGGTACCTGCATGTTATGAATAGTTATATCTTCCTGATGACTTGAAACAGAATGTTATGAAATGTCTCCCTTTATCATCTGTGAAACATTTTGCCATAATGTATGGCTTATCTGATAGAAATACAGTTTTCTTTTTATAGTGTCTAAACTGGTGTAAAAAAGAATGGTTTATCTTTTGCTTCTTTTTTATTGCTGGTAAAATAACATGTTATCTATGTCGCGTATCATTGGGTTTTTCTTCTTTTCTTGTCTGGAAATCTTTTACTTTTAATCAGATCAGTTAGTTAGTCCACTTAGATTTAATATACTTTCTAATACGTTTATGTTTAAATCTACCGTCTTATTTAGTGTTATTTTTCCATTTGTTCTATGTTCTCTTTTCTTTCCTTTATTATCTTCCTTCAGACTGGTGGAGAATTTTTATTGCTCCATATTCTCCTTTCTTACTAGTTATGTACTTATAAACAGTTTCAGTGGGTGCCCTAGAGCAGCAGCACCTCACAGATTGTCCCTTGTTTCTGTCCACCTGTAAGAAGAGTAGGATCTTATGACATGCAATGTATTGAAATTCAAATTCCATTATTTATCCATAAAGTTTTATTAAAATACAATAGCACTCATTTACTGGAAACAGACGTTTTGTGCTTCTCTTTGGTTTCTGTGTATGAGATATTATATGAGCAGTAAAAAATGTCCTGTTTTTCTTCTTTAAAACATTGACTAAGTTAAATTGAAGAGAATCCAAGGATTTCAAAGGAAGTATTTATACTTTTGTTATCTCTTGCAATTGCTTCATCTGTCTGAACCAAGGATTTTTCAAAATGGTTAAAAGAGAGTACAGAAAATAATTGGATGGTAAATTCTGACAGAATTTCACAGATTTTAATTTCAGATATTTGTATTAATCAAAAGTTGTTTTTATTGATTGCCTTTATGATAAATAATGTTATAAATTTTAACACATGAAATAATGCAGACCAGTGAGACTTCCACTTTTGTTTGTTTGTTTGTTTAGTTTCATGATGTTAATTTTGAAAATGGGATTTCCATGCTCAAAAGCTTGAAAATCAGTAAATGAATCTAGCCAACTAACTTGAGCTTAAGGAAAAAATGTTGGTTCTGTGTGTTAGCACATAACCTAGCCCATGAGTGTGGTATTGTGTTAGAAAAAAGCTTTTTTTTGATGAAACATGTTTGCTCCCTTTCTCATCTGTGAAACATTTTGCCATACTGTATGGCTTATCTGATAGAAATACGGTTTTCTTTTTACAGTGTCTAAACTGGTGTAAAAAAGAATGGTTTATCTTTTGCTTCTTTTTTATTGCTGGTAAAATAACATGTTATCTATGTCGCGTATCATTGGGTTTTTCTTCTTTTCTTGTCTGGAAATCTTTTACTTTTAATCAGATCAGTTAGTTAGTCCACTTAGATTTAATATACTTTCTAATACGTTTATGTTTAAATCTACCGTCTTATTTAGTGTTATTTTTCCATTTGTTCTATGTTCTCTTTTCTTTCCTTTATTATCTTCCTTCAGACTGGTGGAGAATTTTTATTGCTCCATATTCTCCTTTCTTACTAGTTATGTACTTATAAACAGTTTCAGTGGGTGCCCTAGAGCAGCAGCACCTCACAGATTGTCCCTTGTTTCTGTCCACCTGTAAGAAGAGTAGGATCTTATGACATGCAATGTATTGAAATTCAAATTCCATTATTTATCCATAAAGTTTTATTAAAATACAATAGCACTCATTTACTGGAAACAGACGTTTTGTGCTTCTCTTTGGTTTCTGTGTATGAGATATTATATGAGCAGTAAAAAATGTCCTGTTTTTCTTCTTTAAAACATTGACTAAGTTAAATTGAAGAGAATCCAAGGATTTCAAAGGAAGTATTTATACTTTTGTTATCTCTTGCAATTGCTTCATCTGTCTGAACCAAGGATTTTTCAAAATGGTTAAAAGAGAGTACAGAAAATAATTGGATGGTAAATTCTGACAGAATTTCACAGATTTTAATTTCAGATATTTGTATTAATCAAAAGTTGTTTTTATTGATTGCCTTTATGATAAATAATGTTATAAATTTTAACACATGAAATAATGCAGACCAGTGAGACTTCCACTTTTGTTTGTTTGTTTGTTTAGTTTCATGATGTTAATTTTGAAAATGGGATTTCCATGCTCAAAAGCTTGAAAATCAGTAAATGAATCTAGCCAACTAACTTGAGCTTAAGGAAAAAATGTTGGTTCTGTGTGTTAGCACATAACCTAGCCCATGAGTGTGGTATTGGTAGCCTTCCTGGACCTTACTGCAAAGTACAGGTTGATGAGAATGTCAAGGTAATCTTCAAGTGATCTTGAAGACTATTATTTGGGGTAGGTTTAGCAAGCCTTTGAGCAGAGATATCCAACTGATAACTTGTGGACCAGATGTATTTTGCCTTTATATTGCATTTTTAAGTCTTCTGTATTGGTTACCAGCATTGTTAAATTGGTAGACTATTTAGAACAGAATCCATATTTCTGACTTCTCTTACAAAACTCAAAGAGTGGCCCTGGCATTCCTGACATGACGTGTTGAGTGGGAGCTTGACAGACCTCACCTGTGTTAGTTGGCTGCACGTGTTAGTTGCTCAGTTGTGTCTGACTCTCTGGGACCCCATGAACTGTAGTCCACCAGGCTCCTCTGACAATGGAATTCTCTAGGAAAGAATATCGGGACGGGCTGCCATTTCCTTCTCCAAGGTATCTCCCCGACTCAGGGATCAAACCTGTGTCTCCTGCATTGCAGGCAGATTCCTGAGGTGGCCAGGAATAAGAAAAAGTTTCAAACTGGGTGGCTTAAACAATAGAAATTGCCGTTCCAGAGGCTAAATGTCTGAGATGAGGATATTGGTAAGGTAGGTCCCTTCTGTTGGCTGTTAAGGAAGATCTCCTCCACGTCGTTCTCCTAACTTCTGGTGGTTTGCTAGGAATCTTTGTCATTCCTTGGCTTGTAGACCGATGACTCTAATCTCTGCTTTTGTGTCCACATTGTGTTCTCCCTGTGTGTGTGCTCACATTTCCACCTTTCATAAGGAACCAGCCATCCTGAACTAAGCGTCCACCCTCCCCCCATATGGCCTCCTCTTAACCACGTACCTCTGCAACAACCCTGTTTCTTAATAAGACCACATTCTGGGGAACTTGGGGGCTAGGACCTCACCATATGAATTATGGGGAGCACAATTTAATCCATATACCTGCTCTAGAAGGGACAGGCATCCTTCTGTTCCCCACACTTCCCATGTGATCAGTTATTCATTTCTGTTGTTCCCTGGCCCATTAAGGCATTTAAGTGTGGGAAACTTGTCCTAAATCCCATTGTCTAGGATACTGTACACCTGACAGGTATATTTAAGTCTCATGGGATCATAAGATCTTGAAACATCAGAGCTGGAAAAATCAGAGAATAACTGTTGTCACTACTTGCCATGTTGCAGAGGGGCCAATCAGCTGTTCCATTCCAGGATGCTTTCCCCAATGATCCCCCAAATTCTTACTAGTTGTCCAAGATCTTTTTAAAATGCCATTGCAGTGAGTTTGAGGTGAGAGACAAGTTGGATAAGGTTTTTCTTGTAGTTTGCTTACACAAGGAATAAATTCTTCTAAACTTTTCCCAGGAACTGAAACTGTGGAAGTTGTTCCATCCGGCAGGGTCTAAGTAGTATTTTTGTTTATTTGTTTGTTTATGGAAGTATCACAATGGATTTATTTCTTAGAAAATAAAAAGTCTTTCCAAGTAAATAGGACCACTGTGTACAAATTAGAGTCGGAGAAAGATGCTTCTCAATGGTTCAACAGTTTCACAGGCCACTTAACATACAGCTTGGGTAAATAGGAGTTTCTGTTTACACAAGGCTTTTCTAAATTTATAACTTTTAAACAAACATGAATTTTGCTACCAGATGGGTCTTGAGAGGCAAGCTGATAAATCTTTCATCTACAGTGGATCATGTTAGCCCATATGCATGTTTATTTCCATAACCCATGTGTATTTCAGTCAGGGTACAGCTGATCCCTCACAAAATCATGCTGGTGTGTGAGTAGGAATCACTAATATCCAGCGCCCACCCGCTCTTGATATATTCTGACTCCTTGCCTTTTCAAAGGAGAATCCAAGGAGATCTTGATTCTGCCTATCATCCTATATGACAAATTATGATAAAAGTTGATGCATGATACAGTTTAACCTTTCAGCGGTCGATGATTTGCATCAGAATCAGTCAGCAGTGATCAGCCCTTAATAAGACCACATTCTGGGGAACTTGGGGGCTAGGACCTCACCATATGAATTATGGGGAGCACAATTTAATCCATATACCTGCTCTAGAAGGGACAGGCATCCTTCTGTTCCCCACACTTCCCATGTGATCAGTTATTCATTTCTGTTGTTCCCTGGCCCATTAAGGCATTTAAGTGTGGGAAACTTGTCCTAAATCCCATTGTCTAGGATACTGTACACCTGACAGGTATATTTAAGTCTCATGGGATCATAAGATCTTGAAACATCAGAGCTGGAAAAATCAGAGAATAACTGTTGTCACTACTTGCCATGTTGCAGAGGGGCCAATCAGCTGTTCCATTCCAGGATGCTTTCCCCAATGATCCCCCAAATTCTTACTAGTTGTCCAAGATCTTTTTAAAATGCCATTGCAGTGAGTTTGAGGTGAGAGACAAGTTGGATAAGGTTTTTCTTGTAGTTTGCTTACACAAGGAATAAATTCTTCTAAACTTTTCCCAGGAACTGAAACTGTGGAAGTTGTTCCATCCGGCAGGGTCTAAGTAGTATTTTTGTTTATTTGTTTGTTTATGGAAGTATCACAATGGATTTATTTCTTAGAAAATAAAAAGTCTTTCCAAGTAAATAGGACCACTGTGTACAAATTAGAGTCGGAGAAAGATGCTTCTCAATGGTTCAACAGTTTCACAGGCCACTTAACATACAGCTTGGGTAAATAGGAGTTTCTGTTTACACAAGGCTTTTCTAAATTTATAACTTTTAAACAAACATGAATTTTGCTACCAGATGGGTCTTGAGAGGCAAGCTGATAAATCTTTCATCTACAGTGGATCATGTTAGCCCATATGCATGTTTATTTCCATAACCCATGTGTATTTCAGTCAGGGTACAGCTGATCCCTCACAAAATCATGCTGGTGTGTGAGTAGGAATCACTAATATCCAGCGCCCACCCGCTCTTGATATATTCTGACTCCTTGCCTTTTCAAAGGAGAATCCAAGGAGATCTTGATTCTGCCTATCATCCTATATGACAAATTATGATAAAAGTTGATGCATGATACAGTTTAACCTTTCAGCGGTCGATGATTTGCATCAGAATCAGTCAGCAGTGATCAGCCCTTAATCAAAAGCCATTAAGAAACGAATGTTTGAAGTTCGAGTTTTTCTTCCAGAGCTACAATGGGACTGAACCATTTTTCTTTGCTATCTCATTATAGCCTAAACCAGCCCCTTTGAACATTGGCTGCCAATTTAGATCTGCTACGCAGTAAATACTAAACCTCACAGTTTTCTCAGTACATTCATCCCTGACTATAATTTGCATGGTAGGGCTTCCCTGGTGGCTCAGACAGTAAAGAATTTGAAATGCGGGAGACCCAGGTTCGAACCCTAGGTTAGGAAGATCCTCTGGAAGAGGTAATGGCAACCAACTCCAGTATTCTTGCCTGGAGAATTCCATGAACAGAGGAACTTTTTTTTTTTTTTTTCCCCATGATGCCTCCTTAAATTTATATTTTATTTTCATCCATCTTTTTATTCTTTGACCTGTGTGGGCTTCCCATTGCAGTGGCCTCTCTCATTGCAGAGCACTGGCTCTGGGTGCATGCACTCCAGAGCGCCGTTATTGGACACACTGGTCCAGCCACTCCTCAGCACGCGGGATCATCCCGGGCCAGGGATCGAACTGGTGCCCCTTGCACTACAAGACAGACTCTTTACCCACCAGACCACCAAGGAAGCCCGGACAGAGGAACTTGATAGGACTATAGTCCATGGGGTCACAAAGAGTCAGACACGACTGAGCGACTAACACACATACACAACTTAAATGTAATTTCAGATTGTACCTGAATATGTATAATGCTGGTTGGTCCCATCAGTATAACAAGAATTAGATGATAGCTATCTAAAGGATAGCTGGATTCACATCATCATTCAGGTACTGCTGTCTCCAGCTGTTCTGACACTTGGAGAGGTGATTCCTTTTTTATGAAGAATGAATGAAAGATGTCTTACAATTCAGCCAGTATTTTAATAGTTTGCCAAGAGTTTTCGTGACCTCTGTTTCATGTTTTTCAAAAGGAATAGTAACTCCAAGAAACAGTTAAGATTTTCTGTTTTTAGAGAAAGAGTGAGTCTCGAGGAAGCTAATGACACATCCGGGAGACATAGTCTCTAAATGTGGAGCTGGGTTCAGGCTCCTGTTTTCTGTCCCTCTTCCCCCCAAGTAAAATGTTCTTTCTTCTGTACCATGTTGCTTCTCTACACATTGAGCTTGAGTATTTCTTTGCCCGCTGGCTTTAACGAGCCCCGCTCTAGGGAACTCTGAAAACACTGGCGTACACTGTTGCTTGCAGTCATGGTCCCGATGTTTCAGGGAACCAGTCCTGTGCTGGGAATTACTTTATGGTAACTCTGTACCATGTGGATGAATGCCCAGAGTATTATCTCCAAGTGTCACTGATGACCATACACATGTGTGCTTTGTCCTTGGTCAAGGTGAAGGGAGGGTTTTGTTGAATCCTAGAGAAGAAAGAAGTTGCCGTTTCTTTATCAGTAGCTCGGAACATGGCCACATTGTCTGGCTCATCTCTGTACCTTTCCTTTTTGCAGCTTCTTCAAAAGGATAAATTAAATGTCTGCAAGAATATCTTTAAATAAACTAAACTTGTGTTGGCTTCCTTGCATTTGCATAGAAATTAAAGGAAGACAGTATTTTTGTTACAAAAATAACTTCTTAATAACAGCTTGATAGGAACTAATTGCTTGCGTGGCTTTGCAGCAGTGGAAGGAATTATTGCATTGACTTTGCCCTTAGGCTTCAGGCTCAGGCATACTTCGATGAGGACTCAGCTTCCACGGGAACCTCCCAGATTTTCGTCTTTCCAGGTGAATGAACTCTAAGCCCCCTCTTTGTGATGAATATGAGAACAGTATGGGCCCTCCCCTAATAAACTGGTAAGGTGTGCTTAAGTGCTTCCATACAATAGTTCACAACGTCTGAATCCAAACTATGTGAGTGTTAATTCTTCCTCCTCCACTGACTTGATGTGTAACCATGGTTGAGCTATCTAAAGGATAGCTGGATTCACATCATCATTCAGGTACTGCTGTCTCCAGCTGTTCTGACACTTGGAGAGGTGATTCCTTTTTTATGAAGAATGAATGAAAGATGTCTTACAATTCAGCCAGTATTTTAATAGTTTGCCAAGAGTTTTCGTGACCTCTGTTTCATGTTTTCAAAAGGAATAGTAACTCCAAGAAACAGTTAAGATTTTCTGTTTTAGAGAAAGAGTGAGTCTCGAGGAAGCTAATGACACATCCGGGAGACATAGTCTCTAAATGTGGAGCTGGGTTCAGGCTCCTGTTTTCTGTCCCTCTTCCCCCCAAGTAAAATGTTCTTTCTTCTGTACCATGTTGCTTCTCTACACATTGAGCTTGAGTATTTCTTTGCCCGCTGGCTTTAACGAGCCCCGCTCTAGGGAACTCTGAAAACACTGGCGTACACTGTTGCTTGCAGTCATGGTCCCGATGTTTCAGGGAACCAGTCCTGTGCTGGGAATTACTTTATGGTAACTCTGTACCATGTGGATGAATGCCCAGAGTATTATCTCCAAGTGTCACTGATGACCATACACATGTGTGCTTTGTCCTTGGTCAAGGTGAAGGGAGGGTTTTGTTGAATCCTAGAGAAGAAAGAAGTTGCCGTTTCTTTATCAGTAGCTCGGAACATGGCCACATTGTCTGGCTCATCTCTGTACCTTTCCTTTTTGCAGCTTCTTCAAAAGGATAAATTAAATGTCTGCAAGAATATCTTTAAATAAACTAAACTTGTGTTGGCTTCCTTGCATTTGCATAGAAATTAAAGGAAGACAGTATTTTGTTACAAAAATAACTTCTTAATAACAGCTTGATAGGAACTAATTGCTTGCGTGGCTTTGCAGCAGTGGAAGGAATTATTGCATTGACTTTGCCCTTAGGCTTCAGGCTCAGGCATACTTCGATGAGGACTCAGCTTCCACGGGAACCTCCCAGATTTTCGTCTTTCCAGGTGAATGAACTCTAAGCCCCCTCTTTGTGATGAATATGAGAACAGTATGGGCCCTCCCCTAATAAACTGGTAAGGTGTGCTTAAGTGCTTCCATACAATAGTTCACAACGTCTGAATCCAAACTATGTGAGTGTTAATTCTTCCTCCTCCACTGACTTGATGTGTAACCATGGTTGAGTTACTTAACTTTATCATGCCTCAGTTTCTACATCTGTAAAATAGGAACAATAGTGTTGTTGTTCAGTCACTCAGTCATGCCCAAGTCTTTGCAACCCCATGGACTGCTGCATGCCAGGCTTCCCTCCCCTTCACTATCTTGCAGAGTTTGCTCAAACTCATGTCTATTAAGGCAGTGATGCCATCCAACCATCTCATCCTCTGTCACCCTCTTCTCCTCCTGCCTTCAGTCTTTTCCAGCATCAGGGTCTTTTCCAATGAGTCAGCTCTTCATGTCAGGTGGCCAAAGTATTGGAGCTTTGACTTTCAACATCAGTCCTTCCCATGAGTATTCAGGATTGATTTCCTTTAGTAGCACCTGCTTTACACTTGGTTGTTTGGAAGGTGAAATGAGTTGTGTCAGAGGCCGAAGCCGTGACAGTACATCATCCAAGTGGAATAAATGAGAGTCATTGCCATGGTTGTACGGTAAGGGTAATGACGACCCCTCTAACCACTTGAGAGGTAACTCATCTACCTTGACTTCACTCTTTCATCCCAACTTCAAGAAACTGGAGGCTTAGACAAAATTTTGTTGCCTTGTTCAAGGTTTGACAGCTAGTAAATGGCCCAGTCAAGAGGAGAGTTATTTGCCCAGGGCAGCCACGTTAAGGATCAAATCAGCCAATCCACTGGCCAAAGTTGTCAAACAGCCAGTGGTCAATGACGTGAAAGATGGGGAGGGCCAATGAGCTTGGTGGTGTCACAGGGAGGACACTGATTTAGAATCAAAAATGTCATCTTGATTCCAGCTGTCATTAAATCAAATCAGTTAATGTCTCTGAGTCTCCATTCCTTCATCCATAAAATGCCCCTGATCTAACCATTCAATAGAGTTGTTGTGAGGTGGGGAGAAATAATATACCTGTGGGACTTCCCTGCTGGTCCAGTGGTTAAGAGTTTTCGCTTCCACTGCAGAGGGCATAGGTTCAACTCCTGGTGGGAGAACTAAGATCCCCATGTGCCATAAAAGAGAAAGAAATAATACATTTGAGACCATTTTATGATTTAAAATGTAATGTAAGGTATCATGTGTTAATTTTTGAGACCTTATAGAATGGCTTTTATGTTTTTGCTCAGTTGTTGATTAAGTCACCTGATTATTTCTTGTCACAAAGGTGGAATCCGGTAGTTTCTTTAACCTGTAACCTCATATCAGCTGTAAAACAAAGATTGGGAAATGTTCCACCCCACGAAAATGGGGATTCAGATGCTCTCCCCAGAAAATGTTCAGTTTATTTTTTTACCTATTATTGGAATAATACATCCATTTGTTTATAGTACTTCCTTCTAGGTATCAGGCATTTTTCTGGGTAATAGGATGAATAATGTACAATTCTTGCCCTCAGGAGGTTAACCAATCTCATAAACAACGATAGTCTACTACATTAAGTGTATTAGCAGATCACTGAACTGCATTCAGCAAATATTTATCTGTGAAAGGAATTCACAGAAGACTTCCTGGAAGAATTGGCATCTAAACTGAGACTGAAAGAAAAACAAATATTAATTTTAGCTAATAGTTCATAGTAATAGCTGAACACTTTCTTTACTATTACCCTGTAACACTGTGGGTAAGCTCTGTGACCTTCAAGGGCAGATGACAAGCCTTGGTTTGATGGGCTGACCTCTCTGTGAACTCCAGCCCGGAGATGAATGAAGGAAACTGACGACTTGGCTGAAAATGACTTTCAGTAATCTGTTGACTGCATGGGGCTTCTCTGTTGCCAATGTCTTAGGGCATATGTGTGCAAACCTGGCGTGTTTAGTGTGGGAAGTTTCTGCAATGCACCGTGTCTACCTTTAAAGAGGGAATAGGATGTCTTCCTCTCCTCAGATGGCTGTAAAGAAGCCCTCAGGTTTACACAGTGGAGCTCTGTGCTGAGGCTGAGAGTGAATTCAGATGAGACTCTTGTGAGCACTAAAGCATAATGAAGGGCATAAGATACAATTAGGCCAGAATTCATGGGAGTGAGTCAAATATGCATGTCCACCTATAAAGAAATATTCTCGTTATCACTTTAAAAGATCTTTGGCTTGGATCACCCTGTAAGTGTTGTTCCATAAATACCATTTAATATACAATAAAAACAGTTGCGTTTGCTGCACCTTGAGAATTTATTGACTCCCTGAAGACAAAGGGGCTCCTTTTAGAATGAAGGCAGAGGAGATCGGGATCAGAGAAAAGACCCAAGGAATGTCAAAGTCACTAGTTTCTTTAACCTGTAACCTTCATATAAAGCTGTAAAACAAAGATGGGAAATGTTCCACCCCACGAAAATGGGGATTCAGATGCTCTCCCCAGAAAATGTTCAGTTTATTTTTTTACCTATTATTGGAATAATACATCCATTTGTTTATAGTACTTCCTTCTAGGTATCAGGCATTTTTCTGGGTAATAGGATGAATAATGTACAATTCTTGCCCTCAGGAGGTTAACCAATCTCATAAACAACGATAGTCTACTACATTAAGTGTATTAGCAGATCACTGAACTGCATTCAGCAAATATTTATCTGTGAAAGGAATTCACAGAAGACTTCCTGGAAGAATTGGCATCTAAACTGAGACTGAAAGAAAAACAAATATTAATTTTAGCTAATAGTTCATAGTAATAGCTGAACACTTTCTTTACTATTACCCTGTAACACTGTGGGTAAGCTCTGTGACCTTCAAGGGCAGATGACAAGCCTTGGTTTGATGGGCTGACCTCTCTGTGAACTCCAGCCCGGAGATGAATGAAGGAAACTGACGACTTGGCTGAAAATGACTTTCAGTAATCTGTTGACTGCATGGGGCTTCTCTGTTGCCAATGTCTTAGGGCATATGTGTGCAAACCTGGCGTGTTTAGTGTGGGAAGTTTCTGCAATGCACCGTGTCTACCTTTAAAGAGGGAATAGGATGTCTTCCTCTCCTCAGATGGCTGTAAAGAAGCCCTCAGGTTTACACAGTGGAGCTCTGTGCTGAGGCTGAGAGTGAATTCAGATGAGACTCTTGTGAGCACTAAAGCATAATGAAGGGCATAAGATACAATTAGGCCAGAATTCATGGGAGTGAGTCAAATATGCATGTCCACCTATAAAGAAATATTCTCGTTATCACTTTAAAAGATCTTTGGCTTGGATCACCCTGTAAGTGTTGTTCCATAAATACCATTTAATATACAATAAAAACAGTTGCGTTTGCTGCACCTTGAGAATTTATTGACTCCCTGAAGACAAAGGGGCTCCTTTTAGAATGAAGGCAGAGGAGATCGGGATCAGAGAAAAGACCCAAGGAATGTCAAAGTCACATCCATCTACTCCACGGTGGGGTCAAACAGAGCCTTTCTTGGTTTCAATTTTTTGCTTAAAAATGGTTAGAAAACTGGCTGAACGTTGGGCATCTGCAGGCTGAGCGCTGAGAAATGTATCTCCCAGGACCAGTGGAAGCAGGATGAGGATGGATGGAGTAGAGAGGTCTGCTTCTGGCTCAGATCTCAATATTGGTCTTATGGATCCTTGACACCTGACACTATATATGAATTTGTATTCTGAGTAAGTATTCCCATGATTAGTGTTTACATTGCAGTGAGCGGTGAGCAGCAAATTCTGTAATCACTATAAAGAAAAGTAGACAATAGATGCTTTGAATTAAGGGCTTGCTCTGAGGTTTGCCTTGTGACTTTAGACGCGCCATCTAGTGGATGGAGAAGAGATTTTCCAGTGATCAGAGTGGTCCTTGTTATGGGAATTACTGCACCATGGCTAACCGAAGCACTTCTCCCAGAGAATTAATTCACCATTTTAGGTGATGTGTGCTTAAAGTTGTTTTGAAGCCCACTGAACCGTGTGAAGCTTGTTGGATCCTCATTCCCTTCTGGAAATCAGTTTAGTCCTAACCGTCATTCCCTGTCTGCTGAAGCCAATTTAACTGGGTGTCGAGGGAGGAATGAGAATTTGCCAAACAGAGTAGAACAAGGCAAAAGGGCAAGTGGGGAGGTCTGGAAAGTGTGCAGGAGCCCACTGCGCCCTGGACACGGCCTGCTCCCCTGGGACTGCAAAGGGAGGTTCAAGGTCGGCTCTGTGACCAGGTTGGGAACAACGTTAGCTGTCACTAGATTGAGGTTTGGTGCCAAGAAGCCTGTGGGGTGTAAGCCATGAAATGGTGGGAGCAGAGCTGAGTTGCAGAAAGATAATTTGGTGTCATGCAAGGAGAGGCCGGGGGAGGAGGACTCCTGTGAGCTGCATGAGACGGTATTCCAGCCAAGAGTGGACGGGGCTTTAACTACAGACGTGCAGTGGAGAGGGGTGGGAACCAGTGGAGAGTGTAGAGATGGGATCGCAGAATGAGATGATGGTGGGGATGTGGCATGTGGCTCCCAGAAACAGAGTGAAGGACAGTCTTGTCCCCATTGTGTCCTGGAGCCTGGAGTGGGGCAGCAGCTGGATTCGTCGGCAGGTGCAGGGCAGCAGGTAGAAGGAGCCCCTTCTTGGTTGCTTTCTTTTTCTTAACGAAGAGGAGGTCGGAGGTTGGAGAGGGATCCGAAGGGGGATCTGAGAAGTGAAAACCTGGACAACGTGTACTGCGGGTCTGTCTGGACACCTCTGCAGTGACGTGTCTGCTGGTCAGGGTGGTGCTAGTCGCCCTGGTTACCTAGGCTGCCACCACAAGGGGAAAGGGTAAGGATTTCTGGAGGCTGAGTAGGTGGGGTTCCATCCCCATCAGCCCCAGCCTTTGAGAACAAACAGTTAGCTGCAGTTCAGGCTTTGTCATTAAAAACTGAGCGCTTGGCTTCCCCCGTGACTCGGTGGTAAAGAATTCTCCTGCCAGTGCAGGAAATACCTGTTCTGATTCCTGGTCTGGGAAGATCCCACAGGCTGCTGAGTTAGTTGAGCCTGTGCTCTAGAGCCGGAGTGCCGCAGCTGCGGAAGCCCATGCAGCAGGAGCCTGTGCTCTGCGAAAAGAGACGCCGCTGCAATGAGAAGCCCTTGTCTTGCAGTTAGAGAGTAGCCCCATTTGCAGCTCACAACAAAGACCCAGTGCACAGCAGCAAAGACCCAGTGCAGCCAGAAATAAATACCTGAAACAACAACAGCAAAAAAGAACTGATTCCTCAGCTCCCTGCAAGGTGATCCTTAACCTAATGCTCTAACGTTAGTGCCTCATCTTTGAAGCAGAAGCAAGAACAAAGTTTCTGCCATACACAGTGTGGCTGCGGTACAGTGGGATCCTTCGTACAAAGTGCTGAGCAGAGAGCCCGGCCCTGAGGTTGCACACTGAAGGGTCTAAGTCGATTGCTGCTGTTTAGTGGCTAAGTCATGTGTGACTCTTTGAGACCCCATGGACTGCAGCCTGCCAGGCGGAGAGTGTAGACTACAGACGTGCAGTGGAGGTGGGAACCAGTGGAGAGTGTAGAGATGGGATCAGAATGAGATGATGGTGGGGATGTGGCATGTGGCTCCCAGAAACAGAGTGAAGGACAGTCTTGTCCCCATTGTGTCCTGGAGCCTGGAGTGGGGCAGCAGCTGGATTCGTCGGCAGGTGCAGGGCAGCAGGTAGAAGGAGCCCCTTCTTGGTTGCTTTCTTTTTCTTAACGAAGAGGAGGTCGGAGGTTGGAGAGGGATCCGAAGGGGGATCTGAGAAGTGAAAACCTGGACAACGTGTACTGCGGGTCTGTCTGGACACCTCTGCAGTGACGTGTCTGCTGGTCAGGGTGGTGCTAGTCGCCCTGGTTACCTAGGCTGCCACCACAAGGGGAAAGGGTAAGGATTTCTGGAGGCTGAGTAGGTGGGGTTCCATCCCCATCAGCCCCAGCCTTTGAGAACAAACAGTTAGCTGCAGTTCAGGCTTTGTCATTAAAAACTGAGCGCTTGGCTTCCCCCGTGACTCGGTGGTAAAGAATTCTCCTGCCAGTGCAGGAAATACCTGTTCTGATTCCTGGTCTGGGAAGATCCCACAGGCTGCTGAGTTAGTTGAGCCTGTGCTCTAGAGCCGGAGTGCCGCAGCTGCGGAAGCCCATGCAGCAGGAGCCTGTGCTCTGCGAAAAGAGACGCCGCTGCAATGAGAAGCCCTTGTCTTGCAGTTAGAGAGTAGCCCCATTTGCAGCTCACAACAAAGACCCAGTGCACAGCAGCAAAGACCCAGTGCAGCCAGAAATAAATACCTGAAACAACAACAGCAAAAAAGAACTGATTCCTCAGCTCCCTGCAAGGTGATCCTTAACCTAATGCTCTAACGTTAGTGCCTCATCTTTGAAGCAGAAGCAAGAACAAAGTTTCTGCCATACACAGTGTGGCTGCGGTACAGTGGGATCCTTCGTACAAAGTGCTGAGCAGAGAGCCCGGCCCTGAGGTTGCACACTGAAGGGTCTAAGTCGATTGCTGCTGTTTAGTGGCTAAGTCATGTGTGACTCTTTGAGACCCCATGGACTGCAGCCTGCCAGGCTCCTCAGTCATGTACTCAAAAAATAGCCAATAGTAGCTGTTTTTTTTTTTTTTTTTTTGAGGAATGAGCATCCTCAGAGCACTCCATAAATGGCCTGTAAAGAAAAAAGAAGCTACTGCGTCATTCCAGAATTTAACATGCAATCTGCAGCTTGGATTTCTGGGACCAGGACAGAGCTAATGAGGGATGGTTCTACCATTTTCTTCTCGTGTTTTTCTTTCGGGGGTGGGTTGATTTTGAGCCTGAATAATAAGGAGAACTCTGTCGTTCTGAATGTTGAAGCATGCTACATTTACTCTTCTTCTTCATTCCTTTAACTTGCAGACAGATATTCTTGAACTGAGGCAATCTCCCAAATCAAAGAATTAAACCCAATCTTGGCTAATTTGGTAGTTAATTTAAAAACTTCTATAGGCTCTTCATGGAAGAAAAAAAAAAACAAACTTTATCTCTTCCTGCATATGCCTATATGGATGGGAAGAAGGAATTACTGTAATTGATGCTGAAATTTAAAATACCACCATGGCAAGATAGCTAGCATCTTTGCAAAAGGTGTGGGTGAGAGCCTGGGAGTTGATAAGATGTTTCGATAAATGTGATTTATTAAGTACAAAGGAAAAAAAAATTAGGAAAAGCAGCAAATAGGGAAGTAAAGCCACACACTAGCATGAAAATTGAATAGAGCTGTTGGATGAGTGGGTTTTTATCTCTGTATTAAACGTGCATATTCCTACCCAGGTGGCGCTAAATGGTAAGGAGCCCCCTGCCAATGCAAGAAACAGACATAAGAGACACGGGCCGGCCCCCCAAAAAATTTTGGCCTACAGGAGCCTGCAAGGTGATCCTTAACCTAATGCTCTAACGTTAGTGCCTCATCTTTGAAGCAGAAGCAAGAACAAAGTTTCTGCCATACACAGTGTGGCTGCGGTACAGTGGGATCCTTCGTACAAAGTGCTGAGCAGAGAGCCCGGCCCTGAGGTTGCACACTGAAGGGTCTAAGTCGATTGCTGCTGTTTAGTGGCTAAGTCATGTGTGACTCTTTGAGACCCCATGGACTGCAGCCTGCCAGGCTCCTCAGTCATGTACTCAAAAAATAGCCAATAGTAGCTGTTTTTTTTTTTTTTTTCTTTTTTGAGGAATGAGCATCCTCAGAGCACTCCATAAATGGCCTGTAAAGAAAAAAGAAGCTACTGCGTCATTCCAGAATTTAACATGCAATCTGCAGCTTGGATTTCTGGGACCAGGACAGAGCTAATGAGGGATGGTTCTACCATTTTCTTCTCGTGTTTTTCTTTCGGGGGTGGGTTGATTTTGAGCCTGAATAATAAGGAGAACTCTGTCGTTCTGAATGTTGAAGCATGCTACATTTACTCTTCTTCTTCATTCCTTTAACTTGCAGACAGATATTCTTGAACTGAGGCAATCTCCCAAATCAAAGAATTAAACCCAATCTTGGCTAATTTGGTAGTTAATTTAAAAACTTCTATAGGCTCTTCATGGAAGAAAAAAAAAAAACAAACTTTATCTCTTCCTGCATATGCCTATATGGATGGGAAGAAGGAATTACTGTAATTGATGCTGAAATTTAAAATACCACCATGGCAAGATAGCTAGCATCTTTGCAAAAGGTGTGGGTGAGAGCCTGGGAGTTGATAAGATGTTTCGATAAATGTGATTTATTAAGTACAAAGGAAAAAAAAATTAGGAAAAGCAGCAAATAGGGAAGTAAAGCCACACACTAGCATGAAAATTGAATAGAGCTGTTGGATGAGTGGGTTTTTATCTCTGTATTAAACGTGCATATTCCTACCCAGGTGGCGCTAAATGGTAAGGAGCCCCCTGCCAATGCAAGAAACAGACATAAGAGACACGGGTTCAATCCCTGCTCCAGGAAGATCCTCTGGAGAAGGAAACGGCAGCCCACTCCAGTATTCTTGCCTGGGAAACCCATGGACAGAGGAGCCTGGCATGCTACAGTCCATGGGATTGCCAAGAGTCATACGTCACTGAGCATCTGAGCCCATTCCTACCAAAGAAAGGGCAGGTGTTTTGCCCAGTATGATACCTCCCCTTCTGAACTTTGGGGCATCATTTGATTTCTACTTTTGTGATTCAAGCCATGAGTCAGCACGGGGGCCATGCTTTGGAAAGAGATTGTACTTCTAAAATAGGTAGACCACTTGTGGTAGCATCCTAGAGAAATGAGACATGAAAAATCTCCTGAGCTTCACAGACCTTTGGGGACTTCTCCCCAAAGAAAAGAATAAATCCTTGCAGGCTTTTTAAAGGCCATTTTAAGAACAATCGAAAGCAGTTTTAGGAGAAAAATAACCATGGAAAGAGTACAAGCTAAAGAACTTAATATGAGATAAAGTGAACGATGTGGATGAAGGACTGGAAATAAATCTTAGAAAAGCTACCATCCATCAGGTTTGAAGTAAGTGTTTTCTGTGCTGCTTCATGGGTCATCAGTTTGTGAAACAAGAGAGAGAGAGAGATGTGAAAACTGGTGCCCAACAGAGCTGGCTTTCTCACTCCCGATCGCTGCCGGGCACCTGCTTGCCTTCACGGGGGAGGGAGAGGAGACAGGAAGGGGAGCAGACAAGGGCTCAGAACCAAAGACACCTTCATAAGCAGGCTCTGATCCAATGTGGCTGGGCCTTTCTTCCATTATTGTCCTCCATATCTTAAGGAGCCTTTCCCCCCGCCCTCCTTTGGCCTTCTTTATTGTTTTTTTTGTTTTTTTTTTTTTCCTTTTTTCATCCATCCCTACCCTTCAGCTTGTGTGGGCCTCCCATCACTGTGGCCTTTCTCCTTGTGGAGCCCCAGCTCTGCACGCGCTCCAGAGCACTAGCTCGCTCAATTGGACACACTGGTCCAGCCGCTCCGTGGCACATGGGATCTTCCCAGGCCAGAAATCAAACTGGTGCCCCCTGCACTGCAAGGCAGATTCCCTACCCACTGCACCACCAGGGAAGCCCCTTAAGGAGTCCTTTTTATTTATTTATTTAACTGTGCCGAGTTTAGTTGGGCATGCAAGATCTTTTTTTTTGCCACTTCTATTGGTCTTTCATTTATTTGTTTTCATCCAACTTTGTTCTCT
Source organism: Tragulus kanchil (assembly GCA_022376925.1). Lineage (NCBI taxonomy): Eukaryota > Metazoa > Chordata > Mammalia > Artiodactyla > Tragulidae > Tragulus > Tragulus kanchil. The sequence continues at coordinate 167,093,084 of JAIOJX010000005.1, forward strand.
GGCCTGCATGGTCCTCCCATTGCAGTGGCCTCTGTTGTTGCAGAGCACCAGCTCTGGGCACATGTGTTCCAGAGCTCCGGCTCGGTAGTTGGACACATCAGTCCAGCCGCTCCGCAGCATGTGGGATCTTCCCAGGCTAGGGATCAAACTGGTCCCTCTTGCACCGCAAGGCGGTGTCCTTACCCACTGGACCACCAGGGAAGCCCTTAAGGAACCTTTTAAGATAGCGTTTTTCCTAACTGTCCCTCCTCTTGAAATTTTAATCCAGAGAATCTGCTAAATTGCTGTTTATGTCCTGTGACCCTTTGGAGAACTTCAAATCATTTTAACCTGTGAGATTTCTGTCCTCCAAGAGCCGATTTTCCATCCTTGGGAGTGATATTGTCCTAGGTCCTTACTATATACCTGCCCTGATATGCATTATTTATGTAATCCATTCCCATTTGGCATGTGAGACTTAGACGAGTTGACTTGAGTAGCTTACTCCAGGACAAAAAGGAAGGATTCAAAACCAGAGCTGCCCAATCTCAGCCTCTTCTCTTAATTACTGTCTCCTACATACAGCAAGATCTGGACGTTCCCTGCCCATAATCACCATGCTCTCCTGCCCCTGTTTCTGAGATGTCAAACCATTATGGCTGCAATGCAGAATAAAGTTCCCTGTAGTCAGAGTTAATGGGAACATCACCACTCAAGCCCAGTAGTTCCCCTTGAGCATATTTCTTTGGGGCTAAAAGCAATGGTTGCAAAGACACATTCAAGCTTTAGTACCTGATTTCTGATCACTCTCAGTGAGCTGCTGTGTTCTGTGTGCCAGGGAATGGTGGTGAATGAAGTAAAGACACGCTCTTCCTAGAGCAGACACAAGGGAGGATGTCCCCCTGGTACTAAGAAGAGTGCAGCCACCGCAGTAAGAGGGAGAAGATGGAGGACGAGGCCATGAAGAAGGAGGGCATGGGCCAGCTGAGGCCTCTTACTGTCTAGTGGGGCTGGGGATGTGAGAAATGTACCTCGACTTGTCGTAAAGACTGTATCTTAACTCCACCTGGGCCCTCCATCAATCTGAATAGAAGGATGTAGCTAACAGATGCTGAACACAGTGGATGTGAGTCTCACCCACATGGACTGAGTTCATGTGTCTGGGGTTGGAGCCGGGCATCGTCATCATCACTGGCATTATGCTTAACCTCCAAGGAGATTCTGATTGCAGCTGGGACTTGGAGAAGCCAATCTAGACCAAGTGTTTCACCATTCCTGAGACATATAAAATGCACTCTTAGTCGTAACTATGGATCACTTCATTGATTCTCATGGTAAAAATAGAGAAGGACATAGGAATCCCTGGAAAAACTATGTTGATCACAAATGCTTTTACTATAAATATTGTAACAAAAATCCTGACCAGAGTGATATAACCCAAAATGGGTTGATTTACTTAATTTTCTACATATGGAACAGGCTACAGAGGAGTGGTACCTGGCCCTGGATCCAGTGACTCAGTGCCAAGCCCAAAGTATCTAGAATTCTCTTGACTTTGATTTCATGGTTGCAAAATGCTGAAGCTTACATTTATGTAATCCATTCCCATTTGGCATGTGAGACTTAGACGAGTTGACTTGAGTAGCTTACTCCAGGACAAAAAGGAAGGATTCAAAACCAGAGCTGCCCAATCTCAGCCTCTTCTCTTAATTACTGTCTCCTACATACAGCAAGATCTGGACGTTCCCTGCCCATAATCACCATGCTCTCCTGCCCCTGTTTCTGAGATGTCAAACCATTATGGCTGCAATGCAGAATAAAGTTCCCTGTAGTCAGAGTTAATGGGAACATCACCACTCAAGCCCAGTAGTTCCCCTTGAGCATATTTCTTTGGGGCTAAAAGCAATGGTTGCAAAGACACATTCAAGCTTTAGTACCTGATTTCTGATCACTCTCAGTGAGCTGCTGTGTTCTGTGTGCCAGGGAATGGTGGTGAATGAAGTAAAGACACGCTCTTCCTAGAGCAGACACAAGGGAGGATGTCCCCCTGGTACTAAGAAGAGTGCAGCCACCGCAGTAAGAGGGAGAAGATGGAGGACGAGGCCATGAAGAAGGAGGGCATGGGCCAGCTGAGGCCTCTTACTGTCTAGTGGGGCTGGGGATGTGAGAAATGTACCTCGACTTGTCGTAAAGACTGTATCTTAACTCCACCTGGGCCCTCCATCAATCTGAATAGAAGGATGTAGCTAACAGATGCTGAACACAGTGGATGTGAGTCTCACCCACATGGACTGAGTTCATGTGTCTGGGGTTGGAGCCGGGCATCGTCATCATCACTGGCATTATGCTTAACCTCCAAGGAGATTCTGATTGCAGCTGGGACTTGGAGAAGCCAATCTAGACCAAGTGTTTCACCATTCCTGAGACATATAAAATGCACTCTTAGTCGTAACTATGGATCACTTCATTGATTCTCATGGTAAAAATAGAGAAGGACATAGGAATCCCTGGAAAAAACTATGTTGATCACAAATGCTTTTTACTATAAATATTGTAACAAAAATCCTGACCAGAGTGATATAACCCAAAATGGGTCGATTTACTTAATTTTCTACATATGGAACAGGCTACAGAGGAGTGGTACCTGGCACTGGATCCAGTGACTCAGTGTCAAGACCAAAGTATCTAGAATTCTCTTGACTTTGATTTCATGGTTGCAAGATGGATGCTGAAGCTCCAGCCATCAGGTTTATCCTTCAGTGAAAAAAAGAGAAAAGTGTCACCTAGAAAGACTGCCAGTTACATCTAAGTAATCTAATTGGCTAAAGCTAGATCGTAGAGAGAGGGATTGAGAGTCAAGTTGGTTGACTTTGGAATCCAGCTTGGAGGAAGAGCGTCTTTAATTTTTAAGAGCCTCTGGGTGACTGTGGTGTGCTCCTCCCCAGCGGTCCCGTCGGAAATGTTTGCAGACATTTTTTTGCTGTTATGACTACAGGGGTGATACTGACATTTAGCCGGTGGAGTTCAGTGGCGCTGTTAAATATTGTATCGTGTATAATCAGCCCCACACAACAGTGAATTTTCTGATCCAACATGGCCATAGAGCTGAGGCTAAGAAACTTTGTTCAAGGCTCTTACAGAACTCTCTAGACAATTACAGAGACCTCCTCCTGTCAGTCGATCTCTCTTGAGTTCTGCCTTACAAAACAGCCGTTCTTCCCGAACCACTGCCGCAATCTGAATGTCCTCTCTATGTTTATCAAGGTGAGAAGCCCAACATGGATCTTTGAATCCTAATTCCTGAAGTAAAGAGACCTTCATCATGTTCCTAACATCCATCCATATTGTGGCTGAGCACCTTCAGCTCTGGGTAGCTCATTCCATTTCTTTTGTTCAACTCTTCATTCCCTTCTTTTCCTTTTAACTGAAGTATAATTTCCCAAATGGACTATGGTAACAAATAGAGCAAAGGAATTCTATTGCAGCTGGGACTTGGAGAAGCCAATCTAGACCAAGTGTTTCACCATTCCTGAGACATATAAAATGCACTCTTAGTCGTAACTATGGATCACTTCATTGATTCTCATGGTAAAAATAGAGAAGGACATAGGAATCCCTGGAAAAAACTATGTTGATCACAAATGCTTTACTATAAATATTGTAACAAAAATCCTGACCAGAGTGATATAACCCAAAATGGGTCGATTTACTTAATTTTCTACATATGGAACAGGCTACAGAGGAGTGGTACCTGGCACTGGATCCAGTGACTCAGTGTCAAGACCAAAGTATCTAGAATTCTCTTGACTTTGATTTCATGGTTGCAAGATGGATGCTGAAGCTCCAGCCATCAGGTTTATCCTTCAGTGAAAAAAAGAGAAAAGTGTCACCTAGAAAGACTGCCAGTTACATCTAAGTAATCTAATTGGCTAAAGCTAGATCGTAGAGAGAGGGATTGAGAGTCAAGTTGGTTGACTTTGGAATCCAGCTTGGAGGAAGAGCGTCTTTAATTTTTAAGAGCCTCTGGGTGACTGTGGTGTGCTCCTCCCCAGCGGTCCCGTCGGAAATGTTTGCAGACATTTTTTTGCTGTTATGACTACAGGGGTGATACTGACATTTAGCCGGTGGAGTTCAGTGGCGCTGTTAAATATTGTATCGTGTATAATCAGCCCCACACAACAGTGAATTTTCTGATCCAACATGGCCATAGAGCTGAGGCTAAGAAACTTTGTTCAAGGCTCTTACAGAACTCTCTAGACAATTACAGAGACCTCCTCCTGTCAGTCGATCTCTCTTGAGTTCTGCCTTACAAAACAGCCGTTCTTCCCGAACCACTGCCGCAATCTGAATGTCCTCTCTATGTTTATCAAGGTGAGAAGCCCAACATGGATCTTTGAATCCTAATTCCTGAAGTAAAGAGACCTTCATCATGTTCCTAACATCCATCCATATTGTGGCTGAGCACCTTCAGCTCTGGGTAGCTCATTCCATTTCTTTTGTTCAACTCTTCATTCCCTTCTTTTCCTTTTAACTGAAGTATAATTTCCCAAATGGAGCTAGTGGTAAAGAATGCGCCTGCCATTGCAGGAGACATAAGAGATGTGGGCTCGATCCTTGGGTCGAGAAGATCCCCCAGAGGAGGAAATGGCAATCCACTCCAGTGTTCTTGCTTGGGAAATCCCATGGACAGAGGAGCCTGGTGGCTACAGTCCATGGGGTGTCAAAGAGTCGAACACTCTTGAGCATGCATGCACGTGGAAACTTCCATGAAGTAAATCACACAATTCTCAAGTATACACCTCAGCAACTTGTTAAACATATGCGGGAAACCATGCAACCTTGACAGAACCTTCCCGTCACCCTCAGAAAGGTGCCTGAGGTCCTTCTGGGTGACTTCTTCACCCATAAAGATGGAGCTGTGATTTGAACCCATGTCTAACCTCAACGCCCACGTGCATAGAAGAAAAGATTATACTTTTACATAGGGTGAAATTTATAAATTATTTATACCTGAGAGTAAGCTTTAAAAAATCTCCCTATCCTGCCGGTGTTTTGTCCTATAAATTTCCCTTTCCAACAGAGTAGCTTGGAGTTTGTGTGCTGTGACTGGCCTTTAGGAGTGTCATAAACCTCCAAGTCAGTACTCAGGGCGACAGCCCCATGTGCCTTGTGTTCAAATGCTTATTTAAAGACGTCCTGCCGGCTGGCTGGACTGGGGCTGCCCGGCAGCAAAGAAAAACTTATTTACAGCTAGGAGGCCACCGTTCTCCCCAGGTATCTGCTGTGAGTGAATTTGCATTTGTCTTTGCCTTTGGGGCCTGTGCAGGAGGCGTTCCTCTGCCGCAGACACATGCACGTCAGTTTATTCCAGCTGTCATTAGGAGCTAGAATCTTCCTGCCAATCTGTAGTCACCATGATAAAGCAAGTGTTATGCCTGCAAATTCTTTCCCTGGGGAAATGAAACCGAAGTGAAGGTCACAGACATCCGATTTCTGCCTCCAGTTAAAGGATGCTTCCCTCGCCTCTGTAGGGAGGAGCTGGTTCAAACCAATAATGTCCAGGGAAGAAAACTAAAAATCCCAATAAGGTATTCCATGACTGGCAGAGAAGCTTCAAAATATTTCCTACTTTTCCCTTAGGATTTCAACCGAGTGTTCACTACAGGGAAAAGTAAAGGCTGACTCTAGATCGTGCTCATTAAAAGTTACCCAGAAGTGACTAATGTTTTACCCACAATGCATAAGTTTCTTTGTGCTGCTTCAGTCTGTGTCCAACCCTTTACAACCCTGTGGACAGTAGCCCGCCAGGCTCCTCTGCCCTTGGGATTCTCCAGGCAAGAATACTGGAGTGTGTCGCCATTTCCTTCTCCAGGGGATCTTCCTGACCCAGGGATCAAACCTGGATCTTCTGCATTTGGGGCAGATTCTTTACTGTCTGAGCCACCAGGGTTTTCCATGTATTCTCTTTTCACCAATATGTATTATTAATTTTGTTTTCTAATGTATCTCAAGTGCCTAGTACAAGGCCTGGCCATCGAAGGCACTCAAAACATAATTTTTGTTTTGGTTGTTGCAGTTTGAGTTTCATTTTGTCCCCATACCTGTTTAGAGACTTTAAGCAAAGCCATTACTCCCTGATTGTTCAACTCTGTGGCCTCGAAGACTAGCTCACCAGGCTCTTCTGTCTATTGCTGCGACTTGTCAGCCGAGTGCATAGAGAATAGCGGGTGTGACGAGACTTTAAGAAATATACACACACACATACACAGACAGAGAGAAAGGATGGGAACGGGGGGCTCAAGACCTCTCAGGTAAAGGCCCCGAACACATTCACCAGTCCTGCTTTTATTCAGTGCTAAGGCTTCCAGGTGTTTTCAGGGGATGATACTGACACTGGCTGGTTTCAGTTACAGCCTTAGTCAATGATTGTTCTCCTAGCTCTGAGGATGGAAAGGGCATGTTACAGCTGGGGGGCAATGAAATCCACAAGAAGTTAATGAGTCTGTTCTGTGTGCATGCAGCGTTCAATTTAAACTGCCAGATTGCTCGAATCTTCCTGCCAATCTGTAGTCACCATGATAAAGCAAGTGTTATGCCTGCAAATTCTTTCCCTGGGGAAATGAAACCGAAGTGAAGGTCACAGACATCCGATTTCTGCCTCCAGTTAAAGGATGCTTCCCTCGCCTCTGTAGGGAGGAGCTGGTTCAAACCAATAATGTCCAGGGAAGAAAACTAAAAATCCCAATAAGGTATTCCATGACTGGCAGAGAAGCTTCAAAATATTTCCTACTTTTCCCTTAGGATTTCAACCGAGTGTTCACTACAGGGAAAAGTAAAGGCTGACTCTAGATCGTGCTCATTAAAAGTTACCCAGAAGTGACTAATGTTTTACCCACAATGCATAAGTTTCTTTGTGCTGCTTCAGTCTGTGTCCAACCCTTTACAACCCTGTGGACAGTAGCCCGCCAGGCTCCTCTGCCCTTGGGATTCTCCAGGCAAGAATACTGGAGTGTGTCGCCATTTCCTTCTCCAGGGGATCTTCCTGACCCAGGGATCAAACCTGGATCTTCTGCATTTGGGGCAGATTCTTTACTGTCTGAGCCACCAGGGTTTTCCATGTATTCTCTTTTCACCAATATGTATTATTAATTTTGTTTTCTAATGTATCTCAAGTGCCTAGTACAAGGCCTGGCCATCGAAGGCACTCAAAACATAATTTTTGTTTTGGTTGTTGCAGTTTGAGTTTCATTTTGTCCCCATACCTGTTTAGAGACTTTAAGCAAAGCCATTACTCCCTGATTGTTCAACTCTGTGGCCTCGAAGACTAGCTCACCAGGCTCTTCTGTCTATTGCTGCGACTTGTCAGCCGAGTGCATAGAGAATAGCGGGTGTGACGAGACTTTAAGAAATATACACACACACATACACAGACAGAGAGAAAGGATGGGAACGGGGGGCTCAAGACCTCTCAGGTAAAGGCCCCGAACACATTCACCAGTCCTGCTTTTATTCAGTGCTAAGGCTTCCAGGTGTTTTCAGGGGATGATACTGACACTGGCTGGTTTCAGTTACAGCCTTAGTCAATGATTGTTCTCCTAGCTCTGAGGATGGAAAGGGCATGTTACAGCTGGGGGGCAATGAAATCCACAAGAAGTTAATGAGTCTGTTCTGTGTGCGCATGCAGCGTTCTAACGTGCTCTGACCCAGTGTTCCTAAGTCCACAGAAGATCTCTCACCTGTTGCCGTTCAGTATGTCCCCAGCTAATAAGCCATAGGAATCACACTGACTTGCTTTTCTTAGTTTTCTTATTTCCAAGATGGTTTTCTCCTGGCTCGGCCAAAGCTGCAAAAACCTTCACTGGTTTCTTTCCCCACAGTCCATGGGATTGTCCAGGCAAGAATACTGGAGTGGGTTGCCATTTCCTTCTCTAAGGGATATTCCCGACCCAGGGATCAAACCTGCATTGCCTGTGTCTCTTGCATTTGCACGCTGATTCTTTATCACTGAGCCACCAGGGAAGCCCCTCAGAACCTGAGTTTCTTCAAATCTGTAAATGGCAATAATAGTAAGACCAACAAGGCTCAGTTATTAAGCAGATTAAATGAGATCATGTATATTCAAAAGTTATATATAATGATGAGAAGAAAATTCGTTGTATTAGAACCATGAAATGTATAGGCTAAGAATTAAGCATAAATATTTGGTAAGAGAGCTTCTAGAGGTGAGTGCACTGAGGATGTTTTGCACTTGTATATCACGTGTGAAGGACTGAGACTGGGAGACACAGACACGAGAGGCAGAAACTAAGGAATGATCAAAGGAGGAAAGAAGCCAGTTGTGCGGAGCAGAGGGTCCCATTCCTGGTTCTCCCAGATACAGAGGTCTGCTTTCAACGTAACCTATGTAATTAAAGAAAAAGAAAACACAGGACTCTGAGGTCCAGAGTAATTGTATGTCACATGGTTGAGAGAGTCTGTGTGGAGGAAAAGGAGGATGAAAATTGAGAGGGACCCGTCTAAAGGACATTGACTGGACTAACGGGGGAAAGGACCATCCTTGGGCTGCCTGGGGCAGTGTTCTCGCGGGTCTCAGCGTGGAGAACCTGTGTTCATGAAGCAACCTTGCCCCACCTTCCTGCTAACATCACGTGGGATGAGCTCAGGCTTGGAAATGGAAGCACTCGGGCTCTTAGTGGCTTGATCATCAGTTATAAGTGATTAGCTTTTGTTAAAGTTACTGTCTCCATTTCTCTCTCTGCCCTTTCCTATTGGCTCCAGACTTTAGGGTAAGATTGCTGAGAGGAAACCTGAAAGGGAGGAAAGAAAAAAGGATCTGTAATCTCGAAATGGATGCACAGATTTCAGCTATATTTTTCCCAGCTGTTCATCTTTAGGAGTCATTCTGTTCCTTTCCTGGGATGTCTGAGATCCATTAAATCATGGTGCATCAAAACAAGAATGACCTGTAGCGATGATGTGACCGCTCTTTTGTTCAACACACATTTTCTGCGCGTCAGATCAGTGTCAGACATGGGGCTCAGCACTGGTTAGACAAGAAAGACGTGGTGTTGTCCTCAGTGATGTGTTGTTTTCCTCACAGTTCAAAAGGAGAAAATAACAAGTAAAAAAATGCAGTAGTGAGATGGCTACTATCACAGAGGCACACACACAACACCATGGACCATGAAGAAAAGGCGACTTAATTCAGATGAGGATGCTGAGTGGGAGTAACACTGTTCTGAAGGCTAAGTAAGACTTACCAGGCAGAGAAAGGAGAGGACATTGTTTTAGGCAGGAAGATAAAGGAAGGATGGAGGCACGGAGAAGCACAGTTTGTCTCAGAGGCTACCAGTACTTTGGGCTGGCTGGAAGAAGGGCCTGTGTAGGCAAAGTGGCCAGAGAATGCAGCTGGGCTGTTTGGAAAAATACAGTTAAAGAAAAACCTCATGGCTCAAGCAAATGACTTTGACCTTGATCTTGAAAACAGAGGTGAGCTAAGGAAATATTCAGGTGGAAAAGGATGAGGCTGAATTGCTGTTTATAAAGCCCACAACATGGACTTAGGAATCAACTTGGGCAAAAAAATAGTCATTCAGGCAATAACTAAAGCAAGTCTAGATTAAGGTAGTTTTGTAACAGTGGATTTAGAGAAGAGCAATCATAAGGACTTCTCCGGTGACTCAGTAGTAGGGAATCTGCCTGCTAATGCAGGAGATACAGGTTCAATCCCTGGGTCAGGAAGATCCTCTGAAGAAAGAAATGGCAACCCACTCCAGTATTCTTGCCTGGGAAATCCCATGGACAGAACGAGTTTGGTGGGCTATAGTCCATGGAGTTGCAAAGAGTCAGACATGATGTAGCAAAGAGTCGGACATGGCTTAGCAACTAAGCAACAACAGCAGACAAGTCACAAGATGGCCACAGAATAGGACTGAGCTTTTCTGCACTCTGGTTTTCCATGAGAAAGTAGTTTCGCTAGCACATCTCTGGACTCACACGTTTTGCATTCTGTTCCTTCCACAGGGAGGTAGAGTGACATTTAATGGATGACTTTGAGAAGAACCAAGCATGCCCAGTTCAGCTCACCTCAGCCCTTTTCCCTTGGGTGTGAGCCTGTGGACTGAGAGCACAAGCTTTTCTGCCTCTCAGGGCCCTTGGTCTTACCAGACCTGAGTGACTAACCCTAACAAATTGTGTGGTTCAGGGCTTGGCAGTCTCCTAGGGCCACAGATCTAAAGCCCTGTCTTCTCCTGAGCCTCTCCCTGGAGGAGATGTCATATTTTGGTGTCATCTGCTTTTCTTTGTTTTAGTTCTTCATTTGTTCAGATGAATGTTAGTCCAGAAGAGTAGAAGTCCCTGAGTACCCCAGTGTTGGCAGTGGTGGAAGCAGATGGCAGGTGAGATGCCTCATCTAAACATGACTCCCAGTTTCTGCTCGATTCTCCCACTCCTGGCTTCCCATGAGGAAAGATGTGAGGTGGGGAGCTTACTCTGGCTGGGAACACAGGCAAGGTCAGAGTTTGAGGGCAGAAGATGATGATTTAAGGTCTGACCACAAGTGAGTTCCAAGTGTCTATGGATCAATGGGATAGCTGCTCCCTCCATGTTCCCCTTCCTTGTGTTAGGTACACCCCAACTCTGTGAACACCCTTTACCCCCCTTGTGTTACTCATCACATGCATCAGAAGATGCACTCGCTCACTTGTCTATATTTTTGGCTTTGACTCCCCCAGGATATGTTTCTGTTTTTAATTGTTTATGTTGAAAAAATATGTATTATTTATTTATTTGACTGTGTTGAGTCTTAGTTGTGTCATTCCAGCTCTTCATTGTGGCACGTGGGCTCTAGTTCCCTCACCAGGGATGGAACCCAGGCCCCCTGCATTGGGAGTGCAGTATCTTAGCCACTGGACCACCTGGGAAGTCCTTACTTTGTGGTGTTTTCTTTTTTGGGGGGGGGGGCCTCTTTTATTTATTTATTATTATTGGTTTTCATCCATCTTTATTCTTTGGCCTGGGTGGGCCTCCCATTGCAGTGACCTCTCTCATTGCAGAGCGAAAGTAGTTTCGCTAGCACATCTCTGGACTCACACGTTTTGCATTCTGTTCCTTCCACAGGGAGGTAGAGTGACATTTAATGGATGACTTTGAGAAGAACCAAGCATGCCCAGTTCAGCTCACCTCAGCCCTTTTCCCTTGGGTGTGAGCCTGTGGACTGAGAGCACAAGCTTTTCTGCCTCTCAGGGCCCTTGGTCTTACCAGACCTGAGTGACTAACCCTAACAAATTGTGTGGTTCAGGGCTTGGCAGTCTCCTAGGGCCACAGATCTAAAGCCCTGTCTTCTCCTGAGCCTCTCCCTGGAGGAGATGTCATATTTTGGTGTCATCTGCTTTTCTTTGTTTTAGTTCTTCATTTGTTCAGATGAATGTTAGTCCAGAAGAGTAGAAGTCCCTGAGTACCCCAGTGTTGGCAGTGGTGGAAGCAGATGGCAGGTGAGATGCCTCATCTAAACATGACTCCCAGTTTCTGCTCGATTCTCCCACTCCTGGCTTCCCATGAGGAAAGATGTGAGGTGGGGAGCTTACTCTGGCTGGGAACACAGGCAAGGTCAGAGTTTGAGGGCAGAAGATGATGATTTAAGGTCTGACCACAAGTGAGTTCCAAGTGTCTATGGATCAATGGGATAGCTGCTCCCTCCATGTTCCCCTTCCTTGTGTTAGGTACACCCCAACTCTGTGAACACCCTTTACCCCCCTTGTGTTACTCATCACATGCATCAGAAGATGCACTCGCTCACTTGTCTATATTTTTGGCTTTGACTCCCCCAGGATATGTTTCTGTTTTTAATTGTTTATGTTGAAAAAATATGTATTATTTATTTATTTGACTGTGTTGAGTCTTAGTTGTGTCATTCCAGCTCTTCATTGTGGCACGTGGGCTCTAGTTCCCTCACCAGGGATGGAACCCAGGCCCCCTGCATTGGGAGTGCAGTATCTTAGCCACTGGACCACCTGGGAAGTCCTTACTTTGTGGTGTTTTCTTTTTTGGGGGGGGGGGCCTCTTTTATTTATTTATTATTATTGGTTTTCATCCATCTTTATTCTTTGGCCTGGGTGGGCCTCCCATTGCAGTGACCTCTCTCATTGCAGAGCACCGGCTCTGGGCACATGCGCTCCAGAGCGCTGGCTCGTAACTGGACACACTGGTCCAGCCGCTTCACGGCACTTGGGATCCTCCCATGCCAGGGATCAAACTGGCACCCCTTGCACTGCAAGGCGGACTCTTTACCCACTGGACCACCAGGGAAGCCCTGCTTTGTGTTTTTTAATAATTTTATTTTATTTATTTATTTTTGGCTATTCTTGGTCTTTGTTGCTGCTGGCAGGCTCTTCTCTAGTTGCAGGGAGTGCAGGCTACTCTCTAGTTGAGGTGAGCAGGCTTCTTGTTGCAGTGACTTCTCTTATCGTGGAGCACAGGCTCTAGGGCACACGAGCTTCAGTAGTGTTGCATGGGTTCAATAGTTGTGGCTACTGGGCTCTAGAGCACAGGCTCAGTAGTTGTGGCTCATGGGCTTAGTTGCTCTGCAGCATGTGGCATCTTCCTGGACCAGGGATCAAACCCGTGTTTCCTGCATTGGATTCTTTACTGCTGAACTGCTAGGGAAGCCCCCTGGTTTGTGTTTTTAAATCTCTCCATCAGCTGAGTCTACTCTGAGCACCGGTAGTGAATTAGTCATACTTATTGAAAGAATGAATGAATGAGTGCATTTAGCTTAGCCACACCAGTGTGTTGATTCTGATGTGTTTCTTCACTCAGGAGTATTGGGCAATGTACCGCAGTACAGAGGGAACGTGCTTAATCTGAGATGTCAGCAGCTTCCTCACTTGTCTATATTTTTGGCTTTGACTCCCCCAGGATATGTTTCTGTTTTTAATTGTTTATGTTGAAAAAATATGTATTATTTATTTATTTGACTGTGTTGAGTCTTAGTTGTGTCATTCCAGCTCTTCATTGTGGCACGTGGGCTCTAGTTCCCTCACCAGGGATGGAACCCAGGCCCCCTGCATTGGGAGTGCAGTATCTTAGCCACTGGACCACCTGGGAAGTCCTTACTTTGTGGTGTTTTCTTTTTTGGGGGGGGGGGGCCTCTTTTATTTATTTATTATTATTGGTTTTCATCCATCTTTATTCTTTGGCCTGGGTGGGCCTCCCATTGCAGTGACCTCTCTCATTGCAGAGCACCGGCTCTGGGCACATGCGCTCCAGAGCGCTGGCTCGTAACTGGACACACTGGTCCAGCCGCTTCACGGCACTTGGGATCCTCCCATGCCAGGGATCAAACTGGCACCCCTTGCACTGCAAGGCGGACTCTTTACCCACTGGACCACCAGGGAAGCCCTGCTTTGTGTTTTTTAATAATTTTATTTTATTTATTTATTTTTGGCTATTCTTGGTCTTTGTTGCTGCTGGCAGGCTCTTCTCTAGTTGCAGGGAGTGCAGGCTACTCTCTAGTTGAGGTGAGCAGGCTTCTTGTTGCAGTGACTTCTCTTATCGTGGAGCACAGGCTCTAGGGCACACGAGCTTCAGTAGTGTTGCATGGGTTCAATAGTTGTGGCTACTGGGCTCTAGAGCACAGGCTCAGTAGTTGTGGCTCATGGGCTTAGTTGCTCTGCAGCATGTGGCATCTTCCTGGACCAGGGATCAAACCCGTGTTTCCTGCATTGGATTCTTTACTGCTGAACTGCTAGGGAAGCCCCCTGGTTTGTGTTTTTAAATCTCTCCATCAGCTGAGTCTACTCTGAGCACCGGTAGTGAATTAGTCATACTTATTGAAAGAATGAATGAATGAGTGCATTTAGCTTAGCCACACCAGTGTGTTGATTCTGATGTGTTTCTTCACTCAGGAGTATTGGGCAATGTACCGCAGTACAGAGGGGAACGTGCTTAATCTGAGATGTCAGCAGCTTCCTCCCCTAGTCTCTCTTCTCCTTCAAAGCCCATTCTTCCCCCGACCCCCAGCATTTCTTGGCCCCATAGTTTAATATGAGTATGGCCACCATCCCCTAGTCAGCAGACCCCTGGAAGTTGTCAGCAAGCTGTAGGCTGTGCTGGACAGTGATCTTCCTAAAACATATGGGTCATTTAGGCACAGCTGACAGACACTGACGCTGGGGAAAACATGAACTCTGCTGATGACAGGAAAGACAGCATCAGCTCATTGTGTCTGCCTTCTGGGGCATGGCTAGATGCAGCAGCAGCCCCCGGCTGACAGTGTGAAGATACCCAGGCATCTAGGGTAGAGAGAAGCATGTCTAAGAACAATCCTGACAGGCAGGAGTCAAAAGCACAGAAAGATATTTCCAAGAAAGGGCAATTCTTTTTTCTTTATTTGAAATATAGTAGACATACAGAAAATTGCATAAAAACATGCACACGGTTTTCAGAAACAGTCATCAAAGCAATACCTTGTGCTATTCCCCCGGCCAAGGAACAACACATGTTGTCCATCTATCCCCAAAACTATGTGCTCTTCCCTAATCATAACCAGTGTTAATTTTCATAATAATAATTTTGTTGATCCTCCTCATAGTTGTAACACTGAACAAGATGGCTAAGTTTTCTCATTTTAGAATTTGTGTGCATGGCTAGGATCAAACCCGGGTCTCCTCCATTGCAGGCAGATTCTTTACCATCTGAGCCACCAGGCGAGCCTCATGTGAATGGCACTCTACCATATATGACAACGGGATGCTTGTGAACTTCATTTATGCAGGTGTTATACTTGAAATCTCTTCTTCTGATTGTTGTAGTAGGACATAACCACAATGTGATAGATCCATCCTACCATCCATGAGCTGATGGATATTCTGGTTGTTTACAGTTTGCTGCTAAATTCATTCTTGCTCCTGTCCATTGGGATATAGTATAAAAGTTTCTCTAGGGTGTTTGTCATATGGGATCAATAGGTGTATCTTCAAATCTAAAAGGAATGCCAAACTCTTTTCTAAAGAGGATGTACCTATTCACAGTTCCCACCTTACAGAGGTTTCTTCACTCAGGAGTATTGGGCAGTAGCTTTAATCTGAGATGTCAGCAGCTTCCTCCCCTAGTCTCTCTTCTCCTTCAAAGCCCATTCTTCCCCCGACCCCCAGCATTTCTTGGCCCCATAGTTTAATATGAGTATGGCCACCATCCCCTAGTCAGCAGACCCCTGGAAGTTGTCAGCAAGCTGTAGGCTGTGCTGGACAGTGATCTTCCTAAAACATATGGGTCATTTAGGCACAGCTGACAGACACTGACGCTGGGGAAAACATGAACTCTGCTGATGACAGGAAAGACAGCATCAGCTCATTGTGTCTGCCTTCTGGGGCATGGCTAGATGCAGCAGCAGCCCCCGGCTGACAGTGTGAAGATACCCAGGCATCTAGGGTAGAGAGAAGCATGTCTAAGAACAATCCTGACAGGCAGGAGTCAAAAGCACAGAAAGATATTTCCAAGAAAGGGCAATTCTTTTTTCTTTATTTGAAATATAGTAGACATACAGAAAATTGCATAAAAACATGCACACGGTTTTCAGAAACAGTCATCAAAGCAATACCTTGTGCTATTCCCCAGGCCAAGGAACAACACATGTTGTCCATCTATCCCCCAAAACTATGTGCTCTTCCCTAATCATAACCAGTGTTAATTTTCATAATAATAATTTTGTTGATCCTCCTCATAGTTGTAACACTGAACAAGATGGCTAAGTTTTCTCATTTTAGAATTTGTGTGCATGGCTAGGATCAAACCCGGGTCTCCTCCATTGCAGGCAGATTCTTTACCATCTGAGCCACCAGGCGAGCCTCATGTGAATGGCACTCTACCATATATGACAACGGGATGCTTGTGAACTTCATTTATGCAGGTGTTATACTTGAAATCTCTTCTTCTGATTGTTGTAGTAGGACATAACCACAATGTGATAGATCCATCCTACCATCCATGAGCTGATGGATATTCTGGTTGTTTACAGTTTGCTGCTAAATTCATTCTTGCTCCTGTCCATTGGGATATAGTATAAAAGTTTCTCTAGGGTGTTTGTCTAGTGATGAAGCTTCTGGATCATTCAATAGGTGTATCTTCAAATCTAAAAGGAATGCCAAACTCTTTTCTAAAGAGGATGTACCTATTCACAGTTCCCACCATTGGTGAATATGGACCATGTAAAGACACCTAAAATTCTAACTGCAGGATCTCACAATAATGTGCTTTGCTTGTAAACAGGGAGCTAGTTCCTGGAGTTTACCTCATGCGTGGAAATGTGACTTTGGCATATTGCTACTAGAATTTAACTCCTCTTTCCCCTGCCCCCTCCCTGCCTCAGAGGATTATTGCTTTTTGAATTTATTTTTATTTATCTATTTGACTGTGTCAGGTGCAGTATGTGGGATCTAGTTCAATGACCAGGGATCGAACCCAGGCCCCCTGCATTGGGAACTTGGAGCCTTAGTCACCGGACCACCAGGGAAATCCCAGAGGATTACTTTTTTTAGTCAAAGTATCACTTGTCCACTTTATAAAGACAGAAGGGCAATTTAATAGCTATTATATAGGTGCTTTGCCATCTAAACTTGTCAATACAGAGGTAAGTTCATAACAAAATATGAATAAAAGACTGAATACCTAAAACAGTTAACCCTTGAACAACATGAGTATGAACTACATGAGCCCACTTATACTCAGATTGTTTTCAATAGGAAATACTATAGCACTACGTGATCCTGGGTTGATTAAATCTTGAAAGGTAGAACCACAGATATGCACAGACCAACCTAAGTTATAGACTTTCTACCGTGTGGAGGATGAGCGTCCCTAACCCCATTGTTCAAGGTCAGCTGTCCATTCTTTCACGGGTTTGACTGGTTTGCTCCCTGCACCTCTGCTGAGAAAAGAGAATTCAAATAATATATTCCAATGGGGGTCTGAATTAAGCGCCCACTGGTATTCCCTAGCTGAGATGGGGTAAGCCAATAGCATATCCTGAGAAAGTCAGCACTATATGTGTTCAGGGAATTTTTCTAAGAGAAGATACCCCTTTGATTTGATTCTTTTTCAGAGCATGGTCAGGATCAAAGATCTTACATATTAAAAGGGCTTTGCATGTGGTGTGCGCACTGCCATTCAGTTGTGTCTGAACTCTGTGATCCCAAGGATTATAGCCCCCCAGGCTCCTCTTTCCATGGAATTTTCCAGGCAAGAATACTGGAGCAGATTGCTATTTCCATCTTCAAGGGATCTTCCCAACCCAGGGATTGAACCTGCATCTCCTTTGTCTCCTGCACTGGCAGGCAGATGCTATACCAATGAGCCATCCAGGAAGCCTAAGAGCTTCAGAGAATTCTATTGCTCTCCTATTTTCAGATAAACAAACCAAGATACTTTACCAAGTATCCCTAATAACATAAAGCCTGCATATAATAGGTGCTTAGTAAAAGTTAAATGCATTAAGTTCTCATAACCTTGAGCTGAGGAGAAATTTAACCAAAGAAACACAATTTGTCTAAAAGACCTGTCCTTTAAGATTCAATCCTACCCAGGTACTGCCTCCACAAAAACTATTGTGAGTCTCAGGAAATTTGACATCACTTTTGTAGAGAAAAACCTTAATTCAAGGTCTAATTATGATCCTTTTAAACATGGATCCTTACATTGCTTTATCCCGAAGCATAAAGGAGAGATTCCAAGCCTCCCATTGCCCTTCCCCCAGTCTATGATAGTCACTGTTATCCCAAGTGACTCCTAAAGTTATTTCTTGCAAGCTGGTGATATCGCTGAGTCTCCCAGAGTACAAAATATGGTTCCAGGGGGAGCCCTGTCTATAGAGCACATCACAATGGCGATTTAACCAACTCTAATGAGAAGCTGATAAGGATGAAGGAAATAATGCTGACAGGGCAATAAATCCTCTCTCCTAATACATCTCTGACAGCAAAGGACCCCATGCCGTCTCAGTGCTGTGAGCCTACAAATTACAGCAGAGGAGACATCTTGTTGATTGATACTACAGGTAATCAGATAATTGACCAGGCATGAGCTGATAATGAGACACTTTCGGCTAGTTAGAGGAAGACCAGTGGATTGAATTCAGATGAAATGCTCTGATAAAAGCCATGGAGGAGAAAAGGGCTGTTAACCGGAGCGATGGGAGGGAGTGATCCTGCAGAGTGGAGCTTGTTTCATTCTGGTTATGAATCGTCCTCAAGCTCAGGAACACCAAAGGTGTGGAAACTTCCCCCGGAGGGTTTGTAATCTGAACTCTAATGGTCCAAGAGAGGGTTTGGAAAAATAGTTGGAAACTCAATTATAGCCCCCAGGCTCCTCTTTCCATGGAATTTTCCAGGCAAGAATACTGGAGCAGATTGCTATTTCCATCTTCAAGGGATCTTCCAAAAGGGATTGAACCTGCATCTCCTTTGCTATGCTATACCAATGAGCCATCCAGGAAGCCTAAGAGCTTCAGAGAATTCTATTGCTCTCCTATTTTCAGATAAACAAACCAAGATACTTTACCAAGTATCCCTAATAACATAAAGCCTGCATATAATAGGTGCTTAGTAAAAGTTAAATGCATTAAGTTCTCATAACCTTGAGCTGAGGAGAAATTTAACCAAAGAAACACAATTTGTCTAAAAGACCTGTCCTTTAAGATTCAATCCTACCCAGGTACTGCCTCCACAAAAACTATTGTGAGTCTCAGGAAATTTGACATCACTTTTGTAGAGAAAAACCTTAATTCAAGGTCTAATTATGATCCTTTTAAACATGGATCCTTACATTGCTTTATCCCGAAGCATAAAGGAGAGATTCCAAGCCTCCCATTGCCCTTCCCCCAGTCTATGATAGTCACTGTTATCCCAAGTGACTCCTAAAGTTATTTCTTGCAAGCTGGTGATATCGCTGAGTCTCCCAGAGTACAAAATATGGTTCCAGGGGGAGCCCTGTCTATAGAGCACATCACAATGGCGATTTAACCAACTCTAATGAGAAGCTGATAAGGATGAAGGAAATAATGCTGACAGGGCAATAAATCCTCTCTCCCTAATACATCTCTGACAGCAAAGGACCCCATGCCGTCTCAGTGCTGTGAGCCTACAAATTACAGCAGAGGAGACATCTTGTTGATTGATACTACAGGTAATCAGATAATTGACCAGGCATGAGCTGATAATGAGACACTTTCGGCTAGTTAGAGGAAGACCAGTGGATTGAATTCAGATGAAATGCTCTGATAAAAGCCATGGAGGAGAAAAGGGCTGTTAACCGGAGCGATGGGAGGGAGTGATCCTGCAGAGTGGAGCTTGTTTCATTCTGGTTATGAATCGTCCTCAAGCTCAGGAACACCAAAGGTGTGGAAACTTCCCCCGGAGGGTTTGTAATCTGAACTCTAATGGTCCAAGAGAGGGTTTGGAAAAAATAGTGGAAACAGTATCCCGGGAATCTCTTTATAATTTGCATTTAGGTATCCCTGAAGTGTGACTTAAGTAAAGAAGTGTCAGATTCTGAGAAGTCCTTGGAAATAAGACCTTAAATTGAACATAGGTTTCAGAAATTAGTTCCTAGAGGAGGCTTGTTTGATCTTTCACATTCGGAATGATTTACCTGTTTTATATGCACTTGAGGATTCAGTATTTTTACCCCCGAGATTAATAAGGCAGCATCCCCTCCTACTGTGTCTCTTCATCCCATTTCCCCTCCACTGCCAAAATGCATGATTTTTATTAGATAACTTATTAATTGGATTTTACCTGCTATTTGTATGATTATTGTTTTTTTTTTCCCTTAGAAGAACACCCACGGCCTTTCATTCCCCTCTATTGCCTCGCCCCGTCTCTTGGTGCCATCTAAAGTCTTTGCCTGAGTTGTCATGGCTATACTTGGGTTTATAAGGGAGAGGTGATAGGAGTTCATTGGATATCTAAGCAAAAGTAAGATGTGTTGATTACTTTCCTTACCCAAACATCTCATCCCTCACTCTTGAATTGGTCTCTTCTTTGGATGCATCCATCCAGCTGTCTTGCTCATTTATTAACTTTTTCATTTCTACACTTTTTTTTCTCCTGCTCAGGATCTCCCACCTCTTCTTATTCGTAACTTTGTGTTCTTTGTGTTTCAAATATTCCTCCTCCATTTCTTTTAAATGACAATTACCAGACTTATTTAAAACTTTCCAGGAGAGGTTTTCAGTCGTTAGGGTGTGTGTGCTTTGCAGAAGTCTCCTCCTTTCTCCCGGCTATGCATGTTGCCTTGGGAATTTCAGATGAGGTAATGTGTACCAGATGAATCAGATAAAGCCATAGAGGAGAAAAGGGCTGTTAACCGGAGCGATGGGAGGGAGTGATCCTGCAGAGTGGAGCTTGTTTCATTCTGGTTATGAATCGTCCTCAAGCTCAGGAACACCAAAGGTGTGGAAACTTCCCCCGGAGGGTTTGTAATCTGAACTCTAATGGTCCAAGAGAGGGTTTGGAAAAAATAGTGGAAACAGTATCCCGGGAATCTCTTTATAATTTGCATTTAGGTATCCCTGAAGTGTGACTTAAGTAAAGAAGTGTCAGATTCTGAGAAGTCCTTGGAAATAAGACCTTAAATTGAACATAGGTTTCAGAAATTAGTTCCTAGAGGAGGCTTGTTTGATCTTTCACATTCGGAATGATTTACCTGTTTTATATGCACTTGAGGATTCAGTATTTTTACCCCCGAGATTAATAAGGCAGCATCCCCTCCTACTGTGTCTCTTCATCCCATTTCCCCTCCACTGCCAAAATGCATGATTTTTATTAGATAACTTATTAATTGGATTTTACCTGCTATTTGTATGATTATTGTTTTTTTTTTCCCTTAGAAGAACACCCACGGCCTTTCATTCCCCTCTATTGCCTCGCCCCGTCTCTTGGTGCCATCTAAAGTCTTTGCCTGAGTTGTCATGGCTATACTTGGGTTTATAAGGGAGAGGTGATAGGAGTTCATTGGATATCTAAGCAAAAGTAAGATGTGTTGATTACTTTCCTTACCCAAACATCTCATCCCTCACTCTTGAATTGGTCTCTTCTTTGGATGCATCCATCCAGCTGTCTTGCTCATTTATTAACTTTTTCATTTCTACACTTTTTTTTCTCCTGCTCAGGATCTCCCACCTCTTCTTATTCGTAACTTTGTGTTCTTTGTGTTTCAAATATTCCTCCTCCATTTCTTTTAAATGACAATTACCAGACTTATTTAAAACTTTCCAGGAGAGGTTTTCAGTCGTTAGGGTGTGTGTGCTTTGCAGAAGTCTCCTCCTTTCTCCCGGCTATGCATGTTGCCTTGGGAATTTCAGATGAGGTAATGTGTACCAGATGAAGAGGCAAAGATGCAGGCTATGAAGTAGGGCGCATTCCTGGACAGATTCTGGCAGATTCTGTAATTAGGAGTCAGCCACTCCCAGTGTGCTTCTCCCCATCCCTCCTACCCCCAGCCTCTTACTCCCACCCTCAGAGAACCTAGGAACTGCTTACTCCCAAAGACTATCCCTCTGTGCTTTGGAATTGGTGGGGAGGAGCTATTCAGGCAATGACCAGCTTCTCCACCTCTGTTATCACCACAGAGGGGCTCCAGCTCTGCCCCAGTGTCCCTCAGCTTCCTCTGATGAGTGCTGCGCTGGGGAGGTGATTTGCCACTAAAGGAACAAGTGTCAATCGTCCTCTGAGATTGGGTGGGGGCAGGAAAGGTGTTCCTCCAGCCCACTGAGGCACGCCTCCTACCCGCGGCCTCACACTCCTCCTGCGCTGGGTTGTCACTTTACTTCCCCTCAAGGACTCGGCCACCTTCTGTCATCCCGGGGTTTTCATGGTTTTGATACTAAGTGCCAGAACCCATTCGCATATCTTTTGCTTTTTTTTCCCCTTAATATCTCCAGCGTAGGATTTGGCATGTGTTAATTTGCCGTGTTGTCCAGAATTGAAATTTCTTCTAAAGATGATGAGTGGTTATGATCAGAGGAACCATGAGGCTTATATCCCCATTAAATCCACAATGCCTAGCGCATAGCCAGTTCTCACTAGTGCATTTCCTCCATAAATTGGTATACTCATTTGAAGGTATTTTAGATTATATGTGAAGTCATGTTTTTAATTCTAACTTTTATCTCTATTTTACGTGAGAAAAAAAAATATTGCCTCAGTAGCCTGAAAAGGGAGAGTTATTGCATTCTAATAACCTAATCACAAGGAAAACCCTGGAAACAGAGTAAGCAGTGTGTGAAGATATGAGTCTGAGAGAGATTTCCAATTAAGGTTACATTTTTCTTTGTGATATCTAAGCTTCTCAGGCTCTGGGATCCATTTTCAGGCTGCATATTATAATGTTAATACTATAAACTTTCAACATTAATTTTGCTATTGTTTCCCCTTTTACAGCTCCTTCCAAAGAGCTCAGTATATTCATAAAAACCTACAATTTGGGACTTCCCTGGTGGTCCAGTGGGTAAGGACACCGCCTTGCAGTGCAAGGGGCGCAGGTTTGATCCCTGGCCTGGGAAGATCCCACGTGCCGCGGAGCGGCTGGACCAATGTGTCCAATTACCGAGTCGGAGCTCTGGAGCACATATGCCCAGAGCCGGTGCTCTGCGACGACAGAGGCCACCGCGATGGGAGGCCCACACGGGCCAAAGAACAAAGATGAAAATAGATAAATGAAAGACCGGTAGCAGTGGCCTGTCTGCCCACCTCCCTCCCCAACCACCCCCTCCAAAAAAAAAAAACCCATAGAATTTGGACATCCATTCTTTAAGTTTTACAAGAAGATAGAAAATACAGAAGGAACAATTAGGAAGCCTTTCTACTGTGTGTTACCCCTTAAAGGAGAAAGAAAGAAGGAATGAAAGGTTGGAGATGGAAGGAGGGGAAAGGAAGGAAGAAGAGAAAGAAAGGACAAAGAAAAGGAAAGGAAAAATAGTGTCACCCCCGCTCCATTCCCCTCTCTCCCTTGAATTTCTGCTCTGCCCTCAGATGCACTTCTGGCCTGGCCTTTCTTTCTTATTCAAATGGACGCTCCAAGGCTACTCTATAAACTCTTTTTCTGTTCAGCCTTTGTAGTCTTAATGTGTGCTTCACATCAGCAATCCTGAAACTTTCTTTATCTTAACCATCTCCTTCTTGCTATTATTTCAAAGAAAACCGTGGTTGCTTTGTTGAAGAAGGAACCTCCCGTCTTTGCCAGAGAGCAGCTCTCTTTGGAAACACAGTCATCCGTCCCTTTCCATCTGGTTGTAGAGTGTCCCTTCCAGCTTCTCCAACATCATATCCTCCTGTTGCCTCTGTGTTTCTGCTTTTGTGGCCTCCTTTTCTTCCCCTTTCACCTCCTTTCCTTTGTTAATTATCATCTTATTTGTCAATCACTTAGTCACTTATGTACAATATAAAGCTAAGTATTACAGATGGTATATATGGCATCATTTATAATTTTGGTTAAAAAAACTATAAACTTTCAACATTAATTTTGCTATTGTTTCCCCTTTTACAGCTCCTTCCAAAGAGCTCAGTATATTCATAAAAACCTACAATTTGGGACTTCCCTGGTGGTCCAGTGGGTAAGGACACCGCCTTGCAGTGCAAGGGGCGCAGGTTTGATCCCTGGCCTGGGAAGATCCCACGTGCCGCGGAGCGGCTGGACCAATGTGTCCAATTACCGAGTCGGAGCTCTGGAGCACATATGCCCAGAGCCGGTGCTCTGCGACGACAGAGGCCACCGCGATGGGAGGCCCACACGGGCCAAAGAACAAAGATGAAAATAGATAAATGAAAGACCGGTAGCAGTGGCCTGTCTGCCCACCTCCCTCCCCAACCACCCCCTCCAAAAAAAAAAAACCCATAGAATTTGGACATCCATTCTTTAAGTTTTACAAGAAGATAGAAAATACAGAAGGAACAATTAGGAAGCCTTTCTACTGTGTGTTACCCCTTAAAGGAGAAAGAAAGAAGGAATGAAAGGTTGGAGATGGAAGGAGGGGAAAGGAAGGAAGAAGAGAAAGAAAGGACAAAGAAAAGGAAAGGAAAAATAGTGTCACCCCCGCTCCATTCCCCTCTCTCCCTTGAATTTCTGCTCTGCCCTCAGATGCACTTCTGGCCTGGCCTTTCTTTCTTATTCAAATGGACGCTCCAAGGCTACTCTATAAACTCTTTTTCTGTTCAGCCTTTGTAGTCTTAATGTGTGCTTCACATCAGCAATCCTGAAACTTTCTTTATCTTAACCATCTCCTTCTTGCTATTATTTCAAAGAAAACCGTGGTTGCTTTGTTGAAGAAGGAACCTCCCGTCTTTGCCAGAGAGCAGCTCTCTTTGGAAACACAGTCATCCGTCCCTTTCCATCTGGTTGTAGAGTGTCCCTTCCAGCTTCTCCAACATCATATCCTCCTGTTGCCTCTGTGTTTCTGCTTTTGTGGCCTCCTTTTCTTCCCCTTTCACCTCCTTTCCTTTGTTAATTATCATCTTATTTGTCAATCACTTAGTCACTTATGTACAATATAAAGCTAAGCATTCACAAGTATTACAGATGGTATATATGGCATCAGTACGCTGTATCATTATTTCTACTTTATGGAAACAGATTTTTAGGCTCAGAAAAGTCATGTAACTTGTCCAGGTTTGCACAGCTTACAGCTGGCGGATCTCCTTAGCTTCTTCTCCTTGACCTTGAAACATGGGCATGTTTCATGCTTCAAGTTTTCTTAGCTTGAAGCAGCTAAGAAAATAAGTGCCTCACCTCCTTTGAGGCCTTGTTCTATTGTTCTCCTTCCTTTGATTGCTAGTGTATCTATCACAAAAGTGGGTACCTCTGCCTCCATTTTTTCAGCATCCCAACCTGCCTTAAGTCCTTGCATTCTGTCTTCTCTACCTGTCATTCTGACAATGTAGATTGATGTCTCCGAAGTCATCAGTGGTCACATCTTCTCTAAACAAACGCCTTTTTAAAAAAGATATGTATTTTATTTTTTAAATTGTTTCTTCTTTGTTTGTGTCGGGTCTTAGTTAACAGCACGTAGGATCTTCTGTTTCAACTCATGGGCTCTCTAGTTGTGATGTGCAGGCTCCGGAGCACCCAGGCTTAGTAGTTGTGGTTTTCAGGCTTAGTTGCTCCACCACATGTGGAATCAGTTCCCTGGTCAGAGATTGAACCTGTTTTCTGCATTGCTGAACCACCGGGGATGTTCCACAAATGCCCTTTCTAATCCTCCTTAACCCCTCTATAGCTGTTGATGATGCGGATGATCTTGTCTTGGGAATTTCAGCTGCCAGACAATGAGGCTTATGAAACAACTGGCATGATCATTCACATGTTCTATGAGATGGGCTGGCCCAGGACAGATGGGTTCATCACTCAAAAATATGCTCCAAGTCTATGGCCAGAAATCTCCATTTCCTTTGAGAGTCAAGAGGTGTGAACTATCTTGAGATTTGTTGTGGTTGTTTGGTCCCTCAGTCGTGTCCAACTTGGCAACCCCATGAAGATTCTTTTATAGGTTTAAGGCTACTTTTTTCAGGTAAACAAATTATTTACTTTTTCTAAATGATATTTAACTATTTGTGATGACCCTACAGGTGTACATACTCAGTTGCTAAGTTGTGTCCAACTCTTAGTGACTGCATGGAGAGTAGCCCCCCAGACTCCTCTGACCATGGAATTTCCCAGGCAAGAGCACCGGCGTGGGTTGCCATTTCCTTCTCCAGGAGAATCTTCCTGACCCAGGGATGGAACCCATGTTTCCTGCGTCTCCTGCATTGCAGGCAGATTCTTCACCCACTGGGCCATTGGGGAAGATCAACCCTATATGTGTAACTATTAAATCTTAAGGGCCTAAATAACTAAGTAATATTCATATTTGTAACAGAGAGTATAAATAACCGCAATAATACTGCAAGGATTGTGTGTCTTCAAGGAACGAGGTGGGGGGTTGGGAGTGTGAGGAGTGATTCTCATCTTTATGAAATAGTTCAGTGAAAAGACAACTCTCATGGGGATATTTTATATATAACTTTGCCTCTGAGATTCTCTTAATTACTCTCATAGGGTTACAGCTGTGAATATCACAGAGTATTTATTTTCTCTGAAGATGTCTCAGTTTCTAAAATGAAAGAGTAGTTCAAAGAAAACAATCACAGAATTTGTTCCCCTGCTACATGACCCAGAGAAAGCGGGGTCTCTGGTTGACTGGAAGCAAAGATGCATATGGTTTAACACACCTAAGAGAGACAGTTAGCAGATTTAAAAAAGGAGAATATATTTAACATTTACATAAAGCTTTACAATATCCAAAGTATGTTCACATATATTATTCCATCTGCCTTCAACCAGCTCCTTGGGTAAGATGGAGATTCGGATCCCAGTTTACAGATGAGGAAAATCAGAGTCCTGACAGTTGATACTATGTACCTAAGTCTCCACA
Organism: Tragulus kanchil; assembly: GCA_022376925.1. Lineage (NCBI taxonomy): Eukaryota > Metazoa > Chordata > Mammalia > Artiodactyla > Tragulidae > Tragulus > Tragulus kanchil. Next base: position 167,119,521 of record JAIOJX010000005.1, read on the forward strand.
ATAATAAAGGCAGACCCGAGATGGATCCCAGAGCTCCTGACCCCCAGCCAGAGGCTAAGTCTCATTCATCTCCTTTCAGCCCACTGCAGGGAGTGGACGAAGGGAAAGATAACCTGGTACGGGCACGCAGGCAATCACAGGCATACTATAGCAAAGAATATTCCTCTATTGTTTTTTTAATCAGCTTTTAATTTTGTCTGTGCTGAATCTTTGTTGCTGTGTGGGGGCTTTCTCTGGTTGGCACAGGTAGGGGCTACTCTGTTGTTGCTCACAGGCTTCTCGTTGCAGTGGCTTCTCTTGTGGAGCTCTCTCTCTAGGGCTCGAGGGCTTCAGTCATTGTGGTGTACGGGCTTAGTTGTTCCATGGCATGTGAAATCTTCCCAGAGCAGGGATCAAGCCTATGTCATCTATATTGGCAGGCAGATTCTTTTCCACTGTACCACTAAGGAAGTCCTATTGTTTTCTTAATTAGGGTATGGTTCCTTGACAAGGTTATGTTAGTTTCTGCTGTACAACGAAGTGAATCAGCCATGTGTGTACATATGTCTCCTCCCTCTTGAACCTCCCTCCTACCTCACCCCTACATCCCACCCCTCTAGATCATCACAGAGCACCGAACTGAGCTCCCTCTGTAATACATACAGTAGCTTCCACTAGCTTTTTGACCCAGCACTCCCACCATTGGACATATACCCTGAGAAAACCATAATGCAAAAAGACACAATGAATAGTGCTGTACATTGCAGCACTGCTTATGATAGCCAGGACATGGAAGCAATCTAAAGATTATTCTTTTAAAAGAACGCATTTGTAACATGATTCATTCTTGGTCATACCTTTACAAAAGGCAATAGGTATTTCCACGTGGAACCTGAACCCACCCTCAACAATTGAAATTTTCGTTGAGACAGGCTCCCCAGGTGCTTGGTGGAGGACTGTGCGTGCGCTTGGTTAAAGCTCCAAGGGTGCTTAGGTATCACCTATGCAACTTCTGGTTAGGATACCCTGCTCCAGAGAGGGGAGGTGACCTAGGAACAATATTACTGCAATAGAAGAGGAATGGAAGTTTCTACTCCTCTAGAACAAAGTGTGTGTGGAGAAGACATTTGAGGATGTCAGTCCAGACTCGGATCCCTGAGAACCATCCCCCCACTGCAACACTGCAGTCACATGTACCTAAACACACCTGCACAAGAACACATGCATACACAGTGGGGCCCCCAGCAGCCACAGTTCTACAATGGGACCCTGCTTTCCTCATCATAGGTGATGGAGCAGGCGTGGACACCTGACTCAAACTGGATCACTCAGCTTCTCTCTCTCAAGACGCAAACTGAAAAGGAATGCAAATGGAGAAAGAGAGCTGAGCAATGAGGATGATCAGGTCCCAGAAGAAGAAACCACAAACTGGGGTTTTAGAGGATCCTCCTTCACTCCACCCTCCTGACCTCTGGGTCGCTTGGCCTTTTCTTTGACTTTAGGATTCACTACCTCAGTATCTTTAAGCAAATCCACCTTGCACTTAGCTATTTCTGAGTAAGTCTCTAATATTTGCCACCAAATATGTTAATCAGACTGAGAGCACCCTGGGAAAATGACAGACACTCTCTCCTGATGCTCTTCCATGATGGATTAAGTGCTGGTGGATCCCAGGAAATCAATTAAAAAGAACAAGTGATCAAGTTATGCATAGAACCATCACCAGTTGAAATAGTTACTAAAAGGGGATCTCTTTTCTTGAGATAGCTCAAGAGTTTGATAGCTTTTAAATATCAGTGATTAGGAAATATACTTTTTATGCTTTCAAGCAATGTGTGTGTATGTGTACATCTGGGACACATACACACAGACCCATTCGTTGAATTGTCAGTTGTGGAATAATTGAAGAAAATTTAAATTAAAAGTTTACGTTTCTTTTCTGACAATTATAAAGTCCTATTTAGTTGCTATAGAAAATTTGGAATTGTGTAACAATTATGTGCCAGACATTGTGCCAGAGAACGTTATCTCTTTTCCCATCCTACCCACTCTTTGTAACACAGTTATTATTCCTGTTTAAATACGAGAAACTGCGTGCGTGTGTGCATCCAAACCATTAAACCAAACAAAAGTCTGTAGTGAGGACAATATTACTGCAATAGAAGAGGAATGGAAGTTTCAAAAAACTCCTCTAGAACAAAGTGTGTGTGGAGAAGACATTTGAGGATGTCAGTCCAGACTCGGATCCCTGAGAACCATCCCCCCACTGCAACACTGCAGTCACATGTACCTAAACACACCTGCACAAGAACACATGCATACACAGTGGGGCCCCCAGCAGCCACAGTTCTACAATGGGACCCTGCTTTCCTCATCATAGGTGATGGAGCAGGCGTGGACACCTGACTCAAACTGGATCACTCAGCTTCTCTCTCCCAAGACGCAAACTGAAAAGGAATGCAAATGGAGAAAGAGAGCTGAGCAATGAGGATGATCAGGTCCCAGAAGAAGAAACCACAAACTGGGGTTTTAGAGGATCCTCCTTCACTCCACCCTCCTGACCTCTGGGTCGCTTGGCCTTTTCTTTGACTTTAGGATTCACTACCTCAGTATCTTTAAGCAAATCCACCTTGCACTTAGCTATTTCTGAGTAAGTCTCTAATATTTGCCACCAAATATGTTAATCAGACTGAGAGCACCCTGGGAAAATGACAGACACTCTCTCCTGATGCTCTTCCATGATGGATTAAGTGCTGGTGGATCCCAGGAAATCAATTAAAAAGAACAAGTGATCAAGTTATGCATAGAACCATCACCAGTTGAAATAGTTACTAAAAGGGGATCTCTTTTCTTGAGATAGCTCAAGAGTTTGATAGCTTTTAAATATCAGTGATTAGGAAATATACTTTTTATGCTTTCAAGCAATGTGTGTGTATGTGTACATCTGGGACACATACACACAGACCCATTCGTTGAATTGTCAGTTGTGGAATAATTGAAGAAAATTTAAATTAAAAGTTTACGTTTCTTTTCTGACAATTATAAAGTCCTATTTAGTTGCTATAGAAAATTTGGAATTGTGTAACAATTATGTGCCAGACATTGTGCCAGAGAACGTTATCTCTTTTTCCCATCCTACCCACTCTTTGTAACACAATTATTATTCCTGTTTAAATACGAGAAACTGCGTGCGTGTGTGCATCCAAACCATTAAACCAAACAAAAGTCTGTAGTGAGGACTAAGCATAAAAAATGTGGAAAACCATAATGGTTACTATATAAAGCAATTCACAACATTACAATTCTACATAGCACAGGCATTCAGGAAAAGGAAAGTTTACTTTGGAGAAATCTATTTAGACTCATGAAGTTGATGTAAATATGAAAATGATTCTAAACATTTCTGCCATATTTAGCAAAAACGAGTAAAAGAGAGAGAGCCCTTTAATACATTTACATTCTACTTGCTACTTAGGCAGGCAGGAAGTAACACGGCATCGCAGAAAATAAGAATTTGCAGGCAGTTCTGATGTGGACGTGGTTTGCCTTGTCTGAGGAGGTATGCTCTTGTCAGCGGCTCACCAGCTGTGCTGTCAACAGGCAGGTCTTTTGTAAAAATAGTAAGTGTGCACTTATCTCCCCTAAGACATGATCAGACACTGTGTTTTGCATGCCCATATGGAAATGAGTAGGGAAAGCCTCGGGGCTCTCTCAGTTATTAAATGGACATTTGGGAGCCACTTTTAAAATTTTTAAATTTTTTATATCACAAGTAATTTATGTTCACTAGAAAAATTTGAATTTATAACTAACAAAAAATAACTGGCTTCCCTGGTAGCTCAGTGGTAAAGAGTTCTCCTGCCAATGCAGGAGACACAAGTTCGATCCCTGATCCAGGAAGATCCCACATGCTGCGGAACAACTAAGCCCGTGAGCCACAACTACTGAGGCCTGTGTGCCCTAGAGCCCGAATTCCACAACAAGAAAAGTCAAAGCAAAAAGAAGCCAGCTCACCTCCACTAGAGAGTAGCCCTACTCCCTGCAACTAGAGAAGAGCCTGCAGCAGCAGTGAAAACCCAGAACAGCCAAAAATAAATAAATAACTAATAATAATAATTTAAAAATAACAATAAAATAATCTTCCACTGATATCTGGATGAATGTTCCTCCATATTTTTGTGCATATCTATATGCACAAATTTAAACATTTCACAAAAATGAGGCTACACTGCTCTCTGACCGGCTTCTAAACTACAGAAGCAAGTGGTTTCATTGCTAAGAAGCAATTCTCCGTGAATTTCTCACAGTTCTGCTCACCTTGGGAACAGAAGCACTTTGTGCTTTTCTTTCAGATGATGCGCTTAAGGGCATTTATACATCAGACAACCTTGGAGGACAGAGATGGTGTCTCGCCTCTGAGCAAAGATCAAGTTTGCTTACAACCTCCGAGGACAGAGATAGTTTCTCTCCCTGGAGCGAAGAGCAGGATTCGGGTTTCCTGGGCTCAGAATTCTCCTCTGGAAAGGCCGCTCGCTGTTGATGGCAGTGCGGGCATCGCCTCTCCACTTTATGTCACCCTTTGGAAATTAAGACTCAGGAAGTTGGCAGGAAGAGACATCCTGATATTCTGGTGATTGCTATTGCTGTGAGTGATAAAGTTCTTTATCTCTAACCCAGGACTATGTGTCTTCTGCCAACCACCATTTAACTATGGTGACTTGTTAATTTACAAAGGGAGAAAACCTTCGACTCTTCGTGGTTCTCATCAGTCATGTTGTTAAACCATTGCTCAAGACCATCGCGTTTGATAGTTGCATTTTATGGAGGTCCACAGCATCTTGGCTTCATATCGATTTTGCTCCCCTCGACTTCACTCGCATACCCTGGTGACGCAGTGATAAAGAATCAGCCTCCCAATGCAGGAAATTCAGGTTCGATCCCTGGTCCAGGAAAATCCCCTGGAGAAAGAAATGGTAACCCACTCCAGTATTCTTGCCTGGGAAATCCCATGGACAGAGAGAGGAGCCTGGTGGGCTACAGTCCATGGGGTTGCAACCGAGTTGAACATGATGACACGATTTAGTGACAGAACAACAACACAGTGTCTTAACCCAGGTGGTGCTAGTGGTAAAAAACCCACCTGCCAGTGCAGGGATAAAGGAGAAACTGGTTCTATCCCTGGTTGGGAAGATCCCCTGGAGAAGGAAATAGTGACCCACTCCAGGATTCTTGCCCAGAGAATTCCATGGAAGAGGAGGCTGGTGGGCTACAATCCATATGGTCACAAAGAGTTGGACATAACTGAACCAACGTAGCACATCCACACTTCTTTTTTTTTTTTTTTTAAAGATTTATTTATTTATTTATTTTGGGCAGGGGACGGGTTGGGGAGGGAAGGGAGCGGGCGGGCCACTTCTATTGGTCTTTCATTTCTCCATTTTCATCCGTCTTTGTTCTTTGGCTCCTGTGGGCCTCGCATCGCGGTGGCCGCTGTCGTCGCAGAGCGCCGGCTCCGGGCGCATGCACCCCAGAGCTCCGGCTCGGTAATTGGACACATCAGTCCAGCCACTCCACGGCACGTGGGATCTTCCCAGGCCAGGGATTGAACCGGCACCCCTTGCAGTGCAAGGCGGGTCCTTACCCACTGGACCACCCACATCCACACTTCTTAATCCGTTTTCCAATTTTACTATTCCTTTCCTACAGAGGGCAGTAGAACTTTCCTCTGACGGTTGAGGGTGACCAAGTCTCTCACTTCTCCCCAGAACCATACTGGGTTTGTAGGAGTTGGAGGTAGGGGACAATACATTGAAACTAGACTTCCCAGGTTTGCTGCTATGTTAACTCCTTCTCCCACCCACCGCGTCGGCCGCTCCACTAGCTGAGCCGCGGCCTATTACACCTGGGTGCTCTGCAGAGAGATTTAACACACAGGGCTTTGCTCTGGACAGATGTGGTTATGAGTCTCGACTCGGTTCCTCTGCAGCATCTTTGGTAACCTTGGGCATGTAACTTTGCCTGTCAGAGCCCCCATGTTCTCAAGAGCAAATGGGGGTAATAAGGAGGATCTGCCTTATCAAATGATGGGGTGAAATGAATGAATCAACATATGTAAAGAGCTTCCTAACATTGGCACGTAGCAGGAAATCGTTACAGCCACTCTTATTGCTCTTACTAAATCTGTGGTCCTACACACAGCTAACACCAGGCAGGCTGTGATGACTTCTACGGTAGAAGCTTAAATGCAGCTATGATTATTGGACAGGCTTCTTGCGTGGAGGCCCCACCTGGTACCTACATCTCCTGTAGCAGTAGGAAAGTAATTGCTATGACAGAAATCAGTAATCCTGAGAACCTGATTTTCATGACCCCAAATCCTCTTAACAATATGCAGTTATCCTGTATCTCTGGCAATCAACTTTAAAGGTAAATGACCTAAAGCTCATGGACAAAGGAATGAGAACTCTCTGTCTCCAAGTGCAGCCTACCCAAGGTTGAAGCCAGGTTCCTGGACTGAAGCCCTAAGCTCACACAGAGATGACTTGCTCTTAAATAATGGCTGTGGACAAGCCCACTAGTGACAACATGCCATAGAGCCACAGCACTGGTACGGCCACGAGCTGCTTTGCTCTTATCTGTAGGAAGCCATTGCTGCTTCACATTCCGAGATTGGACTCTAGGCATCATATTGATTTTGCGCCCCTCCTCACAGACCCTGAAAGTGTAAGATTAATTGAACTGCTAAGATGAATAGAGTTATATACACCAGCTAATTTTCCAATGGTCAGCCTGACCTTTTGTAAAAATGTCTGTTCAGCATTTGAAAGGGTATGTTTTTCAGCCTGTCACAATGAAATACATATCAGGATGTGAAACTTTACAATGATTTTCTTTTGTGCTGACAAACTGAGAAGTGTGAGATGTTCATTTGCCCCAGAGTCAGAGAAAGCACAGCCAATTATAAAGTCTGAAAATATCAAAATTGACTTGTAGTGGCAAGTAGTCATGCCTTCATAATTCCATTTAACTGGTTACCCAGCTATTTTTTGTGAGGCATTATTAAGCCTGTTAGAGCATCTCAAAGGGAATCTGTTTCATTAAGCAAATACACAGTTAGACTTTGGAGTATTTAAAAAGAGTACAGGCAGATGAATTACAGTGCTACAAAGTGGCCCTGATATGCATCTAGAACTCAATAGACAGAAATAAATCAAGATTTATAAAAATAAATAAAGATTATATAAATAAAGATGAATAAATAAAGATTTATAAAAGCCTTTCTCAGATTGTATTATTTTTCCTAATTATTATTAATTGGCTATTTAAATAGACATACATACACACACATGTGTGTATGTGTGTGTATATATATATATGTATATATAACAGATAAAGAAGAATATTACCCATTTCAAGAAATAACCACTGTTAATCTTGTTTTAAACTCATATATTCTGGGGCCTCCCTGGTGGTCCAGTGGGTAAGAACACTGCCTTGCAGTGCAAAGGGCTCCAGTTCGATCCCTGGCCTGGGAAGATCCCACATGCCACGGAGCAGCTGGACCAGTGTGTCCAACTCCTGAGCCGGAGCTCTGGGGCACATGCAGCCAGAGCTGGTGCTCTACTACAAGAGAGGCCACTGTGATGGGAAGCCCACACAGGCCAAAGAACAAAGATAAATGAAGGAAAGATCAATATAAATGGCCAAAAAAATAAGAAAAAGAAAAAAAACTCATATATTCCGTCACATGAGTGTTTGATAAATTATCAGGTGGGATGGAGCATGGTGGCACTCCTCCCAAGCTGCAGGTGCATTGGAGCACTTTCTATATATATATCCCTGTGTATTTAAATACAATTAATTGCATTTAAAATTTTTTATATATAAATTAGTGGAACCAATGTAAATATCCATCAACAGATGACTGGATAAGGATGCTGTGATACACACATACAAAGGAAAGCTGCTCAACCATATAAAAGAATGAAATAATGCCCTTTGCAGCAACCTGGATGAACCCAGAGATGATCATAGTAAGTGAAGTCAGTCAGAGAAAGACAAATGCCGTATGATGTCACTTATATATGGAATCTAAAATATGGCACAAATGAACTTACAGACCAAACCGAAACAGACTCACAGGCGTAGAGAAGAGTCTTGTGGTTGCCAGGGGAGGAGGGGTCTGGGGAGGAATGGATTGGGAGTTTGGGATGAGAAGATGCATACTATATATATAAAATGGATGAACAACAAGTCCTTACCTACCGCAGGGCACAGGGAACCATATTCAATATTCTGTGATAAATCTCAATGGAAAAGAATATGAAAAAGAATATATATATGTATGTATCATTGAGTTGCTTTACTGTCCAGCAGAAATTAACACAGCATTATAAAGCAACTAAATCTCAATAAAACAAGGTTTTAAAAACCTAGTAGAAATGAAAAACTAAAGGTCTGACTATTCATGATAAGAATTATTGATCTTATACACATATTGCACTTGAGATGAAGACAGAAAACAATGTAGATTTGATTTGGAAAAGCATGTACAAAATGGAGGAAAAATAATTGCCTGTAACTCTTCCATGCCTGAGGTGCAGGGCTAAGTAGAAATTTCATACTTTATCTCTCCGGAAAGAGAAGCCATCTTTCAAAATATATTATTTATTTTCAGCTTTCACACATTTGACTAATGTCCAAAAGGAAGGCCCTGACTGCAGGCATCTCTTGACAGCTTTAGGAAGAAACATGAGTAAGTGCAGATGGCCAGACTCATAAGAGACAGATGGAAACTCAAAGAAAGCCATGCAGAATTCTTCAGACTTTCCTGGTGCTCAGATTCTATAGTACTCAATACTCAGTGACCCTCAAATCTCTCTTATGACCAAACACCAAAGGTCTGTCCCCTGAGGACCGACAGACCAGGCACATAGTAGGGGACTTGGTGTAGGGTCAGGGAAGAGATACACACTGATCTTGGAAAGAGAAACCGTGGAGCCAGTCAATGGTCATGGGTGGAAATAGCTTTTGCTTTCATTCTGGAGTGAAAGGACAGGGGGAAATGGTATAAAAACTACAGAAATGAGACAGAACCCCCTACCGTGGGTCTAGCATGCCTGGCACTTAGTAAGTGGTCTTTGAATGCTGAGGTGATGAATGAATGCACTCCCTTTTGTCAAGTAAAGGAATCATAAGAGTATTTTTACCATGTTAATACATCTGTTCTGGCTGTATAGTTATAAAGTTGTCCTGGCTCTTCTCTGTAATCTTTTCACTCTATCTTTATACTGATTTGCAGGAAAGGACATGAAGGCAACTAATATTGGGGTGGGGATAAGGCTGCAGCAAATGGTGATGCAAAAGCTATGTAAGTGGCACCCTTGACATTGGACAGTGCACAGCCTATGCCGCCGTACAGAGCAGTCCTGGCTGTTGAGTGCCTCTCTTGTTGTCAGTACATAGACTCATATCATCACGTTATATTATTACATCAGATCTCCCTAAAACCTCTGGGAAGTGAGGATCACCCCTATCTTGCAATTTAAAAAATATTGATTTAGAAAGGTTGAAGAATGTCCCAAGAAAGCACATTCAGATGGAAGGAAGTGAAGGGATGGAGTTCTTTCAGTCACCCCAGAGAAGTTTAGAGATGAATATATCTGAATACAAACTGACCGTCCCCCATCACAAAACATATACAATACACAGAAGTCCTGCATTTTTACACTCAGTAATGCTATTTTTGCCTCATTTGTCTCCCAGAGCTGGGCCCTCCTGAAGTTAGGGACAGAATCATGGCTTTGGCAAGAGCTTGAGGTTTTTTTTTTTAAATTTTATTTATTTTTGTCGGTGCCTGTGTGTTCCTGCGTGCAATCTCTAGTTGTAGCAAGTGGGGGCCAGACTCTAGTTGTGATACATGGGCTTCTCATCGCCGTGGCTTCCCTGTTGAAGAGCACAGGCTTCTTAGTTGTGGCGCGTGGGCTTGGTTGCCTCACAGCTTGTGGGATCTTCCCAGATCAGGGATTGAACTGGTGTCCCTTGTGTTGCAAGGTGGATTCTTAACCACTGGACCACCAGGGAAGCCAGAGCCTGAGTTCTTCAATCCGGAGTTTGTGCACTGAATCATGGGCCATCGTTTGAATTTAATTTCCTGGGTTAGCTCCAGAATCTTTCCCTTCCCTCTTCTCCCTTCTGGGTCTCTTGAATGTTTGGGTGAGAAGTGTGGGAGTCCTGTATTACTTAGTGTTCAGCATCCTGCACACTTGGGACAAAATTGTAAAACTGAGCTAGTATACCTTCAGAAGAGAAAAAGCAAGCCCACCCCTGATCAAAGAGCCAGACCCCATGAGGCTGTCTTCAGGCCACAGGTGCAGAGTTGGAAGGAACTGACAAAGAAGCCAGCTGTCAGCCCACCTCGCCCTCTTGCAGAAAGACATTCAGGATGGAGAAGGATGCTTAAGGATGCCATTTGCAAGGTCCGTGAGATGGGGGTGAGGGGCAGTGAGTCACCCTCCTGCAAGCATTGGGCCTTAGAAATCCAGACCAGGAGACTCAAACCCAGAGAGAACTTTCCAAGACGAAAGCTTGGGAGTGACTTATCATCACTCCTGAGCCCCTCCCTTTGTCTCTTTCAAAGATGTCTCTTGTCCCCTTGGAGAGGCCCACCCATTGAGAGACAGTCCTCTTTCTCCCACTGATCTGTGTGATGGGTTTATCCCCCGCACCCCCTCCAACAGGATACTCATCTCTGTTGGTGTTTCTGGCATCTCAGCTTAAAGGTTTTATCCTTTCCTGCCTTCTACATGTTCTGCTGAGTGGGTTGGTCCTTGAGTGGGTTGGTGAGCTAAAGGCCTTGGGAGGTAAATAGTTTATAGACTCCTGACAATGTGTGACATTTTGGATGTAAAACTGGCCAAGCTGCTAACACTTGGCAGCTCCTGTGTGATCCCAGAGGACATTCTATATTAGCCCCTAGAGCCTTCAGCCTGAACAGCCTCTGTACATGCCCCAGCAACTCACCGCTTGTTTCCCTCTTTTTCCTGTTTTAACCTCCAATTAACCTAGGGTTAATTGATAGCCCAGTTAGTCCTAGTTTAACCTTACTTGTAACCTTGTAACAATCATTAGCGAGGTGTGTTCTGCTATTGTCATTACAGCCTGCTCTTAGGCATTACTATTAATATTGATATACACCCCCAAATGGTTTTCCCTGGTGGCTCATTTGGTAAAGAATCTGCCTGTAGTGCGGCTGACCAGGTTTGATCCCTGGATAGGGAAAATCCCCTGGAGAAGGGAATGGCAACCCACTCCAATATTCTTACCTGGAGAATCCCATGGACAGAGGAGCTGGGCAATCTCTGAAGTTCATGAAGTCGCAGAGAGTTGGACATGACTGAGCAACTAACACTTTCACTTTCCAAATACTAACCTGCCATCAGCTATGTTCCTGGTATTGGGATGGCCAGAGGGACAGAGGAGTAAATGACATCAGTACATTAGCCCAACAGTCAGAGAGCTATTGACTGATTCTTGAAAGGAAACTGGACACATAAGAATAGAAAGACCGCTGAATGCTGCATGTGACTTTGGGGGAAGTTCACACAGGGAGTTATGAGGATATAGAGAAGCGGAAACCATCCTAATACAGGCTTGAGGCAGGAGGCCAGAAAAGTGAAGCAAGTTCCTGGAGATCATGTGACAGTGGGACTCCCCTAACAAATCACTCCGAGCCGCCTGACTTAACACAACAGGAATTTATTCCCTTAGAGCTGAGGGGGCAGAAGTCTGAAATCAAGGTGTTCGCAGGGCTGTGCTCTCTGAAGCCTCTAGACAAGAGTGCTTCCTGGCTTCCGCACAATTCTTGGTGATGGCCAGCAGTCCTTGGCTTGCATCACTCCAGTTCCTGCCGCCATCGTCACGTGGTCGTCATCTTTGGGTCTGTCTCTGACTTCAGATCTCCCTCTCCTTGTAAGGAGACCAACACTCAGTCTTGTATGATCTCATCTTAACTTGATTACATCACATTTTTCAAATAAATCTTATTGAGAGGTACCAAGGTTAAGGCAGAAACATCTCTTTCCCGGAGGAGGGTACAGTTGAACCTACAAGAGGTCATAAAGTCAACTAGAGCAGAGCCAGAACTGTTGTCAAAGATTTGGAGCTGGACTACAAAAGCAAAATGGACCACGATGAACCGTGTGACTGTGAAAATATTAATCCTGGAGCTTACCTGGTGATCCAGTGCTTAAGACTCTGTGTTTCCACTGCAGGAGATGAGGATTCAGTCCCTGGTCAGGGAGCTAAGATGTTGTATCACACGGCGTGTACACACACACACACACACACACACACACACACACACACACAATTAATCCCTTCTCCCCTGCCCCTTTCAAGAGAAATGATCACTCTTCTAGTTTAACATTTTGATGGACGTTTAACATTTTAGGCAAGTGACCGCTTGTGACATACTTAGTTATAATGCTATCTAAGGTGCTGGGTACAGGCATTACCTGAACTACCACCTTGCGTATGGTTAACTGTCCACTCAATGTCTGAAGGGCACTGTGAACACTTTAGTTTGGCACACACCTGAGCCCTCCTTTTCCTTCCAGACTCTCTGTCTCACCACCCTGATTACCTTTCATCCTTTCTCACCACAAGGCTCCTGACTGCATTGTGTAATTGTAAGGTGAGTTCTCACCACAAGGTGCTCCCTGGACGGAAACCATCCTAATACAGGCTTGAGGCAGGAGGCCAGAAAAGTGAAGCAAGTTCCTGGAGATCATGTGACAGTGGGACTCCCCTAACAAATCACTCCGAGCCGCCTGACTTAACACAACAGGAATTTATTCCCTTAGAGCTGAGGGGGCAGAAGTCTGAAATCAAGGTGTTCGCAGGGCTGTGCTCTCTGAAGCCTCTAGACAAGAGTGCTTCCTGGCTTCCGCACAATTCTTGGTGATGGCCAGCAGTCCTTGGCTTGCATCACTCCAGTTCCTGCCGCCATCGTCACGTGGTCGTCATCTTTGGGTCTGTCTCTGACTTCAGATCTCCCTCTCCTTGTAAGGAGACCAACACTCAGTCTTGTATGATCTCATCTTAACTTGATTACATCACATTTTTCAAATAAATCTTATTGAGAGGTACCAAGGTTAAGGCAGAAACATCTCTTTCCCGGAGGAGGGTACAGTTGAACCTACAAGAGGTCATAAAGTCAACTAGAGCAGAGCCAGAACTGTTGTCAAAGATTTGGAGCTGGACTACAAAAGCAAAATGGACCACGATGAACCGTGTGACTGTGAAAATATTAATCCTGGAGCTTACCTGGTGATCCAGTGCTTAAGACTCTGTGTTTCCACTGCAGGAGATGAGGATTCAGTCCCTGGTCAGGGAGCTAAGATGTTGTATCACACGGCGTGTACACACACACACACACACACACACACACACACACACACACAATTAATCCCTTCTCCCCTGCCCCTTTCAAGAGAAATGATCACTCTTCTAGTTTAACATTTTGATGGACGTTTAACATTTTAGGCAAGTGACCGCTTGTGACATACTTAGTTATAATGCTATCTAAGGTGCTGGGTACAGGCATTACCTGAACTACCACCTTGCGTATGGTTAACTGTCCACTCAATGTCTGAAGGGCACTGTGAACACTTTAGTTTGGCACACACCTGAGCCCTCCTTTTCCTTCCAGACTCTCTGTCTCACCACCCTGATTACCTTTCATCCTTTCTCACCACAAGGCTCCTGACTGCATTGTGTAATTGTAAGGTGAGTTCTCAGGGTCTGAGCATCACTCGAGGCTCCCTTCTGCAGAGGAGGTGGCAGGCACTTAGCTGTGGGAAGCTTAGGCTGCTTTTGATTTTTCAGATGGAAGCTTTTAGAGGACAGATGAACCTACCTGCTTAACTCTAATGTGCTTTTATGCTGCCTATCCCACTGTACCCCCTCCGAAAAAAGCTTCCCCATCTTTGAATGAATCTTGCCAAAGACTCCCAGGCACCCTGCAGGAGGTGATGGAGGCAGGAGGGGCAGAGGGAGAAGCTCCCCTGTCTTGCCACATGGATGAACTTCTAAGCTGTGGTAGATAATGAACTGGGGCTTCCAAGGTGGCGCCGTGGTAAAGCATCCGCCTGCCAATACAGGGGATGTAAGAGATGTGGGTTGGATCCCTGGGTTGGGAGGATGCCCTGGAGTAGGAAAATGACAGCCCGTTCCGGGGTTCTTGCCTGGAGAATCCCACGTACAGAGGAGCCTGGTGAATGACAGTCCATGGGGTTGCAAAGAGTCGAACACTGCTGAGCACAGCCCAGCACAATGAACTAAAGTTAGAGAATGTATTTAAACATTCCTCCACCTGAGAGAGAGCTTAAAGAGCCTTCTCTGAACAACACAGAAGGAGGTGAGGAAGAACGATGGTCTGATTTAATTCTTATGTTACAAAGAAAGCAGCTGTCCTGCGTGTCTCATTATTTTTCCATTATCTTAATGCCTCGGATAATGAAGATGTTCCGAGCTCACTCACGCCGCTCCAGGAGCTGAGCAGTTAGACTCCATCCTGGTCCCTGTCTGCACACGTGCTTGGCTTCCTCACATCAAAGCCTCATCAGCACTGCTGTCCACTGGGCTGCAGAGGCCAGCCTCAGGGCGCAGAGCGACTTCCATTCCACCCACGTGGGCTCCTCACCGCCATTCCTTGCCTGTGTGATATCACTGTTTGGAAGGCCTCTGCTCTGCTGGTGATGGCAGACTGGCAGCTCTGGGGTACCCAGGCCCTCAGGGGTGCTCTTCGGGCAGGACCCAGACCATGGGGACAATACCTCCCTTTGTGTGAGAGGACACGTACTTTTTAACATGTGCAGATTTTCAGATTTTATCTCTCTTCTACCCATAACAATTTCAGAATTACTAGCTTTATCAGCCCCCACCCCTCTCCCTGATTTCTGAGAGCAGAAAGGGTCAAATCTATGCAAAACCTCCTGAGAAAAGAGATCAGACAGGATACATCCCCTAGGTGGCTCCACAGGAAAGAGAAATATGATTGGCCGAATGAGTCAGGACTGGTGGACAGGCAGGTAGAGGGGTAGGGACAGGACTGTATGGATGGAGGAGGGACAGGACTCGTGGCGTAGGAGGGTGAGAAAGCCCTGAGCATTTGGGGGAGGCAGAAGAGAGAAGGAAACAAGAGAAGTTATAAAAAGGTATGGACTTTGCCCTTGGAGCCCTAGGAGTGGCTGTTGTTGCACTGCATTTTCTGCATGCTCAGTCAGGCCCGACGCTTTGCCACTGCTATGGGCAGTAGCGCTGTAGGCTCCTCTGTCCATGGGATTCTCCAGGCAAGAATATTGGAGTGGGTGGCCATTTCCTCTTCCAGGGGATCTTCCCAACCCAGGGATTGAACCCACGTCTCCTACATTGCAAGTGAACTTTTTACCACTGCTCCACCTGGGAAAAGACCTAGACAAGCTCAGATCCCCTGTATGGTTGCAGGGTTTTCTCTGAAACCGGACTGTGTGGGTCCTAGTTTTATGAGCAGAACATCTTGTTTGCTGAGCACTCTGTCTTTCCACAGTGGGACTAGTTAGGCAGGGTGAGAACATACAATCACGGGTTTTCAGAGGAAGAAAGCATATTAGAGTTAATCTAGTCTAACTTCCCCTTGAATTTAGGAAACCTCCCATGGCCCCCTCGCCTTACCTCTGCTGGAAGGATTCCAGGAATGAGGACCTCAGGTCAGGTGGAGAACCCCACTAATGCTCGTAAAGGTCATGCCTCAGTGTCCAAAGACATGACCCCCAAGCATTCATGAGCATTCAAGTCTTGCTCCCCTCAGTCTCAGGTCCCTTTTCTGAAGAAAGGTCTCAGCTATGCCCTGCTCCGTGTCAGTCTGTGAAACGACTGCCAGACAGGACAGAAGTAGATGTGCTTCAGAAAGCACCGCATCAGCACAGCCTCTCTACCCTGCGCCCTGGGATTGGGTGCACCTGCTGTCCAAGGACCCCGTCAGCTCAGTGAGGAGGAAAGAGGCCCAGGGTAGAGACACCAATAACCTAAGTGATCTGACAGAGTCTGGGTTTTGAAATGCATCCTTCTGACATGCTAATACCCAACTGTGTTTATTGATTTGGGGAAAGCATTTCCTCAAAAGTCTATCTACACCAGGGTAGAGAGAGAACCTTAGGAAGCCAAATTAATTCCATCCAAATCATTGCATTTACAGATAACCAACCAGGGTCCACTGTACAGCACAGGGAGCTCAACTCAATATTCTGTAATAGCCTACATGTGAAAAGAATCTGAAAAAGAATGTGCATATGGACATGTGTAACTGGACCACTTCACTGCACACCTGAAACCAACACAACATTGTAAATCAACTATACTCCAATATAAAATAAACATTAAATTTAGAAAATCATTTCATGTATAGTACATTTTAGTAGCCACTTTATCCCTTTTTTTTTTTTTAATGATCCTGGTGTCTAAGTAAGAATATATCATAGGACTTAGGAGTCTTGAAAAACCTGACAGTAAGAATAGAAAAAGATTGCAAGAAAACACATTTCAAATAATTACTTAAGAGTGAAACAATTAAGGTGAGTTTCTTTTTCTTCTATCTGCATATTAAAATTTCCTATGACAAAGTTACAGTATCTTGATAATGCACACTTTTATGAAAGTACTCAGGCCAACTTAAGTACTAGCTTTGTGTGTGCTTTTATGTTAAGTTTTCACCTTCACTGCCTTAGTATCCTCAGCTTCAAAGCAAAGGCATTCAAATCAGTGCTCCACGAGGATCTTTCTTAGAGCAACCCTCTTATTCTAGGAAATGAAATTTTCACTTAGAAGCAATAGAGTGTCACCCATTCCAAAAATGTTTAGCATTGCTCCCCTGCAGTCTCCAGGTCCAAACATTTTCTGTCTTGCTCCCCTCAGTCTCAGGTCCCTTTTCTGAAGAAAGGTCTCAGCTATGCCCTGCTCCGTGTCAGTCTGTGAAACGACTGCCAGACAGGACAGAAGTAGATGTGCTTCAGAAAGCACCGCATCAGCACAGCCTCTCTACCCTGCGCCCTGGGATTGGGTGCACCTGCTGTCCAAGGACCCCGTCAGCTCAGTGAGGAGGAAAGAGGCCCAGGGTAGAGACACCAATAACCTAAGTGATCTGACAGAGTCTGGGTTTTGAAATGCATCCTTCTGACATGCTAATACCCAACTGTGTTTATTGATTTGGGGAAAGCATTTCCTCAAAAGTCTATCTACACCAGGGTAGAGAGAGAACCTTAGGAAGCCAAATTAATTCCATCCAAATCATTGCATTTACAGATAACCAACCAGGGTCCACTGTACAGCACGGGGAGCTCAACTCAATATTCTGTAATAGCCTACATGTGAAAAGAATCTGAAAAAGAATGTGCATATGGACATGTGTAACTGGACCACTTCACTGCACACCTGAAACCAACACAACATTGTAAATCAACTATACTCCAATATAAAATAAACATTAAATTTAGAAAATCATTTCATGTATAGTACATTTTAGTAGCCACTTTATCCCTTTTTTTTTTTTTAATGATCCTGGTGTCTAAGTAAGAATATATCATAGGACTTAGGAGTCTTGAAAAACCTGACAGTAAGAATAGAAAAGATTGCAAGAAAACACATTTCAAATAATTACTTAAGAGTGAAACAATTAAGGTGAGTTTCTTTTTCTTCTATCTGCATATTAAAATTTCCTATGACAAAGTTACAGTATCTTGATAATGCACACTTTTATGAAAGTACTCAGGCCAACTTAAGTACTAGCTTTGTGTGTGCTTTTATGTTAAGTTTTCACCTTCACTGCCTTAGTATCCTCAGCTTCAAAGCAAAGGCATTCAAATCAGTGCTCCACGAGGATCTTTCTTAGAGCAACCCTCTTATTCTAGGAAATGAAATTTTCACTTAGAAGCAATAGAGTGTCACCCATTCCAAAAAATGTTTACCCTCCCAGCCAGATGATTTTCCAGAGAAAAATCACACATTGTGTCAACTACATGCATCTTATTCTGGAAATAATAAACAAAAGGGTGACAGCTAAATGTTTCGAGTCTTAGAAACTTGGAGCAGATGGAAAGGCTCTCAAATTGTGACTCTGGCCACGAACAGTTGGGTATTATTATCCCAAACATTTATGCCAGGTTTATCAAGAGAAAATTGGCACCTTTCAGATGAGTTAGCTTCCTTTGAGTCCATCCCCTTTCTGGTGGGTAATGCTGAGTGCTTTTCTGTCCAAGGTGGCTTCGGTGACTTGAGCCTGACTGAACCATTCTGGAAGCCATTATGCAGACTGAGATACAGTTTCCATGCACTGACATGCCTTGTCACTTGCATACTGTGTGAATATCAAGCATCACACAAGCAAAAATACAAATAAAAAGAATGGTGTGTATTTCTAGGTCTAATTTTCAAATATAATGTACCTAAAATAAAACACTCACTACACACTTGAAAAACTTAAAGAAATCTCTGCTAATCCTTAGGGTGTTTTTGTTGGGTGATGTGATAAAAATACAGTATTTGGAACCAGACAGAACAACAGGCTAGCTCTTGGCGAAATACTTACCGCCAGTGAGTTTCAGTTAGTTCACCTGTAAAATGGTCCCCGAGTAGGCTTCTCTTCTTTGGATAACCTGGAGTCTCTTTAATTCAGCAGCACAGCGTATAACATCTTAGAAATATTTTCTATGCTTTACACATGTCTATGTTTCCTTTCAAACATCTTCTAACCACGTGATAGTAATTCATCTCCATCTTGAGCTGGACCCCTTGCCTGATGGCAAAAGGAATCGGGAAGAGATTCTAGGGTTTCTCATCACTGTGGTTACTAATTTGCCAAAGCATTTAAATCAGTAACAGATCCCAGGCCCAAATCCTCTGATTCAATAAAAGGATAAAGGCTTTTATATTCTACCACTAGTTATGGATGCTACTTTGTTACTTCTTTGCAAATGAAGCTAATTCTTGTGCATCTGTGTTACCCACATCTGACATGGAATGTTCCTGTATGCACACATGGAGCTATGCTGCATGATTTCATACATGTTGTCCATAATGAGAGGATGGGGGAAAGATAGATAGGCATTTGCAAGCATGTATTAGCTCATATTGGGGCCAAGCGGCAAAAATATGATGACACCCTCAGACCCTCACAAATGACGATGTCCGGCACCATTGCTCTTTGTCGCTTCTCCAGTCGCCAGCCCCCACTGTATTTCCTTGCTGACAGGGGCTGAATCCATGATAAAGCGAGGCTGAAAAGGTCAGATAGCCACTTTCCAGCTGCTCTTGATCCACTGACAGTCATGGAACCTAATTTGGTCCAGAGACTTTTGAGGAAATATACTGAGAGTCTCCTTAGAAAGATTTCCCTTCCTGGGAGATACAGGCTCAAGCTTCCCCCTACTCTTGCTTTTAGACTTTTGTACTCAAAAAATATCAGAGGCACCAGCTCTGTGTCTAGACACCACTGAGTTGCTGAGCTACCCTCCCCCTCCCACAGATCAGCTTCTTTTGGATTTCTTATTATGGGAGCAGAAAAGCTCTTACTGCATACACTGCATCTAGTCTGTCTTCATGGGCTTCCCTCATAGCTCAGTCGGTAAAGAATCTGCCTGCAATGCAGGAGACCCGGGTTCTATTCCTGGGTCGGGAGATCCCCTGGAGAAGAAAATGCCATCTCACTCCAGTATTCTAGCCTGGAGGATCCCATGGACAAAGGAGCCTGGAGGGCTACAGACCATGAGATCACAAGAGTTGGACACAACTTAGCGACTAAACCACAACCAGCAGTCTGTTTTCAGGAGGTCTATTTCTTGCAGTCAAAAGCATGGTCCCAGAGGCCCTCGCAGGTCCCACTCTTGCGCTAGACTTCCTGCTTCTCACACTTTGCCCTGAGGTAATCTCCACCATACACAAGTAGACTGCCAAGAAAAATGATAAAAAGTTGACCTGTTCTCCGTCTCCTCCAATGCACTGCTCCTAGTGACCTACCAAATACAAAGAGCCAGAATTCAGATTCCCTTAGGAACCTTCAGGGGCGGGGTAAAGGGAGGGATGGAGAAAGAAATGCTTCAACCAAGAGAGGGAGGCTTCAGGGCAGAGGAAGAAAGAATGGCCAGAAGAGGAGCGTTGAGGGCACAGTGTTGCTGCCTAGGAGGCCCTGCCTGGTTTCTTGAGGGTGCTCTGAGGCTCCAGAGCTGTCCCTGGACCCTCAGCAGAAACAGTGTCTGAGCTGTGAACTGCAGCCCCTCCAGCCACAGAGGGGGCCGCTGCGGAGGGTGGCTGTGTTGCCTGAGCCCTGGGAAAGGAGAGAGGGAGAAGTGCTGATTGCTGTTCACAGAGGCCGTCCTGCGATGGCGGAGGCCGCTGCGGGGAGCCAGCATCGCAGCGGGGAGAAGCAGCTCTGCAGCCTTTGCCTTGATACATGAGGCTGTGCGGGGCCCGCTGGAACACTGCACAGGCTCCACGCAGGAGGAACGGCTGAGCTGCCGGCTGGGGAACCTTGCGACTTTAATGTCCCCAGCTCTCCACAGTCCCCTTTCCTGATCCATCCTGACATCTCTACACAGTGAAGGGATGTGTTTCAGTGCTTCACTCACCCCTCACTGTGGAAGGAAAATAGCTTTCTCTCACTGAGAGTGGAGCCCTAAGAATCTAGAGCTGATCCTGCTGTGAAGGACTGTGATTTCCTGTCCAGCCTTAAGACTGGTAGGCAGCATGCACTTCCCCGGGGAAAGCTGTTTCCTCTGCAGGTGGACATTGGTCCTGCAAGTCACCAATGGGCTTCTTTTGCCAAGAAGTGAAACACTTCAGATCTTGGGCATCAGAACAGGATGCTTTATTTGTGACTATTATTTGTGACTATTGGCAATGACACGTTTTCTGAAAGGCTTGGAACAGCTTGCAGACATTAGTAAATTATAGTGTCTCTTAAGTCTTGATGCTTAAGTGTATCTACCTGGCATTGAAATGAAGTGGAAATCTGATGAGAGACAAGCAAGTCGATCACAAACTGGTTAATTTCGCTGCCTTGTCTATCAGTGTTGCTAATAACAAGTGATGGCTAAGTTTCTACAGATCCGTGATCTTGTAAACAACACAGTATTAAAGCCACATCACTGAATGTACCAGACACTGATAGGGTGGCAGAGAACCCTTATTACTCCAGACAGCAGGTATTTACTATCTGTGTGGTGTTTATCCCCTCAAGGTGGTCCCAGTTCGGAGGCAATCTGTCAGACCTGGGACTTGGGTTTGAGACCACCATTCTGTCCTGTTACCCTCAAACCCACCTTGGGAAACTCTGCCTTTCAGTTCCCCATCTGTATCCAGTTCCATGCCTGACAAATGACCTTTAGGAAGGTGGCTGATTGATAGACTGCATCATTTACTTGGTGACTTGAGAGGGCAATTGCAGACTCATTAGAAGTCAGCAAGTTCATGGAAGCTGGAGCACCTGAAAGGCCAGCAGCAAGGATACAAGATCAAAGCATCTGCCTGGCTCAGCCCCATGGCCCAGCACTGGTCCTGCTGTTGCCCACATTCTCCCAACCTCTCTCTACTGCAAGTCAGACTAGAATTATGTTTCCCAGGGAAGACAGGGAGTTCCTGATTAAATATCCTAACATTTTAGTATGTGTGTATTTAGTGGTGCTATAAGATAAAATAACATACATAATAAAAATGAGAAGAAAGGGAATATCATTACTTTTATGAACATAGCAATTCTTTATGGCCATCCCATGACTGGGCAGATTTATGCTTCAAAGTCTAATCTATACTTTATAACTCAATAAAGTCATGTAAATTAAGCCTATATCACAAAACCTTTTTTTTCTGCTGATACCAATCTTCATGACTGGCCATAAATTAGATTCTGGTTAATGGGACACTTAAAATCCATGTCAGAGGCCTTCCCAGAAAGGAAAATTGATAGAATAAAGTAATCAATGGTGAATACTTTTCACAAGTAAATCAAGATATCCAAAGACCTAATAGGCACTGTTTGGTCCTCACTGGGACAACTTTTTCAAGCCAGCAAAAGAACTTAACAGCGTCTCCAAAATAACCTTGGAATTTCCAGATTTCCTAAGTATTTAAGTGTTTTTAAGGGGATCTGTGAGTGTGAGTGTGTGCGTGTTTATGTGTGTGTTGGTGAAGATAAAGTGAACAGGCTATGAAGGCAGAAAATAATTTTTAATGAATTTAGTTTTCTTTCTTATGCTGCTTGAAGAAAAGAGCCATGTAAATTAAACATCTTAAAGATCCAGGTACTTCAAGAAAATCAAAACAAAACGAAAAGACCTCTTAAAGAGTCTGTAAGACTAAATTGTATCTGTCTGTGTTTGTGTTTGTCCGACTCTGCTACCCAATGGACTAGAGCCCACCAGGTCCTTGATAGCTCACCAGACTCCTCTGTCCATGGGATTCTCCAGGCAAGATACTGCAGTGGGTAGCCATTCCCTTCTCCAGGGGATCTTCCTGACCCAGGGATTGAACCAGGGCCTCCCACATTATGGGCAGATTCTTTACCGTTTGAGATATCAGGGAAGACCAAAGTTTAGTAATAATAATTTGGGATACCTCTCCTGCATTTGAACACCACTAGTCGATAATTTATTATAAAATTTCCAGGGTTGTCAGCAATATAAAAGTAGGAAAAGCGTGTTCAAAACATACACGTGCACCCCAAACCTTTTTTTAAAAGTTCACTTTATTCTGCCTTTCTTTTTGATTGCATATTATCAACATGATTTTCTTTTAATTTAAGATAAAAGACATGAAAATTCCATTTACTAAGCAACAGAATGATCTGCTTTAAATCATTAGTAATTATAAAGAGTACACATATTTCATTAGGCAAGATGGGCTATAAATTCATTATTTAGCCTATCCATTAATGAGAAATATTGGCTGCACATAATAGCGGCTGTGTTCAACAAATGATTCATATTTAAAACTCATTTTCACTTCTCAGAAGCACTTTAGAAGTGAGTGTTTTGCTTATGCTGGAAATGGTTGCTGGTTTGTTTCCATGAATGCTTCAGACAGACTCACCAGGCTGAGCGGGCATATGGATCCATGTGTTATGCATGCTTGAAGGGGTCCAGATTTTCTCCCAATCAGGCAATAAAAAAGTCACTGAAGCCTCCCTTTGCTCTGTATCAATAGAAGCAGAATGGAAAACAGAACCCTGTCATAGGGGCTGACTGTATATATATACCCTCCTTGAGTCCATTTACTGAAGCCCTAAGTCCCAGGACCCCAGCACTGTATTGGGAGATAATGTCCTTATAAAGATAATTAAGCTAAAATGAGGCCATTACCAGGGACTCTGGTCCAATCCTACGGGTGTTTTTGTGAGAAGAGATTAGGACATGGACATACAATACACATACACAAGAAAGACTGCAGTGAGAAGGGCGCCATCTATAAGTCAAAGAGAGAGACCTCAAGAGAAACCACACCTGCCAAGACCTTGATCTTAAATTTCCAGCCTCCAGAACTATGAGAAAGTAAATTTCTGTAGTTTAGGTCACCCGGTCAGTGGTATTTTATAGGTCACCCAGTCAGTTGTATTTTATTCTTCCCCTTAGCAAACTACAATATCAGATAGATCTAGAGTTAAGCTGATGAGCCTCAAAACATGGTGGAAAAGTCAGTGTCCACTAAGTCCCCATCCTCCTGATGGAGTGCCGTCGTCTGTGAGTAAAGATTTCATGGAGAATATTCCTTCACAGTTTGAGAGCGAATAGGGAAGCCAAAGCAACTGATGATGCACTTGGTGAATAATGATAGCTACAATCATCACCCGCACCACTGGGAGTTGATTATAACCCACGCTCTGTACTGAACACCCCATGTCGATTATCACCATCACCACCATCATATTAAGGAAATTTTATTGATTAGATAAAAGACATGAAAATTCCATTTACTAAGCAACAGAATGATCTGCTTTAAATCATTAGTAATTATAAAGAGTACACATATTTCATTAGGCAAGATGGGCTATAAATTCATTATTTAGCCTATCCATTAATGAGAAATATTGGCTGCACATAATAGCGGCTGTGTTCAACAAATGATTCATATTTAAAACTCATTTTCACTTCTCAGAAGCACTTTAGAAGTGAGTGTTTTGCTTATGCTGGAAATGGTTGCTGGTTTGTTTCCATGAATGCTTCAGACAGACTCACCAGGCTGAGCGGGCATATGGATCCATGTGTTATGCATGCTTGAAGGGGTCCAGATTTTCTCCCAATCAGGCAATAAAAAAGTCACTGAAGCCTCCCTTTGCTCTGTATCAATAGAAGCAGAATGGAAAACAGAACCCTGTCATAGGGGCTGACTGTATATATATACCCTCCTTGAGTCCATTTACTGAAGCCCTAAGTCCCAGGACCCCAGCACTGTATTGGGAGATAATGTCCTTATAAAGATAATTAAGCTAAAATGAGGCCATTACCAGGGACTCTGGTCCAATCCTACGGGTGTTTTTGTGAGAAGAGATTAGGACATGGACATACAATACACATACACAAGAAAGACTGCAGTGAGAAGGGCGCCATCTATAAGTCAAAGAGAGAGACCTCAAGAGAAACCACACCTGCCAAGACCTTGATCTTAAATTTCCAGCCTCCAGAACTATGAGAAAGTAAATTTCTGTAGTTTAGGTCACCCGGTCAGTGGTATTTTATAGGTCACCCAGTCAGTTGTATTTTATTCTTCCCCTTAGCAAACTACAATATCAGATAGATCTAGAGTTAAGCTGATGAGCCTCAAAACATGGTGGAAAAGTCAGTGTCCACTAAGTCCCCATCCTCCTGATGGAGTGCCGTCGTCTGTGAGTAAAGATTTCATGGAGAATATTCCTTCACAGTTTGAGAGCGAATAGGGAAGCCAAAGCAACTGATGATGCACTTGGTGAATAATGATAGCTACAATCATCACCCGCACCCACTGGGAGTTGATTATAACCCACGCTCTGTACTGAACACCCCATGTCGATTATCACCATCACCACCATCATATTAAGGAAATTTTATTGTTATTCCAGTTTTATAGACAAAGACTGTGTCTTACCCATGGTTCTATAACCAGAAACCCAGACTTAGGTATTTATGTTTTTAATTTCTACATTATATTTACTGGTAATGTCAATGACCTCAAAATGCAAGAGTCTGAAAATGCAGTGACTCCTGTAGTTTTTCCTCTAAATGAATTTCTATGATGGGGAAGTCCATTCTTTTCTGAGCAGGATCGGCCTTCTCCTATCCATACCATCTCCTCCAGGAAGCCTTCCAGCCTTACCCAAGCCCCAAGGAGTCCTTTGTGCTTCTTTATTTCTTCATTTATTGTCTATCCGACCTTACTGATCATATTCTCATGAACACCTGTCATATTTTACTAACGTACATTCAAGATGTGGGGGGGTATTAAGTAACAGGCACTCACTCTGACCTTCATTTCTTCATAGAAAACAGTGTGGGGTGACATTTGTCTGAGAATGACCACAGTAGCTCACTTGGGGCTAGGCAGATGAAGAACCAGCTGAGCCTGGAGCTCCCCACCCCACTTTTCTGGGGAAACGAGTCTGGGCAGCCTGCAGAGAGCTGGGATCTCATGTCCAGGGCACTGGGCCTCACCCGTGAGGCTCGTGTTTCACTGGGCGAGGCTGCTCACATACAGTTCTATGCGAAGGGAGCCACCTTGCATGTCAATTGAGCAAATTACTGTACCTCAAACATGCCGACTAGGTTGGCTGCCTAGAGTTTTGCATTGAGAAGTGTGTAAGTCTAGTGTGGGGTACATGGAGAAGTGTATCCAGAATCATATAGAAGCACTTTTTAGGGCTTCACCCCAGCTGATTGAAAAACAACTCTTGGGGAATGAGATGTTGGAATTACTATGTTTTATAAGCTCCTGAAGTGAGTGGAGCAGGAGACTGGCTGGAAAACAGGAGAGGAGCGCATCCACTCCCCTCCCAACATGGGTAATATCTGGGTAAATTGCTTGGTTCAGGGACCCACTGGCCACACAGTGGTTGTCAGCAATGTCAGTTTCCATCTGCCTCTTTCTATAGCTGCCCTACTTCCCCCAGTGCTCCAGTAGACTCCAAAGAGGGCTCAGTAAATGCTGCTGGTTGATGGGCGTGTCAGCCCCAGTGAAAGGGGAAGAACTTCACTGCCAGGTGCCAACAGCAGGTCCCCTGGAGTTGCCAACTGGAGTGAAGCCAAATCTGGCCTCTGTACCCTGACACAGCATTAAATCTTGGGTGTAGTAGAAGAGAATAGCTTTTTGTTTTGCCAAGCAAAGGAGCCACAATGGGCTAATGCCCTCAAGAATGTCCATTCTTTTCTGAGCAGGATCGGCCTTCTCCTATCCATACCATCTCCTCCAGGAAGCCTTCCAGCCTTACCCAAGCCCCAAGGAGTCCTTTGTGCTTCTTTATTTCTTCATTTATTGTCTATCCGACCTTACTGATCATATTCTCATGAACACCTGTCATATTTTACTAACGTACATTCAAGATGTGGGGGGGTATTAAGTAACAGGCACTCACTCTGACCTTCATTTCTTCATAGAAAACAGTGTGGGGTGACATTTGTCTGAGAATGACCACAGTAGCTCACTTGGGGCTAGGCAGATGAAGAACCAGCTGAGCCTGGAGCCCCCCACCCCACTTTTCTGGGGAAACGAGTCTGGGCAGCCTGCAGAGAGCTGGGATCTCATGTCCAGGGCACTGGGCCTCACCCGTGAGGCTCGTGTTTCACTGGGCGAGGCTGCTCACATACAGTTCTATGCGAAGGGAGCCACCTTGCATGTCAATTGAGCAAATTACTGTACCTCAAACATGCCGACTAGGTTGGCTGCCTAGAGTTTTGCATTGAGAAGTGTGTAAGTCTAGTGTGGGGTACATGGAGAAGTGTATCCAGAATCATATAGAAGCACTTTTTAGGGCTTCACCCCAGCTGATTGAAAAACAACTCTTGGGGAATGAGATGTTGGAATTACTATGTTTTATAAGCTCCTGAAGTGAGTGGAGCAGGAGACTGGCTGGAAAACAGGAGAGGAGCGCATCCACTCCCCTCCCAACATGGGTAATATCTGGGTAAATTGCTTGGTTCAGGGACCCACTGGCCACACAGTGGTTGTCAGCAATGTCAGTTTCCATCTGCCTCTTTCTATAGCTGCCCTACTTCCCCCAGTGCTCCAGTAGACTCCAAAGAGGGCTCAGTAAATGCTGCTGGTTGATGGGCGTGTCAGCCCCAGTGAAAGGGGAAGAACTTCACTGCCAGGTGCCAACAGCAGGTCCCCTGGAGTTGCCAACTGGAGTGAAGCCAAATCTGGCCTCTGTACCCTGACACAGCATTAAATCTTGGGTGTAGTAGAGAAGAGAATAGCTTTTTTTGTTTTGCCAAGCAAAAGGAGCCACAATGGGCTAATGCCCTCAAGAATGTGTGTCCTGACCTGGAGTGAGTAGTGAAGAGTTTTATAGTAAATGGTACAAAGAGGGGTTGATCAGCTCCCTGACATTCTTCTGATTGGTGGTGAGATGAGTAAGAGTCAGCACCATAAACCTGGTTCTAGCTGGTCTGGAGAACTGGACCTTGCTCATGGGCAATATACAGTTAAATTCTTCCATAGGGTGGGGATTTCAGTATCTGCAAACAGCATAAAGGTACAGTTCTGTGCATCCCTGAAGGGATAAGGAGGAAATCCTGCCCCAAAGCTGCGCTATTGTTTCTCAACTGCTCCTGCCTTATTTTAGCTGGCCCCTCTCTTCTCTAATTAGCAACCATTTGAACCTATGCTTTGGATCCCAGGGAAGGCAAAGGCACCTTAATGAAGCCTATTTCCTATAATTAAGAAATGGGGGACACAGAAAGGTTTTGGTGCCCAAGAACCCCAAGTGGTCCTGCTTAGTTTTATTTATTTATTTATTTTTTATTATTTTTTTTAAGATTTATTTATTTATTTATTTATTTTGGGCGGGGGTCGTGTTGGGGAGGGAGGGGAGTGGGTAGGCCACTTCTATTGGTCTTTCATTTCTCTATTTTCATCCATCTTTGTTCTTCGGCTCCTGTGGGCCTCCCATCGCGGTGGCGTCTGTTGTCGCAGAGCGCCTGATCTGGGCGCATGCGCTCCAGAGCTCCGGCTCGCTGATTGGACACATCAGTCCAGCCACTCCACTGCACGTGGGATCTTCCCAGGCCAGGGATCGAACCGGTGTCCCTTGCACTGCAAGGCGGTGTCCTTATCCACTGGACCACCAGGGGAAGCCCCCTGCTTAGTTTTAAAAGTCCCTTGTCCACTCAACCTCAGGGAAACCAGTCACTCTTCTGGGGGGTACAGATGAGGTTTGGCAACATCCGTACCCCCTACCTAGAGTGCTGAGGTTCCTCATTGGCAGCCCTTGAACTTCTCCTGTGGGCAGTCAGAACTGGTAGGGGTTGTCCGCTTTCCTGGGTGACACCTACACCTTTGAAAAAGAAATAGCTTTTTGTTTTGCCAAGCAAAGGAGCCACAATGGGCTAATGCCCTCAAGAATGTGTGTCCTGACCTGGAGTGAGTAGTGAAGAGTTTTATAGTAAATGGTACAAAGAGGGGTTGATCAGCTCCCTGACATTCTTCTGATTGGTGGTGAGATGAGTAAGAGTCAGCACCATAAACCTGGTTCTAGCTGGTCTGGAGAACTGGACCTTGCTCATGGGCAATATACAGTTAAATTCTTCCATAGGGTGGGGATTTCAGTATCTGCAAACAGCATAAAGGTACAGTTCTGTGCATCCCTGAAGGGATAAGGAGGAAATCCTGCCCCAAAGCTGCGCTATTGTTTCTCAACTGCTCCTGCCTTATTTTAGCTGGCCCCTCTCTTCTCTAATTAGCAACCATTTGAACCTATGCTTTGGATCCCAGGGAAGGCAAAGGCACCTTAATGAAGCCTATTTCCTATAATTAAGAAATGGGGGACACAGAAAGGTTTTGGTGCCCAAGAACCCCAAGTGGTCCTGCTTAGTTTTATTTATTTATTTATTTTTTATTATTTTTTTTAAGATTTATTTATTTATTTATTTATTTTGGGCGGGGTCGTGTTGGGAGGGAGGGGAGTGGGTAGGCCACTTCTATTGGTCTTTCATTTCTCTATTTTCATCCATCTTTGTTCTTCGGCTCCTGTGGGCCTCCCATCGCGGTGGCGTCTGTTGTCGCAGAGCGCCTGATCTGGGCGCATGCGCTCCAGAGCTCCGGCTCGCTGATTGGACACATCAGTCCAGCCACTCCACTGCACGTGGGATCTTCCCAGGCCAGGGATCGAACCGGTGTCCCTTGCACTGCAAGGCGGTGTCCTTATCCACTGGACCACCAGGGGAAGCCCCCTGCTTAGTTTTAAAAGTCCCTTGTCCACTCAACCTCAGGGAAACCAGTCACTCTTCTGGGGGGTACAGATGAGGTTTGGCAACATCCGTACCCCCTACCTAGAGTGCTGAGGTTCCTCATTGGCAGCCCTTGAACTTCTCCCTGTGGGCAGTCAGAACTGGTAGGGGGTTGTCCGCTTTCCTGGGTGACACCTCACTGTGACCTTGAGTGTCCACCAGAGGGGAAGATGAGTCATGCTTCCAGTCACGGGAGAGGTTAGACATTTCAGCACCAGCTATAATAGGTTAGAAGCCCAGGGAAAACCCCATCGAGTTCTGGATACCAAATTTAACTTGTACACACGATGCTGCCTGATCATAGGTGCATCTCCTATCTGGCCTTGAGGATTGGTTTTGTTATGTTTCAGCAAACTGCTTTCATCGGGGTCACCGAGTCTCTTCTGACACCCCTACCCCCCTACAGGAGGGCATGCCTCTAAATGCCAGTGTTCAGACATGATCAGCTATTTTCTCCCATAGGCAAGAAGTTCAAGAGAGAATTTGACCAGCTATAGAAGGACATTTCTGGAACAACTTGGGAAATTTGAGTATATGGACAGACTGACTATAAGATGACATTCATTTTGTTAGCTGTGATTATGGTGGTATGGTTAGACAGGAAAATGTCATTTTTTTAGAGGTACATACTGAAATATTTAAGGATAATGCATCATATTGTCTGTAGTATATTTTACTATAATTCAGCCAAACAAATGATAAAGAAAATATAAAAATAAAAATATTCCAAATCATAACAATTGGGGCATTGTATATAGAAGAAATGGCCCCCTACCTCTATATGATGAGACAGGATGATAATTAATAATGATAAACTTGGATCATGAAAAAATGGTTCATGTTTGCCCTATTTACAGTTTTAATTTTCCAAATCTTTTGTTCTAAATGGGGCTTAAACACCAGAGATTTTACAGTTTTTCATGGGGTTTAAACACCAGAGATTTTACAGTTTTTCAAACCCCAAAGATACAGAAAGTCTGGCCTACTGCACAGGATAAATTTTAGAAATCATGGATTTGGGCACTACCAGACCCCAGCATCACCATTCACTAACTGCATGATCTTGAGCAGGTCATAGGAACGTATGGAGACTCAGGCTTCCCCTCTGTGAAATGAGATTAATAATGCTCTCTCACAAGGCTGTGATGGGGAGCATACCCGGTACTAGGGATAAGGAGTTGCCCATGACACATTAGATAATCAACAAATAGAATAGTCTCTTACGGAGAAGGAGGAAGGATATTTTCTTTTTCAATGTACAAAAACTCCAAAAAAATGCCCCCTATAGACACCGGACTACCAAGTCTAGTACTAACCTTCCCTGCCCATGGGATGAATGGATTGACATGTTGAACTAATAGTTATGGAAACCCAAAGCTGTCCGGGGTACTATGTATCTTAAGAAATAGCCCTGTGACATTTACTTTATAAAAATGGTTTTTAAAGGAAAATCAATATAAGCAGCTTTCTAGTTTTAGTTCATCCAACCTGTACTTATATACAAAAGGGGATGGGATTCATGGTTCTCCCATTTCTAACCCTTAGCTTAATAAAATGACTCTCTTTTTCAAATGCAAACTGTGGGCTGAGCATCACTAGATACGATTCATTTTCATCTTCAGCACAACCAAATGAAGTAGATCTTATTCTTGAATTATTGCCCCATGTAACAGAAGTAATGGATGTCAGAGGTGAGGTCTCAGGCCTAGAGGTGGTAGCTGGAACGGTAACACAGCCGTTGATGAGAGGCACTGCAGCCTTGTTGTTCGGTCACTCAGTTGTGTCCAACTCTTTGTGACCCCACAGACTGCAGCACGCCAGGCCTCCTTGTCCTTCATCATCTCCTGGAGCTTACTCAAACTCACGTCCATTAAGTCAATGATGCCATCCAACCATCTCATCCTCTGTCACCCCCTTCTCCTTCTATTTTTCCCAACCTCAGGGTCTTCTCCAATGAGTTGTCTCTTTGCATCAGGTGGTCAAAGTCCTGGAGCTCCAGCTTCAGCATTAGTCCTTCCAATGAATATTCAGAGCTGATTTCTTTTAGGACTGATTGCTTTGATCTTCTTGCTGTCCAAGGGACTCTCAAGAGTCTTCTCTAGCACCACAGTTTGAAGGCACCGATTCTTTGGTGCTCAGCATTTTTTATTGTTCGGCTCTCACATCTGTACATGACCACTGGAAAAACCACAGCTTTTTGACTAGATGGACCTGCAACCTTGCCATGACCTAACTCAGTTACCATTCTGGCCCCATTGCCTATGAGCCATAGAACAGAAAGATGGACTGAAGCACTCCTGGTCTGGTGTCTTCCAGGTAACATGAGTGTGGTGATGGAAACAAGCCCATCAGGTCCTGAGGATTAAATGTGGTACCACGTTAATATGTGCAAAGTGTTTAGAAGAGCTTGGGCACATAACTGATGCTGTGTGACAAGGGTTAACTTATTTAATAGGTTCAGGCTGGCCGGCTGACCTTTCTTACACTGCCTCCTTAGTAGATAAAGTGAGCTGGTGTCACCTCTCATTGCCACCAGATGTCATTATCAAGAGCATGGAGATGGCTTCTGGTTCCAAAGACCATTTATCATCCCCGGCACACCCTCAGACTGACTTCATGGAAGCCTGTTCTGCATATCTGTGGTCAAGACGTGCAAACTTGGTTTTGACTCTCTTCTCAAATGCAAACTGTGGGCTGAGCATCACTAGATACGATTCATTTTCATCTTCAGCACAACCAAATGAAGTAGATCTTATTCTTGAATTATTGCCCCATGTAACAGAAGTAATGGATGTCAGAGGTGAGGTCTCAGGCCTAGAGGTGGTAGCTGGAACGGTAACACAGCCGTTGATGAGAGGCACTGCAGCCTTGTTGTTCGGTCACTCAGTTGTGTCCAACTCTTTGTGACCCCACAGACTGCAGCACGCCAGGCCTCCTTGTCCTTCATCATCTCCTGGAGCTTACTCAAACTCACGTCCATTAAGTCAATGATGCCATCCAACCATCTCATCCTCTGTCACCCCCTTCTCCTTCTATTTTTCCCAACCTCAGGGTCTTCTCCAATGAGTTGTCTCTTTGCATCAGGTGGTCAAAGTCCTGGAGCTCCAGCTTCAGCATTAGTCCTTCCAATGAATATTCAGAGCTGATTTCTTTTAGGACTGATTGCTTTGATCTTCTTGCTGTCCAAGGGACTCTCAAGAGTCTTCTCTAGCACCACAGTTTGAAGGCACCGATTCTTTGGTGCTCAGCATTTTTTATTGTTCGGCTCTCACATCTGTACATGACCACTGGAAAAACCACAGCTTTTTGACTAGATGGACCTGCAACCTTGCCATGACCTAACTCAGTTACCATTCTGGCCCCATTGCCTATGAGCCATAGAACAGAAAGATGGACTGAAGCACTCCTGGTCTGGTGTCTTCCAGGTAACATGAGTGTGGTGATGGAAACAAGCCCATCAGGTCCTGAGGATTAAATGTGGTACCACGTTAATATGTGCAAAGTGTTTAGAAGAGCTTGGGCACATAACTGATGCTGTGTGACAAGGGTTAACTTATTTAATAGGTTCAGGCTGGCCGGCTGACCTTTCTTACACTGCCTCCTTAGTAGATAAAGTGAGCTGGTGTCACCTCTCATTGCCACCAGATGTCATTATCAAGAGCATGGAGATGGCTTCTGGTTCCAAAGACCATTTATCATCCCCGGCACACCCTCAGACTGACTTCATGGAAGCCTTTTCTGCATATCTGTGGTCAAGACGTGCTGTGTTCTTTCTGTTGCCCTTTGGAAGTGCTCTCTATGGTTATAGCAATGTCAGATCCATAAAGCTGGTCAAGGTAGGAGTTCAAAATATCTCTGTGTGACAAGGCCATTTCTGGGCTGAGAATATCTTGAAAGATAGAGTTCAGTCCAAAACTCCTGAGGATAAAGCAGGTTATAAACCACTTACATTGTAGCTACATAAATAAACATCTGTTCCCTCCCACATACATTCAAACCATGCCACAATGGTTGGAGTTCAGTGAGTCTAGGATTGGAGTGCTTTTAAGAATGCTTTTGTATTTGTCCCCAGCACAAGGATTTCAGGCTGGGTTTGAATGTAAGGTATGAGGGCAGTTGTGCGTTACAGTATCATAAAGCTCAGAGGAAATATTCAAAGAAGCAACAAAAGAGAGTGGTTCCTATATTCGAAAGATAAGTTTCTACTAACCACAGATGTAAGAATGAAGAGTTTTATTCGCTTGTTTATCTATTCATTCAACAAAGGTTCATGGGCTTCTAAGTTGTGCCAAGCCGTGTGGTTGACTAGAAGGTAGATGGATGAGCAAGACTGGGTCCCTGCCCTTGGGGAAGTGATGGGGTGGATCAGTGGTCATGCTTACCCATGGCTACCACCTCCCTGTCCTAGACCTGCCTGCAGCCCCAAGAGGGTGGAGTCTTATCTTCCTGAGATCTGGGGAGTCTTTATCTTGCTGAGATCTGCATTTATGGAGGATTCTGGTGTCTTCCAGGTAACATGAGTGTGGTGATGGAAACAAGCCCATCAGGTCCTGAGGATTAAATGTGGTACCACGTTAATATGTGCAAAGTGTTTAGAAGAGCTTGGGCACATAACTGATGCTGTGTGACAAGGGTTAACTTATTTAATAGGTTCAGGCTGGCCGGCTGACCTTTCTTACACTGCCTCCTTAGTAGATAAAGTGAGCTGGTGTCACCTCTCATTGCCACCAGATGTCATTATCAAGAGCATGGAGATGGCTTCTGGTTCCAAAGACCATTTATCATCCCCGGCACACCCTCAGACTGACTTCATGGAAGCCTTTTCTGCATATCTGTGGTCAAGACGTGCTGTGTTCTTTCTGTTGCCCTTTGGAAGTGCTCTCTATGGTTATAGCAATGTCAGATCCATAAAGCTGGTCAAGGTAGGAGTTCAAAATATCTCTGTGTGACAAGGCCATTTCTGGGCTGAGAATATCTTGAAAGATAGAGTTCAGTCCAAAACTCCTGAGGATAAAGCAGGTTATAAACCACTTACATTGTAGCTACATAAATAAACATCTGTTCCCTCCCACATACATTCAAACCATGCCACAATGGTTGGAGTTCAGTGAGTCTAGGATTGGAGTGCTTTTAAGAATGCTTTTGTATTTGTCCCCAGCACAAGGATTTCAGGCTGGGTTTGAATGTAAGGTATGAGGGCAGTTGTGCGTTACAGTATCATAAAGCTCAGAGGAAATATTCAAAGAAGCAACAAAAGAGAGTGGTTCCTATATTCGAAAGATAAGTTTCTACTAACCACAGATGTAAGAATGAAGAGTTTTATTCGCTTGTTTATCTATTCATTCAACAAAGGTTCATGGGCTTCTAAGTTGTGCCAAGCCGTGTGGTTGACTAGAAGGTAGATGGATGAGCAAGACTGGGTCCCTGCCCTTGGGGAAGTGATGGGGTGGATCAGTGGTCATGCTTACCCATGGCTACCACCTCCCTGTCCTAGACCTGCCTGCAGCCCCAAGAGGGTGGAGTCTTATCTTCCTGAGATCTGGGGGACCAATTTGAGATCTTTCTGAGTGCAGAGACTATCACCCCATGCACCCCCACTCTTGAGTCTCTGCAGCGCTCTCCCTCTGTTCCTTCTTGCTGGAGAGTGCAAAACCAGCCACTCCTAGCATTCACTTTCTTTCTCATTTGTATTTTCTCTGTCTCTCCTTTTCTCCCTCTGAAGAGTGAATTATATGTCCATGTGGTGTGCTGTGCTTAGTCGCTCAGTCATGTCCAATTCTTGGCAACCCCATGGACTGTCGCCAACCAGGCTCCTCTGTCCATGCACTTCTCCAGGTGAGAATACTGGAGTGGGTTGCCATCCCCTCTTCCATGAGATCTTCCCAGTCTAGGGATTGAACCCAGGTCTCCCTCATTGCAGGTGGATGCTTTATTGTCTGAACCACTGGGGAAGCCCTATGTCCATAGACACATATGATTAAAGACAGAACATTAAATCTACTATTCCTCACCCATCATGCTCATCTTATTTCCCCTCTGGATTCACACCTTGCTATTAATACTCTTACTGATTATAGCTTATACCATGAAGGAGAGGGTAGAAATATTAATTGCAATTGATAAGGAAAATAGGTATCCTTTTACTGAACTTGCAATGCAGTCTCTTGGGGTTATGCACCTGATTCATGTCCTGACTCAGTGCTAGAAACGACCTGGATCAAAGATGGATCAAAGCCCTCTCATCCCACTGGCCAAGTGTCTGCCCAGGAGCCCCAGATAAAGGAATGCATTAACACCGAATCCATACAAGCCCCCAGCGCCCACCTCTTCATTCTTCTGTCTGAAACCAGCCCCTTGATCCTCCCACCCTCTGCATTCTAATAAGCCCCTGATCCAGAGCAGGACACTGTGGACAACTGTGTCAATGAGGATGTGTTTTATTTGGGTGTGGAATATTTTAAGACACAGTTACATTGGTGAGTGTCCTAAGTTGTGCCAAGCCGTGTGGTTGACTAGAAGGTAGATGGATGAGCAAGACTGGGTCCCTGCCCTTGGGGAAGTGATGGGGTGGATCAGTGGTCATGCTTACCCATGGCTACCACCTCCCTGTCCTAGACCTGCCTGCAGCCCCAAGAGGGTGGAGTCTTATCTTCCTGAGATCTGGGGGACCAATTTGAGATCTTTCTGAGTGCAGAGACTATCACCCCATGCACCGCCACTCTTGAGTCTCTGCAGCGCTCTCCCTCTGTTCCTTCTTGCTGGAGAGTGCAAAACCAGCCACTCCTAGCATTCACTTTCTTTCTCATTTGTATTTTCTCTGTCTCTCCTTTTCTCCCTCTGAAGAGTGAATTATATGTCCATGTGGTGTGCTGTGCTTAGTCGCTCAGTCATGTCCAATTCTTGGCAACCCCATGGACTGTCGCCAACCAGGCTCCTCTGTCCATGCACTTCTCCAGGTGAGAATACTGGAGTGGGTTGCCATCCCCTCTTCCATGAGATCTTCCCAGTCTAGGGATTGAACCCAGGTCTCCCTCATTGCAGGTGGATGCTTTATTGTCTGAACCACTGGGGAAGCCCTATGTCCATAGACACATATGATTAAAGACAGAACATTAAATCTACTATTCCTCACCCATCATGCTCATCTTATTTCCCCTCTGGATTCACACCTTGCTATTAATACTCTTACTGATTATAGCTTATACCATGAAGGAGAGGGTAGAAATATTAATTGCAATTGATAAGGAAAATAGGTATCCTTTTACTGAACTTGCAATGCAGTCTCTTGGGGTTATGCACCTGATTCATGTCCTGACTCAGTGCTAGAAACGACCTGGATCAAAGATGGATCAAAGCCCTCTCATCCCACTGGCCAAGTGTCTGCCCAGGAGCCCCAGATAAAGGAATGCATTAGCACCGAATCCATACAAGCCCCCAGCGCCCACCTCTTCATTCTTCTGTCTGAAACCAGCCCCTTGATCCTCCCACCCTCTGCATTCTAATAAGCCCCTGATCCAGAGCAGGACACTGTGGCACAACTGTGTCAATGAGGATGTGTTTTATTTGGGTGTGGAATATTTTAAGACACAGTTACATTGGTGAGCCTGTCCAAATGTGAAATCAGCATTATGCATAGTAAACACTTCTTATGCTTCCTGCGTTTTCCTGCCCTCATCCCTCTTCATTAGGGGGTAGTTTATTCTTTCTTTTTTCTCCTGTATTGTCTAAACTGGAACCTGCTCTGTTATCTGGTGGTGTTTTCTAAAACTCTATTCGAATGGAATTGGTCTCTATGGATATGTTCCCTGCTTTGGAGAGTCATTATAAAGTAGGCTAATGCTCTTAAATATAATTTATGTATGTTTCTGAGTACTGATAGGATGACTGGAAGTTTATTTGAGGCTTCCCTATGAAATTTGGAGGCTCAACATTCATTTTCATGAGACTGAAGGGTGAATCATGTGCTGAGATGGGTGAAGGTCAAGTCTGACCCTTCCTGTCTAATTGGAGGGGTAGGTCAGGATGGTTTTTACTTCAGGAATTCCATATTTGTAGGAATGGTGGAAATTTGTGGCACTTCCTGAGATGTGGCCCTGATCAAGTCCTTAATTTCTCAGAGCATCAATGTTCTTATCTGTAAAATGGGCATAGCAGTACCTACTGAAACCAGGAGACCTTGGATGAAAATGAACCCCAAGATCTTTTAAACACTCATGGTCTGAAAAGAACCTGGACTGAACGTAGGTCAGTCTTGCCTCACCTGAGTTAAGAGGTATCCCACCTGTGGGATCGTGTAAGGCTGTACAACTTAGAAACAGAATATCCCTGGTATAGGACGATGTCACAGGTCCCTGGTGCAGGCCAGAGGATTCATCCACACCCCTGAAGGTGGGGTTGGGGTTCCCAGTGTCAGTCACTTGAAGAAGTTGGTCCAGGCAATGAAGACTCGGGAAAGGAGACTTAGATACTTCTGAAAAGGAGAAGCAGAAACCAGCTTTTCGTCTCTGTTAATCAAGGGAGCATCTGGAGGGGCCATGTGGTCAGGGGGCCAGGAAATACCCTGCAGCAGCAGGCTGGGTGATCAGTGATTCTCGGTGCTGCATTCTCCGTCATTTCCCCCTACCTTCAGTGATGTCTCTTGCCCAGTTTCATGGAGGAATCTAGTTGTGAGGAAGAACAGGAAACAGTTTTCCACAATAACAAAGCAGGAGCAGTATAGAAAAGAATGAATACGAAGCATAATTATCATCATAGTAATGACTGATTTTTTTAAATTTTTAAAAAAAACCCCTCTTTTTTCCCGTATTGTCTAAACTGGAACCTGCTCTGTTATCTGGTGGTGTTTTCTAAAACTCTATTCGAATGGAATTGGTCTCTATGGATATGTTCCCTGCTTTGGAGAGTCATTATAAAGTAGGCTAATGCTCTTAAATATAATTTATGTATGTTTCTGAGTACTGATAGGATGACTGGAAGTTTATTTGAGGCTTCCCTATGAAATTTGGAGGCTCAACATTCATTTTCATGAGACTGAAGGGTGAATCATGTGCTGAGATGGGTGAAGGTCAAGTCTGACCCTTCCTGTCTAATTGGAGGGGTAGGTCAGGATGGTTTTTACTTCAGGAATTCCATATTTGTAGGAATGGTGGAAATTTGTGGCACTTCCTGAGATGTGGCCCTGATCAAGTCCTTAATTTCTCAGAGCATCAATGTTCTTATCTGTAAAATGGGCATAGCAGTACCTACTGAAACCAGGAGACCTTGGATGAAAATGAACCCCAAGATCTTTTAAACACTCATGGTCTGAAAAGAACCTGGACTGAACGTAGGTCAGTCTTGCCTCACCTGAGTTAAGAGGTATCCCACCTGTGGGATCGTGTAAGGCTGTACAACTTAGAAACAGAATATCCCTGGTATAGGACGATGTCACAGGTCCCTGGTGCAGGCCAGAGGATTCATCCACACCCCTGAAGGTGGGGTTGGGGTTCCCAGTGTCAGTCACTTGAAGAAGTTGGTCCAGGCAATGAAGACTCGGGAAAGGAGACTTAGATACTTCTGAAAAGGAGAAGCAGAAACCAGCTTTTCGTCTCTGTTAATCAAGGGAGCATCTGGAGGGGCCATGTGGTCAGGGGGCCAGGAAATACCCTGCAGCAGCAGGCTGGGTGATCAGTGATTCTCGGTGCTGCATTCTCCGTCATTTCCCCCTACCTTCAGTGATGTCTCTTGCCCAGTTTCATGGAGGAATCTAGTTGTGAGGAAGAACAGGAAACAGTTTTCCACAATAACAAAGCAGGAGCAGTATAGAAAAGAATGAATACGAAGCATAATTATCATCATAGTAATGACTGTATAAAATATTTATATAAAATTAATATATTAATTTTTGTATTTTTCTAACTCTGTAGAGAAAAAAATTTTAACGCAATGAAGCAGTTTGAAAGATTGGACAGTACACATCAGTGATGGACAGGAAAGAGAGCAGGTCCATAAGGTCATTTAACTGTTAAAGATTGTTTAATTTTAAGGCGCTGTTGAGTGGAGTAAGAGCTTTGTTCTCTATTCTTTGTCTTTTCACTTCAATTCTCACGACAGGTGCTTCAATGAGCATCATCAAACTCTGCCAGCACATCCTCTGAGATGCTGCAAGATGATGGTGTTTGTTCAGGGAGAGCAGAAACTGGTCATAATCTCATTTCATTCAAATGATGCTATTATTTGTAAGGTGTAGCAGCAGCAAACCAAACTGTCTCTGACAGTCCCATATTTCTACTGTTTAAGAAACAGCTGTCCAAGGGATACAGATGAACTGAGCAACTGCCAAATTAGGGGGAAGTTATATTTGTAATCAATCCCTTGCCTAAATTCATGAGAGCTAATATTTGCTTTATCATTACTCAGACATAATACCATTTAGGAATCCTACTTGCTTTGTAAGACATATAATAATTTTTTATGATTTTTCTTCTCATGCTATGACAAAACAAATGTATTAAAAAGATACACGAATGTATCTTAAACATAAAGATTCAGATAGGTTGAAATAAAAAGACATATCATGCAAGGTATGAGCATAGGAAAGCTGGCGTGGCTATGCTGTTGTTGTTGCTTTTGTTGTTCAGTCCCTAAGTCGTGTCCAGCTCTTTGTGACCCCATGGATTGTAGCACCCCAGGCTCCTCTGTCCTCCACTATCTCCCAGAGTTTGCTCAAATTCATGATCAGTGATTCTCGGTGCTGCATTCTCCGTCATTTCCTACCTTCAGTGATGTCTCTTGCCCAGTTTCATGGAGGAATCTAGTTGTGAGGAAGAACAGGAAACAGTTTTCCACAATAACAAAGCAGGAGCAGTATAGAAAAGAATGAATACGAAGCATAATTATCATCATAGTAATGACTGTATAAAATATTTATATAAAATTAATATATTAATTTTTGTATTTTTCTAACTCTGTAGAGAAAAAAATTTTAACGCAATGAAGCAGTTTGAAAGATTGGACAGTACACATCAGTGATGGACAGGAAAGAGAGCAGGTCCATAAGGTCATTTAACTGTTAAAGATTGTTTAATTTTAAGGCGCTGTTGAGTGGAGTAAGAGCTTTGTTCTCTATTCTTTGTCTTTTCACTTCAATTCTCACGACAGGTGCTTCAATGAGCATCATCAAACTCTGCCAGCACATCCTCTGAGATGCTGCAAGATGATGGTGTTTGTTCAGGGAGAGCAGAAACTGGTCATAATCTCATTTCATTCAAATGATGCTATTATTTGTAAGGTGTAGCAGCAGCAAACCAAACTGTCTCTGACAGTCCCATATTTCTACTGTTTAAGAAACAGCTGTCCAAGGGATACAGATGAACTGAGCAACTGCCAAATTAGGGGGAAGTTATATTTGTAATCAATCCCTTGCCTAAATTCATGAGAGCTAATATTTGCTTTATCATTACTCAGACATAATACCATTTAGGAATCCTACTTGCTTTGTAAGACATATAATAATTTTTTATGATTTTTCTTCTCATGCTATGACAAAACAAATGTATTAAAAAGATACACGAATGTATCTTAAACATAAAGATTCAGATAGGTTGAAATAAAAAGACATATCATGCAAGGTATGAGCATAGGAAAGCTGGCGTGGCTATGCTGTTGTTGTTGCTTTTGTTGTTCAGTCCCTAAGTCGTGTCCAGCTCTTTGTGACCCCATGGATTGTAGCACCCCAGGCTCCTCTGTCCTCCACTATCTCCCAGAGTTTGCTCAAATTCATGTTCATTGATTTGGTGATGCTATCCAGCCATCTCATTCTCTGTCACCCTCTTTTCCTCCTGTCCTCAGTCTTTCCCAGTATCAGGCTCTTCTCCTAAGAGTTGGCTGGTCCCATCAGGGGATCAAAGTATTGGAACTTCAGCCTCAGCATCAGTCCTTCCAGTGCATATTCAGGGTGGATTTTCTTTAGGATTGACTGGTTTGATCTCCTTGTAATCCAAGGGACTCTCAAGAGTGTTCTCCAGCACCACAATTTGAAAGCATCAATCCTTTGGTACTCAGCCTTCTTTATGATCCATCTTTCATGTCCATACTTGACCACTGGAAAACTCATAGCTTTGACTATACGGACCTTTGTTGGTGAGGGGATATCTCTGCTTTTTAATATGCTATCTAGGTTTGTCATAGCTTTCCTTCCAAGGAGCAAGCGTCTTCTAATTTCATGGCTGCAGTCACTGTCTGCAGTGATTTTGGAGCCCAAGAAAATGAAATTTGGGGCTTCCCCTGGTGGTCCAGTGGATAAGGACACCGCCTTGCAGTGCAAGGGGCGCCGGTTCGATCCCTGGCCTGGGAAGATCCCACGTGCCGCGGAGCGGCTGGACTGATGTGTCCAATCAGCGAGCTGGAGCTCTGGAGCGCATGCGCCCAGAGCCGGCGCTCTGTGACAACAGATGCCACCGCGATGGGAGGCCCACAGGAGCCAAAGAACGAAGATGAATGAAAATAGAGAAATGAAAGACCAACAGAAGTGGCCCGCCCGCTCCCCTCCCTCCCCAACCCGACCCCCGCCCAAAATAAATAAATAAATAAATCTTAAAAAAAAAAAAAAAAAAAAAAAAAGAAAATGAAATTTGTCAGTGCTTCCACTTCTTTCCCCTTCTATTTGTCATGAAATAGTGGGACTGGATGTCATGATCTTCTTTTTTTGAATGTTGAGTTTTAAGTCAGCTTTTTCACTCTCCTCTTTCTCCCTCATCAAGAGGCTCTGGGGAGGGGACATATGTCTACCTTTGGTGGATTCAGGTTGATGTGTGGCAGTAAACAACAAAACTCTGTAGAAAATAAAATTAAATTAAAAAGAGAGGCTCTTTAGCTCCTCTTCACTTTCTGACATTAGAGTAGTATCATCTGCATATCTGAGGTTGCTGATATTTCTCTCATGTAGTATATGGGATGTAGGAATTTAACCTTTTGTAACTGAAGGAACTGGTCAACTAGTCCATAAGAAGCAATGCTTCAGTGACTGAAGCCTGTAAGTACTTTCATCAGGAATGAAAAGGGGACATGATAGTGAGAAACCAGGACAAGCAAGGAGGACCAGCTGATACGCAGGAGCACAACCAACATCATCTTCACCATTGCTAAGCATCCAACTTCAATATTTTAAGTGACCAACCACTACAGTACTTTCCTTGGAGCTCTGTAAGTACTTGGATTCAAAGAGGCTGAAAGAGGAGATCCAGCAGGAGCTGGAAGACCAGTGGCTTGTCTTCTGTCCACCCATCAGGTGAACTTGTGGAGAAGCAACAAGGAGCCGGAGCTGAGCAACACTTGCCTGCCCATGAGCTGGTGCTGGTTCTTTGTGCCCTGCAAATAGCATGTCAGTTTCTCTTGGGCACAGCCACAACCCAGGATAAAATTGGGAAACCTAAGCAGTTTGACACTGTCCATACCCTCACTGATGGAGAAAATAAAGAGAAATAAAGAGATAAAATACAAATTGTCAATATCAAGATTGACAGAGAGACATCTAGATTTTATAGACATTTAAAAGAAGAGGCTCAACTGTATTTGTTGCTTACCCTCAGCATTTTCTAGTTGTGTGTGCTCCCTGGAGAAAGGTTTACAGCAAAAAGGAAAATCATATCAAATTATCCTACTCAGTTTCTTGGCGAGTAAAACATTTTAACACATTAAAGCAAACGCATGTACAATAGATGAATTAGAGTGTCAGGAATGACTTTGCAAAAGAATTCTTGAGGTGGCAGAACATGGACCTGTTTTGTGGAAGATCATTATTTCATTGACTAGTTCAGGGACAAGAACAATGAAAGTTAGAACCATCAGCCACTGCACACTGAAGGTGGGGGACATATGTCTACTTTTACAGGTTGATGTGTGGCAGTAAACAACAAAACTCTGTAGAAAATAAAATTAAATTAAAAAGAGAGGCTCTTTAGCTCCTCTTCACTTTCTGACATTAGAGTAGTATCATCTGCATATCTGAGGTTGCTGATATTTCTCTCATGTAGTATATGGGATGTAGGGATTTAACCTTTGTAACTGAAGGAACTGGTCAACTAGTCCATAGAAGCAATGCTTCAGTGACTGAAGCCTGTAAGTACTTTCATCAGGAATGAAAAGGGGACATGATAGTGAGAAACCAGGACAAGCAAGGAGGACCAGCTGATACGCAGGAGCACAACCAACATCATCTTCACCATTGCTAAGCATCCAACTTCAATATTTTAAGTGACCAACCACTACAGTACTTTCCTTGGAGCTCTGTAAGTACTTGGATTCAAAGAGGCTGAAAGAGGAGATCCAGCAGGAGCTGGAAGACCAGTGGCTTGTCTTCTGTCCACCCATCAGGTGAACTTGTGGAGAAGCAACAAGGAGCCGGAGCTGAGCAACACTTGCCTGCCCATGAGCTGGTGCTGGTTCTTTGTGCCCTGCAAATAGCATGTCAGTTTCTCTTGGGCACAGCCACAACCCAGGATAAAATTGGGAAACCTAAGCAGTTTGACACTGTCCATACCCTCACTGATGGAGAAAATAAAGAGAAATAAAGAGATAAAATACAAATTGTCAATATCAAGATTGACAGAGAGACATCTAGATTTTATAGACATTTAAAAGAAGAGGCTCAACTGTATTTGTTGCTTACCCTCAGCATTTTCTAGTTGTGTGTGCTCCCTGGAGAAAGGTTTACAGCAAAAAGGAAAATCATATCAAATTATCCTACTCAGTTTCTTGGCGAGTAAAACATTTTAACACATTAAAGCAAACGCATGTACAATAGATGAATTAGAGTGTCAGGAATGACTTTGCAAAAGAATTCTTGAGGTGGCAGAACATGGACCTGTTTTGTGGAAGATCATTATTTCATTGACTAGTTCAGGGACAAGAACAATGAAAGTTAGAACCATCAGCCACTGCACACTGAAGATGTGAGAGAAGGTAGATAGCATTTCTGAAATGAAAATTGAGGTGTCCCTAGTACTTTCAAGAAAAATTGCGTACAACCTTTGTTGTTATTTAGTCACTAAGTCGTGTCTGACTCTTTTGCGACCCCATAGACTATAGCCCGCCAGGCTCCTCTGTCCATGGAATTGTCTGGGCAAGAATACTGGAGTGGGCTGCCATTTTCTTCTCCAGGGAATCTTTCTGGCTCGGGGATCAGCCCCACGTCCCCTGCATTGGCAGGTGGGTTCTTTACCACTGGGCCACCCTGGGAAGACCCTTTGGTTGCCCTACGTGGGAATCTCTGTACATGCTCCAGCTCCTTTGTGGTCTTATAATACAGGTTCTTTTCCTTTCCT
Source organism: Tragulus kanchil (assembly GCA_022376925.1). Lineage (NCBI taxonomy): Eukaryota > Metazoa > Chordata > Mammalia > Artiodactyla > Tragulidae > Tragulus > Tragulus kanchil. The sequence continues at coordinate 167,164,297 of JAIOJX010000005.1, forward strand.
AGTCAGGAATACAGGGTGACATTTTTGACTACACAGAGCTTTTTGTGAATAGTAATCATGAGAAAGAAGCCCATGCATTAGCTTTCTGCTTTCTCTGCATATCCAGAGAGAACAAAGGCTGCAGAGAATGTCTTTCCCAGAAATATAGTGGAGCCTCATTTGAATATTATTTGGTGTACAACTCAGCACATGCTGGAAGGTCACAATGAGAGGGTAACCAAGGCTTGGTCAGTGACCTGCCACTCAGAACTCCCATTTGCCTCTATCTCTACAGCCAAAGAGGAAATGTATCTGACCAATTAATTCCCGCTGGGACATGGAGGTGCCTTTTCAGCGTCTTTGCCTTTTTCAAAAATTACCTGGAGAAACCAACCACAGCACAAATTTTTGATGGAAAGATTTCAAGCACTGGGGTGGGGGGGAGAGATTTGGGGACTGTAGGGAGAATTTTCACATCCTTCCTGTCTCCCTCCAGCCTTCCTTTTCTGTTTAGTGAGTCTCTTGAATGCCAGCTATCTCATAGGTAGGTGGGTTAACGCCAGCCCTGACTGGAAACTTGGTGTCATTAGTCCTCTGTTTTTTATTATTTCCAACAGAGCCATTGTTTCTGACCTCAGATAGACCCAGGATGCTAGTTAGTAGAGGTTTTAACACATTAAAGCAAACGCATGTACAATAGATGAATTAGAGTGTCAGGAATGACTTTGCAAAAGAATTCTTGAGGTGGCAGAACATGGACCTGTTTTGTGGAAGATCATTATTTCATTGACTAGTTCAGGGACAAGAACAATGAAAGTTAGAACCATCAGCCACTGCACACTGAAGATGTGAGAGAAGGTAGATAGCATTTCTGAAATGAAAATTGAGGTGTCCCTAGTACTTTCAAGAAAAATTGCGTACAACCTTTGTTGTTATTTAGTCACTAAGTCGTGTCTGACTCTTTTGCGACCCCATAGACTATAGCCCGCCAGGCTCCTCTGTCCATGGAATTGTCTGGGCAAGAATACTGGAGTGGGCTGCCATTTTCTTCTCCAGGGAATCTTTCTGGCTCGGGGATCAGCCCCACGTCCCCTGCATTGGCAGGTGGGTTCTTTACCACTGGGCCACCCTGGGAAGACCCTTTGGTTGCCCTACGTGGGAATCTCTGTACATGCTCCAGCTCCTTTGTGGTCTTATAATACAGGTTCTTTTCCTTTCCTAGTCAGGAATACAGGGTGACATTTTTGACTACACAGAGCTTTTTGTGAATAGTAATCATGAGAAAGAAGCCCATGCATTAGCTTTCTGCTTTCTCTGCATATCCAGAGAGAACAAAGGCTGCAGAGAATGTCTTTCCCAGAAATATAGTGGAGCCTCATTTGAATATTATTTGGTGTACAACTCAGCACATGCTGGAAGGTCACAATGAGAGGGTAACCAAGGCTTGGTCAGTGACCTGCCACTCAGAACTCCCATTTGCCTCTATCTCTACAGCCAAAGAGGAAATGTATCTGACCAATTAATTCCCGCTGGGACATGGAGGTGCCTTTTCAGCGTCTTTGCCTTTTTCAAAAATTACCTGGAGAAACCAACCACAGCACAAATTTTTGATGGAAAGATTTCAAGCACTGGGGTGGGGGGGAGAGATTTGGGGACTGTAGGGAGAATTTTCACATCCTTCCTGTCTCCCTCCAGCCTTCCTTTTCTGTTTAGTGAGTCTCTTGAATGCCAGCTATCTCATAGGTAGGTGGGTTAACGCCAGCCCTGACTGGAAACTTGGTGTCATTAGTCCTCTGTTTTTTATTATTTCCAACAGAGCCATTGTTTCTGACCTCAGATAGACCCAGGATGCTAGTTAGTAGAGTGGTATTGTTGGCTGCCACATCTTGGGTCTTCTAGAAGAACTTAGGATATAGCCTTGTTCACACAGAAAGTGCCCAAACATCTCAAGAGGAAAGAGCCTCCCTGCAGTCACTGAGCTGTATAGAAGAACTTAGGATATAGCCTTGTTCACACAGAAAGTGCCCAAACATCTCAAGAGGAAAGAGCCTCCCTGCAGTCACTGAGCTGTATAGAAGAACTTAGGATATAGCCTTGTTCACACAGAAAGTGCCCAAACATCTCAAGAGGAAAGAGCCTCCCTGCAGTCACTGAGCTGTAAAATCATGCCCAGATAAAGAGTGTCTATCACGGATCAGAAGACGCCTGAGAGGACCTTAAAGAAGAGTGGTTGTGCAAACACTATTGAGGAGGCAGACAGAATGATTTGATGAACCTTCTCTTCCCCTTAGAATTAATTACAATTTTAAAGCCTGGCAGCTGGATTTTATATTGCAACTTTCTTCAATTAAATCTACATTTTTTTTGGTCTTACTTCATGTCATCCCACTAATTGGTTCCAGCATTTAGTTGTGCCAACTGCCACCACGATTGTGTTTAAAAAAATTAAAAAGCTATTCTGCTAAAAGAAAATTAAAAATGCAAATGCATCTTATCTCATATGGTTTCTTCATTTTCTCTGGAGCTGAGTGCCAGAAGAGAGGGGGGTATAATTAGTCAGCAAAATCCAGCAGTGCCCACACTGGAATTCAGTTGTAGCACTGTGATGGCAAGCACTATCCAGCTGGTTGCTTCTAATCCCCGGGTTCCTTCTTCTTCAGCTAATGTGTACTTAGTAGCTGCCACATACCAGACCCTGTTCTAGACACTTTGACATCTAAGCAGGGTCAGAAGCATGTCCATAAGAGCTGCCTCCAGCTTCTCAAAGATGGACAAACCATTGTTCACATTCAAGACTCTACTGCAGGTGACTCCTCATGAGACAGTTAAAATCATGGCAATTTCAAGGGAACAGTCATTTGCTCCACCACCTTATTTCTGTTTTGAAAACAACGGTAAGTCAGGGAGAAGCTTCCAATGCAAAGTAAACAAAGCAGTGCTCTTCTTAAACATCATTAGAAGACTCTTTTGAGATAAGAACAGAGATTGTGTTAGGTGACTAAAGATCCAGTTGGCAGGAAATGCCTTGGATTTCCTTTGCCAACTGCTGATGTTGTAAAGGCCTGTAAGCCCACTGTGTGCAAAGGCTCTTAAACAAGAAAGGGGTCTGCAATGGTCCTGCTGGCTGTCCCTGGTGGCTCAGATGGTAAAGAATCTGCCTACAAAGCAGGAGACAGAAGAGACACAGGCTTGATCCCTGGGTCAGGAAGCTCCCATGGAGAAGGGAATGGCAACCCACTCCAGTATCCTTGCCAGGAGAATGTGGACAGAGGAGCCCAGCAGGCTATAGTCCCTAGAGTCACAAAGACCTGGCTTCTCTGAACTATTAACACTTTCATGTCAGAAGCTCAAGGGGATGCCTCCAGGTCACTAGAGGGCGTTGTGCAGGGTGGTATGGAGGGCAACAGACTGCAAAGCCCCAGTTCCCTACTCCCGCCTCAGCCAGAGGGCTCCCCTTTCATTTGTCTTATGAATCAGTCTCCTCTGGGAGAATGTATAAGTGGGGAAGGCTACATATTTTTGAAAGTAATTGAAAACTAATAGCCTACACCTTTCTCCAGCATGCTAGAGAGTCTTGCTGCTGAAGTATTCTCTTTGGAACCAAAATAGTTTGAAATAGCAAATAGTTTGATGATGATGAAGTAAGACCCAGATTGTGGTCAACACTGTCAAGTTGGTCTCTTGTGTTCTGGGCCTGGCGCCCTTTCTCAGCTCTGGAGGGTTGTGCAGAGATAAAGCTCTCCAGCAATAGAAGGACACTCTCCCCTTGCCTGTGGTTCTCCACCCTCCTCCCTCCCACCATCTCATGCCAGGAAGCCAAGCCCGCAGGACATGCCCCCAGACGCCACCAGACACTCAAGTCCACATTTCCATGCAGGTCTGCATAATGGGAGCTAAGCTTAGCTGACTTAAAAATAAACACTCTATGGTTGGATAACGCACTGCTTTTATTGCCACCATAAACCAAGATTCAGTGGATGGAGCGCTTAACCATCATTCTTTTGCTCGTTCCTTTTCTCAACCCATTGCAAATTTTTTTAAACAAAGTCAGTGCTCTTCTTAAACATCATTAGAAGACTCTTTTGAGATAAGAACAGAGATTGTGTTAGGTGACTAAAGATCCAGTTGGCAGGAAATGCCTTGGATTTCCTTTGCCAACTGCTGATGTTGTAAAGGCCTGTAAGCCCACTGTGTGCAAAGGCTCTTAAACAAGAAAGGGGTCTGCAATGGTCCTGCTGGCTGTCCCTGGTGGCTCAGATGGTAAAGAATCTGCCTACAAAGCAGGAGACAGAAGAGACACAGGCTTGATCCCTGGGTCAGGAAGCTCCCCTGGAGAAGGGAATGGCAACCCACTCCAGTATCCTTGCCAGGAGAATGTGGACAGAGGAGCCCAGCAGGCTATAGTCCCTAGAGTCACAAAGACCTGGCTTCTCTGAACTATTAACACTTTCATGTCAGAAGCTCAAGGGGATGCCTCCAGGTCACTAGAGGGCGTTGTGCAGGGTGGTATGGAGGGCAACAGACTGCAAAGCCCCAGTTCCCTACTCCCGCCTCAGCCAGAGGGCTCCCCTTTCATTTGTCTTATGAATCAGTCTCCTCTGGGAGAATGTATAAGTGGGGAAGGCTACATATTTTTGAAAGTAATTGAAAACTAATAGCCTACACCTTTCTCCAGCATGCTAGAGAGTCTTGCTGCTGAAGTATTCTCTTTGGAACCAAAATAGTTTGAAATAGCAAATAGTTTGATGATGATGAAGTAAGACCCAGATTGTGGTCAACACTGTCAAGTTGGTCTCTTGTGTTCTGGGCCTGGCGCCCTTTCTCAGCTCTGGAGGGTTGTGCAGAGATAAAGCTCTCCAGCAATAGAAGGACACTCTCCCCTTGCCTGTGGTTCTCCACCCTCCTCCCTCCCACCATCTCATGCCAGGAAGCCAAGCCCGCAGGACATGCCCCCAGACGCCACCAGACACTCAAGTCCACATTTCCATGCAGGTCTGCATAATGGGAGCTAAGCTTAGCTGACTTAAAAATAAACACTCTATGGTTGGATAACGCACTGCTTTTATTGCCACCATAAACCAAGATTCAGTGGATGGAGCGCTTAACCATCATTCTTTTTGCTCGTTCCTTTTCTCAACCCATGAAACAGTCAAAGATGCTTTCAGGGAAAAGTTAATAACAGTATGCATCTAATGGGTACTGTAAAATGTTTGCTTTATGGTGATGGATAAAGCCATTTTGGAGCAGCTTATGTAACCATGATTTCTGGGTGTCTTCCAGGGTGGAGGGTAGAGGCGAAGCTACCCAACTCTCCTGCAGAAGTTTGAGCCTAAACAGAAATGAGAAACAATGCTACTCTTTATTGAATATCTAGCCTAAGTCAGGACTTCTGTAAATGGCATCGATTATTCTCATTTTACAGATAGGAAACTGAAGCTCAGTCAAGTTATATCCAAGCCACTGAGTTGTATTTTATTTTTTTATTTTTTAAAATTTTATTTATTTATCTTTTGGACGGTGGGGTGGGGAGGGAGGGGGATGGGCGGGCCACTTCTATTGGTCTTTCATTTCTCTATTTTCATTCTTCTTTGTTCTTTGGCTCCTGTGGGCCCCCCATCGCGGTGGCCACTGTCGTTGCAGAGCGCCAGCTCTGGGCGCATGCGCTCCAGAGCTCCAGCTCGGTGATTGGACACATGGGTCCAGTCACTCCGTGGCACGTGGGATCTTCCCAGGCCAGGGCTCGAACCGGCGCCCCTCGCACTGCAAGGCAGTGTCTTTACCCACTGGACCACCAGGGGAAGCCCCGCTACTGAGTTTTAAATCAAGAGCCCCCTGACGTAATCTCTTCCCATTTCCTACATTACAACTCAGTTTGCAAATCCCCATTCACGGGGAACTCACTGCCTTGTTTGCAACACAGCCATGTGCTGAATAGAACTGACAAATAAGAATCACTTTGTGTTGAAATGGACTCCTTTATTCTCCCTTTCTTATTTATGCCTCTTTGCTGGGAGCTTTAGCTCCATTTTTCCTAATCATAAGTGACTGTTCCATTACAAATTATACAGGAGAATTGCCCCACCAAATTTCCATGCAGGTCTGCATAATGGGAGCTAAGCTTAGCTGACTTAAAAATAAACACTCTATGGTTGGATAACGCACTGCTTTTATTGCCACCATAAACCAAGATTCAGTGGATGGAGCGCTTAACCATCATTCTTTTTGCTCGTTCCTTTTCTCAACCCATGAAACAGTCAAAGATGCTTTCAGGGAAAAGTTAATAACAGTATGCATCTAATGGGTACTGTAAAATGTTTGCTTTATGGTGATGGATAAAGCCATTTTGGAGCAGCTTTGCGTAACCATGATTTCTGGGTGTCTTCCAGGGTGGAGGGTAGAGGCGAAGCTACCCAACTCTCCTGCAGAAGTTTGAGCCTAAACAGAAATGAGAAACAATGCTACTCTTTATTGAATATCTAGCCTAAGTCAGGACTTCTGTAAATGGCATCGATTATTCTCATTTTACAGATAGGAAACTGAAGCTCAGTCAAGTTATATCCAAGCCACTGAGTTGTATTTTATTTTTTTATTTTTTAAAATTTTATTTATTTATCTTTTGGACGGTGGGGTGGGGAGGAAGGGGGTCGGGCGGGCCACTTATATTGGTCTTTCATTTCTCTATTTTCATCCGTCTTTGTTCTTTGGCTCTTGTGGGCCTCCCATCGCGGTGGCCTCTGTTGTCGCAGAGCACCGGCTCTGGGCGCATGCTCCCCAGAGCCCCGGCTCGGTAATTGGACACATGGGTCCAGTCACTCCGTGGCACGTGGGATCTTCCCAGGCCAGGGATTGAACCGGCGCCCCTTGCGCTGCAAGGCAGTGTCCTTACCCACTGGACCACCAGGGAACCCCCGCTACTGAGTTTTAAATCAAGAGCCCCCTGACGTAATCTCTTCCCATTTCCTACATTACAACTCAGTTTGCAAATCCCCATTCACGGGGAACTCACTGCCTTGTTTGCAACACAGCCATGTGCTGAATAGAACTGACAAATAAGAATCACTTTGTGTTGAAATGGACTCCTTTATTCTCCCTTTCTTATTTATGCCTCTTTGCTGGGAGCTTTAGCTCCATTTTTCCTAATCATAAGTGACTGTTCCATTACAAATTATACAGGAGAATTGGTAGAATGATCAAAGTTGTCTCAATCAGATTGATGTGAGTCAAACACATTTATTATGCAACCAAAGATGCCATCCCTCGCTTGTTTTCTCAATTCCTAGCCCTAAGATCTCTAACAGGAACATTACTAAAAGGAAACATGGTCTACAGCTAAGATGGATTTAACTGCAATTTGTATTGATTTTGGTAAGACAACCAGTTAATTACATCTTTAATTACCTGGTCCCAAAGGTTATGTTTGAGTTAACTAGATTTTGGCCTTTCTCTCTTCTGGGAGACTTTTCCAACTGGTTTCTATTGATTATGCAAGGATCAATAGATAAATGTGTGTCTATAAGTAATTAATAATGCTCCTTTACGTTAGAGGATTCAATAATTTAAGAGACTAGGTATTTTCACCGCCTGTATCATTGACAGCAATGGTCCTCAACTAAGGATGTCCCAGGGGATATTTGGCAAAGCCTCGAAACATTTGGTGGGCTTCCCAGGTAGTTCAGTGGGTAATGAATCTACTTGCAATGCATGAAATGCAGGAGACACAAATTCGACCCTTTAGAAGATCTCCTGGAGGAAGGCATGGCAACCCACTCCAATATCCTTTCCTGGAGAATCCCATGGACAGAGGAGCCTGGCAGGCTACAGTCCATGGGGTTGCAAAAAGTCGAACACAACTGAAACAACCAAGCACACACAGCAGTGACATTTTTGATTGTCACAAGTGCACAGAGGGGAGGCAAGGGTGCTGCTATTGGCATCTATTCGATAAAGACCAGGAATGCTGTGAGACATTCTATAGTGTGCTCAGGACAGCCTACTCCTTCCCTCACAGAAGAAGACTTGCCTCCATGTCTACCGTGCTGAGGCTGAGAAACCTCCATCTACAAAAATACCCAAAGAGTATAAATAGTAAGGGGAGCATGGTTATTGATTCCACAGTAGAGCAAATAATTTAGAAGGTGTGTGTGTGTGTGTGAGATTGTGTGTGTGTGCTCAGTCAGGTCCCACTCTTTCTGACCCATGGAATATAGCCCACTGGGCTCCTCTATCCATGGGATTTTCCAGCAAATAGTGAAGTGGGTTACCATTTCCTCCTCCATGGAATCTCATCTAGAAATTGAAGCTGCATCTCTTACATCTCCTGAATTGGCTGGTGAATTCTTTACCACTGTGCCACCTAGGAAGCCGGTAACTTAACATTGGTGCATACCATAACGATCAAGGGGACTTAAACATTGGTGCATACCATAACATCAAGAATCAATTGGGGCCTTACATCTTTAATTACCTGGTCCCAAAGGTTATGTTTGAGTTAACTAGATTTTGGCCTTTCTCTCTTCTGGGAGACTTTTCCAACTGGTTTCTATTGATTATGCAAGGATCAATAGATAAATGTGTGTCTATAAGTAATTAATAATGCTCCTTTACGTTAGAGGATTCAATAATTTAAGAGACTAGGTATTTTCACCGCCTGTATCATTGACAGCAATGGTCCTCAACTAAGGATGTCCCAGGGGATATTTGGCAAAGCCTCGAAACATTTGGTGGGCTTCCCAGGTAGTTCAGTGGGTAATGAATCTACTTGCAATGCATGAAATGCAGGAGACACAAATTCGACCCTTTAGAAGATCTCCTGGAGGAAGGCATGGCAACCCACTCCAATATCCTTTCCTGGAGAATCCCATGGACAGAGGAGCCTGGCAGGCTACAGTCCATGGGGTTGCAAAAAGTCGAACACAACTGAAACAACCAAGCACACACAGCAGTGACATTTTTGATTGTCACAAGTGCACAGAGGGGAGGCAAGGGTGCTGCTATTGGCATCTATTCGATAAAGACCAGGAATGCTGTGAGACATTCTATAGTGTGCTCAGGACAGCCTACTCCTTCCCTCACAGAAGAAGACTTGCCTCCATGTCTACCGTGCTGAGGCTGAGAAACCTCCATCTACAAAAATACCCAAAGAGTATAAATAGTAAGGGGAGCATGGTTATTGATTCCACAGTAGAGCAAATAATTTAGAAGGTGTGTGTGTGTGGGGAGATTGTGTGTGTGCTCAGTCAGGTCCCACTCTTTCTGACCCATGGAATATAGCCCACTGGGCTCCTCTATCCATGGGATTTTCCAGCAAATAGTGAAGTGGGTTACCATTTCCTCCTCCATGGAATCTCATCTAGAAATTGAAGCTGCATCTCTTACATCTCCTGAATTGGCTGGTGAATTCTTTACCACTGTGCCACCTAGGAAGCCGGTAACTTAACATTGGTGCATACCATAACATCAAGAATCAATTGGGGCTTCCCTGGTAGCTCAGAGGTGAAGAATTCACCTGCCAATGCAGTAGACATGGGCTCGATCCCTGATCTGGGAAGATCCTATATGCTGTGGAGAAACTAAGCCCATGAGCCACAACTCTTGAGCCTGTGCTCTAGAACACTGGAGCCACAACTGTGGAGCCCATGGGCCACAACTACTGAAGCCCGTGTGCCCTAGAACCCGAGTTCCACAACAAAAGAAGTCACCAAAACAAGAAGTCTGCTCACCTCCACTAGAGAGGAGCCCCCACTCCCTGCAACTAGAGAAGAGTCTGCAGCATCAGTGAAAACCCAGAATAGCCAAAAAATAAGTAAATAAATAATTTTTTAAAAAAAAGGAACCAATTGAAATGAATAATAATGCAGTGATTTAAAGAACACAACTTGAACAGAGTTATCAATATCCAATGGAATCATTTCTAGCTTTCCTTTATTCAGTTTTAGAAACTGTTGAACAACCAACCATGCCATATTTCTGGGAGGCAAGTAGCTTAATCCTCAGATGTCATGAAGACAGATGGATAAAGGATAAGTGGAGTCTTGGAATTCACATGAGAACAATGAAAGGAATCTTGACTTTTAACCTGAATACAAGTGGAACCACCCACTACAATGAGCTTTAGCAAGTCATTTGAGCCTTATGCTTCTGTTTCCCTAACCTGAAAATGAAAATAATGGAAGAACATCTGAGAGGAGACTTTAAAGTGATTGTATCAAATAAAATGGGCCAGCGCCCTGATAAGCATGAAATGCTATCTGTGGAAGGTTTTACAAGGTGATTTATTACTATAAGTGAAAGTAAACACTTCAAACAGCTGAAAGAAATTGCCCAATAATGGCTAAATTCTTAATAACAAGCCCTAAAATAGTTATGCCCCAGTCAATTCAATCTACGATTTAGCCATTTTTTTCAAATCAAATACAATTATGCGAGTTAAATGATTTTAATAATATCCTAAAATTAGGTGACAGCATTGCACCTGGAGCTATTGCCCACAGAATAGCATCACTTTGAGAAACAGAAATGGTTGAATGAATTCTGAAATGAGACTAGAAAGAATGAACATAGATATGAGGGGAAAAGAAAAATGTACAAAAGAGTCTTTCAATTAAGTAAAACCAAACAAAAGAATCATAAAAGTAAAAATCTAGAGTAGATGTGTGAATTCACATGTGAATCCATGTCTGAGAGGGGATGCAGGTGACTTGGTGGCTGAGGCAGTGGCTGAGGTCCAGCCTGGGCTCAGCCAGTGGCTTCAAGTGGTGTTTCAGGGACGCTTAAAGCAACTGAACTTGCTGGGCACCTAGAGGAAAGATGAGGGCTTCCCAGGTGGCGCTAGTGGTAAAGAACCCACCTGCCAATGTAGAAGATGAGGGTTCTCTCTCATCCCAGCCCACAAGAGATGAGGGTTCAATCCATGGGTCAGGAAGATTCCTTGGAGTCGGAAATGGTGACCCACTCCAGTATTCTTGGTTGGAAAAGTTCATGGACAGAAGAACGTGGCCTCAGTCTATGGGGTCACAAAGAGCTGGACATGGCTGAGCTTGCAAGCTATTTGAGAAGAAGGATGCAAGGCATCCATCAAGAGAGGAAAGTGCAGGACCGCAGCAAGCACAACTCGGTGAAGGAGTCTTATATAAGAGCAGCAGCGGACCAGCAGAAAACAGGTATCCACCATTCTAAGCTGATGTGAATTATTGCCATTAACTTATTTCACCATTCCTGCAATAGCCTATATACATTTTTGCATGATTTTAAACATTTGAACAACCATTTAGTATAACATTCTTCCCTTTAGTTTGCTATCTGCCTTTTCCATTCAACATCGTGTCTTAGAAATGTGTCCACTTTGATTCCATGTATTAATAGTTTTGTTTCACTTAGCTAACAGCTGAAAGAAATTGCCCAATAATGGCTAAATTCTTAATAACAAGCCCTAAAATAGTTATGCCCCAGTCAATTCAATCTACGATTTAGCCATTTTTTTCAAATCAAATACAATTATGCGAGTTAAATGATTTTAATAATATCCTAAAATTAGGTGACAGCATTGCACCTGGAGCTATTGCCCACAGAATAGCATCACTTTGAGAAACAGAAATGGTTGAATGAATTCTGAAATGAGACTAGAAAGAATGAACATAGATATGAGGGGAAAAGAAAAATGTACAAAAGAGTCTTTCAATTAAGTAAAACCAAACAAAAGAATCATAAAAGTAAAAATCTAGAGTAGATGTGTGAATTCACATGTGAATCCATGTCTGAGAGGGGATGCAGGTGACTTGGTGGCTGAGGCAGTGGCTGAGGTCCAGCCTGGGCTCAGCCAGTGGCTTCAAGTGGTGTTTCAGGGACGCTTAAAGCAACTGAACTTGCTGGGCACCTAGAGGAAAGATGAGGGCTTCCCAGGTGGCGCTAGTGGTAAAGAACCCACCTGCCAATGTAGAAGATGAGGGTTCTCTCTCATCCCAGCCCACAAGAGATGAGGGTTCAATCCATGGGTCAGGAAGATTCCTTGGAGTCGGAAATGGTGACCCACTCCAGTATTCTTGGTTGGAAAAGTTCATGGACAGAAGAACGTGGCCTCAGTCTATGGGGTCACAAAGAGCTGGACATGGCTGAGCTTGCAAGCTATTTGAGAAGAAGGATGCAAGGCATCCATCAAGAGAGGAAAGTGCAGGACCGCAGCAAGCACAACTCGGTGAAGGAGTCTTATATAAGAGCAGCAGCGGACCAGCAGAAAACAGGTATCCACCATTCTAAGCTGATGTGAATTATTGCCATTAACTTATTTCACCATTCCTGCAATAGCCTATATACATTTTTGCATGATTTTAAACATTTGAACAACCATTTAGTATAACATTCTTCCCTTTAGTTTGCTATCTGCCTTTTCCATTCAACATCGTGTCTTAGAAATGTGTCCACTTTGATTCCATGTATTAATAGATCTAACTTAAGCTTCCACTTAGCTAACAGATCTTAGATTACTTATCAGTTCCTCTACTGCTGCTGGGCAGTTTCCACTTATATTCTATGAAATAAGAGAGCTGCAGTGACCAATGAGTACAACAGTTGTGTGTAAATGTGAGTTTCTTGAGGAGAATGTACTAGAGGTGACATATTGTTCTCTGGAGTGGTCACTTCACCAATCAGCATGCCCACTAGCTTTGGGACAAAGCACCCATTTCTATATGTCTTTGCCAACACTTGGTTTGAACAGGCTTATTAATTACCCTAAACTGATGCGTATCATGCTGTCTCATTGCTGTTTCATGTGTAAATTTGATCACTTATGTGAGAGAGTGAGAATATTTTTTGCATATTTATTGATCATTAAGCTTCCCTCCTTTGGGAAAACTTGCCTCTTCATACTATTTTCCCCATATTTCTGCTAGATTTGTCTTTTTAAATAAAAATTACTTATATATTCAAATTACTGACATTTTCTCATTACTTGGATTGCAAAATCTGTTCTTTACTTTTTCACGATTTTTCTTGCCTCTTGGCATGAGAGTTTATTGTTGTTGTTTTTAAATTTATTTCTTTATTTTAAAGTTTTTACAGAGTTTTGTTGTTCACAGACATGCATGTTCCCAGACCAGTCATATGCACATCCCTGGTCCCCTCCTCTCTCCCAGGCACCCCTGCCCCACCCCTCCAGGCCGTCGCACCAAGCCATTGAAAGTACTCCTATTCCCTTAGCGCAATGACAATAGCTATCTTTTTCACACATGGCAGTATAGGTTTCTGTGTTACTCCCTCTATGCCCCCCACCCCTATTCCTTCCCCACAATATCCGTATGTCTATTCTCTCTCTGTTTTTCCATGGGTTCACTGCGTGTGCTATCATTGCCCTTTTACTAGATTCCATATATATGTGTTAGGATACTGTATTTTTCTTTCTCTTTTTGACTTACTTCACTTTTTATAATAGGTTCTAGCTCCAACCACCTCATTAGTTTGCTATCTGCCTTTTCCATTCAACATGTGTCTTAGAAATGTGTCCACTTTGATTCCATGTATTAATAGATCTAACTTAAGCTTCCACTTAGCTAACAGATCTTAGATTACTTATCAGTTCCTCTACTGCTGCTGGGCAGTTTCCACTTATATTCTATGAAATAAGAGAGCTGCAGTGACCAATGAGTACAACAGTTGTGTGTAAATGTGAGTTTCTTGAGGAGAATGTACTAGAGGTGACATATTGTTCTCTGGAGTGGTCACTTCACCAATCAGCATGCCCACTAGCTTTGGGACAAAGCACCCATTTCTATATGTCTTTGCCAACACTTGGTTTGAACAGGCTTATTAATTACCCTAAACTGATGCGTATCATGCTGTCTCATTGCTGTTTCATGTGTAAATTTGATCACTTATGTGAGAGAGTGAGAATATTTTTTGCATATTTATTGATCATTAAGCTTCCCTCCTTTGGGAAAACTTGCCTCTTCATACTATTTTCCCCATATTTCTGCTAGATTTGTCTTTTTAAATAAAAATTACTTATATATTCAAATTACTGACATTTTCTCATTACTTGGATTGCAAAATCTGTTCTTTACTTTTTCACGATTTTTCTTGCCTCTTGGCATGAGAGTTTATTGTTGTTGTTTTTAAATTTATTTCTTTATTTTAAAGTTTTTACAGAGTTTTGTTGTTCACAGACATGCATGTTCCCAGACCAGTCATATGCACATCCCTGGTCCCCTCCTCTCTCCCAGGCACCCCTGCCCCACCCCTCCAGGCCGTCGCACCAAGCCATTGAAAGTACTCCTATTCCCTTAGCGCAATGACAATAGCTATCTTTTTCACACATGGCAGTATAGGTTTCTGTGTTACTCCCTCTATGCCCCCCACCCCTATTCCTTCCCCACAATATCCGTATGTCTATTCTCTCTCTGTTTTTCCATGGGTTCACTGCGTGTGCTATCATTGCCCTTTTACTAGATTCCATATATATGTGTTAGGATACTGTATTTTTCTTTCTCTTTTTGACTTACTTCACTTTTTATAATAGGTTCTAGCTCCAACCACCTCATTAGGGCTGATTCTTCTGCATTTCTTTTTACAGCTGTGTAGTATTCCATTGTATATATGTACCAGAGCTTCTTTATCCATTCGTCGATGGATATTTAGGTTGTTTCCATGTTCTAGCTATTGTATAGAGAGCTGCAATGAACGTAGGGGTACAGGTGCTTCTTTCAGTTTTGATTTCATCAGGGTATAAGCCTAAGAGTGGAATTGCTGGGTCGTATGGTGCTTCTATTTTTAGTTTTTGAAGGAATCTCCATACTGTCTTCCATAGTGGCTGTATCAATTTACATTCCCACCAGCAATGCAAGAGTGTTCCCTTTTCTCCGCACCCTCTCCAGCGTTTATCAGCGTCTGTCAGTTTGTTGATGATGGCCATTCTGACGGGTGTGAGGTGATATCTCATTATAGTTTTCATTTGCATTTCTCTAATAATAAGTGAGGTTGAGCATTGTTTCATGTGCTTTTGGGCCATCTGTATGTCCTCTTTGGTGAGATGTCTGTTATAGATCTTTTTCCCATTTTTTGATTGGGTTGTTCATTTTTCTGGTGCTGAGTTGTCTCAGTTGCTTGTAGATTTTGGAGATTAATTCTTTGTCTGAGATGGAGATACATTCCATGTTCCTGGCTCGGAAGAATTAATATTGTGAAAATGACCATACTACCAAATATCATCTACAGATTCAATGCGATCCCTATCAAACTACCAATGACATTTTTCACAGAACTGGACCAAAGAATAGCACAGTTCATATGGAAACACAAAAGACCCCGAATAGCCAAAGCAATCCTTAGAAAGAAAAACGGAGCTGGAGGAATCAGCATTCCTAACTTCAGACTATACTACAAAGCAACAGTCATCAAGACAGTATGGTACTGGCACAAAAAAAGAAGTATAGACCAATGGAACAAGATAGTGAACCCAGAGATAGATCCACGCACCTATGGATACCTCATTTTTGACAAAGGAGACGAAAATCTAAAATGGGACAAAGACAGCCTCTTCAACAAATGGTCCTGGGAAAATTGGACAGCCACATGCAAAATAATGAAGTTGGAACATTCCCTGACACCATTCACGAGGATCAACTCAAAATGGATTAAAGACCTAAATGTAAGACCAGAAACCATCAACTCTTAGAGGAGAATATAGGCAAAATACTCTAGGACATAAATCAAAGCAAGATCTTCTCTGACC
Source organism: Tragulus kanchil (assembly GCA_022376925.1). Lineage (NCBI taxonomy): Eukaryota > Metazoa > Chordata > Mammalia > Artiodactyla > Tragulidae > Tragulus > Tragulus kanchil. The sequence goes on from JAIOJX010000005.1 coordinate 167,179,997, forward strand.
CACCTACTAGAATATCAGAACTAAAAAGACAAATGAACATGTGGGACCTAATGAAACTTAAAAGCTTTTATACAGCAAAAGAAATTACAAAAAAGCTGAACAGACAGCCCACAGAATAGGAGAGAGTTTATTGTTTTAATTAGACTTTTGATCAAACTTTTTGTGATTTATCCTTCTTCTATCATTAAAAAATATTGGTCCCTTCACTGTCATAACAATATTTGCCTGTGCTTTCTCCTAAAACTTCTATAGTTTTGTCTTTGACATGTATACATTTTACACGAAGGAATTTAATTTTTAATATGGTAAAACAAATAATGAACTAATACTATCTTCTTCCAAATTAAAGGCATCTCATCATTCCAGAGCCCCTGTGTATGGCTCGTAGCATAACCAGTACCATCGTGGGCCATTAAAGTTCCTCCTGTCCTTCACCCGATCCTCTCCAGGACTTCACTGTGAAGTAGTTCACTTCTCTGTCATCTGGGCTTTGCAGTTAATAGTATTTAATAATCATTAGGACCGGGTGGCTCTTATGATCTGTTAGTCCCCAAACAATGATGAAAACCTTCACTGATGTATTCCAGGCACCCAGGAGACTAGTTACCATTTATAAATCTTGACTTAGGAATGTACTTCCTGGTCCCAGGCACCTACTACCATACCCAAGGGTAATGATAACATCATCCCAGTCGCCCCTCAGCAGTTCAGAGTGCAGCTTTTCATGCTTCCGGACAGCCCACCACCCCGTCCCACCCTGGAAGGTGCCCTCTGCTAAACTGCTCCATTGATTACATGGAGCTACCTGCCTCATTTTTCAGTCTCATGATGCTTTGACAGTTCAGTGGACACTTCTCGTTCCCTCCATCCTGTGACACACTGGTTGTTTGAGCTCTTTTCCCACCGATTCTAAAGACACCCGTGTCATATACCAGTTCAAGCAGTTCCGTTTCCAGGCTGCTCACGAGGTTCACTGGCCTTTGTACACACTGCCAATCCAATGCTGGACCCTTTTATCCACAGTGCCTGGTTTGCTATCAACTAAGACAAGATACATTCCCCTCGACGTTCTCCTTTACCACAAACACAGCCACATTCTCCAAACTTGTCTTAGCACTTTATCCAATTCTGTGGAAAACTATATTAAGACTTTTATTAAATAAGCAGTGAAAGAATAAAGGTAATAGACCTTCTTTAGAATACTGGAGCTTCCCATACAAACTGGTTATTTAGACCGTCCTCTGTGTCTTTCAATGAAGTTTTTTTGTTTGTTTCCTTTTTTTTTTTTTTTATCTGCAGAGTGTTATTACAAACATGAAGTTTAGGCTTTTCTTTTTGTAATTACATGTTCTACTTCATAATTTCTGGAATATAAAGGCAGTATTGATTTTGTATGACTCTTCTCTCTAGCAACCATATAGAACTGTCCTACCAGTTCTTGTAACTTGTCTGTAGATGCAGAGAAGCTAATAACAATGCAGATAATGGCAGTTTTGTTTCTACCTTTGTAATTCTTATATATGTTGTTTCTTTTTCTTATTTGATTATACTGACTTAAAACTAATGCAGGGGCTTCCCTGGTGGTCCAGTGGGTAAGGACACCGCCTTGCAGTGCAAGGGGCGCTGGTTTGATCTCTGGCCTGGGAAGATCCCACGTGCCGCGGAGCGGCTGGATGGATGTGTCCAATTACCGAGCGGGAGCTCTGGAGCACATGCGCCCAGAGCCGGTGCTCTGCGGCGACAGAGGCCACCGCGATATGGGAGACCCACAAGAGCCAAAGAACAAAGATGGATGAAAATAGACAAATGAAAGACCAATAGAAGTGGCCCGCCCACCCCCTCTCTCCCCAACCGGCCCATCCCCCAAAATAAATAAATAGATGTTAAAAAAAAATACTAATGCAAAGTAGAACAGAAGCAGTGATTGAAGCAAGGCTGGTGGTTTATTGACTTCAGCGGGAATATATAGCATGTATAGTGTTCTACTCATTAGGTGTATCTTTGTATTTTTTAGGTAACCTTTTTTATCAAGTAATGATGTTCCCTCTTATTCCTAAATTTTATGTTTTACAAATTTTGATTTTTTGGTCACCGATTCAAAAACCCTGCCAAGTTCCGTTTCCAGGCTGCTCACGAGGTTCACTGGCCTTTGTACACACTGCCAATCCAATGCTGGACCCTTTTATCCACAGTGCCTGGTTTGCTATCAACTAAGACAAGATACATTCCTCGACGTTCTCCTTTACCACAAACACAGCCACATTCTCCAAACTTGTCTTAGCACTTTATCCAATTCTGTGGAAAACTATATTAAGACTTTTATTAAATAAGCAGTGAAAGAATAAAGGTAATAGACCTTCTTTAGAATACTGGAGCTTCCCATACAAACTGGTTATTTAGACCGTCCTCTGTGTCTTTCAATGAAGTTTTTTTGTTTGTTTCCTTTTTTTTTTTTATCTGCAGAGTGTTATTACAAACATGAAGTTTAGGCTTTTCTTTTTGTAATTACATGTTCTACTTCATAATTTCTGGAATATAAAGGCAGTATTGATTTTGTATGACTCTTCTCTCTAGCAACCATATAGAACTGTCCTACCAGTTCTTGTAACTTGTCTGTAGATGCAGAGAAGCTAATAACAATGCAGATAATGGCAGTTTTGTTTCTACCTTTGTAATTCTTATATATGTTGTTTCTTTTTCTTATTTGATTATACTGACTTAAAACTAATGCAGGGGCTTCCCTGGTGGTCCAGTGGGTAAGGACACCGCCTTGCAGTGCTAGGGACGCCGGTTCGATTCCTGGCCTGGGAGGATCCCACGTGCCGCGGAGCGGCTGGATGGATGTGTCCAATTACCGAGCGGGAGCTCTGGAGCACATGCGCCCAGAGCCGGTGCTCTGCGGCGACAGAGGCCACCGCGATATGGGAGACCCACAAGAGCCAAAGAACAAAGATGGATGAAAATAGACAAATGAAAGACCAATAGAAGTGGCCCGCCCACCCCCTCTCTCCCCAACCGGCCCATCCCCCAAAATAAATAAATAGATGTTAAAAAAAAATACTAATGCAAAGTAGAACAGAAGCAGTGATTGAAGCAAGGCTGGTGGTTTATTGACTTCAGCGGGAATATATAGCATGTATAGTGTTCTACTCATTAGGTGTATCTTTGTATTTTTTAGGTAACCTTTTTTATCAAGTAATGATGTTCCCTCTTATTCCTAAATTTTATGTTTTACAAATTTTGATTTTTTGGTCACATCTGAGAAGCAGGTTAGTCACATACATAGAGAATGGACTCTGGAGTCAGTCTCAAATATAATCAATGTCGAGTGATAAGTTCTTCTCCAGGTCACATGCTTCTCAGTCTTGTTGATGTCAGCATCTCTTTACACTCTTTTTTAAAAAAATATTTATTTATTTTTTTGGCTGTGCCCGGTCTTCGATGGTGCGTGGGGTTTCCTCTAGGTGCAGAGAGTGGGGGCGACTCTCTGTGGCAGTGCTCAGGTTGCTCACTGTGGTGGCTTCTGTTGTGGCAGAGCACAGGCTCCAGGGCAGGAGGGCTTCAGGAGTTGCGACACATGAGCTCAGTAGATGCAGCTCACGGGCTCTGGAGCACAGGCTCAGTAGTTGTGGAGAACAGGCTTAGTTGCTCCATAGTGTGTGGGATCTTCCTGAATCGGGGATCGAACCGTGTCTCCTGCATTAGCAGGAAAATTCTTTATCACTGAACCATGAGGAAAACCCTTCTTTGCACTCTTGAAAGGATTGAAATCTGAAAACAGCTTTTGGCTTTGTGGGTTATGTATCAATACGTACCATGTTAGAAGTTAAAACTAAGCAATTTCAAAAGTCTTTACTGATTCATTTCAAAACAAGGGTAAGCCTGAGTGAAAGTTAGTTGCTCAGTCAGACTCTTTGAGACCCTATGGACTGTAGCCTGCCGGACTCCTCTGTATTTTAAAACAATGATAAGCCCAAATAATAATAATAAACCTAATCCATGTTAAGTAATATAATTTTTTATGAAAAACAACATATTCTCCAAAACAAAACCAAGGTGAATAGGTGTATGAACTGTGCTGTCTAAGACCCTTCAGTCGTGTCTGACTCTTTGCAGCCCTCTGGACTGTAGCCCACCAGCCTCCTCTGTCCAGGGGATTCTCTAGGCAAGAATACTGGAGTGGGTTGCCATGCCCTTCTCCCGGGGATCTTCTTGACCAGGGATCAAACCCTCATCTCTCATGTCTCCTGCATTGGCAGGCAGGTTCTTTACCACTAATGCCACTGGGGAAGTCCAAATAGGTGTATATGCTTGTTAAATTTATCCAGCCTATTTTCAAGGATTATTACAGCTCTGCACACCTTCTGCAGAGCCTTACCTCAAGCACTTCCCAGCCTTCATGCTATTGTAGCCATACGTTTTACTTCAATCTATGTTATAAGCTACACAATATATTATTATTTTGCTGTAAACAGCTCATTTTATCTAAAGAAAAATTAAAAATAACAGCAACCAAAAAAGGGTTTTAAATTGACCCATATGTACACAACCCTGGGATCTGATGACAAGCTTTGGTTTCCTAAACAATGTTTTCAGCTCCACGTGTGTTAGTTCTGTTAGCTGCATCATACAAGAACCTGCAGAAAAATAACACGCTAAATGCTGAAAGGTTCAGGAGGGCATGTCTCGCTGGATCATACACACTCTTCATGTTTTAGTTTTTCTGATTTAGAGGAAGCAGAGAAGAAAACCTTATCGTGTAGAAAACCTTGTTATATAGTGTTATTTTCTTCCAACTGCTCCTTTAACCTGCCTTTTGAAACGTAGTTAAACAGAGGAAAGAGTGGTCCTGCTTGGGCAGTGGGTCGCAACTGTCATTTCCTCAGTGGCCACGGGACTCCTCATGACTTCCTGCTCTTACCTGAATTTTCTCCCTGCCCCATGTCCTGCATCTCAAGCCTGGTCTAACCTACCAATCTGATGAGAGGAGAGATGGACAGTCAAAAGCATCACGGGCATGCCCGTCACCACCTCCCCACCGTCTCCCTCCCCTGGATAGGGGTGGGCTAGGTCTTGCAGAGAGCCTACCTTTCCCAGAGTCCTCTCCTCGATTATCAGGACAATCAGTGGATCAGAACTTCTCGGAGGGAACACTATGCTTTGTCTTCATCTTTTGGTGAATAGGTGTATGAACTGTGCTGTCTAAGACCCTTCAGTCGTGTCTGACTCTTTGCAGCCCTCTGGACTGTAGCCCACCAGCCTCCTCTGTCCAGGGGATTCTCTAGGCAAGAATACTGGAGTGGGTTGCCATGCCCTTCTCCCGGGGATCTTCTTGACCAGGGATCAAACCCTCATCTCTCATGTCTCCTGCATTGGCAGGCAGGTTCTTTACCACTAATGCCACTGGGGAAGTCCAAATAGGTGTATATGCTTGTTAAATTTATCCAGCCTATTTTCAAGGATTATTACAGCTCTGCACACCTTCTGCAGAGCCTTACCTCAAGCACTTCCCAGCCTTCATGCTATTGTAGCCATACGTTTTACTTCAATCTATGTTATAAGCTACACAATATATTATTATTTTGCTGTAAACAGCTCATTTTATCTAAAGAAAAATTAAAAATAACAGCAACCAAAAAAGGGTTTTAAATTGACCCATATGTACACAACCCTGGGATCTGATGACAAGCTTTGGTTTCCTAAACAATGTTTTCAGCTCCACGTGTGTTAGTTCTGTTAGCTGCATCATACAAGAACCTGCAGAAAAATAACACGCTAAATGCTGAAAGGTTCAGGAGGGCATGTCTCGCTGGATCATACACACTCTTCATGTTTTAGTTTTTCTGATTTAGAGGAAGCAGAGAAGAAAACCTTATCGTGTAGAAAACCTTGTTATATAGTGTTATTTTCTTCCAACTGCTCCTTTAACCTGCCTTTTGAAACGTAGTTAAACAGAGGAAAGAGTGGTCCTGCTTGGGCAGTGGGTCGCAACTGTCATTTCCTCAGTGGCCACGGGACTCCTCATGACTTCCTGCTCTTACCTGAATTTTCTCCCTGCCCCATGTCCTGCATCTCAAGCCTGGTCTAACCTACCAATCTGATGAGAGGAGAGATGAGACAGTCAAAAGCATCACGGGCATGCCCCGTCACCACCTCCCCACCGTCTCCCTCCCCTGGATAGGGGTGGGCTAGGTCTTGCAGAGAGCCTACCTTTCCCAGAGTCCTCTCCTCGATTATCAGGACAATCAGTGGATCAGAACTTCTCGGAGGGAACACTATGCTTTGTCTTCATCTTTTCTTCTTTCCCCTCTCCCCCTTCCTTCCTCCCTTTATCTCTCTCATGAACATTCACTGAGTGTTGCGGAAAACTAAATAATGGCCCCTGAGATGCCCACATCCTAATACCAGGAACTGTGTCCAGGTGACCTTCCATGGCAACAGGGGCCTCTGCAGATGTGATTAAGGGAGACACAGGAAGAGTCAGCATCAGAGAAGATAATGTGTCCACAACGCAGACAGACATTTGAAGATGCTGCCCTGCAGGCTCTGAAAATAGAGAAAGGGGCCAGGAGTCAAAGGAACACAGATCTAGAAACTGCAGGGGGCAGGAGGCGAGGAAGTTGCTTCTCCCCTCCAGCCTCTGGAGGAAGTGCAGCCCTGTCAGGGCCTTTCAGTCCAATGACACGAATTTTGAAGTTCCAAGAGAATCATGTTGTTTCAGACCACTAAGTTTGTGGTCATTTGTTACAGCAGCAAGAAGAAATTAATTCAAGCGCCCGTCAGTGTATCTGGTGAGAAAGAACTCAGAAAGTGGGACCGGGCTCAGAGGGACCAGTGGCGCAGCCATGGCCATGAGGGATTGAGGCCACAGACATGGATGAAGTGGGCAGCTGAGCAGAAGGGAGCGCCAAGCGCGAGGCACCGATGCCCAGAGCAGAGCTGGACCTGGGACAGTGTCATAGGGTGCAGGCAGTGGATACCAAGGAAAGACATGAATCAAAAAAAAAGAATTAAAAATTTAAAAATTAAAAAAAAAAAAATGAAAGACATGAATCGCAGCTAGAGAAGAGAGAGTAGGATGTTGCTACATTTAGAAGTTGAGAACAAAGGTCATGAAAATGGCTTTCTGTCTTATATTGTGGGTCTTAATTTTTCCCTTTCTTGGCTGTTAATGGGCAGGTGCCAAGGACCCTGTCAGTAGGCTTTTAATAGCAAGATGCTCAAATCCATGGAGGTAGAAAGAAAGCGAATGGCTGCCAGTGGTTGGGGTAGAGGGGAGTGCTGAGTGACTGCTAATGGGGATGGAGTTTCTCTTTTGCGTCATGAAAATGTTCGGGAATTAGTGGTAGCAGCGGCACAACTCCGTGAATATGCTGAAACCCACTGAGTGGTCCACTTTAAAGGGGAAATTTTTATGGGGGATTATATCTCAATAAACATAAAGATAAATGAGAGGTAGATACATGAATATATAGATCCCAAGTCCCAAGTGCCCTCCATTCAGTGGAGTGGAAGTCAAGGGCAACCTGATGTGTCTAAGTGTGTGTGTTCTTTCTCACAGGGCAGCTCTTGGTGATCTCTGTTCCTCCCCTTTCTCAGGGTTCCCCTGTGACCCTTTCCTGCATGTAGGAGAGACAGGGATGGGTAGGCAGGGTGAGATGTGTCACCCAGAGAACTCTTAGCATGCTAGAGGTGTTTCCATCTTAGATCCAACTGGCTGAAGTCTCCAGGCCCATTTTTCTCCCAGCTACCTTGCCTTAGCTGACCGTGTGGATTCTATAAAGAAAAGCATTAGGGGCTTCCCTGGTGGTCCAGTGGGTAAGGACACCGCCTTGCAGTGCAAGGGGCGCTGGTTCGATCCCTGGCCTGGGAAGATCCCACGTGCCGCGGAGAGGCTGGACCGATGTGTCCAATTACCGAGCCGGAGCTCTGGAGTGCATGCAACCAGAGCGGGTGCTCTGCGACAACAGAGGCCACCGCGATGGGAGGCCCACATGGGCCAAAGAACAAAGATGGATGAAAATGGACAAATGAAAGACCAATAGAAGTAGCCCGCCTGCTCCCCTCCCTCCCCACCCCCCCAAAATAAAAATAAATAAATAAATCTTTAAAAAAAATTAAAAATAAATAAAAAAAAAAGAAGTTAATTTAGCTGATTCTTGCTGTGGCACAGCTGTGTTCTGAGCCACAGGGAGCGAACAGCCTGGGGAAGGAGGGGGTAGGAAGCCCTCGCCAAAATAGGAGACAAGGAGAAGAAAGCTGACTTGCAACGTCGCCCTCCAGCACTCTTCTCGGCCCCCTTGGCCCTCCAGGAGTCTCCGTGGTTGGCTGTTTCGGGTCTACTATTTCTGGCTTCCACTCACAGACCAGAGTGCCTATCAGACTGTGTCACAGCTCACTGCGCTGTCACAGTTGCTGTCTGCAAACCGAAGGGACTGTATTTCAGCTGGAGACGGGGAGAACTTGGGATCTGTGGTGGGGAAAAACGGAATGCAGCAGAGGAGACAACTACACTACGAACTCTCTGAGGAGGTGTGGTCACTCAGCTTCCTCTTCTGGGTGTCAGGGAGCAGCTTGGCCTGCAGCTTCTGTCATGTCTGTAAGGGAGATGGAAACACAGAACACTTGCTTTTCTCATTTAACTGCAGAACCTAAAGGATGTGTGATAGAGCCCTACGTGAACCTGATTTCTTACATTGTCAGTATCACCTCTTCCAAATCGGGGTGGGGGAGTCCTGCTTCTTTTCACAAGACCTTACCCCTTATTGGAGCTTCTTTACCTTTCAGGGCTGTGTTCTACCCATTATTAGTCTTAACTTCGTGCCTCAAATTATCTACTGTTATTTTCCCAAAGGGCTTCCCAGATAGCGCTTCTTTTCACAAGACCTCACCCTTGCCCAGCAATGCAGGAGATGCAAGAGACATGGATTTGAATCCTGGATTAGGAAGATCCTCTAGAGGAGGGCATGGCAACCCACTACAGTATTCCTGCCTGGGGAATTCTATGGACGGAGAAGCCTGGCAGGCTGCAGTGCAGGGGATCTCAAAGAGTCAAACATGACTGAAGCGACTTAGCACACGCACACACACACATGCACGTGCACACGTGCACACACCCACATCGTCCCCCAAACTCATAAGCTTTAACCAGAGCATTTGATCTTGAATTCAAAAGAGAAATCAAGAAAAAAACAGTTCTAAGAACCCAACTAATGACAGTGTTTTATTTTATTGCTTGCTTCATTTCTCCAGAGAAGGAGCACAGTAGAAGAGATCCCAAGCGGGTGCCCAGTCCACCGGTGAGACACAGCTGACTGTGAGAAGGGTCACAGGCAATTACTGTGACAAATTAAAGCTTGTGACTAAATCTTTTTCTAACAAAACAGAATGCTGTCAGAGTTATCCCTCCAATGAAACTGCTTCCACTCTCATGTGTTCTCTTGAGTGGACGGAAAAAGGGTCAGGTGCACACAGCACATCCTGAACCCCTCCACCACCCTGGCTCTTCCTCGGCTCAGGACATGCCTTCACTGATGCCTGTCAACTACGGTGGTAGTTAGATAGGGTTGTAGTAAAAAAAAAAAGTTTTTTAGATTTTTCTTGGAGTCTAGTTATGCTCTTGTCTTATGACAGAGTCACTGGACTTGGACTTGCTCTGCTCCCCAGAAACACCAGCCTCTCTGTGTCTCACTTTATACTTCTTAAAAGTGACCATATCACATGACCTCCCTCACAGAAAGAAAGTGAAACTATGAAAGTGTTAGTGGCTCGGTCATGCCCAACTCTGCGACCCCACGGACTACAGGCCTTCAGGCAGGAATACTGGCGTGGGTTGCCATTGCCTTCTCCAGGGCCTCTTCCTGACCCAGGAGTGGAACGCAGCTCTCCCCCACTGCAGGCAGATTCTTAGCGTCTGAGCCACCAGGGAAGCTTAATGGTAGGAAAGGCTCTGGCGATGGGGAACCAATGACGATCTGTCCAGACCACCAGGGTGTAAGGTCCTACCCACCATCAGAGTCACACGTCACAAACGCCCTCTCCCCCTGCGTCTTCTCTTCCTGTCGCTTCACAGTGGACTCTCTACTTCCCAGTTTGTTTGTATATAACAGAGAAGGCATCTCTGGTATGAATTATCCTCCGTGATGTCCTCAGTGATCCGCGTGAAGACCCATGCTCTCCCTGGGCAGGGATGGAAGCCAGGGAGAGGAAGGCCTGAGCCTGAGTGAGCAACAGCTCTACCTTTAATCCATGAGGCCTGGAGCACGGATTCATGGCTGCAAATGGCAGCCAGGAGTGGTGGGTGGGGAGGGACTGCTAGCGAGTTTCTTCAGGGACTGATGAAACTTTTTTTGGAATTAGATAATATTAAGAAAAGAGAGAGACAAAAGATAGCTTCTAAAGTGAAGTGAACGTTGCTCAGTCGTGTCTGACTGCGTCCCATAGACAAGCCTTCGGATTCTCCAGGCGAGAATACTGGAGCCTTTCCCTTCTCCAAGGGATCTTCCCAACCCAGGGGTCGAATTCAGGTCTCCCGCATTGCAGGTGGATTCTCTACCATCTGAGCCACCAGCAGAGCCCCAAAATCTCTGAATTATTTTTTTTAAATAAGGAAAGGTGGGACAAGCTCAGTGCAGACTCTGGAAATGGCAGGATGCACAGGGCCCTCCATGGTATCCATGGCCGGTCCTTTAGATTTTTCTTGGAGTCTAGTTATGCTCTTGTCGTATGACAGAGTCACTGGACTTGGACTTGCTCTGCTCCCCAGAAACACCAGCCTCTCTGTGTCTCACTTTATACTTCTTAAAAGTGACCATATCACATGACCTCCCTCACAGAAAGAAAGTGAAACTATGAAAGTGTTAGTGGCTCGGTCATGCCCAACTCTGCGACCCCACGGACTACAGGCCTTCAGGCAGGAATACTGGCGTGGGTTGCCATTGCCTTCTCCAGGGCCTCTTCCTGACCCAGGAGTGGAACGCAGCTCTCCCCCACTGCAGGCAGATTCTTAGCGTCTGAGCCACCAGGGAAGCTTAATGGTAGGAAAGGCTCTGGCGATGGGGAACCAATGACGATCTGTCCAGACCACCAGGGTGTAAGGTCCTACCCACCATCAGAGTCACACGTCACAAACGCCCTCTCCCCCTGCGTCTTCTCTTCCTGTCGCTTCACAGTGGACTCTCTACTTCCCAGTTTGTTTGTATATAACAGAGAAGGCATCTCTGGTATGAATTATCCTCCGTGATGTCCTCAGTGATCCGCGTGAAGACCCATGCTCTCCCTGGGCAGGGATGGAAGCCAGGGAGAGGAAGGCCTGAGCCTGAGTGAGCAACAGCTCTACCTTTAATCCATGAGGCCTGGAGCACGGATTCATGGCTGCAAATGGCAGCCAGGAGTGGTGGGTGGGGAGGGACTGCTAGCGAGTTTCTTCAGGGACTGATGAAACTTTTTTTGGAATTAGATAATATTAAGAAAAGAGAGAGACAAAAGATAGCTTCTAAAGTGAAGTGAACGTTGCTCAGTCGTGTCTGACTGCGTCCCATAGACAAGCCTTCGGATTCTCCAGGCGAGAATACTGGAGCCTTTCCCTTCTCCAAGGGATCTTCCCAACCCAGGGGTCGAATTCAGGTCTCCCGCATTGCAGGTGGATTCTCTACCATCTGAGCCACCAGGAGAGCCCCAAAATCTCTGAATTATTTTTTTTTTTAAATAAGGAAAGGTGGGACAAGCTCAGTGCAGACTCTGGAAATGGCAGGATGCACAGGGCCCTCCATGGTATCCGCAGCCGGTCCCTCTTCCTCTGCGGCGCTTCTCTGCTTTGAGTGGTTCCTGCTGAGACGGGACCACCCGAGCCACCTCTCCCTCGGGGGAGGCAGGCAGGGGTGGGAGGCGTTCCTGCAGCTCCAGGCTTACATCCTCCCCGGTTTGGATTGAGCCCAGTGAGGAGTTCTCTTGACATTGCAGAGAAGTTTACAGCTTGACTGTGGCCTTCTTCCCTGAATGAGATACTGGCCGGAGGAAGAATTTGCTGATTGGCTCAAGCCTGAGTCACAAACCCACCTGTCCCAGGTGTTGGGGGGTAGGAAGGGAAAGGCCAGACTGGGAGAGGGGCAGAGGGCGTTGATAACCTCAAGCAAACCACAGGCAGTGAGAGTGGAGGATGGGTCGGGGACTCCCCAAGGGTAAATGGAGTGTTGATACCGAAAGCAGCAATGGAGATTAACCTGCCCAAACCAACAGAGATGGAAAAAGTGGCTGGGTGACCTTGAGTTATTTTCTATGCCTTAGGTTCCCCAATTGTAAAATGAGAATAATAATAACACTTGCCCTCCGGGTAGTGATAAGGATCATGAGCTACATGACATAAACCACTTAGATCACAGTTTTGATAATCTAAGTGGTGCTGGAGAAGACTCTTGAGAGTCCCTTGGACAGCAGGGAGATCAAACCAGTCAATCCTAAAGGAAATCAGCCCTGAATATTCATTGGAAGGACTGACGCGAAGCTGAAGCTCCAATACTTTGGCCACCTAATGTGAAGATCTGACTCATTGGAAAAGACCCTGATGCTAGGAAAGAGTGAAGGCAAAAGGAGAAGGCGATGGCAGCAGATGAAATGGTTAGATAGCATCAGTGGACAAGAATTTGAGCGGACTCCAGGGGACAGTGAAGCAGTTTGGGAAGGAGTGAAAGAAAGCCTGGTGTGCTGAAGTCTATGGGGTCACAGAGTCAGACACGACTTAGCAACTGAATAGCAACAAGCACTTAGATAGAGCATAGAACCACAGCGTAGTGTTACTGTTACCTGAAGAACGGCCTTTTCTTCAATGTCTGTAATGAGTTCCATTGACTTACTTCCTCACCAGAGTGGATCTTTCTTAAGTCATCTGCAACTTTTGAATGCTCTGTAGCAAGAGTCTGTCAGCTCTTAATTTGGGGCACAAAATGATGACAAAGCAGGTTGCCAATTTCTACACGAGACTGATCAGAACAGTGCCAGTAATTGCTGTAAGATTACTGGGATGGAGCTATAATCCTGGCCAACCTTTTTCCTAGGTCTAAATTCCAAGCATTCTTGGGACTTCACCACCAGGTGGTTCAGTGGTTAAGAATCAGCCTTGCAATGCAGAGAACTCAGGTTTGATTCCTGATGGGGGAAGTACGATCCCACATGCCACGAGGAAACTAAGCCTATGCAGCACGGATTGCTGAGCCTGCGGACTCCGGAGTCTGTGTGCCACAACAGAGCCTGCGCGGCACAACGAAGACCCCCAACAGCTGCAACTAACAACAGACGCAGCCAAATAGATAAATTAATTAAATTAAAACATAAATTCCAGACAGTCTTAGTCGTAAAGGGTTCCTGCAACCAGAAACGAGACCCACATGGAAAGGAATTTCTAGATCAAGCATGGAAGTGCCTTGGCAGTGAGAGGGCAGAGCCTGGCTATTCTTGCTGGTCTCTGGAAGTTCACTCTCTCTCCAAGAAGAAAAACAGCCTTTCGTAATTCTCGCTGATGCCAGAGCCTTTCTTTCCCCCTCTGGTGACTCAAGCCAGAGAAAAAAAGGCAGGACTCTGGGTCTGTACATGTCACATTGCATTAGTGCTTATTTCTAGAGACAAATGGCTCCATTAAACACTGGGAAAGCCTTCTCATACCTGGACAACCAGCTGAAAATATTTAAATTGAATTTCACTCTCATAGCAGAAATCCATCTTCATAATACAGTCCCCCAAACTACTTCAAATGATTTTGTGTCCGTAGCTTTTAAAATTCTGAGGGATGTGCTGAACTGGGGTCACAGGTAGTCAGACACGACTTAGCAACTGAATAGCAACAAGCACTTAGATAGAGCATAGAACCACAGCGTAGTGTTACTGTTACCTGAAGAACGGCCTTTTCTTCAATGTCTGTAATGAGTTCCATTGACTTACTTCCTCACCAGAGTGGATCTTTCTTAAGTCATCTGCAACTTTTGAATGCTCTGTAGCAAGAGTCTGTCAGCTCTTAATTTGGGGCACAAAATGATGACAAAGCAGGTTGCCAATTTCTACACGAGACTGATCAGAACAGTGCCAGTAATTGCTGTAAAATTACTAGGATGGAGCTATAATCCTGGCCAACCTTTTTCCTAGGTCTAAATTCCAAGCATTCTTGGGACTTCACCACCAGGTGGTTCAGTGGTTAAGAATCAGCCTTGCAATGCAGAGAACTCAGGTTTGATTCCTGATGGGGGAAGTACGATCCCACATGCCACGAGGAAACTAAGCCTATGCAGCACGGATTGCTGAGCCTGCGGACTCCGGAGTCTGTGTGCCACAACAGAGCCTGCGCGGCACAACGAAGACCCCCAACAGCTGCAACTAACAACAGACGCAGCCAAATAGATAAATTAATTAAATTAAAACATAAATTCCAGACAGTCTTAGTCGTAAAGGGTTCCTGCAACCAGAAACGAGACCCACATGGAAAGGAATTTCTAGATCAAGCATGGAAGTGCCTTGGCAGTGAGAGGGCAGAGCCTGGCTATTCTTGCTGGTCTCTGGAAGTTCACTCTCTCTCCAAGAAGAAAAACAGCCTTTCGTAATTCTCGCTGATGCCAGAGCCTTTCTTTCCCCCTCTGGTGACTCAAGCCAGAGAAAAAAAGGCAGGACTCTGGGTCTGTACATGTCACATTGCATTAGTGCTTATTTCTAGAGACAAATGGCTCCATTAAACACTGGGAAAGCCTTCTCATACCTGGACAACCAGCTGAAAATATTTAAATTGAATTTCACTCTCATAGCAGAAATCCATCTTCATAATACAGTCCCCCAAACTACTTCAAATGATTTTGTGTCCGTAGCTTCTGAGATTTGGTGATAAGAAATGATTGCTTGGAGGGAGGGGGGCAGTGGGGGTGATTTTTTCATTAGCTTTGTCAGCCTAGGCATGAGGGGACATTATGAAGGGAATTAGCAGCCCCGTGAACTATTCAGGGTAGAAATAAATATTTTAATATAATTTGGAAGATACTGCAATAAGGTCCAGCCTGGATAATCCGCTTCTTTCATTATGGTGTGCTTATGGTTGAAATTCAAATATCTGAAAATCAATAAAAGAGTGCTACTCATTTTAAGAGAGAAAATATGCATGACAATTTTCCAAACAAGGATTTATATAGGTGCAGCTGACCTCAAAACCCAGGCAGTGCTGGGGGCTGGGTTAGAGCTCTCTCAGGTAGATTCTGGGGTCTGGGGCTAGAGGTGGCTCTGAGTTGCCTGCACAACAAAGAGGGACACAGGAGTATTTAGCCTCCATCCAGACCTGCTGTCTTACCAAGTAGACCAGGGAAGATAGGGGCAAGTAATTCCTAATCTGTAAATATCCCCCAGAGATTCATTAAGACTCCTTTGCAGGGCTTCCTTGGTGAGTAAGTAGTAAAGAATGCAGGAGACACAGGTTCGATCCCTGGTCCAGGAAAATCCCACATACTGCGGATCAACTAAGTCCCTGCTCCGCAATGATTGAACCTGAGGTCTTAAGCCCGGGAGCCACAACTACTGAAGCCCATCATGCTCTATGACGAAGAGTACACTCTGCTCACCACAACTAGAGAAAAGCCAAAATAGCAATGAAGACCCAGCACAGCCAGGAAAAAAAAAAAAATCCTAATAAGTAACTGAATAATTTTTTAAAAAGAATGCATACAAGTTATTCTTTTTAAAATTTCTTTCTTTAAGTTTTTTTTAATTTTTAAAAACTGCTTTAACTTCATGCCATGAGCTCTTTCTTAGTTATTATTGTCATCCATCTTTAGTCTTTGGCTTGTGTGGGCCTCCCATTGCAGTGGCCTCTCTCGTTGCCAAGCACCGTCTCTGGGAGCATGTGTTCCAGAGCACTGGCTCCTAATTGGACACACTAGTCCAGCCGCTCCGCAGCACGTGGAATTTTTCCATGCCAGGGACCGAACCGGTGCCCCCTGCACTGCAAGGCAGACTCTTTACCCACTGGACCACCCTAAATGTTTTTTTTTTTTTTTTTTTTTAACACCAAAAACCATTTTGCATTGGGGTATAATCAATTTAACAATGTCAGGATAGTCTCAGGTGAACAGTGAAGGGACCCAGCCATAGGACACAAGCTATTAATTTTTTTAAAAAATGCATCCTTTGTGAAGGTGGAAGAAATAAGTATATTTTCACGATTTTAGCGCTGAGCAGATTCTCAGACAGCTACCACCATCCATACCCCTTCTCCCAAGGGTGGTCCATGAAGAGGGCCTCTAATCTGCTGCCTGACAGCAAATTCCACCCCTTTCTTACTTGGAGATCTTAGGCAAGTTATATTCTTCCAAGGAGCCTCAGTTTTCTCATCTGTAAAATGCGGCTGCTTACTTGGGATGGGCTGTGAAGATTAAATGAAATGAGGAACGTGAAGTACTGAATACAGCAATACAGCCTCTGGTTCCTGAGGGTTTTTCCCACCCCCTTCCTCTTTTCTAACAGAGGAAGGAAGGGATTCTTAATTCCTCTTTAAACAGCGATAGCAGACTATTATAGGCTGCATATTCCTGTTTGTTGTAGGCTTATAAGAAGCTGAGATGTATGATTCTTTTGAGGAGAATTACACTCATGTTTTTCAACCTCTCATTTTCTGTGTGGCCTGTGGTGAACCCCTGGACAATCTGATTTCTGATGACTTGGACCAGCTGGTACCAAGACTGCCTCCCAGCTCTGTCACTTGCTGCATAGCTCTGCAGAGTGGAACTTTCGGGGACTGCTGGCATGAAACCTCTCCTTTTTTTCCAGAAAGATCTCCTCCATGCACACAACTCTATGGGGTCCCTTCCATTACTACACAGCCTGGCCTCCCCTGGCCAGAGGTGACTCTTCCAGGCACCAGACTGGAGGTGAATCACAGTTCATCTCCATCGGTCATTCTTGAATTAAAAAAGAGCTTGGGGAAGTAATGAAACCTCACTCAAAACTCCTGATAGCCATCTTGCCAGCA
The DNA here is from genome assembly GCA_022376925.1 of Tragulus kanchil. Classification (NCBI taxonomy): domain Eukaryota; kingdom Metazoa; phylum Chordata; class Mammalia; order Artiodactyla; family Tragulidae; genus Tragulus; species Tragulus kanchil. The sequence continues at coordinate 167,196,987 of JAIOJX010000005.1, forward strand.
ATTTGTTAGAAAAAGGGCTGCAAGGAGAGGAAGAAAAAAGCTAACACAGAAAGAGATGCAGAGAGCAAAGATGCAGGCAGGGTCCTGGGTCTAGCTAGTACTTAACTTTCTAAATCGGTTCCCCTAATTTCTGCCTGCACTGCTCTTCTCCCTACAGTTTGGATATTTCCTTCCTTGGATTCCACGAGGCACAGGGTTTTCTTTTGGTCAAAGCTAGTCCGACCAAAGCTAGTCCCTTGCAACCAAAATCTCTGACTTGGGTTCCATTTTTATTTGATTCAAACATCCCTTATTTGGAATGGAATGGTTGTATGGTTTTTTTCTCTTTTCTTCTTCTTTTTTTTTTTTTTTAATTTTGGCCTCCTTTATTGGTTTATTTATTTATTTATTTCCATCCATCTTTATTCTTTGACCTGTGTGGGCCTCTCATCACAGTGGCCTCTCTCACTGCAGAGCACTGGCTCTGGGTGCATTTGCTCCAGAGCTCTGGCTTGTAATCAGACATACTGGTTCAGCTGCTCTGCAGCATGTGGAAACTTCCTAGGCCAGGAATCAAACCGGTGCCCTCTGCACTGCGAGGTGGACTCTTTACCCACTGGACCACCAAGGAAGCTCTGTATGTTTTTGTTTTTACCTTTATTTTATTATGATAAGGGCATTTAACATAAAATCTGACTCTTAACAAATGTCTAAATATGCAACGTGGGCTTCCCTGGTGGCTAAGTGGTAAAGAACTCGCCTGCCAATGCAGGAGACAAGGGCTTGATCCCTGGGCTTGGAAGATCCCTGGAGTAGGAAATGGCAACCTTTTTGTATTCTTGCCTCCCAGCTCTGTCACTGAACTGCAGAGTGGAACTTTCGGACTCTCCTTTTTTCCAGAAAGATCTCCTCCATGCACACAACTCTATGGGGTCCCTTCCATTACTACACAGCCTGGCCTCCCCTGGCCAGAGGTGACTCTTCCAGGCACCAGACTGGAGGTGAATCACAGTTCATCTCCATCGGTCATTCTTGAATTAAAAAAGAGCTTGGGGAAGTAATGAAACCTCACTCAAAACTCCTGATAGCCATCTTGCCAGCAATTTGTTAGAAAAAGGGCTGCAAGGAGAGGAAGAAAAAAGCTAACACAGAAAGAGATGCAGAGAGCAAAGATGCAGGCAGGGTCCTGGGTCTAGCTAGTACTTAACTTTCTAAATCGGTTCCCCTAATTTCTGCCTGCACTGCTCTTCTCCCTACAGTTTGGATATTTCCTTCCTTGGATTCCACGAGGCACAGGGTTTTCTTTTGGTCAAAGCTAGTCCGACCAAAGCTAGTCCCTTGCAACCAAAATCTCTGACTTGGGTTCCATTTTTATTTGATTCAAACATCCCTTATTTGGAATGGAATGGTTGTATGGTTTTTTTCTCTTTTCTTCTTCTTTTTTTTTTTTTTTAATTTTGGCCTCCTTTATTGGTTTATTTATTTATTTATTTCCATCCATCTTTATTCTTTGACCTGTGTGGGCCTCTCATCACAGTGGCCTCTCTCACTGCAGAGCACTGGCTCTGGGTGCATTTGCTCCAGAGCTCTGGCTTGTAATCAGACATACTGGTTCAGCTGCTCTGCAGCATGTGGAAACTTCCTAGGCCAGGAATCAAACCGGTGCCCTCTGCACTGCGAGGTGGACTCTTTACCCACTGGACCACCAAGGAAGCTCTGTATGTTTTTGTTTTTACCTTTATTTTATTATGATAAGGGCATTTAACATAAAATCTGACTCTTAACAAATGTCTAAATATGCAACGTGGGCTTCCCTGGTGGCTAAGTGGTAAAGAACTCGCCTGCCAATGCAGGAGACAAGGGCTTGATCCCTGGGCTTGGAAGATCCCTGGAGTAGGAAATGGCAACCTGGTTGTGTATTCTTGCCTGGGAAATCCCATGGAGAGAAAAGCCCGGAGGGCCACAGTCTGTGCGGTCACAAAAAAGAGTCAGACCCAACCTAGTGACTCAACAACAACTATACAATATAGTATTGTTAGCTACAGGCAGCTTGTCCAACAGATCTCTAGAAGTCTTTCATCTTGCACCGCTGAGACTTTATGCCCAATGATTGACCACTCTATAGTTTCCCCAACTCCCGGTCCCTGGAAACCACTACTTCATTCTTCGATTTTATGAATTTGAATATTTTAGATACCTCAAATAAGTGGAATGATGCAGTTTAATCATGTTCCTGTGAATTCAGTAAAATTGAAGGATATAAAATCAACATATAAAAATCAGTTGTATATTTATACAATAACAACAAACTATCTGAAAAAAAATTAGGGAAAGAAAGAATAAAATATTTAGGAATAAATTTAACTAAGGATGTGAAGGATATGTACACTGCAATTGACAAAACGTTGCTGAAAGAAATTAAAGACATAAACAAATGGAAAGACATCTGTATTCATAGATTGGAAGAATTCAAATTGTTATTATTTTTTAAATTTTGGCCTCTTATTGTTTATCTACTTATTTATTTTCACCCACCTTTAATCTTTGGCATGTGTGGGCCTCTCATTGCAGTGGTCTCTCTTGTTGCAGAGAGCTGGCTCTGGGTGCATGTGTTCCAGAGCGTCGGTTCACAATTGGACATACCGGTCCAGCCGCTTTGTGGCACGTGACATCTTCCCAGGTCAGGATCGAACCAGTGCCTGTTGCACTGCAAGGCGGACTCTTTACCCACTGGACCACTAGGGAAGCCCGAATTCATATTATTTGAGAATCCACACAAGCTAAAGTGATCTATAGATACAGTGAAATTCCTATCAGAATCTCTGCAGTGCTTTTTACAGGAACAGAAAAAAAATCCTTAAATTTATATGGAACCAAGAAAGGACCCTGAATACCTAAATCAATCTTGAAAAATAAGAACAAACCTGGAGGTATCATACTTATTTATTTCAAAATATATTACAAGGCTACAGTAATCAAACAGTATAGTACCAGCATAAAGACAGACATAGATACCAGGGGAGCAGAATAGAGAACCCAGAAATAAATACAAATAATATATTATCAGGGGCTTCCCTGCTGGCTCAGATGGTAAAGAATCTTTCTGCAATGCTGGATACCTGGATTCAATCCCTGGGTCAGGAAGATTCTCTGGAGAAGGGAATGGTTCCCACTCCAGTATTCTTGCCTGGAGAATTCCATGGACGGAGGAGCTTGGTGGGCAACAGTCCACTGGGTGGCAAAGAGTCAGACACAACTGAGAGACTAACACTTTTACTTTCACAGTATATTGTCAACTGATCTTTGACAGGGTGTCAAGAATACACAATGGAGAAAGGATAACTTCCTCAATAAATAATACTGGGAAAATTGAATATCCCCTTGCAAAACAATGAATTGGGCCATATATCATATTCCATTATAAATGGATGAATAAGAACATAAAGATAAGACCTGAAATTTAAAAATGCCTAGAAGAAAACAGGGGAAAACCTTGACATTGATCTGGGAACTGATTTCTTGGATACAACATCAGAAACAGACAACAGAAGCAAAAATATAGTAGGACTACATCACACTAGAAAGACCGTACACAGCAAAGGAAACAATCAATAGAGTGGAAGAGGCTACCCATGGAATGGGATAAAATAGTTGATAAAGACTTAATCTCTAAAATATATAAGGAACTTCTATAACTCAAGAACAATAACAACAACAAAGAACCATAATAACTTGATTTTTAAAATGGACAATAGACTTGAATAGATATTTCTGCAAAAACATACAAATAGACAAGTATATAGGGACTTCACTGGTAGTCCAGTGGTTAAGAAACTGACTTGCAATGCAGGAGACAAGTGTTCAATCCCAGATCTTGGAACTAAGACCCCACTTCTCTCGGAGTAACTAAGCTCATGCACCACCCAGTGAGGCCAGCACTGAAATGAAAGATGCGCATGAAGCAATGAAGATTCTGTGTGCAAAAACCAAGTATAAGAAAAGATGCTCAAGGTCACTGATAGTCATCATCAGGGAACTCACGTCAAAACCACAATGAGATGTCATCTCATACTTATTAGGATGAGTATTGTTGAAAAAAAAAGAGTAAATGTTGGCAAGAATGTGGAGAAATTGGAGCCCTTGTACACCTTGGTGGGATGGCATGGTTTTTAATGTTCTGTTAAATATGCTAGTATGCTAACTTGAATTTCAGCTTCTGTTCCAAACATGCTTTTACCTCCAGGAAACCTGAAAGTTCCTCAGGGATGTATAATTCTCTATCTCCAGGCTCAAAAGATATCGTCTGTGTAAATGTCTGACAAAGAAAAACTCGACACCACCAAGTAGGTGGAAGACAGGACAGTCTGGAGTCCCTCAGAATTTGTTGTCTTTGGTTATGTCTGTAGGTGTGGAGTTTATCACAGAGTAGATTTAACTTTCTGAGTAGGAAGTACAGTGTTCCTCCAGCAGGTGTGGACACATTTAGGCAGAGTTAAAAGTCAACCACAACTTCAGTCTCTGGATTTCTGCATTCTAGAATGGCTGGGCAGGCTTACCTCAGTGGCTCAGCTCTTAGATCCAGTTGAGTGCTTCGTGAAGCATCCAAGACCCAACATTTCTCAAAAACTTCCAAGAAGAATCTTGTTTCCCGAGAAACCGGTTTTCTATTGCTGCCTCTCAGCTGGTTGCCTACAAATTAATCATGAAAGGAAACAATCAATAGAGTGGAAGAGGCTACCCATGGAATGGGATAAAATAGTTGATAAAGACTTAATCTCTAAAATATATAAGGAACTTCTATAACTCAAGAACAATAACAACAACAAAGAACCATAATAACTTGATTTTTAAAATGGACAATAGACTTGAATAGATATTTCTGCAAAAACATACAAATAGACAAGTATATAGGGACTTCACTGGTAGTCCAGTGGTTAAGAAACTGACTTGCAATGCAGGAGACAAGTGTTCAATCCCAGATCTTGGAACTAAGACCCCACTTCTCTCGGAGTAACTAAGCTCATGCACCACCCAGTGAGGCCAGCACTGAAATGAAAGATGCGCATGAAGCAATGAAGATTCTGTGTGCAAAAACCAAGTATAAGAAAAGATGCTCAAGGTCACTGATAGTCATCATCAGGGAACTCACGTCAAAACCACAATGAGATGTCATCTCATACTTATTAGGATGAGTATTGTTGAAAAAAAAAGAGTAAATGTTGGCAAGAATGTGGAGAAATTGGAGCCCTTGTACACCTTGGTGGGATGGCATGGTTTTTAATGTTCTGTTAAATATGCTAGTATGCTAACTTGAATTTCAGCTTCTGTTCCAAACATGCTTTTACCTCCAGGGAAACCTGAAAGTTCCTCAGGGATGTATAATTCTCTATCTCCAGGCTCAAAAGATATCGTCTGTGTAAATGTCTGACAAAGAAAAACTCGACACCACCAAGTAGGTGGAAGACAGGACAGTCTGGAGTCCCTCAGAATTTGTTGTCTTTGGTTATGTCTGTAGGTGTGGAGTTTATCACAGAGTAGATTTAACTTTCTGAGTAGGAAGTACAGTGTTCCTCCAGCAGGTGTGGACACATTTAGGCAGAGTTAAAAGTCAACCACAACTTCAGTCTCTGGATTTCTGCATTCTAGAATGGCTGGGCAGGCTTACCTCAGTGGCTCAGCTCTTAGATCCAGTTGAGTGCTTCGTGAAGCATCCAAGACCCAACATTTCTCAAAAACTTCCAAGAAGAATCTTGTTTCCCGAGAAACCGGTTTTCTATTGCTGCCTCTCAGCTGGTTGCCTACAAATTAATCATGAATATCAATGAATGTGCTTCTCAGAGTAAGCTACCACTGCCTTCCTCAGCATGTTAGGATAGCAGTGGAGAAATCAAGAGTTGAAAGAGGTCTTAAGAAAATAAAACAGAAAAAAAAGAAAAGTAAAGAAAATCAGTGACACAACTCAAGGGTAAGTGTCCAGACCATAGCTAAGTGGCTGAAATGTTGGCCAAAACAGTGTCTGCCAGACTCAGATGTTACAGGAGCATGAACTGCTTTCATAGGAACTTATAGGAGGCTGTGTGTACCTTCTGCATTTAATGACATCCCTGATGGGGACTGTGGACTGCTCGTTGGCTCGTATCAAAGAATGCCTTCAGACACAACTTGCACCAATATTTTATTGCTATGATTTAACTTTTGGAGTGTGTATTATTTCCAGTCTTAAAAAATGTCAACCTTTGGTGCTCTAGGCTTCAGTAACAGAAACCAACTCAAATTGGATTAAACTGAAAATCCGTTTACATAAGAGAAAGTCTAAAGATAGGATGAGCCTTAGGGTAGCTGACATCAGGCTCATGCTATTATAATTGAGACCCAGGCTCTTTCCACAGCTTTGCTCTGATGTCCAGAGTCAACTGCATCCTAAATTGCGTTTTCCTCCTGACCATACTTTAGCAGCAACCGGGACCATTTCTCCCCTGTTCAGATCCAAGAGGAGAAAGGGAGAGTTGTTTCTGGAAGTCTCTCAGAGGACCAAGGAAGAATGTTTTCATAAATATCCAGCAAAACACTCATATTTTATTGTGTGTGTGTGTGTTAAGTTTCTCAGTCATGTCTTACTCTTTGCAAACCCATGGACTGTACCCCTCCTACATTCCTACATAGAGGTCTCCTGGCAAGAATACTGGAGTGAGTTAACCATTTCCTCCTCCAGGGGATCTTTCCTACCCAGGGTTCAAACCCGAGTCTCCTGTGTCTCCTGAACTGGCAGGTGAGTGCTTTAGCACTGAGCCATCTGGGAAGCTCAGCCAGAAGCATATTTCATGCCAATTCCTGAACCAACCACTGATAAAGAGGAAGAGAACTCACTTGAACCAATCAGGGCCAAGCTTACAGTCAAGGGTAGTGAAGTCAGCTTCTCCTGAGGTTTATGGATTATTTGGGAAGGGGTACATAGCTGAATCAAGTCTGAGTTCTATTAGATGAGACTCAAGGGAAATATATGATAGGCAGAAGTATATTCAGCGAGCGTTAACTAGCTAAAAGTTTGAACAGCCGCCTTTCTTCTCCAGGTTGCCCTGTTACCACAAATGCTCTTTTTAGCTTAATACTTAAACTCCCACTTCTCCCATATGAATGGAATGTTTGTATCCACACTAAATTTACATGTAGGAATTCTCACTCTCAATGTAATGTGGCCTTTGGAAGGGGTCCTTAGTCATTTCGGCTGCCCAGGTTGAGTCTCATGTAGGAGCAGGAGGGGAAGGGAGGCAGTTGGGGAGAGCACTAAAGAACTTTGGGAAGGCTTGTGCAGCCCGGGTATCAAAGAATGCCTTCAGACACAACTTGCACCAATATTTTATTGCTATGATTTAACTTTTGGAGTGTGTATTATTTCCAGTCTTAAAAAATGTCAACCTTTGGTGCTCTAGGCTTCAGTAACAGAAACCAACTCAAATTGGATTAAACTGAAAATCCGTTTACATAAGAGAAAGTCTAAAGATAGGATGAGCCTTAGGGTAGCTGACATCAGGCTCATGCTATTATAATTGAGACCCAGGCTCTTTCCACAGCTTTGCTCTGATGTCCAGAGTCAACTGCATCCTAAATTGCGTTTTCCTCCTGACCATACTTTAGCAGCAACCGGGACCATTTCTCCCCTGTTCAGATCCAAGAGGAGAAAGGGAGAGTTGTTTCTGGAAGTCTCTCAGAGGACCAAGGAAGAATGTTTTCATAAATATCCAGCAAAACACTCATATTTTATTGTGTGTGTGTGTGTTAAGTTTCTCAGTCATGTCTTACTCTTTGCAAACCCATGGACTGTACCCCTCCTACATTCCTACATAGAGGTCTCCTGGCAAGAATACTGGAGTGAGTTAACCATTTCCTCCTCCAGGGGATCTTTCCTACCCAGGGTTCAAACCCGAGTCTCCTGTGTCTCCTGAACTGGCAGGTGAGTGCTTTAGCACTGAGCCATCTGGGAAGCTCAGCCAGAAGCATATTTCATGCCAATTCCTGAACCAACCACTGATAAAGAGGAAGAGAACTCACTTGAACCAATCAGGGCCAAGCTTACAGTCAAGGGTAGTGAAGTCAGCTTCTCCTGAGGTTTATGGATTATTTGGGAAGGGGTACATAGCTGAATCAAGTCTGAGTTCTATTAGATGAGACTCAAGGGAAATATATGATAGGCAGAAGTATATTCAGCGAGCGTTAACTAGCTAAAAGTTTGAACAGCCGCCTTTCTTCTCCAGGTTGCCCTGTTACCACAAATGCTCTTTTTAGCTTAATACTTAAACTCCCACTTCTCCCATATGAATGGAATGTTTGTATCCACACTAAATTTACATGTAGGAATTCTCACTCTCAATGTAATGTGGCCTTTGGAAGGGGTCCTTAGTCATTTCGGCTGCCCAGGTTGAGTCTCATGTAGGAGCAGGAGGGGAAGGGAGGCAGTTGGGGGAGAGCACAGTTATCCAGGAGAAGAGATTTGATTCATGGGGGCCGTTGGGAAGGCTTGTGCAGTTTTCAGAGCATAAAGGAAGTTTTTACAGCACCTGACACACTCCATGTTAGAGGAATTGGTGCTCTTGAGGGATGGACAATTTCCCCACAGTTTAAAAATTGATATGTTATTATCATTTCCTTGAATTACTAAAGTTCATATTAAGGCACCTCCTACCTCTTGTTGTAGATTAATGAGCCCTAATGCAAATCCTGAAATACCACTATAGCCATGACGTGAATATATTACCATGTAAAGACTCTTCTTATGGGTTGAATAAAGCAGAGACCAATGGATTCCTCAATCATAGACACCATAAATGTCTTCAGTAATGGCTGCTCTATTGGCCCTTTCTGTTCTGGCCTCGGGAGTAACTCATGTCTTCCGCTTCCCAAGCCCCCAGCGAGTGCCCAGCCAGGATAGGCAAGACTCAGAAGGAGAACACTTTAATATCACTACCATTTCACTATATGGGCTTCCTTAGTAGCTCAGATGGTAAAGAATCTGCCTGCAATGCAGGAAACCTGGGTTCAACACCTGGGTCAGGAAGATCCCCTGAAGAAGGGAATGGCAACCCACTCTAGTATTCTTTTATTTTTGGAACTTTTATTTTACTTTTAACTTTTACAGAGTTTTGTTGCTTACAGATATGTATGTTCCCAGATTAGTTATATGTATATCCCCCCATCCCACCCCTCCAGACCGTCACAAAGCACCCCTGCAGGATCCCCTTTTCTCACAGAGCAATGACTATAGCTATTTTCTTCACATATGATAGTACAGGTTTTCATGCTACTTCCTTCACGCCTCCTACCCACTGTTCATTCCCACAGTGTCCATATGTCTACTGTCCATCTCTGTTTCTTCAGAGCGGAAATATATGATAGGCAGAAGTATATTCGGGCGTTAACTAGCTAAAAGTTTGAACAGCCGCCTTTCTTCTCCAGGTTGCCCTGTTACCACAAATGCTCTTTTTAGCTTAATACTTAAACTCCCACTTCTCCCATATGAATGGAATGTTTGTATCCACACTAAATTTACATGTAGGAATTCTCACTCTCAATGTAATGTGGCCTTTGGAAGGGGTCCTTAGTCATTTCGGCTGCCCAGGTTGAGTCTCATGTAGGAGCAGGAGGGGAAGGGAGGCAGTTGGGGGAGAGCACAGTTATCCAGGAGAAGAGATTTGATTCATGGGGGCCGTTGGGAAGGCTTGTGCAGTTTTCAGAGCATAAAGGAAGTTTTTACAGCACCTGACACACTCCATGTTAGAGGAATTGGTGCTCTTGAGGGATGGACAATTTCCCCACAGTTTAAAAATTGATATGTTATTATCATTTCCTTGAATTACTAAAGTTCATATTAAGGCACCTCCTACCTCTTGTTGTAGATTAATGAGCCCTAATGCAAATCCTGAAATACCACTATAGCCATGACGTGAATATATTACCATGTAAAGACTCTTCTTATGGGTTGAATAAAGCAGAGACCAATGGATTCCTCAATCATAGACACCATAAATGTCTTCAGTAATGGCTGCTCTATTGGCCCTTTCTGTTCTGGCCTCGGGAGTAACTCATGTCTTCCGCTTCCCAAGCCCCCAGCGAGTGCCCAGCCAGGATAGGCAAGACTCAGAAGGAGAACACTTTAATATCACTACCATTTCACTATATGGGCTTCCTTAGTAGCTCAGATGGTAAAGAATCTGCCTGCAATGCAGGAAACCTGGGTTCAACACCTGGGTCAGGAAGATCCCCTGAAGAAGGGAATGGCAACCCACTCTAGTATTCTTTTATTTTTGGAACTTTTATTTTACTTTTAACTTTTACAGAGTTTTGTTGCTTACAGATATGTATGTTCCCAGATTAGTTATATGTATATCCCCCCATCCCACCCCTCCAGACCGTCACAAAGCACCCCTGCAGGATCCCCTTTTCTCACAGAGCAATGACTATAGCTATTTTCTTCACATATGATAGTACAGGTTTTCATGCTACTTCCTTCACGCCTCCTACCCACTGTTCATTCCCCACAGTGTCCATATGTCTACTGTCCATCTCTGTTTTTCCATCACTTCACTGCATGAGTTATCATTACCATCCTACTAGATTCCATATATATGTATTTTTATATTGTACTTGTCCTTCTCTTTTTGACTTATTTCACTTTTTATGATAGGTTCTAGATCCAGCCACCTCATTTGGACTGATTTTTCTGCATTTCTTTTTACAGCTGTGTAGTATTCCATGTGTATATGTACCAGAGCTTCTTTATCCATTCATTCGTCGATGAACATCTAGGTTGCTTCCATGTTCTAGCTATTGTATAGAGAGCTGCAGTGAACATTGGGGTACAGGTGTTTCTTTCAGTTTTGATTTCATCAGGGTATAAGCCTAAGAGTGGAATTGCTGGGTTGTATGGTGCTTCTATTTTTAGTTTTTGAAGGAATCTCCATACTGTCTTCCATAGAGGCTGTATCAATTTACATTCCCACCAGCAATGCAAGAGTGTTCCCCTTTCTCCGCACCCTCTCCAGCGTTTATTGTCTGTCAATTTGTTGATGATGGCCATTCTGACGGGTGTGAGGTGATATCTCATTGTGGTTTTAATTTGCATTTCTCTAATTATAAGCGAGGTTGAGCATTGTTTCATGTGCTTTTGGGCCATCTGTATGTCCTCTTTGGTGAGATGTCTGTTATAGATCTTTTTCCCATTTTTTGATTGGGTTGTTCATTTTTTCCGATGTTGAGTTGTTTGAGTTGCTTGTAGATTTTGGAGATTAACTCTTTGTCTGGTGTTTCATTTGCTATGATTTTCTCACTCTGGTATTCTTACCTGGAAAATTCCATGCACAGAGAAGCCTGGTGGGCTACAGAGTCCATGGGTTTGCAAAGAATCGGACACAAATGAGCACCTAACACTTACTCTCAGGTGGCTCAGACAGTAAATAATCTTCCTACAAAGTGGAAGACCAGGGTTCAGTTCCTGGGTCAGGAAGATCCTCTGGAGAAGGGAATGGCAACCCACTCTGATATTCTTGCCAGGAGAACTCTACGGACTGAGGAGCCTGATAAGATACAGTTAATGGTGTCGCAAAGAGTTGGACACAACTAACTTGGAGAGAGAATTTGTATTTGTAATTACATGTACGTACATATTCAGAAATACATTCTGCCACAAAGAACATTTAAGACTTTTACTTCTCTTCTTGTTATTGAAACCCTTTATGCAAACGAGACAGATATGAGTGACTTGGCACACAGAAATGTCAGATATGACTTTCCTAATGAATTTGGCTGGAATTCCATAAGCATTACCTTTACCCTCAAAATATCATCCTTCAAAGGCAGGAGCTGGATTCTCAATAATCAGCTTATTTGGTGACCACCTGCTAGGTCTGTCTCGGGGCAGATGTGTGTGTCTGGTGGCTGTCTCTGGCCATCTGGACCAGTTTCCCAAATATTGAGCTCAGTGATACCCAAGGGACAAGGAAAAGCAGGGTGAGGTGGAAAATCCCAGGCTCACCATGGGGACCATTTAGATAGTGAGTACAGATTCTGGGAGAAAGTTCCTGCTGCACCCAGTGTCCCAAGGGAACAACAGCAGGCCGGGGAGAGGAGCAGGACAGGCAGGAAGGAGGAAAAGCAGCTCCAGTCCTGGCTCCCGGCTCAGCTTCAGATCTGGAATCCCCTGGGGACTTCAGACAGGGCTCTGTGCCTTCAACTTCTGTGACTGACGTCGGGCCTAGAGACAGCTGTGTTATGACAAATACAGAACCCTGCCTTGTCACATAGTCGTCTGGTAGTCCAGCAATGAAACCCCTGCTTTCACTGTATGAAAAGGGCGACAATGGGCCATGCTTTTCATTCCCTTAGAAGATGATTTTCTCACTCTGGTTTTATTTTTTTTACCTTTTTTGGAAAAATTCCATGGACAGAGGAGCCTGGTGGGCTACAGAGTCCATGGGTTTGCAAAGAATCGGACACAAATGAGCACCTAACACTTACTCTCAGGTGGCTCAGACAGTAAATAATCTTCCTACAAAGTGGAAGACCAGGGTTCAGTTCCTGGGTCAGGAAGATCCTCTGGAGAAGGGAATGGCAACCCACTCTGATATTCTTGCCAGGAGAACTCTACGGACTGAGGAGCCTGATAAGATACAGTTAATGGTGTCGCAAAGAGTTGGACACAACTAACTTGGAGAGAGAATTTGTATTTGTAATTACATGTACGTACATATTCAGAAATACATTCTGCCACAAAGAACATTTAAGACTTTTACTTCTCTTCTTGTTATTGAAACCCTTTATGCAAACGAGACAGATATGAGTGACTTGGCACACAGAAATGTCAGATATGACTTTCCTAATGAATTTGGCTGGAATTCCATAAGCATTACCTTTACCCTCAAAATATCATCCTTCAAAGGCAGGAGCTGGATTCTCAATAATCAGCTTATTTGGTGACCACCTGCTAGGTCTGTCTCGGGGCAGATGTGTGTGTCTGGTGGCTGTCTCTGGCCATCTGGACCAGTTTCCCAAATATTGAGCTCAGTGATACCCAAGGGACAAGGAAAAGCAGGGTGAGGTGGAAAATCCCAGGCTCACCATGGGGACCATTTAGATAGTGAGTACAGATTCTGGGAGAAAGTTCCTGCTGCACCCAGTGTCCCAAGGGAACAACAGCAGGCCGGGGAGAGGAGCAGGACAGGCAGGAAGGAGGAAAAGCAGCTCCAGTCCTGGCTCCCGGCTCAGCTTCAGATCTGGAATCCCCTGGGGACTTCAGACAGGGCTCTGTGCCTTCAACTTCTGTGACTGACGTCGGGCCTAGAGACAGCTGTGTTATGACAAATACAGAACCCTGCCTTGTCACATAGTCGTCTGGTAGTCCAGCAATGAAACCCCTGCTTTCACTGTATGAAAAGGGCGTACAATGGGCCATGCTTTTCATTCCCTTAGAAGATGATAAATTTCTGTATTTCCCAAAAGAATGGGCAGATTAAATTAGGGAAATATTTGCAAGTGATCACATCTTATTACTGAGTGGAAGAGAAGAGAGTAAAAATAGCTCTTATAGTATGACCTCAGTTTTATAAAGAAAGAAAACATATATGCATTTTTTAAAGGAAGAACTACTGAGTAACTAAAAAGAAACCAATATTGGCAGTGATCATATCATTATATATATATTTTTGTATTTGGGCTGTTCTGGAACTTCATATTTTCTACAATAAGCACTTATTATTTATTCTGTAATTTAGAAAAATTTTAATATAAAAAAAGACAATTATACTTACTCCTGCAAATTATATTAGGGAAATAACATAGAATTAAAATCAATTATAAGCATAAAGATATTTATCATAGCTTTATATTTTTTATTAAAAATGGAAATAACTTAAATATCAGCAGATAGTGGAATAGCTAAATAAATCATTGTATAGCTATTCTATGAAATATTGTGAATTCATTTGAATGATAATTATGATGACTATGTAAGTATTATAAGTATACTCATGATCCAAGGGTAAAAAAAGATTAATAAAATATAAAATATATATTTATTTGGACAGGACTGGGAGAAATATATATATATATATATATATATATATACATATATATATATATATGTATATGTATATGTATATATACATATATATACATATATATATATATGTATATATATATATATATATATATATACAAGATTACATCAGCAAAATAAAGATTATGGATAAATATTTCTCTTTTTTAAAAATTGTGATATTATTCTTTATATTTCAGGAGAATAAAATTAGATGCGCTTAGATAAACACAGGATACATCAAGGGGCTTAAAAGTCCACTTCTTTATCTTATTCTGGCTTTTAGGCCTCCTGATTTAGTCTGTCCACACTCAAGACTTATTCTAGGGCAGACTTTAAATTATAAGTCAACCATCTACCCTGAGTGGGAACACAAATATGACACTTAGGAGATTTAAAGTATGAGTGGCAAATTGCCATTTGTTTTTAATTGCAACAACTGGAAGAGTCTGTGAAAGACCAGGCACAGTTGTGAAACCCTTAAGTCTGTTAAGAGTGGCTCGCAATCTATTTCTACCCAGGTCCAAGCTTTTTAGGAATGCAAAATCAATAGAATCATTTCTTCCCAAGAAAGCATGATTGCACACCAGCTACACGATTATGAAGTTAATCTAATTTATGAAATGCTAGTCCATGAACTCCATATTAAGACGTTGTTTCTTTGGACTAATAAAATTCTGATGAATAAATCAAATAAGGAAGCCCTCTAGTTTAGTCTTCCTTTAAAGACAGACAATAACTGGATAAACATATACTCACAGAGCCCCAGTGGCCCCAGGAATGTGATTTGCCTGCAGGTCAGTTATGTGGACCAGCTGGAAAGAGAGAAAGGGCCAGAATGGTGCACACCTGGCTCCTTGGCTTGACTACTAGGACAGTCATTACACTGGAGAATCTTACACACAGTGCTTTCACCCCTAAATTTGCCCAGAGTCACAGGAGGTGGCCAGGCCAGAGCAGGACTCCTGTCTTTCTGTCTGTCTAATCACAAAGCCCTTGCTATTTCCAGCAACACCTAACTGCCTCTCCTTGTGCTCAGGATGTAAGAAACACATATCCCTCACACAGCTGCCTCAGGAGAAATTCATTTCACCACGACTGCTTTTCTCGGAAACCTTCTTTAGTCTAATAAACCTCAATTGCCATGTCATAAAGTGCAGTGACGGATCCATTGTGCTGTAATAATTATCCATAATGTGTGCAGACATTAAAAGAGATCAATAACGAGAGTAGTCAGATAATAAATCCGACTGATGATCATCCATAAGGAAGGAAAGGGTGGGCAGAAGGTGTTTAAGGAAAAACCTGAGGAAAGATAAATAGATCCAAGTCTAGGCTGCCAATCTAGTACTCCCTCCCATTCCACCAGTCCCCCACTCAGCTGCTGACGCTGCCTCCTGTATTACTGGGTTTTCTTTCCTTTAAAGTGCATTGACTGCACAAAGCGTGCACTCCTGGTCCCCAGTGACAATGTCAGAGCCATTGCTAAACCTTGCATGAAAGCAGTTCTGTATTCTGGACTGAGCCCTAAGTGGGTTCATCTCTTTCACTGGCCAAAAATGTGATCTTGGATAAGTCACTTCCCTTTTCTGAGGCTGAGTTTCTGTATCTAGAACTTGGGATTGGTGATACCTACCTCTGACGAGACAGGATTGGTTTGGAAATCAAATACTTTTGTTTAAATAAGACAGGACTGACCGATTTAAAATATCAACGTTAAAAGAAAAATAATCTAACAAATGCAGTAAGTGTCATGGAAACATTGATGCTGGGGTTAGTGGGAGGGTTAGTGAGTGGCCAAGTGTCAGGAGAAGGGTCTGAGTAAAGACACAGCTTGAGAAGGGAGGCTCAGGACACCCCAGCCTGGAAGAGAGTGGAGCAATGTTATCCTAAAAGATACACAAATGGCAGTCTTTTAAAGCTAACCTCTGAGGCTACTGACTTGAGCTCCAAACTGCATTGAAAGCACGATGTGATTGCAGGGTGGCTAGCAGAGGACTGGTTAGGGCTTGCTGGTGGCTCAAAACGCCTATGCCTTTGGCTATGTGTACAGACAGCCTGGCCTTTTAGAAAGAGTTGAGTTAGCCCTTTCAGGGCCAAGGTCATCATGGTCCATCCAGAACTGTGATTCCCCAAACTCTGTCTGAGATGTTCACTGTTGTGATTTCTTAAAGCCCTGGTCTTAAAGCGGGCCACTGTGATTTTGTTATCCCTGTGACTGACTCAGCAAACGCGACTCCACTTTACTCCAAATCTTCATTACTTCTTCTCTTGCCAGATGTACCTATGAGAGGGAAGTACGTGTGTGGTAAGTCACTTCAGTTGTGTTCAGCTCTGTGTGATCCTATGGACTGTAACCCACCAGGCTCCTCTGTCCATAGGAGAATCCAGGCAAGAATACTGGAATGAATTGCCATGCCCTCCCTCCTCAAGGGGATCGTCCTGACCCAGGAATCGAACCTGCGTTTCCTGCGGCTCCTGCACTGCAGGTGGATTCTGCACTGCTGAGCCACCGGAGAAGCCCAGAGAGGGAAGATCTTTCTTCACATTCAAGGAACTATAGCTTAGGGTGGCCAGTGCTATTCAAAAAGAAAAGGAAAGCACTAAATTTATATTCCAACTCTGTCAGTAAATTATAAGGTACTTAGGAATCTAAGTGCTGTGTTAGGCTCTTTGAGCATATTGTCTAATGTAATGCTTTTAATCATCCAAAGATAATTATCTTCTTGTAAATAATAGAAGAAAAGGAGGCTTAATGAACTCAAGTAATCTGCCCTGCGTCACAATAAATGTCCTTCGATTACTGATGCCAACCTTCCATGACTCCTAGGACCAGAAGAAGGAAATTTAGTATGACGATCAAAGAAAAGGCTTAATTCACATAAAAAGATCTGAGCTCATCACCGGACCTGTGAAAAGTGAAAGTGTTGGTTGCTCAGTCCTGTCCAATTCTTTGGGACCCATGGACTGTAGCCCAACAGGCTCCTCTGTTCATGGAATTCTCTAGGCAAGAATTGTGGAGTGGGTAGCCATTCCTTTCTCCAGGGGATCTTCTTGATCCAGGGATTGAACCCAGGTCTCCTGCACTGCAGGCAGATTCTTTACTTTCTGAGCCATCAGGAAAACCCATGGTTTGTTCCCAACAAATGATACCTGGTATTAAATACCAACAAATACACCTGGCAGAAGTGCACTACAAAAACATTTAAAGGATCACATACTGGGCAAGGGTTCCATGAACTTTGCACATAGAAGCACTTGGTGCTGGAAGATATTTGGACAAGCATGAAGTCTGGAACTGAATAGAACTACCAACAGTGTAACTGAAGTTGCTCATTATCTGCTACTGTAAGTGAAATAAATTAGAACAAAAACACAAAGTTTCACAAATAGTAACATATTCAAAGAAAACAAAGAAAATTTTAAAAATTCGTAAATGTTCCCTTTGATTAATTTCATTATCCCTAGGCATGTACCCTGTTCTTTATACATGATGTTTCAGCATGAGAATTATGTTTCTGTTCCTTCCCACAATCAGGCCACAACCAGGCCACCACTGTCTCTTGGTTTTAGAAATAAGACCTTGACTTCAGTCCTTGATGTTGTTGGGTATATTTGCTCAGCCAACAGGCTCAACATTCATGCTGCTACCTATAAGATAGGAGAATTTTTTGGTAAATCTGATAAGGGGTTTGTGTCTAAAGTATATAGAGAACCTTTATAATTCAATAGTGAAGACAAATTTGATCTAACCTTTTGTTTTCAATGACTTTTAATCATCCAAAGATAATTATCTTCTTGTAAATAATAGAAGAAAAGGAGGCTTAATGAACTCAAGTAATCTGCCCTGCGTCACAATAAATGTCCTTCGATTACTGATGCCAACCTTCCATGACTCCTAGGACCAGAAGAAGGAAATTTAGTATGACGATCAAAGAAAAGGCTTAATTCACATAAAAAGATCTGAGCTCATCACCGGACCTGTGAAAAGTGAAAGTGTTGGTTGCTCAGTCCTGTCCAATTCTTTGGGACCCATGGACTGTAGCCCAACAGGCTCCTCTGTTCATGGAATTCTCCAGGCAAGAATTGTGGAGTGGGTAGCCATTCCTTTCTCCAGGGGATCTTCTTGATCCAGGGATTGAACCCAGGTCTCCTGCACTGCAGGCAGATTCTTTACTTTCTGAGCCATCAGGAAAACCCATGGTTTGTTCCCAACAAATGATACCTGGTATTAAATACCAACAAATACACCTGGCAGAAGTGCACTACAAAAACATTTAAAGGATCACATACTGGGCAAGGGTTCCATGAACTTTGCACATAGAAGCACTTGGTGCTGGAAGATATTTGGACAAGCATGAAGTCTGGAACTGAATAGAACTACCAACAGTGTAACTGAAGTTGCTCATTATCTGCTACTGTAAGTGAAATAAATTAGAACAAAAACACAAAGTTTCACAAATAGTAACATATTCAAAGAAAACAAAGAAAATTTTAAAAATTCGTAAATGTTCCCTTTGATTAATTTCATTATCCCTAGGCATGTACCCTGTTCTTTATACATGATGTTTCAGCATGAGAATTATGTTTCTGTTCCTTCCCACAATCAGGCCACAACCAGGCCACCACTGTCTCTTGGTTTTAGAAATAAGACCTTGACTTCAGTCCTTGATGTTGTTGGGTATATTTGCTCAGCCAACAGGCTCAACATTCATGCTGCTACCTATAAGATAGGAGAATTTTTTGGTAAATCTGATAAGGGGTTTGTGTCTAAAGTATATAGAGAACCTTTTATAATTCAATAGTGAAGACAAAATTTAAAAAATCAAAAATGAGCAAAAAAAATCTGAATAACATTTATCCAAAGAAGGCACATAAATGGCCAACAAACTCATGAAAAGATGTTTAACATCACTATCAGGGAAAAGCAAACCAAAACCACAGTGAAAAACACTTCACACTCACATCACAACCATGATGACAAAATTATCATTATTTTGTTCTTTCTGCTCATCAAGGAACTAGCAATGTATTAACAGAGAAATAGAAGCCTGCAAAAATCACTGTTGGAAAGAAAGCATAGTGTCATGTGCTACAGGATAAACAGTGTGGAGTACAGAGAAGGGAGGTACTGAATCAGACTTGAAGGAGAACAGCAGAGAAACCAGAAAATGAAAGCTACTCCAGCAAATAAACAGGACTTTTGGAAAGCTGACTCATTGGCAAGGATTCTGATGCTTCTGAGAAAGACTGAAGGCCGGAGGAAAAGGGGAAACAGAGGAGATGGTGGATAGCATTACCAACTCAATGGACATGAGTCTGAGTAAACTCTGGGAGACAGTGAAGGGCAGGAAAGCCTAGTGAGCTGCAGTCAAAGGGGTGGCAAAGAGCCAGACACTGCAACTGAACAACAACAATGGCAACTGATAAATGGACAAACAGGCACTTAGCCTCAGGAGTGGCTCTGTTTTTTTTTTTTTTTTTAAATATTCTAAGGCCAGATATGGAGTATTCTCCATATTTGAAACTGTTTATAATTCTAGCTATTCATCTCATTCACTCACTCCATTCACCCAGTTAATCCACACATTTATTTATTCTATCAACTCCACGAGGGCAGAAACTGTGTCTTTTTCATCACTAATCCCAGCACCTACAACAGTGCCTGGCATGGTAGTTGTCCTCAATTGACTGATCGAAGGCAGGAGGCTAATTGGAACTTTTCGTTCTTGCTTTTCACCATTTGCAGCAGAGCACAAAGGCTTAAACGCAATCCCAATCTTAAGAAAACAGATGTAACCCGAGGTAGAAGACAACGCCTTTTCCTTCAAGGCAAAACCCAGCCCAATGCAGAGCTACAGAACCTCCACAGCGGCAGGCGGAACTCAGGAGTGGCGGAACCTGAAAGCAGCGCAACGGGCGGCTGTAGAAACTCGGTTTTGGCGGAACCAAACTGCGGCGCCCATGGAGCCACCCGGACTCTGTTTGGAACGGAAGCACAGTGGCCGCCGCTTCCGGTTGCGCGGCAGCGCTTAGAGCCGAGGTTCGCCGCGGCGATGTTGCCCTACACCGTGAATTTTAAGGTGTCGGCGCGCACCCTCACCGGGGCCCTCAGCGCCCACAACAAAGCGGCGGTGGACTGGTGAGGGCGCCAGGCTCGGCTGGAGTCTGTGAGGGGAAGGGGAAAGAACGAGAGGCTTCACGCCCTGCGTAGTTTGGCCTCTCCAGGACTGGACGCTGCCTTCACACTTACGAGAGTTTCCTTTTAAAATGCTGGGTTGCTGTTACCATAAAAGCTGTACATGCCCCGTGTGGGAACTTGTCCTCGTTCTCCCACCTCTGTTTCTCTTTGCTCTTAATCCCCCTCTTAACCTCTTTTCCAGTCTCCGGGCTTCTCCCCCATGTCAGTGCCGCTGACCACGTCCTCTTCCCCATTCTGTCTTCTTTTTCTTGCGTCCCGGTTTCTTACCTTTATCCATTCAGCCATGCGCTGGACACTGGGCCAGGCACCTGCGCTCTCGCCGGCTCTTCATTTCACCTTTATCTTTTTTCACTATAAAATGACACGGATTGAATAACTGGGCACATAGAAAGCACACAGCTGTAGCGGTGGCTCCTGGGAATGTTAGCCAGAGTAGGGAAGCCTCCTGTTCAGTGTCCGCCTTTTATCTGGTTGGAAGGACCGGGACTCGTCACAGATGCTGTGGAGCACGATCCCACGCACTTTGTGGAGGCTGGATATTCAGAGTTGAGCATATGCCCCCAGAGGCACATAGACGACCCGAGTTGCATTATACATCTTCACAGCTCTGGAGGCCTATCGCTCAGAATTTTTTTAATCCGAAAGAATGTCAACGAGCTTTTTAAAAGTTCAGCTTAAACCTTTGATATGTAAATGTAAAATACCAGCATTTGAACTTAAGGCAAAACCCAGCCCAATGCAGAGCTACAGAACCTCCACAGCGGCAGGCGGAACTCAGGAGTGGCGGAACCTGAAAGCAGCGCAACGGGCGGCTGTAGAAACTCGGTTTTGGCGGAACCAAACTGCGGCGCCCATGGAGCCACCCGGACTCTGTTTGGAACGGAAGCACAGTGGCCGCCGCTTCCGGTTGCGCGGCAGCGCTTAGAGCCGAGGTTCGCCGCGGCGATGTTGCCCTACACCGTGAATTTTAAGGTGTCGGCGCGCACCCTCACCGGGGCCCTCAGCGCCCACAACAAAGCGGCGGTGGACTGGTGAGGGCGCCAGGCTCGGCTGGAGTCTGTGAGGGGAAGGGGAAAGAACGAGAGGCTTCACGCCCTGCGTAGTTTGGCCTCTCAGGACTGGACGCTGCCTTCACACTTACGAGAGTTTCCTTTTAAAATGCTGGGTTGCTGTTACCATAAAAGCTGTACATGCCCCGTGTGGGAACTTGTCCTCGTTCTCCCACCTCTGTTTCTCTTTGCTCTTAATCCCCCTCTTAACCTCTTTTCCAGTCTCCGGGCTTCTCCCCCATGTCAGTGCCGCTGACCACGTCCTCTTCCCCATTCTGTCTTCTTTTTCTTGCGTCCCGGTTTCTTACCTTTATCCATTCAGCCATGCGCTGGACACTGGGCCAGGCACCTGCGCTCTCGCCGGCTCTTCATTTCACCTTTATCTTTTTTCACTATAAAATGACACGGATTGAATAACTGGGCACATAGAAAGCACACAGCTGTAGCGGTGGCTCCTGGGAATGTTAGCCAGAGTAGGGAAGCCTCCTGTTCAGTGTCCGCCTTTTATCTGGTTGGAAGGACCGGGACTCGTCACAGATGCTGTGGAGCACGATCCCACGCACTTTGTGGAGGCTGGATATTCAGAGTTGAGCATATGCCCCCAGAGGCACATAGACGACCCGAGTTGCATTATACATCTTCACAGCTCTGGAGGCCTATCGCTCAGAATTTTTTTAATCCGAAAGAATGTCAACGAGCTTTTTAAAAGTTCAGCTTAAACCTTTGATATGTAAATGTAAAATACCAGCATTTGAACTTAAATAATAATTTTATTAATGGTGGTGCATGTTGGTTCGATGTATCACTTATTTAGAATGCCTCTTGGCAAGAAAGAAGTTGTTTTGCTTTGCTCTTCACTTAAATTTTAACGCTTTTTGTTAGGGGCTGGCAAGGTTTAATTGCTTATGGATGTCATTCGCTTGTGGTAGTGATTGATTCCAATACTGCTCAAACGCTTCAAGTTTTAGAAAAACATAAAGCTGATGTTGTCAAGGTAAGTCAGATCCTGCTTTGACCCTATAATGTCTAAAGTTTTAAAGATGGCTTGAATCTTATTAAGTCATATGTACAAATGTTGAGTAGGTTTTAAATATAGTCATGTATTCAGGGTAGCCTAATTTTTCCATATGGGACTTCCCAAGTGGCTCAATGAGGAAAAGAATCCACCTGCCAGTGCTGGGGGCTCCAGTTCCATCCCTGATGTAGGAAGATCCCCTGGAGGAGGAAATGGCCACCCACTCCAGTGTTCTTGCGTGAAAAAGCCCATGGACAGAAGAACCTGATGGACTATAGTCTGCGGGGTCACAAAAAGTTGGGCACCACTGAGCACGCATGCACATGCAGTCATTCCATGTTATTTAATGTCCCATCAGGATGAGCTATTAAATGCTAGTTCTTAGATCATTTTAATGCTGGTGGAAAATGCTGATTCTACCCTGTACTGACCATTCGTTCACTCATTAACTTTGAGGGTCTAGTATGTGCTAAGGGTTTACAGATGAAAGCCCTTGAAGCAATTCATCGTCTAGTGAGGAAGAATGAAAAGAAAACATACAAATACAGTGAGGTTAAGTGAGAGCTGCCTACTATGCTATGGAAGAACAAAGGAGCTGCAGGTCACCTTGTCCTGGAGGATCAGTGGAGGGTTTCAGAAGTCTCCATTATACCGACTGGAGAACAGTAGCGGGCCAAGTGAAAAACCACACTGCAGGAAAAAAGGATACACATAAAGGGAAGCAGTGTGTGTGAAGGGTGGCTGAAAAGCAGAATGCACTTGTAATCTGCAGGAGTGCTGAAAGAAGGCAGCCAGAGAACCTGACCTGACCTGAAAGTTTTATAAGATTATGAGAGTTGGGTTTTTAAGTAATAGATTGATGTAATCATGTTTGCATTTTAGAAAACTTCACTCTGGCAACAGTGAGGAGCTGTTGGAAACAGACAAGACAAGGCAGTGGGATCACTTAGGAGACCTGCGGTAATTTTGGCAGGAAATTCTTAGGGCCTAAAATAAAGGGGAGGCACAAAGGAGTCAGATTGAGGAACTCTTTAAGAGGAACTTGATGGCCTTGGTAGTAAGCAGTCTTAAGGGAGAGTGAGAATGACTCCAAGGTTTCTGTTTGAGTAGCTGAATGGTAGTATTGGTTTGATGAGGTGAGTGTGTATGGTGAAGTCAATGAGTTTAAGTGTTCGTGGTGCAAAGTCTGAGATACCTGAGACCATTGAATTATACCGATCTGAAATTTTAGAACATTATGATTGGAGATAGAGATTTGGGGTCTTTTTTGATTGTTAACAGCTTTATTGAGATGTTCGTACCATAAAATGCACCCGTTTAAAGCATACAGTTCTGCGGTTCTTGGTATAGCCATAGAGGTGCGTAGCCATCCCCACGATCGGTTTCAGAATCCCCAAAGAAACCCTGTAAACACTAGCAGTTGTTGCCTGCCGCCTTTCCCTTCACCCCTAGGCAGCCATAGATCTGTTTTCTGTTCTGTAGATTTGTCTGTTCTAGACATTTCAAATGAAAGAGCTGATAGAGAGTGTTCCTGCCTTTTTTCACCCAGCATAATGTTTTCAGGGTTCATCCATATTACAGCGTGTGTCAGTACTCCGTTCCTTTTTATCACTGAGTTATATTCCATTGTGTGAAATAAAGCATTTGTTTATTGATGGATATTTGGTACTTCTCACTTTTTAGTTATTGTGAATAGTGCTGCTGTGAACGTTTGTGCACAGTTTGTTTGTGTGAGCCTAGGTTGTCATTTCTCTTGGGTATATGCCTAGGAGTAGAATTGCTGACTCTTAGGTCGACTCTGTGTTTAACTTTTGGGGGAACTGCCGGACTGTTTTCCAGAGAGGCTGCACTAGTTTACATTCCTGTAGCAGTGTATGAGGGCTCGTTTCTCCTCCTCCTCAGCAACACTTGTTGTTACATGTCCTTTTGATTATAGCTCTCCTAGCAGGTACGCAGTGGTACTCGTGGTTTTGGTTTGCATTTCCCTGATGACTAATAATGTTTAGCATCGTTTCATGTGCTCATTGGGCATACGTAGATACTCTTTGAGAAATGTCTGTTCATTCCTTTGCCCATTTTAAAATTGTATTTCTTCAAATTTTGGAGGTGTAAGAGTTCTTTATGTATTCTAGATTCAAGTCCCTTATCAGTTAAATGGTTGGCAAGTATTTTCTCTCATTCTGTGATCATGCCCTCTGAAGCACAAAAGTTTTAGATTTTGATGTACCTACAATTTTTTTTTCTTTTGTTATCTAAGAAACACTGCTTTTACCAGTGTCAAGAGGATTTATACTTTTGTTTTCGTCCAAGGATGCTATTGTTTTAGCTCTTACCTCTAGGTTTCAGATCCATTTTAGTTAAGTTTTGTATGTAATGTGAAGTAGGGAAAAATAAAAGGAATTCTTTTTTTATACCTACTTGTATCCTGTGATATTGCTAACCTTATTAGATCTAGTAGTTTGGTGGTTTTGTTTATTTCTTCCACATAGACAATTATGTTATTTCAGATAACAACAGTTAGGGTTTTTACTAGTAATCTGGTATTAGATCTATGTCTTTGCCTGGTCCCTTCACCCCTAGCATAATGTAGGGTTCAATTCAAAAGAGCATGGGTGTTCCTGCCTTTTTTCACCCAGCATAATGTTTTCAGGGTTCATCCATATTACAGCGTGTGTCAGTACTCCGTTCCTTTTTATCACTGAGTTATATTCCATTGTGTGAAATAAAGCATTTGTTTATTGATGGATATTTGGTACTTCTCACTTTTTAGTTATTGTGAATAGTGCTGCTGTGAACGTTTGTGCACAGTTTGTTTGTGTGAGCCTAGGTTGTCATTTCTCTTGGGTATATGCCTAGGAGTAGAATTGCTGACTCTTAGGTCGACTCTGTGTTTAACTTTTGGGGGAACTGCCGGACTGTTTTCCAGAGAGGCTGCACTAGTTTACATTCCTGTAGCAGTGTATGAGGGCTCGTTTCTCCTCCTCCTCAGCAACACTTGTTGTTACATGTCCTTTTGATTATAGCTCTCCTAGCAGGTACGCAGTGGTACTCGTGGTTTTGGTTTGCATTTCCTGATGACTAATAATGTTTAGCATCGTTTCATGTGCTCATTGGGCATACGTAGATACTCTTTGAGAAATGTCTGTTCATTCCTTTGCCCATTTTAAAATTGTATTTCTTCAAATTTTGGAGGTGTAAGAGTTCTTTATGTATTCTAGATTCAAGTCCCTTATCAGTTAAATGGTTGGCAAGTATTTTCTCTCATTCTGTGATCATGCCCTCTGAAGCACAAAAGTTTTAGATTTTGATGTACCTACAATTTTTTTTTCTTTTGTTATCTAAGAAACACTGCTTTTACCAGTGTCAAGAGGATTTATACTTTTGTTTTCGTCCAAGGATGCTATTGTTTTAGCTCTTACCTCTAGGTTTCAGATCCATTTTTAGTTAAGTTTTGTATGTAATGTGAAGTAGGGAAAAATAAAAGGAATTCTTTTTTTATACCTACTTGTATCCTGTGATATTGCTAACCTTATTAGATCTAGTAGTTTGGTGGTTTTGTTTATTTCTTCCACATAGACAATTATGTTATTTCAGATAACAACAGTTAGGGTTTTTACTAGTAATCTGGTATCTTTTCTTTGTCCTGTTGTGTTGACTGGGACCTCTATTATAACCAACAGGACTGAGGGAGGACACCCTTGTCTTCACCTGAGCCTGTGAAGAAAGGATTGTCTTTTACCGTCAAGTCTAATGTTAGGTTTATTTATTTATTTTGCTTTTTGAGAACATATATTATTATCTCTCCCCCCATTTCTGTCTTTTTTGCATTTTGGAGTTTTCTTAGTGGAGATTTGTGTTTCAGTCTGGTGTCATATTCCTTTTGACTGAAGAGTCTTCTTTAAGTCCTTGAGGCATGCATCTGATATGGGTTGCTCCTTTCTACTTTTATTTGTCTGAGAAACTTTCACCAGTTTTATTTTTTTTCCTGTGGTACTTTAAAGATATCTCTCTACTATCTCCCAGGGTAATTTTTGGGGGTGGGTGGGTGTTATTCTGGGTTTTCACTGCTGCTACAGGTAGCACTTCTTTAGTTGCTGGGAGTAGGGGCTACTGTCTAGTTGAGGTGAGCAGGCTTCTTGTTGCAGTGACTTCTCTCATTGTGGAACTCGGGCTCTGGGGCACAGGGGCTTTAGTAGTTGTGCCTCATGGGCTCTATAGTTGCGGCTCCGAGGCTCCAGAGCACAGGCTACAATAGTTGTGGCTCACGGGCTTAGTCGCTCTGCAGCATGTGGGATCTTCCCAGATCAGGGATCAAACCTGTGTCTCCGGCATTGGCAGATGAACTCTTCACCACTGAGCCACCAGGGAAGCCCCCAGGGTAATATTTGATGAGAAACTTTTGTCTTTGTTTCTCTGTATACAGTGTGTTTTTTCTCATCTCCTTATTTTGATTTTCGGCAGTTTGATTATGCTGTGTTTAGGTGATTTTTTAAAACGATATATACATTGCTTGAGTTTATGGAGATGAAATTCAAGTACTACACACACCCTACAATAATTCTTATCTGTGGTAGTTTTTTTCTATAAGTTGTTGGAAATACTGAATTGAATTAGCAAATACCGAAACACTGATTACTTAAGGGAAATGCGTGGTTTGGTTCCTAATGAGCCTCTAGTTGCAATATTTTCATTAACTGATATATGACCTTGCTTTATATATGTTTCTGTTAAAAGACATCTTATTTATTATATACTGTTGATGTATTATCATTGAACTCATGGCCGACAGGACCATAACTCATGCCTGGACCAAGCTTATTTCAGTGTTTTTTTCTGTGAGACATATCACAGCTTTTTGTGCTTAGGAGCACCAGACAGCACTTCAGCAATGCTCTTTGGGACCCTTTTAAACAGTAAAATCAACAAGAAGCACAAAGATGCAACAAATGTGATACTAAGTAGAACTCAGACCAGACACTTGTTTGCATTATGAGAACTGACACAGAGCCCCTCCCTCCACCACAACTGGGAGGCACTTGCATGTTGAGTGACTCAGATTTTTCACTGCTCTGCAGGCCTTCATGAGTGACTGTGAAAGCACTGCAGAGACCGATTTGGCAAAGAAAATTACAAGTACGTTTTAGGGAGCAGACAAATTCACAAGTACAGAATCTGCAGATCATGAGGAGGGAGAGTGTACATCCCTTCACAAATATATAAAGTAAACATGCATATATACACATTCAAACGTATGTCCATGCATATGTGCATACACACACACATTTCATTCGCCCCAGGTAAAGCTGTGTTAGAGTAGAAACTTAAGCCTTATTAACACTGGAGTTGAGAACTCTTTGTGCCAACTTTTGCATGAATGCTACTGGAATGGGTTAGCATTCTTCCTCTGCCTTAGCATTTTCTCTGAGTGTGTTTACTTATGTATGCCTATTATGTGTCTCTACACGCATCTGCATTGGTGATGGTAACTTGTTTACTAAACACATAGTTGAATGTCAGCTGCTGGTGCTGTGTTAGGGCCTGGGAACAGAAGTGTGAGCAAGGCCCCCGTGATCCTGCCTGATGGAGCAGGAGCAAGACTGGTGATGGGGGTGGTGACAGGTCAAAACAAAATAAATAACACAACGACAGAGTGGGGGTGGGGGGAGATGATCAAAAGCAAGCAAGGAGGACGTTGAGCTGGAGAAGGGAGGTTGTGGTGGCCAGGGAAGGCCGTGGCTCAGAGGAAGGATTCTGTCTTATTCCTTATTCTGTCAGTATTCAGTGCTTAGGAATTAACCCGATTTGTGCTGGGATTCTTGTATTTTTTATTTTAAAAATTATTAATGATCATATACTAAAAGTATGATGCATAAATTTGTTTTTAAGAGAAAAAACTGTTACAATTTTTTTTCTGATTCTATGAGAGGGATAGAGTTTTTGTTTGGTTTTGTTTTTTCCCTTTTGCACAGTATTTATAGTCCAAAGTTGTCTCCTTTTAATGAGAAGTATAGGATGCAGGAGAAGATTCTTCTTAACAATTTAGGATTTTACATGTTTTGTCAGAATTAGATTGTATGGCCTTTGCTATGATTTTGAGTATTTAAGGTATTCTGGAGTTTTTACCTGAATTCTCCAAATTGTTAAGGGTGTGGCTTATTTCTCATATTTTAAAGGCAGGACCATTGTGGTGCTTTCAAGAAATATTTTACTTGCAACTTTTCAGAAGAAATCATAAATGATAAAAATGTCTGACTTTTGAGATGGAAGCTCATTTCCTATTTTTGTAATATAAGTGTGGAATGTAGCTTGGGCTCAGGTTGGTGTGTTATGAAAATGATGCATAGTTCACATCCGATGCAAGTATTTACTTGATTTGGTTTTTTCTTGATACTAGGTTAAATGGGCCAGGGAAAATTATCATCATAACATCGGCTCTCCGTATTCCTTGCGCTTAGCTTCTGCTGATGTCAGTGGGAAGATCGTCGTTTGGGATGTCGCAGCAGGAGTGCCTCAGTGTGAGATCCAGGAGCATGCCAGGCCTGTTCAGGGTGAGGAGGTCTCCACTCTGCCGCGCGTCTGCATAACACGCTGACTCTGAGAGCAGTTGGTTTTCTTCCTATTCATTTAATTTTGTCATTTTTCAGTGAACTCTTGATTGTGTTTAGCCTGTTCTGCTGATCTGAATCTACCTTTCTTCTCCTTATCAATACTCTTCTGGGCTTATTTCCTTAAATCTCAGTTGATTTGTGCTTTGGTAAAATGCATTAATTTCAACCTTGCCGTCAGTTGAGCATGATGAGAAAAATTGAGCTCCTCAAATGGTCTTGTAAATCTAAGCTTTAAGTAAACTTGCCTGAACTGCTCTTTTGAATTAGCCTGCAGTACTTACTTTCTGCTAATAGAGATAAAATGTTATTCTCATTTTCATATATCAATAGATCACTTGTTTGCTTTCTTATGTTACTGACCTATAATCAGTACAGTATTCCTGACTCTAGACTTTAAAACCTTTTTATTCTTTAAGATTGAGAGGGATAGAGTTTTTGTTTGGTTTTGTTTTTTCCCTTTTGCACAGTATTTATAGTCCAAAGTTGTCTCCTTTTAATGAGAAGTATAGGATGCAGGAGAAGATTCTTCTTAACAATTTAGGATTTTACATGTTTTGTCAGAATTAGATTGTATGGCCTTTGCTATGATTTTGAGTATTTAAGGTATTCTGGAGTTTTTACCTGAATTCTCCAAATTGTTAAGGGTGTGGCTTATTTCTCATATTTTAAAGGCAGGACCATTGTGGTGCTTTCAAGAAATATTTTACTTGCAACTTTTCAGAAGAAATCATAAATGATAAAAATGTCTGACTTTTGAGATGGAAGCTCATTTCCTATTTTTGTAATATAAGTGTGGAATGTAGCTTGGGCTCAGGTTGGTGTGTTATGAAAATGATGCATAGTTCACATCCGATGCAAGTATTTACTTGATTTGGTTTTTTCTTGATACTAGGTTAAATGGGCCAGGGAAAATTATCATCATAACATCGGCTCTCCGTATTCCTTGCGCTTAGCTTCTGCTGATGTCAGTGGGAAGATCGTCGTTTGGGATGTCGCAGCAGGAGTGCCTCAGTGTGAGATCCAGGAGCATGCCAGGCCTGTTCAGGGTGAGGAGGTCTCCACTCTGCCGCGCGTCTGCATAACACGCTGACTCTGAGAGCAGTTGGTTTTCTTCCTATTCATTTAATTTTGTCATTTTTCAGTGAACTCTTGATTGTGTTTAGCCTGTTCTGCTGATCTGAATCTACCTTTCTTCTCCTTATCAATACTCTTCTGGGCTTATTTCCTTAAATCTCAGTTGATTTGTGCTTTGGTAAAATGCATTAATTTCAACCTTGCCGTCAGTTGAGCATGATGAGAAAAATTGAGCTCCTCAAATGGTCTTGTAAATCTAAGCTTTAAGTAAACTTGCCTGAACTGCTCTTTTGAATTAGCCTGCAGTACTTACTTTCTGCTAATAGAGATAAAATGTTATTCTCATTTTCATATATCAATAGATCACTTGTTTGCTTTCTTATGTTACTGACCTATAATCAGTACAGTATTCCTGACTCTAGACTTTAACTGAGTAGCTCTCTTGACTGGGTGAATCTTTTAAATGACTGTTAAAAAAAAAAAAAGAAAAACTTATTGACTGCTTACTCTACCACTGAACTAGATCTTCATCTCTTTATAGTTGTGAAAAAGCATGCAATTCTGTAAAGTCCCATTAAGTAATTCAACATAAACTTCAGGAGAACCTGACATTGATCATGGCTAGAACAATCTTTGACATAAATTTTTAATAAGTGAATAGTGTAAATTGCCATGTATTTTCTTTGAAGTAATATTTCAGATTACTTGGAAGTGTTGACCTCTAGGTTTTAATGTTCAGACAGCTCATTTTTATGTAAAATGAGCTTTTCCTCTCCATCTTGATAGATATATACATATATGCATCGTTGGGGTGGGGGTTGCTTCCCTGGTGGTCCAGTGGGTAAGGACACTGCCTTGCAGTGCAAGGGGCGCCGGTTCGATCCCTGGCCTGGGAAGATCCCACGTGCTGCAGAGCGGCTGGACTGATGTGTCCAGTTACCGAGCCGGAGCTCTGGAGCGCATGCGCCCAGAGCCGGTGCTCTGCGACAACAGAGGCCACTGTGATGGGAGGCCCACACGGGCCAAAGAACAAAAATGGATGAAAATAGATAAATGAAAGACCAATAGAAGTGGCCTGCCCGCCCCCCTCCGTCCCCAACCCACCCCACCCCCAAGAAAAGGAGGGGGAAGGTTAAGATATTAAGGGTTATAGAAACACATATACACCACTAGATAGCAGGGTCACGTTAGCCAGGTGTCGGAATGTGGGTGTTCTGAACTTTGCCTGTGTTCATCTGGTCTTGCAGATGTCCAGTGGTTATGGAATCAGGATGCTTCCCGAGATTTACTGCTGGCCATCCATCCACCAAATTACATTGTGCTCTGGAATGCAGATACAGGCACCAAACTCTGGAAGAAGAGCTACGCAGATAACATCCTTTCTTTTTCTTTTGATCCTTTTGATCCCTCCCATTTAACTTGTGAGTACTGGTTTCTTTTAGAAAATGAACTGAGGTATTTGTGATATATGTTACAAATATATACGTATTTGTAATGCTGTATATGTAAGGCACCCTCCCCCCCCCTCCCCTCCCCGGCCGTCATACATCTTAGAGTGTTAGAGTAAGAAGCACATCTAGTTATATCTTTTCAGCCCATAGTACAGATACTAAATCATAACCCATCGCTTTTGCAAGAATTCTGATGATTAGAAATTTAAATCAGCACGTTAGACCTTCACTGTGTGGAATTTGTAATCAGAATTAGATTAGTCAGAGAAGGCGTGAGTTGCTGTGTTGTTCTAATTCAGACCTAATTAAATTTTTCTCTGGGAACATCAAAAGAACCTGAGTCCAGGGTTTCACTTAGTCTGTGGCCAAATTCATTTCTTCTTCAAAATATTGTTCTAATTCAGTCCAAGCCTTTTGGGTGCCATAAACAGATGCTTGTCAGGAACAGACTAAGTCCATGGGAGCTTTTGCTTGCAGAGACTGTTTTTGCCAATATACTTTTAATATTTTGCTGAGCTACAGATCAAAAACTAGATTCTAGAGAGATGACTGAATTATTTAGAAAATATTTTTTATTCCGTTATCCAGCAGATATTTCTTAAGCTATTACTGTATGCCAAGAGTGTTCTGGGGAGCCTGGAATATATCTGTGGACCTAGACGAGGATTCTTGTCTTCATAAAGCTTGCAGTCTAGTGAGCAAGAATCAGGCAGTAAACTGTGAACATAATGAATTAAGACACGAATGTATTAGGAGGTTATAAGTGGTATAAAGAAGTCAAACAAGATAAAGGGAGTGGAGGTGGCTTGTTGACTTAGATAAAGTGTAGGTAGGCTTCCTTTTGATATTTGATGAACGACTTGAAAGAGGTAAGGGAATTAACCATGGTAAAGAATGTTGTCCCTGCATTTGACTGACCCACCAGTTCTAACTGGTGTCTACCAACACTTACTGAGGGGTGTGTGAGCTGAAGGAGGGAGCGAAGGGCGGAAAAGTAGAAACTAAAAATGGGAGACGCAGCTGTATAAATAATTAGCATACAGTGTGCTTAGGCTTTGTGTGTGTAAATGTGTGTACTTGTGCATGTGTGCACTCACTCACTAGGTTGCTATGGAAGGCAGTGCTGAGGGGGCGGGCCTAGCTGGCAGAACCAGGGAGTGGGGACCTCACAGAAGGAGGCAGTGATGGGACCTGGAGGGATGTCTTCTATAATCTGAAAAGGAGACGAAGCTTCAGGTTAATTGGCTGCATGTCTATAATTTGGGTGATGAAACACTGGATTTCAAAGTGTGAGTTGAACTAACATCTGTGATTTTCTCATTGCATGTGCTGGAGTTGTCATAATTCTTGAATACTTTGTTCCCTGTGTTTAAAACAGCCTCGCTCAATGCCAGGAACCAGGGTAGAGAAGGTTTTTTTGATCAGATAGGTGTTAGTATTAGTCAGCCCCAGTTTTGAGGGAGATTATTTTTTCAGTCATAAAAATACATAAAACGTTTGTTTCCTGTACACTTAGAAAAGCTGTTGGGACTTTTACTCTCGATATAGAGAGAAAAAGAACACTCTGCATATCCCAAGCTTCAATCTGACACTCCAGAAGAAAAGGAAATATATTTAGACAGAATAGCTCATGATAATGATACAAAATTAGTGTCAACAAGTTAAATATTTGAACTTGCCAAGTGTGGTATGCAGAACCTTGTCTTTGGCTTCCTTTTTTTTTCTATGAATTTTATATTCTGAATGTCTTTGGATTTTGAAGTTATGAAATATAATGAGGAAAGAGGTTTCTGATGAAAGTCTGTGCTCTGAATTTATTTGGAAGAACAAACATTTGCTCTTTTTGCCAGTAACCTTCTGGTATCTTTTTAATATAAAACATTAATTTAGAGTCAAACAAGATAAAGGGAAGTGGGAGTGGAGGTGGCTTGTTGACTTAGATAAAGTGTAGGTAGGCTTCCTTTTGATATTTGATGAACGACTTGAAAGAGGTAAGGGAATTAACCATGGTAAAGAATGTTGTCCCTGCATTTGACTGACCCACCAGTTCTAACTGGTGTCTACCAACACTTACTGAGGGGTGTGTGAGCTGAAGGAGGGAGCGAAGGGCGGAAAAGTAGAAACTAAAAATGGGAGACGCAGCTGTATAAATAATTAGCATACAGTGTGCTTAGGCTTTGTGTGTGTAAATGTGTGTACTTGTGCATGTGTGCACTCACTCACTAGGTTGCTATGGAAGGCAGTGCTGAGGGGGCGGGCCTAGCTGGCAGAACCAGGGAGTGGGGACCTCACAGAAGGAGGCAGTGATGGGACCTGGAGGGATGTCTTCTATAATCTGAAAAGGAGACGAAGCTTCAGGTTAATTGGCTGCATGTCTATAATTTGGGTGATGAAACACTGGATTTCAAAGTGTGAGTTGAACTAACATCTGTGATTTTCTCATTGCATGTGCTGGAGTTGTCATAATTCTTGAATACTTTGTTCCCTGTGTTTAAAACAGCCTCGCTCAATGCCAGGAACCAGGGTAGAGAAGGTTTTTTTGATCAGATAGGTGTTAGTATTAGTCAGCCCCAGTTTTGAGGGAGATTATTTTTTCAGTCATAAAAATACATAAAACGTTTGTTTCCTGTACACTTAGAAAAGCTGTTGGGACTTTTACTCTCGATATAGAGAGAAAAAGAACACTCTGCATATCCCAAGCTTCAATCTGACACTCCAGAAGAAAAAGGAAATATATTTAGACAGAATAGCTCATGATAATGATACAAAATTAGTGTCAACAAGTTAAATATTTGAACTTGCCAAGTGTGGTATGCAGAACCTTGTCTTTGGCTTCCTTTTTTTTTCTATGAATTTTATATTCTGAATGTCTTTGGATTTTGAAGTTATGAAATATAATGAGGAAAGAGGTTTCTGATGAAAGTCTGTGCTCTGAATTTATTTGGAAGAACAAACATTTGCTCTTTTTGCCAGTAACCTTCTGGTATCTTTTTAATATAAAACATTAATTTAGAGTGCAGAGCGTGGAGGCCTCTGATGAATTGTAATGGACCACCTGTTTAACTTGGAGAACATTCCCGTTATGTTATGACTGCATAACACTGCCAGTTCTTTATTATTAAAATTATCATTACCTTCCTCTCAAAATTGTATTGGAATAAAACTCTGTGCTAAACCTGATTAAACTTTAATCGAGTTTTGCTTCTCTCGATCTAGTACTCACCAGCGAGGGCGTTGTATTCATCTCAGACTTCTCTCCATCCCAGCCTCCCTCAGGCCCTGGGAGAAAAGTTTATATCTCCAGCCCTCATGCGAGCCCAGCGCACCACAAGCTGGCTGCAGCCGCAGGGGCCAAGAAGGCGCTTAATAAAGTGAAAATCTTAATCACTCAAGAGAAACCGAGGTGAGTTACAAGTGTGAAACTGACAGCAACATTCACGGATTTACTCAGCATGTATCTATCATCTGCTTATGAAAACATCATTTTGGAGATGTAGTAAGATTGATTTTCTTCTTCATGTTACCCTTTTTTGTTTTTGATTTTGAATTTATAAGATAAAAAATGTATTTTGTTTTCTCCCTTCAGGAGAGATTTAGCATTTAAACGATTCCTTTGTTTCCAGTAATGGAGTAGACAACCCCCACTGATTTTCACAGATGAACATTTTTGACTTCTGAAAATGAGAGATCCAGATTCTAAGATTGGGGCCACTGAATATATTAAGAATTGGGGAACAGAAACTGGATATTCATTTTAAATACATTTTCCTAATGTAAATGCTGTGTAATTTCATTAGCCAGTAAAATACGGGTATTTTTCTTCTGAATGCAGAGGTGTTTCCCATAGTGGTTAAGGACCAAGATTCCTGGGTAAGCTGTAACTCTGTGACTCAGGGTGTACTTGAATCTTGCTCACATTTCACTCGCCCTTTATCCGAGGTGGAGTTTTACAGGATTTCTTTCATAGGGTTGTTGTAAAGATTAATTGGTACAGAAACTTAAGTCCTTATCCTAGTGTCTGATATTTAATAAACACTCTTTTAGTAAATGCTAGCTATTTTTATTTCAGAAATTTTAACTCAATAAAATTTTATTTAGAAGGACTAATTTTATTCTTTAAAAATAGATTTCTGTTGTTTTTCATAGTGCTGTGTGTTTTTTTTTAATGTTTTTATTGCTTTGGCAGTTTTTTTAGCATTCACTTCAAAAATGCAGAGATTATTCTATCTAGACTTTGGGAGTAATTATCTGAAAAATATATGGTAAAGTACACATTGCTTTGCCAAATGCATTCTATGTATATGTGAATAGGAGTTTTATATATTAAACCATAGCCTAGTTAAATTTATCCTTAATTAATCTCCCACCTTGTGCCAAAATAATTTAAGATTGCTCTTTAAATATTTTGGGAACTTTTTATTTCCTTCGCAGTGATTCTGTGTCATAATTACAGTTTTATAAGTTATGACTTTGTTGTTTTTGTTCAGTCACTAAGTTGTGTCCACCACTTTGTGATCCCATGAACTGCAGCATGCCAGGCTTCTCTGTCCATCACTATTCCCTCAGTTTGCATATGTGAATCGTATGTTCATCAATATGAGGAAATTTAGTCTCACATTGTTTTAAATATGTCGCTTCAGCTCACCCAACTGGGGAATGCACAGCCAGAATTTTAACGCAATCTACATCCTTCTCTCTAGTCCTCTAATCTAACTTTATTGTGAATTTAAAAACCTTTTAATAAAATTATTATGTAAAAAGAAGATGTAAATGATTACATGCCCATTCCTGAATAGATATAAATTTATTATAAATATGAAGTAATTGAATATATACAACAATCACAAATTACTAAAATGATTTTTGAGACTCTTTTAACACTCTTTACAATCCTCATATCATTTCATCTCTTTTATTTCACACAGAAGAAAATGCTGCGGTAAGTGAATAAAATACCCAGCTTTGTTTCACAGAAGCTTTAGGATGGCTGACGAGTGAATGGAGTCAGGGTAGAGGACTTGCTCAAGGCCAGACATTGTCCGTTGACTTCTGATCCAGTTGCCTAGCCCTGATTAGTCTAAATGCTTCTGTTTTAATCCCAAGGCCTCACTTCAGCAGTCTGTCTAGTACTTCTGATTACAAAATAAATAAATAAAGCTACTGTCTCCTGAGTGCTATCTAGTATTGTCACTTACCCATCTCAA
The DNA here is from genome assembly GCA_022376925.1 of Tragulus kanchil. Lineage (NCBI taxonomy): Eukaryota > Metazoa > Chordata > Mammalia > Artiodactyla > Tragulidae > Tragulus > Tragulus kanchil. Next base: position 167,233,652 of record JAIOJX010000005.1, read on the forward strand.
AGCATAGACTTACTGTTACTAGTTTACTTTAAAGTTTTAAAGATTTCGAAATGTCTCTCTCTCCAGCCTATAAGATGTTATTGTCGTAATTTGGATTTTGGCACAAAGAAGAGGTCTGAGTTTTAGATGCTAGCCCATGTTGGTCATTTCCAGAGACAGTTGTACATTTTCATTGATGGTTTTTATGTGAAAAGTATAAAATTCAATCCTTTTTTCGCCTTTACTGATGTGAATGAAGTCTGATTTTTTTTTTTAAACTAAAGTATAGCTGATTTACAATGCAGTATTAGTTTCTGGCATACAGCAAAGGGATTCAGTCAAAATAGCATATTATATATTCTTTTTGTATTCTTTTCCAGTATGGTTTATTATAGGCTCCTGATTCTAGTTCCCCCTGCCATACAGTAGGACCTTGTTTATCTGTCTCATATATAGTAGTTTGTATCTGCTAATCCCAAACTATTAGTTTATCCCTCTCCCCCTGCCTTTGATAACCATAAATTTGTTCACATGCCTGTGAGTCTGTAGTCTGTTTCGTAAATAAGTTCATTAGTGCGTCTGACTCATTTCTTGATGCCTAAAGTAAATGTTTGCTTTTTCCAGTGCTGAATTCATAACTCTCAATGATTGCCTTCAGTTGGCATACCTGCCTTCCAAAAGGAATCACATGTTGCTACTCTATCCTCGAGAGATTTTAATCCTCGACCTTGAGGTGAATCAGACAGTGGGTGTGATTGCAATAGAGCGAACAGGAGTTCCTTTTCTGCAGGTATCTACAAGTTAAAATCACCAAAAATTGCTTACAAATTACATGAAGAAAAACCATAATCTTGCAGAAGTACTTAGTTTCATTTTTTTTTTCTATTTATTTAAAGATTAACAGTATTATTTTGCATTTCTTATTGTACTGCACTTTTCTTTTTTTAAAAATAAGTCCTTTACTGCTAGATCTTTTTAAATTTTTTTGGCCATTTCTATAGATCTTTCATTCATTTATCTTTGTTCTTTGGCCTGTGTGGGCCTCCCATCACAGTGGCCTCTCTTGCTGCAGAGCACCGGCTCTGGGCGCATATGCTCCAGAGCTCCAGCTCAGTAGTTGGACACATCGGTCCAGCAACTCTGTGGCACGTGGGATCTTCCCAGGCCAGGGATCGAACCGGCGCCCCTTGCACTGCAAGGTGGTGTCCTTACCCACTGGACCACCAGGGAAACCCTGTACTGCACTTTTGATAGGTTTGATTTAATCCTAGAAATTCTTCTGTCAGATCTGGAGATGGGTACTGAACTATTAAAGTTACATGGATAAAGACAAGTTTTTTAGGATTATTGATGGATTTGTTAAAAAAGTTCATTTAATTTTAAAGTTAGGGGATAATATGTGTTTTTTTGTTTTGCCTTTTGCCTGTGGTCTCTAAATATGAATTTATAAGTCTTACTATATATACTGTTAAAATCTATTGTTTTTAAAAATAAATACATCATTTATTTAAAGGTCATACCGTGCTTTCAACGTGATGGCTTATTTTGCCTACATGAAAATGGCTGTATAACCTTACGTGTTCGAAGATCCTACAATAGTATTTTCACCACTTCAAGTGAGGAACCAGGTGAGTTTATATGTCACAATAATGTTATATATTGTGTTTTTCTTCAGAATTATTTTATAAAGCTTCATGTGGCAAATACTAGCCAAAGCATGGAGTTAATGATAATCTTTGTCCTAAGATAATAGAATACTGTTATAACACGAGGCTTAAGAAAGCCCAAGCCCAAGATAATCTCTAGGTGTTACAACAGTGCACCTCCTGAATGCAACAAAGGCAGTCGTATTTTGTAATCCCTTCTTGATTGTATCTATGAGCCAAGTGGATGTTATTTTTCATGACTGTTTCTTTAGCACAAGTCCAGCCTTATATATACCTTTATTATTATTATTTTCCTTTTAATCTTGCAGGTCTTTTCATTTTTTTTCTATTTATTTAAAGATTAACAGTATTATTTTGCATTTCTTATTGTACTGCACTTTTCTTTTTTTAAAAATAAGTCCTTTACTGCTAGATCTTTTTAAATTTTTTTTTCCATTTCTATAGATCTTTCATTCATTTATCTTTGTTCTTTGGCCTGTGTGGGCCTCCCATCACAGTGGCCTCTCTTGCTGCAGAGCACCGGCTCTGGGCGCATATGCTCCAGAGCTCCAGCTCAGTAGTTGGACACATCGGTCCAGCAACTCTGTGGCACGTGGGATCTTCCCAGGCCAGGGATCGAACCGGCGCCCCTTGCACTGCAAGGTGGTGTCCTTACCCACTGGACCACCAGGGAAACCCTGTACTGCACTTTTGATAGGTTTGATTTAATCCTAGAAATTCTTCTGTCAGATCTGGAGATGGGTACTGAACTATTAAAGTTACATGGATAAAGACAAGTTTTTTAGGATTATTGATGGATTTGTTAAAAAAGTTCATTTAATTTTAAAGTTAGGGGATAATATGTGTTTTTTTGTTTTGCCTTTTGCCTGTGGTCTCTAAATATGAATTTATAAGTCTTACTATATATACTGTTAAAATCTATTGTTTTTAAAAATAAATACATCATTTATTTAAAGGTCATACCGTGCTTTCAACGTGATGGCTTATTTTGCCTACATGAAAATGGCTGTATAACCTTACGTGTTCGAAGATCCTACAATAGTATTTTCACCACTTCAAGTGAGGAACCAGGTGAGTTTATATGTCACAATAATGTTATATATTGTGTTTTTCTTCAGAATTATTTTATAAAGCTTCATGTGGCAAATACTAGCCAAAGCATGGAGTTAATGATAATCTTTGTCCTAAGATAATAGAATACTGTTATAACACGAGGCTTAAGAAAGCCCAAGCCCAAGATAATCTCTAGGTGTTACAACAGTGCACCTCCTGAATGCAACAAAGGCAGTCGTATTTTGTAATCCCTTCTTGATTGTATCTATGAGCCAAGTGGATGTTATTTTTCATGACTGTTTCTTTAGCACAAGTCCAGCCTTATATATACCTTTATTATTATACCTTTTGACTTTTCGTCTGCTTTAGGAAGAAATGTCCTAAACCTGTTACTTCTGTGGTTAAATGACATAGGTTAGTAAGTCCAGGGCACTCAGTTCTCAGTTTCAGTCTTACCCTGGAGAGTAAAACTATTGTTTTTTATGAAATGATGTACCATGTAAGGGTGCAAGTGACTTTTATGTCTTTGATGAAGTACAGCTCGTTTCAGACTTACTGTAGACCACAGGAAATTTTGATGGGCTGCAGTGAAAAGTGAAAGTCAAGTCGCTCTGTCATGTCCATCCCTTTGGGAGTCCATGGACAAGCCGTGGAATTCTCCAGGCAACAATACTGGAGTGGGTAGCCGTTCCCTCCTCCAGGGGAGCTTCCCAACCCAGGGATCAAACCCAGGTCTCCCGCACGGCAGGCGGATTCTTTACTAGCTGAGCTGCCAGGGAAGCCCAACACAGCTCAGGATTTAATCATATATCACTGGTGACCCTTTTTCAAAGGATTTTCTTCATTTTACAAAAGTTAAATAAGTTATTTTGGTAATAATTGTTATTTTGAAAATTAATCACTAAGTAAATTATCTTATACTCTGAAGAAATTAGTAATTGTAAAAACAGGGAAGCCATTTTTGACCGACTTTGCATTAATGAAGGGATGATAACCCTTTTTGATTGAGTTATTTACATTGAAGCAGGCAGCAGTGACATTAATATGGTTGCTTTCTAATATTTAAAGCAAACAATACTCTGTTAAGACCCAGATCCTGTCCAGGAGCTTACCTATGACCTACGAAGCCAGTGTGATGCAATCAGGGTGACAAAGACTGTCCGTCCCTTCAGTGTGGTGTGCTGTCCTGTCAATGAGAATGCGGCCGCCCTCGTGGTGAGCGACGGCAGGGTCATGATATGGGAACTGAAGTCAGCGGTTTGCAGTCGGAGTTCACGGAGCAGGTAGATGAACCAGTAGGGTCTCTTATTTTTTTTTGTTTTGCTTTGTTTCTCCCCTTTTATAGCTCTGGAATTGTATAAAATTAGCAGGGCCTTTTTAAGTTTAAAATTGATCATTAAGACTTTAGATTATTAGGGGATTATGCATACCTACTAGTGATATTTCACCTGTGGGTTAGATTAAGGAATAGTGTAAGAATGGATAGAATACTGTGACCTAAAGTTAGTAATTGGAGTTAGTAACATGTGATGTGGGCTTAAAGGTCTAAGAACTGCCTAATTATTGTACCTTTGCAGTGGCTCTGGCCTGTCGCCTTTATATTCACCAGTGTCTTTCTGTGGAATTCCTGTGGGAGTCCTCCGGAGTAAACTCCCGGACCTCTCCTTAGATAACATGATTGGTAAGCTGCTTCTCCCCACCCCCAACTTTCATGTTAGATACACTTTTTGAAGGGCAAAGTTAATATCAGCGATTGTAGTTATTATTAAGTTGAAGTTAATACTTCAGAGAACTAAACTGTATACTCATTCTTTCCTAAACAAATCAGAAGAGTGTAAAATAAATAAGATTTCTGTGGTCCCTAATCATTAGCCACTGACTGTCCCTGGGATTCTACTTGTCTGTCTCCTGTACTGGATGGTAAGACCATGAGGGTGAGACAGGCTCAACTCAACTTTCTTCCCCAGCGCTCCGCACAGGACCTTGCCCTTTCCACATGTGCAGTCTGTATTTACAGAAGGACTAAAGTAACCACACAGTATTAGAAACAATCATCTTAACTTACCAACTTACATTTTCTTATTTTCATGTTGGGAATTCTTACTTTCAACCAGTATTTATTTGCAAATAAAACATCGTTTTAAAGTTATATAGTTATTATCAGGCCGGAATATATTCAGGGAAGAATGAGGAGTCGTGGCTTCAAAATATTACATAACTAGAAATTGTGAATATGCCAAGCAAGAGTTGATGTTTGATTTATTTAAAATTGTGGCCAGTGGTTTATAAAGGATTTTATTTATCAGTATCTGTTTGTCCATAATGTAATTAAACATAGACATTGTTTACTAGGTTTTTTGTTGTTTAAATGCTGTAAAGATAAATGATATACTAAAAGGAGCACTACCTTATTAATCTTCATAATCAGAAATGACATTCATTGGGGACTTAATACTATGCTAAATGCGTGTCAAATTCTCTAAGTAATACCTCCACAACACTGAAGACTAGGTACTTTTGTTATTATTATTTCCATTTTGTATGTGTGGGAACTAAGACCCAGGAGAGATTAAAACACTTGCCGTAAACTGCACAGCCAGTGAGTGGAAATGTGAATCTAATCATCCTAATATGGAGTCTGCTTCCTGGGCTCTAATCCTGGCTTCACTGTGATCTAAGAAAGACCTGACCCTTCTATACCCCAGTATTCTCATAATTCCTGCCTTTCGTGGAATCCTTGTGCTCAGTGATGCTGACTTACATACTTAAAGTTCTTTCTTTTCACCTTCCAGTTGTAAATCCATATGAGGAAGTTCAGACACATAATTATTTTGCAAAATTTATCAGTAACACAATTTTCCAAGTTAATTGACCTTGACTGCACTTAATATAAAATGTTAAAGTGAAAAGAATTATGAACACACATGCACAAAACTAATCAGTAGTATGGAGCCCATAGGAGTTTGAAATTTTATGCCATTTAGGTACCTAAGTGATACACATTTTTGAGGGGCACAAAATGATACAGATTGTATAGCAGTTCTTGACAATGTTGTTGATTTGAAAGCATTAAATAAATAAGTCTCTGTTACTTGAAAACATTTTAATTAAAACTTTTAATTAAACTTTTAATTTGAAATTCACTGTGTACTTAGTGATAATTGAAAGCAATTCAGTTACGTACAGAGGCCTGATTTATATTCATTGAGTAAAGGCTGCTGCTTATTAAGGCCTAATCTGCCCTACTTTGTGAATCACCTCACATGGAAATGCTGGAAGAGAAATATAGTGATTTCCTGGCGTCAACTCCAAGCTGCCAAGAGTTGGTAAACATGGCACTACCTATTGCCATTGTTTTTTGTTATTAAAGATGAATATCAATTGTATGGCTTATGCTGAGTGATCATTTATTTGGATTCAATTGATGACCATTTTTTGTGTATATCTTATTAATTTTATAGTAACATTTTACTAAGACAACTTGACAAGTTTAAGAGGTTTAGTTAGAATCCCATGACCCACTCTTGAGTAATAATTTACATTTTTTCCTTTAACAATATGTGAATGCGTGTGTGTACATACACACACACACACACACACACACACGAATATGTGCTGTGCTCAGTCATGTTCAGCTCTTTGCAGCCCCATGGACTGTAGCCCACCAGGCTCCTCTGCCCATGGAATTTTCTAGACAGGAATACCAGAGTGGGGTGCTATTTCCTACTCTAGGGAATCATCCCATCTCAGATATTGAACCTGTGTCTCCTGGATTGGCAGGTGGATTCTTCACCACTAGCGCCACCCTTGAGATACATATTTTTAGATCGGTGGGGGCTCATGGGCCTAGCCATTCCAGGAGGCAGTGGTCTCAAAAGATTTCCCGCTGACTCATCACTGGCGCCATCTGCATCTGGAGTTTTCCCGCCAGACCCAGTACAGCTCCAACAAAGAAAATGCCTCTGAGCAGGAACAAGACCTTGCCCCTCCCCTGACTTGACCCTGAGCATATAAAAGCCCCCTACCCCGGCCTCTGGGCATGACTTCACTGGCCCACCTCTTGGACCCGTGAACCTCGCCACACACACACAAAGAAAGGGAAGAGATATATATATATATCTATATATATATAGATATATATATATATGGAGGAAAAATTTTATATCTGTATTAGTGAATAAAGTTTCAATTTTGTTTTACTCTTTGCATTCACACATTGTTATTATTGTTCAATCACTAAGTCATGTCCGACTCTTTGTGACCCCATGGACTGCCACACACTAGGCTTCCCTGTCTTTCACTATCTCCTTGAGTTTGTTCTTAAGGAGAATAAGGTGAGGTGGTGATACCATCCAACCATCTCACCCTCTGTCGACCCTTTCTCTCCTCCTGCCCTCAGCTTTTCCCAGAATCAGGGTCTTTTCCAATGAGTCTTCTCTTCACATCAGAGTATTGGAGCTTCAGCTTTAGCATCAGTCCTTCCAGTGAATATTCAGAGTTGATTTCCTTTAGGATTGACTGGTTTGAGGTCTTTGAATCTTTTTATTTATTTATGTACTTATTTTTGGAGGGGATGGGGTGGGAAGGGAAGGGGGCAGATGGGCCACTTCTATTGGTCTTTCATTTATCTATTTTCATCCATCTTTGTTCTTTGGCCCGTGTGGGCCTCCCATCGCCGTGGCGTCTGTTGTTGCAGAGCGCCGGCTCTGGGTGCATGTGCTCCAGAGCTCCAGCTCGGTAATTGGACACATCCGTCCAGGCGCTCGTGGCACGTGGGATCTTCCCAGGCCAGGGATCGAACCGGCGTCCCTTGCACTGCAAGGCGGTGTCCTTACCCACTGGACCACCAGGGGAAGCCCTTGAATCTTTTTATGATTACCAATTTAATCATATGTGATTATGTGCCCTCTAAAGAGCCTCAGATCAAAAAATAACCCTATAGAAAGGCAGTAAGACGGGAATGTGTTGTAATATGTCATATATGGAAACTGTTCTCTACTTTGGTTGATTTGCCTTCAATGCCCTGATACCAACAGCTTTGGCTAAAAACGGAGTTTCTTAGAGGACAAAGTCCCCTGAATTCTGGATAGCAATACTCTGGAGCAATCTACTCTTTGAGATATTCTGTGGTGCAATTGAAGTTCTGTAGGCATAGCCAGATGAGACCCTGTGCGTAGCTACAGCCCCAGAGTGCTGCATTATACCTTCTAGGCCTAAAGAGTATTTCCACTGTAAAATTCCTTTAGATTTCTATGTTATAATGAGTGTTTTTTTAATTACAAATCAGGGCAAAGTGCAGTTGCTGGGGAAGAACATCCCAAAGGCTCCATCCTGCAGGAAGTGCAGCTCAAATTCCTGCTAACAGGTCTGCTTTCAGGACTGCCCTCCCCACAGTTTGCTATCCGAATGTGCCCCCCATTGACTACAAAAAACATCAAGATGTATCAGCCATTGCTTGCTGTCGGTGAGTTCTTATTTTAATTCTTCACATCTGTTTTACATTTTAAAGACAAATAAGTTCCCTGGTTACTAGAAAATCCTTATTCTCCCTTAGAATGCTTTCAGAGGAGGGTGAGGCTAAACAAAAGTTGTGTGAATACTCATCTTGACTACTTTTTTTACCTGCCCTGTTCATCTTTGTTAGTCACCATGGTAACTCATCCACCGGACACTAGACAACAGGGATTCCGACCCCAGGGGAGTGTTTATGGAGTGTCAGGAGGACAGTCACTGTGTGATGCTGAGGTCACAATCCTTGTCTCTTCTTGGACAATCTCAAGCTCTTGCTGTGCATGTCATTCGGTTTGGGGTTGTTAACTAATAATGTGGTCAAAGTTATTAGTGCAGTAACAGCCTGGTTCCTCATTGGCTAAGAATTGTACGTTAAACCTGGTTTTATTTTGTCTAAAGTGGCTGTTGTCTTTATAAACTAAAGATTTGCCTTTTGGGTTGAAATTACGTATTTTTATGTTTTAGATTTTAGAAATTGGTCTGAGTTTCAGCTTTCTGTCACAGTTATTCCATGGTACTGTGATTAACCTGATATTTTTTACAAAGAACAAATTTTGGTTTGCTATTAAGTATATAAGGTTAAAAATTCATTTCTCTTAAATTTTGAACAGTAGCGCATTTGTTTGAAATTGTCGTCATTTTTCTTAGGATGCTGTTGGTCTGATTTCTGGCTTTTTTCCCAGAAGTTCTCTAAACATGTGATTTGTGATTCTTTTTTGTCCTAAAATGAAAACCTTGTCACATGTGTATCTTGTGGCGTATGTGTCTCAGCCTAATGGCTGGCTTGTGAGCCCTAATGGTTCATGTGTTACTGTTTCATGTGAGTGTTACTGTTTGGCAGTATTCTTATTTTCCCATTTTTTTCCATTATCATCTTTTGAAAGTGATTTGAATTTTAAGGTTCAGTGGTCTGTGTTTACAGGCGTCCAGATTTATATAAATGCAGATAGATGTTTAATTTTGCTCTAGAAACTGTTGATTCATATTAAGCCTGTCATTGAAATTTCAGTTGGGATTTGTCAGTGTACATAGATTGTCCATCTCTGATGCTTGCTGTCGGTGAGTTCTTATTTTAATTCTTCACATCTGTTTTACATTTTATAGACAAATAAGTTCCCTGGTTACTAGAAAATCCTTATTCTCCCTTAGAATGCTTTCAGAGGAGGGTGAGGCTAAACAAAAGTTGTGTGAATACTCATCTTGACTACTTTTTTTACCTGCCCTGTTCATCTTTGTTAGTCACCATGGTAACTCATCCACCGGACACTAGACAACAGGGATTCCGACCCCAGGGGAGTGTTTATGGAGTGTCAGGAGGACAGTCACTGTGTGATGCTGAGGTCACAATCCTTGTCTCTTCTTGGACAATCTCAAGCTCTTGCTGTGCATGTCATTCGGTTTGGGGTTGTTAACTAATAATGTGGTCAAAGTTATTAGTGCAGTAACAGCCTGGTTCCTCATTGGCTAAGAATTGTACGTTAAACCTGGTTTTATTTTGTCTAAAGTGGCTGTTGTCTTTATAAACTAAAGATTTGCCTTTTGGGTTGAAATTACGTATTTTTATGTTTTAGATTTTAGAAATTGGTCTGAGTTTCAGCTTTCTGTCACAGTTATTCCATGGTACTGTGATTAACCTGATATTTTTTACAAAGAACAAATTTTGGTTTGCTATTAAGTATATAAGGTTAAAAATTCATTTCTCTTAAATTTTGAACAGTAGCGCATTTGTTTGAAATTGTCGTCATTTTTCTTAGGATGCTGTTGGTCTGATTTCTGGCTTTTTCCCAGAAGTTCTCTAAACATGTGATTTGTGATTCTTTTTTGTCCTAAAATGAAAACCTTGTCACATGTGTATCTTGTGGCGTATGTGTCTCAGCCTAATGGCTGGCTTGTGAGCCCTAATGGTTCATGTGTTACTGTTTCATGTGAGTGTTACTGTTTGGCAGTATTCTTATTTTCCCATTTTTTTCCATTATCATCTTTTGAAAGTGATTTGAATTTTAAGGTTCAGTGGTCTGTGTTTACAGGCGTCCAGATTTATATAAATGCAGATAGATGTTTAATTTTTGCTCTAGAAACTGTTGATTCATATTAAGCCTGTCATTGAAATTTCAGTTGGGATTTGTCAGTGTACATAGATTGTCCATCTCTGAATGGCAGTATATCTAATTCGTCAGTTAGGATTTTATTAAATTCTTGGAATAAATTACTTCTTGGGATAGCTAGATAACAAGAGCTGAGTCAGATTCTGAGCATCCAGTGTAGAATAGGCTGTATTGTACTGCCGGATAGTCAATAGTGAGTCATTTATTGAATTTAGTATAGTAGCAGAGTAAAAGCAAAAAATGTAAGTGCGTGAAGTCTTAGAGTTGTTAGGAAACAGAAGCAGAATTCAGCTGGAGTTACTTCTCCTTCTTGGGCCTGTAGATCATAGTTTCAACGTTGTCAAAATGTGCAGAATGTAGAAATCATATGATTATTATGAACATTTGCTAATTGAAAAGTTTTAGTAATTTAGATATTTTCTCAGTACCAGACCTAGAAGATACTGTGAAATAGGTGATACATGTAAAGTGTAACACTGTAGTTCTCTGGAATAGTTTTGCAAGAAACTTCTGAAGCTTTAGTTCAACAAGCTGGCTAAACTTGGAGTTTGCCTACCATTTTTACTGCTACTATTATTGTATTATTTCTACAGTCCATTGCTTTGTATGAATCCATTAATTCTGTAAGTCACGTGCAGTGAAAAAGTGATTGTGCAGCAACTTACATCGTTCACTTTTCTTGCTTAATTTATAAAAACATGTTAAAGGCTAAAACATTAATTTCTGAAGAAGGTATTCCTTTCGCAAGTGATTATGTCCCTTCTAATTAAATTTTGGACTTAATACCTAAGACTTTGAAAAGCTTTAGGCATAGGTAATCATTACAAATCATAATTCAGTAATAGTAATAACCATGTTCTTACATTGTACTGAGTGTTGTACTAGTGTTTTACACATATGTTTCTCATTTAGTCTCCAATGAATAGATTTTCAGTGCGAGCAAGAAATTTGCAGAAGTGTAGGGCAGAACCAGGGCTTAAACTTAGGCTTCTTTAACTGTAAAATCCATAGTTAGCCACTGTACTTTGCCATCTCTTTATGGTTTATTTAATGTTAAAGACAGAATAAAAAATGTTTGCAAAGAAAACTAGAAAAATCTGGTTAATGAGTTCTGCTAGGTTGACTTTTTGAGGACCAGTTTTAATAAGAAATGTTCAAAAAGCTTAAGAAAGCACATCATCACATTTTGTGTATTGAATTAGGTTTTGAAGTCTTTGAAAAATCTGTCTCAGAATTTAGGTAAGATTATAGAGTCCATGAGATGAGACCTGTTTTTGACAAGAAGGAAGACAGAGAAATATACTCTTCCTTCATACCTAGCTTGGGTTCCTTTTTATAAAAGGTAGATGCTGTAAAATGATTGAAATCTTGAGAGAAGACTCTTGTTAGATATGGAAATCCCACTAGATAATTCCCCTCGATTATGTCATTTTAACAGGTACAAGCAATGGTTCCGTTCTGGTGTACCATCTCACCAGTGGGCTGCTGCACAAGGAGTTGAGCATTCACTCATGTGAAGTCAGGTGAGTCTTATCGTTGGAATACTGAGATCATAAGCATATGGAATATCAGAAAAAAAGTCTTGTGGACTTTTCTACACTGAATACTCTGCAGTGAGGATTACTTGACTGAAAACTTTGAGTAATAGATATTCCTGTCCACCTAATGGCTGCATTCGTCCAGGATACATACTGATTGTACGTACTTTGTAAAGGACGTTGTGCAGTGGGTAATTTTTACTTTATTTCTGCTTCTTTTTTATTTCTTTTAAGGGCTGTTTTCTCACTGGATGTCACTCTTTTCCTTTGTTCCAGTTTATATAGTTTGTTTTCCATTTCTGTGAAGATCTTATAGTAGGACTTCTCATGAAAAATTTGAATAAAGTCACTTGGATTGTTAGTTAATCTCATTTTTTTGTTGTTGTTGCCTGTAAGTCATCATTTATTTTCATCCGTCTTTGTTCTTTGGCCAGTGTGGGCCTCCCATCACAGTGACCTCTCTCATTGCAGAGCACTGTCTCTGGGCACATACGCTCCAGAGTGCTGGCTCCTAATTGGACACACTGGCCCAGCCACTCTGCGGCACGTGGGATCTTCCCGTGCCAGGGATCGAACCAGTGCCCCTTGCACTGCAAGGCAGATTCTTTACCCACTGGACCACCAGAGAAGCCCAGTTAATCTCATTTTAAATTCATTTTGAGATATGACCTGTTTTATGAATTCTCTGTATGCAGAGGTATCTGAGGGAAGGCTAATAGGACAGACGAGGCCTCTTGCTTTATGTTTTAAAGTACCTACATACCACTCCAGTAAAAATTAAAAAAAAAAAAAAGTACGTATGTACGGCTCCATAGCATTGTTTTGTTTTGTTGATCACATGACTATATTCTTTTCTTTGCCCTGGTAATGACGGATTGTAAAGTTACACATGTAAAATATAAATTTATTAATCTTCCAGTATTTTTTGATGATTTTGGAACAAATGTATCAGGTTGTTTTCTCACTTCTGCACATTGTATAAATTATAGGTCTCATGTATATGTTAAAATTCTTATTTTATATGGACAAATTTTTATTGAACATGTGCAAATAAGTAAATGACATTGTAATGAAAGGTAAGAGCACTCAAGTAGAAAGTACTGTTTTGTTTCTGAACTATGAGAGGCCAGTAATAATTAAATAACATTAAAAGTTTCATTTTGCTTAACAGAAGCACATTCTACAAAATTAAGTGTTAGGCATAGCTTATGAAGAAAATGCATGAGACTTCCTTATGTAACATTAAAAATCAAGCATTAATATAATTGCAATAATGTTTTAAGCAGATAACTAATAAAATTGTTTTCCTCTGTCCTAAAATAACAGAAAATAAAATTCTTAGAGAGTCCTTAGCATATGCATTACTCTAAATAAATGCAGTTTCTGAATGGGGAAGGGTCAGTCCTTGAAGTACCACCACATTTGACTGTGATGAAAGTTTCTGAAGAGTTAGTGTTGCCTAATCGTCCGAGTGCATGACTTTGGGTACAGCACTGTGACTGCCGCCTCATGCCAGTCCCCTCCTGCGTCTCCCTGAATATATCCACATGGAGGAGTAATGCCTTCAAAAGCAGTGTCTGTCTGGATCGTTACGGCTGCTGGTCATCTCTTCTCTCTCCTTCCAAAAGTCCCTGCTGCCACTGATACCTTCTCTCTTCCTTTCCTTCCCATCTGCATTTCTTGACATCTCCCCTCCCCTTTGGCTTCTGTGTGCAGAGTTCCCTTTTATGGCAAACACCAAGCAATCAAAACTCACCATTTAATCATTATTTGTTCTAAGGATTATGTTAAATACGAATACTCTGCATTCATTATTTACTGATTCCTCACTACAACTCTATGCAGTAGGCATTACTATTATGCCAGATTTACAGAAGAAGAAACTGAGTGGTAGAGTCATCTCTGAAAATGTATATGGAGTTCAGTCTAGGCCTTTTGGACTGAGCTTCAGAACTGAGCTTGAAGCATCCATGTGCTGAATTTCCACATAAAAAAAATTCACATAGATTAGTTGGAAACAGTTTGGCAATAAAATAAAAATGTTGAGTAAGCCAAGATTAATACCAAGAATTTGGTACATGCTTTTGCAAAGTCAAGCACATTGTCATTTTTTCTGAATGTTAAAACTATTTATATGGACAAATTTTTATTGAACATGTGCAAATAAGTAAATGACATTGTAATGAAAGGTAAGAGCACTCAAGTAGAAAGTACTGTTTTGTTTCTGAACTATGAGAGGCCAGTAATAATTAAATAACATTAAAAGTTTCATTTTGCTTAACAGAAGCACATTCTACAAAATTAAGTGTTAGGCATAGCTTATGAAGAAAATGCATGAGACTTCCTTATGTAACATTAAAAATCAAGCATTAATATAATTGCAATAATGTTTTAAGCAGATAACTAATAAAATTGTTTTCCTCTGTCCTAAAATAACAGAAAATAAAATTCTTAGAGAGTCCTTAGCATATGCATTACTCTAAATAAATGCAGTTTCTGAATGGGGAAGGGTCAGTCCTTGAAGTACCACCACATTTGACTGTGATGAAAGTTTCTGAAGAGTTAGTGTTGCCTAATCGTCCGAGTGCATGACTTTGGGTACAGCACTGTGACTGCCGCCTCATGCCAGTCCCCTCCTGCGTCTCCCTGAATATATCCACATGGAGGAGTAATGCCTTCAAAAGCAGTGTCTGTCTGGATCGTTACGGCTGCTGGTCATCTCTTCTCTCTCCTTCCAAAAGTCCCTGCTGCCACTGATACCTTCTCTCTTCCTTTCCTTCCCATCTGCATTTCTTGACATCTCCCCTCCCCTTTGGCTTCTGTGTGCAGAGTTCCCTTTTATGGCAAACACCAAGCAATCAAAACTCACCATTTAATCATTATTTGTTCTAAGGATTATGTTAAATACGAATACTCTGCATTCATTATTTACTGATTCCTCACTACAACTCTATGCAGTAGGCATTACTATTATGCCAGATTTACAGAAGAAGAAACTGAGTGGTAGAGTCATCTCTGAAAATGTATATGGAGTTCAGTCTAGGCCTTTTGGACTGAGCTTCAGAACTGAGCTTGAAGCATCCATGTGCTGAATTTCCACATAAAAAAAATTCACATAGATTAGTTGGAAACAGTTTGGCAATAAAATAAAAATGTTGAGTAAGCCAAGATTAATACCAAGAATTTGGTACATGCTTTTGCAAAGTCAAGCACATTGTCATTTTTTTCTGAACGCTAAAATTTTTATTTATATTGAGGTACAGTGAGATATGGGCTTCCCCAGTGCCTTAGGGGTAAAGAATATGCCTGCAATGCAAGAGTCGTGAGTTCACTTCCTGGGTGGTGGAAGATCCCCTGAAGTAGGGCATGGCAATCGACTCCAGTGGATTTCTTGCCTGGAGAAATCCCATGGACAGAGGAACCTGGAGGACTACAGTCCATTGGGTCGAAAAGAGTCAGACATAACTACAGTGACTGAGCATGCACGCACAGTGAGAGACAGCACTAGTTTCAGATGTGCAGTGTAATAATTTACTACTCGTATATGTGGTGAAATGATCACCACAATATGGCATCTTTAATAAAGACACAGTAGCTGGTTAATTACTGAGTTATTTGCTGTAAGTAAGATGGTTATTCTGGATTGCTCAGGTCATAGATGTCACTAAGAACATGATTTACACATTATGATAATATTTGTTATTGACACCAGAATTATTTATGAAGTGTCGCTTGGGGTACCAAATAACTCTCAGGCGTATGCTACTCTTTCTGGCTAATGTTGTGAATGATCACGCAAATATGCTCATTTGTTTAATATAAATTTTCCCTATTAATTGCTCTTTTGAAGATAATTTACATTTTACATATAGAGATGGTGCTCAAGAGAATGTTAAAATACTGCTGTCTTTGTGTTTCAATTAATGTAATTATAGTATTATAATGAAAAGCCATTATGAAAATTTCACAGATGTGTTATAAAAAGTGCTGAACTTACTAGCAATAAACTCAATACCTTCTAGATACTCATATGCAAATTAAAGGCCAGTTTTTAGAAGGTTGTTTTATACTTTGTACTAAATGTGTTTTTTAAAGCCACTTAATCTTAAGTACTGCACTCTTATGCATACACATGACTAGGGACTACCTAACAACAGGTAGTTGTATCTATGTGTTTTTCAAAACTATGATGTTTTAACCAGTTATGCTTTGTAAATATGAAATATGTATTGAATCTTCCTCTATGCCTATAAACAGACAAAACCTTGGAGACTTATAATCCAGTGGAAGATACCTAGAAGTAAACAGTGGAATGGTACCTATAAGTTTTCTTAGATTATTAGAGTTCTTATATTATTAGTTGGTATCTTTTTCCAGTAGACTAAAATTACGATACTATAGCCCAGTATTCTTTTCATTGTCAAAAATTGTTAAAAATGTATGTGGCTTCCAGAGCACTGATGGACTCAGTATTGCTTTGAGTACCTTGTGTTGTTTGTGGAAAGTAAAATGATCTCCATTTTGTCTGTCTGTTAATTTGAGGAAATTAATCTCTTATCATTGTAAAACTTCAAGTCTGTTCAGAAAGCGTGTGCTCCCCTCGGCTCCCCAGTCTTGAGAAGTAGCCACTGGAGCGTCCCCATGCAGGTGAACAGGCCTAACATGGGAACCTTCAGCAGTCAGAACCGTGAACACCTGTTGATAGATTCTAAGGTTATGGTTATTCAGGAGTGAGGAATGCTTCAAAACCAACTTAGATTGAGTCAGAAAACAAGCTACAGTTCATAAAGCTTTTGCTAGAGCTCAGTGTGTGGTTAAATCTAGACAGTGGTTTTCTAGTCCTGGGAGCAGTGTTGTGCTCAGCTGTGTTTGACAAGAGTTTTCATTCTTTTCTTTTGAGACATAATCCCCTCCTTATAAGTCCAGCATGACTTTTTATTTTCTTTAATTGATTAGGAGGAGTCAGATATCCATGCTGCTGCTGAAATCTGCTCAAAAGCAACACACTTGTGCTCAGTTATAAGTAAGCAGTCACCCATGTTCTGTTACCTCCTGAACCCTGGGACATGCTGTAATCAGTGGGGAAAGCACTTCTCTGGATATGTACACACTTAGAACCATATGGAGGCATAGTAGGCTTTTTTTGGATGTCATTCTTTTAATCTGAACAGCATTTAGTGAGTGCCTGTCACGTGCTTGGAGAGGCAGGGCAGGTACCTCGCTTCTGAGAGAGTACGGTCCAGTACGATGCTTCTCCGTCAATCGCGCTGTTTCCTCAGCTGTCCAGGCATTCCGGCAAAACCCTGTTTGCCCTTTGAGTCTCAACTTTAGTGTTTCTCCTACCTGGCCCCTGAGACCAGATTTCCATGCGACTGTTACAAGCTCCTGTTGAACTTGACACTACTCTCTTTTGTGATAGATAATACCAGATGCACTTGCATAATGTCTCTTTTCTGCTAGATCATAGGCTCTTAAAGGACAGCTGTTATATCCACCTCATTCGCAGCGGTATTCCCTGTCCTGGCACAGTTGCTTGCGTGTAGTGGATACTTAATAGCATAGGTACTGGCACAGATGGGGTACTTAACAGATGTATTATTAAAATAATAAGTGAAAAGTGAGAGGACTGAAATTTTTACTGTCCTGAGATAGTGGCATTACTATACCAGAGTGTAAGTAGTTCAGATTTCCAGCAGCAAGATTTGGAAGGTATATAAAGTTTCTGTGGGTAAACAGGTTTTAAGCTACTGTGCATGCATGCTAAATCACTTCAGTCGTGTCTTTCTCTGTGCCTATGGACTACAGTCTGCTAGGCTCCTCTGTCCATAGGTTTCTCCAGGCAAGAATACCCCAGTGAGTTGCTGTGCCCTCCTCCAGGGAATCTTCTGTCTAGAGAGCAGAAGTCCAAAATGATTCTTCTCTTCTTTTGCTTACTGTAAATAGAAAAATAAATGAGTACTCCATTTATTAGGGGAAAGAGAGAGAAACAAGAGACAAATGGACTTTGGCACTAGTGGCAAAGAAGCTGCCAGCCAATGCAGAAGTCTTAAGAGATGCCAGTTCGATCCCTGGGTCGGGGAGATCTGGAGGAGGAAATGGCAACCCACTCCAGTATTCGTGCCTGGAAAATCCCATGGACAGAAGAGCCTGGCAGGCTACAGTCCACGGGGTTGCAAAGAGTCAGACGTAACTGAGCGTACAGACATCTCTATATTGTAGTCACTTTGGGGATGGTTTGAGTGTAATTTATGGGAAATCTTAATGAAGAAGTTATGGCTTGAATTAGATCTCGAAGTACGAGTAATTGATGATAATGATGACGCTAACTCTGTGCCAGGCCATCTTGACGCACTCAGAGTGGTTACCCATGCACAGCAGGTGCAGGAGCTGAGAGGTGGGGGAGCACAGAGGTGGTGAGTGCTGGAGTGGGGACTTGCGCTAGATGCTGCTCCAAGAGAGAAGGAAAGGGGCCATTCCAGGCGTGGAATTCTCGAGAGTGCTCAGGTTTCCTTGTCTGAGTATTTCAACACAACTTCACATGTAAAGAATAACATTGATCACAACAGAAATTCCTTGCTCTTGAAAATGTTATTTTCAGTTCTCTTGGGATGATCTTTTTCCTCTGAGAAAAGCCAAGTAGATGGATACACAGGAATCAGTGAGGAATAGTTACTTTTGTTAAAAGAGCAGACAAGGTTCAGATTATTGAGAGGTAAGTTTGTTGCTGGATGGCTTTGAAAATCACAGAAAATAATGTGCATGTGATGCAGGCGTCATTTCACCTTTTCTTGGGCAGATGAGAGACATGGTCAGAACAGTATGAATGCCAGCTCTAGCAATAGATTCAAACTGGAGAAGTGGAAAAACTAGGTCAGAGTCAGCAAGCATTTCCCATAAAGGACAGATGGCAAATATTTTAAGCTTTGTAGGCCATAACATTTCTGTTATATTTATTCTGCCCTGCCATTGTATCATGAAAGCATCCATAGACATTGTGTTGCTGTTGAAAACAGTTGTCTTGTAAGCGCTGATGAGCAATTGCATATAGTACAGGAGTATAGACTTGCCTCCCAGCTAGCTCTGTTACCTTGTGTAGTGCATGCATGCTCAGTCGTACCTGACTCTTTCTGACCCCATGGACTGTAGCCCACCAGGCCCCTCTGTCCGTGGGATTTCCCAGGTGGAAGTGTTAGAATAGGTTGCTATTTCCTTCTCCAGAGGATCTTCTCAACCCAGGGATCGAACCTGTGTCTCCTCTATCAGCAGGCAGGTTCTTTACCCCTGAGCCGCCGGGTAAGCCCCATTGCCTTGTAAAAAATACAGGGTAATAGTAGTAGTTCTCACTTCTGTTGGTGAGTATGATGAATTCACTTGTCCTGAGTCCCCCCATTTTCCATTGATGGTGAAGCCAGTTAGTTGGGGGGAAAAAGAAAGATGGACTCACCCAGTATCAATCCCAAATGGGACTCCCCAGGGCATTAGGCTGATTAGGCTAGTGTCTTGTCATACTTGTTTGGTTTTTCTCTTTCGTGCTGTTCTTTGATACACTGTTTGGAGCTTTCCACTTCTAAATCTGCTAGTTTAGTCTCTATTGTTTGCTTCAGGAATTTCTGCTTCCTAACCAGCTAGAAATTTTGGTAAAATTTGATAGAGTTCCTTCATATACTCAACTTTAAGTAGTCTGCTCAGAATATTTCTATACCACTTGTTTGAAACAATGGAATTCTTGGCAAATGATATGGCACTCTCCTTTGCCAAAATTTAGTAGTCATTTTAGTGCTATAAATTCTGATAACTAAGCTATCTTTTTATTAGATTTGGAGATAAAGTTTTAATTAGAAATAATTTTATAAATGTTGAAAGTATATGACACTATAGTCTCAAATGTCATACCAATATTACACCTAATTAACTTTTTTTTTTTTTAAAGATTTATTTATTTTATTTTGGGTGGGGGTCGGGTTGGGGAGGGAGAGGAACAGGCGGCCCACTTCTATTGGTCTTTCATTTGTCTATTTTCATCCGTTTTTGTTCTTTAACCCGTGTGGGCCTCCCATCGCGGTGGCGTCTGTCGTTGCAGAGCGCCGGCTCTGGGCGCACGCGCTCCAGAGCTCCGGCTCGGTAATTGGACACATCGGTCCAGGCACGTGGGATCTTCCCAGGCCAGGGATCGAACCAGCGCCCCTTGCACTACAAGGCGGTGTCCTTACCCACTGGACCACCAGGGGAAGCCCCTAATTAACTTTTATAATAAAATTTACATCATACTTTTCAAATAGATTTTTCAAGCGAAAGAATATTAGATTAATCTTTGTTTAATTTCTTATTATAGGGGTATTGAATGGACGAGTTTGACTGGTTTTCTTTCTTTTGCTACCTCAACACCCAACAACGTGGGATTAGTGAGAAACGAACTTCAACTGGTTGATCTTCCTACAGGTTTGTGTTTCCTGTAGTCCCCATTTTCCATTGATGGTGAAGCCAGTTAGTTGGGGAAAAGAAAGATGGACTCACCCAGTATCAATCCCAAATGGGACTCCCCAGGGCATTAGGCTGATTAGGCTAGTGTCTTGTCATACTTGTTTGGTTTTTCTCTTTCGTGCTGTTCTTTGATACACTGTTTGGAGCTTTCCACTTCTAAATCTGCTAGTTTAGTCTCTATTGTTTGCTTCAGGAATTTCTGCTTCCTAACCAGCTAGAAATTTTGGTAAAATTTGATAGAGTTCCTTCATATACTCAACTTTAAGTAGTCTGCTCAGAATATTTCTATACCACTTGTTTGAAACAATGGAATTCTTGGCAAATGATATGGCACTCTCCTTTGCCAAAATTTAGTAGTCATTTTAGTGCTATAAATTCTGATAACTAAGCTATCTTTTTATTAGATTTGGAGATAAAGTTTTAATTAGAAATAATTTTATAAATGTTGAAAGTATATGACACTATAGTCTCAAATGTCATACCAATATTACACCTAATTAACTTTTTTTTTTTTTAAAGATTTATTTATTTTATTTTGGGTGGGGGTCGGGTTGGGGAGGGAGAGGAACAGGCGGCCCACTTCTATTGGTCTTTCATTTTTCTATTTTCATCCATCTTTGTTCTTTGGCTCCTGTGGGCCTCCCATCGCGGTGGCGTCTGTCGTCGCAGAGCGCCGGCTCTGGGCGCACGCGCTCCAGAGCTCTGGCTCGGTAGTTGGACACATCGGTCCAGCCGCTCGGCGGCACGTGGGATCTTCCCAGGCCAGGGATCGAACCGGCGCCCCTTGCACTGCAAGGCGGTGTCCTTACCCACTGGACCACCAGGGGAAGCCCCTAATTAACTTTTATAATAAAATTTACATCATACTTTTCAAATAGATTTTTCAAGCGAAAGAATATTAGATTAATCTTTGTTTAATTTCTTATTATAGGGGTATTGAATGGACGAGTTTGACTGGTTTTCTTTCTTTTGCTACCTCAACACCCAACAACATGGGATTAGTGAGAAACGAACTTCAACTGGTTGATCTTCCAACAGGTTTGTGTATTAAAATATATAAAATGGTACCATCATGTTAATCAAAGATGTTGCTATTTAGAAAACATGTTCAAAGTCCTTTTTTCACCTTGCAGTTTTTTCCCATTTATATATTCATTTTTATATATTCTGTGTTTATGTATTCAGTTTTTTGGTTGTTCTATAATAATTGCCTTAGAAAAGACTTATCATTGTTTGTATTCAAATTGTTAACACAAGTCAGTGGAGTACTATTAGCCCAAATGGACAGATTCGTAAATGTCATTTTGACTTCCAAGTACATTGATATAGATAACCAAAAGTACAGTTTTAAAGTAAATCTTTGTAGATACACTTTATTAGACTCTCTTTTAAAAGTTTTGACCTTTGCAGGAAACTTTTAAAAATCTTATAAATAAGAATTGTTTTAAAATACTCAAATTTAAGACTTTTGATAATCTCTGGCTAAGTAGGAAAAGTTAATTTAGGAGTTTAAAGCCTTTACAATAGGAAATATTCCAGTAAAGTAACTTGTTCACAATTATTAAAAACCTGTAACCCAGTGAGTTTCAAAATAAGAACATGAAAACAGAGTAAGTTGAATGTTTTATATTATTTTATATATAGAACATGGAATGATTTCAAGTTTTTTTTTTTTCACAAAATTATGGGAAGTTTTTTTTTTTTAATGGCTTAGCAATATAAATGTGTGTAGTTTTAACCAATAAGTTATATGTGTGTGTAATAAGTCATGCATCTGGTTGCTTCCTTGTATTTTTAATGTATAGTTCCAATTTATAGTTGCTCTTACCTATTGGAGTATGCTACTAAACCTCAAAGAATTAGCCCTACTTTAGTCCAGTGTTGCTCTAGTCTAATTGGAGATGACCTCCCTGGTGACCCCCTATCCCTGCGTTCCTGATTTGCCAGTAAACTGGCACTGGTCACTGCAGTCACAAAACCCTGGGATGAAATGCTATTCTATAGTATCATTCACTAAAATCATGTCTGTGCATTTTTCTCGTCAGCTCAGGTTCAGGACTCTTAGGTAACTTAAAATCTGTCTTTCACAGATTTCTTTCTGAGGAACAGATTTCACAGTAATAGATACTGACTTTTTTTAAGGTGGGACATTTGACTTCATAGATAATGGATGTTTATAGCCTTGTCTTCTAAGGAGAGTAGCAGACTGGCAGAACCAGGAAAGAGTGTGGGGTGTTTGGAGAATCATGATAGTGAGATTCTCTTTGATGGCCTTAAAGAGCAAGGAGGCATGTAGGCATCTGTTTTGTCTTTGAATTCAGTCTGTTCTCTCATTTGTTAATGTAAATAAAAATCTAGGAAATGAGATTAAAATATAATTTTTCAAACATAAGGTGGAACTTGCCTTTTTTTTTTTTTTTTAGTTATAGAAAATTGTTTAACTTCTTTGGCTGTTACCTAATTCTTAATATTCCCCAATTTCAGTATATAGAGACCTTTTGTTAGAAATATGTCAAAAATGCTGTAGCTGAGTATTTTACACATGGGACAAGAACTCTTAAATATTTGTTCGAAGAGTGTTTTCCCCATTAGTTAGTATTTGGAAACATGGAGATGTTTATATTACTTCAAATGTACTGGTAGTTTTTACAGTAGATAGTTGTTCTACAGTGTATTAAGACTTTAGAAATCGATGTTTCTAAATTTATAAAATTATTTGAAATAAATCACAGAAGGGCTTCAAGAAATTCTATAAAACTGAAAATATTTTTTTATAAAGTATATATTTGAATATAATTGATATACTGTTGGTCTTTAACTTTTAATACTTTTGGGAAGTTTTGAATTTAGATTATCAGAAACAGAAGCAAATGGAAGAGCGAACAGGAGAATAGAGTGATCAAATTACATTGGTGCATAATTCCTTACATGTTTCATGTGCTGTTTTTACATTTTCTTTAATATTTACAATTAAAGGTAGGAGCATTGCTTTCCGTGGTGAACGAGGTAATGATGAATCGCCCATCGAAATGATTAAAGTATCTCATTTAAAGTAAGTGTCAGCGTACAGAAAACCTCTGGTGTTATCACAAGGGAATCTCAAGCATTTTTTGTATCTTTAAGGAAGTGAGACTATGCAGGCATGTGCATAGAATTTCCTAGTGATAGCAAATTGTAATATGCAGCCATATCACAGGAAATATTTTAATTATGAAATGAGGTTTCTATTACTTTTAATTCTCCAGTTCTGTAAAGTTGAGGTAACTCATCTGAATATTAGCATTTCATCAGATTGGTAAAATGAGGAAGCCCATTATGTTCCACTATAGCTATATTGATAGAAGTGCCTATCACTCACTAAGAAATGTAATTTGTTTTCTGGTGAAATTCTTATTTCAGTTCCACCTCAGTGTGGGCTTATTGAGTGAAAGGATTCATTTTCTGTATTTATATCTTAGACCTAATTCCAGTAAGTTTCTGAGTTTTTTGTTCCAAGAGAAAATATATGTAAAGCAGGATTATTAACAACAGAGACTGGTTGAAAACTAATCAAAAGAACAAAGAAAGGAGGAGTAAGCTCTCTGAAGTTGTTTTTAAAATTGCTCTAGCTTTTTGAGGATTCTTGCATTTCCATATAAACTTTAGAATCAATTTAATCAGTTTTACCATAAAAGCTGTCTGGGATTTGATTTTGATTGCATTGAATCCATGGATCAACATGGGGAAGAACTGACATCTTACCAAGTTTTGTGATTTGTGAACATGGTGTATCTCTCTACTTATTTAGTTCTTTAATTTCTTTCAGTAATATTGTGTAGTTTCCAGTAGATAGGCCCTATACGTCATTTGTGAATTATTTTTTGCTTTTTCTTTGATACTATTATAAATGGTATTTTTTCTTTTCTTAAATTTTGATTTTTAATTATTCATATACTGAATTAATTTTTATTGCTGTAATATTTATAATATCACACAACTTTCCTGTGTTCAGCACTCCATTTATGCTTCGATTGTATGTACTCCACATGCTCACCACCCAGGTTTGACTTCCCTCTATCACCATATAGTCACTCTCCTTTGCCCATTTTACCCTCATCCTGCCTCTTTCCCTCGGGTCAACACGACTTTGTTGTCTGTATATCAGTACGTTATGTCAGTCAGTTCTGGTGTTTCAAAGAAAATCTCTTGGTTTCTTACATTTTTCTCTGTGGTTTTCTATTTTCTGTTCCACTGACTGCTGTGCTTATCATATCTTGCTGGGTTATTGACTTCTTGATCACTGAAATAGCCTGTTTGTCTTTTTCAGAAGTTTCAGTCTGACTTGTCTGATTAGGATGGCCCCTCTAACTTTCTTTTGATTAGTGTTTGCATGGTGTATCTTATTCTTCTTACTTTTTGTAACTCATCTCTGACTTTACATTTAAAGTTGATTTCTTTAAAGAGTGCATAATTGGGACTGGTTTTACTATTTGATCTGGTAATCTGCTTCTGTTGCAATGTTTAAATTATTCGTGTTTAATGTAATTATCAAGGTGGCTTATGTTTTCATCCTGGTAATTATTTTCTCTTTTTTTCATTTTAGGTTTACTTTTCTCATTTTGATTTACTGAACTGTTTTTATTTGTACTACTTAACAGTGAAAATATTACAGAAAGGGCTTCATTTAGTAATTTTGTTCATTTTTAGGCAGTATTTAGCAGTTGTCTTCAAAGATAAACCCCTGGAGTTATGGGATGTTAGGACTTGTACCATTCTTAGAGAAATGTCCAGAAACTTCCCTGCAATAACTGCTTTGGTAAGTTACAGT
Source organism: Tragulus kanchil (assembly GCA_022376925.1). Classification (NCBI taxonomy): domain Eukaryota; kingdom Metazoa; phylum Chordata; class Mammalia; order Artiodactyla; family Tragulidae; genus Tragulus; species Tragulus kanchil. The sequence goes on from JAIOJX010000005.1 coordinate 167,258,793, forward strand.
TTAAGCAGTAAACGGTTCATTTAGGCATGTGTATATGTGGTGAATGTTTTTCTTTAGCTTGAGTTGAAATCATTACTGCTCCGTATTTTCAAATTGTCAAAAATGTGCATTAGACAAGGTGATCTAAACAAATGGAAATAATTTCTTATTTTCTTGGATGAGAAACGTACTCTAAAATATTTATGGGAAAATAATGGTCATAGTAGCTAAGTCATCCTTGAAAAAAGAGAGTAATGTAGGCAGTATGTTGTATATAGTATATATTATAAAATCACAGAAATAAAAGTAATGTCATATTGGCCCAAGAAAGAGAAGTGGATCAGTATAATAAAGAGCTCATTAATAGGCCATGAATATTGGGAACTTCCCCTTTTTGCCCCCATTTTACCCTCATCCTGCCTCTTTCCCTCGGGTCAACACGACTTTGTTGTCTGTATATCAGTACGTTATGTCAGTCAGTTCTGGTGTTTCAAAGAAAATCTCTTGGTTTCTTACATTTTTCTCTGTGGTTTTCTATTTTCTGTTCCACTGACTGCTGTGCTTATCATATCTTGCTGGGTTATTGACTTCTTGATCACTGAAATAGCCTGTTTGTCTTTTTCAGAAGTTTCAGTCTGACTTGTCTGATTAGGATGGCCCCTCTAACTTTCTTTTGATTAGTGTTTGCATGGTGTATCTTATTCTTCTTACTTTTTGTAACTCATCTCTGACTTTACATTTAAAGTTGATTTCTTTAAAGAGTGCATAATTGGGACTGGTTTTACTATTTGATCTGGTAATCTGCTTCTGTTGCAATGTTTAAATTATTCGTGTTTAATGTAATTATCAAGGTGGCTTATGTTTTCATCCTGGTAATTATTTTCTCTTTTTTTCATTTTAGGTTTACTTTTCTCATTTTGATTTACTGAACTGTTTTTATTTGTACTACTTAACAGTGAAAATATTACAGAAAGGGCTTCATTTAGTAATTTTGTTCATTTTTAGGCAGTATTTAGCAGTTGTCTTCAAAGATAAACCCCTGGAGTTATGGGATGTTAGGACTTGTACCATTCTTAGAGAAATGTCCAGAAACTTCCCTGCAATAACTGCTTTGGTAAGTTACAGTTTAAGCAGTAAACGGTTCATTTAGGCATGTGTATATGTGGTGAATGTTTTTCTTTAGCTTGAGTTGAAATCATTACTGCTCCGTATTTTCAAATTGTCAAAAATGTGCATTAGACAAGGTGATCTAAACAAATGGAAATAATTTCTTATTTTCTTGGATGAGAAACGTACTCTAAAATATTTATGGGAAAATAATGGTCATAGTAGCTAAGTCATCCTTGAAAAAAGAGAGTAATGTAGGCAGTATGTTGTATATAGTATATATTATAAAATCACAGAAATAAAAGTAATGTCATATTGGCCCAAGAAAGAGAAGTGGATCAGTATAATAAAGAGCTCATTAATAGGCCATGAATATTGGGAACTTAATGTACAGCAAAATAACTCACAAACCCATGTGGGGGACAGACTGTGCAGTAGAAAGGCTTGAGGAAGCTTTCCCATTATGTAGAAAACAGCACTGGATCTCTGTGTAATACTGTAATCAGAGGTGGGCTGCCCAGGATGAATGATCTAAATCCAAAAACAAGTAAAGCTATAAAATTAATCAAATACTGAAGAATATTTTTCTGTTCTGTGGGCAACAGAGGATATCAGAAGCTCAAACCAAAAGGCAAAAACTTAATGAATTTGGTTACATCAAGATAGGTGCTTTCTATTCAATGAATCATATCATTGTCAAAGTTAAATGTGAACAACAGCTTGGACAAAGACATTGTCCAGTGTCTAAGACGGAGAGAGGACTAACAGCTCTAAGGGATGAGTGTTGTGGGAACTCCTGCAACGAAGCAACAGCAGCCCCAGTGGAAAGATGAACAAGCCTGTGAGAAGTTAATGAATGTCAGAGAAACCCGAAAGGCCAATGCATGTATGAAAAATATTCAGACTCACTGGTTTTGATATGTACAAAGTAAAATATCCATGATACACCTTTTAGACAAACAGGAATTGAAATCCCAGATAGCATCCCATATGGATGTAATATGGGCTAAAAGAATTCTCAGGCTCTGCTGGTAGGAATGTAGACCAGTGAAGCCATTCTGCAGAGCAAACTGGCAGCATGTAGGCAAACACGGACATCCTCTGTGCCCCCGCTGCTCAGCTTCTGGCCATGCAGGAACTATTGTGCAAACATTGACTGCAGTGTAATTTGCCATGAGAGTCTAGAGTTGATTTTGGTGTCCTTTGCTGGGGAAAACTAAACTAAAAACTAGATTTAAAATTGGCAGATGTACCCATAAGTGTTGTGTAACATGCAGAAACAACAGTGGTTGGACTTGAATATTGTGTTGAGTAAAAGGAGAAACAGGATGAGGTGCATAATCCACTACTCTCGTACAGATCACAGATATGTGCATGTAGAATAGAACTACATGTTTAAGAATTTAAATCTATGAGTGGATACTAGATTATGTGCATTAGAATAAACAGGAATACATAAATGGAGGGTCCATAGATGGGCCGTGATTGGAGGAGCATGATCATCTCCCCTTGTGCACCTAAGTGAGAGGTGGGGGGTGGTCAGGAGTGGGAGGTACCATAATTCGATGTATTATTTCAATTTTAAAAAATGAAAGCATCAGAAGTTTAAACCTTTCATAGTTTCATAGTTTCATAGTTTAAGCTCTTTTCCCTTAAGCTCTAATTGAAGATTAGAGGTAGAAGGAAATAGAGGTAGATAGTAAAATCTTCTATCATAAGCTCTAATAAAAATGCATTCCTTCACTCTTTCTAAAAAAAAAGCTAAAATTGAAGAGCAAATTGTAAATTCATGTGTAGTAATAATAGGTGATGCTGGGCAGTGGCAAGTATGCTTGGCTCTTGAGGAAGAAAGAGGAACTGAGCACCTGTGGGTGTGTCTGTCTTTGATTCACAGGAATGGTCACCTGCTCACAACTTGAAGAGCTTGAGGAAGAAACAGCTGGCTACCCGAGAGGCCATGGCCCGTCAGACCGTGGTCTCGGATACAGAGCTGAGTGTTGTGGAGTCCTCTGTGATCAGGTGCCCTGCTTCCGCCACTGTCATTTGTAATAACCACATCACGGTTGGGAATTTGACAGGGGGCACCCCAAGGCATCCCTAGTCTGCTTTCAACAGGATTTGGGCTTTCAGTACATACTTATATTGCTAAAGAGTTGATTTGTTTTTACATTGCTTGGTGCAGTGTGCAGCAATGATACATGCAGTAACATCTACACCAGCAACCACTAGTGACCATGGCCCTTCTCAGTGCCCTTCTGCTCCACAGACTTCTGCCTCTGAAGTTCAGGTGAATGTAGCCATGAACACCCAGATGGACCATATTGTCCTTTATGTTCACCATAGAAACTGTTTTAGGAATTCTAGCTTTTATACCACCCCACCCTCATCTCCACCAAATTCACAAAGAGAAACCAGAGATGGATGGGCCAAGGTAAAGCGTCTGGCGTCTCTTTTGCAGCAGAAGTAGCAAAGAGGCTTTTTTCCTCTGTGAGGTCTAGGTGAAGGCTTTCTTCTGTACAGGACGAACGTTCTCTCGTAATATGAGGAATAATTTGTGTGTTCCTATTACTGCCAGGCAGATTGTTTCAGCCTTTTTTTTTTCTTTTTGTTTTTTTAATGACTTGACCTCCTATTAATACATCTGTATTTTGAGTGAGTTAATTCATTATGTCACTCTAGGGAAAAGAAATATCTTCATCTTCTTTCCTCTCTCCCAAAGCTTGTTGCAGGAGGCTGAAAGTAAATCTGAACTCAGTCAGAACATCTCGGCCCGGGAGCATTTTGTGTTTACCGATAATGACGGCCAAGTTTATCACCTCACTGTTGAAGGGAACTCAGTGAAAGACAGCGCTCGCATCCCACCAGACGTGAGTCCACCCTGTGGTTACATCTGTGTGAAGATTTCTTATCAGAGACCTCATTGGTTCTGTATCCAGGGAAGCCACAGTTAGGTTGGAAAACTATTTCAGATACATTTAACCTTAAGAAACTTTTACTAAGGAGATATTATCATTGATTAAATTTGTCCCAGACTTTTGGAGAAAGCATTGTAACTATTTTAATGGCATATTTACCATGTGCTACTTATTTTTGTCACTACTTATTTTTGTCACTATAATAAGTCTATTAATATGGTCAGAGGAATAGAAATGCTTGGAAGAATAAAAATAATATCTTGGTATATTGCTTTGTACTATACAGAATTCTGTTTGTTTAACCTGGCTTTCTAAGTTTCTTATTAATGGAATCATTAAAATACTCATTTTTAATCCAGTTTCTTCTTTTGCTTCTTGACTACCACTGGGATTCATGCAGTATTTTGTGTATGCAAGTCTTTTAACAGCAAATTTAGCAGACCTTTGGAGCATTCCTACTTCTTACTAGCACTATCAGAACCAAACGTGAATTTTTAGTATTGTTCTGTAAATGAAGAAACAAGACGCTTTTAATATAAATAGAGAATATAAGCAGAAAAGTAATTGAGCAGTAATATTATTTAATAGCTAGCAGGTACTGACTTTGTGGCAATATTGAGAATATAAGCAGAAAGTGCCAGGTCAGTTTTTCTAGCAAAGAGGCTTTTTCCTCTGTGAGGTCTAGGTGAAGGCTTTCTTCTGTACAGGACGAACGTTCTCTCGTAATATGAGGAATAATTTGTGTGTTCCTATTACTGCCAGGCAGATTGTTTCAGCCTTTTTTTTTTCTTTTTGTTTTTTTAATGACTTGACCTCCTATTAATACATCTGTATTTTGAGTGAGTTAATTCATTATGTCACTCTAGGGAAAAGAAATATCTTCATCTTCTTTCCTCTCTCCCAAAGCTTGTTGCAGGAGGCTGAAAGTAAATCTGAACTCAGTCAGAACATCTCGGCCCGGGAGCATTTTGTGTTTACCGATAATGACGGCCAAGTTTATCACCTCACTGTTGAAGGGAACTCAGTGAAAGACAGCGCTCGCATCCCACCAGACGTGAGTCCACCCTGTGGTTACATCTGTGTGAAGATTTCTTATCAGAGACCTCATTGGTTCTGTATCCAGGGAAGCCACAGTTAGGTTGGAAAACTATTTCAGATACATTTAACCTTAAGAAACTTTTACTAAGGAGATATTATCATTGATTAAATTTGTCCCAGACTTTTGGAGAAAGCATTGTAACTATTTTAATGGCATATTTACCATGTGCTACTTATTTTTGTCACTACTTATTTTTGTCACTATAATAAGTCTATTAATATGGTCAGAGGAATAGAAATGCTTGGAAGAATAAAAATAATATCTTGGTATATTGCTTTGTACTATACAGAATTCTGTTTGTTTAACCTGGCTTTCTAAGTTTCTTATTAATGGAATCATTAAAATACTCATTTTTAATCCAGTTTCTTCTTTTGCTTCTTGACTACCACTGGGATTCATGCAGTATTTTGTGTATGCAAGTCTTTTAACAGCAAATTTAGCAGACCTTTGGAGCATTCCTACTTCTTACTAGCACTATCAGAACCAAACGTGAATTTTTAGTATTGTTCTGTAAATGAAGAAACAAGACGTCTTTTAATATAAATAGAGAATATAAGCAGAAAAGTAATTGAGCAGTAATATTATTTAATAGCTAGCAGGTACTGACTTTGTGGCAATCATTGTCATAAGGCACCTGTACCTGTAAAAATTTATTAGCACTAATAGGAAATCCTCAAGTGTTATGAGCTTGCCCTACTTTGTTGATAAATCCAGACACAGAAAGATTAAGTAAGCGTGCCCCAAATCATACAGCAAATTCAGTGGTACACCTGGGATTCCGGTCCAGCAGCTTACCTGAGAGCCCAGGCTCGGCAGTGCTCCATCACACTGCTACACACGCCTTCCTCCTCACTTTGATTTATTACAGGAGTGTTTCATTCTTGTATTTGTGTTTCCCTGAGTAACTGCTGCTGAGCCTTCTATGAATTCAAATTGTACTTCTTTATTCGAGAAGGTATCAATGAAGCTCTGGATCTTTCTTCCTTTTTTTAAAATTGAAATATAGTCAATAACACTTAGCTTCAGGTCTGCTATATAGTGATGGATCCTCAGTAGAAAAATTGCTGAACAGTTAGTTATGAGACAGCTCTAAGTTTCCCCAGATTAGATATGTTTATCCTTTAGCAGTGAAGGATAACTCAGAGACAGGAGCTCCTGAAAGGATGTTCTTTCCTTCTCTTTTTATCTTCTTTTAATTTTCTTTTCTCTGAAGTAGTTCTTCCTCCAAAGACATCCCTTCTGTATAAATCCAGTTCAGATAATAATGTCTAATGAATTAGAATCTTCTTAGTGTCTGAACTCTGTTAGCATTTGATGATGTTCCTACTAAAGCAAAGCCATTTATAATTAGGTTTTATTAAGATCTCTTTGGGGTTTCCCTGTTGGCTCAATTGGTAAAGAATCTGCCTGCAATGCAGGAGACCCAGGTCCGATCCCTGAGTAGGGAAGATCCCCTGTAGAAGGAAATGGCAACCCACTTCAGAATTCTGACCTGAGAAATCCCATAGACAGAGGAGCCTGGTGGGCTGCAGTCCATGGGGTCGCAAAGAGTTGGACACAACTTAACAACTAGACCACCATCAAGATATCTTTGCAATGTCATGACAGTTATTGAATGAAGGTACTTCTCTGTCGTAAGTGGTTAGTTGACCTGTGTTTGTTGCTGTTCCTTCCAGGGGAGCATGGGGAGCATTACCTGCATTGCTTGGAAAGGGGATACGTTAGTTCTTGGAGATATGGATGGAAATTTAAATTTTTGGGATTTGAAAGGCAGAGTATCCAGGTATGAGTCAAGAATGCAGTTATATTATTTGGTTGGGGAAAAAAATCTTGACGTGGTTTCATTGGAGGCTTGTGACTTGGCAGTAATCAGAGTCACTAAATATAGTCAATGTGCAGCTTGGACCCTTGGGTTTCTTGTTACAGAATTTGGGAGGAGGGGCCTTGAGCTAAACTCCGGAACATTCATAGCAGACCCTTACTTTCAGATAGCCCATGCAGACATGCTGGGACACTATTCCAGCTGTTATTAAAAGAGCAGACCATACCTGTCATATGTGAACCCGGTCCTGGAAAGAAGAGTGATTCTCCTGTCACATCGCTAGACCTTGTCAAAAGCAGAAATAGAGACAGTGGACATATCTCTCTATGACTCATACTGCTCTGCTTCATTTTGGCATTTTGCTTTCTGTTTGTTTGCCCTCAGAGGAATACCTACACACCGAAGCTGGGTGAGGAAGATCCGTTTTGCCCCTGGTAAAGGAAACCAAAAATTAATAGCAATGTACAATGACGGAGCTGAAGTGTGGGATTCTAAAGAGGTAGGCCCCCTTCCACGTGGAGTCACAGCGGATGAAGCTGCTGGTCAAAGGTTTTTTTTTTTTTCTTCCTTCTGATTTAGAAATAGAAACTGTTTAATGGGTTTGTCAGGCTTCTTAGAACAGGTTTCTTCCTTTTAAATTTTTCTTTTACAGTATTTCTGTTCTAAAGGTGGTAGCTCTGTAGACTGTGGAGGTTCTCACTGTCTCTGGGACCTTTGAATTGCAGTCTGCATGTGGAAGAGCGATGGCCCAGGACGGCCCCGTTTTAAACATGATCTGGATCTGGCCGTAGGCACTGTCTTTTTTGGCCATTTAGTCTGGAATGATACACATCTTCCTCTTCTCTGAAAGTGACAACCAAATTCACTCTTGAAGGTTCAGATGGTTAGCAGTTTAAGAAGTGGAAGGAACGTAACGTTTCGGATACTGGACGTGGACTGGTGCACGTCAGACAAGGTGATCCTGGCTTCAGACGATGGCTGCATCAGGGTCCTGGAGATGTCCATGAAGTCCACGTGCTTCAGGATGGACGAGCAGGAGCTGACCGGTATGGAGTGGATGCTTGGAGGTGCTTTTATTTTGCTCCAGCTGCTCTCTTCAAGGGAGAGAGCTGCTTCTGGTTTCATTTCATTCTTGCTTTCTAGGAATCTGCATGTCAGAAATTATATGAACTTAAAGCTTGAGTGTTTTTACTGCTGAGATGCTGGACTCTTTGCAACTAGACATCAGTCATTCCCCAACTCTGGTTTACCCAGTGCCCCTTCCTTGACCCCTTCCTGACTGCTTGGTCAAAAGATCCAAGATGTTTGCTTTTATAAAAATGACTTCCTCAGACTTTAGAAGAACTCATCAGAGGACAGGAATCTAGTGATAAAGTGCTGCGGGGTTTTTAATTGTGAGTCTTAGGTCTTTCACAACAATGTATCATGTAAAAATCACTTTGGAGAGTATTCTAAGTATCCTGAATTTTGATACCTGTCTTATGACTCGTTAAAGGGCCAGTCAGAACAGAATTAGATGATTATCACTATGCTGCCCTTTTTATATGGTTGTTTTGAAAAATTTTTTCCCAGAATGAAAAATATTTTAGTGAAAATAAATATGAATGAGAAGTTTGTGAATACACCCATCTGTCTATTTGAAGATGAGACGTCCTGCACTAAATTTCCCCCAAGCATACCTTTGATGTACTCTCTGGGCTATCTGATCCATAAAAAACGTCCTAAGAGAGCTAGTCAGTCCTGTACAGAGTTTCATCGTGGACCCTGTCAGCTCTGGGCGCTGTCTGTACCTTCACAGAGTCCGTCTTCGGCCCATCAGGGACAGTAGAGTTTTGAAGGCGCGCCCCTTCCTGTGATGTTCGCACTTGAGCCACTGCCAGGCTGCCTTGTGTGTCGGCGGGGCCATCTGTGACTTACGCTGAGTGTGCTTCTGTCTGTGTCCCTGCCCCACCCCTGCCTCTGCATTTGGGAACCACCACTTCTTACTCTGTAGCCGTGACTGCCGTCTGATGAGGCAGAAATTGAGCACTGCGTCCCCACATCTGTCCTAGAGATGCCTGCCAGCTCTGCAGAAGTAGCAGCAGCTCCTCCCAGGGAAGGACAAGATCAGATACTTAAGTTTAAGCCTGAACTTATTAAAGAAATTAAGGGAATTTCAAGGATGATTTTCTTTTCATTTAGTTACTAGTTCTAGGTAAAGAAGTGTACATATACAAGCGAAATGTTTGAGAAGCTTTTCTTTGACCTTTAACTTAAAATTTCAGTCTAAAAATGTCCAAGGCCAAGGTACTTGTTTTTAAATTAAACTGACGATAAAATTAGAGCCCAGTATTAGCCCATGTTTAATACCATACCTAAAGAGCTAACCCTCAGCCGAATTTTAGATTATAGTTTTCTTTTAAAGTCCTGCCCCGCCCCACCCCACACACACACAAAAAAACCTACCCAGTCTCTAGTGGTGCAACCTCAGCCCGAAAGGGAAAGTTTTAAAATAATAATGGGGAAGGTCAGTAAAATTGTGCATATATTCCCTGAGTTAACCTCTAAAACTCAGAACAACACTTGGTAAATGCTAAGGAATAAAAGCTGGTGAGAACGTGAATATGGAGCTAGGAAAAGATTTCTGTGTGTTTACTGACAGACATGTGCTGATCTAAACCTGGAAGAATATGCTAGGTGTAATATATTTCTATTCTGAGGAATTAAAAATGTATTTTGGCCCTTATTGATGTAGTATAATAGACTCATTTGAGGTCAAATGCATTGATGCAGTAATATATTTGCTTCAGTTCTCCTTGCTGCTAAGTAGAGAAGATCGTGAAGTATTGACTCAGATCTGTTTTCTTAGAATAGCTTAGTCTTCTTCCCCCACTCCAGGGACATTTTTCTGACAGTGCCCCTTCCCACAGGAAAAGAGAGGGCAGACAAATGTCGAAAATTGGAATCCCTGTTTTTAAGTTGGAGGACCTTTCTTACCTACTGCCTAGGCTCAGGGGCATAAAATGGCATAAAACAGTATTAATATTCTTTTTAGCAGTGCCTAAAAGGAATCCAAGAGTATGAGACTTGTTTAATAACATTTTGTATGATGCCATTTCCAAGAACTTAAAATAGTATCTCTCTGGGGTCAGAGACTGCAGTCTGACTCTCTCCCCAACACCTAGCCCCTGTGGCTTAAGTGGTGATTACACAGAATGTAGGTTCTCTGAGTTGCCACCGAAGACTCACACATCCTTCTCTGCTGACTCCGCCGTGCACTGTCTACAGTGGGAGCTTCACAGTTGTGTACAGTTCTATGTATTAAAAGCAAAAATCTGTTGTTGTCTTTTTTTGTCTAGAACCTGTGTGGTGCCCCTATCTCCTTGTTCCAAGGGCCGCTCTCGCCTTGAAAGCTTTCTTATTACATCAGCCTTGGAATGGACAATATTCTTTGGACATTTCTCATGTGTAAGTGTTTTTGCATTTCTATTTTCCTTTCTTAATTGATTTGAGATTGAAGCAAACTCCATAAGAATCAGCAGTGGCTGGTCTCCGGGGCTTACAGGAATTGGAACCTTAAAGCCGAGTTGAGGCAGTGATGGCAGACACACCAAGAGTTACTGGTCTGCCTCTTGTCTTCCCGTGCTGGGGACCTTAGGGCAGCTGTGCGCACACACGCCACTCTCACAGGGCTGTGCGATTGTGTTAGTGTCTGAACCTGGGCGTGCACACTGTGAGAGAAGAGGAACAGTAGAGGCCAAGAGGAATTTGGGGACAAGATTCTTTTTTAAAAGCAGGCCTACTTCATGGGCATTTTATGTTTTATAGCCTGCCTCCTTGCAAAAAATATCCACAGAAACTACTGTTAGTGGTTGTTATTTAAACTGTCACAAGTGTTATGGGACTTACGCTGTGTGGAATGCACTGACAGGCATAGGTTGTGTGTGTGTGCTCATTCAGTCGTGTCCACTCTTTGTGATCTCACGGACTATAGCCTGCCAGACTTCTCTGTCCATGGAATTTTCCAGATAGGTACACTAGAGTCGGTTGCCATTTCCCTGGAGGAGGATCCCTGACCCAGGGATCGAACCTGCATCTCCTGCATTGGCCAGCAGATTCTTTACCACAGAGCCACCAGCGAAGCCCTGGGTTAGGAGAATTAAAAAATAAATGTGATGAGCAGTTCTTTTTTTTTTTTTAATTTTGATCTCTTTTATTGATGTTTTGTATCCATTTATTTTCATCCATCTTTATTCTTTGGCCTGTGTGGGCCTCCCATTGCAGTGGCCCCTCTCGCTGCAGAGCTCTGGCTCTGGGCACCTGTGTTCCAGAGCTCTGGCTCGCAATTGGACATACTGGTCCAGCCGCTCCACGGCACATGGGATCCTCCCCCGGCCGGGGATCAAACCGTTGCCCCCTGCACTGCAAGGTGGATTCTTTATCCACTGGACCACCAGGGAAACCCATGCGATGAGCTATTCTTTCTCTAAGAAGTATCTACTCAGAAATGAATTTTTATTTTGCAGAGCACAATGACCAAATTCCTTTAGTCATTGCTAAGTTCCTCATTAATGTGACTCTAAACTTGATAGTCAAGAGCGACTTTGTGTACTCATTTCTCAGTTTTGACTAAATAAGATAAAAGCAGACATTAAAGATGATTGGCAGGTTCCTGAGTAGTCTGTTGCTATCTCGGTCTACAACCAGGTTTTTAACCAAGGACTACAAAGAAGTTACTTCTGTATTAACACACCCTTTTTTTTTTTTTTTCTGGTGAAGAAATAAATGGTTGTAAATGAAGAGAAAATGAACTCATTTAAAATCTTTTCTTGGTACAGTGATTATCCAGAAAATGAAGAAATAAAGAATCTCCTTCAAGAGCAGTTGAACTCGTTGTCTAAGTAAGCACTCTGACTCTGTTTTATTAGAGGATACGACTGTGGAAAGGAAGAACATAATGACTTAGGCTTTTTAAAATTAAAATAAGCATTGTTTTGGGAAATATTAGTGGCCCACAGAGAGACCATTCTGTTCACCAAGGTTTGTTTCCATGTAGAATCTTTGTTTGGCGGATGTAAGTTTCAGGTTGCTGTGGTCTGGCAGGAGGAGAAGCCGGGGGCCAGTGGCCATGTGGCTCCACCTCCCCCAGCACAAATGCCCGGCGAAGCCTCATGTTAGAGGACTGAGGTTCACAGGGTGATTCCCGTGTGTCAGCTTCCTTCCCCTAAAGTGAGTTCTCTGTGTCAGGTGCTGTGTGTGCATATTTCTGGCTAAGAAGTTGATAACGCTACCTGGAGCCAAGAGCACTTAAAAATATGGACTGAGAATAACACTGGAAAGGAGGTAGAAAAATAGGGCTCCACAAGGAGTTCTTGGTAAAGCATAACATATTTTTGCAATCTAGAATCCATCATATGTATTTTAGTACCTAATAAATTAATGCTACTAGAATATTATATTGATGTCAAATTGGAAATAATTATTCTTGTCTTTACCCCAAGGTTAGCATTTATGTTTAAATGGAAAAGAGTAGAGTTAAAGCCTTTCTTTCCTTCTTCCTGATATATAAATATTCTATATTGGGCTATTTTTGAAATACCAATTTATGAAAACATTAGCTGTTCTTCCTTAAATATTTTAAATTTTGAATACTTTCAAGAAGGAATTCTGAATCCATCTTCTCCAAAGTATAGACTGTTCCTGATGATCACTAGCAGAATTATTTTCTCGATAACGACATTCTTGTTCCTGTAGTTGGGCAGCTGTTCATAATTTTTTAAATGGAAGTTGAGCTGCTTCAAGAAGTTAATAAAAGTTAGAGCCTTAATTCCTGTTGGTGATTCTACTTTTCCAAGCCTAGATGCTTTCTGTGCTCTATCCAAGTATTAATTGCTCAGTTGTGTCTGACTCTGTGCAACCCCATGAACTATACCCGGCCAGGCTCCTCTGTCCGTAGTATTCTCTAGGCTAGAATACAGGAGTGGGTTGCCATTTCCTTCTCCAAGATACCCTGTAATCCCTATGAAAGTGGTAGTCGCTCAGCTGTGTCCAACTCTTTGCAATCCTTTGGACTGTAGCCCACCAGGCTCCTTTGTACATGGGATTCCCCAGGCAAGAATACTGAAATCGATTGCCATTCCCTTCTCCACGGGATCTTCCTGACCCAGGGATCAAACCCAGGTCTCCCACATTGCAGGCAGATTCTTTACCATCTGAACCTGCAGGGAAGCCAGAGGTTTTGCAATTTCAAGGTCATAGCAAAGTGACTTCTTTTGTAGGTTCTAAACATACCCTTTGAGTAGAATTTTCCATTTGAAGAGTATTGATTTATCTGCATTATTGTTGGATTCAAAATGTTTGCCTTGCCTTTGTCTGTTTTCCTGCCTGCAGTGACATAAAGAAACTTCTGCTCGATCCAGAATTTACTCTCTTGCAGAGATGCCTGCTTGTTTCAAGGTAACACTGTTTGACGTTTTCTGTGTAAGAGACAGGGAATTTCAGGTTAACTCATTTCTTTTATTAAAGGGTTATTAGTTAAGACCAAACCCTTTTGGATTTTACAAAATATGTCTGTTCATCCTTTATACTTGGCTTACAGTTAATTTTGAAAGTAGCATTACAAAGAGGGGAAAAAAACCATGAGGTTTCTAGGTCTTCTTTATTGAAAAGAATCAAATGACTTTTTAAAATACCAGCTACAAAGGGGATGTCCTAAATATACCAGTAAGTTATATTTAGAAGTAATAACATATACATATATATATATTAGAGTTGTCCCTTATAAGAAAGACATTCCCCTCAACTCCCCAGAGAAGAAATAGCATATTGTTTCCACATTTTATCTAGCCAGTTATCCCAGAGGAACTTTTTCCTTAACTGGTACTGATTGAAGGATATGCTCATGGCAAACCAGATGAGTAATGGCCCAGGCTTCAGCACCAGGGTGTTGCTCTTAACACAGAACAGAGGGAGGTTTGGGTTGGAAGGGACCCTCTGCAGCAGGGCCCTGTGCTGCTTGAGACACAGCGACAGGGCTGGCACCCTCGCACAGCCCGGCTCCATGCTCCCCGCACCGCAGGCTGCTGCCGGGAGCCCCTGGCCAGGCCCCACTCTGCTGCGCGAGGTCAGTGAGACTGTGGTTTCACTCTCGCCAGGCTTTACGGCGATGAATCGGAGCTGCACTTCTGGACTGTCGCCGCCCACTACCTGCACAGCCTGTCCCAGGAGAAGGCAGCGAGCACACCAGCTGCTAACGAAGCTGCTCCTTGGGACACAGTGAACAACCCCTGGACATATGTTACGATGTCCTCTGTGAAACGCCTATTTTCAGGTATTAAGGTTCACATGTTACAAAGCCTTTAAAGTTCTGTCTTTGCAAGTTTTTGGAAACTATTCCACATAATAAAAATGAATCTTCACAGATTTTTATCTGAAATTTTTTTTTTTGTTTTTGGTTTTTTCAAAATGTTTGCCTTGCCTTTGTCTGTTTTCCTGCCTGCAGTGACATAAAGAAACTTCTGCTCGATCCAGAATTTACTCTCTTGCAGAGATGCCTGCTTGTTTCAAGGTAACACTGTTTGACGTTTTCTGTGTAAGAGACAGGGAATTTCAGGTTAACTCATTTCTTTTATTAAAGGGTTATTAGTTAAGACCAAACCCTTTTGGATTTTACAAAATATGTCTGTTCATCCTTTATACTTGGCTTACAGTTAATTTTGAAAGTAGCATTACAAAGAGGGGAAAAAAACCATGAGGTTTCTAGGTCTTCTTTATTGAAAAGAATCAAATGACTTTTTAAAATACCAGCTACAAAGGGATGTCCTAAATATACCAGTAAGTTATATTTAGAAGTAATAACATATACATATATATATATTAGAGTTGTCCCTTATAAGAAAGACATTCCCCTCAACTCCCCAGAGAAGAAATAGCATATTGTTTCCACATTTTATCTAGCCAGTTATCCCAGAGGAACTTTTTCCTTAACTGGTACTGATTGAAGGATATGCTCATGGCAAACCAGATGAGTAATGGCCCAGGCTTCAGCACCAGGGTGTTGCTCTTAACACAGAACAGAGGGAGGTTTGGGTTGGAAGGGACCCTCTGCAGCAGGGCCCTGTGCTGCTTGAGACACAGCGACAGGGCTGGCACCCTCGCACAGCCCGGCTCCATGCTCCCCGCACCGCAGGCTGCTGCCGGGAGCCCCTGGCCAGGCCCCACTCTGCTGCGCGAGGTCAGTGAGACTGTGGTTTCACTCTCGCCAGGCTTTACGGCGATGAATCGGAGCTGCACTTCTGGACTGTCGCCGCCCACTACCTGCACAGCCTGTCCCAGGAGAAGGCAGCGAGCACACCAGCTGCTAACGAAGCTGCTCCTTGGGACACAGTGAACAACCCCCTGGACATATGTTACGATGTCCTCTGTGAAAACGCCTATTTTCAGGTATTAAGGTTCACATGTTACAAAGCCTTTAAAGTTCTGTCTTTGCAAGTATCTTAAACTTGGGAAACTATTCCACATAATAAAAATGAATCCCTTGGCACATTCACATAAAAAAGGCCTGACTCAGAACTTGAAAAGGATCATAAACGCTGACTGAGTTTTTAGTAGATGTTAAAGTTTTATTATTAATAGCCCTTTAATCTTGGGGGGAGTCTTAAAATTTTTTAACTTGGTTCATTTTAATTTTCTATAAAAAACAAATGCTTAATTTACATGGTTTGAATTTGCTGTTCCATACCTATAAAGGTAGTTTCATAATTTTTTAACCTCCAGTAGAGTACTAAATCACACATAGGATTTTTCTTCCAGCTCTACTAGAGTGCCAGTTTCTATAAGCAGGCAGATTTGCACACAGATTACAGTACATTTCACATCTTTCTTCTCAAATTCTTAATAAATTGTTGGACTTATGTAAAGCTAGTTAATAACCTCAAAAGCCAAATGAATGTTTACTAAAATGACTTTAAGTAGGGTAATATTTAAATAATTCAAAGCTCAATTTCTTTCTTTTTCTGCTCTAGAAATTTCAGTTGGAAAGGGTTAATCTCCAGGAGGTGAAACGGTCGACTTATGATCACACAAGGAAATGTACAGACCAGCTGCTTCTCTTGGGCCAAGTATGTCAGTTTTCATAACTGTTCATGTTTCAGGGAGCTGCTAGTTGGTTTGTCTTTTACAGTGTCACTTACATCCCAGTGGAGACACACACACAAACACCAGGCCCACACACTATAGTGTCTCCTTGAAAATATAATTTTATGCCCCCACATTTCTAAAAAATATACGGGTAACCAGGCCCCACTCTGCTGCGAGGTCAGTGAGACTGTGGTTTCACTCTCGCCAGGCTTTACGGCGATGAATCGGAGCTGCACTTCTGGACTGTCGCCGCCACTACCTGCACAGCCTGTCCCAGGAGAAGGCAGCGAGCACACCAGCTGCTAAGAAGCTGCTCCTTGGGACACAGTGAACAACCCCCTGGACATATGTTACGATGTCCTCTGTGAAAACGCCTATTTTCAGGTATTAAGGTTCACATGTTACAAAGCCTTTAAAGTTCTGTCTTTGCAAGTATCTTAAACTTGGGAAACTATTCCACATAATAAAAATGAATCCCTTGGCACATTCACATAAAAAAGGCCTGACTCAGAACTTGAAAAGGATCATAAACGCTGACTGAGTTTTTAGTAGATGTTAAAGTTTTATTATTAATAGCCCTTTAATCTTGGGGGGAGTCTTAAAATTTTTTAACTTGGTTCATTTTAATTTTCTATAAAAAACAAATGCTTAATTTACATGGTTTGAATTTGCTGTTCCATACCTATAAAGGTAGTTTCATAATTTTTTAACCTCCAGTAGAGTACTAAATCACACATAGGGATTTTTCTTCCAGCTCTACTAGAGTGCCAGTTTCTATAAGCAGGCAGATTTGCACACAGATTACAGTACATTTCACATCTTTCTTCTCAAATTCTTAATAAATTGTTGGACTTATGTAAAGCTAGTTAATAACCTCAAAAGCCAAATGAATGTTTACTAAAATGACTTTAAGTAGGGTAATATTTAAATAATTCAAAGCTCAATTTCTTTCTTTTTCTGCTCTAGAAATTTCAGTTGGAAAGGGTTAATCTCCAGGAGGTGAAACGGTCGACTTATGATCACACAAGGAAATGTACAGACCAGCTGCTTCTCTTGGGCCAAGTATGTCAGTTTTCATAACTGTTCATGTTTCAGGGAGCTGCTAGTTGGTTTGTCTTTTACAGTGTCACTTACATCCCAGATACCACACACACAAACACCAGGCCCACACACTATAGTGTCTCCTTGAAAATATAATTTTATGCTTTCTCTCCAAATAAGACCAACAGATGTTCTGAGAAAAACGAAAATATACGGGTAACCAGCTTATAATTCTGACTTCCCTAGTGTCGCCTGAGGCCCACCTGGCTCTGGTTTGGTCTGATTGGGTGACTCTGAATTGACTGGTGCAAAGCTTAAATAAGTATCTGCGTAAACCAGACCGTGGGTTTCCTTTTGACCTGAAGAAGCAGTGCTGTACTTCCCTTCAACTTGCAAAGTGTCCATGGGTAATTAATTTTGACAATGGCAGTCTTCTTGGAGCTGAAAACTTCAGTGTTCCAAAGTAGGAATTTTAAAAGGTTATGTTGGAGGAAAATGGCCTCATAATTAGAAGAACTGTTTCTCTTATTAGACAGACAGAGCCGTGCAGTTGCTACTGGAAACCAGTGCAGATAACCAGCATTATTACTGTGATTCACTGAAAGCCTGTCTGGTCACAACGGTCACCTCGTCAGGCCCCTCGCAGAGCACCATCAAGCTCGTGGCCACTAATATGATTGCCAATGGAAAACTGGCAGGTAAGGTATGCTTTATGGGTATGTTTGTCAATACCCTGGAAAATCAGACCCATTCCTAGAAAGTGTTCGGCTATTAGGGATTTGTTTTCTTTTTGATATATGCTGGAAAAATAATCTATTTTTTAGATTATTGCTAGCAGTTTTTATTATCAAAGTATCACTCATTCATGTACAACTCTTTGTGACCCCATGGACTGTAGCCCGCCAAGCCCCTCTGTCCATGGGATTCTCCAGGCAAGAATCCTTGAATAGGTTGCCATTCCCATTTCCAGGGGATCTTCCTGACTCAGGAATCTAACCTGGGCCTCCCACATTGCAGGCAGAGTTTACCATCTGAGCCACAAGGGAACCGCTTATATTATAAGATGACTATGTAATTTAGTCAGTGCATTTTTAAAGAGTAAAAGGAGTGCTTTTAATAATTACCAACATAATAGCTCTATGTTGGACAAACCTGGGCACCGTAAATGCTGAAAACCAGGGGTGAGATAGGCTTCACTTGTTTGTTTTCTAGACTGTAATTGTGCTTCCAGCTGAGATTACTTGAGTAATAACATTGTAAAAGCCTATTTTAATATTTCAATTTAAAGTTGAAGTCATTAGTGTCTCCAGCAAGTATAAAATGTCCAGGACGAGGTGAAGTCGAATGGTAGTTTTACCCTTCAGTGACTGCTCAGAGAGATGGCGCCAGTCTCACCGCGGGGCTGCTGTCATGTCTTCCAGAGGGCGTCCAGTTGCTCTGACCAGACCGTGGGTTTCCTTTTGACCTGAAGAAGCAGTGCTGTACTTCCCTTCAACTTGCAAAGTGTCCATGGGTAATTAATTTTGACAATGGCAGTCTTCTTGGAGCTGAAAACTTCAGTGTTCCAAAGTAGGAATTTTAAAAGGTTATGTTGGAGGAAAATGGCCTCATAATTAGAAGAACTGTTTCTCTTATTAGACAGACAGAGCCGTGCAGTTGCTACTGGAAACCAGTGCAGATAACCAGCATTATTACTGTGATTCACTGAAAGCCTGTCTGGTCACAACGGTCACCTCGTCAGGCCCCTCGCAGAGCACCATCAAGCTCGTGGCCACTAATATGATTGCCAATGGAAAACTGGCAGGTAAGGTATGCTTTATGGGTATGTTTGTCAATACCCTGGAAAATCAGACCCATTCCTAGAAAGTGTTCGGCTATTAGGGATTTGTTTTCTTTTTGATATATGCTGGAAAAATAATCTATTTTTTAGATTATTGCTAGCAGTTTTTATTATCAAAGTATCACTCATTCATGTACAACTCTTTGTGACCCCATGGACTGTAGCCCGCCAAGCCCCTCTGTCCATGGGATTCTCCAGGCAAGAATCCTTGAATAGGTTGCCATTCCCATTTCCAGGGGATCTTCCTGACTCAGGAATCTAACCTGGGCCTCCCACATTGCAGGCAGAGTTTACCATCTGAGCCACAAGGGAACCGCTTATATTATAAGATGACTATGTAATTTAGTCAGTGCATTTTTAAAGAGTAAAAGGAGTGCTTTTAATAATTACCAACATAATAGCTCTATGTTGGACAAACCTGGGCACCGTAAATGCTGAAAACCAGGGGTGAGATAGGCTTCACTTGTTTGTTTTCTAGACTGTAATTGTGCTTCCAGCTGAGATTACTTGAGTAATAACATTGTAAAAGCCTATTTTAATATTTCAATTTAAAGTTGAAGTCATTAGTGTCTCCAGCAAGTATAAAATGTCCAGGACGAGGTGAAGTCGAATGGTAGTTTTACCCTTCAGTGACTGCTCAGAGAGATGGCGCCAGTCTCACCGCGGGGCTGCTGTCATGTCTTCCAGAGGGCGTCCAGTTGCTCTGCCTGATAGACAAAGCTGCAGACGCCTGCCGCTACCTGCAGACCTACGGCGAGTGGAACCGGGCCGCCTGGCTTGCCAAAGTAGGTGATTGTAGTAGGGGCCTGAATTTTAGGCAAGGAAGTTGTCTTACTAAATTTTTGACTCATGATTTGCAGGCAACTTTCCCTTCTTTGGCTGCAAAACAGCTTTGGAGGTATTTTATTTGAAACTTTCACTTTCTTATTTGAGTATAAACTGCATTCGTTTTTACTGCAAAATGGAGGTTGGATTGGTAGAAATTAGGTAAAAGACACTGCGTCCACTCCATCCTGGAGAATGAGCCCAGACTGCAGCCCAGAGGTATTGCTGGGGCTGTTGGAACCAAGACGGAGATACACATCACTTATGCTCCCCGTCGCCTCAGGTAACGTCAACTCTGACCTGTATCACCTCTGGTCTCCATAACTCTGGCCTCCATAACTCTGTTCTCCATACATCTGGTCCCTACACCTCTGGTATCTTTACCTGTGGTCTCTGTACCTCTGGTCTCCATACCTCTGCTCTGCATAACTCTGGTCTGCGTACCTCTGATCTCCATGCCTCCAGTCTCCATACCTCTGGTGCCTACACATCTGGTCACCAATCTCTGGTCTCCATACCTCTGGTCCCTAGAACTTCTGGTGTACATACCTCTGGTATCCGTACCTCCTATGTCTATAGCACTGCTCTGCATACCTCAGGTCTCCATACATCTGGCATGGATCCCTCTGGTCCATATACCTCTGGTCTCCATACCTCTAGTCCTTATACCTCAGGTCACTATACCACTGGTCTCCGTACCTCTGGTCTCCTAACATCCAGTTTCTGTACCTCTCTTCTCTATGTGAATTGTCTCCATACCTCTGGTCTCCGTACCACTTGTCTGCGTACCTCCATTTTCTATACCTCTAGTCCCCATACCTCTAGTTTCCATACCTCTGATGTCCATCCCACTAGTCCCTATACTTCGGGTATCTATACCACTGGTCTCCGTACATCTCGTCTCCTTACATCCGGTCTCTATACCTCTCTTATCCATGCCAGTTGTCTGCATACCTCTGGTCTCCATACCTCTGATCCCTAAAACCTCTGGTCTCCTTACCTAGAGTCTCCAGACCTCCTTTTTCTATACTTCTAGTCCACATACGTCTACACTCTATAACTCTGGTCCACATACCTCTAGTGCCTGTACCTCTGTTCTCCATACATCTTGTGTCCATACCTCAGGTCTCCATACCACTGCTCCCTGTACCTCTGGTCCCCATAACTCTAGTCTCCATATGTCTGCTCCCTGTACCGCTGGTCCCCATACATCTGGTCTCCATACCATTGCTCCCTGTGCCTCTGGACCCATTACTTCTAGCCCCTGTATCTCTGATACTCATACCTCTGGTCTACATGTCTCTGGTCCCTGTACCTCTGGTCTCCATACTTCTGGTCTCCGTACCTCTCGTCTACATAGCTTTGGTCCCTGTAGCTCTTTTCTCCATGCCTCTGGGCAGCATACCTCTCGTCTCCAGGGCGCGGGTCCCTGTACCTCTGGTGCCCAAACCTCTGGTCTCCATACCTCTGCTCCATGTACCTCTGGTCACCGTACCTCTGCTCCCTGTACCTCTGGTACCCATACCTATTGTCTCCATACCTCTGCTCCCTGTACCTCTGGGACGCATACCTCTGGTCTCCATACCTCTGCTCCCTGTACCTCTGGTCTCCATACCTCTGCTCCCTGTACCTCTGGTCTCCATACCTCTGCTCCCTGTACCTCTGGTCTACATGTCTCTGGTCCCTGTACCTCTGGTCTCCATACTTCTGGTCTCCGTACCTCTCGTCTACATAGCTTTGGTCCCTGTAGCTCTTTTCTCCATGCCTCTGGGCAGCATACCTCTCGTCTCCAGGGCGCGGGTCCCTGTACCTCTGGTGCCCAAACCTCTGGTCTCCATACCTCTGCTCCATGTACCTCTGGTCACCGTACCTCTGCTCCCTGTACCTCTGGTACCCATACCTATTGTCTCCATACCTCTGCTCCCTGTACCTCTGGGACGCATACCTCTGGTCTCCATACCTCTGCTCCCTGTACCTCTGGTCTCCATACCTCTGCTCCCTGTACCTCTGGTCCCCATACCTCTACTTCGTGTACCTCTGGTCTCCATACCTCTGCTCCCTGTACCTCTGGTCCCCATACCTCTGGTCTCCATACCTCTACTCCCTGTACCTCTAGTCCCCGTACCTCTGGTCTCCATACCTCTGCTTCCTGTACCTCTGGTCTCCATACCTCTGCTCCCTGTACATCGGTTTCCCATACCTCTGGTCCTGATACCTCTGTTCCCTGTACCTCTGGTCTCCATACCTCTGATCTCTGTACCTCTGGTCCCCGTACCTTTGGTCTCCATACCTCTGCTCCCTCTACCTCTGGGTCCCATACCGCTGGTCTCCATACCTCAGCTTCCTGTACCTCTGGTCCCCGTACATCTGGTCTCCATACCTCTGCTCTCTGTATATCTGGTCCCTGTACCTCTGGTCTCTGTATATCTGGTCCCTGTACCTCTGGTCTCTGTATATCTGGTCTCTGTACCTCTGGTCCCCATACCTCTGATCTCCATACCTCTGCTCCCTGTACTTCTTGTCCCCGTACCTCTAGTCTCCATACCTCTGCTCTCTGTACCTCTTGGCCCCATAACTCTGTTCCCTGTACCTCTGGTTTCCATACCTCTGCTCTCTGTGCCTCTGGTCCACATACCTCTTGGCTCCAAACCTCTGCTCCCTGTACCTCTGGTCCCTGTACCTCTGGTCTCCATACCTCAGCTTCCTGTACCTCTGGTCCCCGTACATCTGGTCTCCATACCTCTGCTCTCTGTATATCTGGTCCCTGTACCTCTGGTCTCTGTATATCTGGTCCCTGTACCTCTGGTCTCTGTATATCTGGTCTCTGTACCTCTGGTCCCCATACCTCTGATCTCCATACCTCTGCTCCCTGTACTTCTTGTCCCCGTACCTCTAGTCTCCATACCTCTGCTCTCTGTACCTCTTGGCCCCATAACTCTGTTCCCTGTACCTCTGGTTTCCATACCTCTGCTCTCTGTGCCTCTGGTCCACATACCTCTTGGCTCCAAACCTCTGCTCCCTGTACCTCTGGTCCCTGTACCTCTGGTCTCCATAGCTCTGCTCCCTGTACCTCTGGTCCACGTGCCTCTGGTCTCCATACCTCTGCTCCCTGTACCTCTGGTCCCCATACCTCTGCTCTCTCTAACTCTGGTCCCCATACCTCTGTGCCTTATACCTCTGGTCCACCTAACTCTAATCTCCATACCTCTGCTCCCTGTACCTCTAGTCCACGTACCTGTGGTCTCTATACCTCTGCTATTTGTACCTCTGGTCCACATACCTCTGGTCTCCGTACCTCTTCTCTCTGTACCTCTGGTCCACCTAACTCTGATCTCCATACCTCTGCTCCCTGTACCTCTTGTCCTCATACCTCTGGTCCCCGTACGTCTGCTCTCCATACCTCTGGGCTCCATACCTCTGCTCCCTCAACCTCTGGTCCCCATACCTCTGCTCCCTGTACCTCTGGTCCCCATACCTCTGCTCCCTGTACCTCTGGTCTCCATACCTCTGCTCCCTGTACCTCTGGTCTCCATACCTCTGTTCCCTGTACCTCTGGTCTCCATACCTCTGCTCCCAGTACCTCTGGTCCACGTGCCTCTGGTCTCCATACCTCTTTTCCCTGTACCTCTGGTCTCCATACCTCTGCTCCCTGTATCTCTGGTACCCATAACTCTGGTCTCCATACCTCTGCTCCCTGTACCTCTGGTCTCCATACCTCTGCGCCCTGTACCTCTGGTCCCGATATCTCCGGTACCCATACCTCTGGTCTGCATACCACTGGTCCCCATACCTCTGGTCCCCATTCCTCTGGGCTCCATACCTCTGCTCCCTCAGCCTCTGGTCCCCATACCTCTGTGCCTTTTACCTATGGTCTTGTACCTCTGGTCTCCATACCTCTGCTCTCTGTACCTCTTGTCCCCATACCTCTGTGCTGGGTACCTCTGGTCCACGTATCTCTGATCTCCATACCTCTGTTCCCTGTACCTCTTGTCCCCGTACCTCTAGTCTCCATACCTCTGCTCTCTGTACCTCTTGACCCCATAACTCTGTTCCCTGTACCTCTGGTTCCAATACCTCTGCTCCCTGTACCTCTGGTCCCCATTCCTCTGGGCTCCATACCTCTGCTTCCTATTCCTCTGGTCCCCGTACCTCTGTTCCCTGTACCTCTGGCCTCCATATCTCTGCTCCCTGTACCTCTGGTCCACGTGCCTCTGGTCTCAATACCTCTGCTCCCTGTACCTCTGGTCCCCATACCTCTGGTCTCCATATCTCTGCTCTTTGTGCCTCTGGTCCACTTACCTCAGATCTCCGTACCTCTCCTCTCTGTACCTCTGGTCCACTTGATTCTGGTCTCCATACCTCTACTACCTGTACCTCTGTTTGCCGTAACTCTGGTCCGCGTACCTCTGTTTCCCATACCTCTGTGCCCTGTACCTCTGTTCCAGGTACCTCTGGCCTCCATATCTCTGCTCCCTGTACCTCTGGTCCACGTGCCTCTGGTCTCAATACCTCTGCTCCCTGTACCTCTGGTCCCCATACCTCTGGTCTCCATATCTCTGCTCTTTGTGCCTCTGGTCCACTTACCTCAGATCTCCGTACCTCTCCTCTCTGTACCTCTGGTCCACTTGATTCTGGTCTCCATACCTCTACTACCTGTACCTCTGTTTGCCGTAACTCTGGTCCGCGTACCTCTGTTTCCCATACCTCTGTGCCCTGTACCTCTGTTCCACGTAACTCTGATCTCCATACCTCTGCACCCTGTACCTCTGGTCCACGTAACTCTAGTCTCCATACCTCTGCTCTCTGTACCTCTTGTCCCCATAACTCTGTTCCCTGTACCTCTGGTTTCCATACCTCTGCTCCCTGTACCTCTGGTCCCCGTACCTCTGGTCTCCATACCTCTGCTCCCTGTACCTCTGGGACACATACCTCTGCTCTCCATATCTCTGCTCCCTGTACCTATGGTACCCATACCTCTGGTCTCCATACCTCTGTTCCCCGTATCTCTAGTCCCCATACCTCTGGTCTCCATACCTCTTCTCCCTGTACCTCTGCTCCTTATACCTCTGGTCTCCATACCTCTGCTCCCTGTACCTCTGGTCCCCATAACTCTGGTCTCCATACCTCTGCTCCCTGTACCTCTGGTCTCCGTACCTCTGGTCTCCATACCTGTGCTCTCAGTACCTCGGATCCCCGTACCTCTGGTCTCCATACCTCTGCTCCCTGTACCTCTGGTCCACGTATCTCTGGTCCCCATACCTGTGCTCACTGTACCTCTGGTCCCCATACCTCTGGTACCCATACCTCAGGTCCCCCTACCTCTGCTTCCTGTACCTCTGGTTGCCATATCTCTGGTCCCCATACCTCTAGTATCCATACCTCTGCTCCCTGTACCTCTGTTACCAATACCTCTGGACTCCATACCTCTACTCCCTGTACCTCTGGTCCCCGTACCTCTGGTCTCCATACCTCTGCTCTCTGTATATCTGGTCCCTGTACCTCTGCTCCCTGTACCTCTGCTCCCTGTACCTCTGGTCCACGTATCTCTGGTCCCCATACCTGTGCTCGCTGTACCTCTGGTCCCCATACCTCTGGTACCCATACCTCAGGTCCCCCTACCTCTGCTTCCTGTACCTCTGGTTGCCATATCTCTGGTCCCCATACCTCTAGTATCCATACCTCTGCTCCCTGTACCTCTGTTACCAATACCTCTGGACTCCATACCTCTACTCCCTGTACCTCTGGTCCCCGTACCTCTGGTCTCCATACCTCTGCTCTCTGTATATCTGGTCCCTGTACCTCTGCTCCCTGTACCTCTGCTCCCTGTACCTCTGGTCCACGTATCTCTGGTCCCCATACCTGTGCTCGCTGTACCTCTGGTCCCCATACCTCTGGTACCCATACCTCAGGTCCCCCTACCTCTGCTTCCTGTACCTCTGGTTGCCATATCTCTGGTCCCCATACCTCTAGTATCCATACCTCTGCTCCCTGTACCTCAGGTCCCCATACCTCTAGTTTCCATACCTTGCTCCCTGTACCTCTGTTACCAATACCTCTGGACTCCATACCTCTACTCCCCGTACCTCTGGTCTCCATACCTCTGCTCTCTGTATATCTGGTCCCTGTACCTCTGGTCTCTGTATATCTGGTCCCTGTACCTCTGGTCTCTGTATATCTGGTCCCTGTACCTCTGGTCTCTGTATATCTGGTCTCTGTACCACTGGTCCCCATACCTCTGATCTCCATACCTCTGCTTCCTGTACTTCTTGTCCCTGCCTCTGTCTATACTTCTCTTCTGTCCCTCTTGCCCATACCTCTGTTCCTGTACTCTTTCCCTGCCTCTGTCTCCATACCTCTGCTCTCTACCTCTGGCCCCATAACTCTGTTCCCTGTACCTCTGGTTCTCTCCATACCTCTGCTCCCTGTACCTCTAGTCCACGTACCTGTGGTCTCTATACCTCTGCTATTTGTACCTCTGGTCCACATACCTCTGGTCTCCGTACCTCTTCTCTCTGTACCTCTGGTCCACCTAACTCTGATCTCCATACCTCTGCTCCCTGTACCTCTTGTCCTCATACCTCTGGTCCCCGTACGTCTGCTCTCCATACCTCTGGGCTCCATACCTCTGCTCCCTCAACCTCTGGTCCCCATACCTCTGCTCCCTGTACCTCTGGTCCCCATACCTCTGCTCCCTGTACCTCTGGTCTCCATACCTCTGCTCCCTGTACCTCTGGTCTCCATACCTCTGTTCCCTGTACCTCTGGTCTCCATACCTCTGCTCCCAGTACCTCTGGTCCACGTGCCTCTGGTCTCCATACCTCTTTTCCCTGTACCTCTGGTCTCCATACCTCTGCTCCCTGTATCTCTGGTACCCATAACTCTGGTCTCCATACCTCTGCTCCCTGTACCTCTGGTCTCCATACCTCTGCGCCCTGTACCTCTGGTCCCGATATCTCCGGTACC